>CM049434.1:43967475-48967475 GCA_026929855.1 Poa annua
CCGGTGTGCACAAGGCGTGGCATACACCTTTTCCTGATGATGTGCAGGCTATCTGTAACACATACTTTGTAAATCCTATGATGTTTCCCCCCTAAAAAAATGCTAAGCATACATGTCGTATGCGTAGTTTTTGCGCGGACTTACACTACCCCGTCTGTGCTACCTCTACTCGGGTAAGTTCACTCACTCCTCTCGTCTGTAATCTTTTGCTCCTTTATTCCAGTGATGGCCGCCGCACGTCTTCTCCTCTCGCGCGCGCACACTCATACCGAACTCTCTATATCTCAATTGCTGCCTTGCTGGCGCCGCCGTCGTTCTTCATTAGTCGCCCGTCGTTAGGCTTTCTGTCCTGGATGGTTTTAGCATATACGTATGGGTTTAAGCATATACTTGTATTTTCGCTGTGTTTTTTTATCAGCCGCCGTGGTTCTTTGGCTGGCGCCGCCGTCGTCGTTCTTCGTTGGCCGTCTTCTCCTCCTCTGCCCCCAACGCTGCTGACCGTTGTTGTGGCTCTCCCTACCGAACTCTCTTCTCTCTCTCTCAGAGTCGTTTGCGCCGCCGTCGTCTTCAGACGCTCTCTCCCGCGTCCGCGTACCAGCTTGGCTACGTCGACGTCGCCTCGTCCGATTATTATCCGATTTCGATGTTCTCGCCACTCGCCGCTCGCCGATTAGTTGCTAACCACGCTTGCCACGTGGTGCTTTGGCTGTTCCGGCGAGTGTTTATAAGTGAGTGGATGCGCAAGTCCAGTTCCGATGTGGGACTAAATCAAACGGAGAATGATAGTGTCGCGCAAACCCGATCCGCGGTCGGAATTTCAGATTCAGCTTCTGCAAGCATGTCCTTCCGCGAGCATGGGGAGCGCCTATTTGTCGCTCAAGGCGGCAAGGCAGGTGGTTTCCGCGTAGCTCCCTCCGTCGATGGGCTGGGCCCATTTTACGATTTGGAAGTGGGTCGTCCGACTCGCTGTTGTTTCTCTCGACCTCTTCCTTTTTTTTTCTTGTTATTACTTTGTTCTGTTCGTGCGGTCGTGCCTGCTTTTTCTGCTTTTGTTCTATTTGACCGAGTTAATCTATTCGCGCTCATTCTTCATTTAATTGTTATAATACTCCTTTGTTCCTTGATATAAGGTGTCTAAGATTTTTATAAAAAAATATATAAGGTGTATTGTGATTTATTGACAATTTTAATCATTAAAAAATGTGTCACAATCTAGAACGGAGGGATTTGACCTATTATTTTCAATTTATGATAATTGGAAATTTCTCTCTCTCTCGATTTTTATCTAAACGAAATGAGTCCACCACATGCAAAATGCTGGCGTTTTAATATCTGTGCCAAAACCTTAGACACCTTATATTATGAAACGGAGAGAGTATCATTTTCCACTAAAAACTAC
This sequence comes from Poa annua, assembly GCA_026929855.1. NCBI lineage: Eukaryota > Viridiplantae > Streptophyta > Magnoliopsida > Poales > Poaceae > Poa > Poa annua. The sequence continues at coordinate 43,968,875 of CM049434.1, forward strand.
CATTACAGATAATTTTTAATGTGGCTATTTATTTTTCTTGAACACTTTTTCACTACCACGAAAAAAAATTACTCACTATGTTCGAAAGTATGGTGTATATTTTTTAGAAGTCAAATAAGTACAGTTTAACTAAGTTTATACTCCCTCCATTCCGTAATATAAAGTGTTTAAGGTTTTGACACGGATATTAAGACGTCAGTATTTTGCATGCGGTGGACTAATTTTGTCTTGATAAAATTTGAGAGAGGGGAATCCATAATAGTCATAACTTGAAAATAATAACTCAAATCCCTCCGTTCCAGATTGTGACTCATTTTTTGATGAGTAAAATTGTCTATAAATCGCAATACACCTTATATTTTGAAATTTTTCTCAAAACCTTAAGCAACGGAGGGAGTACACAACACCACGACACAATATTTCCTACCGACATTTTGGTCAGGAAAACGGCTTTCACCGACAGAAAGTCGGTCGGGAAAGGGTATTGCCGACCGACACAGTCTATCACCGAAAGTCGAGTCGGGAAAACCCTTTCCCGATCGACATCACTTTGCCGACCGACCATCTAACAACAACTAGAAACCTTTCCCGACCGACATGTTCTTTCCTGGCTGACATTTATTTCCTGATCGACATTTTATGCCGACCGATTTTCAGACAGTGTTTTATTTCCCGACCAACTTTCAAACAGGACTGCCAAAGCTTTCCCGACCAACTGTCCGACAGGGTACTAATTGCTGACCAACTTTCAGCCACATCCTGGCATAGTCACATATTTAAGATACTTAACAGCCAAAAATCAGTCAAATTCACATATTTCACACAACAAAGCATACATGCAGATGCTCAAAAATATCAAGGCAACGTAACAATAAGGAACTGACTCTTCATGTGTTCTCAACTGATTACAACGTTCTCATGTTTACATATTGATTACAACATGATCAAGTTTACAAAGTGTAGCCATAAGGTATCCTACATTACACAACATCATGCTGATGTGAAACAGCCAGCAACTCGGTGGAATACATATTGAGACAAGTTTTTCATCATAATTCATCCACCAAAGGGGCATCTGCATAAAAAGCCACTAGTGGAAAACGGCTCTTTAGTACCGGTCGGGGAGGAGCATCAGTACCGGTTTCGCAACCGGTACTGCGCAATCGGGACTGATGCCCCCCAGCATCAGTACCGGTTTCTTATCGTCCGGTACTAAAAGGGCCCCCACGTGGGCGTGGGGCTCGGGCTCGTGCGGAGAACTTTTAGTACCGGTCGGTAACACCGGCCGGTACTAAAGGGTTTAGGTTTTAAGGGTTTTGCAATTTATTTTTCGTTTCCTTTTTTTTTCTGTTATCTGTTTTCTTTTCTTCACTGCAATTTTATTTTATGTTTTGTTTTTCATCTACTGTTATACATTCATACGGTATTATATATATACACGGTACACGTTGATGCATACGTAATATACTTTCGTATATGTATTCTACGCTACTACATACGGTAAACGTTGATATATAATATAATTTAGATATAGGACATATTCATACTACGTTATTACATACATATATACATATATACAATCCGGTGTATAGAGATCGCAATAATGTCATACATCCTCCTGTTTCATATGGCATAGCTATATTTAGGATTATGGTATTCTCCCTTTGGATGCATGACCTCCTCAAGGATAAATCCCGCTATCTCCTATTGAATTGCTTCTACGCGCTGATGTGGTAGGATGGCGTTCCGCTTGTCGTTAAGCTTTAAACGAGATCAATATGAATATATTAGTTGTGTGTGTATATATATATATCAAATCATAATAAGATTGAAATATAGTACAAGACAGTCACACTCACATCCATTCTTTTTTCACGCGACGTCTGCTCAACGCTCAAGGTCCTCATGAACTCGCAGACGTAGAATCCACATAATTCATTTCCCGGAGGCTGCTTCATGGTCTTTACGAGAATATAACTTAATTAAATAATAATTCAAAATGATGATGAATTAAAGAGACTATGTTTAATAGTAGCACACTTACATCAATATGTTTAATAGTCAGCTCTGGTTTCCATTCACCCCTCTCTCTTGATGAATATTTTCCAAACCCTACTCACAAAAGCAAATGAATAAATGTGTTATGATTACTTGATATCATGAAATGGGGTTAATGGTTGAAATTACCTCTGAAGCATGTCAATCAAGTCATGGTAGTATGATTGTGGTTTGCGTAATGAGTCAAATACTTCAACTAATCCCTTGTCAATGATAATGTCCAGTAGAATTCAATGGAAGCTGCACACGTTTATATAGTGAGGCATGAATATAACTCATCAATTAAACTTAACATCTAGTCATTAGCAATATAGAAATGTGTTGAAGACAGTCACACTCACTTGAAGTTGTAAGGAAGAAGTATATCTGCCGCATGTGTTTGGCTCAATAGCGACCTCAACAATGCCTCCTCGCAGTCCCCGGGCTTCCGCTCTAAGTTTTTGCAGTTAACGATAGATGGGTCAATGAACCCAACTTCCCAGAGTCTTTTCCTTTTGCACTCGATAAGCATCCACCTGCATATATAATAGCATACGAAAGAATATAGTGCAGATAATTACAGGCTCAATTAGTGAGGATAATTACATGCTCAGCTAGACATTTAGAAAAAAACACTTACAGAACATAGCAACTCATGATAGTTGCGTCGAGAGCACGCCGGTTGTATAACTGCCATAATTCATCAAATTCGATACATATCTCGTGGTTGACGAAAAATTGGTCTTCTGGGTATGTCACGTAAAACACGAGTTGCTTGTCCTTTGCAACCTTCATGTACCAGTCATGCAATCTCCGCATTTGAAAAGCTAGACGCACCATCTCATCAGTAGGGAGAAGATCTTTCCCGTAGACAAACTTCCGTGCTATCTCAGTCGACTTGGGGAAAAGTGCGTCAAGCTCAGCATCGTCCATGTAGTCTGAAGCAGGAACATTTGTCTGAACCTTCAGCGGGGCGACCGACTGTACTTTCTGTTCTCCGAGCTGGGGAACCTGTTTCCCCTTCTTCTTCTTCTTCTGTGCAGCGACCCTTTTCTTTTTATTCTCCTCTTGCGTGTCAAAACTCTTCGAGATAGAGCGTTCATAGTTATCAGGCAAAGTTCTACGGTCAGGATCACAGATGATGTCTAAAAAGTGTTTAACACCCTTAGGGTTTAGTACCTGTTTTGGCTCGGGCACTTTCTTCGCAAAGTGTGCGGCATTGTGAGCTTTGACCAAGGGAGCATTCTCCTCAACGGTCCGGTGGTAAGTTAACACCGGAAGATCTTTCAACGACGGCCCGTACTTGTAGGTGTCCTTTGGAGCACCACTCGACGCACCGGCAAGCATCTTCTGCCTCATTGAGAAGGTCCTATTGCCGGTGGGCGGACTCTTTGCAAGCTCCGGGGTGGACTCCCGCTGGAGTGGACTCTTTGCAAGTTCCGGGGTGGACTCCCGCTGGAGTGGACTCTTTGCACGCTCCGGGGTGGACTCCCGCTGGAGTGGACTCTTTGCACGCTCCGGGGTGGACTCCCGCTGGGTTGGACTCGCGCACCGGGGAGATGGAGTCGCGCTGGGTTCCCTCTCGGTGTCCATATTTTCAATGCGGGGTGGACTTGGAGGTTGATTGCTACTCGGAGGGGTTGGTGGCCTACGCGTCGATTCTCCAGGAAACACGATGTGTTCCTTTCTCCATAGAATGATTCCGCGCAACACTTCTCCCAGTGTCGTCTCCCCTTCAGCTCCAGGAAAGTCAAGCTCTAGGTCCTCGAATCCGTTCATAATTTCGTCCACCCCGACTCGCGCGTAGCCAGCTGGAATCTGACCGCCATGAAGGGTTGCTCCGGGTATATTCTCTAAAGCAAAGCCGACCGCCACCTTTATGGATAGGTTCCTCATCTTGATGTGCAGCTCACAGTTTGTTCGCCCCTGAATCTGATCCACGGGGTATGTTGCGTCATCAGGCTGGACATTTTGTGTGGAAGCCACGCTGCTTTTCCGCTGAGATGCCATATCAAGTTGGTCCTCCTGCGGCTCAGATGCCTTTTTCTGCCTCATTTCATGTCGCAGGTCTATTATCATGTCTTCCAACCGCTGATATTTCTCTGCCTCATGTTTCTTCTTCCTGTCGCGACTCCTGTAGGTGTCCCTATGCTCGGGGAACCCAACCTTCCAAGGGACGACGCCCACGCCTCGTACTCGCCCAGTGTGTTCTGGATTCCCGAGGGTGAGTGACAGCTCGTCCTTCTCTCTATTGGGCGCGAACCTTCCCTCCCGAGCGGCAACTACTGCATCATCAAGTTCTTTGGCTTTATTCCGAATTTTTTCTCTTTCGGGCTCTCCCTCGGGGCCTGGTTTAACCTTTTCCTTCAACACAAGAAGGCCTGTCTTTGGGTCGGGCTCCAGCCCGACGCTGAACGCCCAATGTCTCGCCCTTGCGGGATAGCTTGATGTACATGGAGTGACCCCGGCAGCAATTAACTTGGCGTCCCTTTCTTCCCACTTAGGAATGGCGGTCTTATAGCCACCTGGCCCCAAACGTTGAAAATATTGCTTTTTATCGGCATTCAACTTATTTTTCGCCGACTTTTCCAGAGCTTCTTCTGATTCCTTGTAGTCCTTGAATTCTTGCCACTGATCTCTTATCCTCATGTACTGTATGTCTTGAAAATTAGGGGTTTTCTTTGTCTTGATGAATTGCTGGTATAACCTTTTCTTGTAGTTCATGAATTGTTCGGCCATTTTCTTTAGAGTCCACTGGAAGACTTTCTTTTTCTCGGCATCTCCGAGGCCTGTCGGTAGGGCGAAATTGTGGAAAACGGAGTTCAGAAGTTCCCTCTTGCAAATATCTGACACAAAACTCTCTCCTCCACCCTTCGGCTTGTGCCATTCTCGGATGGTGATCGGAATGTTGTCCCGAACAATAACTCCGCACTGACTCACAAATTTACGTGCGTGCTCTTTCGGAGCAATCGGTTCGCCAATTTCAGAGATTTCTTCGATATCAAATCTTTCTTCTTTTAACTTTTTGGCCGGGCCTCGTTTTCTTTTAACAGACTTGCTCGATCCCGATCCGGAGGGCTAAAAGAAGAAATATTATGTTAAAACATGTATATGTACACATATCAAATCATTAATTTATCACCAGAAGCTATGTATACCTCTCCTCGTCCTCCATTTCACCACCGGACATGTTAAGATATTGCGATCCATCATCTTCACCATCTCTGATGATGTCGAACAATTGATCTTCCCCTGCTCTGCCGTCCATAGCTTAACTAATACAAAAAAAAAGATAGAACAATTTAGTGCCAAATCGGGCGGCGGCATTATTGTAAAGAAATAACATGTGCGCACGGTAGAGGCTCACCGCGGGGGAGGGCACGAGGGGATGCTCGGGAACGACGGTGAGGCGCGGGATCAACGAGACTCGGGAAGGTCACAGACAGGACGACGGTGAGGCGAGGGATAGACGGCGAGATTCCTACATGATGTCAAGTTATAACGGTGAGGCGAGGGATCGACGAAATCAAGTACTTTGCATTGGGGAAATTGTGGTTGCATTCCTCGCGCGTTGCCGCGGAAAATTGTGGTTGCATTTTCACAATACTATTTCACAAATTCTAACACTTACATTGTAGCATTTTAATCTTTGCATCAAATAAAATTACATAGTAGCATCCATAAAATTACCCTAAATTACACAAGTACTTTGCATCCACTCTATTAATCCAAATTTACAAACTTCCTAACATTGCAAAACAGACAGCAAGGCCTCATATAGAATTGCTTCAGGGATGGTGTCAGCGAACAACGTGGAATGAACATTACATATATGTTCAGACAACATGGTTCACTCACACCTCCCTGAAGATGCAACGTGCAACCATCTAATCATCGGCCAAAATTTAGAAACTTCCTAAAACAGTAGCAAAAATTGCAAGTAGTTTGCATCAAAAATAAAATTACACAAGTACTTTGCATCAAATATAAAAAACAGTAGCATTTCCTATAGCAATATAAAAAACAGTAGCATATTTTTTACATTGCAAAACAAAACATCTAAACCTAGCAACTATGTAATACATTTGAACTAATTATGTATTGCTATTTGACAACACCTAAAATTAACAATTACTTTGCATTCATATAAAAACAGTGGCATAAATTACAATAGCATATAAATAACAATTACTTTGCATAAAAACAATTACTTTGCATAAAAACAAGTATTTTTGTTAACACTTGATTGTTTTGCTAACACTAGCATTCACATAAATATTCTAACACTAACTATAGCAAGTCTAACTAAATTGCACACGTACTTTGCATCAAAATACACACACTAATTATAATATTCTCTCTAACACAGTAGCAAAAACAGCAGGAAAATATGGCGCTGACGTCAGCATGATGTCAGCATGATGTCAGCAGTGTGGCAGCGCCTCCACCTCAGCCTCCCTTCCGCGCAGCGCAGTGTGGCGGCGGCAGCAAGTAGCAGGTGGCGGCGGCGCGTCCGTACGAGGCGGCGGCGATTTCTACCGGCGGTCTCGATCCCGTCCGCGCAGCGCCTCCACCTCGGCCTCCCTTCCGCGTAGCGCCTCCACCTTGGCCTCCCCTCTGCGCAGCGCCTCCACCTCGGCATCCCCTCCGCGTAATGCCTCCCCTCGGCGGTGATTTCTACTGGTGCCGACGGCGGCGGATTAATCTAACCTAGGGTTTTCGGCCGGCGGCGAGAGAGAGGGAGTGAGGAGAGCTCACCGTGGGGGAGCGCTGGAGTCGGGGAGCGGCCGGAGTCGAGGACGACGTCGGGAAGCACCTCCACCTCGGGCAGCACCTCGTCTCCGTCGGGCAGCAGTTCTTTGCGTCGATGGCGTCGTCTCCGTCGGGGCAGCAGTTCTCTGCGTCTGAGTATGGAGGAAGAGGAACTGCCCGATCGGGCATTTAATGCAACCACCTTTAGTACCGGTCTATTCCACGGACCGGTACTAAAGGTCCTCTAGTACCGGCTGGTAGCACGGCCCGGTACTAAAGGTCTGTCGTTTGGGCGCCCAGAAAACTGGCGCGAAACGAATACCTTTAGTACCGGCTGGTAGAACGGCCCGGTACAAAAGATATTTTTCATTTTATTTCTCTTTTCTCTTTTCTCCTTTCTGTTTTTTTATATCTACTGATGTAATTGTTTAATTAGTTTGTAATAATTACTAAAAATCATGTCTATATTGAAGAACATGTTTTCAATAAATTACAAAAATTAGATATTAAAAAATGTAACATTTAAAATAAAGGGAATTGATAATCCCCATTTTAAATCATGACTTTTTTTGTGAACAAAGTACCAAAAATATGATGCAAAATGGCACCCATTTAATTTTCATGGAAACTAGTCCACATATGATGGATAATCCCCAAGTAGTAGTTTTTTCTTTGATTTCTACCTAATTTTCCCTAGTTAATTGAGTTTATGTCGATTTTTCGAAAGTAATTCAACTTTGAACTACACAACTAGTGGTTATATCACAGAAACATTGATAGTGCTAGAAACTTGATTTCTGACAAAATTTGCAAAAAAAAGTCTTAACAAAAAAGGTGTATCATGTATGAACATCTAGAAGTTTCAAGACAAATGACCAAGTTATGCTCATTTCAACAACATAGTTTGTGATAAAGACCTCATATTTCATAAATATCATTCCTGGATTACACATCACCAACATTCCCATCTGTTGTATTATTCCTCCTTTTCTTCGATTGCTTAACTTTGCGCCGGAACCATGGAGAATCTTCATTACTTAACGTGATGCTTGGGTCAGTGTTGACTTTGAAGGGCGGAATTTCATCAAACTTATCATAATCTTCTGACATGTCTGTCTTGTCCTCCACTCCCACGATGTTTCTTTTCCCTGAAAGAACTATGTGGCGTTTTGCCTCGTCTGATGTATTCGCTTCCATATTTTTTCTTTTCTTCGGTTTGGTAGACATGTCTTTCACGTAGAAAACTTGAGCTACATCATTTGCTAGGACGAACGGTTCGTCTTTGTAATCAAGATTGTTCAGATCCACCGTTGTCATTCCGTACATCGGGTCTACCTTTACCCCGCCTGCATTCAGCTTGACCCATTTGCACCGAAACAAAGGGACCTTAAAAGAAGGTCCATACTCAAGTTCCCATATCTCCTCTACGTAACCATAATATGTGTCCTTTTGCCCATTGCTGTTTGTTGCGTCAAAGCGGACACCACTGTTTTGGTTGGTGCTCTTTTTATCTTGAGCGATCGTGTAAAATGTATTCCCATTTATCTCGTACCCTTCGAAAGTGACTATAGTCGAAGATGGTGTCCTGGCCAACAAGTACAGCTCAACATCAACTTCGGTGTTACTCATGAGATGTGTTTGCAACCAACCGCTGAATTTCGCCGTGTGTTGATCTTTAATCCAGAACTCATCCTCCACCGGGTTCTCAGATCGTAAAATATTCATGTGTTCCTCGATATACGGAGCTGCCAATGAGGAATTTTGTAGAACTGTGTAGTGCGCTTGACTGAAAGAAGGTCCGTCCCTACATACAAATACTTTTTTCCCTAGAGTGCCTTTTCCACTCAGTCTCCCCTCATGTCGTGACTGTGGAACACCAATCGGATTAATGTCAGGAATAAAGTCAACACAGAACTCAATGACCTCCTCGGTTCCATAGCCCTTGGAGATGCTTCCTTCTGGCCTAGCACGGTTATGAACATATTTCTTTAAGACTCCCATGAACCTCTCAAATGGGAACATATTGTGTAGAAATACGGGACCGAGAATTTGAATCTCTTCGACTAGGTGAACCAAGACATGCGTCATAACATCGAAAAAGGATGGGGGGAACACCAACTCAAAGCTGACAAGACACTGGACCACATCATTCTGTAGTCTTGGTAGGATCATTGGATCGATTACCTTCTGAGATATTGCATTGAGAAATGCACAAAGCTTCACAATGGGTACTCGAACATTTTCCGGTAGAAGCCCCCTCAATGCAATCGGAAGCAATTGCGTCATAATCACATGGCAGTCATGAGACTTTAGGTTTTGAAATTTTTGTTGTGCCACATTTATTATTCCCTTTATATTCGACGAGAAGCCAGACGGGACCTTGATACTGCTCAGACATTCAAAAAATATCACTTTCTCTTGTTTGGTTAGAGCATAGCTGGCAGGACCGTCATAATGTTCTGGAAGCAGGCCGTCTCGTTCTTTCAAACGTTTCTGGTCCTCCCGTGCTGCCGTTGTGTTTTTTTTCTTCCCATACACGCCCAAATGGCCTAGCAGGTTCACACAAATATTCTTCGTCACGTGCATCACGTCGATTGCAGATCGGACCTCTAGGACTTTCCAATATGGTAGCTCCCAAAATATAGATTTCTTCTTCCACATGGGTGCGTGCCCGTTTGCGTCATCCGGAACCTTTAGTCCTCCAGGACCCTTTCCAAAGATTACTTTTAGATCCTTGACCATATCAAATATTTGTTCACCAGTACGGTCCATAGGCCTCCTACGGTGATCTGCCTCACCTTTGAAATGCTTTCCTTGCTTCCGGACGTTATGCCTGACCGGAAGAAATCGACGATGCCCCAGGTACACACACTTCTTACAATTATCCAAGTATATACATTCAGTATCATCCAAACAGTGTGTGCATGCATGGTATCCCTTAGTTGTCTGTCCTGAGATGTTACTAAGAGCAGGCCAATCATTGATAGTTACGAAAAGCAACCCTCGAAGGTCAAAATCCTCCTGTTTGTGCTCATCCCACACACGTACACCTTCTTCCCGCCACAACTCTAAAAGTTCGTCAACTAATGGCCTGAGGTACACATCAAGCTCGCTCCCTGGTTGCTTCGGTCCTTGGATGAGCACTGGCATCATAATGAACTTTCGCTTCATGCACAACCAAGGAGGAAGGTTGTAAATACATAGAGTAACAGGCCAGGTGCTATGACTGCTGCTTTGCTCTCCAAAAGGATTGAAGCCGTCCGTACTTAGACCAAATCTTAAGTTTCTTGCGTCATCTGCAAAGTCCGGGAACTCTCTCTCGATTTTTCTCCACTGGGATCCATCAGCGGGGTGTCTGAACATCGCGTCTTTCTTCCGGTCCTCTTTGTGCCATCGCAACATCTTGGCATGCTCTCTGTTGCTGAACAAACGTTTCAACCGTGCTATTATAGGAGCATACCACATCACCTTGGCAGGAACCCTCTTTCTGGGGCGCTCGCCCTCAACTTCACCAGGGTCATCTCGCCTGATCTTATACCGCAATGCACCGCATACCGGGCATGCATTCAGATTCTCGTACTCCTCACCGCGGTAGAGTATGCAGTCATTAATGCATGCATGTATCTTTTGCACCTCTAATACTAGAGGACAGACGATCTTCTTTGCCTCGTACGTACCGTCGGGCAATTCGTTATCCTTTGGAAGCATCTTCTTTATCTTTTTCAACAACTTTTCAAACCCCTTGTCCGATACACCATTCTCAGCCTTCCATTGCAGCAAATCCAGCGTCGTACCCAGCTTTTTCTGGTCATCTTCGACACCTGGTTACAATTTTTTTTTGTGATCCTCCAACATGCGCTCCAACTTGACCTACTCCCTCTGATTTACGCTGTTTCTCTGTGCATCAGCAATGGCCCGAGAAAGATCATCAGCGGGCTCATCCGGCGCCTCTTCGTCAGGCGCGTCTTCTCCAGTTTCCCCCATTGTAGTACCGTCGTATTCAGGAAACTCAGGATAGTTGTCATCGTCCTCTTCTTCTTCATTGTCTTCCATTATGACCCCTGTTTCCCCGTGTTTGGTCCAACAATTATAGCCGGACATGAAACCGGACTGAAACAGGTGGATGTGAATGGTTTTTGAGTTGGAGTAACTCCTGATATTCTTACAAGCACAACATGGACAATACATAAAACCATCCCGCTTATTTGCCTCAGCAACACGGATAAAATCCAGCACGCCGGTCATGAACTCCGGAGTGCGTCGGTCAACGTACATCCATTGTCGATTCATCTGCATTATGTAAATATATACAAAACCATTACACAATAGTTATATATATATATCTACCATGAATAGATAGATACGTGACCAATTCATTAATACAAGTTCACCATATTTAAACAAATCTAATACATAGTTCTCATAAAACATTCATTAATTGAAACTAACATAGAACTAGCTAAAGAATTTTAATCCAACGACAAATGCGATCAAAATCGCAGCTAAGGTAATTATTGAACCAACAGCATAATGATACCAAGCCTCTTGACTAATGACATATTTTCTAAACTTTTTAAGCTTCAAGCGCATTGCATTCATCTTCATCTTGTGATCCAAGCGCATTGCCTCCATCTTGATCTCGTTATCATCGACGACGTCGGCAATCTTCAACTCCCATTTCATCTTCTCTTCGAGACGAAGATCTTCACTTCTTTTCAATTTAGCTTTCAAATCATTGTTTTTTCTACTAAAAACTCGAAAATAGGGTCGGGCTCATTTTCCGGTTCAACTACCTCCTAGATAAAAATATATCTACGTTAAGTTGGTCGGTATAATTTTTGTAAACACGAAATTAAACAAACATATACTTATAACAAACAATCATACCACATCCGAATAATAGAGCGGGCGAGAGCCAGTGTGGACAGATGTCAAAACCATGACACTATATATAACAAAAAGTTACACAAATAAAAAAATTATACAAGTAATAATTCTATAAACAATTAATTACGTAATTATAGCATAAAATGAGCTAAACTAGGACTAAATGAGCTAAACTAGGACAAAATTAGCTAAACTAGCACAAAGTAAATGATGAAACTAGCACTAAATAAGCTACATTTGTAGATTTTTCTAAATTTTTCTATTTAGGTCAAACTAACAATACATTTCTAGATTTTCCTACATTTTTCTATCTAGATCAAACTAACACTAAATGAGCTCAAACTAGCACTAAATGAACTGAAGTTTCCAATTAAATGTAAGAGAAACAAGTTTCTAACCTTTTTGACCAAAAATGGTGCCACCAAATTGGACAAATCGCCGGATCGCCACCGAGCTCGAGTAACAACAGAGAGAAATAAATGAGGAGGCAGAGAGTGAAGTGAGCTCGGGCTGGAGGAAGTAGATGGAATTTATAGCGAAATGTTTTAGTACCGGTTTGTAACACAAACCGGTACTAAATGTCCATCTTTAGTACCGGTTTGTAACACAGACCGGTACTAAAGGTTCTCGCCGTGGGACCCGCCGCTGCAGCGCCAGCCCCAAATCCTTTAGTTCCGGTTGGTTACACCAACCGGTACTGAAGGTTGCTTACCGACCGGTACTGCTGCCCCTCGCCTGTCCGGCCGCTGGGACCGGTACTAATGTACCGGCCGCAAATTGGTGCGGGACTAAAAGTCTGGACCAAAGGTCCGTTTTCTACTAGTGAAGGTACAAACCGATGACATTGTTAATTGTGGTGTATGTAACTAGTATTGTAGATTGTTAATGTTTTCGTATTTACTTGATCAAACCTTACATTGTTTGACTTTTTAGAAAAATATTACACCTTCCTTTCAATAACGGAGCGAGTACTACTTATATATGCAAAACATAAAAAGATATAAACGCCCGCTAGAGCATGAAAGATAATCCTTTCGGAGCGTGAAATATGGACGGTGGACTGGACACGTGACTCCTCCAAGTTCATTTTGCATGATTTTGCACAAACAATGATAGTTTTTGTACCACCGCATCACACTTAGGGAGTTTTTTTATGAAAGTGAACGTCATGGAAGTTTTTGTATGAGTGGTGCAAACACAGTTAAGCACGGTGCTGAAGTAAAAGCCGGTGGGGGAACAACTGTTGATTCAACAAAATGCTAAGCATACATGTCGTATGCGTAGTTTTACACGGGCCTACACTACCGTCCGTGCAGGTCTACAGGTTTTAGCATATTTCGCTCCTTTATTCGAGTCGACTGATGGCCTCTCTCTCTCAATCGTTGCCGCCCCCGTCGCTAGGCTTCTTCTGTGTCCTGGGTCAGGTTTTGGAATATTTCGCTGTGCTTTTTTAGTCAGTGATGGCCGTCTTCTCCTCGCCACGACGCTGTTGTGCAGTTGTTCACGCTCTCCTACTGAACTCTCTCGCGCTCTCTATCATTCGTTTGCGTCGCTCGTTAGGCCGCCTGGCGCCGCAGTCGTCTTCAGCAGCTCATCCGTCTCTGACAGCTGGCTAAGTTTCCCCCAACGTCGTCGACGCCGCCTCGTCCGATTTCGAACTGAATATCATGTCCGTCTATGTACGTCATTGCGCCACTCCGTGTTCGCATCGTAGGATCACACACCGCATGGAGTTCTAGTAGCTGCTAACCACGCTTGCCACGTGGTGCTTTGGCTGTTCCGGCGACTGCTTATAAGTGAGTGCATCCGGAACTCCATTTCCGATGTGGGATTCCGAGCTAGGAGAACCCCAAGAGATAGCGGCTCTCTCCTCTCTCTCTCGCCGCCACCGCCTAAGAGCCGTCCTTGTCTCTCTGGCCCCTCTCCTCCTCCTTTCCGGCGGCTTTGCCGGACGGAGTCCTGGGAGGAGAGGGTGCGCGGCTCCTCTGTATCTAGTAACTTATTGCATGACAACAGCTAATCAAAACAAAAGGAAAAAACTATGAATCACAAAGCAATGCAACTTATCCCTTTCCTTGGGTAAATATTATCGCTCGAATATATTGTGTGATGTGGTTGAGTTTTAGGGTTTCTTTGTCTGTTTTGGCGTTTTGCCGTTTTGCCGTTGAGAGTTGCTTCTCTGTTGTGGCGTGGCGGTGTGTGGCAGCCGGGCGTCGTCCTCTGCATCCTCTCGTGGTGGGAGTTGATGGAGGGGAAGGTGGCTGGCGTGGCTCTCCTCAATAAGCGTGGCGGCGCTCAGATCTAGTGCCCTTCTTCCTCTTCCGGCTACCTTGGTGGTGGATGGAGACGTGGGAGGAGTAGATCTGTCGCCCTGGTGGCTGATCTGGTCGGAGCATCGCGTGGCTTCGACCTCCGCCTGTTGTGGTTCCCCATCCGGGCTCTGTCTTGGAGCCTTGGTGGTGGTGGCTGTATTAGGCCGGCCTGCTTCAATAAGCGCAGTCAGGGGGTTGCTCTTGCGTTCGAGCGCGGCGCAAGGGCTCGGTGGTGGTGTGTCTTCGGCGGGCCTCCAAGGGGGAGGGCCAAAGCAGAGGATTTCTGAAGCCAACTCCATCATCAAGCGTTGTGGTCTTCCTCCTCTTGGTAGGTTTCCATTCTTCTCCTTCTTCTTGTCCGGTCGTGGTGGCAAGGGAGATGAAGTGTTGAATCTGTAGTCTGCTGGGCGGAGTGGCCTGTTGCTGCTAGTTCCTTGCGCATACTACATGGTGGTGATGAATATGCCTCCATGATCTTTGGCCGATGTGGCGGCCTTTGTGCTTCCTCTGTTTTCAGAGGATCTTCTGGCCCTGTCCCGGAGCTCGACGGCGTGTTGTTGCCAAGTGGTTCGTCCCCGGCAATCTCGTGCTGGCCGGCGACAGCGGTGCTTCGCCGAAGGAGAGACGCCGAGCTTTACATTCTCGGATTTCGGCGCCTCTGGCGTCTGGAGATCGTCGGCGAACTGTGATGGTGTGGTGCACCTGGTTGTAATCTTTCTTTTTGTGCTAGGGGCCTATTTGTAAAACGGCCTTATCTTCAAATTGTTGGTTCATTAGGGCAAGTGTTGTAAAGCGGCCTCTGGTGTTACCTATACCGCCACGTGTTGATGAATATGAGCAGCTGAGGGGTCCTCGTGGCCCCAACCCTTGTACAAAAAAAATCCGATGTGGGACTAATCAAACGGGAAGAATGTTTCCCCGCAAGTGTTTTACGCACACAGGATTCGTGCCCTTCTGCTCTGAAGCATTAGACACTCCGCATTTATGCCCGAATCAGAACGCCGAGAGGGCAATCTTTCATCAATTAGTTCACAAGTTATCTTACTCTAATCGGAACCCAACTAACGGTGCTATTGTTGCGATTTTTGTACCAGAGTAGGGATATTTCTGGCTCTGAGATACGGCGCTCCCTCTATTTTGAAAAATTCGAAAATCGTATTTACAGGTTTAAACAATCTGGGAAACAAAAAATTAGATGTAATGTACTCAATGACATGTATTATACAAACAAGCTAAATTACACTTTAAAATATTTTGTATTCTGAGTGACACATACATGAAAATAGTATGGATCCAAGTATAGTGAACAGTGAATGTTTTCAAAACTACAAAATTCATAAGAGTCTTTATGTTTGTCTAGACTAGAGCTACAAGAATTTACTATTGCAATTTCTATACT
The DNA here is from genome assembly GCA_026929855.1 of Poa annua. NCBI lineage: Eukaryota > Viridiplantae > Streptophyta > Magnoliopsida > Poales > Poaceae > Poa > Poa annua. The sequence continues at coordinate 43,984,262 of CM049434.1, forward strand.
TGTAGTAATTGACTACACTAGCGTTTTTCTGAAACTTTTGATACTTCTGATTTTTTAGCTGCATATATACCTTCGACATCAGCACAGCCAATAACATCAGAAAAGACTGCTCTGTGCATTTTTTTAGGGGCTCAAAATGTAGATTATCTGGAAGAAAGCGCAAGCAAATCAGAAATGATGAATACAGTTGAAGGGTCTCGTATTATTTATCCTTCCACACGTGGTTAAATGAGGCTACACCTTTCAAGATACAGCAGAAAAATGCCCACAAAATACATTAAAAAAAGCACAAGCAGACAGCACATTCACGAGATTGTTCATCTTCATACCCACACCAAGCCACTCCGAACTCTAATTACAGGAAATAATTTCACCTGTACAGAAAAAGCCGGTCCAAAATCTGTTTGCAGCTACAGAGGCTACAAAACACCTCAAAATAATATAATGAAGCAGATGTTTGTAAGCAATCCAATGATGTGATGTCTATGGGGGCAGATTTACATGGAGGCGAGGACTATAATTCTGTCACAAGGTGAAACTAGCCATGCTACATACAGTCATTAGACGGTCTGTTTGACCATACAATCTCTATCTCTAGCGTTCTTGAGCCATCCTTGCTGCCGTCGTGGCTGAGGCTGAAGAACCCACTGTATACTCCCTCCGTGACAACTTTGTCTATCTGGATGGTTACTCTTCCGAGGGTTGACTGAAGCAAAGTTGTGGCGTTTTAGACATGAGGTAAGCGACAGAAAACGAAATGAAGAAAAGGATGCTACTACACCATACCTTTCCAAATGTATTTTTGCTTTTGCACAAGATGTACAGCTTCTGCCCTTTTGGTGGGATGTCAAATAACCAAGTGAATCCCTCATTCCAGACTGGGCAGATGCTGTGGTTAACCACCTGATAACCATTGCAAATATCAGCAACCAAAGATGACAAACATATCAAGTAGAAAGCTATGAATCTTGTATGGAGAACAGTAAGTGCATAAATAACAGTAATATGCACTTTAATTTATCAGGCTCCAAAACACTAGGTTCAGTCTTGCGATGCTCATTTAACTGGAATTACTGAATGGAGAGAAAAAGTGTACATAGTTGAACTGTAAAAGGAAAGACCGTCTTGGATAATTTACCTTGGTTTGCCTGGGAGGGCCATTTCCTATTTGCAGGCAACAAAACGGATTTGTACTCCCCATTGTCTGTTTTAAGTTGTTCCCACGTAAGATGGTTACGGTCAAGCAACCAGGCAAGCACTGCAGTAAGCTATCAGCTCTGTCATGAAAACTGGGAGGACAGGTCTTCATAAGCATTTGTAGTACAGGTATGGCCTCAGCTAAAATCAGAGACTGGGCTTTAGCAATGTCTTCATTCATTTGGGGCCAAGACTCTTTGAGCAAGCAAAGGGTGTCTAGCACACTCTCTTGGGCAGCCTCGTTTCCATCCTTCAGGGCACAAACCAGATGGGGTATGCACAATGTTGCTGCCTCGGAAAAGCGGACCTTTCGAAAGTTGCTGAACATCACATATATGGTCCTCAAAATAACTTCATTGATAGTTGATGTAGAGAGCAGCCCACTTTCTAATGAAGTTGCAAGAAATTACAGTTTAGATTACAAAGTACAAACATAACAGCAAAGGGACATTTAGTACTTGTAACTTAAATTATTTATTACTTAACCGATCTGATAAATCAGTTGGAGTGGTCAGATGTTGATGGATAGCTTTGTAATTATGGGGCAAATTTCAGAAAAGATGAGATATAGGTCATCATAGCCAAAATGACAACAGAAAAATAGGAGGGTCATGTAGAGAGCAGCCCACTTTCTAATGAAGTTGCAAGAAATTACAGTTTAGATTACAAAGTACAAACATAACAGCAAAGGGACATTTAGTACTTGTAACTTAAATTATTTATTACTTAACCGATCTGATAAATCAGTTGGAGTGGTCAGATGTTGATGGATAGCTTTGTAATTATGGGGCAAATTTCAGAAAAGATGAGATATAGGTCATCATAGCCAAAATGACAACAGAAAAATAGGAGGGTCAAGGGTGCAACAATCTACACATGGGCATGAAATGTATGAAGCTGAAAAATAAATCAGATACAAGCAGAAAGATCAGTGACTAACCAGTGAGAGAGCGGATGAGCTCATTAGACACATATTCTTGAAGTGTGTGATTTGAAAAAAGATACTGGATTAGAAGAGCAGCCTGTCCTGCAATGTCTACATTTGGAGACAGAAGCAACTCCTGTACAACCAAAATGCCTCCAGCCTCCGCAACAGCACGCCTGTTTGTCCTACTGTGCATCACTAAGCTTTGGAGTGCACAAATGGCAATCATTGTCATATCATCTGTAGGCTGGTCCTCAAGTAGGCTAACAAGAGCACGGCAGGCAGATACAGAGTCGCTTGCTCTTGCAAGTGCTTCATGCTGAAAAATGTCACCTAGCGCAAGAGTCACCAAAAACTTAGCTGCCTGATTCTTTGATTGAGGATCTAACAGGTACTGCGAGAGAGGAGCAATAGAGTGTTTGGCAACTTTTGTTCCTCGGACCCTTGCATTGTTTATCAGTGCTTCAAGCAACCTTGCTGCAGTTTCCTCACAACGATGACTCTTAAGAAGCTCCAGTAGTGCACGAACAGCCCCAGCCTCAGCCATCGCTACAGCACACCGTGAATTACTTTTCTCTTGCACTAGAAGAGCCCCGAGAGCTATTGTGACTGTACTCTCCATGGTGGAGTTCAGGAGTCTTACAAGTACAGCCATTGAGACGCTAACATAGTTGTCAGAACTATAACGCAAAACATTACATAGTACAAGTGCTGCAGACTCCCATAATGCTTGACTTGGCTGAGGGTCATCCTGGACAATTACCTTTGAAAGTTCAAAAATTCCACCTGCATCTGCTACAGCCTTGGGCCAACTCTGAGATATGTTTTCAAGTGCTTTAACTGCAGTTTGTTGTAAGCTCAAGATTCCAATACCAGCAAGCTGCACTAGAGGGACAACTGCATTTTTTGTAGTGATGTCTTGTTGAAAATGTTCCTGTTCCAGAAGATGTGACAGCACCTCTGTGCCAAGTTGTTGGATTGCTTGAGAGGGAGATTCAAGAAATGATATTAATGGCTCAATAATTTGACTGGGAGTTGACTTCAATGCTGCTAGGCTCTGAGGTTTCTCCAGAATATTTACAAGTGCCTGCAATGCACTGTGCTGATCCCACATGGTAACATCCGGGCGGCGTAAAAGCAAGAAAAGTGGTTCTACCATTTTTGCAGCAGCAGAACTTTTAGCAATGCCACTGTTGTTTGTTAAAATTCGAAGCAACTCAGCAATGGATGAACTAACAGAAACAGGAACATCCAGAATCATATCAAGTGCATGCTCAATGACACCAGATTTAACCATGTCAAGTTTGCAGTTTGGCCGGTCCTTACCCAACTTTATGAGAGCAACAATAGACGCCTCTGACAATTGGTAGTTTGTTCCAGGAACAAAACTAACAAGAAGATCAACAACTTCACTAGTCGCAGCAATCTCTGCATTGCGCTCTTCATCCAGTAGTCTGCTGAGAGCACAGACAGCTGGTTCAACAACCAAACTAGAGCCTGATGACATTAATGATATCAGGGGTTGAAGACATTCTGTGGCAATCGGTGATTCCCGTATGACTGAGTTCTCAAATAAAACATAGCAGAGCTGAGCAGCATCTTTCTTAAGCTCTAAGGACGAACTGAAGGATAATATTTTATAGAGGCTTTCAAGGGTATTGCCTTCTACATCAAACATAGCTGAAGCCTTTGAGATACTCCCAGCAGAAAGTTTGATTAGAACGCCAAGTGTGGCTTGCTGTTCTATTTCTGTTCCTGACTCGAGCATGTCAAGTAATGGCTGAATAGATTGCCTAGCCACTTCTGTGTCTCTTATACTCTCTGAATCAAATAGGTTCTGCAATGTCCTTGCTGCACTAAGCCTAGAATTTCTTGAGCCCAAACGTAAAACAGCTACAAGTTGATTCAAAGTGCTAAGTGCGGATTCATGGTAAAGCAGATCAGAGTTTCTGTATAAGATCCCTAGTAGATTGACAATGGTAGTTTCAGTTGAGTCTTGCGGGCTTAAAGATAGATACATAGTTAGAGCATCCACAGCTCCAGCCTCCGCCATAGCAACTTTATTTGTTTCACTACCTTCTGCTAGTTGAGTCAGTAGGTGCAAAGCAACCAGAGGTGCGCCTGGTCTGTCTGCCATTGGTTTAAGTATATCCACTAGCAAGGGTATGGACCTTCGTGCAGTAGCACCGGTACGAACATCTTCAAGCTCAAAAAGACTTCTCAATATTATTTGACTCGGATTCTCGGCCAACTTGAATTCTGCAGCCATTGTAACAAGACTTGGCATATCAGATTCTATCTGTCCAATCATAGCTATAACACCCGCAACTGCACCAGAGTTTGCAATAGCAAGCAGTATACTTCTGCTTCCAGTGCCAACCAGGCTAGCCAGTGACTGAGCAGCAAAGTACTTGTCAATTATCTTATCAGATCTTAGCAATGGAGCTAAAGAAGGTACAATTCGCATAATTGATGAAGACTGAACAACCACTGGATCCTGAAATAAAGTAGCCAAGAGAAGGGCGCAAGTCCACACGCTTTCTGAATCATCTTGTTCCTGTAGCACGGAGCAAATTAAAGATTCGAATTTGGCATGAGAGTTCTGGACAAGTAATGGAACTAAGAAAAAGAATTGGCCACATGTTGAATGCAAGAGATACTCCCCCGTTCACTTTTATAAGACCTTTTAGCTTTTTTCAAAAATGCATGTATCTAGACGTATTTAGTGTGTAGAGCCACTTATTTTGATCCGTATCTAGTCCGTATTGAAATACCTAAAATGAAGTTGGATAATTTGGCACTACTAATTAATCGATATACCACTGTATCTCATACCCAAACACTGCAACTCTAGCACCCAAAACAGAGCACTCCAGTCTGGAGTCTACCGCAAAGGTCAAAGACTGAACTCTTCGACTGACTGAAATATCGAAACCTGTAAAGCTAACAGAAGTTTATCTGCAGCATGTATAACTGGACTTCTGTTTACGTCAGGCTTTACAAGTATCGCTGTTTCACAGGCCAGAGTAATAGGAAAATATGGAGGCAATAACTTCATATATACCGATGACTATGTTTTATCCTGGTGGAGAAGCTTATCTTGTTTCGCCACCTTAAGAGGTTAAATTGTAAAAGGTATGGGAATCAAGGACTAGTTAGGGCTGAGAAAATAGTTAGCTACTCTGCTCAAGAATTTGTCCAAAAGGGCTCTGATTATGCTTAATTTTGGCTCAATTAAAATGAGTCAATTTTGGTGAAACAAGAGTGCTCTCCAGCTCGACGACAAATTGGTTCTAAACTATAAGTAATTAAGTAAGATGATATAAAGTCAATCTGCTTTAATTTCAAACAAAATTTGACTAAAAAATATCTGCAGTCATATCCATCTAGATATTATTGTGCTGTCATTTGGGGTTCATTCGAGGACTTTGGTCTCCTAAAATTGTAAAAATGAGGTATATTTATAGAGATTCATGCAGCACAACATTACCCTTATTGTTCATTCTAAATGGAAGACTATCAAGGATAAAAAAAACATGTATGAAGGTGAACTTCTGATAGTAATGTCGATACGCTAATTAGGATTGTGAGCACAACTTAAACTAGTTTTAAACTTAATTGTATTTTTTTGTACAACTTCAATACACGGGAAAGACCCAGGTAAAAATAGTTACAAACTGACAGAGAAAAAAGGTAAGCATCCTTTTACAGGCTAGCTTAAGACATACTTCAGACTTGACTAAAAATATCCCACATAAACAGTGCATCATATTCAGCAAGATTCACTAACTGTGTGTATCACACTGAATCCAAGGCAGATCTATTATTCTTCACCCTTCTACGCTTGTCAGCAGTCACCAAATTGAGGCCAAGCTTCCCACATTACTGTCAAGAGCAGCTTGAGGTACCAGGTGGTGTAGTGAAACATGTATTGAGAAACCGTGGACCCGAAAAAGAACTAGCTAACTCGTAAAGGAACCAGTTTGAAGTAAACAATGCAGAATCAAATATGTGCATGACCCACAAAGATAGCATTGTTTTATTTATTTTGACGTATCCAGAACTCAAAATAGCATAGCAGTTCAGAGAAGTAACATCTTAAATTTACCAACACGTGATTGCAGTTAAAGAGCTAGAAAAATAGTGTAATAACAGCACAATGGAAAATAGAAATTAAACGGTGAAATATGCACCTGTTGGTTAGCAATGTGGCTAGCAAGTTTTTCAGAAACAATGTCAACACCACCAAGATCCATAACAGTAAGTTTACTCCTAGGATGAAAAGAACAAATAAGTGAGAGCAAATGTGCCACAGTTTCTTCCAAAACCTTTCCTGATTGAGGCACATCCAAAACATCCTGCTCACAATTGAACAAACTCTTATCCGTATAAGGTTTCCAAACTTCAATGTCTAGAGATGTTGAAGTGGGATACTGCTTCAACATATCAATGAGTGCAGATATTAGACTCCTCAGATGTCCTGATGCTTCAAGAACTTCAATTGAATGTTCTCTGCTGTCCTTCAGAGCAGATATAAGGATGACTGCACTGCTGATTCTTATTTCCATGTTGGTTGATTCTATAATTCTACTAGCAAGAGAAACAATGCATCCTTGACTTCTGTTTATGTGCTCACCAAGCAGAGAAGATTGGTCCTGACATAGCCTTGTGATAATTTGAATGGACTTATCTTGAATCGGGGGAAGCCCAACAGTGATACAGCTTACTAAAGGTTCTAAACTTTCTGGACATTCCAGAAAGGCAGTCCACAAGGGGGAGTTATTATGAGCATCCTCCGTCGTCATAGCCATCAAAGCAAGTACATCCAGGGGATCCAAACTAGTGACATTTTCCAAACCGATGCCTGATAGACACACCAGCAGTGCATGAATCGTAAAACAGCACAACGAGTAATCTGGAAAAACTTCACTGAGTGGGAACTGGTTGAGCAAGTGATGAAGTGACCGTGAGGCACTAATTTTTCCTTCTAAGCTCCCCTCCTTTAGCACTCTAGTCAAAGCTTGGACAATATTATCATCTAGCGCTTCTTTAGCAATCTGAGAATCTGATAGGAGATTTGCCAATGCAGCAATGGCTGCTTCAGCAGCATCGATGGATGATGTCTTTGCCATCTCTATGAGAGGTTGCACATCACCCTCAGCTATACATGACATCTTACTCCTCGAGATGGTATTAGCTGATCGTGAGAGTGCTCCTAAAGCTCTAGCAGATTGCGTTGCAATAACTTGATTTCCACTTGTCAAAAGCTTAATGCATGGCTGAACAATTTCATCAGTTGCTAAGTTGTCGCAAATATCCTGACGCATACTGAAAATATCAGCCAGCACAGTTGCAGCACATGCCTGAGATTCTTCGTTTGACGAGTCAAGAACAAGAACAAGAGATCTAAGGCCTTTATTAGCTGGAGCTCCACTCTGAACTAGTTCTCTCTGAGGAGCCAACACAAGGACATGCCCAAGAACTGTAATGGCATGTGCCTTTGAGCTTATTGAGTCACTGAGCAGCAGTGCTAACAACTGATTAATTGTGGCAGAATCAGCGGATCGTATAAGCTTCTTGAGTGCTTTGACTGATGCCTCTTGTCCACGTGCGCTATCGCTTTTTAGAAGCCAAATCAGCGCCAGAACAGCCCCGGCACTCTCAACACATGCCCTGATATCGTCACTGTGACAGCATAGGTTGCATATGATATGAGCTGCATCCTCCTTTGCTATTTGAGATCCTGTTTCCAGCAGTTGAACAAGTGGAGGGATACCTCCAGCAGCTGTTATTGCCCACTTACTGTCATCTACTTCATCACTCAAGATAGCCAACAAAGAAACTGCATACTCCTGATGCTGCTCACTAGAAAGACCAAGTAATGATATTAGCAACTGAACTCCTTCTCTCTTTCCAAGAGCCTCCCACAGTCCAAGACCATCACAGCACAAGCTAGTTAAGGCATGAACAAGATACTCTTGAACATCATCAGAAGCCATAGTGATCAGCCCAACGAGAACCTTCTTTCCATTTGAGTAATCAAGTCTGCCAGAGAAAGATGCATTTCCATAAAGACTCGCTAAAGCTTCAAGAATACGATCAAGCACAAGCTTAATGTCGTTAGATTTTAGGAGCACAACCAAAATGCTTTCTATCTCAACTGGATCAAAGGATTTGCCATCAGTGCCATCAAACACCATCAACGTATATGCAAGTGCTCCAACAATGTCAGCAAGGGGGACGGACTGGGGTGATTGGCAGATCTCTCCCAGATATAGTAACAAAGATGTTATTCCACCACAAATATTTGATAAAGCACAAACAGCATGGCTTTGTAGAGAATGGCAGGTATCCCCCCGCATGCACTCTTTTGAAGGCGCTACAACAGCTCCAATCAGAACAGGGAGGCCACCTGCATCCACCACAGCTTTCTTTGCAATAGTAGACTTGGAAGATAGGGCCTCTAAAGCATCAGCTGCACTTTCACGAACAGCAATGTCATCATCTCGATTAAGAAGCTGAACAAGGGCCTTAACAGCTCCAGCAGCTATGATTTTGGGAATGCTATCACCGAAAGCAGAGATCAGTCGTGCCAAGAGGGAGGCAGCATTTGACTGTGAAGCAGTATTTTTGGATGAAAGAAGACCGGTAATAATTTCTACCCCACCAGCTTCAAGTGTGGCCTTCCAATAACCATCTTTGTCCCCACATAGATTTCTTAAAGCCCCAGTCACAAAGCCCTCGACTACTCTATCTTGGCGTGACCTAGGGTTGAGCATGTCCCAAAGAGTCGGCACAACACCTTCTGTTACAAATATTTTCATGCCTATGTGATCATCTGAAAGACCTCCTGAAGACACTTCAAAAATAGCCTCAGCAGCAGCTTTCTTTGCTTCAGCAGATTCAGACTTCAATAGAGAGAGTAAGGGTGGTATACAACCTCCTAGGAGAACCTTGACACGCAGGTCTTCTTCCTTGCAGAGTGCACTAAGTAGGGCTGCAGCATCTACTTTGGCCGAAGATGTCCCACTTCTAAGGATAGATACGAATAATGGCACAGCCTGAGAATGGCTACCTATTAAAATCCGTGCCTCCTTTTTCGCTTTGGCAAGTTCAAGTAATCGTTTGGTTGACACTTCCTTCTGTGCTATTGATGTCACGCTACCATGTAGCTGCTCCAGCAAACGAGCAACAGTGGACATTGCACTTTCAGGATCATCAACTTCTGCAAGATTGCATGCTTCCCTATATAGCAATAAGCAAATAATAGTCAAAAGGATGAAACATAAAGAGAGGGATAAAGGCTTGAAAAGTTGAAATAAACATGAAGTGTTGCGAAATGATGATGTAACAATTAACAAGTCAAAGAAGCTAAGCTAATTTTGCAAAGCACTCAATTCCATGAAAACTTCTAGCGAGCGATAACATTTACTTTCTGATTAGTCCTAAGTCATAGGCACAAGAAAGAACAGTGAACAAAATGAGATCTTTTATACCTTGATCTAGAAGATGATGTGGATGGTGTAGGTGAAGTTGGTTCTCGGGAACCTCGAGGTTCTGATGAGTTGGAAATCGGCATGATTGAACAGGTACCAACTTTTATTACCGTAATTGTCTTATATGTCTCCTCCTACAAGACAAACTGAAGATATTCAACATAGAAAAGTAGTATTACCAACTTGTATCATACAGTTTCCAAATTAACTTATGTGACACCAAAATGGCGGAAAGGTTACCACTTAGAGCATGTCGTTACCAAGATAACAGTAACGCATTAATGTAAATTTAAGAGTGCCGTATTAAAATATGCCTAGCGTGAAAGCCACACTGCTACAGTCAGCAGATCCAGTTTGAACAGCCAAGAAAAATAATATATATCCATCACCCATGGTTTCAACATATGCAAGGAAATGTTGTAACCATCAAACTAGAATAGCTGGTGAAAAATCCATTGTGGTCACAATTTAATGGATCCAGTTCAAGAAATCGATAAAAAAACCGCAAGCACCAGCACAAGCTACCTCCAAGGCAACCAGCTGGCAGTGCAAGAATCGTCATGGCAAATTGAGATGCAAAAAAATGGTACTTTCCACCAATCCCACCAGTTTAACTACCAAGGATGACAAATCAAAATTATCGCCCGTGATCTATCACCCAATTCTGTGACTTCACTCGTAATATCCCTTGGACGCCTCAGCTGCAATGACACCTAAATCATGCGGCAGAGACTTCCACAGTACAAAGACATACAGCAATGAGCTCTGAAAAACCCTAATATTTGTTCAGCTTCGCGAGAAAGGTGACTTCCCCAATTCACAAAATAAAAGGAACACGATCAGTCCCTGAAAACGATGGTACCGCTAGCAGCAACATCCCTCCACTACTAAGAAACAACAACCTCCGAGTACCAGCAGCAGGGAATTGTACAAGTCAGCTGCAAATAAATGGGGCTATGCTAGGGCTATCGTACTAGCATTAACCGAGTTCAAGACAATCAACAGCACAAAATTGTACCATTGCACAGGGTGAGTTCAATTACTCTAAAATCACAATACAACACTTAGCATTGTTTCTCTATACACTGCAGATCCTGGACCAGAAGAAAGCATGCCTTTTCTACAGTAACTTGGATCAGACCAACCAGGCATTAATAACTAAAGGCGAATGATTAAAGTTAGAGAGAGGAAAAGTTGTCCAGAACGCTTGGAGAATTACGGGCTTACGGCCCTCCTTGCCATCCACAGATCGCACCCCCACACCACCGCGGCCGCCGCCGAACCGAAGCCCCCCGCCCCACACATACACACACCCCACTTCCCCAGGATACCAACCGAACCACCCCAAATCCCGCCGTCCTCCTCCCTCACCACGCCGACGGAGCCACCAATCGCGAGATCTCGACCGCCAAACTCCAACAGACGCCCAGAAATCCCCCCCCCCCCCATATAATAAGCACGAATTGAGATGCAAAAAAATGGTACTTTCCACCAATCCCACCAGTTTAACTACCAAGGATGACAAATCAAAATTATCGCCCGTGATCTATCACCCAATTCTGTGACTTCACTCGTAATATCCCTTGGACGCCTCAGCTGCAATGACACCTAAATCATGCGGCAGAGACTTCCACAGTACAAAGACATACAGCAATGAGCTCTGAAAAACCCTAATATTTGTTCAGCTTCGCGAGAAAGGTGACTTCCCCAATTCACAAAATAAAAGGAACACGATCAGTCCCTGAAAACGATGGTACCGCTAGCAGCAACATCCCTCCACTACTAAGAAACAACAACCTCCGAGTACCAGCAGCAGGGAATTGTACAAGTCAGCAGCAAATAAATGGGGCTATGCTAGGGCTATCGTACTAGCATTAACCGAGTTCAAGACAATCAACAGCACAAAATTGTACCATTGCACAGGGTGAGTTCAATTACTCTAAAATCACAATACAACACTTAGCATTGTTTCTCTATACACTGCAGATCCTGGACCAGAAGAAAGCATGCCTTTTCTACAGTAACTTGGATCAGACCAACCAGGCATTAATAACTAAAGGCGAATGATTAAAGTTAGAGAGAGGAAAAGTTGTCCAGAACGCTTGGAGAATTACGGGCTTACGGCCCTCCTTGCCATCCACAGATCGCACCCCCACACCACCGCGGCCGCCGCCGAACCGAAGCCCCCCGCCCCACACATACACACACCCCACTTCCCCAGGATACCAACCGAACCACCCCAAATCCCGCCGTCCTCCTCCCTCACCACGCCGACGGAGCCACCAATCGCGAGATCTCGACCGCCAAACTCCAACAGACGCCCAGAAATCCCCCCCCCCCCCCCCCCCCCCATATAATAAGCACGAATTGAGAGCCGGGGGTGGCTCCCGGCAGGGCACGCGAGGTGAGATTGACGGGCGGAAGTGGAAGAACTGGACTCACCGGAGGCGGGCAGGGACGTCCGGCGTCGGCCGGCGACGAGGATGAGGGGGAGGAGGAGGCGGCGGTTGGTCTCGCTCCACTGCGCCGCGCAGTGCGGGTGTGAACTGTGAAGTGTCGGCGACAGAGAGGGAGAGGAGATGCGTGTGAAAGCTCTGGGGCCGGAGGGGGGGAGTGGAGGTGGGCGCTTTTGCGGATCACTCCTGTCATTGTCACGTTATTACGCTAATGGAAGTGGACAGGCACCTGGTGGTGAAGTGGAAATTAATTGCATCCCTCTTTCGGTAACGGGCAGATTGCAGGGAATTCAACACGGCGGACTAGCGGTAGTGGAAGCTTTTAAAAAATAGTGATTCGTAAGAAAAAACTTTTAAAAATAGTGAGAAGCGGTTTTTTTATAAGCACCTTGCTTCCAGAGATTGTTTTCCCAATGTCAATAAGCCATAAGCTCCTCCCGTCAGTCATATGTCATTTGTCGTTAAGACGAATGTATGTAGACGTATTTCAATGCTAAAAACACAAAAGAGAATCTATGATGTTTGTCAATAAACCATGGACGTAACACTTGAGAAAATGGTAAATAAATCTCTATGATGTTTGTCATTTTTCATCGAGTGGGAGGTTACTCGAGTGGCATAGGTTTCATATAAAACAAGGCCATCCTTGGTACCATTATTAAGAGTTAGTGTGACAATCTCTGTACTCCCCTGTTTCTACTTAGAAAATGTTTTAGATATTATAATATGGGCAATATACGGATTAAATGAGTGAATATACACTAATGAGTGAATATACAGTGTCTAGAACTCTAAATGCATGAGAATAGCTTAAGGATCTTATATTTACAATGGAGGGGGTTTACCCTTAAGTTTTAATTCAGTGTAAAATCTTGAAAACGGACCTAAGCCCCACGATACTGCATACAAGGGTTAAATTTCGGACGGGATCCTCTGTCGTAGCCTAACTTGCCGTCGAGCCACTAACATGTGGGGGTCACGGGGTGTAGGGCCCACCTGTTAGCGACCGGAAGGCAGAGTATGGCTGGAATTGGCACGTCAGAGGACTATATGTCCTAAAATTTATTGGATCACCTCATTCCAACTTATTTTTATTATGTTAGAACGGGAATTAACAACCTATGCGTACCATTGGCTTGGCGAGTGAGGACAGAATGGTAGAGTTTAGCATATCATTTTTGCTCTAAAATGCGTGAGAATAACAGAACACGACCCAGTGCGCGTGTCATTGACATATTGTATACTACTCTCTTCGTTTATATGACTTTCATTTGTTTGAAAGTGGATGTGTTTAGATTTATAACATGACTAGATATATCCACTTTTATATCTAGTGTCCGTAGAGGATAACTACTGTAACAATCATTCCGTAGAGGATAACTACTGTACCAATCATTTCCCCATGTGAGGTGAGCTTGAAACGTGTCGAACCAATATGGTCGACAAAATAAAGCATGCCAACGTTTCCTCTTCTGCCTGAGACGAGATGCCAAGGGTTTTCATTTCCTTTTCTGCCAGGGAACTGAATGCAGCACAGAAACGACAAGCATCAGCCATCAGCTGGCAGTGATCCGGTACCCACGCTACGTAAACAATATCGTTACGAAGGAAAGGGCCAATCTGCAAACAATAGCAAACACCCCGGTACGCTGGTCCCTCCTGGAGACCAACGTCTCGGGACAGATAGCGCTCCCCCTCTGACACCCGGGTCAAGCGGCGTTTCGTCCTTGTGGTGGCCCACGCGTAAGTGTCCGTGCCTGCAGATCCAACGGCCGCTCTATCGGGTGGGGTCCTTTCCAGTGGCGTCAGGCACGTGGGGGTCGCTTTCCCTCACGTGCTCGCAACGGTAACTGGCTCGTCGTGGGCCCCTGTCGTCGGTGGCGCTGGGACACAGTAGCTGGGCCCGGGTATAACAGTGTTACGGAATTACGGCGACCTTTCTCTCTCTGAACAGATCGAAGGAACGAAAACAAATTAGTCAAATGGAACAGAAATTTAAAATCATGGAAAATTTTAGTTAAAATGAAACCATAAATAGCTAAAATAAGAAGACGATGGAACAAATCATGATTATTACTTAAGAAACACAAATATTGTTCCAGTAACAAGTAAAAAGCATGCACATTTTGTTAAATTTTGACTTCTTATATAGTTTCAAACATACAAAGAACTAGATGAAACCCCGCGCGTTGCTGCGAGAATATATGTGCGAAGACGAAACTTGTAAAAGATAGCAATGTGAATATGTGCATGGTTCAAAGAACCAGTTAAGTTCATGTATGCAGATTAAGACATGTATGTGCATGCATCACATTCTGTCACTATCCGTGGGAAATGATAATACAGTATGTATAATGTTATATGTACTCGAATCTTCTTGTTGGTGCTTGTGGGATATCAGGTGCAATAGTGATGAACTTCTATAAGAAAAATAAATTAAAGAGCCTGAGAGATCATATGCCAGTTCTGAAAAGCACACTTTATGAAGCAACAATGTAAACATTTTAGAAGTGCTCCTTGTGTCACGGAGAAATTCAATCGTTATTCTTGCCGAAGAGGTAACAAAGAAAAAAGTTCAAATGACTGTCGATGTTGTAGTAGACGTTTGGTTGCAGGACTACACCTCAAGTTTTTTTTTCTCAACAAAAAAAAACACCTCAAGTTTTTTTAACACACCTCAAGCTAATTCTTCAGTGATAAAAATCCCACAATAAATGCATTTGTTTCAAAACACCTCAAGAGAGCCTGCAAATCCAACTTCTTATCACAAAAAGGAAGTACGTCAATCTGCATATGCTCATGACTCCAAACTCAATGCCTGTTCTACCAAACTTGCCGAGTGGCTGTGGGCCTGTGGTAGGCTTAATTTGCACAGATCAGACCTATATGTCATGCCCATGCAAAATAGAGTGGACATATCACTTGGTAATAATATGCTAAAAGCCTAAAGGAGTGCAGGTGTCCCACTTGATTCAAAGAGAATGCTTGTCTTACATGATGGCGGCGAGCTCCCACAGTTGAAGAATCAAAGAAGTTGTCCCAGAACGAAATAAGTTGATTCTGTTGATTCGTATCTCAGATTAGTTGGAACAAATTTATCACTTGAGCTAACCTAATTCGCAATAAACCATACGATTTTATATGTGAAAAGAATTCTGAATCAAGAAAGAGAAAACTTAGTTGCAGGTAGAAAAACAACAGTGCGACAATGGCCTGCAATCCACTCAGGCATGCAAGCAAATCGAAACCAGCACACTCAGACTTACCAGCAATAGCACAAATGAGATGAGAGGACTGACCATAGCTTGGAGTCACTTCAAGGAAACTCAGGCATATAAAACGCCTGTAAAATAACCATGCCAGCATTCGATAACCATGATCTTATGGATATAGAATCAAGTCGACTATGCGAAACTCTTCTGACTTCTGAGAATGAGGATTTGCATCTGTAATTGTATAGTCGGCACAATAACCATCAGCCTATTGGACGTGGGTGTCGTTGCCTTATAACTTCTCATGTCGACGACCTTGTCGTTCTTTGCCGTGTAGTATGAATATGGCTGCATGGCGGTGGGGGTTTCACCGGCAAAATCCAAAGAACCAACACACCCTTGTGTAGGAGATATGCCCTAGAGGCAATTAATAAAGAGTTTATTTGTCATATCTCATTTTGTTCATAATACGTTTTTGTGTCATGCTATAACTGTATTAAGCGGAAACACTAATACACGTGTGATACGTAAAACAACCAGGTCCCTAGTAGCCTCTATTTGACTGGTTCATTGTGCAATTGATGATCGAGGTTTCCCGATCATGTGACATGGTGTCTATTTGACAATGAAGTCATGTCGTTGGTAGAACGATGTGATGGACATACCCAATATTTGTAGGACGTAGTCATTACGCCTTCGACCGTGAGATCTACTCTTATTGCTATTCCTGGAAGACACTTTGATTGCATCAAACGTCATATCTTACAAAGTGTGACAATAAAGGTGTCCCTCTCGGGTGTCGGAAAGGAGTATGTTGAGACGGGGGATCAAGAGCGGGATTTGCCAGTCCCATAGTAGGATAGATACTCTAGGGCCCACTCGGTGAGATTATGTCAAAAGAGCTTGCAAGCGTGTGACTAGGTCACCGGGACATAATATCATGGACGAGTAGAAGTTAGCAGTGTCGGTAACGAGATCAAGCTAGGTATGGAGATATCTATGAACGAGTCTCGGACACGCTAAGTATCGCATGGCAAAAGGTTTAAGACTCAGACGTCCAGGTTCGATAGGTAAAGTATTCGTTATCTCGCAGGGATTAATTCTGGGTATCCAAGGTCCACGAATTAGTCATTGATCGGAGAGGAGTCTCGATCATGTCTGGTGAGATAATCGAACCGCTAGGGTAACACGCTTAAGGGGAGTCGACATTTTATCGGAAGAGAAAAATAGGAAAAGAGAGACCGGGAACGTCCCGGGAAAGTTCCGATGGAGATCGGGCAGCGACGAAATAGTTTTCGGAGCCAGAATAAATTATGTAATATGTATTTAATATTAATTAGTGTAATTAATAGTTAAATATATTTTATTTTAATTTTTTCTGAATTTTTAAAGGCAAAAATCCCTTAATGGGCCTCTTTGGGCAAAGAGGCCCATGAGGGGGGGAGAGTCCCCCCCAAGAAGGGGGGCTTGGTTCGGCCAGCCCCTAGTGGGCCACATGGGGCCCACTAGGGCCGACGCAGCCACCATGGCCGGCTGGGGTGTGGGAATAGTCCCACACCGCCAGCCTGGCAGGTTGGGCAGCCCCCTGGCCTCCTATATATACATGGGTACCCCTAGCCTTTGAATACACACCAGTTTCTCTCTCTCTCCTTGGATCCCGTGACTCCCCAGTTTGGAGTTGCGCCAAGGATAAGTTTTCTCCACCATACGCACGCCGCCGCGCTGTTGGTCTTCCGGTCCCAGTCTTCCGCTGCTTCGTCTTTGGATCGGAGCCCGCAGTTCGTCGGGTTCACCGTACGTGTGTGACGCCCTGCGAGGCACCACGCTAGTGGTGCTAGAGGTCTGCTTCCTCTACACGGCATCGAAGTCTTCGTCGGCTTCATCGACAACGCTTGTGCGGGAGCGTAATCCCCGCTTTTCGGTCTACAAGGGTATGTGCACCGAACCCCCTGCGTACTACTATATCTGCATAGTATAGATTCTGGCTACCCCCTGCGTACTACTATATCTGCATAGTATAGATTCTGGCTAGTTTATAGATTCTGGCTAGTTTAAGGTTATCCATGGGGCCCACTAGGGCCGACGCACCCACCATGGCCGGCTGGGGTGTGGGAATAGTCCCACACCGCCAGCCTGGCAGGTTGGGCAGCCCCCTGGCCTCCTATATATACATGGGTACCCCTAGCCTTTGAATACACACCAGTTTCTCTCTCTCTCTCTCTCCTTGGATCCCGTGACTCCCCAGTTTGGAGTTGCGCCAAGGATAAGTTTTCTCCACCATACGCACGCCGCCGCGCTGTTGGTCTTCCGGTCCCAGTCTTCCGCTGCTTCGTCTTTGGATCGGAGCCCGCAGTTCGTCGGGTTCACCGTACGTGTGTGACGCCCTGCGAGGCACCACGCTAGTGGTGCTAGAGGTCTGCTTCCTCTACACGGCATCGATGTCTTCGTCGGCTTCATCGACAACGCTTGTGCGGGAGCGTAATCCCCGCTTTTCGGTCTACAAGGGTATGTGCACCGAACCCCCTGCGTACTACTATATCTGCATAGTATAGATTCTGGCTAGTTTAAGGTTATCCGTGTTAGGAAATTTTTTGTTTTCTGCATGCGATCCCCTTCAGTGGTATCAGAGCCGATCTATGCGTAGATATAGTTGTGCGCTAGCTGCACCCGTGTTTATCACGGGGACAACGTTCTTATTATTTGCTACCCTCTCGCGTGCACTTGCACTGCCGGCAGCATCGAGTTGATGAAGCGGCCCGGACCGACCTTACGCGTACGCTTACGCGAGACTGGTTCCACAACTGACATACGGCTGGTTCCGTATATGTGGCTGGCGGGTGTCTGTCTCTCTCTCTTTAGTTGGCTTTGCATTTTCAATGGAGGGCCCGAAAGGGATGAATAAATATGCAATTATTTGATCGTTGTTGTGGTCATAGGTTCGTAGGTATGAAGCGGTTCTATTTACGACAGCCCCAAGCCACGTAAAATATGCAAAAGATAAAGTAGAGGCGTCTAACTTTATTTTGCAGGGGCTATGTGATATGGTCAAGGTAGGTTTATTAAATTGTTTATAAACTGTTGGCGCGAAGGAGACCACCGGCGCAAGAACCATATCACGTCGCATTACATCTGATGTTTTGAGTGCATCTTATATTGTGTGTATATATATATATATAGTATATATTAGTTACACGGCGGTAGTTATATAAGATGATCCCTCCAAAATACCATCTGTGTTCTCCCTTCAACGTGCACCACCAAGAAAGTTCTACGTTATGAGGCAGGCCGTGACGATCGGGTGTCAGACATATCGTCGTTCGCATACAGTGGGTGTAAGCCATGTTGCACGCGCGTTTACGTTGAAGGTTATTGTGGCGAGCCTAGCATGTACAGACATGGCCTCGGAACAAGGTGACCGAAACGTCGAGCATGAGTCACAAAGTTGTTGTGATTGACATAGCGATGTCTACCTTTGAAGTTGTGTTGCCGGCTCTGACGATGAGGGGTTGCACAATGGATTAGGGTCGTGTAATCACTAAAACGATGAGAGGGATACTCGTTTTGAGTGGGAGTTCTTATAGTTATTTTCGAAAATACTTGAACTCAAAATTTTATGAACAAAGTCTTATGTTTTGCAAATTCCATTGTAGATGTCTCACCCCACCTTTAACCTAGCCCTGTTCCTTGAGAAAGAGAAGCTTAAGACCAATGGGTCCAACTTCGTATCCTGGTTCCGCGATCTGAAGTCCATTCTGAATACCCACGAGGTGGCTTACATCCTTGAAGCCCCCTTAGGTGATCAGCCAGCAAACACCGCCTCAGAATTCGTTAGGAGTGTCCACGAGTTGAAGGCGGAGATTTCCTCTTTTGTCCGGAGTGGCATGCTCTTTGCCATGGAGGCTGACCTGCAGAACCATTTTGAGAACAAGAGTGCTTATGAGATAATCACTGAACTCATGGTTATTTTTGCACGACAAGTCAAGGATGAGAGGTTTGAAGCTACCAAGCTTTTCTTCTCAGCCCAGATGGAAGAGCACGGCAATATAAGTGAGCACTTGGCCAATATGTATGGCAGCGTTCAGCTCCTGAAAGATCTGGGATATGTGATCCCAGAAGAGCTGGTTATAGATAGGGTGCTGTTGTCGCTGCCCCCTAGCTATAAGGACGTCATCATGAACTACGACATGATTGGGACATCAAAATCCCTGTCGGAAATTCTAATGATGCTCAACATGGCCGAATTGGAAATCAAGATGGACAAGATGGTGGTGACCATCAGATCCCTGGAAACGCAACTGCCCAAGTATCTGGAGGATAAAAAGGCTGGCAAGATTGTCGGAAAAGAGAAAGGTATATTTGATATACATGTTATTGATGTGTACCTTACCTGCGCCCGTAGCAACACCTGGGTATTTGATACTGGCTCTGTTGCTCATATATGTAACTCTCAGGAGGAGTTGCGGAATAAGCGGCGCCTGGCAAAGGACGAGGTGACGATGCGCGTCGGCAACGGATCAAGAGTTTACGTGGTGGCTGTCGGCACACTCCCTCTACCATCGGGATTAGTTTTGGTTCTGAATAAGTGTTATTTTGTACCGACCTTGAGTGTAAACATTATCAGTGGGTCTTGTTTGTTGCAAGACGGATATTCATTCAAATCAGTATCAAGTGGTTGTGCTATTTCTATGAATGATATCTTTTATGTTAATGCTCACGAGAATAATGGTTTATTCTTGTTGAATCTCGATCGTAGTACTCACATCCATAGCATAGATACCAAGAGGATTAAACTTAGTAGCGATACCGCCATGTATATATGGCATTGCCGTCTCGGTCATATTGGTATAAAGCGCATGAAGAAACTCCATGCCGATGGACTTCTGGACTCGTTGGATTTTGGATCCCTCGACACATGCGAACCATGCCTCATGGGCAAAATGACCAAGACACCGTTCAATGGTTTCATGGAACGGGCGTCGGACTTATTGGGAGTCATACATACAGATGTGTGTGGACCAATGAGTGTGTCGACACGCAATGGTTATCGTTACTTTGTCACCTTCACCGATGACTTGAGTAGATATGGGTATATCTATTTGATGAAACACAAGTCTGAAACATTTGAAAAGTTCAAAGAATTTCAAAGTGAAGTGGAAAATCAACTCAACAAGAAAATCAAGCACCTTCGATCCGATCGTGGTGGCGAATATTTGAGTTTTGAGTTTGACACACATCTGAAGGCCTGTGGCATCGTGCCGCAGCTTACGCCAGCTGGAACGCCGCAACGCAACGGTGTGTCCGAGCGACGTAATCGTACCCTATTAGATAGCGTCCGATCTATGATGTCTCTTACCGACTTGCCCGTATCTTTTTGGGGGTATGCGTTAGAAACAGCCGCATTCATTTTAAATAGGGCTCCGTCCAAATCCGTAGCAACGACACAGTATGAGATATGGCATGGCAAGAAACCTAAGTTGTCGTTCCTGAAGGTCTGGGGTTGTGAGGCGTATGTTAAGAAACTACAGCCCGACAAACTCGAACCGAAATCGGAGAAAGTCGTCTTTGTAGGGTACCCGCGGGAAACCATAGGATACACCTTCTACAACCAAGCTGAGTGCAAAACGTTTGTCGCGAAGAACGGTACCTTTCTGGAGAAAGAGTTTCTCGCCAAAGGAGTAAGTGGGAGGAAAATAGACCTCGACGAGATCGTTGATCCTGAACTCGAAATTCCGAGTGGCGCAACGGAAGATGTTCCGGAAACGTCCTCCACAGATGGAGTGGGAGAAGATGTCGAGGGTGCTATTCTACCTCGTAGGTCAGGGAGATCTCGGATCGCCCCTGAATGGTATGGCAACATGGTTTGCACCGTCATGTTGATTGAACAAGACGAACCTACGAACTACAAAGAGGCTATGGCTAGTCCTGAGTCCGAGAAATGGCTTGAAGCCATGAAATCCGAAATAGGATCCATGTATGACAACAAAGTGTGGACTTTGATGGAGATTCCCGAGGGGCGCAAGGCCGTCGAGAATAAATGGATCTTCAAGAAGAAGACTGATGCTGATGGTAATGTGACCGTCTATAAAGCTCGGCTTGTCGCAAAGGGTTTCCGACAAGTTCATGGGATTGACTACGATGAAACATTTTCACCGGTAGCGATGCTAAAGTCTATTCGGATTTTGCTAGCAGTTGCTGAAGGGGTTCCAGTGCAGAAAACAATAATTTTTCTAGCGTAAGAACGCCCTAACTAGCCAGGATCTATCTATCTAGTACATGTGATAACGGTGGCGGAACGGGTCACATTACCTCCATGTAGACCGATAGCGGGGATTACGCTCCCGCACAAGCGTTGCTGATGAAGTCGTACGTAGCCGACCTCAAGGTCGCGGAGAACTTGCCGCGATGATGTAGATGATAACGCCGGGGTGTCGACGATGACCTGCGTCGACGGGCGTCGGGCGGAAGGTGGCGTGGCGCCGGCAGCCGAGGGGGGGTGGTGCCGGCGGCAGGGCAGCGACAGGGCTGCTGGGTGGGCGAGACGACGTCGCCCTGGCTCCTCAAATGTGGCGCCTCCGAGCACTCGCAAACATACGGAACTTAACAACAACCCCCGGTCATTCAGATCCAGCTGAAATCGCAGGGGTAGAACTTTTCTGGAATCCCGCAGGGCAACGGTACCCGACGGTATAGCTTTGGTGGAGAGAGGAGGCAAAGCGGGCGGAGAAACAGCTCGGCCGGCTTGCTACAATATTAATTGTATTTTCTGTGTTTTAATCCAATTAATATGCCTTGCTATATAAAGGGGGGAGGGGGTGTGCAAACTCCCTAGCTCCCCCATGTGGGACTAAACAAAAGGAGGTGGGAGGGGGGTTCGGCCGAACCCACCATGGGCTGGCCGCACCAGCCATGGGCTGCCCCCCCTTCCTTGGTGCGGCTCCCCCTAATGGGCCCCAATTGGCCCATTAGGTGGGCTGCCCCTTTTTCCTTTATTTTTAATTAAATTAATATAAAATATAATTAATTCATAATTAATATATTTAAATACTATTTAATATCCCGTGACCCCGAAACATTTTCCGGACCACCCGAACATCTTTCGGACATTCCCGGAACCATTCCAGGCCTTCCCGGAACTCTTTCCGGATCATTTCTCTCTCTCCAATAAAATCCTATATTATTCCAGAACCTTCTCCAGGTGTCGTTAAGACCTTAAGTTTGTTACGCTACGGTTCGAGAACACTCCAGACATGGTCGAGACCCTTCGCTCGCCAATGACCGCCAGGGATACCTGGATGCATATGACGGTCCCTGTGCATTCTACGAATATCGTCGTTGAACCATAAACATGATATTCATTCCCTTTGTCTCTGCGATACTACCTTGTCCGAGATGTGATCGTAGACATCCAATGTCCTGTTGCATCTCGTTACCGACATAGGTTATTAACTCGTCTGTGATATTACATCTCCATGACCTAGTCATAAGCTGCGCAGCTATATAGATGCAATCTCACCGAGTGGGCCCAGAGTATCTTTCCATTACAAGAATGAACAAATCCCGCTCTTGATCCTTACGTCTTAACATACTCTTTCGGGATACCCAAGATGGACACCGTTATTGTCATGCTATATAAGACACAACGTTTGATGCTCTCAAAGTACTCCTACGAAGTAGCAATTAGCACGATCTCACGGTCTAAGGAATAAGCTATCATATTACTTATCTATTGCAAATGACAAACATCGTAATACGATCTTGTTGCAATACTTTGCGTATGTCCATCACCTTATTCTACTAATAAGATAACCCCATTGTCAACCAACGTTATTGTCCTTGATCGGGAATCTCGATCAACTGTCGCCCAATGGACTAGTTCATATAGAGGCTCACTAGGGACCCTGGTTGTCTATGTATCACACGTGTATTAATAATTCCGATTAATACAGTTATAGCATAATACAAAAACCTATTATAAACTTATGAGATAATGCAATAAATACTATTTATTTATTTGCCTCTAGGGCATATCTCCTACAGTTGCCGCATATTATGACTATGAGATATGGCAAATAGATGTCAAAACAGCCTTCCTAAATGGTAACATTGAGGAAGAATTGTATATGGTACAACCTGAAGGTTTTGTCGATCCAGAAAGTGCTGGCAAGGTATGCAAGCTTTGGCGCTCCATTTATGGACTGAAGCAAGCATCTCGGAGCTGGAATCTTCGCTTTGATGAGGTGATCAAAGATTTTGGATTTGTCCAAAATAGCGAAGAGACCTGCATTTACAAGAAAATGAGTGGGAGCTCAGTTGTGTTCCTAGTACTATATGTTGATGATATACTACTAATAGGGGACAATGTGGAACTTCTGAATAGCGTCAAGAAATATTTAAACAGTAAATTTTCGATGAAGGACTTAGGAGAAGCTGCATACGTTTTAGGCATTAAAATCTATCGTGATAGATCAAGACGTCTATTAGCGTTAAGTCAGAGTACTTATATTGACAAGATACTGAAGCGGTTCGGTATGGAGACGTCAAAGAAGGGTTTTCTGCCGGTTGTCAAGAATAAGGTATTAAGCAAGGCACAGTGTCCGGTGACGGAACATGATAAAGTTGAGATGACTAAACATCCTTATGCTTCAGCCATAGGATCGATCATGTATGCCATGTTAAGTACTCGACCTGATGTAGCATTGGCTCTTAGTTTGACGAGCCGGTTCCAAAGTAATCCTGGAAAGGATCATTGGGTTGCTGTTAAAAGCATTCTTAAGAATCTCAAGCATACAAAGGAAATGTTCCTTGTGTATGGGCACTGTGAGGAAGAACTTGGCGTAACAGGTTACGTTGATGCAAGTTTCTGCTCAGACCCAGATGACTCTAAGTCATAGACAGGATATGTGTTCAAGGTGAACGGAGGCGCTGTATGCTGGAGGAGTGGGAAGCAACCCATCGTGGCCCAATCTACAATGGAATCGGAGTACATTGCCGCTTCTGAAGCCGCGAATGAAGCTGTGTGGCTGAGGAAGTTCATCATCGAGCTTGGAGTGTTCCCTAGCGCGCAAGACCCCGTAACCCTGTACTGCGACAATACGGGTGCCATTGCTAACGCGAAGGAACCAAGGTCTCACTCGACTGCCAAACACATACTCCGACGCTTCCATGTGATACGACAGTACGTACAAGGAGGTGAAGTGAAGATTTGCAAAATACATACGGATCTGAATGTGGCAGATCCGTTGACGAAGCCTCTCCTGCTTGACAAGCACGTGAAACACCAAGATGCTATGGGTGTCCGGCTTTTACCAAGTTGTAAACTAGATTAAGTTGTACTCTAGTGCAAGTGGGGGACCGTAGGAGATATGCCCTAGAGGCAATTAATAAAGAGTTTATTTGTCATATCTCATTTTGTTCATAATACGTTTTTGTGTCATGCTATAACTGTATTAAGCGGAAACATTAATACACGTGTGATACGTAAAACAACCAGGTCCCCAGTAGCCTCTATTTGACTGGTTCATTGTGCAATTGATGATCGAGGTTTCCCGATCATGTGACATGGTGTCTATTTGACAATGAAGTCATGTCGTTGGTAGAACGATGTGATGGACATACCCAATATTTGTAGGACGTAGTCATTACGCTTTCGACCGTGAGATCTACTCTTATTGCTATTCCTGGAAGACACTTTGATTGCATCAAACGTCATATCTTACAAAGTGTGACAATAAAGGTGTCCCTCTCGGGTGTCGGAAAGGAGTATGTTGAGACGGGGGATCAAGAGCGGGATTTGCCAGTCCCATAGCAGGATAGATACTCTAGGGCCCACTCGGTGAGATTATGTCAAAAGAGCTTGCAAGCGTGTGACTAGGTCACCGGGACATAATATCATGGACGAGTAGAAGTTAGCAGTGTCGGTAACGAGATCAAGCTAGGTATGGAGATATCTATGAACGAGTCTCGGACACGCTAAGTATCGCATGGCAAAAGGTTTAAGACTCAGACGTCCAGGTTCGATAGGTAAAGTATTCGTTATCTCGCAGGGATTAATTCTGGGTATCCAAGGTCCACGAATTAGTCATTGATCGGAGAGGAGTCTCGATCATGTCTGGTGAGATAATCGAACCGCTAGGGTAACACGCTTAAGGGGAGTCGACATTTTATCGGAAGAGAAAAATAGGAAAAGAGAGACCGGGAACGTCCCGGGAAAGTTCCGATGGAGATCGGGCAGCGACGAAATAGTTTTCGGAGCCAGAATAAATTATGTAATATGTATTTAATATTAATTAGTGTAATTAATAGTTAAATATATTTTATTTTAATTTTTTCTGAATTTTTAAAGGCAAAAATCCCTTAATGGGCCTCTTTGGGCAAAGAGGCCCATGAGGGGGGAGAGTCCCCCCCAAGAAGGGGGGCTTGGTTCGGCCAGCCCCTAGTGGGCCACATGGGGCCCACTAGGGCCGGCGCACCCACCATGGCCGGCTGGGGTGTGGGAATAGTCCCACACCGCCAGCCTGGCAGGTTGGGCAGCCCCCTGGCCTCCTATATATACATGGGTACCCCTGGCATTTGAATACACACCAGTTTCTCTCTCTCTCTCTCCTTGGATCCCGTGACTCCCCAGTTTGGAGTTGCGCCAAGGATAAGTTTTCTCCACCATACGCACGCCGCCGCGCTGCTGGTCTTCCGGTCCCAGTCTTCCGCTGCTTCGTCTTTGGATCGGAGCCCGGAGTTCGTCGGCTTCACCGTACGTGTGTGACGCCCTCCGAGGCACCACGCTAGTGGTGCTAGAGGTTTGCTTCCTCTACACGGCATCGAAGTCTTCGTCGGCTTCATCGACAACGCTTGTGCGGGAGCGTAATCCCCGCTTTTCGGTCTACAAGGGTATGTGCACCGAACCCCCTGCGTACTACTATATCTGCATAGTATAGATTCTGGCTAGTTTAAGGTTATCCGTGTTAGGAAAATTTTGTTTTTCTGGATGCGATCCCCTTCACCTTGATCTTCAGAAGCGACTTTCACCACATCCCACAGTATATACCAACCTAAAGTCAAGAAACAAACATTTTGTGGAATCTAATCTGCAAATATGAGAAAAACTATAGTGTTTGACGAAGCCGAACCTGAAATTCCCGCAGCACGAAATTCTCCAGGAGCATGACCATGGAATCATTGGTGCTGGTGCCGACCTTCTTGGGCGGAGCGGCAGTAGGAAGGATGAAGCGGCCCCATCACTCCATTTCTAGTCCTCGCCCAAATCTGCATGGCAAGTTAGCAACTACCGGGGATTACGACATGTACAGGCGGAAGCGTGCCTTGCCACCACGAAGTCGAACGCCACGACCACCTCCGCCGCCGGCCAAAGTATCCGTCCCCGTCTCAACGCCGCGCCAGCGGCTTGCGCCTTCCGCCCGTCATCTTGGTGGCCTGACAGGGCGAGCACGACAGCACCATGGCACCGCGCAGGGCCGGCTCTAGGATTTCAATGGCCCCGGGGCGAGCTTCACCGATGGGCCCAAACACACAAAAAATCCGGACACTGGGCTTTGCCTTCCTGAAAGCAACCTCACCTCGCATGACTGCCTTCCTGCCTTCCTGGACGCTGAGCTCGAAACGATTGTACTTCCTCTTTTTTCTATATACCATATACCTACTGCATATAAAATATGGGCCCCTATTTGGACGGGGCCCCGGGCCGTCGCCCTGCTGCCCTGCCCAGAGCCGGCCCTGGCACCGCGTTGTTCCCATCCGCTTCAGCCGTCATCTTCCGATCGACGGCGCTGCGGCAGCGCCTGTCGCCTTTCGCCCGTTGTCTTGATGGTCCGCGAGGTTTGTGCCACCGCACTGTCCCCATCGGCTTCATTTGGCATCTTCACCGATCGACGGCAAAAGGGAGTCTGCCATTTCCGGTGAGCTGGTTAGCTACAGCGAGAGAGGAGATGATGTGACCACCCCGTCTCCTTGAGGACAGCTGGAATTCTGGGAAGCAGAGAGGAAACGGAGGGTAGAAAATCTATGGGGGTAGGAGAGAAAAGGAGACGGGCAGGGGATAACTGCTGCTGCAGTAAAGGGAGGTAAGAGCATCTCTAGCAGACACCGCATTTCCACCGAAATTGTAAAATAACCGCTGTTTTTCTGTTCCGTTCCGAAAACGCACACAGATTAGACCCCGAAGAAGTTACGGACGTGCAAAAAAATTTGCGGGGCGCGGGATTCCCCCCCCCCCCCCCCCCGGAACTGTTAAAATCGGGTTTTCGCTTCCGACCCGCCGGTGCCCTGTATAGGCAGAAACGACTTGGCGGGAGGGACATTTCCTTTTCCTTTCCCAGCCGCCACGAGCTCCCAGCCCGCCGCCGCCCTAGATTCCGGCGGCCGGAGCCGCTTTTCCGCCGCCCCGCTGCCGTCTGAAGGGCCCGCGGACCCTCTGCCACCGCTGCCCCGCCGGCGGAGCCGGCTGTGGCTCGGCCGTCCTAGATCGAGCCCGCCCCGGCGAAAGGGGATCCGCCTCCGCCGGTCCGTTTTGGACCCAACCGCGGCTCGTCGGCAAAATCTCAGGTGCGAATCACCGCCTCTTCCCCCACCGCACCACACCGCTCCGCCATGCCGCCATGTCCTCAGCCTCGCGGTGTTATTGCGCAGATGGAGCTTAGCGAAGATGACCAATTTGTGCTCAAGTATTCTTCGTCGGACGACGACTCGGATGTGGAGAACCAGCTGGCGAGCCATCGCCAGCAGATGTTGGTCATCGTCATGGCTATCAAGGAGACCGAGGACCGACGGACGAAGAGTAGGCGGCTCGGATCGAGGGTCGGCCGCCTCTGCATCCCGCGCAACCGCGTCCTCGGCAACGAGCTTCTGATGCGGGACTACTTCGCGGAGCGGCCAACCTATCCCGCCAATCTCTTCCGGCGCAGGTACCGAATGCGCCGATCCCTCTTCGTGAAAATTGTTGAACCATTCATGTAATTGAAACCATTCGTGTAATGTAGAATTTCAGTTTATATTTCTATAATAATTGTGCACTTTGCTGTGATTTAACTACCAAAACATTGCGGTATGCGGGTCGATTTTTTGCTGCAGCAGAACAGACACCGCATTGCGGAACTGCAAAACAGAATATTATTCTGTTTTGCAGTTCCGCAATGCGGTGTCTGTTCTGCCGCAGCAAAAAATCGATCCGCATACGCGTTTTCCGCGACCTGCATTCTTCTTTTGCGGGTTCGGGAAATGCAGTGTCTGCTAGAGTTGCTCTAATTCAATCGCTAATCAATGTGTGGAATGGGGGGAGGGAGACGGTTCGATGCATGCAGATGCAATTGCAGAATTACCTAATATATAAAAGCTGAGCTTTTTCGCCCCCGGTCCTTCAGCCACGTCGCCCGGATTCTTTCAGCCGTCCGATCACGCGAATCAACGGTCCAGATTGACCCACGTCGCCCCTCCCGCGCGGGCACTGTTCATTCTCGAATATCTACCAATAGGAAATCGATACGTCGCCCGGTCACGCGCCGGTCGCGCCGGTTTCAGCCGGTAACCGTGTAATTTTGCATAAACAACCTCCTAAGATACGCGGGTTAACCCGCAGTCCACTGAAAAGTTCAGATGCTTTTCTGTAAAAATGCCCTGGCATTCTCCCCCCTCCCTTCCTCTTCCGCGAGCGCGCCGAAAATCGCCGCCGCCGCCGCCGCGCAGCCCGGCCGCTAGGCGCCTCCCCGCTGGAATCCGAGCATACGAAGACCTCCGCCGCCTCTCCCGCTTCAATTTCACCGGAGGAATGCACCTGGGACGGCCGGAGACGCCCACGAGCCGCTGTGCTCCGCCGCTGTTCTGCTCCGCAACCGCCGCCGCGTGATCGGTCGCCGGCGCCAATTCCGGTGACCATTCGGTGCGCCGCGCCTCCCGTTCGACGCGCCGGCGTCTCCTCCAGCAGATCCGCACCATCTCCGCCCTGCGAGCGTGCGCGGCCGCGCGGCGCGAGCTCCGCCGTGCCGCGGCAGCGCCGGCCGTTCGCCGCCCGCTGACGTCCAGGGCTGACGTCAGCGCGGTGAGGCTGACGCGCGGGGGCCGCCTGTCAGTTTTTTTTTAATTTTAGACAAAAACAAAATATAAAAAATCATATCTTTTTAAATGCAACTCGGAAAAACACAAAAAAAAAACAAAATTCACAGAACAATTATTTCTTTACGACCAACACATTCCCATGCATATTTAAACAACTTTTTTAAAAATTAATTACGCAACCCGTTACAGTTTTCCCATATTAATTATGTAGCTTACATAGAAACGTCTTCAATATTCGAAGACTCACAAATCAACAAATTCTGAATCAATTAAAATAATGACTTAATTTCTAACAGTACTCCGCACACTCGAGAACTCTTTTAGTAATTTTTTTAACAATACCCTGCACACTCGAGAACTCTTTCAATAATGGAGTCATTTTTCTAAAAAACATAAACAATGTTCGAACTTATAGTAACATAATGTAAAATGTAGCACCAACTTAAAATCTAAATGTCCAAAAAAAAAGTCATACATCTTGCCATGAACAAAAAAATAATCACTATTCATTACGAGTATGCTCCAGCTCTAGATAATCACTATTTATTACGTACGCTTCAACTCCAAATTTACATATTTACATCGTACGGGTCACTTTTCGTCTAAAAAAACAAAAAATATCTTCTTTCTCACTACAACAATCACCTTTACCACACGGGTGCGGCGTATCGCCGCACCAAGTCCTCTAGTATCTAAAGTACGGTACCGGCTGCTAATTGAACGGGGCGACTTCAACCGTGGACATGGGCTGCTCGTGGGTGCCGATGCTAATAGGGGTGACGTGGCTCAACGAAATTGCAGAGAATTCCTTGTAGTGGGTTATTACTATTTAGATATAAAAGATAGTTTAATTGTTAATTGTATACTCTATAAGGTTCTAGAAATCGTTTACTAAATCATACACTAAAAAATGTTGTTGAGATATTTGTTCGATCTTGCTCTTTACATGTCTCTACCATAAATATAGATAAATTATATAGATTTTGCGTTAGAGAAAAATAAATCTAAAATAGAATTTTGTTACAAAATGGAGTTTAATATACTCCAGTATTCGGTACCAACAAAAATATATCAACTATATTTATTAATGTTTGCAATTATATGGTTAAATTATGTGAACAAATAGTAAATAATACTATGTAACATGATAAAAAAAATCTTGAGATGCATAAAATTTAGTACAAACCATATTTATCTTGACTCATCCAAATCCCGATAATTGATAGGATCGACCCTGAATGCAACATAAACCAAATATATCATGCCCGTTTAGATCATGGGTCTCACCTTCATGTCGCTTGTAAGGGCGATGGATCTAGTATTGACTAGCGTTGTTGGTACTATACCATCTAATCTTACAGTGAAAGTGATTTCCATATTGCCTTCGAGTGGAAAGAAATAACCACATTGGTTGCTCCTGATTGTGTAATTTACTATTGGAGGTGAACTTCATTTTGATCTATTTTTAGTGTTTATTTTCATGCTAATAAACGTTGGTAGTTTGTGTGTCTACTCTACACACCAGTAGCAAAAGGACTTTACGTCCAGACATCTAGTCTCGGCCGGGTTTGCGGCCAGTACTAATGTGGTATTAGTACCGGTCCGAACGGCCAGATGGGAGGAGGGCAGCAGTACCGGTTCAGTTGGAACCTTTAGTACCGGTTGGGGACACCAACCGGTACTAAAAGGTTTGGCGGCCGGCGCTGCACTGGGGGGCCCGCGGTGAGAACATTTAGTACCGGTTTGTTCACTGTATTTAGCATCTCCCACCCCGAGCCACATCTTCATTTTTTCAGCTCGAGCACACACTCCATTTTTCCTCTATTTCCTCTCCCAAGAGCTCAAGTTCACCACATTTTTCTCCAACATTTGTCTAGGTTGGTTGCATCTATCTATACAAGGGTTAGCACCTTCATCTACTCTTCCGGCATTTGAAGTTTAGCTCATTTGTTTGCTAGTTTGAGCTCATTTGATTTTTGTAGTGCTAGCAAGGTGTTTGATGAAATGCCTAACTTAGAGATTTCATTTATTTTATATGCATTTAAGGTCAAACTAAAATATGATTTGTGGTTTTTTGTAGTGTCGTCCAGTCCCCTTCCTCACCGACGTCGATCTCCCGCGTCGTCCCGTCGCCGACACCACCTCGGTGAGCCTCTTGTTTTTATCTTTTATTTTAATAAATTTTAGTTATATAATTATTACTTGTATAAAATTCTTATTTGTGTGACGTTTTGTTATATATAGTGTCATGGTTTTGACATCTGTCCACACCGGCTCTCGTCCGCTCTATTATTCGGATGTGGTACGATTGTTTGTTATAAGTATATGTTTGTTTAATTTCGTGTTTATAAAAATTATACCGACCAACTTAACGTAGATATATTTTTATCTAGGAGGTAGTTGAACCGGAAAATGAGCCCGACCCTATTGTCGAGTTTTTAGTAGAAGAAAACAATGATTTGAAAGCTAAATTGAAAAGAAGTGAAGATCTTCGTCTCGAAGAGAAGATGAAATGGGAGTTGAAAATTGCCGACGTCGTCGATGATAACGAGATCAAGATGGAGGCAATGCGCTTGGATCACGAGATCAAGATGAATGCAATGCGCTTGAAGCTTAAAAAGTTTAGAAAATATGTCATTAGTCAAGAGGCTTGGTATCATTATGTTGTTGGTTCAATAATTACCTTAGTTGCGATTTTGATCGCATTTGTCGTTGGATTTAAATTCTTTAGCTAGTTCTATGTTAGTTTCAATTAATGAATGTTTATGAGAACTATGTATTAGATTTGTTTAAATATGTTGAACTTGTATTAATGAATTGGTCATATATATATATATATATATATATATATATATATATATATATATATATATATATATATAGGTTAAATGCTTTCTACTCCCGGGTGTAGCTACACCCACGTCTCATATACCATCTTACGGAAGTATTTCTCATACTTTATCGGTTTGAGTATGTTCATATACTATATCTAAGATACCCCAAAACAAGTTTCATGAAAAAATTACAATTGTCATAATATTTTACACTATATACTCGAAATACCGTCATATATGCATATAAAACAGAAGTATGTAGAATTTTTTACATACTACCTAAAAAGAAGTATCTATAGTATTAAAATAGCATTATATACTCCATACTACATGTTACATACCTCCTGGTATGATAGATACTCCATACATGTATGAAACACACGTGGGTGTAGCTACACCCGGGTGTAGTATGAATATGTCCTATATATATATATATATATATATATATATATATATATATATATAGGGCAGGACTAAACAGGAATCTCCCTTAAGAGTTCCTATTTAGACTAAACAAGAACTATCCTAATTAGGGAAGGAGACCGGATCCAGACCGCACCGCGACCCGACCGACGAAAGCCCATCCATCCAACCCTGACCCCTGACCGCCGATCCCCCACCCCCGATCCACCTCCACCTTCTTCCGCCGGCGCCGGCGAGCGAGCGGCGGCCGCGGCCGACGCGAGGGAGCCGGCGACGGACACGGCAAGCATCCCCGCAGAGAGCACCTTCTTCCTCCGGACCGAGCGAGCGAGCGAGCGGCGGCGCGGGCGCCGACGCGAGGGAGCTCGGGCCGTCCACGGCAGCTCCGCCCTAGCAGGACCAGCTTCTTCTCCGCCTCCGGGTCGGGAAAGCTAGCGGCGCCGCAAGCGAGGGAGCTCGGGCCGTCCGCGACAGCTCCGCTCCGGGCGAATCGACGGCAGCTCCGCCTCGTCGACGGATCCACGACATCTCCGCCCCCAGCAGAACCAGCTTCTTCTCCGCCTCCGGGCCGGGCAAGCTAGCGGCGCCGCGGCGAGGGAGCTCCGACGGTCCACGACAGCTTCGCCCCCAACCTCCTTTGTTCTCCCGATGGAGGTCAAATGAAGGTTAAATGAAGGTTCACTTCCTGCCCCGCAGCTTCCGCCACCTCCTGCCGGCGTGGCATCCTCAACCTCATGCCCGACCGGATCCTCCAGGGTCGACGGTGCCTCGTCCAGCGCTCCGGCTGTCCCCCCGGCCTGCACCACCGCTCGATGTGAAAATGAGGTTCAGATTGTGTGAAAATAAGGTTCAGTTTAGTCTATGTTTGTTTTTGCTGCAAAAGTTCCCAAAAGAACTTCTTCCCTGATGGCCATCAAAAGTTCAGTTACTGACTAAAAAAGGTTCGCTGCCGGGGTTCGCCGCCGGGGCGACCTCCTCCCTCGGAGCAAGGCCACCGGCGCCACCCTTGCTCCTGTGCTGAACTACTTTTTTTATCTGGAGGTTCATAAACCTTAAAATGAAGGTTCGTTTGCCCGTTGGGGGACTGCGCGCTCATGCGATCGACTGTGTCCTCCTTGTTGCTGACTTTTGTGTAAAAAACGTCCATGTGTAGTTTAGCGAAATAGTTCACTTCGTTCTAAAAAAAAGGTGCACTTCGTATGGAAAAAAGATTCATATGAAGTTAAAAAAAGAGTTCAGGAAAAAAAGTTCATTGAGAAAAATGTTCAGAAAAAAAAGTTCACTTCGCCGAGAAACAAAGCTCATGAGTAGTTAAAAGTTCACCTCATTCTGAAAAAGGTTCAGAAAAAAGTTCACGTCAATCCCAAAAAAAAGCTCATTTCGATTATAAAAAAAGGTTCACTTGGTTAAGAAAAAATGTTCAAAAAAAGTTCATGTGCAGTTGCGAAAAAAGTTCACCTCGTTCCGAAAATTGTTCAGGAAAAATTTCACTTCATCTTCCGTCTGAAGGTTCACATGTCGTGCGCGGGAAGGTTCACTTGGTACAGAAAAAAAGTTCATGTGCAATTGCGAAAAAAGTTCACCTCATTTCGAAAAAATGTTCAGGAAAATATTTCGTCTGAAGGTTCACATGTCATGCGCGAGAAGGTTCATATATCATTGACGAGACATTTCAGAAAGTCTCATTCCAAAAAGTTTGCTTTGTTAAAAAAAAAGGTTCACTTCATACTTAAAAAAGGTTCACTTGGTCCAGAAAAAAAGTTCATGTGAAGTTGCGAAAAAAAGTTCACTGGTTCTGAAAAAAAAAGTTCACGGAAAAACTTCATTTCATGCTCCGTTTGAAGGTGCACATGTCATGCGCGAGAAGGTTCACATAGTAGTCACGAGGAAGTTCAGAAAGTTCCTGTTTAGCTTAAACAGGAATAGGTTCCTTTTTAGCTGAGTTATATATATATATATATATATATATATATATATATATATATATATATATATATATATATATATATATATATATATATATATATATATATATATATATATATATATATATATATATATATATATATAGGACGCCAATCTGGTACGTCCAGACACTAGAGAGGACGCTATCATAGCCGTCCTAGTGCTTTAAGATGCGGGATTGCAATTTCTATTTAGGATTTGGTAAAAGAGTTTCTCTTTCCTGCCTAGTTTTATAGGTGTGTAAGGTGGGTCTAAAATGTTTGAATTGTTACCTCATTTGGTTCAGTATGCAGTCTAAGTTTGAAATTTTGAACCCTCAAATAGACATGGCAGCAGAAAACAATGTACCACCGGCAGCAGAAAACACTGTACCGACGCAGTGGGCTGGCAGGACTGCCGTCTGTGATATGGGCCTGTGCACTTTAATTTGAATTTTCATGCTATTTCTGGTTCAGTACCGTTTCAGCCCGTTTCTGGGCCAAACTCGGAACTGAATCTGTGCTGGCCCATTATCGTTGCTGTCCGTGGGCCGATGTCATCTTCATTCGGTACTATCTTTATTCCCCGTCGGAACCGAGATGTTTGGTCCGTACGCATAGGGTCGGTAACCATACGCCAGAATGGCAGCGACCTAGTACCAGATAACACGTTGCCATAGGGTTTGACCTGGACGTAGTGAACCAAGAAATAATGACTACACTGTTTCGAATTTCAACCATGCAAATATCCAGTGTCACCTCTCCTTCGAATTTCAACCATGCTCACAGCTTGCTTACTCTGAAAATATCCCGTTTTCATGATCACCGTTCCTGCCTACACTGTTTCGCTCTCATAGCGTACATGCTATACCCTACATTCAGCTCCAGACATAAACTAACTAGGTACCTTTGGTGTCTCCATCATTAAGCACCCGCGAAAAGGCAATCAACACCCCAAGATATGTGTTCAATCTTCATTCCTTTGGTGTCACTATATATTTGCGTCGTCCCAAGAAATTGTTAGGAACCTTGGTGCACCTCTACATCAGCTTACATACCACATCCTGAAAAATGTCAATAATCACATGTGAAAATTTTGCCTAGTCGGCGAATTGTCAGGTTTGGAGCACATTAAACACCCGAGTATAAAGCTGCTTAACAGGATGAGAGAAAGAGCAAACTCCAATTCATATATGAGCACCCTCGTATAATTCATTCAGCACCCCACCTTAACTCATGACACATTAAGTACCCAGATAAAATTATTATGACGCATTCGGTACCTTAGTATGATACCATTCGGCACTCGACGCTAGTACGGCCGAGTGCCAACTCTCGGCATTTATGACGCATTGGATGTCTCGCATTCGGCTCCTGACATAAACTAACTAGGTACCTTGCTATGGTACCATTCGGCACTCGGCGCTAGTTTGGCTAACTAGCAAAACTCGAATTGTTTCGATATGTCTCCGAACATTGCCTGAACACCACCTCATAAATATTGTATAAGAACATATGGTCTAGATGAGGAAATCACATTCAGATCCCAAAAAATAACCTAACTATGTGCGTTAATATGGTCTACATTCAGCTCTCGACGCCATTTAAATAAGTACCCTTCTTGGGTCCATTCATCTCTCGAAATAACTAGCTAGGTACCTTAATATGTTACCATTCGGCACTCGGCGCTGGTTGGGCTAACTATCAAGTCTCGAACTTCACAAAAAGTCTCCATAATTCCGAGTGCCGAACACCGCATCATAATTATGGTTAGCAAGTGGCTAACTAGCAAAACTCGAATCGTTTCAATATGTCTCCAAACATTGCCGGAACACCACCTCGTAAATATTGTATAAAAAACATATGGTCCACACGAGGAAATCACATTCAGCTCTCGGGTCAGCCCTCTCTCAAAACGTTAGGTACCTTAATATGATACCTAACATAATTGGATTGTCATTACAAAGGAACCAATCCAGATACTCGCTCAGTATACCAAGTGCATTTGCCATTTAACTTGAACAAAATAACATGATAAAGTGAACAAAAAAATACAAAATCATTTGGCACCCCCACATTAACTTATTAAGCACCCATGTCGAAATTCATTCTGCACCACACCGTACCACACTAAGTACCCTAATATATGCGTTTAACCGGCAAGGTTGCAAGTATCAACGAAATAATAAAGCAGAAACTACTCCACATCTCATTAGAAAGCGATTTACTGATGTAAATCATACACTCATATGCTAAGAGAGCCAAGGCCAGAATCCAGGGATACTATTGCTGAAACACGTACCTAATAATAAAATACCACATACTCATAAATTTCCATTGGCATGGTGAACAATAACCGGCAAGGTTACAAGTATCAACGAAATAATAAAGCAGAAACTACTCCACATCTCATTAGAAAGCGATGTACTGATGTAAATCATACACTCATATGCTAAGAGAGCCAAGGCCCGAATCCAGGGATACTATTGCTGAAACATGTACCTAATAATAAAATACCACATACTCATAAATTTCCATTGGCATGGTGAACAACTCCTTCATAAAAGTGGGGCAGCTTGCGGTTAGATCATTCGACGCCCCACCTTGACTCGTTAAGCACACTATTAAAATCATTCGGCACCCCACCTCAACTCATTAAGAATCTGGTTGAAATCATTCGGCACCAGATCAACTACAGTACCAAGCATTGGAAAATCTGGAGTCGGTTGCTTGCATTGATGTCCAAATACACCCATCGCTTAACTTGATGAAATGGACGTTTGCAAAAATAAAAGCTTGCAGTTCGTAGTAATCTTAATTCTCTGTTATACAACTAGACTATAAAAGCCAAAAGCACTAGTGATCATAATTCCCTTTCATAGAACTGAAATAAATGCCAAACGACAATTGATCAAGTTGCACGTACATTCACCATGATTGTTACTACCAAAACAGTGTGCTTTTTTGTGACACACTGATACAAAACAAGCTAGTTAACTGCTATTTTCTAGTGACACACTGAATTTCTGAAAAAACAGGGCAACAGTACAAGAACACACTGAATTTCTGACGGAGAGAGAGCAGGATGGGGATGGAACAATACCAGATCTCAAACTTCATTCACGAGGACGAGTGAATACGGATCAGGAGGAGTGATTGCGCCACGAAGCCCACCTTCGGTGCCTATCCTTAAATCAAACTGTGCTACCCAATCACCAATCGGTACCAAGTACAACACCAAACGGAGCCCTCGTCCTCGCGGTGGAGCCATGCCGGAGAAGATCGACGAGCGCCGGCCGGCAGTGGATGGAGATCGACGAGAGCCCGAATTTCGTCGATGCAGGTCCTGCCGATGACGAGCACCGCGGGGAACAGCGCCACGACACCCATACTTGAATCCGTCGGCAGTTTCCGCCCACGATAAAGATGTCTCTGTCCGTGCGCCTCCTCCTCAAGACCGGCGCGGTACCACCGAATCCGAGACCGGCACCACCGCATCTGACGACGGCGGTGCAGAGACAAGCTCGAGGAGAGGAGCTTCGTCTTGCGGCGGCGCTGCTCCGTTCGCCTTGGGAAGTCACCGGGGACGGCCGTCAGGGATTTGCGGAGGCGCGTTGGAGATTTGGGAGGCGCATCGGCGTAGGGAGGCAGCGCGAGGGCAGAAAGTGAGGCCGGGCAGCGGGACGTGCGCCACGGCCCAGCGCGAGGCACGGGAGGGCACCGCCGCCGCCGGCAGAGCGCGTGGCAGGAAGGGGGCGGACGCGTGGTCGAGTGCGGGAGAGCGTCGCGCCCGCTGGTGTTCCGGTGGGAACGAGATGGCGGAGATGAGGTCGAGGGCGGGCCTAGATGCGCCGATGTGCAGCAGGAAGGCGCGATGGGGAACCAACCAGACTTTGCGGGCGACGGAGGGAGGGAGGTGGCGGCAGGGCAGGATGGGATGGCGGAGGGCGGCGGCACAGGCGGTCGAGGTGAATTTGGGAGGAGACGATGCCGGCCTCGGACTGGATCGTGGCATCTGAGAGAAAGAGAAAGAGGGATGCTCACCGCACACCCGTGATGCCCTCTGTGGATTGACAGGCAGGACAATCCAAAAAAAACTGATCGCCTGGCATCTGGACACTGTAGCTAGCCCTAGCCCGCACTGTAGCAATTTGCCTGAAATGGTAATTTGTATGAAATTGCTAAAGAGGGGAAATAGTGAGCTAGGCTTGCCCAAATTGCTGATCTCAAAGCATCTGATGGTGGAGACAACGTCCTTCCTAGTGTCTGGACATACCAACTAGTTTCCCTATATATATATATATATATATATATATATATATATATATATATATATATATATAGCTAACATAATGCAGATGAATCGACAATGGATGTACGTTGACCGACGCACTCCGGAGTTCATGACCGGCGTGCTGGATTTTATCCGTGTTGCTGAGGCAAATAAGCGGGATGGTTTTATGTATTGTCCATGTTGTGCTTGTAAGAATATCAGGGGTTACTCCAAATCAAAAACCATTCACATCCACCTGTTTCTGTCTGGTTTCATGTCCGGCTATAATTGTTGGACCAAACACGTAGAAATAGGGGTCATAATGGAAGACAATGAAGAAGAAGAGGACGATGACAACTATCCTGAGTTTCCTGAATACGACGGTACTACAATGGGGGAAACTGGAGAAGACGCTCCTGACGAAGAGGCGTCGGATGAGCCCGCTGATGATCTTGCTCGGGCCATTGCTGATGCACAGAGAAACAACGTAAATCAGAGGGAGTGGCTCAAGTTGGAGCGCATGTTAGAGGATCACAAAAAAAAATTGTACCCAGGTGTCGAAGATGACCAGAAAAAGCTGGGTACGACGTTGGATTTGCTGCAATGGAAGACTGAGAATGGTGTATCGGACAAGGGGTTTGAAAAGTTGTTGAAAAAGATAAAGAAGATGCTTTCAAAGGATAACGAATTGCCCGACAGTACGTACGAGGCAAAGAAGATCGTCTGTCCTCTAGGATTAGAGGTGCAAAAGATACATGCATGCATTAATGACTGCATACTCTACCACGGTGAGGAGTACGAGAATCTGAATGCATGCCCGGTATGCGGTGCATTGCGGTATAAGATCAGGCGAGATGACCCTGGTGAAGTTGAGGGCGAGCGCCCCAGAAAGAGGGTTCCTGCCAAGGTGATGTGGTATGCTCCTATAATAACACGGTTGAAACGTTTGTTCAGCAACAGAGAGCATGCCAAGATGTTGCGATGGCACAAAGAGGACCGGAAGAAAGATGCGATGTTCAGACACCCCGCTGATGGGTCGCAGTGGAGAAAAATCGAGAGAGAGTTCCCGGACTTTGCAGATGACGCAAGAAACTTAAGGTTTGGTCTAAGTACGGACGGCTTCAATCCTTTTGGGGAGCAGAGCAGCAGTCATAGCACCTGGCCTGTGACTCTATGTATTTACAATCTTCCGCCTTGGTTGTGCATGAAGCGAAAGTTCATCATGATGCCAGTGCTCATCCAAGGCCCGAAACAAC
This sequence comes from Poa annua, assembly GCA_026929855.1. Classification (NCBI taxonomy): domain Eukaryota; kingdom Viridiplantae; phylum Streptophyta; class Magnoliopsida; order Poales; family Poaceae; genus Poa; species Poa annua. The sequence goes on from CM049434.1 coordinate 44,024,338, forward strand.
CCGGCAGCGAGATTGATGTGTACCTCAGGCCATTAGTTGACGAACTTTTAGAGTTGTTGCGGGAAGAAGGTGTACGTGTGTGGGATGAGCACAAACAGGAGGATTTTGACCTTCGAGGGTTGCTTTTCGTAACGATCAATGATTGGCCTGCTCTTAGTAACATCTCAGGACAGACAACTAAGGGATACCATGCATGCACACATTGTTTGGATGATACTGAATGTATATACTTGGATAATTGTAAGAAGTGTGTGTACCTGGGGCATCGTCGATTTCTTCCGGTCAGGCATAACGTCCGGAAGAAAGGCAAGCATTTCAAAGGTGAGGCAGATCACCATAGGAGGCCTATGGACCGTACTGGTGAACAAATATTTGATATGGTCAAGGATCGAAAAGTAATCTTTGGAAAGGGTCCTGGAGGACTACAGGTTCCGAATGACGCTAACGGGCATGCACCCATGTGGAAGAAGAAATCTATATTTTGGGAGCTACCATATTGGAAAGTCCTAGAGGTCCGTTCTGCAATCGACGTGATGCACGTGACGAAGAATATTTGCGTGAACCTGCTAGGCCACTTGGGCGTGTATGGGAAGAAAAAAAACACAGAGGCAGCACGGGAGGACCAGAAATGTTTGAAAGAACGAGACGGCCTGCTTCCAGAACACTATGAAGATCCTGCCAGCTATGCTCTAACCAAACAAGAGAAAGCAATATTTTTTGAATGTCTTAGCAGTATCAAGGTCCCGTTTGGCTTCTCGTCGAATATAAAGGGAATAATAAATGTGGCACAACAAAAATTTCAAAACCTGAAGTCTCATGACTGCCACGTGATTATGACGCAATTGCTTCTGATTGCATTGAGGGGGCTTTTGCCGGAAAATGTTCGAGTACACATTGTGAAGCTTTGTGCATTCCTCAATGCAATATCTCAGAAGGTAATCGATCCAACGATCCTACCGAGGTTGCAGACTGATGTGGTCCAGTGTCTTGTCAGTTTTGAGTTGGTGTTCCCCCCATCCTTCTTCGATGTTATGACGCATGTCTTGGTTCACCTAGTTGAAGAGATTCAAATTCTCGGTCCCGTATTTCTACACAATATGTTCCCATTTGAGAGGTTCATGGGAGTCTTAAAGAAATATGTTCATAACCGTGCTAGGCCAGAAGGAAGCATCTCCAAGGGCTATGGAACCGAGGAGGTCATTGAGTTCTGTGTTGACTTTATTCCTGACATTAATCCGATTGGTGTTCCTCAGTCGCGACATGAGGGGATACTGAGTGGAAAAGGCACTCTAGGAAAGAAAGTATTTGTATGTAAGGACGGACCTTCTTTCAGTCAAGCACACTACATAGTTCTACAAAATTCCTCGTTGGCAGCTCTGTATATCGAGGAACACATGAATATTTTACGATCCGAGAACCCGGTGGAGAATGAGTTCTGGATTAAAGATCAACAAAAGGCGAATTTCAGCGGTTGGTTGCAAACACATCTCATGAATAACACCAAAGTTGGAGATCAGCTGTACTTGTTGGCCAGGACACCATCTTCGACTATAGTCACTTTCGAAGGGTACGAGATAAATGGGAATACATTTTACACGATCGCTAAAGATAAAAAGAGCACCAACCAAAACAGTGGTGTCCGCTTTGACGCAACAAACAGCACTGGGCAAAAGGACACATATTATGGTTACATAGAGGAGATATGGGAACTTGAGTATGGACCTTCTTTTAAGGTCCCTTTGTTTCGGTGCAAATGGGTCAAGCTGAATGCAGGCGGGGTAAAGGTAGACCCGATGTACGGAATGACAACGGTGGATCTGAACAATCTTGATTACAAAGACGAACCGTTCGTACTAGCAAATGATGTAGCTCAAGTTTTCTACGTGAAAGACATGTCTACCAAACCGAAGAAAAGAAAAAACATGGAAGCGAATACATTAGACGAGGCAAAACACCACATAGTTTTTTCAGGGAAAAGAAACATCGTGGGAGTGGAGGACAAGACAGACATGTCAGAAGATTATGATAAGTTTGAAGAAATTCCGCCCTTCAAAGTCAACACTGACCCAAGCATCACGTTAAGTAACGAAGATTCTCCATGGTTCCGGCGCAAAGTTAAGCAATCGAAGAAAAGGAGGAATAATACAACAGATGGGAATATTGGTGATGTGTAATCCAGAATGATATTTATGAAATATGAGGTCTTTATCACAAACTATGTTGTGGAATATGAGGTCTTTATCACAAACTATGTTGTTGAAATGACCATAACTTGGTCATTTGTCTTGAAACTTCTAGATGTTCATACATGATAGACCTTTTTGTGAAGACTTTTTTTGCAAATTTTGTCAGAAATCAAGTTTATCATTTTTCATAGCAACAAGTACACATATAAGGTCCCCATGCCAAAGGATTTCCTTTTTTGAAGTGTTTATCACATTATTCCATTTTTTCATAAAAACGATCAAAACGGTCGCGGTGACAATTCATCGAAAGATGTAATATTTTCTAGAACTATCAATGTTTCTGTGATATAACCACTAGTTGTGTACCTTAAAATGATTTTTCCAAAAACTTCAGACCAAACTATCAAACAGTTGTAGTTCAAATTTGAATTACTTTCGAAAAATCGACATAAACTCAATTAACTAGGGGAAATTAGGTAGAAATCAAAGAAAAACCTAATACTTGGGGATTATCCATCATATGTGGACTAGTTTCCATGAAAATTAAATGGGTGCCATTTTGCATCATATTTTTGGTACTTTGTTCCCAAAAAAAGTCATTTTTTCACTGAAAAAATGGAAAATGATATTTATGAAAATAATTTCAAGAATTCCTTTGGCATGACTGTTTCTTATACCAATATGCACCTATTTGTGTAATATGAGGTCTTTATCACAAACTATGTTGTTGAAATGACCATAACTTGGTCATTTGTCTTGAAACTTCTAGATGTTCATACATGATAGACCTTTTTGTGAAGACTTTTTTTTACAAATTTATTCAGAAATCAATTTTATCATTTTTTCATAGCAACAGGTACACATATAAGGTCCCCATGCCAAAGGATTTGAAAGGACAATGATGTCGCCTAGAGGGGGGGGGTGAATAGGCGGTTTAAAACTTTTCCGGTTTAGGCTTGATAATTGCGGAATAAAACTAGGTGTTTAAATTAACAAGCCGACAACCTAAATAAACTAGGCTCACCTATGTGCACCAACAACTTATGCTAAGCAAGATAAACAACAAGGTGATAGCAATAGAATACTTCAAGCACGAAGGCTATCACAATGTAAAGTGCATAAGTAAAAGCTCGGGTATAGAAATAACCGAGGCACGCGGAGACGAGGATGTATTCCCGAGTTCCTCCTTGTTAAGGGAGTACGTCTCGTTGGAGAGGTGTGAACCGACACAACGGTTCAACAACCACAAAGGTTTCACCTTCTTCTCCGATGAACCGCACCACAAAGGCTTGGTTCACCTTCCACTATCGGAATTCCTTCGAGGCGGAATCCGGAGCCTTTCAACAACAATCCGGGGCACAACCCACAATGGGATTGGGGGCTCCCGAACGGCCTCCAACAACAATCCGGGGCACAACCCACAAAGGGATTGGGGGCTCCCGAACGGCTTCAAGTGACCACACAAGGGTCCAACCACCACAAAGGCGTCTAGGGTCCAAGGACCCAAGAGTAACAAGCTCACAAACTTTCAACTTCCACGAATCCTCGTGGAGAGCACACCGATGCACCAAATGCAAAAAGGCAAGAGCACAAGTGCTCAAATCCTTCACTCTCAAATTCCAACAAAGCAACAAATGCTTATGGGGGAATAAGAGAGGAAGAACAAAGAGGAGATGCACCAAGAACTCCAAGATCAAGATCTACAAGGTTTCCCTCACTTAGAGGAGAAATCGATCGGTGGAAACGTAGATCAAGATCACCTCTCACTTTCCCTCAAATATTAGCAAGAACCATGGGAGGGATTGAGAGGAAGAGCAAGCTTTCCAAAGGGCAACAATGGAGGAGAGAGAGGAGAAAGACTTGCTCTAGAGCTTAGTCAACCATTGGGGAAGAAGGCCCCTTAAATAGCTCAACTCAAAAATCCAGCCGTTGCAGCACTTCTTGTTCCGCAAGTGCGGTAGTACCGGCCTAAAGCCCGGTAGTACCGGCCCTGCGGTATCTTCGTCAACACAGAAAACCGAGCGCGCGGTACTACCGGGGAAAAGTACCCCGGTACTACCGGGCCCAAGTGCTGGGCTCCAACCCCGGTACTACCGGGGCCATCCGTGCCAAAACGTCCGAAAACCAACTTCAGAGAGTAGTACCGCAGAAAGCCCGGTACTACCGGCTTACTGCGGTACTACCGGAACAAAAGCTCCGGTACTACCGGGACTATCCGAACACCAAAACACTGCTATAACTTTTGCAAATGAACTCCGAATGAGGTGAGACCAACTCCGTTGGAAAGGTACCGACAAGGAGAAGGCTACAAAAAGTGAAAATATTGCATCCCATAAATAGAGTAAAATCACCACACATGGCAAGGTGTGGGACTTTCCTCACGGTTGAACCGGCAATATTTCCGCCACCGAAAACGCAACTAGTTTTCCAAGGTAAAACCGTTTTCGATGAACTAGAGCTTGACATGGAGATGAACCAAGCTCTAATTCCTCACCACCATAAAAACCAAATAAGAACCAAGAAATATGATATGCCAAGTATGCAAAGGTTTGAGCTCTCCACAACGATGCGATCAAGTTACTCACTTGAGAGCCCCTCTTGATAGTACGCCGTCTATCCTAAAACCCGGTCTCCCACTAACACCATGAGACCGGTAAAATAGAAAACCTATCAAGATCATACCTTTGCCTTGCGCATTCCACTTGAGCTCGATGATGACGATCTTGACTCTCTCAAGTTGAAACACCTTTCTTGATTGTGCTTGCTAGCACATGCTTGATGAAGACTTCTCCAAATGCTCCCCCATACTCCATTATGGGAGGGCCTCGCTAAGCTTCGTCTTCATGTTTCCTTTGCAAGTTTCAATCAAATGATATCTTCGAGATGCATCATATTGATCTTGCGCTTCATCTTCTTCTCTTGATATGTATGATGGCTTGGGGTAAAACATGATTGATCACTCAATCTTCTTTTCCAAGCCATACTTGCAATAAGCTCAACTCTTCACATGACCATTCTTCATATAAACCCTTGAGTAGAGCATTGATCATCATGTAATCTACTAGAGTCCAACACATGAACTCCAATCTTTTCCTATGGACAAGATCTACAAGTATATCTCAAAGCAAACATTAGTCCATAAGGATTGTCATTAATTACCAAAACCACGCATGGGGGCAGCCATGCACTTTCAATCTCCCCCATTTTGGTAATTGATGACAATCCCTTTTACGAGGGTTTATATAATGAATTTAAGCAACCATGCAACACAAAGAGCAAGGATGCAAGAGAACCGTAAGAGAACAAACCCATATTCCCTTAAACCCTCTAAATTTCTCCCCCATTGGCATCGATTGCCAAAATGGAAATAAAAACTTAGAAGGCAAATATAGTGAGAGCTCCCCCATAATGTGTGCATTTCTCATAATATGAGTGAAATCAAATGCACATATCCAATGACGAATAGATGGAGGGAGATCAAACTATATAGAGGATCCAAAGATTGCAAAAGAATATCAAATGGAAAGATACTTCAACGAAAGAAACAAGCAATCAAAAGGATCCGGAAAGTGTTCTAAATATCACGAGGGAACTCCCCAAGGTACGTGCACAAATAGGATTTGTATTTCAATATAGTGTGCACAACATGGAATCCTCACTCCCTCCTAGATAAATTCGAACACAAGCTCATGCAAGAGAATGTAAATGATAAAGGAGGCAAAACAACTTTCACCTAATAAAATGTTTTGCAACAAGAGCAATGAGCGGTAAATCAAATAATGGGTGTGAGATAAAAAGACATTATAGGAGACTAATACTAGGATGATAGCATCAACATAGTCTTTCAAGAAGAGTTGCACATAGTGCATATCATGTCTTTCCCATACCCACACACCAAAAGAGGTATAGCAAATAGCTCCACAAGCTTAGTAAAATGCACCAAGCAAAACACATGGAAAATAAAGCTTGAGCCTTTTAGAAACCATCAAGGAGTCAAAAGCAATAAGAGGTGGTAACTAAAGATTTGGAATATCAATTAAAGATGTACTATTCTCACGTGTATAAGTTTCTAAGTAGACACTAATCACTAAGATATGGGTCTACAAATAAACATGTACACATAAGATAGATACACGGGTAAAGATCATGATATCCAGGAGGAAGTCATAGATACACCAATAAGATCTTTGCTTAAAAGCATAGCACAAAGCCCAATTTTATCTTAAAGGAATATAAATGAACTTCCAACACATACTCATCATAGCATCCAAAATTATCCACAAGGGATAAAGGTTAACAAATGGATGCTCCGAGTAAGATAACAAGTATCCCAAAAGGCAAATGATTTTGAAAAATCCAATATTGACATACCAATTGAAAGGACAATTGAAAGGACAAAGATTTTGAAAATTCATCAATGTTGCACATGAGAGACTTTAAGTAGAAAGTGCTAGATTGACATAATTGGGATCGAAGAATCATAGAAATGAATATATAGTCCTCTTATATGTAATCATCCCGGCTTACTCACATTTGCAATAAAGACGTTTTGTAAGAACCAAAATAATTGCAACAAAAAGATTCATGCCAAGGTAAAACCTACACAAGGTTGAAAACTAGAAATGTATGCATGAGGTAGATACTTGTTACCGAGATAGCATTGGTGATGTATAGTATAAGAGTTAACGATCATCCAAACTTGGCTTCAATGAACACATGGTGATACCACCTTCCTTGTAAATGAGACAAGCTTCCAATGCATCTCCACATGTACCTAAAACAAATTCAAGTACAAAATGGTACCCAAACTCATTGGGTCCAAAGTAGTTAGAGCAACTACAATACATAGGACAAACTCCACATAAATATGTGCATATTGATATGAAATTGAATTTCATGCACATCTTAGCCATTTAGGATTTGATGGAGTGTATCCTATATATTGGATCAACGAAAGTACGCATGCCATAAGATATACATATAGTAAGTATGCATGCACAAGACTTTCAAGAGCCAACCGAGATACAATTTGGACAAAACACCAATTAAACACAAGAGAGCACACACAAGTGTGACAAGAAAACAAATTGTCCAAATTATATCAAATACCCAAATCAACACATGATTGAAGATACCACTTTGAAAAGATACCAATGAAAACAAGATACCAATTGATGAAAAATATCATCAAGGAATAAACCAAACCCTCTACACTTTTCATGATGGCACAAAGTACCAAGACGAAGAATGTTTGTCTTCCAAGGAGACACGTCATCGGGATCAAATATCAAACAGAGACAACTAATGTTCAAAAAGCATATAGGATTGCTCCCCCAAGATGTGTGCATTATTTATGATTTTGCATTTGAATACAAAATGCACACAAATGAGATCATCACTCTCCATATATATATATTCAAACACTAGTCATGTTCAAAGAAGGCAAGAAATTGCAATACCAATTTAAAGAACGGTGTCTTACTCAAAATAGGATAGCTTCCCAAAGAATAGTGCATTATTAAGAAGTATGACTTTTGAAGGTCAATGCACAAGAATTGGTTCATTGCTAGTCCCAACTCAAGAAAGTACAAAACAAATTTCAAGTAGAGCAATAAAGGATCCAAAAGATACAAGGAAGACAAAAGAAAGTTAGATCAAACTAAATTCTTGGCAATCAAATAAGGCAATTCAAAGCAAGAGTCAAAGCGAATATGATCAATATATTTACCACAAAAGGATTATCACTTGTCAAGACAAGTAATGTATGGAGATATTTCTCGGTGGTGGATTGCAAGGATATATTCAAGATCATATTCACAAAACATAAGCATATGGCAAAGAATAGGAATTAAAAGCCAAGCTTAGATAGATATTCTTGATAGATTCACAAATCATGTGATAATGTAAAGCAACTCCAAGGAGTAGCTTGAATCAATTGGCTTCCCAAAAAAGTATATGAGAACATATTTAGGGAAAGCCATATCAAGAAAATCCTCAACAAACAAGATCCAAAAGAGTGAAAGACAAAGAGCATTTAAGTAAATGGGAACTTGTTTGAGCAACATGCCACATAGGAACAAGATAACTAGCAATATCAATTCTAGGTGGCAAAACCTCACATGTTCACATTTTCTAGGCTTGTAATATGCACATAGCTTATTACTCCCCCATAATGTGATAATCCATTTATTTTAAAACAAGAGGCAAACAAAAACAACTAGAGAAATTAATGGACATTATAGAATTTGAATTTCTCATGAGCAAGACATACCACATAGAGAATAGATAATATTGATATATCAACACTAAGTGGTTTTCCTCATGTACACACATTTTTAGGATTGTGAAGTGCACGAAACATATCACTCTCCAAAAATGGATAGTCCATTTATCTCTCAAAGAGAGCCAACAAGATAAGATAGCAAATAAAAGCAATAGGGCTCAAAACTAGTAAATGATGTGCAAACCAACATACACATACTTGATTTCTCAAGGTAAGTAAGTAGAGAGCACAACACATACAAACACTAGCAAGGTACAAAACCAAACACATGCAAGGGTGCAAGCAACTTTCAAAGTATATATGATTTAAATAAAAGTTACCGCATGGAGGAACATTTGATATGAGATAGAACAATATGATCCATATGACTTGACTTGAGAGAATATAATTGATGAAGATCCCTTAATTCTTCATGATGTAGCCAAGTCTCCAATGTCCTCCAACAACACCTATTGATCAAGTTTTAGCTTGTTGGTCCCCAACCAAGTTGGGTCCTAAGAGGTTAGTGACAATAGGTTTGGTAACCCAAATGGTTCTTTTCTTGACACCACTTTGAGTACCAACATATTTGGCAAACACATTGCCAACCTTATCCTTCCGAAGAGAATAAACATCATTAATTATAATGGGGTTGGATAAGGTACCATTTGTGCATGAAGAAGCAAGGTGACCCTTCTCACGACATAGGTAGCAACATCTACTTCCTCCTCTCTTCTTAGTTGGAGTCTTGACTTGAGGAGGGGTAGCTTGATTCTTCTTGGGAAGAGACCGTTCTTCAATTTGAGGAGCTTGAGTTTGAACTTGAGGTTTCTTCCCTTGTTGCTTATCACTAAGAGCCTTCTTCTTCAAAGGGCAAGATCTAACATGGTGCCCTTCAACTTTGCACTTGAAGCAAACAATCTTGGCCGAATCCTTGACTTGTTCTTGGCCCTTGTTCATCTTGTTAACCTTGGACTTGTTCTTGATATTGGAGTTGAATCCAAGTCCACTCTTGTCATTTGGGCGTCTTTGAACACTCAACATATTGTCAAGTGTAGAATCCCCAAAATGACGCTTTTCCAAGTCTTTCTTCAAAGAAGTGACTTGGGCCTTGAGCTCATTTAATTCCTCTACATGGTTAGTATCAACACAAACACTAGAGGAAATAGATGCTTCATTGTTAGAGCAACAAGGCATGGAAAGTAATTCATCACAAGATGTAGCAACATTGCGAGTGGATGAATCACTAGGACTAGCACATGGCAATATAGCATTAAGAGTAGAAGTTGTGCCATTGTCCACATGAGGCTCACAAGATGTTACCTTTGTAGAGATAGCCTCATGAGCTAACTTTAGCCTAGCATGGGATGCTAGAAGATCCTCATTAGAGCTAGAGAGCTTTTCATGACTTTCTTCCAATTTCTCATACTTGCTAGTTAGCAATTCAAGTTGAGCCCTTAGCTCAACATTCTCCTTCAAAATATATGCTTCACAAGAAGTGGAGTTAGTAGCACAAGCATCATTATCATTAGAAATGGAGGAAGACAATTTTGCAAGCTTATCATTATTAGATAGTTGAGTTTGGAGTTGATCATGAGACTTGATGAGGAGAGAGTGTTCACTTTCTAAAGCCTTGTGAGCTTTGTCAAGTTTCTCTATGTCCTCACTTAGTCTAGCATTGCCAACACCAAATTCGACTTTTTCATTTTTGAGCACTATATACTTAGCAAGGGCATGATCTCTTTCCTTAATGATTTTAGTAATAATAAGATCATTAGACTCATCAAGGGATTCAAGTTTCTCTTCAAGAGAAAACCTAAGCTCTTCTTCCTCTTCAAGAGAAGCTTTCAAAGAAGCTATGGTGATAGAGTCATCTCTCTCAATTTGACATTTCTCATCAAATTGACTTTCCAAATCCTCAATGAATTCCCTACTCTTAGTAACATAATCAATGATTTCACAAAGAGGAGGGATAGCTTTACTACCTTTGGGGAGAGCACCAAGTACCATCTCACCCATCTTGGTTAAGGATTCAAAGTCAAAACCTTCTTCATGAGAATCCTCATCCACATCATCACTATTTGGATTCGAGGTGGGAGATACCTCGGAATCCTTAGCCATAAGGCAAACATGATTAATGGTTGAAGAGGATGAAGAAATACTTGAAGCTCCATTGAGTTCCATGTCTTGTTCCAACAAGTGTTGGGATTCCTCTACATTGTTAGTCATGCAAATACTAGAGGATATGGAAGAGTAATTTTCATCACAACAAGACATAGAGAGCATATCATCATCATATTTAGTTAAACAACTATTACTTGATATGCAAGGACAATCAACTCTAGCATGTATGACATTTGGAGTGCTAGAAGAGTTTAAGTCCAAAGATAGAACATTACAATGTGATAGAGAAGAAGTATAATCAATAGTAAGTTCACCATCACCAATGCAATTTCTATCACCACTCACCATATCATTTCCTTGTGACGAATCACATGTTGGTGAAGTGGAAGAAGTTGTGAACTCATCACGGCCGGAGGTGGAGGGAGAACAATCATCCTCAATAATTTTGGACACTTCATATATATCTTGAAGCTTGGTCCAAAGCTCATGTGCATTTCGAAAAGGCATGATTGAAGCAAGAACTACATCGGTCAAAGCACATATAAGACCATTAGTAACTTGAGTCTCGAGATGAGAGTTTATCTCATCCTCTAAAGATAACTCTTGGGAATCCTTTGGAGGAGATAAACTCACATCTACAATCCTCTTCATATAATTTGGACCCATGGCCCTAAAAAGATTAAGCATGCGAATTTTCCAAACATCATAATTTGTGCCATCGAATATGAAAGTGGGATCGTGCACTAATTCCCTAAACGACATCTTTTACTCTCTAGGCGGTTAAGCCCAACAAGAGAGCCCTGGCTCTGATACCAATTGAAAGGACAATGATGTCGCCTAGAGGGGGGGGGGTGAATAGGCGGTTTAAAACTTTTCCGGTTTAGGCTTGATAATTGCGGAATAAAACTAGGTGTTTAAATTAACAAGCCGACAACCTAAATAAACTAGGCTCACCTATGTGCACCAACAACTTATGCTAAGCAAGATAAACAACAAGGTGATAGCAATAGAATACTTCAAGCACGAAGGCTATCACAATGTAAAGTGCATAAGTAAAAGCTCGGGTATAGAAATAACCGAGGCACGCGGAGACGAGGATGTATTCCCGAGTTCCTCCTTGTTAAGGGAGTACGTCTCGTTGGAGAGGTGTGAACCGACACAACGGTTCAACAACCACAAAGGTTTCACCTTCTTCTCCGATGAACCGCACCACAAAGGCTTGGTTCACCTTCCACTATCGGAATTCCTTCGAGGCGGAATCCGGAGCCTTTCAACAACAATCCGGGGCACAACCCACAATGGGATTGGGGGCTCCCGAACGGCCTCCAACAACAATCCGGGGCACAACCCACAAAGGGATTGGGGGCTCCCGAACGGCTTCAAGTGACCACACAAGGGTCCAACCACCACAAAGGCGTCTAGGGTCCAAGGACCCAAGAGTAACAAGCTCACAAACTTTCAACTTCCACGAATCCTCGTGGAGAGCACACCGATGCACCAAATGCAAAAAGGCAAGAGCACAAGTGCTCAAATCCTTCACTCTCAAATTCCAACAAAGCAACAAATGCTTATGGGGGAATAAGAGAGGAAGAACAAAGAGGAGATGCACCAAGAACTCCAAGATCAAGATCTACAAGGTTTCCCTCACTTAGAGGAGAAATCGATCGGTGGAAACGTAGATCAAGATCACCTCTCACTTTCCCTCAAATATTAGCAAGAACCATGGGAGGGATTGAGAGGAAGAGCAAGCTTTCCAAAGGGCAACAATGGAGGAGAGAGAGGAGAAAGACTTGCTCTAGAGCTTAGTCAACCATTGGGGAAGAAGGCCCCTTAAATAGCTCAACTCAAAAATCCAGCCGTTGCAGCACTTCTTGTTCCGCAAGTGCGGTAGTACCGGCCTAAAGCCCGGTAGTACCGGCCCTGCGGTATCTTCGTCAACACAGAAAACCGAGCGCGCGGTACTACCGGGGAAAAGTACCCCGGTACTACCGGGCCCAAGTGCTGGGCTCCAACCCCGGTACTACCGGGGCCATCCGTGCCAAAACGTCCGAAAACCAACTTCAGAGAGTAGTACCGCAGAAAGCCCGGTACTACCGGCTTACTGCGGTACTACCGGAACAAAAGCTCCGGTACTACCGGGACTATCCGAACACCAAAACACTGCTATAACTTTTGCAAATGAACTCCGAATGAGGTGAGACCAACTCCGTTGGAAAGGTACCGACAAGGAGAAGGCTACAAAAAGTGAAAATATTGCATCCCATAAATAGAGTAAAATCACCACACATGGCAAGGTGTGGGACTTTCCTCACGGTTGAACCGGCAATATTTCCGCCACCGAAAACGCAACTAGTTTTCCAAGGTAAAACCGTTTTCGATGAACTAGAGCTTGACATGGAGATGAACCAAGCTCTAATTCCTCACCACCATAAAAACCAAATAAGAACCAAGAAATATGATATGCCAAGTATGCAAAGGTTTGAGCTCTCCACAACGATGCGATCAAGTTACTCACTTGAGAGCCCCTCTTGATAGTACGCCGTCTATCCTAAAACCCGGTCTCCCACTAACACCATGAGACCGGTAAAATAGAAAACCTATCAAGATCATACCTTTGCCTTGCGCATTCCACTTGAGCTCGATGATGACGATCTTGACTCTCTCAAGTTGAAACACCTTTCTTGATTGTGCTTGCTAGCACATGCTTGATGAAGACTTCTCCAAATGCTCCCCCATACTCCATTATGGGAGGGCCTCGCTAAGCTTCGTCTTCATGTTTCCTTTGCAAGTTTCAATCAAATGATATCTTCGAGATGCATCATATTGATCTTGCGCTTCATCTTCTTCTCTTGATATGTATGATGGCTTGGGGTAAAACATGATTGATCACTCAATCTTCTTTTCCAAGCCATACTTGCAATAAGCTCAACTCTTCACATGACCATTCTTCATATAAACCCTTGAGTAGAGCATTGATCATCATGTAATCTACTAGAGTCCAACACATGAACTCCAATCTTTTCCTATGGACAAGATCTACAAGTATATCTCAAAGCAAACATTAGTCCATAAGGATTGTCATTAATTACCAAAACCACGCATGGGGGCAGCCATGCACTTTCAGGATTTCCTTTTTTGAAGTGTTTATCACATTATTTCATTTTTTTCGTAAAAACGATCAAAACGGTCGCGGTGACAATTCATCGAAAGATGTAATATTTTCTAGAAATATCAATGTTTCTGTGATATAACCACTAGTTGTGTACCTTAAAATGATTTTGCCAAAAACTTCAGACCAAATTATCAAACAGTTGTAGTTCAAATTTGAATTACTTTCGAAAAATCGACATAAACTCAATAAACTAGGGGAAATTAGGTAGAAATCAAAGAAAAACCTAATACTTGGGGATTATCCATCATATGTGGACTAGTTTCCATGAAAATTAAATGGTTGCCATTTTGCATCATATTTTTGGTACTTTGTTCACAAAAAAAGTCATTTTTTGCACTTAAAAAATGGAAAATGATATTTATGAAAATAATTTCAAGAATTCATTTCGCATGACTGTTTCTTATACCAATATGCACCTATTTGTGGAATATGAGGTCTTTATCACAAACTATGTTGTTGAAATGACCATAACTTGGTCATTTGTCTTGAAACTTCTAGATGTTCATACATGATAGACCTTTTTGTGAAGACTTTTTTTACAAATTTTGTCAGAAATCAAGTTTATCATTTTTCATAGCAACAAGTACACATATAAGGTCCCCATGCCAAAGGATTTCCTTTTTTGAAGTGTTTATCACATTATTTCATTTTTTTTCGTAAAAACGATCAAAACGGTCGCGGTGATAATTCATCGAAAGATGTAATATTTTCTAGAACTATCAATGTTTCTGTGATATAACCACTAGTTGTGTACCTTAAAATGATTTTTCCAAAAACTTCAGACCAAAGTATCAAACAGTTGTAGTTCAAATTTGAATTACTTTCGAAAAATCGACATAAGCTCAATTAACTAGGGGAAATTAGGTAGAAATCAAAGAAAAACCTAATACTTGGGGATTATCCATCATATGTGGACTAGTTTCCATGAAAATTAAATGGGTGGCATTTTGCATCATATTTTTGGTACTTTGTTCACAAAAAAAGTCATTTTTTGCAATTAAAAAATGGAAAATGATATTTATGAAAATAATTTCAAGAATTCCTTTGGTATGACTGTTTCTTATACCAATATGCACCTATTTGTGGAATATGAGGTCTTTATCACAAACTATGTTCTTGAAATGACCATGTCTTGAAACTTGTAGATGTTCATACATGATAGACCTTTTTGTGAAGACTTTTTTTTGCAAATTTTGTCAGAAATCAAGTTTATCATTTTTCATAGCAACTAGTACACATATAAGGTCCCCATGCCAAAGGATTTCCTTTTTTGAAGTGTTTATCATATTATTTCATTTTTTCGTAAAAAAGATCAAAACGGTCGCGGTGACAATTCATCGAAAGATGTAATATTTTCTAGAACTATCAATGTTTCTGTGATATAACCACTAGTTTTGTACCTTAAAATGATTTTTCCAAAAACTTCAGACCAAACTATCAAACAGTTGTAGTTCAAATTTGAATTACTTTCGAAAAATCGACATAAACTCAATTAACTAGGGGAAATTAGGTAGAAATCAAAGAAAAACCTAATACTTGGGGATTATCCATCATATGTGGGCTAGTTTCCATGAAAATTAAATGGGTGCCATTTTGCATCATATTTTTGGTACTTTGTTCACAAAAAAAGTCATTTTTTGCACTTAAAAAATGGAAAATGATATTTATGAAAATAATTTCAAGAATTCCGTTGGCATGACTGTTTCTTATACCAATATGCACCTATTTGTGGAATATGAGATTTGTACAAAGCTTTAGAAACTAATTAGTTAAAAGAAAATAGATATAAAATACCTTTTATTTTAAATGTTACATTTTTTAAATGGCAATTTTTTTTGTAATTTGTTGAAAACATGTTCTTGAATATAGATATGTTTTTTTACAAATTATTAGAAACTAATTTTACTAGTTTTAGACAATTACATCAGTAGATATACAAAAATAGAAAACAGAAAATAGAAAAGGGAAATAAAATAAAAAAAGACTTTTAGTACCGGTTGCTAATTGTAGCCGGTACTAAAGGTTTTCGTTTCGCGCTAGTTTTCTGGACGCCGAATCGACAAACCTTTAGTACCGGCTGCAATCACCAGCCGGTACTGAAGGACCTTTAGTACCGGTCCGTGGCATGGACCGGTACTAAAGGCATGTGCCTTAAATGCCTCCTCGCCCGATCTGGGCAGTTTCACTTCTCACAGACGCCCCCGAGCCCTCGACGACGTCGACGCAGACGCAACGCCGCCGTGCCGCTCCGTGACCCCGTGTGGCTCCTGAAGGGAGTATGCCCTAGAGGCACTTAATAAAGATGGTTTATTAGTCATATCCCAATTGTTCATTATATGTTTTATACCATGCTATAACTGTATTAAGCGGAAACATTAATACACGTGTGGTAGATAAACAACCAGGTCCCTAGTAGCCTCTACTTGACTAGTTCATTGGGCAATTGATGATCGAGGTTTCCCGATCATGTGACATTTATGTCAGTTGACCATGAAGTCATGTCGTTGGTAGAACGATGTGATGGACATACCCAATATTTGTAGGACGTAGTCATTACACCTTCGACCGTGAGATCTACTCTTATTGCTATTCCTGGAAGACACTTTGATTGCATCAAACGTCATATTTATATAGTGTGACAATAAAGATGTCCCTCTCGGGTGTCGGAGAGTTGTATGTTGAGACGGGGGGGTCAAGAGCGGGATTTGCCAGTCCGCATAGCAGGATAGATACTCTAGGGCCCACTCGGTGAAATTATGTCAAATGAGTTTGCAAACATGTGACTAGGTCACCAGCTGACATAATATCATAGACAAGTAGAAGATAGTGTTGTCGGTAACGAGATCAAGCCAGGTATGGAGATATCTATGAATGAGTCTCGGACACGCTAAGTATCGCTATGGCAAAAGGTTTAAGACTCAGACGTCCAGGTTCGATAGGTAAAGTATTCGTTATCTCGCAGGGATTAATTCTGGGTATCCTCGGTCCACGAATTAGTCATTGATCGGAGAGGAGTCTCGATCATGTCTGGTGAGATAATCGAACCGCTAGGGTATCACACTTAAGGGGAGTCGACATTTTACCGGAAGAGAAAAATAGGAAAAGAGAGACCGGGAACGTCCCGGGAGAGGTCCGATGGAGATCGGGCAGCGACGAAATAGTTTTCGGAGCTAGAATAAATTATATATAATATGTTTGATATTAATTAGTGTAATTAATGATTAAATATGATTTTATATATTTATTTTCGAATTTTTAAAGGCTGATTTCCCTAAATGGGCCTTCTGGTGGAAAGAAGGCCCATGAGGGGGGGAAAGTTCCCCCAGGGCTTCGGATTGGGGGAGGGCCGGCCTAGGTGGGCCAAATGGGGCCCACCTAGGGCCGGCGGCTGCTCCTTGGCCGAACCAGGCTGTGGGATAGTCCCACATTGGCTGGCTGGCAAGGTTGGCTCCCCCCGGGAGCCTATATAAGAAGGGGCACCCCTGGCCTTTTAATTCATCCAATTAATTCTCGATTTCTCCTCGATCTCGTGATTCCCTTTGTCGGAGTTGCGCCGAGGAGGATGAGAGTTCTCTCTCCACCATAGCCCGCCGCCGTGCTGCTGGTCTTCCGGTCCCAGTCTTCCGCTGCTCGTCCCTGGATCGGGCCCGGAGTTCGTCGGCTTCACCGTATGTGTGTAACGCCCTGCGAGGTGCCACACTATTGGTGCTGGAGGTCTGCTTCCTCCATACGGCCACAAGGTCGTCGTCGGTTTCACCGACATCGCCGCGTCATCGTCTTCTTCGTCGCACCAAGTTCTCCGCGACCTTGAGGTCGGCTACGGCGTCTACGTCGTCAACACTTGTGCGGGAGCGTAATCCCCGCTTTTCGGTCTACAAGAGGTGTGTATACCGACCCCCCTTGCGTACTACTATATCTGCATAGTATAGATCTTGGCTAGTTTTTGGTTATCGCGGTTAGGAATTTTTTTGTTTTTCTGCCTGCGATCCCCTACAGTGGTATCAGAGCCGATCTATGCGTAGATATAGCTATGCGCTAGCTTCACCCGTGTTTCTACACGGGGACATCGTTCTTATTATTTGCTACCCTCTCGCGTGCACTTGCACTGCCGGCAGCATCGAGTTGATGAAGCGGCCCGGACCGACCTTACGCGTACGCTTACGCGAGACTGGTTCCACAACTGACATACGGCTGGTTCCGTATATGTGGCTGGCGGGTGTCTGTCTCTCTCTCTTTAGTTGGCTTTGCATTTTCAATGGAGGGCCCGAAAGGGATGAATAAATATGCAATTATTTGATCGTTGTTGTGGTCATAGGTTCGTAGGTATGAAGCGGTTCTATTTACGACAGCCCCAAGCCACGTAAAATATGCAAAAGATAAAGTAGAAGCGTCTAACTTTATTTTGCAGTGGCAATGTGATATGGTCAAGGTAGGTTTATTAAATTGTTTATGAACTGTTGGCGCGAAGGAGACCACCGGCGCAAGGACCATGTCACATCGCACTACATTTTGATGTTTTGTATGCATCTTATATTGTGTGATTATATATTAGTATATATTAATTACACGGCGGTAGTAATATAAGATGATCCCTCCAAAATACCACTAGTGTTCTCCCTTCGACGTGCACCACCAAGAAAGTTCTACGTTATGAGGCAGGCCGTGACGATCGGGTGTCAGACATATCGTCGTTCGCATACAGTGGGTGTAAGCCATGTTGCACGCGCGTTCGTTGAAGGTTATTGTGGCGAGCCTAGCATATGCAGATATGGCCTCGGAACACGGAGGCCGAAAGGTCGAGCATGAGTCACAGAGTTGTTGTGATCGACATTTCGATGTCCACCTTTGAAGTTGTGTTGCCGGCTCTGACGATGAGGGGTTTCGCAATGGATGGGGGTCGTGTAATCACTAAAACGATTAGAGGGATGTTCGTTTGAGTGGGAGTTCGGATAGTTATTTTCTAAAATACTAGAACTCAAAATATAATGAACAAAGTCTGTTTTGCAAAACCTTTGTAGATATTAACCAGTGTAATAGCCTTCTTTGAAAATTAGGCACATTCCTGCGATTGAGAAACTTAAAAGGTTGGGTCCAAACTTCATAGTTTTATACTTTAGCTTGAGGATACTCCTTGTTTAAACCGTTAGCTCTTTGTGATACAATACCCGCTACGAGATAAACCCGGAGATTCCGCTAACAAAAGATAATTTGGATTATGAGGTTTTGTGCGGATGATATCATCATAGTCCAGTGTATGCTATGATCTCTGCCATAGAGAACCAACGGTGGGTACGAGTTATTAGATCGCGAACATATGAGATGGTCGCTAAACTCGGGGTACCCCTAAAGTTGGGTTGATGAAGTTTATCAGTACGTTGACTGATTGTCTTCTCAACCAAGATGGAAGAGAATACACATTGAAGGAGCACGTGGCAGTCATACTTGATGACATATGGTCATACTTGATGAACATTGAGACGCCTCGCTCAGCTCGATCACTGGATGACAGACGACGTTGCCAGGTGCAAATGCTTTGTCATAGACTATGTCATGCAAGGGGAATCGTTCACCTTCATGGTTCTTGATTACGTTGGAAGTATCAAGAAAGATGAAACAGATCGCCGGAAGTCATCAATGATGATGGTGTATATATGATATACATGTTATGAATGTTTTACCTAAGCAAGTACTCGCAGTAGTGACTAAGTTTTGATACTAGTCATGTTTTATGAAAACCAGATTTACTACTTGAGTAGCCTGGAAGGATGAGGTGACATTGCGTGTTGATAGTGGCAGACAAAATGTTGTGATGGCCATAGACACTCTCCCTCTTGATCTACCTTTTGATCGCCTGTTAGTATGATCGTTATAAGTGTGTATCCTCTAGCGAGACAATTGTTCATATATGTTAGTGACAAAATCGTTGTCCTATATTTATGAAGTAATGATCATATGCCGATTTGAATTTAGATGGTAGAAGCTCCCACATTCATAATATTAATGCCAAAGGATACAAACTTAATAAAGACACCACATATGTGTGGCACTACCGTTTAATTCATGTCAATGTTATAGTCAATGAATTAGCTCCATACCGGATGGATCTACAAGTCCTTAGATTTGATCTTTTGACACTTGCAAAATAACTAAGACACCGTTTTCGGAAAACGGGCATATAACTTATTGATAGTCATGCATATAGATGTATGTGGATCAATGAAGTAATTGACGGGTAGTGGAGACCTTTATTTCGTAAACTTCACTGAACGTTTTGAGTATGACTTGTTGAGAATCATGCATATGGGTGTATGTGAATCAATGAAGTACTTTGACGTATAGTGGAAGTCTTTGTTTCCTAGACTTCATGAATATTCGAAGTAGATATACGGATATCCACTTAGGAAATGTTAGTCTGAAAATTTTGATTCGATCAAACAAGTTCAGAATGAAGTAAGAAAATAATTTTAACAAGAAAATCAAATTCCTGCGATACAGATCGAGGAAATAAAGATTTGAGTTATAATGTTGGCATATCATTGTAAGACTTGTGAGAAGAGTTCCACAAATTACGTCGGATGGAATACCATAGTGTTATGGTATGTTAGCACGTCGTAATCGCACCCTATGGGATAGTGTGTGCTAAATAAATCTCTTACCGAATTATTGTGATCATTAGAGTCGTATGGTAGAAACGTAACACTCACGTTAGATAATAGGGAAACCATTTAAATCCATGGAGACAATACCATATTAGTGATGGCATGGCTTTTAGCCTAGATTGTCGTTTCAGCAATTTAGTGTTTTGATGTGATCAAACCTAAAATGGATTAATCTTTGTAGTGTATCTAAAGAGTTAGTTGGGTACATGTCTCACGACATAGGCAAAATCGTTGCCGGGATATACCTTGCGAAAGAAATAGTTTCTTGTCCAAGGGTATAAGTGAGAAAGAAACTAGAGCAAGACAAAGTTGATTAACTTTCTCTCCAGACATCAGAGTGGCGCAACTGAAAGTATTTTCGGTGTCATGCTCCATAGCTTGAAAGAAGCTGATGATACAAGATCATGATGTTCTGAGCTCATACTGAGAACGTAGACGTGCGAGGTTGTGTTCCACATTGTGTGGTGCGACAATCTTGTAATGAAGGTCATATTAATGGAATATGACAGACCTACGAACTACGAAGAAAAGATGGTAGACCTAAGTCCGAGAAATGGCTATGAGTCATATATGATCCGAAATAAAATCCATGTACGATTACCAGGTAATGACTTGGGAGATTTTCTTGATGGCATCTGGGCTGTTAACAGAATATGGAATTTTATGAGAGAGTAGACACTGATAAGGATCGATTTGTCGTGAAACAGTTCCGACAAATTCAAAAGTTGACCACAATGAGATTTTGTCTCAAGTGGCGAAGCCTAAAATCTATTCTGGGTCGTTTAGCAATTACTACAATTTCGAATTAAGAAATTTATAGATGGATAAGGAAACCATGTTTCTTAATGGTATGATTAAGAAAGAGTTGTAATTAGTACAATGAAATGGTTTGGTGATCCTGAGGATGCTGAACATGTATGCAAACTTCAGTTGTCCATTCATGGGCTGAAGCAAGCATATCGGAGCTGGAATCTTCACTTTGATGATGTGATCAAAGGATTTTGGAGTTGTCCAAAATAGTTGAAGAGACTTGCATTTGCAAAGAAGTGAGTGGGAGCAAAGTAGCTTTTCTTGATCTTATATGCGGATGGCATATTTGAGTGGGAGCTAAAAGAAATTCCTTGGTCTTATATACGGATGGCGTATTTAAGTGGGAGCTAAGTGTCATTCCTGATTCTATGTAATGACATATTGAGAATGATACAGATCCTCTAGCAAAATATAAAGGATTATTTAATTGATTAAATTTTCTATGAATGAAGTTAGGAGAATTAGGCGTCCGATTTATAATTGTATAGATCAGAAGGGGCTTAATAACATTAGGTCGGAATATTTTCCTAGATTAAGATTCTGAAGTGTATCAGAATAGAACAAGCGAAGAAAGAGGTTCTTGCTTGTATGACTAGGTAAAATATTAAGTTTATCTTGGCATTTTCAGTGATAGCTGATGATGTTCGACATCCTCTATGCCTCAGATATAGATTCTATCAGACTGAAAGCTCGACTTGGTGTGACCCAAGTTCTTGGTTGAAGAACGGGTTCTAGAGTGATCCTTGTGTGGATCAATGAACAAACGTTAAGTATATTCTTCAGTGTCTGTGAGAACTGAAGATATGTTTTCTGGTAAAGGGTAAGAGTGGTAAGACAACTTGCCGTAAAACGGTTACGAGGATGCAAGTTATGACACTGACCCATACGACTAGAAATCTCATATAGGAGATGTCCTTTGTTTTGAAGAAAGACATGGTTAGTTTGCGAAGTCGCATATGAATGCACTGTCGCATAATCTACATAGGTATAGAAGTATATGGCAACTTCAGAAGTAGCTAGTATGATTGGACTGAGTCTCACTCCATCGACTAAGATATATTTCGCCGTTATCGTGAGATACGGGATGATGTCAAACCAGGTGACATAGAAGTGTTGCAAAACACATGTAGGTCTCAATGTGTGAGATCTGTTGACTGTATTCCTCTTCCATGAAGCAAGCATGCAACAAGTTGCTATGAGTGTTGAGCTTTTACCAAGTTGTAAACTAGATTAAGTGTTACTCTAGTGCAAGTGGGAGACTGAAGGGAATATGCCCTAGAGGCACTTAATAAAGATGGTTTATTAGTCATATCCCAATTGTTCATTATATGTTTTATACCATGCTATAACTGTATTAAGCGGAAACATTAATACACGTGTGGTAGATAAACAACCAGGTCCCTAGTAGCCTCTACTTGACTAGTTCATTGGGCAATTGATGATCGAGGTTTCCCGATCATGTGACATTTATGTCAGTTGACCATGAAGTCATGTCGTTGGTAGAACGATGTGATGGACATACCCAATATTTGTAGGACGTAGTCATTACACCTTCGACCGTGAGATCTACTCTTATTGCTATTCCTGGAAGACACTTTGATTGCATCAAACGTCATATTTATATAGTGTGACAATAAAGATGTCCCTCTCGGGTGTCGGAGAGTTGTATGTTGAGACGGGGGGGTCAAGAGCGGGATTTGCCAGTCCGCATAGCAGGATAGATACTCTAGGGCCCACTCGGTGAAATTATGTCAAATGAGTTTGCAAACATGTGACTAGGTCACCAGCTGACATAATATCATAGACAAGTAGAAGATAGTGTTGTCGGTAACGAGATCAAGCCAGGTATGGAGATATCTATGAATGAGTCTCGGACACGCTAAGTATCGCTATGGCAAAAGGTTTAAGACTCAGACGTCCAGGTTCGATAGGTAAAGTATTCGTTATCTCGCAGGGATTAATTCTGGGTATCCTCGGTCCACGAATTAGTCATTGATCGGAGAGGAGTCTCGATCATGTCTGGTGAGATAATCGAACCGCTAGGGTATCACACTTAAGGGGAGTCGACATTTTACCGGAAGAGAAAAATAGGAAAAGAGAGACCGGGAACGTCCCGGGAGAGGTCCGATGGAGATCGGGCAGCGACGAAATAGTTTTCGGAGCTAGAATAAATTATATATAATATGTTTGATATTAATTAGTGTAATTAATGATTAAATATGATTTTATATATTTATTTTCGAATTTTTAAAGGCTGATTTCCCTAAATGGGCCTTCTGGTGGAAAGAAGGCCCATGAGGGGGGGAAAGTTCCCCCAGGGCTTCGGATTGGGGGAGGGCCGGCCTAGGTGGGCCAAATGGGGCCCACCTAGGGCCGGCGGCTGCTCCTTGGCCGAACCAGGCTGTGGGATAGTCCCACATTGGCTGGCTGGCAAGGTTGGCTCCCCCCGGGAGCCTATATAAGAAGGGGCACCCCTGGCCTTTTAATTCATCCAATTAATTCTCGATTTCTCCTCGATC
Source organism: Poa annua (assembly GCA_026929855.1). Lineage (NCBI taxonomy): Eukaryota > Viridiplantae > Streptophyta > Magnoliopsida > Poales > Poaceae > Poa > Poa annua. Next base: position 44,048,070 of record CM049434.1, read on the forward strand.
TCGTGATTCCCTTTGTCGGAGTTGCGCCGAGGAGGATGAGAGTTCTCTCTCCACCATAGCCCGCCGCCGTGCTGCTGGTCTTCCGGTCCCAGTCTTCCGCTGCTCGTCCCTGGATCGGGCCCGGAGTTCGTCGGCTTCATCGTATGTGTGTAACGCCCTGCGAGGTGCCACACTATTGGTGCTGGAGGTCTGCTTCCTCCATACGGCCACAAGGTCGTCGTCGGTTTCACCGACATCGCCGCGTCATCGTCTTCTTCGTCGCACCAAGTTCTCCGCGACCTTGAGGTCGGCTGCGGCGTCTACGTCGTCAACACTTGTGCGGGAGCGTAATCCCCGCTTTTCGGTCTACAAGAGGTGTGTATACCGACCCCCCTTGCGTACTACTATATCTGCATAGTATAGATCTTGGCTAGTTTTTGGTTATCGCGGTTAGGAATTTTTTTTGTTTTTCTGCCTGCGATCCCCTACAGCTCCCCGACGCAGCCTCGCCGTGCCGCTCCCCCGACGCCGCTCCGCCGTGTCGCGCCGCCGTGACGCGCACTCCCCGACCAGCCCCTTGTCGCCGTCTTCGATCCGCCTCGAGTTCGTCGCTGCCTCCGTCGATTCCGGCCACCTCCGGCCTTGCTGAGCATCCCCGACCTCTCCGGCGTAGTCAGGTGAGCCCACTGGTCCTCTTGGACCTCTCCTTTCTCCTCCTCTTGCTTTAGTTGGTCGGGCCGATTTGTGCCCCCTCTCAAGCTGACGCGCGAGCTCGTTGCCGGAGAGGTTCAGGAGACCATTTCAGGACGGCGCCGCTACGGTTTTTTCTCCGGGGCCGTTCTCGTCATCGCAGTGCTCGCCAGAGCCGAAGCCGTGCTCACCGGAGCCGTGCACACTCGTGGTGTGGTGGCGGTGACGTCGTGGTGACGTCATCGTTAGTCTTTTGTGAATTTTAGTATAGTTTACCGTCAAATAGCAATAGATTAGTTCAAATGCAATACATTGTGTAATTTTAGGTGTTGTCAAAATAGCAATACATTAGTTCAAATGCAATAGATAGTTGCTAGTTTAGATGTTTTTTTTTGCAATGTAAAAAATATGCTACTGTTTTTTATATTGCTATAGGAAATGCTACTGTTTTTAGATGAATTCCCAATGTTAAAAAATGTTGTTTTTGCTACTGTTTTAGAGAGAATATTATGGTTAGTGTGTGTATTTTCGGTGCAAAGTACTTGTGCAATTTTATTTGATGCAAAGTACTTGCGTAATTTTATTTTTGATGCAAACTTCTTGTGTAATTTTATTAGCGTGGATGCAAAGTACTTATGCAATTTTATTTGGTGCAAAGTACTTGCAATTTTTGCTACTGTTTTAGGAAGTTTCTAAATTTTGGCCGATGATTAGATGGTTGCACGTTGCATCTTCAGGGAGGTGTGAGTGAACCATGTTGTCTGAACATATATGTGATACGTCTCCAACGTATATATAATTTCTTATGTTCCATGCTATATTATACCAAGTTATTACATGTTTTATATGCATTTTATATAGTTTTATGCATTTTCTGGGACTAACCTATTAACAAGATACCACAGTGCCAGTTCCCTGTTTTCTGCCGTTTTTGGTTTCAGAAAAGTACTTAAGAAAATATTCTCGGAATTGGACGATTTCTTTGCTAAAGTCAGTTTTTCATCGGGAACGTTCCAGAAAGCCGAACACGAGACGAAGTGGGCCACCGAGGCGGGGCCACCACGTGCTCGCGCGGCAGCACCCCTGGCCGCGCGAGGACCAGGTGTGGGCCCCTCGGGGCGCCACCGACTTCGCCCTTTCGCCTACAAATACCCCCCAGACTAAAAACCCTAACACGGTGTTCATATTTTCCTCCACGGGTCCCGAGCCGCCGCCGTCGTCAACACCAATTCGGGAGAGATCAGAACTTCTCCCCGGCACCCTGCCGGGAGGGGGAATCGTCACCGGAGGCTTCTACGTCGCCATGACCGCCTCCGGACTGATGCGTGAGTAGTCTACCCTTGGACTACGGGTACATAGCAGTAGCTAGATGGTTGTCTTCTCCTCTTGTGCTATCATGTTTAGATCTTGTGAGCTGCCTATCATGATCAAGACCACCGTTATGTAATACTTCATGTTCTGTTTGCTGGGATCCGATGAATATTGAGTACTAAAGTTATTGCTTCATAATATATCATGTGTGTGCTATTTAATGATCTTGCATGCTCTCCGTTACTTGTGTATGCTCTGGCCAAGTAGATGCTTGTGACTCCAAGAGGGGGTATTTATGCTCGATAGTAGGTTCATGTCTCTATTAAATCTGGGGTGGTGACAGCTAGCTCTAAGGTTGTAGATGTACTGTTGCTACTAGGGATAAAACAGTAGTACTTTGTCTAAGGATGATGTTACTTACTTACTTTACACACAGTGCTTAAGGCGATAATCTGTTGCATGCAACTTAATACTGAAAGGGGTGCGGACGCTAACCGGAAGGTGGATTATTAGTCATAGATGCGGTTGGAACGGTCTATGTATATTGTTGTAATGCCTGAATTAATCTCACACTAGACATCATAACATTGGTATATGCATTGGTTTGCTCATCATTATTCTATCAATTGCCCAGCTGTAATTTGTTTACCCGCATGAATGTTATTATTATTTATGGAGAGACACCACTAGTGAACTGTGGACCCCGGTCCTTCTCTTTAATCTGATAAACCACAAACTGCAAACCTGTTACTTTCTGCAAACAAACATCTTTCTTCCACACATACATTTAATCCTTTGTTACAGCAAGCCGGTGAGATTGACAACCTCACCGTTAAGTTGGGGCAAAGTATCTTGATTGTGTTGTGTGCAGGTTCCACGTCACCTACGTCCCAGGAAGCATTTTCTGGCGCTCTTACGTCGCAGATTTTTCTGGCGCCGTTGACACCTCGGGGGAATTCATTATTTCCTACTGGTTCGATAACCTTGGTTTCACAACTGAGGGAAACTTGTTGCTGCACTACTTCATACCTTCCTCTTGGGGTCTCCCAACAACACACCCACCGTGTGCATCAAGCATTTTTCTGGCGCCGTTGCCGGGGAAATAAGAATTCCTTTGAAGACCTTCACACTCCTCCGTCAACTTCGTTGCCGGTGATTTGAAGATTCTTCTACGAGGGGAGCCTCTCACATCCAATCTTTTTATTTTGTTATTGTCTTGCTTAGTTTATTTTTATTATTTTCTTGTTTGCTTAATATAAAAAATACAAAAAAAAATTAGTTACTTGCAATTTATTTTATTGTCTTGTTTGCTTAAATATCAAAAATACAAAAAAAAATTAGTTACTTGCATTACTATTTTTATTTCGGTTTAGTATTATTGTTATTTCGGTTTTAGTTTTACTTTTGCTATAATGTTGCTTCCTAAGTACACCCTGGAAGACCTGTCAGTAGGTAGTGGTTCTATAATTGGGAAGGAGAATATTGAACAATTCTTTAATCATGTTAGTAAGCATAAGGATCTTAGGAAGAAATCCATAGTAGAACTTGCTCCAAATTATGAAACTGCTGCAGCTTATTTAGTTCACATGCTAGAGGCTAGGTTCGTTAACCTACATCCTATAATACAACAAATGTTTATTAATCTTCATGATGTTAAAAATGCTGAAAAGAAAGATTTTATTATGGAAACCTTGCTTAATGAATTTGGTGATGTTGCTATAGAAGTTAGGAAAGTCTTTGATCGTTTTGATATGCTAGGCTCATGTGTAGATGTTATTAATGCACTTGAAAAGTGCCTAGCTGAAAGGCGTTAAACAAAAGCGCTTATGGGAGACAACCCACTTTTATTTCCTGTTATTTTATTTTGTTTGTGTCAAGGACTTGTCCTACCTCTGTAGCAATTCCTTTGTATCTTTATTTTATTGCATTGTTGTGTCAAGATAAGCCTCTAGTTGAAAGTTCATGCTAAATTTGGATTCCTGCGTAGAAACAGTTTTCTGCTGTCCACCGTTTAATTCGTAACTCCTCACAGAAAAATCCAAATAATCTGCCCTTTTTTGTGCGTAATCCTCAGATATATATGCAATTTCATTAGTTTTGAGTTTTCTGATCTGAGCAAGTTAAGTGCCTCGAAAAAATTCGTCTTTACGGACTGTTCTGTTTTTGACAGATTCTGCCATTTATTTTGCAATGCCTCTTTTGCTATTTTGATTGGATATTTTTATCCTATGAAGTATCAGTGGCTGTAGCTAATGTCCAGTAGCATTGGTAGCAATTGTGTTCCTACAGAATATCATAATTTCTCGTGCACTAACCCTCTAATGAAGTTTACTCTAAGTTTGGTGTGGAGGAAGTTTTCAAGGATTAAGAGAGAAGGATGATATGATGTGATCAAGAGGATAGTAAAGCCAAAGCTTGGGGATGCCCCGGTGGTTCATCCCCAACATATTTCAAGAAGACTCAAGCGTCAAAGCTTGGGGATGCCCAAGGCATCCCCTTCTTCATCAACAAACTATCAGGTCCTTTCTAGTGAAACTATATTTTAATTCCGCCACTTCTTATGTGCTTTTCTTGAAGCGTCGGTTTGTTTTTGTTTTTGTTTTTGTTATTTTCATTCTCTGAATAAAATGGATCCTAGCATTCCGTTGTGGGAGAGAGACACGCTCCGCTTTTTCTTATGAATACTCGTATTCTTCACTTATATTTGTTGAGTATTCTTCTATGTTATTTCAATGCTTTCTAGCTCTTGTTTTTCATGCATCTCTTGCTAGAGCTGTTAGCTTTATTATATCATACTCTCATATCTCATTGTTTAATTACTTGGAGAGTTTATCTTTTAAATAAGTTGATTGGTGTTTGGTTGAGAACAGAAAATGCTAAATGTGGTAGATGGTATAAAGAAAGATATACATGCTCTTATGGATTGTTATCTTGCATGTTGTGGTGCTTGGCAATTGTTTTGAGCTCTCAAGTAGATCATGTTTAAGCTTTTACATCATGTAGTTAAAACCTATTAGTGAGGAACTACCGTAAAACTTGCTGAAATTTGGTTTGCATGTTTGGTATCTCTAAGGTCTAGATATTTTCTAGTTAAAGTGTTTGAACAACAAGGAAGACAATGTAGAGTTTTATAATGCTTGCAATATGTTTTTATATACGTCTTGTTGTCATAGTTTATACTTGTGTTTGTTTCAAACAACCTTGCTAGCCAAAGCCTTGTACTGAGAGGGAATGCTTCTCGTGCATCCATAATCCTTGAGCCAAAACCTATGCCATTTGTGTCCACCATACCTACCTACTACATGGTATTTCCTGCCATTCCAAGTAAATACTTCATGTGCTACCTTTTATTCAAAATTTATTATCCCTTATTTGTGTCAATGTTTATTAGCTCATGAGGAAGTATGTGGTGTTACGGATATCAACCTTGTCATTTGCTTTTAGACAGACTTTCACACACCGGACTAGTGGCATATACACCGCTTATCCATTAACTTTGCAAAAAGAGCTGGCAAATGGGGTGCCCAGTCCCAATTAATTACAACTTTAACCACTGCATTCTCTTCACATTTTTGCCCTGATCTAATCAGCCAAGCAATGATACTAGTTCTAAACTACATGTGTAAACAAAAGAGAAAAGAGGGATGATCTGCCCTTGGGTAGAAATAACGTCCTTCATGGGAGCCGCTCTTAAGAAAGTCTGGTTGACAAGAGGGGTAGAGTGCCCATTACCATTCGTTGACAACGACAAACACCGCTCAAAACTTACTTTTATGCTCTCTATATGATTTCAAAAACCTATAAAACTAAGAAGCTCTAGCACATGCTTGTATCCCTGCATCCCTCTGCGAAGGGCCTATCTTTTACTTTATGTTGAGTCAGTTTACCTACTTCTTTCTATCCCCGAAGCTAACACTTGTGTCAACTGTGTGCAACAATTCTTATATGCTTACTTATTGCACTTGTTATATTTCTTTGTGTTGACAACTATCTATATGATATACATGTTCAAAAGTTGAAAGCCAATGCTGAAACTTATATCTTCCTTTGTGTTGGTTCAATGCTCTTTTGCTTAGATAATATTGCTTTATGAGTTAACTCTTATGCAAATCTTTTTGATGCTTGTTTGAAAGTACTATTAATGAAAAGTTTTACTTATATGATGTAGTTGTTTACTCCTTGTCTATTTGTTAGCAAACTATAGATCATTGCCTTGAGTCACTTCATTCATAACATGAGCCTTACATTATATTATGATCAAGATTGTGTTTAAGCATGTCACTTCAGAAATTATTCTTCTTTTATGGTTCTTGCCTACTCGGGACGAGTAGAACTAAGCTTGGGGATGTTGATACGTCTCCAACGTATCTATAATTTCTTATCTTCCATGCTATATTATACCAAGTTATTACATGTTTTATATGCATTTTATATAGTTTTATGCATTTTCTGGGACTAACCTATTAACAAGATGCCACAGTGCCAGTTCCCTGTTTTCTGCTGTTTTTGGTTTCAGAAAAGTACTTAAGGAAATATTCTCGGAATTGGACGATTTCTTTGCTAAAGTCAGTTTTTCATCGGGAACGTTCCAGAAAGCCGAACACGAGACGAAGTGGGCCACCGAGGCGGCGCCACCACGTGCTCGCGCGGCAGCACCCCTGGCCGCGCGAGGACCAGGTGTGGGCCCCTCGGGGCGCCACCGACTTCGCCCTTTCGCCTACAAATACCCCCAGACTAAAAACCCTAACACGGTGTTCATATTTTCCTCCACGGGTCCCGAGCCGCCGCCGTCGTCAACACCAATTCGGGAGAGATCAGAACTTCTCCCCGGCACCCTGCCGGGAGGGGGAATCGTCACCGGAGGCCTCTACGTCGCCATGACCGCCTCCGGACTGATGCGTGAGTAGTCTACCCTTGGACTACGGGTCCATAGCAGTAGCTAGATGGTTGTCTTCTCCTCTTGTGCTATCATGTTTAGATGTTGTGAGCTGCCTATCATGATCAAGACCACCGTTATGTAATACTTCATGTTGTGTTTGCTGGGATCCGATGAATATTGAGTACTAAAGTTATTGCTTCATAATATATCATGTGTGTGCTATTTAATGATCTTGCATGCTCTCCGTTACTTGTGTATGCTCTGGCCAAGTAGATGCTTGTGACTCCAAGAGGGGGTATTTATGCTCGATAGTAGGTTCATGTCTCTATTAAATCTGGGGTGGTGACAGCTAGCTCTAAGGTTGTAGATGTACTGTTGCTACTAGGGATAAAACAGTAGTACTTTGTCTAAGGATGATGTTACTTACTTACTTTACACACAGTGCTTAAGGCGATAATCTGTTGCATGCAACTTAATACTGAAAGGGGTGCGGACGCTAACCGGAAGGTGGATTATTAGTCATAGATGCGGTTGGAACGGTCTATGTATATTGTTGTAATGCCCGAATTAATCTCACACTAGACATCATAATATTGGTATATGCATTGGTTTGCTCATCATTATTCTATCAATTGTCCAGCTGTAATTTGTTTACCCGCATGAATGTTATTATTATTTATGGAGAGACACCACTAGTGAACTGTGGACCCCGGTCCTTCTCTTTAATCTGATAAACCACAAACTGCAAACCTGTTACTTTATGCAAACAAATATCTTTCTTCCACACATATGTTTAATCCTTTGTTACAGCAAGCCGGTGAGATTGACAACCTCACCGTTAAGTTGGGGCAAAGTATCTTGATTGTGTTGTGTGCAGGTTCCACGTCACCTACGTCCCAGGAAGCATTTTCTGGCGCCCTTACGTCGCAGATTTTTCTGGCGCCGTTGACACCTCGGGGAAATTCATTATTTCCTACTGGTTCGATAACCTTGGTTTCACAACTGAGGGAAACTTGCTGCTGCACTACTTCATACCTTCCTCTTGGGGTCTCCCAACAACACACCCACCGTGTGCATCAATATGCAATGTTCATTCCACGTTGTTCGCTGACACCATACCTGAAGCAATTTTATATGAGGCCTTGCTGTCTGTTTTGCAATGTTAGGAAGTTTGTAAATTTGGATTAATAGTATGGATGCAAAGTACTTGTGTAATTTAGGGTAATTTTTATGGATGCTACTATGTAATTTTATTTGATGCAAAGATTATAATGCTACAATGTAATAAATAGTGTGGATGCAAGTGTTGAAATTTGTGAAGGAAAGTGTTAGAATTTGTGACATAGTATTGTGGAAATGCAACCACAATTTCCCGCGGCAACGCGCGGGGAATGCGACAATGTGACAATGTAATATAAAATATTTCTATTGTCGTTCTTATCGTGATAATGTGACATCAATGTAGGATTCGACGTCCTGTCTGTGACCTTCCCGAGTCTCGTTGATCCCGCGCCTCACCATCGTTCCCGAGCATCCCCTCGTGCCCTCCCCTGCGGTGAGCCTCTACCGTGCGCACATGTTATTTCTTTACAATGTTGCCGCCCGATTTGGCACTAAATTGTTCTATCTTTTTTGTATTAGTTAAGCTATGGACGGCAGAGCAAATGAACAGGAATTGTTCGACATCATAGCTGAGCCCGATCACAACGATGGTGAAGATGATGGCTCGCAATTTCTTAACCTTTCCGGTGATGGAATGGAGGACGAAGATATTTATAACTTAGGAGCTCCTCCCTCCGGATCAAACAATAATGCCGATGAGAATGTAACGAAGAATACCGACGAGGTATACATAGCCTCTGGTGATAAATGATTTGATATGTATACATATACATATATTAACATAACATTTCTTGTTTTAGCCCTCTCGATCGGGATCAAGCATATTTGGTAAATCAGCTGGTAAAAGAAAACGAGGCCCGGCCAAAAAGTTGAAAGATGAAAGGTTCGATATCGAAAGAATCTCTGAAATTGGCGAACCGATTGCTCCCGAGGTCCACGCCCGTAAATTTGTGACTCAGTGCGGAGTTGTTGTTCGGGACAACATTCCGATCACCATCCGAGACTGGCACAAGCCGAAGGTTGAATGTGGAGAAGATAGTTTTGTGTCAGATATTTGCAAGAAGGAACTTCTGAAGTCCATTTTCCACAATTTCGTCCTACCGACAGGCCTCCCACGCGCCGAGAAAAGGAAAGTCTTCAGTTGGACTCTTAAGAAAATGGCCCAATAATTCATGAACTACAAGAAAAGGTTATATCACCAGTTCATCAAGATAGGCAAAACCCCCAATTTTGAAGACGTACAGTACGCGAAGATAAAAGATCAGTGGGAAGATTTTAAGACCTACAAGAAATCAGAAGTAGCTCTTGAACTGTCGAGGAAAAATAAGCTAAATGCCGACAAAAAGCAATATCACCAGCGTTTGGGACCAGGTGGCTACAAGACCGCCATTCCTATCTGGGAAGAAAGAGACGCCAAGTTAATTGATGCCGGGGTCATTCCAAGTACATCGAGTTATCCCCCAAGGGTGAAGCATTGGTTGTACGGCGTCGGGATGGAGCCCAACTCAAAGACAGGGAGTCTTGTGTTGAAAGAAAAAGTTAAACCAGGCCCCAAGGGACAGGACGAAAGAGAAAAAATTCTCCAGGTAGTCAAAGATATTGATAGTGCAGTAGTTTCCGTCCAGGAGGGAAGGTTCTCGCCCGACAGAGAGAACGACGAGCTGACACTCGTCCTCGGGAATGACGAACACACCGGACGAGTACGAGGCGTGGGCGTCTACCCTTGGAAGGTTGGGTTCGCCGAGCATAAGGACCAGGAAGAAGAAACAGGAGGAAAAGAAGTATAAGCGGTTGGAAAACATGATAGTAGAACTGCAGCAGCAGAATGCAATGAGGCAGGAAAGGTCATCTGAGCCGCAGGACCAACTGGATATGGCATCTCAGCGGAGAAGCAGCGTGGCTTCCACGCAAAATGTCCAGGCTGATGACGACGCAACATACCCCGTGGATAAGATTGAGGGGCAAACAAACTGTGAGCTGCACATCAAGATGAAAAACCTATCCATGAAGGTGGCGGCCGGCTTTGCTTTAGAGAATAGTCCCGGAGCAACCCTTCACGGCGGTCAGATTCCTGCCGGCTACGCTTGAGTCGGGGTGGATGAAATTATGAATGGATTCGAGGACCTAGAGCTTGACTTTCATGGAGCTGAAGGAGAGATGACACTGGGAGAAGTGTTGCGTGGAGTAATTCTATGGAGAAAGGAACACATCGTGTTTCCAGCTGAATCGACGCGTAGGCCACCAACCCCTCCCAGTAGCAATCAACCTCCAAGTCCAACCCACATTGATAATATGGACATCGAGAGGGACCCCAGCGCGAGTCCAACCCAGCGCGAGTCCATCCCGGAGCGTGCAAAGAGTCCAACCCAGCGCGAGTCCATCCCGGAGCGTGCAAAGAGTCCAACCCAGCGGGAGTCCACCCCGGAGCGTGCAAAGAGTCCGCCCACCAGAAACAGGTCCTTCTCAATGAGGTAGAGGACGCTTGCCGGTGCGCCGAGTGGTGCTCCAAAGGACAACTACAAGTACGCGCCTTGGTTGAAGCCTCTTCCGGTGTTACCTTGCGACAGGACCGTTGAGGAAAATGCTGCAATCGTAAAAGCTGAAGTTGCCGCACACTTCGCGAAGAAAGTGTCCGAGCCAAAGCAGGTACTAAACCCTAAGGGTGTTAAACACTTTCTAGACATCGTATGTAATCTTGACCGTAGAACTTTGGATGATAACTATACACGCTCTATCTCGAAGAGTTATGACCAAGAAGAGGAGGATAAAAGGAAGCGGTTAGCTGCAAAGAAAAAGAAGGGGAAACAGGTTCCCCAGCTCGGAGAACAGAAAGTACAGTCGGTCGCCCCGCTGAAGGTATAGACAGACAAGAGTCCCAACATTGGGACAAATTTTCCCTCTTCATACTACATGAGCGATGCTGAAATTGACGCACTTTTCCCCACGACGACTGAGATAGCACGGAAGTTTGTCTACGGGGAAGATCTTCTCCCTTCTGAGGAGATGGTGCGTCTAGCTTATCAAATGCGGAAATTGCATGACTGGTATAAGAGATGCACAAAGAACAAGACGTTAGTGTTTTACGTGACATACCAGGCCGACCAATTCTTCATCGACAACGAGATATGTGTCGAATTTTCAGAATTATGGCAGTTATACAACCGGCGTGCTCTCGACGTAACTATCATGAGTTGCTATGTTCTGTAAGTGTTTTTTTCTAAGTCTCTAGCTGATGAGCATGTCTTTATCCTCACTACTTGAGCTTGTAATTATCCTCGCTATATTCTTTTGTATGCTATTATATATGTAGGTGGATGCTTATCGAGTGCAAAAGGAAAAGACTCTGGGAAGTTGGGTTCATTGACCCATTTACCGTTAACTGCCAAAACTTAGTGCGGAAGCCCGCGGACTGTGAGGAGGCATTGTTAACAGCGCTATTGAAGCAAACTCAGGCGAATGATATACTTCTTCCTTACAACTTCAAGTGAGTGTGACTGTCTTGAACACATTTCTATATTGCTAATTACTAGATGTTAAGTTTAATTGATAAGTTATATGCATGCCTCACTATATAAATGTGTGCAGCTACCATTGGATTCTACTGGATATTATCATTGACAAGGGATTAGTTGAAGTCGTTGACTCATTACGCAAACCAGAATCAGACTACCAGAACTTGATTGACATGCTTCAGAGGTAATTTCAACCATTAATTCATTTCATGATATCAAGTAATCAATAACTCATTTATTCATTTGCTTTTGCGAGTAGGGTTTGGAAAATATTCATCAACAAAGAGGATGGTCAATGGAAACCACAGCTGACTATTAAACATATTGATGTAAGTGTAGTCCTATTAAACAGAGTCTCTTTAATTCATCATTATTTTGAATTATTATTTAATTGATTTATATCCTCGTAAAGATCTTGAATCAACCCCCGGGAAATGAATTATGTGGATTCTACGTCTGCGAGTTTATGAGGACCTTGAGCGTTGAGCAGGTGTCGCGTGAGAAAAGAATGGATGTGAGTGTGACTGTCTTGCACTACATTTCAATCTTATTATGATTTGATATATATACACACACAACTAATATATTCATATTGATCTTAACGACAAGCGCGCTTCCATCCTACCACATCAGCGCGTAGAAGCAATTCAAGAGGAGTTGGCGGGATTTATTATTGAGGAGATCATGCATCCAAAGGGAGAATACCATAATCCAAAATATAGCTATGACACATGAAAAAAACTCACGACGTAATGAGGAGGATGAATGTAATTAATGCGATCTCTATATACCGTATTGTCTATATATATATATATGTATGTAATAGCGTAGTATGAATATATCCTATATCTAAATTATATTATATATCAACTTGTACCGTATGTATTATCGTAGAATACATATACGTAAAATATATTACATATGCATCAACGTGTACCGTATACATATAATACCGTATGTATGTAAAACAATAGATGAAAAAGAAAACATAAAATAAATAAATTGCAGTAAACAAAAGGAAACAGAAAATAAAATGGAAAAAAACAGGAAACAAAAAGCTAAAACCCTCAGAACTTTAGTACCGGTCAGTGTTACCGACCGGTACTAAAGCTCCCCCGTCGAAACGCTGCCCCGCGCCCCACGTGGAGGCCTTTCAGTTTGGTCAATACACAACCGGTACTGATGCTGGGGGGCATTAGTCCCAGTTGGTCAGTACCGGTTGTGAAACCGGTACTAATGCCCCTCACGGACCGGTACTAGTGACCAGTTTTCCACTAGTGACATGGACATATTGGCATGTGTTAAACTGAGATTGGCTTGTGAATCATTCATTAGGGTGATTTTACGGCTTTAGTTGGGCAGTTTGGTTTCATTCCCTTGAGGATCAGTGGATGACTTGATGCTATTTATTGTTCATGGCTTGTCTTATTTTGTGCTCTAATCATTCAGGAGGCAAACTTAGGTATGTAGCGTTTGTTTTCAACTGGATTAATTTGATAATTTCAGTTTGTAATATCCTGCTTGGTTTTAATATCCTATATTCTTGGCCATAAATTGCATTTTTTTCCTTTGATTGTTGATGTTAGGTTGATCTTTGACACCACAAGATAGTAAAAAATTATTTTTAGTGGATCCACCTCCTACATAACCGATAAAGATGGTTTCTACTCCTGGGTGTAACTACACCCACGTCTCATATACCACCATATGGATGTATTTGTCATACTTTATCGATTCGAGTATGTTCATATACTATATGTAAGATACCCCAAAACAAGTTTCATGAAAAAAATTCAACTATCCTAATATTTTACACTATATACTCGAAATAACGTCATATGTGAATATGTCCTATATACATCCATCTTTATCTATATTAACTACTTCTTCTATTGCATAATATAAGAGGTTTAGCTATTATAGTATGAACTACAAACAAGGAAAATGAGTAAATCACTGTACTAAATTATGTTTATATAAATCTCTATGTAATCCATGTTAAATAAGTTAAAACATCTTATATTATGGTACATATGAAGTATTTCCTACCTATACCGAGTAATATTCATGGGCGCATAAACTTCCTTTCAAAACAAGATTTTTTTAATTTTGTTTAGGCGTCATGCACGTCAGGTTGCTTTCCCTCATGTTCTCGCAACGGCAACTGCTCGTCGTGGATACCTGTGTCATCAGTGGCCTTGGGACGTAGTGGTTGGGCCCGAGTCCAGCAGCGTGACGGAATCACAGCCCGAGTAGATTATGGGGTAGACGGGTCCGAAAAAGGCTCTCTCCCCTTAAACCCTCCCTCCCCACACCCGCCCCGCGCAGCGCCCGCGGTGGACGGTGCGGCCGCGTCTGTCCCCTCCTCCCAGAGCCCTCCTCGCCCCCTCCTCCCCTCCCGCCCCTGTCGGCGCGGGCCGCTGAGCTCTATATCTCTTACTATATCTGCTATCTTTTACTATTTTTAAGTACTTTGTGGTTGAAATATTGTTTATTTAATATTCCGATGACTTACTCGTGGATATCCATGGATATCCGATATCCAACGGGTTTGGATATGGGGTGACATCCATACCCATGAATATTTTTGTGGGCAGTCCATAGTGATGCTGATGGATCTGGATTTGGATCTGGTTCTAATATATCCGCCCAAACCCGCCCCATTGCAATCCTTACGTCTTCTTGGCTTCATCAGGGAGAGAGTAGAGAGAATAAAAGTTGAGCTGGTTGGCTATTTGACTCACTAGTGGGTCAATGCAGACATAATTTTGTATCAAGACATGCTCGACAAGCCCTTTTCTTCTTAAAATTGGGAGTGAAATGCATCTGTAGGCCCGGAAGTTCTCAGCTATATCTAAAACGATGCTCAAACTAAGTATTTATCCTAATATAGTCTTCCAAGTTACTCCGAACCGTATGTGGACATAGATAGCAATTTGGAGGACTGTATTAATGTAAATTGTAAGTTTTAGAACTATTTTAGACATAACCAATGACTTCCGGGACCGTGGCCTCGCTTGGATCGTTGGAAATTGTCATGCTCTGTATTTTTTCACCCCATGCTCTCACTAAATTTTACGGATATGACGAACTCTACATTTCTGTCTAACACTTTACTTTTCATTTTTATTATTTGCCACACCTTGTGTTACTGATAGGTGGTGTTCAATGTGGCAAATAATAAATGATTTCAGAAAAGTGTTGTAAATAGTAAATTATCCCACCGTTTCCGGTCAAAAATCGATGAGCCAAGCGGGGTCTAAATTGGGACGGACAAATGGTTACTGGACATAGGAAAAAGTATAGATTTCACCCTGAAATGTCATGATTTGGAGACAATTCACCCTGAACTTTAAATTTGGAGACATTTCACCCTGAACTTTGCAATACCGGACAAATCACACCCTAAGGTGGTTTTTGTTCGATTTGGGCAGTTTTCTGTGATGACTAGGCGATGACGTGGCAATGAGGTGGCGCAGCGCAACATGGGCCCCACCTGTCATCATCTGCTTTTGCGTTGACCTTCAGGATCTTCACGAGGCTTTAACCACCACCACCGGAGGCACCCACCACCACCGGAGCATCCCACCGCCCCGCCGTTTCCGGACGGCCACCGCTCCCCACGGCCCTCTCCATACTTAACCCCAGCCAAGTGTCGAGATCGGCAACCGCCGCTCGTCGGCCGTGGGCGACGACCGCCACATATTCCAGCGAGAGCGCGTGCGGGCGGCCGGCGAGGACGGCGTGGCTCGAGTGGGAGCGTGCGCGGACGGCCGGCGAGGACGGAGCGGCTCCATCGGGAGCATCCCAGCCGCCGCGGAAACGAGCCGGCGACGAGGGCGTCAGGGTCGCCGGCGCAGTGTGTCCTCCAACCTCGCGAGTGCTGCGGTGAGCAGCGCGTCCCCCCATGCCAACACATCGGGGCGAGCACGCCCGGAGGCGCCATCGGCCACATCGAAGAAGCCGGCGACGAGGGTGTCGAGGTTGCTGTCACGAGGGCGACAAGGGTGTCGAGGTCGAGCACGGAGGACACCATTGAACGTGGCCCATGATACGTCTCAAACGTATCTATAATTTCTTATGTTCCATGCTTACATTATACCAATTGCTACATGTTTTATATACACTTTGTGTTGTTTTATGTATTTTCTGTGACTAACCTATTAACAAGATGCCACAGTGCCAGTTCCTTGTTATCTGCTGTTTTTGGTTTCAGAAAACCACTTAAGGAAATATTCTCGGAATTGGATGATTTTTATGCCAAATTCCCTATTTTTCCCTACACGTTCCAGAAGTCCGAAGAGGAAACGAAGAAGGCCACCGTGGCGCCGCCATCAGGTGGGGGCGCGGCTCCCCCCTGCCGCGCCAGCACCTGATGACGTGGCCTCGAGCCTCCACCGCCTTCGCCCTTTCGCCTACAAATACCCCCCGACAATACAAGACCTAATCCCCGAACACTTTTCCACGAAACATTACGGAGCTGCCGCCGTCGTCAACCCTAGTTCGGGAGGGTTCAGAAGCTCTTCCCGGCACCCTGCCGGAGAGGGGAATCATCACCGGAGGGCTCTACATCACCATGCCCACCTCCGGACTGATGCGTGAGTAGTTCATCCTTGTACTACGGGTCCATAGCAGTAGCTAGATGGTTGTCTTCTCCTATTGTGCCATCATGTTTAGATCTTGTGAGCTGCCTATCATGATCAAGATCATATTTATGTAATGCTACATGTTGTATTTGCTGGGATCCGATGGATATTGAATACTAAGTTATTTGCTTCATAATATATCATGTTGTGTGTTGTTTATGATCTTGCATGCTCTCCGTTGCTAGTAGATGCTCTGGCCAAGTAGATGCTTGTGACTCCAAGAGGGGTTATTTATGCTCGATAGTGGGTTCATGTCTCTATTTAATCCAGGGGAGTGACAGCAACTTCTAAGATTGTAGATGTATTGTTGCTACTAGGGATAAAACAGTAGTACTTTGTCTAAGGATAATGTTATTACTTACATTACACACTTTGCCTAATGCAATAATCTGTTGCTTGCAACTTAATACTGAAAGGGGTGCGGACGCTAACCGGAAGGTGGATTATTAGTCATAGATGCGGTTGGAACGGTCTATGTATATTGTTGTAATGCCCAAATGAATCTCACACTAGACATCATGACATTAGTATATGCATCATTATGCAGCTCTTTATTCTGTCAATTGTCCAGCTGTAATTTGTTTACCCACATGTATGCTATTATTATTAATTATGAAGAGACACCGCTGGTTAACTG
Source organism: Poa annua (assembly GCA_026929855.1). Lineage (NCBI taxonomy): Eukaryota > Viridiplantae > Streptophyta > Magnoliopsida > Poales > Poaceae > Poa > Poa annua. The sequence continues at coordinate 44,064,846 of CM049434.1, forward strand.
TGGACCCCGGTCCTTTTTCTTTAAACTGATAATACAACCAACTGCAAACTGTTACTTTCATTCTCTGCAAACATCATCCTCCACACATACGTTTAATCCTTTGTTACAGCAAGCCAGTGAGATTAACAATCTCACTGTTTCGTTGGGGCAAAGTAGTTTGATTGTGTTGTGCAGGTTCCACCTCCCTTTTCAGCAAGCTGTTTTCTGGCACGATTGCCAGTGAGAACTTCAGACGTGTTCTTCATCTCCTACTGGTTCGATGGCGCAGCTGGCGGCGGCGGATGAGGCGGCGGTGCGTGGGCCAGCAGCACGAACCTGATATCCGGCTGCTGCTACGGTGGCCCCGGGCGGAAGAAACCGAGCTCCGCCCAATGCTGCTGCACGGGGAGCAGCAGCGCACCGGCGCCTGCACCGGCGGCAGGGAAAAGCTCGAGGCCTCCTCGGCAGGCGCAGCGCCTCCGCCAGACGCATCGGCGTTCAACACCGAGGACTCCGGCGTCCCGGAGTCGCTCCGCGCCACCGCGGCCGGCTTCTCCTCCACATCCAGCTGCGCCGCCGGTTGTCAAGAAGAGCCGCCCGTGGGCCGCGTTCCGGGAGCTCGCAATACCGCGGCGTCACCTTCTACCGGCGCACCGGTCGCTGGGGGTCCCATATTTGGTCCGTCCGTAGACAAATTCCGGCGGATCGGTGGCGGATCGACGTCCGATGGTGGGATCCTGAAAGTCAATGCAGCAGACCAGAGGATGACAGGTGAGTCCCATGTTACGCTGCGCCACCTCATTGCCACGTCGTCGCCTAGTCAAAGTATTGCAAAGTTGTCCGGTATTGCAAAGTTGAGGGTGTGATTTGTCCGGTATTGCAAAGTTGAGGGTGAAATGTCTCCAAATTTAAAGTTCAGCGTGAATTGTCTCGTTTCAGGGTGAAATCTATACTTTTTCCCTTTTTCCCTGGACATATTTTGGAAATGTCCAGATCGATGTGCCTCCGTTGGGGGCAGTTTTTGTATCCGGACCTTACTGAGCCACTTGGGTGAAGATGCTCTTACCGAGCCAGACCATGCAAGCATACGAGTTAGGATCGAAATCCAAGCGGGTCAGTTTTCCGGTAACCCTGGCTATATATAAACAGGCACGCACCACAGCGCTCTCAAATAAGCAGTGACAGATCGCTAGTTCTCCAGCGCTATGCATTATTTCGACGAAAAAGTTGGGCACGCCTCCCGCGCACCCACGCCGACCTTCCTCGGTATCCCTGAACCGGTGCTCATCATCGCCTCGGTGGTCAGTTCAATTTCTCTTTCTTTTCTTTACTAGTCAAATGCTCGTGCGTTGCAACGGAGGTCTGGATATTCTAATGATTCTATTGTAATTTTATCAAACATGTATTTTTTGTATTCTAGTGGGTATCAAGCATCATTGTCAAGTCATGAGCAAAGTTATCATACTATTTCATGGTATGGTTTTGAGCAAAGTCAGTCTTAAAATTTTCGGCTGCATAAAAAAACATAATCGTGTGTCTAATACCCACACTTAACTTTCCACCATCTTGCACCCCAAAAAGATATTATTTTTTTTAAAGTGAATCTACTACTCCCTCTCAGTTTCTTAATATAAGATGTTTTAGCCTTTTGCTACATGCACATGTCCAAACTTGTATCTAGATATGTTTTAATGTTTACATTCACTCATTTTGGTGTGTATCTCAACAACATATGCAATAGCTAAAACATCTTATATTAAAAAACGGAGGGAGTAGTTCCCTTCATATTCCTCTACTCTTCTTCTCGCCTGGTCGTCCCTCGCCTCAGGCCTTCCTCCTCCCTTGCTCGGAGGTTGAGGGTGACGCTTGAACTGGAGTTTGGCGCCGGTGTTGTTGGAGCATTGTTAGAGGCTCACACGAATCCTATGTATAGTAGGCGCTAGCTAGTGAGTACATGGTCTAGTTAATCAACGCGCGTATATGTGTTTGTTTTTCTCTATAAATTGTACATGAGTTCTCTTATCCTAGAAGCGACGGATCAAAATGCCAACCAACAACGTGAACAAATTAACCGATATGATTATCATCATTTTCAAAGGATGATGTCAAGAAACGAAATGGAGTTTGTTCGTTTCAGATCGCCTACCAGCATACTTGATGTGAAATTGGTTCTTATCATGGTCATGCAAAGATGTTGACCGTATACAACAAGCTTATGTTCTTAATTATATACTACCTCTGGTCCGATTATAGTGTCGGAGAAACAAACTACGTACGCACAAATCGGAAGCACAGGTCGCGTCACTTTTTCCGGTTCGGAGCGAGTACTAATTCAGGTCCAAATCATTGCCCATTTGTGCCTTTTCTTTCTTTGACAAGGTGAAACTTTATCCAGCAACATAAACTGCAACCTCCCAAAATGTGAATGAGATTACACAGTGCCAACCTGCAGCGACAAAGCAAATCAAAAGACAAGTTTTATTACATAATGTAGAATAACGGGAATCAAATTGATCCTGAAACCTTGAGAACCAGATCTGTTCTTTGTCTAGTCAGAGTGCTTGTCACGGTATTTTTGATCGCCAGACCGAGCCACCAGATCATTTGTAGTAACTGAATCAATATGACCCTGACAATTAGGAAGGTGGCAATGCTCCATCCTAACGCTTTGGTAGCATGAACAGCCAGCAGCAGTGTCTTCGCCTCCTCCTGAAACGATGAATTCGCTGAGGATGAAGCAACTTGGACATAAAGCTTCAGACTTAGATCAGGGTTGTACATAAATACTCCCAACCCTGCAGAGCAAGCATCCACCCAGGGCTTGTAAGCTGCGTCAAAAAAGACTTCAGCACCTGCGTCAATTATTCTGCCTCGTTTCCTCCAACCTATGATGGCAAAATGAATCACAACTGTACGATACAGGAGTATATACAACAACATGGTAACAAATACTATGAATTCAACCATCTTGTGGATAGACGTTCTTGCCCAGTTAGTAAACTGTGTAAAATTGTGAATATTCAGTTCTTAGTTAGTGAGTTCTTTAACCAAAGTCAACCAGAAGCCATACAATTTATATTATCTAAAATGCACTTGAACAACTTGTGGGTAAACTTGAAACTCGTAATATGGTGTAATTAAACAAACACTACTACGTGCTAGTTAGGTGCCAAGTTAAGCAACATTTAGAGCATTCATTATACAAATGGAAAACAGAAGGAATGAACAGAGCTTGAATCCCCTATATATAGAACAACTCTTTTGCAATCAGAAAAAACAGGGTACAAAAAATGCACAGTTGAGCAGTACATTGTCTACATCATCAAGTGGCACCACACTTTACTCCATTTCAAACGGAAAAATCAACACCACCGTAGAACAGGTTTGTGTACTTCTTGTTCAGTAAGTACCCAAAATTATAAATTTTAGCTCATCGGTAACGAGGTAAGTAGTAAAACAATAACTTAGAAAAAGAAATCCAATAGCAGGCCATTAGAGCTATAAAACAGGAAAAAAGACCACCATTGTCAGTAACTTCAGACTAAAATATAATCTTCCTGTAGGTCCATACAATATTTTCATTTATGTGTGCAATGAAAAGTTGGGAAGAAATTTCATATGTCGCAGTCAAGTAACAATTCACTGAGAACAATGCAGTTAAACAACTTGGCAACAAATCAACAGATTAGTTTAAGAGTCATATCATAAGAACCACACACTCTCTAATAAACTATACACGTAGAGCATATAATACCTAGCGGTACAAAATGGAGCCAAATTCATATCAACCAGACTATTATGAGCCATTTAGCAAAATATGATTAAGATTGCAGAAATAAAAAATGGAACTAAGTTTGTATCAAACGAATCATTTCTGCAATAACTCTCATAGTAACAAACACCAAACGTGCAATACGTTTTCTCAAAAGCTCAACTAACCATGGCACAACTGTAGGTTAGAGGAGTACATATTACAACATGGTAACAAATATGAGTTCAACCATCTTGCTAAGACACGATTCGCCCAGTGAGTAAAATTGTGAACATTCAGTTCAGTTAGGAAGTTCCTCAACCAAAGTTTATGTTATCTAAAATGCACATCAACAGCTCATGGCTTAACTTTAGATAGGCTTGCAACTCAGGATAACCCTAATCTGTGCATCTTAGCTGCCAAGTTAAGCAACATCTAGAGTATTCATTGTAAAAGGGAAAAAATTAACATGGAAGAATTGAACAGAGAACGACTTTTTCTAAGAAAGCATGAAGATATTACTCACAAAATACAAGCCACTCTATAACAACTCTTTTGCAATCAGAAAAGTCAGATTGCAAGAAGTGGAGAGGTGAGCAGTACCTTGACATAGACCTCATCGCCAAGAGCGTAGACTATTCCATCCACCTTGGCACTGTGGTAGTGTTACCTCACCTTACTCCATTTCAATCAGAGCATTGTGGTGGTGAGAGGAAGGGCATGGCATTGGAGGTGCTGGTCACTAAGAGAGAGCTGGCATCTGGTGAGATTGTGGCAGTGCACTTGGATGAGAGAAACACTTGCAAGTGAGATAGAGTCGAATTATGCAACAACCTACACCACCAGGGTAGAGTGAAAGAGAAACTTAATGTCAGAGTTTCTTCTAAATTAACAACAATGTGAGCACAATTAAATATCTGATTTCGTGGGGAAATAACTGCACTAAGCATGGTCAATCAGATTGTGGGGTTATGTTAATTCACACACCATAACGAATCGTTATGCAGTTTGGGTAGCAGCTGCATTCCTATAATAAGATGATGCGGGGAAGGGTGATATGGAACTTACAGGTTCCGGAAATTCTCAGATATACTTCTTGGCATGGACGCCATCATTGCCTACACGTACTCCGCACCACCGCGACACGTACTCTTACAACAAGTAGCTGGTCACCTACTCCCTCGTCCGTCTCCATCAGCACATACTCCTAAAAACAAGGACCAGATCCTCAGACAAAATTGATGGAATCCTAAGAACAAAAGGAGCCCGCCAACGCCCAAATCAATGAGAGTTCAAATGTTGTACCAGCTGGGCGATGTGCTTGCCGAGCTTAATGTTCATGCTCCCGTCGCGGAAGCAGAGCTCCTGGAGGCGGTTGGTGGAGCGGGGGTGTGCCTCCTTCCTGGCTTTGAGCCACGCATGGGAGCCCTATCGAGGCACATGCGGGAGTAATGATAGTTGAAGGCGATGGTGGCGTCGGCGAGGAGGCGCGGGGGCAGGTGCGTGCAGATCTTGAGTGTAACTCATCAGAGGTTGTTATGGCCGCCGCACTGGAGCCGGTGTCCAGCGCGAGCGCCGCGGTCACTGCCTGCCGCCCATTGTTGGCGCTTTAGGAAGACGGCGTGTGGCGCCTCCCATTCCACCGTTGGTCCTCGTCGCCCTGGAGGAGCGGCGCCTTCCCTCCAATCGTCCTACTTCCTCCCCTTGAGCCAACGAGTGCGCCGGATCCATCCTTCCCCGCGCGGCCTTTGCAACCTTGAGGTGATGGAGGCGGCGGGCGCGGACGTGTCGATGTCGACCTTGAGGCGTTGACCGTGGCTGAGGCGTTGACCTCTAGGCCGGAACCCTAGCTTGTGGCTCCCCACGATGGAGGAAGGGGAATGGGATCGGGAATTCAGCGAGATGGAACGAAGGGGACGGAGGAAATTGCGGTGACCCCACTTGTCCGGCACGTGGTTGCGATTGAGGGAGTTGGACGACGGACGAAGCTGACCGCTGGAGGCAGGATACGGAACGAATGATTCTGTTTAGATAGGAGAGAAGAGAGGGAGAGAAGAGATTGCTGCATAGGTTCTGTGCGGGGATGGATACAAATAGGATTATTGTCTAAAATTACATGCAGATATTAAATGCTGCGGCTACGTGCGTGCTCTTCTACCACATGGCCTTGGTGACGTTGAAGACGAACCCAGGAGGCAACGGCTTGTGGATCGTCCTTGCCGTGTGCTCCCGTGTTTCCTTGTTTACCAGTTGCCGGGCTATCTCGTCTATCTTTTTTGCTATCTTATAAAATCGACGAGCGACCACAGAGAGTAGCACGTAGTCGGATTCGCAAAAATAAAAGAGTAACATGTGGCCGTGCACATATAACCCGTGAAGATGAGGCGAAAGCTTGGTCCTTGGCCGGGCTAAACACTTAGTAAGCAATGTAATTCCGGCAGAGCGATCTCTTTAATTGTCTAAGTCATAGACTTGTCTTATGTGTAGAACTTCTTCTTAATTAATGAAAATTACACATCTTTTGTCTTGTTTCAAGAAAAGTTCCTGTGCTCAATGTAGCTCCGTACAATGTAACTCTGCATTACCTGAAGCCGAACCAGTCAGGATCGACGCGCCTGTTGTCCGCACAGCACCAGAACGCCACACAAAACCACCTGTTCCGAGGCCGTCGCCTCGGCATAGCAATCAGAGCAACCTTCGCATTGTCCAAAGACGCTCCAGACGAGTCGACGAACTCGCTGTCCACACAGCACCAGGTCGCCACCTAAAACCATGCGAAAGGATGACCTTGCCCCATAAGAAAAACATTGGCACCCATCCCTCTCTCTTAAGGACAATGTTTATTATACTCGGCTTTTAAACCTGCAATACAACATACACACGAGTTGATTCCTAAAGAATTCGCGAAAAAATAGAATTTGCAAGATGTCACAAAATTCACAATTGAGCAAACCCTAGAAAATTGTAGCTTGTAGGATAGGGGAGGTGTTGTTCCTGTTGACGCCGAGGGGCCCGATGTCCTCATTTGTATCCCTCGAAACTATGTTGGTTGCAGCGAGCTCACAAGAATGATGGGACCGACTAGGAGAGCGGCAATCGGGGTCACGAGCAGAGAGACGCGGCAGTGGCTCGGGAGGCATCGAGACCTAATGTGGACGAGCGGCCTTGACAGCAAGGTCACACGACCATCGAAGATGCCCACCGAGTTCCTAGCAACTCCTCTCCAACCGAATTAGGGGCAGATAAGGGGCGGCGAGGGTGCGGAATGGCAGGCACAAAGGGAGAGGTGCGGCGGACGAACAGACGGTTGTTACGAGGGTGAGGAGGGGTTGAAATTTCATGAAGGCGGTGGTCTCCCACTCGGGTAAGAAAAGTGCTAGAAGTGTATTTTCGGACTGCTTATTTGGATGGAGGAGTGTGGGTGGTTCTAGGGGTATGGGTCCGTCTCGACACATTGAGTTGAGTACATCTCCAACCGGGCGGCGTAGAAACGCTCACCCGTGCACATATATGCACGCAGGTTCACACGAACGTACCCTAAACCAGCAAACCAAATTAACGAAAGGTTTTGCGGAAAAAGATACACATCTGCCGTTCTGCATTGGCAGAGATATCCAAATCGCATGCTAAAAAATATCTTAATAGAGATTTCTAGCTGATGATTAGCCATACCGAGATAGAAAAATCTAGAGTGCATATAATTTAACAGGATTTTTGTCACCAAATCATTGCCATCTTAGTGTTAAATGTGTCTTATATATACATAGTGGGTTAGGTAATCTGTTTGTGTCATGTGTCTGTTCTATACTTAATACTATAAAATACCATTGCTCTAGCTAACATATAACTTAGTACAATATGTAAGGCATTTAATGAGAGGATGAATATAACTAAACTAGCAACCGTGGATGACGATCAGATTGGTATGTTCCTACGTGATACACATATATGGTGTGGAGTTACTCGTGATAATTGGGTCTTTTTGTTTGCCTACATATTCACTTGTGTCTTGTCCATTATAAATATGTTCTAATAATAAATTATGTTTAATATTTTCATAAAATAAAAATAAAATTATGTTTAATACACATCTTACTATGTGGGTCTCTACCCTGGGGTGCCCCCATATCTGCCTAACCTATAGGCTATTCAATAGAAGTTTCAATTCTACTTCCGATAATGACTATGTTTTTATTCTCCACCGAGTAATGGCAATGGGAGCCTCATCTTTATATTCATCCTATGTGGATTGGTAGCTCTATTTGGCTTCGTCATGTTAAATGAAAAGGCACATAGTAAGTGGCCTCCTATAGTGAGAAATGTCAGTCTTTACACCAGTATATGTACTTTGGCACTTTTTGTGTATACTTTGACCTTTCCCCCAAACTCTAATACAAATGCTGAAGATCCAGATTGGATACTCTTTCTGTTGTTATTTCAACTTGGATGGTGAGGCATTTTTTTATTTGTTTAGAAGTTATCGTGCTGATTTGGAGATATGTGTTTGTTACACCAGAGGTAATTAATTTGCTGCATTTGTGGATATAATACATTTAAGTTTATTTTCTGTACCTATCAAATTTAAAAAAAAGTTTATTTTCCGTAACTATCCTTCTTTATGAACCTATTTCTCAATTTGTTTTCAGTCGTATCTATTTAGTATTATATTCTCTATTTTCCGGATATCGCGTTTACAACAGCAAGAACACCTCCCTCTCTTCGGGACAATGTTTAAACCTGGCTTTCAAACCTGCAATACCGCCGTATCCACACGCCGATTCCTTGAAAAACAATAATTTCACAAAATTTTCAATTGAGCAAACCTAGAAACTTGTAAGTCATCAGATGATGAGGTGTTATTCCCGATGACGCCAAGGGGGGCTCGATGTCGTGGCGGAGCTACTCCTTACACGTGTAGTGAAATGACTACACAATATTTTTGGCAAACTCTTAACATATAGGGTAAAAATCAAGCGGAAATTACAAAATTTATACAACATGTATTTGAGATTACAACTTTAACTTCTGACTCTGCCATTGGCTCGATGTCCTCATTTGTAACACATATAAACCATTGCGTTTGCGGTGAGCTCACGAGAATGAGGCAAATTGACCAAATCTAACCCTCATGCAAAACTTAAACATGAAATGGACTGTTTTTAAATCTTTAGTCAAATCTAACCCTTTTTAGTACCGCTCAACATATTGGCGGTATGATTAAATGTGATACCGTCATTATCACTGTAACGGTACTATGGTTAACCCTACCGCCATGGCGATAAAATGTATAAGGCTACCGCCAGATGACTCGGCGGTACCATGTACAACCCTACCGCCAGAAGGTTTGGCGGTAGCCTTTTGGGTTAGATGCAGACTAGAAGGGAAAGGCGCGCGTTGCTGCGCCGCTCGATTTATATCCGACACATAAGACAGCGTTGTGGAGAAAACTGAGGCATATCTCATTATTCATTTGTGACAGGGTGTTATAATATAATTTCTACATAATGCATATTAATTTCTCTCGATAGTACGATCAAGGTGGCAAGTCTAGTCAGTCAAAGACTCAAAACGCCATATCACATACCGGTTTCGCCAGCAGAGAAAAGAAAGGTGATACACGGCTAGGTTTTCATCTCTATCACCAGCAACACCGTACTACGCTGCCTCTGACGACCTTTCGGACCTTGGAGGTACGCGAACTCCAACCTCTTTCTAATGGAATTTCTTAGTTTGCTTACACGTCTTCGTCGGGTGGTGAGGCGTCAGCGACATTCCCGTGTCAAATAAATTCCTCCCCATCCTATCCCACTCCGATGTGCTCCTAGGGGCACATGGAGTCGTGTGTCCGTGGGTTCTCTTGGGATTTGCCATTTCCTTATTCACTGTTTTGTTGTGGTTCGAGGTCTCGCCCTTCGATCTAAGCTTCTCATCGTTGATTGCTGTTGCTCTGATGTGCTGATCCTTGGGGCTATAGCACGCCACCTTCCTGGCTAACTACAACAATCTTTACCAAGCTCCAGTGCTTGAGGGTGATGATGGGTGGGGTACCTTATGTTAGCTCCAAAGTTTGTTGCCGTTATGTGGTCCCACGACTTGTTTTAATTTTTATTAGTTTCAGTACAATTTTTTATGATTATTAATAGATCGTTGGACCTTTTTGAAAAAAAATGGCAAGTCAAGATTCACTATGAATAGTGAATCTTTTTTTTCGCTAAAAAAAATTCACTATGAATAGAATGACATACATTTTGTAATGTGTTCAAATTAGAATGGTAATTTGGTTGGCTAGACTTTGGGATATGTACTGTTTGGCTAGCATAATCCTCCAGATGATGAACACTTCTAAATTTAGGGATGACTTGGCTTAAAAGTTCCTAAGGTTATTTGTCCACTAACACATGTCACATGGAGAGTCACGGTACACAAGCAGTCAAGCGTGCCAACTTTCAGATTGAAAACCCATATTGCAAGATAAAATCCACTACCTATTGAGAATAAATGTGACATCGATATGCATGCGCATATAGGTATCGGGACCATTCGGATGCGGGGATACAAAAAATTTAACAGCCCAGAAAAAAGGATAGCTTTCGTGGTTTCGTTTTTGTTATAAATAAAAACCGGGCTGTGTACACCATTTTGGTGCAGAGGCTGGGGGTAGGACCTCCATTTCTAAATAAAAAAAGCCCAGATAAAAGGATAGCTTTGACTAATTAAAAGAACAACAACAAATTACCTTTGATATTTTATTTTCCTCTTTTCAAATGAACGGAAATTGTACTGCTCATCTCCTGGAGCTTCTGCTTAAAATAGTTGGTATTCCCTTGGCTGGATAGACAAACTATATATGAAGATGTTTAGCTTGTAATGCATATAGTTAGTAATACGAGTTAAACATCAGAGGAAAAAGCTCAAAAAAAACTTTAGAGGCAAGGGCATAAATTCTGATGTTTTGTACTCCCTCCGTTCAGTAAAGGATGTCTCAACTTGATCAAAAATTGGATGTATCTAGACATGACTTAGTGTATAGATACATCCAAATTTGATACAAAGTGTGATATCTTTTGTTGGACAGAGGGAGTATGAGATGAACGAACAAAGATGTATGAACCTACTCTGTTAAGGTTTGTTCTCATGTCCCCGTTTCTTTCTCTAAATTTACAGACCATAGCACATGACATGCACGCTCTTGCTTGTAAGTAAATTCAGTACAAGTTTGGCTCAACTTCGTTCCCAGATTATCGGAAGGACACTGGGAATTAGACAAAATTTCAAAAGATTAGAACAACACGAACAAGACTTGACAATTGAAAATATTGTACGTAGACAAACACATTACACTGACGCGACAAACACTGGAAAATAACACACTACGTACGTAATTGACTGATCCAATTTTCGAGTTTACAGCCCGTCGACTGAGAGCAGCAGTTCAAGCAACAGAAACACAAACCATGAAGGAACTCAATATCCTTAGATAGGTCTGTGAGACCACGAGCAACATGCTCAGCTAGCAGGCCTACCAACAATCAGACAGAAGTAACGTCTTGCTGCGCTCATTTGTACAATGGAAACAAGAAAATTTAGTACTCCGTATATGAATATTCCCGAAAGCTCTCTACCAAGATGTGGTCTGTAAAGCAGCTTTCAAAATGGCAAATAAATGGATTAATAAAATGACATAATCACATAAATGAAATCATCGAATTCGGTTCCCTTTTAAGGCCATTTCAATTTTTCAATGCTCAAACTTTTGCGTATGGTTGGCACATGGTGCATCATGTAGATTAAATTCATTCTATGTGAAACCTCAATAATCTGCAAAAGGCCACAAGGACTCAGATCGGACACCTTAAAACGAGTTTTTTGGGAAAATACATCCCCGCGGAAGTAGTTAGGACGCTCTTTACACTTTCTCTAGAAGATTACACTAATAACTAACTTTCAAGGAAAATACATCCCCACAGAAGTAGCTTTACCGGTCTCTCTTTCTCCGGAAGTTCACCAATGCGTGAGTTTTGACAAAATACAGTCAACAGAATTAGCGCCAGGCAGTGAAATAACATGGTCTTGGAATACTACGGTATAACTAAAACCGAGCTGCCAAAGGGAGCCTTAAGAACAAAACAATATGTAGATGTGAGGAGTTCCATCAGCCTTTTACAATCAATTGCACCAAAACAAATTTTCCTGCCATTTAAATGATGTTCATCCTTTCAGAACTACTCCATATATGTATACAAGAGATTGCATAGGGTTGTCTCCTCAATTTATTAGTTTAAAATTTACAGATACAATATGTCTAATTATAGCATCCAATGGGGTTTTTCCTTCAGTTTCAAATTTCCAAGTGCAATATTCAGTGGAGGCTTTAGCCCAGTCATAATATATGGCCCAAAATAGAGATGTCTTTCTTCTTCTCAAGAAGGTTGTGCCGCCATATAGGATTACCAAGCCCCATGCTGCAATATATATCTGCTAAAATTAATTGGTATGCAAATACATCTACTATCCCTTCTGCAGAGCTGTACCGATGGATATAAATACTACTCCCTCCGTTCCAAATTAATTGACTTCTATTTGCCCACATATGTGTATGTCATGTGGGCAAATAGAAGTCAATTAATTTGGAACGGAGGGAGTAACAAAGAGGCACTTGCCAGGTGGTTAGTACATGAGAACTGTAAACTCTTCAACGTCATGGAGAAACTTACTGTCTTATTACATGGACTATGCTCATTTTCTATATTGTCACTTCTGAATATCAACGCAGAGTAAATTGAGCTGAACAAGTTAGAGAATCAAAAAAAATAGATCCTTTCTCAAGGATGACTGCAAAAGAACAAGGAGTGTGGAACTAACAACATCAAAGTTTAGTTTTTACTACCAAAGACGGTTAAGAGTTAATACTAACTTTTGCTAATGTCTTGAGTTTGCAAACAAATATGACATCTTCTGAGGTCTGATCGCACCATCTCAAAATGTCTTCAACCTGAATAAAAAACGTGTTAAGCTAGTCGTAAACACCACATGAGTAACTAATAATAATATCAAATATCCTATTGATTTTAACTTCGCACCGGTAGCTATGCTCTCAAGTATCACTGTTTTAGCATGTTCTTCTTTAGAACATATCATCTCCTTATGCTGTTAATAACTGCTTCATAACAGAGCCCAGCTATCCTCTAAGTGTTATTTGGCAACCTGCATTATTTGTAACAGTAAAAAGAGGATGACATGTCATCATACTGCATTGCATATGCCAAGTTACCTTATCGTGTGCCTTGCCTGCTGGAAAATTCTTTTCAGTAAGTTCAACGAGCCGAGGAGGATCATCCAAGATATATGTACCTTTAAACATATCCATCAAGAATTTATGAAAGGATGAACAGAGAGGAAAAGATAAACTAATTCTCTACAACAAAATAGACATGGTTCCTTTATAGACATCGTAGGCTTGATGTGTTTTCTGTGCGTGTCGACACTTTAAGCAACTTCAGAACACCTATGGGCTACAGTTCATACTGGTTAGACCTTCTAAGGGAAAATGGGGAATGATAAAATTCATGGAGCACACTCAGCAGCTAAAGGTCTCTTAGAAAGACTTTTTACACTACGGTTAATAAGGGACGCAATATCTAGCTTGTTAATAGCATGGTACAAAACAAAGTTTCTTATCATGGCACTCGGAAGTACACTGAAAGATGTATGTCTGAAAGCAAACTCTGTTGACGAAAAAAACACAATGCATTTTCAGTATAAGTGCAAGGAAGAGGCAGTTAGCTGGTTGCAGAATTAAGGTGTGGTATAGTACCTGGACAAGTAGTAACCAAAATTTCTTCAAGATTAGCAGTACCTAAAGCTAAAGGAATATAGAGTATGTACAAATTTGCAGTTTCAGTTTAAACATCAATTAGCCAGATTAACTTAGAATCCATGTGGTCAGATACTGAATTTAATCGACCTACACCTAGCATCCATTTACAAGTAGATTTTTCCATCTGAGCAGAAAAAACTGGAACTGGGTGATGGAATCTGGATCATGCACGCAAATTATGATCAGACATTTTCTGATTATGCACAGACAATCAATAGAATGTGCATCAACGCAACACCGATGAATCCATCCACGAAAGCGAAGCACAGCTCTGTGTTCCATATAAATCTGGAATTGCACAAGCTCCACGTTTCCCCAACCATACCTCTAAGCACATGGTAGTAGAGAAAACACCTGGTATCTCTCATAATTGATCACGTCTTGTCGCTAATCCATGTGTAGGAATTTTAATCATGGATAGCACCTCATTAGAAATCCATGTGCGGTAATTTTTATCCTCTTCCACCTTGTGTGCCCAGTGCAAAACATAACACATAGTCTGCAATTAGAACACTATTCAGTTAAGATATCATTACGTTGTTCAACACATTACTGAATTTCGTAAATTTCAATTCTACAGGCTTTACCCTACTTTTCTGCAACTATGTTCCTTATTTCATCACACTCACAAGGTGACACGGGTGCAGAAATTAATTTAACATAAATTGAAGAGACAAACTATGGTACCTGAGAAGCTGAGATCCTGTGTGGCGTCGCCCTCAAACTCCGGCAGAGCAGCCTTGCAGCAGTCCATCGATTCTGGGCGCAGGCAAGACAGACGACTTGAGGGGCACCCTTGTGTTATTCACGGAGACAACCAGCAGCACGCTGCTAGCACATCACCTCGTCCTCCTCTTCCATCCCGAAATCGCCGGGTCGTGGACCAAAGGCGGAGGGGAGATGGGGGAGGTGGCCGGGCTAGGGGATCTCGACCCTCCTCCGCATCCTTCGCGAGGCGGAGAGCACATAAGCGGCAAATGTGGCCCTCTGCAAGGCAGCCACCTCCGCTTCTTCGGCTGCGCGTTGCCATGTCGATGGCCGTGGCTGCGATGGGCTGACAACCCGCGTCCTTGGTGCCTTGTGCCCCAACCTGACGACGCCGACGCCGTGGCCCTCTGCAAGGCAGCCACCTTCGTCAAGCTGGGCGACGGCAAGCGGGCACGCTTCTGGACGGACGCCTGGCTACCCTCCGAGCAGTCCATCCTCGATGCTTACCCCATCCTGGCGACGTTCGTCCGTAACTCCGGGGTTTCGGTGGCGGACGGACTGCGGAATCAAAGGTGGGTCAGAGACATAAGAGGAGGGGTCTCCACTCCGGCGATCATACAGTACCTAAGCCTATGGGATTTGCTCCTCACAATCCAGCTTCAGCCGGCTGTGGATGACAGATTGATCTGGCGGCCCTCTAATGATGGCAACTACTCCACCAAAACTGCTTATGGGCTGTTCTTCGCCGCCAACATCAAATTCCCCTGCGCGAGTGCGATCTGGAAATCAAAGGCACCGGCACGCTGCAAATTCTTCATGTGGCTTGCTGTTCATCAACGATGCTTGACTGCAGATAATCTACAGAAACGTGGCTGGCCGCACAGTAACTCCTGCCAGCTCTGTGATTCGGCACCTGAGACATGCACACACCTGTTCGTGCACTGCCCGTTCAGCTCGAGGGTTTGGCGGATGATCCGGTCCTGGACAAACGCCGATTTCCCCACTCCAAGCCTGGCGTTTGCGAGCACTGAAGAGTGGTGGCTGCAAGTCAGGAAGCGTGCGCCCAAGCACTTGAGGCGTGATTTCGACACGGTGGTAATTCTCGTGCACTGGAAGCTGTGGAAGGAGAGAAACGGCAGGATCTTCGAGCACAAAAGCCAACAAGAAGAGATGATCTTTGATGGCATTCGAGAGGAAATTGCTCTCTGGTGCTCTGCCGGCCGTGTATCTGCAATCTGACTCAATGCCGGTTTAGGTGTCGAGTTGGGTATTTCGCTGGCCAGGCCTGTCTGGCTCAGCTCCTGCTACCTGTACCCATACGTTGGCACACACTTTGTGTGTCCGGCTAGCTGTACCCTCCTTTCTCTCTTAATAAAGATCGGCCAATGGCCCTTCGAAATGTGGCGGCTGCCGCTGGTGGGGATTCGTAGGCGGCGGCTGACCATGGCGAGACGAAGGGGAGAAGGACGACGGACGAAGCGAAACCCGGAATGGCAGGCGACGGAACGAAAGTTAAGACGGTACGAGAGAACCGACTATGACTAAACCGACTGAACAGATGGTTGAGATGAATTCACTCTTAATCCAACGAACTAAACCCAACGATTAACCACATGGCTGCATTTCCCGGGAGCTTAGTATTAGGAAGGATTTTCTTTTAAAAAAGGTGCATTTAAGGCTCAAGTTTGTTGTTTCGATCTCTCTTTCTCACGTTCGTTTTGTGTGTAAAACTGAAGAAGAAACAAGAGACTCGAGGTTTTGTGCAGTGTTCAACAGCTACTGCTTTTCTGTTTTCTCTTCTATTTATGCAGTCTTCGATCGTAGCCCACTAGCATCTACTGGATCGTGCCATCCCACGACCTATTCATGCGCTAGATCGATTCTACCACTAAGGCACGCACAGACCGCGTCCTTGCTACAAAATAGCTAACTGAAAACTAACAGTATCCTATGCCTGAAAACACCTAACTGAAAAACATCCAGCCGTTGCAAAACATGCTCGACAACGACAGTGTTTCAGACTTATTTAGGTTCAGAGAAGAAGCAGTGTTTGATCAACATTTCTCCCCCTCAAACCTGCACCTTGATGATCTTCTGCACGCCGATCTTCTGTCGTAGCTCCACGAACTTAGTTCGTCCAAGGGCCTTCGTCAGAATGTCAGCGAGCTGCTCTTCAGATCGCACATGATCAACATCCATTTCTCCAGCTTCAATGCGTTCCCGCGTGTAGTGGAACTTGGTGTCGATGTGCTTGCTGCGCCCATGATGTACTGGATTTTTGCACAAAGCAATTGCAGACTTGTTGTCTACCTTGAGAAGAAACTTCTGCTGCTCTTTTGCTTCGAGCTCTCCGATGAGCCTGCTCAACCAGACTCCCTGACTTGCTGCAGCAGCTTCTGCAACATATTCTGCCTCGCATGATGAGACTGCCACCACTCCTTGTTTTTGTGATGACCAAGACACTGGAATGTTCCCGATGAAGAACACAACGCCGGATGTGCTTCTCCCATCATTGATGTCACCTGCATGTGTGTTGACCAGATATCGAAGGCTGCCCACCAAGCTTCTGTAAGCCGTGGCATCTTCAACTGCTGCATCTCCCCCGAGTTTCTGAAGCTGCAGCCGATGTTCCATTGGTGTGTGGCACGAGTTGCAGTCTGTCAGACCTGCTCGTTCCACTATTTTCTCTGCATAAGCAGCTTGACACAGAGTGATTTCCCCAGCTGTTTGCTGTACCTCAATTCCCAGGTAGTAGCTGAGAAGTCCCAAGTCACTCATCTCGAACATACTCCTCATTTGTGACTTGAATTCAGAGATCTCTTTGCAACTGGTTCCTGTGATCACCAAGTCATCGACATACACACCAACCAGCAGAAAAAGGACTGAATCACCTCTCCTGTATACTCCATGTTCCTGTGGGCACCTAGTGAATCCAAGTGACACTAGTGTGGTGTCCAACTTGGCATTCCATGCCCGAGGTGCCTGACGGAGTCCATATAGTGCCTTGCGCAGTTTCAGAACCTTGCTCGGATCCTTGTCCATGGTGAACCCTGGAGGTTGCTGCACATACACTTCTTCTGACAGATCGCCATTCAGAAATGCTGACTTTACATCCATGTGATGAACTTCCCATTTCCTGTGTGCAGCAAGAGCTAGCAGCAGGCGCACTGTCTCCATTCTAGCCACTGGTGCAAAGACCTTATCGAAGTCTATACCCTGCTTTTGGGCATATCCCTTCGCCACTAGCCTGGCTTTGTGCTTGATCACATTTCCTGCAGGATCCTTCTTGACTTTGAACACCCATTTCATGCCAATTGCTCGGTGTCCGGCTGGCAAGGAAGAGCACGACCATGTGTCGTTGTCTCTGATGGACTTGAGCTCCACCTCCATATCTTCCTTCCATGCAGGTTCAGACAGTGCTGCTTTAACGCTGACGGGTTCCTCTGCAGTGACATGATACAGACACTCGCCACCATCAACTTCAGCAATGGCGAAGTGTGCATACCGTGGGTTCGGGCGAAAGATGCCGTGCTGTGCCCGTGTCGCCATCCGTTGCGTGGGCTGTGCAACTGGACGTCGAGGCTGTACTGCAGGTGGAGATTCAGCAACCTCCTCTTCAGCTTCGTCTGCCGGAGCTGGTGTCGCAGGTGTTGCCGCTGGTGTCGCGGCTGGTGGCGGTGAACACGGGCAGGGACTCGCCTCGCCGCGACCTTCTCCGCCCTCGTCCTCCTTTGCAGCGTCCTCACTCGTGGTGTACACCACAGTGAAGCTCGGTGGCGCCGTGTCTCCTTCTTCGGTGAGCCGTGCTGTCCAGTTCCATGCACGGCGTTCCTCGAAGACGACGTCACGCGTCGTGTACAGACGCTTGGCCACGGGATCATAGACCCTGTACGCTTTCGCTCCTTCTTCATAGCCCACGAAGATGCCCGGCACGGAGCGATCTGCGAGCTTGTGCATCCCTGGACCCAGCTTCTTGACATGGGCGACGCAGCCGAAGGTGCGAAGATGGTGCACGCTTGGCTTCTTGCCATGCCACGCCTCGTACGGCGTCACACCGTTGAGGCTCCGCGACGGCGCTCTGTTCAGCAGGTATACGGCAGTCTTCACCGCCTCCCCCCAGTACGGACCTGGCACGGCCATGGCCTTGAGAAGGCATCGTGCCATCTCGACCACCGTCTGGTTGCGGCGTTCGACCACGCCATTTTGCTGCGGCGTGTATGGCGCGGTGGTGTAGTGCTTGACGTCGTTCACCTCGCAGAACTCGCTGAACTCTGCAGAGTTGAACTCACCACCTCGGTCCGACCTGAACGCGAGCAGCTTGCAGTTCTGCTCGTTCTCGGCCAATGCCTTGACCTTCTTGAAGAAGCGCAACGCCTCGTCCTTCGACCTGATCAACTCAAGCCACATGTACCTCGAGTAGTCATCGACGATCAGCAGAAAGTACTTCTTACCGCCAGCGGTGGGCGGCGTGACTGGGCCACACAGATCAGTGTGCACCAGCTCCAGGGCGCGTTCTGCACGGAACGCAGTGGCGCGTGGGAACGGCATGCGATGCTGCTTGCCGATCGCGCACCCGTCGCAGAACTCTTCCACGTGCTTGATCGCCGGCATCCCTCGTACCAGCTCCTTGCTTGCTAGCTTGCTGAGAGCTCTGAAGTGTAGATGCCCGTAGCGGCCATGCCACAGCCAAGCATCGTCGTCCTTCTGTGCGAGGAGGTTCACCAGGGACGCGATCTTGAGACGGACTGTGTACAGCCTGTTGCCGGTCCTGTGCACCCGCGCCATGATCTTGCGCACCCTGTCGAGGATGCGCATGATGCCGTCCTCGATCGTGATCTTGCACCCGTTCTCGTCGAGTTGCCTGAGCGATATGATGTTGCTCTTCAGGCTGGGGATGTAGTACACGTCCCCAAGGACGCGCTGGTCGCCGGTGAGGCACTCGAACATGACAGTGCCGCGTCCTTCGATCTTGACAACGGAGCCGTCCCCGAAGCGGACAGTGCCACGCACCGTCTCGTCGATTGTGGAGAACATGCCGCGGCAGCCTGTCATGTGGCTGCTAGCACCTGAATCCAAGTACCACACACCGTCAGGCGAGGGTACGGGAATAACCTTTTCTTCGTTCAGGTTCACCTCCAGCGTGTCGCCGGTGGCGTTGGACGGCGTCAGCGTGCAGATCTGCGCCATGTACAGGCCTGGACGATCGTCTTCTTCGTCAGCCTTCTCCTCGACACGGGCGAGATTTGCTACCTCGCCGCGTTTCTCGCGGTCGCGCTGCGCCTTGCGGCACTCCTTGGCCCAATGTCCAGCCTTGCCGCAGTATCGACAGTTGCCGGGTTTGCGGTCGCCCTTTGCGTACGCCGGTTTGTCACCTGATGGCGTGCTGGACTTGCCGCTCTTGTCACCGCCGCCTGATGACGACGATCCTGGTGGACGTTGGCGCTGCCTGGCTGCCCACTCCTCTTGTGTCATCAGCAGCTTGCCACCCGTCTCCGCCTGCGTCTCGCTGCCGCGTCCCTCAGACGCAGACAGGCGCCCGCTCAGTTCCTCGATCGACAGCTCGCTCAGATCTAACAGTGTTTCGATCGAGCAAGCCATCTGCGAGTAGCGTGGCGGCACGACGCGGAGGAACTTCTGAACTGCTGCGAGTTCAGTTATTCCATCGCCCAGGGACTGCAGCTCGGTGACGATCCCGGCGAGGCGCAGTGAGAAGTCCTCAATGGCCTCGTTGTCCTTGAACATCAGGTTCTCGAAGTCGCGACGCAGCTTCTGGCGGCGCGCCTCACGCACACGGTCGACACCCACGCGCATCACCTTGATCGCGTTCCAGGCGGCCTGTGCATCGTCCTTGGCGGCGAGGACTGGCACCATCTCGGGCGGAACAGATCGGAGGATGGCGCCCAGCGCCTGCCGTTCCTGCCGATCATCATCAGTGCCGGGATCGATGGCTTCCCAGAGACAAGCGCCCTGCATCTGTACACGCATTAGTATCGCCCACTCGGTGTAGTTCGTCCGAGTGAGCATGGGGAGATGCATTGATCCCCCTCCACCACCGCTGCTCTCCCTCACCACCTCGCGCACCACGATCTCGCGCGTCTCGCCGCCCCTGCCACTCCGTGACAGGCTGCGACCTCGACGCTGCTGACGCTGCTCAGGTGGAGGTGGGGTCTTGGAAGCTGCCGGACTCTTGGAGGTCCTTGCCGGCGGCGGTGTGCCTACCATGGCTCTGATACCAAATGTTGTTTCGATCTCTCTTTCTCACGTTCGTTTTGTGTGTAAAACTGAAGAAGAAACAAGAGACTCGAGGTTTTGTGCAGTGTTCAACAGTTACTGCTTTTCTGTTTTCTCTTCTATTTATGCAGTCTTTGGTCGTAGCCCACTAGCATCTACTGGATCGTGCCATCCCACGACCTATTCATGCGCTAGATCGATTCTACCACTAAGGCACGCACAGACCGCGTCCTTGCTACAAAATAGCTAACTGAAAACTAACAGTATCCTATGCCTGAAAACACCTAACTGAAAAACATCCAGCCGTTGCAAAACATGCTCGACAACACGACAGTGTTTCAGACTTATTTAGGTTCAGAGAAGAAGCAGTGTTTGATCAACAAAGTTCAATACAAAGGTCAGATTAATCAGATTTGACCGAGAATGACGGGGTGGACTAGGAGAGTGGTTGCCGGGGTCACATGCAGAGAAACGCGACAGGCGGTTAGGCGGGCCGGAGAGCTGACGTGGATGAGCGGTCATGACGACGAGGTCTGTGGAGGGAGTGTATTTTGGGACTGCCCGGCGAGGGTGGGTGGTCTTAGGAGTTCCGTAGTTCCGTTTTAGGAAAAAAAAATTGGCTCCGTGTGAGGGAGTGTATTTTGGGACTGCCCGGCGAGGGTGGGTGGTCTTAGGAGTTCCGTAGTTCCGTTTTAGGAAAAAAAAATTGGAGTTGTTTAAGAGGTCTGCTGGAGCACTGAGCGGTGGTTATAGCAGGAGTTTACCTTAAAATATAGGTTTCTGTCATTTCGATTAAACGGGTGGAATATCTGGTGATCGCCACAAGGGCACATACGCAGCGTTTAGTTGGTGTTTTCCTGGGCCACCGAAAGGCTACTAGGGGGCGATTTCACGGCCGTTCTGTGGCCCAGGAAAACACATTGCCCATAAATTTGAAAGTTCTTCTTCCCGCTCCAAAAAATATAGCCCGAGTTCGGCGATCACAGCAGCCACAGTTGGGCAATCATTACAAAAAAACGTCACAGTTGGGCGATCAAATAGTTTCGATCAAGCCACAGTCGGGCGATCACGGCCACATTCGGCATTCTGCTGATGCACAGATCAGATAGAGGCCGGTGACGCCGCGGCGTCAGAGTCGACGTCGACGGCGGGCGTGGTGGTCGGAGCTGGCGCCGAGCTCGGAGTGGCAATCTCGGCGGCCTCGAGGTCGACGACGGGCGTGGCATCCTCTAGGTCGATGGCCGTCGCAGCAGTCTCGGCGTTCTCTAGGTCGATGGGCGTGCTCGGCGCAGTGGTCGTAGGCTGGGCGGGCAGCGTCTCGGCTGGACTGGCCGAGCTCGCCGGGCTGTCGTCGGTCGTGCCAGTCGGGGTGGCGCAGCTCATGTCCGTCGGGGTAGGGGCCGGAGCCGGGCTGATGTCGCTGAGGATCATACGGCGCTGCGCCATGAACTGCCCTCACCTCGGGGTCCATCGCGGCCGGATCGCCCCCCATGAGGAAGGCGAGGTCGTGGTTCCTCTTCTTCGCCACGGTGCCGGTCCTGAGGAGGTCGATCTTGACCTTGGAGTTGGCCATGAGCGTCGCCCACCTCTGCTTGGCGGTCTCCTCCCTCTCGGTGGCGTGGGTCTGGGCGTCGGCGATGCAGGCCTCGATAGACGCCTGGAGCTTTGCCGTTGCCAGCGCGCATTCCCTCGCCACCTTGGCTTTCTTGTGCCCCATCGGTGGACGGCCTTCAGACGCACCAGCAGCCACCGCGTCCGGTACGTACTCCTTGCCCTTGCCGAGCCCACGGCGTTTCCCCCCACTTCTCGGACCACTCGATGACGACGAAGACGTGGAGGTACTTGAAGTCGGCCTTCTCGTCGTTCTTGTACGTCTCGAGCATCCGGACGATCTACATGGTGACGGGACTGGCAGCAATTAGCTACATGCGACGCAAAAGAAAGGAATCACGGCGGAAATTCTCACCTCCATCTCGCGGTTGGCGCCGCTCTTCGGCCTGTGCGCGACCTCCTCCTGTATGCCATGCAACTTGTTGCAGGCGACCTGGATGTTCGCCCAATGGTTTGCCATGGCCTTCTGGCCGCGCTCCGTGACGCACGTGGCGTAGTCGGGGTCGATCATCCGGCGCTCGTCGTACGCCGTCTTCACCCGCTTCAAGTAGTTGTCCAGGGCCTGGTTGGCGCCGATGATCGGGTCGAGGCTGACCGTCTTCCATGCCTTGGCGAGGAGGACATCCTCCCTGGTCGTCCACTTGATGCGAGGCTCGACGGGCGGCTTGGGCGCCGCCTTGGAGCCCTTCCTGGGACGGAGGCCGCCCGTGTCGCCCTCCTTGGCCGGGCCGTCTGCTCCCTCCACAGCTGCAGGCGTCATCTTGTCTCCTTCTTCCGCCTCCGTATCCGCCTCCTCCGTGCCGACACCGGCGCCAGATGCACCTTGGCCGTAATCCCCGCCGCCCTCCCCACCTTGCGAGAGGAATCCCGGGCATGCCGCTGCCACCATCGAGCCGGTGGTGATGACCTCGTACATGAAGCTGTTGTCTTGGGGCTGCATCCCGGCCAACAGGGACTGCGCGGCGAAGGGGAGGGAACGGTGGTGCGACGGCGAAGATGCGTAGCCCGGCGAGCCGCCGTACATCATCGGTGGATGGTGGGGGAAGGTGAGGTTGGGGTTGAAACCACCAAGGGGTCAACATCGGTGTACCCAGGGGAGTAGTGCTGGGGCGCGTTCCAGCGCGGCAACAACGATGGCGAGGCGACGGTGGTTTGGGACCAACCGGCGAACTGATGAGGGTGAGGAGAGAAGCCGCCCCTCCGCTTGACCGGCGGCGCCGCAGACACAGCCGGAGTTGGCGGCTCATCCATCGCCTCCACCTCCTCTTCTTCTTCCTCACCGACGGCCTAGTCCTCGGCCGCCGCCAGCTGCGCGGTCAACTCCCTTTGCCGCTGCGCCTTCTCCCTCGTCCGGCGCTGGAGGTTCTCCGACCTCAGGCGCGCCTCCTCGGCGATCCACTTGGCGTTGCTCATGCCCGGCGGCTTCTCCTTCGGCGCTCTCGGCTTCCGCGGCTTCTTGCCGATCATGGAGGTGGCGGAGGACGCGGGGACGGCGACGGCGTGGGGTCCTGCGAATCGGGCGGGAGCCATGGCGGCCAGATCTGTGGAAAATGGCGGGATCGGGGCGGGGGGAGAGTATATGTCGGGGAGAAATGGAGGGAAAGATCAAAATTATGGAGGGAAGGGGGCAAATTATGAAGGGAAATCGCTTTCCCTCGCCGACAAGTCTGGCCCGCGCACGCCTTTTGCCCCCCAAGCGGAACCCGGCGCGCTGGGTTTGAGCTGGGTTCATCGGCGCGAAACGGCGCAAAAAACGACGCTAACCGACGCTAAATCGACTTGCAGAGGGGCGGCCGGTAGATTTTTGTTAGCGCTGGCGCTAAAAAGGCCTCCTGTGACGCTGGGACGGCTGGAGATGCCCTAAGCACCCGATGCAATGTTTTTGAGTCGATGCTCCTAGATAAGCGCCCATCACCAGGATTTGCACGTAACAACTGCCATCACCCGGGGCAAAAAAAATCCCGGCGCCTGTAAACGTCCGCATTGTACATGCTTTAAGGGTTAAGGAAAAAAAACTACTCCCATCGATCCGAATATAACTGTCCCAACTAAATACGTCGCGAATAAAATAACTACTCTCTCTGTTCACTTTGTATGACATTTTAGGTATTTCAATTCGGATCAAATACCAATTCAAAAAAAAACCCGGACTAAATACGGATCAAAACAGGTGAATCTATACACTAAATACATCTAGATACGTACATGTATTTTTAAAACAAGCAAGCAGGCCCCGCTTGGCTCCCCGTATATTAATCAATTACGGGGGTATGAATTCACGGACCTACCAATTAATCTCCTCTTAAAAATCCGGTCGGTCCCACAGAATGGTCAGTAAAGTTTTCGGGGCAGTAATTTAAAAAGACAATCCAAGCGAGGCCAAGGTGTTATAATAGTGAACGGAGGGGAAACACGAACAGAGGGTCCAGCGGGATTGCGGGAGTGGTGGAGACACTCTTTACGGTTCCGACCCGGCGACGTCGCAAAACTCGCCCGTGCGCATACATGCAGCAGGTTCGCGCGAACGTACCCTGAACCAGCAAAATCAAAAGAACTAGAGGTTTCGACAAGGCGAAAGAAGAGACACGCCTGTCGCGCTCTGCAGCCGCCGCGACCGGCACCCCCAGCCGGCAGGGCGCGCGTCCGGTGGCGCCCGAAGGCGGCGATGAGGCCGCCGAGTCCATGGACGCAGATCCTATTCGGCGTCTATGCCCGCTCCTCGGCTGCGCCGGGTCTTATTCACGCCAAGAACGGCGTACTGCTCGCCGTGGGGTTGGCTCTTTCGAGCGTGGTTTTGATCGTGATGTATGCCTACGTTGTCTGGGTACTCCTCCGACCTCCGAACGAGTCAAATCAAGGAAAAGACTGATGACTACGGAGGGAGTTGATTGAAATTAGCCATAGATCTAGAGGTTTCCAGAGTGGCATGCATGTAAACTTCGCGACTGACTGATTTGATTTGCTTTTCTTTACCTGAATACTGTTTCCTTGTAGGTTTGCTTATACAGTATGTTGCTGTTCCAGTGGGTTAGTCCCAGAATCCATAGGGCTAACTGAAATAATATGGGTCGTCCCAGTTTACATCAGTTTCAGAGACGGTGAAAAAGTTGATTTGGTTGAGTTTTAGACAGTTAGCGCTAGGGATATAATCATTGATCACCGGTTCAGATGCATTTTCTCTACTATGGCCGATAACCTGTTCCCTGGCTGTTAGACCATCTCCAACGGCCCGACGCAAACGGATCGCGGACGTCCGTTTCTATCCGGAAATGTCCGCGGCTGCGAAAAACCCAGCCCAACGGCTCGACGCAAAATGTCCGAGCTGTCCGCGCCGACGCAAACCGCGCCCAAATGCGCTGTCCGCCCCCTCATATGCCTGGCCCGCCTGGAAGTGGCTGCAACACCACTCCCCACTCCCGCCATTTGCCAAAATTTCCCCGCGCCTCACAAACCCAAAACCCTCCTCCCCCGGCGGCCGATGGAGAACGCCGGCGCCGCCACCGACGACGACGTGGTTGTGACCGCCGTTGTCGTGGCCTCCACGCCGTCCGGCAGCACGGCTACCGCCGCCACCGGGAAGAACAAGATCAGGGTGAAGAAGGAGCCGCTGACCGCGGAGGAGAGGAAGATCGAGAGCGGCAAGCGGCAGGCGCGGCGGATGGCCGAGAAGGCGAGGACCGCCGAGAAGGTCAACGCGGCCATTGAGGACGACAGGCTAATGCGGCTAGCCATGTTGACGGCCCGGGTCCAAGATAACGCGAATCTGCGCGAGCTCGTCGGCGAGGGAAAGATAGACGCGGTCGCCGGCGCCGCCTCATGTAGCTCCGTGACCTCGTGCGCTCTCCTTCCTCCCGTGGCGCCTCGCTCACCCGCGACGCCGACGGCCGCAGCGCCGGTTCAACACGCGCTGGCGATGTCCCGTTTCGGAGGCGTACCATCGGCGTCGCCGGAGTTGCCGCTGACCATGTTGGGAGGCGCATCGCCGTCGCAAATCGATCTCAACCACACGCCTGTGCCCGTGGACTCTGCCCCGCAGGCGCGCAAACGAAGCCGGGAAGGTCCTCCGACCAGCTACATGAATGCCCGCGCCCTGTTCGGCGAAAAGACCGACCTGACCCCGGACGATCCGGTAAGGCCATTCTTGATTTTCCGCACGTTCGTTCTTTATGCGTGTGGTCGGCGTAACGTCGATTTGGTCGCAGGCGTACTATGCCGAGCAAGACGAGAACCTCATGTTCGACTTCATTCACGGGGGCACCCAGGCCGAGGCAGTCGACATCGACGGCCATCCCCTTTTCGACAATGGATCGGCATCGGTCGTCCCCACGGCCATGTTCAACGATGGCCAAGGAGAGGAGGAGGAGGAGGAGGTTGCCGATCCGGACGCCGAGGTTCCGGCTTCCGCCACCGCCGCGGCGTCCAAGAAGATATCGAAGAGGACCGCGGGCTACACGAACGCTGAGGACAAGTGCCTTTGCCGGTCTTGGCTCGCATCGAGCGTGAACGCCATTGTCGGCGCCGAGCAAAAAGGCAATGCCTATTGGAAGAGGGTGACCGCGGACTTTCATGAACGCCGGCACCTCAAGCCATTCGTCATCCACAGCGACCGCAACCAAGTGTCCATCCAAAAACGATGGTCCTACATCCAGTCCGAGACCAACAAGTTTTGCGGCGCCTACGAGCACGTCGTGAACCGCCCGATATCCGGCATCGGCGTCGCCGATATGGTACGTCCTTTATCCTAATCGCTTGAGGTGCCCTCCTCCATTGTTTGTTGTCGTGAGTGGCCACCATTCCATGGTCCATGTAGGTTGTGCAGGCCCTGGAGTTCTTCAAGACCGCCCATGAGGGCAAGTCCTACCACCTGATCCATTGTTGGCGGGAGCTTAAGGACCACAAGAAATGGAAGCAAACATATCAAAGCTACAAGAACGGCTTAAAAAATGGCCGAGACCCGGCCACCGTGGGGGCGGAAGATGATGGCGACAAGGCCAATGTGCAATCACTGACCGAGACCTTGAAGGACTACATGGCCAACAAGGAGGAGAGGGCGATCATGTTCACGGACACCTCCGACATGGCCGAGGACCAAAAGGCGAAGATCATGTCCGAGGAGAGGGCGATCATGTTCGCGGACACCTCCGACATGGCCGAGTGATGAAGCAACGCGCCATCATTTCAGCTCGCGCCGAGTGATCAATTTAGCGCCAATCTGCCCTTTTTTTGTAAATGGGACCGAGACATTATTTTGGTAAAAGGCGCACGATTTGGTCCCAAAATGCGTCGTGCCGTTGGAGATGCCCTTACAGGGTATATGCACTTGCTCCCACTCCAAGCTCTTCTGCGTATGCAGAACGCAAAACAACAGAGCCCTGATCATAAATACTAACACTGCCAACATAATTTTGTTTGAACAATTGAATCGCAATGGAACGCTTGTGAAAATCATATAAAGCCAGCTAACAACACTCGTTCAAAGAAAATCTAACAACACTATGCTGAGTGTAATCTTAAAGACTATCTATCCTAGACTTGAATTGTTTCCTGAAGACGACCACAACGGCCGATGGCGCGTTACCGAATTGGGCATGTCAGCAGAGCTGAAGATAATGCTCGACGCCTGTGCAGATGGCTGAGTCTCGACAGCTGAGAGCGGTGAGCGAGGTCCAAACGAGAGCATCTGTGGTGGCTGCCTCTGCAAGAATGGCATCTGAGGATGACCATTACACCCCTGCATGTTACTGGTGTACACGGCTGCTGATGTTGCGGCTTCAGTCATGATGGAGCCTGGCATGACCACGGATCTACGGCTTGTATTCATTGGATTGGATGCCGTGGTGCTACTGCCACCATTGGGCAGGCTAGCTCCCGTGGGATTTAAGCGGGCTGACATCACCTGGATACGGCCAGCTGAAATCCTCTGCCTCGCGCTCTCTACTCGCTCGCATTCCTTCAAAAGCAAGGTCTCAACTTCAGCAAACTGCTTCAGCTTTAGCTCCAACCTCTTCAACTGCAAGTTCAGTAATTGCACATAGTATTAGAGTAATAATCTAAGCATCAAAAGATCATTAGCATAACTTTCTGCCCTGGTTTCAGATATTAAAATGTAGGCACAATGCCAAAACCTTCAAAAACACTTCTAGACAATTAATATAGCTAAAAGTTTTTTTATATACAAATAGGATTTTATTGGGCAGAGACCACATGGTAGTACGATGATGACCTAATTCCAAGTACGGAGTAAGTTCAACTTATCAGCAGGTTCAATAATCCTAAGTACCAACTACTCCCTCCGTTCCACAATATAAGATCTTTTAGGTGTAACACATGTTGTCCAGATTCGGATTAAAATGAGTACACTTGTACACTAAAATATGTCTAGACTCTAGATACATGTGTGTACACATGAATGTGGAATATGGCTAAAACATCTTATATTGTGGAACGGAGGGAGTAGTGAACAAATCTTAATTTCACAATAGCAGTTAACCATTATGCAGATGATTCCCAGTTCTCTGGCTATCACATTCAGCTGGTTCCCGATCCCCTTAAGGCACACCGTTTCTACCATCAAATTACGATGGTAAAGGAAATTATACCCATGATGCTGCTTCCAGTTATCAGTGAAAGGATACTTGAAATTTTAAGGAAGTTGACAAGTAGAGATCTATACAGAATCAGCAGTGTCAGTTCACAACAAAAGCAGAACCTATTGTGGATGCAAATAAATGGCAGTGTGCAGACTAACCTGATGATTTATCACGGTAGCAACTAGTCTTTGGATTTCACGTTCTTCTTGATCCGCAAAGAGTTTAGACTTCATTGCCGCAGCCGACAAACCGCACAGGGCAGCATGCTTCACATTTTCTGGAAAAATGGAGCATGAAGCGCCTGTTGTAGAAGAGGATTCAACGGTAAACTCTTGAATGAATAAACAGATGACATTCCATAGCAAAATAAATTGTGAAAGAGCTACCATTGTGGCCAGGAAAGTCTGCATGTGCACCATGGGCCCTATCATCAGCATGCATGCTTTCAGAAATCACCCTTCAGCAAAAGGCAAGTCAAAACCAAACTATAGCAGAATATGTCAAGGGAATTTGAAGCAAAACCAGAGGTTGAAATATTATGACCAAACAGAATTTCTTCTACTAATTTAAGGTTGCAACATATTCAAAGTACCAACCGTTTAGTGTTCGATAATGTTAATAACATTCACTCATATAGGAAAGATGGTTAACCTGGGATCATCATCTCTTGTTAAAGCAGATAATGCTGCACTTGCGCATGATGCTGCAATTCTTGGTCCTATTGAAGAGGCCAGGAACGCAACCTACAGAATATTTACGAACGGTGAGACCAAATATACAGAAGACACAGAAGCCAGCTCATGAGAAAGTACAAAGTGCGGCACTCTACAACCAGTGGGCTCATGCAATGCAAGCCTAAATAGCCTAACTTCCAAGGAAACTGGTTTAGGCAGAGAATGCATGATTCATGTGAAGACAAACTCAACTAGAGAACATGATATTTAAAAATTATCAGGATAATACTGAAGCTTTTTACTTATCATTGGCAATTAGTACTGCTAGTTTGTAATTTGCAGTTGCAGACTATCTTATCTGCATTACTATTTTCATGTTTTCTAAGCGAGAAATTATGCAAGCAGTTATGGCATCTCTCCATCAACCAATAGATTTTTCAGATGACAAAGGCCCTGATTTCACAGGATAACAAGGATGTACAGTTGTGCAATACATAACCATCCCATGAGAGAATAAATGCAAAATGCAATATGAATTTACTTAAACCTGGTTGATTAGCTGTAAACTGGACGCCTTTCAATTTGAATTGGACTGATTATGGTGTTAGAACAGTCTATGAAAACAAATTTGACAATTCCTAGAAAAAGAATACTGCACTATAAATGGTATGATGGACGTGTCAAATTGGAATTCCGGATCAACAAAGCAGATTACACTGCAGATTATGAGATACTGTATGTATTGGAAAAGGGAAGCTTAACTAGTATCATTAAGGTCAAGCTGAAACACTGCTTTGAACATGGGAAAGATGCATGGATACTCTTAGTACAGGGTGATGGCGAGCATAATTTTAACTTCAGTGAGTCCCTACCCAACAAGCTAAACCTCCAACTGATCACATCAAATGTAAACTGCCTAACCCAGGAAATTGCCTCCAGTGTGCTTCCAGTGCTCTATTGTCAGCTCTAAGTTTATACAAATAATGTTTGACGCTTTGAGTTGGCAGTTTGGCACTCAATTGCTACCAGTCATCTGTCATGTACTCAGACATTCACTTCAGTTCAAGCCTAGACCTCAACATCAATCTTTCCCCTGCTTGGACAATCAGCTAACACTTAAAAGCTGTGTACTTCAACGTCGTTTCCACATATTGGAGCTTAGGCCACCTCTAGATTAAAGGAGTAAGGTCAGGTACTACTTGCTACCAGTTAAGAAATCATGATTGACATTTCTTATATGTGAAGTACAGAAGTACTAGGCTAGCAGAATTATAGGCTTCCATTTCTGAGAATTCTCTGTAGGTTGAAAACTGAAGATAAAACCATACTTCGTGAAACTTTTATGTATGGATTCTAATCTAACTTTACTAAGGCATTCAATATAAAATTAACTACAGACAAAAATAGATACACTAGCATGTAAGTATAATGCTATGCATTCTTGGCAACCCTCTAGGCTTCTAAACCAAGTGGAATGGAGTAAAGTACATCGGTTGTCTAAACAGGAAGTGGTGAACATAACTTACCAGTGACATGACTGGATTAGAAGAACTGATGAATGGAAGTTGGTTTCCATGCTGAACAGTTTGAGGCAGATGTCCTGAATAGGAAATAAAATAAATTGCCAATGTTAAAGGAAAAGAGATCACGCGCAGTTTACAAACGGTGGAAAATAAACTAGATTTTCAAAATTCTGGAGCAAATAACAACTTAATGATGTCAAAGACCTGAAGTACTTCCATTGGAATCTGAATGCGGTTGTCCATTGGTTTGTGCTCTAAATGGCATATATGCATCTGGCACCTCAATCCTCTCTAACAAACTATCCTCCACTGGAAGACGAATAAACTGGTAAATGCATTGTGCCTTTGACTTTGTTCCAACATGGTCTGCAATGTTATTCCAGTTGTCGTTGTGCTTCTCTATGCCCTCCAACAGCAATAACGTTTCTTGATCAGTCCAGTTATCCCCATCATTCCCAGATCCATGTTTATCCCCATCGACTCTCTGAAAATCAAAGCTTGAATGCCCGGTGATATATCTTGCATCATGGAAGCAACCAGAGCAAAGAACAATATCTACCTGCTCAAGCAGTCAAACAATAAGCTTGTCACCGCTAGCTTCATACCCATAGAACAACAGGAAGCTGACTAGTAATTAACTTGAAAGAATGGCACAGCCTTGGAAAATTTTCTACTAATCACATAAAAAACGAAGATAGTACAGTAGTTCATTTATATATCGTTCACAAAACAGGGTATACTGAAAAATGAAACAGAACATATCTGGCCATGCCATCACACATCACAAGTTAAGAAAGTCGGACAAGTTACATTGACGCAGGTTGTTTCACATCACGCATATGACACTAAGAAATAAGGAGTTGTAGTCTGAATGTTTTTGGTTCACATATTGGTAAATAATAGCTCCCAGCATTATGATGTATAAGCAATATTTGAGACAACCACATGGGCACCAGTATCTGCCTGGTCAGAAAATCACGATGCAAGATAAAGTGGGGTTTGAATCAAATACTCCCTCCGTTCCTAAATGTAAGCCTTTTTAGCTTTTTTCCGCCCACATGTATCTAGACATGTTTTAGTGTAAGGTTCACTGTGGGCCAAAGAAAGCTAAAAGGCTTTCATTTAGAAACGGAGGGAGTAGCAAACTGCGTCTTTCTGATCCAAATCAAAACTTCAGTAGTAAACCACTAAACTCAGCAACAAGATCATTTAGCTTACCATGATGTCTTTCGAGTACGTGTGAAAATTTTCCCTTAACATATAACAACAGTCCCAGATACACATACAAGAGTTTCCTATACATGAAAACAATGAGAATAGAACATGCGAATGTAAATATGAAAGATGAGCACCTCTTTTTGTGACTGATAATACAAACTGCACAAAGATTGTGAGCAATAACTGCAAGAGCTCTCTGATAACCGCTCCCTAATCTTCCCTTCCATTTCTGCAAACTCAGCACCAGCATCAAAATCTACCACCTCCAAATTTGATGAAGAAGGTGCCAGCAAAGAAATGTCGTCCGGTTGGAGACTACATTTTGGCCGATCAAACAAAATTAAGCCATCAACAGATTTCAGCGGTGCAGTCAACAGTTGCAACTCCCCTGCTGATTCCTCCCTTAGAAGTGATGCTGCCACCCTCAGACCCCGGCGCACCAACCCAACCGCAAGGTAATTGATGATCCCCCAGGCGTCCAAGAACCGAACAATCCTACTCAGATCATACAAGTCACCCGTGTTAACAACAAGCCCCTGGCAGTCCACAAAAGCAAGCCTCTTGGCTGGATTCTCCAAATATTTCGCGATAACTTTATTCCTTAACATTATGAACTTCTCTGGCGTGTGCCCCGTTGATTTCCGTGTAAAGAAGTGTGGCACTACCTGCCTTTCCAGCCTGTGCACCGTCCCAGGAGAGAACCAATCTACAAATTGTAAACTAATTCATGTTGCAGAGAACTTAAACCAACACATGCTCCCGAGTACAGCTGAGTAATTCAGGGTTTAGTCGCGATGAGCGAACCTGAATGCTTGGGCACGACATGGAGGCGGCCCTGGAACTGCTTGAGCACGCCATGCCCCTCCATGAGGCGCGGGGGCGTGCACACGTAAGAAGACGGCCGGTCAGGATCCGGGGAAAGGGACGAGTGGTCAGGCAGGGCCGCGGAGAGCACCTGGAGCTGCCCGTGCGAAATGTTCTCCAATGCCGGTGGAACCAGGGCCGAGACATCACCCACATACGTAGATCGCTCAGCTGCAACAATGGCCAGGACGGACGGGTGCGGACGGTTGACTTTGCGGCGGGTCGCGGAAGGGAAGGCGGAGATGATCTCGACCGAGGAGAGCACCTCGGCTTCACGGAGGTCGGGCACGGGTTCCCTGGCCGCCGCACCGGCGAGGATTTCGTCGCCGGCGTCGTTAAACGCAGCCGATGGGACGGCCGTGTCGTCGTCATCGTTGGCGGCGGCGGAGTCGGAGTCGTCCGAGTGGTCAGCCGCGGCCAACGGCGAGGGGGAGGCGTCGGAGTTGCGCTTCCGCTTCCGCCATTTGAGGCGCGAATCTAGGAGTCAGGGTTCGGAATCGGAGAGTACGAGGTCAGACTTGGCACTACCAGGTCAGAGACAGAGAGTCAGGTGTTCGGGGAGGGTTTCGACGTGCGAACCTGGCGTGGAGGAGGTCTTGCGCGGCATCGTGGGCGGCGACGGCGACGGCGCGGGCGTGGCCTAGGCCGAGGAGAGGAGGTGGTGAGGTGTAGGAGTGGGACTGGCCGGCTCGACGGCGACGACGAGGGAGAGGAGCACGTGCGAGGGAGGCTGGGGAAAAAAATGCTCGCTCTGTTTCATTTGACGTTGCATTTCCGAAAGAGTAAAATCCACCGAGCAGCGAGAAAATTACAGGTAACACCAAACTTTGGTGTCTTTGTTGTACAAAACACAGAATCAAAACACTTGCACCAAGCCCCATATTTTTGTCTAATCTGTTGCAACCAGCCCAAATATAGGTTTATAGACCTTAATAGGTATCTAACAGGATTTGATGTATACTGTACTACTAATGTATATCGTATACCAAATATTATACGACAATTAAAAAACAAGAAATAAAATTGAAAATTTGACAGCATAACAATACAAAATATGTAGACTATACACATTAAAATATTTCAGGATCGATAACAGCATATATATATCATACAAAGCAATGGGTCAAAACGATTGGGTCAAAACAGATACGTTACGATATATATAGTTGGGCACTTTCAGAAGCATTGGGCAAAGGGTGAACCAGTTATTGTTTCCGATGTTCTTAAGTTAACCCTGGTCTGAATTGGGAGCCATCAGATATGTCGTGGGCATTGCAAGAAAAAAAGTCTTAGTGGTGAGTTCGAAGATGAGCACATTGCTGTCAAGGTATTAGATTGCCTTGATCTGTGTGAGGTTAGGACCCCTACTCTCCTGAATGTGTAAGAGAATTGCACTGAATTACCTTATTTTTTATGTCCATAAATCTACATGACGTACAATTCAAGTAGCAAGTAACTTAGTCAATTAGTCAGTAAATTGAACAAATAATTTTTAAAAAGAAATGTGTTTATGCTCCTGTTTAAATTTACATAGATGTTGATATTCACAGCTAATAGTACATTATTAAACTTACCATTCACATGCTTGATTTGCAGGTGAAAATTAAAAGATGTGATTTTTTCAACGTAACTCATCCTTCATCTCACTGGTCCCAGATACTTAAGCTAAAAGACTGGCCACCGTCTGGTGTCCCCAGATATTGGAACTAGTCGATGCTTTGTATGATATATATATATATATATATATATATATATATATATATATATATATATATATATATATATATATATATATATATATAGGCTGTTATCGATCCTGAAATATTTTTAATGTGTATAATCTAAATATTTTGTAATGTTATGCTGCCAAAATTTCAATTTTATTTCTTGTTTTTTAATTGTCATATAATATTTGGTATATGGTATAAATTAGTAGTATAATTTTGTTATAATACCTATTAAGGTCTCTAAAACTAATATTTGGGCTGGTTGCAACGGGTTAGACAAAAACATGGCGTTTGGTGCAACAGGTGTTTTGATTCTGTGTTTTGTGCAACAAAGACACCAAAGCTTGGTGTTATGTGCAATTTTCTCCCAAGCAGTTGAGCACGCCGGGGCTCGAAGTCCTTGCAGAGCCGAGACAAGAACTTGTAGACACGCTGAAACTTAGTCAGAGCGCACAATCTGACAACACGGGTAGGTATCGTAGACAGTAGAGCGAAGAGAGTCAAGCAGACGTCAGATCGCAGCGCTCTCTGTGTAGAACTGATCAATAGTAGAGTCATCCTGCTGAAGAGAATGCTCGTGACGAACCACAGACAGATAAAGAGCATCCCGGACAGCTAATGGCGCAGATGAAGGTGAGCCCACATGTCCGCTATAGTACGGAGGCCCATAAACTCAGAAGTAAACCGTAGAAAAACACTGACGATGAAAACAGTCGCAGCACGAGCATCATCGCCCATCCACTGGGTGTAAACAGTCAGATCCAACCGGTAGGTCTCAAGAGCGTTAGAGTACTTTGGACCTGCCCATCATAAGCGGCCACGATGACATCATTCGCACGCTTGGTTGCATCCTTGTCAGCCTGAGTAGCATGGACAACAAGGGCCGGTGGCGTCGGTGGAGTAGGAGATGTATGAGCAATGGGGCACGACGGACAAGAGAACTCATCGGAAAACACTACCCCATAAACGAAGACCACGCATATGAATGCGCATAAGATCATCCACAATGCACGAACTCTTATTCTTAAGAAATAAAATTCTAAAAAAATGATAGCACTGGCCTTTCACAGCACATAACACTAAGAGAGACGCTAATTTAGCTCTCCTTTTCTAGTGCGCAAGCCAGAAAATGAAGTAGAGCCGGGGGATGAACTTTGCGTCCGACGCTCAGGATTGCGGATGGCAACCACCAATTAACCAGGATTCTGATCCTAGCGCCCCATTTTAATAGCCGCGTTGTGGATGCTCTAAAGGCAGCGAAATCAGAATAGTTCGTGTTATCAAAGATCACCGAGCAACGACCAATAGCGACATAGCCCGACGATACAGACATTTTTTTACCAAAAATTGAGAGACAAAGAACTGGTAAAAGACGATCCAGAAGTCCCGATCTGTATGAACGAGTAGAGCTCCTGATCTGTAACCAACTAGTAGAGCTGCCGATCTGGGACAGACGAATCTACTTATCTGGAACCTAAGAAGCGGTCGGAAGCAGGGGCGCTGGCGGTGCGGGTGAGGGCAGGGGCTGCGGCGGTGCGTGCGGCCAGAAAAAGGCGGGAGACGGCAGCTGGAAGCAAGACGGTCGGGAACGAGCCGCTCCGGACTGGCCGTGAGAGGAGATGCTCTGCACGTCAAGCCAGCACAATCATGAGTGGGAGAAAATCGATCATGAGAGGATCCTATGAGGGGTGGCAGCCCAAAAGATTAAACCTAAAAGATTGTCCATAGTTAGATATTACAATTTTATTGGACTCAGAAACCGACGTAAAACCATCTTGACACAGCAACGATCCTCGAACGAGATTTTTGTTGATGGCGGGCACATGATGAACATTCTTCAGGCGCATAGTATTCTCCGAAGTAAAATTCAGATCAAACGTATCAACACCCCGAACAAAAGCATGTGACCCATTCTCCATCAGCACGAGAGAAGTCCCTCTGACCCGGTAAGAAGAAAATATCGAAACATCAGCACAAACATGTATATTGGCACCAATGCCAATCAACCATTCAGGAGTCTGAATGACACACTAAAAGGATGGTAGAAAATATAATGTACGTTGAATCCTTCGTCTCAGTATCTCTTACCGTTCTTAGGTTCATGCAACTCATGGCGATTGGGACAGTGAGGTGCCTAGTGATTTTGATCACCTCAAACATGGCATGATCCCTTCCTCGGTTTACTTTGTTCTTCTTAAAGTTGGTTGGCTATGACGGCTTGTACTTTCCATCAGACTTGTCTTTGCCCCCCTGTTTTGTTCTTGTTCAATTTGGACTTGTGGGGCGGCTGGTAGTTCCTCTTTTGTACCACATGGGCAATAGAACCAGTCGCGACAACTCAAACATGTGTATCATTTTCTCTCGCCTTCTCTTCCACATCAAGCGATCGAATGAGATCCGAAATGGAAATCTCTTGTCTCTTGTGTTTAAAAGAAGTAGCAAAATTGCTTCATGAAGGTGGAAGCTTGGAGATAATACCACCTGCCACGAACTTGCCAAGTAAGTTACACTTAAAGTTCTCAAATTTATTATCGGGTGACTGTATCTAATTAGCCTGTTATACAACAGAGCGCTCATCAACCATCTTGTAGGCATAGAACTGCTACAACTCGCTACAAGTGTTCAAGGCTCCAAACTTGGCCTCGAGCGAATCCCACATGTCCTTAGCATTAGTTTACGACATATACGAGTTCACAATGAAGTTGTCAAGAACACAAGTCCACAATGGAGTCGTCAAGAACACTCAAAAGGGCGTCCTTGAATAGGGTATCAAGCTTCTCAAATGTCCCCTACTCAGCGGGATCAAGCTCGCCATCAGTCTTGCCTTTGGTGGCAGCATAGCAGTTAGTGTTCTGAAACCAGTAAACTGCTCTCATGCCGCACCGTTTATATTTCACCCCTTTGAAGGGAAATGGCCTCATAGACGCGATAAAATCAGCATGAGCTAATTGCCTATAATAAGGTTTTTCGATTGTTAAATAATTAAAAAAATTAACATATGATTTAATTCTTCAAAACAATAGTAAATCATGATTAGAATAACAAAGATTAAACTAATCATGTGTTCTACTAATACATTAGATAAACACAAATCTAGAGCATATACTCTAAGTAGAAACTCTAGCATTACATCAAACATAGAGATCAAGAGCACGCACAGTGCATCGGCAGCAGAACCGCTAGCGTTTCTGTTGTCACCCATGTGGTCGATGAAGAGACTGCTGATGTCGAGGAAGAACTTGTCGTTGGTGAAGAACTCAAAGTAAGTAGTCGCGTGAGTGCGCTTCCCAAAAACCTGATCGTCCCTCTCCCATACATGATCACAAGAGACGGAGTTCCGGAGTCCTACAGTCCCTTCAACGGGTGCATGATCACAAGAGACGGAGTTCCGGAGGCCTACAGTCCCTTCAAGTGGAACAGCGAGAGACCATGTGCTGCATAGTACGGCTAGGGTTTGTGCGGCCTGCATAAAAGCCCCACAATCATAAAGGATTGGAAACGGCTGTAATTAGCGCGTCTGTTAATTATTAATCAACAACTCATTAGATTTTTCTGAACTGCAAAAATATAGGCATCAGCTCGGCGGAAATCCCGCAACCCGCGTCGTGACGTGACGTGACGTGACGTGGACGTGTCGTATCATGATGAGCCGAGCTGAGCCGAGCCGAGGCGTGTGATACGTCTCAAACGTATCTATAATTTCTTATGTTCCATGCTTATATTATACCCATTGCTACATGTTTTATACACACTTTATATGGTTTTTATGCATTTTCTGTGACTAACCTATTAACAAGATGCCACAGTGCCAGTTCCCTGTTTTCTGCTGTTTTTGGTTTCAGAAAAGCTGTTAAGGAAATATTCTCGGAATTGCACGAAACAAAAGCCAAAGTCCCTATTTTTCCTGGAAGCATCCAGAAGACCGAAGAGGCGTCGAGGAGGGGCCACAGGGCGCCCACACCTGGTGGAGGCGCGGCTCCCCCCTCTACCGCGCCACCATATGGTGTGGGGCCCACGGCCCTCCACCGACATTGCCCTTTCGCCTATAAATACCCCCCGACGGGAAAACCCTAAGAGCCCGAACACTTTTCCACGAAACATTACGGAGCCGCCGCCGCCGTCAAACCTAGTTCGGGAGGGTTCAGAAGCTCTTCCCGGCACCCTACCGGAGAGGGGAATCATCACCGGAGGGCTCTACATCACCATGCCCGCCTCCGGACTGATGCATGAGTAGCTCATCCTTGGACTACGGATCCATAGCAGTAGCTAGATGGTTGTCTTCTCCTATTGTGCCATCATGTTTAGATCTTGTGAGCTGCCTATCATGATCAAGATCATCTTTATGTAATGCTACATGTTGTGTTTGCTGGGATCTGATGAATATTGAGTACTATGTCATTTGCTTCATAATATATTATGTGTGTGTTATTTATGATCTTGCATGCTCTCCGTTGCTAGTAGATGCTCTGGCCAACTAGATGCTTGTGACTCCAAGAGGGGGTATTTATGCTTGATAGTGGGTTCATGTCTTCATTTAATCTGGGGGAGTGACATCAACCTCTAAGATTGTGAATGTACTGTTGCTACTAGGGATAAAACAGTAGTGCATTGTCTAAGGATAATTGTGCTACTTACATTAAACACTTTGCCTAATGCAATAATCTGTTGCTTGCAACTTAATACTGAAAGGTGTGTGGATGCTATCCGGAAGGTGGATTATTAATCATAGATGCAGTTGGATAACGGTCTATGTATCATGTTGTAATGCTCAATTGAAACTCATACTAGACATCATGACTATAGTATATGTATCATTATGCAGTTCTTTATTTTGTCAATTGCCCAGCTGTAATTTGTTTACCCGCATGTATGCTATTATTTATTTATGGAGAGACACCACTAGTGAACTGTGGACCCCGGTCCTTTTTCTTTACATTGATAATACAACCTACTGGAAACTGTTACTTTCATTCTCTGCAAACAAATATCATTTTCCACACCATACGTTTAACCCTTTGTTTACAGCAAGCCGGTGAGATTGACAACCTCACTGTTAAGTTGGGGCAAAGTATCTTGGTTGTGTGCAGGTTCCACGTTCGTTATTGACACCGGTAGTGCGTCGTGCCAACGTCAGCTTCAACAACCTTCAAAAGAGCATTCAACTCCTACTGGATTGATAACATTGGTTTCACAACTGAGAGAAATTTGCTGCTGCACTACTTCACACTTTCCTCTTGGGGTTTCCCAATAACACCGCACCGGTGCATCAAGCAATTTCTGGCGCCGTTGCCGGGGAGTTGGAGCACTTCTGCGAGGGGAGTCTCTCACACCCAATCTTTTTATTTTATTATTGTCTTGCTTAGTTTATTTTTATTACTTTCTTGTTTGCTTATTATCAAAAATACAAAAAATTAGTTGCTTGCATTTTATTTATCTTGCTATTTTCTTGTTTAGTTTATCTCTATTATTATCTTGTTTGCTTCTTTACTTGCATTCTCTCTATCATCAAAATATAAAAAAATTGTCTAGTTTATTTTTAAGTCTATTATCATGTCTAGTCCTATTCCTGTCACTATGTCACCTGAGGAATTGATCTTCACTTTTAAACAAGGGAGTGAGGAAACTTTTAGAGAAGCTTGGTCTAGAATTTTTGAATCTTATGGTGAAACCGAATAAAAAATGACTCTAAGTATGCTTCTTAGTAGCTTCTATTTTGGACTTGTTCTTTGCTATAGATATGCTTTAGATGCTGTAGTGGGAGGTGATTTCCTTCAATGTGATGGAGATCAAGCTTTTAATGCAATAAAGAAATTAATTACATCCTCTTCTTCAACTAATAAATGTGATAGAAGCCTTGGGAATATTCATACTAGATTAAACACCCTTTGAAACACATATATCTTGTTTAAAAGATGGCTTTAATCAAATTCGTGAATATTATGATTACGTTCCAATAAAATTTGAACCTTCAACATGGCTCCCTACAATAAAAATTGCTATTTGTGGTGAAAAGTTTCATGCTCGTTGTGATATCATGTCCGAGTTTTGTCTTATGCCTGAGTATATTCATGCATCTTTAAATCATTGGGGACTTTCTGAAGGGGGAGAATGAATAACTCTTACTAATAATGCCATTATACAACCCATTGGAATAGCTGAAGGAGTGTTTACAACATTCTTGAGAAGAACGGTGTCCACTGATTATCTTGTTATTGAATGTGTAGGAACAGGACAAATCACTCTTGGAAGATCTCTGCTAAAACTCTTGAGAGCAGTAATAGATGTTGGGAAAGGTCCTATGAATTTCACCTCCTCCCCGGGATGTGGTCAGGTATTTCCTAGAACCAAGAGTAAGAACAAGGGTAAGAAAAATAGACATAGAGCCCCTCGTACTTATAATATTGATGCTTCATCTCTTGGAAACACTTGAGTTTTACTTTCTGTGCCTAGCTGAAAAGCGGTAAAGAAAAGCGCTTATGGGAGACAACCCACTTTTTATTTCTGTTATTTTATTTTATATTGAGTCAAGGAACATGTCTACCTCTGTAGCAATCCATTTGTATCTTTATTTTATCGCATTTTTGTGTCAAATTAAGCCTCTAGTAGAAAGTTTATGCTAGATTTGAATTCTGCACAGGAACAGTTTTCTGCTGTCCACCGTTTAATTCATAACAACTTACAGAAAAATCGATTTTTTTTGATATTTTCTGTGCATGATCCTCAGATATGTATGCAACGTTCATTAGTTTTGAGTTTTTTTATTTGAGCAAGTTAAGTGTCTCAAAAAAAATCGTCTTTACGGACTGTTCTGTTTTTGACAGATTCTGCCATTTATTTTGCATTGCTCCTTTTGCTATTTTTGAGTGGATCTTTTTGCTCCATAAAATACCAGTGGCTGTAGCTAATGTCCAGTAGCATGTGTAATGATTTTGTCCATGCAAAATATGAGAATTTTTGATTATGCACCACCCCTCTAATTAAGTTTACTTTGAGTTTGGTGTGGAGAAAGTTTTCAAGGATCAAGAGAGAGGATGATATGATGTGATCAAGAAGATGAAAAAGCCTAAG
This sequence comes from Poa annua, assembly GCA_026929855.1. Lineage (NCBI taxonomy): Eukaryota > Viridiplantae > Streptophyta > Magnoliopsida > Poales > Poaceae > Poa > Poa annua. The sequence continues at coordinate 44,106,667 of CM049434.1, forward strand.
CTTGGGGATGCCCCCATGGGTCACCCAAGCATATTTCAAGAAGACTCAAGCGTCACTATCAGGTCATCTCTAGTGGAAATATATTTTAATTCCTTCACATCCTATTTGCTTTACTTGAATCGTATGTTTGCTTTTATTTTTGCTGTGTTATTTTAATTTTCTGAATAAAATGGATCCTAGCATTCTTTTATGTTTATGGCGAAAGCTGAAAGCCTCAGCAGTTATCTTTTATGTTTATGGCGAAAGCTGAAAGCCGCAACACTTATTGTTTTATGTTTATGGCGAAAGCTGAAAGTCGCAGCAGTTAGGTTATACTCTTTTGTTTCATCGTTAAATACTTTGAGAGTTTATGTTTAAATAAGTTGATTGGTGTTTGGTTGGAAACAGAAAATGTTAAATGTGATAGATGGTATAACGAAAGGATACATAATCTTGCAGACCATTAAAACATTTCATTTGAATCATTGATGTTGTTTTGAGATATTAATATGCTTAATGGTAAACTTGATGGTTTAGTAAAGTAAAATGGTGAATGGTTGGTCTAGAAAACTTGAAGCTGTGCCACACTTACATATCCAGTTGATAGCATAATGATATATGACTTCTAATGTTAAAAGCAACCGTAATGAGTTTGTGTTATGCGCTACGGTCGGGGTCCCAACAGTGACTTGTTCATTTGCCACAGTACCTCATGGAGTAATTTTCATTATGCCTTGTAATATCATATTTCTAGTTGGAATCTTTTTACTTGTGAGTTCTAAGCTGCAGTTTTCATGGCACCTCCACCACCATATTTGCTAGCATATTCGGTACTTTGCATTGCCCTTTCTCACATTGAGAGTTGGTGCATATTTCGCGGGTACATCCAAAACTCGTGGGAGATCTTCATCATGTTCTCCTACACATAAGCCAAATATCTTTCTCAAAACATCCACCATACCTACATACCACAGCATTTTCATAGCTGTTCTGAGATATATTGCCATGCAACTTTCATCTTACATTACATGACTTGCTGTCATTTATCATTTATATATTGCCTTGCATGATTCTATACAGCTGATGTGCGGTTTTACCCATGTTACGCTAGATCATTTCATATCCTGCTACACTGGCAGAGGCACCGTTTTATACATTATGTTTTATTCATTATGAGTTATTTGTACCAAAAGTATGTTGTCATATTAGAATGTTTGCCCCTAAAAGTGAAAAGAGCCATGGAGGCCATCGAAAAGAGAAACGGAAAAACAAAAAAATAGAAAAAAGAGAAAAGAGAAAAGAGAAAAAAAGGAAAGAAAAATAAAAAAGGGGGCAACATTACTATTCTTTATCCACACCTGTGCTCATGTTTTAGCACCTGTAGTATTCATAGTCATCATTTGTGCTCATGTTTAGCACATTTACTCCATATGAGAGAGTTTTCATGTTTTACTTGCATAACTATGTGGGGAACTTTACATTATAGAACTTGGGTTGTATATTCCAATGATGAGCCTTCTCAAAAGTGCTCTAGGTCTTCATGAGCAAGCAAGTTGGATGCACCCCCACTAGTTTCATTGGAGAGCTTTCATACACTTATAGCTCTATGTGCATCCGTTGTGTGGCAATCACTACTCCTTGCATAGCTTCGATTATAATTATAAGACTTCCTCTTATCTAATGATCACTTTCAGCTGTGTGAGACTTTCTTCCGTTGGCCTTCCAAACCCCTCTTAATGTTCTTTTAGCCACAACATCCTGGTGCCAGAAACCAATGCTGAACGCTTGCTTGTTTTTAAGTGAACAAATAGAGAGATGATTTTCTACGTGCATATTGTTATTGCTTAACTTGATCCTAACATAAAGTTGTCATGAGTGTTTGCTACATTAGATGATTATATTGTTATTCTTGAAGCTTAAATCATCTTTAATATCTACTATGCACGGTTGATTGTTCTTTAGTACTAATTCATTTTAAGTCCTACTTTGTTCTTCCGACTTGTTTATACATTACTCGTTTGATATCAATATAAACTACAGCTCTTATTCATTTGATCTCAATTTACATGCATTACATTATTATGTGATCAAGATTGTGTAAAAGCATGTCACTTCAGAAATTATTCTTGTTATCGTTTTACCTACTCGGGACGAGTAGAACTAAGCTTGGGGATGCTTGATACGTCTCAAACGTATCTATAATTTCTTATGTTCCATGCTTATATTATACCCATTGCTACATGTTTTATACACACTTTATATGGTTTTTATGCATTTTCTGGGACTAACCTATTAACAAGATGCCATAGTGCCAGTTCCCTGTTTTCTGCTGTTTTTGGTTTCAGAAAAGCTGTTAAGGAAATATTCTCAGAATTGCACGAAACAAAAGCCAAAGTCCCTATTTTTACCGGAAGCATCCAGAAGACCGAAGAGGCGTCGAGGAGGGGCCACAGGGCGCCCACACCTGGTGGAGGCGCGGCTCTTCCCTCTGTCGCGCCACCATATGGTGTGGGGCCCACGGCCCTCCACCGACGTTGCGCTTTCGCTTATAAATACCCCCCGACGGGAAAACCCTAAGAGCCCGAACACTTTTCCACGAAACATTACGGAGCCGCCGCCGTCGTCAACCCTTGTTCGGAAGGGTTCAGAAGCTCTTCCCGGCACCCTGCCGGAGAGGGGAATCATCACCGGAGGGCTCTACATCACCATGCCCACCTCCGGACTGATGCGTGAGTAGTTCATCCTTGGACTACGGGTCCATAGCAGTAGCTAGATGGTTGTCTTATCCTATTGTGCCATCATGTTTAGATCTTGTGAGCTGCCTATCATGATCAAGATCATCTTTTATGTAATGCTACATGTTGTGTTTGCTGGGATCCGATGAATATTGAGTACTATGTCATTTGCTTCATAATATATTATGTGTGTGTTATTTATGATCTTGCATGCTCTCCGTTGCTAGTAGATGCTCTTGCCAAGTAGATGCTTATGACTCCAAGAGGGGGTATTTATGCTCGATAGTGGGTTCATGTCTTCATTTAATCTGGGGGAGTGACAGGAATCTCTAAAATTGTGAATGTACTGTTGCTATTAGGGATAAAACAGTAGTGCTTTGACGAGGGCATACCCTTTGGGTCCCCTATTATTGGTATACCTGGTACAGCCTATACGAAGGCCCACCTGGCGGTCCAGTAATTACTTGAAGCACAAGACAATGGCTCCTATTCGTAGTCTACTAGGACTCATGTAAAACCCCCCTGGCTGCATATATAAAGACAGGGAGGGGTAGACAAACAGACATGCCACAGCATCATAGAAGATAGACACAATTAGACATAGCATATACATCATAGCATAGAGAGAACGCCTCTCACCACATCGCACTTGCGGCCACCATGTAACCCCATATATCATCATAATCAGACAGGCAGGAGTAGGTCTTTACCTCACAATGAGGGGCCGAAACTGGATAAATCCTTACTTGTCAGCCGTCCGGAACTACCAGCGCGTACATCTTCTCTCTCAAAATCTATCTAGGGTACTCGACTCTAAGATTGCCGAGGACATCCCTCGTCATGCTTTGTCTAAGGATAATTGTACTACTTACATTACACACTTTGCCTAATCCAATAATCTGTTGCTTGCAACTTAATACTGAAAGGTGTGCGTATGCTATCCGGAAGGTGGATTATTAGTCATAGATGCAGTTGGATAACGGTCTATGTATCATGTTGTAATGCCCAAATGAATCTCATACTAGACACCATGACTATAGTATATGTATCATTATGCAGTTCTTTATTTTGTCAATTGCCCAGCTGTAATTTGTTTACCCGCATGCATGCTATTATTTATTTATGGAGAGACACCACTAGTGAACTGTGAACCCCGGTCCTTTTTCTTTACATTGATAATACAACCTACTGCAAACTGTTACTTTCATTCTCTGCAAACAAACATCATTTTCCACACCATACGTTTAACCCTTTGTTTACAGCAAGCCGGTGAGATTGACAACCTCACTGTTAAGTTGGGGCAAAGTGTCTTGGTTGTGTTGTGTGCAGGTTCCACGTTCGTTGTTGACACCGGTAGTGCGCCCTGCCAACGTCAGCTTCAACAACCTTCAAAAGAGCATTCAACTCCTACTGGATTGATAACCTTGGTTTCACAACTGAGTGAAATTTGCTGTTGCACTACTTCATACCTTCCTCTTGGGGTTTCTCAACAACACCGCACCGGTGCATCAGCGTGGCGAGGTGAGCGAGGAGGAGGAGAAGCGCACGTGTGACACTCCTCTTCTCATGCTCTTATTAGTTTACTAGTGGTAGAAGAGCTCACTATATAAAAGTGGTGTAGATCACTACCAACTAGCGGTATGTGACTAAACATTAGTCACATATACACCCAACCATGAATGGATCATGAGAATTTCAAAATTTTGTTAGACCTTGGACCAAGAACACTAAAATTCCAGCAGTTTGTATAGAGTCTGCTGTACTGGATGTGCGCTCCCGTTTCATCTAGAGGGTGGTCTGGGATGTGGCCTAGGATATGCGATAGTTTTCAGTCTCAAACTGTTGTTGTTTTTCGTGTTTTCAGGGCATAAGGCCCAGCTGACATGATCTTCTTTCATTGTTAGGATTGTAGGTGTTGAGTGGTGGCTTTGGTTTTCTTGATTATGTTGTGTATATGACTTTTACGAATAATTTAATAAAGTAAGCCGTATGCATCTTTTCAATGTATAGGTTGGGGCCATCCTTCATTTTTTAATTTTTTTTGCTATGTACAATATTGTGAAATATAATTATATAATTATTCAGCAGTTCAATTTTTTTTTGAGGTAAAAGTGGTCGATATCCACTGCCCGAATAGATAGAAGAGAATTGACCCAGTTTATAAGGAAAACCGGGTCCAGAAACCATACAAACTGTACAAAAAAAACAGACAGACGAAGCGACCCGCCGCCCACACGACACAAGTCGAACAAACGGCACAACACACACCACCCGCTCCGGGGCCGCCGCCCCGGCGTAGCAACCAGATCGACTTTCGCATTACCCGAAAGCAATCCAGTCATGGTCGACGAACCCTCTGCCCGCGCAGTCTTCATCCAGGCCGCCACCAAAATCCACCTGTTCCGGGACCGCCGTCCCGGCGTAGCAACCAGATCGACCTTCGCATTACCCGAAGGCGATCCAGTCTGGTCAACGAACCCTCTGCCCCCACAGTCTTCATCTAGGTCGCCACCAAGTCCGACGCAAAACAACGGTTCTGCCTCATAGAACCGTCATAGCGTAGGAGACCGAGGCCGCCGCCTCGGCGTACCACCACCGTCCGGGGCCGCCGCCCAGGTATCCACCTCCCTGACTGCATCGCCAGTCCGCCATCCGTCGCGGACCCATCACACCGAGAGAGCCGATGACACCAAGACGACGCCTCCAACAAGGTAGTGACGCGTCCGTCACCGTCGTCCGCCCCCGACGGAGCTTAGGCTTTCACCCGGAGACCGTCGGACCACTCTCGTCGGGCCGGTTGTCGAAACTCCACGACGATGCCAACAAGAAGGGAAACGGCGCCCAAAGGCGCCGTCATCGTAGGCACCAACCGGAGTCGGTGCAAGCTTTCGCCCGGAGTTCGAACCGCCCACGAAGATTTGGGAACCGCAATGAGAGGGACCGCATCCGTGGCCTTACCACCGATCCTCCACGGAGCACACCGTGGCACCACCCACCATAGGCGCCGCCACAACAGCCACAGCACAGCCCTGGCCAGAGGACGCCGTCACCAGCACCACTCGACCACGGCCCCGACTTCCACATCAGCACCCCTACCACTGCCACACCGGGTGCCATCTCCCGCACGCCTGCACGGCCTCCAGCGAGCAAGGCGAGCTCGCCGCCCGTCAGGCCCAGATCGAGCCCGACGAGGCCCCGATCCTGAGCTCCATCGCTCCGCCGACGGATCCCATGGCACGGTGGCGCCCACCGCGTCGCACTGCCACCAGCAAGACCCGCCGGCCACCATCTTCGTCCGAGCCCGCCGGCTTGGCCTCCCTGGCCCCGACCTCCGCCGCCCCCCACGGCCAGTCCGCCACCAGGCAGGAGGGCGCCAGACGGGATGATCATGATTCTAGTCTAGTCGGGTAATTTTCTAGTCGGGTAAGGCACCATTTAAAAAAAAATGCACATGATTCTAGATTTTGCTGGCCCGGCCGGCCCTGCCTGATCCCATGCAGTTTACACGAAAAGTGCACACCAGATGCTAAATAGAAATGTATTGCATTACCGTACTTGTGATGATCCTTGAAACTGAATTCACTTTATTGTTCATACACGGTGGCTACATAGTAGAAGCAGCTGCCGATGGCACCTACCATCAATTTTGTAGGCTAGCTAAGAGATGCCGATACTCGTAAGAGAGGGCAAAGGAAGGTGCATGTGCCCCAGATTATTGCTTCGCCTCTTTCTTGGCTAGTTCACTCAAGACCGAGATTACGAGAGTACCGGCAAACGCTAGGTTGGCTGTCATCTTGAAAAGAAGCAGGTTGAGTGCATAAGCGCTGGCAACGGGATACTGCTGCCTCATACGCCTCCTCAAAACACGGCCCTTTGGTTTCATGAAAGTGCGCCATATGACCTTCAAAATTGTGCGCAATGACACAGGAGGCGCGATAAGATAGTATACCGTGTAATAGAGTACCAAGGAGCCAGAGTATATGATTGTGTAGGCGATGTCGCTGACTGCCCGTGTGGTCGTCACGGCAGACAGAGCCGCGTAGAAGCCCACGATCATGCTCAGCAGCGACGCCCAAAGGCAGTGCATCGCCAACGCGAAGCTCTTCCACGACCCGGCCGAGCGCGACGCCTTCCCGAAGACGAGCAAGACCACCGCGATCACGGAGGTCACCAGGGCAAAGCTGTCGAGGACCAGGAAGCATTTGAAGAGGTCCTTACGCTGTAGGACGGCCATGCCTTTCAAGAACTTTTTGCCGTGCGTTGCCTTGTCGTCCTCTTGCTCGTACGCCCCGGGCAAGTTGTTGGTGGCGGTGAAGGCAACAGTGGCGATGAGGACGGCGACCACCGCCAGAGTGTCGGACGTCTTCTCTACCCCTTTGGCGATGTCTTGGCCGTTCCATTTCTCCACATGGTCTCGCCTCTGAGGGCGAGACTGCCCTCCGAACGCAGCCAGGGTCACCACCAGGCCCAACTGCACACACGTTATTACACTTCAGACAATCGAACAGAAAACCAACAGTGTTCTCGAGCGTGCCCGCCCCGTATACTTGATTAATTACCATGGAGAAGAAACTGGTGGATCTCGAGGCGAGATCCAATGGCGTCTGCCCGTTGTTGTTCATGACGTCGGCTCGCACTTCACCAATCCGCAGCAGGTCCTCAGCGACCGTCGGCGCGCGTCCGGCCACCGCGAGGTGGAGCGGCGTGTTGCCGTCCCTGTCCTGCGTGTTCAGGAGGCTGCGGGAAAGATTTGAATGACGCAGCATCGGTTTCTTGGTGGCAAGCGAGACGACCTTACAGTGGCCTCCCCTTGCGGCGGCGTGCAGGAAGGTTCCGCCGCGGTCGTCCCGGAGCTCGGCGGCGTCGGGGCATGCTTTCAACAGTGCCTTGACAACCCCGGCGTGGCCCATCCCCGCCGCGATGTGCAGAGCGGAGAGGCCGTTCTTATCCCGCACGCGAACCGCGCGTGCCGGCACCGCCTTCAGGATGGCACCTACGACGGAACTGTCGCCGTCGGACGAAGCAAAGTGGAGCGGGGTGCTGCCGCTATCGTCTGGTTCGCTGGCCAGGGATGGCTTCCAATTCAGTAGCAGCGTAACCATTTTTTCTGACATATAGTAACAGACGATGGGTCAAGGGATTAACAAATCTGCATGCAAATGTAACACCCACGTACACGATAAAAGGACTGACGTTTTCCCTGAAAGACGGCGGCGTGGAGAGCATTCTGCGAGCTCGGCCCGGCGGCCGACGCGTTGGTGCAATTGGTCGTGATCGCTCTGACGGCGGCCACCGACCTGCTCATCACCGCCAGGTACAGCGGCGACACGCCGGCGTTGTTAACCTGAGAGGCTAGATCCGTCGCCTTGGATGAGACCATTGCCTCAACCGCTGCGGCATGGCCGAGCCTCGCCGCGAGATGCAGGGCCGTTTCCCCGGCCTCGTTCGCGCATCCAAGGATGCTGTCGTCTCCGCTGTCCTGCGCGAGACGCACGAGGACGGACACGGCACTATCACGCCCCGCCCTTGACGCGCAGTGCAGCGGCGTGTCCAGAGCCGAGTTCCGGGAAGAGAGCAAGCTGTTATCCCCGAACCTGGCGTAGAGCTTTTGGATCAGCTCAACGTGCCCTTGCTCCGCCGCTAAATGAAGGACGTTGTTTCCCTCCCCGCTGACCTGGTCTGAAGCAAATCAAACATCCCGACAGTTGTGAGTAGTGACACAATCTATGTAAGTTTCAATCGTGTTCAATTCAATTGCTCGATCATCAACTTAGAAATAATAAAAATTTCAGTTGCATCCAAAGTACGTACTCCACAAATAAGCAGTAAAACTAATCGTCGCCAACAGAAATAAATACAAGACATTACCAGCTACTTTATTAGCATCAAGCAGCGATATGGCTTCCTCATTCAGACTCCCCCCACAAACGGCAAGGTAGAGCCTGGAGCTCATCGTGCCATCATCGCTCCGTTCTGCCGCGTCATCCTCGCCATGACCGGCCGGAGAGAGCTGGATGCAGTGCTGAAGGCCCATCGAGCTCGCGAGCACCAGCTAGCTAGCTCGCGCAACGGAACTCTCGGAACCTTTATGTAAGTGTGTCTCAGTGTGCAAGTGCCGACTGAACTAGAGAAGGTATGCGGTATGTGCGTAGGAAGTTACAGCTTACACGCGTGGTATATATATACTGCGCCAGATTAACTCCAAGCCGCGACCTATAGCGAATGAATGACGAGTCGCCGGGCAAACAAAAAACGACTGTACAACTCTAGGGTTTCTTTGTGGTTCAGAGAGCGCCATGCATAGATGGACGATGGAGAGCCGTGGGCGGGCAAGTCGTCGCCAAGTCACCTGGGCTTTCAGTCTCTCATTGGTATACGTACGTGTGTGTTCCGGGATGCAAGACGACGGCAGTTCTGATGTGCACCTGATGTTACGTACATTCCTGTAATAAGCGGCTGCAGCCTGCATCAGCGGACACCAGGACATGCATGAATAGAGTGTGGAATTTCTCGGGGTAGAAATCACAGCTGGCGGTGTTGATTCGTCGTTGTACACACCAACACGGTACGTACGTACTGTACAATTTATCTGCACCACAGATAGAAAATTTACTACTCCTCTAACACGACTGGAATATTGGAGTCGTCACGTACGTGTCAGCTCTGGTGTGCACCCTGATGATACGCGGCCCAGTCAGATCCTGCATCAGCGGACATCAGGACATGGATAGATCTTGGAGTATTTCGATCGGGGAAGAAAATTACAGGTCGTGTTGATTTGTTCGTCGTACACACTACACACGGCAGTCGGCACGTGTACAATTTATTTCCACCACACGTAGAAATTAGAAAAATGACTTGGAGTAAACTCCTCTAACGACTGGAATATCAAGGTCGTCGCGAAGAAATGTCAGTTGACTACCAAAGCATAGATTAAGACCCTTAAAAAGATAGAGGTAGATATACCCTAAATAAGAGAGACAGTGTGGTCAGTTGGAACTATTTTTTGTTCGAGGGCCCATGGTAAACGCTAGAAGAAGGCGAGGGTCCGACGATCACTCCACTGAACAAAAATTTAAAACCATACATATGAGAATGTCCCCTGCTTATCTGGAACGTCCAAATGTTTTAAGATCCGAGGGTCCACTGAACCCTATTTTTCTTGAGAGGTCTCCTATCACTTAATGAAGCACAACTCGGCGATATTTTATTTTATTTTATTTTACCAACGCTCCAATTCTACTAATAGGAACATTGCGATAGAATGAATAAAAAAACAAAATGATCATTTAAAAAAGAACCTTGAAAAACTCTAAAAGTGTGTCGATACACTGGATATTTTATCCCTAACTTGTTAATCACATATCAATATTCTTCAATGCACCTACTCTCTGGGTACCAAATTAGCTGATTTAGATTTATCCAAATATAGATATATGTATATATTTTTAAACACAGTATAACGCAGACGCTCACAAACACGCGTGCATAATAATCCCACGACACCCTACCCTTATGAGCACTTCCGAAATACTGAGATTGACGAAGTCACCACGGACGCCTCGTTGTCGACGGGAATGTCGACTCCCAGTGAAGAATCTTATGGTCTTAACGCATTCTAGCAAAATTCTTTCGAAGGAACTTTTTAATATACAAGTGTTGGATAGAGGGCTTTTATACTTTAGGTATTTGTAATGTATATGGAAAGGTTTTGTAATAAGTTGGATCTCACTTGTACTATACTTAAACTTATCTTATGAAATTCTTTATAATATATAAGGTGAACTTTAGCCATAAGCTAAGACCCACATGTTTTGTCATATGCTATATGTAAAAGAGAGATCAAGGTATAAAATATTTTCAATCACTTGTGGACAAGCATAAACCTATAAGATGGAACTTCACAATGTATGTTGTAAACTTCAAAGTGCACTTTTTGACTTATGATATGCTTATGGACAATATTGTGGCTGTCCTCACAATCACAAATCTTCCATCTTCCAAATGGCCCATAGATGATTGTCGTTCTTGTAAAATCATCGCGTAACAACGTCTCCATTTTCCAACAATCATCACTGTTTCTGGAAGGACTTCGACGCATCTGCTTGGTCACGTCTCGTCTGCAAGAGCCTAGACTATACATACCTTTAAATCATGAAAGACATTACTTTTTATGAAGTGAACGCCAACTTCATTCGCAAAAGAAAAATTACAGGCAAGCTTGTTTAGATTTCTTTGAGAGAAAACCAGCTTGTTTGGCGAACAAAACACCAAACAAGGCGCTAGCTTAGGTTTTCTCCGCGATAAGGCGACCACGCACCAGCTTTCGCGGCTAGCCTCCGACGGCTCTCCTTGGCTGATGACCTCTGGATCGTTGGCAGTAAGGGGATCATCGGATCTCGCGTGTGCAGACCAATGCAGCTCTAGGTAGTCCCTTAGTAGTTTAGGTTTCCTGATCGCTCGACGCTTTGGTTTCAACAAAGGCGACAACGACGATACGATGAATAAAAGTGCTCCAGATTCTTCTTTAATGCGGTGTTCTACGGTGCGACCTGCAGTTGATCTGGATCGTAGTCCGTTCAAATAGGTTTGGCGTGGCGGCGCCAACATCCTTGGGGTGGAATTGTGTTCTTGGATTTTGTCGTTGCGACGACGTTCTCTACAACGTCTGTGATGGTGACAGATGTAAGATGGTGCATCTTCTGCTGGATTCGTGATTGGAGCACTAGTGGAAAACGGCTCTTTAGTACCGGTCGGGAGGGGCATCAGTACCGGTTTTGCAACCGGTACTGCGCAATCGGGACTGATGCCCCCCCAGCATCAGTACCGGTTGCTTATCGTCCGGTACTAAAAGGCCTCCACGTGGGCGCGGGGCACGGGCTCGTGCGGAGAACCTTTAGTACCGGTCGGTAACAGGGTTTAGGTTTTAAGGGTTTTGCAATTTATTTTTCGTTTCCTTTTTTTTCTTTATTTTCTGTTATCTGTTTTCTTTTCTTCACTGCAATTTTATTTTATGTTTTCTTTTTCATCTACTGTTTTACATTCATACGGTATTATATATATACACGGTACACGTTGATGCATACGTAATATACTTTCGTATATGTATTCTACGCTACTACATACGGTAAACGTTGATATATAATATAATTTAGATATAGGACATATTCATACTACGCTATTACATACATATATACATATATACAATCCGGTGTATAGAGATCGCAATAATGTCATACATCCTCCTCTTTCATGTGACATAGCTATATTTAGGATTATGGTATTCTCCCTTTGGATGCATGACCTCCTCAAGGATAAATCCCGCTATCTCCTCTTGAATTGCTTCTACGCGCTGATGTGGTAGGATGGCGTTCCGCTTGTCGTTAAGCTTTAAACGAGATCAATATGAATATATTAGTTGTGTGTGTATATATATATATCAAGTCATAATAAGATTGAAATATAGTACAAGACAGTCACACTCACATCCATTCTTTTTTCACGCGACGCCTGCTCAACGCTCAAGGTCCTCATGAACTCGCAGACGTAGAATCCATATAATTCATTTCCCGGAGGCTGCTTCAAGGTCTTTACGAGAATATAAATTAATTAAATAATAATTCAAAATGATGATGAATTAAAGAGACTATGTTTAATAGTAGCACACTTACATCAATATGTTTAATAGTCAGTTCTGGTTTCCATTCACCCCTCTCTCTCTTTATGAATATTTTCCAAAGCCTACTCACAAAAGCAAATGAATAAATGAGTTATGATTACTTGATATCATGAAATGAGGTTAATGGTTGAAATTACCTCTGAAGCATGTCAATCAAGTCCTGGTACTCTGATTGTGGTTTGCGTAATGAGTCAAAGACTTCAACTAATCCCTTGTCAATGATAATGTCCAGTAGAATCCAATGGTAGATGCACACGTTTATATAGTGAGGCATGCATATAACTCATCAATTAAACTTAACATCTAGTAATTAACAATATAGAAATGTGTTCAAGACAGTCACACTCACTTGAAGTTGTAAGGAAGAAGTATATCTGCCGCATGTGTTTGGCTCAATAGCGACCTCAACAATGCCTCCTCGCAGTCCTCGGGCTTCCGCTCTAAGTTTTTGTAGTTAACGATAGATGGGTCAATGAACCCAACTTCCCAGAGTCTTTTCCTTTTGCACTCGATAAGCATCCACCTGCATATATAATAGCATACGAAAGAATATAGTGAGGATAATTACAGGCTCAATTAGTGAGGATAATTACATGCTCAGCTAGACACTTAGAAAAAATCACTTACAGAACATAGCAACTCATGATAGTTGCGTCGAGAGCACGCCGGTTATATAACTGCCATAATTTTTCAAATTCGACACATATCTCGTGGTTGACGAAGAATTGGTCTTCTCGGTATGTCACGTAAAACACGAGTTGCTTGTCCTTTGCAACCTTCATGTACCAGTCATGCAATTTCCGCATTTGAAAAGCTAGACGCACCATCTCATCACTAGGAAGAAGATCTTTCCCGTAGACAAACCTCCGTGCTATCTCAGTCGACTTGGGGAAAAGTGCGTCAAATGCAGCATCGTCCATGTCCATGTAGTCAGTAGCAGGAACATTTGTCCCAACGTTGGGACTCTTGTCTGTCTGAACCTTCAGCGGGGCGATCGACTGTACTTTCTGTTCTCCGAGCTGGGGAACCTGTTTCGCCTTCTTCTTCTTCTGTGCAGCGACCCTTTTCTTTTTATTCTCCTCTTGCGTGTCAAAACTCTTCGAGATAGAGCGGTCATAGTTATCAGGTAAAGTTCTACGGTGAGGATCACAGACGATGTCTAAAAAGTGTTTAACACCCTTAGGGTTTAGTACCTGTTTTGCCTCGGGCACTTTCTTCGCAAAGTGTGCGGCATTGTGAGCTTTGACCAAGGGGGAGGGCACGAGGGGATGCTCGGGAACGACGGTGAGGCGCGGGATCAACGAGACTCGGGAAGGTCACAGACAGGACGACGGTGAGGCGAGGGATAGACGGCGAGATTCCTACATGATGTCAAGTTATAACGGTGAGGCGAGGGATCGACGAAATCAAGTACTTTGCATTGGGGAAATTGTGGTTGCATTCCCCGCGCGTTGCCGCGGGAAATTGTGGTTGCATTTTCACAATAATATTTCACAAATTCTAACACTTTCATTCACAAATTTCAACACTTGCATCCACACTATTTATTACATTGTAGCATTATAATCTTTGCATCAAATAAAATTACATAGTAGCATCCATAAAATTAACCTAAATTACACAATTACTTTGCACAACTACTTTGCATCCACACTATTAATCCAAATTTACAAACTTCCTAACATTGCAAAACAGACAGCAAGGCCTCATATAGAATTGCTTCAGGGATGGTGTCAGCGAACAACGTGGAATGAACATTGCATATATGTTCAGACAACATGGTTCACTTGAAGGGAATATGCCCTAGAGGCACTTAATAAAGATAGTTTATTGGTTATATTCCAATTGTTCATTATATGTTTTATACCATGCTATAACTGTATTAAGCGGAAACATTAATACACGTGTGGTAGATAAACAACCAGGTCCCTAGTTGCCTCTGCTAAGACTAGTTTCATTGCGCGGTTGATGATCGAGGTTTCCCGATCATGAGACATGGCGTCTGTCGGCAATGGAGTCATATCGTTAGGTGGAACGATGTGATGGACTTACCCATAATTTGTAGGACGTAGTCATTACGCCTTCGACCGTGAGATCAACTCTTATTGTTATTCCTGGAAGATACTTTGATCGCACCAAACATCATGTCTTATATAGTGTGACAATAACGGTGATACTTTTGGGTATCGGAAGGGGGTAGTTGAGACGAGGGGTCAAGAGCGGGATTTGTCAGTCCGTATAGCCGGATAGATACTCTAGGGCCCATTCGGTGAGATTATGTCAAATGAGTTTGCAAACATGTGACTAGGTCACCAGCTGACATAATATCATAGACGAGTAGAAGATAGTGTTGTCGGTAACGAGATCATGCTAGGTATGGAGATATCTATGAACGATGCTCGGACACGCTAAGTATCGCTATGGCAAAAGGTTTAAGACTCGACGTCCAGGTTTGATAGATGAAAGTCATTCGTTATATCACAGGGGTTAATTCATGGGGTCCAGGCCTACGAGTTAATCATTGATCGGAGAGGAGTCTCGATCATGTCTGTTATTATATCGAACCGCTAGGGTAACACACTTAAGGGGTTTCGACAAGACAACCGGAAAGGAAAGAGATCACCGGGAACGTCCCGGGAAAGTTCCGATGGAGATCGGAGAACCGAAGGTAGTTCGGAGAGTTTTGGAAAAGTTCCGGAAGAGAGGAAATTGTTTATATATGTTAAACTAATGTTAATTAGTGAATTAATATTATTTTAATGAATTTATAATGATTAAATTCGGATTTAAACATGCAGCCCACTAAATGGGCCCTTCCGGGAGGGAGAAGGCCCATGTAGGGGCCGAATTCCCCCCCAAGGGCCAAACCCCACCAAGGGGAATTCGGATGGGCCCTAAGGGGCCCATGTGGGGGC
The DNA here is from genome assembly GCA_026929855.1 of Poa annua. Lineage (NCBI taxonomy): Eukaryota > Viridiplantae > Streptophyta > Magnoliopsida > Poales > Poaceae > Poa > Poa annua. Next base: position 44,121,975 of record CM049434.1, read on the forward strand.
CGGCTCCCCCCTCCCTTGGTTGGTGCGGCTGGGATAGTCCCACCTTGCCTGGTTAGCAAGGTGGGGTGCCTCCTTTCTCCTATATATAGAGGGGTAGAGAGCCCCTCTCTACACACCAATTTCTCTCTACCTTTTTCTCCTTGGATCACGTGACTCCCATGTTTGGAGTTGCGCCAAGGAGAGATCTCTCCACCATAGCCCGCTGCCGCGCTGCTGGTGTTCCGGTCCAAGTCTTCCGCTGCTCGTCCTGGACTGGAGCTTCGGAGGCCGTCGTCTCCACCGTATGTGTGTAACACCCTGCGAGGTGCTGCGCTAGCGGTACTCGGAGGCCTACTTCCTCCACCCGACCTCGAGGTCATCTTCATCGTCTTCGTCGCGCCGAGTTCTTCGCGACCTAGAGGTCGGCTACGTCGTCTTCGTCGTCAACGCTTGTGCTGGAGCATAATCCCCGCTTTTCGGTCTACAAGGGTATGTATTCCGATCTCCGCCGTACTTCTATATCTGCATAGTGTAGATCTTGGCTAGTTTAAGGATATCGTTGGTAGGAAAAATTTTGTTTTCTGCCTGCGATCCCCTTCAGTGGTATCAGACCCGATCTATCGTAGATATAGCTGTACGCTGTTAGAACCCGTGTTCTGCACGGGGGCACCGTTCCTGTTATTTGCTACCCTCTAGCGTGCACTTGTGATTCCAGCGGCATCGAGTTGATGAAGCGGCCCGGACCGACTTTACGCGTACGCTTACGCGAGACTGGTTCCACTACTGACATACGGCTTGTACCGTATCTGTGGCTGGCGGGTGTCAGTTTCTCTCTCTTTAGTTGGCTTTGCATTTTCAATGGAGGGCCCGAAAGGGATGCTTAAACATGCAATTATTGGATCGTTGTTGTGGTCATAAGTTCGTAGGTAAGAAGCGGTTCTTTTTACGACAGCCCCAAACACGTAAAATATGCAAAAGATAAAGTAGAACGCGTCTAACTTTATTTTGCAGGGGCAATGTGATATGGTCAAGGTAGGTTTATTAAATTGTTTATAAACTGTGGGCGCCAAGAAGACCATGGCGCAATGAACTATATCACATCGCATTACATTTGATGTTTTGAGTGCATCTTATATTGTGTGATTATATATATTAGTATATATATTAGTTACACGGCGGTAGTTATATATAAGATGATCCCTTCAAAATACCACTAGTGTTCTTCCTCCAACGAGCACCACCAAGAAAGTTCTACGTTATGAGGCAGGCCGTGACGATCGGGTGTCAGACATATCGTCGTTCGCATACAGTGGGTGTAAGCCATGTTGCACAAGCGTTACGTGGAGGTTATTGTGGCGAGCCTAGCATATGCAGATATGGCCTCGGAACACGGAGGCCGAAAGGTCGAGCATGAGTCACAGAGTTGTTGTGATTGACAATTGTCTACCCTTGAAGTTGTGCTGCCGGCTCTGACGATGAGGGGTTGTGCAATGGATGGGGGTCGTGTAATCGCTTAAACGACCAGGAGGGATGTTCGTTTGAGTGGGAGGTCGGAAAGTTATTTTCTAAAATACTAGAACTCAAAATATAATGAACAAAGTCTGTTTTGCAAACCTTTGTAGATATTAACCATTGTAATAGCATCTTTTAAAATTAGGCGCATTCCTGCGATTGAGAAACTTAAAAGGTTGGGTCCAAACTTCATAGTTTTATACTTTAGCTTGAGGATACTCCTTGTTTAAACCGTTAGCTCTTTGTGATACAATACCCGCTAGGAGATAAACCCGGAGATTCCGCTAACAAAAGATAATTTGGATTATCAGGTTTTGTGCGGATGATATCATCATAGTCCACTGTATGCTATGATCTCTGCCATAGAGAACCAACGGTGGGTACGAGTTATTAGATCGCGAACATATGAGATGGTCGCTAAACTCGGGGTACCCCTAAAGTTGGGTTGATGAAGTTTATCAGTACGTTGACTGATTGTCTTCTCAACCAAGATGGAAGAGAATACACACATTGAAGGAGCACGTGGCAGTCATACTTGATAACATTGGTCATACTTGATGACATATGGTCATACTTGATAAACATTGAGACGCCTCGCTCAGCTCGATCACTGGATGACAGACGTCGTTGCCAAGTGCAAATGCTATGTCATAGACTATGTCATGCAAGGGGAATCGTTCACCTTCATGGTTCTTGATTACGTTGGAAGTATCAAGAAGATGAAACAGATCGCCGGAAGTCATCAATGATGATGGTGTATATATGATATACATGTTATGAATGTTTTACCTAAGCAAGTACTCACAGTAGTGACTAAGTTTTTGATACTAGTCATGTTTTATGAAAACCAGATTTACTACTTGAGTAGCTTGGAAGGATGAGGCGACATTGCGTGTTGATAATGGCAGACAAATTGTTGTGATGGCCATAGACACTCTCCCTCTAGATCTACCATTTGAATAAATTCTTTTACGATCGCCTGTTAGTATGATCGTTATAAGTGTGTCTCCTCTAGCGAGACAATTGTTCATATATGTTAGTGACAAATTCGTTGTCCTATATTTATGAAGTAATGATCATATGCCGATTTGAATTTAGATGGTAGAAGCTCCCACATTCATAATATTAATGCCAAAGGAAATAAACTTAATAGAGACACCACATTCGTGTGGCACCACCGTTTAATTCATGTCAATGTTATAGTCAATGAATTAGCTCCATACAGATGGATCTACAAGTCCTTAGATTTGATCTTTTGACAATGGCAAGATAACTAAGACACCGTTTTCGGAAAACGGGCATATAACTTATTGATAGTCATGCATATAGATGTATGTGGTTCAATGAAGTAATTGACGGGTAGTGGAGACCTTTATTTCGTGAACTTCGCTGAACGTTTTGAGTATGACTTGTTGAGAATCGTGCATATGGGTGTATGTGAATCAATGAAGTACTTTAACGTGAAGTGGAAGTCTTTATTTCATAGACTTCATGAATATTCCAAGTAGATATATGAATATCCACTCAGGGAATGTTGGCCTGAAAATTTTGATTCGATCAAACAAGTTCAGAATGAAGTAGGAAATAAACTTAACAAGAAAATCAAATTCCCGCGATACAGATCGAGAAAATGAAGATTTGAGTTATAATGTTGGCATATCATTGGAAGACTTGTGAGAAGAGTTCCACAAATTACGTCGCATGGAACACCATAGTGTTATGGTATGTTAGGACGTCGTAATCGCACCCTATCGGATAGTGTGTGGTAAATAAATCTCTTACCGAATTATCGTGATCATTAGAGTCATATGGTAGAAACGTAAACATTCACGTTAGATAATAGGGAAACCATTTAAATCCATGGAGACAATACCATATGAGTAATGGCGTGGCTTTTAGCCTGGATTGTCGTTTCAGCAATTTAGTGTTTCGATGTGATCAAACCTAAAATGGATTAATCTTTGTAGTGTACCTAAAGAGTTAATTGGGTACATGTCTCACGACATAGGCAAAATCGTTGCCGGAATATACCTTGCGAAAGAAATAGTTTCTTGTCCAAGGGTATAAGTGAGAAAGAAAGTAGAGCAAGACGAAGTTGATGAAACTTTCTCTCCAGACATCAGAGTTGCGCAACCGAAAGTGTTTTCGGTGTCATGCTCCACAGCTTGAAAAAGGCTGATGATACAAGATCATGATGCTCTGAGCTCATACTAAGAACGTAGGCGTACGAGGTTGTGTTCCACACTATGTGTTACGACAATCTTGTTATGAAGGTCATGTTAATGGAACATGACAGACCTACGAACTACGAAGAAGAGATGGTAGACCTAGGTCCGAGAAATGGCTATGAGTCATATATGATCCGAGATAAAATCCATGTACGATTACCAGGTAATGACTTGGGAGATCTTCTTGATGGCATCTAGGCTGTTAATAGAATATGGAATTTTATGAGAGAGTAGACACTGATAAGGATCGATTTGTCGTGAAACAGTTCCGACAGATTCAAAAGTTGACCACAATGAGATTTTGTCTCAAGTGGCGAAGCCTAAATCTATTCTGGGTCGTTTAGCAATTACTATAATTTCGAATGAGAAATTGATAGAAGGATAAGGAAACCATGTTTCTTAATAGTGTCATTAAGAAAGAGTTGTAATCAGTACAATAATGGTTTGGTGATCCTGAGGATGCTAAACATGTATGCAAACTTCAGTTGTCCATTCATGGGCTGAAGCAAGCATATCGGAGCTGGAATCTTCACTTTGATGATGTGATCAAAGGATTTTGGAGTTGTCCAAAACAGTTGAAGAGACTTGCATTTGCAAAGAAGTGAGTGGGAGCAAAGTAGCTTTTCTTGATCTTATATGCGGAAGGCATATTTGAGTGGGAGCTAAGTAGCTTTCCTTGATCTTATATGCGGAAGGCATATTTGAGTGGGAGCTAGGTGTCATTCATGATTTTGTATGTGACGACATATTGAATGACACAGATCCTCTAGTAGAGTGTAAAGGATTATTTAAGTGATTAAATTTTCTATGAAAGAAGTTAGGAGTATTAGGCATCCAATCTATAATTGTATAGATCGTAAGGGGCTTAATAACATTAGGTCGGAATATTTCCTAAGTTAAGATTCTGAAGTGTTTCAGAATAGAACAAGCGAAGAAGATTGTTCTTGCTTGTATGACTAGGTGAAATATTAAGTTTATCTTGGCATTTTCAGTGATAGCAAATGATGTTCGACATTCTCTATGTATCAGACATAGATGCTATCAGATTGAAAGCTCGACTTAGTGTGACCCAAGTTCTTGGTTGAAGAACGGGTTCTAGAGTGATCCTTGTGTGGATCAATGAACAAACGTTAAGTATATTTTTCAGTGTCTGTGAGAACTGAAGATATGTTTTCTGGTAAAGGGAAAGAGTGAAAGACAACTTGCCGTAAAGAGGTTACGATGATGCAAGTTATTACACTGGCCCATACAACTAGAAATCTCATATAGGAGATGTCCTTTATTTTGAAGAAAGACATGGTTAGTTTGCGAAGTCGCATATGAATGCACTGTTGCATAATCTACGTAGGTATAGAAATATATGGCAACTTCAGAAGTAGCAAGTGTGATTGGACTGAGCAGTTTTCCGAGCGTATGTGGTCCCCTTAATAGATCTCTTAGACTTTTAAGGCCCATGCTACGTGAATGTTCGAGTCTCACTCCATCCACTAGGATATATTTCACCGTCATCGTAAGATACGGGATGATGTCAAACTAGGTGACATAGAAGTGTTGCAAAGCACATATAGGTCTCAATGTGTGAGATCTGTTGACTGTATTCCTCTTCCACGAGACAAGCATGCACCAAGATGCTATGGGTGTTGAGCTTTTACCAAGTTGTAAACTAGATTAAGTGTTACTCTAGTGCAAGTGGGAGACTGAAGGGAATATGCCCTAGAGGCACTTAATAAAGATAGTTTATTGGTTATATTCCAATTGTTCATTATATGTTTTATACCATGCTATAACTGTATTAAGCGGAAACATTAATACACGTGTGGTAGATAAACAACCAGGTCCCTAGTTGCCTCTGCTAAGACTAGTTTCATTGCGCGGTTGATGATCGAGGTTTCCCGATCATGAGACATGGCGTCTGTCGGCAATGGAGTCATATCGTTAGGTGGAACGATGTGATGGACTTACCCATAATTTGTAGGACGTAGTCATTACGCCTTCGACCGTGAGATCAACTCTTATTGTTATTCCTGGAAGATACTTTGATCGCACCAAACGTCATGTCTTATATAGTGTGACAATAACGGTGATACTTTTGGGTATCGGAAGGGGGTAGTTGAGACGAGGGGTCAAGAGCGGGATTTGTCAGTCCGTATAGCCGGATAGATACTCTAGGGCCCACTCGGTGAGATTATGTCAAATGAGTTTGCAAACATGTGACTAGGTCACCAGCTGACATAATATCATAGACGAGTAGAAGATAGTGTTGTCGGTAACGAGATCATGCTAGGTATGGAGATATCTATGAACGATGCTCGGACACGCTAAGTATCGCTATGGCAAAAGGTTTAAGACTCGACGTCCAGGTTTGATAGATGAAAGTCATTCGTTATATCACAGGGGTTAATTCATGGGGTCCAGGCCTACGAGTTAATCATTGATCGGAGAGGAGTCTCGATCATGTCTGTTATTATATCGAACCGCTAGGGTAACACACTTAAGGGGTTTCGACAAGACAACCGGAAAGGAAAGAGATCACCGGGAACGTCCCGGGAAAGTTCCGATGGAGATCGGAGAACCGAAGGTAGTTCGGAGAGTTTCGGAAAAGTTCCGGAAGAGAGGAAATTGTTTATATATGTTAAACTAATGTTAATTAGTGAATTAATATTATTTTAATGAATTTATAATGATTAAATTCGGATTTAAACATGCAGCCCACTAAATGGGCCCTTCCGGGAGGGAGAAGGCCCATGTAGGGGCCGAATTCCCCCCCAAGGGCCAAACCCCACCAAGGGGAATTCGGATGGGCCCTAAGGGGCCCATGTGGGGGCCGGCTCCCCCCTCCCTTGGTTGGTGCGGCTGGGATAGTCCCACCTTGCCTGGTTAGCAAGGTGGGGTGCCTCCTTTCTCCTATATATAGAGGGGTAGAGAGCCCCTCTCTACACACCAATTTCTCTCTACCTTTTTCTCCTTGGATCACGTGACTCCCATGTTTGGAGTTGCGCCAAGGAGAGATCTCTCCACCATAGCCCGCTGCCGCGCTGCTGGTGTTCCGGTCCAAGTCTTCCGCTGCTCGTCCTGGACTGGAGCTTCGGAGGCCGTCGTCTCCACCGTATGTGTGTAACACCCTGCGAGGTGCTGCGCTAGCGGTACTCGGAGGCCTACTTCCTCCACCCGACCTCGAGGTCATCTTCATCGTCTTCGTCACGCCGAGTTCTTCGCGACCTAGAGGTCGGCTACGTCGTCTTCGTCGTCAACGCTTGTGCTGGAGCATAATCCCCGCTTTTCGGTCTACAAGGGTATGCATTCCGATCTCCGCCGTACTTCTATATCTGCATAGTGTAGATCTTGGCTAGTTTAAGGATATCGTTGGTAGGAAAATTTTTGTTTTCTGCCTGCGATCCCCTTCAGTGGTATCAGAGCCGATCTATCGTAGATATAGCTGTACGCTGTTAGAACCCGTGTTCTGCACGGGGGCACCGTTCCTGTTATTTGCTACCCTCTAGCGTGCACTTGTGATTCCAGCGGCATCGAGTTGATGAAGCGGCCCGGACCGACTTTACGTGTACGCTTACGCGAGACTGGTTCCACTACTGACATACGGCTTGTACCGTATCTGTGGCTGGCGGGTGTCAGTTTCTCTCTCTTTAGTTGGCTTTGCATTTTCAATGGAGGGCCCGAAAGGGATGCTTAAACATGCAATTATTGGATCGTTGTTGTGGTCATAAGTTCGTAGGTAAGAAGCGGTTCTTTTTACGACAGCCCCAAACACGTAAAATATGCAAAAGATAAAGTAGAACGCGTCTAACTTTATTTTGCAGGGGCAATGTGATATGGTCAAGGTAGGTTTATTAAATTGTTTATAAACTGTGGGCGCCAAGAAGACCATGGCGCAATGGACTATATCACATCGCATTACATTTGATGTTTTGAGTGCATTTTATATTGTGTGATTATATATATTAGTTACACGGCGGTAGTTATATATAAGATGATCCCTTCAAAATACCACTAGTGTTCTTCCTCCAACGAGCACCACCAAGAAAGTTCTACGTTATGAGGCAGGCCGTGACGATCGGGTGTCAGACATATCGTCGTTCGCATACAGTGGGTGTAATCCATGTTGCACAAGCGTTACGTGGAGGTTATTGTGGCGAGCCTAGCATATGCAGATATGGCCTCGGAACCCGGAGGCCGAAAGGTCGAGCATGAGTCACAGAGTTGTTGTGATTGACAATTGTCTACCCTTGAAGTTGTGCTGCCGGCTCTGACGATGAGGGGTTGTGCAATGGATGGGGGTCGTGTAATCGCTTAAACGACCAGGAGGGATGTTCGTTTGAGTGGGAGGTCGGAAAGTTATTTTCTAAAATACTAGAACTCAAAATATAATGAACAAAGACTGTTTTGCAAACCTTTGTAGATATTAACCATTGTAATAGCATCTTTTAAAATTAGGCGCATTCCTGCGATTGAGAAACTTAAAAGGTTGGGTCCAAACTTCATAGTTTTATACTTTAGCTTGAGGATACTCCTTGTTTAAACCGTTAGCTCTTTGTGATACAATACCCGCTAGGAGATAAACCCGGAGATTCCGCTAACAAAAGATAATTTGGATTATCAGGTTTTGTGCGGATGATATCATCATAGTCCAGTGTATGCTATGATCTCTGCCATAGAGAACCAACGGTGGGTACGAGTTATTAGATCGCGAACATATGAGATGGTCGCTAAACTCGGGGTACCCCTAAAGTTGGGTTGATGAAGTTTATCAGTACGTTGACTGATTGTCTTCTCAACCAAGATGGAAGAGAATACACACATTGAAGGAGCACGTGGCAGTCATACTTGATAACATTGGTCATACTTGATGACATATGGTCATACTTGATAAACATTGAGACGCCTCGCTCAGCTCGATCACTGGATGACAGACGTCGTTGCCAAGTGCAAATGCTATGTCATAGACTATGTCATGCAAGGGGAATCGTTCACCTTCATGGTTCTTGATTACGTTGGAAGTATCAAGAAGATGAAACAGATCGCCGGAAGTCATCAATGATGATGGTGTATATATGATATACATGTTATGAATGTTTTACCTAAGCAAGTACTCACAGTAGTGACTAAGTTTTTGATACTAGTCATGTTTTATGAAAACCAGATTTACTACTTGAGTAGCTTGGAAGGATGAGGCGACATTGCGTGTTGATAATGGCAGACAAATTGTTGTGATGGCCATAGACACTCTCCCTCTAGATCTACCATTTGAATAAATTCTTTTACGATCGCCTGTTAGTATGATCGTTATAAGTGTGTCTCCTCTAGCGAGACAATTGTTCATATATGTTAGTGACAAATTCGTTGTCCTATATTTATGAAGTAATGATCATATGCCGATTTGAATTTAGATGGTAGAAGCTCCCACATTCATAATATTAATGCCAAAGGAAATAAACTTAATAGAGACACCACATTCGTGTGGCACCACCGTTTAATTCATGTCAATGTTATAGTCAATGAATTAGCTCCATACAGATGGATCTACAAGTCCTTAGATTTGATCTTTTGACAATGGCAAGATAACTAAGACACCGTTTTCGGAAAACGGGCATATAACTTATTGATAGTCATGCATATAGATGTATGTGGTTCAATGAAGTAATTGACGGGTAGTGGAGACCTTTATTTCGTGAACTTCGCTGAACGTTTTGAGTATGACTTGTTGAGAATCGTGCATATGGGTGTATGTGAATCAATGAAGTACTTTAACGTGAAGTGGAAGTCTTTATTTCATAGACTTCATGAATATTCCAAGTAGATATATGAATATCCACTCAGGGAATGTTGGCCTGAAAATTTTGATTCGATCAAACAAGTTCAGAATGAAGTAGGAAATAAACTTAACAAGAAAATCAAATTCCCGCGATACAGATCGAGAAAATGAAGATTTGAGTTATAATGTTGGCATATCATTGGAAGACTTGTGAGAAGAGTTCCACAAATTACGTCGCATGGAACACCATAGTGTTATGGTATGTTAGGACGTCGTAATCGCACCCTATCGGATAGTGTGTGGTAAATAAATCTCTTACCGAATTATCGTGATCATTAGAGTCATATGGTAGAAACGTAAACATTCACGTTAGATAATAGGGAAACCATTTAAATCCATGGAGACAATACCATATGAGTAATGGCGTGGCTTTTAGCCTGGATTGTCGTTTCAGCAATTTAGTGTTTCGATGTGATCAAACCTAAAATGGATTAATCTTTGTAGTGTACCTAAAGAGTTAATTGGGTACATGTCTCACGACATAGGCAAAATCGTTGCCGGAATATACCTTGCGAAAGAAATAGTTTCTTGTCCAAGGGTATAAGTGAGAAAGAAAGTAGAGCAAGACGAAGTTGATGAAACTTTCTCTCCAGACATCAGAGTTGCGCAACCGAAAGTGTTTTCGGTGTCATGCTCCACAGCTTGAAAAAGGCTGATGATACAAGATCATGATGCTCTGAGCTCATACTAAGAACGTAGGCGTACGAGGTTGTGTTCCACACTATGTGTTACGACAATCTTGTTATGAAGGTCATGTTAATGGAACATGACAGACCTACGAACTACGAAGAAGAGATGGTAGACCTAGGTCCGAGAAATGGCTATGAGTCATATATGATCCGAGATAAAATCCATGTACGATTACCAGGTAATGACTTGGGAGATCTTCTTGATGGCATCTAGGCTGTTAATAGAATATGGAATTTTATGAGAGAGTAGACACTGATAAGGATCGATTTGTCGTGAAACAGTTCCGACAGATTCAAAAGTTGACCACAATGAGATTTTGTCTCAAGTGGCGAAGCCTAAATCTATTCTGGGTCGTTTAGCAATTACTATAATTTCGAATGAGAAATTGATAGAAGGATAAGGAAACCATGTTTCTTAATAGTGTCATTAAGAAAGAGTTGTAATCAGTACAATAATGGTTTGGTGATCCTGAGGATGCTAAACATGTATGCAAACTTCAGTTGTCCATTCATGGGCTGAAGCAAGCATATCGGAGCTGGAATCTTCACTTTGATGATGTGATCAAAGGATTTTGGAGTTGTCCAAAACAGTTGAAGAGACTTGCATTTGCAAAGAAGTGAGTGGGAGCAAAGTAGCTTTTCTTGATCTTATATGCGGAAGGCATATTTGAGTGGGAGCTAAGTAGCTTTCCTTGATCTTATATGCGGAAGGCATATTTGAGTGGGAGCTAGGTGTCATTCATGATTTTGTATGTGACGACATATTGAATGACACAGATCCTCTAGTAGAGTGTAAAGGATTATTTAAGTGATTAAATTTTCTATGAAAGAAGTTAGGAGTATTAGGCATCCAATCTATAATTGTATAGATCGTAAGGGGCTTAATAACATTAGGTCGGAATATTTCCTAAGTTAAGATTCTGAAGTGTTTCAGAATAGAACAAGCGAAGAAGATTGTTCTTGCTTGTATGACTAGGTGAAATATTAAGTTTATCTTGGCATTTTCAGTGATAGCAAATGATGTTCGACATTCTCTATGTATCAGACATAGATGCTATCAGATTGAAAGCTCGACTTAGTGTGACCCAAGTTCTTGGTTGAAGAACGGGTTCTAGAGTGATCCTTGTGTGGATCAATGAACAAACGTTAAGTATATTTTTCAGTGTCTGTGAGAACTGAAGATATGTTTTCTGGTAAAGGGAAAGAGTGAAAGACAACTTGCCGTAAAGAGGTTACGATGATGCAAGTTATTACACTGGCCCATACAACTAGAAATCTCATATAGGAGATGTCCTTTATTTTGAAGAAAGACATGGTTAGTTTGCGAAGTCGCATATGAATGCACTGTTGCATAATCTACGTAGGTATAGAAATATATGGCAACTTCAGAAGTAGCAAGTGTGATTGGACTGAGCAGTTTTCCGAGCGTATGTGGTCCCCTTAATAGATCTCTTAGACTTTTAAGGCCCATGCTACGTGAATGTTCGAGTCTCACTCCATCCACTAGGATATATTTCACCGTCATCGTAAGATACGGGATGATGTCAAACTAGGTGACATAGAAGTGTTGCAAAGCACATATAGGTCTCAATGTGTGAGATCTGTTGACTGTATTCCTCTTCCACGAGACAAGCATGCACCAAGATGCTATGGGTGTTGAGCTTTTACCAAGTTGTAAACTAGATTAAGTGTTACTCTAGTGCAAGTGGGAGACTAAAGGGAATATGCCCTAGAGGCACTTAATAAAGATAGTTTATTGGTTATATTCCAATTGTTCATTATATGTTTTATACCATGCTATAACTGTATTAAGCGGAAACATTAATACACGTGTGGTAGATAAACAACCAGGTCCCTAGTTGCCTCTGCTAAGACTAGTTTCATTGCGCGGTTGATGATCGAGGTTTCCCGATCATGAGACATGGCGTCTGTCGGCAATGGAGTCATATCGTTAGGTGGAACGATGTGATGGACTTACCCATAATTTGTAGGACGTAGTCATTACGCCTTCGACCGTGAGATCAACTCTTATTGTTATTCCTGGAAGATACTTTGATCGCACCAAACGTCATGTCTTATATAGTGTGACAATAACGGTGATACTTTTGGGTATCGGAAGGGGGTAGTTGAGACGAGGGGTCAAGAGCGGGATTTGTCAGTCCGTATAGCCGGATAGATACTCTAGGGCCCACTCGGTGAGATTATGTCAAATGAGTTTGCAAACATGTGACTAGGTCACCAGCTGACATAATATCATAGACGAGTAGAAGATAGTGTTGTCGGTAACGAGATCATGCTAGGTATGGAGATATCTATGAACGATGCTCGGACACGCTAAGTATCGCTATGGCAAAAGGTTTAAGACTCGACGTCCAGGTTTGATAGATGAAAGTCATTCGTTATATCACAGGGGTTAATTCATGGGGTCCAGGCCTACGAGTTAATCATTGATCGGAGAGGAGTCTCGATCATGTCTGTTATTATATCGAACCGCTAGGGTAACACACTTAAGGGGTTTCGACATGACAACCGGAAAGGAAAGAGATCACCGGGAACGTCCCGGGAAAGTTCCGATGGAGATCGGAGAACCGAAGGTAGTTCGGAGAGTTTCGGAAAAGTTCCGGAAGAGAGGAAATTGTTTATATATGTTAAACTAATGTTAATTAGTGAATTAATATTATTTTAATGAATTTATAATGATTAAATTCGGATTTAAACATGCAGCCCACTAAATGGGCCCTTCCGGGAGGGAGAAGGCCCATGTAGGGGCCGAATTCCCCCCCAAGGGCCAAACCCCACCAAGGGGAATTCGGATGGGCCCTAAGGGGCCCATGTGGGGGCCGGCTCCCCCCTCCCTTGGTTGGTGCGGCTGGGATAGTCCCACCTTGCCTGGTTAGCAAGGTGGGGTGCCTCCTTTCTCCTATATATAGAGGGGTAGAGAGCCCCTCTCTACACACCAATTTCTCTCTACCTTTTTCTCCTTGGATCACGTGACTCCCATGTTTGGAGTTGCGCCAAGGAGAGATCTCTCCACCATAGCCTGCTGCCGCGCTGCTGGTGTTCCGGTCCAAGTCTTCCGCTGCTCGTCCTGGACTGGAGCTTCGGAGGCCGTCGTCTCCACCGTATGTGTGTAACACCCTGCGAGGTGCTGCGCTAGCGGTACTCGGAGGCCTACTTCCTCCACCCGACCTCGAGGTCATCTTCATCGTCTTCGTCGCGCCGAGTTCTTCGCGACCTAGAGGTCGGCTACGTCGTCTTCGTCGTCAACGCTTGTGCGGGAGCATAATCCCCGCTTTTCGGTCTACAAGGGTATGTATTCCGATCTCCGCCGTACTTCTATATTTGCATAGTGTAGATCTTGGCTAGTTTAAGGATATCGTTGGTAGGAATTTTTTTGTTTTCTGCCTGCGATCCCCTTCATCACTCACACCTCACTGAAGATGCAACCATCTAATCATCGGCCAAAAGTAGTCATGCTGACGTCAGCATGACAATGGAGTTTAACAGTAGCAATTCACTTAACATTGCAAAACAGTAGCAATAGCACATCTAAAACAATAGCATTTCCTAGCAATTCATCTAAAACAGTAGCATGAAATATTTTAAACAGTAGCATAAATATCAATAGCATATAAATAACAATAGCATTCATATAAGAAACACTTTAAATTCTAACAATAGCATATAAGTATGTTGAATCCATAAATTACATAACAACTTTGCATCCACACAATTAATCCACACTAATAAAATTACACAAGTACATTATCAAAATTTATTACAATAGTAGATGAAATTGTTCTTTGAATTCAGTAGCAAAAACGGTCCTAATAGCAAACAAGTACTAAATCAACAACTATGTATTTGCATTTGCACTAATAGCATTTGAACTACTAATTAAAAAACAATATAAAAACAACACCTAAACTATCAAGTCTAAATATATTTTCGTAGCAAGTCTAACTAGCAAGTATAACTAAATTTTCCTAACAACACCTAAAACAGTAGAATTTTCAAGTCTAACTAAATATTCTGGAAAAACAAGGTGATGACGTCACCATGACGTCGCCAATGGAGATTCAACTTCCTGCCCCTCCATTGCAGACGAGAGGAGGAGCCCGACACCGCGGCGAGTTGCACACCGACGGGCGCGACCTATTGGTGGCGGCGCCGCCCTAATTTTGTCACCGGAGTAGGGCCATAGCCACGCAACCGCCGCCGCCGGAATCGGGCGCGTCGAGGAAGGCTTACTGCACGTCGCGTTGGGTATGGGCGGCGTCGGGGACGGCTTCGAGCAGCGGTCAGCGGCACAGCACGGCAGCGTCTCCGGCGCAGGAAGCCTACTCCGGCGTTCTAGAAACCCTAGCTCCGGCGTGGCAATGGTGAGAAGAGGGAGGAGAAGAGCTTACCTATCGCCGCGCGGAGATTCGGCCGGAGTCGGGGGAGACGAGCAGCGGGCAGCGGCGCGGCACGGCAGCGTCTCCGGCGATGGCGTCGAGGGAGGCGAGGCGTCTGCGTCGTCTTCGTCGTCGAGGGGCTCGGGGTTCGTCTGTGTGTGGGAGAGAGAATGAGAACTGCCCGATCTGGGCGAGGGCATTTAATGCATGGACCTTTAGTACCGGTCGCTAGCACGGACCGGTACTAAAGGTCCTTCAGTACCGGCTGGTAGCACGGCCCGGTACTAAAGGTCTGTCGTTTGGGCTCCTAGAAAACTGGCGCGAAACGAAAACCTTTAGTACCGGTTGCAACCAGCAACCGGTACTGAAGGTGTTTTTTGTATTTTATTTCCCTTTTCTATTTTCTGTTTTCTGTTTTTGTATATCTACTGATGTAATTGTCTAAAACTAGTAAAATTAGTTTCTAATAATTTGTAAAAAATATATTTATATTCAAGAACATGTTTTCAACAAATTACAAAGAATATTGACATTTTAAAAATGTAACATTTAAAATAAAAGGTATTTTATATCTATTTTCTTTTAACTAATTAGTTTCTAAAACTTTGTACAAATCTCTATTCCACAAATAGGTGCATATTGGTATAAGAAACAGTCATGCCAAAGGAATTCTTGAAATTATTTTCATAAATATCATTTTCCATTTTTTTTAAGTGCAAAAAATGACTTTTTTTTGTGAACAAAGTACCAAAAATATTATGCAAAATGGCACCCATTTAATTTTCATGAAAACTAGTCCGCATATGATGTATAATCCCCAAGTATTAGGTTTTTCTTTAATTTCTACCTAATTTCCCTAGTTAATTGAGTTTATGTCGATTTTTCGAAAGTAACTCAAATTTGAACTACAACTGTTTGATAGTTTGGTCTGAAGTTTTTGGAAAAATCATTTTAAGGTACACAACTAGTGGTTATATCACAGAAACGTTGATAGTTCTAGAAAATATTACATCTTTCGATGAATTGTCACCGCGACCGTTTTGATCGTTTTTACCGGAAAATGAAATAATGTGATAAACACTTCAAAAAAGGAAATCCTTTGGCATGGGACCTTATATGTGTACTTGTTGCTATGAAAAATGATCAACTTGATTTCTGACAAAATTTGCAAAAAAAAGTCTTAACAAAAAGGTCTATCATGTATGAACATCTAGAAGTTTCAAGACAAATGACCAAGTTATGGTCATTTCAACAACATAGTTTGTGATAAAGACCTCATATTCCACAACATAGTTTGTGATAAAGACCTCATATTTCATAAATATCATTCCTGGATTACACATCACCAATATTCCCATATGTTGTATTATTCCTCCTTTTCTTCGATTGCTTAACTTTGCGCCGGAACCATGGAGAATCTTCATTACTAATACGTCTCCAACATATCTATAATTTCTTATGTTCCATGCTATATTATACCAAGTTATTACATGTTTTATATGCATTTTATATAGTTTTATGCATTTTCTGGGACTAACCTATTAACAAGATGCCACAGTGCCAGTTCCCTGTTTTCTGCTGTTTTTGGTTTCAGAAAAGTACTTAAGGAAATATTCTCGGAATTGGACGATTTCTTTTCAGAAGTCAGGTTTTATTTGGGAACGTTCCAGAAAACCGAAGACGAGACGAAGTGGGCGACCGAGGCGCCGTCATCAGGTCCTCGCGCGGCAGGCCTCCTGGCCGCGCGAGCACATGATGTGGGCCCCTCGGGGCGCCACCGACTTCGCCCTTTCGCCTACATATACCCCCCAGACCAAAAACCCTAGCACGGTGTTCATATTTTCCTCCACGGGTCCCGAGCCGCCGCCGTCGTCAACACCAATTCGGGAGAGATCAGAACTCCTCCCCGGCACCCTGCCGGGAGGGGGAATCGTCACCGGAGGCCTCTACGTCACCATGACCGCCTCCGGACTGATGCGTGAGTAGTCTACCCTTGGACTACGGGTCCATAGCAGTAGCTAGATGGTTGTCTTCTCCTCTTGTGCTATCATGTTTAGATCTTGTGAGCTGCCTATCATGATCAAGATCACCGTTATGTAATACTTCATGTTGTGTTTGCTGGGATCCGATAAATATTGAGTACTAAAGTTATTGCTTCATAATATATCATGTGTGTGCTATTTAATGATCTTGCATGCTCTCCGTTACTTGTGTATGCTCTGGCCAAGTAGATGCTTGTGACTCCAAGAGGGGGTATTTATGCTCGATAGTAGGTTCATGTCTCTATTAAATCTGGGGTGGTGACAGCTAGCTCTAAGGTTGTAGATGTACTGTTGCTACTAGGGATAAAACAGTAGTACTTTGTCTAAGGATGATGTTACTTACTTACTTTACACACAGTGCTTAAGGCGATAATCTGTTGCATGCAACTTAATACTGAAAGGGGTGCGGACGCTAACCGGAAGGTGGATTATTAGTCATAGATGCGGTTGGAACGGTCTATGTATATTGCTGTAATGCCCGAATGAATCTCACACTAGACATCATAACATTGGTATATGCATTGGTTTGCTCATCATTATTCTATCAATTGCCCAGCTGTAATTTGTTTACCCGCATGAATGTTATTATTATTTATGGAGAGACACCACTAGTGAACTGTGGACCCCGGTCCTTCTCTTTAATCTGATAAACCACAAACTGCAAACCTGTTACTTTCTGCAAACACACATCTTTCTTCCACACATACGTTTAATCCTTTGTTACAGCAAGCCGGTGAGATTGACAACCTCACCGTTAAGTTGGGGCAAAGTATCTTGATTGTGTTGTGTGCAGGTTCCACGTCACTTACGTCGCAGACTTTTCTGGCGCCGTTGACACCTCGGGGGAATTCATTATTTCCTACTGGTTCGATAACCTTGGTTTCACAACTGAGGGAAACTTGCTGCTGCACTACTTCATACCTTCCTCTTGGGGTCTCCCAACAACACACCCACCGTGTGCATCAAGCAATTTTTCTGGCACCGTTGCCGGGGAAATAAGAATTCCTTTGAAGACCTTCACACTCCTCCGCCAACTTCGTTGCCGGTGATTTGAAGATTCTTCTACGAGGAGAGTTTTCGCACTTCCAATCTTTTTATTTTGTTATTGTCTTGCTTAGTTTATTTTTATTATTGTCTTGTTTGCTTAATATCAAAAATACAAAAAAATTAGTTACTTGCAATTTATTTTATTGTCTTGTTTGCTTAAATATCAAAAATACAAAAAAATTAGTTACTTGCATTACTTTGTTTATTTCGGTTTGCTATTTTATTTTCAGTTTTTGTTATTTTGGTTATTTCGGTTTGTTAATTAATTTGTTAAAATGAGTACTGCTGAGAATACTAAGTTGTGTGACTTTACAAGCACCAACAACAATGATTTTATATGCACACCTATTGCTCCACCTGCATCTAAAGCTGAATTCTTTGAAATTAAACCTGCTTTGTTGAACCTTGTTATGAGAGAGCAATTTTCTGGTGTTAGTTTTGATGATGCTGCTGCCCATCTAAATAATTTTGTTGAACTATGTGAAATGCAAAAATATAAGGATGTAGATGGTGATATTATAAAACTGAAATTATTTCCTTTCTCCTTGAGAGGAAGAGCTAAAGAATGGTTGCTTTCATTGCCTAGGAATAGTATTGATTCATGGATTAAATGTAAAGATGCTTTTATTGGAAAATACTATCCTCCTGCTAAGATTATTTCTCTAAGAAGTAGCATCATGAATTTTAAACAACTTGATAATGAACATGTTGCTCAAGCTTGGGAAAGAATGAAATCTTTGATAAAGAATTGCCCAACCCATGGACTGACTGCTTGGATGATCATCCAAACCTTTTATGCAGGACTGAATTTTTCTTCAAGAAACCTATTGGATTCAGCTGCTGGAGGTACTTTTATGTCCATCACCTTGGGGGCTGCAACAAAACTTCTAGATGATATGATGGTGAATTATTCTGAATGGCATACTGAAAGGACACCTCAAAGTAAGAAGGTAAATTCTGTTGAAGAAACCTCCTCCTTGAGTGAAAAGATTGATATTATTATGTCTATGCTTGCAAATGGTAAATCCCATGTTGATCCAAATAATGTTCCCTTAGCTTCTTTAGTTGCACAAGAAGAGCATGTTGATGTGAACTTTATTAAAAACAACAATTTCAACAACAATGCCTATAGGAACAATTATGGTAATAACAACTATAAGCCCTATCCTCCTAATAATGGGAACTCTTATGGTAACTCTTATGGTAATTCTTATGGTAAAATGCCTAGTGAGGAAAGGATTCTAGAGATTGAAAAAGCTACTAAAGTTTTTATGCAAAACCAATATGAGCAAAATAAAGTGTTCACTAAAACCATGGAAGAACAATCTAATATGTTGAGAAATATTAGTCATCAAATGAAAAAATTAAATAGGGAGATTTCGGGTCTTCAAGGAAAAATGACTAATGCTGAAACTTGTATTTCCTCTATGTCTGCAGCACAATCTTCTTTAATTAATAAAATGGCTGCTAAACCTGAAAATATTGATGATAATCCCTTTGCTAAAATTAATGCCATCCAAGTTCAAATAGATGAAAATGTTAGGATGATGGCCCAATTACGTGCTAGATGGGAAAGAGAGAAAGAACTAAATAAAGAGGCTAATATTGTTAAAGTTTTTACTATTACTACCTCTGAAAATAATGGTGTTTCACATGCTAGTAAGCCTCCTATTATCAATGGTAACATAGTTGGTGTTGGAAATGTCTCCTCTACTTCTTCCAAAAATTTAAAATTGCCCAAAACTGCTGAAACTAGTGTTGATAAAAGTGCTGAAATTTTTAAGAACATGGGAGAATGTGGTTCGCTTTGCTTTGATGATAATAATTTTGATTTTGATAATTGTAATATCTCTGAAGTTATTAAGTTCTTGCAAAAGTTGGCCACAAGTCCTAATGCTAGCTCTCTTAATTTGGCTTTTACTACTCATATTACAAATGCTCTCATTAAAGCTAGGGAAGATAAATTAAGACTTGAAGCTTCTATCCCTAAGAAGTTAGAAGATGGTTGGGAGCCCATCATTAAAATGAAAGTAGATAAATTTGATTGCAATGCTTTGTGTGACCTTGGTGCAAGTATTTCTGTTATGCCTAAAAAGCTTTATGATATGTTTGATTTGCCACCATTGGAACATTGCTATTTGGATGTTTTTCTTGCTGATAATGCTTTGAAGAAACCTTTGGGGAGAGTTAATGATGTTCCCATTATGGTTAATAATAACCTGGTCCCCGTTGATTTCATTGTCTTGGATATTGAATGCAATCCATCTTGTCCAATTGTGTTGGGAAGGCCTTTTCTTAGAACTGTGGGTGCTATTATTGATATGAAAGAAGGTACCGTCAAGTACCAATTCCCACTCAAGAAAGGTATGGAACACTTCCCTAGGAAGAGAATGAAGCTACCTTTTGATTCTATTGTTCGTTCAAATTATGGTGTTGATGCTTCATCTCTTGATAATACTTGAGTTTTGCTTTCTGTGCCTAGCTGAAAGGCGTTAAACAAAAGCGCTTATGGGAGACAACCCACTTTTTATTCCTGTTATTTTATTTTGTTGTGTCAAGTATTTGTCCTACCTCTGTAGCAATTCCTTTGTATCTTTACTTTATTGCATTGTTGTGTCAAGATAAGCCTCTGGTTGAAAGTTCATGCTAAATTTGGATTGCTGTGCTGAAACAGTTTTCTGCTGTCCACCGTTAAATTCATAACTCTTTACAGAAAAATCGGATGGACCTGGGATTTTTTGTGCGTAATTCTCAGATATATATGCAACTTTCATTAGTTTTGAGTTTTCTGATTTGAGCAAGTTAAGTGCCTCGAAAAAATTCGTATTTACGTACTGTTCTGTTTTTGACAGATTCTGTCATTTATTTTGCAATGCCTCTTTTGCTATTTTGATTGAATCTTTTTATCCTATGAAGTATCAGTGGCTGTAGCTAATGTCCAGTAGCATTGGTAGCAATTGTGTTCCTACAGAATATCATAAATTTTTCTGCACTAACCCTCTAATGAAGTTTACTCTAAGTTTGGTGTGGAGGAAGTTTTCAAGGATCAAGAGAGAAGGATGATATGATGTGATCAAGAGGATAGTAAAGCCAAAGCTTGGGGATGCCCCGGTGGTTCATCCCCAACATATTTCAAGAAGACTCAAGCGTCAAAGCTTGGGGATGCCCAAGGCATCCCCTTCTTCATCAACAAACTATCAGGTCCTTTCTAGTGAAACTATATTTTAATTCCGCCACTTCTTATGTGCTTTTCTTGAAGCGTCGGTTTGTTTTTGTTTTTGTTTTTGTTATTTTCATTCTCTGAATAAAATGGATCCTAGCATTCCTTTGTGGGAGAGAGACACGCTCCGCTTTTTCTTATGAATACTCGTATTCTTTACTTATATTTGTTGAGTATTCTTCTATATTACTTCAATGCTTTCTAGCTCTTGTTTTTCATGCATCTCTTGCTAGAGCTGTTAGCTTTATTATGTTATACTCTCATATCTCATTGTTTAATTACTTGGAGAGTTTATCTTTTAAATAAGTTGATTGGTGTTTGGTTGGAAACAGAAAATGCTAAATGTGGTAAATGGTATAAAGAAAGATATACATGATCGTATGGATTGTTATCTTGCATGTTGTGGTGCTTGGCAATTGTTTTGAGCTCTTAAGTAGATCATGTTTAAGCTTTTACATCATGTAGTTAAAACCTATTAGTGAGGAACTACCGTAAAACTTGCTGAAATTTGGCTTGCATGTTTGGTATCTCTAAGGTCTAGATATTTTCTAGTTAAAGTGTTTGAACAACAAGGAAGACAATGTAGAGTTTTATAATGCTTGCAATATGTTTTTATATACGTCTTGTTGTCATAGTTTATACTTGTGTTTGTTTCAAACAACCTTGCTAGCCAAAGCCTTGTACTGAGAGGGAATGCTTCTCGTGCATCCATAATCCTTGAGCCAAAACCTATGCCATTTGTGTCCACCATACCTACCTACTACATGGTATTTCCTGCCATTCCAAGCAAATACTTCGTGTGCTACCTTTTATTATTCAAAACATATTATCTCTTATTTGTGTCAATGTTTATTAGCTCATGAGGAAGTATGTGGTGTTACGGATATCAACCTTGTCATTTGCTTTTAGACAGACTTTCACAACCGGACTAGTGGCATATACATCCGCTTATCCATTAACTTTGCAAAAAGAGCTGGCAAATGGGGTGCCCAGTCCCAATTAATTACAACTTTAACCGCTGCAATCTCTTCACATTTTTGCCCTGGTCCAATCAGTCAAGCAATGACAACAGTTTTTAACTATATGTGTAAACAAAAGAGATAAGAGGGATGATCTACCTTGCTGGTAGAAATAACGTCCTTCATGGGAGCCGCTCTTGAAAGTCTGGTTGACAAGGGGGTAGAGTGCCCATTACCATTCGTTGACAACGACAAACACCGCTCAAAACTTATTTTTATGCTCTCTATATGATTTCAAAAACCTATAAAACTAAGAAGCTCTAGCACATGCTTGTATCCCTGCTTCCCTCTGCGAAGGGCCTATCTTTTACTTTATGTTGAGTCAGTTTACCTACTTCTTTCTATCCCCGAAGCAAACACTTGTGTCAACTGTGTGCAACAATTTTTATATGCTTACTTATTGCACTTGTTATATTTCTTTGTGTTGACAACTATCTATATGATATACATGTTCAAAAGTTGAAAGCCAATGCTGAAACTTATATCTTCCTTTGTGTTGCTTCAATGCTCTTTTGCTTAGATAATATTGCTTTATGAGTTAACTCTTATGCAAATCTTTTTGATGCTTGTTTGAAAGTACTATTCATGAAAAGTTTTACTTATATGATGTAGTTGTTTACTCCTTGTCTATTTGTTAGCAAACTATAGATCATTGCCTTGAGTCACTTCATTCATAACATGAGCCTTACATTATATTATGATCAAGATTGTGTTTAAGCATGTCACTTCAGAAATTCTTCTTCTTTTATCGTTCTTGCCTACTCGGGACGAGTAGAACTAAGCTTGGGGATGTTGATACGTCTCCAACGTATCTATAATTTCTTATGTTCCATGCTATATTATACCAAGTTATTACATGTTTTATATGCATTTTATATAGTTTTATGCATTTTCTGAGACTAACCTATTAACAAGATGCCACAGTGCCAGTTCCCTGTTTTCTGCTGTTTTTGGTTTCAGAAAAGTACTTAAGGAAATATTCTTGGAATTGGACGATTTCTTTTCAGAAGTCAGTTTTTATTTGGGAACGTTCCAGAAAACCGAAGACGAGACGAAGTGGGCGACCGAGGCGCCGTCATCAGGTCCTCGCGCGGCAGGCCTCCTGGCCGCGCGAGCACATGATGTGGGCCCCTCGGGGCGCCACCGACTTCGCCCTTTCGCCTACATATACCCCCAGACCAAAAACCCTAGCACGGTGTTCATATTTTCCTCCACGGGTCCCGAGCCGCCGCCGTCGTCAACACCAATTCGGGAGAGATCAGAACTCCTCCCCGGCACCCTGCCGGGAGGGGGAATCGTCACCGGAGGCCTCTACGTCACCATGACCGCCTCCGGACTGATGCGTGAGTAGTCTACCCTTGGACTACGGGTCCATAGCAGTAGCTAGATGGTTGTCTTCTCCTCTTGTGCTATCATGTTTAGATCTTGTGAGCTGCCTATCATGATCAAGATCACCGTTATGTAATACTTCATGTTGTGTTTGCTGGGATCCGATGAATATTGAGTACTAAAGTTATTGCTTCATAATATATCATGTGTGTGCTATTTAATGATCTTGCATGCTCTCTGTTACTTGTGTATGCTCTGGCCAAGTAGATGCTTGTGACTCCAAGAGGGGGTATTTATGCTCGATAGTAGGTTCATGTCTCTATTAAATCTGGGGTGGTGACAGCTAGCTCTAAGGTTGTAGATGTACTGTTGCTACTAGGGATAAAACAGTAGTACTTTGTCTAAGGATGATGTTACTTACTTACTTTACACACAGTGCTTAAGGCGATAATCTGTTGCATGCAACTTAATACTGAAAGGGGTGCGGACGCTAACCGGAAGGTGGATTATTAGTCATAGATGCGGTTGGAACGGTCTATGTATATTGTTGTAATGCCCGAATGAATCTCACACTAGACATCATAACATTGGTATATGCATTGGTTTGCTCATCATTATTCTATCAATTGCCCAGCTGTAATTTGTTTACCCGCATGAATGTTATTATTATTTATGGAGAGACACCACTAGTGAACTGTGGACCCCGGTCCTTCTCTTTAATCTGATAAACCACAAACTGCAAACCTGTTACTTTCTGCAAACAAACATCTTTCTTCCACACATACGTTTAATCCTTTGTTACAGCAAGCCGGTGAGATTGACAACCTCACCGTTAAGTTGGGGCAAAGTATCTTGATTGTGTTGTGTGCAGGTTCCACGTCACTTACGTCGCAGACTTTTCTGGCGCCGTTGACACCTCGGGGGAATTCATTATTTCCTACTGGTTCGATAACCTTGGTTTCACAATTGAGGGAAACTTGCTGCTGCACTACTTCATACCTTCCTCTTGGGATCTCCCAACAACACACCCACCGTGTGCATCAATTACTTAACGTGATGCTTGGGTCAGTGTTGACTTTGAAGGGCGGAATTTCATCAAACTTATCATAATCTTCTGACATGTCTGTCTTGTCCTCCACTCCCACGATGTTTCTTTTCCCTGAAAGAACTATGTGGCGTTTTGCCTCGTCTGATGTATTCGCTTCCATGTTTTTTCTTTTCTTCGGTTTGGTAGACATGTCTTTCACGTAGAAAACTTGAGCTACATCATTTGCTAGGACGAACGGTTCGTCTTTGTAATCAAGATTGTTCAGATCCACCGTTGTCATTCCGTACATCGGGTCTACCTTTACCCCGCCTGCATTCAGCTTGACCCATTTGCACCGAAACAAAAGGACCTTAAAAGAAGGTCCATACTCAAGTTCCCATATCTCCTCTACGTAACCATAATATGTGTCCTTTTGCCCATTGCTGTTTGTTGCGTCAAAGCGGACACCACTGTTTTGGTTGGTGCTCTTTTTATCTTGAGCGATCGTGTAAAATGTATTCCCATTTATCTCGTACCCTTCGAAAGTGACTATAGTCGAAGATGGTGTCCTGGCCAACAAGTACAGCTGAACATCAACTTCGGTGTTACTCATGAGATGTGTTTGCAACCAACCGCTGAATTTCGCCATGTGTTGATCTTTAATCCAGAACTCATCCTCCACCGGGTTCTCAGATCGTAAAATATTCATGTGTTCCTCGATATACGGAGCTGCCAACGAGGAATTTTGTAGAACTGTGTAGTGCGCTTGACTGAAAGAAGGTCCGTCCCTACATACAAATACTTTTTTCCCTAGAGTGCCTTTTCCACTCAGTCTCCCCTCATATCGCGACTGTGGAACACCAATCGGATTAATGTCAGGAATAAAGTCAACACAGAACTCAATGACCTCCTCGGTTCCATAGCCCTTGGAGATGCTTCCTTCTGGCCTAGCACGGTTATGAACATATTTCTTTAAGACTCCCATGAACCTCTCAAATGGGAACATATTGTGTAGAAATACGGGACCGAGAATTTGAATCTCTTCGACTAGGTGAACCAAGACATGCGTCATAACATCGAAAAAGGATGGGGGGAACACCAACTCAAAGCTGACAAGACACTGGACCACATCATTCTGTAATCTTGGTAGGATCATTGGATCGATTAGCTTCTGAGATATTGCATTGAGGAATGCACAAAGCTTCACAATGGGTACTCGAACATTTTCCGGTAGAAGCCCCCTCAATGCAATCGGAAGCAATTGCGTCATAATCACATGGCAGTCATGAGACTTTAGGTTTTGAAATTTTTGTTGTACCACATTTATTATTCCCTTTATATTCGACGAGAAGCCAGACGGGACCTTGATACTGCTCAGACATTCAAAAAATATCACTTTCTCTTGTTTGGTTAGAGCATAGCTGGCAGGACCGTCATAATGTTCTGGAAGCAGGCCGTCTCGTTCTTTCAAACGTTTCTGGTCCTCCCGTGCTGCCGCTGTGTTTTTTTTTTCCCATACACACCCAAATGGCCTAGCAGGTTCACACAAATATTCTTCGTCACGTGCATCACGTCGATTGCAGATCGGACCTCTAGGACTTTCCAATATGATAGCTCCCAAAATATAGATTTCTTCTTCCACATGGGTGCGTGCCCGTTTGCGTCATCCGGAACCTTTAGTCCTCCAGGACCCTTTCCAAAGATTACTTTTAGATCCTTGACCATATCAAATATTTGTTCACCAGTACGGTCCATACGCCTCCTACGGTGATCTTCGACACCTGGGTACAATTTTTTTTTGTGATCCTCTAACATGCGCTCCAACTTGAGCCACTCCCTCTGATTTACGCTGTTTCTCTGTGCATCAGCAATGGCCCGAGAAAGATCATCAGCGGGCTCATCCGGCGCCTCTTCGTCAGGCGCGTCTTCTCCAGTTTCCCCCATTGTAGTACCGTCGTATTCAGGAAACTCAGGATAGTTGTCATTGTCCTCTTCTTCTTCATTGTCTTCCATTATGACCCCTGTTTCTCCGTGTTTGGTCCAACAATTATAGCCGGACATGAAACCGGACTGAAACAGGTGGATGTGAATGGTTTTTGAGTTGGAGTAACTCCTGATATTCTTACAAGCACAACATGGACAATACATAAAACCATCCCGCTTATTTGCCTCAGCAACACGGATAAAATCCAGCACGCCGGTTATGAACTCCGGAGTGCGTCGGTCAACGTACATCCATTGTCGATTCATCTGCATTATGTAAATATATACAAAACCATTACACAATAGTTATATATATATATATATATATATATGCAAAATACTGGCCTGCCTACGGTGGTAGCTACGCACCTCCATCCTGCCGTCGGATAGCTCTATGGAGCAGTTTTCACCGGCGTTAACGTCGCTCCGTCCACCGTTTCGCCGTCTGATTCAGAAAATTTCCATCCGTCACCGCCTCACCGCACGGTGGATTTTTTTTATGAAACAAATACACCACGTCTCGCTCATCTCTCCCGGCGTCTTTTATCTCTCTCTTTTCTTTCCAAACCCACACGCATGGTGCATCACGGCACCACTGCAGGATCCCCCGGCGACGGCCGGCCTGTCCCGCCCACCGTCCCCTGCGCCGCCCCGTGCTCCTCCACCATGCGCGACAAGAACGTCTTCCACCTATGCTCTCCGTCTCCTCCACAAGCTCCCGACCGTGGGCTCGCCGACCTCCGCCGACCGTCAGGCAAGCCGATGGGGCGGACGGCCCTGGCTGCCGTGCGTGCTGGAGGTGGGATCCTCCGGCGGCGTGAGTTGGAGGTCCATGTCGAGCTCAGGGAGGAGCCACGGCGTTATTCCCACTCCTCTCCTATCTGAGATGAGGATCTTGAGGCAGGAGGAGCTACGGCCACCGTCCAAGGCGAAGACGGAGCTGGAAGATTTATCCCCGCAATCCACCGGCACCAATCCATCATTTCCCCCTCCCACCTCCACCTTTCACCTCCCTTGCTCTCACCTCCGTCGCGCATCCAGCTACCTCTGGCGACCTGCGGCGGGTAGAAAGGCGTGGATATGGATATTCGTAGTCCCCGTCCTCGGATATGTTCTTTCCAAGCCTCACCTCCCTCGGACCTGTCTTCTTCAAGCCAAGAATGGTAGGATGCAACCTTCCTAGATCTGAAGCATGGCTGCTTGTGGCTACCAGCAACCCCGCCTTGGGGAATTTTATTCTTGCTTCCCCGTTCGAATCTGGTAGCAGCAACCCCACATTGGGGATTTACTTGCTTTTTTCGTTCGAATATGGAAAAGCAAGACGGCTGTTCTTGTTTGTTTTCTGTTCCAGATCCAAAATCACGTTGGTCATCTAGATCCGCAGGCTGTACATATTTGTAATCTTGGAGGAGAATAGGAAGTTTCAGACCGTACATGATGGTTAAGATCAATGTATGGGTCTCCTTTCTATCGTTTATCCGATAAACTTTATCGCTACTGTTTTTTTGCTGTACAAGTGTGCTTGCAGCAGGAAAAGAAGCACATCATGTTTCGTGCATTCAAAGTGGTACATGCTTTAATTTAATCATTTGTTTTGGATCGAATTTGTCATGATCTATTCTTTATATTGGCGGCCGAGCTAGAATTTTGCAGTACCACGCTTCACCATCAGGCCACAAGTACGGCCATGATTGTGTAATTAACCAAACCAGAACACACTCCTCATGCACAAGGACCAGTGTGGACAAGGACCAGTGTAGTGGAAGATGCACAACCGGGCACGCGTCCCTTTTCCGCAGCCAGCCGGGCCCCGCCCCAGAATCTTTTATCGAGGACACCGAACGGACGCGAGCAAAACAAACGGCAGCGCGAATCACGAGATCAAATCGAACGGCTCTAAGTGGGTGCACTGCTACCACCGTGGGCATATAATCCGCGTTGATATATATATATGCAAAATAGCTGGCTGCCCATGGTGGTAGCTACGCACCCTTATCTAGCCATTGGATCAACCTATAGGCCATTTTACACCGTAGATCGACTTAACGCCGTTAGCAACTTCCTTTCCGCTCCTCCAGCTCCGGGTTGCTACAAAAAGAACCCCGTACCGGGTCGAAAAGCATGACGGACACGGTGCCCGTGGCCAAAAGGCAAAAAGAAATACACCGACTACGAAGCACCGCACGCAAACTCATCCCCGCTCCGGCCGCTTCGCCCCATCTTCTTCCCTTCCGGCTGCCCTCCCCTCTCAATTAATTCAAGGATACGTCGGCGTTCCTCCATGTTCGATTCATCCCTGGCTACGAGTTCCCAGGATCCCCTCTGCCTCCATCTAGGCCGTGGACCCCCACCACCGTCAGCTCGGGCTGCATCTGCTCGGCCAAGACGTGCACGGAGCAGCAGATGCTCGCCCAAATCACGGTGAGCATGGCCATCCGCTAGCTCATGGGCCGTCGCGGTCGGCTGGGCAGGGATGTGCGGGGGACGGGCGCCGGGATGAAATCTCCTTCGAGTTCCTCTCAGGGGAACCGCTCACCCATCTTCGTTCTTCTCCAAGGCAGCGGATGGCAAGTTGCCAGATCCGTCAGAGATCTCGGCTGGCGTCGTTGCTCCTGCGCGTTGCATCATTCAAGTATCTGCCACTGCACATGGAAGGATTGTCAAGGGACGCCGGCGGCCGGCGGCCGGCGCGTGCGGGCTGGGAATGCGACGGTGCCTCCCGCCGGCTGGTTTTTCCTTTTCTTTGTTTGATTTGACGTCTTTTTCCGGTTCCGATCTGAAGTTTGCTTCACTGGGAATCATGTCCATGTTTATTTTTTGCACATGGTTTGAGCCCGATCTATATCTAATTTGTTCTAATATTTCATTTAAGGGAATCGTGTCCATGTTTGATTTTTTTTGTAGATGGTGTGTTCTCAATCTAGATTCATTTTTTTTCAATCTTTCATTTTCAGGCAGTTCATGTACCTCTATCTAACAAGATTTCCCTGTCCTCTCCGAACAACGTGCTAGAGGGGAAGCCATGCGAGATTTCCCTCTCCTCTCCGGATTCTTTTTATTTCTTTTGTATCTGGTTTGATTCACGTCTTTGTTCCCTTCCAATTTGGATTTTAATCATGTTCATGTTTGATTTTTGTAGAATGGTTTGTTCCCGATCCAGATTCTTTTTTTTCGTACAATGGATTTAATCTTCCATTTTCACGCAGATCCGGTCCCTCTCTCACTGAATTTGCTGTACTGAATGGTGAATAAAATAAATCTAGAGCTAATGAATTTTGAAGAAAGTAATCACGTTTGATTGATGGAGCAAATATTTTGCTAGCACGAGGATCCCGCATGGGAGGACGGATCAGGGATATTGAATTGGGCACTTTTCATTTTTTTCGTACTGCAATGAAACACGGTGACGAAGCGGAACAGCAAACGGACTTGAACGGAAGCAAAACGGTAGCACGAATCACGTAACCACATCTGATGGCTCTAAGCGCGGGCGTAGCTACCACTGTGGGTAGCAAATCCGTGTTGATATATATATATATATATATATATATATATATATATATATATATATATCATGAATAGATAGATACGTGACCAATTCATTAATACAAGTTCACCATATTTAAACAAATCTAATACATAGTTCTCATAAAACATTCATTAATTGAAACTAACATAGAACTAGCTAAAGAATTTAAATCCAACGACAAATGCGATCAAAATCACAACTAAGGTAATTATTGAACCAACAGCATAATGATACCAAGCCTCTTGAGTAATGACATATTTTCTAAACTTTTTAAGCTTCAAGCGCATTGCATTCATCTTGATCTTTTGATCCAAGCGCATTGCCTCCATCTTGATCTCGTTATCATCGACGACGTCGGCAATCTTCAACTCCCATTTCATCTTCTCTTCGAGACGAAGATCTTCACTTCTTTTCAATTTAGCTTTCAAATCATTGTTTTCTTCTACTAAAAACTCGACAATAGGGTCGGGCTCATTTTCCGATCAACTAACTCCTAGCTAAAAATATATCTACGTTAAGTTGGTCGGTATAATTTTTATAAACACGAAATTAAACAAACATATACTTATAACAAACAATCGTACCACATCCGAATAATAGAGCGGGCGAGAGCCAGTGTGGACAGATGTCAAAACCATGACACTATATATAACAAAAAGTTACACAAATAAGAAAATTATACAAGTAATAATTCTATAAACAATTAATTACGTAATTATAGCATAAAATGAGCTAAACTAGGACTAAATGAGCTAAACTAGGACAAAATTAGCTAAACTACCACAAAGTAAATGATGAAACTAGCACTAAATAAGCTACATTTCTAGATTTTCCTAAATTTTTCTATCTAGGTCAAACTAACAATACATTTCTAGATTTTCCTACATTTTTCTATCTAGGTCAAACTAACACTAAATGAGCTCAAACTAGCACTAAATGAACTAAAGTTTCCAATTAAATGTAAGAGAAACAAGTTTCTAACCTTTTTGACCAAAAATGGTGCCACCAAATTGGACAAATCGCCGGATCGCCACCAAGCTCGAGCAAGAACAGAGAGAAATAAATGAGGAGGCAGAGAGTGAAGTGAGCTCGGGCTGGAGGAAGCAGATGGAATTTATAGCGAAATGATTTAGTACCGGCTGGTGTCACAAACCGGTACTAAATGTCCATCTTTAGTACCGGTTTGTAACACACACCGGTACTAAAGGTTCTCGCCGTGGGGCCCCCCGCTGCAGCGCCAGCCCCAAACCCTTTAGTTCCGGTTGGTTACACCAACCGGTACTGAAGGTTGCTTCCCGACCGGTACTGCTGCCCCTCGCCTGTCCGGCCGCCTGGACCGGTACTAATGTCATATTAGTACCGGCCGCAAACGCGTGCGGGACTAAAAGTCTGGACCAAAAGTCTGTTTTCTACTAGTGGAGGCTAACAGTTCTGGTTTTCTACTCCGATGTCGTCATGTGGGGTGTAAGTTCTAATTGATGACGTGTGTAGGGTCATACCGCCTCGGTCTGATTCTTTCAACGATAATGATTTTGCCTTTTACAAATTACTTTAAATGTCCGAAGAAATTGATGATCACCGGTGAATCCGCGTCAAGCTCGGATGAAGAGGTGATATGCCTTTTTTCTCTTTGATGGCTGCTACAGTGGTACTGAAGGAGAGATACATGTGTTTGCTTTTTTACATACTATCTTCTCATAGAAGCTCGCTGTTTACATGTCTTGTAAATTGATCTATATTTTACTCTCTTCGTCTCAGAATAAGTGTATTAGATTTACCCAAATATAAATATATTTGGACATGAAACATGTTTATATACTTGGATAAATGAAAGATACTTATATTTTAGAGAGGAGAATATAAATAGAGGGCTTGTTTACTTTTTTTTTTAGATAACAGCCCCCACTTTATTAATCAAACAACGAAACGGGAATACAGCAAAACTCTGGCGGAACCAGCAACCAAACAGGTCGACCTGGGGCATCTAACAAAACACTTCTAGCTAAACTATGAGCTTCTTTATTATGAATTTGACGTTCATGGCGTAGCGTCGACAGCTCAAAACCACTTCTTGATGCATTGATCTCCCGCACAACCTGTGCGTAGACTCCGAACGTGCCTTCCTCCACATTCAGCACTGCCGCGCGGCAGTCACTCGCGACAAGTAGCCGGCGAGCGTTGATATCACATGCGAGTGCAAAAGCTTCCCGGATAGCAAGGACCTCCAGCGTCTCCGGTTCCGTCTTCCCAGGGTAGATCATTGCTGATGCTCCCAAGTACAGACCAGTCTCCGACCTTGCTACCGCGGCGAAGCGCCCCTGCCCGTCGTCTTCCCCACTGCCGCGTCTACGTTGATTTTCACCATTCCCGGCAGTGGAGCTAGCCATCCAGCACCCTCCTGGACTTTAGCAACCGTCGGTAACTTTCCACCCTTGTCACCTCCTTGCTCGAGATCATCAATGAACCTCGCAACAAACAGATGGGTGGATAAAGGGCTCTGAAACTGCTCCTCGTGGTTTGCTTTGCGCCGTGCGTGCCAGATCGCCCACAACTTCACAAACACCATAGTCTGATCTTGGTTTTTCAGAGTATGCATCATATTCGCTAACCACTGCCGCGCGTTCCCTTTCGTCGAACTCGCCATATGTTCAGTGATCTCCTCATCAACCAGCGCCCACACGCACCGAGCCATCGTGCAGTCAATCAAAGCATGGCGCCAAGAATCCGCTGCACCACAGAATTGGTATCGGTCATTATCAGTCATGTGCCTATGCTTCCGCACATCATTTGTCGGAAGCGACTGCTTTGCCAGACGCCACAAGAACACCTTCACTTTTGATGGTACCTTTGTATTCCAGAGCGTGATCCAGTCTTTTTCCACCTCTGTACTATCCGAGCTTCCCGCTCTACTCTCCATCCATGCTTCCCTTTTTTCCCTCGTACTAACCAGCATGTTGTACGCAGAGCGGACCGAGAACTTCCCCTTCCGGTCGTAGTGCCAAGCCCAAAAATCTCCCTGCTTCCGGTGACTCAACGGAATCTGGGTGATCAACTCGACATCCATCGGTAGAAAATGCAAGCGTAATGCTTCTTCCTTCCAGGTAGCCGTGGTGCCGTCAATGAAATCAGCCACCTTGGTAGGAGGGTCCATCTGTAGACATGCGATGGGTCGCAGCATGCCATACCGGGGTATCCATTGATCATTCCACGGATCAGTGTCCTCCCCCGTGCCAATTCTCCGAATGAGTCCCTGCTTCAGTACTTTAACACCCTCGAAAATTCCCCGCCATACCTGCGATGGCGCCGGGCTGAGTCATGCTTGTAGCAAGCTGGTTTCCGGGAAATAAACAGCCTTCAAAATCCGGGCACTAAGCGTCTCCGGATTCTGCAACATACGCCAGCCCTGTCTTGCTAGGAGTGCGAGGTTGAAGAGACCAATGTCTCTAAACCCCAGCCCCCCCATGAACTTTGGTTTGCACATCTCTTTCCACGAGACCCAACAGGCCTTTCGTGTACCATTCATGCTTCCCCACCAGAACTTCCTGATCATAGAGTTAATATGTGAGCACAGACCCTCTGGTAGAAGAAAACATGCCATTGAGAAGATCGGTATTGCTTGCGCGACAGACTTGATGAGAATATCCTTTCCGCCTGCAGACAGTAGCCTCTCCAGCCAACCTTTTATGCGGTTCCAAATACGGTCCTTGATATACTTGAAAGCATTACCCTTTGAGCGTCCCACATCGGCAGGCATGCCCAAATATTTCTCGTTTAGTGTTTCATTTTGCACATCGAGGGCATTACGAACACTCTCCCCGACTCCGTCCTGGCATCTCTTGCTAAAGAAAATAGAAGACTTGTCCCGATTAATTCGCTGGCCCGATGCCAAGCAATATTTCTCCAGAACCTCCTGGACTTTAACCGCACTCTCCGTACTCGCCTTGAATAGCAACAGGCTGTCATCAGCAAAAAGAAGATGATTCACCGCCGCGACGATGCCACCTTTAAACCTTGGAGCTCCGATGATACACTGTGGTGTTTTAAAAGGCACGAAAAGGCCCTCTGCCGCTATCAAGAAAAGATATGGGGAAATTGGATCACCTTGCCTCATCCCACGGGATGGGGTAAATTGTCGCAGCTTCCCTCCATTGAAAAGGACTTGGAAGGACACTGTAGTCACCGGCCGCATCACCATGTTGACCCACATGCGGTGAAAACCCAACTTGATCATGGCAGCCTCAAGATAACGCCACTCAAGCCGGTCATAAGCTTTCCTCGTATCAAGTTTCAGGGCGCAAAACCTGTTCTTTTTCGCACGGTTGCGCTTCATAGCACTCGTACGCGGTGATTATGTTATCCGTGATTAGAGGGCTTGTTTACTGAACAGAAAAAACTGGCCAGGCCGAGCCCAGTAGCGTCTCACTACAGTCATGTGGTCAAAGGCCGCCCCGTTGTCCACCGCTCGTCCACGAAAGCCTACAGTCCTACAGTTCGGACCGGCCGACTACCGGCGGGCGGCGGAAGCGGGGGTCCGCC
Source organism: Poa annua (assembly GCA_026929855.1). Classification (NCBI taxonomy): domain Eukaryota; kingdom Viridiplantae; phylum Streptophyta; class Magnoliopsida; order Poales; family Poaceae; genus Poa; species Poa annua. Next base: position 44,156,339 of record CM049434.1, read on the forward strand.
GTTGACCACCCTGTTCTGAGACAGAGAGACATGGAGGCGAGCAGCAGCAGGAGCCGGAGTGGAAGCCTCCCCGCGAAGCGGCGCAGTAGCGGCGGCGGCGTCGGCGGCGGAAGCGGGTACGGGCCGACGGCGCAGTCGCTGAGCGACGACACCCTCCGCTCCATCTTCTCCCGCTTGGATGACCACTTCGACCTCGCGCACTGCTCTGCCGTCTGCAATTCATGGTCAGACCCGCTACGCGGAGCATATCACCTTCCCTTCCCTTTCCCGTGCCTCCTCTTCAGTTCATGTTCATTTCCGGTTGCTCGGAGTAGCAGTCGATTCATTTTGTGCCATGTCCTTTCCATTGTGTACCTGAGCATCTGATTTGCTAGGGGCTACTATCGCACTTGTTTTACTAGGAAATAGGTTGATAAATCATTGATGCACACTTAAAATAAGTTGATAAATCATTGATGCACACCTCAACACCTCATTCGACGAGATGGCATTGGCAAAGATCTGAGAAGAACCTAAATAAGTGAGCTACCAATTGCTGTACTGGCAACTATTGCGCCAGGAGTCATACTTCACTTTTGTATTTCTGTCTGTGCAATTTTTCTCCCCCATGTCGCCTGATGAAGTTTTCCTTGTGAAATTACCAAAGCAATCTGCAGCGTTCATCAAACTGTGCATGTCTAATTTCCCCTTTTGTTAATAGGAATGCGATTATCAACACAGGCCATCTGATGAGAGATCTATATTACAAAAGGAATCCACAGGCAAGAAGCTCAAGCATTACAATTTCAATGAAAAATTATTTTGATGCGCTTGCGATGAATGAGCACGCATCAACTCTCACCAGAGGGTCGGTGGAAGTTCATCAATGGATTGGTCACCCTATGCGGTAAGTATATGTTATTATGTTGGTCTACTGAAGTTAAGCTTCCTATTGTGTATCGTGTTATCAGCGCAAGGAGTTCCCATTTGTCAACCCATCACATTTTCATTTTATTTTATCATGGTCTTCTGTTTTTTACCTGCTAAACAATGGTTCAGTATTCATATGTGCTCTATCTCATTTCTTGTTTCAGGGCCACCTTGTGCCGTATGAAGAGTGGCTCAGTCTTAACTGGAATGGGAGACAAGGTGAGTTCTGCATCATGTAGTGCTGTTCTTAATATCTTCTTCAGTGTAAAACATCTATCTTGACTTTATTTTTGGTGTTTCACCTGACATGAATAAGTTATAAATAAACCATGGTTGCCAAAATCCATTTACTATCATCTAGGACGCTTCATAATTTTGACATGAGTTTTTGTCAGGTTCTGCGACTTTGGTCTGCTGAAAATTGTGAATTCATGAATGGGTACAATGTTCCAAATTCTAGAACGTTGGTTGATTTTGATTTTGATGAAAATAAGGTAATCACTGTTGCTACACATGCAGTTCTGTTATTTACCTATCCCCAGTTTTGGTTTGTTTGGTCTTAATAGCAAGTATCCAAGAGTCGCTCTTGAGTTAAAAACATAGATAGTTTCTACTATTATTTGATACACATATTGTTTTATGAAAAGACATGCTTGCATACTCTGCAGCATTGAGAGAATATCTCACTTATCTATAATTATAGGTCAGGTCAAACATAGTTACAAGATTCACAGTTCGCTCGGTTCCCTATTTGGGTTAGCGGTTTGTCACTTTCTTTGAATTGAGTTTGATGGGATATACATCTCTGATTCTCAAGTCCAGCAATTGATTCATGAATCCGCTGATTCAATTTATGATCAGAGTTCTCCTGAATTTAATGTTTGCTTTCGTAATTATTATTATTTGTCCAGAAGGTGAATAGTTGAAACTTGAAAGCATGAATGCAGATCGTATAAAAAGCCAATAGATGGAAATATAAACTCTCTGTGTACATAAAATCTTTCAATACCCAGATTGAATACATAGGTCCGCCAAACACCTGGAATCGCTATATTCGGGGCTGGCACCACCCGAATATCCAATATCTAGAGCCAATACAAACATCCAAACGAACCTGATCACATGCCTCCATATGACATTGAGTTGCTGAACTAGTTAAGAAATTCCAAAACCTGATCAGAAATAGATGGAGGGAACCTCCTGCTTCAAATTACATTCGGAGGCCCACATGTCAGGAGAGCATTTAATCCACCCCAATCAATCCTTCATCTTCTCTAGAAAGCCAAGTGCACCTCCTCCTCCAAAGTCCAAATTGCCAGAGGCTAGTGTACTGAACGTCTGAACCTGCTCCCTGCCTGCACCTGTGCTGCACTGGCCACCACATCTTTGATATGGTTCCCATCTCTTTCACACCACATGGCTGGTGCGACTAAAGTGGCAAGGTCCTCTAGCTGCACAGAGGCGACTCAGGGAGGAGGAGCTGACGCTGATGGAGACAATGTGCATAGTTGGAGTTTCTGCAGCTCGGACTCGACGGACACCACATCTTGTCCGTGGTCGTGCTAGACACCATGTCTTCGTGCCAATGAGTCTGTTTTGTTTTTTTAGATTGATGACTCAGGTACCCAATTCCGCCTGATCTGCAGCGATCTAGAACGCCGACCTTAATTTATTGATGAGAATCGGGGTTCGGAGCTGGTTCCACTAAATCCAGGAACTGTTATCTGGCGTAAGGCAGGCACCATGGAAGGGCCACGGCTAGGGAACATCCCAATTTATCTTATGGCTTTCCTAAATTGTTGTTAGTTATCTTTAACAGTTACTACCTCCATCCCAATGCATGTTGTGCCTTAGTTTTGCATGCATGAGCTTTGGCTATCGATTTAACCACTATTATATAAGAATTATGTCATAAAAGTTGTACCAATAGAGTTTTATTTGAATACAAATCCAACAGTATGATTTTTATAGCACATACCGCAAATTTTGTTGTCAAGTTGATGGTTAAACTTAGTGCACACAAAACAAGGATGTCACCTGAATAGGGACGGAGGGAGTAAATCTGTTAGAGATATTTCTTGTTCTCAAGTTAGTTATTTACTTAAGTTTAGCAGATTGGCCTGTTCTCCAAGATTTGGCGGGCTATATAATGCCTCAAACTTATATCAATAAAGCAAGAAAGATATAGTTCAGTTTATCCTCCCCAAGTTTCTCCATGCTCTTGTTGTGCGGCAGCCTCCTGCTGGATGGGTGTCGCACCTCATCTGTCCAAGATGTTATGAACGTGGTAGGTGATAGCCTTATAGGATAAAATCCAATTTTCTTGCTTGCTTTATTGATAGAAGTTTGAGGCATTATATTGCCCGCTTACAATCTTGGAGGGCAAGCTGATCTGCTAAACTTAAGGAAATAACTAACTTGAGAATCAAGAAATATCTATAAGAGATTTAACTACTAAAGATGGCTAACTACGATTTAGGAAAACTATAAAGATAAATTGAGGACTTTCCCTGGCCGTGGCCCTTCCATGGTGGCTATGTTACGCCACATAACAGGAACTAAGTCAAGAAAACAACTGTACATTTGAAACATCTTATTTATGTTGATAGGAGCATGTAGTCACCATGATCTTAGCATCATGCTTTGGTGTACTTAAGTGTCAAAGAGAGTTGCAAATAGACCATGTGTACTAACTACTAAGTGTCAAGGAAAACTGAAAAATAGTCCACCTGTAGTTCTGTACTATAATCCGCATGGATGAAAACCAGCGATTGAAGTCGTTCTGTTATGTATATTTGAGTTTGGACGAAGAGTTATAGGATAGCTTTTCCAACTATTGAGTATATTAGTAGTAGGAACATTTTGTTTTTATTTGCATAATAGTAGTCATGTGGTCAGCCCAATCCATACAAGAAAAATGGTAGTATTTGCTAAATATACAGATGATTATGTCTTAAATTGGAATAACCAACTGCTGGTTGTATTTCAAACAACCATTCCTCCCATTAAGTGCATTGGGTTGCACAAAATATAGATACACTTTGCATTCTACTATAGCATTGTTGACATTATTCTGAAATAGGCTGAACTGATGCTTCTTTATTGTTTTGTGATCTAAAATATTTGTTTTATCCATGGAGAGGCATTGAATTGAAGGGTTATACTAACAGCTTTGTATGGTTTCTTCTGCCACATGGTGTCTTTATTTAACTAAATGTAAACTTAGTGTTTACTATTATTAAACTATTCCAGTTTTCTGTGTAGATTGTAGGTTTAACGAGCTCCCAGGTTTGCATATGGAGACGCAGTGGACCCAGAAGTATATTTCAATCTTCTGGAGGCTCATTCAGTCATGGGCTATGCATGAGGTTAGGGGCCTTGTTTAACCTTATCGACAGGACTTTGCTTTTCTGGAAATGACAAGATTGTTGTTACCTGGTACAAAAGTAGAATGTTATTTGAAGGCAATATGTCTGGTGCAGTTTGCCTTTACAATGCAATCGTCTTCAACTTCACTTGGGAGTTGCGACACCAAACAACCATGAAAACTTTGCCACCATTTGAGTTTCTGGTTTACATTTTGAAGGGTGCCAGGACACTTCATAAACCATATAATTGTTTCTGTTCGGAAGGTTTCCTGTTGATTTTTCGCTGAAACTGATTCAGATTTCTCCTGATACATGCATTGCTAAAAATCATGTAATTCAGTGAAAAGGAGCTTTGTATAAGCTTGTGTATGTACGGCCATTATTTGAGAAAGATTTGATTAGCCTAGATTAACCCTTCTGTTATTTTGATTAGGATTGATTTATATTCACATTAATTTGCTTCTGCAGTTATGCTGATCCAGAGGTTGTAATTGGTTGTGAGGATGGTAGAGCCTTTGTATATGATATGTACAGCAGGAGTTGCTCAAGCATTCACCGGTAAGCAGAAGGGAGTCAAGTAGCATATCATGTGAATGAAGTGTTTTTTGCATGATAGAATGGGTGCACAAGCTTCAACTCAGAGTAATTCTGTGACATCATATAAGTAGTAGGCATACCACGGAGTACAGTTTCCAGATTGTGTTGCTGGTGCATATGTTGTCGCTGCATCACAGCTCAAAAAGTTGGGATCTCTTTCTGATATTATTGACATGGTATTGAAGTCAAAGTAAGATAGTTGTTGTTTTAGATGTTAGAATCTTTATTCAAGGTAGATTCAATTATTGCACTAGAGTGATGCCTATTTAACACACGGTTTACAGGCTTCACCCTTCCCCTGTGACATGCTTGGCAGTAACGGATGATCAGCTGATCATTGGTGGTTCTACATTTGGAAGTGTAGCTATTGCAGATCATACCTCAGGACAGAGGTTAGGTCTTTTAAAGTCAGCTTTTACACCAACAGGTATGCCTTCAACTGATTCTGGATTATTAGCATTACAGATTTCCATTTCCAGATGAGTGATGGGGGTGGTGTTGGTTCCGAGTCATGACTAGGATTTTGTACACTTTAAAAATTATAGAGCTGATCCAACATTTCATGATGTTTCATCTAGGGGCGCTATTAGGGAGGGTTTAAATTTTACCCAAACTATGCTGGTATGAGCAAAATTAGGTCTTGCCCGATGGTTGCACGCCACACCATGGATAATACATCTTAACGAGGCAAAGCTCCTGGTGGTTTATGAGAGTGGCTCTGTGCAGATATGTAGTGCCGAAACATCTATTTGAGTGCTTGAGGTGGAGCGGCAGATGGCTCGGCGAAGCAGCATGATTTATGGCGGCAGTGTCTTGTGCCCCATATTAATTAGGTAGGGCATGCCTATGGTCTGGACAAGGGCAGCATGGTGCGTTTGTTCACCCCTCACCATGGCAAAGCAGATGGTGCTGCATGGTAGAAGCTGCCATGGTTAGCAGGCATGGCACCATCCGAATGTTGGGTGAGAAGATAGAGTAGCGAGAGACCAGTTCCTGTGTCAGTGAGATAAAATATGAGAGAGAAAGACTGGTTTGGGGTTGAGAGAAAGCAATAGTATGTGAAGTAAATAATTCTGAATGGGTATGACAAACCAACAGACGTTAGCATATCAAACCTTCCTACTCCAAGATCTTTGTGGGGATTATGTTTTTGTCCACACCCTATCCAAAGTATGCCGGTACAAATTTGGATGTGCGCAATGAGTACCCAGTGGCACCCCTTGTTTTGTCTAGCTAGTTCCTTGCTCATAGTGCAGGTTATTCTTGGAAGTATCCAAGATGCTTCAGTGCATTTGGGCTACTTCTGCTCCTCTTCTGGTGATGTCTAGATGATAGCTGAACTTAACCGATCCTTGACCATTAAATACAATATATCTACTTCTCTACCACAACATCGATATATGTTTACTTGATGTGTAGCTGTATGCCTGGATATTAAGTTATGTAATTTAAAGCACAAGCATAATATAGCGTTTGCTCTGACGGGAGCGGACGAATGGCGCTCCGGCGAGTTTGTTCCTGGCCAAACGAGTGGCTGTGGTTAAATAGAGCATTCTTAACTCAGGAGCAAATAAGTGCTCTGCATGTTGCCATGTTCAGATTTGTGCATACATGCTCATTTTTCTAACAAATTTAAGATTAATTAAGAAAAAGATGATTTCAAAGCCTGACTTGCAAATGATTTTTGTTCATGTTTTGCGGTGCAAAAAATGGCCTTGCACATCGTCATTTGTCTAGCAGATTTGGGTTCAAGATGACTACATTTCATAATTTGCAAAATGAGAATTGTTTATGCTCATTGTGCAAATGATGATTACATTTCAGTATTTCTTAAATTGGGATATTTTCATATTCGCCATGCAAAAAATGCGATTACATTTCACAATTTCAAAATTGTGATTTATTCATGTTTGTCGTGCAAAAAATGTCCTAGCACATCATCAGTTTCTAGTTATTTTGCGATTACTTAACTACTGAGACTTAATACAAAATCTAATATGGATGCATTAAAGAGGCTGACGTCACATGGACATTTTTGAGAGAGAGAGTAAGCGTGCTTGGGTACTCTTGGGAGTTTCCGTTGCTCTGACCTGCTATACAACATCGTTAGCATTCAAATAGTCATACCAGAAGAGAATATACTGGATTTAGTTATTAAACATTTACACGCCAAACTAATGGATCACCTATATAAATGCTCGTTTGTATATATCTTCATTTTTCCTCCGTTGACATATGACTGTTGAACTTTGTCTGCATTTCCTGGTAGACAAAAGAAATTGACGCTGATGTTAAATAGAATATTAATCTGAGAATATATTGTTAAAATTTTCTTTCATTTCAATTATAAAAAATATATTATAGAATCTCAGTTCAGTATTCAAGCTGGATTTGATTTTTTACTGTCAATTTTAGTTCTCGTGAGGGACAAAAAATTAACGAAAATTCATGCCATTATAAAGTATTGTGGATTTTTTTATCATAGAACTGACAAGTTACGTGTTTACTACCATTTCAGTGATAAGATGCTTGTCTTTCAGCGGAAATTCTCACTTGATATTTGCAGGCTCATCTTCTGGTTATGCACATTGCTGGGACTTAAGGTCAGTATGAGTAGCTGTTCGAATTTACTATTGTATTGATATCTAGTTTGTGTATCACGGCATGGCTTCACCTAAATCAAGAGTCAAATGGAAATGTGATCATTTGCTAGGTCTGTAGCTTATAATAGTTTTATTGCATGAATGACTCATTAAATTACAGTTTAAGTATGATTTATCTCATAATCTGCTAGTTTAGAAGTTGGATTGCTTTGACATGGAAGACTACTTTCCTGCGTTGACAAAAGAAACCTTGAAGTTACAAAAGACTGCTTATAAGATTATCATGACTAGTTGACTACCATTTGATTAAGCGTAGTAAACTATCATGTATGTGCATAGTTTCTTTTTAGAGGTAAATAATCAAATGCACTCTGTTTATGCTCATATCGATCTATAGTTGTTTAACTTCTTAAATAAATAAATATGATAAACATATTGATATAAAGTTATTCGTAGTGTTAACAACCTAACATGTATGGAATAAAATATTTGGAATGCTACTTTCATAGCAAGTCATAACTGGATCTCACTACTTTGGTTCTGCCCTTGCTCAGGACCCTGAGGCCTCTATGGGAAACAAGAGTTAGCCCTAATGTCATCTACAGCGCACATCATTTTCCCGGTGATACTTCAGTGCTGGCAGTTGGTGGTATTGACGGTGTCCTTCGCCTGGTATGCCAGAGAACAGGTGATACTGTTCGAAGCTTCATCATGGATCCAGGTCACCCAGCGCAATCCAGCTCCAGGCTGCAAGTCGAAAAGAACTATGGCCGCCCAGCGGAATCTGGCCCCAGGCAGCGAGTCGAAAAGAAGAACGTCCGTGAGATCGCTCCGGATGCTCGGCTTGACAACATACCTATGAACCTGCGCCCGCCCATCACCGGCGTGTCAGTCGGCATGAGGAAAATCGTGACCACACACGGGGAAAACTACATCCGCGTCTGGAAATTTCGTTCGTAGAGTTCTTTGTAAAGTAGAGGCTGCCAGGAATTCAGAGTTCTTTGTAAAGTAGAGGCTGCCAGGAATTCAGAAACAAGCGAGGCTCCTTAACTCAGAGCTGTTTGTAAAGTAGACTCTATTGTTTATTTGTCTTGCATGTAAGACACTAAGCTTGTAGCAGTAGCCAGGAGATGTAGTTTTGGCGGAGGCATCTTGTTCTACCAGGCGATGACAAACCAAGATATATTGTTATGGTGTCATGGGAAAGGAAATGTTGTGATAGGAATTATACTGTGTTTTCTCTATAAAACATTAAATGTATAGTGTGCTAGGAATTATACTCTCCTTTTCTTACAATATAAAACGTTTTGGCAACTGTAACTGCAGATTTCTACAGTTTTGAAGCTTAGAAGCCACTTTTCTTTCACCGGCTGTCTCAGACAAATGAAGATATTGACGAGTAACGTGGAACTCCAAAAATATGTACAACACGGCCCTAACGAATCCACAATACTTCTATAAACATGAGCTCAGTTTTCTTAAAACTACAATATTACCCATCAAATAAAAAAACTACAATATTCAAAAAATGAAATATTTGAGGGCCAGTCGGATGAATACTCCAGTTCTCTGGTTTAGAAAAAAAGGGGTCGAGGCAAAAGTTTTCAAAACAACAAAAAGTGCTGTTTTGGGAAAATACTACAGTTTCGAAACCATATTATTCATGGCATCCTAACACCTTTTAAACTTCAGTTTGAAACCATATCATTGCATCCACTTAGCTGGCTGGCTGTAAACTTGAGAAATTGTCTGAAACATACTTGAGTCATGAAAACGTGTATTCTTTACCGATTTACATGTAATAAATAACATAACATATGGATCACTTTAAAAAATATATATTATATAATGCCATGAATGCACAAGAATATGCACACCTGTTACTAGCTGCACCCCTGGAGCCACCAAAGCAACAGACCACCGCTGACTTCTGGACTCCAAAAATAGCCTCACCTCAGATGATCTCAAGGCCAAACACTCCACACGTTTCAAACATTCACACAGTAAGCCACATTTTCACCAGCAAAATCACAGCGGCCCATAATTAGCCAACAAGGAAGGAGAACGTGGAACAGAACGACGCTAAATTGAGCGTGAAAAGCATACAAAACCATGCAATCCTCCTTCTCCCTCCCCACACTACATACGAACATCCCAACACAAGCTATAGCAATGGCCGATTTCTGCTGCACGCCAGAGCTGGATGACCTCCACAGGCTGTTGCCGAGCGACATCCTAGCGGACATTGGCGTCGCTGACGCCGTCGACCACACGACGGCCCGCTGTAGCCACGGCGACGCCGTCGACGTTCAGGAGCTCGCCGAGCACCTCTCCAGCGTCCTCGGCCTCGCCAGCACGAGACACCAACGTCAGCTGCCTGCGACGGCGAGGCACAGGGCGGGTCAGGGCTGTGGTCGAATGAATGGAGCCGGTGCTAATGGCGGCAATGGAGGAACGGCCTATTATGCGCCGGCTCAGGGGAAGAACGGCTTAGTTTTCGATATCGTAGCCACGCAGCGGGCGCAAAGGTTTGTGCAAGCCGAGTTGTGCGCCGGCGCCCCGTATCATCCATTGCCGCCGAGGCGCCACGGTTGTGCCGGAACCGGCGTGTTCTTGCCGCGTGCGGAGGCGTACCAGACCAGAACTTCCAGACAAGCACGGTTGCCGAGGAAGGAGGCACCCAATGCCACGATGATGTTGAAGCTGCAGCGACAGTAGCATACAGGGAAAGAATGTCAATTGGTGTCATACAGAGCAAGAATAAAATCGAGGACGTACATAATTATGTACTAAATGATTTTTTTAGGTTATTTTCATTACATGCATGTCATGTAAATGAGTATATAGCTATGTTAGTGGCGAATAAGTTTTGAGGTGGGTCATGTCATTATAGTTGTAAATCTGGAGACACCTTTATTTAATTCAGAATTTGGCTTTGAAAACCGAAACCCAATTCTTTTATTAAATTGGTGGAAACAATTCACGTTGCGTCTTTTATTAAACCGAAGTTGCACATTAGTATTGACTTAGGCACCATAACAAAATCTCAGTCCACTTGAATTTGAATATAATCAAAGCAAATACATACAAACAAAACCTCGGAATACCCCAATATCTGTAGTTTGCCGAGTGTTTTCTTGCAAACATGCAATTTTGCCGAGTGCCAAAATGTTTGTCGAATGATTTTTATCGGATACTCGGAAAACGTGCAACTTTGCCAAATGTCACCGGAAAAATTGGAAATATCTGTAGTTTGCTGAGTGTTTTCTTGCAAGACACTCGGCAAACTAAAAACACTCGGCAAATATTTGGACAAGCCCATGAGTAGGAGGCTTCAGAACTTTCTTCTCTTCCGCTTGTCGCAATTCAAGCCTACCGCTTGCCTGCTCCTAGTTCTGTACAACGGGGAAGCAAGCAAGCAGAAATGCAATTGGCCACACTGGTTCTCGGTGACGACGATGGTATCAGTGGACTGCTCGCCACACTTCTCATACTTTAGAAAAAGCAACATCCACATTCTCGTCTCTCGAGAAGATAAAAAAATCCGTTATTCTCTTTGAATATACTATAGATAGATAATTGGCTTGTCTTCGGAAAAAGTATATCATATGTCAACTCAATTACCCAGAAAGTTTCGGTGCAAGAATGCGAAGAAACCCATACTAATTATTTATTGTGTGTTTGATAACGGTAACAATTTAGAAAATTCGGGTGTCAACGCTTGGAGAGATCAGGAAATATGCCCAATAAGATCATAAGAAAAGTAGCTCCACGAAGATGCATATAGAAGACAATACTGAAAATTCATGTCAAACAGAGAAATCTTTCTTAGTCGGTTTGTTGAACTTTAGCCTTGTCTTGTATACGTCTTCTTAGAGCTCTGATGAGATGAAGCACATCTAAATCTCCAGCTGGAACGGGAACAATCTAACTGAACAATTACCATAGCCGGCACGATCAATATGCTAATGTAACATTTTCGTGGACACACGTACGAGATGTCGAGATCACAAACCACACGTTTATCTTCTCCCATCCAACCACGCCGCCGGCCGCCCAAGAACCACGATGAAACCGCCAACCCAATCGCCGGCCGGGAAAAGTTCGCTCCGATCGACGTGCGCGTCTCGTCGTCTCTGCGTCAGTCGTCAAACCTGAAAACGACATTCCCCTAACTGATCGATGCGCCGGCCGTCAGCTGAACCCGGAAAAGAAAGTACTATACAATCATGCTGAACTTGTCTTATGCTGAAACACGAAGTCAGAGGTAACATGGTCGATTGCGCAATTCAATTTCTTCGGTTAGCCTACCACTTAGTGCCAAACCGCCAAGAAACTCAACGCATGCACACTAAACAAAAAGTTCGGATAGCCTCCCACTATCTCGAACCAGTCCATCTTCCCCACGAATCACTCCTGAATCATCGCCAGCCACCACCTCTATAAATTCAGAAGCACGATGGGAGGGAGAGGATAGCGAACACATATTCAACATAAAGAGGTTTCCAGGATTCAGAGACAGAGGTGTGCAGCTTGCAAGATTGCAGCGATGGAAGATGACTCGTGCAGGAGGGCGGGGTCGATACCGTTCAAGTGGGAGGTCTGCCCGGGGACACCGAAGCACACGAGGAGCGCCAGCGCCACGGCGCCGGCATCGCCCGCCAAGGTGGCGCCGATCAAGCTGACGCTGACGCCGCCTCCGTCCATGGCGTCGTCGCCGTCGCCGTATTACCACCACCACCACTCGGCCGCCTCGTCGCCTCGGGTCTCCTCTGCGCGCTCGGCGTCGGTGTCGCCGTCCCGGCGCCGGCCGTACGCGTATGCCGGTGGTCACAGACGAGCGCCGCCGACCGCCTTCATCGACGCCGCGCCTCGGGCAGCGGCGACGGAGTACGGTGGCGCGGCGCCTGAGACGGAAACGACAGGGGCGTTCGGGTGCTTCGCGCTCCCTATGCTCCGGAGGAAGGGCAGCAAGAAAGCTGCCGGCTTCGGGTCCGCGTCGAGCTTCAGCTCCAGCTCGTCGGGAGGCAGCAGCTTCAGGTCGGACGGCGGCGGGATGGGAATGCGGCGGTCGGCCTCGATCTCGTCGGCCTCGTCATTGCCGCTGCCGCCCGGGAGGAGGTACGCCGCCGAGGCGAGGGCGGAGGTGGATGCTATTGCTGCCACTGGCCGTGGCTGGTACTTTTGAGTTTCGGGTCGAGGACGACCGGCCGGCCTGGCGGTCGGTACGTACGCTGTGGTCTGTGGCTGACCACGGGAGGTACCACTCACACCATTGTTTCCTGCTGGAGAAAGTATAGGAGAAAGATAGGCTTGCGTGATGAGATTTGAGATCCCAGCTTATGTAATTTTGAATTTTGCTGGAGACTGTTGCGTGTACACTTGTTTGCTCCCAAGAGTCCAAATAAGTGGAGACACTAACAGCTGCTGTAATATACTCCATCCGTAGTGTATGTTCGCAAATAATTGTATGTTTAAATTTGTTTAAGTCAATTTTTTCAAGTTCAAGCGCCGCGGGTCGCTGTTGTGAGTTGTGACCTTTTGCATGGTATTGTGTGTCTCATTTATAGATAATCAGCGCGTACACACTCATCTTATACAACTAAAACTAAAAAGATAGGTTCCTATGTAAAAAAACTAGTGCATATCCTCTCTTTTGACACCACCTAAGCGACCCCAAAGGGTTGTTGAAGGACAGATCACCTCTTCATCCAAGTTTCACACTGCACCATCGCTGATTAAAACATTAAAGTAGTTTGTCAGGAACAAAATCATTATCGTTAAAAGAATCAGACCAGGACAACATGTTCTTGGACACGCCATCGAATTACAGAACCAACATCCCCGCACGACGATGATGTCGAAGGCGGAAGTCAGAACTATCAGCCTCCAACCATAAACCCAGCACAAAATACACCATCTTCATACTCCCTGCTCCACAATGACGTCAGAGACAATGCCGCAACAACGGGGACAAAGTAGAAGGAGAGACACACCTGATAGGGTCGCTGCCACCGCCTCGCCGACACCATCCATGAACCCTAAGTCAGCCAATCTAAGGGTTTGACACACACACGATGCCATCAACTCCGAGACGACGACGCGGGAGTGAAGCTGAGGTAGATTTATTCGTCCGGCCGCCGCTCCCACCACCCAACGGCGCACCACTAACCTACAAAACCAAATCCTAACTATAGAGCGGAGGAACCGGATCCCCTCTCCCTCCCGCCGTCGGAGCAACATGCGGAGGGAGTGGGGAGCAACTTCCATTTTTTATCATTCTAATCCATCTTCGGTTCACCGTATATAACCGTTACCGAAAATGTTGGACTTATTTCTCCCATAGATGCATTTCTTTTTTAGGCCAACATCTGGATTAAATTGATTAAAAGTTCCTGGAATGTACACATTCATACTTAGGTGTCTCCAAAATTATATAAAAATACCCCAAGAAAATTTAGAAATACTACTATGTACATCCAATTGATTCGGAAACCCTTCTATATCTGAATCCACCGATGCTTATTTGATAGTCGTCGAATCACCGGAGTAGAGAACAAAGACCAACAAAGGGATACTAGTAGTAACATGTTTTATTACTAGTAGTAAGAGCCTCTCTAGCGCCGACTGAAAAATGCGTCGAACCAGAAAATAAACATCGTTACGGGCTGCACGGCGAAAAACGAGACATACCAGCAACCGTAAAAGTGGAGGAACCGCCAATGCTTTTTCGGGCGCCCGAGAATTTCGCCCTGAAAACCGAAAGTAGAGGGTTTCCATAGCTGAAGCAAGGGTGCCCTAAAAAAGGAAAACGATTGGCAGGAGGGACATTTCAGCCCCCCACGAGCTCGTTCCTCTTTCCCCCCACCCAGTCGCCGTCGCCGTCGGAGCCTACCGCCGTAGATTTTGGCCGTTTCCCTGTGGCATCTCCGTTGAAAAGCTGCCGCCGAGACGTTGCCGCTGCGGATCCACATCTCGCGGCGTTTTGGTAGCTGGGAGCGCCGCCACCACTTTTGCCGTTCGAATTTGAGTTGCCGCCCAGATCCGTTGGTAAATGCTTTTCTGCTAGTTTCAGAGCAATTTTCCGTTTGATTTGGTTCACTCGTCCCTCTCTAGGCATTTTAGATTGATTTGAACCCGTGCAAGCAATTTTTGTATGAGAAATCGTCCTCGTCCGACAACTTTGATGTAGATATGTTACTCAACAACCACCAGCAGCAAATGGTGGTCCTCGCCGTGCAGGAGATCGTGGGTAGGGAAAGAAGAAGAGGCGAGGATCCACCGTCGGACGCCTTTGCATTCCCCAAAATCGCTTCTACGTCAACGAGCTGCTGATGCAAGACTACTTAGACGAGATCGTCGAGATACCCTACCTATCCGGTGCATATCTTCCGTCGAAGGTACCGATGTTGGAAATGTGCCCTAGAGGCAAATAATAAGTAGTATTACTCAAGTATTTCCAAAGTTCATAATTAGTTTTATATCATGTTATAACTGTATTAATAGGAACATTAACACACGTGTGATATAAACAGAGTCCCTTGTAAGAGCATCTCCACCGGGGGCCTCTAAATGTGTGTCCGGCACCCCCCAGTTGGGCCTCCTTTGGGGGGTGCCGGACATGTGTCCGGTCAACATTTAGAGGCCGCCAACAGCGGCACTCCCCAAAGGCCGACCCCCCAATCGCGAGCAATCTGTCGAATACCTCGCGGACGTTTAAAATAAATTGCAAACTAATATAAAAAGTTCAAATTTCATTCATTTTTGTTATATATTACAATTTTTTTGAATGAATTTGAACCCTAGCCCTAGCATAGCCCTAACCCTAATCTAAACTCCGTCGAGGCCGCCCTGGCCTGCCTCGCCGTCCTGTGCAGCTCTGGCTAGGCGCGAGCGCACACGCCTCTCCTGCCAGAGCGTGCTCTCCGCCCAGCGCATGTTGGCCCTCTCGTCTGCAGCCTCCCTCGCCTCACGCGCCCGGCGCAGCTCGTCGATAACCGCCAGCTGGGCGGCCTCCATCGAGGCCCGGTCCGCCTCCCGCTCCGCCGCCACGGCGTTGAGGTCGGCGTACGCCGCGCGCTCGGCGGCCATGAAGGCTCCGCGGTCTCGATGGAGCCCTTGAGGATGGCGGCCTCGACGGCGTCGCCAACCGCCTCGTAGCCGGCCCTAAACTGGTCGGCCGCCTGCTCGGCACGCCAGGTGTCGAAGGAGTTCACCGTGACCACCTGGTCCGGCCACAGCGGCGGCGGCAGCTCCTCCTCTTGCGCCGGCTCCTGCCCTGGCTCCTCCCGCGGCGACTCCTCCTCCTGCGCTGGCTCCTCCTCCTGCTGGTCCTCCACGTCAACGTTCACCCAGTGGAAGGGCATGTCGTCGCCGACAGGCTGGAGCGCCAGCTCCGACGCCTGCTCTGGAGCCTGCTCCGGCTGGTCCTCCTACCCAGAGGGTGAGCGCGGCGCGCAGCCTGGGTCATGGTGGCCCAGGTGGTCTGGAGGCGGCGAGGCATGGTGGAGGTGTTCTTGGCTACGGAGGCTGCGGGCTGATGACCCACAAGTATAGGGGATCGCAACAGTCTTCGAGGAGAGTAAACCCCAAATTTATTGATTCGACACAAGGGGACCCAAAGAATATTTGTAAGACTTAACAGCGGAGTTGTCAATTCAGCTGCACCTGTGAATAGACTTGCTCGAGACAGATTTTCAGTAGCGACAGTTTTATAGCAGTGACAGTAGTGATATAATAGCAGCAGTAGAATAAAAACAGCAGTGATGATTATAGTAGACAGCAGGATTAAAATACTGTAGGCATAGGGACGGATGAACGGGCGTTGCATGGATGAGATACTTCATATAATAATCTAGTCATGGGCATTTGCAGATAAATAAGATAAAGCATCCAATTATTTATTAACCATAGGCATGTGTTCCAATTTAGTTGTGCGTGCTCGCAATGAGAAACTTGCACATGATCTTTTGTCCTACCAGCCCATTTGCAGCGGGGCCTATAGGGAAACTACTGGTAATTAAGGTACTCCTTTTAATAAAGTACCGGAGCAAAGCATTAACACTCCGTGAACACATGTGATCCTCACATCACAGCCATTCCCCTCGGCTGTCCCAATTATTGTCACTTTGGGACCTTGTGTTCCGGACAGCAATATGTGTATACAACTCATAGATATGATCTTAAAACAATAATTATCTTCATGATACAATAACATGTTCAGATCTGAAATCATGGCACTCGGGCCCTAGTGTCAAGCATTAAGCATAACAAGTGGCAACAATGACATAAAACACCGATAACGGATACTAGGCACCATGCCCTAATGATATTACAGCTATTACATGAACGATCCCATCCAATCCCTACCATCCGCTCAAGCCTACAGCGGTGGATTACTCACACATGGATGGGGGAAACATGGATGGCTGATGGAGAAGTGGTGGCGATGATCTCCTTCGATTCCCCGTCCCGGCGGAGTGCCGGAACAGGAACTTCTGGTCCCCGAATTGAGTTTCGAGGTGGCGGCGGCGCTCTGATGGGTTTCTGGAGAAAAACTCTTTGTGGTGTCGATTTTTAGGTCAGGAGAGGCTAAGTGGTCGAGAGGGGGGCGCGAGGGGGTGGCCGAGTCGGCCACACCCCCTCCTCGCGCGGTAGGGCCCCACCCGCGCGAGCACGTGGTGTGGGCGCCCTGTTGGCCGCCCCCTTCTCGTCTTCTGGCTCCGGGAGTCTTCGGGCAAAATAGGCACTTTTATGATTTTTCTGGTATTTTTCCTAAAAGTTGATTTCCTGCACAATAATGAGACAGCAGGGCAATTCTGCTGAAAACTGCGTTTGTCCGTGTTAGTTGCATTCAAAACACACAAATTACAGGTAAAACAATAACAAAAGTGTTTGGGAAAGTAGATACGTTTTGGGCGTATCAACTCCCCCCAAGATTAGCTTATTGCTTGTACTCAAGCAATTCAGTTAACAACTGAGTGCGATAAAAGAACTTTCACGAACACATTTGTTCATATGATGTAAATATTCTCATTGTGAGACAAATGCTTAGACTATTCATAATAAGATATATGCAAACGGTGTCACCTAATAACCATGTAACCTATGAAGAGATGCCAATCATACTAATAATAAACAACATGAAACATATCAATTCACAAGATTGCAAAGCTCATAATAAAGTATGATAAGGTGGAATCTCGCTTGCCCGAATGTTACAGCAAAACATAAATGCCCAGGCACCTCTGAGTTTCAAGAGAAGACTAGAAATAAAGATATCAAAGATAAGAGCATCACAATTATACCGCAGTTAACAGTATTCTGGGACAAGCACATTACACTAAGAATGATAACTATGCTCTCAAGAAGGTGCTCAAAGAATGATGGTGACTCAACAATAAAGTAAAAGATATGCCCTCCATCGAGGGAAGCAGGGATTTAACATGTGCTGAGCTTTTCATTATTTTGAAAACAGAGGTAAAATTGTTTTTGAGTGGTGGTTGTTCCGTCAACGAATGGCAATAGAGTTCTTGTTATGTTTCATACTAAGCAAGTTGAGAGCGGTTCCGAATTTTTTAAAAACAAGCATTTATAATGTGCATCCTTATATTCATTTATTTTGATGACTTGACACTCCTCCCAACCTTTGCTTTCACAAACCATGGCTAACCGAATCCTCGGGTGCCCACCAATCAATCTCAAACCATGGAGGAGTGTCTATTTTATTTTCTCAAATCTTTTGATATTATAGTGGTCTAACCAGCCCTTTGCAAAATTAATGACGAGCATATGAAGCATGCAAGCCGGTTACTTAATTAGTATGGAAGATAACAAGTCCAACTACTACTTCCTCATGAGCTCGAAACAGTGGCACAAATTAAGAAGTGTTTTGAAAGTTTTAAAGGTAGCACATGCAAATTTACTTGAATGGTTTGAAATGCCATACATAGGTGTTTATGGTGGACTCTGTGGGAATAACTTGGTTTTCAGGGATTTGGAAGCACAAGCATTTGCAGCTTAGTACAAGTGGAGGCTAGCAATAGACAAGGGAGCGACAATTCAAGAGAGCAATAGCCGTCATAATCATGCTTGCGACAAAATAAAATTAACGGAGGCATAAAAATGATAATAGAACTCTGAGGCAAAATAGATCATCGAGGCTTAATTGACTTTTTGTTTTCAGTCATAACATGTGTAAGCATGTGCCAAGTCGATTCAAATGAATTATTCAGAGGAGGATACCACAATGTCATATTCTACTATGAACAGAACAATGCAAGCAAACATCTATGAAGCATGTTGTCCACCATTAATAAATTGGGACTGATCATAAGAGAACATGAACTACTAAGCATCCACCAATAGACATATACCGTATGCGAACCATCTAAGCATGCTCACATAAATGAGTATATGTACAAAAATGAAAACAAATAGAGTTCATTACCAGCCTCTTACCCAACTCGAATTGTCATAGATCATCATTATTGCCTTTTCACTTGTGTGCTTCGAAAGATATGAAATAATAACCAAGCCCTACGCAGCAATGGATGGTAATAACCTCTGAAACAAACTATACAAAACCAAAAAGAAACAACAAATATTTTTGGGTTTTCGGATTTAGAAACTGAAAACAGAACAGCCTGTGAAGATGAATTTTTTCGAGGACCTTAACATGCCCAGATAAGAAAACTCAAAACTAATGAAAGTTGCGTACATATCTGTGGAACATGCACACGAAATTTCAGGTCATTCTGATTTTTCTGTGAAAAGTTATGAATTTAACGGTGGACAGCAGAAATCTGTCTCTTCGCGAAACAGCAACAACAAAGCAAAATATATTTGTGTTTTTGCATATTGAACCGAACTAAATACTAAGCATACTAATACTAGATACTACAGCAAACTAGCAAGAGAAATAACAGAAATATTTTTGGTCTTTTTGAGTTTTAAGAAAGTAATGCAAAGCATGAACAAATAAAAAAAAGAATGAAAACGAAAACGAAACATGGATATACAAAGTACCGAATGATAATGATATGTAGATGAGTGTGTTATCGGTATACCTCCCCCCAAGCTTAGGCTTTTGGCCTAAGTGGAGATCAACCCCATGGCGAGTATGAACTCCAGCCCGATGGGTCATACATGGTGTGATCATATCCCGGCTCGGCCGCGGTGGAGGAAGAACCGGAAGGCCCTGCGTACCCAGGATCCGGGTGTGTGAAACCCGTGGTCTCTGGGGGCTGCTCGACATCCTCCTCGAGCTCCTCCTCTTCTTCCTCCTCATCCGGGACTGGTTGCACAGCAAGTGCATCAATCTCAGCCTCTGAGAGTGACCAGCTGTTCCTGGCATCAAGATCAAACGAAGGCACATGCAACCTAATAATTCTAACAGTTGTAGACTTTCTCCATACTATTCTCTTGGAGGAAGCTATCTCATAAAGTAGTTTACTCATGTTACTCTTTGCAGTAATAAAGTTATGCCTCTTCATGGAAATAATATCCAGCTTCCCTGGGGTAAGCTGAAAATCAAGAGGATGAGGCACTAAACCATGCATAGCTAACAAACGAGATGCAATAAGACCTCCACAAATTCCACCCTTCTCGCGGTTAGTGGAAAGACGATAAGCAATCAGTGCACCCAAGTTATAAGTTCTATCACCACGCAAGGCAGCAGCTAGAAAAGCCAAATCAGGTGCAGCTAATTTACTTCCCGTTTTCCTAGCAAGCACACATTTGGTGATAAAATAAGCAAAGTATCGAATAGATGGGAGGTGAATGCTTCGTATTTTACCATCCTCATGAGAGAAGCTTTTCCCATTGCAGATGTCTTTGTAGAGATCCATCAATGGCTTGGGCTTCTTCTTCACTCTCTCTAGCGATCCCCACTGAGGTACTCGAATTGCTGCACAGAAATCAGCAAAGGGCAAATGGGCAGTTTTGTTATAAATAGTATAATGAACCATGGGGTGACGTGAAGCCAAGTCACACTTGAAGTCCTGCACCACCGACATGGCTAACTTGCCATATTGGTCAGGTTCATCAATAGCAAAATTGCATCCTGGTAAATTCCTGCAGCTTGCATGAATTCTGAGCATGGGTAGATAGCTGGAAATACACCGTCCTCACGGTGAACTCTCATGACTTCATTCACAATGATTTCATGTTGACTAATAGGGTGTGAGTTCCATTCCATGTTCTGAAATTTTAAACAAAATGTCACGAAAGTTGATTTTGAGATAACTAAATGAGGGGAACTACTATAGTGACTTGCTAGAGGCTTAAGCATGCATCAAAACTAGTTATTCCAACTTGAAACAAGCATTCAAACTCACTAAACATGGCATCTACAGCAGCAAAATACTCAACATATAATCCACTAAACAAAATTCCATTTGGATGAGCGGAGGAGTCACATACCAGAGAGCAAATGCCCCAAATCTCAGCAACAAAGATGGGCTGAGGAAGGAGATCGAAAATCCGAGGGCAAGAACAGCAAGAACACGATTTTTTCGAATGTGGGAGTGTTTGGTCGGGCGAGAGGAAGGCAGGGGAGGAAGGATAGTAAGTGGGGGGGCCTGTGGGCCCCACACCATGTGCTGGCACGGCCCAAGGGCTGCCGTGCCACCATGTGGTGTGGTGGCCCTGTGGGTCCCCCTGGCCACTCTCTGGTCCTAATGATATTACAGCTATTACATGAACGATCTCATCCAATCCCTACCATCCCCTCAACCCTACAGCGGTGGATTACTCACACATGGATGGGGGAAACATGGATGGTTGATGGAGAAGTGGTGGCGATGACGATGATGATGATATCCTTCGATTCCCCGTCCCGGCGGAGTGCCGGAACAGGAACTTCTGGTCCCCGAATTGAGTTTCGAGGTGGCGGCGGCGCTCTGATGGGTTTCTGGAGAAAAACTCTTCGTGGTGTCGATTTTTAGGTCAGGAGAGGCTAAGTAGTCGAGAGGGGGGCGCGAGGGGGTGGCCGAGTCTGACACACCCCCTCCTCGCGCGGCAGGGCCCCACCCGCGCGAGCACGTGGTGTGGGCGCCCTGTTGGCCGCCCCCTTCTCGTCTTCTGGCTCCTGGAGTCTTTGGGCAAAATAGGCACTTTTATGATTTTTCTGGTATTTTTCCTAAAAGTTGATTTCCTGTACAAAAATGAGACACCGGGGCAATTCTGCTGAAAACAGCGTTAGTCCGTGTTAGTTGCATTCAAAACACACAAATTAGAGGTAAAACAATAACAAAAGTGTTCGGGAAAGTAGATACGTTTTGGACATTTCGGGAAAATGTTTGGACGTTTCGTGAAAGTAGATACGTTTTGGACGTTTTGGACATTTAGAGGGCAAAGCAGAATTGCCCTGGTGTCTTGTTTTTGTGCAGAAATTCGACTTTCGGGAAAAAACAGCAGAAAATATTGCAAAGCCCCTATTTTTCCAGAAGAACCACAGAGCCAGAAGACAAGACGGAGGCGTGCCACGAGGCGCCCACACCACGTGGTGGCGCGGTGGGCCCCTGGCCGCGCCACCGTATGGTGTGGCCGACTCGGCCACGCCCTCGCGTCCCCCTTTCGCCTACATAATGCCTCTGACCTAAAAACGTCGGGGGGTTCATCACTTTTCCCATAAACATACCTGTGCGCCGCCGCCTCCTCGAAACTCAATTCGCGGACCAGAAGTTCCTGTTCTGGCACCCTGTCGGGACGGGGATTCGAAGGAGATCATCGTCATCGCCACCACCTCTCCATCAACCATCCATGTTCCCCCATCCATGTGTGAGTAATTCCCCGCTTTAGGCTTGAGGGGATGGTAGGGATTGGATGGGATCGTTCATGTAATAGCTATAAGATCGATCATTAGGGCATGGTGTCTAGTATCCGTTGTTAGTACTTTACGTCATTGTTGCAACTTGTTATACTTAATGCTTGCCACTAGGGCCCGAGTGCCATGATTTCAGATCTGAACATGTTATTGTATCATGAGGATAATCGTTGTTTTAGATCATATCTACAAGTTGTATGCACATATTATTGTCCGGAACCCGAGGCCCCAAAGTGACAATAATTGGGACAACCGGAGGGGATGGCTGTGATGTGAGGATCACATGTGTTCAGGGAGTGTTAATGCTTTGCTCCAGTACTTTATTAAAAGGAGTACCTTAATTACCAGTAGTTTCCCTTGAGGCCCCGCTACAAACGGGTTGGTAGGACAAAAGATATTGTGCAAGTTTCTCATTGCGAGCACGCACGACTAAATAGGAACACATGCCTATGCTTACTTAGTACTTGGATGCTTTATCTTATTTATAGGCAAATGCTTATGTCTTGATTATTATATGAATTATCTTATCCATGCAACGCCCGTTCATCCGTCCATATGCTTACAATATTTTAATCCTGCTGTCTACTATAATCACTACTGCTGTCTTTATTTCACTGCTGATATTATTTCACTACTGCTACTGCTATAAAGATGTTGCTACTGATAATGTGTGTCGAGCAAGTCTATTCACAGGTGCAGATGAACTGACAATTTATCTGTCAAGACTTATAAATATTCTTTGACTCCCCTTGTGTCGAATCAATAAATTTGGGTTTTACTTCCCTCGAAGATTGTTGCGATCCCCTATACTTGTGGGTCATCAAGGGCCGGCCTCCCTCCCCCTTTTATGGTGCGGCTGGGGTTTAGTCCCACCTTCCTAGTTTAGCAAGGTGGGGTGCCCCCTTTTCCCTATATATAGTGGGGGGGAGAGCCTCTCTCAAGAAAGCAATTTCTCCCTTGTTTTCTCTCCCTTTGTTTGGAGGGAGCTCTCCTCTTTTTCTCTCCTCTCCTCTGCCCAAATGGTGTTCCTCCGTATGTGTGGACGTGACCTTGGAAGTGTTTTGTTTGAAGAGTTCTCCACCATACGCACGTCGTTGTGCTGCTGGATCCGACAGAACATCTACTTCCACAACTCTGCTGACTACGAAGGAATCGGGAGTTGTCGTTGTACACCGTATGTGTGCGATTCCCTCAGAGGGGCTCCATTTGCGACCCTCTCACTCATCTTCAACATATGCGTGGCTTAACAAGACCCTCGAGTCGGCTACGCGCTATGTCGAAGGGAGGAGTCCCTTGGAGCCTCGTCAAGATCGTCGCGACCTTGAGGCCGGCTACTGATGGGCGTAAAGATAATACGCTTAGGTTGAGCTCCAAGTGCAGAGTTTGTAGATGTGGAAGACTTGTTTTCCCCACAAGGGTGACTCGAGGGTTTATATCGAACTCTCGGGGAACTATCTGTAGAAGATTTACCCTCTTGTCCTTCTCTTGATTACCTGCAAAACAAAACAAGATGTTTTGTGCCCTCAACCTCACCAAGTGGTTGTAAAGTACAAGGTGTAAGTAAAAGATATAGAAATAAATGCAAAACAGAAATAAATATGCAATGGTGGTAAATAAA
Source organism: Poa annua (assembly GCA_026929855.1). Taxonomy (NCBI): domain Eukaryota; kingdom Viridiplantae; phylum Streptophyta; class Magnoliopsida; order Poales; family Poaceae; genus Poa; species Poa annua. Next base: position 44,180,261 of record CM049434.1, read on the forward strand.
AGTGCAAGGATGGTATGAATGATATTGGATGATGTGTTTGTGGTTTGTATGGTGTTTGCAAGATGTAAAGATGTTTTTGTATTTTCGGATTTAATAATGGCAGAAAATGTAAAGTGCAATAAAAGTGTTGGAAAGGTGTTTCTTATGATTAAAAATGGACTGGGGTTCATGGTTTCACAAATGCACTCTCTCTTTTATATAGTGGTAGATAATGGAACATAGAAATTGACATATGAGATTGCAACAAGACAAGTTATTAATAATATGGGCATCACATCCTAACATAGAGATCTTTTGGTTATTAATCTCTCTTATACTCCACCAAGATGCGAACTAAATCATAACACCTCAGTAATTAAGATAAACAGAGTATAGTTTTAAGTTCAATGACATGAAGTTTAAATAATAACATGCTAGATCTAGTCATGGTGATAGTGGCAATGTCACCCACATACCCCCGGTAGCATGGTATTTCCTTTATCCCTAGTGAGGCAACAAAGTAAGGTAAAAACCCAAGTGGATCACGGTATTGCTGTCAACTTACCACAAAACCACCCCCCGTTACTCCAACTAATGCACATGTTCCCCCTTACACGCTCTCGTACACATGTTGGATCAAAGCACATAGACAAGAACGGGGTACATAATATGCATCTACTTTCATAACAAAGACATAACAATTGCAATCATCATAACATATATCAACTTAAGAGATACACCACAAAGGTATTACATATATGACCATAATCATGTTCAGCTGCTCATATGACACTAATTAGTGAAGCTCAAGAGAGAGGAGAGATACATAAGTTACTTCCACAAACCCATAGTCCAGGGGTGGACTACTCCCTCTTAATCATGGAGACGGTGGAGAAGTCGTTGGAGAAGGTGGAGACCACACCGGCAGCGCCCCGCCGGAGTTTTCCCCCTCCAATCTGCAGCTCCAGGTCTCTGTTTCGTGATTTCCCTGTTTCTGCGGTGCTCCCTCCGAAAGGGCTCAGGAGACTATTTTTATAGGCGTTTTTAGGTCAAGACGAAGTCACGGAGACGAAGATTGACGGCATCGGAGGCTCGAGGGCCCAGAAGAGGTGCCCCACGCGGCCAAGGAATCTGGCCGCATGGGCCCCCCTCTTTTGGTCCTCGGCCTTCCACTTTTGCTCTTCCTTCGCTCCTACGCTTTGTTCCTTCCAAAAACTGATGTTCCCGAAGTTTCAGGTCATTTGGACGTTGTTTGGGTCCCTGAAACATCAAAATATAGAAAAAATGGTTTTTTGACAGTCCAGGGTTAATTCCAAATAAATAGGGAAAATGTGAAATATTCCCAAAATCATTATGAAACATTGATATAACCCTTATATGATGCAAATATGAATGAAATATGAGTAATACAATGCAAAGTTCATGTATGCATTTTACATGCATTAGCTACGTACGTCTACATCGTCCATGTTTGTGCAGGAACGTTCTCCTGCGTTCGGTCTACGAGGGTATGTTTTTGTATGCTTTCCGTTACCACATTACTTCATAGATAGATCTGGGCAACAGGGAAGCGTCAACTGCATAAATTTTTGTTATCTGCTGCTGCGAACCCCAACAACCGAATGCGTCAATGTCTCTTTGTAAAGATTGTAGAAACTTGCGAGTCAAATTGTCGGTACTTTACTTGCCGGAGGAACGTTGCGAGGTTGATGGGATTTAGCAGGTATCAGAAGATATCAGCAGCTATGAGGGTGATAGCCTACGACATTCAGTCTGACTATGCCGATGAGTATATACGCATTGGCGAAGATACTACAATTGACTCAATGCGTAGGATTTCCAAAGTGATGATCTGTCTCTTCGGTCCTACTTATCCCAGAGCTCCGAATGAAGAAGACACAGTGAGGTTGATGACACAAAATGAGGCTCATGGTTGGCCGGGCATGGTCGGTAGTATTGAATGTATGCATTGAACATGGAGGAACTGCCCGAAGGCATGCCACGGGTAGTATTGTGGCAAGGCTGGTGATGTAACAATTACGCTTGTGGCCATTGCATCCGAGGATTTATGGATTTGGTATTGTTTTTTTGGTTTACCGAGCACACTTAATGGCATCAATGTATTCCTAAGCTCTCATTTATTTGCAAAGTTAGCAAGTGGTGATGCTATGCTATCAATGGGCATGATTACACAAAAGGTTACTACCTTGACGACGACATCTATCGTGTTTGATTTACTTTTATGAAGACCGTCTCAAATCGTAGGAATAAGATGGAAGCTGAATTTTCCAAGCTTCAAGAGGGATGGTGTAAGGATATTGAGAGAGCCTTTGGTGTTCTACAATCTAGGTTTGTCATTGTTCGACATCCTGCTCGGTTAAAAAAAACACTCACAAACATAATGATATGTTGTATGATTCTTCACAACATGATTATCGAGGATGAGAGACACTTGACTTGGATTTGGTGTACGACAATGTTGGTAGCCGTGTGAAGAGGGCTAGAAACTCAGATCGCATCCAAGCATTCTTTCAAACTTACCGAGTGATTGAGGATGCCGACACGCAGACCCAGGTTCAGAAGGATCTTATTAACCACATCTGGTAGAGACACTAGTAGTAATCTGCCACTTTTATTCATTTTATTCATGTGTGCTTAGAACCATTATTTGCATTCGGTTTGCATTGAATTATTGTTTATGCAATTTATTTGGATTGTAATTCAAACCATTATTGTAATTTGGTAAGTTGTATGGTACAATAAACACAATTGTTACTTCATATTTGTTTTATCAAATGTTGCATATGTGCTGAAATGCTGAAAATATGAAGTATTTTACGTGCTGAAAAGGGCTGTGGCAGAACAACAACCGAAATTCGTGCGGTAAAACATACCACACGGATTTCGGGTCTTGTTCTATTGTAAGCCTTTCGAACCCGTAAAACACGCAAACGCCAACCGAAAACGAGGATTTCATTTCCGTGTTTTTCGATCAATGGTATAGAGAGGCTCTAAGAGGTTTCTCATCGCAAAGGTCTACCAAGCGGTCCATACGACGTGTGTCGTGTGGATCGGTGCTCCCCTCATACGTCGTTGCTCGGTGTGTCCTAAACTCCAGCTCGTGTCTCTTTTTTTCTCACTATAATCCCACTTTCGTCCTTATTGCAACATATGACAGACACCGCGCGGACCGCATAAAAAAGACACTTGACACATGAAGAGTGAGGTTATAGTGACCTTCCCAAAGGTTTTCCTTTTTTTTTTTTTTAGAGAACAACTTGCTTTATTACATCGATAGTCATAGGAATACACAGGCCATCAGGTGGCACAAACCAAATTCTACGACCAAGCTCTAACGAAGAGGCAAACCGAGCGATGCAGTGAGCTTCTCTGCTTGAGCTCCTGTACCCATGGACAAAAATTGTCTCCTGAAAGCTAGCTGATCTCACCCTTGATCTCTTGCAGAACAGAGCTGAACGTTCCTAAGCAGGGCTTGCTCATGCTATTAATTTCTTCTAGACATCACTTGCAACGCAGAGATGTTGCTCACCCAGATCTGAGGCCAATGCAAGTGCTTCACGGCAAGCCAGTGCCTCCAAGATCGCTGGGTCTAAGAGACCAGGAAAGGTTACAGTGGAAGCTCCCATGAACACACCCATCGAAGTCCTGCAAATAACTCCAACGGATCCAGCAGTGACATCTTTCTTTTTTGACTTTAACTACGGTGGGCCAAAGGCAGCCTGAACATTTTATAAATGATGAATCAACACATCCGTACAAGACGAATTACAAGTGGAGGGGGTAGGAGGGAATAGAAGATTGAGAGGGCATCGGGTGTTAGGGGGGATTATACAGATTACACAAATATAAGAGAAAGTCCTTTGTCGCGGGTTTGTGGCAGCGGTGTGATCAAAGCTGCACGCGTCTACACAGCGTTGTGCTGTGAGGCCGACCGACTCATTGATCGAGCGGAAGGCGAGGGCATTTCGGCGCTTCCAGATGTTCCAGTGGATAGCGGCGGTGACGGTGAGCTTGCCTTTGTGGGTCAGCAGCGGCTCCCACAGGAGCTCGATTGTGGGGGCCAGTGCGGCCGGAGCAATCGGAGGGAGCGCTCCCTAGACCTCCCTGATGCGGTGGCAGCCCAGACCAAGTGGTTCACATCTTCATCCGTATCGCAGGAGGGATAGGCCGACGAGTCGGCGAGGGTGTGGCGAAACCGTCTTTTGTTGGTGGAGACCCGCCGACGATGCAATGCCATCTCTCGTCACTGCAGCATCTACATTCAGTTTAACACATCCCTCTGGTGGTGGTATCCATCGTTGGGGCAGAGTCCTTGCTGGTTGTCTCCTCGCTTCAGATTTCTCCACTTCCAACAAGTTAAGATCTAAGATAAATCGCTGAATAAACATGTGCGTGCTCATTGGACTCTCGTATTCTAGTGATTGCACAACAGAGAGGTAAATTCTCTTTTAACTGAATCCTCAACGCAGATCCAACAATTTTTGTTTTTGAGATGTTGGCCTTCGTGCAACAGCAGGCCAAACTCTAAAAATATACAGCAGGCAATACGTTCTCTTTTCTATTCCAGCCCAGTTCAAATAATTACGTACACCGGCAAATGGGCCATCTAGGACCTGTTATCGAGTCGAAGTCCAGGAAGAGGCAAACTAGGTCTCCTTCCTCTCGCCTTCTCTTGATGCCGCCGCTACCTTGGATTGGTAAAGGCAGATACATTTGTGCCAATTAAATACAAAGATAGATTTGGAAAAGACCACAGGATAGTATGAAGAGAAACTTTTTATTCAAAAACAAAAGGTAAGGAGATCTTATATTGAACAATAAATATTTTATAAATAAATCAGCTTACTACTTTTATCTTATAAGTGGTAAAGGCAGATACATCTAAGTATATGGAATTTAACAACGCAATAGGAGACCGGATAATATACCTTATTTCTATTCTCCTGACTGCTAAGAATTATAACGCTGTAGTAGCCCACCAAGAGAAATTACTTGACAAGAATAAGTTGCATGGAATTTGTTAATGTCTCCTATTTCAAAGAAATCGCTCAATATGAACAAATGTATAAAAATAAACGAACATAAAAGATGGGGAATGGATTCATAAGTTACTAGAGCCTGGATAAAGGAACAGCATAAAAGTAACAACATACGAGACAACAACGCTCATGCGATTCAATATTTTGATGCGGTTGAGGAGTGGAGGCAACTGTCGGACATGGAGTTTGGCTTCAGAGAGGTCAGTAGGAGAAAGCACACTGAAATAATTCACGTTGAGGCGCAGTATTGGAAGCGACGTGCTAAGATCAAGTGGTGCCAATTGGGGGATGAAAGTTCTAGGTTCTTTCATACAATGGCCACCTACAGATTCCGCAAGAATAAAATAAAAATGCTGCAGCGTGATGGAGTGGAATACTTTCTTGATAGTGAGAAGCTAAAAATTGCAACTGATTTCTACGCTAACCTATTCTCAGAAGAAAGGTCTTGGGTACCAAACATCGATCTAGGCAGTCTTTACAACAATCAACAACAGGGCCTAAACTCTCTAGATGACATGTTCTCATGGGAGGAGATCAGCAACGCTATACAAAAAGCTCCATCAAATCGAAGCCCAGGTCCAGACGGCTTCACAAATGAATTCTTCAAGTTTTATCTACCAGAATTGAAGAAGGACTTAATGGCACTGTTCTCTGCACTACATATGAGGACAGTTAGCCTGGCTGGTGTTAACCTGGCACATATCACTCTTATACCAAAGTGTGACACACCTGAGAGGATACAAGACTACAGACCAATCTCATTGCAGCACAGTGTGCCCAAACTTATTGCTAAGGTGCTTGCAAATCGTCTACAGAGCAAAATTAAAAACCTTGTGGACTCCATGCAATCTGGGTTTATCAGAGGAAGGTCGATCATTGAAAAATTTGCGGCTGCTACAGAGATGGTGCAGTGCGCACAGAAAAGAGGTAAGCCTGCCATTGTGCTGAAACTAGACTTTCAAAAAGCCTTTGATACCGTGCAGTGGCCAGCGATTTTTGATATGCTGCAAGCTAGAGGGTTCCCGCCTAAATGGTGCTGGTGGATACGCGAACTACTGCACACGTCACAAGCGCAGGTTCTGGTTAACAGGCAGGCAGGTAAAAAATTCAGAATTCAAAAAGGAGTTCGGCAAGGAGATCCACTATCTCCTTACATTTTCATCTTGATTGCTGATATTCTGCAACAGATGTTTTCAAAGGCTTATGATGCAGGGTTTTTGCTGCACCCAATTGTCCAGGGAGCACCATTGCCCGCACTGCAATACGCGGACGACACGCTACTAATCCTGCACGGTTCCACTGAACAGGCAGTGTTTGCGAAGAGCTTGCTGGAGGCCTTCGCCAAATTCACAGGATTGAGGATAAATTACAGCAAGAGCACATTGGTCACAGTTAACATGACCGCAGAACAGTCTGCTGAAGTCTCACAAATCCTAGGCTGCCCCCTGTCTGCCCTACCGACAACATACCTGGGTTTACCACTGTCAATGACAAAAATCTCCCGGAAACTGCTGCAACCTGTCCTGACGAAGGTTCAGCGCCGCTTGCCTGGATGGATCCCAGGATTAATGACAGTTGGAGGGAGAATCGAGATGATCAACTCCGTCATCTCGGCTATTCCTAATTTCTATATGGCATGTATCCAATGGGATAATGCCAGCATCGAAGCTGTTGATCGGATAAGAAGAGGCTTCCTCTGGAAAAACAAACTAGATATTACGGGCGGACACTGTTTAGTCGCCTGGGAAATAGTCACGATGCCTAAACAGCAAGGAGGGCTTGGTATTAGAAACTTGAAGTCTCACAACAGTGCACTGATGGCGAATCTGTCCTCCAGGCTTCTAAATGGGGATGGCGGACCGTGTTTTCAATGGCTGCAAGCCTACTACCTACAGGATGCCATCCCTAGGGCTAATACTTCGACTGATACGCCGTTCTGGAAGACAATTATCTGTGCTATGCGCACTGCCACAGAGGCTACCAGGTGCGTACTTGGAAGAGGCACACTCATATCATTCTGGCATGACGATTGGCTGCCGCTGGGACGACTCTCGCATAGGTTTGAGGTGCTATACTCCTTTGCTGCCTCCCCAGAATGCACGATTGCCTCACAGTTTGTTTATGATCAATGGGACGTTCAATTGCTGCATCCGATCTCACACACGGCAAGCACACAGCTAAATGAGCTAATGACTCAGTTACAGGGAATACACATTGACACACAGCTTGATCGGAGAGTTATGCTAACTACTAGCAAAACACCTACCACCAGGGATTTCTATAATCTAATCAGTGATCATGGAACTCGATGGTTTGGATACAATTGGGTCTGGGTGAAACCAATACCCAGGAAACACAAAATGTTCCTTTGGCTAGCTCTACGTGGAAGGCTAAACACAAAAGACAATATGATTAAGAAAAAATGGTGCTCTGAGGCAAGCTGTGATATCTGCCCAGCAATTGAATCCATTGATCATACTGTACTACACTGCAGAGCTTCAACCTGGGTTTGGGAGAAGATTGGATTATCTACTGAAGCAGCGGCATCAAACACCATCCGTCAATTCATCGACACAGTTATCACTAAAACACAGTGCAAACAATGGTCCATTTGCTTCACTGCATGTGTTTCAGCCCTCTGGAGGTCAAGGAACAATAGGGTGTTTAACTCCACCAATGATGCTAGACATCAAATCCTTAAAAACATTGCAGATGACCTCAGGTTGTGGGCACACAGGCAGCAGAAAACAGCAACTGAACTAAATAACTGGGCGGATCAGTTCCAACTGCAATAGCCAGGGTGTATATACAAGTTTTACTTCTTCTCTTTTTACTTCTTTTGGGCGTTTTCTCTTCTTTTTTTTACTTTCCTTAGTTCTTCTGCTTTCTTTCTTTTCTTCTTCGGTTTTTCTGTTCAACTTTTTGCCTATGGCACCTGTAGCTTACCTTCTTTAATATATATACATATTAAGTTCAAAAAAAAAAAAAGTTACTAGAGAAAATATAGCTTACAATTGCAGTCTATTCATGTCTTCCTGAAAAGATAGATATGTGATACTATAAAAACTTACAACAAGAACACATACTCTGTTCAATCGATGCATGAATGTACAGACTACTCGCAGTACCCAACATCACATCATTTTGATCTATTTTCCACAAGTTCTTCACTGAACGACCACAGCCTCTTGGCCAGCTCTGCATCTCTTGTGACGGGTGTTGGCCTCGCTTCGTTACAACCGGCGAAGTATTTGCCTGATACACCCTTGGCATCAGGATGCAATGCTAGGTAAACAGTAGTTGTAGCCCCCTGAAAACATCAAGTACATCTTGTCAAGTGAAAATCTCCTTACCATTTCGTTATCATGAAAAACATCTTCATTGTGACAGATTGACACAGATTCTTGTGTAATTTCCAGAGAGAGACCGTGTAACAGTGTGTGATTAGATTACCTGGGGCACATCCTTCAGGAAAGGCTTGGCCAGAGAGAGAATCGAGTTCAGCACACCTGCAGAAAATTCGGTTTAAGGTTTGAGGGTACTGCTTAACTGAAATTCAGCGAACAGTTCTGTCCCGGAATCGACACATTAAGTTTCTTGTGATAGTATTACTGTTTGTCGCGACGTAGCGAGCGATGTTGGTTACGATGAGTCCAGGGTGCAGGGAATTCGCAGTCAGATCACATCCTTGTTCCTGGGCTTCCACCAAACTACCATTAGTACATTAGACCTTTAGGGCACAGCATGTGTTTTACCTTATTATGCAGTATGTTATTTTATTTTGCCGGTATGCAGTATATTATTTCATCAGGCAAAAATGAAAACAGCAGTATTGTGTTGCAAAACTGCTTAGACTACTCGAATGTCTTTTGAGGTCTCAGCTGATGTTTCGTTCTAGGCTTAGCTCATCTTGAATATGACGGATGTAACTTGTAAGAGAGTGCAGACCTGAAAACGCCTGGATAGTTCATTTGCATGGAGAATATTGGCTAATTTGGAGTGCGAGTATGCACTGAATGCATTATACCTGTAAATTTTTCGATAGTTAGAAGGAATTTCAGCTAGGTATTACGTTGCGTTCATGCAAATAAAATCAATAAACGTATTGCTCGCCTGGATTTGTCATTCAGCTTGTTCAGATCAAACCCTGAGCCATCGCTTCTCCTATGAGCTGTCGAAGATACATTTACAATCCTGCCCTGTACGCCGGTCTCCTTGGCAGTCGATTTCATCTTGTCAAGTAGAAGATTTGTCAGCAAGAAATGACCTGCTCGTAAGGTGAAAATTTAACAGGTGTTTAAATAAGCCTGAACTACTGAACATCTCATCTCCACTCAGCATCAGAAACAGCATATCCTAGTTGTTTACATGATTGATGGTCGATGGGTAACAAAACATGAACAAAGGCATCGACCAAAAGGATCTTTGCATTTGTGAAAAACAAAAAACGGCAGTCTTGTTTTTACCCTAAATGTAAAGACACATACGTACCAAGATGATTGGTCGCGAATTGCAGCTCAATCCCATCTTTGGATAGCTGGAAAGGGCAGGCCATAATCCCTGCATTGTTTCTTCAGACCAAAAGACATGAAAAAATCAGTGAGTCAGTGTGCTCACCACACCTTGTTCTTCTTTCGAGCATTTGCAGTGTGTCAGATGATGCAAGATTTACATACATGAGGACGTTCAGATGCTTGTGGGAGGAATTGAACGAGCGCGCGAAGCTACGAACAGAGTCAAGGGAGCTCAGATCCATCTCCATGACATGGAGCTTCGAGCTGGGGACCTCTTCGGCGAGGCTCTCTTTCACCTTCATTCCACTCTCCATCGTCCTAGCTGGTATGATCACATTTGCTCCCCTCAGGGCGAGAACTCTGGCCGTTTCCTTCCCAATGCCATTTGTTGCTCCTGTATGTCAACAAGTAGGATCAACTGTTATGCTTCCCAAGTCCTGATTTCTTCGGTATTCTGAAGATCAGAGTATACTATAAGTTGGCTTGTTAATCATGATAACTTGATTTTTCATTTAGGGAAGCTCTGCTGCAAAATTGAACAAATTATCAAAACAGTACTATTTAGTTCTGTTATTGTTTCACTAGTGGAACCTAGACGCAATGGGGTTGTATGGTGAAACAACAAGAAAATTACTAGTACTGCATCTTCCTAAAAGATTGAGAACTAGTATTACATGCAAAATTCTTCTAATCTGTCAGAGTAAAACCCAATTACTTCTCCCTTGAAACATCAGGACAGTAAACGCCCCGTTCTGAAAGCTGCGGGACCGAATGGGTAATGAGCCCACACAAATATGTGCAGATTCCAAATTGCAATTTAACCACAGTAATCATGTTTGTCGCTTAATTAATTAATCAGTCAGCACACTGCACATGGGCAACCAGCCAGACACTGCGTTCAGCAATGGCGCGAGGACGTGACGTGAGGTGAGGATTGCTGCCTTCACAGCATAATCGAGCCGTAAACAGCAACCACTAGTGTAGCACGGGGTAGACAGTTGCGCACCTGTGACGATGGCCGTGAGATGGCTGGCGTCGACGCTGGCGGCGACGTCCTCGGCGGTGGACGCGGAGCCGAAGCCCGACAGCCCTCGCCGCCCCCACGGCCAGCCCCAGATCCCCATCGCCGCCGCCGCTGTCACGACCTCAGCTTCCCTAGGTATTCAGTGTGCCTATACTACTACGTATGGCCTCTCCTCGATCTAGACTGTAGAGAAGATGAAGATACTCCTAGAAGATAGAGATGCCAGGAGTTTGGAAACAAGTGGTCAGTGGGGGAGGATCGTCGGCCGTGGGTGTGGCTCATCAAGCAGCTGTTCTGTTGCCATCAGAGAGACAGAGACTCGAGAGTAGTTTCTTACAAGGAAAACTACTGATTCGATTCTCGGTAGTTTCTAGCAACGCCGAAATGTCATTTTGGCTCACCAACTTAAGTGAGCCCTAGATTTACAAGTTTGTCATGTCAATCCTAAGGCTTAAGGCTTATCTTTTCTAGCACGGTACTTTTTGATATGGTTGAGATGCTATTGTAGTTAAGGAGAAAAGAATTGTTATTGTATCTTAGCTAACATTCAGCTCTTTCTCCAAAACCGTTGCCATAAAAAGAGGGATATAAATACACAAGAGCCTCAATATAAAAAAAAGTAACCACACCCGGTGGGACTCGAACCCACAATCGCTTGATTAGAAGTCAAACGCCTTATCCATTAGGCCACGGGTGCTACTATGTCTACTACTGAAGTACACGTAATTTATAGCGTACATATCTTCTGGCTTCAGAAAAGTAAGCAACGTGAATGAGTGCGGAACTGAGGGTTGGCTTCAAAGGAGCCACCCACAAATCAAGAGCGTGGCTTCCCTGGTTGGTAGCCAATTTTTCTTCCTAACACTAGCAAACAAATTGGTCAAGAAATATCTACTAATGGTGTTTTCTTGCTTGACTGTGGCGAAGAAATTGGTACTACTGTATATTCTTTTGAGAACGTACAGTAACATGGAGTGAACATGTCAATCTGTTCCGCGCTTCTTCGGTGCATTTTCTTCTTGGCTGTTACGTATTTCCTTGCTCATGTAGCGACATGGTCCTGAATTCAATTTAACAATGAACAAACTGCGTGTGAATTTGAGTATTCACCGACCAAAAATAAGTTGCGGTGAGAAAGTGTAAGCCCAATCGTGTACATACTCATTCCTAGGGTTGAAAAAGGAACGGAAACGGACGGAAACATGCATTTTCGTTTTCGTTTCCTTTCATCTTGTCGGAATCGGAAACGAAATCGAAAATCTCGGAAACAAATACGGAATCGGAAATCTCCAAAAACGGGTATGGAACTGATATGACACGGCTACGATACGAAAACGGATTTTTGTCGGAACACAATAGCCCCATAATATGTTGATCCGTACCCCAACATAATAGAAACGCGGAATGGAGCAGTGTGTCGCTCGACAGGCAGGAGTCGTCGACGTCGAGGACTTGAGGCGGCTATTCTCAAAGCAATTGGTGAGGACTCGAGGCAACGGTGTCGGTGTCGGCACCGCACGCTGCATGCACATAATTAGATTAATTAGGGTTTAGTATTAATAGTCTAATATCTATTTTACCCTACTAGCGAATCCAACCAAGTCTTAGTTTGCATTTGGGTCATGCGGAAAGTTTCCGTATTTATATTTCCAGAAATTTCCGTTTCGTTTATGTTGCCGTCAGAAATTACTATATCGTTTCCTTTATCATCTCCGTTTTAAAATATACCGTTTTCGTTTCGTTTCCGTAAAATGCCATTTTCGTTTCCGTTTTTTGCTTTTCGTTTCCTTTTTCTACGGAAACAACGGAAATTTTTCCATTTCACAATATAATATGTTTTTCAACGGAAAGTTTCCCATTTCACAATATAAGATGTTTTTATCATTTTTCACATTCATATGTACACACACAGGGGTGGGCATATAAACCGAGAACCGAAGTACCGGACCGTATTAACCTGGACCGAAGCCGAACTGACCGGAACCGATATATTTGATGGCATGTTCGGTTAAGCAATCTCAAAACCCGAATTAGTTTCGGTGACTTCGGTCCCACCCCTCGGTCAACCGAAAAGACCGAGGAACCGCCCCCACTCCCAGCGACGAGATATGGAGACCATCTGGCCGCACTACACTCGATTCTCTCCCCCAAAATCAGCAATCGCCTGCCATATTTCCTCTCAAGAAACTGCGCCGCCGTCGGGCAATTGTTGGCCTCCCCAAATCGCAAGAATCTCGCGTGCTTTCCTTGTACGATGATCCCCTGCTTCCCCAATTCTCTATATGAGCTCCCGTTTCCTAGCGCCCCGATGCATAAGTTCGTCCCAATACATAGCTGCGGCCGCCGGCGCACGACACTGTCCGGCCGAACTCCACAACGAAAGAACAACGACCGCCGCGCAATCAACACCAAGGGATTGGACTGATTTGGCACAGAATCAGCCTGCATCGTAAGTAATTTTTGTTCAGTTCATTCGATCCAGATCGTAGATGTGTACTGTTCTTTTGTGAGCCGTTTTTGATTGGTCATATTCACTCTAATCTGTAGATGTCATCCGAGACAGAGTCCCAAGCTGTTGTACCCGTGGACATGGATCTGGAGATGGCCAACGGTGGTGCTGCTGATGGTGACGTGCAAATGGCAGCTGCAGGTTTGCAATTGATCTGTATCCCTCACCGATCCATACATCTTATAGTATAGGGAAGGATTCATGTGTTCATAAATCCTGATCTGGGCTGAGATGTGTCAACAGGATAATTCCTTTAGGGATAACAAAGCTTCACTAGTATTGTATATACATGTTATATAAAGTAGCTATTTGAATATAATATTAGAACCTGCTAGCCGACTTGCTGTTGTACTGAATATATAAAGTAGCTATTTGAATATAACTTATAAACTTGTAACAACTCATCTCCAATTCCCCATATATGATTAATCTTCATTGTTCAGACTGTAATATGAAATGGTTGGTTCCAGGTTTCAGTGGCTCTATGTTGAAGGCCGAACATGAAGGCATGAAGCAATAAATTTGGAGTTTAGAAGATGGGTGTTTAACTTCTTGTCTCTAGTGCTCTATGAATGGAGTGGATGCAAGCGCTACTGCACTTGTGCGCTTTCTGCAGCTCTTATTTTATTTTATCAGATTAAAGTCTAGACCGTTTGCTTGTCGTCAAACTTGGTGTTATGTTCGTGAAATATGTGTGTGACTGTTTGTGCTAAACTATTGCTGGAGTTTTGAGTCTGAGTGTAATATTCATGTCCTATTTGTGTGAGCTATTCATATTCTTATTGTTAATTTTTTTCCTTGTGTGTTGTTCTCGTATTATTACTTCATGAGAAAAGATAGAAAAATAGATAGTAAACTCTGACAATTTTTGGTGGGACTAGGAAAATGAGCCAGTTCGGTGCTGTTCGGTACTAACCGATGACCAAACCGAATGATCAGGCACCGAATGACTCGGTTAGTGGATTGCACATTGACCGATCGGTCAGTGTTTTCTTAAAACCGAAATTCCTAAATAACCGAAGGACCGAACCGATCGGTTCGGGGGAACCGAATGCCCAGCCCTAACACACATGCATCTAGATATGTTTTATCTAGATATGTTTTAGTGTAGATATGCATGTTTTAGTGTAGATATGCACTCATTTTAGTATGAATCTAGACAGCATGTGTTACTCCTAAAACATCTTATATTGTGGAACTGAGGGAGTACTTGCTACACAGCAGCCTAAGTTTTCCATGTATCAGGCAGGCATATGGAACAAGTGCAAAGCTGATACCAAATGGCTTTGCAGAATAAATACTCTCCAAAATATCAAAAAACATGCAAGGTAAGGTTCCACATCAGTAGTCAGTAGTCTATTTTGCAAAATATTTCTACAGGTATGAAGTGGTATTCACAGATTGTACAGGTACAGCCCAAAACTTTTGAGAATCCAGCGAGTGAACACCTTTTTGACATTCCTTATCGGCCATCACTATTGGGAATTTATACCCGCACAGCTCTTTGTGAGGCTACACATACAAATATAAATACAACTTCCTGAGAATTATTTTAGCGGCAATGACATTGTAAGGTGTATTGGCTTCTAAATGTGCTTCAGACATTATGACAGTAGCTGGACAGCTGCGATTTTGGGGATCTTCTCTCGGAGCTTCTGAGTGAGGGCCACCCGAACAGTCATCACACCAGCAGCTGGCCCCGTCAGCCTGACCTTGACAATAGGTTCCTCGATTGAAACAAACTCAAGTTCACCACCACCTGTGCCTGAAAGGTATGGCCTGATCTCATCGAGTACCTGAGATTCGGTGAGAAGGAGTCAGTAGCTGGTCACTCCAAATACTCCCACCTCCACATAATTATCCAAAATAGTGAAATACTCGAAGAATATTTTGTTTATGAGGGGAGCCGGATATGGTTTGCTAGCAGAAAGAAGGTGGCATCAGTTAACATATCACTACTTCATCACTCTACAAGGCACACAAATATGGGGATCAATGGAAGCTACAGAGTAAAATAAATGCTATAAGAACTTGCGAAAATAAATAGACAGGAGGAACATATCCTTGCCAAACAGGAAATATTCACAACTTGCCAAAGCACTAACATGCTAATTAGCACATCATAAAACTAAATATCACTGTAAACCTTAGATATAAATACCCCCTTCTTCTCAATTTGTAAATAATCTTAGAACAAGTACAGTCAAACATTACTTATCCACAAGATCTTAGTCAGGAGTAGTTTTTATGATCAATGCGTAAAATTGTCATGACAGCCACAAAAATTTAATATTTGCTTATAATAGAAATTAGTGGTGGTTATCAATGTACTTGTTCTGGAGATCATTGCAATTTCCACGAGGACATAGGACCCTAGGTATAAAGACTTGTAAGTCGCTCAGATCAACACATAGTCAATGAAACAGCTTCATCAATTTAAGTTCCAAAGCCTGTGAGCATTAAAGCATACCATAAATTTATGAACTTCAGTTGTTATTGCACATATTTTAATGGGTCAAGTACTTTAGAAAACTATGATATTGGGTGAAACTTTCTACTCAACTCGACCTAGAGCATAAACCTTTTCTCTTCCAAGTTTCCGAAATGCTACAGGTGTCACGCAATCGCTAAAATTTACTTGACTGACATAAAAATCATTACCTTTTCTATGTTCTCCTCATTCAATTCAAGACCAGTCTCCTCATCAGCGATGGGTTCAACTGCAACGATCTCAGGTATTTTCTCCATCAAACGTCGCTCGATACCCATCTTCATTGTTGTAACTGAAGCCGGGCATGATCCACAAGCTCCTTGCAGCTTCAACCTCACAACATTTCCATCAATCTCATGCAACACGACGTTGCCTCCATCAGCCATAAGGTAAGGACGCACTTCATCCAGCACCAGCTCCACATTTTCAGCAGTCAATGGCAGCTCGAGCGCTGGATCTGGGTTGGCAATAGCCTGAACCACTGCGAGAGAAGGATGCGTCATTATTTTCAAAGCTCAAAACATAATTTCCTATAATAAAAATAAAAGCAAGTGTACACCAGTTTGCCCAGTACCTATTACTAAAACAATTCTAGGGCGTATTCCTGCTTGTTCCAAACTCAGGAACCGGTAAGCTTGTTTTAAATTTATACCACATGCTTATAAGCTAGATCAACTAACTCCAGAGATCTACGGTACTAAGAACCCACTGTGGAAGATGTTTTAAATTGATACCACATTTTTGTAATCGATAACAAGCTCCCATTATGGAGTACCTCAACATAAGTATTTGTTATAATCGATATTATACGAGCTTCAGCTTCCACTATGGAGTACCTCAGCATAAGTGTTTGGATAGATAGCACATTCACAGCTGTACATCTTAAAAAAGGAACTAGTCTGGATAGGGGTTCAATACGCGAAGCACTATGATTCACTTTCTTCGATCCATAATTACTACAGAAAATTAAAGTGCATAGGGTTTGCATCTGCAGTTCACTGAACTATGACACTATCTGAAGTCTGAATACCTTCCAGAATCAAAGGGTCGGCCTAATCGAGCTACTCCTAGCTGCAGAACATGGGCAAAAAAATCTAGTTTGGAGGAAGAACAGACGGACTTCAAAATGGAAAGATAAAGCTCACAACAACACGATTAGGGGCCAGGAAATTGTCTAGATTTACACCATAAAAACTCCTTGGTAACATCTCAAGAATTATTCTACTTTCATGATCGAGACGTCTCTCTACCAATCCGAAATCGTAGATAGCGCAAGAACAAGGGGGAGACAAGTAGAAGCGAGCCATGAACCCAAAAATAGACTCACCTTGTCGCGACCGCCGGCGACGGCGAGCTAGCGTAGCAACCAGCCTCGGCGCAGAGGAGGTACGTACACCGGTCCCACATGGCGACCCAATCCCCACCTACGAACCAAGCCGAGAACACATCAGCTCGATGGAGCCACCGAATCGTCTCCGAAAGGAAGGGCGAAGAGAGGCGCAAACCCTAACCTTGAAGGGGGTCGCGGAGGAGGAGGTGGACGGGGAAGGGCTCGGCGCCCACGGCGCCGCCGCCGCCGTAGCCGTCTGCATCTCCTCTAGAGCGAGAAGAGGGATTCGTGCTCCTAGGTGCGCGACGCGGGTTCTTGTCTGGACTCTGGACGGGACCCGGGGGAGTTGGAGTGGAGAAGCCAAAGCTGCGTTTGTGGTTTCTCCGAGAAGCTGCCCCTCCCCCAACTTCCTGGAGAAGCCGACCCAAAAATTTGAGAGGACTTCCAAACTCAATGTTAGCTTCCTATTTTGGAAGCCTAGCTAAAATTTTGACGCGGCTTCTCCAGGAAGCTGGGGGAGGGGCAGCTTCTCGGAGAAGCCGCCAAAAGAACTGGGCCGAAGACCCGTGCTCTGCCTTGTTCTACACTCGTTTTCCTTCTGTTTCCCAAGTTTTATACTCGAATCTGTCAAGTGGAGATTTTATTTTCTCCAGAGCTCTCGTGATCCTGCTAATTAAAAAAATGGAAAATCTTATTTATGAGTTTCAAAAAAAAAAATATCCAGATGTATGTAATGGCGTGTCCCACAAAACGTGTAAACTATCAATTTCAAATTATATTATGGGCTACAGAAAATCTGGAAAAAAAATTCCGTTTCAAAATTATGCGTACCCATATCCACATTTTTGTCATTTTTGGGTAGCTCTGAATACAGAATATTTGAAATTTTAAAACATACTAGTTTGAGGGATACGCCATTGGCTAGATCCGATTTTTTCAGACTTTTTTGCAACTCATAAAAAATATCATTTTAAAATGGAGGGAGCCAAAGACACTTTCCAAATATGTCTTAGTTATTGAGAATGGTTGTTTTGATCACGCGAGAAAAGAAAGAAGGATGTTTGGAACGTTCACTTTTCTCTATCTGTCTTAATGAAGATATTTAAAATATGTATCATCGTGTAAATTCCATCATGAGTGGCTGAGCGTGGTTACCCTCCGTCCTCTTGTTGCTCTGAGTGAAAACACGTCGTTCCTTTCGGTAGGCGCCGTTTAGGAGCCCATCGTTTGTCGGACGTGCTTTCGTCCTCGTCATGGGGTGTCGTAGTTATTCGTTGACATCTTTGTACCTTGCCTTGGGTGAGTGGGGTACGGTGTTGAGTTATATAGTCGTTGCTTTATTTATAAAACGTGATACAAGGCTATTGGGAGATCATAAGCCCTGAGTCATGTATTTGTTTTGTCACTTTGCTAATTTTCAGTGGATTTTTTGTGAATTATATCAACAAGTTAGGCCATGTTTGGAACACAAAGTAAAAACGTAGAAATAGGAAAGCCGCAGATTTTTTTTTTTGAGAAACACGGTGCGTCCAGACGCTTACGAACACACACGTACAGACACCGCTGTGGACGCACGCAAACCCTAACCCTGTGAACGAAGTCATCACGGACGCCTCGCTGTTGACGGGCACGTCACCTACCACTGAAAGCACACGCCGACTAAATCCTGGAAAATCCAGGAAATGTAGTACCCATACCAAGTCTAGGACTTGAATCTTGGTGAGTTGGTTCCACCACAAGGAACCAAACCAGTTAAGCTAAGCTCAGTTCACGGAAAAACGTAGGAATTCACGTGTCATGTTTCGTAAATTAAACCAAAACCACAAGAAATTTTCCAAAGTGTCGTTTGGATGACACGTAGGAAAAAACATAGAAATTGTAGACATATGAAGATTAAAACATGAGTCCAAAATTTCTATGGAATAGCCTATCCCATAGAGATTTAAAAGGAATCTGAGTTTCCTATTCCTTTGTTTCAAACGGTACGATACGAAGAAAAAAAAATTGAGAAACACGGTGCGTCTAGACGCTTACGAACACACACGTACAGACACCGCTGTGGACGCACGCAAACCCTACCCCTGTGAACGAAGTCATCACGGACGCCTCGCTGTTGACGGGCACGTCACCTACCACTACCACTGAAAGCACACGCCGGCTAAATCCTGGAAAATCCAGGAAATGTAGTACCCATACCAAGTCTAGGACTTGAATCTTGGTGAGTTGGTTCCACCATAAAGAACCAAACCAGTTAAGCTAAGCTCAGTTCACGGAAAAACGCATGAATTCACGTGTCATGTTTCGTAAATTAAACCAAAACCACAAGAAATTTTCCAAAGTGTCGTTTGGATGACACGCAGGAAAAAACATAGAAATTGTAGACATATGAAGATTAAAACATGAGTCCAAAATTTCTATGGAATAGCCTATCCCATAGAGATTTAAAAGGAATCTGAGTTTCCTATTCCTTTGTTTCAAACGGTACGATACGAAATTTTCCTATAAGATTCCTATCCTTCAAAATTCTTATAGAATTCCTATAGAATTTCTTTGTTCGAAACCGGGCGATGGAGACCGGGCCCATGTTCCATCGCCGTGACCGAACCTAGGAACTATACCATTGATGTCACTATTTAATTACGGTGTTATCATTGTTTGGGTATAATGTTAGTTTCAAACCTTTGTTTTAGAAACAAGTTTCAAACTATTTGACACCAATACTACTTTACATGTAGCTCTCGTTCCTTTCCATCTGCGTTCCCTTGACTCAGGTATGCCATAGAGTGGTTCTTAGTACAATGTTCTGTCAATACAAAGATGATATTATCATCTTGAAGCGTCCCAACATCATTTTGTGATTCCATTCCATGGTTCCCATCAGGAGTAATCAGTTGATACATATATATACCGTGAAATCCGCAGTTTATCTTATGCAGTTACTCCAGAGCGTAAGGGGGCAAGGGGCACTGCTTTTCTAGTTCAGCAGAGTTCTAGCCGCCCAGTTTAGCCCGGCGCCGAACGGGGTTCAGCGGAGCATTTAAGGATGTGGCATATCTTGCTCGATGCGAGCGATGTCCTCGTCGTCGACGGTGACCACGGTGAGCTCCTCGTCCAGGGACGACGCCGAGACGGTCCTCGACAGCGTGCACACCGTGTTGGTCTCGTGGTCAGTCTCCTCGTAGATGGTTGTGTCGAGGGAGCAGACCGACCTGGACGTGAGCGTCCCGTTCCGCGAGAAGAGCGGGTTGTGCCGCCTGTCCTTGATCCTCTTGCACCAGCTGTGGAGGGAATCCCTGACGCTCTCGGACACCAGCGACTTCTTGAACTTGGACCCCATCTGCATGTTTCATCAGCGATCCATTAGTGTAATCAATAGGTTTACTAAACTATTCTGATGAAATCATCGGATCTCTTGGTTAAAATTAAGTTTCGCCGAGCAAAAATACCTGGGAAATAATCACGTTAAGGGGCAGTGTGCTGTAGCTGCACCAAACCTGGACTAGCAGCCTGCAATGCACAAGGCGAAAAGCTGCATGAGTCCTCAGCCCAGAAATTCAGTAAATTCATGTGATTCTTAAAGTAAATTGACATAAAAAAAGTAATGTGAAACATGGATATGTGGCAGTTTACTCAAACTGGAGATGCCGGCATCTGTCATGACTTGCAACATATTCTTTCTTTCTTTTTTTGAGATCCACATATTCATTCTCTGGAACTTACCCAGACGCCAGGCGAATAACAACCATGTATTGGTTCTTCATGAAGCAAGAGTTCGCACTCAGTTCCCACTGCACAGGATGAATGCAAAGTAGTAAACAACTGAGGAAGCTGTGAGGATGATACGTTAAATCCAAAAATCGATAGGAACTTTCATATATGAAGTGATGACTCAAAATGATTCGGTGAGCCATCAGCTTCTTTAAATCTTACGGTAATTCCCGTAAATCCAGCACAATATAGAACTGATCATAGCTTAAGAAATGATTCTCACCAGAGACCATAAGAATGTCGCCATCTCAAAGGCATTCTGCAAGCAAGTTCAAAAGTTAGGATGTAGAACATGCTCAAAGCATCACAACAGAACAATATATGCATTCTACAATATTAAGAGAGATCACCTGAAACGAAATGAATTGTATAAGCCACCACAGGACCCGAGGTTTTCCAAACCAGAACAGATCATCGCGCAGTTTCAGTTGTGTCCCGACATTTGTGGCTGTTGCCTCAACAACCTCCAGCGCCAACTGAGCGACAACATGCTGCAGCTCAGTGCCCACAAGCAGGACTATCTGTGAACATTTTACAGATGGGTAATTGGACCAACACATAAATATCATTTTTATATAAGAAACAAGAAACAACATTAACCAGATCAAGAACATTGGTTAAGAAATGTTGGTAAATACTTACGATAACAGGGGCAAATGATAGCCAGAAATATATATTAAGACCTGCAGTTAATAAGAAGTGGCAAACCGTACATGAGGATTAAAGCTGAAAACCAAATATTTATGTGTGTGAGAGAGAGTGACAGGGAGGTAGTACCATGAACATTGACAAATATGCATATTATCGCATAAGCCCAAAGTGGCCAGCTGTACAACAAACAGTATGTTAGCGCACACATGTTATACATTGAGTAATCTCAAAGCAAGCATCGTACTATAATAGGGATCTGAAAAAGATACATGTTTTCTGGGTTGACAAGCATAATATTATTTTGTTTTCTCCCAACTATCACCCAGAAATATTTGAAGGTTTTATTTCATCCCATCTATCACTGGCACGTATAAACGCGTATTTGGAAGTTTTAGAGAGAGCAGAGAAGGATTTGAGGTCACAAGCGAAGAGGATCGGGACTTGGATACGCCAAAACCAGGGGGAAAGAGGAGGCCAAAGCCAATTTTCTGTTCACTGCCTACTCACGTTGCAGTTGTTCCTTCTCTACTGCACTGATTCTCCCATTATAACCAACTAACCAAGTGCAGTCTACATGCATCACATCCCATGGCCCAACCTAACCAGCAAGTCCCTAGTCCATCAGATGCTTGTTGTGAGGAGGTTGTCCATAACATATTTTTGGCACCAGTATGGTGTTCAAAACATACAAACCAGTGAAACAGAAAATGAACAATAATCTGTTCTGTTAAAAAAAAGGATCACCTAAGCGAACACAATGCATGTTAAGCCTAATGGAATAGGCTTTTCATACCAGGGTACATACTTTGAACTAAGCAATCCAGACTAGATAAGTTTGTTTGATCTTGATATGTAACTGCTATATGATTGATGAAAAGCAGATAATCTCATAATGAGGAATGCAGGTTCAGTTTTATTACCTGATACCAACACTTCCATTGTAATCATCTTCCATGCTCCGTACCATGTATTTGTGGAAGTCGTATGAATGCGGCAACTTATGATACTGACAGAAAATAGATACGAAATTACAATGTGTTGCAGGAGTGACTTATCAACAAGATTCTAGTCAACTAGGAGACCCAATAGGAGGATGAAGAGCACTTACTGTAATAAAGCCCAACCTTAATGCCATATAATCTGACTTTTTGATAGAACCCTTAAATTGGCGCAGAAAGCACAACTGCCAAATTTCCAGAGGTACTAGAGCATATTAGAAATGTAAAAAAAATCGATCGCATTGGACATATCATACATCAACAATCTATATCAGGCAAAGCTTCTGCCAGTTTATAAAATCTAGAAGTCATCACAGGGAGAAAAGTGTAGTTGGGTACATATGGACATATAGGATATAGCCTATTTAAATAGTTCAAATACAAAAAATCATTTGCCCTTTTACTCCAGTAATATTATTGGATTTTGTTGTCAATAAAATCCAGTACACCCGTAAGGTAAAAGTTGAAATTATCAAATTAAGTGGGCATATAAAGCAAGATTTTAAGTATTAGCATCTAACAGGATCACACTGGACATAATGCAGTAAGAATCGGTAAAACCTCAGCACTGCAGCAAACTTACCATCCATAGAAGTATTTTACTCTTGCTCCATGGGTGAGATGCATGATGAAAAACAAAGGTTGATTGCCTCCGCATAATCTTTCTCTTAGCTGAGGGGGAGAAAAAACTTCTCAGGTAGACAAAAAATAGCATTATGAAGCTAATGTATTACTAGCACAACAGTATGGCATAAAGATCATCCAGTTTCACTTGACCTTACGTTGCAACTGCTCCCTGGAGAGTGTGCATGCTTGGGTTTCCCACTTCCTCCAGCTATATATCTGTTGCAGTCGTCAAAAAGAGTACGTTAAACAAGTGTAGAGTGTTTGACTATGTCAGAATCAGATCAATAACGAATAAGGAAGACATACCTTAATCATCGACAGAACCACTGTCACGAAACTGTACAGTACATGAGTGAATCCAAGAATAAACAGAAAACGATGCAGCTGCTCAAGACCCTCGTATGAAACAAAAGGTTCATGGCCCTGCAAACACAAAAATCAACAACCAGATCACCAAAAGTGTCCTCCCCGTCGCTAACTAGATTCAATGGAAGCCAGTCGATTCTACATTTACCTCTTCGCAAGCATCAATCGACTGGCTGCCAGATAGAAATCTAGCAATGTGGGTGTGGTTGGCGATGGCATCCCCATGTTGCGTTAGGTCGTCGAAATCGTTATCCGTGCACATGTAGAATTTTTTGGTAAAGAGCGTCGATGGCACGCACATCTCTGATATCCACCTGGCCGTTTGGCTCAGCAGCAGCGAAATCACGCCGAGCAGCATCAGCTCTGCAAGTAAGACATGGCTCTCCTCTGTTGAGGCATACATTCAAACACCTTACAAGCAGCAACAACAGTAGCAAATAAAGTGGTTATGATTGTAAAAGTCCATATTTTCCATCACGACACTTGACAGGTGAGCGTGACGAAGCTGCGTTTACAATCATGAGTGAACGTGGGCAATGTACCCATGAGCAAACCACGCTAAATGTAATGGTGGCGGTCCTTAAAAAAACAGTAACACTAATATCCACTTCAGCCAGGCGACAGTGGTCAGAGTTCGTGGGGTACCACCTTCGCGGATCTTCTCGAGCGCGGCGAGCATGGCCTTCCGCTTCGTCCTCCGGAGCCACTGCGCATCAACCAAGCACAAGATCAGCTACGTACCACTAGCTTCCGCTAACGTAGCTAAGCAAAGCAAGCAGGCGAAGCTCAGTTGGTAATGGGATTACCTTGGCTAGGCGCGAGAGCGCGCGCTCGACGAGGAAGCACGCGGCGACCATGAGCGTGGTGACCGTCGCCACCGACCACGTCGGCGTCTCCGCCAGCGACCTCCCCTCCGCCTCCATCGGCCTCCACTTCGGTCGCCGCGGTTGATCTGCAGCTCGCTACCTCCGGCGCCTCCACCGCATTGACGACAAGGAGGAGGAGGCGGCACGGAAGCGGGAGTAGTTAATGCGGATCGAGGGAGCGGGAGGTGGGCGCGGTCGGCGCCGGATCGGAGGAAGCAGCAGAGCACGTGAAGAACCGAACCCAGAATCTGAGCTGAAATGGTAGCTGCTAAGTTTGACTTGGAACTTGGAAGAGTGAACCGAATGCCCAAATTCAGCAAAGATTGCCCAAATTTTTGCTCGGATCGGCAGAAAACCGAAACCGAACAGATTGCTTCTGCCTGTTGGTACGAGCAGGATTGATTGGTAGCACTAGCAGTAGCAGCTACTGATTGAGAAATCGCTTTCGAGTAGAGCTAGGTGGTGGCGAGTGAATGAGCAAGGTACAGTGAAGGGTGGCGAAGCCGTGGCACATGGGCAGCACTGCGCCTATGCGTTGTTTGTATTTATGGCTTCTACCTAGAATATTATAGTATTAGTAATCCCTCTGTTCTAAAATAAAACAAGTGTCTTACATTTATTAAATATAAATATATGTAGATACATTCATATTTAAATAAATCGAAGACATTTATTTTGGAACAGAGAAAGTAATATTGCTAAAGGACACTGAATCACTGACAGTTGTTACTCGAGGCCTTGACGTTGATTGCCGGAGAGAAAGAATGAAAAATGTTTCTCTTCTCTTAAGTAAGACATTATTTCGTCATCACATTATTGACGGTATCTAAATATAGTACAGATAACGTTAAAAGCAACACATTATAAATACTGTTTTAACTGTCATATCTAAATTATATGTCAGGTTTAAGAGAAACTATCTTACCAACAAACCTATATATTGTTACTAGAAGTTGCGTAGAAAATGACATCGCAGTTTAAACTATATGGATAAAATGTTAAGAATATAGTTGATTCCGCATTGCTTCAAGAGAGATCTCTTCACTGGCTTGGTGAGCATTGCTGTATTTTGCCAAGAAGTGAAGGAGTTTAGTGGATTTATTACTAGTTTTAAGATTAGTCATGTGGGTTGGCAGGCCGATACAACCGTCCATATTTGTGCGGGTTGGCAGGCCGATACAACCGTCCATATTTGTGCAAAGAAACCTAGTAGGTTTAGAAGAAAGTGCCCGTGGGTGAACTATAAACCCCCCCTTCTTAAATCTGATTCTACCGAAGGGTTGTAATCTCACTGGTTGATGAATGAAGCTCCTAATTCGCAAAAAAGTACATCTTATATTTTCTATAATCTATTTAACCGGCTTGAAAGATGAGAAATATACCTTTAGCAAAGAAATAGCATAAGGAAGATGAAAAAAAGATGCATACACAGTTTAATAATTTTATTGAAGTGAGTTGACATACTTACCGAAATCTGAATCAACCTAAGAGGATTATTATGAGATGGAGAAACGTTACTCAGAGTTCATGGCTCACCAAACGCCTTGAGGTCAAATCGTCAAGTCACTTCTTAAAGCGAAAGGGAGTGTTTAGATCGAATTAGGTTCATTCATATTTTATTTTTATTTAAAGTAAAGATTTTATTTCTATTTAGAGTACAGAAGAAGGTTCTGAAACCTTCATAATTGAAAATGGTTTTGTCAATCACCAATGACCGACCTTCGTTGCATGATCAATTCACTCTCTTAAATGTATATATTCCCTTAATTATATATGTGATAAAAAAGAAATGACAGAAGGGTAAGAAAATTATGATGTGAAAAGAAGAATTTGTATATTATAATAGTGGATAGAGATATCATTTAAGGAATCAAATCTACTTACTTTATGGTTCTTCTAATTTTATATTGGGTTTGATAAGAAACCAAATTTTGCTTTCTTGATAAATAATTCACAAACAACATTTTTCTTTTTTATATAACCTGTCTTTTTTATAAAAGGAAGTAGTAGATGAAAAACATTTTCCCCTTTATATATATAACCTGCTTGTTTCATTATATTATATAAAAGAGGTGTACTACACAAGTGATATATTTAAATATAATTATTGAAACATATTACAATAACATGATTTAATAACATGATTTGCTCTTTTTCGAAAAACATGACGCTCACAAACACCGTAAAACATACCCCTATTAGTATCCCTTAGAGACGGGTCGGGGAGATGATGTTGAGATTGACTAAAGTCACATGCTGACTCACTCTCGCTATTGATAGGCACGTCACCTCTAAAACTCTAAGACCATAGGGCCGATTAAATCCTAAAAAATCTAGAAAAATACAGTTAAATCCTAAAAAATTCAGAAAAATACCGTGTAACTGGCATGTGCTCGAATCCTCTTAAAATGTAAATCATGAGTATTTCTTAGAATTAACAGTGGTAATAGTACAACGCGTTCGCACACAAAATACAAAGTTAACATACATTGTTGCACAGCTAGCTGCGAACAAAATCCACACAATACACGACCAGTGCATCAGTGTGGGCACGGCGGACGGCGCCGTCGTCGATCGCCGGTCGGCGCCTATCATGCGTGCGTGCGCCGGCCGATCACAGGCGCGTGGTGGTCCTCCCGCGACCGGCGCGGCCGAAAGAGAGCGCTCGGACCAGGCGGCGCCACAGCGCCCCGAGCGACGGCATCCGCCGGCTCGTCCTGACCACCGGCGTCGTCGTCGCCGCCCTCTTCCTACGCCAGAGCGACGGCATATCGTTAGCTGGGTTAAAGCCTCTCGCGGTTGTAACGATGGAAAGCTTCACAGAGATATGGACCAGGTGGTGAGAGAGCAGGTGTTGGGAGATCTGTTTGTGATCTCTCTGCTCGCTCCCATGGCGATTTTATACTCTCGCGGTGCTTCGCGAGAGGGAGGCACGCGTGGTTGCGGATAGAAGCATCCATCTGTGCAGCGCTGGCCGACTCAGTGAGCACGCGGCGGATGCTGCGGAGCTATACGTGGCGATGGTAGCCTCGTCATCGACGGCATCGATCGATCGTGGACGATGATCTGTGCCTAGGTACCTGCAGAATGCAGTCGGCGCGCTAGCGGGCCACGTGTGCGCCATCTGAGTACTTTTATAAATTGATCTGTTTAAGTTCAGATTTTTCTAAGCGTTACCCTGTTAAGCGTGGAGATTTTCACGCGCTATCAGCGAGGGGGTACTTTTCCTACTAATAGTACTCTACATGATTTCAACTCGCCTCCTGATCTGACGGTCCGTGTGGACCTTTTTCTTCATCAGTTAAGAAAGAAGAAAGATACAAATTTTGATGTGAATTGCACTTTCTATGAACACTTTTCCTAGTTGATTGAGATTAGAGAAAATCGCAAACACCTGAAATTTAGAAAACCGTTCATAAATACCGTCAGTTTTACCATGGTCAGCTCAATAATCAAGTGTCTGGAGCAAAACTAAATACCTCACTTCCCCGCTTTGGTTTTATTTTTGAGTTAGCGTTTTCTGTAGAAAAGTTGACGCTATTCTCAACTCTCAGCCGTAGAGTAAAATATAGCTTAACTCGTCTGTAGTTCCTGTCCGACGTCGTCGCTCCTCTTCTACTCCCCATACCGTTGCCACCACCGGAACAAGGATACATAACATGGAACTATAGATGCTGAACCACGTTTCTGTGCATGTTATAAGCAATGACAAAATTTCAGCTAATTATATTGTGCCAGTGCAAGCAGCTAGCTGCAGCTAAGCTGAAACTATAAACTATAAAATGAAACCTGATAGTACTATTTTATTATCAGCAACACGCCAACAGCTAGCAGACAAATACTATCAACTCAAATCAGCTAAACTTTTTTTTAAACGGAGGTAAAAGCTTCGTCCCAATCTATTAATTAAGAAAAATAGATTGTCCAATTGATTAACAAAAAATCAGACAAAAACCGATACAATAAACGTACAACCACAAGCGAACGATCAGTAAGAAAGAACCATCCGAGCACCAATAAAAACATACAACATAAAATAGCCACGAAATGACAATACTACAACCTGAAAAGTTTCAAAGCTCAAGAATCAATCAACAGTGCAAGCTTTCCTTGTGACGTCAAGTTTCTTTCTTGCCCTTCTTCTTAGAGACCTCTCTACATTCATGAATACACCGTACGAAGTTGTTCCCGTCAAGACGGAAGCAATATTCTTGCCATATCCCGGGCAAGCCGTCTTCAAATCGACAAGCAAGTCACAAATCTCTTTGCCAAATAGAGAGTCATAGTTAGACGCTTGCACACCTTTCTTCTCAAACCGGTCACTCAATGATAAAAAGTGACATAACCAACCAAATCTCCACTAGCCGGATAGGCGGGAGCTCAGACAGAGGTGGTGATGATGGTGCCATGCCCGCCGCCAAAGACTCCAATGAGCCAAGCTCAACAAAGAACCAAAGATGAGTCCCCATAAGGATTCTCCATGTGAGGTAAAATCTCCACAACCGGATCAACAATCTCTGTGCTAACAACACTCAAGCAGAGAAGGCGCCGTATGTAGAGCACTTCAGAGCAGGGCATCCGCGGTGGAGATACGTATATGTTCCACCTCTGACTTTGCCAATTGGAATAGCAGCTAAACCTCATGCCATTCTATATATAGCAACGAAACCTATTGCGGTTTACTGATACAGTACAAAATATAACCTTGTTAAATGCTGATACCATACTACCTGACGGTGGAACACATCATCACTAGTTCACCCACTGGCACTCTGTGTTCCAGTCACATATATACGTAGTTACTACAGTGCAAGTTGCGTTCTTGAATCTTCAGTGTCAGTTATCCAGGAAACCAGCATCACTTCACTTGAAATTTATGCACCTGGGACTTTGTTCTTTGCAAAATTAGGCACTTAGTACCATAGTACTTATTTTCCAAAATATATACTGTATACCACAAGACACTGTGCTAACATTTACCAACTTTATCAAGCACCACATCTAAAATTATTTAAAAGGGTAAGATTTTCCCAAACACGTTAACATATTTGGCAGTGCATAAGCAGCGGGTAACAAGATGAAACACAATTCAACTTCTGGCACCCCATTGGTTGGGCTGTAGGGTAAGGATTACACACGATGTCGACCATGTTAAAGAGTTCTAGTTCAGCTGTCCTAAAGTACCAGCACTACGAGATTAAGCTTTGTTAAACAAAATACAACCTTGGATGGAACGAGGATCACAGCAAAGTTATCAGATGCTGAGGAAATATTTTAGTCACCGTTTAGTGAGAATGATACTGGCATCTGGTAGCATCCTTCTTATCCCCCACAAAAGTTCGACTAGTTGGTGATCATGGTCCTCCTCGTACATGACTTCTATGAACTTCAACTTCGGGCACCGGTAAGTATTTTGGCCCTGTCGTTCCAGAATTATGTTTTCCCTCACTTGTTGTCCCTCTGTCTCCATTTCTACTTCAAACTTTTGATACCAAAGGATTCATGTTAGAAGATATAAAATTTATGAGACGGGTCAAGATAGATAAGAAAAAGATTAATTACCATGCAGTATTCCAGAGTAAGCTTTTCCAAGTAAGGAGCATTCTGAACAAAGCTTCCTAGAGCCTCCAATTTGTCACTGAGATCACAATTATCAAGGAAACATTCTTCAAGTGACAAGGTTTGCAAGCAAGGGAATATTGGAACTTTCCATTCCATCAGAGCGGAACCGTTCCGTTCTCGTGTTCAGTTCGGACAAGAAAATGTCACGGAACGGTTCCATTTCCCGTGTTTAGTTTTCGAATTGGATGAGAATGGAATGGAATGGGTGAGAATGGAATCATTGCAAAATTTGATTAATTATTTCTAAACTAGATTAATTATTTCTAATCATGTTTAATTATTCCTAATCTTGATTAATTATTGCTAAACTTGATTATTTTTTTATAAACTTGATTAATTATTGCTAAACTTAATCCTAAACTGGATGATTAGCCCGCCGTTCCACCTCGTCCGGCCGAATCGGAGGAACCACTCCATTCCGGATTAGGGGGAATATTCCGAGAAACCACTCCATTCCATTCCATTCTACAACCGAACACAAGAACGGGGTCCAAGTGCGGAACCGTTACATTCCATTCCACCTCGTTCCGAAACTGAACACACCCGCTGATTCATGCAAAACAGAAAGCAAAACTGAAATTAATAATCAGGTTAACAAAAATCTCTTCCTTTTAGTCATTAGTGTTGTATCTTGTGATTGTCACACGAATATTCCTTAGATGCAACAACTCTAAATGAATATCAAAATAGAACAGTAAATCTCAATTTGTTGTCAATTTCAATTGACTACTCATGCGCCACATGGATAGGTATTATTTTAGGAATACATGGGAAGCCCAACAACTCTAAATTTGACACATTGCACAGATTGCCAAGAAGCCGACGTTGGTGTTTGAAAGAGAATGTTTCACCCAAACAATACAGACGAACCGATGCTTCGACTAGAGAAGATGTCTCACATATTGAAATACCATTGGAACAGCAACCCCCTCGAATATACAGTTGGAGGTATGCAAGACGAGGTGCTGTGATAACCACCTGACCTGCATGGTCACATTCGTGGAGGACCAGCTTCTTCAATGTGCGCGACTTAATTTCTTGAAAATCTAGGTCGCAGGACATGAGCTTCAAATCTTCCAGAACAGGGCACCCAGAAAAAAGCAGCTCTGCGAATTGGTTGTCCAGATACATAGAATCAAGCTTTAACCTTTTGAGGCGACAAGAACTTGCTCCCATATGAGGAAAAGGGTTGGCAGGTGAATCGGGGGTAAGAATCTCGAGCACTTGGGGGCAGTATTGGATGCCACGTCGCATCCACCTATCCAGGACTCGAAGTGCATCGACATCCCAAACTCCAGCAAGGTCCCTAAAAACAGTAGCAGTAGATATCCGGAACTTATCCAAGGATGTGATATTGTTATGAAACAAGAGCAAGTTGCTGGTGAAGTCCTCAAGCTTGCGCCACCTCTCCTCCCAGCTGCGGAGGTCACCCCCACTCCTAAAGAAGTCGTAAATGCCGATGTTTATGCAGGGGGCAGAGCGCCAGAGGTTCCTCCACCGCCGCGACAGCACGCTCGTCCGCACGACCTGCTGGGCCCGGGAGAAAGGAAACGATGGCGTGGAGGAGGACGTCCGGAAGGTCGCTTAGACGGTCGCCCGCAAAGACGTCCGTTGGCTCCAGCGACATCACCTCTTCTGCAAAGCACTGACCGAATCAGCCCCGCGATGCCCGACCGCCGCCGCTAGCTCACTGACCTGAGAGCCTCCGTCGAGGTCCGTGCGAGGAGGGGCTCGCCGCCACGGTCGTTCAAACGACGATGCCTGCCGATGGGTCGTGGCGGCGGCCGGTGGAGCTTTGAGGGATTTTAGAGAGCTGCTAGGGTTCAGAGGTGGACGAAAACATTTATCTGGGTTGTTTGATTGGGCTAGGAACACTGAAGAAAGCGGGCGGTTTCGTTTCAGCCCACGAGTTGCCGACCATGCCAACTTGTACACGTACTAGGCTACTACCTGGGAGCTGGGACATGGATTGAAGATGGGAAGGCGTGGCTGACTGGCTGCGGCTCTGGAAGATTGATGTTTTAACTTTTAAGGATGGTTTGAACAGGCCGACGAAAATGGATACACCATTTATCCGTTTTTGTCTGTTCCACATCATCGAACAGACAGGTGGACGGTCCATGGCCGCTCTTGTCTTGCCATTGCCCTTAACGGGACTAGCGCATCACAGAAGTTCTTTTTCTCGTTAATAGGCTATACATGGGTATAATTTCCATTAGTAGGTGGGAGGAATAGTGTATATAGCGATTTATAACAGACTAGTAAAAATGCCCGTGCGTTGCACCGGGAGAAAAATGTCAGTCGTTTAAACACAATCCACTGCATTGGCGGCAGTGAAGAGTTTGTCGGTGAATTCTCATTTATTTTCACCAAGGTGGACATTGGTTTGTGGAGAGGACGAATAAAAAAACTTTGGTTTTTGCCACTCACTATTTTTTTTCTCTTCTCTCCGTATACATTGAAGATACATGTGCTAACTTCCTTCTGATTCGATGTATGCAGGGTTCACCACCGCAATTGATTCTTTGCATGGTGTGTTGCGTCTAAACTCACGATTAGCTATAATTTTCTCTATTCGAATCTTTTTTTTTGTTCTGGTTGTATATTTGCATATTTCTGCCTTTTTTGTGCGCAAAGCTTTGTCCTTTGTTCTGGCTCTAATTCTGCATATTTCTTCATCTTCATAAATGTTTTGTTTTGCTTATAAGCTTCACGACGTTTTTTCAGTTTTCTCTGCTTTACGTCATCGGTTATCTGTGCATACGCTCTCTATCTCTTTTTCTTCTTTGTTCCTTTGCATCTATGACTTTATATTGCGACCCAAATTGTTTGCCTGCATGAGAGTTTGCATACTATAAGTATCAAACCTAAATAGTATATATATGATAAGTTCATATTTTCACTAACCGAACGTGAACAACGACTGATAGAACAATCAATAATGATTAAACCAGATAGCAATATGGGACCAAAATGTAAACCAGAGCGACGCTACGGCCATTGAACATGAGTTCGTTTTCCTTTCCATTTAATTGAAAATAAAACAAAGAAACCAAGTGATTAAGGGAAAAAAAAAAGTAGAGCATGTGAAGACCATTTGAGCCACGGTCGCATCGCCGTCCATGGCGCACCGCGTCCGGAGGTCGGTTCGTACCTTCTTTTTCCGCAGGCAGATATTCTAGATCCTCCAGCATAGGTTGTCTAGCCTGGTGCTCCACTCCTTGTTGTTCCGCATTGCAGCCACCTACAGTTAATTAGCCCATCATCACCGATGATCAAGAACCAATAGCATGTATTGTACAGTCTAAAAATTGTTGCAGTTTTAATAAACGCGGCCACATATCTTGATCGATTTGTATGACGTGAACAAACACGTCCTCGCCTACAGCCGCGGCGCACATGGAAGCAACGACCTGTGCACGCACATATGCACATTAATCTTACCTTTTTCCATGTCTTGTGAGGGCCTGCTCGTCGAAGCTCCTGACCACCTCGGCTGTCACGGGCTGGAGAGGTAATTAATCAATCTTCTTTCCGTTGAACTCTCCCAAGATCTGGCCAGCCAGATATATAGAAACATGATAACATTACTTCAAAAAAAACATGATAACATGATATTGTTCTGGTATGGATCAGTTCGACCTCGTCTATATTATCCGATCCGATTTCCTACTCCCTATCCGAGATCATAGGTCTCTTGTTCCTTTACATCGTATGAGCCTAGGCCTATTGAAAGTTGGCTCGTTTCTATGTGGGACGGTTTTCGAAGCTGACTAAATTCCAGTTTTCTAGCGATTCTATGACCTACGATTGACTTTGTCTTTTTTAGCGAACAAAAAAAAGTTGTGACAGACGACGGACGGACCAAGAAACGGACGGACCAAGGAGAAACGTTCATTCCTTTATTATTATTATTATTATTATTAGGTATAGATTTAGATTAGTCTGTCCACACTAATGAGACTAGACCAACATTTTTCCGGATGATATTCATGTGCGTTAAAACAACATACAACATATTTTGGTTTAGTTTTGTAAGTTGGAGTGACAATAGTAAGTCCATGGATGTTGAGCAAAACTTTGCTTCAATTTGATCAATTCAATCTTTCTAATAAAGCTTGTAAAAGTATAAAAAATATAGAGGTTATTGGTAATCTTGTATTTTGTCTTGTCTTAAAAAGCGAAGCGGCCATTACCAGTTTAACATCATGCTGTACAACCAGCATGTCCATGCTCTTTGTCGGGACCATGGTTTTAAATTTAAAAATTAGCACGTAGCAACGCACAGATACACAGACATATCCCCAAGTCAAATTTCAACCTTACACTAGCGGCCCGCAAAATATAAAGTCAGCCCTATGCTAGTTTGTAATCCAGACTAAACCCGGACCAAATCGTACATATTTACGCACACAGACCAATCCAATCCATTACATGTAAGTTCGAATCCAGACCGGTCCAAATCAGAGTGTTTTCCAGCCCAACCCAATCCAATCTATTCCCTAATTTGGTCTGAACCTGCAGTTTGATACCACGGACATGGAACAAACTGACCTGCACGCGAATGGAGTGGAAATCTTGTAGTCTTTGGCTTTGGTGGAGGGTAGGAGGGGAGTTGATTCAAGCAGCAATAGTGAGGGGTCAAGCGACACGACGGCGGGAGCTCCGGCCAGCGGACGTATAGTAGCTCCGGCGGCCGGCGGCCGACGTATAGTAGCTCCGACGGCCGGCAGCGGCGACGGCGCTGAAACTAGAAGAGGAAATCGATCTAAACCCATCGGTTTCCAGTAATTTGAGACCAAAAAGTTTGGGATCAAACCAGCCCAGTCCAAATCGGGTTTTGTTGAAATCCAGACCAAACTGTAGTTGCTTTTAAACTGTAGTTGCTTTTGTTAGGAGACCATGCTGACCGATCTATTGCAGACCAAAGGAAAAACCAGACCAAAAACTTAGTTTTGATCCAAACTATTCTCAGCGCTACCTGAGCACAAGTACAACACGTGGACAGAAGATACAAATTAAGACACACAATTCGTCTCTCGAATGCTCACAGCTATGACGAAGAGACTCAAACCGCTGGCCGTGACTCTCTTTATCGACGACGCCCGAACGGCGGGACGTACGCCGGACATGGACGTGTGCCAGTCGCTCGCCGATTAGTACCGGTGTGCCGCACGCGCCGCCGTCCTCCCTTTGCCGTGGCCGCGGACGCAGGAGAACACCCGGAGCGCACGCGAGAGGGACCCGGTCTTGCTCTTCTTGGTATGGGTCCTGGTCTTGCGCACGCGCGCCGGCCCGACCACGCGCCGCCACAGGCCACCCAGCGACGTCGGCATCCTCGTCCGGGCCGCCGGCCTCGCCGCCACCACCTTCTTCTTCCTCATCCACATCTTGCAATCGGACGTACTAGTAACAGCCCAAAGCTTGCTCTTGGAGGCGATGTGGTAAGAACAATCAGATGGAGAGATGATCTTGTGTTGTGTGCCGTTAACTTGCGCAGATGGTGGTCATCTTTATACCTCGTCGGCCACATCCGTACGTGGCCTCCGGATGGGGCTCGCCGACGCGTGTGCACTGGTTGGAGGCTTCTGAGTTGTCGGGGCGCGCGGCATCGCCTCAGTGGATGGCGAATCAGCCATGATTGATCTGTGGGTGGATGTGCGTGTGTACGTGTTGTCGGCCGTGTGCCACCTGGGCTGGTTGTCGACAGAAGGACACGTATTGGCCGGTGAGGTGTCGCCCCAAATCAAAGTAAGGGTTTAGGTTTAGATTCTCGTACGCCATCAAAGATTTCCCCAAATGTGACGAGGATAATGGCGTTTATAATTAAGAAGAAAAATGTTTGCATGTGCCTCTCGAAGTCATGTGAGTAGGAAATAAACACACTCCAATCCTTGTTGACTTCTGAATGCAGCACTATAAAAGTTGAATGAAAACAACATTGAAGATGGTAATTGATAGATTGAGGTTATTCTCTTATTCACCATGTCATAAGTTCCATTCGCCCTGATTTTTGTCACATGTGTTGGTCGTCGAAGGTTGACAATTGGTCACCACTCTTGACCACACACGACCACCACGACTGAGTCTGTCGTTGCACCTTCGCCACTATTTAACGACATGACAACAACCTGCTAGGTTAAAAAAAAAGACAACACCATGTTGTCTATCCTCTATCTCCCCAGTGCGGTGACCACCTCAGCTCAACGCTAACGAGTAGTCAGACAAAAATCCTCCTCCATGCATATTAGGTGAGAAAAAGATTCACAATTAATTGTTTGGGTTTATCAATTTTGTTGTTGCGACGTAGCAATAGTTTGTAACAACAAATTTCTATTGTTCGTAGATGATTCTTCGTTCGAAGAGGAATATTATTTCGATGTTGCACAAGAGGAAGAAGTCGAACCATGGTGTGGTTCAGTTTCACCGTGAGATAATCCGTAGGATGAGGCTAAGTTGACACGATAATATTCTGATCCGATGTATTTAAACTGATTTTTTTTTAGATAAGGATGTATTTAAACTGATATCTTCAACGACATTTTGTAATGTCAATGGATGTGTTCCATCACATTTCTTCCTCGAGTATGTAGGAATTATTGCACCAGGGCACTTGGACATAGCCCTATTCCGGAGGTGACCGTTGTATTTCCAATGATGACTCATGATATTCCGAGCACTTTCATCGTGAAGCGTCTTGAAATGGTAGTGACTGTAGTTTCGCGTGAGGATATTTGAAAACATCCAATCCTCCGCACATTTTAAAAAAAAATTAGTATAACATTCAGGGCTGCTTTGATTTGGAGGGAACGTATAGGGCTAGGAATTTTTTCAGAGTTGCGACTATTCACTCGTTTCATTCGTATGACGGTATGAATGATGCAAAGCAAAAATAGAGCAAAATTTATCAACGCAGAACGTAGAGGAAAAGAAAAAATCTCTTAGACCTCATTCTTTCAATCCTATGAACAGGAAACAAGAAAGGTTTTGACACCCCCTTCCTTATTCCTATCCTTCTCCCGTTCTTTTGATTTTCCTTCCCCTTAAATCATAGAGGCCCTCCGAGGTTACTGGATATATGAAGAAAGCACAGTGGATTTCATGTGTATGAATGTATGATTGGCTCAGTCGATTGCCATATCCCATATTTAGGCAAGTACGGTAGGCGAGAAACGTGTCAAAGTAAACACTCCTGACATACTCGGAACATAGTTTCCACTCACAATTTTTTTCAAAGCACAGATTATTCCAAAATCGGTAATCGAAATGCACTAGGAAGAAAACCAGAAACCGATTTTTTTTACACATATGAATACAACTGTACAAGTACAGCACGTGGACTGGTGGACACAACATTACAAAGTTTAAACGAACAAGTCGTCTCGCGGATGCAGCTCTAAAGAAGATTATTCTAAAGAAGACTCTGAACCCGCTGACCGCGACTGCATCGACGACGCCGGACACGGCGGACGCACGCCAGCCATGGACGCGTTCCAGTCGCTCGCCGATCAGTACCGGCGCGCCGCCGTCCTCCCTTTGGCGTGGCCGCGGACGCAGGAGAACACCCCGAGCGCGCGCGAGAGCGACCTGGTCTTGCTCTTCTTGGTATGAGTCCTGGTCTTGCGGACGCGCGGCGGCCCCGCCACGCGCCGCCACAGGGCTCCCAGCGACGTCGGCATCCTCCTCCGGGTCGCCGGCCTCGCCGCCACCACCTTCTTCTTCCTCATCCACATCTTGCAGTCGGACGCACTAGTAACAAGGCAGAAGCTTTGCTTTTCAAGGCGATCGACGAGAGCAAAGGAGATAATAGAGATGATGTTGTGTGATGCTATCTTTCGCACATGGTGGCCGTCTTTATAGCTCGCCGGCGTAGCACCACATCACGTACGTGGCCTTCGGATGGAGCCGCTTGTGTGTGTAGCCGACTAGCTGACGCGTTTGCACTGGCTAGAGGCATCTGAGTTATCGGCGCACGCGGCGTCGCATCAGTGGATGGCGAATAAGTCATGATTGATCTGTGGGTGGATGTGTATGTGTACGTGTTGTCGGCCGTGTGCCACCTATGTCGTTTTGGCCGGTGAGATGTCACGTGTAATGCCTGCGGAATCAAACTTCGATAGCTTGGTGCCTATGATACAGATGACAGTGGTACTGGACGGAGTAGCGCGCTTCGCCGCGTCGTCGGTTTACCGTTCTTGCAGGGTGTGGCTAGCGTATTATGTGCTTGGCGTTTTGTCTCGGTCAAAACGTGCAATCAGTAGATTTGTGTTTTTTGCCTGCCGGGGATTCGTTAGCAACAATAAATTCACCAATAGATTGGCTAAACATGGTTACTACTCTGATAATGTGTTTCACCAGCGAATCCACATTTATGTCCATTGTTGCTCAATTTAATAAGTTACTTACACTATTTACTCATGAGAACTAAAAATATGACGCTTGAAATAAACACATTGACAGAGAAGTAAATCCTTTAATTCGATAAAAAGGTACAATTTTGTCTCAGAGATGTAGCAGAATCAGAATACAGACGACAAAAAATAAGTGTGCGTCGAAGCGATAATTTCTGCTCCACTATATAAGACATCACATTATAGAGCTATAAGAAAGTTAAGTTTTATAGAGTTAGTATAAGACATCGCAACAGAAACATATAACATTAGTATGATCAGAGGCTAGCGAGGCGCACCACCAAGTGCTTTTGTGCTTTGATGTATCCTGTCATGTATAACAGTACGCATGGGGAAGAAAATATCATTGAGCTAATGAGTGACAGAGAAAACAACATTGTGATTAGTCAAATTATATTCTTTGAATTAATGAGACCAAGATCAGCAAAGGTGCTGAAATCACAATAAGTCTGTAGCTGATCTGAAGTGAATAGGAAGCCTGATAGAAAGAAGACCAGACAACTACGATTTTGCTCTCAGGTTCCATGGAGTCTGGTATACAAAATACATGTTCAGAAGTAAATAAAGAAAGGGACATCTATATTTACTGTTGCAGTTGAAGTGTGCATTACTAAGCATAACAGTAAGTGTTGCAGTTGCACTGTGCATCAACATTTAATGTACAGGAGATGAAAAGTGCATAAGGAACACCATGTCCTCCAGGAATCAAACATAAGACAATTGAGTTAGAAGATTGAGGTGCCATGATGGAGCACACGAGGATTTCCTGGCTTGTATGGTACCTGGTCCATTGTTATTTCATAAGCGAGAGCACACATCAGCTAAGAATTCTTGGGATTCCTAAAAGCTCCGTAAATTTAGGGGTAACACATTGAGCTGCAATAATGAGTTACACACATGCCATGCCAATTTTAAAAATATGTCAAACAACGACACTTAGCTAGTATTGCACGAAAATATATATTCTAAGAAAGTAAGAATAGAACATAATTCCACGGTATTGAAGAGGAATCAAATGTATCCAGTCTGACATAATGTGCAAAAAAAGAAGTAGATCTTCACAGTCCGGTGTGAGGTGGTGCTACATAGGCATGGAGGGAATACTAAAATAAACTTAGCATACTTATAGGCTTGGGAGTAGTTTGTTTTCAGGCTGAAGTTTCAGTTTGTGCTCTCTATTGCGTTGCTTTGAGAATGGTTTGAACAGGTTCATTTCGTAAAGTAATTTGGTTTAATTTGGACTATAAATCTTAATGTATTGTTCTAATTTGGTCACAAAATTAGTTTCAAACGGTTTCATACCGTGGTTTCAAACAATGGATCACATTCAGCCTGTAGCTTCAGGCATTCGACCACATGATCAGCTTGCACGCACTGGGGATAGGGGCCGCCACATACGTTCACTGCACCATCCATCTCCATAAGAAAACACCAAACCAAAGCAATAGAATCAACACATATAACCAAGCACAAAACAAACATTAAGTACGATCAGCTATCCTTTAAAAGGAAACATTACCTAAAGCTCTACTCCCTACCACACTAACATGATGGAAATCATCTTTTTATCGAGATAACCAAGAAGCAAGGCTTCTATATAAATAATCGGCAACCAATTCTAGGCTCACATGAGTGCTTACTGCATATCTAAAGATAAAGCTTGCATTCAATAGCGCCCAAAAATTTCGGTATCATTTGAAAAAATACAATATGTAACGCTTCTAGTATATAGAAATAATGTTTCCTCATTAAAGTGGTCTACTCGGTCGTGCGTTTAAATCCCTTTAATTACATTTAATTTTGATAAATAACTTTAAACTTTATGATAGCTTTACTGTTTATGACAACAATTGAACACTAGTTGCATGGATTTTGATTTACATGTCCCTGATTGACCTTCTAGCAACTGATTTCAATAACCCAAAGCTATAGACAAACACAAAGCTTCAGCTGACGACATATCTTACACTTTTCCTAGGTGCAGGGATGATGTCCATGCTTGCCGTATGGGCATATATATCTTAATGTTTCTTCCGTAGCTTGTTTTCTTTTTAAATTAAATTTGCTTTTTTCTATAATTCTAGAAAACATATAAGATGCAGATAATGATATGATATCTGTAAGTGTGCAAATTTTAGTTTAAAATTTATCTTAATTTAGGCTGGACAAAATTCACAAATTGGTGGATCTTGTGGTGCACAGTAATCAATTTCAAAATTTTGAAATTTTGTCTGATTTGTCTCCTTTGTGTAGCCCAAAATAATATAAATTTTGGATAAGGAGACACCCACGCCGACTCCTACGCAACATCCTTGCCGCCTCTAGGACCCTACCATTGACGACACCACCGAAGCTCGACCAGCTCCACCTCCATGGCCCTGGAAGGCCCGAGTTGTTGTCTGGATCCGCGTGACCGCCTCCCAATACCGTTGTGTTTCTGAATCGTGCTACTCAACACCGTCATACCAGCTCGCCTCTGCCACTACACAACTCCATGGCCCTCGCCGCCCATGAACCGCCCATCTAGACACCACTCCCTACGCAAGGAGGCTTGTCGGAGCGCTCTTTCCCCAACCTCCACATTCAACGGCAGGGCACTGCCACCACCTCCAGCGGCCAGGAGGTCAGGGCTCGCCAAGGTCGTCTGTGTACACGACCCGGGAGGGAGTAAGAGCATCTCCACCGGGGGCCTCTAAATCGGTGTCCGGCACCCCCCAATTGAGCCTCCTTTGGGGGGTGCCGGACATGTGTCCGGTCAACATTTGGAGGCCGCCCACAGCGGCACTCCCCAAAGGCCCACCCCCCAAACGCGTGCAAATTTTGAGCGAACTGCCGAACACCGAGCGTGCGCCGCCGTTCGTATTCCCCACCAGCCCGTCAGCTGGAGTAAATGGCCTCGGGAACCGACGGCGGTGTGTCTCCCCGGCTATATCAGCCGCGTCTCCGTCTCCCTCCCACCGACGCCCCCTCTTCTTCTCCCTCCCACCGACGCCTCCTCTTCCTCCACCGGCGGTGATGGCGCACAGCAGCGAGGCCGGAGGCAGCGGCGGCGCGACGCCGTTGAAGACTAACATCAGGCTGGAGGAGGCCGAGTTCATGGCGAGTGAGCGCACCCCTGTTCCACCGGGCATGCGCCTGCCCGAGCGGTGGGTGACGAGCGCCATGGGCTACGCCATCCCTCCCCTGCGGGACGAAGGGGTCAGGCTCGACGCGCTCATCCTCGCCCGCCGTCTGGATCTGACACCGGAGCAGCGCGAAGACCCGGCGTACATGGTGAACAGCCCGAGGTGGCGCCTGCTTCTCGCCGCGGAGCGCCAGGCGTCCATCGATGACCAGCCCGGCCTGTACAAGCCGCCCGCGTGGAACAGGGAGAGGCGTCGGCACTGGTGGGGCGGCCGCAACTTCCAGGCCGTCCTCGCCGAGTACGGCTTCGTCCCCCTCGCGCAGCGGGCCCCGTGGTTGGCGCCGGCGTCGAGGACGCCGAAGCTGGCTTCGTTGCGCGGGTCCTCCTCACGTTCGGCGATGACGACGTCGTTTGCATCGCGCCAGACACCCCCCCGTAAGAAGGAGCCGAGCTGGTCGGCGCCGCCACCACGCCGGACTAGATGCGCCATTTTGGTCGACGCCGGCACTAGCACCAAGAAGGTCAAGACGGAGAACGGCGAGGCCTCGTCGGCCGCTCTGGCGCGCCAGATGACGGAGGAGGAGGCCGAGGCGCTGTTCCAGGCGTAGATCGCCGAGGCGACGCGACTCTCCTTCAACACCGTCCAGCCGGCGACCATGGAGTACGCGGAGGCCTTCTCCGCGCGTGAAGCCGGCATCGAAGCCGAGCCGTCGGCGACCGAACGAGACGCCGATGAGGTCAAGGAGGAGACAACTGCCGACTGGGACGAGCTGTACCGCCACTTCGGCTAGATTAGCTAGTTTTAGTTTTAGGTTTTCTGATTCCCGAATCACACCTTTATCTAAAAAAAATGGTGCATCACACTGCCTGCATTCGAAAAAAATGGCGCGACACGTCATGTGTATAACGGACGGACCATCGCTGTCAAGGTCATGGCCAAGGCGATGTCCGGACACAAAATCACTCGGGGCGAGGTTTTGGGTGATGCCGCTGGTGGTGGTTTTTCGTGTTCGACCCCCAAAGGGCATTTGGGGTCCTCAGGGTGCATTCATTTATATATTTACCATCCTAGACAAAAACAATTTGTTACTCAAGTAACTGAAAATGGGGAGTGGATTGTATGACCACGCAAAATCAGCAGTAACTGCAGAGTGCAGACGATATAGTTTAATCAGTAAGCTAACAGTTCAGTCATTCTGACTGTGGATAATAGCTCTGCGAAATCGCAGCTCAAAACCAGCAACCAATCGTTAGATGGGCGCCGCAGTAACTTCTAAGGTCAGGACTGTACAGAAAGATATTGCTCACGCAGACTATGTGTAACTTCAATATAACTGTTTCCCCTCTACAAACTACACTGAGACGGAAACTAAATGTCGTAATCCATAATAGGGCAAATCTAGCCCACTGGAATCTGCACTGCATCAATGATGTCATACTACCTGACCGAAAGAGGCTGCCGCAAAAAACGATTAGCTAGATGAAAAACACAGTACTGAGACTAACTCCTGAACTAATATAGGTGTGTACATTTTATGTGGCCAGTTCCATCACTTAGGTAGATAGACCAAAAAGAAAAGAAGAAAAAGGTAATCAAATGGAGAACACCCTCCTGTATAGTTTCCAAAAGTTTAATTAGAATCTTAAAAGCGTTACTCCACAATGGACCCGCGATAACACATGATCTGCTAAGCACTAATAGCCTACAGAACCGGAGAAACAATTCAGTCGCATTTGATGTTTCTGTAGATTCTCCTGACAAACAGGGTTGACCCCAGATAGCCAATAGCACCTAAACAGAAACAGAATGCCGGTGTCAAATCAAGGTCAAAACGGACCAAATACTGATCTCAAACCAAATGACAACAGGTAAGTTTCGTAGCTCACCACAAAGTATCCCTAGCCCCAGACAGAACATCAAGGTGTAGCCGAAGTAGAAGCTAGTCTGGAAGAAGCCTGACATCTTTGTCTTCACGTGATAATAGTATATAGCATATAGGTATACATACAAGGCGGTAGATGCAGCAGAGAAGAACGATGTCCATTGCCAATGATAGTTCTCAGCATTCAACAAGAAATAAGTGCCCACAATAGTGACACAAACCGTGACAATTAGGAGGATGACAAAGACTAGCAACATGAAGCCATAAACATAGTACACCTATGGAGGGCAAAACAAAGTCTGTCAATAATCCATCAAGCTAGGCGAAAAGAACCTCAGAAAAAGTGCAGGCATATCTGTTTCACCCAAAGTTCACCAATGTATTGTTTTCCTTACCTTGTAGTTCCAGAATGAAGTGAACACAAAGTACATCTCAATGAAGATGCTGCCGAAGGGGAGAAGCCCACCCATCAATGAGATAACTGAAGGTGTTAGGTACCACTTCTTCTCAGGAATGGGACGTGGTATTGTCTTCACACGGCATGGGTTGTTTGGAGCACCACTCCAGTTTCTACCAACTACAGTTCCCAATAGCACCAACGGGAAAGAGATAAAAGCCCAGAGGACAAATATGACAACCATTGTGCCAAATGGTATAGCCGCTAATGAATGGTAGAAGATAGCAATGGTGTTCA
Organism: Poa annua; assembly: GCA_026929855.1. Taxonomy (NCBI): domain Eukaryota; kingdom Viridiplantae; phylum Streptophyta; class Magnoliopsida; order Poales; family Poaceae; genus Poa; species Poa annua. The sequence continues at coordinate 44,224,178 of CM049434.1, forward strand.
ACACTAATCCAATTGAAAAGCACAAGAATGGAAAAAGGGACGCGGTAAGGACCATAGACTTTATCCAGTTTTTGCCTGCCAAATGAAAGAATCCAGAGTGACCTTAGATAAAAACACAGAGACTGGCAATTCTCAAACTCAGGAATCTACTCAGGATACCAGAATAAGGGAAGTATGAAAATAAAAATATGGGGAGAACCATACCACCATTCCTTGAGTAGAGGCCGCCACTAACATATCCAGAAATGAAAGATGTAAGCGCGTAGCACACAATAAAGGTTGTGATGATAGCTCCTCGTCTGACAAAGAGTACAATGTTTCAAAAATGGGGAAACACCAATGCAAATTCATATTAGCTGAACAAAAAAAGAATGAAAGTTGTCGAAGATGGCAAGGTTGTGAATTTTGCTCTTTCTCTGGCAGATAGTAACATTTGAGTTAGGGGAAAGGCTAATGGAAACTGATAATAGCTGAACATAATCGTCAAACCCAAGATCAGTTTCAGATATTCAGTAACTTCACATGACTAAAGAATTATACTTTGTATCTTATTACTGATTTTTCATGTTTCTAAACTGAATAAATGCGTTTTTTTATATTATCTCTAGCAAAATAAATATGGTTCCCTTTTCTTTAAAGGAATTTTGGAGGATTAATCTGGTTCCCTATGAGCAAGGAACATCGTTTCCATCATGTAGATGCAAGATTAGCACGCATTTACAATTCTACATGTTTTCTCTTACTGAGTTATGCTCATTTATCTTAACGGGCTATCAGTCCTAGCTTCGTGCTGCCCTGCGCATAGGTAAATCTGTATAACGACGATAATGACGTACCAACGCTATAAATTTATCATGTGGTATCAACTGTCTACACCACATCCTTAATCTACAGCTTCATATGAATGCAGCATAGAAGACACTGTAAATGTTCATCCATCCATTTATAATATGTAATCTTAAGCTCCTTTAGAAATGTATATGTCCTAATTTACAGATGAACATATCCATGGATCCAAAACTACTTATAACTATCTGCCTAATACATTTTGAAAAGCACTGCATAAGAAAAATGAGAATGAAAGTTGGATTTGAGCTTACCCAACATAAAGCATGCCAACAATAGCCAATACAATAACAAGCAGAATAAGAGCCGACATCTGAGTGCCAATACCAATAACAGCAGACAGGAACATTAGGTTGCGTGGAGGTCGAAAGACATCTCCATGAACAAGCTTCCATCCAGATTCCTCACTAACATCCCTCTCCTGAAAGGTAGGACATTGAAATTGATGAGAATCATGCCAAATGATTTGTTGTCAGTGTTCAAATATTTAACTTCAGTTAAAAAATTGCCAGTATGGGAAATCAATCGTACAGATTGATGTTTAAGTGTCTAACAGGTAACAGCAGCAGAACCACCTAATAGGCAGGACAGCTGGCTGATCAGGCTATTAGGCATATAGACCATACTATGCTTGCGGTTTGGCCAGGCGCCAAAACTCCCTGGGTCCTCTACTGGTTTAACTAAGTACTTACTCAAGGATATTTAACCCCTTGCACGGAAATGATCTGTAGATTCATGTTTTCACTACTTTTGTAGCTTTTATAATTCACATGATGATATGATAAGATAAATATAGTATAACATCGAAGTGAAAGTGGAAAAAGACAAGTTTTGTCCAGAGGGAGCACATAATTAAACAAAAGTACTAGGATTCAGTACTTACAAGTGACTCAAGATCATCATCTTCACGAGCATATTTTGCATAATCATTTCTCAGGGTCCTCATCAATATCATTGATACTAAACCAGTTAAGAAAATAACCATCATAAAAGAATTGAAAATGGAGAACCAGTGAATCTGAAAATGAAAATTGGAACTCAGGTTAGTGTTCTTGTGATTTCTTTAGACACAAAGCATAGCCTATCTCTAAGTTAGAATCAACATAACATGAAGAAAATGTGACACCTCCAAAATCCTCCTGAAATAATTATATGTTGTCACATGAATAAGATTTACCTGATGTTCGAAGAACGGATAATCCAAGTAAACCTCAAAGCGCCGTGCAAATGCCACATTTGTTTGCACCCACTTCACTGAATATGTCATGTCCAATTTTCTACCAGCTTCAAGAAGCTTAGGTGACTCTTGAGTGAGATTGACATGAATTACCTACAAGGGAAATTTAATTAACCAGTATATATAGGTTTTTAGCTAATTTTCAAGATCATAAACAAGTGCAACACTTACCCTGTTACCATTGTATTTAACAATAATATTCTTGTGGGTGTAAAGATAGTGCTTGTTTTCATTGTTTTTGTCAGTCTCCCCAACAAAACCTGGTCAGAGGACAATGCACCCAATTATCAAGAGAATGAAGAGGCTAGAAAATGTTTATAGGAAGATGGGCCATTTCAGTTTAGAATTACCTACCCCACAATGGCAGATCATCTAGGTGATTTCGCAAGGCAGGCAAAGGAAGAAAGTTCCATACAAAGAATGTCAGAACCAGAAGTACCATCCACAACAAGAAAAAATATGTGCAGCAACACAAAAATCATAAACCAAATACGAATACTCATACCTATGAAAAGCTCAAACCAGTATGAGCTTTCAATGGCATCGATAAATTGCTGAACCTTTTGACCATCGAGTTCAATTGTGCAAATGGGGCCCTTGTCCACATTTTCTAGAACAAATGAGAACAATCAATCACTTGGTAGAAAAGAACATGCGTTTAAGCAATTCACTACCAAAAGTAAACTTTTTCCGAGGATATGAAAACAAGATGGACATACTTATAAACTTTATATCAATCTGACTATCAATCAGCTCATTTCCACCCAGAACTTCTCCTAGTCCACCCCATTTATGTGCAGGGTTTTCAGATGGTTGACAAAATGGAAGGCTGTAATAGTTGTATGTTTCTTGGGGATTATTGTACGGGCCAACCTTGTTTACCCAGAGCTTAACCGGTTCTTCAGCTTTGTACTGCACACAGAAATATAGGAAGCTGTAATACTTTAGTAATGAAAAAAACATGTTCTCAATATGATTGCATATCAGCATCTAGAAGAAAAAATAGGTGCTGCGACTGATTGTTGTCATCCCAATGACAACTACTCTTAACAAGACATTAAAAGTCAAAAGAGAATCATTAAAACCAAATATCCACGGCTGACTTGTCGATTCTGAAGGGTATCCCACTGTTCAAAAAGATTTGGGATTGTCGACCACTTTAAATATTAACAAATAAAGGAAGCAACTTTCCCATGGCAATGTTTGTGGAACGGTACATACTCTTAAATATATTAACCAAAAATTTAAAGGAACCAAAAACCTTCCTTTATCTTAAAGTAAAATGAATTTATCCTTAAAACTGACTCTTCCAACTAATTAGCAGGAGTCCCAATATTTGTTATCACTAATAGGCACACACCTAAATACTTTGGTATTCGAGGGGCATCACAGCATGTAAGCTTCAGCAAAAAATCACGGTAATATATTATTCATTATGAGGCTCTGTTTGATTGTGAAGTGGATTCCAAAATATTGTCTCGAATTGATAACTTGAATCTTCGAATAGTAGCAGCTAACTTACTCCAGAACTACCCTTGCAATTTCTTTTAACTAAATAAAAAATTACTGTATCACATAATTCAGTGCAAGCTATGAAGCACATCAGAATGCAACGAAAGAGAGCTTGGGCTATTGTGTTTTCAGAAAACTTGGCAAAAGATTAATTAATGTACAAAGCAAATCTACTACCACACGACATGATTGCAACCAACTCCACTGCGGCAAATCCAACCCCCAGTCAGACCCTAACTAGTGACGTATATAGGTGGTGCAATGTAGCCAGTGCAGTACAGATGTGATTTTTTCTGACAGAGATAGCACGAAATGTAACATGAACTGAATTTATTCGAAGGTAAGTTAAGAAAATGGTGTAATACAGAAGGGGTTGTATTTTTTTTTTCAAACTACCAAGTCATGACTTCCATGATACCACAACATTTTTTCAACTAGTGTGCTTCCAATATTGGGCAGTGTGAATTGAATAATAAGAAAGATCGACAGCGGAAATTATAACTGCCACTTCCTAGCGCAGCATACTCTTAAATGTATGTCCACAACAATATTCAGGTGATGCATCCCATCCAAAACATGCCATGCTTTGTATCCCAAGAGTTTAAATGCGCCGCAGAGGAAGATACAACTCTACGGTTCTGAAACGAGCTAGGATAAGTCTCCTACATATCTAGAATCGTATTCGAGAGTCAAGGCCTAGCCTGGCAACTTCACTGGACAAAAAATACAGTAACAGCCACTTCCCAAGGCCCCAAAAATCTCTTTTTGTCCTAATGCGGCTCTGTAATGTTCTCGTGTGCAGTACACACTTTAAAGCAAAGGAGATCAAGTGGCATCCCAACGCAGGCCGGGAAACTCTCATCTCGCAAAGTAACTACCAAACTCCTAAGCGTGAAACCAGCCGCATCACGGAGCGCCAGATCACGCCGCTAACCTCGAACTAGGCATGGAGCTCCCAGGCAACACTAACCCGTAACAACGCACGGCTGCCTGCGTCCAGATCCGGCGCGGCGCCTCGCCGGATCCAGACGACGTGCGCGTGGGAGGGTCGGATCTAGGGTGCGAGGAGGGGCGAGGCGGTGGCGCACCTTGTGGTCGGACTCGGAGGCGGACGCGAGGGGCTGCCGCGCGACGGCGAGGAGTGCGGCGAGGAGGAGGCCGCGCAGGAGGAGCATCCCGTCGGCGGCGGCGGCGAGATCTGGTCGGAGGGTGGACGTGGGTTGGGGGGTTTGCGTCGCCCTCGCGAGCCTGCCTGCCTGCGCGGGTGGGTCTCGTCTCAGTCTTGCCCGAGCACGAGCTGCCTCTGCTCTGCCTCCCCGTACGAACGAGAGTTCAGGAATCAGGACTGCGGTTTTGCGGGAAGGTGCCTGGGGAATGCAGTATTTGCTGGGTTTTTCTTATACCTGGCCATCGGGCCGGCCCGGCACGGGCACATCAAAAAAATCAAAAAAATCAAAAAAAATATTAAAAAAATAGAAAAATGGGGGTAAAAGTGACATGATTTGGATACTTTTTATTGAGCTAGCAAGCCGCCTCATTAAAACCTTACAGTCCCGTTAGATACCCTGGAAGGAAAAAAAGTGCGTCCGAAACTTGCTACTTTCGGACTAATTGTTCATATTACAGACTAGTTAGGGAGCTCTTCTCGCCGCCGCAAGCCGGTGCTTATTGAGGTGACGCTGCAAGTGACCGATACCACTGTTCGGGGCGGCGCAGAGGATCATGTTGCACTCCGGCCACTTGCACAGCGCTTGGTGTTGCACCGTGCCATTTTCGATTGTCACAACACGATACTCGAAATGACCCTCCGTCCACACTGGATGGATTCGCCGCTGCACCGCCGGCTCTGGTACCAGGATATTACCACCATCGGGAGGTGGCTGCTCCATAGGATGGGAAGTGTGAAATGAGAAGTGTGGGAATTGGGATGAGTGTGAGTCTGTGAGAGGATAGAAGTATGTGATGAGTGTGAGAGTAGAAGTTTGAGTTAGAAGGTGTATTTATAGCACAAGATGGAAGTGTGTCATGCCTAGCATGCCCAGCGGGATGGATGTGCCTTGTGTGCCTAGCATGCCCAGCAGGATCCAAAAAATGTAGAAAAATAACAAAAATGGGGACAAATGTGATATGATTTAAATAATTTTTATTAAGCTAGCAAGCCGCCTCATTAAAACCTTCCGGTCCCGTTAGGGTACCCTGAAATGAAAAAGAGTGCATCTGAAACTTGCTGCTCTCCGACTTAATTGTTCATATTACAGACCAAGTTCAGTACAAGAATAAAAAAAGGAAAATTACAAAAGGGTAAGAAAAATTATTCTTCATCTCCATCATCGATATGAAGATACTCCGTTGCGGCAGTCAACTCGGGGTCCTCCGGCATGTGCTGGGTTCTTCTCATCGCCCGATCGCGATCTTTGACCGTCATCAAACTCTTCACCATATCAGGGTGGAGGCTAGCTCTTCTTGGCTCGAGAACTCTTCCGCTTAGACTGAATGTTCCCTCCGACGATGTTGTTGACACGGGGACAGTTAACACATCGCGTGCTAGAATGGAAAGCACGGGATATGTTTGTTTGTGATCACGCCACCACTCCAATATGTTGAAGTCCTCTTCATCGTGGACGACCAGCGGACGGTCGTTGAGGTAAGCTGCTAACTCATTCCCGGCGTTGCTTGAACTTCCACTAGAGGAGCTGGCGAACATCTTGAAGATGGTCTTCTTCTTTCCGTGTCGTTGGGTTTGTGTAGGCCATTGCGGCCGAACTGTCCCTGCAAACTTATTCTCGTACTTGTCGTACAGATCAGCGAGCTTGCTCTTAATAGTAAATTGGTATTGACTATAATCACAGTCTAATGCAATCGTTAAGAGAGCTATAGCATCACCGAAACCCTCAATTTTAGCCCTCGGATCCAAAATGAATGCAAAGGCACATAAATCAGGAATTTCTTTCCAATATTTTATGAACTTTGCCTTCATTTTTTAACAGCCTCTCTTAACTTAGGATCACTTTCATGTGCTTTTAGGTGATCAACAAGGAAATAAATTTGATGCACTAGTAGAGGAGTTGTGGGATAATAAACCCCAGATAAAATGTTCGTTGCATCGTAAAGAGCTTCTAGAAATTGCATGACCATGTTTGCAATATCCCAGTCAGCATCAGATAAAAAGATTGCCCCGTGTGAATTTGCATTAACAGAGGTGGTAAACATTTCTTTATCATGGATCAAATCTCTAATCATGATGTATGTAGAGTTCCATCTAATGCTCATGTCTATATTAAAGACATGTGATGCCGCTGTAGCCGCATCACACCATCTCTTATACTCAGCTAGCCGTGGATTAGAAGCATTTAGAAAAACAATGCCACCTCTAATTTTCTCAATGGGTTCGGACAGATGTTTTAGAGCACATTTTGCAATAAGATTAATAATATGACATGCACAACGTTGATGGAAAAGATGTGCTGAGGCATAACCACTAAGTATGGGACGAAGATCATCCATTGCAGTGGTATTATTTGAAGCATTATCTAAAGTTATTGCAAACACCTTATTCTCGAGACCAAATTCTTTGACGACATGCAATATTTTATCAGCAATTGCTCTACCGGTGTGTCTAGTATCCATTAGTTCAAATCCAATGACCGCTTTTTTTAGTTCCCAAGAATCATTGGTCACGTAATGAGCTACAACACTTAGATAATCTTGCTTAGCTCTACCGCTCCATATATCAGATGTTAATGAAACAGAAAATGTACAGTTTGCAAACTCATCTTTTATTTCATTTTGCATTTTCTTGGCTAGTTTTTTCATATCTCTAGATGTAGTTTGCCTAGAAACTGGATGATACTGTGGATTATGGCAAGTTTGAATCCATTCTACAACAGCGGGATACTCCCCAAAACCAAGCGGTAAATCATGTGCAGCAATAACATGGCATAGTCCTCTACGAGATTCAGTAGCATCGTAGTTGAAGTTCCTTACCTGGCCGTCGGGGGCGTAAGGTAGATCGCCCTGTCGTCTCGCCGACGCCTGTGAGTTCGCCACCCGGTGCGACTTGAGGTGCCGGTCCAAGTGACCGGTACCATGCTTCGAGGCGCCGCTGAGGATCTTTCCGCACCCCGGCCACTTGCACAGCGCTTGGTGTTCCACCTTGCCATCTTCGAGTGTCATAAGACGGTACTCGAAATGGCCCTCCACCCACACCGCGGCAGTTCGACGCCTCTTTGAGCCGGTAGAGGTAGAGGGCGGGCGGTACTACTCGAACCACCTTGGGATGTAAATTGTGGTGTATTATCGGTTTCTAGGTAGACGTAATCTTCGGTGGTAAGTCCTAAAGAACCTATGGGAAAGTTGATCATCGGCTCCGGGATATACCCGTCGGGAACTGGGTTAAAGGGGGGAGGCGGAGGATCCATAGCCATAGTATAGGATGAGAAGTGTGGGAGGAGAAGTGTGGGATGAGTGTGAAAAATTCTGTGAGTGAGTAGCCATATTTATAGCAAAAAATGTTGAGATTTAGGGGTTCAAAATTCAAATTCGGAGGAAAAAACAGCCTCCAACGGTCGGCCGGGCCGTACCTGGGCCTACCGTGCCGCAGGCGACGCGTGCCCAGCGTGCCGGCACGGCCCGACAAGAGCCCAACGGTCGGCTTCGGCCGGGCCTAGCGTGCTGCCGCCGTGCTTCACGTGCCGCCCGAGCGATGGCGTGCCCCGCGCGTGCTCTGCGTGCTCGCGTGCCGCTCGGTGCGGCGTGCCGTGCCCGTGCCGTGCCGGGCCGTGGGCCAGCACGTTTCTGGCGTGCCGTGCCGGGCCGGCCCACGTGCCCCAGAACGGAGATGGGCACGAGCACGCACGGGCCACGTGCCGGCACGGCACGATTGGTCGCGGGCCGGGCCGTGCTTGGGCCGTGCTGAAAAAAGCGTGCCTCGGGCCGGCCCGATTGGCACGGCCCGTTTGGCCAGCTATAGTTTTTCTCCGGTTCGATACAGCAGTGAGTATGACAGATGGTCGATGGCCAAGTGTGTTTCGTCGTGGCAGGTAACACGGAAGAGGAAAGAGCAATTCAGGTCAGCAAAAATTCATATCCCCTCCGTCCAATAAAAGGATGTCTCAACTTGATCAAAAATTGGATGTATCTAGACATAACTTAGTGTATAGATATATCCAAATTTGATAAAAAAGTGTGACTTTTGTTGGACAGAGGGAGTAGAACTTTAGAGAAATTTGGAAGATTCGGAGGACAGAATCCTTGGATTGTGTTTTCCAAAGGTGTGACCACGATATGCGAGAGGAATAAGAAAAACTGTGATTGGTGTGGAGGGGAAGATCTGATTAGGAAATGGTTCAACAAAGAGTCGTCACATTTCCTTACGCCTCCGTTCTTTCAAATTCATCCGCTTCGACGGCTGGTGCCACCTTCTTTGCATGATTAGCTACGACATAACAGGTACTGCATTTTCTTAGTTGGGTATGCCATTTCTCTCATGCAGTTGTTGCTTTTAGCTATTTATTCAATGATTCAATCGTCAATTAACATAGATTTTGTCGGAGCTTAGTGGAGGCGAAAAGCCACCCTCCAGCCAAGCCCAATAGATACTCCTTCCATATCTCTTTTTTTTTGCGGTGAATCTCTTCTTAAATAGCCCATGTAGTCACTCAAAGTTAGCCCATTTTTCCTTCTGATTGCTCCCAGCCCATCGCCCACCTCTGAAATTGGTCGAACCTCCGTCACTGCCTACGGTAACACAAAGTTTTGTGTTAAAGTTACACAAAACATAGAATCAAAGTACATTTTGCAGCCGGCCTCAACTTTTGATGTAACTACATACATACCACACGCGTTGCGGTAGGAATCTCTTTAAAATAATTATCATGCAAATAAAGGGATAAGACCCATGGAATATGGATTTACAAAAATATGAAACATAACACAATTGTCGAAATGCTAAATTTAGTTGACAAGGTTATTTTTTGTATTTGATGACTAAAACGGGTGACGTGGACAACTTTAAGGATTAAAAGCGGGTGACGTGGATATGTTGCATGCAAAAAAGTATTGTCATTAATGAATGTTAATTAGTAGGATGGCATGAATAATTGATTGGCTGAAATAGCGGGGGATGTGTATAGCTTACATGTTAAGATAGAAGAAATATAAATGACGTGTAGTGGGGTTTTGCTTTATAAGAGGTAGAGACAGATATGTTACACCTAGCACAAATAGATGATTTATTAGGTTCTTAAGAACTTACCTACCATGTGGGCTCACATTTGTATACTACATACCATAAATTTATGAAAAATAAATAACATAATAGTAGAAAATATATAAAAAATAGATGAAAAGATATTTTCAATGTTCACAATCTATTTGTGATTCCTTTTTAAAAATCGTCGTGTGCTAAATATGTTGTTAAGGCCATAAAATATTCTATTTGGACTACGTGCAACATATTACCCCGCTAGTCGAGGTCGGTCACAAAACATATTGTAATTATGTGTGTTTGTGTAACCTTGACACCAAACATTGGTTTCATATGACATTTTCCTTTAAAAAACTACCATTTGAGCTTCTTGCCATAATTATTTTGTTTTCTTGTGGTAGCAAACTTTTCGTGGTCGACCTTCATGTTGTTTTTTGATTTTATACTTATAAATATCCCCATAAAGTTGGGAGAAGGGGTGCCCTGCCCCCTCACAAGGGGGGGGGGGGGGGGGGTCACGGTGACCAGTTTCGGGCGAACTTTTACCAAAACACATGTCTTCGCAAATGCCATGTAGGGAGTCTAACAACTACCTAGTGCCGGAAGGTCAAGCAAGTTGGTAAACTAATGGCATGGAAACAGACGACCGAAAAAACGGTGAACAACGTAATTATAATGGTCCTAAGGTAACGAAATTCCTTGTCGGTTAAGTTTCAATCGGCCGACATAAAAGGCTTAACAATCTGACCATTGTCTCAGATAGAGACTCGGTGAGTAAGATTTAAAAAGACATGTCACTTCAATCATGATTTTTCCTTTTTTTGAAAAGTAAAGAGAGGATTTCATTAATCAGGAAAATAGTGGAACATTCTTGCCGCATGATTACAGAATGTCCGGGGGTCCATGAAAAATCCACCCCTCGCCCGGTGATGCACGCATACACTGTTGAGCTAGTTCATGTAACTACCATGTTGCTCTTTTTATCTCGTGTCATTGCACTTCTAGGAATCTACCTTGAATGTTGTTTATCTCCATGGGAAGCGGTTGCCACGGCGATCTATTTACTGTTTGTTGAGATGCTTTTTATTACCTCAACATTGTTAGGTTTCATGACCACCGGTATTTCAATACCAATCTTCATGCCTTCTAAACATGCGTATGTATCCACTTCTGACGCACAAATGCAGTGAAGGGTTGGCTTGCATTTGAATATGTGATACGTCCATGGGGTGTCCACCATCCCTTCAGGGCCGGGCGGCCGCCCACACTTCTCAGCAGCACGACGTCTTGTATCACAGGATTTTCCGTAAGAATATGTACTAAAAATGGCATCAAAGACAAGTTTGCTCGAACTACTAAAGGTTTCTAGGTTCGTCACTTGATAGGACTTTGTGGTTTATGATATGTTCCTTTCATATGTTATTATCATATCCTGAGTTCGTATGATGATTTAAATGTTTTTAGGATTTCTCACAAAATTTCACTATATTCATATTTAACTCTGAAAGGTAAAAATTCCTTTTGTTACGTTTTTTTTACTTCTAGAGAGCTACGAGACTCGAAAAATGGAAAGGACTATCAATTCTGATAGTTCGAGACAGATTCACCAGGCTAAAGTTGGACCCAGGGGTACAAGGAGGTGCAAATAAGGCCCCTTTGATTGGCCACCCTAGCTAGGCGCGTCGACGGTGCTTCTTTTCTCACCCGGGATGTATGATCACCTTTGTTCTGGTGCCCATACCTTTGTATTGATCTAAAATGCATATATAAGTCATTGTTTTCATGACTTCCAAAAATAGGTGGCGCCAAGATAAAAACACTAAACCAAGATAAAACTTTGCCACCGACGAATAATTTGAGGGAGAACCGCTTCCGGATCGAGAACATGTATAGAGAGAATCGTTCGGCTTCGATAGAACAAGTGATTAGGGGTTCTCGATGATATATAGCTTCTTTCATCCTTATAGATTTCGGTACTCCAAACAGTCACTTTTGTTTCCTCACAATATTTGGGAGGCTTGGTAAAATTTGGCAAACATTAGTTATTTATTTTTTATGTTAAAGGATTTATAGGTTATGTTTTGTTTGGCTTTTCCATTTGTTCTATAAGTCGTTTGGAAGTGGAACAAACAATTTAGGCGTGCTTTTGAAGATGGATCCACCTAATTATCTGGTTAAAGATTAAAAAACGCTTGATCATGTAAAACTACATTAAAACAACTCAAATCTTAGTGTACATCAAATACAATGAAAATGTGATGACAATCTTATTTTCACAATCTTGCATCGATGACTCATATACTTCAACTATGTCAGCGCCTTGTGAAGCTGTGTTAACACTCTGACATTGCTATGTCTCTATGTGTGATGCACCGAGGACGTGTTGTTGGGAAACCCTAAGAGTAAGGTATGAAGCAATGCAGCAGCAAGTTTCTCTCAGTTGTGAAACCAAGGTTATCGAACCAATAGGAAATTAGGAATCTTCTCAAGGTGACAACTGCGCCAGAAAAGATGCTGGTGTAGTTGACGTGGAACCTGCACACAACACAATCAAAGTATTTTGCCCCAACTTGACAGTGAGGTTGTAAATCTCACTGGCTTGCTGTAACAAAAGGATTAAACGTATGTGTGGATGATGATTGTTTGCAGAGAATGAAAATAACAGGATTGTAGTAGGATTGTTTATTAGTTTAAAGAGAAAGGACCGGGGTCCACAGTTCACTAGTGGTGTCTCTCCATAAATAATTATAACATACATACGGGTAAACAAATTACAGCCGAGCAATTGACAGAATAAAGAAGTGCATAACGATGCATATACTACAGTTATGATGTCTAGTGTGATATTCATTTGGGCATTACAACAATATACATAGACCGTTCCAACCGCATCTATGACTAATAATCCACCTTCCGGTTAGCGTCCGCACCCCTTTCAGTATTAAGTTGCAAGCAACAGATTATTGCATTAGGCAGTGTGTGTAATGTAAGTAATACAAATACCCTTAGATAAAGTATTACTGTTTTATCCCTATTAGCAACAGTACATCTACAATCTTAGAGCTTGTTGTCACTACCCCGGATTAAATAGAGACATGAACCTACTATCGAGCATAAATACCCCCTCTTGGAGTCACAAGCATCTACTTGGGCAGAGCATCTACTAACAACGGAGAGCATGCAAGATCATAAACAACGCACTCACAAGATATATTATGAAGCAATAACATAGTACTCAATATTCATCGGATCCCAGCAAACACAACATGTAGTATTACATAAAGATGATCTTGATCATGATAGACAGCTCACAAGATCTAAACATGGTAGCACAAGAGGAGAAGACAACCATCTAGCTACTGCTATGGACCCGTAGTCCAAGGATGAACTACTCACGCATCAGTCCGGAGGCGGGCATGGTGATGTAGAGTAGGGGTGGGCATAAAAAACCGAAAACCGAACACCGAACCGAACTAACCGGAACCGAAATCGAATAAACCGAAGTTGAATTAACCGAGACTAGTTTCGGTGCATAAATGTGATAACCCGAATTTAAATTTAAAATTTCGGTTTTGGCCCACAATTAACCGAAAGGACCGAAGAAACCGACATACACATGTGAGAGAGCAAAACTGTTACGCCGAGCGATCAATTGTTGTGCATCCGTACTGCATTCTCAGCCCAAAACGAAGCCCACTAGGCCAGCCCCATGTACAGTACGTTCGTACTGCATTCTCAGCCCAAAACGATGCCCACTAGGCCAGCCCCATGTACAAGCACGTACGTACGTACGGTGATGTTCATAACATTGCTAGCTAGCTGGAATTCACGTACGCGACATGGTGTATGATGATGCCATCGTTGCCGGTCGGTGGTCATATTGCTAGCTCCGCACTCGAAGATGGAAAGTGCAGACACGTAGAAAGAAAATGACGTTATACATGTCATATCGGTTAAAAACCGAACACCGAACCGAACTTTGGGTTAACCGAATTACATGTTAATTAGAAAACCGAAATTATTTCGGTGGTCATTTATCATTACCCGAATTACTAAAAAACCGAATAAACCGAACCGAAATTTCGGTTAAAACCGAATGCCCAGGCCTAATGTAGAGCCCTCCGGTGATGATTCCCCTCTCCGGTAGGGTGCCGGGAAGAGCTTCTGAACCCTCCCGATCTAGGGTTGATGACGGCGGCGGCTCTGGACTTCGTGGAGGAAAAAGGGTCGCGTCTAAGGGCTTAGATATCCGAGGGGTATAAGTAGGCGAAGGGGCGAAGGCGGTGGAGCCACGAGGGCCCCACACCCTATGCTCGCGCGGCGGGGGGGGGGGGGGGGGGGGAGCCGCGCCGGGAGGGGGTGTGGGCCCCTCGGGGTTCCCCTTCGTGTCATCTTCGGTGTTCTGGAACCTACCGGGAAAAATAGGAACTTCGACGTTAAGTTTGTCCAATTCCGAGAATATTTCCTTACCAACTTTTCTGAAACCAAAAACAGCAGAAAACAGACAACTGGCACTGTGGCATCTTGTTAATAGGTTAGTCCCAGAAAATGCATAAAATGATATAAAAGTGTATTTAAAACATGTAGCAAGTGGCATAATATAAGCATGGAACATAAGAAATTATAGATACGTTTGAAACGTATCAATGGGGCACACAGGGAATTCGTAACTTGTGAGTTGCCCGACTTGTTACAAATACATCGCGATTAGCTCAAACTCGTTTCGTAAACGAGACGTGAGTTGACAAGTTGCTCATAAGGCTTGTTGAGCTTGTATTATAAAGACATATATACATCAAAATCTTCGGTCGGATTGTCTCTTGTATCGACATGACAATACATAGTTATATAGTGAGATGTTGTAGATTTGATCATGTTGCTCACAGTACATGATAATTTATTTATAGTTTTGTTATCTTCTAAAATTCAAATTACCGAATAGTACAGTGTATACATGACAACAAATATTATGTAGTGAAATGGGCCAAATAAGTCAAACTCGGGCTTCTAATGAGCGTAGCTAAGCTTATCTTCTTGTTTGTAGCTTCACGAGTTCGAGTCAAGCAAGCCAAGCTAGCTCGTTATCTAGCTCTCTATGTCTCAAGCTTGTGAGGCTTGCCAAATATTTTGTAAATTCTTTTCAATCTTTATGGTTTTTGATATACACTTAATCATTTTTTTCTCCACACAACAGATAAAAGACTACACCTTTTATATGTTAGCATCTAATTTTCTAAAGACTGATTATATGATTTTGAAATGGCATTATATGGAATTCTAAAATAGTGATCTTATGACAGGAGCAAATTAGTTTTTCTACGAGGTGCCTTCAGGATTTCTTCCGTACAATCCAAGGCCTGGGGGAGTAGTTGGTAATTTTTACGAGTGTTAGCCCTGGATTAGTTAAAAAAAGGTTTCTTGCAAAGGTGAAAAGCGAGTCTGACCTTCCAAGTAGGGCCCACGTGACAGTGTCCCACCGCATGAAGAATCCCGTCGCCCGCGGCGTTCGCGCCCCGAATCCAGAACAGAAAAAGAAAAGAAAATCCAGAACTAGGAAAAGAAGGAAATCGAAAGGCAGAACCCCTGGCAAGCTCCCATTTGAAAATCCCCAGGCCCTCGTGACTCGACGACGGCCACCGCGGGTGGGATCCGGTCGCCGGTTTGCCGCTGGCGTGGCGGAGCGGATGAACCGCGACGAGAGGTCGGTGCCAGGAGCTTGCGGTGAGCCCCTCGATCTCATCTTCTGGTCCGATGGGTTGCCTGCAGTTGGCCCCGTCGTGTTTGCTTCGCGTCTCTAGGGTTTGCGCTTGTTAATGCGCGTTGCTAGCTACTCCCCGCCGACCGCACACCGCAGGTAAGGTGATCGGCTGGGCGGGGTTCCGATGAGGAAGGCTTGTGCTGCGCCGGCGTCACACGCCCAGCACCTGCTTGATGTATTGGCTGATCCGTACCTTCTTTGCGTGCGCCGCCTAGCACAATGTCTGCGCTTATGCGTGCACATCAGAACATGTGCCACATGTGGATAGCTCTGCTTAATGTTTCTGGTTATTGTTGGATTTAGCACTTGAGGAATGTAACACGAAAATGAAGAAGGAAACATGAATAGTGGATCAGTTTTTGCGTTGTTGCTCGTGGGGATTTGGATCAGTTGCATGCTTTCAGCCACTCAGTGGCTGCTCTCAGCAATGGCCATTCTGGTTATTGAATCGGTGATTGACATTCTGAGTTAGTCGAGCTTGTCGGCAGTGACAAATTTCGTCCAGGCATGATCTCTGCCACCTGATTCTGTGATCAGATGATCCGCTCTGGGACTGCATGTTGTCCTCAGTCACGAAAGGGTGTACAGGATCTGTTCTTAGAGGCATTTACATGCTCTATTTCATTCGGAGCCGGCGCTTGTATTTGGCCACTGACCAATGTTTACCTTTAGTCTGATCTGTGACGGGTGAACATCCCCACGTCCTCAATTTGGAAGAGACAATTTGATGCTGCCGTCACTGACATAAGACAGTGAAATGCCTGGTGTTAATAAAGTCATCTGTATGATCCAACATGATAGTAGAGACATTTTTTGTATGGTATGTTGTCCATTGCCTAACACAGTATACAGATATGTGTATTCTTTTAACATAGAAAATACTTCATTCCATACTAGTTTAGATTGATCATTTACAGTTCTAGTAATAGGCCATTCTAGCCCACGTTGGCCCACTTGATTTTTGGATCTCCAAGTGCAAGCTATGTAATAAGCCCACTTTGGCCCAGATAAACTACTTGATGCTGTTAGAAATAAAGAATAGATATAGAGGCAAACCAAGAAAAAACAGTTAAAAGCAGATATAGCTTCGGTCTCCATAGAATTTTAAGCTCTCAAATGATAATGTATCTTTTCTTCTATACTGTTTGTCTTGCGTGAAAAGTAGGATATGTTTTTATTGTTTTTCTTGATTAGTATAGTCAGGGATTATGAAATTTGGTTTAATGGTGGTCGTAATTCAGATTCAAGACCTGACATTGTCATGTTAATGCTTAAGCATCATGAATTGGCCACTCCATTCAACTTATTTTGTCCTGAACATCTTGCTAGATGCTCGGAGTGTTCAACCAAAATGTAAACAACGTTTTCTTTGCATATGCTGTAAGATTTATCACCACATGCCTCTTCTTAGGATATTTTTGAGAAAACATTGCATTTCTACAAATCCCTCCAGTTTTGACCCAGTCTTTTCTTTCCACCGTACATTTGGAACATGTTGTACTTACATGGTATAGTTTTTCTTGTAGTTGATTGCGTTTTGGACTGGTCCTTTAAACACAATCATATCATCTTCTGCGAGAGAAAAACTAAGCTTCTAGCACAATAAACAATTACCTACGAGATAATTTTTCTCTAGCGTGAGGAAATTCATTTATTTAAGTCAAGGAAAAGGCCCAACTTCAACCTTTACACAGTCTCCTCTTGTTCAATGTCTATAATGTCCTACAAATTTATGTGTCTCAGGCTCTCAGCGGTGCAAGTCATGTTATTACATACATGATTTAAATATTTACCTTATTCTTGAGCTACCGTGAGAAGGTCAGAGTGACATTAATCAATATACTACCTCCGTTCCAATGAATAAGGCTTATATTATTTTGAAAAAGTCAACACATGTAAAGTTTGACCAAGTTTTTATGAAAAAATATTAACATGTAAAATATAAAACTAATGTCATTAGAAACATCATGAACTATATTTTTATATGATATCTATATAATATCATATTTGTTGATAGATTTTTCTAAAAGTTTGGTCAAATTTTACTTGGCTTGACTTTGGCAAAAAAATATAGGCCTTATTCATCGGAACGGAGGGAGTAGTAAGTAGTTGGTATTGCTTGAAAGTTGAACAACAGAAATGCACCAACTATTTTTCTTTATTCCTCTGTAACATCAGCTGGAAATAGGAGCTAGAAAGAAACAGTGCTGCAATTAATTATTAAAATAGATGTTCCAGTCACGATGTTACATCTCAAATCTGAAGGGAAAACCCCTACTTTTATCTGCATATTAGGTAGCCAGGATGATGAAATGACAAAGATCCATAGAAGCTTCGAATTGATTGAGCTCACCATATCTTCATGCTTTTTGTCATACCAAAGTGGCCTGGTGGGTGCACTGGAGGTTATAATAGTATCTTTTTTGACCTCTCTTGTTGGGTGCTGGTTGTGATGCAATGACAAAGATCTTGAGTTATTTTTCGCACCTGACCTACCTCATTCTAGAAGGGGTTAATGCACTCCTCATCATTGATGTTACAGATACATCATATACCCTCTTTCAGTTGCTCAGACTGGTGTTAGGTAAAGCTATACTGGGCTTTGCATCATATCCGCATGCCTCCACAATATCCCACCTACTTTTGTTTTTGGTTTGTGCGGGGTCCTTCTCAAGGGTAGAAGTAGAACCTTCGATAGACCTAACTCATCCTATGTAGTACGAAATTTCAAAGCATCTTTACTAAGTTTCATCTCTCTGGCTTCAGTGAGTAAATCTATCCAAAAAGTTTGTGCCGCTGCGACTTTCACAGGCAAAAAAGCAGATGCACACCTGTCTGCCCACTCATGTCATTTGCGCAGCATGTCGGAACAGATTCACAGTAATTTAACAGGCAGTCAAACCAGTTGGGCATTTCGCCATGCTGGTAGGGAGAACCTCACCAATTGTTCTACTGTCCATAATGGAGTACCTATGCCATGTCTGTGAGTGCGAGCTCGCAGCCATGATTGTGTCTGTGAGTACCTACTCCAATCGTAAGATCAATACCAGGTAATATGTGCCTATATACTGGTCTGATATTAACACATTATGTTACTTCTTTTTCTTGAACAAGGGATTCTGTTAGTTACTGAAGTATGCGTTCTTCGTGCTGACTCTGCTATAGGAATGCTACTATTCCTACTAGCTCAAAAACTTACAGTATTCATTTGCTTAGGAAAGTTGAATTGTTAAGTGTAACACTGGAACTAAGGTTTATTCTTGGTTACATGCAGCATTAACAAGATAGTTTGACTTTCTAAGTATAACATAGCTCCATCCAATTATCAGTGACAAGCTCGTCAATAATTGATTCACAAACAACAAAAAGCTGAAACACGAAAACAGGCTAAGGCAACATGCTGGGCTGCCTGCTAATACAATGTAAAGACATCTGAACTGCACCCTAAACTTAGCTTGGAGTAAGCTAACCAGTTAGTTCCAGTAGTTGTCTATTATCATTACTGTTCCTCCTCAATTACAAGGACGCTCATCAAACTAAGTTGTATGTGTCTTACCAGGTACTATATACTTTTTGACTATAGCACGTACAATTTGCATCAGTTAGCACTCAAGATGGTTGCACATCTTTATCTCAGAGACTACAAAAGGAAAAAGGTATAAGACTAAGCTCAATCGCAAGCAACCCGTTCTGGGTATGGAGACAGGGACCTGTGTAAGCCGGATACGGCTAATCTTAGCATAAATTTTCAAACGACTATAAATGCATTTCTGCCACTTTTCTGTTGCACTATCCAACATATTCATCAAGTGCGCACAGTTCTTTCTTGTTGTGATCTGGATAAATACTGCCGAAGCTGTTTCAACGTCTCAGTTTTAGCATTTCAGTTGGACTTTCCTACATCTGCAGGATACATGTCTGTGCTGTCTTGTGGCTGACGGGATTACTTTTGAAGAACGTATGTAATCAATAGCTTGGTGCCTCGATTGAAGAACTATTGACTTCTGAATCTGAAAGAGTAAGTAGCTACAACTTCAAAGAACCATAGAGCGTACCCTTAGAAGCTCCTCCATAGTACCTTTCCCGCTCAAATAATTATCCGGTGGTACCACGAAAGAGAATTGACACAGACTGGACATGGTTGCTTGGAGCACTATTGACGTATGGCTTGCATATGCTTTTCGTAGGTTGCAAATGTGGCTGGGCTGCCTATCCATACTCCGAGCACGCTCCGTGTCTCCTACATAACCAGGTATGTATAGTACAGAATATATACACCACCCACGATACATGGGCAAGGGGATGAGCATATGAATGTGATGTTGGGATGGTTAGGCAGAAGGATAAAGAAGCTTACTTTTTGCATTCTCTTCATACTTGCCACCAGTAGTCACAGCTCACTAGCGATTACACAATGTGGGTGACAAGATTTTAGACACTGATAAAAGTTTACTCACCTCGATCTTGACCGTTCCCTGAACAGTGTGCGGTCAGAGTGATCCGACACAAACCACCCAGTAAAAAATCGAAAGTTGCACACCAGTGCTGCTGCTATGTTGGATCATTGTTAATCAATACACTGTTGAACTTTTGCTCCGGCTAAGACTAGGAAATAGCCGGCTGTTAACATTCTCAACTTTCCATTAGAGCATATACAGTACCCGATGTAGTACCTTTCTTTCTGGAGGAGAAAAAAGAGTAGGTGATTGGGCACTATTGGTGTTGAGCAAGCTACGAGATCAGTCATAGACAGAGACAGTTTGCAAACGGACGCTGCATCCACTGACCGTTCGTGGGGAAGTCATTGGGGGTTGGGAGTGGTCACCTGGGCTTCTAGAAGGCACAAAAGCTATCAAAAGCTCACCCGGGCTAATGGAAAATGACGTTTGAAAAGGAAATGCAGGAGATGAGATGAGATGAGACGAGACGAGACGGGGGGAGCAATTTGGAGGGTGGACACTGCCTCCTCCACGCTGCTGTCTTTTGGGGGGTGACGTCATGCGAGCTACCAACCACCAGCTACCACCGCCCAATGTATCCCCCGAGGCCTCCTCTCCCTGTCCATCCATTTCCACCATGATCTTCCTCCCAAGTTGGTGTCAGTGGAAGACCACTCTCTGAAGATTCAGATTTCTTGCGAATGTGGGTTACAATCGGTTTGAGTGGTCGAGATGCCAAGGAAGCTTCGTAAGCATCAATAAAAGCATGAGAAGGAACCCATGCAATGGATGAATTACTGACAGACGAAATGGTTTGATCGTCGATCGTGGATATAGTACCTCCGGATGCTAGGCGCCGTAGGACGATGCTGCGCGCTGAAATTCGCCTCTATCCAGGAGGAACCTGAATGAATCGTCATCCGCTAAGAATATGGATGTGTGGGGCACATGATAGTTTGCAGCATTGGTGGGCAGTGGGAGGAGAGAATACCTGGGTGGAACTGTTTTGTCATCCGTAGAGTTTTTGGGAGGCTGTTGAGGAGGGGTACACATAGATTTGTCCCACTATGTGTGATTCAGGTGGTCAAATGAGAATACGTAGATCTTTAAAGAGACATCTTAGCATAAGAATAGATATGCTCATAAAGAGACCTCTTAATTACATGATGTTTTTGCGCAAGTGCAGTCCCATGCAAAACAATTCCTCACACAGTGGCAGTAGATTACAAGTCGTTATAGGCTTGTGGTTAGAATTTAACATTTCCATGGATGAACAGGAACATCGGGTGGAAGGTTCCACTCCTGTCATTTACGTGGTTGTTGGAAATCTTAAACTAACTGCAACTCTGGGAAAGAGCATAATCGGTTGAGCCACCTGCCTCGGATTTTGGAGAATTTTGTCGCTGCTGTCTATGTACAAGGTGCAAGTTTTCACGGCCGCATTTCAACCAATCAACCTCCCAAGATTTTTGTGCAGGCTTTCACATGCATATCTCAACAAACCTATCTCAAAGATTCTGAGAGCTCTTAATTATTGCCGTATGTTGCTACTCAGCTGAGCTTTTTGTGGGGGGCCATAAGCTCGTGCGATTTGACGAGACAACAAGACAAACCTGTTCTTTCCACAGATGTTCTTCGGTTAAGCAGACGCCTGGGTTTGTCATCTTCCGGATACTCGACTAAGCATCCCAATTTTTAATTGTTTGCACTAGATATCCAATCTGTAAGGTCTTGGAGACATTTGCTCTCATGTGACCGAACTTCCACGAACGAAACTTAATTGAGATTTCAAGTAAGAACGTCAGCAAAGTAGTGAGGGGTCCTATGGATGCAGGTGTCACATGTACAGTATATGCTTTTTAGTACTCAGATCTGGTGAGATGCCTGCGTTGCTAATACAAACTACTGCATAACCTAGTTTATTTAGTCATGGATGGAGTCTTATTTCTGTTAATCCTTGTTTCAGCATAGTTGTTTTGGCACACCACATTTGCATAGAGACATCTGGTGAAAAATGAGGTATGCATCCGACAAAGCCCAGCTTATTTGTTTATAGACCACTGTACGTAACTTGCTCTATATTTAGCTAGTGATGCGGATGGGAAGCTAGTGTGGAGGTTTTACGTTTCAGAACATTTTGAGAATGCAGCCACTTGTTCGCTCTACTATTAGTCTTGGGAGTTACTGTCTTTACAAAATTAAAGAACAGACAACTACTTTTCCATTGCGAACAAAGTCACAGGTGGTGAATCCTATAAAAGATGGGTAGTGTGACATATGGCAACGAAGGAAGAATCGATAGCATATTTTTTTAGCTGGTGCTTTGCTTTCGTTTCAAGATTAGAATTATGGAATATAAATGTAGAGAAACAAATTGGTAATCAGCAACTGCATTAAAGCTTTGGCATTTTAACTTTGAGACGGCATTCGTAATTTGGTAGTACCACTAGCCTTTCCTTTCTGCCGAAAACATGAGGCTTAAGAATAAAATCTGCAACCTTTTTGACTGTTTCATGATGGATTAGAACAATACTATCGTGTTTCAACTCCTTTTAACACAAAACGAAGATTTCACTACTTGTGCATTGTCTGCCCCCTCGGACAGAGAAGGGACTTATTATACCCTTTTTTTATAGCAAACCCATTTCTTGGAGGGAAGTGTCAAGTGCTTCTGCCGAGTTATTTGTAAACATTTAAATTAAAATGAATTTATTTTTTTTCATGAAAATTTCATCAAACACCTGCTGAAATTAAGCATTTTTAAATTAATTATCAAGTGTCTAGTTAAATTGGCTTTAACGCTCAACATCGAAATACCCACAGTTAATTACTTGTCGAGATTTCACGGATTGGACATCTTGCATTTGAATCAAACTCAAATGACCCGCTTCTCTCTGTTGTTGAGTGTTTGCTTGGTCTACAATTGTGGAAGAACATCCTAGAAGGCCAGTATCATCGATCAGCATAAATAGGTTGAAACAACTTCCACAGATTCAGATTGCTCAAAGAATCATGGCATGCGTTACTGGATAGAGTTGTGCTATGCGCCCGACGGATTTGCATCCGATCTGTGAAATTTATATGCCTTTGTCATGTGCCGAGAAGGAACACATAGCTGTGAGATACTGTAAGATAGATCAGACACTGCTTGTGCACTAACCAGTGAAGGTCACCCTGACTAATCCCCAGTCTGCCTGGACACTCAGAAGCTGGCTTAGATTAACCGCAGTACAGATCCATGAATTAAACTACTAACTAGCCCACCAACAACCACCATCCACCGCCCAAAGACGGCCAGACACACCACACACCGAGCTCTGACCATCAAGTCATTAACTAACCAAAAAGCTCCTCAATCCATGCCCCTCCTCCTCTCCTCCATCTCCATGGCACTTTATCCCCCCTTATTAACACCTCTCCCATACCTTCTACCTACCTACCTAACCAGGAAAAAAGGGCATCTCTGGCACATGCTCCCCACTCTCCCCCTCCACAAGACAAACTGTTTTCATGTATAAAAAACTAACCCATTCAGTGTCACTGGATGCAGGTCATGTCATGTGCTTGCAGACATTCAAGAGCCTAACTTCCCATAACCACCACCAGCACTCACTATCACTTTCATCAGTGTGCACCGGCCGCTCACTCCCTAGATGATCAACCTAACTTCCCAAAATTAAGGGTATGCTTAGTTAGATTAGATCGATATATCTAGTGGAAGATGATGAATTTCCTACACATTAATAGAAAGACAAGCTAGTACATGAAGTATGTCACCTAATACTAGATGCATGATATATGATGCATGCATGGTCGCTTGCTCCGACGCTAGGTGCAAATTAGCAGGCAAAGAAGAGTAGATTTAACTTCCTCAAGAACATGAACATGCATGTTACAGAGAGCTAGCTAGTTAATTAATTAAGCATGTGTGGCTTTAGTTAAAAAAAGTAGAGTAGTATATGTTCCAATGTCATTGTTACTGTTACTCTAGGCTACTATTGGCCTCCCTCTAGTGGTGCGATGAATCTAAACATGCGCTGCGTGCTGGCCTGCTGCTGCATGGAGGATGAAGCGGGGGCGGCGCCGCAGCGGCACCCCTCGCCGGTTCCCTGGAACCCGAGGTGGTTCAAGCACAGGCACACCGTGGCCGCCGACGTCGACGCATTGTGGCTCGCCGCCTCCTGCTTCTTCACCGCTGGCTCGTCGGCCGTCTGGTACGACCCGAGGCTGATGGAGAGGTTGAGGTCGATGCCGAGGTGCCGTCCAGTCGGCGGCGGCGTGGCGGACCCGGACGGCTCGTCGTCGCTGCTGTGGCTGCAGGCTGGCTCCGCCGAGCTGGAGAAGTGGTCCTGCTGCTGGAGGTGGTGGCCACCGCCTGGAGCAGTGGCGAAGTGCCGTTCGTGCGCCGTCCGGAGCAGCTGCTGCTGCGCCGGCATGGCGATGGCATTGAGCGGGCGGTGGGTGTGCGGGTCCATGCCTCGGGCCAGGAGCTTCCGCTTGATGTGCGTGTTCCAGTAGTTCTTGATCTCGTTGTCCGTCCTCCCCGGCAGCCTCCCGGCGATCAGCGACCACCTGAGAGATTGCACGATAAGAAACCACAGCGAGCGTCGGTCGATCCATCCAACCATCCAGGAGATAGGGAAAAAACTTACTTGTTGCCGAGCAGCTCGTGGAGCTTGATGATGAGCTCGTCCTCCTCCTCCGTGAAGTTGCCGCGCTTGAGGTCGGGCCTCAGGTAGTTGATCCACCGCAGCCTGCAGCTCTTCCCGCACCGCAGCAGCCCTGCACCACCACGACAATATTCATACACGTCACTCACTCTCACTCACTCATCACCGTCGCCGCCATAGCCGGCCGGCCGCCCGTTGAGGTTGAGCACTAGCTACACCCAGCCGGGTCATGTTGTCTATAAAAATATATACATACATACATACCAGCTGCTTTGGGGAGGGATCTCCAGCAGCCCTCGCCATGGGCCTTGATGTAGGCGATGAGGCGCTGGTCCTCCTCCTTGGTCCAGGCGCCCTTGTTGGTGTGCGCCTTCTCGCAGCACGGGGACCTGCCCATGCCGCCGGCCGGCCTGCACGAACGAACGTACGTAGACGGAGCGCCGCCGCCGCGCGCGCGCGCACAGGAGTAACGTAACCAACCTTGGATATACGATGTCTGTTGTTGTTGCGGAGGAAAAGGAGGAGCGGTGTGTTGTTGGTGGTGGTGGTGGTGGTGTGTGGCTGCGTGCGAGCTTTTTGTGAACAAGGTGGGGAGAGAGAGAGAACAAGAGAGGAGACGATGGGTAGTTGGTTTTATATACTCCGAGGAGGAGGAGGGAGAGGAGAGGTAGCGGGGCCCCATTGACGCGGATCCCTCTGGGCCATTTGACCGAGTTGGTGCGATGAGGGGGGAGGTGGGGCGAGTGGTTGCAAAGCCCTAGCCCTGGATTTGGTAGGTAGGTATGCTGCTTCTTCTTCTACTCGAGTGCCGCTTGTCCTATTCTCTCACCTCCGTCTCTTTTTTGTTTATTCCTTTTTCTTATTTATGATTTTTTGTTTTGTTTTATTCGAGCTGTTGTTGTTGTTTTTTTCCTTTGGAAGAGGGGGTGCTTGGTAGGTGTACCCGAAGAGCCTACACGAGCGGGAGTTGGCTAGTAGGTGCCCTCCTTGGGTTTTAGGGGTGGTGTTTTCATTGGTTTCTTGGTTTTATGGATGCAGATTAGTTGAAGATCAAATTACTAGTTTCTTTATATCAAAATATACACTTTAAAAAAATGATCAAATCTCATGGTGGTACACTCTTTTTGTTGCTTACCTTTTTCATACGTAGTCTTGGACCCTCCAATTTTTCATGTTTCATGGTGGTGCATTAGATAGAGAAATGAAGGTCTCACACAACACCAACTATGACAAGTTTGGAGGCAGGTGCATATGGATCAAGAGCAAGGACGGTAGGTACATTCGATTTAGGTTTCAATGTCATTGACTTTACATAGCATAGATTTATTACTTCTTAAATAACGGCGTTGTCGATAGTCAGTTTTGTTGGTCATGACATGCCTCACGAGAGTTTCTTAAAAATAGATGGTTTCAAGGATGACGGTGCAACTTACAGGTCATGAATAAACATCAATCTTTTTACACGATATTTCGTGTTATGCTTACTCTTCGCATGTGCACATTGGGGCAATGATAGAAATTTGCCTTCCTCTTCTATCTGAACTCAAATCTAACATGCCTTCGACCTGACTAGCGTTGAACTAAATTTCAAAATATTTCAAGTCAGGAACACAAAGCCGTGGTTTATTCCTTCCGAAAGTGTTGTTGCGTCATGAAAACCAAAAGATGATAAGCTTCCATGTCTCCACAACCACAGCTACATATTAGTATATATATATATGGGGCTCTAAATCAGCAGCATACAAAAGTGACTAATACGCCAAGAAATTCGTTATTCTCTGTCCCTCAATACCTTTATCAATATATGTATATATTTTGTGGAATTACTTCACCGACATTTTTCTGGCATCCCATGCTAGTTCCTCCTTTCTAAGATTCTAGAAAAACCAACCCATCCCGAGCAGCATGTCTTTGTGTGTGCGATTGTGCATCAAAGGAAGCAAAGAAAGGAAAAGAAGCAAGGAAAGGGAAGGAGAATCTTGTCCATCGGTTTGGTGAGCTACCCGGCTCTCATCCTCCCTCTTGACATGCACCGAGCAGCTTGTATGCTAGCGCTTGTTTTGATTAATGGGATTTATCTCTCGTTGCTGCGTAGTTGGTGTGCATGCTGCAGTAGGGAGGAGGTTCCGTACAACGGTACAAGCTTGCATCGGAAGTCGCACTCCAGCCCGTGCAAACATATAGGGTGGGTTCCTTTTTAGGATTGGGTGACCGGAATGGAACGGTTCCATCCTCGTGTTCGGTGGATATTTTTTTTTGGAATGGAACGGTTCTATTTATGTGTTCGGTTGGAGAATTGAAAAGCGGAATGGAACGGTGATATTGCAAAATCAGAGATGAACGAGCCCAAAATTGGAGATGAACGAGGCCAAAATCGAAGATGAAATAGGTCAAATTGGACTGGAAAGATCACACGAGACCAAATCCCACCGCTGTCGAGTCTGATTTCCGCCACTGCCGCGTCTGATTTCCGGCGCTGCCGACCGATTCGAGCCGCATAGGCCCTTGCGAGCTGCTTCCTGCCCGTCGACGCGTCCTGGTTCCTGGCCACCACCACCTCGCGCGCCTCGAGCCGCCGCGCCTCTGGCCGGCCGCCACGCCTCGGGCCGCCGTGCCTCGAGCCGCGGCGCCGCTCGCTGGCTGCCGCCGGCGCTCGCCTGGGGCCAGCGTCGCACGTTGCTCCGGCCGCCGCGCCTTGTCGCCGACTGGAGAGACGAACGAGCGACCTGGGAGAGGAGACTGGTTAACGTGCGGTTAGGGAGAGGAGCGTCGTTAGCGAGGATGGTTAGCGATCGATTCCACCTCGTCCGGCTGAATCGGCCGGACGGGTGTATTCCGGATCTCTAGCGAATATTCGGTTTCAAGGAAGTTTCAAGGAACGAGCTCGTTCCGTTCCGCTCCACAACCGAACGCCAGAATTCTTTATCAGAATGGAACGGTGCCATCCCATTCCACTTGATTCTACAAACGAACAAACCCATAGAGTCGGTTAGGTAATTACATACAAATGTTTTTCAAAACGAAAGGTGTGCGCGGCTCAAATTTTTAGATTTCACGTACTAGCTGTCGTGATAAGTAGCATCATGCAAAAAAATCTAAGATGGTGGTTACAGACTTGTGTTTAAACGGTGTTCTTTCTCGAGAAGGCAGGCTCAACCTTTCTTCCTTTTTGAGGAACTAACAGTCGATCTGCTTCAAGCGGAGCTAAGAGGTCCAAAAAGAAGAACAAACAAGAGATGTGAGGCTTTCCTCCCACCTCGGCGAAAACATGATCATAGGCGCGTCTACCTGGTCCTGGGTGTGCGCGCATAGGCCTGCTGCGAGACATCCTCTCTAACAAGCGCGGTGAAGTCGTCAACCGAGATTGCATAGTTCTGAAAGACCTGCCTATTTCTCCTTCCACACTCCCCAAAACAAGTTGAACCCTTCGTCCTTAGCACAAATATACACAATAATAATTTTGCTAACCAAGATGCAAGACAACGATGCACGAGTATCAACTTACAACAAGGGTACATGAATAATGCAACAGTTGGAAATTTATAGCAAAAAATCTTTTTTTAATTCCGAGCTCACTGGAGTTCTTAAAAAAAATAAAAAATATATTATTTTAGGTCTCCGAAAATCTCAAAATATGTATACAACTACATATACTCATCTAGAACCTATGCCACACGTTTTCTCAAAATATGCTATCATTCGTGACCTACGCAGGGGGAAAATGTGGGGATTAAAACGAGTATTTTGTTCTATTTTTACAGCCACAAGTTTGTCTTTTTGTGTGTAGCTCAATATATAATGATTTTTTGGGGGCGAGACCTCGCAGATACATAGACAATGTATTCGGTATCCAAGTAAATATTTTTGAATCTTTTGGAAATTATGAAATATCATTTTGTAATTCTAAAAAAAATCATATATATTTTAACATTGGGGGCTTCATTCTTTTTCACCGGGGAGCATATGCTCCTGAGAGGCTTTCTGACAATATCTAGCTCTTGGACCATGTTTAGGATGCACATAACTACATAAGCATCCTTCATCCAAGCAGGGGGTTCTAGTTCTACCGAGAAGAAGAACAGGATAAGAGAAGAGACCAGATTCCTGGCCTCTCATGTGGAATGGGGTAGCTAGAGAATTGATTGGTGAGAAATAACTCCCAGAGGTTAGGTTAGTTTTCTCCTCCTTTGTTGGTTGCAGCTGTGTGGCCAGTCTCCCCATCGCAACAAAGATCTGGTGGTTGTATCTCTGTCCAAGGAAAGGCATCTTGAATGCAGCCATCACCTACCTCTCTCTCTCACTCTCCCTCTTCAGTTCTTACACCAACACCGCCCATACACATGAGCGACCAGCACAGTCGAGTAGGAGGAAGCAGGGGCCTCCCCTCCTTAGTAATGGCACCATACATCCTCCTCCCTCTGCTTGTGCATGGACCTAGTTCTCATGAACTGCAGTGTGAGAGTAGTTGGAGTACCAATGGTAGCACCAGCACTCCAGCAGTAGGTATGACCAAAGTCCTCACCGGCGACGACTCGTACCATGAACGACACAAGGATCCATGAAGGTGCTTGTTCTTTTTCCATGAACTTTTAGTACTGTATTAGAGGAATGTATGGAGCTGTGTGCACGTAGACACGGTCCATCCAGACCCAGGTGATCGAATGCATTCCTAGGAGGAAGGAAAGAGAAGAGAACTGAAGCATGCTGCAGGAGCGGCAGCTGGTAGTGTAAGCGAAGGTGGTGCTAATGAATGTGAGCTGCTACTCTCGGCCAAATCCACCAGGTCGGTAGGTAAGTTTCGAAAAAACAGGAGGTAGGTAGTGTGGGCTTCATTCAATTGCCTCGCGTGGAGGACTGGTACTGCCTTGCTGCTGTCTCAACGGTTCTCTCTCTAGTCTCTCTTTCAAATCTGTCCAAGATGAGAAAATGGCAGCATGAGCGGATTAATTCAAAACGGACCAATTCTTATCCCATCTGTATTGAAATCTTTGGCTAGCAGAGTGCTCTTTGTCTGAAAATTGCCAGACTTAGTTGCAAAGACAAGTGATATGTTAGTTAGGAAGATCACATGTATGCAAGTAAGACAATCGCTCGCTCGACACTCAGGACAGCAAGACCGTTGTTGAATTTAAAGATAAGCCAGTCGCGGTGAACACAGTATAATATTAAGAAGTTTGAGCATCTTAGTATGTTTTTAGCAGTTGCCACACTACTTTTGGAGCAATGTCCTCAAAAGTTTTTCCCGGCTCTTCTTTTCAGCAAGAGAATGCCAGTATCTAGGTGAGGTGGTGACCTTGTAGGACACGGGATGGACAAAATGTGGAAATGTCAAAGAAACCATATGCATCGACATGGAGGTTAAGTAAGTGACGCCACTAGTTTAACTCCATGGAGACTTCTTGCAATGCAATTAGCACATCACTTTCTTGATGTAATTGATTGGTGACATCAATAATATTACGCATGTAAATAAATCACATGCATAACCGTCCACGAGGCACTAGCTGATTTTACCACATTTTTCTAAGTTGTGGCAAGAGGTGTAGACAAAAAATTAGTTGAAATAACTATACAATAAAGTTAGAAAACACTACTCCCTCCGTCCCGGTTTATAAGACACTTACGTATCACTAGGTCGTGAATTTAACTAATATAATATAAATTTTCAAATATAAAAATTATACCATTAGAAAATATAAAGTCTGAATTTTCTTATGATATATTTTTATAGTATATATATCATATTATGTTGCTCAAATTTACAACCTAGGGATACCTAAGTGATTTATAAACCGGGACGGAGGGAGTACTTGTTTATGGTAAAATCGGGCAAACAACAAAGAAAATGTGAAATGCTACAGTTATGACAGTGAGATAAACTAGACAATAATCATAATTGTTGGCATTTTTTTAAAGGGCGACCATGAAGCAAAAGTGCTTAGATATGTTTCTTTGGATGATAGCGCTAAGCATTCGATCCTATTGGAAGCTTTTTTGCTTTTGTTTTGTCAAATAGAAGCTTTTGTTTTGCTTTGAGAAAACTGATCCTCTTAAATAGCAGCTAATCAGAGCACACGACGTTGGTGTACGGTCGTTTCGTCCGTACTCCAGACAACAGAACGAAAAGTAGAGAAATTGGGTGGTAGGAGGATGATAGCTTTGACTCCGACAAATCAAATAAAATCGAACCTTCAGTCCGTGATTTGTACATGCGGATGCTGTTAGGAGTTTAAGTTTGGTCACTTGGTTTATCGGAGCAACAGTGTGCATCGCATCTGTCTCTATACTCTGTTCTTGAGAACAAATGTTGCTTGCCTACTCTTTCTAGCATTAATCTAACTACGGTACGTGGTACATTTATTGTTTTCGTGCGGCAGTCGCTCCGTGAAATCCCCTTAGACCAGCCAGACACTAATCTAAATACTCCCTCCGTCCCAAAATAAGTGTCCCAAAATAAGTGTCTCAACTTTGATAGAAAGTGGATGTATGTAATGCATAAACAAAAGGACGCGACTACCCAGTGGTCAAGCACTATTTGGCCAAATAGTGGACAAGCTAAGCGACAAAGAGAGCCCCGCGCTAGAAGCCGCACGCGAGCCGCCGACGGCGCGCCTGCGCCTCCTTCCTCCTAGCAGCCGACGGCGCGCCCGCGGCTCATTCTTCCTTCAGCGCGCGCCCGCGCGCTCTGTCGATTCCTTCCCTGCTCGGGCCTTCGCCGGCGCGTTCGTCGCCGCCTGCAAGGCCGTCGACTTCGGCGCACTCGTCGTCTCAGTTGCGTTCGTCGACTACCTGCGTGGTCGTCGTCTCCGGTGCGCTCGCAGTCCCCTCCGCACTCGCCGTCTCCTGCCCGCACTCGCCGTCCTCTCCGCACTTGACGTCTCCTGTGCGGTCGTCTTCTCCGACGCGCTCACCGCCCCCTGCGAACTCGCCGTCTCCTGCGCGCCTCCTTCCTCCACGCCCCGCACAACTTTCTTCCTGCGACCTCCCCGCTGTCAGAGCACCCGTCGTTAGAAAAACTCCTAGAGATTACATCGAAGAACAGCACTGCTGTCTAAATAGTAGTTGTAGAAGTAAGAAAACGTACCTGATAGTCTGATACATCTCCTTTTTTTTTTCTCAGAGCCATTTTAATTCTGAATGTAACTTCCTATGAATCTGCGTGCAATTTTCTCCCTTTTTTTTCTCTGGTACATATTTCCAGTTGTAAAATAGATGTAAAAAATGATGTTAGTCATGTTTTCTGTATCGAACTTGATTAGCCCCCTGCAAGAAAACTAGTGATATGGGCACGACGGAGGAGGTGCAGCCCAATTTCAGGACTCCACCAAGCTAGGCGTGTTGATGCTGGCGCCGTTGGAGAAGACCTTCCAGCGTTGAGGGCAACGCCTTTCCAAGAAGGGGAGGATGATGCGGGCATCGTCGGCATTATATTGGTCCGTTGACACGCTAGGACATTATTAGATAATATGTAAAAGTCTAAGGCAGTGTCAACTAGGCCTGCGTGCCAAGTCTATGGCCGAACCCGCCATGGGTCGGTTTGTATCCAGGTCGAGTCCAACTAGGTCTAGGAGTCATGTTAGATTCGGTTTGGGTTTGTCCATGGGTCGGTTTGTATCCAGGTCGAGTCCAACTAGGTCTAGGAGTCATGTTTGATTCGGTTTGGGTTTGTCCATGGGTCGGTTTGTATCCAGGTCGAATCCAACTAGGTCTAGGAGTCATGTTAGATTCGGTTTGGGTTTGTCCAAACCGACTAGTTGTTTGGCCTCCTATATAAAGGATCCAGCGGCTAGGGTTTAAGGGAGTTCAATCGTTTAGTCAAAATACTATCTTGTGCTCCACCGTGTATCATCCCTCCGGGGACGGCGTTGCCGTGTTATCTAATATAGATTGCTGCGAGGGTTCTTGTGTTCATCAAGGATTATCGAGCTGTGGTTTGAGGCGTGGTGATCTTCATCACGTTGCTTGCTGGATTTATTCCCCACCTTCAGGTGACGCCATTGGTGTTGTTGGAAGGATTTATTATCCGGGTTTCTCGCTGTGAAAGATCGGGACAACAATCAGAGGATCATCCCCAGTGATCCTTATCATGTGGTATCAGAGCACCAGGTTGATCACAGCGAATTTTTGTTGATCTCGTTGCTTTTGTGATTTTATCTTCGGAGGAGAATTGTTGGAAGTTGTTCCTGCTGAAGAGTGCAGATCGTGGCCGTGTGTTTGTGGTGATCGTGAGGAGGAAGCAAGCAGCCGCAAGGTTTGATCGTGAGGGCGTAGTCCACGTGATCATCATCTGGGTTCTGCGTGCGTGGTATACGGCAGCCGCGCGTGCATCAGGCTGATCTTTATCAGGCAAGATCGAGCGTGGCGCACGGAGGCAGATCGATCGAGGGATCGTTCTGATCTGATTTGAGGTCATTTTTTTTTCCCCTGTTGCTACAGTACCTCCGTGAATTACACAATATTCAGAGATGAGTTCGTTTCTAGCTGATTCTTTGGGCTTAAGGTGTGATCTTCGTAAGAAATCGAGTGCTGTTTTCAATGACTATCTTGATCTCATGAATGGAGTGGAACGTCATGCATCCGAGCTTAGCTGGCGCCTACATAGACTTGCGACAGTTGAGGAGTATCAAGATTGGGAAATGCACATGGAACAGGGTTTCCATCGATGTCGTAAATACAATGGCAAGTTTAGTGGATATTATGCGTATGTTCTTGCTCATCGGCGTGTGGACAAGGAGTTAGACCGTTGGTGGTCCGAGGCGGTTGCAAGAGAGGGTTTTTCTCATACTTGGGAGGACTACAAGGTTTTTCTCCGTAATGGTTTTGTATTAGCATATATGGAGGATATCCAGCAGCCACCGAAGGTTGAGCATGAGATAGCAGCAGTTGGCAAGAGTGCAGCTCCTTTACCCAAGGTAGCGACGACTGTGACTACTCAGGAGAAGTTGACAGTTGTTCCATTGCCGAGAGTTAACAAGGCAGCAGTCACGATTTCTGAAGTGTCAGCGGGCGATGTTGTCCAGGCTGCTGTTGGCAAGGATGTCGTGGAGGAGGTTGTACCATTGAGTGGGCTGAATATGCAACTCAAGAGAGTACATGATGATGCTTGCATGACCGTGGATAGAGGCCAGCGATGGAATTTATTTCAGGCGCAGTGCATGATCAAAGGCAAAGCATGCAAGTTGATGATTGACAGTGGTAGCTACTGTAATGGCATTAGCAAGGCGGTTGTGGAGGCTTTGGGTTTATCCACATGGCGTCTTCCAGAACCGAGGCATGTTGAGTGGGTGAATAGTTGCGGTATGATGAAGATTACTCACAAGGTGCATGTGCCGTTTACAGTTGGTGACTATGTTGATGAGGTGGAATGCGATGTGTTGCCATTGGAGGTATGTGGATTGTTACTTGGACGTCCATGGCAGTATGATCGTAATGCTATACATGTTGGAAGAGCAAATACATATTCTTTTGTGCATGATGGCAAAAAGCGGACTTTGACGCCTATGAGAGATGATCAAATTAAGTCCGATGTGGTGCTGGTGGTTCGCAAGGAGAAGTTGCACAAGGCTAAGCCACAACCAGGGCTAGCTAAGGTGCAGTGTGAGGAGCATGCTGCGAAGAGTGTCAGTAGCGACAATGTTTCAGCCAAGCCTGTCGATGACAAGCCAGTTGTTCTTGTTAGTGACAAGCTGGATGAAGTCACGCCTCTTATTGATGAAAGGAAGGATGTGTCAGCATGTGTTCCAGTTCATGTTGACATGGGTGTTCAGACTGATGACGGTGGTGCTGATCGTGTTCCGGTGCATATGGTGCCGCGGGTAGTTAGCCACAGTTTTGTGAGAACACCTCGGAAACGTTTTGTTGGACCAGCAGTACGTGTGCATAAAGGCAAGGATGGACATGTTCGACAGTTGTGTGGCCCAGGCATTACTCATCTTGTGCAGGGTCGTGCAAAGCAGGTTCATGTTCAGCAACACGAGGTTCCAGCAAGGGTTGAGAAGAAGAAGATGGTGGCGCCTAGGTCCAAGATCATGTGGAGAAGGAAAGAGATGCAGCCGCCGAAGACTGTATCAAGTCGAGCAGGCCGAGCGGGAGGATGTGGTGAGGAAGGCAAGCAAGACTTGAAGATGGAGACGCGTGCTGATTTTGTTGACATCACGCCACCCTTTCGAGCAGACCCTCACGCGTTGGGGACAACGCTTTTTGAAGGGGGGGAGGATGATATGGGCACGACGGAGGAGGTGCAGCCCAATTTCAGGACTCCACCAAGCTAGGCGTGTTGATGCTGGCGCCGTTGGAGAAGACCTTCCAGCGTTGAGGGCAACGCCTTTCCAAGAAGGGGAGGATGATGCGGGCATCGTCGGCATTATATTGGTCCGTTGACACGCTAGGACATTATTAGATAATATGTAAAAGTCTAAGGCAGTGTCAACTAGGCCTGCGTGCCAAGTCTATGGCCGAACCCGCCATGGGTCGGTTTGTATCCAGGTCGAGTCCAACTAGGTCTAGGAGTCATGTTAGATTCGGTTTGGGTTTGTCCATGGGTCGGTTTGTATCCAGGTCGAGTCCAACTAGGTCTAGGAGTCATGTTTGATTCGGTTTGGGTTTGTCCATGGGTCGGTTTGTATCCAGGTCGAATCCAACTAGGTCTAGGAGTCATGTTAGATTCGGTTTGGGTTTGTCCAAACCGACTAGTTGTTTGGCCTCCTATATAAAGGATCCAGCGGCTAGGGTTTAAGGGAGTTCAATCGTTTAGTCAAAATACTATCTTGTGCTCCACCGTGTATCATCCCTCCGGGGACGGCGTTGCCGTGTTATCTAATATAGATTGCTGCGAGGGTTCTTGTGTTCATCAAGGATTATCGAGCTGTGGTTTGAGGCGTGGTGATCTTCATCACGTTGCTTGCTGGATTTATTCCCCACCTTCAGGTGACGCCATTGGTGTTGTTGGAAGGATTTATTATCCGGGTTTCTCGCTGTGAAAGATCGGGACAACAATCAGAGGATCATCCCCAGTGATCCTTATCAACTAGGTAGCATCTGATGTATGTTCCAGCTTCAAAAAATACATGCAGGTGTTTACAATTAACATTAGCTGATTAGTAGTAATTGCAAGCTTACATGTTCCAATCAACCTGAAACTTTTTTTGAGATTTAATCAACCTATAACTAACTAGAAGTAATTGCAAACTTTCTATGAATCTGCCTGCAATTTTCTCCCTTTTGTTCTCTGGTACATATTTCCAGATGTAAACTAGATGTATGTTCCCACGTCAAACAGTAGATAATGCAGCTAGTAGAACCACACAAAAATAGTACTAACATAAGGGGAGACAGTAGAAAAAAGGTGCAACCTTCTGAACCAGTTACAGTGAGGAAAATATTAAGAAGTTGTGAACTGAGACTTACATCAAGATTTCAGGCCTCAAAAGTTCATACATCCAGGGTAAACTCGAATCACAAGCACTATAGATTGCTTGGAAACAAGTACACATGCAGGGTTGCAAGTAGTTACATTCATCGGGAACAAGTGCGAGTTGAGAACAGTAGTTACATTCATCAGGAACAGAAGGGCGATTCAAAGAACCAAACTAGTAATAACAGTGTAGCGTGCAGCTAGTTTCCATCGCTAAAACTACAGAAGGAAGCTTCATTCACAATTGCCATCCTTGATGAGTATTGTCTCTCTGTGCATCTCGATTGGCAGTCCGTAGAACTTTCAGTTACTTGGTGACCTGTATGCATAAGAGGAACGAAAAGTATTAGATGTTGGATATAATATGATTAGAACATGTAAGATTGCAATTACTTCTAGTTAGTTTCAGGTTGAAAATGCACGACAGTTCACACAAAAAGAAGTAACTTCTTTGCTACATTACAGGTTATGGGATCCATGGTGAACCATCGTGGTATCGACCTGAATGAACCACCTGAAGATGACGAGTTTGAACCTCCTAACACTGGACATGAAGGTGATGGTACAACATGTCCACTGCAGAACAAAAACTCAAGAAAAGCCATGTCACTTCACAACTATGAAAATGCTCTCCTGTTCAGTTGCAATAATAAGTAACAATAACATTGCAACAACTAAGCTACATCCACCAAAAACTGAAACGACCGAAAATAAGACCTAAAACACAACAGATATGTTGTCGGGTACATTGGCTATATCCACAAAAACATAACTATAGCACATGTGAATATGTAAACACAGAGAAAAACCATCTGGATAACTGCATAACTACAACTACATATCAAATCAAATCAGCTACACAATGAAGGATGTAACATACTAACTACATGCATATGAGCACTTTGATTCTGTGTGTCTACGAACAGACCTAAAAGTTACATAAATGTCTGGTTAAAAAACTTGGAGTACAAAGATTAATAAAACACCTTATGCCTGTTACATCATGGCTAGTTACATCGCCACAAAACTGAAAAGCTAGAACGCTTCTGGACCAATGTCTGTTCAAAAAGTAATCCACATAAGCTTTACATCTTTTGGAAAAACTACTTCTTCGAGTATATGTTCTGGGGTACAAAGATTAATAAAACACCTTATGTCTGATATCCAAACATATACTCGAAGAAGTAATCCACATAAGCTTTACATCTACATGTACGTACAAAAAACTTCAGACCTATTCTGAGGAAACTACATCCATCCATCCACTGAAAGTACATCCATAATCTTCTGAGGTACTTCTAAGAATGTAACATGCTTTAAACCGTACCAATTTGGACATGGAAATTAAGTCCTACATGCATAATGTTTTAGGAAAAATATGGATGGAACAAGCACAATTAAACTTGAAGACAAGTTACATGTTAAAAGGCAGTAGTTCACATTAGGAACCATCACCTAAAAAACAGTTACAACAAGTAGCAAGTTACATCCTAGGAGGTTCGCTTACGCGGTGATGAGCATTGCACCGACGCCGAGGAGCTGCAGCCTGACAGGAAGTTGTTCCGATGTACTAGAGGGTGTCAGGTTGTCGGTGATGAGCTTGACTCCTCGGCGGCCTCGACGAGCCAGTAGATGATGATGGCACACGTATTGCCCGTCACCTACATCACCTCGATCTAGTCTGCCGCTGACCTCCACGGCTTCACCTACATCCCGCCCCCATACGAAGAAGATAATCCCCACCCAGCCCGAGCGCCAACGAATCAGGTATGCAGACCAGAAAAATACATTCAACAGACCAAAATTTACATCGACCAGAAAAATACATTCAACAGACCAGAAAAATTATGTTACATCATGTCTATTTACATCACAACAACAATGAAAACTAGAACTACACCTACACATTTGTTACATCGTATCAAACAACACAAACTACAAAAAGTCCATAACTACTATCATAAGTTCATCCAATACACAAACATGACAGATAATTGTGAACATGAACCAACAAGGAAAAACTATAACACAGTACATAGCCTACCATAAGTTCAACTGCTAAGCAACATCGAGACACTGCCCAGCTCTGCGAAATGAAAGTAAAAAATAGTTCAAAAATCCCCTAGATTCCAACTTCATTACCGCATAAAACAACTTCGCTTTGAAAACGCAACAACTAGAACCAGAAGCACATGTTCGTAGATATACTGACCGATTAATAGGGACATAATATATGAACTAAATTTCCAGTACAAAAAACGCCTGAAAACACAGCATATCAGGGGCTAGGTGGTGATTCCTCTAACAGGGACATCGAGTGAGGGAAGCGAGGGGTACTGACCTTAATCCACACCGATTCCTGGTTGGAAATGGATGAAGGGCGAATCACCGGAGCGCGTCAGAGAAGACGAGATATCAGGAGCCGCAGACGTCGAGGGGCCCCCGAGGTGAGACGAGCGTGCGCGCCAGCGCGCAGCGAGCGCACGGACGAAGACGAGCGCGCAAGCAACGGGTCCCTCTGGAGGGGAGGGACAGAGGAGAGAAGTGGAGGAAGGTGGGGATCGCCTGAGCGCGTCGGAGAAGACGAGTTAGCAGCAGGCAATCGAGCGAGCAGCAGAGGATGAGGAAACCGGGGAGCGACGAGCGCGCCGGCGAACGGGAGAAGACTGAGCGCGCTGGCGACGGGGCGAGATAGGAGGCAGAGGGGGAGAGGAGAGGAGAAGGAAGAGAGAAGATGCGTGTGCAAATTTGGGGTCGCCTAGCAATTAGACAAGCGAGACGGAGAGGACAGACCCGCACTTGCGATGGACCGTCCGATCGCAATCGTGGGGCGTGCGCACTGACCACGCGGTAAGAGATGGAAGTGGTCAGCCAATAGATAGATTTTGCGTAAACAAAATCCTTAGCCTTCTTTTTCCTTTTTGTTTTGGGATGTCTCCCAGCATCGTTGCATCTTTTTCCATGAGATTAACACGAACGTATACATGTACTCACTCCGTTCCATATTAGATGACTTCCTTTTGTCAAAAAGTGGATGTATTTAGACTTATAACGTATCTCGATATATTCACTTTTGTCCAAATAGAAATCATCTAATTTGGAAGCTCATACGTAAAAACAGTCCATGAGATTATACATTGTTGAGTATGTCCTTTCAGTCCCATTAATTACACGTGTACTCTGTTCCACTTAATGAGAAATCAGGTGCACCTCTCAAAACAAACAGACAAGATGAACTAAAAAGTCTCTCTAATCAAGGGACATCTCGAGAACATTGTTCGTACCAACTGAACCGTACGGCTTTCAAGAGAACCATGTTTTTCTTTCTACTTTTCGTTCGTTTTGTACGGCATGTTTTTGGTTGAAACGACGGATGATCATTCGATGTGAGCGTTAGGTTCCGGTCCAAAAATTAAACGACACAGCCATATCGAACACCAACCCCAAATCCCGGATCGATCGCTATAGGACGTACGGTACTGATATGGGCGGATGGATGGCACTTATCAAGAAGTGGCATATTAACTGGTGTCGGATCCTATTCCTACATAGTGCACGACGGCTCACCTCACCCAAAATATGCTTCATAGGAACGTGCACTTGAATGTCCCAAAATATGTTTAGTTGGATTCTTTTTGCACTAAATTTATGGCTGAAACGAAAAAACATTTTCTTTCATGCATATATAGAAAAAAATGTTCATGTACAAGCTCAAAACTAGATCAACACCACAACATTTGACTCGGACCAAACAAACTAATCTAGACGAGCAACTGCCGAAGGCCTCTGGCCCTCCATGTTCGACGTGAACATGCTTACCGATGAAATGCTCTTAAGCAACGGTCAAGGTCTGTAACGTCGCAATGCTTCCGGTATAGTACCTATATATAAAAGTTGTAGATTTCGCGTTCTCACAGTGAGCCACGTCGTCCCTATTCCGCTGGCCGTCCGATCGCCGCGACCGACGGTCGATATCGAGCCACGTCGCCCCAAAACCCCCGGCACTGTTCATGGGCTATTTTTAGCCAATCATATGGCGCCACGTCTCCCGGTGGCATGCCGGTCGCGCCGGTTCCAGGCGGTCACCGTGCTGTTTTGCACAAAACCCACTCACAAAAACGAACCACTGCCCCGCAGTCCAGATTTTAACGCTGCGATGGACCTACTTGCAACTACGTTGAAACCCACGGACTTTTCTGCAAAACCGTGCCGCACAATCCCCCACCCTTTCTCTCTCCTCGTGCGGCGTGGAGGTCGCCGCCGACGCGCTCCGCCGCTGCTACGCGCCTCCCCGCTCAAATCCATGGACACAGGGAGCTCCGCCACCGCGACCTCTCCAACCTCGACGGCGAACGCGTCCCGGGTGGAGTCCGCGGAGCGCGCCGCCAGGTCGAGTCCTGCTCGATTCCGCGAAGCACGCCGCTGGGTTTAGGCTTCGGTCGCGCTGCGGCTGCATCTCATCTGCGTCGCGCTGGCCGCTGCCGCTACATCTTTCTTCCTACTTCTCCTGATCTCGCCGCTCCTCTCCCTACGCTTGTGCCCTTGCGGCTACGACGCCGCCACTCGGCCGTGCGGGTCGTGCTCGCGGCCGGAAGCCATCAGCGGCGCACGTCTTCCTCGGCATCAAGCAGCGTGCATCCACCTCCATGTTTCCTCTGTGCAAGCCTACAAGGTTAGCTCTCTCTCTCTCTCTCTCTCTCTCTCTCTCTCTCTCTCTCTCTCTCTCTCTCTCTCTCCAGCCTTATTCCCCTCCGCTCCTGATCTTCCCCTGTCTCGGAGAAATTCTGCTTCGATGGGAAGTAGGACACCAGGTCGCCACTCGTGCCGACGTTGTTTCTCTCCTGGAGATTGAGCTGAAAGTGGAGGCAGCCTCGATTTAACCTCCCAGTAATCTCATTGTTTATTTTGAAGATTCGTTTTTACCTATGCTTACAATGCGTTTGATGAAAATACTAGCTAAGACTAATTAATGGACCATACATACTCCAATTGAGTTGCCGATGCAAGGCCTAATCCATCTACACCAGTTTTCCATGTTCATCCGCCTCTGCGCACTGCATCTGCGGTCGAACTTGGCGATATCCTCAACACCTGTCAGTGCTTGGATGATGGCCATGTACAGGGATGATTAAATTAAAGTAGTGTGACATAAAGGTTGATCAAGCTGTTATGACAATCGTAGTCCTACCTTCATGGATAGGACTCTCCCTTGGAAGCAGTCAACCGGCCAATGCTCACGCTGACAGTCAAATTATTTTGTGACCTAGGACAGAAAACAATCGCATCTTCAACATTTTGTGAATCATTGATGGAAACACGATCTAATTTTCTGATGGTTCGCTTATTATAGGTCTGGGTGATCAGCTCACGTCGAAGCCAAGCTAGCCATGGGTGGATGTTTAGCGGTCGGCAATTGCATGCCAAGGCTTATGACAACATCGCCGGATGTTGAGGGATACCCTCTGACGCACAGGTCAAATTGTCTTTGTTTGATTCTAAATAGCAGATTCTCAAGTTATTGTGTTTGCAAACTAAACAGTTACTTGTGTCCTTGGTCATGTTTTTCTTAATGGTTTTGCCTCAATCGCAGGACCACATAATTTACTTGGTTTGTTAGCTCAATTCAAAGTTTCCAACTGCTGCATTTAGCTCAGTTGACATTTACTTGCTGAAATTGGTTATACATGTGTGTCAGTTTTGTTTGATTCTAAATGGCAGATTCTCAAATTATTGTGTTAGCAATAATAAACAGTTACTTGCGTCCTTGGTCATGTTTTCCTTCATGGTTTTGCCTCAAACGCAGGACCACATAATTTATTTGGTTTGTTAGCTCAATTCAAACTTTCCCACTGCTGCATTTGGCTCAGTTGACATCTACTTGCTGGAATTGGTCACTCATACATGTGCGTGCAGTTCGATGGAGAAAAATAATGCGGTATGCCATCCAAAGAGTGCAATAATAATGAAGGATATATTAATGAATCATTATTGATGTTTTGTGCTATTTTGAAGAGCTAACGCAGAGTTTGGTTCTTCCCACGACTTCTCTGTGGTGACATAAAAAAAAAATCATCGAATATTCATGGAAATATAAAATGTAATAACGTGATCTGAATGTACTAAACATACATTTTTTTCTTCCAATCACGATTTCCCTTCGGGTATCCTGCACCCCTTCATTCTTCTTGCACCATATCAAATATTTTGAGTTGTATACTTACTAACATCTCCAATTTTATAATGAATTTGTGTAGCTTTTAAAAATAATTTTATACATTGAGATTTTATTGTTAGTATCTTCACCAATTTTCTAACAATGTCAAATCCCCATGGTCGTTTACTCCATATTTTCCTTTGAGCTTAAATGTAAGGAACTATGAGCGAGATTATTGCCTGAATGCACGCATGACTTCTGACAATAGGATGATCTCTTTGTAGATATTGATTAAGCAAAAGGTGGTGATTTCATATGCACGGAAGGTGTTTGCTTAGATGGGTGACAAAAATAATAGCAATTAGATTAGTTAGTCTTCTCTAATGTACAATACATATTTGCCCTTTTTCAGGGTTTCAGTGCTCTCTTTAAACATTTAGATAGTTGATTATGGTTCACACACGAATTTTCAGTGCTGGTTTGGTTGCTGTTAGAGGTTGACTGTTGAGCGTTAGTTAGCGGTCTTCTTTTTTATGCATTGTTTCTTATATATGTGCGCTATGGTGTGGGAGTGTCTAATGATTTTCCTGCATTCGTTTTCTGTTTTGTTGGGTAATTCATTTCCTATCTTTTCTTTACGGTCGATATTCTTTGACGATTCGTCTAACATGCATGTGCTGGATAACGTTGCATACATATGTGGACTGCCTTCTATTCATGTGTGAATGAGGTGGCTTATGATGGTGATGCCTTCGGACGGGTTGAGCTTGAGGTCGTTGTTGCTCGGTACGCAAGTGTGTTGCAACTCTGTTTTTCTTGGTTATGTACCTCTTCTGGTTTGTCATGCCCTCATGACCAGCGTGCTCTCCAAGCCCTTTCTTATGGGTTTTAAATTTGTGAGACTTACAGTGTAGTATACCCTATCCCGATATCTCGATTCAAAGATAGGTATTTTAATGTTACTTATTGCTCTATTACCCGTTTCCAAATAATGCAGAGATTGTGCACCTGTTTCCAAACAATGCAGAGATGGTGCACTCATTATTATATATATTTAGTTTGGTGACTAAAAAATCAAAATTGCTTTTCATATTTGTGCTCTCTTTAGACGTTCAGATGGTTGGTTATGCTTATCTTAGCAAGCAAAGACCAGTTCTTTCTTTACCGGAATATAATACAAATGAAACCGTGTTCATGGATTGCATAGAAATTTCTATTCTACTTAATTGGTCCCAGATAGTATAAGTTCTTAGGTCCATGTCAAGCGGTAAACTTATTATTTCAACTTGATGTCTAGATTGCCACTTGCATGCTTGCTCCCAAGATCATTCCGGTATTGCCTGGTCCTAACTACCAATGTTTAGCTCAGAAATTTACACCCATGTTTTGCTTAACTAAAACTTCCCCATGTCTTTTTTTCAATTTAAATAAGGTGATTAGCATAAATTAGTGCGCATGTTTCTTTTGACACTTGCTAGCATTCTGAAATTCTTGGTTACAATTTGTTAAAGAGTGAAAGAAGTGTGCTTAGGCTACTGGACTCTTTTTATATTGACCTCCTTTTCCATTTCTGCAGGATGGCAGTGAATGACGTATAATGGAAGCACTAAACATGGCCATGTTGAAGTCACTTAATATTGATGTTCAGTTGCAGCAGGTATACTTCCCATCCTCGCTTTATTAGCTCTGTAAATTGTACTAGAATTGTTATCTGCACCTGTGATCTGATGTTTCTGCTGAAATTTGGTTGGATCCATTATAGTAGCCTGGTTCTTTGCAGGTGCTGCTGTTATCTATTTGATTTGGAGGCCTTCGGCCTTCCTCTTATGTGTCCTCTCTCTACCGGCCGATGCTTGCAATTCTTGTCCCAATTCGGACCACCGTGACATGTTTTCTCTACATAGGTCTATCACCGTCTATGTAGGTATGTAGACGTGAACTATTGTACGACGCATAATTAGTTCAGATCTATATATAGCAACTCTTGCCCAACATGACAAACCACGTGTAGTGCCCCTACATATCCATCTATCCCTACATATATTTGCTGTCATCCAGTTTCTCCATGGTGCCTCCCAGTATCAATACATCAACTTATGCAACACTATTCAGATTTAAAAAATACATGCATACTTTTTTGCTTCACTTTGTTTCGATGTAACTATTTTCTACAGGACGTCTAAAATTTTAAACGTGTGATTCTTTTAACATTTTTACAAAACATAACGACAGATTCATATATTACCCCAACTTATTAGCACTAAATTGTTATGATCTAAATATAGTTTTTTTACTACCAACAAAAAATAACTCCATGTTCTCTCCTCTAATGTTCCCTCTCTTAATAACAATTTGGTTCACTAATTATAGTTACGACATAAAACACAATTAACAGCCACACGGGCGCGGCGTGTCGCCGCACCAAGTTACCTAGTATGTTGTACGCGTGACACTTTCTTCTAATACAA
The DNA here is from genome assembly GCA_026929855.1 of Poa annua. Classification (NCBI taxonomy): domain Eukaryota; kingdom Viridiplantae; phylum Streptophyta; class Magnoliopsida; order Poales; family Poaceae; genus Poa; species Poa annua. The sequence continues at coordinate 44,268,880 of CM049434.1, forward strand.
ACACTTAATATAACATATACACGCGCCATATGTATATAATGCAGGGTTGATGAGGTCACCGTTGAGGTTTGATATCTAGTGAGGTGAGTATATATCACACAGATGATGGCTTTATTAATTTAAAGTTGGACTTTGCTCAAGAGATTTTCGTCTAAAAGTATAGCACACCATTATGCTAGCTTTTCATTGGTTGTACTACTTTAACTAGAGCGACGGGACCAAAAAATATGGATTTTTTTTTTTTTTGAAAAGGGAAACCCGGCCTCTGATGCACACAGCCATTTTATATATAATGAAAAGGATAACAAAGTATCCAAGTCTGAAAAGTACACAAAGCACACCTCAATGGTAACCTAACGTTGCCTCAAAGATCAACAAACAAAACAAAGCTAAGCAAAAAGAACTACACATCTTGTAGTCTTCTAATATGTTGCCACCCATGCTGGCAGCAGATAGCCCGAACAACCGCCACAATAGTTTAGTGTCACATATATGTGGGGTTGACATTCTCCTATTGTATCTAAAACTAACATGTCGTATGAGAAACATATATATTTTGCTTGTCTTTTATTCAAACTGCGAAAGCGCAGATTGTTTTATGTGATTTCACGCCCCAAAGGCAAAAACATTTGTATTCTAAACATGTTGAGTTAGGCCGTCGGCTATGACGCAGCTCAAAATAGGGCAACAAATTTCAGCCAAAAAAAATGTAAGTTCGCACACTGTAAGAAAAAGGAAGAATACAAGTGTCTAAACGGACTGTATAAATATTAAATGTACTTTTTCGTGGAGCAGGTAAAGGGACATATTATTAACGTAAACTTCCCAGGTTATCAACTCATGAGATAGTTAAGATACACAAATTATAGTACGTTTTTTTTAGATAGAGGGAATTTATTGATATCAAAGTACCAAATACATCCAGCCTCTGTAACAACGTATTGCCCTAGCGGCTTTAGGGATGCACACAGCCAAAAAAGAAAGAAGAATTACAAAAAAAAAGCCAAGTTCCGCTATAGAGATCTATTTCTTGTAGAAACAGCACAAACACCACCGAGACAGCACCAGAAGTCCAAAAGTACTTGCTCACAAAACAACGCCTTCAGTAAGGTCATTGCCAGGCACAACCAATTAAGGCCAGAACTTGGATTTTCACCCTCCAAGACAAGACTTTAAACTTCTCCTGTGATGTCGCCCCCACTTACGACGCCGCTGCTCCAAGACACAAATCACCAAGCCAACTCCTCATCGCCACTAAGAATCAAAACACCATTGCACTAGATCTCAGATCTTGGCTTCCATGACATTCTCCGCCAGCACCACGGAACGAGAACATGCTCCATAATATTAACAGCCGGCAGAGCTTCGAAGCGCTCCCTCTGAACCTAAATGGCCAGCGAAAAACATGGGTGCGCACGACCGGTTCCATCCGGTTCAGCAATCTCCAGGCATCGCCCAATGGAGCGCCGGCGGAGCATCCGGAACACGTCTCTTCGGCCAGATCGAAGACGCCAGACAACGATAGATTCTCCTCTTGACGCCGGCAAGGAGCCCAAGGACCACCGCCAAACCAAACTCGCGGAGGAGAAACTCCACAAGCTCGCTACCGGAAAGGCAGCGCCGCTCGCGCACAACGCAAGAGGCCGGTCGGCCGCTGCTCGCCAGGAACTCCTGGCAGAGCAGACAGCGCCGCCCACCATGGCCGTGAGCTCGCACATCGCCTCCTGGTCGCGCCTCGCACCACCCCGCAGCACTACTCCCTGCCGTGGCCGGCGAAGACCACGACGATCTCTCGCCGCCGCCCACTCCTCCACTCGCGCAGCCCTGATGACGTCCCGCCTCCGCGCGAAAGGGGCCCGTCGGGGGAGCGCCGCCAGCACCCGCCGCCTTTGACGGCCAGGCGCGGCCGCCACCGCCGGCGCCGGCGGCTGCAGCGGCCGGAGAGAGATGGGCGGCACCGCTTTTTCTAGGGTTCGGGGGTCCTCCGGAACCGCTCGCGCGAGCGGCCCGGGAGGAGTTTTCTTTTTCTGTAGCTTAGCTCAACTGGTTAGGGGAGTGGATGTACAAGCCCAACACCCAGGTTCAAGTCCCCAGGGACGCGAATTTGGGTTTCTATTTATTCTTGAGGATCAGGCGTTCCTGATACTCATGCAATTTATCCTAAGGACCAGGCTTGGTTATTAACCAAGACAAAAATCCTGATACTCATGTTTAAAAGGCTGTGTGCATCCTTAGTTAATGCAGAGGCCGGGGAAGTGAAATTCTCCCCCAAATATTTTATTTTACAAATTATAGTACGTAGGTCGGGAAAAGTTTCATGCATGAATCTATACATGACAACAATTCCAACCGAAATGGACAAGCAAAGAGTAGTTTTCATGAGACATTATAGGACAAATCGCCTGAAGCCTAACAATGATGGCTCACCTAACAGTGCACACAATCCAATCTACTAAATTACACTTCAGATGCCTTTCTTTCATCTGACAGACTGACACTTAGCACGTCCAAGGGCGGTCCTGTTGGTTTTGTTGGCTTCTAGAAGGCCTGCCTACCTACCTACACCACCCTGTTTGGAACTTAAACTAACTTACACACACTATTAGGATTATAGACTAGATTGGAGTAAAGTTTTGGGCATCTTCCATTCGGCAATCTATGGTGCTAGATGACCTGATTTGCACCTAATTTATATATATGTATGCGAGTTCTTGCTCAATTGCTAGCTAGTGTTCTTTAAGTTTATATGTGCCACATAAATTGTTTAAGTTCATATAAGCTAGTCCTCTGATCTAAAATAACGGTCGCGGTTTTGAACTGGGATTAATTTAAAATTGAGACACTTAGTATGGATCACCGTTATTATGATCTTTTATCATAGCTTAAGGCAACACATGCACATTGATCTGTTCAAACCTCAAAACTATGAGAGGAAACTAAAAGTAACGCCGGATGTGTCAACTCCGGGGGGGGGGGGGGGGGGGGGGGGCAAACCCCAACTAGCGAGTGTGGCCGTGCCCGAGATACCTGGCTGCTGCCTTCGGCGGTGGTGGTGGCACCCGGTCGTCAAAGGCGACAGGGAGGAGGACGCGCGCCCCGACAGGCTGACTCCGCGCAGGGGAGGACGTCACCGGGCGCCGCGAGGGGGGTGGAGTTGGCGGCGGCGTACGGCGAGATGGAGTCAGGGAGCGGTGGAGCTGCTTGGGGCGAGGTCGAAGATCCGTAGGTTGCTGCGCGTGGGCTTGGGCGAGTCGTCGCAGAGGCAGCGGTGGGCCCCTTCGCCGGCGTGGTCTCCCTGGCTTTGGTGATGGCATCGTGCGCTGTGGGATTGGCTGTTTCTGTCTCCTGGAGGCGAGCTGCGCAGCCAGCCCTGCTTGAGCGGCGCGGCCCAGGTCTGGGCCCAACCGTGCCCGATCTTGGTCCGAGGGCTGCGGTGTGCTCAGCTGTCCGGAGTGTGACAACGGCGGCAGCAGTTCTTCGACGGGTCTGTAGGTGGATGCTGGGGTGAGCTGCAGGGAGAAGGTTTGGTCTTGCTCGTGTGGGTCGTCGTACCATGTCGCATCGGCCATGACTTTGAAGTGTTGCGGCGGAGGCGGTGTGAGCAGTCTGGACGGTTGCCGCATTCCGATGGGCGAGGAGGGAGGTGTGCGACGTCACCAGACGAAAGTCTTTGCTTGCCTTTGTTCGGGCTGACGACGACGGCGCCCGTGGGTGTCGTGTCCCTCCTTGGAGGCGTTGCCGAGGTGTGCGACATCGTACTTGCCCTCAGTTCGGTTTTGGTTAATGTCTCCGGGCGAAAGCCTAGGTGTGGAGTTGGATCGGCACGATAGCGGCGTCCTCGACGTCACCCCTCTGTTGGGAGTATCTTGTTTGGAGACATGGCTTGGAGGTCCTAGATTGCATTCCTCCGGTGCTCGTCGCGATTCGAGATTATTCTGCAGGGGCGCTATGTACACCTTCGCTAGCGTGGCCAAGACGAAGCCTTTCTCGGGACGGTCCAAATCCCGCCATCCTTCTCCTTAGGATGGTGCGTCGACGAGGAAAGTTTCGATGGAGTTGTTCTTCTTGGAGGCGACGGCAACGGTTAAGATGCGGCCTTGTTGATCAGTTTAGGATTGGCTTTTGTTGTTGTTGTTGTTGTTGTTGTTGTTGTGGGTGGAGGTTGCTGAAATATTGTCCAAATATTGAGTGGGCTTTTGGCTCATTTAGCAAATCCAGAAAAATCCCTAAAGGCCCATGCTGCTGTCATGGCAAGTGGTGCGAGTTTAGTTTCATACTGCTAGCTTAGTGAGATGTGCATCAGCTTATATACTGAGTCATTCTCCTACTAGTATGAGTTGGTGTGAGGTATGAGGAGAATGACTGTGTACCACATGCGCGCTCCTCCTCCTCCGCCGCCCGCCTCGCCTCGTTGATGTCTACGCACACTTCTATTCTCGTAGACAGTGTTGTGCCTCCAAGAGCAGAGGTTTGTAGGACAGCAGCAAGTTTCACTTAAGTGAATCACCCAAGGTATATCGAACTCAGGGAGGTAGAGATCAAAGATAACCCTCTCGAGCAACCCTGCAATTAAGATACAAGAAGTCTCTTGTGTCCCCAACACACCCAATACACTCGTCAGATGTATAGGTGCACTAATTCAGCGAAGAGACAGTTAAATACAAGTAATATGGATTATTATAAGTAGTAATTCCAATCTGTAATAAAAATGGCAAGCAAACATGTAGCAGAACTTGTTGTAAACGGTATTTCGATGCTTAGAAACAAGGCCTAGGGATCATATTTTCACAAGTGGACACTCTCAACAATGACATCAAATCTGAATAATAAATACTACTCTCAAACACTCTCTTGTTGGATGATAAACACCATTCATTGCATAGGGCTATAACAGCACCCTCAAAGTATGAGTAAACACACACCACAACGTCATAAAGGAATCACACACGGTGCACACACTATCACCTTTATAACCGTGAATAACCCCGGAGTTCATATTAAAGTAACCTCTATAGTGCATAATAGATAAAGAGTAACATCACATATTCAACTAGATTACAAAGCTCATGGTCACATAAAGATCACACCATGGGAGAGATAGATTAACCACATAGCTACCGGTAGAGCCCGCAGCCCCGGGGGAGAACTACTCACTCCTCATCATAGGAGTCAGCAACGGCAATGGAGATGGCGATGGAGTTGATGGAGATGGCTCCGGGGGCAATTCCCCGTCCTGGCAGGGTGCCGAAACAGAGACTTCTGTCCCCCGAATCTTGTCTTCGATGGCGGCGGCGCAGCGGAACTCTTCTCTGGAAAAGGCCTCCGTAGGTAGGGTTATTTCGTCGGGGGGTATATGTAGGCGAAAGGGCGAAGGCGGCGGGGCCTCGAGGGCCCCACACCCCGTGCTCGCGCGGCCAGGGGGCTGCCGCGCCACCTGGGGGGTGTGGGCCCCTCGGGGTCCCCCTTCGTGTCGTCTTCGGTGTTCTAGAACCTCCTGGGGAAAATAAGCACTTTGACGTTTCGTTTGTCCAATTCCGAGAATATTTCCTTAATAACTTTTCTGAAACCAAAAACAGCGGAAAACAGGCAACTGGCACTGTGGCATCTTGTTAATAGGTTAGTCCCAGAAAATGCATAAAATGATATAAAAGTGTATATATAACATGTAGCAATTGGCATAATATAAGCATGGAACATAAGAAATTATAGATACGTTTGAGACGTATCAAGTATCCCCAAACTTAGTTCTACTCGTCCCGAGTAGGTAAAACGATAACAAGAATAATTTCTGAAGTGACATGCTTCACACAATCTTGATCATATAATAATGTAAGGCTCATGTTATGAATGAAGTGATTCAAAGCAATGGTTTATAGTTTGCTAACAAATAGACAAGGAGTAAACAACTACATCATATAAGCAAAAACTTTTCATGGATAGTACTTTCAAACAAGCATCAAAATGATTCACATGAAAGTTAACTCATAAAGCAATAGTCTCTAAGTAAAAGAGCATTGAAGCAACACAAAGGAAGATATAAGTTTAAGCATTGGCTTTCAACTTGTAACATCTATATCATATAGATAGTTGTCAACACAAAGAAATATAACAAGTGCAATAAGTAAGCATATAGGAATTGTTGCACACAGTTGACACAAGTGTTTGCTTCTAAGACAGAAAGAAGTAGGTAAACTGACTCAACATAAAGTAAAAGAAAGGCCCTTCGCAGAGGGAAGCAGGGATACAAACATGTGCTAGAGCTTTTTAGTTTTTATAGGTTTTTGAAATCATATAGAGAGCATAAAAGTAAGTTTTGAGAGGTGTTTGTTGTTGTCAACGAATGGTAATGGGCACTCTACCCCCCTTATCAACCAGACTTTCAAGAGCGGCTCCCATGAAGGACGTTATTTCTACCAGATAGGTAGATTATTCCTCTTATCTCTTTTGTTTACACATATAGTTAAAACCTGTTGTCATTGCTTGACTGATTAGATCAGGGCAAAATTGTGAAGAGATTGCAGCGGTTAAAGTTGTAATTAATTGGGACTGGACACCCCATTTGCCAGCTCTTTTTGCAAAGTTAATGGATAAGCGGATGTATATGCCACTAGTCCGGTTGTGAAAGTCTGTCTAAAAGCAAATGACAAGGTTGATATCCGTAACACCACATACTTACTCATGAGCTAATAAACATTGACACAAATAAGAGATAGTAGGTTTTGAATAATAAAAGGTAGCACACGAAGTATTTGCTTGGAATGGCAGGAAATACCATGTAGTAGGTAGGTATGGTGGACACAAATGGCATGGGTTTTGGCTCAAGGTTTTGGATGCACGAGAAGCATTCCCTCTCAGTACAAGGTTTTGGCAAGCAAGGTTATTTGAAGCAAAAACAAGTATAAACAATGACAATAAGACGTATATAAAAACATATTGCAAGTATTATAAAACTCTACATTGTCTTCCTTGTTGTTCAAACACCTTTACCATAAAATATCTATACCTTAGAGATACCAAACATGCAAACCAAATTTCAACAAGCTTTACGGTAGTTCTTTATTAATAGGTTTTAACTACATGATGTAAAAGATTAAACATGATCCACTTGAGAGCTCAAAACAATTGCCAAGCACCACAACATACAAGATAACAATCTATAAGAGTATGTATATCTTTTTCATTATACCATCTACCACATTTAGCATTTTCTGTTTCCAACCAAACACCAATCAACTTATTTAAAGATAAAATCTCCAAGTATTTAACAATGATATATGAGAGTGTAACATAAGAAAAACTAACAGTTCTAACAAGAGATGCATGAAAAATAAGAGCTAATAGTATTGAAATAACATAGAAGAATATTCAACAAATATAAATGAAGAATACGAGTATTCATAAGAAAAAGCGGAGCGTGTCTCTCTCCCACAAAGGAATGCTAGGATCCATTTTATTCAGAGAATGAGAATAACAAAAACAAAAACAAAAACAAACAGACGCTTCAAATAAAACACATAGGATGTGTCGGAATTAAAATATAGTTTCACTACAGATGACCTGATAGTTGGTTGATGAAGAAGGGAATGCCCAAGGCATTCCCAAGATTTGACACTTGAGTCTTCTTGAAATATGCTTGGGTGACCCACGGGGGCATCCCCAAGCTTAAGCTCTTTCATCTTCTTGATCACATCATATCATCCTTCTCACTTGATCCTTGAAAACTTTCTCCACACCAAACTCAAAGTAGACTTCATTAGAGGGTTAGTGCATAATCAAAAAAATCTTATATTCTGCATGGACAAATCATTACACATGATACTGGACATTAGATACAGCCACTGGTATTTTGTGGAGCAAAAAGATCCACTAAAAAACAGCAAAAGGAGCAATGCAAAATAAATGGCAGAATCTGTCAAAAACAGAACAGTCCGTAAAGACGAATTTTTTCGAGGCACTTAACTTGCTCAAATCAGAAAACTCAAAACTAATGAAAGTTGCATACATATCTGAGGAACACCCACAGAAAATATCAGGTCATTTGGATTTTTCTGTAAAGAGTTATGAATTTAACGGTGGACAGCAGAAAACTGTTCCTGCGCAGGAATCCAAATCTAGTATGAACTTACTATTAGAGGCTTAACTTGACACAACAATGCGATAAAATAAAGATACAAAGGAATTTCTACAGAGGTAGTCATGTTCCTTGACTCAATATAAAAGAAAATAACAGAAATAAAACATGGGTTGTCTCCCATAAGCGCTTTTCTTTAATTCCTTTTAGCTAGGCAAGGAGATTTTTATGATGCTCTCCTAAAAATGAGAGTTGAAAAACGAAGGAGAGCATCAAGAGGTAAACATCAAACACATTTAAGTCTAACCCACTTCCTATGCAAAGAAATCTTGTAATAGGATAAATTATTGAAACATAAAGCAACTATCATAGAAAGATGAAACAAATAAAACTTCAAAGCTTCCAACATAAAGAGAGGTGTTTTAGTAACTTGAAAACTTTTACAACCATATTTTCCTCTCTCATAATAACTTTCAGTAGCATCATTGATAAAATCCACAATCTAACCATCACATGAAACATTCTTATCATGATCCATATGCATAAAAGTATCATTATTTTTCTCATCAGAAAAGTTCTTCTCATTCATAGCAACGGGAGCAGGATCATCATAAAGAACTTGAACATGATGGACAAGTTGTGTATTGAAAGTATTGGTTTGAGTAATTCCTCTATAACTATGACAAGTTTCAAAAAGATAATTGTAATAGTAACCTATGTAATAGTATTCTTTATAATTATCAAATACTGGAGGCATAGTATCATCATAAGCAATAGAATAGTTATCCTCCAAAGTGTGTTTATTTGTAAACATATCATCATTTTTAATAGAAGGAGAGGTCTCAAATATATAATCATTAGTAGCAAAAGGATTTTCAAACACCTCATCCCCGAGCTCAGAACTTTCTATATCATCATGGGAAGGAACATGGATAGTACTAATAGTCTAGCAATTATTAACATCATCATTTTCAGAATTAGTGTCCCAGAGATTTTCAATATCAAAAGAAGTGTGCTTTTCCCAATCATGATCACTAATATAAATAACATGCATAGGTTCATCATCAAGTTCAGAATCATCAAATTCAGAATTATAAGTATCAATTGTAACAGGAGCAATAAGTTTGGGAGAAGATACCGTTTCCTCTCTCCTTTTACTCCTCTTCTTCTTCCTCTTCCCCTTTTTCTTCTTCTTTTCCTATTTAGGAGGGAGAGGCTTGAAAGGAAGCTTCTCCACATAACCTGGTTTAGTATTAGAGACAATGGAAGAAACTTGGGGGAATTCCTCTCTTTCATTAATAAGCTCAAAACACACATTAGTCCTGTCATACTTTGGTAAAGTCTCATCCTTTATAATATTTTGTATGTAGGTGTTAGCATGGCAATCATTAACACAATAGAGATAACATCCATGCAACAAATCATTCATATCAATATCACTCATCTTTAACAAAGAAGTTTTTCTTGATAACTCTTCACACCCCAAAAATAATGTAAGTTCGTCATGTTGATTAGGAGTGATCATGTTATCACAAAAGTCTCCTACAATATCCTTATTAGAACCTGAGCATTGAAATTCGAAATGACCTTCTTCATAGCAAAGTTCACAAATAAAAGGATAGGTGGCACAAACTTTTTCACCAAGATCCCTTAGAATCTTATACCAAGTTCTAGTATTTTCATTCCTATGATGGATACAATATTCATCTTCGATTTGATTAATTCCACAAGGTCTATGTATACCACAAAAATTAACATGCTTATAAGAAATAGTATTTTCAGAAGTTTGAGCATGTTTATTGCAATCATTAACAATAATTTCATTTTCCATGCAAGTGTCTTTGAAAGGTTCATGATACATGTCCCAATTTTCTTTAGGAACATTAATATGAGAAGCAAAGGTTCTAAAATAATCAACAATAATATGAGAATCAAGACCATATTTAGCACTAAGCTCTTGAAAACCAGCAGTTTCAACGAAATATTTAATGCAATCATATTCATAGTTAATACCTGATTCTTTACCTTTGTCATTCTCCCAATCTTCAGCATTGTTTCGAATTGTTTCAAGAAGATCTCATCTAGATTCAACCTTCTTACTTGTGAAAGAGCCCTCCGAACAGGCATCTAGATAATCCTTGCAATGTCCTGAAAGTCTTGCATAAAAATTATTAACAATTATTTTATCAGGAAGCTCATGGTTAGGACATTTGAGTATTAATGTTTTCAGCCTTCCCCAGGCTTGAGCAATTCTTTCTCCTTCATGAGGCCATAAATTATATATAGAATTCCGATCTTGGTGAATCTCACTTGGAGGATAAAATTTAGAATAAAAGAGAGATACAATTTCCTCCCATCCAATAGAGTGCCTATTTTTCAACAATTTATACCAATGCGCAGCTCTTCCACCAAGTGAGATAGAAAATAATTTCTTCTTAACTTTGTCCATTGAAATACCTGCACACTTGAACAACTCGCATAATTCATGTAAGAATAGCAAATGATCACCAGGATGGACAGTTCCATCCCCTACATAGCGGTTATCCATAACACGATCAATAATTTTCATAGGTATTTTAAATGGCACTATTTCTTCAGGTGGCTTTAGAATATCACAAGCATCATTAGAATTATCACATATTGGAGGCAAAGCATTATCAAGGCAAAATAATTCCTCCAAACCTGAGGAGCAAGAAAGATTATTTTTATTTAAACTAGCTTCCCCAAGCTTAGGCTTTTCCATAGCCTTAGCAATAATGGTGTCCAAAGAACTTATACTAATAACATTACTACCATTATTATGCAAACAAACTTCTATAGGTTTTTTAATTTTCTCATCAAAAGTATCATGTCCTAATGCAATATAAATTTCATAAAGATCTCATTTTTTGTTGTTGTTTTCCATTTAGCCTAACTAGTGAAAATAAAAACAAGAAACAAAATGTAATAACTGCAGGATCTAAAGGAGATACCTTCCAACGCTTACCTCCCCGGCAACGGCGCCAGAAAATTGCTTGATGTCTACGCACACTTCTATTCTCGTAGACAGTGTTGGGCCTCCAAGAGCAGAGGTTTGTAGGACAGCAGCAAGTTTCCCTTAAGTGAATCACCCAAGGTATATCGAACTCAGGGAGGTAGAGGTCAAAGATATCCCTCTCGAGCAACCCTGCAATTAAGATACAAGAAGTCTCTTGTGTCCCCAACACACCCAATACACTTGTCAGATGTATAGGTGCACTAATTCGACGAAGAGACAGTGAAATACAAGTAATATGGATGATTATAAGTAGTAATTCCAATCTGTAATAAAAATGGCAGCAAGCAAACATGTAGCAGAACTTGTTGTAAACGGTGTTTCGATGCTTAGAAACAAGACCTAGGGATCATACTTTCACAAGTGGACACTCTCAACAATGACATCAAAGCTGAATAATAAATACTACTCTCAAACACTCTCTTGTTGGATGATAAACACCATTCATTGCGTAGGGCTATAACAGCACCCTCAAAGTATGAGTAAACCCACACCACAACGTCATAAAGGAATCACACACGGTGCACACACTGTCACCTTTACAACCGTGAATAACCCCGGAGTTCATATTAAAGTAACCTCTAGAGTGCATAATAGATAAAGAGTAACATCACATATTCAACTAGATTACAAAGCTCATGGTCACATAAAGATCACACCATGGGAGAGAGAGATAAACCACATAGCTACCGGTAGAGCCCACAGCCCCGGGGGAGAACTACTCACTCCTCATCATAGGAGTCAGCAACGGCGATGGAGATGGCGATGGAGTTGATGGAGATGGCTCCGGGGGCAATTCCCCGTCCCGGCAGGGTGCCGAAACAGAGACTTCTGTCCCCCGAATCCTGTCTTCGATGGCGGCGGCGCAGCGGAACTCTTCTCTGAAAAAGGCCTCCGTATGTAGGGTTATTTTGTCGGGGGGTATATGTAGGCGAAAGGGCGAAGGCGGCGGGGCCTCGAGGGCCCCACACCCTCGCGCGGCCAGGGGGGCTGCCGCGCCACCTGGGGGTGTGGGCCCCTCGGAGTCCCCCTCCGTGTCGTCTTCGGTGTTCTGGAACCTCCCGGGGAAAATAAGCACTTTGACGTTTCGTTTGTCCAATTCCGAGAATATTTCCTTAACAACTTTTCTGAAACCAAAAACAGCAGAAAACAGGCAACTGGCACTGTGGCATCTTGTTAATAGGTTAGTCCCAGAAAATGCATAAAATGATATAAAAGTGTATATAAAACATGTAGCAATTGGCATAATATAAGCATGGAACATAAGAAATTATAGATACGTTTGAGACGTATCACTCGTCATGACACGTCACGATGCGCCGCGGGTTGCGGGAATCTCGCCAAGCCGATGTATTCTTTTTGTCATGCAGGAATAAAATGTCAACGGTCGAGAAACGTTTTGTGTCAATGGAGATTATTTGCTAGCTGAAATGATCGGTATTAAGTGATCTTAAGTACGTACGTTTTCTGTCTTGATGGCTCTTCATTGCGTGCGTTTTGGCCGATCCTCTGACTCCCGCGTCTGTGCCTATGTTAACGAGAGGTCGCTCCTCTCTGAACACACAGAACAGAAGAATAGAATTCATCTGCCCACAGCCGGCACCGCCTCGGTCATTCCTCCTCGCTGTTGCTGCCATCGCTGATCCCATCCCGTCCGCCGCGTACACGGTCGACGGGAGAGCAGGCCTCTGGAACCCCGCCTCTCCATTTCCTGTATGGGAGAGGGGCGATTAGGTTTTTGGGGAGCGTCTCCTACGCAACTGCTCGCCAATCTTCATCCACTACGTCGGCTACTTCGTCTAATTCAACTACATCCGCGTCGCCTTCGTCATCATCATGAGCACCGACGCCGAGATCGAGAAGGGTGCCGCTGACAAGAGGGATGCCGACAACGCCGCCGCTTCTGCATCGACCAACTGGCCAACTGCCGGGTATAACATGATTATACATCTCCTGATTATTTACTTGTTTGTTGTACTGGTGATTTGTGTAGATGTATCTACTATATGTCTAGTACATAATTATACGGTTAAGTTTCAGCATGTCATTAGCACTATCTACGTCATGATTTTAGTTTATACTTGGATTAATATAATCGAACAATTGCTTATATTCTCAACAATCCAAAAACCTAATTTGTGTAGGCAATTTTCGATCCAAGGTTTTGCTGCTGCACTGAAACCAACCCGTTTACGGGGACATATTTTAAGCGTTGGCAGACCAAAACCACTTTATGGCTCACTGCGATGAATGTGTTCTGGCTTGCCGGTGTCACTCCCACTGGAACGATTTCTCCTGAACAGGAGAAGGCATTTAGGGATGCCACCGTCGTCTTTGTTGGAGCCGTTCTAAGCGTGATCGGAGATAAATTGGTTGACGCATATTTACATGTCCGGGTTGCCAAGGACTTGTGGGAGGCGCTCGAATCTAAATTCGGCGCAACCGATGCTGGAAGCGAGATGTATACCATCAAGCAGTTCCATGATTACAAGATGGTTGAAAACCGTCCTGTATTGGAGCAGGCTCATGAAATACAATGCATCGCAAAAGAGGTTGAGCTTCTCAAGTGTGATCTACCGGGCAAATTTGCCGCGGGATGCATAATCGCTAAGCTGCCTAATTCATGGAGGAGCTTTGCCACTACTCTGAAACATCTGAAACATCAGAGGCGTGAATTCTTTGTTGAGGATGTCATTGGCCATCTGAGTGTTGAGCAGAATTCCAGGGCAAAGGACTCGCATGGAAAAGGCAGAAAATATTTCTGCTGCCAATATGGTACAGAAGAACTTCAACTCCCACAAGCACAAAGGAAAAACTGGTGTCCAACAGAATACCGACTTCAAGAAGAATGGTAACAAACCCTTCAATAAGGATAAGAAGAAAGGTGCATGCTACACCTGTGGTTCAGAGAAACATTGGGATCCTAAGTGCCCCAAGAAATTCAAGAAACCAGGACAAGACTCCAAGTCTGTCAACATGATTGTGAACAACAATGAGAATGGTGCATCCGGGTATGGTAATTTGTTTACTGTATTTTCAGTTTGTCAATCTAACGAATGGTGGATTTACACAGGTGCAAATACTCATGTGCGTGCTGACATTTCATTGTTTTCTTCTTATCAGATCACAAGGAACGGATCTGTATTGATGGGGAATGGAGCGAGTGCTTCTGCTCTCGGTGTTGGCACGGTCGATCTGAAGTTTACTTCGGGAAGGATCGTGCAGCTCAAGAACGTGCAGCATGTCCCTGCCACCAAGAAGAATCTCGTTAGTGGCTCCCTTCTGTGTAGAGAAGGGTTTAAGTTGGTATTCGAGTCTAATAAAGTAGTTGTTATGAAATATGGACTGTTTGTTGGAAAAGGTTATGAATGCGGAGGCATGTTCCGCTTTTCTCTTGCTGATTTTTGTAATAAAGTCGTGAACAATATTTATTCGAATGTTAATGAAACAGAAGTTTGGCATTCACGTCTTTGTCACATTGGTTTCGGTTTTATAACGTGGCTAGCAAAACTAAGTTTAATCCCATCTTTCACTTTAGCCGAAGGTTCTAAATGTATTTCGTCTGTTCAAGCAAAACAACCTCGCAAGCCTCATAAAGTTGCGGAGAAAAGACACTTGGCACCGTTAGAACTTATACATCCTGATCTTTGTGAGATGAATGGCGTATTGACTAAAAGTGGAAAGAGATACTTCATGACACTGATAGATGATTCCATTAGATTTTACTATGTATATTTGTTAAGTACTAAAGATGAGGCTCTACACTATTTTAAAATCTATAAGGCAGAAGTTGAGAATCAACTTGAAAAGAAAATTAAACACATCCGGTCAGATCGTGGTGGAGAGTACTTCTCATATGAGTTTGATTCTTTCTGCATGGAACATGGTATTATTCATGAGAGGACGCCTCCCTATTCTCCCCAGTCAAATGGGGTTGCCGAACGGAAAAACTATACTCTAACTGATTTGGTTAATGCCATGTTAGATACATCGGGTTTATCCAAGGCATGGGGGGGGGGGGGAGGCGATATTGACGTCATGTCATGTCCTGAATAAAGTTCCGACAAAAGACAATGAGCTCACTCCCTATGAACAATGGGAGAAGAGAAGGACAACACTTTCATATTTACGTACTTGGGGCTGTTTTGCGAAAGTCAATGTGCCGATCCCCAAAAAGCGTAAGCTTGGACCCAAGACCGTGGACTGTGTTAATTTGGGCTACGCTAAGAATAGCGTTGGCTATAGGTTCTTGGTAGTGAAATCTGATGTACCTGCCGTGAAGGCCGGTACAATTATGGAGTCTAGAGGTGCTACTTTCTTTGCGGATATTTTTCCTATGAGAAATATGCAGAGCACTTCTGGACAGGAATCCGAGGAAACTGCTGAGCCTGCCATTCCTATGGAATATTATGAACAAACCCATGATGAAATTCATGAAAAGGATCATGAGGAAATCCTTGGTAGGGGCAAGCGACAGAGGATTGTAAAGTCCTTTACCGATGATTTCCTTGTGTACCTTGTGTATGATACTCCCACTCTATTTCAGAAGCTTATGCATCTTCGGATGCTGACTACTGGAAATAAGCAGTCTGTAGCGAGATGGATTCCATCATGGCTAGCGGGACATGGGAAATTACTGAACGTCCCTATGGTTGCAAACCGTTGGGATGTAAGTGGGTGTTCAAAAAGAAGCTTAGGACCGGTGGTAAGATTGAAAAGTACAAGGCTAGACTTGTGGCTAAGGGCTATGCCCAGAAAAAAGAGAAAGATTTCTTCGATACTTATTCACCTGTGGCCAGACTGACCACCATACGAGTTTCTCTCATTGGCGGCCTTGCATGGTCTTCTCGTTTATCAAATGGATATTAAGACGGCTTTCCTAAATGGAGAGCTAGACGAGAAAATCTATATGCAACAGCTAGATGGCTTTGAATTAGATGGTCAGGAAGGAAAGATATGTAAGTTACTGAAATCTTTATATGGCATAAAACAAGCACCTAAGCAATGGCATGAGAAATTCAATACAACTTTAACCTCTGTTGGTTTTGTTGTTAACGAAACTGACAAATGCGTATACTATCGCCATGGTGGGGGCGAAGTAGTTATAGTGTGCCTATATGTTGATGACATACTGATTTTTGGGACCAACCTCAAAGTCATTGAGTAGGTCAAGTCATTTCTATCTCAGAACTTTGAGATGAAAGACCTTGGTGTGGATTATGTTATTTTGAACATAAAGCTACTGAGAGATAATGAGGGTGGGATTACACTTTTGCAATCCCATTACGTTGAGAAGATTTTGAGTCGTTTTGGATATTCGGGCTGCAAAACTTCTCCAACACCGTATGATCCTAGTGTGCAGATTCAATAATTTAATGGCACGGCTAAGGATCAACTGAGGTACTCTCAAGTAATTGGTTGACTCATGTCCCTAGCTAGCGCGACAAGGCCTTACATCATGTTTGTTGTGTGCAAACTTAGCCGGTTTATTTCCAATCTGCGTGGTGTGCATTGGCATGCTGTTGAAAGAATCATGCGCTATTTGAAAGGTACTGAGAACTACGGACTTCACTATACCGGAAGCCCGTCAGTGCTTGAAGGGTACTGTGATGTGAATTGGATCTCTGATGCTGATGAGATGAAAGCCACAACAGGGTATGTGTTTACCCTTGGAGGTGATGTTGTTTCCTGGAAATCTTGCAAGCAAACGATCCTGACGAGATGGACAATGAAAGCAGAATTAACAGCATTGGACACATCTGGTGTCGAAGTAGGATGGCTTCGAGGTATTTTGATGGACTTGCCAGTGGTTGAAACGCCAGTTCCGGCTATCCTTATGAACTGTGATAACCAAACAGTGATTGTCAAGGCTAAGAGTTCAAAGGACAACATGCAGTTTAACAAACACATAAGAATGAGATTAAAAGCTGTCAGACATTTTGGGTGTGTTCGTTTTTTGGATGGAGTGGAATGGAATGGTTCCACACCCAGAGCCTATCCGTGTGTTCAGTTTTTCGGTGGAATGGAACCACCCGTTCCTCGGAAGTGCATATTCCATGTAGATGCGGAATCCATCCGTCCGGCCGATTCGGCCGAACCGAGTGGAACGGGTGACTATCACGCGCTAATTAATCAAGTTTAGCATTAATTAATCCAATTTTAGGAAATAATTAATCAAGTTTAACATTAATTAATTAAGATTAGGAATAATTAATCAAGATTAGCAATAATTAATCTAGTTTAGGAAATAATTAATCAAGTTTATAATAATTTCATGATCACTCCATTCCATTCCATTCTCCTCCCTTTCCAAAACCGAACACAAGAATAGAATGGTTCCGTGATGATTTTTTATCCAAACCGAACACAGGAATGGAACGGTTCCATGATAGTAGAATGGAATGGTCCATTCCACTCCATCCAAAAAACGAACACACCCTTAAGAAACTCCGGAGTAATAGCGTTGGATTATATCCAGTCGGCTAAGAATCTGGCAGATCCCTTTACTAAAGGGATATCACGTGTTGTGATAGAAAATGCATCGAGAGAGATGGGTATGAGACCCACATGAGTTGCCATGGCAGTAACCCAACCTATGTGATCGGAGATCCCGTAAAGTAGGACCTGGGAAAACAAGCTAGTGATTAACTGAAGAGAGTAAATTTTACTAACTCACTCCGTTGGAGATGCAATACTCTCAGTAACTGTATGGCAGGTTGATGTTTGTCTTAATGTGTTCCAAAGCTTTGCATAAGCAAAACGCTATCCTACAGAGCGATCTTTGGAGAAACTCACCTATGTGAACCTGACTGCTGGTTACGGTACATGAGATTTGGGCGATCTCTAGTAAGTTCATGAATAGGTTAGTAGTGTGACTAATATGGTCCACCTGAGGGGTCAGCCTTCGGCAGCCTAGTACAGATAAGACATTTAGTGAAACTAGTTTACGCCAAACTGACAATTCAAGGCCTAGTCCATTGTCAGTTGTGAAGGAGTGTAGCTATTTGCTCTAGGTGGATGTTCAATCTTAACGGGTCTCTACTAAAAATACTGGTATATCAAAACAGTATATGAAACAAATGACAACTTCATGGGTATTTGGAATCTGGTGGAGGATTGCTGAAATATTGCCCAAATATTGAGTGGGCTTTTGGCCCATTTAGCAATTTCAGAAAAATCACTAAAGGCCCATGCTGCTGTCCTGTCAAGTGGTGAGAGTTTAGTCCCATACGGCTAGCTTAGTGAGATGTGCATCAGCTTATATACCGAGTCATTCTCCTACTAATATGAGTTGGTGTGAGGTATGAGGAGAATGGTTGTGTACCACACGCGCGCTCCTACTCCTCCGCCGCCCGCCTCACCTCGCCACGACACGCCGCGCCACGGGAATCTCGCCGAGTCGATATATTCTTTTTGTCACGTAGAAATAAATGTCAACGGTCGCGAAAAGTTTTGTGTCAATAGATATTATTTGCTAGCTAAAACGTTCAGTCTTAAGTGTTCTTAAGTACGTACGTTTTCAGTCTCGATGGCTCTTCATTGCGTGCGTTTCGGCTAATCCTCTTACTCCCGCGTCTGTGCCTATGTTAACGAGAGGTCGCTCCACTCCGAACACACAGAACAGAAGAATAGAATTCATCTGCCCATAGCCGCCACTGCCTCAGTCGTTCCTCCTCGCTGTTGTTGCCATCGCTGATCTCATCCTGTCCGCCGCGTACACGGTCGACGGGAGAGCAGGCCTCCGAAATCCCGCCTCTCCGTTTCCTGTACGGGAGAAGGGCGATTAGGTTTTTGGGGAGCGTCTCCTACGCGACTGCTTGCCAATCTTTATCCACTACGTCGGCTACTTCGTCTACTTCAACTACGTCCGCGTCGCCTTCGTCATCACCATGAGCACCGACGCCGAGATCGAGAAGGCTACCGCTGACAAGAGTGTTGTCGACGACGTTGTCGCTTCTGCATCGGCCAACTGGCCAATTGTCGGGTATAACATGATTATAACTCTCCTGATTATTTACTTGTTTGATGTACTAGTGATTTGTGTAGATGTATATACTATATGTCTAGTACACAATTACACTGTTAAGTTTCAGCATGTCATTAGCACTATCTACGTCATGATTTTAGTTTATATTTGGATTAATATAATAAACAATTGCTTATATTCTCAACAGAGGCTGTCTTTGGATTAGCCGGTGTGGAGTTGTGTGACAGTGTTGTATGCAACGTGCTATCAACTTTCTTGTACTCAAATCTCTGCCTTATGTAAAATTAAGGTACGCAATTGCTCGTACTCTCAAAAAAAAATCTTCACCTGCAGCGTGTTGTGCCCTAGAATCTTAGTATTCGTACTACCACTACTCCCTCCATACCGGTTTATTAGTCACTTCTCCACAATCGCTGCTACCAAGGCAGCATGGTATAGGGCGAGGTGGAGGGAGTAAAAATGGTTAAGGTGCCTAAATACTAAGTGCGCCCTATTGTTGGGATTTTCTGATTTTGGAGAAGTGGCTAATAAACCGGGACGGAGGGAGTACTACTTCATCTATGTTTGTTCTGCATGCATGTCCAGTGTTTCTTAAGGTCTACGCTTGAACGTGCAATTGACCGATTACTTAGAGGAGTGTTCTATTTCATAATTTTCATCAAGCGATTGTTTCTTATCAGCGGGATGGCCTGAAATATGTTACTCCTTCAGATCCGTTAAAAACTGTCAAGAGAAATCAACATAACCAGTACAACCGGCATGTAGAACGTCTGACGCTTTTTCCAGATCAGATGGAGTATTTTGGATGCTGTAATCATCTTGATGAGGCAATGTAGTTGATAATTATCATTGTTTTCTATGCCACAAATGTACAAGAGCATGTCAAACTGTCGATTGAGAGTTATGGAAATATTATTGTCAAAATTATCTTGCAAAAAATTTACGATACCCCCTACCGATTGGTAATTCAAAATAAAGGTATTGTATTAGAGACGGCTAAGGAGGAAAAGGATGGGAAAACACTTTTTGGCTCCCCAGTGATCGCTCTATTCTGATAAATCAAAAATCATTTTATAAGTTTTAGGAAAATTGGAAAAATTCATGCATATTGTCAATGATGTATCCCACAATCGGGCAAAATTTTGATTTGAAATACTTTATATTGTGTGAGGTACAAGTAAATCTAAACATTTGTCATTTTTGTGTAGAGCCTAATAGAAAGTATTTCAAATCGAGATTTCACACACTTGTGGGATATATCATTAACAACATGCAGGCTTTTTTTCAGATTTTTTTTACTAAAGGGAGCATTAAAATCCGGGAGCAAGAAATCTTTGCTCGAAAAGGATGTGCTAGTTTGTGGACATAGTGCCAAGCTTTATTTTTGTACGTTTACTCCTCAGACATTGTAAGTTCAATTACTCCACATCAGGTCACATCGCACACAATGGGTGGAAAAAGAAGTACTTCAACATACATAGATCGCACTTATCAATCAGAATCAGTGATCTCGCTTTCTAAAAAATCAAAACATATACTTAAAAGTATCAAACAAAAAATCTGACAAAAATGACGTATGTTTTCAGGTAAATATTCTTAACCGTGCAAAATTTTAATGCAAAATACAATATGTTTCGAATTACACAAAAATGAAAAGGTTAGAAATTTAAAACTACATATTTTTCACCACTCAGATCTATATTCTGTATTTGATATTTTTGTGTAGCTCAAAACGTAACGAATTTTGCATTAGGATTTTATAGGCTTGTGAGGTACATCATTGAGAACATGCTTGATTTTTCAGATTTTAAAACTTTTAAATATTTTTTTTGGATCATTGGAGCTTGGGGGCACCAAATTTCCACTCCTTAAGGCTCGCTTGGATTGTAGTTTGAGATTACGGAACGACATTTCCTACCCCGAACGCTAAGTATTTTGAGCAGGACCTCCACCACTCCGTATTTTCTAAAAAAAATGCGAGTCCAGAATTAGTACATGTGCCAGGCATCTCCGAGTTCACACTGGCACCTGAGGCGACCACACTATCTACTGAACAGATGAATAGACAGGTTTGGAATGATTTCCTTGCTTGAAGAAAGCAACCGGGCCCCAATCAAGCAGCCACTCACACTATTTGTCAACTGACCAAGTGGGCATTGGGCTGGTGCTGCGTTGCAACCATGCTTCCATCCGTGCGGATCACTTGGTACATCACGAGCTAACCTTTGCTGCATGATTAACCTTTCAAGAAACTGCAAAACTGGCGTTTGTACACAGGCACAGCTAAACACTTGCATATCAGACACTATTTACATCTAGGGGCTGTTGACCTGTTGTTATACAAGGTGTATAATTATGTACGGAATGGTAAATAGCTGACACCCATCTCTTGACACCGTCTCCTCATCTTCTGGGCTTCCTCGCAAAAGCGGGAATGGGCTCATGGCAGCAACATGCCAGGGTTCATGTGAACATCTTCAACCCACCTATCATCTACTGGCAAAGGTCAAACCTTGGGCGGATGGAGGTCATTAATAACAGACTGATAGGCCGGGATGTTGGCATTGCACATTTCTAAACCATGATCCCAGATATATCTAGTGGCACAGCACATAAGCATATTCTGGACGGCGATTCACCAACATGGATTATCAGATCCCGAGATCAAACGGTGGAGGCGTGAAGCTCACATCAGATGCTCGCTTAGTTTCTGCTGGTTTCTGTGATGCTTGTGCTTTCTGTAGTCTCAATTGCTCAGTCGCTTGTGCTTCAATTGCATCAAGATCGAGGCCTTCAAAGAAAGCATCATCCCAGTATATGTCATTACTGGCTTCGGTAGCAAGGTGCGAGGAAGGTGGTGCTGGTTCTGGTTCAAGGTTTATGATAGGGATTGAGGCAGCTTGCTGGAAGCTTAGCTTTCTCTTTATGCTATCTGGTTTGCTGGATGATTCGCAATTGACTACACTTGCTTGACCATGTTCCTTTATTGAAGTGGCTCTCTCCAGGGAGCTTTGCTGGAGACCTAGAGGGCTTGCGCCAGCGGTACCATGCTTTTGAAACATCCCTTGTGGAGTCTCGATAGGGTAGTGCGAGTTTCCTGATGAACAGCTCACACTAACAGCTCTAGAGACAGAATTGTCAGAGAGATCTTGGTACCTTGAGGGAAGAACTACTGTGGACTGAGTAAGTAGTGACCGCCTGCAAAACATCAAATGAATATTCAGTTCCACAGTTTCTTTCTATAAATTTAACCAAGAAAAGAAACACGGACATGGTTGTCATTCTTCAAATGCTTCTGCTCAGAACTAAGCTACTCATGAACAAGAAAAGCCTAGTGCTGATTTCAAACATGCTTCATATGCAAAGAAAAGGCATGAGTCGGAATAGTAGTCAGATTCTCATAATCCATCCCATGTACAAAATTGACACTAAACTCTCAACTGAACTACATAATGTTCTAATTAGCAACATTATGTAAACACTATCTTAATCAAGATAAACTAACACGAACACGTCCAGTTGTACAGCCATTCAGTTCTACACTGCGAGTTAGAACCAGAACCGTGGTGCTGTCTTAGCTATTCAGTCTAAAAACAACACTGCAATTGAGACTGTAAGAGCACATGTGCTCAGTTGTGCTGATTGATGGCAAGGAAATGACAGAAAATAGGATTGTCTAGAAAAAATAGTGTACAGGAACATCATTAAACACTAGAGTAAAGAGTTCCATAATCATCTTGTAATACCTGTAGAAAGCCATCATGTCGCCGGTGTGTTCAGCACCTTGTTCATTCTGAGTAAATTGGCCTGTAGGAGTTGTCTGGTCATCAATAAAGCTATCTTCATATTTGTCGTCACTCTGATCATCCTCGTCAGCTGAATTATCAGCATCTTCAGACACCCTAAAACAATAATGTAAGGTAGCTATAATCAATAAATAGTAATGTTTTATTAGAATAATTGATTACACGGATATGCATTGACAGGCTATCATGATAGCAAACAGATTTAGCATTAGTTGGTATGCTAATATCAGGTTCTCAACACAAAGGTGTAGTACTCTTACTCGGCTTGCTCATCAATATATATATCCAGACGCCTCTTGGCTTTCCCTTTGTTTCCTACATCATCACAAATCATTACAAATAGGGGTATATCAAGGTACAAACATTGTGTAAAGCCTTGAGGTTGTAATGCTCACATAAATTGACTCACTAATAAGGTTAAAGACAGTTTCAGAATCAAATAGTTCGTAAGAGAAAAAGGCTAACTCACCCCTGGCATCGCCCATTTGGTTCGGCATACTTTTATTTGCAACATCACATTGTCTTCCGCCATTTTCATCATATTTGTCATTCAAAGACGTTGAGACTCTCTTGATCTTGTCACCGTATTTGCAGAGTCTTCTATACTTAGGTGCTTGCTGTACTGACCCTGATGTATCCCCTGCTACTGACTTAACCTGGCAATCATCAGACAAGCTATCGCAGAGCAGATTTCCTGCAGGAGTACGAGCAACAGGACTACATATTTTCACATTTGAAGGCCCTTTTGCCTCTGCTTGAGTCTGATGTAATACATTCTCTGTGGGTAAACAAGGAAGTTCAGTGACCCCAGCAGGAAATTGGCCCTTTTCCCTGAAGTTCAGTAATCCGTCATGGCATCCTGGCCCATTGCCCTGAGTGTGTGTTTTTGAAGAACCAACCTTAGGAACAAAACAAAGATCAGCAGTTCTGTCGGTTTCAAATTTCTGATGGCTAACTTCAAGGACTGGAGAATCAGGAACAATTCCTTCTTCAATATAATGTGTTAGCCTGGGACTCAGTTCCATATCTTCCTGAACTGACAAAGCTGGGGTCACCAATTTAGCATTGCATGGGGTGCCCCATTTTTCTGTTGGGCTTGAAAATGATTTAGATGGAGATGCAGGGAAACATACATGCCTGCCAGGGTCACATTGTTCAGAATAATCTGGGGAACAGGGAATTAGAGTTGATGCATTATCTGCAAATATCGGTTTGCTTGAATAAGCTATATCTATTCTTGGACCACTGACATTTGTTGTCAATTTGTAAGGAGTCGTCTTGTTCTGGACTTTATATTGCCAATTTACATTCTGTGTGCCCTTTTGGGATTCAGATGTCCTCGACAGGGAAGGTACGAAGGTGATTGAAACATAGCCTGTAACATCCACAGCTGCATAATCCCCACAGAAGAATGAGTGTATAGGATATTGTTTTACTGGAGAACTTGGCACATAGACACTTTTACTCCATGCCACTTGTCCAGATGGATAATAATGACCTTCCACAGCCTGATCATTCAGAGCTGCTACACCAGCAGGTTCTTGTAAGGGGGTCCCGCCCTGAGCAAGTGTTCAGGATCAGCATTAAAAATTATAGTTCATTCCTAAAATTGAAAAGAAAACAAAACTATGCAGATATACAATAAATGTACCTTTCTCCTAGAGAACGAAAGATCTTGAAGTCGTTGCATAGCATCAATTAGCATATCTGTTGTTCGAAAAGAATGAGGTACTTCATAGATATCACACGGAGACACCTGGAAACTAGGAAATGCAACAAGAGATGGCTTCCAAATATCCTCTTTCTGTACACTAAAGTACCGAGCAATCAGTTGACCATCTTCCACTGACATCTTGTTCAAGATTGGAGAAGCGCAACTAACATGAATTTTTCTTTTCTTTAAGCAAGGAACATACTTCTCTATTGACAATTTGACATATTTAATTTCTGGCTTATAGATATGCGGAACCTGTTTAAATGGATAGCACAATTAGAACCTCCAGAGTGAAGAAACGGTTATATAAACAAACCGATCAGACGGAATTACCATCCTATCGCTATTACAGTATTCAAACATATCCTGTTTACGCAATAGATTTTTCATTGTCCGAGTACTTCCTTGTTTCTTTTTGTACCCTTGCAACTCCTGTCCTTCACAAGCCAACACCAGTTTGGGCAGTTAAGGTAGCCAATGACTAAGAGAGGAAAAGCGTATTTTGTAAAAAACAAATGCAACTCTTTTCTGGACACGATATTATTATCTTTGTTGGACATGATAAGTTCTCATCGTCACAAAAGGATATCAACTCGCCCTTCATGCTTCCGCCCAGTTCTTCCCATGCGTTGAATCATTCTTAATGGAGAGACATTGGCATCAAAACAGATCACAAGATCAACCTCCACAATATCTAGTCCTTCCTCACCAATTGATGTCGCCACTAGAATGTTGTATTCCCCGGATCGAAATTTCTGTAAGCAGTTTACATGATGAGTTGAGAGAGGGGTAGGGAGGGAGACGCAAGAGTTAGGGTTTTTTCAATACCTTTAAAATAGCTTGTTGCATTTTCTGCGTCTGTCCCTTAAGCCTGTTACCTGTAAAGCGCAAAAGATTTTAATTAAACCATGTGATTGCAGAAACCGGGTTCATCTTTTTAATGGGCCATATTTTCTACAGACTAATATACTAAACCTACTGAAAGACATCATACACCCCTTGGAGCATATCATCACAAATTCACAATCCATCATCATACCTGCAGAGCTCTGACCGATGAACTGAGCAGGTCTGAAATTTTTGTCACAACTGCCTCCTAACGCACCTATTATTTCTCTGTGATTCAAAGCAAACAATACAATGTTTAGACTTCTAATATGGTATACAATCAAGCAAAACACAAACACTCGACTATAAATATTGTTTATGTTCTCTAAGAAAAATTACAGAAGTTTTTTCTGATTGCCAGCCAAGAAAACAAGGAACAACTTGTCTGGGTGTGAAGAGAAACAAAACAGTGAAGTCCAGCAAAAATAGTCCATCCTACATACACTAGTAAGCTGTAAATGTTTTGCATGGCGATAAAACCTGTTTAATCCATGCTTGCTAACTTTTACTGTAATTTGCAAAATTAAGACAGGATTGAGTGATGAAATATTAGTCCCATACAATGAGCGGCAGTGACTAAAAACAGAACCCTAGGTTTGACTCTTGGGCGCGCACCCACAAACAAATTCACGAACTCTACACCGGATCATGGATCAGTTTTACAATTTAGATTCTTACAGGGTTTGATTCTTGGCACTTTCCATAAGTTTGAGCAGATAATGGTGACAAATAGACTTCGTTATTTATCACAACACACAAAACGACGAAAAACTGTATAGAGATTAACTTTTCAATCCAGAAATAGATACGTAAACTGTAAGGTGCTACTCCCTCTGTCTACAAATACATTGCACACACGCTTTTCGAGGTTCAATTGTGACCATCATTTTGGTCAACAATACATGGGTTATGCGCTGTAAAAACATACCGGTAAATTCGTATTCGAATAGGTTCCAAAAGATATAACTTTTATGAATTTTCATCATAGATTAAGGGTCAAATTGATGGTCAAAGTGGAATCACGCAAAACTAGGACGCCATGCAATTGTGGACGAAGAGAGTACATAATAGCTACAGCTAGTACGAGGTTAGGTTCTTACTTGACACTTTCCCGGTAATGCGAAAAGATAATCACCCTTGAGTCCTTTGGATTGTTTTTGTCTGCAAAAAGATTACCAGTAACGGAAACATTAGAGTAAAGTTTGCTTTGTTTTAGTTAATAAGAGCGTAAACTATTGAAGCCAATTACAACAGAAGGCTCTTCCCGGGGGAGATGCACATATAAATTGTGATAAAGTCATGTATACCTACTAAAAGCATATTACAATAGTACAACATTTGCACGCATAGTAGAGTGAGTAGTATCAAGTGTTCTGATAACAGGCAATAACCGGATGGCGAAGTTTCACAACTGCGTTACTCACTACTATGCCATAAAAGAGCTATTTTTCTTATAAATTACACGAGAACAGAAGAGTGGCATTGTCAGATATAATGTTGAGTGAGAGCCCGATCCAGCATGGGATTACAGATTTATAATGATATATAGAGTAAATATTTGTCTTATTACAACAAACAGTGTGCATAATAATATAGATAGACAAGTTAACTGGACAAATTATATGCCATACTACATAATTACTCCCCCCTTTCATTATTATAAGATGTTTCTTATATTTCAATGTGGACTAGATACGGACCAAAATGAGTGAACTTACACACTAAAACACGGATAGATACATTTATTTTTGAAAAAAGTTAAAACATCTTATAAAAGTGAACGAAGGGAATAGAAAGTTGCTTACGGAAGTGATCGACTAGGACTTCTACCAATTTATGCACTTTTGGACTGGGCATGCCCTTGTTTAAGAAGCTCCACATCATTTCCTTTGCTCTGGCGAAGGTCTCATTCTTCGAGAACATATTCCACGCCCTTCAACAAAGAACCATGGTGCGAGGCACAAAAGGGTTACTTACAAAACTAGGTAGAGGGTACAAAAAAAATCAAGAAAACAAAGTTTATAAACTCCCAAAGTATTGTTCTATTGGTATGATATAATCACAGAACAATATAAAGCTACAAACTCTAATCCTAGTCAACTCCAATAACCATTTGGCATTAAATTATGCACGCTGGTGCTGTAAAAAAATCTGCACTCCAGTTCCTTAAAAACACATGTCATTGTAAAGAACTAAAGATTGCAACTAACAATGTTGACATTTACATAATCTTGTAGAAATCTAACTGGAATTTCCATAGACTTCTTAGTCCAGTTAGTTCATAAAGGATGGAGAAAGGATAGGTGCAGAAATTGTAACAGCTCAAACACAACTAAGCTCCACTGACCCATCTTGAATTCCGAATTTATCGAGATATTACTACATGTAAGTTGTCAACAGTTGAGATTACTTCTGCTATGAAGGAAAAAAGACCAGGCAAGGATATTATTACATGGAAAAGAGAATGTTGCCCACAAAATCCTTAGGGGCTTAATCATTCATTACTATTCACATACAGGTAAAATCATGTAGTGAAAATGGGTGTAAACAATACCCCTCCTTCAAATTGTCTTCAATCGCCTGATATGCTGGCTTGATTCCATGGCTCAAAAGCAATTTACTTATGCGACAAAGTGTGTTGGCAGCTGCAAAAGATCGGCGAATTTCATTTTTCTTTTCCATTGGAAGATTTGGTGGGGGTGCTTGGTTGAATTTCTCCTTCAGAATGTGCAGTTGATGTGGGCTCCACTGGCAACAACAGGGAACCAATTAATGATGCACATGTGTAGCAAATTAGAAATAAGTGCATGAGCAGATAATCATAGTCAAGATGATGTTTGAAGTATTCTAAGAATTAGAAATATACGTTTGCAGCATCCCTATGGTCAATCACCCCAGCAGCACGCAATTGGACAATATGTGGACGTATAATTTCCAAGAGTTTCTCATTAACTTGAGATGTATCACTGCCAACAGGAACCTGCACTGAAACAAGTAAATTCCAGAGCACAGAAAAAATAGCAAATTACAAACTTATGGCAGTTCATCCACACCTTTACAAGATCAACTGTGCGTGTGTTAACATATTGTTGGACATCAGGATCACTTTCATCACGATGAACCAACTCTGAAATGCATAAATTGCTGATAACACCTTGGATATCTGGATGCTTTGCTGAATGAAAATCAAGATAAGATTCATAAATTATATAGCATTTGATTTTTTAGCAAGTATTCAATCATAATGTACAGAGACTTACATCCTGGTGTAGCAGTCAAAGCTAAAATTCTTAAGGGTACACGCGATGCCACCAACTGTCAACATAGCAGAAAACAAAGAATGAACATGCAGAAGTTGTAGCACTCATAAATCTAACTTACTTTACTAATATCATCAGTTAAATGGGCTTAATAATGGAAGAACACAAGATGATACAGTAACAAAAGATATGTGCAATGTAAAATTCAGATGATATAATATGGATAAAGTACTTGAGCATCAAACATGCCTTACGAACAGCAGTGCAGTAAGCATAATTTCCTGAAGCTCTATGAGCTTCATCTATCACCAAGCAAACTAGCTGTTTCATCACGCATATACCTGTTAAAAGCAAACTTTATAACATCAAACCAGAGAAGAACTGAGGATACAGTAACAGCAAAGTTGACAACACACACTAAAAGGCTTAATGTAGATAGTCTAGTATTGAAGTGGTCAATCCAGACATAAGTGTACTAGATGAGAAGGTGGCAGAGAATGAATACTACCTCCGATCCATAATAAGTGCCGTGGTTTTGAACTAGCCCCGGTTCAAACTGCGACACTTATTTTGGATCTGAGAGAGTAATTGATTGGAATGAGTAAATTATATAGTTACAACCTGGTTTTCTGCGCACACATTTGTATCAATTATCTAGTTATGAGTTATGGCATGGTTTTTCATGTGTAGACATCTGTATATGTTCCCATTTGCACAAGCCAGCCCATGCCTCGTTCACATTTTGACGGAGGCCCCAATGCAACTGCATTCCATTATACAAACTAATAGGAAGAAAATTACATTGTTGCTCCCAAAATTTAGTCCATCTTCATGTATTCATTCTAAATCTAAATAAACAAATGAATCCTAAAAATGACAAAGTAAATAGGTACAAAAAATACAAATAAAGATCAATAAGAAATACCAGAAACATTCAGGGAAATCACCAGATTGTATATCATTTTCAAGAATCTGTGGAGTGACAAAAAATACTCTTTTAGACTTCCAAAAACTTGATCGCTTCTCAGGGCTTAGATTCCCTTTCATATCAATTGTCCACTCCTGCAAACAAGTAAATCCCATTAATTTCCAGCACTGGCAGAGACAATACACTAATCTTTATCGGATACCAGACAAGAATGAATATGTACCACATAAATTTTAATACCTGTGGTATACCCACTGTATTATGGCATGCCTCAATTTGCTGCGTAACAAGTGGACGCGAAGGGGCAGTAAATACTATTTTTCCTGAAGTGTTCACATGTACCAGGTGAGGGGAGTAATTTGTTAGCAAGTACCTTTGGTATCAATTTGGGACCAGAAATTACCTTCAGGAAACCATCTAAAATAGTTATACATCACTACTGCAGCGATAAAGGTTTTGCCAAGCCCAGTTGGCAAAGCCACTAGTGTATTTGTAAACAAGGCCTTCTGGACAATATATAGCTGGTACTTACGGACTTCTATATTAGCTGCAACATGTGAACAAAAGGCAAAGAAGTTACAAAGATCAAGTTTAAAAGCATGTCCCTAGAAATATCTACATTTCCTCAAAAAAAATCCAAACATGTTTATAGCAGCATTGAACCATTTCACAAAATGAAATCTTCCACAGGAGTTTAACATAGTGTTTGAGGAGGCACAAGGTAGCATGCTGATTAGTGCCCAGCGAACATCCGCGAGTAGAAACCAAGGCCCACAAGGCCTCAAGGAGCAGTTAACAGCAGACAAGCCTGGGAAGAATAAAAACTGAAAAAGGGAAGAAGAGGAGAGCAAACATTAGGCTGATCTGTGGCTCACTGTGCTGGTCTGTGGAAAGGGCAACCCTAAGCCTACTGCACAAGGAAGAGATTCTCTCCAACACCACACTACTATTGCCTTCCTTATTCCCTCCCTGCCAACTTCCTTATCCACCTTAGCACCATCCTTCCTCACTCGGCAGGCAGGCTCCACATCACCAGAAGTTCCAATCTCCCCTTCCAACGCCGTCTCTCTTTCCCCTTCAATACACTGCCATCTTTCTGGTTGTTTCTGGCGACCAAGAAAAATGGATTCGGTGGTGTGGGTGGCGGATATAGTGGTGAGGAAAGAAATTCAACTGGCAACGGCAGATTGAACTCCACAGTACCACGTTGTTGTGCTGCTTCTGGCCTTCTAGAA
This sequence comes from Poa annua, assembly GCA_026929855.1. Taxonomy (NCBI): domain Eukaryota; kingdom Viridiplantae; phylum Streptophyta; class Magnoliopsida; order Poales; family Poaceae; genus Poa; species Poa annua. The sequence goes on from CM049434.1 coordinate 44,299,803, forward strand.
GGCTATTTTGGTCACCTTTGGGCCAGCTTTCACCCTCAGTACCCGGCTCATCAATAGGAAGGACCACCACAAACAGCAAATGTACTACCGACGCTGCTTTTTGCAACACTGGTTTCATAGGCTATTTTCTGATTTGTTTAATGATTTCTCTTACCATTTATATATCTGAGGAATGAAACCTGCACATCTAAGGATGAAAATGGTACGGGTATTTTTGGGCTGACCGATCGTACGGCCAAAGCCTTTCGAATAGATTCAGTGGGATAGTTGCCAGGTACATAAGCGGATTCACAGCGTGTTTGGTTGGGGGGTGTTTTAACTAGGGAATGGGAGTTTGGGGGGTACGGGAGTAAAACTCCTCCGTATGGTTGAGGGCAGAGAGAGTTGTACTGGGAAGGGGAAGGGGAATTACGGTGGCCAAATCCCTCCTTTCTCTTCCCTAGGGGGACCCTGGTAATTGAATCGAGATAGAGACTGCAGGCGAAAAAAAAGAGGAGCGATTAGTTCAACCAGCCCCGCAATCGAAGGCACCAGAAACCCCGCAAAAATCTTTCCCAGTTCGCGGCAAAATTCTTGTTACATAGATCGTGCTTGACCTTCTCCCGGGAACTCAGCCAGCGCTAAACCGCCTCCTCATCTATACAGAGGTGACGACATGAACGAACAGGGCCAGGTCTTCTTCTTCCTCTTGCAATATCAATTTTTGGTGTGGAAAATTGATGCAAATCGTACCATCTAGTAGGTATCTTATTTCTTTGGAACCCATCTAGCTGAATCTGATGGCAACAAATTCTGATTCTTCACCGATCTATCTAGATTATTCCTCTTTCTTATTTTCGTTTTGCTGCAAGATCGATTATTTCCTTACTTTCCACTTTTCTTTCTTATCCAGCACTCGAACCCACGTCGCAAAAACAGCCACCTCTCAAATTCCAGGTGATACTCCCATGACACACCAAACAAAGGAATGAGAATAAATGCTAATCTCCCATGCCCAATCCTCACGCTAAACTCCCATTCCCCATCCCTGATCCAACCAAACACGCTGTCAGGGTACTCATACAGATAAAGACATAGTTTCCTTTTTTTGACATCATATCTGGTAACTAGCCGGTCAATTATCCTGCAACTGGGAAAAATCAAGCAGTTGCCCACACCCCCTTTGTCCATATGCCCACAGGTAGCCTTCTCCGGCATCACTGCAGTCATGCCCCTTGGTAGCCAGCCGTCAATCCTCCTGTCTCATGTGTGATGGTTGCCGAGAGCAGACTCCATCGTATCTGCCACTATGACCGAAGGGGTCAAACACAGACACATCGGCTGCCATGACTGGTGTAAACTAGCTGAAGCGTGCACTCCTGCGGCACATGGGTTTGCTGCTGTTCGCGGCAATGCTGGGAAGGAGGCACTGCCTGCTCTTGTGGCCATTGCCCTCCTCGCTATTCAGGTGCTTGACCAAATCAGTGCTCCCTCCACTTGACACAGCACATCCATGGCAGCCACTTTAGGTGGTGAGCTCTGGGGATGAGAGAGAGAGAGATGGTTGGGGATGGGATGCATTTGTTTAAACGTGGATGAAGATAGAACTTCAGTTTCCTCAATTTTCCTTCGCTATTGGTGGATGTGAACTGTGGTCTGTGGAGTCCTTTAGGCGCTAAACTTACTCTAACACAGGACCAGGCCCAGGACACCAACCAACCAAACTCTTAGACATCTGGCAAATATAAATTTTCTATGTATCATACAACTATGAATTTTTCTAACCGGTAATTCATCAATATTCAACTTGTCGAGCTCATAGTATTATAATTATGTACATATTAGTTACTGCTGGTAAGCTGGTATACATTATGTGCCTTATATATGACTCCTAATTTCAACACGACATCCGGAAATATATCCACGGGGAGCCCTATTCGTGACCAATCACTGATGGTTTTGATGCCGTATTTGTATCCAGGCACTATCGGCTCTAATTCCACCCCTATGCACATCCTTGTCCAAGCACGGATCTGCTGGAGTGTAGATGTGAAGCTAGTGGATGTCTAACTGCTAAAAATTTATGGAATTCCCAGTAGAGAGAAATATCCCAATTCCCGAGGTCCAGATTGGCGAGCAAAATACTTAACGGCAGGAATTCACAACTCGTGCACCATTTTTTACAATGCATGTTGCATGTACCTAATCCAGACTATACTAGAATAGCGTTATGATCATACTGCTACAAAATTATTGATAGGAAAGGAAACTAAAGATATATGGCTTACAGGCGTGGTGCATAAGCAAAATCAATTTTAATGTTTAAATGCGTTAGCCTTTATTTGTCAGCTCCATAAGCAAGTAACCGGAACTAAATCTCAAAAACACTATCTCACACTTGAACAGGTCCGCAAATTAGCCTGCCTTGTGAGTCTAGGGCAGTCAAGAATATGATAACCAAAATGCACATGATATCCACTAGTAAAACCTGTAAAAGTAAAAAATTGAACTATTTGACTTATGGACTCCAAACCCCACTGATTTCGTACAATTCACCCAGGAATCCTCTTGATGGCAGATAAAAAACAGAGCCTGTGCAGGCTTAAAATCTTTGAACAAGACAGTTGTCCCCAGCACCACCAAAAACGACATTTTTAGTGCATCAATAAGCACATTGCCACGGGTGTGTTTCATTAAAACGCTCACATGCCCACAAGCTATGTTCAAACAAGAATATAACAACAGCAGAACTCAAGTCACTGACAAAAAATGCATACAGAAATCCAACTCAGTTACGAACTCACTTGGATAGATCCATGTCTGCGCCGCCTCGTGGTCCAGCGCCACAGCGCAGGACACCTCCGCGGTCTCCTCCTCACCTGCTCTCCACGAGCATCCCTCGTCGGCGCGAACCCCAGAGCACACCCCTCGGCTAGCAGGTGCCACCGGTGCCGCCACCGGTGCAACCGGCGCAGGGGTCAGCTTACCCTTCAGGGCCTGCCTCTTTATGAATCCGTCAAGGAAACGGTCGATCGTCGCCTGTCGTGCGCCGCCCGCGGACGGCCCGTGGAAGAAGGGCGACGCGGCCGAGGGGGCGGGGGCCAACAGTGGGGCCGCCGAGGGTTGTGGGGGCGGCGGCGCAGAGTTGGAAGCGGCGGCCGTGGAGGTCGAGGCGAGGGCGCAGGCGCTGTCGATCTCGCGCACGGCCGCCTCCCAATCGAAGCCCTGCGGTTAGGGTTTGGAGAAAGAGGCCGTGAGAACATACAATGGGAGGAGGGGGGAGGAACGGGAGAGCTGCGCGCTTACGTCGTCGTCGTCGTCGACGGCATGGGCGTAGGGAGGCGGGGGCGCCGACATCGGGCTGCTCGGCTTGGCCGCTCCGAGAAGGTTCGCCGAGGCTTGGGGAATTGGAAATTTCGGGAGGGAAAAGGGAGTGGGATTTGGGCGGGGAAATGGGGAGTTTCGGGGAGGACGATGAGAGAGAGGGGGGAGAGCAAATTACAGGCTGCGGTTAACGGGCCGCCTTAGATGAGCTATAGCCCGGGTCAGTTGTTTTTCTTTTATCTGTTATAAAAAAAAGTTGCTTTTCTTGTATCAAACAAGTCGCTCGTCGATTTTACAAACTTATTAAAGAGAAAAAGGCAAATCAAAAAAAAAAACAGAGGAAAGTTTCCCATCCCGAAAGTGAGGGATTTCTTTTTTATATATATGGAACACTGGTATTCCATTAAAACACGACAAGATCGCTGATCATCATACTGGTCCACATTACATGTTCTCTGTGTGCTACACGACAACCCAACGCTGCTACTTCATGAGCAGCTTTGTTACAGCTTCTCGGTGCAAACACAAGACTAGTATCAATGAACTGAGTGGAGTTTGTATCTCATATCAGCAAAGAGCACCCCCAAGGGGCTGAAGTCATAGGGTTTGTTTGTTTGGGCTGCAGCTGTTGAGAAGCAGCTGTAGCTGTTGGGCTGTGAGAAAGCTGCTGTTGGAAGCAGAGATTTGATGTTTGGCAGCAGTGCTGTTGACAGCTGTTGTTGTTGGTTTTATGGGTAAAATGTCTGTAATGTCCCTGAGCATTGAAGATGTTATATAAGTGTTAATTTGAACCGAAATATTTATTTCAACTAATTTTATTACGCCAGTTTATCGATTCTTCTCAAATAATTAAAACATTATTTATCCAAACATAGATTATTACATATAGCCCGAATACGCCGAAAAACCATGAAGCATCACATACATTTTACGACGCGACGATGGTACAAAGCGACAGGGCGGCGGTGCTACAAAGCGACAAGGACGAGTCGGACAGGACAAGATAAGGCAGTGTCGCGAGCTTGACGGAACGACATCGGCCACTCTCGAAGGATTGTTCATACTTAGGATGTTTAAATTATTTTAGTTTATCTTCTTAAAAATAACTAGAAACACAATTTATCAAATAATTTTAATTAAATCTTGGTATATTTCGGAAATGTTTATCTCAAGGCTACATGTATTTTTCAGAGATCTTTGGATGTTAAGCTCGATTGTACTAAAGATGCGTACATCTATACAATCATAAGCAATCAGAACACGGGTGAGCAGCTACGGGTTTGCTCAATCGGACACCGGCGTCACCACTCCTCCTTCCGCACGACCGGGACTCAACTCGAGGCTGGGATTCGTGATTTGCTGGAGCACCCGGTGCGGGAGAGCTGCAGCGGAACCGCGACGGGGAGGGAGCAGGGCCGGGCGGCCATGGAGGCGCCGACCGTCACACAAAGCTGCTAGCAAGGGGATCTGATTCGTGGCGAGGCGGATGCTCGACGAACTCCTGTCTCCGGCGGCGGACGAGACAGGGCGAGCTGGCGGCTCGACGGACTCCTGTCTCCGGCGGCCGGCAGCGTCTCCTGCAGCCCCGGTCGCTGCTGGCCGGCGGCGGGGACTGGCGGCGCTGGCGGCGAGGACTGTTGGCGCTGGCGGCGGGGACTGGCGTCGCTGGCGGCGGGGACGGGCGGGGATTGGCGGCGGGGACTGGCGGCGGCGGCGCTGGCGGCGGGGACTAGCGGCGGCGGCGATGGCGATAACCCTAACTTCCCATGGCGTGCGTAAGGGAGATAGAGGAAAATGGTTCGGGAGTTGTTTCCGTGAGGATGTGTTCGAGTTTTGTATCCGGTGGTAGGTTCTCTGTAATTCCTAGGAACTATTGAGGGTTATTTCGTCCGATGACTTGCGGGAAGCAGCGAAAAGCTCGGGAAGCAGCTCCCAGCTCGCTTCGCGAATCGTTCGTTCCCTACGTTCATTTCCTTACCGCGCTTCTCCCCAGCGCTTATCTATTTTTCATTGTTTGTTTCAGCTTCGGATTCTCAGGCTCAAAAGCAGAAGCCACCGCCGAAACAAACAGAGCCATAGTCATAGGTGTTGACGACCATATTATGATTATTGCAATCGGTCTCAAAAGCCACCCTTCCCACACCATATTGATCTGCCACATCAATTGCGTATCAAAGAGGAATCATCCCGGTATACTGCACCCCATCCACCTCTCCTTTTCTTTTCATCAAAGGAGGCATCAACCTTGACCTTCAGAAAATTCAGAACCAGTGGTGTCCAAAGCACCTCCTGTTGCGTACTTTTTCCTTGTTTCTTCTTCTTTTATATGCTGCTGCAATTCGCCCACACATCTTCTTGCATAGGACTGAAATTGAAATTGAACAACAGCCAAACGCTTTTCTCAATGATTACCCTTGTTACGTACAGTCCAGCAGTTCCAAAGCAGCGACACGGTCAGAAGTTGCTCAACTTCCGGTAGGGCAAGAACTTCCTGGAGCACTTCGAGCGAAGATCGGCACGGCAAAAGCTTTAGCCCGACGTCCTCAAGCAGGAGAGCATGTCATCTTTTATTTGAATATTTACAATTCAGAGAAAGATGTCCGCCATCTTCGAAGAGCTTGTGACAAACTGAACATCTAGTATCGAGCTCCACACCCTTTCTAGCAATATTCATGTACAAGGGATGGCTATTATGTGGGAAACGCCACAGAAAATGGTGTACCTTAGGCAAACATTTCACCTTCTAGAGTTTAGTGAAAACTTCATGTTTGACCGAACCAACTTCTGATCCTTGTCCCTCTTGCCTCACTGCTATTTGTTTCTCAATTTGAACATGCACCCTATAAGCGGATTTGACAGAGAACAAACCTCTATTATCAAAATGCCAGAATATGAAATCCTCCGAGTCCTCACGCAACGGAATATTCAATATTAGCTCGGCATCCACAGGAACAAACACCTGATGAACTTTCGGTTGGTTCCAATTAAGCGTATCCGCATCAATTAGCTCAGAAACAAGGTTCAAATCACAACCATTCATGTCAGTAGTAGGTTTTTTAGTGGTGTCAGTCGGTAACCAGGGGTCCTCCCAAAGTCCCAAATGTGAACCCTCGAACCATCTCCTATCCTCCAAATGATTCCTTCATTTAGAACTTCCTCGCAGTATACTCCTCCACACATAGCTCATTCCAGCTTGTGGTTTCGCTGTCAAAACATTTCCCTCTGGATAGTACTTAGCACGCAAGACACGAGCACAAAGGGAGTCTGGGGACTGCAGCAACCTCCACCCTTGCCGTGCAAGCATCGCAAGATTGAAGGATTATAAATCTCAATCTCAAACCCCTTCCTTCTTATATAATTTCATTTTTTTCATCCAACCCAGTGTATTTTCTTGACTTCGTCATTCAGAGACCACCAATAATGACGAACCATTTTGCTAATTTCATCACAAAGTGTTTTGATAGGTCAAAACAAGCCATAGCTTTCGTGGGAATGGCCTGGGCAATAGCTTTGATCAAGATTTCCTTTGCTGCCATAGACATAAGGCGCTCCTTCCTCCCTTGAATTATTTTCAAAAAAAAATCCTTGATGTAAGCAAACCACTTAGCTTTGGAACGGCCAATATATGTTCGTAACCCAAGGTACTTCCCATCTAAAGATTCCACACCTAGCTCGAGTGCTTGAAGCAGCAGATTTTTTCTCGCATGTGTTGCGTTTGCACTGAACATAGCTGAAGATTTGTCTCTATTTATAACTTGTCTAGAGCACTCCTCATACAACTTCAGAATAGATTTGATGGTTTCAACACTATGGATACTAGCTTCAACCAGCAACAAGGAATCATCGCTCGAGGTGTAGTTGGCGCAAGTTGTATCCCTCTAATCAGACCATTTGTTTCAGCCTTGTGCAGCATATCCAAAAAAACTTCAGCACATAGGAGGAAAAGGTAAGGGAAAATAGGATCCCCTTGCCGAAGACCCCTCCCAGGCGAGACTACACTTGTAAGATCACCATTTACCCGTAATATGTAAGACACTGTTGACACACATTTCATAATAAGATGGATGAAAGCATTATCGAATCCCATTTTCCTCATAATACCCTCCAGAAACGGCCACTCCACCCTATCATATGCATTGCTCATATCAAGTTTTAGTGCCATAAAAACCTCTTTTCCTTTCATCTTCCTTCTCATAAAATGTTACATTTCATAGGCTAGTATTGTGTTATCTAAAAATTAGTCTTCCCGGAACAAAAACACTCTGATTTGGGGATATGACATCCCTGAGAATAACCTTAAGTAGATTAGCGGTGACTTTGGAAATAAGTTTATACGCCACGTTGCAAAGGCTAATAGGGCAAAGATCTTTTATCTGATCAGGTTCTGAACCTTTGGGATTAGTACGGCAATAGTCTCATTCCATCCCTCCGGTATACTGCCGCCTCGCAACACGTGTAGCACCTCTTTAACCACAGTCTCACCAACTGTCCCCCAAAACCTTCTATAAAATATAGTTGGCATGTGATACGTCCAAAATGTATCTATAATTTTTGATTGTTTCATGCAATTTTTATGTTTTTAGTACTTGTTTCTATATTAAGTTTATTATTTATCTGGACTAACCTACTAATAGTTGCAAAAGTGCACAATATTCTTGTTTTACTCTTTAATGTGTAGAAATTATCAAGAATACAAGAGGAAACATTGTTGGAGTCGAATTTGGACTTTCCAGAAATCTGTCTGAAAACTATTTTCGAAGATTGTCACGTTTGGGCCTGAAAACGATGTCAAATGGAAATCAAATTTTTTACAAAGTTGTAGGAAATTTTCTGCTAATAATCCTGGACTTAAAATTCGGCCCAATCCGAGTCCGGATGCTCCTGATATGCCCGATTTCGTGGAGACCAAGAGGGGTTGACAGAAATCCGAGAGTCTATATAAAGAAGGAAACCCTAGGTCGTGAAGGACTCCTCCACCCACGAATTTTCAGCCACCAAAGCCACGTTTTTGCCTCCCCCATGGATCCCATCTCCATGGGGGAGGGCTCCCAAGAAGCCATGAATGAGGGAGGCTAAGGGGCGGCGCTCCCCCATGATGCCGGCAACAGGGAAGGAGTTCCCCGCGCCGCCGCCGCCGCCCTGCGCTCCTCGCTGCCCTCTCCGCCGTCTTCATTGCCATCTCCATCACCAACTCCTCCTTGTATTCAGTGGTTCATGCTCCCACAAACCTCTCTACCGTCCTATGTGAACATGGTGTTTGATGCTATAATATTTATCCTATGATCTATGACATGTTTGCGTAGTTATTTGTCTTTTGATTGCTTTGTTGAATGCATGAGGTTCATTAGAGTTGTATGTTGATATGGTACTGTCCTTTGTTGTCCATTATATTTGTGCGCGCATGGATCAACACCCTAGGGTTAGTAGTATGTGCAAAGGAAGGGGGTAGTTCTGCCGGAGTGACAGAAACTTGAGGACTCGAACCGGTTAGTTGCACGGATGGGAGTAAGAGGACCATGAACTTAAGGCCATGGTTGGGGAAACCTTAATGCATTGTTAGTATTTACGGATGTTTGCTAATAATCCAATCATATAGTACTTGTAATCCCAAGTGGTGGAGTGCATCTATATTTAGCCTCTCCCACATAGAAAACTGCATCGAAGACAATGAAACCAATATCTTCACTAATTAATCTTAGACAAAGCCACCACAATTACCACCACTTTTCCACACTCATGGTACTGTTAGTTTATGGTTACTTAGTATATTTTATGGCTGTAGCACTAACATTTACTTTATTGTATTTATTATCTTGCAAAGATATCTCTTGTACCCGTATTATTGCTCTAGTTTTATTTCCTAGATAATTCAAACGTTTGGTGTGCGTAGAGTTGTATCAGTGGTTGATAGAACTTGAGAGAACATTCATCCTACGTTTAGCTCCTCGTTTGGTTCGACACTCTTACTTATCGAAAAGGCTACACACGATCCCCTATACTTGTGGGTTATCAAGACCTTTTCTGGCGCCGTTGCCGGGGAGCAATAGCGTGGGGGTGAATATTCTTGTGTGCAATTGTTTGTTTTATCTCTAAGTAGTTTTTATTTTCAGTTTTAAGTTTTTCTCTATCTTAGTATGGATAGGGAATGCGAATTACAAAGAAATTAGTTGTACTTGTTATCTAAAAAGTTTTCAAAAAGGAAAATGATTGGAAAGATGAGTAATGGTTAAGTGGGGGTCGACTTTGAACACTTGTGTTCATGCCTATGAAACCAAAACAATTCTTTCCATGTAAGCTTTTCAGTTAAAAACTTGTATATATTGTGTATATATTGTACATATTTCTCTATACCACAAAAATAAAATGTATAGATAACTTCTAGTTTGTTTATGATGCAAGTTTGCCACTTTGCTGCCTAGAAACAGATTTCTGTGCTTCACTGTATAAAATGTTTAAAATCACCAGAACTTGATATTGGTCTGAAATTTGTTGAGTGCAAAGCACTGCCTATTAACTTACTTTCATTAGTTTTGACTTTTATGATTTGAGCTTCGTAGATAGGTCTAATAATTCGATCTTTACTGACTGATTCTGCTTAGACAGATTTCCTGTGCTTCACTGTAAAAAATCGTAATAAATCTCAGAATATTATTTTGACCTGAAATTTTTTGTGTATCAACCTGAGATCATGATCTGTCTTTCATTAGTTTTAAGTTTTTCCATTTGAGCTACGTAACTATCTCGTTGAGTGTCATCTTTACAGACTGTTCAATTTTGACAGATTTCTATTATGTTTATTTAATATTATACTTAGGATTCAAAAGTTTCCTTAGTTTTTCGACGGACAACGTAAATAATAAGAAATCTTGGTATTACAGTGGCTAATGTTTAATAAATATTATGAGATTTGACAATACATGAACATGAGTGGATTTTATTTAATGAGTACTAACCCTACTAATGAATTTTCTGAAGTTTTATGTGGATGTAGCTTATAAGTTCTAATCAATATGGTGATATGATATGAACAAGAAGACACAAGAGCTCAAGCTTGGGGATGTGTAGGTGCATCCCAAGAACATATTCAAGAAGATACGACCATCTAAGCTTGGGGATGCCCGAGTCATCCCCCTATTCATCAACTAACATGAGGTTGTCTCCTTCATACTCTATATTACCCATCCACATGGTATGTATTGTGTTAACTTGTATTATAGTTGCTTTTATATGTCTTGGTTTTATCTTCTTTAGTTTTATTAGGCTCTTTATTTCGTTTTGATTACTTCTTTACTTTCACTTATAAATTGAAAACAACAAAAATAGTTTCTTTTGTTTTGCTTCTTTATTTGGTTCTCTATTTTGATTTTATTTGGTTTTTACCTTTGATTTTTATTTAGAGTTTTACTTGCTGTAGCTAGCATGTTTAAGTTTTTCTTAGCCTCTAGTCTCTTAGTTTAACAAAAATAAAACACCAAGTTTTACCCATTTAGCAGCTTAGTTGATAAATATGGTGCCTAGCTAAAATGCGTTAAAGAAAAACGCTTATGGGAGACAACCTATGTTTTATTTCTGTAATTTTCTTTTATTTGAGTCAAGGAGCATGCTTACCTCTGTAACAACTCATTAGTATATTTATTTTATTTCATTGTTGTGCCAAGTAAAGTCTCTAATAGAAAGTTGATACTAGATTTGGATTTCTGCACAGTAACAGTTTTCTGCTGTCCACCGTTTAATTCATAACAAATTATAGAAAAATCTAAATGACCTGATATTTGTTGTGCGTGATCCTCAGATATGTACGCAACTTTAATTAGTTTTGAGTTTTCTGATCTGAGCAATTTAAGTGCCTCGAAAAAACTCGTCTTTACGGACTGTTCTGTTTTTGACAGATTTTACCATTTTTTTTGCATTGCTTCTTTTACTGTTTTTGAGTGGATCTTTTTGCTCCACAAAATACCAGTGGCTATAGCTAATGTCCAGTAGCATGGGTGATGATTGTGTCCATGCAGAATATGAGAATTTTTGATTGTGCACTAAACCTCTAATGAAGTTTACTTTGAGTTTGGTGTGGAGAAAGTTTTCAAGTATCAAGAGAGAGATGATGATATGATGTGATCAAGAAGATGAAAAAACCTAAGCTTGGGGATGCCCCCGTGGGTCACCCAAGCATATTTCAAGAAGACTCAAGCGTCTAAGCTTGGGGATGTCCAAGACATTCCCTTCTTCATCAACAACTTATCAGGTCATCTCTATTGAAACTATATTTTAATTCCTTCACATTTTATGTGCTTTATTTGGAGCGTCTTTGTTCTTTTATTTTTGCTTTGTTATTTTCATTTTCTGAATAAATTGAATCCTATCATTCTTGTGTGGGAGAGAGACACGCTCCGCTTTTTCATATGAATACATGTATTCTTCATCTATATTTATGACGAAAGCTGAAAGCCGCAGCATTTACTATCTCTCTTGTTTCATTGATAAAATACTTGGAGAGTTTATGTTAAAATAAGTTGATCGTCACATTTTTTATTTTTCTCTTGTTTAGAGAGATGGTTCAAAGTTTAGTAAACTTAAAAATGATGTGTAAATGATATTGTTTAGTAGTTTATGTTTTTTTATGGCTAGTTTCAACTAGCTGAAAGTGTATATTATGTCATTTTGATCTTAACATGCATTGTCTGTTCATAAGATGGTATGGCATTGTGGCATACTCCTCTGAATAATTTACTTGAATCGACTTGTCACATGCTCACACATGTATATGACTGAAAACAAAAAGTCAATTAAGCCTTGATGATTTATTTTGCCTCAGAGTTCTAGTATCATTTTTATGCCTCCGTTAATTTTATTTTGTCGCAAGCATGATTATGACTTGCTCTATTGAATTGTCGCTTCCACGTCTATTGCTAGCCTCCACTTGTACTAAGCTATAAATGCTTGTGCTTCCAAATCCCTGAAAACCAAGTTATCCAAAAGAGTCCACCATAAATACCTATATATGGCATTTCAAACCATTCAAGTAAATTTGCATGTGCTATCTTTAAAACTTTCAAACACTTCTCATTTTGTGACACTGTTTTAGCTCATGAGGAAATAGTTGTTGGGCTTGTTATCTTCCATGCTAATTAAGTAACCATCGACTTGCATGTTTCATCTGCTCGTTATTAATATTGCAAAAGAGCTGGTTAGACCACTATAATATTCCAAAAAGATTTGAGAAAGTAAAAATAGACACTCCTCCATAGTATGTGATTGTTGGTGGGCACCCGAGGATTCGGTTAGCCATGGTTTGTGAAAAGCAAAGGTTGGGAGGAGTGACAAATTATATAAATAAGGTGCATATTATTGATACGTCTCAAACGTATCTATAATTTCTTATGTTCCATGCTTATATTATGCCAATTGCTACATGTTTTATATACATTTTTATATCATTTTATGCATTTTCTGGGACTAACCTATTAACAAGATGCCACAGTGCCAGTTGCCCGTTTTCTGCTGTTTTTGGTTTCAGAAAAGTTGTTAAGGAAATATTCTTGGAATTGGACAAACGAAACGTCAAAGTGCTTATATTCCCCGGGAGGTTCCAGAACACCGTAGAGGACACGGAGGAGGACCCCGAGGGGCCCACACACCCTCCCGGCGCGGCCCCACTTCTGTCGCGCGAGCACGGGGTGTGGGGCCCTCGAGGCCCCGCCGCCTTCGCCCTTTCGCCTACATATACCCCCCGACAAAATAACCCTACCTACGGAGTCCTTTTCCAGAGAAGAGTTCCGCTGCGCCGCCGCCACCAAAAACCCTAATTCGGGGGACAGAAGTCTCTGTTTCGGCACCCTGCCGGGACGGGGAATTGCCCCGTTGCTGACTCCTATGATGAGGAGTGAGTAGTTCTCCCCGGGGCTGCGGGCTCTACCGTAGCTATGTGGTTTATCTCTCTCTCCCATGTGATCTTTATGTGATCATGAGATTTGTAATCTAGTTGAATATGTGATGCTACTCTTTATCTATTATGCACTCTAGAGGTTACTTTAATATGAACTCCGGGGTTATTCACGGTTGTAAAGGTGACAGTGTGTGCACCGTGTGTGATTCCTTTATGACGTTGTGGTGTGTGTTTACTCATACTTTGAGGGTGCTGTTATAGCCCTACGCAATGAATGGTGTTTGAGAGTAGTATTTATTATTCAGTTTTGATGTCATTGTTGAGAATGTCCACTAGTGAAAGTATGATCCCTAGGCCTTGTTTCTAAGCATTGAAACACCGTTTACAACAAGTTCTGCTACATGTTTGTTTGCTGCCATTTTTATTACAGATTGTAATTACTACTTATGATCATCCATATTAATTGGATTTCACTATCTCTTCGCCGAACTAGTGCACCTATACATCTGACAAGTGTATTGGGTGTGTTGGGGACACAATAGACTTCTTGTATCTTAATTGCAGGGTTGCTTGAGAGGGATATCTTTGACCTCTACCTCCCTGAGTTCGATAAACCTTGGGTGATTCACTTAAGGGAAACTTGCTGATGTTTTACAAAACTCTGCTCTTGGAGGCCCAACACTGTCTACGAGAATAGAAGCGTGCGTAGACATCAATTATAAATGCTTGTTTTTAAATAAATCAGAACCACTCCCAACTTGCTTAGTATGGAAGATAACAGGAACTCTATTGCCATTCGTTGACGGGACAACCACCACTCAAAAACAATTTTACTCCTGTTTTCAAACAATGAAAAACTCTAGCACATGTTAAATCCCTGCTTCCCTCCGCGAAGGGGCTATCTTTTATATTTATGTTGAGTCACCATCCTTTCTTTGAGTACCTTCTCGAGAGCATAATTGTCATTCTTAGTGTAATATGCTTGTCCTAGAATACGGTTAGCCGTGACATAGCTTGATGTTTTTATCTCTGATATCTTTATATCCAGTCTTCATTTAAAACTTCAGAGGTGCTCGGGCATTTATGTTTTGTTGTACAAATTCAGGCAAGCGAGATACCACTCTACCATGCTTTATTATGATCATTACAATCTTGTTAATGTTTATAAATTTCATGTTATGAGCTCTTGGTTGGTTGATACCCTTCATTGGGTAACATGATTGCTAAGTTTACTATCCATACATCATGCAATTGTTAAAAACCTGATAGTAGCATTTACAATCAAAAAATATTTTTTTATCATTTACCTACTCGAGGACGAGCAGGAATTAAGCTTTGGGATGTTGATATTGAAGGAGATATGCCCTAGAGGCAATTAATAAAGTGTTTATTTATCATATCTCATTTTTTCATAATACGTTTTTGTGTCATGCTATAACTGTATTATGCGGAAACATTAATACACGTGTGATACGTAAAACTACCAGGTCCCTAGTAGCCTCTATATGACTAGTTCATTGTGCAATCGATGATCGAGGTTTTGCCGATCATGTGACATGGTGTCAATTTGACAATGGAGTCATGTCGTTGGTAGAACGATGTGATGGACATACCCAATATTTGTAGGACGTAGTCATTACGCCTTTGACCGTGAGATCAACTCTTATTGCTATTCCTGAAAGACACTTTGATTGCATCAAACGTCATATCTTAATAGTGTGACAATAAAGGTGTCCCTCTCGGGTGTCGGAAGGGAGTATGTTGAGACGAGGGATCAAGAGCGGGATTTGCCAGTCCGCATAGCAGGATGGATACTCTAGGGCCCAGTCGGTAAGATTATGTCAAATGAGCTTGCAAGCGTGTGACTAGGTCACTAGGACATAATATCATGGACGAGTAGAAGATAGCGGTGTCGGTAACGAGATCAAGCTGGGTATGGTGATATCCATGAACGAGTCTCGGACACGCTAAGTATCGCCATGGCAAAAGATTTAAGACTCAGACGTCCAGGTTCGAACGATAAAGTATTCGTTATCTCGCAGGGATTAATTCTGGGTATCCTCGGTCCACGAATTAGTCATTGATCGGAGAGGTTGTCTCGATCATGTCTGGTGAGATCTCGAACCGCTAGGGTAACACACTTAAGGGGAGTCGACAGTTTTACCGGAAGAGAAAAATAGGAAAAGAGAGCACCGGGAACGTCTCGGGAAAGTTCCGATGGAGATCGGGCAGCGACGAAATAGTTTTCGGAGCCGGAATAAATTATGTAATATGTATTTAATATTAATTAGTGTAATTAATAGTTAAATATATTTTTATTTAATTTTTAAAGGCATTTTTCCCTAAATGGGCCTTCTTAGACAAAGAGGCCCATGAGGGGGAGGAGTCCCTCCAAGGGAGGGGGGCCTGGTTCGGCCGGCCTAGGTGGGCCACATGGGGCCCACCCATGGCCGGCGCACCAGCCTTGGCCGGCTGGGGTGTGGGATTAGTCCCACACCGCCAGCCTGGCAGGTTGGGCAGCCCCTGGCCTCCTATATATATGGGGGTACCCATGGCCTTTAAAAGACACACACAATATATCTCTCTCTCTCTCCTTGGATCCCGTGACTCCCTAGTTTGGAGTTGTGCCGAGGATAAGTTTTCTCCACCATACGCACGCCGCCGTGCTGCTGGTCTTCCGGTCCCAGTCTTCCGCTGCTTCGTCCCTGGATCGGAGCCCGCAGTTCGTCGGCTTCACCGTACGTGTGTAACGCCCTGCGAGGCACCACGCTAGTGGTGCTAGAGGTCTACTTCCTCTACACGACCTCGAGGTCGTCTTCGTCGGCTTCATCGACAACGCTTGTGCGGGAGCGTAATCCCCGCTTTTCGGTCTACAAGGGTATGTATACCGATCTCCTCCGTATTACTATATCTGCATAGTATAGATTCTGGCTAGTTTAAGGTTATCATGAAGGAGATATGCCCTAGAGGCACTTAATAAAGATAGTTTATTCGTCATATCTCAATTGTTCATTATATGTTTTATACCATGCTATAACTGTATTAAGCGGAAACATTAATACACGTGTGGTAGATAAACAACCAGGTCCCTAGTAGCCTTTATCTAACTAGTTCATTGGGCAATTGATGATCGAGGTTTCCCGATCATGTGACATTTATGTCAGTTGACAATGGAGTCATGGCATTGGGAGAATGACGTGATGGACATACCCAATATTTGTAGGACGTAGTCATTACGCCTTTGACCGTGAGATCTACTCTTATTGCTATTCCTGGAAGACACTTTGATTGCATCAAACGTCATATCTTACAAAGTGTGACAATAAAGGTGTCCCTCTCGGGTGTCGGAAAGGAGTATGTTGAGACGGGGGATCAAGAGCGGGATTTGCCAGTCCGCATAGCAGGATAGATACTCTAGGGCCCACTCGGTGAGATTATGTCAAACGAGCTTGCAAGCGTGTGACTAGGTCACCAGGACATAATATCATGGACGAGTAGAAGTTAGCAGTGTCGGTAACGAGATCAAGCTAGGTATGGAGATATCTATGAACGAGTCTCGGACACGCTAAGTATCGCATGGCAAAAGGTTTAAGACTCAGACGTCTTGGTTCGACGGTAAAGTATTCGTTATCTCGCAGGGATTAATTCTGGGTATCCAAGGTCCACGAATTAGTCATTGATCGGAGAGGAGTCTCGATCATGTCTGGTGAGATAATCGAACCGCTAGGGTAACACACTTAAGGGGAGTCGACATTTTACCGGAAGAGAAAAATAGGAAAAGAGAGACCGGGAATGTCCCGGGAAAGTTCCGATGGAGATCGGGCAGCGACGAAATAGTTTTCGGAGCCGGAATAAATTATGTAATATGTATTTAATATTAATTAGTGTAATTAATAGTTAAATATATTTTATTTTAATTTTTCCTGATTTTTTAAAGGCAAAAATCCCTAAATGGGCCTTTTTGGGCAAAAGGGCCCATGAGGGAGGGAGGGAGTCCCTCCCAAGGGAGGGGCTGGTTCGGCCGGCCCCTAGTGGGCCACATGGGCCGGCGCACCATGGCTGGCCGGCGGGGGTGTGGGATTAGTCCCACACCGCCAGCCTGGCAAGTTGGGCAGCCCCTGGCCTCCTATATATATGGGGGTACCCTTGGCCTTTGAAGACACACCTAATTCTCTCTCTCTCTTCTTGGATCCCGTGACTCCCTTGTTTGGAGTTGCGCGTCATCATCTTCTTCGTCGCGCCAAGTTCTCCGCGACCTTGAGGTCGGCTACGGCGTCTACGTCAGCAACGCTTGTGCGGGAGCGTAATCCCCGCTTTTCGGTCTACAAGGGTATGTATACAGATCTCCTCCGTATTACTATATCTGCATAGTATAGATCCTGGCTAGTTTGAGGTTATCGCCGTTAGGAAATTTTTTGTTTTCTGCCTGCGATCCCCTTCATATCGCTGTTAGGAATTTTTTTGTTTTCTACCTGCGATCCCCTTCAGATACGTCCAAAACGTATCTATAATTTTTCATTGTTTCATGCAATTTTTATGCTTCTAGTACTTGTTTTTATATTAAGTTTATTATTTATTTGGACTAACCTACTAATGGTTGCAAAAGTGCACAATATTCTTGTTTTACTATTTGATGTGTAGAAATTATCAAGAATACAACAGAAACCTTGTTGGAGTCGAATTGTGACTTTCCAGAAATCTGTCTGAAAACTATTTTCGAAAATTGTCACGTTTGGGCCTGAAGACGATGTCAAATGGAAATCAAAATTGTTACAAAGTTGTAGGAAATTTTCTGCTAATAACCCTGGACTTAAAATTCGGCCCAATCCGAGTCCGGATGCTCCAGATATGTCCGATTTCGTGGAGCCTAAGAGGGGTTGACAGAAATCCGAGTGTCTATATAAAGAAGGAAACCCTAGATCGTGATGGACTCCTTCACCCACGAATTTTCAGCCACCAAAGCCACGTTTTTGCCTCCCCCATGGATCCCATCTCCATGGGGGAGGGCTCCCAAGAAGCCATGAAGGAGAGAGGCTAAGGGGCGGCGCTCCCCCATGATGCCGGCGGCGGGGAAGGAGTTCCCCGCGCCGCCGCCGCCGCCGCCCTACGCTCCTCGCTGCCCTCTCCGCCGTCTTCATTGCCATCTCCATCACCAACTCCTCCTTGTATTCAGTGGTTCATGCTCCCACAAACCTCTGTACCGTCCTATGTGAACATGGTGTTTGATGCTATAATATTTATCCTATGATCTATGACATGTTTGCGTAGTTATTTGTCTTTTGATTGCTTTGTTGAATGCATGAGGTTCATTAGAGTTGTATGTTGATATGGTACTGTCCTTTGGTGTCCATTATATTTGTGCGCGCATCGATCAACACCCTATTGTTAGTAGTATGTGCAAAGGAGGGGGTAGTTCTGCCGGAGTGACAGAAACCTGAGGACTCGAACCGGTTAGTTGCACGTATGGGAGTAAGAGGACCATGAACTTAAGGCCATGGTTGGGGAAACCTTAATGCATTGTTAGTATTTACGGATGTTTGCTAATAATCCAATCATATAGTACTTGTAATCCCAAGTAGTGGAGTGCATCTATATTTAGCCTCTCCCACATAGAAAACTGCATCGAAGACAATGAAACCAATATCTTCACTAATTAATCTTGGACAAAGCCAACACAATTACCACCACTTTTCCACACTCATGGTACTGTTAGTTTATGGTTACTTAGTATATTTTATTGTTGTAGCACTAACATTTACTTTCTTGTATTTATTATCTTGCAAAGCTATCTCTCATACCCGTATTATTGCTCTAGTTTTATTTACTAGATAATTCAAACGTTTGATGTGCGTAGAGTTGTATCAGTGGTTGATAGAACTTGAGAGAACATTCATCGTACCTTTAACTACTCGTTGGGTTCGACACTTTTACTTATCAAAAAGGCTACACACGACCCCCTATACTTGTGGGATATCAGCATGCCATCAGCTCCAAGGGACTTAAGATTACCCATATCATCAAGTATTTTTTCACTTCGTTTTCTGTATATTGTGTTGTTAGAAATTCATTCGTTTGTGTCGGGACTCTTGAAACCGAATCAAGAACACCTTCCAGTGGCGCACCTGCCATGGGAGTAAACAAGGAAGTAAAATGATTAGTAATGAGAGCCTTCAAGCCCTCCTCCCCTTCAACAGCCACACCATCATCTCCTTTTAATATTGTATGGTATTCTTTTTCTTCCTTTCAGATGCACTAATGGAAATAACTCGTATATATGTCCCCCTTCTCTAGCTAATGCACATGTGCCCGCTGTCTCCAAAAAAGATATAATTACTCTCGAGACGCTCCAACTTGTATTTAGCAACTTGCTCCCTTGTAACATTCACCTCTGAAATATCGGAGAGGACGATGAGAGAGATTGGAGAGGGAGAGCAAATTACGAGCTGCAGTCAAGTGTTAACGGGCCGCCTTCGATGAGCAATAGCCCGGGCCAGTTGTTTTTCTTTTACCAAACGAGTCGCTCATCGATTTTACTAACTTATTAAAGAGAAAAAGGACATATAAAAAAACTGAGGAAAGTTTCCCATCTCCGAAAGTGAGGGATTTTCAAACTCAGGCCACCTTGTAGGGCAAACATAGCGGACATGTAAACATTATTTCACATAAACAAACTGGCGCGAAAGAGCATATTTTCTGAAATTGAACAAGACATCGGCATGGGTAAGATACTCCATCCGAAAGCTTCCCGCATCCTCGTCATCCTCGCTTCAACATCCTTTCGGCCTTGGTTTTTTTCCAACATAGCCCAACTACTGATCATGTTACAAATTATATAATACCGCTGCTAGATCATTAGGAAATTTCCTGTCAAAGCAAGCATCATTTCTGGTCTTCTAGACCACCCAACACACTGATGCCCCTCCTATCAACATCAGCTTGCGTTGAGAAGCTGGAAAAGACTTAAGCCAATCTCTCATCAGCTTCTCAACGTTGTGTGTAGGGATGAAACGGAACGGAAACTTTTCGACTTTCTAAAAGAATATGGAAAAGGAACGAAAATACAAAAAATGTAAACATAATTTTACGGAACAAAAATGGAAACCGAAACAAAACGGCGTATTATGGTAAATATCTGCTTTATGATCCGTGTATGTACCGTATTCAATTGTATCTGTTTTCGATAATATTTATTTTCGTATTCATATCCAGGTTTATGTATTCGTTTCTGCTTCCATAAAATAATATGAAACAAGTGTGGCACCACTCACTTCCGTTCATATCTGCTCCGTTTTAACTGTATGGCACTCTAAGTAGGCCTAAGCACACATGGCAATTTGTAATGCAAGTTTGGCGAGTCGAAACCGGTTAAGTAAATGATCCATATTTTCCTCTTTTGACTGCAAAAGTGGCATTATGTATTTCCAGTCCAACATCTCTTGGTCAAGTTGTTTTTGGTCAAAATTCCTTTCTTGATGCTTAACCATATGAAAAATTTCACCTTTCAGAGGCATTTTAACCTTCGAGATAAATCTATATGCGAACACCCTAATTAATCTCAAATGGAGGTGGTAGTATATATATTTTCTTTGAACAAATAGAGACGTCAGGGACGCCAAGACTTCATTCCCAGGTCAGCTGCAAGTTGCAGCACGAAGTACGAAGAGAATGAAAAGCAAAGGACGGTATAGCAGAAGTGAAGTGATCTGAAGTTGCTGACCTTTGTTTACTCAGAGAAGCTAACCGTTTTGGTGAACTAATAACACATCTGGCCGTTTCCGGAAACTATTTTCAAATCTGATTCCTAACGTCGACGTTAACGTGAATGGAGCCGAACTTGTGCAGTTTGACGCCATAAAAAATCGTATTTTATGGCTCAGGGGTTTGGCGCCGAAGCCATTGGTACCGACCTAGCTCGCTGAAATCTTTGTTGGTGTTGCAAATGGTGTTGCAAATAGTTTCACCGAGAGGCGGCCAGATATATCAATAGTTTTATCAAAATGTCAGATTTGTCAAAAAATACGGAGAAGTGAAGTGAACACTGTCAAATGCCACCGGATTCTCTAACTTTACCAAATTCTATTTTTCCTAGGACTTTGCTAACGGGCAGGCGCCTGCTGTGTGGCGTAGGTGTACGCAGGACCGAAAGAGAAAAATGTCCTCATTTGTATGCATGCACAAACAAACAGAAAAGCTGATATCATCCCGCATTAAATGCAAAATTCAAAAATTCAAAAAGTTTCGTAGCCCAAACCGTTTATCCGATCGAGAATCCGTTTTCACCGTTAGACTAGTCACGACGAGATCTTCAAAACTAGATCCCATGTCGATATGTTCCGCCAACTTTTTTTTTTGCCCAGAAGTTACCACCCCCGTAATATATAAGTTACCCAGTCTTGTATACATAAGTTACCCACCATATTAGTACCATATTAGTGATTAGTTATTTTTTGAAATATAACCACTTTTTCTTGTTATTTTAGATCTTTACGAGCTTTAAAGTTACCTCATTACTTTCAGATGATAAATTTATCATGCATGCGATAACTGTCGATTTCATAGTGAAACTACACATAAAAAATGGACATTGTGTTCGTAACTATTATTTAAAGGACATGATAACTACATCAATTTTGTGATGGATAACTACATCACGAACACATGAATAACTTCATAAGTACTGAGTGGGTAACTCTATCAATATTGGGTGGGGTACTATTACATAGAGAGTATGGTAACCTTATTAATTTTGTGTTGAGTAACTTCACCATGAAAACACATGATCAGTATTGTGTGAGTAAATCCATTAGTATTGGACTACCGAGAGAGTAGGATAACTATAACAATTTTTGGTGCATGAAAACACATGGGATAACTTTATCAGTACTTGGTGGTAACTATTATCGAGAGAGTAGGATAAATATAACGATTTGTGGTAGATAACTAAACATAAAAACAAATGGATAACTTTATTAATACCGGGTAACTCTATCAGTATTTGGGTGATAACTATTGCCAAGAGAGTATGATAACTATATGGGTAACTTCTTAATACCGGGGGTAACTTTATCAGTATTAGGAGGGTAACTCCATCAGTACTGGGTGGGTAATGTTATCAGTAATAAGCGAGTAATTATTACCAATAGAGTCTTTTTTATGATGTAATTGTCACTATGAAAATATATATGAAAATAGAGAGTTATCATTCTAATACTTATGAAGTTGAACGAGTGTTTTAGTGTATAGTTATCAATTTATGCATGATACATTTACCATCCCATCGTGATATTCACTTATGAATAACTAGGTGTGGTAACTTCAAAAATAGAAAAAATTGAAAAGAACAATAAAAATGGTTCTATTTCAACCCGAAAACTAATCATTCGGTAACTTACATAGTACAACCTGGATAACTTATATGCTACGAGGTGGGTAACTTTTAGGTCCGAAAAAAAGTTGTCGGAATATGTCAATATGGGATCTAGTTTTGAAGATCTCGTCGTGACTAGCTCAGCGGTGAAAACGGATTCTAAATCGGATAAACGGTTTGGGTTACAAAACATTTTAAATTTTTAAATTTACATTTAATGGCGGATGACATCAGCATTTTTGATATTTAGGCCATGCATAAGAAACTCGTTTCTTTCTCACCCGCATGCGTGCGGTTATGCCAAATGTAATGCGCCTGCTAATTAGATTTCCCGTTTTCCTAACATTGAGTCAATGGTAAGTAGATCTCATATGTGGTGGGTCCTGTATATCCGTGAACCAAAGTCGGGAAAGTCAGGAACTTAGGGCACCTCCAACGGGGTGGAGCAAACGGACACCCCAAATGGTTCGCTTTTGTCCCTTTGGGGGCGGACCGTGGACAGATTTTCACCCTTTGTCCGTTTGAGGTGGAGGTGCCCCCAACGGCCCAGAGCAAACGGACAGTCCAAATGGTCCGCTTTTGTCCATTTAAGGGAGGGTCTGTGTGGCTGGCCTTGGGCCCGACGCGGACAGGGAGGACAAAGAGGAGGACAGAGTCGCTGTCCGTCCTGCCCCAAAGCCGCCCCAAACTTGGTCCGAGTATGCGCTGGTCGCTAGAGCCACTCCATTATCCGTTCGTACAAAAGGGAACTTGGAGGTGCCCTCGTAAAGTCAGAGGATCCCGGTCCGCCGGGCTGGGCATAACCCCGCGCCTTCCGAAGTTCCGAGGCGTCTACTCCTCCGTCGCTGCGGCCGGCGCTGAGGCTGGAGCTTCCGGCGGCTGAGGTGACGTGGTGCGAATCGCTTCATCTCTTCCCCCTCCGGTACCCTCTCACAATCGCTCACTTATAGCGCCTTTCAGGCACGTAGCTCCGTCTGACGCCGGCCCGACGCCTGTTCGACGAAATGTATGAGGGGCTTAAAGCGACCACAGCCAGCGGGGAGAACCGCATCGGCACTCTCCCGGACGAGATCCTCCAGCACGTGCTTTCGTTCCTGCCGTCGTGTCAGGCCGTGCGGACGTGCGTGCTCGCCCGGCGTTGGCGCCACCAGTGGCACTCCGTGCCCGCCCTGCGCATCTATCCCGACCAGTTCACAACCGACCAGCACCTATCCAAGTTTGCCAACCAGCTTCTGCTCCACCGTGGCCATGCTCCTGTACATGAGTGTGAGATCGTTTCCAGCGAAGGTGACATCTGGCCTTGGATCCAGTATGCTCTATCATGTCAGATTCGCGCGCTTAGAGTTGATCTCGTCGATGATATCGAGCCCTGGCAGCTGTCCAATGAGCGTTTCATCTCCGGACAATTGGTTAGGCTAGAACTTGATGCTGTGGAGCTGGAGGCACGCTCCCTTGATTTCTCGAGCTGTCCCAAGTTAGAGGTGGTCAAGATGAACTATTGCGTAGTCGACGCAAAGAAGATCGTGTCCCAATCATTGAGAGCTCTGAGCATCACATGCTGCACTTTCGATCTGAAGTCCCGCACTCGAATTTCTGCCCCAGGACTTGTTTTCTTGGAACTTGTTGACTCTCTCGGCTGGACTCCTGTGCTTGAGTGCATGCCATCATTGGTAACAGCATTTGTCAGGCTTGGTGAAGACTGCGAAGATATTTGCTTTGACAGTTATTATGGGAATTGCAGTGGGTTTTCTGGTCGATGCGAGTGTCGTGTATCAGTTCACAGCGATGACCCTGTGCTTGTTCATGGATTGTCACATGCCACAAATTTAGAGTTGATAAGTTATGCTCAAGTGGTATGCCTCCACTTCTATGATAACTCCCACTTAGATAGATAGTTGTTTGTCATCTTTTACGTCTTGTTTATCTCCATCCATCAATAGAAACATATAAAGTGATAATAACAGGCCTCGTCAATGCAGTGTCTGTAACCCCATGGATGATTCATGGGAACGTTAGTAGTGCATTTTGCATATGTGTTCTCGATACTTTGGGAAGTTGGTACTGCTGACATCGTACAGTTAAAAACATGATAATATGATTAGTTGGCGAGCCATATTGATGTATGCATGCGTTTAGCTTGTTTGGCTGGTGTATATTGAGTAAACCATAAACATGTAAACCCTAGTATGTGATATAAACCTATGTATCTGCTAACATATAGTTATTTGTAAGAAAAAACGACTGTTGAAATCTCATATTGGATCTAGTACTTCCGGAGTTAGATCTCGGATTGTTCTTACTCCTTTGTACTTCTTTCTCCAGTTCATTTTCAGAAAGGATTTAAAGAGAAGACCATCGTTTAGGAAGCTAAAAACATTATTGCTCAATGAATGGTGTGCAGCTGCTAACTTCGGTGCACTAGTTTACTTTCTCCAGCACTCACCAATTCTGGAAAAGCTTACTCTTGAATTCTACAAGGTAGAAATATATTTTTCTTAATATGACATCTTCTAATTTACAATTTTATAACATTATATTGTGTAGCTGATTGAATAATGTAGTCTGTAGAGAAATAATGCTCTTTTTGCAACAGACACCAGAATCTATGTTTGAAACAGATGGAAACTGCAACCTGAGGGAACAACCCATAGCATCTAAACACCTTCAAGTGGTTGAAGTAAAATACCATGAGGATGAGGTGCTTGCACTCAAGAAAATTTTGAAGATTCTGATCACTTGTGGTGTACCTTCTAAGAAAATTGTTATTGAACGTATGTTCTTATGGACTTCTGGAAGTAAGTTATCTGTTGGCATTCTTCATGGGTTCTTCTATCTATGTCGTCTCTTTGTGTCTTGTAAAATCTAGGAATGTAAAACTTCTCAAGTGGTGAGACAACGGGAAGGCTGGAAATTCTATATCAGTTTAAATGGAAACTAGACATTCTTAATGAAGAAAAGAACAGAACCCAGACAATTACATTACATTGACCTAACTTGTCCAATACATATGTGAAGCCTGGCAGTGTTGCTTACTTATGCACCATGTTCAGGCGAACAGTTGATATGATGTGCCCCATAATGCCTTAGAAGCTAGTTTTAAATGAGAATCTTTTCAGATTTTCCATTACCAATCAACTGAACCTTCTCATTTCTTGGAATCTGGCTTCTTGGTGTGCTCACTCTGTCTGTTCTTGTTTATAACAGGCTTCAGTTTCGAGCGGAGGGCGGAGTAGCTCAGCTATTGACGTGTCTACCGTGAGCTTGCTGCCGATTATCTACCAGGGCTGTATGTCTGCTCCATTCGTCATAACTAGCTAGTCTGGAATTCTTCAATCGGTACTATGTGTGACTTCTTTTGTCGACAATTAATATGTATGACTTGCATGGACGCACCAATATGGAGTTTTCCTAAATCTGTCCTAGTCCCGTACTCCCGTTACACTTGTGCTTTTTAGCATAAGTACATGGGTATCAAGTCTGAACTGACCTGCTTAAGGCCTATAAATGATACATTTAAGTGTTTTAGAATTTATCTGGCATAACAATTCTGAATATCTAATGTCACGTGTTTCATCCAGTACATGATATGTTGCAAAGGCTGAGTGTAATTGATGTTTTGCGATATTAATATATGCTCATTATCAAAACAAAAAGTATATATGAAAGATTACTAAGTTTATGATACTGATTCAAATCGGCTGATAAGAGCATGTGCTCCCTTTAAAACAAATGATTGTTTTAATGTCATAAGTGTACATGTAAATCTTCATAGGAAAACATAAGTTTGGTGGCATGTGCCAAAATTAAAAAGTTGATGCTTCATTTTTTTTGCAGTACCGATATTTTCCAGGACATAACATATGTCTCTTTTCGTGAAACTGCATGCACCTAAGAGGCAAAATTCGGATCTCATTACATGATATATAGGACCGGATCATGTTCTATGGTAGTAGATTTGATTAGAAAACTTGTGAGCGTTGGAAAGTTACAAGGTCTGAAATACTGGGATGAATAGTGACTCATTCCAAGGTTTTTGGTGGTCATGGCACTGCGGCTAGCGCCTAGCGGTGGTGGCATTTGATTTTATCATTGGTATAAGAGTGTATCAGTATTGCTGGGTTATTTTCAAGTTTATGAACTATTGTGGTATCAAGTGTTGGATTATTGTCAAGTGATGTCGGATACAGTGAACAAATTAATTCATTTTGCAGAACATCGCGGGCTCCACCGGAGCAGATCCACTTCATAGAATATCAATATTACAATGTTTGAGAAAAAAACACATAACACCATCTCAACTAAGACCGTCAGGAACCCCATGCTAGACGCCTCCTTTACATGAGAGTGCTGACCATTGGACCTAATGTTTCGTAAACTTGGCATTTTGATAGCAAGGGCATGTTTACTGTCAAGTCTGCATATCAGGTGGGTGTCCGAATTAGGGACAGCAAGAACCACATAAACGCAGGTCCGTCAGTTTTAGTCACTTAACAGGTGCAGACATGGAAGAAATTATGGGATCTAAAATTTCCTGGGAAGGTTCTCATTTTCTTTTCGAGCCTGGCTCACGATAGCTTGCCCACAAAGATGAACATAAAACGGAAAAGAATTGAATTGGACACTAGATGCCCTGTTTGTTGGCGCTTGGACCATGGAGCCCATGTTTTCTTAAAGTGCAAATCAGTAAAGAAGATTTGGAGAGAGTTGTATATCGAGGATTATTTTACTGTCCCTTTGTGTCTGTGCGAATGCCAAACAGTTTGCCCAGCAGATCCTGTTGTTACCATCGGATAAAAGATCGCTGCTTATAGTCATGTTGTGGGACTGGTGGACAACTAGGAATAAGATAAATGCCGGTGAAATAGCTGCAACTGCTGAACAAGTATGCTACCAGGTGCGCAAACACCTGTCGGAGTTCATGCCAGAGGAGGCTCCAGCTCAGTCACAACCTTTTCAAGATGATATTTGGCAGCTGCTGAAAGCAAATTTTATCAAGATTAATTTTGGTGCAGCTTACTGTAGTGAATCTCTAAAGGTGCTTCGGGCTTCATTGCAAGATCTGATGATGGTCAGCTCATAGCAGCAGGGGCGGGACATCTTAACCACCTCAGTTCTGCTTTACATGCTGAAGCTTCTGCTTGTCTGTCTGCCATCGAAAGTTCAAGCAACCTGGGAGCCTTCAGAGTGATTTTTGAGTCGGACTCCCTGAATTTTGGTGAATGCTATCAAGTCCGGTGGCATGATATGGCTAATCTTGGTGTTCTATACCGTGAAGCTAGAAGCTTGTGCTAAGCTGCTTTCGATGTTTTCAATTTTACCTTTTGCGATGTTCCTGTAATAAGGCTGCTCACACCATTGATCAATACGGCAAAGGGGCTGGTGCCATGAACCATGTGTGGCTGGATGATGTACCGGCTTTCGTATCTGGTTTGGTTGCTAGCGATCTTGCTATGCACCAGGTTTAGTGGATTTTATTTTCCTGTAAAAAAAATAAACTCTCCATGTGAATAAAAATCCCCCTTTCCTAATGGTGCAGACGTGAATAAAAATTACGAGTGTGCCAGTACACATGTCTATACGAAATAAATAAATGAGACGGACAACATCAGTGAATTCTGAATTTTTATTAATATTAATTTTATAGAATTACAATAATTGGTTTCCACACGAGTACATGATATTCATCATGTAATATGACTAAAGTCTACGACCATGTCCTCGAATGATGGGCGTATTGCCTATTCATGTGACAATTGTGGCACGAGATAGCATATATGCCGTGTTAAAGAGTTAAAGACCCCATTGTAATCGCGTGACCTTGCATAAAACTTGTTTACCCGACATCATAAGATCAACATGTCGACACACTACGGGAGAGCGGCTCGTTACCGTGTGCCCGCCACCGAGCCCACCAGTTAGGTTTACCATGTGCCACAACATTTCGCACGTGGTAAAGATCATGTTACCGTGTATTTTTTTCGCCGTGTGCTTTTTGGCACTGCCGTGCGTTTTCTTGGCTTCGCCGGTGTACTGGGGCGTTGGCCAGCTTCCTGATCTTGCACAGGGTCTCGCTTATCTAGTTTCCATGCGTTCCAACTTCCAACAACTCACGATTTTCCATGCATGGCACCAGGTATACGCGTTGCTCCTTGCGTTGGATAGCCAAATCATCAACTACTCCTAACCAACTCTACGCGTTGATCCTTTCGTTCAAACTCACTTAGAGCAAGTACAATAAGAAACAAGGCACTGCCGCCCGTCTGAAGCCCGATACGAGCGCTAGCGCTGGGCTCCAGATCCTGTGCATCTCTCTCCTCCGTAGTGCATGCTGTGCTGCTGCACCATGCTAGCTCGCCATGTTGCAAGGTTACAAAGATACATGGTGTAGTGGATCGGAACGACTAATATGAAATATGTCAACACTAAATGCTTCAGTTTTTGAAACAGCTATCGAATAGCCAGCTTGTAGCCAGCTATTGTATCTTGTGGGTATATAACGACGATAGCTGACATGGCATGGCCTATATAGCCAACAGCCGGCTGGGTTATTGTTCTTGCTCTTAAGCCAATGAAATTAATTGTCTCATGAGCTTCATCAATCAGCCACATATTTAATAAGACCCAAGAGGTTAGGTCAACTCTTATATAGGCAAAATGCCCGTGCTAGCCCATGCTACCTACACAAGCTTTCTTGGCTTCGCCGGTGTACTGGGGCGTTGGCCAGCTTCCTGATCTTGCACAGGGTCTCGCTTATCTAGTTTCCATGCGTTCCAACTTCCAACAACTCACGATTTTCCATGCATGGCACCAGGTATACGCGTTGCTCCTTGCGTTTTGTTAGCCAAATCATCAACTACTTCTAACCAACTCTACGCGTTGATCCTTTCGTTCAAACTCACTTAGAGCAAGTACAATAAGAAACAAGGCACTGCCGCCCGTCTGAAGCCCGATACGAGCGCTAGCGCTGGGCTCCAGATCCTGTGCATCTCTCTCCTCCGTAGCGCATGCTGTGCTGCTGCACCATGCTAGCTCGCCATGTTGCAAGGTTACAAAGATACATGGTGTAGTGGATCGGAACGACTAATATGAAATATGTCAACACTAAATGCTTCAGTTTTTGAAACAGCTATCGAATAGCCAGCTTGTAGCCAGCTATTGTATCTTGTGGGTATATAACGACGATAGCTGACATGGTATGGCCTATATAGCCAACAGCCGGCTGGGTTATTGTTCTTGCTCTTAAGCCAATGAAATTAATTGTCTCATGAGCTTCATCAATCAGCCACATATTTAATAAGACCCAAGAGGTTAGGTCAACTCTTATATAGGCAAAATGCCCGTGCTAGCCCATGCTACCTACACAAGCTTTTTATTGATTTTACATGTGCATGCACATATTATCTCCATGCATGTACTTATTCATGTATCTTGTTCTTGTGCATGGTACGTGGACATGTGGGACTAATATAATGTTTTTGAGCATAAAGGGGGACAAATATATTGTGACAAAATATTGAAGCCTACCTATCAGATTTCGTTTCAATAATTGTAAAACATATGTGTTTGGACAAGATGAGAACAATTTCCCCCCAAAAAATCTGGTTGAACAAACTCACTCATCCACGGGTGTTACCGAGAGGTAGGAGTGGAGAGGGTGTTACGACAAAGTGTGTTGTGGTTCCTAGCGAGTTTAACGTTATTCTTCATCATCAACGGTTTATGTTTGCACGCTAATAGTAACTCTACCAGATATGTAAAACATATCATTTTGTGTGTGTTATCGTTTGTGTGTGTGCGGGGGAGCCAAAAATATGGACCGTTTGAGATATTCAAAAATCGGTGTGTGCCTAATTTTTATGTATAATCAAATATAAATTTGTACCAGAGGGTCCTTGTTACGTGCACGCATAACTTACAAACATGGACGGAGGAAAGATAATTGATTTTCTCTCCCTACCCTCCCTTGCCTGGACATCTCCTTGCACCGCCCCAAGCGCCGCCTCTTGCTCCACCTCCAGTCGTCTAGGAAAGTTCGCTCATTTTTCCTCACTGCCCCTTGCATGCACATCTCCTTGCACCGCCCGAAGCACCGTCTCCCGCTCCACCTACAGTTGTCAGGAAAGTTCGCTCATTTTTCATCACTCCCCTGGCCTGCACATCTCCTTGCACCGCCCCAAGCGCCGCCTCCTTCTCCACCTCCAGTCATCGCTTGCTTGTTTTGTAGCTGGACCCGTGTGTCCCTTCGGTTATATCAACATTTCCTCGGACGATTTCCGCCGCCTCGACGCCTTATCGTAGTCACGCGATCGAGCTTCCCGCACCGCCATAGTCTATTTGTTTCTCTGTGCCTTCTTCGAATCCTATGCCTCTGTGTGGCCACACTGCTGCTTTGCTGGATCGTCGCCTCCTCAACTGCCAGCGGTACCCCCTCCCCTCCCTTGCGTCAGACCGTGGCCGCCCCGGTTATGTGGAGGCCGAGAGCTACCGTGTCGCCATCTCCCCTTGTTAATCTATGTTGTTTATGCTGAACTTATCATTTATTATGTTGTTTAAGTTAAACTATCTATTTGTAATGGTTGAATGATGTGTTTATTTATGTGTTGTTTGAATTACATGTTTTTTGTTGTTGAGATTTTCTGCATTCAAATCATAAAATAATACAAAGTTGTTGACCCTTACAAGCACGCTGTAACACAATCACACAGGACCCGGAATCCCTAGAACATCCTAAGACAACCAAAACACAAGAAGATCGCCGGAGCCCTGTGTCATCATCCCCGAATCTTGAGAGAAGACCCCTGCAGCGGAAAGATTTGCAACCAAGCGCAAGCATGAAGGGGATCGCAGGCAGAAAACAAAATTTTTCCTACCAACGATATCCTTAAACTAGCCAAGATCTACACTATGCAGATATAGAAGTACGGCGGAGATCGGAATACATACCCTTGTAGACCGAAAAGCGGGGATTACGCTCCCGCACAAGCGTTGACGACGAAGACGACGTAGCCGACCTCTAGGTCGCGAAGAACTCGGCGCGACGAAGACGATGAAGATGACCTCGAGGTCGGGTGGAGGAAGTAGGCCTCCGAGTACCGCTAGCGCAGCACCTCGCAGGGTGTTACACACATACGGTGGAGACGACGGCCTCCGAAGCTCCAGTCCAGGACGAGCAGCGGAAGACTTGGACCGGAACACCAGCAGCGCGGCAGCGGGCTATGGTGGAGAGATCCCCTCATCCTCCTCGGCGCAACTCCGACAAACGGAATCACGTTATCGAGAGAGAATTCGGGAATTAATTGGTTGAATTAAAAGGCCAGGGGTGCCCCTTCTTATATAGGCTCCCGGGGGGAGCCAACCTTGCCAGCTGGGAGGTGTGGGACTAAACCCCACAGCCCCAGCCGGCCAAAGGGGGTGCGCCGGCCCTAGGTGGGCCCTTGTGGCCCACCTAGGCCGGCCTCCCTCCAATTCCCAAGCCCGGGGGGGACTTTCCCCCCCTTATGGGCCTTCTTTCCACTAGAAGGCCCATTTAGGGAAATCAGCCTAAATAAATTCGAAAATAAATATAAAAAATCATATTTAAACATTAATTACACTAATTAATATCAAACATAATATATATAATTTATTCTAGCTCCGAAAACTATTTCGTCGCTGCCCGATCTCCATCGGACCATTCCCGGGACGTTCCCGGTGATCTCTTTCCTTTCCGGTTGTCTTGTCGAAACCCCTTAAGTGTGTTACCCTAGCGGTTCGATATAATAACAGACATGATCGAGACTCCTCTCCGATCAATGATTAACTCGTAGGCCTGGACCCCATGAATTAACCCCTGTGATATAACGAATGACTTTCATCTATCAAACCTGGACGTCGAGTCTTAAACCTTTTGCCATAGCGATACTTAGTGTGTCCGAGCATCGTTCATAGATATCTCCATACCTAGCATGATCTCGTTACCGACAACACTATCTTCTACTCGTCTATGATATTATGTCAGCTGGTGACCTAGTCACATGTTTGCAAACTCATTTGACATAATCTCACCGAGTGGGCCCTAGAGTATCTATCCGGCTATACGGACTGACAAATCCCGCTCTTGACCCCTCGTCTCAACTACCCCCTTCCGATACCCAAAAGTATCACCGTTATTGTCACACTCTATAAGACATGACGTTTGGTGCGATCAAAGTATCTTCCAGGAATAACAATAAGAGTTGGTCTCACGGTCAAAGGCGTAATGACTACGTCCTACAAATTATGGGTAAGTCCATCACATCGTTCCACCTAACGATATGACTCCATTGCCGACAGACGCCATGTCTCATGATCGGGAAACCTCGATCATCAATCGCGCAATGAAACTAGTCTTAGCAGAGGCAACTAGGGACCTGGTTGTTTATCTACCACACGTGTATTAATGTTTCCGCTTAATACAGTTATAGCATGGTATAAAACATATAATGAACAATTGGAATATAACCAATAAACTATGTTTATTAAGTGCCTCTAGGGCATATTCCCTTCAGTCTCCCACTTGCACTAGAGTAACACTTAATCTAGTTTACAACTTGGTAAAAGCTCAACACCCATAGCATCTTGGTGCATGCTTGTCTTGTGGAAGAGGAATACAGTCAACAGATCTCACACATTGAGACCTATATGTGCTTTGCAACACTTCTATGTCACCTAGTTTGACATCATCCCGTATCTTACGATGACGGTGAAATATATCCTAGTGGATGGAGTGAGACTCGAACATTCGCGTAGCATGGGCCTTAAAAGTCTAAGAGATCTATTAAGGGGACCACATACGCTCGGAAAACTGCTCAGTCCAATCACACTTGCTACTTCTGAAGTTGCCATATATTTCTATACCTATGTAGATTATGCAACAGTGCATTCATATGCGACTTTGCAAACTAACCATGTCTTTCTTCAAAATAAAGGACATCTCCTATATGAGATTTCTAGTTGTATGGGCCAGTGTAATAACATCATCGTAACCTCTTTACGGCAAGTTGTCTTTCACTCTTTCCCTTTACCAGAAAACATATCTTCAGTTCTCACAGACACTGAAAAATATACTTAACGTTTGTTCATTGATCCACACAAGGATCACTCTAGAACCTGTTCTTCAACCAAGAACCATGGGTCACACTAAGTCGAGCTTTCAATCTGATAGCATCTATGTCTGATACATAGAGAATGTCGAACATCATTTGCTATCACTGAAAATGCCAAGATAAACTTAATATTTCACCTAGTCATACAAGTAAGAACCATTTTCTTCGCTTGTTCTATTCTGAAACACTTCAGAATCTTAACTTTAGGAAATATTCCGACCTAATGTTATTAAGCCCCTTACGATCTATACAATTATAGATTGGATGCCTAATACTCCTAACTTCATTTCATAGAAAATTTAATCACTTAAATAATCCTTTACACTCTACTAGAGGATCTGTGTCATTCAATATGTCGTCACATACAAAATCATGAATGACACCTAGCTCCCACTCAAATATGCCTTCCGCATATAAGATCAAGAAAAGCTACTTTGCTCCCACTCACTTCTTTGCAAATGCAAGTCTCTTCAACTATTTTGGACAACTCCAAAATCCTTTGATCACATCATCAAAGTGAAGATTCCAGTTCCGATATGCTCGCTTCAGCCCATGAATGGACAACTGAAGTTTGCATACATGTTTAGCATCCTCAGGATCACCAAACCATTATTGTACTGATTACAACTCTTTCTTAATGACACTATTAAGAAACATGGTTTCCTTATCCTTCTATCAATTTCTCATTCGAAATTATAGTAATTGCTAAACGACCCAGAATAGATTTAGGCTTCGCCACTTGAGACAAAATCTCGTTGTGGTCAACTTTTGAATCTGTCGGAACTGTTTCACGACAAATCGATCCTTATCAGTGTCTACTCTCTCATAAAATTCCATATTCTGTTAACATCCTAGATGCCATCAAGAAGATCTCCCAAGTCAATACCTGGTAATCGTACATGGATTTTATCTCGGATCATATATGACTCATAGCCATTTCTCGGACTTAGGTCTACCATTTCTTCTTCGTAGTCCGTAGGTCTGTCATATTCCATTAATATGACCTTCATAACAAGATTGTCGTAACACACAGTGTGGAACACAACCTCGTATGCCTGCGTTCTTAGTATGAGCTCAGAGCATCATGATCTTGTATCATCAGCTTCTTTCAAGCTGTGGAGCATGACACCGAAAACACTTTCAGTTGCGCCACTCTGATGTCTGGAGAGAAAGTTCATCAACTTTGTCTTGCTCTACTTTCTTTCTCACTTATACCCTTGGACAAGAAACTATTTCTTTCGCAAGGTATATCCCGGCAACGATTTTGCCTATGTCGTGAGACATGTACCCAACTAACTCTTTAGGTACACTACAAAGATTAATCCATTTTAGGTTTGATCACATCAAAACACTAAATTGCTGAAACGACAATCTAGGCTAAAAGCCATGCCATCACTAATATGGTATTGTCTCCATGGATTTAAATGGTTTCCCTATTATCTAACGTGAGTGTTACGTTTCTACCATATGACTCTAATGATCACAATAATTCGGTAAGAGATTTATTTACCACACACTATCCGATAGGGTGCGATTACGACGTCCTAACATACCATAACACTATGGTGTTCCATGCGACGTAATTTGTGGAACTCTTCTCACAAGTCTTCCAATGACGTGCCAACATTATAACTCAAATCTTTATTTCCTCGATCTGTATCGCAGGAATTAGATTTTCTTGTTAAATTTATTTCCTACTTCATTCTGAACTTGTTTGATCGAATCAAAATTTTCAGGCCAACATTCCCTGAGTGGATATTCATACATCTACTTGGAATATTCATGAAGTCTATGAAATAAACACTTCCACTTTACGTTAAAGTACTTCATTGATTCACATACACCCATATGCATGATTCTCAACAAGTCATACTCAAAACGTTCAGCGAAGTTCACGAAATAAAGGTCTCCACTACCCGTCAATTACTTCATTGATCCACATACATCTATATGCATGACTATCAATAAGTTATATGCCCGTTTTCCGAAAACGGTGTCTTAGTTATCTTGCAAGTGTCAAAAGATCAAATCTAAGGACTTGTAGATCCATCCGATATGGAGCTAATTCATTGACTATAACATTGACATGAATTAAACGGCAGTGCCACACAAATGTGGTGTCTCTATTAAGTTTGTATCCTTTGGCATTAATATTATGAATGTGGGAGCTTCTACCATCTAAATTCAAATCGGCATATGATCATTACTTCATAAATATAGGACAATGAATTTGTCACTAATATATATATGAACAATTGTCTCGCTAGAGGAGACACACTTATAACGATCATACTAACAGGCGATCATAAAGAATTTATTCAAATGGTAGATCTAGAGGGAGAGTGTCTATGGCCATCACAACAATTTGTCTGCCATTATCAACACGCAATGTCGCCTCATCCTTTCAAGCCACTCAAGCAGTAAACCTGGTTTTCATAAAACATGACTAGTATCAAAACTTAGTCACTACTGCGAGTACTTGCTTAGCTAAAACATTCATAACATGTATATCATATATACACCATCATCATTGATGACTTCCGGCGATCTGTTTCATCTTCTTGATACTTCCAACGTAATCAAGAACCATGAAGGTGAACGATTCCCCTTGCATGACATAGTCTATGACCTAGCATTTGCACTTGGCAACGACGTCTGTCATCCAGTGATCGAGCTGAGCGAGGCATCTCAATGTTCATCAAGTATGACCATATGTCATCAAGTATGACTGCCACGTGCTCCTTCAATGTGTGTATTCTCTTCCATCTTGGTTGAAAAGACAATCAGTCAACGTACTGATAAACTTCATCAACCCAACTTTAGGGGTACCCCGAGTTTAGCGACCATCTCATATGTTCGCGATCTAATAACTCGTACCCACCGTTGGTTCTCTATGGCAGAGATCATAGCATACACTGGACTATGATGATATTATCCGCACAAAACCTGATAATCCAAATTATCGTTTGTTAGCGGAATCTCCGGGTTTATCTCCTAGCAGGTATTGTATCACAAAGAGCTAACGGTTTAAACAAGGAGTATCCTCAAGCTAAAGTATAAAACTATGAAGTTTGGACCCAACCTTTTAAGTTTCTCAATCGCAGGAATGCGCCTAATTTTAAAAGATGCTATTACAATGGTTAATATCTACAAAGGTTTGCAAAACAGACTTTGTTCATTATATTTTGAGTTCTAGTATTTAGAAAATAACTATCCGAACTCGCACTCAAACGAACATCCCTCCTGGTCGTTTAAGCGATTACACGACCCCCATCCATTGCACAACCCCTCATCGTCAGAGCCGGCAGCACAACTTCAAGGGTAGACAATTGTCAATCACAACAACTCTGTGACTCATGCTCGACCTTTCGGCCTCCGTGTTCCGAGGCCATATCTGCATATGCTAGGCTCGCCACAATAACCTCCACGTAACGCTTGTGCAACATGGCTTACACCCACTGTATGCGAACGACGATATGTCTGACACCCGATCGTCACGGCCTGCCTCATAACGTAGAACTTTCTTGGTGGTGCTCGTTGGAGGAAGAACACTAGTGGTATTTTTGAAGGGATCATCTTATATTTCTACCGCCGTGAAACTAATATATATACTAATATATAATCACACAATATAAGATGCACACAAAACATCAAATGTAATGCGATGTGATATAGTCCATTGCGCCATGGTCTTCTTGGCGCCCGCAGTTCATAAACAATTTAATAAACCTACCTTGACCATATCACATTGCCCCTGCAAAATAAAGTTAGACGCTTCTACTTTATCTTTTGCATATTTTACGTGGCTTGGGGCTGTCGTAAAAAGAACCGCTTCTTACCTACGAACTTATGACCACAACAACGATCCAATAATTGCATGTTTAAGCATCCCTTTCGGGCCCTCCATTGAAAATGCAAGACTAACTAAAGAGAGAGAAACTGACACCCGCCAGCCACAGATACGGTACAAGCCGTATGTCAGTAGTGGAACCAGTCTCGTGTAAGCGTACGCGTAAAGTCGGTCCGGGCCGCTTCATCAACTCGATGCCGCTGGAATCACAAGTGCACGCTAGAGGGTAGCAAATAACAGGAACGGTGCCCCCGTGCAGAACACGGGTTCTAACAGCGTACAGCTATATCTACGATAGATCGGCTCTGATACCACTGAAGGGGATCGCAGGCAGAAAACAAAAATTTTCCTACCAACGATATCCTTAAACTAGCCAAGATCTACACTATGCAGATATAGAAGTACGGCGGAGATCGGAATACATACCCTTCTAGACCGAAAAGCGGGGATTACGCTCCCGCACAAGCGTTGACGACGAAGACGACGTAGCCGACCTCTAGGTCGCGAAGAACTCGGCGCGACGAAGACGATGAAGATGACCTCGAGGTCGGGTGGAGGAAGTAGGCCTCCGAGTACCGCTAGCGCAGCACCTCGCAGGGTGTTACACACATACGGTGGAGACGACGGCCTCCGAAGCTCCAGTCCAGGACGAGCAGCGGAAGACTTGGACCGGAACACCAGCAGCGCGGCAGCGGGCTATGGTGGAGAGATCCCCTCATCCTCCTCGGCGCAACTCCGACAAAGGGAATCACGTTATCGAGAGAGAATTCGGGAATTAATTGGTTGAATTAAAAGGCCAGGGGTGCCCCTTCTTATATAGGCTCCCGGGGGGAGCCAACCTTGCCAGCTGGGAGGTGTGGGACTAAAACCCACAGCCCCAGCCGGCCAAAGGGGGTGCGCCGGCCCTTCTTTCCACTAGAAGGCCCATTTAGGGAAATCAGCCTAAATAAATTTGAAAATAAATATATAAAATCATATTTAAACATTAATTACACTAATTAATATCAAACATAATATATATAATTTATTCTAGCTCCGAAAACTATTTCGTCGCTGCCCGATCTCCATCGGACCATTCCCGGGACGTTCCCGGTGATCTCTTTCCTTTCCGGTTGTCTTGTCGAAACCCCTTAAGTGTGTTACCCTAGCGGTTCGATATAATAACAGACATGATCGAGACTCCTCTCCGATCAATGATTAACTCGT
The DNA here is from genome assembly GCA_026929855.1 of Poa annua. NCBI lineage: Eukaryota > Viridiplantae > Streptophyta > Magnoliopsida > Poales > Poaceae > Poa > Poa annua. Next base: position 44,338,535 of record CM049434.1, read on the forward strand.
AGGCCTGGACCCCATGAATTAACCCCTGTGATATAACGAATGACTTTCATCTATCAAACCTGGACGTCGAGTCTTAAACCTTTTGCCATAGCGATACTTAGTGTGTCCGAGCATCGTTCATAGATATCTCCATACCTAGCATGATCTCGTTACCGACAACACTATCTTCTACTCGTCTATGATATTATGTCAGCTGGTGACCTAGTCACATGTTTGCAAACTCATTTGACATAATCTCACCGAGTGGGCCCTAGAGTATCTATCCGGCTATACGGACTGACAAATCCCGCTCTTGACCCCTCGTCTCAACTACCCCCTTCCGATACCCAAAAGTATCACCGTTATTGTCACACTCTATAAGACATGGCGTTTGGTGCGATCAAAGTATCTTCCAGGAATAACAATAAGAGTTGGTCTCACGGTCAAAGACGCAATGACTACGTCCTACAAATTATGGGTAAGTCCATCACATCGTTCCACCTAACGATATGACTCCATTGCCGACAGACGCCATGTCTCATGATCGGGAAACCTCGATCATCAATCGCGCAATGAAACTAGTCTTAGCAGAGGCAACTAGGGACCTGGTTGTTTATCTACCACACGTGTATTAATGTTTCCGCTTAATACAGTTATAGCATGGTATAAAACATATAATGAACAATTGGAATATAACCAATAAACTATGTTTATTAAGTGCCTCTAGGGCATATTCCCTTCAAAGCAGCTCATCATCTTCGACCACGGTACAATTGCCGCCACGCTGCTTCCTCCTTCCTTGACACCAGCGCCGAGAGGGCATGGACACCAATCCAACACACCTGCAACAGTCGTCCCATCTTTGGCTTTGAGTACCACGAACAATGTCCCTTCCGGATGGAAGAGAACTCGAGTCAACTGATGCACCGGTGTGGTGTTGTTGGGAAACCCTGATGTCTACGCACGCTTCTATTCTCGTAGACAGTGTTGGGCCTCCAAGAGCAGAGGTTTGTATAACAGAAGCAAGTTTCCCTTAAGTGAATCACCCAAGGTTTATCGAACTCAGAGAGGTAGAGGTCAAAGATATCCCTCTCAAGCAACCCTGCAATTAAGATACAAGAAGTCTCTTGTGTCCCCAACACACCCAATACACTTGTCAGATGTATAGGTGCACTAGTTCGGCGAAGAGATGGTGAAATACAAGTAATATGGATGATTATAATTAGTAATTGCAATCTGTAATAAAAATGGCAGCAAGCAAACATGTAGCAGAACTTGTTGGAAACGGTGTTTCAATGCTTAGAAACAAGGCCTAGGGATCATACTTTCACTAGTGGACATTCTCAACAATGATATCACAATTGAATAATAAATACTACTCTCAAACACTCTTGTTGGATAACAAACACCATTCATTGCGTAGGGCTACAAGAGCACCCTCAAAGTATGAGTAAACACACACCACAACGTCATAAAGGAATCACACACGGTGCGCACACTGTCACCTTCACAACCGTGAATAACCCCGGAGTTCATATTAAAGTAACCTCTATAGTGCATAATAGATAGAGAGTAACATCACATATTCAACTAGATTACAAAGCTCATGATCACATAAAGATCACACCATGGGAGAGAGAGATAAACCACATAGCTACCGGAAGAGCCCGCAGCCCCGGGGGAGAACTACTCACTACTCATCGTAGGAGTCAGCAACGGCGATGGAGATGGCGGTGGAGTTGATGGAGATGGCTCCGGGGGCAATTCCCCGTCCCGACAGGGTGCCGAAACAGAGACTTCTGTCCCCTGAATCTCGTCTTCGATGGCGGCGGCGCAACGGAACTCTTCTCTGGAAAAGGCCTCCGTAGGTAGGGTTATTTTGTCGGGGGGTATATGTAGGCGAAAGGGCGAAGGCGGCGGGGCCTCGAGGGCCCCACACCCCGTGCTCGCGCGGCCAGGGGGGCACCCGCGCCACGAGGGGGTGTGGGCCCCTCGGGGTCCTCCTCCGTGTCCTCTTCGGTGTTCTGGAACCTCCTGGGAAAATAAGCACTTTGACGTTTCATTTGTCCAATTCCGAGAATATTTCCTTAACAACTTTTCTGAAACCAAAAATAGCATAAAACAGGCAACTGGCACTATGGCATCTTGTTAATAGGTTAGTCCCAGAAAATGCATAAAATGATATAAAAGTGTATATAAAACATGTAACAAGTGGCATAATATAAGCATGGAACATAAGAAATTATAGATACGTTTAAGACGTATCAAACCCCAAGAGGAAGGTGTGAAGTAGTGCAGCAGCAAATTTCCCTCAGTGATGAAACCAAGGTTATCGAACCAGTAGGAGATGAAGAACACGTCTGAAGGTCTCCCTGGCAATGGTGCCAGAAATTACTTGATGGAAAGGGAGGTGGAGCCTGCACAACAAAATCAAACAACTTTGCCCCAACGAAACAGTGAGGTTGTCAATCTCACTGGCTTGCTGTAACAAAGGATTAAACGTATGCGTGGAGGATGATATTTGCAGAGAATGAAAGTAACAGTTTGCAGTTGGTCGTACTATCAGTTTAAAGAAAAGGACCGGGGTCCACAGTTCACTAGTGGTGTCTCTCCATAAATAATAATAATAGCATACATGCGGGTAAACAAATTACAGCTGGGCAATTGACAGAATAAAGAGCTGCATAATGATGCATATACTAATGACATGATGTCTAGTGTGAGATTCATTTGGGCATTACAACAATATACATAGACTGTTCCAACCGCATCTATGACTAATAATCCACCTTCCGGTTAGCGTCCGCACCCCTTTCAGTATTAAGTTGTAAGCAACAGATTATTGCATTAGGCAAAGTGTGTAATGTAAGTAATAACATTATCCTTAGACAAAGTACTACTGTTTTATCCCTAGTAGCAACAGTACATCTACAATCTTAGAGGTTGCTGTCACTCCACCAGATTAAATAGAGACATGAACCCACTATCGAGCATAAATACCCCATCTTGGAGTCACAAGCATCTACTTGGCCAGAGCATCTACTAGCAATGGAGAGCATGCAAGATCATAAACAACACACAACATGATATATTATGAAGCAAATGACATAGTATTCAATATCCATCGGATCCCAACAAACACAACATGTAGCATTACATAAAGATGATCTTGATCATGATAGACAGCTCACAAGATCTAAACATGATGGCACAATAGGAGAAGACAACCATCTAGCTACTGCTATGGACCCGCAGTCCAAGGATGAACTACTCACGCATCAGTCCGGAGGCGGGCATGGTGATGTAGAGCCCTCCGGTGATGATTCCCCTCTCCGGCAGGGTGCCGGGAAGAGGTTCTGAACCCTCCCGAACTAGGGCTGACGACGGCGGCGGCTCCGTAAGGGTTTCTGGAAAAGTGTTCTGCCTCCGGGTCTTAGGTTTTCGGGGGCTTTAAGTAGGCGAAAGGGCGAAGGCGGTGGAGGCCCGAGGGCCCGTCACGCGGTGTTGGCGTGGCGGTGTCGTCTCCTCTTCGGACTTCTGGAACGTGTCGGGAAAAATAGGGACTTTGGTATAAAAATTGTCCAATTCCGAGAATATTTCCTTAAGTAGTTTTCTGAAACAAAAAACAGCAGAAAACAGGGAACTGGCACTGTGGCATCTTGTTAATAGGTTAGTCCCAGAAAATGCATAAAACAACACAAAGTGTATATAAAACGTGTAGCAATTGGAACATAAGAAATTATAGATACGTTTGAGACGTATCAAGCATCCCCAAGCTTAGTTCTACTCGTCCTCGAGTAGGTAAAACGATAACAAGAATAATTTCTGAAGTGACATGCTTTCACACAATCTTGATCATATAATAATGTAATGCATGTAAACTGAGATCAAATGAATAAATGCTGTAGTTTATATTGATATCAAGTGAGTAATGAATAAACAAGTAGGAAGAACAAAGCAAAACTTTCAATGAATTAGTACTAGAAAACAATCAACCGTGCAAAGTAGATATTAAAGATGATTTAAGCTTCAAGAATAACAATATAATCATCTAATGAATCCAACACTCATGACAACTTTGTGAAAGGATCAAGTCAAGCAATAACAATATGCACGTAGAAAATCATCTCTCTATTTGTTCACTCAAAGACAAGCAAGTGTTCAGCGTTGGTTCCTGGCACCAGGATGTTGTGGCTAAAAGAATAATAATGGGGGTTTGGAAGGCCAACGGAAGAAAGTCTCACACAGCTGAAAGTGATCATTAGACAAGAGGAAGTCTTATAATCGAATCTATGCAAGGAGTAGTGATTGCCACGCAACGGATGCACATAGAGCTATAAGTGTATGAAAGCTCTCCAATGAAATTAGTGGGGGTGCATCTAACTTGCTTGCTCATGAAGACCTAGAGCACTTTTGAGGAGGCTCATCATTGGAATATACAAGCCAAGTTCTATAATATAAAGTTCCCCACATAGTTATACAAGTAGAACATGAAAACTCTCACATATGGAGTAAATGTGCTAAACATGATCACAAATGATGACTATGAATATTACAGGTGCTATAACATGAGCACAAGTGTGGATAAAGAGTAGTAATGTTGCCCCCTTTTTATTCTTTCTTTCTTTCTTTTTTTCTTTCTATTTTTCCATTTTTTTTTGTATTTTTCTGTTTCTCTTTTCAATGGCCTCCATGGCTCTTTTCACTTTTAGGGGCAAACATTCTAAAATGACAACACACTTTTGATACAAGGATCTCATAAGGGATAAAACATGGTGTATGAAACGGTGCCTCTGCCAGTGTAGCAGGATATGCAATGATCTAGCGTAACATGGGTAAAACCACACATCAGCTATATAGAATCATGCAAAGCAATATATAAATGATAAATGACAACAAGTCATGTAATGTAAGATGAAAGTTGCATGGCAATATATCTCGGAACAGCTATGGAAATGCTGTAGTAGGTAGGTATGGTGGATGTTTTGAGGAAGATATTTGGCTTATGTGTAGGAGAACATGATGAAGATCTCCCACGAGTTTTGGATGTACCCGCGAAGTATGCACCAACTCTCAATGTGAGAAAGGGCAATGCAAAGTAACGAAGAGGCTAGCAAATATGGTGCTGGAAGTGCCATGAAAACCGCAGCTTTAGAACTCACAAGCAAAAAAATTCCAACTAGAAATATGATCTTACAAGGCATAATGAAAATTACTCCATGAGGGACTGTGGCAAATGAACAAGTCACTGTTGGGACCCCGACCGTAGCGCATAACACAAAGTCATTACGGTTGCTTTTAACATTAGAAGTCATATATCATTATGCTATCAACTGGATATTTAGTGTGGCACAGCTTCAAGTTTCCTAGACCAACCATTAATCATTCCACTTTACTAAACCATCATGTTTTACCATTAAGCATATTAATATCTCAAAACAACATCAATGATTCAAGTGACACAATTTAATGATCTACAAGATTATGTATCATTTAGTTATACCATCTACCACATTTAACATTTTCCGTTCTTAACCAATCAACTTATTTAAAACATAAACTCTCCAAGTATTTAACAATGAAGCAAGAGAGTATAACATATGAGAACTAACAGCTCTGAACAAGAGGTGCATGAAAAATAAGAGCTGAAAGTATTGCAGTAGCTATAGAAGAATACTGAACAAATATAAGTGAAGAATAGGAGTATTCAAATGAAAAAGCGAAGCGTGTCTCTCTCCCACACAAGAATGTTAGGATCAATTTTATTCAGAAAAAAAATAACAAAAGCAAAAATAAAAACAAACAGACGCTCCAAGTAAAGCACATAAGATGTGGCGGAATTAAAATATAGTTTCACTAGAGATAACCTAATAAGTTGAAGATGAAGAAGGAGATGCCTTGGGCATCCCCAAGCTTTGACGCTTGAGTCTTCTTGAAATATGCTTGGGTGACCCACGGGGGAATCCCCAAGCTTATGCTCTTTCATCTTCTTGATCACATCATATCATCCTCTCTCTTGATCCTTGAAAACTTTCTCCACACCAAACTCAAAGTAAACTTCATTAGAGGGTTAGTGCATAATCAAAAATTCTCATATTCTGCATGGAGACAATCATTATCATGGTACTGGATATTAGCTACAGCCACTGGAATTTTATGGAACGAAAAGATCCATTAAAAAACAGTAAAAGAATCAATGCAAAATAAATGGCAGAATCTGTTAAAAACAGAACAGTCCGTAAAGACGAATTTTTTCGAGGCACTTAACTTGCTCAAATCAGAAAACTCAAAACTAATTAAAGTTGCGTACATATATGAGGATCACGCTCAGAAAATATCAGGTCATTCCGACGTTTCTGTAAAGAGTTATGAATTTAACGGTGAACAGCAGAAAAACTGATCCTGCGCAGAAATCCAAATCTAGCATCAACTTCCTACTAGAGACTTAACTTGGCACAACTATGCAATAAAATAAATATACAAAGGAATTGCAACAGAGGTAGGCATGTTCCTTGACTCGAGAAAATAAAATAACAGAAATAAAAAGTGGGTTGTCTCCCATAAGCGCTTTTCTTTAACGTCTTTGAGCTAGGCACATAGAAAAACTCAAGTATTTCCAAGAGAAGAAGCATCAACATCAATAATTTCATCCAAGACATGGTTTGTTGTAATAGGTGCTTTAGGTATCCATGAAGGTGCCATATTACGTAAATCACTACCATCATTTTTAGGCATACTAGGGGGTTCCGGTTTGGGAATATAGATGATCTTTTGCTCCCTCCCCACAAAAGCTTTCTCTTTGTTAGTTTTAATAGAGGAAAAAGTTGAACTTAAAAGTTTCCATAGCTTCTTCTAATCCATCAATTCTATGATTATGAGTATCAAGGGTGTTACTAGTTTCTAAAGCAGTGATTCTTTCATTAATATCCTCTATTGATCCATTACTCTTGCTAGCATTATCAAGAAAAAATTTCTCCATAGAATCCAACCTTTTTATAACATCTTCCAGAGTGATCTCAGTTTTAATTTCCTTAGTAGGTGATGATGATCCTACCAAACTTTTAATTAAATTGCAAGCTTCCAAAGCAGGAGTACCCAGAAAGTTACCTCCTGTAAGAGTGTCAAGAACGTACCTATACCAACTAGTGATACCAACATAAAAATTCCTAAGAATGATTAAGGTGGAATATTTCTTAGTGCACCTATGATGAGCATCATTTATCCTATACCAAACATCTTTCAAATTCTCTCCTCCTTGTTGCCTAAACGAACGTACTTCAACTTCAGGACTTCCCATTTTAGCAATATTAAAGCAAAACCGAAATATAAATATTAATGCAAGCAACTAATTTTTTTGTGTTTTTGATAATAAGAAGCACACAAGATAATAACAAAATAAATAAAATTCAAGTAACTAAATTTTTTGTGTTTTTGATATTTAATAGCAAACAAACAAGAAATAAAATTTAACTAAGCAAGACAAAAACAAAGTAAAGAGATTGGGAAGTGAGAGACTCCCCTTGCAGATGTGCTTCAGCTCCCCGGCAACGGCGCCAGAAAAATGCTTGCTGAGCGCTGAGTTGACGAGGGAGCGTGAAAGTTTTCTGAACAGAGGTGCTCCTATCTCCCCGGCAACGGTGCCAGAAAAATGCTCGATGCACCGGTGTGGTGTTGTTGGGAAACCTTAAGAGGAAGGTGTGAAGTAGTGCAGCAGCAAATTTCCCTCAGTGATGAAACCAAGGTTATCAAACCAGTAGGAGATGAAGAACACGTCTGAAGGTCTCCCTGGCAATGGCGCCAGAAATTACTTGATGAAAAGGGAGGTGGAGCCTGCACAACACAATCAAACTACTTTGCCCCAACGAAACAGTGAGGTTGTCAATCTCACTGGCTTGCTGTAACAAAGGATTAAACCCGAACTAGGGTTGACGACGGCGGCGGCTCCGTAAGGGTTTCTGGAAAAGTGTTCTGCCTCCGGGTTTTAGGTTTTCGGGGGGTTTAAGTAGGCGAAAGGGCGAAGGCGGTGGAGGCCCGAGAGCCCGTCACGCGGTGTTGGCGCGGCAGGGGGGAGCCGCGCCCCCACCTTGTGACGGCGCCTCGGTGCCCTCCTTCATCTCCTCTTCGGACTTCTGGAACGTGTCGGGAAAAATATAGACTTTGGTATAAAAATTGTCTAATTCCGATAATATTTTCTTAAGTAGTTTTCTGAAACAAAAAACAGCAGAAAACAGGGAACTGGCACTGTGGCATATTGTTAATAGGTTAGTCCCAGAAAATGCATAAAACAACACAAAGTGTATATAAAACATGTAGCAATTGGTATAATATAAGCATGAAACATAAGAAATTATAGATACGTTTGAGACGTATCATCAACCGACCGGTCGAGCACCGCGGCCGGGCCATCCGCCCGGGCAAAGCAGGATCTCCCTCCAGCGTCAGCGCCGAGGAAGGAGAAGAACAACAGCAGCAAATCATACCGACAAGGAGGAAGAACGATCTTCGTCTCCAAGCATCCATCGCCCATATGAGGACCCAGCCGGCCAGTGCCGATGGACCTCCAGACAGCATAGCCCGCGACCTCGACGAGATCCGAGGATCCCTCACCCCGCTGGCTCCTAGACGAAGGCAAAATCCTCGCCTGACCGCGAACGGAGCCCGGAGAGATTTATTCCGACGTGACACCACCGCAACGGGCTCGGCAGCGTGTCCCTCAACCCTAACCGTTCCACGCACCCGCCTAGCGAACAGACCCGAGGTTCCCCTCCCTCCCGCCGCCGAAGCGGCCGACGGAGAGAGAAGGAACCGGCGGCGTCGCCGGCGGTACGCTAGGGAAACCCTCGTCGCCTCCTTGATCGCCTCGTGCGATCCAACCTTTCCGATTTGTTTGGTGCTTAACTGAATTACATGTGTTTCTACTGTTTTTGTGATCATGTAGCGGGAAGGTAATTTAGAGAGAGAAAAACGCTTTGAGTACTAGTTTTTGCACTTTTTAGTACCGGGTTTCTAACTATCCCTAGAGTTTCTTTAAGAGAGAAATAAAGACTTCAGTCTCGCGCACATCCTAGCTGTGTGGGTCAGTGTGTGAGGTTGTTGTGCTTACCTGCCGTCCATGTTACATAAGTGCCCCCTTTGATGCATGAGTGACCATGGGCTCCACATGTTGGGTATCATGTAATACATTAACTTATTTCCACAATTTTTTGTCATGGTTTTAGTTCGCATGTGGTACATAGCTACTCCCTCCGATTTCATAATACTCTCTACATCCTAGGAAGTTTAAGACAAATTAGCATGTTCTTTAATAACATTACTCAAGTATGTAAACATCCAATCCAAGTCAAATTAGCATTAGTTACACCCAATCGAAAAAGAGATAGGTTGCTTAGTATTCTGTTGTCGCTGATTACCGAGTAGAAAATTAATGTTTAGTACCCAAAATGTAGAGTAATGTGGAACAAAATACTGGTACAGAATATAGACTATTATGGAACGGAGGAAGTATCTAGCTACTATGAAACTAATGTCTAGGCTAACCATATATGATTGCTGTGAATGACACATGTGTATGTTGTTTTCTCTTCCAGAATTTGGTGAGATATAGTGTTGTCTGAGTTGTTGCGAGTAATATACCCAACCTTGGGTTGAGTGAATTATGCAAGATACAAATATATAAATTGATTAAATGGATTCTTGATAGTTTAAATCATATTAGACTGACTATGATGTTTAGATTTTGAGAGTCCTAGTCGTTGGTCAGGTAGAGGTTGTTCCAGCACTAGTTGGAAAACGTCTATTAGTAACACATCAAAATTCACTTTCTGTGACGTACTGTGAAAGATGGTGGGTGCGTCACAGGATCTTCATCACTAAAATATAATTCTGTGACGGTCCAGTGCGTCGCGTCGTAGAAAGACCACGTTTTGTGGCGCACCCAGTGCGTCGCAGAAAGTCTTTTCCAGGTTTAAAAAAAAATACGACCGACGCTCCCCGGCGGCCGCCTGCGCCTCGAGAGCGACCTCGACGTCGCCGCCTCCTCGCTCTCGCTTCTCCTGCACGACCTCTCCTTGCTCCTCCGCGGGGTCCTCCTCCCCCAACGCCATCGTGCTGCAGGTGCCCGCTGCGGCCGCATCGCGCTCCTTGCCACTGCCTGCGCTGCATCCCGGAAGGAGGTCTTGTCGGAGCCGTTGGCGCCCGTGAGGACGAGCGCGGTGCCGTCATGGACGCGCTGGCGTTGAGGTCTCGGAGCACCGTCTGCGCGTTCCGCATGCGGGACACGGCGTGGAGCGGGAGGCGCGGCGGCGGGGGCCCCAGCGGCGGCATTTATTTTCTGGTGGAGAGGTGGCTCGCGAGCGGGGTAGGAGAGGATCTCGGGGGATCTGGCTCGGCGACGCGGAGCACAGCCGGAGCTCGCCGTCGCTCTCGCCGCCGGTGTGCTCGGCCGAGCAGGTCGTCGATGGTGCGCGTGCAGTGACGCCAGGCGGCGGCGGGGGTTGTCCGAGGTGGCGCGCCGTGGCCAGAGGCGGCGAGGGCGGCTGCTGTGTGACTGTGTCGAGGTAGCTCGGCCGCGCAGCTCACGCGAACTGGCCCGGCATCCTCGCGCGAGGGCATGCGGGCATGGCCTGCCACCGGTCACCGGTGCTTGTTGTTTGAGGCGCGAGGGCGGCTGCGTGTTTGAGCCTTGAGGCTAGCTCCTAGCGTGCTTGTTGTTGGCGACTGGCCACCGGCGAGCATGCGTGTGTTTGGGGCGTGCCGCGTGCGTGCGTGCGAAGAGGAGATGGGGAAGGAGTGAGCCGAAAACACGGGACAGACAAACTCGTGAGGCAGAGAAGAGAGGAGGGCATCATCCAGATTTTTCTGTGACCGTGCGTGCGTCACAAATTGTGAGATTTAGTGGGGAATATAGCTACATGCGTTCACAAAAAGCCATATTTCTGTGGTGCTTATACAGGGTGCGTCACATAAATGTGTCTTTTTGCGACGCATGTACCGCATGCGTCACAAAATCTCACATTTCCGTGGCGCACGTAGAATCATGCGCCACATAATGTATTTTTGTAGCGCATTGCTATTTGGTACGCCACAGAATGCTGTTCCACCTATAAACGTTTTCCTACTAGTGCCGATTGGCTGCCTCCCTCAGTCTGATCTCATCGAAACGTGAGACTTGGAGGGTGTCCAACAATTGGAAAATAATACCCACCAATACACAACAAAATTACGTTTGCAACATCATCACAATATTTTCTTCTCATGTTGTGTGAAAATCATTAAATTATCGCAGAATTTTAAAAACATCATTGTGCCAAGGAATTTTATGTATGCAACAAAACCATGGGTCACAACAAATCATCCAAACATACATTGTCGTATGTGTAATATGAAACACCGCAAACAAATAGAAGCAGCATAATTCATTAGTCTACCTAGCATGTCACTGGTGTTGCAAAACCCATACAACATTATTTGTAGCATGACAAAAAAAAACATATGCAACTTCACAGAAATGACCAACCTTCATTTTCAGTGCCGACCTCACTATCACGGGCTTATCAGTGAAGAATAAGGATCGCCGGAGGTCTGCTTGAGCCGGATTAGGTGGCTAGAGATCCAACGCTAGCAATTTCCATCTCTCTCCCCCTCCCCTGATATTGGTGTTGTACAAGATCAATGTTCACTTTGGCTCAACCATCCACGTGAAAAGAGCTCCACCTAGAACGAAAGATGGATGCCACAAGGAAGGTTGAACAAGAGAAGGATCTAGTAGAGCGACCCGGGCTACATGGAGCCTTTTTTTTTTTGAAAAAGACATTTTTGAGTTTCCCAAAATCAGGTTTTTTAATCGATGTAGATAATATCGCTATCTACAAACGTGTACAATATTACCTTAAAATTTGTTGTATTTTGGGCTGCACAAAAAAAACAAATCGATGGATCGAATTTTGAAACAGTGTACTGTTCACCGTCCAGATCCACCGATTTGTCTTTTTTTTGCAGCTCAAAATACAACGAATTTGGATTTGATTTTTTTTATTGTAGATCTCCACAATATTTACATCCAGATTTTTTTCTATTTTTGGAAACTTATAAATTTGATTTTGATTTTTTTGAAAAAATGGGCACCATGTAGCCCGAGCTCCATTTTTAAGAGAATGTACTTCCATAGACTCCAGTGGATATAGAGAAGACCCTATCTGCTTGATAGGCCGGTTTGGTGGGATCATTATGCTTCAAATTTGCGTAGGTTCCCTTAGCAATACATTCTTTTCTATTAACCCATATGTTTTTTCATAATATATTCTTTACATCTCATGGGTGGACTCGTGCAAATTATCCTCTTTCCAAGTTGGAAATGTGTGTGTTTTTAGGTTGAAATGTGTGTTTTTGGGGAAGTGAAAAGAAAGGAAGCTACCAAAGATCTCTTTGAAACCAAATTTTGAAATATGGAAATACCGGAAGAAGCTAAAGTGTGTCCCGGTGGAGTAATAACCTTACAAAACCAAACATGAGACTATTTTTAAAATATTTATTTGAAAAGTAACATACGTTTTAATCAATTTAAAAAATAGTTTGCCGTCGGCTCCGGCCTTGCCAAAAGCCAGGGCCAAAGCCTTGGTTTCGTCTGGGCCGCGCCTGTTACTATGTCCCCTGCATGATTCTTTAATTAAAACAAAATTTGTTTAACCGTGTTTCTATTTAAAATATATAAAATATATATGCATCAACGAGTAGGGTCCATTCTCACGAATCGGTTTTGAATTTGGTCGACTCAAACTTCTTAATTTTGAATCACAATTGGTACAATTATTTGAAAGTTTTGTTAAATTCATCGCATTCAGTCAACCGTTTAGATGAATCTTACCTTCACCATAATTTTTACTAACTTTTTGTTCGACAGACATATTGATATTTTCTGTAAAATCTATATAAAAACACGTGTGCTAGAGAGAAAATGTTAATATGTGCGTTGAAACAATAAAATTATAACATAAAAGTTGTGGATAAGGGTAAGATTCACTACTCGTGAAAAAGAAATTTAAACGGTTGACTGAGTGCTGCAAATTTGACAAAGTTCGTCAAATGATTGTATGAAATATGATTTAAAATTAAGAAGTTAGAGTCGACGAAACTCAAAACCGATCACGGAAATGAAACCTACTTGTCGATGCACATATATTTCAAATATATTTTATCTCAAATAAAGACATGGTTGAACAAATTTGTTTTAATAAAAAATTATGGGGAACACGAACTGTGTGTACATGTGAGAGCTAGTTTCGGCAGGGGCCAAGGGAACCAGGTTTTGGCCCTGGGCACTTTCAGTAGCTATTTTTCAAATGGATCTAAAACGTACGCTATTTTTCAAATAAATATTTTTAAAAATATATTTTTGTTTTCTCAATCATCATGGTAAGAATTGAAAAACATTCCATCAACGGTTAATCTATCTAGAATAATTGCCCTATGGAACTTCTCTGTCCGGCGGGTGCATGTTAGGAATCTCTCCTATAGGGGCGTGAGACCAACGTCATACATGCATAAAAGAAATATTTTCTTCAACCGAAAATTCAAAATAAATTATCTCCGATTGACGATCCGTTTTCACCGTTGAGTTCGGATCGACGAGAATTTCAAAACAAGATCCCATCTTAATATGTTTTGACGAACTTTTTTTTTCGTCGTATCGTAGTTGCCATATTACTAGTTAACACTTACGATCCAAATAATACCTCGTTACACGGTAAAATTTATACGTTTTTTTGTCATATCCATGATTTACATGTCAAATAGTGAATATATGATCCATTCAAAACACGTAAAGCATGGAATACCATCATGAAAGGATTACGTCGGCGAGTAAAAAAGTTCAAATAACCGCAGCCATTTGATTTTAATCTGCAACCAACCATGAAAGCGGATTTAAAATTTGATTTACGGTTTGAGAAATAAAACATTTTTAAGCTCTAATATCCAAAAAGAATCTACGTGGCTGCTGCATGAAGTCTCGGTTGTCATATTCTTTCCGTGCCCACGGAAAACTAATCTGGACACGTGCCCTTAATGGCACAGTCCATCAACTTCAATCAAAGAGATACTACTGATTACTGAATATGGGATAAGAGTAAATCCAAATTTCAGCATTCCTTTTTCAATTTCTTCCTCGCACACCCTTTTCCCAGCGAAACCCGCCGCCGCCGGCTTCCCGGACCACCGCCTCCGCCATTTCCTCCTCCACAAAACCGTCCCTTTTCCCAGAACAACCAACCGAGTCATTATCTTCTTCCCCAGCCCCACCGTCACCGTCGCGGCATCAGTATTCTCTTCTCCACAAGCCAAGTCTTCTCACAAAATTCCCAATCCAACCACCGGCCTCGAGCGAAACTCAACTCCTTCATTTATATATATGGACCTGGCCACCCAGTCTGCGACGGCGACCCCGACCCCGACGACTTCTCCCGAGTCCCCCTCCCCGTCCCCACCGCTCGCTCCGAGCTCCAAGCGTCGCCGGAAGATCGGTCTTGAACCTGCCCCTGCCGCCGTAGCTATGGGAAACTCTCCGCTGCGCGGTGGCTTGGGAGGCCGCTCGTCGGCCTCCTCCGCCCCGCCTCTGCGGCATAAAGGCTTTGACCCACTCGACCCCGACGCAAAGCCGCCGCCCAAGACACTCAAGTCGCACCAGGTGAAGCACTGCAAGAAGGCGCTCCAGGAGTTCGACAAAAAGCTCAAGAAGCCGGGCGCGATCTCCAAGGAGTTTAGAGACCTTCAGGTATAATTCATCCCGTTCATCCTCATATTTGAGCTAGTCCGGCGATACATGTCGAGATTATCACCAACCTTTTCTTTCTTTGGCGAAATTAAGAACACCGTATTTTTCTGGGGAACATATTTTTGTTTAGATAAATAATATAGAGAGCTGCGAATGATGTATGATGTGTTAGTAATCATACATAACCTTTAGCCATGACCTTTAGTTAGTATAATCATACAACTGAGAGCTGCGAATGATGTATGATGTTTTTTTAGTATAAGGTTAGTGCCGGATGATCTTCATAACCTTGCTTCCAAGTGAAGCGTGAGGGTGGAAGATAGAGCCAGAAATGGATGCGCTGGATATGATTAAGGGAAACCATAGATTATTTCTAAAGCTACATCTAACATGTGGTTTTGCTGGGAAACTGGGATTAAATCCAATTTGGACTGCCAAAATTACACTTTGAGGAATTATGCTGCTTGCTTCAGAATACCATGTCAACATTAGCACTCAGCAAACATAACTAGAACTTTGAATAATCTAATCCTCTTATGACATTGTCTCTTCCTTGAAAATGAACCTACCCATGAACTTTTTATTGTTATAATGTGCTTACCTGAGATGCACTTAACCTGATACAGCGAACTAGCTCAGTATTCTCTCTGAGGAAAATAGCTCACAAAATTTTCTCATTGATGATGTTTGGAACAATTTTGTCCATTTTACTGCTTGTGTGATTCTTAGTCACATGCAAGCTATCCATTTTCTCATGTTTTAATAACTTATAACCTAATTAACTTACTCTCTGTTTCCAATCCAAATTCCAAAGATGATTAATTACATGCTGGAATTTAGACATCACAGATTTCCTCTTCTTTATGGGAACAGATCGATATGCTGACTAGAAGGTGATGTATTGGCAAATGGGAATGTCATCATATCAAATGCTTTATGAACAATGAACAACTGAGGAGATGTTTTGTCAAATGGACCTGTCCCCATATCAAATGCTCTATGAACTATAAACTGTTATAAGAATTAATAAATGTTTATTCTGAAGGATCATGCAGCTATTGTTTTAATGTAATTATTCAGGCCATGAAAGCATTACCCCAGTCAACTCAGAAGGTGGCTCGAAATCCTGCTAACAAGGGAAGGAACCGTTACACTGATGTTTTGCCATGTGAGCATCATTAACTTGTGAAGGCTGTCATGCACATTCTGCAAGACCACCATACGGAATCACTTGACATTTTTTTTTGGTTTAGTTGATGAAACCAGGATACCACTACAGTCCTCAACAGTCAATCAGACTTTAAGTAATGATTACATCAATGCAAGCCTTATACAGGTAAAAAAATAGGGGCACATTTCTTGCTAGTTAGTATCTCCTTGTCCTTTTCTCTCTTTCTGGTCGTAGTTACCATTGTTGCATATAAAATCTGCAGTATGATGTCAGAGATCAAAGAAAGTTCATTTCTACTCAAGGTCCGCTACACGATACATTTGAGGATTTCTGGCAGATGGTCTTCGAAAACAGATGTCCTGTAATTGTTATGCTCACCAATTTTGACATTGCTAAGGTACATTACAAATGCTCATGACTTGTAGTTTCATTGAGTTGACTTATTGTTCAGTTTATCATGCCTTCCATAATTGTAGCAAAACCTTACTCCACATGTTTTCCTACAGTATTGGATTATGTTATATCACTTAATTTTTCCATTTGTTAGGTGACCTCTCTATGGACATGGCTTTTTTGCTTCGTATATTTGAAGGACTCTAGATGCTCAACAATTGTTGCATCTCTATATGAATGTGATTGCATGCACACTTCTCAGCCTGTCATATGTAATTCAGTTGTTCAGAAAACGAAAACGAAATGGACATGATGAAAGCATGATGAAACATATTTACGAAGGAGCCTGCACATCTATACTTCTCTGGTCGCCCTAGGGAATTTTTCGAACTCAACCGGATAAAGAAAAAAATGTATCCTTATTTTTGAGCCTGTCAGTCTCACATATACTTCCTTAGTTCTCCTATGTAGTTCAGAATGGATGAAAGCGCGTACCTAGTTTCTGGCTTCTTAGGAAAAAGGAACAAGGAGTGCCTGCCCCTCTGATCTCTTAACAAACTCAAAACATGTATTTTTTTTACAAAAATGGGCTTCTATCTTTTCTTCCATACCGAATAAAATGCATCCGTGAGATTCCCCTAGATAGAGAGCTGGATGGGTGGAGGGACATATTTGGTTATTTTTTATCCAATCATTTACCATTTTGAGGTCGTGAATTCTGTTACATATTTCAGTTCATACATTGGCATGTGAGCACGTGGTTCCTGAAGGAACACTTGCAGCTTTTTTACCATGTTGATTTTCTCGGATCCTTAATCTTGTAGACAGTCAAACACGCAGTTTCAACTTTTAATTATTTCCTTTGCTATAATCCTATCAAATCTGATTTAGTGATTTACATTAAAAAAATCCCAGTGTGATCAGTACCTTCCATTGAACGAGGGGGAACAAGATTACGGAAGATTTAACATCAAGATCATGAAGAAAATAGAAGATGGCGAATTATTGTTGCGCAGCGTGAAGGTGGAACATAATGAGGTAAAGATGTGTAAAGCTAATTTTATATTTGCTGCTTTTGTGTCTAGATTTTATTTGAAAATATCTTACACAGTTGTACAAGGGACTATTTATTCCATGTTTTATACTCTATATTATTCGATTGCTCTCGTTCACTGATGCATAGACTTAAGTTCTAGTACCTTCTAAAAAGTACGCAATGCTTTCGTTAGAATAAGCTTGATGTATTTCACATTTGAGGAAATGGTCCTCTCATATAACCTTTTAAATTATATGTCAGGAATGGTACCTTTCATCGGTTATATCATCACCGTACCTTTTATTTTATTTTATTTTGTTATGATGCTCATGCTTAGAGTTCAGTTCTAGTGAAGATTTCCGTTCAGCTTGTAAGTCATTATAATCTATCAGTCTATCACGAAGTGTCCTGATTGGTAATTGCTATAAATGCTGCACATTCTGTATTTTGCAACATGTACATTGTCCCCTAATCTTTCTCTCTCCATCCATGTTTACTTCTAGTTTTCGTAAACATAATCTTGTAAGAAATAGCTTGCAACTGATACTTCTTTATTTTACAGTTACATACAGTGCATACTGTTCTCCACATCCAGCACTCTGCATGGCCTGACCATGGCGTGCCAAATGACAGCAGTACTGTACGGAGTATTCTAAAAAGAGTATATGACATCCCGAAAGAGTACCCAATAGTTGCGCATTGCAGGTTCAAGTCTGAATGCCATGATTCCTTTTTTCACCCTTACTCACTCTCAAATAATATCGCATTCTTTTTCTGGTCGCTGCAGTGCAGGCATTGGGAGAACTGGTGCTTACATCACCATCCATAGTACAATAGAGAGGGTATTACTTGGTGAAAAAACTGCTACGGGTCTTGCTGCAACTGTCAAGAAGTTCAGATCCCAACGTCCTGGAATGGTCCAGACAGAGGTATGTTTCTTTTTCTTACTTATTTCTGTTTGTGAGCCAGTACAGGATTCTCCCAAGTCTCAACTCAAGTTGGAAACTTTAGATAAGGTACCACACTTTGACACAAATGGCATACCTTAGGGCATGTACAATGCAAGGTGCTTAGAGAAATAAGCCGGTTTTTTGCTAAGCACCGGTGCTTATTTATACAAGACAAATGCTTAACTTAGCACCTATCATGTAGAAATAAGCATTGGTGCTTACGAAAATGCTTGGTTTATTTTTGTAAGCACCCACCTAAGCACTTTGCATTGTAAATGTCCTTAGTGTCATGAAAAGTGGCCTCAGACCCAGATGTCAGGGCATCTCCAGTCGCCCCCTCCCCCCCCCCCAGGAGGCCTTTTTGGCGCCGGCGGAAGCAAAAAGCGCCGTTTTTCTACCAGCCGCCCCCCCAGAAGCCCAACTAGCGCCGTTTCGGCGGAAATTAGCGCCGGCGCCCCCAGGCGAAACCCAGCCCACTGGGTTCGGCCTGGGGGGCCGGCGGATGGAAAAGCACGCGTGGGCCAACGCTGTCGGCGAGACACCGCTTTCCCCCACCCTGGCTCGCCTTTCCCTCTTCCCGTTTCGCCGTCGCCGCCACCACCCCTCCTTGCACCGCTGCACAAAAGGCAGCTACGAAACCCGCTGTCTAAGCCCCGCCACGCCGCCGGCGCCGCCCACTCCCTCCGCCGCGATCCCGCCTCCGGGGAGTTCCTCGGGGCGGTAGGGCGTCCACCCCGCCCGCAAGGTGTTCGGCGAAAGCCCGACACATAGCCATGGACTCCGACGACGAGGAAGATCAGGCCGCCATCGATGACGAAGAACACGGCCTGATCTTGGCCTCCCTCGCCGGCTTGCTCGCCGACGACGCTGGACCGCGGCGTGTTGGATCGACGCGCGGTCGCCGCAAGAGCAAGCCGAGGCAGCGGTACGAGGGGTACTGCATCCTCTACTCCGACTACTTCGCCGATGATCCCACCCAGGACGCGAAGGTGTTCCGGCGCCGTTTCAGGATAAACCGCAAGCTCTTCATCAAGATCATGCAACAAATCCGGGAGTTTGACACCTACTTCAAATTGAACTATCTGCGCATGAGCGAGTCCACGGCCATTGAGTGCTTGAACAAGTTCTGCCGGGCAGTGGTTGCAGTCTTTGGCCCAACGTACTTGCGTAAACCCAATGTGCAAGACACTGCTCGCCTCCTCGCAGAGAATGAAGCAAGAGGCTTTCCTGGGATGCTTGGTAGTATCGACTGCATGCATTGGGCATGGAAGAACTGTCCATTTGATTGGCAGGGGATGTACAAGGGAAAGGAAGGAGAGTGCTCGGTGATTCTCGAGGCTGTGGCTTCATATGATCTATGGATTTGGCATTCATTCTTTGGTATGCCAGGAACTCACAACGACATCAATGTCTTGCAGTGCTCGGATGTCTTCGCTGATCTTGTCGAAGGCCATGCTCCCCCTGTGAACTATGAGATCAATGGACACCAGTAAACAAAGGGCTATTATCTTGCAGATGGCATCTACCCCAAGTGGGCAACATTTGTGAAGAGCATCTCGAACCCTGTGCCAGGAAGCGCGAAGCTTGGTTTTCCAAGTGCCAGGAGGCTTGCAGGAAGGATGTCGAGCGAGCATTTGGTGCGTTGCAGTCTCGATTTGCCGTTGTCCGGTACCCCGCTATGACTTGGTCCAAGTCCAACATGTGGGAGGTGATGCAGTGTTGTGTGATCTTGCACAACATGATCATTGAGAGTGAGCGGGATGACCTGGTGCCTGAGAGTGAGGCAAGGGCACCATACTACCGTCAGGGTCCTCTTGCAGATGTTGATCACCAGGTGCCGACATCATGGGCAGACTTCCTCGCCACGCGCCAGGAGATTCGAGACGCTACAACACATCAAACTCTACAAAATGATCTGGTGCAGCAGTTGTGGGCGTGCAAGGGCCATTGCAATGCCGATGCCTAGTACGATTTGTTTTATTTTTTTTGCATTGTCTGAATTTGTATGGTTAAACGGGTGAATTTGTATGCCAAAATGGGCCGGACTTTGTTTTCACCGAAATATTGCCGAATTCGCGCCGGCTGGGGGGCGGCCTGGGTTTCACGGCTGGTAAGCGCGCCCCCCCGGGTTCCGGATTCGCGCCGTTTCGCGCCGCGGCGGCCTAAAAAACCCGGCGTTTTGGGCCCCGGGGGGGCGCAACGACTGGAGATGCCCTCACATTGATACATGGTTGTGGCGTTTGTCAAAGCCAAACTAAAACATGGTGTTTTTTCAAAGACAAACTAAAATGTGCTCCCCAAAGCCTTCAGAGTTTACGTTACCCATAGAAGAATGATTACTGTGTCCGTCGTCACTAGAGTTGGCGAAAACTGCAATTTAATTGTTGGTTTGGTGATAAATGCGCTTAAAATTTAGGTATATGTTAACCATTTAATTAGTGCCGTATTACTCATTTGATATACAGGTAGCTGATGTACAAGATAGATTACTGAAGTGTTGTAGGCATGATATTATCCATTGATTAAACAGTGTCCTAGAATACTGCAAAGTAGATTGCTTTTTTCAGGTTGCAAAGTACTTCCTCTTTATCATAATATAAGATGTTTTAGGTATTCCTATACGGACTACATGCGGAGCAAACTGAGCGAATCTACACACTAAAATACGTCTACATACAACCTTATATAGTCAGTATTGGGATACCTAAAACATCTTTTATTATGGGACGGAGGGAGTAGTTAACAGTGTGCAAAGTAGATTGCTACTGGCATTCCACCCTAATAACATGTTCTTCTTTGCAGGACCAATACAAGTTCTGCTATCAGGCCATTATGGAGGAGCTGAAAGATCTGACTGAACATACACACCACCGAACCACTTTTTGAGAATAGTTTCATACAGAAACATTTGTGAAATACCACTCTTGCTTCCTCAATTTGCTAAGCTTAGCCGACAGCATTGATGCACAGTTGCACATTATGATGTAAGACTGTAATTCGGATTTCAGAAAGAATATGTTCGAATTTTTCTCTGTTCAGTATTTTACCAATTTGATCACATGTCTTTATGTTTGCAAATGGCTGTCACACATCCAAAAACATGTGCGTCCGTTGCTACATACTCCCCCGGAAAGGCCCATTTGGGCCCATTTGGGGCGTGTTAGGTTACCCGCACTGAAAAAGAGTCTCCGTCTCCATGGCCTTGATGGGCCTGGCCCTGGAAAAACATGGCTGAGCGCAGTCCGCTTGGTTGGCTATATATTGTTTTTCTTTTTTCTTACTTATTTTATAGGTTTATCTTATCTTTTCAGTTTTGTAAGGGCCGGTCTGTACGTGTAGCCCAACATTTTAGGCTTGCTCGGGGGTGCCGAACAACATCTATATACGTCCTCAAGTAGGCTGGACCTTCCTTTCATCCACATGTCGGCGTCAGCTTAAATGGTGCCCAATATTCTCGTCTTTTTAGGCGGTGCTCTATGAAGACGACGCGGAGGAGGTATCCCACGCATCGTCGACATTTAATATGATGTCTGTGTTGGTTTAGTTGGTGCCCAACCTTCGTTCTAGGCGGTGCTATGTGAGGACGATGCGGCGGAGGTATCCCACGCATCGCCGAAATGTAATCTGATGCGTCGCCTCCACACGCTCCCGCACCACGGGTTTTCGCCGCTTTCCGCCATCTCTAGCCATGCTCACGCCTGTACATTTCTTTTCCTGTAAAATGCCTCGCCGCCGATCCACCTCACGGGTAACCCTCACCTAGGCAGCGAATGAACACAATGTTTCCCACCATCGCGGCAACTCCACATTCACGACGAGAAAGAGAAAGAGAAGAATGATACAGAGGAAGACATCAAAGAGGACGAAGAGCCGCCACCCTACTCGGGGGAGCAGGCTGATCTGCTGGCCTCCTCGAGCAAGCCAGCAAGATAATCCATGCCACCTTTGCAGCGGAGCAAGGTGACTGCAAGCTCATGGCCGCCGAGTGGCAGGCCACGGCGGAGATTGCCCAGAGGGAGGCATCCTTCGCTCGCGACATTGTTCGTTGCGACATGGTGGAGGAGCACCGCTAGACCCTCAGAGCTGGAGAGTAGGAGCCGGAGGCGAGATAACGCGACACGACGTAGGGCGTCAGGAGAGGCATATGCGTGTGAGCACAATATCGGCATTGAGGTAACATATGTCGCTACAAAGTCACGACCAAGAGGCGCTGACTCGAGCAGGTGGCGAAAGGCAATGATCACCCCCGCCCCTTACTCCGTCGCAACCCGGCAGCGAACGCCATCCCTTCTGACGTCGGCTCACTGTCACTAGCCAATGATGAGGAGGCTGGATCGAGCGAGCCCTCTCCCGACGTCTAGTGTAGTTTTAATTTTGGGAGTGCCTATGTCTCAGTCGACTGATTTTTTCATAAATCTCAGTCACCTTAAAAAAGTTTAACTACAGTTTAAAAGAAATGTGCAATTGTATTTTTCTGGAAAGAAAAGTGCAACTAAACCGGTTGTACTTTTTGAAATTACACATTTCTTTGAACTGCGATTGCGATTTTCTAAAAAGTGACCGAGATTTAAGAAAAAATCAGTCAGCTGAGACTTGGCAAATCCGTTTGAATTTTGATGGTATACATGAACTCAAGCTGTCTAGGGAAGTTTTACATATCAAGACACTAACATAATCTATCTCCGTTTTTCTTTATACGCTGCTTTTTCTTGATGATCGTTTCTGTCCAATTCTTGAGTGCTTCGTCTGAAGCCCAATCTGAGCACCTGCCCGTAAGGAAAGCGTCGCTGCATGTCGGTCAACTACTCAACTGTACCCACGAATCCCTCCCGCCCATGTCTCGCCTGGCCTCTTGGCGTGACCACTCGCTTGCACACTCTTGCGGCAGCTCTGATCTCCTCCATTGTTCCCCTAAAAAACCCAGTGAAAGTTGGCGCGCGCTACCGCTACTCGCGTAGGAGACCCATGCACGCGAGACGCGCGGCCGTCTCCTCCGTTCTGCTCGCCCTCCTCGCGCTCTCCATCGTCGTGCTGGTGCCGCGCGCGCTGCCGTCGCCTCACACCTTCTTCCGATCCCGGACGCCTCTCCTGATCGACGGCAACAAAGTTCACGCCAGCGGTGGCTGCGACTACTCCGACGGGGCATGGGTGAGGGACGACGCCGACGCCCCCACGGTTTACGGGGAGGACTGCCCGTTCCTGGATCCTGGTTTCCAGTGCGTGCGCAACGGCCGCAGCAACTCCTCGTTCCGACATTGGCGATGGCAACCTCGCGGCTGCAGCCTCCCTAAGTCGGTATCACCTCACGCTCTTCAGTTAATTAAGAGATTTTTCATGTGTTTTTTATTCTTCTTGAGCATCTAGCGTTATATATAGGTTTAGTTTTGAGTCAATAACACCGTTGGTACACAAACTTTACCTACATGTGCACATTCATACAACATCTTTTAAATTGAGCTAAACCGGTACAACAACTTTGTTGCGGATGCAGACTGGTCCAGACGAATAAGAAGGCGACACGTGGAACTGACAGGTCGGATGGGGCACACGCCTGAGCATCACACATTTGCAGAAACCCCCCCATAATCTTTAGAAAACGCGGATTAGCATGGTCCACGAATTAGGACAGAAATCCCCACCGGATAAGGTCGCGTCACTCGTTAGTTCTTCACTGATTCGCGGGCACGGGGAGCAGGTCGCCGCCGAGTGGCTCGCGTCGCTCTCCGCCGTCGCCGCCGAGTGACCCGCCTGGCTCTCCGCCGTCGCCGGCGAGGCCATCAACGGCTGGACCCCGCGTCGCGGTCGTCGCGGCACTGCTCAGATGCCGCGGCACGGCCCGGCTTCCACGGCAGGTCGTGGTGGAGGCCCTCAAGGCGGCGGCGAGGGTGCTCGAGCGCGTCGTCGCGGCACGGTCCGGCTTCCGCGGCTGGTCGTGGTGGAGGCCCTCAAGGCGGCGGCGAGGGTGCTCGAGCGCGTCGTCGCGGCACGGTCCGGCTTCCGCGGCTGGTCGTGGTGGAGGCCCTCAAGGCGGTGGCGAGGGTGCTCGAGCGCGTCGAGGTGCTTCTGGCCCTGGGAATGCCTCTCCTTGGCCGCTTGGTAGGAGAAGGTGCAGGCAGCAGCAATGGCAACGACACTGTCAAAATTCGGCTCAAGTTTGATTATGCCTGACACATACTGTGCGCTGAAACAGGGCCAAATTAATTTATGTCTAATCTTGATTTCGTCCTACCAACTGTTGCTACACCGTTCTAATGTATAGATGAATCTATTTCAGCAAGAATTTGGAACTAAAATCGGTCCTATCAACCTAGCCGCTGTAGCCACGCCCGCCAAGAGAAAACGGAGGAGGGAGAAGAAGAACGAAGGCACAGGATCGCGTACCGTAATCGGGATCATCATCAAACCATGGCCGGAGGTGAGGTTCAGGCGCCATTGAGACGAACCCAGCGGCGGCGCGGCGGGCGGCGGCGGCGGCGGCGCAGCCCTTGGCGTCGCGAGGAACTGGAAACAAATGATGCAGGTACGATGCAGCATGATTTCTGGAGATGATGATGGACATAGTAGGCCTATTTGTCAAATAGAATTGTATCGGGATCGTTTTGGAAACATGTAGTTTCCACCGTGGCATACCAACTAGACAGATCAGACTCGTCTAGACTAGTCTCGCATCCGCAACAGAGTCGTCTGGACTAGTCTCGCATCCGCAACAGAGTTGTTGTACCAGTTTAGCTCAATTTAAAAGATGTTGTATGAATGTGCACATGTAGGTAAAGTTTGTGTACCAACGGTGTTATTGACTCTTTAGTTTTCATGCCACATTCATCTCTTAATTTCAGAGTCGGTCTCAAATGGGTACGTATTTTTCTAGGTTTAACGCGAGTGAGATGCTGGAGAGGAGCCGGAACGGCCGGATCGTGTTCGCGGGCGACTCGATCGGCCGCAACCAGTGGGAGTCCATGGTGTGCATGCTCGCCAGCGGCGCCGGCACCTCGAGGATCTACGAGCAGTCCGGGAAGCCCATCGGCAGGCACAAGGGGTACCTGTCCATGGTCTTCGCGGACTACAACCTCTCCGTGGAGTACTACCGCGCGCCGATGCTCGTCATGGTCGACCGCTTCCCCTCCCCGGCGAGCGGCAACGGCGCGGCCAGGGGAGCGGTCCGGCTGGACGTGCTGCCGCGGCACGCCGACCGCTGGGCCGGCGCCGACGTGCTCGTCCTCAACACCGGGCACTGGTGGAACGAGCACAAGACCATCAAGGCGTAAGTTGTATAATTTGTTCCTCAATCGCGGCATCGCAGGGCACGTGTTGATTTGCTTGTCTGCTACTGAACTAGAGCTCCATGTAGGGCTGCAGAGGAAACTACTTCATGGTTGGCAAGCGGTTGAACGTGACCACGGACATCAGGGAGGCGTTCCGGTTGTCGCTGCAGACGGTGAAGCGTTGGGCGCTGAGTAGTGCACGGCTTTCCAACAGCTATTTGTTCTTCAGGAGCTATTCTCCTTCCCATTATAGGTAGGTATTTCTGAATTTTTTCATCTCAGCGGTATGAACTATGATAATCATGCAGAGATTACTGTGAACAAAAAAAAAACATGTAGAGTAGTCCAGATTATTGTCATCACACTGAACTGGATCTACTAATTGGCATGCAGCAACGGTACGTGGGATACAGGCGGCTCTTGTGCAGCGCAGCAGGAGCCACTAGCAGCAGGCTCAGGCGGTGACCAGTTCAGCCAGGAGTACTCGTGGATGAACGCGGCGATCTCGAGCGCGACGCGAGGCGTGATGAGCCACCGGAGAAACGCCCGGTTCTTGAACATAACGCACATGACGGAGCTGAGGAGGGACGGCCACCCGTCGCGGCACAGGGAGCCCGGGACGCCGCCGGACGCGCCGGAAGACTGCAGCCACTGGTGCCTGCCGGGCGTGCCGGACGCGTGGAACCAGGTCCTCTACGCTCACCTCTTGTCTATGGGATATGCGACGAGGACTAACCGCTCATGACGTACAAATTGCTTGCGCAAATTTAGAAGATGCATGGAAGGACATATTTGGAGATATACGGGATTATTCGCTCAATTAAACATGGACATTGGTTGGAGATCCTACGTATCCTGACTCGACAAAAAAAAAATCCTACATATCCTAACATCCAGATCGAGCAAATGTAAATCTTCTTCTTGTAGACCGTTGTCAAACTTGTTTACTGCATCGGATGGGGATCGTACGTACTTCTTCTGGTCCAGATCCAGATTGATTGTCGTCAGCCCTATACAGTTTAGAACTGTCATAGCTCACTTCCTACGTCAATTATCTTTTATCAGAGGGAGTATCATGAATTTCTCCAAGCTCTTGTTTTATAAAGCAGTAAATTGCACAAACATACACCTATTGGGGATGGAGTAACGAAAAACCTCAAAATTTGAGGCTTTGTAACAAAGCTCCAAATATCGTTCATAATTGTAACAAATGCCCCAAATCCATACAGATTAGCCCTTTAATGTTAAATACGTCGCTCGGGGCCTAGGGCCCACTTGCTAGGGCCACTTGAGATGCTACCGTGGAATATGCCAAAATTCCAAGTTTTAGAGAAAAATTTAAATAGGTCTTAAAACTGAACCGTAATGCGCTGAAGTAATTGTTAATTTGAGCTCACTCTGAAAAATCAATATTTAGTTGTTTTGTCTTGAACATAATAGGATTTTCCTAGTAAAAAGACTAAAAGTAAAATAAATATTGAAAAGATGGATCCTAATGTGCGGAGTAAACCGGGAAAATTGAGCACATTCTGAGGATCCAATATTTAGGAAAAAAATCGTTGATGGAGGAAAAGTAGCACCTCAACATCTACACACAGAAGCTCTAGATGTTTTCTGATACTAAATTATATGAAAAAAGGAAAAAAATATTGGGCAAAGTACAATACTTAACTGTGTACCAAACAATAATTAGAGAGAAAATTTATAGTATGTGAAATATACGAAATAAACAGGTGTAGCAAAATATATGGTAATATAAATTCATTTTAGGCTCTGTTTGGATGTCCATATTGGAGCATAGAATTGAGAATTGGAATTGTGTTTCTGAAATTCTGTTGTTTGGTTGTGTTTGGAATTGGAAACTAGAATTGGTAGCTGAATTTCATGGAATTGAACTACAACTAAAAGACGCACTCTCCAATTCAGAGTCTCACCCCTCTGAATTGGATGGAATTGGCACTTTCTCATGGGTATGACCAAATTCAACCTATAAACATCCAAACAGAGAATTGGAATTGGATGCTCTTTTTGATTCCATCTATCGATATTTTGCACAACCAAACAGGAATTTAGAATTGAAGACTCATTTCAATACACCCACCGATCTGGAATTGGACTCAATTCAATTCCAAGCCCTCCAATATGAACATCCAAACATAGCATTATTTATCTTTTTTGTTTCTCTCAAATATCAGAACATTTTTTTTTGACAAAGGGAATGTACTAATATTGAAGAGATACAAATTACACCTAGCCTCTACAATAATGAAATGACCTGATGACATTAGGGATGCACACAACTCTACAACAAAAAGAAGAAGAAGCAAACAAAAGATCCCGCTAGAGTGATCAATTCCTTGTAGCTGGAACACAAACCATCACCAAGACAACACCCGAAATTCAAATTCTCCAAAAGCGACGCCTCCAAGAAGGAAATAATGCATAGGCACCGCCGCTGCCCAATTATAGATTTCAGGTTTTCACCCTAGAGAAAGTCCGCACTCATAAAAGACTTTAACAAGGTCATTGCCAGACACAACTAATTAAGCTCAGACCCTTAGGCCTGAAAGATAAGAAGTCATTGGCAGACACAACCAATTAAGCTCAGATCCTTAGATTTTCAGCCTGAAAGATAAGACTCTATACTCCTCCTGGCGAAGTCGATGCTACAAGTTACGAATCACCGAGCAAAGTCAACATCGGCTCGAAGACACAGTCCACTGATACGTCTCAAACGTATCTATAATTTCTTATGTTACATGCTTATATTATACCTATTGCTACATGTTTTATATACACTTTATATCATTTTTATGCATTTTCTGGGACTAACCTATTAACAAGATGCCACAGTGCCAGTTCCATGTTTTCAGCTGTTTTTTGGTTTCAGAAAAGTGGTTAAGGAAATATTCTCGGAATTGGACGAAACAAAAGCCAAAGTCCCCATTTTCCCCGGAAGCATCCAGAACACCGAAAAGGAGTAGGAGGGGGGCCACGAGGCAGCCACACCATGTCGTGGCGCGGCTCCCCCTCTGGCCGCGTGGCCACATGGTGTGGGCCCCTCGGGGCTCCACCGCCTTCGCCCTTTCGCCTACAAATACCCCCGACGAAATAAGACCTAATACGGAAGCCTTTTCCCGAGAAGAGTTCCGCTGCGCCGCCGCCATCGAAGACAAGTTTCGGGGGACAGAAGTCTCTGTTCCGGCACCCTGCCGGGACGGGGAATTGCCCCCGGAGCCGTCTCCATCAACTCCACCGCCATCTCCATCACCGTTGCTGACTCCTACGATGAGGAGTGAGTAGTTCTCCCCCGAGGCTGCGGGCTCTACCGGTAGCTATGTGGTTTATCTCTCATTGAGGTTATCGCGCATGGCATCGATCTCCTTGCTGGCCCTCTTGCTAAACCTTGTTCACCTGGTCCATCTGCCCTCCTCCGCTTTTCCCCGTCCTCCAAATCAGCTTCACGCTCCCCCGAATCAAACGGGTTTGATGTTGGATCGCCGAAATCACGGGAGAATTGATACACTTTAGAAAACGGGCGGGCGTTGAGGATTCCGATGTGGATTCTCCGGGAATTTCCCCCGCCGTGGGAGCTCGTCTAGCAGAAGGCATGCGGGCAGGCACCAGCACGCGGAGGTGGCTGTGCGGGAGCAGGTGCAGCATCGGCGCTTCCTTGGCGAGTGCAACGTGCCGATGATTCCGGGGCGGTGATACGTCTCCAACGTATCTATAATTTCTTATGTTCCATGCTATATTATACCAACTTATCACATGTTTTATATGCATTTTATATAGTTTTATGCATTTTCTGGGACTAACCTATTAACAAGATGCCACAGTGCCAGTTCCCTGTTTTCTGCAGTTTTTGGTTTCAGAAAAGTACTTAAGGAAATATTCTCGGAATTGGACGATTTCTTTTCTGAAGTCAGTTTTTCATCGGGAACGTTCCAGAAAGCCGAACACGAGACGAAGTGGGCCACCGAGGCGGCGCCACCACGTGCTCGCGCGGCAGCACTCTTGGCCGCGCGAGGACCAGGTGTGGGCCCCTCGGGGCGCCACCGACTTCGCCCTTTCGCCTACAAATACCCCCCAGACTAAAAACCCTAACACGGTGTGCAATATTTCCTCCACGGGTCCTGAGCACCGCCGCCATCGAAGACAAGATTCGGGGGACAGAACTCTCTGTTCCGGCACCCTGCCGGGACGGGGAATTGCCCCCGGAGCCATCTCCATCGACTCCACCGCCATCTCCATCGCCATTGCTGACTCCTACGATGAGGAGTGAGTAGTTCTCCCCCGAGGCTGCGGGATCTACGGTAGCTATGTGGTCTATCTCTCTCTCCCATGATGTGATCTTTTATGTGATCATGAGCTTTGTAACCTAGTTGAATATGTGATGCTACTCTTTATCTATTATGCACTCTAGAGGTTACTTTAATATGAACTCCGGGGTTATTCACGGTTGTAACGGTGACAGTGTGTGCACCGTGTGTGATTCCTTTATGACGTTGTTGGTGTTAGTTTACTCTGACTTTGAGGGTGCTCTTGTAGCCCTACACAATGAATGGTGTTTGTTATCCAACATGAGAGTGTTTGAGAGTAGTGTTTATTTATTTAACTTTGATGTCATTGTTGAGAATGTCCACTGGTGAAAGTAGGATCCCTAGGCCTTGTTTCTAAGCATTAAAACACCGTTTCCAACAAGTTCTGCTACATGTTTGCTTGCTGCCATTTTTATTACAGATTGCAATTACTACTTATAATCGTCCATATTACTTGTATTTCACTATCTCTTCGCATAACTAGTGCACCTATACATCTGACAAGTGTATTGGGTGTGTTGGGGACACAAGAGACTTTTTGTATCTTAATTGCAGGGTTGCTTGAGAGGAATATCTTTGACCTCTACCTCCCTGAGTTCGATATACCTTGGGTGTCACTTAAGGGAAACTTGCTGCTGTTCTACAAACCTCTGCTCTTGGAGGCCCAACACTGTCTACGAGAATAGAAGCGTGCGTAGACATCAAGCTATTTTCTGACGCCGTTGCCGGGGAGGTAAGGTAAATGGTACTCACATCCTCTGGCTACTAAGCTATTTTCTGGCGCCGTTGCCGGGGAGGTGAGCGCTTGAAGGTATCTCCTTTAGATTCTGCAGTTATTACTTTTTATTTCTTGTTTTTATTTTCACTAGTTAAGCTAATGGAAAACAACAAAAAAATTAGAGATCTTTATGAAATTTATATTGCATTAGGACATGATACTTTTGAAGAGAAAATTAAAAAACCTATGGAAGTTAGTTTGCATAATAGTAGTAGTAATGTTATTAGTATAAATTCTGTGGACACTATTATTGCTAAGGCTATGGAAAAGTCTAACCTTGGGGAAGCCATTGTTGATGAATGTGTTATTTTTAGTCCCCCAAGCTTTGAGGAGAAAATTTTCTTTGATGATACTTTGCCTCCAATATATGATAATTATAATCTTTGTGATATTTTCAGTCCACCTACTATTGAGGATATAGTTTATGTTGATTATGATATGCCTCCTATATATGATGTTTACAATGATGAATATGATGTTTTCAGTCCATCTACTATTGAGGATAAAATTAATTATGATTATTCTATACCTCCAACTTATGATAATTACAATGATGGATGTGATAGTTTTACTCCCACTATTACTAATAAAATTGATTATGCTTATGTGGAGGGTAATGATATTATTATGCTTATGGATCATGATAAGAATGCTTTAGGTGATAGCTATATTGTTGAGTTTATTCATGATGCCACTGAAAATTATTTTGAGAGAGGAAAGTATGGTTATAGAAATCTTCGGGTTACTAAATTTCTTCTCTTTATGATGAAAGTTTTGAGCTTTCTCTTGATTTGCTTTTATTTGCTGGGTACTTTAAGACCCACTGGTTATTATGAGAGAGGGGGACATGGATTCATACATCACAATAATATTAGGTCTCCTCTCTTTATGTTGGAAGTTTTGAAGTTGGATTTGTTTCATCTTTCTATGATAGTTGCTTTATGTTTCAATAATTTATCCTACTACAAGATCCCTTTGCATAGGAAGTGGGTTAGACTTAAATGTGTTTGATATTTACCTCTTGATGCTCTCCTATGTTTTTCAACTCTCACTTTTATGAGAGCATCATAAAAATCACTATGCCTAGCTAAAAGGCTTTAAAGAAAAGCGCTTATGGGAGACAACTCACCTTTTTATTCCTGTTATTTTATTTTGTTTGTGTCAAGGACTTGTCCTACCTCTGTAGCAATTCCTTTGTATCTTTATTTTATTGCATTGTTGTGTCAAGATAAGCCTCTAGTTGAAAGTTCATGCTAAATTTGGATTCCTGCGCAGAAACAGTTTTCTGCTGTCCACCGTTTAATTCGTAACTCCTCACAGAAAAATCCAAATAATCTGCCCTTTTTTGTGCGTAATCCTCAGATATATATGCAACTTTCATTAGCTTTGAGTTTTCTGATCTGAGCAAGTTAAGTGCCTTGAAAAAATTCGTCTTTACGGACTGTTCTGTTTTTGACAGATTCTGCCATTTATTTTGCAATGCCTCTTTTGCTATTTTGATTGGATTTTTTTATCCTATGAAGTATCAGTGGCTGTAGCTAATGTCCAGTAGCATTGGTAGCAATTGTGTTCCTACAGAATATCATAATTTTTTGTGCACTAACCCTCTAATGAAGTTTACTCTAAGTTTGGTGTGGAGGAAGTTTTCAAGAATCAAGAGAGAAGGATGATATGATGTGATCAAGAGGATAGTAAAGCCAAAGCTTGGGGATGCCCCGGTGGTTCATCCCCAACATATTTCAAGAAGACTCAAGCGTCAAAGCTTGGGGATGCCCAAGGCATCCCCTTCTTCATCAACAAACTATCAGGTCCTTTCTAGTGAAACTATATTTTAATTCCGCCACTTCTTATGTGCTTTTCTTGAAGCGTCGATTTGTTTTTGTTTTTGTTTTTGTTATTTTCATTCTCTGAATAAAATGGATCCTAGCATTCCTTTGTGGGAGAGAGACACGCTCCGCTTTTTCTTATGAATACTCGTATTCTTCACTTATATTTGTTGAGTATTCTTTTATGTTACTTCAATACTTTTTAGCTCTTGTTTTTCATGCATCTCTTGCTAGAGCTGTTAGCTTTATTATATCATACTCTCATATCTCATTGTTTAATTATTTGGAGAGTTTATCTTTTAAATAAGTTGATTGGTGTTTGGTTGGAAACAGAAAATGCTAAATGTGGTAGATGGTATAAAGAAAGATATACATGCTCTTATGGATTGTTATCTTGCATGTTGTGGTGCTTGGCAATTGTTTTGAGCTCTCAAGTAGATCATGTTTAAGCTTTTACATCATGTAGTTAAAACTTATTAGTGAGGAACTACCGTAAAACTTGCTGAAATTTGGTTTGCATGTTTGGTACCTCTAAGGTCTAGATATTTTCTAGTTAAAGTGTTTGAACAACAAGGAAGACAATGTAGAGTTTTATAATGCTTGCAATATGTTTTTATATACGTCTTGTTGTCATAGTTTACACTTGTGTTTGCTTCAAACAACCTTGCTAGCCAAAGCCTTGTACTGAGAGGGAACGCTTCTCGTGCATCCATAATCCTTGAGCCAAAACCTATGCCATTTGTGTCCACCATACCTACCTACTGCATGGTATTTCCTGCCATTCCAAGTAAATACTTCATGTGCTACCTTTTATTCAAAACATATTATCTCTTATTTGTGTCAATGTTTATTAGCTTATGAGGAAGTATGTGGTGTTACGGATATCAACCTTGTCATTTGCTTTTAGACAGACTTTCACCAACCGGACTAGTGGCATATACACCGCTTATCCATTAACTTTGCAAAAAGAGCTGGCAAATGGGGTGCCCAGTCCCAATTAATTACAACTTTAACCGCTGCAATCTCTTCACATTTTTGCCCTGATCCAATCAGTCAAGCAATGACAACAGTTTTTAACTATATGTGTAAACAAAAGAGATAAGAGGGATGATCTACCTTGCTGGTAGAAATAACGTCCTTCATGGGAGCCGCTCTTGAAAGTCTGGTTGACAAGGGGGGTAGAGTGCCCATTACCATTCGTTGACAACAACAAATACCTCTCAAAACTTACTTTTATGCTCTCTATATGATTTCAAAAACCTATAAAAACTAAAAAGCTCTAGCACATGTTTGTATCCCTGCTTCCCTCTGCGAAGGGCCTTTCTTTTACTTTATGTTGAGTCAGTTTACCTACTTCTTTCTATCCCCGAAGCAAACACTTGTGTCAACTGTGTGCAACAATTCTTATATGCTTACTTATTGCACTTGTTATATTTCTTTGTGTTGACAACTATCTATATGATATACATGTTCAAAAGTTGAAAGCCAATGCTGAAACTTATATCTTCCTTTGTGTTACTTCAATGCTCTTTTGCTTAGATAATATTGCTTTATGAGTTAACTCTTATGCAAATCTTTTTGATGCTTGTTTGAAAGTACTATTCATGAAAAGTTTTACTTATATGATGTAGTTGTTTACTCCTTGTCTATTTGTTAGCAAACTATAGATCATTGCCTTGAGTCACTTCATTCATAACATGAGCCTTACATTATATTATGATCAAGATTGTGTTTAAGCATGTCACTTCAGAAATTATTCTTCTTTTATCGTTCTTGCCTACTCGGGACGAGTAGAACTAAGCTTGGCGTCTCCAACGTATCTATAATTTCTTATGTTCCATGCTATATTATACCAACTTATTACATGTTTTATATGCATTTTATATAGTTTTATGCATTTTCTGGGACTAACCTATTAACAAGATGCCACAGTGCCAGTTCCCTGTTTTCTGCTGTTTTTGGTTTCAGAAAAGTACTTAAGGAAATATTCTCGGAATTGGACGATTTCTTTTCTGAAGTCAGTTTTTCATCGGGAACGTTCCAGAAAACCGAACACGAGACGAAGTGGGCCACCGAGGCGGCGCCACCACGTGCTCGCGCGGCAGCACTCCTGGCCGCGCGAGGACCAGGTGTGGGCCCCTCGGGGCGCCACCGACTTCGCCCTTTCGCCTACAAATACCCCCCAGACTAAAAACCCTAACACGGTGTGCAATATTTCCTCCACGGGTCCTGAGCGCCGCCGCCATCGAAGACAAGATTCGGGGGACAAAACTCTCTGTTCCGGCACCCTGCCGGGACGGGGAATTGCCCCCGGAGCCATCTCCATCGACTCCACCGCCATCTCCATCGCCGTTGCTGACTCCTACGATGAGGAGTGAGTAGTTCTCCCCCGAGGCTGCGGGATCTACGGTAGCTATGTGGTCTATCTCTCTCTCCCATGATGTGATCTTTTATGTGATCATGTGCTTTGTAACCTAGTTGAATATGTGATGCTACTCTTTATCTATTATGCACTCTAGAGGTTACTTTAATATGAACTCCGGGGTTATTCACGGTTGTAACGGTGACAGTGTGTGCACCGTGTGTGATTCCTTTATGACGTTGTTGGTGTTAGTTTACTCTGACTTTGAGGGTGCTCTTGTAGCCCTACACAATGAATGGTGTTTGTTATCCAACATGAGAGTGTTTGAGAGTAGTGTTTATTTATTTAACTTTGATGTCATTGTTGAGAATGTCCACTGGTGAAAGTAGGATCCCTAGGCCTTGTTTCTAAGCATTAAAACACCGTTTCCAACAAGTTCTGCTACATGTTTGCTTGCTGCCATTTTTATTACAGATTGCAATTACTACTTATAATCGTCCATATTACTTGTATTTCACTATCTCTTCGCATAACTAGTGCACCTATACATCTGACAAGTGTATTGGGTGTGTTGGGGACACAAGAGACTTTTTGTATCTTAATTGCAGGGTTGCTTGAGAGGAATATCTTTGACCTCTACCTCCCTGAGTTCGATATACCTTGGGTGATTCACTTAAGGGAAACTTGCTGCTGTTCTACAAACCTCTGCTCTTGGAGGCCCAACACTGTCTACGAGAATAGAAGCGTGCGTAGACATCAGGCGGCGCTCGGGGCAGTTCCCCTGCCACTTGAGCTCGGCGCACGGGGCAGTTCCCCTACCGCTGGATCTCGTCTTGTGGACGACCTGGGAGCAGGGGCACCAGCACGCGCGGCGGTGCGGGAGGAGGTCTGCCTCTTGAGCTCGTCTTCTGGACGGCTTGGGAGCAGAACACACGGCGGTGCTGGGTGAAGAGGAGTCGCGGCGCAAGGGGATTTGGAGAGGGAGGGGCTAGAAAGAGAGGAAGCAAGGACGAAAATAAGTGCGAACCGTTTTTTTCCACTTACCGGTGGCAGTGGTGGGTAAATACTTCGAACTGGCAGGGGCAAAAACGTCCAAAAAAAAGGACGACGAAAATCTGGGCAGAAGCCTTCGTGACTTTATTATTAGGTAATATAGATTCATTATGAGTTATTTGTATCAAAAATGTGTTGTCATATTAGAATGTTTGCCCCTAAAAGTGAAAAGAGCCATGGAGGTCATCGAAAAGAGAAACAGAAAAAGTAAAAAAAAAAAGAAAAAGAGAAAAGAAAAAGAAAGAAAGAAAAATAAAAAGGGGGCAACATTAGTACTATTTATCCACACTTGTGCTCATGTTATAGCACCTGTAGTATTCATAGACATCATTTGTGCTCATGTTTAGCACCTTTACTCCATATGAGAGAGTTTTTATGTTTTACTTGCATAACTATGTGGGGAACTTTACATTATAGAACTTGGCTTGTATATTCCAATGATGAGCCTCCTCAAAAGTGCTCTAGGTCTTCATGAGTAAGCAAGTTGGATGCAACCCCACTAGTTCCATTGGAGAGCTTTCATACACTTATAGCTCTATGTGCATCCGTTGTGTGGCAATCACTAATCCTTGCATAGCTTCGATAGTAAGACTTACTCTTGTCTAATGATCACTTTCAGCTGTGTGAGACTTTCTTCCGTTAGCCTTCCAAACCCCCCTTATCATTCTTTTAGCCACAACATCCTGGTGCCAGGAACCAACGCTGAACGCTTGCTTGTTTTTAAGTGAACAAATAGAGAGATGATTTTCTATGTGCATATTGTTATTGCTTGACTTGATCCTTTCACAAAGTTGTCATGAGTGTTGGATGCATTAGATGATTATATTGTTGTTCTTAAAGCTTAAATCATCTTTAATATCTACTTTGCACGGTTGATTGTTCTCTAGTATTGATTCATTAAAAGTTTTACTTTGTTCTTCCTACTTGTTTACTCATTACTCATTTGATATCAATATAAACTACAACTTTTATTCATTTGATCTCAATTTACATACATTACATTATTATATGATCAAGATTGTGTGAAAGCATGTCACTTCAGAAATTATTCTTGTTATCGTTTTACCTACTCGGGACGAGTAGAACTAAGCTTGGGGATGCTTGATACGTCTCAAACGTATCTATAATTTCTTATATTTCATGCTTATATTATACCTATTGCTACATGTTTTATATACACTTTATATCATTTTTATGCATTTTCTGGGACTAACCTATTAACAAGATGCCATAGTGCCAGTTCCCTGTTTTCTGTTGTTTTTGGTTTCAGAAAAGTTATTAAGGAAATATTCTCGGAATTGGACGAAATAAAAGCCAAAGTGCCTATTTTCCCCGGAAGCATCCAGAACACTGAAAAGGAGTAGGAGGGGGGCCACGAGGCAGCCACACCATGTGATGGCGCGGCTCCCCCTCTGGCCGCTCGGCCACATGGTGTGGGCCCCTCGGGGCTCCACCGCCTTCGCCCTTTCGCCTACAAATACCCCCCGACGAAATAAGACCTAATACGGAAGCCTTTTACCGAGAAGAGTTCCGCTGCGCCGCCGCCATCGAAGACAAGTTTCGGGGGACAGAAGTCTCTGTTCCGGCACCCTGCCGGGACGGGGAATTGCCCCCGGAGCCATCTCCATCAACTCCACCGCCATCTCCATCGCCGTTGCTGCCTCCTACGATGAGGAGTGAGTAGTTCTCCCCCGAGGCTGCGGGCTCTACCGGTAGCTATGTGGTTTATCTCTCTCTCTCCCATGTTGTGATCTTTATGTGATCATGAGCTTTGTAATCTAGTTGAATTGTAGATGCTACTCTTTATCTATTATGCACTCTAGAGGTTATTTTAATATGAACTCCGGGGTTATTCATGGTTGTGAAGGTGACAGTGTGTGCACCGTGTGTGATTCCTTTATGACGCTGTGGTGTTAGTTTACGCTGACTTTGGGGGTGCTGTTATAGCCCTACACAATGAATGGTGTTTATCATCCAACAAGAGAGTGTTTGAGAGTAGTATTTATTATTCAACTATGAGGTCATTGTTGAGAGTGTCCACTAGTGAAAGTATGATCCCTAGGCCTTGTTTCTAAGCATTGAAACACCGTTTACAACCTGTTCTGCTACATGTTCGCTTGCTGCCATTTTTATTACAAATTGCAATTACTATTTATAATCATCCATATTACTTTTATTTCACTATCTCTTCGCCGAACTAGTGCACCTATACATCTGACAAGTGTATTGGGTGTGTTGGGGACACAAGAAACTTCTTGTATCTTAA
This sequence comes from Poa annua, assembly GCA_026929855.1. Taxonomy (NCBI): domain Eukaryota; kingdom Viridiplantae; phylum Streptophyta; class Magnoliopsida; order Poales; family Poaceae; genus Poa; species Poa annua. The sequence goes on from CM049434.1 coordinate 44,376,700, forward strand.
TTGCAGGGTTGCTTGAGAGGGATATCTTTGACCTCTACCTCACTGAGTTCGATAAACCTTGGGTGATTCACTTAAGGGAAACTTGCTGCTGTTCTACAACCTCTGCTCTTGACGGCCCAACACTGTCTACGAGAATAGAAGCGTGCGTAGACATCATCCACCATTACTAGACCTTAAACCTTCAGTCGCCACGGCATTCTCCGCTAGTGTCATCACCATAGAAATGGAATACCCACATGCCCCATGGTGATAATAGACAACAAAAGTTTTGTGTCACTCCATCTTGAAGCCTCACAGCTAGAAGTATGGGTGCACGCGATCGAATCTTATCAAATCCAGCAATCTCTAGGCATGAAATACCCAATGGAGCTTGCTCGCCGACGGAGCCTTCTGAAACTCGTCACACTGACCAGATAATTGAGGGCAAGCTACAAGCGGACCACCATCATGCGAGAAGAACCCAAGGACCACCATCTCCACGCGGTGCCCATGCGAACAGTAGGGCAAACCACCTTTGATCCGATCAAGGGAACAACAACGCCCAGAACATGGAGGCCACATAGGCCGACATAGGATTGAACGCGCCTTGCCTACCTCAAACGCTAGAGGATGCGCCACCAGACTTGATCGGTACTTCCGATCCGGTCGACGCCCGCGACGGTCCTGGTGGGACCCGGATCCACAACGACGCCCCTCCATAGGACACCACTGCGCCGGCCGCCGCCCGCGAACGGGATCACTGCCCCGGCCGCCGCCCGCGATGGGGAGCCGCGTGCCGCCCCAGCTTTGCTCGACGGCTGTCGCTGCCCTATGCCCCCAGCACCATTCGGTGGCGAGGCCCGCCGCCGTCTTGGTCAAGGCCGGCGGCAGCGAAGATCTTTTCGAGAGGGATGGTGGTTCGGCGGCGGCTAGGGCTGGCTCCTGGCGCTTCCCCGGGGAGAGCCACGAGAGGCGTTCGCCGCGATCTGATATGATCAAAAAATTGCACAACATATCAACGTCAAGATTTTTGGGTCATTATAACTTTGGTAATACAATTTCTAGACATTTATTTTAAATTTCGGTACACCGAAATTCCCTAAAATCTTTGAGTGTGTAGGTGTACCCCTGCTTAGAAACACCACTCTCGAGGCATATGTGTTTTTTTGGGCTCCAAATGTCATAAGTATTTGACATCACAGTATAATATGTGTAGATTTTGGGCATTTGTTATAACTAGGCTAAAGAAATAGGTGTTTTTATAACAAAAGCTTAAAGTAACTTTTGTTACTCCGATCCAATTCAGTTATATGCTTTTTGCAGTTTACTCTTCATGAAACATTCACACAACATGGGTTGGAGATCCTACATGTCGTAGATTTCACGGACCCTAAATTCCCAATAAGGCCTTAACCATCTCAATGTAACGAGGCATTCTAGAGGCGGCTTTTGCGAGAAGCAAAAGGCGAGATTTGAGAACATGGCACTGTGAGGAACTACAGCTGCAGAGCGATCAAATCTAGCATGCCGATTCTGACCTTGCTACTCACCTAAGCCCAAACGTCATCGAGCAAGTTGAAGTTTAGAGAGAACCGATCCGAGCCAAGAAAAAAAGGTATGCTAATTAAATCGACTGTTTCGCTCCAATGGCCGAAAAATTTAGCCTAATAAATATTAGTAGTTGACAATTGCTCCAACGGCCGAGAAATGATCAATAGTACTAGTTGCAAGAAGCAAACCTAGACTTAGGAGTAGAGAAGGATTTGAAACCAAATGTGCAAGAGGAAAAACTATTGAAATACTTGACTTTGGCTTATGTACTGAGCATGCAGTCTAAGAAACACATATTTCAGATTTAGTCAATTAAACACTTTTTAATGGACGTGAGAAATGTGTCAGTCCAGACAATTAACAATAACTCAAGACTAGCCTTAAAAAATAACTCAAGACTATTGACTACGGCAGGACATGGGAATAATTCCCTTTGGATCCTCACGCAGCTTATTTCGCCGATATAATTAATCATAATATCTAAGCTAGCACAGCCTGCACAAGGTTCTGTTGGTATAACTAAGATCACCTCCACATGTCAGGATAATCAGAATTGCATGTGTCTCCATGTTACTGCGAATATTGTGCAGAAGTCATAGGGTTCCATGGATTGGAATAAAGGAATAAACCTTGGATACCTGTTTTATTTTGTCGACTTATTTGATAATTCGTAGAGTTTAACCATTTCAACCGCTTGTGGAATAGCATGATTAGGGTTGTTTACTAGCTGTAGCATATACCCAGGGATATGTCGATTTCAGTCAACTACTGCTCTGAACCCACGCAAGTTATGTGATCCAGCTGGGATGTGATGTAATGTATTTCCTCCATTACACAATATAAGATTTGTAAGCGTTACACATATTGTCTAGATTCGGACTAAAAATAATAATGAACATGTACTCTAAAATGTGTCTACATACATGTGTATACATATTAATGTAGAAAAGGCTAAAACATCTTTTATTGTGAAATGGAGGGAGTATCAAAGTCTTAAAACTTTTTTTTCCATATAGATATATGAGTATTAGTATTTGAGAGTTACCGCATATATAATGGTATATACTCAATTACAGACCCCTCAAGAAAAAAAAATCATTTTACTAATGGATAGGAGTAAAACACTTCCATTTTTGAATGAGCGGATTACTATCCGTATATATGATCGAATCCGTAAACTATCCGACCAAATCAAAATTTGATATCTGTGAGTCTCCGATTAGTCGGAAATAATACATAATATCTTCAATGCAATAATCCTACACCTCTATTTGTATTTTGTAGTAATCCGTTCGTGAGTTTGCTCAAGAACATTACCACGCAAAAAGGTCAACATATAGGCGTGTAAGCCTAATTAATAAACCGATCTCATCATTTTTTATTATCATGGGGCCAAAATAAGTTTTGCTTTATCTTTACAAAACTCATTAATGGGCTGCCAGTTTAGATTACAACACTATACAAGTCACTAAAATAGTAGTAATAAATACTCCCTCTGTCTTAAGGGTGCGGCTTGGCTGACATTGTGATGCAAAGTCACTCGCTGACTTTGCTTGTGAACCGTCAGATCAAAATCGGACAACCTGTAGCAGGATTTGACTGTTCACAAATTGTTGTTTACAGAGCACTATTCAGAGAACACTGTTCGTAGGTGCTGTAGCATAGTCTTCTAGCATTCGATCTGGACCGTTTGTTCGCGATCCCGTGGTTAAAAATGAGCTAAGGCAGCGGATTACTGTAGCTCACTGCCTTTGCTTCCTGAAGTCAGCGAATCCGGAGCACTGTCTTAAAATATAAGACGTTTTGATAGTGTATTTTGGCCCACCATAACATTTTATAGTACTCCCTCCGTCCAATAAACGATGTTAGAAAGTGTGACATCTTTTGTTAAACAGAGGGAGTGTTAAGATATAGAGGAAGTAAATTACATCCAAACCCATATTTAATGCAAAGGATAAGTATGGAGGAGTGTCCATACTTGTCATCCAAGTTGTATTGTAGTAGTGACATAAAAAAGAGATTAAATCTTCTGTTAAAAAAAGGAGATTAGATCTGATTTATTTTTGCTGGGATTGAGACCGTCTTTCTTTCCCCACCTGGATACACAAGTCAACCATTAAATTAAGGAAAACAAATGCGTACCAAAGCTGGATTCTCTTTAACTAATGAGTAGACTTCCTAACCCACTTGCTGATTGCTATACATTAACGTCGTTCTTTCGTTTTCTCCTCCATTTCCTGGCAATCTCCTTGTAGATGTCATTGTGTGGATCCTATTCTTGATTTCTCCCGTTCTTGCAATCAGGGATCCTCCCAGTCTCAGAATCATTTCAATTGGGAAATTAGATCCCCCCAAAGACCGCAACTTGTCGTTATGTTTTGAGTTTCCTCTGATAAGATTGAGGAGGAAGATGGGTTGGCTCTGCTGTTCGCAAGGGGTTTCGCTGGGATCCTTCTCGTCTTCGAATCAAGAAACCTTTGCTTGCCATGAGGAGGAGAAGAAGCAGCAGCCGCCCAAGGTGCAATCTACTGGGATGGGAAATAAGCGCAGCAGCAAGACCGCGCCAGAGTTTGCCGGTGAAGGTGGGAAGGATGATAGACCGCCGCTGCCAGCCCTCCAAGAGACCGCATTGTCTGACAAGGGCAAATCAAAGGCAAGTGCCCCTACATATTCTTACTCTTCTTGATGCTTGGTTTTATGAGCTCCTGCTTGGATGCAATTCATGTTTGATCAGATGGTAATTCTCATAGCAATTGATTTCTTTTACAAGTATTGGTGTTTCAGGGATAATTTTTTCATCTAGGATATCAATGTAGTTGATGAATTTGTTAGCCTGAAATCATGTGCAAATGTATATCATGTCTATCTTGTTTGTGGTTGAAATTACGTTCCAAGACGTTTTTAGCCTAGTATTGTTCGTGAAATTATGTTTCAATGCTTTATACGATTAATCATGCAGTGTGCATCAATACAACTATCCGTTGAGAAGAGCTTCATCTGATGTTGTCTCTTCGATCTCACAGGCATCCCAAACAGACAAATCTTCCAACAAAATATATAAATCAGAACCAGCAAAGTCACCAGAGACTTCTAATAACCCCAAAAGGGCAATTTTCCGTATCAGGGCCTGTATTGATGCCAAAAAAACTAGGACAGTTGAGATCCTGGCCTTTGAGATTGCCAACACAATTGCAAAGGGCTCCAATATAATGCAATTTCTCTCTGAACAAAGCTTGAGGCACCTGAAATCTGCGGTGTTTCAGTCCCAAGGCGTCCAACGCTTGGTTTCAGATGATTGCACCAAGTTGCTTGCTCTTGTGGGAGCCGAAAAAGGGTAAGCTATGACATTTTCAGGCAATTTAATTTAACTAGCAGTGCTTCTCTATCCTTTTTGCATATCAATTCAACAGTGCTCATATAAATTTGCTTATATGCATTTTTTGGGTCCAATTTTATGTGCAGGGAGGAGTTGATGGAGTTTACTGAAGATGTTGCTCGGTTTGGAAATCTGTGCAGAGATCCCAAATGGCATAACTTGGATCAGCATTTCTCGAAGTTAGAGTCTGAACTCACACATCGGAAATACTACAAAGATTCAGCAATATCTAGTATGCAGTATCTGATGGGACTTGCACAGCAGACTGTGGTAAGTGACACATTCATAGTTCATTTGTGTATAGATAGTTCATAGTCTTATGTCCTCGCTAAATTTCCCTCTTCGAGAACCATTGGAATTTTTATTATGTTGCTGTTTTATATTTTCTGTCGTGCAGCAACTGTACCATGGGATGCGTCGATTCAACATCTCTGAGGAGATGTACAAGAAAAGCTACCAAGAGTACATGGATGGAAAGGAGGACACATTCAGTTCAATTCAGTCTCTTTCGAATGCGGTGGAGATTGAAAAAAAGTTCATCCAGGATTTGAAGAAGAAAACACTTTGGAACAAGAAGATGGAACATGTAATGTTATATACCATGTTGGTTTTTGACTCTCACTCTGTCTAGTATTGATTTATGACAAAATATTCCACGATGTTCTACTGCAGGTTGTGGAGAAACTAGTTTGTGTTGTACGTTTCTTGGTGTCAGAGATCAACAGTGTATTTTTCACAAAACAAGATGAATCGGCGAAGGCAAAAGAGACGATTCCTCAAACTTTAGGGCCTTCTGATCTTGCGCTGCATTATGCAAACATCATTTTCAAGATAAAGAGTTTGGTATGTTACTTTTCTTCTTGTTGTGTTCATCAGGTTCTTAACTATCATGTATATACTGCTTAGTGCGATTCTTGAAAATAATGATCAATCTAGTAGTAAACGCTTGTCTAATCTGTTCCTCTATGTGTCTTACTCAATGTCAGGCATCATTAGTACCGTCAATTCCAAAAAGTGGTGTTGATTCATTGTACCGAGCATTGCCTCGTTCTATTAGATCAGCCCTACAAACCGAGTTGAAATGTCACCCGCCTACAGAAAAGGTAGACACTGTTTTCTGCCAATTTGTTGGTTTTATCATCATTTTCTGATCTTGGCATGTGCTTTCTTCAGAGGACAGTAGAAGAACTCACAGAAGACATGAACAAGACATTTAAATGGCTCTTGCCAATGGCAGAATCTACGATAAGGTACCACATATGTGCATACTCTTTAACACATACACCACATTTATTCTACAATCCCAACTATATTTTGTAAGGAATTGCTGAATGAATGATCTGCTAACTTGATCATTTTACTTCCTCCATTCTGAACATCAGGGTTGGGGGTCGAATGCTTGGCGAATGGCAGGACAAAAGGTATAACCAGTGATCCTTATATCTACTTCGGCGTGCATCAGTGGTGCGACAAATATTGGATTCTTGTTCTGATGATGATTTCTAATGAATTCTTGATAGATTGTCAAGTGGAACTGATGGCGGCAGGGCGCTCAAGATTCAGGGATTGTACCATGCTGACAAAAAGAAGACTGAACACTACATTCTGGACATGGTGCTGGCCCTCCATCATCTTGTATGCGCAACCCGTGCCAGGCTCGACAAGGTCTTCGACAACAATTCTAATTGGTCGGAGAGGGAGGGGGAGACCAATTCAGGTAGCACTAGCGATGATGGGTCGGCGAGCCCTAGTTTCCGTCTGAGGGATATTCCCTGTGTTCCACTATCAAAGACAGCAATACATAACAGTATAAGACACTAGGTCCAGGACAGAAAATACCTGGCGGGTTGGTCATTTGATGGTCATAATCGATTAGAATTGTGGCGAATGCACCAATAGATGCAGAGCCCTTAGGAACAGCTTTCTTTATTGGGAAAGAAAAGGAGTGACCGGTCAGAATGAGATTAGCGCCACTGCAATTTTTTGGTGCAGGAACAGAGTGTTGACAGTTGCAGTTACTGTTTTCAGATGGAAACTTGGGCTGAAATTGCTGGGGTTCAGATAAAACTTACTGAAAAGTAAAAGGAAACCAGACAAAAAAACACTAGTTTAGAAATCAGGGACCTTAGCAGCATTGTCAGGTCTATGGTGCAATACATAAATTTTTGTCTTCTTAGGAACTCATTTAATATTATGTGTTTATATGGTCAGAAGAAAAGGAACATGGGTTGAATATTTTGGTCTCATATTGGAAGGTTCTCCTCTCATTAGTGATTGCTTTGGTAAAGCAGGACATCTCTTTTTTGCCACTCCTTGGTAAAACAAATAGTGGGGCTGACAGAGCACACCTATAGAACAAAGTGGATGACAGTAGTCAATGTTTGTTGGGGGCAGAAACATTATCTTGATTCGATCTTTGATCTTTCTCATCGATATTCAGATCGTGCATACTGATTATAGTGGGGCTATCCCGCTGTGACAGGTTCACACTCATGGATATGAGCTAGTGCCTCGTTTTCTCTACTTCGAAAATGTATCATGATCTTGATTAGATTTCTGAACCTTCTAATGGACGCAGACTCTGAATGCTGGTTATGTACTTTTGACAAAGACGTACTAAGAGCATCATTGTAGTCGATTGTAAACGTAAATATAAGGATTCTAATCGCTCGCAGAGATCAGAAACGGTAAACATAAACTGCAAATTTAAATCATGTGTTCCCGTAAAATTCATAGACGCACAGCAACGAACAAGTTCATAAGTTCAGATTGCTCTTCCAATTTGCACATACAAGCACCAAATACAAAAGTTGCGCAAAGATTCAGAGATCTAATTGAGGTCGCCGGCGCTCGGAATCTACCAAAATCGAGCTCCGAAGAGCTACATTGCGGAGGCAGCGTCAAGCGGTGGCGCGCCTTCTCCTCGTCAGTGTTGGTGAGGTCAACGAGCTCGGCCTCCTCAATCTTGATGATGCTGGAGTGCGCTGCGGCTGCCACCCTCTCTCTCTCCATCGCCTGGTGCGCCTCGACGAGCGCGACGGCTCGGTGCCTCTCCGCCAGCTCGCGGAGGAATCTCCGCCTCGCACTCGTGGACGGACTACTCCCTGCAGCATGTCGAGGGTGAGCTCGGCCGTTTGGGCCTGGTCCCGTAACATCGCGGGAACTTTACAGCTTTCACGCCTTTACAAGCTCTGCTAGAGATTCTCTAACTCCATTCTTCTTCGCTTGGTAACTTGAAATATCGGACATCGGTCGTTCAACCGGAAATGGGTTATACTATCAAGATTTATGTATAAAATTAATGTTAAAATAGCTTCACGTATTAAAATTTAATTTTTCAATAAAGGGAGTTTTACTGTTTGAGTTTTAAGCATTATACTCGGCATGTTAGGATGCAACAGCCGTCACGAGTTTAGTAGTATGAAATGTAAAATAAGGCATATTACATATCGTGATGAGAAATTGTAAAAACGCCTACGGTGGTGAAGGGTCTATCCGCAAGTTAAGTTATGATACAATCCATGTTGGGATAAAAAGTCTGTCACTGACGGTGCTACGTTGTGGCCAACTCGGGCCGTGGCCCGCCTAGCATTTTGATGGAAAATGGCTATATACAATGCATCATTGATCCAATCGGCCACCACTAGCATACCATGGACAGTCAAACAAGTAAAGACCGCATGCCAGGCAACAAGCCCTAAGACTGAAAGCTCCTTGCTAGTGATAATAAAACCCAATACGAAAAGAGCAAAGAGGACACAATCATCACGCTCGATTCTCTTCGTAGTTTTTTCTCATTGAACTGCCGGTAGCTAACTAGTTATGTTTAGTCAATTTACAATCATGTACCATAACATATAACTCCAATTTCTTTATCTATATTCTTAGTTCACGATTTGATAGCATGAACTTTTCATTCAATTTCCCCCCTGGATTTTTAAGTGAAGGTAAAAAAATTGCTAGACCGTCTTAGTTGGCCCGCCCAACTATTTGTTCGAAGCTCCGCCACTGCTCGCTGTGTCCTCCGATCTTATACACACCTCCATAAATAGCTCTCGATGCGTCACACGTTGTAATCGAGAGCATAAACGGAGCGTAGGTGTACCCCTGTAGATAACCCGCATGAGAGAAGAATTTTTAACATAAAAAACCTTGTCATTTCTACACAGCCAAAGCGACAATATAATGGCAAGCGTGGCTACCTAATAATTTTTAAATCTATGATCCACACCATTCAGCCAATTGCCAAAGATTTAGCAATGCTTGTTGGTGGGTATAAGGTAGAACCTATCTGGATGATTGACCATATAGAAACAGCTAATTTACATTCGAATAATAAGTGCGTAATAGTCTCGTCCTTATGACATAATACATACTTTTTACTTCCATGCCAATTGCATTTTGCAAGGTTATCTTTAATAAGAATTACTTCTTGATGAAAATACCATGCAAAGATCTTGTTTTTGAGTGGTATCTTTATCTTTCAGAATTTCTTATTATTATCTACTAGCACATCCGGTTGGATTAAAGCTTTATACACAGAGTCAGACCGATAATTTACAACTCTTATGTAAATTAGCGGAACTCGTATCTCCCCTACGTCACATTGACTAAAGTCAGACCTTGTAGCAACTCATGCCAAGATGCTAGCCGGGGACCAACAAGATCTTTTATGAACGTCACGTTTGGAGGAGTATCCTCCAACACCTAAGCGAGTGTATCGCTTTTGTGACGGCCAAGGACAATGTTGTATAAAACTTAATCTTATCTTTGAACCATCTTTGATGGAAAAAGAACCATATGAGAAGAAGAATTTCTTCGTCGTCGTTAAACCGACCCAAAAGTGGGAATCACCTGGTTTCCAAAAAACTTGTAATACCGCACTTGGGCCAATATACTTTCTCCTTAGAAGAGTTTTCCATACCCCATCTTCGTTAAGAAGCTTAAACAGCCATTTACCAAGAAGGACTCTATTCTTAACCTCAAGGTCATGAATCCATAGATCAACATAGTCTTTGGGGCGGCACACTACATCCCATTTAGCTAGTCGATGTTTTTTCTCACTATCCCCTTGCCAAAAGAATTAATGACCCATAAGTATAGTGGGTGTATCGTAGTACTTTCGATAAATAAGAGTATCGAACCCAACGAGGAGCAGAAGATGCTGACAAGCGGTTTTGATGAGTATTTCACTGTAAACACTAGCATACAAGTTTTTAGGAGTTTTTGGTAATAAAGATAAATAAAGTGCGAGTAAATAAAGCGCGGTAATTATAATTGCAGCGAGTGGCCCAATCCTTTTTAGAGCAAAGGACAAGCCGGTTTGTTTACTTATGATGACCAAACGTTCCTGAGTACACACGGGATTTCTGTCTAGTGCTTTCGCTTCATATAGATGATTAATTTTTAGTGTTTCGATAAGTGTTGTGTGGGTGAACCTATGCTAATGCACCGCCCTTCCTAGGACAAATACATACTTGTGTTTATACCCCTCGGAAGCATACGCAAATACAAGAAAGTAATTAAGATATATCTAACCACAGCCTTAAACTTTGAGATCCTACCATCCCTCATGCATCGAGATACTAACGGGGGTTTAGGTTTCTGTCACTCCGGCAACCCCACAATTAATATTCGAATACACAATGCATTCCCCTAGGCCCATTAAGGTGAAGTGTCATGTAGTCGACGTTCACATGACACCTCTAGAAGAATAGCACCACAACTTAAATATCAAAACATTAAATATTATTCAACATAGTTCACTACTAACATCTAGACTTCTCCCATGTCCTCAAGAACTAAACGAACTACTCACAACACATCATTTGGAACATGATCGAGACTCCTCTCCGATCAATGACTAATTCGTGGACCGAGGATACCCAGAATTAATCCCTGCGAGATAACGAATACTTTACCTATCGAACCTGGACGTCTGAGTCTTAAACCTTTTGCCATAGCGATACTTAGCGTGTCCGAGACTCATTCATAGATATCTCCATACCTAGCTTGATCTCGTTACCGACAACACTATCTTCTACTCGTCTATGATATTATGTCAGCTGGTGACCTAGTCACATGTTTGCAAACTCATTTGACATAATTTCACCGAGTGGGCCCTAGAGTATCTATCCTGCTATGCGGACTGGCAAATCCCGCTCTTGACCCCCCGTCTCAACATACTCCTCTCCGACACCCGAGAGGGACATCTTTATTGTCACACTATATAAATATGACGTTTGATGCAATCAAAGTGTCTTCCAGGAATAGCAATAAGAGTAGATCTCACGGTCGAAGGTGTAATGACTACGTCCTACAAATATTGGGTATGTCCATCACATCGTTCTACCAACGACATGACTTCATTGTCAACTGACATAAACGTCACATGATCGGGAAACCTCGATCATCAATTGCCCAATGAACTAGTCAAGTAGAGGCTACTAGGGACCTGGTTGTTTATCTACCACACGTGTATTAATGTTTCCGCTTAATACAGTTATAGCATGGTATAAAACATATAATGAACAATTGGGATATGACTAATAAACCATCTTTATTAAGTGCCTCTAGGGCATATTCCCTTCAGTCTCCCACTTGCACTAGAGTAACACTTAATCTAGTTTACAACTTGGTAAAAGCTCAACACTCATAGCAACTTGTTGCATGCTTGCTTCATGGAAGAGGAATACAGTCAACAGATCTCACACATTGAGATCTGTATGTGCTTTGCAACACTTCTATGTCAACCAGTTTGACATCATCCCGCATCTTACGATGACGGCGAAATATATCTTAGTCGATGGAGTGAGACTCAGTCCAATCACACTTGCTACTTCTGAAGTTGCCATATATTTCTATACCTATTATGTAGATTATGCGACAGTGCATTCATATGCAACTTCGCAAGCTAACCATGTCTTTCTTCAAAACAAAGGACATCTCCTATATGAGATTTCTAGTCGTATGGGTCAGTGTCATAACTTGCATCCTCGTAACCGTTTTACGGCAAGTTTGTCTATCCACTCTTACCCTTTACCAGAAAACATATCTTCAGTTCTCACAGACACTGAAGAAAATACTTAACGTTTGTTCATTGATCCACACAAGGATCACTCTAGAACCCGTTCTTCAACCAAGAACTTGGGTCACACTAAGTCGAGCTTTCAATCTGATAGCATCTATGTCTGATACATAGAGAAAGTCGAACATCATTTGCTATCACTGAAAATGCCAAGATAAACTTAATATTATTCCTAGTCATACGAGCAAGAACCTTTTTCTTCACTTGTTCTATTCTGACACACTTCAGAATCTTAACCTAGGAAAATATTCCGACCTAATGTTATTAAGCCCCTTACGATCTATACAATTATAAATCGGATGCCTAATACTCCTAACTTCATTCATAGAAAATTTAATCACTTAAATAATCCTTTACACTCTACTAGAGGATCTGTGTCATTCAATATGTCGTTACATACAAAATCACGAATGACACCTAGCTCCCACTCAAATATGCCTTCCGCATATAAGATCAAGAAAAACTACTTTGCTCCCACTCACTTCTTTGCAAATGTAGGTTTCTTCAACTATTTTGGACAACTCCAAAAAACTTTTGATCACATCATCAAAGTGAAGATTCCAGCTCCGATATGCTTACTTCAGCCCATGAATGGACAACTGAAGTTTGCATACATGTTTAGCATCCTCAGGATCACCAAACCATTTCATTGTACTAATTACAACTCTTTCTTAATCATACCATTAAGAAACATGGTTTCCTTATCCATCTATCAATTTCTCAATTTGAAATTATAGTAATTGCTAAACGACCCCGAATAGAATTAGGCTTCGCCACTTGAGACAAAATCTCATTGTGGTCAACTTTTGAATCTGTCGGAACTGTTTCACGACAAATCGATCCTTATCAGTGTCTACTCTCTCATAAAATTCCATATTCCATTAACATCCTAGATGCCATCAAGAAGATCTCCCAAGTCAATACCTGGTAATCGTACATGGATTTTATTTCGGATCATATATGACTCATAGCCATTTCTCGGACTTAGGTCTACCATCTCTTCTTCGTAGTTCGTAGGTCTGTCATATTCCATTAATATGACCTCCATTACAAGATTGTCGTACCACACAATGTAGATCACAACCTCGCACGCCTACGTTCTCAGTATGAGCTCAGAGCATCATGATCTTAATCATCAGCTTCTTTCAAGTTGAGGAGCATGACACCGGAAAACACTTTCCGCTGCGCCACTCTGATGTCTGGAGAGGAAGTTCATTAACTTTGTCTTGCTCTACTTTCTTTCCCACTTATACCCTTGGACAAGAAACTATTTCTTTTGCAAGGCATATTCTGGCAACGATTTTGCCTATGTCGTGAGACATGTACCCAACTAACTCTTTAGGTACGGTACACTACAAAGATTAATCCATTTTAGGTTTGATCACATCGAAACACTAAATTTTTGAAACGACAATCTAGGCTAGAAGCCATGCCATCACTCATATGGTATTGTCTCCATGGATATAAATAGTTTCCCTATTATCTAACGTGAGTGTTACGTTTCTACCATACGACTCTAATGATCACAATAATTCGGTAAGAGATTTATTTACCACACACTATCCGATAGGGTGCGATTACGACGTCCTAACATACCATAACACTATGGTATTCCATGCAACGTAATTTGTGAAACTCTTCTCACAAGTCTTACAATGATATGCCAACATTATAACTCAAATCTTTATTTCCTTGATCTGTATCGCAGAAATTTGATTTTCTTGTTAAGTTTATTTCCTACTTCATTCTGAACTTGTTTGATCGAATCAAAATTTTCAGGCCAACATTCCCTGAGTGGATATTCATATATCTACTTGGAATATTCATGAAGTCTATGAAATAAAGACTTCCACTTCACGTTAAAGTACTTCATTGATTCACATACACCCATATGCACGATTCTCAACAAGTCATACTCAAAACGTTCAGCGAAGTTCACGAAATAAAGGTCTCCACTACCCGTCAATTACTTCATTGAACCACATACATCTATATGCATGACTATCAATAAGTTATATGCCCGTTTTCCGAAAACGGTGTCTTAGTTATTTTGCAAGTGTCAAAAGATCAAATCTAAGAACTTGTAGATCCATCCGGTATGGAGCTAATTCATTGACTATAACATTGACATGAATTAAACGGTAGTGCCACACATATGTGGTGTCTTTATTAAGTTTGTATCCTTTGGCATTGATATTATGAATGCGGGAGCTTCTACCATCTAAATTCAAATCGGCATATGATCATTGCTTCATAAATATAGGACAACGAATTTGTCACTAACATATATGAACAATTGTCTCGCTAGAGGAGACACACTTATAACGATCATACTAACAGGCGATCATAAAGAATTTATTCAAATGGTAGATCTAGAGGGAGAGTGTCTATGGCCATCATAACAATTTGTCTGCCATTATCAACATGCAATGTCGCCTCATCCTTTCAAGCCACTCAAGCAGTAAACCTGGTTTTCATAAAACATGACTAGTATCAAAACTTAGTCACTACTGCGAGTACTTGCTTAGCTAAAACATTCATAACATGTATATCATATATACACCATCATCATTGATGACTTCCGGCGATCTGTTTCATCTTCTTGATACTTCCAACGTAATCAAGAACCATGAAGGTGAACGATTCCCCTTGCATGACATAGTCTATGACATAGCATTTGCACTTGGCAACGACGTCTGTCATCCAGTGATCGAGCTGAGCGAGGCGTTTCAATGTTCATCAAGTATGACCATATGTCATCAAGTATAACCAATGTTATCAAGTATGACTGCCACGTGCTCCTTCAATGTGTGTATTCTCTTCCATCTTGGTTGAGAAGACAATCAGTCAACGTACTGATAAACTTCATCAACCCAACTTTAGGGGTACCCCGAGTTTAGCGACCATCTCATATGTTCGCGATCTAACAACTCGTACCCACCTTAATTCTTTATGGCAGAGATCATAGCATACACTGGACTATGATGATATTATCCGCTCAAAACTTGATAATCCAAATTATCCTTTTGTTAGCGGAATCTCCGGGTTTATCTCCTAGCGGGTATTGTATCACAAAGAGCTAATGGTTTAAACAAGGAGTATCCTCAAGCTAAAGTATAAAACTATGAAGTATGGACCCAACTTTTTAAGTTTCTCAATCGCAGGATTGTGCCTAATTTTCAAAGAAGGCTATTACACTGGTTAATATCTACAAAGGTTTTGCAAAACAGACTTTGTTCATTATAAAATAGGGTTCAAGTTTTAATAAAATAAAACTATCAGAACTCCCACTCAAAACGATATCCCTCTAATCGTCTTAGTGATTACACGACCCCCATCCATTGTGCAACCCCTCATCGTCAGAGCCGGCAACACAACTTCAAAGGTGGACATCGAAATGTCGATCACAACAACTCTGTGACTCATGCTCGACCTTTCGGCCTCCGTGTTCCGAGGCCATATCTGCATATGCTAGGCTCGCCACAATAACCTTCAACGAACGCGCGTGCAACATGGCTTACACCCACTGTATGCGAACGACGATATGTCTGACACCCGATCGTCACGGCCTGCCTCATAACGTAGAACTTTCTTGGTGGTGCACGTCGAAGGAAGAACACTAGTGGTATTTTGGAGGGATCATCTTATATTACTACCGCCGTGTAACTAATATATACCAATATATAATCACACAATATAAGATGCATACAAAACATCATAATGTAATGCGATGTGACATGGTCCTTGCGCCGGTGGTCTCCTTCGCGCCAACAGTTCATAAACAATTTAATAAACCTGCCTTAACCATATCACATTGCCCCTGCAAAATAAAGTTAGACGCTTCTACTTTATCTTTTGCATATTTTACGTGGCTTGGGGCTGTCGTAAATAGAACCGCTTCATACCTACGAACCTATGACCACAACAACGATCAAATAATTGCATATTTATGTATCCCTTTCGGGCCCTCCATTGAAAATGCAAAGCCAACTAAAGAGAGAGAGACAGACACCCGCCAGCCACATATACGGAACCAGCCGTATGTCAGTTGTGGAACCAGTCTCGCGTAAGCGTACGCGTAAGGTCGGTCCGGGCCGCTTCATCAACTCAATGCTGCCGGCAGTGCAAGTGCACGCGAGAGGGTAGCAAATAATAAGAGCGTTGTCCCCGTGAAAAACACGGGTGAAGCTAGCGTATAGCTATATCTACGCATAGATCGGCTCTGATACCACTGAAGGGGATCGCAGGCAGAAAACAAAATTTTTCCTAACCGCGATAACCAAAACTAGCCAAGATCTATACTATGCAGATATAGTAGTACGCAAAGGGGGGTCGGTATACACACCTCTTGTAGACCGAAAAGCGGGGATTACGCTCCCGCACAAGCGTTGACGATGTAGACGCCGTAGCCGACCTCAAGGTCGCGGAGAACTTGGCGCGACGAAGAAGACGATGACGACGATGGTGGCGATGACGCCGGGCAGCAGTGCCGGCGATGAAGCCGACGATGGCCTCGAGGCCATGTGGAGGAAGCAGACCTCCAGCACCCCAAGTGTGGTGCCTCGCAGGGAGTCACACACGTACGGTGAAGCCGACGCACTCCGGGCTCCGATCCAGGGACGAAGCAGCGGAAGACTGGGACCGGGAGACCAGCAGCACGACGGTGTGCGTATGGTGGAGAAACAATCCGAGGCGCAACTCCAAACTTGGGAATCACGGGATCCTCGGAGAGAAAGAGAGAGAATTTGGTGTCCTTTAAAAGCCTGGGGCTGCCCCTCTATATATAGGGGAAAGGGGGAGGGCAAACCTCCTGAGCAGGGGGTGTGGGACTAAACCCCACAGCCCCCATGCGCCTCCCCCATGCGCCG
The DNA here is from genome assembly GCA_026929855.1 of Poa annua. Classification (NCBI taxonomy): domain Eukaryota; kingdom Viridiplantae; phylum Streptophyta; class Magnoliopsida; order Poales; family Poaceae; genus Poa; species Poa annua. The sequence continues at coordinate 44,393,561 of CM049434.1, forward strand.
GCCCTAGGTGGGCCCCTTGTGGCCCACCTAGGCCGGCCGAACCAGCCTCCCTCAAGGGGGGGACTCCTCCCCCCCCCTCATGGGCCTCTTTTGGCACAGGAGGCCCATTTAGGGATTTTTGCCTTTAAAAATTCAGAAAAATTAAAATAAAATATATTTAAGTATTAATTACACTAATTAATATTAAATACATATTACATAATTTGTTCTGGCTCCGAAAACTATTTCGTCGCTGCCCGATCTCCATCGGAACTTTCCCGGGACGTTCCCGGTCTCTCTTTTCCTATTTTTCTCATCCGGTAAAATGTCGACTCCCCTTAAGTGTGTTACCCTAGCGGTTCGATTATCTCACCAGACATGATCGAGACTCCTCTCCGATCAATGACTAATTCGTGGACCGAGGATACCCAGAATTAATCCCTGCGAGATAACGAATACTTTACCTATCGAACCTGGACGTCTGAGTCTTAAACCTTTTGCCATAGCGATACTTAGCGTGTCCGAGACTCATTCATAGATATCTCCATACCTAGCTTGATCTCGTTACCGACAACACTATCTTCTACTCGTCTATGATATTATGTCAGCTGGTGACCTAGTCACATGTTTGCAAACTCATTTGACATAATTTCACCGAGTGGGCCCTAGAGTATCTATCCTGCTATGCGGACTGGCAAATCCCGCTCTTGACCCCCCGTCTCAACATACTCCTCTCCGACACCCGAGAGGGACATCTTTATTGTCACACTATATAAATATGACGTTTGATGCAATCAAAGTGTCTTCCAGGAATAGCAATAAGAGTAGATCTCACGGTCGAAGGAGTAATGACTACGTCCTACAAATATTGGGTATGTCCATCACATCGTTCTACCAACGACATGACTTCATTGTCAACTGACATAAACGTCACATGATCGGGAAACCTCGATCATCAATTGCCCAATGAACTAGTCAAGTAGAGGCTACTAGGGACCTGGTTGTTTATCTACCACACGTGTATTAATGTTTCCGCTTAATACAGTTATAGCATGGTATAAAACATATAATGAACAATTGGGATATGACTAATAAACCATCTTTATTAAGTGCCTCTAGGGCATATTCCCTTCATAATATACAAATGTGTAGATGGTTGAATCACAACAACTCAAATGCTTGCTTAAGACAGAAGGAAGTAGGTTTACTGACTCAACATGAAAGTAAAAGATAGGACCTTCGCAGAGGGAAGCAAAGATACAAACATGTGTTAGGCTTTGAAGTTTGAAATCATATAGAGAGTATGAAATAAGTTTTAAGTTACGGATGTCGTTGTCAACGAATGATAGTGGATGAAAACTATATTTACCATGTTATCCAGACTTTCAAGAGCGGCTCCCATTGAAGGACGTTATTTCTACCCAAGGGTAGATCATCCCTCTTCTCTTTTGTTTACACATGCACACTTTTTATAAATTGGTTTGGCACTCCTCCCCACCATTGCTTACACAATCCATGGCTAACTGAATCCTCGGGTGCTTTCCAATCCATATCAAACCTTGGAGGAGTGCCTATTTTTTAATATCATAACACTTTGGAACTTTCTTTTTGATAACTCATTGAAAACCATGTGAAGAGAATTGAACAATTAAACTTGGGACTGGGCACCCCATTTGCCAGCTCATTTGAAAGTCTATCTAACAAGTTAAACATAGAGTAACCCACATACTTCCTCATGAGCTAATAAACAGTGACACAAATAAGGGATAATAATTTTGAATAAAGATATCACACGAAGTATTTACTTTGAGTGGCGCAAAATACCACATAATAGGTAGTTATGGTGGACACAGATGGCAAAGGTTTTGGCTCATGGTTTGGATGTATGAGAAGCATTCCCTCTCGATACAAGGCTTTGGCTAGCAAGGTTGGGTAGCAAGCATAAGAGTCGATGGATACAAACAAATATACATGAACTAAGAACAATCATGCAATCTTCCTTGGAAGCACAAACAATTTTAATTTGTGAATACTAAGCTTATGAGCTACAAGTGAGAAAGATCATTGAATAATATATCTACATGTACTTATTTTCTCCACTTAAGTCTCAAAGTATTGTAGCTACTGACCAATGCTAAGTTTGCCAAAACCAAAAGATTTACTATATGCTCCCAGAGTGATACCAATACTAATGACAAGATCAATCATATATAATAGAAGTTGCAAACTAAAATAAGGTGTGCAGAAAGTAAATGATAAACTTCTCATTAATATTCCATATCGGCAACTCACACCAAGGGATACATAGATAACCAACTAAAAGAGAGATACTTCCACATTGCATACTATCCTATAAGATAACTTCTCTACTCATGATATGACTCAACTGAAAAGGTAAAAAGGTAAAATATAATGGTGTGATACCGCGGCACTCCCCCAAGCTTGGAACAAGCCAAGGGGATGCCAATACCGATGATGAATTACTCCTTCGGCGGCGTTGGTTGATCCTTAATAAGCTTCATAACAAGCTCCTTCAACTCGTCAATCCTGTAGGTGAGGTTGCGAATCATCTCCGTGTTGCCCTCAATTCGGCTCATAAACATATCCGCTTGTGAATCCCAGCTCTTGGAGTTGTTCCCCCACTTCTCATCAGACTTAGAACTTCTTTGACCTGCATTGTTAGAACGATCTATATTCCAAGGATTTGGCCGTTTTGCCTCAGGAAGCTTTTCAATTTGATCCAAATAGATTAAGTTGTGGAAAGGGTTGTTGTTGCTCGAAGGAGATGTCCTTGGAGCTAGAAGATGACGTGGAACCTTCCCTCCTGTGCTCATTCGTGCACCCATCTTGCGGTTGGAGGGGTTTGCCACCACTCCAATGCTCGCAACGGTGGCGTGAGGGTGATGACGCGGGTCTTCTTCATCTTCACTCTTGACTTGCTCCTCTAGCTTGGGATCTTGGGGTTCATCCTCCATAGTCTTCTTTCCCTTGTCGTTGGCGGAGACCATGATGCCTCTAAAACTGGGACAAAATTCTGGACAGAAACAGCTCGAAACAAAAACACGTCCAAAACACGATATACAGACCTCGGGGGATCTGTGAGATTATATAGCAAAAATTTACGCAACAAAAGGAAGGCAACAGGGCGAAATCGGGTAGGAGACGAACTCCGAGGCGCGCACACCATCCGGTGGCGCGGCCAGCATGGGGCCCGCGCCACCACGTGGTGACGGCGCCTCGTGCTCCGTGTCCTGCTCGTTTTCGTCTTGTATTTTTCCATATTTTCGAAAAACTAATATAGTATCTTCCAAAATTTAAAACGCGGACTTTTTCTTACCAAAACTTTACCTTTTCGAATTCAGCTTCTGCAGGCTCAGGAAATTGCTCTTTAACAAAAACTTCCGGAGTAATCACTTGAATAATATCAACATCTTCATTATAAGAATATCCAGAAATATAATGTTTGAGTCTTTGTCCATTTACCACTTGTGTAGTATCATCCTTGAGTGAAACAATTTTAATTGCACCCGAACGATATACCTCCACAATAACATAAGGTCCTTCCCATTTGGAGAGTAGCTTTCATGCAAAAAAATCTAAGACGAGAACGATACAATAGAACTTTCTCACCAACATGAAACTCTCTCTTAATAATCCTCTTATCATGCCATTTCTTAACTTTCTGTTTAAAGAGTCTAGCATTTTCATATGCCTCAATTCTCCATTGATCTAAAGAACTCAAGTCTAGTAACCTCTTCTCACCAGCAAGTCTAAAATCTCTATTAAGTTCTCTCACTGCCCAATAAGCTTTGTGTTCTAATTCTAAAGGCAAGTGACAAGCTTTTCCATAAACCATTTTATAAGGAGACATACCCATAGGATTTTTATAAGCAGTTCTATAAGCCCATAAAGCATCATTTAATTTGTTAGCCAAATTTTTCCTAGTTCTATTAACAGTCTTTTGCAAGATAGATTTAATTTCTCTATTTGATAGTTCCACTTGCCCACTAGTTTGAGGATGATAGGCTAAAGCAATTCTATGATTAACACCATATTTAGCAAGAACTTTTCTAAAACCACGATGAATAAAATGAGAACCTCCATCAGTCATAAGATATCTAGGTACACCAAACCTAGGGAAAATAATATCTTGAAGCATTTTTAATGAGGTCTCACCATCAACACTTTTTGTCGGTATAGCTTCTACCCATTTAGTAACATAATCAACATCAACAAGTATATGAGTATAACCCTTTGAAGGAGGAAAAGGACCCATAAAGTCAAATCCCCAACAATCAAATGGCTCAATAACAAGAGTATAATTCATGGGCATTTCATTACGTCTAGAGATATTACCAGTTCTTTGACACTCATCACAAGATAAAATAAACTTTCTTGCATCTTTAAAGAGAGTAGGCCAATAAAAACCTGCCTGAAGAACCTTTTGTGCAGTTCTATCTCCAGCGTGATGTCCTCCATAAGCACTACTATGGCACTTTCTCAATATCTCTTTTTGTTCATGTTCCGGAACACATCTTCGCATAATACCATCCACTCCTTCTTTATATAAGTGTGGGTCATCCCCAAAATAATGTCTCAATTCATAAAAGAATTTTCTTCTTTGTTGAGCTGAAAAGGTTGGAGGCAAATACTTCGAAACAATAAAGTTAGCATAATCAGCATACCAAGGACTATCTTGTGAACTCACCCTTATTGTAGCCAATTGTTCATTTGGAAAACTATCATTAACAGGAATAGGATCATAAGCAATGTTTTCCAATCTAGACAAATTATCAGCAACAGGATTTTCAGCACCTTTCCTATCTACAATATGCAAATCGAATTCTTGCAAAAGCAACACCCATCTAATAAGTCTAGGCTTAGCATCTTTCTTTTCCATAAGATATCTAATAGCAGCATGATCAGTATGAATAATAATTTTAGAATCAACAATATAAGGTATAAACTTATCACAAGCAAAGACAACAGCTAGAAATTCTTTTTCAGTTGTAGCATAATTCTTTTGTGCAGAATCAAGAGTCTTACTAGCATAATGAATAACATTCAACTTTTTATCAATTCGATGTCCAAGAACAGCACCAACGGAAAAATCACTAGCATCACACATAATTTCAAATGGTAAATTCCAATCAGGTGGTTTAACAATAGGAGCACTTATTAAAGCCTTTTTCAAAGTTTCAAAAGCTTCCTTACGATCATCATCAAAAACAAAAGGTACATCTTTTTGTAGAAAATTAGTAAGAGGCTTTGATATTTTAGAGAAATTTTTAATAAACATTCTATAGAAACCAGCATGACCAAGAATACTACGAATACCTTTAACATCTCGGGGGCAAGGCATTTTCTCAATTGCCTCCACTTTAGCTCTATCTACTTCAATACCTCTTTCAGAAATTTTATGTCCAAGAACAATCCCTTCATTAACCATAAAGTGACATTTCTCCCAATTAAGAACAAGTTTAGTTTCTTCACATCTCTGCAAAACTTTATCAAGGTTGTGCAAGCAATTATCAAAAGAAGTTTCATAGACGGAGAAATCGTCCATGAATACTTCCACAATCTCCTCACAAAAACCGTGAAAAATAGCAGACACGCATCTTTGAAAAGTAGCAGGAGCATTACATAAACCAAAGGGCATACGTCTATAAGCATAAGTACCATAAGGACAAGTAAATGTGGTTTTCTCTTGATCTTGCGCTTTAACAGCAATTTATGAGAAGCCAGAATAACCATCAAGAAAGCAAAAATGAGTTTTCTTAGCTAATCTCTCTAACATTTGATCAATAAAGGGTAATGGATAATGTTCTTTCTTAGTAACTTTATTAACCTTCCGAAAATCAATGCACATCCTATAACCAACAACTACTCTTTGAGGAATAAGTTCATCATTTTTATTCGGCACAACAGTAATTCCTCCTTTCTTAGGGACACAGTGCACATGACTAACCCATCTACTATCAGCAATAGGATAAATAATACCAGCGTCAAGAAGCTTTAATACCTCATTTCTTACCACTTCCTTCATCTTGGGTATTAAACGGCGTTGATGTTCAACAACTGGCTTTGCATCAGGCTCCATATTAATAGAATGTTGACATATAGTAGGAGAAATCCATTTTAAATCATCCAGAGTATAACCCATAGCTCCACGGTGTTTCTTCAATACTTCCAATAATCTTTCCTCTTCTTTACCTGAAAGGTTAGCACTAATAATAACAGGATATATTTTTTTATAATCAATATGAGCATACTTAAGATTATCAGGCAAATGTTTTAAATCGAAGACAAGATCTTCTTTAGGTGGGAGTGTTTTACCCAAGTCTTCCACCTTTAAATTGTGTTTCAAGATGGGTTGACGAAGGAATATTTCATCAAGCACATCCCTTTCCTCTCTAAAGGCTTCACTTTCATGATCTTCCAAAAATTGCTGCAAAACATTGTTAGGAGCAAGAGCAATAGAGGCAAGGTTTTCAACTTTAAAATCCTCATTAGGCAATTCGGTTTCATAAGGGACTTTAGCAAATTTAGAAAAAATAAATTCATATGAATCACCAGCAAACTTAGTCAAGATTTTCTCTTTCTTACAATCTATAATAGCACCACAAGTGTTCAGAAAAGGTCTACCAAAAATGATACGACAAGTCTTACTAGCAACTGAACCAAGTACGAGAAAATCAGCAGGATATTTAATCTTACCACATAAAACTTCAACATCTCTAACAATACCAATTGGAGAGATAGTTTCTCTATTAGCAAGTTGAATAACCACATCAATTTCTTCAAGTTCACAAGGACTTATCTCATGCATAATTTCTTTATAAAGCTCATAGGGAATAGCACTAGAACTTGCACCAATATCACATAAACCATAATAGCAATGATCTCCAATTCGAACAGATAACACAGGCACACTAGTTTTCTTTAAACTTTTAGGATGAGAAACAACATTAGAAGCATCCTCACAAAATATAATGTACTCATCTCCAACATTTTTAGTAACAAGATCTTTAACTATAGCCACATGAGGTTCAATTTTAATTTGTTCATCAGGTTCTATAGCTTTCTTAACACTTTTGTTAACAACACTAGCCATAACAGAATGTTCCTTCATCTTAACAGGAAAAGGAACTTTTTCAATATAGGGCTCAGGAATAATATTAACTTCAATGCTTTTAGTTATGGGAGTAATAGACTTATCTTTATAAGGCTCATGATATTTTTCAAAACCCTCCTTAGGCAAACCGAAATATGCAGCAAAGGATTTATAATAATTTGCAACAACTTGAGAGTCAAGACCATAAGCATTATTAATATTACGAAATGCATCAGTATTCATGAAAGTTTTAATGCATTCGAAGTCATATTTTATACCTGACTCCCTACCTTTATCGTTCTCCCATGCTTCAGTATTTTCTTCAATTCGGTCAAGAAGATCCCATTTAAAACCTTCTCTATTACGCGTGAATGATCCAGCACAGGAAGTATCCAATAATGTTTTATCTTCAAAGGAGAGTCTTGCATAGAAGTTGTCAACAATAATATTACCAGGAAGCTCATGAATGGGGCATTTGAGCATTAGTGACTTCAATCTCCCCCAAGCTTGGGAAATACTTTCTCCTTCATGAGGCCTGAAATTATATATAGAATTCCGATCTTGGTGAATTTCATTTGGAGGATAAAATTTAGAATAAAAGAGAGGTACAATTCCCTCCCATCCAAGAGAATTCCTATTCTTCAGCAATTTATACCAATGAGAAGCCCTTCCACCAAGTGATATAGAGAATAATTTCTTCCTTACTTTGTCCATTGAAATACCTGCACACTTGAACAACTCGCATAATTTATGTAAAAACAGCAAATGATCACCGGGATGGACAGTTCCATCCCCTACATAGCGGTTAGTCATAACACAATCAATAATTTTCATAGGTATTTCAAATGGCGCTATTTCTTCAGGTGGCGCCTCCTCTTCTAGCTCAGCAGCGGTAGAAGCTCTTCCAAACAGGAAGGCAATAGATCCTCTCTCCATAATTAAGCAAATTAGGAGACAGAAATAAAAACAGCACTTAAAGCTAAAGTTTTCCTTACCAATTCCACTTACCAATAGCGCTTCACTCCCCGGCAACGGCGCCAGAAAATAGTCTTGATTACCCACAAGTATAGGGGGTGTATCGTAGTACTTTCGATAAATAAGAGTGTCGAACCCAACGAGGAGCAGAAGGTGCTGACAAGCGGTTTTGATGAGGATTTCACTGTAAACACTAGCAGACAAGTTTTTAGGAGTTTTTGGTAATAAAGATAAATAAAGTGCGAGTAAAGAAAGCGCGGCAATTATAATTGCAGCGAGTGGCCCAATCCTTTTTAGAGCAAAGGACAAGCCGGTTTTTTACTTATGATGACCAAACGTTCCTGAGGACACACGGGATTTCTGTCTAGTGCTTTCGCTTCATATAGATGATTAATCTTTAGTGTTTCGATAAGTGTTGTGTGGGTGAAGCTATGCTAATGCACCGCCCTTCCTAGGACTAATACATACTTGTGATTATACCCCTCGCAAGCATCCGCAAATACAAGAAAGTAATTAAGATATATCTAACCACAGCCTTAAACTTTGAGATCCTACCATCCCTCATGCATCGAGATAGTAACGGGGGTTTAGGTTTCTGTCATTCCGGCAACCCCACAATTAATATTCGAATACACAATGCATTCCCCTAGGCCCATAAAGGTGAAGTGTCATGTAGTCGACGTTGACATGACACCACTAGAAGAATAGCACCACAACTTAAATATCAAAACATTAAATATTACTCAACATAGTTCACTACTAACATCTAGACTTCTCCCATGTCCTCAAGAACTAAACGAACTACTCACAACACATCATTTGGAACATGATCAGAGGTGATATAATGATGGGTAACAATCTGAACATAAACCTTAATTCAACGGTTTCACTCAATAGCATCAATAACAAGAGTAATCAACACCGGGAGAGTTTCCCCTATCAAACATACAAGATTCAACCCTAGATGTTACAGCGGGAACGGAGTGGACCGATGGAGATGACGGTGTCAGCGGTGGAGATGATGGTGATGATGATCCCGATGAAGTGCAGCTCGATGACGGTGACGATGGCGACGATTTCCCCCCTCCGGGAAGGGATTTCCCCGACAGATTTCTCCCTGCCGGAGAGCTTTTCTCTCTCTGGTGTTTTCCGCCTCGTGGAGGCGGCGGAATATTTCCACGATGGTTCTCCAGGTCTTAGGTTTTCGGGGGGATGAAGTACGCGAAAGGGCGTCGCCAGGAGTGGGCCAGGGTGGCCACACCACCTCCCGGCGCGGCAGAGGGGGGGGGGGGCGCCTGGGCATGGTGTGGGCCCCCTGGGGCCCACCTGGCTCTCCCCTTTTGGCTCCCTCCGGCATCTGGAAGAATAGGAACTTCCATCTTTTCATTTTGTTCTTCTGGTCTTTGCAAATATTGTATCTTGACGGTGCTTTTTCCAGCAGAATTCAGACTCCGGTGATCCATCCTCCAATAATCATCAAACATGCAAAATAGATGAAATAACATAAGTATCATATCTAAATATGAAATATATCAATGAATAACAGTAAATTATGATATAAAATAGTGATGCAAAATGGACGTATCAAGAATCTTGATCGAAAATAATTCAATCGATGCAATATTCCATTTGGTAATTGAAAGAAGAAAATCGTATACAGTACCATGTTACTTAGGACTCAGTTTATGAGAACCAGTCTTCCTCCTAGGGTAGTAATTTTCGTTTCCAACTACTCTATTATTTTTGTAACCTTTCCTCAACATGCTTCCGTTGAGCTATCGTAAGCCTCTTAAAATGAATCGGAATGCCTATATAGCTTCTTGGAAACTTACCTTGCCCACAGCCAAATAACTCAGCATACTGGACAATGTCACCCGACTTTAGCAAAACAAAACAATTCGCTTTTATTGAAATTGATCTTTAGACCGAGAAGCTGCTCGAACGCTGATACAATTAATTTCAGGTTTCTTGCCTTTTCCATGTCATGTTCCATAAACAAAATCGTATCGTCGGCGTATTAAAGAATAGATAACCTGCCATCCACTAGATGCGGGACTACGCCTTCAATTTGCCCATCCATTTTTACGCGCTCAATGATTATGGCTAGCATATCAACAACTATATTAGATAGTATAGGTGATAATGGATCGCTTGTCGTAAACCTTTTTTCGTTTGAAAGTATTTACAAACATCATCATTGACTTTGATGGCAACATTACCTCCAAAAATTATGGATCATAGGTCACCACTCATCAGAAAAAACTTTTTATTCTGAGTGTTTGCTGGAGAAAAAACCACTTGACTTTATCATAAGCCTTTTCAAAGTCTATTTTTAGTATAACACCATTTAGCTTTTTCCGACGCAACTCATGAACTATTTCATTTTTCATGTAAAATCACAACCCATCAAGGATATTGCAACCTTACATGAAAGTCATATGAGTCGGGCGCACAACATCATCTGCCACCGAATTAAGCTTAATAGTAGCGGTTTTAGTGAAAATTCGAAGCTAACGTTTAGAAGATAGATAGGTCTACATTGCTGCATCATTTCTACTTCATTAACCTTTGGCGAACAAATTATCTCACCAAAATTTAGGAAAATATGTTCGAGTTGTCCATCATGCAAAGCATGAAACGTGTCTAGCAAATCCGTTTTGATTATCTCCAAGAAGTTATGATAAAACTCAGCTGGGAAACCATTCGGACCCGGGACTTTGTTGTGTTCCATTTTGGAAGACAACCTTTTTACCTCCTCCTCAGAGTAAGGAGCGGTAAGATGTGCGTTCTCCTCGTCGAAAACTTGCGGAATCTCATCTGTTCGGGTTTCATCCAGTGAGAAGTTACCCTCATTTGTCTCTCCGGGCTGGTTTTTATTGTACTTCGTGATGCATGATTTGAGTTGCTCATGGCCCTCGATCATACCCTCATCATGGGTAAGAGAATCAACGAGTTTCTTTCGATGCCTCTCATTAACCAGACTTTGGAATTAGCCAGACTATGAAAGTATCTCGTATTTGAATCTCCCTCCAAAATGAATTGGGCTTTTGATCGTTGATACCATTTGAGTTCCTCCTCACGAAGAAGACTGTAATGCTTAATACAAAAGTGTAAACTGTAATGGTGAATGTAGTAACTCGAATGCTTAAGTCAGATAAGAAATAACACATACCAACCCTTTATCTCCTAATTGTCTTCGGTCCTCGTGTTTTTTTTTGGAAAAAGATCATATTTCTGAGTTTCTGAAAAATCGAGAAACTCCACCATGAGCAAAGAATAAAAAGCCATACTAGATATAAAAAATCCGTACTATCTATAACAGCGAACAATACATCTATTATACGTCCACATACATGCCTTTTGTGTAGCCCACAAATGAAAATATATATACATTATTCCAAAATACAGGTACGTCGTAAGTTTGTATATGCACATGTGATAAAGCTTACAAAAAACATGGCTAAATGGAGACTGATCCCTCCCTTAACTGTACATTGCTATATGTACAAGATGAGGCCTCGATTCGAACATGGGTGTGCTTCGGATGCGCACCCCACGATTCGAACATGGGTGTGCGAGCTCACCATTATGAGCTCTAGCCACCAAATAAGCGCTTGGTTTTTACAAGTAGGCCAGAGGAAACAACACTGTTGGTCTAGCTAGCTAACCCTCGTGTCGTCCGTGGAAACGACTTGGCCGAACCCTACTCCCGTCACTACCCCCCCCCCCCCCCCCCCCAACCCTCGTTGCTTCCGGATGACTCCCCCATGGTAAGCCCACGCGGAGGACATAGATAGGATTCTTTAGGCGGGCGCGTGGCTGCTCAGGTTGGGGGCTCGACTCCGTCGCCTGTGGCCAGTGCGGCGGTCGACGCCGACCTACGACCCCTCCGTGGCTCCCAAATCTCCTGTACATAGCCCTTCGTCAGCCTCCCCTGGATGCGGCGGTGTCGGCATGACCTAATTAGATGGACACTTACAAAATACTTAAGAAGTTTCTCGCTTTCTAGTTACTTTTACACATTTAAATGTGACCAGTTTCCCAAAATCCAAGAACATGGAAAAAATGTCACAAAATGCAATATTTTGGCATTACTATTTATGAGAAAATTGGTATATACATGGATATGTACATCTTTAAGAAAAGTGCAAAAATTGGTATACATGCATTCAAACCAAATAAACAAGATCTCATATTGTCCATATCCATGACTTATTTCATGATAACATGAAAATATTGGGCACAAAGAGGTGCATCTTGACATGACGAACAATAATAGAGCAAAAACATTTAACTTTTTGTTGCAGTTTTTTATATTCTAAACGCCAAGGGGATTCTTACGAAGTATGTACAAAATGGCTCTTCTCTAATTTTCACACAGAGTAGACCATACTGGATGGCCAATTAAGAAATATAGATTTTTTTCTCTTGATTTCTAGCTACCTATTCCCATTTAAATGAATGTTGGCCAATTTTCCACAAGTATTTCAAATTTAAACTTCAACCGCGAGTTCTATCTTGGTCCTAAGAACTCTCATAATATATTTTAGGATACCAAAGTAATATTTTATGATCTCCACAAAGCGTTTTGAAAGATTTAGAAACTTGCTATGAATAGTTGTGGCGGACATCTTGAACTGATTTAAAAAGACAAAGACTATATTGAAAATGTAGAAAATACAATATTTGGCAGGGAGCTATTTTACGTGTACTGGTTGTCAGAAAAAATGATAAATATGAACTTTGACATCATTTGAAGAAAGCAATCCTTCACAAAATAGCATATCATCTATGGACATTCATGCATATATAGCACAGTGACAAAGGACGTGGTGATATACATAGCATAGTTCGTGATAATGTTACCATCTTTGGCACATAGGTGCATCTTGTCATGAAAACCAATAGTGCCAAAATAAGTTTTACAACTTTTTCAACACTATTATTTAGTTTTTTAAATATAAAAATAGAACACGGTGCAAAATGTCATCTTACAATTTTTTCATGCAAACTAGAGTATATTGGATTGTCAATTCCCAAATATTAAGATTTTTGTTTTTTTCTAGCTATTTTTGCCAATTTCAATGGCTTTTGGCCAATTTATCAAAAGTTGATCAAACTTGACCTGCAGGTGCATTCTGTAATAGTTCTAAAATTTCTAAAACTTATCTTTATGATAGCCAGGTAGGTTTTGAGGCAATATCCATATAGGGTATTGAAAGATTCGGCCCATTGTTATACATAACTAAGTTGCCAGTTTGGGCTCCACTTAAAAAATATATGAAAAACGTCAAAATTTAAATCTTTGGTATGAAATCCTTTCATGTATGTACTTATTGACTTCTTATGTCTTTAAAAAGTTCACGAAATGTCTATCGTGTATGAATTTATAACATTCAAGCCAAACGACTAAAATCATGGCCATATTTTGTTTCATAGTTGATGATAGTGTAACCATTTTTGTCTCACAAGTGCATCTTGACATGTAACCCATAGAGAAAAAAGAGTTTCCAATGTTTTGTTTCAATTTTTATTTTATAAATACCAAAAAGTTGTCCTTTGTGTGAAGCAGGTGCAATAGATGTGCTACAAAATGGCGTATTTCTACTTTTCACCCAAAGTAGACCACATGGATTAAAATCCCTACATATTAAGAATTTTATCGCTTTCAACCTTGTTCTACCCTTTTAAATAAAATTTGGCTAATTATTCATTAGTAATTAAACTTTGAACTCGAAGTATGTTCTAGTTCAGTAATAAAAATTGTTAAAAATAAGTTTAGGCTACCCAAGTAGAATTTTATGCAATCGCCACAGAGGGAGTTGAAAGATTTAGTCCCTGGCTATGGAAAGATGAAAGATTTAGTCCCTTGCCACCCAAGTAGTTTAGAAATTTTTTCAAAGAATATGAAATAATATCTAAAACATGTTCAAAATTAAAATCTTTTGGCAGTAAGACATATCATTTATTAGATTTAATACAAACCTGATAAAGAAAAAAGTTTTTGTGAGAGTGTTTGGCACTCTACAAAATTTGTCTTTACAGAGTGTCTAGAGAAATACGGTCGACAAAATATGGGTAGGCAGACAAAATTTCTAACTCCTAGAGCTCACTCCTAGAAAATTTTCCTCCCACATTTCCCTACCGCCTGAAAATCACCCCCATGCCTCTCATTCACTTACTCTCATCTTCCTTGGGAATTGTAAAATCAAGGGGAGAGGCTAGGATCAAAGTTTTGGGTATCGAACTGGGCTAAAATCTCGAGGGTGCTCGAGATTCCTTTAACCGCGGTTAGCGAGAAATCTCGACGGGCTACCGGACAGAAATTTTGAATCGAATTTTGGGAATTTCCAGAAATTGGGTAGCCGCTCGGTAACAGAGTCATACCGAGAGCTGCATAAAAAACGCGAACTAAATAAAAATCCTTATGTAGGTCGGACCAAAATAAAAAAATCTTTCTACGATGACCTACCCCCGGCAATGTCTACCGTAGTTTGCCTCGTGACAGGTCTTCCTCCAGCTCGTCTCTATGCTCGATGTGTCCTACATCGCCGTCAAAGCCCCAAAATATCCTCCTCAACTCCACACGATGGATCTTCCTCCAGCTAGCCCGTCTATAAATTTTGCTTCGCTGCACTCCCAGAGTCGCATTGCGTGGATGGGTACAAAATTGAATTAAAGGGTGCACAAAATTTTGGGCCAAGTTTTATCTGATCATCAAGTTGTAAAACACTCACCAAAGCCACCATCAACATCTTTCAATAATTTGCCAGGAAATTGTACCGAGTGGTAGTCATTGTAGGCCACCACGAAAGTACACTAGGCAAATAAATGTTTGTCCAGTGACCCATATGTCGCACTTGTTACAAATGATAGGCAATAAAATGATAAACAAACGAAAAATCAACATAAAAGGGACACGAGATTTAAAGTGGAAAACCCTTCCAACAAATCACGGGCGCCAGCTAGCAAATCTTTACTATGATCGGTCAAGGTTACAAACGTCAGGGATTTACAACTTTCAACTTATCCTAAACCGGCGGCTTACAAGATGTATATATGGTGGCATAATCTTAGGTCGGCTGCAGTCCGACCCGGAAACGACTCGTATCGTACCGCTTCGCTTTGCTCAAACCCAAGCCAACAATGATGGTTTAATGCAAAAGCGACAAAAAATCTGTATAGATGTATTCTGACCCAATGGATTTTTCTGACCTTTTGTTCTTTGACTTGTATGTCACAAAATATTTGAATAGGTGTTTTTGATTTTGGCTTTTTGACTGAATATTATCACACGATGGTATATGCCAAAAAGCTGAAATCAAATGCACGTATTAAGATATTTTTGTGGTTTATAAGCCAAAAGCCAAAATAATAACGAAATAGGGCTTGACTCTTTTTATAATTAGAGAATCAACTGTTGGTTGAATGGGTAGGTGGGCCATGGGAGGGGGGCATGAGTATAAAACCACGTGTTTAATGATACATATGTATATCTCATCAAAGCATAATATTCTTGGTAGGAGACGATGTTCTAGTCGATAGTGAGGCTCGTGTGGTATTTTCGTCAAACTTGAAGCTCTACGGCTCTGATCAAAATATCGTCGGGTGAGTGTGCGGCCGTGATTGTGTGTGTTGTTTGTGTGCATGCGTCCACACTGTACTCGATGTTTCTGAAAATAATTCACTTCATACTTATGAAATTATTACTTTATGAACTAACAAAGCCAAAACAATTGGATTTCCAAAAGAGCAAATTTGAAACAAAAATAAATTGAGAAATAAGTTGCATGAGGTAATAAAATACTATCTCCGATTCATAAAAAGTGTCGGACGAAACAACTTGTTCATGTACAAGTTAAAGATACAGTCACTGACACATTTTGTGGACCCGAGAGAGTAGTATGCCATGTTCACCTGGCCACTTATTCTTGCCAGATTAACTGAAAGAAGTCACCGATATGCTGGAAAACAGAAGCCCCAAATGGCATGAAGTAAAACACATACCAGTGAAGTAAACAAGAACATGAGAAGTAAAACACCTTGTAAAGCATAGCACCACAATTAAGACGATACTAAACATTTCTTGTGACTGAACGAAACCTCGCCGTGCATCGATCCTTGTGGCCGACTTGCATGCTAATGCATGACATAGACGTCGTACTCGACGGTGGCGTCGCCGGTCTTGAAGTCGGCCCAGTGGGTCCGGGCCAGCGCGTACCCGCGGGCGAAGCGGAAGGCGCCGGTGCCGCCGATGACAGGCATCTCACGGACGTCGCTGAGCGGGCAGTTGCGGCCGAGCACGGCGAGCGTGCTGCCGTTGTATGGCCCCGAGGTAAGCACCAGGTTCATGGCCTGCAAGAAGCCCAGCTGGGCCTGGTCCGTGGCCATGTACAGGCCCTGAGCCTTGCCCACGGCCGCCGACCCGGGATCCGGCCCCTCCGTCAGCGGGTCGTCCATCACGTTCACCATCCCGAAAAATGACCGCGACGACGGGTCTAGCGGCGCCGCCAGCCGCACCGACGACGGGGACTTGCCGCTCACCGTGTCGTGGAAGAAGAAGTGGAGGTGCTTCGGGGCGTCTGGGTCGGCTGCCCGGCGGTGCCCACGGCCCAAGCCCCTGTGCCCGTGCTGGGCCTCGCTCATCGCAGCCAGCGCCATGAAGAACACAAGAAGCATCACCGCTCCCTTGGCCATTTTCTTGAGCTAAGTATGCGTGTGGATGTTTATACTTGAGTGTGTGTGTCTGACTTGTGCTATTGCCGGTGTAGCTCACGAGCTATTTATAGTGGCATCGAGAGAGTGGGGAAAAAATACCATTGGGGATATCGAAGGCTCGTCCATGAGATTGCAGTGGTAGGTAAAATGTGCTTTGCCTGGCTAGCTAATGGTGGTAGGCACCTGGGGAGCACCGAGCACAGTGAGGAACAATTCGTGGTTATGAATATGATGTTGCTCGTGGTGAAGAAATGCTTTAGTGGAGGGATCATCAGATTTCAATTGTCGGTGGCGAATCAACTATGGGAAAAAATATCAATTACTCGGGTGGAAATCAGCATACTGTAGACGTGCTATTACGCCTTCCACACTTTTGGTCTGGGTCATATCATTCTGTGGAAGATTGAATAGTACATTAACTCCCTCCGTTTCAAATTAGATGACTAACATTTGTCCAAATATGAATTTATCTAGACATGTTACATATCTCATGTATAGGTACATTCTCATGTGGATAAACTGAAGTCATCTATATTAGAACGGAGAGAGTAGATGCTTGGCAATTTGGCATGCACTTCTCTCACAAAGTCGCGCGTGACCAATTTTTTTTGCAGGGAAAAGATAAATTGTATTAAATAAAGGTAGAGTTACAATCATCTATAATGGTTTTGGTAATCTCCACAGAGAAACTACCCAACCATAAAGCCGTTCTACACTCTACCAAACCTTGCTAGTTCAGGACTTATAGAGTTTGCTGACACTACTCTACCAAACCTTGCTAGTTCATGACTTACAGTGTTTGTTGTTCTGTCAATCTTAGCAATATGTACCTCTCTTTCGCTAACCAAATCTCTAATAACCCTTACTCTTGTAGCATACAGAGACATTTTTGGTGTTTTCTCTTTAATCAACTCGCACACCTTGGCACAGTCCGTCTCCAATGATAATCACTAGGAGGGGCGACCACTCAAGAGCAAGAGCAGGACCCTCCCCCAGAGCAGCCATTTCCGCTTCGACTACGCCCACATAGTTGGTCAGATGCCTGGCCGTTGTGAAGATTATAGAGCCCGTATGATCACGCGAGATCATACACGCCTCTGTTGTTGCATCGTTAGTGAAGGAGCCATCCGCATTCAGCTTAACGTATCCTTGTGGTTAAGGAGATCCCATCGATTAGACCGATGATAATGGAGATACCACTGATTAGATCGATGATGATGGCCAAAATAAGAATCATGGCTCATTATAATTGGCACGTTTCCTATTATCAAGCATGCATGGAGCATTATAAGTAGCATGTGATGGATTTGATCGATAATATTTTAGTTCATAAAGTAAGTCTGCAAACAAGAGATGTAGCCAATGAAATGGTGGAAGCGTAAAATGCTGGGGTTGTTTTCCGTTACGAAAGTAATGGAAATTCGATCCCCTTGTGGGGGGTTTCGCTTGGAAAAAAAAACCAACGAAACGGTGCTTTTTTTTCATAGAAGTGTTGGAAGACAATTCATGGATATGCTCAAAGCAGGTACCTCATGGACCATATCGCGAGCCGTTGGTCGACGATCTCTCTAAATTTCAGTTCAATCGTATTCCTATGTAATTAAAGGGGTCCCGAACAATGAAGAAAAAATTGCCTCGAAGCACTTACCCCGTGCATGGATCCTTGTGGGATGGAAATTCTGCTACTTCATAGACAAGCTAAGGTGCAGACTGCTGGTCGTCGCAGCCTTTGCAACTTTGCGTCGTGGATCGATCCTTGTGGTGCTTGGCTTCCACGCCGGGCAAGGCAGTCATGCATGCGTGCCATCGGCCCACCGGCTTCCAATCGCACCCATAAAGAAGAAAGTTGCATGCGTCATCGATCTTATACGGAGTATATTTTTTTAGTGTCTTCCGATCGGTCTTTGAAAATTCCTGGTCACCGTATATTAATTTCTTTTATATGCAAGTCATGCACGCACATTGTTGTTCTAATTTCTTTTTAAAACTCCTGTTCCAAGTAAAAGTGGTTTTTAGAGGATATGCCAACGGGATGCATGTGTCATCTTTTGAGTATGTCGTCGAAGATGTTGCAGCGATCGCCCCGCCTGGTCAATTACCAACACACCGCGGCCAATGTGCCTGTCACCAGGCAGCAGGCAGCAGTGGCATATAGCCGATCTGGCCGTTGGTTGTGGGCCTTGGCGACCATGATTGCCATGGTGGTGAGTGAGGCGGGAAGGGTAGAGCCTATCAGACTCAAATGCCGGTGACGAGCTTGGCACCGTTGTGTGATGGTGGAGTAGACGACGGCCATTTGTATGGGGTAGTCGACGATCTTGGATCAGGAGAAGATGATTCTTGACAATAGGTTTTGCGTTGTTTCGTTTGCGTCTCCTGATGATTGGTGCTTTCCTGCAGTGTTATGGGGAAGTGGGGTTGTGTAACACAGTGTGACTTCATTTTACTGGTGCTCTTTGAGTACAAAGTCTTGTTTTCGGGATGAAAATTTAGGTCTGACCTTTATTGGTCGTTCCTGAGATGACAAAAGTGTTTTTAGATTCTACTAGCCGTAAAAACTCATGATTTTATTTTGGTGCTTAGATAGGAGCGATGATGGCGTTTGTACACCGTTAGTTTACTCAAGACACCTCTACTCGAGAAACTTTCTTGCAGTCAAGTGTTACCTTGGTGGTGGTTGTTATATTGTTGCTGGTCTTTGGCAGGGCTATTTATTCTGTTTTTCTTTCTCTTTTCCTTCATATTAGGTATGTGTATTTAATGTTTCGACTAGTTTTAACATTATGTTATTGCATAGCCCGAGTGTAATTGGTAACTTCTTCATATTAGTATTCCTTTTAATGAGAAAAGCGCAACAAACCTACTAGTTGAGTTGCTAGATAACTTATTTGCATAATGATATTTGGACTAGTTTTTAACATTAAAGCATAAGTGATTGAAGTACTCTTCAACAAGATGCCGAGTTATTTTCTTGTCCAAAATTGACATCGATTTGGTAATACTAAGACTAAATGATGAGGAATGCTGCTACAAATAGTCATAATAATACTTACGAAATACCTAGTGGTTGAAGATAAATCAAAATTCTTGCTCACAAACTAACTACCCTAAAAAAGGTACTATGCAATAAGTCATTAACTCCATTAAATAGTGAAAGCCTTCGAAAAATACATGACATATATAGCAGAAGGAACATTTTTCGCCTTCTTTGACCTATACAAACTGATGGCGCGTCGTGCTAGCTCGATGCCGCAAGTGCTTCGTATTGTCCGAGCTAAGTAGTCCCTCCGTTTTAAATTATAAGATGTTTTAGACATTTCAATATAGTCTAGGTACAAGCTTAAATGGGTGAAGCTACACACCGAAACGTGTCTAGCTACATCTAAATCTGAAATTTTTAAAACATCTTATATTTTTGGAATGGAGGTACTACCTCTCATATATGTTCTGTTTTTCCTTTCCCTAAGTAGCTCGTCGGGTTGACGTGCACAGGCAAGAGAAGGAAGCAATACAGATCCAATAAGACCGCCTCTACCATCAACATTCTCCTATCTCGACCAATCATAGGAGTAGGAGCGGTAGAGGAAGAAAGATGGTACACATCATAGGCTGGGGGAATAACATGGATCATTTTTCGTGCAAAGTGACATCCATGCTCACAATAAATAGCTCAAGAGGGCACCAACAACGATAACCTGCTGAGTTGGAGAGTACCCAAGAAAAATACAATTCATATAAGGGATCAATCCTTTCTACCGAGTTCTTGCTATCACTAACAATGTAAAAACAAACCCAAATCAACCTCTGGTAAATGTATAGTTTTTGTTTAATATATTTTGTGGGAGTATTAAAACATGAAGATGGTGTATAATGCCACTAGTGGACAAACATTAAAATATTTATTATAGACAAATGTCATATTTGAACAATTGCCATTTGTATTATATTTGTGTCAAGCCAAGCTTAGAAAATTTTAAATTTTGAAAATAAAACATACATTTTAGTCAAAACCATCGATAAAGGTTACAAATAATTAAACAAACTTGTGTTACAAAAATTATTACTTCTCTTGACTCTATCCACACCAAAAAGTTAGAAGGGCGCCATGGAGGAAACTAAGTAGAAGACAACACTAGTTGAGGACGTGAAAGCTTGGAGAAAAATAAAACTTCGCAATTTGTAATGTTGTGAATGCGTAAATATTATGTGGGATGTAAGTAAGTGTACATGGTTAAGAAAAATCCCAACAAGAACACAAATCTAACCTAGTAGCCAAATGATAAAACCACACTTATGAGATTGACTATGACGAGACACTTGCACTAGAGGCAAAAATGCGCACCTTAACAACTTTAATATCGTGTAGAGGAAATCTTGGATGGGACCTATTCCAACTAGATGTGGTGAAATAATTTTTGCATGATAACCTTCAAGAGCATATCAATATGAACATTCCACCTGCTGTTTGCACTGTTGAAAATTTTCTTAAAAATTTAGACACCTTATATTAAGTAACGGAGGGAGTATGATTTAGGCGGCTGATTTATCTATGTCACACTCGTCTAGATATTTGTTTCGTAGTGTGGTAAGCGAATGCATGCATGATTCTCAAAGTTGTCATATGGATTTTTTATTTGAATAGTGTGATACCTCAAGAGTTTCCTGGTCGAGAATTGCTATACACATCACATGGCCATCTACAAGAGTGCTACATCGATGATGACGGGCAAGTTCCTCGGAGGACCGAAGATCACCATCCGTTTATCACACATTTTTTGGAGCTAACATTGTTACACCGCGTAGCAAGAAAAAAAGGGTCGGTCTATAGCCAAACTAGATAAACTGGATAAACTGTTTTGAGTGTAGCAAGATGGGTTTACTGGATAAACTTATGTGAATGCCACTTGTGAGCTCGCCAAATCGGTTAGCGTATATATATTTTTACAACAAAGTTAGCATATACCCTTGCTATGGGTCTACTGGATAAACTGTTTTTAGTGTAGCAAGATGGGTTTATAAGAAGCATTTACTCCATTTTGAGAGGGAGCATATGCAACAAGGTAGGGGCTAAATTGTAAAAAGACAATATCAAGAGCAGAGGGGTGGTGACGCCACAGTTTTCTTCCCCACTTGTTCTGTTCGTCCTCTCCAATCCCTAACACCTAAAATCCAAATCTCCTAAAATAGCTACAGAAAGGATAGAGGGAGGATGATTTCCTTGCCGGCTATAATGAATCCGACTCGAGCTCAGCTAGATCCGCCGAAACGCGGTCCCCCTCGGCCTCCTTCCATCCACGGATCCGAGCACCCCACGGACGCGGCTCTGCTGGACGAGAAATCCGAGTCGAGCTCCGCAAGATTTGCAACACGGCAGCGCCCTCGGCCTCGCCGTCCCCCTCGCCGCCTATATTAGCACTGCCAATCCACCCCGGAACCAAAATCAAACCTTCCATCCATCGATTCGAGCAAGAAACCAAGAAACCAGACGCGCAGCAAACAGAGCAGAGTAGAACAGGGGATCCTCTCCTTTCCGCCCACCGACCCGAGCAAGAAACCAAGAAGCAGGGCATCCTCTCCTTCCATCCATGGAAGCCAACAAGTTCGGGTTCGGCAGCAACGTGCCGCCGGCGTTCAAGTTCGACCCCACGGACGCCGACATCGTCGCCAAGTACCTCCTCCCGCGCGCACTCAACCTTCCCAACCCTTACGGGCACGTCATCATCGAGGAAGACCCCGGCACCGCCCCACCGTGGGAGATCCTGCAGAGGCACGGCAACCACGACCAGGCCTTCTTCTTCGTCCCGCCCACGGACCCGACCCTGAACGGCGGCCGCAGGAGCCGCGACATCCGGGGCGGCGTGTGGAAGGGGCAGAAGTCGACCGAGGACACCATCACCCTTCGCCGCCCCGGCGGCGGCGAGCTCGACATCAAGTACAAGCGCTACAACCTCTCCTTCAGCATCGACAAGATCCGCGGGCGCAGCACCGGCTACATCATGGACGAGTACGAGATCCTCTCGCCGCCGCTCCCAGACACCGTGCTCACCCGCATCAAGGTACCCAAGAAACGCGACAGGAGGCGGGTCGCAACAGGAGTGCCGGTCGCATCCGCCGCCGCCAAACAACAAGTCCCAGACCCAGAGCAGCCGGGCCCGAGCTTCAAGTACGACGCCGCGCTGGTACTGAGCAACGGCGAGGGATGCAGTGGCGCGCAAGGCGGTGCTCCATATGGCGGCGTCATGGTCGAGAATGCCGGCTACTACTATACTCCTCTCCGGCATGTCCCCCCGGAGGCCAACTACCACAACAACAACTGCGTCTCGATCCCAGATCAGTCGGTCGCAGGCTACAACTACGATGCCGCGGCGATGAACGCCGAGGTCTCGATCCCAGATCAGTCGGGCGCGAGCTACAACTACGATGCCGCGGCGATGAGCGGCGGCGGGGTGGACACATCTGGCGCCATCTATGATCCTGCCGGCTACGTCCCCGAGTGTGGCGGCGACTACGGCAACTACTACGCCGATTACCAGCAGTGGCAGAATCAGCAGCAGTGGCAGAATCAGCAGGACCCGAGCAACCAATATCATCAGCAACAGTGGCAGAATCAGCAGGACCCTAGCAACCAATATCATGCGGGAGATAACGCCATGATGTGCACCGGCGGCGAGGGGTTCAGCGTTGAGCAACAAGGCGGTTCTCTCTGTGGCAACAGCGACAACGGCAGTGTGGTGGGAACCGAGACGATCGCCCACTCAACAGTTTCGCTCTCCGGCGACTACAGCAACTACTACGCTGAGTACCAGCAGTGGCAGAATCAGCAGGACCCGAGCAACCAGTACCATGCCGGAGATGCCGCTGTGATGAGCACTGTCGGCGAGGGGTTCAGCGGCGAGCAACAAGGCGGTTCTCTCTGTGGCAACAGCGACAACGGCAGTGTGGTGGGAACCGAGACGAGCGCCCACTCAACAATTTCGCTCTGCGGCGACGGGGAGGTCACGTGCGAGGACATCAGCTTCTACAACCTCTTGTTCGACGAAAACGACGACCTCAAGTGTTAGCACAAAGGCGCCGGTGATCCGGCTTATGAGTTAGTCATCTAGGATAGGGGATGCCGATTCTTGTATTGATGGACCAATTCTCTTGCAGAAACCATTCTGTTTCAGTAGTTCTCCCTATTGATGTTATTCTTTTTTAGCTACGCATTGTATTGAACTAATCAAGTTCTCATGGTGTGGCTGAACGAAATTTTGTGAATTTTATAGGACATTTGCACCATTTGAACTAGTCCAGTCAGTGATGTGCACATGAGACACTAGCCACTTACTTTCAGGTAGAAATAGCTGAGCGAGATTTCCTGAGTTAAATGACATTTGCACCATTTGCAACACTGGCTAGAGATCCTGGTAGTCTTATGTCAAATGCTTAGCATAATCTGGTGCTGGGATTGAGATAACTTTTAAACAGCTCTGGGAATCAAATACCTTACAAAATCGGGATTTGTCAGTGGGTCATCTGACACAAATCTATTGCTAGAAAAGACAACCTGAAACAATGGAAGTGGAATGGAGACTACACATGAAGTTTCTATCCCTCTGATGAAACAGTTTGGGTGTTTTACTGAATGTTTTTTATAGATAGCTTAGAGCCTGAGAGAGATCATCCTAGCTAGGCTTACTCTGCATGCTGTGGGGCCGTGTGAAAATTCTATTAACAAACCTTGTTCTGAAGAAATGTTCATGAAGAAACCTCTGGGTCCATAGGAGCGAGGAATTGATCCAGAAAGGGCCACTCATAGCATGTCATAGGGCAAGGTCGTGGGGAATGTGCAGCTGATAATCGAAGTACGCGGTAGTGATCAAATGGAGGAAGACGGAATACAGCTGAAAATGCATGCCAAAGACACATTGGCGTTTTAACACCGGGACATTGCAATGATCCTGGCTAGGCAGCAGTAAACACAGAGACAGAATGCAGCTAGACATGTCTGCGAACTGGCATCCAAGCGTTAGCCGGGCGTGCTTCGGATGGAGTTATGAAGATTGTTGGAACATGGTGATTGGTGAAAAACGTGTTAAGCTATATAGATATTTACTTCTCATCATTTGTTTATAATTCCCAACAATTCTCTTGTTTGAAAGTAACAGTAGCATGGATTGATCTCCAGAAAGCCTCCAGGATATTTGCCATCGTGCAAGCAAGAAGGAACCTTTTGACTTGTCGGCCAATAGTTCTGATTTGTATGAAATTGGTTACAAATCATACAAGTCGGTTTCGTGGTGTAGTTGGTTATCACGTCAGTCTAACACACTGAAGGTCTCCGGTTCGAACCCGGGCGAAGCCATATATTTTTCGATTTTTCAGTTCGATTCTGACATGGATACGGCTCGGCTTTTGCAATTGCATCATCTCGTTCAAGGACAACGAAAATATGGCAAGCTTGTTCGTTCCATTAGGTCACAACTTAGGAGTAAATTTGAACAAGCGTAACCTAGCGGTGTTGTCCCTTGAGATGGTAATGACTGCTGCCCATACTCCATTGCTGGTTGGCGTGCAATCTTGAAGCTCCTAGTCGTAAGATTTTTTAATAATTTGTGTAGAATTGAAATCCTACTGAATTTTTCATTCGAAGCCACTTTATTCCATAGGATAAAAACACAAAGGAAAAAATGTCATAAGAATTTTGTAATGTAAGTTTATAGGAAAATATCATGGGGTCCAAGCTAATGAAAAAGTGGTTCCCCACTGTTAAAAGGAATTTTTTCCATAAAATTTAATTAGACAAGCATTGCGACTCTACGGGTATGAAGAAATTACACTTGTATCTTTTTTAGTATGAGGAGTACACTACATGGAAGTTTCAAAAATAAAGTCCATCTCCTACATGGGTTGTCGCACAGTTTCAAATTAGTCCGCACATTAGCTTTAAAAAATAATTAATGTATCCCCATCTATTACTCCATTACCAATTTACCATGTTACTTGTGAGAGTACACGTGATGAGTTCGGTAACTGATTGTTTTGTTACTTGTGGCTTATGTAAGTAAGGCACCATCTTATCTCGAGAGAACTCCAGCAAAGGCGAGCGGTAAAACCCCATCTAGGGTTCCGTCCTCTCGCCGGCGACGCCGACAGTCCGCTCCGCCTCTGGTGGTCTTATGGCCATGGAGGCTTGATGGACCACGGCCCCTAGCCGGCGGGAATCTTTGTTTAGCCTTTTTTCAGTGTGTTTTTGGGGATGGTGAGGCGTCGGCTACATCTAGAAGTTAGAATAAGGTACTCTCCATCCCATCTTCGCTCCGGTGGTGCGTCTAGCGCTGGCGGAAAGCGCGTGGAGTTATCCGTCCAGGGGATCTTCAAGGATCCACTCGGTTTTCGTGTTCGTCGGTTTGGTTTTAGGTATGTTTCTTTTGATCTACAAGCTCATCTTTGACTATGGTTGTTGTTCTGTTGCACTGGTCTTTGTGTTTAGCACGACGATTTTCCCTGTATCTACTATAACAAGCTCCACTACGACAAGTTTTGCCCGGCTTCGGTGATGGAGGGGCGAGTACGTCGACACACGTTTGGCTCGTACCGGTGTCTGTAGTCGTTGCTAGGTGGTCAAATAATCTACTTTGTAACTTCTATTATTTTTAGTCCTCTTTGTACTATTTCTGATGATTATCAACAAATCGGTAGTAATGCACCATCGTGTACTCCCTCCGATCCGAAAAATGTGTCGGGAGGAAACACCTTCTCACGTACAAACTCGTACTGACAGTTTTTTCGGTCCAGAGGGAGTAAGTAATGTTTCATGGACTGGGCCTACAGGTGACGAGCTGTTGTCGTTGGGCCTTATTTCAAAAAACAAAAACTCTCGTCCTAACAGTCAGATACTCCTTTGCTCAAAAAAAAAAACAGTCAGATACTCCTTGTATGTCCACAGTACATACAACAATTAACGAGGGGGAGGGGTAGCGCCAACGCAAGTGCCCGATCTCGAGGAGCAGGATCGCAACAGATGGTGATCTGTGCAAACAGACTCCACTTCTGGAGACGGATGCGTCCACAACCACGAACAATTGAAGAGGGAGATTACATCAAGGTCCTATATAAACAGGGTAGGCAGGCAGGCACCTGACGACCAGAGACTCAGTTCATCAGAGCAAGGCTAGTAGATAGGAACACACACCCGTTTCTGAATTCTGAATTTCTGATGAACTTGGCATGGCCGCTCCGGCCAGGCCTACTGGTAGCGCTGCGGGCTCCGCCTCGTCCGGCCTTCGAGTCACTGCACACGCAAGCTTACCGTGTGTCGCGGATGTTGCTACCGCTCAACTCTCTGTGGCGGCTCCCGGCGGTGTGTGCAGTGACTTGGAAGCCGGATATGCCGGCTGCCTGCAGGAGGTCCCCGTCGTCGTGTGTACCTGCAGTGGCTCATATACCTTCAGCTGAAGGAAGGGTTGGGCGCCGATGGTTCTCAGAATTACAGGCCGAAAGAAGCTGGAGGTAAAATAAGAATAGGCTCAGTTTGCGGGAGCTCGTAGGATTTTGGAAAAAGGAATGAAGGTGTGTTTACCTGTGAAATGATTCCGCTCTTCTTGTAATATAAGTAGCGGTCCTGGTGGCATTGTCATTTTGGTTCTGAGGTTCGAGTGACTGGTATGTTGAAATAACAAAACTGAACATCCCTGGATGCTGTATTATTGTTGGTTTCATGCTTGCAATGAAATCGGGAGTTGAGCTCCTTAATTCGATGCTTGCCGGTACAATGCTGTCGCAAACAAGCTAAGCTAGTAGAATGTTAAGGGCATGTCAATGTGTGCATTTTCTTTCTCTCTTGTCGATGGGAACAAAGTGAAAAGAGGAAGAGGTGGCTACCCCTCGATTTCCTTTCCTTTTAAGAAAGATGACGAGGGAGGTGGCCGGTCGATTGTTCTTCACGCAACAGTCAGAAACACCCAACCTTTGGTTGCTTGATTTTGATTTCATCAAGTGCAAAGTGATACTAGGAAGCAATTACAGCAATAAAATCAAATTGACACACACTCTTAGTAAAATCACAAATCGCAGCACCCAAATCCGGTAGTACTACAATCATCGAATATCAAACGCAACAAATCAGCAGCTCGATTTATTCCAAGCAAAACTAGCATCGTTTAATTCAGCATCAGTCAAGGACACACATGACTCATCAGTGGACTACTGGACAGACACAACAACCTAATTAATTCAGCTCTGGCGCGGGCAGCGGGCGCTGGCAGTCGACTCCGCTACTAGGCCGAAGAAGCGGCGGTCTTGACGTAGACGGTGTACTCGACGACGGTCTCGCCGGAGTTGTTGCCGGAGTCGATGGTGCGGGCCTCGACGTACCCGCGCGCCATGCGGAACTTGCCCATCCCGCCGACGATGCTCATCTCCCTGACGGCGGAGAGCACCTCGTTGCGGCCGTAGATGGTGAGGCCGCTGCCCTTGTAGTCCCCCGCGGTGAAGACGAAGTTCATGTTCATGAGGAGGCCGAAGGTCTGCTGGTCGGCGAAGGTGTAGGTGCCCTGCGCGCGGCCCACCTCGTCCTTGGACTTGGCGGAGCCGGTGACGGCGGAGGTGGAGGTGAGCGGGTCGTCGATGGCCACCACGGCCCCGAAGAAGGTGGAGGAGCTGTTGGTGGAGGCCGCCTGCGCGATCCGGATCGCCGTCGGGGCTTTGCCCGCCAGCACGTCGTGCCAGTACACCTTGAACTTGGTCAGGCCGTCGTCGGCAGCCGAGGCCGGGGCGGTGAGGAGCGCCGCCGCTGCGGCGAAGAGGAGGAGGATGGCTGCTGCTGCCTTGGCGGCCATGGTGGAAGGAAGGGGAGGATGGCTGGTGGATCTAGCTGCGAGCTCTGGTGAAGCGGATGAGGGAAAGATGGCGTATTTGAGGGCAGGTGAAGTGGGAAGTGGCCGGTGGTCGGAGATGGGTGCCCTGTAGTAGGTAGTACAGTGCTCGGTCGGTGTGCAGTGTGCACTGGATTGGATTGGATTGGGTACCGGACAGGCAGGCGTGGTGACCAACTTTTGAGACTCTCTCTTGCTTTTGAGTTTTATAAAATTGTGAATCTTTGAGTGCGATGCGTGCACAAATGAGAACATAAGTACTAAGTCAGGCACACTCACCACGTCAGGGACCACTAATTCTGTAGTTTCTAGCTAGACCGTGGGATTGCGATGCATACGATAGGAGACAAGTGAAAGGGATTTGGCGTAAAGGGCTAACTAATTAAACGAGACACGAGTGTGACTCGACACCGCCAAGAATGAGGAGGTTGAGTGTAGGCGCTGAAACTGAATTCAGCTGAAACACACTTGCGAACAGAGAGACGGTGGTTTGGTGCAACGTACAGCTTTTCTGCGTTTTTCTGAACCCTTAAATAAGTCTGTTACAAAACTTAACCGAAAAGATCCTATTAACTAGGAGAAAACCGAGCCTACTGACAGTGCCATCCCACGATCGCTCTGCCACTACTACGACTACTTCTCACGTCGTGCGTGATCCGATCCATCCCTCGGCGCAACATACGCGAGATCCTAACAGATTAATCAGAAGTCTAAAACCTGACGAAACTGAACCTAACACTGCTAACTGAATTCTGCCGGATGCGCTACAGTGAAAGTGTTATCTGAATTTTGCTGTCAGACTTACAGCTCAACATTTCTCCTCCTAAGTCTGACGAGCAATCTTCACCTCCACGACGCCGAGCCTTGATCTCATCTCGATGAACTTGACGCGGCCCAACGCCTTGGTGAGAATATCGGCAAGCTGTCCATTGGTGCTCACGTGACCAATGTCGATCTTGCCATCATCTATGCACTCACGCAGGAAATGAAATCTGACGTCGATATGCTTACTCCTGTCGTGATGCACCGGGTTCTTGCTCAGCGCTATTGCCGACACATTGTCGACGCGCAACTTCGTCTTCAGAGGTGCGTCGCCGATCAGCTCGCCGAGGAGCCTGCACAGCCAGACGCCCTGGCATGCCGCGGATGCGGCCGCCATGTACTCCGCCTCGCACGAGGATAGGGCCACCACCTTCTGCTTCTGCGAGGTCCACGTGATCGCGCTTGTGCCGAGGAAGAAGACGGCCCCCGATGTGCTGCGACGATCATCTACGTCACCGGCGTAATCGCTATCACTGTAGCCGATCACCTCCGGTGCTCCTCCTGCGCCTCGCTTGTAGTGGCAGCCATAGTTGGCAGTTCCTTTGATGTATCGCAGGATCTGCTTGACTGCTGCCTAGTGCGCCGCCGCTGGTGCCTCCAGATACCTGCTCACAATGCCAACAGCAAACATGATGTCTGGTCGTGTGTTGCAGAGGTAGCGGAGGCTTCCCACAACGCTGCGGTACTCCGTCGTCTTCACCGCATCGCCAGGAGCTGCTTTCCCTAGCTTCAGCCGGTTCTCCATGCGTGTGTGCGTCGCGTGGCACTGCTCCATGCCTTCATTCTTCAGAATCTTGCTGACGTACGCGCTCTGACAAAGGGTGATCCCTTCCTTTGTCTGCGTCACCTCGATGCCGAGGTAGTAGGAGAGGAGTCCGAGGTCACTCATGGCGAACAAGTTCTTCATCTCCTCCTTGAATGCGCCGATGTCGTTGTCGTCCGACCCAGTGATCACTAGATCGTCGACGTACACGCCCACGATCAGCGCGGACGTGCCGGTGTTTCTCCTATACACCGCATGCTCGAGAGGGCTGCGCTCGAACCCCAGGCTTGTCAGCGACGCGTCGAGCTTGGCGTTCCATGCGCGCGGCGCCTGCTTGAGCCCGTACAGAGCCTTGTGCAGCCTCAACACATGGTTCTGCTTGTTGTCGTTGACGTAGCTGGGCGGCTGGTGGACGTAGACCTCCTCCTGCAGGTCGCTGTTCAGGAACGCGCTCTTGACGTCCATGTGATGCACATACCAGCCACGGTGCGCGGCGAGGGCAAGGAGCAGTCGCACAGTCTCCATGCGTGCGACAGGTGCAAACACCTCGTCGTAGTCCACGCCTTGCCGCTGCGCATAGCCCTTTGCCACCAGACACGCCTTGTGCTTCACAATATTACCTGCAGGGTCACGTTTTACCTTGTAGACCCATTTTAGCCCGATCGCTCGATGTCCAGGCGGGAGAGAGGCGTACTCCCACGTCTGGTTGCTCTGGACCGCCTGCATCTCGGCGTCCATCGCCTTCTTCCAGCAAGCCTCCTCGAGTGCTTCTTCAACGTTTGCTGGTTCTTCTGCAGCGACAAGACACATGAACTCGCCGCCGTGTCCTTCTTCTGCCATGTTCATGACGTAGTCCTTGTAGGCCGGATTGGGCTGTACGATCCCGTTTCGCCCTCGTGTGACCATGGTGTGCTGCGGCGGTGCTGGAACAGCAGGTGTCTCCTCGTCAGGCTCGTGCGTTGCGGCAGTCTTGTTCGAAGTTGGGCTGGCGCCAGTAGAGCTTGATGGCGTCGATGTAGACGGGCTGATGGAGCGCGACGCGTGCGGCGAGGCAGTGGAGGTGTGGGCCTTTGTCGAAGTCATGGCCGGCGTCGGTGCTGAACTCGTGAACTCGTCGGGGTAGATGACCACCAGATGTTCGTCCAGATGCGGCGCGTCGGGCGCCACAGTCGTTGTCCAGTCCCACCTCCTCTGCTCCTCAAACTTGACGTCTCGCGTCACGCGCACCTTCTTCGTGGCCGGGTCATACATCCTGTACGCCTTGGACCCCTCCTCGTAGCCGATGAAAATCATGGGCGTCGATCGATCGGCGAGCTTGTCGATGCCGGGACCGACACGCTTGACGTGCGCTACGCACCCGAAGGTACGCAGATGATGCACAGCCGGCTTCCTTCCGTGCCAGGCCTCGTAGGGAGTCATGCCGTTGATGCTGCGCGTGGGTGAGCGGTTGAGCAGGTACACTGCTGTCTTGACAGCCTCACCCCAGAACGTGGCGGGCAGGGCCATGCTTTTCAGTAAGCACCGTGCCATCTCCACCGTCGTCTGATTGCGCCTTTCCACCACTCCGTTCTGCTGTGGTGTGTATGGCGCCGTGGTGAAGTGCTTGATGCCGCCGTGCTCGCACCATTCCTTGAACTCGTTCGAGTTGAACTCGCCGCCGCGGTCGGAGCGGAACGCGAGCAGACGCCGTCCCGTCTGCGTCTCGGCCAGCGCCTTGATCTTCTTGAAGCGCTGGAACGCGTCTGCCTTCGTCTTGATCACCTCTAGCCACATGTAGCGTGAGTGATCGTCGACGATGAGGAGGAAGTAGCTGTTCCCTCCTTCGGTCGCCGGCGTGATCGGCCCGCACAGATCCGTGTGAACCAGCTCCAGGTTCTGTTCTGCACGGTAGGAGGTGGCCTGCGGGAACGGCTGGCGATGCTGCTTGCCGAGTGTGCATCCGTCACACACCTGGTCCAGCCGATCGAGCAGCGGGATGCCGCTCGCCATGTTCTGACGCCCCAGCTCGCGCAGCGCTCTGAAGTTCAGGTGGCCGTAGCGCGCGTGCCACAGCCATGCCGGGTCCGCGCCGCTTGCCATCAGGCACACCGGGCGTGCACTCGTCAGGTGCAGCACATAGAGACGCCCGTGGTTCCTCTTCACACGGGCGAGGAGCCGATCGTGGTGGTCGCGAAGTCGCAGCCAACCGTGCCGGATGCGCGTCTCGCACCCGATCTCGTCCATCTGCCCGATGCTGATGATGTTGCTGCGAAGCCGGGGAATGTAGTACACCTGCGACAGCGTCAGGTGTTCGCCGTTGCGGCACTCGAAGACGATGGTGCCCCTTCCCTCGATCTGCACCTCCGATCCGTCGCCCAGCTTGACGATGCCGGTGGTGCCGATGTCGAGCTCGCTGAACAGCTCACGACGTCCCGTCATGTGGTTCGACGCCCCGGTGTCCAGGTACCAGGCCGTGTCGCAGCGGGCGCCGATCTCGGCCATGCGCGCCACGGAGCGTTCTTCGTTGAGGAGTACGTGCTCCTCCGTGTTCTCGATCGTCACGGTGACGTCATTCACCATGGCGAGGTTGAGGACGGCTTCTTCTTCGTCGTCGTCCTCTCGTGCCAGGTTTGCTTTGCCTTTGCGTTCCCGGCGAGGTTCTGGACAATTCTTGGAGATATGGCCAGCAAACTTATTGCAATTATAGCACTTTACCGTTGACCAATCGCGGTCGCCGTTGGGCTCGTGCACGCGCTGGCCGCCGTCGCGGCCTTGCTGCTGCTTCCCCTTTCCGGTGTTCTTGCCGCCGCCGGACGACGTGCCCTTGTCCCTCTGCTTACCGCGTGCAGCCCACTCCTGCTCCGTGAGGAGGATCTGGCCACCCGCGTCAACAGTGGTGATCGAGCACCGTTCCGCCGACGAACGGAGCCGCCCGATCAGTTCCTCGACGGACATGCCGTCCAGATCGAGCAGCGTCTCGATCGGGCATGCGATCTGCGCGTACTGGCTCGGGACCTCGCGCAGGAACTTCTGCACGACCTTGATCTCCTCCACCGTGTCGCCTAGCGAGCGGAGATTGTTGACGAGGCCCGTGATCCGCATGCCGAACGCGTCGAGGGACTCGCCATTCTTGAACGTGATCACCTCGAACTCCTTGCGCAGGCGCTGTGCCGTTGCCTCCCGCACACGGTTCACGCCCACCCGCATCATGCGGATCGCCTCCCACGCCTCGTGCGCGGTGTTCTTGACGGCGAGCGCGGGTACCATCTCCGGTGGCACCGCACGGATCAGCGCGGACAGGGCCGCCATGTCTTCGCGATCGCCGGGCTCTCCCATCCCCGACACGGCCTCCCAGAGGCCTTGCGCGCGGAGATTGATCTTCATGACCAATGCCCACTCGATGTAGTTCGTTTCCGTCAGCGCGGGGTAGACGATGTTCCCGCCATAGTTCGCCCGCTCCTGGACGACGCGCTCGTGGACGACGACCTCGCCTCCTCCTCGCCTGACGACGCTCCGCCCTCTGCTGCGTCCTCGTTCGACGCGTGCTGCCGCTTGCTGGCCAGCTGCCCCTCCACCCCCTGCTGCGTTGGGGGCCGGTGGCGGTGTGCGTCCGCCGTCGTTGGACATGGCCACAGGATCGTGTAGCGCTCTGATACCAAATGTAGGCGCTGAAACTGAATTCAGCTGAAACACACTTGCGAACAGAGAGACGGTGGTTTGGTGCTGTGTACAACGTACAGCTTTTCTGCGTATTTCTGAACCCTTAAATAAGTCTGTTACAAAGCTTAACCGAAAAGATCCTATTAACTAGGAGAAGACCGAGCCTACTGACCGTGCCATCCCACGATCGCTCTGCCACTACTACGACTACTTCTCACGTCGTGCGTGATCCGATCCATCCCTCGGCGCAACATACGCGAGATCCTAACAGATTATTCAGAAGTCTAAAACCTGACGAAACTGAACCTAACACTGCTAACTGAATTTTGCCGGATGCGCTACAGTGAAAGTGTTATCTGAATTTTGCTGTCAGACTTACAGCTCAACATTGAGATGCCTACTGACGCGTCCAGTGAGATCACCATCCAATTTTCATCCAACGGTTCAAAATTTGAACCTTAAATATGAAGTCTTTAAAAAAAATTGGAAACAAATGAGTAAGTTGTATATGCATCGTTGTGTATTTTAGTGTAGTATTGTTTCCTTACAATAAATGGTTTACGTTTTAATACTACCTCCTACAGTGGCGAAGCCAGAGGTTCAACTCCATCTTTTTGGTGTAATATTTTACTAAATTAGCACTAGTAATAAGAAAATTAGTGAAGAAGTGTGTCATTCCATTGGGTTCAACTCAACTGAACCCAATGGTTATACAGCAGCTCCGCCCCTCCTATCAATAATAAGTGATGCGGTTTTGGATCTACCATAATAACCGAGGTTAGTTCAATCATGCAACACTTTTTTTAATTAGAGTGAGTATAGCGCTTTAATCCAAATAAGTGAAAATCCATTTTATGATGAACCATTTAAAATGATGTCAACTTTTACCCGAATACACAATGAAATATATACAACTTACTAGATTTTTTCAAATAGTTTAAACTTTTCTGTTCTGAGGGAAGAAATAGTTTAAAGTTTTGAGTCATCGTTATATGAAAATGGATGGAGATAAGAGGTCTAGTCATAACATGACTTCACTTGGTTTAGTGAAGTTACTGGATATGAGCTCATTGAGATGTTCCCATGCAGGCAGGACCGGCTCTGGCCCTAGACGACCTTGTGCAACGCACAAGAGCCCATGTCTGGGAGGGACCCATCACTGCACTGCATATATGTATATATACACCGGCTACAATTAGGGTGAAAAATAATTAAGTCGCAAAGAGCCTAGACACCTAGCAACGAGCGGAAAAGGCTACCCTCGCTGTTCGCCAGTTCGATCTTGACATTGTCCTCAATGATTTTGTATCAAACATGCACGAAGTAGTTTTTTGTGAAGCACAAAAAAATTACTGGCGACGAACTTATTATAATTTTGTTCTTATTTGATGCATTCAAATTAGAAGGGAATATTAGTTGTTACATTTTGCAACCTTTTAGACTTCCTGTCGTAATATGACATTGTTTAATCGCTTATATAAATTATTTATAAATGTGTTCGAACAAAAATGTGTGGTTGGATGTAAACTTTTAACATTTTACATCATATTCATAATATAGTATCTATATGGAGGAAATTTTAAACCTTGCACTAGTATCCACGGGGACCAAATTTTATGCCTTGTACTAGAGCCCCGTAAAATATAGAGCCGGCGCTGATGCAGGGGATCAACCCATCAAGCATAATTATGGAAACATGATTTGGTGGTAATATGGGACGCGATGCCCTGCTCCTGTGCTTGTCCTGCTATGCAATTATTAGTAAGTGGAGTAAACCAACAAACAACAAACTCCTGCGGTGCCCCCTGCCTTTGTTCTTCAACCCCAACTTAATCCGGGTACAATGGGTTAATGGTACATAGTAAGGTGGCTGCATGCTTGTGGATGAATCTATATACGTACTGCAACCGTGCTACGGAATAGTATAGCTATCGTTTTTAGAGCATCTCTAGCAGACACCGTATTTCAGGCCGACCTGTAAAATAACTGTTGTTTTGTCGTTTCGGGCCGAAAACGCATGCAGAACAGACCCCGCATAAGTCTGCAACCTGTAAAAAAAATTGCGGTGCGCGGGATCCCCCCCCCCCCCCCCCCCCCCCCGAACTGTGAAAATACTGTTTTCGCGGTCGACCCGGCGGCGGCCGATCTCCACCTGCAACTCCGTCCGGACCTCTAGCTCCCTCGCCGCCGGCGCCATGGACACCTCCGAGCCCGCGCTCGTGAGTGTTGAAGTAGGGCTAGCCAAATCGCCACCGGGCGGCGGCGCGGTGGATCTCCGCACCGGAACAATGGCAAGCCATGTCGCCTCCGCGGCGGAAGCCTCCGGCAGCACCGTTCTGCGCAATCGGCTCGGCAACGGCAACATCATCGTCCAGGGAGGCGCGGGAGCTCCCGGCGTCAACGCCGCCGCCGCCAAGGGACTCGCTGGACCTAAAGCTCGCCCTTCCGCCGCCGGCAAAGGACCCGCAGGAGAAACCGGTCCGGCGAAGCCTCAACCGCAGCGGACGGTCGTGGCGAAACGGAAGCGGGCTCCTCAAAACAAGGCCGCGACAACTTCTGCTCCCACGCCCGCCGCCGGCGCTGAGGTGCTCGACGGAATGCCCGCAGCGTAAGTCCGATCAACGCCGCCGCTTTTGGATTGCCACCATCGTGTTTTTCAGCTCAAAGTTCTATGCGGCTGTATGCAGCTCTGAGTATGCGGCTCTCCTCGACGAAAACGCGGTGAACCTCGACGATGTACCGCTCGGGGACTACGAGTACAACGAGATGGATGGTGGGGAACACGGTGGCGGCGACGAAGAGGAGGTGCAAGAGATTGAAGGAGAGGTCTTTGAGGCCGCGTTTAGCAAGAGGTCGAGGGGCTATGGTATATTGGAGGATACGGTGTTGATCAAGGCTTGGGAGGCGGTGACCCTCGATTCCATCCACGGCACCGACCAAACCGGGAAGAGATATTGGCAAAGGATAGAAGACAAGTTCTTCCGATTGATGCCAACCAACGTGGAGAGGACACCACGCACCTATAGATCACTCCAAGGTCGTTGGGATGTGATCAAGCCGGCGGTTAGCCGGTGGTGTGGATGTTTGGAGCAAGTGTACAATGCCCCTCCGAGTGGCACTAATGAAGCCGATTGGGTGAGTGTTCTTCCTTATGGTTGCTTTGGTTGTATTGCAAAAAAGATAGTGCTTTGACATGGACATTGGTTGCCTTGCTTTGCTTGTAGGACAAAATTGCAAATGCAAGGTATAGAGACATGCCGGCTTCCAAGGGCAAGTCCTTTGGATATGGACATTGTTGGGAATTGCTGAAGAATAGCGAGAAGTGGAAGATCAAGGACAAAGAAGCACCACCGAAGAGAGGTGCATTCACCAAGTTGGATGATGATGAAGATGATGATGGAGAGAGGAACAAGGGCAAGTCGGTTGGCTCCAAGAGGGCCAAGGAGAATGTGAAGAATGCATCGGAGACATCATGTTTGAGAGACACGATAGATCACATGGTGAAGTCAAATGAGATGATGGTAACCATGTCTATAGAAGCCAAAAAAGAGTTGGCGATAAAGAGGTCTCAAGAGAAGGAGGAGAAGTGGCAGCTAATCAAGGAGGAGAAGATGCGCAAGGCTACAATTGAGGAGAAAAAAGCCCAAGCCGAGTAGACCAAGGCTCTTGCCCAACTCATAGCCGAGGAGAACAAGATCATGATGATGAACCGCAATGAGATGGACGAGCTAACCTTGGAGTGGCATGATTTGATGAGAAAAGGAATCATGGACCGAAGGAGGATGGCTGCTAATCAAGGAAGGGGGGGGGGGGGGGGTGCGGGTGCGGGTGGTGTTGGTGGTGGAGGTGATTGATGCTTGTTCATCACGGTGTCGCCACTTGATGTGGTTCTTTTGGCCGGTTTTTGGTATTTGCTAGTTATGTGAAAACTGTTTTGATGCAAATTGTTCATCATGTCTAGATGGTTGATCATGCCTAGATGATTGAAACAATGTTATTTGATGTGTAAAGGGTGAAGAACTATGTTTAATTTCTGTTTAATCGTGACATTTTGTTTTTGCGGATCCGCGTATGCGGGTCGATTTTTTGCCGCGGCAGAACAGACACCGCATTGCGGAACTGCAAAACAGAGCAAAAAATGACCTGCATACGCGTTTTCCGCGACCTGCATTTCGCTTTTGCGGGTTCGCGAAATGCGGTGTCTGCTAGAGTTGCTCTTAGTCGCTTATACGCTACGGCTACGGAGTAGTCTTTTTAGGTGATATTCTGTTTTGCAGTTCCGCAATGCGGTGTCTGTTCTGCCGCAGCAAAAAATCGACCCGCATACGCGTTTTTCGCGACCTGCATTTCGCTTTTGCGGGTTTGCGCGGTGTGTGCTAGAGTTGCTCTTAGTCGCTTATACGCTACGGCTACAGAGTAGTCTTTTTAGGTGGAGCAGTTCCGTTGGGACGGAGAGCAGAATAGTAAAGTCCTGATATCTGTTTTTTTTTCTTCTGAACAACCGTGAAGACCTAAGACTCAGAGGCTGAGATTTCGTTTAACAACTAGTTTTTTGAGAAGTACTATCAACGTGCCAAGCGAATCACATGAGCCCTCTTGGGACTTGGGCCCACATCTTCCCTAGCCCAGCAGATATTTTTAGATAACCACAACAAACTTTTTTTGGGCAGACCTTTTTTTGACAAAGTAAATGTGCACATGCAACACACGTCCCATAATTTGTCTCGTAATTTATTATAATATGAACATGTCTTTAAATCCTATATTTTTCATTGAGTTTATTACCAGGCCATTTAAATAATTTTCATGGTAGAACAATGTAAGAGTACATACAACACACCATCTATCGCATGTGACACAAAGAACTTCCCCTAAGACAAAATATCTCCCATGAAGTATATTCAATTCCCAAAATTCAATTATTAAATATATTAATGTATTTTTTACGGAAACTTTCACCTAGGACTCTAGGAGGACGCCCTTCTTCGACGTGCTGCCATTTTTGCGAGGGAATTGAATGCCCTTGTTGTCTATCGTACACGTAAATATTCATGTACATATAAAAATAGGCACATTTATTTATATAATTAAAATTCATTATATAACTTACACATTGTTTTACCTTGCATAATTTTATTGTGTCAAAACATAATGAATACATAAGTGTATAATCTTTTCCGGTAATTCATTGTCATACAACCTTTTGTTTGTCAAGCAAATACGAATGTGTGTTTCATCGATTTGATTTTGTTAAATATTTTTAGGGCATGAAGAATTCCCAATATTGAATATTTTTCTTCTTGAGGGGACAAACTGCTCTTGACTGGGACGACCAGAGTATGACTGATTCATCAACAGTGAATGTGAAAGCAAATATCTCAATATAAATAATCCGCACACCAGATTAATTGGATGATCATTCTAGGTGTCTATTTAGTATTACCTTTTTTATCCAAGATGTTTTATCGAACTTTAGCTTTTATTGCCCCTTTTACACTTCTCAAAGATTGAACTTTATGGTTAATCAAATCAACTTAGTCAAATGGTTGGTACTTTAGAAAACAAATATTGGTACTTAATACTAAGACTTAGTTTTATAGAAACACACTTCGAGATGCATGTCAAAGAAAAAATCAAGTGGGATACTATAAGTGATCAACGCACAATGCGAGACATCTTTGTATACATCTTCTAAATACAAAAACCCGACAATTCTGTTATCAAATATATGCCTCCCACCTGCCAAATAAAGATTAAACTACGGTTCAGCCACAATACATGATATATAGATATATGAAGCAATGTGAAGAGTGAAACTGGCATTCGTGGCAAAAAAAAATTAGCTTATTACCAAAACTTTGGTTAAACAAGCGATTTTGCAAGTTGTATCAGATGATGGTTGGACCAGAGTGCGATCTCACTCCATTTCCAATCCCTCTCCACCAATCATAAAAAGAGGAGGTTTCTCATGCACTTGCCCCAAACCATTACACATAAAAAAAAATCCCTCAACGGTGGAACCTTTTGTACCTGTGTCAAGCGACTCTTAGAAATAAGTCAACGACCACAATGATAAGAAGCTACATCTATTTTAATTTTTCCAAAAAAGAGTATATATTAATGTGGCGGAGATATCAATTAGCAAAACAATACCCTAATGGCATTACAGATGCACACAACCGGAAGAAGAAGTTAAAAAAGAAAAGTTCTGCAACAAAGTTCCAGTCCTTGCTGCATGCCTGCAGCAACACAACCACCACAAAGACAGTACGTGAAGTCCAGACTATTCAAAAGCAACATTTTTAAGAAGGAAACATTGCACAAGCACCATCTTCGCCCCGATCGAAGATCTTGGGTTTTCACCCTGGAGATAGTCCATGCTCTCAAAATAATGTATTCAACAACAGACCTTGGATTTTCGCTCTAAAAGGTAAGATTTTGAACTTCAACTGTGTTGTCACCTCCATTTACATACCGCTGCTACGATTCCTGAATCTCTAAGAAAGTTTCTTAACGTCGCAAATGCTCCAATCACCATTACTAGTTCTCCATCTTGTCTTACATGAAATTCTTTGCCGCTGACTTCACCATGAATTTGTCCATGATGGCAACATAAGCAGAGCTTTGCGTCGCTCTATCCGGTACGACCGAATACCATCCGATTCAACTGTCTCTTGGCATAAAAATCCATGTGAGATCGCTGGTGGAGACTTTCGGAACCCGACATTCCAACCATATCAAGGAGGACATGCGTCAGGCATATCTTTGTGTAAACAAAGAGAAGAACCAAAGGACCCTAGACACCCCCTTTATTTGATGCATACAAGCAGCCCCCACGCGGTTATCCGCCGACCAACGGCGACGAAGGAGGTTCAAAGAACTTCCACCTCAGTAGAAATCAGCAGGCACACCACAAATGAGTAGCACGTAGTGTAGCCCATGGCCATGGTGCAACAAGCCATCCTCCTCGAGCCGCAGGTCGGCCGTGGCCTTGCCACAGTCGGTCCCGGCCCAAACGAGCAAGCGGCCAGGCCCGCACGGCCGGAAGCTGACGACGCCGCTCCAGCAGACCGCCCGCACCGTTTGCTGTGTCCGCCGCTAGGCACTCCACCACCGCGCTCCGATGAAGTGTTACCTCCGTCGGGGAGGCTCCACACGGCGCGCCTCCTAGCCCTCCGACGCCACCACAGGCGGCGCCAGCGGTGGCAGCGGCCTAGGGAAACACGGAAGATGTCTCTTGAACAAGGGTGGTTGCCCTTCGGAGCCGCCGCCACGCTGGCAACCCGGGAGGGGAGGAAACCTAATTTTTCAAGCACTCAAATATCTACGGTCAATAAAATTCAAATATCGAGCTTCAGTGTTATTTATGCATATTACAAATATGTATATTCGAATTAAGACATGGATACTGTATGTATATCTATGTGAAATTTCCAACAACTCTTGTGCTATGAGCAATTTATAGTTCCGGCATTCGGAACCCTTAATTTATCTCGACAAATCTCTATCATGAAAATGTTTTATAGCAATAGTAAAGCAATGTCTATAACCTTTGCACAATAACTCCGATCTGAGCATAGTACGTGTTGTTAGAAAAGCAATCAATAACCTCTACAATTTTTTGTGCTCTTGTGCTATGAGCAATTTATCGTTACGGCATTCTGAACCCTTAATTTATCTCAACAGATCTCTATCATGGAAAAGTTGTATAGCAGTAGCAAAGCAATGGCTATAACCTTTACACTATAACTCTGATTTGAGCATAGTATGTGTTGTTAGAAAAGCAATCAATATCTTCTACAATTTTTTGTGCCATCTCGGACTTATGCTTAGTTTAGTGTCAGTTTACATATAGTTCACAGTTTTCAAATTACCCCGAACAGGTGCAGCAATACCTAGTGTACTACTCCGTAATTCTCTGAACGCAATCTAATAAAGAAACATAGGTAAATATACCCGCGCTTTGCTACGGGCAATGGATCCATCATACTCTGCAAGTTTGTCATTGCCCTGACAATTGGAGTTAAGAAGAAAAGCACTACCTGCATATCGGTCAACTTTAGTCTACCTGTACTAGACCAAGTTTAGCTAAATAGACATACGCACTGCAACTGACTGTCCACAACTCCCTGGTTTATTTCAGTAGAAAGTTTTAAAGGCCCAAACAAACAGGCTCTAAATCATCAGCAATTTCTATACCCACTCGTCGTCACGTTCAACACCATGGGGGTTTGTGAAATCATGCTATAACTTAGACACTTAGTGACACTAAGCTAGGAGACGGTAGAATGAATATGGCTATGAAGAATGTAGCTTCAGATGGTAACAACTACAGTACAATATTAATAAACTATTCGTTGTATTGGAAGTATTGCTGCTGAGCACAAAAAGGCACAAGAAGAGTATGATTGAGTTTGCTCCTGCACAACAACATCACCAACAACCCATGTTGCAATTAACTTTCAGAAAGTTATATATTTCATCAAAGTTCTGTGTTATCCACTAGAATTACCAACACAAAACTATGCATCGATAATAAAAGGATGACGGGTGCTCCGTACGATTCGACATCCCTGCTCCTCGACTTCGGGCTAAGTCATCTTCCCCTCCACCGCGCCTTCGTGTTGTGCCCCGGCCTCTATGATGGCGGGTGGCTCGAGGGACGCCTCTCCAGAGCCGGGCTGGGAGCTGGTCACCTTGCGTCGCGCCCGTCACGTCCTCCCCATGCCGCGCTCCACGCGAGACGAAGCGGCCACTCTCCGCTTCAAAAGGCGCATGAAGGGGCTCTGCTCTCGTTGTCTCGCTCCAATTCGTCACCACCGCTCCTCCGGCTGCCGCGACAAAATTAGGTGCCTCACCTGCAACCTCTCTGGCCACCGGGACAATACGGCTCGCCAAGAAGACTGTCAAGCCCTCCAATGCTTGCCTTCCTCCACGTCGGCCGGCGTCCTCCCCAACCGCGCATAGGGCCCTGTCGTGGGATCTTGTTGACGCGACTCCCGTCGCGAGTGATGCCGAGCTTACGCATTTCCCGCCGATGCCCTCCTCCAACCCGCCCGTGCTCCCTCCACCGTTCGCGGACGTGCTCATGGCTCGCAAGGCGATGGACATGTGCGTGGTGCTGACTAGAGAGAGATGCTACATGCTGAGCGTGGACGAGGCTCTGTCAGAAGAGAACGAGAGGGCCGACCTAGGGCTGCTGCTAATGCAAGGAGAGGATGGCGACCACGATGCGATTGGGCTGGACGTGCATTTGCTGCTGTCGCCGGCTATGACAGGGGAGGTCCCATCGCGCCATGTCTTGCTTCCATCTCTGGTGTGCTCCCCATTGCTGACTGGCCATGACCCAGTGTTGATCTCGCCTGGCGACGCGTTGCGCGACGATGGATTTTCTAGTCAGGATGATGAGGATGAGGCTGAAGACGGGAAGATGGAATAACTACTGCCATGCCTCGCCGAGCTGGATCAACAGGTGTTGCTGCTGGACGGCGAGGAGATGGCGCACGAAGACGGCATTGATAACGTCAGCGACTCGACGAGGAGGGACTTTCATCACGTCGCGGACGTCATTGACGCCGACGTGGAGGCTGCTACGATTGGGAACTTCGTCGCTGACGATACAGATGACGCTCCCTCTTCAGGCATCGCAATACGCTGTGTCGCGGATCTGTTCAGCCTGCAAGCTGTGCCGCAGCTGCCCATGCCTATTCCGTCAGTGCGACGTGCTTTTGTGGCCCTGCGCGCCCCAGACCGTCACAGCAGCATGCTGGCGGCAAAGCCACAACTCCTAGCGGTCGCCAAAGCGCAACGTGTCCTCCATAAGAAATTGGGGCTCGACTTTGGAGATATGCCCCTGGTGGAGGCTATAAAAGAATTCGCGAACACCTGCAAGAATGCTCCATCTCGGATTCGGCAATGAACGGGTTGAGAACCCTCTTCAGGCCGAACTTGCCATCCATGACGGCAGCGGATGAAGCTTTGATTGGCTTTACTGGCCC
This sequence comes from Poa annua, assembly GCA_026929855.1. Classification (NCBI taxonomy): domain Eukaryota; kingdom Viridiplantae; phylum Streptophyta; class Magnoliopsida; order Poales; family Poaceae; genus Poa; species Poa annua. Next base: position 44,437,424 of record CM049434.1, read on the forward strand.
AGGGGAAGCAGTTTCCCGCCACCGACGATTCTGGATGTCTCCGCATGATTTGCTTCCCGATCCCTAAATCGCGCCGCGTAGTAGCGTTTGAAGAAATGACGATATATCCTTCTGAAAGAATAGATGGAGTAGGTTGATTTGATACTCGAGGGGCTACTTTTTTTTTAAGTAGGCCCTGCCATGTATGACTTTTTTCTTTTTGGTTTCGACCGTGTCATGTTTGCTTCTTCTATATCAATATAAAAGATAAAACTTTTGCCTCGGTTAAAAAAAGAAAGATAATAAAAGGATGATGATATAACTTAGTTCTAAATTAGCACTAAACACAAGCCTCACATATTTCAAGATATTGAGTCTGGCTTCTTGCAGTCCCGAGGAACATCGCGGGCATGGTACTCCTGTTGGCTTGGGGAGCTATTCCACGCTATCCAAATGCATGCAAATGCGGTATGGCCACGAAGTAAATTCAGAGTAGCAAAACAAGGCAACAGCAACAACATAAATACTGGCGATGGCGGAGCGAGCCTAGCTCAACTGGTGTGGTTCCTTGTGGTGGAACCAGTCCACCCAGATTCAAGTCCCAGACTTGACATGGGTGCTCGCATTTTTCTGGATTTTTCAGGATTTAACCGGCGCTATGCTTTCAGTGGTAGGTGACATGCCCGTCTACAGCGAGGCGCTCGTGGTGACTTCGTCAACCTCAAGATATGCCGGACCAGTCTCTCGGAGGTGATCATAGGGGTAGGGTTTGCGTGTGTGCAGTCATATGGGTGTCTGTACGTACGTGTTTGTGAGCGTCTGCGTCTGTACTGTGTTTCTCAAAAAATAAATACCGACGATGACTCACGTGAACAAAGCAATCGCTTTGCAGTTTTTTAGAAGTTCCTCCTGCATCATAGCTTTAGATGTACTAATTTTCCTTTTTGTAAAATAATTCAGACCAGCTAACAATCAGGAATAACAGAAAAACAACAGCAGATGGCTATCGTCGTGTCTATTTGCACCAATACTCTCTCATGGTAGCAAGCACCTCAGCAGCAACCTGAAAAGGTATGTTGAATTGTCAAACATTAAAATGATCTGAATCGTTGATCAAATATTGAACGGCTCGAATTTAATATATCCATTTGCTTTTCTAATAGTTGTATAGATTGATGCATCTGCGGGTTCGAGTGCTGGCTGTGGCTGCGATTCGTGGTTTGATAAGAGTAACTGCATTATATTCGGTGTACATTCGTCAGTTTTGCCCCTAGTCCATTGAAATCAAAATCAACCAAAGATTCAGGAGAAAAAAACCTCCCACTACCAAGCTGGTGTGATTGTTGCGTACACGAGTCGTTTTACACATAACAGACGCATAATTATACATGTGCACAGAATCACGCCTATAAATATATTCAGTCACACCCTACAACTATTAACACCTTCGATAGACTGAGTTGATAGATTAGATTTTAAGATTAACGAAAGTATGACAGAAACCTCACTATTGATGAAAACGTTGTTTCCACTTCTCTGATGAGATGTGGGTACAGCCACCCACCTACTAATCCAACAACAGGTTGATTCTCTTCCGTGAAAAAGAATCGACTCCCGATTATTATGTAAGGAAGACAAAAGCTATGGACAGAGATGAAGCTGTATTTATACATGTCTTCCTCGTGTACATGACGGACGACGGTAGTGTACCGGTGCCGGAAGCATTCCTTCCGACAACGACGAACATACGTCGCCGACGAGATCCTTGCCGTTAACCTGACCCAATGCCTTCTCCCCGTCCCAAGATGTCACCGGGCACTATAATCGCCTCGGGATCCTTGGAACTCGATCGACAGGCCATCAGGACACGACATCGGCCCGCCACTCGCGGTCGGTGGAGTCTGTCGGCGATGGCCAGTCTCAGCGCGCGAGGCCGGGCACCGCTAGCTGTGGACACCTCTGACTCCATGCATTCCTTGTGTACATGGCGTAGTGTACCATACTACCATCTGACTCCATGCGGACATGCCGTCATGTTGCAAGCTTACACCCCGCCATTACGACCGGGTGCGCAGCGACAAGATCCTGACCCGATGCCTTCTCGCTGTCCCAAGATCTCGCCGGGCTTCTTACCACCTCCATACTCACTACAACACAAAGGTGGATCACGACGCGAGATCGGCCCGCCGCTCGGTGGAGTGCGCCTGTCGGCGGTGGCCAGCCTCCGCGCGCGCGGACGAGCCCGACGACGGCGACGCCGGGCGCCGCCATGGACACCTCTTGCAGGCACCTGACACATCCGGCTTCCAAGTCACTGCACACGCCGCCGGGATCGCTCCACGGATGTGGAAGCCACACTGACTACATAGTAAGCGTGCGTGTGCAGTGACTTGAATGCCGGACGAGGCGGAGCCCGGAGCGCTATCCCTGGCCGGATGCACCCGGCGCTACGCCATGCCAAGTTCATCGGAAATCAGAGTCGGACGCGCGCGCGTTCCTATGTCTATCTATTGTGGAGTGCTAGCCTTGCTCTGATGAACTGATGCTTTGGCCAGGTGACTGCTTGCTTGCCTTCATTATATAGGACCTTTGATTTAATCTCTCTCCTCAATTGTTTGAGGTTGAGGACGCACCCGTCTCCAGAAGTGGAATGTGTTTGCCCAGATCGCCTTCTGTTGTGATCCTGCTCGTCGAGATCGGCCAGTTGCGTTGGCGCTAGCTCTGCCCTTCAATAATGGTTGCACTGTGGAAATTCAAGGAGTACTATCTGTTGCGCTGCTGCACCGAGAGTAAGAAAAACTTTGCTGCATTTTACCGCGAACCCGGTGGATTGGTGGCTAGGGAGGGGATTGGAGAGGGAAGTTGAGGTTCGGGATCGAGACAGTGACACAAACAAAGGACCTGAGAAACAGAGAAGCAAGGCAGGATTCAGAATGTTCTTACGGTTTACAGCAGTCTCGGCGACATATACAGAACGACGAAGCTGCCGGCGAGGCGGCGACAGCGAGTCACATAAGGCCGTAGGCCCAACTCGGTTCGCAACCCGGTAACCATAGGCCCAGTCCATGACACATTACTTACTTCGTCTCTGTGTAGAAAAAAGAGGTACTGACCTCTTTTTCAGATACAAAAAAAGGCACAATTTTAATAGACTCCACTGTTTACAAACTATGGTATTTTTAGAGACCATGGTATTTGCGGAAATACATAAATAAACTGAGCAGCCAAACACACACCAATATCCAGTTATGAAATAACCAACATCCAGTTATGAAATAGAAAGGTTGGGTCTAGCCAGTGCGGGTCCCTAACCAAACCACCACCAGAGATGCGACTCTTTCTTCCTCTGATCTCTACCGGCCAAGGTGCTAGACCCCTCTCCCTCCGCTTGTTGCTTCGGCGGCAGTGGGACTCTGTTTTCTCCGTTCTGGAATGGTATTTAGGGTTTGGCATGGTGCATCGTTGGGTGGTGGGCGTGGCAAATGTGCAAATAGATCTGTCTCAACTCCACTCCACACCGACGCTGTCCTTCGTGGCGGTGTCTCGGAGTTGGTAGCATCGCATGCTTACCGATCTTTCATATCAGTGGCTCTACGGTTTATGTATGGTGTCGGCGACGCGGCGCCGGTGATTCCATTAGATGTGTCTTTCCTCCTTCTCTTTCCCAGCTGCTGCGGCACCGGAGAGGACGCATAGATGGTTATCTGTTTTGGTGTCAACCGGAAGATTGTGCATCTTGTGTTGAGTTCTTGATTGGAAGGTGACAGATATGGTTCCCTACTCCGACGTCGTCGTGCGGGGGTGTCAGTTCTGAAACTCGATGGCGTGTCCAAGGTCGTGCTGCATCGGTCTGATTTTTTCAATGGCAATGATTTATCCTGTGGCAAACAACTTTTTAGGTTCAAAAATCTATAGTCGTTTTGAGTTCAGGTGAAAATGTGATATGTCTCTTCTTTTTGATTGATGTTACGGTGGTGTCGGAGTAGAGGGATATGCGTTGATTGTCACATAGGTTTTCTCAGTTTGCAAGGCCGGTGCTTACGTGACTTATGACCTTTCTATAAATGAGAACATATTATTAAAAGGGTTATGAAAGAGAAGGTGGATGAACTATTACTGTTTCAAATTTAACGGGAGGTAAGATTTACACCAGCGCTACTACTCGCGTCTATTTCAGGTGGACACACGAGCAACGCTCGTCGGCAGCGAGAACGTGAGACAGGAAAACAGAGGAAACAGAGCACACACGGTAGGATTTGGTCCAGCCCGCTTTGGCGCTTTGGCATTGGGAGCATTCATTTTCTTCAGAATATTCCAAGTTGTTTGCTACACACTTCAACCTTTGTTTACATCTGCTGTCCGACCAGCAGTAAACCCAGGCCGTGCTTCTACGGTGCACCGATCATACACACGATCAGCTACGCACTTGCCGCTCGTCAGTCCCAGCGACACTCCATCACGGCCGTGCCCTCGATGCACCAGCACCCTGTGGCACACCACCACATATGACACTCGCGCGCCGTGAGCACCGGCAGTGGGTCCCAGGCGTCCGCCACCGCGTAGTATGCCTCCGCCGTCTCCAGCGCGTTCTTCATCTTGTCGCGGGCGCAAGCGTTGCTCAATGAAGATCGCGCCGATCGCATCGGCGTCCCTCGCCGCCACACGCCGGTGGTGGCGTCGAGCGCCTGGACGTCCGCCACGAGGCACGAGCTCGTAGGTCGTGTGGTCCCATCTGACCATCACTGCCCGGTGGTGAAGTTGTACACGGTCACCCCGTACGGCGCCGTGTGCAGTGACTTGAAGGCTCGAGGAGCTGGAGCCCGGAGCGCCACCGCAGCGTGCCGCCCGGCCGCGCCACAGCGGCGGCCACCGGCCAAGCAGTTTAGCAGAAGCAGCCATGGGCATGCATGTGTGTCGGTGTCGTGCTCGCACGTGCGTGTTCCTTGTACCCATGCGTTCGTCTCCCCGGCAGCGAGCCCTGCTTGTCCACTTTATATATAGGATCTTCAATCGGGAAAATAGCAATGGCCGTGTCGGGATGTAATCTCCGGTACCTAAAGTTACGGTGTTGTAATGCTTATGTTTGAGTAAAGAGACGCTACTCGGGCCGGCATAATCGCTCTCCCGGCCAGCATAATCTGGGATGGGCCGTCCGGGTTACCTTGACCCCCGGATTCCCCGACTTGGCGTCATTCCCGGCTTCCCCGACTCGGCGCCACCCCCGGCTTCCCCGACTCGACTTCACCCCCGACTTCCCCGACTTGGCGGCACCCCCGGCTTCCCCAACTCGGTGTCACCCCCGGCTTCCACGACTCGGCGTCACCCCCGATTTTCCCGACTCGGCGTCACCCCCGACTTTCCCGACTGGTACAGATGATTCGGAAGACAGGCGCAAGCAGACAAGACAAGGATGCGCGCCGCACGGGTTCTGCCTGCCCTGAGTGTGACCAGGCAAGGCTACAGTGCCCTAGATGTGACAAGAGTACAAGTCATGATGCAGGGAACAGTGCTGACAAGACCCCAGTATTCAAATCAGCAATAGTGCATAGTTGTCTTTGTCTCCTTATCCCCTCATGTGTCCCCTGGGCTACTATATAAAGGGCACCAGGGGAGAGGGAGAGAGACACGGCCACGGCCGGCCGAGACTCGGGCTGGCTCATTTCCCCCTTTGCTCTTTCCTCCTCAACCCCTCTTAGAGGCACGCTTCGCCCAGCTCATGGAGCAATCTGTACCACGCATATGCGGAGAGAAGAAATACACAGAATAGGCTAGATGCTGCAGTAGGGGTTTTATCTCCTCACGAGAGCCCCGAAGCAGGGTAAATCCTTGTGTTCATCTGTTTATCCGTGTGCGATCCCTTCGCGCTATCCCTCCCCGAATCCTCTAGCGTCCATCGGCCTCACAAATTAGTCTACCCTTAGGCATCTGTCTGTTCGCCACGACGACAGTTGGCGCCCACCGTGGGGCTGACAGTGGCGCTTGCTGGATTAAATTCGGACGGGACCTTCTTCATCAACGCGGGGACTCGGCATCACCGTTGTCCTCGCACTCCAACTCGCCGCCGCAAGCAGAGGCCGGCGCAGCCGGTATCGGCAATCGTATTCGACAGATCCCGGGTAACTCCCCGACAGTTGCCCGGGTCGTGTAGATTCGTTCGGTTCGCACAACTACAACTAGGCTCCGTGAGTATTATTTTCAATTACCTAGATTCAAATATAACTCGGGGACTGCCCCTTCATATCTAATTTAGTTGTTTACCCGGGAGCGAGAGGTCGTAACCCGGGGACTGCCATGTTATGTTATCTGTATATTTTCCCCGGGGGCAATATGTCTTGACCCGGGGACTGGCTCACCGGTCAGTGATGCTTTTCATCCTAAGTCGGTAGAGCAACTCGGAAATCAATTTATCTGTATGCATGCGGTTTATGTCTGTTTGTTCCGAGTTATTTGCATATCGGCACCCCGGGATGAACTCGGTGACTGCCCGTCTTTACTTTTGTGTTTTATCTCAGTTGTTTCTATATCGCCTGTATGCCGGCACCCCGACTTGGAACTCGAGTACTGCCGTGTTTATGTGTTTGTCTTGTTATCTCTGTAGTCTGTACGCCGAATAAACTTATAACCATGTTTCAAAGTTAAAGTAATGTATGCTATCGGATATAATCTTGTGACTCGACTGACGAACGCCTAAATGGTAGTCAAGAGCAGAGATTTTGGAGTGTAGTGAACATGAAAACAAACTTGGGGACTCGGTCTAAAAAGCAATTCGGCATACGTTGTCTGTCTGTTTCCCCCGGGAGCGAGATGTCTTGACTCGAGTGCTGGCCGGTTAGTCGGTTCTGTTTTTACCTCTAAGATCGGTAAAGTAACTCGGGGACTCGGTGAAACCGAGTCCGCTTCCATAATGCATAGCTTCGCAACTTATCGTAATTTATGTCTTGTGCTAGACTTAGTTTTATCTGCTGGATAGAGCAGTCGCTCTGTTAAATGTTCGTTATATATATGCCTGAACTAACATTAAAGGGTGATGTCGGTTTTACCGAGAGAATATTCATGTCAAAGGTCTTGATCATGTCGGTTATTTTGTCGGTTATCTCGGATCCATCTTGTAGTTATTATTGTCTCAGTGTATATTACGGATAGTCTTTGGTATCGGCTTGCCGAGTTATAATGGCATATCATACCAAGTTGTTGCTTATGTCGGTTCGCCAATATATCACGACATCATTCCATATCCCAGATCACCGTTTATGTCGGTTCGCCACAGTATCACGGCATCATTCCATATCCCAGATCACCGTTTATGTCGGTTCGCCACAGTATCACGGCATCATTCCATATCCCAGATCATCGTTTATGTCGGTTCGCCACTCTATCATGGCATCCTTCCATATCTCAGATCGCCGTTTATTTCGGATTGCCACAGTATCACGACATTTTTTCATATCTCAGATCATCGTTTGTGTTTGCCAAAGGCAACGTGTGTAATGAGCCCAGAGTGGCCGAGATACCCTTATGTCAAACCAGCAGTGGCTAGAGACATCTATGTCGGTAAGTGCCCAGAGTGGCTACCGGACACCCGAGATACCCTTATGTCAAACCAGCAGTGGCTGGAGACATCTATGTCGGTAAGTGACCAGAGTGGCTACCGGACATCTGAGACACCCGAGATACCCTTATGTCAAACCAGCAGTGGCTGGAGACATCTATGTCGGTAAGTGCCCAGAGTGGCTACCGGACATCCGAGACACCCGAGTTACCCTTATGTCAAACCAGCAGTGGCTGAAGACATCTATGTCGGTAAAACGCCCAAAGTGGCTAAGGAACCGGCATATGATTGTATTTTTGCAGGTATAAGGAGTAGTACGTGAAGACGATGATGTTATTATTTTTCTAAGTCTGCGCACGACTCTGCGAGTCCCCCACAGCCTCGGGGACTAGTGTCGGGGATGTAATCCCCCGGTACGCTAAAGTTATGGTGTTGTCATGCTTATGTTCGAGTAAAGAGACGCTACTCGGGCCGGCATAAGCGCTCTCCCGGCCAGCCTAAGCTGGGGATGGGCCGTCCGGGTTACCTCCACCCCCGGATTCCCCGACTTGGCGTCACTCCCGGCTTCCCCGACTCGGCGCCACTCCCGGCTTCCCCGACTCGACTTCACCCCCGGCTTCCCCGACTTGGTGGCTCCCCCGGCTATCCCGACTCGGCGGCACCCCCGGCTTCCCCGACTCGGTGCCCCCGGCTTCCCCGACTCGGCGTCACTCCCGGATTCCCCGACTCGGCGTCACCCCCGACTTCCCCAACTGGTACAGATGATTCGGAAGACAGGCGCAAGCACACAAGACAAGGACGCGCGCCGCACGGGTTCTGCCTGCCCTGAGTGTGACCAGGCATGGCTGGCTACAGTGCCCTAGATGTGACAAGAGTACAAGTCATGATGCAGGGAACAGTGCTGACAAGACCCCGGTAGTCAAATCAGCAATAGTGCATAGTTGTCTTTGTCTACTTGTCCCCTCATGTGTCCCCTGGGCTACTATATAAAGGGCACTAGGGGGAGAGGGAGAGAGACACGGCCACGGCCGGCCGAGACTCGGGCTGGCTCATTTCCCCTTTGCTCTTTCCTGCTCAAGCCCTCTTAGAGGCACGCTTCGCCCAGCTCATGCAGCAATCTGTACCACGCATATGCGGAGAGAAAAAATACACATAGTAGGCTAGATGCTGCAGTAGGGCTTTTATTTACTCACGAGAGCCCCGAAGCAGGTTAAATCGTTGTGTTCATCTGTTTATCCGTGTGCGATCACTTCGCGCTATCCCTCCCCGAATACTCTAGCGTCAATCGGCACCACAAATTAGCCTACCCGTAGTCATCTGTCTGTTTGCCACGACGACGGACCGTCTAAAGCCTTTGCTCTCTCTCATCAATTGTTCTGGGTGCACGGTCTCCAGAAATAGAGTCAGTTCGTCCTAATCCCGCATTCTGTTGGGATTCTGCTTGCAGAGATAGGGAATGAGCACAACCACTTGCGTTGCCGCTACCTCTCTCCTTCATTAATACTTGTACTGTGAACTGTGGCAATACAAGCAGATATCTTCTACACTGACGGCCGGGACTCTCTGTATCAGACAGCCGGTTATCACCCGGTATAGCCTGACTATATAGCCTTACGGGTATTCATAGGCTATAAACATAATAACCCCAATCACCCGATTATAACCCGGCTAAATTGAGTTAGTCCCTTAGCCGCTACTTTCCCGCTTAGAAGGTCTAAAATTTTTGGACCAAAATTTGTTTCGATCGGCTCAAATTTATCCCGTTCAGCCCAATTTTAAGGTTTAAAGGACGGTTTATGCCAACCTAACCCTAAGTTCTTCATGTTTCATTTGCTATACGTGGTTATGTAATATGCTAATATTTGGATAGAGTTGTGCTACTTAATGTTGTAATGTGTGGAAGAAATCATGACCAAAACTTTTGGTTATTCATATCTATTAGGTGATTATGTTAATATTTAACACAGGTGGTAGTTGGCATAGTATCATGTCATATATAACCAACTTAATAGTTAACAAGTATAAATATAAACTACTTTATTAATAGTTGATCAATCTTCCACTCTTACAAAACGTTTAGAAGCACGTGCTGGAGCAGGCTTTTTGTATGAGAACTCATTTCTATTCTGTCTCATGAATATTATTTAAATCCTTACAACCTGATGACTAGTCCTTACTGTATTTCCTTTAAGAAAAAGCACTGATGCATTATATATAGATAAGCTAACATTACCGAAATACTGAGGCATTTTTCAGTTCATATTTCAACCGCAAAGCAACAACCTCCCTTTAGCTAAATCAACCGTGAACTCATGACAACTCTATGACCACGCGGCCGCTGAAACTTTCCTTGTTTCCCTTGTTTCTTTTTAACCTTCATGAGAAATTTCTCCAACTTCCCGATTACGTCCTCTAAATCCTTCCCTGAGTAAGCAATGTATTTTCCATATCCAGAGTTAATCGCCTATAAATAGGCGAGTAAGACTCAAAACTCTTTAGCAAAGAGGGACTCGGAGTTAGGAGCCAATACTCCTCCATTTCCCACAGAGGACGTTGAGGCCACTTCCAAAATCTCTACCGAGCCCAGCTCCATCAGAAGCACCACATATGAATCCCTACACGACTCCTGAAACTGGTGTGATCTGCAGGATTGGACCCAGGAGCCCACGAGTGTCCTCGCTCTTAGAGGTAGCCGTCGCAACAACCTGCGATGACGGAAGGGACTGTCACGAGGAGAGAAACAACCATAGTGAAGGACTTACTCAACCAGAAACGACTTCTACTAAGCTGGTCCAGTTCATATTTCATCACATATAGGGATGCACCGTGTACGAGATGGATGTTGTTTTTGAATCGTCTGGACGGTATAGACCAAGTGGTCATTTGCCACCCATTATTTCATTTCATTTAGCAGAAATGATCATTTGGAAAGTAAAATGACAAGGTTAGAGATAGGAAATGGTATGACATAAAATAGGTATTTACATAAATTTCATAAGAATTGACATGCTAATTTCATGACAGCCAAATATGTTGGGGTGTGAAATCCTAAATGAATTTCATGATTTTGACTTGAAATGATGGGTGCCAAACGAGCCCCAAAGGTAGTTTTATTTGCAATAATTGGATTACGGAGATTTTGCACGTTTGTTATCGCGACTGATGATGACGAGAAATAGAGGACGTTCTTTCGTAGCTAAAACGATCACCATGCACTTCACAATTAGAAGCATCATATCATTTTTTGCCCGAGGGCGCATTTCACTCCTTTCAGTCTATATCTAGTCCACAATGAAATGACAAAAACAACTTATTATTAGGAACTAAGGGAGTAGATGTAATGTAAAATGACTTTTATGGAATTAAGGTTATTAATGAAAAATAGCTTTTGTGGAAATCATTATTATATTTTTCGGGGAGATTCAAGGCTTTATTGGATGGGAAACCCATGTATCGTCTGTTAGCGGTGCGGTACGCTCGGCCTCCCGAAGAGAGGCCGTGATCGACCACCTAAACGTGTTTTTTTCTATTTTCTTATCTATTTTTTGTTTTCTTTTATGTTTTCTTTTCCTTTTCTATTTTCATGCATATTTATCATTATTTTAAAATGTTTGGATGTAAAATATATTCACAATTTTTAAATGTTTAGATTCAATAAATATTCAAACTAAAAAATGTTTAGATTGTAAAAAGAAAACAGTAAGAATTTGAATACAATTTTTTTTCAAAAAAATCACAAATGAAAAAAATGTTCGTATTGGAACAATTTTGAGAAAAGTTGATTTCTTTTTTTTCAAGGTTTAGATTAGATTTTTTAAAAATGTTACGATTTCAGAAAAAATCAAAACATATTCCAATTTTCAAAATTGTTCAATGATAAAACTATTTTTAAATCGAAACAATTTCCAATATATATAAAAATGTAAAAAAAATAGAAAATAAAAAACAAAGATAACAAAGTGAAACATGAATTAAGTGAGGAGCACCCATAAATGGGCTGGCCAAGTGGTTCGACCTTTAGGCCGCACGGACGTGCGAGGCAGTTCCACCACCTGAGACGGGATATATACTAAATGCTATATATCACTCATTAGCTGGTTGCATTTTTAATTTTTTTTGTTCTTCTCTATTTGTTTTGTTTGTTTTCCTTTTCCTTTTCTTTTTGTTTGTTATTTTTCCTTTAATTTTGATTCATGATGTTAGAAAATTAGTCATTTTTTAAAAATTTCAAATGAAAAAATTATTTTGATTTGAATTGTTCAAATTTGAAATTTGCTAAAGTTTCAAAACTATTTATATTTGAAAAATTGTTCATTTAGAAAGGGTTAAATTAAAAAAACCATAGTTGAAAATTATTTATTTTGAAAAACATTAATTCTAAAAAAATCAATTTGAGAAAGTTCAGATTTTAGAATTAACTGAGATTAAAAAATTCAGTTTGAAAAAAGGAAAAAGAAAGATCATTATGCTTTTCTTATTGGAACGATCCAAAGCGGCCGACGAAGCTTCTCACTTCATTCGCCCGAGACAAATCATGCCGCCTGCAGGCACAATATAGCTCCTCCCGGGATATAGGAGCTCTCGTATTTGATACTACTCCTTCCATTTCTAATATAAGATGTTTTAACCTTTTACTACATGCATATGTCCAAAATTGTATCTAGACATGTTTTAGTGTTCATATTCACTCACTTTGGTGTGTATCTAGACAATATGTACGATAGTTAAAACATCTTATATTAAAAACGGAGGGAGTACCTTGTATCTAGATTAAGTGTCACTAGAAAATTGCTTTACGCACGTACTCTCTCCGTTTTTTAATATAAGATGTTTTAGGTGTTCTACATAGTGTCTAGATGCATGTTAAAATGACTGAACATACACACTAAAATGTGTCTAGATACATTGGTATATATGTGAATGTGGACAAATGCTAAAACATTTTATATTTAAAAACGGAGGGAGTACAACTCAATAGCACCAATTCTGTCAGTTTTTTTTTGGATTGGAGGAAGTAGTATTAGATATTTGCTTTTGAAGGCAGCCAATAAGTTGTTATGGGCCGGTTCTATAGTTTCCATGTGCAACTGGGTTTGGCCCAATTTCTCTTACGAGTGATTCAGCGGCTGTAAGAGTGGGCTGGCGATTTTTGTTTTGGACCATGAGAGCGGGGTGGCGATAAAGTAGCTAGTGTCCATATATGCCAATATTTTTTGAACTAAAGTTTTGGTCATTCAATCTGGTTGTATGGGTCATGAAAATAGTCAACTCTGATTCGAGTCATGATGTCACGGTTATATGGTTCCGAAACCGGTCACTATGTTGCATGAAAGCGATCTATTGAGCTATTTGAACCGGTTCCATACATAATACGTAGGAAATCGTATCAACTAAACTGATAAGAAAAGCGAACCACACTTAGTTCGGTTCGTAGAGATATAATACTTGCTCTTTCCCTGACACATGCTCAGCTCACGGGATAAGCATGGTTGCAAGCTTGCAGCAAGCAGAATGCTTTTGTTCGTATTGATGGGGTCCATTACCACAATTTAATGTGGTTCGATACATAGCAGCTAATCGGAAGCGAACCAACTCTGACTACGTTTTCAGTGGAATCGAACCCACATAGTACATGGACTAAGGATCTCTACCTCGGAAATAATTTTAACACGTCAAAAATATAACCTCTAGTTAAGAAAAATAGATCAAGAAAAAAAACGCGTGATAGGCGTGTGTGTCAGTACCATCGAGGAAGGAACAACCGCTTTTGCTGCCGTGGATCCCTGTTGCATCGAAGGAGAGTAGAATTAACCTGATAATCTCTGTCAAGAGTGTGTAGACATGGTCATAGGGACCGTATTTTAGTGTGGATAATACAGTGCTCAGTTCGACTTCTTCCCTGACCCGACGCCGTCTCCTTCTCTGAGGTAGTCATCTCGTGGATTTATAGGCTGCCAAAGTGCCAATGCCAGGTCCCTCGATCGAGTTTTTGTGTGTTGGGCTACATAACGGCAATATCCTTATATTAATTCGTACTCGGATCAGGTATGTCTTTAGAGAATTGGAGAAGTAACGGTAGTGGGACGGATTACGATATCGATTAATTGCTGGATTGCACGCTTCTTGGTACATGCCCGACTGACGAACCGACAATGTCCCATTAGATGAACGCATGCGGATGTCCGACAGGCAAGAACTTTGAGGTCAAATCTGGCTGAAGAAATCTTGCCCGACACGGTCCGTGTGTGCTGGCCACGGGCTCCCGAGAATGACGCTCCAGACTCTTGAGTTTGACATGGAGCCCGGCTCAGCCACGTACTACTGTATATATCCAAGTAGGCTAGCTAGCAGGTGAAGACATAGTGGCGGCAATAAGTGATATATATCTCCTGAAACATGATCTGTGTTGACTGACGAGACGGCGGCCGGCAGGAGTTGCAGATCGATTGAAGAAGTGATTGGACATTGGAATCCATAACTGAGAAGCTTCAAAAGCCAAGCCCACCAAAAACTCGATCGATCGAGTATTATTCAACGTGTGGCTGCGCATGCACTACACGTATAGATATAGATGTCCCTATCCAACAACCGGGTCTCCTCGTCGTACCATATCGCCGGCCGTCCGAGTTTTCCTTCAGAGTTCCCGGTTCATCCACCTGTTCACGTTCCTCTCCCTCTCATAGTCTCATGCACGTCGGGCGCCGGCGTCCTCGGCTTCTATACGACGTTTCTACGCAAGAGTACGTGGCCGGGTGGTTCCCGGGAAACAACGGTATTCTAGTAGGAATAACATGTTTTAATTCGCATATATCTCTTGATCGTGTCATATGGTACCTAATTTCCAGACTCGGACTTCACAGTAACTTGCAGGTATGTATATCTAACGATGTGAGTTAGTGCACATAGACATAGGCCGACGTATCAGCAACAGAATTAGCGAGACAGAGAGAGAAAGTAAATTTCTTTCTAAGGTTTAAAACATTAATCAGTGTTACTAATTTTATACATCACTCACACACTGTAGTATGTAGGGTGTAAAATGCATTGAACATTATGTATTAAACGTGTTCCTTCTCAGAAAAAAATGTATTCAACGTGTGTCAACAAATTGCTGGATCAGATGGGATTCGATCGTGTCCATCAATATTTCTAGCGGTGAGGCTTTAGGATGGAGTGACACCAACCTTCGTTGTCAGTTGTCACCATGGGGCAAGTCGGTATTTCGATTTCTTTGATGACGTCAATGGAAGAGAATGTCATGGGTCTGAGGCATGGGGTCTAATAAGGGTGGACTGAGTCTTTGAGGCGATGAGGATTTCACTTAGTGATTCGTGACTTGTAGCAGCGACATCGACAAGTGGGGACGACATTACAGGAGGAGCACATAGTCTTATCTTTCAGACTAAAATCAAAGATCTATCCTTAATTGGTTGCGTCTGGCAACAAGTCATTGTTTTGAGAATGTGGACATTCTCGGGATTGAAGGAGAGGTCCAGGAGGGGGGCGTCTGGCATGAGTGTGGGGAGGAGGTTGTTAATAGGATCAGATTAAGGACAACACCATCAAGGAGGGGAGGGAGTAGGCGGGGAGACGTCGAGGCGGTAGCGTTGAGGCACGATACGGAAACATGGGGGAGGGGGGGGGGGGGGGGGGGGTGGGACAGGAGGAGAAAGGATTGGGGGAAGAACATGGTGGAGGCTGTCGCATATATTATTAGAACATGGTGGAGGTTGTCGCATATATTATTAGATAAGTAACGGTATCAAAAAAAGATTACGATA
This sequence comes from Poa annua, assembly GCA_026929855.1. Taxonomy (NCBI): domain Eukaryota; kingdom Viridiplantae; phylum Streptophyta; class Magnoliopsida; order Poales; family Poaceae; genus Poa; species Poa annua. The sequence continues at coordinate 44,452,733 of CM049434.1, forward strand.
CAAATTGCTCGATTACAATACCCGATCAATCGACGAACGGACAATGTGTCAGTCCATGAACTTACACATATATTGTCCGGCTCAGCCGACATGTGGGCACTTTGGGGGTCAAATCTGGGATGGAAAATTAAGTTACCGGGTAGAAAGCTTGCCCCACATATCAATATATCGTACATGCATGGTATGGTTTGTGCGTGGTGGCCACGAGCTTAATTCCTAAAACGCCTCGTGTGGAGTCTTGAGCTGACAAATTTTTTTTTTGAGGAAGGATCCGATTCATAAGAAAAGAGGCACAGCCACTTTACAACCAGGACCTCAAGGAAACACAAAATTACAAAGAAGCCCGGGAAAAGTGCACCAAGCTACAAATTGAGCCTGGCTCAGCCACAAACTGTATATCCAGCTAGCAGGCCACATAGTAGTGGCGGCAATAAGTGATGTAGCACGTTACATCTCCTGAAACACGGCAGACTGAAGTGAGATTGGACTTTGGCCGAGTTGCTAGGTAACACCACTATACTGGTGCAGATCGATTGACGTTATTGGCCATTGGCATACTAGTGAAAAACGGCTCTTTAGTACCGGTCGGGGAGAAGCATCAGTACCGGTTTCGCAACCGGTACTGCGCAATCGGGACTGATTCCCCCCCAGCATCAGTACCGGTTTCTTATCGTCCGGTACTAAAAGTGCCCCCACGTGGACGTGGGGCTCGGACTCGTGCGGAGAACTTTTAGTACCGGTCGGTAACACCGGCCGGTACTAAAGGGTTTAGGTTTTAAGGGTTTTGCAATTTATTTTTCGTTTCCTTTTTTTTTTCTGTTATCTGTTTTCTTTTCTTCACTGCAATTTTATTTTATGTTTTCTTTTTCATCTACTGTTATACATTCATACGGTATTATATATATACACGGTACACGTTGATGCATACGTAATATACTTTCGTATATGTATTCTACGCTACTACATACGGTAAACGTTGATATATAATATAATTTAGATATAGGACATATTCATACTACGTTATTACATACATATATACATATATACAATCCGGTGTATAGAGATCGCAATAATGTCATACATCCTCCTCTTTCATATGGCATAGCTATATTTAGGATTATGGTATTCTCCCTTTGGATTCATGACCTCCTCAAGGATAAATCCCGCTATCTCCTCTTGAATTGCTTCTACGCGCTGATGTGGTAGGATGGCGTTCCGCTTGTCGTTAAGCTTTAAACGAGATCAATATGAATATATTAGTTGTGTGTGTATATATATATATCAAATCATAATAAGATTGAAATATAGTACAAGACAGTCACACTCACATCCATTCTTTTTTCACGCGACGCCTGCTCAACGCTCAAGGTCCTCATGAACTCGCAGACGTAGAATCCACATAATTCATTTCCCGGAGGCTGCTTCATGGTCTTTACGAGAATATAACTTAATTAAATAATAATTCAAAATGATGATGAATTAAAGAGACTATGTTTAATAGTAGCACACTTACATCAATATGTTTAATAGTCAGCTCTGGTTTCCATTCACCCCTCTCTCTCTTGATGAATATTTTCCAAACCCTACTCACAAAAGCAAATGAATAAATGTGTTATGATTACTTGATATCATGAAATGGGGTTAATGGTTGAAATTACCTCTGAAGCATGTCAATCAAGTCCTGGTAGTATGATTGTGGTTTGCGTAATGAGTCAAATACTTCAACTAATCCCTTGTCAATGATAATGTCCAGTAGAATCCAATGGAAGCTGCACACGTTTATATAGTGAGGCATGAATATAACTCATCAATTAAACTTAACATCTAGTCATTAGCAATATAGAAATGTGTTGAAGACAGTCACACTCACTTGAAGTTGTAAGGAAGAAGTATATCTGCCGCATGTGTTTGGCTCAATAGCGACCTCAACAATGCCTCCTCGCAGTCCCCGGGCTTCCGCTCTAAGTTTTTGCAGTTAACGATAGATGGGTCAATGAACCCAACTTCCCAGAGTCTTTTCCTTTTGCACTCGATAAGCATCCACCTGCATATATAATAGCATACGAAAGAATATAGTGCAGATAATTACAGGCTCAATTAGTGAGGATAATTACATGCTCAGCTAGACATTTAGAAAAAACACTTACAGAACATATCAACTCATGATAGTTGCGTCGAGAGCACGCCGGTTGTATAACTGCCATAATTCATCAAATTCGATACATATCTCGTGGTTGACGAAGAATTGGTCTTCTCGGTATGTCACGTAAAACACGAGTTGCTTGTCCTTTGCAACCTTCATGTACCAGTCATGCAATCTCCGCATTTGAAAAGCTAGACGCACCATCTCATCACTAGGGAGAAGATCTTTCCCGTAGACAAACGTCCGTGCTATCTCAGTCGACTTGGGGAAAAGTGCGTCAAATGCATCATCGTCCATGTAGTCAGTAACAGGAACATTTGTCCCAACGTTGGGACTCTTGTCTGTCTGAACCTTCAGCGGGGCGACCGACTGTACTTTCTGTTCTCCGAGCTGGGGAACCTTTTTCCCCTTCTTCTTCTTCTGTGCAGCGACCCTTTTCTTTTTATTCTCCTCTTGCGTGTCAAAACTCTTCGAGATAGAGCGTTCATAGTTATCAGGCAAAGTTCTACGGTCAGGATCACAGACGATGTCTAAAAAGTGTTTAACACCCTTAGGGTTTAGTACCTGTTTTGGCACGGGCACTTTCTTCGCAAAGTGTGCGGCATTGTGAGCTTTGACCAAGGGAGCATTCTCCTCAACGGTCCGGTGGTAAGTTAACACCGGAAGATCCTTCAACGACGGCCCGTACTTGTAGGTGTCCTTTGGAGCACCACTCGACGCACCGGCAAGCATCTTCTGCCTCATTGAGAAGGTCCTATTGCCGGTGGGCGGACTCTTTGCAAGCTCCGGGGTGGACTCCCGCTGGAGTGGACTCTTTGCAAGTTCCGGGGTGGACTCCCGCTGGAGTGGACTCTTTGCACGCTCCGGGGTGGACTCCCGCTGGAGTGGACTCTTTGCACGCTCCGGGGTGGACTCCCGCTGGGTTGGACTCGCGCACCGGGGAGATGGAGTCGCGCTGGGTTCCCTCTCGGTGTCCATATTTTCAATGCGGGGTGGACTTGGAGGTTGATTGCTACTCGGAGGGGTTGGTGGCCTACGCGTCGATTCTCCAGGAAACACGATGTGTTCCTTTCTCCATAGAATGATTCCGCGCAACACTTCTCCCAGTGTCGTCTCCCCTTCAGCTCCAGGAAAGTCAAGCTCTAGGTCCTCGAATCCGTTCATAATTTCGTCCACCCCGACTCGCGCGTAGCCAACTGGAATCTGACCGCCATGAAGGGTTGCTCCGGGTATATTCTCTAAAGCAAAGCCGACCGCCACCTTTATGGATAGGTTCCTCATCTTGATGTGCAGCTCACAGTTTGTTCGCCCCTGAATCTGATCCACGGGGTATGTTGCGTCATCAGGCTGGACATTTTGTGTGGAAGCCACGCTGCTTTTCCGCTGAGATGCCATATCAAGTTGGTCCTCCTGCGGCTCAGATGCCTTTTTCTGCCTCATTTTATGTCGCAGGTCTATTATCATGTCTTCCAACCGCTGATATTTCTCTGCCTCCTGTTTCTTCTTCCTGTCGCGACTCCTGTAGGTGTCCCTATGCTCGGGGAACCCAACCTTCCAAGGGACGACGCCCACGCCTCGTACTCGCCCAGTGTGTTCAGGATTCCCGAGGGCGAGTGACAGCTCGTCCTTCTCTCTATTGGGCGCGAACCTTCCCTCCCGAGCGGGAACTACTGCATCATCAAGTTCTTTGGCTTTATTCCGAGTTTTTTCTCTTTCGGGCTCTCCCTCGGGGCCTGGTTTAACCTTTTCCTTCAACACAAGAAGGCCTGTCTTTGGGTCGGGCTCCAGCCCGACGCTGAACGCCCAATGTCTCGCCCTTGCGGGATAGCTTGATGTACATGGAGTGACCCCGGCAGCAATTAACTTGGCGTCCCTTTCTTCCCACTTAGGAATGGCGGTCTTATAGCCACCTGGCCCCAAACTTTGGAAATATTGCTTTTTGTCGGCATTCAACTTATTTTTCGCCGACTTTTCCAGAGCTTCTTCTGATTCCTTGTAGTCCTTGAATTCTTGCCACTGATCTCTTATCCTCCTGTACTGTACGTCTTGAAAATTAGGGGTTTTCTTTGTCTTGATGAATTGCTGGTATAACCTTTTCTTGTAGTTCATGAATTGTTCGGCCATTTTCTTTAGAGTCCACTGGAAGACTTTCTTTTTCTCGGCATCTCCGAGGCCTGTCGGTAGGGCGAAATTGTGGAAAACGGACTTCAGAAGTTCCCTCTTGCAAATATCTGACACAAAACTCTCTCCTCCACCCTTCGGCTTGTGCCATTCTCGGATGGTGATCGGAATGTTGTCCCGAACAATAACTCCGCACTGACTCACAAATTTACATGCGTGCTCTTTCGGAGCAATCGGTTCGCCAATTTCAGAGATTTTTTCGATATCAAATCTTTCTTCTTTTAACTTTTTGGCCGGGCCTCGTTTTCTTTTAACAGACTTGCTCGATCCCGATCCGGAGGGCTAAAAGAAGAAATATTATGTTAAAACATGTATATGTACACATATCAAATCATTAATTTATCACCAGAAGCTATGTATACCTCGTCGGTATTCTGCGCTACATTCTCATCGGCATTATTGTTCGAGGCGGATGGAGGAGCTTCTAAGTTATAAATCTCCTCGTCCTCCATTTCACCACCGGACATGTTAAGATATTGCGATCCATCATCTTCACCATCTCTGATGATGTCGAACAATTGATCTTCCCCTGCTCTGCCGTCCATAGCTTAACTAATACAAAAAAAAAGATAGAACAATTTAGTGCCAAATCGGGCGGCGGCATTATTGTAAAGAAATAACATGTGCGCACGGTAGAGGCTCACCGCGGGGGAGGGCACGAGGGGATGCTCGGGAACGACGGTGAGGCGCGGGATCAACGAGACTCGGGAAGGTCACAGACAGGACGACGGTGAGGCGAGGGATAGACGGCGAGATTCCTACATGATGTCAAGTTATAACGGTGAGGCGAGGGATCGACGAAATCAAGTACTTTGCATTGGGGAAATTGTGATTGCATTCCCCGCGCGTTGCCGCGGAAAATTGTGGTTGCATTTTCACAATACTATTTCACAAATTCTAACACTTTCATTCACAAATTTCAACACTTGAATCCACACTATTTATTACATTGTAGCATTTTAATCTTTGCATCAAATAAAATTACATAGTAGCATCCATAAAATTACCCTAAATTACACAAGTACTTTGCACAACTACTTTGCATCCACACTATTAATCCAATTTTACAAACTTCCTAACATTGCAAAACAGACAGCAAGGCCTCATATAGAATTGCTTCAGGGATGGTGTCAGCGAACAACGTGGAATGAACATTGCATATATGTTCAGACAACATGGTTCACTCACACCTCCCTGAAGATGCAACGTGCAACCATCTAATCATCGGCCAAAATTTATAAACTTCCTAACACTGCAAAACAGTACCAATTCACTTAACATTTACAAACTTTCATTAAAAACAATAGCATTTCCTAGCAATTCATCTAAAACAGTAGCATTTCCTATAGCAATTTAAAAAACAGTACCATTACAAACTATTAATCCACACTTATAAAATTACACAAGTTATTTGCATCAAATAAAATTGCATAAGTACTTTAAATTCATATAAATAACACATCAAAATCTAACAATAGCATTCATATAAATAACATTTTAAATTCTAACAATAGCATATAAATAACACTTTAGAACAATTGTAGCATTATAAAGAACAATTCACTTTGTCACATTGACAAATCAAAAAATTGCACAAATCCTACAAACCGTAAAACAATACTAAAAATCTTAAAAATCCAACAATAGCATTCACATAAATATTCTAACACTATTACACTTTAAATTCTAACACTAGCAAGTCTAACTAGCAAGTATAACTAAATTTTCCTAACAACACCTAAAACAGTAGAATTTTCAAGTCTAACTAAATATTCTAGAAAAACAAGGTGATGACGTCACCATGACGTCGCCAATGGAGATTCAAGTTCCTGCCCCTCCATTGCAGACGAGAGGAGGAGCCCGACACCGCGGCGAGTTGCACACCGACGGGCGCAACCTATTGGTGGCGGCGCCGCCCTAATTTTGTCACCGGAATAGGGCCATAGCCACGCAACCGCCGCCGCCGGAATCGGGCGCGTCGAGGAAGGCTTCCTGCACGTCGCGTTGGGTATGGGCGGCGTCGGGGACGGCTTCGAGCAGCGGTCAGCGGCACAGCACGGCAGCGTCTCCGGCGCAGGAAGCCTACTCCGGCGTTCTAGAAACCCTAGCTCCGGCGTGGCAATGGAGAGAAGAAGGAGGAGAAGAGCTTACCTATCGCCGCGCGGAGATTCGGCCGGAGTCTGGGGAGACGAGCAGCGGGCAGCGGCGCGGCACGGCAGCGTCTCCGGCGATGGCGTCGAGGGAGGGGAGGCGTCTGCGTCGTCTTCGTCGTCGAGGGGCTCGGGGTTCGTCTGTGTGTGGTAGAGAGAATGAGAACTGCCCGATCTGGGCGAGCGCATTTAATGCATGGACCTTTAGTACCGGTCGCTAGCACGGACCGGTACTAAAGCTACTTCAGTACCGGCTGGTAGCACGGCCCGGTACTAAAGGTCTGTCGTTTGGGCGCCCAGAAAACTGGCGCGAAACGAAAACCTTTAGTACCGGCTGGTAGAACGGACCGGTACTAAAGATCTTTTTCATTTTATTTCTCTTTTCTTCTTTTCTCCTTTCTGTTTTTTTATATCTACTGATGTAATTGTTTAATTAGTTTGTAATAATTACTAAAAATCATGTCTATATTGAAGAACATGTTTTCAATAAATTACAAAAATTAGATATTAAAAAATGTAACATTTAAAATAAAGGGAATTGATAATCCCCATTTTAAATCATGACTTTTTTTGTGAACAAAGTACCAAAAATATGATGCAAAATGGCACCCATTTAATTTTCATGGAAACTAGTCCACATATGATGGATAATCGCCAAGTAGAAGGTTTTCTTTGATTTCTACCTAATTTTCCCTAGTTAATTGAGTTTATGTCGATTTTTCGAAAGTAATTCAACTTTGAACTACAACTATTTGATAGTTTGGTCTTAAGTTTTTGGAAAAATCATTTTAAGGTACACAACTAGTGGTTATATCACAGAAACATTGATAGTTCTAGAAACTTGATTTCTGACAAAATTTGCAAAAAAAAGTCTTAACAAAAAAGGTGTATCATGTATGAACATCTAGGAGTTTCAAGACAAATGACCAAGTTATGGTCATTTCAACAACATAGTTTGTGATAAAGACCTCATATTCCACAACATAGTTTGTGATAAAGACCTCATATTTCATAAATATCATTCCTGGATTACACATCACCAATATTCCCATCTGTTGTATTATTCCTCCTTTTCTTCGATTGCTTAACTTTGCGCCGGAACCATGGAGAATCTTCATTACTTAACGCGATGCTTGGGTCAGTGTTGACTTTGAAGGGCGGAATTTCATCAAACTTATCATAATCTTCTGACATGTCTGTCTTGTCCTCCACTCCCACGATGTTTCTTTTCCCTGAAAGAACTATGTGGCGTTTTGCCTCGTCTGATGTATTCGCTTCCATATTTTTTCTTTTCTTCGGTTTGGTAGACATGTCTTTCACGTAGAAAACTTGAGCTACATCATTTGCTAGGACGAACGGTTCGTCTTTGTAATCAAGATTGTTCAGATCCACCGTTGTCATTCCGTACATCGGGTTTACCTTTACCCCGCCTGCATTCAGCTTGACCCATTTGCACCGAAACAAAGGGACCTTAAAAGAAGGTCCATACTCAAGTTCCCATATCTCCTCTACGTAACCATAATATGTGTCCTTTTGCCCATTGCTGTTTGTTGCGTCAAAGCGGACACCACTGTTTTGGTTGGTGCTCTTTTTATCTTGAGCGATCGTGTAAAATGTATTCCCATTTATCTCGTACCCTTCGAAAGTGACTATAGTCGAAGATGGTGTCCTGGCCAACAAGTACAGCTCAACATCAACTTCGGTGTTACTCATGAGATGTGTTTGCAACCAACCGCTGAATTTCGCCGTGTGTTGATCTTTAATCCAGAACTCATCCTCCACCGGGTTCTCAGATCGTAAAATATTCATGTGTTCCTCGATATACGGAGCTGCCAATGAGGAATTTTGTAGAACTGTGTAGTGCGCTTGACTGAAAGAAGGTCCGTCCCTACATACAAATACTTTTTTCCCTAGAGTGCCTTTTCCACTCAGTCTCCCCTCATGTCGCGACTGTGGAACACCAATCGGATTAATGTCAGGAATAAAGTCAACACAGAACTCAATGACCTGCTCGGTTCCATAGCCCTTGGAGATGCTTCCTTCTGGCCTAGCACGGTTATGAACATATTTCTTTAAGACTCCCATGAACCTCTCAAATGGGAACATATTGTGTAGAAATACGGGACCGAGAATTTGAATCTCTTCGACTAGGTGAACCAAGACATGCGTCATAACATCGAAAAAGGATGGGGGGAACACCAACTCAAAGCTGACAAGACACTGGACCACATCATTCTGTAGTCTTGGTAGGATCATTGGATCGATTACCTTCTGAGAGATTGCATTGAGAAATGCACAAAGCTTCACAATGGGTACTCGAACATTTTCCGGTAGAAGCCCCCTCAATGCAATCGGAAGCAATTGCGTCATAATCACATGGCAGTCATGAGACTTTAGGTTTTCAAATTTTTGTTGTGCCACATTTATTATTCCCTTTATATTCGACGAGAAGCCAGACGGGACCTTGATACTGCTCAGACATTCAAAAAATATCACTTTCTCTTGTTTGGTTAGAGCATAGCTGGCAGGACCGTCATAATGTTCTGGAAGCAGGTCGTCTCGTTCTTTCAAACGTTTCTGGTCCTCCCGTGCTGCCGTTGTGTTTTTTTTCTTCCCATACACGCCCAAATGGCCTAGCAGGTTCACACAAATATTCTTCGTCACGTGCATCACGTCGATTGCAGATCGGACCTCTAGGACTTTCCAATATGGTAGCTCCCAAAATATAGATTTCTTCTTCCACATGGGTGCGTGCCCGTTTGCGTCATCCGGAACCTTTAGTCCTCCAGGACCCTTTCCAAAGATTACTTTTAGATCCTTGACCATATCAAATATTTGTTCACCAGTACGGTCCATAGGCCTCCTACGGTGATCTGCCTCACCTTTGAAATGCTTTCCTTGCTTCCGGACGTTATGCCTGACCGGAAGAAATCGACGATGCCCCAGGTACACACACTTCTTACAATTATCCAAGTATATACATTCAGTATCATCCAAACAGTGTGTGCATGCATGGTATCCCTTAGTTGTCTGTCCTGAGATGTTACTAAGAGCAGGCCAATCATTGATCGTTACGAAAAGCAACCCTCGAAGGTCAAAATCCTCCTGTTTGTGCTCATCCCACACACGTACACCTTCTTCCCGCCACAACTCTAAAAGTTCGTCAACTAATGGCCTGAGGTACACATCAAGCTCGCTCCCTGGTTGCTTCGGTCCTTGGATGAGCACTGGCATCATAATGAACTTTCGCTTCATGCACAACCAAGGAGGAAGGTTGTAAATACATAGAGTAACAGGCCAGGTGCTATGACTGCTGCTTTGCTCTCCAAAAGGATTGAAGCCGTCCGTACTTAGACCAAATCTTAAGTTTCTTGCGTCATCTGCAAAGTCCGGGAACTCTCTCTCGATTTTTCTCCACTGGGATCCATCAGCGGGGTGTCTGAACATCGCGTCTTTCTTCCGGTCCTCTTTGTGCCATCGCAACATCTTGGCATGCTCTCTGTTGCTGAACAAACGTTTCAACCGTGGTATTATAGGAGCATACCACATCACCTTGGCAGGAACCCTCTTTCTGGGGCGCTCGCCCTCAACTTCACCAGGGTCATCTCGCCTGATCTTATACCGCAATGCACCGCATACCGGGCATGCATTCAGATTCTCTTACTCCTCACCGCGGTAGAGTATGCATGCATGTATCTTTTGCACCTCTAATCCTAGAGGACAGACGATCTTCTTTGCCTCGTACGTACTGTCGGGCAATTCGTTATCCTTTGAAAGCATCTTCTTTATCTTTTTCAACAACTTTTCAAACCCCTTGTCCGATACACCATTCTCAGCCTTCCATTGCAGCAAATCCAGCGTCGTACCCAGCTTTTTCTGGTCATCTTCGACACCTGGGTACAATTTTTTTTTGTGATCCTCCAACATGCGCTCCAACTTGACCCACTCCCTCTGATTTACGCTGTTTCTCTGTGCATCAGCAATGGTCCGAGAAAGATCATCAGCGGGCTCATCCGGCGCCTCTTCGTCAGGCGCGTCTTCTCCAGTTTCCCCCATTGTAGTACCGTCGTATTCAGGAAACTCAGGATAGTTGTCATCGTCCTCTTCTTCTTCATTGTCTTCCATTATGACCCCTGTTTCCCCGTGTTTGGTCCAACAATTATAGCCGGACATGAAACCGGACTGAAACAGGTGGATGTGAATGGTTTTTGAGTTGGAGTAACTCCTGATATTCTTACAAGCACAACATGGACAATACATAAAACCATCCCGCTTATTTGCCTCAGCAACACGGATAAAATCCAGCACGCCGGTCATGAACTCCGGAGTGCGTCGGTCAACGTACATCCATTGTCGATTCATCTGCATTATGTAAATATATACAAAACCATTACACAATAGTTATATATATATATCTACCATGAATAGATAGATACGTGACCAATTCATTAATACAAGTTCACCATATTTAAACAAATCTAATACATAGTTCTCATAAAACATTCATTAATTGAAACTAACATAGAACTAGCTAAAGAATTTCAATCCAACGACAAATGCGATCAAAATCGCAACTAAGGTAATTATTGAACCAACAGCATAATGATACCAAGCCTTTTGACTAATGACATATTTTCTAAACTTTTTAAGCTTCAAGCGCATTGCATTCATCTTGATCTTGTGATCCAAGCGCATTGCCTCCATCTTGATCTCGTTATCATCGACGACGTCGGCAATCTTCAACTCCCATTTCATCTTCTATTCGAGACGAAGATCTTCACTTCTTTTCAATTTAGCTTTCAAATCATTGTTTTCTTCTACTAAAAACTCGAAAATAGGGTCGGGCTCATTTTCCGGTTCAACTACCTCCTAGATAAAAATATATCTACGTTAAGTTGGTCGGTATAATTTTTGTAAACACGAAATTAAACAAACATATACTTATAACAAACAATCGTACCACATCCGAATAATAGAGCGGGCGAGAGACAGTGTGGACAGATGTCAAAACCATGACACTATATATAACAAAAAGTTACACAAATAAGAAAATTATACAAGTAATAATTCTATAAACAATTAATTACGTAATTATAGCATAAAATGAGCTAAACTAGGACTAAATGAGCTAAACTAAGACAAAATTAGCTAAACTAGCACAAAGTAAAGGATGAAAATAGCACTAAATAAGCTACATTTGTAGATTTTTCTAAATTTTTCTATCTAGGTCAAACTAACAATACATTTCTAGATTTTCCTACATTTTTCTATCTAGGTCAAACTAACACTAAATGAGCTCAAACTAGCACTAAATGAACTGAAGTTTCCAATTAAATGTAAGAGAAACAAGTTTCTAACCTTTTTGACCAAAAATGGTGCCACCAAATTGGACAAATCGCCGGATCACCACCGAGCTCGAGCAACAACAGAGAGAAATAAATGAGGAGGCAGAGAGTGAAGTGAGCTCGGCCTGGAGGAAGTAGATGGAATTTATAGCGAAATGTTTTAGTACCGGTTTGTAACACAAACCGGTACTAAATGTCCATCTTTAGTACCGGTTTGTAACACAGACCGGTACTAAAGGTTCTCGGCGTGGGACCCGCCGCTGCAGCGCCAGCCCCAAATCCTTTAGTTCTGGTTGGTTACACCAACCGGTACTGAAGGTTGCTTACCGACCGGTACTGCTGCCGTTCGCCTGTCCGGCCGCTGGGACCGGTACTAATGTTATATTAGTACCGGCCGCAAATTGGTGCGGGACTAAAAGTCTGGACCAAAGGTCCGTTTTCTACCAGTGGCACTGGCCAAGCCCAATGACGAAAAACTTCAAAAGACAAACCCACAAAAAAAAAACAGCTAGAGTGCGCAACATAGCACTGTTCAATGTTTGATCGACGAATCGGTGTCGCCTTGTCGTCGTGACTTGCATATCGCCATCTGAATTACTTCAAAGCTCAAAGCCACGCTCGGCGGCGCCATCCCCGTTCGTTTATCTACATCGACGTTCATGTTTCTCTCGCTCGTGCGGTCTTCTTGCTTTCTCTTCTTTTTTTTTTTGCAGATGGAGCGCACCTGAAGGGGTTTAAAGCATTAGAGCATCTCTAGCAGCAGCGGCTCTAAAATTTGATACTGTAAAAGTTATTTCGGGCACGCTGTTTCCACTTTTTCACTTATAGCGCGCGAAACAGACTACCGCTCAAGCAGAAGCGTTAAAAATAGATCACGTAAACAGTGCTTCACCAGCCGCGTTAAAATACAGCGTCAAAAACAACTTTTTACACATACATGGATCAAAAGAAGATCAAACAAGATAAAATAAATCCGAAATAAATCTAAAATAAATCTAAACAACATACTGCTAGATCTGAGCGCGGCGTCACCGCGTCCGCCCGCCCCCCACAGATAAAGCCAAGCTCCCGTCTTGGCTCCAGCTGATTCTTCAACAATTTCTTGCGCTAATCCGTGGCAGAAGACCGGATCTTGGCTCAGTTCTTCCAAGAAAGGTTCCAGATTTTTTGAGCGAAATTAAGGTTTCTGCGCACATCTGCGGAATCTGCGCCTGGATTTTCTCTCTCCGAGCTCGGTGCATGGAATAACTCCTTCCGTTTCCAAGAAGAAGAAGATAACAGCTCTGGTACCGCTGTACTAGGCTCCAATGGCGTCCTCGCCTTCTCCCTCGCGCCAACAAGGGCTCCCCCGTCGCCTCTGCCGTCGCGCGCGCCACCTCCAGCGCGGTCCGGAAGCCCGCGTCCATCGCTGCGCGCACGGTGGCCACCAGCCTGATCCGGAACGCGGGTTCTCGGCCGCCGGCGGGTCGAGCAGCTCACGCACGGACGCGTCCGTCTCCGCGGCGGCGTCCTCGTCGTCCGAGCCACACCAGTCGTGGTCGCTTCCGCTGCCGCTGCAGCCCCGTCCCCGCGGAGGTGCGCGCGCACGGCGTCGTCGAGGCGGATGTACACGGCCATGAGGGGTCGCCGGCGAGCGGTTCTATTTTTTCACGCGTGCACTTGACTTTGCAGGGTGATGTTCCTGGCGCCCGAGATATGGCGTTTTGGACAGCGCATATGCAGCATGCTGCAGCTGCTGCTGGAGCAATTTTTTGTTATCTCGCACGCTAAAAATTGGTTTTTTGGGCGCGCGCTACGAATACGACGTTGTTGTAGATGCTCTTACACTAAAACCAAGCAGTGCATGTACATAAGATTATAAAGGACTCCATAAAATAAGTAATCATCCATATGTCCCTAGAAATTTAGAAAAGACCTTGTCCACAGAAATAAAAAGGCAATCAGGTCCTTCTTCACCACCGAGCCGAAAGTGCGACGTTCCGGAAGTGGGGATGAGACTACTTGCTCCCGAGCAGAGCATACATAGTACAAAGGGGGGAGGTTATACTTGCGCTAGAGCACTGTTAGTCGGAATCTGGATAGGCCAGACAATGGCCTTGGATGTCGGACGGCTGTCACCCGCCGACGAGGTGATGCTCTAGAAGATTGCTTCACATCTCCACTACTGCTTGATGCCGACGAGGTGACGCTCTAGAAGATTGCTTCCCATCTCCACTACTGCTTGATGTGGGAACTCGTCCAATCCATTCCTCCATCTTTCGCCACTGCAGCGCGTGATGAAGGAGAAAGAAGACTGGAGGAGCAGGAGTACCTTGCAGCAGTAGGTTCTTCACCGGCACTGTCAGAGAAAAGCGACTCGCCAAACTCGCTACACCTGCCACGGGTAGGAGGAGACATGCGAAGAAGGTTGGCGCAATGAAGTACCTGAAAATTAGACATCGATGCAGAACGAACGGCGACGTACTCCCTCCTGCCCTCGCCACTGAGGTCGGCCAGAGGACAAACCCTGTCACCCACCAATGTACCGTCGTACCGCGTCCACCACCACTCGAAGCAGTCGTCGATGCGCCCGTTCGCCCCCTCCCCTCGCCTCCACGCCGGCCAGGGGAAACTTCCGAGCAAATCGAGTCGCACACCACCAAGCGGTACCCGTAGGCCGCATCCTTATTAAACAGAGCGTCAGCCCTCCCCCAACTCCCATCTCCAATCACTGAAGCAAGAAGGCGAAGAAGAAGAACCCTAAGCTCCGGGTCTGGCCGCCATGACCCCGATCTCCACTCCAAACTACGGGCGGAACGTCCCTACTCGACAGACCGCCGGCAAACCTACTAGGAGTAGTATATACTAGAAGGAAAAGATGTGCGTTGCCGCATCTGTCCTAATACGAATAACAATAGATGAATACACAATTTTTTTAGCTAAACACATATATAAAATAGTACTAATGATCAAAAAAATAGTACCATTGGATCACTACATAGAGAAGTAGAGAAGGAAAGCAACTATTTAGTTGTAGTAAAGTTAGGAATACACCATTTAATGGAAAGAGCATGGCCCCACTTATAAAAGTTTACACTCAATTAGAGAATCAGGATACAACGATAATTATGAAATGTCATCAAAGTAAAATTTTGTACATGATTCTATAATGATTTGATAAAAAAAATTGATAAAAAATCTGACAATCAGACATTGTACGATATGATAAAATTTGCAAATTCAAAAAGATAGATTAGCCAAGGTTTCATTAACCATCAAGATCCTAAAACGAAGGTCATTGATTTTAATATAATAAAATCAGGTAGAATTTTTTGACATAACTTATCCAAAAAATCAATAATAGTTGGTATAATTATGTCTTGGCATATTTATATAAATTGCATCGAATAGGGTCGATACTACATAAAAACAAAAGAACATTCCACAAATAAATACTATATAGTTCACCAAAATATAGAGCAAACTGAGATCTTAAACTGTTTACATGCAATATCAATATGTGAATTCGATCCAGATTGTATAAAATAAAATATAAAAAATTAACAGGCATGAATACCACCAACAATTATATATCTAATAGCAAGAATGGCCTTCTTCTAACATAAAATTTACATGTTCGCCACACGCTTCAACACCACATGGTATTTTATTATTGCACCCTCGGGGTAATGACTTTTCTACACTCTGATGATTGCAACGGAGTCTAGTCAAACATAGATCTTTTTTCTGTATGCATTCAACTATCTACAAAATACACATATGCATTTTCTTACATAATCTGGCTTGTTCTCTGCATACAAGTGAGATGTAAGCAAATATATAAAGTTCACGGATAAATACCCACATCATCTTTCATCAGTAATAGGTGGCATCTAACAACAATGCGTATAACTCATCTTTTCACCCCATTCACCGTCGATTTTTCAATCACGGTTTCAACCGTTGTTGCCACCACCATCGAGTCGACCACTACTAACAGCAACAGTGACAACGGCGGCCGATGCGGGAGGCAACATGGGTGTTCACGTGAAGAGGGTGGTAGGAAATCAAGTCAATGTTGTTTGCTGGCCACCATAAGGGGAGCACACATGGTGTGCAACTTAACAATGGATTTGAGGCGCGACGTTAGGAATGGACAGTCGACCACTACTAACAGCAACGGTGTCAACGGCCGATGCGGGAGGCGGGAAGGGTGTTCACGTGTAGCTACTATGAGGGTTGTAGGAAGTTAGCTCAATGGCGTTGGGTGGCCATCAGAGGGGAGTGAATGTGGCGTGCAAGTTAACAATAGACTTGGCGTTGGATGGCCACTAGAGGGGAGTGCACGTGGTGTGCAAGTTAACAATGGACTTGAGGCTGGGCATCAGGGATGGAGCTGCCCTGTAGTCTCAGTTGCTTGACGGAGCCAGATGTGTGTGTGTGGGGAGACATGCAAACTTTGCGCATGGAATGTTGCTTTCGGTAGAATACGACTCGAAGGAGGCGGAGGGAGAGATTTTGTTTCGCGTGGCACAGGCTGTGCAACGCTATGGTGGAAGCTAGGCAAAGATAAGAGAGATTTATCGGATACAGCCGATAGCTCCAAAGTCACCGCATGTTTTTTAAACGACATGTTCAGGTTTATTTTTTTGAAATAAAACATGTAACTACCGTATTGTACACACTCTAGAAGTTTTTTTAAATTTGGTCTACACAAAAAGAGTAATTTTGAGGAGAATGGAGCTATTTTTTCTTTCTTACAACAACATTTTTCTTTTTATATAGATGAGAATCCCTTTTTATTTCACAAAAAAATTAGTAGATAATTATAAACATATGTGTATATCCAATAAATAGTTCTCAAACTATATTTAAATGTGAACAATAAATAAATATAAAGTAAAAGGTGAGTGGGGTCCAGCATGATGTGGACATGTGGAAGAAGGAGAAGGCACCAATTCTAGTGAGCTTACTATTTAGAAAGGATGTACAAGAGAACGACCTCTCCTCAGCCAACTCCAGCTGGCGGCGCCCAGCGGGAGCGGCCTCGGTTCAGCCCGAGATTCACTCACAAGCTCTCAAATACAGTAACGTACTCCCTCCGTCGTACATCTAACTTTTGTACTAAGTCGATGTTTTAATATTTTGACCAAATTTATAAAGAAATATAACAATATGTATGACATTAAATTGATATATTTTGAAACTTCATTTCAAGACGAATCTAGTGATACTAATTTAGTGTCATAAATGTTGGCACATTTTTCTATAAGTTTGGTAAAATGTTAATAAATTTGACTTAATAGAAAAGGTATATGTACACCAGGGAGTGGAGAGAGAGGGAGGATAAGAATGAGAGCCTTCTTGCTTTCTCTACGTCTCCGTCCCTGCGTAGGCCGATTTCCAAGCAAAGTGTGCGCGCGTGGCCGGTCGGATGGTGGCGGTCCAGGAAACCACCTACTATTTTCTTTTCTCCATGGACCAGTAGGAATAACACGTTTGATAGTGTCATGTGGTGCCTTTGTAGAGTCAGACCTGATGCGCGTACATTCCAGCTTTGGTACGTATGCGACCTTGTTGGTGTAGCGATAGTTATCTTCGAAATAGTGGCTTCGTATTGATCGATATAGTTTTTATAAGATTTTGTCAAATAATATAATTAAAACTGATTGCACTACGAGTCTACGGGAATCAACGGAGACGCTGATGACCGGCGGTCCATATGTTGGGCCCATCAGCATAATAGCCTCACGCCTATGGCCTGAAAAAAATCTTCTAAACAACCGTCGGTGTCAAGGGAGCTATGTCAACGGCCACCGTCGGCATAGAAAGGTCGTTCGATGTACATGACGTTATACCGACGGTCACCGTCGACGTATTCCGTCCGTTGTCATATGACACCTCCACGCAGCACCGTTAAGCCCGATTTAGACGACGTGTCAACGTCGTTAGCTCCACTGAGTTAGGCCAACAACGATACCATCCGGCGTAACTATATGTGAGCTATGTCGACGGTAGGGTGTAGCTCTTTTGAATTTATTTTTATTACAAAAATCAATATACATTTTTTTTACTTTTACTTAATCTTAATAAATAACTTAAAATCTATGTTGACGGCCACGGAGATATGTGGATGAAAGTTCGCTAACGGCTCTACACGGCCGTCGACACAGTGGTACACCGGCAGTAATCTGGACCACGCCGACAACAAAAGCCGTCGACACTGGCCACATCATGTAGTGTTGCATCATTTTCATACAGAAGACGGAGGTTTCAACTTCCATTCAAAAAAATGCTGTTTACTTCCACTCTGTATCTATCTAATAATTAATTAACTTGACCACTTTGATCCGGGGAGTGTAACCGGATAGTGAAAAGCATGCAGTTGAGATATTTCAGGCCATCCAGCTAGTCGTAAGACGTACGTGTGAGTGGTACACAACTGATATCAACTTAAGGTGCTTTGTACAGTCAAAAGCATCACATTCTGACCTCGGCTTGCGTGCTCCGTTGTTTTAATTCACTCTGCATCTTTATTCAGCTAATTAGATGGTTTTAACGTAAAAAATAAATAGTTATATAGCTTTACCTCTGCCACTAGATCATGCGTATTGTCGTATTCTAGTATGCGTACACATGGATACGGACAGAGACAGGGGTTTATCTTTCCTTTTTGTGTTAGACAAGCGTTTATATGATGATATGATCAATCAGATGATAACTGCCAATTAGTAATGTAAACTCACAATGCATGTATATATTATGGCCAGGACCCTCCTGTCCCTAGCTCGTTGTCATTATTGCACCCATTGTTTTCTTAGACTAGTCACAATGGGGTAATCATAGGTGGTATCATGCATACTGTGTTGACAAAATGATGACATGTCACAACAATTAATGAAGAAAGAGATGATAGTGCTATCATATGTAGATACGGTAACATAACGGATTATAATGCAATATGAGTCTAACACCTAATAAATATAGTGTCATATGATACCACTCCTATGTTACTATGAATTGTGTAAGTAGTATCATATACTGATATCATATGCATGATACTAGTATAATATTCCCTATTGTGACTAATCTTACTGGTAAAGAAGTATGCGTTCACCTATGGATAAAAGACGTGCGGACGATTGAGGTTTCAGACGAGAAACTATAGTTTTGTTGCTTGTGGTTACTAGTTACACCAAAGGAAAAAAATAGCGCGCTAAAACGCCGCTATAGCGCGCTAATAGCGTATCTGGGAACTAAACGCTACGCTATGCATATTTTGCTCGCTACGGCGCTATTCGCGCTAAATACGGCAATTTCGCGCTATAGCGCGTATCGGCGCTATTTTTTCGACGCGGCGCTATTTTTTCAGACCACTATTCTTTTGGGCTTTTCGGCCCAGTAACCCTAACCACATCGCTATAGCCCTCGCCCTCGACCGAGCGAACCCTAACTCCCTCGCCCTCGACCGACCAAACCTACCGAGCGGCAGCGGCGGCCGCCGGTGCGTCGCCCTCGCCTGTCTCCTCCAGCCACGGCCGGCCGCCTCTTGCCGCCTCCTCTGCTCGCCGCATCGCCTCCGCTGGTCGCCGTCGCCTCCTCGGGTCGCCGTCGCCTCCTCGCCTCCTCCGGTCGCCGTCGCCCTTGAACAATGCTATATATATGCCTATATCTGGACCATGCTTTGTTAGCTGAACAATGTTTTAGCCTTAGTTTTAGACTTTTAGCTGCTGAAATCTGTCATTTCTGTTGCTATATGTTGAAATCTGAACAATGTTTTGTGACATGCTATTTTGTAAAATAGCGCGCTATTAGCACGCTATTTCGTTCATAGCGTTTTTTGGAAGGCTGCGCTATTTCAAATAGCGCGCTATTTAAAACCTTGGTTACACCACGGGATCAGATTTAAGTGGCCATATGTATGGTTCTGGAACCGTTAACGTTCAACATGCGTCACGGCAGCTAGACATATGGCGTCAGAACTTTAGGTAAAGCAGGGGCTTTATGCTTGGATTTTTCAGCTGATGATGTGTGGAATGCGTGCTAGCATTGTCTGATTTAACATGATGCTAATATCCTCGAGATATATGCCAGGCGTACCTAGCGGGAAGAATCAAGTGTGTGGACTGACAATAAGTTTTGTGCTTGGAATCATTTTACTATACTTATGCTAGCTGTCAATTGTAATGGGTCTCTTTACAAGCACATTAAGAGATGTCGATAATTAAGATACTGTATTTAACGGATAAAATTCTAGAGATATAAAACACGAAATATGTTGCTTTCTTAGTTCAGCCGTTCCGTTATATTCTAACAACACTATACAAAAAAGTTTCATTCTGAAGTTAATACAAACATCCCTGAAGTATCATTGGTACTATTATCAATATTGCTTGATTATTTTAATGGTTGCGTGCATGTGTACGTGCAGTTTTGGCAGTTTTGGCGTTGCGGCTCATAATTAAATTATGAGAGAATCCATGTTGGTTTAGAAAATTACAGGTGTTTTGTTTGGTATCATTGTCAGTTTTCAATTCAGCAAAGTACAAGATCGGTTAAGGAAGAAGAAAGAGTTGAAAATTTCAAAATTTACTTTTTTTAGACTTTACTTTGTAATTGCAGTAGTCAAGTCATGTATCTCTACCATGTACTATTTGCTACTATAAATATATGGTATTGATTGTAAAAAAAACCTTTCATCTCATAACACATAACACTGAGCGTGCAAAAAGGTGTATGGTCTTATGAATAAATTGGTCTCTATCTTTTGGCACCCATTGTGAAGGATTGAAATGGTGCACCATCACCTTCTGTGACAGTTTGATGGCACTCTACAAAACACCATTTGGAACAAAAAAAATGTCTTGTATAAATACCTAAAAAAGACACTATGACATGTTGGAATAGTCACGCTAATCTCCCAGCTTACACAAAAATAAAGAGCTTATTCTTTTGTGATAATTTTTTAATATTAATACCATCTTTGGTATTTTTAGTAACAAATATCATAGCAAGAAGTGACAACAAATAATGAAGCAACGGTGATTTGTTACATCAATGCTCTATATAGATAGAATTTATATATGTATTGGTTAGTAAATAATTTAAAACATCGTAAATATGAGGGAAAATGTGCAATCAAACTTGACATGAAAATAGATATATATGACATAGCAAGGTGGCACTTCAAGATCTACGACTACATGCATGGGAAGCATTGTAGCAGCACCACAACCTCGTCTAGTAGGAGGCGGCTTTGTCGAGGGAGAAGGTCCAGGAGGAGGGCGCCTGGCTTGGGCATGGCGAGGAGGTAATTAATGAGATCGAATAGAAGGGCAACAACATCAAGGGGGCGGGGAATAGGCGGAGACGTCGAGGTTGAGGTACGATACAGAGACATGGGAGACGAGGGGGGAGAGAATGGATTGGGGAAGAATCCTTAGAGTTTATGGTGGAGGATGTCGCATATGTAGTCGTGCCGTATTTTTACACTTGAACCAACTGATGGAGTTATATATCGAAGTCAGATTAAATAATTATCTGATCAAGAGAATCCATTGAGTATGTTATGCGTATAACAAACTCCATTATCTTATTATTGCAACACGTTACTTTGTTAGTGGCTGTTTTTAACTTATATATGTCGTTAGTCATGTTGGCTGTGTATCAGTGGCGAAGAGTCATTGGGTTCATCCTTCTGTGTGTGTAGTGTTCGTGCAGTACTAAACACTGATTTAACACTGGTTTTGCAAGATTTTGTTGGGTTCATCTGAACCCAACGGTTGTGTGCCAGCTATGCCACTGTTGTGTATTGCTAAGCATAAACTAACTTCAATACTCGGCTTTGCACCAGTGAGTTTCGAACCGTGGTCGGAGCATCGCGCTAGCATGGCTGAGCTACCATGGACATGCCCACAACATAGCGCTACAATTACTTTTGAGGTGGGGGACACAAGCGGCCATAGGAAGGTGGAGACTGGAGAGGCACCCACCCTTTTTGTGAAGGATATGTGTAGTTTGACCTGTATATATGGTACCATAGTATACGTAATGCATGTATCGATCGATATATATCTAGGTTGGCCTCTCTTATACAGATACTCGTCGGTAGAGGTAGACACAGTGCATCGTTTATGTGGTCAAGCATCTTGCTTTAGCTTGGCGTGCGTGCTCTACATTGCATCGACCATTTAAGGAACTAGATGATTCCCCGCGCGTTGCTGCGGAACATGGACATATAAATTGTTATCAATATATATAACCACAATTTATTTGTTAATTTTTGTTAGCAGTTAAATTTTGAAATAAATCTTTTAAGGATGGACCGTACATAACAAGGGCAGAGAGATATATTGCATTCAACGGAAGGATGCAAGAACATGTGCCAAAGAAAAAAATATTTAATAATGGAAAAAATCTAACTAGAATTGCATTCATATTTGATATGTCCAAGCGAATCCTATTCATTCATTTATCATTCATTGTACTTCTGGATAATGTTAAACATGGACATGACGTTCAAACGACAGACCATAGAAATGAAAGAACGTTGAGAGGCGTTGTTCGTTACATCATTTGATCTGTCCTCGTAGAGCTATCTTTCAGTTGAAACGTAATATCCTTTTGTTGCTCACATAGTTGGATCCTGAAAACCTGGATCATAAGAATGCTCCGTGTACATTGGACAAAAAAGGTTGGAGCTGCGTAAAAAATGCTTAATCTTACTTCTTTTTTTTTGAAAATATGCTTAATCTTACTTGCTCGTTGGTAAACACCAACTGTTTCCTCCTTTTCAAAAAAAAAAACACCAATTGTTTCCTGACAACGTTAAAAATATATGAAAACTTGCTAGCCATCAACTCTGGATCCAACAAAAGCGAGTTGTAAGAATATAAGAATTTGAAGGAAGACATACATATCCAGATCGGAGGGTCTCTCTAGCTCAGAATAATATGTCACTTGATCTTTTTGGCCTTCAGATGGTCGAATACAGTGGAGACTGAGTAAACCATAAATGCCCCTGTTCAGATTTGAGAGAGGACCTGACCTTGGAGTTGGAGAGCAAACTCCATTGTAACTAATTAATTTAGGGAAGATTCCATGGTAACAATGCTGAAATATTGGGCCATTTAATCCATTTAACAATTCCCGAAAATCTCTAAGGCCCATGTTATCATGTCATGTGGCGGGAGTTTAGTCCCATACTGAGATGTACACCAGCTTATATACTGAGTCATTCTCCTACTAGTATGAGTTGGTGTGAGGTACGAGGAGAATGGCTGTGTATCACACGCGCGCTCCTCCTCCTCCGCCGCCCGCCTCGTCACGACGCGACGCGACGCGACGCGCCGCGCCGCGGGGTGCGGGAATCTCGCCGAGCTGATTTATTCTTTTTGTCACGCAGGAATAAAATGTCAACGGTCCTGAAACGTTTTGCCTTAATGGAAAATGAATTCGAAGTTGAAACGTCTGTCTTAAGTGCTCTTAAGTACGACCGTTTCCAGAATTCATTTGCCTTAACGTAAGTTTATGTTGGACCTCTCGCCTCCTGTGCTGCGTGTATAAAGGAGAGGTCGCTCATCTCCTGATGACATAGAATAGAATCATCTGCCCACAGCCGCCACCGCCTCCGTCGTTGCTCTACCTGTTGCTTCCATCGCTGATCCCATCCCGTCCACCGCGTACACGGCCGACGGGAGAGCAGGCCTCCGAAACCCCGCATCTCTGAATCCTGTACGGGAGAGGGTGAAAGGATAATGATGTCGCCTAGAGGGGGGGTGAATAGGCGGTTTAAAACTTTTCCGGTTTAGGCTTGATAATTGCGGAATAAAACTAGGTGTTTAAATTAACAAGCCGACAACCTAAATAAACTAGGCTCACCTATGTGCACCAACAACTTATGCTAAGCAAGATAAACAACAAGGTGACAACAATAGAATACTTCAAGCACGAAGGCTATCACAATGTAAAGTGCATAAGTAAAAGCTCGGGTATAGAAATAACCGAGGCACGCGGAGACGAGGATGTATTCCCGAGTTCCTCCTTGTTAAGGGAGTACGTCTCGTTGGAGAGGTGTGAACCGACACAACGGTTCAACAACCACAAAGGTTTCACCTTCTTCTCCGATGAACCGCACCACAAAGGCTTGGTTCACCTTCCACTATCGGAATTCCTTCGAGGCGGAATCCGGAGCCTTTCAACAACAATCCGGGGCACAACCCACAATGGGATTGGGGGCTCCCGAACGGCCTCCAACAACAATCCGGGGCACAACCCACAATGGGATTGGGGGCTCCCGAACGGCTTCAAGTGACCACACAAGGGTCCAACCACCACAAAGGCGTCTAGGGTCCAAGGACCCAAGAGTAACAAGCTCACAAACTTTCAACTTCCACGAATCCTCGTGGAGAGCACACCGATGCACCAAATGCAAAAGGCAAGAGCACAAGTGCTCAAATCCTTCACTCTCAAATCCCACCAAAAGCAACTAATGCTTATGGGGGGAGAAGAGAGGAAGAACAAGGAATCCACAAAGGAGTCAAATCCTTCACTCTTAAATCCCACCAAAAGCAACTAATGCTTATGGGGGGAGAAGAGAGGAAGAACAAAGGAGAAGAACCACAAAGTAACTCCAAGATCTAAATCCACTAGGTTCCCCTCACTTAGAGGAGAGATTGATTGGTGGAAAGGTGCATCTAGATCTCCTCTCTCTTTTCCCTCAAGAAGTAGCAAGAATCATTGGAGGGATGGAGAGATAGCAAGCTCAAGAAGGTCAACAATGGAGGTCAAAACTTGCTAGAAAGGTTGGGGAACCATTGGGGAAGAAGGCCCCTTAAATAGGTCAACCCAAATTCCAACCGTTGGGTGCAGATTCGCGCCGTAGCGGTACTACCGCTGGCCCTAGCGGTACTACCGCCCCCCTAGGGAGTTAGAGCATCAAAACGGGCTGAAAACAGGCTTCCGTAGCGGTACTACCGCCCCGGGCAGCGGTACTACCGCCCCGGCGGAACTACCGCTCCCGGTACCGCCGAAAACGGCTCTCTGTTAGCTCCGGCGGTACCTCGGGCGGTACCGCGGCGGTACTACCGCCACAGCAAAAAACAGCAGAAACTGATAAACGAAAACGTCAATATCTTTTCCATCCGGACTCCGTTTTCGATGATTTTTGGCTCGTTGGAATCGTTACAACGAGCTCTACTTGAATGTGCATAGAAACATCACAGTCCATCATGTGAGGATAAAACCAAATGGGGAAAGGTTGAACTTTCCTAAACAATGCAAACCGGTAAAACCTCCTTCATCAAAAACGCAACAAGATATTCATACGAAATCTGTTTTTGATGAACTAGAGCTAAGTATGGAGATAAACCAAGCTCTAAATCCTCACATGGATAAAAGGCAACAAGTTTTCCAAAGTAAAACCATTTTCGAAGGACTTGGTCTTGTCATGAAGATCACGACAAGCACCAAAACTCAACACAGAGAAAAACCAAATAAGAACCAAGAAAGATGATATGCCAAGCATGCAAAGGTTTGAACTCTCCACAAAGATGCGATCAAGTTACTCACTCGAGAGCCCCTCTTGATAGTACGCCTATCTATCCTATAGCCCTATCAAGATCATACCTTTGCCATGAGCATTCCACTTGAGCTAGATGATGACGATCTTGACTCTCTCAGGTTGAAACACCTTTCTTGTTTGTGCTTGCTAGCACATGCTTGATGAAGACTTCTCAAAATGCTCCCCCATACTCCATTATGGGAGGGCCTCGCTAAGCTTCGTCTTCATGTCTCCTTTGCAAGCTTCAATCAAAAGATATCTTCCGAGATGCATCATATTGAGCTTGCACTTCATCATCTTCTCTTGATATGTATGATGGCTTGGGGTTAAACATGATTGTTCACTCAATCTTCTATTCCAATCCATACTTGCAATGAGCTCAACTCTACACATGACCATTCTTCATATAAACCCTTTAAATAGAGCATTGGTCATTAAGTCATCTTGAAGAGTCCAACACATGAACTCCTATAATTTCCCATGGACAAGATCTATAAGAATATCTCAATGTAAACATTAGTCCATAAGGATTGTCATTAATTACCAAAACCACGCATGGGGGCAACCATGCACTTTCAATCTCCCCCATTTTGGTAATTGATGACAATCCCTTTTACGAGGGTTTATATAATGAATTTAAGCAACCATGCAACACAAAGAGCAAGGATGCAAGAGAACCGCAAGAGAACAAACCCATATTCCCTTAAACCCTCTAAATTTCTCCCCCATTGGCATCGATTGCCGAAATGGAAAGAAAAACTTAGAAGGCAAATATAGTGAGAGCTCCCCCATAATGTGTGCATTTCTCATAATATGAGTGAAATCAAATGCACATATCCAATGACGAATAGATGGAGGGAGATCAAACTATATAGAGGATCCAAAGATTGCAAAAGAATATCAAATGGAAAGATACTTCAACGAAAGAAGCAATCAATCAAAAGGATCCGAAAAGTGTTCTAAATATCATGAGGGAACTCCCCAAGGTACGTGCACAAAAAGGATTTGTGTTTCAATATAGTGTGCACAACATGGAATCCTCACTCCCTCCTAGATAAATTCGAACACAAGCTCATGCAAGAGAATGTAAATGAAAAAGGAGGCAAAACAACTTTCACCTAAAAAAATGTTTTGCAACAAGAGCAAGGAGCGGTAAATCAAATAATGGGTGTGAGATAAAAAGACATTATAGGAGACTAATACAAGGATGATAGCATCAACATAATCTTTCAAGAAGAGTTGCACATAGTGCATATCGTGTCTTTCCCATACCCACACACCAAAAGAGGTATAGCAAATAGCTCCACAAGTTTAGTAAAATGCACCAAGCATAACACATGGAGAATAAAGCTTGAGCCTTTTAGAAACCACCAAGGAGTCAAAAGCAATAAAAGGTGGTAACTAAAGAATTGGAATATCAATTAAAGATGTACTATTCTCATATGTATAAGTTTCTAAGTAGACACGAATCACTAAGATATGGGTCTACAAATAAACATGTACACACAAGATAGATACACGGGTAAAGATTATGATATCCAGGAGGAAGTCATAAATGCACCAATAAGATCTTTGCTTAAAAGCATAGCACAAAGCCCAATTATATCTTAACGGAATATAAGTGAACTTCCAACACATACTCATCATAGCATCAAAAATTATCCACAAGAGATAAAGGTTAACAAATGGATGCTCCGAGTAAGATAACAAGTAACACAAAACGCAAATGATTTTGAAAATTCATCAATGTTGCACCTGAGAGACTTTAAGTAGAAAGTGCTAGATTGACATAATTGGGATCGATGAATCATAGAAATGAATGTATAGTCCCTTTATATGTAATCATCCCGGCTTACTCATATTTGCAATAGAGACGTTTTGCAAGAACCAAATTAATTGCAACAAAAAGATTCATGCCAAGATACAACCTACACAAGGTTGAAAGTTTAGAAACGTAAGCATGAGGTAGATACTTGTTACCGAGACAACATTGGTGATGTAGAAGATAAGAGTTAACGATCATCCAAACTTGGCTCCAATGAACACATGGTGACACCACCTTCCTTGTAAATGAGACAAGCTTCCAATGCATCTCCACATGTACCTAAAACAAATTCAAGTACAAAATGGTACCCAAACTCATTGGGTCCAAAGTAGTTAGAGCAACTACAATACATAGGACAAACTCCACATAAATATGTGCATATTGATATGAAATTGAATTTCATGCACATCTTAGCCATTTAGGATTTGATGGAGTTTATCCTATATATTGGATCAACGAAAGTACACATGCCATAAGATATACATATAGTAAGTATGCATGCACAAGACTTTCAAGAACCAAACGAGATACAATTTGGACAAAACACCAATTAAACCAAGAAAGCACACACAAGTGTGACAAGAAAAAGAATTGTCCAAATTATATCAAGGACCCAAATCAACACATGATTGAAGAAACCACTTTGAAAAGATACCAAATTAAAGCAAGAAACCAATTGAAGAAAATACCATCAAATAATAAACCAAACCCTCTACACTTTTCATGATGGCACAAAGTGCCAAGACGAAAAATGTTTGTCTTCCAAAGAGACACGTCATCGGGATCAAATACCAAATGAAGACAACTAATGTTCGAAAGCATATAGGATTGCTCCCCCAAGATGTGTGCATTATTTATGATCTTGCATTTGAATACAAAATGCACACAAATGAGATCATCACTCAAAGTAGGATAGCTTCCCAAAGAATAGTGCATTATCAAAAAGTATGACTTTTGAAAGTCAATGCACAAGAATTGGATCATTGCTTTTCCCAACTCAAGAAAGCACAAAACAAATTTCAAGTAGAGCAATAAGGGATCCAAAAGATACAAGGAAGACAAATAAGAGTTAGATCAAAAACAAATCCTTGGCAATCAAATAAGTCAATACAAAGCAAGAACCAAAGTGAATATGATCAACATATTTACCCCCAAATATGATTATCACTTGTCAAGACAAGTAACGTATGGAGATATTTCTCGGTGGTGGATTGCAAGGATATATTCAAGATCATATTCACAAAACATAAGCATGAGGCAAAGAATAGGAATTAAAAGCCATGCTTAGATAGATATTCTTGATAGATTCACAAATCATGTGATAATGCAAAGCAACTCCAAGGAGTAGCTTGAATCAATTGGCTTCCCAAAAGATATATGAGAACATATTTAGGGAAAGCCATATCAGAACATCCTCCACAAACAAGATCCAAAAGAGTGAGAGACAAAGAGCATTTAAGTAAATGGGAACTTGTTTGAGCAACATGCCACATAGGAACAAGATAATTAGCAATATCAATTCTAGGTGGCAAAACCTCACATTTTCACATTTTCTAGGCTTGTAATATGCACATAGCTTATTACTCCCCAATAATGTGATAATCCATTTATTTTAACACAAGAGGCAAACAAAAACAACTAGAGAAATTAATGGACATTATATAATTTGAATTTCTCATGAGCATGACATACCACAAAGAGAATAGATAATATTGATATATCAAAACTAAGTGGTATTCCTCATGTACACACATTTTTAGGATTGTGAAGTGCACGAAGCATATCACTCTCCAAAAATGGATAGTCCATTTATCTCTCAAAGAGAGCCAACAAGATAAGATATCATATAAAAGCAATAAGGCTCAAAACAAGTAGATGGTGTGCAAACCAAAATACACATACTTGATTTCTCAAGATAAGTAAGTAGAGAGCACAACACATACAAACACTAGCAAGGTACAAAACCTAACACATGCAAGGGTGCAAGCAACTTTCAATGTATATATGATCTAAATAAAAGTTACCGCAAGGAGGAACATTGGATATGAGATAGAACAATATAATCCATATGACTTGACTTGAGAGAATATAATTGATGAAGATCCCTTAATTCTTCATAGTGTAGCCAAGTCTCCAAAGCCCTCCAACAACACCTATTGATCAAGTTTTAGCTTGTTGGTCCCCAACCAAGTTGGGTCCTAAGAGGTTAGTCACAATAGGTTTGGTAACCCAAATGGTTCTTTTCTTGACACCACTTTGAGTACCAACAAATTTGGCAAACACATTGCCAACCTTATCCTTCCGAAGAGAATAAACATCATCAACTATAATGGGGTTGGATAAGGTACCATTAGTGCATGAAGAAGCAAAGTGACCCTTCTCACGGCATAGGTAGCAACATCTACTTCCTCCTCTCTTCTTAGTTGGAGTCTTGACTTGAGGAGGGGTAGCTTGATTCTTCTTGGGAAGAGACCGTTCTTCAACTTGAGGAGCTTGAGTTTGAACTTGAGGCTTCTTCCCTTGTTGCTTCTCACTAAGAGCCTTCTTCTTCAAAGGGCAAGATCTAACATGGTGCCCTTCAACTTTGCACTTGAAGCAAACAATCTTGGCCGAGTCTTTGACTTGTTCTTGGCCCTTTTTCTTCTTAATGATCTTGGACTTGTTCTTGTTGTTTGAGTTGAATCCAAGTCCACTCTTATCATTGGGGCATCTTTGAACACTCAACATATTGTCAAGTGTGGACTTCCCAACATGACGCTTTTCCAAGTCTTTCTTCAAAGAAGTGACTTGGGCCTTGAGCTCATTTAATTCCTCTACATGGTTAGTATCAACAAAAACACTAGAGGAAGTAGACGCTTCATTGTTAGAGCAACAAGGTATGGAAAGTAATTCATCACAAGATGTAGAAGCATTGTGAGTGGATGAATCACTCGGACTAGCACATGGCAATAAGGCATTTCTAGAAGAAGTTGTGCCAATATCCACATGAGGCTCACAAGATGTTACCTTTGTACAGATAGCCTCATGAGCTAACTTTAGCCTAGCATGGGATGCTAGAAGATCATCATTAGAGCTAGAAAGCTTTTCATGACTTTCTTCCAATTTCCCATACTTACTAGATAGCAACTCAAGTTGAGCCCTTAGCTCAACATTCTCCTTCAAAATAGATGCTTCACAAGAAGTGGAGTTAGTAGCACAAGCATCATTAATATTAGAGATGGAAGAAGACAATTTGACAAGCTTGTCATTCTTAGATAGTTGAGTTTGGAGTTGATCATGAGACTTGATAAGGAGAGAGTGTTCACTTTCTAAAGCCTTGTGAGCTTTGTCAAGTCTCTCTATGTCCTCATTTAGTCTAGCATTGCCAACACCAAATTCAACTTTTTCCATTTTAAGCACTTTATACTTAGCAAGGGCATGATCTCTTTCCTTAATGATTTTAGCAATAATAAGATCATTAGACTCATCAAGGGATTCAATTTTCTCTTCAAGAGAAGACCTAAGCTCTTCTTCTTCTTCAAGAGAAGCGTTCAAGTAAGCTATGGTGATAGAGTCATCTCTCTCAATTTGACACTTCTCATCAAATTGACTTTCCAAATCCTCAATGAATTCCCTACTCTTAATAATATAAGCAATGATTTCACATAGAGGAGGGATAGCTTTACTACCTTTGGGGAGAGCACCAAGTACCATCTCACCCATCTTGGTTAAGGATTCAAAGTCAAAACCTTCTTCATGAGAATCCTCATCCACATCATCACAATTTGGATTCGAGGTGGGAGATACCTCGGAATCCTTAGCCATAAGGCAAACATGATTAATGGTTGAGGGAGATGAAGAAAAACTTGAAGCACCATTGAGGACCATGTCTTGTTCCAACAAATGTTGGGATTCTTCTACATTGTTAGTCATGCAAGAAATAGAGGATATGGAAGTATTGTTTTCATGGCAACAAGACATATGAAGCATATCATCATGAGATTTAGTTAAACAACTATTACATGATATGCAAGGACTATCAACTCTAGCATGTATGACATTTGGAGTGCTAGAAGAGTTTAAGTCCAAAGATAGAACATTGCAATGTGATAGAGAAGAAGTATAATCAATAGTAAGTTCACCATCACCAAGGCAATTTCTATCACCACTCACCATATCAATACCTTGTGACGAATCACATGTTGGTGAAGTGGAAGAAGTTGTGAACTCATCACGACCGGAGGTGGAGGGAGAACAATCATCCTCAATAATTTTGGACACTTCATATATATCTTGAAGCTTGGTCCAAAGCTCATGTGCATTTCGAAAAGGCATGATTGAAGCAAGAACTACATCGGTCAAAACACATATAAGACCATTAGTAACTTGAGTCTCGAGATGAGAGTTTATCTCATCCTCTAAAGATAATTCTTGGGAATCCTTTGGAGGAGATAAACTCACATCTACAATCCTCTTAATATAATTTGGACCCATGGCCCTAAAAAAATTAAGCATGCGAATTTTCCAAACATCATAATTTGTGCCATTGAATATGAAAGTGGGATCGTGCACTAATTCTATAAACGACATCTTTTACTCTCTAGGCGGTAAAGCCCAAAAAGAGAGACCAGGCTCTGATACCAATTGAAAGGATAATGATGTCGCCTAGAGGGGGGGTGAATAGGCGGTTTAAAACTTTTCCGGTTTAGGCTTGATAATTGCGGAATAAAACTAGGTGTTTAAATTAACAAGCCGACAACCTAAATAAACTAGGCTCACCTATGTGCACCAACAACTTATGCTAAGCAAGATAAACAACAAGGTGACAACAATAGAATACTTCAAGCACGAAGGCTATCACAATGTAAAGTGCATAAGTAAAAGCTCGGGTATAGAAATAACCGAGGCACGCGGAGACGAGAATGTATTCCCGAGTTCCTCCTTGTTAAGGGAGTACGTCTCGTTGGAGAGGTGTGAACCGACACAACGGTTCAACAACCACAAAGGTTTCACCTTCTTCTCCGATGAACCGCACCACAAAGGCTTGGTTCACCTTCCACTATCGGAATTCCTTCGAGGCGGAATCCGGAGCCTTTCAACAACAATCCGGGGCACAACCCACAATGGGATTGGGGGCTCCCGAACGGCCTCCAACAACAATCCGGGGCACAACCCACAATGGGATTGGGGGCTCCCGAACGGCTTCAAGTGACCACACAAGGGTCCAACCACCACAAAGGCGTCTAGGGTCCAAGGACCCAAGAGTAACAAGCTCACAAACTTTCAACTTCCACGAATCCTCGTGGAGAGCACACCGATGCACCAAATGCAAAAGGCAAGAGCACAAGTGCTCAAATCCTTCACTCTCAAATCCCACCAAAAGCAACTAATGCTTATGGGGGGAGAAGAGAGGAAGAACAAGGAATCCACAAAGGAGTCAAATCCTTCACTCTTAAATCCCACCAAAAGCAACTAATGCTTATGGGGGGAGAAGAGAGGAAGAACAAAGGAGAAGAACCACAAAGTAACTCCAAGATCTAAATCCACTAGGTTCCCCTCACTTAGAGGAGAGATTGATTGGTGGAAAGGTGCATCTAGATCTCCTCTCTCTTTTCCCTCAAGAAGTAGCAAGAATCATTGGAGGGATGGAGAGATAGCAAGCTCAAGAAGGTCAACAATGGAGGTCAAAACTTGCTAGAAAGGTTGGGGAACCATTGGGGAAGAAGGCCCCTTAAATAGGTCAACCCAAATTCCAACCGTTGGGTGCAGATTCGCGCCGTAGCGGTACTACCGCTGGCCCTAGCGGTACTACCGCCCCCCTAGGGAGTTAGAGCATCAAAACGGGCTGAAAACAGGCTTCCGTAGCGGTACTACCGCCCCGGGCAGCGGTACTACCGCCCCGGCGGAACTACCGCTCCCGGTACCGCCGAAAACGGCTCTCTGTTAGCTCCGGCGGTACCTCGGGCGGTACCGCGGCGGTACTACCGCCACAGCAAAAAACAGCAGAAACTGATAAACGAAAACGTCAATATCTTTTCCATCCGGACTCCGTTTTCGATGATTTTTGGCTCGTTGGAATCGTTACAACGAGCTCTACTTGAATGTGCATAGAAACATCACAGTCCATCATGTGAGGATAAAACCAAATGGGGAAAGGTTGAACTTTCCTAAACAATGCAAACCGGTAAAACCTCCTTCATCAAAAACGCAACAAGATATTCATACGAAATCTGTTTTTGATGAACTAGAGCTAAGTATGGAGATAAACCAAGCTCTAAATCCTCACATGGATAAAAGGCAACAAGTTTTCCAAAGTAAAACCATTTTCGAAGGACTTGGTCTTGTCATGAAGATCACGACAAGCACCAAAACTCAACACGGAGAAAAACCAAATAAGAACCAAGAAAGATGATATGCCAAGCATGCAAAGGTTTGAACTCTCCACAAAGATGCGATCAAGTTACTCACTCGAGAGCCCCTCTTGATAGTACGCCTATCTATCCTATAGCCCTATCAAGATCATACCTTTGCCATGAGCATTCCACTTGAGCTAGATGATGACGATCTTGACTCTCTCAGGTTGAAACACCTTTCTTGTTTGTGCTTGCTAGCACATGCTTGATGAAGACTTCTCAAAATGCTCCCCCATACTCCATTATGGGAGGGCCTCGCTAAGCTTCGTCTTCATGTCTCCTTTGCAAGCTTCAATCAAAAGATATCTTCCGAGATGCATCATATTGAGCTTGCACTTCATCATCTTCTCTTGATATGTATGATGGCTTGGGGTTAAACATGATTGTTCACTCAATCTTCTATTCCAATCCATACTTGCAATGAGCTCAACTCTACACATGACCATTCTTCATATAAACCCTTTAAATAGAGCATTGGTCATTAAGTCATCTTGAAGAGTCCAACACATGAACTCCTATAATTTCCCATGGACAAGATCTATAAGAATATCTCAATGTAAACATTAGTCCATAAGGATTGTCATTAATTACCAAAACCACGCATGGGGGCAACCATGCACTTTCAGAGGGGCGATTAGGTTTTTGGGGAGCGTCTCATACGCGACTGCTCGCCTACGTTCTTCGTCATCGTCTGCGACTACTTCCTCTTCGTCCACTACTTCCACTAAGTCCGCGTCGCCTTCGTCTTCGTCATGGGAACTGATGCCGACCGCCTCGCCGCTGAGAAGGCTGCCGCTGACAAGAGGGCTGCCGACGACGCTTCTGCTTCTGCTTCGGCCAATTGGCCAACTGCTGGGTATGATATGTTCATCCCTGTACTGGTTATTTGCATGCTTGCCGTACTAGTAATCTGTGTAGATGTTTTTACTACATATCTAATACATGGTTACATCATTAAGTTTCAGTATGTCATTAGCACCATTTACGTCATGATGTTAGTTTATAATTGGATTAATATAATCGAATAATTGCTTATATTCTCAACAATCCAAAAACCTAATGTGTGTAGGCAATTTTCGATCCAAGGTTTTGCTGCTGCACAGAAACCAACCCCGTTCACGGGGACGTACTTTAAACGTTGGCAGACCAAAACCACCTTATGGCTCACTGCGATGAACGTGTTCTGGGTCGCCGGTGTGACTCCCACCGGAACGATTGCTCCTGAACAGGAGAAGGCGTTTAGGGAGGCCACCATCGTCTTTGTTGGAGCCGTTCTAAGCGTGATCGGAGAAAGTTGGTCGACGCATATTTGCATGTGCAGGTTGCCAAGGACTTGTGGGAGGCGCTTGAATCTAAATTCGGCGCAACCGATGCTGTAAGCGAGATGTATACCATCGAGCAGTTCCATGATTACAAAATGGTTGAAAACCGTTCTGTATTGGAGCAGGCTCATGAGATACAATACATCGCAAAAGAGCTTGAGCTTCTCAAGTGTGACCTACCGGGCAAATTTGTCGCGGTATGCATAATCGCTAAGCTGCCTAATTTATGGAGGAGCTTTGCCATCACTCTAAAACATCAGAGGCGTGAATTCTCTGTTGAGGATGTCATTGGCTATCTGAGTGTTGAGCAGAATTCCCGGGCAAAGGACTCGCATGGAAAAGGCGAAGGTACTTCTGTTGCCAACATGGTACAGAACAACTTCAACCCCCACAAGCACAAAGGGAAAACTGGTGTCCAACAGAATACCGCCTTCAAGAAGAAGGGTAACAAACCCTTCAAGAAGGATAAAAAGAAAGGTGTATGCTACACCTGTGGTTCAGAGGAACATTGGGCTCCTAAGTGCCCGAAGAAGTTCAAGAAACCAGGACAGGACTCCAAGTCCGTCAACATGATTGTGAGCAACAATGAGAATGGTGCATCTGGGTACGGTAATTTGTTTACTGTATTTTCAGTTTGTCAGTCTAACGAATGGTGGATTGACACAGGTGCAAATACTCATGTATGTGCTGACATTTCATTGTTTTCTTCTTATTAGGTCACAGGGAACGGATCCGTATTGATGGGGAATGGAGCGAGTGCTTCTGTTCTTGGTGTTGGCACGGTCGATCTGAAGTTTACTTCGGAAAGGATCGTGCAGCTCAAGAACGTGCAGCATGTCCCCGCCATCAAGAAGAATCTCGTTAGTGGCTCCCTTCTATGTAGAGAAGGGTTTAAGTTGGTATTCGAGTCTAATAAAGTAGTTGTTACGAAATATGAACTGTTTGTTGGAAAAGGTTATGAATGCGGAGGCATGTTCCGCTTTTCTCTTACTGATTTCTGTAATAAAGTCGTGAACAATATTCATTCGAATGTTAATGAAACAGAAGTTTGGCATTCACGTCTTTGTCACATTGGTTTCGGTTGTATGACGCGGCTAGCAAAACTAAGTTTAATCCCATCTTTCACTTTATCCAAAGGTTCTAAATGTCTCTCGCGTGTTCAAGCAAAACAACCTCGCAAGCCTCATAAAGCTGTGGAGGAAAGACACTTGGCACCGTTAGAACTTATATATTCTGATCTTTGTGAGATGAATGGCTTATTGACTAAAGGTGGAAAGAGATATTTCATGACACGGATAGATGATTCCACTAGATTTTGCTATGTATATTTGTTAAGCACTAAAGATGAGGCTCTTCACTACTTTAAAATCTATAAGGCAGAAGTTGAGAATCAACTTGAAAAGAAAATTAAACGAATCAGGTCGGATCGTGGTGGAGAGTACTTCTCGAATCAATTTGACTCTTTCTGTTCGGAACATGGTATTATTCATGAGAGGACGCCTCCCTATTCTCCCCAGTCAAATGAGGTAGCCGAACGGAAAAACCGTACTCTAACAGATTTGGTTAACGCCATGTTAGATACATCGGGTTTATCCAAGGCATGGTGGGGGAGGCGATATTGACGTCATGTCATGTCCTGAATAAAGTTACGATAAAAGACAATGAGCTCACTCCGTATGAGCAATGGGAGAAGAGAAGGACAACACTCTCATATTTACGTACTTGGGGCTGTTTGGCGAAAGTCAATGTGCCGATCCCCAAAAAGCGTAACCTTGGACCCAAGACCGTGGACTGTGTTAATTTGGGCTACGCTAAGAATAGTGTTGGCTATAGATTTTTAGTAGTGAAATCTGAAGTAGCTGACGTGAAGGTCGGTACAGTTATGGAGTCTAAAAATGCTACTTTCTTTGAGGATGTTTTTCCTATGAAAGATATGCAAAGCACTTCTGGACAGGAATCTGAGGAAACTCATGAGCCTGCCATTCCAATGGAATATTATGAACAAACCCATGATGAAATTCCTGAGAAGGATGACGAGGAAACCCTTGGTAGGGGCAAGTGACAGAGGACTGCAAAGTCATTTGGCGATGATTTCCTCGTGTACCTTGTGGATGACACTCCCACTTATATTTCAGAGGCTTATGCATCCTCGGATGCTGATTACTGGAAAGAAGCAGTCCGTAGCGAGATGGATTCCATCATGGCTAACGGGACATGGGAAATTACTGAACGTCCCTATGGTTGTAAACCGTTGGGCTGTAAGTGGGTGTTGAAAAAGAAGCTTAGGCCCGATGGTACGATTGAAAAGTACAAGGCTAGGCTTGTGGCCAAGGGCTACGCCCAGAAAGAAGAGGAAGATTTCTTCGATACTTATTCACCTGTGGCCAGACTGACCACCATACGAGTTTTACTCTCGTTGGCAGCCTCGCATGGTCTTCTCGTCCATCAAATGGATGTTAAGACGGCTTTCCTAAATGGAGAGCTAGACGAGGAAATCTATATGCAACAGCCAGATGGCTTTGTATTAGATGGTCAGGAAGGAAAGGTATGTAAGTTACTGAAATCTTTATATGGCCTAAAACAAGCACCTAAGCAATGGCATGAGAAATTCAATACAACTTTAACCTCTGTTGGTTTTGTTGTTAATGAAGCTGACAAATGCGTATACTATCGTCATGGTGGGGGCGAATGAGTTATACTGTGCTTGTATGTTGATGACATACTGATTTTTGGGACCAACCTCAAAGTCATTGAGGAGGTCAAGTCTTTTCTATCTCAAAACTTTGAGATGAAGGACCTTGGTGTGGCTGATGTTATTCTGAACATCAAGCTACTGAGAGATAATGAGGGTGGGATTACACTTTTGCAATCCCATTACGTTGAGAAGATTTTGAGTCGTTTTGGATACTCGGACTGCAAAACTTCTCCAACGCCATATGATCCTAGTGTGCAGATTCGAAAATTCAATGGCACAGCTAAGGATCAACTGAGATACTCTCAAGTAATTGGTTCACTCATGTACCTAGCTAGCGCGACAAGGCCTGACATCATGTTTGCTGTGTGCAAACTTAGCCGGTTTGTTTCCAATCTGGGTGATGTGCATTGGCATGCTGTCGAAAGAATCATATGGTATTTGAAAGGTACTGAAAACTACGGACTTCACTATACCGGAAGCCCGTCAGTGCTTGAAGGGTACTGTGATGCGAATTGGATCTCTGATGCTGATGAGATGAAAGCCACAACAGGGTATGTGTTTACCCTTTGAGGTGGTGCTGTTTCCTGTAAGTCTTGCAAGCAAACGATCCTGACGAGATCGACAATGGAAGCAGAATTAACAGCATTGGACACATCTGGTGTCGAATCAGGATGGCTTCGAGATCTTTTGATGGACTTGCCTGTGGTTGAAAAGTCAGTTCCGGCTATCCTTATGAACTGTGATAATCAAACAGTAATTGTTAAGGTTAAGAGTTCAAAGTACAACATGCAGTCCAACAAACACATAAGAATGAGATTAAATGCTGTCAGACATTTGAGAAACTCCGGAGTAATAGCATTGGATTATATCCAGTCGGCTAAGAATCTGACAGATCCCTTCACTAAAGGGCTATCACGTGTTGTGATAGAAAATGCATCGAGAGAGATGGGTATGAGACCCACATGAGTTGCCATGGTAGTAACCCAACCTATGTGATCGGAGATCCCGTGAAGTAGGACCTGGGAAAATAAGCTAGTGGTTAACTGAATAGAGTAAATTTTACTAACCCACTCCATTGGAGATGCAATACTCTCGATAACTGTATGGCAGGTTGACGTATGTCTTAATGTGTTCCAAAACTTTGCATAAGCAAGACGCTATCCTACAGAGCGATCTTTGGAGGAACACACCTATATGAACCTGACTGCTGGTCACAGTCTATGAGATTAGGGTGATCTCTATTAAGTTCATGAATAGGTCAGGAGTGTGACTAATATGCTCCACCCGAGTGGTGAGCCTTCGGCAGCCTAGTACTGGTAAGACATTTGGTGAACTAATTTACGCCAAACTGACAATTCAATGCGTAGTCCATTGTCAGTTGTGAATGAGTGTAGCTATTTGCTCTAGGTGGATGTTCAACCTTAACGGGTCTCCACTGAAAATACTGGGACATCAAAACAGTGTTTGGAACAAATGATAACATCATGGGTCTTAGGGATCTGGTGGGGGATTGCTGAAATATTGGGCCATTTAGCCCATTTAACAATTCCTGAAAATCCCTAAGGCCCATGTTGTCATGGCATGTGGTGTGAGTTTAGTCCCATACTTCTAGTTCAGTGAGATGTACACTAGCTTATATACTGAGCCATTCTCCTACTAGTATGAGTTGGTGTGAGGTACGAGGAGAATGGCTGTGTACCACACGCGCGCTCCTCCTCCTCCGCCGCCCGTCTCGCCACGCCTCGCCTCGCCTCGTCACGACACGTCACGACGCGCCGCGGGTTGCGGGAATCTCGCCGAGCCGATATATTCTTTTTGTCACGCAGGAATAAAATGTCAACGGTCCTGAAACGTTTTGCCTTAATGGAAAATGAATTCAAAGTTGAAACGTCTGTCTTAAGTGCTCTTAAGTACGACCGTTTTCAGAATTCATTTGCCTTAACGTAATTGATTGTACACGTTTATGTTGGACCTCTCGCCTCCTGTGCTGCGTGTATAAAGGAGAGATCGCTCCTCTCCTGATGACATAGAATAGAATCATCTGCCCGCAGCCGCCACCGCCTCCGTCGTTACTCTACCTGTTGCTTCCATCGCTGATCCCATCCCGTCCACCACGTACACGGCTGACGGGAGAGCAGGCCTCCGAAACCCCGCATCTCTGAATCCTGTACGGGAGAGGGGCGATTAGGTTTTTGGGGAGCGTCTCATACGCGACTGCTCGCCTACGTTCTTCGTCATCGTCTGCGACTACTTCCTCTTCGTCCACTATTTCCACTACGTCCGCGTCGCCTTCGTTTTCGTCATGGGAACCGATGCCGACCGCGTCGCCGCTGAGAAGGCTGCCGCTGACAAGAGGGCTGCCGACGACGCTTCTGCTTCGGCCAATTGGCCAACTGTATGATATGTTCATCCCTCTACTGGTTATTTGCATGCTTGCCGTACTAGTAATCTGTGTAGATGTTTTTACTACATATCTAGTACATGGTTACATCATTAAGTTTCAGTATGTCATTAGCACCATTTACGTCATGATGTTAGTTTATAATTGGATTAATATAATCGAACAATTGCTTGTATTCTCAACAAACAATACCTGCAACCAGCAAGATTACAAAAGCAGCACGCAAAGTGTCCAACCAAATCAAATCGAGGAGCAAACCGTCGAACAACTTTCAAGCCAGAGCACAACCTGCCCGATTGATGAACCTAGGGTGTGGCGTCGAAAGTAAGAAATGACGAATTCAATCGGGAGCGGACAACTAACAGCATGGAGAACGCTGCTAGAGGTGGCGATGCGAGCAGACTGGCGTGGTTGATGTCAATGCCAGCACGGGTTGGTTTTTAACCTAGAAGCGGTGGCGCCTCACTTCAATCGTGCAGTTTCTACTCGATGAATTTTAAGATTCATCGGGCGCTTTGATGATTATCATCTGCGAGGAGACCGTAAGTTGTTGGGTGGAGATTAATTGCTGGCGATTAGCCACTAGCAGGAAGAGGAACGGCAACTGCTTTTTTTTCTTTGCTGGAAGAACAGGTAGAGAGATGGATTTGTGAACCCACAAAGGGATGTCCAGCCCATATGGCTTGGCGGGCTAGCCCACGAAGGGACCTCCTGCGTAGGTATGAAAAATGGCGTCGTGCCACGACTTTCTACATAACCGTATGTGGTGGGGATAAAAGGGGTGACGTGGCCTCACGAGATGGTAGGAAAATCAGTTAGTGGGGATCTTCTATTTAGATAGAGAAGATTAACGGGCTGCAAGTTACGGAAAGAGGAACATTCCCTAACGCATAAGATACCAACGCTGTTAGCCTCGACAATTCCACCTTCTTTATTATTACAGGATCAAATGCTCTCCAGTATAATAGACAAGTCGCGCCGAAGGTCCCTAAAGTTGCCTAGTCTTTATTCTGCCAAAAAAGAATTATGTTGTGCTAAACCTTGCACATTACTCTCCATGCATATCTTCTCAAAATTTGAGCTCTCCCTGAAGACCGAGCTCCAAAATGTCACTCTTTTTATTACTGGTTTCTAAAACATCAGGTGTACGTAATATAGAAATGATACTGCACGAGTACACAACACTCACA
Organism: Poa annua; assembly: GCA_026929855.1. Lineage (NCBI taxonomy): Eukaryota > Viridiplantae > Streptophyta > Magnoliopsida > Poales > Poaceae > Poa > Poa annua. Next base: position 44,493,917 of record CM049434.1, read on the forward strand.
TGATGTCTACTCTTATCCATTTAGACACTAAGAGCATCCACAACACACGATGCTTACTGAGGTCTGAGGCGCTGAAGTAGGAAAAAATAAATAGAACATAATAAATATATAGAGTAGCGCTTATGACTTGTAACGGTGGGCTCCAAAATAAACGCTAATTTAACTCGGATACCTCTGTTTGTACTTTGCGAACGAGGAAAAAGTGCTAGCGCCAGGTGTCAATTGTTGCATTGAGCATCCGGGATTACAGACCGCAACTGCTCATCCTGATGAGCACCACGTTGTTTTTTGTTTGACAAAGCGACCTACTTAAAATAAATAGTTTTATGTATTACACCCGACGACCTGTGTATAGTTATAATACACACAATCCAAACAAATACACAAATATCCGAACAAGCGCCACGTTGTGCATGCTCTAAATAGGCATCCTACAGTGCGCATGGCTTTCTAATGGACGAGTCAAACTCTTGTGAATATATAATTAGCTTTACCTTGTTGCCAGTCAGTACTCACATAAAAGGTGTAATCCTTCAGACCGATACTGTGTGGTTAGGACCAACATAGAGTAGAAATGGTGAGATGAAAGTGAGATGTCAAACTCTGGTGCACAAACAATTATATACATCTGGGCCGGGTCGTTTGCATGCTCACCTGGCTGCAAATGAGACGGCCACCTAGATTGTCACTCACCTCTCGCGAGTGCGTCTCTCCAGTAGTGACGGATAAATAACAGTATATCTTCCTCTTAATTGGTCAATTAAATAATTACATTGGATAGTGTTGTTGTGTCATTTGCTGCTGGTGTAGGCCAGTGGGGATGCGTAAGCTGGGAAATGTAAATATTGGAAAGCTCGATCTCTGTACCTTACAATGTGCTTTATCTCCTACTCGTATTAATCATTGATTAACTATACATTTCGCTCCATGGAATCTTCTACGGGTTGAAGGGACAAGAAAATGACATCACTGCGCATGTCATTTACCTTAATCCATCCTAGCCTCTACGATCAAAATCTATCTTTTTTTACTAGTAATGCTTTCCATGCATGCATGATGGAGTATATAATTTTTAGTTGGTAATGTGTTGCCCAAACGTCAGGCCAGGGCCTACAACAATCACTGGTTGAATGCACCGTCATTCACAGAACCGGTTGAATAATCATAACAAGCCTGGTTAGTGAGGTACTGATGTGGCACATAATGAGGAAAGAAGCAAATGCGTGAACCACATATGAAAAGCGTCCTTTTCTTTCCCACTTAACAGGAGTACGTGAGTAATTACACTAGTAGAAAACGGGGCTTTGGTTCACCTCTTTAGCCCGCAGTTAAAATGGAATCGCGACTAAAGGGGTGCAATCCACCAGGTTGAATTTGTGAGAGACCTTTAGTCCCGGCTCGTGTCACGAACCGGGACTAAAGGGTCACCACATGCGGCCGCAGAGGCGGGGCCCAGCGTGTGACCCTTTAGTCCCGGTTCGTGGCACCAACCGGGACTAAAGCCTTAACCTTTAGTCCCGGTTGGTGGCACCAACCTGGACTAAAGGGTCTGCGGCAGGCTACTTTTTTACCGCGAAAAAATAACGTCTAAAATAAATAAACAAAAATTATAAAAAAAATTAAATTTAAAAATCCTTTGACGTGCCAGTACCTATCGCAACCTACTATTAGGGCAAATTTTAAATTTTGATTTTTTGCAAAAAAAGTGATCTCAATTTAAAAAGCTATAACTTTTGCGTATGAATTCGGAAAAATTGCGTAATATATGAAAAAATATCTACGCAATTAGGTCACATAAAATGACATTGTGTGATGATTTACCATGTTAAGCTTTTTTATTAATTGTAGCCAAAGTTTAGTCTCGGATGGAATGATTGAATGCGAAACTTGCACGGCGGGTCAACCGGAAGGAGTCTTTTTATGGAAATTTTGTCACAACTCAAGTTTACTATTTTTTATAGCAACTAGTACACATATAAGGACCCCATGCCAAAGGATATTCTTTTTTGAGGTGTTTATCACTTTATTCCATTTTTCGTAAAAACGATCAAAACGGTCGCGATAACTATTCATCGAAAGAGGTAAGATTTTCAAGAATTATCAATGTTTCTGTGATATAACCAATAGTTGTGTACCTTAAATGATTGTTCCAAAAGATTCAGACCAAACTATCAAATAGTTGTAGCTCAAATTTGAATTACTTTCGAAAAATCGACATAAACTCATTTAACTAGGCGAAATTAGGTAGAAATCAAGGAAAAACTTAATACTTGGGGATTATCAATCATATGTGTAGTAGTTTCCATGAAAATTAAATGGGTGCCATTTTGCATCATATTTTTTGTACTTTGTTCACAAAAAAAGTTATTTTTTGCACTTAAAAAAATGAAAAATGATATTTATGAAAATAATTTCAAGAATCCCTTTGGCATGATTGTTTCCTATACATATATGCACCTATTTGTGGAATATGAGATCTTTATCACAAACTATGCCATGGAAATGACCACAACTTGATCATTTGGCTTGAAACTTATAAATGTTTATAGATGATAGTCCTTTTTGTGAAGACTTTTTTGGTAAATTTTGTCAAAAATCAAGCTTATCATTTTTCATGGCAACTAGTACACATATAAGGACCCCATGCCAAAGGATTTCCTTTTTTGAGGTGTTTATCTCTTTATTCCATTTTTTCGTAAAAACGATCAAAACGGTCGCGATGACTATTTATCGAAAGAGGTACGATTTTCAACAATTATCAATGTATATAGGATATAACCAATAGTTGTGTACCTTAAAATGATTTTGCCAAAAGATTCAGACCAAACTATCAAATAGTTGTTGTTCAAATTTGAATTACTTTCGAAAAATCGACATAAACTCATTTAACTAGGCGAAATTAGGTAGAAATCAAGAAAAAACCTAATACTTGGGGATTATCAATCATATGTGTAGTAGTTTCCATGAAAATTAAATGGGTGCCATTTTGCATCATATTTTTTGTACTTTGTTCACAAAAAAAGTTATTTTTTGCACTTAAAAAATGGAAAATGATATTTATGAAAATAATTTCAAGAATCCCTTTGGCATGATTGTTTCCTATACCAATATGCACCTATTTGTGGAATATGAGATCTTTATCACAAACTATGCCATGGAAATGACCACAACTTGATCATTTGGCTTGAAACTTGTAAATGTTTATAGATGATAGTCCTTTTTGTGAAGACTTTTTTGGTAAATTTTGTCAAAAATCAAGCTTATCATTTTTCATGGCAACTAGTACACATATAAGGACCCCATGCCAAAGGATTTCCTTTTTTGAGGTGTTTATCTCTTTATTCCATTTTTTCGTAAAAACGATCAAAACGGTCGCGATGACTATTTATCGAAAGAGGTACGATTTTCAAGAATTATCAATGTATATAGGATATAAACAATAGCTGTGTACCTTAAAATGATTTTGCCAAAAGATTCAGACCAAACTATCAAATAGTTGTTTTTCAAATTTGAATTACTTTCGAAAAATCGACATAAACTCATTTAACTAGGCGAAATTAGGTAGAAATCAAGAAAAAACCTAATACTTGGGGATTATCAATCATATGTGTACTAGTTTCCATGAAAATTAAATGGGTGCCATTTTGCATCATATTTTTTGTACTTTGTTCACAAAAACAGTTATTTTTTGCACTTAAAAAATGGAAAATGATATTTATTAAAATAATTTCAAGAATCCCTTTGGCGTGATTGTTTCCTATACCAATATGCACCTATTTGTGGAATATGAGATCTTTATCACAAACTATGCCATGTAAATCACCACAACTTGATCATTTGGCTTGAAACTTATAGAGGTTTATAGATGATAGTCCTTTTTGTGAAGACATTTTTGGTAAATTTTGTTAAAAATCAAGTTTATCATTTTTCATGGCAAATAGTACACATATAAGGACCCCATGCCAAAGGATTTCCTTTTTTGAGATGTTTATCACTTCATTCCATTTTTTCTTAAAAACGATCAAAACGGTCGCGATGATTATTCGTCGAAAGAGGTAAGATTTTCAAGAATTATCAATGTATATAGGATATAAACAATAGTTGAGTACCTTAAAATGATTTTTCCAAAAGATTCAGAGCAAACTATCAAATAGTTGTTGTTAAAATTTGACTTACTTCCGAAAAATCGACATAAACTCATTTAACTAGGCGAATTAGGTAGAAATCAAGGAAAAACCTAATACTTGGGGATTATCCATCATATGTGTAATAGTTTCCATGAAAATTAAATGGGTTCCATTTTCCATCATATTTTTTGTACTTTGTTCACAAAAAAGTCATTTTTCGCACTTAAAAAATGGAAAATGATATTTATGAAAATAATTTTAAGAATCCCTTTGGCATGATTGTTTCCTGTAACAATATGCACCAATTTGTGCAATATGAGATCTTTATGACAAACTATGCCGTGAAAATGACCATAACTTGATCATTTGGCTTGAAACTTATAGATGATAGACCTTTTTGTGAAGACTTTTTTTGCAAATTTTGTCAAAAATCAAGTTTATCATTTTTCATGGCAGCTAGTACACATATAAGGACCCCATGTCAAAGGATTTCCTTTTTGAGGTGTTTATCACTTTATTCCATTTTTCCGTAAAAACGATCAAAACGGTCGCAATGACTATTTATCGAAAGAGGTAAGATTTTCAAGAATTATCAATGTATTTGTGATATAACCAAAAGTTTTGTACCTTAAAATTATTTTTCCAAAAGATTCAGACCAAACTATCAAATAGTTGTTGTTCAAATTTGACTTACTTTCGAAAAATCAACATAAACTCATTTAACTAGGCGAAATTAGGTAGAAATCAAGGAAAAACCTAATACTTGGGGAATATCCATCATATGTGTACTAGTTTCCATGAAAATTAAATGGGTGCCATTTTGCATCATATTTTTTGTACTTTGTTCACCAAAAAGTCATTTTTCGCACTTTCAAAATGGAAAATGATATTTATGAAAATAATTTCAAGAATCCCTTTGGCATGATTGTTTCCTGTAACAATATGCACCTATTTGTGGAATATGAGATCTTTATCACAAACTATGCCGTGGAAATGACCATAACTTCATCATTTGGCTTGAAACTTCTATATGTTTATAGATGATAGACCTTTTTGTGAAGACTTTTTATGGAAATTTTGTCAAAAATCAAATTTACTATTTTTCATGGCAACTAGTACACATATAAGGACCCCATGCCAAAGTATTTCCTTTTTTGAGGTGTTTATCTCTTTATTCCATTTTTTCGTAAAAACGATCAAAACGGTCGCGATGATTATTTATCGAAAGAGGTAAGATTTTCAAGAATTATCAATGTATATAGGATATAAATTATAGTTGTGTACCTTAAAATTATTTTTCCAAAAGATTCAGACCAAACTATCAAATAGTTGTTGTTCAAATTTGAATTACTTTCGAAAAATCGACATAAACTCATTTAACTAGGCGAAATTAGGTAGAAATCAAGAAAAAACCTAATACTTGGGGATTATCAATCATATGTGTACTACTTTCGATGAAAATTAAATGGGTGCCATTTTGCATCGTATTTTTTGTACTTTGTTCACAAAAAAAGTTATTTTTTGAACTTAAAAAATGGAAAATGATATTTATTAAAATAATTTCAAGAATCCCTTTGGCATGATTGTTTCCTATACCAATATGCACCTATTTTTGGAATATGAGATCTTTATCACAAACTATGCCATGGAAATGACCACAACTTGATCATTTGGCTTGAAACTTATAGAGGTTTATAAATGATAGTTCTTTTTGTGAAGACATTTTTGGTAAATTTTTTCAAAAATCAAGCTTATCATTTTTCATGGCAAATAGTACACATATAAGGACCCCATGCCAAAGGATTTCCTTTTTTGAGTTGTTTATCACTTTATTCCATTTTTTCGTAAATACGATCAAAACGGTCGCGATGACTATTTATCGAAAGAGGTACGATTTTCAAGAATTATCAATGTATATAGGATATAAACAATAGTTGTGTACCTTAAAATGATTTTGCCAAAAGATTCAGACCAAACTATCAAATAGTTGTTGTTCAAATTTGAATTACTTTCGAAAAATCGACATAAACTCATTTAACTAGGCAAAATTAGGTAGAAATCAAGAAAAAACCTAATACTTGGGGATTATCAATCATATGTGTACTAGTTTCCATGAAAATTAAATGGGTGCCATTTTGCATCATATTTTTTGTACTTTGTTCACAAAAAAAGTTATTTTTTGCACTTAAAAAATGGAAAATGATATTTATGAAAATAATTTCAAGAATCCCTTTGGCATGATTGTTTCCTATACCAATATGCACCTATTTGTGGAATATGAGATCTTTATCACAAACTATGCCATGGAAATGACCACAACTTGATCATTTTGCTTGAAACTTATAGAGGTTTATAGATGATAGTCCTTTTTGTGAAGACGTTTTTGGTAAAAAAATTCAAAAATCAAGTTTATCATTTTTCATGGCAAATAGTACACATATAAGGACCCCATGCCAACGGATTTCCTTTTTTGAGTTGTTTATCACTTTATTCCATTTTTTCGTAAAGACGATCAAAACGGTCGCGATGATTATTTATCGAAAGAGGTAAGATTTTAAAGAATTATCAATGTATATAGGATATAAACAATATTTGTGTACCTTAAAATGATTTTTCCAAAAGATTCAGAGCAAACTACCAAATAGTTGTTGTTAAAATTTGACTTACTTCCGAAAAATCGACATAAACTCGTTTAACTAGGCAAATTAGGTAGAAATCAAAGAAAAACCTAATACTTGGGGATTATCAATCATATGTGTACTAGTTTCCATGAAAATTAAATGGGTTCCATTTTCCATCATATTTTTTGTACTTTGTTCACAAAAAAGTCATTTTTCGAACTTAAAAAATGGAAAATGATATTTATGAAAATAATTTTAAGAATCCCTTTGGCATGATTGTTTCCTGTAACAATATGCACCAATTTGTGGAATATGAGATCTTTATCACAAACTATGCCATGGAAATGACCATAACTTGATCATTTGGCTTGAAACTTATAGATGTTTATAGATGATAGACCTTTTTGTGAAGACTTTTTTTTGCAAATTTTGTCAAAAATCAAGTTTATCATTTTTCATGGCAGCTAGTACACATATAAGGACCCCATGTCAAAGGATTTACTTTTTTGAGTTGTTTATCACTTTATTCCATTTTTTCGTAAAAAACGATCAAAACGGTCGCAATGACTATTTATCGAAAGAGGTAAGATTTTCAAAAATTATCAATGTATTTGTGATATAACCAATAGTTTTGTACCTTAAAATGATTTTTCCAAAAGATTCAGACCAAACTATCAAATAGTTGTTGTTCAAATTTGAATTACTTTCGAAAAATCGACATAAACTCGTTTAACTAGGCGAAATTAGGTAGAAATCAATGAAACACATAATACTTGGGGAATATCCATCATATGTGTACTAGTTTCCATGAAAATTAAATGGGTGCCATTTTGCATCATATTTTTTGTACTTTGTTCACAAAAAAGTCATTTTTCGCACTTAAAAAATGGAAAATGATATTTATGAAAATAATTTCAAGAATCTCTTTGGCATGATTGTTTCCTGTAACAATATGCACCTATTTGTGGAATATAAGATCTTTATCAAAAACTATGCCGTGGAAATGACCATAACTTCATCACTTCATCATTTGGCTTGAAACTTCTATATGTTTATAGATGATAGACCTTTTTGTGAAGACTTTTTTGGCAAAAATTTTCAAAAATCAAATTTATCATTTTTCATGGCACCTAGTACACATATAAGGACCCCATTTCAAAGGATATTCTTTTTTCAGGTGTTTATCACTTTATTCCATTTTTTCGTAAAAACGATCAAAACGGTCGCGATGACTATTTATCGAAAGAGGTAAGATTTTCAAGAATTATCAATGTATTTGTGATATAACCAATAGTTGTGTACCTTAAAATAATTTTTCCAAAAGATTCAGACCAAACTATCAAATAGTTGTTGTTCACATGTGAATTACTTTCGAAAAATCGACATAAACTCATTTAACTAGGCGAAATTAGGTAGAAATCAAGGAAAAACATAATACTTGGGGAATATCGATCATATGTGTACTAGTTTCCATGAAAATTAAATGGGTGCCATTTTGCATCATATTTTTTGTACTTTGTTCACAAAAAGTCATTTTTCGCACTTAAAAAATGGAAAATGATATTTATCAAAATAATTTCAAGAATCCCTTTGGCATGATGTTGCCTATACCAATATACACCTATTTGTGGAATATGTGATCTTTATCACAAACTATGCCGTGGAAATGAACATAACTTGATCATTTGGCTTGAAACTTCTAGATGTTTATAGATGATATTCCTTTTGTGAAGACTTTTTTGGCAAATTTTGTCAAAAATCAAGTTTATCATTTTTCATGACAACTAGTACACATATAAGGATCCCATGCCAAAGAATATTCTTTTTTGAGGTGTTTATCACTTTATTCCATTTTTTCGTAAAAACGATCAAAACGGCCGCGATGACTATTCATCGAACGAGGTAAGATTTTCAAGAATTATCAATGTTTCTGTGATATAACCAATAGTTGTGTACCTTAAAATGATTTTTCCAAAAGATTAAGACCAAACTATCAAATACTTGTAGTTCAAATTTGAATTACTTTCGAAAAATCGACATAAACTCATTTAACTAGGCGAAATTAGGTAGAAATCAAGGAAAAATCTAATACTAGGGGATTATCCATCATAGGTGTACTAGTTTCCATCATATTTTTTGGGCTTTGTTCACAAAAAAAGTCATTTTTCGCACTTAAAAAATGGAAAATGATATTTATGAAAATAATTTCAAGAATACCTTTGGCATGATTGTTTCCTATACCAATATGCACCAATTTGTGGAATATGAGATCTTTATCACAAACTATGCCGTGGAGGTGACCATAACTTTATCATTTGGCTTGAAACTTATAGATGTTTATAGATGATAGACCTTTTTGTGAAAACTTTTTCTGCAAATTTTGTCAAAAATCAAGTTTATAATTTTTCATGGCAACTAGTACACATATAAGGACCCCATGCCAAAGGATATCCTTTTTTTGAGGTGTTTATCGTTTTATTTCATTTTTCATAAAAAAGATCAAAATGGTCACCATGGCTATCGATGTTTCTGTAATGCAAAAGATGATTCGGATGTCATATTTGGATTCCTCTAATTTTTTTGATCAATTTAGACATTTTATTTGTTAAATTCCGATTTAAGGATTTAAAGATACGAATTATCCATACTAAATAAAAAGGCAAAAAATAAAGTAATATTTATTTTATCATTATTTATTTCAATATTATTATTATATAATCATTTTTGTTTATTCAACTAAATTTTTATAATACAAGCAATGAAAAAGTGTATCATCTTGACCGAGTGGTTAATATGATTGATAAGATAGTAATATCAGTAAGTTCTCAGTTCTATCTTAGTATCTAATTTGAAAGGAGTCTAAAAGTTAAGCGTGCTCAGGGTGGAGTAGTGTGAGGATGGGTGACCGAGCGGGAAGTTTGACTATAGGTAGCTCAGGGTGGAGTAGTGTGAGGATGGGTGACCGAGCGGGAAGTTTGACTATAGGTAGGTCAGGGTGGAGTAGTGTGAGGATGGGTGACCGAGCGGGAAGTTTGACCATAGGTATGCACTTTGACTTGAGAATAGGGGTAAATATAAATTAATTTGTCAAATAATTCAAAGTTCAAAAACTAGTCGAAGATTCGGAATAAAAACAGCTGAAAAAAAACCTGAAAAAAAATCTAAAAAAAATTGATTTTTTTTGAGAAAAATGAATTTCTGCTAAAACCTTTAGTCCAGGTTGGTATTACCAACCGGGACTAAAGGTTCCCAACCCTGCGGGCACACGTGGCCATGTGGGAGGACCTTTAGTCCAGGTTCGTAAACAACCGGGACTAAAGGGTTGGGTACCTTTAGTCCCGCTTTGCTAGTCCCGGTTGTAAATTCGGGACTAAAGGCCTCTTGGAACCGGGACTATAGGCCCATTTTCCACTAGTGTTGTCATGTTTTTCGAATTTTAGAAAACATTGTACATGTAGTACGTGTGCTTATACGGCTCCCGGCCGTGTGGTACGTACTACGGGACAGTGGAGCTATGCCGTCGGCATAGGTCCATAAACCGTCTCCGCACACCTATGCTGACGGCCATCCTCGGTGTAGTACCGTTAATAAAGCTTTTATCGGCATAGCTCTGGCCATCGGTATAAGAAGCTGTTGTCGACATATTTTTTTTCAATTTAATTTTTTATTTTTTCTATTTTTTAAATATCATTTTATTTTTTAATTCTTAGTTGTTCATATACTTAATCTCAGATCACACACTTAATTTAAGGTCAAAGTACCCACTATTGATCAAACTTTCCAGTCGGTCAACCAAGACTCAAATTGCTCGATCCCAAGCATGCCTTTTCATTCCAAATGAGATTCCCAGTAAGCCGTTATACCCTGATGATATTATTATCTTACCAATCATATTAATCCATATGTCATAATGTTACACTTCTTAATTGTTTGAATTTAAAAAAAAATAAACAACAATGATTATGTAGTAATAATCTTTGAAAAAATAATAATAAAATGAATTTTAATTTAATTTTGCATTATCCATTTAATATAAAATAATTAATATCTTTAAATCCGTAAATTAGAATTTTACAAATAAAATGTCTAAATCGATTAGAAGAATGAGATGAATCCAACTAAGACATCCATATCATCTTTTGCATCATGAAAATGTCTTTTTAGATGAACAAGAACCAACATAAAATTGAATAAATTTAATTAAATCGGCGAAACAAGGTAGAAGTAAAATTCCTAGTATTTGGGGATTATTCATCAAATATGTACTACTCTCTGTGAAATTTAGTTGACTGCCATTTTTGTCGGAGAGTGACTCCCACGGAACAGGGATAGTCACACCCTGAAGAGTAGTTCGAAGGGGGATTGAACGCGGAGGTCAAACAACCCTCGAGAGGCACGACGACGGTGCTCGCCGGGCCTGGAGAGGGACAATCACGACAGAGATGGACGCCGGCCCGTACTCAGGTTCACGGCCCTCAGGAGGAGGTAACACCGCTACTCCTGCTTGTCTGTATTGCACTGTGGAAGTTACAGGACAATGAGCTTGCCGAGGGCTCTCTTGAGGCAGTTTGGTGCTTGGAGAGGGACACAATGGTCGTCTTCCTCCTCCAGCAGTAGGCTATCCTACGTGCTTGGCTAGGGTTCCCCGGGTCTAGGAAGCAATCAGCCGATCACCTTCTACGGTGGAGCTCCTGCTCCTTTTATAGGCGCCTCGGGACTCTTCCCTGCGCAGCGCGCTTACGGTGGGCTCCTACTAGGCAGTGACGTGAAGGGGAGGGAGTCCACCGCTGCCGAAATCTCCATGGACGCGGTCCATTCATGCTAAAGTTGGGCGCGGTGGCCGACAGGTTGCAGACCGCGCAGAACGGTTTGCAGGAGTTGCAGTGGTCATGGTGGAGCCCACGATGACGATCTTCTTGGAGCGTTGCGCCGTCCAGCCGCTTTATCACCAAAGAGGAAAGTCCTGGCTGTCCTGGCGCGGGCGGCGCAGCTTTGTTGACTCCTTTACCACCAGAATGGAAACTGAGGAGCTTGCATCACTCTGCGGCTGCTGCAGGGGCCATGTGCGCCCTGCAGCGCTTGCTTAGCCGCGAAGGGTCTCCACAGGGCCGTGGTGGCCTGTGGAGAGGTTTCCGCTGACCTCTCTCCAGGCGTGTTGAGCCTTGGGGAGTCTCTTGAAGCGCGGGGTCCTCTTCAGGGCCTGGCTTCCTCGTTAGGCCCTCAAGAGGAGTTGCCTCTCGAGGGTCTCTCCAAGCGGTGGCTTGGTCCTTAGTCGTTTTGTCGAATCTGTCGCGTGCGAGGCCTGGGGGGAGTGGGCTCTGCACACCCTGGTACTTACTGGGCCGACAGTAGCCCCCGGGCCCGCGATGGGCGCGGCTGAGCCCATGGACGCAGCCGGAGCGTCGTGGGCCCAAAGTGTCCGGCCGGCCCGAGCCACGCGTCACTCAGATGAGTAACGACCGCGCACGATCTGGAGCGTGCGTCGTGGGGGGGGGGGGTCCCACCGCGCCCCGGTAACTGCTCCTTGACGAGACATAAAGCCGGCACGCCGAGGCAAGGAGCCGTTACTGCTTCCCAATCTTCTCGCAGAAGCCTTCTCTGTTCCGAGCTCTCCGCTCCTGCCCTCCGGCGCGCTCAACTCCTCTCTTCTCCAGCTTCTTCCGCCGCCGCTCACGCCTCTTCTCCGACGATGAGTCCAGCCAAGAACAAGGGCAAGGTGGCCGCGGGGTCTTCTTCGCAGGCGGCGCCTGCTGAGGTCGCGCACGGCGCGGCATTGCTAGGGGTGCGCGTCAACGACAAGGCCCTCGCCAAGGTCCGCTTCCTGGTGGCGGACCGGACCAACGAGCACGGCGCTACCGCGCTCAAGGCCGCGGCGCACGGGAAGCGCCCGCGAGGGTTTTTCCCTATCTTCCAGCACTGCGTTGCGGCGGGGCTGGTGCCACCGTTCTCTCCATTCTTGGAGGCGGTGCTGGCCTTTTACCAGATCCAGCTGCTGCACCTCCACCCCAACGCCGTGCTCATCCTCGCCGTCTTCGCCTACCTCTGCGAGGCGTACTTGGGCCTGGAGCCCACGGTGGACCTCTTCCGGTGCTTCTACGCGCTCCGGAGCATGGCGAAGAATGAGCGCTCTGGATGCGTCTCGTTCCGCATCGTGGATGGCATGGGGAGTGTTTACATTCCCATGTCGTGGAGCGAGGGCAAGGCCATCACGTCGGTGACGAAGAAGGTGGACGACTTCCGCCAGCGATGGTTCTTTGTCGGGGTGGAGCAGCCCTGCGCCTTCCTCGAGGTCCCTGACGCGCCGCCCGTGAAGAACTCGAACTGGGGCAAGGCCCCCTTCAGCGGCGTGCAGAACGCAATCTTGATGGGCCGCCTGAGCTACCTTCGGGAGGAGGGCCTCACGGGGCAGATCATCGTCGCGGACTTCGTGACGCGCCGCATTGCTCCCCTCCAGGCGCACGCGACGCCCATGTGGATGTACTCCGGTCCCCAGGACAAGATGCGGCTCCACCGTGAGGACAACGACAAGGACGCAGTCGACAACGTCCTGTCCGCGCTCTTCATCAATCCAGTGGTGCCCGCCATGGACGAGCTCCCTATCACACTCCGGCCTCTGCACCAGTACAACATGACCGAGCGTCTGGCCATTCAAGAGGGGATGCCCTCGTTCACCCCGTCGGGCCCGGCGGGGAATGGGGTGCCCGAGCCGGTGGTGCAGGTGGTGGAGGGAGCTGAGTCGCCCTCTGCTTCAGGAGTTGGGCGAGGCGAGGAGGAGGCCACAGCTGGGGAGGAGTCCTCTTCAAGGGCCGGGCCCTTTACTGACGAGATTTGCGACATCTCGTCAGGCGATGATGATGACGCCTTCGTGGTGGTGCCCACGCGCCATGTGGAGGAGGAGGAGGCCGAGGAGGAGGCCTCTGACGAGGAGGCCTCGCCAGGGCGGCGCGAGCCCCGCTCCAAGGCGGCTGTGGACCAGTCCGGGGCGAGGCCGTCAGACGTCCCCCCCAAGAGGAAAGCCGAGGCGCCCCCGGAGGGGTCAGGTGCTAAGGCCAAGCCCTCCTGGCGCTCGCCAGGCTTGGCGTGGGTCGACACCGGCGCCAAGCAGTCCGGGTAAGCGCTTCTAGCTATTAGTTTCTTGATTCTTGTTCTTTTCTTCTTCACCCATCCCTGACGATCTTTCCCTGATGCCTGCCAGTGACCTTGTGCCCGTGAAGCGCCGTAAGCTTCGCAAGGCAGCAGAGGTGAAGAAAGCCACGGCCGAGGTTGTGGCTGAGGAGGCTGCGAGGCCTGTGGAGACGGCCTCCACAGGCCCAACCGAAGAGATGCCTCAAGCGGAGGCAGCTGGGCCTCTAGCGGGGGCAGCAGCGCCTCAGGCGGGGGCAGCTGCGCCGCCCCCCGAGCCGATGGTGGTGGAGGTGCAGGAGGAGCGGGTTGCTATCCCTCCTCGCGCCCCTACCCCGCCTCGCGCGGCCACTCCACCGCGTGAGCCAACTCCGGCCCGCGAGGCTACTCCACCCTGCGCGACCACGCCTCCCGCGCAGCCGGAGGCCGAGACGGCCCAGGGCCCGCCAGGCGCGGGCGCATCTGCAGGAGGAGCTCCTTCATCTCCGCCACGCCCCGCCGCAGGGAGCGAGCCGCAGGAGGGGACGCGCCAGGGTGGCGAGGGCGGCGAGGCCAGCTCGGGCGCCGCGGGGGACGGAGCGCGGCCTAGCCCCCAGGATCGCCCTGAGGCCAGGTTCTCCAGGCTTGACGCCGGGGCCGGGCCCTCCACGCACCGCGGCCTGGTCCTTAGCGGCTGGGACTGGAGCGCGGGGCACCGCGAGGTCGCCTTCCGCCTCGTGAGGGAGTCCTTGGAGGGCCTGGAGGCGCATCTGGTTCTAGAGGACGCGCAGCTCGCCCGGCAGCGCGACGAGCTTGCGGAGGCGTGGTCGTCTTTCCACGCCGCGGTTGAGGCCCGCCGCCGGGAGGATCAGGCGCTACAGGCCACGCGTGAGGAGGCCGCCCGCTTCGCTAAGGAGATCCGCGAGTTGGCCATCCGCGACACAGATGAGCTCCTTGCTCCCCTCCAGGACGAGCGCAACGCCGCCGCCGAGCTCCTCGCTGAGGTGAAGGCCGAGCGCGAAGCTATGGAGGGCTCGCTGGCGGAGAAACGCCGCGAGCTGGCCCAGCTGGAGTCCCAGCTCCTCTCCGTCCACCAGGCCGCGCAGGAGACTCTGGAGGAGGACCGCAAGAGACTGGCCGAGCGCGAGCGGCAGCTGGCCTACAAGGAGGCAGATGTGTTGCTGCGCGACGAGCAGCGGCTGCAAGCGGAGGGCGAGCTCGCCACCAAGCGCGAAGAGCTTGAGGCGCGTGAGGGGAACCTGGCTCAGGCGCTCCAGAGGCATGACGAGAACGTCACCGCCCAGAAGCAAACCCTGGAGCGCTTCCAGCAGCGGTTCGCCGAGAAGAAGAAGGAGGCGGAGGCGGCCCTCGCGGAGCGTGAGAAGGAGTTCAGGCGGACCACCTCCCAGGAGTACCGCGACAAGGCCAAGAAGCAGGAGGACCGCTTCAAGGCCAAGCACGCTACCGCCGCCAGGTGGATCGCGGAGCTCGAGAAGGCCAACTCCAAGCTTGAGGCCCGTCTCCAGCGTGCCAAGGAGGCCTATCGCCAGGCGGAGGATGCTCGCAAGGCCGCCGTCCTGGACCTGAACGCCCTCATCAGGGACGTGGAGGAGCAGGTGGGCCCCGTGGCTGAGCAGGCAGCGGAGGCTGCGGACACCGCGCAGGCGGCTCGGGCGCTCACGAAGCAGCGGGAACGCAACGAGCTCGCTGCCCAGCTTGGCGCGGATGCGACGCACGCCGAGGCTCGAGGCCGTGGCGACGCTGCCCTGTACCTGGTCTACTTCGACCAGCTCTTCACGGCCCTCGAGAGCCCTGTCGCTGACCTCCGCGAGGTGATCGAGGTCGAGAGCCGCCAGCTCCTGGGGGTGGCCGTGGACCGCATCTTCACCAACCTCCGGCTCCTCTCGCCAGGCTTCGATCTCTCCACGGTGACCGAGGCTCGCCAGGGCGACGAGGTGTGGCGGGTCTCCAACTCCCTCCGCGAGCAGGTCGACGCCTTCTGTAACCGCTTCAAGCGCGCGGAGGTTGCTGAGGACGAGAGCGAGGAGGAGGCCGCCCCTGCCGATACAGAGGGAGACGCTGCGGAGGAGGAGCACGATGGCGCAGACTCCGCCTGAACCTTGATTACTGCGCCTTCGAGCGCTTGTATCTGAAACAGTTTTATGTTTAGACACTATGCATTCTGGGCATGTAATATACTCTTTGAGCTATTTATGTCAGCTCGTGTGCCCCTCGAGAGGCCCTTTTGTCTTATTTTCATGTCTATGTTTTCTCTGCGTCGTTAGGACCCGTCTCTTCGCGCTATGACTCCGCCTCTGCGGTATGCTAGAGCAATGACTCAGCAAGGCCGGGGGGAGTTTAAGGCTTGGAGAGGTAAGAGCCCTGAGTCGCGATGCTCAAGTGCCCCCCTTAGACGTGCGAGTAGTCCATGAAGCACAAGGGAAAACGAGATCACTCGAGGGACAAACGCGTGCTGGCAGCGGGAAAAGGCTCTTGAGGCATGAGTGCGGGACTTAGCTTCTCGAGGCTTTTGCCCTGTAGAGGTTTTTTGCCTGGCGAGGAGGTCCTCTTCAAGGGCTTTTCCCCTGTTGCCTCCTCAGGCTTGCAGGGACACTTGTTCCCTGCAGATGTTAGAGAGGCGAACCCAAACGCTTGTATATGGTAGTGGGAACTCATGCGCGCTTATAGGTCTCCTCAGGCGTTCCTCGCGAGGAGAGTAAGTACTACGGTCCTTTGTAGAGATGGCGTGTCTGTGGGAGCTTGCCCTCCAGCCAGAGCTCGGATCCTTGGGTTTTGCAGTGCTGCTGGTGTGTCATTTGAGGCACTGGCACCGTACTTAGCCCCCGCTCGCGAGGTGCGCATGGGGAAAGATATAAGCGCACATTGAAAAAACAATAATGATCTTGGTAATTTCATGGAATTCTTTGCCACGGTAGCCTGGAACATCTGGAAGGAGCGTAATGATTTTATCTTCAAAGGGGAGGCACCCTCCATGGGGCGCTGGCGTCGACGCACCAAGCATGATATCCTCCTCCATCAGTTCAGAATCAAAACCTCTCTAGTTCAGAGGCTGCTGGATAGTGTCACTCTTTGCTTTCCTTAGTTTTTGGATCGCACTGTTTTAGGCCAAGCTACATTGTAATCTTCTACTTTTTTCTCCTTTTTAGGTTTGGGTCATGTCTGTATGACTCATCCCTCTCATCTCATCATCTTCACCTACCCCCACCACCCCCCCCCCATTCATGTAAACTTCTGTTAAAGTTATGAAAATAACCGTAGGGTTCTTGCCCTACGGTAGCTTGGTCTAAAAAAAAAAACAATAATGCGGGAATAAGCTCACCACTGAAATATTACATAACGGCGCCGTAGCGCAAAGTTCACTTAGGAACGAAATTGTCTCATTATGCTTGGAGTTGCCAAGTTAATGTATTTGACCATGTCGAGGCATGGGGACCACCCGTTAGTGGCAGAGACTCTCAACGACCTGAGGCGGCTCGTTACATGGAGAGCTCGGAGGGTTGACCCTCGAGAGAAGCCTTTGGGGCTTGGAGGTTTAAGCCGTGAGCTTTTAACCTCTAGAGACAAAAAATGCTTGGAGGTGGAGCCGTAAGGTGCCTCTTCAGCCAGATGTCTTGACGTGACAATGATCACGGGCGTGACAATGATCACGGGTAGAACTTGCGTAAATGCATGATGTTCCACGGATTTTTGACGGGGATGCCGTCTTGAGTCTCGAGGCGAGCCGCGCCAGGCCTGGCGATGTGGGTGACCCTGTAGGGGCCTTCCCACATGGGTGACAGCTTGTGGAGGCCTTCCCTGGAGAGGATCCGCATGAGGACGAGATCGCCTGTCTCCAGGGTGCGCGAGCGCACGTTGCGGCTGTGGTAGCGTCGCAGGTCCTGCTGGTACTTTGCCGCCCGGAGGGCGGCACGGCGGCGTAGTCCTTCGAGAAGCAGCAGGTCGTCGTTGTGGAGGTCCTCTTGCTCGTCCTCATTAAAGGCAAGGACCCGCGGGGATCCATGCTTGACCTCTGTAGGGAGGACTGCTTCGGCTCCGTAGACGAGGGCGAACGGCGTTTCTCCCGTAGGCTTGGGCGGCGTGGTGCGGATGGACCAGAGCACTGAAGGGAGCTCGCTGATCCAGCCCTTGCCGTGGCCCTTGAGGATGTTGAAGGTCCTGGTTTTTAAGCCCTTGAGGACTTCTGCGTTTGCGCGCTCGGCCTGGCCATTGCTCTGCGGGTGAGCTACCGAGGCAAAGCAGAGCTTGATGCCCAGTTTCTCGCAGTAAGCCCTGAAGATGCCGCTTGTGAATTGCGAGCCGTTGTCGGTGATTATGCGATTAGGCACTCCGAAGCGGCAGACCAGGCCTCGGACGAACTTCACCGCTGCGCCTGCTGGAATTGTGCGCGTCGCCTCAACCTCGGGCCACTTGGTGAACTTGTCGATGGCCACGAAGAGGTAGCGATAGCCCCCTTGCGCTGTTGGGAATGGTCCCAAGATGTCCAGCCCCCAGACCGCGAACGGCCAGGAGAGCGGGATGGTTTGAAGTCCCAGCGCGGGCTGATGGATTTGCTTGGCGTGGAACTGGCAGGCTTCGCAAGCTTGAACGATGTCAACTGCATCCTGAAGCGCCTGCGGCCAGTAGAAGCCACTCCTGAAGACCTTGCCTGCTAGGGTGCGGGCGCACGAATGGTGGCCGCATTCCCCGCTGTGGATGTCCTTGATCAAGCTCTTTCCTTCTTCAGGAGGGACGCATTTGAGCGCGATGCCATTTGGGCGCTTGCGGTAGAGATCTCCCCCGAGGATGTGGTAGGATTTTGCCTGGCGAGCGATTCGCTCTGCTTCGACATCTTCCTCGGGGAGGATTCCCTTGGCGAGGTAATCCTTGAGCTCGTCGATCCAGCCTGTTTCTTGATGCACCGCTGTGAGCAACAGGCGCTCCCCTGTCTGGGGGCCGCAGTCGGGAGCCCCAGTTGTAGGTGGTGGCGGGGGCACTTCGTCTGTGCTTGCGGGCATGGCCTCTTGAGGCTGCTTTATGGATGCCTTGACGAGTCTCTCTTCAAAGACGCCGGGCAGCTGAGCTTGCCTCCTTGATGCGCGCTTGGCGATATCGTCAGCCTCTTGATTCTCCTTTCTTGGGATGTGCATGAGCTCCATGCCCCTGAAGTGCTTCTCAAGCCTGCGGACCTCTTCAAGGTATGCGGCCATGTGGTCGTCCTTAGGCTTGTAGCTCTTGTTGGAGAAGTTGACGAGCAGCTGGGAGTCGCCCTTGACGAGAAGGTGCTTGATGCCTAGAGCGATGGCGGCTCGTAGGCCCTCGTACTACGCAATGTTGTTGGAGATCTTGTCGATCACGAAGCACAGCTGGACCGCGTAATAGAGCTTGTCACCCTTGGGCGAGATCAGGACAACGCCAGCCCCGCCATTGCGGCAGGCGAAGGCTCCGTCGAACTTCATGGTCCAGTGGCTGGGCATTTTCTCTCCAGAGGGCTCTGGCTCTTCTCCTGGAGGCTCTTCAGGGGTTGGATCAGTCCATTCGGCGACAAAGTCTGCCAGCGCTCTTCCTTTGATGACCCTTGTGGTATCGAAGCGCAAGTTGAACGGCTGTAGCTCTATGTTCCATCCCGCGACACGGTCTGTGGCGTTAGGGTTGCGCAGGATCTGCTCCAGGGGAAATGAGGTGACCACCGTGATGGAGTGTCCCTGGAAGTAGTGTCGCAGCTTCCTTGAGGCGATGAGGAGCGCCATGAGGAGCTTCTGCTGCATTGTGTACCGTTCCCGAGCATCCCGCAGTACTGTACTGACGAAGTAGACGGGGTGCTCGACAAGGGTTGTCAGTTTAGGCGCAGCGCTGTCTGCCTGGGGAGGCTCTTCAGGGCCCTCAAGGGGGTTGGCCTGTGGAGGCTCTTCAGGTTCCTTGGCGAGATCAGGGCTTGGGGCGGGCTCGGCGTGTGGCTCTGGGCCTGGCGTTGGGTTTGTGGAACCTGCCCCTTTGTCGAGCTCTTCGTCAGGCGGTTTTGGCTTCGGAGTGGTTGCACTCTTCTTGTGGAGGACTGGCTCTTCCCTTTGTACCACCAGGACGGCGCTGGCGGTCTGTGGAGTAGCTGATAGATACAGCTTCAGGTGTTCGCCTGTCCTTGGGGCAACCATGACTGGTGGGCTGGCCAAGTACCTCTTCAGATCCTCAAAGGCTTTTTCCGCTTCAGGCGTCCACTTGAAGGTGCCGGATCTCTTCATGATTTTAAAGAAAGGCAGTGCTCTCTCGCCGAACTTGGAGATGAAGCGGCCCAAGCTGGCCATGCAGCCTGCCAGGCGTTGCATGTCCTTGAGCCGGCGAGGAGGCTGCATTTCCTCTCTGGCCTTGATCTTGTCAGGATTTGCCTCTATGCCACGGTGGGACACGAGGAAGCCAAGCAATTTGCCTGAAGGCACTCCGAAGACGCACTTGGCGGGGTTGAGCTTGATGTTCACCTTGCGCAGGCTGGCGAACGTCTCTTCAAGGTCCTTGAGGAGAGTATCTCCCTCTCGAGACTTGACGACGATGTCATCGACGTAAGCCTCTGCGTTTTTGCCCATTTGGTCGCCAAGGGCTATCCTCATGAGCCTCTGGAAGGTGGCGCCAGCGTTTTTCAGGCCGAAAGGCATGCAGACATAGCAATACACACCACAAGGTGTGAGGAATGCCGTCTTTTCCTCGTCTTTTTTAGCCATCTTGATCTGGTGATAACCAGAGAAGGCGTCGAGAAAGCAGAGGAGGTCGCAGCCTGCCGTGGAGTCCACGATCTGGTCGATTCTCGGCATGGGGTAAGGGTCCTTGGGGCAGGCCTTGTTGACATCAGTGTAGTCGATGCAGAGGCGGCCTCCTCCGGCGGGCTTTGGGACAACCACGCCGTTGGAGAGCCAAGTGGGGTGCGCGACTTCGCGGACAACGTTTGCCGCTTTGAGCTTCTCGACCTCTTTGACGATGAATGCTTGCTTCTCGGGGGCTTGCTTTCTTGCCCTTTGCTTGACGGGGCGTGCGTTTGGACACACGGCTAAGTGGTGCTCGATCACCTCCCTTGGTACACCGGATATATCTGACGGGGTCCACGCGAACATGTCAGAGTTTGCCCGGAGGAAGGCGACGAGCGCGCCTTCCTATTTGGGAGGCAGAGCAGCGCCAATGGTGACGCTAGCCCCCGAGCCCTCAGCCCCCGAGCTGCTGGTGCTCAGGGAGACCTTCTTCGTGGAAGCTGGCTCCTGAGAGAACAGCTGCTTCTTCTTCTTGGGCCTCTCGAGAGACTCCATGTCCTCCGCAGCCGGAAACGCCATGGCGGCTGCCTTGTAGGCTGTCTCGACGGCGCGCGTGGCGTCCAGGACGTTGCCGTGGATGGAGATGGTGCCAGCGCTGCCGGGGATCTTGACCATATTGTAGGCATGATGCGTGACGGCCATGAACTTCGCGAGGGCGGCGTAGCCGAGGATGGCGTTGTACGGCAACCGATGTGCGCGACGTCGAAGTCGATGAGCTCGGTGCGGTAGTTCTTCTGCGTGCCAAAGGTGACCGCGAGGCGGACTTGCCCCAGAGGCTCGATGGAGCCGCTGGTGACTCCCGTGAAGGGCCTAGAGGGCATGAGCCACTCGTAGGGCACTTGAAGTGTCTCGAAAGTCTCGATGGAAATGACGTTCAGGCCTGCACCCCCATCGATGAGCGTCTTGGAGACGGAGATGTTGTTGATGGTGGGGGAGCAGACTAGTGGGAGGGTGCCAACAGTCTTGGTGGACTTGGGGTGGTCATGTGCGTCGAAGGCGATGGTGTACTGCGACCACTTGAGGGGCCTGGAGGTCTCGACGCTGGGGAGCGCGGCGTTGAGCTCGCGAGCGAACTGCTTGAACTGGTTGTTCGACTTGGGCGCCTGAGCCCCGCCAAGGATGCAGGCCATGGCGCCTCTCGGGGCCTGGTAGCCTCCATCTTCCTCGTCAGGGAGGTTGCCGTTTTTCTCGGCGGCGTTGGCCTGTGTGCCAGGTGACTTCTGGTAGCCGTTCTTGCGTCCGCTTCCGCGGTAGCCGCGACCTCGACCGCGGCTGCCGCTGCCCTCAGCCTGTTCGCGCTCCTTGCTTAGCCTCTTGAGGTCGAAGCAGGACTCGGTAGAGTGGCCGCGCCTGCTGTGGTAGACGCAGAATGGGCGATCGTCCTCCTTCTTCTCGCCACGCTCGGGAGAACCCCTGCGGGAGCCCTTCGCGTCAGGATCTGCCGCGAGGACTGCGGTGGCCTTGCGCTTGGGCTCCTCCTTCTTCTTGTGGCTCTTGGACCCCTCGCCAGGGTCGTCCCCCCGCGAGCTCATCTTGACGAAGAGGAGTCCCTCTTCAGCCTTGGCGCACTTATCCGCCAGATCGAACAGCTTCACCACAGAGGTGAGCTTGTCGTGGATGCCGAGCTTCTCGAGCATCCTGCGGTTCGTGACGCCCTCGCGGAAGGCAGCGATGACCTGGGTGTCGGGGATGTTTGGAATCTTGTTCCGCACCTGGCTGAAGCGCTGGATGTACTTGCGGAGGGTCTCATCCTTCTTTTGCACCACCGCGCGCAGGTCGTTGTGGGTGAGCGCGCGCTCGTACGTGCCCTTGAAGTTGGCGACGAACTGCTTGCAGAGCTCTTCCCACGTGCCCACGGAGTCCTCAGGGAGGTTCAGGAGCCACGACAGCGCAGAGTCGCGCAGCGCGTGGGAGAACCAGTTGGCCATGACCTTGTCGTCTCCTCCTGCAGCTTGGATGGAGGTGGTGTAGAGCTGCAGAAACTCGACGGGGTTGCTGGAGCCGTCGTAGCCCTTGGGGAGGGCTGGCCTGAACTTCTGGGGCCAGACCACGCGGCGCAGGGAGCGGGTGAACGCCATGCAGCCCGAGGCGTACGTGGCGACCCCGTTCTGCAGAGCTGCGCGGTTCTGCTGGCCCGCCTGGCCAATCTCCTCCACGAGGCGGTTCTGGCGGTCCCGCTGGCGCTCCATCCCCACGCGCGCGTCCGGCGCGGTGCGCTGCACGATTTGGCAGTCGCGCGGCGAGGAGGCGTGCGAGGCGGCTCTCTGTGTCGCGGCCGGAGCAGGTCCTGGGGGCGGCGGAGGCGCGTCAGGCGCAGCCATGCCCGCGAGGGAGTGGTGCACAATCGACCGCGACGGGGCTGGGCGAGTGGTGGCGATGCCGACGAGGTGGTTCAGGCGTTCCAGCCACTGCTCGCGAGCCTCAGCAGTAGGCTGGTAGCGGAGAAGCTCCTGCGCCATGAGCAGGGCCGTGTGCGGAGCTGGATCCGCGCATCCCTGGGAGGAGGCGCTCTGATGCTGCGTCCTACGCGAGGACTCCGCGTCAGCCTGCTGTTCGGGGTGCTCCTCCCCATTGTGCTCGGGCTCGCTCTCGGGTTGCTCCACGTGCGGCTCGGTGTTGGCACGCTCTTCACGGCGGGGGCGACCCCGTCGTCCACGAGTGGCGGTGGTGCCTGGCGCGGCGGTGGCTCCTTCAGGCGCGCGCCTGCTGGCGCGGGCGGCGCGTGCGGCGCGAGTGTCCGTCATGGCGCGGAGGCGTCTCGAAGGTCGTTGACGCGCCTCAAACCCCCTACCTGGCGCGCCAAATGTCGGAGAGTGACTCCCACGGAACAGGGATAGTCACACCCTGAAGAGTAGTTCGAAGGGGGATTGAACGCGGAGGTCAAACAACCCTCGAGAGGCACGACGACGGTGCTCGCCGGGCCTGGAGAGGGACAATCACGACAGAGATGGACGCCGGCCCGTACCCAGGTTCACGGCCCTCAGGAGGAGGTAACACCGCTACTCCTGCTTGTCTGTATTGCACTGTGGAAGTTACAGGACAATGAGCTTGCCGAGGGCTCTCTTGAGGCAGTTTGGTGCTTGGAGAGGGACACAATGGTCGTCTTCCTCCTCCAGCAGTAGGCTATCCTACGTGCTTGGCTAGGGTTCCCCGGGTCTAGGAAGCAATCAGCCGATCACCTTCTACGGTGGAGCTCCTGCTCCTTTTATAGGCGCCTCGGGACTCTTCCCTGCGCAGCGCGCTTACGGTGGGCTCCTACTGGGCAGTGACGCGAAGGGGAGGGAGTCCACCGCTGCTGAAATCTCCATGGAGGCGGTCCATTCATGCTAAAGTTGGGCGCGGTGGCCGACAGGTTGCAGACCGCGCAGAACGGTTTGCAGGAGTTGCAGTGGTCATGGTGGAGCCCACGATGACGATCTTCTTGGAGCGTTGCGCCGTCCAGCCGCTTTATCACCAAAGAGGAAAGTCCTGGCTGTCCTGGCGCGGGCGGCGCAGCTTTGTTGACTCCTTTACCACCAGAATGGCAACTGAGGAGCTTGCATCACTCTGCGGCTGCTGCAGGGGCCATGTGCGCCCTGCAGCGCTTGCTTAGCCGCGAAGGGTCTCCACAGGGCCGTGGTGGCCTGTGGAGAGGTTTCCGCTGACCTCTCTCCAGGCGTGTTGAGCCTTGGGGAGTCTCTTGAAGCGCGGGGTCCTCTTCAGGGCCTGGCTTCCTCGTTAGGCCCTCAAGAGGAGTTGCCTCTCGAGGGTCTCTCCAAGCGGTGGCTTGGTCCTTAGTCGTTTTGTCTAATCTGCCGCGTGCGAGGCCTGTGGGGAGTGGGCTCTGCACACCCTGGTCCTCACTGGGCCGACAATTTTGCACATTTTTTTGTACTTGCTTCATAAAAATAGTCTTTTTTGCACTTAAAAATGGAAATTAATATTCTAAAAAGAATTTGGAAACTCGGTTTGGGACCAATGTTTCTCATACCATGGCACACCTATGTGCCAAACATGGGCACTTTATCACAAACTATGACACGATAATAGACATACATTTGGGTTCCTTTTGGAAACTCGGGTTTATTATTTTTCCTAGAAACTAGTACACATAAAAGAACTCCATGCCAAAGGTCTTTTTTGCGTATTGTCTCATTTTCTTTGATTTTTTGAGAAACTGTCTAAATGGCCACCATGGATATTCATAGAAAGTGGTCGATTTTTCCAAAACTATCAAAGGTGTTTTGATATAACCACTACTTGTGTATCTTACAATATTTTTGTATAACTTTCAGAGCAAACTACCACACACTTATAGTTTAAATTTGAATTACTTTTGAAGAATCGAAATAAAGTCATTTAAATAGAAGAATTTAGATAGAAACAAAGAAAATTCCTAATATTTATGTATTTTCCATCAAATATGGACTACTTAATGTGAAAATTAGACAGGTGCCATTTTCACCATATTTTGTGTACCCGCTTCACAAAAAAGTCAATTTTGGCACATAAAAAGTGGGAAATGATATATCAAAATTTATTTTTGGATACTCGGTTCAGGCGATGTTGTTTCCCATACTATGACACACCTATGTGCCAAATATGGGCACTTTATCATAAACTATGACACGATAATGACCATACATTGGCCATATGGCTTGAAACTTATACCTGTTTATAGATGATTGACATTTTTGTTAAGTTATTTGGAAAGTTTGTCAAAACTCAAATTTATCATTTTCTTATAAACTAGTAGGCATAAAAGAAATTCATGCCAAAGGCTTTGTTTTTTGAATATATTTTCACTTTCTTTGATTAAAGAAAGGGTCAAATTAGCCATCATGGTTATTTCTCGAAAGTGTTCGAATTTTACAAAACTATTGAAAGTTCTGTGATAGCATCACTACTTGCGTATGTTAAAATGATTTTTGAATTTTTTTGGAGCATATCACACACTTATAGTTCAAATTTGAATTACTTTCGTAAAATCGACATAAAGTCATTTAAATAGACGAAATTAGAAAGAAAGTAAGGAAACTTCTAAATTTTGTATTGTCCATCAAATATGGACTACTCTATGCGAAAATTAGATGCGTGCCATTTTTCAACATATTTTTGTACCTTCTTCATAAAGAAGTTATTTTTGGCACTTAAAACATGGAAACTGATATTTCTAAAAAGTAATTTAGAACTCGTTCCGTAATGTTGTTTCTCATTTTCTTTGATTTTTTGAGAAACAGTCTAAATGGCCACCATGGATATTCATAGAAAGTGGTCGATTTTTCCAAAACTATTAAAGGTGTTTTGATATAACCACTACTTGTGTATCTTACAATATTTTTGTAAAACTTTCAGAGCAAACTACCACACACTTATAGTTTAAATTTGAATTACTTTTGAAGAATCGAAATAAAGTCATTTAAATAGAAGAATTTAGATAGAAACAAAGAAAATTCCTAATATTTATGTATTTTCCATCAAATATGGACTACTTTATGTGAAAATTAGACTGGTGCCATTTTCACCATATTTTGTGTACCCGCTTCACAAAAAAGTCAATTTTGGCACATAAAAAAAAAGAAAATGATATATCAAAATTTATTCTTGGATCCTCGGTTCGGGCAATGTTGTTTCCCATACTATGACACACCTATGTGCCAAATATGGGCACTTTATCATAAACTATGACACGATAATGACCATACATTGGCCATATAGCTTGAAACTTATACCTGTTTATAGATGATTGACATTTTTGTTAAGTTATTTGGAAAGTTCGTCAAAACTCAAATTTATCATTTTCTTATAAACTAGTAGGCATAAAAGAAATTCATGCCAAAGGGTTTGTTTTTTGAATATATTTTCACTTTCTTTGATTAAAGAAAGGGTCAAATTAGCCATCATGGTTATTTCTCGAAAGTGTTCGAATTTTACAAAACTACTGAAAGTTCTGTGATAGAATCACTACTTGTGTATGTTAAAATGATTTTTGAATTTTTTTTGGAGCATATCACACACTTATAGTTCAAATTTGAATTACTTTCGTAAAATCGACATAAAGTCATTTAAATTGACGAAATTAGAAAGAAAGTAAGGAAACTTCTGAATTTTTGTATTGTCCATTAAATATGGACTACTCTATGTGAAAATTAGATGCGTGCCATTTTTCAACATATTTTTTGTACCTTCTTCAGAAAGAAGTTATTTTTGGCACTTAAAACATGGAAACTGATATTTCTAAAAGGTAATTTAGAACACGTTCCGTCACGTTGTTTCTCATACCATGGAACACCTATGTGCTAAATATGGGCACTTTATCAGAAACTATGACACGATAATGGCCATACATTATCCATTTGGCTTGAAACTTATACATGTTTATCGATGATTGAAATTTCTGTGAAGTTTTTTTAAAAAAGTTTAACAAAACTCAAGTATATCATTTTTCCTATAAACTAGTACACATAAAATGATTCCATGCCAAAGGGTAACTTTTTTTGGGTATTTTTTCACTTTCTTTGTTTTTTTAAACGGTTAAAATGGCCACCATGGCAATTTATCAGAAGTGGTAAAAGTTTTCAAAATTATCGACTATTCTATGATGTAACCACTACTTGTGTAAGTTTGAATTACTTTCGGAAAATGGACATAAAGTCATTTAAATAGGAGGAATTAGGTAGAAATTGACAAAATTCCTAATATTTTGGGATTATCCATCAAATATGGATTACTCTTTTTTAAAATTACATGGGTGCCATTTTGCATCGTATTTTTTTGTACCTGCTTCATAGAATAAGTCATTTTTTAAACTTAAAAATGGAAAATGATATTTGTAAAAAGAATTTGGAAACTTGGTTCGGTACCGACATTTCCCATACCATGACACACCTATGTGCCAAATATGAGATTTCTTACAAGTATGTAAAAGCAGAAGTAAAAAAATCGAATGCAAATTGATTGTTGTAAAAGGAAGAAATAATGGGGAAAAGAGCTATGCCTACGGCATTGTCGTAGGCATAGCTCTGACAGGGCTATGCTGACCATAACACCAACAGAGCTATGCTAACGGGTTTTTTTGGCCGTAGGCTTACATCGGCTACGGTGGCAACCCCGATATTTGGTCGTTGGCGTAGCTCCCGATCGTCGGCGGAGCTCCTGATTCCCGTAGTGACGAGACACTACAACCACTTCAAGACATGTCCCTAGTCGCTATCTCCCCCTCGCTGTTGTGTGTGGTGGATGTACATTCCATTTTCTCTTGTGGGGATAATCGCCGTGTACACTGGCTAGACATCGGTTCGTTAAGGCAAACATCGCCTTTTTCATTTTTCCACTTTGTTGTAGCCATTTGATATTTATATTCAAGCAGTACTTTGTTGTATCCTGACAAATGACCTCCACCAAGGAGTGCAACTAATGCTATCAAAGGGTTCCACGATACCTATTCCTCTGCAAGTCTGCAAATTTTCATAGCATTGAGTTGCACCTATTCCCCTGCAAGTCTGCAAATTTTCATAGCATTGATTTGCATACTGGCTGATCATCATGATAGCATCATACCGGAGCAAGAACTAATTGTAACGTTCCAAATTTTTGGAAACAAGAAAAATTTATTTATAAAACACCCAAAATTTGGAGCCAACAAAAACTTTTTGTTATGTCTTGTTTATGGATGTGTTTCACTCATGTTTGTTTTGATTGACTTGTTGTGGTTAGTTGTTTGTGTTCTTGACCCCCAAATAACAACCTATGAAAATCGATCAAGTTTTAACATGACCATTGTGATCAAGGTTATGACAAATAGAATGGTCCACATCTCTTCTCATATCTCATTTTAAAATAACTCCTTCTACCATGATGATTGGTTTTAGCAACTCTTATTTCAAAACTCTAAATTTATTTAAATCTTTGGAAAATATCATCAAGAAATGTTTTAACCCTCTATCTACAAAAAAAAAACCTTTTCATGATCATGTTTGCCACCACCTCACAAAGTATATATTTGTTTAATCTTCAAGTTTGGTTATTTGTTCAATTGCTTGTTTGTTTGAAACTCTTTGCTTATGATTAATTTATGTGACTTGAAAATGAGCAAGTGGTTTAATGAGTCAACAATATGTTTATGCTTTGTATGTGTGAGCTTATTGCTTTGCTTGAACTTTTAGCTTGGTGGCATGATTTGGTAGTAACACAAATACAAGTTTTGCAAGTTTAAATTAAATTTGGTGATCTTCATGTTTATTAAAACATAGAAAAACTAGGGCCCCACATTAAGCAAGTCATGAACAATTTTGGACATGCATTTTATCCAAGTTGATCCTTGTCACCTATATTTGCAAAACATGCCTTGGGTTAATTGTTGACACCTTTTTTAACCACTTAATCATCTAGAGTTAGGAGGCTAGTCAAATCAGTGACCATTTGTCTTGTGCTGGATTCACTTTTACCATTTTCATCCTTAGCAATTCAGAACACCTTTGGGCAATGCACTTGCACCCCTCTCTTCTCTGTCATCTTTGCTTGCTGAGGAAATTCATTTGACCCATCATTAGGCCACTGTTTGCTTATTACTTAGTGTTGAACATAGCATCAAGTT
This sequence comes from Poa annua, assembly GCA_026929855.1. NCBI lineage: Eukaryota > Viridiplantae > Streptophyta > Magnoliopsida > Poales > Poaceae > Poa > Poa annua. The sequence goes on from CM049434.1 coordinate 44,523,132, forward strand.
AATCCTGTGCACTTTTCTCTAATCACCTAAAAACCATCTAAAACCTTGTTCTCTCTCTCCCCAACGTCTCTCTCTCTGTCTCACTCGAGCAGACCAGCTTCACCTCGACCCTGGCCCACCTGACAGCCACACCCCCACCCCCTTGCCCTCTCATCTCTCCTCTTTTCCAAAACGGACCAACGGGAGCTCACTCCCCTCTCTCCCACTGGCCAGGCCACGCACCACCCGACCACACCCCCTCTGCCTCTCTCTCACCGCCCCAAGCGACCAGTAGAACGCGAGCTAGCCCGCTCCCCTGCCCCCCCCTCCCCCCGAGGCCGAGAAACCCTAGATCGGGCCGAGAGGATAACTCCACCCCGCGCCCTCCCCTTGCTCATTTCCCTCCCTCCCAAGCCGCACACCACCCCTCTCCACTCCCCCGTGAAACCCTGCCCTTCCCCGTGCTCTCTGTCGCTAGGAATCGTCCGAAGAAAACCAAGGTCACCGCCGGCGAAAACAGGCCGTGGCCGCCGTTCTACTCCTCCATTTCTCGCCATTTTTGGCTGCCCGAGACCCCCTCTTCACGGCCTACCTCACCCCCGTCTCCATCTTCTTTTTAGGTGCCCGAGGACGCCGACTCCGTCCGTGACCGGAGAAGAGCACCGCCGCCATCGCCATGAACTCCGGCGTTGCATGCGGCGCGTGAGGACCCCGTCGAGCACGCCGTCACCTTCTCCCTCGACTCCGACCTTTCCCCGACCTCGCCCGAGCCCCTGGTGAGCGCGCCATGCCCGCCCACTTCTTCCCTCTCTCTCTGTCCTCTGCGCGTTGTCGCGCCGGAGAAGAAGAACGCGGGCCGTAGATCTCTGGATCTACGGCCAGGTTTGAATCACGCTCTGGCGCGCGCGCCAGCGCCCAGTTGGGCCGGCCCAGCCCACGAGCGGCACAGATCCGGGCCAGCCTCGCCAGATCTGGCCCATTCTTTTGTTTTTCTGTTAAATCGATTTTTCCTGTTTATTTTCCTGTATTCTTGCAGTGTAGTTTTAATTCATTTCAGGTAGATCTAGACTAGAAAATTGATTGATTCAAATTTTGTTAGGTTCCTGTGTGTTTTCTTAACCATGTGGCTTTGGCCGTTTTCAAAAATATATTTTTATGTGTGTGCTAGAGTAGATCTTGTAAAAAGTATCTGTTTCACCTTTTCCTTAATAACTTGAGTTTTACAGATCCAAAACTTGCAAACATTAGTCCTATGGAAAGCCTAGAAGAATACCTACCTAGATCTATAAGCCATGCATGCAGGAGATTTGTTAAAATAAAGTTCTATTAAGTTTAGGATTGACACCAGTAGCTGTTTGGTGATTTTTAATTCTTTATTAAAAATACTTTTTTGGAGTAAATCCAATTGCATGTGGTAGATATGAGTAGTAGCTATCATTTCCTAGTTTGGTAGAATTGTATAGCTTATATTTTGCTCTTGGTGAACTATTTTCCAAAACAGTGTGTTATTACACTCGAAAATAAATATTTTTATTTTCTGTTATTTGCATGTGTCTAGTTTTACTTGTTTGTGCTAAATATGTTTGTGCAAGTGGTTTAGGAGTAATTTTGTGGAGTACCTATGTATTTTATTTATCATGCAGAACTAGATTTGTCCAAAAATAAATTATACTTAGTGTTGTGCTTAATTGTTAATAAAAATGTTTGTCTCCCACTAAAACTAGTATATCTAGAGCTAGGAGTGTCCAAATGAAGTGAATCCAATTTCTACAGAAAGCCTAAGTCAATATCTTCGAATAGAAATTAATTCTGCATGCTGAAGATTCCTAAAACAGAGCTACTGTCATTTTGGTTTTAGGACCAGTAGCACTTAAAGTATTTTTAATTCTTGAATGGCAATAGCTTTTGATACAAATCCAATTTTCACAGCTTGGTATAAGTACTAGGAGTATTGTGGTAGAAGGGTTTAATTTTATGATCATTATTTTAATAGTTATGGATGTTCTCCCAAAACAGCAACTTGCTAACTAAAAATAAACTTGAGTTAATTTCCTGTTTTAGTTTATGCAAATTGTGTGTATGTTTTCAATACACTTACAATCCAGAACCTCAACCCAACCATATTAACTAGGTTGGAAACTTTTATTGGTGTTGTGGTGTATTTCTTGTTTGTGTTTAACATAACTCACTTTGTACCCTAAAAATGGCATCAAGTGTTTTTATATGCCTTGTATGTGGTTGCGTTTATGTGTTAGATTTTTATCCAGAAGTTGTTTGTGTTTTGTGATGCTTGCTGCATGCTTTAAACACTTTAAGTGGTTGTCAACATGCTCCTTTGTGATGTTCTATTAAATAACTCACCTGCATCCTTTTAGCTCTTTTTCAACAACTTGTGTGAGCAGTTGTGCTAAACTTTACTGGTTGATTAACTACTTAATAGTAGGTGCTCCTAGAGCTAGTAACATGCTTGCATGAGAGGTGCTTAATGCTAGTGTTAATGCTTGCATGTTAAGATACTTTTGTCTGGAGTACTTCCTTATTTATTAAGATGCTTTTGTCTGATATATTTCCTGAACTAGTATAACAACTACTGTTAAACCTAAGAGGTGTTTAGCTTAAGTGTGTACTTAGAACTACCTATTTAACTATTAGGGTTGTTGTATATATTTTCTTAAGGGTGTTGTTGTTTGTCTTAGCTATATGGACTTGATGCTTGTTATTGCTTAACTAAGTGAATTGCTTGCCCTTGATTGTTAGCTTAGTGTTTGGTGCAGTGCTTGGTGTTTGCTATGTCCTTATGGCATTGTTTTATTTTTTGAGTGTTGTTCCTTTTCCTGTTTGCGACGTTAGATACGATCGGGAAGGAACTGGACGTGAGGAGTGAACCTGAGGAACATCAATATCAAGACCACGGACATATTGCTGAGCCAGGCAAGCCACCTCACCACTATAATGAATCCTATTATTTTACAAAGCATGTTTTGTTTTCAAAATAAAATAATGCATGTTTTACTTCTTTTGTGGCATTTTGCCACCCAAAAACTATTTTACAAAATATTGTTTGGCCAAAGTTATCTACTAGATTATAATAGGTGTTATAAAACTAAGTATTTACTTTAGGAGCCTTGTTGTTGAAGGCTCTATAAAGAAAATCATATTTTTCTAGTAGTGTATCTTTATATTCTTTCCTCAAAATCTTAGGATGGGAGCCTGGTTTTGATAAACAGTTTTCGGAAGAAAAACCCGAGTTGCCGGGAGCAGTCGGCGAGCAAGTGTTTTATTAAAACCCGAGTTGCTGGGAGCAATCGGAGGTGTTTGCGAAAACCCGAGCTGCTGGGAGTAGTCGGAGGTTTGGAAGTTGTTTTTAAAAAACAAAGTACAGCCCTAGCGGCCGCCCGAACAATTAACCCGTGCAACCACATTACCTGACATGGGTAGGGCGTAGCCGAAAGCTTGTCTGTTTTAGTATTGGGACTTTCACACTTTCTATGAGGGCTGGGCCCTCGAAGCCGGGTTGTCGTCTGTATGAGGCAATACACTGCTGCGGACCAGCAGCCGGACGATTACGGCGGGTCTCCTGCCGTGGCGGTCTGGCATCCCAAGGAAAGACCAGGGGTCTAGTGGAGCACACGGTGCCGGGGAGAACAAACCTACCGGGAGGCCCCGATACTAGGGTGGACATAGTGGAAAGCTATGATCAGGTTATCCTGTCGTATGACGGGTCGTGGCAGACACGGCGGAAGGACCGTTTGGTGTGGGTAAAGTGCGCAACCTGTGCAGAGTGTAATCTATTCGAATAGCCGAGTCCTCGGTCATGGACGGTTGGAAAGGTCCCCGATCTAGGCGTACGGGCAGATTTCTGTTTCAAAAAGGAAAGATGGTTTTCGGTGGAAACAAAATGGCAGATGGAGGTACCTGGGAGGTACGGATTTTGGGAGAAGATGGTTGATCTCGGGGAGACAATCAGTCTGATCTCAAGGCAAGAAAAAGGGGTATCCCCATTCTAGTATTTTGACAAAGTTTTCCTAGAGAAAAGTTTTCATCCTTGGATATGTCCTTGCTATATCTGAGAGAAGAGAATTCTATCTCTAAATGATTTCTTCAGCAAAGATATAGATATGTCGTATCTCTATACCCAAAAGCATGAATTTCGAAAACTAAGCTCTATAGTTGTATATAGCAGCCGTCCAAGTTTCCGAAAATGTTTCATTGCATTACCATGAAAACTTAAGCCATAGAGGTGGTCTTGCGAGTACGTAATTGTACTCATTGGCTGTGTCCCTGGATATTCAAACGTCCAGATTACAACGAGGAAGCGTACGCTGAGGAGGAGGAGTATGCCGACGACTATGCCCCTTAGCTGTCACCGGTCAACTGCACTTGTGGGAAGGCTTCCGTTGCTGACGAGGGCCGACGCGAATCACGAGCTTCCGCTGTTATCGTAGTTAATTCCGCCCTGCGTGGCGATGTTTGCAGACTTGGTCATGTGACCACTATTTATGTAAGTCTTGTATTATTCGATTTTGAATGATGTAACTTTGTATACCATGTTGGTTATGTGATCGCGATGCACTGATCATTGGGATCGTGATCTGTTTACATAACATGGGCATCTCGGACTGGTAGTCTGAGGGGTCCTCACACTAATAAAAGAGGCTCATCAACATTGCATCAAATTCGCCAACAAGAGGGGTGATACTAGAGCACATGGCGGCCATGAGAGCACCAACGAACACCAAGCCTAACGGCGGATTACGCCACATGACAATCTCATGGATTTCAGAAGATGACATAAGCATCTTATACCCCAAAATACCCCAGAATATTTATAACTAACCACATCGTCACATGGATGACGTGATGGATGAAATTTTGTTCCAGTGTTGGTGTTCAACTCATTGCCGTGGTCGATGGCGGTACCGAAGGAGCTGTCAAGTTATGCTTGGCCCGCGGTGGCAATGTGTCGTCTCATACGGATACCTCAAGTTATAAATGATCATGTGAGGTGCTACGCATAAAATTTCTTCTGTGGTATGAAGTCATGCCTATTAATGCTTGACAGGAAGTGGCGCAACACTGGCATGAGGCATGGCGATATGGGACGTTATCGTCTTCCATTTTCTCCTCTAGTCCATTGTGTCAACAATGTGTCGTTGGCTGACCGGACAGGTGATGATAGTACAAGCGTCTACATCAAGTTTGCACACTTCCGTGTTTTTTTAGCAATGTTTATGCACACTTGCATCGAGCACTTGCTGAAGATGATGGTTTGAAACTCGTCTTTGAGGAAAATAAATCCTATCTCAGTCTAAGGTTAGACTCGTCTCATCATCTGTGGGCACTTGAATTTTCTTCCTTGAAGACTTTATTGCGTATTTTTTGTTTATTTTTCTCTTATATCATATTATTAGTGGTAGCCTAGTCTAGATATTGTCATGAGGCATGTGTCTTTGGGTATATTTACGTTATATCTTTCTGAAATTTACAGTAAAATATCTCTATACGTGTAGTGCTTTAAGAGCATTTCCACCGGGGGCCTCTAAAAGACCCCCAAAGGCCATTTGGAGGGTTGGACACAAAAAAACGTTCACCGGCGGCACCCCCAAAGCCTCGTCCCGAGCAATTTTGTGTCTGGCACCCCCAATCGGGCCTCCAAGTTTGGAGGCCCTCCTGGGGATGCCGGACATCGCCTCGGGCATGGCCCTGACAGCGCTGGCCCGCCCGTCATACACACGACGCGCCATTTTTTCGAATGCACTATGATTCGCAAAGATTTTTTACATAAAATGGTGTGCATGCATACATAATGGAGTACAAGACCTAACCTAAACCTAATCTAGCCGATGTGGCGGTAGAGGTGATACATCTCAAACGTATCTATAATTTCTTATGTTCCATGCTTATATTATACCCATTGCTACATGTTTTATATACACTTTATATGGTTTTTATGCATTTTCTGGGACTAACCTATTAACAAGATGCCACAGTGCCAGTTTCCTGTTTTCTGCTGTTTTTGGTTTCAGAAAAGTTGTTCTGGAAATATTCTCGGAATCGGACGAAACAAAAGCCAAAACTCCTATTTTTCTCGGAAGGATCCAGAAGACCGAAGAGCTAACGAAGAGGGGCCACAGGGCGCCCACACCTGGTGGAGGCGCGGCTCCCCCTTCTGCCGCGCCACCACGTGGTGTGGGGCCCACGGCCCTCCACCGACGTTGCCCTTTCGACTATTTATTCCCCCCGACGAGAAAACCCTCGGTACCCGATCAGAAATCCACGAAAAGTTTCAGAGCCGCCGCCGTCGTCAACCCTAGTTCGGGAGGGGTTCAGAAGCTCTTCCCGGCACCCTGCCGGAGAGGGGAATCATCACCGGAGGGCTCTATATCACCATGCCCGCCTCCGTACTGATGCGTGAGTAGTTCATCCTTGGACTACGGGTCCATAGCAGTAGCTAGATGGTTGTCTTCTCCAATTGTGCTACCATGTTTAGATCTTGTGAGCTGCCTATCATGATCAAGATCATCTTTATGTAATGCTACATGCTGTGTTTGCTGGGATCCGATGAATATTGAGTACTATGTCATTTGCTTCATTATATATTATGTGAGTGCGTTATTTATGATCTTGCATGCTCTCCGTTACTAGTAGATGCTCTAGCCAAGTAGATGCTTGTGACTCCAAGAGGGAGTATTTATGCTCGATAGTGGGTTCATGTCTTCATTTAATCTTGGGGAGTGACAGCAACCTCTAAGATTGTGAATGTACTGTTGCTACTAGGCATAAAACTGTAGTTCTTTGTCTAAGGATAATTGTGCTACTTACATTACACACTTTGCTTAATGCAATAATCTGTTGCTTGTAACTTAATACTGAAAGGTGTGCGGATGCTACCCGGAAGGTGGATTATTAGTCATAGATGCAGTTGGATAACGGTCTATGTATCATGTTGTAATGCCCAAATGAATCTCACACTAAACACCATGACTAGTATATGCATTATTATGCATTTTTTTATTTTGTCAATTACCAGTTGTAATTTGTTTACCCTCATGTATGCTATTATTATTTATGGAGAGACACAACTAGTGAACTGTGGACCCCGGTCCTTTTTCTTTAAATTGATAATACAATCTACTGCAATCATGTTCTTTCACTCTCTGCAAACAAACATCATTTTCCACACCATACGTTTAATCCTTTGTTAAAGCAAGCCAGTGAGATACAACCTCACTGTCAAGTTGGGGCAAAATAGTTTAATTGTGTTGTGTGCAGGTTCCACGTTCGTGGTTGACACCGGTAGTGCGCCCTGCCAAGGTCAACCGCAGCAACCTTCAGAAGAATCTTCATCTTCTACTGGATTGATAACCTTGGTTTCGTAACTGAGTGAAATTTGCTGCTACACTGCTTCACACCTTCCTCTTGGGATTTCCCAACTGCTGAGAAGAAGACCTTCGACTCAGTCATCAAGCTAATTTCTCGCGCCGTTGCCGGGGAGACGGAAGCTCTTCTGCGAGGAGAGTCGCTCACACTCAATCTTTTTATTTTGTTATTGTCTTGCTTACTTTATTTTTATTATTGTCTTGTTTGCTTAATATCAAAAATACAAAAAAAAATAGTTACTTGCATTTATTTCTTTATTTCGGTTTAGTTAAAAATTTGCTAAAATGAGTACCGCTGAGAATACTAAGTTGTGTGACTTTACTAGCACAAATAATAATGATTTCATATGCACTCCTATTGCTCCACCTGCTTCTAAAGCAGACTTCTTTGAAATTAAACCTGCTTTGCTAAATCTTGTTATGAAAGAGCAATTTTCTGGTGCTATTACTGGTGATGCTGCTGCCCATCTTAATAATTTTGTTGAATTATGTGAAATGCAAAAATATAAAGATGTAGATGGGGATATTATTAAGCTTAAATTGTTTCCTTTCTCTTTAAGAGGAAGAGCCAAAGAATGGTTGTTGTCATTGCCTAGAAATAGTATTGATTCTTGGACTAAATGCAAAGATGCTTTCATTGGAAAATATTATCCTCCTGCTAAGATCATTTCCTTAAGAAGTAGCATTATGAACTTTAAACAATTTGATAATGAACATGTTGCTCAAGCTTGGGAAAGAATGAAATCTTTAGTTAAAAATTGCCCTTTAGTTAAAAATTGCCCTACCCATGGACTGACTACTTGGATGATCATCCAAACCTTTTATGCAGGACTGAACTTTTCTTCAAGAAACTTATTGGATTCGGCTGCAGGAGTTACCTTTATGTCCATCACTTTGGGGGCTGCAACAAAACTTCTAGATTATATGATGGTTAATTATTCTGAGTGGCATACTGAAAGAGCTCCTCAAGGTAAGAAGGTAAATTCTGTTGAAGAAACCTCTTCTTTGAGTGAAAAGATTGATGTTATTATGGCTATGCTTGTGAATGGTAAATCTCATATTGATCCAAATAATGTTCCCTTAGCTTCTTTGGTTGCACAAGAAGAGCATGTTGATGTGAACTTCATTAAAAATAATAATTTTAACAACAATGCCTATAGGAACAATTATGGTAACAACAACTACAAGCCTTATCCTGCTAATAATGGTAATAGTTATGGTAATTCTTATAGCAACAATAGGAATACCTCCTCTGAACTTGAAACCATGCTTAAGTATTTTATCACTACACAAACTGCTTTTAATAAAACTGTTGAGGAAAAGCTTGGCAAAATTGATACTCTTGCTTCTAAAGTTGATAGCCTTGCTCTTGATGTTGATCTATTGAAATTAAAAGTTACGCCTAATGATGCTAAAGAGAATAAGACCTTTGCAAAAATTAATGCCATCCAAGTTCGAATAGATGAAAATGTTAGGATGATGGCTGATTTGCATGCTAGATGGGAAAGAGAAGAAGAACTAGCTAAAAAGAATAATATGGCTAGAGTTTATACTATTACTACTACTGAAAATAATGTTACTTCACATGCTAGTAAACCTCCTACTATCAATGGTAACATAATTGGTGTTGGCAATGTTTCCTCTATTTCTTCCAAAAAATTAAAATTGCCTAAAACTGTTGAAACTGTTCTTGATAAAAATGCTGAAATTTTTAAGAACATAGGAGATAATGGTTCGGTTTCTTTTGATAATAATGATTTTGATGATTGTAATATCTCTGAAGTTATTAAGTTCTTGCAAAAGTTAGCTACAAGTCCTAATGCTAGTACCATAAACATGGCATTTACTACTCATCTCATTAAAGCTAGGGAAGAGAAATTAAAACTTGAAACTTCTATCCCTAGGAAGTTAGAAGATGGTTGGGAGCCCATCATTAAAATAAAGGTGAATGCATTTGATTGCAATGCTTTATGTGACCTTGGTGCAAGTATCTCTGTTATGGCTAAAAAGCTATATGATATGTTTGATTTGCCACCTTTGAAACATTGCTATTTGGATGTTTTTCTTGCTGATAATGCTTTAAAGAAACCTTTGGGGAGAGTTAATGATTTTCTTATTATGGTTAACAATAACCTTGTCCCCGTTGATTTTATTGTCTTGGATATTGAATGCAACCCATCTTGTCTAATTGTGTTGGGAAGACCTTTTCTTAGAACTGTGGGTGTTATTATTAATATGAAAGAAGGAAATATTAGATATCAATTCCCACTCAAGAAAGGTATGGAACACTTCCCTAGAAAAAGAATGAAGCTACCTTTTGATTCTATCATTCGAACAAATTATTCTGTTGATGCTTCATCTCTTGGAAAAACTTGAGTATTACTTTCTGTGCCTAGCTGAAAGGCGTTAAATAAAAGCGCTTATGAGAGACAACCCACTTTTTTCTGTTATTTTCTTTTATATTGAGTCAAGGAACATGTCTACCTCTATAGCAATTCCTTTGTATCTTTATTTTATCGCATTGTTCTGTCAAGTAAAGCCTAATATTTTCTGTGCGTGATCCCCAGATATGTACGCAACTTTCATTAGTTTGAGTTTTCTGATTTGAGCAAGTTAAGTGCCTCGAAAAAATTCGAATTTAGGGATTGTTCTGTTTTTGACAGATTCTGCCATTTATTTCGCAATGCCACTTTTGCTGTTTCTGAATGAATCTTTTTGTTCCATAAAGTATCAGTGGATGTAGCTAATGTCCAGTAGCATTGGTAATGATTGTGTTCATGCAGAATATGAGAATTTTTGATTATGCACTAACCCTCTAATGAAGTTTACTTTGAGTTTGGTGTGGAGAAAGTTTTCAAGGATCAAGAGAGAGGATAATATGATGTGATCAAGAAGATGAAAAAGCCTAATCTCGGGGATGCCCCCGTGAGTCACCCAAGCATATTTCAAGACTCAAGCGTCTAAGCTTGGGGATGCCCAAGGCATCCCCTTCCTCATTGATGCACTCGGTGGTGTTGTTGGGAAACCCCAAGAGGAAGGTGTGAAGTAGTGCAGCAGCAAATTTCCCTCAGTTATGAAACCAAGGTTATCGAACCAGTAGGAGATGAAGACCACTTCTGAAGGTCTCCCTGGCAATGGAAAGGGAGGTGGAACCTGCACAACACAATCAAACTACTTTGCCCCAACGAAACAGTGAGGTTGTCAATCTCACCGGCTTGCTGTAACAAAGGATTAAACGTATGTGTGGAAGTTGATGTTTGTTTGCAGAGAATGAAAGTAACAGTTTGCAGTTGGTTGTATTACCAGTTTAAAGAAAAGGACCGGGGTCCACAGTTCACTAGTGGTGTCTCTCCATAAATAATAATAATAGCATACATGCGGGTAAACAAATTACAGCTGGGCAATTGACAGAATAAAGAGCCGCATAATGATGCATATACTAATGTCATGATGTCTAGTGTGAGATTCATTTGGGCATTACAACAATATACATAGACCGTTCCAACCGCATCTATGACTAATAATCCACCTTCCGGTTAGCGTCCGCACCCTTTTCAGTATTACAGCAACAGATTATCCTTAGACAAAGTACTACTGTTTTATATCTAGTAGCAACAGTACATCTACAATTTTAGAGCTTGCTGTCACTACCCCAGATTAAATAGAGACATGAACCCACTATCAAGCATAAATACCCCCTCTTGGAGTCACAAGCATCTACTTGGCCAGAGCATCTACTAGCAACGGAGAGCATGCAAGATCATAAACAACACACAACATGATATATTATGAAGCAAATGACATAGTATTCACTTTCCATCGGATCCCAGCAAACACAACATGTAGCATTACATAAAGATGATCTTGATCATGTTAGGCAGCTCACAAGATCTAAACATGATGGCACAATAGGAGAAGACAACCATCTAGCTACTGCTATGCACCCGTAGTCCAAGGATGAACTACTCACGCATCAGTCCGGAGGCGGGCATGGTGATGTAGAGCCCTCCGGTGATGATCCCCCTCTCCGGCAGGGTGCCGGGAAGAGCTTCTGAACCCTCCCGAACTAGGGTTGACGACGGCGGCGGCTCCGTTAGGTTTTCTGGAAAAGTGTTCGGGTGCCTGGTCTTAGGTTTTCGGGGGGTTTAAGTAGGCGAAAGGGCGAAGGCGGCAGAGGCTCGAGGCCCCGTGATGAGGTGCTGGCGCGGCTGGGGGTGGGGCCGCGCCCCCACCTCATCTGGGCGCCTCGGTGCCCGACTCCGCCTCGTCTTCGATGTTCTGGATTGTTCCGAGGAAAATAGGGACTTCGGTATAAAAATTGTCCAATTCCGAGAATATTTCCTTAAGTGGTTTTCTGAAACCAAAAACAGCAGAAAACAGGGAACTGGCACTGTGGCATCTTGTTAATAGGTTAGTCCCAGAAAATGCATAAAACAACACAAAGTGTATATAAAACATGTAGCAATTGGTATAATATAAGCATGGAACATAAGAAATTATAGATACGTTTGACACGTATCAAGCATCCCCAAGCTTAGTTCTAGTCGTCCTCGAGTAGGTAAAATGATAACAAGAATAATTTCTGAAGTGACATGCTTTCACACAATCTTGATCATATAATAATGTAATGCATGTAAACTGAGATCAAATGAATAAAAGCTGTAGTTTATATTGATATCGAATGAGTAATGAGTAAACAAGTAGGAAGAACAAAGCAAAACTTTCAATGAATTAGTACTAGAGAACAATCAACCGTGCAAAGTAGATACTAAAGATGATTTAAGCTTCAAGAATAACAATATAATCATCTAATGAATCAAACACTCATGACAACTTTGTGAAAGGATCAAGTCAAAGAATAACAATATGCACGTAGAAAATCATCTCTCTATTTGTTCACTCAAAGACATGCAAGTGTTCAGCGTTGGTTCCTGGCACCAGGATGTTGTGGCTAAAAGAATAATAATGGGGGTTTGGAAGGCCAACGGAAGAAAGTCTCACACAGCTGAAAGTGATCATTAGACAAGAGGAAGTCTTATAATCGAAGCTATGCAAGGAGTAGTGATTGCCACACAACGGATGCACATAGAGCTATAAGTGTATGAAAGCTCTCCAATGGAACTAGTGGGGGTGCCTCTAACTTGCTTGCTCATGAAGACCTAGAGCACTTTTGAGGAGGCTCATCATTGGAATATACAAGCCAAGTTCTATAATGTGAAGTTCCCCACATAGTTATGCAAGTAAAACATGAAAACTCTCACATATGGAGTAAAGGTGCTAAACATGAGCACAAATGATGACTATGAATACTACAGGTGCTATAACATGAGCACAAGTATGGGTAAAGAGTAGTAATGTTGCCCCCTTTTTATTCTTTCTTTCTCTTTTTTTTTCTCTTTTTGTATTTTTCCATTTTTTTGTATTTTTCTGTTTCTCTTTTCAATGGCCTCCATGGCTCTTTTAACTTTTAGGGGCAAACATTCTAATATGACAACACACTTTTGATACAAGGATATCATAAGGGATAAAACATGGTGTATGAAACGGTGCCTCTGTCAGTGTAGCAGGATATGCAATGATCTAGCGTAACATGGGTAAAACCACACATCAGCTATATAGAATCATGCAAAGCAATATATAAATGATAAATGACAACAGGTCATGTAATGTAAGATGAAAGTTGCATGGCAATATATCTCGGAACAGCTATGGAAATGCTGTAGTAGGTAGGTATGGTGGATGTTTTGAGGAAGTTGTTTGGCTTATGTGTAGGAGAACATGATGAAGATCTCCCACGAGTTTTGGATGTACCCGCGAAGTATGCACCAACTCTCAATGTGAGAAAGCGAAATGCAAAGTACCGAAGAGACTAGCAAATATGGTGGTGGAAGTGCCATGAAAACCGCAGCTTTAGAACTCGCTAGCAAAAAGATTCCAACTAGAAATATGATCTTACAAGGCATAATGAAAATCACTCCATGAGGGACTGTGGCAAATGAACAAGTCACTGTGGGGACCCCGACCGTAGCGCATAACACAAAGTCATTACGGTTGTTTTTAACATTAGAAGTCATATACCATTATGCTATCAACTGGATATTTAAGTGTGGCACAGCTTCAACTTTTCTAGACCAACCATTAATCATTCCACTTACTAAACCATCATGTTTTACCATTCAGCATATTAATATCTCAAAACAACATCAATGATTCAAGTGACACAATTTAATGATCTACAAGATTATGTATCATTTAGTTATACCATCTACCACATTTAACATTTTCTGTTCTTAACCAAACACCAATCAACTTATTTAAAACATAAACTCACCAAGTATTTAACAATGAGATATGAGAGTATAACATAAGAAAACTAACAGCTCTAACAAGAGATGCATGAAAAATAAGAGCTGAAAGTATTGCAGTAGCTATGGAAGAATACTCAACAAATCTAAGCGAAGAATAGGAGTATTCAAATGAAAAAGCGGAGCGTCTCTCTCTCCCACACAAGAATGCTAGGATCCATTTTATTCAGAGAACAAGAATAACAAAAGCAAAAATAAAAAAACACAGACGCTCCAAGTAAAGCAGATAAGATGTGGTAGAATTAAAATATAGTTTCACTAGAGATAACCTGATAAGTTGTTGATGAAGAAGGGGATGCCTTGGGCATCCCCAAGCTTTGACGCTTGAGTCTTCTTGAAATATGCTTGGGTGACCCACGGGGGCATCCCCAAGCTTAGGCTCTTTCATCTTCTTGATCACATCATATCATCCTCTCTCTTGATCCTTGAAAACTTACTCCACACCAAACTCAAAGTAAACTTCATTAGAGGGTTAGTGCATAATCAAAAATTCTCATATTCTTCATGGAGACAATCATTATCATGGTACTGGACATTAGCTACAGCCACTGGAATTTTATGGAACAAAAAGATCCACTAAAAAACAGCCAAAGAACTAATGCGAAATAAATGGCAGAATCTGTCAAAAACAGAACAGTCCGTAAAGACGAATTTTTTCGAGGCACTTAACTTGCTCAAATCAGAAAACTCAAAAATAATGAAAGTTGCATACATATCTGAGGATCAGGCACAAAAAATCCCAGGTCATTTTGATTTTTCTGTGAATTGTAACGAATTAAACGGTGGACAGCAGAAAAACTGTTCCTGTGCAGAGATCCAATTCTAGCATCAACTTTCTACTAGAGACTTAACTTGGCACAACTTATGCAATAAAGTAAAGATACAAAGAAATTTCTACATAGGTAGGCATGTTCCTTGACTCAAGAAAATAAAATAACAGAAATAAAAAAGTGGGTCGTCTCCCATAAGCGCTTTTGTTTAACGCCTTTGAGCTAGGCACAGAAAGCAAAACTCAAGTATTCCAAGAGAAGAAGCATCAACATTATAGTTTGTACGAATAATAGAATCAAAAGGTAGCTTCATCTTCTTCCTAGGGAAGTGTTCCATACCTTTCTTAAGTGGGAATTGGTACCTTATATTTCCTTCTTTCATATCAATAATAGCACCAACTGTGCGGAGGAAAGGTCTTCCCAAAACAATAGGACAAGAGGGGTTGCACTCAATATCCAAGACAATAAAATCAACGGGGACAAGGTTATTATTAATCATAATAAGAACATCACTAACTCTCCCCAAAGGTTTTTTCAAAGCATTATCAGCAAGAAGAACATCCAAATAGCAATGTTCAAAATGTGGCAAGTCAAACATATCATAAAGTTTCTTAGGCATAACAGAAATACTTGCACCAAGATCACACAAAGCATTGCAATCAAATTCATTCACTTTTATCTTAATGATGGGCTCCCAACCATCTTCTAACTTCTTAGGGATAGAAGCTTCAAGTTTTAATTTCTCTTCCCTAGCTTTAATGAGAGCATTTGTAATATGTGTAGTAAAAGCCATATTTAGAGAACTAGCATTAGAACTTGTGGCTAACTTTTGCAAGAATAACTTAATAACTTCAGAGATGTTACAATTATCAAAATCAAAATTATTATCATCAAAGCAAACTGAACCACTTTCTCCCATGTTCTTAAAAATTTCAGCACTTTTATCAAGACTAGTTTCAGCAGTTTTAGGCAATTTTAATTTTTTGGAAGTAGTAGAAGAAACATTGCCAACACCAATTATGTTACCATTAATAGTAGGAGGCTTACTAGCATGTGAAGTAACATTATTTTCAGTAGTAGTAATGGTGCAAACTCTAACAATATCATTATCTTTAGCTAATTCTTCCTCTCTTTCCCATCTAGCACGCAATTGAGCCATCATCCTAACATTTTCATCAATTCGAACTTGGATGGCATTAATTTTAGCAAAGGTCTTAATCTCATTAGTATCATTAGGCATGACTTTAGATTTTAAAAGATCAACATCAATAACAAGACTATCAACTTTAGAGGCAAGAATATCAATTTTCCCAAGCTTTTCCTCTACAATTTTATTAAAGGAAGTTTGTGTAGTGATAAAATCTTTTAACATGGTTTCAAGTTCAGAGGAGGTATTTCTATTATTGCTATAAGAATTACCATAAGAATTACCATAATAATTACCATTATTAGGAGGATAGGGCTTATAGTTATTATTACCATAATTGTTCCTATAGGCATTGTTGTTGAAATTATTATTTTTAATGAAGTTCACATCAACATGGTCTTCTTGTGCAACTAAAGAAGCTAAGGGAACATTATTAGGATCCATATGAGATTTACCATTCACAAGCATAGACATGATCATATCAATCTTTTCACTCAAAGAGGAGGTTTCTTCAACAGAATTTACCTTCTTACCTTGAGGAGTCCTTTCAGTATGCCACTCGGAATAATTAACCATCATATTGTCCAGAAGTTTTGTTGCAGCCCCCAAAGTGATGGACATAAAAGTACCTCCAGCAGCCGAATCCAATAAGTTTCTTGAAGAAATATTACTCCTGCATAGAAGGTTTGGATGATCATCCAAGCAGTCAGTCCATGGGTTGGGCAATTCTTAACCAGAGATTTCATTCTTTCCCAAGCTTGAGCAACATGTTCATTATCAAATTGCTTAAAGTTCATAATGCTACTCCTTAGGGAAATGATCTTAGCAGGAGGATAGTATTCTCCAATAAAAGCATCTTTGCATTTAATCCAAGAATCAATACTATTCCTAGGCAATGAAAGTAACCATTCTTTAGCTCTTCCTCTCAAGGAGAAAGGAAATAATTTCAGTTTTATAATGTCACCATCTTTGTCCTTATATTTTTGCATTTCACAAAGTTCAACAAAATTATTTAGATGGGCAGCAGCATCATCAAAACTAACACCAGAAAATTGCTCTTTCGTGACAAGATTTAACAAAGCGGGTTTAATTTCAAAGAATTCTGCTTTGGAAGCAGGTGGAGCAATAGGTGTGCATATAAAATCATTATTGTTGGTGCTAGTGAAGTCACACAACTTAGTATTCTCAGGAGTAGTCATTTTAGCAAATTAAAATTCAAACCGAAAATAACAATGATAAAAACCGAAATGATAAATGGCTAAACCGAAATAAAAATAACAATGCAAGAAACTAATTTTTTTGTGTTTTTGATATTTAGCAAACAAGACAGTAATAAAAATAAACTAAGCAAGACAATAACAAAGTAAAGAGATTGGGAAGTGAGAGACTCCCCTTGCAGATGTGCTTCAGCTCCCCGGCAACGGCACCAGAAATTACTTGATGCACTCGGTGGTGTTGTTGGGAAACCCCAAGAGGAATGTGTGAAGTAGTGCAGCAGCAAATTTCCCTCAGTTATGAAACCAAGGTTATCGAACCAGTAGGAGATGAAGAACACGTCTGAAGGTCTCCCTAGCAATGGAAAGTGAGGTGGAACCTGCAAAAAACAATCAAACTACTTTGCCCCAACGAAACAGTGAGGTTGTCAATCTCACCGGCTTGCTGTAACAAAGGATTAAACGTATGTGTGGAAGATGATGTTTGTTTGCAGAGAACGAAAGTAACAGTTTGCAGTTGGTTGTATTATCAGTTTAAAGAAAAGGACCGGGGTCCACAGTTCACTAGTGGCGTCTCTCCATAAATAATAATAATAGCATACATGCGGGTAAACAAATTACAGCTGGGCAATTGACAGAATAAAGAGCTGCATAATGATGCATATACTAATGTCATGATGTCTAGTGTGAGATTCATTTGGGCATTACAACAATATACACAGACCGTTCCAACCGCATCTATGACTAATAATCCACCTTCCGGTTAGCGTCCGCACCCCTATCAGTATTAAGTTGCAAGCAACAGATTATTGACTTAGGCAAAGTGTGTAATGTAAGTAATAACATTATCCTTAAACAAAGTACTACTGTTTTATCCCTAGTAGAAACAGTACATCTACAATCTAAGAGCTTGCTGTCACTACCCCAGATTAAATAGAGACATGAACCCACTATCAAGCATAAATACCCCCTCTTGGAGTCACAAGCATCTACTTGGCCAGAGCATCTACTAGCAACGGAGAGCATGCAAGATCATAAACAACACACAACATGATATATTATGAAGCAAATGACATAGTATTCAATATCCATCGGATCCCAGCAAACACAACATGTAGCATTACATAAAGATGATCTTGATCATGTTAGGCAGCTCACAAGATCTAAACATGATGGAACAATAGGAGAAGACAACCATCTAGCTGCTGCTATGGACCCGTAGTCCAAGGATGAGCCACTCACGCATCAGTCCGGAGGCGGGCATGGTGATGTAGAGCCCTCCGGTGATGATCCCCCTCTCCGGCAGGGTGCCGGGAAGAGCTTCTGAACCCTCCCGAACTAGGGTTGACGACGGCGGCGGCTCCATAAGGTTTTCTGGAAAAGTGTTCGGGTGCCTGGTCTTAGGTTTTCGGGGGGTTTAAGTAGGCGAAAGGGCGAAGGCGGCGGAGGCTCGAGGCCCCGTGATGAGGTGCTGGCGCGGTTGGGGGTGGGGCCGCGCCCCCACCTCATCTGGGCGCCTCGGTGCCCGACTCCGCCTCGTCTTCGATGTTCTAGATTCTTCCGAGGAAAATAGGGACTTCGGTATAAAAATTGTCCAATTCCGAGAATATTTCCTTAAGTGGTTTTCTGAAACCAAAATTAGCAAAAAACGGGGAACTGGCACTGTGGCATCTTGTTAATAGGTTAGTCCTAGAAAATGCATAAAACAACACAAAGTGTATATAAAACATGTAGCAATTGGTATAATATAAGCATGGAACATAAGAAATTATAGATACGTTTGACACGTATCAAGCATCAACAAACTATCAGGTCATCTCTAGTGAAACTATATTTTAATTCTGTCACATCTTATGTGCTTTAGTTGAAGCGTTGATGACCCACAAGTATAGGGGATCGCAACAGTCTTCGAGGGAAGTAAAACCCAAATTTATTGATTCGACACAAGGGGAGCCAAAGAATATTTATAAGCCTTAACAGATGAATTGTCAGTTCAGCTGCACCTGTGAATAGACTTGCTCGAGACAGATTATCAGTAGCAACAGATTTATAGTAGTGACAGTAGTGAAATAACAGCAACAGTGAAATAAAGACAGCAGCAGTGATTATAGTAGACAGCAGGATTAAAATACTGTAGGCATAGGGACGGATGTACGGGCGTTGCATGGATAAGATAATTCATGTAATATCAAGACATAGGCATTTGCAGATAAATAAGATAAAGCATCCAAGTATTTATTAACCATAGGCATGTGTTCCAATTTAGTTGTGCGTGCTCGCAATACCAGCCCGTTTGCAGCGGGGCCTCAAGGGAATCTACTGGTAATTAAGGTACTCCTTTTAATAAAGTACCGGAGCAAAGCATTAACACTCTGTGAACACACGTGATCCTCACATCATAACCTTTCCCCGAGGCTATCCCAATTATTGTCACTTTGGGACCTAGGGTTCCGGACAATGACATGTGTAATACAACTTGCAGATATGATCCAAAACAATAATTATCTTCATGATACAATAACATGTTCAGATCTGAAATCATGGCACTCGGGCCCTAGTGTCAAGCATTAAGCATAACAAGTTGCAACAATGACGTAAAACACCGATAACGGATACTAGGTGTAACATCCCCAATTTTGCTTGGTGTTAACTTATATTTGTTTGTGCATCCTGAGCATCATTTGCATTTAATTTGAAATTGAACAAAATTTGAATTTTGAAATAAAAGAGAAAACCCTAAAGTGGCTTAAACACGTGCTATTTATGAATGTGATAAAAGAATTCAAAATTTTCTAAATCCAAGGCATCCAATGGATCCCTTGTGAAATTCTAAAGCTCATAGTATTTTTGTATAAAATTTATCTTTACAAAAAAGGCCTCAATCTATTTTATATTCCAAGTTAGGGGCCTGTTCTCAAAGGTTCTATGGTTTCCCAAAACCGCAGGGGGTTATCTGAAAAATGTCCTTTTCTTTTCTTCTTCAACCTCCAGCCAGAAGGACAAGAACGACGCCGCACCTTGCCACCTCCTGCTTCGCCGATGTCCTGCGAGGATAAGACGTAGAGGAGGCGTCCACATCTCGCCATCCTCCTCCTCTCACGTTCGTGTCTTCTCCCTTCCTCTCCCTCACGTTCCTCTCCTCGCGCCGAACCCTAGCCGCCGAAAAATCGCCGCTGTCCCCGACTTCCCCGCGACAAATTGACGCCTCCCCGAGCTTCGCCTCGCCCTCCTCGTCCTCTAGCTCGAGCGGAGCTTGCCGGGATGCCGTAGAACCGGCGTTCGTCGCTGTTCTTCTCCACCTCCGGTGAAGCTTGCCGCCGCCGATTCGGCCGCCTCCGGCCTCCTCCTGCCTCCCCGACCACGCAATCGTCCTCGGGGTGAGCCACTGGTCCGGCTGGACCCTCCCTCCCTCTTCCTCCCGCTCTGACTCACTCCCGCGCCGTGCACCTCCACGCGCCGCCGCGGCACGTGCTCGCCGGCTAAACTCCGGCGACCTTAAGCCAGCGGCGCCGCCACCAAAAGGTTGCACGTGGCCGTGCGGTTCCAACGCGCCCATCCGCGCGTCCCCTCGCTCAGCTGTTCGTCGGAATCGTGGTCGACAGGGCCTCTGTTCCCATTGCTCACGTCACGCTGACGTCAGCCCTCCCTTTTAATTGTTTTTCATAAATTCCAGAAAATAACTCAAATTTGTAAATTTCATAAAAATGCAAATAATATACCAAAATGTTCAGAAAATGAAGATCTATCTATTTGCATCAAATTCATGCATGTTCAAATAACTTAAACAGAGGTTCAATTAGAAGAACTAAATAATCAATTTTGTGGATTTATGGAATATCTTCCTAAATGCATTTGGCTCCATTTAAAATGATCTCCATGTTTAGATTTCAATTTCAGTACCTTAAATTGCCATGTCATACATGCCTATATGCGCATTGTATTATGCCATGTGTTGAATGTTATTTTCCTTTCTTTCCGGTGTTTTGGTTCTTCTTGATACATCGTGGATTTTGAGTTCGAGATGGAACATGATGCCAACAAAGATGATCAAGTCAATCCGAAGATTTCCAAAATGTTCATATCTTGTTATCGACAAACAAGGCAAGCATAACCTCTTATCTGCTCATGTATATGATTTTCAAAGGATTTTGATTCTTGTATTGCATACGATTCCAATGTATTTTGGTCGATAGATAGAGTTATCCTATATAATTGCATCGCCTAGATACATTGATCCACTACTCCTAGCAGCCTAGGTTTGCTTGTGTATCGCCAAAGCCTTATATTGCTTAGCCATGCATAGTTGTTTACCTCTGCTCCATCCGGTTGATGAATCAGAGTTGCGAATGAATCTAGTATGCCAGGATGACGTGAAAATGATCAGAGTTGTGTAATTAATTTAACTAAAAAGGCTATGGATGAGAGGCCACAGGGGTCTGTGGTGGTTTGTCTCGTTCTCGCCGACCTAGGACCTTGGGTTCTCGCCTCTTGAACCAAGACTGAGCGTACATCCACGCGCGGGTCTGGACCCCCGCTCGACCAATTAACTTGTTTGGTGGTACCCATGGGACACGTAGTTTGGTTTTCCATTTGCGTGTGGGTTAAAAATAATGATGAGAGAAGGTAGGGCCTGGCAGGGATCCAGTGATGGACGGACACGGATCTTGATTCCTGTGCAGAGTAACAGGGACCGCCACGAGGTGGCCATCTCACGTAATGGCGGAGCAGCCCTGTTATGGATGACCCATGGGTTAAATCAACCGAGGTAAAGGTCGTGGTCAACCACCCTCTGCCAGCACACCCCGGAAGTGTGTCTTGTAGGCATTAAGAGTCGGTTGGTACGTGTGGTTAAAGTTGTACACCCCTGCAGGGTTAAATCTTTTCGAAAAGCCGTGTCCGCGGTTATGGACAACTTGGGAATGGACACGAGATCGTAGAGAACTTGAACATTATCGTAAAACTTGTTGTCAATGAATGAAGGATGCTTCCTCGAGGGTGTCGAGGGGGTGATCCTAGTTGGTAGATGATGCTCATGATCTGGTGGTTACAAAATGATTATTAGAGCTAGACTTGCTCTCTTACCCCTTTTCGATAAAAGCTTCTGAATAGACGAGTTTCTACTTCTTCCTCCTCTATTTAAAAGTTGGCTTTATGCAAATAAACCTTCATACAATCTCTCTGAACAAGCAGATATATAATAGGTTAATTAAGTCTTGTTGAGTACCTTCGGTACTCATGTTTGCTTAATTTTGGTTCAGGTGAAGTTTCGCTCCGAAGGTGGTATCAACGTTGACATCGACGAGTAGTTTGGGATTTCCCAGGTAGCAGGCTGGAACTTGTAGGTTATGTAGCCTGTGTTGCTTATTTTCTGGCCTCTTAGGCCTTTTGTAAATTTTGTTGAATAGCAACATATTCGCTTTCCGTTGTATGATGTAATGTTGGGTCGGAAGACCTCTGTGTGTAGAGTTACCTCTTGTATATATATGACTTGCTCTACTTCTTGTAGTAGAGTCTGCTTTATACTGGTTGTCCGCTACCCATCCCGTGCATCATGCGTGTATGGATATAAAGTGCACGGTTGAAGGGTTATGGTTCTTGGGCTCTGTATTATGCAGTTTTGGCTATGCCCGTGTTATGGCGCAGCTGAGGGGTTGTGTGCCGATGATCCATTCCGAGCACGCCTACCGATGAGCATCGGTCTGGGAGTTGTAAACCCAGGGACCCTCAGTTACGTAGCATGACCAGTGACACATAGCATTGCTGTACAATCGAGAGGTCGAGTCCGACAGCTTAACCAGATTCTGGGATTCTTTGTTATGCATTCTTGGTTATGATTAGCGTGGTAGTCTTCCGAGGGGTTTGTGTGACCGGTGTTCCCGGCACGCCTGCAGTGCAATGCTGCCTGGGGTTGGTAACCCAGTAACTCTCGGCTATCATGTCTAAGAGAACATAACAATTATGTATAACTCTGGATTCCGGGGTCGTCACAAGTTTTGGTATCAGAGCAGTACTGCCTGTAGGAAACCCTTTCTATTGGTCGATGTTGAGTCTAGTGTTTGTGAAAACTATTTTGAACCTAAAAATGAGTTGAGAAAATCTCATTAGGATTCTTTTTACTCCTTATCTGGTATCGCTCTAACTCTGAGTCATCTCACCTCGTATTGATTTGAAAAGGTTTTTGCTATCTCTTCTAGTCATTCAAACTCTAGGGGCTCTGAGCACAAGCCGTGTTTTAACCCGTTGACCTAGTATTGTGTTCTATAGAGTCTAGTGTGTATTATGAGTTCCTCCTTTCTCACATTATAGTCGAGAGATTTCCTTCCATCTTGATCTCTCTGCTATGTGGATTCCATATCCCTTCATTCTATGCTTTGACATTTGCTTTCACCTCGATGTCTTCTTTGATATGCTTGGGCATTTCTAAAGCTATCTATGGCTTTTGGAAAACCTACTTCGAGATTACTACACCCTTGTGTCCTTTGGGTCACTCGGCAGTAGTTACTCCTATCTCTAGTTTTAATCCTTGGACTTGAACCGAAGGTCCCGGATTGTGCTTGATGGCATTGTTTGAATCATGTGGTTTCTTAACCATTTGGTGCTCATGCTATCAGTACATGATGCTGACCTTTAACCCAAGTTCTATTCTGTGATCCCTGAGGTAATCTTTAGTTCTTACCACACCTCAGTTGGCTAGTAACTTTAACTCTGCCAAAATTGTAGGTTCTGTCCTGGAACAAAATGGATCACATCTAGTGTGCCTTTAGTGAGTACCACATCCATACTCTTAATTGTACCGTTCCTCCCTTTTCAGCATGGGTTTTACAAAAGAGTATTATCCTGTGCATCCATCATAATCCTAGGAATCTCCAAGATTGTTCTCTCTTCAGCTTCTTTCTGAACCTTGTATGCCTTTGGCAACCAAGTTGCAAACGTGCATTGGAGTCTTCCGTTGTACGATGCTCTTGTGGTTCCTTAAAACATTCCGTTTTGGGATGTATGGACAAACAAACTCCAGTACCTCGTCTATCTCGGAGACCAGGTCAAAGTGTGTAATCCGCAGAATCCAGAGGCTTTATTAGCTTCTAATCTGTTCTACCTCAGAGTGTCACACTCTTTATATCAAGATGGTCATGTCAAGTATCATGGCCTTATTGATGAAGTGATGCTCCTACACATCCTTACTCACCTTTTTCTAAGCTATTTGGGATCTGAATGTTAAGGTGTCCGTGTTGATGTGTGGATATCAGAAATCTTAGCAAATTTTATTTGCTTTGAAATCTAAGGACATTGTCTTCTCTTAGTTTGATTGGTTGTCCGATCACTAAGTGAAGTTGAATGTGCTTTTCAGTTCGCTTATTCCGAAGCACCTTTCCGATCAGAGAGTTAGGTTTGTGCCGAAGCGCTCAAGACCTCCTCGTTTTACCTGAAAAGTAAGACTCCTCTCGGATTCATTGACATATCGGTGGTTCGTGATATTCTGGTGTCTTTCCAGAAGTATCGCCTGGTTTTCACCTGACCGTGATGTCAAATTCAAGAGTAAGTTCGTTGGTTGAACAACTCCTTTCTCCAAATAACCGTGCTGGATACCCATGAACTAGTTGGCTGAGCCTAATCAACAACTTGGAGAGTTGAAAGACAAGAGGTCCATCCGACTTGTTCTTTTTCTTGGGTTGTCTAGCTCTATTCATGTCGAAGTAAGATAGTATCTCCTCTGTGGATATGCTACATCCCAAACCTTTGATTTGATTTTGGGCTATCGTCAAATCAAATTCAGCCCAAGGACTATCTTGAGGGTGTGTCCAATCGTGGTGTTTCACTTGAGCCGCCTTCATTTCCTTTGGACTGACCAATATTTTTGCCTCGTCCATACCACATATGAGTCCATCTTCTTGGCGTATCTGGATAAGCTTGTTGTTGAGCCCATCGATAACATTCTTATAATCTCCATGGTTTGTAGAGATTCATATTGGATATTGGGTAACAATGTTGGAAACTTTTGAGAACCATCTTTGTGTCGTCACGAAGTATGTGTTCTGGATGTTGGAAGTAACCTCTTTTGCTTCACGTGCATTTGGTGAAAGATGTCGCCGTGAATCCAGGTAGAGTTTCTCTTTGTTTCCTCGGGAATCATCTCCATTCGGTCATGCATGTGCAGATAACTATTGAGATGGCAGGTTGTTGACTACATTTCATTGGAAGTCCTCTATGCACACCAAGCCACTGACTGACTGGTACAAGAATGAGAAGAAGTCGAAGGACTTCGTTATCTTCTTTGTTGTTTCCCAACAAGGACTCAATCGTGTTTGTTGCACATGATTCATGTAGATGCTGATGTCTTTGGACACATGGCTAATACATGGGTTGTTGCAATCTCGCTCATCTTTTCGAGCTTGACATTGTAGTCCCCGTCTTGAGAATCTAGCAACCTTTCCTCGGTGGTAACCATTGCATCTCTCCGTTCGGACCTTCCGAGTCTGAACTATCATCTCAATTAACCAGAGCTGAATCTCAAGCAGCAAAGATGGTTGGTTTTCTTCAAAGATTTTGACATAGGTCATTTGAAAATCCGGCAAGTTGATGTTGTGGTTGACACAATTAGCCGGAAGGTCTAATGCCATAATCCTTGATTCAACAAGAACAACCACTCCATGTGAATATTTGTTCAACTCTTAAGCTTGTTTGCAATCCCTAAGTCAACCTTCGCCTGAAGCCATAAATGGTGCCTAAGACGTCAAGGAGAACATCAAAAGCAGTGGTTTTAAATCTCTCTCAGTCGATCCTTCAACCCTTATCTTAAGATACCAACTCCATCAAAAAGAAATCAATTCCATCGGTGATCTTCGACATATCCCAGATCAGTGTTCCCTTCGCTCTTTGGACCGTACCTGAAGATCTAATCAACTCATACATTGTGTGAATTTGTCAGTCACATCAGGGCTCCAGACTTTTAATCATGTGGCAAGCGTCTTGCTGTGCCCAAAAGGTTGAAGACAGGATAAGTATCTTCCCTCAGCACCGTTGTTTACCAACTTGAACCTTCATTTATTTCCTCCGTTACCTTGACGTGTTTCATGATAGTCAGCTCACGAGTTGTTTATGAACCCTCCTTCCATGAGTTGATCATGAGATACCCGATCTTCCGGAGATCAAATTTTCCAGAGTCATTCCCTCTTATCTATAGAGTAGTTGTTGATGACCCCAAATGGAAGCCGTTGAAGATCGTCACAAGAGAACCTTCACAATGGGAAAGATCGTTGAAGCTGGGTTAACTCTTCCCCCTTCTTTTCTTTTAGGAATCTCGGGGACGAGATTCTTGTAAGGGGGGTAGAATTGTAACATCCCCAATTTTGCTTAGTGTTAACTTATATTTGTTTGTGCATCTTGAGCATCATTTGCATTTAATTTGAAATTGAACAAAATTTGAATTTTGAAATAAAAGAGAAAACCCTAAAGTGGCTTAAACACCTGCTATTTATGAATGTGATAAAAGATTTCAAAATTTTCTAAATCCAAAGCATCCAATGGATCCCTTTTGAAATTCTAAAGCTCATAGTATTTTTGTATAAAATTTTATCTTTACAAAAAAGGCCTCAATCTATTTTATATTCCAAGTTAGGGGCCTGTTCTCAAAGGTTCTATGGTTTCCCAAAACCGCAGGGGGTTATCTGAAAAATGTCCTTTTCTTTTCTTCTTCAACCTCCAGCCATAAGGACAAGAACGACGCCGCACCTTGCCACCTCCTGCTTCGCCGATGCCGTGTGAGGATAAGACTTAGAGGAGGCGTCCACATCTCGCCATCCTCCTCCTCCCACGTTCGTGTCTTCTCCCTTCCTCTCCCTCACGTTCCTCTCCTCGCGCCGAACCCTAGCCGCCGGAAAATCGCCGCCGCGCCGCCGTCCCCGACTTCCCCGCCACAAATTGACGCCTCCCCGAGCTTCGCCTCGCCCTCCTCGTCCTCTAGCTCGAGCAGAGCTTGCCGGGATGCCGTAGAACCGGCGTTCGTCGCCGTTCTTCTCCACCTCCGGTGAAGCTCGCCGCCGCCGATTCGGCCGCCTCCGGCCTCCTCCTGCCTCCCCGACCACGCCATCGTCCTCGGGGTGAGCCACTGGTCCGGCTGGACCCTCCCTCCCTCTTCCTCCCGCTCTGACTCACTCCCGCGCCGTGCACCTCCGCGCGCCGCCGCGGCACGTGCTCGCCGGCTAAACTCCGGCGACCTTAAGCCAGCGGCGCCGCCACCAAAAGGTTGCACGTGGCCGTGCGGTTCCAACGCGCCCATCCGCGCGTCCCCTCGCTCAGCTGTTCGTCGGAATCGTGGTCGACAGGGCCTCTGTTCCCATTGCTCACGTCACGCTGACGTCAGCCCTCCCTTTTAATTGTTTTTCATAAATTCCAGAAAATAACTCAAATTTGTAAATTTCATATCTTTTGATCTGTAAATCAGAAAAATGCAAATAATATACCAAAATGTTCAGAAAATGAAGATCTATCTATTTGCATCAAATTCATGCATGTTCAAATAACTTAAACAGAGGTTCAATTAGAAGAACTAAATAATCAATTTTGTGGATTTATGGAGTATCTTCCTAAATGCATTTGGCTCCATTTAAAATGATCTCCATGTTTAGATTTCAATTTCAGTACCTTAAATTGCCATGTCATACATGCCTGTATGCGCATTGTATTATGCCATGTGTTGAATGTTATTTTCCTTTCTTTCCGGTGTTTTGGTTCTTCTTGATACATCGTGGATTTTCAGTTCGAGATGGAACATGATGCCAACAAAGATGATCAAGTCAATCCGAAGATTTCCAAAATGTTCATATCTTGTTATCGACAAACAAGGCAAGCATAACCTCTTATCTGCTCATGTATATGATTTTCAAAGGATTTTGATTCTTGTATTGCATACGATTCCAATGTATTTTGGTCGATAGATAGAGTTATCCTATATAATTGCATCGCCTAGATACATTGATCCACTACTCCTAGCAGCCTAGGTTTGCTTGTGTATCGCCAAAGCCTTATATTGCTTAGCCATGAATAGTTGTTTACCTCTGCTCCATCCAGTTGATGAATCAGAGTCGCGAATGAATCTAGTATGCCAGGATGACGTGAAAATGATCAGAGTTGTGTAATTAATTTAACTAAAAAGGCTATGGATGAGAGGCCACAGGGGTCTGTGGTGGTTTGTCTCGTTCTCGCCGACCTAGGACCTTGGGTTCTCGCCTCTTGAACCAAGACTGAGCGTACATCCACGCGCGGGTCTGGACCCCCGCTCGACCAATTAACTTGTTTGGTGGTACCCATGGGACACGTAGTTTGGTTTTCTATTTGCGTGTGGGTTAAAAATAATGATGAGAGAAGGTAGGGCCTGGCAGGGATCCAGTGATGGACGAACACGGATCTTGATTCCTGTGCAGAGTAACAGGGACCGCCATGAGGTGGCCATCTCGCGTAATGGCGGAGCAGCCCTGTTATGGATGACCCATGGGTTAAATCAACCGAGGTAAAGGTCGTGGTCAACCACCCTCTGCCAGCACACCCCGGAAGTGTGTCTTGTAGGCATTAAGAGTCGGTTGGTACGTGTGGTTAAAGTTGTACACCCCTGCAGGGTTAAATCTTTTCGAAAAGCCGTGTCCGCGGTTATGGACGACTTGGGAATGGACACGAGATCGTAGAGAACATGAACATTATCGTAAAACTTGTTGTCAATGAATGAAGGATGCTTCCTTGAGGGTGTCGAGGGGGTGATCCTAGTTGGTAGATGATGCTCATGATCTGGTGGTTACAAAATGATTATTAGAGCAAGACTTGCTCTCTTACCCCTTTTTGATAAAAGCTTCTGAATAGACGAGTTTCTACTTCTTCCTCCTCTATTTAAAAGTTGGCTTTATGCAAATAAACCTTCATACAATCTCTCTGAACAAGCAGATATATAATAGGTTAATTAAGTCTTGTTGAGTACCTTCGGTACTCATGTTTGCTTAATTTTGGTTCAGGTGAAGTTTCGCTCCGAAGGTGGTATCAACGTTGACATCGACGAGTAGTTTGGGATTTCCCAGGTAGCAGCCTGGAACTTGTAGGTTATGTAGCCTGTGTTGCTTATTTTCTGGCCTCTTAGGCCTTTTGTAAATTTTGTTGAATAGCAACATATTCGCTTTCCGTTGTATGAGGTAATGTTGGGTCGGAAGACCTCTGTGTGTAGAGTTACCTCTTGTATATATATGACTTGCTCTACTTCTTGTAGTAGAGTCTGCTTTATACCGGTTGTCCGCTACCCATCCCGTGCATCATGCGTGTATGGATATAAAGTGCACGGTTGAAGGGTTATGGTTCTTGGGCTCTGTATTATGCAGTTTTGGCTATGCCCGTGTTATGGCGCAGCTGAGGGGTTGTGTGCCGATGATCCATTCCGAGCACGCCTACCGATGAGCATCGGTCTGGGAGTGGTAAACCCAAGGACCCTCAGTTACGTAGCATGACCAGTGACACATAGCATTGCTGTACAATCCAGAGGTCGAGTCCGACAGCTTAACCAGATTCTGGGATTCTTTGTTATGCATTCTTGGTTATGATTAGCGTGGTAGTCTTCCGAGGGGTTTGTGTGACCGGTGTTCCCGGCACGCCTGCAGTGCAATGCTGCCTGAGGTTGTTAACCCAGTAACTCTCGGCTATCATGTCTAAGAGAAAATAACAATTATGTATAACTCTGGATTCCGGGGTCGTCACACTAGGCACCATGCCCTAATGATATTACAGCTATTACATGAACGATCTCATCCAATCCCTACCATCCCCTCAAGCCTACAGCGGGGAATTACTCACACATGGATGGGGGGAACAATGATGGTTGATGGAGAGGCGTTGGTGATGACGATGGCGATGATCCCCTTCGATTCCCCGTCCCGGCGGAGTGCCGGAACAGAGACTTCTGGTCCCCGAATTGAGTTTCGAGGTGGCGGCGGCGCTCGGGTCTGTTTTCTGGAAAAGTGTCTAACCTCCTCGCGTTTTTAGGTCAGAGGGGGGTTATATCCGCGAGGGGAGCCCGAGAGGGAGTAGGACTCGCCCCCCTCATGTGCTGGCGCGGCCAGCCCCTTGCCGCGCCACCACCTATGGTGGTGGCCCCTTGGCCCCCCTCTGTTAGGGCTTCTGGCTCCGTGAGTCTTCGGGCAAAATAAGGACTTTTGCATTATTCCTGGTGTTTTTCCATAAAGTCGAATTTCTGCATAAAAATAAGACACCAGGGTAATTTGCCTGAAATCAACGTTAGTCCGTGTTAGTTGCATTCAAAACACACAAGTTAGAGGCAAAACAATAGCAAAAGTGTTCGGGAAAGTAGATATGTTTTGGACGTATCAACTCCCCCCAAGCTTAGCTTATTGCTTGTCCTCAAGCAATTCAATTAACAACTGAGTGCGATAAAAGAACTTTCACGAACACATTTGCTTCATATGATGTAAATATTCTCATTATCTGGCAAATGCTTAGGCTATTCATAATAAGATATATATAAATGGTGTCACCTAGTTAGTTATGTAAACTATGAAGAGATGCCAATCATACCAATAGCAAATAACATGAAACATATCAATTCACAAGATTAAAAAGCTCATAAGAAAGTATGATAAGGTGGTATCTCGCTTGTCCGAAAGTGTACAGCAAAACATAAATGCCCAGGCACCTCTGAGATTCAAGAGTAGACTAGAGATAAAGATGTCAAAGATAAAAGCATCAAAGTTACACCGTAGTTAACAGTATTCTGGGACAAGCACATTTCACTAAGAATGACAACTATGCTCTCAAGAAGGTGCTCAAAGAAGGATGGTGACTCAACAGTAAGTAAAAGATATGCCCTTCATTGAGGGAAGCAGGGATTTGACATGTGCTAGAGCTTTTCATTATTTTGAAAACAGAGGTAAAATTGTTTTTGAGTGGTGGTTGTTCCGTCAACGAATGGCAATAGAGTTCTTATTATCTTCCATACTAAGCAAGTTGAGAGCGGTTCCGAATTATTTTAAAATCAAGCATTTATAATATGCATCCTTATATTTTATCTTTTTGATATTTTGACACTCCTCCCAACCTTTGCTTTTCACAAACCATGGCTAACCGAATCCTCGGGTGCACAACAGCAATCACATACCATGGAGGTGAAGGGGATAGAGTGCAGAAAACAAAAAATTTCCTAGCAACGATATCCTTAAAACATGCCAAGATCTATTCTATGCAGATATAGTAGTACAACGGAGATCGGAATACATACCCTTGTAGACCGAAAGCGGGGATTACGTTCCCGCACAAACGTTGACGATGAAGACCGACGAAGCCGACCTCAAGGTCGTGAAGAGGAAGAAGACCTCCCAGCACCGCTAGCGCAGCACCTCGCAGGGCGTTACACACGTACGGTGGAGACGACGGCCTCCGAAGCTCCAGTCCAGGACGAGCAGCGGAAGACTTGGACCGGAACACCAGCAGCGCGGCAGCGGGCTATGGTGGAAGAGATCCCCCTCTCAACTCGGCGCAACTCCGACAAAGGGAATCACGAAATCGAGAGAGAATTGGGGAATTAATTGGTTGAATTAAAAGGCCAGGGATGCCCCTTCTTATATAGGCTCCCAGAGGGGAGCCAACTTGCCAGCCAGGCAATGTGGGACAATTCCCACATGCCTGGTGCGGCATGGCTGGGTGCGCCGGCCCCATGGTGGGCCCCTTGGCCCACCTAGGCCGGCCCCTCAAGCCCCCACCGAATTCCCCTAGGGAATTTTCCCCTCTTGGGCCTTCTTTCGACCAGAAGGCCCATTTAGGGAAATCAGCCTAAATAAATTCGAAAATAAATATATAAAATCATATTTAGACATTAATTACACTAATTAATATCAAACATATTATATATAATTTATTCTAGCTCCGAAAACTATTTCGTCGCTGCCAGATCTCCATCGGATCTCTCCCGGGACGTTCCCGGTGATCTCTTTCCTTTCCGGTTGTCTTGTCGAAACCCCTTAAGTGTGTTACCCTAGCGGTTCGATATAATAATAGGTATGATCGAGACTCCTCTCTGATCAACGACTAACTCGTAGGCCTGGACCCCATGAATTAATCCCTGTGATATAACGAATGACTTTCATCTATCAAACCTGAACGTAAAGTCTTAAACCTTTTGCCATAGCGATACTTAGCGTGTCCGAGCGTCGTTCATAGATATCTCCATATCTAGCTTGACCTCGTTACCGACAACACTATCTTCTACTCGTCTATGATTTCATGTCTCCGTGACCTAGTCACATGCTTGCAAGCTCATTAGACATAATCTCACCGAGTGGGCCCTAGAGTATCTATCCTGCTATGCGGACTGGCAAATCCCGCTCTTGACCCCTCGTCTCAACTACTCCTTTCCGATACCCAAAAGTATCACCGTTATTGTCATACTAATTAAGATACGACGTTTGGTGCAATCAAAGTATCTTCCAGGAATAACAATAAGAGTTGGTCTCACGGTCAAAGGCGTAATGACTACGTCCTACAAATATGGGTATGTCCATCACATCATTCTCCAACGATATGACTTCCATTGCCGACCGGCGCCATGCCCTATGATCGGGAAACCTCGATCATCGATCGCGCAACGAAACTAGTCTTAGTAGAGGCTACTAGGGACCTGGTTGTTTACGCATCACACCCGTATTAATGTTTCCGCTTAATACGGTTACAGCATGACACAAAAACGTATTATGAACAAACGAGATATGATAAAGAAATACACTTTATTAATTGCCTCTAGGGCATATCTCCTTCAGTCTCCCACTTGCACTAGAGTACAAATTAATCTAGATTACAACTTGGTAAAAGCTTAACACCCATAGCTAACTGGTGTTTTTCATGCTTGTCAAGCGGAAGAGGCTTCGTCAGAGGATCTGCCACATTCAGATCCGTATGCACTTTGCAAATCTTCACATCGCCTCCTTGTACGTACTGTCGTATCACATGGAAGCGTCGGAGAATGTGTTTGGCGGTGGAGTGAGACCTTGGCTCCTTGGCGTTAGCAATGGCACCCGTATTGTCGCAGAAGAGGACCACGGGGTCTTGCACGCTCGGGAACACTCCAAGTTCAATGATGAACTTCCTCAGCCACACAGCTTCATTCGCGGCTTCGCAAGCAGCAATGTACTCCGACTCCATTATAGATTGCGCGACGATGGGTTGCTTCCCACTTCTCCAGCACACGGCGCCCCCATTCACCTTGAACACATAACCTGTCTGTGACTTAGAGTCATCGGGGTCTGAGCAGAAACTTGCATCCACGTAACCTGTTACGCCAAGTTCTTCATCGCAGCCACCATAGACAAGGAACATTTCCTTTGTCTTATTGAGATACTTATGAATGCTCTTAACAGCAATCCAATGCGCCATTCCAGGATTACTCTGGAAACGGCTTGTCAAACTTAGAGCTAATGCCACATCAGGTCTAGTACTTAACATTGCATACATAATCGATCCTATGGCTGAAGCATAAGGATGTTTAGTCATATCGGCCTTATCCTGTTCCGTTACCGGACACTGTGCCTTTCGCAATGTTTTATTCTTGATAACCGGCAGAGAACCCTTCTTTGCCTTCTCCATACCGAAACGCTTCAGTATTTTATCAAGATAAGTACTCTGACTCAACGCTAATAGACGTCTTGATCTATCACGATAGATTTTAATGCCTAAGACATATGCAGCTTCTCCTAAGTCCTTCATGGAAAACTTACTGTTTAAATAATCCTTCACGCTATTCAGAAGTTCCACATCATTCCCTATCAACAATATGTCATCTACATATAGTGCTAAGAACACAACCGAGCTCCCACTCATTTTCTTGTAAATGCAGGTCTCTTCCAAATTTTGGACAAATCCAAAACCTTTGATTACCTCATCAAATCGAAGATTCCAGCTCCGAGATGCTTGCTTCAATCCATAAATGGAGCGCTGAAGCTTGCATACCTTGCCAGCATTTTCTGTATCGACAAAACCTTCCGGTTGTACCATGTACAACTCTTCCTCAATGTTTCCATTTAGGAAGGCTGTTTTGACATCCATCTGCCATATTTCATAATCGTAATAGGCAGCAACTGCTAACAAAATCCGAATAGACTTCAGCATCGCTACCGGTGAAAAAGTTTCATCGTAGTCAATCCCATGAACTTGTCGGAAACCTTTTGCGACAAGCCGAGCTTTATAGACGGTCACATTACAATCAGCATCAGTCTTCTTCTTAAAGATCCATTTATCCTCGACGGCCTTGCGCCCTTCGGGAATATCCATCAAAGTCCACACTTTGTTATCATACATGGATCCTATTTCGGATTTCATGGCTTCTAGCCATTTCTCGGACTCTAGACTCGCCATTGCCTCCTTGTAGTTCGTAGGTTCGTCTTGTTCAATTAACATGACGGTGCAAACCATGTTGCCATACCATTCTGGTGCGATACGAGATCTACCAGACCTACGAGGTAGAATACTTTCCTCGACAGTTTCTCCCACTCCATCTGTGGAGGACGTTTCCGGAACAGCTTCCGTTGCGCCACTCGGAATCTCGAGTTCAGGATCAACGATCTCATCGAGGTCTACCTTCCTCCCACTTACTCCTTTCGCGAGAAACTCCTTCTCTAGAAAGGTACCGGTCTTCGCGACAAACGTTTTGCCCTCAGCTTGGTTGTAGAAGGTGTATCCTACGGTTTCCCGCGGATATCCTACAAAGACGACTTTCTCCGACTTCGGTTCGAGTTTGTCGGGCTGTAGTTTCTTAACATACGCCTCACAACCCCAAACCTTCAGAAACGATAACTTAGGCTTCTTGCCATACCATAATTCATACGGTGTCGTTTCAACGGATTTGGACGGAGCCCTATTTAAAATGAATGCGGCTGTTTCTAACGCATAACCCCAGAAGGATACGGGCAAATCGGTAAGACACATCATAGACCGGACACTATCCAGTAGAGTACGATTACGTCGCTCGGACACGCCGTTATGTTGCGGTGTTCCGGCAGGCGTAAGTTGGGGTACGATGCCACAACTCTTCAGATGTGTGCCAAACTCAAAACTCAAATACTCGCCACCACGATCGGATCGGAGGTGCTTGATTTTCTTGTTAAGCTGATTTTCAACTTCACTTTGAAATTCTTTGAACTTTTCAAAAGTTTCAGACTTGTGTTTCATCAAATAGATATAACCGTATCTACTCAAGTCATCAGTGAAGGTGACGAAGTAACGATAACCATTGCGTGTCGATACGCTCATTGGTCCACACACATCTGTATGTATGATCCCCAATAAATCCGACGCCCGTTCAACGAAACCTTTGAACGGTGTCCTGGTCATTTTGCCCATAAGGCATGGTTCGCATGTATCGAGGGATCCAAAATCCAACGAGTCCAAAAGTCCATCGGAGTGGAGTTTCTTCATGCGCTTTATACCAATATGACCAAGACGGCAATGCCACATATACATGGCGGTATCATCACTACACTTAATCCGTTTGGCATCTATGTTATGGATGTGAGTACTACGATCGAGATTCAACAAGAATAAACCATTACTCTCGGGAGCATCAACATAAAAGATATCATTCATATAAATAGCACAACTGCTTGATACTGATTTAAATGAATAACCGTCTTGTAACAGGCAAGACCCACTTATAATGTTTACACTCAACGATGGTACAAAATAACACTTATTTAAAACCAAAACTAATCCCGATGGTAGATGTAGAGGGAGCGTGCCGACAGCCACCACGTCGACTCTCGATCCGTTGCCGACGCGCATCGTCACCTCATCCTTAGCCAGCCGCCGTTTATTCCGTAACTCCTCCTGAGAGTTACATATATGAGCAACAGAACCAGTATCAAATACCCAAGTGTTGCTACGGGCGGATGTAAGGTACACATCTATAACATGTATATCAAATATACCTTGCTCTTTGTCGACTATCTTGCCAGGCTTCTTGTCCTCCAGGTACTTGGGGCAATTGCGCTCAGGTGATCCGATGGTCACCACCATCTTCTCCAGCTTGATTTCTAATTCGGCCACTTCGAGCATCTTCAGGATTTCCGACAGGGGTTTTGACGTCCCTTTCATGCCGTAGTCCACGATGGCGTTCTTATAGCTAGGGGGCAGAGAAATCAGCACCCTATCAATAACCAGCTCTTCTGGGATCACACTTCCCAGATCATTCAGGAGCTGAACGCAGCCAAAAAACTTGGCTAAGTGCTCACTTATATTGCCGTGCTCTTCCATCTGGGCTGAGAAGAAAAGCACGGATGCTTCGAACCTCTCAGCCTTGACTTGTCGTGCAAAAACAACCATGAGTTCAGTTATTATCTCATAAGCACCCTTGTTCTCGAAATGGTTTTGCAGGTCAGCCTCCATGGCAAAGAGCATGCCACTCTGGACATAAGAAGAAATCTCCGCCTTAACCTCATGGACATTCCTTTTGATTTCTGAGGCGGTGTTTGGCAGATCACCTAAGGGGGCTTCAAGGATATAGGCCACCTTGTGGGTTTCAAGAATGGACTTCAGGTCGCGGAACCAGGACACGAAGTTAGACCCATCGGTCTTAAGCTTCTCTTTCTCAAGGAACAGGGCTAGGTTAAAGGAGGGGTGAGACATCTACAATGGAATTTGCAACAACATAAGACTTTGTTCATAATAATTTTGAGTTATAGTATTTTTAGAAAATAACTAACATAACTCCCACTCAAACGAACATCCCTCCTGGTCGTTTAAGCGATTACACGACCCCTACCCATCGCACCACCCCTCATCGTCAGAGCCGGCAGCACAACTTCAAGGGTAGACAATTGTCCATCACAACAACTCTGTGACTCATGCTCGACCTTTCGGCCTCCGTGTTCCGAGGCCATATCTGCATATGCTAGGCTCGCCACTATAACCTCCACGTAACGCTTGTGCAACATGGCTTACACCCACTGTATGCGAACGACGATATGTCTGACACCCGATCGTCACGGCCTGCCTCATAACGTAGAACTTTCTTGGTGGTGCTCGTTGGAGGAAGAACACTAGTGGTATTTTGAAGGGATCATCTTATATATGACTACCGCCGCGTAACTAATATATATAATCACACAATATAAGATGCACACAATAACATCAAATGTAATGCGATGTGATATAGTCCATTGCGCCATGGTCTTCTTGGCGCCCGCAGTTCATAAACAATTTAATAAACCTACCTTGACCATATCACATAGCCCTTGCAAAATAAAGTTAGACGCTTCTACTTTATCTTTTGCATATTTTACGTGGCTTGGGGCTGTCGTAAATAGAACCGCTTCATACCTACGAACCTTATGACCACAACAACGATCCAATAATTGCATGTTTAAGCATCCCTTTCGGGCCCTCCATTGAAAATGCAAGACCAACTAAAGAGAGAGAGACAGACACCCGCCAGCCACAGATACGGTACAAGCCGTATGTCAGTAGTGGAACCAGTCTCGCGTAAGTGTACGCGTAAAGTCGGTCCGGGCCGCTTCATCAACTCGATGCCGCTGGAATCACAAGTGCACGCTAGAGGGTAGCAAATAACAGGAACGGTGCCCCCGTGCAGAACACGGGTTCTAACAGCGTATAGCTATATCTACGATAGATCGGCTCTGATACCACTGAAGGGGATCGAGTGCAGAAAACAAAAAAATTCCTAGCAACGATATCCTTAAAACATGCCAAGATCTATTCTATGCAGATATAGTAGTACAACGGAGATCGGAATACATACCCTTGTAGACCGAAAGCGGGGATTACGTTCCCGCACAAACGTTGACGATGAAGACCGACGAAGCCGACCTCAAGGTCGTGAAGAGGAAGAAGACCTCCCAGCACCGCTAGCGCAGCACCTCGCAGGGCGTTACACACGTACGGTGGAGACGACGGCCTCCGAAGCTCCAGTCCAAGACGAGCAGCGGAAGACTTGGACCGGAACACCAGCAGCGCGGCAGCGGGCTATGGTGGAAGAGATCCCCCTCTCAACTCGGCGCAACTCCGACAAAGGGAATCACGAAATCGAGAGAGAATTGGGGAATTAATTGGTTGAATTAAAAGGCCAGGGGTGCCCCTTCTTATATAGGCTCCCAGAGGGGAGCCAACTTGCCAGCCAGGCAATGTGGGACAATTCCCACATGCCTGGTGCGGCATGGCTGGGTGCGCCGGCCCCATGGTGGGCCCCTTGGCCCACCTAGGCCGGCCCCTCAAGCCCCCACCGAATTCCCCTAGGGAATTTTCCCCTCTTGGGCCTTCTTTCGACCAGAAGGCCCATTTAGGGAAATCAGCCTAAATAAATTCGAAAATAAATATATAAAATCATATTTAGACATTAATTACACTAATTAATATCAAACATATTATATATAATTTATTCTAGCTCCGAAAACTATTTCGTCGCTGCCCGATCTCCATCGGATCTCTCCCGGGACGTTCCCGGTGATCTCTTTCCTTTCCGGTTGTCTTGTCGAAACCCCTTAAGTGTGTTACCCTAGCGGTTCGATATAATAACAGGTATGATCGAGACTCCTCTCTGATCAACGACTAACTCGTAGGCCTGGACCCCATGAATTAATCCCTGTGATATAACGAATGACTTTCATCTATCAAACCTGAACGTAAAGTCTTAAACCTTTTGCCATAGCGATACTTAGCGTGTCCGAGCGTCGTTCATAGATATCTCCATATCTAGCTTGACCTCGTTACCGACAACACTATCTTCTACTCGTCTATGATTTCATGTCTCCGTGACCTAGTCACATGCTTGCAAGCTCATTAGACATAATCTCACCGAGTGGGACCTAGAGTATCTATCCTGCTATGCGGACTGGCAAATCCCGCTCTTGACCCCTCGTCTCAACTACTCCTTTCCGATACCCAAAAGTATCACCGTTATTGTCATACTAATTAAGATACGACGTTTGGTGCAATCAAAGTATCTTCCAGGAATAACAATAAGAGTTGGTCTCACGGTCAAAGGCGTAATGACTACGTCCTACAAATATGGGTATGTCCATCACATCATTCTCCAACGATATGACTTCCATTGCCGACCGGCGCCATGCCCTATGATCGGGAAACCTCGATCATCGATCGCGCAACGAAACTAGTCTTAGTAGAGGCTACTAGGGACCTGGTTGTTTACGCATCACACCCGTATTAATGTTTCCGCTTAATACGGTTACAGCATGACACAAAAACGTATTATGAACAAACGAGATATGATAAAGAAATACACTTTATTAATTGCCTCTAGGGCATATCTCCTTCAGGAGGAGTGTCTATTTTTCACTTTTCAAAACTTTTGATATTATAGTGGTCTAACCAGCTCCTTGCAATATTAGTGACAAGCAGATGAAGCATGCAAGTCGGTTTACTTAATTAGTATGGAAGATAACAAACCCAACTACTACTTCCTCATGAGCTCGAAACAGTGGCACAAATTGAGAAGTGTTTGAAGGTTTTAAAGATAGCACATGCAAATTTACTTGAATGGTTTGAAATGCCATGCATAGGTATTTATAGTGGACTCTTTGGAATAACTTGGTTTTCAGGGATTTGGAAGCACAAGCAATATTGCTTAGTACAAGTGGAGGCTGGCAATAGACAGGGAAGCGACAATTCAAGAGAGTAATAACCGTCATAATCATGCTTGCGACAAAATAAAATTAACGGAGGCATAAAAGTGATACTAGAAATCTGAGGCAAAATAAATCATCAAGGCTTAATTGACTCTTTGTTTTCAGTCATATACATGTGTGAGCATGTGCCAAGTCGATACAAATGAATTTGTTTAGAGGAGGATACCACAATGTCATACTCTTTCATGAACAAAACAATGCAAGCAAAAATCCATAGAAACATGTCATCTACTATTAATAAATTGGAATTGGTCATAAGAGAACATAAACAACTAAGCATCCACCAATCGACATATATATTATGCGAACCATCTAAGCATGCTCACATGAATGAGTATATGTACAAAAATGAAAAACAAATAGAGTTCATTACCAGCCTCTTACCCAACTCGAATTGTCATATATCGTCATTATTGCTCTTTCACTTGTATTGCTTGAATAATATGAAATGAAAACCAATCTCCACGGAGTAATGGATGGCATTGAGCTCTGAAACAAACTATACAAAACCAAAAGAAACAACAAATATTTTTGGGATTTTCGGATTTAGGAACTAAAAACAGAACATCCTGTGAAGACGAATTTTTTCGAGGACCTTAACATGCTCAGATCAGAAAACTCAGAACTAATAAAAGTTGCGTACATATCTGAGGATCATGCACAAGAAATTTCAGGTCATTTGGATTTTTCTACAGGAAGTTATGATTGAAACGGTGGACAGCAGAAATCTGTCCCTGCGCGAAACAGCAAACAACAAAGCAAAATATTTTTGTGTTTTTGCATATTGAACTGAATTAAATACTAAGCATACTAATACTAGAAACTAAAGCAAACCAGCAAGAGAAGTAACAGAAATCTTTTTGGTATTTTTGAGTTTTGGAAAGCAAAGCAAAACATGAACAAATAAAAGAAAGAAAGAAAACTAAAACGAAACATGGATATACAAAGTACCGATGTAATGATATATAGATGAGTGTGCTATCGGTATACCTCCCCCCAAGCTTAGGCTTTTGGCCTAAGTGGGAATCAGCTCCATGGTGCCCAGTTCTGGGCTTCGCCGTGGTATGTCGAAGACCCTTCCCCATAATACGAGCTCGAAGATGCGCCGGCGTAGTGCGTGGTGTAGTCTTCCTCGGGTGTCTCCTCCACACCATGCTCCCTGTAGAAGCCTAGTGTGCTCAACCGCTCGTCCAACTCCACCACCGAGTACGACCACGGCCTCCTGTCAATACTTATCTTGCCACGTTGTGCGGAGTGGGTGTCATCATTTGTCACCTCCTGGTAGATTTGCGCCAAATCCTTCGGGTCCTTCTGAATCTTCTTTGATGTCCCCGTGCCCGCTGTACCTATCACGTCACAAAAAGTACGCCGAGGCAGGGTAACAGGCATATCATAAATCTTAAAGGAAACAGAAGAGCCAAATATTTTGTTGTTGAGAGCAAAACTCTCAGCAAAAATCTTGGTAAGCCTGACATATTGGGGACTCTCATCCAACATGTAAGAAGTCAGGCCCACCCTTTCCACAAGGGTTTGGAAATCCTCAAGTAAACCTGCAGCACTAAGAAAGTCATTACATGGGCGGGGTGCTGAGTTTGGGCAACCATCATCCCGCTCATCTCCAATGCTTGGTGCTAGGATTTCCT
Organism: Poa annua; assembly: GCA_026929855.1. NCBI lineage: Eukaryota > Viridiplantae > Streptophyta > Magnoliopsida > Poales > Poaceae > Poa > Poa annua. The sequence continues at coordinate 44,564,317 of CM049434.1, forward strand.
CGTTGTAGGATTGCCTAACGCGAGTAGCAGCTCTTGAGGGCCTTGCCCTCCTTGGTGTATCCCTCTCAAACATGTCTCCATAGGTATGGTTATGCATCTTCCTTTTGGGAGAGTGAATACCCCAAATCTCAGCAACAAAGATGGGCTGAGCAAAGAGATCGAAAATCCGAGGCAAGAACAGGAAGAACACGAGATTTTTCGATTTGACTGTGTTTGGTCGGGTGAGAGAAAGAGTGGGGAGCAAGATGACTAAGTGGAGGGCCCAGGTGGGTCCCCCTCATGTGCTGGCGCGGCCAGCTCCTTGCCGCGCCACCACCTGAGGTGGGGCCATGGTGGGTCCCCCTGGCCACCTCTTGGTATTTCCAGAACCTCCCCAGAAAAATAAAAATTTTGGTATAAATTTTTTGAAATTCTGAGAAAATTTATTTTTTTCATTATTTCCTGGTATTTTGCATTAATAATTTTAATATTGAAAAATTGTTTTCTAACACCAAATGCAACTAAACTTTGCAAACTAAATGATATTACAGTAGGTAAAACAAAAAGGAGAAGAAAAATGTTGTTTAGTACTTCCATGCATTTAAAATGCACTTGTTAACAAGGTTGATCAAGTCTTGTCACCAAATGAATTTTATATGACATAAAAGATTTAAACTTCACGGGATACTCATGTTACCTTGTATCGTATTGGTATGGATCCAATCATAAGGGTTTTGTATTCTTCTATATAAGGGCAATCAATAGTTCCCACTTTGATGGACCTCACATTGGTAATTGTATTAACTCCAGGCATTTTATCCATTTTCTTAGGGAAATAGACAGTATGTTCCTTGTCATTCACATTGAAAGTTACTTTTCCTTTATTGCAATCAATAACAGCCCCTGTAGTGTTTAGAAAAGGTCTTCCAAGAATAATAGACATATTATCATCCTCAGGCATTTCAAGCACAACAAAGTCAGTCATGATTAAACAATTATTAGCCACTTGAACAAGAACATCCTCACAAATACCAACAGGAACAGCAGTAGATTTATCAGCCATTTGTAAAGATATATCAGTAGGTATCAATTTATCAAGGTAAAGTCTTTTGTAAAGAGAGAAAGGCATAACACTAACTCCTGCTCCCAAGTCACATAGAGCAGTTCTAATATAATTATTTTTGATAGAGCAAGGAATGGTTGGTATACCTGGATCACCCAACTTCTTTGGAACCTTGCCATTGAAAGAGTAATTAGCAAGCATAGTAGATATTTCCTCATTAGGAATTTTCCTTTTGTTAGAAACAATATCTTTCATATATTTAGAATAAGGAGGCAACTTAATAGCATCAGTCAAAGGAATTTGCAAGAACAAAGGTTTCATCCAATCACAAAATTTATTATAGTATTCTTCTTCTTTGGTTTTAAGTTTCCTAGCAGGAAAAGGCATTTGTTTTTGGACCCAAGGTTCTCTTTCACTACCATGTTTCTTAGCAATAAAATCTTCCTTAGTGTACTTTTTATTTTTAGTGTGTTTTTCAGGTTCCTCTTCCATTTCTTCCTTATCCGAATTATTACTCTTATCAATATCATTGGCATTATTATTATCATTGTTAAGTTCATTACCACTTTCAGTTTCAGCATCAGAAACAGATATACTATTGAGATTGTTAACAGGTTCAGAGGATTCTACAACTGTTTTATGTTTCTTCTTCTTTTTCTTAGAAGGAGCACTAGGTTCATTAATTTGTTTGGAATCTTGTTCAATTCTTTTAGCATGTCCCTCAGGATATAAAGGATCTTGAGTAGATTTACCACCTCTAGTTGTTACTTCACAAACATGTTTTTCTTTAGCTATAGAGGCATTCATTAACATTTCTTTCTGCACTTTAGAAAGTTGATCAATTTGAGTTTGAACCATATGAAAATGTTTAATAAGTATTTTAACATCATTGGAGGTTCTATCAACAATATCATGCAAGTTACTAATAGCGCGAGAGTTTTCTATTAAATGATTCTCAATTCTCATATTAAAATTACCTTGCTTAGCAATAAAAGTATCAAATTCATCTAAGCATTAATCAGGAGGTTTAGAGTAAGGAATATCTCTATCATCAAACCTTTGGAGAGAGTGTACCTCAATTATGGGTGAAGGAGGAATTGGCTTACATAATTCTTCTATAGGAGGTAAATTCTTCACATCTTCAGATTTAATACCCCTCTCTTTAAGAGATTTCTTGGTTTCCTTCATCACTTCATCAGTTAATTCAATAATACCCCTCTTCTTCGGTGTTGGTGTAGGTGTTGGAGTAGGTTCAGAAATATTCCAATCATCATAATTCTGGCTTATCTTAGCCATTAATTCCTCAGCTTCTTCTGGAGTTCGTTTCCTGAAAACACAACTAGCACAACTATCCAAATATGTCCTAGATTCAACGGTTAGTCCACTGTAAAATATATCAATAAGATCATTTTTCTCTAATTCATGGTTCGGCTGGCCTCTTATTAGAGAGCAAAACCGTGTCCAAGAATCAGGCAATTTCTCATCCTCTTCTTGCTTAAAATTATAAATCCTTAGCAAAGCATCACGTTGAGCACTAGCAGGAAAATATTTCCGAAAGAAAGTATCAAGCAAACCAATAGGACTAGTAATGGAACCAGGAGACAAATTATTATACCAAGTTTTAGCTTCTCCTTTTAATGAGAAAGGAAATATTTTAGTGAAAAAATAAGTGCGCATCTTTATGTCCTCAGAAAATATACCACTCAAATGAGAGAGTTCATTCATGTGTTCTACATCACTTTCATTTTCAGTTCCACAAAAAGGTTCTCTTTCAACAATAGCTATGTGAGCCAAATCAATAGAGAAATCATAATCCTTATCTTTAATGTTTATGGGAAATGTAGCAAATTTTGAATTAGGAGATAATTTATATCTAACAGCATGTTTTTCAAGGAGGCTTTTCATAGCAGTAGCATCTTTAGTAGCATTAATCTCATCAACAAAATCATCATCAAGTTCCACATAAATTTCATAGGGATCATCAGGAAAATACTCTCTAACCTCAGGTGAACTAGCAGAAGTATTAGAATTTTCAGCATTTTCAGTTTGTTTAGATTTATCAATTATAGCATCTAGAAAAGGTCCTAAGGAACCATTTTCATCAAGCACAATAGAAGCATCATCATAATTTTCAGAAGCATTTTCAGATTCAGCAGAAGTAATAGTACGAGTAGCATGCAGCGGTGAAATAAGCTTACTCATCACAGTCGGAGAATCAAGTGCAGCAGCGGAAGTCAGAGTTGTACCTTTTCTTGTAGTGGATGGCAGTATGGGAAACTTCTTATCACCAGGTTTCCCCATGATGGATGAATTCCAGAAAGCAATATCAATCTCAAGTGAACTTATAAATAAAGCTATGCTCCCCGGCAACGGCGCCAGAAAATAGTCTTGATGACCCACAAGTATAGGGGATCGCAACAGTCTTCGAGGGAAGTAAAACCCAAATTTATTGATTCGACACAAGGGGAGCCAAAGAATATTTATAAGCCTTAACAGATGAATTGACAGTTCAGCTGCACCTGTGAATAGACTTGCTCGAGACAGATTATCAGTAGCAACAGTTTTATAGTAGTGACAGTAGTGAAATAACAGCAACAGTGAAATAAAGACAGCAGCAGTGATTATAGTAGACAGCAGGATTAAAATACTGTATGCATAGGGACGGATGTACGGGCGTTGCATGGATAAGATAATTAATGTAATATCAAGACATAGGCATTTGCAGATAAATAAGATAAAGCATCCAAGTATTTATTAACCATAGGCATGTGTTCCAATTTAGTTGTGCATGCTCGCAATGAGAAACTTGCACATCATCTTTTGTCCTACCAGCCCGTTTGCAGCGGGGCCTCAAGGGAATCTACTGGTAATTAAGTTACTCCTTTTAATAAAGTACCGGAGCAAAGCATTAACACTCCGTGAACACACGTGATCCTCACATCACAGCCTTTCCCCGAGGCTATCCCAATTATTGTCACTTTGGGACCTAGGGTTCCGGACAATGACATGTGTAATACAACTTACAGATATGATCCAAAACAATAATTATCTTCATGATACAATAACATGTTCAGATCTGAAATCATGGCACTCGGGCCCTAGTGTCAAGCATTAAGCATAACAAGTTGCAACAATGACGTAAAACACCGATGACAGATACTAGGCACCATGCCCTAATGATATTACAGCTATTACATGAACGATCTCATCCAATCCCTACCATCCCCTCAAGCCTACAGCGGGGAATTACTCACACATGGATGGGGGAACGATGATGGTTGATGGAGAGGCGTTGGTGATGACGATGGCGATGATCCCCTTCGATTCCCCGTCCCGGCGGAGTGCCGGAACAGAGACTTCTGGTCCCCGAATTGGGTTTCGAGGTGGCGGCGGCGCGCGGGTCTGTTTTCTGGAAAAGTGTCTAACCTCCTCGCGTTTTTAGGTTTGAGGGGGGTTATATCCGCGAGGGGAGCCCGAGAGGGAGTAGGACTCGCCCCCCTCATGTGCTGGCGCGGCCAGCCCCTTGCCGCGCCACCACCTGAGGTGGTGGCCCCTTGGCCCCCATCTATCAGGGCTTCTGGCTCCGTGAGTCTTCGGGCAAAATAAGGACTTTTGCATTATTCCTGGTGTTTTTCCATAAAGTTGAATTTCTGCATAAAAATAAGACACCAGGGTAATTCTGCTGAAAACAGCGTTAGTCCGTGTTAGTTGCATTCAAAACACACAAGTTAGAGGCAAAACAATAGCAAAAGTGTTCGGGAAAGTAGATACGTTTTGGACGTATCAAGCGTCTGTTTGTTTTTATTTTTGCTTTTGTTATTTTCATTCTCTGAATAAAATGGATCCTAGCATTCCTTTGTGGGAGAGAGACACGCTCCGCTTTTTCTTATGAATACTCATATTCTTCACTTATATTTGTTGAGTATTTTTCTATGTTATTCCAATACTTTCAGCTCTTGTTTTTCATGCATCTCTTGTTTAGAGCTGTTAGTTCTCTTATGTTATACTCTCTTGTCTCATTGATAAATACTTGGAGAGTTTATGTTTAAATAAGTTGATTGGTGTTTGGTTGGAAACAGAAAATGCTAAATGTGGTAGATGGTATAATGAAAACGATATACATGCTCTTATGGATTGTTATCTTGTATGTTGTGGTGCTTGGCAATTGTTTTGAGCTCTCAAGTAGATCATGAATAAGCTTTTACATCATGTATTTAAAACCTATTAGTGAAGAAGTACCGTAAAGCTTGTTGAAATTTGGTTTGCATGTTTGGTATCTCTAAGGTCTAGATATTTTCTAGTAAAGGTGTTTGAACAACAAGGAAGATAATGTAGAGTTTTATAATACTTGCAATATGTTTTTATATACGTCTTGTTGTCATAGTTTATACTTGTGTTTGCTTCAAATAACCTTGCTAGCCAAAGCCTTGTACTGAGAGGGAATGCTTCTCGTGCATTCAAAACCTTGAGCCAAAACCCATGCCATATGTGTCCACCATACCTACCTACTACATGGTATTTCCTGCCATTCCAAGCAAATACTTCATGTGCTACCTTTATTCAAAATTTATTATCCCTTATTTGTGTCAATGTTTATTAGCTCATGAGGAAGTATGTGGTGTTTTCGATATCAACCTTGTCATTTGCTTTTAGACAGACTTTCACAACCGGACCAGTGGCATATACATCCACTTATCCATTAACTTTGCAAAAAGAGCTGGCAAATGGGGTGCCCAGTCCCAACTAATTACAACTTTAACCGCTGCATTCTCTTCACATTTTTGCCCTGATCTAATCAGCCAAGTAATGATACTAGTTTTTAACTACATGTGTAAACAAAAGAGAATAAGAGGGATGATCTACTCTTCGGTAGAAATAACGTCCTTCATGGGAGCCGCTCTTAGAAAGTCTGGTTGACAAGGGGGGTGGAGTGCCCATTACCATTCGTTGACAACGACAAACACCACTCAAAAACTTACTTTTATGCTCTCTATATGATTTCAAAAACCTATAAAAATTAAAAAGCTCTACCACATGTTTGTATCCCTGCTTAACTCTGCGAAGGGCCTATCTTTTACTTTATGTTGAGTCAGTTTACCTACTTCTTTCTACCTTAGAAGCAAACACTTGTGTCAACTGTGTGCAACAATTCTTATATGCTTACTTATTGCACTTGTTATATTTCTTTGTGTTGGCAACTATCTATATGATATACATGTTCAAAGTTGAAAGCCAATGCTGAAACTTATATCTTCTTTTGTGTTGCTTCAATGCTCTTTTACTTAGAAACTAATGCTTTATGAGTTAACTCTTATGCAAATCTTTTTGATGCTTGTTTGAAATTACTATACATGAAAAGTTTTTATTTATAAGATGTAGTTGTTTACTCCTTGTCTATTTGTTAGCAAACTATAGATCATTGCCTTGAGTCACTTCATTCATAACATGAGCTTTACATTATTACATGATCAAGATTGTGTGAAAGCATGTCACTTCAGAAATTATTTGTTGTTATCGTTGTACCTACTCGGGACGAGTAGAACTAAGCTTGGAGATGCTTGATACGTCCCAAACGTATCTATAATTTCTTACGTTCCATGTTTATATTATACCCATTGCTACAAGTTTTATATACACTTTATATGGTTTTTATGCATTTTCTGGTACTAACCTATTAACAAGATGTCACAGTGCCAGTTCCCTATTTTCTGCTGTTTTTGGTTTTAGAAAAGTTGTTCTGAAAATATTCTCGGAATCGGACGAAACAAAAGCCAAAACTCCTATTTTTCTCGGAAGGATCCAGAAGACCGAAGAGCTAACTAAGAGGGGCCACAGGGCGCCCACACCTGGTGGAGGCGCGGCTCCCCCTTCTGCCGCGCCACCACGTGGTGTGGGGCCCACGGCCCTCCATCGACGTTGCCCTTTCGCCTATTTATTCCCCCGACGAGAAAACCCTCGGTACCTGATCACAAATCCACGAAAAGTTCCAGAGCCGCCGCCGTCGTCAACCCTAGTTCGAGAGGGTTCAGAAGCTCTTCCCGGCACCCTGCCGGAGAGGGGAATCATCACCGGATGGCTCTAAATCACCATGCCCGCCTCCGGACTGATGCGTGGGTAGTTCATCCTTCGACTACGGGTACATAGCAGTAGCTAGATGGTTGTCTTCTCCTATTGTGCCATCATGTTTATATCTTGTGAGCTGCCTATCATGATCAAGATCACCTTTATGTAATGCTACATGTTGTGTTTGCTGGGATCCGATGAATATTGAGTACTATGTCATTTGCTTCATTATATATTATGTGAGTGCGTTATTTATAATCTTGCATGCTCTCCGTTACTAGTAGATGCTCTGGCCAAGTAGATGCTCGTGACTACAAGAGTAAGTATTTATACTCGATAGTGGGTTCATTTCTTCATTTAATCTGGGGGAGTGACAGCAACCTCTAAGATTGTGAATGTACTGTTGCTACTAGGGATAAACAGTAGTTCTTTGTCTAAGGATAATTTTCCTACTTACATTACACACTTTGCTTAATGCAATAATCTGTTACTTGCAACTTAATACTGAAAGGTGTGCGGATGCTACCCGGAAGATGAATTATTAGTCATAGATGCAGTTGGATAACAGTCTATGTATCATGTTGTAATGCCCAAATAAATCTCACACTAGACACCATGATTAGTATATGCATCATTATGCAGTTCTTATTTTGTCAATTGCACAGCTGTAATTTGTTTACCCCTCATGTATGCTATTATTATTTATGGAGAGACACCACTAGTGAACTGTGGACCCCGGTCCTTTTTTCTTTAAATTGATAGTACAATCTACTGCAATCCTGTTCTTTCACTCTCTACAAACAAACATCATTTTCCACACCATACGTTTAATCCTTTGTTACAGCAAGCCAGTGAGATTGACAATCTCACTGTCAAGTTGGGGCAAAATATTTTGATTGTGTTGTGTGCAGGTTCCACGTTCGTGGTTGACACCGGTAGTGCGCCCTGCCAAGGTCAACCGCAACAAGCTTCAGAAGAATCTTCATCTCCTACTGGATTGATAACCTTGGTTTCGTAACTGAGCAAAATTTGCTGCTACACTGCTTAACACCTTCCTCTTGGGGTTTCCCAACTACTGAGAAGAAGACATTAGACTCAGTCATCAAGAGGTCGTCCCAGTCGTCGGCCGGCTCCTCCTTGACCTCACCGGCGTCTGGTCCGGTCGCCGGTGGCTCGGCTTCGTCGTCCTCGGACGACGATGCCAGCTTCACGCGCGGAGAAGGCCTCCGCGTACTCCAAGCTCGCCGGCTGGACGGTGTTGAAGGAGAGGCGCGTCGCCTCGGCGATCTGCGCCTGGAACAGTGACTCGGCCTCCTCCTCTGTCATCTGGCGCGCCGGAGCGGCCGACGAGACCTCGCCGTCCTCCGTCTTCACCTTCTTGGTGCTAGTGCCGGCGTGGGCCAAAACGGCGGGTCTAGTCCGGCGTGGTGGCGGCGCCGACCAGCTCGGCTCCTTCTTGACGGCGAGGGGGAGCGTCTGGCGCGATGCAGTCGATGTCCTCATCGCCGAACGCGAGGAGGACCCGCGCGACGATTCCGGCTTCGGCGTCCTCGACGCCGGCGCCAACCACCGGGCCCGCTGCGCGAGGGGAACGAAGCCAAGTTGCGGCCGCCCCACCAGTGCCGGCGCCACTCCCTATTCCACGCTGCCGGCTTGTACAGGCCGGCTGGTCGTCGATGGACGTCTGGCGCTCCGCGGCGAGAAGCGGGAGCCAACTCGGGTTGTTCACCGCGTACGCCGGGTCTTCGCGCTGCTCCGGCGTCAGGTCCAGCCGGCGGGCGAGGATGAGCGCGTCGAGCCTGGCCCCTTCGTCCGACAGGAGAGGGACGGCGTAGCCCGTGGCGCTAGTCACCCACCGCCCGGGCAGGCGCATGCCCGGCGGAACCGGGATGCGCTCACTAGCCATGAACTCGGCCTCCTCCATCCGGATGTTGGTCCTCAACGGCGCCGCGCTGCCGCTGCCTCCGGCCTCGCTGTTGTGCGCCATCGCCGCCGGTGGAGGAAAAGGAGCGAGAGAGGGGGCGTCGGTGGGAGGGAGAGGAAGAGTGGGCGTCGGTGGGAGGGAGACGGAGACGCGGCTGATATAGCCGGGGGAGAGACACCGCCGGCGGTTCCCGAGGCCGCCATTTACTCCGGCTGAGCGACGCGGCCACTCAATGCGGAGCGACGCGGCGGTTTGCCGGCAGCGGTTCGTGCGCCCGTAAGGTGTTTGAAAATTTGCGCGCGATTAGGGTGGTCTTTTGGGGAGTGCCGCTGTGGGCGGTTTCTAAATATTGACCGGACACATGTCCGACACCTTTCAAAGTAGGCCCAATTGGGAGGTGCCGGACACTGATTTAGAGACCCGATGAAGATGCTCTAATGCAGTTACCGGCGTTTCACTTCTATTTTCTATAAAAGCAATAACCAACCGAAAAGGCAAAAGCCTAGGAAAACGAAACTCACTGCAGCAGACTGACCATCACATGTCGGATTTAATTTATTGAAGGTTCAAAGGTGGCAAATCAAGAAGGTCAAACAATTGATTACATCTCTTTTATATGTACGTGTGAGGTATATATAATTTTGCCTGCAAACCAACATGTGGTTGGATGGTTAGCAGGGTGGTTATACCCTCGACCCAACAGAGTTCAAATCTCAGATTTGACGTCTGTGTGTTGCATTTAGGGGGAATATTCTTTTAGTGGGAGGCGATGTTCCCGTCGACAGCGAGACGCCCGTGGTGACTTCATTAATCTCAAGACTCGATCCACCGGCTCAGTATTTCGGAGGTGCTCGTAGGGGTAGGGTGTGCGTGTGTGCGTTCATAGGAGTGAGTGTATGCGCGTGTATGTGAGCGTCTGCGTTTGTACCGTGTTTCGCAAAAAATATATAATTTTGCCTGCCGGCCGCGCAGTAGCTAGTGTAGCCGGAGTTCATAGACATTCCACGTGCAGCAGCAACTGGAGTACAGGCGAAAAGTTGCCACGCCAGATGTTGCATATGCAAAGGGTCACACACCAATGGCCGAAAAGGCAAACACACACATGCAGCACGCACCTGATCTGTTTCAGCAAACATCACACAACTTTTTTGAAACGAGAACATCACACAACTTGGTGTCCGTGGGGCATGCTTGTCTCTTATCTGCTCCAATGGTAAGATTAAACTGCTCGAAATTTAGCTGAAAAACGTAGTCTCTTTGTTGAGGAATACACAGTGTAAGGAACAAGAACCTTGCTAAAAAAAATGCCACGATTTCAGAATCCAGAGTGTGCAAATTTGGGTTATTCGCTCGGTGTCACCATCGTCAGGATGCGCACATCACAGCCAAGTTTCCCATGGGTGAAACGTACTGCTCATGAAGTGCGCATGTCCAAAGAAGACGGTAAACTGTCTGCTACTAACAGATCTCCAAACAGTGCGAGATATGATCTGCTCCAGTTGCTCCAGAAACCAATATATGCATGGATCCATCTGAGATCTAGCTACAGTTCGATCATATCTCGCATTTGCATGTGAAGCCTACCTAGGACTAGGAGTACTATAGACAGCAGGGAAAAACAACACAAAGTGGGGAGAAGATAAGATCGAGGTAACCAGCCAGGTAGGGAAAAGAAAGCTGCTTTTCGGAGGATGGCTACATGTCGTCAATAATAAGCGGCGTGAAAAGAAAGACAAACGCAACAAACTATAGTACTGCTCTACATGCAACGTGTTAAGCTAGGTAGCATCTATCCAGGTCAGGATCACGCATATATGTAAATATCAACCAATGATTAACGTCATCAAAGAGCACAATCAGAAGGAGCTCTTAGCGTCTAAGCATATGACAAGTAAGCTGTTTAGCTAGTGCGGCGACGACCTAAGCTTGGAGGACTAAGATTCCAGACGATAGCATAATTCCTGACGCGTAACATACATCGATTGTGCATTCAGTTCCTGTTCAGTTTTCGTCATCTGGACAGCAACTGTCAATACAATACAACAATATTGTTCGATCTTTGTTCCAGATATATTCTCTGGGCCGACCTAAATGCTCTTGATATTCCCCAAACTGTATATATCTTTCGGTTCTTTCCTAGCTGTTCGCCGTCGAGTGGGGGAAATATTTTTTGCTTTTTATTCTGTTCTCAAAGCAAGAATCATCATATTTGAGAGGAATATTTGGATATTAAACATGGAAGATATACATATACATGCACTGTACTATGCAAGTAAGGACACACAGATATCATATGTAGCAAGAACCACTAGTAGAAAACAAGCTTTTGGTGAGGCCACATTTGGCACCGGATTGACTGGAACCGGTACTAAAGGGGTATTAGTACCGGTTCCAGAGGCGAGACAGCCCGGCAGTTATTTGCACCGGTTGCGTTGGACCCTTTAGTACCGGTTGGTAATACAAACCGGTACTAAAGGGTTCATCAGTCGGCTGCAGCGCGCGGTCAGACCCTTTAGTACCGGTTTGTATTACCAACCGGTACTAAAGGTTCGGCCGGCAGCGCCCGGCCCCACGGCCAGACCATTTAGTACCGGTTTGTAATACAAACCGGTACTAAAGGTTCGTCCTATATTGCCTTCTTCCACCCGAGACACAGCTCCATTGCTCTCATTCCAGCTCCATTTTCTTCTCTCTTTGCTCTCCCAAGATCTAGCACTCTTTGATCTCTACAACATTTGTTAAGATTGATAGCACTTACTTATATAAGGGTTAGCAACTTCATCTTCTCTTCCGGCATTTCAACTTTAGCTCATTTTGCTAGTTTAACTTATTTGTTTTTTCTAGTGCAAGCAAGGTGTTTGATGAAATGACTAAGTTAGGGATTTTATTTGTTTTATAAGCTCAATTTAAAATAAGATTTGTGCCTTTTTATAGTGTCGTCCCCACTTCCTCACCGCCGTCGATCGCCCGCGACGCCCCGTGACCGACACCACCTCGGTGAGCCTCTTTTTTTTTCTTATATTTTTAAAAAATATTAGTTGTATGGTTTAGATGCATAGTTATTACTTGTATATTTTTCTTACTTGATAATTGTTTGTTATATATATAGTGTAATGGTTTTAGATATATTTATATAATGCAGATGAATCGACAATGGATGTACGTTGACCGACGCTCTCCGGAGTTCATTAGTGGCCTACAGGAATTTCTCCGTGCGGCTGAGTTAAACAAGAAGAATGGTTTTATGTTTTGTCCATGCGATGAGTGTCGGAATAAGACGAATTACCCTAGCGCAAGAACCCTAAACTTCCACCTGTTCCGGAAAGGCTTCATGCCCAATTATTTTTGTTGGACCAAGCACGGAGAAACAGGGGTTATAATGGAGGACAATGAAAAAGATGATGATGACAACTATCCTCTGTTCTCTGAACACGGTGATACTAAAATGGGGGAAGACGAAGCTGAGCATGAGGTCATTGTTGATGATCAGTCTGATGATGATCTTCGTCAGGTTATTCTTGATGAACAGATAATCTGCGGAACTGAAAACGAGTGGTTGAAGTTAGAGCGCATGTTGGAGGATCACAAAAAATTATTGTATCCAACTTGTGAAGATGGCCAGAAAAAGCTGGGTAGCACCCTGGAATTGCTTCAATGGAAGGCAAGGAATGGAGTATCTGACAAGGGATTTGAACAGTTGCTACAAATATTTAAAAAGATGCTTCCAAGGAAAAATGAATTGCCCTCCAGTACGTACGAAGCAAAGAAGATTGTCTGCCCACTAGGATTAGAGGTGCAGAAGATACATGCATGCATCAACGACTGCATCCTCTACCGCGGTGAGAAGTACGAGAATTTGAATGCATGCCCGATATGCGGTGCATTGCGGTATAAGATAAGGCGAGAAGACCCAGGTGATGTTGAGTGCGAGGCTAGCCCCAGGAAGAGGGTTCCTGCAAAGGTGATGTGGTATGCTCCTATAATACCACGGTTGAAACGTTTGTTCCGAAACAAAGAGAATGCCAAGTTGTTGCGATGGCACAAAGAAGACCGTAAGGAAGACGAGATGCTGAGACACCCAGCTGATGGGTCGCAGTGGAGAAAGATTGACAGTGAGTTTCGAGATTTTGCAGCTGACGCAAGGAACTTAAGGTTTGGTCTAAGTACAGATGGCTTGAATCCATTTGGGGAGCAGAGCAGCAGTCATAGCACCTGGCCTGTGACTCTATGTATCTATAATCTTCCTCCTTGGTTGTGCATGAAGAAAAAGTATATCATGATGCCAGTGCTTATCCAAGGCCCGAAGCAACCCGGCAACGACATTGATGTGTATCTGAGGCCATTAGTTGACGAACTTTTACAGTTGTGGTCTGACGAAGGTGTGCGTGTGTGGGATGAGTATAAACAGGAGGAATTTAACCTACGAGCGTTGCTGTTTGTAACCATCAATGATTGGCCTGCTCTTAGTAACATTTCAGGACAATCAAACAAGGGATACAATGCATGCACGCATTGTTTAGATAAGACTGACAGTATATATTTGTGTAACAAGATTGTGTACATGGGGCATCGTCGATTTCTTGGACCCAAGCATCCCTTAAGGAAGAAAGGCAAACATTACAAAGGTGAGGCAGATCATCGGCTGAGGCCTACCCGCCCTTGTAGTTCTGTTATATATGATATGGTTAAGGATTTAAAAGTAATCTTTGGAAAGGGTCCTGGGGGACTACAAGTTCCGAATGACGCAAACAACCACGTACCCATGTGGAAAAAGACATCTATATTTTGGGAGCTGCCCTATTGGATACTGCTAGAAGTTCAATCTGCAATCGACGTGATGCACGTGACAAAGAATATTTGCTGCAACCTGCTTAACTTCTTGGGCGTGTATGGGAAGTCGAAAGAAGGGAAGTCAAAAAAAGGGAAGTCCAAAAAGGGGATGTCAAAAAAAGGGAAGTCAAAAGATACACCGAAAGTAAGGCAGGCCCATCAACGTATGAGCGAAGAGATGCATCGAGACGACAATGGGACAGAGAATGAACCAGCTCCTGCCAGCTACGCTCTTACGAAAGAAGAGAAGAAAATATTTTTTGAATGTCTTCACAGTATGAAGGTTCCATCTGGGTTCTCGTCGAATATAAAGGGAATAATAAACATGACAGAGCTAAAGTTTCAAAATCTGAAGTCTCATGACTGTCACGTGATTATGACACAATTACTTCCGGTTGCATTGAGGGGGCTATTACCGGAAAACGTTCGAGAACCCATTGTGAAGCTATGTGCATTTCTCAATGCAATATCTCAGAAGGTAATCGATCCAGCAACTCTACCAAGTTTACAGAAGGATGTGGTGCAATGTCTTGTCAGCTTCGAGTTAGTGTTTCCACCATCCTTCTTCAACATTATGACGCACCTCATAGTTCACCTAGTCGAAGAGATTTCCATTCTCGGTCCTGTATTTCTACACAACATGTTCCCCTTTGAGAGGTTCATGGGAGTCTTAAAGAAATACGTTCATAATCGTGCTAGGCCAGAAGGAAGCATGTCCAAGGGCTATGGAACAGAGGAGGTCATTGAGTTTTGTGTGGACTTTATTCCTGATCTTATGCCGATTGGTGTTCCTCAATCGCGCCATGAGGGGAGACTGCGTGGAAAAGGAACGCTAGGAAAGAAAGCAACAACAAGTATGGATGGACATTCTTTCACCCAAGCACACTACACAGTTTTAGCAAATTCCAGATTGGTGGCTCCGTATATCGTGGAACACATGGATATTTTACGCTCCGAATATCCGGAGCAGACTGACTACTGGATTAAAGGAAAACACGTGGATACTTTTGGCAGTTGGTTGCGTACACATCTCATTAATAACAAAGATGTTGGAGTAGAGCTATACTTGTTGGCCAATTCACCATCTTCGACTATATTGACTTTCGAAGGGTACGAGATAAATGGAAATACATTTTACACGGAAACCCAAGACAAAAAGAGCACTAACCAAAACAGTGGTGTCCGCTTTGATGCAACAAACGACAATGGGACAAAGGACACATATTATGGTTGCATACAGCAGATATGGGAACTTGACTATGGACCTTCTTTTAAGATCCCTTTGTTTAATTGCAAATGGGTCAACCTGTCAGGCGGGGTAGAGATAGACCGACGGTACGGAATGACTACCGTGGATCTCAACAATCTTGGGTACTACACCGAGCCATTCGTCCTAGCCAATGATGTGGCTCAGGTTTTCTATGTCAAGGACATGTCTTCCAGACCGAAAAAAAGAAAAGATAAGCAAGCTGATACATCATACAATGAGCCAAGGCGCCACATAGTTCTTTCAGGGAAAAGAAACATCGTGGGAGTGGAGGACAAGACAGACATGTCAGAAGATTACAATAAGTTTGATAAAATTCCGCCCTTCAAAGTGAGAACTGACCCAACCATCGCTTTAAATGATGAAGATTGTCCATGGCTACGGCGCAGTGAGAAGAAAGGGACACACACGAAGAAAAAATGAACACTAGATAGGGTGATTGTTCGTGATGTGTAACAATGTATTAAACCTGCATATCAAATGCAATGTTGGGTCCGAATGCTTTGTATTCGGTCGATAGGGATATGATTGTTGATGTGCAATATCCGAATGCTTTGTATCAGAAGAACAAGTGAACTAAAGTATATTGTAGATGCATGGAACAAAACACACGATTTCACCTGCATACAGCCCAACGGTGGCTCGTGAGTGCCTGCATATCAAATGCACCGTTGGGCGTATGCAGGGAATCCGAATGCTTTGTATTCGGTCGATGAACTGAAGTATTATGTAGATAGAACCGTCCGGTGGCAAGACATCTCTGATGATCTACAACCGTCCGGCAAGACATCTCTGATGATCTGCAATCGTTTGGAACGGTCGCAGATCATCAGAGACGTCTTGCCGCTGGTTGCCCAAAGATGCCTCCGCCGAGGGGAGGGTTCACCTTCAGCCTTCACTGAGTGCTCTCTACTACCCGTGTGCTGCCAAAATGAACTACAATGAGTAGACACTGAGTGCTGAACATGTCCGGGAGGGGGGCTATATATAGGGTACGTGTGCTTCTTTAGTCCCGGTTGGTAACAACAACCGGGATCTAACGGCTCACAAGTGCTTGAAAGAAACACACTCCTGATCTAACGGCTCACAAGTGCTTGAAAGAAACACACGATCCGTGTGCTTCTTTAGTCCCGGTTGGTAACAACAACCGGGATCTAACGGCTCAAACAGTTGTAGTTCAAATTTGAATTACTTTCGATAAATCAACATAAACTCATTAAACTATGTGAAGACTTTTTTTGCAAATTTTGTCAAAAATCAAGTTTATCATTTTTCATAGCAACTAGTACACATATAAGGAGCCCATGCCAAAGGAACTCATTTTCAAACAGTTGTAGTTCAAATTTCAGAACAAACTATCAAACAGTTGTAGTTCAAATTTGAATTACTTTCGATAAATCAACATAAACTCATTAAACTATGGGAAATTAGTTAGAAATCAAGGAAAAACCTAATACTTGGGGATTATCCATCATATGTGTACTAGTTTCCATGAAAATTAAATGGGTCCCATTTTGCATCACCTTTTTGGTACTTTGTTCACAAAAAAAGTCATTTTTTGCACTTAAAAAATGGAAAATAATACTTATGGAACTAATTTTAAGATTTCCTTTGGCAAGGTTGTTTCTTATACCAAGATACATTTATTTGTGGGATATGAGATATTTATCACAAACTATGCCGTGGAAATGACCATAACTTGGTCATTTGTCTTGAAACTTCTAGATGTTCATACATGATAGACCTTTTTGTGAAGACTTTTTTTGCAAATTTTGTCAAAAATCAAGTTTATCATTTTTCATAGCAACTAGTACACATATAAGGAGCCCATGCCAAAGGAACTCATTTTTTGAGATGTTTATCAATTTATTTCATTTTTTCCTTAAAAGCGATCAAAACGGTCGCGATGACTATTCATCAAAAGAGGTAATATTTTCTAGAATTATCAGTGTTTCTGTGATATAACCACTAGTTGTGTACCTCAAAATGATTTTTCCAAAAAATTCAGAACAAACTATCAAACAGTTGTAGTTCAAATTTGAATTAATTTCGATAAATCAACATAAACTCATTAAACTATGGGAAATTAGTTAGAAATCAAGGAAAAACCTAATACTTGGGAATTATCCATCATATGTGTACTAGTTTCCATGAAAATTAAATGGGTCCCATTTTGCATCATATTTTTGGTACTTTGTTCACAAAAAAAGTCATTTTTTGCACTTAAAAAATGGAAAATAATACTTATGGAACTAATTTTAAGATTTCCTTTGGCAAGGTTGTTTCTTATACCAAGATACATCTATTTGTGGGATATGAGATATTTATCACAAACTATGCCGTGGAAATGACCATAACTTGGTCATTTGTCTTGAAACTTCTAGATGTTCATACATGATAGACCTTTTTGTGAAGACTTTTTTTGCAAATTTTGTCAAAAATCAAGTTTATCATTTTTCATAGCAACTAGTACACATATAAGGAGCCCATGCCAAAGGAACTCATTTTTTGAGATGTTTATCAATTTATTTCATTTTTTCCTTAAAAGCGATCAAAACGGTCGCGATGACTATTCATCGAAAGAGGTAATATTTTCTAGAATTATCAGTGTTTCTGTGATATAACCACTAGTTGTGTACCTCAAAATGATTTTTCCAAAAAATTCAGAACAAACTATCAAACAGTTGTAGTTCAAATTTGAATTAATTTCGATAAATCAACATAAACTCATTAAACTATGGGAAATTAGTTAGAAATCAAGGAAAAACCTAATACTTGGGAATTATCCATCATATGTGTACTAGTTTCCATGAAAATTAAATGGGTCCCATTTTGCATCATATTTTTGGTACTTTGTTCACAAAAAAAGTCATTTTTTCACTTAAAAAATGGAAAATAATACTTTTGGAATTAATTTTAAGATTTCCTTTCGCAAGGTTGTTTCTTATACATAGAAATAAAAGAAACAGAAACTAGAGAAAAAACAAAATTGAAAACAAATAGATATAAAGGAAAACAGAAAACATAAGGAAATATAAGAAAACAGAACAAAAAACAAACAAAATTCAATTCAAAACACTTTAGTACCGGTTTGTAACTACAACCGGTGCTAAAGGGGTTGGCTTGGCGCGCAACCGTTTGGTGTGTCCGAAAACCAACCTTTAGCACCGGTTGCTGTTAGCAACCGGTGCTAAAGGGTCTTTAGAACCGGTTGGTAACAGCAACCGGTGCTAAAGCTCGGTTTCGGACAGTTAATACAGGGAACTCGCCCCAAATCGGCTAAGTCTCACACGCATCGTCTTCGTCTTCGCGCGATCAACCTCTCCGGCGAAGCCCTGCCCGCCGCCACCCTCGCCGCTCCAGCCTGCCCGCCGCCACCGTCGCCGCTCCGGCCCCGCTCCGGCCTATCCCGACCTGCTCCGGCCTACCCCGACCAGCTCCGGCCTCCAACCACCGCCATCGTCGGCCTCCCGAGCTCCGGCTGCCTCGCGTATCCCGGCCCGGCCGCTCCGGCCATCGCGCGCACTTCCTCCCTGCTACGGCCGCTCCCGCCACCGCGCGCATTTCCTCTCCCTGCTACGGCCGCCTCGTCGCCTCCCCGCTCCGGCCACCGCAGCACCTCTACCGCCATCATCGGCCACACCACCAAGGTATGTTTTTTTTCTTCTTTTGATTATTGCTAGCTTTAGGATATGTTTTTAGATATAATAGTACTGTTAATTTAGGCATGTGTAGCAAATGTGTAAAACAACTATTGTTCTTTTAGTTCCAAATGTGTAGGAAATTTAGAAATTTAGGAACTTTAAAAATATAGCAAAGTTAGTAAAACAACTATTGTTCTTTTAGTTCATAATATAGCAAAGTTAGTAAAACAATCTTTTTGTTGCAATATTTTTGTGTTAAATAAAAACCCTAATATGCTATGTACCAATGTTAAAATTTGTGTTAGTAAAACAACTATTGTATCAATTTGTAAAACAATTTAGTTGCAATATTTTTCTGTTAAATTTAGTTGCAGTGTTAGAATTTAGCACTATGTTGGAATTTTATACAATGTCTTTGAATTTTACAATGTTTTATACAATGTCTTGGAATTTTAAGAGTTAATGTAAAGATTCATAGTTTCGAGATGGACGGGACTATGGATGTCCGGGACTGGGCTCCGCCGGGTTGGCACTGGGAGGTGCCACCTTCCGGTGTGCGCAGATTGGTGAGGAATGAGGGAACCATCGTCGACCCGGAGCTTCTTTGGTGGCGGTCACGTGGGCCACGACGGGTACAGAGGGTGCCGGCCCCCGAGGAGTTGGTACGTCGTCGTGTCAGGGCGGAGGACGAGCACGTCCGTCGGTACATGGTCGCGTTGGACGTCTTTCCGTCCAACACTTGGCAGCATCTTCAGGGATCTCACATTAGTTATGATCCTGTTTGGGTTCCTTCACTTTGGGTTTTCACCGCCCGCGGCATGTTTCCGGCAGTTCGACGTCCATTTTGATAAGCGTGATGTATTATTGATGCGATATATATTATTATGACTTGTAACGCCCCAAATCGGCTAAGTCCTTCACTATTTTGTGTTAGTAAAACAACTATTGTATCAATTTTTGCAAAGTTAGCAAATTTTGTAAAACAACTATTAGAAATTTAGCAAAGTTGGAAATTTAGCAAATTTGTGTTCCAATTTAGTTATATAAGAAATATTTGTTCCAACTTATGTGTACAAGAAATATTTGTTCCAACTTATGTGTATAAGAAATATTTGTATCAACTTTAATTGTAACCTTGATTCAAATTTAAATTTGAAGTGACATTGAGCTATGGACAACAACCCCTTCATCCGAAACGAGGACATTGAAGAGCAAATGGCAGCAATAATATATGAGAAGAGTCTTGGAGTAAATTCCGATGGAGAAGATTCTGATGATGAACAAGAGGATGATTTCAGCTCAAGATGTCTGAACGACTCCGGTGAGGGACTTGAGCTAGAAATAATAGACGACGATCAAGTGCCCGCGGAAAACTCCGGCCAGGTATATATATATATTAAGTCTTGTTGATGCATAAATTGATTTATATTGCACCTACTAACAAAACATTTTTCTTTTAGGCCTCCGGATCTAAAAAGAAGCCGACAAACCCTACACGAGGCCCGGCCAAAAGGTTGAAGCTAGAAGATGGTGCAAAGCTGTCGATCGTTGAAGTAGGCGATGATGGCAAACCGCTGAAACCAGAAAACACCTGCCGCAAATATGTAGCTCAATGCGGAGCGATTGTTAGGGACATTATCCCGATCACCCTTGCAGAATGGAATGAGCCAAAGAAAGCGAACGTTGGCGCAAGTTATGTCGACGACAGACTTAAGCAAACACTTTGGGACTCAATCTTGAGTGATTTCAGCCTACCGGAAGGTCTCCCAGAGAAGAAGCTGCAGAAAGTCAGGGAGTGGACTCTTAAGAAGATGGCCACACAATTCAACAGCTGGAAGAAAAAATTGTGGAAAAAATATGAGAAAAAGACTCCAGAATTCAAGGGCTCTCTACTGAAGATAAAAGATGATTGGCCTGCATTTGTAGCTTATAAGAAATCAGCCGTCGCTCTGGCCCGATCCGAGAGAAATAAGGAGAATGCTAAGAAGAAGAAATACCACCATACTTTGGGGTCAGGTGGCTACAAGACTGCCTTGCCTAAGTGGGAATCCTTTGAAAACGAACTGCGTCTAAAAGGGATCACTCCACAGACAGATGACTGGCCCGAGAGGTCCAAGTACTGGTTGTTCGCGCATGGAGCAGTGTTGGACCCAGAGACAGGGCGAATTGTTGCAAAAGGAAAATGGAAGAAAAGAATTACACGAGTTGTAAAAAAGCTAGAGAAGGCAATAGCGGCCGTCCGAGCGGGAACATTTGTTCCCAATAGAGAGGACGACGAGCTGACACTCGCCCTCGGGAATCCTGAACACTGGGGACGATGTCGAGGTAGAGGAGGCGACGTTGGTTTCCTTCACGGGTTTCCCGCGGACGTTGCAACTTATAAAAGCCGTTCCAGAAGTAAGAAGAAGGAGGCGGATCGGTTATCACAATTAGAACGCCAGGTCCACACATGTGAGGCCCAGGTGAAGCGGCAGCAGGAGCAACTGGACTCAATTACCCAGCAAAGGGAATCTCGGATGGTGCTACAAGATCCTCCAGTCGATGTCACCCTATCTCAGCGGAAAAGCAGCGTGGGTTCCACGCAGCTAGAAAATCCTGCAGTTGATGAACCGGCGGCTCACTACCCCGTGGATTATATCACGGAGAAGACAAATTGTGAGTTACATGTGCCAATGAAGAACATCAGTTATCCGGTGGCGAAAGGATATGCTTTACAACATCAACCTGGAGCAACCTTCCATTTTGGTCAGATTCCAGCTGGATATGCTCGTGTCGGGGTCACAAAAGTTATGCCGGGATTCCACTCAATGGAACTTGACATTCCGGGAAATGATGACGAGAAGAATTTGGGAGAAGTCGAGCATGGTATCGTCCTATGGAAGAAGAAATACATCATCTTTACAGACTCTACGCCAAGGCCACCGACTCCTCCGGGTAGAAATTTATCACCTAAAAGTCCACCCGCCTTCCGCGATGATTGGGTGCCCACCGCAAGTCCATCGCCCGCGCCGTCCCGGCAGCCGACTGATGCGCCCACTAGTCATGTGACAAAGCGGAGTTTGTTCAGGAAAGACAGGTCCCCTGTCATTAAACGTGCAAAGAAAACGCATAAATTGAAGTCTCCTGAGAAGTTAGCGCCTGAGAAACCGGCTTGCGAGATGACTATGGAGGAAATAACGGTGAGCTTAAATGCCGATGCGGCAACCTTTTTTGAACGGCGAAAAGAGGAAAAACATGCCGCATCACAGGATCCCTTAAAGGAACTTCTGAAGACTATACCAATTGAGGTAAAAGATCGCACCATTGACAACTTATATAACCCTCCACCGGCGCCGTTTACAGACTATGAGCGAGGTATTAACAAGGTACATAGCTCGCAGATGGAGGAAGAGGAGGAGCGACGGAAACAAAAGAAATGCGGGAAACAAGTTGCCCAGCTCGGGGAACAAGAAGTACAATCGATGGCCCCGCTCATTGTGTCGTCTCGGGCTCCTCAGGAAATCGAGCCTGGAGAATTAGTGGTATACCGTGCAGACAGAGAGTACGAGACTCTTGAGATAGCATATCAATATACTCTTGGGCTGCCTCTGGTGACAAACCCCAGTGCTCTAACAACACAGTTATGGAGATTGCATAACTGGTACATGTACATCTCAAAAGATGGGACTTTCTATTTCATGGCGGGAGTTAAGGATGAGCACTACTTCCAAGAATATGCTGTACAGGTTGAGTTCTCTGAACTTTTTCAGATGTACAATCAACGTGCTCTCGACAAATCTATCATCAGCTGCAATTGTCTGTAAGTAATTTATTTGTGTATTTTCGTTATTTAGTTAAGCTCGTTCATTGCCAGTAATTATCCTCACATCATTCTTTTGTACGCTATTATATATGCAGAATGAAGATTCGTGAATGCAGACAGCTCAAAATCTGGGACATTGGGTTCATTGACCCGGATAAAGTTCATGTCCAAACTTTAGAAAATCAACCGGACGCCATAGAGGACGTTCTACTGAATTTCTTTAAGCGACAAAGTACCAAGAAAGAAATACTTTTTCCCTACAACTTCAAGTGAGTGTTAATGTCTTGTACACATTATTTTTTGCTTTCCCGATATTAAGTGCAATTGATGAGTTCTGAATTACGTGCGCAGTTACCACTTCATTCTCCTGATCATTAAACTCGACGATGGAGAAGTTCAAATCTGGGACTCAAAAAAAACAAATCCAGATGCATACAAAAGCGTGCGTATAATGCTCAAGAGGTAATTTCAATCGCACTAGGCCTCTATTTCGTTCATTTACTTGATATCAAAAGTAAGTAATAACTCCTCAATTCATATTCTTTTTGGGCAGGGTTTGGAAAAAGTTCACCGAGCAAGAACCCGGTGAATGGAAAGATAAGCTGGAGTTCAAAGCTAACAAAGTAAGTAATAGTACTTAACTAGGTCCGTGTATCGTTCTAATTCTCTTTATTATTATTTGATTAAATCATATTGTTGTATAGTGGTGTCTGCAACAACCAGATGGGACAGATTTATGTGGATACTACGTTTGTGAGTTCATTCACATGAGAGGCAATGAGAGAGTCAATAGTCAAAGAAACATAGAGGTACGCAAAAATCATTCACAACTTTATTTTTCTACTATCACTTGTGTTTAGTTTCAATCATAACTAATTTGATCTCCTCCTTTTAAAGATCGCAAGGAAGCGGAACCAACTCCTACCAACGAACCGCGTTAAAGCAATTGCGGAGGAATTGGCGGGATTTTTCCTTACGCATGTCATAAATCCATCCGGTGAATTTCACTATGTGGAAAAATAGACTCCCTCCATGTAATAGCAGTGATATCTCCGTGAAAAAAGTACTTTAATTATATGTAATTATGGGTACTTCATTTATATGTGTAGTGAGTACAATTATATGTGTACGTAGTGAGTACAATTTATATGTGTAACGGGTACTTCATACGTGATCTCCTCCGAAACCCTGAAAATAAGCGAAAAGGAAAAAACAGAAACCCTAAACCCCTAAAAATAAGCGCAAAAGAAAAAACAGAAACCCTGAAAAATAAGTGGAAGAAAAAAAAAAGGAACTATTAATACCGGTTGGTATTACCAACCGGTACAAAAGGTCCTGCCTTTAGCACCGGTTGGTATTACCAACCGGTACAAAAGGTCCTTCGCCTGCGCGTGCTCAGCCGTGCCCACGTGTAGGCCTTTAGCACCGGTTTCATAGGGTTCCGGTGCACAACCGGTGCTAAAAGCCCTTTAAAACCGGTGACAATGCCCCTTTCTCTACTAGTGAACGTACTTTTGACCCATATGTGCATTATATTATTGTATAATCCATCCATCCGAAAATATATGTCTGTTTGACTTCGCACAGTCTTAGATGCATTACTTTGATCATATATATACTAAAATATATAAATTAAACACTGAAATATACAAGGTATTATCTGATCGAGGAAACACAAACATCCTACGTAGGAAACATTTACCCATATACAATACATTATTACATACTCCATCCGCCCCAAAAATATAAGTTGCGCTGAGTTAACACATTCTTTGATGCACGACTTTTAGCACTAATATATATACTAAAAATATATGGATTTACAATGTATAAATGTTAATTTGCATTTACCCTCCTAATATATTTCACTTCATATGTCATTACACTAATTTGGTGATTATATTTTTATTTTCAAATAATAGCTAAACATTATATATACTGACGAGAAAGTCTATTATGCCTTACATTCCGGGATCGTGCGAGTATGTTTAGGGTAATCTGGTTATATATAATTATCTATGCCACATTACATGATTTTCTTTTTGATTCATATACTACTAGTTTTATTATTTAATCATATCGTCA
Source organism: Poa annua (assembly GCA_026929855.1). NCBI lineage: Eukaryota > Viridiplantae > Streptophyta > Magnoliopsida > Poales > Poaceae > Poa > Poa annua. Next base: position 44,588,974 of record CM049434.1, read on the forward strand.
TCAATATAATACAGCCACACACAACAGTGTAACTTTCAGCCTATGTGCACAAAGTTCCTAAAAAAAGAGCGAGGTCTAGCGAGTAACAATCACAAAAAAAAACAGTCTTTAACAAATATGAACCAAATGAATTAAGGTGGAGAAACACGATGTGAAGTCTTTTATTTAGTCATTCATATGCTGGGTAAATATCCATCCCTGGCCAAAAGTGATGGTATGCAAATTGTCTAGCCAGCCCACTATTTTGGACTGTTCAAATATGCAAATGCCGTTGGCCTAACCTTCTTTCTACAATTAATTCTATGGATACATGCACTGCCGGACATGTGCAGTGCATACATGATGTATATATATGCTGTCAAGTGATTTTCTAGATCGCTTAAGTTTGACAAGTATGCACGCGGTATATATGTAGCTAGCTAACTACCTTAAATCTCGCATTCTCTACATCAGTGTCTTATGTACAGCTGGTGACGATGACCATGCATGGAATGCGACCAATAATCATTGAGATATGAGAGGTCTCTGCCTCACAGTGTGCAATAGTCATTTTCGACGACCCAAATGCATAGACTAAACTTGCAGATATCGATCAGGACAATGGCCTAAGATTCTTCAGATCTTTAGCTAATAAAACTCTGCTGACTTCCTTGTAGTAGCAAATTACAGGCATGCTTCGTTATCAAATAGGCCAAGCTCTACTAAGGTAAGTTACTTTCTTTTACCGAGTTTAGCTAGCTAATCATTGTTCAAACTACTGATATTGTAAATCTAACAATGACTTAAGCATACTCGAGCGGCTAGAGCAAATTAGTGAGAGTCAACTCGCGATGTCCTTTAGAGCATCTCCACCGGGGGCCTCTAAATCGGTGTCCGGCACCCCCCAATTAGTCCTACTTTGGGGGGTGTCGGACATGTGTCCGGTCAACATTTAGAAGCCGCCCACAGCGGCACTCCCCAAAGGCCCACCCCAAACGGCGCCAAATTGCCGAACACCTAGTGGGCGCCGCCGTTCGTATTCCCCACCAGCCCGTCAGCCTCGGGAACCGCTGGCGGTGTGTCTCCCCGGCTATATCAGCCGCGTCTCCGTCTCCCTCCCACCGATGCCCCCTCTTCCTCTCCCTCCCACCGACGCCTCCTCTTCCTCCACCGGCGGCGATGGCGCATAGTAGCGAGGCCGGAGGCAGCGGCGGCGCGGCGCCGTTGAAGACCAACATCAGGCTGGAGGAGGCCGAGTTCATGGTGGCTGAGCGCATCCCCGTTCCGCCGGGCATTCGCCTGCCCGGGCGGTGGGTGACTAGCGCCATGGGCTACGCCGTCCCTCCCCTGCCGGACGAAGGGGTCGGGCTCGACGCGCTCATCCTCGCCCGCCGTCTGGATCTGACGCCAGAGCAGCGTGAAGACCCGGCGTACGCGGTGACCAGCCCGAGGTGGCGCCCGCTTCTCGCCGCGGAGCGCCAGGCGTCCATCGATGACCAGCCCGGCTTGTACAAGCCGCCGGAGTGGAATAGGGAGTGGCGCCAGCACTGGTGGGGCGGCCGCAACTTCCAGGCCGTCCTCGCCGAGCACGGCTTCATCCCCCTCGCGCAGCGGGCCCCGTGGTTGGCGCCGACGTCGAGGACGCCAAAGCCGGCTTCGTCGCGCGGGTCCTCCTCGCGTTCGGCGATGACGACGTCGTCTGCTTCGCGCCAGACCCCCCCCCCCCCCCCCCCCCCTCCCCCCGTCAAGAAGGAGCCGAGCTGGTCGGCGCCGCCACCACGCCGGACTAGGCCCGCCGTTTTGGCCCACGTCGGCACCAGCACGAAGAAGGTGAAGACGGAGGACGGCGAGGCCTCGTCGGCCGCTCCTGCGCGCCAGATGACGGCGGAGGAGGCCGAGGCGCTGTTCCAGGCGCAGATGGCCGAGGCGACGCGCCTCTCCTTCAACACCGTCCAGCCGGCGCGTGTAGTACGCGGAAGCCTTCTCCGCGCGTGAAGCTGGCATCGTCGTCCTCTCGGACGACGAAGCCGAGCCGCCGGTGAGGTCAAGGAGGAGCCGACCGACGACTGGGACGAGTTCTACCGCCACTTCGGCTAGATTAGGTTAGGGTAGGTTTTAAGTTTTCTGATTCTTGTAGTCATGGTGCGAATCACACTGCATTCGGAAAAAATGGCGCGGCGCGTCGTGTGTATAACGGGCGGGCCATCTCTATCAGAGCCATGACCGAGTCGATGTTCGGCACCCCAGGAGGGCCTTCAAACTTGGAGGCCCTATTTGGGGTGCCGGATACAAAATCGCTCGGGACGAGATTTTGGGGTGCCGCTGATGGGCGATATTGGTGTCTGGCCCCCAAAGGACCTTTAGGGGGTCTTTTAGAGGCGCCCAGTGGAGATGCTCTTAAATTAACCCCAGTCATGAAGGCCCATGCATAAGCTCGCTAACATGAGAACACACGAAATTTCAAACGTAATGAATAACCTTTTCAATCATCGATCCCCGTCCAGTGAGCATATGTTTGGGAGGCAAAAACTTCACATGAATCTGTTTATTTTCCGCGATATGATTTTTTTAGAAAAAAGGCGATACAGCCCAGCTTTAAATTAATAAAGCCAGTCGGCCACAAGTTACAAGGTGTTGAGGAGAACCTCTTAAAAAGCAGAACAAGGTCAAGCTAAAAGAAAAAGGCTAAGCTACACCGGGCTTCAAATCCTTGCGTAAAACGGCCAGCCAGGAGACAGGAACGAACCACCAGCGTAGGAAACCACACCAACTAGCACAAGGCTTGACATCAAAGAGGAGCACGGGAGACGAAAACCAGAGACTGCAGCAGACGACGAGCATGAAGGAGGGGATGTCGAGCATCGCAACGCCAACCGGAGGCTGCACCAACGGCAACGACGAGCACCAAACCCTTGCGTAAAACGGCCAGCCACCAGAGGGGCGGGAACGGACACCCGAGTCCACTGGTTGTGCCTCTACCAAGGCGAAGGAAGCAGACAACATCACGACAGAACGCCGGCTACGGAAAGGCCCCAACTTTGCACTCAAACAGTCATGGCGAAGTTCGGAGACCCTTGCTCCACGACGGATGCCTCCAAGGAGGTCACGACGCAGTAGCGACGCCACCATCGGGTCAGAAGACCAGGGTTTTCACCCGGAGCAGACACGAGGGAGGAGGGATGGAACCACAGCATCGCCCCCAAGAGGGAACACGGCGCCCACGGGCGTCGCCGACACTAGTGTCAACAGACGGCTTGAGCTTTCGCTCGGCCCAACACCCTCCTACCCACCATCGAGAGTCACCGACTTCAACCCCCACCGTGAAGGGCTGGGGACAACAAGCCTGCAAGAGAGCCTCCAGATCTGTATCTGGGCAAGGAACGGCACCCTCGCCGGACCTCGCCAGGAACACCACACGTCGACTTCAAGTCACCCACGTGAGCCAAGAACACGACCAACACCTCCGCCACGGGGCTTGCCGTAGAGCCACCGGAGCACCCACCATCCAGAGCCGCCGCTCCGGCGACCGGGGACCAGCCTTACCCGCCTCTAGACAAGACGAGACGGGTCGCAAGCACGCAGCAGGCCCTCCCACTGCCGCACTTACGCAACTCCAACACTGCATCTAGCATTCTCGCCGGAGAACCTCCGAACAGCAACAACAACCTGTCAACTGGTCCACGCGGTACCACCCGCGCCCCCAATCCAGCGCCATAGCAGCCACCCAGGCGAAGGGGACGACCCCCTGGTCATCCAAAGCCTGGAACCACCTTCAGCGCAGACGAGGAGACCCTACCCCACGCTGCACCGATAGAGGCGACCCAGCCCCACGTCGCCCGACGCGCCGCCGGGGGGAGGCACCTCATGGGCGGAGCTCATCCATGCGCCGCCGGAAAACGAGATCTGACCCGGTTGCTTGCTGCGCGGAAGGAGAGACGACGAGGGGGAAGACCCAGGGTGGGGAAGAACGAGGCAGAGAGGCCGGCCGGCGGCGGCGGCGGCGGCGAGGAAGGCGTGAGGAGGTGGCGGCGGCTGGGCAGGAACCCTAATCGCCTCCCGAGTCGCCCGCTCGGGGACGACGCGGGGGCAGGAGCGAGACCGGGTGAAATTTCAGCTCCAAACGACTACCGATTCACTCGGCTCTCTCCGCGATATGATTCACGTACGTGCTCCATACGGCCGGTTAGTCAGGCTTGATCCCGCGACACATCTAGAGATAACTTCATCTATCAACACAGCACAGGATAAAACCCTTCGAGCTGTACATGAAAGAAGATTCGGCTTAGATACGATACGATACCCTTTGTACTGCCGCCACATCTTTAACCTGGCGCCCTTTATTGGCTTTAGCTAAATCATGAGCAAGCAAGTAAAGAAACGGATGCGACGTACTCACTCCGTTCCAAAAGAAGTGTCTTAACTTTGATAGAAAATGAATGTACGTAGACATGTTTCCCTCCGCCCAAAATAAGTGTTTCAATTTTAATAAAAAGTGGATGTATGTAGACATGTGTCTACGTACATCCACTTTTTATCAAAATTGAGACACTTCTTTTAAGACGGAGGGAGTATACCCATGCACAATCAGAGTAGCTAAGATATGTTATCTACTACTGTAGTGACGATGCATATGGATGCACTGTTAATGGTTGACCTGTGTTTTGGAACTTGTTTTCACGCGTTGTGATAGATCGATTGATTAATTCGTATTGCAGTCTAGTGCATTGCATTGTAAGGCTATGCTGGATCTTGCAATAATGTTTCAAGACTTTGGGACTTGGGATAGTGTCAACCGCAAGATAAGGGGTCGATTTCTATATATTTAATTAGTTAACCAACATACATCCTAGTGGTCTACAGCTAATTTTAAGAAAAATATATATTCATACTCTCTTGTTCGAAAATACAAGAATTTTAGCTGTTGTTCCTTTTAGGCAATCATGTTGAACCACAATTGGAACACTTGCAAAAGGAGGAAAGGAAGAAAGATTCGTAAGCTTCCTTCCATACGACTGACCAGTTCTACTCACCATTTTTGTTTGTGGGAAAGAAAAGATTATTCCCAAGAAAAAGGAGAGCTGCACTACCAGCACACAGTGTGTGGGCCCGCCCATATGTTCCGGCCCAACTACGGCAGCCCCGACGGATCCACGCGAGTGACATACGCGGACACGTGTCCTCCCTGGGGCCCAGGTCCACCACCGACTGGTAGGCCCGGCGGCTAGCGTGCTTCATCTCCATAACCTCTGAAGCTTTGACCCATCTTCTTTCTGACGGCGTGGATGTGTCCTGAACCAGCGGCCATGATCCAGATTTCCAAAGTGGTTTGCACCAATAATATGCTGCCCAAACACATGGGTCAATAAGAACTCACATCAAACGATATCACAGTGCCGGTGACAAAAAAGCGAAACCATTTAGCGTGCTGCTGACCAAGCATGTGCATGGATTGGTCGATGGCTAAGCTCCCACATGCACTAGCCATGGCCATGGATCGTCTTCCTTTTTCCAGATGGGCCAGCGGCCACACACCTGAGCTGGTGCTGCTGCATACCGGCTGCTCACCTGCTTTAACGCTTTGAACAAAAGCCTAACTCATCTCTGTCTCCATGATCGGCCGTTCGTTCAATGCATCGCTCCTCCTTTTTTGATGATTCGCATCGTCCACAGGACAACCTGAGCTGCTACGTGTTTCTTACAGGACCGGTAACCCGTAGTATGTGTGAAATCTTGATTTGATCCCCTGAATGACTTGGCATCGAGTTATTGATAGCACATCTTTGTAACTAGAGAGCCAAGAACTCAAATTGATCGAAAGCGAGAACAAAGTTATCACGCCATGATCAATATGCGATAAGAAATTGGATCGATCTGACGACGGATAAGATACCTGATAATTGCCCCAAGAATCTTTTTGCATATTCATTTGTACAGAGGTGTGTGTACGTGTTGGCTTAGGGAACACTCCGCACATAGTTGAATTCATGTCGGAGATGTTGGTACAATCGAGATTAGGCACAAAGAGGAGACTAAGTAATCTCAACGCGCTAAAGTAAAACATGTGCAGTATAGGGATGCATTGTTAAATGTTCTTTGGTGAAAACCCCAACCTCTACATTGTTAAACGTTCACTCAGTGTTCTAGTCTGGCGAAACAATGGGCAACCAATTCATGTGTTCTAGACTAAGTGATCTCAACGCGCTAAAGCAGTACATGTGCAGTATATGGATGCATTGTTAAACCTTCATCACCGTTCTAGTCTCGTGAAACAATGTGCAACCAATTCAGTAAAAAAATCTTCCGAAATGGGGAGATAACCCCAGTCTCTCCTTCGAGCGATACACACATCCAATTCAGTAACTATTATATGAGCATGCACTATCTCAGTTCTCACTTCTTTGATTAACTTGATCTTGTTTCATCTTGCTCTTGGCCTAATGCCACTAGAATGCAATATGGCAATTATACCCAAGGGTACCGTACCCGTATGGCTAGCTATGGGCATAATTTTATACCCATGGATAGTACCCGTACCCTACCCGTTAAGTGGTGGGTAGGGTACATGTATAATCTCGTACCCGTAGGTATACCCATACCTTGTCCGTTTACATACGTACCTTATCCGAGGAGGTGTAACATTCATTATAGCGAGTTTGTAAACACATATGTTAAAGTTGTCATCAATTATCAATTTGAGTTGAGATAATTGTCAGCATTGAGAAAAATGTTTTTCTTTTATCAAATATATATTGATGATGTAAAATTATGAATAACTTATGTACTATTTAGTCTATCAGCCGATTGATATGTGTACTCGTCGGGTATGGATATGGGTAAAGTTTTATAACTGTGAGTACGGATATGGCTACAATTTCATACCCATTAACTACAGGAGTACGTGTATGATCTTGTTCTACCCGGACTGTACCCTACCCATTGCCATCCTTAGTCCTGAAATACAAATCTAAGGATCTTGTTGGATCTAGTAACGTTCGTAGTACAAATATCTTTGTTACGTGGGAGCTATATGATTATTGCATTGCCTTTGTGAATGTGTTCCAGCAGCTAGTGGATGCCTAAACTATATAATCGTGTATCATATCTAAAAGATGATACGGAATCAAAGAGAGGCTCGCAGCAATTTAGCCTAGACAACCAATCGAAGTTGGCAAAATCTAATGCACACGCCTACTTGGCTGGATGGTTGGCCATCCATGAAAGCTAGCGTGTCAGCACAGTTCTTTGTTTCAAAGTGATCGTCCTGGAATCATGTTCTCGCCTGACACTGGACCCAAACATGCCGACCTTGTTTTTTCTATAAGTAATCATCATCAATTATCCATGTATATCGAGTACGTCCTTGTTTATGCCATTGGTCTCCTTTTATCAACAGTAGGCCACTTCAAGAAAAATATGGACCTGCTTTTGTTGCCAATTTTGTTAGGAGAAAAGACATGATGCGTATGCACATACATAAGCAATTTTGTCCAGGATAAATAGAACATGAAATTAATTTGCATGCATCTTATCAAATGCAAGTTCAGTACATATCATAGCCAACCGACAATAGTTGGTCTTGCATTACTGGATTAATTTTTTTTTAAAACTTATAAAAAAAAACTCCTGGCGAGTGAACCACACAGTCAAATCCTCTCTACTAAGTCAGAACTTCGAAAATGTCTCTATAACTTTCGACATTCTCGGACAAAGGTAATATAGAGAGGACCGCATTTCTAGAGCTATATATCAAAAACTTCAAAGCGTCTTCTAGGATTATCTTAGGAGAGAATTATTCTTCCAGTACTGCACGGACATTTAATATTACCTGGCTAATATGCATGCACAAGAGGATTTCAGAAACTTCATAAAAGATTTTACATGTTTCAACAAAGAGAAAAAAAACATGTGTGATCAAGGGAACATCAAGGGTTCGTAGAATTTCTCCAGTTGAGTAAGGACAACAACAATTATCTACTGACGTATGGCTTCAACCCTCTTCACATACTTCAGTTTTATACACTAAGTTCGCGGTTCTACGACCGGTCAAAATCAATATAAAAGGATATCTTATGTGGCTCTGCGAGAGTAACATGTTAGGGTTAAGAACGTCAAAAGAAAGTGTTAGGATATGCAAGCAAAACGGGAATCAGAGAATAACACTAGTTCAGAAATGGTTATTCCCTCAAAAAGAAAGAACTAAGTAGAGAACAAAGTTGTAAATAACACCCAAAAAGTGCACGCAAGTTTTATTTTTATATTACTTTTGATTGTCCGCTGCTTTACATATATATAACCAGTATATATGCTACTGCTTTACATTTAGTATCCCCGCAAAAACAATAATGCCTAAAGCTTTGAGTAATTGTCGCATCTTTTAGATAGTACGTTAAATAACTTAGATATGAGGTTCATATGTAAGCATACATAGGTTTATCCTTGAAATATTCTCTTTTCTAGTTAAATTTAGCCAATACTAGTACCTACAAATCAAAGATTGCCTAGAAATAAAATCAGAATGCATTGTTATTGAGCGCCCCTTGATCAACCTTTCCTTTTTCTTCTTTGCTCATGTGGAGCAAGAAAAAAGGCTAACTAAACAAATGGTGCACTCCCAATAAGTTAACAGGAGAGAAGCCTCTTCTACTGTACTCTATTCAAAGATGTGATCAACCTATAATTTCAGTAACCGGTAATATATTCATATCAAGCTATTCATCTATAATTTCTGCGTAACTCTCTGTCAGTCAAATATACTCTCTCAATTTCTTGAAGACATAATTTTTTGAAAAGACGAGTATGACCCTGACCTCAAGGCTTGTTTTTATCTGTTAATTTTTTTTTGATCAACAATCGTTTTTATATACAATTTGTATGAGATATAAGAATGTTATTAAATTTTATTAATTAATTTACTTTACACAATCTTGCATATTAACATATGGTTTGGTTCAAACTTGACCTTAACCAATGAAATAAGACATGCAAAAGCAATCACATCCGGCCTCTATGGCAACAAAATATTAAGAGATAATCAAGAGCAGGGAGACACACAACCAAATTATTAAAAAAGAAAAGAAAAGAGATAAACAAAACGGCTGTAGCTAACTTTAGCATCAACCATAGCAACTTAAGGGTTATAAGAGAGGTGCTCCAATGAGAAGTGAGCCTAGCTCAGCTGTTTGGTTCTTTGTGGTGGAACCAGCCCACCCAGATTCAAGTCCTACTTGACACGGGTGCTCGCATTTTCCTGGATTTTCCAGTATTTAACCGGCGCTGTGCTTTTAGTGGTAGGTGACGTGCCCGTCAACAGCGAGGCGCCTGTGGTGACTTCGTCAACCTCAAGATCTGCCGGACCAGTCTGTCGGAGGTACTCATAGGGGTAGGGTTTGCGTGCGTGCGTTCATAAGGGTGTCTGTACGTGCGTGTTTGTTAGCGTCTGCGTCTGTACTGTGTTTCTCAAAAAAAAAAAAAGAGAGAGGTGCTCCAATAACAACGCTTGCAAAACGAAGCACATCATCCGCGGCGCTTAATCCAACAAGGGAGGTCCCAAAATAATTGTCCACCCAAAAAGGAGTTTGAGCAAACTCTAGGCAGTTTCTTCAACAATGGAATGCCGCATGAACATTGCCATTGTGAGGTTCAACCGAGCCCCTGACGCGGAAGGTCTGCCACGTAAACCCAATAGGCACATCACATGTGGCACACTGGACAAGATCTCAACACACGCATTGACAAACAAAGAGTTCCCAGATCTTTGGTTGCATGCACCTACATGCGCTACTCGAGCTCTAAAACCCCTATACCGAGCATGTGATGGAGGGGATAGGATTTCTCTTCTCAGTTGTCTGGAAAAGGGCGGCGCGAGAAGAGACCGGGCATTTCGTTGTAGTACTAGTCAAATGGGTATACCCTGTTATGTGAGAAGCACTATGCATGCTTGCGTGTCTCCCCTGATTTCATCTTCACTTGCATTGTTTTCTCCGACATTGCCATTTCTTAGAGGACGTCATCGATTGTAATTGTAAATTACGTGCGCCGGCCACCCCAGATGCATCACATGTGTCTCGTTATTCAGCGGATCAGCTTTCCTTGCCGTACGGGTATATACAGATGATGGATTTGCAGCTGCTCGTGATCATCTGCAAAGAGTCCAAAAAAAAAAGTCGTAGTACATCCATGCATATCAGATCCATTCATGTATGGCAGGTGCATGCATGTGCAACCGCCGGCACGATCGTAAGGTACTCCCTCCGTTCCAAATTAATTGACTTCCATTTGTCCACATGTTGCACGATCGTAAGGTACTCCCTCTGTTCCAAATTAATTGACTTCCATTTGTCCACGTGACATACACATATGTGGGCAAATAGAAATTAGTTAATTTGGAACGGAGGAAGTAGCTCGTAAGAGGAAACCACAATCTTCCATGTAAGATGTTTCAAAAAAAAATCTTCCATGTAAGATGACGTGCCACATGCGTATATATAGTGTTTATCCAACCTTTTGGAGATCTTGTGACGTGTGTAAAATGTCCTCTCAGGATCAGGATCTTCTTATGATCATCCTAATAATGGGACAACCTCTTAATTTCATGCATGCAAGCAAGCAAAATTGTAGCGGACTATCTTCTTCCGTTCGGTTAATTCCGTGCCTGAAAACGCCGCATCTTCAGTGGAGATTTCTGACTCCCTGGTTCCAAATACCGTATCTATATGCTTTGAAATAATCTGAAAACAATCCTACATGTAAAATACCGACTTGAAATACTTTTTATGTTCTAAGCTACATAAAAATGAAAAAAAAATGCGGGCCTAGTTGTAGACGCTTCCAAATCTTGTAGTAGTACTCCGTAACTCGTAGTCATCAATCTTAAAATATTTAACATATCTATACGCTAAAACACGTCTATCCACGCCACTATTTGGTAACGGAAGGAGTAGCTTTTCACCACCTCTGCCACGCAAAGGCAGCACGTACACGTTTTCAGGCAGCACAAGGAAGTATCACTGGCTAGATTGCACTGCTAGCTAGTTCGGGCAAATTCGATAAGTTTGATCATTTTTTAATTCATTTCATAAAGTGGATCAAATTTTTAAAAAATTGTGAATCTAACCCTTTTGCACGGCGCCCGCCCCCAGGGCGTCGTGTTCTACTATACGACGCCGCAGTTCAAGGCGTCGTGGAACTCGACACGTCGGTCAGACAGGCCTCATGGGTCGTGACCACAGCGCCCCGGGTCAAAGCGTTGTGCTAGTGACCACGGCGCCCTAATCTAGGGCGTTGTGCTACCGACGCCAACCTTAACAATTGTTTATCTGGTCCAGATAGTACACGAAGTATGTTGCACCCCAGTGGTCTGTGGTTAGCTCTATTTGCCACTAGGTTTTGTGTTCAACTTTAAGTTTTTGCATCATTTTTTCCCTGATTTTTTTTTGTTGTTTTTACTTTTGCATTCAATCAACCTATACAGGATGGTATACAGAATATAAAAATATATTTTTATTTTCTACTTTCTGCATAAGAATTTCTACATAGGAAGGCAACGTTGCAAATTTTGTTCCCCTTAGTAACTTGATAAGACAAGCTAGTCCAGGAACTACATTAAGCAAGCTGTACCCTAGTGGTTCGTGGTGTGCTTTATGTGCATTCAGGTCATGAGTTCAATTTCTTGTGTTGCACTACTTTTTCCCCTATTTTTTGTTTTTTTGTTTTTCACTCAACCAGCATATGCAGTATGTTATACAAAACTTAAAATTTCTTTCTTTCTGTTTTTCATCTAAGTAGACAGTTTGCAAATTTTGCAATATGTTATACAGAATATAAAATTAATTTTTTTGTTGACTTCTGCTTTTCACATAAGTGAACAACGTTACAAATGCTTATATATAAGCACACGTACGTTATGTGTTTTCTTATAACATATGTATATGGTGGTTGAGTGAAAAAAAAATCGAGATATATTTTTATGCAAAATATGGACTCACGACCTGACAAATTAAATAACACATCTCAGACCACTTTGGTAGTGCAGAATATGTGTAATGATTCTAAACCAGGACCTCCTTTGTACTCTTCTGGCCTTTACAAATGAGCCTAAAATTAAAAAAAAATACACATTATAAAATTTGCAACGCTGCCTACTTATGTGACAAACAGAAAATAAAAAATATATTTTTATGTTCTGTATACCATACTGTATATGTTGGTTGACAGTAAAAGAAAAAACAACAAAAAAATTCGGGAAAAAAATGATGCAAAACTTGGACTTGAACTCAAGACCTGATGGCAGATAGAACTGACCACAGACCACTGGGGTGCAACATACTTCATGCACTACCTGGACCAGAGCAGCAAAAGAAAAAACAACAAAAAAATTCGGAAAAAAGATGATGCAAAACTTGGACTTGAACTCAAGACCTGATGGCAGATAGAACTGAACACAGACCACTGGGGTGCAACATACTTCATGCACTACCTGTACCAGATAAACAATTGTTAAGATTGGCTTCAGTAGCACAACGTCGTAGACTAGCGCGCCGTGGTCACTAGCACAACGCATTGACCCGGGACGCCGTGGTCACGACCCGTGAGGCCTGTCTGACCGACGTGTCGAGGTCCACGACGCCTTGGACTGCGGCATCTTATAGTAGAACACGGCGCCCTGGGGGCGGACGCCGTGCAAAAGGGTTAGATTCGCAATTTTTTTAAAATTTGATCATTTTGTAAAATGAATTTTAAAAAGGGTCAAATTTTTCAAAATTGCCTCTAGTTCGGTGATGTCGTACCCTTTGTTTGCATGCACGCAAAGAGGCCGTCCACGTCGCAGGCTCGTCCAATGCAGGGGTCAGCAGGCAGGCAGGGTCGCCGGTTTTCCGCCAGGTATGGTAACCGAGGAAGGAAGGGATCCAGGAAACCAACGACGCGCTGCATTCAAGGTTTCATTGTTGTCACCAGCTAGCTGGGCGCCTGCTGCCGTGCGACCCTATAGCTAGCTAGAACTAGAAGAGTAGTATCTACACGTACTAGCTTGGATCCATCCGAGTTTGCAACGTACGTACGTGTAGCGGTGTAGGCGTACATATCCGTCATCGTATCGCTGCCGTTGATACCACGCGTGCTTCCGATCGAGCTGCAACGGAAAGGGGCCGGAAACAGCCTTGCACCTGGCACCAGTGGCAGCTACCAGCCGATAGCGCCGCTGCCGACCCGAAATTCCGCATACGTAATAACGGCGCCCCCTCGGCTTCCAGCTCGATTCAGTTCGCCGGCGCAGGACTCTACAGCTAGAGTGACGTACCGCGCTACCTCCTCCAGATGCAACCGCATCTTGCATTCAAACGTCCGTTTGGCACGTGGGATATACGTACGTACTATTTCATGCATGCATGCATCCAAATCTGTGTTCATAGACAAAAAATCAATCATAGACGAGAACAACGAAAACAATATTTACATGTTTAAAATTTTGGTGAAAAAAAGTTTGATTGAGTAAATGATGTACAGTACAATCGTGCAAAAAATGGCAACGCTAACTGTTTTGAATCCTGGTCCACACAAAAATGATAAAAATCTGATAAATTTTCGAGTTCGGAAATGTGCACACACGGTCATTAAGCACGGAACATAGTTTTTTATTTTTTGGTAGCTTAGAATACAAACTGTTAGAAACTAACACTTTGCATGTTTGTACCGTACATCATTGTGTACCTCTAGAATTTTATATATATTTTTAAAACATGTAAATAAGATTTTTTTAAGTTTTGAAATTAAAGAAATTACTGGAGCCAGCTCACTACTCATAGACATTTCTGCAAACAAAGTAATGAATACATAATTCCTACGGAAATTTCTAAGGTTGATGGTTTAAACTAGACGGATTCCGTTCTTCGTCCACTCAATTCCTACAAACCGAAGCTATTGAGATGTGGCGTTACTTACCACAAAAATTGGAAAATTAAATACACCTAAAGGAAAATGACTTAAAACACTAGAGAAAGCCATACCATAACTCTTTTTGCGGAAACTATAGGAAGAAATATTCATTTGTAAAAAATTAAAAAATGGTAAAAATAGCAGCATTATGAGAAAGCAATTACTGAGAATTTTATTTCAGTATATTTTAGTGAAACGTGTGGTATACGTACTATCTGTTTATATGTAATTTTATTTTACTATTTTCTGAAGCCTAGAAATACATATTTAAGTCTTTGAAAAAACAGGAGCACCGGTGCTCTAGTGCAAGTAACCATTTTCAGATATTCATAAAAAAAAGGTCACCAATTGTTCATGAACGTAATGTAAAAGTACCACAATTCTTGAAATTCCATTAATTTATTTTTCTCAAAATTTATATATTTCGTCTTGTGAAGTCTTCCATTGTTTTCAGCTGTTCTTCACATGCATATATACATTGTAGAAAGATTCCATGGATCACTGTATTCAAAATTTACAGCTTTAACAAAAAAAAATGTCTTTTTTGTTTACATTTCCATATTTTTACTATTTTTTCTAAAGTTTGTGATTTGCATGAGACACTTTGGCGGCCTACGATGGCTCGTGTGTGAAACTACCACCATGTGGTTTTCATACAACTTCAGTTAAGCTTATGGACCAAATTTGTCTAAATTCGAATGGTTTAGGAGTCTATAATGTCCAAAGGTTAAGTTCAGGGACCTAGGACCAAAATTTCTTCAAAGCCCAAATATATTTTAGAAACAATTTACTCCTACCATCCACGAAGCACATTCACTATAGGTTCTATCCTTTTTGACCCATGTCTCCTATCTCCAACAAAGTCATGTACCGTCTCGTCTCTCCCCTTCACTATTCCTCCTAACATCGTTCCTCTCTCACATTATCTCGAACTCTTTGGATATGACCATGACCTTAGTCATTTGGCCCAAAGATTATAAATGATCATACATCCATGATAGTCTATTTCATGAATTTATTTACCACAAATTTCACAATCCATGTCTATCATTTTTTCAAAAATCTAGTACAAATAAAAGGACTCCATGTCAATGGATTATATTTTTCAAAACATTTTTTACTTTTTTTCAAACAAGCTCAAAATTTTCGGTGAATTATTAATAACTAGGAACTAAATCTTTCAACACCCTATGTAGATGAATCATAATTGGCTACCTTAAATGAATTTTTGGGAATTTTGTCGAGACCACAATCACACACTTGTATATAATATTTTAATTGCTCTCACAAAATTGATAGTATTCAGTTAAATGGAAGAAAATGGCTAGAAAGTGAGAAATAATATAAGATATGGTCCATCCAGTGTGGTATACATTGTGCGAAGATTGGAGAGGTTCCCATTTGCACATTATCCTTTGCACTTGATTCACAAAAAACCCATGGTTGACACTTCGCAAAATCAAAATATGATGCTCGAGACACAAGGTTGGAAACTTATAGTGGCACTATTTTTTGGCATAGAAAGATGCACATTTGTGCAAATATTTTCACATCATCGTGGTCATTGTCGTTTCACTTTAAAGTCATGAATATTCATACATGTTAATCCATTTTGTGAAGGTTTACAATTTTTTTTTTACTTTTCATACAGTTAGGTCTCAATGCCAAACGATTGTGTTTTGTTTTTAGGTTTTTCAAATCACGGTCAAAATCTTGTTTGGCAAAACTATTCATAGCTAGGTCATCATTTTTCAACACCCTTTATGTTTATTGCATAGAATAACATTTCGATACATTTAATTTATTTTTTGGCAATTTATATGATCCAACTATTACACAATTATACTTTAAATTTAGAACATTTTGGGGAATAAAAAAAAATCAATACAATTGGTTAAAGTAGCTAGATTTTCAGAAAAATCGTTCTTGGGATTTGGACATCTATTGTTTTTCTTATTCTGTGTGAAAGTTGGAGATGTGTAAATTTGCACCCTATTATTGCGTTTGTTTTGAAAAACAATTTCTATCACATAGAAAATAAAAATTAAATTACAAAAAAGTTGAAAACTCCTTTGACCCCATTGTTCGGCATGGCAAGATGCACCTTTGTGACAAATATTATCATATCATCGTTATTGTGCCAGGTATATGATAGTGATCTTAATCATTTGGCTCAAAGTGTGTAATATTCAAACATGATAGTTTATCTCTTTATTTGTTTTTACAAAAGATGTCCATGTCCAGATTCTTGTTTATCATTTTCCGTGACAACTAATACACATTTTGTACTTGAAATATAGATCCCAAAACATATTTTAAATATATCATGATGAATTTATTCATATTTGTATTATGAATTTAAATGTTTAGTATTTTTGTCTAAAACCATTGGTCAATCTTTGATGTCTTATTAGGAACGGATCCCCACTTTTCGGTAAAAAATAAATAATCAACGACTGCGATTAGGTCAAAAGAAAACGTTAATTAAATTAGCCACCGCGGTACAGTAGGAGGTTCGGGCGGCGGCCGGGGGATGCAGTGATGCTGTCGTCGGCCTGGTGGGGTGCGCACGCAGACGCAGGAGCGCTATGGTGATGCCACCGCAGCACTGCACCAAACCGTCTTCTTTCTCGCGCGCCTTTTCTCCCACGCTTCGATTCCCCGACCCAAAACGGCCAGCAGCACTCTTCTTCTTCTTCTCTTCCACGGCGACCCCAGCGGCGCCGGTCCAACCAAAAGAGGTGGTGGGGGCCGGTGGCATGGGTGCCGCGCGCCAAAAGCACACCACCGCCGGTACGTGGGCCCGCCGCTCCACTCGCCGCTCGCCTCCGGCCACGTGCCGCTTCCCCTCCGCCCGTGACGTGGCCATCTCCACCATCCATGACCATGTGCCATGGCCGCCTCCTCCTTTATATACCCATGCCGCCTCCCACTTCCCCTTCGATCTTCTTCTCATACTCGATCCACCACCACCACCACCATCCGACCGCGAGCCAACCACCACTCCATCGCCAACCCTTCTCGACCGCTGTTCGATTTCAGCTTTGCTCTTCGATCGTCTCTGCTTGATCGATCCTGTACGCGCGCGCGTGTCGTATATTTGTTTTGGAAATTGAGCTCGATCGAGCTGCGACCGGGATGCCTCCGAACGGGCAGGGCGTGCACGGCCTAGTCCCTTTGCCGCCCCACGCATCTCCGGCGCCGTCGTCGTCGTCTAAGATGGACTGCTTCTTGACGTCCGTCTGCACGCCGCTAAATCTCCAGGTAGCGATCGATACGCACGCATCGATGATATAGCCTTCTGCATGCGCGCGCGAAATCCCGGTTCAAATCATATCGAGTTGTTTATAACGGGCGGCGTGCGCGCGTGCTTTTGATGCTGTGTTGCAGTTCATCGATGTCGCCTACCGCGTCAAGGTGGAGCGAACGGCGATGGCCGCGGCGGCGGCCAAGGAGCCGTCGGGAAGGATATCGCACTCGGGCGGAGGCGTCTGCGCGTCGACGGTGGGCGTGGAGGAGCGGACGATACTCAAGGGGATCACGGGCGAGGCGCGGCCCGGCGAGGTGCTGGCGGTCCTGGGCCCGTCGGGGAGCGGCAAGTCGACGCTGCTCTCCATCCTCGGCGGCCGCCTCGCCGGTCGCCACTCGGGGACCGTGCTGACCGGAGGCCGCGCGCCATGCCGCGCCGTGCAGCGGCGCACGGGGTTCGTGGCGCAGGACGACGTCCTCCACCCGCACCTCACTGTCCGCGAGACGCTGGCCTTCTGCGCCATGCTGCGGCTCCCCACCTCGGCCCCGAACGCGGCCAAGCTCGCCGCCGCGGAGGCCGTGATCGCGGAGCTGGGCCTGGGCGCGTGCGCCGACACGATCGTGGGCAACGCGTTCGTGCGCGGCGTGTCCGGCGGGGAGCGCAAGCGCGTCAGCATCGGGCACGAGCTGCTGGTGAACCCGAGCCTGCTGGTGCTCGACGAGCCCACCTCCGGGCTCGACTCCACGGCGGCGTCCCGGCTCGTGGCCACGCTGTCGGCGCTGGCGAGGAAGGGCCGCACGGTGGTGCTGTCCGTGCATCAGCCGTCCAGCCGAGTGTACCGGGCGTTCGACTCCGTGCTGCTGCTCGCCGAGGGAAGCTGCATGTACTACGGTCCTGGACGCGACGCCATGGACTACTTCGCCTCTGTCGGCTTCGCGCCCGGGTTCCACGTCAACCCTGCCGACTTCATGCTCGACCTTGCCAATGGTGAGTACTTATACCTACTACTCCTAAAATGATCGAAGCGCCGCAACCAGTGCTTCCAACTTCTTCTTTTCTTGAAATGGAACTAGTAGCTAAAGAAAGAGATCGAAGCTTGCAACATGCATCGGTACTACTTCTAGTAGAAATCTGGATTCGCCAAATCATTGAACAACACTAGAGATCGAAGCTGAAAGCCAAAGCAGCAGGAATAGTAGTGGTATCTAGTACTAGTACATTTTCTACGCGTTCTTGTTTGTTTCTCGTTTTAGCATTGTGTTGCGAGTGATTAGACTAGTGATAATTAGAATGGAGACAAGTAAAACACCTGATATGGTGGGCAGAGTGTGGAGTGCACCCAACAGAAAGATGAGGAGAGGGGCAGAGAAGGTGCAGAAATAGGAAGAGTGGCAACGGCATGATGCGATTGCGAGTGCCCAGGCTAGCTAGCTAGCTAGTGTAGTGTGTGCTCTGCTCTCTCACTAGCTTTTCCGCAAAGCACCCTCCTTTAATTAGGGTTGAATAATCGCCACCGACCGGACACACGTCAAGGAAGCTGGGACACTGCTAATGGGGCCACACTCCGCATGATTCCTTTGAGGACCGATAGCTACATCCCCTCGGCCCTCACTGCACTGTCTAATGCATTCCTACTACTGCTACTCAAACTCAAGCAGTGTCTAGTCAAGAGGTCTTTATCCGCAGCTGTTCATCCGCGTTTTAGGGCGACCGGGTTTACGACTTCACGGTTCATTGACCTACTGTGCTGTCTATCCTCTACTTGTTTTCTTTACAGAAATTAAATCACGATCGCATCGATCTGTAGATATGTGGATCAAGATTTAGTGGCACCTCGTAGTCCTGTCTAAAACTTAGACGATTCTTAACACGGCATATTTTGGGTGCTGCACTTTTTAGTGATTGGTACAGGTAAACAAAACTGACCCTGACATAGAACTTGAGTCTATTTTTCAAGAAAAATAAAATTAAATCTGACCCTCTTCCTGCTTCTGTCTTAGAGCTTAGCTTAGCTAAGTTTATGCATCTTTCCAACTTGAGTCTACACCAGGTGATTTTATGTGAGTGTTCAAGTGGTTTGCGATGCTGGGTGGCTGAGATTTCAGACAAGTTTTTTATTTTCTGTTCGATAGACATATTTTCCACAAGCTCAGAGTTGAGACATTCAGTCAATTGAAAATACAGCAAAGCCGCCGATCCGTAGACCCGACACCTCTTGCAGCTTTCAGTTGGACTTGGTTCCTTGTTGTTGCAGCGTTTGGCAATGTGCACAAGGCACCTGATCTTGATCTGAGGAGTCGGAGGAGTTGGATATTGTCTGTTCCCAAGTGCCCGTGTCACTTCAGTTGGACACTTTAGTTTGACAGGAGGAATCATCTAAAGAAGAGTGCTTTCCTTTCTCTACAGCACCCTTTTGAACCGTTGGGTGCAGCAGCAACCACGTCGACCGGAGTGAGCAGAGCATGCACTAGTCGTGATCTGTGCACTCTCATGGCGATGTCCGCTAGATCACGCGCACAAACTAACCGTCACTCATCCTCGACTGATTTCCGAATTCTTATTATGATTTCTTGCAACTGCTTTGATTTGTTTTGTTCTCTAATTGCTGAATGTGTTTTGTGCAGGTTTTGCACAAGCAGAGTACAGCGATTCTCCGGCAGGCGGAGTTAGCGTGAAGCAGACGCTGATCGCCTCCTACAGCAGGGTGCTGGCGCCCAAGGTGAAGGCCGCCGTCAACTTCGACACCCACGCCCACGCCGCCGCCGCCGCCAGCGAGCACCAACAGCCTTTGGAGAGCTGCAGCGGGTGCACGAGCTGGACGAACCAGTTCACGATCCTGCTCCGGCGTAGCCTCAAGGAGCGCCGCCACGAGACCTTCACCTCCCTCCGCCTCTTCCAGATCATCGCGCCGGCTATCGTCGCCGGTTCCATGTGGTGGCGCTCCACGCCGCTGGAGGTGCAGGACCGGATGGGCCTACTCTTCTTCGTCTCCATCTTCTGGGGTGTCTTCGCCTCCTTCAACGCCGTCTTCGCCTTCCCGCAGGAGCGCCCCGTGCTCGCCCGAGAGCGCGCCTCCGGCATGTACTCCCTCTCCTCCTACTTCATGTCCAGGATGGCCGGCGACCTGCCAATGGAGCTTGCCCTGCCCACGGCCTTCACAGTCATCGTCTACCTCATGGCCGGGCTCAACCCGGCGCCCGCCGCGTTCGCACTCACCCTCGTCGTCATCCTCTCCTACGTGCTCGTCGCCGAGGGGCTCGGGCTCGCCATCGGGGCCGTCATGATGGACGCCAAGCGTGCGTCCACGCTCGCAACGGTCATCATGCTCGCCTACCTTCTCACCGGCGGCTTCTACGTGCACAACGTCCCGGGGTTCATGGTGTGGGCCAAGTACACCTCCTTCACATACTACTGCTACCGTCTGCTCATCGCCGTGCAGTACGGCGGCCACCTCGCGCGGCTGCTCCCGCCGGACTCAATGCAGGGCGAGGCCAGCACGGGGACCTGCATTGTGGCGCTCGTCGCCATGTTCTTCGGGTACCGCCTGCTCGCCTACCTCGCACTGCGCCGGGTCAGGACGTGACCGATCCTTCTTCGTCAACGGCCACGCGAGCGCCGCCGCACCTCGTCTAGCGTAGAAGGTGTCAATTGATTAAGCAAGATTCAGACCACGCCAGTCCAGGCCAGCATATATAAGTAGCAGCACACTCCGGCGAGCTAGGGCGCACGCACGGTAACTGAATTTAACAGATCCGCGCGTGACAAGCGTCGCCGGCGCCGGAGAAGATGTCTCGGGCGGGCGTTGGACTGACGAAGGGGTAATTCTAGTGTTGTTGAACGGCGGTCGTTCTTCCCTGAGCTGTCCATCGAGCAGGGTTTCTTCTCTGTCTCTTAATTTGTGCCCCTCTTCTCTCGGTTAGTTTCCTTCTTGCTGGATCAACAAGTCTCCTCTGGCAAGCAAAATAGCCAATCACGATTGATTATTCCGGTGTAATGTTGTTTATTCTCTAATCAGATCGACGTTACCAATTCTTGTCTCGTCTGGATCGTAATAGTCATAGTTAATTTTTAATAAGACCCAATATAGTGTTTTAATAATGTTGAGATGGCCGAGTTGGTCTAAGGCGGCAGATGGAGGGTCTGTTCCGAAAGGGCGTGGGTTCAAATCTCACTCTCAACATAATCTTATCTGTTTCACCCCTTCTTTCGAATTTTCGATTACTTTCATAGAGATTCGTGAAGACGGGGCCTGTGGCCATCTTGGGGGACTTTAACCTTACCCGCTTTCCGACCGACCGCTCCAACGGGAATTTCAACCGTACGGAGGCAGACATGCTCAACTCTTGCATCAATTCACTTAGCCTGATTGAGCTCCCTCTTCTCGACCGCCGTTTCACCTGGTCCAACTCGCAAGCCTCCCCCATTCTTGTGTGCTTGGATAGGGTCCTGGTCAACACCTGCTGGAGCTTTGCCCTTCCGGACTCCACCCTGTCCTCCGAGTCTCGCGCCGTCTCGGATCACGTTCCCATTCGCCTCACTGCCTCCTCCAAAGCACCCCGTAGTCCCATCTTCCAGCTCAATAACTCTTGGCTCTCCAACCATTCCTTCTGCACCCTTGCCTCTACAAACTGGCAAAGCGTAGACGGCAATGACGGCCGCTCCCTCCTTTCCAATATTTGCCTTCGCCTTAAGCGGGTCCGGGCGGCCGCTAAAGCCTGGGCAAAAAATTCTAAGCTGCCCTCTGTTCTCACCGCAAACTGCCGGGCTACGATCGACTTCCTCGACCGTCTTGAGGAGATCCATGCCCTGCACTACTTGGAGTTTCGGCTACGAACTCTTGTTAAAAACGGCCTCTCCTCCCACATCTTAAATAATGCAGTCTACTGGAGACAGCGGGCAAAAATCAGGCATTGTACCCTTGGCAATGAGAATTCCAGATACTTCCACCTCTGCGCCTCCTCTCGCCTCCAAAGGAACCAAATTCAGACTGTCTCTGCTCCAGACGGCTCCCCCACCTTCGCTCATGATGCCAAGGACTCCCTCCTCACCAATTTCTACCGCGACCTCCTTGGCACCTCCACCCCTAGCGCTTTCGCCTTCGACCTCCCCTCCCTGGTCGCCTCCACCTCTCTCTCCTGCCGTCCCAAGCCGTGTCCCTGGTGCGGCCTTTCTCCCTAGATGAGGTTCGCACCACCCTGTATTCCATGCGAGATGACTCCAGCCCCGGCCCCGACGGCTTCGGACCATCCTTTTTCAAGAAATTCTGGGACCTCACCAAACATGACCTTCTGCCGCTCATTTCAGCTTTCCTCCTCCCGCAAACCGACCTTCGCCCCATCAACAAGTCTTACATCGTTCTTCTCCCCAAGAAACCTGGAGCCACCTCACCCGAGAATTTTCGACCAATTTCTCTGCAAAGCACCTGCATGAAAATTGCGACGAAATGTCTCACCCTCCGCCTCAAGCCCCTCATGCCCTACCTCGTCCACCAGGACCAAACTGGGTTCATCTCCGGCCGTTCCATCGCTGAGAACTTTGTCTACGCGGCAGACATTGTCCAAACCTGTCACAAAAGAGGCGCCCCCGCCATGGTTTTCAAACTCGACTTCCGCAAAGCTTTCGACTCTATCAATTGGGAGGCCCTGGACCTCATTCTCCAAGCCAAAGGTTTCCCCCCCTGCTTGGCGCGCCTGCATTCAGGCTATCAACAACTCCAGCCAGACTGCCGTCCTTCTTAATGGCCACCCCTGCAACTGGATTCAGTGTCGTCGGGGCCTCCGTCAGGGAGACCCGCTTTCCCCCTTCCTCTTCAATGGTGTTGCGGATGTTCTGCAGCAGCTCATCTTGAAGGCCTCGTCCGACGGCCTCCTTCCCCACCCCTTGGTTGATGACCTCTCGTGCCCGGTGCTACAGTACGCCGACGACACCCTCATCGTCCTCAAGGCTGGGGTTGATCACGTTCACACCCTTAAGGCCATCCTTACCTCCTTTTCCGATCCCACGGGGCTGCATATCAACTTCCATAAAAGCACCTTCGTCCCCATCCATGTCCCCCCTATTGCTGCTGCGGATCAGGCGGCCGCTTTCGGCTGCGCGGTCTCTGCCTTTCCGCAGGTCTACCTTGGTCTCTTCCTTTCTACCCACAAATTCAGGGCGGTTGACCTCGCACCGATCATCTCCCGCTGTGACAGCTACCTTGCGGGCTGGCAGGGCCGGTGTACCCCTATCGGAGGTCGTCTTATTCTTGTCAACTCTGTGCTCTCGGCCCTCCTCTCCCACGCCATGGCGGCCGGGATTCTCCCCAAAGGCACCATTGAAGCTATCGACAAAAGGCGCCGAGCCTTCCTCTGGACCGGTGAAGACTCGTGCCACGGGGGAAACTGTAAAGTCGCCTGGACGGCGGTGTTGTAACATCCCAAATATTAATATAAATTATTAATGCAAAAATGTGGGCCAACAAAAACTTTTCTTACAAAACCAGCATGTGTTTAATTCTTGAATATTGTTATCATACATTGCTTGCTATGTTATTAAACACCTAACTCCAATTACCAAATTTGAAGAATACAAAATAAACTTAACGACATTCCAAAACTATAAAACTATGTGGCACATGTCACAATATTTTTCCCAAAATAGGAAACTTACTTTATTTTGCTCAAACCAAGGTTAGTGAGGAATAATTCCAAGACCACACCATTGGGTTTCCACAAACTATTCCCTTTCAAATTTCAAATTCAAAACCTCAAATTCAAATTAGAAATTCATTATTGAAATATTTCCAAATATTTCAAAAAGACTTTGTATCACTTACCAATAATGTATTTAGCCTAGATCCTAAGTTTGGACCCAAAAGAATTAAGCAAGGTATGAAAATTAAATAGCCAAAATACCTACTGTTTTGGTTCAGGAAAATCGTCGAACACCTTCTGTGCCCCTCGTGTTCTTCCCAAAACCGAGCCAATCCTTGGATCAATCCGAGCAATGCAGTGTGCATTGGTCGAATTGATGCCTCCACTGCATTCCCCTCTTCGCCACGATCACGCCGCACGCCGGAGGGAGCCAAATGGTGGCCTGGAACGGCGAGGAGACGCCGGCGACAGCGACGGCCATGCGCACGTCGCCGTGTCGGCACAGTGGCCGCGGCGACGCCGCGCCGTGCCGGCCGCGCTGCCCCCTCTCTCTCTCCCTTCCTTGCCTCCTGGTCTCCTCGTAGCGTAGCAGAGACACCGCGCAGCCGCCCGAACACGCCGTGTCCGCGACATGCCGCGCACGCCGTGCGCCGCCCGGACGCGCGCCACGGCCGTCCCCCACCCTAGCGCGCGCAGCGGCCTCCACACCACCCCTCCTTGCCCATTCGGTCCCCTGAACATCCCGCATCCTAGCCACACCCGCGCCAACCCTACGGCGAGCTCGCACGACCGCGGGTGCCCTCTGCACCGCGTCCACCGTGCGCCGCCCGGCCGCTATTTAAGCCGCCCCGAGCCTCGCCGTTTCCCCACACCTCACCACCACCTCTCCCCCTCACACCACTCTCTCTCGTGCACCGCCCGGAGGGCGGGGCCGTCGCCGCCAAGCCTCGGCCACCGAGGCCATCCGTCGAGCTCGCCGTGTCCGAGGTAGGCGACGACCACGGCCAGGCCCGGCTGCCTTTCCCCTTCCCTCCTCCCTGGCCGCAATCCCTTCCTCATGAAACCCTCGCTCACCCGCTCTCCTCTCCCCTCTGTTTCTGTCCAGGAGCACCGCCAGATTGCTCGCCGGAGCTCGTGCCGGTCCGCGGAAGAGGACCTTCACGCCGTCGACGTCAGGAGCTTCCCCAGCCAGTACGACTCCGTCCAGACGCTTCCCCGAACCGCCGCACCCCTCCTGCACCCTCGCCGCCGTCTCCCGAGCCCCTAGGTGAGCCATCCGTCCCCCTCGCCGTCGCCGGCGCCGTCGCGCCGCTCGGTTTAGGTCGCCGCCGTTCGCCACTGACGTGGACGAACGAGGGCCGTTGGATCTTGATCCAATGGTAACATACCGTTTCGTTTTAATAAAAGGAAACTGACGAGTGGACCCCACCCGTCAGATTTTTAAACATTTCCAGCGCGCGCACTGTTTTTCGTTGAGTCACTGACGAGTGGTCCCCACCCGTCAGGATTCTCAACATTATCCACTCAGGCTTAAATTCGAATTTTAGGTTTAAATAGAAAACAGTACTGGACTAAACTTTGAAATTCCATAACTTGAAATCTACAACTCCAAATAAATCAAATCAAAATGTTCTGAAAAGCTTATGAAAGTTTCTATCCAACCCAAGTGGTTTCACCTCATTTGGATAAATAATAAAAATATAGTATTAAAAATGTCAAATAGGGTTTAAAATCTAAACTTGTTTGTTTCTGATGCTCTGTTAGTCCAAATGATTTAAGACCAATTTTATTGGATCACATTTAGTCATGGTTAGTCACCCCTAAGAGGATTTAATTTTTAGATCAACAAAACTTGATTAGTAGATAAAACTTGATTAACTAGCCTCTGGATTCAAAACAAGGTGTAAGGAGTTTGGTAACTCCAAATGACCTAAATCCAATTATGTCATATTCTACACATCAGTAGCTCCCTGTAGAAATTTAGTTTGTATTTTTGTGACAAACAGAACTTAAGTTATGTAATTAAACTTGTTCAACTAGTTTCTGCCCCAAATTAGGAAATAAATGGATAAGGACTAATTCAATTAAATTAAAGCCAAATTGTTTTGTTTGATAGATGAAGTGGCTATTTAGAGCATTTAAGATTGTATTGTTGTGATAATTGGTTGGGTAGGTTAGTGATTGTTTGTATTGCTTAATTTTGTATTAGACGAGAACGTTGCCGGATATATCGAGGAGGAGGTATTTGTGGAACCTGAAGATCAAGACCAGGATCACTTTGCCGAGCAAGGCAAGCTACTCTCTGAGCTTGCACATAACTTATGCATCTAGATTTACAAAGTCCTTTTTCAAAAGCAAAGGTTTATAAAAATCCTTTTTCAAAAGTATATAGAGATTATTTTGCCACCCTATGTAGGATTATATGCTAAAACTATAGGATGGGAAAAACCAGGTGTTGATTTATTCAAAACTCCTTTGAAAATTTGTGTGGATATAGAGCACCAAGAAGTGGTGTTGAAGTAAATGAAGAAAGGTGGTTTTGGAGAAAAGCACATTGTGTCTTAGTACTTACGTCAATCAGCCGATACTCTGTGCGACCACATTTACCCACATATGGGAAAGGGCTTAGTCATATAGTTTGCTCATATTAGTATAGGACACTGCATCAACGGAGATGACTCTGTTATGCATGAGGGATGGTTAGAGACCTACCCCTGACCTGGGTCCTCGCTCAAACTCTTTGAGTAGATAAGGAGGAGGATAGAAGGATGTCCCCTATACACCGCCAGATAAAACCTATGAGTCCTCACACTTAGATTCCGACGGGCTGGATTAAGTGTCGATGGAATGGTTCATAGGGGCAAGATCCTATACTAGCATGAGCAAAGGACAGACTAGGGTCGGTGACTCAACTTCGCATACCCCTGGTATGGCGAGACGTGGCAGACACGATGAGTTATCGGATGAGTGTGGGAAAAGCGTGCTACCTCTGCAGAGGGTTTAAAACTATTCGAATAGCCGAGTCCTCGGATATGGACAGTTGGGAGGCCCTACTTTGACCATGTGCAAGTTTTTGAAAAAAGTTTTGAGTTCTAAAAAAAAAAGGAGAACGTTCCATACACCTATACCAACGGATCGGTATGAGGTAGTTGGAGGTTAAATACCATGACGGTTTATGGTCGGAAAAAGGAGGAGTTTTTGGAGAAAACTAATAAAATTGAGACATTAAGAGTAGTTATAATCTCCTTACCTTTTTCAACAAAGATACAGAGAAG
Organism: Poa annua; assembly: GCA_026929855.1. Classification (NCBI taxonomy): domain Eukaryota; kingdom Viridiplantae; phylum Streptophyta; class Magnoliopsida; order Poales; family Poaceae; genus Poa; species Poa annua. The sequence continues at coordinate 44,616,042 of CM049434.1, forward strand.
TTTTAAATAAATAAAAGTGTGAAACTAAAAATGAGACTAGTGCACTCATGTTGGAGTAGTTTGCGAGTACATTCCAATGTACTCATACTAGCTTGCCTCTGGCTATTGTCGTAGCCAGACTTGGAGGAGTATTACGCCCAGGAGGAGTATGGCGACATCTACGCCAACTAAGGATCTTCTCAAGTCGACTGCCTGTCGGGTCATCTTTAGCTTTTGGATGCCTACTACGTTTAAGTTCCGCTGCTTATGTTGATTTGGCCCTAGGAGGCACCTGTGTAAGACTTGGTCTATATGACCTGTTATGTAAGACTTATTCCGGTATTGTAATGGATGTAAACTTTGGTATTCAGTTCGGATTATGTGCAACGACAGACTGATCACGGGATCGTTGTGTTAAGCATAATCGGGTATTTCGGACAGCTAGTCCGGGGTCCCCACAGGTGTGCACCCCTAAGCCTATGGGGGGGCTCGGAATACTTTGTCTTGCTTCTCAAAACTCCTCACTCCTTTCCAAATTTCTTGCCAAGCTTCATGCGGGTAGCTCGGCCCCTTGGGCCACTTGGTTCCGGCGTTCTTATGGTTGGAACAGCCACCGCGACTTGGGCGGCTCGCACCGCCTAGACAGCCCCGTCTGGATGGACATCCTATCCACCCTCCCTGCCTTTCGCTCCAACTCTCTGACTACTTTAGGTGCCGGTGACTCTACCTCCTTCTGGCACGACTCCTGGAGTGGGACGCAGACGCTCACTGCTCTCTTCCCGGCCCTCGCCTCCCACTCGAGCCGCCCAAACATCTCCGTCCTATCTGCTCTCTCCTCCCCGCTCGACTCCTTCTTCACCTCGCGCCTCTCCATGTTGCATCCTCCCAGCTCGACTCCCTCTCCCTCCTTGTTCAGGGGGTCACTTTGAACCCCCTCGTCCCCGACTCCCGCCTCAACCGCTTCACGCTCAGAGCTGCCTCGAACCACGACTCCTATGCTGATTTCTTTAGGCACTTACCCACTGACGAGTTTGCAGGAGCTGTTTGGCACAATGCCGCCCCTAACAACTGCAGGATCTTCGCCTGGCTGGTTCATCGCCGCCGCATCTCCACCAACGACAGACGCTTCCGCCACTCCCTCGCGGACTCGCCCTCCTGCCCCTCCTTCGACCAGGACGAGGACGTCGAGCACCTCCTCCTCCACTGCCACCGCGCCAAAGAAGTCTGGGACTCCCTGCCCCCCATCGTTCCCCCTCCAACGCCTACGACTGTTGAGGGAGTCTGGGCCTCCCTTGCCCCTGACTACGGAAGACTCACAATTCTCACCGCCGTCCTGTGGAACATCTGGAAGAGAAGAAACGCCCTCGTTTTCAACTCTATCAACGAACCGCCCGGGATCGCCGCCGCACGCTGTATCGAGGATGTGAAGCTGTGGAAACATCGCCGCCGCAACCCCAAAATACAAGATTTTCTTCTACATTGGTGTAATAACTCCCAACCCCCATAGGAAACCATTGATGTGTTTCTCGCTCGCCTCTTCTCCACCTCACACCCCTCCCTGATGTAACTCAGCCTGTAAGGTCTCGAGTTTGGTAATAAAATGTTCAGGCTGGCCCAAGGCCCGCCGTAGTTAAAGTAAAAAATAACTATAATCGATCGTAGAATAGTCCAACTTTGAGCCCGTTTGTTTCACGGGAAGATCATGCAGTGTACTCTAGTCACATCATCGGCACTGTAACCATGCCTGGTCACACTCAAGGCAGGCAGAACCCGTGCGGCGCGCGTCCCTGTCTTGTCCGCTTGCGCCTGTTTTCAGAACCATCCGTACCGGTCGGGGAAGTCGGGGGTGCCGCCATGTCGGGGAAGCCAGGAGTGACGCCATGTCGGTGAAGCCGGGAGTGGCGCCATGTCGGGGAAGCCGGGAGTGGTCGGGGACATAGAGTCGTGCCGGGGCGAGGCCGAGGTTGATGATGGCGCGGTCGAGCCGGAGGCGGGGGCGAGGTCGAAGACGGCTTGGCGGAGTCGACAAGGTGGAAGTCGAGGCTGGAGATAACTCGGACGACCCGAAGTCCTAAGGCATCGTGCCCCTCCGCCGGCTACCTCGGTCCACCCGAGTTACCCATAAAGCCGGCCCATCCCCAGCCCAGGCTGGCCGGGAGAGCGCTTATGTCGGCCCGGGTCGCATCTCTTTGCCTATCATTTTATCTTTCATCCACTCACTCATTTAACTTCTCTTTTCCCTCTGATATAAGCATAATAACACCATAACTTTATGGTACCGGGGATTACATCCCCGACACACGTACATAATTGTGTGCGAGGGAGAAGGGGCGAAAATTGAGAATAAACGAAGAATAAGAACATAGCATATTGTTCGTGTATGTTATCACAGTTAATGATATTTATTTGCAACAAGTATGCTCAATACGACCTCTTTTTAGATACACCTACTGATATATTATTATCCTTCGATGATATGAGATGCGAAACTATAAGGCTATCTCGATGATATGAGATGCGAGACTATAAGGCTATATTTTTAGATACACTTATCCGACCATGCACGAACCAAGCAAGTGTCCTCGATCTCGGTGTAGGTCGTGGCCCTCATCTTCTTTGCTTTCGTCTCATCATACACAGCTTGCTAGACCTCATCCAATGCCTCTTCACCATCCTCCTCCTCTCTTCATCCAATTCGTACGCCGTGAGTGGTGGCTCGGTGATGCACACCTCGGTCTCGTTCAGAAGTGGCATGAATGAGTGGGGCACCGATTCAACTTCATACCTTGGGGGCATTTCGACGAACGTGTTATGGGTGACATCCGGCAGATCGGCGATTCCCGCCACCAGCGTTGCAGGCTGAAGAGAAACCGGGTGCTGCTGCTTCTTCTTCGCAACGCTCGACGACGACTTTGTTGGCCAGCTCCCCCACTTCTTCCGCCGTGCGGTGGGATTTTCTGGTGACCAGCGCGTGCCAGGTCGGAGAAGGCCGTGGCGTGAGCACCAATGCCGGCCAGCGAAATGGCTCACACTTCCTCTTCACGGGGGCGGAGGCGGCGGCAGCCTACGACTCTGCGTGGACTGCCGAAGCGACGAAGACCGTTGCGGCTGCGGGACCTCAGTGGCAACCGTCGGGGAGCGACTGGGCTGCTCGGAGGCTTCCATGGCCTTGAATTCGATTGGTGGCGACTCCGGGGAGCGGATGGGGAGGTAGATTGACTGCGGCAGTGACGCGGAAGCGGGACAGGGAGAGGAGGAAAGTTCCATCCCGTCAGAATGGAAGAGGAATGAGGATCTCACTCGGTTCGGTAGGGAAAACCAAAGATGTAGATGTCGGATGACGATTTTTGGCGAGACCCTTTAAAAGTTCTTGGGTCGACCTCTTTTACGGTTACTGATCTGCACTTTTTTTTACGGGATAGAAAAATTACAATTATTTTACGGTTTTCACGTACTGCTAGAAATGCTTTTAGCCAGCCATGAATCCATGAAAGTGCTTGGTCAGCAACACGCTAAATGTTTTCGCTTTTAACCACTGACCCTGTGATATACAGTGTGATTTGAGTTTATTTGCCCATGTGTTTGGGCAGCATATTATTGGTGAAAAACACTTTGGAAATATAGATCATGGGTGTCATTGACCTCTGCAGGTCGGGACAATCGGGACGAACGGGACCGGCAACATCTACGTTGTCAGAAAGAAGATGTGTCCAAGCTGTCAGGGGGCTACCTCTAACTTCCTCTTTATTTCGAGGGTACGGAGATGCAGCACGCCAGCCGTGATGGACTGGGCCCAGGGATGTCACGTCTCCGCGTGTGGCTCTCGTGTGGTTTCGTCGGGCTGCCGTAGTTCAGCCGGAGAAATAGAGCGGGCCCACACACTAGTGGACTGGTTTGGTAGTGCATCGCTCTTTTTTCCTGGGAATAATCCTTTTCTTTTAAAATGGTGAGTAGGACTATTCAGTGGTATGGAAGGAAGATTCGGAACCTTCCGTTCCCCAACTTTTCTTTTTGCACGTGTTCCAATTCTGGTTGAACTCTGCTCGGGCTGCATATGGGCCACGCGGGCTAGCGCTGGGTGCGACAGCGTCGTTGAGGAGGAGGTGCTAGCGACAACGACGCCGAGCTCCTAGGTGTGGCGGAGAAGCTAGAAGGGCGGGCAGCTGGTTGGAGAGGTTGGGGATCTCCTCCTCCTTCCTTCGGCCACGCGCTCATGGGGAAGATGAAACTGGGGCGGCGGCCCTGGAGCAGCGACTGCGGTAGGGGCGCGACTAGCATGTGTCATCTATCGTGGCGTGAGGTGCCAAGGTTGTGGACATGGGGAGGAGATCAGTGGTCGACAACAGGGACATACTTCCATCCTTTTGCTCATTGAACTTTGCGGGGCGGGAAGAATTCCGGGCTAAAGCTTGCATGTCTCATGCCTGTGCCAACGACGACAGTGTCTTCAGGCGTTGTTCTCTTCTTGATCGCGTCATTATAGAATCTCGATCCTTGTTCGACGCGAGTGGTTTCAAGAATCTCCAGGTGAAACCCTAATCTCCGTCCGGGGCGTGCGACGGTGACGAACGCTTCACTACCTTGCATGAGGCGTTGCCTTGGAGTTATTGGCTCTCGCGGTTTGACGGCTTCGTGATGGATGGCCATGTTGGCTCCGTGGTCGTGGGTGGTAGATCCTGGGATGGCGGTCCTGGACGGTGGTGGTACCCACGAGGCGATGATTCTATGGGGCAAGGTCGTGGCCAAGTGTGGTTTTGGTGGCGTTTGATATGCGGACAACATGTTTGTCGACTCGATTGGTTTGACTTCAGGCGATGCGAAGTTTCATCCTGGTTGCTACACTGGGGCGGCGACCCCAGAGTAGGTGGGAATGTGTGGCGTCCTGATGCCGTGTGAAAAGCAGGTTCGTCGACCATGATTGGTTTGACTTCAGGCGATGTGTAAAGTTTTATCCTGGTTGCTACGTGGTGGCCGCAGCCCCGGAGGAGTGGTGTGTGTTTGCGGCGTTTGGTCGACTTAGGTCGTGTGCGCGGCGGGTCGTTTCGCATGTGAGGTTTTTTGGCCCTGTTTTCTTTGTAAACATGTCATTGTAGTTTATATGGCTTTTGGACTCGATTTTCTTTATAAACGGGGTCATCTTTTCTATCTATTCAGGGGTGGATACAACCATTTCAAGCTCAGTAAATAAGTAAAAGTTGCACTCTTATCATTTTGTCTGTGGCTGTATCATATCGACGCTGATATGATTAACTGTAAAAACTAGTATTATGATGGAGAAAACAAATCATGTTAATTTCCTTGGTTAATTATATATATATAACGAAATTACCCGTCCAGAATTTTAAATCGTACTAGACTTTTTGTAGTCAACAATATAAAGTTTAGCTATTATTTTCACTTATAAATATTTTCACCAAATCAGTATAATGACATATGAAGAGAAATCTATTAGTGCTCAAAGTCGTGCCTCAAAGGACGTGCAAAACCAGTGTGCCTTGCATTTTTGGCCGGATGGAGTATATATTAATGTATTGTACATGGGTAAAAATTCTTCGTAATATTTTACTTTCCTTGGATGGATATTACTATATATTTTGAAGTGTGCAATTATATATTTTAGAATATATTAGTGATAAGTCAAACGTGCAATGCATGTTATATGACACATGGAGTAGTGTAATTAACGTATGTATCAAAAGTTCCTACATAGGATATTTGTGTATCCATAGTCGGATAGTACAACGTATATCTTCCATGTTTAATCTCCAGGTACTCTGAAAAGCTATTAGGATTCTCCCGTTGGAAACAGAATAAAAAGCAAAAATAATTTTTGCCACTAGACGGCGGCCAGCTAGCAAAGATATATACAATTTGGGGAATATTAAGGACATTTGGGTCGGCCCGGAGAATGTATCTCGAACAAAGATCGAACAATGATGTATAGACAGTTGTTGTCCAAGTGACGAAAACTGAACAGGTACTGAAGTCACAATTGATGTATGTTTACGCGTCAAGAATTATGCTATCGTCTGGAATCATAGTCATCCTAGCTTAGGTAGCGGCACTATAGCTAGATAGCTTACACGCTAAGGGCATCCATAGTGTTGCCAAAGTCAAATTTGACACATAGATATATTTGACATGTGTCCTAAATTTTCCATCGTAACTCCAATGTATGCCAAATGTCAAATTCACTCAAAAATGACCCACTATATCCAAATTACAAATAAAATATTCATTGTCTTCTTACCTCTCTCTAGTACTCACCCCTCCATCCCTATTTTTTATTTACTTAAAAGAATTTGGCACCAGCTCCTCGGACAAAGATCTAGGTGCTCCCAAACCCGAATATTTGGCTTTGGCATCAACCAAACTTTGTTGCACACTGTTGCCTAAAGCCAAAAACTGAATTTGACAACTACATTGGATGCTCTAAGTGCTTCTTCTGATTGTGCTCTTGCTGTCGATGACGTTAATCATTGGCTGATATTTACAGCATATGCGTACGTGATGGATATATGCTACCTTAACACGTTGCAAGTAGGAGGAGTACTATAGTGTGTTGCGTCTTTCTGTCTTTCTTTTCAAGCCGCTTATTATTGACGACATGTAAGCCATCTTCCAAAAAGCTGCTTTTCCCCCTACCTGGCTGGCTACCTCTATCTCATTTTCACATGCAAATGCGAGCTATGATCAAACTGTAGCTGGATCTCCTCAGATGGATCCATATATTTGGTTTCTGGATAAGATATCTCCCATAATAATGGGTCCACTGTTTGGAGGTCTGTTAGTACCAGAAAGTTAACCGTATGCTTTGGACATCCATCCATGAGAGACCTGGTTGTGCTGTGCTCTGTGCGCATCCTCTTGACGTTGACACCGAGCGAACAACACAAATTTGCATACTCTGGATTCAGAATCATTGCGTTGTTTTAGCAAGTTTCTTGTTCCTCGCACTGTGTATTCTTGAACCAAGCTTGGGACTAGGTTTTTGGGCGAATTTTCCGCTGGGTCAGTTGCTAATTTCACTGTAAGCTGTACGACCATTTTAGCGGAAAGAGAAGGATGAAGCATTGCACCGATGTATCGTGGAATCAACAGCAGGGCTGCCCCACACACACCATCGTGTGTGACTGTGTGATGTTTGCTGAAACTGATCAGGTGCGTGCTGCATGTGTGTGTTTGCCTTTTTCCATTTGGCGTGTAACCCTTCGCATATGGAACATCTGGCTTGTCAACTTTTCGCGTGTAGTCCAGTTGGTGCTGCACGTGGAATGTCTATGTACTCGAGCTACACTAGCTACTGCGCGGCCAGCAGCCAAAATTATATATACCTCACACGTAGTACATGAAAAAGAAATACTACTCAATTGTTTGACCTTCTTGTTGCGACCTTTCAGCCTTCAATAAATTAAATCTCACTACAGAAAACTGCCGAAAAACCGACGGCCAGCAGACGTTGGCGTAGCCTAGATTGCCGTCGGGCAAAGACTACGCTGACGGCGTCGACGTATCACCCTGTAGGGTTAGACCGATCTTGCCATCGGCGTAGGCTACGCCAACGACAAAGCCGTCAGCTTACGGGTTTTCAAAAAGATAATTTTTTAAAAATAACATTTTAAAAAAGTATAGAAAAATTATTCACTACGCCGATGGTAATGCCCTCGGCTTAGGTTTTCCAAAAAAAAAAAAAATTTAAAACCCTTTTTTACATTTACTATTATTATTATTTCAAAAATTATTCAATTAGTCACACACTTAATATCTCACATATACGCTTAATCTGAGGTCAAAGTACTCAGAGTTAGTCAAACTTCTCGTTCGGTCACCCATCATCCAATTGTCCACCCTAAACACGCTTACAAACTTCTCATTCGGTCACCCATGATCAAATTCTCCACCCTAAACACACTTAACATTTGAGTTCCTTCCACATTACCTTCCGAGTGACAAATATGACTTACCGATAGTCATATACTATCAATCATGTTAAACCCTGTTTCATATTGTTACACTTCTTGATTGTTTGAATTTCAAATATTTGTTACAATAAAAAACAATGGTTATAAAATAATATATTTCAATAAGTAACAATAAAAATAATTTTAATTTATTTTCGCCTTTTTCCATTTAATATGGAATAATTCATATCTTTAAATCCTTGAATCAAAATTTGACAAATAAAATGTGTAAATTGATTAAAAAATTAGAGGACTTTAAATAAGACATCCATATCATAATTTGCATCAGATAAACATTACATTTTTTTAGAAATTTGGAACTCGGAAAAAACTCAAGAAAATCAAATAAAGTGAAGTAAAGCTCAAAAAAGATATCCTCTGGCATGTAGTCCTTTTATGTGTACTAGTTGATATGAAAATGATAAACTTGATTTCTAACAAAATTTTCAAAAAAAACTCTTCACAAAAAAGGTTTATCATAAATAAACATATACAACTTTCAGCACAAATGACCATGTTATGGCCATTCCCACGGCATAGTTTGTGATAAAGTTCTCATATTACACAAACAAGTGTATCTTGGTATATAAAAAAATCATGCCGAAGGGATTTTTCAAATTATTTTTATATTTTTTTCACTCTTTAAGTGCCAAAAATGACTTTTTGGGAACAAAGTATAAAAAATAAGGTGCAAAATGGAGCCCATCTAATTTTTGCAAAGAGTAGTTCAGATTAGATGGATAATCCCAAAGTATTAGGAGTTTTCTTGATTACTACCTAATTTCAGCTAGTTAAATGAGTTTATGCCGATTTTTTTGAAAGTAATCCAAATTTGAACTACAAGTGTTTGATAATTTGGTCGGTTTTTAAAATCATTTTAAGGTACAGAAGTAGTGGTTATATCACAGAAATATAGATGTATTTAGAAAATTCGACTTCTTTCGATGAACAGTGATGGTGGCAATTTTGTCAATTTTTCAAATATATCAAATAAAGTGAAATAAAGCTCAAAAAAAGATATCCTCTAGCATGGAGTCTTTTATATGTACTAGTTTCTACGAAAAATGATAAACTTGGTTTTTGACAATTTTTTTATAAAAACTCTTCACAAAAAGGTATATCATGTATAAACATATACAAGTTTCAACCCAAATGACCATGGTTTGGCCATTCCCACGACATAGTTTTTGATAAAGTTCTCATATTCCACAAATAGGTGTATCTTGGTATAGAAAACAATAAGTTTTTCAAATTATTTTTATTAATATCATTTTTCATTTTTTAAATTCCAAAAATGACTTTTTTATGAAGCAAGTACAAAAAATACGATATAAAAGATGATATAGTTGTTATATTGTGGATTCCTCTCTTTTTCTAATCAATTTACATATTTTATTTATTAAATTTTGATTCATGGATTTAAAGATATGATTTTTTTCATTTTAAATGAAAAATAAAAAAAAGTAGCTAAGGCGAGGGCAAAGCCGTCGGCGTAGCCCTAATACCTAACTCGAGGGCTTTGCAACGCCTAGCCCGATAAGCCGAGGGCTGAATTTGGCCCGACGACCTGTTTGTTGGCCCGCCCAGCCCAAGGGCTACGCCAATGGCCCCGATAAAAAGCCGTCGGTGTAGCTCCCGACCGTCGGCGTATACACAGTTTCCTGTAGTGTCTGACCCGTGGAGCTCACCTTTTCGGAAAGAGGAGCGAAGCCTCAGCCTCTACATCAAAACAAAGCATACAACTATTTTTTTTCAAGGATATGCCTTAAGCAAGGCATATCAGTTTCCAAGAAGAAGGGCCAAGCGGCCAGAACTAAAACGCGGGCTGGCACAAACGCCGAGCGCGCAACCACGCCCGTAGGCGGAAAACAAAAAGAGGGGCGGGACTACTCGCCAATCCTCCACCTCTCCGCCTGACCTAGGCTACCGTTGAAGAGACCTGCCACTCTCCAGATCTCTCCCTCAACTATTATTGCAAAGTTTAGCAAAATAGAACGTAAAAAAATCTTAAGCCGCATGTCTTGCCACAATATTTATACGATCCTACCACTAACAATATGATAGAATGCAAAAGAACAAAGAAGTAATACACAGCTTGTAGGCAAAGTCTTGAAGAAAGAAATCCAGACAGGCGGATGATGACGATTCCAACCTAAGGTTGAGCCTGCATTTTTTTCCCCAGAGACGAGATGCGAGCCACCACTTTCAGCAAGGGCACGACGGCAAGTGCGCATCAATATTGTCAAAAAATGATTTCAAGGAAGCGTGCAGACTTGATATAGTCGTCTATACCATTATCACATGTTCTTTTAATGAAAAATCATTATGCCACTGGAGGAGAAATTGGAAGCTGATAACGTCCCATACCTCTAAGCCTTCAGCCACTTCGATCGAGGATTAACAAGCAAGACTTGGCACTGTAGAGAAAATGCTGTCTGCAGCACCTGCCAGGATCAGTCATAACTTGACGGCTCCCTATGAGACATCACGTCGCAAGTATCAATCATGTTTTAAGCCATTTCCTGAAATCCATGAGATGTTCGTGTGGCGGAGTCCGCCGTCAGGTTTCGTGACCGGCATGTGCTCTAGTATCATCCCTCTAGTTGCGAAGTTGGTGGTCAATCCCGATGTCAAACTATACATGCCAAAAAAGGGTGGTGCCCACGTTCTACGACTGTGGCCCCTTGTGTCCTCCACCCCCAATGTAATTCTAGTGCCATATTGTAGGCATGTCCATGGTAGCTCAGCCACCCTAGCGCGATGTTTCGAGCATGGTTCAAAACTCACTAGTGCAAAGCCAAGTTTTGGAGTTATTTTTTTCTTAGCAATACGCAACTGACATGACTAATGACTTATATTGAACATGTATATGCAACTAAAAAAGTAACATGTTGCAATAATAAGAAAATGGAGTATGTTGCACACTTAAAATACTCAGTGAAATATCAGTTTGGGTTTGCCAACACTTGGAAGCTAGCTTGTTTTGTCACAATAGAATATATCTCATATGTTCTACTGGCTGGGCACCTCAGGAGGACAAGTATACATTGTGGTTAGAAGCAACTAAACAAGCCGAAGGAAAAGATGCTAACCATGAAACAAATGGACTACAAAAAATGTTCAAAGGTTGTCGTTACATCAATATGCAAAACACAATGCTCGAAACATTAAGCAATTGCTTAATGGAATATAACTACAGAATGAGATATGTCCTAGCGTGTGTTCCAACTAATTCATTAAAAAAACAGGAAACGCTGCTACAGATGGCTAGAGATTACTTTGGGCTAAATATCTCACTTGCAACAAGTCACCAACGAAGATTGCTGCTAGTTTAAAGTAAGTTTGTCTGGCCAAAGCTGCCAATCCACTCAGATTTATCCTTTACAAAATCCCACATGTAGAAAATAAGTTGACAAGCTCTGTAATTTGAGGAAGCAAGCAGGAAATGGTAGACATGAATACAATAGATACTATTCTCTATGCATGCCACATATCATCAGAGGGTTAGCTTGAAGGGACATTATTTACAGCTCTTTACACATCTTTGCGGACTACATCGATCATTTTTTTAAGATTTCATAAAACCAACAACTGTGATGGTAAATTCAGGACAAAACTATCCTAGCTTGCACCTGCTACTACCAGTAACTAGACACACAAAGAACATCAACAACTGCACACATATTAGTATTTCTTCAACCATTGGTCCCTCCTTCCCAGAAAGAACACACATCCATAAAAATAAACTACTACTGGTATTCCTCACACCAAGAAAGAGAGTGCAACGCTATTAATGCCAAGGGAAAGATGACATCATACTTAGTGATGCTTCATGGATGGAGCACACTAAAAAAAATGATGGTGACAAAGCTCATTGGTACAAACCTGAAAGCATTACAAGCACCTAAACCAACCCAGCAGACATGCAAAATCAGATATCATGATACATACAACGACTCATGTGTACTTTCCTACTTCAAGCTAGCACATTAGCATCATGTTAAATCAGCCAATGCTAGCACGCATTCCACACATCAGCAGCAAACAAATCCAAGGACTAAAGCCCCCGCTTTACCTAAAGTTCTGACGCCATATGGCTACTTGCCGTGACGCACGTCTGAACACTGAGCGTTCCAGAACGATAACCACTGACATATGACACGCCACTGAAGTCTGGTCCTGTTGTACTGTAATTAACTCATAACCACAAGGAACAAAATTAAAGTTCCTCTGCAGAAACCCCAGTCGTCCACACGTTTTTATTCAAAGGTAAACACATATATACTCCTACAATATTCCTTTACTAGAGCGACAACGAGGGGCAGGAGGGTCTTAACCTTCCAATACATGCATTTGGAGTTGACACCACTAATTGGAAGTTATCTGATCGATTGGATCATCCGATAAAACGCATGTCTCTCGTTGCACAAAAAGGAAAGATAAACCCCCTATCTCCACATAACTATATGAGAGATACACATGATCTACTACCAGAGATAAAGCTATATACTTAGTTTTCAGCTTAAAATCATCTAATTAGGTGAATAAAGATGCAGAATAAATTATACTACTCCGCAACAGACTATAATAAGTGAACACAGACATTAAAACATGTTTAGATGCATGTAGATATGGGTGAATATGAAAAAAGGTAAAACATATATTATGTTTAAAAACCGAGAGAGCACAATGAGGTAAACCGCGGCGGTGAGAGTGTGATGCCGACTGGGCAAAGCACCAGTTAAGTTGGTATCAGTGGTGTCCACGCACACGTACATCATACGGCTAGCTGGATGGCCTGAAATATCTTGAATGCTTTTCAGTATCGGTCACTCTCCGTCTCTCCCCGTATAAAAGTGAACGAGTTAATTAATTAGCTAGATAAGGAATAAACAGCCTTGTTAAAAAAAGAATAAACAGCTAATAGCTTCCTAGAATAGCCGTAGAGAAATAGCACCATTAATTGACCGTGCATTAATGAATTCAAGGCCGAAAGTGATCATCCATTATTTATCTTATGGTCTTTATATCATAGGGAAAGTATTGTAATCTGTAGTCTGATCCTTCCTGAAGCATCGGACGAACGCTCGCCCATGCGATGAAATTTTCGTCACCAATCACGCGGACGCTAATCACGCCGCACTACCTTATAAACCGCCTCCATTACCCGCGCCACCTCCCGAGTTCCAGCCACCACCAACGCCTCCGACCCCGCCGCCGCGGCCACCGCAGCTCGACGTCGTCGAGGAGTTCCACGAGCGCGCGGTGAAGGCGCTCGACATCTGCACCTCCAACCCCGCCGCCATGGCCACTGCAGCCCTCGCTGCCGCCGCCGCTGCCGCCGTCGAGGAGTTCCACGAGCACTTGGTGAATGCGCTCGACGTCTGCAATTACTCCAACCCCGCCGCGGCGGCCACCGCAGCCCTCGCTCCCGCCCCCGCCGCCGTCGAGGGTGCGGCTGATGGTCAGCTACGAGGGGCCACATCCATCGCTTGGATCCGGCGGCTCCTAGTGGCGTTCTTGTAGTGCGGGGGGTGGTGGTGGCCCAGAAGACGCATCAGCGAAGGCGGCATGCAGGCGACACAGTGAAGGCGCTCGACGTCTGCAACGCCGCCCGCGATGGCGTCGACCAGCGCTCGCCGGCATCGCAGCGTCCGTGCTGCTCGCGCCCGAGGAGTTTCCATAAGGGCCAACTCCGTCACGGCGCCGGCGACTTTCCTGGGTACGGGGTACCTCTTCGAGCTCTGCCCGTCCCAGGTGGAACCGTGGAAGCATATTTTTGATTCGAAGCAATCTTTATATCTTTGGAAGCACAGTTCCAAGTTGTTAGAAGCACGGTTTTGTATCCAATGATTCATGTTGTGTAAGACCCAAATTTTACATGCCCTCGAAGCATGTTCATTAGCTATGGAAGCACGGTTCCAAGTTGTTAGAAGCACGGTTTTGTATCCAATGATTCATGTTGTTTAAGATCCAAATTTTGCATGCACTCGAAGCATGTTCATTAGCTATGGAAGCAAATTGTCCGGTCGATAGAAATATAACCTTACCATGTTGAAATAAATCAATAAACTACTTATTTTGTATTTGATGCAAGTTTTCACTGCATGGATAGCATTTTTTGGTTATCTCAGAAACAAAACAATTGATTTTGAACGTCCAGAAAATATGCTTCCATGCATCAAGAACGATGTTTGTTGCCTTGTGCTTTCATGCTTCATGGAGAATTGCTAGCCGGATTAGTAATTTGCTTCAATTTAGCAGGAAATGATCGCTTCCATACATTTTAAATGATAAATTAATTTGGAACTAATTATTGGCCGGATTAAACGGAGCTAATTAGTGCCCGGATTAAACGTGAAGCAATTTGGGGCTGCATTTATTCCTGCATGCAGGGAGTCTAGCGACTGGGCTGCTTCATCGTACGGTCAAAATGTTTTTGATCCGACGGCCAAGTGCTAGTCCGATGGGAAGTGATGATCAGACGTCCGATGCCTAGTGCTGTCCTCTATCTTATAAAGAACATATTGCCGAGAATTTTCATAAGTGATATTCGCTGTTCCGGTTTAATTAAAACATCTTATATAAGGAGTAGTATTTTGGTGGATTTAGCTTATGAATTTCCTCGTCATTGATTTGAACGGCGCCAATGGCCAATCACTTCACTTCAATGTTCAATCTGCAGCAACTCCGACGGCCGCCGTCTCGTCAGTCAACGCAGATCATGTTTCAGGAGATGCAACGTGCTACATCACTTGTTGCCGCCACTACTACGTCGCCTGCTAGCTGGATATACAGTGTGTGGCTGAGCCAGTCTCCATGTCAACTCAGGAGTAAAACTCTTAGCTAGTTAGCCTAACGGCATACGCACGCACGCACCCACAGCACACAGCAGGTAATTCAGTTTCGATCGGGAGCCCGCACACACCATGCACGGTGTTGGGCAAGCTCTCTTTTCTCGGCCGCTTCAGTTTTCTAGCCCCCAAAGCTCTTACCAGCTGCATGCTGAGCCAGACATGGATGTGCATGTGTTCATCGAGTGAGGCATTGTCTGTTTGATCAAAATTCGGTATGCACCAAGAGGCGTGTGCAACCAGCAATAATCGTTATGGCAATCCATTTCCCTACCGTTTTACTGCTCTAATTCATTTGGAGGCGTACGTCCTGTAGCGTCTTGGTGGAGCCTTGGTGCGGTTACGTTCTCAGCATCCTACCTTATACATGTGACCTTGTTATCCCACTCATCATTCTCGTTGTGCGCTGATAGGATCGGCGTTCCCCGCCCAGAGTGAGAGGCTAATTAGCAGCCCCTCTTCTCTCTAAGGACAACTTCTGTATATGTGGTGCGACGATGTCCGGCGATTTCATAAGGAGACGAGGGGCTTCTCTAGTTAGTACTTTCGGGAGCTTCTTCGGGGCATGGCTACTTCAGTTTTTATTTTATTTTTCATGTGCTTTGTGAGAGGATTTGCACATCACTATGAATCATTTTTTAGCTGTGTGACTTTTTTGTAGAGGGAAGAATACCTATTTCATGGACTTATGTAATTCTCAAAATAAATATCTGATCTACCTGCAAATTATGAGAGAGAGGATATTGCTAATATCTAGCCCAGTACACGGCAACTCGATCGAGAGAACCGGCATTCGCACTTTGGCAACTCGATCTACGAGAACAAACCTCAGAGGAGGAGAAGATGTCGGATCGACGCACTCTTTGGAGAGATATCAAGTTAAACCTACTCTCCTCCCGATGTTGTAACACAAAGATCAAAGGGGGACCAGCGGCAGCCAGTAGATGTGGTTGTTCCTTGATTATACTAACAAACATGCAACTTGGTTTCTCAAATGTGCGATGCGCTCCTACTTCCATGGTCCTATTCTGAGGGCCAAACCTAGTTGCCTCGTACCGTGGAGCGGTGAGCACTCCACGCACCATAATTAAAAATTCTTCAAATACGAGATTGCATATTTTTGAAAATGTTTATATAACATAAATGTTCTTATTGAAAACATCGTTCATATGGAAAATCATTTCATTCAAACAACATAAATCTACATATTTCAAAAATCATCCGGTTAAATAATTTTTCATATATAAAAAACCATTTAAATAACATAAAAGTTCACATACAAAAATTCATTCAAACTATATAAATGATCATATTTAGAAAAAAATTCAAACAACATACTTGTTTATTTATAAAAATATGTTCAAATAACATAAATGTTCGTATTTGAAAATCTTTCAAATAATATAAATGTAAAAAATCATTCAAATAACGTAAATGTTTATTGTTAAAAATCATTCAACCAACATAAAGATTTATATTTAACAAATCCTTCAAATAATATAAATGTTCATATTCAAAAAATCGTTCAAATAAGATGATTATTATTACTCCCTTCGTCTATAGAAAGATGTCACACGTTTGTCCATGTGTAGGTACATACAAGTTTGGACAAATTTGAGACATTCTTTTATGAACGGAGGGAGTATTACATATGTGAATATTTATTTTATGAACGAGCATTCTATTTTATTTGTTTTTCAAAAACGTGAACACTTTTTATACTCTAAAACATTAAGGGGTCGCTTGGCACCCATCATTTTTTTATGCAATTCATTTCAGATTCCGTACCCAAACGTGTTTGGTTTCATGAAATTGGAATGTCATTTGAAGTGAAATTCTAGAGGATGCCTATGCTATGTTAAGTCAATTCTTGTCCCCAATATGGTTATTTCTCCGAAATTTATTTTATTTTATTTTGCCAAATAAAATGAAATGATGAATGTCAAACGAACCTTAAAGGAAAAAGGAAAAAAGTACGAAAAATAGTCTCACGATGCAGCACTGCGGGCGGAGCACCTGACGCGTCAAGTCGGCGCCCCCTATTCTCTATGTCCATGCAGTTTTTTTTTGAGAAACACAGTACAAATGCAGACGCTCACATACACGCGCGCACACTCACCCCTATGAACGCACACACGCTACACCCTACCCCTATGAGTACCTTCGAAATACTGAGCCGGCGGATCGAGTCTTGAGATTGACGAAGTCACCACGGGCGACTCGCTGTCGACGGGAACGTCGCCTCCCACTGAAAGAATATTCCGCCTAAATGCAACACACAGACGTCAAACCTGGGGTTTGAACTCTGGTGTGCTGAGGGTACAACCACCCTGCTAACCATCCAACCACAGGTTGGTTTGCCTATGTCCATGCAGTTTATGGCCCACATAATACACACGATTAGTGTAATATTCGGATGGGCTCCGATTCATGTACGTTGGTATGGTACGTATACTTGTGCTTTTTAAAAATGGGCGGTGGTTCATTTCCTATGGAGTAGTAATTCTCTTGAGCCTAACTATGCCACAACGTATACAGGCTTTGAAGGGAAACATGCTTCGAAGTGCGAACTGGAGCTCCTATGTGGTTCTAAACAAAAATGTAACGCTTATAGCTATCTACTGTGGCCAATTTCAATATATCCCGCATTGGAGGTGCGGGGACATCGCATCGCTTTAAGCCGTCCGCCAATGGGCCGGCCTATCTGGTCGTCTTTTCATTTCAATTTTTATTTTCTTCTCTCTTTTCATTTTTTCGTTTTTATTTTCTTATT
Source organism: Poa annua (assembly GCA_026929855.1). Classification (NCBI taxonomy): domain Eukaryota; kingdom Viridiplantae; phylum Streptophyta; class Magnoliopsida; order Poales; family Poaceae; genus Poa; species Poa annua. The sequence goes on from CM049434.1 coordinate 44,633,609, forward strand.
TATCTCCTCTTTCTTTCCCTTTTAAAATTTTATTTTTTTCACCGGTCTCTATTTTTTAAATTTCAGTTTGGAATATTTTCAAATTTTAAAACTATTCAATTATCTTTATTCTATTATAATTTAAAAAATATTCAGAATTAAAAATTGGTCATATTAGAAAGTGTACAAACATGTCCAGGTTCAGATTTTTTGTATTTTATAAAATTATATTTGAAATTTTCTCAAATTTAAAATGTTCAGAATTTTAGAATATTTAAATAAAAAAGTTCAAAGCTAAATAATTTCATATTTGAACGTTGGACTCAAGATTGTACAAATTTAAAAAGTATTCCAACTTTGAAAATCATTCAAATTAAAAAATGTTCAGATTTTGAAATTGTTCAAACTTTATAAAATGTTTAGATATTATAAAATATCTAGATTTAAAAGTTTAGCTTCAAGAAAGTTTAGAATTAAAAAATGTTCAGAATTTAAAACATAAAATTTTGAAAAATTCTAGGTTTTGGAAATATACATAGTAAAAAAATAGTAGAAAAATATATTATAAAAGACACGTTAATTAAAATATAAAAAAAAATTCTAAACAAAAAAGATAACGAAAACACATGACCAAAGAGCAAAAGCAAAAGGGTCATGCCTAGTCGATTACTTTCAGGCAGACGGGTGCCGCATGGCGCTATGGGGCGCTATATAGGAGGTCTCACTTGTGTCACGTGTTGTCATTAAAAAATGGCAAAGCGACAACATATGCGAAGGTGAGTGCCGAATTTTTAACTGATTTACAGTTAGATTGAGATCGAACTCGCATGAACAAGGTTGCCTAATAAATATATGTCGCCTTAGAAGCACATTTCCACTGTTATGGTCTGATGAGTGATGAGGAGATATACCTTGCATGAACTAGATAGCCAGGCTCGATCATGTTTTGGAATTTGGACGAGAAGATAATTAATCTGCCGCTTGATGGAGCTGACCATGATCCCTCAGCTGTGGTTTGTATTGTTCTCCTTGTTGGATTCTTGGACTGCACGTCCCACGAGTATCAATTGTGTCCACTTGGTATTCCAGGTCCCGGTACTTGATTATCATTTTTGAATTTAATCATAGTTCTTTCTCAATGATTCAATATATCCGGCATGATTTTGGTCCCCACCATTTGGAACAGAAGATTGTTAAGAAATGCACGAGTCATTACTTCTTCCCTGATTTGCACAATAAAAAGTGGTTCCACGTTCCGAAAGACAAAATTCTGTTTTTGGAGGCTAAACAGAAGTGGAGTGCACTGTAAGAGATTTCCCTCCTTATTTTTCAAGTTTGGTGCCAACATAAATCAAAGGAGACCAATTTAGGGGAAGTTGCTCCAAACTCGCAATGATTGGAGTCATTTCCCCATGCATGATTTCTCGTGTAGGATATGCTTAGAGAGTGGATGTGTTATCAAAATTAAACTTTATTTCTCAAGATACAGTAGAAAGAGAACATATATGTTGTGTTTTCATCTCGCACATGCTAGTATTCTTGGCAACAAATCTGAGCAGACTTCTATTCCTATGTCTATGCAGTTACCTGTCTCGGTGTGTTTGTTTTTGGAACCAACCGGAATGGAATGGAACGGTTCCATTCCGTGAGCCCGTTCTTATGTTCTTTTCTGGGATGGAGTGTAATGGGGTGGAATGGAGTGGTTACAGAAAAGGGAATATTCCCTTAATATGGCGGAACCGACCGGTCCGGCCGATTCGGCCGGACGAGCTGGAACGGTACAGTAATGCCGTGCGAGTAACTCTAATTTAATCAAGTTTAGCAATAATTAATTAATATTAGAAATAATTAATCAAGTTTCGTAATAATTAATTAAGTTTATCAATAATTAATCAAGATTAAGAAAATAATTAATCGAGTTTGATGCCGTTCTCATTCCATTCCATTCCATTTCACCCCATCTTAGAAAAGAACGCAAGAATGGAACGGTTCCGTGACAATTTTTTGTACAAAACGAACACAGGAATGGAACGGTATCATGACAGTGAAATGGAATGGTTTCACCCGGTTTTAAAAACGAACACACCCTTAGTGTGTGTGCAATTTGAGTATTTCAATCGACTTAATGTTTCAAGATTCTTACCTACCGTCTACCGACGGAGATATTGCTGCTACAGATCAGGGTCCTGCGAGTCTACCTGCAGCTGCCTCCACAATGTACAGACCCAATAGAGAGAGAGATAAATCCATCAAATCTTTAAGTGTGACTTGTGAGATCTGAATTGTAAGGTATCCCATCAGGCACACCTGATCGCTGTCTCCTTATCCTCTCGCATAGAGTTACAGGGATACCGGTGGGTGTCAGTGTGTAGTGATCAGTTACTAATAGCTCTAAGCCTCTCACTGTTTTGAAGAAAAAAAAAGTACTAAAGGCGTCTCAAAGATATATGGCCCGTTTCGGTGGGCCGGGTGGGTTGGGGTCCAGAAAAAAGATCTGACTACTCAGCATTATGAAATGTAATGCAGGTTTAGCCTTTAGTGAGCTCCCTTAGAAAAATGCAATTAGCCATTTATTAAAGTGAACAAGTTCCTTTTGCCTCCGTTTCAAAAATATAAGTGAAGAACTGCACTACAAAAAATAAACTTTAAAAAAAATATGTATGAGGCATATCTTTTGTTTCCTTTCAAAAGAAAAGGTGAACGAGTTTCGCTCTAAAAAGTTGAAAAAGGTAATCTGACAGAAGAAGTGAAGAACCGTAGCATACAACCGGAGCTGAACATCACATGGTAATTGTCGCGAGCAATTGGAGTAGTGTTGCTATATACTCCACAAACTGTAGCAGACAGTATATAGGAGTACGTTTGTTAGCTTAAGTTCAACAATCAACAACGAATTGATTTGACAGTCATCAAATATAAGGACAGAAACAGCTCACCAACAAATGATCGAGTAGCGAGAGTCAAGAAAAAATCCTGTCTGCGTCACGTTTTATTTCAACAACTGTGTCCTAAATTTAGAATACCTCCAGCCTAATTATCAGAGAGCAACGTGTCAACGCTGTTAATGTACGGTACATAATACTGTATTAATGAGCAATTGAGCATGATCAATCATACAAGTTTGAACTCAAATTGGCACCTAGGGTAGGGACGAGATCGACGACATCCATGATCCATCCATCTACTTTGTTTTGTTGTCAGTCACTACGTACGGTATTAGGAGCTTGCGGCGATCTTGATGTGGTTTTATTGCTAACTTATAGACTTGTCTGCCCACTCTCACCAGCATCGCCTTAGAAATTTAGGGAATATGGTTAATGCAGCACAGCTACTTGACAAATTAAACACGGTGTACGTACAGTCGTACGCCCCAACGGCATTAACAAACGCTCGGATCTGCTAGGTGCAGCCAGAGCCAGGGAGATAGATCCAAGCCATTATTTTCTCAAGTCGGCAGGACGGCTAATGCTACTACTTATTTTCTAGCTAATTGAACATTTAACAAGATTCTCTTATCTCACGGGAGATTCATGTAGTTAAAAACTAATGTCCATTGCTTTGCCTTTGAATTCTTCGGAAAACTGGTCGTACATATCTGTTTGTGTCGACTTTTGGTGTTTGAGGTTTGTGAGTTTCGAATAAATGTTCGAAAAGGGTCAATGTCAGCTTATGTTGGATAACAGATTATTATTCATTAAGGTATGACAATGCATATTACGAGTCATTTCTAGAAGAAAGCGTTGTCAACTCCGTGAAAATCACTATCATGCCCCAAAAAACAGTTTTGAGATCATCCAAAAGCGAATCATATTAAAAGTACACCAGGATCAATTTCTGAGCGAAAGTAGACTTTTACAGAAATTATAACTCTCGACCGAATATAGTGTGAAAGAAACCCATCGCACTGCAAAATTTTATATACTCTGATATTACAGTTAAATATCATACTCGCACAAATTTTATGTACTCTGATATTACCTATCTGATTGCATTATATATGATTTTCTTTACTCACTCAAAAGAGACTTATATTCAAAGAGTCAGAGAAGTCCATGGCAATGTTAGTGGCAAAATGAGACGTAGCGTTCGCAAAAGCTACGGCGTAAAAAAACAGTAAAGCACATTATTGACAAATATATCCACAAACATTGGTTGGTGTATCACATTTTTCAAATGTAGGTATGAATCACATCCACTAAACAGCTGAATTCAGATTACCAACAAAGTACACGAAAAAAAAAAGGTGAGCTTTCTTTTCGGTATATATTTTCGAGCACTCACAGCTGCCTCACGTCCATTATTTATATGTACCTTGTTGAGCCCACACACTAATTGATGAATCTCGGAACGGCTATCATCTCCTCCCGGGCCGGCCCGTACGTCCCTGGCCCGCTCGTCCCACTTCCACCGCGACCACCGGCCGGCGCACGACAAAGGCGCCCTCGGCGACTGCCATAGCGGTCTTGCACCCATGCAGGTCCAGGAACCCGACCACTCCGCTGGCGGCGATGGACCACCGACGGGGAGCGCCGCGGACGGCCGACGTTGGCGTAGGAGGAAACAGCGCGTCGATGTCGATGGTGTTGGGGTGCTCCCTGGTGCACTCCGCCAGCGCAGCGGCGAAGGGGTCGGCGGCGACGGGAGCACGGGGCACCGGCCGTTTGGCGGGGCGTCCGGAGAGCGGCGCCCGGAGGGGTGGCGGGAGAGGGAGTGGCGTTGCTGGAGAGCTGGCAGGGTCGGCTCCGCGGCGGATGAAGGTGTGGTTCTTTGGCATGCCCGGGTGGTGCTCCCAGGAGAAGGGGACGGAGGTGGTGCGCGGGGATGGCGACGGCGAGGATGCTGCGGAGGAGACCGTGGAGAAGGACGAGGAGGAGGAGGATGAAGACGAGTAGGAGGCTGCATGGTGACGCCGGTGAGTCTGAGCCGACGGCGTCGGCAGTGGTGGTTGCGTCCGGGTCGTCATGGGCAGGCGAGAGGGAGCTGGTAGCTAGCTATCTGGTATCTTGAGTGCGGGCAAGGCGGGGACACAACACAACACAAAGGGGTAGATAAATATGGAGGAGCTATTAGCATTTGAGACCCTTCTTTTTTTACTAAATTGCAAATCCTAGCGGGATTGCTTTAATTTTTGTTTGGTCATCTCTTTTTTGTTTCCTAAGGAATGGGTTATTTAATATATTTTTTGTAGTATTTGCAAAGATAAGTGCCTTACCGGATAATGATTAGCTCCGGCTTCACACTCTCATTAAAATTATGTGGCTGCTTAGCCGTTCGTTGAATTGTTGCCGACGGTGGCTCCAAATTCCAACATGAAAGCTTTACCAAATGAAATCAAATCAGGCACGACAGTACATAATTTAAGAGAAAGCAGGTCTGGAATCAACGCAAATTTCTATCACAAAGGAAATGAGAATCGTTTTAAACTGAAGCAGGTCCGGAATGCGTGCAGATTTCGTCCTACAAAAATGAAGTGAGATCCATGCATATATAATTTATTTTTTAGATGTATTTTATGGTTGCTGCTCACTATCTACGACCAAACAAAGATACTAACTCGGTGTTGGTTTGCAACTTGCCTTCGATCTTTGGTGCTCTGTTTCCACGCAGGGCATCGATTTCAGTCCCACAAGAAATAGCTTAATAATCCCCATCTTCGTGCCCAGTCTGACAAGTAAGAGTCCTACAGTGCATACTAAATGTATATATATGACTTAGCTTCTATTTCGAGCTAATGGACTAATTAACAGCACTAATTGATCAACATGTGCGAGATAGCTTAACTTCATTTTGAGCTAAAGGGATCAGTTAACAATGTTGCTAATGCTGTCGTAAAGGTTATCTTCAATTGCACTGCACTGAAGTGTTGCAGTGTGGGCTCATAAGTATGTATCATACATGTATATACGATGTATGTTCTACGCACGTTTGCAGCCGGAGGACATGTGGCACGTACACGCATGTAGGGTTATCCGTAGAAGGGAGGACGAGTGGGGTGCAATGCAAGGCTCGCTGGTTGCTGCCTTCTTTCTTGCCACGTACGTACATTCAGGGATCCGGTTTCGAGAATCCTGTGTGTAGCATAGCTGCAGTCCAGAAAACTATGTACCTGAATCTTCCGATGTTCCCTGCTTCTGATTCTTCTCTCACAAAATTAATAATATTTTTTGTTAAATATTATAGTCTCTAAGTGAAACTAATCTTAGTTTTGACTCTCTCCTAAACTATTTTCAAATCTGACCGCTGATGCCGGATACTAAATCTTATAAGTCATTAGGAAAATTATGTGACTTTCTGGATGATGGAGAACTTAACCCATCCTCTTTGACGCCGATCTCAAGAAGACAGTTTTAAAAGTACTTAGGAGAAGAGGCCATACATGTGTTTAGTTGTTTAAAAGTGAGGTGACGGTGAAGGACGCGTCATTATCTTGTTGGAGACGTCGTCTTGGAGTTATTGGCTCTCGCAGTGCAATGCCTTCGCTGGGGATGGGCAGGATGGCTCCGTGGTTGACATATGCGAATCCCGAAGTGGCGGCCCCGGACGATGGCGGTACGTCGAGGCGGCGGCATCGAGTTCCCACGCGGCGATGGTCCTATGGGGCATGGTTCATGGCTGATGGCCCTTGACGATGATGACGATGGCGCCAGAAGATAGTCTTGCTGAGCACCAAGTACCTGCGTAAAAAAAATGTTGGTTAGGTTGAGACTCCAAGTGCAAAGTGTATAGTAAGGGAAAATACTAATTTTCCCCACGAGGGTGACTCGAGGGTTTAATATCGAACTCTCGGGGAAATGAACCAAAAGCTGTTATCTACTTATCCTTCTTTATGTAACCTACAAAACAAAGTAGATTGTTTTGTGCCCTCAACATCACCAAGTGGTTGTCAAGCACAAGGTGTAAGTAAAAGATATAGAAATAATAAATGCAAAACAGAAATAAATATGCAATGGTATAAATAAAAGTGCAAGGATGGTATAAATGGTATGCGATGATGTTTTTGTGATTTGTATGGTGTTTGCAATACGTAAAAGTATTTTTGTATTTTCGGATTTAATAATAACAGAAAATGTAAAGTGCAATAAAAGTGTTGGAAAGATGTTTCTTATGATTAAAAATGGACTGGGTTCATGGTTTCACAAATACACTCTCTATTTTATATAGCGGTAGATAATGGAACATAGGTATTGACATATGAGATTGCAACAAGACAAATTATTAATAATATGGGCATCACGTCCTAACATAGAGATCTTTTGGTTATTAATCTCTCTTATACTCCACCAAGATGCGAACTAAATCATAACATCTCAGTAATTAAGATAAACAGAGTATAGATTTAAGTTCAATGACATGAAGTTTAAATAAGAACATGCTAGATCTAGTCATGGTGATAGTGGCAATGTCACCCACAGACCCCCGGTACCCCGGTAGCATGGTATTTCCTTTATCCCTAGTGAGGCAACAAAGTAAGGTAAAAATCTAAGTGGATCACGGTATTGCTGTCAACTTAGCACAAAACCACCCCCCGTTACTCCAACTAATGCACACGTTCCCCCTCACACGCTCTCATAAACATGTTGGATCAAAACACATAGACAAGAACGGGGTGCATAATATGCATCTAATTTCATAACAAATACATAATATTGGCAATCATCATAACATATATCAACTTAAAAGATCCACCACAAAGGTATTACATATATGACCATAATCATGTTCAGCAGCTTATATGGCACTAATTAGTGAAGATCAACAGAGAGGAGAGATACATAAGTTACTTCCACAAACCCATAGTCCAGGGGTTGACTACTCCCTGTTCATCATGAAGACGGTGGAGAAGTCGTTGTAGAAGGTGGAGACCACACCGGCAGCGCCCGCCGGAGTTTTCCCCCTCCAATCTGCAGCTACAGGTCTCTGTTTCGTGGTTTCTGTGTTTCTGCGGCGCTCCTCTCCGAAAGAGTTCGGGGGGCTATTTTTATAGTTGTTTTTAGGTCAAGACGAAGCCACGGAAACGAAGATCGACAGCATCGGAGGCTCGAGGGCCAAGATGAGGGGCCCCACGCGGCCAAGGAATCTGGCCGCATGGGCCCACCTATTTTGGGTCTCAGCCTTCTATTTTTGCTCTTCCTTCGCTCCTAAGCCTTGTTCCTTCCAAAAAATGATCTGCGTGGAATATTAGGCCATTTGAACGTCGTTTGGGTCCCTGAAACATCAAAATATAGAAAAAGAAGTTTTCTGACAGCACAGGGTTAATTCCAAATAAATAGGGAAAGTGTGAAATATTCCCCAAAACATTATAAAAGATTGATATAACCCTTATATGATGCAAATATGGATGAAATATGAGTAATATAATGTAAAGTTCATGTATGCATTTTACATGCATCAACATCCCCAAGCTCAACCTATACTCGTCCTCGAGTATGAAGGTGATAAAACTAAACATGGACTTGGCATTTTATTACTTAGCAAAGGATATCAAACATGATTGCTACATAGAGTCAAATGATTCATTCTTTAATAAAGAGTAGCAACATACAAGACATATTATTAAGAGATATTAAATATTCAAGTTAAAGATGTTTAATGATAATTCACAGAGTGTAACATGAAAGAAAAGTTCTATGTACCAAATGAATGCATAAATGAAAAGTAAAACATATCATAGGTTGGCCATAGAGTATTGTTATAGAAATCTGAATATAAAAGGTGGACACTTTGGAAAGATAGATAACTAAGTAGAGGAATAACGAGTTTCACCCTGGGTACCCTTTTCCCAAGGACATGGAAGTGGGCACATGTCCAAATGACAAAGCAAGCAAACAGTGGATATCTCTACATCTCTTTTTTTACTCATACTTTTTTTCTTGTAAATGCTTTTTCTGTTATGAGATGTGTTATGGATTCCTCCGCTATGTTTATGTTTTAAATTTCCACCATGATCCACATGTCTTAGGTTAGCCGCCACAAGTGTCTCTCTAGCCAATAATATCACTCACCCGAACTTACTAAGTTTCCATCTTTATTTCACGCAATATTAGGCATCCATCACAAAAGGAACATGATATCAACTTTCATATAGAATAAAGTGCAATGTTGAAAGCTTTCCATGTGTCAGCACATATGAGCTAGCTTCTAACCAAAGACTTTTGTCAAGCCCAAAACATTATAATCTTAATCACAATGGGTCATGTTTATTAAGTGCATGAAAAGTAATGTGTGCATCAAGTTCGTGAGAGCTTTTAAACCAACTTAACCCATGACAATCCCAATAACATAAGCATATTAATTTGGAAGCATAGATAAAACAATATAACATGGTAACATACTTGGAATAGCATATTAGCTAATAGTTAGATATGGTGGACTCACATGAAAAACTTGGTTGAAGGTGTTGGAAAACAAGCTTTTTACTTGTTAGAGTTTTTGGGCTAGCAAGAGGGAGAAAGTTGACCATCTAAATGCATGCATAAGTGTCCATAGAGCTAACCGTTTCATGTTAAACAAAATAAAGCATCATTCAGCATATAAAACATGAATAACAAATAACTACAGACAAGACACTTGCATATTAATATTCATTAACAAAGCACATGAAACATGCAACTATATGTATTCTTTTAAATCAACTCAAACATGCTCTTCCCAGTATTTTTATAGCATCCAACTTAATTCAACCCAAACTTCCAGTAGCTCTCTCATAACATAAATAAAAAGTGGTGGTGTAAAAACAAAAAACCAAACCGAAATAACAAAAAGAACAAAAACGCTCCAAGTTTATACGATAAAGTGCAATGAACGAAAAACAGAAGTTAGATGTAACGACCCGCCATTAACAACAAGGATAATGGCACCGGTCTGTGGATTATTGCTTGACAAAACTCTGTCTTGTCAAATAATAAGCCACCTCAGAGATATGCAACAGAGAATAGCTAGAGTGGTTCAATAGTATTACAATACCATGCCACGCAGGGCTTAATGTCGACTAGGCTTCACAGGTTTGCCATTTATTACATAATCTCATAATGGAGTACCCGCAAGCCATATGCTAGATAACAGGCTGATAGTAGTAGTATCCACTAAATCACATAGCTTTGGCTCACATGATATTTATTCATCCCAACCCCCATAGATGGTGTCCAGATCGTACATCCCATCTATCGGATTCACATTCAGGTTCAATGCACAGCAGTAGCCCTCCCCAACGTGTGCTTCACTTGGTTCAGTAGGAAACTCACACTTTCTTTGCTCTAGGAAAGAGGGGATTAATAGCAAGAGTGAGTACAAAGCACTCAGCAAGCTTAAATAACATAATGCAAATATTCATGATAGTATATCTTCCAACACAAGTCCTACACCAGCTCAACCCATTTTAAAATAGAGTTTGGTTGCAGAAAACGCGGTTATAATTTAGAGAAATTCTATTTATCACTTGTATCGCGAAATAGAACCCAAGTTAGATATCCGTAGCATCCAATCCAGGAGACATGCATGATCATGATTTATTTAGCACTGCGCAGGCTGTATCACTTTACCCATATTAACTCTGATGTTGACAGAGTTCAAAACCTTTCCCCATCGCATACATTTTACCTCCACACGGCTAGGTATTCCCTAGACGTTGTATCGAGCAAAAGTACTCAACACTCCACCCTGCTTAATATAGTAGCAGACAACTAATGCACCCATCCGGCATTAGCAGACAACTAATGCACCCATCCGGCATTAGCTTGTGGATGTAAAATGATTTGATAGAAATAAGCTTCGCCTGCCATTAATTGACAAGTCTATGGTCGATACGATATTTGTACGGTCCACAAATACAAGTGACAGTAAGTATATTATCCTATATGATAATCCTATGTAGAGAGCCCCACCTTCCATTGATTTCCATCCAGACGCTCTCTACCCACCAAATAATTATTCCAAATTCATTTTATGGAAGTTGATGATAATACGGTAGAAAATAGGTTTTTAGAAATTAATTCTACTCTACATGACCAAGGAGAGCTTGCCTGAATTGTCGTGCTCGAACCCAGACTCAGTTTGATTCAATAGCCGTTTCTCCACCGACGCTTGCTCGCTTCCTGAAATTCGGCGAATAAATACCGAGACTAAATCGAGTACTGGATATAAGAATAAACTACATCGTCACAGTGTCGTAATCCTACAATTAGTTACCCAGAAATTATATATTTTAGTTGGATAATAACCTGTATTTGTAATTTGATTATATCTTGAACAACTAGCATTATTTAAATCATCCTAGCTGATTAGTACTACTAGTCAACAAGTGCACGTGCTGCTCACTCTCTTCTCTCTTGCTAGTCCCTGCTCTATGCACATCGACTAGTATTCCTAGTACAGAAGCAACGCCCCTACACTTCTAATTCTCAGCTCTTTGCTGCTCCTTCTTGCCCAGGTCGGTCCTGCCCAGATCGCCAGCATCGGCGATGGATTCCTACAGGCTACTGGATCCCAATCTCTCCTCTCCTCTGAACCAATTCCTCTAATTTTCCCCTTCCATTACCACCACGAATCCTCTAATTTTGCTCTGTTTTCTGGTTGCAGGTTGGGCGCGGCTGGGATGTTATTCTACCTCTGCTCCAGGTTCAGGTCGCCGGCGCGCGGCCGCACTGGAGCTGCTCCGACTCCAACTACCGGTGAGTACTCTAGCACTAAATCCTACATCACCTAGTACAGGAGATGTGTTCTAGCCTGCAAGTGCATCCATGGTCAAGCTTTTGTGTCTAAAGTCAGTATTTAGGCTAGTATAACTTCTCAAAATGTCACTAATGTGCAGACTAGTGTAATGGTGTTAAATCCCAGATTTCCTTGTCTCAAGTCATGTACTCAATACCTCTTTCTATTGTTGCTTCTAGCTTATTTGCTGGTGATAAATCTATGTGACAAGTGAGTCGTGCTAGAGAGTGAGAAAGGAGAAGTGGTAGGGAGAAAAACACCTTTCTTCAATGCAACGCAGACAAGCCCCTTCCTGAGGCCTGCTCCCCCTTACGGTTCAGTGCTGGTGGACTCAAGTCACCATCTTCACTTATTGTTCTTGGATTTTTGTTGTCTGTCTACTCTAAGAGAGATGAAGAGCTAGGAGGAAGAAAGGTTGGTCTGGCTGCTTGGAGACAGAGCTGAATGCTACGAGTGTTGCCTTGGCCTGATTGCTCTACTCACTTATCTAACACCAGGAAGCCTTTCCTATTGGCTGGTAGTGGCTGCCCATCTCTATTTCACTGTGAGAGAAATGTGGTGTGTTCCGATTGGTTGGAAGCAGAGCCCATGCCAGAGCCCATGCCTAAGCCACTGTTTTCTAGTTGACTTCTTATCTAGTGTGAAAATATTTTCTGTGGTCATCATGTGTCTTATATGTGTTCACATTTGGCTGGATAGTCAAGTAGCTGCATATAGCAGCAATTTTTCCTTTCATATACTCTCCAAAAGTTGTAACCAAGGACTATAACATTTAAAGGCATGTATAAATTATTGGTTGGGCGAATGTATATATTTTTGTTGTGATACGAGTTGTACTACATAAATTATACTTATGGAATAATTATTGTTAGTAAGAATTACGGGTTGTTACATCCTACCCTCCTTGGAAAAAAAATTCGTCCTCGAAATCGAACACTTACTTGAAGAGGTTGGGGTAGGTCGCTCGTAGATCTTCTTCCTTCTCCCAAGTCGCCTCACGAACTGAGTGGTTTCTCCATTGTACTTTGCAGAACCGAATTGTTCTTGTTCTGAGCTTGCGGTCTTCAACCTCTAATATCTTCAATGGACGCTCTTCGTAAGTCAGGTCTGGCTGTAGATCAATGTCCAAGTCTGATACTTGTGGTGGAGGCTTGCTGCATTTCTTGAGTTGCGATATGTGAAAGACATTGTGAATTCTAGACAATTGTTTGGGTAACTCTAGCTGATAAGACGAAGCACCCTTCTGTCCCAAAACTTTAAATGGCCCAACATATCTAGGACTCAACTTCCCTTTAACTCCAAACCGTCGAACTCCTCGCATAGGTGATACTTTTAAATAGACCAAATCTCCCGTTGCCAGTTGCAAGTCCCTCCTGTGCCTATCGGCATAGCTTTTCTGTCTACTTTGTGCAACCTGAAGCCGTTCTTTAATCAGCTGAATCTTCTCATCATTCTCCCGCACTATGTCAGGACCTAGTAATGGTCTTTCTCCAACCTCATACCAGCATATAGGTGATCTGCATCTCCTCCCATACAATGCTTCGTATGGAGCCATTTGTATGCTGGACTGATAACTATTATTATAGGCAAATTCTGCTAGGTGTAGATGCTTATCCCATGAATCCCCAAAGTTCATTACACATGCCCTCAACATATCTTCTAGAATCTGGTTAACCCGCTCGGTTTGACCATCAGTTTGCGGATGATAGGCCGTGCTGAAATTTAGCTTGGTTCCTAGAGAATTTTGTAGGCTTTTCCAAAAACTTGATGTGAACACAGACCCTCTGTCTGAAGTGATTGTCTTCGGCACACCATGGATAGTAACTATCCTCTCTATGTATAATTCAGCCAATTTATCAAAAGAATACTTCTGGTTTGTAGCAATAAAGTGTGCTGACTTAGTGAGTCGATCCACTACAACCCAGATTGCATCTTTCTTCTTTAAAGTCATGGGCAAACCAGTAATGAAATCCATGCATATATCTTCCCACTTCCAGTCTGGTGTTTCAAGTGGTTTTAATAATCCAGCAGGCCGTTGATGTTCAGCCTTTACCCGCTGACAAGTGTCACAGCTGCTAACATATTCCGCAATTTCTCTTTTCATACCAGGCCACCAAAAGTTTCCCTTCACATCTTTATACATTTTAGTGCTCCCTGGATGGATAGTGTAGACTGTGTCGTGAGCTTCACGCAAAATCACTTCTTTAATTTCTATGTCATTTGGCACACATATCCTACTATGATTAAAAAGAACTCCATCCTTGTCCATTCTAAACTGTGAGGGCTGTCCAGCTTGAATTCTTCTTATTTCCTCCTTGATGAATGCATCTGATGCTTGTCTCTCTTTGATCTGATCAAATAAAGTAGGGTGGAACGTCATGGACGCTATGTTGGCTGTTGATGTAGCTTCACTAAATTCTATTTCCATTTTTGCCATATCTTGTAGCAGCTTCTTGTCATATTCATCGAGTGAGATGTGGTTGCAGTGTCTCTTCCTACTAAGTGCGTCTGCCACTACATTTGCTTTACCAGGGTGGTAATTAATTGTTAGATCATAGTCTTTTATGAGTTCCAACCACCTCCTTTGCCTCATGTTCAACTCTTTTTGTGTAAAAATATATTTGAGACTCTTATGGTCGCTGTACAGTGTGCACTTGGAACCATACAGGTAGTGCCTCCAAATCTTAAGTGCAAACACAACTGCTGCCAGCTCTAGGTCATGTGTGGGGTAATTAACCTCAGTAGAATTAATTTCTAAAAACCTATTTTCTACCGTATTATCATCAACTTGCATAAAATGAATTTGGAATAATTATTTGGTGGGTAGAGAGCGTCTGGATGGAAATCAATGGAAGGTGGGGCTCTCTACATAGGATTATCATATAGGATAATATACTTACTGTCACTTGTATTTGTGGACCGTACAAATATCGTATCGACCATAGACTTGTCAATTAATGTCAGGCGAAGCTTATTTCTATCAAATCATTTTACATCCACAAGCTAATGCCGGATGGGTGCATTAGTTGTCTGCTAATGCCGGATGGGTGCATTAGTTGTCTGCTACTATATTAAGCAGGGTGGAGTGTTGAGTACTTTTGCTCGATACAACGTCTAGGGAATACCTAGCCGTGTGGAGGTAAAATGTATGCGATGGGGAAAGGTTTTGAACTCTGTCAACATCAGAGTTAATATGGGTAAAGTGATACAGCCTGCGCAGTGCTAAATAAATCATGATCATGCATGTCTCCTGGATTGGATGCTACGGATATCTAACTTGGGTTCTATTTCGCGATACAAGTGATAAATAGAATTTCTCTAAATTATAACCGCGTTTTCTGCAACCAAACTCTATTTTAAAATGGGTTGAGCTGGTGTAGGACTTGTGTTGGAAGATATACTATCATGAATATTTGCATTATGTTATTTAAGCTTGCTGAGTACTTTGTACTCACTCTTGCTATTAATCCCCTCTTTCCTAGAGCAAAGAAAGTGTGAGTTTCCTACTGAACCAAGTGAAGCACACGTTGGGGAGGGCTACTGCTGTGCATTGAACCTGAATGTGAATCCGATAGATGGGATGTACGATCTGGACACCATCTATGGGGGTTGGGATGAGTAAATATCATGTGAGCGAAAGTTATGTGATTTAGTGGATACTACTACTATCAGCCTGTTATCTAGCATATGGCTTGCGGGTACTCCATTATGAGATTATGTAATAAATGGCAAACCTGTGAAGCCTAGTCGACATTAAGCCCTGCGTGGCATGGTATTGTAATACTATTGAACCACTCTAGCTATTCTCTGTTGCATATCTCTGAGGTGGCTTATTATTTGACAAGACAGAGTTTTGTCAAGCAATAATCCACAGACCGGTGCCATTATCCTTGTTGTTAATGGCGGGTCGTTACATTAGACGTGTGCAAACCGAGAGTATGTTGGTTCAGTGGGGTTGTCTTCACATCCCCAAGCTTATGGTCTTCACCATCCTTGGATAGCTCTTGGTGCATCTCCTCTAATCCCTGTGAAAAAACTTCGAAACACCGTTTCTCCCATTTCTTTTCTATGGGGTGACATTGGTACGCACAAAACAATAGAATTACTTACTGTATGAAATCCTTAGACAAACATAAGAAACATGTTCAGAAAGTGTATAATGTTGTATTCCTTCTAATAAACTCAATTAGATAAAAAAGATTCAAGTTAAAAGCTTAAAGAATGCATAGAACAAAATGGGACAGAATCTGTCTAGAAAAACAGCAGCAGCAAAACGTATTTTTTTACCCCAATTAAACATGTCGAAAAAATCTGAAACAATTCAAGCTTACAGAGGATGAAAATTTGCAACTACAGTTCAAATTTCAGCTCATTCGGAGTTACAGAATAGGAATTAAAAATCATACCGTGCATAGATTCGTGCTGGAATAAAATCTCCGAATGAAAAAAGCAACTTTCAAAGCCCAAATGGGTAAAACTTGGCACTTTATTAAAAATTCCAGAACCTAAACTAAAAACAAAGTATTTTGGTACAACAAGAGGACTCAAAGAAAATCTCAAATAAAAACAACCGGGTTGCCTCCCGTAAAGCGCTTTCTTTATAGCCATATAGCTAGGCTTCTTAATTGATATTTATAGTGGACGAAGCTCATGAGGGAGCTTGAACTTTGATGTGTCTCTCTTCCTTGGAAAGTGCTCCATGGATTATACCAGGGTCTCATGGTGCTCTCAAACCAATCAAAATAATAGAGAAGTTGAAACCTGGTAGACAGAAAAACAAAACACAAAAGTAATAACAACGAAGTCTAACTTCCTTTCTATGCATTGGTATTTTGTAAGAAAATACATCATTGAAACAGAAAGCAAGTAGCATAGGAAGATAAAACAAGAGCAATTTCAATACTTTCAACTTAGATAACATAGGCACATAAAGAGGATTATTAAATTTATTTTGGAATTCATTAGCATGTTTCCCTCTTTCAAAATAGTTATTATGATCAATATCAAGTTTAATATCATGGTTGCAACAAAGATTTGGAACTAAAGATAATGGCAAACCACATAAGTATTTCTTAACATAAGCAAACTTCTCCTCTATGATGTAGTTAGGAGAATTCAAGAACATAGTAGGACTCTCATAAGTAAGAGTATTTTCACGAACAACAAGTATATCATTTTTATCCTCACATGAAGTAGTAACAACTAAACATGGAGAATTATTAATAAGCATAGGACCATCATCTAAAGCATTATCATATAGCATATTTAAGCAACACTCCTCATTATCGTCAATAAGTTCACTAGTAGCATTACTAAAAAGTAAAGGAGCATTATTAGTTTCATCATAATAGCATGGGCTATCATATAGGACCATAGAATTTTCAGGTTCACACTCATCATAACATGGGTTCTCATAAATAACAAAAGATTTTTGAGTTTGAGTGTTACTATCATTTGTTGAAGGTGAAGTTCGGAGATCCAACTCTTCCCCAAGCTTAGTTTGGAACATGTCCATTTCCATGTCCTCTTCACATACTTCCTCTTCCAAGCTTATTGTTTCATCATACTCTTCCTGCAAGATATTAGTACTTTCCATGGCAGCAAGAATTCTTTCTTTAAAATAAACATTATCACTAAATTCCTTTTTGCAAAATTGGAGAAGAATAGAAATGTGTCCTTTCATCACACGAGCTTCATGACTAGTTGCAAAAAAATTATCAACCTGTAAGTCTATTTCATGGGCTACAACATAAGCAATATATTTCTCAACTTGTTCTATATCAGGACATGAAAATTTATTTTCACGACAACAAGCAATTATAGGATCACTATTGCGCTTATATTGATAGGGAAAGTGTTTATAGTCTTTTCCAAAGCAGCAAGTTCTATCATGTAATTCACAAAACTCAGTAGCCATATTAACGAGATGTTCAAGTAGTTCAAACATTCTATTTCCTTCTTTGCTTGATCGGTATTCATAGTAAGCTCCAATAGTTTTAACATAACCTTTCTCCATAGCTTAGCATACATATTGAAATCAACACAAGTTTTTATGGGTTTTGAATTTTTAATGCAAAACTGAAAATAAAATGATACTAAATAATGCAAACCGAAATAACAAGTGCAAAACTAAAAATAAAATACCAAACCGAAATATAAAAGTGACAAAACAAAACAAAATATAATGCTTTGAAGGTAAAAAGATGGGTAAGATGATGCTCACAGAGGTGCAAGCTCCCCAAGCTTAGGTGCTTGCACACGTTGGTGATGTTGACTTTGTTTGTGAGGTATCCTTTCCACTTGTCCAGCAACTCCACCAGAAAATATCTTGCACAGTTGATGAAGACTTGTGTGACAACTCTTTACTTGATCACTTCCCCGGCAACGGCGCCAGAAAATAGTCTTGATGGCCCTTGACGATGATGACGATGGCGCCAGAAGATAGCCTTGCTGAGCACCAAGTACCTGCGTCAAAAGAATGTGGGTTAGGTTGAGACTCCAAGTGCAAAGTGTATAGTAAGGGAAAATACTAATTTTCCCCACGAGGGTGACTCGAGTGTTTAATATCGAACTCTCGGGGAAATGAACCAAAAGCTGTTGTCTACTTATCCTTCTTTATGTAACCTACAAAACAAAGTAGATTGTTTTGTGCCCTCAACCTCACCAAGTGGTTGTCAAGCACAAGGTGTAAGTAAAAGATATAGAAATAATAAATGCAAAACAGAAATAAATATGCAATGCTATAAATAAAAGTGCAAGGATGGTATAAATGATATGGGATGATGTTTTTGTGGTTTGTATGGTGTTTGCAAGATGTAAAAGTATTTTTGTATTTTCGGATTTAATAATAACAGAAAATGTAAAGTGCAATAAAAGTGTTGGAAAGGTGTTGGAAAGGTGTTTCACAAATGCACTCTCTCTTTTATATAGTGTTAGATAATGGAACATAGAAATTGACATATGAGATTGCAACAGGACAATTTATTAATAATATGGGCATCACGTCCTAACATAGAGATTTTTTGGTTATTAATCTCTCTTATACTCCACCAAGATGTGAACTAAATCATAACACCTCATTAATTAAGATAAACATAGTATAGCTTTAAGTTCAATGACATGAAGTTTAAATATGAACATGCTAGATCTAGTCATGGTGATAGTGGCAATGTCACCCACATACCCCCGGTAGCATGGTATTTCCTTTATCCCTAGTGAGGCAACAAAGTAAGGTAAAAACCCAAGTGGATCACGGTATTGTTGTCAACTTACCACAAAACCACTCCCCGTTACTCCAACTAATGCACACGTTCCCCGTCACACGCTCTCATAAAAATGTTGGATCAAAACACATAGATAAGAACAGGGTACATAATATGCATCTACTTTCATAACAAAGACATAATATTGGCAATCATCATAACATATATGAACTTAAGAGATCCACCACAAAGGTATTACATATATGACCATAATCATGTTCAGCAGCTCATATGGAACTAATTAGTGAAGCTCAAGAGAGAGGAGAGATACATAAGTTACTTCCACAAACCCATAGTACAGGGGTGGACTACTCCCTCTTCATCATGGAGACGGTGGAGAAGTTGTTGGAGAAGGTGGAGACCACACCGGCAGCGCCCCGCCGGAGTTTTCCCACTCCAATCTGCAGCTCCTGGTCTCTGTTTCGTGGTTTCTGTGTTTCTGCGGCGCTCCTCTCCGAAAGGGTTCGGGGGGCTATTTTTATAGTCGTTTTTAGGTCAAGACGAAGCCACGGAGACGAAAATCGACGGCATCGGAGGCTCGAGGGCCAAGATGAGGGGCCCCACACGGCCAAGGAATCTGGCCGCGTGGGCCCACCTATCTTGGGCCTCAACGTTCCATTTTTGCTCTTCCTTCGCTTCTAAGCCTTGTTCCTTCCAAAAAATGATCTCCGTGGAATATTAGGTCATTTGGATGTCGTTTGGGTCCCTGAAACATCAAAATATAGAAAAAAGGTTTTCTGACAGCACATGGTTAATTCCAAATAAATAGGAAAAGTGTGAAATATTCCCCAAAACATTATAAAACATTGATATAACCCTTATATGATGCAAATATGGATGAAATTTGAGTAATATAATGCAAAGTTCATGTATGCATTTTACATGCATCAATGGCCAAGTGCGAGCGGGGTGGCTTCCTGATACTATGCGGACAGCAATTTCGTCGATCCGACTGGTTCGACTCCGGCCAATGCGGAGTTTCGTCCTGGTTGCTACATTGGAGCGGCGGCTCCAGAGCATGTGGGTTTGGGTGGCGTCCTGGCACTGTGTGGGGAGCAGGCTTGTAGACCCTGACTGCTTCGGGCTTCGGGCAATGCGAAGCCATGTCCTGGTTGCTACGTCGGGGCGGCGGTCCCGGAATAGGTGGTGTGTGTTTGTGGCGTTTGGTCGACTTGCGCCCTGTGGGCGGCGGGTCGCCTTCGTTTGTGCGGTTTTTTTAGCCATGTTTTTTATAAACCGGGCATTGTACAACTTTGCATGGTTTTCGGACCCCGTTTTACTTATAAATTGGGTCATCTATTCTATCTATTCGGTCAGTGGATACGTTACCTCAAAAAAAAGTGCCAGAATTGTTAAGAAAAATGCCAATTTATATGTGGAGGGGGATAAAAACAATGTCGAACAGTCCTCAAAGAACAAGTGTTTAATTATCTCTTGCTCGTTTGTTGCTTTATTATTCGGTGTCAATGCTTTTTGTGATCAAATTATCTTTTCTTTGAACAGTCCTTCCATATAGATATCACCAACATGAGAGTTCATTGTAATAATTAGCAAAACATACATAATGACTCCTAAGCAAGATGTTGACAACACTGCCTCAATTATTTGCGAATAGTGCTGGGCAGACTAGAGCACTGCTACTCAAGCCACAATGTGGTCCGGGTGCAATGCAAAGGCACGCAGCGTGCGGCCGTGGTACTGGGCTATGGTGGAGGCATTGTTATTTGATTTGCTCTCGGTTGGTGCCTCCACGCGTGGCTGGGTGATGGATGGTAGCTAGGACGAAGGAGGAGTGTGTGCCTCTTTCCTTTCTACTCTTCTTCCTCGTCTTCTTCTTTTCCTAGGGTTATCTTTGCCTGCTGCCTTTATATTTCCTTCGGTTGGTTCTGTGTAAAGTACTTTGTCCACACAGTGGCAAAAAAAAAAACGCCTTGCGCAACTTGTTTGTTACTAGGTGTCATCGGGGCTGTTTCACTCACGTGTTCCGTTTTTCTGTTCCGTAACATAGTCAGTACAAGTACAACTTCTCAAGTGAATAAGCTCCAGAAGTTTGACGCTGGCCACTTTTTTTTTCCTCTGCAAGAAGTTTAAAATGACCTTAACTCCAACAATTGCTGGCTTAGATCAAACCCCCGAAAGACATCAGTCGGACACTATCCATCATCACTATCTGAACTCCAAAAATGGATCATGGAGTCTGGCTGACCATGATCTCACACTTTTCCTGAATTTGTAGGACATGCAAATTTACGATCTTGCAAGTTCAGCACAGCAGATTTTTTGTGTTCTTCGCCCCTTGTAGGTTGTGATGGCACTAAACTTGTGCAAACTACACACAGGAATAATGACATGCTTCTATTACAAGATAAAAGTTCCATCTTTGAACTAATTCAGTTAGGTGCATAACATTACTTGATAATTTACACATACAAGACATAGCTTGGTAGATCCAATCTAGGTCTTGAACTTCATAATCTTCATCTACATATACACATGTGAGCAGGACTATATGGTTGTCATACGTCTCCGGGGCCAACCCCGCCGGCCACGGTTGTTATCTCCCACGAATTCCCTTGGGCTCCTACCCACATCTCTATTACCTCCATGAAACTCATGATGGTCACAAGATCAACCGTAAAAATTAATCATCGACAATATTTTATTATATAGTTCTCTAACTTATAAAAGATTCAATACAAAACAATCAAGCATACTATCAAACAACATGTTTGTAAGCAACCGGGACTAAAATCGGGACTAGAGGCCCTCTAGAACCGGGACTATATGCCCGTTTTCCACTAGTGACATGAACTATTCTTCGTTCTCTTGAAAAGAGAATCTCTACTTTGTTTCACTTGAGAAATAAAGTTACTTTAACAACAATATGCAATAAGAAACTAAAATCCGAAGTTAAATGTACTTCCAAAAGGAAAATCAACATATACAAAAAACATAATTTTTTATTTATTGTTCAGTAACACAGATTTATCTTGAACATAGTGAGAATTCACTGCAATGAGTCTTGTTTGTCGCAAATAGTACAAACACATGTCTTGCTGTTTTTACAGGTCCAGCCCTTGCTCTTGCTTCTATTCCGCGCACGAGCAACGTCGCCGCAGAGTATTCTGCACAATAGTTTCGTGCATGGAAAGATCAGGCTTCCGGACGGGCTAGCCTCAACGCAATTCTCATCTGGAACAAATATAAGAAACCTATTAGTTCTGGAGATATCATTCTGAAAAATAGATTTTGAGTCAAAATTATTTGAGACGAAGAGAGTAGAGACGAACCCACCTGCAGAAATAGGATTTTCTAATAACACTATCACCAAGAGGAAACAAGCGACTGTAGCCCGGGTAACCATTTTAAAGTAATATCTTTCTAGACGAAGAAAATCTAGCGCTTCTGTTTGCTGGTTTAGCTTGGTCATGCATCTGCTATATATATGGGAACTAAAATTAATGTTCTCTTAAAGTAATATCTTAAGATGGAAAAAAATAAAGAGCAATTAATTCTAGCTAAGAATAGCAAAAGTGATACTCCCTCCATACCGGTTTATAGGATGCAATTCCAAAACCAAATTTTCCCAAAGTATAGGATGCAATTTAACAATTAATACCCACTTTAATTACGCATGTTGCTTCCCTCCACGAATCATCATGTGTTTTATTTAAAACTCCAATTAATTAGGCTAATGCATGTGCTAGTCATTGGTCATTTGTACAATAAATATTGTATTTAAGAATTTTTCTCACCCAATAGACTCATGCCTTGGTTATAGAGAATTGCTAATTGCATCCTATAAACCGGTATGGAGAGAGTAGACGGGATTTGAGTTGACCCCATTTTTTTTATTTTTCTTCCTTAAAACATTTTGGTTTAGTCCAGTAAATCAAAGAAAATTGACGTAGTCAATCCTGCATACGGTCCAATTGTTGTCTCCCGGTCAAATCGGAAAGACATGAGCCGGAACTGTCCATCATCACCATTTGAACTTCTAAGAGCAGCCACAGTGTTAGCCATATTGCGATGCCAAATACCTTATTTGGCTTTTGGAGCTGCTCTCCAACACTGTGAGCCATAGTGCCATAGCTAAATATTAGGGAACGGGGCATGTAGTTGCGCCGATGCCAAATCCATTTAATTGAATAGACAATGTGTACGGTAGAGCAAGGATAGGAGAGAGAGCAAGAGATGAGCAAACATGTGTGGGTGTAATTCATCTGGTAGGTCCCACTGCAAATAAATTTAGCATTCTGTACGTTGGAGAGGGAATAGCCATATATGAGCATTGCTAAATAAGTAAATAAATCTAGGTGGACAATTTGGCATTTGGCCACATTGTGGTTGCCCTAAGCAGTTTCGAGTCTGCGTGGCGATCAGATCTCACTCTCTCCTTACCCATCTTTTATATAAATATATAAATAAATATATTTGAGAAAAGTCACATATGATCTTCCTATCCCACCCGTCTATGTCCCACCCTGCCGAACAAGACATTTCCACTGTCCATATCAGGATGGAGCACTCTAACCACTAAGAGCATCTCCAGTGGCACCCGTCAAATGACCCTTAAAGGCCCAATGATTATCTTTTTTTGTGAAAGGGCCCAATGATTATCCGGAGGTAAGAATCGCCCATAGCGGCACCCTAATAAATGTTCAAACCGAGTCGATTTGTATCCGGCGTCCCCGACCCACCCTCTTATAAACTTGCGGCCTGCTCGGCAACACCGCACTACGCCATACACACCCTCCAACAGGCGAGAGCCTCATGTGTCATTGCCACATGTGGGGGTAGGCATGAGTTGTGGCGCCATGCAGAAAGTTGTTCCGCCCGCATAATGGCACGGATTGCCCAAGCGGCCCTGCCCAGGCCAGCACGCCGGAGACGCGTCACCGGCATTAAGCTGACGCGTCGCATCCGACCCAGCCGTCAATTCCCGCTCGAGCCAACGTTTCCCGTCGCTTCCAATGGCGAAGCAAGCCCTCTGTTGTATGACACCGAGGAAGTGAGTGGGGATGATAAGGTGGAGTGGCCGGAGAAGGATGACGCTGCGGAGCCGCAGCCACAGCCGCATGCGGAGCCACATCCACAACCGTGGGATCCGGAGCCGGAACCGCCGATGTGGCCAGAGCAGGTGGCCGCAATGGAGTCTTAAAACCATCCTCTGCTTGCCTAACAAGGACGCATACAGCACTTACATGTGGCCTTCACGGTGGCGAACGCGGCAGCCTCTGCTGCCGCTTTCCAGCGGTCGATCGAGAGCGTGGGGATGGAGGAGCATGCCCGCTCCTTCCCGAAGTACGAGAGGACGACATACGAGAGGAGCTGAATTGCATCAGGTCAGCGGGCCAGGAATGTGTATGCTACCAAGGCGTCAACGCAGCTGACGCTCATCGTTGTCAAGATGACGTGGCGGAGAAGATGGAGAGAAGGTGTCGGGCGTTGCGTGCACAACCAGGTCGAAGGCACACACATGATGACGGTTTAAGCCAGGGCAGAAAGGCGCTGGTTGGCGCATGTGGAAGGCCGCAATGAGCCTGGCGACCCGACATACTTCGTACTTTGCTAAGGGGAACGCCAGCGAGGCTGACCCCTCTGCTCGGAACGACGGCGATGGCTCTGCCGGCCCATCATAGCCTAGTTTCGCCACTTGGTTCGTTGGTTTGTTTTCCTCCGCTCCTCCGTTTCAGGCCATTTCTTCCGGAAATGACAATGGACCTAACAACGTCCGTATATTTTCCGTCGATATCGCTTTCTATGGCTGTGCACGAGAAAAACACCCCGTCGATTCTTACGGGTAGGATATAAATCAGACTTCCCAATCATGGCCTTATGAGGTTTAATGGCTAAAGTCATACAAGACAAACAAAGAGGTAATTAACGACATGATTCTAGTACAGAAATAAAGGTTCATGAGCTGTTACGGGCTACCTGAACAGAACAACACACGTAATCCTATCATTGATGTGCGATCATCTTGATTTGAAAAAATCATACTTACCACATTTTATACGCTTTAGTTAATGTAATTGTTTGTTACATTTGCATGACCTTTAATTTGAATTTTCAGTCTGTACAACATGAAAAATAAGATCTTGGGCTCCACTCTGACCTTACAGCTGTCAGTATGCTGCGTCCTGAATTTTTACATCAACCTGAATAATTAACTGTGAGCTCGGCAGGATCTCATTTTCTGATAAACAGTTGCATGCTTAAATGCAAACAGACAAACAGTTGATATTCTAAAAAAAACAGTTGATGTAAAAGTATCAGCTCACTTCCCTGTCATTTGCCCCTTTTGTGGATATGAATGCATGTGCGATTAACGTTGATATGTACTCCACAAAAGGGACTGACGAGGCACGCACCTATTGGGTTCATGTGTTAACCACTGCTGATTTTGACCCAACTCCTAATTAAATGTTTGTAAAACTATACTACTCCCTCCATCTAAAAGGAAAAATAAGTTTCTTTGATTTGTTCAAATATGGATGTATTTAGATATGTTTCGGAATATATTTATATTTAGACAAGTCTAAGACACTTATCTTGGGAGTTGAGACTGAGGAAGTAGACCTTGCAAAATGAAAAATATCGATATTGATATGCGTCTGCACTCTGCACAGGGAAGTGTTAACAAATTGAAACATAATTAGACCTTGCGAAATGATAAATATCGATATTGATATGCGTCTGCACAATAAAGTGTTAAAGGAAAGAAGGTGATGACAGTCCTCAACTCGTCAGACAGCTCATATCTTCACCAGTCACCACTAACACAAATGTATATTATAAGTAATGTTAATGGATTGACTGACAGTCTGGTTACTTTCGATTACTACTTGTACTGCTACTCTCGTTTACGAGTTCAAGACTAATAGTACTGCTACTCTTCAACATAGTACTGCTACTTGTGTAATGCGTATTACTGAAGAATTTGTATCTTCATTTGATTGGACGAGGCAGCTTCTCTGTCGCTGTCGTCGAATCATTTTCAGAGCTCAGAATTGCGATTGAACGGTGGATGGAGAAGGAAAGCTCGATCTCACTACAGTGAAGCTGGATTAGTCCGGCAAGCATAGCTTTCAGATGCGGAAATCACATGATTCTGTTGAGAAGTGCCTTCTGCTACAGTAGCAGTGTATGGTTTGTAGTCTTAGGATGTGAGTCGTGTCATGCTTTTGACCATCCAAAATATATATATATAACGCTCCTAAATAATTCTGGATTGTCGATTTCCTTTGTATAGGGTAAGAGGTAAGATTGACCTTTTGAATTAGGCTAGTGATGTCTTTACGCATCAGGAGTTGCCATTAGTTGGCATGAGTTAGATGGAAAAAGAATCCATACCTGACTAATATATACATATGGAAATGATTTCGCAAAAAAAAACATATGGAAATACAACAAGTAAAATATTTTGAAACTGTTTCTGATCGGAATTGTGAGTTAGGTTTAGCAAACGTCTTTCAAATATTAATTTTTGAATGTCATTAAAAGTATTATGGTAATTTTTTACGCACTTCAAGATTATTTGTCTCAAATCAATTTTTTCTTGTAATCCGCATTCAATATTTCCCTTTGAAACGTTATTGTAACTATCATTAGTTCAAACAAAAGTGTTATACTTCTCGTGACTTACTTCTGCTCAACAGATTATTAGTGTAGGTTATATGATAAAACAATTCAATACATTAATCTATCATCTTAATCGATGTCATACCTCATACCTTGTGATACAATTTTTACATTCTCTATTGTCAGGTAATAATGACTAAAATGATGTGGCATTATGTCTAACGTGCAATATCTCGCGAATGCAGATTGATCTGCAATTTCTCGTGTGTGCAATGTTTCTTGACTAAACTCCGACCGACTAACGTTTGGCATGTATGTAGAAAGGTAAATTCTATTACGAAAATTAAAATTCATTCATCGATGTAATTTAGTGAGTTAAAAATAATCTAGAATGAACTACATTAATTCGAATCGGTGTGGTGCATTGTCAGATATGAGATGAATTTCTGGTATTCTATCGAGAGATATGCCAGAAAGTCAAATTGGCTCATGAGTTCCAGCCTCTATTTAAGAAATATAAAAAATTATTTAAGTTTTAGGAAATCAGAAAATTAATCATGCGCGTTGTGAATGATGTATCCAACAAATAATCTCGATGTGAAATACTCCCTCCGTTGCTGAATGTAGGGTGAATAGTTTTCTGTATAAATATTAAGACATGTGTATTTTTAATACGGTGGATTCATTTTATTTTTAGAAAAATCATGAGAGGCATACAATTAATACGATCCATTAAATCCCTCTTTTGAAACTAGATCTAATTTTTTAATGTGTCAAATTATCCATAAATAACAAATACATCTTATATTATAGATTTTTCTTCAAAAAACTATATACCAAGAACAGAGGGAGTACTATATATTCCGAGCTACACACAAATGACAAAATCCTATATATTTAAAGGTCTGAAAGTGTGTATATTAGATCCAGACATTTGTCACTTTTTGAAGCTTGGAATAAAAAGTACTTCATATCCATATTTTGCATGTCTGAGAGATACTTGTTTCACAACATGCATGATTTTATTTCAAGTTCGTTCCTATTAAAAGTGGATGCAGCCGTTCTAACTCATGGTATTAACTAGTTTAATGTTAGAAAGAAAGACCGGTTCTGGCGTTCGATCGGCTGGCCACGACCTTCGGCTCCTTCCCCGTCCGTCGGCAGCCGCGGTCGGCTGGTACTTCGCGGCAGCGTTGGAACCACTGATACAACTCTACGCACACCAAACGTTTGCATTATCTAGTAAATAAAACTAGATCAATAATACACATATGAGAGATAGCTTTGCAAGATAATAAATACAAAAAAGTAAATGTTTGTGCTGCAGCAATAAAATATACTAAGTAATCATAAACTAACAGTATCATGAGCGTGAAAAAGTGGTGCTAATTGTGGTGGTTTTGTCCAAGATTAATTAGTGAAAATATCGGTTTCATTGTATTTGATATAGTTTTCTATGTGGGAGAGGCTAAATATATATGCACTCCACTACTTGGGATTACAAGTATTATATGATTGGATTGTTAGCAAACATCCGTAAATACTAACAATGCATTAAGGTTTCCCCAACCATAGTCTTAAGTTCATGATCCTCTTACTCCCATACGTGCAACTAACCGGTTCAAATTCTCAGGTTTCTGTCACTCCGGCAGAACTACCCCACTTACTTTGCACATACTTGTCGTCGTGGCGAACAACAGATGCCTACGGGTAGGCTGATTTGTGGGGCCGGATGGACGCTAGAGGATTCGGGGAGGGATAGCGCGCTAAGAAGCACACACGGAAGAACACATGAACACGGGGATTTACCCTGCTTCGGGGCTCTCGTGAGAAGATAAAACCCCTACTGCAGCATCTAGCCTATTTGTGTATTTTTCCTCTCCGCATATGCGTGGTACAGATTGCTCCATGAGCTGGGCGAAGCGTGCATCTAAGAGGGCTTGAAGAGGAAAGAGCAAAGGGGGAAATGAGTCAGCCCGAGTCTCGGCCGGCCGTGGCCGTGTGTCCCTCTCCCTCTCCCCCTGGTGCCCTTTATATAGGAGCCCAGGGGACACATGAGGGGATAAGGAGACAAAGACAACTATGCACTGGGGTCTTGTCAGCACTGTTCACTGCACTATGCAGTGTACTCTAGTCACATCATCGGCACTGTAGCCATGCCTGGTCACACTCAGGGCAGGCAGAACCCGTGCGGCGCGCGTACTTGTCCTGTTTGCTTGCGCCTGTTTTCAGAATCATCCGTAGCGGTCGGGGAAGTCGGGGTGCCGACATGTCGGGGAAGCCGGGAGTGGCGCCATGTCGGGGAAGCCGGGGTGCCACCATGTCGGGGAAGCCGGGAGTGCCGCTATGTCGGGAAAGCCGGGAGTGGCGCCATGTCGGGGAAGCCGGGGGAAGCTGGGAGTGGCGCCATGTCGGGGAAGCCAGGACTGCCGGGGCGAGGCCGAGGTCAACGATGGTGCGGGCGATCTGGAGGCGGGGGCGAGGTTGAATACGGCTTGGTGGTGTCGGTGAGGTGAAGGTCGAGGTTGGAGATAACTCGGACGGCCCGAAGTCCTAAGGCATCGTGCCCCTCCGCTGGCTACCTCGGTCTACCCGAATTACCCATAAAGTCGGCCCATCCCCAGCTTGGGCTGCCGGGAGAGCAGTTATGTCGGCCCGAGTCGCATCTCTTTGCCTATCATTTTATCTTTCACCCACTTACTTATTTACCTTATCTTTTTCCTCTAGTATAAGCATAATAACACCACAACCTTAGGGTACCGGGGGTTACATCCCCGACACTAGTCCCCGAGTCTGCGGGGGACTCGCAGAGTCGCGCGCAGACTTAGAAAAATAATAACATCATCATCTTCACATACTCCTCCTTGTACCTGCAAAAATACGATCATATGCCGGTTCCTTAGCCACTCTGGGCGTTTTACCGACATAGATGTCTTCAGCCACTGCTGGTTTGACGTAAGGGTTGAACGTGCATGGTTGCCCCCATGCGTGGTTTTGGTAATTAATGACAATCCTTATGGACTAATGTTTACATTGAGATATTCTTATAGATCTTGTCCATGGGAAATTATAGGAGTTCATGTGTTGGACTCTTCAAGATGACTTAATGACCAATGCTCTATTCAAAGGGTTTATATGAAGAATGGTCATGTGTAGAGTTGAGCTCATTGCAAGTATGGCTTGGAATAGAAGATTGAGTGAACAATCATGTTTAACCCCAAGCCATCATACATATCAAGAGAAGAAGATGAAGTGCAAGCTCAATATGATGCATCTCGGAAGATATCTTTTGATTGAAGCTTGCAAAGGAGACATGAAGACGAAGCTTAGCGAGGCCCTCCCATAATGGAGTATGGGGGAGCATTTGGAGAAGTCTTCATCAAGCATGTGCTAGCAAGCACAAACAAGAAAGGTGTTTCAACCTGAGAGAGTCAAGATCGTCATCATCTAGCTCAAGTGGAATGCTCATGGCAAAGGTATGATCTTGATAGGGCTATAGGATAGATAGGCGTACTATCAAGAGGGGCTCTCGAGTGAGTAACTTGATCGCATCTTTGTGGAGAGCTCAAACCTTTGCATGCTTGGCATATCATCTTTCTTGGTTCTTATTTGGTTTCTCTCCGTGTTGAGTTTTGGTGCTTGTCGTGATCTTCATGACAAGACCAAGTCCTTCGAAAATGGTTTTACTTTGGAAAACTTGTTGCCTTTTATCCATGTGAGTATTTAGAGCTTGGTTTATCTCCATACTAAGCTCTAGTTCATCAAAAACAGATTTCGTATGAATATCTTGTTGCGTTTTTGATGAAGGAGTTTTTACTGGTTTGCATTGTTTAGGAAAGTTCAACCTTTCCCCATTTGGTTTTATCCTCACATGATGGACTGTGATGTTTCTATGCACATTCAAGTAGAGCTCGTTGTAACGATTCCAACGAGCCAAAAATCATCGAAAACGGAGTCCGGATGGAAAAGATATTGACGTTTTCGTTTACCAGTTTCTGCTGTTTTTTGCTGTGGCGGTAGTACCGCCGCGGTACCGCCCGAGGTACCGCCGGAGCTAACAGAGAGCCGTTTTCGGCGGTACCGGAAGCGGTAGTTCCGCCGGGGCGGTAGTACCGCTGCCCGAGGCGGTAGTACCGCTACGGAAGCCTGTTTTCAGCCCGTTTTGATGCCCTAACTCCCTAAGGGGGCGGTAGTACCGCTAGGGCCAGCGGTAGTACCGCTACGGCGCGAATCTGCACCCAACGGCTGGATTTTGGGTTGAGCTATTTAAGGGGCCTTCTTCCCCAATGGTTTTCCAACCTTTCTAGCAAGTTTTGACCTCCATTGTTGACCTTCTTGAGCTTGCTATCTCTCCATCCCTCCAATGATTCTTGCTACTTCTTGAGGGAAAAGAGAGAGGAGATCTAGATCCACCTTTCCACCAATCAATCTCTCCTCTAAGTGAGGGGAACCTAGTGGATTTAGATCTTGGAGTTACTTTGTGGTTCTTCTCCTTTGTTCTTCCTCTCTTCTCCCCCCATAAGCATTAGTTGCTTTTGGTGGGATTTGAGAGTGAAGGATTTGACTCCTTTGTGGATTCCTTGTTCTTCCTCTCTTCTCCCCCCATAAGCATTAGTTGCTTTTGGTGGGATTTGAGAGTGAAGGATTTGAGCACTTGTGCTCTTGCCTTTTGCATTTGGTGCATCGGTGTGCTCTCCACGAGGATTCGTGGAAGTTGAAAGTTTGTGAGCTTGTTACTCTTGGGTCCTTGGACCCTAGACGCCTTTGTGGTGGTTGGACCCTTGTGTGGTCACTTGAAGCCGTTCGGGAGCCCCCAATCCCATTGTGGGTTGTGCCCCGGATTGTTGTTGGAGGCCGTTCGGGAGCCCCCAATCCCATTGTGGGTTGTGCCCCGGATTGTTGTTGAAAGGCTCCGGATTCCGCCTCGAAGGAATTCCGATAGTGGAAGGTGAACCAAGCCTTTGTGGTGCGGTTCATCGGAGAAGAAGGTGAAACCTTTGTGGTTGTTGAACCGTTGTGTCGGTTCACACCTCTCCAACGAGACGTACTCCCTTAACAAGGAGGAACTCGGGAATACATCCTCGTCTCCGCGTGCCTCGGTTATTTCTATACCCGAGCTTTTACTTATGCACTTTACATTGTGATAGCCTTCGTGCTTGAAGTATTCTATTGTTGTCACCTTGTTGTTTATCTTGCTTAGCATAAGTTGTTGGTGCACATAGGTGAGCCTAGTTTATTTAGGTTGTCGGCTTGTTAATTTAAACACCTAGTTTTATTCCGCAATTATCAAGCCTAAACCGGAAAAGTTTTAAACCGCCTATTCACCCCCCCCCCTCTAGGCGACATCATTGTCCTTTCAATTGGTATCAGAGCCTGGTCTCTCTTTTTGGGCTTTACCGCCTAGAGAGTAAAAGATGTCGTTTAGAGAATTAGTGCACGATCCCACTTTCATATTCAATGGCACAAATTATGATGTTTGGAAAATTCGCATGCTTAATCTTTTTAGGGCCATGGGTCCAAATTATATTAAGAGGATTGTAGATGTGAGTTTATCTCCTCCAAAGGATTCCCAAGAATTATCTTTAGAGGATGAGATAAACTCTCATCTCGAGACTCAAGTTACTAATGGTCTTATATGTGTTTTGACCGATGTAGTTCTTGCTTCAATCATGCCTTTTCGAAATGCACATGAGCTTTGGACCAAGCTTCAAGATATATATGAAGTGTCCAAAATTATTGAGAATGATTGTTCTCCCTCCACCTCCGGTCGTGATGAGTTCACAACTTCTTCCACTTCACCAACATGTGATTCGTCACAAGGTATTGATATGGTGAGTGGTGATAGAAATTGCCTTGGTGATGGTGAACTTACTATTGATTATACTTCTTCTCTATCACATTGCAATGTTCTATCTTTGGACTTAAACTCTTATAGCACTCCAAATGTCATACATGCTAGAGTTGATAGTCCTTGCATATCATGTAATAGTTGTTTAACTAAATCTCATGATGATATGCTTCATATGTCTTGTTGCCATGAAAACAATACTTCCATATCCTCTATTTCTTGCATGACTAACAATGTAGAGGAATCCCAACATTTGTTGGAACAAGACATGGTCCTCAATGGTGCTTCAAGTTTTTCTTCATCTCCCTCAACCATTAATCATGTTTGCCTTATGGCTAAGGATTCCGAGGTATCTCCCACCTCGAATCCAAATTGTGATGATGTGGATGAGGATTCTCATGAAGAAGGTTTTGACTTTGAATCCTTAACCAAGATGGGTGAGATGGTACTTGGTGCTCTCCCCAAAGGTAGTAAAGCTATCCCTCCTCTATGTGAAATCATTGCTTATATTATTAAGAGTAGGGAATTCATTGAGAATTTGGAAAGTCAATTTGATGAGAAGTGTCAAATTGAGAGAGATGACTCTATCACCATAGCTTACTTGAACGCTTCTCTTGAAGAAGAAGAAGAGCTTAGGTCTTCTCTTGAAGAGAAACTTGAATCCCTTGATGAGTCTAATGATCTTATTATTGCTAAAATCATTAAGGAAAGAGATCATGCCCTTGCTAAGTATAAAGTGCTTAAAATGGAAAAAGTTGAATTTGGTGTTGGCAATGCTAGACTAAATGAGGACATAGAGAGACTTGACAAAGCTCACAAGGCTTTAGAAAGTGAACACTCTCTCCTTATCAAGTCTCATGATCAACTCCAAACTCAACTATCTAAGAATGACAAGCTTGTCAAATTGTCTTCTTCCATCTCTAATATTAATGATGCTTGTGCTACTAACTCCACTTCTTGTGAAGCATCTATTTTGAAGGAGAATGTTGAGCTAAGGGCTCAACTTGAGTTGCTATCTAGTAAGTATGGGAAATTGGAAGAAAGTCATGAAAAGCTTTCTAGCTCTAATGATGATCTTCTAGCATCCCATGCTAGGCTAAAGTTAGCTCATGAGGCTATCTCTACAAAGGTAACATCTTGTGAGCCTCATGTGGATATTGGCACAACTTCTTCTAGAAATGCCTTATTGCCATGTGCTAGTCCGAGTGATTCATCCACTCACAATGCTTCTACATCTTGTGATGAATTACTTTTCATACCTTGTTGCTCTAACAATGAAGCGTCTACTTCCTCTAGTGTTTTTGTTGATACTAACCATGTAGAGGAATTAAATGAGCTCAAGGCCCAAGTCACTTCTTTGAAGAAAGACTTGGAAAAGCGTCATGTTGGGAAGTCCACACTTGACAATATGTTGAGTGTTCAAAGACGCCCCAATGATAAGAGTGGACTTGGATTCAACTCAAACAACAAGAACAAGTCCAAGATCATTAAGAAGAAAAAGGGCCAAGAACAAGTCAAAGACTCGGCCAAGATTGTTTGCTTCAAGTGCAAAGTTGAAGGGCACCATGTTAGATCTTGCCCTTTGAAGAAGAAGGCTCTTAGTGAGAAGCAACAAGGGAAGAAGCCTCAAGTTCAAACTCAAGCTCCTCAAGTTGAAGAACGGTCTCTTCCCAAGAAGAATCAAGCTACCCCTCCTCAAGTCAAGACTCCAACTAAGAAGAGAGGAGGAAGTAGATGTTGCTACCTATGCCGTGAGAAGGGTCACTTTGCTTCTTCATGCACTAATGGTACCTTATCCAACCCCATTATAGTTGATGATGTTTATTCTCTTCGGAAGGATAAGGTTGGCAATGTGTTTGCCAAATTTGTTGGTACTCAAAGTGGTGTCAAGAAAAGAACCATTTGGGTTACCAAACCTATTGTGACTAACCTCTTAGGACCCAACTTGGTTGGGGACCAACAAGCTAAAACTTGATCAATAGGTGTTGTTGGAGGGCTTTGGAGACTTGGCTACACTATGAAGAATTAAGGGATCTTCATCAATTATATTCTCTCAAGTCAAGTCATATGGATTATATTGTTCTATCTCATATCCAATGTTCCTCCTTGCGGTAACTTTTATTTAAATCATATATACATTGAAAGTTGCTTGCACCCTTGCATGTGTTAGGTTTTGTACCTTGCTAGTGTTTGTATGTGTTGTGCTCTCTACTTACTTATCTTGAGAAATCAAGCATGTGTATTTTGGTTTGCACACCATCTACTTGTTTTGAGCCTTATTGCTTTTATATGATATCTTATCTTGTTGGCTCTCTTTGAGAGATAAATGGACTATCCATTTTTGGAGAGTGATATGCTTCGTGCACTTCACATTCCAAAAAATGTGTGTACATGAGGAATACCACTTAGTTTTGATATATCAATATTATCTATTCTCTTTGTGGTATGTCATGCTCATGAGAAATTCAAATTATATAATGTCCATTAATTTCTCTAGTTGTTTTTGTTTGCCTCTTGTGTTAAAATAAATGGATTATCACATTATGGGGGAGTAATAAGCTATGTGCATATTACAAGCCTAGAAAACGTGAAAATGTGAGGTTTTGCCACCTAGAATTGATATTGCTAATTATCTTGTTCCTATGTGGCATGTTGCTCAAACAAGTTCCCATTTACTTAAATGCTCTTTGTCTCTCACTCTTTTGGATCTTGTTTGTGGAGGATGTTCTTGATATGGCTTTCCCTAAATATGTTCTCATATATCTTTTTGGGAAGCCAATTGATTCAAGCTACTCCTTGGAGTTGCTTTGCATTATCACATGATTTGTGAATCTATCAAGAATATCTATCTAAGCATGGCTTTTAATTCCTATTCTTTGCCTCATGCTTATGTTTTGTGAATATGATCTTGAATATATACTTGCAATCCACCACCGAGAAATATCTCCATACATTACTTGTCTTGACAAGTGATAATCATATTTGGGGGTAAATATGTTGATCATATTCACTTTGGTTCTTGCTTTTTGTTTTTGATCTAACTCTTATTTGTCTTCCTTGTATCTTTTGGATCCTTTATTGCTCTACTTGAAATTTGTTTTCTGCTTTCTTGAGTTGGGAAAAGCAATGATCCAATTCTTGTGCATTGACTTTCAAAAGTCATACTTTTTGATAATGCACTATTCTTTGGGAAGCTATCCTACTTTGAGTGGAACATCGTTCTTTAAATTGGTATTGCAATTTCTTGCCTTTCTTGAATATGACTAGTGTTTGAATATATATATAAATATATATATGGAGAGTGATGATCTCATTTGTGTGCATTTTGTATTCAAATGCAAGATCATAAATAATGCACACATCTTGGGGGAGCAATCCTATATGCTTTCGAACATTAGTTGTCTTCATTTGGTATTTGATCCCGATGACGTGTCTCTTTGGAAGACAAACATTTTTCGTCTTGGCACTTTGTGCCATCATGAAAAGTGTAGAGGGTTTGGTTTATTATTTGATGGTATTTTCTTCAATTGGTTTCTTGCTTTAATTTGGTATCTTTTCAAAGTGGTTTCTTCAATCATGTGTTGATTTGGGTCCTTGATATAATTTGGACAATTCTTTTTCTTGTCACACTTGTGTGTGCTTTCTTGGTTTAATTGGTGTTTTGTCCAAATTGTATCTCGTTTGGTTCTTGAAAGTCTTGTGCATGCATACTTACTATATGTATATCTTATGGCATGTGTACTTTCGTTGATCCAATATATAGGATAAACTCCATCAAATCCTAAATGGCTAAGATGTGCATGAAATTCAATTTCATATCAATATGCACATATTTATGTGGAGTTTGTCCTATGTATTGTAGTTGCTCTAACTACTTTGGACCCAATGAGTTTGGGTACCATTTTGTACTTGAATTTGTTTTAGGTACATGTGGAGATGCATTGGAAGCTTGTCTCATTTACAAGGAAGGTGGTGTCACCATGTGTTCATTGGAGCCAAGTTTGGATGATCGTTAACTCTTATCTTCTACATCACCAATGCTATCTCGGTAACAAGTATCTACCTCATGCTTACGTTTCTAAACTTTCAACCTTGTGTAGGTTGTATCTTGGCATGAATCTTTTTGTTGCAATTAATTTGGTTCTTGCAAAACGTCTCTATTGCAAATATGAGTAAGCCGGGATGATTACATATAAAGGGACTATACATTCATTTCTATGATTCATCGATCCCAATTATGTCAATCTAGCACTTTCTACTTAAAGTCTCTCAGGTGCAACATTGATGAATTTTCAAAATCATTTGCGTTTTGTGTTACTTGTTATCTTACTCGGAGCATCCATTTGTTAACCTTTATCCCTTGTGGATAATTTTTGATGCTATGATGAGTATGTGTTGGAAGTTCACTTATATTCCGTTAAGATATAATTGGGCTTTGTGCTATGCTTTTAAGCAAAGATCTTATTGGTGTATTTATGACTTCCTCCTGGATATCATAATCTTTACCGTGTATCTATCTTGTGTGTACATGTTTATTTGTAGACCCATATCTTAGTGATTCGTGTCTACTTAGAAACTTATACATATGAGAATAGTACATCTTTATTTGATATTCCAATTCTTTAGTTACCACCTCTTATTGCTTTTGACTCCTTGGTGGTTTCTAAAAGGCTCAAGCTTTATTTTCCATGTGTTATGCTTGGTGCATTTTACTAAACTTGTGGAGCTATTTGCTATACCTCTTTTGGTGTGTGGGTATGGGAAAGACACGATATGCACTATGTGCAACTCTTCTTGAAAGACTATGTTGATGCTATCATCCTTGTATTAGTCTCCTATAATGTCTTTTTATCTCACACCCATTATTTGATTTACCGCTCCTTGCTCTTGTTGCAAAACATTTTATTAGGTGAAAGTTGTTTTGCCTCCTTTATCATTTACATTCTCTTGCATGAGCTTGTGTTCGAATTTATCTAGGAGGGAGTGAGGATTCCATGTTGTGCACACTATATTGAAACACAAATCCTATTTGTGCACGTACCTTGGGGAGTTCCCTCATGATATTTAGAACATTTTTCGGATCCTTTTGATTGCTTGCTTCTTTCGTTGAAGTATCTTTCCATTTGATATTCTTTTGCAATCTTTGGATCCTCTATATAGTTTGATCTCCCTCCATCTATTCGTCATTGGATATGTGCATTTGATTTCACTCATATTATGAGAAATGCACACATTGTGGGGGAGCTCTCACTATATTTGCGTTCTAAGTTTTTCTTCCCATTTCGGCAATCGATGCCAATGGGGGAGAAATTTAGAGGGTTTAAGGGAATATGAGTTTGTTCTCTTGCGGTTCTCTTGCATCCTTGCTCTTTGTGTTGCATGGTTGCTTAAATTCATTATATAAACCCTCGTAAAAGGGATTGTCATCAATTACCAAAATGGGGGAGATTGAACGTGCATGGTTGCCCCCATGCGTGGTTTTGGTAATTAATGACAATCCTTATGGACTAATGTTTACATTGAGATATTCTTATAGATCTTGTCCATGGGAAATTATAGGAGTTCATGTGTTGGACTCTTCAAGATGACTTAATGACCAATGCTCTATTCAAAGGGTTTATATGAAGAATGGTCATGTGTAGAGTTGAGCTCATTGCAAGTATGGCTTGGAATAGAAGATTGAGTGAACAATCATGTTTAACCCCAAGCCATCATACATATCAAGAGAAGAAGATGAAGTGCAAGCTCAATATGATGCATCTCGGAAGATATCTTTTGATTGAAGCTTGCAAAGGAGACATGAAGACGAAGCTTAGCGAGGCCCTCCCATAATGGAGTATGGGGGAGCATTTGGAGAAGTCTTCATCAAGCATGTGCTAGCAAGCACAAACAAGAAAGGTGTTTCAACCTGAGAGAGTCAAGATCGTCATCATCTAGCTCAAGTGGAATGCTCATGGAAAAGGTATGATCTTGATAGGGCTATAGGATAGATAGGCGTACTATCAAGAGGGGCTCTCGAGTGAGTAACTTGATCGCATCTTTGTGGAGAGCTCAAACCTTTGCATGCTTGGCATATCATCTTTCTTGGTTCTTATTTGGTTTCTCTCCGTGTTGAGTTTTGGTGCTTGTCGTGATCTTCATGACAAGACCAAGTCCTTCGAAAATGGTTTTACTTTGGAAAACTTGTTGCCTTTTATCCATGTGAGGATTTAGAGCTTGGTTTATCTCCATACTAAGCTCTAGTTCATCAAAAACAGATTTCGTATGAATATCTTGTTGCGTTTTTGATGAAGGAGTTTTTACTGGTTTGCATTGTTTAGGAAAGTTCAACCTTTCCCCATTTGGTTTTATCCTCACATGATGGACTGTGATGTTTCTATGCACATTCAAGTAGAGCTCGTTGTAACGATTCCAACGAGCCAAAAATCATCGAAAACGGAGTCCGGATGGAAAAGATATTGACGTTTTCGTTTACCAGTTTCTGCTGTTTTTTGCTGTGGCGGCAGTACCGCCGCGGTACCGCCCGAGGTACCGCCGGAGCTAACAGAGAGCCGTTTTCGGCGGTACCGGAAGCGGTAGTTCCGCCGGGGCGGTAGTACCGCTGCCCGGGGCGGTAGTACCGCTACGGAAGCCTGTTTTCAGCCCGTTTTGATGCCCTAACTCCCTAAGGGGGCGGTAGTACCGCTAGGGCCAGCGGTAGTACCGCTACGGCGCGAATCTGCACCCAACGGCTGGATTTTGGGTTGAGCTATTTAAGGGGCCTTCTTCCCCAATGGTTTTCCAACCTTTCTAGCAAGTTTTGACCTCCATTGTTGACCTTCTTGAGCTTGCTATCTCTCCATCCCTCCAATGATTCTTGCTACTTCTTGAGGGAAAAGAGAGAGGAGATCTAGATCCACCTTTCCACCAATCAATCTCTCCTCTAAGTGAGGGGAACCTAGTGGATTTAGATCTTGGAGTTACTTTGTGGTTCTTCTCCTTTGTTCTTCCTCTCTTCTCCCCCCATAAGCATTAGTTGCTTTTGGTGGGATTTGAGAGTGAAGGATTTGACTCCTTTGTGGATTCCTTGTTCTTCCTCTCTTCTCCCCCCATAAGCATTAGTTGCTTTTGGTGGGATTTGAGAGTGAAGGATTTGAGCACTTGTGCTCTTGCCTTTTGCATTTGGTGCATCGGTGTGCTCTCCACGAGGATTCGTGGAAGTTGAAAGTTTGTGAGCTTGTTACTCTTGGGTCCTTGGACCCTAGACGCCTTTGTGGTGGTTGGACCCTTGTGTGGTCACTTGAAGCCGTTCGGGAGCCCCCAATCCCATTGTGGGTTGTGCCCCGGATTGTTGTTGGAGGCCGTTCGGGAGCCCCCAATCCCATTGTGGGTTGTGCCCCGGATTGTTGTTGAAAGGCTCCGGATTCCGCCTCGAAGGAATTCCGATAGTGGAAGGTGAACCAAGCCTTTGTGGTGCGGTTCATCGGAGAAGAAGGTGAAACCTTTGTGGTTGTTGAACCGTTGTGTCGGTTCACACCTCTCCAACGAGACGTACTCCCTTAACAAGGAGGAACTCGGGAATACATCCTCGTCTCCGCGTGCCTCGGTTATTTCTATACCCGAGCTTTTACTTATGCACTTTACATTGTGATAGCCTTCGTGCTTGAAGTATTCTATTGTTGTCACCTTGTTGTTTATCTTGCTTAGCATAAGTTGTTGGTGCACATAGGTGAGCCTAGTTTATTTAGGTTGTCGGCTTGTTAATTTAAACACCTAGTTTTATTCCGCAATTATCAAGCCTAAACCGGAAAAGTTTTAAACCGCCTATTCACCCCCCCCCTTCTAGGCGACATCATTGTCCTTTCAAGGGTACCTCGGGTGTCTCGGATGTCCGGTATCCACTCTGGGCACTTACCGACATAGATGTCTCCAGCCACTCCTGGTTTGACATAAGGGTATCTCGGGTGTCTCGGATGTCCGGTAGCCACTCTGGGCACTTACCGACATAGATGTCTCCAGCCACTGCTGGTTTGACATAAGGGTATCTCGGCCACTCTGGGCATATCACACACGTTGCCTTTGGCAAACCAACACAAACGATGATCTGAGATAATGAAAGATGCTGTGATACTGTGGCAAACCGAAATAAACATCGATCTGGGATATGGAAGGATGCCGTGATACAGTGGCGAACCGACATAAACGGTGATCTGGGATAAGTAAGGGTGCCGTGATACAGTGGCGAACCGACATAAACGGTGATCCGGTATATGGAAGGATGCCGTGATACAGTGGCGAACCGACATAAGCAACAACTTGGTATGATATGCCATTATAACTCGGCAAGCCGATACCAAAGACTATCCGTGATATACACTGAGACAATAATAACTATAAAATGGATCCGAGAAAACCGACATAACAAGATCATTGACATGAATACCCTCTCGGTAAAACCGATATCACCTTTAAATGTTAGTTCAGGCAGATATATATATTTAACAAGATTAATGACTCTATTTAATCGATCAAACCAAGTCTAGCACAAGACAGAAATTACAACGAGCCGCACAGCTACGCACTATGATGCTGACTCGGTTTTCACCGAGTCCTCGAGTTAATATTAGAGATCTAGCCAGTCCCCGGGTCAAGACATCTTGCTCCGGGGAAGACACACAGATAACATATTGATATGTCCCAAACGTATCTATAATTTCTTATGTTCCATACATATATTATACCAATTGCCTACATGTTTTATATACATTTTATATAGTTTTATGCATTTTCTGGGACTAACCTATTAACAAGATGCCACAGTGCCAGTTCCATGTTTTCTGCTGTTTTTGGTTTCCGAAATCCACTTAAGGAAATATTCTCGGAATTGGACAATTTTTATACCGAAGACCTTATTTTTCCCGACACGTTCCAAAAGTCCGAGGGAGAAACGAAAACGGGCACCGAGGCGCCGCCATCAGGTGGTGGCGCGGCTCCCTTCCTGGCCGCGCCAGCACCTGAGAGTGGGCCCTCGGGGCTCCACCGCCTTCGTCCTTTCACCTACTTATACCCCCCGAAAACCTAAGACGTACAACCCGAACACTTTTTACAGAAACCTTACGGAGCCGCCGCCGTCGTGAACCCTAGTTCGGGAGGGTTTAGAAGCTCTTCCCGGCGCCCTGCCGGAGAGGGGAATAATCACCGGAGGGCTCTACATCACCATGCCCGCCTCCGTACTGATGCGTGAGTAGTTCATCCTTGGACTACGGGTCCATAGCAGTAGCTAGATGGTTGTCTTCTCCTATTGTATCATCATATTTAGATCTTGTGAGCTGCCTATCATGATCAAGATCATCTTTATGTAATGCTACATGTTGTGTTTGATGGGATCCGATAGATATTGAATACTATGTCATTTGCTTCATAATATATCATGTTGTGTGTTGTTTATGATCTTGCATGCTCTCCGTTGCTAGTAGATGCTCTGGCCAAGTAGATGCTTGTGACTCCAAGAGGGGGTATTTATGCTCGATAGTGGATTCATGTCTCTATTTAATCTGCGGGAGTGACAGCAACCTCTAAGATTGTAGATGTACTGTTGCTACTAGGGATAAAACAGTAGTACTTTGTCTAAGGATAATGCTATTAATTACATTACACACTTTGCCTAATGCAATAATCTGTTGCTTGCAACTTAATATTGAAAGGGGTGCGGACACTAACCGGAAGGTGGATTATTAGTCATAGATGCGGTTGGAACGGTCTATGTATATTGTTGTAATGACCAAATGAATCTCACACTAGACATCATGACATTAGTATATGCATCATTATGCACCTCTTTATTCTGTCAATTGCCCAGCTGTAATTTGTTTACCCGCATGTATGCTATTATTATTATTTATGGAGAGACACCACTAGTGAACTGTGGACCCCGGTCTTTTTATTTAAACTGATAATACAACCAACTGCAAACTGTTACTTTCATTCTCTGCAAACATCATCTTCCACACATACGTTTAATCCTTTGTTACAGCAAGCCGGTGAGATTGACAACCTCACTGTTGAGTTGGGGCAAAGTTTCTTGATTGTGTTGTGCAGGTTCCACCTCCCTCGTCAACTACACGTCACCAAGCAATTTCTGGCGCCATTGCAAAGGGGAGACCTTCAGACGTGTTCTTCATCTCCTACTGGTTCGATAACCTTGGTTTCATAACTAAGAGAAATTTGCTGCTGCACTACTTCACACCTTCCTATTGGGGTTTTCCAACTACACACCTGTGAGTGCATCAAGAATTTCTGGCGCCGTTGCCGGGGAGATCAAGACACATCTGAAAGGGGAGTCTCTCACTTCCCAATCCCTTTACTTTGTTTTTGTCTTGCTTAGTTTATTTTTATTTCCTGTCTAGTTTGCTATTAAATATCAAAAACACAAAAAAAAAGTTACTTGCATTGTTATTTTTATTTCGGTTTAGTCATTTATTATTTCGGTTTTATTACTGTTATTTTCGGTTTGAATTTTAATTTGCTAAAATGAGTACTCCTGAGAATACTAAGTTGTGTGACTTCACTAGCACCAACAATAATGATTTTATATGCACACCTATTGCTCCACCTGCTTCCAAAGCAGAATTCTTTAAAATTAAACCTGCTTTGCTAAATCTTGTCATGAAAGAACAATTTTCTGGTGTTAGTTCTGATGATGCTGCTGCCCATCTAAATAATTTTGTTGAACTTTGTGAAATGCAAAAATATAAGGATATAGATGGTGACATTATAAAACTGAAATTATTTCCTTTCTCCTTGAGAGGAAGAGCTAAAGAATGGTTACTTTCATTGCCTAGAAATAGTATTGATTCTTGGATTAAATGCAAAGATACTTTTATTGGAAAATACTATCCTCCTGCTAAGATTATTTCCATAAGGAGTAGCATTATGAACTTTAAGCAATTTGATAATGAACATGTTGCTCAAGCTTGGTAAAGAATGAAATCTCTGGTTAAGAATTGCCCAACCCATGGACTGACTGCTTGGATGATCATCCAAACCTTCTATGCAGGACTAAATTTTTCTTCAAGAAACTTATTGGATTCGGCTGCTGGAGGTACTTTTATGTCCATCACTTTGGGGGCTGCAAC
The DNA here is from genome assembly GCA_026929855.1 of Poa annua. Classification (NCBI taxonomy): domain Eukaryota; kingdom Viridiplantae; phylum Streptophyta; class Magnoliopsida; order Poales; family Poaceae; genus Poa; species Poa annua. The sequence continues at coordinate 44,677,102 of CM049434.1, forward strand.
AAAACTTCTGGACAATATGATGGTTAATTATTCTGAGTGGCATACTGAAAGGACTCCTCAAGGTAAGAAGGTAAATTCTGTTGAAGAAACCTCCTCTTTGAGTGAAAAGATTGATATGATCATGTCTATGCTTGTGAATGGTAAATCTCATATGGATCCTAACAATGTTCCCTTAACTTCTTTAGTTGCACAAGAAGAGCATGTTGATGTGAACTACATTAAAAATAATAATTTCAACAACAATGCCTAAAGGAACAATTATGGTAATAGCAACTATAAGCCCTATCCTCCTAATAATGGTAATTCTTATAGCAATAATAGGAATACCTCCTCTGAACTTGAAACCATGTTAAAAGATTTTATCACTACACAAACTTCCTTTAATAAAACCGTTGAGTAAAAGCTTGGGAAAATTGATATTCTTGCCTCTAAAGTTGATAGTCTTGTTATTGATGTTGATCTTTTAAAATCTAAAGTCATGCCTAATGATACTAATAAGAGTAAGACCTTTGCTAAAATTAATGCCATCCAAGTTCGAATTGATGAAAATGTTAGGATGATGGCTCAATTGCGTGCTAGATGGGAAAGAGAGGAAGAATTAGCTAAAGATAATGATATTTTTAGAGTTTGCACCATTACTACTACTGAAAATAATGTTACTTCACATGCTAGTAAGCCTCCTACTATTAATGGTAACATAATTGGTGTTGGCAATGTTTCTTCTACTAGTTCAAAAAAATTAAAATTGCCTAAAACTGCTGAAACTAGTCTTGATAAAAGTGCTGAAATTTTTAAGAACATAGGAGAAAGTGATTCGGTTTGCTTTGATGATAATAATTTTGATTTTGATAATTGTAACATCTCTGAAGTTATTAAGTTCTTGCAAAAGTTAGCCACAAGTCCTAATGCTAGTACTTTAAATATGGCTTTTACTACACATATTATAAATGCTCTCATTAAAGCTAGGTAAGAGAAATTAAAACTTGAAACTTCTATCCCTAAGAAGTTAGAAGATGGTTGGGAGCCCATCATTAAGATAAAAGTGAATGAATTTGATTGCAATGCTTTGTGTGACCTTGGTGCAAGTATTTCTGTTATGCCTAAGAAGATTTATAATATGTTTGACTTGCCACTTTTGGAACATTGCTATTTGGATGTTTTTCTTGCTGATAATGCTTTGAAGAAATCTTTGGGGAGAGTTAATGATGTTCATGTTATGGTTAATAATAACCTTGTCCCCGTTGATTTTATTGTCTTGGATATTGAGTGCAACCCCTCTTATCCTATTGTTTTGGGAAGACCTTTCCTCCGCACGGTTGGTGCTATTATTGATATGAAAAAAGGAAATATAAGGTACCAATTCCCACTTAAAAAAGGTATGGAACACTTCCCCAGGAAGAAGATGAAGCTACCTTTTGATTCTATTATTCGTACAAACTATAATGTTGATGCTTCTTCTATTGGAAATACTTGAGTTTTGCTTTCTGTGCCTAGCTCAAAGGCGTTAAACAAAAGCGCGTATGTGAGACAACCCACTTTTTATTTCTGTTATTTTATTTTCTTGAGTCAAGGAACATGTCTAACTCTGTAGCAATTCCTTTGTATCTTTACTTTATTGCATAAGTTGTGCCAAGTTAAGTCTCTATTAGAAAGTTGATGCTATAATTGGATTTCTGCGCAGGAACAGTTTTTCTGCTGTCCACCGTTTAATTCGTCAGAATTCACATAAAAATCAAAATGACCTGGGATTTTTTGTGCGTGATCCTCAGATATGTACGCAACTTTAATTAGTTTTGAGTTTTCTGATTTGTGCAAGTTAAGTGCCTCGAAAAAATTAATCTTTACGGACTGTTCTGTTTTTGACAGATTCTGCCATTTATTTTGCATTGGTTCTTTTGCTGTTTTTGAATGGATTTTTTTGTTCCATAAAATTCCAGTGGCTGTAGCTAATGTCCAGTACCATGATAATGATTGTCTCCATGCAGAATATGAGAATTTTTCATTATGCACTAACCCTCTAATGAAGTTTATTTTGAGTTTGGTGTGGAGGAAGTTTTCAAGGATCAAGAGAGAGGATGATATGATGTGATCAAGAAGATGAAAAAGCCTAAGCTTGGGGATGCCCGCGTGGGTCACCCAAGAATATTTTAAGAAGACTCAAGCGTCAAAGCTTGGGGATGCCCAAGGCATCCCTTTCTTCATCAAGAACTTATCAGGTCATCTTTAGTGAAACTATATTTTAATTCTGCCACATCTTATGTGCTTTACTTGGAGTGTCTGTTTATTTTTATTTTGCTTTTGTTATTCTTGTTCTCTGAATAAAATGGATCCTAGCATTCTTGTGTGGGAGAGAGACACGCTCCGTTTTTTCATTTGAATACTCCTATTTTTCGCTTATATTTGTTGAGTATTCTTTTATAGTTACTGCAATACTTTCAGCTCTTATTTTTCATGCACCTCTTGTTCAGAGCTGTTAGTTCTCATATGTTATACTCTCTTACTTCATTGTTAAATACTTGGAGAGTTTATGTTTCAAATAAGTTGATTGGTGTTTGGTTAAGAATAGAAAATGTTAAATGTGGTAGATTGTATAACTAAATGATACATAATCTTGTAGATCATTAAATTGTGTCACTTGAATCATTGATGTTGTTTTGAGATATTAATATGCTTAATGGTAAAACATGATGGTTTAGTAAAGTGGAATGATTAATGATTGGTCTAGAAAACTTGAAGTTGTGCCACACTTAAATATCCAGTTGATAGCATAATGGTATATGACTTCTAATGTTCAAAACAACCGTAATGACTTTGTGTTATGCGCTACGTTCGGGGTCCCAACAGTGACTTGTTCATTTGCCACAGTCCCTCATGGAGTGATTTTCATTATGCCTTGGAAGATCATATTTCTAGTTGGAATATTTTTGCTTGTGAGTTCTAAAGCTGCGGTTTTCATGGCACTTCCACCACCATATTTGCTAGCCTCTTCGGTACTTTGCATTGCCCTTTCTCACATTGATAGTTGCTGCATACTTCGCGGGTACATCCAAAACTCGTGGGAGATCTTCATCATGTTCTCATACACATAAGCCAAATATCTTACTCAAAACATCCACCATACCTACCTAATACAGCATTTTCATAGCTGTTCCGAGATATATTGCCATGCAACTTTCATCTTACATTACATGACTTGTTGTCATTTATCATTTATATATTGTTTTGCATGATTCTATATAGCTGATGTGTGGTTTTACCCATGTTACGCTAGATCATTGCATATCCTGCTACACTGGCAGAGGCACCGTTTCATACACCATGTTTTATCCTTTATGAGATCCTTGTATCAAAAGTGTGTTGTCATGATAGAATGTTTGCCCCTAAAAGTGAAAAGAGCCGTGGAGGCCATCGAAAAGAGAAACAGAAAAATATAAAAAAAATGGAAAAATAGAAAAAAAAAAGAAAGAATAAAAAGAGGGCAACATTACTACTCTTTATCCATACTTGTGCTCATGTTATAGCACCTGTAATATTCATAGTCATCATTTGTGCTCATGTTTAGCACATTTACTCCATATGTGAGAGTTTTCATGTTCTACTTATATAACTATGTGGGGAACTTTACACTATAGAACTTGGCTTATATATTCCAATGATGAGCCTACTCAAAAGTGCTCTAGATCTTCATGAGCAAGCAAGTTAGATGCACCCCCACTAGTTTCATTAGAGAGATTTCATACACTTATAGCTCTATGTGCATCCGTTGTGTGGCAATCACTACTCCTTGCATAGCTTCGATTGTAAGACTTCCTCTTGTCTAATGATCACTTTCAGCTGTGTGAGACTTTCTTCCGTTGGCCTTCCAAAGCTCCATTATTATTCTTTTAGCCACAATATCCTGGTGCCAGGAACCAACACTGAACACTTGCTTGTCTTTGAGTGAACAAATAGAGAGATGATTTTCTACGTGCATATTGTTATTGCTTGACTTGATCCTTTCACAAAGTTGTCATGAGTGTTTGATTCATTAGATAATTATATTGTTGTTCTTGAAGCTTAAATCATCTTTAATATCTACTATGCACGGCTGATTGTTCTCTATTACTAATTCATTGAAAGTTTTGCTTTGTTCTTCCTACTTGTTTATTCATTACTCATTTGATATAATATATAAACTACAGCTTTTATTCTTTTGATCTCAGTTTACATGCATTGCATTATTATATGATCAAGATTGTGTGAAAGCATGTCACTTCAGAAATTATTCTTGTTATCGTTTTACCTACTCGAGGACGAGTAGAACTAAGCTTGGGGATGCTTGATACGTGCCAAACGTATTTATAATTTCTTATGTTCCATGCTTATATTATACCAATTGCCTACATGTTTTATATACATTTTATATAGTTTTATGCATTTTCTGGGACTAACCTATTAACAAGATGCCACAGTGCCAGTTCCCTATTTTCTGCTGTTTTTGGTTTCAGAAATCCACTTAAAAAAATATTCTCGGAATTGGACAATTTTTATACCGAAGACCTTATTTTTCCCGACACGTTCCAAAAGTCCGAGTGAGAAACGAAGACGGGCACCGAGGCGCCGCCATCAGGTGGTGGCGCGGCTCCCTTCCTGGCCGCGCCAGCACCTGAGGGTGGGCCCTCGGGGCTCCACCGCTTTCGCCCTTTCGCCTACTTATACCCCCCTGAAAACCTAAGACGTACAATCCGAACACTTTTTCCAGAAACCTTACGGAGCCGCCGCCGTCGTCAACCCTAGTTCGGGAGGGTTCAGAAGCTCTTCCCGGCGCCCTGCCGGAGAGGGGAATAATCACCGGAGGGCTCTACATCACCATGCCCGCCTCCGGACTGATGCGTGAGTAGTTCATCCTTGGACTACGGGTCCATAGCAGTAGCTAGATGGTTGTCTTCTCCTATTGTGCCATCATGTTTAGATCTTGTGAGCTGCCTATCATGATCAAGATCATCTTTATGTAATGCTACATGATGGGATCCGATGGATATTGAATACTATGTCATTTGCTTCATAATATATCATGTTGTGTGTTGTTTATGATCTTGCATGCTCTCCGTTGCTAGTAGATGCTCTGGCCAAGTAGATGCTTGTGACTCCAAGAGGGGGTATTTATGCTCGATAGTGGGTTCACGTCTCTATTTAATCTGGGGGAGTGACATCAACCTCTAAAATTGTAAATGTACTGTTGCTACTAGGGATAAAACAGTAGTACTTTGTCTAAGGATAATGCTATTACTTACATTACACACTTTGCCTAATGTAATAATCTGTTACTTGCAACATAATACTGAAAGGGGTGCGGACGCTAACCGAAAGGTGGATTATTAGTCATAGATGCGGTTGGAACGGTCTATGTATATTGTTGTAATGCCCAAATGAATCTCACACTAGACATCATGATATTAGTATATGCATCATTATGCAGCTCTTTATTCTGTCAATTGCCCAGCTGTAATTTGTTTACCCGCATGTATGCTATTATTATTATTTATGGAGAGACACCACTAGTGAACTGTGGACCCCGGTCCATTTCTTTAAACTGATAATACAACCAACTGCAAACCGTTACTTTCATTCTCTGCAAACATCATCCTCCACACATACGTTTAATCCTTTGTTACAGCAAGCCGGTGAGATTGACAACCTCACTGTTGAGTTGGGGCAAAGTTTTTTGATTGTGGTGTGCAGATTCCACCTCCCTCGTCAACTACACGCCACCAAGCAATTTCAGGCGCCATTGCAAAGGGGAGACCTTCAGACGTGTTCTTTATCTCCTACTGGTTCGATAACCTTGGTTTCATAACTGAGTGAAATTTGCTGCTGCACTACTTCACACCTTCCTCTTGGGGTTTTCCAACTACACACCCGTGAGTGCATCACATATGCCGAATTACTTTTTAGACCGAGTTCCCGAGTATGCTTTCATGTTTACTACACTCAATAACCTCTGCTCTTGACTACCATTCTAGGCGTTCGTCAGTCGAGTCACAAGATTATATCCGATAGCATACATTACTTGAACTTTGAAACAAAGTTGAAAGCTATTCGGTATATGGGCAACACAGACAACAACATGCATAGACGAACAAGGCTGTTCCCGAGACTCACCTCGGGGTGCCGGCCTACAAATGATATAGGAATCACCGACATAAAACATAAGTATAAAGACGAGGCAGTCCCCGAGTTTATCCCGGGATGCCGACATACAAACGATCCAAACAGCAGGCATGCATATAAATAACAGGGCAATCCCCGAGTTCACCTCGGAGTGCCGACATACAAATAATTCAGAACAAACAGACATAAACCACATGCATACAGATAAATTAATTCCCGAGTTGTTCTACCGACTTAGGATGAAAAGCATAACTGACCGGTGAGCCAGTCCCCGGGTCAAGACATCTTGCCCCCGGGGAAAAATACACAGACAACACAACAGGACAGTCCCCGGGTAACGACATTTCATTCCGGGGTTAACAAATAAGCTAGGCACGAAGGGGCAGTCCCCGAGTAATATTTGAAATTAACTAACTGCATGCGGTACCGGAAAGAATACTCACGGAGCCTGGCTGGTGTTGCGCGGATCGAACGAGTCGACACGACCCGGGCAACTGTCGGGGAGTTACCCGGGATCTGTCGAAGAAGAGCGCCGATACCGGCTGCGCCGGCCTCTGCTTGCGGCGGCGAGTTAGAGTGCAAGGACAATGGCGATGTCGACTCCCCGAGTTGATAAAGAAGGTCCCGTCCGAATTTAGTCCAGCAAGCGCCACTTTCAGCCCCACGGTGGGCGCCAACTGTCGTCGTGGCGAACAACAGATGCCTACGGGTAGGCTGATTTGTGGGGCCGGATGGACGCTAGAGGATTCGGGGAGGGATAGCGCGCTAAGAAGCACACACGGAAGTACACATGAACACGGGGACTTACCCTGCTTCGGGGCTGTCGTGAGGAGATAAAACCCCTACTGCAGCATCTAGCCTATTTGTGTATTTTTCCTCTCCGCATATGCGTGGTACAGATTGCTCCATGAGCTGGGCGAAGCGTGCCTCTAAGAGGGCTTGAGCAGGAAAGAGCAAAGGGGGAAATGAGCCAGCCCGAGTCTCGGCCGGCCGTGACCGTGTGTCCCTCTCCCTCTCCCCCTGGTGCCCTTTATATAGGAGCCCAGGGGACACATGAGGGGACAAGGAGACAAAGACAACTATGCACTATTGCTGATTTGACTACTGGGGTCTTATCAGCACTGTTCACTGCACTATGCAGTGTACTCTAGTCATATCATCGGCACTGTAGCCATGCCTGGTCACACTCACGGCAGGCAGAACCCGTGCGGCGCGCGTCCTTGTCCTGTCTGCTTGCGCCTGTCTTCAGAATCATCCGTACCGGTCGGGAAAGCCGGGGTGCCGCCATGTCGGGGAAGCCGGGAGTGCCACCATGTCGGGGAAGCCGGGAGTGCCGCCATGTCGGGGAAGCCGGGGTGCCGCCATGTCAGGGTAGCCGGGAGTGCCGCCAAGTCGGGGAAGCCGGGAGTGCCGCCATGTCGGGGAAGCCGGGACTGCCGGGGCGAGGCCGAGGTCAACGATGGTGCGGGCGAGCTGGAGGCAGGGGCGAGGTTGAATACGGCTTTGTGGTGTCGGTGAGGTGAAGGTCGAGGTTGGAGATAACTCGGACGGCCCGAAGACCTAAGGCATCGTGCCCCTCCGCTGGCTACCTCGGTCCACCCGAATTACCCATAAAGTCGGCCCATCCCCAGCTTGGGCTGGCCGGGAGAGCGCTTATGTCGGCCCAAGTCGCATCTCTTTGCCTATCATTTTATCTTTCACCCACTTACTTATTTACCTTATCTTTTTCCTCTAGTATAAGCATAATAACACCACAACCTTAGGGTACCGGGGGTTACATCCCCGACAATACTACTAACCCTAGGGTGTTGATCCATGGGCGCACAAATATAACGGACACCAAAGGACAGTACCATATCAACAAACAACTCTAATGAACCTCATGCATTCAACAAAGCAATCAAAAGACAAATAACTACACAAACATGTCATAGATCATAGGATAAATATTATAGCATCAAACACCATGTTTACATAGGACGGTACAGAGGTTTATGTGAGGATGAACCACTGAATACAAGGAGGAGTTGGTGATGGAGATGACGGTGAAGTCGGTGAAGGGGGCAGCGAGAGGCGCAGGGCGGCGGCGGCGGTGGCGCGGGGAGCTCCTCCCCCACCGCCGGCAACAAGGGAGAAGCCCCCTTCCTTCATGGCTTCTTGGGAGCCCTCCCCCATGGAGATGGGATCCATGGGGGAGGCAAAAACGTGGCTTTTGGTGGCTGAAATTCGTGGGTGGAGGAGACTCCCACGACCTAGGGTTTCCCTTTTTATATAGACTCTCGGATTTCCGTCAACCCCTATTGGGTTCCACGAAAACGGACATATCTGGAGCATCCGGACTCGGATTGGGCCGAATTTTTAGTCCAGGTTTATTAGCATAAAATTGGCTACAATTTCGGCTTGTATGTCACCTTCATTTGACGTCGTCTTCAGGACGAAACATGACAATCTTCGAAAATAGTTTTCAGACAGATTTCTGGAAAGTCCCAATTCGACTCCAACAAGGTTTCTTTTTATATTCTTAATAATTCCTACACATCAAAGTGTAAAACAAGAACATTGTGCACTTTTGGAAATATTAGTAGGTTAGTCCAAATAAATCATAAACTTAATATAAAAACAAGTGCCAAAGGCATAATATTAACATGAAACAATCAAAAATTATAGATACGTTTTGTACGTATCAACATCCCCAAGCTTAATTCCTGCTCGTTCTCGAGTAGGTAAATGATAACAAAATAATTTTTGATTGTAAATGCTATGATCAGGTTTTTAACCATTGCATGATGTACGGATAGTAAAACTTAACAATCATGTTATCTAATGAAAAGTATCAACCAACCAAGAGCCAATAACATGAAGTTTATAAACATCAACAAGATTGTAATGATCAAAATAAAGAATGGTAGAGTGGTATCTCGCTTGCCTGAATTTGTACAGCAAAACATAAATGTCCGGGCACCTTTGAAGTTTTAAATGAAGACTAGATATAAAGATATCAGAGATAAAAGAATCAAGCTATGTCACGGTTAACCGTATTCTGGGACAAGCACATTACACTAAGAATGACAATTATGCTCTCGAGAAGGTACTCAAAGAAAGGATGGTGACTCAACATAAAAACAAAAGATAGCCCCTTCGCGGAGTGAAGCAAGGATTTAACATGTGCTAGAGCTTTTCATTGTTTTGAAAACGGGAGTAAAATTGTTTTTGAGTGGTGGTTGTCCCATCAACGAATGTCAATAGAGTTCCTGTTATCTTCCATACTAAACAAGTTGAGAGCGGTTCCGATTTACAGGTATTTTATAGTATGCTCTTTATATATGGCTTGACACTCCTCCCAACCTTTGCTTATCACAAACCATGGCTAACCGAATCATCAGATGCCCACCAACAATCAAATACCATGGAGAAGTGTCTATTTTCACTTTCTTAAATCTTTTGGATATTATAGTGGTCTAACCAGCTCTTTGCAAAATTAATGACTAGCATATGAAGCATGCAAGCCGAGGTTTACTTAATTAGTATGGAAGATAACAAGCACAACTAGTACTTCATCATGGGCTAAAACAGTGTCACAAAATGAGAAGTATTTTAAAGGTTTTAAAGGTAGCACATGCAAATTTACTTGAATGGTTTGAAATGCCATGCATAGGAATTTATAGTGGACTCTTTGGGATAACTTGGTTTTTAGGGATTTGGAAGCACAAGCAGTAATACCGCGTAGTACAAGTGGAGGCTAGCAATAGTCTGGGAAGCGACAATCAAGAGAGCAATAACTGTCATAATCATGCTTGCGACAAAATGGAATTAACGGAGGCATAAAAATGGTACAAGAACTCTGAGGCAAAATAAATCATCGAGGCTTTGATTGACTTTTGCTTGAGTCATAAACATGTGTGAGCATGTGCCAAGTCGATTCAAGTAAACCATTCAGAGGAGGATACCACAATGCCATACCATCTTATGAACAGACAATGCATGTTAAGATCAAAATGATATAACGTACACTATTAGCTAGTTGAAACTAACCGTAAGAATACATAAACTACTAAACAATATCATTTACACATCATTTTTAAGTTTACTAAACTTTGAACCACCTCTCCAAACAGGAGATAAATAAAAGATGTGACGATCAACTTATTTTAACATAAACTCTCCAAATATTTTATCAATGAAATAAGAGAGATAGTAAATGTTGCGGCTTTCAGCTTTCTCCATAAATATAAACAATAAGTGCCGCGGCTTGATGCATCGGTGAGGTGTTGTTGGGAAACCCCAAGAGGAAGGTTATGAAGTAGTGCAGCAGCAAATTTCTCTTAGTTGTGAAACCAAGGTTATCAATCCAGTAGAAAACTAGAATTCTTCCAAAGGTTGTTGGCGGCGGAATATGGCACGGCGCAACACCAGGGATTCCGGCACTGACGTGGAACCTGCACACAACACAACCAAGATACTTTGCCCCAACTTAACAGTGAGGTTGTCAATCTCGCTGGCCTACTGTAACAAAAAATTAAACGTGTGTGTGGAAAATGATATTTGTTTGCAGAGAATGAAATTAACAGTATTGCAGTATGTTGTTTTATCAGTTTTAGGAAAAATGACCGGGGTCCACAGTTCACTAGTGGTGTCTCTCCATAAATAATAATAGCATACATGCGGGTAAACAAATTACAGCTGGGTAATTGACAGAATAAAGAACTGCATAACAATGCATATACAAGTCATGATGTCTAGTGTGAGATTCATTTGGGCATTATAACATGATACATAGACTGTCATCCAACTGCATCTATGACTAATAATCCACCTTCAGAATAGAATCCGCAACACCATTCAGTATTAAGTCGCAAGCAACAGATTATTGAATTAAGTAAAGTGTGTAATGTAAGTAGCACAAATATCCTTAGATAAAGAACTACTGTTTTATCCCTAATAGCAACAGTACATCTACAATCTTAGAGGTTGCTGTCACTCCCCCAGATTAAATAGAGACATGAACCCACTATCGAGCATAAATACCCCCTCTTGGATTCACAAGCATCTACTTGGCCAGAGCATCTACTAGTAACGGAGAGCATGCAAGATCATAAATAACGCACTCACAAGATATATTATGAAGCAAATGACATAGTACTCAAATATTCATCGGATCCCAGCAAACACAACATGTATACAATAAGATGATCTTGATCATGATAGGCAGCTCACAAGATCTAAACATGATGGCACAATAGGAGAAGACAACCATCTAGCTACTGCTATGGACCCGTAGTCCAAGGATGAACTACTCACGCATCAGTCCGGAGGCGGGCATGGTGATGTAGAGCCCTCCGGTGATGATTCCCCTCTCCGGCAGGGTGCCAGGAAGAGCTGCAGAACCCTCCCGAACTAGGGTTGACGACGGCGGCGGCTACGGGATGTTTCGTGGAAAAGTGATCGGGTACTTAGGGTTTTTCCCTCGGGGGGTATTTATAGGCGAAAGGGCAACGTCGGTGGACGCCCGAGGGGCCCACACCACGTGGTGGCGTGGCCAAGGGGGGAGCCGCGCCTCCTCTAGGTGTGGCCGCCTCGTGGCCCCCCTTCGTCTCCTCTTCGGTGTTCTGGATCTTTCCAAGAAAAATAGAGACTTTGGCTTCCAAGAAAACTAATTAGAGATAAAGCAAACAAGTGCACACAAGAATATTCACCCACACGCTATTGCTCCCCGGCAACGGCGCCAGAAAAGGTATTGATATCCCACAAGTATAGGGGATCGTGTGTAGCCTTTTCGATAAATAAGAGTGTCGAACCCAACGAGGAGCTAAAGGTAGGATGAATGTTCTCTATCAACCACTGGTACAACTCTACGCACACCAAACGTTTGCATTATCTATTAAATAAAACTAGAGCAATAATACACGTATGAGAGATAGCTTTGCAAGATAATAAATAAAAGAAAGTAAATGTTAGTGCTGCAGTAATAAAATATACTAAGTAACCATCAACTAACAGTACCATGAGTAGTGATGCTAATTGTGGTGGCTTTGTCCAAGATTAATTAGTAAAAATATCGGTTTCATTGTCTTCGATGCAGTTTTATATGTGGGAGAGGCTAAATATATATGCACTCCACTACTTGGGATTACAAGTACTATATGATTGAATTGTTAGCAAACATCCGTAAATACTAACAATGCATTAAGGTCTCCCCAACCATAGTCTTAAGTTCATGGTCCTCTTACTCCCATACGTGCAACTAACCGGTTCGAGTCCTCAGGTTTCTGTCACTCCGGCAAAACTACCCCCCTTCCTTTGCACATACTACTAACCCTAAGGTGTTGATCCATGCGCGCACAAATATAATGGACACCAAAGGACAGTACCATATCAACATACAACTCTAATGAACCTCATGCATTCAGCAAAGCAATCAAAAGACAAATAACTATGCAAACATGTCATATATCATAGGATAAATATTATAGCATCAAACACCATGTTTACATAGGACGGTATAGAGATTTATGTGAGGATGAAACACTGAATACAAGGAGGAGTTGGTGATGTAAATGGCGGTGAAGTCGGTGAAGGGGGCAGCGAAAGGCGCAGGGCGGCAGCGGCGCGGGGAGCTCCTCCCCCGCCGCCAGCAACAAGGGGGAACGCCGCCCCTTAGCCCCCTTCCTTCATGCCTTCTTGGGAGCCCTCCCCCCCCATGGAGATGGGATCTGGGATCCATGGGGGAGGCAAAAACATGGCTAATAGTGGCTGAAATTCGTGGGTGGAGGAGACTCCCACGACTTAAGGTTTCCCTCTTTATATAGATGCTCGGATTTCCGTCAACCCCTCTTGGGCTCCACGAAAACGGGCATATCTGGAGCATCCGGACTTGGATTGGGCCGACTTTTTAGTCCAGATTTATTAGCATAAAATTGCCTACAATTTCGGCTTGTATGTCAACTTCATTTGATGTCGTCTTCAGGCCCAAACGTGACAATTTTCGAAAATAGTTTTCAGACAGATTTCTGAAAAGTCCGAATTCGACTCCAACAAGGTTTTCTTTTATATTCTTGATAATTCCTACACATTAAAGTGTAAAACAAGAACATTGCGCACTTTTGCAACTATTAGTAGGCTAGTCCAAATAAATCATAAACTTAATATAAAAACAAGTGCCAAAGGCATAATATTAACATGAAACAATCAAAAATTATAGATACGTTTTGGACATATCAGCGACATCCTGGCTATGATTCGGCGCGACGACGGCCGGCCGGGGCTGCACAAAGTTCGCGCGGGCGGCGGCATAGGTTTTCCCGTAGCAGCATTGGTCGCTGCCGACGGTTCGGGAGCGAGCGGTTTACCGGCGGTAGACGCAAAAGGGGTTCCGGTTGCTTCGGCGGCCCCGTCCATGGCGTACTGGTTGCCGGAGGCCGGGGAAGTGGTGCAGTCGTATGGGGGAGGGGGAGGGGGGGGGGGGGGGGGGGGGCGCAGTGCCGGGAGATTTGTAGGGCAGTTCGGTGCACGTGCGCACGTCGTTAAAGATATGCGGCAGTAACTTGGCTGTCGCAAATATGCAACACGACGCGGTACTGCTGTAAATATTTTATAGCACCAAATCCGGATAGGACAGCTGTGGGAGGCGTTTTTTCAGTCCGCACTACTGCATCAGACGTTGCGTTGCTGGCGTAAAATGCAGCGGCAATTAATTAGAGATGCCCATGCTACTTTTCATGGATTTGCTTGAGACATGTGAGTGAGAATTTTCCTGGAGAGTTCAAGAGTCCTAAACATATGAACCTTTTTATGGAGCGTTTTATATGCTCTCACAACCACAATATTTGATTCAAAGGTGAAAGATATGGCGCGAGTTCAGGATGTCATGCCATGGTTCCAGCATTTTCTACCAAATCTCGCAGTTTCTTACTTTAAGGTTATGCGATATGACAATTTGAATTAATCTTGGCATGACAACTCGCTGCACGAGCACGACCCGGGGCTCTCGCGACCTTGGCGCCTAGGGCAAGCTGACGCCGCGGCCAGCCTGATTTCCTCCCGTCAATGACCTCTCCGGTCAGTGGAAACAGATCCGACCACTCCTCAATGTCCTCTCTCGTCTATGCTGCGCGGCATGTAACTGTTTGGTCCGCTGACGCAGCGGTGCTCCCATTCTCGGGGTCCTCATACCCGCGATGGCGGCCACCTGGGCCTTACCGCCTAAGTCCTCTACTTTCGCTTGGTTGGAGGAGAGAGAATGGAGAAAAATTATAGCTTTGTCTTCCCTTAACTAAGGGATGATCACTTAAAAAATAAGAGAAATACGAGATAATGCATTGTATAAATATGTGAATGGCTAAAAAAATAGTATGTGGCATCGCTACCATTATTCATGCCCTTAGCCCCACCCTAAAACTCGTACACTGGTAAGACGATTAATTTTCTTTTGTTGAAACCATGGAAGTGACCTCTACAACGTACTCTGCTACTCGGGAAATTTGTCGGAGCCAAGGCCGATTTCTCGCTCACACGGGTGAAAGCAGAGAGCACCCGAAAGGCGCGGCCACCGCACCAGCTCGTGCCCCCGAAGCCCCTCACCCGCGCTCGCGCGCATGCAATGCATGACGACGCCCTGACGACGAACACCGCCACCACCACCGCCCCATGGCCGGCTTCCTCCACCGCCACGTCCTCCCGCCCTTCCGCCGCCCGCCGCTCCCCTTCTTCCACTCCGGCGCCGGCGCGTCCTCCTCCTCCGCCCAGCCCCACCGCCGCCGCCCATGGACGCCCCGCCGCATCCTCGACCCGGGGGACGATGTCGTCCTCAACTGGAACCGCCTCTTCCTCGTCAGCTGCATGGTCGGCCTGTTCGTCGACCCCATGTACTTCTACCTCCTCTACCCCCAGGGCAACGCCTGCGTCGAGATGGACATGAAAATCGGCGTCGTCGTCACCGCCATGCGCACCGTCGCCGACCTCTTCTACCTCGCGCACATGATCCTCAAGTTCCGCACCGCCTTCGTCGCGCCCAACTCCCGCGTCTTCGGCCGCGGCGAGCTCGTCAGGGACCCCGATCAGATCGCCATCCGGTACCTCAAGAACGACTTCATCATCGACCTCGCCGCTATGCTCCCAATCCCGCAGGCATCCATCCATCCGTCCATTTCGCTCTCCCTCTCTCGTTTCATCAATCCACAAGGGCGCATTTCAAATTTGGCAATCTTACTGTATATATTTATGCTGTTGTTGTATTGTACATATGTTGCTCTTCACATTGTTAATTTCATTAAAAAAATGTCTCTTAAAATCTTAAATGTGATTGCATCGAAAGCTGTTCGTCTTTTTCAGATGCAAGTAATGAATCCCGTGTTCCTTTCTTGTGCATGCCATGATTTAGGTCCAAGAGACAACAGAGTATTTACCTTCAGATCTTGATGCATTACATACTACGTTTCCCTAAACAATACTGGAACTGAATCAAATGATGTGTTAAAATTACATATCCAGCTCATATATGTATAATCAAGAATGTTTCAGAATTAAACACAGTAGCTAGATTGAGGTTCTTAGTGGTGATCACATTTATACCATGCTGTGGCTGTCAGATTTGCATCTGTGATAAGCTGAGTAACTTTGTTCACGCAGATAATTATCTGGTTTGTCATACCAGCTGTGAGCAACTCCTCGGCAAACCACACCAACAACACACTCTCACTGATCGTGTTGATCCAGTACATACCAAGAGTGTTCCTCATCATATCCCTCAACTCCAAGATTGTCAAGGCCAGTGGAGTGGTCACAAGAACTGCCTGGGCAGGGGCTGCTTACAACCTGCTCCTCTACACATTGGCTAGTCATGTATGTCGTGTTTTCCCACATTCCATTTTGATCATAAAGATTCCAGGCTTGCTTTCTGTTTACGAAGTTTATTATGATTAATGACCATGGTGTGTATGTATGCAGGTCCTTGGGGCTCTGTGGTACCTGTTGTCCATTGAGAGGCAGTACACCTGCTGGGTGGACGTCTGCACAAATGAGAATGGTACTGTCCCCGGAATACCGAAATGTTCCATGGCCTATCTGGATTGCAAAACGAACCACGATCATAGTCGGATGAAGTGGTTCGCGGTTAGCAACATCAACAAGGCGTGCGAACTTCCCGATGCAACATATAAGTACGGGTTATTCGCCGACGCTCTGAATCTCAGTGTCGTCAAGGCGTCATTCTTTGAGAAGTATCTCTACTGCCTCTGGTGGGGTTTCCGGAACTTGAGGTACATATAAAGATGATGTTTTCTTTTTTATGTGAGAACTAAATTCTCAGTGAGATCATTACAGAGGATTCAAGGATAACTGATTATGTTCACATTTTCTGCAAATTGCTAGTTCCTATGGACAGAACCTGCAGAACACCACCTACAAGGGGGAGACCATATTCTGCATCTTGATATGTATCATGGGCCTTGTCTTCTTTTCACATCTCATTGGAAACATGCAGGTATTTGTTTGTATTTATGAAAACGTTTTTCTCCTCAAAATTTGACCTGCCATTGTGGAATCCCCCAAATTAACATGGGTGCAGATAATTCTCAAACTTAAGCTTTGATGCACAATAATTAATTATTATCACACGACAGTACAATCTGCTAATTATTTTGTCACTGGACCATATTGTTTTCAGCATCACAACATCGTAAATTGGTCTTTGGTTTGCTTGCAGACATACCTGCAGTCGATGACGGTGAGGCTGGAGGAGTGGCGGGTGAAGCGGCGCGACATCGAGGAGTGGATGCGTCACCGTCAGCTTCCCCTGGAGCTCCAGGAGCGTGTCCGGAGGTTCTTCCAGTACAAGTGGCTTGCCACCAGGGGCGTCGACGAGGAGTCCATCCTCCAGTCTCTGCCGCTCGACCTCCGACGCGAGATCCAGCGCCACCTCTGCCTCGCCCTCGTCCGCCGAGTGCGTCGCCGCACCACGCCATTGCCATTCCTCTCTGACGTCGGCACGGTGATCTGACCATCGGCATTGTTCTCTTCTTGCAGGTGCCATTCTTCTCGCAGATGGACGAGCAGCTGCTGGACGCCATCTGCGAGCGGTTGGTGTCGGCGCTGAGCACCAAGGACGCGTACATCGTGCGGGAGGGCGACCCGGTCAACGAGATGCTCTTCATCATCCGTGGTGAGCTGGAGAGCTCGACGACGGACGGCGGCCGGACCAACTTCTTCAGCTCCATCACGCTCCGGCCGGGGGACTTCTGCGGCGAGGAGCTCCTGACGTGGGCGCTGATGCCCAACCCGAGTCTCAACTTCCCGCAGTCGACGCGCACGGTGCGGTCGGTGACGGAGGTGGAGGCCTTCGCGCTTCGGGCCGAGGACCTCAAGTACGTGGCCAACCAGTTCAAGCGCCTCCACAGCAAGCGGCTCCAGCACGCGTTCCGGTACTACTCCCACCAGTGGCGGAGCTGGGGCGCCTGCTTCGTGCAGGGCGCGTGGAGGCGGCACAAGAAGAGGAAGCTCGCCAAGGAGCTCATGAAGCAGGAGGGCCTCCTCTTCGAGGACGGCCAGGGCGGCGACGACGACCGCGGCGGGGCTGGCGCCGCCGCCAGCGACAGCGCGCCGCTGCTCGGGGAGTACAAGGATGCAGCTGGCGCAGGCGGCGCGGCGTCCTCGTCGGCGGACGCGGGCGACGCCGGCAACACGCACCTCGGCGTCACGTTCCTGGCGTCCAAGTTCGCCAAGAACACCAAGAAGGGCGCGCACCAGAAGGTGGTGGCGCAGCAGAGGATCGACGACGTGTCCAGCATGAAGTTCCCCAAGCTGGCCAAGCCTGACGAGCCGGATTTCTCCTTGCACACCGAAGACGCGCTGTAGAGAGAACACGACCGTCCATTTCTAGTGTGCTGACGACCACCACCACCATTTGTTCTTCTCTTCTTTCTGTCACTCACTGACGCTCGGTCAGGATCATGGAAGTGTACTTACCTAGATAGATGAAGCTGGAGCTGCATGTTGTACTGTATACTAGTGCTGATTTAGCAAAGTTGATCTTACATGGGTTCAGATTGTTTGTAGCGATTTGAATGCGCTACTGCGGTGCTGCATTTTTTTTTTCAAGGATACACATGTATCAAATTCATAGAAGAAGCGGCCAACCAGCCGAATTACAACTCCACGCGGCTTGGCACATGCGCCTTGCTCGCACCCACACAAAAAGCAAAGGGATTACTCTAGTGCTAGTCTACCTCGTAAGAGCTTGGCCAAACACCAATTCTCCGCTTCTTCCGCAATGCGGGAGCTAATCACCGCTGCGGAAGGACGCGCCCCTTCGAAAACTATGTCATTGCGGTGCCTCCACAAACACCAGCAGATGAGTGTTGTGGCTGTCCACATGTCTCGCTCAGAACACGGTCTCGTTAGTCAGTCCACTAGTGTCGTGTCCGGAGTGGGTGCGACCACCAAGGTGCCCCAGTGTCACATAGCGGTCATCCAGATTTCTCGGGCGAACACGCAACCAAGAAGCAGGTGGTCAATATCCTCATCTTCTGCGGTGCTGCATGAAGATGAGCAATCGACCAGACATGTCTTGTTTAGAAACACCGGTTACAGAAAGTGCTATTGGAGGCCGGGCACCAGAGTAGTCGTCTTCAAGAAAATATCTAAATCCCTTATTTTTTTAAATCTCAAAAAAATTGAAAGTGTATGAGAAAAGTTACATGTATAGTATGTCAGACACACGTATCATCGAAATAGTTTTTCACATTAGCCACACAATAAAAGGGACAGATGAGGATCAAAGCCGTTTATGTATTCACACACAAAAAATGAGATATTTCTAAAAAAAAGTATTTTTGTTCTTTTTTAAAATCGGCCTCCATGGTGCACGTGCAACACAATCTAAGCAAATCGGGCTCCAAAAGCTCAGTTTAAATAAACAAACATAGTCCAAACATTTTTTTATTTAGGGAAAGCATAAAGTAAACATGATAGTTGGTGGAAACACAATCTAAGCACTATTATAACAAACATTAATAATGTTTGGACGTTCTTGACTTAAACATAATCCAAATGAGCACACTAAACTTCAACAACCAAACCTAGCAAATCTGAAGTTAGTACATCCAAAAGCTAGCATAGTCCAATTAAATATACTTGACAATGTTTAACCTAAATGCATTTTTTAAAGGAATTTAACCTAAATGTATTAAACTAGCACATCCGAGTCTGAAATCATACTAAACTATGACAGACAAATCTTCAGTAACAGAAGTCTGATAACATGCAAGTCAAACCTAGTAGTAGCTCTAAACATAGACAATTATCTCAACAAAGTCTAGACCAATTGCATGAGAGTCACTCTTTAGTTTTCACCAGTAGAAGTGTTCCTTTCACACAATGACTCCCTCCAGTTTAATCTCATTCCACCCTTCGATGAAGGCAACATGTTCATCGATGTAATGCCCACCTTATGTTGGTTCTTCAAGGCCTCTCTTCCATAAGGGCGAATTCCATTTATTGGGCACTTGTAGCCACGAAATGTTTCTCCGAGAATGTACTGGCAGCACCTGCACCATAGATAAGTTCCGGTGAGAAAGTCTGGACTGACATATAATGTACTATCAGAATGAACTGAATTAAAGTAACGTCAGAACTAATTATGACCGTAAAGTACTCACGAAAAATTTGGATTGTCAGATTGCATTTTCATAAAGTAGTCACGAATGGCCTCGACATCACCACTTCAAAGTTTTAGTTGTCTTGTTTTCTCTAGAAAATTGTGACATTCTTTCTCACCAAAGATCATGTTGTCATGACCATCCACTACCACAACAAAAGAATTGAAATTCTTGTTTACTCATATTCCAGAGCCCGATCATTCCAGAGCTAATGGCTTCTATACCACTGACAAACTCAACAATTGCTCATTTGCCATCCAACAAAGCTCCAGTTCTCATATACCAAACACAAACGAATTCTATTGCTTATTTACCACTGACTGTTATTCTAGCATTACCTCATTCCGGTAAGAGGCTAAAATGACCAGCCTGCCCTCAATGGCAAATAAGCAACAGTTATAAAACAAGTATACAAAAAATTGGCAACATTTCGCCTATATTTTTCAGGGCGCGGAGGAGCGGCGATAGGCGCTGGAGGAGCGCGGGTTCCGCGACGGGAGGTGGGGGCGTGGGTGTCGGCGACGAGGGATGGGGAAGCGGCCGCATGCGCCGGGGGGTGCGGATTCCGGCTAGGGGCTCTGGAGAGCGCAAGTTCCGGCGACTAAGGGGGTTGGGGGAGCAGCGGCAGGCGCTGGGGGAATGCCGACGGCGGTTCCGCCATGGATCGATCTGGTATTCTGTTGTGTGCGTGCCTGTGGTCAGCTGCAGTTGATTTCGTTTTTCTTTTCTATTCTGTAAAGTGACGGTAAAATTGGAAATTTCAAAAAAGCTGACATGAAAACGGTGACTTCAAGACGATGAACAAACGGCAATGGCATATAAGCACTGAAAATTGCTTGTGTTTGGTACATCAGCACTCGTCGTTTGTTTGATGGCAAATGATCCGTTGGCGCGTTCGTTTGTGGTACAGAAGCAATTTTCTCACCATTCGACTGAAGCATATGCTTAACATGAAAGTCTAACTTGTTGCATCGAAAAAATCTTGATTTATGTGGACTTAATGTATTGGTATGCTCCAAAATGACCGTCGAAAGATGAAACTTTCCTTGGGGACCATGGACAATATTAACTTTAGCTTTACATCCTAACCCAACTGTTGGATTTTGCTTCAACATATTTCTTGAGTTGGACCTAGTCTTACCATGACGAGAGCAACAAAGGCGTAAGTTACTTTAGTTCTCCATTATCATCTCCGTTACACGAAACCCTTTTGATTTAGCATACATCTATGTTTGAGCTTCTTCTCGTTACACCAAACCCTTTTGATTTAGCATAATTTTCATGGTACTCTCGCACATCATTCTTCGTATCAATATCATTCCCAATTCAGAATCTTCATGCAACACATCTACTTGAGCTTCACTATGATCCTCTTCAAGCTCAACGTTGTTTTTCTTCTCTTGCTCAATGCAATCATCATCGATTGAAAATTTGAAATAGACATGTCACACGATACTTGAATACAACCAGCCGCATCACTCATTCCAGAAACCTGCGTGAACGTGATGATCTGGGCGAGGCGGCGAGCAGCTCGACGGTGGTACCACAGCTCGGCAGCGGCAGGGTGGTGCGGCCTGGCGGTTTAAGACAGCACCAGCCGATCTAAACCATGAGCACATGAATGGTTGCATAATTAACGGGATTTTTAGCGGGATGTCCTACTTATTATTTTAGGCCACGGCAGATTCCTTCCTTGTCAGCCCATAAAACGTCCGTAGGTCTCCATAGGTGTAGCATTATTGCACCTGAAACTGAAATGCAGACCGGATACTAGTTGCCCAGCATACAAATCGAATTTGCTTTACGTCCGACGTGATCCAATGCTCGTGATTGTTGCGTACGCGGAGCTGACGCGGCAGCGGCGCCTCATCCATCCATATGTGCCTTTTGGCGCCACCGGCCTGATCTTGTTTATTTCTTTTCGTGACACGATGGCTATCGAGTATCGACTGCAGTATTACGTTATTAGAAATCCTCAAACGTATCGGTTCAAACGGACACGATTACTGTTCTTTTTCTCGTCTTTATGGTTGTCGAACTGGCTGGCCAATGTCCGACATTTTCTGGCTAATGCACACAACGTTCCACCCCGTTTGGTAAGCCATGTCCGTTTGCTTCTCCCAGTGCGATGAGATTGATTTCATTTCATTCAAAGATTACATCGAATTTATAGTACTCACTTTGTCCAATAAAAAATGTACGTCACACTTTCTATCAAATTTGGATGTATCTACACTAAATCATGTCTAGATACATCTAATTTTTGATCAAGTGGAGACATCCTTTATTGGACGGAGAGAGTATCAAACATTTTATCTAAAAGATAGATTTAAATTAATTCTACGTTAAATAATAGGCCCTTTTACGATAACGCCCATCCCAACAATTTTAAGAAATTGGCCACGTGTGGCCGGCGCTAGGTTTGCACCTATCTCTTCCGGATGAACTTGCTGACTATTTCTATGGTAGGACCGTCTACGGCGGTGGATTATAGGCAGTGGCGTCGGTATTTTTAACAAAATTGACCGCACGTAGTAGGCGACACTGTCGGCGGTTGAAGGCCTCCCACCGTCGACCCCTAATACCTCCTTGGCCTCGCGTGCACGACCTGTGGTCAGTGACTCGCAGACTGTCTGCGCCATCTGGGAAGCCTCCTCCTCATGGAGATCGCGGACAAGCGCAGCTCGCCGGGCTCACTCGACGCGAAGGGACTCGAATGAGGTATACATGGCCTCCTGCAAGTGTGGGTCGTCGCGGCCCTCCTCCTCGCAGCTGTAGGCGAACTCGAGGTCATCATGGTCTTCCCCCTCGCTGAGCGGAGGTGCGACGGCGGGGGCGAAACCCGCTACTCCTTGCACGTACGCATCCACCTGGGGGTAGGGGGCGTTTGACCACACCTCCTCCATGGTCCTTCTCACCTGCTACGGCAACAGGGTCGGAAGCCGTGAGCTCGGCATGCCAATCCATGTCGGGCTCGTGGGCATGCAGCGAGAGAGGCTGTCGTGGTAGCACCCGAGCGCACTCCGGTTGGCTGGCTCGACCGAATCTAGGAGGTGTTGTGGTGGTGGCGGATCCATACCGGTGCCCGGGAGGTGGTGGGAGGTGTTGCTGCCGTGGCTAGGAAGGATGGCGGTGCTAGGGTTTGTTGTTTAGGGTTATCCGTCTGCGGCCATATAAAAGCCTCGCACTGCATTTAAGACGATGGTTGGCCATTCGGTAAGGCTGACATGCGGGACAAGAGAGCGGAGAGCCATAGGGAGGACACGCGGCGGACACGAGTCACCCTTAGTTTTGTTAAAAAATCCAAAGGTTTATCCAATCACACCTTCTGCTCCATGTTCTCTATATACGCGAATCCAGCCCATTACCATCAGCCCATCAACCCTTGTCTAGCTAGTATAATTGAACAAGTGGGTCATGCATTATTTGAACCAAAAAGAATCATGTTGTTTGGTTCACTCTAATTAGCAGCCAGAGGGTTATGAAGACAAATTGCCAGAAACGACATGTTTGTACAGAATATTGTGGATTCGATTTTGACATTAACATGTATATTGCTTTTAAAAAACGACACCGAAAAATAAATAAAAGGAGCCAAAGAAAATATCAATGAGTGTGATCAGCGAGACAAGTGGCCGGAAGAACTTTCCACTGAAGCACGAGATAAAACAAAGATGTTTTCATCGAAGAGAATGAAAGGGATTTCGTTCGTTTTAAAGAGGCAGCAGAGTCGGCCATGAAAGCGACGGCCTCCCTCTCCCGGAGCAAACAGAGCAATTTCCCGACCACGCATCCATGGCCCTCTAGATCACTAGATGCATGGGGTGCTCCCGCGCCGCGCCGGCGTGGCGGTCGGCGTTCGTCGCAGCCGTGGCGATCTGTCTACTCCCGGTCGTCGTGCCGCTTGTGCTCCTCTGGCTGCCGCTGCTCACCTTCGCCGTCGCCGTCGTCAGGTTCCGCCGCCGGCGGAGGAGGATGATCACGTCGTCGACAACGAGGGGTGGCCACTGCTTTGGCGGTGGTGATGGATCGGCTCCTCTGGAGAGTGGGCCGGAGGGCCACCGGGTGGTGCTGCTGCACAAGTACCTTGAGGAACAGATGGAGCTCGTGGAGGCCGAGGCCGGGGACGCCATGGCGGCTGTGCTTGCAAGAAATCCATGGGCAGCGTAAGGCAAGAGGCGCATGCTTTCTTGCTGGAAAATGTTCTTATTTTTGCTCGAATTTTCTGGCTCCGGCAGAAGTTAATTAAGAGGTGGCTTAGTTCATCTTGCTCGCAAGATTAGTATCACAAGATACTAGGAGCATCTCGTCATTAATTAGGTGTGTTCAGCGGCTATCGATTGTCAATTTGTCATGCTGATGAGAATTCTCGTTGAGTTCATGACAGCCTCCTTTTCTGCTCATTATTTATTTCAATCGATTTGCATGGCCATGTGTTCATTATTTTGCACTTCGACCTGTCCGTAACACAAGGTGTGTTTGCGAGGGAAGAGCTGAGCGGTTCAGTAGGGGCGCGTTGGGTGCGTTTAGTAGCCTGAGCTCCTTTGGCTCGCATGAGCGTGGTAAAAATATGTCTGTTTGGTTGATGCGTTGTTGCATAGCACGGTTCTTAAAGCACTGTTGGACCAGACCCGGGAGGAACGCTCAAATTGACCGTTTCTAGCGAGCCACCCAAATCTGGCGCCGAGGTGATGCAAAAGTTGCACGCGCGGGGATAAAGACGAAGGTGGCGTGAGCTGAGGAGAGCAGTGGTGAAAAGCGAAAAAGGGGGCGGGACGGATTTCGTCACCTCCCGTCGTGCCCCTCCTCTATTTCTACCCCCTCACTCACCATCCTGTCTAAATTATCCACTCTCCTCTTAATTTTGAGCTCCACCTCCGGTCGGAAAGCCGGTAAGCGGCGCGAGCTCATCTCCGGTCGGCAACGGCGGCGGTGGCTGCATCTCGGCTACATCTTCTTTGTCCTGCAGCTTTTCTTCACCTCCAGCGATGACTGTAAGGAAACCCTCACCCCTGTTGCTCTTCTTCATCCACATTTGCCATGTCTTACCCAAGTAGCTCGTTCTGATTGAACTATGGTTAGTACTATCCGCATTAGCAAGTAGCTCGGTTAGTGTTAGATCTTGAAGAAGATGTGCTATGGTTTGCATTGTCCACATTAGCAAGTAGCTCGGTTAGTGTTAGATCTTGGTTATGTGTTGTTATGGTTTGCATTGTCCACATTAGCAAGTAGCTCGGTTAGTGTTAGATCCTGGTTATGTTGTTACTATGGTTTGCATTGAACACATTCCCCATTAGCTCGGTTAGCGTGAGATCTTGGTTATGTTGTGTTGCTATGGCTTGTGTTGTCCCTATGAGCCATGCCTTAGTTCGCAAGTAGATTCACATTCTATGTACTACGATCTGTGTCGGACTCCTTCTGTGATGACTTTATCCAGGCCCTTGTCTGTATTGGGGACTCAATGATCTCATTGCATGTTCCCGATTCGTAGCCATCGGTCACCACTGAGCCTGTCGGTAAGGGGCCACTGCCTGAACTCGTGGCTCGGGTGGCGGTAGAGGTGACGGCGAGGCTGGCCATCACCAAGAAGAACAAGGCCAAGAACCGCAATGACACGGAGAAGGCCCTGAAGACCGCTTAAAAAGGGACCATGAAATGACTCCCCTTCATGTCTAGCTTCGTATTGGAGAAGATGTGCGCGTTGATCAAGACCAGAGTCAGAACTGACAAGGGATTCAAGGAAGTGCATCTCAGTGTTGTGGCAAAGACCCTATTCGATCATTGCAGCACGGACGTGAGCTCCACTCAAATGTACAACCACCCGAGGAGTGGCGGCAGAAAATAGTCTTGATGACCCACAAGTATAGGGGGTGTATCGTAGTACTTTCGATAAATAAGAGTGTCGAACCCAACGAGGAGCAGAAGGTGCTGACAAGCAGTTTTGATGAGGATTTCACTGTAAACACTAGCAGACAAGTTTTTAGGAGTTTTTGATAATGCAGATAAATAAAGTGCGAGTAAATAAAGCGCGGCAATAATAATTGCAGCGAGTGACCAAATCCTTTTTAGAGCAAAGGACAAGCCGGTTTGTTTACTTATTATGACCAAACGTTTCCTGAGTACACACGGGATTTATGTCTAGTGCTTTCGCTTCGTATAGATGATTAATCTTTAGTGTTTCGATAAGTGATGTGTGCGTGAATCTATGCTAATGCACCGCCCTTCCTAGGACTAATACATACTTGTGATTGTACCCCTTGCAAGCATCCGCAAATACAAGAAATTATATAAGATAAATCTAACCACAGCCTTAAACTCTGAGATCCTGACATCCCTCATGCATCGAGATACTAACGGGGGTTTAGGTTTCTGTCACTCCGGCAACCCCACAATTAATATTCTAATACACAATGCATTCCCCTAGGCCCATAAAGGTGAATTGTCATGTAGTCGACGTTCACATGACACCACTAGAATAATAGCACCACAACTTAAATTTCAAACCATTAAATATTACTCAACATAGTTCACTACTAACATCTAGACTTCTCCCATGTCCTCAAGAACTAAACGAACTACTCACAACACATCATATGGATCATGATCAGAGATGATATAATGATGGGTAACAATCTGAACATAAAACTTAATTCAACGGTTCCACCCAATAGCATCAATAACAATAGTAATCAACACCGGGAGAGTTTCCCCTATCAAATGCACAAGATTCAGCCCTAGATGTTACAGCGGGAACGGAGTGGAGCGGTGGAGATGATGGTGTCGGCGGTGGAGATGATGGTGATGATGATCCCGATGAAGTGCAGCTCGATGACGGTGACGATGGCGACGATTTCCCCCCTCCGGGAAGGGATTTCCCCGGCAGCTTTTCAGCCTGCCGGAGAGCTTTTCTCCCTCGGTGGTTTCCGCCTCGTGGAGGCGGCGGCTCTGTTTCTCGTTTGTCCCCCGTGTCTTAGGTTTTCGGGGGCATCAAGTACGTGAAGGGGCATCGCCTGAGGTGGGCCAGGGTGGCCACACCCCCTCCCGGCGCGGCAGAAGGGGGGCGCGTCGTGGCATGGTGTGGGCCCCCTGGGGCTCACCTCGGGCTCCCCTTTTGGCCTCCTCCGTTATCTGGTAAAATAATAACTTCCATCTGGTTAGATTTGATTTCTGATCTTCGCAAATATTGTATCTTGACGGTGCTTTTTCCAGCAGAATCCAGACTCCGATGATCCATTCTCCAATAATCATCAAACATGCAAAATAGATGAAATAACATAAGTATCATCTCTAAATATGAAATATATCAATGAATAACAATAAATTATGGTATAAAATAGTGATGCAAAATGGACGTATCAACTCCCCCCAAGCTTAGACCTCGCTTGTCCCGAAGCGAGAGCTGAACTCAGTAAACATAACCATAGGTTTATGGAGTGAAGTGTCGATAAACAATATACGGACAAGAAGCATCACATTTATTACTACACAAGTCATATTAGATAATAACTCCATTCATATAACTCAACTTGTAACAAGTAAAAGCAAATCACAATAAGGTGCATAGAGACAATCATAATTAGTGTTGGCAAGCTTCGTTCTTGGTCAGAGAACAATGATCAAATTGAACTTACTCTACAAAACAGCCCTCTTAAGTAGTTGCTAACTCCCATGGTCATATTTATTAGATAACAACATTGTGCTAAACAAGGAAGAATAAAAGACATGATTAACAATATACATGTATAAATGATTGAATCACGATCAACTCAAATGCTTGCTTAAGATAGAAAGGGATATGTTTACTGACTCAACATAAAGTAAAAGATAGGCCCTTCGCAGAGAGAAGCAGAGATACAAGCATGTGCTAGAGCTTTTAGTTTTATAGGTTTCGAAATCATATAGGGAGCATAAGAATAAGTTTTTGAGTAGTGTTTGTCGTTGTCAATGAATGGTAATAGAGTTCTTATTATCTTCCATACTAAGCAAGTTAAGAGCGGTTCCGAATTGTTTAGTAACAGGCATTTATAATATGCACTTTATTTATATAACTTGACACTCCTCCCAACCTTTGCTTTCACAAACCATGGCTAACCGAATCCTCGGGTGCCCACCAATCAATCTCAAACCATGTAGGAGTGTCTATTTTTAACTTTCTCAACCTTTTGATATTATAGTGGTCTAACCAGCTCTTTGCAATATTAGTGACGAGCAGATGGAGCATGCAAGTCAAGGGTTACTTGATTAGCATGGAAGATAACAAACTCAACTATTATTTCCTCATGAGCTAGTACACATTGAAACAAATAAGGGATAGTAGTTTTGAATAAAGATAGCACATGAAGTATTTACTTGGAGTGGCGCAAAATACCACATAATAGGTAGGTATGGTGGACACAAATGACAAGGGTTTTGGCTCAAGATTTGGATGTATGAGAAGCATTCCCTCTCGATACAGGTCTTTGGCTAGCAAGGCTGGGTAGCAAGCATAAGAGTTGAAGGATACAAACAAACATACATGTAGTAAAGACAATCATGCAATTCTTACTTGGAAGCACAGACAATTTTAAATTGTGAATACTAAACTTATTAGCTACAAGTGAGAAAGATCATTGAATAATATGTCTACATGTGATTCCCTTTTCTCCCCTCAAGTCTCAAAGTATTGAAGCTACTGACCAATGCTAAGTTTGCCAAAACCAAAAGATTCACTATATGTTCCCAAAGTAATGCAAATACTAATAACAAGCTTAATCATATATGATAGAAGTTGCAAACTAAAATAAAGTGTGCAGAAAGTAAATGATAAAACTTCTCATTAATATTCCATAACGGCAACTCACACCAAGGGATACATAGATAGATAACCAACTAAAAGAGAGATACTTCCACATTGCAAAACATCATATAAGATAACTTCCCTACTCATGATATGACACTACTAAAAGGTAAAAGGTAAAAGATAATGGTGTGATACCGCGGCACTCCCCCAAGCTTGGAACAAACCGAGGGAGATGCCAATACCGATGATGAATTACTCCTTCGGCGGCGCTGGTTGATCCTTAATAAGCTTTATAACAAGCTCCTTCAACTCGTCAATCCTGTAGGTGAGGTTGCGAATCATCTCCGTGTTGCCCTCAATTCGGCTCATAAACATATCTGCTTGTGAATCCCAGCTCTTGGAGTTGTTCCCCCACTTCTCATCAGACTTAGAACTTCTTTGACCTGCGTTGTTAGAACGATCTATATTCCAAGGATTTGGCCGCTTTGCCTCAGGAAGCTTTTCAATTTGATCCAAATAGATTAAGTTGTGGAAAGGGTTGTTGTTGCTCGAAGGAGATATCCTTGGAGCTAGAAAATGACGTGGAACCTTCCCTCCTATGCTCATTCGTGCGCCCATCTTGCGGTTGGAGGGGTTTGCCACCACTCCAATGCTTGCAACGGTGGCGCGAGGGTGATGACGCGGGCCTTCTTCCCCCTCTTCTTCGTCTTCACTCTTAACTTCCTCCCCTAGCTTAGGATCTTGGGGTTCATCCTCCAAAGTCTTCTTTCCCTTGTCGCTGGCGGAGACCATGATGCCTCAAAAACTGGGACAAAATTCTGGACAGAAACAGCTCGAAACAAAAAACACGTCGAAAACACGATATACGGACCTCAGGGGTCTCGGGAGATTATATAGCAAAAATATACGCAACAAAAGGAAGGAAACATGGCAAAATCGAGTAGGAGACGGACTCCGAGGCGGCCAAACCATAGGGTGGCGCGGCCAGCATGGGGCCCGCGCCACCACGCGGTTACGGCGCCTCGAGCACCGTCTCGTGCTCATTTTCGTCTCTTATTTTTCTATATTTTCCAAAAACAGATGTAGTATCTTCCAAAAATTAAAACGCGGACTTTTTCTTACCGAAACCATACCTTTTCGAATTCAGCTTATGCAGACTCAGAAAATTTCTCTTTGATAAACGTTTCCGGAGTAATAACTTGAATAATATCAACATCCTCATTATACGAATCTACAGAAATATAATGTTTGAGTCTTTGTCCATTTACCACTTGTGTAGAGTCATCCTTGAGTGAAGCAATTTTTATTGCACCCGAACGAAATACCTCCACAATAACATAAGGTCCTTCCCATTTTGAGAGTAATTTCCCTGCAAAGAATCTAAGACGAGAGCTATACAAAAGAACTTTCACACCAACATGAAACTCTCGCTTAAGAATTCTCCTATCATGTCATTTCTTAACTTTCTCTTTAAATAGTTTAGCATTTTCATAAGCTTCACTTCTCCATTCATCTAGGGAACTCAAGTTAAGTAATCTTTTCTCACCCGCAAGTTTAAAATC
Organism: Poa annua; assembly: GCA_026929855.1. Taxonomy (NCBI): domain Eukaryota; kingdom Viridiplantae; phylum Streptophyta; class Magnoliopsida; order Poales; family Poaceae; genus Poa; species Poa annua. The sequence goes on from CM049434.1 coordinate 44,707,242, forward strand.
TCTATTTAGTTCTCTCACTGCCCAATAAGCTTTGTGTTCTAATTCTAGAGGCAAGTGACAAGCTTTTCCATAAACAATTTTATAAGGAGACATACCCATGGGATTTTTATAAGCAGTTCTATAGGCCCATAAAGCATCATTTACCTTACTAGCCCAATTTTTCCTAGTTCTATTAACAGTCTTTTGCAAGATAGATTTAATTTCTCTATTTGATAATTCTACTTGCCCACTAGTTTGAGGATGATAAGCTGAAGCAATTCTATGATTAACACCATATTTAGCAAGAACTTTTCTAAAACCACCATGAATGAAATGAGAACCTCCATCAGTCATAAGATATCTAGGAACACCAAACCTAGGGAAAATAATATCTTGAAGCATTTTTAATGAGGTCTCACCATCAGCACTTTTAGTAGGTATAGATTCTACCCATTTAGTAACATAATCAACAGCAACAAGTATATGAGTATTACCTTCTGAGGAAGGGAAAGGACCCATAAAGTCAAATCCCCAACAATCAAATGGTTCAATAACAAGAGAGTAATTCATAGGCATTTCATTACGTATAGAGATATTACCAACTCTTTGACATTCATCACAAGATAAAATAAACTTTCTTGGATCTTTAAAGAGAGTAGGCCAATAAAAACCTGATTGTAGAACCTTTTGTGCAGTTCTATCTCCAGCGTGATGTCCTCCATAAGCACTATCATGGCATTTTCTCAATATCTCTTTTTGTTCATATTCCGGAACACATCTTCGCATAATACCATCCACTCCTTCTTTATATAAGTGTGGGTCATCCCAGAAATAATGCCTCAAATCATAGAAGAACTTCCTCCTTTGTTGAGCTGAAAAGGTTGGAGGCAAATACTTCGAAACAATAAAATTAGCATAATCGGCATACCAAGGACTATCTCGTGAACTCACCCTTATTGCAGCCAATTGTTCATTTGGAAAACTATCATTAACAGGAATAGGATCATAAGCAATGTTTTCCAATCTAGACAAATTATCAGCAATAGGATTTTCAGCACCTTTCCTATCTACAATATGCAAATCGAATTCTTGCAAAAGTAGCACCCATCTAATAAGCCTAGGCTTTGCATCTTTCTTTTCCATAAGATATCTTATAGCAGCATGATCTGTATGAATAGTAACTTTTGAATCAACAATATAAGGTCTAAATTTATCACAAGCAAAAACAACAACTAGAAATTCTTTTTCAGTTGTAGCATAATTCTTTTGAGCAGAATCAAGAGTCTTACTAGCATAATGAATAACATTCAATTTCTTATCTATTCTTTGTCCAAGAACAGCACCAACAGCAAAATCACTAGCATCACACATAATTTCAAATGGTAAATTCCAATCAGGTGGTTGAACAATAGGAGCAGCAATTAAAGCTTTCTTTAGAGTTTCAAAAGCTTCCTTACAATCATCATCAAAAACAAATGGTACATCTTTTTGTAGGAGATTAGTAAGAGGTTTTGATACCTTAGCAAAATCTTTAATAAACCTTCTATAGAAATCAGCATGACCAAGAATACTACGAATACCTTTAACATCTCTGGGGCACGGCATTTTCTCAATTGCTTTCACTTTAGCTCTATCAACTTCAATACCTCTTTCAGAAATTTTATGTCCAAGAACAATCCCTTCATTAACCATTAAGTGGCATTTCTCCCAATTAAGAACAAGGTTAGTTTCTTCACATCTCTGCAAAACTTTATCAAGATTGTGCAAGCAATTATCAAAAGAAGTTCCATAGACAGAGAAATCGTCCATGAACACTTCCACAATCTCCTCACAAAAACCATAAAAAATAGCAGCCATGCATCTTTGAAAAGTAGCAGGAGCATTACATAAACCAAAAGGCATACATCTATAAGCATAAGTACCATAAGGACAAGTAAAGGTGGTTTTCTCTTGAGCTTTAACAGCAATTTGAGAGAACCCAGAATAACCATCAAGAAAGCAAAAATGAGTCTTCTTAGACAACCTCTCTAGCATTTGATCAATAAAGGGTAAAGGATAATGATCTTTATTAGTAACTTTATTAACCTTTCTAAAATCAATGCACATTCTATAACCAACTACTACTCTTTGAGGAATAAGCTCATCATTATCATTAGCCACAACAGTAATTCCACCTTTCTTAGGGACACAATGCACATGACTAACCCATCTACTATAAGCAATAGGATAAATAATGCCAGCATCAAGAAGTTTTAATACCTCATTTCTTACCACTTCCTTCATCTTGGGAATTAAACGGCGTTGATGTTCAACAACTGGCTTTGCATCAGGCTCCATATTAATAGAATGTTTACATATAGTAGGAGAAATCCCTTTTAAATCATCAAGAGTATAACCAATAGCTCCACGGTGTTTCTTCAATACTTCCAATAATCTTTCCTCTTCTTTACCTGAAAGGTTAGCACTAATAATAACAGGATATGTTTTCTTATCATCTATATGTGCATATTTAAGAGTATCAGGCAAAGGTTTTAAATCAAAGACGGGTTCCTCCTTAGGTGGAAGTGTTTTACCCAAATCTTCCACTTGTAAATTATGTTTAAGTATAGGTTGATGGAGGAATATTTCATCAAGTTCATTCCTTTCTTCTCTAAAGACTTCACTTTCGTGCTCTTCCATATATTGCTGCAAAGCATTGTTAGGAGCAAGAGCAATAGAAGCAAGTTGTTCCATTTTAAAATCTGCATTGGGCATTTCGGTTTCATAAGGTGCTTTAGCAAATTTCGAAAAATTAAACTCATACGAATCACCAGCAAACTTAGAATTTTTTTTCTCTTTCTTACAATCTATAATAGCTCCACAAGTATTTAGAAAAGGCCTACCAAAAATGATAGGACAAGTATTACTAGCAACAGAACCAAGTACGAGAAAATCAGCAGGATATTTAATCTTACCACATAAAACTTCAACATCTCTAACAATACCAATTGGAGAGATGGTTTCTCTATTAGCAAGTTGAATAACCACATCAATATCTTCAAGTTCACAAGGACCAATCTCATGCATAATTTCTTTATAAAGCTCATAAGGAATAGCACTTGAACTTGCACCAATATCACATAAACCATAATAGCAATGATCACCAATTCTAACAGAAAGCACAGGTACACTTGTTTTCCTTGATCTCTTAGGATGAGAAACAACATTAGAAGCATCCTCACAAAATATAATATACTCATCTTCCACGTTTCCAGTAACAAGATCTTTTACTATAGCTACAGAAGGTTCAATATTAATTTGTTCATCAGGTTCTATAGCTTTCTTTGCACTTTTGTTAACCACACTAGCCATGATAGAATGTTCTTTAAATTTAACAGGAAAAGGAATTTTTTCAATATAAGGCTCAGGGATAACATTATCAACAATATTAACTTCAATGCTTTTAGCTATAGGAGAAACAGATTTATCTTTATAAGGCTCATGGTATTTCTCAAAACCCTCCTTAGGCAAACCGAAATGAGCAGCAAAAGCTTTGTAATAATTTGCAACAACTTGAGAGTCAAGACCATAAGCTTTACTAATGTTTCGAAATGCATCAGTATTCATGAAAGTTTTAATGCATTCGAAGTCATATTTTATACCTGACTCCCTACCTTTGTCGTTCTCCCATGCTTCAGTATTCTCCTCAATCCGATCAAGAAGGTCCCATTTAAACTCTTCTTTATTGCGTGTGAATGATCCAGAACAAGCAGTATCTAATAATGTTTTATCTTCAAAAGGGAGTCTTGCATAGAAGTTATCAACAATAATATTACCAGGAAGCTCATGAATGGGGCATTTCAGCATTAATGCCTTCAATCTCCCCCACGCTTGGGCAATACTCTCTCCATCATGAGGCCAGAAATTATATATAGAATTCCGATCTTGGTGAATCTCACTTGGAGGATAAAATTTAGAATAAAAGAGAGGTACAATTTCCTCCCATCCAATAGAATTCCTGTTCTTCAACAATTTATACCAATACGCGGCTCTCCCAGTAAGTGATAAAGAGAATAATTTCTTTCTTACTTTGTCCATTGTAATACCTGCACACTTGAACAACTCGCATAATTCATGTAAATATAGCAAATGATCACCAGGATGGACAGTTCCATCCCCTTCATAGCGGTTACTCATAACACGATCAACAATTTTCATAGGTATTTTAAATGGCACAATTTCTTCAGGTGGCGCCTCATCTTCTACCTCAGCAGCGGTAGAAGTTCTTCCAAACAGGAAGTCAATCGATGCTCTCTCCATAATTAATTAAATTAGGAGACAACAGTAAAAACAGCACTTACAGCTAAAGTTTTCCTTACCAATTCCACTTACCAATAGCGCTTCACTCCCCGGCAACGGCGCCAGAAAATAGTCTTGATGACCCACAAGTATAGGGGGTGTATCGTAGTACTTTCGATAAATAAGAGTGTCGAACCCAACGAGGAGCAGAAGTTGCTGACAAGCCGTTTTGATAAGGATTTTACTGTAAACACTAGCAGACAAGTTTTTAGTAGTTTTTGATAATGCAGATAAATAAAGTGCGAGTAAATAAAGCGCGGCAATAATAATTGCAGCGAGTGGCCCAATCCTTTTTAGAGCAAAGGACAAGCCGGTTTGTTTACTTATGATGACCAAACGTTCCTGAGGACACACAGGATTAATGTCTAGTGCTTTCGCTTCGTATAGATGATTCATCTTTAGTGTTTCGATAAGTGTTGTGTGGGTGAACCTATGCAAATGCACCGCCCTTCCTAGGACTAATACATACTTGTGATTATACCCCTTGCAAGCATCCGTAAATACCAGAAAGTAATTAAGATAAATCTAACCACAGCCTTAAACTCTGAGATCCTGACATCCCTCATGGATCGAGATACTAACGGGGGTTTAGGTTTCTGTCACTCCGGCAACCCCACAATTAATATTCGAATACACAATGCATTCCCCTAGGCCCATAAAGGTGAAGTGTCATGTAGTCGACGTTCACATGACACCACTAGAAGAATAGCACCACAACTTAAATATCAAACCATTAAATATTACTCAACATAGTTCACTACTAACATCTAGACTTCTCCCATGTCCTCAAGAACTAAACGAACTACTCACAACACATCATATGGATCATGATTAGAGATGATATAATGATGGGTAAGAATCTGAACAAAACCTTAATTCAACGGTTCCACCCAATAGCATCAATAACAATAGTAATCAACACCGGGAGAGTTTCCCATATCAAATGCACAAGATTCAGCCCTAGATGTTACAGCAGGAACGGAGTGGAGCGGTGGAGATGATGGTGTCGGCGGTGGAGATGATGGTGATGATGATCCCGATGAAGTGCAGCTCGATGACGGTGACGATGGCGACGATTTCCCCACTCCGGGAAGGGATTTCCCCGGCAGCTTTTCAGCCTGCCGGAGAGCTTTTCTCTCTCGGTGGTTTCCGCCTCGTGGAGGCGGCGACTCTGTTTCTCGTCCATCCCCCGTGTCTTAGGTTTTCGGGGGCATCAAGTACGCGAAGGGGCATCGCCTGAGGTGGGCCAGGGTGGCCACACCCCCTCCCGGCGCGGCAGAAGGGGGGGCCGTGCCGCGGCATGGTGTGGGCCCCCTGGGCCCCACCTCGGGCTCCCCTTTTGGCCTCCTCAGTTATCTGGTAAAATAATAACTTCCATCTGGTTGGATTTGATTTCTGATTCGCAAATATTGTATCTTGACGGTGCTTTTTCCAACAGAATCCAGACTCCGATGATCCATTCTCCAATAATCATCAAACATGCAAAATAGATGAAATAACATAAGTATCATCTCTAAATATGAAATATATCAATGAATAACAGTAAATTATGGTATAAAATAGTGATGCAAAATGGACGTATCAGTGGCTCGTCATTAGCAGGCTCCGCAAGCTAAGCGGAGCTCAGTGGTGCGAAGAGACCAAATGCATCCTCCGTGAGGTTGAGCACTACCACGGGCACGTCGCGGTGGGCATGCTCTATCCACCTCACTAACTCTTTTCATCACAAACCTGCACTACTAACATTGTCCCTTTATATTGTAGGATCACCCTAAGGATGCGGAGTTCCTGAACACGCCCATTGCAAACTATGAGGAGATGTAGGCCATCTTTTCATTCGGCCTCGCCACCAGCAAGTTTGCCATAGGATCAAGCGAGCCCCTAGGCACTCCTCCAACTGCGCCTTGAGCTGAGGATGTTGAGACTCAGGAGTCTGATACAGTGATCCCTGATGGGCCATCAGAGAAGTCTGACGGCCCGGCTGAAAGTTGTACGCCCGTAAGAGTAAGAGAGGTGCCTTTGCCGACAACGAGCTAGCCACCTTCACCAATATGACTGTTGCTATGAAGATAGTCGCGTAGGCCATATAGGACAACAAGCCCCACCGACATTAACCCTTACCTGTACACGGCGGTCATAGACATGATTGGCTTCAACGAGGAGGATCTCATGGTGACGCTGAGCCACCTCGTCGACCACAGGGCCTAGGGTACCAGCTTTGTGGGCATGAACGAGCCACACCCCACACTCTGGCTGAGGACCTACCTTGGCAAGTACAACTTCAACAAGTAGTGGTGCCCTTGAGGGCGTTAGTGAGGGGAGTCATGCATGGAGGTGATGAAGTTGGCCTATGGCTTGAGGATGGTGATGTACATTTTGGTGGTAGATAGGATTCAAAAACTTCTGATGGTTCTTTTGTAAATATGATGAGGTGGTATATACTAACCCCTCATGCGATGGGGAACTTACGGTGTGAGGATGACACCCACTTTTGTTGTGGTGGTAGGATGACACCATAGTAGTATAGGATGAACTTGTGATCGACTTTTGGAATGATCATGCATGCCCCATTTAATTTAGTTTACCATTTGTTGTCAACATTTGTGTTGTTCTCGTATGACTTGGTTTGTAGTTGTGTTGCTTTGTTATGACTTGTTTCATGTTTGTCGTGCTAGTGGCATGTGGTGTTTCGAGGAAGGTTCCAGGTATCTACATCTCATGGAGGATCTGATCAAGTCAATGGCTACCCCAGAACAGCTACAGAGGGTATGCAACACTGGAGGAAGCGGAAAAGAGTACTAGAGCTTCTTGAATGATCAAGTCATGGCAATTGAGGTCATCAATCAGCTAGTGCCGTTAGCACAGCTATCGCTTGAGCAAGTACCTGCTCTACCAATGGCTTTACCGCAAGGATCACCATAGGTACATGAGAGAAGGGTCAAAGATTTGATCATCGTCTTCCTGATCGTCGTGATCGTGAGGATCTTGTGCTTCTGAATGATATGTAATCGGATGTAACATGTTATGGCATGATATTGTCACCCAATTTCAACTTTGATAAGACTACGGAATTGTATGTATGCAACCAAACAGTTGAACTGTGTTTTGGTGCGGCCAAATTGGGATGCAAGCAGGCAACCAAACGATGGGGCCTGTCTTCCCTATCTGGCTCAGAAAAAGGCTTCGCGGGCAACCAAACAACATGTTGATTCTGGTTTGTGTCCCGTCTACAACGCGTAGACAGTCCCTTTTCCCTGCAGCTGTGAGCCCCAAATCGAGTCCAAGCAACTAAACGCACCCTAGGTTCCTGGTGGCGAGACATGCCACCTGGGTTCTAACCCAGAAGTTCAACGTTGAGTAATTGTATTTTCGGAATTTATTCTAAGTATCATCATTGATATTCATTGGTGGATACTTCATAAGTTTGAAGATATGGTGTCACGGTCATTCAGAAGTGCTTGTTCATAGGTGTAAGGGCAGCATACCCACACACTCATACGACTGAGTCTGTGTTTAGTAGGGCGTATGAGCTTACATGCACTCTCATGTAACTTGTATATCTGTTTGGTAGCCTATGTGAGGCCTTAAACCCTTGCCGACATCTTACTGAAAAGACATCGCCTACTAGTACAAATTAACATAGAGGTAGTATCATATAATATGTAGTCTCATTTATTACTCTATAAACATATTTTCTCTTGAAATCTGTGATGAGATGGTAACTAGTTAAGTTACTCCATTTAACTCTCTCCTCATTAGTTACATATCACATCACCTTTTTTTCCTAAGTGACATCTATGTTACTATCTTAGTTACTCACGCTGTGACTACTCCAAGGAGCCACTAGGCTTGCTTCCACCACAAAAGAGTTGGACCCAAATTCCCTTGGGCCCAAATTCCCTTTCTCCTGTAAGTAGCGCATGGTCTAGACATGCAAGACCACATTTGTACTTTGTTCCAAAAAAATCCTGTTTTTTTACTTTATGTTCATCATGTGTCCAAGTGAAGGATCAAAGTTGTTGATCTAATCGGGGTGAATAGCAGACTACAAATTTGATTTTTTTTTTGATGGTAGGGAAGTGTCAGTATGTAAAGATGTCCTAAAATAAAACTAAGAACAGTGCAGGAGAGAGAATGGGGATATGTTCCCCTCTTTGTGTGTGGAAGAAGGTTCCTTATAAGCGGTCCTCCCTCGCGAAGCCTTCTCCTCCCTCGTCGCCCCCGCGCGGCGACAGGGAGGGAACCCTAAATCCGCCCGCCGCCGGCCCCTCCCGCCTCCCTCCTCGTCCCTCGCCGCTGCCAGAGGGCGCGGGCCGGGCAAAGCCCGGTCGGCGCCGGCGCCGGCGAGGTCTCCTTGTCCTCTCGCGCGACGGGGTGGCTGCGGGGCCTCTCCCACGGGCTGGAGCCTGCTTCTCCCGACGGGAAGCAGAGTGGCGGCGCTCTGCTCTGTCCTGCCGGCGGTGTGACGGGCGTCGGCGTGGTGGAGCGTGCCGTGGCGCTGGCCACGATCTGGTCCTCCAGATCTGGCGGCGGCGGGCGGCGCGGGCCGCGGGCCTTGGGCGGCGCGGGCTGTCCTCCTCGCCCCCTACGGGCGGTGGAGTGGCGGCGCTGGGCGAGGTTCGCCGGCGAGCGTGGTGCTGGTCGCCATCTTTGCAGGTTGAGCAGCGGAACAAACAGGGGGGGTGGCGGCAGCGCGCAGCGGCGTTTCCGGTGGTGGTTGCGGTGGATGGTGAGGATGCCGTGCTCGGTGGGAGAGTGGCGGCGGCGGCGCTCGTGCTGCAGCGGGCGGCGGGGGCCGGGTGTGCCCCTACTGCTTGTCCGGCCGGCACCCGTCTGTGAGACGGTGGAGGATGGACTCCTCCGTGTGGCTGCGGTGTGGCCGGTGATCGGATCTGGGCCAGGTGGGTCTAGAACGGGTTGCCGGCCTCGGGGTGCGACTGGCGGGTGGTACGGAGGCGCCGTCCACTTGCCTATTGCACCTCTGCCGCTCTTTGAAACTCCCCTTTCGCCTCACGTCGCCGGCTCCGTGGTGTGGTGCCATGCGTGCTACGGTTTGTGTTCGCGGTCTCTGGGGCGGCGGCCCTGGTGGTGGTAGCCATGGGGCGTGTGGGCAGCCCCCTTGGCTTGGGTGCGGGCTGGCTATTGTGGTCGTGTGGACGGCACGGTAGCTGGTGTTCGCCGTTTGATGGAGGTGCTGCGGCTTGCCCACACCACGCATCAAAGGTGGAGGATGCTCACGAGGGTGAAGACCTTGTCTGGTTGTCAGACCGACGATGGCGGCGCCTGTGGGCGTCGTCTCCTTCTTGAAGGCATCGTCGTGGTTACCCTCCATCCGTCGTGCTACTCCGGGTGAAAACTCCGATCTTTGGATCAGACGGTGGTGGCACTACGGTGGCGTTTCCTTCTTGAAGGCGCCGTCTTGGAGCCTATCTTTCGGCCTACGCGGGTTCTTCTTCCCGTTTAGGTTGGTGTAGTTTGGGTTGGTGTAGCTGTTCTTAGCACCTTTGTATCTCGCCTTGGGTGGGTGTGTTGTGGTGTTGTGTCTTGGGTGCGTGTATTGTGGTGTTGTGTTGTACGCTGGATTGTATGTTGGTTGCTTTATTTATAAAGCGGGGCGAAAGCCTGTTTCGAGGAGAAGTTTCCTGAGCTTGCATACAACCGTCTTCCTGCATAGTCCGGAAATTTCGGGGTGGGCCAACTTCTGGACATATCAAGACGATATGCGTCAAATGCACACACACCCATTGATGCTGCAGAGGTTTCTACGAAGGGACAGAATATTTGGACCCAGATATTCCGACCATCTACCAGGCTAGCCAGCACGATGTGCACATCACACCTGATAGCCCTGCATAGCCCGAAACTTATGTCGAGAACTTCTGGACCGCTGGAAGTTTCGTGGTCGATCACAAGAAGTTCTGTGCCTCGAATACCAGCTTTCACAGATAAGATTAAGGGGTAGGATCTCTAATCAATGGGGAGGCTAGCGCGTGAAAATATAAGCTTGTGTACGTTATTTGATTTCACGCATACCTTCTGAAACAGACCCCCTCTTTTTAGTACTGATTTCCAAGTGACTCAAATAAACGGAAATCAATAAGATGCCGTCATTCTTATCCCCATTAGCACCAGACGAACAATTGTCAACTCAAATATCAGTTCATATAGTCGATATACGCTGTGAAATATTCTGAACTAGACTCTCTTTGCTTTCAGACGGCATAACTGGATCTCGGGTTGGATTTTCCAATCAACAACCACACAATTCGGCGTCTCTCTGGTATACTATACTCTCTACTAAGAATGTACTCCATCCGATCCAAAATAAGTGTCACGGCTTTGAACTGTGGCACTAATTATGGATTGGAGGGAGCACAAATTTGTATGTGTAACTGACTGCTAGACTTACAAGTTATAACTACATAAATTGCTACTCTAGATCATGATTCAGTTTGCTGACACATGCATTCAGGCATCGGGAGATTATATATCGAACCATCATGTTTCCTGAACCCAAAACCTTTCGATTCGCTGTGGCGACGGATGTCCTGCATGAGGTGCCTGAACCGATCCCATCTACAGTCAAAGCAAACATGTTTGATATAGCCCTCACTCATGACTATAAAGAGAAAGATCAGAGAGACCTGCATGTTTGGTTACAGCCTTACATATAGTTATGCGAGATCTAGATGTATTTCAGTATGTAAATATGAGATAATATGAACAGTAGTTAAAACTCACTAGTATTTTCTATAAATAGTTATCAGCGACATGGATCATCTTTGGAAGCAAGTTAAATTGAGATATCAATATTTGACATAGCAAATTCAGTTCTGATTGAGCACAATCATGCACTTAAACAAAATGGACAAGGGTAACTCATTGAGCACCATCATGCACTTAAACAAAGTGGACAAGGGTAACTCAAGTCTGACCTGATATCCGGATTGTCAAATAGTAGAACCATTTTCCGTTTATCAGGCTTTATTGTCTTTGCATGCCCTCCGTACATATAACGCCTGTGCCCCATCAGGAAATGAGGGAAATTGCTTCCTTGAGTTGTTACAAAGGCTTCGCTCTGCAGACAGACAATGTAGTCCAATGCTGCCAGTCTAGATGAATGCCCCTGGATAGTGTAGGATAGTGAGTAGATGGGAGTATGTCACGGAGATAAGGAAACTAATCTTATGCATTTTCCACCCTCTACCTGAACAAGGGTTCCGGATGCTTTCTGTGCGATGATGAAAGAATGCCTCACTTCTCACACTGATGAAGTAACTAAAGTAGGGGAAATACCTTGAACTGTGCAAGATCCTCTGCTGAAGTGAGTGTTTCCTTTGTTTGTAGAAGTGGAAACAACTGTCGAAGAGGAGTCATATACTTCTCAGCATTGTATATTTTACCGGAGGCAATATAGAGGGAGGTAGTATTCTCAAATCCCATGCCCCGCAGCATCATTCCAACCTGCATCAACTAAACTGTTGAACAAAATAAATTTGTACAATATCACGTAAACACAATTTTCTTTTTTGGCAACTTGTAGCAATGCAACTTATTGGAATGCATCTGAAACTTGTGGTGGCAGGATACATCTCGAAGCTTTACAGACTAGTTTAACTAATAGGTCCACTAAAAAATAAATAAGATTCTAGAAATTGCACAACACCGTATATGCTATTTGTAGAGTCAAATTGTACTCCTTTAAGGTAGATAACCTTAGGAACATGACATGAATAAAACAAGCAGACTGAAGCTCTGTTCGGCACTGTGGTGGCATATCAGGAGCATTTATTTAATCTTAGTATTTGATATAATTGTTAGCTAAGAGCATCTTTTCAAAGGTGTAGCAACATAATATTACTAAAAATAAGTAAATATCACGCTATCTGGCCCTAACAAGTGTTACAACAAAAACATACACTAAAACAATTTTAGGGAACTAACATCTCAACCTCTAGAGGAGTTAAAGGACATCTCCCATTCCTCCGGTTAGCCTCAGGATTTATCACTCGACCAGGTCGACGAAATTTCCCTCTCCAGCTCCTTTCACGAGCATTCTCCATTGCAATATTTTCCTTCCAGTCACCATCATATATACAGCACGAGAAAGCTACCATATCCTGAAATACGGCACCATCATAGAACTCAGTATAATGAAGAATATATAGTACGGAGTAATAGTCTTTTTTTTTTTAAGTAATAGTCATTGAATAGTAGGACATATTGTGTTAGAAACCTCTTCAAAGCGAAGATGCACAGAAATGTACTTCCCACCAGTCAAAGAACTCTTCTTGATCATTCGGTCGACCATTTTATCTGCAAGAATTCTTATGGGTACAGAAAATCTCAATGCCTCATAGTTTGCCAAACATCTCAAGGCTTGGATATGTGATGGAACTGAATTAGCCAATCTATTTGAGAAAGGAGCAATACGAACAGCTCTGTGTCATAAAAATAAAATGAGCAAAGACACAACAATACAGAACGTCTTAATTTGGTTACAGAGCTCTGCCATCAGAACAAAGGAAGGAGCGAAGGGAGCGCATACCCTAGCTCCAACAAATTCGGAAGAACCTTCTCTAGGTAGTAACTGTGAGATGAGAAGGCTTTAGTTCTCATATTCGGTATATTGCTCATATTATGGTCAAACTGCGCAGAAACATCTCCAGGGAGTTCTGTAACAACCCTTACATGTTTTCGGAGTGTCTTGATAAAATGGTCTTCATCAAAGATATCACCAAATTTGCTGAAAGAAATTATGCAGATGCAAAAGATATTACCCATCATATAAAAGTGACGACACATAAAAATTAACCTAAGAATACGATACAACTTAAGGGAATACACTGAAAACACTATACCAAATGACTGAAAGAAATAGTTAAGTTTCTATTTTCCACATTACAAAATGATTAATCCATTCCAGTAGTGTAAAGGAGATACAAAATTGACCAAATAAATAACTGTCAGCTAAACTGCAACTGATGTAAGTATTTGAATTAATGGTTAGTCAACCAATATTTTTTTTAGCAACCAAATTATATTTTGTAAACTTTGACCACCTATATTATTTGAAATATTTTTACTGGATGTGTGAAAATAACATTTATAAATCGTGCCAAACATTCATAAAGTACAAATTTGTTAGGTTTATATTAACACTGTAGTACAAACTTAATGGTGAAAGTTCTCTTGGATGCCACGTGAATGTTCAAAAACGTCATCTTCCTTAAGGTTGGAGGGATTAGTTCTCGAGAAGTAATTGAGGGAAGCATGGTATTTGTTTTAGTTTGTCCAAACACATCTATTGGTATTCTTACCGGATACAAAACTTTTACCTAGAATCACGCCAAACACTATTCAAATGAAAAGCTGGGGTGACAAGAGTTGCATTTAGTATGCTGGCCACAGCAACAGCATCACAAATCTGTATTAAGACATCCCTGTTAGACTCGGATAAACATCAACGACCAAACATGCTGTAAAGTGGAAATCTAAGTTGTCACTATAGATGCTTGAAAAATTCAAAGAACTCTACAGATGAAGGGTAGTGCAATAGCATACAACTTTGGAACGTTTCATAATTCTGTGGTACATAAAGAGTAACATGCAACAAAATATCAAATATCTGCAAGAAATTAAGTTCAAAACACATACTCGGTGTCTCAGAACAATCGGGAATTTGGACTTCAGACAGAAACATGGAACCTTTGATTGTACGTTTTTCATGATAGACATTCTTTCGGTACCAATGACAGGTAGTTCTTAGTACTAGTAGTGTATGGAAGATTACTGTAAGAAAATATATCTAGTTTGTACTCGTTATGTTTAGTAAGAACTTGATCATATAACTTACAGAAATACGTTGCTGATTCAGACCACCATTTGCCTCAACTACGAGAAAACCATTTGAAGGTGGTAACGCTGAAAAGTGTAATGTGGACCATAAATACAAGCTTATGTGCTATGTCGTCTATTCTTACTTATGACGATAAACTTGATTTCACTGGCTGGATTTGCATATTTGGTACAAAACTCCTAACGAGTATTTTCAATTTTACACCTGATTGTGGCAACCTCCTGCCGGTGCAAGGTACCCACCGCTTTCCAGCTTTTTTGTAATGGGACGCAATTAACTGCATGATGACAAGGCAAAATCATGTTGAGTGCGATGAGCTTATATCCTTGCAGAGTAAAGGAAAATAAAACAATGGGGGATCAAAATCATTCAAAATGTATCTTAATTGGATTATTAGCACTTTAGTACACTCATAAAGATCATAACAATTTTCAGGATCAAATCTAACTGAGAAAGAAAAAGCTCTAGGACCTTTGAAGTATCCAATGCATATCAATCATATCTAAGTTTCAGGATAGATTCTAGGCTTCCACATGAAGGGCTATCACCCTTTTGGCATATGACCCAGTAGATGAAACTAAGAGGAGGTGCTACAATCTGAATAAGTGACAAGTACATTATTTGTGTCATATATTGCCATCTCATGGTGCCAATGCATTGGTGCATCATGTATTCGTGTCAAGATATGCAAATGATTCAACGCCTGTTTCCTCTTATTAGCAGCCGAATTGTGGGTGTTTTCAGTTTCACTAGAGACTGGTAGTAGAATATGTAGCAGCATGTGTCACATACAGTCCTACACAAAATTAGCATGCAGTGTGGCAAATCAAGTTATACGCAATTTAGTTATGATTTAGAATCATACTATGACAAGTTGTTAACAAATCAACGACTAGACAGAACAAAACCAAATCTTCGAACGCACACAAACAGAAGAAAATTCCACCAGTTTTAAGCCAATCTACCGAGTCTGTTAGCTCCGAGAAACCGTCCGGGATAGATCGGGGCATTCTGAGACCCAAGAAACATCACTCACAGGGTTAGCACGCGACGCGGATGCGCTCATGTCCGGCAGGAGCCGCTCGAACACGAGGTGGCTGCGGTACACCGACCCGGGCGGCGCTGGCGCAGCCGGCCGGCGGCGCGGCGAACCCACCGCCACGCCGCTGCTCAGGCCCGATCCACCAGCGCACAGGAATAGCATAAGCATAGCTGCCGCGTACGACATCGCTAGGAGCAGCACGGCGGACCGCCGCCGGCGCCCGGCCAGCGTGCGGCCCGGGCGCCGCGCCGCTGCCTTCGCGCATTCGCTGCCGCGCATCGACGCCGACGCCACGGCCACCGCCGGCTGCATCACCGGGATCGCTCCAGTGGGATCATGCGAGCCATACAGGAGGAAATGGAGGCGAGCACGCGAGGAGGAGGGCGAGATCAGAAATGGCCAATGCAGGAGAGAAAGACAGGTGCCCGCGATGAAGTGAGGGATCACGATAGGATTATTTTAGGCCGTCAGATCTTATTAGAACTTTTGCACAAACCCATTGCATTTCTTTCAATGTCTTTACTATTGTGAGTTGGTGATTGTTGGTACGCCGTTAAAATGGTCTGCCATCTCGCTCGCTAGACTGCTCCGACTGTCGTCCGGCGGTCAGCTAATTTACCGCGTACCCTTGGCCCGGGCGAAACCAACCTAGACCCGCACGACCTTTCCACGTCGTTCTGATCTTCCTGCTTCCATTGACTCGCCGCCAGGGCAGCGCACACACGACGGTCGGGTGGAGGACGAGAGGCTCGGGGGAGGAGGAGAGTTGAAGCGTCGACGCGACTGCGCGAGCAGGAAAGAGGAGGAGAAGATCTCTCACTGAGCCGCCACCGCCACTGGAGGGATCTCCGGCTACCGGTGTCCATGTCCTCCTCTGACCGGTCGATAGGTCGAGCCAAGACTGCTGCGTGCGTGGACGCGAGCTCCTCGTCGGTGTCTCCCCCATTAAGTTGCTCATCGATACCACCATCGAGGCACAGAGCTATTCCACCTCCACGTACTCGTCAATGCCTCCCCCGTCCTCTTGCTACTTGGCAATACGTATGGTCGACTACCGTCCACGGCGGTGGAGGTAGTTCCGTCCCACACGGTTGCGGTACTGCTGACCTCGGTACAAGCTCCTCCTTACCTTCCTCCTTACCTCCGTCTTGCATACCTCGGGTATTCGGTGAGACGACGGTGGTGGCTTCGTGACCGTTTGGGCACATGTTGGTGGGCAGCAAGTCTGGTGGTGTCGAGGCTCGTTCTCACGGGGCTCTTGTGCTACGGATCATCTGAAGTTGTGGATGGAGTTTTTCGGGAGAAATCCTTGTCGGTTTGTCCCATACCGACGCGGTTCCGTCTCTGGGTGGCATCTTTCCTTCCTGAAGGGCGTCGTAGCTACCGTTCACCCGCTTCCCTCTGTGTCGGGGGAAACCGTAGGATCAGTGTACTTGTCTGGGCGGCAACGTGGCTTTCCGTCTTGAACGTGCTGCTTGGTAATCGTTGATTCACTGCCATGAGCATGGTGGTACTTTATCGGAGAGGACGCAACGACTACGGGTCACCATCGCTTTCATTTCTTTGGGTGTATGTTTGTTGCTGCCCCAAAATTTCGAGCATGTTGGTTTTATCGGGTGATTCCTATATTAATATAGCGGGGTCGACTACAGCTTATTTCGAGATCTGTTGTATGAGCTGCATAATTCATCTTCTCAATATAGGCTGCTTATGCTGCTTCATCAAAGTTGGTGTAGGTACAAACGTGGGAGGTTTTAAACAACAGACTAGTATTTTTCTAAAAACGGTAGATGCAGAAAACATATCCGCACAAATTACACAAATCGGCTAAAGTATCACTAGAATATTGGATCATGATGTGTCATGGTTTGACTTCCGTGGTAACAAAACAAATCAAATCAAGTCCTTATCATGATTTCTTACCTAGTTTTACCTACAAGTCCCACTAGAAATTGGGCCGACATGAAAATTATGATCCCTACATTCATAAGCATTGTTTGTAAAAGATGTTCTTTTAAATTTTGTTTGAGTGGTTGATGCTTCGTTAAGTTCTAACTTCTAGTTAGTGCATGCATAGTGTTATTTAAACCAGCTGGCCCGTGAGTTCTTGTCTAATTCAACCTTTTCTAGTGTGTTTACGAAATCGGGTTGATAGCATAAAACTACTTGTTTTGACGACTCAATTCCATTTTGATACCATTTTTAGTTCGAATCGCATAGATCTATCAGAAACTTTTGATCTTTTTGCAAAAAAAACTTAAATCGGTTCTAAACTTGAATTGACATCGGTCTTAAAGGTTACGTGCAGGAATTGAGACCGGAGAGATCTAATTCTCAACACAAGAGATCTAAGAGGAAGAGATTAGAACAATGGAAATATATATAGGAGTCCAAGGGGAGGAGGAGGAGGCAAGACACATTGGAACGATGCAAGTGGGATGGGATAGGGATGACCACCACCCTTTGCCCTTGCCCGCTGGATTTAGGTGGGATAAGCGGGGTATTTATAACTGGGACACAGATAACGGATTCATGGTACCCACTATTTTTTCCTAACAAATGAGTATGTGGAACCGGTCAAATGTTGTAGGGGACCGCACCACGCAAGCAGCTGCCAAGTCTGCTCCGTTTGCATTCTCGTGGTCAATTTCGGATAGGTGGGCGAAACCGCTAATCCCATCGATGGTAAGCGGGATTAAGCAAATGGGGTAAGTGAGGCTTTTCTGACGGCGGGAGGCCGGCTGGACGGGTGGATGGTAAGTGTGAACTTATTTTGGGTTGTCGTCTTGTCGAATTAGACGCGGCTAGCCACAACCAATAAATCTGAATAGGAACCTTGTCCTGGACGTAGACTCCACACTGGATATAGAACAGTTATTTTATTCGCATGACCACACTTCTACATGGAAGGAAATGCAGGGCGATACAGAAAGAACCACACACTTGACTGATAGGAAACATCTCAGGAACACGGCAAGGGACGGACTCTAGCATGAAACGGAAATAGCCACACATGAAAACACAAACACCTTCTGGTACGACTGACTTATTAAACCATGACAGACAACAGATAGCCTTGTTCAGCATGCATTTGCACCTCCCGGGCACGGAGGGGGTGTATCATCGTCGTCCCTGTGGAACTTGAGCACTGCACCCAAAATTGGATGCACCGCGGTCCTCTTCTTTTTCTTCCTCGGCTGTTTCTTCTGGATCAGCTGTAAAGACAGACGAATTTGTCTAATTTTTTTATTACATCACATACATATACACAACGTGAAATTTGAAGGAACAAACTGAGTCGCGAAACAATGAAAAACGTGTGCGTACCTTTTTAATATCAGCTTTCATCTGACTAGAGAGCACATCTTTGTACTGTCTACCGTACTCCCTTAGTTGGTCGACATCCATGGCATCCATCCTCGCCAGCTGCCAGAAACGTCGTCGATTATTGAAATGATGAGCAAGTATATTATGATCCGATCGTAGTAAGAATTACAGATATATGTACTGAGTCTCCTGGTTCCTAGAGAAAATGATGCCTCGATCAAACAGTATCATGAAACGTGGGGACTACTACGTACCAACCCATTGAGACCCTCCCCATGATAAAACACTACACAAATTAACATAGACATCGGGATTCCAGATTACCCATGCATTGTATTCCTCTGTGTGCCTCCTGATTGAACTCTCATCCTTATCCCCTCGAGCCATACCAACTACACAGGATGATCAAAGATTAACTGCTTAGTTCAGGACTTGTAGTTCTGGAGTGCAAGAACCTTGAGAATGACCAGCTGTATTTATAGGAGAGCTTCACCACAAGATTACCCCCATACTTTTTTTAAGTACGAAAGAAACATTAATTAAAGGGAAAAAGGCACGGTGACCATTGCTTGTGAACATGTGAGAGGTTGCTAGTAAGCACTCCTGCAGGTGTGCAACTAAAATGTAGAAGTTTTCACTGAATTTCGGGTGGCAGTTACATCGATTTATTGGAGATAAACCCAAAAGCCAATAACAGTTCCTCATTACAAGGAGGTTCAGATGGCCTTTTCGACCTGAATCCTTGCACTACATAATTGCTCTTTAACATGTTGCTTTCTTAGTGCCAAATTCAGGAAGAAAGGCATTTTCTTGGGATACGGACATCATCTTTCTTCTTCCTTTATTTCCCATAATTTCTACAAGTAACTGTTGTCCTATGCTTAGGCCAATCAAATTATGTCATGTGCTAACATGGATGGTGCTGTTTGTTTCCTTCTCCATAGTCCCTTTTTAATTAACTTTTTATAACCAAAATCTGTAGTACAGGATATGACATGAAATTATGCATTGAATCGGACTTTCTTTTTGTATTAAAAATATCAAACTTTTATTTTAGTTAATTGTGTTTCTAACCTATGATCCTTACACACTTACTTTCTGCATGTCATATATTAGGGAGAAATCTACAATGGTTTGCCTTATGTTGTTCTTTGTTTTACATTAGCAAGAGGCAAAATATGAGTATCAACATAAACAGACTGAAGCAAATACAGTTATTTGTAGAAATTATGGGAAAATGATATATGGGAGTTGAAAACAAATGACACATTTACTCCTTCTTCCCCTACTGTTTATCCTTATCTTATTGATATTCACAAATTGCTAAATTTCTTCACTTTTTTATCGACTGAGCAATGTGAACCTCCTAAAATTCAGCAAGTGTTGAAAACTTAAAGTAGATTGTCTATGGTCCATTAAGTAAACTAATTTCAGTTACCTCTGAATTCTCGAAAGCATTTTGCAACATAAAAAAGTTCACAAGCTCGTCTGCAGGAGATTTGATTTATTTTGATTAGAGATTGAAGAACTGTCCGGGTCTACTTGTACGAAATGGTTTTAGGGCTATGTTGAGCGTATTAATTTCGAAAATGTAGTGGTTATCAAACTTCCACATTGCTTACAAACCTTCAAAAAATATGATGGTGAAGTTCTTGATACTCTGATGAGTGTAAGCAAACGAAACATGCCTAATTTTCAAATTTGCTTGCGCAACAATGTTAAAGCTACACATGCATATAAATTTTGGATAAAAACTCATAAGATATACCTGAACTCAACATGTAGAAAAGAACAGTTACTAGAGTAATTTAAGAGTTAAGCCAAGAAACAATGTGAGCTCCCTTTTACAATCCGACTAAAATTTGAAGGTTTCAGGTGACCCTTTGCCCTTTGGAAAAAGAAAGATCTTGGCGCCAAATTATAAATGTTCTTACTAGGTAAGTGTTTTTTGTGACATAATTTGTAGTAGCAGCATACATGTGCACTGCATGTTTGATATATTACAGTATATCCCATATTATAATGCACTCCATTTTTTTTACTATTTAGTTATATTAATGCAGTTCTAATACTCCCTCCGTCCCAAAATAAGTATACTACTTCAAGATGGTAGGCAACCACAGTTACTCCATCACAATACATTTTGTAGGGAGGCAAATAACATTGGAAATCATTAAACTCATGACTGAGAAGGATGAATAAGTTTAGCATTTGTTCCTTGTAACTTGAAAAGATGGGTTGCAATGGATCGATATTACGGCGTGATTAAGGAATTTAATATATAAAAAATTCATGTGACACTCTCTTAGCATTTCTGTAATAATGTCCTCGTAGGCTGCCAATAATGTTATCGAGTCTACATATCATGAAACTATTATAATCCACATAGTTCTTAGGAAAAATCACGTGAATATATGTAGTTAAGTGTTTAATTAAGCTCCTTTTGATATTAGAAAACTACTTTGGAACTTAATTAATTGTTGCCAAAATTGTAAGCTACTAAATTAATTGTTGCCAAATTTGTAAGCTACTAAATTAATTGTTGCCAAATTTGTAAGCAACTAAATTAATTGTTGCCAAATGTATTTTGAAGCTACATGTGTGATAGGCGCTTTGTATTTATTAGAAAGCTACTTTGAAATCAATTAATTGCTCCCAAAGTTTGGAAGCTTCAACTTTAGGCCAATAGAAACAGACTTTTCATTAAAAACTGCCATACACCCCTACACGGTATCTCTCTTAAGATATTCACGCTCACACTTGATTCCAAAAAAAAAACTATAGATCTACATTGTGGGATGTAGTAACCTGTGGTTATGTGGTCAAATATATGTCTGTTTCGTGCTATATTAAATTAGAGACCCGATTCATTTTTTTACCTTTCCACGAAAACTTTACATGTTTATACTTCCTCACATGGTAATTTTCATTTCACGTAGAAACTTTAAGTTATAAATAACTAGTGGTAAGATAGAACTTTCCACGACGGAGTGGAAAATCATACTAACTCCAAATTAGTGTAACATGGGAACATAGTGTTTTTATGCATTCAATCGTGATGACTAACAACTAAAAGGACGGATAGGATAATAATAAACATGTAAACTTACTTATGTAGCTTAGTCTAAAACATGTCACTTACAGATACACTTTTGCAGACTACAATCTCGACAAGAAATTCATTTTTAGTGTAAGATATATTATAACATATTGTTGGGAAAACTCTACTAATATGTTTCCAAGTAACACTCTAAGTATTCACAACGGTTTCATACTAATTGAAGGTTTAAAAGGCAGTCCAAACTACATGAGATCCTATAAGTGGTCTATTTAACTTCTCTACCTTTGACAAATATCAAGAACTTGTCACGCTACATTTTCTAAAACTACATAAATGTATTCTTATGATTTTCTACCTGCATATATGAACACAAAATAGTGGTCAGAGTTTATATGTATCTTCAGACCATATCTCTTATCTGGAACACCATGTATTGCGGGAATACAACGCCTAACCCCAATGTTTATGCACGTACATGAAGGGTCTGGACCTACCAGTTCGATGTATAGTGAGAATCACCTCCGACAACTCTGTAATCGCACAGTTTAATATGTCAAATATAATAAAAAATATAAATTTGAATTACCTCATAGGTGGTTTATCACGTCTATCATAGGAAAACCTTACACTATACTCCCTACGTTCCTTGTATATAAGGTGTATAAGATTTTGGCACAGACATTAACACATCAGTATTTTACATGCGGGAGACTCATTTTCTCCTGATAAAATTCGAGAGAGAGGAATCCTTAATAGTTCTAAATTCAAAACAATAGGTCAAATCGCTCTGTTTCAGATTGTGACTCTTTTTTTATGAGTAAAATTACCCATAAATCGTAATACACCCTATATTTTGAAGAAAAAAAAACCTTAGACACCTTCTATCAAGTAACAGAGTGAGTATATCTTCTAGATACAAGATAAATCACAATAGCAAAATCAAAGCATGTAGTATTAGAAGAAGAAAAATAACCTTACATGTGCATATGCCTTTCAGTCATGATTGGATCGACAAATACCACCAGATGCAACAACAAGATCATGTTGAAGTTGTATTTGTATGTTGTAACAATATAATATCAACATGAATGCACTCAATTTCTCTCACAATGGAAGATCGCTGATGTAGGATATGAGGCTCGGCTCTCTTATATAGACCAAATGGAGGCGGATATTGAAGAGCACAAGAAACGTGCCCCGTGATAGGCGTGACGGTTATTTGTCGCTAATAGTGGCAATGGTCACTCGTCGTGAACAAGTATGAACGGTTTCTTCCCGGTTTTCGGTGACATAAAACATCACAACTGAGCAATTATTACATTTTTATTCCAAAGAATAAAAATATCTTATCAGCTAGGTAATTTGATTTGGAAAATTTATCCTCATGATAATAAAATAATTTAATATTTACCATATTAATAGGATGGACATTTTTTTCAGGCAGTCCGGCTGATGGGGTTGCCACTAGGACCCATATTTGTCCGACGCTATTAAACAAGGACGGAAATAAACTTGGACTACAAGAAGGGCTAAAATTTCAGGTCTATTTCTAACTCATACATTTACATGTATACTAATATTCCCCTCGGTCATAGCGGGCGATTGCAACTAGATTTGAAGCCTCGCACTTCTGTCATCTCCTCCCCTTCATCATCATCAATTGTGCCTCTAATGACTTGGTCCGACGACACCTAGGGCGGTGCATGTCGTCCCCTTCTATTGTCGTCTCAGGGCTTTCCTTCTTCCCTCCAGTAGTCACAGCGGGAGTGGTGTGGATGCTTGACGACATAGATACTGCTGACTTGAGTTTTTGTAAACCCTTGATGTCGATGATGAAATAGCCGATCGTGACGCCGCCGCCGGTGTCAAAGTAGTACTCATCATAGTCGGTGTAGTCGCAATGCCGGAGGCGAAAAAACTGCGTGATGTGTATGTTGGAGCTACATTTTGCGTCTTGTGGAGACACATGTACCGTCGGTGTCGTGGTGGTATCACGGCAGATGCCATAGGATGGCTAAAAGTGTGGGGCCGATGGACGCTGGTGGATCCGGGGAGGGCTAGCGAGCTAAGGAGCTCACACGAAGGACGACACGGAAACACCCAAACCGACTAGAGGGAGAATGAGACCGCAGGAACACACGAAGAACACACTCTAAACCACAAGCAACCACAAACACACACGATGTACCCAGGTTCGGGGCCCTCGTGAGGAGGTAATACCCCTACTCCTGCCTTGCTTCTCTCTATATGTGTCACTCAAGATCTACAAAGGTGCTCCTTGAGCTGTTTTGCCTCTCTCTCTAGGATGAACTCAAGAACAAGGGTGAATTACTCAGGAAGGAGGAGTAAATGCTCTAGCAGTGAATGAGACTACAGTTCTGGCCCTCTTCCTCTTCCTCTTCCTCCTTTTTTTTCTTTTCTCCCACAGGGGGAGTTATGGCGCTATATATAGAGTTCCTGCCGGGTTGTCCGGGAACCCTAATTCCTCCGGGCCCCCCAGACAACAGCACCCGTCCAACGGTAATGTCGACACCTCTACCACGACCTAGCCGCCGGGCTATCCGACATAGGCCGGGGTAGGCCATGATGCCTCTTGCTGCAGCCGCCGCCGTCCTAGATGATGACGCTTCCCCTGCCAGAGACAGGACGTGCCTTCTCCATGCCTTGTCTCCTGTCAGTCCGTTGCCAGTACAGAGGTATAGTCACGTCGCCCTTGTCTTGTGCCCTTTGTCCCGCGCCCGTGTCAGACGGGAGGTGACCTTTCCTCCGTGTCAGACGGGTCAGTGTCCTGCACCTGTACTTGCCCTGCACTTGTACTTGCCCTTGACTTGTTGCCCGACATGCGATATGTCGGACACATCCTCCTATCCCGGCATAAGTATACCGGGCTTCTCTCCGTGCGCCGGCATGGTTATGCCGGGCCCGGACCTCCGACATACCTCACCCGGCCCGAACATGTATGTCGGATCCTCCTTCCTGCACAACACATATAGATAGAGATCTCGGACATGGTTATGTCGGTCAGAACATGCCGGCTACCTCCGACACAAGACTAAGTCGGCCAAACATACAACTTGGTCTGGCTGGGACCCCTTGCCTTAACCCTACCCGGGGGTAGCCCCCCGACACTAGTCCCCGAAGCTGGTGTAGTCCTACAGCCTTGGATGAAGGGCTGCATCAGCTTTAACCTGACAACTGCCTTGAACCAAAAGCCGGCATAACTATGCCGGACAACTTGATTGCTCTGACTTGCCCAAGTCGGTCAGTCAAGGCCCTGCGACACCACGATGTCGGCCTGATGAGAAAACTCCGGCATGCCTGTCCCGACTTACTGTAAAAATCATCCGACATGGCCATCTCGGTTTGTCACCGAGTTCTTAGCCATCCCGGGTTATTGTTCCGGTACCCTTGATATCACTGAATCTTTGTCTCAGATCTTCGCCGAGACGTGTCACACATACGCTGCCCCATTCCGAGAAACGCGCCACGCGGTCTGACACGCTGTCCCGAAAACACCGTGCTGGTCCCACCAGCCGTCATATCTAACAGGTACTCGAGTAGTTTGAGCACCCGAGGCGCCTCCTCGATTCCTGGGCTGGCGACCGCACCCGATCCGCAGCCGACGGTTGCCATTCTGTAACCCACGGTGCGGCCGATCGTGTGGCCACAACCGCTCCACTCGCGCCAACCGCCGCACGCACGATCCCACGATTGGCTCGAAACCAACGGGCGGGAAAACCTAGCAACTGCCTCTTCTCCTTTCCTCTTAAATACGGCGGCGGGGTTCCTCTCCTTCCTCCGCATTCTCTTCTCCTTTGCTCCCCTTCTGCACCCGAGCGAATCGCCGCCGCGACGCACGCCGCCTACGCACCGCACGCCGGGGAGCTCGACGCCGGCGACCGAAGTTCGCCTCGCTGCCGTCGGGACGAGATCCTCTCGCTCTACGGCACCAATCTCCACGGTAAGGTTCCTCCCGAGGCTTGAACAGATTGAACCGCGGCTCGGCCGAACCTAGTTCATCCCCCTTCTTCGGTAGGACAGGTTAGAACCAGTGTTAATTTCTCCGCAGATCATTGTTTCCGTCATCACAACACCGCTATAGGTTTCTCTTCACCAGATCTCGCCATACCTCTTCAATAGCGATTCACCATTGTACTGCTAGCGGTTCTTCCTTGCTAGAACCATTTAACTTCCTTTTAAATGGTCTCGGTAGATCTTCTTCCATGCTACTCGGGCGTAGATTTCAGTTTATTGCCGGGATTCGCCGACTGTTATCCGACTTACCCCCTACCTCGGGCTATTGCCCGGTATCTGTTTTGCAGATCCGCCGACATGTCTTCAAGCCATACCTCCGAGCAACCCGACATATCCGCCGAAGGAATCCGTGGGGGATGGGAAGGCTCGGACGTCGTGCAAGACGACCTTGACTGGCTACGTCGCACGCGTCGCGTCCCGGCGCCCATCATATGCCGGATTCCTGGCGAGGAAGTGGAACCCGCGCCCCAGGAAGGAGAGCGCGTGGTGTTTGTCGCGCACTTCGAGCGCGGCTTCGCCCTTCCGACAAGCAGGTTCTTCCGAGCCTTCCTTGACAAGTTCGAGCTACAGCCGCACCACTTGCCGGCAAACTCCATCACGGTCCTCTCGGCATTCGTCGCCTTCTCCGAGGGCTATCTCGGCCTATGGCCTCTGGTCAGCCGCTGGGCGAAGTACTTCGTGCTTCGGAAGCAAAGCATTCCGAACAAGGGCGTGAAGGACAAGGAGATGACGGCATGCGGGGCTGCCACCATTGCCGCCCGGAAGCTCTCCTACTTCCCCAAGGTCACCGGGTTGGAGTCCTGCCGCAAGTGGCAGCGCAGCTTCTTCTACGTGAAGAATCCGGACTCCGCCGACAATGCCAAGGGGTATGATTTCCTCAACCTCCCAGAGTTCCGACTCGACCCGCCCTATTCCCAGGCGAACTGGGGCTGGGATCCGTCGGGCAGCGACGCAGAGACCCAGGCCATCCACAACCACTTGCTCTCCATCAAGGACGATCTGACGGCGGATGACCTCCTGAGGACCTTTGTTGCCCGCCGGATAAGCCCCCTGCAGAACCGGGTGCACAAGATCTGCCATATGAGTGGGCCCCACGACCCAACTCGGATCAGCCCGTTCGAGTTGGACAAGCCGGCGGTGCGCAGACGTGTTCGAGCCATCGCCCAAACCTCCATGGGAGACGACTGGGAATGGGGACTTGAACCCCACAGTCGCGCCAATCCTCCACCCAAGGTAAGCTCTAGTTCTTCCTCTCCGACCTCACCATGCAACCGATACAGCAGCTATATTACATTCTTGTCTTTCTTGTTTCCTTAGTCATTCCCCGCCACCTTCCTTTTGCAGCGGTTTGACCGTCAAGCCCGGGAGGACAAGAGGTGGGCCAATGGTGGTTGGCGGGCAGACAATGCCGTGCCGGCAACTCCGCTCACCGAGGACCCGGATGACGAGGACCACTTGTCGATCCCGGTCTCCCGCACCTCCGGCCCGGGTAAGCCTCGAACTCGGTCTTGTCCCCAAGACGAATCTGACGACGACGACTGTGTGATGCTAGAGATCACACACGCCACTCCCTTGGCCTGTGCTGACCCTCTGCCTCCAACACCAGCCGCGCCGACCACCCAAACAGCTACGCGCAAGCGCGTGGGAGCCGGCGCCTCTGCCGCGGACAACCCGGGGGCCAAGAAGGCCAAAATTACCAAGAAACCTTCCCGCAAGAAGATCCCGACCGCTGCCGGGTAAGCCTCCTTTCTTTCGCCTTCCGACCTCTTTGCTTTATTCCTTCTAACCTTTTACTTCACGTTCAGAGCCCCGCTTGAGCTCGACCAGAACGAGCCGGCGGCCCCGACAAACGTCGGAGTTGGCAGCCCCTCCCGGGCGACACCTGCGGCTGCCGACTTAGCTGGGTCCGACGCCTCCCCGTCGACACTTAAGACGGCAGCGGAAGCGAGCCGAGCCAGCCCGGACCGAGATGTCGGGGCTGGCGGTAACCAACCGCGTCCCGCTGCCGCATCCACCAAGACCACGGCGATGCCGGACGCACCCCCTCAGCACCCAACGCCGCCGGAGTCACAACCCTCTGCTGCAAGCAAGCAGCCCTCTGCACCACCACAATGCCGGGCACCACCCAAGGCCGGCAAGAAGAAAACTGCTCCGACCCCGGATCAGTTGGCGGCCAAGAAAGGTCAGCCTCCTCCGGGTAAACTCAAAGTGGTGCATCCTCCCCGCATCGCCGTTAAGACGGCGGCCCTGCGCATGCTGGAGGCCACTGTCGACCGGGTTGCTAGCGCTGCCGACTTGGAGAGCTCAGGGTTCCTCACACCTAGTGCTGACTCTTCAGGTTCGATGGAGCAGTATAATACGGATTGGAATGCCGCCGACATCAGCGAGGCTACCTCTTCCGACCCGAGTATCGACCACCCGGCTGGGCCCGGGAAAGTCGCTCAGTCTCTGCATGCACTTCAGTCTGCAGTCCTTCACCTGACAACAGCCGCAGAGGTAAGCTCTTCCACATCCACTATCTCCAGTCCCCGAGGTTTTGGTCGAATGGTTAAGACTCGACCGAGTTAAGACCATTCGGCGAAAAACTTCAACAACCAACTTGCTCTAACACCTCGCTTTTTATTGCAGTCATGCAGCAAAGAACGCACCCGGGTGTTCCAAAGGCTGTTGGTCGAGCATGGGTCCCTCCGGAGGCGGTTCAAAGAGCTCCAGGCTGCGCACCAGGACCATGGTACACTTCCTTGTTTCTGACACATCTTTCCTTTCTCTAGTTTGCCTTTACATTTACCACCGACTTGTCGCCTTTTTCAGCCGACACCGCCGCCCGAGTTGCCGCCGAGCACCAGCTCGAGTTGGAGAAGGAGCGGGCCAATTCAACTCGGCTTCAACAAGAACTGGAGCAGGCCAAGATTGAGAAGGCCGAGTTGGAGAAGACCCTGGCGGACGCCGTACGGACTCAGGGTGAAGTGCTCGAGCAAACTGAGTCTCGCGCCACCTTGGCCGAGAAAAAGCTCAACGCCCTCAAATCCCAGTGTGACCTCTGGCTGGCCGAACTTAAGAAGATTAATGCCCAGATGGACAGTGAGTTCCTCCAAACTCTTACTTCTTCTTGCCTGACTCTCTTGCCGACATTCACATTATACTGGCCCGCCTTCTAACTCATCAACAGCTTTCTTCTCCGCAGAGCACTTCTCCCATACGCACGCCGTCGCTGTGAAGGCCATCAACCGGGCGCGTGCGAAGAGGGCTGAAGCCGGCCCCATCTCTGGAGAGTGGGACGTGGAAGACCATCTCGTAGCACTTAATGCGCGCCTCGCGCCGCTTAAGAGTATCGGGACGGAGCTTCTCGACGCCGGCATTCACGTCTACCGGAAGCTCTGGCCTGGCGCCACGCCTCCGGACAATGTGTCCGACCTGGCCCAGGAGCTGATGAAGACGGAAAGGCGCCTCCGAGAATGGCGGTCTTCCGCCGCCCGTGCCGGTGCGGACCAAACCCTCTCCTTCATACTATCCTGGTATGAGGGGATCGACCTTCAGAGGGTGCGGGCGCAGCGCGAGAACTCGGCGTGGACAACCGATTCGGCCAAGATCCAGCTTCGGCGAGACGCGGCGCACTACTTCGCCGGCTACTCACAGCCCCATCAATACATCGAGGGCGAAGTCTACTCGGATGACGAAGATTACGCCGAAGACGTTGAGGACGAGGAGGAGGACGATGAAGAAGAAGCCCAAGGCAACCTCCCCGACACCTCCAAAACCTCCGGCAAAGCCCAGTCATCCGGGAAGGCTTCCACTTCGGGGACCGCCGATGTAGCCAGCCAGGACGCCGCCGCCGACATCACCAAGTCGGCCTCGACTGACCAGCCGAGAATCGCCGTTGAGGCCACCGTCGAGCTGGGAGCTGCCGACACCACCGCGACTACCGATATTCCTGCTGCCCAGTCTCCTGTGTAAAACTCTAGAGAACAAATCTATCAAATCCCCGGAATGCCGGGTTCATATGTAACATATACAATTTTAAGTAGAATACTTTGCTGTTTGCCTTATTGAATCGAGCATGTACATAGTTATGTCGGATCATTTTACACCGAGTCCCCGAGTTTACTTTCTCGTTTACTATACTTAGTGATTTTTGCTCTTGTCTACCATACAGGCGTTCGACAGTCGAGTCACAAAATCACGACTATAGCATACGGTACTAGAGAATACCCGAGTTAAGGTTCAAAAGTATTCGACATAACGGAAGAATAATTGAAAGACGGGGTTAACACACAACACGTGCCGAATTGCTTTTACACCGAGTCCCCGAGTTCATTTTCGTGTTTACCACCTTCCACTATCTTTGCTCTTGACTACCACTTTGGGCATTCGTCAGTCGAGTCACAAGATCATTTCACATAGCATACATTACTTAACTTTGAAACAAGGTTGAAAATTCATTCGGCACGTGGGCAACAGGTACGAAAAAGACACGGCAGTCCCCGAGTTTCACCTCGAGACGCCGGCATTCAGTTATCAAGGGACTAACCAAAATACAAACAGAGACAAATGTCAGGCAGTCCCCGAGTTTACCCCGGAGTGCCGACATGCGAAAAAACATAAGAAAAGAAGCACCATCCGGATAAGGCAGTCCCCGAGATTCAATCTGGGGCGCCGGCATTTCATTCAGAAGGAACTGAGATACATACATTTTGCCTTTTATGCAAAAAAGGGACGAAGCAAGGCTACATTCCATGGTCGTTTGGTCTCCTCACCGGCTCTATCCATCACACCTTTTCTAGCTTCCTGCGCATCTACAAGATAATATGAGTCATTGTGCAGGGCTTTACTCACCACAAAAGGTCCTTCCCACGGAGGGGATAACTTGTGCATGCCGGCCGTTCGCGGTATCAGTCTCAGTACCAACTCTCCTTCTCTAAACACCCGGGGGTGCACCTTCCGGCTATGATAGCGTCGGAGGCTCTGCTGGTATATCGCTGACCGAGATAGGGCCAACTCTCTTGCTTCCTCAAGCAAGTCGACATCATTCTCTCGAGCTTCTCTTGCCTCGGTCTCTGTAAACATCGCCACCCTGGGCGAGTCATACTGTATGTCGGTTGGCAACACTGCCTCAGCACCATACACCATAAAGAATGGGGTGTACCCGGTGGATCTGTTGGGCGTGGTCCGGAGACCCCACAGCACCGCCGGTATTTCCTCTATCCAACACCCCGGAGTCCGCAGGAGAGGTTCTATCAACCGGGCCTTTACGCCGGCCAGCACCAACGCGTTGGCCCTTTCAACCTGTCCATTTGCCTCCGGGTGCGCCACCGAGGCCACATCAAGTCGGATTCTCTTATCCGCACAGAACCGAGCAAACTCCCCTACTGCAAAATTGGTGCCATTGTCCGTGATAATGCTGTGCGGGTAACCGTATCTCAGTATGATATCCTTCAAAAATGAGACGGTTGTAGCTCCATCACATTTCCGAATTGGCTTCACCTTGATCCACTTGGTGAACTTGTCCACCATGACTAGTATATGAGTCATGTTGCCCCGCGCCGGCTTGAATGGACCCACCATATCCAAGCACCATACCGCAAACGGCCATGTGATGGGGATAGTTTTCAGTGCTGCCGCCGGCATATGTATTCTGTGTGCAAATCTCTGGCAACCTCCACATTTTCGGACAATATCTTCTGCCTGTTGCAGAGCCGAAGGCCAATAGAACCCATGTCGGAAGACCTTTGCCACCAGTGCCCTTGAGGAAGCATGGTGACCGCATTCACCTTGATGTATCTCGAGCAGCATTTCTTGCCCCTCCTCCGGGTCAACGCAACGCTGCAGCACTTCAGTGACACTTCTCTTATACAGCTCTTGATTGATTACCGTGTAAGCCTTGGCCCTCCTTATCACCTGCCGAGCTTCCACTTCCTTCTCCGGCAGGGTTCCATATACCATATATGCCATGATGGGCTGCGCCCATTCCGGTACCTGCCTCACCGGGAAGACTGGGGCATCTATTTCCATAGGATCGGCCGACATCACCTCTGCCGACATACCTGGTACAGTCCCCGAGTTTATCCAAATGCTCCCGACATCAATCTCCATGGGCACGGCTTCTGTCTCCGAGCTCTTCGGGATAAATATGGACTCCGACTCGGGTGATGGCTGGATAGACGGTTTCTTCAAGTGTTCCAATGCTATGCCGGGTGGGATCACGTCCCGCGAAGACCCCAGCTTGGACAATACATCCGCAGCCTCATTCTCTCCCCAGGGTATATGCTTGAACTCGCACCCTTCAAAAAACCCGGAGATTTTCTGCACATGGAACCGGTATGACGCCATGTTGGCATCCAAGGCGTCCCAATTTCCCGACACCTGCTGGACCACCAAATCCGAGTCACCATAACATTCTACCCGCCGTATGCCAATTTCCTTAGCAACATTGAGGCCGTGCACGAGTGCTTCATACTCGGCCACATTGTTGGATGCCGAGAAATGAATTTGGAGTACGTATTTCAGTACATCCTGCTTCGGGGAGGTGAGGACCACTCCGGCACCCAACCCGATCTTTGCCTTGGACCCGTCAAAATGCATCTTCCAGAAATTGAAGTCGGGCGGGGGAGGCTCATATTGCATCTCGGCCCAATCCACCAAGAAGTCCGGCAGCGCCTGCGACTTAATGGCGTCCCTTCTTTCGTAAGTCGGGGCGTAGGGGGACAGCTGGATGGCCCACTTGGCAACTCGGCCGCTGGCATCTTTGCACCCTATAATCTCGGACAAGGGAGCCTCGCTCACCACTGTAACCGGATGCTCTTGAAAGTAGTGCTTCAACTTGGTGACCGCCAGGTATACACCATAGGCCATCTTCTGGTAGTGCGGGTAATTCTGCTTGGAGAGGGAGAGTACCTCACTCAGGTAATACACGGGCCTCTGTACCACCTTTTCACCTTCTTCTCTTTCCACCACCATTACCACACTTACAACCCGGTTGGTAGCCGCGATATAGAGCAACATCGGCTCCTTGGGTAACGGGGATGCCAACACTGGTGTACTTGAGAGTGTCTTTTTTAAGTCATTAAAAGCTGCATCTGCCTGCGGCGTCCATATAAAGGTTTTACTCTTTTTCATGAGTTGATATAAAGGCAAGGCTTTCTCTCCTAACCGACTTACGAACCTACTCAGGGATGCCAGACATCCGGTGAATTTTTGTACATCCTTAAGGCGAGTTGGTAATTTCATGCTTTCAATAGCTCGGATCTTGCCCGGGTTAACCTCTATACCCCGGCTAGATACCAAGAAACCGAGTAATTTTCCGGCCGGCACACCGAAGGTGCACTTATCCGGGTTAAGTTTCATCCGGAATTTCCTCAAGTTAGCGAATGTTTCTCTCAGATCCTCGATCAGAGTGGATTTCTCTTTTGTTTTTATGACTATGTCGTCGACATACACCTCTGCATTCCGACCTATTTGGTCATGCAAGCATTTCTGCATGCACCTTTGATAAGTGGCCCCGGCATTTCTCAACCCGAAGGTCATAACACGATAGCAATAAGCCCCGTACGGGGTAATAAAAGCAGTTTTTAATTGATCAGCCGGGTTCAAAGGTATCTGGTGAAAACCAGAATACGCATCTACAAAAGACAAAAGCTCACACCCGGCAGTGGAGTCGATCACTTGATCTATCCGGGGGAGCGGGAAAGGATCTTTCGGGCATGCTTTGTTGAGGTTGGTGAAGTCGATGCACATGCGCCACACCTTGACCAGGAGAGGGTCATCCTTCTTCTTCTCTACCAGGACCGGGTTAGATAACCAGTCCGGGTGCAGTACTTCCATCACAAATCCAGCCGCAAGTAGTACGGCTAGATGTTCCATGATTGCAGCTCTTCTCTCGTCCGAGAGACGTCTTGTCGGTTGCTTCACCGGCTTTGCATCCGGCCTCACGAATAATGAGTGCTCAGCCAACTCCCTCGGAACTCCTTGAAGGTCGTCATTTGACCAAGCAAAGACATCCCGATTCTCACGGAGGAAGTCAGTGAGCTCGCCTTCCTATTTACTGTCCAGGCTGGTGCCGATAATCACCCGGTGCTCTGAGTTAGCCGGGTCCACTACGACCTTCTTGGTCTCCTTTGGTGGCTGGAAGGAAGCATGCTGCTCCGGGTTTGTTATCCCGGGCACACCGAGTTGTGAGGCTTGGGCCAGCGTTACCACTTGCTGGATTCTCTTCTTCTCCTCGGCTATGACCAACGACTCGGCCAAGCACGAGCCGGCAGTAGCACACTCGATTGAGCGCTTGTAGTCCCCCGCGATGGTGATTATGCCATTCGGACCTGGCATTTTCATTTTCAGATAGCCCATGTGAGTGGAGATCATGAACTTGGCCAGAGCAGGTCGGCCAATCAGGGCGTGATATGGACTCTCCAAGTCCACCACCTCGAACTCAAGACTCTCGGTCCGGATGTTCTCCCGGGTCCCGAACAACACATCTATCCAGATCTTGCCCATAGGCGAACAAGAAACCCCTGGCACAATGCCATGGAAAGTCGTGTGGGTCGGCAACAGCGTGTTCAGGGACACTCCCAACTTCAGCATCGTGTCCTTATACATGATGTTAATGGCACTGCCATTGTCAACCAGAACTCTGCTGAACCGGACGTTGATACTCGGCCCGATGAATGTCGGGTCCACCACCAAGGCGTAGCCTCCCGGCTTAGGCATAACCCGGGGGTGATCCTTCCGACCCCAGGTGATTTCCATCTCGGACCAGTGCATGAACTTGGTTACCGCTGGCATGACGGCATTCACCTCCAGAGCGCGCTGGCGCTGGCTTTTCTTGTCAGTGGGCTCGGTTACGAAGACCACGTAACTCTGATGAGCCTCCTGATAGTCACCCTGGGGGTACCTGCCCTGGTTGCTGGGATCGACACGGTTGTTACCCCGGACGTTCACCACGTTTACTGGCCTTGCCGGCGGTCTCCTCTGGACTGGCGGGTTAACCCGGACAGCATTGGCCCCACTCACAGGTGCCGGCGGTCTTGGCGCTGCGGGTTTTTCGGGGGCAGTTACCAGAGATCCCCCCGGAGCACCTTCTTGCCGCATGCGCTGATACCAGCTGCACTGCCGAGTTGTGTGGTTGGCCGGTCGGTTGGGCTCGAAGGTATGATAGCAGCAGGGCTTGTCCAGCATCTCCTCATACGTCAAGGGCTTCCTCTGCTCGGCCCAAGTTTTCTTGACTTCTGCCCAACCCTGACCATCAGTCTTCTGCCGCTGGTTGTTACCGGTATTGCCTCGTTCACCGGTTACCGCCGCTACCTGCTGCGAGGCATAGCGAAAGTCGGGCTCCCTCCTTTTTTGGCCAAAATCATGCCGGTCACTGTTTCTGCCCTGCCCGGACCTGTGGTTTCCCGAGTTCCTCCTACTCGGTTCTCCCGAGTCCAGCTGTGGTTGCATTGGATCACCGAGGGCATAGCTGTCGGCAATTCTCATCGTCTCGGCCAAGGTGGCCGGCATTTCCCTCTGAAGCTTCTGCCAAAGCATGGATCCATGTCGGCATCCCTGCGCAAACCATGAGATGGCTTGGGCCTCCACAACTCCTTCGCAGGAATTGCGAATGGTGCTCCACCGAGTCAAGTACTCTCGGTCAGTCTGATTGTCCCTCTGCCTGCACATTGCAAGCTGCTGAGGTCGGTTTGGTCTCTTGTAGGTACTGGAGAAGTTGCTGACAAAGGCTTCCTCGAAGTCCAGCCAGCTGTTAACACTTCCCTCCCTCAAATTGTTCAGCCAGATTCGGGCCGGTCCCTCAAGCATCTGCGGGATATACCGTACCGCCCATCGGCGATTTCCTCCGGCAATGTGCACTGCTGTCACATAGTCAGTCAGCCAGTCCTCTGGCTTGGAGCTGCCGTCATAGGTCTTGGCTCCCCTGTTCAACTGAAAGTGGGGGACAGGCTGCTCCGACATGATTCGGGGCCCGAAGCAAGCAGGACCGGGTGGACCTTGCTCTTCCATTTGCTCGGATCTGTACAACCGATCCAGCTTGTACCGAGCATCATTTGGATCCAACTGGCGAGTCCCCAGTCGAGACCCCAGAGCACTCTCATACACATGATACCCGGCCTTGGCCAATGCCGAGTTGCCGTCATCGTACCAGTTCAGGTCTTGCCCGCCCACTTGCCGGGTCTGCAGTGCTCCAACAACTTGCTGCCTCGGGGCCTGGTTAGGCGCCGGATATCGGGGTGGGTACCCCCGACCGACCGAGTTGGCATTTTTGGCGTGCCGATTACTCGGAGCTTGTCGGCTTCTGCTCTGGGCTTGCCCAACGTTGCCCTGGCCTGCGATCTGCTTCCCGGCATATGCCGGGTCATATGTCAGCATCTGGAGCTGCTGACCTCCTCCGGGATTCCTACTCCGACTCTGGTTTCCACCGACATGCGGGGAAGAAGCCTGTCCTCTGGACATGCCACTGGGAGCCCGGGTTGAGTGGACAACCTGAGATCCACCCCCGGCCTTCTTGACAGCCTCATTCTGCCGGGTTGCCACTTCTACCAGCTCATTGACTCGGTCCTGTTGCTTACGGCGAGCCTCTCCGGTTAGACCGGATAACTCGGCCCTTGCTGCCTCGGCAGCCCTGAGGGTCTTGGCCGGAGAGCTGTAATTCGGCCTAGCCGCCGACATTACGCTCGGAGTCACATTGGATGTAGCTCTGCCATCCCTATCTATCTCGGCATTGAGGCCCTTGCCTCTTCTGCGCACCTCGGCCTCACGGTTCGGCCGACCTCCTACCGGCGAGAAACCATGAGCCGCGTCATACTCACGCTGAACTCAGTCGAAGTCCCTTCGGACTTCTGCTAACTTCTCTGCCTCCTCCAGCAAGCTCAGCCGTTCTGCCTCTAACTCTACTGCCCCCGGCATAGTCAACCTCTCTACTGTCTCTCTAAGAGGTTCAGTTCTTACCGGGACACGAGATGTCTCGGCGCCACCATGGCCCTGCCTCTCCAGTGCCTGCTTGGCCCTCCGGGTCGACCTTGCCTCGGGCTCCAAGACAGGGTCCTCTGTCGGAGGAGCCGTCACCCCGGCCATCATGACCGCGCAGCTCTCGGGGCGAGTGGTACGCCGGCCGCGAGCCGCACAGACAGCTGGGGGATCCTCGGCCACGAGCACCTGCGCCGGGTACTCGCAGACGAGCTCGGTGGCGACATAGGTGGCGAAGTTGCCGAACTCGATGACGCAGCCGTTGGCCGGAAATGGCCTGCCGCGAAAGCAGCCGGCGTTGTCGCTGACGAACTCCATGTCGCCGAACTTGACGACGAGTCCGGAGAGGACTCGCACGGGGCCCGTCCGGATGAGTACACCAGCCAGCGCCTCTACCTGCCCCACGGTGGGCGCCAACTGTCGTGGTGGTATCACGGCAGATGCCATAGGATGGCTAAAAGTGTGGGGCCGATGGACGCTGGTGGATCCGGGGAGGGCTAGCGAGCTAAGGAGCTCACACGAAGGACGACACGGAAACACCCAAACCGACTAGAGGGAGAATGAGACCGCAGGAACACACGAAGAACACACTCTAAACCACAAGCAACCACAAACACACACGATGTACCCAGGTTCGGGGCCCTCGTGAGGAGGTAACACCCCTACTCCTGCCTTGCTTCTCTCTATATGTGTCACTCAAGATCTACAAAGGTGCTCCTTGAGCTGTTTTGCCTCTCTCTCTAGGATGAACTCAAGAACAAGGGTGAATTACTCAGGAAGGAGGAGTAAATGCTCTAGCAGTGAATGAGACTACAGTTCTGGCCCTCTTCCTCTTCCTCTTCCTCCTTTTTTTTCTTTTCTCCCACAGGGGGAGTTATGGCGCTATATATAGAGTTCCTGCCGGGTTGTCCGGGAACCCTAATTCCTCCGGGCCCCCCAGACAACAGCACCCGTCCAACGGTAATGTCGACACCTCTACCACGACCTAGCCGCCGGGCTATCCGACATAGGCCGGGGTAGGCCATGATGCCTCTTGCTGCAGCCGCCGCCGTCCTAGATGATGACGCTTCCCCTGCCAGAGACAGGACGTGCCTTCTCCATGCCTTGTCTCCTGTCAGTCCGTTGCCAGTACAGAGGTATAGTCACGTCGCCCTTGTCTTGTGCCCTTTGTCCCGCGCCCGTGTCAGACGGGAGGTGACCTTTCCTCCGTGTCAGACGGGTCAGTGTCCTGCACCTGTACTTGCCCTGCACTTGTACTTGCCCTTGACTTGTTGCCCGACATGCGATATGTCGGACACATCCTCCTATCCCGGCATAAGTATACCGGGCTTCTCTCCGTGCGCCGGCATGGTTATGCCGGGCCCGGACCTCCGACATACCTCACCCGGCCCGAACATGTATGTCGGATCCTCCTTCCTGCACAACACATATAGATAGAGATCTCGGACATGGTTATGTCGGTCAGAACATGCCGGCTACCTCCGACACAAGACTAAGTCGGCCAAACATACAACTTGGTCTGGCTGGGACCCCTTGCCTTAACCCTACCCGGGGGTAGCCCCCCGACAGTCGGGACTGGCGATTTGCTCCTTTATAAGTACCTTGGGGGCATGTAGCGGATGTTAGCGGGTGTTGCCGTAGGTGGGTCCGCCAGTTTTGCCAAGACTGGAGGAAGCCCACACAGCACAAAATGGTTTTGTCATAATCGTGTGTGTGTAGTTATATGAGCTCTCACAATAGTGACGTCGTTGTGTCGATGCAGTCTTAACGGTTGAACAGGCCCATGCTGTCGGTTTCGTGCGCGTCTTGTTGTAATACTCGGAGGATGTGTGTACGTCCTTGTCGACGAGCTTGTAGCGGCGGAGCAGTGTGTCAACGACATTGTCGATGAACATGTCGATTTAAAATTTAGCGATGATGTGTCGACGATACGGCAGTAAGCGTGAAGAGGTACGTCGGTTGAAGGGGTCCCTCGCACCGATGATGATGTTGGTACCTTGGTGTTAAGAAGTCGATGAAGTTCCACACTGACATGCGTATGGTTGCTTGTGAAGGCCCGTACGAGAAGAGTTGGGGCCATCATCCCGAAGAAACCCATCAAACTAGGACTAGGTAGCTAAGAAGGCTTACATTTTGAAACAGAGGTAGTGCATACATGAAGAGCTGGCGTAATGAGGTCTCGGCGCGCAATGATGGAAGTGCGTACGATGGTTGTGTTATATGTCGCCGCCACAATGTCGACGGCAGGCATGACAAGGTCATTGCGTTGATTCTCCTAAAAATGGGTTGCGGAAGACGGAGATGGGGACTTCTAAATGTGCTCATGTGGTGTGTGATGAGTGTCTGCTATACCGGTCTATGCTCTCGGCTCACTGTTTCGTTTTTTGCACATGAATTCAGGCAATCTCAAATATAACCCACAACTTTTTGCGCCAAATCGAAAGCCCAACTCCTGCGAAATTTTCTCCGAAATCGGGAAAAAATGCTGCTGCATCCGTTCCAAAATTCTATAAAATGTTTTGGTCGTCCATTTTAGATTAGCGACGTTTGGAACAAAGGTAATAGCATCGAATTTAGATGCACCCAACAACCTGTGTACTATCTTCATGGTGAATTGGTGACCTTGTTCGGGCATAAACTTCTCATTAGGACAATATCGTCAAGACACATTTACATGGAATGAATCCCATGGCAAACAGAATTAACGACACTTGTTTTATAGGAACCTTGTCGGGAAGACGGCAAGGAACGGACTCTAGGACGATACATAAATAGCCAGACATGAAAATCAAACTGTCTTATTAAGCCAAGGTCGATGACACGGAGCCTTCTTCAGCAATCAGCATGCATTAGCACCTCCCGGGCCCGGAGGGGGTGTATCATCGTCGTCCTTGTGGAACTTGAGCACTGCACCCAAAATTGGATGCAACGCGGTTCTCTTCTTTCTCTTCTTCGGCTGTTTCTTCTGGATCAGCTGCAAACACGGACGAATTAGTCTCGATGAAATCAACCACGTCACAAACGTGAAATTTTTATAAAAGGAACATTTTAAGTTGCAACGAATTAACTTAACGTATACGTACAGTACCTTTTTAATTGCTGCTTTCATTTGAGGAGTGAGCACATCTTTGTACTGTCTAGCGTACTCCCTTAGCTCTTCTGCATCCAGCGCCTCCAGGCTCGCCACCTGCCAACGATATATGTCGTCGGTTATACTTACAAATGATCCAATTGTACAAAACATTACAGATATATTTAATTCCTAGAATAGATGTTTCCTCGATGGAACAATATTATGAAACATGAGGATTACAAACATTGAGAACCTCTCCGTGATAAAACAAAAGACAAATATATATTGTGATGTCATTTACCCATGCATTGAATTCCTCTGTGTGCCTCCTCCGTGAATTATCGTCCTTATCACCTCGAGCCATACCAAAAAAGGATGATCACTGATTAAGTGATTAGTTGAGGACTTGTAGTTCTGTGAGTGTAAGAACCTTAAGACATACCCGGGTTATTTATAGGAGGGCTTCAGCACCAGATAAGTAGTCTCATTTTTATATATCTTTAATACGAAAGAGATATTAATTAAAACGAAGAAGCCACAGGGACCGTTGCTTGTGAGAACATGTGAGAGGTTGCTAGTAAGCACTTCACGGTACGTATGCCACTAAAAAAATGTGGAAGTTTTCACTGAATTCCAGGAGGCAGTTACATGGATTTCTTTGGAGGTAAACCGAAAGGCAATAAAGTTCCTCATTACAAGGAGGTTCAGATGGGCTTTTTGGCCTGAATCTTACACCTACATCATGGCTCTTCAACATGATGCTTTCTTTTTTGCTGAATCTAAGAATAGAAACTTTTTTGCTTGGGATATGGACACCTTTAGTTTTTAGTTTTGCCATATCTCCCCCAGTTTCTTCAGGTGACGGCTGTCGTGTCTTTGGAAAAGATCTAACTTATTGAGTTGTCATCGCTGACATGGATAGTGAGGTTGCCCTTTGGAAAAGGAAAGAGCGCGGGGCAATTATAAATATTCTTACAACGTATTTCCGTTTTATAATTCCTGTAGTGCTAAAACCACGACAAGAATTATGTTGTAAATTACAATATCTCCCTAATTATAACTCCTCCAGCACGCCAGGAAAGTTCTTGTGTCGAAATGATGTTAAACAATATATAATCCACATAGTTCTTAAGAATTTTTCCGACTAATATACCTAGTTAATTATGTAAGCTCTTTTCAAAATTGCAAACCTATTTTGGAACTTAATTAATTGTTGTCAAAGTTTGAATCTACTCAATTAATCCTTGACAATGTTAACTATTTAATTTATTAGAAAGCAGATAAGCGTAGTTTGAACCTGCATGTGGGTTACTTTACCTTTATTAGAAAGCTACTTTGGAACCTAATTAATTATTGCCAAAGTTTGGAAGTTATAACATCAACAACTAGAAACCAACATTTTTGCGAAAACTGCCATAAATTAGTAGACGACATCTCGCTTAAAAAGGTATGCATGTTGCACACTTGATTCCAAAAATTGTAGATCGAATTGCAAGGATGTAGTAACATGCACTCTGTGTAAGAAAATATGTCCATTTATGCGCTATATTAAAATACTAGACACTCACTCCTCCTTCTTACCTATAAAATATAATTTAGAAGAATGTGTATTATAAATATAATTTATAATTGTTATCTAGAAAATATCCCATTAGATTTGTTAAAAATAGTTTACAAATGCATTCATGTGATTATACGCACCATGGAGACGATGTCAATTATCTGGAACGCCATGCTTTTTAAACTTACAAAGTAGCTCCTAACCCCGAATATTGCTGCATATACATGGCGGATCATTGGATCAAGGCCTACCAACTATATGTGTTTGAAACTAGAAATTTCAATGAGTGTACGAAGTTTTTACTAAGAAATTTAGCCATGCATGCTCGAAATAGTGATAATTCACACCAGCTCCCTCCAACTAGATAATTGGTTTTCTTGGTTATAATATACCATATATGATCAAAACATTAAGTTCGGGATTACTCCATAGGTGGTTTGACATGAATATCACAACAAAACTATTGTAGACACGTGATAAGTCACAATAAGAAAAATCAAAGAACGTATTAGAAGAAGAAAAAGAACCTTAGGTGTGCATATAGGATTTCTGTCAATGATTGGATCCACAAATATCTCCGGGATCAACAACATCATGTAGAACATCTGTTTGTATGGTGTAATAACATAATATCAACATTAGTGGACTCATATTTTTCTCGAATTGGAAGATCAATGATGTACCACATGACGCTCAGCTCTCTTATATAGAACGCGATGGGGTGATAGTAAAGAGCACATGGAACGTCTGGCGTGATAAGCGCGGCGGTTATTTGTCGCCAATAGGGCCAATGATCGGTCGCGTGAGCACATATGAACGGTTTCTTCCCGGTTCTCGGTGACATATTACATCACACAACTAAACAATTATTGCATTTTTTGTTCCAAAAGATAAGTTATACGATTACTAGAATAATGGGTCATTCAGTAAAGTACACATTTAACATTGTTATCTTATTAGGCAGGGTATTAGTTTTGTTTTGAAAATTAAACTTGTTCCTGATAATATCGTATTAATTTTACTATTTGTCATATTAATAGTTTATTATGTTGTTATTGAAGTAAACAACTAGAGGTATCAAGGCCAGGATAGAGGTGAAGGCAGTGGAAACCAGAGATTACACAGACTCGGAACAACTCCATTCCACAGGAATCTTGCCGGATTAGGGTTTACCCCGAGATCATCCCATCCTTTCACGAACGTAAGACGGTTCCTTTCAGAATCTTTCGACATCAACTCCGCATGAGTATGTTGAATATTCTTGAAAATAGAACCAAAACATGGATTTGAAGCAAGTCACCCAACATAAGGCATTGGCCAACATTTCTAATGATCAATGAAGTCATGGAAGAAATATAGTAAGATGATATGACTACACTATCATGAAGAGTAGCCCGGCATAACACAGTGACATAAATAACTCCAGGACTTAAACAACGAGTGTAGTATCCAGACATAAAGGTTGGACTATATGTGAGTACGCGAACCAAAACCTTACCGGTGATAGGGCATCGACATCTTATAACAAAATAACACATCTCATGGTCTTTGAACTAAAATCCAAACCAACTCACGGATAACCTCAGGGCCTCCTTTAGACTCCCACCGATCACCCCTCATCGTCTAAACACTCGTAAGTTCAATGTACCAGATTCTTTTGGAGTGATTATTTTGGAGTAACCGAGTTGTAACTTTAAATCATCATGTTATTAGGTTTAACCTCCATACCCCACAAAGTACCATATGGTGTCAATCAGCACGAACGTTGTTCTATCATCCAGGGACAATTTCATAGTGTTCTCTGTTTACTTGATCATCGTTTTATCATGAAAATAAAGTACCCTTTGAAAGAACATTTCTTAACCCCTAGTGTTTTTTGTGTTAGTTAACAATACCAATGATATACTAATTCTAATGCTAAGTATTTCAGTTAGTGTATGACTAAATATCATATGCATCAAAGCCAAAAATGCAAAGAAGAAGTTGCTCTGAAAAAGTTCCAGGAATCGGATTATTGGAGCCGGAAATTCACAGGGCCGGAATTTCCGGTCCACCAGAACTTCGCAAAAATTGGCTAAGGAAAAGTTGGAAAGTGGTTCTGGCTTCAACCGGAAATTGTGCCCGGAAATTCCAGTCTACCGGAATTTCCAAGTGCACCCAGAAGAGCCCCCCAGAAACGACTAAGTCAAGTTGGAAAGTGGTTCTGGCTTCAACCGGAAATTGTGCCCGGAAATTCCAGTATACCGGAATTTCTGAGTGCACACAGAAGAGCCCCCCAGAAACGACTAAGTCAAGTTGAGAAAGCGTTCTGGCTTCAACCGGAAATTGTGCCCGGAAATTCCAGTCTACCGGAATTTCCGAGTGCACCCAGAAGAGCCCCCCAGAAACGACTAAGTCAAGTTGAGAAAGCGTTCTGCCTTCAACCGGAAATTGTGCCCG
Source organism: Poa annua (assembly GCA_026929855.1). NCBI lineage: Eukaryota > Viridiplantae > Streptophyta > Magnoliopsida > Poales > Poaceae > Poa > Poa annua. The sequence goes on from CM049434.1 coordinate 44,750,909, forward strand.
GAAATTCCAGTCTACCGGAATTTCCGGGTGCACCCAGAAGGATACTCAAGAAACGGCTAAGGAAAAAAGAGGTTTCGGTTCTGGCTCCAACCGGAAATTCTGGTCGGATGTTTCAATATTCCGGATATTCCGGGCGACCGGAATTTCCGGTGGTGACTTATACCGGAATTTCCGGGTGGTCGAAGCAGCCAACGGCCAGATTTTGGGGAGAGCTATAAATACCCCCTCACTCCCTCAAGAATAGCTAGCTCTCTGGTTTTCTTTCTCCCCATTCTCAAGAAAGCTCAAATCATCAAGATCTCCCAATCCCCCCACTCAAATCCGTTGATCTTTGGAGGATTGAAGGAGAAGGCCCCGATCTACTACTTCACCGAAGCGATTTACATTTCCTCCCCATTCACTTGGGGATTTCGTGGCTAGGGTTTCCATTGGGAAAACCTAGTTCACCATTGTTGCTTTCTTGGTGTTGCCTTGACCTTTTGTGGTCCTTGACCTGTTGTGGTCATCTTGAGAGCCCCCAATTAGGTTGTGGGTGTGTGCCTCAAGCTTGTGTAAGGGATTCGATCTCCGCCCCAAAGGGGATCAATAGTGGAAGGTGAACTCGCAACCTTTGTGGTTGAGTTCATCGTAGAAGAAGGTGAGCCTTAGTGGCGTTGTGGTCAACCTGTTGTGGTGACACACACCTCTCCAACGAGACCTACACCCTTGTGGTGGAACTCGGGATTATTCCTTCGTCTCCGCGTGCTTCACTTGGTTCCCCTAATCCTTACTCCGTTACTTGCTTGTTTCGCACTTATATTTATCTTGTATCTTGTTGAACTGCTTAGCTTGTCATCTAGGTAAATTCACCTTAGTTGCATATCTAGAGAATTTACCTTTGTGTTAAGCTTAAATTGAAAAAGAGTTAAAATTTGTAATAGCACCTATTCACCCCCCCCCCCCCCCCCTCTAGGTGCCGGATTCCCGTTCAATTGGTATCAGAGCCAGGTTCACTTTTAAGGGCTTTACCGCCTAAGTGATACGATGTCGGAATCCGAACCCGAGAGGGTAGCCCGTGAGTTGGAGTTGGCGGAGGCGCATGCCAAGGGAGCAACCATGGGCGATCTCAACTTGTTGAAATCATCCATGGATGCCCAATTCCTAAAGATGAACGAATTGCTTCAAGCAATTTTGAAATCTAAGGAAACCTCGAATGCTTCTCTCTCAACTCCTCTATCTCCTAAGGAGAAAGGTGATTCCTTCAAGGAATCATCGTCGGGTGAGTCCAAGGAAACGCCTCCGGGTATTTCTGTGGAAAAGGATGGAAAGGGTGAACCACTTAGCTCCACTAAAACCCCACCATCCGGAGAGAAATATAATGAAGTCTTTCACACCTATTCTCCGGATCCTCCCATTCCACACCCTAATGTTAACATTAGAACCGATCCCCCAAAGCTTAAACCTCAACATTTTTCTCAATGGCAATTTCAAATGAAGTCTCACATTTGCAGTGCTTCCATGGAGTTATGGCGCATCATTCAAGTTGGATTCAAGGCCAATGACCCAACCAACTTGACAAGGAGAGAGGTGGTTGATGGTCAACTCAACGCCCCCGCTCTCCACCAACTTCAAGTGGCCGTTGGAGAAAAGGACATGCCTCTCATCCAACATCTCTCCACCGCCAAAGAAGTTTGGGATGCTCTTTCCGACATTTTTGTCGGTAATGAGAGCATGAAGAAGAACCGGTATGATGCCTTGTGTAACGAGGTGGAAGGGTTCTTCAAATTGGATGGTGAAAACCATGAGGACATGTACCGGAGGTTGGTGGCCATCGCTACTACCTTTAGAAGCCTTGGTGCGGTCTACGTTGATGACCAATGGATCAAGAGGAAGTTCGTGAGCACTCTCTTGCCCTTTGAGGAAGCGGACTTGAAGACCTTACAAGGAAGGCACGACTACGCCAAGTTGACATCCAATGAAGTCATGCAAGAGATGACCGCCTACAAGGTTGCCGCGAAGATTGCTCAAGACGCAAGAGCAAGAGCTATCGGGATGCACAAGCACGCATCGGTTGCCTTGAAGGCCACCGTTGAAGAAGAAGATGATGATGATTGTGATGACTCTATCGAGCTATCACATGATCATTACTAAGGTTCTCTCAACCAACATCTTGCTCTTACGGCTCATAAGTTTTGGAAGAATCCCTCGAAGACCAAAGCAAGGATGGATAGGAAGTTTCCAAACAATGGAAAGAACCAAGGTAACAAGGTGAGGACTTGCTATAATTGTGATGACAAAGGCCACTTTGTTGTAGATTGTCCATGGGAGAGGAGAGAAGAGCATGGTGGGAGGCTCGTGGCCAAGCCCAAGAGCAAGGGGCCACTACCCATGAAGAAGAAGCCCTTCTTCAAGAAGAACCAAAAGATTGTTTTGGTGACTCAAGAGTAATATCCCTCCGATGATGAAGATAGTGACAAGGAAGACACTCGAAGTGAAGTAGCCGCAATAGCCACTACCTCTACCACTTCATCACTCTTCTCATCCCCAAATGAGAGCCCCATCATCAAGAATGCAAGATGCCTTATGGCTAAGGCGTCCGAGGTAAAATTGCCTCCTACTTCTATATCCCATGATCTTGATGATGAAGTTAGTCTTGAAATAAAACAAGAAATTATTGCTTTTGATGAATTCATGACTAACTTGCAAGGGGTTGGCAAGAAACACTTTGGCTCTCTTATGAGTCATATAGGTGAGCTTGAGGATGAGCTTGAGCTCAAAGGTGAGATTGAGAGGGAAGATGCCTATGCTAAGGCATCTCTCCAATCTTCTTTAGAAGATGAACAAGAAGCTCATGCTCTTCTCCAAGAGCAACTTAAAACTCTTGTGGAGTCTCATAACTCCGATGTTGCCAAGCTAGCTAAGGATCGTGATCTTTACTTTGCTAGATATAAACTTGTGCAAAATGAAAAGGCCGAGTTTGTGGCTGCTCATGCTAGACTAGTGGAAGACTTTGAGTCACTTGACAATGCTCACAAGGCATTGACAAGTGAACATGATCTTCTTACCAAGGCTCATGATCAACTTCAAACTCGGTTGTCAAACCTTGAGAAACCTAGCACCTCCACTCATTTAAATGACCATGCTATTGTTGTTGAGAATGTTGCTAGGGTGAAGTTTGTTCCTTCCATGGCAACTACAGCCAAGACCTCTCTTGATAAGGGTAAGAAGTCACTTGCTACCCCTCTTCATGAGCAAGTGACCCACAAAGGGAAAGAGGGTCTAGGCTATGTTGCCAAGAAGAAGAAGAAGACCAAGAAGAAGGCCAAGCCCGCTCTAGCCAAGAAAGATGACGTTACGAGTGGAAGTGTCACAAGGGGCACACCCACTCGTAATGACTTTGCGGGCATATCTAACCCTAACTATGCTCTATATGTTGATTATTATGGGGATGTCTATGCTAGATACATTGGTCCATTTGATGGTTATATTGAGTATGCTATTTGGGTTCCAAAGACCCTTGTTGCTAACCAAAAGGCACCCATTGCAAAATGGGTACCTAAATCAAAGAATTGATTGTGTGTAGGGCCTTGTTTCCGGTGGATCGAAATGGATAGTTGATAGTGGGTGCACTAGTCACATGTCCGGAAGCAAGGAGCTTGTAACGGAGTTGAGGCCTAATGATGATCATATAACCGTTACATTTGGCGACAAATCAAAGTCTAAGGTAATGGAACTCGGCAAGGTGGTAGTGGCGCCGGACATCACTCTTGTGAATGTCTTGCTTGTCGAATCCCTAGGTTACAACTTACTCTCGGTTCGTTCTTTAACTAAGTTGGGTTTCTCCGTTCTCTTTGAAAAGGATATGGTTATCCTCTTGCGGAGCAAGTCTCTCAATGTTGCTTTCGTTGGGTACATTGAAAATGAGCTCTATGTGATTGACTTCTCCGGAGTCACCACTTCTCATACAATGTGCCTATTCGCTAAAGCGGACTTGGGTTGGTTGTGGCACCGCCGCCTAGCCCATGTCAACATGAGAACTTTGCAAAGTCTCCAAAAAGTGGCCATATCCTAGGACTAAAAGACCATGTTTCCTCCTCGAAGGATCGAATGTGTAGGGCTTGTGTTGAAGGCAAGATGCATGATTCCCCCCATCCAAGCAAAACCATCATTTCATCAAAGAGGGTTTTGGAGCTCCTCCATGTTGACCTCTTTGGTCCTATTTCGGAAGCTAGTCTTGGTGGGAAGAAATATTGCTTGGTTATTGTTGATGATTATTCGAGATACACTTGGGTCTTCTTCTTCAAGACGAAGATGGAGACTCAACAAACAATCATCGACTTCTCCAATGAAGCTCAACGTCAACACAATGTCCCAATCTTGGTGATTAGAAGTGACAATGGGTCCGAGTTCAAGAACTATACGTTGAATGAGTTCCTTAGTGAAGAAGGGATTCGTCATCAATATTCCGCTGCGTATACTCCCCAACAAAATGGTGTAGCCGAAAGGAAGAACCGCACTCTCATTGCAATGGCAAGATCGATGATGGCCGAGTTTAAGTCCCCAAACAACTTTTTGGCCGAAGCCGTCAACACCGCTTGTCATTCTTCAAACCGGCTCTTCTTTCGCAATGGACTCATGAAGACACCCTATGAAGTGCTTACCGGGAACAAGCCCAATATCTCCTACTTCCGAGTCTTTGGTTGTAAGTGTTTTTATCTCATCAAAGGTGCTCGCTTAGGAAAGTTTCATACTAGATCTCTTGAAGGGACATTTGTTGGTTACGGTGCCGAATCCCACACTTATAGAGTCTATGACAAGGCTTCACGCATTGTCATAGAATCTTGTAGTCTGGTGTTCGATGAGAATGATGGATCCCTTGTGGAGCAAGTTGGTGTTTCCGATGTAGGTGATGTTCAACCTCAAGATGCTATCCTAAGGATGGGGGTGGGCTTTCACCGCCCCGTCGAAGTCTATTATGAAGTTGATCAACAAGGACCAAGCTCTACACAAGTGGTAGCTACTTCCTCACAGGGAACCCAAGACAACAACACCGTGCCCAACATGTCCAACCAAGAAGATGGACAAGAACCTTCAACTGCCCCAGGAATTCCCGGAGAGCCGGAAAATCCGGTTCAGCCTGATGTCGGAAATTCCGGTGGCTCGGAATTTCCGGTTCAAGGTGAACCCGGAATATCCGGTTCTGCTGAAATTCCCGGTGGCAGTTCGCAACAAGGTCAAGATCAACCTACTCCCTCATCTCATGTAGTCACTCCAAGGGTTGATCAAGGCCATCAAACCAGTCAAGGCGGAGACAAGAATGATCAAGATGATCAAGTGATTCCTCCCACCTCAAGAAGGGAGATCGAGGTCCGCCGTGTGAATAGAGTTGGCACCTCTCAAGAATTGAGAGCCCTCTCTCTCGACAAGGTTCTTGGAGATGTAAGAAGCAAGGTTTCCACCCGAAGGCAACTAGCAAGCTTTAGTGAGCATCAAGCTCACATCTCCATGGTGGAACCAAAGAAGGTGTTTGAAGCGCTTGAGGATCCGGATTGGCTAGAGGCCATGCACGATGAACTCAACAACTTCAAGCGCAACAAGGTTTGGAAGTTAGTGGAAAGACCCAAAGATTGCCGCAACGTTATCGGCACTAAGTGGATATTCAAGAACAAGCAAGATGAGCATGGCATAGTGGTGAGGAACAAAGCAAGATTGGTGGCTCAAGGCTTCTCCCAAATTGAAGGCATTGACTTTGGAGAGACCTACGCGGCCGTGGCTCGACTCGAGTCCATTCGTATACTTCTTGCCTATGCTTCTCATCATAACTTTAAATTGCAACAAATGGATGTTAAAAGTGCTTTTCTAAATGGTCCACTAAGCGAACTTATTTATGTTAAGCAACCTCCGGGGTTTGAGGACCTCAAATATCCGAACCATGTCTACAAGTTGGATAAGGCGCTCTATGGCCTTAAACAAGCCCCACGTGCGTGGTATGAGCACCTTAGAGAACTACTTGTAGACCGTGGGTTCCAAGTTGGGGAAATCGACCCCACCCTTTTCACTAAGAAAGTAAATGGAGAACTTTTCATATGTCAATTATATGTGGATGATATTATATTTGGATCTACTAACAAAGCATTTAACGAAGAATTCTCTAAGCTTATGACCGATAGGTTTGAGATGTCCATGATGGGTGAGATGAAGTTCTTCCTCGGATTTGAGATCAAGCAATTGAAGGAAGGGACTTTCATCAACCAAGCAAAGTACATTCAAGACATGCTCAAGAGGTTCGGGTTGCTTGAGCTCAAGGGTGCCTCTACTCCAATGCAAACCAAGTGCCACCTTGAGCTCAACCCCAAGGGTAAGGATGTGGATCAAAAGGTATATCGCTCAATGATTGGATCTCTTCTTTACCTTTGTGCATCTAGACCGGATATAGTACTAGCCGTAGGAGTGTGTGCAAGATATCAAGCGGCTCCTAAAGAAAGCCATGATGTGGCGGTCAAGAGAATCTTTCGGTATTTGGCTCATACCCCAACCTATGGATTGTGGTACCCCAAGGATGCTCATTTCACTCTATGCGGGTACACGGATTCCGATTGGGCGGGAGATCAAGATGATAGGAAGTCCACCTCCGGTGCTTGTCAATTTATTGGGAGGTCATTGGTAAGTTGGTCTTCTAAGAAGCAAAACTGCATATCTCTCTCCACCGCCGAAGCCGAGTATGTTGCCGCCGCAAGTTGTTGCACCCAATTGCTATGGATGAGGCAAACTTTAAAGGAGTACGGTGTCGATTGCGACAAAGTGCCTCTTCTATGTGACAATGAAAGTGCCATCAAGATTGCCTACAACCCGGTGCAACATTCAAGAACCAAGCATATTGAGATCCGCCATCATTTCATAAGGGATCATGTGGCCCGAGGAGACATTGACTTATCTTATGTGGGCACAAGGGATCAATTGGCGGATATCTTCACGAAGCCCCTTGAGGAAGGAAGGTTTTGCTTCTTGAGGAATGAGCTCAATATCATTGATTCGAGGTCCTTAGCTTGATGGCTTGTACACACACCTAGGGCGCAATAGTACCTTATTTTGTCTAGATGTAGGCATGGACATGGGGGGAGTGCGGTCCTAATACATTGGACCATCCCTATATTCATTCTTATGACTAGTGAGCTAAAATGACGAGTATTGGTTATGTACCCAAGATATATCTTCGCGGTGACATGCCATACGCTCCTACATGGTGGCTTCGGCCACCGCCCTCTTCGTCTAGAAGAGTTGGTGTTATTTGGAGCTTATTGATGCTTTTTGCATACTTGTTCATGCATGTGGGAAACCTACTCAACTTGGCGCTTTATTTTCGTTTTGGTTGTTGTAAGTTGGGTATGGTGTACCAATGACAGTTTGGAAATCTATCCCAAGCCTTTCTTATCTTGAAAACATTTCTATCTATTGCACACAAGTCATCCGATTGAAAACCGGAAAGTTTGGTTCAGCAGGTCGGAATATCCGGTCTGTCTTCAGACCGGAATATCCGGTGACTCGGAATTTCCGAGTGTAACTTACACCGGAAATTCCGGTCGGGCGGTTTGTCTAAAAATATAAGGGCAGGCTCGGGGTGAAGGGCTCATTCGTGCCCTTCTTCCACCCCCGAACTCCCTCTCCTCCAGCCGCCGCCCCTGCTGCTCCAAGGTCCCTCCGGAGCACTCCGACCGCCGGGGAACCTCTTTCTCGGCCGGATCTGCTCCTCCTCCACCCCGGGAACGTTCTCCTCCAAGCAATGTCCTCAATGGATGAGGGTAACTACCACTTTCCCTAACCCTAGGTGCTCGCACTTGGATCTAGATGTGGAGTTATTTGTTTTGAAATTGCTTGGTAGAGGTTGCTCCTAGTGCCATTCCCTGCCATCTACATACATTAGTTTTGCATTTTGTTGGATCGATCTAGTTTTAGACGGAGTCAATCTCAAAACTGCACTGTTTTCCGTCAGACCGGAATTTCCGGTCTGAACACGAACCGCAATTTCCGGTCTGAACCTGAAAAGTGCAAATTTTCAGATTTCCTCATGTTTAGCTATATGTGATCAACTAAATGCCTACCTAATGTGTGTATGCTCTCCTGACTTGTGTGTACTTATCTTGTGCTATCCATCTATGCTAAATTCACAGGTAATTCGAGTGGGAGTTCTTCTCCTCCCATGAGTGGAAGACTCTCAAGGCAAGTCACTCGAAAGGTTAAGGGCAAAGGTCTTGCATCCTCTAGCATGTCCAAGTCCAAGAAAGCAGTTGCCTCCTCTAGCAAGCCCAAGTCCAAGAAGAGAAAGGAAGTTCCTCCTCCTACTCGCCGTCTGCCGTGCACAAAGATGAGTGCAGTTGACTATGCTCTGTTTCGTCAAAGGGATTGGTATCTTATGCCGAGGGATGATGACCTCGATGATCGCAGTTTTTGGTGCAAAGAGCAAGAATATGTCCTCAAGGACCTCTATTACTCATTGGAGAAACCCATACGCAAGATGCAGCCCTACAACCTTCAGGCTCTACAGAAGAAGGCCTCATTTGCTGAAGCCATCCATCTTATTAAGGCTATGGGGTTGGAGAGACTTGTGATCACCCGCTGCGACTACAACGCTCAGCTTGTGCTGCAGTTCTTTGCCACTCTTGTGATGAAGGGTGACTCAAAGAAGACCATCAAGTGGATGACTGGCGAGACATACTGTGAGTCTGACTGGTATGAGTTTGCAAAGGTGTTGGGTTACTCGTTTGATGGTGACAATCCTCAGGGTTACCGCATGCACCACAACTACCGCCTCAACAAGAAGGATACCGCTCATCTCTATGGCGAGGGTGGAGTTCCCGGTCTCTCCAAGGACTTGCTCCCTCTGTATGATGTCCTTGTGCGCATTCTCCGGGAGAATATTGCTCCAAGTGGTGGAAACAATGATAATGTGGTCGCTCCCCTTTGCAACTTGCTACTTCATGCTCACACCATTGCTATGAGCACCGATGATGGTGCGGATTGGAGTGTGGATGTGATGGACTACATTCACCATGAGATGCATGATGCCATGACCACTATGGTCACCATTCCCTATGCTCCATACATCATGATGCTCATCAAGTCCAAGTTCCCCGACCATGATCTTAGTGATGATGACTTGGAGGTCCATGACTTCAAGAACCTATATGAGAAGAGGACTGTGCCCAAGCCCCCAAGTGTGCCATCCTCTCGGTCCACTCGGGGTGGTTCGTTCATGGGTGATGCTCGGAGGGCTGCTACTCCCTCTTATGCCCCCTCCACCTCCGGGCACGTGAAGAAGCTGAATTGGTTCCAACGCAACATCCTTTGCATGAACATCGACATTCGCAAGGAGCAATACTCAGCCTACAAGGACCGCCGTCAATCTGCCCACAATCAAGAGATGATCCTCCATCACATTTCTGGATCTCCCGCTCCTGCTGAGCTCACACCGCCTCTCTCCTATGCTCAGTGGAACCAGGGGTCTATGGCTCCGTGGTCTCAGTTTGAGAACGATCTTGGTGGCAGCTCATACTCCACGGGACAGGCATATGAGGAGGTTACTTCTGATGATGATGACGAGGATGAGGACGATGATGAGGATACCCCTTCCGAGTGATGTTCTTCGGGACGTAGCATCGCTCTTCTTCCTTTTTGGCGTTTCGATGCCAAAGGGGGAGAAGTTGATCTATTAGGAACGGGGATTTGCATGGGTTCGGGCACAAGCATATGCTTCTACCATTTATTTGCGCTTGTGTCCATTTATCTTATTTGTGTTTGTCAAACTATTTATGCTTGTTGAACTATTTGTGTGAACCTTTGTGTGTATTGAGACAATTCCCATGCTATCTATATTATCTATGGTTGAGACTACAAGACTATTGTGTTGGTATTCACCTCATATGTTATATGCAAAAGGTATGAAATTCTATCAAGTCTCTAGTTATACCATGGCTATGTATATTGTCTCATTACTCCTTATGATATCATGTGCTCTCTATTGCAAAAATGCTCTTGTCTATTGTGCTATCCGTTGTCTAGCTGTTTTCAAGTATGCACATGTTTAGGGGGAGCCATTTTTACCATAAGCATGATATAGCATTGTCTTTTATTGCAAATCTTTGTATTGTCATCTAACACCAAAAAGGGGGAGATTGAAAGAACATTTCTTAACCCCTAGTGTTTTGTGTGTTAGTTAACAATACCAATGATATACTAATTCTAATGCTAAGTATTTCAGTTAGTGTATGACTAAATATCATATGCATCAAAGCCAAAAATGCAAAGAAGAAGTTGCTCTGAAAAAGTTCCAGGAATCGGATTATTGGAGCCGGAAATTCCCAGGGCCGGAATTTCCGGTCCACCAGAACTTCGCAAAAATTGGCTAAGGAAAAGTTGGAAAGTGGTTCTGGCTTCAACCGGAAATTGTGCCCGGAAATTCCAGTATACCGGAATTTCCGAGTGCACCCAGAATAGCCCCCCAGAAACGACTAAGTCAAGTTGAGAAAGCGTTCTGCCTTCAACCGGAAATTGTGCCCGGAAATTCCAGTCTACCGGAATTTCCGGGTGCACCCAGAAGGACACTCAAGAAACGGCTAAGGAAAGAAGAGGTTTCGGTTCTGGCTCCAACCGGAAATTCTGGTCGGATATTTCAATATTCCGGATATTCCGGGCGACCGGAATTTCCGGTGGTGACTTATACCGGAATTTCCGGGTGGTCGAAGCAGCCAACGGCCAGATTTTGGGGAGAGCTATAAATACCCCCTCACTCCCTCAAGAACAGCTAGCTCTCTGGTTTTCTCTCTCCCCATTCTCAAGAAAGCTCAAATCATCAAGATCTCCCAATCCCCCCACTCAAATCCGTTGATCTTTGGAGGATTGAAGGAGAAGGCCCCGATCTACTACTTCACCGAAGCGATTTACATTTCCTCCCCATTCACTTGGGGATTTCGTGGCTAGGGTTTCCATTGGGAAAACCTAGTTCACCATTGTTGCTTTCTTGGTGTTGCCTTGACCTTTTGTGGTCCTTGACCTGTTGTGGTCATCTTGAGAGCCCCCAATTAGGTTGTGGGTGTGTGCCTCAAGCTTGTGTAAGGGATTCGATCTCCGCCCCAAAGGGGATCAATAGTGGAAGGTGAACTCGCAACCTTTGTGGTTGAGTTCATCGGAGAAGAAGGTGAGCCTTAGTGGCGTTGTGGTCAACCTGTTGTGGTGACACACACCTCTCCAACGAGACGTACACCCTTGTGGTGGAACTCGGGATTATTCCTTCGTCTCCGCGTGCTTCACTTGGTTCCCCTAATCCTTACTCCGTTACTTGCTTGTTTCGCACTTATATTTATCTTGTATCTTGTTGAATTGCTTAGCTTGTCATCTAGGTAAATTCACCTTAGTTGCATATCTAGAGAATTTACCTTTGTGTTAAGCTTAAATTGAAAAAGAGTTAAAATTTGTAATAGCACCTATTCACCCCCCCCCCCCTCTAGGTGCCGGATTCCCGTTCACCCTTATAGATCATGCATTATTAACCCCATCTTGATAATCCTTGAGACTAGTCACAATGGGAGTAACTAAGGTGGTAGCATAGATACCACCTAGGAAAAAATATGACATGTCATGTAGTTAATGAAGAGAGAGACAAATAAAGTAACTTAGCTAGTTACCATCACATCACATTTTTCAAGAGAAAATGAGTGTATCGAGTAATAAATGAGACCATATATGACACTACCTCAATTTGCACTATGAAGGTAGTAACATAGCCTATTAACATGTGTATATTACTAGTTGAAGTTACTCCTCATTGTGACTAGTCTGAATCTTTGTATGGCCTCATGGAGTTTGTTTTCATGCTCGCTATTAAAGGCTAAAAGGATCTATGTTATTTTTGCATGGTTTAAGCTAGTTTATCTTTCACATTCATTACTTCTTAGAGGGCCTCCATATCTTCAATACATTGGACCTAACCTGTCAGATCAATCATTTCTTCATTGTACCATTATCTTCTCGTAGGGGTTACTGTTTGAAGTGAATGAGCTCTTCGGCCTCTTTTACAGTCAAGTACATGAATACTCCACCTGCACTTATTTTCAGAATCCGTTTGGATTCATCATTAATACCATTAGAAAATATGTAGAGTATGACATGATAAGAAGATCCATGGTTTGAATAAAAAGTAACAAGCTAAGAACACCTATCTCATGCTTTGTATAATCCTTCTCCAAATTTTTGAATGAAAGATGCTAGCTCCTGTCAGAGTTTCTTTGTGTTGGAAAATAGTGCTATTTTTTCACAAACTTAGTTTCACATTCTTCCAACCTAGAATAAATTCTTCCAACGCGTCCCGCTTCTTGAAAGTTAGACATAAAACATCAAAAATTGTAAGCTGTGAAATAGGGTCTTCAACGACTGCTTGCACCTCACACACAAAATAAACATTGACAGCAAATTCTTCAGCATCAATAGTAGGAATAACCAAAAGAGATTTAACAACACATTTCGATGGAGCTCTCATCTCTCTCAAGCTTAGGACTTATGGTCATATTGGCAAATATTATTGAAGTCAATAGTTGTAGATTTATTAATTTAGCACTAAATTTTGGAATTATTTCCATGGGACTCAACAATATAATTTGGAACAGACAGTTTTAATGAGCGCGTAGATCCTGTATGCGGCAACAATATCTGCAAGCTACCATAAGACAATAAAAATATCCATATGATGTTTTAATAGATAAGAGGTCAAAGAAAACATACAAAAAGAAAATGTCAGAAAGAAGGGAAATCTAATTTGCAAAATTATGTATTTTTGTATTCATGTGCGGTGGACTCCAATGGTCTTTTCTCCTTTAGAGAGAGCACATGCATGCAAAAATATGCCACCTCCTGTTGACACCATCGCATTAGTTGATAAATTTAGAGAAAAAAGTGAATGATTTATGTCCTACATCACACTGATTCATTTACATGGCTGAGTTCATCTTGACATGGACTATTAAATTAGATAATATTTTCACTATGTTTTGACCCAAAGAAAAAATGACTCATTAGTTGCCAAATTACAGTACCATGGTTGGGAGATTAATATACATATTTTCATACATTGCAGATGTTGTGCAAACTAAAAAATGGTATTCAAGTTTTCAATAACTAAGGCATGATATCAAAAATAGTATCATGCAACCTTGCAATCAGTGTATAAGAAACCGACAACTATGCCATTTTATTCTGATAACTATGAAGTATGTGACAACAATGTAACAATTCTTTTGGTGAAAGGAGATCATGAAATTGGCAGATAAATACAGAGATTTAACCATGCCTACTGTTTTGAAAGGGATACTGTCATGTTTTGGTCTGATAAATGGGAATTGGAGAATGACAGAACACTGATAAAATAGAGATTTCCTAGACTTTTCTCCTTCGTGCGGAATGCGAATTCATCTGTGAAGGAAATGATTGAGTTGACTGACTTGACCACTGCATTCCACTTGCCTCTATCCACATTGGCAATCCATGAATTGCAGGTGCTGCGAGGTTGGCTGGGAGAAATTGAATTACAGGATGCAAATGATCACTGGGACTGTGTAGGAGGTGCTTATAAGGCTAGTAAATATTATGCTCATGTTCATAGGTCGATTCAGTCTAACCATTTGTATAAATGGATTGGGAAAAGCAAGGGTATCATGAAGATTAAGATGTTTGCATGCCTGCTTCCGAGTGATCGGTTGAACACAAGGGCTATGCTACAAAGAAGGCAATGGAATGTCATAGATGAGTTTCATTGTGTTTTGTGCCCTGGCAGAATTCATGAAGACAAAGATCATCTTTTCTTTGGCTGTAACTTTAGCATTCAAGTATGGAATTACCTGCAGATTGAGTGGAAGTCTGAGGATAATTTGTTGAAGGTGGTAACAGAGGAAAGAAAGAGTTTTGCACAACCTTTTGTCACCAAAATTCTGCTGCTTACTTGCTGGAATATTTGGAAAGTTAGGAATGATATGATTTTTAATCATGTCAAGCCTCGTTTCTCTAATTGGCGTAGATCATTTGTACATGATATTTCAATGCATGCATATAGAGTTAACCTTAAGCACAAGGATCAGCTTCTGAACTGGTTTGCTAACTTAGTCTAATTCTATAGGTTAGTTCCTTTATCTTTTGTATTCTTTCTGTAAATATTTTTGCACTTTGGTGATTGGAACAAATTGGGGAGGTTGTGGGGCTTTTTGCTCTTCAGTGTTATAGTTTCAAAACAAATGTAAAATTATTGATTATTTTATTGTTGATGAAACATGTTAATATTGGATCTAGTTTGAAAATTTCATTGCGACTACATTCCGGGAAAAAATAAGATTAAATATAACTTTTACCATGGTTGGCGATTTTAGGGACCGTCAAAGAAGTTGATCTAACGGGTGGGATAATTGGAAGTATCAGGGAGTACTAAAAGAAAAGTATTGTGAAGTACTGGAAAACATTGATTTATTAGTACACAAATATTGATGCTTTTGATTAACTAAACACGGTCCCACATCGCCATATGTCACTCTCTCTCTCTCCTCTCATTACCTCTCCCGTCTCCATCTTCCCCTCTCCATGACAAAAAAAAATCCCCTTTTCCCGGTTGTCGTCGATGCACCGACGAGCTCGTCCCCATCCTCCTCGGCGCCGCTGCTCATTCTCCTTGGCGCCGCCCTCCACGCCAAGCTCGCCGATTTCGTCCTCTCCTACCTGCATGCCGGAGGGGGCCTCCGAGCGGCGACCGTGTGCGGGCGAGCTTTGTAGCAGAGATCAGGAACAGAGATGTGGCCATCTTTTCCAGCAGGAGCTCGGTTCGGGGAGGCGGTGGCGGAGGCGGGAGGACGGCGACGAGCTCGCCAATCCGCTCCTGGCTTCATCTTCTCCGGTGGGAGCAGAGGGTCGGGGCGCTGCTGGGTTGAGATCGTGGGTTGGACCGGAAGCTCGTGCGGGGTGGTTCCACAGTAAAGTACTATAATAAGGATTATTAAGTGTGATGATCGGACGGCTCTAATTAATTCCAACGGAAATACTTGGGAGTACTCGGAAGTACTGCCAATCACTGTAAAGGAGCTCAAGATTAAAAACTGAGACATCATTTGCACCGCATGGGAGAGAGGAGTGAGACGACATACACTTTGAACTAATTAGATGTATGCATGCAAATCATAGAGTGTGACATGGCATATGAGAGAGTGAAGGCGCTGCAATGGCAAGGGAATAGATGCGGGGCTGCTCCATACCCTGCCCAAGAAAGAAATCAGAAAAACAAAAGAAGAGAGAACAAAAACAAAGCAAACTACCCATCAAACAAAAAACAAAAAACAAAGCAAACTAAAAAAAAAGGTCTTATGACGCTTACTGGGCTGGCTCAACATGCTCCCGTGGGTGTCAAGCCGGTAACTGACGCGACAAGCGTTGAATAGGAATTATCAGGAGTGACGGGGAGAGATAGTACGGCCCGGACTGGATCGGTTTGATTTGGGCCGGGACTTTACTTTTTTTTAAATTAGGCCGAGACTTTTCGGTCCGAAACTGTTGCAGACCGTGGATCCAATAGATTGGTGTTACAACAAATCGGTCTCAGCGAAGGGTTCGAGCGGCAGAAGCAGAGGAGCGAGGGACGACTGGTCGCCGCCGCCGCCGCCGCCGCCGCCGTAGCCGGAGCTCGTCCCCTCGAAGGCGAAGACAGCCTTCTCCCGCAGCCCCCAGCTTGGGTCGTTCCCCCTTCATCTGCCGGTGACGAACCTTAACTTGCTTGCTTCTTTTGCGGAGTTCTTTTCCGTTCGCTTCCTCGCCGCGAGCAACCTAGTGGAATCCCTCTCCCTGGGACGGACGGACGGACGCTCCAGTCCGTCCAGTCTCTCGGGGATTATCCTTTCCGTGTAGTGCAGCGGTAGTATCATTTTTATTCTTCCAAGGCTTTAGGGTTCAGTTGAACCCCCATTTCCCACGCCGAGTCCGCCCCTGCGTACCGTAGGTTGCTCCAATCGATTCATGTCGCTTTGGTTTCCCAGTCAGTTTGTTCTGGTAGTTTCTGTAAGCTTTTCATAAAGATTTGATTTCATGGTCTGGTAATTTCTGTATGTGATTTGTGGGAACGATAAAACTCCTTTTGGTACCGTGGTGGTTTAGGGTTTTATGCTAGTCTCGGCATTACTTGTGCTTTGGTACTGGAATCTTGCCAGTTGGCCATTGTTTTCCAATCTTCACAAGATTATTGGCATGTTAAGCTGTAATTCTAATTCTAGCCATGCTGCTCTTCTCCATTCCTGTCTGTAAATAATGTTTTCTTTTCCTCTAGGGATACAAGTAATGTTTCTGATGCTCTCCTGCTGCAATTGCCTGGTGTTTCTTATGTCATAGGCAGGTTTTATCAAGGAAATGGAAGAGGTGGAAAACATCAGCAAGCGGAAAGCGCCTGAGCTGGATTCAGAAGACAATTCCACCCCCACTGTTCTGGATGGCCAGCAGTCGCTGCCTGGCACGGCTGCCAAGCGTCCAAACTTCTCCCGGTCGTGCATCCATGAGGTCGCTGTCCCCAACGGCTACGACTTGTCCATGGATGAGGCTATACATGGGACCCTTTCAAACCCTGCGTTCAATGGGGAGATGGCCAAGACTTACCCATTTCAGCTCGACCCCTTTCAGAGTGTCTCAGTCGCATGCTTGGAGCGCAACGAATCTATCTTGGTCTCAGCTCATACATCTGCGGGGAAGACAGCCATTGCTGAGTACGCCATTGCAATGTCGTTCAGAGACAAGCAGAGGGTCATATACACCTCTCCGTTGAAGGCTCTGAGCAATCAAAAGTACAGGGAGCTTACTCAGGAGTTTTCTGATGTTGGTTTGATGACTGGTGATGTCACGCTTCAGCCCAATGCCACTTGCCTGGTCATGACGACGGAAATCCTGAGGGCGATGCTTTATAGGGGCTCCGAGGTGATCAAGGAAGTTGGTTGGGTTATATTTGATGAGATCCACTACATGAAGGATCGTGAGAGAGGCGTTGTGTGGGAAGAGAGTATAGTCTTCCTCCCCCCAGCCATCAAGATGGTCTTTCTGTCTGCTACCATGTCAAATGCAACCGAGTTTGCTGAGTGGATATGCAATCTGCACAAGCAACCTTGTCATGTGGTGTACACGGACTTCAGGCCGACGCCGTTACAGCACTATGTGTTCCCAATAGGTGGGTCTGGTCTCTACCTCGTAGTAGATGAAAATGGTCAGTTCAGGGAGGATAATTTTTTAAAGCTGCAAGACACATTTGCAAAGCAACCTAGTCTATCAGATGGGAGGAAGGGTGGTGGACCTAAAGCCAGTGGTCGAATTGCAAAAGGTGGAAATGCTTCTGGAACTTCTGACATATACAGAATTGTCAAGGTAGGGCAAGATGAATTCTGTGCTTTATGAGCTTACAAACAATAGATGGTTTATGTTTTCTTCAAGGTGCAAGGTGCATGCAGTTTTTAAATTTACCACGTACTAGGTTAGAAAACTAGTCCATGTCTCACTTGTAGATGTTCACTTATTAGATGTTGATGTTTTATTCTTTGGTTTAATTTACTTCGGTCATCTCTTGCTTAATTTTGATTGATGCTTATCTGCAGATGATTATGGAGCGCAAGTTTCAACCAGTCATAATTTTCAGCTTTAGTAGAAGAGAATGTGAGCACCATGCGATGTCTATGTCAAAACTTGATTTCAACACTGAAGAAGAAAAGGAAAATATCGAGCAGGTCTTCCGTAGTGCTATTTTGTGTTTAAGCGAGGAAGATAGAGGTTTACCTGCTATAGAGTTGATGCTGCCTCTTCTTAAACGAGGTATCGCAGTACACCATTCTGGGCTGCTTCCAATAATTAAGGAGCTGGTGGAATTGCTCTTCCAAGAAGGTCTTGTGAAAGCTCTCTTTGCTACAGAGACGGTGTGCCCTTTGACCTAATCACCCCATTTTATCATAAACTTTTTTTTTTATCCCTTTACATGTAGCATAGTTTGGAATTACATCCAAAAGCAATCCTGGTTGTCAGAGAACTATTGTTTTATACTATCGAGTATGCATCCTACACTTTAGGAGCAGCATTTGATTAATACATGATTGTTTTTCCTCAGTTTGCCATGGGGCTGAACATGCCTGCAAAAACAGTTGTCTTCACATCTGTCAAAAAATGGGATGGTGATAGTAACCGTTATATTGGTTCTGGCGAATATATACAGGTAAATCTAATGTGCAATGAAGCCAGGCATATAGGTTTAGTAGGTGAAATAGAATGTTCATGCCCTTCTTACTATGACTTTGTATTCATATGTAGATGAGTGGAAGAGCTGGTCGGCGTGGCAAGGATGAACGTGGCATTTGTGTTATAATGATAGATGAGAAGGTAAGGCTGCAGAGTCTTATGTTGGAACTATCTTTGTTTTTCTTGATAAATTTTATAGAGCATGATAATCATGCAACGATGTTCGGTATGCTGTTGTTGACTCAAGAAACCTAGTGAACTCTTTAAAATAAATATAATAATTTGGTCAAATGCATACAGTCATTTTGCTCTGTCGAAGTTCTCCCAATAGATATCGGTCCATATTCATTCTAACTTTGCTTCTCAATAGTTATGCAAATTTTAATTTGTTCTAACTTTAGTAGTTGTGCTAAGATTCAGTTTATGCCATTGACGCTGTCTCGAGGCTGTCTTCAAGAGTTTTACTTTGTTCCATATTCATGCTTGAATTGGCTGACATATAAAATTTATTATGCAATCCATGATTCTTATGCAACTTAGATACACTTTAAGTGTTTGTTTTGTGCTCGTGTACTTCCTTTATTTTGACTTGTAACCATTGATCGTAACTCTTAACATGAGTTAACTTTGCAGATGGAAATGAGTGTTATCAAGGACATGGTGTTAGGTAAACCAGCACCTCTCATCAGTACTTTCCGACTGAGCTACTACACTATTCTGAATTTACTGAGTCGTGCTGAGGGCCAATTTACTGCTGAACATGTCATCCGGAATTCTTTCCACCAGTTTCAGTATGAAAAGGTTTGTTTCGGGGCTTCTTGTAGATACCTCTCCTAGCATGTCATTATCAATGTAACAGATTAGCTTCCCTTGTATTTCAGGCATTACCTGAAGTGGTTCAGAAGATTACAACGTTGGAAAATGAAGCTAGCTTGCTGGACTCTTCTGGAGAGGTACGCTATTTTGGTTGCAGTATACATTATTGCGCTTCTATTTGATTAACAGTCTTAACACTTCTCCCTGTACAGAATGATCTTGCTGAATATCACAAATTAGTGCTTGATATATCTGAACTTGAGAAGAAAATCATGTCTGAGATGATAAGACCAGAAAGGGCTTTGTTATATTTGGTTCCTGGAAGGCTGGTATGTAACTCTTTCTCAGAGGGTCTGTTCTTGCTTGAGGATGAAATGTACAGCTTCATCAGTTATCATCGTTGTATTTGGCTAATAAGAATCAGCACTGCAGCAGGAATACTGTATCTACTTCTGTTCACCATTGTTTTTCTTATTAACTGTTGCTTTGTTATTATTTATGACAGGTTAAGGTGAGGGATGGTTCAACAGATTGGGGATGGGGTGTGGTTGTAAATGTTGTGAAGAAACCTGCAGCATCTAGTACTCTCCCCCCTGCATTAAGCGCATCTCGCAGTAATAACTATATAGTGGATACCTTGCTTCATTGTTCTTCTAGTTCGAATGAGAATGGATCACGTTCAAAGCCATGCCCACCTCGCCCTGGGGAGAAGGGAGAGATGCATGTGGTGAGTTCAAGCTTGTGGCAAGTGGTTTTATTTTAGTGGCATATCTTCAGTTCAGTGGACTATCATTTTATGATGCTCATTTAAGGATGGAGCAAAATTTAGTTTTGACTAATGTTGAGGTTTTTGCAGGTGCCTGTACCATTACCTTTAGTATCTGGTCTAAGCAGCGTTAGAATCAGCATTCCATCTGATCTACGACCACCTGAAGCAAGACAAAACATACTTTTTGCAGTTCATGAACTAGGAAAGCGTTACCCCCAAGGGCTTCCGAAGCTACACCCCATTACGGTGAAAATTCTTCTTACATAATGTCTCTTTCTAAGCTGTTGTTTATTTTGCCCAACAAGTATCATTTTATTCTTCTTATATAATGTCTTTTTATATGCTGTTTTAAAATTTTGCATGGCAAGTATCATTTTCGTTTAGCGAAACTCAAAATTTAAACTATGAGAACTCAAATATATCAGGTCTGGATTTAGATGTACCTGAGTCAGGTCTTCAGATGAGATATAAGTATATCTATTTTTCCTCAGTACATTGTCCTGAAATACTGATATGATCTTCACCTGTTTATTTATTATATCACATGTTCACAAAACCCTTTGATGTTCTCTCTCAATCTACCTCCTATTAGCATTTCTTCCTCAGAGCATCATTTATGAAAATATATCATCTGGCATCCTTAAATAATCTTTCTGAATGCTGGTATCATTTTTTACATTTTAAGAATCTGATATTAGCTGGTATAATTAATAGGACATGGGTATTGAAGAACCTGAATTAGTTGACGTGGTTCATAAACTTGAGGGTCTTGAGCAGAAACTATGTTCTCACCCACTTCATAAGGTATGTCTTATCATGACCTTTCAACTAAGAATGTCCTGTGCTTTCTTTTTACCATGACCAACTTATCTTTTTTGCTGTTTCTCTGTCTTAGTCTGATCAAAGTGACCAGCAACTGTCATGGTACCAAAGAAAAGCTGAACTGAATCATGAAATTCAACAACTAAAGTCAAAGATGCGGGATTCACAGGTTGGTTGATTTTTTTTGCATATTTGATCCTCTTTAAACAGCTTGAATGCGTTCTTACATTCTCCTCCATTCAGCTACAAAAATTTAGAGACGAACTAAAGAACCGGTCTCGTGTTCTGAAAATGCTTGGTCACATTGATGCGGACGGTGTTCTCCAATTAAAGGGACGTGCCGCCTGTTTAATAGACACTGGGGATGAGCTGCTTATCACTGAACTTATGTTTAATGGTACCTGTTTAACATGACACGTCTTCAGTTTTTTTGTTAAGTTTATATTCAGTCTGCATTAATATGTTTATGTGACTAGGTACATTTAATGATCTGGATCATCATCAAGTTGCTTCAGTTGTTAGCTGCTTTGTACCGTGTGAGAAGTCTAGTGAGCAAATACGCCTGAGAAATGAGCTTTCTAAGCCAATGACGCAGCTCCAAGAGGCTGCAAGAAAAATAGCTGAGGTGCATACTTGTATCATCACTGTTTTGCCATCTCCCCAGTCTTTATACTTGACTGGGATCTCTGATGTCTCGGTTCTTGTTTTAGGTACAACGGGAATGCAAATTGGACGTAAATGTGGAGGAATACGTTGAATCAACTTGTAAACCCTACCTGATGGATGTAATATACTGCTGGTCAAAGGTTGGTCAGACTACGCAGTTCATGATGCTAGAGATGCTTTTATCCGGGTTTGGGGAATATTATATTTCTGATTGTGACACTTGATCTTATCATGTCTAATCTTCCCAGCGGATGCAGTTTCTTTCGCCATATCTTGATACCTGATTATTATTTTCACACAGGGTGCCACCTTTGGAGAGGTTATAGAAATGACTGATATTTTTGAAGGAAGCATCATACGGCTAGTTAGGAGGCTGGATGAATTTCTGAATCAGGTGCCAGCTAGTACCTAAACACTTGGAGAATCAGAATGTTTGGAGCTTTTGGATTTAAATTTTTCGGCCTTTGATTATCCTGTTTGGCTTCTATGGAAATGTCCATTAAACTTGCAAATGAACACTTAATCTCATTGTTTGAGTGCGTAATATGTGCAAGTTGGAAAGTTTAGCTGGATCATTTCGTAGCTCAGTTGCTGAAGAATAGTTAACTAACATCAATTATGTTACTCCCTGATGACAGGGCTTGGTGTAGTACATAAGTGATACTTCCTCCGTTCCAAAAGACACAAACACGTAATGCGAATTCAGAAAAAGTTAGAAAGTGTCTAGATACATGCTCTTTTTGACAAATGGAAGTCATCTAATTTGGAACGGAGGGAGTAGATGTAAAGGTAATTTATGTCTCTTGGTAGGAGGAAATGTAGCTACATATGCAAGAAATGTTTCCTACATTTTTATCTCCATGCATGAATTGTGAATGGCATCCACTTTCTTCTATGCCCTTATCAACATGCCACCACTTTACTTCCATGTTCCAAAGTTTGTACGTAGTCATCAACATCAGACTTGGCTTCTTTTCCTCATTTGAACCAACTGACTGTGAATCTGTTTCCAGCTAAAAGCTGCTGCTGAAGCTGTTGGAGAGGTTAACCTTGAGAACAAGTTTGGATCGGCCAGTGAGAGCTTACGCCGGGGTATCATGTTTGCCAACTCCTTGTATCTGTGATGAGTGGAGCTCCAGTAGTGTAACATGCTCCTATATGTTAGCAAACCAAGTTTAGCTGTCTCCGTTTTTGTTTTTGACATGGCAAGGAAATGTTGCCCTGATCTGTTGGAGTACCTTGTAGCTTTCTACCCCCTCAGGCAGCAATTGTTTCTTTAGAAGATTGAAAGACCTGTGGGGTATATATCAACTTATTTATGTTTCACACTGTACACATCAGGTGGTGCTAACATTTTTGTAAGTGGTTCAAGATGGCGTGGAGGTTATGTTATACATGTTTCGTTTTGGACATCATTGTGTGATAATGTGCTTAGAAGGTTTCGGATACCTTGTGTAATCAGGCAGTTCTTACGCTGCTATGGCGTATATGGATTCTAGTTGGTTACTGAAATATTGAGCAGCTATCTTTTCTTATAGAATAGTGTTTTTGCTTTATCACAACTTAGTAAAAAAATCACCAAAGTCTAGTCATGAACCAAGCATACCCTTGTACACGTATCACTGCAACGAGGAATATATGATGTATCAATTCTGAACGGAGTGGGATATACTCTCTCCATTCCACAATATAAGATGTTACATGTGCACACTTGTTGTCTAGATTTGGATTAAAATGAGTATACATGTACACTAAATCATGTCTATATACATGTGTGTACATATGAATATGGAGGATGGCTAAAACAGCTTACATTGTTAAATGAAACAAGTATAAGAGAATCGAGTTTTCCACGCTTAAGTCCAGTTTAATTTGTGAGATGAAATGTACTGTACATAACTAATGTGCGCAATCAACATCTATTTATTTAATTCAAAGTGCACATTCAGAAACTGGGAGAAAAACCTCCCTCTTTATAATGTGCCCTTAGTTAGCTATGGCGTCTTCTGCTAAACTTATAATTTCAATTTTCACTCATTTGCAAGTTTAATACACGAGCAAAGACCTGAAGAACATAGTGAAACCACGAGTGATGTAATAAATTTAATCTGGAGCTTTCTGCAGTAACTTTCAATTTCAAATAAGAAAAAAACATCTGATGCTACAGTCAGTTTGGGAACACAAATACACCTCCCTCGTCTAGTAGTTATAAAAGAGCAAACATGTTGGGATACTCAGACTATATAATGGCTTTTGTTGACTATGCAGCGAGTCGTAGGGATGGTGACTTGACTTGCCCGACGACTCAAAAACCTTGGCCCAGAGATACCAACAAAGTTGAGAAGATTTCAGGAGTAGTTAGTGGCGCTTCTCTCAACCGCATCCTCTCAGGAGTAGGTAGTGGCGCTTCTCTCAACAGTGTCCCGAGGGCACCCATTAAGCATGGAAGGGGGCTGCGGCAAGGAGACCCCCTTTCCCCGCTCCTATTTATCCTCGCAATTGACCCTCTCGAAAGCCTTCTTTGCAAAGCAACGAACAACGGTGATCTCCAACGCATTCGTACTAGGGCTGCTTGTATGCGCACCTCCCTTTACGCAGAGGATGGGGCCATTTTACTAGCCACCATTAAATAAGATGTTCAATCCCTATCTCGCATCCTCCAATTTTTTTGGGCAAGTCACTGGCCTTGTTACCAACATCCACAAGAGTAGTGTGGTGCCCACTTGTTGTGCCGAGGTTGATCTTGACGATATTCTTGACGGTTTCCCCGCGGTGTGTGCTCATTTCTCCATTAAATACTCGGGGCTCCCGCTTTCGGTGCACCGCCTTAGAGGCGTGGATTTGTAATTCATCATCGACAAAATGGCAAAGAAACTTCCCATCGGTCAATGCAAATATGTTACTACCGCCGGTAGAGTGGCTCTCATTAAAGCCGTGACCACGGCACAAGCTATATGCCCTCTCACCGCGTTGATCCCTCCCAAGGCCCTAGAGCAAGACTTTTGGATTACCAACCTCAACTTTGAGGAGGGCATTTCGGCCACCCTTGCATCTGAGTTCTACAATCTTTGTATCTAGATCCATGAGGTGCATCTCTCCGATGATGTCTGGGTTTCAAACTTTCAATTGGGTGGAAGCACACCAGCGATGGAAGGTACTCCATGGCTTCGGCTTATTTGGCACAATTGGATGTGCCGCCTACTTCGTTCAAGATGTCGGCGGTTTGGAAGGATTGGTCCCCTCCCAAATTCAAATTACTTGGTGGCTACTCCTCTAAATCGTGTGTGGACGGTGGTCCCGTTTGCTCGTCAAGGATGGCCAAATTGTGGCCTTTGCCAACTTTGTAAAAGACAACCGGAGACCGCGATGCACCTTCATGTTCAAATGAAGATAGAGTGCCATTAGAGATTGGACTGGGTTGGAGGACTTCGAATATCGCAATGGGTCAACTACTCTACAATCAAGGATTGGTGCTGCTCTATTACGGGTGGCTAGCGTCGGAAGAGGCTCTCATCTTTGCTAATGCTAGCCGCTTGGGAAATTTGTAACGAGCGTAACACCATTATTTTTTAGAAAAGTGGCCTCTCTGCCCTCCCTTGTAATCTCATCCATTGAGCGGAATGCCACTCTTTGGGTATCTGCGAGGGACTAAGCGTTTTGGTTGCGTCATGCCGTGAGAGTAATTGTTTTGTTGGACTTCGGCCATAGTTGTAACCATAAAACTTTTTATTAATCAATTAAATAGATAAAAC
Organism: Poa annua; assembly: GCA_026929855.1. NCBI lineage: Eukaryota > Viridiplantae > Streptophyta > Magnoliopsida > Poales > Poaceae > Poa > Poa annua. The sequence goes on from CM049434.1 coordinate 44,775,989, forward strand.
TTGTGCCTTGTTTCAATAAAAAGTTGAGAAGCTAGAATAATCAACGATGATCGTATCCAGTTTCACCATTTCTTCCATCATGTAACAATTAGGTGTGTCTGTGATTTGGCCGTTTGTTTCTGAGCTGGTTGGCAAAAACGTTGGGACTGATTTTGAATCAGTGGCTAGATGGTGGTTGAGTAATAATAGACATGCTGCCCTTAATGTAGTTTGCATTGCAGTTTTATGGGTTATTTGGAAATTGCGTAATGAGATGTATTTTCAGGGAAAGACGTGGCCAGGAGTGCAGGACATCTGGAAAAGGGTTGCTTCAGAACTCCTTTAGTGGAAAATTCTCTCCAAGGATGCATTCTCCGAACTGCTGGCAAAAAACGCACTCATCCTAAATAAGAAGCAAGGGGAACTTCTTCGCATCGCCTGGGTTTGATGTCAAAACTCCCCAGGGTTGTTGCCCATGAGGAGACAAGTGCGGAAAGGGCTCAGAGTTTGATGCCAGCAAGCCGAGACATGTCGCCTCCTGATCATGAAGCTTTCTAGCGCTTGAAAACTGCTTACCTCTCCTTGCGTGGAGTGTTTTGTGTCTAGTGATATGGGTTTAGTCCTGCTTGGGGTTGTTTACGTTTAGCTCTAGTTGTTGTTTTTTGATTGTTCTGTTAAAACTTTGTGACCGTCTGATGGTCTCAGTGAAATCAGGGGAACCTTCTTATCTAGAAAAAGTTAGGCGTGTATACCAGCAGATAACATCTTCTAGTGGCAACGAACTCAGCTGCTCAGGTGTCAGCTGCAAGACTTGCTGCAGAAGAGCCGACTCGTCATCCAATTACTTTAGTTGCTTATTTAGTTCTCCCACTCAATCACTCATATATGAAATTTATGCGCATCGATTTTTACAAAGTATACTCCCTCCATACCGCTTCTTTTGGGAAAAAACTGAGCCAAACCTGAATCACAAATGAAGCAGAGGAAGAAGCTAAACCGATGCGATTAAATCGTACAACCTCTGTTGCACTATACAAGTCTTTTTAGCTATCTAGTTTAACTTGCTAAAAAGTCTTACATTGTGGAACAGAAGGAGTAGTAATTAAGTCAGAATGAAATATCATACTTGGGGAAAAATGAAAAATCAACTAGGTGACGAGATCGATTAGAGTCTCCCTAGAACTAGACTTCAACCGGGAAGAACCACGCCGGAAACCGCATGCTATCGTCGGGTAACTCTGCCCTCCGTCTCCGTGACGGTGGCACCCGGATGAATGGAATGGTCATCTTGCGTACCACGCTGTACACGCCGGAGCTGTAAACGGGATTTCCATACCTGAGCACGAAGTGGATACAATCTCGTCGACCATTAAAAGGGCGGACTGACTTGGAGCACGCCGTGCTGACGAAGAGCACCCAGCCATGGAGGTTGCGGGCGTTCTTCCAGCGGCCAAGACGGGGGCCCCTGCTGAGGTCCGCTTCGAACACATCAAACCGAGAAGTCAAATGGCCGGAACCTGTTTCACGCCTCCTCTGCTCCTCACCATCAGCAGCTTGCCATTGGACTCCACTAGATAACGGTCGAGGATCTTGCCGCCGTGTAGATTGGCATGTTCAAACACTAGGGGAACAAGGCCTATAGTCCCGGTTCCAAGAGGGCTCTAGTCCCGGTTTTGCAACCGGGAATAAAGGTAACCAACCCTTTAGTTATTTAGTCCCGGTTGTTTACGAACCTGTACTAAAGGCACTCCCACATGGCCACGTGTGCCCGCAGGGTTGAGAATCTTTAGTCCAGGTTGGTGGTTTTAGCAGAAATCTAATTTTTTCAAAAAAAACAATTTTTTAAGATTTTTTTTCAGGTTTTTTTATTTCGAATCTTCGAATAGTTTTTGAACTTCGAATCTTTGAATTATTTGATAAATTAATTTATATTAACCCATATTCTCAAGTCAAAGTGCATACCTATGGTCAAACTTCCCACTCGGTCACCCATCCTCACACTACTCCACCCCAATCACGCTTAACTTTTAGATTCCTTTCAAATTAGATACTAGGAGAGAACTGATAACTTCTGATATTACTATCTTATCAATCATATTAACCACTCGGCAATGATGATACACTTTTTCATTGCTTATATTATAAAAATTTAGTTCAATAAACAAAATTGATTATATAATAATAATATTGAAATAAATAATGATAAAATAAATATTACTTTATTTTTGCCTTTTATTTAGTATGGAATAATTCGTATCTTTAAATCCTTAAATCAGAATTTAACAAATAAAATGTCTAATTTGATCAAAAAATAGAGGAATCCAAATATGACATCCAAATCATCTTTTGCATTACAGAAACATCGATAGCCATGGTGACCATTTTGATCTTTTTAACGAAAACTGAAATAAAACGATAAACACCTCAAAAAATGATATCCTTTGGCATGTGGTCCTTATATGTGTACTAGTTGCTATGAAAAATGATAAACTTGATTTTTTACAAAAAATCCAAAAAAACTTCACAAAAAGGTCTATCATCGATAAACATCTATAAGTTTGAAGCCAAATGATGAAGTTATGGTCATTTCCACGTCATAGTTTGTGATAAAGATCTCATATTCCACAAATAGGTGAATCTTGGTATAGGAAACAATCACGCCGAAGGGATTCTTGAAATTATTTTCATAAATATCATTTTCCATTTTTTAAGTGCAAAAAATGACTTTTTTTGAGAACAAATGTAGCGGACCTGCACTTAGAAAATGGCAAGTCCCTGTGTATAGTGCAAATCCCTGGATCGATTCGTTTGCACACACAGTTTACGATGTAATATCACAACAAAGTATCAATTTTATTACATCGATGATCCAGACTTACAAAATATTCATTACAATTTGCATAGCAGAAAGCTAGCATTGGAAATAGTAAACAGCGGAAATACAATAGCAGTGAGTCTCCATCATCTTCATGTTGCCACAGGCGAAAACATGTTGGTTGCAGACTCGAAACCTTTAAACGACACCTCACTCGTCATCTGGACATTCTGCAATAAGAAAAATATTGCAGCAACGTGGGTCAGAACCATTTAAAATGGAACTGGCAAGTGACACTATGGTGGACACTTAGTGGAATAACTCTAATAACCTATATGCTTATTTGGCTGGTGGAGTTCAAGGCTATTTTGCATAAAGCAAGTTTTTTTCCTAACTCTTTTGAAAACACTTTTGTTCTATTCGAGACATCCGTGGCATGAAATCCACTGTCTCATTCTACCCTTGTTCACCCATCAAGTTTTAAATTTTGAAGTTGGAATGGTGGGATCCTCCGTTGACGTCCTTGATCAGCTGCTCAAATTGTCCGTACCGGGGACACGGCTAAGTACTTAGATTTTAACTCTGCAGAGGTTGTGCACGTTCACCATTGTACCCATTCAGCCCAAACTATCCTTTACACTCTGTAAGTGATAAGGAAAAGGAGAAGAATGAGACGAGATCTTTCAGAAGCATTTTCCCTCCCCATACTGGCTTGACCCGTTCCACCTAACACCCTCTACATCTGCTTGTCAAGCCGGGGCGAGTCCACGCAACTTAGTTGATCAAGCCAGAGCCCATATTGGCAATGGCTGCACTGGAAGCTAACATCACTTGGAGTTCTTCAGATCCCTTTGTTCCCTGGGTGGCCATCCACAAGTGCACATACTCAGGTATACACCATAGAAATGGTCCTGAGTAGCCACTCAACTTCGCCTCCGTATACAACCAATCCACCCAGGAGGTTCTTTCTTAACTTAGTAGAATTTAGATTTTCATAAAACAACTTTTGCATAGCATCAATAATTCTACTAAGTCATTACATAGGTACCTAGACACAGGAGTAAGAAATCTCTAAACAGGTCTAGCATAGCATTTCTACTAAGTCCTACACATGCTTAGGAAAATAATCTACTCATGCATAGAAAAATATTAGGACTTTTATGAGGTGTGCCACTTGCCTTTGGAAGTTGTCGGTGCTCACAAACTCTTTTCAACGTAACTCGGAGCTCTCCGTTCGATCTAAACAATATAGACAAACAACAATACAACAATCAACATAAAACACAATCAACACAACGCATACAAACACATACATAATGAACAAACAAGTTTCATAAAACTTCTAAGGAAAAATATGTTTATGCATGATGTGCAAAATATTTCTAAGTACTTGAGATGCATGACAATTAATTTTAATATATTTTTTAATAAATTTTAATCATCAAATTATCATTTAAAAAGTATTTAATCAATGTTAATTATAAAATACACAGAGAATTATTCTACAAAATTTAGTAGAAAATTCCTACTGCAAATACTTAGTCATTCAAATTTATAGAAATTGGATTTACTCAAAAATATTGTTCCTATCAAAACTTATGTTAAAATTACTCAAATTAATCAATTTAAAAATTATGATTGTTAAATTGTCACAATAATGCTCAAAAATATTTTCTAACAGAGGCATCATATTAAAATATTCTAAGGTTTCTAAAACAATTTTATTTACAATTTTTGAACTTATAGATTTAAAGTTATGACAAAAATACTCAAATCATCCATTTGAAATTTGAATAATTTAAACTAAGTCAAATTTGAATTCTAACAGAACTAAAATATTCTACATGTCAAGGGCTTTCCAAAAATATAAAATTTGTCAATTTTGGTGTTGTGGTTTAAAAGTTATGAGGGTTTGAATATGCAGGGTCTTTTCTGCCAGACTGCCAAATTAAACTAAATAGGAAAATCTTTTTCCACGCGGGTGCTGACTGTGCGTTGACTGGATGCTGACGCGGCAGACACGCGGCGTGATCCTACTGGCCCGTACCGATTCGGAAATAAAAATAAAACGGAGCCGTTAGATCTCGATCCAACGGCACTGGACCTATTGACCATACGTGGGCGGCGCGGTACACCGGAATTACTCCGGCCGCGGTGACGCCATCGCCGGCGACAGCCGTTTTACGCGTTCTAGGGTACCCCGAGAAGAACGGATCATACCTTGACGTTTGGGAGGTCGCGGGGGACTCTGTGGCGAGGTTTGAGACGACGGGGTGCACGGCCTTGCCGGAAATTGCTCGTCGGAGTTGCTCCCGCGGGCGGCTTGCTTCGGTCGATGAAGGAAAACTCGGTCTGGGTACGAAAAGTTCACGGGAATGTGTTAGGATGAAGCGAAAAGGGGAATAAAGAAGGAAGGAGGGCAAGGGTGGCTTGGGGTCGCCGGTGTCCACCGGAGTTGAAGAAAATGGCCGGTGGCCGTGGCAAACGCCGGTGAGTTTCGGAGTCGATTACGGGCAGCCTGGTGGCTCTAGGGTTATGGTTCTTGGGGCAAAAGATAGAGGACAACGAGGGCTATTAGTAGGAGGAGACGGTACTCGAAACGGTGGAGTAATTCGCACGAATTTAAGGGCGCAATCAAATCAGCCGTTTTGGCGTTCCGGAGCTCCGGCATCAAATTCTCTAGAACGGGGGATCAAATGGTTGAGTAAAACGCCCAGAATCAATTCGGGAAGAGAAACTGAAAATCGTGCGTGTTTCCGTCCGGCTGGACCTTGAAGACGACGCTGACATCATCGCTGACGTCAGCAATTTTTCTTTTTCTTTTTCTGATTTTTCCTATTTATTTCATATCTTTTGTTTTAAGTGTCCAAATGAAGTCAAATAAATTTCTAATTTTTTTTTAAAAACCATATCTATGTGTTAAAACAGTTGTGGGCATGTTTTGAACACTTTCCAAAAATCACAATTTTGAAATATTGATTAAATACAAATTTGACACTTTATGTCAAATTTGAAAACATGTCTTAAATAATTTTATTTTTGGCTAAATAAAATTTATAAAAAAAATACATCACTTATAGAAGTTTGAAATTAAGTTAATTAAACTCATTTTCCAATATTAAATCATTTTTGGCTTTAGTACCATATTAAATAACATAACACAACTATTTGAAATGAAGAGGGAAATATAATGTATTTATTTTTAATTCAAAATACTTTGTGCACCATTAATTTTTATATTATGATAAATCATTTCAAAAATCCATTGAATACCTTTGGAAAATATTCTAGATTTATTTCATTTCTTATATTGAATATATTCATGAAAATCATTTCAGCAAATAGACCATGTTTTAAATAGTTTAAAAGAACATCTGTAAACATTATTTTAATTTATGAATATCTATGGCTAAGTGGTTGAATCAAATACTTATGAAGGAACTTTTTATTACAAGAAAATGGTTTGAAAGTTTGTAAACCATTTGTCAAATTATATATTGAGGTTTAAGAAAAACAATGGATAGTAAAATGTTTAACTTGAAACAAGTTTTGAAAATAATGATTACTTGAGATATTTCAAATAATAAACTATTTGGAAGATGCTATGAAGTCTTTTATGGTTGGTTTTCTTATGCTTTTAATGTTTTATTTTAATCTAAAACAAAAGTTTAAATTTTTAGTGATTTTTAAACATTCCAAAATTTTGGGATGTTACAGACTACCACCCTTAAAAGGAATCTCGTCCCCGAGATTCGGAGAGGCTAGAAAGAAAAAGCAAATGCTTGGAATGATTCTGATAACTCGAGAGGGGGAGAATCCAGCTGTTGACACGGAAACTGCAAACCAACAGAGAATGATTCCGCTGATTGGGGATGCTAGAAAGAAAGATAGGCTTGGATCTCCGGGTTTAGGCAACTGGGTTTGAAGTATCTGGGTGGCTACCACCCTTAAAAGAAAATTTTTGTTGGTAGTCAAAACATTGTAATCCACAACAGAACATCAAGGCAATTTATTACAAACAACTCCTAACAAACATCAAACAACCTGGTACACACACACAAAAAAAAAACTATCTAGTATTGTCATACAACCTAAGTTGGTATGGCCAATACACTATCGCGATATCGTTGTTCTAATAAATGGTGGTCTAGTCTATCTCCTTCTTGAGTGCTTCAAGTTCTCCTTCAACTTTCTTCAAAAATCTTCTAACTGTTTGAGCTCCGAATCTGGATTCTTCAAAGTTCTTCAATGGTCTTGCATGTAGTGCTTCGTGTTGATATTGATAAATCCATATGAAGTATTGAACTCAGACTTTAAGAACATGGTCATCTAGAAAAAGATGAGATATTTGCGGAAGTTGATAGTAGATGAGAGTATAAGAAGGATAAACTGAAAAGTTTTGTTTTTAGAAGACAGAATAAAAATAGATTTTTGATACTATGGTCAAATCCTATTTCTATCCAAACTTAGGGTTTCGAACCTACAGGCAACACAGTGCTCTGATACCATCTGTAGCGGACCTGCACTTAGAAAATGGCAAGTCCCTGTGTAAGTGCAAATCCCTGGATCGATTCGTTTGCACACACAGTTTACGATGTAATATCACAACAAAGTATCAATTTTATTACATCGATGATCCAGACTTACAAAATATTCATTACAATTTGCATAGCAGAAAGCTAGCATTGGAAATAGTAAACAGCGGAAATACAATAGCAGTGACTCTCCATCATCTTCATGTTGCCACAGGCGAAAACATGTTGGTTGCAGACTCGAAACCTTTAAACGACACCTCACTCGTCATCTGGACATTCTGCAATAAGAAAAATATTGCAGCAACGTGGGTCAGAACCATTTAAAATGGAACTGGCAAGTGACACTATGGTGGACACTTAGTGGAATAACTCTAATAACCTATATGCTTATTTGGCTGGTGGAGTTCAAGGCTATTTTGCGTAAAGCAAGTTTTTTTCCTAACTCTTTTGAAAACACTTTTGTTCTATTCGAGACATCCGTGGCATGAAATCCACTGTCTCATTCTACCCTTGTTCACCCATCAAGTTTTAAATTTTGAAGTTGGAATGGTGGGATCCTCCGTTGACGTCCTTGATCAGCTGCTCAAATTGTCCGTACCGGGGACACGGCTAAGTACTTAGATTTTAACTCTGCAGAGGTTGTGCACGTTCACCATTGTACCCATTCAGCCCAAACTATCCTTTACACTCTGTAAGTGATAAGGAAAAGGAGAAGAATGAGACGAGATCTTTCAGAAGCATTTTCCCTCCCCATACTGGCTTGACCCGTTCCACCTAACACCCTCTACATCTGCTTGTCAAGCCGGGGCGAGTCCACGCAACTTAGTTGATCAAGCCAGAGCCCATATTGGCAATGGCTGCACTGGAAGCTAACATCACTTGGAGTTCTTCAGATCCCTTTGTTCCCTGGGTGGCCATCCACAAGTGCACATACTCAGGTATACACCATAGAAATGGTCCTGAGTAGCCACTCAACTTCGCCTCCGTATACAACCAATCCACCCAGGAGGTTCTTTCTTAACTTAGTAGAATTTAGATTTTCATAAAACAACTTTTGCATAGCATCAATAATTCTACTAAGTCATTACATAGGTACCTAGACACAGGAGTAAGAAATCTCTAAACAGGTCTAGCATAGCATTTCTACTAAGTCCTACACATGCTTAGGAAAATAATCTACTCATGCATAGAAAAATATTAGGACTTTTATGAGGTGTGCCACTTGCCTTTGGAAGTTGTCGGTGCTCACAAACTCTTTTCAACGTAACTCGGAGCTCTCCGTTCGATCTAAACAATATAGACAAACAACAATACAACAATCAACATAAAACACAATCAACACAACGCATACAAACACATACATAATGAACAAACAAGTTTCATAAAACTTCTAAGGAAAAATATGTTTATGCATGATGTGCAAAATATTTCTAAGTACTTGAGATGCATGACAATTAATTTTAATATATTTTTTAATAAATTTTAATCATCAAATTATCATTTAAAAAGTATTTAATCAATGTTAATTATAAAATACACAGAGAATTATTCTACAAAATTTAGTAGAAAATTCCTACTGCAAATACTTAGTCATTCAAATTTATAGAAATTGGATTTACTCAAAAATATTGTTCCTATCAAAACTTATGTTAAAATTACTCAAATTAATCAATTTAAAAATTATGATTGTTAAATTGTCACAATAATGCTCAAAAATATTTTCTAACAGAGGCATCATATTAAAATATTCTAAGGTTTCTAAAACAATTTTATTTACAATTTTTGAACTTATAGATTTAAAGTTATGACAAAAATACTCAAATCATCCATTTGAAATTTGAATAATTTAAACTAAGTCAAATTTGAATTCTAACAGAACTAAAATATTCTAAATGTCAAGGGCTTTCCAAAAATATAAAATTTGTCAATTTTGGTGTTGTGGTTTAAAAGTTATGAGGGTTTGAATATGCAGGGTCTTTTCTGCCAGACTGCCAAATTAAACTAAATAGGAAAATCTTTTTCCACGCGGGTGCTGACTGTGCGTTGACTGGATGCTGACGCGGCAGACACGCGGCGTGATCCTACTGGCCCGTACCGATTCGGAAATAAAAATAAAACGGAGCCGTTAGATCTCGATCCAACGGCCCTGGACCTATTGACCATACGTGGGCGGCGCGGTACACCGGAATTACTCCGGCGGCGGTGACGCCATCGCCGGCGACAGCCGTTTTCCGCGTTCTAGGGTACCCCGAGAAGAACGGATCATACCTTGACGTTTGGGAGGTCGCGGGGGACTCTGTGGCGAGGTTTGAGACGACGGGGTGCACGGCCTTGCCGGAAATTGCTCGTCGGAGTTGCTCCCGCGGGCGGCTTGCTTCGGTCGATGAAGGAAAACTCGGTCTAGGTACGAAAAGTTCACGGGAATGTGTTAGGATGAAGCGAAAAGGGGAATAAAGAAGGAAGGAGGGCAGGGGTGGCTTGGGGTCGCCGGTGTCCACCGGAGTTGAAGAAAATGGCCGGTGGCCGTGGCAAACGCCGGTGAGTTTCGGAGTCGATTACGGGCAGCCTGGTGGCTCTAGGGTTATGGTTCTTGGGGCAAAAGATAGAGGACAACGAGGGCTATTAGTAGGAGGAGACGGTACTCGAAACGGTGGAGTAATTCGCACGAATTTAAGGGCGCAATCAAATCAGCCGTTTTGGCGTTCCGGAGCTCCGGCATCAAATTCTCCAGAACGGGGGCGTTTTGGAGAGGGCTTTTGGGGGAAATGAAATAGGAGATCGTGGGCTTCAAGTAGGAAGAAACGGTGCATCAAATGGTTGAGTAAAACGCCCAGAATCAATTCGGGAAGAGAAACTGAAAATCGTGCGTGTTTCCGTCCGGCTGGACCTTGAGACGACGCTGACATCATCGCTGACGTCAGCAATTTTTCTTTTTCTTTTTCTGATTTTTCCTATTTATTTCATATCTTTTGTTTTAAGTGTCCAAATGAAGTCAAATAAATTTCTAATTTTTTTTTAAAAACCATATCTATGTGTTAAAACAGTTGTGGGCATGTTTTGAACACTTTCCAAAAATCACAATTTTGAAATATTGATTAAATACAAATTTGACACTTTATGTCAAATTTGAAAACATGTCTTAAATAATTTTATTTTTGGCTACATAAAATTTATAAAAAAAATACATGCCTTATAGAAGTTTGAAATTAAGTTAATTAAACTCATTTTCCAATATTAAATCATTTTTGGCTTTAGTACCATATTAAATAACATAACACAACTATTTGAAATGAAGAGGGAAATATAATGTATTTATTTTTAATTCAAAATACTTTGTGCACCATTAATTTTTATATTATGATAAATCATTTGAAAAATCCATTGAATACCTTTGGAAAATATTCTAGATTTATTTCATTTCTTATATTGAATATATTCATGAAAATCATTTCAGCAAATAGACCATGTTTTAAATAGTTTAAAAGAACATCTGTAAACATTATTTTAATTTATGAATATCTATGGCTAAGTGGTTGAAATCAAATACTTATGAAGGAACTTTTTATTACAAGAAAATGGTTTGAAAGTTTGTAAACCATTTGTCAAATTATATATTGAGGTTTAAGAAAAACAATGGATAGTAAAATGTTTAACTTGAAACAAGTTTTGAAAATAATGATTACTTGAGATATTTCAAATAATAAACTATTTGGAAGATGCTATGAAGTCTTTTATGGTTGGTTTTCTTATGCTTTTAATGTTTTATTTTAATCTAAAACAAAAGTTTAATTTTTTAGTGATTTTTAAACATTCCAAAATTTTGGGATGTTACAGACTACCACCCTTAAAAGGAATCTCGTCCCCGAGATTCGGAGAGGCTAGAAAGAAAAAGCAAATGCTTGGAATGATTCTGATAACTCGAGAGGGGGAGAATCCAGCTGTTGACACGGAAACTGCAAACCAACAGAGAATGATTCCGCTGATTGGGGATGCTAGAAAGAAAGATAGGCTTGGATCTCCGGGTTTAGGCAACTGGGTTTGAAGTATCTGGGTGGCTACCACCCTTAAAAGAAAATTTTTGTTGGTAGTCAAAACATTGTAATCCACAACAGAACATCAAGGCAATTTATTACAAACAACTCCTAACAAACATCAAACAACCTGGTACACACACACACACACAAAAAAACTATCTAGTATTGTCATACAACCTAAGTTGGTATGGCCAATACACTATCGCGATATCGTTGTTCTAATAAATGGTGGTCTAGTCTATCTCCTTCTTGAGTGCTTCAAGTTCTCCTTCAACTTTCTTCAAAAATCTTCTAACTGTTTGAGCTCCGAATCTGGATTCTTCAAAGTTCTTCAATGGTCTTGCATGTAGTGCTTCGTGTTGATATTGATAAATCCATATGAAGTATTGAACTCAGACTTTAAGAACATGGTCATCTAGAAAAAGATGAGATATTTGCGGAAGTTGATAGTAGATGAGAGTATAAGAAGGATAAACTGAAAAGTTTTGTTTTTAGAAGACAGAATAAAAATAGATTTTTGATACTATGGTCAAATCCTATTTCTATCCAAACTTAGGGTTTCGAACCTACAGGCAACACAGTGCTCTGATACCATCTGTAGCGGACCTGCACTTAGAAAATGGCAAGTCCCTGTGTATAGTGCAAATCCCTGGATCGATTCGTTTGCACACACAGTTTACGATGTAATATCACAACAAAGTATCAATTTTATTACATCGATGATCCAGACTTACAAAATATTCATTACAATTTGCATAGCAGAAAGCTAGCATTGGAAATAGTAAACAGCGGAAATACAATAGCAGTGAGTCTCCATCATCTTCATGTTGCCACAGGCGAAAACATGTTGGTTGCAGACTCGAAACCTTTAAACGACACCTCACTCGTCATCTGGACATTCTGCAATAAGAAAAATATTGCAGCAACGTGGGTCAGAACCATTTAAAATGGAACTGGCAAGTGACACTATGGTGGACACTTAGTGGAATAACTCTAATAACCTATATGCTTATTTGGCTGGTGGAGTTCAAGGCTATTTTGCATAAAGCAAGTTTTTTTCCTAACTCTTTTGAAAACACTTTTGTTCTATTCGAGACATCCGTGGCATGAAATCCACTGTCTCATTCTACCCTTGTTCACCCATCAAGTTTTAAATTTTGAAGTTGGAATGGTGGGATCCTCCGTTGACGTCCTTGATCAGCTGCTCAAATTGTCCGTACCGGGGACACGGCTAAGTACTTAGATTTTAACTCTGCAGAGGTTGTGCACGTTCACCATTGTACCCATTCAGCCCAAACTATCCTTTACACTCTGTAAGTGATAAGGAAAAGGAGAAGAATGAGACGAGATCTTTCAGAAGCATTTTCCCTCCCCATACTGGCTTGACCCGTTCCACCTAACACCCTCTACATCTGCTTGTCAAGCCGGGGCGAGTCCACGCAACTTAGTTGATCAAGCCAGAGCCCATATTGGCAATGGCTGCACTGGAAGCTAACATCACTTGGAGTTCTTCAGATCCCTTTGTTCCCTGGGTGGCCATCCACAAGTGCACATACTCAGGTATACACCATAGAAATGGTCCTGAGTAGCCACTCAACTTCGCCTCCGTATACAACCAATCCACCCAGGAGGTTCTTTCTTAACTTAGTAGAATTTAGATTTTCATAAAACAACTTTTGCATAGCATCAATAATTCTACTAAGTCATTACATAGGTACCTAGACACAGGAGTAAGAAATCTCTAAACAGGTCTAGCATAGCATTTCTACTAAGTCCTACACATGCTTAGGAAAATAATCTACTCATGCATAGAAAAATATTAGGACTTTTATGAGGTGTGCCACTTGCCTTTGGAAGTTGTCGGTGCTCACAAACTCTTTTCAACGTAACTCGGAGCTCTCCGTTCGATCTAAACAATATAGACAAACAACAATACAACAATCAACATAAAACACAATCAACACAACGCATACAAACACATACATAATGAACAAACAAGTTTCATAAAACTTCTAAGGAAAAATATGTTTATGCATGATGTGCAAAATATTTCTAAGTACTTGAGATGCATGACAATTAATTTTAATATATTTTTTAATAAATTTTAATCATCAAATTATCATTTAAAAAGTATTTAATCAATGTTAATTATAAAATACACAGAGAATTATTCTACAAAATTTAGTAGAAAATTCCTACTGCAAATACTTAGTCATTCAAATTTATAGAAATTGGATTTACTCAAAAATATTGTTCCTATCAAAACTTATGTTAAAATTACTCAAATTAATCAATTTAAAAATTATGATTGTTAAATTGTCACAATACTGCTCAAAAATATTTTCTAATAGAGGCATCATATTAAAATATTCTAAGGTTTCTAAAACAATTTTATTTACAATTTTTGAACTTATAGATTTAAAGTTATGACAAAAATACTCAAATCATCCATTTGAAATTTGAATAATTTAAACTAAGTCAAATTTGAATTCTAACAGAACTAAAATATTCTACATGTCAAGGGCTTTCCAAAAATATAAAATTTGTCAATTTTGGTGTTGTGGTTTAAAAGTTATGAGGGTTTGAATATGCAGGGTCTTTTCTGCCAGACTGCCAAATTAAACTAAATAGGAAAATCTTTTTCCACGCGGGTGCTGACTGTGCGTTGACTGGATGCTGACGTGGCAGACACGCGGCGTGATCCTACTGGCCCGTACCGATTCGGAAATAAAAATAAAACGGAGCCGTTAGATCTCGATCCAACGGCCTTGGACCTATTGACCATACGTGGGCGGCGCGGTACACCGGAATTACTCCGGCGGCGGTGACGCCATCGCCGGCGACAGCCGTTTTACGCGTTCTAGGGTACCCCGAGAAGAACGGATCATACCTTGACGTTTGGGAGGTCGCGGGGGACTCTGTGGCGAGGTTTGAGACGACGGGGTGCACGGCCTTGCCGGAAATTGCTCGTCGGAGTTGCTCCCGCGGGCGGCTTGCTTCGGTCGACGAAGGAAAATTCGGTCTGGGTACGAAAAGTTCACGGGAATGTGTTAGGATGAAGCGAAAAGGGGAATAAAGAAGGAAGGAGGGCAGGGGGTGGCTTGGGGTCACCGGTGTCCACCGGAGTTGAAGAAAATGGCCGGTGGCCGTGGCAAACGCCGGTGAGTTTCGGAGTCGATTACGGGCAGCCTGGTGGCTCTAGGGTTATGGTTCTTGGGGTAAAAGATAGAGGACAACGAGGGCTATTAGTAGGAGGAGACGGTACTCGAAACGGTGGAGTAATTCGCACGAATTTAAGGGCGCAATCAAATCAGCCGTTTTGGCGTTCCGGAGCTCCGGCATCAAATTCTCCAGAACCGGGGCGTTTTGGAGAGGGCTTTTGGGGGAAATGAAATAGGAGATCGTGGGATTCAAGTAGGAAGAAACGGTGCATCAAATGGTTGAGTAAAACGCCCAGAATCAATTCGGGAAGAGAAACTCAAAATCGTGCGTGTTTCCGTCCGTCTGGACCTTGAAGACGACGCTGACATCATCGCTGACGTCAGCAATTTTTCTTTTTCTTTTTCTGATTTTTCCTATTTATTTCATATCTTTTGTTTTAAGTGTCCAAATGAAGTCAAATAAATTTCTAAAAAAATTTTAAAAACCATATCTATGTGTTAAAACAGTTGTGGGCATGTTTTGAACACTTTCCAAAAATCACAATTTTGAAATATTGATTAAATACAAATTTGACACTTTATGTCAAATTTGAAAACATGTCTTAAATAATTTTATTTTTGGCTAAATAAAATTTATAAAAAAAATACATGACTTATAGAAGTTTGAAATTAAGTTAATTAAACTCATTTTCCAATATTAAATCATTTTTGGCTTTAGTACCATATTAAATAACATAACACAACTATTTGAAATGAAGAGGGAAATATAATGTATTTATTTTTAATTCAAAATACTTTGTGCACCATTAATTTTTATATTATGATAAATCATTTGAAAAATCCATTGAATACCTTTGGAAAATATTCTAAATTTATTTCATTTCTTATATTGAATATATTCATGAAAATCATTTCAGCAAATAGACCATGTTTTAAATAGTTTAAAAGAACATCTGTAAACATTATTTTAATTTATGAATATCTATGGCTAAGTGGTTGAAATCAAATACTTATGAAGGAACTTTTTATTACAAGAAAATGGTTTGAAAGTTTGTAAACCATTTGTCAAATTATATATTGAGGTTTAAGAAAAACAATGGATAGTAAAATGTTTAACTTGAAACAAGTTTTGAAAATAATGATTACTTGAGATATTTCAAATAATAAACTATTTGGAAGATGCTATGAAGTCTTTTATGGTTGGTTTTCTTATGCTTTTAATGTTTTATTTTAATCTAAAACAAAAGTTTAAATTTTTAGTGATTTTTAAACATTCCAAAATTTTGGGATGTTACAACAAATTACAAAAAATGTGATGGAAAATGGCACCCATTTAATTTTCATGGAAACTAGTACACATATGATGGATAATCCCCAAGTATTAGGTTTTTCCTTTATTTCTACCTAATTTCGCCTAGTTAAATTAGTTTATGTCGATTTTTTGAAAGTAATTCAAATTTGAACTACAACTAGCTGATAGTTTGGTATGAATCTTTTGGAAAAATCATTTTTAGGTACACAGTTATATCACATAAAAATTTATAATTCTTGAAATTTTTACATTTTTCGTTGAATAGTCATCGCGACCGTTTTGATCGTTTTTACGAAAAATGGAATAAAGTGATAAACACCTCAAAAAAGGAAATCCTTTGACATGGGGTCCTTATATGTGTACTAGTTGCCATTAAAATGATAAATTTTATTTTTGACAAAATTTGCAAAAAAAGTCTTCACAAAAATGTCTATCATCTATAAACATCTATAAGTTTCAAGCCAAATGATCAAGTTATGGTCATTTCCACTGCATAGTTTGTGATAAACATCTCATATTACACAAATAGGTACATATTGGTATAGGAAACAATCATGCCAAAGGGATTCTTGATATTATTTTCATAAATATCATTTTCCATTTTTTAAGTGCGAAAAATGACTTTTTTGTGAACAAAGTACAAAAAATATGATGAAAAATGGCACCCATTTAATTTTCATGGAAACTAGTACACATATGATGGATAATCCCCAAGTATTAGGGTTTTCCTTGATTTCTACCTAATTTCGCCTAGTTAAATGAGTTTATGTCGATTTTTCGAAATTAATTCAAATTTGAACTACAACTATTTGATAGTTTGGTCTGAATCTTTTGTAAAAATCATTTTAAGGTACACAACTATTGGTTATATCACAAAAACATTGATAATTCTTGAAAACCTTACCTCTTTCGATGAATAGTCATCGCACCGTTTTGATCGTTTTTACGAAAAAATGGAATAAAGTGATAAACACCTCAAAAAATAATATCCTTTGGCATGGGGTCCTTATATGTGTACTAGTTGCTATAAAAAATAGTAAACTTGAGTTGTGACAAAATTTTCATAAAAAGATTCCTTCCGGTTGACCCGCCGTGCAAGTTTCGCATTCTATCATTTCATCCGAGACTAAACTTTGACTACAATTAATAATAATAAAGCTTAAAATGGTAAATCATCACACAATGTCATTTTATGTGACCTAATTGCGTAGATAGTTTTTCATATATTACACAATTTTTTCCGAATACGTACGCAAAAGTTATAGCTTTTTAAATTGAGATCACTTTTTTGCAAAAAAATCAAAATTCAAAATTTAAAATTTTCTCTAATAGTAGGTTGCGATAGGTGCCGGCACATCAAAAGATTTTTAAATTTGAAGGTTTTATCATTTTTATTTATTTATTTTAGACGTTGTTTTTTCGCGGTAAAAAGGTAGCCTGCCGCAGACCCTTTAGTCCAGGTTGGTGCCACCAACCGGGACTAAAGGTTAAGGCTTTAGTCCCGGTTGGTGCCACGAACCGGGACTAAAGGGTCACATGTTGGGCCCCGCCTCTGCGACCGCATGTGGTGACCATTTAGTCCCAGTTCGTGACACGAACCGGGACTAAAGGTCCCTCACAAATTCAACCTGGTGGCTTGCACCCCTTTAGTCCCGGTTCCTTTTTAATTGCGGACTAAAGGGGTGAACCAAAGCCCCGTTTTCTACTAGTGAAAGTTGTCGAAAAGATCTCGTATATACTTATCCGGTAGGTTAGGGGGGCAAATCCATGAGGTGTAGGGTTGCACTTGGGGTTCAACCCCGGGTGGCGTCGGCTTGTCAAGGCTGCCATTGCTGAGATCAATGGCGACAAGCTCTTCATACAGGGAGAGGTGCGCATACAACTTCCCTTGAAAGAAGGCGATGTCGTGGATGGTGTAGATCTCCCGCATCACAACACACGAGTTGATCTCGCCGGCCGGTCGGCACGTAGAGATGAAAACTTTGGATACATCATATCCATATACAACAGCATGTCGTCGTCGACGCAGGGTTTTACCATGTGGTACCTGAGGAGAGCGGCGAGCTCGGGGAGAGGCGTCACCGCGCCGGAGAAACCGCTGAGCACGAAGCACCGCCCGTCCTTGTGGTGGAGGAAAAACATATTCTCCCTGGCGCTATGATACGTCTCAAACGTATCTATAATTTCTTATGTTCCATGCTTATATTATACCAATTGCCTACATGTTTTATACACATTTTGTGTTGTTTTATGCATTTTCTGGAACTAACCTATTAACAAGATGCCACAGTGCCAGTTCCCTGTTTTCTGCTGTTTTTGGTTTCAGAAATCCACTTAAGGAAATATTCTCGGAATTGGACAATTTTTATACCGAAGACCTTAGAATTCCAGACACGTTCCAGAAGTCCGAGGGGGAAAAGGAGATGGGCACCGAGGCGCCCACCTCAAGGGGTGGCGCGGCAGCCTTCCTGGCCGCGCCAGGACCTGAGGTGGGGCCCTCGGGGCTCCACCGCCTTCGCCCTTTCGCCCATATAATGTCCCCGAGATGCAAACCCTAAAAGAATAAGCCTTTTCCCGAGAAGAGTTCCGCTGCGCCGCCGCCATCGAACACAAGATTCGGGGGACAGAAGTCTCTGTTCCGGCACCCTGCCGCGACGGGAAATTGCCCCCGGAGCCATCTCCATCGACTCCACCGCCATCTCCATCGCCGTTGCTGACTCCTACGATGAGGAGTGAGTAGTTCTCCCCCGGGGCTGCGGGCTCTACCGGTAGCTATGTGGTTTATATCTCTCTCCCATGTGATCTTTATGTGATCATGAGCTTTGTAATCTAGTTGAACATGTGATGTTACTCTTTATCTTTTATGCACTCTAGAGGTTACTTTATTATGAACTCCGGGGTTATTCACGGTTGTGAAGGTGACAGTGTGCGCACCGTGTATGATTCCTTTATGACGTTGTGGTGTGTGTTTACTCATACTTTGAGTGTGCTATTGTAGCTCTACGCAATGAATGGTGTTTGTTATCCAACAAGAGAGTGTTTGAGAGTAGTATCTATTATTCAATTGTGATATCATTGTTGAGAATGTGCACTAGTGAAAGTATGATCCCTAGGCCTTGTTTCTAAGCATTGAAACGCCGTTTACAACAAGTTCTGCTACATGTTTGCTTGCTGCCATTTTTATTTCAGATTGCAATTACTACTTATAATCATCCATATTACTTGTATTTCACTATCTCTTCGCCGAACTAGTGCACCTATACATCTGACAAGTGTATTGGGTGTGTTGGGGACACAAGAGACTTCTTGTATTTTAATTGCAGGGTTGCTTGAGAGGGATATCTTTGACCTCTACCTCCCTGAGTTCGATAAACTTTGGGTGATTCACTTAAGGGAAACTTGCTGCTGTTCTACAAACCTCTGCCCTTGGAGGCCCAACACTGTCTACGAGAATAGAAGCGTGCGTAGACATCAAGCTATTTTCTGGCGTCGTTGCCGGGGAGGTAAGCGTTGGAAGGTATCTCCTTTAGATTCTGCAGTTATTACTTTTTGTTTCTTGTTTTTATTTCACTAGTAAGGCTCGAAAACAACAAAAAAAATTAGAGATCTATATGAAATTTATATTGCATTAGGACATGATACTTTTGAAGAGAAAATTAAAAAACCTATGGAAGTTAGTTTGCATAATAGTGGTAGTAATGTTATTAGTATAAATTCTGTGGACACTATTATTGCTAAGGCTATGGAAAAGCCTAAGCTTGGGGGAGCTAGTTTAAACAAAAATAATCTTTTTTGCTCCTCAGCTTTGGAGGAATTATTTGGCCTTGATAATGCTTTACCTCCAATATGTGATAATTCTAATGATGCTTGTGATATTCTAAAGCCATCTGAAGAAATAGTGCCATTTAAAATACCTATGAAAATTATTGATCGTGTTATGGATAACCGCTATGTAGGGGATGGAACTGTCCATCCTGGTGATCATTTGCTATTTTTACATGAATTATGCGAGTTGTTCAAGTGTGCAGGTATTTCAATGGACAAAGTTAAGAAGAAATTATTTTCTATGTCACTTGGTGGAAGAGCTGCGCATTGGTATAAATTGTTGAAGAATAGGCACTCTCTTGGATGGGAGGAAGTTGTGTGAGGACCCCTCAGACTACCAGTCCGAGATGTCCACGTTATGTAAACAGACCACGATCCCAATGATCAGTGCATCGCGATCACATAACCAACTGGTATACAAAGTTACATCATTCAAACGTACATACAAGTCTTACACAAATAAATAGTGGTCACCTGACCAAGTCTGCAATCATCGTCACACAGGACGGAGTTTACTACGATATAGCGGAAGCTTGCGGCTAGCGTCGGCCCTCGTCACAACCGGACGCATTCCCACAGAGCAGTTGACCGGTGACACTCAGCTGGCGTAGTCGTCGGCGTACTCCTCGTCCTCGTCGCACATCTCCTCGTTGAAATCTGGACGTTTGAATATCCAGGGACACAGCCATATGAGTACATTTACGTACTCGCAAAACCACCTCAAGGCTTAAGTTTTTCATGGTAATGCATTGAAAAGATTTTCGGAAACTGGGATAGCTGCTATATACGACTATAGGGTTTAGTTTTCGCAAAGATGCTTTTGACATAGAGAATACGACATCTCTGTATCTTTGTTGAAGAAAACATTTAGAGACAGAAATCTCTCTTGTAGAAATAGCATGTACTATTTCCACGCTTTGAAAACTCTTTCTGTAAAACTTTTCGAAAACATTAGGATGGGGATACCCCCTTTTCTTTTCATGAGATCGGACTGATTGTCTCACCGAGACCAACCATCTTCTCCCAATTCCGTACCTCCCAGGTACCTCCTTGTTTCCACCGAAACCATTTTATTTTTAAAATCAAAACTTGCCCATACGCCTAGATCAGTGGCCTTTCCAACCATCCATGACCGAGGACTCGGCTATTCGAATAGATTTACACTCTGCAGAGGTTGCGCACTTTACCCACACCAAACGGTCAATCCGCCGTGTCTGCCACGGCCCGTCATACGACAGTATGCGGGGGTCCGGATAACACGATCAAAGCTTTTCACTATGTCCACCCTAGTATCGGGGCCTCCCGGTAGGTTTGTTCTCCCCGGCACCGTGTGCTCCACTAGACCCCTGGTCTCTCTTAGGACGCCACACCGCCACGTCGGGAGACCCGCCGTAATCGTCCGGCGCGATCCCCACATGTGTATTGCCTCGTCCAGACGGCAACCCGGCTTCAGGGGCCCAGCCCCTATAGAAAGTGTGAGAGCCCCAATACTAAAACAAACAAGCTTCCGGCTAAGCCCTACCCATATCAGGTAATGTGGTTGCACGGGTTAATTGTTCGGGCGGCTGCTAGGGCTGTACTTTGTTTTTCAAAAACATCTCCACCTCCGACTGTTCCCAACAGCTCGGGTTTTCGTAAACATCTCCGATTGCTCCCAGCAACTCGGGTTTTATAAAACACTTGCTCGCCGATTGCTCCCAGCAACTTGGGTTTTTCTTCCGAAAACATTGTTTCAAAACCAGGCTCCCATCCTAAGATTTTGAGGAAAGAATACGAAGATATACTACTAGATAAAATATGATTTTCTTTATAGCTCCTTCAACAACAAGGAGCCTAAAGTGAAAGCTAATCTTCATAACACCTATTATAATCTAATAGATAGATTTGGCCAAACAATATTTTGTAAAATAGTTTTTGGGGTGGCAAGGTGCCACAAAAGAAATAAAGCATGCATTATTTTATTTTGAAAACAAAACATGCTTTGAAAATAATAGGATTCATAGTGGTGAGGTGGCTTGCCTGGCTCAGCAATATGTCCTTGGTCTTGATCTTGTTGTTCCTCAGGTTCACTCTTTGCTTCCCGTTTCCTTCCCGGTCGTATCTAACGTCGCAAACAGGAAAAGAACAACACTCAAAATACAAGACAATGCCACAAGGAAACAAACAGCAAGCATTGCGCAAGACACTAAGCTACAAACATAAGCAAGCAATTTACTTAGTTAAACAACAACAAGCAAACAAGTCCATATAGCTAAGACAAACAACCAACACACCTAAGAAAATATACACAACAATCACAATAGTTAGATAGGTAGTTCTAACCACACACTTAAGCTAAACACCTCTTAGGTTTATCAGCTTAGGTAATAGTAGTTGTTATACTAGTTCAGGAAATACTCCAAACAAAAGTATTTTAATAAATAAGGAAGTACTCCAGACAAAAGTATCTTAATAAGCAAACATTAACACTAGCATTAAGCACATTCACATGCAAGCATGTTACTAGCTCTGGGAACACACACTAATAAGTAGTTAATAAATCAATAAAGTTTAACACAACTGCTCACACAAGTTGTTGACTAAGAGCTAAAAAGGTGCAGTTGGCTGATTTAACAAAACACCACAAAGAAGCATGTTGACAACAATCTAAAATAAGTTAGAAAACAGCAAGCATTACAACATAGCACCAACTACTGGATATGGTCATAAAACATAAACACAACAACAAGCAGAATATACAAAAACACTTAGTGTTATAAATAGACATCTAATAGACTATGCTAGACACAAACATACAAAACACCATAACACTATTAGTGTGTTTTAAACAAGTATTAAGGTTAAGTTTAGGTTCTGGATCCCAAAGTTAATTTAAAATAAACACATGATTTATATTTTTCAAAAACAGAGAATAAAATTAATACATCTAAATAGCCATTTTGGTGCTGTTTTAGGTGGAAAAGCCATAACTCCTAAAATAATGTTCAGAAAATTAAACCCTTCTACCACATCCTTCGTAGCACTCACTGGAACCTAGGAAAGTTGGATTTGCATCAAAAGGGTTTACAAAACAGGAGCTAAAAATCATACAAATGCTACTGGACTCAAAACCATAATGATTATAGTTTTAGTTTTATGAAGCTCCTGCAAGCAATACCATTTTTAGTAAAAGGTATACTTTTTACATGTTTTAGTATACAGGAAAAAGTATAACTTATTTTTGAGCAAAACCAACTTTGTATGTTCATGAAAACACATAAGTTTCCAGCAAAAATACTATTAATATATTTGCATAAACACATCTAGCCCAAACCATTAAAACTAGACACATACAATTAACAGAAAATAAAAATATCATTTTCAAGTGTCAAAACCCACTGTTTTAGAAAATCATTCACCATGTGCAAAATGTAAGCTGGAAAATTATACCAAGCTAGGATATGATAGCTACTACTCATATCTACCACATGCAATTGGATTTACTCCAAAAAGTATTTTTAATAAAGAATTAAAAATCACCAAACAGCTACTGTTGTTAAACTTAAACTTGATAGAACTTTATTCATACACATCTCCTGCATGCAAGACTTATAGATCTAGGTAGGTATGGTCCTAATCTTTACATAGAACTAAAGTTTGCTAATTTTGGATCTATAAAACTCAAGTTATTCAATAAATGGTGAAACAAATACGTTTTGCAAGAACATATCTAGCACACAAATAAAGACATATTTTTGAAAACGGCCAGTGCCACATGGTTAAGAAAACACACAGCAATCCAACAAAATTTGAATCAACTCAAACTCATTCTCAGGGATTAAATGGTGGATTAAAACCTAGAGTACTTCTAACAGGATTTGCAAAACAGGAAAATAGTTGTCTAAAACAAAATACTAAGCGGGCCAGATCTGAAAGGGGACAGGGTAGCATAGTGTTGGGCCGGCCCAGGTCGAGGTCCAGCTCGGTGAAGGGGTAAGCTACCCTCAGATCTAGATCTAAAGGCCAGAAACAGATCTAAGTGAATTCAATCGAAACCGTTGATCAGAAAATGAACGATGGCTGTGCTTCTTCTTCCTTGGAACATTCAGAACGTGGCTAAGAGAAGAACTTCGACCAGGGCTACTGGTTTCTCACCGTGGGGAGGGTCTTGGACAGCGGGGAGAGTGCAGAAGAGGTGCAGGGGGTCGGGGATGGCTGCGGGAGAGCTCGGTTTGCGTCGGTTCTCCCTGGAACGGCGGCGTGGTCGTCGGCGTCCGCGGCGCACTCGAGCACGGTACGGCGGCTACGGTGCTCCTGCAAGAAAACGGCGACGTCTCAGAGGTAGGTCAAGGTGAGGGGAGCACAAGGATGCAAAAATGGCGAAGAAAAGACGGATAGAACGCCGGCACGAGCCGCTGCAAGACGACGGGCTCCGAGGGAGAAAAATGGCGTTCTTCGCCGACAGAGGGAGAGAGCTCGAGCGATGCTCCGAGGGAGTGAAGAGTGGGAGGCATGGAAGTGTTGTGGGTGTGGAATGGAGATGAGAGGGTCACGGGGTCGTGTTTTAGAGGGCACCCCCGATCTAGGGTTCCCACGGGTTGGAGAGGGAGAGAGAGGGCTTGGGGCTCGGGCATTGGCTCCAGTGGACGGTGGGGGATGATAACAAGAGGTCCTGGTCGTGAGGGCGTGGCTTGGCCAGTGGGGAGTGAGGGAGTGTGCCTCCATTGGGTAGTTTTAGGGAAAGAGGCAAGTGAGTGGTGGAGAGGGTAAGGGAGGGGCTGGCAGGTGGGGTCTGGTCGTGGGGTGCAGGTCTCCTTCTCCAGCAAGTCACAGAGCCGTTGGAGGGGAGAGAGAGAAGAGTTTTAAGCAAATAGAGACACTGCACAGGGTTAAAATGATGCCCTACTCAACACAACGTATTAAGCAGCCATGGGCTTAACTAAGGGTGAAAGGAATACTAAAAGCTAGAAGAGGTGATGGAGAATAGAGGTGCGCAGGTGCATTGCCCAAAGGGTTCCTGGTTTTCTTAGGGGAGGAAGTGCAAAAGTGAATCCAGCTCAGGTCAAAAGGTCACTGTTTTGACTAGCCTCCTAACTTTAGATGGTTTAGTGATCAAACAAGGTGTTAACTGAAAACCAAAAACATTTTTTGAAAACATATGTGACAAAGACCAACTTGGTTGATTTGCATGTCAAAAACAACTTATGGTTTGCTTAACATGATGCCCTAGATTTGCTAAGTTTTAACAGGGATGAAGACAGATTTTTCTACTTTTATAAAAAGGAATTTTGGGGCAAATCACCACCAAACAACCTTACAAGGGATAATACATTCCACTCATGCAATATAAGAACAACAAACGTTTAGATCCCAATTAAACTATGTAAATAAAATGTTGTCACATGCAACACCACATGAACACTCATAAAATTATAACTTCAAGTCAAGCAAGTCATGAATTTCAAACACAACACAATTGGATAAATAATCAACATTTAAGATAAAACAATTATATTGGTGAGGTTGTGACCAACAAGCGCAAGACAGGGTTTTTGATAGAAATAGAGTTAAACACTTTGGGAAATTGATTTTCCAAAGACTAATAAAACTGGGGTTTTGAAAAGAGAGTTGCTAATACTTGCAACATAATAAACTCAAATCATATTAGGACTTCTGATATGGTCCTTAATAGTTTTGAAATCATAAAACCTTTTGGAAATGCTTTTATTTTCTCAAATAAAGTCTTTGGGTAGTTGCTAAAATCAAAATAAATATAGTTTGTTAATCACATAAGATAAGAAGGAGATATAGGAATCATTTTTATTGTCCTAAAATTTATCACAAGGGTTATTTGTAAACAGGTAAGATTCATATGTTGATATTTAATTGGTTGTTATTTTGAGGTCAACAGCACAAACAACAAAACACAACAAGTCAAACAGAGCAAACAAGAGTGAAAAACATCCATAAGCAAGATGTTTTCAAAAAAAGTTTTTGTTCCCTCAGAATTTTGGATCTTTATTAATTTAGTTTTTCTTGTTTCCAAAATTTGGGACGTTACAGACCTTCCCCCCTTAAAAGAATCTCGTCCCGAGATTCCTAAGCGGGTACTAATAGAGTGGAAGGACAAGAGGTTTGATGATTCTTCATCTTCCGAGATTGTTGATTCTTTACTGAGGTTCCCATGTTGATGCGGCGTCTAATTTCTCCTGGACGACTTGGGTCTTTGCTGAAGGTGTTGAAATGATGGTTGATGCTGATGCATAGTTCTGGTCGGGTTGACTTTAAATGCTCCAGGGTTGGGGTGCAAGAACAATTTGTCAAAACTCCCTAATAAAACTAGCATACGTCTTCCCCCCCTTAAGAAGAGGCCTTGAAGGGTTGATGTTGTTGGTAAAAGTTGTTGTCGGCTTCAAGGTGTAGTTGGCCTTGAGTAACCTGACGATCTTCATCTTGGTCGTAGTTCCTCGGTGCTTGGGATTGATGCTGACGCTTGTCCTGATATTGCCGTCTTGAGGGGTTAGCAGTTAAACACGCGTCAACCGTTTTCAAGCCTCACAGGGGTGTCAGGTCCGTAGACTTGACTCAAAGGGTGCCTCGAGCTACTAAAGACGTCTAAACTTGCTTAGCGGTAGGTGTTTTCACCAGCAACAATCTTCGGGCCTTTCGTCGTCCTTGTCGTTTTGCTGGATAACAAGCTTTCTGTGGTGTCCATCTTCGGTTTAGCATACGGAGAGTGTTGATGAAGACTTCTTTGGTTATTGGACTTCAAGACGCTTCACTAAAGTCTTCTGAAGTCAGTCAGATCTAAGTTAGCCAAAAAGGTAAGTACTTCTTTCTATTACTCTAGTCGGGGTCAGTTGAGTTAATGAGGTTGGTGCGTAGAAGGCATTGATGACTCTAGCTTCGTGGTACGTCTTCATGTAGACGATCTTCAGTGCTGGTTGTCTTTGTTGTTGCTGACGCCAATCACCCTTGTATGACACGACTTGACGGCTTCACAAAATCTTTAGAAAGTAGTGGCTCTTGCCGATCTTTGAGCCCTTCGTGTTGCCATCTGTAACTGAGACTTCTGTTGGCACTTCTTTTCTGGGCTTGGTTTGTAGTTCTTGAGTATGTTAGTTGATTAGCAACACGACAACTTGGTGATAGATGCTGTTCTAAAGTTAGATTCGTTAAGTTAGTGATGGTATACTTGTAATTCAAAAAGTTATTGAAACTAGACAAGACTCGTCACATCACGGGAATGGGATTTCTCCGGCTGGTCTTCTGTAACATGTGCAGTTAATAGCTCTCACGTGCCAAAGTTTAGTTCAGAGAGAAAACATTTTAGAACGGTTTTTTTTAAAACGGGTTTTGAAATGCATCACGGTGCATCTATGGCAAAAAGGTCAGGAAGAATTATGGGTAGAGGCAAAAAGATGTTCAAAAAGAAGGGGAGTATGTGTCTAATACGTGATGCCTACAAGGCGTGCTTGTGAAACATACCAGAAACAACACACCAACCGCAAGCACACAAACAAGACACACAAGCAAAAAGCATACCAGCAAAAGAGCACACACGACACCTATAGTTCCCAAATGGCACTAAGAATCGTGATAGTCGGGTATTCCGACCAGGGTCATATCCTAGATGTCCTATGGGTCTTGGTCAATCCTACTTGTCGGAGTCTTCATTTCCTCGCTTGGGGCTCCTGTTGGAAAGCTTGAGACTGTCGAAGTTGCAACCGGAGTGCCATTGTTGGGGTTGAAGTCTTGACAGAGAGATTGCTTCGGCAAACGGGGTTGCATAGTAGTTATGGTCTTCATGTAGTCAGTCACAATGATGTCGTATGTGGAGATCCTGAGGTTGAACTTCTTCTTCTGGGTGATTGCTAATTAGGCCTCACTTGGGTTTATCGTCAAGTCTAAACAAGTTTCGAATAGGGACAAGAGAGTAGAGAAAACTTCTTTTGAAAAACTTTGAAATTAGAGAGGTAAGATCAAGATATTTTTGAGAATAGGTGAGGTGTGGAAGCCATACTAGGGCATACCTAGATTAAACTAGATTTTTCAGAGATAAGGTTTTAGCAAAAATATTTCTTTCTAAAGCTAACGACCATGCTAACTAAGGTCTCCTAAGGTCAACGATGGCTCTGATACCAAGTCTGTGAGGACCCCTCAGACTACCAGTCCGAGATGTCCACGTTATGTACACAGATCACGATCCCAATGATCAGTGCATCGCGATCACATAACCAACTGGTATACAAAGTTACATCATTCAAACGTACATACAAGTCTTACACAAATAAATAGTGGTCACCTGACCAAGTCTGCAATCATCGTCACACAGGACGGAGTTTACTAGGATATAGCGGAAGCTTGCGGCTAGCGTCGGCCCTCGTCACAACCGGACGCATTCCCACAGAGCAGTTGACCGGTGACACTCAGCTGGCGTAGTCGTCGGCGTACTCCTCGTCCTCGTCGCACATCTCCTCGTTGAAATCTGGACGTTTGAATATCCAGGGACACAGCCATATGAGTACATTTACGTACTCGCAAAACCAACTCAAGGCTTAAGTTTTTCATGGTAATGCATTGAAAAGATTTTCGGAAACTGGGATAGCTGCTATATACGACTATAGGGTTTAGTTTTCGCAAAGATGCTTTTGACATAGAGAATACGACATCTCTGTATCTTTGTTGAAGAAAACATTTAGAGACAGAAATCTCTCTCGTAGAAATAGCATGTACTATTTCCACGCTTTGAAAACTCTTTCTGTAAAACTTTTCAAAAACATTAGGATGGGGATACCCCTTTTTCTTTCCATGAGATCGGACTGATTGTCTCCCCGAGACCAACCATCTTCTCCCAATTCCGTACCTCCCAGGTACCTCCTTGTTTCCACCGAAACCATTTTATTTTTAAAACCAAAACTTGCCCATACGCCTAGATCAGTGGCCTTTCCAACCATCCATGACCGAGGACTCGGCTATTCGAATAGATTTACACTCTGCAGAGGTTGCGCACTTTACCCACACCAAACGGTCAATCCGCCGTGTCTGCCACGGCCCGTCATACGACAGTATGCGGGGGTCCGGATAACACGATCAAAGCTTTTCACTATGTCCACCCTAGTATCGGGGCCTCCCGGTAGGTTTGTTCTCCCCGGCACCGTGTGCTCCACTAGAACCCTGGTCTCTCTTAGGACGCCACACCGCCACGTCGGGAGACCCGCCGTAATCGTCCGGCGCGATCCCCACATGTGTATTGCCTCGTCCAGACGGCAACCTGGCTTCAGGGGCCCAGCCCCTATAGAAAGTGTGAGAGCCCCAATACTAAAACAAACAAGCTTCCGGCTAAGCCCTACCCATATCAGGTAATGTGGTTGCACGGGTTAATTGTTCGGGCGGCTGCTAGGGCTGTACTTTGTTTTTCAAAAACATCTCCACCTCCGACTGTTCCCAACAGCTCGGGTTTTCGTAAACATCTCCGATTGCTCCCAGCAACTCGGGTTTTATAAAACACTTGCTCGCCGATTGCTCCCAGCAACTTGGGTTTTTCTTCCGAAAACATTGTATCAAAACCAGGCTCCCATCCTAAGATTTTGAGGAAAGAATACGAAGATATACTACTAGATAAAATATGATTTTCTTTATAGCTCCTTCAACAACAAGGAGCCTAAAGTGAAAGCTAATCTTCATAACACCTATTATAATCTAATAGATAGATTTGGCCAAACAATATTTTGTAAAATAGTTTTTGGGGTGGCAAGGTGACACAAAAGAAATAAAGCATGCATTATTTTATTTTGAAAACAAAACATGCTTTGAAAATAATAGGATTCATAGTGGTGAGGTGGCTTGCCTGGCTCAGCAATATGTCCTTGGTCTTGATCTTGTTGTTCCTCAGGTTCACTCTTTGCTTCCCGTTTCCTTCCCGGTCGTATCTAACGTCGCAAACAGGAAAAGAACAACACTCAAAATACAAGACAATGCCACAAGGAAACAAACAGCAAGCATTGCGCAAGACACTAAGCTACAAACATAAGCAAGCAATTTACTTAGTTAAACAACAACAAGCAAACAAGTCCATATAGCTAAGACAAACAACCAACACACCTAAGAAAATATACACAACAATCACAATAGTTAGATAGGTAGTTCTAACCACACACTTAAGCTAAACACCTCTTAGGTTTATCAGCTTAGGTAATAGTAGTTGTTATACTAGTTCAGGAAATACTCCAGACAAAAGTATTTTAATAAATAAGGAAGTACTCCAGACAAAAGTATCTTAATAAGCAAGCATTAACACTAGCATTAAGCACATTCACATGCAAGCATGTTACTAGCTCTGGGAACACACACTAATAAGTAGTTAATAAATCAATAAAGTTTAACACAACTGCTCACACAAGTTGTTGACTAAGAGCTAAAAAGGTGCAGTTGGCTGATTTAACAAAACACCACAAAGAAGCATGTTGACAACAATCTAAAATAAGTTAGAAAACAGCAAGCATTACAACATAGCACCAACTACTGGATATGGTCATAAAACATAAACACAACAACAAGCAGAATATACAAAAACACTTAGTGTCATAAATAGACATCTAATAGACTATGCTAGACACAAACATACAAAACACCATAACACTATTAGTGTGTTTTAAACAAGTATTAAGGTTAAGTTTAGGTTCTGGATCCCAAAGTTAATTTAAAATAAACACATGATTTATATTTTTCAAAAACAGAGAATAAAATTAATACATCTAAATAGCCATTTTGGTGCTGTTTTAGGTGGAAAAGCCATAACTCCTAAAATAATGTTCAGAAAATTAAACCCTTCTACCACATCCTTCCTAGCACTCACTGTAACCTAGGAAAGTTGGATTTGCATCAAAAGGGTTTACAAAACAGGAGCTAAAAATCATACAAATGCTACTGGACTCAAAACCATAATGATTATAGTTTTAGTTTTATGAAGCTCCTGCAAGCAAGATTAATTTTTATGGATAGATAGTGATCTTATCTTTCTGAAGCATTTTGAATCGACTCATTTGGACACTCCTAGCTCAAGTTATACCATTTTTAGTAAAAGGTATACTTTTTACATGTTTTAGTATACAGGAAAAAGTATAACTTATTTTTGAGCAAAACCAACTTTGTATGTTCATGAAAACACATAAGTTTCCAGCAAAAATACTATTAATATATTTGCATAAACACATCTAGCCCAAACCATTAAAACTAGACACATACAATTAACAGAAAATAAAAATATCATTTTCAAGTGTCAAAACCCACTGTTTTAGAAAATCATTCACCATGTGCAAAATGTAAGCTGGAAAATTATACCAAGCTAGGATATGATAGCTACTACTCATATCTACCACATGCAATTGGATTTACTCCAAAAAGTATTTTTAATAAAGAATTAAAAATCACCAAACAGCTACTGTTGTTAAACTTAAACTTGATAGAACTTTATTCATACACATCTCCTGCATGCAAGACTTATAGATCTAGGTAGGTATGGTCCTAATATTTACATAGAACTAAAGTTTGCTAATTTTGGATCTATAAAACTCAAGTTATTCAATAAATGGTGAAACAAATACGTTTTGCAAGAACATATCTAGCACACAAATAAAGACATATTTTTGAAAACGGCCAGTGCCACATGGTTAAGAAAACACACAGAAATCCAACAAAATTTGAATCAACTCAAACTCATTCTCAGGGATTAAATGGTGGATTAAAACCTAGAGTACTTCTAACAGGATTTGCAAAACAGGAAAATAGTTGTCTAAAACAAAATACTAAGCGGGCCAGATCTGAAAGGGGACAGGGTAGCATAGTGTTGGGCCGGCCCAGGTCGAGGTCCAGCTCGGTGAAGGGGTAAGCTACCCTCAGATCTAGATCTAAAGGCCAGAAACAGATCTAAGTGAATTCAATCGAAACCGTTGATCAGAAAATGAACGATGGCTGTGCTTCTTCTTCCTTGGAACATTCAGAACGTGGCTAAGAGAAGAACTTCGACCAGGGCTACTGGTTTCTCACCGTGGGGAGGGTCTTGGACAGCGGGGAGAGTGCAGAAGAGGTGCAGGGGGTCGGGGATGGCTGCGGGAGAGCTCGGTTTGCGTCGGTTCTCCCTGGAACGGCGGCGTGGTCGTCGGCGTCCGCGGCGCACTCGAGCACGGTACGGCGGCTACGGTGCTCCTGCAAGAAAACGGCGACGTCTCAGAGGTAGGTCAAGGTGAGGGGAGCACAAGGATGCAAAAATGGCGAAGAAAAGACGGATAGAACGCCGGCACGAGCCGCTGCAAGACGACGGGCTCCGAGGGAGAAAAATGGCGTTCTTCGCCGACAGAGGGAGAGAGCTCGAGCGATGCTCCGAGGGAGTGAAGAG
Source organism: Poa annua (assembly GCA_026929855.1). NCBI lineage: Eukaryota > Viridiplantae > Streptophyta > Magnoliopsida > Poales > Poaceae > Poa > Poa annua. The sequence continues at coordinate 44,808,026 of CM049434.1, forward strand.
TGGGAGGCATGGAAGTGTTGTGGGTGTGGAATGGAGATGAGAGGGTCACGGGGTCGTGTTTTAGAGGGCACCCCCGATCTAGGGTTCCCACGGGTTGGAGAGGGAGAGAGAGGGCTTGGGGCTCGGGCATTGGCTCCAGTGGACGGTGGGGGATGATAACAAGAGGTCCTGGTCGTGAGGGCGTGGCTTGGCCAGTGGGGAGTGAGGGAGTGTGCCTCCATTGGGTAGTTTTAGGGAAAGAGGCAAGTGAGTGGTGGAGAGGGTAAGGGAGAGGCTGGCAGGTGGGGTCTGGTCGTGGGGTGCAGGTCTCCTTCTCCAGCAAGTCACAGAGCCGTTGGAGGGGAGAGAGAGAAGAGTTTTAAGCAAATAGAGACACTGCACAGGGTTAAAATGATGCCCTACTCAACACAACGTATTAAGCAGCCATGGGCTTAACTAAGGGTGAAAGGAATACTAAAAGCTAGAAGAGGTGATGGAGAATAGAGGTGCGCAGGTGCATTGCCCAAAGGGTTCCTGGTTTTCTTAGGGGAGGAAGTGCAAAAGTGAATCCAGCTCAGGTCAAAAGGTCACTGTTTTGACTAGCCTCCTAACTTTAGATGGTTTAGTGATCAAACAAGGTGTTAACTGAAAACCAAAAACATTTTTTGAAAACATATGTGACAAAGACCAACTTGGTTGATTTGCATGTCAAAAACAACTTATGGTTTGCTTAACATGATGCCCTAGATTTGCTAAGTTTTAACAGGGATGAAGATAGATTTTTCTACTTTTATAAAAAGGAATTTTGGGGCAAATCACCACCAAACAACCTTACAAGGGATAATACATTCCACTCATGCAATATAAGAACAACAAACGTTTAGATCCCAATTAAACTATGTAAATAAAATGTTGTCACATGCAACACCACATGAACACTCATAAAATTATAACTTCAAGTCAAGCAAGTCATGAATTTCAAACACAACACAATTGGATAAATAATCAACATTTAAGATAAAACAATTATATTGGTGAGGTTGTGACCAACAAGCGCAAGACAGGGTTTTTGATAGAAATAGAGTTAAACACTTTGGGAAATTGATTTTCCAAAGACTAATAAAACTGGGGTTTTGAAAAGAGAGTTGCTAATACTTGCAACATAATAAACTCAAATCATATTAGGACTTCTGATATGGTCCTTAATAGTTTTGAAATCATAAAACCTTTTGGAAATGCTTTTATTTTCTCAAATAAAGTCTTTGGGTAGTTGCTAAAATCAAAATAAATATAGTTTGTTAATCACATAAGATAAGAAGGAGATATAGGAATCATTTTTATTGTCCTAAAATTTATCACAAGGGTTATTTGTAAACAGGTAAGATTCATATGTTGATATTTAATTGGTTGTTATTTTGAGGTCAACAGCACAAACAACAAAACACAACAAGTCAAACAGAGCAAACAAGAGTGAAAAACATCCATAAGCAAGATGTTTTCAAAAAAAGTTTTTGTTCCCTCAGAATTTTGGATCTTTATTAATTTAGTTTTTCTTGTTTCCAAAATTTGGGACGTTACAAGTTGTATCTCTCTTTTATTCTAAATTTTATCCTCCAAGTGAGATTCACCAAGATCGTAATTCTATATATAATTTCTGGCCTCATGAAGGAGAAAGCATCGCTCAAGCCTGGGGAAGGCTGAAAACATTAATACTCAAATGTCCTAACCATGAGCTTCCTGATAAAAGAATTGTTAATAATTTTTATGCAAGACTTTCAGGACATTGCAAGGATTATCTAGATGCTTGTTCGGAGGGCTCTTTCACAAGTAAGAAGATTGAATCTAGATGGGATCTTCTTGAAACAATTCAAAACAATGCTGAAGATTGGGAGAATGACAAAGGTAAAGAATCAGGTATAAACTATGAATATGATTGCATTAAGTCTTCCGTTGAAACTGTTGGTTTTCAAGAGCTTAGTGCTAAATATGGTCTTGATTCTCATATTATTGTTGATTGTTTTAGAACCTTTGCTTCTCATATTAATGTTCCTAAAGAAAATTGGGATGTGTATCATGAACCTTTCAAAGACACTTGCATGGAAAATGAAATTGTTGTTAATGATTGCAATAAACATGCTCAAACTTCTCAAAATACTATTTCTTATAAGCATGTTAATTTTTGTGGAATACATAGACCTTGTGGAATTAACCAAATTGAAGATGAATATTGTATCCATCATAGGAATGAAAATACTAGAGGTTGGTATCAGGTTCTAAGAGATCTTGGTAAAACAATTTGTGCCACCTATCCTTTTATTTGTGAACTTTGCTATGAAGAGGGTCATTTCGAATTTCAATGCTCAGGTTCTAATAAAGATATTGCAGGAGACTTTTGTGATAACATGATCACTCCTAATCAACATGATGAACTTACATTATTTTTGGAGTGTGAAGAGTTATCAAGAAAAACTTTTTTGTTAAATATGAGTGATATTGATATGAATGATTTGTTGCATGGATGTTATCTCTATTGTGTTAATAATTGCCATGCTAACACTTACATACAAAATATTATAAAGGATGAGACTTTACCAAAGTATGACAGGACTAATGTGTGTTTTGAGCTTATTAATGAAAGAGAGGAATTCCCCCAAGTTTCTTCCATTGTCTCTAATACTAAACCAGGTTATGTGGAGAAGCTTCCTTTCAAGCCTCTCCCTACTAAAGAGGAAAAGAAGAAGAAAAAGGGAAAAAGGAAGAAGAAGAAGAAGAGGAGTAAAAGGAGAGAGGAAACGGTATCTTCTCCCAAACTTGTTGCTCCTGTTACAATTAATACTTATAACTCTGAATTCGATGATTCTGAACTTGATGATGAACCTATGCCTGTTATTTATATTAGTGATCATGATTGGGAAAAGCAAACTTCTTTTGATATTGAAGATCTCTGGGACACTAATTCTGAAAATGATGATGTTAATAATTGCTATACTATTAGTACTATCCATGTTTCTTCCTATGATGATATAGAAAGCTCTGAGCCTATGGATGAGGTGTTTGAAAATCCTTTTGCTACTAATGATTATATATTTGATACCTCTCCTTCTAGTAAAAATGATGATATGTTTACAAATGAACACACTTTGGAGGATAACTATTCTATTGCTTATGATGATAATATGCCTCCAGTCTTTGATAATTATAAAGAATACTATAACATAGGTTATAATTACAATTATCCTCTTGAAACTTGTCATTGTTATAGAGAAATTAATCAAACCAATCCTTTTAATATGCAACTTGTCTATAATGTTCAAATTCTTTATGATGATCCTGCTCCCATTGTTATTAATGAGAAGAACTTTTCTTATGAGGGAAATAATGATACTTTTATGCATATAGATCATGATAAGAATGTTTCATGTGATGGTTATATTGTGGATTTTATCAATGATGCTACTGAAAGTTATTATGAGAGAGGAGAATATGGTTGTATAAGTTTTCATGATACTAAAACACCTCTCTTTATGTTGGAAGTTTTAAAGTTGCATTTGTTTCATCTTTCTATGATAGTTGCTTTATGTCTCAATAATTTATCCTACTACAAGATCCCTTTGCATAGGCAGTGGGTTAGACTTAAATGTGTTTGATGTTCGCCTCTTTATGCTCTCTTTTGTTTTTCAACTCTCATTTTTATGAGAGCATCATAAAAATGTCCTTGCCTAGCTAAAAGGTTTTAAAGAAAAGCGCTTATGGGAGACAACCCACTATTTTATTTCTGTCATTTTTCTTTTGTTGTGTCAAGGAACATGCTCACCTCTGTAGCAATTCCTTTGTATCTTTACTTTATTGCAAAGTTGTGTCAAGTTAAGCCTCTAGTAGAAAGTTGATGCTAGATTTGGATTCCTGCGCAGGAACAGTTTTCTGCTGCCCACCGTTTAATTCATAACTCTCTGCAGAAAAATTGAAAAAATCTGATATTTTCTGAGCGTGATCCTCAGATATGTACGCAACTTTCATTAGTTTTGAGTTATTTGATTTGAGCAAGTTAAGTGCCTCGAAAAAATTCGTCTTTACGGACTGTTCTGTTTTTGAAAGATTTTGCCATTTATTTTGCATTGGTTCTTTTGCTATTTTTGAATGGATCTTTTTGTTCCATAAAATTCCAGTGGCTGTAGCTAATGTCCAGTACCATGATAATGATTGTCTCCATGCAGAATATGAGAATTTTTGATTATGCACTAACCCTCTAATTAAGTTTACTTTGAGTTTGGTGTGGAGTAAGTTTTAAAGGATCAAGAGAGAGTATGATATGATGTGATAAGAAGATGAAAGAGCCTAAGCTTGGGGATGCCCCCGTGGGTCACCCAAGCATATTTCAAGAAGACTCAAGCGTCAAAGGTTGGGGATGCCCAAGGCATCCCCTTCTTCATCAACAACCTATCAGGTTATCTCTAGTGAAACTATATTTTAATTCCGCCACATCTTATGTGCTTTACTTGGAGCGTCTGTTTGTTTTTATTTTTGCTTTTGTTATTCTTTTTCTCTGAATAAAATGGATCCTAGCATTCTTGTGTGGGAGAGAGACACGCTCCGCTTTTTCATTTGAATACTCTTATTCTTCGCTTATATTTGTTGAGTATTCTTCTATAGCTACTGCAATAATTTCAGCTCTTATTTTTCATGCACCTCTTGTTCAGAGCTGTTAGTTCTCGTATGTTATACTCTCTTGCTTCATTGTTAAATACTTGGAGAGTTTATGTTTTAAATAAGTTGATTGGTGTTTGGTTAAGAACAGAAAATGTTAAGTGTAGTAGATGGTATAACTAAATGATACATAATCTTGTAGATCATTAAATTGTGTCACTTGAATCATTGATGTTGTTTTTAGATATTAATATGCTTAATGGTAAAACATGATGGTTTAGTAAAGTGGAATGATTAATGGTTGGTCTAGAAAACTTGAAGCTGTGCCACACTTAAATATCCAGTTGATAGCATAATGATATATGACTTCTAAAGTTAAAAGCAACCGTAATGGCTTTGTGTTATGCGCTACGGTCGGGGTCCCAACAGTGACTTGTTCATTTGCCACAGTCCCTCATGGAGTGATTTTCATTATGCCTTGTAAGATCATATTTCTGGTTGGAATCTTTTTGCTTGCGAGTTTTAAAGCTGCGGTTTTCATGGCACTTCCACCACCATATTTGCTAGCCTCTTCGGTACTTTGCATTGCCCTTTCTCACATTGAGAGTTGGTGCATACTTCGCGGGTACATCCAAAACTCGTGGGAGATCTTCATCATGTTCTCCTACACATAAGCCAAATATCTTCCTCAAAACATCCACCATACCTACCTACTACAACATTTCCATAGCTGTTCCGAGATATATTGCCATGCAACTTTCATCTTATATTACATGACTTGTTCTCATTCATCATTTATATATTGCTTTGCATGATTCTTTACAGCTAATGTGTGGTTTTACCCATGTTACGCTAGATCATTGCATATCCTTCTACACTGGCAGAAGCACCGTTTCATACATTATGTTTTATTCATCATGAGATATTTGTACCAAAAAGTGTGTTGTCATATTATCATATTAGGATGTTTGCCCCTTAAAGTGAAAAGAGCCATGGAGGCCATCGAAAAGAGAAACATAAAAATACAAAAAAATAGAAAAAAGAGAAAAAAAGAAAAAAAAAGAAAAGAAAGAAAGAATAAAAAAGGGGGCAACATTACTACTCTTTATACACACTTGTGCTCATGTTATAGCACCCATATTATTCATAGTCATCATTTGTGCTCATGTTTAGCACCTTTACTCCATATGAGAGAGTTTTCATGTTTTACTTGCATAACTATGTGTGGAACTTTACATTATAGAACTTGGCTTGTATATTCCAATGATGAGCCTCCTCAAAAGTGCTCTAGGTCTTCATGAGCAAGCAAGTTAGATGCACCCCCACTAGTTCCATTGGAGAGCTTTCATACACTTATAGCTCTATGTGCATCCGTTGTGTGGCAATCACTACTCCTTGCATAGCTTCGATTATAAGACTTCCTCTTGTCTAATGATCATTTTCAGCTGTGTGAGACTTTCTTCCGTTGGCCTTCCAAACCACCATTAACATTCTCTTAGCCACAACATCCTGGTGCCAGGAACCAACGCTGAACGCTTGCTTGTTTTTGAGTGAACAAATAGAGAGATGATCTTCTATGTGCATATTGCTATTACTTGACTTGATCCTTTCACAAAGTTGTCATGAGTGTTTGATTCATTAGATAATTATATTGTTGTTCTTGAAGCTTAAATCATCTTTAATATCTACTTTGCACGGTTGATTGTTCTCTAGTACTAATTCATTGAAAGTTTTGCTTTTTTCTTCCTACTTGTTTATTCATTACTCATTTGATATCAATATAAACTACAGCTTTTATTCATTTGATCTCAACTTACATGCATTAAATTATTATTTGATCAAGATTGTGTGAAAGCATGTCACTCCAGAAATTATTTGTTATCGTTTTACCTACTCGAGGACGAGTAGAACTAAGCTTGGGGATGCTTGATACGTCTCAAACGTATCTATAATTTCTTATATTCCATGCTTATATTATACCAATTGCCTACATGTTTTATACACATTTTGTATTGTTTTATGCATTTTCTGGAACTAACCTATTAACAAGATGCCACAGTGCCAGTTCCCTGTTTTCTGCTGTTTTTGGTTTCAGAATCCACTTAAGGAAATATTCTCGGAATTGGACAATTTTTATACCGAAGACCTTAGAATTCCAGACACGTTCTAGAAGTCCGAGGGGGAAAAGGAGACGGGCACCAAGGCGCCCACCTCAAGGGGTGGCGCGGCAGCCTTCCTGGCCGCGCCAGGACCTGAGGTGGGGCCCTCGGGGCTCCACCGCCTTCGCCCTTTCGCCCATATAATGTCCCCGAGATGCAAACCCTAAAAGAATAAGCCTTTTCCCGAGAAGAGTTCCGCTGCGCCGCCGCCATCGAAGACAAGATTCGGGGGACAGAAGTCTCTGTTCCGGCACCCTGCCGGGACGGGGAATTGCCCCCGGAGCCATCTCCATCGACTCCACCACCATCTCCATCGCCGTTGCTGACTCCTACGATGAGGAGTGAGTAGTTCTCCCCCGGGGCTGCGGGCTCTACCGGTAGCTATGTGGTTTATATCTCTCTCCCATGTGATCTTTATGTGATCATGAGCTTTGTAATCTAGTTGAATATGTGATGTTACTCTTTATCTATTATGCACTCTAGAGGTTACTTTATTATGAACTCCGGGGTTATTCACGGTTGTGAAGGTGACAGTGTGCGCACCGTGTATGATTCCTTTATGACGTTGTAGTGTGTGTTTACTCATACTTTGAGTGTGCTATTGTAGCCCTACGCAATGAATGGTGTTTGTTATCCAACAAGAGAGTGTTTGAGAGTAGTATCTATTATTCAATTGTGATATCATTGTTGAGAATGTGCACTAGTGAAAGTATGAACCCTAGGCCTTGTTTCTAAGCATTGAAACACCGTTTACAACAAGTTCTGCTACATGTTTGCTTGCTGCCATTTTTATTTCAGATTGCAATTACTACTTATAATCATCCATATTACTTGTATTTCACTATCTCTTCGCCGAACTAGTGCACCTATATATCTGACAAGTGTATTGGGTGTGTTGGGGACACAAGAGACTTCTTGTATTTTAATTGCAGGGTTGCTTGAGAGGGATATCTTTGACCTCTACCTCCCTGAGTTCGATAAACCTTGGGTGATTCACTTAAGGGAAACTTGCTGCTGTTCTACAAACCTCTGCTCTAGGAGGCCCAACACTCTCTACGAGAATAGAAGCGTGCGTAGACATCACGCTATAGAAGGGGCAGCGGACATTTGGAATACACAAATGGTGCCTCTTCTTGTTGGCGACATCCACGACGGTACCGTCCGGGAGGGAAAACCATGGGAGCTGTGGCAGGGCAGCGGGCAGAAGCTTGGCGCCCGTGCGCTATGGGCGGCACACGGCGCGGAAGTGGACGCGGTCGGCGAGGGACGGGAGGCGGGAGAGTACGTCGCCCAGGAGATCCAGCGTCAGGTCGGGCCATGCGGACTTGCGTGGAGGTTTCGTCGACGCCGTGATCACGCAAGTTTTAGATCTCGATGATTTCGTCGACGCCGTCGCCATCACGAAAGTTTTAGATCTCGATGAGACTATGCGAAGGAAGTTCTTAAGCTGATGTGGAGTATGGTGCTAATTCTTTTCTTTCCTTAAAGGAAAAAGTCCATTTTAAACCCTGAACTTGTAGTGGTTCAGCGATATGAACCCTGAACTTCAAATCCCTGTCGTTTGTACCCTGAACTTAGCAATCCTGGTCTAAACCAAAACCTGGACATATCTGTTAGACAAAAAAAAATATAAAATTCTACTGCGGCTGACAACATTGACCCACATGTCATATCCATCTTCTTCCCCGGTTCATTTTGTTTTTTCTATCGAGACTCACCGTGGCAACATTCCGCGTTCAAAAAAAGAGAGACATTGATAAACCTGAAACTGGATTTGGGTCCGAGTCCAAAGCGTACGTACCCACTCCAAAATTAGTTGCCTATGAGCTGAAGTGCTGAACGCAGATGAGCTGCCGCCAACGAGCTGGATGCATGATGTACTCACGGGCGTGTAGTTGGAAAACCCCAATAGGAAGGTGTGAAGTGGTGCAGCAGCAAATTTCCGTCAGTTATGAAACCAAGGTTATCGAACCAGTAGGAGATGAAGAACACGTCTATAGGTCTCCCCTTTGCAATGGCGCCAGAAATTGCTTGGTGGCGTGTAGTTAACAAGGGAGGTGGAACCTGCACAACACAATCAAGAAACTTTGCCCCAACTCAACAGTGAGGTTGTCAATCTCACCGGCTTGCTGTAACACAGGATTAAACGTATGTGTGGAGGATGATGTTTGCAGAGAATGAAAGTAGCAATTTGCAGTTGGTTGTATTATCAGTTTAGAGAAAAGGACCGGGGTCCACAGTTCACTAGTGGTGTCTCTCCATAAATAATAATAATAGCATACATGCGGGTAAACAAACTACAGCTGGGCAATTGACAGAATAAATAGCTGCATAATGATGCATATACTAATGTCATGATGTCTAGTGTGAGATTCATTTGGGCATTACAACAATATACATAGACCGTTCCAACCGCATCTATGACTAATAATCCACCTTCCGGTTAGCGTCCACACCCCTTTCAGTATTAAGTTGCAAGCAACAGATTATTGAATTAGGTAAAGTGTTTAATGTAAGTAATAACATTATCCTTAGACAAAGTACTACTGTTTTATCCCTATTAGCAACAGTACATATACAATCTTAGAGCTTGCTGTCACTACCCCAGATTAAATAGAGACATGAACCTACTATCGAGCATAAATACCCCCTCTTGGAGTCACAAACATCTACTTGGCTAGAGCATCTACTAGCAACGGATAGCATGCAAGATCATAAACAACACACAACATGATATATTATGAAGCAAATGACATAGTATTCAATATCCATCGGATCCCAGCAAACACAACATGTAGCATTACATAAAGATGATCTTGATCATGATAGGCAGCTCACAAGATCTAAACATGATGGCACAATAGGAGAAGACAACAATCTAGCTACTGCTATGGACCCGTAGTCAAGGGATGAACTACTCATGCATCAGTGCGGAGGCGGGCATGGTGATGTAGAGCCCTCCGGTGATGATCCCCCTCTCCGGCAGGGTGCCGGGAAGAGGTTCTAAACCCTCCCGAACTAGGGTTGACGACGGCGGCGGCTCCGTAAGGTTTTGTGGAAAAGTGTTCGGGTGTTAGGTCTTGTATTGTCGGGGGGTATTTGTAGGCGAAAGGGCGAAGCCGGTGGAGGCCCGAGGCCACGTCACGTGGTGCTGGCGCGGCAGAGGGGAGCCGCGCCCCCACCTCATGACGGCGTCTCGGTGCCCTCCTTCGTTTCCTCTTCGGACTTCTGGAACGTGTCGGGAAAAATAGGAACTTTGGCATAAAAATCGTCCAATTCCGAGAATATTTCCTTAAGTGGTTTTCTGAAACGAAAAACAGCAGAAAACAGGAAACTGGCACTGTGGCATCTTTTTAATAGGTTAGTCCCAGAAAATTCATAAAACAACACAAAGTGTATATAAAACATGTAGCAATTGGTATAATATAAGCATGAAACATAAGAAATTATAGATACGTTTGAGACGTATCAAGCATCCCCAAGCTTAGTTCTACTCGTCCTCGAGTAGGTAAAACGATAACAAGAATAATTTCTGAAGTGACATGCTTTCACACAATCTTGATCACATAATAATGTAATGCATGTAAACTGAGATCAAATGAATAAAAGCTGTAGTTTATATTGATATCAAATGAGTAATGAACAAACAAGTAGGAAGAACAAAGCAAAACTTTCAATGAATTAGTACTAGAGAACAATCAACAGTGCAAAGTAGATATTAAAGATGATTTAAGCTTCAAGAACAACAATATAATCATCTAATGAATCAAACACTCATGACAACTTTGTGAAAGGATCAAGTCAAGCAATAACAATATGCACGTAGAAAATCATCTCTCTATTTGTTCACTCAAAGACAAGCAAGTGTTCAGCGTTGGTTCCTGGCACCAGGATGTTGTGGCTAAAAGAATAATAATGGGGGTTTGGAAGGCCAACGAAAGAAAGTCTCACACAGCTGAAAGTGATCATTAGACAAGAGGAAGTCTTACAATCGAAGCAATGCAAGGAGTAGTGATTGCCACACAACGGATGCACATAGAGCTATAAGTGTATGAAAGCTCTCCAATGGAACTAGTGGGGGTGCATCTAACTTGCTTGCTCATGAAGACGTAGAGCACTTTCGAGGAGGCTCATCATTGGAATATACAAGCCAAGTTCTATATTGTAAAGTTTCCCACATAGTTATGCAAGTAAAACATGAAAACTCTCACATATGGAGTAAAGGTGCTAAACATGAGCACAAATGATGACTATGAATATTACAGGTGCTATAACATGAGCACAAGTGTGGATAAAGAGTAGTAAAGTTGCCCCCTTTTTATTCTTTTTTCTTTTCATTTTTCAGTTTTTCCATTTTTTTGCATTTTTCTGTTTCTCTTTTCGATGGCCTCCATGGCTCTTTTCACTTTTAAGGGCAAACATTCTAATATGACAACACACTTTTTGGTACAAATATCTCATGATGAATAAAACATAATGTATGAAACGGTGCCTCTGCAAGTGTAGCAGGATATGCAATGATCTAGCGTAACATGGGTAAAACCACACATTAGCTGTAAAGAATCATGCAAAGCAATATATAAATGATGAATGACAACAAGTCATGTAATATAAGATGAAAGTTGCATGGCAATATATCTCGGAACAGCTATGGAAATGCTGTAGTAGGTAGGTATGGTGGATGTTTTGAGGAAGATATTTGGCTTATGTGTAGGAGAACATGATGAAGATGTCCCACGAGTTTTGGATGTACCCGCGAAGTATGCACCAACTCTCAATGTGAGAAAGGGCAATGCAAAGTACCGAAGAGGCTAGCAAATATGGTGGTGGAAGTGCCATGAAAACCGCAGCTTTAGAACTCACAAGCAAAAAGATTCCAACCAGAAATATGATCTTACAAGGCATAATGAAAATCATTCCATGAGGGACTGTGGCAAATGAACAAGTCACTGTTGGGACCCCGACCGTAGCGCATAACACAAAGTCATTACGGTTGCTTTTAACATTAGAAGTCATATATCATTATGCTATCAACTGGATATTTAAGTGTGGCACAGCTTCAAGTTTTCTAGACCAACCATTAATCATTCCACTTTACTAAACCATCATGTTTTACCATTAAGCATATTAATATCTCAAAACAACATCAATGATTCAAGTGACACAATTTAATGATCTACAAGATTATGTATCATTTAGTTATACCATCTACCACATTTAACATTTTCTGTTCTTAACCAAACACCAATCAACTTATTTAAAACATAAACTCTCCAAGTATTTAACAATAAAGCAAGAGAGTATAACATATGAGAACTAACAGCTCTGAACTAGAGGTGCATGAAAAATAAGAGCTGAAAGTATTGCAGTAGCTATAGAAGAATACTCAACAAATATAATTGAAGAATAGGACTATTCAATGGAAAAAGCGGAGCGTGTCTCTCTCCCACACAAGAATGCTAGGATCCATTTTATTCAGAGAATGAAAATAACAAAAGCAAAAATAAAAACAAACAGACGCTCCAAGTAAAGCACATAAGATGTGGCGGAATTAAAATATAGTTTCACTAGAGATAACCTGATAAGTTGTTGATGAAGAAGGGGATGCCTTGGGCATCCCCAAGCTTTGATGCTTGAGTCTTCTTGAAATATGCTTGGGTGACCCACGGGGGCATCCCCAAGCTTACGCTCTTTCATCTTCTTGATCACATCATATCATCCTCTCTCTTGATCCTTGAAAACTTTCTCCACACCAAACTCAAAGTAAACTTCATTAGAGGGTTAGTGCATAATCAAAAATTCTCATATTCTGCATGGAGACAATCATTATCATGGTACTGGACATTAGCTACAGCCACTGGAATTTTATGGAATAAAAATATCCATTCAAAAATAGCAAAAGAACCAATGCAAAATAAATGGCAGAATCTGTCAAAAACAGAACAGTCCGTAAAGACGATTTTTTTGAGGCACTTAACTTGCTCAAATCAGAAAACTCAAAACTAATGAAAGTTGCGTACATATCTGAGGATCCCGCTAAAAAAATATCAGGTCATTTCGACGTTTCTGTAAAGAGTTATGAATTTAACGGTGAACAGCAGAAAAACTGTTCCTGCGCAGAAATCCAAATCTAGCATCAACTTTCTACTAGAGACTTAACTTGGCACAACTATGCAATAAAATAAAGATACAAAGGAATTGCTACAGAGGTAGGCATGTTCCTTGACTCAATAAAATAAAATAAAAGGTAATGGGTTTCCTCCCAAAAGCGCTTTCTTTAATGCCTTTTAGCTAGGCTAGCAGATTTTAATGATGCTCTCATACGATTAAAAGTTGAGAAACAAAGAGAGCATCAAGAGGCAAACATTAAACACATTTAAGTCTAACCCACTTCCTATGCAAAGGAATCTTGTACACAAATAAATTCACAAAGAACAAAGTGACAAGCATAGGAAGATAAAACAAGAGTAACATCAAAACTTTCAGCATATAGAGAGGTGTTTTAGTATCATGAAAACTTCTACAACCATATTCTCCCCTCTCATAATAGTTGCAAGTAGTAGAAATAAATTCAACCATATAACCACAAGAACCATTCAACTTAGATAAAATAGGCACATAAAGAGGATCATTAAATTTATTTTGGGATTCATTAGCATGCTTCCCTCTTTCAAAATAGTTATTAAGATCAATGTCAAGTTTAAGATCATGGTTGCAACAAAGATTTGGAACTAGAGACAATTGCAAACCACATAAGTATCTCTCAACATAAGCAAATTTCTCCTCCATGGTGTAATTAGGAGAATTTAAGAACAAAGTAGGACTCTCATGAGTAAGAGTACCATCACAAGCAGCAATTATATCATTTTTATCCTCACATAAATAAGTAATAACTTCAATACATAGAGGATTATTGATAAGCATAGGACCATCATCTAAAGCATTATCATATATAACATTAGGGACCACATTTTTTATTTCTGTTATTTCCATTTTATTTGAGTCAAGGAACATGCTTTTTTCAAATTTATCAAAAGTAGATATTTCAATAGATTCATGACATTCAACAATATAGCACACTTCCTCTTTAGACACGCATGGAGGGCAATCAAATAATGTAAGAGTTAAAGAGTTACTATCTTTAGGAGGTAGATCCTCCTCTTGTTCTTCACTCTCCTCCTCTTTTTCATCTAATGAGCTTTCAGATTCAGCAATTTCTTCTTCTATAGGTTCCTGCAAGAAAACGGTTTCTTCTGTATGAGGAAAAATCCTCTTGACATGTTCAGTAATATAAGAGTTTTCATTCTTATAGTTATCAAAACAATATTTAAGTATAGCAAGACATTCAGATTTATAAGGGGCATCAATCTTATGCTCAAGGTAAGAACTAATTTCAAGTGCACCCTTAAAGACAATAAATTCTTCCATCCTTTCTACCTCATAAGCATTATAGTAACCTTTAACATAAGAAGCTAAGGTTTCATTTTCATTACAAGCACATTGGAAAGGAAAGTGTTTAGACTTCCTATGAAAATCAGATTCATTAAAGCAAAAAGTTTTGCCAAATAGATAGCATAAATTTCTAGCATATTCCTCTAGTTGATTTAACAATTTCCATAAGTAATTCCCTTTTTGTGACAAACGGTAATTCCTATAATATCTTCGTTCATTTTCCGTGGAGCAACCTTGCCAACAAGATCTAGTTTCATAGAGATAAGCCATTGATAGCAAATAAACAACTAGACATAATAACAAACCGAAATAACAAATGCATACAAAATGCAAAACTGAAAATAAAATATGCAAACCGAAATATAAATATTAATGCAAGTAACTAATTTTTTTGTGTTTTTGATAATAAGAATCAAACAAGATAATAACAAAGTAAATAAAATGCAAGTAACTAATTTTTTTGTGTTTTTGATATTTAATAGCAAACAAAACAGGAAATAAAATTTAACTAAGCAAGACAAAAACAAAGTAAAGAGATTGGGACGTGAGAGACTCCCCTTGCAAATGTGCTTCAGCTCCCCGGGAACGGCGCCAGAAATTCTTGATTGGCGTTGAAGGGGAGCTTCAAACCTTCTAAACAGAAGTGTCCTTATCTCCCCGGCAACGGCGCCAGAAATTCTTGATGCACTCACGGGCGTGTAGTTGGAAAACCCCAAGAGGAAGGTGTGAAGTAGTGCAGCAGCAAATTTCCCTCAGTTATGAAACCAAGGTTATCGAACCAGTAGGAGATGAAGAACACGTCTGAAGGTCTCCCCATTGCAATGGCGCCAGAAATTGCTTGGTGGCGTGTAGTTGACGAGGGAGGTGGAACCTGCACAACACAATCAAGAAACTTTGCCCCAACTCAACAGTGAGGTTGTCAATCTCACCGGCTTGCTGTAACAAAGGATTAAATGTATGTGTGGAGGATGATGTTTGCAGAGAATGAAAGTAGCAATTTGCAGTTGGTTGTATTATCAGTTTAGAGAAAAGGACCGGGGTCCACGGTTCACTAGTGGTGTCTCTCCATAAATAATAATAATAGCATACATGCGGGTAAACAAATTACAGCTGGGCAATTGACAGAATAAAGAGCTTCATAATGATGCATATACTAATGTCATGATGTCTAGTGTGAGATTCATTTGGGCATTACAACAATATACATAGACCGTTCCAACCGCATCTATGACTAATAATCTACCTTCCGGTTAGCGTCCGCACCCCTTTCAGTATTAAGTTGCAAGCAACAGATTATTGCATTAGGCAAAGTGTGTAATGTAAGTAATAACATTATCCTTAGACAAAGTACTACTGTTTTATCCCTACTAGCAACAGTATATCTACAATCTTAGAGCTTGCTGTCACTACCCCAGATTAAATAGAGACATGAACCTACTATCGAGCATAAATACTCCCTCTTGGAGTCACAAGCATCTACTTGGCCAGAGCATCTACTAGCAACGGAGAACATGCAAGATCATAAACAACACACAACATGATATATTATGAAGCAAATGACATAGTATTCAATATCCATCGGATCCCAGCAAACACAACATGTAGCATTACATAAAGATGATCTTGATCATGATAGGCAGCTCACAAGATCTAAACATGATGGCACAATAGGAGAAGACAACCATGTAGCTACTGCTATGGACCCGTAGTCAAGGGATGAACTACTCATGCATCAGTGCGGAGGCGGGCATGGTGATGTAGAGCCCTCCGGTGATGATCCCCCTCTCCGGCAGGGTGCCGGGGAGAGGTTCTGAACCCTCCCGAACTAGGGTTAACGACGGCGGCGGCTCCGTAAGGTTTTGTGGAAAAGTGTTCGGGTGTTAGGTCTTGTATTGTCGGGGGGTATTTGTAGGCGAAAGGGCGAAGCCGGTGGAGGCCCGAGGCCACGTCATGTGGTGCTGGCGCGGCTGGGGGGAGCCGCGCCCCCACCTCATGACGGCGCCTCGGTGCCCTCCTTCGTTTCCTTTTCGGACTTCTGGAACGTGTCGGGAAAAATAGGAACTTTGGCATAGAAATCGTCCAATTCCGAGAATATTTCCTTAAGTGGTTTTCTGAAACCAAAAACAGCAGAAAACAGGGAACTGGCACTGTGGCATCTTGCTAATAGGTTAGTACCAGAAAATTCATAAAACAACACAAAGTGTATATAAAACATGTAGCAATTGGTATAATATAAGCATGGAACATAATAAATTATTGGTACGTTTGAGACGTATCAATGCACGAGCTGGACGCAGACGGGCTGGACGCTGCCCCGTCTCGTCGTTGCCGCGCTGCGCCGTGTGCACATCCCTGAATCATCCAAGCGTGCTGCGCACAGCGCACGTCGCCGGGGCCAGCCACGTTGTGACTTGGGAGTTGGTACCGCTGGCCGACGCCGTGTTCCATGAGCAGGACCAGCTCGCAGCCTCGCCCGGCGTCAAGACCTCACCGCAGACCTGTGACCTTGTAACCCTTCTCGTAGCCTACTCCTGTAGCTCCTCCCATGCATCTTCAAGCTCCTCCAGGGCGCCACTTCCACGGTCAAGCCGGCAGTCATCTCACATCCAACAGCGGAACCTGCCAGCGCTCAACTGCTCCCCGCGCGCTCGCAACCTCCTGCTCCTGACGAGCCGCGCGTCCGCTCCCTCCCTCCTGCTCCGAGTGAGCCGCTCGCTGCGAGCCAGCAGGTCGGGGGATTTGGGGTATGCCGCATGCGGTCCAAGCTGCTCGGCTGCAGATGTTCGGTGATATGAGATGGATTGGGGATAGAGATAAATATGACATGTGGGGCTGTTCAGTCAGAGTGATACAGTGGACAATCCTGGTCGGGATTTTCTTTTTCCCGGTGTGCCAAACATGTGCAGGGTTCGATTTAGACCGGGATCGTTAAGTTCAGGGTACAAACGACAGGGATTTGAATTTTGGGGTTCATTTCGCCGAACCATTACAAATTCAGGGTTTAAAATGAACTTTTCCTTCCTTAAATATCGGAGCACGTAAACGATCTTTCTTCCATGTCAGGGGGATGTCATACTCCTACTCGAACTACAATATCCTTCTTTCCATCCGAAGACTCGCGCAGGAATTGATTTCCATGGGCTCCAGTTGTTCGCACAGAACTACGACATTACGTGCTAAATTCCGGAAAACTACGATTTTATGGCGAAATCGCACAGAGCTATCACTATACGGTCGATTCTTTGCAATGTGCGTAAATCTGAATTTTTAGATGGATTAACAGCGAATCTGACAGAGGACCCCATTTGTCACGGATGACGTGGCAAGTGGCTGGTCGGAGCCGTTAACGGAGGCCGTGGGGCCCACCTGTAAGCAGTTCACTTACAGAATTTCTTTACTATTAAATGGGAGTTCATACGTAGGTTCAAGCAAGGTGAAAATTTTCTGGCGAAATTTCGCAGCGACGCGACCACCATCGCTAACATCGGCCTAGGCCCAGCCCAGGCAATCGATCTAGTACTTCCTTTCCCGACGAGCGATGCGACCTTCCTTTCCCGACCAGTCAATCGTTCAGTTGCCAAAAATTCAGCCGCACGAACAGGGAAACTAATGCTCTTTAATGCTCATGCCTTTTCTTTTCCTCCAATCACGTAATAACCAGGGATTGCCCGTCAAAATTGTTTCCTTCCCCAAATAGTGCCCTGGGGTCGTTGGACTTCCATATCGCCGTGTTTTTTAATACACAAACCTTCCGCCCTGGGACGCTCAAGAACAAAGATCATACTTTCGCCTAGCTCCGGTGTCCACCCAGGGTACGACTCAGTTTCCGCGCCGCACCAACGGCTTCGATCGCGACGACCATCAGGTACTATCTTCAACGTGCTTTGATTCCTGCCAACTAACGATTGAAACATGTAATGAGGTGCTCGCCAACAGGGGATGGTAGCAAAACTTTCGAAGTGTCTTCAGTTCAAGAGAAATTCTAGATTTGTCACCAATTCAAAAACAGAGAAGTAATTGGATACCTCACTTAAATTCAGACGTTACATGCATCAAGGGTCATCATTTAGTCTTGAAATGCTTAGCCCTCATATCTTATTTCCTCTCCGTCAAATGCTTAGCCCTCAAATAACCTTTCAAAAATGGATATGTTAGAAGTTTGACGTAGCACCTCAGCACCAAAAACAAATCTGGAGCAACCTAGCATTTAAATATAGAAAACACATAAGTGCAACCTAGCATTGCGTACAAGAAATCTGGAGCCATTGTCGTATGAATTAAAACATATCTAGAGCAATATTTTTACCTTCAGCTGCAGATTTTCAAAAAGACACATTTCAGGACGTTTTATATGAATCATATTATTGATAACCACCCAACAAATGTGGAAGACACATTTTGGAAAAAACATGCATTTAGGTGAGAAGACAAACCTATCAAATGTGACATCTCAAGCAGCCCCAGAATAGAGTTGTACTACGATCAACCTATCAAATGCTGCAGATTTTCACAGCGTATTAATTGTGGCATATGAACGTACGATCTAAATCAGCTGGCACTAAATTGATTTACCAACTGATGCATGACTAAATTCACAGCAGTGTGCCATATGGCATCATCAAAGTGTAATGGTACGCGGGTTCCATTCCAAGACCTAACGAATACCAGCAATTCAGGTATATAGCTCACCACCTCTTTCTAATTCCAGTATATATTAGCATGTAATAAAAATGTAATGACGTTGAAGGAGTAATACCAGATCCAAAAGAATTGAACAGACAGAGGGAACGGGAAAGATATGCAGCAAAGAAGAACATTACCGCATCTAATCTCAATGAAGTACAGAGTACATCGAATACAACGACTGCCATATCACCTGATATGTTCATTATTGACACCAGCCCAGATAATGCAGTTATCAAAAGCATATTCATGGGTTCGTGTTTGTCAGGCTTTCACACTCCAGGAAATGTCACTTGCCAATCAGCTATCACACAAAATCCATACACCCCAACTACAAAAGGTGATGTTTAATACCAGAATATGCTACTACTTATTCTGCCAAAGTGGTGATGTAGTCTAAAATATTTTTGCCCACAGGACAAATAGTAGATCCAAAAGAACTGAAGAGACCATATGATCGGGGAGAGATATGCAAGGAAAAAAGATGCAGCATCTAATCTCAATGGAAAACAAACTACATGTACCACACAAAATGGGTCACCTGGTACGTTCAAGTTTATTCTGTACACCATAAAATATAATTTGGTTTCCTCGAAAGCATAATGCTGGACCTCAAACCAACCTGATGATTTCTTCTAATCAGGATTACATACTCCACATAATGCCACTGTGCAATCAGCCATCACACAACTACCATACACCCCAACTACAGAAGGTGATGCTTACTTTGGTACGGAGCTGGTTCATTTGTGTATTACTACTGATTGCCATATAATCTGATGTAGGTATGCCGAGTTTTGATATGACAGTCGGTGCAACTACATGTGACTCATTTCATATTGGGACTCAGCATGAATGTGGGCTACAAACATCAGTTGAACACATAAATAGAACAGGTAATGACAATCAACCTATTCTCACATATCAAATTTAGTTTACGCACAAATTATATGAAGGCAACACATATATGTACTTAAGTATCATGCTGACTTTTCTGTTTCTAAAGCAGCTCAAATACCTGGAGAACCATTATCCTTGGCAAACCCCATAACAGAAGAACCTCCAACAAGGGCCATAGTCACTCTTGATAAAAACGAAGTTAAACGGCAACAATATAGGGAACGTAGAAGTAAATTAAGTGCTGAGCAGAGGGAGGCGATAAACGCACGGAGAAGAGCAGCAAGGCAGAAATCAAAGGAAATGAATGATATACACGCACGACAAAATCAACAGAGATGGGAAAAAGATAGGAAACGTTGAATAACAGAAACACAGGAGCAGAGAGAACAAAGGTCCGCGGAAAGAAGATCACGTGATTTGACTTGGCGGAAGACCCCGTGCGCTGCATCCATAGCAATGCCATGTCCGATAATGCTTAACACAAACAGTTCACCTGACGCGTCACCACACGGTTCACCCACGGCAGGCAGGCGTAACTACAACTTTCACAGTGACGGTACTTTTCATTTTCACTCCACTTGCTTTGTACCGACCCATCAAACTATTACTTACCAGGTAACCGCGTTTTGTTGCAGGCGAATACCTTAATAGCAGCTTTGGCGATACCATGGAGCAACTATCAGGCATCGACCAGAATTCAGTAGATAAGCAGAGGCCAGAGACCAGAACTCAGCGAAGGTCTCGCGAGCGAGCTAATAAAGATTTTATGGCAGCAGAAGGAAGGGATACCAGAGAATATTGCAAACCGAAGAACAATCAGGCAAAACATATCACATGGGGAGAGACATGCACAACAACAACGTTGCAATGCCCGATTCGCCTCGCATGCCACAAGCTCCTCGCATCCCGTTTCTGCTACAGCTAGCGCGCAAGATTTCACCATCGGAACAGACGGTAAAACTCCTGTGTTGAACCTCTTATTATGTATAGACTAAAGTATTAAAGATGATCACTTACCATGTCATGTATGGTGAAGGTGAAATGCAGGCGATGCTTAGTAGGCTCATGGACGAGAATCCACACCCTGCGGACCTCATAGATGATGATGAATTCTTATTTGCTGGTGAAGCATCTTCACACACCCTCCTTTGCAAAGTGAAAACATGTGCATCCTTGTAAATTAATCTAAAACTCAACATTTTATCGTAGGTGATGATGATGATTACAACGTCCAAGAAGAACCAAATGATTCATTCTTCTCCGACTCTAGGGCAAATGATTCGATTGAGGAGGTGGTTGATCCTTTTGAGTTTGTCTACTCTAACCTCCCAGACAGCACACACATCCTTAAGCACGCAGTGGACTGTGAAATCTGCAAGGTCAAGAGAATCGAGTATGAGACCGACGGTTTCTGCTGTCGGGGCGGGGACACGGAGTTGCCTTAAACCGAGCCTATACCAGAACTGATGAGGCTCTGGTCTGCATCCGATAGTGACTCCCGGCATTTTCGTGACAGCATTCGGTACTTCAACGGCCACTTTGCCTTCACAACCCTTGGTGTCACCCTCGACGAAAAGTACACGAACATGAGGTCAGGGACATACACGTTCCGGGCGCAGGGCAACATGTACCATAACGTGCACTCGTTCGGGCAAGGCTTGCGGCCGGAACATCTACAGCTGTACTTCTACGATGATGACCCTAGCCTAAACCATCGTGCCCCGTTGACCGAGAAGTTAGATCAGACTGTTATCAATATGGTGAAGGAAATCCTTAAAGAAAACCCGTACTCCCAACAGTTTAGGAGTCTGGGAGCTCACAGGGAAAACCTAGACGAGTACCGGATGAATTGAACACTGACCAGAACCTAGATCAGAGGAGATATAACAAACCTGTCTCATCCGAGGTGGCTGCTATTTGGGTATAGGGCAGCAACCTGGCGAGGAGGTTTGACCGCAACATCGCCCTACATGATACCGACAATAAACAATACGGTATCCAGGCCACACAAGGCTTCTATGACCCGCTCTCGTACCCCCTATTTTTCCCAAAGGGGGAACTCGGTTGGCATCCAAATATCCCGAAACGTAAGGTGTCTTGGGAAGATGAGCAACATCCAAGAGCTAATCGCAGCGATGCAGGTCCGCCTCTTGCATTACATATGCTTTTATATGTGTTTCCTATCATTATTTCGTATGATGCCTTATTTTTTGCTTTATCGCCTTTGCACAGAGGGACATAGCCGGTTATGCGTTTCAGTAAGGGACTACTACTGCTACAGGCTACAGACGCGTCCTGCGATATTTAACCCTATACTGCATGGAGGACGATTGTTGCAGCAGTTCGCGGTCGACATGTACATCAAGATTGTGGGTTGCAGGTTGAACTGGGTAAGGGACCACCAGCCGGAGATACGTGCTGATCTATATAAAGGAATTGTTGATAGCATCACTGCAGGAGAATCTCGAGGGAGCAAAGTGGGCATAAGGACGGTGCTTCCTTGGTCATTCCAGGGGGGCTATCGAGACATGAAGCGGAGGCATATGGACGCCCTGGCATTGGTTCAAACATACGGCAAGCCAGACATCTTCTTGACAATGACTTGCAACCCGAATTGGCCGGAGATACTTGACGAGTTGTATCCTGGTCAGAACCCGCAAGACCGACCAGATCTTGTTGCACGTGTGTTTAGAGCCAAGCTGGAGGCGATGAAAGAGATGCTCCTCAAGAAACACATCCTTGGTGTTGTGACAGCACATGTATATGTCGTTGAATTCCAAAAGAGAGGCCTCCCGCGTGCTCACTTTCTTTTGATCATGGACTCAACACATAAGCTTCTTGTGCGAGAGCAATACGACCGACTCATATCTGCTGAGCTCCCTGACAAGCATAAGTACCCGGAGCTCTATGCAATAGTTGTAAAGCATATGATGCACGGCCCATGCGGTGTTCTCAAGCCCAACAACGTCTGCATGCAAGATGGGGTGTGCAAGTGCAGATACCCCCGACCGTTCAACGAGAGCACCGTGCAAGGAAAGGACTCCTACCCTGTTTATCGTAGACGTAAGAACGGTCCTCAAGTGAGGGTCAGTGGTCAGACTCTGGACAATAGATGGGTTGTGCCTTACAACCCTCACCTTCTGCAGATGTTTAACTGCCACATCAATATTGAGGTGTGCTAGAGCCGCTGTTAAACCATGTTATAGACTTTATGATCTGAGTGAAGTATTTGAAATCATAGCTAAATAGCTATACAAAGTCACTTTATTCAATTCAAAATATAAAACCCTAAAGAGGTGCAACGAATATAATTGTCTGCTTCTATGTATATTCGTATAACCATATTTATAGTTTATATTGATATATAGTTTTCTCTTGTTATATTTTATATGTACATATATTTAATTGTATATTGAAATGTGCGACAAATGCTATACAACACATAGGGCATAGCAACGCACGGGCATTCAACTAGTAACACGTAATGTCGTAGTTCTATGAGATTAACTCCTATGGGCTGCGACTGAACCGACTGTCCATCTGGTGCGCGAGCACTACCTATCGCTCTTTGCGAGCGCATGCACCGCCTCGCCTGCGCGAGGAGGTCCACCGCCTGGACTGGCCCATTACTTCTTCTTTCTTTTTCTTTTACGTTTTGTTTCTCTGTTTCCTTTACGTTTCTTTTCGCCGCAACAATTTTATTTGTTGAGAAACACAGTTATTCATCACTTACTTCCAATCACTGCATACACAGAGGCACAATCACTATATAAAGAAAGACACCAAATGGAGAGAAAGCGGAGAGCTTTTTATTATCTTGTCTTTCACGTACTACAAGCTTCTTCAACTCATGTCTCAAACTCTCTCCTCTTCCCTTCTATTTATAGTTTCACTTCAGGGGTATTTTTGATATTTCGCCCACACAACCTGATCCATACTTTCCTTGCCTAGCAAGGAGTCAATCTTTGGCATCCAAGGTTGCCACGTACAAGGACAAGACTTGGCCTCCAAGGTTGCTATAGATCAGGTTCGTAACACTCCCCTTGGGTGTATACCGCGGAATGCACATGCCTCATTAAAACTCCTCCCAAAATCCCAGTGGGAAAAAAGGAATCAACGGATAACGAGTACATTGCACACGCAACTTATGCTGCACTTGTTGTCTCGTTAAAAACCTCGAGTGAGAAAACCCAATTGGAAAAAAAGGGAAACAGAGTACAACAACATATCTTTGGGATTTTGACATGATCTTTGGGATCATTATGAGTTCTGATATCTCATATTATGGGCTGTTGTTCAGGTCTTCCCCTAAACCTTGCATCTCTCTAAGTCGTCTCATACCAATGTCGTGAACACATCGGAAAAAACTGGGTGGTGGTGGAGACTTTGTGAATAAATCGGCAAGATTTTCACATGACTTAATATGCAAGATATTTATTTCCCTACTCTTCTGGAGCTCACGAGGGTAGAAGAATTTAGGAGCAATATGCTTATTGAGATTGCTCTGAACATAGCCCATCTGCATTTGTGCAACACAAGCAGCATTATCTTCATAGATAATGGTTGGGGTACGGATGACATTAAGTCACTACAAGAAATATGCTCACTTGTGACGCCCAATATTAGTCACTAAATGGTCATGTTTTTTCATCCGTGACCTTTCTGTGACAAAAAACAGTTGGTCAAAAGCTGGCAGTCACTAATGAAACTATGTGACCTTTTTTTCCAATAGTCATAGACGATTATGACCAAAATAAAAGGTCGCAAATTTTATAACCAATTTTTTGGTCACTGGCGATCTGGCTTGTCCACGTCATCCAACATGGCAAGGCTGATGTGGCAAAGAATCGGCCCAAGTCCAGTTTGACCGTCTAGATGGGCCGAGCCCATTTATTTTCTGTCAGGTGGCCTTTTGTTGTCGAATTTTTTTGTGGGCCTTAGCCTTTTTATCAGCCTTTTTCTTTTTAAATGGATGCAATATATTTTTGGGCCAGCGGCTTTTTCTTGATCCATTAGCGCTGTAAAGGCCTCTTTTACATGCATTTGAATATTACTACAAATACAAGATCAAGTTTAAATTTGAATACAAATTCAAATCAAACATCATACATCAATTTTAAATTCATCAAAACAAAGGAATAGATATATCTCAACACATATCATTTCATCAAAGCACACATCTGAGGACAACACATTTGGTTCACATATTCACACGACCAACATAGGTTCACAAGACACCAAAACAGTTTCACAGGACCAAAACAACAAAATGGTTCACAGCAGAAGCTAGAATAATCTCCCAGCCGATGGAACTAGCTAGTTCCCTCCTCCGCCTCCGGATCAAGCGCGCCCTATCTTCCTCTTCCGCCTACGGATCAGTGCAGCAACATATTCGTCGATCAGGCACTGCTGCACAAGAGTGAGAACAAATTAGTTCATGATAAAAAATGCATAGGCAAATCTGGAGTATAAACTGAGTAGGTAAAAGATAGAGGCAATTATTGTGGAGTTAGAGCAAAACCATATTACAATACTATAGCGATAACTAACTATCAAATAAGATAAGTATCACACATACCTCAACAAATGTAATCTGGGCACAAACCACAACATTAAGCATATTCACGAAATACAAATTGGTAAGCAGAGTAACAGGACATTGTACTGAGGTAGATACAAATAGCAGCTAGGATTAAACAAGGATGCAGGCAAAAAATAAATAACAGTAGATCCATGGCAATGGAGTAAGGCAGTAATGCTTATCTGGCTAGACACTAAATTAGCTAGCATACGTATTTTGTGCACTAAATTACAAGTTTGGTATACCTTAACAATTACAGTACACATGATATACTCGTTCATACTCACTAATACAAGACAATGCATGTATAGCCTGGTTCAACAAACTGAAGCATAACACTGAGCACATGAGCTACAAGCATAGGTTTAAACAAACTAGGACAGAAGAGGATACTTACCTCAATTATCTGAGCTGGTTCAATGTTTAGTACGTAAACAAACTCGTCCTCGCTAAGTCCATCCCTTAAACAAAGAAAATGAAATATGCTTGAGATAAAAACAAGACGACAAATGAAAGAAATCCTCTCAATACTAAAACCAAAGTAATGAAAACATAAATGTCTTCTATTATAGAGAAAAACCTTAAAGCGAAGTACCAAGCAGAAACTACTACTCAACAATCTACATGTACTACGGTCGT
This sequence comes from Poa annua, assembly GCA_026929855.1. Lineage (NCBI taxonomy): Eukaryota > Viridiplantae > Streptophyta > Magnoliopsida > Poales > Poaceae > Poa > Poa annua. Next base: position 44,834,063 of record CM049434.1, read on the forward strand.
GCGGCTCATATGTAGCAGCTGGCCCATGCATCACAATACAAAAAGCATAATCATGGATGATTGTGTGCTGAAACTGAAATTAAATGAGCAGTAAATGAGTTGTATTTGTACATCTCAGGGTCACCTGCATCCTCAACTGCATCTACCATTGTGCTGAACTGCACTTAAAAACACGCACCAAGTCACTAACAGGAATGCTTACTTTATACCAGGGAAGGAGATGGATGGTGAAATTTTTCGAAATGGAAAAGGATGGGGAATAGATCATGTAATTCAGGGTGTAGTAGAAAAGAAAGATGTGCTTTCTTGTTATTATCCGAATAATATGTGTGCTAAATTTGTTTACATTCAGAAATTGTCCAATGACTCGTACAAGACACTGGTGGAAAACGGACATACAGTACCGGTCGGGGAGGGGCATCAGTACCGGTTATGCAACCGGTACTGCGCAATCGGTACTGATGCCCCCCGAGTATCAGTACCGGTCGTGTTGCGACCGGTACTAAATGACATCCACGAGGGCCGCAGGCGTGGTTTCGGCTGGAGACCTTTAGTACCGGTCGGTGTACCGACCGGTACTAAATATGTTCCAAAAAAATTGATTTCTTTTTGAAATTTTCACAAAAAAAAAATATTTTTTTAGAATTTCGAAATTTCTCACTTAACTATCCACTAACCCACACAATTAATCACTTAACTATCAACTAACCCACACTTAATGTCAAGTCTAACTATTTAATCTAGTTAATTTTCCCCCTTCCTACACACTTAATCCATTTTGGAACTGTCAAATTTCCCGATCGGTCACCCATCCTGAAACTGCTATAACACTAGCACGCTTAACATTTAGTTTCCTTTCAAACTAGATACTAAGAGAGAACTGAGAATTTACTGATAGTTCTATCTTATCAATCATGTTAACCACTCGGTCATGATGAAACACTTTTTCTTTTCTTATATTATAAAAATTTACTTGATTAAACAAAAATATTATATAATAATAATATTGAAATAAATAATGATAAAATAAATATTACTTTATTTAAAAAAATGATAATATAATAATAAATATTTAAAAAAATGAAATAATGTGATAAACACTTCAAAAAAAGAAATTTACTTGATTAAACAAAAATATTATATAATAATAATATTGTAATAAATAATGATAAAATAAATATTACTTTATTTTAAAAAATGATAATATAATAATAAATATTTAAAAAAATGAAATAATGTGATAAACACTTCAAAAAAAGAAATTTACTTGATTAAACAAAAATATTATATAATAATAATATTGAAATAAATAATGATAAAATAAATATTACTTTATTTAAAAAAATGATAATATAATAATAAATATTTAAAAAAATGAAATAATGTGATAAACACTTCAAAAAAAGAAATTTACTTGATTAAACAAAAATATTATATAATAATAATATTGAAATAAATAATGATAAAATAAATATTACTTTATTTAAAAAAATGATAATATAATAATAAATATTTAAAAAAATGAAATAATGTGATAAACACTTCAAAAAAAGAAATCCTTTGGCATAATTTGTGATAAAGATCTCATATTCCACAAATAGGTGCATATTGGTATAAGAAACAACCATGTAAAAGGAAATCTTGCAATTATTTTCATAAATATCATTTTTCATTTTTTAAGTGCAAAAACTGACTTGTTTTGTGAACAAAGTACCAAAAATATGATGCAAAATGGCACCCATTTAATTTTCATGGAAACTAGTACACATATGATGGATAATACCCAAGTATTAGGTTTTTCCTTGATTTCTACCTAATTTCTCTTAGTTAAATGAGTTTATGCCTATTTTTCGAAAGTAATTCAAATTTGAACTACAACTGTTTGATAGCTTGGTCTGAAATTTTTGGAAAAATCATTTTAAGGTACACAACTAGTGGTTATATCACAGAAACATTGATAGTTCTATAAAACATTTCATCTTCTGACGAATTCTCATCGCCACCGTTTTGATTTTTTTTATGAAAAAATGAAATAATGTGATAAATAGTTCAAAAAAAGAAATGCTTTGGCATGGGGACCTTATATGTGTACTCTCTTCCAGATGAGTAGACACTAAGCACACTACAAAATATTGGAGATAAATTGTTTGCAACAATAACACTACTCTCTTTCAGATGAGTAGACACTCAAGCACTACAAAATATTTGAGATAAATTGTTTGCAACAATAACACTACTCTCTTCCAGATGAGTAGACACTCAAGCACTACAAAATATTAGAGAGATAAAGTGTTTGCACTAACAGTACTCTCTTCCACATGAGCAGACCCTCAAGCACTACAAACACTAGTACAAATCGTCCTCCGAATCTGAAGACTCATGGCGCACTGGTCGCGGTACGAGGTGACGCTGCCCATAGTTGACGATTCTAATTTTGCGGTACACCTCGTATGCAACGTACGCATCTTTTGCTGCATACTCAATGTTGCAACCGTCAAGTGGGGTCTTCTCCCAAAGTTTGTGCTGCTCCTTCTCGAATCCTGTCTTCATATCAGCGTACGCGTCGTCGATCACGGCGACTGCCATATCAGCCATTCCAGTCTTGACATGGTCAAGCCTGAACAAGTCCTGGAGATCAATGTGGCAGGCAGATGGTATCTGAATACCCCAGGTGCGTCTCATCTTGATCTTGTCATTCGTTATATCAACGCTAGCAAAATGTATGCCGCTGCGAAGAAAATCCATGAGTATTGGACATTGCTTGTCACTACTGCAACAACAAATGGAACACATGTTAAAAATACTGCCATTATATAATTTGAGATCATGTATAATAAGAATAACAACAACAATATGCAACTTCCATTTCGGCCATTATATAATTTGAGATCATGTATAATAAGAATAACAACAACAATATGCAACTTCCATTTCGGCCATTATATAATTTGAGATCATGTATAATAAGAATAACAACAACAATATGCAATGCAACTTTCATTTCGGCCAATATATAATTTGAGATCATGTATAATAAGAATAACAACAATATGCAACTTTCATTTCGGCCATTATATAATTTGAGATCATGTATAATAAGAATAACAACAATATATGCAATGCAACTAAGATTTTCGGCCAATATATAATTTGAGATCATGTATAATAAGAATAACAACAATATGCAACTTTCATTTCGGCCATTATATAATTTGAGATCATGTATAATAAGAATAACAACAACAATATGCAATGCAACTTTCATTTCGGCCATTATATAATTTGAGATCATGTATAATAAGAATAACAACAATATATGCAATGCAACTAAGATTTTCGGCCAATATATAATTTGAGATCATGTATAATAAGAATAACAACAATATGCAATGCAACTTTCATTTCGGCCAATATATATAATTATGTTCACTATAATCAAATAGAAATTGCTATCCTATGCAATTTTCCTATCCTACGAATCAACAAATTAAAGAAAATAAGCCCCAACATTGGATTACCTTGCCCATTGGAAGACCATGACACGTTTCTTGAAACATAGTTGGATGACCGCAACATCTTCTTGATCGGCCGTGTACTCGAGATCAAGACCCATGAACTTGTCTTGCTGCCGAGCTTCGCCTAGCCAATGCTTGAAATCGGAGAGAAAACCCGCCACCTTAGCGCTATCGTTCGTGTACACGACGTTAAGATAGGTGTTGCCATGTGCAAGCACCTGCCCGTAGCGAGTGATTGGTGGTGCCGGATTCATGGTGGCCGGAGGGATGCAAGAAGAGGAGAGGAGAGCCGGCCGGCCGGAAGGAAGAAGAGAGAGGAGAGGATCGCCGGCGGGGAGAAGGAAGGAAGACAGAGGAGGAAATGAGAACTGCCCACTCGCCCGTATAGCCAATCGCGTGTAAAATCGTGGGCGGGAGTCGAACGGTTAGGGCTTTAGTACCGGTCCGTAACACGAACCGGTACTAAAGCTCCACCCGCCCAGCCCCGCGCGACGGTTGCCATGCCACAGACCTTTAGTACCGGGCCGTGTTACGGACTGGTACTAAAGGTCCCTTACGGACCGGTACTGCTGCCCCCCTCCGTTCTGACCGTTCGGACCGGTACTGATGCTCATTAGTACCAGCCGCAAACACAGCCAGGACTAAATCTCTGGACGTAAAGTCCTTTTTCTACTAGTGAGAAAACTAATAATTTAACAAACTGCAAACCAACACCTCATGGTTGGATGACTGGTCTACCTTCTATTTTCAGCAAACTGGCTTGATAAACTCTAGTCTCTAAAACTATCAAAAAATGGCATCTGTACTGCTATCGAGTATACAACAGGAACCATTCTGAAGAGATAAAAAGACTTACAAGCACAAAAACAACTACCAAGCTCATGACAGCAAAATCATTTTCCTCTTATTTCGGATATGACAAATGCAACGGCCCTGTACAAGTCCGGTTATGTCCTCTCCTCCCTAATCCCCCAATCAGAAGCTATATACCTGTTCATCCCTCAAATATCCCCTTTATCTCCTCTTCGAGTTCCTGGCCAGTGTACTTCCTCTTTTTGAACAAGCTGAGCACCTATGAGAGCCGAGCATTAATGCATTGTGTACATACTAAAATAATAAGCATGTAGAAAATTCAGCATAGATAAGTAAGCTTAGCATACTTTATTCATCGCACAAGGCTATGGCAAATAATAAGTATGTATTCATCGTTATATGTGACCTAGTATCTAGGAAAAATAATAAACTTCGAAAACGGCAAACATATTAGAAAAGTATTCTCGGAAATGAGCTATCATGTACGAACGTTCATAAGATTCAGGTCAAATGTAGAATGTTATGGTAATATTCATGACATAGTTTTTTTGAATGATCCCATATTCAGCAAAAACATGCATCTTGGAACCATGAACAATGTTGCCGAAGAAAGTTTTCATCTCCCTAGTATAAAAAATACATTTTTCATTTTCCGAGTGCTAAAAATGGCTTTTTTTGTGAAGCACCTACCAAATATATTTGTAACATTGGACCACATCGTTTTTTTAAAATACTAGACCATATTTATATACAAATAACCAAATGGTTGCTCGTCAAAAGCTTTCCATTCACCTCTCGTAAAATAGACAAATCTCTGCCGATCCAGCAGGAAACTAGTCAAGTTTGAACTACAGGTGCCTGGTTGTTTTCTCAAGATTTTTTGTAAAAATAATTTGTGGGTACACAAGTACCTATTTCATCAGAGATACAACAATAATTTTGCAAGATTCAACCCCTACATACGAACAGTCATGTCTTTTTTACCGTATTTTGAAACCCGCATACGAAATTCAAAATATATCGAAATGATGAAAATCTTTCGCATTGCATCGTTATATGTGACCTAGTACCTAGGAAAAATAATAAACTTGGAAAACGGCAAACATATTAGAAAAGTGTTATCGGAAATGAGCTATCATGTATAAACATTCATAAAATTCAAGCCAAATGTAGAATGTTATGGTTATATTCATGACATAGTTTCCGAATGGTCCCATATTCAGCAAAACATACATCTTGGAACCATGAACAATGTTGGCGAATAATGTTTTCAGTTTCCTAGTATAAAAAATCCATTTTTCATTTTCCGGGTGCTAAAAAGGCCATTTTTGTGAAGCACCTACCAAATATATTTTGTAAGATTGGACCACATCATTTAAAAAAAAATACTAGACCATATTTATATACAAATAACCAAATGGTTGCTCGTCAAAAGCTTTCCATCCACCTCTCGTAAAATAGACAAATCTCTACCGATCTAGGAGGAAACTAGTCAAGTTTGAACTACACGTGCCTCGTAGTTTTCTAAAAACAAATTGTAAAAATTATTTTTGGGTACACAAGTACCTATTTCATCAGAGATACCACAATAATTTTGCAAGATTCAACCCCTATCTACGAACGGTCATGTCCGCCGTTTTGACTGTATGTTGAAACCCCCATACGAAATTCAAAAAATATCGAAATGATGAAAATTCTTTGCATTGCATCTCTATATGTGACCTAGTACCTAGGAAAAATAATAAACTTGTAATACGGCAAACATATTTGAAAAGTGTTCTAAGAAATGAGCTATCGTGTAGGAACATTCATAAAATTTAGGCCAAATGTAGAATGTTATGGTGATATTCATGACATAGTTTTTCCAAATGATCCCATATTCAAAAAAAAATGCACCTTGGAACCATAAACAATGTTGCCGAAGAAACTTTCATTTTTCCAGTATAAAAATCCCATTTTTCATTTTCCGAGTGGTAAAAATGGCCATTTTTGTGAAGCACCTACCAAATATATTTTGTAACATTGGACCACATCTTTTTTTTTTAAATACGAGAACATATTTTATATATAAATAACCAAATGGTTGAGCGTCAAAAGCTTTCCATCCACATTTCGTAAAAAAGACAAATCTCTGCCAATCCAGTAGGAAACTAGTCAAGTTTGAACTACAGATTGTCGATGTGTGATTCCCACGGAACAGGGATAACCACTCTCGGGGGAGAAGTTCGTGAAGGGGACTGAACACGTTGGTCAACAACCTGCGACCGGCTCGGCGACGATGCTCGTCGAGCCTGTAGAGGAACAGCACAACAGAGATGGACTCCGGCCCGTACCCAGGTTCACGGCCCTCAGGGTGAGGTAAAACCGCTACTCCTGCTTGTCTGTATTGCTCAGTAGAGGGTGAGTACAACGAGCTTGCCGCGGGCCCTCGCGAGGCAGTGCGGAGCTTGGAGGGGGAAGGTTCGGGCCTTCTTCCTCCTTGGGCTCGCTCGGCTTGGCTAAGCTACTGTGGGGTGTCTATGGATGAGCGATCGATCGATCCGCCAGTCCTCCGCTACGGTGGCGCTCCTGCTCCTTATATAGGCGCCCCGGGCCTCATCCCTGCGCGCTGTGCAGTGGAAGGGTTCCCACATGGCGACGAAATGGTGGAGCAGGGTGCACCGCAGCTGAGGTGCCCATGGACTCGGTCCATGGTCGCAAGGCCTGCCTTCGTGGCAGGGCAGCCGCCGTCTTCGCAGAGCGGCCAGCTGGTACTGCAGAGACCGTGGGGGTGCCCATGGTGACGTCGCCGTTTGGAGCGTTGCGCCGGCCACCTGCTTTATCACCAGAGAGGAAATCCTTGGTGGCGGCGCAGGGGACACAGCGCTTTGTTGACTCCTTTTATCACCAGAACGGCAACTGGGGCGCCGTCGTCATCGCGCGCAGACGCGCGCGTCACTCTGCGGCTGCTGCAGAGGCCATGTGCGCTCTGCAGCGATTGCTTCGTAGAGAAGTATCTCCACAGGGCCCTGGAGGCCTTGTGGAGGGAGTTGTGTTGACTCCCCTTCAGGGGAGAAAAACCTTGCCGGGGGGGCGGCCTCAGGGGGAGCCCCTTCAGGCCCTTCGCTGCCCCCTCAAGTCCCCTCGAGAGAGCTCTCCCCTCGGGGGTCTCCCCAAGCGTTCCGCTTGGTCCTTAGTTGTTTCATCAGCATCGACGCGTGTGAGGGCCGTGGAGAGTGGGCTCTGCACACCCTAGAATCCACTGGGCCGACAGTAGCCCCCGGGCCCACGACGGGCACGGCGAGGCCCATCGGGCCCAGACGAAGCGTCGCGGGTCCAAAACGTCCGGCCTGCCCGTGACACGCGTCACTTGGTGGTGAGTTTGCGACGACTCGGTTTCTCCGGACGATCGTGCGTAGTGGGGGGTCCCACCACGTCCACCACGATCACGCCTTGGTAACTGCTCTGCCGGGGCATAAAGCTGCGCGCCGGTCCGAATCGCAGTCATTACTCCCATTCCGCGCCTCCAAACTTCCAGCTCTCGAGCTCTTAGTTCTCCAACTTGGGCGAACTCTTTCCTTCTCCGGTGCTCCGCTCCTTGCATCCTCCTCGACAATGGGCGGACCCAAAGGCAAGGCGGCGATGTCCACGCTCCCCTCCGATGCGCAGGGCGAAGAAGCGCTTGGACCCGCCCTGATCGGGGTGCGCGTCGATGCGGCGGCGCTGGGCAAGATTCAGCACCTGGTCGCCGGGAAGACCAATGAGAATGGCGCCAGCGCCATCCAGGCCGCGAGGCACGGCCGCCTTCCGACGGGGTTTTTCCCCATTTTCCTCCACACTCTCTTCGCCGGACTGGTACCTCCGTATTCGCCTTTTCTCGAGGCCGTCCTGGAGTTCTACCAGATCCACCTTCTCCGGAACACCGCGAAGGCCGAGCGGACGGGGTGCGTGTCCTTCCGCATTGCGGACGGCATGGGGGATGTCTACATCCCCATGTCGTGGAGCGACGACAAACCCGTCACGGCGGTGTCGAAGAAGGTAGACGACTTCAGGCAGAAGTGGTTCCTCATCGGCGTCAAGTCGCAGAGCTCCTTCCTCGAGGTCCCGGAGGTGCCGCCCGTGAAGAACACCCATTGGGGGAAGCAGGTCTTCCAGGGCCCCAAGATCGGAAGCCTCGTGGCGCGCATGGGACGCTTCGGGAGAACGGCCAGATGATCGCAGAGGACTTCGTGCGCCGCCGCATCGCTCCTCTGCAGGCGCACAAGAAGCCGATGTGGATGTACGCGGGTCCCTCCGACTCGATGCGACTCCACCCCTGCGACCATCTCCCCGCCGTCGTTGAGACCATCATGGGCGGCCTCTTCATCAACCCCGACGTGTCCGTGGCGGTTGCGGCGGAGCTGAGGCCTCTCCATCAGATAAACCTGGCCTCGCGCCTGGCGATTCTGGAGCGGATGCCCAGCTTCACCCCGCTAGGCCTGGCGGGGGAAGAGGAGGAAGATGGGCCCATGCCCGTGGCGAGGGGGCAGGATGCTGCGGATTCGCCATACGCGTCTGACGCCGAGCAGGGCGACGCCGCGGCTGGGGCCGTTCCCTCTGCAGGCGGGACGAGCTCGTCAAGGGCCTCGCCCCCTCCTGAGGAGGTCTTCGAGCTCTCCTCCGGTGACGACGAGGATGAGGCCGGGGCGGGGCGACAGGAGCCCCGAACCAAAGCGGCCCACGACAGGCCTGCCGGGGAGCCCCCAAGCACTTCCCTCAAGAGGAAAGCTGAGGCGGCTCCTGAGGGATCCGGAGCCCGGGCCACGCCTTCTTGGCGCTCGTCCGGCATGGTGTGGGTTGACACCCGCGCCAAGAAGACAGGGTAAGTGTTCGTGGTCCTGACTTTCTTCTTCAGTTGTCGTGGTGGTATCACGGCAGATGCCATAGGATGGCTAAAAGTGTGGGGCCGATGGACGCTGGTGGATCCGGGGAGGGCTAGCGAGCTAAGGAGCTCACACGAAGGACGACACGGAAACATCCAAACCGACTAGAGGGAGAATGAAACCGCAGGAACACACGAAGAACACACTCTAAACCACAAGCAACCACAAACACACACGATGTACCCAGGTTCGGGGCCCTCGTGAGGAGGTAACACCCCTACTCCTGCCTTGCTTCTCTCTATATGTGTCTCACAAGATCTACAAGGTGCTCCTTGAGCTGTTTTGGTAAGAACTAGGATGAACTATAAATGAGGAAGGAGTAAATGCTCTAGCAGTGAATGAGACTATAGTTTTGGCCCTCTCCTTGGTGTGTCTCCTCACAGGAGGAGTTATGGCGCTATATATAGAGTTCCTGCCGGGTTATCCGGGAACCCTAATTTCTCCGGGCCCCCCGGACAACAGCCCCCGTCCAACGGTAATGTCGACACCTCTACCACGACCTAACCGCCGGGCTATCCGACATAGGTCGAGGTAGGCCATGATGCCTCTTGCCGCAGCCGCCGCCGGCCTAGGTGATGATGCTTCCCCTGCCAGAGACAGGACGTGCCTTCTCCATGCCTTGTCTCCTGTCAGTCAGTTGCCAGTACAGTGGTATGGTCACGTCGCCCTTGTCTCGTGCCCTTTGTCCCGCGCCCGTGCCAGACGGGAGATGACCTTACCTCCGTGTCAGACGGGACAGTGTCCTTGCCTGCACTTGCCCTGCACTTGTACTTGCCCTTGACTTGTTGCCCGACATGCGGTATGTCGGACACATCCTCCTATCCCGGCACAAGTATACCGGGCTTGCCTCCGCATGCCGGCATGGCTATGCCGGGCCTGGACCTCCGACATACCTCACCGGGCTCGCACCTGTATGTCGGATCCTCCTTCCTGCACAACACATATAGATAGAGATCTCGGACATGGTTATGTCGGTTAGAACCTGTCGACTACCTCCGACATACGCTTAAGTCGGCCAAGCATACAACTTGGTCTAGCCGGGACCCTGCACACCAGCACCGGTTTCGGGCGTCGCACAAGAGAATGCCCCTAGGCCCAGCTACACGAAGATGTCTTAGGCTCGCTCCCAAAGACATCTTCGAGAAGCTGGTTCTTAGGAGAAATCTCTGCCTTTGCCTGAATGAGAGTGAGGGGCTGGGGGTCTATTTATAGTATTACCAGGGGAGACAGCTTGGCCCCTGCTTCCTCCAAAGGGCACCTCTTGACCTTTTCCAAGAGCCACCTCCTTCGTACCTCCAACAGGCGTCCCTTTACCTCCCGAAGAGTCAAAAGACCTTTGGCACCAGGCCAAAGATATTTACCACTGTAAACACGGGTATCTTACCCTTGCCTTTACCCTACCCGGGGGTAGGCCCCCCGACATCAGTCTTTTGCTTGTCTGCTCTCCCTGACTGATTTTCTTGTCTTCTGCTAGCGACCCGGCGCCTGCAAAGCGCCGTAGGCTCCGCAAGGCTGCGGACGTGAAGAAGGCCGCTCCAGAGGCCGCCACAGAAGAGGCCTCGAGGCCTGCGGAGGAAATTCCCGCAGGCCCTCACGGGGACACTCCCCAGGGCGAGGCCACCGCGCCGCCTCTGGAGGAAAAATGCCCCGAGGAGCAGGTGGAGAAGGCGGCCACCCCGCCGCGCGCTGCGACCCCGCCAGCACGGCAGGAGGCCGCGGCAGACACTACTTCGGCCCCGAGCCCGCCGAAGGTCGACGAGGCAGTGGGGGCTGAACTCCCACTGCCCCCGCCAAGCACCGGGGCGGAGGAGGAAGCGGCAGCTGCGGAGCAGGCCTTTCCTGCCCCAGGGGCCCAGGGCGAGGTGCCGCCTGAGGGGGGCAACGCCGGCGCGCAGGACGCGGGCGCCGGAGCGGAGGACGCGCCTCCGAGCCCTCGAGACCGCGCGGAGACTCCCCGCTCCAAGCTTGACGCGGGAGCAGGGCCCTCCGCCCCGAGCGAGGGCTCCCGGGCCCTTGTCCTCGGAAGCTGGGACTGGAGCAGGGGGCGACGCGACGTCGCCTTCCGCTTGGTGCGAGAGTCTCTGGAGGGGCTGGAGGCTCACCTTGCCCAGGAGGACGGGGAGCTCGCCCGGCAGAGGGACGAGCTCGCAGAAGCTTGGGCCGCGTTCCACGCGGCCGTGGATTCTCGCCGACGGAGCAACCAGGCCTTGCAGGCGGAGCGCGAGGAGGCGCTGCGTTTCACGGAGGAGGTCCGCGAGGGCGCCATGCGCGACGCCGAGGAGCTTCTGCAGCCCCTGAAGGCTGAGCGCCGGGCAGCGGTGGAAGACTTGGCCGCGGCCAGGGCGGAGCGGGAGGCTGTGGAGCACTCCCTGGCGGCCCAACACCACGGGCCTCGCCGACTCTGAGACCGTGCGGACCGCCCTGGAGGGGGTCCGCGCGAGCTTGGATGCCAGGGGCCGGAGTCTGGGCGAGCGCGAGGAGGACGTGCGCCGCCGCGACGAGCAGCTGGCCTTGCGGGAGCAGGAGCTGTCGGGGCAGCGCGCTGCCCTCGAGGCCCGTGAAGAGAGCCTGGCCGCCGCGCTCAGCAAGCACGAGCTTGAAGTGTCCACCCACAAGAAGGGTGTGGAACGCTTCAACGCTCGGTTCGCCCAGCGGAAGGAGGAGGCGGCGAAGATGCTCGAGGAGTGGGAGAAGGCGTACCGCACCGCCGTCTCTCGCGACTACAGCGAGAAGTTCACCAAGCAGGAGAGCCGCTTCAAGAAGAAGCTTGGCGAGAGCGGAGCCCGGATCCACCAGCTCGAGAACCTGAACGCTACCCTCGTCTCCAAGGTGAAGCGCGAAGCGGATCGCCGCCGCGCCGCTGAGGAGGCCCGCAAGCGCACGGAGCAGGACCTCGCCTCCCTCATGGCCGACATGGAAGAGATGAACCAGCAGGTGGGCCCTGCCGTGGAGAAGGCGGTGGAGGCGGTCGAGAGCGCCAAGGCGGCGCAGGTGCTGTCGTAGCAGCGGGAGCGCATGTTCCAGTCCTTGGTGGGCCGGGGCCGCGAGCTCGCCGCGAAGCTGGGAGTGGAGGCGCCGGCCGTTCCCCTTCAAGGCAACTCCGACGCCGCCACCTACCTCATGTACTTCGAGCAGCTCTTCACGGCGCTGGAGGGCCCCGCCGCGGAGCTCCGCGACGTCGTCGAGGAGGAGTGCCGCCAGCTCCTGGCGGTGGCGGTGGACCGCATCTTCTCCAACCTCGTGCACCTCCAGCCCGGGTTCGACCTCGCCACGGTGACCGAACCCCTCGAGGGGGAGGCAAGGTGGAAGGCCTCCAACTCCGTCCGCGACCAGGTGGATGACTTCTGCAGCCGCTTCAAGCGGTCCGCGGCGGAGGATGAGGAGGACGACGACGAGGAGAGCAGGCCTGAAGGAGAAGAATCCGGCCAAGACGACGGCGAGGCCTCTGCCTAACTTCCTCCTGAGATCCTCTCCTGCCATGTAGTGCGCTTGCAGCGCTGAAGGGGCATTTGTTTTAAATACTTTCGTTTAGCAGTTTGTAATATATTTCTTATTTTTTAACCAGTGCTGCCAAGTCTGTGTGTGCTCCCCTCGAGGGGCCTTTGCTTCAATTCCATGTCTTTTTCACTCTGCGTCGCTGGACCCTTCTCTTCGCACTATGACTCCGCCGCTGCGGTATGCTCGAGCAATGACTCGGCAAGGCCGGGGGGAGTTTAAGGCTTAGAGAGGTAAGAGCCCTCGAGTCGCGATGCTGAGGGCCCCCCTTTGACGCGCAAGCAGCCCACGGAGAGTGAGGGAAAGGACCACTCGAGGGACGCAGAGTGCTCGTGAGAGCGATGCAAGGGTTCTCTTGATGTGAACAGGGAACTTAGCTTCGCGAGGCTTTTCGCCCTGCGTGGGACTCCTCTGGCGATGTCCTTCCCTTCAGGGGCCGAGTTTTTCCTCCACAGGCCTGGAGAGGCTCTCGTTCCCTGTGGACGTTAGAGAGGCGAACCAAAACGCTAGAGCATAGTAGTAAGGACTTATGTGCGCTTATAGGTTTCCTCATGGGTGCCTCGCGAGGAGAGAGAGTACCAAGGTCCTTTGGGGAGGTGGCGTGTATCCGGGAGCATGCCCTTTAGCCAGAGCTCAGGATCCCTTGGATTTTGCAGTGCTGCTGGGGTGCTCTTGGGCACAGGCACCGTACTCAGCCCCCGCTCGCGAGGTGCGCATGGGAAGAATATAAGCGCACATTTGAAAGTAAAGGATGAAAGTGAAACTTGCCATCGAAATATTACATAGCGGCGCCTTGGCGCAAAGTTCACTTGGAACGAAAATGGCGCCTGAGCGCAAAGTTCACTTGGAACGAGAATCGGTTCATTACACTTGGGTTTGCCAAGCTAACGTTCCTTCCATGTCGAGGCATGGGGACCACCCATTAGTGGCAGAGGTTCACTGCGGCCTGCGGTGGCCCATTAGCAGGAGAGCTCAGAGGGCTGAGCCTCGGGAGAAGCTTTGAGAAGCTTGGAGGTGAAGCCGTGAGCTTCCCTCTAGAGACAAAAAATGCCTGGCGTGACTATGATCACGGGTAGAACTTGCGCAGATGCGCGATGTTCCACGGGTTCTTGACGGGGATGCCGTCTTCGGTCTCGAGGCGTACTGCGCCAGGCCTGGCGATGTGGGAGACCCTGTAGGGGCCTTCCCACATCGGCGAGAGCTTGTGGAGACCTTCCCTGGAGAGGATTCGCCTGAGGACGAGGTCACCCGCCTCGAGGGTGCGCGAGCGCACATGGCGGCTGTGGTAGCGTCGCAGATCTTGCTGGTACTTCGCCGCCCTGAGGGCGGTGAGGCGGCGCAGTCCCTCGAGGAACAGTAGGTCGTCGTTGTGGAGGCCCTCTTGGATGTCCTCGTTGAAGGCAAGGACCCGTGGGGATCCATGCTTGATTTCTGTGGGGAGGACAGCTTCGGCTCCGTAGACAAGGGCGAACGGCGTTTCGCCTGTAGGCCTTGAAGCGGTTGTGCGCATGGACCAGAGCACGGATGGGAGCTCATCGATCCAGCCCTTGCCGTGCCCTTTGAGGACGTTGAAGCTTCTGGTCTTGAGGCCCTTGAGGACTTCTGCGTTTGCTCGCTCGGCTTGACCATTGCTGCGTGGGTGAGCCACCAGGGCAAAGCAGACCTTGACGCCGAGCTTGTCGCAGTAGGCTCGGAAGATGCCGCTGGTGAATTGCGAGCCATTATCGGTGATGATGCGGTTGGGCACCCCGAAGCGGCAGACCAGGCTCCTGATGAATTTCACCGCGGCTCCGGCTGGAATGGTGCGCACTGGCTCAACCTCGGCCCACTTGGTGAACTTGTCGACGGCCACAAAGAGGAAGCGATAGCCCCCCTGCGACTTCGGGAAGGGGCCCAAGATGTCCAGCCCCCAGACCACGAACGGCCAGGAGAGCGGGATGGTTTGGAGTTCCAGTGCCGGCTGATGAATTTGCTTGGCGTGGAACTGGCAGGCGTCGCAGGCTTGCACAATGGCGACCGCATCTTGAAGTACTAGTGGCCAGTAGAAGCCGCTCCTGAAGACCTTGCCTGCGAGGGTGCGCGCGCACGAGTGGTGGCCGCACTCCCCGCTGTGGATGTCCTTGATCAGCGTTCGGCCTTCCTCGGGGGGGACGCATTTGAGCGCGATGCCGTTCGGGCGCTTGCGATAGAGGTCTCCCTCAAGGATGCAGTAGGATTTCGCCTGTCGAGCGATTCGCTCTGCTTCTGCATCTTCTTCAGGGAGGATCCCCTTCACCAAGTAGTCCTTGAGCTCGTCAATCCAGCCTGTGGCTTGGTGGGCTGCCGTAAGCAACAGACGCTCCCCTGTGCTGGGGCCGCAATCGGGGGCCCCAGACTCAGGAGGTGGTGGGAGCGCTTCATCTGTGCTTGCGGCTGTGGCCTCTTGAGGCTGCTTGATGGATGCCTTGGCGAGCCTTTCGTCAAAGACGCCGGCCTGCTGGGGTTGCCTTCGCGAGGCTCGCTTGGCGATATCATCGGCCTCCTGGTTCTCTTTCCTTGGGATATGCATGAGTTCCATGCCCCTGAAGTGCTTCTCGAGCTTGCGGACCTCTTCAAGGTATGCTGCCATGTGGTCGTCTTTAGGCGTGTAGCTCTTGTTGGAGAAGTTGACGAGCAACTGGGAGTCGCCCTTGATGAGTAGGTGCCTGACGCCTAGAGCGATGGCGGCCCTTAAGCCGGCGAGGAGGCCCTCGTATTCAGCGATGTTGTTGGAGATCTTGTCAATCGTGAAGCATAACTGGACAGCGTAGTAGAGCTTGTCGCCTTTGGGCGAAGACAGGACGACGCCTGCCCCGCCATTGCGGCAGGCAAAGGCTCCGTCGAAGTGCATGGTCCAGTGGCTGGGCATTGTGTCTCCAGCGGGCTCAGCCTCTTCCCCCCGAGGCTCTTCAGAGCTTGGGTCGGTCCATTCGGCGACGAAATCAGCCAGCGCTCGCCCCTTGATGACTCTTGTGGTGTCGAAGCGCAAGTTGAATGGCTGCAGCTCTATGTTCCATCCCGCGACACGATCTGTGGCGTTGGGGTTGCGCAGGATCTGCTCCAGGGGGAAAGCAGTGACCACCGTGATGGGGTGGCCCTGGAAGTAGTGTCTCAGCTTCCTGGAGGCGATGAGGAGAGCGACGAGAAGCTTCTGCTGCATCGGGTACCGCTCCCGAGCATCCCGCAGCACCGTGCTGACGAAGTAAACGGGGTGCTCGACAAGGGTTGTCGGTGGGGTTGCAGCGTCAGCCTGCTGCGGAGGCTCCTCAGGGCCCTTGTCGAGATCCGCCTGCCGGGGGGTCTCGACAGGGGTGCCAGGAGGGGCTTTGGGCTTTGGGGTGGCAGTGCTCTTCTTGGGGAGGACAGGCTCTTCCCTCTCGGCCACCAGGACGGCACTTGCGGTCTGAGGAGTGGCTGAAAGATACAGCTTCAGATGTTCGCCTGTCCTGGGGGCCACCAAGACTGGCGGGCTGGCCAAATACTTCTTTAAGTCCTCGAAGGCCTTGTCCGCCTCAGGGGTCCACTTGAACATGCCAGATCTCTTCATGATCTTAAAAAATGGCAGGGCTCTCTCGCCGAACTTGGAGATGAATCGGCCCAGGCTAGCCATGCAGCCTGCCAAGCGCTGCATTTCCTTGAGCCGGCGAGGAGGTTGCATTCCTTCTATGGCCTTGATCTTGTCAGGGTTTGCTTCTATGCCGCGGTGGGACACCAGGAACCCGAGGAGCTTGCCTGAAGGGACCCCGAAGACGCACTTGGCGGGGTTCAGCTTGATGTTCACCTTGCGCAGGCTGGCGAAGGTTTCCTCGAGATCCTTCAAGAGGGTGTCTCCCTCTCGAGACTTGACCACTATGTCATCGACGTAGGCCTCAGCGTTCCTGCCCATCTGTGCCCCCAAGGCGATCCTCATGAGCCTCTGGAAAGTGGCGCCAGCATTCTTCAGGCCGAAGGGCATGCATGTGTAGCAATACACGCCACAGGGGGTGAGGAATGCTGTCTTCTCCTCGTCCTCTTTAGCCATTTTGATCTGGTGGTAACCAGAGAAGGCGTCCAGAAAACAGAGGAGGTCGCAGCCCGCGGTAGAGTCCACGATCTGGTCTATCCTCGGCATGGGGTATGGGTCCTTGGGGCAGGCCTTGTTGACATCGGTGTAGTCGATGCAGAGTCGGCCTTCTCCAGCGGGTTTAGGGACAACCACGCCGTTGGAGAGCCAAGTGGGGTGCGCGACTTCGCGGACGACTTTCGCCGCCTTTAGCTTCTCTACTTCCTTGACGATAAATGCTTGCTTCTCGGGGGCTTGCTTGCGTGCTTTTTGCTTGACGGGGCGTGCGTCTGGACACACGGCTAAGTGGTGCTCGATCACCTCCCTTGGAACACCAGACATATCTGACGGAGTCCATGCGAACATGTCAGAGTTTGCCTGAAGGAAGGCGACGAGCGCGCTTTCCTATTTAGGAGGCAGGGCAGCGCCTATGGTGACGCTAGCCCCCGAGCCTTCGGCCCCTGAGCCACTGGTGCCCAGTGGCACCTTCTTCGTGGCAGCTTGCTCCTGAGAGAACACTTGTTTCTTCCTCTTGGGCCTCTCGAGAGGCTCCATGTCCTCGTCGGCCGGGAATGCCATGGCAGCTGCCTTGTAGGCGCTCTCGACAGCGCGCGTGGCGTCCAGGATATGACCATGGATGGCGATGGTGCCAGCGCTGCCGGGGATCTTGACCATGTTGTAGGCATGGTGCGTGACGGCCATGAATTTCGCGAGAGCGGGGTAGCCGAGGATGGCATTGTACGGCAGGCCGATGTGGGCGACGTCGAAGTCGATCAGCTCTGTGCGATAGTTCTTCTGCGTGCCGAAGGTGACGGCGAGCCGGACCTGGCCCAGGGGTTCGATGGAACCACTGGTGACCCCGGTGAACGGCCTGGAGGGCATAAGCCACTCGTAGGGCACTTGAAGCGTCTCGAAGGTCTCGACAAAGATGACGTTCAGGCCAGCTCCCCCATCAATGAGCGTCTTGGAGACGGTGATGTTGTTGATGGTGGGGGAGCAGACCAGGGGGAGGGTCCCAACAGTCTTGGTCGACTTGGGGTGGTCCTTGGCGTCGAAAGCGATGGTGTACTGGGACCACTTGAGGGGCCTGGAGGTCTCGGTGCTCGGGAGCACGGCGTTGAGCTCGCGGGCGAACTGCTTGAACTGGTTGTTCGACTTGGGCGCCTGAGACCCGCCGAGGATGCAGGCCATAGCCCCTCTCGGGGCCTGGTAGCCCCCATCCTCCTCGTCAGGGAGGTTGTTGTTCTTCTCGGCGGCGTTGGCTTGAGTGCCCGACGGCTTCTGGTAGCCGCCATCGCGCCTACCCCTGCCGTCTCTGCGGTAGCCGCGACCTCTGCCGCGGCTTCCGCTGCCTTCTCCTCGCTCGCGCTCCCTGCTCAGTCTCTTGAGGTCGAAGCAGTCGTCTGTGGCGTGTCCACGCCTGTTGTGGTAGACGCAGAACGGACGGTGGTCCGCCTCCTTGTCGCCAGGCTCGGGGGAGCTTCTGCGGGCGTTCTTGGTGGCTGGCTCTGCCGCTAGGACAGCAGTGGTCTTGCGCTTGGTCTCCTCGCGCTTCTTGTGGCTCTTGGAGCCCTCAGCCTGGTCGTCCCCTCGCTGGCTCATCTTGACGAAGAGGAGTCCTTCTTCTGCCTTGGCGCATTTGTCCGCGAGGTCGAACAGCTTCACCACAGAGGTGAGCTTGTCGTGAATGCCCAGCTTCTCGAGCATCCTGCGGTTCGTGACGCCCTCTCTGAAGGCGGCGATGACCTGCGTGTCAGGGATGTTCGGGATCTTGTTGCGCACTTGGCTGAAGCGCTGGATGTACTTGCGGAGGGTCTCATCCTACTTCTGCACCACAGCGCGCAGGTCGTTGTGGGTGAGTGCGCGCTCGTACGTGCCCTTGAAGTTGGCGAGGAACTGCTTGCAGAGCTCCTCCCAGGAGTCGATGGAGTCCTCAGGCAGGTTGAGGAGCCAAGACAGCGCGGAGTCCCTGAGCGCGTGGGAGAACCAGTTTGCCATGACCTTGTCGTCTCCTCCTGCAGCCTGGATGGAGGTGGTGTAGAGCTGCAGGAACTCGAGAGGGTTGGTCGACCCGTCGAAGCCCTTGGGGAGGGCCGGCCTGAACTTCTGCGGCCAGACCACGCGGCGCTGAGCGCGGGTGAAGGCCATGCAGCCAGAGGCGTACGTGGCGATTCCTCCCTGGAGAACCCTGCGGTTCTGCTGCCCTGCCTGGCCGAGCTCCTCAACGAGGCGATTCTGGAGGTCTCTGCGGCGCTCCATGCCCACCCGCGCGTCAGGCGCAGTACGCTGCACGATCTGGCAATCGTGCGGCGAGGAGGCGTGATAGGGAGCCCTCTGCGCTGCGGCCGGAGGCGGTCCTGGCGGCGGTGGAGGCGCATCTGGTGCAGCTGTTCCCGCGCGGCCGGAGTGCTGGACCATGGAGCGCGACGGGGTGGGGCGCGTGGTGGCCACGTCGACGAGGTGGTGGAGGCGGTCCAACCACTGGTCGTGGGCCTTAGCGCTAGGCCGGTAGCGTAGGAGCTCCTGGGCCATGAGGAGCGCGGTGTGCGGCGTGGGCTCTGGGCGTCCCTGAGAGGACGCGCCTTGGCGCCGCGACGGATGCGAAGACTCGGCATCGTCGTTGCGCTCCGGGGGGCCGTCCCCGTCGGCGCGGTGGCCGCTGTCATTGTACTCTTCGCTCTCAGGCTCCTCCACCTCCGGGCCGGTGTTGGCGCGCTCGGCAGCGCGAGGGCGGCCGCGGCGGGCACGGGTGGGAGCTGTGCCGGGCTCGGTGTGAGCCCTGTCAGTTGCGCGCCTGTTGGCGCGCGTCGTGCGGGTGTCCGTCATGGCGGAAAGCCGGCTGGAGGTTGAAGACGTGCCTCAGTCCCCTACCTGGCGCGCCAAATGTCGATGTGTGATTCCCACGGAACAGGGATAACCACTCTCGGGGGAAAAGTTCGTGAAGGGGACTGAACACGTTGGTCAACAACCTGCGACCGGCTCGGCGATGATGCTCGTCGAGCCTGTAGAGGAACAGCACGACAGAGATGGACTCCGGCCCGTACCCAGGTTCACGGCCATCGGGGTGAGGTAAAACCGCTACTCCTGCTTGTCTGTATTGCTCAGTAGAGGGTGAGTACAACGAGCTTGCCGCGGGCCCTCGCGAGGCAGTGCGGAGCTTGGAGGGGGATGGTTCGGGCCTTCTTCCTCCTTGGGCTCGCTCGGCTTGGCTAAGCTACTGTGGGGTGTCTATGGATGAGCGATCGATTGATCCGCCAGTCCTCCGCTACGGTGGCGCTCCTGCTCCTTATATAGGCGCCCCGGGCCTCATCCCTGCGCGCTGTGCAGTGGAAGGGTTCCCACATGCCGACGAAATGGTGGAGCAGGGTGCACCGCAGCTGAGGTGCCCATGGACTCGGTCCATGGTCGCAAGGCCTGCCTTCGTGGCAGGGCAGCCGCCGTCTTCGCAGAGCGGCCAGCTGGTACTGCAGAGACCGTGGGGGTGCCCATGGTGACGTCGCCGTTTTGAGCGTTGCGCCGGCCACCTGCTTTATCACAAGAGAGGAAAGCCTTGGTGGCGGCGCAGGGGACACAGCGCTTTGTTGACTCCTTTTATCACCAGAACGGCAACTGGGGCGCCGTCGTCATCGCGCGCAGACGCGCGCGTCACTCTGCGGCTGCTGCAGAGGCCATGTGCGCTCTGCAGCGATTGCTTCGTAGAGAAGTATCTCCACAGGGCCCTAGAGGCCTTGTGGAGGGAGTTGTGTTGACTCCCCTTCAGGGGAGAAAAAC
This sequence comes from Poa annua, assembly GCA_026929855.1. NCBI lineage: Eukaryota > Viridiplantae > Streptophyta > Magnoliopsida > Poales > Poaceae > Poa > Poa annua. Next base: position 44,854,618 of record CM049434.1, read on the forward strand.
CTTGCCGGGGGGCGGCCTCAGGGGGAGCCCCTTCAGGCCCTTCGCTACCCCCTCAAGTCCCCTCGAGAGAGCTCTCCCCTCGGAGGTCTCCCCAAGCGTTCCGCTTGGTCCTTAGTTGTTTCGTCGGCATCGACGCGTGTGAGGGCCGTGGAGAGTGGGCTCTGCACACCCTAGAATCCACTGGGCCGACACAGATGCCTCGTAGTTTAATCAAGATTTAATGTAAAAATCATTTTTGGGTACAAAAGTACCTATTTCATCAGAGATACCACAATAGTTTTGCAAGATTCAACCCCTACCTACGAACGGTCATGTCCGCCGTTTTGACCTATTTTGAAACCACGTACGAAATTCAAAAAATATCGAAGCGATGAAAATCCTTCGCATTGCATCGTTGTATGTGACCTAGTATTCAGGAAAAATATCGAATTTGAATTAAAAAAAAAGAAACGTGAACTTGAATTACTTTTAGGAAAATCCTCCGAGCAAACTATCACGTAGTTGTAGTTTAAATTTGAATTACTTTAAAAAAATCAGGACGAACTCATTTAAATAGGCAAAAATAGGTAGAAACATGTATAATTTTGGAAAAAGATATTTTTTAAAATATTTTCAAAATTGTATATAATTATATAGGAAATCTTTACAAAACTATCAAAATTTAGTTGGCTGGAATTTGAGTTCAAAATCAAAGTTATATAAAAAAGAAAATAAAAAAGAAATGAACAGAAAAAATACTATCCAAGTGATGCATGTAAAATGCATACATGAACTTTGCATTGTATTACTCTTATTCCTACATATTTGCAACTTATATGATGTTATATTCATGTTTTATAATGATTTCGGGGATTTTCTAAACAATCCCCCCTCTTTTGGTTCTAACTCTGTTTTCCAGAAAACGTCTTTTTTAGTGTTTTGGACTTTCCGGGAGCTTCGGGACTCGAAAAAGGGCAAGGCCAAAGAGAACGGTTCAGAATTTTCGAGACGAACGGAATGAGCCAAAAATGAAGACCAGAAGCCCAACCACCTAGGAGATAGGGGCCCGGCGCGATCAGATTCCCTGGCCGCGTGGGACCCCCTCTTTTCCCCCTCATGGCTCCGATGACGTCCGTTTTCGTCTCCGTGGCTTCGTCTTGACCTAAAACCGGCTATAAAAATAGTCCCCCGAGGAGTTTCGCATCACGGCGGCGGAGAAACACAAAACCACGAAACAGAGAGGCAGAAGGCTGCCGCCGGAGAAGATCGGAGGGGGGAAACGCTGCCGGAATCACCTCCGGAGGGCTCCACCCCCCTCCGGCGTGTTCATCATCAACATCTACAGCAAGACCATCTCCTCCAACATCTCATCGTCACCATGATGAAGGGGGAGTAGTCCACCCCTTGGACTTTGGGTTTGTGGTGGTAACTTGATCTAATCTCTCTATGTATGATCATTGTTGAAGTGCATACGATGTGCCTTGCATGATTATGGATCTATCTATGTAATTCCTATGGTGGATATTGTGGTGTGAGATGATATTGGTTATGCATTTACCGTTGTGTTGGATCTCTTATGGCTTGTCATACTTTGGAGATATTCTACTCCCTCCGTTCCAAATTAATTGACTTCTATTTGCCCACATATGTGTATGTCATGTGGACAAATAGAAGTCAATTAATTTGGAACGGAGGGAGTATGATGCATGTGGTGGTTTGAGTTATGCATAATGCCTTGTTTATCCTTGTCATGAGGTGATTGACACCACCAAGTGTAGATAGATGAGAGAGTTGTGGTCATGCACACGAAATATGAATCATTGCACTAGTGTTTAGAATATTATCCATTATGAAGTATGATGTATGTGGGTACGAGATGGCCAATGTGACAGAAGGCATAGGTATTGAGTGACACAGTACCGTCCAACATCTTTTATCTGGGGGTAAAAAGGGAGAAGTATGATGTGGGTGTGACAGCAACCACGCTAGCCTTACGAGGGTGACACTTGCAACACAAATGAGTATTTCTTTCAACTATGTGTTTTAGGACATATAGCCGTCATAAAAGTTACCATTAAAGCATGACAATTGTGTGTACTTTTTATCTATAACATGATAATCACCATAGATGGGAGAGAGAGGATTGAGTGAACCCATGAACCCATGTCCATTGTTCCTATAACAGAAAACCTTTGTCTTGGCCTCTTGCATTGAAGAGGATTGGGACACTTTTTACATTCCTGTTTTGTTACATTAAACTTCCATTCATTAAAACAACCATCTTGTTCTTTAAACTTGTTTAGTGCATAATCAACTAAAACTTGTGACACGATAACCTTTTCTTCTTGCTCCTGCAGATCGATACCCTACTTCCACATTGAGAGGTACTACAGTGATCCCTTGCTCTTGGGGGTTATCAAGTACTTTTCTGGCGCCGTTGCCGGGGAGCGTAGCGCTTAAGTTTTTATTCTTGTTTGCACTAGATATTTATTTTCAGTTTTGCATATACTCTAGTTTACTTTCAGGTTTGCATTTAGTTTAGTTTACTTTCCGTTATATATATCAAAAACACAAAAATTATAAAATGGAAAACTACAAAAATATTAGAGAACTTTATAATATCTATCTTGAGTTAGGACATGAAGTGTTTGAGGTGAAAATTAAAAAATATATGGAAATTTATTTGCATAATAATCATGTGAGTGGTAATACTATTGGTGTGAATTCTTTGAACACCTTTATTGATAATGCTACGGAAAACCTTAAGCTTGGGGAAGTTTGTTTTGATGAATATGATATTTTTAGTCCCCTAAGTTTGGAAGAGAAAATTTATTTTGATAATACTATGTCTCCTATTTATGATGATTACAATGATGAATATGATATTTTTAGTCCACCTATTATTGAGGATAAAGTTTATTATGATTATGATATGCCTCCTATATATGATGATTATGAATGTTTTACTCCCACTATCACTAATAAGAAGGATTTTACTTATGTGGAGAGTATTAATACTTTCATGCTTGTAGATCATGAAAGACATGCTCTATGTGATAGTTATATTGTTGAATTTATTCATGATGCTACTGGAAGTTATTATGAGAAGGGAAAACATGATTCTAAATATTTCAATATTATTACATTCCCTCTCTTTAAGTTGAAAGTATTGAAATTGCTCTTGTTTTATCTTCCTATGCTACTTGCTTTGTGTTTCAATGATGTATTTTCTTATAAGATCCCAATGCATAGGAAGTGGGTTAGACTTAAATATGTTTCATATTTTTCTTTTGATGCTCTCTTCTGTGTTTCAGTTCTTATTCATATGTGAGCATCATTAAAACTGTCATGTCTGTCCAGAAAACAGATTCCTGAGCTTCACTACGAAAAATGTATAAAATCACAGAAAAGGAATTTTGACCTGACATTTTATGAAAGCAATATTAAGTTATTATTACACATTTCATTAGTTCAAAGTTTTCTGATTTGAGCAACTTAAGTGCCTCTAAAAATTCACGCTTTACGGGCTGTCCAGTTTTTTACAGATTATGTCTTTATTTTACATCGCTCTCATTACTTGTGTTTTGTATGGTTCTTTTGATCAAGGAGCAATACAAAACCATAGTATCATTAGTTAATGTTTAGAATCAACTCATGATATGTCTTTGTTGTACCTATGTGGATTTAATTTATGGAGACACTAACCCCTCTAATCAAGTTTTATGATGAGTTTTGTGTGAAGAGAATTTTCAAGTGAAAGAGTTGAGGGTGATGAACAAAGATCAAGAGGGACAAACACTAAAGCTTGGGGATGTTACCCCTGGGCTCAACCTACATATATCAAGTAAGTGCAAGAATTCAAGCTTGGGGATGCCAAGCCACCTCACTCCAATCATCTTGATACCAAGTAAGTAAGCCTAGCTATATGGCTATAAAGAAAGCGCTTTAGGGAGGCAACCCGGTTGTTTTTATTTGAGATTTTCTTTGAGTCCTCTTGCTGTACCAAGGGACTTTGTTTTTAGTTTAGGTTGTGGAATTTTTAATGAAGTGCCAAGTTTTACCCATTTGGGCTTAGAAAAGTTGCTTTTTCTATTCGGAGATTTTATTCCAGCACGAATCTGTGCACGGTATGATTTTTAATTCCTATTCTCTAACTCCGAATGAGGTGAAATTTGAACTTTAGTTTCAAATTTTCATACTATGTAAGCGTGAATTGTTTCAGATTTTTTCGACATATATACGTTTTGCTGCTGCTGTTTTTCTAGACAAATTCTGTCCCTTTTTGTTTAATGCATTCTTTAAGCTTTTCACTTGAATCTTTTTGATCCAATTGAGTTTATTAGAAGGAATACAACATTATAAACTTTTTGGACATGTTTCTTATGTTTGTCTAATTATTTCATACAGCAAGCAATTCTATTGTTTTGTGCCTACTAATGTCATCCCACAGAAAAGAAATGGGAGAAACGGTGTTTTGAAGTTTTTTCACAGGGATTAGAGGAGATGCACCAAGAGATATCCAAGGATGGTGAAGACCATAATCTTGGGGATGTGAAGACAAACCCACCGAACCAACATACTCTCGGTGTGCACACGTCTAACTTCTGTTTTTCGTTCATTGCACTTTATCGCGTAAACTTAGAGCGGTTCTTTTTGTTCTTTTTATTTCGGTTTGGTTTTTTGTTTGAGACCACCACTTCTCATTTATGTTATGAGAGAGCTAATGGAAGTTTGGGTTGAAGTAAGTTGGATGCTATAAAAAATTGGGAAGAGAATGTTTGAGTTGATTTAAAAAGATACATATAGTTGCATGATTTATGTGCTTGTTAATGAGTATTAATTTGCAAGTGTCTTATGAAGAGTTATTTTTTATTCATGTTTTATATGCTGAATGATGCTTTACTTTGTTTAACATGAAATGGTTAGCTCTATGGACATTTATGCATGCATTTAGATGGTCAACTTTCTCCCTCTTGCTAGCCCAAAAATTCCAACAAGTAAAAAGCTTGTTTTTCAACACCTTCAACCAAGTTTTTCCAGTGAGTCCACCATATCTACCTATTAGCTAATATGCTATTCCAAGTATGTTTACCATGTTATATTGTTTTATCTATGCTTCCAAATTAAGATGCTTATGTCATTGGGATTGTCATGGATAAAGTTGGTTAAAAAGCTCTCACGAACTTGATGCACACATTACTTTTATTGCACTTAATAAACTTGACCCATTGTGATTAAAATTATGATGTTTTGGGCTTGACAAAGGTCTTTGGTTGGGCGTTAGCTCATATGTGCTGTCACATGGCAAGCTTTCAACGTGTTCTGTATCTCATTTAAGTTGATATCATGTTCTTTTGTTGATGGATGCCTAACATTGCATGAAATAAAGATGGAAACTTAGTAAGTTCGGGCGAGTGGTATTAATGGCTAGAGAGACACCTGTGGCGGCTAACTTAAGCCATGTGGCCCATGGTGGAAATTTGCAACATACCCATAGTGGAGGAATCTATGATACGTCTCACAACAGAAAAAACATTTGCAAGAAAAAGCATTAGTAAAAGAAAGAGATGTTGAGATGTCCACTGTTTGCTTCCTTTGTCATTTGGACATATGCTCATTCTGTGTCCTAGGGAAAAGGGTACCCTGGGTGATACTCTCTATGACGCCACTTTTACTCACGATGACTGTAACCTTTACTTGCTTTGTGGCCCAAGTTGAGTAGCGAGTCGGAGAGGTTTTTGTTTTCAAGGGGCATGAGACTTTTGACCCATACTTTGTCAAGCACATAACTCATATTTGCTTTCACTTTCAACTATTAATCACTAAAGATGATATGATAGGGGTAATGAGAACTTCACACCAATGGATACCACATGGCAAACATTTATTTAAGTTGAAGCATTAGGAAGCTAGATGATACTCTTACATGTTATACCTCTACTTATTTATCTATGTTTCCAAAGTGTCCACCTTTTATATTCAGATTTCTATAAGAATACTCTATGACCAATATAGGATATCTTTTTACTTTTTCATTTATGCATTCATTTGGCCCATAGAACTTTTCTTTCATGTTACACTTTGTGAATTATTATTAAACATTTTTACCTTGAATATTTGATATCACTTGATAATATATCTTGTATGTTGCTACTCCTTATTAAGAATGAATCATTTTACTCTATGTAGAAATCATCTTTGATATCCTTTGATAGTAATAAAATGCCAAGTCCATGTTTAGTTTTATCACCTTCATACTCGAGGACGAGCATGGGTCAAGCTTGGGAATGTTGATGCATGTAAAATGCATACATAAACTTTGCATTGTATTACTCTTATTCCTACATATTTGCAACTTATATGATGTTATATTCATGTTTTATAATGATTTCGGGGATTTTCTAAACAATCCCTTCTCTTTTGTTTCTAACTATGTTTTCCAGAAAACGTCCTTTTTAGTGTTTTGGATTTTCCGGGAGCTTCGGGACTCGAAAAAGGGCAAGGCCAAAGAGAACGGTTAAGAATTTTCGAGACGAACGCAATGGGACAGAAATGAAGACCAGAAGCCCAACCACCTGGGAGATAGGGGGCCCGGCGCGATCAGATTCCCTGGCCGCGTGGGACCCCCTCTTTTCCCCCTCGTGGCTCCGATGCCGTCCGTTTTCGTCTCCGTGGCTTCGTCTTGACCTAAAACCGGCTATAAAAATAGTCCCCCAAGGAGTTTCGCATCACGGCGGCGGAAAAACACAAAACCACGAAACAGAGAGGCAGAAGGCTGCCGCCGGAGAAGATCAGAGGGGGGAAACGCTGCCGGGGTCACCTCCGGAGGGCTCCACCCCCCTCCGGCGTGTTCATCATCAACATCTACAGCAAGACCATCTCCTCCAACATCTCCACCATCGTCACCATGATGAAGGGGGAGTAGTCCACCCCTTGGACTTTGGGTTTGTGGTGGTAACTTGATCTAATCTCTCTATGTATGATCATTGTTGAAGTCCATATGTTGTGCCTTGCATGATTATGGATCTATCTATGTAATTCCTATGGTGGATATTGTGGTGTGAGATGATATTGGTTATGCATTTACCCTTGTGTTGGATCTCTTATGGCTTGTCATACTTTGGAGATATTCTATGAGTTCTACTTTGTGAGATGATATTGGTTATACTTTTGAGTTATGCGCCTTGTTTATCCTTGTCATGAGGTGATTGACACCACCAAGTGTAGATAGATGAGAGAGTTGTGGTCATGCACACGAAATATGAATCATTGCACTAGTGTTTAGAATATTATCCATTATGAAGTATGATGTATGTGCGTACGGGATGGCCAATGTGACAGAAGGCATAGGTATTGACTGACACAGTACCGTCCAACATCCTTTATCTGGGGGTAAAAAGGGAGAAGTATCATGTGGGTGTGTGATGTCTACGCACGCTTCTATTCTCGTAGACAGTGTTGGGCCTCCAAGAGCAGAGGTTTGTAGGACAGCAGCAAGTTTCCCTTAAGTGAATCACCCAAAGTTTATCGAACTCAGGGAGGTAGAGGTCAAAGATATCCCTCTCAAGGAACCCTGCAATTAAGATACAAGAAGTCTCTTGTGTCCCCAACACACCCAATACACTTGTCAGATGTATAGGTGCACTAGTTCGGCGAAGAGATAGTGAAATACAAGTAATATGGATGATTATAAGTAGTAATTGCAATCTGAAATAAAAATGGCAGCAAGCAAACATGTAGCAAAACTTGTTGTAAACGGTGTTTCAATGCTTAGAAACAAGGCCTAGGGATCATACTTTCACTAGTGGACACTCTCAACAATGACATCAAAGCTGAATAATAAATACTACTCTCAAACACTCTCTTGTTGGATGATAAACACCATTCACTGCGTAGGGCTACAAGAGCACCCCCAAAGTCAGAGTAAACTAACACCACAGCGTCATAAAGGAATCACACACGGTGCGCTCACTGTCACCTTCACAACCGTGAATAACCCCGGAGTTCATATTAAAGTAACCTCTAGAGTGCATAATAGATAAAGAGTAACATCACATATTCAACTAGATTACAAAGCTCATGATCACATAAAGATCACACCATGGGAGAGATAGATAAACCACATAGCTACCGGTAGAGCCCGCAGCCCCGGGGGAGAACTACTCACTCCTCATCGTAGGAGTCAGCAACGACGATGGAGATGGCGGTGGAGTTGATGGAGATGGCTCCGGGGGCAATTTCCCGTCCCGGTAGGGTGCCGGAACAGAGACTTCTGTCCCCTGAAACTTGTCTTCGATGGCGGCGGCGCAGCGGAACTCTTCTCTAGAAAACGACGATTGATCTAGGGTTTTCATGTCGGGGGCATTATATGGGCGAAAGGGCGAAGGTGGTGGAGCCACGAGGGGCCCACACCATGTGCTGGCGCGGTAGAGGGGGGAGCTGCACCGCCATGTGGTGTGGCTGCCTCGTGGGCCCCCTCCGTCTCCTCTTCGGTGTTCTGGATGCTTCCGGGGAAAATAGGGACTTCGGCTTTTGTTTCGTCCAATTCCGAGAATATTTCCTTAACAGCTTTTCAGAAACCAAAAACAGCAGAAAACAGGGAACTGTCACTGTGGCATCTTGTTAATAGGTTAGTCACAGAAAATGCATAAAATTATATAAAGTGTATATAAGACATGTAGCAATAGGTATAATATAAGCATGGAACATAAGAAATTATAGATATGTTTGAGACGTATCAAGCATCCCCAAGCTTAGTTCTACTTGTCCCGAGTAGGTAAAATGATAACAAGAATAATTTCTGAAGTGACACGCTTTCACATAATCTTGATCATATAATAATGTAATGCATGTAAATTGAGATCAAATGAATAAGAGCTGTAGTTTATATTGATATCAAATGAGTAATGAGTAAACAAGTAGAAAGAACAAAGTAAAACTTTCAATGAATCAATACTAGAGAACAATCAACCGTGCAAAGTAGATATTAAAGATGATTTAAGCTTCAAGAACAACAATATAATCATCTAATGCATCCAACACTCATGACAACTTTGTGAAAGGATCAAGTCAAGCAATAACAATATGCACGTAGAAAATCATCTCTCTATTTGTTCACTTAAAAACAAGCAAGCGTTCAGCGTTGGTTCCTGGCACCATGATGTTGTGGCTAAAAGAATGATAAGGGGGGTTTGGAAGGCCAACGGAAGAAAGTCTCACACAGCTGAAAGTGATCATTAGACAAGAGGAAGTCTTATAATCGAAGCTATGCAAGGAGTAGTGATTGCCACACAACGGATGCACATAGAGCTATAAGTGTATGAAAGCTCTCCAATGGAACTAGTGGGGGTGCATCCAACTTGCTTGCTCATGAAGACCTAGAGCACTTTTGAGGAGGCTCATCATTGGAATATACAAGCCAAGTTCTATAATGTAAAGTTCCCCACATAGTTATGCAAGTAAAACATGAAAACTCTCTCATATGGAGTAAAGGTGCTAAACATGAGCACAAATGATGACTATGAATACTACAGGTGCTATAACATGAGCACAAGTGTGGATAAAGAGTAGTAATGTTGCCCCCTTTTTATTTTTATTTCTTTCTTTTTTTTCTTTTCTCTTTTTCTTTTTTTTTTTTACTTTTTCTGTTTCTCTTTTCGATGGCCTCCATGGCTCTTTTCACTTTTAGGGGCAAACATTCTAATATGACAACACACTTTTGATACAAGTAACTCATAAGGAATAAAACATAGTGTATGAAACGGTGCCTCTGCCAGTGTAGCAGGATATGCAATGATCTAGCGTAACATGGGTAAAACCACACATCAGCTGTAAAGAATCATGCAAGGCAATATATAAATGATAAATGACAACAAGTCATGTAATGTAAGATGAAAGTTGCATGGCAATATATCTCGGAACAGCTATGGAAATGCTGTAGTAGGTAGGTATGGTGGATGTTTTGAGGAAGATATTTGGCTTATGTGTAGGAGAACATGATGAAGATCTCCCACGAGTTTTGGATGTACACGCGAAGTATGCACCAACTCTCAATGTGAGAAAGGGCAATGCAAAGTACCGAAGAGGCTAGCAAATATGGTGGTGGAAGTGCCATGAAAACCGCAGCTTAGAACTCACAAACAAAAAGATTCCAACTAGAAATATGATCTTACAAGGCATAATGAAAATCACTCCATGAGGGACTGTGGCAAATGAACAAGTCACTGTTGGGACCCTGACCGTAGCGCATAACACAAAGTCATTACGGTTGCTTTTAACATTAGAAGTCATATATCATTATGCTATCAACTGGATATTTAAGTGTGGCACAGTTTCAAGTTTTCTAGACCAACCATTAATCATTCCACTTTACTAAACCATCATGTTTACCATTAAGCATATTAATATCTCAAAACAACATCAATGATTCAAGTGACACAATTTAATGATCTACAAGATTATGTATCATTTCATCATACCATCTACCACATTTAACATTTTCTGTTCTTAACCAAACACCAATCAACTTATCTAAAAATAAACTCTCCAAGTATTTAACAATGAGATATGAGAGTATAATATAAGAAAACTAACAGCTCTAACAAGAGATGCATGAAAAACAAGAGCTAATAGTATTGAAGTAACATAGAAGAATACTCAACAAGTATAAGTGAAGAATACGAGTATTCATAAGAAAAAGCGGAGCGTGTCTCTCTCCCACAAAGGAATGCTAGGATACATTTTATTCAGAGAATGAAAATAACAAAAACAAAAACAAAAACAAATAGACGCTTCAAGTAAAGCACATAAGATGTGTCGGAATTAAAATATAGTTTCACTAGAGAGGACCTGATAGTTTGTTGATGAAGAAGGGGATGCCTTGGACATCCCCAAGCTTAGACGCTTGAGTCTTCTTGAAATATGCTTGGGTGACCCACGGGGGCATCCCCAAGCTTAGGATCTTTCATCTTCTTGATCACATCATATCATCCTTCTCTCTTGATCCTTGAAAACTTCCTCCACACCAAACTCAAAGTAGACTTCATTAGAGGGTTAGTGCATAATCAAAAATTCTCATATTCTGCATGGAAAAAACCATTACACATGCTACTGGACATTAGCTACAGCCACTGGTATTTTATGGAACAAAAAGATCCATTCAAAAACAGCAAAAGGAGCAATGCAAAATAAATGGCAGAATCTGTCAAAAACAGAACAGTCCGTAAAGACGAATTTTTTTGAGGCACTTAACTTGCTCAAATCAGAAAACTCAAAACTATTGAAAGTTGCGTACATACCTGGGGACCACGCACAAAAAATGTCAGGTCATTTTGATTTTTCTGTGAATTCTTACGAATTAAACGGTGGACAGCAGAAAATTGTTCCTGTGCAGAAATTCAAATCTAGTATCAACTTCCTACTAGAGGCTTTACTTGACACAATAATGCGATAAAATAAAGATACAAAGGAGTTGTTACAGAAGTAAGCAAGCTCCTTGACTCAAATAAAAGCAAAATAACAGAAATAAAATAATGGGTTGTCTCCCATAAGCTCTTTCTTTATAGCCATTAAGATAGGCATAGTGATTTTAAAAGATGCTCACGTAAGAAATAAGAGTTGAGGAAAAAGAGAGCATCAAAAAGCAAATACGAAACACTTTTAAGTCTAACCCACTTCCTATGAAAAAGAATCTTGTAAAGAAACAAGTCATGAAAGCACAAAGCAACAAGCATAGGAAAGCAAAACAAGTGCAACTTCATGATTTTCAACATAAAGAGGGGAAACTTAATATTGTTGAGATGCATAAAACTATGTTTCCCTCTCTCATAATAACTTTCAGTAGTAGAAATAAATTCAACCATATAAGAATCATTCAACTTAGAAAATATAGGCACATAAAGAGGATCATTAAATTTATTTTGGAATTCATTAGCATGCTTCCCTCTTTCAAAATAGTTATTAAGATCAATATCAAGTTTAAGATCATGGTTGCAACAAAGATTTGGAACTAGAGGCAATTGCAAACTACATAAGTATTTCTCAACATAAGCAAATTTCTCCTCCATGGTGTAATTAGGAGAATTCAAGAACAAAGCAGGACTCTCATGAGTAAGAGTACCATCACAAGCAGCAATTATATCATTTTTATCCTCACATAAATAAGTAATAACTTCTAAACATAGAGGATTATCGATAAGCATAGGACCATCATCTAAAGCATTATCATATAACATATTTAAGCAATACTCATCATTATCATCAATAAGTTCACTTGTAGCATCATGAATAAAATTTACTACATAACTATCACATGAAACATTCTTATCATGAGCCACATGCGTAAAAGAATTAATACTCTCCACATACGCATAGTCATTCTTATTAATTGTAGTGGGAGCAAATTCAACAAAATAGCTATCATTATTATTCTCATCACCATAATCATCAAATATAGGAGGCATATTGTAATCATAATTAATTTTCTCCTCAATAGTAGGTGGACTGAAAATATCATATTCATCATTATAATCATCATATATTGGAGGTATAGTATCATCAAAGTAAATTTTCTCCTCCGTGCTTGGGGGACTAAAAATATCATGGTCATCAAAACCAGCTTCCCCAAGCTTAGAATTTTCCATAGCATTAGCAATAATGGTGTTCAAAGAATTCATACTAATAACATTGCTACTAGCATGCAAATAAAGTTCCATAGGTTTTTTAATTTTCTCTTCAAAAGTATCATGTCCTAATGCAATATAAATTTCATAGAGATCTCTAATTTTGTTGTTGTTTTCCATTTAGCCTAACTAGTGAAAATAAAAAACAAGAAACAAAAAGTAATAACTGCAGGATCTAAAGGAGATACCTTCAAGCACTCACCTCCCCGGCAACGGCGTCAGAAAATAGCTTAGTAGCCAGAGGATGTGAGTACCTTTTACCTTACCTCCCCGGCAACGGCGCTAGAAAATAGCTTGATGTCTATGCACGCTTCTATACTCATAGACAGTGTTGGGCCTCCAAGAGCAGAGGTTTGTAGGACAGCAGCAAGTTTCCCTTAAGTGAATCACCCAAGGTTTATCGAACTCAGGGAGGTAGAGGTCAAAGATATCCCTCTCAAGCAACCCTGCAATTAAGATACAAGAAGTCTCTTGTGTCCCCAACACACCCAATACACTTGTCAGATGTATAGGTGCACTAGTTCGGCGAAGAGATAGTGAAATACAAGTAATATGGATGATTATAAGTAGTAATTGCAATCTGAAATAAAAATGGCAGCAAGCAAACATGTAGCAAAACTTGTTGTAAACGGTGTTTCAATGCTTAGAAACAAGGCCTAGGGATCATACTTTCACTAGTGGACACTCTCAACAATGACATCAAAGCTGAATAATAAATACTACTCTCAAACACTCTCTTGTTGGATGATAAACACCATTCACTGCGTAGGGCTACAAGAGCACCCCCAAAGTCAGAGTAAACTAACACCACAGCGTCATAAAGCAAACACACACGGTGCGCTCACTGTCACCTTCACAACCATGAATAACCCCGGAGTTCATATTAAAGTAACCTCTAGAGTGCATAATAGATAAAGAGTAACATCACATATTCAACTAGATTACAAAGCTCATGATCACATAAAGATCACACCATGGGAGAGAGAGATAAACCACATAGCTACCGGTAGAGCCCGCAGCCCCGGGGGAGAACTACTCACTCCTCATCGTAGGAGTCAGCAACGGCGATGGAGATGGCGGTGGAGTTGATGGAGATGGCTCCGGGGGCAATTCCCCGTCCCGGCAGGGTGCCGGAACAGAGACTTCTGTCCCCCGAAACTTGTCTTCGATGGCGGCAGCGCAGCGGAACTCTTCTCTGGAAAACGGCGATTGATCTAGGGTTTTCATGTCGGGGGCATTATATGGGCGAAAGGGCGAAGGCGGTGGAGCCCCGAGGGGCCCACACCATGTGCTAGCGCGGCAGATGGGGGAGCCGCGCCGCCATGTGGTGTGGCTGCCTCGTGGGCCCCCTCTGTCTCCTCTTCGGTGTTCTGGATGATTCCGGGGAAAATAGGGACTTCGGCTTTTGCTTCGTCCAATTCCGAGAATATTTCCTTAACAGCTTTTCTGAAACCAAAAACAGAAGAAAACAGGGAACTGGCACTGTGGCATCTTGTTAATAGGTTAGTCCCAGAAAATGCATAAAAATGATATAAAGTGTATATAAAACATGTAGCAATAGGTATAATATAAGCATGGAACATAAGAAATTATAGATACGTTTGAGACGTATCAGTGTGACAGCAACCAAGCTAGCCTTACAAGGGTGACACTAGCAACACAAATGAGTATTTCTTTCAACTATGTGTTTTAGGACATATAGCCGTCATAAAAGTTACCATTAAAGCATGACAATTGTGTGTACTTTTTATCTATAACATGATAATCACCATAGATGGGAGAGAGAGGATTGAGTGAACCCATGAACCCATGTCCATTGTTCCTATAAGAGAAAACCTTTGTCTTGGCCTCTTGCATTGAAGAGGATTGGGACACTTTTTACATTCCTGTTTTGTTACATAAAACTTCCATTCATTAAAACAACCATCTTGTTCTTTAAACTTGTTTAGTGCATAATCAACTAAAACTTGTGACACTTTAGTTGTAGAGAATAGATAACTTTTCCTTCTTGCTCCTGCGGATCGATACCCTACTTCCACATTGAGAGGTACTACAGTGATCCCTTACTCTTGGGGGTTATCACCAAGCGGACTGGGCCAGCCCAACAGCCAATCTGAACAAGGCCTACCTGCCCATGCTCCGGCCGAACCAACATCGGCCTACCAGGGCCCAAGTAAAGTCCGTGTTATAAATTAAAACGGCTAAGTCCACATGATATCAATAACCAAGCAGTGGCCTATTGATTTGGTTAGGCCGAGTTGTCGAGGAGGTCTCGTGTTCTATTCCCCGTTCAGGGCTTTTTGCGCGAATTTATTCACGATTATGATGCTTGTGTTGTGTGTAGTTGTTGCCTGTCCCGCTTGTCATGTCGCGGATCCTACGTGTCAGGTGGGGCTGCGGCGGACCTATATGTCAATGCGGGCGGGTCCAAGTTGTCAGGTGCGATGGGGTGGGTGCCACATCTCATGGTGGGTTAGGGGTCGATTCAACGTGTCATAACGGGATGGATTTGGGTCCCATATGTCATCTGGGTAAAGGAGGTCCTACATGTCATATTTGCGGTCCCACATGTCAGTCAAATCTGTTAAATAGTCAACGCCTGATATCAACAGACCCCACATGTCAGTATGGCCACGTAGTCATAAATGACGCATAGTCAAGTGACATGTAGGCGAGCTCGCTGAGGTGTCAGTCCAGTCATACCAATAAATCATCGTGACCAATTAAATTGGTCGTAATAGTATATAATTAAGCTCATAGAGTAGTATATATATATTTTATGACCAACTGATATCACTGCATTATGACCCTAATAGAATAAAAGGTCATACTTTTTTAGAATTTGATCCCTCTCAATTAGGCTGTGACCAATAAGTTTAAAACGGTCATAAATCTATGACCAAAAAATCATGGTCATTAAGAAAAGGTCACTAGTTGACACATTTCTTGTAGTGAGTCCACATGACTTTAGGATGTGACTTGTCATTCGTCTGAGCCAAACACACTCTCGTGCGACCTCATACGTCGCAATTGTCTCTGAATGGTTTGTAGACGTGGCTCTTAGGGTCGCCATGAAATAGATGTACCACCACAGGGAAATACGAATCCAGTCTGTAATCTGGTAATATGGGGATCAGACATATAGCCAGCATCTGTACATCCCACCATGGACAAGTCTTGGTTTCTTTCATAGAATAATCCAAGATCTTGGGTAACTTGGAGGTATATAAGAATAGTTTTGATGCCAACCCAATGTCTTCTAGTTGGGCAGCACTATACCTGGCTAGGAGGTTTACCGCAAATTTTCTTCACCAGGTCTGAATGGGTTTTTATCCGCCTCAAGGGATCTTACGACCATGGGGGTTCTTAGAGGTTAAGATTTATCCATGTTAATTTTTTTAAGAACCCTCTTTGTATAGGTCGACTAGTGTGTCAATACTCCTTCAGGAAGGTGCTAAAACTGCATGCCTAAGCAAAGTTTGGTTTTACCCAAATCTTTCATCTCAAACTCCGTCTTAAGGTAAGACATAACTTCCTTTATGTCCTCTGCGTTCCCAGTGATATTGAGATCATCGACATAGACTGAGATGATACAGAATTCATTCTGGCATTTTTTGATGAATACGCAGGGACAATCGTCATGATTGGTGTAACCTTTCTTTAGTAGAAAGTCACTCGGCCAATTATACCACATTCTACCGGACTGTTTTAACCCGGATAGCAACCTCTCTAATTTGATGTTATACATGTTGCGATTTTTATTTGGATGTGGGATATTTAATCCTTTTGGGACTTTCATTTAGATCTCGAGTCAAGTGACACATACAATTTGCGAAAAACCTTGTGCTACCAGCCTCTCTTTATATCTCACCACCTGGTTATTTTCATCCCTCTTTCGAACGAAAACCCATTTGTATCCAATAGGGGTAACTCCTGGAGGAGTTCGCACTACAGGGCCGAACACATTCCTCCGATAAAGCGAACGCAATTCAACCTCTATTGCTTCTTTACATATGACCCATTCGGAGTGCTTCTGGCACTCTGCCATGGACTTAGGTTCTGGATCCAGTTCAATGGAAGAAATTTTTGAGGCAAAATATATTTCAACAATAGTAGTCTTTATGTTATATAATTCTCCCGAATCAATTCAATATATTTATACTGATTTCATCATTCATTTCCACCAGCTCATCATGATTTCCCAAAATGATCGAGTATGGGTGTTCGATGCCCTAGTGCCAAGATCAATTTGCGCACGTGATTCCGCACTGGGCATTCTATCTTTAGGATGGCTCACTTATGGGAGTTCATCAACTTCTGGTTGAGCTTCTTCAACTGACTTAGTGTGTGATATATCTGGCGCGGGAAGTTGTTTCTGCGGACGTCTCCGCGGAAGTTTATCTTGAGCAGATAGAGGCCTCCCCCTTTTCCTTGGGGTTTGGCCTAAATTTGAGTCAATTCCCTTCGAGGTTATTTCTACTCTCTCCGACACATTTACAGTAGGTATATGTGATTTTTTCACACCACTATGATCAGTGAAGGCATCTGGCAAATTATTTGCTAGCCGTTGGAGGTTTATGATCCTCTGAACTTCAAGTTCAGCTTTGCTAGTGCGTGGATCTAAGGACTGGAGGCCCTCAGCACTCCATGAAATTTCTTGGCATCCCTTTTAACACATTTCATGAGCGAGCTGGGGAGTGGTGGAAGTGGGGGTGAGGGTGAAGGGGAGAAGAAGCTATCGGGCGGCGTGTACCTGGTGTTCTGGTTCGTCCCGCTGGTCTCCATGGGCCCCACTAGTCAATAGGTAAAGTCCAACTGCAAACAACAAGACAAAGTGGCCCCACCCATCAGCGGTTAACGGTCAAGACTTTGACCCGACGGCAAACTGCCGTTTCCAGCAATGTGAGTGTTTTAAACTAGAGCGAGGGCAAAAGTGAGCAAAAGTTTTACGCCTAGACAAAAGTGAGTACAGTTCATGAGAGGCAAGGAAAACAACAGGGGTTAAATATAATTATTTTTTGCAATAAGAAAGACAATAAAATCAAGAGCCAATATGAAGATGATCTACAATTCCACCACAATTATGGATATCACTTGTCAAGGACAAGGATTGTATGGAGATATTTCTTGGTGGTTTATTGGAATGATATTCAAGATCATCTACACAACAAATAAGCAAATGGTAAAGGATAAGATTGAAGTGCAATGCTTAGGTAGCTTAGGTAGATAGATGTTCTTGATAGCTTCAAATCTTTACGACCATGTAAAGTAAATACAAAGAGTATCTTGAAGCAATCGGTTCTCAAAATGATATAAAAGTATCATATTGGAGGAGAATCGTACCAAGAACATTTTTTTCAAACGAGATCCACATGATGAGCATATTAAACATTAGGTAGAGTTGGAACTTTGTTTGAGCAACTTGTCATATGGGAACAAGATAATTTACAATGTCAATTCCAAATGGCAATACCTTACATGTTCATATTTTCTAGGCTAGTAATATGTACATAGCTTATTACTCCCCCCATAATATGATAATCCATTTGTTCTCGATCAACAAGAGCCAAATAAAATCCAACTAGAAATAATTATTAGACATTATAGAATTTGAATTTCTCATGAGAATGGCATGCCACATAGAGAATAGATAAAAATATATATCAACAATAAGTGGTATTCCTCATGAGTACAAATTAAGATCATGAAGTGCACAAAAAATATCATTCCCCTAAAATGGGATAGTCCATTAATCTCACCAAAAAGAGCCAATTAAGATATATATGCTAGTAGATACAAAAAGGATCAACACAAACCCCACATACATGGGTGCAAACCAACATACACGTACATAATTATTTAAGATAAGTAAGTAGATATCACAACATATACAAACACTAACAAGGTACAAAACCAAACACATGCAAGGGTGCAAACAACTTTCGGGGGCAAGTTAGGTTCAGTTTGGCAGAACATATTTGGAGTAGTGGGGCCACTACAGGAAACGCTGAGAATGCCGACGGCAATTTCTATGCCGACGGCAATTTGTCGTGGCCGTCGGCATCACAACGTGAGCCCAACGAAATGAACAAAACCGTCAGCGCTGTTTTGCCGTCGGCGTCATAGTGGTGAGCCCAACGGCCACCGTCGGCGTCAAAACGCCGTCGGAATACTGCCTCCGCGTGGCCATATCGACACAGCGTTTCACGGCGCCGTAACCCCGCGCGGGTTACCCATTCTAATGCCGACGGCATTACCGTCGGGCTCACCACTCTGTTTTCCAGTTTTTCTTAAAAAATTAGATTACATTCAAAAAAATATTTGTAGCGGTACTAAATCACAATAAATAACATAAGAAATAATTGTACAAAAATTGTGATCAAATTTTGGCCACAATATAAGGACACATATGGGGGTAGCCCGATGGAATCTGCAGCGGATGTGGGGTTATGTTGTGGCGGGGTTCCGGCACTTAGAGGTGGGAAAGTCCCGTTTCTTGTGTCGGGCATGGAATCGTGCGACGGAGTATATGAAATGTTGGCTCCCCATGGCCCTATGTATCAACCTAACACAACCAAGCAAAAAAGTTCATGCGTCTACCCCCCCCCCCCCCCTCCGGCGCCGTTTCAAGGGGTAGATCGCCAGGTTTACCTTTTTCCCAGCGGATGCGGGTTTTCGCCGTGGCGGGGGTACGGAGCGTCGGAACCCCACCAAAACTTGCATGGACCCCTAACATAAGTATACTAGTGTGTTGGTAGGCTGTGGGAACCAAGATACAGCTCCGAGCTGCGACCCGCTTCATCGACCCCTCTTACCCCGTAGTAAGTTCATGCACTTAGAGTTGGGAAACTCCCGTTTCTTGTGGCGGGCATGGAATCACGCGACGGAGTAGATGAAATGTTGGTTCCCCATGGCCCTATGTATCAACCTAACACAACCAAGCAAAAAAGTTCATGCGTCTACCCCGTCTCGGCGCCGTTTAGAGGGGTAGATCGCCAGGTTTGACCTTTTTCCCGGCGGATGCGAGTTTTCGCCGTGGCGGGGGTACCGAGCATTGGAACCCCACCTAAACTTGCATGGACCCCTAACATATGTATACTAGTGTGTTGGTAGGCTGTGGGAACCAAGATACAACTCCGAGGTGCGACCCGCTTCATCGACCCCTCTTATCCCGGAGTAAGTTCATGCACTCAGAGGTGGGAAACTCCTGTTTCTTGTTTCGGGCATGGAATCGTGCGACGGAGTATATGAAATGTTGGTTCCCAATGGCCCTATGTATCAACCTAACACAACGAAGCAAAAAAGTTCATGCGTCTACCCCCCCTCGGCGCCGTTTAGAGGGGTAGATCGCCAGGTTTGACCTTTTTCCCAGCGGATGTGGGTTTTCGCCGTGCCGGGGGTACGGAGCGTCTGAACCCCACAAAAACTTGCATGGACCCCTAAAATATGTATACTAGTGTGTTGGTAGGCTGTGGGAACCAAGATACAACTCCGAGCTGCGACCCGCTTCATCGACCCCTCTTACCCCGTAGTAAGTTCATGCACTTAGAGGTGGGAAACTCCCGTTTCTTGTGTTGGCAATTGAATCGTGCGACGGAGTAGATGAAATGTTGGCTCCCCATGGCCCTATGTAACAACCTAACACAACCAAGCAGAAAAGTGCATGCGTCTACCCCCTCTCGGCGCCGTTTAGAGGGCTAGATCGCCAGGTTTGACCTTTTTCCGAACGGATGCGGGTTTTCGCCGCGGCGGGGGTACGGAGCGTCGGAACCCCACCATAACTTGCATGGACCACTAACATATGTATACTAGTGTGTTGGTGGGCTGTGGGAACCAAGATACAATTCCGAAGTGCGACTCGCTTCTTCGACCCCTCTTACCCCGTAGTAACTTCATGCACTTAGAGGTGGGAAACTCCCGTTTCTTGTGTCGGGCATGGAATCGAGCGACGGAGTAGATGAAATGTTGGTTCGCCATGGTCCTATGTATCAACATAACACAACCAAGAAGAAAAGTTCATGTGTCTACCCCCTCTCGGCGCCGTTTAGAGGGGTAGATCGCCAGGTTTGACCTTTTTCCCAGCGGATGCGGGTTTTTGCCGTGGCGAGGGTACGGAGCGTCAGAACCCCACCAAAACTTGCATTGACCCCTAAAATATGTATACTAGTGTGTTGGTAGGCTGTGGGAACCAAGATACAACTCCGAGGTGCGACCCGCTTCTTCGACCCCTCTTACCCCGTACTAAGTTCATGCACTGAGAGGTGGCAAACTCCCGTTTCGTGTGTCGGGCATGGAATCGTGCGACGGAGTAGATGAAATGTTGTTTCCCCATGGCCCTATGAATCAACCTAACACAACTAAGCAAAAAAGTTCATGCGTCTAGCCCCTCTCGGCGCCGTTTAGAGGGGTAGATCGCCGGGTTTGACCTTTTTCCCAGCGTATGTGGGTTTTCGCTGTGGCGGGGGTACGGAGCGTCGGAACCCCACCAAAACTTGCATGGACCCATAACATAAGTATACTAGTGTGTTGGTAGGCTGTGGGAACCAAGATACAGCTCCGAGTTGCGACCCGCTTCATCGACCTCTCTTACCCCGTAGTAAGTTCATGCACTCAGAGGTGGGAAACTCCCGTTTCGTGTGTCGGGCATGGAATCATGCGACGGAGAAGATGAAATGTTGGCTCCCAATGACCCTATGTATCAACCTAACATAACCAAGAAAAAAAGTTCATGCGTCTACCCCCTCTCGACGCCGTTTAGAGGGGTAGATCGCCAGGTTTGACCTTTTTCCCAACGGATGCGGGTTTTCGCCGTGGCGGGGGTACGGAGCGTCGGAACCCCACAAAACCTTGCATCGACCCCTAACATATGTATACTAGTGTGTTGGTAGGCTGTGGGAACCAAGATACAACTGCGAGGTGCGACCCGCTTCTTCGAACCCTCTTACCCCGTAGTAAGTTCATGCACTTAGAGGTGGGAAACTCCCGTTTCTTGTGTCGGGCATGGAATCGTGCGACGGAGTAGATGAAATGTTGGTTCCCCATGGCCCTATGTATCAACCTAACACAACTAAGCAAAAAATTTCATGCGTGTACCCCCTCTCGGCGCCGTTTAGAGGGGTAGATCGCCAGGTTTGACCTTTTTCCCAGCGAATGCGGGTTTTCGCCGTGGCGGGGGTACGGAGCGTCGGAACCCCACCAAAACCTTCATGGACCCCTTAAATATGTATACTAGTGTGTTGGTAGGCTGTGGGAACCAAGATACAACTCCGAGGTGCGACCCGCTTCTTCGACCCCTCTTACCCCATACTAAGTTCATGCACTGAGAGGTGGGAAACTCCCGTTTCGTGTGTCGGGCATGGAATCGTGCGACGGAGTAGATGAAATGTTGGTTACCCATGGCCCTATGTATCAACCTAACACAACCAAGCAAAAAAGTTCATGCGTCTACCCCCTCTCGGTGCCATTTAGAGGGGTAGATCGCCGGGTTTGACCTTTTTCCCAACAGATGTGGGTTTTCGCTGTGGCGGGGGTACGGAGCGTCGGAACCCCACCAAAACTTGCATGGACCCCTAACATATGTATACTAGTGTATTGGTAGGCTGTGGGAACCAAGATACAGCTCCGAGGTGCGACCCGCTTCATCGACCCCTCTTACCCCGTAGTAAGTTCATGCACTCAGAGGTGGGAAACTCCGGTTTCTTGTTTCGGGCATGGAATCGTGCGACGGAGTACATGAAATGTTGGTTCCCAATGGCCCTATGTATCAACCTAACACAACGAAGCAAAAAAGTTCACGCGTCTACCCCCTCTCGGCGCCATTTAGAGGGGTAGATCGCCGGGTTTGACCTTTTTCCCAGCGGATGTGGGTTTTCGCCGTGCCGGGGGTACGGAGCGTCAGAACCCCACCAAAACTTGCATGTACCCCTAACATATGTATACTAGTGTGTTGGTAGGCTGTGGGAACCAAGATACAACTCCGAGCTGCGACCCGCTTCTTCGACCCCTCTTACCCCGTAGTAAGTTCATGCACTTAGAGGTGGGAAACTCCCGTTTCTTGTGTCGGCAATTGAATCGTGCGATGGAGTAGATGAAATGTTGGCTTCCCATGGCCCTACGTATCAAACTAACACAACCAAGCAAAAAAGTTCATGCGTCTACCCCCTCTCAGCGCCGTTTAGAGGGGTAGATCGCCAGGTTTGACCTTTTTCCCAGCGGATGCGGGTTTCGCCGCGGCGGGGGTACGGAGCGTCGGAACCCCACCAAAACTTGCATGGACCCCTAACATATGTATACTAGTGTGTTGGTTGGCTGTGAGAACAGATATACAACTCCAAGGTGCGACCCGCTTCTTCGACCCCTCTTACCCCGTACTAAGTTCATGCACTGAGAGGTGGGAAACTCCCGTTTCGTGTGTCGGGCATCGAATCGTGCGACGGAGTAGATGAAATGTTGGTTCCCCATGGCCCATTGTATCAACCTAACACAACCAAGCAAAAAAGTTCATGCGTCTACCCCCTCTCGGCGCCGTTTAGAGGGGTAGATCACCGGGTTTGACCTTTTTCCCAGCGGATGTGGGTTTTCGCTGTGGCGGGGGTACGGAACGTTGGAAACCCACCAAAACTTGCATGGACCCCTAACATAAGTATACTAGTGTGTTGGTAGGCTGTGGGAAACAAGATGCAGCTCCGAGCTGCGACCCGCTCCATCGACCTCTCTTACCCCGTAGTAAGTTCATGCACTCAAAGGTGGGAAAGTCCCATTTCGTGTGTCGGGCATGGAATCATGCGACAGAGTAGATGAAATGTTGGCTCCCAATGACCCTATGTATCAACCTAAAAACAACCAAGAAAAAAAGCTCATGCGTCTACCCCCTCACGGCGCCGTTTAGAGGGGTAGATCGCCAGGTTTGACCTTTTTCCCAGCGGATGCGGGTTTTCGCCGTGGCGGGGGCACGGAGCATCGGAACCCCACAAAAACTTGCATCGACCCCTAACATATGTATACTAGTGTGTTGGTAGGCTGTGGGAACCAAGATACAACTCCGAGGTGCGACCCGCTTCTTCGACCACTCTTACCCCGTACTAAGTTCATGCACTGAGAGGTGGGAAACTCCCGTTTCGTGTGTCGGGCATGGAATCATGCGACGGAGTAGATGAAATGTTGGTTCCCCATGGCCCTATGTATCAACCTAACACAACCAAGCAAAAAAGTTCATGCGTCTACCCCCTCACGGCGCCGTTTAGACGGGTAGATCGACGGGTTTGACCTTTTTCTCAACGGATGTGGGTTTTCGCTGTGGCGGGGGTACGGAGCGTCGGAACCCCACCAAAACTTGCATGGACAACTAACATATGTATACTAGTAGTATACAACTAACATATGTATTCCATCCTTATGCTAATAGGATACCAATTTGCTTAAATATGCTAATGTCAACATTTTTTGGAATATAATTTAACAATAATATAAATAAACTAGGAAATAACTAAATAGTAAATATTGAAGAGTACATTAATTGACTAAAAGAACAGTACATTAATTAACTAAAAGAAAAAAATAAAAAAAAATCAATGTCGTCGGCGTTACTCTAACCCTAGATTAATTAAGTGTGGGGGCACGGTCGGGACGGCCAGATCCAATCCCGCCGTGCCCGTGCCCTCCCCGCCCCCGTGCCCGTGCTCTCCCCGCCGCCAGCCCTCGCGCCACCCGCCGCCGCCTCCCTGTGCTCCACCCACCGCCGCCACCTCGTCCTCCGCCCCGAGCCCTCCCCCTCCCGCACGCCGCCGCGCACCTACCCGCCGTCGCCCGCACGACGCCGCGCACCTCGCCGCACGCCGCCCGCACCTCCCCGGCCTCCTCCTCGCCTTCCCTCCCCGAGCTCCTCCTCCTCCCTCCCCGGCCTCCGCCCAAGCTGCTCCCCGACCTCCTCCTCCTCCCTCCCCGGACTCCTCCTCCTTCCCTCCCCGAGCCCGAGCTGCTCCCCGGCCTCCTCTTCCTTCCCTCCCCGAGCTGCCCTCCCCGGCGTCCTACTCCTCCTTCCCGGCCCCGAGCACCTCCTCCCCAACTTCGAGCACCTCCCCGGCGTCAAGCACCTCCCCGGTAATTTTTCATTTTTTTTGTGTGTATTGCTAGTGCTAATGATAGTGTTAGGGTTAGTGCTAGGGTTAGTGCTACTGTTAGTGCTAGGTTAGTGCTAGGGTTAGTGCTAGGGTTAGTTTTATAATTATTCTTAGTTTTAGATTTAATTGGTAATGTAAAAATATGACAATATATTTGCTAGTATTAATCTGCATTATATTTTATCATGTAGGTTTCTCGGATTTCTCACCGTCCCAGAGCCGCCGTCCCGGAGCCGTTGCTGTCTCGGAGTCCCCGTCGTCTCGGAGTCGTCCTCGTTTTCGTGTTGTTCGACTACTTCCTCTACAGCGGAGGGTGAGATAAAACTCCTTCTCCTCTCTTGCATTTTTATGTTCTAGAGTTTAGTTTCACGTCAAGTCGCGTAACCTAGGTGTCTTTTCCTGTTCGAAAGCGTTACACGGATAAATATGCATTAGAGGTCAGCATATTATGATGCGTAACGCTTCGGCATTTACTGGACAGTCGGCGGATGCGTAGTTGGGTACGTTCTCCGTGTTCTGCTCCGGTCCGAGCCAGGATTTCGGCAGTGCGTCCCCGTTGTTCTCCGGATGCACATCCTCTCGGCTTTTTGCCGAGACGTGTATCGGGAGAGCAGCGGGGAGGTGCTACCAAACTTCTGTCTCGGATCGGGGTAGAGCATGGAGAACGTACTCAATCTACGGATCCGGCGGCTGCTAGGAGGCTATCCTATTAGAGATGTAGGATGATGCACGCGTTTTCCCCGGTAGAGAATATCTTGTATTTAATCTAATGCCATTATTTGATATCAAATGCTATATTTGCTGTTATTACCTCTAAGTGCAGATGGTTGATGGTGAGTGGATGTACAGTGGTCGTACTAGTAGGACTGACAGCACAGCTGAGTGGCAGTGGAAAACTGATTATTATGTGAAGGACGCAAACCGTGGTTCTAAGACAGTCCGTCCGCTTTGTCCTTGTGCTCGGTGCAAGATGAATAACCGTCAGGGTAGCTTAAACATGACTAGACACCTTTGGCTTTACGGATATATGCCTGACTTTGACATGCAAATCAACTTTCCCGAGAGTGACCGTGTTAGAGAGGAGGTGATGCGACAACGCAACGATGGCAATGCGCATGATGGCATTGCAAACATGCTTGTTGATCTTCACTATGCAAATCAAGCACATTCGCCACCTACAGAAGATCCGGAGGAACTGGAGGAACCGGATTTACCGGATGAACCAGAGCCAACTGCGAAGGCCTTCCTTGAAATGATGGCCACCGCTAAGAAACCTCTTTATCCGGGTGCAGAAATCTCTCAGCTTGATGCCATATCGCAACTGCTAGCTGATAAGACCAAACACGGTGAAACCCGATCAAGCTTTGAAGATCATTTGAAAACGTGGGGTAACATGCTCCCTAAAGGACATTGTCTGCCTCGTACCATGTATGAGTCGAAGAAAATCATGAAATCGCTTTGCATGGATTATGAGAAGATACATTGCTGTCCTAAGGGTTGCCTTCTGTTTCGGAATGAGTTTGCGAAACACACTCACTATAGCAAGTGTGGGGCCTCTAGGTATCTAGAGGTGAAGGGCGCCGAAGGTGAAATGGTGCAGACGAAAGTTGCTGTAAAGATTCTTCGGTATCTCCCATTCATAAGGAGGATCCAACGCCTTTACATGAATGAGGAGACTGCCACACAGATGACATGGCACAAGAAGGGGAAGAGATACCCTGATATTCATGATAAAAAGAAGAAGATGAAACATCCGGCTGATGGTGAAGCGTGGAAGCATTTCGACAAAGCATACCCTGATAAAGCTCGAGAGTCTCGAAATGTCAGAATTGCGATAGCAACCGATGGATTCAATCCATTCGGTATGTCGGCTAGATCGTACAGCTGCTGGCCTGTGTTTGTTATTCCGCTCAATCTCCCTCCCGGAGTCTTAATGCAACGCAAGACCATATTCTTGTCTCTGATCATTCCGGGGCCTGAATATCCGGGGAAGAATTTGAGTGTGTACATGCAGCCGCTTATCGATGATTTGCAACATTCTTGGGTACATGGCACATGGACATATGGCCGGGCATCGAAGAAAAACTTCCGCATGACAGTTTGGTACCAGTATTCCATGCATGACCTACCCGGGTATGCCCTATTCTGCGGACACTGTACAGCTGGGAAGATGCCATGCCGAGTGTGCAGGCATGCTCTTATCTTTATATGGCTGAAGAAGGGTGGCAAGTATTCCGCCTTTGACAAGCATCGACAGTTCCTCGAAGAAGGTCATAGATTCAGAGAGGACAAAAAACACTTCTTGAAAGACAAAGTTGTCAGTGAAGTAAACAAGATACCGATGTTTGATGGTACAATTGTTGATGCGGAGCTACGTGCTTTAAAGCCTAAGACCAAAGGCAAAGGCTTTATGGGATATGGTGAGACGCACAACTGGACTCACATACCAGGTGTCGGAGAGTGATTCCCACGAGACAGGGATAGTCACACTCTGAAGAGTAGTTCGAGAAGGGGACTGAACACGTTGGTCTACAACCCTCAACCGGCGCGGCGACGGTGCTCATCGAGCCTGAGGAGGGACAGCACGACAGAGATGGACAGCGGCCCTACCCAGGTTCACGGCCCTCAGGAGAAGGTAACACCGCTACTCCTGCTTGTCTGTATTGCACTGCAGAGGCTACAGTACAATGAGCTTGCCGAGGGCTCCCCTATGGCGGTGTGGATCTCGAGGAGGGAACGCTAAGGTCTTCTTCCTCCTCGAGTTGGTCCGACTTATCCTATGCTACCGTAAGGCGTGCAAGTCCTCCGAGATCGATCCCTTGCTACGGTGGTGCTCCCCCTCCTTTTATAGGCGCCCCGGGCCTCATCCTGGCACACTGCACGGCGGAAGGGTTCCCACATGGCGACGAAACAGGGGAGCGGGGTGCACCGCTGCCGGGGTGTCCATGGACCCGGTCCATGGTCGTAAAGCCTGCCCGTGGGGCGGAAAAGCCACCGTCCGCGCAGGACGGCCTGCTAGTGCTGCAGAGATCGTGGGGGTGCCCACGGTGATGTCGTTCTTGGAGCGTAGCGCCGGCCAACCGCTTTATCACGAAAGAGGAAACCCTCGTAAGCTGGCGCAGAGGACACAGCTTTGTTGACCCCCTTTAATCACGAGAATGGCAACTGCGGAGCCGTCGTCACCGCGCGCAGACGCGCGCGTCACTCTGCGGCCGCGGCAGAGGCCATGTGCGCTCTGCGGCGATTGCTTCGTAGCGAAGTATCGCTACAGGGCCTGGGTGGCCTTGTGGAGGGATTTGCGTTGACCCCTCTCCAGGGGACAGGGCCTTGCAGAGGGGCAGCCTCGGGAGGAACCTCTTCAGGCCTTCGCTGCCCCCTCCAGCCCTCTCGAGAGACCTTTCCTCTCGAGGGCCTCTCCAAGTGTTCCGCTTGGTCCTTAGCCGTTTCGTCGATCCTGTCGCGTGTGAGGGCTGTGGAGAGTGGGCTCTGCACACCCTGGATTCCACTGGGCCGAAAGTAGCCCCCGGGCCCATGACGGGCACGGCGAGGCCCATCGGGCCCAGACGAAGCGTCGTGGGTCCAAAATGTCCGGCCGGCCCGAGACACGCGTCGCTCGGTGGTGAGTTTGCGGCGACTCGGTTTCTCTGGCAGAACGTGCGTCGTGGGGGGTCCCACCACGACAACGCCTTGGTAACTGCCCAGATGGGGCATAAAGCTGCGCGCCGGTCCGAACAGCAGTTACTACTCCCATTCCGCGCATCCAATCTTCTCGCTCTCGTCCTCCTAGCTTTTCCTCACCGGCGAACTCCTTCTTCTTCCTCGTCCTTCCGCTTCCTTCTCCTTCCCCGACGATGGGTGGACCGAAAGGCAAGGCGGCGATGGGGACGCTCCCCTCAGACGCGCAGGGTGAAGAAGCGCTCGGCCCCGCCCTGATCGGGGAGCGCATCAATGCGACGGCGCTGGACAAGATCCGGCACCTGGTCGCCGGGAGGACCAATGAACACGGCGCCAGCGCCATCCAGGCCGCCAAGCTCGGCCGTCTTCCGGCGGGGTTTTTTCCCATTTTCCTCCACACCGTTTATGCCGGGCTGGTGCCTCCGTACTCGCCCTTCCTGGAGGCGGTTCTGGAGTTCTACCAGATCCATCTTCTCCACCTTCATCCCAACTCCATCCTGATTCTCTCCATCTTCGCCTATTTGTGCGAAGCCTACTTGGGGGTGCAGCCTTCGGTGGCCCTCTTCAGGAGTTTCTACGCGCTCCGGAACTCCGCGAAGCTCGAGCGGACGGGATGCGTATCCTTCCGCATCGTGGACGGCATGGGGCACGTCTACATCCCCATGTCGTGGAACGGCGAGAAGCCCATCGCGGCGCTGGTGAAGAAGGTGGACGACTTCAGGCAGAAGTGGTTCCTCATCGGCATCAAATCGCAGAGCTCCTTCCTCGACACCCCGGAGGCGCCGCCCGTGAAGAATAACCACTGGGGCAAGCAGATCTTCCAGGGCCCGCAGATAGGAGACCTCGTGGGGCGCATGAGGCTGCTTCGGGAGAACGGCCTCAGCGGCCAGATGATCGCGGAGGACTTCGTGAGCCGCCGCATCGCGCCTCTACAGGCGCATAAGAAGCCGATGTGGATGTACTCGGGCCCCTCCGACCCGATGCGACTCCACCCCTGCGACCATCGCCCCGCCGTCGTCGATACCATCATGGGCGGCTTCTTCATCAACCCAGACGTGCCCGTGGCGGTTGCTGCGGAGCTGAGGCCTCTCCACCAGCTCAACCTGGCTGCACGCCTGGCGGTGCTGGAACAGATGCCCACGTTCACCCCGCTTGGCCTGGCGGGGGAGGAAGAGGACGAGGGGCCCATGCCCATGGCGAAGGGGCCAGACGCCACGGAGTCGCCATACGCATCTGACGCCGAGCAGGGCGACGCGGCGGCGGGGGCTATCCCCACAGCAGGCGGGGCGAGCTCGTCAAAAGCTGCGCCCCCTACTGAGGAGGTCCTCAAGCTCTCGTCCAGCGACGATGAGAAGGCCGAGGCGGGGCGACAGGAGCGCCGGACCAAGGCGGCCCACGACAGGCCTGCTGGGGAGCCCACGAGCGCTCCCCTCAAGAGAAAAGCCGAGACGGCTCCGGAGGGATCCGGAGCCCGGACCACGCCTTCTTGGCGTTCGTCTGGCATGGCGTGGGTTGACACCCGTGCCAAGAAGACTGGGTAAGTGTTTTTGACTTGGTTTTACTTCTTCAATCTTTGCCTGCCTGCTCCCCTCTGACAAGTCTTCTTGTTCTCTGCTAGCGACCCGGCGCCTGCGAAGCGCCGAAGGCTTCGCAAGGCAGCGGATGTGAAGAAAACCGCGCCGGAGGCCGCGCCAGAGGCCGCAGCAGACGAGGCCTCGAGGCCTGCGGAGGAGGTCCCTGCAGACCCTCACGAGGATGCGCCTCAGGCTGAGGCGACCGCGCCGCCTCCGGAGGAGGAGCGCCCTGAGGAGCAGGTGGAAAAGGCGCCCACTCCACCGCGTGCTGCGACTCCGCCAGCGCAGCAGGAGGCCGCGGCCGGCACTACACCGGCCCCGAGCCCGCCAAAGGCCGACGAGACGGTGGGAGAAGACCTTCCGCCGCCCCCGCCAAACACCGCGGCGGAGGAGGAGGCAGCGGCTACGGGGCAGGCCTCTCCTGCCCCGGAAACCCATGAGGAGGCGCCGCTTGAGCGGGGCGACGCCGGCACGCAGAATGCGGGCGCTGAGGCGGAGGACTCGCCGCCGAGCCCCCAGGCCCGCGCGGAGGCCTCCTCTTCCAAGCTCGACGCAGACGCAGGGCCCTCTGCGCCGCGCGGGACTTCTCAGGCGCTTGTCCCCGGCAGCTGGGACTGGAGCAAGGGGCGTCGTGACGTCGCCTTCCGCTTGGTGAGGGAGTCCCTGGACGGGCTAGAGGCTCACCTCGTCCTCGACGACGGGGAGCTCGCCCGTCAGCGGGATGAGCTTGCGGTGGCCTGGGCCGCTTTTCATGCGGCTGTGGAGGCTCGCCGGCAGAGCGACCTGGCTCTGCAGGCGGAGCGCGAGGAGGCGCTGCGTTTCGCCAACGAGGTCCGCGAGGGCGCCGTGCGCGAGGCCGAGGAGACCCTGGGGCCCATCCAGGCCGAGCGCCAGGCAGCGGAGGATGCTCTGGACGCGGCCAGAGCGGAGCGGGAGGCTGTGGAGCAGTCGCTGGCGGACAAGCACCGCGAGCTCGTCCAGCTCGAGGCCAAGATCCTTGCCGACTCCGAAACCGTGCGGACCTCTCTGGAGGCGGTCCGCGCGAGCTTGGAAGCCAGGGGGCAGAGTCTGGGCGAGCGCGAGAGCGACGTGCGCCGGCGCGACGAGCAGCTGGCGCTGGCGGAGCAGGAGCTGTCAGGGCAGCGCGCCGCGCTCGAGGCCCGCGAAGAGAGCCTGGTCGAGTCCCTCGGCAAGCACGAGCGCGAAGTGGCTACCCACAAGAGGCATGTGGAGCGCTTCAACGTGAAGTTTGCCGAGCTGAAGGAGGAGGCTGAGAAGGAATTCCAAGCCCGGGAGAAGGCGTACCGCACCGCTGTCTCCCGTGACTATGCCGAGAAGTTCACGAAGCAAGAGGGCCGCTTCAAGAAGAGGCGCGATGAGGATGCCGCTCGGATCCACCGTCTGGAGGAGATGAACGCCAATCTGGACTCCCGGGCGAGGCGTGCAGCAGATGGTCGCCGCGCTGCCGAAGAGGCTCGCGAGCGCATGGCGCAGGACCTCGCCTCCCTCATGGCGGACATGGAGGAGATGAACCAGCAGGTGGGCCCTGCTGTGGAGAAGGCGGTGGACGCTGCCGAGAATGCCCAAGCCGCGCGGGTGCTATCGCAGCAGCGGGAGTGCATGTTCCAGTCCTTGGTGACTCGGGGCAACGAGCTCGCTGCGAAGCTGGGTGCGGATGCGCCGTCCGTCCCCGCACAGGGCAACGCCGACGTCGCCGCGTACCTCGCGCACTTTGAGCAGCTCTTCACGGCCCTCGAGGGCCCTGCCGCGGAGCTCCGCGACGTCGTCGAGGAGGAATGCCGCCAACTCCTGGCGGTGGCGGCCGACCGCAACTTCACC
The DNA here is from genome assembly GCA_026929855.1 of Poa annua. NCBI lineage: Eukaryota > Viridiplantae > Streptophyta > Magnoliopsida > Poales > Poaceae > Poa > Poa annua. The sequence continues at coordinate 44,886,484 of CM049434.1, forward strand.
AACCTCCAGCACCTCCAGCTCGGTTTCGACTACTCGACGGTGACCGAGCCTCTCGAGGGGGAGAAGGGGTGGAAGATCTCCAACTCGGTCCGCGACCAAGTCGACGACTTCTGCAGCCGCTTCAAGCGGGCCGAGGTGGGGGAGGACGCCGGCGAGGAGGCAGGCTCCGAGGACGAGTCTGGAGAGGACGACGGCGAGGACAGCGACGGGGCCTCTGCTTAGCCTTCCCCTGAAATGTAACGCGCTTGTAGCGCTTGTCGAGATGTTTGGCTTAGAGACTTTGCTCCATGGTTTGTAATATATTTCTTATGCATATGCTGCTAAATTTGTGTGCGTGCCCCTCGAGGGCCTTTTACTTCAACTCCATGCCTTTTTTCGCTCTGCGTCGCTAGGGCCCTGCTCCTTGCGCTATGACTCGGCCACTGCGGTATGCTCGAGCAATGACTCGGCAAGGCCGGGGGGAGTTTAAGGCTTAGAGAGGTAGGAGTCCTCGAGGCGCGATGCTCAAGGGCCCCCCTTTGACGTGCAAGCAGCCCATGGAGAGTGAGGGAAAAGAAACGCTCGAGGGACGAAAAGTGCTCGTGAGAGGGATGAAGAGACTCTCTTGGTGTGAGCAGGGAACTTAGCTTCGCGAGGCTTTTGCTCTGCGTAGGCTTTCCTTGGCGATGCGTTTTCCTCCAGGGGCGGAGTTTTTCCTCCACGAGCCTGGAGAGGCTTTTGCTCCCTGTGGAGGTTAGAGAAGCAAACCCAGACGCTAGAGCATGATAGTAAGGACTCATGCGCGCTTATAGGTTTCCTTATGGGTATCTCGCGAGGAGAGAAAGTACCAAGGTCCTTTGGAGAGGTGGCGTGTATCCGGGAGCATGCCCTTTAGCCAGAGCTCGGATCTCTTGGATTTTGCAGTGCTGCTGGTGTGCTCTTGAGGCACAGGCATCGTACTCAGCCCCCGCTCGTGAGGTGCGCATGAGAAGAATATAAGCGCACATGGAAAAGTAAACGACGAAAGTAAACTTGCCATCGAAATATTACACAGCGGCGCCTCAGCGCATAGTTCACTTGGGAACGAAATGGCGCTGTGGCGCATAGTTCACTTAGGAACGAAATGGTTCATTACACTTGGGTTTGCCAAGCTAACGTTCCTTCCATGTCGAGGCATGGGGACCACCCATTAGTTGTTGAGATTCACTGCGGCCTGCGGTGGCTCGTTAGCAGGAGAGCTCGGAGGGCTGGCCCTCAGGAGAAGCTTTGAGAAGCTTGGAGGTGAAGCTGTGAGCTTTCCTCTAGAGACAAAAAAGGTCTGTCGTGACAATGATCACGGGCGTGACTATAATCACGGGTAGAACTTGCGTAGATGCGTGATGTTCCACGGGTTCTTGACGGGGATGCCGTCTTCAGTCTCGAGGCGTATGGCGCCAGGCCTGGCGATGTGGGAGACCCTGTAGGGGCCTTCCCACATCGGCGAGAGCTTGTGGAGGCCTTCTCTGGAGAGGATTCGCCTGAGGATGAGGTCGCCCACCTCAGGAGTGCGTGAGCGCACATGGCGGCTGTGGTAGCGTCGCAGGTCTTGCTGGTACTTTGCCGCTCTGAGGGCGGCACGGCGGCGCAGTCCCTCGAGAAGCAGCAGGTCGTCGTTGTGGAGGTCCTCTTGGGTGTCCTCGTTGAAGGCAAGGACCCGTGGTGATCCGTGCTTGATTTCTGCGGGGAGGACGGCTTCGGCTCCGTAGACCAGGGCGAACGGTGTTTCACCCGTGGGTCTTGAAGAGGTTGTGCGCATGGACCAGAGCACAGATGGGAGCTCGTTGATCCAGCCCTTGCCGTGACCCTTGAGGATGTTGAAGCTTCTGGTCTTGAGGCCCTTAAGGACTTCCGCATTTGCTCGCTCGGCTTGACCATTGCTCTGTGGATGAGCTACCGAGGCGAAGCAGAGCTTGATGCCGAGTTTTTCGCAGTAAGAGCGAAAGATGCCGCTGGTGAACTGTGAGCCATTGTCGGTGATGATGCGATTAGGCACTCCGAAGCGGCAGACCAAGCTCCTGATGAATTTCACCGCTGCTCCGGCTGGTATGGTGCGCACTGGCTCAACCTCGGCCCACTTAGTGAACTTGTCGACAGCCACGAAGAGGAAGTGGTAGCCCCCCTGCGACCTCGGGAAGGGGCCCAAAATGTCCAGCCCCCAGACCGCGAACGGCCAGGAGAGCGGGATGGTCTAGAGTCCCAACGCCGGCTGATGGATTTGCTTGGTGTGGTACTGGCAGGCGTCGCATGATCGGACGATGGTGACTGCATCTTGAAGCACTTGCGGCCAGTAGAACCCACTCCTGAAGACCTTGCCTGTGAGGGTGCGCGCACACGAGTGCTGGCCGCACTCTCCGCTATGGATATCCTTGATCAGCATTCGGCCTTCCTCGGGAGGGACGCATTTGAGCGCGATGCCATTTGGGCGCTTGCGGTACAGGTCTCCCTCGAGGATGCAGTAGGATTTTGCCTGTCGAGCGATTCGCTCTGCTTCCGCATCTTCCTCGGGGAGGATCCCCTTCACCAAGTAGTCTTTGAGCTCGTCAATCCAGCATGTTTCTTGGTGAGCCGCTGTCAGCAACAGACGCTCCCCTGTGTGAGGACCACAGTCGGGTGCCCCAGCTTCGGGAGGTGGTGGGAGTGCTTCGTCCGTGCTTGCGGCTGTAGTCTCTTGAGGCTGCTTGATGGATGCTTTGGTGATCCGCTCTTCAAAGATGCCGGCCTGTTGGGCTTGCCTTCGCGATGCTCGCTTGGCGATGTCGTCGGCCTCCGGGTTCTCTTTCCTCGGGATGTGCCTGAGCTCCATGCCCCTGAAGTGCTTCTCGAGCTTGCGGACCTCTTCAAGGTACACGGCCATGTGGTCGTCTTTAGGCGTGTAGCTTTTGTTGGAGAAGTTGACAAGCAACTGGGAGTCGCCTTTGACGAGTAAGTGCTTGGCGCCCAGGGCGATGGCGGCCCTTAAGCCGGCGAGGAGGCCCTCGTATTCAGCGATGTTGTTGGAGATCTTGTCAATCGTGAAGCACAGCTGGACAGCGTAATAGAGTTTGTCGCCTTTGGGCGAGGTCAAGACGACGCCTGCCCCGCCATGGCGGCAGGCGAAGGCTCCATCGAAGTGCATGGTCCAGTGGCTGGGCATAGTGTCTCCAGAGGGCTCGGCCTCTTCTTCCCGAGGCTCTTCAGGGCTTGGGTCAGTCCACTCGGCGACAAAGTCCGCCAGCGCTCGTCCCTTGATGACTCTTGTGGTGTCGAAGCGCAGGTTGAATGGCTGCAGCTCGATGTTCCATCCCGCGACACGATCTGTGGCGTTGGGGTTGCGCAGCATCTGCTCCAGGGGGAAGGAAGTGACCACCGTGATGGGGTGGCCCTGGAAGTAATGTCTCAGCTTCCTGGAGGCGATGAGCAGGGTGACGAGAAGCATCTGCTGCATTGGGTACCGCTCCCGAGCATCCCGCAGTACCGTGCTGACAAACTACACGGGGTGCTCGACAAGGGCTGTCGAGGGAGGTGCAGCGTCGGCTCTCTGTGGAGGCTCTTCAGGGCCCTTGTCGAGATCCGCCTGCGGAGGGGTCTCGGCAAGGGTGTTCGGAGCAGACTCGACTTGAGGCTGTGGGCCTGGCAGTGGGTCTGTGGAGACTGCTCCTTCGCCGAGATCTTTGTCGGGCGGCTTTGGGCTTGGAGTGGCAGCGCTTTTCTTGGGGAGGACCGGCTCTTCCCTTTCGACCACCAGGACGGCACTTGCGGTCTGAGGAGTGGCTGATAGGTACAACTTCAGATGTTCGCCTGTCCTGGGGGCCACCATGACTGGTGGGCTGGCCAAATATCTCTTCAAGTCCTCAAAAGCCTTGTCCGCTTCAGGGGTCCATTTGAATGTGCCGGATCTCTTCATGATCTTGAAAAATGGCAGGGCTCTCTCGCCGAACTTGGAGATGAAGCGGCCCAGGCTAGCCATACATCCTGCTAGGCGCTGCATGTCCTTGAGTCGGCGAGGAGGCTGCATCCCTTCTATGGCCTTGATCTTGTCAGGGTTTGCTTCTATGCCGCGGTGGGACACGAGGAATCCGAGGAGTTTGCCTGAAGGTACCCCGAAGACGCACTTGGCGGGGTTCAGCTTGATGTTCACCTTGCGCAGGTTGGCGAAGGTTTCCTCGAGATCCTTCAAGAGAATGTCCCCCTCGCGAGACTTGACCACAATGTCGTCGACGTATGCTTCTGCATTTCTACCCATCTGCGCCCCCAAGGCTATCCTCATGAGCCTCTGGAAAGTGGCGTCGGCGTTCTTCAGGCCAAAAGGCATGCAAGTGTAGAATTACACACCACAAGGGGTGAGGAATGCTGTTTTCTCCTCGTCCTCTTTAGCCATTTTGATCTGGTGATAACCAGAGAAGGCGTCCAGAAAACAGAGGAGGTCGCAGCCGGCGGTGGACTCCACGATCTGGTCTATCCTCGGCATGGGGTATGGGTCCTTGGGGCAGGCCTTGTTGACGTCCGTGTAGTCGATGCAGAGTCGGCCTCCTCCAGCGGGTTTGGGGACAACCACGCCGTTGGAGAGCCAAGTGGGGTGCGCGACTTCGCGGACGACATTTGCCGCTTTTAGCTTCTCTACTTCCTTGACGATGAATGCTTGCTTCTCGGGGGCTTGTTTGCGTGCTTTTTGCTTGACGGGGCGTGCGTCTGGACACACGGCTAAGTGGTGCTCGATCACCTCCCTTGGTACACCGGACATATCTGACGGAGTCCATGCGAACATGTCAGAGTTCGCCCGAAGGAAGGCGACGAGCGCGCTTTCAAATTTGGGAGGCAGGGCAGCGCCTATGGTGATGCTAGCCCCTGACCCCTCAGCCCCCGAGCCACTGGTACCCAGCGACACCCTCTTAGTGGAAGCTTGCTCTTGAGAGAACATCTGCTTCTTCTTCTGAGGCCTCTCGAGGGGCTCCATGTCCTCGTCTGCCGGGAAGGCCATGGCGGCCGCTTTGTAGGCGCTCTCGACAGCGCGCGTGGCGTCCAGGATATGACCATGGATGGTGATGGTGCCAGCGCTACCGGGGATCTTGACCATGTTGTAGGCGTGATGCGTGACGGCCATGAACTTCGCGAGGGCGGGGTAACCGAGGATGGCGTTGTACAGCAGGCCAATGTGTGCGACGTCGAAGTCGATCAGCTCGGTGCGGTAGTTCTTCTGCGTGCCGAAGGTGACGGCCAGCCGGACCTGCCCCAGAGGTTCGATCGAACCACTAGTGACCCCTGTGAATGGCCTGGAGGGCATGAGCCACGCGATGGTGTACTGGGACCACTTGAGGGGCCTGGAGGTCTCGGTGCTCGGGAGCGCGGCATTCAGCTCGCGGGCGAACTGCTTGAACTGGTTGTTCGACTTGGGCGCCTGGGCTCCGCCGAGGATGCAGGCCATAGCCCCCCTTGGGGCCTGATAGCCTCCGTCTTCCTCGTCAGGGAGGTTGTTGTTCTTCTCAGTAGCGTTGGCTTGAGTGCCTGTCGGCTTCTGATAGCCGCCACCGCGTCCGCCTCTGCCGTCCCTGCGGTAGCTGCGGCCTCTGCCGTGGCTCCCGCTGCCTTCTTCGCACTCGCGCTCTCGGCTCAGCCTCTTGAGATCGAAGCAGTTCTCTGTGGCGTGGCCGCGCCTGTTGTGGTAGACGCAGAACGGCCGGTTGTCCGCCTCTCTGTCGCCAGGCTCAGGGGAGTTCCTGCGAGCGTTCTTGGCGGCTGGGTCAGCCGCCAGGACAGCAGTAGTCTTGCGCTTGGTTTCCTCCCGCTTCTTGTGGCTCTTGGACACTTCGGCCAGGTCGTCCGTCCGTTGGCTCATCTTGACGAAGAGGAGCCCCTCTTCAGCCTTGGCGCACTTGTCAGCGAGGTCGAACAGCTTCACCACAGAGGTGAGCGTGTCGTGAATGCCCAGCTTCTCGAGCATCCTGCGATTTGTGACGCCCTCCCTGAAGGCGGCAATGACTTGCGTGTCGGGGATGTTCGGGATCTTGTTGCGCACTTGGCTGAAGCGCTGGATGTACTTGCGGAGAGTCTCATCCTACCTCTGCACCACAGCGTGCAGGTCGTTGTGGGTGAGCGCGCGCTCGTAGGTGCCCTTGAAGTTGGCGACGAACTGCCTGCAGAGCTCCTCCCATGAGTCGATGGAGTCCTCAGGCAAGTTGAGGAGCCACGACAGCGCGGAGTCCCTGAGGGCGTGGGAGAACCAGTTGGCCATGACTTTGTCGTCTCCTCCTGCAGCCTGGATAGAGGTGGTGTAGAGCTGCAGGAACTCGATGGGGTTGCTTGACCCGTCGTAGCCCTTGGGGAGGGCAGGCCTGAACTTCTGCGGCCATACCACGCGACGCAGAGTGCGGGTGAAGGCCATGCAGCCGGTGGCGTATGTGGCGGTCCCGCCCTGGAGAGCCCTACGGTTCTGCTGCCCCGCCTGGCCGATTTCCTCGACAAGGCGGTTCTGGAGGTCTCTCCGGCGTTCCATCCCCCCTCGCGCGTCAGGCGCGGCGCGCTGCACAATTTGGCAGTCGCGCGGCGAGGACGCATGAGAGGGAGCCCTCTACGCTGCGGCCGGAGGTGGTCCCGGCGGCGGCGGAGGCGCATCCGGCGCGCCAGTTCCAGCCACTGGTCGTGGGCCTCCGCGCGCCAGTTCCAGCCACTGGTCGTGGGCCAGAGTGGTGAACGAGGGAGTGAGATGGAGCGGGACGCGTCGTCGCGACATCGACGAGGTGGTGGAGGCGGTCAAGCCACTGGTCGTGGGCCTCCGCGCTAGGCCGGTAGCGGAGGAGTTCCTGAGCCATGAGCAGCGCGGTGTGCGGCGTGGGCTCCGGGAGTCCCTGAGAAGACGCGCTTTGGCGCCGGGACGGATGCGAGGACTCAGCATCGCCGTGGTGCTCCGGGGAGGCATCCTTGTCGTCGCGGTGGTCACCGTCACGGTGATCCTCGCTCTCGGGCTCCTCCACGTGCGGGCCGGTATTGGCACGCTCCGTCGTGCGAGGACGGCCGCGGCGGCCGCGAGCGGGGGCGGTGCCGGGCTCTGTATGAGCCCTGTCCACTGCGCGCCTGTTGGCGCGTGTCGCGCGGGTGTCCGTCATGGCGCAGAAGCTGATCGAAGGTTGAAGACGCGCCTCAGTCCCCTACCTAGCGCGCCAAATGTCAGAGAGTGATTCCCACGAGACAGGGATAGTCACACTCTGAAGAGTAGTTCGAGAAGGGGACTAAACACGTTGGTCTACAACCCTCAACCGGCGCGGCGACGGTGCTCGTCGAGCCTGAGGAGGGACAGCACGACAGAGATGGACAGCGGCCCGTACCCAGGTTCACGGCCCTCAGGAGAAGGTAACACCGCTACTCCTACTTGTCTGTATTGCACTGCAGAGGCTACAGTGCAATGAGCTTGCCGAGGGCTCCCCTATGGCGGTGTGGAGCTCGAGGAGGGAACGCTAAGGTCTTCTTCCTCCTCGAGTTGGTCCAACTTATCCTATGCTACCGTAGGGCGTCCAAGTCCTCCGAGATCGATCCCTTGCTACGGTGGTGCTCCCCCTCCTTTTATAGGCGCCCCGGGCCTCATCCTGGCGCACTGCGCGGCGGAAGGGTTCCCACATGGCGACGAAACAGGGGAGCGGGGTGCACCGCTGCCGGGGTTTCCATGGACCCGGTCCATGGTCGTAAAGCCTGCCCGTGGGGCAGAAAAGCCACCGTCCGCGCAGGACGGCCTGCTGGTGCTGCAGAGATCGTGGGGGTGCCCACGGTGACGTCGTCCTTGGAGCGTAGCGCCGGCCAACCGCTTTATCACCAAAGAGGAAACCCTCGTAAGCTGGCGCAGAGGACACAGCTTTGTTGACCCCCTTTAATCACGAGAATGGCAACTGCGGCGCCGTCGTCACCGCGCGTAGACGCGCGCGTCACTCTGCGGCCGCGGCAGAGGCCATGTGCGCTCTGCGGCGATTGCTTCGTAGCGAAGTATCTCCACAGGGCCTGGGCGGCCTTGTGGAGGGATTGGCGTTGACCCCTCTCCAGGGGACAGGGCCTTGCAGAGGGGCAGCCTCGGGAGGAACCTCTTCAGGCCTTCGCTGCCCCCTCCAGCCCTCTCGGGAGACCTTTCCTCTCGAGGGCCTCTCCAAGCGTTCCGCTTGGTCCTTGGCCGTTTCGTCGATCCTGTCGCGTGTGAGGGTTGTGGAGAGTGGGCTCTGCACACCCTGGATTCCACTGGGCCGACACCAGGTTTGACGCAACTCCCCTATTACAAGGACCTCAAACTTCCCCATAACATCGATGTGATGCACACCGAAAAGAATGTCGCAGAGTCCGTCTTTCACACAACCTTGAACATTCCTGAGAAGACGAAGGACAATGTCAAGGCTAGAGTCGATCAAGAGAGGCTTTGTGACAGAAAAAAACTAAACATGCAGCGTCCCGAGGGCAATCGAAGAAATTGGGTCAAGCCAAATGCTGACTTCTGCCTTCTAGCTGCCCAAAAGAAGGAGGCATTCAATTGGCTCAAACACAATGTGAAGTTCCCAGATGGTTATTGTTCTAACATGAGTAACGGAGTCAATTTAGCAACGAGCAAAGTCAACGGGCTTAAGAGTCATGACTATCACATATGGATTGAGCGAATAATGCCGGTGATGCTTCGAGGCTATCTCCCTGATCGTGTTTGGCGACCACTTGCGGAGTTGAGCCATTTCTTCCGCACGCTCTGTGCCAAAGAAATATGTCCGGAAATGATGAAAAGACTTCATGAGAAAATCCCAGAGTTGATATTCAAGTTAGAGATTATCTTTCCGCCAGGCATGTTTACTCCGATGGTACATCTCATGTTGCATCTACCTAACGAGGCATTATTGGGGGGTCCGGTTCAGAATAGTTGGCAGTTTTCTATAGAGAGAGAATTTAAGCATATGCGAACCAAATGTGGAAACAAAAATCAGATTGAAGCATGCATAGCTGAGGCATATATCATCGAGGAGGTGTCAGATGTATCTACAACATACTATCCCGAAGATGTTCCCACTGTGCATAATACGCTCTCTCGGTACAATACCAATGACCCCAGCTATATACCCAAGCTTCTTCTCTTCCAAGGCCAAGGCGGCAAGTCTGGTGGTCAACATAATTACATCGTGACGGAGAAAGAGTGGGAGGACATCATGCTCTATGTGTTGATGAACATAGAGGAAGTAGAGGATACATTCTTGCCTCAATTTCTGGATGAGGAGTGGTCGGGAATAGAGAATCCTACTGTGCCGGAATTTAATACTCTTTTAAGGAAGAGTGCCCCCGGAAGGAAAAAATTCGTGGCTTGGTTCATGGAAAAAGTAATTTCTAGCTCACCCCCCTTGTCCCTTGTAGTTTATGTTAACACGGAACTAACAATTTTGACTAAACTTGTAGGGAAATCATCAGAAAACATCTATGACGAATGAATTGAGATGGGTTTCCCAGGGTTTCGACCCTAAGGTGGCGACTTATGAAAAGTATGATGTCAATGGGTATCGCTTCCATACGGAGAAGCACCAAAATACTCGGCCAAATGCGAAAATAGTAAATACTGGAGTGTTTACCGGAGGTCGAAACGAGGATGAGTACTATGGAAGGTTACAGAACATATATGAGGTGAAATTCGATAAAGGGGTCCATCCTCTCACTCTTGTTGTGTTCAAGTGCCATTGGTTCGACCCAGTGGTTGGACTAAAAAGTATCCCTTCCATTGGTTTAGTGGAAGTGAGGCCTTCAACCACCTATAGCGGGTCCGATGTATTTATTGTGGCTAACCAGGCAACGCAAGTTTATTATCTACCCTACCCATGCCAGAACGAGGAACTACAGGGTTGGGAAGTTGTGTTCAAGGTATCACCACGTGGTAAGCTACCCATGCCAAACGCGGACGATTACAACAATATAAACCCCATCACATACGAGGGAGATTTCTACCAAGAGGAAGAGGATGGCGGGGACTTTGATGTCCTTATGGGTGGTCTTGATGAAGTCGATGATAGTGAAAGACATGGAAGAGGTGAGGCAGTTGTGAATGTAAAGGACATAGATATGCTCAGCAAGTTACATCTCGATAGTGAAAGTGATGAGGATGAGCCTCCACCGTTCGATGACATACCCTACTACTCACGTGATAGTGATAGTGACCCTGATGATGATTAGACTCGCGGTGAGCGTCTTTTATGTCTTATTTTTGCAACTTGCTTACTATGTCTTATTTTTGCTTACTATGTCTTATTTTTGCATCAATATGTAATTTCTGCTTACTAACTTTTTACATGTTCTCAATGCAGGTGACTAAACCATGAGCAAGAATTCCGTAGGAGCCATGCTTAAGAAGCTTGTTTGTCCTCGTCCGCGAAAGCCCCCTAAACGCTTAGGTGAGAGTGACGACGAGGACGAAGGACGAGGCGGGGGTCAACCCCCTAGAGGACGAGGCGGGGGTCAACCCCCTAGAGGTCGAGGACGAGCCTCGAGGGCGACCACAGTTGAGGCCGATGACGAGGATGAGGACGAGGCTCGAGGGCGACTTCCACCGCGAGCGCGGGGACGAGGACGAGGCTCGAGGACTAGACCTTTGTCGGAGGTTTCAACTTCACAGATGACGACACCTTCGACATCTTACTTCAGTGAGGTAATTGCTATCATGCCTACACCCTACTATCATGCATACTAACCGATATCATGCTCATACTCACTAACTGCTATTATATTTAGGTACCCTCCGCAACATCCCACGAGGAGGACAGGGAGCAGCGCTACGTGGAGGACAGGAAGCAGCGCTACGTCGAGGTGGAGCAGCAGCAGCAGTACTTCGAGGTGGACGTGGAGCAGCACGTCGATGAGGACCCGAGCAACACGTTGAGGAGGACCCGGAGCAGCACGCCGAGGAGGAGGAGGAGGTACGTGATAACCCACAAGTATAGGGGATCGCAACAGTCTTCGAGGGAAGTAAAACCCAAATTTATTGATTCGACACAAGTGGAGACAAAGAATACTTATAAGCCTTAACAGCGGAGTTGTCAATTCAGCTGCACCTGGAAAAGCACTAGTAACAGGGGTGATGTGAAAGCAGCAGTAATATGAGAGCAATAGTAACAGTAACACAGCAGCAGTAGTAGTAACACAGAGGCAATGGCACCAGAAATTATTCAAGTGCGTAGTTGACTTTAGAGCAATGATTATGACAGAAGGACCGGGGTTCCCAGCTATCTACACTAGTGGTAACTCTCCAAGAACAAGTATTGTGTGAACAAATTACAGTTGGGCAATTGACAGTATTGAAATAACATTAAGACAGAACATCCAGTTTATTAATTATGTAGGCATGTTTTCCATATATAGTCATACGTGCTCGCAATGAGAAACTTACATAACATCTTTTGTCCTACCAGCCCGTTTGCAGCGGGGCCTCAAGGGAAACTACTGGTAATTAAGGTACTCCTTTTAATAGAGCACCGGAGCAAAGCATTAACACTTGGTGAAAACATGTGATCCTCATATCTAAACCATCCCCTCCAGTTATCCCAGTTGCTGTCACTCTGGGGCCTCGGGTTCCGGACAGAGACATGTGCAAACAACTTGTAGATACAATCTAAGCAATAATTATAGAGCTTAAATCTAAGATCATGCCACTCGTGCACTAGTGACAAGCATTAAACACAACAAGATTGCAGCAACAATAACTTCACAAACTTATAGATAGACTGGTCATAATGTAACAATTCATTGGATCCCAACAAACACAACACCGATTACATCATATGGATCTCAATCATGTAAGGCAGCTCATGAGATCATTGTATTGAAGTACATGGGAGAGAGAGTACCAACTAGCTACAGCTAGAACCCGTAGTCCATGGGGGAACTACTCACAAACCATCATAGAGTCGAAGTGGAGGTGGTGGAGTCGATGGAGATGGCTCCGGGGGTCAATCCCCGTCCCGGCAGGGTGCCGGAACAGGAACTTCTGACCCCCGAAACTTGTCTTCGATGGCGGCGGCGCTGCGGAACTCTTCGGGAAAAGGCTCGCGTCCTAGGTCTTAGGTTTCTGGGGGGTATAAGTAGGCGAAGGGGCGAAGGCGGTGGAGCCTCGAGGGCCCCACACCCTGTCCTCGCGCGGCAGAAGGGGGGTCGCGCCGGGAGGGGGTGCGGGCCCCTCGGGGTTCCCCTCCGTGTCTTCTTCGGTGTCCTGGAACCTCCCGGGAAAAATAAGAAATTCGACGTTTCATTTGTCCAATTCCGAGAATATTTCCTTAACAGTTTTTCTGAAACCAAAAACAGCAGAAAACAGGGAACTGGCACTATGGCATCTTGTTAATAGGTTAGTCCCAGAAAATGCATAAAATGATATAAAAGTGTGTATAAAACATGTAGCAAGTGGCATAATATAAGCATGGAACATAAGAAATTATAGATACATTGGAGACGTATCAACATCCCCAAGCTTAGTTCTACTCGTCCCGAGTAGGTAAAACGATAAAAAGAATAATTTCTGAAGTGACATGCTTTCTCACAATCTTGATCATATAATAATGTAAAGCTCATGTTATGAATGAAGTGATTCAAAGCAATGGTCTATAGTTTGCTAAAAAATAGACAAGGAGTAAACAACTACATAATATAAGTAAAAACTTTTCATGGATAGTACTTTCAAACAAGCATCAAAATGATTTGCATAAGAGTTAACTCATAAAGCAATAGTTTCTAAGTAAAAGAGCATTGAAGCAACACAAAGGAAGATATAAGTTTCAGCATTTGCTTTCAACTTTGAACATGCATATCATATAGATAGTTGTCAACACAAAGAAATATAATAAGTGCAATAAGTAAGCATATAAGAATTGTTGCACACAGTTGACACAAGAGTTTGCTTCTGGGACAGAAAGAAGTAGGTAAACTGACACAACATAAAGTAAAAGATAGGCCCTTCGCAGTGGGAAGCAGGGATACAAGCATGTGCTAGAGCTTTTTAGTTTTTATAGGTTTTTGAAATCATATAGAGAGCATAAAAATAAGTTTTTGAGTGGTGTTTGTCGTTGTCAACGAATGGTAATGGGCACTCTACCCCCCTTGTCAACCAGACTTTCAAGAGCGGCTCCCATGAAGGACGTTATTTCTACCCAAGAGTAGATCATCCCTCTTATTCTCTTTTGTTTACACATGTATATTTTTTAAACTTGGTTTGACACTCCTCCCCACCATTGCATACACAATCCATGGCTAACCGAATCCTCGGGTGCCTTCCAACAATCACATACCATGGAGGAGTGTCTATATAAAATTGTATAACACTTTGAAGCATAAATTTTTGCAAAACCATGTGAAGAGAATGATGGTGAAAGTTGTAATTAATTGGGACTGGGCACCCCATTTGCCAGCTCTTTTTGCAAAGTTAACGGATAAGCGGATGTATATGCCACTAGTCCGGTTGTGAAAGTCTGTCTAAAAGCAAATGACAAGGTTGATATCCGTAACACCACATACTTCCTCATGAGCTAATAAACATTGACACAAATAAGGGATATTAAGTTTTGAATAAAGGTAGCACATGAAGTATTTGCTTGGAATGGCAGAAAATACCATGTAGTAGGTAGGTATGGTGGACACAAAGGGCATGGGTTTTGGCTCAAGGTTTTGGATGCACGAGAAGCAAACACAAGTATAAACTATGACAACAAGATGTATATAAAAAACATATTGCAAGCATTATAAAACTCTACATTGTCTTCCTTGTTGTTCAAACACTTTAACTAGAAAATATCTAGACCTTAGAGATACCAAACATGCAAACCAAATTTCAACAAGCTTTACGGTAGTTCTTCACTAATAGGTTTTAACTACATGATGTAAAAGCTTAAACATGATCTACTTGAGAGCTCAAACAATTGCCAAGTACCACAACATACAAGATAACAATCCATAAGAGCATGTATATCTTTCGTTATACCATCTACCACATGTAGCATTTTCTTTTTCCAACCAAACACCAATCAACTTATTTAAAACATAAACTCTCCAAGTATTTAACAATGAGACAAGAGAGTATTTCATATAAGAACTAACAGCTCGAAACAAGAGATGCATGAAAAGCAGGAGCTGAAAGCATTGTAGTAACATAGAGGAATACTCATCAAATATAAGTGAAGAATACGAGTATTCATAAGAAAAAGCGGAGCGTGTCTCTCTCCCACAAAGGAATGCTAGGATCCATTTTATTCAGAGAATGAAAATAACAAAACAGAAATAAAAACAAACAGACGCTTCAAATAAAGCACATAAGATGTGACGGAATTAAAATATAGTTTCACTAGAGATGACCTGATAAGTTGTTGATGAAGAAGGGGATGCCTTGGGTATCCCCAAGCTTAGACGCTTGAGTCTTCTTGAAATATGCTTGGGTGACCCACGGGGGCATCCCCAAGCTTAGGCTTTTTCATCTTCTTGATCACATCATATCATCCTATCTCTTGATCCTTGAAAACTTCCTTCACACCAAACTTTTCATAAACTTCATTGGAGGGGTTAGTACTCAAAAACATTAATCCACTTTGGTTCTGTTGTGACACATTGCAAGAACTCAATAAAACATTAGCTACAGCCCTCTATGATAGAGAACCTTGCTTAAAGTCCACAAGAGACAATGCAAAAAACAGAGACAAAATCTGCCAAAACAGAACAGCCAGTAAAGATGAATTTTTTCGAGGCACTAAACTTGCTCAAATCAGAAAACTCAAAACTAATGACAGTTGCGTACATATCTGAGGATCACGCACAGAAAATATAAGATTTTTTCGATTTTTCTGTAGGGAGTTATGAATTAAACGGTGGACAGAAGAAAACTGTTTCTGCGCAGAAATCCAAATCTAGTATCAACTTACTACTAGAGGCTTAACTTGACACAACTATGCAATAAAATAAAGATACAAAGGAGTTGCTACAGAGGTAGGCATGTTCCTTGACTCAATAAAATAAAAATTACAGAAATAAAACATGGGTTGTCTCCCAAGAGCGCTTTTCTTTAATGCCTTTTAGCTAGGCTTGATAGTTATAATGATGCAAATAGAAAATGAAGCAAAAGGAGCATCAAGAAGCAAATTCAAAACACATTTAAGTCTAACCCACTTCCTATGCATAGGAGTCTTGTACACAAATAAATCCACAAAGAACAAAGTGACAAGCATAGGAAGATAAAACAAGAATAACTTCAAAACTTTTAGCATATAGAGAGGTGTTTTAGTACCATGAAAATCTCTATAACCATATTTTCCTCTCTCATAATAATTTTCAGTAGCATCATGAATAAACTCAACAATATAACTATCACATAAAGCATGATTTTCATGATCTATAAACACATAATTTTTATCAAGCTCCAAAATAGTAGGATTAAAACTTTCAAACCCACTTTTAGCAATTTTATAACAAGATGATTGATCATTCTCAAGAGATATGGGACTCCTAGATAAAGTCAAGGCCTCTCCAATCCCATTTTCAATAGTAGTACAATTAATATTATCAAGTAACATAGGACCATCATCTAGAGCTTTATCATAAACATTTTCTAAGCAAACTTCTTTAGTACCATGCATTTCGAAATTAGGCACAAATAAAGGATTTTCATAAGATTTATCAAAATAGCATGGATTATCATATATAACAGTAGCATGATTATTCTCACAAGTTTTACTCATAGGGAATATTTCAAGAGAATCCACAGGAACATAACATTCATCCTCCTTTGGTAAGCATGGGGGACAATCAAATAGTGTAAGAGATGAAGAGTTACTCTCATTAGAAGGTAGGCATGGGTAGCTAATCCATTCTTCCTCCTTTTGTTCATCACTCTCCTCTTCTTTTTCATCTAATGAGCTTTCAGGTTCAGCAATTTCTTCTTCCACAGGTTCCTGCAAATTTTGAATACATTCTTGTGCAATACTGAGTCTCTCTTTATAATCAATGATATAACAATTATTGCTGAAATTTTCTATGCAATAATCAAGTATAGAAGAGACATAATCTTTAAGGTTATTACAAGCAACACAGGTTTCGTAGTTTTTAGACATGAAGGATTCTATTTCAGAAGCTCCCATAAATAAAACAAATTGTTCTACTTCTTCAAATCCAAGGTCAATATAGTTATTCCAATGATAGTTCACAATTAAAACTTCTTTACTAAAGCCACATTGGAATTTAAGATGTTTATTATCCTGTTCAGAGCAACAATTTATATCATGGCGTTTAAGCAAAATTTGAGCAATTGTATTCAACTTATCTAACACGCCTCTCATGACTTTCCCCTTATATGATTCTCTATACTTTATAAATAATTCATTAAGTTCCATAGAGGTTCTAGCATGTTCTTCCATAACAACAGTTCTTTTTAATTTTCGGTTTTTCAAATTTTTATGGATTTTCAGGTATATAAGAAAAATAAAACAAGACAAAAATAAACTAGATAAAAGTAAACTAAACAAAACACAA
The DNA here is from genome assembly GCA_026929855.1 of Poa annua. Lineage (NCBI taxonomy): Eukaryota > Viridiplantae > Streptophyta > Magnoliopsida > Poales > Poaceae > Poa > Poa annua. The sequence goes on from CM049434.1 coordinate 44,902,969, forward strand.
TTAAACAGAAATAAACTAAGCACAAATAAAATAGACAAGACGAAATAAAATAAAAACAGAGAGAGAGAGGTAGAGTGTACTTCCCAGGTGAACTTATGAGTAGAGCTATGCCTCCCCGGCAACGGCGCCAGAAAATAGTCTTAATAACCCACAAGTATAGGGGATCGCAACAGTCTTCGAGGGAAGTAAAACCCAAATTTATTGATTCGACACAAGGGGAGACAAAGAATACTTATAAGCCTTAACAGCGGAGTTGTCAATTCAGCTGCACCTGGAAAAGCACTAGTAACAGGGGTGATGTGAAAGCAGCAGTAATATGAGAGCAATAGTAACTGTCGGCCCAGTGGGATCCAGGGTGTGCAGAGCCCACTCTCCACAGCCCTCACACGCGACAGAGTCGATGAAACGGCTAAGGACCGAGCAAAACGCTTGGAGAGACCCTCAAGAGGGAAAACCCTCGAGAGGGCTGAAGAGGGCAGCGAAGGCCTGACGAGGCCCCTCCCGAGGCTGCTCCTCTACAGGGCCCTCTCCCCTGGAGAGGGGTCAACACAATCCCTCCACAGGGCCGCCCCAGCTCTGTGGAGATACTTCGCTCCGAAGCAACCACTGCAAGGTGCACATGGCCTCTGCCGCGCCGCAGAGTGACGCGCGCGTCGGCGCGCGATGACGACGGCGCCGCAGTTGCTGTTTTGGTGATTAAAGGAGTCAACAAAGCTGTGTCCCCTGCGCCGGCTTACGAGGGTTTCCTCTTTGGTGATAAAGCAGTTGGCCGGCGCTACGCTCCAAGGACGACGTCACCGTGGGCACCCCCACGATTGCTGCTGCACCAGCTGGCCGTCCTGCGTGGACGGTGACTTTCTGGCGTCATGAGCAGGCTTTGCGACCATGGACCGAGTCCATGGACAACCCAGCTGCGGTGCACCCCGCTCCACCGCTTCGTCGCCATGTGGGAACCCTTCCACTGCGCAGCACGCAGGGATGAGGCCCGGGGCGCCTATATAAGGAGAGGAAGCACCTCCGTAGCAGGGGATCGCGCGATCGAGGGACCGATCGATCAATCGACCTTTGACACCCTACCATAGCTTAGCCAAGCCTAGCGCCTCGAGGAGGAAGAAGATCTCAGCCTTCCCTCTCTGAGCTCCGCACTGCTCTCGGCAAGCTCATTGTACTGTACCCCCTACAGAGCAATACAGACAAGCAGGAGTAGCGGTTTTACCTCCCCCGGAGGGCCGTGAACCTGGGTACGGGCCTGTGTCCATCACTGTCGTGATGACCCTCTACAGGCACGACGAGCACCGTCGCTGTGCCGGTTGTGGGTTGTTGACCAACGTGTTCAGTCCCCCGCACGAACTTCTCTCCCGAGAGTGGTTACCCCTGTTCCGTGGGAATCACACATCGACATTTGGCGCGCCAGGTAGGGGACTGAGGCGCGTCTTCAACCTCCAGCCGGCCTCCGCGCCATGACGGACACCCGCGCGACACGCGCCAACAGGCGCGCAGCTGACAGGGCTCACACCGAGCCCGGCACCGCCGCCACCCGCGGCCGCCGCGGCCGTCCTCACACGACGGAGCGCGCCAACACCGGCCCGCACGTGGAGGAACCTGAGAGCGAGGAGCACCGTGGCAGCGACCACCGCGGCGACAGGGACGCCTCCCCTGAGCACCACGACGATGCTGAATCTTCGCATCCGTCTCGGCGCCAGAGCGCGTCTTCTCAGGGACGCCCAGAGCCCACGCCGCACACCGCGTTGCTCATGGCCCAGGAGCTCCTCCGCTACCGACCAAGTGCAGAGGCTCACGACCAGTGGCTGGACCGCCTCCACCACCTCGTCGACGTCGCGACTACGCGCCCCGCTCCGTCTCGCTCCCTCGTTCACCACTCCGCCCGCGCTGGAACAGCCGCGCCGGACGCGCCTCCGCCGCCGCCAGGACCACCTCCGGCCGCAGCCCAGAGGGCTCCATCTCATGCCTCCTCGCCGCGCGATTGCCAAATCGTGCAGCGCGCCGCGCCAGACGCGCGAGTGGGCATGGCACGCCGGAGAGACCTCCAGAACCGCCTTGTCGAGGAAATCGGCCAGGCGGGGCAGCAGAACCGCAAGGCTCTCCAGGGCGGCACCGCCACGTACGCCACCGGCTGCATGGCCTTCACCCGCTCCCTGCGCCGCGTGGTATGGCCGCAGAAGTTCAGGCCAGCCCTCCCCAAGGGCTACGACGGGTCAAGAAACCCCATCGAGTTCCTGCAGCTCTACACCACCTCCATCCAGGCTGCAGGAGGAGACGACAAAGTCATGGCCAACTGGTTCTCCCACGCCCTCAGAGACTCCGCGCTGTCATGGCTCCTCAACTTGCCTGAGGACTCCATAGACTCGTGGGAGGAGCTCTGCAGGCAATTCGTTGCCAACTTCAAGGGCACCTACGAGCGCGCGCTCACCCACAACGACCTGCGCGTTGTGGTGCAGAAGAAGGATGAGACTCTCCGCAAGTACATCCAGCACTTCAGCCAGGTGCGCAACAAGATCCCGAACATCCCCGACACGCAAGTCATCGCCGCCTTCAGGGAGGGCGTCACAAATCGCCGGATGCTCGAGAAGCTGGGCATTCACGACAAGCTCACCTTTGTGGTGAAGCTGTTCGACCTCGCTGACAAGTGCGCCAAGGCTGAAGAGGGACTCCTCTTCGTCAAGATGAGCCAGCGGACGGACGACCTGGCTGAGGGATCCAAGAGCCACAAGAAGCGTGAGGAGACCAAGCGCAAGACCACCGCTGTCCTGGCAGCAGAGCCAGCCGCCAAAAGCGCCCGCAGAGGCTCTCCTGAGCCTGGCGACATGGAAGCGGACAACCGTCCGTTCTGCGTCTACCACAACAGGCGCGGCCACGCCACAGACGACTGCTTCGACCTCAAGAGGTTGAGCCGAGAGCGCGGGCGCGAAGAAGGCAACGGGAGCCGCGGCAGAGGCCGTGGCTACCGTAGGGACGGCAGAGGCGGACGCGGTGGCGGCTATCAGAAGCCGCCAGGCACTCAAGCCAACGCCGCCGAGAAAAACAACAACCTCCCTAACGAGGAAGATGGAGGCTACCAGGCCCCAAGGGGGGCTATGGCCTGCATCCTCGGAGGAGCCCAGGCGCTCAAGTCGAACAACCAGTTCAAGCAGTTCGCCCGCGAGCTCAATGCCACGCTCCCGAGCACCGAGACCTCCAGGCCCCTCAAGTGGTCCCAGTACACCATCGCCTTCGACGCCAAGGACCACCCCAAGTCGACCAAGACTGTTGGAACCCTCCCCCTGGTCTGCTCCCCCACCATCAACAACATCACCGTCTCCAAGACGCTCATCCATGGTCAAGATCCCCGGCAGCGCTGGCACCATAGCCATCCATGGTCACATCCTGGATGCCACGCGCGCTGTCGAGAGCGCCTACAAAGCAGCTGCCATGGCGTTTCCGGCTGACGAGGACATGGAGCCTCTCGAGAGGCCTCAGAAGAAGAAACAGATGTTCTCTCAGGAGCAAGCTTCCACGAAGAGGGTGTCGCTGGGCACCAGTGGCTCGGGGGCTGAGGAGACAGGGGCCAGCGTCACCATAGGCGCTGCCCTGCCTCCCAAATAGGAAAGCGCGCTCGTCGCCTTCCTTCGGGCAAACTCTGACATGTTCGCATGGACTCCGTCAGACATGTCCGGTGTACCAAGGGAGGTGATCGAGCACCACTTAGCCGTGTGTCCAGACGCACGCCCCGTCAAGCAAAAAGCACGCAAGCAAGCCCCCGAGAAGCGAGCATTCATCATCAAGGAAGTAGAGAAGCTAAAAGCGGCAAATGTCGTCCGCGAAGTCGCGCACCCCACTTGGCTCTCCAACGGCATGGTTGTCCCTAAACCCGCTGGAGGAGGCCGCCTCTGCATCGACTACACAAATGTCAATAAAGCCTGCCCCAAGGACCCATACCCCATGCCGAGGATAGACCAGATCGTGGATTCCACCGCCGGCTGCGACCTCCTCTGTTTTCTGGACGCCTTCTCTGGTTATCACCAGATCAAAATGGCTAAAGAGGATGAGGAGAAGACAGCATTCCTCACCCCTTGTGGTGTGTATTGCTACACTTGCATGCCCTTTGGCCTGAAGAACGCCGGCGCCACTTTCCAGAGGCTCATGAGAATAGCCTTGGGGGCACAGATGGGCAGAAATGCAGAGGCATATGTCGATGACATCGTGGTCAAGTCTCGCGAAGGAGACACCCTCTTGAAGGACCTCGAGGAAACCTTTGCCAGCCTGCGCAAGGTGAACATCAAGCTGAACCCCGCCAAGTGCGTCTTCGGGGTGCCTTCAGGCAAACTCCTCGGATTCCTCGTGTCCCACCGCGGCATAGAAGCAAACCCTGACAAGATCAAGGCCATAGAAGGGATACAGCCTCCTCGTCGACTCAAGGACATGCAGCGCCTAGCAGGCTGTATGGCTAGCCTGGGCCGCTTCATCTCTAAGTTCGGCGAGAGAGCCCTGCCATTCTTCAAGATCATGAAGAGATCCGGCACATTCAAGTGGACCCCCGAGGCGGACAAGGCTTTCGAAGACCTGAAGAGATATTTGGCCAGCCCACCAGTCATGGTGGCCCCCAGGACAGGCGAACATCTGAAGTTGTACCTATCAGCCACTCCTCAGACCGCAAGCGCTGTCCTGGTGGTCGAGAGGGAAGAGCCAGTCCTCCCCAAGAAGAGCGCTGCCACTCCAAGCCCAAAGCCGCCCGACAAGGATATCGGCGAAGGAGCAGTCTCCACAGACCCACTGCCAGGCCCACAGCCTCAAGTCGAGTCTGCTCCCAACACCCTTGCCGAGACCCCTCCACAGGCAAATCTCGACAAGGGCCCTGAAGAGCCTCCACAGAGAATCGACGCTGCACCTCCCTCGACAACCCTTGTCGAGCACCCCGTGTACTTTGTCAGTACGGTACTGCGGGATGCTCGGGAGCGGTACCCAATGTAGCAGAAGCTTCTCGTCGCTCTCCTCATCGCCTCCAGGAAGCTGAGACATTACTTCCAAGGCCACCCCATCACGGTGGTCACTTCCTTCCCCCTGGAGCAGATCCTGCGCAATCCCAACGCCACAGACCGTGTCGCGGGTTGGAATATAGAGCTGCAGCCATTCAACTTGCGCTTCGACACCACAAGAGTCATCAAGGGACGAGCGCTGGCAGACTTCGTCGCAGAATGGACTGACCCAAGCCCTGAAGAGCCTCGGGGAGAAGAGGCCGAGCCCTCCGGAGACATGATGCCCAGCCACTGGACCATGCACTTCGACGGAGCCTTTGCCTGCCGCAACGGCGGGGCAGGCGTCGTCCTAACCTCGCCCAAGGGCGACAAGCTCTACTACGCTGTCCAGTTGTGCTTCACGATTGACAAGATCTCCAACAACATCGCTGAATACGAGGACCTCCTCGCCGGCTTAAGGGCCGCCATCGCTCTAGGCATCAAGCACCTACTCGTCAAGGGAGACTCCCAGTTGCTCGTCAACTTCTCCAACAAGAGCTACACGCCTAAAGACGACCACATGGCCGCATACCTTGAAGAGGTCCGCAAGCTCGAGAAGCACTTCAGGGGCATGGAGCTTATGCATATCCCGAGGAAAGAAAACCAGGAGGCTGACGAAACGCCAAGCGAGCCTCGAGAAGGCAACCCCAGCAGCCCGGCGTCTTTGAAGAAAGGCTCGCCTAGGCATCCATCAAGCAGCCTCGAGAGGCTACAGCCGCAAGCACGGACGAAGCACTCCCACCACCTCCTGAGTCTGGGGCACCCGATTGTGGTCCCCACACAGGGGAGCGTCTGTTGCTGGCGGCAGCCCACCAAGACACAGGCTGGATTGACGAGATCAAGGACTACTTGGCGAAGGGGATCCTCCCTGAGGAAGATGCGGAAGCAGAGCGGATCGCTCGACAAGCGAAATCCTACTGCATCCTCGAGGGAGACCTATACCGCAAGCGCCCGAATGGCATCACGCTCAAATGCGCCCCTCCCGAGGAAGGCCGAACGCTGATCAAGGACATCCATAGCGGGGAGTGCGGCCAGCACTCGTGTGCGCGCACCCTCGCGGGCAAGGTCTTCAGGAGCGGATTCTACTGGCCGCAAGTGCTTCAAGATGCGGTCACCATCGTCCAAGCTTGCGACGCCTGCCAGTACCACGCCAAGAAAATCCACCAGCCGGCGCTGGGGCTCCAGACCATCCCGCTCTCCTGGCCGTTCGCGGTCTGGGGGCTGGACATCCTGGGCCCCTTCCCAAAGTCGCAGGGGGGCTACCGCTTCCTCTTCGTGGCCGTCGACAAGTTCACCAAGTGGGCCGAGGTTGAGCCAGTGCGCACCATACCAGCCGGAGCCGCGGTGAAATTCATCAGGAGCTTGGTCTGCCGCTTCGGAGTGCCTAACCGCATCATCACCGGCAATGGCTTGCAATTCACCAGCGGCATCTTCCGAGCCTACTGCGAAAAGCTCGGCGTCAAGATCTGCTTCGCCTCGGTGGCTCATCCATGCACCAACGGTCAAGCCGAGCGAGCGAACGCAGAAGTCCTCAAGGGCCTCAAGACCAGAAGTTTCAACATCCTCAAGGGTCACGGCAAGGGCTGGATCGATGAGCTCCCATCTGTGCTCTGGTCCATGCGCACGACCTCTTCAAGGCCTACGGGCGAAACACCGTTCGCCGTTGTCTACGGAGCTGAAGCAGTCCTCCCCGCAGAAATCAAGCATGGATCCCCACGGGTCCTTGCCTTCAACGAGGACACCCAAGAGGGCCTCCACAACGACGACCTGCTGCTTCTCGAGGGACTGCGCCGCCGTGCCGCCCTCAGAGCAGCAAAATACCAGCAAGACCTGCGACGCTACCACAGCCGCCACGTGTGCTCACGCACTCTTAAGGCGGGCGATCTCGTCCTCAGGCGAATCCTCTCCAGAGAAGGCCTCCACAAGCTCTCGCCGATGTGGGAAGGCCCCTACAGGGTCTCCCACATCGCCAGGCCTGGCGCGGTACGCCTCGTGACGGAAGACGGCATCCCCGTCAAGAACCCGTGGAACATCGCACACCTACGCAAGTTCTACCCGTGATCATTGTCACGCCAGGCATTTTTTGTCTCTAGAGGGAAGCTCACGGCTTCACCTCCAAGCTTCTCCCGAGGGTCAGCCCTCCGAGCTCTCCTGCCAATGAGCCACCGCAGGCCGCAGTGAACCTCTGCCACTAATGGGTGGTCCCCATGCCTCGACATGGAAGGAACGTTAGCTCGGCAAACCCAAGTGTAATGAACCGATTTTCGTTCCAAGTGAACATTGCGCTCCGGCGCCACTTTCGTTCCCAAGTGAACATTGCGCTCCGGCGCCATTTTCGTTCCAAGTGAACTTTGCGCTAAGGCGCCATTTCGTTCCTAAGTGAACTCAGCGCTGAGGCGCCGCTGTGTAATATTTTGATGGCAAGTTTTACCTTCGTCATTTACTTTCACATGTGCGCTTATATTCTTCCCATGCGCACCTCGCGAGCGGGGGCTGAGTACGGTGCCTGTGCCCAAGAGCACCCCAGCAGCACTGCAAAATCCAAGGGACCCTGAGCTCTGGCTAGAGGGCATGCTCCCGGATACACGCCACCTCTCCAAAGGACCTTGGTACTCTCTCTCCTCGCGAGGCACCCATGAGGAAACCTATAAGCGCGCATGAGTCCTTACTACCATGCTCTAGCGTTTTGGTTCGCCTCTCTAACATCCACAGGGAACAAGAGTCTCTCCAGGCCTGTGGAGGAAAAGCTCGGCCCCTGAGGGGAAAGACATCGCCTGAGGAGTCCTACGCAGGGCGAAAAGCCTCGCGAAGCTAAGTTCCCTGCTCACACCAGGAGAATCCCTTCGTATCTCTCTCACGAGCACTCTGCGTCCCTCGAGCGTTTCTTTCCTTCACTCTCCATGGGCTGCTTGCGCGTCAAAGGGGAGCCCTGAGCATCGCGACTCGAGGGCTCCTACCTCTCTAAGCCCTAAACTCCCCCCGGCCTTGCCGAGTCATTGCTCGAGCATACCGCAGCGGCGGAGTCATAGCGCGAGGAGAAGGGTCCTAGCGACGCAGAGCGAAAAAGACATGGAAGTAAAGCAAAAGGCCCTCGAGGGGCACACACACAGACTTAGCAGCACATGCTCAAAAGTACGAAGTATATTACAAACTGCAAAGCAAAAGTCTTTAAAGCAAACATCCCTACAGCGCTACAAGCGCATGGCATTTCAGGAAAGAGATCAAGCAGAGGCATCGCCGTCGTCCTCCCCGGACTCTTCTGCTTCAGGCTCACCCTCCTCATCGTCGCCCTCCTCGCCGCCAGCATCCTCCGTTGCAGCCCGCTTGAAGCGGCTGCAGAAGTCGTCGACCTGGTCGCGGATGGAGTTGGAGATCTTCCACCCCTTCTCCCCCTCGAGAGGCTCGGTCACCATGGCTCACGAGCTTATATTCTTCCACCCCTTATATTCTTCTCATGCGCACCTCACGAGCGGGGGCTGAGTACGGTGCCTGTGCCTCAAGAGCACACCAGCAGCACTGCAAAATCCAAGAGATCCGAGCTCTGGCTAAAGGGCATGCTCCCGGATACACGCCACCTCTCCAAAGGACCTTGGTACCCTCTCTCCTCGCGAGGCACCCATGAGGAAACCTATAAGCGCGCATGAGTCATTACTGCTATGCTCTAGCGTTTTGGTACGCCTCTCTAACGTCCACAGGGAACAAGAGTCTCTCCAGGCCTGTGGAGGAAAAACTCTGCCCCTGAGGGGAAAGACATCACCTGAGGAGTCCTACGCAGGGCGAAAAGCCTCGCGAAGCTAAGTTCCCTGCTCACACCAGGAGAATCTCTGCGTCTCTCTCACGAGCACTCGGCGTCCCTCGAGCGTCCCTTTTCCCTCACTCTCCATGGACTGCTTGCGCGTCAAAGGGGGGCCCTTGAGCATCGCGCCTCGAGGACTCCTACCTCTCTAAGCCTTAAACTCCCCCCGGCCTTGCCGAGTCATTGCTCGAGCATACCGCAGCGGCGGAGTCATAGCGCGAGGAGAAGGGTCCTAGCGACGCAGAGCGAAAAAGACATGGAAGTAAAGCAAAAGGCCCTCGAGGGGCACACACACAAACTTAGCAGCACATGCTTAAAAATATGAAGTATATTACAAACTGCAAAGCAAAAGTCTTTAAAGCAAACATCCCTACGGCGCTACAAGCGTATTACAGGAGGAAGCCTTGGGAAGAAATCAAGCGGAGGCCTCGCCGTCGTCCTCGCCGGACCCTTCTTCTCCAGGCTCGCCATCCTCATCATCGTCCTCCTCATCCTCCGCCGCGGCCCGCTTGAAGCGGCTGCAAAAGTCGTCGACCTGGTCGCGGATGGAGTTGGAGATCTTCCACCCCTTCTCCCCCTCGAGAGGCTCGGTCACCGTGGTGAAGTCGAAGCCAGGCTGGAGGTTCTGGAGGTTGGTGAAGATGCGGTCAACCGCCACCGCCAGGAGCTGGCGGCACTCCTCATCGACGACGTCACGGAGCTCGGCGGCAGGGCCCTCGAGCGCTGAGAAGAGCTGCTCGAAGTACATGAGGTAGGTGGCGGCGTCGGAGTTGCCTTGAAGGGGAACGGCCGGCGCATCCACTCCCAGCTTCGCGGCGAGCTCGCGGCCCCGGCCCACCAAGGACTGGAACATGCGCTCCCGCTGCTGCGATAGCACCTGCGCCGCCTTGGCGCTCTCGACCGCCTCCACCGCCTTCTCCACAGCAGGGCCCACCTGCTGGTTCATCTCCTCCATGTCGGCCACGAGGGAGGCGAGGTCCTGCTCCGTGCGCTTGCGGGCCTCCTCAGCGACGCGGCGGTGATCCGCTTCGCGCTTCACCTTGGCGACGAGGGTAGCGTTCAAGTTCTCGAGCTGGTGGATCCGGGCGCCGCTCTCGCCAAGCTTCTTCTTGAAGCGGCTCTCCTGCTTGGTGAACTTCTCGCTGTAGTCGCGAGAGACGGCGGTGCGGTACGCCTTCTCCCGCTCCTCGAGCATCTTCGCCGCCTCCTTCCGCTGGGCAAACCTAGCGTTGAAGCGTTCCACGCCCTTCTTGTGGGTGGACACTTCAAGCTCGTGCTTGCTGAGCGCCGCAGCCAGGCTCTCTTCACGGGCCTCGAGGGCAGCGCGCTGCCCCGACAGCTCCTGCTCCCGCAGGGCCAGCTGCTCGTCGCGGCGGCGCACGTCCTCCTCGCGCTCGCCCAGGCTCTGTCCCCTGGCCTCCAAGCTCGTGCGGATCCCCTCCAGGCTGGTCCGCACAGTCTCGGAGTCGGCGATGATCTTGGCTTCGAGCTGGGCGAGCTCGCGGTGTTTGTCCGCCAGCGAATGCTCCGCCGCTTCGCGCTCTGCCCTTGCCGCGGCCAGATCCTCCGCCGCTGCCTCGCGCTCGGCCCGGAGGGGTTCCAGGAGTTCCTCCGCGTCGCGCATGGCGCCCTCGCCCACCTCCTTGGCAAACCGCAGCGCCTCCTCGCGATCCGCCTGCAGAGCCTGGTCGCTCTGCCTGCGAGCCTCCACAGCCGCGTGGAGAGCGGCCCAGGCCCCCGCAAGCTCGTCCCGCTGCTGGGCGAGCTTCCTGTCCTCAAGAGCGAGGTGGGCCTCCAGGCCCTCCAGCGACTCTCTCACCAGGCGGAAGGCGACGTCGCGTCGCCCCCTACTCCAGTCCCAGCCGCTGAGAGATAGGGCCTGGGAAGTCCTGCGGGGCACGGAAGGCCCTGCGCCTGTGTCAAGCTTGGAGGAGGGAGCCTCCGTGTGAGCCTGGGGGCTTGGCGGCAGATCCTCCGCCTCGGCGCCCTCGCTCTGCGCTCCGGTGTCGCCCCGCTCAGGCGGCACCTCCTCATTTGTTCCCGGGGCAGAGAAGGTCTGCCCCATCGCCGCTGCCTCCTCCTCCGCCGTAGTGTTTGGCAGGGATGGCGGACGGTCCTCCCCGCTGGACTTAGGCGGGCTCGGGACCGGTGTGGCACCGACCGCAGCCTCCGGCTCCGCGGGAGGAGTTGCAGCGCGAGCCGGGGTGGGCGCTCTATCCATCCGCTCCTCCGCACGCTCCTCCTCCGGAGGCGGCACGTGTGCCCCCGCCTGAGGCATGTCCTCCTGAGGGCCTGTAGGAATCTCCTCCCCAGGCCTTGAGGCCTCATCTGCCGCGGCCTCGTCCGCTGCGGCCTCTGGCGCGGCCTCCGGAACAGCCTTCTTCACGTCCGCAGCCTTGCGGAGCCTACGGCGCTTTGCAGGCGCCGGGTCGCTGGCAGAAGACAAGAAAATCGGTCAGGGGGAGGAGACAAGCAAAAGACTGAAGAAGAAAATCAAGACCAAGAACACTTACCCTGTCTTCTTGGCGCGGGTGTCAACCCACGCCATGCCGGACGAATGCCAAGAAGGCGTGGCTCGGACTCCGGATCCCTCAGGAGCCGCCTCAGCTTTCCTCTTGAGGGAAGTGCTTGGGGGCTCCCCGGCAGGCCTGTCGTGGGCCGCCTTGGTTCGGGGCTCCTGTCGCCCCGCCTCGGCCTCCTCATCGTCGCTGGAGGAGAGCTCGAAGACCTCCTCAGGAGGGGGCGAGGCCCTTGACGAGCTCGCCCCGCCTGCAGAGGGAACGGCCCCAGCCGCGGCGTCGCCCTGCTCGGCGTCAGACGTGTATGGCGACTCCGCAGCGTCTTGTCCCCTCGCCACGGGCATGGGTCCATCCTCTTCCTCCTCCCCCGCCAGGCCTAGCGGGGTGAAGGAGGGCATCCGCTCCAGAATCGCTAGACGCGGAGCCAGGTTCATCTGATGAAGAGGCCTCAGCTCCGCCGCGATCGCCACGGACACGTCGGGGTTGATGAAGAGGCCGCCCATGATGGTCTCGACGACGGCGGGGCGATGGTCGCAGGGGTGGAGTCGCATCGGGTCGGAGGGGCCCGAGTACATCCACATCGGCTTCTTGTGCGCCTGTAGAGGAGCGATGCGGCGGCGCACGAAGTCCTCCGCGATCATCTGGCCGGTAAGGCCGTTCGCCCGGAGCGTCCTCATGCGCGCCACGAGGTCCCCGATCCGTGGGCCCTGGAAGGCCTGCTTCCCCCAATGGGTGTTCTTCACGGGCGGCGCCTCCGGGACCTCGAGGAAGGAGCTCTGCGACTTGACGCCGATGAGGAACCACTTCTGCCTGAAGTCGTCCACCTTCTTCGACACCACCGTGACGGGTTTCTCGTCGCTCCACGACATGGGGATGTAGACGTCCCCCATGCCGTCCGCGATGCGGAAGGACACGCACCCCGTCCGCTCAGCCTTCGCGGTGTTCCGGAGCGCGTAGAAGCTCCGGAAGAGGGCCACCGAGGGCTGCACCCCCAGATACGCCTCGCACAGATAGGCGAAGATGGAGAGCATGAGGATGGCGTTGGGGTGTAGGTGGAGAAGGTGGATCTGATAGAACTCCAGGACGGCCTCGAGGAAAGGCGAATACGGAGGCACCAATCCGGCGAAGAGAGTGTGGAGGAAGATGGGGAAAAACCCCGCCGGAAGGCGGCCGTGCCTCGCGGCCTGGATGGCACTGGCGCCGTGCTCATTGGTCTTCCCGGCGACCAGGTGCTGGATCTTGTCCAGCGCCACCGCATCGACGCGCACCCCGATCAGAGCGGGTCCTAGCGCCTCTTCGCCCTGCGCATCGGAGGGGAACGTCCCCATCGCCGCCTTGCCTTTTGGTCCACCCATTGTCAAGGAGGATGCAAGAAGCGGAGCGCCGGAGAAGGAAGGAGTTCGCTGGAGGAGGAAAGAGTTCGCCGGAGAAGAAGAGTTGGAAGAGCAAGAGCTGACGGCGGAGCGCAGAAGTGAGTAATGACTGCGGTTCGGACCGGCACGCAGCTTTATACCGCATTTGGACAGTTACCAAGGCACGGTCGTGGTGATCGTGGTGGGACCCCCCACGACGCACGTTTCTACCGGAGAAACCGAGTCGTCGCAAGTTCATCTCCAAACGACGCGTGTAACGGGCCGGCCGGACATATTGGACCCACGACGCTTCGTCTGGACCCGATGGGCCTCGCCGTGCCCGTCATGGGCCCGGGGGCTACTGTCGGCCCAGTGGGATCCAGGGTGTGCAGAGCCCACTCTCCACAGCCCTCACACGCGACAGAGTCGATGAAACGGCTAAGGACCGAGCAAAACGCTTGGAGAGACCCTCGAGAGGGAAAACCCTCGAGAGGGCTGAAGAGGGCAGCGAAGGCCTGACGAGGCCCCTCCCGAGGCTGCTCCTCTACAGGGCCCTCTCCCCTGGAGAGGGGTCAACACAATCCCTCCACTGGAGATACTTCGCTCCGAAGCAACCACTGCAAGGTGCACATGGCCTCTGCCGCGCCGCAGAGTGACGCGCGCGTCTGCGCGCGATGACGACGGCGCCGCAGTTGCCGTTTTGGTGATTAAAGGAGTCAACAAAGGAGTATCCCCTGTGCCGGCTTACGAGGGTTTCTTCTTTGGTGATAAAGCAGTTGGCCGGCGCTACGCTCCAAGGACGACGTCACCGTGGGCACCCCCACGATCGCTGCTGCACCAGCTGGCCGTCCTGCGTGGACGGTGACTTTCTGGCATCACGAGCAGGCTTTGCGACCATGGACCGAGTCCATGGACAACCCAGCTGCGGTGCACCCCGCTCCACCGCTTCGTCGCCATGTGGGAACCCTTCCACTGCGCAGCACGCAGGGATGAGGCCCGGGGCTCCTATATAAGGAGAGGAAGCACCTCCGTAGCAGGGGATCGCGCGATCGAGGGACCGATCGATCAATCGACCTTTGACACCCTACCATAGCTTAGCCAAGCCTAGCGCCTCGAGGACGAAGAAGATCTCAGCTTTCCCTCTCCGAGCTCCGCACTGCTCTCGGCAAGCTCATTGTACTGTACCCCCTACAGAGCAATACAGACAAGCAGGAGTAGCGGTTTTACCTCCCCCGGAGGGCCGTGAACCTGGGTACGGGCCTGTGTCCATCACTGTCGTGCTGACCCTCTACAGGCACGACGAGCACCGTCGCTGTGCCGGTTGTGGGTTGTTGACCAACGTGTTCAGTCCCCCGCACGAACTTCTCTCCCGAGAGTGGTTACCCCTGTTCCGTGGGAATCACACATCGACAGTAACAGTAACACAGCAGCGGTAGTAGTAACACAGAGGCAATGGCACCAGAAAATATTCAAGTGCGTAGTTGACTTTAGAGCAATGATGATGACAGAAGGACCGGGGTTTCCAGCTATCTACACTAGTGGTAACTCTCCAAGAACAAGTGTTGGGTGAACAAATTACAGTTGGGCAATTGACAATATTGAAATAACATTAAGACAGAACATCCAGTTTATTAATTATGTAGGCATGTTTTCCATATATAGTCATACGTGCTCGCAATGAGAAACTTACATAACATCTTTTGTCCTACCAGCCCGTTTGCAGCGGGGCCTCAAGGGAAACTACTGGTAATTAAGGTACTCCTTTTAATAGAGCACCGGAGCAAAGCATTAACACTTGGTGAAAACATGTGATCCTCATATCTAAACCATCCCCTCCAGTTATCCCAGTTGCTGTCACTCTGGGGCCTCGGGTTCCGGACAGAGACATGTGCAAACAACTTGTAGATACAATCTAAGCAATAATTATAGAGCTTAAATCTAAGATCATGCCACTCGTGCACTAGTGACAAGCATTACACACAACAAGATTGCAGCAACAATAACTTCACAGACTTATAGATAGACTGATCATAATGTAACAATTCATTGGATCCCAACAAACACAACACCGATTACATCATATGGATCTCAATCATGTAAGGCAGCTCATGAGATCATTGTATTGAAGTACATGGGAGAGAGAGTACCAACTAGCTACAGCTAGAACCCGTAGTCCATGGGGGAACTACTCACAAACCATCATGGAGTCGAAGTGGAGGTGGTGGAGTCGATGGAGATGGCTCCGGGGGTCAATCCCCGTCCCGGCAGGGTGCCGGAACAGGAACTTCTGACCCCCGAAACTTGTCTTCGATGGCGGCGGCGCTGCGGAACTCTTCTCGGGAAAAGGCTCGCGTCCTAGGTCTTAGGATTCTGGGGGGGTATAAGTAGGCGAAGGGGCGAAGGCGGTGGAGCCTCGAGGGCCCCACACCCTGTCCTCGCGCGGCAGAAGGGGGGCCGCGCCGGGAGGGGGTGTGGGCCCCTCGAGGTTCCCCTCCGTGTCTTCTTCGGTGTTCTGGAACCTCCCGGGAAAAATAAGAACTTCGACGTTTCATTTGTCCAATTCCGAGAATATTTCCTTAACAGTTTTTCTGAAACCAAAAACAGCAGAAAACAGGGAACTGGCACTGTGGCATCTTGTTAATAGGTTAGTCTCAGAAAATGCATAAAATGATATAAAAGTGTGTATAAAACATGTAGCAAGTGGCATAATATAAGCATGGAACATAAGAAATTAAAGATACGTTGGAGACGTATCAGTACGCTATTTTCTCCTATTCCTACCACTTCGTTTTGTTCACTTACATTTAATTTGAACTCTAATTTTCATTTTAATTTTAATTTGGAGCACGAGGAGGAGGTGCTTGTGCCCTTGTGGACTCGACGAATAAATAATCTTCCAAAAAGATCAAAAACTGCAGAGGGCAAAATTCTTATTGAGCCGACCAAGAATAAGTAAATGGCTATCTCTTGATCATATAAGTATGTGGCTAACTCTCCTTGCATACTAATATTGTCTTTTCATGTGCAACTATTTTCGTGTCGTTAGTGGTTCGAGGGCAAATCTTCCAGCTGGCGCACTTGTGGGCCTTCTGAAGAGGCACTGGCCAGGCCTCTACTCTGAGGGCCCTGAGGTGGAAGATGGGTCTCCTCCTCTGAAGAAGTTAGCCCTCAGGTGGGAGGACTACGAGGCCGCGTCGGGCATAGGCTACATGCAGACTGCGGACGGCCACGAGTTTGTGCCCACCTGTTCAGAGGTTGTGGTCCACAAGTTCTGGGTAAGATTTTGTTAACTTGTGATTCTCAACCATAGTTAACATATTGTAAACTTGTGATTCTCACCATAGTAAGATTTTTTACATGATTGTAGGAGTTCTATCGCGTGGCTCCCGAGCACGAGGACAGGAGCCATCTGGTCTTGATTATGATGGCGAAGACCAGGTTACGCCAGATGTGGTATGATATCAAAATCACAGCTATCTCTCAGTTCAGTTCTACGCCGAGAGAGGCAAGAGATACAACAAGAAGCAAATCGTTGAGCAGCGTCTTGGAGAGAAGATGTCCCACGAGGATTTCATGGCGGTAATTAAATTTTCTTTTTATCCCATGTCCATCGTAAATTGCATTATCTGTTCTTCACTTGAGATGTTTTCATCTTAAGATTGTTCCAAAATGGGCTATGGGAAAGAAGGACGGTTGGGAGAAACTGGTAGACATGTGGACCGGCAAAGATCTAAATTTCGCGGCCAAGAGCATTCAAAACAGTAACAATCGCGGCCATGAGGGAACACACAGTCAAGGAAACCGAGACTTCTACCGCTACATGGACTCGCAGGTATATATATGGAACAACCTACTCGTTTCCCCGACAATGTTTCCTTTTTTATGCATACCATTTGTTTTATGCATTTTAGGTGGCCGGTAATGAACGGCAGGAGATTGGAGAGGCTGAAGTGTGGAAGATGGCTCATAAGAAGAAGGTGGTCGCGCAGGGTGAGGATCCATACTATGGCACAACCAGCGATGACCTTGCTGAGTACACGACCAGGTTTATTTTTCAACATCATGTTTACTAAATGCCATCAAGATTTAATTTGTACTTACTAATTGTTTACTTGTTATGAATTCCATCAGGTACAAGGAGTTGAATGGACAAGATTCTGACCCCCTTAAGGAGCCAGTCGACGAGAGGGCAGTGGTGCTCGCAGGACAAGGAAGGAAACATGGCCGCTACAGGACGTTTAACACGGTGATCGAACCTACCACCACTCTCACATATGTCAAAACAATCACGGGCTCCCATGTTTCTATGCCACCTCGTGCTAGACCCACCCATGCCGTGGACCATGTAAGCTTTCTCTCATTTTTCTTCTTTATTCTTAGTTCCCATTCATATATGTGTATGTTCATGAGATTCACTATGTCATATTTAAGGAGATGCAAACAGCCTGGCAAGAGGCTCAGGATGCTTGGATGCAGCAGGTGCAGGATCATTCGACGGCCATGTATGAAGCCCAGCAGGCGCATCAGTTTGCCTATATGACGGTGAGTTGTGGTCCATCCTATCTACTTGCCAATAAATTTCATTGTCCGAGTTTGTCCTTCATGATACATGGCATATAAACTCACTTGCAGGCGCTTACTACGGCAATGAGAAATGGTACTGCAATACCCGATCCAATACCGCCTCCGCCACCACCGCCGTATCCTCCACGGCCGTGCTATGCCTATTTCGTCGCACTCTACACCCAGGAGACTCCTGTTAGTACTTCACCAAAGCTTCACTAAGTCATTATATGTACATCTAGATATTTACACTTAGTCATATTTTGTTCAAACATGTAGGCAACGTCTTCTTCACGGGCACGGGCTCCTTTTGGTCGAGCTTCTGCCTCGCCCACGGCCACTCCGGTTCGTTCACTCACATGGTCGTAGCCCGGGTGCTTCTACCTCGCCCACTCGGGCACCCCACACCGAGAGCCGCGAGTCGCGTCGACAATCGCCGAACCCGGTTAGTTTAAGACAAACTCTGATGTACTATTTTGGACAAGTTATCATGTTAGACATCGAACTTGTTATATTTGGCATGCTATGTACAAATTGGGACTTGTTAGATTTGGCAAGCTAATCTCGGAGTTCCTTTTCATTTTGTAGTGATGATGCTCTTGGCGGTGGACTTCGTGTTGGAGAGATGTCGCTTCGTGAACTTGTAGTTCATCCGTGTAGGAACGTGTGGATGTTTGTGTATGGTGCTTGTCATGTTAGGACGTGTGATATGGATGATGTTTGTGTATGGTGCTTTGCGACATGTTTGTGATGATTTGTGTTATGTTGTGTGAATGATTTGTGCTATACGATATGCTGTATTCAAATGTGGCAGAATTATATATGAATCTGTGCCCGAAAAAATTTGAAATGTGCCCAGAAAATATTTGAAATTTGCAGGGCAAAATTAATAACCAGCAATTCGCTGTAATTTTTCTGCCAATCTATGCCGACGGCAATGCCGTCGGCGTAATCTCCAGATCAACCAAATAGCAGTGGTGAGCCCGACGGCATAGCCGTCGACGTCACGCCCAGGTCAACCAAAACACAGTGGTGAGCCCGACGGCATTGCCGTCGGCGTCATGCCCAGGTCAACCAAGTCGTAGTGATGAGCCCGACGGCATTGCCGTCGGCATAGTACACGACCAAGCCACCAGCACACGCCCAGCTGCTGACGCGTGTTGAGTGAGGCCGACGGCAAATGCCGTCGGCATAGTGGACGCCTAACGTCCGGCGCCGTCCGTCAGATACGTCCACCGACGGCAAAGTGACGTCGACGGCCTCAACGCCGACGGCCGTAGCTACGCCGACGGCAACGGAGCTACGTCGTGGATTGTACGCCGACGATGCTAGGCCGACGGTGGCTGTCGGCGCAGCTGTACGCCGAGGGTACCTGTGCTGAGCCCGACGGCAAATGCCGTCGGCACTCTCAGTGATTCCTGTAGTGGGCGGCGCTGAAGGTGAAGATGCTCACCTGGTTGGAGACATTGCACGGGATCTGGACATCCTATCGACTAGTACGGGATTCAGGAGCGGGCTGATCCATGTGCGGTATGCTTGAAGAGCGACGAGACTGCCGAGCACATTCTGATGCAATGCCCCTATGCACGGCAAGTTTGGTACTCCCGCTTCATAGAGCTGCAGTGGCAGATCGATGTGCCCACCCTGGACTACACCGCTAGAGAGTTGGTGGCTGGCGGTGAGGCAGGGGCTGAGGAGCAGGGAAGAGAAGAAGAGGCTCGACACACTGATCTACTTCGTATGCTGGTCCCTGTGGAAGCACAAGAATGTTTAGGTCTTTGCCAATGCTAGGAGAGTCCACTACGGCTCGCCTGACAATAAGGATTCTAGATGAACAGCGTCTCTAGATGATGGCTAGAAGAGGAAACGTAGTTAGAGTGCAGCAATAACAGGAGGGTGGAGATAGAATTAGTGAGTAATAGTCTTAGTTCGTTTAGTAGTGGGTGTTTTCTATCCCCTTTTCTTTTCAGAACTGAGGTAGATTCTTGTAGCATTACTTGCTGTCTCTATAATATAAAATTAAGGTACGCATTCGCGTACTCTTCTCTAAAAAAACAACCCCGTGAACTAAATACCCAATCAACAGATAAATTCAGCAATAAGATGAGAATTTAGAGAAATAGAGTTGTGAATTTCAGAGAATAGATGAGAGCCGAGCCGACAGGCGGCCTAAGGTTTGCATTACTCTTTAATATTCGACTAGGTAAGTTAGCGCGGTGATACCGCGCCCGTCATGTAAATAAAGTTTGAACTTGGTTATTTGAATATTTTTAATTTACGTAGGTTTGATAATTTCATGCATCTAGTAAATAAAATTTGAACATTGCTGGGATTAAAAAAGATTGCATCTGGAAATTCTCTGGTTTGCGAGTATTATTCAAGTTAGATTGTTTTTATATTCAAATTTGGTTTACGGTCACAAAATGAAAGATCTGGAAGTTATCCGAAAAGATAAAAATATGTCTGTTTCGTTAGAGAAAGAAATATCACGGCGTAAAGTATTAGTAAATAATTAATTAATTTTATAATCGGATGGCGTACATTGTATGGGCATTTATGAAATCAAATTTGTCATATGAGGGAATAAATCTATTTACTTTTCCAAATATTCACCGTATTGAACCTTTCGAATAATTATGCATTGTGCCATTAATTTTATGATCGGATGGAATACATTGTATGAGCATTTACGGAATCAAAATTTTCTTTTGAGGAAATAAATTCGATTTGTTTACAAATATTGATCGTATTAATATTCAACGTATTGAACCTTTCGAATAATTTTGCATCGTGCCATTAATTTTATAACTGGATGGAATACATTGTATGAACATTTAAGAAATAAAACATTGTATGAACATTTAAGAAATAAAATTTATAATTTGAGGAAATAAATTTGATTTATTTACAAATTTTGATCGTATTGAACTTTTCAAATAATTTTGTATTGTGCCATAAGAAGGTAGGTTATTTTTCTGTGGTCATTTTGATATTTTTTTTACATTTTTCTGACTGATACATCTAAAGATATTAATTGTTTATATTTTTCTTATTTTTTCCTGGAAAGAGCCACTGACAGGCCGGCCCCACGGCGACGTCATACTGACGTCACCGAGAGCCAACCCTGCGCTGCCGCGGCCGCGGCGGCGCGGACGACGCCGGCGGCCAACCACGGCGAGCTGGACTGCGAGGGATAGCGCCCTGGATGCGCGCCGACTCGGGCTGCCTGATGGTGGCGGCGCCGCCGTCTGGAGGTCGCCGGAGCGTCGCCGGCAACCCGCGGATGCGGCGGCGGACGCGGAGTGCTGCGCGGACGATTCCATCGGTGCTGTAGCATTCCGCCGACCGATCTCCGGCGAGGTAAGCAAGGGAGCGGCGGCGCAGCCCCCGGTGCTCGTCGATCTGTGCCGGGGGGCACGGAGCGACGGCGCGGCTCGGCGGCGGCGGCGGCGATTACGGGATCGCGGGAGAGAAGAAGGGGAAGGGGGCGGCTGCGGGGTTTTTTTGCAAAAAAGCTACTGAGGTTTTCCATAATCACGAATAGATCCCGCGCAGTACTGAAAATTGGACTGCGGGTTGGTATTTTGTTTTTCGAGTGATTTTTTTGCAAAAGAGGCGCGGTGACCGGTGGAACCGGGGGCAACCGGCCGGTGACCGGGCGACGTGGCGGCCTGTGATTGGCTAAAATGCCCGAGCTACAGTAATGCGCGTTTTGGGGGTGTTGTGAGTGCATCTGGACCGTCCGTTGCGCCAATCGAACGGTCCAGACAATCCGGGTGACGTGGATAGCGGATTGGGACGCGAATCTGACCAACTTTCATATAGAGGGTAATATAGATAGTACTGACGATTACACGAATGAAGATGTATATAGCTCAGCCACATGCGGCGATCAACGGAAAACAGAAAAGGTAACGGAGGTGCTCTTGACGACGGCCAGCTGCTCCTTCAACAGCGGTAGGATCTTCATAACATGAAACGGTTCACGCAATCTAGACCATCCGTTAACTGAATTGTTTCTCTGGTTTACACTTCAGATTCAGTTAAGAGGAATTGTGAAAGCGCTGCGGCGCCTCGGCACGGGCATGGCAGCGTCCGCGGTCGGCAGCGCGAGCGTGGCCAGGAGGGGCCATGCTCCGTGCTCCCGCGACACGCACCGCGTCCACAATGGCAGCACGGAGGCGGCTCGAAAGTACTGGCGGTCGGGTTCGGCGAGCGTTGCCGGTGGTGCGCACAAGCTGTTTGACACAGTGCCCACAAGACAGTGACTGCCATGTACCAGAGCAGCCGCCGCGCCGCTCCCCGAGCCAGGCAAGCTCCGCGGTTGGCGCCCCCACATGTAGAAGTGCCGTCTCCGTCGCCCGCCGCCAGGACGGGGAGGATGGTTCCTCCACCCAGTCCAAGAAGGCGCCACCATGCTCAGGATCTGGATTCTCCTCGCCGGCGGACGTCGAGTGGAAGTTGAAGGATGAGTCCGGCTTCTCCCGGAGGCCAACACGGCGGTTCGCCAACGATCCTGGGGCCCACATGGAACCGGATCAGCTATAAATCCCGCCCCCCGTCCCCGTCCAACGGCCAAACCAGCCAATTCTCGTAGGCGAAGCATCCACGCGCCAAACGAACAACCGAGAGCGCGAGGAGAGAGACATGGCGAACGTGCTCTGGAGCAGGCTTCTCGACATCCGGGAGGACTTCCGCCGCCTCATCACGGCGACCGGCCGCGCCTACTCCGGTCTCGAGGCCCTCCAGCTGATTGGGTGAGACCGCTCGATCACTACGAGTACTCCGACATCGCGGGAGGAGATGGAGACCACCTACACCGGGTTCAGCGGCTTGCTCCAGTCCATCACCGGCATATTGTCGACCGTGGCAGACGCCGAGCAGCGAGCGCTGGCGGAGGGAAGCGAGGACCATCCTGTGCCGCTCCCGCTCGCCTCCATCGCCGACTTCGAGGAGCTAGACGAGGCGATGTGGAAGGCCCTCGTCAACCTCCAGACGGCGAGGACGCTCGCTGAGGTCGCCCGCAGCGCCCTAAGGTCGGCATACCTGCTTCTCGGTACTCAGCCTCGTCCTCCTCATATCCGGGTTCTCATCGCCCGCAAGCGCCAGGCCGCCATCCTCTCGGTGCGGGCCGCCCACGCGATGGCGATTGTCGGCCGTTGGACTGCCGCGGGCGCAATGCTGATCCTGGACCCTGAGTGGGACGTGATCTTCTATGACCTCGACGACGACTCTGACGATCCTGACGACCCCGAGGTGCAGTTGGAGGACCCGGACATGGACCTCGATGTCTTCCACATCCAGTACTTCCACGGCGAGGAGGAGGAGGAGGATGAAAGCGAGGACGCCGCGGATGGCGACGACGACGATGGGGGCGAGGAAGACGTCCACGATCGGGGGCAGGACGGCGGAGCCTAGTCCAGCTCTCACGGAGACTAGAAAGGATGCTGGCTGGAGGGAGGAGAGCTCCTCCTCCACAATCACGATTGCTTCGCATTTCGCGGCTGGTTTAGGCTAGGCCTAAGATCCTGTGAAGCAGTCCGTGACCTTCCTGATTTAGTTCTCCAGATATGTGAACACCTGTGGTAAACAGCCTGATGTATATCTGAAAAATTCTAGATGATTCCTTTCCTTCCGATGCAGAAGGGGATGATCTCGGGCTTCGTTGTTCCTGCAAGATCCATCTGTACAGATAATCACTCCTTGTAGGAATATGTCATTCCTTATTGTGGATCTTTGCCTTGGAGTTGTCATCATGGAGTTGGCTGCCCTTCAATCATTCATGTTTACTTCCCTGCTTATATGAAGAAACGGAATTACAGAGTTCAAAGTTATTTGCAAGGGCTTCAGCATAAAGAAGAGGTGCATTTAATCTTCCTGCATTCCACACTTACAGCAAACCTTGTTGATGCATTTCAAGTAACGCCCCGCTATTGCTTCTGTTGGAAGCACTTTGTGAACGAAGTGCCAAGCGAAAGTTTGGACGCTTGGAATGATGTCATTGCACTTCCATACCTGGTTGAGTAACTGATTGTTTGTGATGTTTCCTCGGCCGATCTGACTGTCTCTGTTCATACAATATGCAGATTTTGCATTGCAGTTTTTAGATAAAGAGTCTTTATTAATATCACGGAGATACCAATTACACTCAGCCTCAACAACGCAACAAACTAAACTATTGCGGATGCACACAGCCAAAAACAAAAAGAGAAAAAGTCCCGCTACAGAGTTACAATCCTTGCAGCAGCAGCACAACCACCACCAATCCAACACCTGAAGTCCCATTCTTCAAAAGCAACTCCTTCAAGAAGGAAACAGTGCCAGACACAACCAATTAAGGCCAGACCTTGGGTTTTCACCCTGAAGATAGTCCCCGCTCTCGAAACAATGTCTCAGCAAGACCATTGCCATGCACAACCAATTAAGGTCAGACCTTGGATTTTCACACTGAAAGGTAGGACTTGGAACTTCACCTGTGTTGTCGCCCCCTCTTACTTACTGCTGCCACGATTCCTTAATCTCCGAGCCAGTTTCTCAACAACGCAAAGGCTCCGAACCCCATTGCCAGTCCTTCGATCACAGCTTCCATGACATTCTCCCTCTGGCTTCACCATGGATTTGCCCCTGATAGTGCCAGCGCAGAGCTTCGCACCGCTACCTCCGGCACGATCGAATACCACCCGCTCCAGTAGTCTCTAGGCATTAGCCAGTGGAGATCGCCGGCGGAGCCTTCCAGAACCCGACACTCTGGCTAGATCAAAGAGAACAGGCGCGCGGCAGTTCTTCGTCTTGGCGCAGGAGAAACCCTAGTACCACCGCCATTATTCTGCAGCCTCGCAGCCCCAACGCCGCGAGACTCCTCCGCCACGAACACGGCGGACAAGCAAGTTGCAGAAGGCTGAGAGATCGAAGGGAAAGGACCCCGCTGATACGTCTCAAACGTATCTATAATTTCTTTTGTTACATGCTTATATTATACCAATTGCTACATGTTTTATATACACTTTATATCATTTTTATGCATTTTCTGGGACTAACCTATTAACAAGATGCCACAGTGCCAGTTCCTGTTTTCTGCTGTTTTTGGTTTCAGAAAAGTTGTTCTGGAAATATTCTCGGAATTGGACGAAACAAAAGCCAAAACTCATATTTTTCCTGGAAGGATCCAGAAGACCGACGAGGAGTCGAAGACACGCCACGAGGCGGCCACACCCTTGGCCGCGCCGCCACATGGTGTGGGCCCCTCGGGCGCCCACCGACGTTGCCCTTTCGCCTATAAAAAGACCCCGACGGAAAAACCCTAAACACCCGAGCAATTTTCCACGAAAAGTTCCAGAGCCGCCGTCACCGACAACCCTAGTTCGGGAGGGTTCTGAAGCTCTTCCCGGCACCCTGCCGGAGAGGGGAATCATCACCGGAGGGCTCTACATCACCATGCCCGCCTCCAGACTGATGCGTGAGTAGTTCATTCTTGGACTATGGGTCCATAGCAGTAGCTAGATGGTTGTCTTCTCCACTTGTGCTATCATGTTTAGATCTTGTGAGCTGCCTATCATGATCACGATCATCTTATTGTAATGCTACATGTTGTGTTTGCTGGGATCCGATGAATATTGAATACTATGTCATTTGCTTCATTATATATCATGTGTACATTGTTTATGATCTTGCATGCTCTCCATTACTAGTAGATACTCTGGCCAAGTAGATGCTTTTGATTCCAAGAGGGGGTATTTATGCTCGATAGTGGGTTCAGTATCCATTTAATCTGGGGGAGTGACAGCAACCTCTAAGGTTGTGGATGTACTGTTGCTAATAGGGATAAAACAGTGATGCTTTGTCTAAGGATAATTGTGTCACTTACATTACGCACTTTACTTAATGCAATAATATGTTGCTTGCAACTTAATACTGAATGGGGTGCAGACGCTAACCGGAAGGTAAATTATTAGTCATAGATGCGGTTGGAACGGTATATGAGTCTTGTTGTAATGCCCAAATGAATCTCATACTAGACACCATGACAAGTATATGCATCATTATGCAGTTCTTTATTTTGTCAATTGCCCAGCTGTAATTTGTTTACCCACATGTATGCTATTATTTATTATGGAGAGACACCACTAGTGAACTGTGGACCCCGGTCCATTCATTTACATCGATAATACAACCTACTGCAAACACTGTTCTCTTTCATTCTCTGCAAACAAACATCATTTTCCACACTATACGTCTAATCCTTTTTTCACAGCAAGCCAGTGAGATTGACAACCTCACTGTTAAGTTGGGGCAAAGTATCTTGGTTGTGTTGTGTGCAGGTTCCACGTTCGTTGTTGACACCGGTAGTGCGCCCTGCCAAAGTCAGCCTCAACAACCTTCAGAAGCGTCTTCATCTCCTACTGGATTGATAACCTTGGTTTCATAACTAAGGGAAAACTTGCTGCTACACTCTCCACACCTTCCTCTTGGGGTTTCCCAACGCTGCAGAGAGCATCAAGACTTTTTCTGGCGCCGTTGTCGGGGAGAAGAAGCGCCTCTATTTAGCAAGTCCTTGACTCCCTGCAACGCCTAAGACTTTTTCTGGCGCCGTTGCCGGGAGATCAAGCACTTCTGCAAGGGGAGTCTCTCACTTCCAATCATTTTATTTTGTTTTTGTCTTGCTTAGTTTATTTTTAATATTGTTTTGTTTGCTTATTATTATTAAAAACACACAAAAATTAGTTGCTTGCATTTATTTCTTTATTTCGGTTTTGCCATATCTTTGCTGAAATGGGTAGTCCTAAAGTTGAAGTTCGTTCGTTTAGGCAACAAGGAGGAGAAAGTTTGAAAGATGCATGGTATAGGATAAATGATGCTCATCATAGATGTACTAAAAAATATTCCACCTTATTGCTTCTTAGGAATTTTTATGTTGGTATTACTAGTTGGTATAGGTATGTTCTTGACACTCTTACAGGGGGCAACTTTCTGGGTACCCCTGCTTTAGAAGCTTGCAATTTAATTGAGAGTTTGGTAGGATCACCACCACCTACTAAAGATATTAAAATTGAGATCACTTTGGAAGATATTATTAAAAAGTTGGGTTCTACGGAGAATTTTTTCTTGATAATGCTAGCAAGGGTAATGAATCAATAGAGGATATTAATGAAAGAATCACTGTTTTAGAGACTAGCAACACCCTTGATACTAAAAATTATAGGATTGGTGAATTAGAGGAGGCTATGGAAACTTTAAGTTCAACTTTTTCCTCTCTTAAAACTAAGAAAGAGAAAGGTTTTGTGGGAAAAGAGCAAAAGTTCATCTATATTCCCATGGTGACTAAACCAAAACCCCCTAATGTGTTTAAAACTGCTGGTAATGATAGGACATCTTCATGGATACCTAAAGCACCTATTATAACAGACCATGTCTTGGAAGAAATCTTTGATGTTGATGCTTCTTCTCTTGGAAACACTTGAGATTTACTTTCTGTGCCTAGCTGAAAGGCGTTAAAGAAAAGCGTTTATGGGAGACAACCCAATATTTTATTTCTGTTATTTTTCTTTTATTTGAGTCAACGAGCATGCTTACCTCTGTAACAACTCCTTTGTATCTTCATTTTATTCCATTGTTGTGTCAAGTAAAGCCTCTAGTAGGAAGTTGATGCTAGATTTGGATTTCTACACAAGAACAGATTTTCTGCTGTCCACCGTTTAATTCGTAAGAAATTCCAGAAAAATAAAAATTACCTGACATTGTTTTTGCGTGATCCTCAGATATGTACGCAACTTTCATTAGTTTTAAGTTTTCTGATCTGAGCAAGTTAAGTGCCTCGAAAAAATTCGTATTTACAGATTCTGTTTTTTGACAGATTCTGTCATTTATTTTGCATTGTCTCTTTTACTGTTTTTTAGTGGATCTTTTTACTCCACAAAATACCAGTGGCTGTAGCTAATGTACAGTAGCATTGGTGATGATTGTGTCCATGCCGAATATGATAATTTTTTATTATGCACTAACCCTCTAATGAAGATTACTTTGAGTTTGGTGTGAAGGAAGTTTTCAAGGATCGAGAGAGAGGATGATATGATGTGATCAGCAAGAGTGAAAATCCTAAGCTTGGGGATGTCCCCGTGGGTCACCCAAGCATATTTCAAGAAGACTCAAGCGTCTAAGCATGGGGATGCCCAAGGCATCCCCTTCTTCATCAACAAACTATCAGGTTGTCTCTAGTGAAACTATATTTTAATTTTTTCACATCTTATGTGCTTTACTTCGAGCATCTGTTTGCTTTTATTTTTGCTTTGTTATTTTCATTTTCTGAATAAATTGGATCCTAGCATTCTTTTATGTTTATGGCGAAAGCTGAAAGCCTCAGCACTTATCTTTTATGTTTATGGCTAAAGCTGAAAGGCTCAGCACTTATCTTTTATGTTTATGGCGAAAGTTGAAAGCCGCAGCAGTTATGAAATACTCTCTTGTCTCATTGTTAAATACTTGGAGAGTTTATGTTTAAATAAGTTGATTGGTGTTTGGTTTGAAACAGAAAATGCTACACGTGGTAGATGGTATAATGAAAAGACATACATATTCTTATAGATCATTGTCTTGTATGTTGTGGTGCTTGGCAATTTTTTTGAACTCTCAAGTAGATCATGTTTAAGCTCTTGCATCATGTAGTTAAAAATCTATTAGTGAAGAACTACCGTAGAGCTTGTTGAAATTTGGTTTGCATGTTTGGTATCTCTAAAGTCTAGATATTTTCTAGTAAAAGTGTTTAAACAACAAGGAAGAAAGTGTAGAGTCTTATAATGCTTGCAATATGTTTTTATGTAAGTCTTGTTGTGCCAGTTGTCCTCTTGTGTTTGCTTCAAACAACCTTGCTATCCTAAAAATCTATACTGAGAGGAATTCTTCTCATGCATCCAAAACCTTGAGCCAAAACTCATGCCATTTGTGTCCACCATAGCTACCTACTACATGGTATTTTCTGCCATTCCAAGTAAATACTTCTTGTGCTACCTTTATTCAAAACTTATTATCCCTTACTTGTGTTAATGTTTTATAGCTCATGAGGAAGTATGTGGTGTTTTTGATATCAACCTTGTTATTTACTTATGACAGACTTTCACCAATGGACTAGTGGCACATCCACTTATCCAATAATTTTCAAAAAGAGCTGACAAATGGGGTGCCCAGTCCCAATTAATTACAACTTTAACCACTTCATTCTCTTCACATGATTTGCCAAAATTTGCTTCAAAGTGTTAGACAATTTAAATAGACACTCCTACATGGTATGTGATTGTTGGAAGGCACCCGAGGATTTGGTTAGCCATGGATTGTGTAAGCAATGGTGGGGAGGAGTGTCAAACCAGTTTTATAAAATGTGCATGTGTAAACAAAAGAGAACAAGAGGGATGATATCGTCCTTCAATGGGATCCGCTCTTGAAAGTCTGGTTGACAAGGGGGTAGAGTGGCCACTACCATTCGTTGACAACAACAAACACCGCTCAAAAACTTACTTTTATGCTCTCTATATGATTTCAAAAACCTATAATAACTAAAAAACTCTAGCACATGTTTGTATCCCTGCTTCCCTCTGCGAAGGGCCTTTCTTTTACTTTATGTTGAGTCAGTTTACCTACTTCTTTCTATCTTA
Organism: Poa annua; assembly: GCA_026929855.1. Classification (NCBI taxonomy): domain Eukaryota; kingdom Viridiplantae; phylum Streptophyta; class Magnoliopsida; order Poales; family Poaceae; genus Poa; species Poa annua. Next base: position 44,931,853 of record CM049434.1, read on the forward strand.
GAAGCAAACACTTGTGTCAACTTTGTGTGCAACAATTCTTATATGCTTACTTATTGCACTTATTATACTTCTTTGTGTTGGCAACTATCTATAAGATATACATGTTACAAGTTGAAAGCCAATGCTGAAACTTAAATCTTCCTATGTGTTGCTTCAATGCTCTTTTACTTAGAAACTATTGCTTTATGAGTTAACTCTTATACAAAACTTTTTTATGCTTGTCTTGAAAGTACTATCCATGAAAAGTTTGTACTTATATGATTCAGTTGTTTACTCCTTATCTATTTGTTAGCAAACTATAGACCATTGCCTTGAATCACTTCATTCATAAGATGAGCCTTACAATATTATTTGATCAAGATTGTGTGAGGCATGTCACTACAAAAATTATTTTGTTATTATCGTTTTACCTACTTGGGACAAGTAGAACTAACCTTGGGGATGCTTGATACTTCTCAAACGTATCTATAATTTCTTTTGTTCCATTCTTATATTATATCAATTGCTACATGTTTTATATACACTTTATATCATTTTTATGCATTTTCTGGGACTAACCTATTAACAAGATGCCACAGTGTCAGTTCCTGTTTTCTGCTGTTTTTGGTTTCAGAAAAGTTGTTCTGGAAATATTCTCGGAATTGGACGAAACAAAAGCCAAAACTCCTATTTTTCCCGGAAGGATCCATAAGACCGAAGAGGAGTCGAAGATACGCCACGAGGCGGCCACACCTGGTGGTGGCGCGGCCCCACCCTTGGCCGAGCCGCCACATTGTGTGGGCCCCTTGGGCGCCCACCGACGTTGCCCTTTCGCCTATAAAAAGACCCCGACGGAAAAACTCTAAACACCCGAGCAATTTTCCACGAAGAGTTCCAGAGCCGCCGCCACCGTCAACCCTAGTTCGGGAGGGTTCAGAAGCTCTACCCGGCACCCTGCCGGAGAGGGGAATCATCACCGGAGGGCTCTACATCACCATGCCCGCCTCCGGACTGATGCGTGAGTAGTTCATCCTTTGACTATGGGTCCATAGCAGTAGCTAGATGGTTGTCTTCTCCACTTGTGCTATCATGTTTAGATCTTGTGAGCTGCCTATCATGATCAATATCATCTTATTGTAATGCTGCATGTTGTGTTGCTGGGATCCGATGAATATTGAATACTATGTCATTTGCTTCATTATATATCATGTGTATGTTGTTTATGATCTTGCATGCTCTCCGTTACTAGTAGATGCTCTGGCCAAGTAGATGCTTGTGACTCCAAGAGGGGGTATTTATGCTCGATAGTGGGTTCGGTCTCCATTTAATCTGGAGGAGTGACAGCAACCTCTAAGGTTGTGGATGTGAAACAACATTTCTTAATCCCTAGTGTTTTGTGTGTTAGTTAACAATATTAATGGTGTACTAATTATAATGCTAAGTATTTCAGTTAGTGCATGATTAAACATCATATGCATCAAAGCCAAAAATGCAAATAAGAAGTTGTTCTGGAAAAGTTCCAGGACCCGGAATATTGGAGCCGGAAATTCACAGGGCCGGAATTTCCGGGTCCCCAGAACTTCGCAGAAAAATGGCTAAGGAAAAGTTGGAGTTTGGTTCTGACCCGAGCCGGAAATTGTGCTCGGAAATTTCCATCACTCGGAATTTCCGAGTGCACCCAGAAGACCACTCCAGAATCGACTAAGGAAAGAAGACCACAGCGTTCTGACTCGAGCCGGAAATTGTGCTCGGAAATTTCCGGGACTCGGAATTTCCGAGAGACCCTCAGAAGCTCGTGGAAAGAAGACATTTAGTTCTGACTCCAACCGGAAATTCTGCTCGGAGATTTCATCTCGACTCGGATATTCCGGGTGACCGGAATTTCCGAGTGTGACTTATACCGGAATTTCCGAGTGTCGAAGCAGCCAACGGTCAGAATTTGGGGAGAGCTATAAATACCCCTTCACCTACCTTGGGACAAGCTAGCTCTTAGATTCTCTCTCCCCATTTATGGCCAAAGCTCAAATCTTCAAGATCTCCCAATCCCTCCACCCAAGTCCGTTGATCTTTGGAGGATTGAAAAAGAAGGCCCCGATCTACTACTTCACCAAAGCGATTTGCATTTCCTCCCCATTCACTTGGGGATTTCGTGGCGAGGGTTTCCATTGGGAAAACCTAGTTCACCATTGTTGTCATCTTGATGTTACCTTGACCTTTTGTGGTCCTTGACCTGTTGTGGTCATCTTGAGAGCCCCCAATTAAGTTGTGGGTGTGTTTCTCAAGCTTGTTGTAAGGGATTCGATCTCCGCCCCAAAGGGGATCAATAGTGGAAGGTGAACTCGCAACCTTTGTGGTTGAGTTAATCAGGAGAAGAAGGTGAGCCTTGGTGGCATTGCGGCTAACCTGTTGTGGTTGCGCACACCTCTTCAACGAGACGTACACCCTTTGGGTGGAACTCGGGATTACATCTTCGTCTCCGCGTGCTTCACTGGGTTCCCCTAATCCTTGCTCCCTTACTTGCTTGTATCGCACTTATATATCTTGTATCGTGTATATTGCTTGCTTGATTTATCATATAGGTAAAATCACCTTAGTTTCACCCCCCCCCCCCTTCTAGGTGCCGGATTCCCGTTGAATTGGTATCAGAGCCAGGTTCACTTTTAAGGGCTTTACCGCCTAAGTAAAACGATATCGGAATCCGAAACCGAGAGGGCCGCCCGCGAGTTGGAGTTGGCGGAGGCGCAAGCCAAGGGGGCAACCATGGGCGATCTCAACTTGTTGAAATCATCCATGGATGCCCAATTCATAAAGATGAATGAATTGCTTCATGCAATTTTGAAGTCTAAGGAAACCTCGGATACACCTCCCCCAACTCCACCGTCTCCTAAGGAGAAAGTTGATCCCTCCAAGGAATCATCTTTGGGTGAGTCCAAGGAAACGCCTCCGGCTACTTCCTTGGGAAAAGATGGGAAGGATGAACCATTTAGCTCCACTAAACCCCCACCATCCGGAGAGGCATACAATGAAACCTTCTACACTTACTCTCCGAATCCTCCTATTCCAAACCCTCATATTAATCCTAGGGGTGAACCCCCAAAGCTTAAACCTCATCATTTCTCTCAATGGCAATAACAAATGAAGTCTCATATTTGCAGCTCGTCGATTGAGCTATGGCGCGTCATCACGGATGGCTTCAAGGCCAACGATCCCACCAACTTGACAAGGAGAGAGGTGGTGGATAGTCAACTCAATGCCACCGCTCTCCACATGCTTTAAGTTGCGGTTGGTGAGAAGGACATGCCTCTCATCCAACACCTCTCCACCGCCAAAGAAGTTTGGGATTCTCTCTCCGGCATATTTGTCGGTAATGAGAGCATGAAGAAGAACCGGTATGACGCCTTGTGTAACGAGGTGGAAGGGTTCTTCAAGTTGGATGGTGAAAGCCAAGAGGACATGTACCGGAGGTTGGTGTCCATTGCTACCACCTTTAGAGACCTCGGTGCATACTACATTGATGACCAATGGATCAAGAGGAAGTTCGTGAGCACACTCTTGCCCTTTGAGGAAGCAGACTTGAAGACCTTACAAGGAAGGCACGACTACCCAAAGTTGACCTCCAATGAAGTCATGCAAGAGATGACCGCCTTCAAGGTTGCCTCCAAGATTGCTCAAGACGCAGGAGCACGAGCTATTGGAATGCACAAGCACTCGTTGGTTGCCTTGAAGGCCACCGTTGAAGAAGAAGAAGATGATGATTGTGATGGCTCTTCTGAGCTAACACATGACGGTCTCAAGAGTGCTTTCAACGAACATCTTGCTTTTGCGGCTCGTGCTTTTTGGAAGAATCCCTCAAAGGCAAAAGCTAAGATGGACAAGAGGTTTCCAATCAATGGAAGAAACCAAGGTAACAAGGTGAGGACCTGCTATAATTGTGATGATAAAAGTCATTTTGTTATAGATTGTCCATGGGAGAAGAAAGAAGAGCATGGTGGGAGGCTCGTGGCCAAACCTAGGATGGGAAGAAAGGCGCCACAAGCCAAGAAGAAGCCATTCTTCAAGAAGAACCAAAAGATTGTTTTGGTGACTCAAGAGCAATATCCCACCGATGATGAAGATAGTGATGACGAAGACACTCCAAGTGAAGTGGCCGCTATAGCCACTACTTATACACCTTCATCACTCTTCACATCCCCAAATGAGAGCCCCATCATCAAGAATGCAAGATGCCTTATGGCTAAGGCATCCGAGGTACAATTGCCTTCCACCTCCATATCTCATGATCTTGATGATGATACTAGTCTTGAAATCAAACAAGAAATTATTGCATTTGATGATTTCATGACTAACTTGCAAGGAGTTGGCAAGAAATATTTTGGCTCTCTTATGAGCCGTATAGGTGAGCTTGAGGATGATCTTGAGCTAAAAGGTGAGACTGAGCGACAAGATGCCCATGAAAAGGCATCTCTTCAATCATCCCTAGAAGATGAACAAGAATCTCATGCTCTCCTTCAAGAGCAACTCAAAACTATCGTGGAGTCTCATAACTCCGAAATTGCTAAGCTAACTAAGGATCGTGATCTTTACTTTGCTAAATGTAAAATTGTGCAAAATGAAAAGGCCGAGTTTGTGTCTGCTCATGCTAGACTTGTTGAAGATTTTGAGTCACTTGACAATGCTCACAAGGCATTGACAAGTGAACATGACCTTCTTGTCAAGTCTCGTGATCAACTTCAAACTCGGTCATCAAACCTTGAGAAACCTAGCACCTCCACTCCTTTAAATGATCATACTATTGTTGTTGAGGATAATGCTAGGATGAAGTTTGTTCCTCCCATGGCAACTACGGCCAAGACCTCTCTTGATAAAGGTAAGAAGACACTTGCTACTCCTCTCTATGAGCAAGTGCCTCGCAAGGGCAAAGAGGATCTAGGCTATGTTGCCAAGGAGAAGAAGAAGATCAAGAAGAAGGCCAAGCCCGCACTAGCCAAGAAGGGTGACATTGCGAGTGGAAGTGCCACAAGGGGCACACCCACTCGTAATGACTTTGCGGGCGTATCTAACACCAACTATGCTTTATATGTTGATTACTATGGGGATGTTTATGCTAGATACATTGGTCCATTTGATGGTTATATTGATTATGCTATTTGGGTTCCAAAGACCCTTGTTGCTAACCAAAAGGCACCCAATGCAAAATGGGTAGCTAAGTCAAAGAATTGATTGTGTGTAGGGCCTTGTTTCCGGCGGATCTAAATGGATAATTGATAGTGGGTGCACTAGTCACATGACCGGAAGCAAGGAGCTTGTAACGGAGTTGAGGCCTAATGATGATCAAGTAACCGTTACATTTGGTGATAAATCAAAGTCTAAGGTAATGGGACTCGGCAAGGTGGTAGTGGCACCGGACATCACTCTTGTGAATGTCTTGCTTGTCGAATCCCTAGGTTTCAACTTAATCTCGGTTCGTTCTTTAACTATGTTAGGTTATTCCGTTCTTTTTGAAAAGGATATGGTTATCCTTATTCGGAGCAAGTCTCTCAAAGTTGCTTTCGTTGGGTACGTTGAACGTGAGCTCTATGTGGTTGACTTCTCCGGAGTCACCACTTCTCATGAAATGTGCCTATTCGCTAAAGCGGACTTTGGGTTGGTTGTGGCATCGCCGCCTATAGCCCATGTAAACATGAGAACTTTGCAAAGTCTCCAAAAAGGTAGCCATATTCTAGGACTAAAAGACCATGTTTCTTTCTCGAAGGATCGAATGTGTAGGGCTTGTGTTGAAGGCAAAATGCATGATTCCCACCATCCAAGCAAGACCATCATTTCGTCAAAGAGGGTGTTGGAGCTCCTCCATGTTGACCTCTTTGGTCCTATTCCGGAAGCTAGTCTTGGTGGGAAGAAATATTGCTTGGTTATAGTTGATGATTATTCAAGATAAACATGGGTCTACTTCTTCAAGACGAAGATGGAGACTCAACAAACAATCATCGACTTCTCCAATGAAACTCAACGTCAACACAATGTCCCAATCTTGGTGATTAGAAGTGACAGCGGTTCCGAGTTGAAGAACTACACCTTGAATGAATTCCTTAGTGAAGAAGGGATTCGTCATCAATATTCCGCTGCTTATACTCCCCAACAAAATGGTGTAGCCGAGAGGAAGAACCGCACACTCATTGAAATGGCAAGACCGATGATGACCGAGTTCAAGTCCCCAAACAACTTTTGGGCCGAAGCCGTCAACACCGCTTGTCATTCATCCAACCGGCTTTTCTTTCGCAAAGGACTCATGAAGACACCTTATGAAGTGCTTACCGGGAACAAGCCCAACATCTCTTACTTCCGAGTTTTTGGTTGTAAGTGTTTCTATCTCATCAAAGGTTCTCGTTTAGGAAAGTTTCATTCTAGGTATCTTGAAGGGACGTTTGTTGGTTATGGTGCCGAATCCCATACTTATAGAGTCTATGACAAGGCTTCACGCATTGTCATAGAATCTTGTAGTGTGGTGTTCGATGAGAATGATGGCTCCCTTGTGGAGCAAGTTGCTGTTTCCGATGTAGGTGAGGATCAACCTCAAGATGCTATCCTAAGGATGGGGGTGGGTTTCCACCGCCCCGTTGAAGTTTATTATGAAATCGACCCCACCCTTTTCACTAAGAAAGTTAATGGAGAGCTTTTCATTTGCCAATTATATGTTGATGATATTATATTTGGGTCTACTAACAAAGCATTTAACGAAGAATTTTCTAAGCTTATGACCGATAGGTTTGAGATGTCCATGATGGGTGAGATGAAGTTCTTCCTCGGATTTGAGATCAAGCAATTGAACGAGGGAACTTTCATCAACCACGCAAAGTACATTAAAGACATGCTCAAGAGGTTCGGGTTGCTCGAGCTCAAGGGTGCCTCTACTCCAATGCAAACCAAGTGCCACCTCGAGCTCAATCCAAAGGGTAAAGACGTGGATCAAAAGGTATATCGCTCCATGATTGGATCCCTCCTTTACCTTTGTGCATCTAGACCCGATATAGTACTAGCCGTGGGGGTGTGCAAATATCAAGCGGCTCCTAAAGAAAGCCACGATGTGGCGGTCAAGAGAATCTTTCGGTATTTGGCTTATACCCCAACCTATGGATTGTGGTACCCCAAGGATGCACATTTCTCTCTATGTGGGTACACGGATTCCGATTGGGCGGGAGATCATGATGATAGGAAGTCAACCTCTGGTGCTTGTCAATTTATTGGGAGGTCATTGGTAAGTTGGTCTTCTAAGAAGCAAAATTGTATATCTCTCTCCACCGCCGAAGCCGAGTATGTTGCCGCCGCAAGTTGTTGCACACAATTGCTATGGATGAGGCAAACCTTAAAGGAGTACGGTGTCGATTGCGACAAAGTGCCTCTTCTACGTGACAATGAAAGTGCCATCAAGATTGCATACAACCCGGTGCAACATTCAAGAACCAAGCATATTGAGATCCGCCATCATTTCATAAGGGATCATGTGGCCCGAGGAGACATTGACTTATCTTATGTGGGCACAAGGGATCAATTGGCGGATATCTTCACGAAGCCCCTTGAGGAAGGAAGGTTTTGCTTTTTGAGAAATGAGCTCAATATCATTGATTCAAGGTCCTTAGCTTGATCGCTTGCACACCCACCTAGGTATTGTTGCTATATTGTGTTTAGGTGTAGGCATGGACATAGGGGGAGTGCGGTCCTAATACATTGGACCATCCCTCCCCCCATTATGCCGATAGTAAGTGTTCTTTTATCTCTATATTCATTCTTATGACTAATGAGCTAAAATGACGAGTATTGGTTATGTACCCAAGATATATCTTCGTGGTGACATGCCATACGCTCCTACATGGTGGCTTCGGCCACCGCCCTCTTCATCTAGAAGAGTTGGTGTTATTTGGAGCTTATTGATGCTATTTACATTCTTGTTCATGCATGTGGGAAACCTACTCAACTTGGCGCTTTATACTTTTTGGTTGTTGTAAGTTGAGTATGGTGTACCAATGACAGTTTGGCAATCTATCCCAAGCCTTTCTATACCCTGAAACATTTCTCTCTAATGCACACAAGTCATCCGATTGAAAACTGGGATTTTGGTTCAGCAGGTCGGAATATCCGGTCTAAGTTCAGACCGGAATATCCGGTGACTCGGAATATCTGGTGTAAGTTACAACCGGAATATCCGGTCGGGCGGTTTGTCTAAAAATAAAAGGGCGGGCTCAGGGTGAAGGACTCATTCGAGTTCTTCTTCCACCCCCGACCTCCCTCTCCTCCAACCGCCGCCCCAACCGCTCCAAGCCCCTCCCGGAGCCCTCCGACCGTCGGAGTTCGCCTCCCTCGGCCGGATTCGCTCCTCCTCTACCCCGGGAACGTTCTCCTCCAAGCAATGTCCTCAATGGAAGAGGGTAACTACCACTTTCCCTAACCCTAGGTGCTTGCACTTGGATCTAGATGTGGAGTTATTAGTTTTGAAATTGCTTGGTAGAGGTTGTTCCTTGCACCATTCCCGGCCATCTACATACATTAGTTTTGCATTTTTATGGATCGATCTAGTTTTAGACGGAGTCAATCTCAAATCTGCATTGTTTTCTGTCAGACCGGAATATCCGGGTTGTACCTGAACCGAAATATCCGGACTGAACATGAAAACTTCAGTTTTCAGATTTCCTCATGTTTAACTATATGTGATCATCTAAATGCCTATCTAATGTGTGTATGCACTCCTGACTTGTGTGTACTTATCTTGTGCTATCCATCCTTGCTAATTTCACAGATTCTTCAAGTGGGAGCCCCACAAACCTTGAAGGTGGGAGGCTCTCTAGGAATGTCACTCGCAAGGTCCATGCCACCGAAGGCAAGGGTAAAGGGCATGCCTCCTCTAGCATGCCCAAGTCCAAGAAATCAGCTGCCTCCTCTAGCAAGCCCAAGGCAAAGAAAAGAAAGAATGCTCCTCCTTCTCGTCGTCAGCTGTACACATATATGAGTTCCATTGATTATGCTCACGTTCGTCAAGGGGATTGGTACCTTAGGCCAAGGGATGAAGACCTTGATGATCACAGCTTTTGGTGCAAAGAGCAAGAATACATTCTCAAGGATATCTATTACACTTTGAAGCATCCCATTCGCAAAATGCAGCCCTAAAACCTTCAGGCTCTTCAGAAGAAGGCTTCCTTTGTGGAAGCCATACATCTTATCAAGGTTATGGGTTTGGAAAGGCTAGTGATCACCCAATGCGACTATAGCTCTCAGCTTGTGCAGCAGTTCTTTGCCACTCTTGTGATGAAGGGTGACACGAAGAAGACTATCAAGTGGATGTCAGGCGAGACATATTGCGAGTCTGATTGGCATGAGTTTGCCAAGGTTTTGGGTTACCCGTTTGATGGAGACAATCCTCAAGGCTACCGTATGCAGCACCCCTACAAGCTCAACAAGAAACAAACCGCACATCTATATGGTGAGGGTGGCATTCTCGGCAACTCTCGTGACTTGCTCCCTCTATATGATGTTCTTGTGCGCATTCTCCGGGAGAACATTGCCCCAAGTGGTGGAAACAATGACAATGTGGTCTCTCCGTTGTGCAACTTGCTTCTCCAGGCTCATACCATTGTTGAGAGCCCCGATAGCGAAGAGGATTGGAGAGTTGATGTCATGGACTATATTCACCATGAGATGTATGAAGCCATGATCACCAAGGGCACCATTCCATATGCTCCATACATCATGATGCTTATCAAGTACAAGTTTCCGGAGCATGCTCTTAGTGATGATGATTTGGAGGTTCATGAACTCAAGAAGCTATATGAGAAGAGGACAGTGGTCAAGCCTCCTAGTGTGCCAACTACAAGTTCTTCTCGGGGTGGTTCATTCATGGGTGATGCTCGGAGGGCTGCTACTCCAACTCATGTTTCCTCCACCTCCGGGAAAGTCAAGCAGCTGAATTGGTTCCAATGCAACATCCTTTGCATGAATGTGGACATTCGCAAGGAGCAATACACCGCATACAAGGATCGCCGCCAATCAGCCCACAACCAAGAGATGATCCTCCATCACATTTCGGGCTCCCCTGCTCCTGCTGCCCTCACGGCCCATCTATCTTATGCTCAGTGGAACCATGATGCTATGGCTCCGTGGACTCAGTTTGAGAGTGACCTTGGTGGCAGCTCATACACCACTGGACAGGCCTATGAGGATATTTCATCAGATGAAGACGAGGATGATGCTGAGGAGGATGATGAGGAGGAGACCCAGTCCGAGTGATGCTCTACATGGGACGTAGCATCGCTCTTCTTCCTTTTTGGCGTTTCGATGCCAAAGGGGGAGAAGTTGATCTATTAGGAACTTCGGGGATTTGCATGGGTTCGGGCACAAGCATATGCGTTTATCATTTATTTGCGCTTGTGTCCATTTATCTTATTTGTGTTTGTTGAACTATTTCCATTTGAACTACTTGTGTGAACTATGTGTGTAAGGAGACAATTCCCATGCTATTCTTATGCTATCTTTGGTTGAGACTACAAGGTTATTGTGTTGGTATTCACTCCAGTTTTATATGCACAAGGTATGAAATTCTATCAAGTCTCAAGTTATACCATGGGTATGTATATTGTCTCATTATTGCTATAATATCATGTGTTCTCTATTGCAAAAATGCTCTTGTCTTTTGTGCCCTTATTTTGATTATATGTATTCTAGTAGGCACATGTTTAGGGGGAGCCTTTTTATTAAGAACATGATATTGCATCGTTTTTTATTGCAAATCTTGGTATTGTCATCTAACACCAAAAAGGGGGAGATTGAAAGAACATTTCTTAATCCCTAGTGTTTTGTGTGTTAGTTAACAATACTAATGGTGTACTAATTATAATGCTAAGTATTTCAGTTAGTGCATGATTAAACATCATATGCATCAAAGCCAAAAATGCAAAGAAGAAGTTGTTCTGGAAAAGTTCCAGGAACCGGAATATTGGAGCCGGAAATTCCCAGGGCCGGAATTTCCGGGTCCCCAGAACTTCGCAGAAAAATGGCTAAGGAAAAGTTGGAGTTTGGTTCTGACCCGAGCCGGAAATTGTGCTCGGAAATTTCCATCACTCGGAATTTCCGAGTGCACCCAGAAGACCACTCCAGAATCGACTAAGGAAAGAAGACCACAGCGTTCTGACTCGAGCCGGAAATTGTGCTCGGAAATTTCCGGGACTCGGAATTTCCGAGTGACCCTCAGAAGCTCGTGGAAATATGGCTAAGGAAAGAAGACATTTGGTTCTGACTCCAACCGGAAATTCTGCTCGGAGATTTCATCTCGACTCGGATATTCCGGGTGACCGGAATTTCCGAGTGTGACTTATACCGGAATTTCCGAGTGTCGAAGCAGCCAACGGTCAGAATTTGGGGAGAGCTATAAATACCCCTTCACCTACCTTGGGACAAGCTAGCTCTCAGATTCTCTCTCCCCATTTATTGCCAAAGCTCAAATCTTCAAGATCTCCCAATCCCTCCACCCAAATCCGTTGATCTTTGGAGGATTGAAGGAGAAGGCCCCGATCTACTACTTCACCAAAGCGATTTGCATTTCCTCCCCATTCACTTGGGGATTTCGTGGCTAGGGTTTCCATTGGGAAAACCTAGTTCACCATTGTTGTCATCTTGGTGTTACCTTGACTTTTTGTGGTCCTTGACCTGTTGTGGTCATCTTGAGAGCCCCCAATTAAGTTGTGGGTGTGTGCCTCAAGCTTGTTGTAAGGGATTCGATCTCCGCCCCAAAGGGGATCAATAGTGGAAGGTGAACTCGCAACCTTTGTGGTTGAGTTCATCAGGAGAAGAAGGTGAGCCTTGGTGGCGTTGCGGCTAACCTGTTGTGGTTGCGCACACCTCTCCAACGAGACGTACACCCTTTGGGTGTAACTCGGGATTACATCTTCGTCTCCGCGTGCTTCACTCGGTTCCCCTAATCCTTGCTCCATTACTTGCTTGTATCGCACTTATATATCTTGTATCGTGTATATTACTTGCTTATTTATCATATAGGTAAATTCACCTTAGTTGCATATCTAGAGAATTTACCTTTGTGTTAAGCCTAAATTTGAAATAGCACCTATTCACCCCCCTCCCCCCCCCCCCCCCCCCCCCGCCCCCCCTCTCCTAGGTGCCGGATTCCCGTTCAGGATGTACTGTTGCTACTAGGGATAAAACAGTGATGCTTTGTCTAAGGATAATTGTGTCACTTACATTACGCACTTTACTTAATGTAATAATCTGTTTCTTGCAACTTAATACTGAAAGGGGTGCAAACGCTAACCGGAAGGTGGATTATTAGTCATAGATGCAGTTGGAACGGTCTATGAATCTTGTTATAATGCCCAAATGAATCTCATACTAGACACCATGACAAGTATATGCATCATTATGCAGTTCTTTATTTTGTCAATTGCCCAGCTGTAATTTGTTTACCCACATGTATGCTATTATTTATTATGAAGAGACACCACTAGTGAACTGTGGACTCCGGTCCATTCTTTCTTTCTCTTTCATTCTCTGCAAACAAATATCATTTTCCACACTATACGTCTAATCCTTTGTTTACAGCAAGTCAGTGAGATTGACAACCCCACTGTTAAGTTGGGGCAAAGTATCTTGGTTGTGTTGTGTGCAGGTTCCACGTTCGTTGTTGACACCGGTAGTGCGCCCTGCGAAAGTCAGCCTCAACAATCTTCAGAAGCGTTTTCATCTCCTACTGGATTGATAACCTTGGTTTCATAACTTAGGTAAAACTTGCTGCTACACTCTCCACACCTTCCTCTTGGGTTTCCCAACGCTGCAGAGAGCATCACCCGCCACCACAGCCCCATCTGATCTCCACCAACCCCGATCAGGAGCCGAATCTTGGTCGGCACGGACCAGATCGCATCCGCCGGATCTGCGCCGCCGGAGCCCAATCTTAGTCAATGCAATATGCTGGTTTGTTTTACTGAACATAGATTAATGCAAGTATGTTATGGGATTGTCGAGGATTCGAGTGAGCTCTCTGATGGATGGGTACTCGAAATTAGGTGACCAAAAAGGTGCTAATATATGGGTGCGAGTGCGACGGCAAGGGGGCTAAGATCATGATGCAGCTTAGCATATGTCATTGTAATTATAGTGGCTCAGATGGAGATACGAGACAATGCAATGGGTTTGTTATACTCCCTCTGTCCAACAAAAGATGTCACACTTTCTATCAAATTTGGATGTATCTATACACTAAGTCATGTCTAGATACATTCAATTTTTAATCAAGTTACGACATCCTTTATTGGACGGAGGGAGTAGATGAGTAGTGAGTTTGTCGGCCCAGTGGGATCTAGGGTGTGCAGAGCCCACTCTGTACAGCCCTCACACGCGACAGAGTCGATGAAACGGCTAAGGACCGAGCAAAACGCTTGGAGAGACCCTCGAGAGGAAAATCCCTCGAGAGGGCTGAAGAGGGCAGCGAAGGCCTGGCGAGGCCCCTCCCGAGGCTGCTCCTCTACAGGGCCCTCTCCCCTGGAGAGGGGTCAACACCAATCCCTCCACAGGCCGCCCCAGCCCTGTGGAGATACTTCGCTCCGAAGGAACCACTGCAAGGCGCACAAGGCCACTGCCGCGCCGCAGAGTGACGCGCGCGTCTGCGCGCGATGACGACTGCGCCGCAGTTGCCGTTTTGGTGATTAAAGGAGTCAACAAGGCTGTGTCCCCTGCGCCGGCTTACGAGAGTTTCCTCTTTGGTGATAAAGCAGTTGGCCGGCGCTACGCTCCAAGGACGACGTCACCGTGGGCACCCCCACGATCCCAGCAGTACCAGCTGGCCGCCCAGCGAAGGCGGCGGCTTTTCTGTCACGAAGGCAGACTTTACGACCATGGACCGAGTCCATGGACAACCCAGCTGCGGTGCACCCCGCTCCACCGTTTCGTCGCCATGTGGGAACCCTTCCACTACGCAGCACGCAGGGATGAGGCCCGGGGCGCCTATATAAGGAGGGGGAGCACCTCCGTAGCAAAGGACGGCCGATCGACAAATCACTCGCCTACTGGCACCATAGCTTAGCCTAGCTTAGCAGACCGGAGAAGGAAGAAGACCATTGCTTCCCTCTTTGAGCTCTGCGCTGCCGCAACTGAGCCCTCGGCAAGCTCATTGTGCTGTACCCCCTTCAGAGCAATTCAGACAAGCAGGAGTAGCGGTCTTACCTCCTCCTGAGGGCCGTGAACCTGGGTACGGGTTTGGGTCCATCTCTATCGTGTTATCCCTCTACAGGCACGACGAGCACCGTCGCCGGGCCGGTTGAGGCTTGCTGACCAACGTGTTCAGTCCCCCGCATGAACTTCTCCCCCGAGAGTGGTTATCCCTGTTCCGTGGGAACCATACCTCGACATTTGGCGCGCCAGGTAGGGGACTGAGGCGCGTCTTCAACCTCCAGCCGTCTCCGCGCCATGACGGACACCCGCGCGACACGCGCCAACAGGCGCGCAGCTGACAGGGCTCACACCGAGCCCGGCACCGCCGCCACCCGCGGCCGCCGCGGCCGTCCTCGCACGACGGAGCGCGCCAACACCGGCCCACACGTGGAGGAACCTGAGAGCGAGGAGCACCGTGGTAGCGACCACCGCGGCGACAGGGATGCCTCCCCGGAGCATCACGACGATGCTGAGTCTTCGCATCCGTCTCAGCGCCAAAGCGCGTCCTCTCGGAGACGCCCGGAGCCCACGCCGCACACCGCGCTGCTCATGGCCCAGGAGCTCCTACGCTACCGGCCTAGCGCGGAGGCCCACGACCAGTGGCTGGACCGCCTCCACCACCTCGTCGACGTCGCAACCACGCGCCCCGCTCCATCGTGCTCCATGGTCCATCACTCTGGCCGCGCGGGAACGGCTGCACCAGATTCCCCTCCGCTGCCGCCGGGACCGCCTCCGGCCGCAGCGCAGAGGGCTCCCTCTCATGCTTCCTCGCCACACGACTGCCAGATCGTGCGACGCACTGCGCCTGACGCGCGAGTAGGCATGGAGCGCCGCAGGGACCTCCAGAATCGCCTCGTCGAGGAGCTCGGCCAAGCGGGACAGCAGAACCGCAGGGCTCTCCAAGGAGGAACCGCCACGTACGCCTCTGGCTGCATGGCATTCACCCGCGCTCTGCGCCGTGTGGTCTGGCCGCAGAAGTTCAGACCAGCCCTCCCCAAGGGCTTCGACGGCTCAACCAACCCTCTCGAGTTCCTGCAGCTCTACACCACCTCCATCCAGGCTGCAGGAGGAGACGACAAGGTCATGGCCAACTGGTTCTCCCACGCCCTCAGGGACTCCGCGCTGTCGTGGCTCCTCAACTTGCCTGAGGACTCCATTGACTCGTGGGAGGAGCTCTGCAGGCAATTCGTTGCCAACTTCAAGGGCACCTACGAGCGCGCGCTCACCCACAACGACCAGCGCGCTGTGGTGCAGAAGAAGGATGAGACTCTCCGCAAGTACATCCAGCGCTTCAGCCAAGTGCGCAACAAGATCCCGAACATCCCCGACACGCAGGTCATCGCCGCCTTCAGAGAGGGTGTCACAAATCGCCGAATGCTCGAGAAGCTGGGCATTCACGACAAGCTCACCTCTGTGGTAAAGTTGTTCGACCTCGCCGACAAGTTCACCAAGTGGGCCGAGGTGGAGCCCGTGCGCACCATACCAGCCGGAGCCGCAGTGAAATTCATCAGGAGCTTGGTCTGCCGCTTCGGAGTGCCTAACCGCATCATCACCGACAATGGCTCGCAATTCACCAGCGGCATCTTCCGAGCCTATTGCGAAAAGCTCGGCGTTAGGATCTGCTTCGCCTCGGTGGCTCATCCACGCAGCAACGGTCAAGCCGAGCGAGCGAACGCAGAAGTCCTCAAGGGCCTCAAGACCAGAAGCTTCAACATCCTCAAGGGTCACGGCAAGGGCTGGATCGATGAGCTCCCATCTGTGCTCTGGTCCATGCGCAAAACCGCTTCAAGGCCTACGGGCGAAACGCCGTTCGCCCTTAACTACGGAGCTGAAGCTGTCCTCCCCGCAGAAATCAAGCATGCATCCCCACGGGTCCTTGCCTTCAACGAGGACACCCAAGGGGGCCTCCACAACGACGACCTGCTGTTTCTCGAGGGCCTGCGCCGCCGGGCCGCCCTCAGAGCGGCAAAGTACCAACAAGATCTGCGACGCTACCACAGCCTCCATGTGCGCTCGCGCACTCTTGAGGCGGGCGATCTCGTCCTCAGGCGAATCCTCTCCAGGGAAGGCCTCCACAAGCTCTCGCCTATGTGGGAAGGCCCCTACAGGGTCTCCCACATCGCCAGGCCTGGCGCGGTACGCCTCGAGATAGAAGACGGCATCCCCGTCAAGAATCCGTGGAACATCGCCCACCTACGCAAGTTCTACCCGTGATCATAGTCACGCCAGGCATTTTTTGTCTCTAGAGGGAAGCTCACGTCTTCATCTCCAAGCTCCTCCAAGCCTCTCCCGAGGGTCAGCCCTCCGAGCTCTCCTGCAAATGAGTCCCCCGCAGGCCGCAGTGAACCTCTGCCACTAATGGGTGGTCCCCATGCCTCGACATGGAAGGAACGTTAGCTCGGCAAACCCAAGTGTAATGAACCGATTTTCGTTCCAAGTGAACATTGCGCTCCGGCGCCACTTTCGTTCCCAAGTGAACATTGCGCTCCGGCGCCATTTTCGTTCCAAGTGAACTTTGCGCTAAGGCGCCATTTCGTTCCTAAGTGAACTCAGCGCTGAGGCGCCGCTGTGTAATATTTTGATGGCAAGTTTTACCTTCGTCATTTACTTTCACATGTGCGCTTATATTCTTCCCATGCGCACCTCGCGAGCGGGGGCTGAGTACGGTGCCTGTGCCCAAGAGCACCCCAGCAGCACTGCAAAATCCAAGGGACCCTGAGCTCTGGCTAGAGGGCATGCTCCCGGATACACGCCACCTCTCCAAAGGACCTTGGTACTCTCTCTCCTCGCGAGGCACCCATGAGGAAACCTATAAGCGCGCATGAGTCCTTACTACCATGCTCTAGCGTTTTGGTTCGCCTCTCTAACATCCACAGGGAACAAGAGTCTCTCCAGGCCTGTGGAGGAAAAGCTCGGCCCCTGAGGGGAAAGACATCGCCTGAGGAGTCCTACGCAGGGCGAAAAGCCTCGCGAAGCTAAGTTCCCTGCTCACACCAGGAGAATCCCTTCGTATCTCTCTCACGAGCACTCTGCGTCCCTCGAGCGTTTCTTTCCTTCACTCTCCATGGGCTGCTTGCGCGTCAAAGGGGAGCCCTGAGCATCGCGACTCGAGGGCTCCAACCTCTCTAAGCCCTAAACTCCCCCCGGCCTTGCCGAGTCATTGCTCGAGCATACCGCAGCGGCGGAGTCATAGCGCGAGGAGAAGGGTCCTAGCGACGCAGAGCGAAAAAGACATGGAAGTAAAGCAAAAGGCCCTCGAGGGGCACACACACAGACTTAGCAGCACATGCTCAAAAGTACGAAGTATATTACAAACTGCAAAGCAAAAGTCTTTAAAGCAAACATCCCTACAGCGCTACAAGCGCATGGCATTTCAGGAAAGAGATCAAGCAGAGGCATCGCCGTCGTCCTCCCCGGACTCTTCTGCTTCAGGCTCACCCTCCTCATCGTCGCCCTCCTCGCCGCCAGCATCCTCCGTTGCAGCCCGCTTGAAGCGGCTGCAGAAGTCGTCGACCTGGTCGCGGATGGAGTTGGAGATCTTCCACCCCTTCTCCCCCTCGAGAGGCTCGGTCACCATGGTGAAGTCAAAGCCAGGTTGGAGGTTCTGGAGGTTGGTGAAGATGCGGTCAACCGCCACCGCCAGGAGCTGGCGGCACTCCTCATCGACGACGTCGCGGAGCTCGGCGGCAGGGCCCTCGAGCGCTGAGAAGAGCTGCTCGAAGTACATGAGGTAGGTGGCGGCGTCGGAGTTGCCTTGAAGGGGGACGGTCGGCGCATCCACTCCCAGCTTCGCGGCGAGCTCGCGGCCCCGGCCCACCAAGGACTGGAACATGCGCTCCCACTGCTGCGACAGCACCTGCGCCGCCTTGGCGCTCTCGGCCGCCTCCACCGCCTTCTCCACAGCAGGGCCCACCTGCTGGTTCATCTCCTCCATATCGGCCATGAGGGAGGCGAGGTCATGCTCCGTGCGCTTGCGGGCCTCCTCAGCGGCGCGGCGGCGATCCGTTTCGCGCTTCACCTTGGAGACAAGGGTAGCGTTCATGTTCTCGAGCTGGTGGATCCGAGTGCCGCCCTCGCTGAGCCTCTTCTTGAAGCGGCTCTCCTGCTTTGTGAACTTGTCGGCGTAGTCGCGGGAGACGGCGGCGCGGTAGGCCTTCTCCCGGGCCTGGAACTCCTTCTCGGCCTCCGCCTTCTGCTCGGCGAACCTCTTGTTGAAGCGCTCCACATGCCCCTTGTGGGTAGCCACCTCGCGTTCATACCTGACGAGAGCCGCGGCCAGGCTCTCTTCGCGGGCCTCGAGGGCGGCGCGCTGCCCTGACAGCTCCTGCTCCCTCAGCGCCAGCTGTTTGTCGTGGCGGCGCACGTCCTCCTCGCGCTCGCCCAGACTCCGGCCCCTGGCGTCCACGCTCGCGCGGACCCCCTCCAGGGCGGTCCGCACGGTCTCAGAGTCGGCGAGGATCTTAGCCTCAAGCTCGACAAGCCCGTGGTGTTTGGCCGCCAGGGAGTGCTCCACAGCCTCCCGCTCCGCCCTGGCAGCGGCCAAGTCTTCCGCCGCTGCCCGGCGCTCAGCCTTCAAGGGCTGCAGAAGCTCCTCGGCGTCGCGCATGGCGCCCTCGCGGACCTCCTCTGCGAAACGCAGCGCCTCCTCGCGCTCCGCCTGCAAGGCCTGGTCACTCCGTCGGCGAGTCTCCACGGCCGCGTGGAACGCGGCCCAAGCCTCTGCGAGCTCGTCCCTCTGCCGGGCGAGCTCCCCGTCCTCCTGAGCAAGGTGAGCCTCCAGCCCCTCCAGAGACTCCCGCACCAAGCGGAAGGCGACGTCGCGTCGCCCCCTGCTCCAGTCCCAGCTTCCGAGGACAAGGGCCCGGGAGGCCTCGCTCGGGGCGGAGGGCCCTGCTCCCGCGTCAAGCTTGGAGCGGGGAGTCTCTGCGCGGGCTCGGGGGCTCGGAGGCGCGTCCTCCGCTCCGGCGCCCGCGTCCTGCGCGCCGGCGTTGCCCCCCTCAGGCGGCACCTCGCCCTGGGCCCCCGGGGCAGGAAAGGCCTGCTCCGTAGCTGCCGCTTCCTCCTCCGCCTTGGTGCTTGGCGGGGGCAGTGGGAGTTCAGCCCCCACTGCCTCGTCGACCTTCGGCGGGCTCGGGGCCGAAGTAGTGTCTGCCGCGGCCTCCTGCCGTGTTGGCGGGGTCGCAGCGCGCGGCGGAGTGGCCGCCTTCTCCACCTGCTCCTCGGGGCATTTTTCCTCCAGGGCCGGCGCGGTGGCCTCGGCCTGGGGAGTGTCCCCGTGAAGGCCTGCGGGGGTTTCCTCCGCAGGCCTCGAGGCCTCTTCTGTGGCGGCCTCTGCCGCGGCCTCTGGAGCGGCCTTCTTCACGTCCGCAGCCATGCGGAGCCTACGGCGCTTTGCAGGCGCCGGGTCGCTGGCAGAAGACAAGAAAATCGGTCAGGGGGAGGAGACAAGCAAAAGACTGAAGAAGAAAATCAAGACCAAGAACACTTACCCTGTCTTCTTGGCGCGGGTGTCAACCCACGCCATGCCGGACGAACGCCAAGAAGGCGTGGCTCGGACTCCGGATCCCTCAGGAGCCGCCTCAGCTTTCCTCTTGAGGGAAGTGCTTGGGGGCTCCCCGGCAGGCCTGTCGTGGGCCGCCTTGGTTCGGGGCTCCTGTCGCCCCGCCCCGGCCTCATCCTCGTCGTCGCCGGAGGAGAGCTCGAAGACCTCCTCAGGAGGGGGCGAGGCCCTTGACGAGCTCGCTCCGCCTGCAGAGGGAACGGCCCCAGCCGCAGCGTCGCCCTGCTCGGCGTCAGACGCGTACGGCGAATCCGCAGCATCCTGCCTCCTCGCCACGGGCATGGGCCCATCTTCCTCCTCTTCCCCCGCCAGGCCTAGTGGGGTGAAGCTGGGCATCCGCTCCAGAATCGCCAGGCGCGAGGCCAGGTTTATCTGATGAAGAGGCCTCAGCTCCGCCGCAACCGCCACGGACACGTCGGGGTTAATGAAGAGGCCGCCCATGATGGTCTCGACGACGGCGGGGAGATGGTCGCAGGGGTGGAGTCGCATCTGCCTGAAGTCGTCCACCTTCTTCGACACCGCCGTGACGGGTTTGTCGTCGCTCCACGACATGGGGATGTAGACGTCCCCCATGCCGTCCGCAATACGGAAGGACACGCACCCCGTCCGCTCGGCCTTCGCGGTGTTCCGGAGCGCGTAGAAGCTCCGGAAGAGGGCCACCGAGGGCTGCACCCCCAGATACGCCTCGCACAGGTAGGCGAAGATGGAGAGGATGAGGATGGCGTTGGGGTGTAGGTGGAGAAGGTGGATCTGGTAGAACTCCAGGACGGCCTCGAGGAAAGGTGAATACGGAGGCACCAGTCCGGCAAAGAGAGTGTGGAGGAAAATGGGGAAAAACCCCGTCGGAAGGCGGCCGTGCCTCGCGGCCTGGATGGCGCTGGCGCCATGCTCATTGGTCTTCCCGGCGACCAGGTGCTGAATCTTGCCCAGCGCCGCCGCATCGACGCGCACCCCGATCAGGGCGGGGCCAAGCGCTTCTTCGCCCTGCGCATCGGAGGGGAGCGTGGACATCGCCGCCTTGCCTTTGGGTCCGCCCATTGTCGAGGAGGATGCAAGGAGTGGAGCGCCGGAGAATGAAGGAGTTCGCCGGATAAGGAAAGCTAGGAGGTCGAGAGTTGGAAGACTGGAGCGCAGAAGGGAGTAATGGCTGCGGTTCCGACCAGCGCGCAGCTTTATACCGCAGTTGGGCAGTTACCAAGGCGCGGTCGTGATGATCGTGGTGGGACCCCCCACGACGCACGTTTCTACCGGAGAAACCGAGTCGCCGCAAGTTCATCCCCGAGCGACGCGTGTCACGGGCCGGCCGGACATATTGGACCCACGACGCTTCGCCTGGACCCGATGGGCCTCGCCGTGCCCGTCATGGGCCCGGGGGCTACTGTCGGCCCAGTGGGATCTAGGGTGTGCAGAGCCCACTCTGCACAGCCCTCACACGCGACAGAGTCGATGAAACGGCTAAGGACCGAGCAAAACGCTTGGAGAGACCCTCGAGAGGAAAATCCCTCGAGAGGGCTGAAGAGGGCAGCGAAGGCCTGGCGAGGCCCCTCCCGAGGCTGCTCCTCTACAGGGCCCTCTCCCCTGGAGAGGGGTCAACACCAATCCCTCCACAGGCCGCCCCAGCCCTGTGGAGATACTTCGCTCCGAAGGAACCACTGCAAGGCGCACATGGCCACTGCCGCGCCGCAGAGTGACGCGCGCGTCTGCGCGCGATGACGACTACGCCGCAGTTGCCGTTTTGGTGATTAAAGGAGTCAACAAGGTTGTGTCCCCTGCGCCGGCTTACGAGAGTTTCCTCTTTGGTGATAAAGCAGTTGGCCGGCGCTACGCTCCAAGGACGACGTCACCGTGGGCACCCCCACGATCCCAGCAGTACCAGCTGGCCGCCCAGCGAAGGCGGCGGCTTTTCTGTCACGAAGGCAGACTTTACGACCATGGACCGAGTCCATGGACAACCCAGCTGCGGTGCACCCCGCTCCACCGTTTCGTCGCCATGTGGGAACCCTTCCACTGCGCAGCACGCAGGGATGAGGCCCGGGGCGCCTATATAAGGAGGGGGAGCACCTCCGTAGCAAAGGACGGCCGATCGACAAATCACTCGCCTACTGGCACCATAGCTTAGCCTAGCTTAGCAGACCGGAGAAGGAAGAAGACCATTGCTTCCCTCTTTGAGCTCTGCGCTGCCGCAACCGAGCCCTCGGCAAGCTCATTGTGCTGTACCCCCTTCAGAGCAATTCAGACAAGCAGGAGTAGCGGTCTTACCTCCTCCTGATGGCCGTGAACCTGGGTACGGGTTTGGGTCCATCTCTGTCGTGTTATCCCTCTACAGGCACGACGAGCACCGTCGCCGGGCCGGTTGAGGGTTGCTGACCAACGTGTTCAGTCCCCCGCACGAACTTCTCCCCCGAGAGTGGTTATCCCTGTTCCGTGGGAACCACACCTCGACAGAGTTAGTGAAGCTGTCCCAGTAAATGCTTTTTATTAGCACTTCCTAACAGTTCGCCATTTCTAAACAAGACAAGGGCAAACAATACCAAATACAGGAGTCTATCTCCTGATCATATTTTTTCTAAGGACTGTTGTATCTCGCTCACTCTATGGAGCTACAACTAGAAAATCTTAAATACTTGCTGCACTTGTAAAATAGGATAGCTTTAGCTTTATTCTTGTTAGGACATTCACTAAGGGTGTGTTCGTTTCTGGAATCAGGTGGAATGGAATGGAACCATTCCATTCCATCGGAGCGGAACCGTTCCATTCTTGTGTTTACTTCGGACCAAAAAATGTCACGGAACGGTTCCATTCCTGTGTTTAGTTTTGGAATTGGATGAGAATGGAATGGCTACAAGTGGTTTGTGGTCACCTTTGGTGAGCATACCACTGCTTGCTATGTTGCTGCCACTGGTTGGAGACCACAATAGTAATCAAAATTTTGGCAGCATTTCACCTATATTTTGAACAGTAAACAGCAACAAATATATATATGCACAAACAAAACAAGTATATTCCAACAACACAACCCAAATTTGAAATCACATAACATTTAAGCATCCAAATAGTCCAACTTCATTGCAAAGTAGTCCAAATTCATTATAGTCGTCCAACTTCATTGCAAATTCATTGCAAAGTAGTCCAAAATAATTACAGTCATCCAAAAGAATGGCAAAGTAGTTCATGCCACACATTTCAACCATGTGTAGTACACGGGGTCATAGTCATTCAAAAGCATAGTTCAACGTCTTCATATAGCTTAGTAGGTATGAAACATAGCCTAAACATAATTGAAGTTCATACCATCACTTCAATTCAGATTATAGACCACTCCGAAGACCTTCTCCATGTACCTACTCACCCAGACCAACTTGTTTTCCTTGCTAAGAGTCATGAAGGCTTTTGCAATCTTTGGGCTCTCAACAAGATGAGCATAATAATGAGCTATGTGCTCATCATCAAACCCATTGAGTTCATTCAAAGCATCCCACAAGCCATCGGGTATATCATCACCATCTCCACCCGACTTGATAAGAGCTTCAGCCATCATCTTGAATCCATCTTTGAGAGTGGTGACTAATGCATCATCTTCCATGTGCACCAGCTTTGCCTTCTTCTTCGGTGGTGCTTTGCCCGCGGACTCGCCTACGTTTGGCGACGTGTTCAGCTCACTCTCTTGGCCTTCATCTTCAACATCAATAAACAAGGGGTCATTCCCAGACTTGGCATACTTCCCTGTTGCTGTAGTGGATCCAAAGATTGTTTCCATTGCACGGTAGTGCTCGATTGGGGTATTCAGGTATGGGATATCAGCTTTGTTGTTCTACAAAAAGATGCGCAAGTGAGAAGCATATAGTACACATAACTTCATGGTAGTAAATAGCATGCAGTAGATAAAAACTTACGGCGCAATGCCCTGCATAGTGTTCCTCGCTAAGTCCAATAGTGCAAGTATCCTCATCCCATAGAGCTCCACTCAGATTTTTCAACTGGATCAACCTGCCCCATATCTTCCTCCACTTCTTGAGGTGGTTGCTAATCTGGTCATGATTCAATGATAGCTTGTAGTGTTCATTCAGAGCCTGAGCACATTGGTTATGGTGGCACTGCTTGAAACCACTTGAAGTTCTTTTACCACTAGCCACAATGTGAGCCAAAAAGCCAAGCATCATGGTGGACATAGAATTGGTCCAGCATACCACCGCCTTGGCCTTGCTCCCAGCCTTGCTCCCAGTTGGACCCTGCGTGTTGCTCCCACTTGCATCGGTGCTTTCAGCATTGTCCATTTCTGTCCAGCAGTAAAATAGTTGCACAAATGTGAATTAGAACATGAAAAACACATGGTTTCAAGACATAAAATACACCATACTGTCCAGCAATGAAATAGGAGCACAAATATGATTTAGAACATCACAAACACATGGTTTCAAGACATAAAATACACCATACTGTCCAGCAATGAAATAGGAGCACAAATATGATTTAGAACATCACAAACACATGGTTTGAAGACATAAAATACACCATACTGTCCAGCAATGAAATAGGAGCACAAATATGATTTAGAACGTCCCAAATACATGGTTTTCACACATAAAATGGACCATGGTTTCAATACAATGAAAGGATACATAAATCTTGAATTCAAATACATGGTTTTCACACACTCAATGACCATACATGATTTGCCTATCCGCCCACATTTGGTTAGCAATTTGTTGCCTACGGTCGACCGTGGCTCTATGGTCTCTTGCTTGTTGAGTTTGTGACCGAATTGGTTGGGCGGTCCAAGTTACCTCCGGTAAAATGAATTCATCACCTCCTTGGGATAGTGCATAATTATGAAGAACACAACAAGCTACAACAATGTCAACTTGCACCGGAAAGGGGAAGAACGGTTTGGCATCATCTAAAATCTTGAATCTCCTCTTGAGGGATCCAAAAGCTCGCTCTACCCCTATACGTAGAGATGAATGCCTGAGGTTGAAAAGTTCTTCCGCATTTTGGACGGGATTATTGCCCCACTCGTTCAAATGGTATCTCACATTACGGAAAGGTGGGATGAAACCGGGCTTGGCTCCATATCCGGCATCAACTAGGTAATATTTGCCTATAAAAAAGACACAAGTTGGTGACAATTTTTTGGACAATGTATGGACAATCATATCTAAGCCAATTTGTTACCTTGTGGTACTTGTAGGCCTCTCTCACGCCCTAATGCATCGGCTAAAACGTTCGCATCATGTGCTGTCCCCTCCCACCCAGCCAACACATATGTGAACCGGAGGTCAAAATCTACCGCTGCCATCACATTTTGAGTAGCAAAAGGCTTCCTACCACGAAATGAATCTTCCACATCTTTAACAACAGATGCTCGCACATGTGTACCATCAATAGCTCCAATACAATCCTATATAGTGAAAAAACTGTCAATACTATGGGTGAATACAATCCTACATAGGTAAGTCAATACTATAGTTTCAACATATACCTTAAAATATGGGTCAAACTGAGGGTTTCCTGCTATCTTTTCTGGGGTCTCCGATGAAGGTGGCCTGATATACTCATTACGAAGCTCACCAATGGCATGAAGGACTTGCCTAAAATATATGCTAATTGTAGTGAATGATCTACCAAAATTTGTTACAACAACTCTATTCCGAACATTGTGTCCAATGGTATGCAAGAACATTGCCACTTGCTGCTCCACACATAAATGGACACTATTTTCTAACAATTTGCGTTCTCTCATTATCTCACACAGCCTAAAGAAAGAAGCTCTGTTAAACCGTAACATGTTTATACACGTCACATCTGATTGCCAAATTTTACTATTGAGATTCTCAATTCTCATCCTATCTTTTTCATGCATTGGCCCATATGGTATGCGTGCTCTTCTCTTCCTTTTTAAGACCCGAACAGCTACAACAATCGCAGCCCAAACAACAAACACAGCAGCTCCCCTAATCATCTTTTTCCTTTTATCCATGCTCTTGCCCATCTACAATGCATACAAACAACTTATACAAGGCAAATAAAGAAGATACATGCGATTTCATCCACCATACAAGTCAAAAAATTCGAGCAGCACCATATATCACCATATATAGCCTACAAATTTTATGGATTTGATAGCAAACACATCAAAAAAATTGAGCAGCATCATAGATCAACATATATTGTCAACGAATTCCATGGAGCTGACAGCAAACACATCAAAAACACACATAAAAAAGAGGTCGAATCTCACCTAGGTCCTGCTCCGGCCCTGATCCGCTCCCGCCCTGCTCTGCTTCGGCCCTGCCCTGCTCCGTCGCCGCGCCTGCTCCGGGCCTGCTCCGTCGGTCGTCCGCAGAGTGAGGGAGGCGGCGGTGCGGTTGAGGGAGCCGGCGGTGCGGGTGAGGGAGCCGTCCGTGGCGGCGCCGGAGGGATTGAGGGTGGTGGCGCAGGCTCGGGTGAGGGTGAGGGTGGCGGCGCCCGTGGGAGAGAGGGAGGCGGCGCTGCAGGTGAGGGAGGCGTGCTGCCCGTGCGTGGTGGGAGGAAAGGGGAGCGTAGGGCTCGGGTAAGATTAGAGTTTTTTTTCTCCATCGGGAGCATTTTTGCGGTGACGAGTAGCGTCCGTTCCACCTCGTCCGGCCGATTTGCCCGGACGGGTCAATTCCGCATCTACACCGAATATTCGGTTCAGAGGAATGAGTTGGTTCCATTCCATCCTCAAACTGAACGCTAGAATCACCTCTGGGTGTGGAATGGTTCCATTCCATTCCACCCCATTCCAGAACTGAACACACCCCAAGAATCCCGTGTACAGAAACGAGAGTCCACGGAAGCAAAAAAAAATCCTTTTTTTTGTATGAACCAAGTTTCTAATGTTGCACTCTCATTTTCTTTGCTATTTTTTTCAGTATTCAGCTGTCTTCGATTATATATATCCTTACACATTTGGACATCATAACAATATATATTTTGTCACAATGCACGGGGACCTTTACTAGTGGTAGAAAAAGAGACCAAACTCTAGTTATGAACCAAATATGACATTAGTACATATCGTGTTCTTGCAAAAAATTACTGCTATGCCGAAGGAGCATGAACGGATGTAAGCTGTATAAGAGAATTAGCTTTGAAGTTTTTCATGTAAAATTCAGCTTCATTTGCGAGACAAAATGTACACAGCTCATTCGAGCAATCAAGTTGGAAAAAAAAGATAATGCAAGTAATCACTCAGTGGACACCATATTTTGTCTCGCAAGCTCGAATTTTCAAGAGTGATGTAACAAATTTATAGCTCATGATATGGAGCATCCGTCAATAGCTTTAATAGTCAAATAAACAAAAACAAATAAAAACTTCTGATGCTACAAACAGTATGTGAACACAAATACATCTCCCTTCTCTCAATAATATTATTCTTTCCTAAAATGTTACAGAACAGATGGAATGTTATCACCTTTCCTCATAACATCTTTTGCCATCACATTTCTATCTCCAACTTTACAAAGAATGCCAGATAAATAACCAAGAACAAAACTGATGGCCCAGGGATACCAATAAAGTTGAGAAGCTACAAGTGTGGCTAGAGGAATCGACGACGATCGTGTCCAGTTTCACTGTCTATGTATGTAACAGTTTAGGTGTGCCTATGCAGCTGGTTCTATTTACCAGCTGATAACATCTTCTGGAGCTGTATCACCTGCTGTTGCTGATCTAGTGGCAACGAACTCAGCTGCTCAGGTGTCAGTTGTAAGACCTGCTGCAGAAGAGCTGACTCGTCGTCGGGTGTGAGCTGCACATCAAGCAGAATTGAATTGTGAGCACATGAAAATTGAGTCCAGAGACCCTCTTGTCGGTAGACATTCAATTCCTCCGAGACAGTGCAATATGTTTAGATACAAGCGTCCAAGAACGCAAGTGAGAATAAAATAACAAGAAACCTGGAGACTAAATTCAATTATAAAGGGCATTACCTGAGCCACTTGATTCTCTGGTTGCTGAAAATTAGCAGCACCAGAACTATAGCTCCCTGATGGTCCACCAGGGACCACCTGCGATGGAGCAGAATAAACAGCATGACTACTGTTTACACTTCCAAGTGTTGATGTTCCATCCTCCAATTTCCGCAATTTTGAGGGATGAGTCAACTCTGCCTGATGACTAGCTCGATCAGGCAATCTAGTTTCCTTCAGGACTATATCAGGTGCAGTAGCAACCTGCATGTGACAATATTGAGTTAGATCGCGTGGACAGTAAAATTAAAAGTGCATCTTGTCCATAAACTGACAGAAACAACATGACAAGATATTCAGTTAATTATGGGCATAAGCAAGCATGGATGGATAGTTTATGTACTGTACTGTTTGGTTTCAAGTAAGTTTACAGGAGTTCTTTAAATTAGAAAGCCTAATTGAGATGATTCTTAAGTAAGCATTAATGAATTATTACAATAAGCTCATTAACACGTGAAAAATAAATACCTGGGAGAGATGAGGATTGGTCAAAGGTAGCTGCTGTACATTAGTTGACATAACTGGTGGTCTAGGGTGAGGTGGCAAGAACGGAGGCTGAACTTGTGATATCAAGCCTCCTGAGGTTGTGAGGGGTTGTGTTGGAACACTGGAAGAGGTGCCGAAGGGCTGAGATAGCATCGGAGGGTGTGCCATCACCCCAGACTGATGTCCATGTGGAAACGTTTTGACTGGAGGCTGAGACGAATGCTGATACTGAGGAAAACTATGCAGTGATGGTTCCTGCAAGGCGTTAGGATTTGGTGGAGGTACTGGAACAGTTGGTGTCAAACCATCTGGCTTTGGAAATGATTCATTGAGGTGAGAAGATTGTGCAAACGAGCTAGAGGGCTGTTGGTTCTTCGCCATCTGCATCTGCAATTTGAACAACCTAGATTAGTATATTAGAAAATCAAGGAAAACATCCGGTATAGCAAGCTCAGAATAAAACAACAACATACCATCTGAGGTGTCACCATCCCGAGCATTATTTGTGCCTGCATTACAACAAGGAAAAAATTATGAGGTCCTTTCTTCAATTATAAGCTAAAAGACAACTGCACAATTAACAAAAGAATTTCAAAAGAAGCTCTTCCATGGAATCACAAAGCCCAAGAATCAAAGTTCACTGGTCTTCGTATCTTTCCAGAAAGGTGTTCTCTGTTAACCGAAGATTATTTTATATACACACGCAGATAGGCCAAACCTCTTCAACAAATAAGGGAACCTGATTTTTTTCTGTGCCTTCCAGGAGAACAAGACAGACATGAATCATACCAAAGTTCAAACAAGCAGAATCAGGACATAGGAAGCAAACATTTGAACAAGAAAGCTTCAATTTAGATCATAGATTACTGTAAACATGAAATATAGGAGTTGGTTAAACTTAATTTAAAAATGGTGTATGCAAAATGTGTCAAGATAATGAAGCATAACCAAAAAAACTAGGCACCAACTTAGAGTAAGAGAACTCATACAGACTACATAACCTACAAATATTGCAATATACAAAAACTGGACCAGGTACACAAAAACAGGAACAACAAATAAGCGATTGGTTAATTGCACAATCCCAATTAGCAAAGCTAACCTGAAATAGGGCCTTCGGAAGCTGTGGGATTCCTTGCAGCAGTGTTTTGGCAAGGTCCTTATTTTGAGTGGTTAGGGTCTGACGTAAAAAAAACATTAAAAACATAGCAGTGGGCAATTTTTAATCTTCATGAAGTAGATATCGATGTTTGAAGATAACCTTCAACTCGGACATGATTTCAAACAACTGATGCCTTGACATCCTGGCCAAGTAATGGGTGAGAGGGTCGTTTCCAAGCCCATATTGGACAGGTAAACCATTTTGCACATTTGCAGTTTGAGCTCCTCCAAGAACACCAGCCATCACAGATGCAGCATGTATTGCTGGTGGAAGACCAACTAGTTGATGAAGGCTGGTGTCTCCTACAGCAGGAGCTGCGGTTGATTGCTTCTGAGCATCTGCAGGAAGATACCAATGTTAAAATGCAGGGACATAAAGTTGGCACATTTGTTATCATAAAGCATACATATAAACTGATGAACAAAACGGTGATCAAGAAACAGAAACCAACCAACACTAGATGACATTCCTGGTCCGCCACGTCCCTGCAATGCATAGACATGTCATGAATCAGTCAATAGCTGTTTCTTATTAATAACTTCAATTGGTTAAGATTCCGTACTGTTCATGCATGAAACAAGTAAACTCCATTTCCATACAGTAGCTACTTAAACTCCAATATGCAGAGTTAGATTATGGTACTGAAAACTAGTGTCATTTGTGTAGTTACATCATGCAAGACTATTTCACTATGATCTCCAGATAATTTAGCATAAACATTGCATCCTTGTGTAAATCATTGTATCAACCAATCAACTGCATTCCTGCCAAAAAAATCAACTGCATCCAGTTGTGATATTTTGATACACAATATTTTCTTGTAGATGCACTCTGACACCTTGCTAACAAAAATATCAACATCACTCACTGGGGTGAAAGATAGATACAAGGGCTGCTGATAGCAGCTAAGGACATAGCAATTATTTTGAGAGAAAAAGGTAATGATGGAATGGTAAGCCAAAAGAAAGGGTCGATTGCATATTCTTTTCAGAGATCACTTTACTATTAATCCAGCCCCTTTGCTCGAGTATACTGCAAGTATGCAACTATAGATGCACTGACCAAGTGTACAGCTTCTACAAGATTATTGTTCTTTTGCTAATTGCGGAGAACCTCACGTGTTCAATACAATTCTGGTAAGATCTTCCAAACCAGTGTTCAATACAACTCTGGTAAGACCAAGATATGCTTTTGTTAAGACAGTAGCTTTGGTTCGTTACTTTCTTAAAAGAAAGCAAAGTCGAGACAACAAAGATTAATTGTGGAACTGCGATTCCACAAAAAATGTACGATACCAAAATTGATGCACAATACCAGAACGATAATTTGACAAGGTAATTTGGCAAGAATAGCAGGTGTGCATATGTACAGCCAGTCAGCTGTACATACATACACATGATGTGCAAGAAACTGAAACATGAGACACAGGGTGGTTGTGGAAAAGACTACTATTATCATTCATGGGAACCAAAACCATACAAGCTTTCATCTTAACATAGGACTTGCAAGGTGAGAAAGTTTCTTCTGCAGTAATGAACTGAGGATCTTCGACCTTTTCTCTATTTCTGTCATTGTTCCTCCCATTTTCTGCAAAGTCAACACGTAACTGACGACCATTCACTTCATAACCCTGAAGGTTCCGGCGTGCACTTAGAGCTGTCTCTTCATCTTTGTACTCACAAAATCCATAACCCTTTGGCTTTCCAGTTTCTTTGTCAACAACCAGTCTGCAACAATTTTGAGCAGTCAGTATTGAGCAAAATCATAGCCCAACAGTGTCATCAGCTTCAGAGGATTTTAAAGAAGTTATCAGGAGAGGAAACTAACTCATAACCAGTTTTAGCATAATGTCACTTTGCAGAGAAATCATGATGAAGCCGCATACATGTATAATTATTTTGGCTAAGGATTAATTAACACTTTGCGTGTGTAGTTAAGAAAGTGATACCCATAACAGTAAGTAAATCAGGTATTCGGGATGTAATATCATCATTCAACACTGCATCTTCCTAAATACCTGGAAGGCAGCAGTAATAAGTAGGGCATCCCCTAGAACAACCTATTTGAGTTTTTTTATCTTAGAAGCAATGTGCCATAAGTCCATAATAATTCAACAAAATCTGCGTATTCTACATCTTAGGCGCTGCACAGCTGTTTAGAAGAAGAAATATCACTAAAATCAATACTTTCCATATAGCCTGGCTAACAGATCCCTCATTTTGAAAGAGAATGAAAAGAGGGCACATGGGTATTTTGACAGTGACTGTGAATCCTACAGTCCTACAAACATGTCTATCTAAATCCAAAATCAAGTATCTGTAAAATGTTGTCAACTTAACCAACTACATGAGGGTTTGCACGGTTCAACTAAACCTGAAGGAGACAACGGGTCCGACTTCCTCGCAAATCTGCACGAGCTGCTCCTCCGTCGCATCGTATGGTATGTTCCCAACTGCAACCAAATTCAACAGCCCTCATCAATCAAACTCACGGAACCTACACTGGCCGCAGCAATTAAGCCAGCACACGTACACGCCAAAACTCAAAATGACCTAAACTGAAAGGGAAAAGCAATCTTAAAGGCTCAACGACGAACATGAATCATAACCCTAGATAGTACCTGACACTCGAATGAAAACAAAAATTAACTCCAAATCGAGCGGCAGGGCCCAGCTAAGCGCGCTTCCTTCCGCCGGAAACCGCGCCGAGCACCCGTACGCGAAGCAGAGCCCGCGACGAATCGACGGACGAGGCGGCAGCGATTAGGGAGCCCGAATCGAGCTCTACTTACTCAGCGTAGCCCGCGGCAGACCACAGCCCAGCCGAATGGCGTCGAGAAGTCCCGAGCCTCCGGATCGAATTTGGGGGGAGGGAAAACACACAAGCACGGACGCACGCGCATGCCGCATCGGAAGGGAGGGGGGGCTCGCGAGAGAGAAGGGCGGGGTGCAGGGGGCGGGGCGTACCGAAGACGCAGCGGTTCTGGGAGCCCGCGGGGGCGGCGGCCATGCTCAGCAGAGGTCGCCGGCGTCGGCGCGGGGCGGCATCGGGGGACGACTGGGTAGGGATCGGAGGCGGTGGCGCGCTGCTGCTGGTTCTGCTTGCCTTCGCTATTTGCAGCGAGAGTCTGGTCTGGACTGGAACTGGATACGTTTGCGCGGTCCTGCTGGAGAGGTGTGCGTTTATATGGGACGACGGGAGAGCTAGCTACAGTACTGGCTAGGTTTTGTTTGAAATCACATCTATTTTCGGAGTTGAATAGTCCAAGAATCGAAATGTAGTATTCTCCATCTCTTTTTACCTCACGAGGTAACTAGATTTATACTCTCCAAACCAAGGCATGGAAGCATATATTGTGATCTTAAGCGTCTTGGTCTTTGTACGTGTTTAGATAGGTATGCTGTCAGGGGAGTCCTTTGCCAATAGTTGGCAGGTGACAAGTAGAATTAATCATTTTTTAGCATCTTCTATGAGATTTTGTTGGTAACATTGTCAATTAGGGTTTCGGGTTTTAGCTACTCCCTCGGACCCCTTTTATTTGTTGCGGACGGACAGCTGGTATAGCCCAAATATCATATACAACTCGCGACAATTAATTCGGATCAGAGGGTAGTACCAGCAATCAATAGTACTTGAATTGTTACACCTCGGCGGAGTTGTTGGTGGCCTTCAAAGATTCGTTTCAAAATATATTTTTCACTGACAAATGTGAGTTAAGTCATTGATATGTCTTGGTCTTTATATATACTTAAATGATTTGAAATATAGTTCAACAGGCCATGTGGTTTTATGAGTATGCGTAGGTATTTATCATGACTCCCAGATATATAGTTAGGAGGAATTAACACTTTTTATCCCACAACTTACACGCTGCGAACATTTTAGTCCCACATCTTGTAAAGTGGACACCGGTGGTAGCAGACTTTGATAATCCGGGCTTGATTAGTCCTTTTAGTCCGAAGCATGCCACGTCGGACACTTAGACGAAAAAATTGCACTTAAGTCTAGCAAGGTAGAAGAATTTTCTGCCCGGAGTCCTTCCGCTCGACAGTTAGGATTTGATGGTAGTTTTCCATTTCAGTCCAAAGTATGCGGTGATTGACGCATAATCTTTCCTATTATGTTATTTCCTTTTTCCTGTACGAGTAGAAGGCGGAAGAAAAGAACGTGGAAACCACCTCGAGGACTGCAGAGCTGACGGCCATGTACCTTCTTAGATCTCCTATACTACTTGTATACTTCCTATCCATGCTGAGAAATTGGATTTGGAAAACCAACAGTGACCATAACTCAATTATTCAAAAGCCTTTTAGCTGCACTGGAAAAATGAACTGTTTGAAATATGGCCGGGTTATTACTTACTCATTCATCTCCTATACCTAAACTTCACTTCCAAGTTGGCCATTGAAAATTTCTGGACCAAGCACTTTCCATGGTGGTTTAGTTTCCTTCATAATAAACATCAGTTCTGAATCACCAGACCAACTTGGACAATTCAGTTACACCGCAGCCCAAGCAGTTCACTAGACCTACACATAGATAGCAACTAAGCAAGCAACGGACTGGCCAGCCACAGCCTACCACGGTACCACCGCACTGAGGCCATAGCCAGCACAGGTCGACTGCAGCAGCCATCACCACAGATTTTTTTTTTATGGTCACCGGGGGACTAGTGACAAAGCCATCATACATTGCTCGAGAAGCACCACCGCTGACGAAGAGCACCAATCAGCCGAGACCATCCATGACACTTCGACGCTATCGGCGTGGTCATGGCAGAGTACAACCGAGTCCACGCCGCATCACGTGCACGAAAGGCCATACACGCCAAGACCCTGAAACGACAGCGACGTGCCGCCGGCGAAGTCGAAGGGCGTCATGGGGCCGAGTCTACACCTGGATAACTTCACAGAACACGCGCGCACACCGCGGAGCGAGAACCACAAGCGGAGCCGAAGGGCACAACCCTGCCGAGGCACCGCCATCCATTGGCGACGCCGAAGAGCAGAAAGAGCCGAGGTCACACTAGGGCACCACACCAGGCTCGATCGAAATCCAAAGGGGCAGCACCAGTGGAGGGCGACTTGTAGGAAGGCAAGGAGCAGTCATCCCCAATCCGTGGCACTCCCGGGTGGGAGAAAGCCACATCCATGGCTGCCTCTGCAGCGAACATGGAGCATACCAGCCTGACGGACCAGCGCCCACCGCAGCTGATAGCAGAACCGGGGACCCAACACCCATCCACGGCTGCCCCCCACGTAGGGAGCAAGCCGCCTCCACGGAAGCCATCTGCAAACCGAGAAATGCCAGCCTCTACCGAAGCGCACGGCAGAGGACTGATGGATGGGCGGAAACGACAAACAACTGCAAACCACCAGAGGGGAGCACATCACCGGCCAAACCATCGACGCCCAGCACCGTGCTGGCCGACGAAAGGCCCCACCGGGAGATCACCACCTCGGCCAAGTCCGGCCGCATGCACCAGGCCAGGGGGCGGGTGACCCGCCGCCAGAGCCCGCCAAGTTCGGTACAGCATGACGCTGCAACGCACCCGCCGTGCCACGCACGAAGACGAGACGAAGAACCGGAGGGGTGGGGGTGGGAGAGATGAAGCCAGCGCTACCGGAGATGTGCAGGGAACAAGGAGGCGGCGCACCACATCGGGGGAGCCCGGTCTGGGAACGCCCTGCCCAGCTGCCCAGCACCGCCACGGCGCCCAGGAGCTGGCGCGAAGAGGCGCCCCCGCGCCTGCCTGCAGTCGGAGCAGCGTCGCGGCCCGCCGAAGCCCATCTAGGCCCGAACAAGCCCGCGAGCAGCCGGACTGCAGAGGGACGAGCCACCTCCGCCGCCGTCGATTGGCGCTCGCGCCGGGGCACCGCGGCCCCTCGCCGCCGCGCCCGCCGCCGACCACGCCCACCGCCGCCGGGAAGAAGCCCACCGCCTCGCGCACGGAGGAGATCCCCGCCGCCACCATCACCGGCCACCGCCTGGGGCCTTTGCCCGGTGCGACCTCCGGCAGCGGCGAGGAGGAAGGGGGTGAGGGAGGGGGAGGGAGAGGGCGGCGCGGTCGCCCCCGAGCCGCCTAGGTCAGGCGACGCGGGGTCTGTCCTAAGATCAAGCCAGGCGTCGCACAAATGGTTGGATCAACAAGATCAAGCCATCACCACCATAATACCACTAACAGAGCCACGTCTACGGACCAACGGGGATACTTGTAGCTTGTCCGAAGTCGAGGTAGTCAAAGAAGTTGCAGCATCGGCCAGGCCAGCCATAACCTACCACCGCACTGTCGTGTGGAAGGCCATAGCCAACACATGCCCACTTCAGCATCCAGATGCACACCATGACCACACCGACCTTTACGGACCTGTGATCGGAGCCGGCCCCCCACGCCGACCTGTGATTGCAGTCGTCCCCCGCGCCGACCTGCGATTGGAGCCTCCCCGACCTCGCTTTGACGAAACAATGAGTTTTTGCCTCCCGCGAAGAAAACATAAAGTTCCGCGAAGAAAACAATGTGCCTTGTGTAGAAAAGATATATTTTTGGTGCTCCATATGAGTTTCCACCCGACACTTTTGTCCTTTTTAACACAGGTGAGAAAATAAGTAAGACGTTGGGAAAGGTGTTTTGCCTCCCGAGCTCATATGCTCCTAGTATCATTAAAAATTAAAAAATTAAAAAAAATCTTAAAAGTTCTGTAGATGAACATATACAAATGTTGTTGCGTACCAAGTTTTATGGTGAAATGACGTTGGTGGTTCCGTGAAAAAAAGAAAAATCACCGGACAAAATGGGATTTCAAAAAATATGCAGCACTGATTTTTGTTATTTTTGCACACAGCATCACACATGTCATTTTTTCACGAAACTTGGCACGTATTTAGAAAACATGTATATGTTCATCACCAAGTTTACGATTTTTTGAAATATTTACTTCTTTCATACATCCACTTTTTATCAAAGTTGAGACACTTATTTTGGGTCGGAGGGAGTATTGTTATATTTATACCACGAGCATATGAGTGGGAGCCAATGAATTTTACAAGTTTTAGAGTGGTTGGCATTTTTAACAACCGTTAATCCACCAGATCTAACGATTTTACAGCAGACGGTACCGAACGGTTCTGCGGTACCGTGGGACCGGTACCAAAATTATGTGGGGCCGGTATCAAAATTAACTATTTATAAATCATTTTTTAATTAAAATTATAATTTATCACTCTCTCACACCGGTCAGCCCTAATTTATCCTCACTCGCTTCCCAATTTTCTTCCGGCCGCCGGCGACAACTACAGCATTCCTCCCCCCACACATATCGTCTTCAACGGAGAAGATGCCGGGCGCGGTCACCGGCGCAGGTGCCCGTCCTCCACCTCCCCAGCAGATGCCGGGCGCTGTCGCCGGCGCGGGTGCCCGTCCTCCACCTCCCCGTTCAGCAGCATAAGGCGGCCGCGGTCGCGGGTGCGGGTGCCGTCGCCGACCGCTGGCGCGGGTGCTTCTTGCGCCGCTGCCGGGAGGCCGCGCTCCTCCAGCACCACCTGGCCTCCTCCACCTCCCCGTCCATGCCTTCCCCTCCTCCTTGAGCAGCAGGTGCCCCTCCGCCTCCTCCCCCTTCAGCAGCAGATGGCGGCCGCGGTCGCCGGTGCGGGTGCCGTCGCCGTCCGCTGGCTCGGGTGCCCCTCCTCCACCTCCCCCTTCAGCAGCAGATGGCGGCCGCGGTGGCCGGCGCGGGTGCCCGTCCTCCACCTCCCCATTCAGCAGCAGAAGCCGGTCGAGGTCGCGGGCGCAGGTGCCGTCTCCGGCTGCTGGCGCGGGTGCCGTCGCCGGCTGCGGGCGCGGGTGCCACTCATCCACCTCCCTCTTCAGCATAAGGAGGGCGGCGCGGCTCCTGTCCGTGGCCTGCGTGTCAGTGACGGGCAAGATGAGCGCCGGCGCTGTTGGAGCTCGACGCCGGTGGCGTCTACGAGTTCTTATTATCCTGCCTCCTCCAATCCTCTGATTCCCTGATTCCGGCTCTCCGGCGCGAGCTGCGCTGCCGCCGGGCGCCGCGATGGATGGAGCACGCAAATGGATACGCGCTCTTCCTCGAGGAGCGCCTCGAGTGCCTCGCCGTGCTCCGGTACGATGTCGAGGCAGAGCGGCTCAGGCCTCCCCCGGCGGTGTCGGAGAGATCAGCACCTCCAAAGGTTCCTGATGCGCCCGCTCGCTCAGAGCTGGTCCATCTTGGCTAAGCTTCTGAAGCGTTGTCGTGATTAATCGGTGTTTTCTTCAGGGACAGAGCAAGACGAGGAGCCTGGGCAAGGACGATCTACTGGAGCAGCTGCCCGCGCTGCAGCAGCTGCTCTTTCGGCACGTCCGCTGCAAGGTTTGTGGAGTGTAGCTATAGGCGCGACAGGGACTCGGACGACGAAATGGAGTCGGATCAGTATGGGTCATCGCCAAGCACCAAGCAACCTAGACTGGACAGTCCCAAGTAGATGGTGACTTTTGGCAGCGGCGACCAGAACAAGAGATCTTGATATTTGCTCCATTTTTTTATAAGAGATATTTGCTCGTTATTTTGATTTTAGCTCCTAGTTTTGATAAGAGATACTATTTTTAATAAGAAACTTGTTGAATCATATTCTTGTCTGTACAATCATGAGCTTGTGTAACTCCGAATACTATAAGAAAAAGGCTCAAGAACATTGGATCAATTTGGTGGGCACACTGAAAATTTAATAGATGAAGTACATGTCTAGTCTGATAGTTTTTCAGAAAGAGAATCCTAATAACTTCACTTGGTCTTCCACAAGTGCAAAAACCCAAGAAATTTATCAAAATTGTCAGCATTTGATATATATATATATATACACAACATTCCATAGCACATGATACATCTCATTAGATGCACAAAACACATTCTGAATCAGCATCATATGTAGCGCTACCAGACTCAAAATGACAGAAAAACATGAAGGAAGAATGTGGTCCAAGTAGCTCTCCCGAGCGCAATACACCTCGCACACCCAGTTTGGCATAGTCCAACAGCAGCTGGCCGGAGCCAACAAGGTAGTCAAAGCCTGAACCATGGAGACGCTGCAGTAAAGCCAAGATAAAAAAAAAGACATATGTTCCCAATCTTTTCAGTTTACGTCTAATATGCAAACCATCTCAACAGTGATCACCAGATCTCAACATAAAATGCAAAACTAGAATGCTTCACAAACGCCAACGAAACACCACATTAGGAGTCTAAAGAATAGGACTATAGTTTCGGGTAGACACAGAAGTGAGATAACCTTGCTTTAGATATAGACACGGATGGAAGCTCACATTAGATATAGCCATGATTTATCAAGACTGCAGCAAAGTTTCTAAAATGCATATGTAACCTGTACTCAACATTGTCATGTTTGGATTTGTCACAGTAGAGTTGCATATCAAGTTTTAAGTTGCTGGTCCTTACCTTGATGCTCGGCACCTCCTCGATCACCAGATCCAACTCTGGTTTCTGAATATATATACTACATTTCAGAGCACTTATTCATCTCATTAGATGCAAAAACACATTCTGAATCTGCACCTGAGAGGTACAAGCTTAACCATCGTATATAGCGCTACCAGACTCAAAATGACAACAAAAACATGAACGAAGCACGTGGTCCCAGACCCAGTTTGGCATAGTCCGACAGCTCCCACACGCAGCAAAAAGACATTCTGAATCTGGTGGAATGTCTACACAATTGGATGCAACGCTCACCAGACAGTGCCATAGTGCCATCTACCAAGGCCAACAACCATCTTAACAACGCCCAACAGGTCGACCAACATAGACTTTCTCATGGTGTTACCGATGACATGACCTTGTTAAGCTAGGGAAGCACCATGAGCTCCTTGTCGACACTCTCATACCAGGGCAGAGTTGACATCGCGGAGAGCACACGTCGGCATACCAGGGCAGAGTTGACCTTGTTAAGCTAGGGAAGCACCATGAGCTCCTTGTCGACACTCTCATACCAGCTGCAGCCCTAGGCGGCGTCGGCGGCGGCAGCGCAGTTGGGGGCGGGATCACGGCGGCAGCCCTAGGCGGCGTCGGCGGCTGCAGCCCTAGGCGGTGTCGACGGCGGCAGCGCAGTTGGGGGCGGGGTCGCGGCGGCAGCCCTAGTCGGCGTCGGCGGCTGCATCAGCCCGCCTCGGCGTCGGCGGCGGCAGCGCAGTTGGGGGCGGGATCGATTGGACTCACGTTTTCCAGCAGTCTAGATCGATAGAAAGGAACCGGTGGACTTCATCACGGTTTATTCGACGGTCTACAAAAATTAGACAACAATCAACGGTTCAGATAAATAGAAGTCAACGGTACCGACGGTACCCGTCGTCGGTACCGTGCCAATCACCGTAAAACAGCTCAATGAATTTATGTTTTTTCTTAAATTTTGTGTACGAGCATAAAATGTTCGGAGGTACACCCAATGTTTTTTAATACTTTTGATATTTTAAAATATTTTTTGAATAGTGGGAGCATATGCTCCTATGACTCAAATTGGATTTACTTTGGAGACGCCCATACATTCCTAGAAAAGAGGACAACCTAAAGTGTGCAATCAAACTTCTCTAGCTTTATCATATTCAAATAGTCAAATGAATATCATATCATATCATTAGGATCCCCGTTGATCATTCCTTTTGTTTATTGTAACAATATCCATATAAAATTTTGACAAAGTTGAACTTCGGACATTATACTCCCTAAGGTGTATAGTTTTTTGAGAAAAATTCCAAAATATAATGTGTATTACAACTTATGGACAATTTTATCCATAAAAAACGAGTATCAATCTCGAGCGGAGGGGTTTTACGCATTGTTTTCATTCTGTGACTAGTAGGGACTCATCTATTTTGATTTTTTTAGAAGCAATTGAATCCACCATTCCACCTTATGTCAAATACCCATGTTTTAATATTCATAAAAAAAAATATACCCCTTACATTCAGAAACGAAGAGAGTATTATGTTTAAGACGCCATGCATTTTGGAACGGAGCGAGTACACTTTCGGCCTGACTTGGTAAACACCTATAGTTTTTTTGTCATTGTTGAAATTGGTAAGGTCTACACAAATGTAATTCGGCTACAAATTTCTACTCAAATACATTTATTAAGCCAATAGAACTCTGACATTATGAAAATAACTTTTGAGATAAAGTCCATACATATTCAATTTCATACGACAGTTTGGTGATGTGTCCTACATCAGAGAAGTGCTCCGGTGCTTTCCGAAAAAACATGTTGAACAACAGCCATCGATTTGCTTTAAATTTTCAACATGTTTTTCCGGAAAGCACCGGGGCATTTCTCTTGACATCACTAATACTTAGTTTTTCTTTCGACATACTACCAAGGAACCAAAAAAAAACCTCTTTCCATCAAAATTTGTGAAACTAGACGTGATCGAAGTACACATTTCCACCACTCCCGTCGTCATTTTCATCTGCTTAGAGAATGTGCCATTATCTAACTGGAAATAGACATGTTGCACCACTTTGGACGTTTTATTGATGTCTTAAGGTACACAACTTTATACAGTAAAAATGCCTGCAAGTTCCATGCGAAGATACACCTAGATCCAAGCCAACAAGATTCAACGACGACAACCAAGTTTCACCAATACATCCAATACCTTCAAGCACACTTCACATTTGAATTAAAGGATAATAAATGCTAGAAAAAACAGAGCACTAGTACAAGCTACCATTTTAATTCAGATTCATCATGCATTTCCCTATGTTTTGGCATGAACTTGCCCCAAACTCAGAGCAATTTGTTTCTCAATAATAACATTTCACAACAAATCAGTACTGAAAAGAAGAACACAAAAAGGCAACGGATTTCAAAAAGAAACAATAGTAATTTACAGTTCCGCGGAGATGACAAGCGGAAATCAACGTCTCGGGGGGCCAAATGCAGTATAATCTGTAGCCTCAAGAGCGCCTAGGAAGTCAAGTTACCATTGCTATGCAAAGAATTGGTACATAATCTAATCTATTGAGATGTCATGGAAGACCAGCCAAATGATATGGAACACAACCCGTAAAGTTGTACTATTCATCTTGGAACAACGTTTGTATCTGTACAGGAGCAAGTTCCGTTATTTTCCTTTTGCCACATAGATATCTATCGAGTACGCTTCCGTCGCTGGAAGATTTCTCAGCGAAGCCACTAATCGCCACGTTAGTGACAAGATATGAGTAGCCATGGCCAAGCAAGCATGGTAAAAATGCAAGCAGAAGCCTTTGGTCACGAGAAAATAACAGATGACGGCTGCTTGAAGCTAGAACTGGAAGTGCTTCCTTTATTTGGTGATGTTATCAGCTTATCCTTTGAGATGGCATTGCCAGCTACGAGCTCAGAAGAATTCGGCCGCTGGCTGTTTTCACTGTGGAGTGGTCTGGCCCAGATTTTGATTAGCCCCTCACGGCATATGGTGACAATCGATTCGCTGGTGAATTCTAAGCCAGACAGGGGATCAGCATGTACTCTGTGTGCAACGAGGGGTGAGAGCTTTGGTACGTCTCGCATCCGTGGAGAAGGTTGAAGAACACCGGTAGGAGGAGGGCTTGCACTGTCCCAGTGTGCAGAAGGGCTTCCACTGCTAAATGTTGGGGAGCCGCTGGAAGGATGTCGTAGTGGCACAGCAATCTCATCCATCGCCAGATCCCAGAGAAGCAGTTGAGTATCCTAAGTGCATGCAAAGGTGAAAACGCATTATTTCCAGTGGTAACCCAATATGCTAAATGGTAGTTGAAGCATAAACAACATGATAATAGCACAGCATATGTCCAAGATATAATCATGGATCTCAAGTTGTAATATGTGGTCAGTAGTAAATATTCAATGCCACAGCTTAAGTTAAGTTTAACAACAAACACATGAACTAGGAAGTACCAAATACTTATTGGGAGGCATAAAATAGGAAATGCAACAAACTTATTTGTGAGGCCCGGACCTGCCCAGTCCCTGCCAAGTCCAGTTTATTTTTTGAAGGCTTAAACCAAGATGCGTACCGGAACTGGGACTCCAAGTCCCTGCCAAGTCAAGTTCTAGTGAGATCCATACATCTCTAGATGCATGCACATTGTTCACAACTTTAAAGTTGCCGAATCGACCCAAAAACAACTGTTACAAAACTTAGATATTACTAGCATTTCAATACTTATCGGTAATCGCGGCTATAAAGAAAAACAACAGATGCTTTCTACCAGTTATTGTTATAATTTTAGTTAGAGCAAGAACCATAACAATCTCAAATTATGCTCCTGATTAACACATTTGTTGTTCATATAGGGTATACCTGACCAACAGAACCAAAGCGATACATCACACTTTCTACTGCTTCATCAGAATTTGGTGGGGACCAATACGAATCAAAGGCAACTGAGCTAACCTGCGGATTAGAAAAGAGATTTGCGTCAAAATAGCAAGTTTCGACAAAATAGCTGGTAAACAAAGACAACTGCAATGATAATATCACCCATGATGTATGCCCCTCGCCCCATGCAACCATCTTTCTGTCATCCATGCTCCATACTTGCACAAGATCATCTTCCCCACCTGATAATAAGTATTTTCCATCCGCACTGTAATAGGAGAGCACAAACAAATTATTGGCATATCCTGGTTCTGTCTCAAAGAAAAAAGTGTAAAGGGAAAAGAAAAAATATGCGATGGCTAGAATATACTACCCCCATTCAATAGCAGTGTGTTTCTATATGGACATATTGTTCTACAAATATATAGCTAAAACTTTTTAAAATCGTTGTGAAATGGCACAAACAGATTCAATTGCATCTGGAAAATCGTACAAGCAACACTAAGTTATGTTGTGACAATACGCAAAGGGATAAGAGATGCAAGTATGCAATACTACTTAGAATATCACACAGTATATTTGGTCAAACTTCATTCGAAACCAGAAAATAGTAAGGCAACAATACTAGGACAGAGAGGGGCTGCAAGAGCTAGAAGATAAGTACTTAACCCAAAATGCAATGGACAGCGAATTTTTTCATGTTTGGAAAGATTACATGACATTTCAAAAGCAGGGATTCCAGATGCTTGCATATAAAGGTAATCAATTCATGTACAAAGAGCATAAGCAGGAAGTGCCGCGGCAAACACAACTCGATATGCAAGCAGGTGGAAGATAACTAACTTCTCATTTATACAATATATACCTGTCAAATAAATAACAACAATTTGCTTGCAGTCAAATCAGGCTGGGTTCTAACTGAGAACCCAAGGAACTTGCTTTTAAAAAAGCGCTATAGGGCTAGTGCACAAAGAGCCATGACTAATATGAGCTGCCATGAAGTTGAGGGCTACAGTAGCCTGGGGCAACATGTTGCTTATGGATCAACCATGTGAGCCACTGGGTTTCCAAGAATTTTGTTATGCCTCTATCATTTCGCTCGCAAAAATTATGTCTAATTGTACAAAATGTAAAGTATAACCAACAATAAGAAATGGTGGATAAGCATGCTGGAAGTTTGCACCCACTATGTTGCTTAGTTTTCTACAACTGTTCATCACATATACACTTAGCTGCTATTCTCCACAATTTTATATGTAAAATTGGTCACTTTTGATGAAGATCTTTAAAAAAAAGTAAGTCGCACGTTGACAGGAATAATATACAGAAAGACTTGAGTTGTTTTGTGTGATTCACAGATTACACAATGTCATTACAAGAGGTAAAACATGACAGTCATAAATTTGTGACTGGGAAGTAACAGAACTGATGCAAGTGCACAAAACAATATATGGAACTGTGGGTTTCTGTTTTCGTAAATGTCAGAAGTAGAGTTCGAGAAGCAGGTGAGGGCATGTGACAAATTAAGTGCCATGTATCAGCGCAACAGTACATGTAATCACCAGCTTACCT
The DNA here is from genome assembly GCA_026929855.1 of Poa annua. Classification (NCBI taxonomy): domain Eukaryota; kingdom Viridiplantae; phylum Streptophyta; class Magnoliopsida; order Poales; family Poaceae; genus Poa; species Poa annua. The sequence goes on from CM049434.1 coordinate 44,976,156, forward strand.
CCATGAGCAACACAAAAGAGCACCATAGTAACTTTTCCCACCAAATATTAGTTGTTCTTTTGCGAAGTCAAATACTCTTAAATAGCCTGCATGCAATTGGAAAACTTGAGTACAATATATGACAGACAAGAAAAATTTAGTGCGTATCAATTCTCTTCATGGCTCAAGAAATTACCATCTCGACCAACGGTTGCCATGTAAGCTCCATCAGGGGAAAATGAAATGGCATTGATTGCACCTTGACAGATGTGCCATCTTGCAGTAGGATTGCTCTGCAGTATTATTTACATCCCAGAATCAATGATAGCAGCTACAGTTTAAACATCACCATGTTCAGGAATTCTTAACTTCGCTTGAATTAAAAAATTGCAGCATTAACGAATGTGGTGTGTCTTTTACAGATACGAAATGCTTTCATGTGCAACAAATAAGACCAATATTTACAACATGTATGTACTTTTATCAATTTTTTCTTTCCCTGACGCAGATTTGACAACATGCTGATACTGTCTTTGAAAACGTTGCAAATAATACTTCCACATGTCACAGTAAGTTTCTTGAGTTGCTACAAATATTTAAACCAAGTGGCGAAACACTCTACCTTTTAAGGGATGTAAAAAACAGAGAATAACGGCCAGAATCTTTAAATCTAGTCATGAACTTAAGTAAAACAAAACTAATGTTACAACCTTACACATTCTGGCTATCGAAACCAACGAATTATTGTATGAGTGCATTAGTTTTCCCGGACATACAGGTGGTAATTCTCTCCTTAAAAAGTTCCAAAATCAAGTACTTCCCCAGAACTAAATGTTAAACCATCACAACATTAATCCATGTATGTTCATCTTTTTAGTAGAAGATATCAGATGTCATAAATATCAACTCTGCAAGGTATCAAATGCCATTAGTCGATAAAAATCAAGCGACCTACGATACCTTGCTGGACTTTGCATGTGAAATCATCAGCTGACTTTGGTCCTTTACAGTTGGAAATGTCCAGTCAGCATTTCCATCCTTGGACTGAACATAAAAATAATAAGTTCAAATTTGACGTAATGAAAGTATGATTACGTTGTAACAAAATATGATGACAAGGCTCACTTTATCATAAACGTATAGATTTCCATCAGCATTACTGACAACAAAAATGCCGTCACGCTCCGGCACCCATGCAACACAAGTACATCGACTGCAAGCAACATCCAGTCAAGTCAAAAATGAACTGATCACAAATAGTCATATATTCCAACCCATATTTACATGTATATACTTCATCCATCACACAACCTGCATGTATTTTTTCAGAGTTTTTAAAATCATATAGGCACGATTTTTCCCTTTCAAAACTGGTCAAGGAGTTAAGTGCTCCAGGATGATATTTTGGGGGCTTCAGTGTTTAGGGGTGGGTGGGGGTTAGCCAAGCCAGTGGTTCAGGGACATTAGGTACCACAGCAGTCGGCCCATGACATTGACATCATCAACAGTATCTATCCATCAGTAGCTCAGTCACCAGAGAGTGGAAATTTTGCGCTGTCTGGAAGGAGGACTTAGCACAAGCCCCTTGACAGCTTTTGTTTCGAATGTTTTAGCTTTTCATGAGTTACAGGTTATGATGGCCATCTTGCTGTCATTAGTGAGTTGCTAACTTGGAAGTAATTCGCATGAGGTTTGCATTTTCCACTGTGTTTCCATACAAATATGGCACTTGCAACTACTTCATATTTTTCATATGTTGAATGGCAGAGCTCATGTCCTTTTTTTTTGAAATTTGCAGAGCTCATGTCCTTTGGTTGGCAAGAAGAACATGCATGCAACCAAAATGCTTCATTCAGATTCTGACAAGGCAAGGGAGGTATATCGGTCGGCGGGGATTCTCTGACTTAGCCTGCCCTGACTTTGGGTCGTTGACAGGTGGGTCCTGTATCTGGTTGGCCCCACGTACCAGTGACTCAAAGTCAGGGAAAAGTTAGAGAGGCAAAGTCAGACAATCCGCGCCGATCATTATTCAGCTTCAGCTGTCCATAAAAAAAAACCTGCTTACACTTAACGCTCCTCACGAAGTCCATAATGACAACTATTGGACCCACCATGGGTGGCATTAGGGTATATGGTCTCGCATGCCAATTTGAAGCAGTCAGCACATAAAAACATGCAACTTTGAGCATGCTGCCGGACATTTCAAGTGCTTACATAGAATGTTTGCACTATCCACTGATATTCATCAAGATGAGATACATAAAACAAGTTTTTGGCATGGTCTTATGCACTAATAATAGCAGCAGTCTCTTTCATGTTACAACTTCTAATAACTAAAACAATATGAACTCTGATTCAGAGTAACTTCTGTTAACAACAGTGTGTTCAGGATGTGGCACTAGACAAAATATGACAACAGTTGGAGCACTTGTAATGTAATTCCGATATAATTTTGTTCAAATCATACTATGACAATTTTATCACTTCCGTGTTTCAAAAAAGGAAGAAGCAAACATACCTGTTGGCAGTTCCATCCTTGTCTTTATTGAGAAAATGTTGAGATGCAACAGGCTTCTTTCCAGGATCTTGCAACTGCTGCCTCAATGACATCGAGTAGACTGCACAATGTACAGATAACTCGACTCAGGAGATAGTTCAATTTAAGAGCAAAGCATCCTAAATTACAAAGCACTGACCATCTCCTGACCATACTCCAACGATCAGGTCATGCCCTTCTTTGGCCTCCGAGTCAAATGCATGACAAAGCGGATTTGAGTTGCTGAAGTGGATGGACTTTACTGGATCCTGGTGCAGTTAATAACTTGATCAGAGAACTAAAAGGTAACATAGTTGCAAGTAACATTAGCATGCATTAGCAAAGGAACTAATACTTTGTCATGTGAGTTGAGATCACTGATGAACAGTGTATCAGCAGTATTGAAGATGATGTACGTGCCCTTGCCATCATAATTCACTGCGGCTTGTGATCCACTAACGCTTGTTGACATACCAATGCCTCCACCCACACGGCTGCTCCCGGCGACAGCCCTGCTGACACCATTGCTCCCTGCAAAGCTAAGTGTCCGGTTCCCATTCCCGGTACCAAGCAGTCTCGCAGCCGCAGATCGCATACCACTGCCAGAACTTGGAGTCGAAGGTGTAGAACCCTGCCCCACCGGTTTCTCCTTCAAATATGCCACCGTCATCTGCAATCGTCGAAAGTTATTGATATAATCTTAACGTTTCGAAATAGAAAAATAACATCGCGATGAAGCCTGTCATCAGAAAGCAAGCAAAGTAATTGAATTCCCAACAAGGGAACCCTCTAAATTCATCAACATGTAAGGTTCCATAGATGGTCACTCGTGCCGGACTGGCAGCAACCTAGGATGCCAACTTTACCAGAGGCACTAAATAACCTCTCCAAAAATAAAAGTCACCTAAATTACCACTACCCAAAACTTACCAGAAACCCTAACTAAAACCAATCGAAATCCCAACCACATACACGAAAAGACACGCCCGAATCTGGCGCCCGATCAGGTCAACACCCAGCACCACCGCTCAATTCCACATCCCATCTAGAGCGACCCATCGAGATCCCAATAGTCGTACCAACACGGGCGCTAACCACGAACCCCGCGGCCCGATCACCGGACTCGTTTCCCTTCATACCTCGGAGACGGTCTTGCCGCCGGCGCCGTGGTTGTAGTGCAGCACGGAGGGGGAGTGGGTCTTCTCGTACTGCAGCTTATGCCGCCCCTCGGGGGTCTTGAAGTAGGTCTTCAGACCGGGCGCGCCCCCGGCAGCGCCGCTCCCACCAGCCGACGACGACGTTGCCATACCCACACGCCGGCACCAGCTACACCGCTTGCGGGTCGCGGGAAATCCCCACCTCCGCGATCGCCTCCGCAATGCTTAGGCACGCGCAGTCATCTCGTGCCTCCGCCGCCGCAATCCGCCGCCGTGCGACGCGGCAAGTGAGGGTTAGGGTTTTGGGGGCGGTCAGATTGGGATCGATGCGACGGGGAGGCGGTTTGATTTGGGATTGAGAGATGCCGGTGGCGTTGGAGAAACAGAGACCTGGTGCTGGTGGTAGGAGGAGAAACAGAAATGACTTTTTTTTTTCGTCTCTCCTAGTGGAACTTGTAAGAGCATCTCTACCAGATCTTCTGCGGCCGATATGCGCTTTTAGGGTATCTCCATCCGTTCGGCGCAGGTTTTAGTTCGACGCTTTTTAGCGTCAAAGTTGCCCTTCACCAAAACCTGGTGATGATTTTACCGGCAGTTCGGCGGCCCAGGAAAACATAATGAACATAAATTTGAAAGTTCTTCTTCCCGCCCAAAAATAGCCCGAGTTCGGCGATCACAGCAGCTACAGTTGGGCGTACACATTACAAATAAACGTCACGGTTGGGCGATCAAATAGTCTCGATCAAGCCACAGTCGGGCGATCACGGCCACATTCGGCCGTCAGCTGACGCGCAGATCAGATAGAGGCCGGCGACACCGCGGCGTCTGATGTCTACGCACGCTTCTATTCTCGTAGACAGTGTTGTGCTTCCAAGAGCAGAGTTTTGTATAACAGCAACAAGTTTCCCTTAACTGAATCACCCAAGGTTTATCGAACTCAGGTAGGTAGACGTCAAAGATATCCCTCTCAAACAACCCTGCAATTAAGATACAAGAAGTCTCTTGTGTACCCAACACACCCAATACACTTGTCAGATGTATAGGTGCACTAGCTCGGCGAAGAGACAGTGAAATACAATTAATATGGATGATTATAAGTAGTAATTGCAATCTGAAATAAAAATGGCAGCAAGCAAACATGTAGCAGAACAGGTTGTAAACGGTGTTTCAGTGCTTAGAAACAAGTCCTAGGGATCATACTTTCACTAGTGGACACTATCAACAATGACATCAAAGCTGAATAATAAATACTGCTCTCAAACACTCTCTTGTTGGATGATAAACACCATTCACTGCGTAGTGATACAAAAGCACCGCCAAAGTCAGAGTAAACTAACACCACAGCGTCATAAAGGAATTACACACGGTGCGCACACTGTCCCCTTCACAACCGTGAATAACCCCGGAGTTCATATTAAATTAACCTCTAGAGTGCATAATAGATAAAGAGTAACATCACATATTCAACTAGATTACAAAGCTCATGATCACATAAAGATCACACCATGGGGGAGAGAGATAAACCACATAGCTACCGGTACAGCCCGCAGCCCCGGGGAGAACTACTCCCTCCTCATCATGGGAGTCAGGAGCGGCGATGAAGATGGCGGTGGAGTCGATGGAGATGGCTTCCGGGTGCAATTCCCCGTCCCGGCAGGGTGCCGGAACAGAGACTTCTGTCCTCAGAAACTTGTCTTCGATGGCGGCGGCGCAGCGGAACTCTTCTCGGGAAAAGGGTTCGGTGGTTAGGGTTATTTTGTCGGGGGGTATATGTAGGCGAAAGAGCGAAGGCGGTGGAGCCCCGAGGGGCCCACACCATGTGGTGGCGCGGCCAGAAGTGGGGCCACGCCACCACCAGGTGAGGCCGCCTCGGTCTCCGTCTTCGTCTCCTCTTTGGTGTTCTGGATGGTTCCGGGAAAAATAGGAGTTTTGGCTTTTGTTTCGTCCAATTCCGAGAATATTTCCTTAACAACTTTTCTGAAATCAAAAACAGCAGAAAACAGGGAACTGGCACTATGGCATCTTGTTAATAGGTTAGTCCCAGAAAATGCATAAAAATGATATGAAGTGTATATAAAACATGTATGGTATAATATAAGCATGAAACATAAGAAATTATAGATACGTTTGAGACGTATCAGCGTCATCCTCGACGTCGACGACGGGAGTGGTGGTTGGAGCTGGCGGCAAGCTCGGAGTTGCAGTCTCGGCGGCCTCAAGATCGACGACGGGCGCGGCATCCTCCAGGTCGATGGCCGCCTCGGCGCCCTCCAGGTCGATGTGCGTGCTCGGCGACGCAGTAGGAGGAGGCTTGGGGGGCGGCGGCGTCTCGGCTGGGCTGGCCGAGCTTGTCGGGCTGTCGCAGGTCGTGCCCGCCGCGGTGGCGTAGCTCGTGTCCGTCGGGGTCGGGGCCGGAGCCGGGCTGATGTCGCTGAGGATGAGACGGCGCTGCGCCATGAACCATGCCCTCACCTCGGGGTCCATCGCGTCCGGATCACCCCCCATGAGAGAGGCGAGGTCGTGGTTCCTCTTCTTCGCCACGGTGCCGGTCTTGAGGAGGTCGATCTTGATCTTGGAGTTGTCCATGAGCGCCGCCCACCTCTGCTTGGCGGTCTCCTCCCTCTTGGCAGCCTGGGTCTGGGCGTTGGCGATGCAGGTCTCGATGGACGCCTGTAGCTTTGCCGCTCCTGGCGCGCCGTCCCTCGCCGCCTTGGCTTTCTTGTGCCCCATCGGTGGGCGGCCTTCAGACGCCCCGGCAGCCACCGCGTCGGGGACGTACTCCTTGCCCTTGCTGAGCGAACGGCGAGCCTCCGCCCACTTCTCGCACCCCTCGATGACGACGAAGACGTGGAGGTACTTGAAGTCGGCGTTCTCGTCGTTCTTGTACGCCTCCAGCATCCGAACGATCTCCATCTCGCGGTTGGCGCCGCTCTTCGGCCTGTTCGCGACCTCCTCCTGGATGCCATGCCACTTGTTGTAGGCGGTCTGGATGTTCGCCCAATGGTTGGCCATGGCCTTCTGGCCGCGCTCCGTGGCGCATGTGGCGAAGTCGGGGTCGATCATCCGGCGCTCGTCGTACGCCGTCTTCACCTGCTTCCAGTAGTTGTCCATGGCCTGGTTGGCGCCGACGATGGTGTCCTGGCTGACCGTCTTCCATGACTCGGCGAGGAGGACGTCCTCCCTGTTCGTCCACTTGATGCGAGGCTCGACGGGCGCCTTGGGCGCCGCCTTCGCGCCCTTCCTGGGTAGTCGGCCGCCCGTGTCGCCCTCCTTGGCCGGGCCATCTGCTCCCTCCGGCGCTGCAGACGCTATCTCGGGCTCTTCTTCCGCTTCCGCCTCCACCTCCTCCGTGTCGACACCGGCGCCAGACGCACCTTGGCCGTAATCGCCGCCGCCCTGCGAGAAAAATTCCCCACTTTGCTCGAGGAAGCCCGGGCATGCCGCTGCCGCCATCGAGCCGGTGGTGATGATCTCGTCCATGTAGCTGTCTTGGGGCTGCAGCCCGGCCAACATGGCTTGCGCGGCGTAGGGGAGAGGACGGCGGTGCGACGGTGAAGATACGTAGCCCGGCGAACCGACGTACATCATCGGCGGATGGTGGGGGAAGGTGAGGTTGGGGTTGAATCCGCCAAGGGGGTCAGCGTCGACGTACCCAGGGGAGTAGCGGAACCGCGGTGACGGCGATGGCGAGGCGACGGTGGCTTGGCTCCAGCCGCCGAACATCGGAGCGAAGGCGCCCCTGCGCTTGACCGGCGGCGCCGCAGCTGCGACCGGAGTGGGCGGCTCATCCTGCGCCTCTTCTTCCTCCTCCCCTTCCTCTTCTCCCTCGACGTCGGCCGTGTCCTCGGCCGCCGACGCCAGCTACGCCGCCAGCTCCCTCTGCCGCTGCGCTGCCTCCCTCGTCCGGCGCTGGAGGTTCGCCGATCTCCGGCGTGTCTGCTCGGCAATCCACTCCTTGTTGGTCATGCCCGGCGGCTTCTCCTTCCGCGCTGTCGGCTTCCGCGGCTTTTTGCCGATCATGGAGGTGGCGGAGGCCGCGGGGACGGCGGCGGCGACTCGGGGACCTACGAATCGGGCGGGAGCCATGGCGGCCAGATCTTGGAGATGGGGGAAATGGCGGGAACGGGTCGGGGGAGAGGTGTATGTGGGGGGAGAAATGGAGGGAAATGCCGAAATTTTGGAGGGAAATCGCCTTCCCTCGCCGACAAGTCTGGCCCACGAACGATGGGTTCACTGGCGCGAAACGGCGCCAAAAACGGCGCTAAGCGGCGCTAAATCGACTTCTGGGGGGGGCGGCTGGTGGGTTTTCGTTAGCGCCGGCGCTAAAAAGGCCTGCTGGGGGGGGGGGGGGCGGCTGGAGATGCCCTTAAGCCCCTGTTTTTCGCGCAAAACATATGCGTCATCGGGCTCTCGGCCTGAAAATATTATGGTACGGCCAGCACCAGGCCCGCATGGATCAGCGTATATGCCGACTGGAGAGGGCGATGCAGGCTGAAACCTATCCACTATCGGCCTCTCCGCGTCCCTCTTCGCTTCCCCTCCCAACTCCGGCAAGAAATCCACGGCTGCTCCGTCCCTCCCATAGATCCATCAGCGATATGTAGTCCGCGAGCGGCAGCGGCGACCAAGGACGGGGGCCGCAGCGGCGGCGGCGGCGGCGGCGAAGGAGCGCGGCTTCCGCGCCTCTGACGCCGTTTGCATCCGCGCGTCCTACCGGTGGACCAATCGGGGTTTGGAGCCGCCATCGAAGTACCTGCGGCGTGAGTCGAAGCACTACTCGGCTCTCGCAGCGCCTCCGCCACCTCGAGCTCCTGCAGTGCCTCCGCCACGTCCCCTCCGTCTGTCCGCAGCTGCGCGGCATCGAGCTCCCGCCTCGCCCTCATCGCTGTGAAGAAGGAGCTGGAGTCGCGCTTCGACGAGGGCGACTACGCCGAAGACGATGACGTCACCGCATTGCCACCGAGTTGGTCGAGGCGGACGCCGGTTCCAGCCCGGCGACTTCGTCGACGACGGCCACCTCCGCACGGTGGTCTCCCTCGTCGTCGAGCAAAGCTTGCGCGAGGAGGACATGCGTGAGGAATGGCACCTCGTCGGCACGAAGAAGGAGCGTCTCTTCATTGACCTCGACTCCGACGAGGAGTGAGGTCGGTGGTGACCAATCGCTGCCGTGCTCCGATGAGCCCAATTTTTCCAACAACGCCATGGCGACGATCTTTAGTATAGGAATGGGTAGTATATGATTCCTATTTTGCACTGTTATCTGAACTTCTTTTAACTGTAATCCCCACAGACGTTTAAAATTTTAAATATGCAGTTTATTATGCCATATCTATTTTGCGTGAGTTTAACCTGCTGCATCAGATACTTTAGGATTTACGGTATGAGGTTTCTGCTAAAGATGCTTTTAATTCCCTTTCCTTTGCCCACCTCAACTTCCATGTCCCTCAAGCACGTCTCAACTAAATTTTATGAACACATAATTATCTTTATATTTCGCAGCAGTAACTTTTTATTTATGGGCAGTTGTGCAGCATGGGGACTCAAAAGGGTATGGCACGCCGCGCCCTTCGTGAGAAATTTATGTATGGTCTATTTTCTTGTCTTAGTGGCATAATATATCTTGTAAGTAGGTTTTGTAGTTGAATCACGGATGCTGAGAATATATGGGAAGATATGTACAAAATTACACATGGTCTACATTAGTTGGTGGATCGTCCGTTTTTACAAAGACAAAGTTGAATAGGAAATGTCATCAGATTGTTTCATGTATTCTATTTACAAAAGATTTAAAAATAAAAACATATTGGCCGGATGGACGTCGTAGAGGCAGTGGCTTGATCAATATCCTTAGAAGCTGTAGGACTTATACTTGGCTAACATAAGCTTTAGCCTGAAATGTGTTGTAATGAGCTACATGAGAAGCTACACAAAATCAGTATAAGAGATGTATTAACGGTACCAAAAGTATGCATTGATCGTGGTCGGCCGCCATGGATGGTGCGGCGAGAGAGCTGGAAACCACTGTGGGAATGAGAGGAGCAAGATCGGCGGCGAAAACTTCGGTGTGGGTGGTTCCGCCGGTCATGCGGCTGTAGGTGTTGGAGTAGGTGTTGGCGATGATATCGCTGTCCGCAGCGGCAAACCCGTTGGCTGCGGATCGCCGTCTGTTACGGCATCGCCGTCGGCGACAATATCAGTGTAGGCAGACACCTCTTTGTCGACATGCTGGAGGAGAAGGAGCGCAACGTTGTTGTCGTTGCCTTCATTTGGATCGCCATCTTCATCCTCATCGGGAACGACGATTGGTTCTATTTGTCCAGAGAGAACTAACACAGATGGAACAGACAACAACCTAATGAATGAATATTTAAAAAGTAGGTAAATCAAAATGACCAATTGCTTGAGCTGCTTAAATCTTTTGACATCTATAGTTCAATTTTAATTATTCATTTTTAACACTTTGGTTATACAAATGTTTTGGGAGAAAGTTGTGAAATGTTATTATTATACGAAACATGTAAATCCCACTCATGCTTATCCATACATTTTATTTTCAAAATGCCAGTAGTAAGTTGGTACACATCGAACATTTAAATAGCCTTATTAATGTTGTGAGGACATACTACTGTATATATAGATGGAAGGGGAAAAGGATTTCTAATGCATTATTTGAAGAAAGAAAAAGGACATTTTCCAGTTTGACGTTCATCAAAATGTATGCCACAAGGATTTCTAATGCACAATCATTCTTAGTATTTTTCTAAGCGTCTTAATACACAATAGATTCAGAGTGCAATCACCAAATGGAAGAAAAAACATCATCAGTGATCTCACATCCTAATAACTTTCTATGTATGGCAGCTCAAAATGACAATAAGCCGATAAGAAAAAAAATGGATGTAAATTTACCGAAATCATGTATGGCACAAGTGTGCAGAAGATATGCATCACTTCAGCGGGTCAATCATTCCTAAGATCAGATCATATTAAAGAGCCTTCAGACAAAAAAATCAGATAATTACCTCATCATCCTCTTACTCCCTAGGAATATCAAGCGATTCAACATTAGATGTGAAGGAGGGGTCTTCCTTTATTAATGCATACTCTGAAATCTGCACACAAATATGGATAGAAGCAAATGGAATTAATTGTTAGACAATAGGTACCTTATACAGCTTTATTTCAAAAGGAAGATAAACCCAAGTAATAAAATAAATATACTTGTCATAATGCTCCAAGATAGTGATAATGGCACTCGCTCGTTGGCTGCAGGACACTAGAATTCAAAAGCCTAAAGTTTGAGTGAAGGCATCAACTGACTGCAGAAAACAGAGGCTTCTTTGACCACCCTACAGCATCAAAGCATTTGTCGAGAAACACGAACACCGATCATCTTCCGTTCCTAGTTCATATGAACCAGATTGGTATTTCGCAGACTACTGAGCTGAACTAAGCAACTGTGTACTCCAAATTAAATAGATAAATGAACACACGCGGATAACCGATAACTCAAGGCACATAAACACTGAATTACAGAAAAAGATAAACCATACCTAGAACATCTACCCACAGTTGAATTAATTTATATTCATTTGTGTGCAGAAGAGCATAAAACATCACTATCTACTGAAGCTAATCATTTCTCATTATGTCATACAAAACCGGTCTTTGTTAGTTAGTATGATATGGAAAAATTTGCATATAAGTATATAACACATGAGCAACAGACTCTTACAAATTTGTAGCCATAATGTGCAGTGTATAGAAGATCAATGATTAACTTAATCTTGTTCATAAAGATGTCAATCAAAAAATAACTATAAGATGTTTTGGTGATCTACCAAACAGAACATCTTCTAGTGTGTAAACAAAAATTAAAAGCTTCCCCTAAAAAGTAAAATCCCTGAGCTAGACAAATGAAGATATATCTAATGTAACCGTTTCATATATATCATTCATCCCTAGGTACAGGAAAGGTACACAATCTGAACAGATTTACTTTCAAACTTGTGCATCAATTTGAACTATCACGTCCATATTTTCTAACATATATTATACCACTTAGGGGTTAAGATATCATAGTGACTTTATCTAAACAATATGCAATACGTAATTAGGTACACTACATCTATCTATTTGAACCAGGTACAAGGATATATTTTTGTTTTCTACAATCTATTTAAAATCCTTATTAGGGACATTATAACTGAGCCAAATTCGAGCTCTCTCAGGCCACCTCACATTCTGGGCATTTTCGACCGTCGGATCTCCTACTTCCCACGATTCTGGCGTTGGATTCTTTTCAGCCCCATACTGGGCCAGATGTCCCTGAGGGACGCTGCTCTGGGCATCAAATTACACTTTCGTGGTGTATTGGGCCGGATGAGGCCCAGCAACGCCAGAAACGCACAGCAGGAGAGGGATTTGGGGCTGTTCGATACGGCAGGGGAGAAGAAGAGCCAGGTGATCGAGGGGATCCACCCTCCCGACACCGCCGCCGTCGGCTCCCCTCCCCTCCGCCCGCCTCCTTCCGCTCTCTCCTAAAGCAAGGTAACCTAGCCACCGCTGCCTGTTTCGGCTCCGATCTGGAGCTGCAATTTCAGATCAGACCACCACGAAGGCGGTCAGGTCAACCTCTTGGCCATGGAGACAGAGCGAGCAAGAGCGACCCCTAGCCTCCTAGGAGATGGCTACATCCTTTAGCTCTTCTTCTCCATGGGCTCACCTCCCCTTCCTCCTGGGTCGCACAGGTGGGCGCGGTGACGACAGCAACATCAAGACATGCAAGACTACGGTGCTTTTCTCAGTTACTCTGCTTGACCTCCAACTTCACCATCACGGTAATGGTTTGTGCACACCTGTTGACTAATTTGTATATCTCATATATGTACTTGTGACGGAAATTCATGAATTTTTCTCACATTTTTGCCTGAAGCAGTGTGTCTATTATGGAGACGCCAGAAGCGTGGGCGACAATCCTCCCTCTACGAAAACCCATCTCGACTGAGAGCTTAGGAAGTGTGGAGGTGGTGTCTTCTAGCTCGATGAGGACCAAGAGCATGCTGAATGATCTTCTAAAATTAAAATGTTTGTGTCATTTCTCATATCCCTGTCACTCTTTGTTTGTTTTAATACTGAAGCCCGGGTTGGGTTATTGCTCCTGTTACAGGTATTCCAGACAATGGCACCTTGTTGACATACAGTTAAGTCAATAGTACCTTGTATCAAAAAAAAAGTCAATAGTACCTTCATTCGCAAAAAAATAAGTCAATAGTACCTTCTATATCTCCCACCATATGTTCCAGATTTTGTGTGTTCATAAATTGGTGTGATATTGTCCTCATATTCCAACGTGTGGAAGTGACAAGGAAGCACTAAATTGGTGTGATATTGTCCTCATATTCCAACGTGTGGAAGTGAAAGGCAGCAATGAGTTATCTTATTTCTTGTTCTCCGCTGGATAAATGCAAAGGTCCAGTTCTACCATTACATTATTTTCTCTCCTATATTCTTTTTTCTGCTTTGGTGCATGTTACTCTGAAGGTGTCTCTGAGTATCGACCTTGCTTTGTTAAACTAAACAAACACATGTATGTTATTTAATTGTTTGCTTTGTAAAACTAATAGAAACCACAACAGTATATTTCGTTTCCCACCTGGTACAATAGCCATCGGATCTTGCAGGTTATCTCATCACTCTAACTTGCTGATTTTTATCTCAACTCCTGATTCTTAGCTTCTTATTTTGTTTTCCTATAGAAATTGCTGCCTTTGGTCGGGAGTAGCACCTCCGGATTGAGCTATTTGAGGTGTTTCCATAGTTGGGTCCCAACCCCGACAGAACTTTGAACCTCAAAACGGTGTACCACCTGCTACGCGGAGGGTATGTCAGATGCTGCTTGGGGACTGTCATTTGAGAAATTCCTGGAGCTAAGCTTTTCAAATCATGCTACTGCTAACCAAATTGCAAGTTGTGAGCATTCTCTCCAGGGGGACTGTCTTTGTTTCTATGGGTATATCTCGGGTATATCCTGATACGGGAACATGGTGGCCTTCTTTCGATATTCTCCTGTTGATATTCTTTCAGTTAAACCTTCCCCTTCAGTATTGTGTTTCAACTGTCATAGTCCACAAGACTGGACTAAAACCGTGGCAGTTGAGGTATGTGATTTTTTAAAAAGTTATAATAGTGATGTTCATTGTATCGCATCCTATGTTTTTATTAATCTGTTTTGGCCCCAAGAATAATACTATGTCAGTGTACTTCATTTAAAAAATATATGGCCAAATGAAATCCTTACACTGGGAGATATCTGATTTTCTCCTTCGTGCTGAAAAGTGTATTCTAATTGAGGTCGAACCTTTAAAGACTGGTATTCAAAGACAGATAATTGATATGTAGGATTTGCTCAAAATGGAAAGAAATGAATATGAGGTGATGAAGACTTTTCGTTTCTAAGACGTATTTATCAAGTATTACTGATACTTATGTTGATCTTGATATTTTTTCTTATGCAGATTTTGCTCTTACCAGTTATTAGAAACAGCTACATGGAGGCATCGATTGATATTTTGGAGCTCAACCGCTTGAGGCGTGGTCTTATTCTTGATGATTACCTTTGGGATGGTAGACTATATTACATAGATTCACTTCTTGAAACAAATGGTCATGTTTCAAAGACCAATCCTTCTACCAAATTCTCTTGGACATCAGACTGAAGGAGTGCAAGACAGATGTGCTTCAGGTGGATACAAATATTGGGAAACCCACATGTTTGCTGCTGTCACCAGGAAGTCCTTTTTTAGGAAAATATTTTTTTATCCAGAGAGGGCTGCTTGAATGATGAGTACAGTATGGCTGAGAAAACATTGCAGATTGATCTGGTTGATCGTTCTATCGATGATACAGAGGATCTTGACAAGGTCTTCAACAGATTCAGTGGAGAGAATGAACGGTCACCTACTAAAGCGGCAATTGATGTGAAACCTGTTGAGCGGTTACCCTCACAGCAAGAGTATAGATGCAATTGATGTGAAACATGTTCAAACTTCAGGCAGTAGCATGATCTTTAGTCTTGCAGCAGGCCAGCAGCAAGGTAGCCATTCACAGTTGTTTTAGTTTTTTACATACATTGGAAGAAAAATCTGAAGCTAAATCTCATGCTGAATGCACATATGGTATGCTTACACAGTTTGTAGGATTTTGGTCAGTATTTTTTGCATATTTTTATGGTCAGTATTTATATATTATGGTATGCTTACACAGTTTGTAGGATTTTGACGGAATGTGTATCACCATTAAAGCCTCCACGCCGCGTTCTGTTTTGTGGAACCAGAAACCATTAACTTGTGTGTGAAAGAATGGAGTCTTTTGTGGTCCACAATTTTTCGAAAATCATGTGTACATCATATAGTGTACTGTCAAATGATAGTTACTAATAGTGTCGTTTTGCCTGCTTTAACCGTGAAGGAGTTATCTTCTGCTAATTTGTCATCTATTGTTCCATTTGAATATATGTGGTTCTGTTTGCGTCGATTCCTCTATATATGAATGTTTAGTTTCAATATTTGTCTATCTAAGGTGGACATTACTAGCTACCATAAGCATGGCTTCCTGGAAGCTAAATTGAAGCTTGTTATTTGCAAAGGTTAGACATAAATATACAAGGCCAATTTTATTCAGGGAACTAGAGCTATAAATTTAATATCATAGACTTGTATAGACTCAGTAGCATAGCTTCACGTTCTAGGAAATAAAACTATTATCAGCGAAACAAACTGCACGTATACATCACTGAGTGATGAATCAGTAAATACTTAGAAATTCGGTTTAGCATTGTAGAGTCATGTTTAACCCAACAATCAGGTTTTAGTCTAAAGCTTCTTAGAACATTCTATTGAAAAGTTCAAAACTAACTTTTCACCGTGTAACATAATTAAGTGGTTTAGGATGCATATTTTTCTAAATAATTTGGCGGTACTGATTACCACAAATAGGTAGTTCATAAATTCTACTGCTAGATTAGTTGCACGTATTGAAACTTATTTTCCAGTTTTAAGTGTTTGGTTCATACAAATCAATTTGACATTAACCTTTGTTTCAGGATTGGTTGTAGGAGAGTCTATTACTTTGCTACAAGTTATAAAAGAAGCACTTCAACCTTACTTTAAATATATAAAAATTTGGATTTTTACATGATATTATAGCAGACGAATCTCATGTACAAACTATGTGACGTAGTTTCGGAAAATTAAGAGCGTCTCCAACTGGAGCACATAAACTCAATGTGTATCTTTTTTAAAGTTTCGTAGTAGAGCATGTCACCATAATACCATCCAATTATGTTAACATTAGCTAGGGAGATAAGTGTTTAGAAATTGCTATTTTCTTTCTAACGTGGAAACTAGAAATATACTTGGTGTAGCTATGCTTTTCACTTGGTAACCAATATATGTCCATCCATTAACAATATATTTATCTAAAGAAGGGGCGTGTACGTGATATAGTGTAAATAAAGTGCAGCACATAAGTCCCACCTTCAAATTCATTCTTTTTTCAAATTATTTTAAAAAGTTCTAATTTCGTATGAATCTATATTCATAATGGACGGGCGCAGCAACGCGCGCCTACATGATCTAGTAAATTCAATTGCACGGGCCATGTAAGTAATGACAAATTTACAATGCTGATAATATGTTGAAATAAAGCAGTCTAAATATTCTACGCTTATACAATGTCTTTCCTCTCTTGCAGAGAATCCATCCTCCACATAGACTTAATCATTCGAGACAAAAAATGAATGAACCGCTGAATGAGGAATCTGTATGTTGTAGGGTCAGGTATCAGATCAAACCAAAATAGAAATAAACTGAAGAGAAGAGTCAGGGTAGTCAGGAGCGCTGACCTTGCTGATGTGAAGAGGAGATCCTCGTCGCGGTCGCCCATCCAGAAGACGACTTGCCAGCCATGCATGCTCACATGCGATCAACAGCTACCAGAATCTCAGTGCGGTGGAAACCAGAAAAGGACAGAGGGGTTTGAAGCGAACTAAAGATACCAGAATCTCAGCGCGGTGGAAACCAGAAAAGGACAGAGGGGTTTGAAGCGAACTAAAGATGGGGAAGAAGGCATCCGCGCGGTGGCTCCCCGGGGCGAGCGGAACACTACGGCATGGTAGGCCGTCCCTGAAGGCCACCTCCGGATCCGTCGTCGCGCCGGCGTAGCGCCCCGTGCTCATCAACGGTCGCAAAGAGTCCCCAAACCAATCATGCGCGGTGCGGGAGGACCAGAGCGGAGCGGAGATCAGTGGCCGGCCTGGATCGAGCGCTCGGGGAACACGGTGGAGGAGTATCCTGTCGCCACCGGCGGCCGACATGCCCTCCTGCCAAGAAAAGTTAGAGAGGAGCAAACGGCGGCGAGGAGAGTTCGGCGGTGGAAAAGGGGATCGGGTGCAACAGTGCTGGTGTCGCTGGGCCTGAAAAAGAGGCAGCGGCGCAGGGGGTTGACGAGGTATGAACTCCGCAAATCCCATGGCAAGATACCTGGGTTGTATCGGGTGGAAGATTGTGTGGAAGTTGGTGACTTCGGACGGCTGACAAGTAAGGATTTACCCAGGTTCAGGCTCCCGGAGGATAATACCCTGCTCCTGCTTGTCTGATTATTGATCTCTGTGTTACAGTGGTGGCTACAATGGCGTCCCGACGAGTCGAGGGCTCGCTAGGGTTTCTGGCTATCAGATTCTGTAATCTCTACCGACCCCCTCCTGACCTTTATATAGGAGGCCAGGTCTCAGGAGTTCGAATACAAGTCGGTTTACAGATTAGGTAAGTCTTGAGTCGGTACGCTAGTTCCTTTCTTGATCCGTACTCCTTCTTTATTGGGCCGCATTGTGCCTTCCTTGTGTTATCTTGTTCATGGGCCGCCGGGTGGACCCTTCAGCATATCAGCCCTTCATGTTACCGAGTGGGTATACCCGTTGGGTATAACCACATCAGGGGTGTAGCATGGAGAGGCGGTGGCGGCGGCGGTGCTGGGCCTCGGGGATGAGGGGAATGAACTAATCGTGCGAACCGGTAGTCTTTTTCTTTCTGTGTGGGGGAAATTTTCGTCCGCTCGGGAACGTTCCACCGAAACAATTGCTAAGTGCACCTGGCGCAGGTCGGTCAATTTTAGTCCGTTAGATATAAGTTGTTGGGATAATCTGATGGTGGGGTTTACACTATGTACACAACATGGGTGGCTGTAGGAAAGAAAAGTTTGCTTGTTTAATAGTAGTAGAGATACGAAACATGTAAATCGCACTCATGCTTATCCATACATTTTATTTTCAAAATGCCAGTAGTAAGTTGGTACACATCGAACATTTAAATAGCCTTATTAATGTTGTGAGGACATACTACTGTATATATAGATGGAAGGGGAAAAGGATTTCTAATGCATTATTTGAAGAAAGAAAAGGCCATTTTTCAGTTTGACACCGTTCGCGGTACATAAAATACTCAGCCAGGGCTGCTCCCGTATAAGGAGCGAGGTATTGTAATGTAGCAGGTGAATCCGCCATTTCAGCTACTACAATAGTATATTCCATGGCCCCCTCCTCTTGGAAATTAGTTACTACTTGAGCCACAGAGGATTCTCTTTGTCTGATAGCTACATAAATACATATTACATTTTGTCCTTTTTGATTGAGAATTGTGTATGTGGGTACTGCTGTTTTGCCAGTCGTTCATCAAAATGTATGCCAAAAGGATTTCTAATGCACAATCATTCTTAGTAATTTTCTAAGCGTCTTAATACACAATAGATTCAGAGTGCAATCACCAAATGGAAAAAAACATCATTAGTGATCTCACATCCTAATAACTTTCTATGTATGGCAGCTGAAAATGACAATAAGCCGATAAGAAAAAAAATGGATGTAAATTTACTGAAATCGTGTATGGCACAAGTGTGCAGAAGATATGCATCACTTCAGCAGGGCAATCATTCCTAAGAGCAGGGCAGACGCCGGGTTCCAGCCCGGCGACTTCGTCGACGACGCCCACCTCCGCGTGGTCTCCCTCGTCGTCGAGCAGAGCTTGCGCGAGGAGGACATGCGTGAGGAATGACACCTCGTCGGCGCGGAGAAGGAGCGTCTCTTCATTGACCTCGACTCCGACGAGGAGTGAGGTCGGCGGTGACCAATCGCTGCCGTGCTCCGACGAGCCCAATTTTGCCAACAACGCCATGGCGGCGATCTTTAGTATAGGAATGCGTAGTATAGGATTCCTATTTTGCACTGTTATCTGAACTTCTTCTAACTGTAATCCCCACAGACGTTTAAAATTTTAAATATGCAGTTTATTATGCCATATCTATTTTGCGTGAGTTTAACCTGCTGCATCAGATACTTTAGGATTTACGGTATGAGGTTTCTGCTAAAGATGCTTTTAATTCCCTTTCTTTTGCCCACGTCCCACGTCAACTTCCATGTCCCTCAAACATACGGGGGAATTAAAGTCTCGTGTCCCTCTATTTCTCATTCCCAAGTTTTAATCCCCCGAACCAAACAAGCTGTTACTACAGTTAAGCAATCCTCCTCTGACTGTCCAACTCATCATATACGGTCCGGATTAAATCTCAACCATCACCGCTGCTGGGCCCCACTGATCAGTCCTCCCCGAGTCAGTGCCTCACTGGACGAAAATATCCGACCCGTTACGACCGGCCGCAGCACAGCACTCTCCGTAGCGTAGGCTCAATCGAGACCCGACCTGCCCGTGCTCTCGCACCCTCCCCTTCCCCCTCAGATCTGCACCACCACCGCTCCTCTCCCCCAGCTCCGGCGATCGCCGGAGCCCAATCTCGGCGGCGGCGCGATGGACCTCCTCATCGCGCAGATCACTACCGATCTTCGCTCCTCGGACGCTCTCCGCCAGTCGTCAGCGCTCCTGCAGGCCCTGCAGCAGTGCGCCGCCGGCCGCGACGTCTCCGCCCTCGCCCGCACCGCCGCCACCGAGATCCTGTCGGCGCCCTCTTCCGCCGTCTGCAAGCGCCTCGCGCTCGACCTCCTCCGCGCGCTCCCACTGCCCCCCGATCTCCTCGACCCGCTGCTGCTCTCCTCCCTCCGCTCAGACCTCTCCTTCCCCGACCCCGACGTCGCCGCCTCCTCCATCGCCTCCTTCCCCTCGCTCCCCTCGCACCTACTCCCGACCCTCCTCTCCTCCGCGCACGCCGACATCGCTGCCGCTCTCTCCTCGCCCGCCGAGTCGCTCCGCCTCGCCGCCGTCACTTCCCTCTCCTCCCTCCTCCCGCGAGATGACCTCGCGCTCATGTGCTCTACCAACCCCTCGCTCATGGGGCACGCCACCACGTGGTGGGGCCGCCTCACCGAGCTGGCCTTGGACTCTGCAGATGCCGTGGCAGCCTCAGCATTCGAGGCATTTGCTCGGCTGTTCCAGGAGCTCGACGCACGGCGTATGAGCCGGCTTGCTGGGGACAAGCTTGTCGATGGGGAGGGCGCGCTCGCTGTGCGTGCCCAGTGGGCAGCCCATGCCATCGACTTCATCTGGTCCCGGCGAAACATGCTCATTGCCCGATCCATGGTGATGCCTGTTGAGAGCTTCCGGGTCACTGTCTTCCCCCTTGTGCATGCAGCGAAAATGGTGGCTTCCGGCGCAGTGAACACGCTGCGGCAGATTGCCAAACCAGGAGACACTACAATTGCTGATACCGTGGAGGCGAGTGCGGAGAAGTTGGTCGGTGTGTCGGACATAGTCTCACACTTGCTGCCGTTCCTTAGCTCGCTGGACCCGCCACTGGTGTTTGAGGTGGGGATCAATATGCTGTCGCTCGCAGATGCGCCCGGGGGCAAGCCTGAGTGGGCTTCAGCGGCTATTATTGCAATATTGACACTATGGGACCGACAAGAGTTCTCATCGATGAGGGAGACGATTGTCAGGGCTGTTGTGGCCAATCTCTATTTGCTGGATCTTGGAATGCAGGTGCTAAATCAATCGACTTATAATAGCAATACACCTTAGTTTGATCAATTGATGATTATGTTTGCTAATTTCCTGTCGTAGATCTACTGATAGCTTTTTAGCCCAATGCCAACTTTGCAACTACAGGATTACTGATCCTGGAAGTGGGTATTTGTTGGTAATGGTAGCCAAGTTTGTATGAAGCACTTAAGGATGATTGTGTTTTCTTGTCAATAGTAGATGCTATAAATTGCAGTGGAAATATAGCTAGCCATTCGGTCACATAATGCCTTGTTTGAACTGAACCTGTAAAGTAATTCCAAGAATACACAATTCTACTAGTGTTGTTTCTAGTGCACAAGCCTGAAAACGCATGGACTGTAAAGTTCAAATGCTAAAATTATAATCTCAACTCTCATACCATCAAGGGTTATTACATTCCTAAAGTGTGATCCTAACGCTGGCTTTCTTGTTTGAACCCAAAAAAAAATCAGGCTTATCCCGTACCATCTATATCAGTCTTATGTCAAGTACTGAAAATCTATTTTGTTGTTGTTGTCACACTTAATGAAATGGCTCTTTAGTAGGTTTGTACTTCCATGTACTGATTGTTGTCCATTTATTTCGACGAAAGCTTGATTTCCTGAAATGCTAGTATATTTGCTTTTTAGTTTTCATCATTTGAGGTCATCTCTGAAAGATGCAGAGTAAAAACCTGCTAGTGTAGCACAACCAATTTGTCAGTGTATCCTTAGCATTAGCCTTAACTTGTGAGTATGTAGTTATAACGTTATATGTACCACATCACACAATTAAAGCCTGCCGTGCTTGATTTTATTGTTACATCATAGCACACAACTGAATAAACTCCTTTGTACTTCTACCTTATCGATCCAGTAATATGTAACGTTATGATAGATCAGTCACTGAGCAACTTAAGCCCATAGGTGATATAATGTTGTTTACTTGCTACCATTTCAAATTCAACACATAGGTATTAAGCCTTCTGAAATTTCACTTCACACATAACCATCGCTCAATTATTACATGTGTAGCCATAATGTAAAACTGGTTAGGCATTATTACTTTGATATATGGTGTAGTACTATATAATATTGGCATCCTCATTACCAATTAGTGCTGACATATTACACAGATCTGCATGCGATGAAATGATTATATGATATATTGTTATAACAACTTGCAGATCAACTTTAATGCGACGGGGAGGTTACAGTGATACCGCATACAGTTTCTTCCACACAAAAACACACATAAAAAGTCAGCTCTAACTACTCTTGTGTGAAGATCGAGTTGTGGTTATTCACACTTGACTACCTAACAAAAAGTGAGGTTAATGACAAAAGGTACAAAAGAATAAACACACGTTGTGTGTCCACAAGCAGCCCAACAAATGTCACGACTACTTTCACTAACTGTTTATGTACCCTGTTTTACAACACGGCTAGATACATTAACACAAGAATCTGTAGGCATATTCTGAATAATTCAAAATATTCTGTAAAAGTAGTTTAACATCCTTTTTCTGTTTTTGCACGTGCCCCTTAACCGATGGCCTGCCGACCTTGTGTATGTTCTCTTCCTGAACCGATCAAAGGACAAGATCAAGTATAAAAATCTGGCCCAGGAAGATAATCACAGTAGAGCTTGTTTGGATCATGCATAAATTACAGTCGGGATCTTTTTGCTAGGAGCCACAAGACCATACTGGCCTTAAACTACTCGTGACTATTTTAGTATTTTTCGATAAATTTGCAGTGAATGTGTACTGCACAGAAGTTAATTTGATTATTCTGTTGCTGATATGATAACATCCAATTTATGCTTGAAGATTTGCACTGTCAAAATGTAAAGATGCTAGCAGTTTTTTTACCAGTTTCCTCCCTTCTGTGCATAACTTGTTTAGAGGATATTGAGAGGGACAATTTCAGTTACAAAAGCATGTTCTTTGGTGCAGGTGTCGTTGTTCAAAAGGCTGCTTCAGATGCTGAAAAATTTGAGAGCAGAGTCGGATCGCATGCATGCATTGGCGTGCATTTGTCGAACTGCTCTGTGTGTTGATCTTTTCGCGAAGGAGAGCGTTCGAAGAGGTCAGAAGCCCGTTCCAGGAACAGATGTGATATCTCTTTTTGAGGATGCAAGGGTGAAGGATGATCTGAATAGCATAACAAGCAAAAGCTTGTTTAGAGAAGAGTTAGTTGCCTCACTGGTGGAAAGTTGTTTCCAGCTATCTCTTCCACTACCCGAGCAGAAAAATTCTGGGACAGAGAGCAGAGTTATAGGAGCATTAGCCTATGGAACTGGTTATGGTGCATTGAATTGGACGGAACCTGCTCTGGATGTGGTGGAAGTTTGCAGACCTTGTGTTCTCTGGGATTGTGATGGACGTACCTATGCAATTGATTGCTATCTGAAGTTGCTTGTACGACTTTGTCATATATATGATACTAGAGGTGGTGTAAAGACAATCAAGGCTGGTGCATCTCAAGATCAGATTCTAAATGAGACTAGACTTCGAAATTTGCAGCTACAGCTTATCAGGGATCTCCGCGAGGTTATGAACTTTCTCGTTATATTGATTAAAATTCAAACTTCCTTCATTATGCATTTAAAATACAAGACGAGTTTAAGGTGCAACTTTGTTGTTACAAACTCATTGGCATATTTTCATTTTGCTTGAACCCAGTTAGTTCTATACCAACAAGTTTCTTATTCATCAATAACTCAATGTAAGGCGTGGTTTTTATTCATTACTAACTCTGTGGCACCTGCTTTTTCAAGGCTTTACCTATGTTTAGATCTGAGTATGACTGTCTTTCCTTGCTTCCCTTGTACATTTCATTCATCTTCCATTACAAATATTTATAACTTAAGCTGTTCCATTTAAAAAGATTCTTTTCTGGTTAGAGATGATTGATAGAAGATTAATGGTGTTATAATGCTTTAGTTCCTCTGTACCTTTTCTTAAATCCTGATTGTCCTATAAATTTGCCAAATCTGAATAAATGTTTCTTTGCAGGTTCATACCTCAAGAATATCATCACGGTTGATATGGGCAATTTCTGAACACTTTGATCTTGAAGGCTTGGATCCTCTTTTAGCTGATGACCCAGAGGATCCTCTGAATATTATCATATCAAACATGCATAAGACTTTATTCAACACTGATTCCACTGCCACTACATCAAACCGGATACAAGATGTGCAGGCTGTCCTCATATGTGCTCAACGTTTGGGAGCCAGAAATGCAAGAGCAGGCCAGCTCATCAGTAAAGAATTGGAAGAATTTAGGGCAAGTACTTCAGCTGATTCTGTCACCAAGCATCAATCACGTTATGTCTTGCAGATAATAAAGTATGTGACGAACCATCCAGATAACAGGTGAGGGTTCCATCTTGAAATTAATTATCTTACATTGGGCTGCAATATTTGCAAAACATTTCTACCTCAAAAAAGGAAGTACTCTACTGGAACCTTCATTTGGGAAAAATGACTAACATGTTTAAATCTCCAATATTTCATCCAGGTGGGTTGGTGTAGGTGATGCTACAGGAGATTACCCATTTAGTCACCACAAGCTTACAGTTCAGTTTTCAGAGGCCGCTGCTGCACAAGATCGGAAATTGGAGGGCTTAGTTCATAAGGCCATTCAGGAGCTTTGGAGGCCCAATCCCAGTCAGTTAACACTCCTTCAGACGAAGGGTATTGGTGCTTTGCACAAAGATCTTCCAAAAGCATGTACTCTGACTGGCAGCAGCGATCCATGCTACATCGAAGCATATCATTTGGCTGATCCAACTGATGGCAGAATCACCCTACATCTAAAGGTTTGGCCTGATCGATGATCTTTTGCTTCTAATGTACTTGGCCACCCGGTAGAATGTTGAGGAGTTTAAAAATTATTCTAGGCTCTTGACATATTGCTTTGCTGTAACTCTGTAAGCTATAGGTTTTTTTTTTGACGGGAGCTATAGTATTGTTGGACTTGGAGCTTTATGGCTGTTTTTTTACTATGTACACTTTTGCAGATTCTAAATTTGACTGAGCTGGAACTCAACAGGGTGGACATCCATGTTGGGCTCTCTGGAGCATTGTATTATATGGATGGATTCTCCCGCACTGTTCGGCATCTGCGTAATCTTGTTTCCCAGGTGCCTTGAGGACTCTTTGAATGCCTATTTGCATACTCTTTTGCTATACAGTTTTATTTCAGTAACGTATCAATAATTGAAATTATTTATAACATCAACGAACGTTAGTAGCTTGTCATTTAGCCAGAATTCAGACAAATCTTGGTTGCAGTTTGCTCGCAAATATATTATTTAAATGGAGTTTACAGTAACTAGCCAGATGTAGTATACCTGGCTAGCCAGTTGGAGCTCACTATTATATTGTACACTAGATAAAATGTGGTAAGTTGGACTACAAAATCCACTATCATGGTCATGATATTGTTAAATTGAAGTGATTCATGTCTTCCATTTGTTTCTATCCATCTTAATGTGTGGTGCCTCAAGCAACCAGCAAATACACAACTAAGGCTTCTTCTAGGATTGCGGTTTCTTTGCGAAGTACTAATTACTAGTGACAGTATCTTGTTTCCATTTTCCAGACAAGTAATGCTAAAAGAAGTGGGCTGTCGACAAAATAAGATAGTGACTAGTAAACTTTATATCACTGGATAAGCGATCCCAGATCAGCTAAATCGATACCTGCATCTAATTTCTAACAATTCTGCAGGATCCAGTCCAAAGTAGTGTCACTGTTGGAGTTTCACATTTTGAGAGATGCTCTCTCTGGGTTCAAGTTTTGTATTACCCATTCTACGGAAGTGGAGGATCGGCAGACTATGAAGGAGACTATGCAGAAGAGGACTCACAAATGACGAGGCAGAAGCGTTCACTCCGGCCAGAGCTTGGGGAGCCAGTTGTATTGCGGTGTCAGCCCTACAAGATCCCCCTTCCTGAACTTCTCTTGCCGTACGAATGTTCTCCAGTTGAGTATTTTCGTCTATGGCCGAGCTTGCCAGCCATGGTTGAGTGCACTGGCACCTACACATATGAAGGTAGTGGTTTCAAGGCCACTGCTGCTCAGCAGTATGACAGCTCTCCTTTCCTCAGTGGGTTGAAGTCAATTCATTCTAAGCCCTTCCATCAAGTCTGCTCTCATTTCATCCGAACAGTTGCTGGGTTCCAGGTAAGCATTTGATTCTCTGTATCACTTAAATGGTGCTACGCCACTGTCTTGATTCTATGCTGCACAGAATTAGCATTTACTTTAAGGTTATAACTCGTGGATCTTCTGACAGTTGTGTTACGCGGCCAAGACTTGGTTTGGCGGGTTTGTGGGCATGATGATCTTTGGTGCAAGTGAGGTCAGCCGAAATGTTGATCTGGGTGATGAGACGACAACGATGATATGCAAGTTTGTCGTGCGCGCGTCTGATGAATCGATCACAAGAGAGATCGAATCGGACCTCCAGGGCTGGCTGGACGACATCACAGACGGTGCTGTTGAGTACATGCCTGAAGAGGAGGTCAAGAGTACAGCGGCCGAGCGCCTGAAGATATCAATGGAGAGAATAGCCCTACTCAAGGCAGCCAAACCTAAGGTGCCGCCTGCGAAAACCGAGCAAGAAGAAGAAGAGGAGAAGAAGCAAAGCGAGGAGTTGGACGGGTTTGGTAACCCAAAGGGTCCCTCGACTCTCTCAAAGGTCACGGCAGAGGAAGCCGAGCACCGTGCTCTCCAGGCGGCAGTGCTCCAGGAATGGCACCAGCTCTGCAAGGAGAAAGCCATGAAAGCGCAGTGAGGCCTGGTTTTGCAGCCCACATGTATAATTTTGTATCTGTTTTTCTCCCAACCACATTTTGATTCTTTTGAACTGATATTCTGGTTTTTGTGTAGCATGTATGATCCTGCTGATTTCCCCATTTGTTCATTGTATTCATAGATTTTGTACCACAAACAATTTCTTATTCTTTTTGTAACATAGCTGAAAGCTTTAGTGTGTGAATGTCCATCTATACTTTTCCATGCCCAGTTTTTCGCGAATCTCATGTGTACTACTCCCTCCGTTTCATATACTCCTACTTCTCTTTATCCAAAAATCAATGTATAACCTGTCTAGAAACATTTCCAATTGACGCTGGATTATGACGTTGTCTATTGCTCACCGCAAGCTGGGCGGGTGGACCGTACCCGTCGGAGCCTGGTGGTGCCGCCTGTTTGACCTGTTACTGACATGCATGGCCCACATGGCCTCTCTAGTCTCCCCACCACGCTGCGCGGCCTGCGAACTCACACCTTCTCCTCTCGAGCCCCGACCGCCCAGTGGCGCCGCTGCCGCCGCCACCAACCTCTCTCCCCCACGGTAAGGCACAGGCCTTGCTCGGAGCTCTCTCCCCGTAAGTGGGTCTGGACAGCGAGCGAGCTGTATGGGAGTCGAAGCGAGCCCGGAACCGGAAGATAGTCTCGCGGCGAGGAGGCGGAGGAGGAGCAATGGTCCGGGCGCGGACGCAGCTGTCCACGAGGCTGATGAACGTCTGCCTCGCGGCGCTCTGCCGCGGCGGAAGCCTCGCCCGCGCGGAGTCCGTCCTCGTGGACGCCATCCGCCTCGGCATGCCCCCGGACGTCGTCAGCTACAACACCCTCCTCGCCGCGCACTGCCGCGCGTCGGGCATAGAGGCCGGATTCGCCGTCCTGTGCCGGATGCGGGAGGCCGGCGTGGGGCCCGACGCCGTTACCTACAACTCCCTCATCGCCAGCGCCGCCAGGAGCGGACTCACGGTGCGCGCCCTCGACCTGTTCGACGAAATGCTCCAGGCGGGGATCGCCCCCGACGCCTGGGGCTACAACACACTCATGCACTGCCTATTCCGGTCCGGGCACCCCGAGGACGCCTACCGGGTGTTTGCCGATATGGCCGAGAAAGGTGTCGCGCCCTGCGCCACCACCTACAACACGCTCCTCGACGGGCTGTTCAGGTCGGGTCACGCCAAGAACGCGTACAGGATGTTCAGGTACCTGCAGAGGGCGGGGCTCCCGGTGGGCATTGTGACCTACAACACAATGATCAATGGGCTGTGCAGGTCAGGCAAGGTGGGCTACGCCCGCATGGTCCTCAGGGAGCTCGGGAGGACTTCGTATGCCCCGAACGCCGTCACTTACACGACGGTCATGAAGTGCTGCTTTAGGTACGGCAGGTTTGATCAGGGGCTGGACACCTTCTTGACGTTGCTGGAGGGAGGGTACATTCCAGATCTCTACCCGTACTGCACTGTGATTAGTGCATTAGTCAAGAAGGGACGGATGGAAGAAGCCAATACCTACAGTGAGCTAATGATACAAAGTGGGTTCAGGCTTGATAGTGCATGCTACAATACGCTGATTTACCTGCGGTGCCAGGAAGGGAAGCTGGATGACGCGTTTGAGCTGCTGAGTATGATGGAAGAAGGAGGTCTGGAGAGTGATGAGTACACATTCTCAATTTTGGTCAATGGTTTGTGCAAGATGGGACATATCGAGGCTGCACAGAAGCAGTTATGTTACATGGAGATGAGGGACATGGAGTCTAATGTGGTAGCATACAATTGCTTGGTGGACGCACTCTGCAAGTCTGACCAGGTGGATGCAGCCATCAGAGTACTGCACAACATGAAACTAAAAGATGAGTTTACTTACACATCATTAGTCCATGGTCTATGTAATGTGGGCAGGTACCATATGGCCTCCAAATTCTTGCGGATCTGCTTGCGTGAAGGGAACAGTGTTCTTGCATCTGCAAAACGTGCTGTCATTGCCGGACTTCGTAGCGCAGGGTTTAAAAATGATGTGAGGAAAGTTCGATCAGCATTACGTATGGCTAGGCTGTTAAAACCATAACCAAGGAAAACTGCCCGCGACTTGACCGGTTGATCCTGCAGAATCGAGACATCAACTGGCCAGAGGAATTGAGATGTGGATGATCCTGCGTTGAGATGAAAGTCAAACATCCAATCGGTGTGTCGTACACTGGAGGAAGGAAAGTAGGATCATGTTATTGTAGATGGGTGTTACTGCTCGTACACATCAGTTCTTCTTGGAGACACTATATTGGCTGGTAATGTTGCAGTGCACACTCAGCATTGTCAGTGTCACCCTTAGAGCCAAGTGTCAGTTAAACTTAAACAGCAGGCGAAGATGCAACAGATAACCACTAGCTTGGCAAGTGGTCATGATGCCAGTACAGTTTGTGCAGGAAGCTATTTCTGCCTGCTTCACACCTCACCTTGGATCATGATGTTTCCAGTAGAATATTATTTGGTTGGTGCGTAAATAAAATCCAAGTATCATCAGCATTCCAAACTTTCAGTGGAGGTAATTATGGATTTTGTACTTACAGATCAATAGCTTTTGTTTAACATAGTGAATACCTTATGTTCTCATAGAGTTAAAATGTTGTGCGAAACACTGAAACTTAATGCTAATTTCCCTCTCTTTTAGGTGATTGGCGTGATTGGTAAATCAGGAGCCTGTTGCTCCAGACATGATTGGCACACTACAGTAAAAGAGCACAAAATGGAAACAGTGCTACTTAGTACATTCATAATTCATTTGTTCATCATTTTTGCTTCATTATTTAATTCTTGTGAATTAGGAAACAAATAAACTCTTCTCTGAGTATTACATTATGTAACAGCACTAACATGTTTGTTTCTTTATACCAATGAGTGAGACATTAACGATAGAACCATGTTTGTGTTATGCTGTCCAGTCCTTAGATTTGTTGTCAGATAGCAATGCTGCTTTCCGTTCTTTGAAATTTTGACAAGTACTTATAAAGCCATCAAGAAATGAATTTGTTTGTACACTGTATCATTTGTTTTTTCCATTGATTAGATATATGTTCTTTAAATGGTGAAATCATATACATGTCTGTGGTAGTAGAGACTAGTTATTTATGGCACAAAATAATGGCAGTCTTGTTAATTTTGATGTATCTTCATGAATCATACTTGTACAAACCTGATCAGTGATATGAGTTTATTGTGTTTCGTTCATTCATCTGCCTCATATGGCTTCAATTGCTGCTCTGTTCTTGTCAGTGAGTTTCCAAATGGTGCATGTGGTGTTGCTTCCGTGCTCTGGAGTCCGTGCCTTCTCCTTTCGTGTCATCCTTTCCTGATCAAGTCGGCAAGGGATGTACTTGCCTATCTGCGTACCGGTGTCTCCACTTTGGCTCGAAAATAGCGTGGCTTCTTGTGTGCTAGGGAAGAAAGATGCAGCCGTTCCTGTTACTGTTATGTGGGGGATTTGGGGAAGCCATCAAAGGTATACATGGTATCAGCCAGCATTGTCTGTGTGGCTGGTGGAGTTTGTTGTCACGTTGGAAAGCCGAAACATGGAGAAACAAGTTGCACATCCAGAGGACCGTGAGTGGTCAAACCTAATCAAGGTTGGGTACAGCTGAACTCAGATGACACCATTCATCCGAGGAAGCGTACTGCAAGAGGTGGTGGCTTTTCATTTCTAACATTGTCCTGTCAGCAGCACAAGTTGATTGAACATCTCCTTCATTACTGAGCTTCTGGCATCATGCACGGAAGGATAGAGGATGCTACCGAGTTGGCATACATACTCAGAGGTGCTATAATGGTACATTCTTGGAGACGGATTGTCACGATGCGGGTTTCTGACTGACATTTTGCATTTAAATGTTGTTGGGATTAGGAGCAATAAATCATTGGGGAGTACACTTCTGTTGAAGGCACGGTTTTCTTAATTAATAGATTGGCGTAGTATCTAGTTTGTTACGATAAATGGTAATACGTGGTCTGACAGCTTTACAACAAGACTTTAAACTAATCTCAAAAAAGAATTTAAACTGATTTTTTTGGAACCTTCCTAAGTGTCTTAATTTCTGGGTGTAGCGTTGATCTCAGCAATTTATTCTTGCTCAAGTACATGGAAGTTGGCACTACCAAGTAAATTTCGTTAAGTTCTGGTGCAATTCTCTCAAAGTCCTTCATTTTCCAACCAAATCTCCGGTACATGAGGTGAGATCACCCATTCTTCCGCACTGACAACCAACAGAGCTCTCACTGATTGCCTCTCCAGCAACATAATTTTGTAGGGACTCTAGCATCATCTTCACGTTGTCAATGAGCAAAGATGGTTCATACACACATCTGTAGCCTCAAACACACAAATTTGAAGCATAAAATTCTCTCACTATATTGTACCAGACACATTGTTACATCTAAACAATGCACACTTGATTTACGAAAGTATTCCCTAGCTCACCTTCCAGCAACAGCAGGAGGAAATATTTAACGGTCGTTATTTATCTTTAACAAAGTAAGGGAACAAGTTCAAGGCAAATAGGAGAAAAAGACACTAGGAAGAGCACTTTAAGCTGCCCGTTTAAAGCTGACGTGAAAGGTGTGCTCGTCGACGAGATGAAAGACACAGAGGTCTCCGACCTTGATCGCATGGTGGTTGGAGAAGTGGCTCCAACCCGCTTTCATGCGCACTTGGTCGCTCATCAGCGTGAGCTTCACGGGCCACGACCTCCCTCCAGGGTCCTTGAGTATCATCAGACGATTCGTCACGATGCCGTTCACGTTGCAGAACTTCTTCCCAATGTTCTACGAGTAAGCACCAAAAGCTATATAAGTTCAATGCATATCACCAAGACATCTGAACTAGAGAACACATATATGTTCAACGTGGCACTTTAAACTTAATGGCCAGATGTGTATTCTGTCCGACATATGTATTTCTCACCATATGTTAATCATCCAAGAATTAGAAGCAACAAGATAGCAGATTGGTGTAAAAAGAACTTGCCATGTAACTGTAGCGAATGTTGCAAGGCGTCGCCGCCTTGGCATAGGAAGGAAGAACACCGGTGTAGTCAGACGCCTTCGCCTCTGTTGCAATGTCTGAATATGAATGTGTATCTGCTGCTTGAGTATTTTTCTCAGCGGTGACATCTTGCTCATCATCATTGTCTTCCATCTGAATTCTTTGAGATATGCACTGTTTCTTCGGTGGAATATCACCATCACCGGTAAGCTTCATCTCGCTGATCTTCCTGGTTTTACTGGCATTCGAACCACCTGCAAAACATGCACAAAAAAACACCCCAGTGGGGAAGTTTGAATCATGAACTTTCATTCGCTAAATTTACCTAGGACACATAATTTAGTGAACGTGCAAAATTGTTTGGCTAGAATTTTCAGGAAAAGAAAACGACGACTGATGTTTTGTCGGTTTGCGGGATATGGAAATTTTCAAGATTCACGGGGTAAAATATTGTTACTTTTCTGAAAATGTGAGCAAAATGTATTTTGAGGAATTCACAATGGAAATTGCTCTTTTAGCACATGTGTACTATTGAGGCTTATACTAATTTATCCAAATACATTCACCGTAAGTTGGGGGTGTAGTTGAGGGAAGTAATTTTGAAACTTCATAAACAGCTGTAAAGTGCCAGTATCCAAAATACTGAATCTTCAACATCAACACTTGAAAGTACTATGGGTGACTCATGAAATGAACATCCCAGAAGAATTCAGAATACCAAACATTAAAATGAAAATATTTAGGAGTTCAATTTAGATTATCACGAGGTGTAATTTTCTTGTAAATCATTTTTAAAATTTCTGTCATGTGTTTATTTAGAGGACCGGGTCAATCGTTATACTAATTCTCGAACACTAAAAGGCGTTCCATGAAATGCTCCGGTGCTTTTCAGAAAAACATGTTGCATGAATTTTAAAGCAAATCAATGGTTGTGATTAGGGGTGGAGATTAATAGTGCTAATCCACATGATTAGTACTCCTATTAGATCAATTTGTGAACCTAATCATAGCTGTCGATGCGCTTTAAAATTCGTACAACATATTTTTTCGGAAAGCACCAGAGCTCATTGTGAGGAAGAAGACGCGCCATACCATTGGTCTTGGGGGAAGTGCCAGATCGTTTCGGCGCCGTCTGCTCTAACGGGTCGGCGCCGGTGCTGGCATTGGCGGTGTCGTCACCGTGGTCCTTGATGCACCCGGACGTGTCGAACACCTTCACGGTGAACACCATGTTCCCTTCGTACCTGAACACCAGGAAGTTCTCCTCCTCCAGCCCGTTGGCCCTCACGTACTCCGCCCAGCCGCTGGCGAAGTAGACATCGTCGTCGCCGTCTCGGACCACGTCGACGTGCCAGAACTTCTTCAGCGGGCTCACCAGGGTGGCTCGCCGGAGCCCAGGCTCTGCCGCCAGGTGCCGCCGCATGAACTTGGCCGGGATAGGCATCTTCTCCATGAAATCCGTGAAGAGCACCTTGAGGAACTGAGGCTTGCCACCGGGAGCCTTCCCTCGGTTGCTGTTGTCGGCAGCCATCTTTGGCCGTGCTGACTGGGGGAGGCCGGAGTGACTTTTTTTCAGAGCCTGGATGATGAGGAGGAAGAAGAAGAATATCAAGGGCCAAGGGGACAATTACTATAGGCGTTAATGGGGATTTTGGGCCAATATGCTTAGCATTAAACATGAATTAATCCGGCTTTTCATGGATTGGCTTCATTTCTCTTTGGCAAATTGGAATCTTTAGCTGCAGCTTTCGGAGCTGCCGATGCAATTAAAAAGTACCGTTCCTTTTTGCTGATACGTGAAGATCAGGGGTCTCTTTGATTCACAGATTGTTTTAATTGCTGACATACATGTCCTCATATGCTCGAAAACCTTTTACTTTTTTTTAGATGAAACCTTAAGAACTGCAACACGTCAGTTTGACACTCTGATAACATTAATAAAAATTTACGGGGCGTAGAGGTCTTAAAAATGCGAAGAATCAAAAGACCGTAGAGCTGATTTAAATCCTATAAGTAATTTTCTTTCAAGAATTGAATCCTACCAAGATCCTGTTGAATATATGAGCAATTTTCTATATGATTTAATCCATAAGAACATTAGATAAAACATGGCTAGAGAAGTATAAAACAGACTAGTCATGCAATCTAACAGAGAGTACGGATATAGCAATTCTACACATCCTGATAGAAGAAAAGTCTGAAAGATGATCTCGACTAGACAGAATAGGAAGACGTACGGTCCAGTGGAGGAAGATCCGTTTGCGGTGGCAGACATGTTGTCGAAGAGGGCGTCGACGTCGGGGAAGAAGTCGTCGTCCGGGAAGTAGTCGTCGGAGTCCGTGTTGGGGAAGAAGCCAGTAGTCGCGTGAAGACGCTCCCCAAAAACCTTATCGCCTCTCTCCCGTACAGGATCGCGAGAGACGGGGTTCCGGAGGCCTACTGTTCCGTCACGCGGTGCACGCCGCGGAACGGAATGAGGAAGACTTGATCGGCGGCGCAGTGCTCGAGAACCAGGAGGTAGGCGCATGAGCTGTGGCTGTGTTTTTGATGTGTCTAACTTAGAGGAGCGACCTCTATTATGTAGGCACACAGATTGGAGGCGAACAGACACCGCAGGAGATGAGACGAAAAACCAGGAGGCGAATTGAAGAGGTAGCCATCCGTTTTCGTTTCGTATTAATCTCCCATGTTCACCTTCATATTTATCCATTCACGTGTGGCAAAAAGAACACATCGGCTCGGCGAGATTCCCGCAACCCGCAACCCGCAACCCGCGGCGCGCGCGCGCGCGTCGTGACAAGGCGAGGCGAGGCGAGGCGGGCGGCGGAGGAGGAGGAGCGCGCGTGGAGCTCTCTCCTATTCTCATGCTCGTACTAGTGCTAGAGGAGCTCACCTTATAAACTGGTGTGGCACTCTCTAAACTAGCAATGTGGGACTAAACATTTGTCCCACCTCTTGCCATGTATGAATGGGCCACATGGGCCTCTAGGATTTTCAGGAATTATGGGAAAGGTTAAATGGGCTAGACAATTTAGGCCAAAATTCCAGCAATCCCCCACAAGATTCTAGAGGTACGTAAATTTTCTTCTGGTTTCAAATACTGTTTATATACCGGTGTTATAGTGGAGACTGTTAAGTTGAACTTCCACCTAGAACTTCATGTTACACTAGACTGCGACTTGGACAGTGGACTATGCCTTGAACTGCATGTTTTCTGCGAATCTAGCTTCACACAAAGCCTTGACCGATACTAGGCCGCCGTGGGTCTTCCCCGCGGATGGAGCTTATGCGTCGTACTCCGAGGCCTTTCATGAGTTTATTAGAGAGCACCCAACTCTCATGGACTGCGACGTTTGACAGTCATGCTCATATAGGTGTGTTCCTCAAAAAATGTTCTGCAGGACAACATCTCTGCTTAAAATAAAGCCTCTTGGTACACATTAAGATATACATCAGCCTACCATGCAGTTTAGGAGAGTATTGCATCTTTGCGGAGTGGTATTATACAGAAGTAAGGATACTCTCCTCTCAGTTGATCAACAACTTGTCTCCCAATTCTACTTCACGGGATCTCCGATCACATAGAGTGGGTTGCTATTGTGAACAACTCATATTGTGGGTCTCAAACCCATCTCCCTCGATGCATTATCTATCACATTACGTGATAAACCTTTCGTGAAGGGATCTGCCAGATTTTTAGATGTTTGGATATAATCCAATGCAATAACTCCGGAGTTCTTCAATTTTCTGACAGATTTTAATCTCCTCTTCACATGCCTTGATGACTTCATATTATCCTTAGAACTGTTCACTTTTATTATAACAGTTTGATTGTCACAGTTCATCAGGATAGCGGGTATTGGTTTTTCAACCACGGGTAAGTCCATCAAAAGCTCACGAAGCCACTCTGCTTCAACAGTGGCTGTGTCTAATGCTGTGAGTTCTGCTTCCATTGTTGACCTCGTTAAGATGGTCTGCTTGCAAGACTTCCAGGAAACAGCACCACCACCAAGTGTAAAAACATAACCACTCGTGGCCTTAATCTCATCAGCATCAGATATCCAATTAGAGTCACTATAACCCTCAAGTACCCTCGGATACCCAGTATAGTGAATACCGTAACTCGCAGTGCCTTTTAGATAGCGCATAACCCTCTCAAGAGCATGCCAATGATCATCTCCCGGATTTGACACAAATCGGCTCAGCTTGCTTACAGCAAAGGAGATGTCAGGCCTCGTGGCGCTGGCTAGATACATGAGCGAGCCTATAATCTGAGAATATCTCATTTGATCCTTCGAAATGTGTCGATTCTTTCGAAGCAACACGCTAGGATCGTACGGTGTTGGAGAAGGCTTGCAGTCGCTATACCCGAAGCGACTCAAGACCTTATCCACGTAGTGGGATTGAAGCAGAGTGATCCCACCATTGTCATCTCTCAGGAGCTTGACGTTCAAGATAACATCAGCTACTCCTAGATCCTTCATCTCAAAACAGCGAGATAGGAAATCCTTGACTTCCTTAATCACCATAAGGTTGGTTCCAAATATCAGTATGTCATCGACGTATAAACAGAGAATAACTCCCTCGCCCCCACCATGGCGATAATACACACATTTGTCAGCTTCGTTTACAACAAAGCCTTCAGCGGTTAAAGTCTTTTCGAACTTCTCATGCCACTGCTTAGGAGCTTGTTTAAGGCCATACAAAGACTTCACCAACTTACACACCTTTCCTTCCTGACCAGGTACCACGAAACCAGCTGGCTGCTCCATGTAAATTTCCTCATCCAACTCTCCGTTTAGGAAAGCCGTCTTTACGTCCATTTGATGAACGAGAAGACCGTGTGAGGCAGCCAATGATAGTAGCACACGAATGGTTGTCAGTCTGGCTACAGGTGAGTAAGTGTCAAAGAAGTCTTCACCTTCTTTTTGGGTATAACCCTTGGCCACAAGCCGTGCCTTGTACTTTTCAATGGTACCATCAGGCCTAAGCTTCTTCTTAAACACCCACTTGCATCCTACTGGTTTGCACCCGTAAGGACGATCAGTGATTTCCCAAGTTCCGTTAGCTAAGATGGAATCCATCTCACTACGGACAGCTTCCTTCCAGTAGTCAGCATCCAAAGATGCATATGCTTCTGAAATAGAACTGGGAGTGTCATCCACGAGGTACACAATGAAATCATCACCAAAAGACTTTGCAGTCCTCTGTCTCTTACTCCTTTTCGGAGTTTCACTGTCATCCTCCACGATATTTTCATGGTGTTCTATCGCAATGGTGGGTTCAGGAATTGCAACTAATTCCTGACTAGATGAATTTGGTATCTCCTGATTTGATGAGCTCGACATATCCTTCATGGGAAAGATATCCTCAAAGAAAGTCGCATCATTCGACTCCATGATTGTACCAACATGCATGTCGGATACCTCGGATTTTACTATCAAGAATCTATAACCAATGCTATGAAAAGCATAGCCCAGGAATACACAATCAACGGTTTTGGGTCCAAGCTTGCGTTTCTTGGGAATTGGTATATTGACTTTCGCCAAACAACCCCAAGTCCGCAGGTAAGAGAGTTTTAACCTTTTCTTCTCAAACTCCTCAAACGGAGTTATCTCTTTGTCTTTTACGGGAACTCGGTTTAGGACATGACACGCAGTCAATATCGCCTCCCCCCACCATGCCTTGGAGAGACCCGATGTGTCTAACATGGCGTTAACCAAATCAGTTAGAGTACGGTTCTTTCTTTCAGCAACTCCATTTGATTGGGGTGAGTAGGGAGGCGTCCTCTCATGAATTATACCATGTTCCGCACAAAAAGAGTCAAAGTCATTCGAAAAATACTCTCCACCACGATCAGACCGAAGCCTCTTAATCTTTCGATCGAGTTGGTTTTCTGTTTCAGCTTTATAGATTTTGAAGAAATTTAGAGCCTCATCTTTTGTTTTTAGAAGGTACACGTAACAGTATCTAGTGGAGTCATCAATCAATGTCATGAAATATTTCTTTCCACCTTTTGTCAACACGCCATTCATCTCACAGAGATCAGAATGTATGAGATCTAGAGGTGCCAAGTTTCTTACTTCTGCAGTCGTATGAGACTTGCGAGGTTGCTTTGCTTGAACACAAACTTGACACTTAGACCCCTTGACAGTAGTGAAAGAAGGGATTAAGTTCAATTTGGCTAGTCGCGTCATACACCCAAAATTAATATGACAAAGACGAGAATGCCATACATTTGATTCAGTAGTAGTGCAAACATGATTCGCAACTTTATTACAAACGTCTGACAATGACAGGCGGAACAAGCCTCCGCACTCATAGCCTTTACCAACGAAAGTTCCAAATTTAGAAACAACAAATTTATTGGACTCAAAAACTATCTTGTAGCCATCTCGACACATAAGAGAACCGCTAACAAGATTTTTATTGATGGAGGGCACATGATGAACGTTCTTCAGGCGCACGATCTTCCCCGAAGTAAACTTCAGATCGACCGTACCAACACCACGAACAGAAGCATGTGACCCGTTTCCCATCAGCACGGGAGAAGTCCCTGCGACCTGATAAGAAGAAAACATTGAGATGTCAGAACAAACGTGTACATTTGCACCTGTGTCAATCCACCATTCAGGAGAGTGACATACTGAAAATATAGTTGGGAATATACCGTACCCAGCATCTTTCATCTCAGTATCACCGATGACAACATTAGCGGTCTTGCCGCTCTTCTCAAGTTCACGTTGGTCATATCGGTTAGGACATCTTGGAGCCCAGTGATTAGGATCCCCGCAGACATGGCAGGATCCCTTCTTCCTATCGGTCTTCTTTTTGAAGTTGGTAGACTGTGAGGCCTTGTTCTTTCCATCAAACTTGCCTTTGCCCTCAGACTTATTCTTGTTGTTCTTGTGTTTGTAGGACTGGAAGTTTTTCTTCTGCACAAAGTTAGCAGTAGATCCTC
This sequence comes from Poa annua, assembly GCA_026929855.1. Lineage (NCBI taxonomy): Eukaryota > Viridiplantae > Streptophyta > Magnoliopsida > Poales > Poaceae > Poa > Poa annua. Next base: position 45,014,616 of record CM049434.1, read on the forward strand.
CCTCAAGACCTCAAGCCCGTGTGTCTTTTGCTCTCGCCTTTTCTTCCACATCAAGAGACCCAATGAGATCCACGACGGAAAACTCCTGTCTCTTATGCTTCAGAGAGGTAGCAAAATTCCTCCACGAAGGAGGAAGTTTGGCAATGATGCCTCCGGCAATAAATTTGTCGGGTAACACACACGAAACTTGCTCAAGTTCCTTAGCAATGGACTGTATCTCATGAGCCTGCTCAACAATGGAGCGCTCACCAGTCATCTTGTAGTCAAAGAACTGCTCCATGACGTACAGTTCACTGCCTGCGTCCGAGACCCCAAATTTAGCCTCGAGCGCGTCCCACATGCCCTTGCCCGTAGTGATGGACAAATACGGGTCGACAATTTTGTCACCAAGAATGCTAAGAATAGCAGCCCTCAAAAGGGTGTCGGCTTCCTGAAAAACTCTCTCCTCATCAGGAGTAAGTTCTCCTTCAGGCTTGCCTTTAGCTGCGTGAAAACACTTCATGGTTTCAAACCAGAGAGTGGCTCTCGCACGCCACTTTTTATAGTTCACTCCATCGAAAGGAGCGGGCCTCAGTGAAGCGGAAAAGCCAACAGGAGAAAATTGCCTAAAATAAGGTTTTTGGATTGTTGAATATATGAGCAATTTTCTATATGATTTAATCCATAAGAACATTAGATAAAACATGGCTAGAGAAGTATAAAACAGACTAGTCATGCAATCTAACAGAGAGTACGGATATAGCAATTCTACACATCCTGCTAGAAGAAAAGTCTGAAAGATGATCTCGACTAGACAGAATAGGAAGACGTACGGTCCAGTGGAGGAAGATCCGTTTGCGGTGGCAGACATGTTGTCGAAGAGGGCGTCGACGTCGGGGAAGAAGTCGTCGTCCGGGAAGTAGTCGTCGGAGTCCGTGTTGGGGAAGAAGCCAGTAGTCGCGTGAAGACGCTCCCCAAAAACCTTATCGCCTCTCTCCCGTACAGGATCGCGAGAGACGGGGTTCCGGAGGCCTACTGTTCCGTCACGCGGTGCACGCCGCGGAACGGAATGAGGAAGACTTGATCGGCGGCGCAGTGCTCGAGAACCAGGAGGTAGGCGCATGAGTTGTGGCTGTGTTTTTGATGTGTCTAACTTAGAGGAGCGACCTCTATTATGTAGGCACACAGATTGGAGGCGAACAGACACCGCAGGAGATGAGACGAAAAACCAGGAGGCGAATTGAAGAGGTAGCCATCCGTTTTCGTTTCGTATTAATCTCCCATGTTCACCTTCATATTTATCCATTCACGTGTGGCAAAAAGAACACATCGGCTCGGCGAGATTCCCGCAACCCGCGCGCGCGCGCGTCGTGACGAGGCGAGGCGAGGCGGGCGGCGGAGGAGGAGGAGCGCGCGTGGAGCTCTCTCCTATTCTCATGCTCGTACTAGTGCTAGAGGAGCTCACCTTATAAACTGGTGTGGCACTCTCTAAACTAGCAATGTGGGACTAAACATTTGTCCCACCTCTTGCCATGTATGAATGGGCCACATGGGCCTCTAGGATTTTCAGGAATTATGGGAAAGGTTAAATGGGCTAGACAATTTAGGCCAAAATTCCAGCAATCCCCCACAAGATTCTAGAGGTACGTAAATTTTCTTCTGGTTTCAAATACTGTTTATATACCGGTGTTATAGTGGAGACTGTTAAGTTGAACTTCCACCTAGAACTTCATGTTACACTAGACTGCGACTTGGACAGTGGACTATGCCTTGAACTGCATGTTTTCTGCGAATCTAGCTTCACACAAAGCCTTGACCGATACTAGGCCGCCGTGGGTCTTCCCCGCGGATGGAGCTTATGCGTCGTACTCCGAGGCCTTTCATGAGTTTATTAGAGAGCACCCAACTCTCATGGACTGCGACGTTTGACAGTCATGCTCATATAGGTGTGTTCCTCAAAAAATGTTCTGCAGGACAACATCTCTGCTTAAAATAAAGCCTCTTGGTACACATTAAGATATACATCAGCCTACCATGCAGTTTAGGAGAGTATTGCATCTTTGCGGAGTGGTATTATACAGAAGTAAGGATACTCTCCTCTCAGTTGATCAACAACTTGTCTCCCAATTCTACTTCACGGGATCTCCGATCACATAGAGTGGGTTGCTATTGTGAACAACTCATATTGTGGGTCTCAAACCCATCTCCCTCGATGCATTATCTATCACATTACGTGATAAACCTTTCGTGAAGGGATCTGCCAGATTTTTAGATGTTTGGATATAATCCAATGCAATAACTCCGGAGTTCTTCAATTTTCTGACAGATTTTAATCTCCTCTTCACATGCCTTGATGACTTCATATTATCCTTAGAACTGTTCACTTTTATTATAACAGTTTGATTGTCACAGTTCATCAGGATAGCGGGTATTGGTTTTTCAACCACGGGTAAGTCCATCAAAAGCTCACGAAGCCACTCTGCTTCAACAGTGGCTGTGTCTAATGCTGTGAGTTCTGCTTCCATTGTTGACCTCGTTAAGATGGTCTGCTTGCAAGACTTCCAGGAAACAGCACCACCACCAAGTGTAAAAACATAACCACTCGTGGCCTTAATCTCATCAGCATCAGATATCCAATTAGAGTCACTATAACCCTCAAGTACCCTCGGATACCCAGTATAGTGAATACCGTAACTCGCAGTGCCTTTTAGATAGCGCATAACCCTCTCAAGAGCATGCCAATGATCATCTCCCGGATTTGACACAAATCGGCTCAGCTTGCTTACAGCAAAGGAGATGTCAGGCCTCGTGGCGCTGGCTAGATACATGAGCGAGCCTATAATCTGAGAATATCTCATTTGATCCTTCGAAATGTGTCGATTCTTTCGAAGCAACACGCTAGGATCGTACGGTGTTGGAGAAGGCTTGCAGTCGCTATACCCGAAGCGACTCAAGACCTTATCCACGTAGTGGGATTGAAGCAGAGTGATCCCACCATTGTCATCTCTCAGGAGCTTGACGTTCAAGATAACATCAGCTACTCCTAGATCCTTCATCTCAAAACAGCGAGATAGGAAATCCTTGACTTCCTTAATCACCATAAGGTTGGTTCCAAATATCAGTATGTCATCGACGTATAAACAGAGAATAACTCCCTCGCCCCCACCATGGCGATAATACACACATTTGTCAGCTTCGTTTACAACAAAGCCTTCAGCGGTTAAAGTCTTTTCGAACTTCTCATGCCACTGCTTAGGAGCTTGTTTAAGGCCATACAAAGACTTCACCAACTTACACACCTTTCCTTCCTGACCAGGTACCACGAAACCAGCTGGCTGCTCCATGTAAATTTCCTCATCCAACTCTCCGTTTAGGAAAGCCGTCTTTACGTCCATTTGATGAACGAGAAGACCGTGTGAGGCAGCCAATGATAGTAGCACACGAATGGTTGTCAGTCTGGCTACAGGTGAGTAAGTGTCAAAGAAGTCTTCACCTTCTTTTTGGGTATAACCCTTGGCCACAAGCCGTGCCTTGTACTTTTCAATGGTACCATCAGGCCTAAGCTTCTTCTTAAACACCCACTTGCATCCTACTGGTTTGCACCCGTAAGGACGATCAGTGATTTCCCAAGTTCCGTTAGCTAAGATGGAATCCATCTCACTACGGACAGCTTCCTTCCAGTAGTCAGCATCCAAAGATGCATATGCTTCTGAAATAGAACTGGGAGTGTCATCCACGAGGTACACAATGAAATCATCACCAAAAGACTTTGCAGTCCTCTGTCTCTTACTCCTTTTCGGAGTTTCACTGTCATCCTCCATGATATTTTCATGGTGTTCTATCGCAATGGTGGGTTCAGGAATTGCAACTAATTCCTGACTAGATGAATTTGGTATCTCCTGATTTGATGAGCTCGACATATCCTTCATGGGAAAGATATCCTCAAAGAAAGTCGCATCATTCGACTCCATGATTGTACCAACATGCATGTCGGATACCTCGGATTTTACTATCAAGAATCTATAACCAATGCTATGAAAAGCATAGCCCAGGAATACACAATCAACGGTTTTGGGTCCAAGCTTGCGTTTCTTGGGAATTGGTATATTGACTTTCGCCAAACAACCCCAAGTCCGCAGGTAAGAGAGTTTTAACCTTTTCTTCTCAAACTCCTCAAACGGAGTTATCTCTTTGTCTTTTACGGGAACTCGGTTTAGGACATGACACGCAGTCAATATCGCCTCCCCCCACCATGCCTTGGAGAGACCCGATGTGTCTAACATGGCGTTAACCAAATCAGTTAGAGTACGGTTCTTTCTTTCAGCAACTCCATTTGATTGGGGTGAGTAGGGAGGCGTCCTCTCATGAATTATACCATGTTCCGCACAAAAAGAGTCAAAGTCATTCGAAAAATACTCTCCACCACGATCAGACCGAAGCCTCTTAATCTTTCGATCGAGTTGGTTTTCTGTTTCAGCTTTATAGATTTTGAAGAAATTTAGAGCCTCATCTTTTGTTTTTAGAAGGTACACGTAACAGTATCTAGTGGAGTCATCAATCAATGTCATGAAATATTTCTTTCCACCTTTTGTCAACACGCCATTCATCTCACAGAGATCAGAATGTATGAGATCTAGAGGTGCCAAGTTTCTTACTTCTGCAGTCGTATGAGACTTGCGAGGTTGCTTTGCTTGAACACAAACTTGACACTTAGACCCCTTGACAGTAGTGAAAGAAGGGATTAAGTTCAATTTGGCTAGTCGCGTCATACACCCAAAATTAATATGACAAAGACGAGAATGCCATACATTTGATTCAGTAGTAGTGCAAACATGATTCGCAACTTTATTACAAACGTCTGACAATGACAGGCGGAACAAGCCTCCGCACTCATAGCCTTTACCAACGAAAGTTCCAAATTTAGAAACAACAAATTTATTGGACTCAAAAACTATCTTGTAGCCATCTCGACACATAAGAGAACCGCTAACAAGATTTTTATTGATGGAGGGCACATGATGAACGTTCTTCAGGCGCACGATCTTCCCCGAAGTAAACTTCAGATCGACCGTACCAACACCACGAACAGAAGCATGTGACCCGTTTCCCATCAGCACGGGAGAAGTCCCTGCGACCTGATAAGAAGAAAACATTGAGATGTCAGAACAAACGTGTACATTTGCACCTGTGTCAATCCACCATTCAGGAGAGTGACATACTGAAAATATAGTTGGGAATATACCGTACCCAGCATCTTTCATCTCAGTATCACCGATGACAACATTAGCGGTCTTGCCGCTCTTCTCAAGTTCACGTTGGTCATATCGGTTAGGACATCTTGGAGCCCAGTGATTAGGATCCCCGCAGACATGGCAGGATCCCTTCTTCCTATCGGTCTTCTTTTTGAAGTTGGTAGACTGTGAGGCCTTGTTCTTTCCATCAAACTTGCCTTTGCCCTCAGACTTATTCTTGTTGTTCTTGTGTTTGTAGGACTGGAAGTTTTTCTTCTGCACAAAGTTAGCAGTAGATCCTCCCTCAAGACCTCGAGCCCGTGTGTCTTTTGCTCTCGCCTTTTCTTCCACATCAAGAGACCCAATGAGATCCACGACGGAAAACTCCTGTCTCTTATGCTTCAGAGAGGTAGCAAAATTCCTCCACGAAGGAGGAAGTTTGGCAATGATGCCTCCGGCAATAAATTTGTCGGGTAACACACACGAAACTTGCTCAAGTTCCTTAGCAATGGACTGTATCTCATGAGCCTGCTCAACAATGGAGCGCTCACCAGTCATCTTGTAGTCAAAGAACTGCTCCATGACGTACAGTTCACTGCCTGCGTCCGAGACCCCAAATTTAGCCTCGAGCGCGTCCCACATGCCCTTGCCCGTAGTGATGGACAAATACGGGTCGACAATTTTGTCACCAAGAATGCTAAGAATAGCAGCCCTCAAAAGGGTGTCGGCTTCCTGAAAAACTCTCTCCTCATCAGGAGTAAGTTCTCCTTCAGGCTTGCCTTTAGCTGCGTGAAAACACTTCATGGTTTCAAACCAGAGAGTGGCTCTCGCACGCCACTTTTTATAGTTCACTCCATCGAAAGGAGCGGGCCTCAGTGAAGCGGAAAAGCCAACAGGAGAAAATTGCCTAAAATAAGGTTTTTGGATTGTTGAATATATGAGCAATTTTCTATATGATTTAATCCATAAGAACATTAGATAAAACATGGCTAGAGAAGTATAAAACAGACTAGTCATGCAATCTAACAGAGAGTACGGATATAGCAATTCTACACATCCTGCTAGAAGAAAAGTCTGAAAGATGATCTCGACTAGACAGAATAGGAAGACGTACGGTCCAGTGGAGGAAGATCCGTTTGCGGTGGCAGACATGTTGTCGAAGAGGGCGTCGACGTCGGGGAAGAAGTCGTCGTCCGGGAAGTAGTCGTCGGAGTCCGTGTTGGGGAAGAAGCCAGTAGTCGCGTGAAGACGCTCCCCAAAAACCTTATCGCCTCTCTCCCGTACAGGATCGCGAGAGACGGGGTTCCGGAGGCCTACTGTTCCGTCACGCGGTGCACGCCGCGGAACGGAATGAGGAAGACTTGATCGGCGGCGCAGTGCTCGAGAACCAGGAGGTAGGCGCATGAGTTGTGGCTGTGTTTTTGATGTGTCTAACTTAGAGGAGCGACCTCTATTATGTAGGCACACAGATTGGAGGCGAACAGACACCGCAGGAGATGAGACGAAAAACCAGGAGGCGAATTGAAGAGGTAGCCATCCGTTTTCGTTTCGTATTAATCTCCCATGTTCACCTTCATATTTATCCATTCACGTGTGGCAAAAAGAACACATCGGCTCGGCGAGATTCCCGCAACCCGCGGCGCGCGCGCGCGCGTCGTGACGAGGCGGGCGGCGGAGGAGGAGGAGCGCGCGTGGAGCTCTCTCCTATTCTCATGCTCATACTAGTGCTAGAGGAGCTCACCTTATAAACTGGTGTGGCACTCTCTAAACTAGCAATGTGGGACTAAACATTTGTCCCACCTCTTGCCATGTATGAATGGGCCACATGGGCCTCTAGGATTTTCAGGAATTATGGGAAAGGTTAAATGGGCTAGACAATTTAGGCCAAAATTCCAGCAGATCCTTTGATTTCTTTTGAATCAAAAGATCGTAGAACTGATGAACACATAACATAGAACAGATTCGATCGAAATAATGGATCAGAGGTGAACTGAGCTTAGCTCGGATGGTTAGGTTCCTTGTGCTGGAATCAACCCATCCAGGTTCAAGTCCTAGACTTAGCATGGGTGTTCACATTTTGCTGAATCTTTCAGGATTTAACCGGCGCTGTGCTTTCAGTGGTAGGTGACGTGCCCGTAAACAGCGAGGCGCCCATGGTGACTTCGTCAATCTTAAGATCTGTCGGACCAGTCTCTCGGAGTTGCTCATAGGGGTAGGGTTTGCGTGCGTGCGTTCACAAGGGTGTCTATACGTGCGTGTTTGTTGAGCGTCTACGTTTGTAGTGTCGGTACTGTGTTTTAAAAAAAAATGGATCGGAGGGAGTAGAAATAAGACCAAACGGGAGCTATATGTTCTTTTTCTTATGAGTTGTAATGGCTTTGCCTTTGTGCTGTATGACGATTTCATATGTCACCAAAACGTCGTCCCACACGCATGCGCACGGACGCCTCCGTATTTGGACTTGTAAACATTGATGTAAGATATGTTTCTTACATATAATATAGCTCAACTAACCTAAACTTACTCATCATATGGAATTCTTGGAAATTTTTGAAGCTGACTGTCCGTGAAATTTCCACATCATGTGAACCTAGCTACTCTCTCGAGGGGTCGAAGACATGCCCGGCAAAGACGACCGCGCCAGTCTCCTCCTCCACAATGAAGTAGGCGAACGGATGATCAGCCACAAAATCCACCCTTGACGGCCTCTTGCAGGCGCCCTTAGCCTTCATAAGAAAAAAGATGACGGCGGCGGCCTCAGTGCCTTCCTCGTTCACCTCGATAACTGCCTTGTGGATGACTTCATCCACGAGAAGTTGGCCTTCCTCTGTCATGTCAGACAGGTCGGCTGCCCGGCTGAACGGAAGTTGATGGCTTCTTCAGGATGTCGACAACGCTGTCGTGGAAGGACAGCTTGAACTTGGGTACCCGGAAGTCTCCAACGGGGACCTTTCGATGTGGTAGGTGCTCGCGCAGAAAGCCTGGCCGGGATGCAATCGCTTCCAAAAGCCTTGGCAGGCCGTCGTCGGCGTCCGGGAGTAAGATGCACATGGAGAACTGTGTGGTCGAGTTGGAGTATAGATTCTGACTGTTGTTGAAGCTGCCATTGTTGTTTGAAGACGCCGTCGATGGAGAACTGTTGGAACCATGGCGGGGAGGTGGATATCCATCAGGATTGACAAGTGGACACTACTAGGAAAAGGCTTATAGGTAATGTGGTATTCTGTGGCGCACCAAACAGGCCATGCGCCATAGAATTTATTTAGTGGCGCATCCGCTACTACATGCCCATGCGCTACAGAATTCTCTTTTTTTTTGTGGCGCAGACCCAGAATGTGGCTTTTCTGTGGCGCATGTGTGAGGATGCGCCACAGAATGTGACTTTTCTGTGGCGCATGGGCCTGGTGCGCCACAAAATTGGAACCTGGGATCACAAAAGCATTCAATGCACTAAAATCTCAGATTCATTTGCAACCTTTTCCCTTCTCTCCCACACCTCGTTTTTCTTCTCCCTCTCACCCAATTCTCCCCATTCTTTCACCATTTCTTCTAGTTAAACCTATTTTGTCCCATAGATGATTGGTTAGTAGGTAGGGAGGCTCCATATTGATACGTCTCAAACGTATCTATAATTTTTTTATGTTCTATGCTTATATTATACCAATTGCTACATGTTTTATATACACTTTGTGTTGTTTTATGCATTTTCTGTGACTAACCTATTAACAAGATGCCACAGTGCCAGTTTCCTGTTTTCTGCTGTTTTTGGTTTCAGAAAACCATTTAAGGAAATATTCTCGGAATTGGACGATTTTTATGCCAAAGTCTCTATTTTCCCGACACGTTCCAGAAGTCCGAAGAGTAAACGAAGAAGGGCACCGAGGCGCCGTCATCAGGTGCTGGCGCGGGTCCCCCCCTGCCGCGCCAGCACATGAGGACGTGGCCTCGGGCCTGCACCGCCTTCGCCTACAAATACCCCCCGACAATACAAGACCTAAGATCCGAACACTTTTCCACGAAACATTACGGAGCCGCCGCCGTCGTCAACCCTAGTTCGGGAGGGTTCAGAAGCTCTTCCCGGCACCCTGCCGGAGAGGGGAATGATCACCGGAGGGCTCTACATCACCATGCCCGCCTCCAGACTGATGCGTGAGTAGTTCATCCTTGTACTACGGGTCCATAGCAGTAGCTAGATGGTTGTCTTCTCCTTTTGTGCCATCATGTTTAGATCTTGTGAGCTGCTTATCATGATCAAGATCATCTATATGTAATGCTACATGTTGTGTTTGCTGGGATCCGATGGATATTGAATACTATGTCATTTGCTTCATAATATATCATGTTGTGTGTTGTTTATGATCTTGCATGCTCTCCGTTGCTAGTAGATGCTCTGGCCAAGTAGATGCTTGTGACTCCAAGAGGGGGTATTTATGCTCGATAGTGGGTTCATGTCTCTATTTAATCTGGGGTAGTGACAGCAAGCTCTAAGATCGTAGATGTACTTTTGCTACTAGGGATAAAACAGTAGTACTTTGTCTAAGGATAATTGTATCACTTACATTACACACTTTGCCTAATGCAATAATCTGTTGCTTGCAACTTAATACTGAAAGGGGTGCGGACGCTAACCAGAAGGTGGATTATTAGTCATAGATGCGGTTGGAACGGTCTATGTATATTGTTATAATGCCCAAATGAATCTCACACTAGACATCATGACATTAGTATATGCATCATTATGCAGCTCTTTATTCTGTCAATTGCCCAGCTGTAATTTGTTTACCCAAATGTATGCCATTATTATTATTTATGGAGAGACACCACTAGTGAACTGTGGACCCCAGTCCTTTTCTTTAAACTGATAATACAACCAACTGCAAACTGTTACTTTCATTCTCTGCAAACATCATCCTCCACACATACGTTTAATCCTTTGTTACAGCAAGCCAGTGAGATTGACAACCTCACTGTTTCATTGGGGCAAAGTAGTTTGATTGTGTTGTGCAGGTTCCACCTCCCTTTCCACGCCAACAGGCTGTTTTCTGGCACCATTGCTAGGGAGACGTTCAGACGTGTTCTTAATCTCCTACTGGTTCGATAACCTTGGTTTCATAACTGAGGGAAGACTTGCTGCTGGACTCATCATACCTTCCTCTTAGGGTTTCCCAACAACACCACCTTGTGCATCAAGCTGTTTTCTGGCGCCGTTGCCGGGAAGCTGAAGCACATCTTCAAGGGGAGTCCCTCACTTCCCAATCTCTTTACTTTGTTTTTGTCTTGCTTAGTTAAATTTTATTTCTTGTTTTGTTTGCTATTAAATATCAAAAACACAAAAAATTAGTTACTTGCATTTTATTTACTTTGTTATTATCTTGTTTGCTTCTTATTATCAAAAACACAAAAAAATTAGCTACTTGCATTAATATTTATATTTCGGTTTGCTTTTAAATTTTGCTAAAATGACTACTGCTGAGAATACTAAGTTGTTTGACTTCACTAGCACCAACAACAATTATTTTATTTGCACACCTATTGCTCCACCTGCTTCCAAAGCAGAATTCTTTGAAATTAAACCTGCTTTGCTAAATCTTGTCATAAAAGAGCAATTTTCTGGTGTTAGTTCTGATGATGCTGCTGCCCATCTAAATAATTTTGTTGAACTTTGTGAAATGCAAAAATATAAGGATATAGATGGTGACATTATAAAACTGAAATTATTTCCTTTCTCCTTTAGAGGAAGAGCTAAAGAATGGTTACTTTCATTGCCTGGGAATAGTATTGATTCTTGGATTAAATGCAAAGATGCTTTTATTGGAAAATACTATCCTCCTGCTAAGATTATTTCCCTAAGGAGTAGCATTATGAACTTTAAGCAATTTGATAATGAACATGTTGCTCAAGCTTGGGAAAGAATGAAATCTCTGGTTAAGAATTGCCCGACCCATGGACTGACTGCTTGGATGATCATCCAAACCTTCTATGCAGTACTAAATTTTATTCAAGAAATTTATTGGATTCGGCTGCTGGAGGTACTTTTATGTCCATCACTTTGGGGGCTGCAACAAAACTTCTGGACAATATGATGGTTAATTATTCTGAGTGGCATACTGAAAGGACTCCTCAAAGTAAGAAGGTAAATTCTGTTGAAGAAACCTCCTCTTTGAGTGAAAAGATTGATATGATCATGTCTATGCTTGTGAATGGTAAATCTCATATGGATCCTAATAATGTTCCCTTAGCTTCTCTAGTTGCACAAGAAGAGCATGTTGATGTGAACTTCATTAAAAATAATAATTTCAACAACAATGCCTATAGGAACAATTATGGTAATAACAAATACAAGCCCTATCCTCCTAATAATGGTAATTCTTATGGTAATTCTTATAGAAATAATAGGAATACCTCCTCTGAACTTGAAACCATGCTAAAAGATTTTATCACTACACAAACTTCGTTTAATAAAACTGTTGAGGAAAAGTTTGGGAAAATTGATATTCTTGCCTCTAAAGTTGATAGTCTTGTTATTGATGTTGATCTTTTAAAATCTAAAGTCATGCCTAATGATACTAATGAGAGTAAGACCCTTGCTAAAATTAATGCCATCCAAGTTCGAATTGATGATAATGTTAGGATGATGGCTGAATTACGTGCTAGATGGGAAAGAGAGGAACTAGCTAAAAAGGATAATATTGCTAGAGTTTATACTATCACTACTACTGAAAATAATGTTACTTCACATGCTAGTAAGACTCCTACTATTAATGGTAACATAATTGGTGTTGGCAATGTTTCTTCTACTACTTCAAAAAAATTAAAATTGACTAAAACTGCTGAAACTGCTCTTGATAAAAGTGCTGAAAATTTTAAGAACATAGGAGATAATGGTTCGGTTTGCTTTGATGATAATGATTTTGATTTTGATAATTGTAACATCTCTGAAGTTATTAAGTTCTTGCAAAAGCTAGCCACAAGTCCTAATGCTAGTACTTTAAATATGGCCTTTACTACACATATTACAAATGCTCTCATTAAAGCTAGGGAAGAGAAATTAAAACTTGAAGCTTCTATTCCTAAGAAGTTAGAAGATGGTTGGGAGCCCATCATTAAGATAAAAGTGAATGAATTTGATTTCAATGCTTTGTGTGATCTTGGTGCAAGTATTTCTGTTATGCCTAAGAAACTTTATGATATGTTTGACTTGCCACCTTTGGAACATTGCTATTTGGATGTTTTTCTTGCTGATAATGCTTTGAAGAAACCTTTGGGGAGAGTTAATGATGTTCTTATTATGGTTAATAATAACCTTGTCCCCGTTGATTTTATTGTCTTGGATATTGAGTGCAACCCCTCTTGTCCTATTGTTTTGGGAAGACCTTTCCTCCGCACTGTTGGTGCTATTATTGATATGAAAGAAGGAAATATAAGGTACCAATTCCCACTTAAGAAACGTATGGAACACTTCCCTAGGAAGAAGATGAAGCTACCTTTTGATTCTATTATTCGTACAAACTATAATGTTGATGCTTCTTCTCTTGGAAATACTTGAGTTTTGCTTTCTGTGCCTAGCTGAAAGGCGTTAAAGAAAAGCGCTTATGGGAGACAACCCACTTTTTATTCCTGTTATTTTATTTTATTGAGTCAAGGAACATGCCTACCTCTGTAGCAATTCCTTTGTATCTTTATTTTATTGCATAGTTGTGCCAAGTTAAGTCTCTAGTAGAAAGTTGATGCTAGATTTGGATTTCTGCGCAGGAACAGTTTTTCTGCTGTTCACCGTTAAATTCATAACTCTTTACAGAAACGTCGGAATGACCTGATATTTTTGAGCGTGATCCTCAGATATGTATGCAACTTTCATTAGTTTTGAGTTTTCTGATTTGAGCAAGTTAAGTGCCTCGAAAAAATTCGTCTTTACGGACTGTTCTGTTTTTGACAGATTCTGCCATTTATTTTGCATTGGTTCTTTTGCTGTTTTTGAATGAATCTTTTTGTTCCATAAAATTCCAGTGGTTGTAGCTAATGTCCAGTACCATGATAATGATTGTCTCCACGCAGAATATGAGAATTTTTGATTATGCACTAACCCTCTAATGAAGTTTACTTTGAGTTTGGTGTGGAGGAAGTTTTCAAGGATCAAGAGAGAGGATGATATGATGTGATCAAGAAGATGAAATAGCCTAAACTTGGGGATGCCCCCATGGGTCACCCAAGCATATTTTAAGAAGACTCAAGCGTCAAAGCTTGGGGATGCCCAAGGCATCCCCTTCTTCATCAACAACTTATCAGGTTATCTCTAGTGAAACTATATTTTAATTCCGCCACATCTTATGTGCTTTACTTGGAGCGTCTGTTTGTTTTTATTTTTTCTTTTGTTATTTTTGTTTTCTGAATAAAATGGATCCTAGCATTCTTGTGTGTGAGAGAGACACGCTCCGCTTTTTCATTTGAATACTCCTATTCTTCACTTATACTTGTTGAGTATTCTTCTATAGCTACTGCAATACTTTCAGCTCTTATTTTTCATGCACCTCTTGTTCAGAGCTGTTAGTTTTCATATGTTATACTCTCTTGCTTCATTGTTAAATACTTGGAGAGTTTATGTTTAAATAAGTTGATTGGTGTTTGGTTGGAAACAGAAAATGCTAAATGTGGTAAATGGTATAAAGAAAAGAAACATGCTCTTATGAATTGTTATCTTGCATGTTGTGGTACCTGACAATTGTTTTGAGCTCTCAAGTAGATCATGTTTAACCTTTTACATCATGTAGTTAAAATCCATTAATGGAGAACTACCGTAGAACTTGTTGAAATTTGGTTTGCATGTTTGGTATCTCTAAGGTCTAGATATTTTCTAGTAAAAGTGTTTGAGCAACAAGGAAGACAATGTAGAGTTTTATAATGCTTGCAATATGTTTTTATATACGTCTTGTTGTCATAGTTTATACTTGTGTTTGCTTCGAACAACCTTGCTAGCCAAAGCCTTGTACTGAGAGGGAATGCTTCTCGTGCATCCAAAATCCTTGAGCCAAAACCCATGCCATTTGTGTCCACCATACCTACCTACTACATGGTATTTTCTGCCATTCCAAGTAAATACTTCATGTGCTACCTTTTAATTCAAAACTTAATATCTCTTATTTGTGTCAATGTTTATTAGCTCATGAGTAAGTATGTGGTGTTACGGATATCAACCTTGTCATTTGCTTTTAGACAGACTTTCATAACCGGACTAGTGGCATATAAATCCGCTTATCCATTAACTTTGCAAAAAGAGCTGGGAAATGGGGTGCCCAGTCCCAATTAATTACAACTTTAACCGCTGCAATCTCTTCACATTTTTGCCCTGATCTAATCAACCAAGCAATGATACTAGTTTTTAACCACATGTGTAAACAAAATAGAGGGATGATCTACCTTGCTGGTAGAAATAACGTCATTCATGGGAGCCGCTCTTAGAAAGTCTGGTTGACAAGGGGGGTAGAGTGCCCATTACCATTCGTTGACAACGAGAAACACCACTCAAAAACTTACTTTTATGCTCTCTATATGATTTCAAAAACCTATAAAACCAAGAAGCTCTAGCACATGCTTGTATCCCTGCTTCCCTCTGCGAAGGGCCTATCTTTTACTTTATGTTGAGTCAGTTTACCTACTCCTTTCTGTCCCCGAAGCAAACACCTGTGACTGTGTGCAACAACTCTTATATGCTTACTTATTGCACTTGTTATATTCCTTTGTGTTGACAACTATCTATATGATATACATGTTCAAAAAGTTGAAAGCCAATGCTGAAACTTATATCTTCCTTTGTGTTGCTTCAATGCCCTTTTACTTAGAGAATATTGCTTTATGAGTTAACTCTTATGTAAATCTTTTTGATGCTTGTTTGAAAGTACTATTCATGAAAAGTTTTTACTTATATGATGTAGTTGTTTACTCCTTGTCTACTTGTTAGCAAACTATAGATCATTGCTTTGAGTCACTTCATTCATGACATGAGCCTTACAATATTATATGATCAAGATTATGTAAAAGCATGTCACTCCAGAAATTATTGTTGTTATCATTTTACCTACTCGAGGACAAGTAGAACTAAGCTTGGGGATGCTTGATACGTCTCAAACGTATCTATAATTTCTTATGTTCCATGCTTGTATTATACCAATTGCTACATGTTTTATATACACTTTGTGTTGTTTTATGCATTTTCTGGGACTAACCTATTAATAGGATGCCACAGTGTCAGTTCCCTGTTTTCTGCTGTTTTTGGTTTCAGAAAACCACTTAAGAAAATATTCTCGGAATTGGACGATTTTTATGCCAAAGTCCCTATTTTTCCCGACACGTTCCAGAAGTCCGAAGAGGAAACGAAGAAGGGCACTGAGGCGCCGTCATCAGGTGCTGGCGCGGGTCCCCCCCTACCGCGCCAGCACATGAGGACGTGGCCTCGGGCCTCCACCGCCTTCGCCCTTTCGCCTACAAATACCCCCGACAATACAGGACCTAAGACCCGAACACTTTTCCACGAAACATTACGGAGCCGCCGCCGTCGTCAACCCTAGTTCGGGAGGGTTCAGAAGCTCTTCCCGGCACCCTGCCGGAGAGGGGAATGATCACCGGAGGGCTCTACATCACCACGCCCGCCTCCGGACTGATGCGTGAGTAGTTCATCCTTGTACTACGGGTCCATAGCAGTAGCTAGATGGCTGTCTTCTCCTTTTGTGCCATCATGTTTAGATCTTGTGAGCTGCCTATCATGATCAAGATCATCTTTATGTAATGCTACATGTTGTGTTTGCTGGGATCCGATGGATATTGAATACTATGTCATTTGCTTCATAATATATCATGTTGTGTGTTGTTTATGATCTTGCATGCTCTCCATTGCTAGTAGATGCTCTGGCCAAGTAGATGCTTGTGACTCCAAGAGGGGGTATTTATGCTCGATAGTGGGTTCATGTCTCTATTTAATCTGGGGTAGTGACAGCAAGCTCTAAGATTGTAGATGTACTGTTGCTACTAGGGATAAAACAGTAGTACTTTGTCTAAGGATAATTGTATTACTTACATTACACACTTTGCCTAATGCAATAATCTGTTGCTTGCAACTTAATACTGAAAGGGGTGCGGACGCTAACCGAAAGGTGGATTATTAGTCATAGATGCGGTTGGAACGGTCTATGTATATTGTTGTAATGCCCAAATGAATCTCACACTAGGCATCATGACATTAGTATATGCATCATTATGCAGCTCTTTATTATGTCAATTGCCCAGCTGTAATTTGTTTACCCACATGTATGCCATTATTATTATTTATGGAGAGACACCACTAGTGAACTGTGGACCCCGGTCCTTTTTCTTTAAACTGATAATACAACCAACTGCAAACTGTTACTTTCATTCTCTTCAAACATCATCCTCCACACATACGTTTAATCCTTTGTTACAGCAAGCTAGTGAGATTGACAACCTCACTGTTTCGTTGGGACAAAGTAGTTTGATTGTGTTGTGCAGGTTCCACCTCCCTTTCCACGCCAACAAGCTGTTTTCTGGCACCATTGCTAGGGAGACATTCAGACGTGTTCTTCATCTCCTACTGGTTCGATAACCTTGGTTTCATAACTGAGGGAAGACTTGCTGCTGCACTCATCATACCTTCCTCTTGGGGTTTCCCAACAACACCACCGTGTGCGTCACATATATACTCTCTGCTCCTCTTTTTGTCCACTAAATTCTCTCCAACACACATCACACGATCACGGTCCCGGGAGGAGCTCCAATCTACTAGGTGAGATATCTCCTCCTCTTTTTGTTATGGTGTGCATGCTTGCGGTGTATGACCATAGGTGTGTATGGCTACCGGTGTATGGCCATCGGTGTATATATGGGCCACCGATCATGTATGGCCGGGTGTATGGCCATCGGTGTATGTGGACACCTATGCATGTTTGTTTGTTGTTTTTGTTGTTGCTTGCGCCGGCGTGGTGCATGGATGTTTGCCGAAATGTTGATTAACTTCCATTTCGGCAAATTTTTGCACCACCCATATGTCCTACTTTTAGGAGAACTCATGCCGAAATTTTCTATCGAACATGCATATGTGTGTGTATGTGTGTGTGCATGTTGCGGTTCTTATTAACATACTCTTGTTTATCGGTTCTGCTCTACGTATACCGCGTGTAGGCAACCATGGTCGTCGCCATGAACTCCGGTCAAATCAGTAGATACAAGGAAGAAGCGAAGGCGGAAATGATTCGGTGCAACAGGCGCCAGATAAGATGTCCGTGTCGGACATGCAAACTCTTGAGCTGGATCAACCCTGATTCCGGACAATTGGAGGGGCACCTGCTCAGGCGCGGTTTCATGGAAGGCTTCAACCATGCACCGACAGCAAATACGCATGAAGACGAAGAGTCTCCCGGACATGCTGGTTATCATGACGAAGGAGATGTCGGCGGAGAAGATGATCATGACGAAGGAGATGTCGGCGGACAAGATCATCATGATAACCATGAGGGAGATGGCGGTGGTGGAGAAGACTCGAACACGGAGAACACGCTAATGTCGGCGTTGCAGGACTCTCATGTTCAAGAACTGCTCCTCAAGGAGACGAGGAACGCCAGGGAGAGAGCCAAACTGGCGCAAATGGAGATAGACGGGAAGACTCCGTTGTATCCTGGGTGCCGGCCACAGGATACGCGGTTGCAAGTAACGCTTGATGCTCTGGAGATGAAGGCTGAAAGCAAATGGACCGACGTGAGCTTCACGAAGAACATGAAATTCGTGCACGATCGTCTTCCCGAGGGGAACACATTGCCAACTAGCATCGAGGAGGCCAAGAAAGTTGTGTGCCCACTTGACCTACCGCACGTTAGATACCATGCCTGCATCAATGATTGTGCAATTTATCGGGGCGAGTATAAGGAACTAACCAAATGTCCGGTGTGCGACGCAGATCGGTACAAGGGTGGGAACAAGAAAGTTCCTCGAAAAGTGGTATGGTACTTTCCTATCACTCCCCGTCTACAGCGGTACTTTGTGGACCCTAAGGAAGCAAAGCTCATGCAATGGCACGCGGAAAGGGAGAAGCGCGAAGAAGATCCGGTGAAGGGAAGGATCCTGTCACACCCTTCAGACGCTAGCCAGTGGGACGCATTGGACAACGCCTTTGAAAATTTTGGAGGCGACACAAGGAACGTCAAGCTTGGTATGAGCACAGATGGACTCAATCCGTTCGGCAACCAGAGTAGCACGCATAACACCTGGCCCGTGTTTGTATGGCCTTACAACCTTTCCCCTTGGTTGTGCACGAAGCAAAGGTACATACACATGAGCATTCTCATCCAGGGGCCGAAACAACCGGGGGTCGACATACATCTGTATCTCACGATGTTGAAAGAGGAGTTAGCCACGTTGTGGGAGATGCCAGCCCGTACGTGGGATGCCTACACTGGAGAATATTTCGACATGAGAGCCGCCTTGTTCACGACGGTGCAGGACTATCCTGGTTGCTCATACGTATCGGCCCAGGTAGGCCATGGATTCTGCGCATGTGTTAGGTGCATGGATGGGACCCCGCATCTCCAGCTACCAAGGGATGGGTCTTCGAAAACCGTGTTCCCAGTGGCTCGACGGTGGCTTCGCATGGATCACCCATGGAGGAAACGTGGTGACCTGTTCAATGGTGAAAACGAGCCCGAAAGAGCCCCGCGTCAGAGGACCGGCACTGAAATCGACGAGCTTTTGAGAAATTGGGAGGAGTGCCCTGCGCCAGGAAAGAAGCGACCGAGGGTAGATCCCCTGTTGGGTGTATGGAAAGCGAGGTCTGTTTTCCACGATTTGGAGTACTGGAAGGTCCTCAAGACGCCCCATAGCCTTTATATGATGCACATTACGAAGAATGTCACCGAGAGTCTACTTGGCACTCTTTCCAACATGCCAGAAAAGTCCAAGGATGGGACGAGAGCAAGATCTGATCTAAAATTGCTTGGCATCAAAAAAGAGCTTCAGGCACCCGACAGTGATGACGACGACGATGATTATGATGATGATCAGACGGAAGGGAATCAAGGTCGCCGCGAAAGGGTAAAGAAGAACACGGTGGTGCTTCCCCATGCCTGCTACACTATGAGTCCAGTGGAGCTCGAGCAGTTCTACAAGTGCCTCGTAGGAGTCAAATTTCCTTACGGTTACGCGGGGAAGATCAGCAGATATCTGGACGAAACGAAGAAGAGTTTCACCGGGATGAAGTCTCACGATTGTCACGTGCTGATTACGTAGATAATTCCCGTTGCGATCCGAGGGATAATGGACGATCACGTCCGAGATACGCTGCTTGCCCTGTGCAACTTTTTCGACGTCATCAACAGGAAGTCGATCGGCGTGAAGCAGCTCGACAGGCTACATGAAGAGATCGTGCTGATACTATGCGAGCTCGAGATTTACTTCCCGCCCGCATTCTTTGATATCTGCGTGCATCTCCTTCTCCATGTCGTTGAGGACATCAAGCAGCTCGGGCCGACGTTCCTGCACTACATGATGTCGTTCGAAAGGTAGAACGGTGTGATGAAAGGATACGTTCGCAACAGGGCCCGTCCAGACGCAAGCATGGCCAAGGGCTTTCTAACCTACGAGTGCATCTCATTCTGCCAGAATTATCTAAGCACCGAGGACCAGGATGTTGCTCTGCCCACCAGGAAGCACCTCGGCAGGCTCGGTGGATTTGGTCACTGCGAGGGCTACCGCTCACTCTTTGTCGGCGTTCATGGTCGAAAAGAAGACCTCGACAGGGCTCATCGGGTCACGGTACAACACTTACAATTGATCGAACCTTGGGTGGAAGAGCACAAGAGCTTAATCGAGCAGAATTACATCGTCAAGGGTCGGCCGAGGAAGAATGGAGACGTATCCAGAGAGCACAACTCCACCTTCACGTGTTGGTTCAAGAAAAGGCAACTGGTTCAAGCAGCGAGCATAAGGCCATCTACGGAAGATGAAAAACTCACCTTTTTCTTATTCTCGGAGAGTGACTCCCACGGAACAGGGGTAGTCACACCCTGAGGAGAGGTTCGAAGGGGGGACTGAACGCGGAGGTCAAACAATCCTCGAGAGGCACGACGACGGTGCTCGCCGGGCCTGGAGAGGGACTATCACGCCAGAGATGGACACCAGCCCGTACCTAGGTTCACGGCCCTCAGGAGGAGGTAAAACCGCTACTCCTGCTTGTCTGTATTGCACTGTGGAAGTTACAGAACAATGAGCTTGCCGAGGGCTCTCTTGAGGCAGTTTGGTGCTTGGAGAGGGACACAATGGTCGTCTTCCTCCTCCAGCAGCTGGCTATTCTATGCGCTTGGCTAAGGTTTCCTGGGCCTAGGAAGCAATCAGCCGATTGGAGATCAATTCGTCCTTATGGTGGAGCTCCTGCTCCTTTTATAGGCGCCCCGGGCTTCATCCTCGTGCTGGTGGGTTCCCACAGGCCAGCGGCGCGAAGGAGCGGGAGTCCACCGCGGCTCATTTGTCCGTGGACGCGGTCCATCCGTGCTAAAGTTGCGCGCCGTGGCCGACAGGCTGCAGACGGTGCAGAGCGGCTCGCAGGCGCGGTAGAGGTCGTGGTGGAGCCCACGGTGACGATCTTCTTGGAGCGTTGCGCCGTCCAGCCGCTTTATCACCAAAGAGGAAAGTCCTGGCTGTCCTGGCGCAGGCGGCGCGGCTTTGTTGACTCCTTTATCATCAAAATGGCAGCTGGGATGCTCGCGTCACCCTGCGGCTGCTGCAGGGGCCATGTGCACCCTGCAGCGCTTGCTTAGCCGCGAAGTGTCTCCACAGGGCCGTGGTGGCCTGTGGAGAGGTTTCCTGCCGACCTTTCTCCAGGCGTGCCGAGCCTTGGGGAGTCTCTTGAAGCGCGGGGTCCTCTTCAGGCCCTGACTTCCTCTTCAGGCCCTCAAGGGGAGATGCCTCTCGAGGGTCTCTTCAAGCAGTAGCTTGGTCCTTAGTCGTTTTGTCGAATCTGTCGCGGGCGAGGCCTGTACGGAGTGGGCTATGCACACCCCGGTCCTCACTGGGCCGACAGTAGCCCCCGGGCCCGCGATGGGCACGGCTGTGCCCATGACCGCAGCCGAAGCGTCGTGGGCCGAAAGTGTCCGGCCGGGCCGAGCCACGCGTCACTTAGACGAGTAACGGCCGCGCACGATCTGGGGCGTGCGTCGTGGGGGGTCCCACCACGCCCCGGTAACTGCTCCTTGACGGGACATAAAGCCCTCGCGCCGGAGCAGGGAGCCGTTACTGCTCCCATTGTCTCTTGCAGAAGCCATCCGCCCCGAGCTCTCCGCTCCTGCTCTCCGACGCGCCCTACTCCTTTCTTCTCCAACTTCTCCCCGCGCCGCGCTCACCACTTCCCCGGCGATGAGTCCCGCCAAGAGCAAGGGCAAGGCCGCCGCGGGGTCTTCTTCGCAAGCGGAGCCTGCCGAGGTCGCGCACGGCGCGGCATTGCTGGGTGTGCGCGTCAACGACAAGGCCCTCGCCAAGGTCCGCTTCCTGGTGGCGGACCGGACCAACGAGCACGGCGCTACCGCGCTCAAGGCCGCGGCGCACGGGAAACGCCCGCGAGGGTTTTTCCCCGTCTTCCAGCACTGTGTCGCTGCGGGGCTGGTGCCGCCATTCTCTCCGTTCCTGGAGGGGGTGCTGGCCTTCTACCAGATCCAGCTGCTGCACCTCCACCCCAACTCCGTGCTCATCCTCGCCGTCTTCGCCTACCTCTGCGAGGCGTACTTGGGCCTGGAGCCCACGGTGGACCTCTTCCAGTGCTTCTACGCGCTCCGGAACACGGCGAAGAATGAGCGCTCTGGATGCGTCTCATTCCGCATCGTGGATGGCATGGGGAGTGTTTACATTCCCATGTCGTGGAGCGAGGGCAAGGCCATCACCTCGGTGACGAAGAAGGTGGACGACTTCCGCCAGCGGTGGTTCTTCATCGGGGTGGAGCAGCCCTGCGCCTTCCTCGAGGTCCCTGACGCGCCGCCCGTGAAGAACTCGAACTGGGGCAAGGCCCCCTTCAGCGGCGCGCAGAACGCAATGTTGATGGGCCGCCTGAGCTACCTTCGGGAGGAGGGCCTCACGGGGCAGATCATCGTCGCGGACTTCGTGACGCGCACGCGATGCCCATGTGGATGTACTCCGGCCCCCAGGACAAGATGCGGCTCCACCGTGAGGACAACGACAAGGACGCTGTCGACAACGTCCTGTCCGCGCTCTTCATCAACCCGGCGGTACCCGCCATGGACGAGCTCCCTATCACGCTGCGGCCTCTGCACCAGTACAACATGACCGAGCGCCTGGCCATTCTGGAGGGGATGCCCTCGTTCACCCCGTCGGGCCCGGCGGGGAAAATGGTGCCTGTGCCGGTGGTGCATGAGGCGGAGGGGGCAGAGACGCCATCTGCCTCAGGAGCTGGGCAAGGCGAGGAGGAGGCCGCAGCAGGGGAGGAGTCCTCTTCGAGGGCCGGGCCCCTTACTGACGAGATTTGCGACATCTCGTCAGGCGATGACGACGACGCCTTCGTGGTGGTGCCCACGCGCCATGCGGAGGAGGAGGAGGCCTCTGACGAGGAAGCCTCGCCAGGGCGTCGCGAGCCCCGCTCCAAGGCGGCTGTGGACCGGTCCGGGGCGAGGCCGTCAGACGTCCCCTCCAAGAGGAAAGCCGAGGCGCCTCCGGAGGGGTCAGGTGCTAAGGCCAAGCCCTCCTGGCGCTCGCCAGGCTTGGCGTGGGTCGACACCGGCGCCAAGGAGTCCGGGTAAGTGTTTTAGGCTTCTAGCCGATCGATTCTTGTTCTTTCTCTTTCCACCTATTTCTGAAGATCTTTCCCTGGTGCTTGCCAGTGACCTTGTGCCTGTGAAGCGTCGCAAGCTTCGCAAGGCGGCAGAGGTGAAGAAAGCCACGGCTGAGGTCGTGGCTGAGGAGGCCGCGAGGCCTGTGGAGACGGCCTCCTCAGGCCCAACCGAAGAGATGCCTCAAGCGGAGGCAGCTGGGCCTTTAGCCGGGACAGCGGCGCCTCAGGCGGAAGCAGCTGCGCCGCCCCACGAGCCGATGGTGGTGGAGGCGCAGGAGGAGCGGGTTGCTAGCCCTCCTCGCGCCCCTACCCCGCCTCGCGCGGCCACGCCACCGCGCGAGCCAACTCCGGCCCGCGAGGCTACTCCACCTCGCGCGACCACGCCTCCCGCGCAGCCAGAGGCCGGGACAGACCAGGGCCCGCCAAGCGCGGGCGCATATGCAGGGGGAGCTCCTTCGTCTCCGCCACGCCCCGCAGCGGGGGGCGAGGCGCAAGAGGTGACGCGCCAGGGCGGCGAGGTCGGTGAGGCCAGTTTGGGCGCCGCGATGGACGGGGCGCGGTCTAGCCCCCAGGCACGCCCAGAGGCTCAGTTCTCCAGGCTCGGCGCAGGGGCAGGCACCTCCTCATGCCGCGACCTGGTCCTTGGCGGCTGGGACTGGAGCAAGGGGCACCGCGAGGTTGCCTTCCGCGTCGTGAGGGAGTCCCTGGAGGGCTTGGAGGCGCAACTTGCCCTCGAGGACGCTCAGCTCACCCAGCAGCGCGACGAGCTTGCGGGGGCGTGGGCGCGCTTCCACGCCGCGGTCGAGGCCCGCCGCCAGGAGGATCTGGCCCTCCAGGCCGCACGCGAGGAGGCCGTCCGCTTCGCCAAGGAGGTCCGCGAGGCGGCCATCCGTGACGCTGACGAGCTTCTTGCCCCTCTCCAGGACGAGTGCAACGCGGCCGCCGATCTCCTCGCCGAGGTGAAGGCCGAGCGCGAAGCTATGGAGTGCTCGCTGGCGCAGAAACGTCGCGAGCTGGCCCAGCTGGAGTCCCAACTCCTTTCCGTCCATCGGGTCGCGCAGGAGACTCTGGAGGAGGACCGCAAGAGCCTTGCCGAGCGCGAGCGGCTGCTGGCCTCCAGGGAGCAGGACGTGCTGCAGCGCGACGAGCAGCGGCTCCAGGCGGAGGGCGAGCTCGCCACCAAGCGCGAAGAGCTTGAGGCGCGCGAGGGGGACCTGGCCCAGGCGCTCCAGAGGCATGACGAGAACGTCACCGCCCAGAAGCAAACCCTGGAGCGCTTCCAGCAGCGGTTTGCCGAGAAGAAGAAGGAGGCGGAGGCGGCCCTCGCGGAGCGCGAGAAGGAGTTCAGGCGGACCACCTCCAAGGAGTACCGCGACAAGGCCAAGAAGCAGGAGGACCGCTTCAAGGCCAAGCACGCTACCGATGCCAAGCGGATCGCGGAGCTCGAGAAGGCCAACTCCAAGCTCGC
The DNA here is from genome assembly GCA_026929855.1 of Poa annua. Classification (NCBI taxonomy): domain Eukaryota; kingdom Viridiplantae; phylum Streptophyta; class Magnoliopsida; order Poales; family Poaceae; genus Poa; species Poa annua. The sequence goes on from CM049434.1 coordinate 45,039,121, forward strand.
GGCCCGCCTCCAGCGCGCCAAGGAGGCCTATCGCCAGGCGGAGGATGGTCGCAGGGCAGCTGTCCTGGAACTGGACGCCCTTGTCAAGGACGTGGAGGGGCAGACGGGCTCAGCGGCCAAGCAGGTGACGGAGGCTGTGGACACCGCGCAGGCGGCTCGCGTGCTCACGAAGCAGCGGGAGCGTATGTTCCAGGCGCTGGTGGCCAGGGGCAACGAGCTTGCAGCTCAGCTTGGCGCGGAGGCGCCGCACGCTGAGGTTCGCGGCCGTGGCGACGCTGCCATGTATCTGGTCTACTTCGACCAGCTCTTCACGGCCCTCGAGGGCCCCGTCGCCGATCTCCGCGAGGTGATCGAGGTCGAGAGCCGCCAGCTCCTAGGGGTGGTTGTTGACCGCATCTTCACCAACCTCCGGCTCCTCACACCCGGCTTCGACCTCTCCACGGTGACCGAGGAGCGCACGGGCGAGGAGGTCTTGCGGGTCTCCAACTCCCTCCGCGAGCAGGTCGAGGCCTTCTGCAATCGCTTCAAGCGCGCAGAGGTGGCTGCGGAGGACAGCGAGGAGGAGGCCGCCCTTGCCGAGGAGGAAGACGCTGAGGAGGAGGAGCATGCTGGCGCGGACTCCGCCTGAGCCCTTGATTCATTGCGCCTTTGAGCGCCTGTATTTGATGTTAACTTGTGTGCCCCTCGAGAGGCCCTTTCTGCCTTATTTTCATGTCTATGTTTTCTCTGCGTCGTTAGGACCCATCTCTTCGCGCTATGACTCCGCCACTGCGGTATGCTAGAGCAATGACTCAGCAAGGCCGTGGGGAGTTTAAGGCTTGGAGAGGTAAGAGCCCTGAGTCGCGATGCTCAAGTGCCCCCCTTAGACGTGCGAGTAGTCCATGAAGCACAAGGGAAAATGAAATCGCTCGAGGGACAAACGTGCGCTTGGGGAGAAAAAAGCTCTCGAGTTACGAGTGTGGGACTTAGCTTCTCGAGGCTTTTGCCCTGTAGAGGTTTTTTAGCCTGGCGAGGAGGTCTTCTTCAAGGGTTTTGCCCTGCTGCCTCCTCAGGCTTGTAGAGACGCTTGTTCCCTATAGATGTTAGAGGGGCAAACCCAAACGCTTGTGCATGGTACTAGGGACTAATGCGCGCTTATAGGTCCCCTCAGGCGTTCCTTGCGAGGAGAGAGAGTACCAAGGTCCTTTGTAGAGATGGCGTGTTTGTGGGAGCTTGCCCTCCAGCCAGAGCTCGGATCCTTGGGTTTTGCAGTGCTGCTGGTGTGTCATTTGAGGCACTGGCACCGTACTCAGCCCCCGCTCGCGAGGTGCGCATGTGGAGAGATATAAGTGCCCATCTTCAATAAAGAAAATAATGCTGGAATAAACTCACCACCAAAATATTACATAGTGGCGCCGTAGCGCATTGTTCACTTAGGAACGAAATTGTTTCATTATGCTTGGAGTTGCCAAGTTAATGTATTTGACCATGTCGAGGCATGGGGACCACCCATTAGTGGCAGAGACTCTCAACGGCCTGAGGCGGCTCGTTACATGGAGAGCTCGGAGGGTTGACCCTCGAGAGAAGCCTTTGGGGCTTGGAGGTTTAAGCCGTGAGCTTTTAACCTCTAGAGACAAAAAATGCTTGGAGGTGGAGCCGTAAGCTGCCTCTTCAGCCAGATGTCTTGACGTGACAATGATTACGGGCGTGACAATGATCACGGGTAGAACTTGCGCAGGTGCGCGATGTTCCACGGGTTCTTGACGGGGATGCCGTCTTCGGTCTCGAGGCGTGCTGCGCCAGGCCTGGCGACGTGGGAGACCCTGTAGGGGCCTTCCCACATCGGCGAGAGCTTGTGGAGGCCTTCCCTGGAGAGAATTCGCCTGAGGACGAGGTCGCCCGCCTCGAGGGTGCGTGAGCGCACGTGGCGGCTGTGGTAGCGTCGCAGGTCTTGTTGGTACCCTGCCGCTCTGAGGGCGGCCTGATGGCGCAGTCCCTCGAGGAACAGCAGGTCGTCGTTGTGGAGGCCCTCTTGGATGTCCTCATTGAAGGCAAGGACCCGTGGTGATCCATGCTTGATTTCTGCGGGGAGGACTGCCTCAGCTCCGTAGACCAGGGCGAACGGCGTTTCGCCTGTGGGCCTTGAGGAAGTTGTGCGTATGGACCAGAGCACTGAGGGGAGCTCGTCGATCCAGCCCTTGCCGTGGAGGATGTTGAAGCTTCTGGTCTTGAGGCCCTTGAGGACTTCTGCGTTTGCTCGCTCGGCTTGACCGTTGCTGCGTGGGTGAGCCACCGAGGCGAAGCAGACCTTGACGCCGAGTTTGTCGCAGTAGGCTCGGAAGATGCCGCTGGTGAATTGCGAGCCATTGTCGGTGATGATGCGGTTGGGCACGCCGAAGCGGCAGACCAAGCTCCTGATGAATTTCACCGCGGCCCCAGCCGGTATTGTGCGCACTGGCTCAACTTCGGTCCACTTGGTGAACTTGTCGATGGCCACGAAGAGGAAGCGATAGCCCCCCTGCGACCTTGGGAAGGGGCCCAAGATGTCCAGCCCCCAGACCGCAAACGGCCAGGAGAGCGGGATGGTTTGAAGCCCCAGCGCCGGCTGATGAATTTGCTTGGCGTGGAATTGGCAGGCGTCGCAGGTTTGCACAATGGCGACCGCATCTTGAAGCACTTGAGACCAGTAGAAGCCGCTCCTGAAGACCTTGCCTGCGAGGGTGCGCGCACATGAGTGGTGGCCGCACTCCCCGCTGTGGATGTCCTTGATCAGCTCTCGGCCTTCCTCAGGAGGGACGCACTTGAGCGCGATACCATTTGGGCGCTTGCGGTAGAGGTTTCCCTCGAGGATGCAGTAGGATTTCGCCTGTCGAGCGATTCGCTCCGCGTCAGCATCTTCTTCAGGGAGGGTTCCTTTCACCAAGTAGTCCTTGAGCTCATCAATCCAGCCTGAGGTCTGGTGTGTTGCCGTCAGCAACAGGCGCTCCCCTGTGCTGGGACCGCAATCAGGTGCCCCAGAATCAGGAGGTGGTGGGAGCGCTTCGTCTGCGCTTGCGGCTGCTGTCTCTCGAGGCTGCTTGATGGATACCTTGGCGAGCCTCTCTTCAAAGACGCCGGCCTGCTGGGGTTGCCTTCGCGAGGCTCGCTTGGCGATGTCGTCAGCCTCTTGATTTTCCTTCCTCGGGATGTGCATGAGCTCCATGCCCCTGAAGTGCTTCTCGAGCTTGCGGACCTCTTCAAGGTATGCGGCCATGTGGTCGTCTTTTGGCGTGTAGCTCTTGTTGGAGAAGTTGACGAGCAGCTGGGAGTCTCCCTTGACGAGCAGGTGCTTGACGCCTAGAGCGATGGCGGCCCTTAAGCCGGCGAGGAGGCCTTCGTACTCAGCGATGTTGTTGGAGATCTTGTCGATCGTGAAGCACAGCTGGACAACGTAGTATAGCTTGTCACCCTTGGGCGAAGTCAGGACAACGCCTGCTCCGCCATTGCGGCAAGCGAAGGCTCCGTCGAAGTGCATGGTCCAGTGGCTAGGCACTGCGTCTCCCGAGGGCTCGGCTTCTGCCTCGCGAGGCTCCTCAGGGCTTGGGTCAGTCCATTCGGCAACGAAGTCAGCCAGCGCTCTTCCTTTTATGACCCTCGTGGTGTCAAAACGCAAGTTGAATGGCTGCAGCTCGATGTTCCATCCTGCGACACGATCAGTGGCGTTGGGGTTGCGCAGGATTTGCTCCAGGGGGAAGGCAGTGACCACCGTGATGGGGTGACCCTGGAAGTAGTGTCTCAGCTTCCTGGAGGCGATGAGGAGCGCGACGAGGAGCTTCTGCTGCATTGGATACCTCTCGCGAGCGTCCCGCAGCACTGTGCTGACGAAGTAGACGGGGTGCTCGACAAGGGTTGTCTGAGGTGGCGCAGCGTCAGCCCTCTGTGGAGGCTCTTCAGGGCCCTTGTCGAGATCTGCCTGTGGAGGCGTCTCGACAGGGGTGGTGGGAGCAGACTCGACTTGAGGCGGTGGGCCTGGCAGTGGGCCTGTGGAGGCTGCTCCTTCGACGGGGTCTTTGTCGGGGGGTTCTGGGCTTGGAGTGGCAGTGCTCTTCTTGGGGAGGACAGGCTCTTCCCTCTCGACCACCAAGACGGCGCTTGCGGTCTGAGGGGTGGCTGAGAGGTACAGCTTCAGGTGCTCGCCTGCCATGGGGGCCACCAAGACTGGAGGGCTGGCCAGATACTTTTTTAAGTCCTCGAAGGCTTTGTCCGCCTCAGGGGTCCACTTGAACGTGCCCGATCTCTTCATGATCTTGAAAAATGGTAGGGCTCTCTCGCCAAACTTAGAGATGAAACGACCAAGGCTGGCCATGCAGCCCGCTAAGCGCTGCATGTCCTTGAGTCGGCGGGGAGGCTGCATTTCCTCTATGGCCTTGATCTTGTCAGGATTCGCCTCATTGCCACGGTGGGACACGAGGAATCCGAGGAGCTTGCCTGAAGGGACCCCGAAGACGCACTTGGCGGGGTTCAGCTTGATGTTCACCTTTCTCAGACTGGCGAAGGTTTCCTCGAGATCCTTCAAGAGGGTGTCCCCCTCTCGAGACTTGACCACGATATCATCGACGTAGGCCTCAGCGTTTCTGCCCATCTGTGCCCCCAAGGCTATCCTCATGAGCCTCTGGAAGGTGGCTCCAGCGTTCTTCAGGCCGAAGGGCATGCATGTGTAGCAGTACACACCACAAGGGGTGAGGAATGCCGTCTTCTCCTCGTCCTCTTTAGCCATCTTGATCTGGTGATAACCAGAGAAAGCGTCCAGAAAACAGAGGAGGTCGCAGCCAGCGGTGGAGTCCACGATCTGGTCTATCCTCGGCATAGGGTATGGGTCCTTGGGGCAGGCCTTGTTGACATCGGTGTAGTCGATGCAGAGTCGGCCTCCTCCAGCGGGTTTAGGAACAACCACGCCATTGGAGAGCCAAGTGGGGTGCGCGACTTCGCGGACGACATTTGCCGCCTTGAGCTTCTCTACTTCCTTGACGATGAAAGCTTGCTTCTCGGGGGCTTGCTTACGTGCTTTTTGCTTGACGGGGCATGCGTCTGGACACACGGCTAAGTGGTGCTCGATCACCTCCCTTGGTACACCGGACATATCTGACGGAGTCCATGCGAACATGTCAGAGTTTGCCCGAAGGAAGGCGACGAGCGCGCTTTCCTATTTGGGAGGCAGGGCAGCGCCTATGGTGACGCTAGCCCCCGAGCCTTCAGCCCCCGAGCTGGTGGTGTCCAGCGACACCTTCTTCGTGGCAGCTTGTTCCTGAGAGAACACTTGCTTCTTCTTCTTGGGCCTCTCGAGAGGCTCCATGTCCTCGTCAGCCGGAAAAGCCATGGCGGCTGCCTTGTAGGCGCTCTCGACAGCGCGCGTGGCGTCCAGGATATGACCATGGATGGCAATGGTGCCAGCGCTGCCGGGGATCTTGACCATGTTGTAGGCGTGGTGCGTGACGGCCATGAACTTCGCGAGGGCGGGGTAGCCGAGGATGGCGTTGTACGGCAAGCCGATGTGGGCGACATCGAAGTCGATCAGCTCCGTGCGATAGTTCTTCTGCGTGCCGAAGGTGACAGCCAGCCGGACCTGACCCAGGGGCTCGATCGAACCACTGGTGACACCCGTGAATGGCCTGGAGGGCATGAGCCACTCGTAGGGCACTTGAAGCGTCTCGAAGGTCTCGACAGAGACGACATTCAGGCCCGCTCCCCCATCGATGAGCGTCTTGGAGACGGTGATGTTGTTGATGGTGGGGGAGCAGACCAGGGGGAGGGTTCCAACAGTCTTGGTCGACTTGGGGTGGTCCTTGGCGTCGAAGGCGATGGTGTACTGGGACCACTTGAGGGGCCTGGAGGTCTCGGTGCTCGGGAGCGCGGCGTTGAGCTCGCGGGCGAACTGCTTGAACTGATTGTTCGACTTGGGCGCTTGAGCCCCGCCGAGGATGCAGGCCATGGCGCCTCTCGGGGCCTGGTAGCCTCCATCTTCCTCGTCGGGGAGGTTGTTGTTCCTCCCAGCGGCGTTGGCCTGAGTGCCTTGCGGCCTCTGGTAGCCGCCAGCGCGCCCGCCTCTGCTGTCGCGGCGGTAGCCGCGGCCTCTGCCGCGGCTCCCGCTGGCTTCTTCGCGCTCGCGCTCCCTGCTCAGCCTCTTGAGGTCGTGGCAGTTCTCGGTGGCATGGCCGCGCCTGTTGTGGTAGACGCAGAATGGGCGGTGGTCCACCTCCTTGTCGCCGCGCTCGGGAGAACCCCTGCGGGAGCCCTTCGCGTCAGGCTCTGCCGCGAGGACCGCGGTGGCCTTGCGCTTGGGCTCTTCCTTCTTCTTGTGGCTCTTGGACCCCTCGCCAGGGTCGTCCCCCCGCGCGCTCATCTTGACGAAGAGGAGTCCCTCTTCAGCCTTGGCGCACTTATCCGCCAGATCGAACAGCTTCACCACAGAGGTGAGCTTGTCGTGGATGCCGAGCTTTTCGAGCATCCTGCGGTTCGTGACGCCCTCGCGGAAGGCAGCGATGACCTGGGTGTCGGGGATGTTCGGAATCTTGTTCCGCACCTGGCTGAAGCGCTGGATGTACTTGCGAAGAGTCTCATCCTTCTTCTGTACCACAGCGCGCAAGTCGTTGTGGGTGAGTGCGCGCTCGTACGTGCCCTTGAAGTTGGCGACGAACTGCCTGCAGAGCTCCTCCCAGGAGTCGATGGAGTCCTCAGGCAGGTTGAGGAATCAGGACAGCGCGGAGTCCCTGAGGGCGTGGGAGAACCAGTTGGCCATGACCTTGTCGTCTCCCCCTGCGGCCTGGATGGAGGTGGTGTAGAGCTGCAGCAACTCGAGAGGGTTGGTGGACCCGTCGAAGCCCTTGGGGAGCGCTGGCCTGAACATCTGCGGCCAGACCACACGACGCAGGGCGCGCGTGAAGGCCATGCAGCCAGTGGCGTAGGTGGCCGTTCCTCCCTGGAGGGCCCTGCGGTTTTGTTGCCCCGCTTGGCCGAGCTCCTCGACGAGGCGGTTCTGGAGGTCGCGGGGTTGCTCCATGCCCACACGTGCGTCAGGCGCGGTGCGCTGCACGATCTGGCAATCGTGCGGCGAGGAAGCATGGGAGGGAGCCCGCTGTGCCGCGGCCGGAGGTGGTCCTGGCGGCGGTGGGGGCGCACCTGGTGCGGCCGCCCCTGCAGGGCCGGAGGGTACGATGGAGCGCGACGGAGCAGGGCGCGTGGTTGCGATGTCGAGGAGGTGGTGGAGGCGGTCCAACCACTGGTCGTGTGCCTCGACACTTGGCCGGTAGCGGAGGAGCTCCTGGGCCATGAGCAGCGCGGTGTGCGGGGCGGGCTCGTGAGGCTCCCGCGTGGACACGCTCTGGCGCCGGGACGGGTGCGAGGACTCAGCGTCCTCACGGCGCTCAGAGAGGTCCTCGTCGTCGCGCTGGTCTCCGCCGCGGTGCTCCTCGCTCTCTGGCTCCTCCACGCGCGGGCCGGTGCCAGCGCGCTCGGCCGCGCGGGGGCGACCACGGCGGCCACGGGTGGGAGCAGTGCCAGGCTCGGTGTGAGCTCTCTCAGAGGCACGCCGGTTGGCGCGCGTCGCGCGGGTGTCCGTCATGGCGCGGAGTTCGGAGGTCGAAGACGCGCCTCAGCCCCCTACCTGGCGCGCCAAATGTCGGAGAGTGACTCCCACGGAACATTGGTAGTCACACCCTGAGGAGAGGTTCGAAGGGGGGACTGAACGCGGAGGTCAAACAATCCTCGAGAGGCACGACGACGGTGCTCGCCGGGCCTGGAGAGGGACTATCACGCCAGAGATGGACACCAGCCCGTACCCAGGTTCACGGCCCTCAGGAGGAGGTAAAACCGCTACTCCTGCTTGTCTGTATTGCACTGTGGAAGTTACAGAACAATGAGCTTGCCGAGGGCTCTCTTGAGGCAGTTTGGTGCTTGGAGAGGGACACAATGGTCGTCTTCCTCCTCCAGCAGCTGGCTATTCTATGCGCTTGGCTAAGGTTTCCTGGGCCTAGGAAGCAATCAGCCGATTGGAGATCAATTCGTCCTTATGGTGGAGCTCCTGCTCCTTTTATAGGCGCCCCGGGCTTCATCCTCGTGCTGGTGGGTTCCCACAGGCCAGCGGCGCGAAGGAGCGGGAGTCCACCGCGGCTCATTCGTCCGTGGACGCGGTCCATCCGTGCTAAAGTTGCGCGCCGTGGCCGACAGGCTGCAGACGGTGCAGAGCGGCTCGCATGCGCGGCAGAGGTCGTGGTGGAGCCCACGGTGACGATCTTCTTGGAGCGTTGCGCCGTCCAGCCGCTTTATCACCAAAGAGGAAAGTCCTGGCTGTCCTGGCGCAGGCGGCGTGGCTTTGTTGACTCCTTTATCATCAGAATGGCAGCTGGGATGCTCGCGTCACCCTGCGGCTGCTGCAGGGGCCATGTGCACCCTGCAGCGCTTGCTTAGCCGCGAAGTGTCTCCACAGGGCCGTGGTGGCCTGTGGAGAGGTTTCCTGCCGACCTTTCTCCAGGCGTGCCGAGCCTTGGGGAGTCTCTTGAAGCGCGGGGTCCTCTTCAGGCCCTCAAGGGGAGATGCCTCTCGAGGGTCTCTTCAAGCAGTAGCTTGGTCCTTAGTCGTTTTGTCGAATCTGTCGCGGGCGAGGCCTGTACGGAGTGGGCTATGCACACCCCGGTCCTCACTGGGCCGACACTTATCACAGGGCCCCGGGCAGAACGTAAGGACCTATCAGACGTACGACATCAACGGTTACAGATTCTACACCGAGGAAAAGGACAAGAATAGTGAATATCAAAACTCAGGAGTAACTATGCTATCCTACGGCGATGACGAGGCTACTGTCAAGGAAAGATTCTTTGGAAGGATCGAGGAGATATGGGAGCTCAACTACTGTGGAGAGTCGGTGCCAATGTTCCGTGTGAGATGGGCCAAGGACGTCGTCAAAGAAGGCAGGTATTTCACCACCATGGTTATACCCGATGCCAAATCGAAGAAAGCCTCCGCGAAAAACGAGCCATGGGTACTCGCTAGCCAAGTTGAGCAATGTTTCTTCATTACTGACCCGTCAAAGCCTAGCCGTGTTGTCGTGAGGAGGGGAAAGAGGAGTATCATCGGAATGGAAGGAGACGCCAACGAGGAAGACTTGGACAAGAACGGTGATCCGAAGATCGAGGAGGAATTCGACAAGTTCTTCGACATGCCGACTACTAGCAAACACACAAGGAAGACCTCCCTACCTACTAAAGGTTGTCCGTTCACGCGAAGAAATCTCAAGGTGCCCGACCTAAAGTATTCAACCACGAAGAAGGGAAAGAAGAGAAGCTAGCTCTCTCGGAACCTCCCGGGATCGACAAAGAAGACTTTTTTGGTGTATCATTTTTTGTGTGTGTGTGAGACACAAAAGCATATATTTATGTATGTCAGAAATAAAATAATGATGTACTAAAATTTGCTTCTGTTTTTTCCTTTTTTGGTGTATCATTTTTTGTGTGTGTGCGAGACACAAAAGCATATATCTATATATGTCATGACTAAAATAATGATGAACTAAAAGTTAAGTTTTCTAAAATGAAAAAAAAAATGTGACACAACCAGGATTCGAACCTGGCTGCCCAGGTCCAAAGTTTAAACTAACCGTGCTAACCATTTGAACTTAAGTGTGTGTTTGTCTAAACAGACACATGCAGGTTTTTTAACAATACCAGGCAACCACATTCTGTGGCGCACCCACCTACGGATGCGCCACAGAATCCCAACATTCTGTGACGCACCCCCTAAACCATGCGCCACAAAATAGTAACTTTCTGTGTTGCATCCCCTGAGGGATGCGCCACAGAATTGTTTTGCACCCACTTACATGTGGGGCCCCTGCGATGCCTCTCTTTTCCAGTTCACATCTCGATCCAAAATTTCGCCAAGTCCAACTCGCCCGCGCCACCGTGCCAACCGCCGCCACCGCGCCAACCGCCGCCACCGGACACCCCCTGCGCCACCCTTCGTCACCAGCGACCTCCCCTACGCCCCGCCCCCGCCCAACCCTGCGCCGCGCCCACACGCTCGGCCCCCGCGCGTGACGCTCGACCTCGAGCCGCTGCTGACGAAGAGCCTCGATCTCCCCTCCGGTGACGAGCTCTACACCGCCCTCGACCTCCCCTCCCTCCCCTCCCCTCCCCGAGGTTCTTCTCTGTCCCCCCCTCCTCCCTCCCTTACCGCACCGAAGGTGCTTGTGAAAATGCACAAGTGAAATTTGCAATGATATTGCTACTGATTTCTTGCATTATCAAGTGCATTAGCTACTTCGCATTAACATTTATGTAGTTTCTAGCTATGCCATGTGATTTCTTGCAAATCTACTGCTTGGCATAATCTTATTGTCATGTATTTTATCAAGTGCATTAGCTACCGCCTAAACTGAAACTGAAAATGCACAAGTGCTTGCTTGTGTAGTAGCTTTCTTGTGTCATTAGCTACTGCCTAAACTGAAAATGCACAAGTGCTTGCCATTGGGCATTTTATTTACCACATATGTTTACTGCCACAAGCACAGGTTGTGTGTGCTTGTGTTCTGTTCCGACCATCGTGTCGTGGTTGTTTCTGCTCCGACTATCATGTCGTGGTTGTTGTGCTCCGACCATCGTGTCGTGATTTGTGCACTGTTTGCAGGTACCCCGAGAGGCCCTTGAGATTGCCGGAACGTTGATTAACTTCCGTTTCAGCAAATTCGGGTACTCCATATGTCCTTTTTTAGCAAAGGTTATACCGAAATTTTTCGTGAATTTTAGCATGACTTTGCTAAAAAAGGACATATGGGGTAATGCAAGGGCCGGGGTATCTTAGTACTTAATTAAGTCTATTTTTACTTATATTTTTTTGTACTAATCAATGCAGTGCAAACATGTCGGAGAGCGGCCCTTCTAAGCACATGAGCGTCGAAGAAGTGGCTAGAAACGCCAACCAGACCTTCTGGCAATGTCCCAGGAGTTGGAGGATGCCGCCAACACTGGTAGTGGTGGCGAACATCAGGAGGAGGAGACCACAACCGATGAAGATGCTAGTGGCGGCGGCCATGAGGAGGAGGGGGACCCACAACGGCCGATGGTAGCAACCCGCCTGTTAAGAAGAATAAGAAGCCAAGGAGGGATCGGACACCGCAAGCTCTCGGCAACGTCACGGACGCCTTCACTATGGTCACGCCAAGTGGCCTCCCAGTGGAGCCCGGGAGACTTGCGAGAGGATACGGCATGCAACTAGGGTGCATTGATGCACCGGTGAGTTGTTGTTGGGAAACCCAAAGAGGAAGGTACGAAGTAGTGCAGCAGCAAATTTCACTCAGTTATGAAACCAAGGTTATCGAACCAGTAGGAGATGAAGGCGCTTCTGAAGGTGTCAACGGCGTCAGAAAAATGCTGGTGCTTAGTTGACGTGAAACCTGCACACAACACAATCAAGATAATTTGCCCCAACTTAACAGTGAGGTTGTCAATCTCACTGGCTTGCGGTAACAAAGGATTAAACGTATGGTGTGGAAAATGATGTTTATTTGTAGAGAATGAAAGTAACAGGATTGCAGCAGGCTGCTTTATCAGGTTAATGAAAAAGGACCGGGGTCCACAGTTCACTAGTGGTGTCTCTCCATAAATAATAACAGCATACATGCGGGTAAACAAATTACAGCTTGGCAATTGACAGAATAAAGAACTGCATAATGATGCATATACAAGTCACGATGTCTAGTGTGAGATTCATTTGGGCATTACAACATGATACATAGACCGTCATCCAACTGCATCTATGACTAATAATCCACCTTCAGGATAGCATCCGCAACACCATTCAGTATTAAGTTGCAAACAACAGATTATTGCATTAAGTAAAGTGTGTAATGTAAGTAGCACAAATATCCTTAGATAAAGAACTATTGTTTTATCCCTAGTAGCAACAGTACATCTACAATCTTAGAGGTTGCTGTCAGTCCCCCAGATTAAATAGAGACATGAACCCACTATCGAGATAAATACCACCTCTTGGAGTCACAAGCATCTATTTGGCCAGAGCATCTACTAGTAACGGAGAGTATGCAAGATCATAAATAATGCACTCACAAGATAAATTATGAAGCAAATGACATTGTACTCAATTATTCATCGGATCCCAGCAAACACAACATGTAGCATTACATAAAGAAGATCTTGATCATGATAGGCAGCTCACAAGATCTAAACATGATGGCACAATAGGAGAAGACAACCATCTAGCTACTGCTATGGACCCGTAGTCCATGGATGAACAACTCACGCATCAGTCCGGAGGCGGGCATGGTGATGTAGACCCCTCCGGTGATGATTCCTCTCTCCGGCAGGGTGCCGGGAAGAGATTCTGAACCCTCCCGAACTAGGGTTAAAGGCTGCGGCGGCTCTGAAACGTATCGTGGAAAAGTGTTCGGGTGCCTAGGGTTATTTTATCGGGGGTATTTGTAGGCGAAAGGGCAAAGGCGGTGGAGCCCCGAGGGGCCCACACCACGTGGTGGCGCGGCCAGAAGGGGGGCCGCGCCTCCACCAGGTGAGGCCGCCTCGTGGCTCTCCTCCGTATCCTCTTCAGTGTTCTGGAAGCTCCCGAGAAATATAGGGACTTTGATTTTTGATTCGTCCAATTCCGAGAATATTTTCTTAACAGTTTGTCTGAAACAAAAAACAGCAGAAAACAAGGAACTGGCACTGTGGCATCTTGTTAATAGGTTAGTTCCAGAAAATGCACAAAACCCATATAAAGTGTATATAAAACATGTAGCAATTGGTATAATATAAGCATGGAACATAAGAAATTACAGATACGTTTGAGACGTATCAAGCATCCCCAAGCTTAGTTCTACTCGTCCCGAGTAGGTAAAACGATAACAAGAATAATTTCTGAAGTGACATGCTTTCACACAATCTTGATCATATAATAATGTAATGCATGTAAATTGAGATCAAATGAATAAAAACTGTAGTTTATATTGATATCAAATGAGTAATGAGTAAACAAGTAGAAAGAACAAAGTAAAACTTTCAATGAATCAGTACTAGAGAACAATCAACCGTGCAAAGTAGATATTAAAGATGATTTAAGTTTCAAGTTTTCTAGACCAACCATTAATCATTACACTTGACTAAACCATCATGTTTACCATTAAGAATATTAATATCTCAAAACAACATCAATGATTCAACTGACACAATTTAATGATCTATAAGTTTATGTATCATTTCATCATACCATCTACCACATTTTAACATTTTCTGTTCTTAACCAAACACCAATCAACTTATCTAAAAATAAACTCTCCAAGTATTTAACAATGAGATATGAGAGTATAATATAAGAAAACTAACAGCTCTAACAAGAGATGCATGAAAAACAAGAGCTAATAGTATTGAAATAATATAAAAGAATACTCAACAAATAATAGTGAATAATACGAGTATTCATAAGAAAAAGCGGAGCGTGTCTCTCTCCCACAAAGGGATGCTAGGATCCATTTTATTCAGAGAATGAAAATAACAAAAACAAATAGACGCTTCAAGTAAAGCACATAAGATGTGTTGGAATTAAAATATAGTTTCACTATAGAGGACCTGATAGTTTATTGATGAAGAAGGGGATGCCTTGGGCATCCCCAAGCTTAGACGCTTGAGTCTTCTTGAAATATGCTTGGGTGACCCACGGGGGCATCCCCAAGATTAGGCTCTTTCATCTTCTTGATCACATCGCATCATCCTTCTCTCTTGATCTTTGAAAACTTTCTCCACACCAAACTCAAAGTAGACTTCATTAGAGGGTTAGTGCATAATCAAAAATTCTTATATTCTGCATGGACAAAACCATTACACATGCTACTGGACATTAGATACAGCCACTGGTATTTTATGGAACAAAAAGATCCATTCAAAAACAGCAAAAGGAGCAATGCAAAATAAATGGCAGAATCTGTCAAAAACAGAACAGTCCGTAAAGACGAATTTTTTCGAGCCACTTAACTTGCTCAAATCAGAAAACTCAGAACTAATTAAAGTTGCATACATATCTGAGTATCACGCACAAAAAATCCCAGGTCATTTTGATTTTTCTGTGAATTCTTACGAATTAAACGGTGGACAGCAGAAAACTGTTCCTGCGCAGAAATCCAAATCTAGTATCAACTTTCTACTAGAGGCTTAACTTGACACAACAATGCAATAAAATAAAGATAAAAAGGAATTTATACAGAGGTAGGCATGTTCCTTGATTCAACAAAATAAAATAACAGAAATAAAAAGTGGGTTGTCTCACATAAGCGCTTTTCTTTAACGCATTTCAGTTAGGCACAGAAAGTGATATTAAAGTATTTCCAATAGATGAAGCATCAACATCATAATTTGTACGAATGATAGAATCAAAAGGTAGCTTCATTATTTTTCTAGGGCAGTGTTGCATACTTTCTTGAGTGGGAATTGGTATCTAATATTTCCTTCTTTCATATCAATAATAGCCCCCACAGTTCTAAGAAAAGGTCTTCCCATCACAAGTGGACAAGATGGGTTGCATTCAATATTCAAGACAATAAAATCAACGGGGACAAGGTTATTGTTAACCATAATAAGAACATCATTAACTCTCCCCAAAGGTTTCTTCATAGCATTATCAACAAGAAAAACATCCAAATAGCAATGTTCCAAAGGTGGCAAGTCAAACATATCATAGAGCTTTTTAGGAATAACAGAGATACTTGCACCAAGGTCACATAAAGCATTGCAATCAAATTCATCCACTTTTATTTTAATGATGGGCTCCCAACCATCTTCTAATTTCCTAGGGACAGAATCTTCAAGTTTTAATTTGTCTTACCTAGCTTTAATGAGAGCATTTGTAATATGAGTTGTAAATGCCATGTTCACGGCACTAGCATTAGGACTTTTTTTTTAGATAAGGGGGTGCGGCTCCCCGGCCTCTGCATCAAAAAGATGCACACAGCCGTCCGCAATTATTAGCATCCAGAGTAACAAGTTTTACAATTCATGGGTCGCATAAGGTGGCTACAAAGATCAACCACTCAAAAAGAAGAGAACTAAACATCAATTCGTCTAGTATGAAGCCACCCGGCCCGAGTGAAGATAGCCCACACGACTGTCAACATACGGGTACATCCAGCATCCATAATACCACGTCGATCCTCCGGAAGTAGGAAAGACCATGAGTGGATCCAAAAGCACGCCTTGTGAATAACCTGCAAGTAGTGAATAGAATTGGTTTTGTTAAAGACAACATCATTTCTACAATTCCAAAGAGCCCACAAAATGGCCGCTACACCAATTCTAATGCGAGCCTTTGTCACTCTATCAATACCATTCAACCAGCCCCCAAACAAGTTCGCAATACTAGTAGGAGGGTAGACATTGAAAGTAAAGTGAACTAATCGCCAAATGTCTCTAGCAAAAGTACATTTTATAAAAAGATGCTCAGCGGACTCCTCTGTATCACAAAAAACATATTTTGTGGCTAACTTTTGCAAGAACTTAATAACTTCAGAGATATTACAATTATCAAAATCAAAATCATTATCATCAAAGCAAACCGAACCATTATCTCCTATGTTCTTAAAAATTTCAGCACTTTTATCAAGAACAGTTTCAGCAGTTTTAGGCAATTTTAATTTTTTGGAAGAAGTAGAGGAAACATTGCCAACACAAATTATGTTACCATTAGTAGTAGGAGGTTTACTAGCCTGTGAGGTAACTTTATTTTCAGTAGAAGTAATAGTATAAACTCTAGCAATATTATTCTTTTTGGCTAGTTCTTCTTCTCTTTCCCATCTAGCATGTAATTCAGCCATCATCCTAACATTATCATCAATTCAAACTTGGATGGCATTAATTTTAGCAAAAGTCTTATTCTCTTTAGCATCATTAGGCATAACTTTAGATTTCAAAAGATCAACATCAAGAGCAAGACTGTCAACTTTAGAAGCAAGAGTATCAATTTTACCAAGCTTTTCCTCAACAGTTTTATTAAAAGCAGTTTGTGTAGTGATAAAATTCTTAAGCATGGTTTCAAGTTCAGAGGAGGTATTCCTATTATTGCTATAAGAATTACCATAGTTGTTGCCATTATTAGGAGGATAGGGCTTGTAGTTGTTGTTACCATAATTGTTCCTATACGCATTGTTGTTAAAATTATTATTTTTAATGAAGTTCACATCAACATGCTCTTCTTGTGCAACTAAAGAAGCTAAGGAAACATTATTTGGATCAATATGAGATTTACCATTCACAAGCATAGCCATGATAACATCGATCTTATCACTCAAATAAGAGGTTTCTTCAACAGAATTTACCTTCTTACCTTGTGGAGCTCTTTCAGTATGCCACTCAGAATAATTAACCATCATATCATCTAGAAGTTTTGTTGCAGCCCCCAAAGTGATGGACATAAATGTACCTGCAGCAGCCGAATCAAGAAGGTTTCTTGAGGAAAAATTCAGTCCTGCATAAAAGGTTTGGATGATCATCCAAGCAGTCAGTCCATGGGTAGGGCAATTTTTAACCAAAGATTTCATTCTTTCCCAAGCTTGAGCAACATGTTCATTATCAAATTGTTTAAAGTTCATAATGCTACTTCTTAAGGAAAGGATCTTAGCAGGAGGATAGCATTTTCCAATAAAAGCATCTTTGCATTTAATCCATGAATCAATACTATTCCTATGCAATGAAAGCAACCATTCGTTAGCCTTTCCTCTCAAGGAGAAAGGAAATAATTTCAGTTTTATAATATCACCATCTATATCTTTATATTTTGCATTTCACAAAGTTCAACAAAATTATTAAGATGGGCAGCAGCATCATCAGAACTAACACCAGAAAACTGCTCTCTTATGACAAGGTTTAACAAATCAGGTTTGATTTCAAAGAATTCTGCTTTAGAATATGAAATCATTATTATTTGTGCTAGAGAAGTCACACAACTTAGTATTCTCAGCAGTACTCATTTTAGCAAAATAAAACAAAAACCGAAATAAATATAACAAAAACCGAAATAACAATATTAATGTAAGTAACTAATTTTTTTTATTTTTGATATTAAGCAAACAAGACAGTAATAAAAATAAACTAAGCAAGACAATAACAAAATAAAAAGATTGAGAGTGAGAGACTCCCCTCGCAGAAGAGTTTCAACTCCCCGGAACGGCGCCAAAAAAATGCTTACGCTAAATTGACGAGGGAGTGTGAAAGTCTTCTGAACAGAGGTGCTTCTTCTCCCCGGCAACGGCGCCAGAAAAATGCTTGATGCACCGGTGTGGTGTTGTTGGGAAACCCCTAGTGCAGCAGCAAATTTCCCTCAGTTATGAAACCAAGGTTATCGAACCGGTAGGAGATGAAGGCGCTTTTGAAGGTGTCCACGGCGTCAGAAAAATGCTGGTGCTTAGTTGACGTGGAACCTGCACACAACACAATCAAGATACTTTGCCCCAACTTAAAAGTGAGGTTGTCAATCTCACTGGCTTGCTGTAACAAAGGATTAAACGTATGGTGTGGAAAATGATGTTTGTTTGCGGAGAATGAAAATAACAGAATTCCAGTAGGTTGTTTTATCAGTTTAAGGAAAAAGGACCGAGGTCCACAATTCACTAGTGGTGTCTCTCCATAAATAATAATAGCATACATGCGGGTAAACAAATTACAGCTGGGCAATTGACAGAATGAAGAACTGCATAATGATGCATATACAAGTCATGATGTCTAGTGTGAGATTCATTTGGGCATTACAACATGATACATAAACCGTCATCCAACTGCATCTATGACTAATAATCCACCTTCAGGATAGCATCCGCAATACCATTCAGTATTAAGTTGCAAACAACGGATTATTGCATTAAGTAAAGTGTGTAATGTAAGTAGCACAAATATCCTTAGATAAAGAACTACTGTTTTATCCCTAGTAGCAACAATACATCTACAATCTTATAGGTTGTTGTCACTCCACCAGATTAAATAGAGACATGAACCCACTATCGAGCATAAATACCCCCTCTTGGAGTCACAAGCATCTAGTTGGCCAGAGCATCTACTAGTAACGGAGAGCATGCAAGATCATAAATAACGCACGCACATAATATATTATGAAGCAAATGACATAGTACTCAATTATTCATCGGATCCCAGCAAACACAACATGTGGCATTACATAAAGATGATCTTGATCATGATAGGCAGCTCACAAGATCTAAACATGATGGCACAATAGGAGAAGACAACCATCTAGCTACTGCTATGGACCCGTAGTCCAAGGATGAACTACTCACGCATCAGTCCGGAGGCGGGCATGGTGATGTAGAGCCCTCCGGTGATGATTCCCCTCTCCGGCAGTGTGCCAGGAAGAGCTTCTGAACCCTCCCGAACTAGGGTTGACGGCGGCGGCGGCTCTGGAACGTATCGTGGAAAAGTGTTCGGGTGCCTAGGGTTATTTTGTCGGGGGGGGGGGGGGGGGGGTATTTGTAGGCGAAAGGGCGAAGGCGGTGGAGCCCCGAGGGGCCCACACCACGTGGTGGCGCGGCCAGAAGGGGGGCCGCGCCTCCACCAGGTGAGGCCGCCTCGTGGCTCTCCTCCGTATCCTCTTCGGTGTTCTGGAAGCTCCCGAGAAAAATAGGGACTTTGGCTTTTGATTCGTCCAATTCCGAGAATATTTCCTTAACAGTTTTTCTGAAACCAAAAACAGCAGAAAACAGGGAACTGGCACTGTGGCATCTTGTTAATAGGTTAGTCCAAAAACCATATAAAGTGTATATAAAATATGTAGCAATTGGTATAATATAAGCATGGAACATAAGAAATTATAGATACGTTTGAGACGTATCATGCATCCTCCGGGAAACCGTGTCGATCAACACGAAGGACCTCAGAAGCAAGGGGAATGAGGCTTTGGTCGAAACCCTCCTCAAGAAGCTTCACCAACGATACACGTTCCCGGAGCCGTTCAACAAAAAGGTGGACAGTTTAGCCATCACAAAGATGAGCACAGCCTTGAGCAGCTGGAAATGCAGGGTGAAGAGGAAGATTATGAAGGGTGAGAGCTGGGAGACGATAAAAGTCAAAGAGCCGATGCTCGACAAAGAAGAGTTCGACGCATTCAAGTTGTACACAGATAGCGAGGACTCTACCAAATGGACCGAGTAGGGGAAGAAGATGCGGGACCTGAACATAGGTAACCACCATTTAGGAAGCGGCGGTTACCGAGGAAAACAGCCCGTTTGGGACAAGGAGGATGCCGAGGTTGCTAAACTGGGGAAAGAGAACCCGTGGCACAAAATCACGGACGAGCAGATTAGGAACTTTGTCCGGTCCCGCTACTATCTGAACAAGGCGACCGGGGAATTCGTTACCGACGATGAAGACGTGAAGCAATTCGAGAAACATCTGGTAAGGAATTTAATTACCGCGGAGCCATATTCCTACATGAATATGGGTTCACCTTAATTTGCTTTGTCTGCAGGAGGACGAGTTGAAGGCTGACGCTGAGGCCGGCCCGTCGTCCCAGGATTCGACGGAGCCGTGGGGCACGTCTTTCAACAGGGCGATGAACCTTTACAAGGATAGGGACAAGACCGCGGCGCCGACGTCAGCTGGCCGTGTGTCCGGCTTTGGTACAAGCATGAAGTTCCTCTAGTACTACAGCACAGACGGCGGCCAGACGAGAAGGCAGAGGAGGAAGCCGACAAGGGTTAGCGTCGAGGTTCTGGAGCTAAGGAAGAAGGTGGAGACACTGGAGCACGAGAAAGTGGACTCCAGCACGGCGAGCCAGCTAGGGTTCATGGAGGGTATAGCTGCTTGGAATGCGGCAGATCGACAGGGGCCGATACACGTGCCCAGCTACGCCGGCAGCACCTCCAGCCATATGGTGACCCCGCCGGACCAGACGGTGACCCCGCCGGCCAACACCGCTGCCGAGCCGCCGCTTTATATTGTGCCAATGGCGCCCCCTACCGAGCCCCCCATGGAACCTCCGGCGCCGGAGAATGAGAGGCAGGCCGCCGGCACCGGCGGCATTGTCTCACCATTAGAGGAGATCAACGCAATTGACAAGGTAACTAATTAGTTAGTCCGCGACATCTTCTATAATTAACTCCTTTGATGACTGCCATCTCATGATGCCCAACATGCATGTGTTGACTCTCAGGACACGCCTTGCATACTCATGCATACGGTGCGGGCCGGTGGCGAGTTGGTGGATGTTGCTAAGGCCACGATCATACAACCAAAGAGTAGCCAAATGCACAACCAACGCATGAATGAGGCCGTGATGAGAATCAAGTTGGATGAGGTATTGCCTCAGTTCGATGACATCGACCCCCCCATGCAACCTCCGGGAGCCGACGAAGAGCACATGGTCCTTGGAGCTTGTGTCAAGTGGCTCATGGAATGGCCGAAGACCCAAATTCGTCTTGGGGGGGGGGGGGGGGGGCAGGCGCACCACCGGCGCCACCTCGAAGCCGCCTAAAAAGGTTAGGCCCTCTATCGTTCGGCCCTTGTCGAGGCCGCCACATATACCTGTTGTGAACGAGCCGGCGCCACACGCACCCGTTGCCAGCACCCGGAAGGAAGCGCCGGTCGTCGCCATCACAAGCCGGCACCAAATACTGTTGGGAGCGTCTGCACCACATCAAACCAAAGACAAAGCCGTTGCACCTCAACTTGAAGGCATCGACGACGATGATAATTATGATGATCATAATGTCGAGGACGTCGAAGCCTTCCTCAACACTGGCGCCTTGGATAGTTCGTACACGCCTCCTTTGGATGACGAACACTACCGCGGCCCCCGCATTAAACCTGTTCGTCCCACTGCATGCTCGCAGCGCCTGGACTTACATGGTTTATCTCAAGAGACGCCTCCGAAGGCCGGCGAACAAGTTCAACCGGGTAACATTTTCAGCCCTGGCACACTCCTAAAGTCGATTCATGATGTGCAATCCTCGGAGGTGAAGAAGTAGAAGCACGGGAAGAGAAGTAGGCCAGACGCCTCCGCGAGCCAGCCAGCTCCTAGGACTGTCCGGGATGAACAAATGGTACCACCACGGGAGGATGGCTTGACCCGAGTTCATGAAGCTGGTAAACCGATACTGCCTCCGGACCTGCTCAATCTCGCACGTGGACCCATGCTCGCTTTGCATCAGTGTATCTTGATGCGAGAGGGCAACCTACTCAAAGAGAAGCAACCAAATTACCCGGTGTTCACGGGCAAGGTGCCAAATGACTTGGACTTCGTCCATCAAGCCCCCGCGGATCTATTCTTCATAGCGTACGAGGACGTCTTCAAGCTGTTTCACTCTAAACGGCTGGACTATAACTTGGTCCGTCTATACGCTCTCAGTCTGGCACGGAAGATCAAGAGAGAGGCAAACCCGTTCGTCGCGGTAGCGGATCCCTACTACATATGTGAAAGCCAGCTGATGGACTCAGGGACACGGGCCATGGCGACGGAGTATCTCGAGAGGTTCATGTTGACCAACAAGAGGAAAAACAGTCTTCTTGTGCCTTTCTATCCCCAGTAAGTACACATCCGCTCGCCGCTGTCGTAACTTATGTTTTCTCATATAGTTCTTCCATTGCTGATCCTTTCCGTTGGGTTAAGCAGGGACAAGTACTGCGTACTCATCGCCGTAAGCCCGAGGTGGTCCATTGCCACTTATTTCGACTCGGGGAGTATGGTTACAAAGAAAGACTACACCAACATAAAGGGTGTTCTCGATGATGCTCTCGAGGTCTACGCCCATAAGGGAGGCCTCTTCCAAAAGGACATGCAATATTACAAAAAGGAAGGAACACACCGGTTTAGGCATGTGACCGACTTCGCTTGCATCAAGCAGGAAGATGGCAGCATGAAGGATGCCTTCTACGTCCTCCATCACCTTAAAGGGTATGTCCGGGATGCAGAGACTTCGTGGTTGCCACAACAGCTCCAAGAATGGGCCAAATGTGCGGGGGAAATCACCGACGAGGAACTTAGAGAAGACTTCCATCGCATCCAGATGCACTTATCAGAAATCATTCTCGAAGATGTCATGACAAAAGGGGGGGCCTTCCACTACGCTAGAGGCAGCATGTATTACAAAACTGCGCCTAGCTTGCCTCACTCGCAAGAAGTGCTTTTTTTATTTTCTTTATTATAGACTTTTACACCTAGATGAATAATTCACACTCTATTTATATTATTAACCGATACTTCCCTATCCATCTCCAGGTTTGTCTCAGGAGTAGATCGAAGAACGCCTAGACATGCCAGGACGTGGACGACGAAGGACATGTACAAACCCTTCCCGGCGCCGATCAAGAAGGCTACGTGATCGTGCTCTCCCGCTGATCTTGCTCACCATCATCGATCGCCGATATGTAAATTATTTGGTCACATTATATGTATGAAACGATGAAATGATGAACTTTTGTATTTCAGGCTCCATTTGTATCATGACAGCTTGTGTAAGATTCGGCACTTGTTACTATATATATATATATATATATATATATATATATATATATATGCATGTATATCTGGGCTCGAATGAATGTGATCTGTCTGTTTTAATTCATGTACTGGTTTAATATATATGTGTCAACTTATAATATATCTGTATAAATCCTGTATATATACCTATATTTGTATAGCAGGAAAAATAAATCGAAAATTCCTGTTATATAGTCTGTGGCGCATGGTATAGTGTTTTTGTGGCGCACCTATTAATCATGCGCTACTGATAAATTTCTGTGGCGCACGGGTATGGGTGCGCCACAGAAATTTTGAGGTGCGTCACAGAATTACAATTTAATGACGAGAATTCTGTGGCGCA
Organism: Poa annua; assembly: GCA_026929855.1. Classification (NCBI taxonomy): domain Eukaryota; kingdom Viridiplantae; phylum Streptophyta; class Magnoliopsida; order Poales; family Poaceae; genus Poa; species Poa annua. The sequence continues at coordinate 45,061,949 of CM049434.1, forward strand.
CCCCTTTTTTCTCGCTGCGTCACAGAATGCCCTAATTCATGCGCCACTGATAGCCCTCTCCCAACTAGTGCGAGCACGATGGGGAAGGAATGGGCCAGGCTTTTTTGTTTGCAGTAAGAATGGGGCAGGCTTCTCGGCCATCTTGTATCGAAGTTCGAGCACCTTGAAACCGTCGTGCATGGCGACGAACTGCTCTTTCCAGCTCTGCATGAAGGGCACGTCGATGGGGCCGGCGCCGCCCAGCCGGCGGAACACCGCGTTCTTCGTGTCATTCTTGTCGAAGGGCTGGTCCCACTTCCCCTTGAAGTACACGGCGTTGCCGAGAACGACGCGGGTGTCTCTGGTCACCGACCCCGGGCTGAGGACATGCTCGATTAGGCCGTTCGTAACGCGCGCCGCCCACGCGTTGATCAGCCAGCATGCTCCGTTCGGGTCGCCGCGGAAGTCGACGGTGGATGCCTCGGCCCTGTATGCGCCATAGACCACGGCCTCGCGGAACCGGGCTTGAGCGGACACGACAGGTCGCCCCAGACGCCGCACGCGAACGCGACGAGCGGGCCGCCAGAGCCCGACCGGTCACGCAGCGCGTCCACCGCCACACGGGCGACGAACTCGTCGAGCTCGCCGCGGGACCGCACGCCGAGGACGCTGAGGATCTCCTCCAGAGTGGCGCCACGGGCACCGGCGGCCAGCAGAGCGACCGCCACGTAGATGGACAGCGGCGAGAAGACCAGGTTGCTGTTCGGGTGCTTGTCGTCGAGGGCACGCGCGAGGACGGCGGAAAGAGCCGCCAGGCCGTCAGCAGTTTGCCGCTGGTCCCTCGTCGGCACGGCTGATCGGAAGTTCATTGTATCGACTATTGATTGCTAGGTTGGAGACCGACGGTTGTTGTCACGGCACTCACGGGATCGACGGCAATCAGGAAGACAAGACTACTGTTTGTTGGGTTTGCTATTACGAGGTTGCTTTTAGGGCTGGTGTTTGTAACCAATCCGGGATCGCTTCCTGCCTTGAGACCGTATCACCGCGAACCTTTGTGAGAAACAGTTATCGCATTGTTCTCAAATTGGAGATCTCGTATCAAGAGTTCAAGACACGGCCTCGTTTACTATTTTCTTGGTCAGTTTCCTTTGCGCCGGATCCTCCTAGCAAATAACGAGGCCTCCAAAATTCCTATGGATTGCATTACTACACCCCAATTCTCTAGAATTTTCAACATCCATTCTAACCTTTTTTATACACTCATTCGCGTAGGATCGAGACACTTTTCCTGTGTTTTCCTGTGTATCAACCAAATGACTATTCGTATAGTTTTTCTCTATTTTGATCCTCTGTTTTGCGCCTGCAATCTTATCAAATTCCTGTATTTTTCCAATTCCTCTGATTCCTAATCTTGTAATCCAAAGAAGCCCTAACATTTCTTTTGTCATCACGGGTATATCAAATATTGGCTTCGAGATGTATATCACCAAGAGTTGAACTCACTGCCGGCTGCGGATAGATATGCTGAATAGATCGGGTGCTATACCTGGCGAGCAAACACACCTCCTATGAGCAGGTGGGAGATGGAATCATCCTTTTGTTCACACAAGGGGCAAGGGTCTGGATGCTGCAAACCTCGATGAGCAGACAGTCTATAGTACAACAGCGATGCGTCCAGCCAAGTGAAGATCTTACACTTGAGAGCCCAAAAAATCCAAGATAGTTTGTCAAGTTGGAGATTTGACTATGTCGGTGAAGAGACACTTGTAGGCCGAGCGAGAAGACTAATTGACTTCAACATGAAGTCGGGTTCCTTTATCAAAGGATAACATAACATACTTGTCCAGAACCACGAAGCAGACGAAAGAAGCTAAGAACTACTCATCAGTACTTAAAGAAACTAAGTTCTAGGGAGTGGTGAACACACTTCACTCCCCCAAGATTTAACTCCGCGCTCTAGAGGTGTGATACATCAAAATGTATCTATTTTGCAAACACTTTGCTCCGGAATCTCACCATACTTGAATTAAAACTGCAAAATAAGACGTTATTTTTTTAGTAAAGTCTCATTTCTGTTTGTTTTTACAGGAATTAAAATTAGGAAAAAAATACCACGACATTTTTTCACCAAAAGAAGGAGTTTGGGCATTGGATGGACACAAGAGAGGCCACGAGGACCGAAATAGCACACCAGGCGCGACCAGGAGGGGGGCCCGCGCATGGCATACTCGTTTGGTCCTCGGGCCTCATCTCGCCTTCATTTTTGCGTAACCCCATATATACCTAAAAAGTTAAACTTGCCAGAAGCACAGAGCAATACGAGAACCAGAGCGCCGCCGCCACAACGAACTTTATTTTCAGGGGTCAGATTGATCCTGACATCCACCCCGGAGAGAGGGATTCTGACACTGTCTTCACCGCCATCGTCACCAACGTCATCCCCAACAACCATGTGTTCTTTCTCCATCACCATGGGTGAGTAGTTCCCTGTAGGCATGTGAGGTGGAAGGGGATTGGATGAAATTGATCATGCAATCATGCATATGTGCCGAGATTTGTGGGGTTTATCTTGAGGATACTATTGTATGGTGTTAATGCACTTTAGCAATGTTCATTGCTTGTTATTAGGGCCCGAGTGACATGATTTCAGTACTGAACTTTTATTGCCCATCATATATTTGAGTTTGGTATTTATCTGCATAGCATATTACTTGTTGTTATGTTGAACCTGCGAACCCTAAATTGACAGTTAGGAAAAAAACAAGGGGGATATGTGATAGTTTGAGGATATTATTTGTCTATGGAGTGTTAATGCGTTGTTCCGGGCTATCCGAAGAGTAGACCTTAATTACATGTAGTTCCAAGTTGGCCCCGGTGAAATGAGCAGGTAGGACAATAGATGTTGTGCAAATTCTCTTGGTTAGTACCCATAACTATATTTGGAAACATACCTACACACATCAAAGTTAGAGATGAACACCGTATTATTTGTATTTTATTATATGATCAATCTTATCCATGCAACACCCCGCTATCATCTCATGCCTACGCTTTTAACATCTAAAGTTACACATTCACAACTTCCGGTGAGAACTAGAAAACTTCTATTATTGTTACTATTTGCTTTACTACATAAATTCAACACCTGCAATCACCACTTCGTTTTTAAGTGTTCAACGGGCTTTACCTTTAACTTGCATGCTTCATCTTCTTGTCTATAAGTTTGCAAAAAGAGCAGGCACTTGGGTGCCCAGCGAAAAGATCAATCTGATATAGTTCTTGTTGTATTTGTTGGGATCCGATGAATTGTTTAAATATCTACTATTACTATGAATTATTGTTGCTACAATCTTGTTATGCTCATTTCTTGTCACTAATGCACGGGTGTCATGATCTTACATTTTAATCCCTTTTATGTTGGCATAGATATAATTGCTGTTTAGATCATATCTACAAGTTGCATACACCTGTTATTGTCCGGACCCCTAGGCCCCGAAGTGACAAAAACTGGGGTAACCAAAGGGAACAGCTGTAACGTGAGGATTACATGTATTCCGTAAGTGTTAGTGGTTTGCTCCGATGCTTTTGAAAAGGAGTACCTTAATTGTAATAACCTTTCCTGATTGGCCCCGCTGAAAATAGGATGGTTGGACAAAAAATGGTGTGCAAGTTTCTCATTGCGAGCAGGTACAAGTATATATGGATTACATGCCGAGATTACATGCCGACGTATGATTTATAAACTAGATGCTTTGTCTTATGTTATTGAAATTCTATCGATTGCCTAACTATAATTTGTTTACCCAACACATGGTTTTGTTTGAGAGTTACCTCTAGTGAAACTATGAACCCCGGTCCATTTTTAATCATTATTGTCTCTGTTGTTACTTTTACTGCAGCTATTTTACTGTTACTATTGCCATCAATAATTTTTTTGGTGCGAGTATTTTGTGGCGCATGTTGCTCTCACATCAACCTTGTTACTAGTGTTTTTTCCAAATGTGTGTGAACTGACAACTTAGCTGCTAAAACTTATAAGTATTCTTCAGCGCCCGTTCTGTCAAATCGATAAATTTGGGTTTCACTTCCCTCAAAAATACTGTGATAGATCCCCTACAGTTGTGGGTCATCAAGACTATTTTCTATCGCCGTTCCCGGGGAGGCGCGCCACTTCAACATCAAGCTCCCTCGTCAACTGCCAGTCATCCTCGCATTAGCAGTACCGTCCTGCGCTGTCCTCCCCACTAGAGGGGGCAATTGATCCCGCCGTCGTCCTGCGCTGTCCATCGCATGGCCACACCCTATGGCGGCGGTGAGGTTGAGGCGAGGAGGGCCGAGCAACATGCAAGCTATCCACATCATTCTTTGCACAAGCCAATCAATTTTCCATGTCACCCCCACTAATATTCATTAATTATAGCATATTATACATGATTTTCCACGTCACCAATTATTTGTCGTGAAATACAAAACAATTTTACGTCATTTAACCAGTCGACTATTGTGGAATTTCTGTAAACAATTTCATATTTCATGTGTCTTACACATTTTTATCTACACAAAGTTCTTAATGAAATTCCCACTGCAATGGGCGGGGTATTTTGTATCCATGCCATCTATTTTCTTAGCCATACAATTTTCTATGTTAGAAATCATTTGTCGTCAAGTACACAACAATTTTACGTCATATAACCTCAACTACTTTGAGATTCTTCCATATTGTTATAAACAACTACATATTTCATATGTCTTGTACATTTTTATTTACACAAAATTATTAATCAAATTCCCGCTGCAAACGTGCAGGGTATTTTTCTAATTATATATGTAAGAGACTACTTTACGTATATACTGTAATATAATAATACTCTCTTCCCTAAAGAAAATGAATATCACTCTACGTTGAAACCACCATAGTACTCTCTCCGTTTCAGTTTACAAGTCATGCGCATATCCCTCACTAAATTGATCAACATAACATAAGGTACATATGATAAAAATTATATTCGGATTTTATATTTTATCACCCGTTGATACATATGCCCCTGCATTGCAACAGGATCATGACACATAAAATTGTAAGAAAAACTGTTTACATATACATGAAGTGTCCTAGCCGACTTATCACTCGTTTCATCCAACAGTTTTAGCACAAAAAATGGTGGTGGTCTATCCAAACATACAACTAAATTATAGGCTAAAATAGCATGTTCGTGATACAGAAATGGAAATATAGTATATTCCTAATAGCCATGTCTTTGCTGGGCAAATAACGACAGACATCTAACAATATGTAAAATTGAGTTCACTGGTTTAATACATACAGTAACTAAAATTGAGTTTGGCGACTGCCAATTCTGAACTCCTCTGTATTCTTATGTGCAACTGTGCAAGTAATAAGCACTACCGGCAATTCCAAATTTGCCGTGAGGCAAAAACGCACGGCAAAGGCAACGCGGAACACGGCAAAGCATTTGCCGTGTGGACTCGCACGGCAAACACCACACGGTTTAATACTCGTAGGCAAAGATCTTTGCCGTGTGTTTTGAAAATAATTGCACGGCACAAGCTTTGTCGTGAGTCCTGTGGGCTCAACACGGCACAAAATCATCAAAATAGGGTCAACCCTCATGTCCCTTTGCCGTGAGCCAGCAGAGGACACTCACGGCACATTTCCATTCTTTGCTGTGTGCTCGACGAGGAGGCGCACGGCACAGAGCCTTTGCTCAAACCCCAGCACTACACCCTTTGCCGAGCGCCTCCAATTTTTTGCCGTGTCCGCGGACAAAATGCACGGCAAGTTCTTGCACTTAGAGGTGAAAACTCCTGTTTCGGGTGTCGAGCATGGAATCATGCGACGTAACACATGAAATGTGTGTTCCCCATGGTCATATGTAGCAAACTAACACAATCAAGCAAAAAAATTCATGTGTCTACCCCCTCTCGGCGCCGGTAAAAGGGGTAGATCGACAGGTTGGACTTTTTTCCAGCGGGACTAGGGTTTCGCCGTAGAGGGGGGTCCGGAGCGTCGGAACCCCACCAAAACTTGAATAGACCCCTAACATATGTATACTAGTGTGTTGGTAGGTTGTCGGAACCAAGATACACCTCCGAGACGCGGCCCTCTTCATCGGGGCCTTAACAAAGAAAATAAAAAAAGAAAGCATTCTTTGCCGTGCACCACAATACAAGACGCACGGCAAAGAAGCCCTTTGCCGTGTGCTAGGCTCAGTGGCGCACGGCAAAGAAGCCCTTTGCCGTGCGCTAGGCTCAGTGGCGCACGGCAAACACTTTTCCGCGAATTTATTTAGAGCGCGGGAATTTTGCCGCCACGGGGGAATAAATTTGTCGATTTTTTGCCGTGAGTTCTTCTATCCACACACGGCAAAGATATTTCCCACGATTTATTGAGCGGCGCGGGAAGGTTGCAAATTCTGGTCATCGCTGGTCCCACTAGTTTGCCGTGCGGGTTCTCAAAGGCGCACGGCAAAGATCGCTTTGCCGAGCGGGAAATCTATGCCATGTGTGTTCTGTCCATTTTGCTGTGCTCTATACTTTGCCGTGCGTCCTAAATCCGATATGCCGTGAATGGTTTGTTTGCCGTGCGTCTTTCTCTTTTCCTCACGGCAAAGCCATCTGTGCCGTGTTCCGCAAAATTGTGTCTCACGGCAAAGAAGGCTCCTCACGGCAAAGAAAGATTTTCCGGTAGTGAAGATCCCATAATTAGCAATATGTAACTCGAGACCAGGCCATCTAAGGGACATTTAGAAGGTGGGGGATAAGGCAAAGATACAGTTTGATGCGTGGCTAGAATAATAATGTTGTGGTTTTCGAAATCAATATGAAAGTGTAATGTCTAATCTTTCCAGCCTTTGCATCAAACTGTATCGATCAAACATCTACTCCGAAAAATACATGACAAATGGCATCTCGCATCACATAATCCAACAGCCGGCGCACCTCTACGGGACTGATCGCAGGGGCTCGTGGCCGGCTCGGGCAGCGGCGTAGTCAGCAACTCCACCGCCGACGGAGGCGACGAGCGCGACAGCCATAATGAGCAACGGCGGCGGGGTGGAACCCTAGCATCCTCGGCACCTCGCTCAGGAACAATTTTAGATCCAGGCTGCCTCTTCGGCGAGGATCGTTTAACGGGCGGTTTTTACCTGAGTTTTGATTTTGGATTCGAGCCATGGGCGGAGCCTAGTGGAGACGAAAGTGGGCCACAACCCCCCCCCCCCCCCCCCCCCCCCCCTTCAAGTTTGCAAATCTTCCTATTTTAGGTATATTCACCACATGTTTCCCAGCCCAGTAGTTCTCCACGATTTAACCACACAAAGAATCGATCAAAGAAAGAATCAGGGCACAGACATCCTCGCACATGGGTCATGGCGACCTGGTTTATCGCTAGCTGCTCCGCCCCTGGCTTGCTGCTCTAAATCGCTGCCCGCCCAGGGTCACAATCATGTATGCTGCCGCGCTTTGCCCCTGTATAGGACATAGTACTATGTCCATTATGCAAATTTTCTATTTCTTATTTATGTAGATATTTTTGCGTGAAGGCATGTATCGTCATGAGTTCATGTCATTGCAATCTAATTATCCATTATTCTATGACTTGGCTTCTTTTCGTGTATATTTTGTTTTTTCTCTGAAATTTGCCCCCTCTTATGTTTCGTTCACGCTCCGCCACTGATTCGAGCCGTGAGGATCGCGTCAGAGGTCCGGTTTTGACGAGTGTTTTTTTTCTGCATAGGACTCACGCGGTCACGCCTTGGCCTTGCCGACCTCCGAAGCCCTACGTTGTATATACCCTGGACGCTAGGGCAAGAAGGCACGAAAATCCTGCGAACAACTAGGTCAGGATCGATGGAAGCCGCCCGGCCATCCAAAGCTTCCTCTCATACGGCGAAGCCGAAGCGGATGCCGCCGTCTTGGCCGTTCCTGCGACTGCGAGTCGGGAGGTGCCGCCGCTCCCAACTTCCTCGGCGACCACGCGCCGCCCTCGCCCGCTCTCCTGCTTGCAAGTTTGTTACTACCACTTCTTCTTCTTCTTCTTCTTCTTCTTCTTCTTCTTCTTCTTCTTCTTCTTCTTCCTCCTCTGTAATCCACTACCGATTATATATGGTTTGTGTTATCAGCAGCACCAGCAGGAACTGGGCGGGCCTCGCGGAGGACATGGTGGGGCTGATCGCGGACCTCGTCCTCGCCTACGACGTCGTCGACTACATCCGCTACCGAGCCGTGTGCCGCCAGTGGCGCTGCGCGACGGCGGATCCACGATCACAGGACTGGCTCGATCGCCGGTTCCATCCTCGCCGGTGGAGGGTCGTGAAGGAGAAGCGCGCCACGCCGGGCCGCGTCCGTCTTCTCAACACCTACCCCGTCTGCGGCATCCGGGTGGACCTCCCCGAGCTCCACGGCCACTACCAGCTAGGCCCCACCTGCGATGGCCTCCTCGTGCTGCTCCACATTGACGGCGACCAACTCCGGCTACTCAACCCCCTCACCCGCCAACTCACATCCCTCCCGCCGCTCACCACGTTGCTACCCTCTCGAGCCGGGGTTGATTATGAAACGCATCTCGACGTGTGGGGCTCCGGCAATGCCAAAGACGACTCGGCCTTTGTGCTCTGTTTAAACAATCTCGGCATTGTCGGAGTAGCCAAGCCGGGCGATGTGCACTGGACGCCTTTACATGTAGGGTCTGATAGGCCCCGAGTAAGGGTATCCTCGATGTTCAAAGGCCCCTTCTGATGTATCGTACGTTGTCAGAAACAGTTTTTGGAATCTCAGTTAAACATTCCCTGGTTTCAGTTTTCTTGTATAATATTACAATATTATCCTCTTGTCCATACAAGGGAGATGGAATCATCCTCTTGTTCATACAAGGGACACGTGTTCGGATGCTTGCTGCAGACCTCGGCGAGTAGACAGTGTGCAGTCCAGCAGCGATGCGTCCAGCTGCACTTGAGAGGCGCCCAGAAATCCAAGGAAGTTTGCCAAGTTGGAGATTCGACTGTGCCGTCGAAGACACTTGTAGGCCGAGCGAGAAGAGTACTCACCAGAGCTTTGGGAAACTCCAAATAAATTGATCGTCAAGGACTAGATTGAGAACTTCTGGGTGGAGAATATAGACCAAATGGATGAATTCGACAATGCCCTGGACAATGAGGCGATGTTGAGGCCACCACAAATATCACAGATCCACGTACTGGTTATCGTTCTGACTTTTCTTGACCGTGTCTTACATTTAGCTGCGCGAGAGGAAACAGCGGCAAAGAGCGCTGGGGCCAGATCAGAAATAGATTGTCCAGAACTTAGCCTTTTCAAGTTTTCAGCATTGCCGGTGATTATCTTGGTAGCTGCGTACGCAAGCACGGCAACCTGGGGCCAATAGCTCTCATGCGACGTTTTTCAAGCGAATTGGAAGGAGAGCGACGTATTTGGAGAGAATAACTCTCGTGCCGACGCTTTTGAGCGGGTAAATAGCCCACGACCACACAGGCATTAAAACGGGTGTCAACATGTTCAGTTAGCGCTAAGACATGTTGGGGACACCAAGTTAATAAGCACCGCATCAAGTCAAACTGCCCACCGTGCCCGCCCCGACCTGAACTGTCTGTAACTGGTAACTGCCGCGCTCCATTCTTCAGCTCCGGCGGCGGCGGCGGCGGCGGAGCCCTCTTTCTCGGCGGCGGCGGCGGAGCCCGTACCGGCGGCCTTCATGGTTAGTGCGTTCGGAGCTCTAGTCCCATTCCCATCCGCCTGTTTGTAGATCGCATAGATCTGAGCTCGTGCCTCTGTTTTGCTTGTTGAACTCGATAGAAGGTGAGAGGGGGCCGCCCGATGGGAGGAGGTCGTGGACCCGGAGCCCGTCAGATCGAGAAGGAGCCGCCAGATTCAGCTTCGAACAGGTAATGCGCCTCCCTCCCGCCCAATTTTCAGTGCGATTTACCGACTCCTCTGTTCTTTCTCACACTGCCCGCCTAAAACAGAGAGGATGCTGCTCGAACCTTTGAATTTGCGGTCAATTTCTTTCCATCGACGGCAAAATTGGCTGATGTTAGCATGGAGAACATCGAGAGAGACACAATTGTGAAATGGGAGGTTGATTGTGCAGAGATTGATCCCACTGAACTACAGGAGATGGAAGAGAAGGCGGTGAGGAAATTGGTGGAGAAAATTGGGGAAACTGTGGTTTGGGGTCCAGAGCAAGAGGTTTCACTATTGCGGTATGATGATTTCAAAGGAGAGTATGTCAGAATTGAAGATGGTGAACAAATTATTGATGAAATCGATAGGCAAGAGGGCTGGGCAAGCTTCAGGACTGAATTTTTTGCTGAGCTCGTTGATCTGAATATTGATTCGAAGGTGGGTTATGTGCCGTCACAGTTGGCTGTGCAGAAGGCAGAAGATGATTGGGCTTCACAGAGGCATATTGTTCCCATTATTACCGATCTGGCAGTAATAGCCGATGGGGCCAATGCACATGCACAAGAGGGAAATGTTGATGTTGTTGATTGGAATGCAGTTGAACTGCAGGAGCATACTGATTTGGTCATTGCACCAATTGCTGACACTGAGATGGCCAAACTATTTGGCATTCCAGTCGATGACAGAGACGAGGAGGAGAGTGATTAAGCTACAAGTGACAATTCTGACAGAGAATTGTGTGAAGATGTAGATGAACAGTTGATGGAAGATGCTGCAGATTATGTTGATGATGCACATACTGATGAGCTGGTGCATGTGTATGACAAGGAAAACCCTGTCATTCAAGTGGGAAAGTTGTGGCCAAACATGGATGAGTTCAGGATGTCATTCAAGACTTATGCAGTCAGACATCAGTTTGATGCCAAGACACTTTGGACTGATAGAAAGAAGTTTTATGCTAAGTGCAGAGGTTTTGATGGTAGTGGTGTGAGGCCTTGCAAGTGGTACATTTCTGCTAGACTGCAGGCTGATGGAAGAACAGTTAGGGTAAACCAAATCCCTCATCAACATACTTGTCTTACAAGTTCACAAAGATCATCAAGCATGACATCACAGATTTGGGTTGCAGAAAAGATAACTCCAATTTTGGCGAAAATACCGAACACTACTGCCAAAAGACTGAAAGTAGACTTGGAAAAGTTGTACAAGATTAAACTGAAGTATACCACAGTGTGGAAGGCTAAACAAAGGGCAATGAAGAGTTTGTATGGTGATTGGGCAAACACATTTAGAATGCTTTTCAATTTCAAAGTAGAGGTGGAGAAAAGGTCACCTGGCAGTGTTGTGGAGATAGATACAGAGGTATCAGAGGATGGCAAGGTTTATTTCTCCAAATTCTTTATGGCTTTAAAGCCTTGCATCGATGGCTTCAAAGCAGGATGTCGTCCATATTTGAGCATAGACTCATCATTTTTGACAGGCAAGTGGAATGGTCAGTTGGCAGCATGCAATGCTCTAGATGGACACAATTGGATGTTTCCTGTTGCTGTTGGCTTGTTTCAGTAAGAGACAGAGGCTTCATGGACATGGTTCATGATGCAGTTGAAAAGAAGCTTAGGCCCAGTGTCACATTTGGCAATACACACAGATGCATGCAAAGGTCTGGAAAATGCAGTTAAAAATGTGTTCCCACATGCTGAGCAGAGGGAGTGCTTTGGGCATTTGTGGATAAATTTGATCAAAAAATTCAGAGGAGATGTATTTGGGAGAATGTGGCCAGCAGCAAGATCTTACACTAAACAGACACATGCATTTCATCGTGGTAAGATAATGGCATCATGCGAGGAGTTTGGAACATGGTTGAACACCTACCATTCTTTATTATGGTACGGGTCAGGATTCAACACTGCCATCAAGTGTGATCATATCAACAACAATTTGGCAGAAAGTTTCAACAACAAGGTGAAGGAGCTAAAAGATTTGCCTGTGCATGACATGGTTGACCAAATCAGGATCATGCTCATGAGGCTGTGGGAATTGAGAAAAAAGATTGGTGATTGTCTGCAAGGTGATAAACTTCTAGCAGTGGTGCAACAGGTGGTCAACAGAAGCAGAAGTCTTACACATTTTTCTGTTGAGGCATCATCACTGTGGGGTGCTGAAGTTAGAGATAACAACACTGGAAGGAGGCATGTTGTTGAAACTGAATTGCATGAGTGCACTTGCCTTGAGTGGCAACACACTGGTAAACCATGTGAGCATGCCATTTTATTCTTAGCCGCGCAGCCGAGGATAAACATGCATCCATATCTGCATGAATATTATTCAGTAGCAAGATTCAAAGCTGCATATGCAACTCCAATTCCACCTCTTACAGATCAGTCTCAGTGTCCAGAAGTGCCGCTTGAATTTTCCATGTGTCCTCCTCTGACAAAAAGAAAGGCAGGCAGACCCAAACAGAGTAGATTCAAGGCATGGTTTGAAAAAGGTGGGAGTAGTAAGAAGGGCAAGGGCAAGAATGACAAGAAAGATGCAAAGCCAAAAAGGGCTCAAAAGGGTAGCAAAAATAGATGCAAGCGGTGCCAAGTACTTGGGCACAGAGAGGGATCTAGACAATGCATTTACTCTCCTCCTCAGCCAAGAAAGTATGTGTTTGTTTATTTGTGTTTTTTCATATTATGCTTTTGTTTCAATTATAAATATGGGGCATGCTTTGTTGTTTTCAGGAGGACGCATGCAAGTCAGCCTCAGCCTCTTGTTGTTGAACAGTGTTGGCCAACAAAAAGAGCAAGAGTTAGTGGCTGTAGAAGGAAAAGAAGTCAGTGGCAACAGTTTGGTGCTGAAACTGAAGAAACTGCAGCTGGTGTCACTGAAACTGAAGAAATTGCAGTGCACGTGCACACTGTCGAAACTGAAGAAACTGTCGAGGTGCACACTGTCGAAACTGAAGAAAATGCAGTCGAGGTGCACACTGTCGAAACTGTCGAAACTGAAGAAACTGTCGAGGTGCACACTGTCAACACTGTCGAAACTGAAGATTTTGATCAATCTGAACATGCTTTCGAGTTTCAGGAGGTGATAGCATCGAGTCCAGTGAAGAAAACCAAGATGATGAGTGATCTTGTGTGTGCAGTTCAACCAAAAACAAAAACAAGAACTGCTAAGGCGAAGAAGGGTACACGGGCGTGGTCGGAAGAGATAGAACTGGCTGTCATTTGAAACTTATGGAATGTAATAACATTTGTTAGGCACTATGTATCCACATGTTTCCATCCGAACTTGTTTGGTTATTGTTTTCAAACTGAAATTCAAATTTAATGCAAAATTCAAATTTTGGTTTAAATTCAAATTTAGACTCAAGTTGAACTTTTGACTCGGGTATGATGTTTCAATGCTAACTCAACTCAAAAAGATTTGATGTTGATCAATCCGAGCCCTTTTGCTATGTTAAGCTCAAAGTCATCAAAAGTGTGTTTCAAACGACCTCCGAAGGTAGGGTAAACGCCCTCGTTTCTAAGCAACTTTTTTTTCCATCTTGTCTAAATCAGCCAAATTAATTTCCTAGACATCTATTCTACCTATATAGAGTAAATCTGAAGTTTCATTGTGTTTTGAATAATTCTTCTATTTATATATATTTTTAATTTAAATAACATGTTTTAATAGAAAATCATATGTAAAACAGATTAAAATCATGTTTATATTTTTTTCTCGTTGCGATACAACATTATAAGACTATGTGCGCTGGTTTGAGCATGTTTTGATTTTTTATGAATTAGTTATGCTCAACCCTAGTGACTAGAACACACATCCTCTTCCATTGAAAACCTTAGTACATTGTTCGAAGTTTCACATTTTGTTGGAGGCATTTTCATCCAAATGTATGTAAACCATGTTTATATTTTTTTTCTCGTTACTACATCACATAAGAAGACCATGTGCTTTGGTTTGAGCCACTTTTGATTTTTTTTGAATTAGTTATGCTTAACCCTAGTTGTTCGAGATCTCTCGCTTGATTTGACACTTTTTCGAAAAATTTGACGGAAACCATATTTATAATTTTTTCTCGTTGCTATACAACATTACAAGACTATGTGCGCTGGTTTGAGCATGTTTTGACTTTTTTTGAATTAGTTATGCTTAACCCTAGCTCTAGCTCGTAGCTCAAAACCCCTCTAAACCCCGGAAACCCCGTCTGAAACCCCGCCCACTTCTGTGCCGTTGATCGCTCTGCCTGGATGGTTCAGATCTGGCGCTAGGGTTAGCCGATCCGCGTTTGCGCTCGTTCTGCGCTCTGATTGGTTAGCGTTGGCGCTCCTTCTGTGCTCGTTGCGTGGAGCATGGATTGGTGCAACTGGTGGGGTTTGGATCGGCTAACCCTAGCGCTCGATCTGTACCGTTCATTACGATCAAACGACTGGAAATCACGCGGTGCATGGACTGGGCATACGAGTGGATGACTCCGTGTGTTTTCTTGTGTGGATAACTGCATGCAACAAATGGCCACTGACTAGTGGGCCCGTTCACCAGCCCGATGCATGCAGACATTGCATGCATGCCGTAGCCCAGCCCTCGACGCAGACCTGCACGCCTCGTTTCAGAAAAAAAGCCTCGACGCCCCGACGTAGCACCAGCGCTATTAGCGATGCATGATGCAGCCTCTATCGTAGCGATGCAGCGTAGCCTCGACGCAGTAATAAAAGCCGTCGCACCAGCGCTATTTGCAGCGATGCATCGACGTAGCACCAGCGCTATTTGCAGCGATCAATGCAGCCCGTTTCTACACGCAGTGGAAACGCTGTCGCGCCGCTCAAATGCATGTCACGCGTTTAATAGTTAATACAATGCGTGCCACGTCGACGGAGAAGAAACGCCACCGCTCCTTCCTCTTCTCTCACACCACGGCATTATAAGGACCCCCTCTTCTACCTCTTCTCTCACACTCTTCTCTCAAGCCCCATCCTCTTCTCTACAACCCTAGCCAGCATGCAGTTCAACGGCCCAACCTTCCTACGCCCTGCCACCGTGCCGGAGTTACAATATCCGCCCGGTGTCCTCGTCGAGAACCGGCTGCATGTTTGGGCCTTCTCGAGGTGGAGGGGCGCAAGGGATTGGGCGCACTTCTTCCTCTCGTGCGGCTACCGCCACCTCCCTCACGGCTCGCCGCGCATGTTCCGGCTCGAGGAGGTCCGCGACAACCATCTCGTTGTCGGCTACTTCGTCGAGTTCAGGAACTGGTTCGATGCACGCCACCTCCTCGGGCAGGTGTGGTGGTATGGGTGCGAGATCATCGCATTCACGAGCTACAACATCTACACAAACTACAACGACATCTACCACTACCAGGGCAACATTCACACCCTCCCCTACAACATGGATGCGGAGGAGGACGACGAGTGAGCCACCCCGAAGGAGGAGTCAAGGAGAACAAGTTCATGTAGTTTATGTTTGCCATGTTTGCTTGGGCATATATGCACATCTTTAGTTTATTTCCATTTAAGATGATGCCCCTTTATTTCCATGTAGTTTATTTCCGTGTTTGTTGAGTCCATGCTACTTGTTGTTTAAGGTTGTTAAGTTGTAAGAGCGCACAAGTTACAAGTGTGTGCCGTTATTGCTACTATATGTTCTCCAAAAAAAATGTATTGTTGGTCCTAATATGTTTGTTTCGGAAGGTTATTTTATGTGATTTTAGCCTTTTGCCGTAAAAGTAACAAAATTCAAAAGCTAATACAAGGGAACTAGTAACAAAATTCAAAGGCTAATACAGTGCAAAATTTGTTCCACCCAGAGCTAAAACAAGTAGATGCGATTATTGGGCTCGGCAACGGGTGGTACAAGAGAAAACACATAATTTGTTACAACAAGCTAAAACAAGTCAATAAGATTTCCTCTAAGCAAAATTTGTTACAAACATGCTAAAACAAGCAAATATATGTGCATTTGCCTCTATGTGTGCCTCTTTGCACAATTTGGCAGCCCAGTACGTTTATTTTATTTTACAGGAAATAAGCAAAATTCAGAAACGTCACGGACCAACAGCTACTCGTCACGGCCCAATATCTATTAGTCACGGCCCAACACCTAATCTGGCAGCCCAGTACGTTTTTCTTCTTCTGAAAACAGAACTGTCGACTGAAGTTAACTGAAGAACACCCACCGAACAAATTCAGAAACTTAACAAATTGCTGCTTCGATTCGATTAAGTTACACGAACATGGCATGGCGCACAGATCGCGTCCTCTGCCCTAACGACGGAACAACAAGTAAACGAAAAACAGAGCAACGATGCAACAATAAAATCCACCTACCATCATATTTGCTTGCTTTTGCAATTCAACCAACTGCTTTAGATGTTTCTTGATCTTCTTCTTCCTGGTTCAGTTCGGACTCCGAGGGCAGTTCACCATTGCGCGCATTCCTCCTCACCTCTCTGTCAACACCGGTCGCACCCATGTCCGAGCTTCCCCCCATCTCCACGCCCACCGGCGGCAGCCCCCCCCCCCCCCCCCCCCCCAAATTGAGATCCAAGTTTGCGGCCCCGATCGAATCAATGTAGCCCTCAAACAGAAGCCTCTCTAAGTAATCATCCATCCACTCGAAATAGCCACATTTCTTCAGGATCTGAAAACAGCAACATGAACCCTAAATTCAAAATTTCCCAAATTCAACGTGCAAAAACGAATTGCGGTGAAATCAAAGCAACAGGCTCCGAAATAACTTAGATCTATACCTGCCCATCCCTTCCGGCGTGCCTCTTGCTCAAGCAGCTGACATACTCGCGCCCAAGATTGCCATTGTCGTCGGTCTTACTGACCCAACGCTTGAGAGCCTCTGGGCGTGGGCAGTTTGGGCACCGTATCAGTGGCACTACACCATACCGAGGCCATTTTGACCGCGCGGCGGAGGAGCTAGACATCGCCGCGGCGGAGGAGCTAGACCTTGTCGCCGGAGAAGAGAGAAGATGCGGGAAAGGAGAAGCAATGGGCGGCGTCGGGCGGTCGGACACGGGGCAGTTCTTTTCTAACTGCGCTGAGGTGGGACCCACACCTGCGTACGTGGATAAGTGGTGGGCCCATGTTCCCAACGGTCGCCCTAACCTAACGGTCACCCAAACCTAACAGCTAACGAGCGTTTAAGTGCCATGTTGGCTATGGGCTATTTTCGCTCAGAAAAGCGTCGCACGAGAGCTATTCTCCAGTAAGACGTCGCTCTCCTTCCAATTCATTTGAAAAGCGTCGCATGAGAGCTATTGGCCCCGGCAACCTGGAAACTAACCTTCAGGGGAAACCTGGCCTAGGGCTTGAATTGATCAGTCCGCCTGAACCGGGGTGAATGTGCCCGCAAATGATCGAAACTTAGATTATAAATAATAATAATAATAATAATAATAATAATAATAATAATAATAATAATAATAATAATAATAAAGCTTGATAACAGTATTCATAACCCATTGTACCCATATAGCCTGAAGGGGACTGCAAAATAATTTGGCTAATGAAGAAACAGCTCAAATATCATTTATTTCAAGCGCTACAGCGAAAATTTGACTTCAAAAATTAATGAGACCAAAAGTCCAAAACTATCAAATTCAGTAAAACTTTACGGGGAACTTCGTACAAATCTCAGGCTGCATTACCGTATAATAATTTTCAGTTTCTTAGTATACAGCAGAGAGGCACATCATTCTACTTCGGCACCAAAATATTGCATGAATCGTTACGAAGTGAGAACCTATCAAACTTTCAACAGACAAAAAAGTTTATTAAAATGTGTTATCTGGTGTATCGTTAGATTAATCCATGATGAGAAGATAGACACTGCAAAACATAGTAGACATGCTACAATCCGTAACGTTTTGAACCTATTTGCTACTTAAAATTTGAGATTGATCTACTGGACAATATACTATATGCCGTGCCACTTTAAAGATTCAATGGAACCTCTAAAGTACTTTTTTTTTCTTCTATGGACATGCAGAATTTTTTTCGAACAGCTACTTTGTACATTTTTTCTTCTATGCTATACAACGCACCATTGTACATGTACGTCGCCGTTGATCAATGAAAATATTTCGTGTTAAGAAAAGTTCTATAAGATTTGAAATTTAATGTATCCTCGGATTTATCCTGGTAGCCGACCGTCATTATTGTGTGATTAGAATACATGTGTGATCTTGCCTATATACTGTTGTGTGGGTGTTGATCTTCTTATACTTGCAAACAAAAGGTACAATCTCTCCAAACGGCAATTTGGAGAACCAGTGGCGGACGCATAAAAAAATTCGAGGGTGGGCACACTCCACAAAAAGTTGGCAAATGACAATATAAAACAACAAATTGATTCATGACAACATAGATTAATACATATTTCTCAAAGTTGTGTGATTCCAATGCAAAATAGTTCGAACACATACATAAAGTATTACATGATAAAATATAGCATAAATAGAAGATTACATCACTATGATTTTTTTATAACTCTACGTTCTTTCATTGGCATGAAAGTTTCAACAATTTCATCTTCACTTACTTTCAAGAACATTTCTCGCTCAACAAATGTCACTAAGCAATGGTTCAAGAGCTCATCACCCATGCTATTTCTCATCTTATTCTTCACAAAACTCATGGAAGAAAATATTCTTTCAACACTCGCCGTTGCCACCGGTAAGATCAATATCAATTTGAGAAGTAAGTAGACCAAATCATAAACAAGATGCTTTTTGGTTTCAACAAGCATAGTAGAGAGCTCACCAAGATGATTCACACATTTGAACCTATCATCTTTTCTCATATCATCAATAAAGATTTCAAGTTGGAACTCAAGTCTTATCAACTCCACACTTGATATGTCATTGGGATAGAATTGGGCAAGCCGCATTACCTTTTGTGCATCATAAGAAGCAAATGAATTTGATGGATTCATAGCCGACATGCAAATAAGCAACTCCATATTAACCTCATCAAACCGATTGACAAGCTCTTGAATAATTTGATCAAGGACACCAAGAAATACTTCTCTTCTATAACGATCATCATTTGTTTGTATTTCATAATACCGATGTGATCTTCCATGAGCCACATATTGATCATCCGGTGATGGAACTTCAATGCCATGTTTGTTGCAAAACAATGTCACCTTTGCAAGAAATCCTTCCCATCCATGAGACCTCATACGACGAAGTTTATCCTTTGCCAACGAAACTAGAGCCATTGCATTAACAATATCTTGATCCTTCTTTTGCAAAGATTGAGACAAATCATTTGTGTACCCAAGGATAACAAGCATCAAGTTAAGATTGAAAACAAAGTCAAATGATTCAAAGGCTTGAGCCACTCCACGTATTCTTGTCCACTCACCCTTTTGTGAAGGATCTTTTCCAATCCTCACAAGTACTTCAACAATTGTGGGGTACATACCAACAATGTTGCAAATAGTTCTAAAATGAGAGCCCCATCGAGTATCACCGGGTCTAGATAAACCCATTTCTTGATTCAATCCACTTCCACTTTCAATTTCACCCATTTCAAGTGCTTCCAAAAGTTTTTGAGCTCTCACATCTCGAAGCATATCATGACGCTTGCAAGAAACTCCAATAATATTGAACAAGTAAGAAACATGATCAAAAAACCATATACATGCTTCATTCTCCTTTGCCACGGCAATAAGAACCAATTGAAGTTGATGTGCAAAGCAATGGATATAATAAGCACATGGTGACTCTTTCATGATCAATGTTTTCAATCCCTTAATCTCCCCTTTCATGTTGCTAGCCCCATCATATCCTTGCCCACGAATTTGAGTGGGAGTCAAATGATTATATTTTAGCAAGGCTATAATTGCAACCTTAAGTGACATTGAAGTAGTATCGGAAACATGAACTACTCCAAGAAACCTCTCACACACTCTTCCAAATTTATCAACATAACGAACACAAAGTGCAAGTTGTTCTTTGTGAGACATATCACTTGACTCGTCGGCTAGAATTGCATATTGGTCCATGCCAATATCTTCAATAATTAGTTTAGTAGTTTCTTCCGCACAACATTGAATAATTTCATGTTGTATCCTAGGACTATTCAAGATGCAATTTCCGGGAGCATTCTTCAAAACAACCTTATCAACCTCTTCATCATTTATAGCAAGCCATTGTAGAAGTTCAAGAAAGTTACCCTTGTTGGCTGATTCTTCACTCTCATCATGTCCACGGAATGCCAATCCTTGATTTAAAAGATACCTCAAGCATCGAAGGGAATAAGTGAGCCTTTTCTTGTAAAGAAGTAGATCCTTCTTGCACACCTTCACAATAACATTATCAATCTTGGTGTTCGGTGTGACAAATAAGTTGTACTTCTCTTGAGCTTGGTTGTAAATGCCAGAGACACCACCCACATGTTTCTTAAATGATTCAGGTCTTTTCCAATCTCTATAACCATTTGTAACAAAGACATCTCCCCCGGAGCCCCCATTGGATCTTCCTTTGAACAAATAACATACAAAGCAAAAAAGCTGCATCCTTTTCGATACTATATTCTAGCAAATTGTATTTCATCAACCAAAATGCCCATTTTGACCATTTATTTTTCTTGATGGAAACCTATGCTCAAACGGATGGCATGGACCTTGTCTGATAAATCCTCTTCGAACATCATCTTGATCATTGACAGCATATCTTGATATAGGAATTCTTTCCCCTGGATCATGTGGAAGGAAGTGAGAATCATATGACCTTGCAGACGGTTGTTGGGGTAATGGTGGATTTGGTGTTGGCTCTTCCATTTCAGTCTCACTCTCAATCTCAGAATCAGATTGGATCAGAGGTCTGGGTGGGGAATCAATACATGCCAACAAAAGCCCATTATCTTCAATGTGTACATCATCTACCTCTACCACCATCTTCTTAGCTTCATGTTTCTTGAAAAGAGATGCAATCTGGCTATTTCTCTTCATAATGAATTCTACAATTAGAAGAAAATTGTCAATTGGTTGCTAGTTGGAGACAAGAAATTGTCAATTTACACAATGCATAGCAAATTGGGGCTTATTCTTATTCGGTTGGGCAAATGGGCAAATTGGCAGGAACCTACTACAAAACGAAAACTGAGGGCAAATGGGCAGGAAAGATACCTTGGGGCTTGGGGCTTGGGCGAGTGGCGACGTGCGTCGGACGGGGGCGACGGCGGCGCGTCTTCCTGTCAATGTGGCGGCGGAGCGGGAGTCGAGCTCGAGCTGGCGCCTGCGGCCGGCGGGCGGGGCGACCGGGCAGGGGCGGGCGCGGCGGGGAGTCGGCCGGCGGCGGAGATGCAAGAGTGGGGGCGGGGCGGCGGCGGCAGGCCGCAGGAGCTAGGTCGTCGCCATGGCCATTCGCGAAACGTCTCGCGTCCAGACTCTAGAGACAGAGAACAGCGTCTCGTTTAGGGCTGAAAAATAAAATGGGCCAAGAATCCAAATTGGGCCTAATCTGCTTCATATCTGGGGGGGGGTCCGTTTTTTTTCTCAAAATTCTGGGTGGGCCGCTGCCCACCCGCTGCGTCCGCCAATGTGGAGAACCCGATTTGCAAATATGGGCATAATAAGTTGTAATGGATTTGGGTGTTGGGGCTGCGCCTTGCAGCTCGCTCCTCCCTTCTTCTACCTCTCATGATCTTTCATTCCTTCTCCCTTTCAAACTCTCATGGGAACACAGACACACACTTCACCAAAGAAGAACACACGAGCTTTACCCAGAGACACTCCTCTTTGGTGACAACAAAGACTACGTTGTTTTGCTCAGCCCTGATGGCTTAATTTTCTCATTAACTGAATGAGCTATTTATACACAGAGGGTTGGCATTCCAGCCATATGCAGCTGAAACTTCATTGGCCTACGTAGACTTCCCTACACCTTCAAAACTACATGTCAAACTCAAAACTAAACATGCAGATACATGATTAAATGCCAACATTGGGCAGGGAGCTCTGTTCTTTTTCTTTTGCTCACATGCCAATACGACCGCGCCGGCCGGTCTCGAGGGGTCGAGGACGTGCCCGGCATCATGCATATGTGATGCTAGCTACTGTCTCGAGGGGTCGAGGACGTGTCCGGCAAATACGACCGCGCCGGTCTGCTCCTCCACGATGAAGTATGCGAACGGATGATCAGCGACAAAATCCACCCTTGGCGGCGGAGAGCGCGGCCTGGCAGGACATGTATATCCATCATAGGAATCATGGTGACGGCGGCGGCTTCGGTGCCTTCCTCGTTCACCTCGATAACCGCCTTGTGGATGACTTCATTCACGACCGGTCGGCCTTCCTCCGTCATGTCAGACAGATCGGCCTCCGGGCTGAACGGAAGTTGGAGACCTAGCTTCTCGAGGATGTCGACAACGCTGTGGTGGTGGAAGGACAGCTTGAACCTTGGCACCCGAAACTCACCGACGTGGACCGTTCGACGAGGCAGGTGCTGGTGCAGAAAGCTTGGATTGGAAGCGATCGCTTCGACCAGGCTGCCCAAGCCATCATCGGCGTCTGGAAGGAAGATGCACATGGAGAACTGGGTGGCGGAGTTGGAGGTGAAGTTCTGACTGTATACATCCGGATTAACAAGTGGAGCACGACGGGGAAAGAATGGGGCTGGCTTCTTTGGATCACGCGTTAGATGACACGGTACGCGTAGGAATGATGCATCCGGCATCTTGTACCGAAGTTTCAGCACCTTCAAACCGTGGTGCACGGCGACGAACTGCTTATTCCAGCTCTGCATGAAGGGCACATCCACAGGGCCGGAGCCGCCCAGCCGGCGGAACAGAGCGTTCTCCGTGTGCCTTTTGTTGAATGGCTGGTTCCACTTGCCCTTGAACTACACGGCGTTGCCGAGCACCAAGCGGGTGTCTCCGGTCACCGACCCCGGGCCGAGGACATGCTCAATCAGGCCGTCCGTGGCGCGCGCCGCCCACGCGTTGATCAGCCGGCATGCTCCGTCGGGGTCGCCGCGGAAGTCGACGGTGGACGCCTCGGCTCTGTATGCGCCATCGACCACGGCCTTGCGGAACACCGGCTTCAGGGGACACGACAGGTCGCCCCATATGCCGCACGCGAACGCGACGCGCGGGCCGCCGTAGCGCGACCTGTCACGCAGCGCGTCCCCCGCCACGCGGGCGACGAATTCGTCGAGCTCGCCGCAGGATCGCACGCCGAGTACGCGGAGGATCTCCTCCAGAGTGGCGCCGCGGGCACCGGCGGCCAGGAGAGCGAGCGCCGCGTAGATGGACAGCGGCGAGAAGGCGAGGTTGCTATTTGCGTTCTGTTCGTCGAGGGCACGCGCGAGGCCGGCCTAGAGCGCCGCCAGACCATCGGCGCCGGAGCGACCGACGACGGACTGCCGATGAACCCGCGTGTCGGCATGGGTGCTCGGAAGTCCTTCGTATCGATCGCCGGGGTTTAAGATAACAGATGGCAGCTTAAGGATTCGAGAATATTTGTACCGTGGATCAAAGTTCTTGGCTTCCGATACGCCCTAAAAAAAATTAGGCTTCTTGGTCTCTTGTTTTAGTTCCAACGTACGGGCCGGGTAGGACCTGCCAAGCCTAGTACTGTACAGTACAAATTAAACTGGCCTAGCAAAGGCCCTTGCTCGCAAATAACAGCCCAAGGTTGTGTCTTTTTTTCTTATATGAAGATCGTGCTATCTTTTTTGTAATACGACGGTTTCATTATGTTTTTTTTTAATATATATATATATATATATGTTGTGTTTTCATTTAAAGAAAAAATCATGTTGGAACAAGAAAAACGGAGTGTAAGCTATAGGAGTTGTTAGGCAGCTTGCTTTGATAGTTAGTTGTCGTTATTATTTTTGAAAACTATAAGTGTCATATCTTATACGCGATTCAAGCCTTACAAGAAAATTCCCAGCAAAAAATAAAATTACAGGTTGCACGCTATAAGCCTATGCGGAACCAGGGAGTCGAATTAGTTATGAGATCTTGTCCGTTTTCGTGTTCGTTCGTGTGGTTGCATGTCAGATTATTTCGATTTACGATTCTCATCTTTGACGATGGCTGCTGTTATGTTGTGTTGGCCATTTGCGGCCTTAGCACGACGATTTCCTGTTTAGCTACTACAACAAGCTCTTCTACGATAAGTTTTGCCTGACTCCGGTGATGGGTGAGGAGCGTTTTCGGCTCGCTACAGTGTTCGTAGTCGTCGCTAGGTCGTCGAATGACCTATTTATAATTTTTTTATTATTTTTTGGGTCTTGTTATACTGTTTTGGATGATTAATCGGTACTCTTTTCACACAAAAAAAGTTATGGTTGGAATTTGGAAAGCCACCACAAATTTGGACCGTCGACCTACAGAAGGAAGCTAAGGCTTAACAACGACACCCAAGTACCCAACCCCACATCAACAACCAAACATCATCGAGGGGTCATACTAACGAGACAACTAGGGCCACCGTGAACCGAGATAAGAACATCGTGGTTGACGATCTCCCTTACAACGAAACATCGTGGTTGCATGGAAGTTATTTAAAAAAATATATAGGGTGGTCCTTTGCGTTTCATGCATGTTCCCGGTGTCAGCGTGTGTAGGTCCGTCTTTACGTATGCTTGCCCCCGCCACACGTGCCTGCATGCTCGTCACTGACCGCACGTTTCCTGGGTCGAGCGAGTCATCGAGCCAGCCAGCTGCTGGACTGGACCATATACGACTATACGAGTGCACCAAAGCTGCAAAGAGTATGTAGAATTTTATTCTGCTCTTGCTGAATGAAAGAAGAGAGAAAATGAAAAGAAAGGTAAAGATCTTCTGGACAAAGATGGCATTTGATTCCTGTTCGCTTGATTCTTCAGCCTTCTTCAGGTCATTACATTGTAATTAAGCTCTTTAATTATGCGCCAAAATCTGAGAAGGAGATACGGCTGCCCTATAACTCCCGCTTCTCCTCAAGATAAAGATCTTCCTTGGCGGCTGGCACTGGACAGATCTTCCTATGTGCGTCCGTCACGATGCCCCAAATCAAAACCGGAAGTCCCGCCATTATCCGATCCAGCATCCAGGAGGTTCGGATCTATGTTTCCCCCGAAGCATCCCGTGAAAAAGAGGTGAGTGCTGCAACAATGATGCCAGCAAAAATAACAATACCAAGAGGTGCCGCTATTATCCGCCATGACCAAAGTCAAAACTTGATTTTCATGGTAGACGCATCCCCAAACCTTCCCCTGACTGGATCTCGACCCACGCCATCGACGATGCAGCCTCTAAGAGATCCAAATGAAAAAAACATGACTGATGGGGGGCGTAGATCGGGCTCCGACGTGTCCAGATCAGAACCTATAGTATCCCTACCGGCTACCGCCGAGCATACCACCGTAGCTGCTGTCGAAACACATGCTAGAGCTAGCATGCCACAGCCCACACAGCGCACAACCCTTGCCGCTCGGAGAATGAGGATCACCGCCGCCATCTTCCAGGTGGCAAACCGCTATGTAAACTGAGTCCGGTGTAGGAGCAAGTAAGTAAATTAGGGTAAGACTTAGTTCCGTCTTCGATAAAACTCAATCAAGAAGCAAAGACGTGTAATGCCGGCGGCTCTAGCACTCTCGGGTGAAGTTGTATGCCTCAAAATGCCTCAGCCTTTTCGTCTATAAAAAATATTGTCAGATTTAAAGCTCACAATTCTTGGGTGTCACCAAACTGGGTGTGAGGGATTAAGGATAAGTGTCATTACTTGCTTGTATTCCATTAAAAATCAACCAGGAAGCAAGAACGAGTCATTCATCAGCGCTGTATAGCACATGCCACCACCAATCCTCTGTCGGCAAATTAAAACTTTTGCCGACCAAGGATATCCTCCTGTTGTAGTGTATGATCTAGCTAGCTGTCGTGCATGTATTTGGAGTACGCGCGCGATATTAGTCGAGACAATCATGCGCATTTGGCACCTCTTTCAAAACCTTTGAATATTGTCCAAAGCGCAAGATGGAAAAGGAAACTTAATTACTTAAAGCCGATATAGGAGTTGAAAGGAACAAAAAGGAGGCAGCCCTGCTGTAAAAAAAACGAAATGTCAAAGTAAAAGATGGCACGTAAAAGGGATAAAAGATACGACGACGTGTGCAGTGCGCAGTTGTGCTCGTGCTACACGCTGGTACGTAAAGGAGAATCTAATAATCGAGGTGGTGGTGAAGCGTGATGATGGAGGGAATGAGCAGCAACACTGGCTGGCCTGCCCTTTTCTTGTTAGTAGATCAGGCATGGGGTCCAGCCCTGAGAAATTATGAGCCAAAGCTCCAGATTAGTAACTAGGAAATTCTGATATTAGCTAGAAACATAAAGTATTTTCATACCTACTACTCTCTGCTTTTCAAATGTAAGATGTTTTAGCATTTGTTTATATTTAAATGTATCTAAACATGTCTTATTGTGTACGTTCACTTACCTTAGTATGCATCTAAATAAAATGTCAAACATCTTTCATTTAGAAACTCGGGGATTACCAAGTTACTACTCCAACATTATGAGCAAGCCTTGTGATTCGCCATCTGAGGCCGATGATGGACGGCTGGCCGTCGTGGACTCCCCCGACCGATTGCATCTCCTTGTTGCCAACAACACGAGGACTCCATCGATCATTTGCATTTCTTGGTTGGTTGCATTTTCGAATCGTACAATTTGGACGGGATGTTGACGGGGTTGGAGGTTCGAGGATTGGGTGCAATCACAAATCCCTTGTGGTATGTGGAGTGGATCACCCTACGGAGGATACCCGGCTAGGACGAGCATGATTACTGGACGGCGATTGCTGGGGCTTTTTGAAACCACTGAGCGGCATCGTCTTCGACGGGGAATCCCTCATCCATGGCAGTGGTGGTGACCAAGGCTAAAGAGGAGGCCGAAGCTTGAAGTCTAACAAGACTCTTCCAAGGTAGCCTACTCAAGGGCGGAGCGGTGGTGATTTATAAAGTAGTTCGTTTCGCGCTCATGTCTGTGTCGACCCTTGTTGTAACCTGGCCGCTTGGCCCTTCTTCCATGAATTGTGATATGCCTTGAAAAAGTTACTCCAACATTGGCAAGATGTTTTCATCAGGATCCACCCAAGATCGACATGATTTTTTTGATAAATGCGTTTTACATAGGGTCATATTTGTAAAATTTATCGATCCACGCAGATGCAAGACCTAAAACACACCATGTGTTGTCCCTAGATAGCTAACTGGCGTATGCAGGTTTAGACGCAAGAAACCACACATGCATGTAGCCATGCATGCGCATTCATTCCCCAGCTAGCTATCGCTATAGCTATAGCTAGGGAGGAGGGGCCATGCATGCATGCGACCGACCGACTGGCTGACTGACTGACTGACCCACACGTGAACCATTTAACTCTCTTTCTCTCTGACATGCATGCATGGCGACGATTCATGGAGCAATTTAGTGAAAGAGTTTCTTGCCTGCAAACAAATATTTGCTGTCAGCTCACTCATACTGTATCCCTTCATGTACACTTGTAGTCTTGTACAGTATGTTGCGTGGGCGAGTGAGTGAGTGCGTGCAGCGTCAGGTGGTCCGTATTTACTTGTCTGATTGGTGAAATCTGTGTGGGGAGAATGAGATAGAGGAAAGCGGCCTGTGCACCACTTGAGGGAAAGATGCCTTTGTCAGCAGAGCTGCAGCAGCAGCGGCGACGAACAGCTGTGGCGCACGCACGTACGTACGTACGCCTTTGATTGTGCCACTCAGTAGAAAGAAAAGTCTAGTTCGGTGCAGATGTACCACGACGTGACTACTGTCACCTTATTTTGTTACTAGCTCTGATTAAAAATAATAGCCGTTTAAAACAGTGACACTTATTTTAAATTGGAGTGGGTAACTTATTTTGTTGTCAAGAGTAAAATACTGAATGAAAATACACATGATAGTGAGCGAGCGCCTTTTCCCATTTAACTCCGTCCCTGTTAAGAGTCGATATAGGGTGCCAGACCGGCTCCTTTCTCTTCTCCGGCGACAAGAAGATGTGTGGCTCGGCTTGTACGGAGTAGTTGTAGGTTTTAGACTAGCGTTTCTCTCATGGAGTTTGACCTGATGCCGAGTCTGAGCTCGTCTTGGGTGCTTCCGAGCGGCGTCTAGGGCGTTGGCCTCATTCTCCTCCTGCTGATGATGCTCCATTGGTTGGAGCTCAACGAGGTTGGGGGATCTACGGCCATAGCTCTGCAAATAAAGCTCGTTGTTCATCTAGATCTGGGAGAATTGGCTTCCTTTCTCCATCCTATTTAGAGGTTCCATGGTGGAGAAAGAAGATGGGATGAAAATGAGAATGGCACTGCTTTCTAGAGCACACCATCACCCTTGGGCCGCTCCTATAGCCGAAGGGCGACTTCTTCAAGCTATGTCGCCGGTCTATCGGCGTCATCTCTACTCAAACCTCCCAGCCGGTAAGCCAAATGAGAGGCCCTCCTGCAGCTTCATCTCTGCATGCTCCGTCGCAAGTGGCCTAGTGCCCGATGACGTCGCAGATAGCCGTGCTTCAAGGCTTCTTCTTTTTTAACAAGGGGAAGGACCTCGAAGGGTCCAGACTGCATTAAGTGGTGGGCATACAAGTTACAATAGGGACCTCACAGTAAAAATAAATTATAACCAAGACCCTGAAATTTACACAAAAGACCTGAACAAAAAAATTAGGAATGCAATCAGGTCCTTCTCCACCGCGGACGAGCAGCTCGACGCAGCGGCCGTCGGCACCATCGCCATGGACGACACCACTTGGAGATGGAGCAACGTAGAGCGCCTCATCGGAACTGAGAGAGGGCCTCCGAAAAGGCACGCTGGCCTTGAGGCTGAAAAAGTTATGGCCCACTAATCGCCATAGCACGAAGTGGCCACACTTTGGCTAGAGATAACAACGGTGGCACAATGAATTCCGTAAACAGCAGCCTGAAAATCTCCTCGTGGAACGGCAGATCCAACCCGGCCTTTTTCATTCCCGCAACATAGCGGCGTTGAAGAATAACATAAACAGACCCAGAAGCACCACCACAGAACCTAGCCTCCCGCCAACGGAGCAGCATCACCGATCCGCCGTCAAACTCCTCGCGCCACGAGCCAGAGGAGACAGATCTTGGAAGGATAGGCCGCAGAGAACCAAGGGTTTGGCCTTATTGAGGAAGGTGTCAAAACTCGTCGCCACCATCGACTCGCACCACGTTAGGGCTAGAGGGAGGAGAAGAACGGCACGAAGCCAGGGCTGGCTAGAGAGCCCGATCTCGAATCTTCCATTGTGAACCTTATTAGGAAAGATGCAAAGCTCCAACGCCATCACATGCATGCAGCGCCGCCTGCCGCCTGCGGAGAGCAGCGAGGACGAAGA
Source organism: Poa annua (assembly GCA_026929855.1). NCBI lineage: Eukaryota > Viridiplantae > Streptophyta > Magnoliopsida > Poales > Poaceae > Poa > Poa annua. Next base: position 45,091,220 of record CM049434.1, read on the forward strand.
AAGCAGCGGCGCGTCAGATCTGGTCGCTGAGACCCACCGTCCTACTCTCAGACGGCAGAGAGCCAGAGTAGGAAACACCGTACCTAAAGTAACCCTACAGCTATTATATACAGACCGAGCTATGCATCCTCTTTCATGCCGGGCAACAACGCCACCGAAGAGGAGAGGGGAGCGAGCCGACGAGAAGGGTGGAAGGTAGGAGACGTGCTTCAAGGCTTCGATCCAAGCTTGGTGGAGAAGGAGTTGAACAACGACTTGATCGATTTTCAATTTTCTATTCTAGGTCCTATGTGCATTTTTTTAGGGCTTGTTTGTAATTTATATTCTCTTTGACGCCCTCCTTGTAATATGTAACTCTACCGCCGTTTAATGCACCCCGACCAATTGGTTTTGTCGTGCACTGATCATTTGGCCGAAAATCTACCTAATAGCCAGAACAGATTAGTTAAGATGGCAATACACTCAAAACTTACTGAAATTTGATGGTTTCAACTTTCAAGGCGGCCGGCCGGGGGCTTTCATGGTCAAAATAGTCCCGGTTGAGTTGGAGGCGATGATCGGCTGGGCCACATGCCCACATTACAACACTTTGGCAGAAGATCCTAGCCAGGTAGCTACAGGGTCTAGCTAGTAAAAGAGTGGCACGCATGCATGGATGGATGCATGATAAGGTTTGACTAGTCGAGTAGAGTAGTTAGGGTCAAGAAAAGTATACGTGGATGTATGCATGGTTTGATATATGCTTCAGACTTTGAGACATGCTCTCACATTATTCAGGGTCGAGATTCTCACTGCCTTTAGATCCAGCACGTATGTACGCTCAAAAGGAGGCCTCCTGGTATGGTATCGTAGTGTTTCAAAGTTTGGATTTCTTTGTGATATAGTATGATGTAAGAGAGACCAGAAACATGGCTACACGGCCTACGCCTAGCACTGCTTCGATTCGGAGAGGAACTGCTTTCCATGCATGCTTGCTTGCTTGCATGGGCAACGGGCGACAGCGATCCACCCCTTTCGACTTGTCATCCACCGCTATTACCATGGATTTTGTTTCACCGGAGGGTCAATATTCACCGACTACTCACTCGGTTTCAATTTAGTTTGTGTTCTAAGTTTAGTCAAAATTAAACTTTGTTAAGTTTGACCAGATATTGTGAAAAAAAATTACATTTACAATAAATAAATCATAGTTTTAAAATCATTATAACGTATATTTTCCTATTATATTCATTTGATTTTATGAATGTTGATATTTTTTTCCTATATTTATTGTCAAACTTAATAATTTGACTTTGACTAAATCTAGAACGCAAACTAAATTGAAATTGAGGGAGTTGTATTGATGAACACTCGGAATGTCAGTATTCACCAGATCTAGAATTATTTCTCCTTTTATTTGCAACTCATACTTGTGAATTGTTCCGCTGTAAATAGCCCCCACTTCAGTAAAAAGAACCACATGGAAGGTAACTAGGACTCCATCGTCGAGAAGTACCAATTATAGGATATCTCTGAAATCTTGTAAGAAAGCATGTCTTACCAATTTTAACTGCACACAAATCAAGTTATATGTTCCGAAATACTTGTAAATTTATAAGCTACACTATAATGAAACTCTATATAATATAGAAAATCGTAAACAAGTTTCAATGGCATATAATCTAACCCAACCTTTGCAAATCACTCTCCAGAGGGCGTTGATAGGAAACAAATGGGAACAATGGTTACATTTAGTGATAGATTAATGCATGTCAATCTTTCGGATGAGCAAGATGTTTTTGTGTGGCGTTTGACTAGTTCGGGCAACTTTACTGTTAAGTCAATTTCTTTGGAATACTTAAATGGTCATACTAGATTTCTAAAAATACATTTGTAAAATCAACGTACCACTAAAATTTAAGATTTTTATGTGGGTTTTTTACCGTAAGGTTATTCTAACAAAGGACAATCTTGTGAACAGAAATTGCAATGGCAACAAGGACGGTTGCTTTTGTGATAAAGAGGAGTCTATACAACATCTCATTTTTGAGTGTCTATTCGTTAAAGTAGTTTGGCGAGTGGTACATATGTCCTTTAGTCTTGCCCCTCCTAAGAACATAACAAAAAAAAATCAGGAATTGGCTAAAAGGGGTCAATGGGAAAGATCTAAAGTTAATCCGGGTGGGAGTTGTGCGGTGATTTGGGCTACCTGGAACGTTCGAAATGATTTTGGTTTTAACGAGACAAAACAACCATATTTTTTGCATGTTATTCCTTTGGTTTCCCATTAGATCCATATGTGGTCTTATCTTCAACCGGTGGAGCAACGACATGTCATGGATTCTGGAGCGGCAAGTTGGAGTCAATCGCCAAGAATTTACACAACCGATTGGGTTGGCGCTTTGAGAAGAGAATAGCATTATGAATCTCAATCCTTCTTTCAGACTTTTCCGTTTGTTGATACATGTGTCGACCCTTTGTGACCCATTAGTTGTAACAGAGTGGTTTTAAAACTTTGAAATAAATCAATAAACGGCCATATGCATCATTTTGATGCAGAGACTGGGCTATACCCCCCCCCCCCCCCCCCCCTCGCACACGTACACACACATGAAATTTGCTCTGTACTTCTTAAATGTTAGGCTAAATATCCTTAATGTTATTATATTTCACGGTTTTGGCCCTTCCAAACAATCTGGTGCAATATTTTTTGTCCCCCCCTTCCGAATAATTTTCCTAGCTCCGCCCCTAGTTATATGCAATACTTCATAAAATCTCTCGGGTTCATATTCTATGTTACATGTAAACTTCTGAAATTTTGTAATCAAACTATTACCTTAATTTATAGGATCTTTAAATCCCCGAATTGAAACATGGAACTAAAATAGTGTGTATATATATTCGGATATCATTCTTCGTCCCAACAAGAAAATGTACTCATATGTCGATTCTTGTCTAGTAAACTTTTCTAGGATAAAAGTTCCTTCAAGTTTCACATTCTCTTTTGCCATATTTTCTAAACAGGGCCAAGTTGCTCAAAGATCTCGATGTAAAAAAATACATCTTGCTAAGGTGTGCACGTTTAACATGTAAGAATTAAGTGAATTAGTACAAATTTGTGTTGCATGAATGCTTTGGAATAGAGCTAAGTATAATGTTTGTCAATAAATGATTGATTTCATCGTATAGGAGAGAGGTGATTCATGTAGGGATATTTTGGTATCATTTTTCACACCAACAAGAAAATCTAATGTAATCGAAAGGAATTCTCATTTCGATTCTGCCCTCTAGGAACTTTTTATAGGATCAAAATCCCTATTGTCGACGAATAAAAGCACGCCTTGCTTATTAACTTCTCGGGAATATAACTCTCTCATTCTCTTTTCCCATATGTTCCAATATAGGATAAAGTTGGGTAGCTGGCTCAAAGAGTTGGGCCTACGAAAATTACTTCTGGCTCATGAGTGCGGTTTCGTAATAATTGAGTAAATGGTGCAGCTGAGACACGAGCTGCAGTTGAGATGTTCTAGTTAAGAGGGTACAGTTGAAACACTATTTACCCTGTCCCCGAAATTCTAAAATAAAAGTGTGGTGGCAAACAAATCCATTGCTAGGGTGTTAATTTCTTAATTTTACCAATAAGGATCATGCCCCCGGGAAATACCTGTTTCTTGATACCATAATGCATCACTGCATGCCAAGGTGAAAGCTTTACTTATAATATTGTCAGGGAGGGAAGGGATACGCATACATGGTTGATTAATCCGATCGAGTGACGGCTAGAAAACAAAGATGTTGGAGATTAGCCAGCTGCATGCATGCCAATAATCCAGGAGCAAACACCCAGCTAGCTGGTCCTTCTTTAGCGCGTTTATTGGCCGGTAGGAGACACGAGACGACTAGCTAATCTTAGCTGCTATATATATCCCGTCTAGGATCGAGCACCGTTTTGTGATTAACCTATGATGCTCGATGATTGTGGAGAGGACATGCATGAGTGGCAAAACACTGTAGCTGTAGTTCATCACTAATCTCTTCTCTCTCCGTCTATCGTCGGGACATGAATAGAACTGTAGCTAGCTCCTCTCGATCTCTCTCTTCTCCGTGATGAGAGATGAGAGAGAGGTTGAGTGTGTGGGAGTGAGTGTGCGAGTGTGAGTGAAGAGACCTGTGGTTGGTGCTGTTGGGGTGAGCTGTCAGCAGCATTAGATGCTCCCCTCCCTGACACTGCGCACCTGCGATGTCCCCCCTCCGCTCCGCTACCCCTGCCTTCTACCCAGCACAAATGGCCTTCGACCAACGAATGCTAGTACTGATCTCAGATCTAGGGTTAGCTGGGTTTGAAGCACAAGAGCGCGCTAGGAATAAGTTGAACAAAGATGCGCGTTGTAAAATGATTCACTGTGCTAGACCCAAAAAAAAATGCATCGATCATCGATACTGAGGCACAAGACTACTATCAAAACAAGTGGTAAGTCAACTTAATTATCTTAATATGTGTATATATATATATATATATATATATATATGAATATTTACAAGATTTAATAAAAATATTATGAAAATATATTCTATGATGAGACTATTGATATTAATTTTGTATGACATGCATGTCTATATGATTGGTCAAAGTTAGCCGTATGTGTTAATTTTTAACAAAAAAATACGCCTTATTTTGTGGAACATAGATTTCTTGTGTTTATGCGTGTTTTTATGTTAATTGTGGATTCTCTAATTAGTATGTGTTTGTAGTCGTCCATATCTTCAAGCCTTATATAATCCCTTCGTCAGTAAAATTGGAAACAAAAGAGCCCTCCACAAATAAAAATTCAAGTGACATACACATTCTAGTGTTTTTAGCGGTATAATGATTTGCTAATAGTGATAAAAGCTGCATCCATGATGTCGAGGCTGAAAACTATATGTATCTTCTAGTTTCATAGAAAAATAACATGCTGGAACTAGATCAGAAAAAACATACAACATACTATAGTTAGTGAAGTGCAAAGAAATGAGAGAAGATATTACCTTTGTCTGCTTCAGATCGGCGAGATACTAAAATTTCGAGAGGCACCATAAAATTAGTGACCATATGCAATGTCGTAGCATCTTTTATTGATGGTTTGAATAAATGTTGTACTATCTAAACTAACCATAATATATCGTAGCGCTCTCGGGAGCATATGCATTTCAAACAAATCTCGTTGAAAATAAACACATTTTTATTGTTTTTGTGCATGCATGTTTTCACCAAGGAAGACATGTTGTGTGACGGAAAAAAATACCGTTGTTCTAAACAAGATTTATTTGGCTCATATTATTTATACTAGATAATACCCCGCGCGTTGCTGCATATTTTTATAGTGCTATATATTAGAAAACCTTCTATTATAACGAATATGAATTGAGTTGTTTCATTTCTATGTTCAAATATTAACTCATAGGCTAAAGGTAAATGTGGATGGCTTAATGGGGTGGGCTAATCAGAGACTTGATGATGTGGCATGCTTGCGTGTTGAGAAAAATCAAGTAGTGGGGTGCTCCTATTTAGATAGAGAAGATTTTCACGAAGAGCAGTCAACTTATGTTTTTCTCAAAAGTATACGTGAGGCGCTATTGGACTCCGAGGGAGCAGAATAGTTATTCTACATCCACCATGTATCTTCAAAACCGTACATGATTTTTACGTCACGTAAATTTGTCTGGTGTTGGAAGTTGGGGAGAATGTACACAAATTACATTGCATAAACTATTTATTTACGTGAAGTTGCAAAAGTACGACTAAAATAGACATATTTATGTTGTTTTTGTGAACTCATATTTTGTATTTTTATGTCGATATCGTCTGTTATGGGTCAACATGAACATAAATATTTGTAAACTAACATAATTTTTTGATGTAACGATATAAACAATTAGGGATGCAAAATAAGTTCTTCTGCACATTGGGTACTGAATAGGAAGAGCTAGGTGCACGCTAGGGGTGCTCCGTAGCGGTTCTCGACTTTGTGTCCAGGCGCAAAGGAAAAGGATTCCTCTCTGTCTAGCTTTCTCCGCTCTTTGGGTTCATGATTCCAAGGTCCCACGAGCGGCCTAGCTAGCTTCGCTATACTCCATCACACCCACAGAACACAGCTCACACTGAACAGAACTGAACCGCAAAGAGAATTCAGTAATCGAGGAACTTGAGCAGCATTACATGGTTCACTAACTGGGAAATTTTAGTTTTCTATTGCAATGATGAGATGATGTTCGCAGTGCTGCATATCTAAGTCATTTAGTAAATCGTCTGTAACGACATATATATACTCCTATGTTACAACTTCCAAAGTATAAGATGTTTCAGATATTTCGATATAGACTGCTTAGGGCATGTACACTCGCGAATGCTTGAGGAGGCGCTTATAGCGGACAAGAAAAGGAAATTTATCCTAGCGTCCAGCCTTATAGTCGATTGCTTCAACGCTAGGCGTAGTTACAGGCACTTATATTTCTCCAACTGATGCTCCAATTGTCCTGCCGCAAGGACAAATCCAAGTGAAGCAGCGGGCGCAAAGTTTTGCGTCTATGGCTATAACTAAGCGCCTATAGTCCAGGATCGTACATCGTAACTGCCGTATGGCCGGGAACAAAATCCTGGCGCCCATTCATTAGCGCCTGCGTTGTACTTGCTCTTACATATCAAACTGAGTGAATATTCGTCTTGATGCATCCGAATCAGCAAAATGCTAAAACATCTTGTATTTCGGAATGGAGGTGGTATAGCTGCTAGGTATTTATGTGTTAGCTGAGCTTTTACACTGTTGTGATCTCATACAATAAAGACGTAACACTAAATATTTTTTACTCTATAAAGAAGAGTGGATTCACTACTTAGTTCTTACCCAATAGTTACGATTTTGTTGCAATGCTTAACTCCCGAAACATCTTGCCACACTAGATAGCCCTTAGTTCTGACCTTGTCGAACAACCCATACACATATTTGCTAGTGATATGATGCATAAGCGTTGTGGTGCATTTAGCTAGACATGTTCGGCAAAGTTGGCACGATTTCAAAGAATTTATCTAGATCGGTAAAACTCGAAGCACGCGTCTGATTTGTCTGCCCTGACAATTTTCATGCTTTTGGATTTTAGTAAAACAATATAATGCATTAAACGGTAAAATGTGGGAAGATATTTTACTAAATAAGTGTAATTTACTAAAGAGTAACTATGCCTAAACGGGTGAGGCTATAAGGTTTAAGCATATGAATATACCTGATATAATAGGATGAAACTCTTGGTTGATTCATGAGAAAATGGATAAACAAGTAGCAAGAGTGGTGCATGTAATGATGTGTAAAATTGGAGTTAATTGTGTGAAAAGGAAAGATTACATGCTTGCCAAAAAGACTCATACTATATCCATTACTAAATCTGAATTGCTTTCACATACAAAGTCTAAGTTTTGAACTTTGAAACACCGCCACTAATCCAAATTAGGCAGTCACTAACCACGATTAGCTGTGTTGTCCAGGTCATCAACTTATCTTACCACCGAGACATGATCACAAAGTAGCCCTAGCTCTACCCAAACGCAAACCAGGGTTATATAAAGGAGAAGGTGGGCCATGGAGTAGTAGGTCCCAATGGTTTTCTGGGGTTTAGGATGGTCATAATCAAACCTACCAACCCCACAGCTCGCACTCTCTTCCTCCTCTGACCTCTGTCCCTCCCTCTCTCTTTCTCCTCGCAAATCTCCCAGCCCCACACCTCGCTCCTCCCACCCCACCCCGCCCCACCGCCGCACCAGACACGCACGTGCGTCGCCCTCCTCCTCGGCTCCGGCGAAACAGGCAGGCGCCGCCGTCGCATGTCACTAGGTAGCTAGCTTTCTGCCGATGGAGCAGCAAGGAGCGGCGCCATCCAGCAGCACCAGCAACAGCACCAACAGCAGCCGGAGCACGTCCGACCACCCCCACCACGCCGTCCCCGCGCACCACCATCCCTTCTACTACGCTGCGGCGGCCGCGGCTACGGGCGCCGCGACGCCGCCGCCGCCGCCGTCGTTCATGGGCTCGCTCGCGATGGTTCCTGTGGCAACACCGGCGGGAGGGCAGACGAACCACCAGTCGATTACGGTTGCCGAGCCGGCGTCGGAGAAGAAGGTGGCGAAGCGGCCGACCAAGGACCGGCACACCAAGGTGGACGGGCGCGGGCGGCGGATACGGATGCCGGCGCTGTGCGCGGCGCGGGTGTTCCAGCTCACGCGCGAGCTCGGCCACAAGACCGACGGCGAGACCGTCGAGTGGCTTCTGCAGCAGGCCGAGCCCGCCATCGTCGCCGCCACCGGCACCGGCACCGTCCCCGCCAACTTCTCCTCCCTCGCCGCCTCCCTCCGCCCAGGGGCCTCCTCCCGCGCCGCGCCCTTCCAGCACCACCTCCACCACCAGACGCAGCACGACGTCGGTGCCATGCTCGGGTTCCACGGCCACCACCAGCACCAGCTGCTCCCGCCGTCGCAGCAGCACCAGCACCCGGAGGCGCCGCAAGACCCTGGCGCGGGGGAGTTCATGAGGAAGCGGTATAGAGAAGCGGACGACCTGTTCAAGGACAGTGCACGCCACCAAGAACCCGCCGGCGCCGCGGCGGGTGGCGGCGAGCCCGGGCAGCAGAAGCCCAGGCCAGCGCCTCCGCCAACTGCTGTTTCGGGGGCAATGTGGGCCATGGCGCCTAACAACGGCGCGGGCGGCGGCGGCGCCTTCTGGATGCAGCCGGCATGGACCTTCGGCGCGGGGAACACGGTTCAGGCGCCGCTGCAGTTCATGTCAAGAAGCAGCTTCCCGGGCGGGATGGGCGAACCGAACCTCGGCATGCTCGCAGCCATAAACTCCTGCGGCCGCTCCACCGGCGGCGAGCAGCATCAGCACCAGCAGCAGGAAGAGGAAGGGCAGCCGCCCGAGATGGACCAGCACCGCCGAGGTAGCACCAGCGCTAGCGCGAACGGCAGCGAGGCCGGTCACTCCACCGCAAGCCCGCAGTAAGCAAGCATGCTAGCTAGCAACGAACCATCCATTTGAGCAACCAATCATGCAGGCATATCTGGCATGGTGATAAGAGTGTTTGGAGCATTTAGCTAGTTGCTGCTGTTGCACTAGTTTATTACTCAAATCAACCAATTGTTTAGCTTGTTCTTTTCCTTGGGTGATTATTTTAGTTTGCCTTTCATTAATCCATGGTTTGTGCTGATGGAGGTGATGATTAGCAGTGGGTCCAATTGAATCAGACACCATTTGTTTACTGTCCATCGATTCTAAGAAGGTCTGAGTTTTGCACATTTTATCATTTGACGTTTTGCTATCTATCGCTATATATCCTCAGTGATCTATTTGAGTTGTACAGAATCAGTAACCTATTTTTTAGGTAAAGTCTTAGATGCAAGGTAAATCCTGATTGGGGATCATGGATTCCTCTTGAATTCTAAGGTAAGGTAGGACCTGTTTGGAAGGCAACAATTTTGTAATATTTAGTGATTTTGAATTTTCAACCTATATTCCATAATTAAATGAATTTATAGAGTTTTTGTATATTCCATAATTAAATGAATTCCTAACATTTATCAAAAGTAATTCAAAATTGAACTACAAGTATGTTACAATTTGATCGTAAAAATGACATAACTCACTTTAAGGTACCCAAGTAAGATTCTCTACAATAGCCACATAGAATGTTGAAAAATGTAAGACCTTTATATGAAAAATACAACTATACAAGACCAGATTAAAAAAATCAAAGAATATGATGAAGGGTTGAAAACACTACAATCCTTTCACATGTAGTTCTTTTATGTGACTAGTTTCTATGAAAAAAATGATAAAGTTAAATTTTGACACAACTTGAGGAGTAAAGTATTTGACCTATTAAATATAACATTGTCTTCCAAGTAGGCATATATGGCCAGTCTTAGTAATGATTTTTAGGTGTTCTCTCAATGGTTGTTGAAGCGGCAAAATTCTTCTAGGATTTTAGAAAAACAACCATGTGAAACCTTAACTTTTAGTGTTTAACTATATTGAACTTTTCTTACCCATTGTTTAGGTTATTATTTTCTGTTGGGATTTTTGTCTTCCCTTTCAGTAATCAATAGTTTGTGTTGATGGAGGTGATGATAAGAAGCAGGTCCAAATGAGGCATACACTATTCAGTCTTAAGAAGTCGGAGTTTTGCACATTTTATTTCTACAATTTCTATTGATATATCCTCGGTATTCTTTTCGAGTTGAAAACAAAACATAGTAATATATTTGTTTGATGCAAGGTAAGTCATGTTTGGACACTCTGAATTTCTCCTCAATTTTATGGCAATGTAATACCCCTATGGAAGGCGGCAAATTTTGCAATATTTAGAGGAGCAAAATATTTGACCTAAAAATATAACTTTGTGTTCCAAAAAGAAATATATGGTCATCTCAGAAATTCTTTCTAGGTGCACTTTCATCCGGTTAAAGTGCGATAATTTCTCGTGGGGTTTTAGAAAATCAACCATGCAATTACCGCAGCTTTTGTTATCAAATTGTATTGGACCGTAGTTACATTTTTTTACATTGCTCCCACATATTCTCATTCTTGTGACTGTAGCTTCACAATTTTTGCCACATGGGTCTTCCTGCCCTCACATGTCAACTGATGCACATGTGTTTTGAAATACTCATGGGTTAAAACAACGTTCATTTGAAAGTTAAGAGTTTCTAATTCATAATGGAGATGGCGAAACATGCATAATATTGTGTGGCACGATTGTGAATGCCTATCGAACGGATAAAATGAAGTAACCTCGAGCGGACTGATGTTTTTCAGCACCCAAGCACCCGCGCTATCTTTTCTAGGAAATTCAAAAACCGAGTTTAGAAAATTAGAAAGTACTCCCTCCTTTCCATATTATAAGATGTTCTACGTATTTGACATGTTGCCTATATTCGGACTAAAATGAGTGAACTTATACACTAAAATGTGTCTAGAACTCTAGATACATGTGAATGTGTAAAATATCTAAAACATCTTATATTACGAAACAGAGGGAGTAGCATTTTCGGGGTGTGAGAAAATGTTTTTTTGTTCTTGACAACTCACACCACTTGCACTTTTTTTATGAAACCTGGAATTTGGATTCAGTGACGAGCCATCCAGATATGATGATATTCTTGGCAAATCTGGATATATAGAGTAGAAAAACAATTTCCGATACAGAGGGAGTAGCATTTTTCGGGGTGTGAGAAAAGGTTCGGGTTTGGGTTTGTTCTTCACAGCTCACACTAGCTAGTTGCAATTGTTATGAAACCTGGCTGGATATGATGACGAGTCATATATGATGATATTTTTTTATGAAAAATTGTTCTTGACAACTCACACCACTTGCACTTTTTTATGAAACTGGAATCTGGATATAGTGACGAGTCATCTAGTCATCTACAAAATTAGAAAGTACTCCCTCCTTTCCACAATATAAGATGTTTTACGTATTTGACATGTTGCTTGCACTAAAACGTGTCTAGATACATGTGAATATGAAAAAGATCTAAAACATGTTATATTGTGGAACGGAGGGAGTAGCATTTTCAGGGCGTGAGAAAAGGTTTGGGTATTTTTTTGTTCTTGACAACTCACACCACTTGCACTTGGAATTTGGATTCAGTGACGAGTCATCTTGATATGATGGTATTTTTGGCAAATCTGGATAGAGTAGAAAAACAATTTCTGAAAAGCGAGCAAGTGCTCCCAAGCACCTTTCAGTCAGGGCTGTCGAGGGTGACAGGAGCCAAAATGGACAAAGAAGAGCATCATTATCCATCTTCCACGGGTAATGTTATGAGCAGCGTATGGACTGTTTCCGTAAGTGTCCATGATGTTACACGCCCCAAGCCGTGACCTGTGGAACACCAACGACGGGCATGTACGCTGACATTGATAGAATCGTTTATCGGTACTTGTGAAGAGCAGCTCCGTACCAGGATGGATGTGAACTTGTGAAGTGAACCTCTGCTCTGCTCTGTTCAGTCACAGGTGAAAACAAACACATCTCCCGGCTGTGCCCTCCATTTCTCGTTGCAGGTTTTCCGGAGGGTTTTGTTGTTTGGAGCTAAATAGCAGGAAAGTTCATAGCCTCATAGGCATGTCCTGTAGAGCGTGAGGTGGGTAGCGAATACTATTTATCATAAAAAAGAACAGTTCAATGTACCATGTTTCACTACTCAACCAAAGATGACAAGGTGTGCCCGATGACTAGGATGATACATGGATATGCATATTTTGCAGTTGGGTGATTTTTGACGTTACAACTTACAAGGTAACAAGGGGCATGTCAGAAAATAGATACGCATGGGGACACTTGTGCCATCATTGGAGACACAAGTAGAACTTACTCGGAAATCTTTCTTTTCACCAGAGTCATCCCAAGATCGGGACGGTTTCGGTATAATTTGGGCCAGGATCAGATTACCAGAAGATGACATTCCGGTAAGTTCATACTTCACAAGTTGGCTAGAGGAAAAGGTATAGAGAATAGAAGAAATAGCACAGGAATCAGGAACGGCAGCTGCTTACATTTCAAACTGATACAGCACTAGCGACATAGACCCTCATGTTCCACAATAACATGAAGACGACGGCCTAACAAGTTGTGCGCGCGACAAAGATGGGTTGAAAACTAGAAGCCTCTGCTACTGTGTGCACAACTGCACATCACCGTATCCTCTCTCAAGAGCGTGAAAGCGAGAGGCCTATTGTGCATGCATGTATCCTTAAACCATGCACACCCCCTAACCTGCCGACAGAATTTGAGCCACCTCTTTCAACGCCACAGCACTAGCCTTGCCTTCATCTTTAATTGAAAAGCATGCTGATGCGGCGAAAGAATAATTTTGATGTAAACCAAAAACATGCCAGCTTGCACGTCGGTTTGTACAGGCGAATGAACAATGACGAGAGCTCTAGGAGACGAGCTTGGACGTGACAGGACATCAACAAAAACCAATCATGACCGTTTGGAACATGGAACATCACACCGGATTAAACCGTTTAGTATGATCCACCACACACACACAGGTTCCCACAAATCAAACTGGGAGGCAAAGCAAAGACCCTACGAGCATGTGTTGCTACATTATGTACAATCTTCTCTGTCGTCGAAGAATCGGTTTTGAGGAGAGATCAGGCACGTTAGGGGTTGTTTCTTGTAGGACGACAGACATGATTCAGCTTCTTGGCATGGTCTGGCCGATGGTGCTGGGTACGACACATGAAACCATACCAACAACTGTCCCTGCTAGCAGCATCAGGTGGAAGCAGCTGCAAAACAAATGTCACCGTTGCCATTAAGGAGCTGATAAGGTATATGCAGAATTAACAAGGAATGTGCAGGGGAGCATTGCAGTGAAAGCAGTGAGAAACACAATTTAATATATTTTTTCAAACAGAGGGATGTTCAGGAACATATTCCATAAACCAGTTGAATCAGAAATTTGTAGCTTCAAATATCTAATCAGATTTGAATAACTGATAATAAGACTATTTTACGCCAACAAAACTAGGTCCACCACATACCAATTTCTGCAACCTTGTTAAGGACTTCAGGTAGAATCTGAATAAATCTTGGGCATTAAGCATGTCTTGACATTTCTTTATCTAAAAAAATGTCTGGATATTTGTTGTCCGGAATTCCATGTTCACCACGACTAATGATTGAGCTCGAAACGAATTACTAGTTTCAGCACACCCATACCAAACAAACAGGTTGGAAACCATAGGAAAAATCATTCAGTTGGTTTTTAAGTATGTATCAGATAGTGGTCTAGATTAACAGCTTGCTTTAAACTAATTCTACTTAATGCCCACTCTGCACTCAGTAACATGTACCTATTATTGTATTTAAGATGATTGTAACAACTTCTGTTCTCGTTAGTGAAGCAACTTCGACAGTATACGGTAACAGGTAACCTTTTGTGGACATAGATGTTTGTATATCAACTACATAAGCGTACTTGCAACATCGACATCTCGTTACATAAAGGCCAAGGCATATTGAAAAAATTCTGAATGATTAGCATAAGACCATGACATTATGAATTGATGGTAGGATTTGCTAGTATACATACATTTCTGGGAGTTGACACGCGGAACCAATACAGCAGAAAATCAATGAATTTGTTGTGGCAATTGCTGCATTCATTTGAAGTCAATAAAATTAGCAAAGGCACAATGATGAAATCAAGAAACTATTCTTGTCAACTCATGAAGCAATACGCAATTACTTGCAAAGATATGTCCTGGAAGTAATTGCATCCACATTATTCAACTGCAGCCTCGAGCGATCTGCATGCAGCAAGAGCACCATATTATTAATGATTCAAATGTGATTTATGGGGGAACATTGTCATAAAAATATAAGAGGCACGGGCAATGACAGTATGAGTATTGAGTAGGGTATGGTCTAACTGGTGGTTGTTGGATCGGTCTCATGCTTGTATGTAACATTTCTTCTATCAATACATCGAGACAAGCTTTTTGCATCTTGAAAGAAAAATGTGTGTCGTGTAAACCAAGTGCAAGATATCCCAAGTAGTAGCCTTTTGGTTTTCCTTCGTCAAGTCGTGAATACAGTTGTATGCAATAATTATTATCATACCATGGAAGAACTGAAGTTTTTAAGACAATTTCTTCACAGCTATCATGCATGCATAAAAACAATATTCAACTCTAAAAAATAGAACGTCACCAAGTTCTTTATTGTCGAACTTTGCTATCCACTCCGAGATTACAGCTTGCAACGTTTTGCCAGATTGCTGTATGCATCTTTCAGTAATCTATAAGAGAGAAATCACAATGTACTCAGACGTGAAACTACAATCAAGACCACAAATGAAAACGGATAAGATCATGGTATAATGTTCCTACATCTTTTTCAAATGGATTGCCCCCATGAAGCGTGTCAGGAAGTCTGCAGATACAGCGCTGAGAAATCTAGAATATAGCATACAAATCATGTCAAAATATTGCAATTGTTGTGTATGATGACGTAACGGAACAACAGGGTTAAGAAGACATCAGAGGATAGATTTTCTTACCATCCTGAAAGTTTCAGGGTTGCAGATGAGATCACAATGGCTTGAATTCACTCCTTGGGAATACCAATAAGCACCACAAAATGCCCCATCACACCCCAAACCTGCAACATAAGTTTAGTAGGTCAGCCCCGGCAAAGTTAATCGGTTTCATGAACTTCATTGTGAAAAAGGAGCAATCAAACTGCTCATGGAAACTGCTATCTTTAGAAACTACTTGACAAGCAAGAATGATGGTCATACTGTCAAGGCAGATTTATGAATAAAATAGATTTAAGTTATTAATTAATGGTAAATATCTAAGCAAGCCCACACAAAATATAACGCGTTAAATTTCAATTTCAACAACATTGCACTAAACCAGGGTAGTGTTAAATAGCATATCAAATGAACACAACAATATTATCCATGGAATTTACAAGAGTACAGACGATCCCAATTGGAAAATTACATTTTTGTTGTGTGCTGGTGCTAGGTCTAGCAGGCATCATTCCTCCACATCCATTACACTGCAAGTGTGCTGCTCCCGTACTGCATCTAAATCCAACAAATTCAGTACCTGCAACAGTCATATGTTGTCAAAAGAGAAACAAACTTCCTACGGAACATGTAAATTGAATGCTGAATATAGAACTCAACTAATTATTCGACTGCTGTAGTCTCTTTTTCACATTTTTTTTTTGAAAAGGGAGGCAAAATATTTACCTCATCCATTAATTAAGAGGAGAGATGCCCAATTTATTTACGGAAAATCGGGCAAAAACCGTTACAAACTTGGTCACAAAAGTAACCAAGACACCACCCAACACACAAGTGGACTACTCCCAAAATAGACCACACAACCAAAGAAACACACAAACACACACTCGCAATACGATACTCATAGAACCGTCATCGAAGCGCCCCCGTAGACCAGCAATGACACGAGAAAACCACATGTGCACAGCCAACAAGCACAAGCACAACCATGATGACACATCAATACACCGAGAGCCCTCCATCAAGTAAACTCGGTCGCCTTTCCCGTAGCGCCACCCTTTCTGCTTCTGCATTTTGATTTCTCCTTCACACCACCTTTTTTGGTCTTATCCCTGCTAGCCTTCTCCTTCAGGAGACACCCAATCGTCTTGCTGGATCCAGGGTTAGCAGCAGCCAAGGTGGCGAAGAAATCGCAAATCTCATTGGCGACAAGGAACCCAGGCACACGTGGCAAAGGACCAGACGTAGCAACCACATCACCAACAGGAACGGAAACACGCGAGAGGGAAACTGCACTATCCACAACGCCACTTTTCTCAAAGTCTAGCACCTGACTTTGCGGTGAATCCACAACTGAAACCTCATGCGAGTCTACCTTCACTTGCTCACCAGAAAGAGGCAAAATCGGTTCCCCACACAACTCCAGAAGTTCGGGCATCAACTGCATCACCGGAGCCATGACCGACGAGCTAGCCCTAGCCGTAGGAGAGAAACTGCCGTAGAGACCCGATTCTCTCATGCCCGTGTGGCCAACATCAGTCACAATCAAAGGGCGCAACTCAGAACCATTATGCAACACAGGCGGCGACTGGGATAGCTTACCAAGTGCAGTCTCAGCCCGCTCCAAGAAGCTCCCAACACGTTGCATCAAGCCTTGCATGGAGTCAACGACATCGCGCAAAGGTTGGACCGTCTCCTCAAGCCGAAAGGAAGTCATGCCAAGTAGCTCAGAACGCAGCAGCTTATCTCTTTTTCACATTTTGGTTTCTTATCTGTTGGGTTTCATATCTAGCCTACCCCAACTTGCTTGGGACAAAAGGCTTAAGATCTGCCTTTGCCTTAACTTTAATGAAAAAAAAAACAAGCTACTAATACAACCACATAATGTACTCAGTCTGAGGTCATCCCAAAAGTAGCACATACTATGTTGTATCAGAAAACGACTATTATAGTGATGAAAATATCCCTACTTAAGAACCTAAAGCACGAATGTACTGATCCATGTTGGTCAAAATGACAGAAACACTAGATTAATGTAATATAATGTACAAAAAGGAATTTCCATATTTACCACATTGAGGACATGGAAGTTCTGCATCGTTGCTTTCATCACTTGGACGTGCCAAAGGGCGCTTCCTTGATTGATTTTTCTGCTTTCCCAAAACCTACAGCATGAAATAACACGTCACACACTATTGTGAATCTAGGTAACAGAGCAAGATCATATATGCATGATAATACACGTGTGAAGTAGATAATACAGTAAGCAACAATTTATGAACCTC
The DNA here is from genome assembly GCA_026929855.1 of Poa annua. Taxonomy (NCBI): domain Eukaryota; kingdom Viridiplantae; phylum Streptophyta; class Magnoliopsida; order Poales; family Poaceae; genus Poa; species Poa annua. Next base: position 45,108,560 of record CM049434.1, read on the forward strand.
AGACTCGGTAGGTTTAGCAAGGAGGCACTGTCACCTGTTACTTATGTTGTTCATAGCGACTACGAGACAAACTAACCTTGGGACACAACTGCAGAATTTGCATCCAGTGTTATATTCTTATAGCAAATTCAAATAATAACATTGGATCCAGTGGTATACCTGTTAATTTATTTAATAAATTAAAACCATAACATTTTAGGTGAATCTCTGCAGGTTCTATGTTCCATGAATTCACTTGCCAAAAATGTTATATGAACTTCTATATTCCTGTTTAATGTTGTCATACTTCATATGTCGAGCTCACAAATTGAAACTGAGCTTAGATTTCCTAGGAAAAATGACAGATACATTGTGTGACAAACCTCACAGAAATGTGATGTTTGCCAAGCCTCGGAAAGATGCCTCACCACATTATCGTGTCACATGCCCTTAACTGCCTATATTTATGTGCTGCTAGTGATAATTGATGGAATAGCTTACCCATTTAAGCTCATGCGCATTGAAATATGTTGAACCGTTATTGGGCCTGGCCCATGTATGTGAGGGCTGTGTACTAGAAGAGGAGTTGTACGCTTCCTCTCTGACCTAATCCAAAAAGTCACAGCAAGCCTCAGCCGCCGGCAGTCATGGACACCACCAAGGTGAGCTCCTCTCAGCTCGACATGGTATCAGAGCAAGGTTGGTCTGGCTGCTAGGATAGCTACCCGTCGGAGAGCAGCAGAGAGGAGGCGGCTGCACGCGTGCTGCGTGCGCGCGTGAGCAGTAGGCGGAGAGGAGGAGGCCCAGCAGAGAGGAGGAGGCTTCTTGCGTGCTGCTGGGAGGTGCTACAGCTGCTGATTCGGAGGTGCAGCTGAGGAGAGGAGGAAGAAATTGCTGCTGCGTGCAGCTGCTCACCAAGAAGAAGAAAGTCGGGACAAGGGAAAAGTAGCACGGGCTGCTGTTGCTGCGTGCTGAACTGAGAAGAAGGGGTGAAGATGGGTGATCAGAAGATTCTAGCTGAAGCTCTAGAGAAGCTCACGATGTTCCTCACCTCCAAGACGGATGGCTCGAGCTCGGGGGCTGTTGTTCCTCGGCCGGAAGTGGTACAAAAGATTGATTTGCCACCCAGTGAAATTAAGTTAGAGGGTGTTACCAACTATCTAAGTTGGCCCAGGAGGGCAATGTTGGCTGTGGAGCAGAAGGATCTTGATGGGCACTTGGTTGGTACCGTTGGAGAACCAGAAGACAAGATTAGTGTGGAGGGGAAGAAGTGGAAGACCATCAACTCTTTGCTTGTTGGGTGGTTGTTGAACTCGGTGGTGCCCTCCATTGCTCGCTCCGTGGAGGGGCTAACCACAGCTGCAGAGATGTGGAAAACTTTGTCTACACAATACTCCGGCAAGGGAAATGTCATGCTGATTGCCCAGATTGATGGGAAGATTCATCGTCTTCGTCAAGGTGAAATGTCAGTGATGGCATATGTGGCAGAGCTGCAGGCTTTGTGGGCAGATCAGGACAACTGTGACCCTCTCGAACTGTATGACGCAGCCAGCATCGAGTCAGGGCATAAGTGGATGGCACGTAGGCGTGTGTTAAAACTATTAGATGGACTCGATCGTCGCTTTGATGGCAGGAAGGCTTCCCTGATGCATCAAACCTCCTTGCCTACTATTGATGAGGCTATTGCAGCAATGACTCAAGAGGAAGTGCGTCTTTCTCTTGAGCAAGTAGATGAGAAGGTTGTGCCGACTCCGACGTTTGCAGTTACTGAGCGCAGGGAGTGGAAAGATACCAGGGACTGTTTTACCTGTGGGGAGCAAGGTCACTTGAAGTGGAACTGTCCAAATCGTGGTAGAGGCAGAGGATATTATAGAGGGGGAGGTAGTAGGATGTTTGGAGGCAGAGGTGGTTACTCAGGGGGTCAGTATGCTAGAGGCAGAGGTGGATATTCAGGACACTCAGGGGGTCAGAAGGCACACATGGTAGTTGAAGAAGACAATGGGACACCAAAGGGCCCAAAAGTAGATGATGCCACCTATGGAATGAAGGTAATTTTGAAAGGGCATCTCTTGCTGCTAATGAACTTGATACAGAATGGGTTCTAGACTCCGGTGCCTCTAAGCATGTTGGGGGTAAATTCTCTGTGTTTGAGTCTTACAGTAAACATCCTTCTACCCACAAGGGTACCATCCAAACCGCTGATGGTACAAAACAGCCTGTTGTCGGGGTTGGTACAGTCAAGTGTACTCCAAACATCTCTCTATCCTCGGTTTTGCATGTGCCAGCGTTTCCAGTCAATTTGGCATCTTTAAGTGCACTGATTGATCAGATTGACTGTGGTGTGATTTTTGACAAGTTCGGTTGCTTGATTCAGGAGCGACAGACGAGACAGATGGTTGGGACTGGCACCAGGCGTAGGGGGCTTTGGTACATGGACAAAGGTGTGCAACCGGATTTGGTGTATGCTGCAACCATGGAGGACAAGGAGAAGCGTGCGATGATTCATCACTGTCGGATGGGGCATGTATCTTTCGATAAGATGAGTAGAATATTTCCTGATGTTATGTGCGGAATAAGCAAGGACAATTTGTCATGTGATGTTTGCGAATATGCTAAGCACACAAGAGCCTCGTATGTGAGTAAGGGGCTCAGGAGTATATCTCCTTTTATGCTTATTCATTCGGATGTATGGACATGTCCAGTGGTGTCAGTAAATGGAATGAAGTATTTTGTGACCTTCATTGACTGCTATTCTCGTATGACGTGGGTTTACTTGATGCGTCATAAGGATGAGGTGTTTAACTGTTTTCAGAACTTCCATGCGTATGTGAAGAATCAGTTTCAGGTGCAAGTGCAGGTGATCAGAACTGATAATGGCACAGAGTATGTGAACACAACATTTGGGGCATTCTTGTCTGCCCAGGGAATTCTTCACCAAACATCCTGCCTAGATACTCCTCCACAAAACGGTGTGGCGGAGCGCAAGAATCGCCATGTTTTGGAAGTAGCTCGCTCGTTGATGTACACGATGAATGTCCCCAAGTTCTTGTGGAGTGAAGCAGTCATGACAGCCACATACTTGATCAACCGAACCCCTTCCAGGATACTCGGTATGAAATCCCCATGTGAGTTGTTGTTTGGGAAAAATAAGTTTGTTGTCCCTCCAAAGTTATTTGGAAGTACGTGTTTTGTTCGGGATCATAGGCCGTCTATTGGTAAGTTAGACCCACGGGCACTGAAATGTGTGTTTATGGGTTATTCATCAAGTCAGCAGGGGTATAAGTGTTGGAGCCCCTCTGCAAAACGCATGTTTGTCAGTATGGATGTCACCTTCAGGGAATCTGAGCCATTCTATGGTGAACCGACTGATCTGAGTCTGTTATTCGCAGAACTTGACCACCTACACTCTGTGCAAGATGGTCACGAGGGGGAGAATGATTTTGTGGGTGATGTGCAGGTTCCGGTTCAGCCAACAGTGGGCACAATACCCACAATTCCCACAATTCAAATTGGTTCTCTCCAGTTTCCTGCTCCTGTTCGAGATCGTTGGCCGCAGAATCTTCGTGTGTATTCTAGACGACAGACACATGTGCAGGGGGGGCAGCAAGGCAGTGATACGACCTCATGTGATACTGAGGAACAACAAACACATGTGCAGGGGGAGCAGCAAGGCCGTGATGCTAGCTCATGTGACACTGTGGATCTTCCTATTGCTTTGAGGAAAGAACCACGAGCTAAAGCAGGAAGGCCCCCTGAAAAATACAGAGATGAGCAAGATACTATAGTGGTAAAGAAGGCACTACAAAATACACGGGATGATCATGATATTGGAAATTTTGTGTCTTATGAGGCTTTGTCTCCTTCCTACAGAGCCTTTGTTGCCTCTCTCCAATCTGCGTCTGTCCCAAAAGATTGGAGGAGCGCAAAGCAAGATCCGAAGTGGCGTGCTGCGATGATAGAGGAGTTGGAAGCACTAAAGAAAAACAAGACATAGGTGCTAACAACATTGCCAGAAGGAAAAAGGGCGGTGAGTTGTAAGTGGATCTATACTGTAAAGCAGAATCCCGAGGGGAAGGTGGAACGGTACAAAGCTAGATTGGTCGCTCGAGGGTTTAGTCAAACATATGGAATTGACTATGATGAGACGTTTGCTCCGGTGGCAAAGATGAACACAGTAAGGATTTTAGTTTCTTGTGCTGCTAACTTTGGGTGGAAACTGCATCAACTAGACGTTAAGAATGCATTTTTGCATGGTGACCTGAAGGAAGAAGTCTACATGGAGATACCACCAGGCTTTGGTACTTCAGAGACCACTGGGAAAGTATGCAGGCTGAAGAAATCCTTGTATGGACTGAAGCAATCACCAAGGGCATGGTTTGATAGGTTCAAACGTGCTGTTTGTGGTATGGGGTATGGCCAATGCAATGGTGATCACACGGTGTTCTACAGACACTCTGATAAGAAAATCACCATTCTTGCAGTTTATGTAGATGACATAATCATCACTGGAGATGATCAAGAAGAAATCAAGAGGCTGAAGGAGTGTCTGAGTAAGGAGTTTGAGGTAAAAGATTTGGGCAACCTAAAATACTTTCTTGGTATAGAAGTGGCCCGGACAGAGAAGGGGATATCTTTGTGCCAACGGAAATACACCCTAGATCTCTTGAGCGACATGGGCATGATGGGATGTCGTGCAGCCCCCACTCCAATTGAGCAAAATCATCGAGTGACAGCACAATCAGGTGAGTTAGTGAACAAGGAAGACTATCAGAAATTGGTTGGGAGGTTATTATATTTGTGTCATACTAGACCTGACATTACATACGCCGTGGACGTAGTGAGCAGATACATGCATGAACCAAGAAGTGGGCACCTTGATATAGTGCACGGAATCTTGAGGTACTTAAAGGGGACCCCGGGAAAGGGGTTGTGGTTTGCAAAGAGTAGACATCTTGAAGTGGATGGCTATAGTGATTCAAGCTGGGCTGATTGCCAAGATGATAGAAGATCAACATCAGGTTATTGTGTGTTTGTGGGAGGGAATTTAGTGTCTTGGAGAAGCAAGAAACAGTCTGTCGTGTCTAGATCAACAGCTGAAGCTGAGTACAGAGCCCTATCTCATGGGTTGAGTGAGATGCTCTGGGTGAAGCATCTTCTGGGCGAGTTGAAGCTCTTGAGGAAAGGGCCTCTGAGAGTGTGGTGTGACAATCAGTCAGCAATCAGCATTGCAAATAACCCAGTTCAACATGATAGGACAAAACATGTGGAAATTGATCGCTTCTTTATAAAGGAGAAACTTGATGCTGGGATCATCAGCCTTAGTCATGTGAGCTCTCAACAACAGTTTGCAGACTGCTTGACAAAGGGTTTGGGAACAAAGGAATGTAACTTGGTGTGTGACAAGATGGGGTTGATTGACATCTACCATCCATCTTGAGGGGGAGTATTGAACCGTTATTGGGCCTGGCCCATGTATGTGAGGGCTGTGTACTAGAAGAGGAGTTGTACGCTTCCTCTCTAACCTAATCCAAAAAGTCACAGCAAGCCTCAGCCGCCGGCAGTCATGGACACCACCAAGGTGAGCTCCTCTCAGCTCGACAAAATATATAGAGTTATCAACTGTAATCTAAAAAACTTCATCAGCAATTAGTTACAAAGAAACTACCGCAAGCATTTGAAAAAAGGTGCGTAAAGAATAAGATAACCACACTTGGTGCATTTAGAGAACAGTGTTTACAAGCAATTCTTGTAGTAAGGTTTTGGACTCACAAGATTCGATTTAACCGAGGCATATGACTCTAACAACGCAATCTCTTCATCAGACCGCTGAAGTGACGAAAAAGCTTTTAGTATAGCCTACAAAAGAACCAATGAAATGAAAACTAGTAGTGTACACCAACAAAATTTCTAGGAATAAAATTCAGGAAGGAATGCAGTCACTAGCAAATTAGCATACCTCTTCGATATTATGAAGGAAGTGATTCCTTCCAACTGATTGCACTGCTGTCCTACATTGTGGACAGGCAGCACTCTGACTTTTATCACGGGAATTACTTGAAGACCTCCTCAACCACTCAGAGAAGCAGCCATTGCTTAAAAAAGTAGAGAAATGATCACCACCTAAGATTTTAAACTGGGACTCTGAGAGTGCCTAGGAAAGCTAGAAAAGTACCAGAAGTTATGGAAGCAGGGAGCAACAGTAACAACATCATGCCACAAATTCAGGCATATGCTGCATTTTGCATTGTCAATATCTAGTACAATCTGACATCATCATTTAATTACAAGTTAGTACATTGGAATTAGTGCGCAAAGATTATCGTTATAAAAAGACCTATTTTTATAAGATTACCTTTACATTGTTTTCATTATGGTCCTTCGTGGCTGTTATATCAAAGGTATACACTAAATGTCCTGGAAACAAAATGAATAACATGAATGCATTACAAAAGAATCCATTTCACTGTACAGTATAAGAGAAGAACAAAAATAGAGAACCCTAAATTGTAAAAGATTTGCCAAAACTACAAAGACTACATAATAATTTAATGTAGCTACAGGCTCTGCAAGTTTGACAAACATTATCAGAACGTGATGAGTGGTAGGTTTGCCTACAGTGAGGAAGCTCTGGGTTGTGGACTGAGAAAGTATGCAAGACAATTTGAATGACATCAGGGTATACATATATTTTGAGGTCTTTAGAGTTAACAAACAGACAAACAAATGTAGAATTGTAGCAGATACATGTTACATTTTGTAAACCCAGAAACTACCTTGCACAGAATGCTATCTTTTAGCTACATAACAACACAAAATGGCTCAAAGAATGCACATTTAGTGAAAATAGTCGCAAAAAATCTGTTCAGCGTCATAAAGGTAGAAGGAAAAAAAAAATTCTCTCTTCGAAAAAAGGATACACGACATGCATTGCCACTACTCTGTGTAGTACAAATTGAAAATGCAAAACTATATGACCTTCTCTCTGGGGTCCTGGTACAATTTCGCTCCCTGGTTTGATGTCAACTACTTCTTGCTGGATAACTCTTCCATCAACCATTATTGCATCCGAGCTTTATCAATGGTACATGGACAATGGCAAAGCATGGACATTAGCAAGAATGTAATGAGAAAAAAGTGACACAAAGATGACATTTGACAAGCATGCAACATTAACAAGAGGTCTGACAAAATAAGCAAAGATTGTATTCAAGTCACGGAAGAGCATGGATACAGTAGTACAACAAAGGGAAAGAATCCACCTTTGTTACAATTCGCTCTACCCAATCCCACCATTCAAGCGAACAGACCATAAACCACCAAAACAAAAGAGACTCCATACACATCCAATTGTGACATTCTATCGCAATCCCCTTATACAAGAGCAGAAATGCAACCGAAATAGGGCCGTAAAACCACACCAGAACCCGCACTTTCCCAACAATGCGCGCTCCGCGAGATCGCCAGCACCATAAAGAACCAACCACAGATCAAACCTGAGGTTCCGGATCGTCGCCGTCGACGAGTCGCCGCCGCGCCTAATCTCGCACCACGCGAGCTCCTCCCCGCCGGCGGCGGGGGCGACCAGGGAGCATACCACGGCGTCGTGATCGGCGACGGTTACCTCCGGGTAGGAGGAATCCGCGGGCACTGGAAAGGAATGCACGGGACGGGCCAAGAAACAAGAAAAGAATCAAGAACCCGTGAGGCTGAAGAAACCCAAAGGAAAGAGGATCGGTCGGGTTGAGAAGGCAGGTTACCTAGCCTGGCCCAGACGCCGGCGGTGGGTGGGGACGAGGAGGAGGGGTTGGAGTTGGAGCACTCGCCGGAGTCCATCGGAAAGGGGGACTAGAGAGACGGCGGGGAGCAAACGAAGCAGAATAGGAGATGACGTGCGTGGAGCGACGGCAGCGCGTGTCCGTTCCGTGGAGTGTGGGGACCTCGATTCAGAGTACGGGCTTTGGGTGACTTGTGGGCCGGGTAACGGGGGCCCAAGGTCATTTTCAGCCTTTCAGGTGCTCCAAGTCAACTAGTCGACCTCAAACGGGACCTTTGTTTAATTGTTTGGAACGAACAACACGATCTCCGATAATCGAAGCATAATTTTGCTGCCACCCGGAATTGTACTGGCTTCCCTAGGCAGTAAGGGCATGCAGAATGATAGAGAAATCACGCATTTCCTTATCCGTCTACATCATTTAAATAAGACAAAATATATAAGTTATGAAGTACAATACATTATCTTTTATTGACATCCTAATAATTAATGTGAATCAATTATAGAAAATTATGTTTCTAAGAGGACATATAATACAATTGAGAAAATAGTCTTCTCATATTGTTTAAGAGATCATCTTAATTAGATCAGATGAGACAACCTTCTTTTTATTCATTATCTCTCCTCCAGTTAAGCAAAACTCACACGTGATAACTTTAAGAGAAGGTTGGCAGCAATATTCCCATTGGGGATAGGTACCTGCGAGGATTTACCCACCATGGAGCGGAAAAGGGGCGTAAAATTCACCCTGTGAGATTGCTTGGAAGCGTCTTACGGGTGGGGTGATAATAATTTTCTTTATGCGGACTCCATCGATACCGACGAAGCGGTGATGTGGACCACAAAGACATAAAACATATTGCTAAATGCTCTATCGTTTTTCTCCACTATCCTCTCCGCAATCTCACCTCTTCTAGTCGGTGTCGAGGTCCCATTGAGATATGACAGGTATCGGTTATAGGTGGGGAAAGAGCCATGTCCACCCCTATAGCTTAATGGGGATTGTCGAGGACTGGGCGAATGACATAGTCGTCCTCGACCATCCACTTACTTGTTTCCACCTTGACAAAGCAGTAGTAATTATGCAAATACATCCAATGGAAGGGTGACAACACAATGAGATAGATTGTGAAAAAATGATGTGGTTCTCTCCACAAGCTCTCTGTACTATATGCTGCACAATGGGGGCATTGTCTTTCACTGCCGAAATTTGGTAGGTCTGAATACCTATGTAGATCAAGATCTTTCTATTGCCGGTTGTCTCGACAAAGATGTATAGTGAAGGTCGAGTTCAAACACGGCATGGTCTTCTCAGGATGGTCCATGTCCCCTTTGCCAGGAACAAGAGAATCAAGATCACATTAGCTTCTTTCATAATATCCAAGCATTCAAATTGTATATTTGTGACTAAACAAGAGTATAGTTTATAATCAATAAGTGTAGAGATGATTATGGTAGACTGTAAACTATACCATATCCATTAATTGAAAAGTTGTGATACTAAATTAAACATTGTGGACGCTTGAGATGGAGAGTGTCTCATTCAACTCGTGATTTATATTGGTATGTATATATAGCTAATAGCACAACTATATTACAATCAAAAATAACATATGCACTGATATCTTGTTTTATGCAAAAGAACCAATAGTCCAATATTGTTGCCCTTGAAAACGAAAAAACAACCACTATCATCTAAGAGCATCTCCACCGGGGGCCTCTAAATGTGTGTCCGGCACCCCCCAATTGGGCCTCCTTTGAGTGCCGGACATGTGTCCGGTCAACATTTAGAGGCCGCCCACAGCGGCACTCCCCAAAGGCCCACACCCCAATCGCGAGCACACTGTCGAACACCTCGCGGGCGCTTAAAATAAATTGCAAACTAATATAAAAAGTTCAAATTTCATTCATTTTTGTTATATATTACAATTTTTTTTAATGAATTTGAACCCTAATAACCCTAGCATAGCCCTAACCCTAATCTAAACTCCGTCGAGGCCGCCCTGGCCTGCCTCGCCGTCCTGTGCCGCTCTGGATAGGCGCGAGCGCACACGCCTCTCCTGCCGGAGCGTGCTCTCCACCCGGCGCATGTTGGCCCTCTCGTCTGTAGCCTCCCTCGCCTCGCGCGCCTGGCGCAGCTCGTCGATAACCGCCAGCTGGGCGGCCTCCATCGAGGCCCGGTCCGCCTCCCGCTCCGCGGCCATGGCGTTGAGGTCCGCGTACGCCGCGCGCTCGGCGGCCATGAAGGCGCGGTAGCGATCGTCTCGCTCCGCGGTCTCGAGGGAGGCCTTCAGGATGGCGGCCTCGATGGCGTCGCCAACCGCCTCGTAGGCTGCGGTAAACTAGGTGGCCACCTGCTCAGCGTGCCAGGTGTCGAACGAGTTCATGGCGACGACCTGGTCGGGCCACAGCGGCGGCGGCAGCTCCTGCTCCGGCGCCGGCTCCTGCTCCTGCGCCGGCTCCTCCTCCTGCGCTGGCTCCTCCTCCGGCGGCTCCTGCTCCTGCTGGTCGTCGATGTCGTGGACGTTTGATAGGTCTCCAACGTACCTATAATTTCTTATGTTCCATGCTTATATTATACCAATTGCTACATGTTTTATATACACTTTATATGGTTTTTATGCATTTTCTGGGACTAACCTATTAACAAGATGCCACAGTGCCAGTTCCCTGTTTTCTGCTGTTTTTGGTTTCAGAAAAGCTGTTGAGGAAATATTCTCGAAATTGGACGAATCAAAAGCCAAAGTCCCTATTTTTCTGGGGAGCTTCCAGAACACCGAAGACGAGACGGAGGAGGGCACCGAGGCGCCCACACCTATTGGTGGCGTGACCCCACCTCCTGCCGCACGGCCACGTGGTGTGGGGCCCTCGGGCCTCCACCGCCTTTGCCCTTTCGCCTACTTATACCCCCCGACAGATCAAGACCTAACACCCGAACACTTTTCCACGATACGTTCCAGAGCCGCCGCCGTCAACCCTAGTTCGGGGGGGTTCAGAAGCTTTTCCCGGCACCCTGCCGGAGAGGGGAATCATCACCGGAGGGCTCTACATCACCATGCCCGCCTCCGAACTAATGCGTGAGTAGTTCATCCTTAGACTACGGGTCCATAGCAGTAGCTAGATGGTTGCCTTCTCCTATTGTGCCATCATGTTTAGATCTTGTGAGCTGCCTATCATGATCAAGATCATCTTTATGTAATGCTACATGTTGTGTTTGCTGGGATCCGATGAATAATTGAGTACTATGTCATTTGCTTCATAATATATCTTGTGAGTACGTTATCTATGATCTTACATGCTCTCCGTTACTAGTAGATGCTCTGGCCAAGTAGATGCTTGAGACTCCAAGAGGGGGTATTTATACTCGATAGTGGGTTCATGTCTCTATTTAATCTGGGGGAGTGACAGCAACCTCTAAGATTGTAGATGTACTGTTGCTACTAGGGATAAAACAGTAGTTCTTTATCTAAGGATATTTGTGCTAATTACATTACACACTTTACTTAATGCAATAATCTGTTGCTTGCAACTTAATACTGAATGGTGTTGCGGATGCTATCCTGAAGGTGGATTATTAGTCATAGATGCAGTTGGATGACGGTCTATGTATTATGTTGTAATTCCCAAATGAATCTCACACTAGACATCATGACTTGTATATGCATTGTTATGCAGTTCTTTATTATGTCAATTGCCCAGCTGTAATTCATTTACCCGCATGTATGCTATTATTATTTATGGAGAGACATCACTAATGAACTATGGACCCCGATCCTTTTTCCTTAAACTGATAATACAATCTATTGCAATACTGTTACTTTCATTCTCTGCAAACAAACATCATTTTCCACACATACGTTTAATCCTCTGTTACAGCAAGCCAGTGAGATTGACAACCTCACTGTTAAGTTGGGGCAAAGTATCTTGGTTGTGTTGTGTGCAGGTTCCACGTCAGCTAAGCACCAGCATTTTTCTGGCGCCGTTGACACCTTCAGAAGTGCCTTCATCTCCTACAGGTCCGATAACCATGGTTTCATAACTGAGGGAAATTTGCTGCTGCACTACTTCATACCTTCCTCTTGGGGTTTCCCAACAACACCACACCGGTGCATCAAGCATTTTTCTGGCGCCGTTGCCGAGGAGAAGGAGCGCCTCTGTTTAGAAGACCTTGACACTCCCTCGTCAACTTAGTGATGCACTCACGGGTGTGTAGTTGGAAAACCCCAAGAGAAGGTGTGAAGTAGTGCAGCAACAAATTTCACTCAGTTATGAAACCAAGGTTATCGAACCAGTAGGAGATGAAGAACACGTCTGAAGGTCTCCCCTTTGCAATGGCGCCAGAAATTGCTTGGTGGCGTGTAGTTGACGAGGGAGGTGGAACCTGCACAACACAATCAAGAAACTTTTCCCCAACTCAACAGTGAGGTTGTCAATCTCACCGGCTTGCTGTAACAAAGGATTAAACGTATGTGTGGAGGATGATGTTTGCAGAGAATGAAAGTAACAGTTAGCAGTTGGTTGTATTATCAGTTTAAAGAAAAGGACCGGGGTCCACAGTTCACTAGTGGTGTCTCTCCATAAATAATAATAATAGCATACATGTGGGTAAACAAATTACAGCTGGGCAATTGACAGAATAAAGAACTGCATAATGATGCATATACTAATGACATGATGTCTAGTGTGAGATTTATTTGGGCATTACAACAATATACATAGACCGTTCCAACTGCATCTATGACTAATAATGCACTTTCCGGTTAGCGTCCGCACCCCTTTCAGTATTAAGTTGCAAGCAGCAGATTATTGCATTAGGCAAAGTGTGTAATGTAAGTAATACAATTATCCTTGACAAAGTACTATTGTTTTATCCCTATTAGCAACAGTACATCTACAATCTTAGATGTTGCTGTCACTCCCCCAGATTAGATAGAGACATGAACCCACTATCGACCATAAATACCCCCTCTTGGAGTCACAAGCATCTACTTGGCCAGAGCATCTACTAGCAACGGAGAGCATGCAAGATCATAAACAACACACAACATGATATATTATGAAGCAAATGACATAGTATTCAATATCCATCGGATCCCAGCAAACACAACATGTAGCATTACATAAAGATGATCTTGATCATGATAGGCAGCTCACAAGATCTAAACATGATGGCACAATAGGAGAAGATAACCATCTTGCTACTGCTATGGACCCGTAGTCCAAGGATGAACTACTCATGCATCAGTCCGGAGGCGGGCATGGTGATGTAGAGCCCTCCGGTGATGATCCCCCTCTCCGGCAGGGTTCCGGGAAGAGCTTCTGAACCCTCCCGAACTAGGGTTGACGACGGCTGCGGCTCCGTAAGGTTTTTGGGAAAAGTGTTCGGGTATTATGTCTTAGGTTTTCGGGGGGTTTAAGTAGGCGAAAGGGCGAAGGCGGTGGAGGCCCGAGGGCCCACCCTCAGGTGCTGGCGCGGCCAGGAAGGGAGCCGCGCCACCACCTGATGGCGGCGCCTCGGTGCCCTTCTTCGTCTCTTCTTCGGACTTCTGGAACGTGTCGGGAAAAATAAGGTCTTCGGTATAAAAATTGTCCAATTCCGAGAATATTTCCTTAAGTGGATTTCTGAAACCAATAACAGCAGAAAAACAGGGAACTGGCACTGTGGCATCTTGTTAATAGGTTAGTCCCAGAAAATGCATAAAACAACACAAAGTGTATATAAAACATGTAGAAATTGGTATAATATAAGCATGGAACATAAGAAATTATAGATACGTTTGAGACGTATCAAGCATCCCCAAGCTTAGTTCTACTCGTCCTCGAGTAGATAAAACGATAACAAGAATAATTTCTGAAGTGACATGCTTTCACACAATCTTGATCATATAATAATGTAATGCATGTAAACTGAGATCAAATGAATACAAGTTGTAGTTTATATTGATATCAAATGAGTAATGAGTAAACAAGTAGGAAGAACAAAGCAAAACTTTCAATGAATTAGAACTAGAGAACAATCAACAGTGCAAAGTAGATATTAAAGATGATTTAAGCTTCAAGAACAACAATATAATCATCTAATGAATCAAACACTCATGACAACTTTGTGAAAGGATCAAGTCAAGCAATAACAATATGCACGTAGAAAATCATCTCTCTATTTGTTCACTCAAAGACAAGAAAGTGTTCAGCGTTGGTTCCTGGCACCAGAATGTTGTGGCTAAAAGAATGATAATGGGGGTTTGGAAGGCCAACGGAAGAAAGTCTCACACAGCTGAAAGTGATCATTAGACAAGAGGAAGTCTTATAATCGAAGCTATGCAAGGAGTAGTGATTGCCACACAACGGATGCACATAGAGCTATAAGTGTATGAAAGCTCTCCAATGGAACTAGTGGGGGTGCATCTAACTTGCTTGCTCATGAAGACCTAGAGCACTTTTGAGGAGGCTCATCATTGGAATATACAAGCCAAGTTCTATAATGTAAAGTTCCCCACATAGTTATATAAGTAGAACATGAAAACTCTCACATATGGAGTAAAGGTGCTAAACATGAGCACAAATCACGACTATGAATATTATAGGTGCTATAACATGAGCACAAGTGTGGATAAAGAGTAGTAATGTTGCCCCCTTTTTATTCTTTCTTTCTTCTTTTTTTCTTTCTTTTTTCTATTTTTCCATTTTTTTTGTATTTTTCTGTTTCTCTTTTCGATGGCCTCCATGCCTCTTTTCACTTTTAGGGGCAAACATTCTAATATGACAACACACTTTTGATACAAGGATCTCATAAGGAATAAAACATAGTGTATGAAACGGTGCCTCTGCCAGTGTAGCAGGATATGCAATGATCTAGTGTAACATGGGTAAAACCACACATCAGCTATATAGAATCATGCAAAGCAATATATAAATGATAAATGACAACAAGTCATGTAATGTAAGATGAAAGTTGCATGGCAATATATCTCGGAACAGCTATGGAAATGTTGTATTAGGTAGGTATGGTGGATGTTTTGAGGAAGATATTTGGATTATGTGTAGGAGAACATGATGAAGATCTCCCACGAGTTTTGGATGTACCCGCGAAGTATGCACCAACTCTCATTGTGAGAAAGGGCAATGCAAAGTACCGAAGAGGCTAGCAAATATGGTGGTGGAAGTGCCATGAAAACCGCAGCTTAGAACTCACAAGCAAAAAGATTCCAACTAGAAATATGATCTTACAAGGCATAATGAAAATCACTCCATGAGGGACTGTGGCAAATGAACAAGTCACTGTTGGGACCCCGACCGTAGCGCATAACACAAAGTCATTACGGTTGTTTTTAACATTAGAAGTCATATACCATTATGCTATCTACTGGATATTTTAGTGTGGCACAACTTCATGTTTTCTAGACCAACCATTAATCATTCCACTTTACTAAACCATCATGTTTTACCATTAAGCATATTAATATCTCAAAACAACATCAATGATTCAAGTGACACAATTTAATGATCTACAAGATTATGTATCATTTAGTTATACCATCTACCACATTTAACATTTTCTGTTCTTAACCAAACACCAATCAACTTATTTAAAACATAAACTCTCCAAGTATTTAACAATGAAGCAAGAGAGTATAGCATATGAGAACTAACAGCTCTGAACAAGAGGTGCATGAAAAATAAGAGCTTAAAGTATTGCAGTAGCTATAGAAGAATACTCAACAAATATAAACGAAGAATAGGAGTATTCAAATGAAAAAGCGGAGCGTGTCTCTCTCCCACACAAGAATGCTAGGATCCATTTTATTCAGAGAATGAAAATAACAAAAGCAAAAATAAAAACAAACAGACGCTCCAAGTAAAGCACATAAGATGTGGCGGAATTAAAATATAGTTTCACTAGAGATAACCTGATAAGTTGTTGATGAAGAAGGGGATGCCTTGGGAATCCCAAAGCTTTGACGCTTGAGTCTTCTTGAAATATGTTTGGGTGACCCACGGGGGCATCCCCAAGCTTAGGCTCTTTCATCTTCTTAATCACATCATATCATCCTCTCTCTTGATACTTGAAAACTTTCTCCACACCAAACTCAAAGTAAACTTCATTAGAGGGTTAGTGCATAATCAAAAATTCTCATATTCTGCATGGAGACAATCATTATCATGGTACTGGACATTAGCTACAGCCACTGGAATTTTATGGAACAAAAAGATCGATTCAAAAACAGCAAAAGAACCTATGCAAAATAAATGGCAGAATCTGTCAAAAACAGAACAGTCCGTAAATACGAATTTTTTCGAGGCACTTAACTTGCTCAAATCAGAAAACGCAAAACTAATGAAAGTTGCGTACATATCTGAGGATCACGCACAAAAAATCCCAGATTATTTTGATTTTTCTGTGAATTATAACGAATTAAACGGTGGACAGCAGAAAAACTGTTCCTGCGCAGAAATCCAATTCTAGCATCAACTTTCTACTAGAGACTTAACTTGCAACAACTTATGCAATAAAGTAAAGATACAAAGGAATTGCTACAGAGGTAGGCATGTTCCTTGACTCAAGAAAATAAAATAACAGGAATAAAAAGTGGGTTGTCTCCCATAAGCGTTTTTGTTTAACGCTTTTGAGCCAGGCACAGAAAGCCAAACTCAAGTATTTCCAAGAGAAGAAGCATCAACATTATAGTTTGTACGAATAATAGAATCAAAAGGTAGATTCATCTTCTTCCTAGGGAAGTGTTCCATACCTTTCTTAAGTGGGAATTGGTACCTTATATTTCCTTCTTTCATATCAATAATAGCAGCAACTGTGCGGAGTAAAGGTCTTCCCAAAACAATAGGACAAGAGGGGTTGCACTCAATATCCAAGACAATAAAATCAACGGGGACAAGGTTATTATTAACCATGATATGAACATCATTAACTCTCCCCAAAGGTTTCTTCAAAGCATTATCAGCAAGAAAAACATCCAAATAGCAATGTTCCAACGGTGGCAAGTCAAACATATCATAAAGTTTCTTAGGCATAACAGAAATACTTGCACCAAGATCACACAAAGCATTGCAATCAAATTCATTCACTTTTATCTTAATGATGGACTCCCAACCATCTTCTAACTTCTTAGGGATAGAAGCTTCAAGTTTTAATTTCTCTTCCCTAGCTTTAATGAGAGCATTTTTATTATGTGTAGTAAAAGCCATATTTAAAGTACGAGCATTAGGACTTGTGGCTAACTTTTGCAAGAACTTAATAACTTCAGAGATGTTACAATTATCAAAATCAAAATTATTATCATCAAAGCAAACCGAACCACTTTCTCCTATGTTCTTAAAAATTTCAGCACTTTTATCAAGACTAGTTTTAACAGTTTTAGGCAATTTTAATTTTTTGGAAGTAGTAGAAGAAACATTGCCAGCACCAATTATGTTACCATTAATAATAGGAGGCTTACTAGCATGTGAAGTAACATTATTTTCAGTAGTAGTAATGGTGCAAACTCTAACAATATCATTATCTTTAGCTAATTCTTTCTCTCTTTCCCATCTAGCACGCAATTGAGCCATCATCCTAACATTTTCATCAATTCGAACTTGGATGGCATTAATTTTAGCAAAGGTCTTACTCTCATTAGTATCATTAGGCATGAATTTAGATTTTAAAAGATCAACATCAATAACAAGACTATCAACTTTACAGGCAACAATATCAATTTTCCCAAGCTTTTCCTCAACAGTTTTATTAAAGGAAGTTTGTGTAGTGATAAAATCTTCGAACATGGTTTCTAGTTCAGAGGAGGTATTCCTATTATTGCTATAAGAATTACCATAAGAATTTCCATAAGAATTACCATTATTAGGAGGATAGGGCTTATAGTTGTTATTACCATAATTGTTCCTATAGGCATTGTTGTTGAAATTATTATTTTTAATGAAGTTCACATCAACATGCTCCTCTTGTGCAACTAAAGAAGCTAAGGGAACATTATTAGGATCCATATGAGATTTACCATTCACAAGCATAGACATGATCATATCAACCTTTTCACTCAAAGAGGAGGTTTCGTCAACAGAATTTACCTTCTTACCTTGAGGAGTCCTTTCAGTATGCCACTCAGAATAATTAACCATCATATTGTCCAGAAGTTTTGTGGCAGCCCCCAAAGTGATGGACATAAAAGTACCTCCAGCAGCCGAATCCAATAAGTTTCTTGAAGAAAAATTTAGTCCTGCATAGAAGGCTTGGATGATCATCCAAGCAGTCAGTCCATGGGTTGGGCAATTCTTAACCAGAGATTTCATTCTTTCCCAAGCTTGAGCAACATGTTCATTATCAAATTGCTTAAAGTTCATAATGCTAATCCTTAGGGAAATGATCTTAGCAGGAGGATAGTATTTTCCAATAAAAGCATCTTTGCATTTAATCCAAGAATCAATACTATTCCTAGGCAATGAAAGTAACCATTCTTTAGCTCTTCCTCTCAAGGAGAAAGGAAATAATTTCAGTTTTATAATGTCACCGTCTATATCCTTATATTTTTGCATTTCACAAAGTTAAACAAAATTATTTAGATGGGCAGCAGCATCATCAGAACTAACACCAGAAAATTGTTCTTTCATGACAAGATTTAACAAAGCAGGTTTAATTTCAAAGAATTCTGCTTTGGAAGCAGGTGGAGCAATAGGTGTGCATATAAAATCATTATTGTTTATGCTAGTGAAGTCACACAACTTAGTGTTCTCAGCAGTACTCATTTTAGCAAAATAAAAGACAAACCGAAATAAATAATAACTAAACCGAAATAAAAATAACAAAACCGAAATAAACAATTTAATGCAAGTAACAATTTTTTTTGTATTTTTGATAATAAGAAGCAAACAAGATAATAGCAAGGTAAATAAAATGCTAGTAACTATTTTTTTTGTGTTTTTGATATTTAATAGCAAACTAAATAGGAAATAAAAATAAACTAAGCAAGACAAAAACAAAGTAAACAGATTGGGAAGTGAGAGACTCCCCTTGCAGATGTGCTTCAGCTCCCCGGCAATGGCGCCAGAAATTCTTGATGCACTCACGGGTGTGTAGTTGGAAAACCCCAAGAGGAAGGTGTGAAGTAGTGCAGCAGCAAATTTCCCTCAGTTATGAAACCAAGGTTATCGAACCAGTAGGAGATGAAGAACACGTCTGAAGGTCACCCCTTTGCAATGGCGTCAGAAATTGCTTGGTGGCGTGTAGTTGACGAGGGAGGTGGAACCTGCACAACACAATCAAGAAACTTTGTCCCAACTCAACAGTGAGGTTGTCAATCTCACCGGCTTGCTGTAACAAAGGATTAAACGTATGTGTGGAGGATGATGTTTACAGAGAATGAAAGTAACAGTTTGCAGTTGGTTGTATTATCAGTTTAAAGAAAAGGACCGGGGTCCACAGTTCACTAGTGGTGTCTCTCCATAAATAATAATAATAGCATACATGTGGGTAAACAAATTACAGCTGGGCAATTGACAGAATAAAGAGCTGCATAATGATGCATATACTAATGACATGATGTCTAGTGTGAGATTCATTTGGGCATTACAACAATATACATAGACCCTTTCAGTATTAAGTTGCAAGCAACAGATTATTGCATTAGGCAAAGTGTGTAATGTAAGTAATACAATTATCCTTAGACAAAGTACTACTGTTTTATCCCTAGTAGCAACAGTACATCTACAATCTTAGAGGTTGTTGTCACTCCCCCATATTAAATAGAGACATGAACCCACTATCGAGCATAAATACCCCCTCTTGGAGTCACAAGCATCTACTTGGCCAGAGCATCTACTAGCAACGGAGAGCATGCAAGATCATAAACAACACACAACATGATATATTATGAAGCAAATGACATAGTATTCAATATCCATCGGATCCCAGCAAACACAACATGTAGCATTACATAAAGATGATCTTGATCATGATAGGCAGCTCACAAGATCTAAACATGATGGCACAATAGGAGAAGACAACCATCTAGCTACTGCTATGGACCCGTAGTCCAAGGATGAACTACTCACGCATCAGTCCGGAGGCGGGCATGGTGATGTAGAGCCCTCCGGTGATGATCCCCCTCTCCGGCAGGGTGCCGGGAAGAGCTTCTGAACCCTCCCGAACTAGGGTTGACGATGGCGGCGGCTCCGTAAGGTTTTTGGGAAAAGTGTTCGGGTATTATGTCTTAGGTTTTCGGGGGGTTTAAGTAGGCGAAAGGGCGAAGGCGGTGGAGGCCCGAGGGCCCACCCTCAGGTGCTGGCGCGGCCAGGAAGGGAGCCGCGCCACCACCTGATGGCGGCGCCTCGGTGCCCTTCTTCGTCTCTTCTTTGGACTTCTGGAACGTGTCGGGAAAAATAAGGTCTTCGGTATAAAAATTGTCCAATTCCGAGAATATTTCCTCAAGTGGATTTCTGAAACCAAAAACAGCAGAAAACAGGGAACTGGCACTGTGGCATCTTGTTAATAGGTTAGTCCCAGAAAATGCATAAAACAACACAAAGTGTATACAAAACATGTAGCAATTGGTATAATATAAGCATGGAACATAAGAAATTATAGATACGTTTGAGACGTATCACTTAGCGCCAGCATTTTTCTGGCGCCGTTGCTGGGGAGATCAAGCTCTTCTGTGAGGGGAGTCTCTCACGTCCAATCTTTTTATTTTGTTATTGTCTTGCTTAGTTTATTTTTATTACTGTCTTGTTTGCTTAATATAAAAAATACAAAAAAATTAGTTACTTGCATTTTATTTACCTTACTATTTTCTTGTTTAGTTTATCTCTATTGTTAGCTTGTTTGTTTCTTTACTTGCATTCTCTTTATCATCAATATATAAAATAAAAAAAATTGTCTAGTTCATTTTTCAATCTATTATTATGTCTAGTCCTATTCCTGTCACTATGTTACCCGAGGAGTTGATCTTTACTTTTAAACAAGGGAGTGAGGAAACTTTTAAAGATGCTTGGTCTAGAATTTTTGAATCTTATGGTGAAACCGAACCAAAAATGACTCTAAGTGTACTTTTTAGTAGCTTCTATTTTGGACTTGTTCTTTGCTATAGGTATGCTTTAGATGCCGTAGTGGGAGGAGATTTCCTTCAATGTGATGGAGATCAAGCTTTTAACGCAATAAAGAAATTAATTACACCCTCTTCTTCAACTAATAAATGTGATACAAGCCTTGAGAATATTCATACTAGATTAAACACCCTTGAGACACATATATCTTGCTTAAAAGATGGCTATAGGCAAATTCGTGAATATTTTGATTATGTTCCAGTAAACTCTGAACCATCCATGTGGCTCCCTACCTTGAAAATTGCTATTAGTGGTGAAATCTTTCATGCTCGTTGTGATATTATGTCTGAGTTTTGTCTTATGCCTAAGTATATTCATGCATCTTTAAATCTTTGGGGACTCGTTTGAAGGGGGAGAGGAAATAACCCTTACAGATAACACTGTTATACAACCCATTGGGATAGCTGAAGGAGTGTTTACAACATTCCTAGGAAGAACTGTATCCACTGATTATCTTGTTATTTAATGTGTAGGGACAGGACAAATTACGCTTGGAAGATCCCTGCTAAAACTCTTGGGAGCAGTAATTGATATGGGAAAAGGTACCATGAGCTTCACTTCCTCTCCAGGATGCGGTCAGACATTCCCTACGATCAAAGGTAAGAAAAAGGGTAAGAGAAATAAACGTAGGGCACCTCGTAACCGTGATGTTGATGCTTCATCTCTTGGAAACACTTGAATATCACTTTCTGTGCCTAGCTGAAATGCGTTAAAGAAAAGCGCTTATGAGAGACAACCCACTTTTTATTTCTGTTATATTATTTTGTTGTGTCAAGGAACATGTCTACCTCTGTAGCAATTCCTTTGTATCTTTATTTTATTGCATTGTTGTGTCAAGTTAAGCCTCTAGTAGAAAGTTGATGCTAGATTTGGATTCCTGCGCAGGAACAGTTTTTCTGCTGTCCACCGTTTAATTCGTAAGAATTCACCGAAAAATCAAAATGATCTGGTTTTTTTTGTGCGTGATCCTCGGATATGTATGCAACTTTCATTAGTTTTGAGTTTTCTTATTTGAGCAAGTTAAGTGCCTCGAAAAAATTCGTCTTTACGGCCTGTTATGTTTTTGACAGATTCTGCAATTTATTTTGCATTGCTCCTTTTGCTGTTTTTGAATGGATCTTTTTGTTCCATAAAATACCAGTGGCTGTAGATAATGTCCAGTAGCATGTGTAATGGTTTTGTCCATGCAGAATATAAGAATTTTTTATTATGCACTAACCCTCTAATAAAGTCTACTTTGAGTTTGGTGTGGAGGAAGTTTTCAAGGACCAAGAGAGAAGGATGATGTGATGTGATCAAGAAGATGAAAGAGCCTAAGCTTGGGGATGCCCCCGTGGGTCACCCAAGCATATTTCAAGAAGACTCAAGCGTCTAAGCTTGGGGATGCCCAAGGCATCCCCTTCTTCATCAACAAACTATTAGGTTCTCTCTAGTGAAACTATATTTTAATTCCGACACATCTTATGTGCTTTACTTGAAGCGTCTATTTGTTTTTGTTTTTGTTATTTTCATTCTCTGAATAAAATGGATCCTAGCATTCCTTTGTGGGAGAGAGACACGCTCCGGTTTTTCTTATGAATACTCGTATTCTTCACTTATATTTGTTGAGTATTCTTCTATGTCACTTCAATACTATTAGCTCTTGTTTTTCATGCATCTCTTGTTAGAGCTGTTAGATTTCTTATGTTATACTCTCTTATTTCATTGTTAAATACTTGGAGAGTTTATTTTTAGATAAGTTGATTGGTGTTTGGTTAAGAACAGAAAATGTTTGATGTGGTAGATGGTATGATGAAATGATACATAATCTTGTAGATCATTAAATTGTGTCACTTGAATCATTAATGTTGTTTTGAGATATTAATATGCTTAATGGTAAAACATGATGGTTTAGTAAAGTGGAATGATTAATGGTTGGTCTAGAAAACTTGAAGCTGTGCCACACTTAAATATCCAGTTGACATCATGATGATATATGACTTCTAATGTTAAAAACAACCGTAATGACTTTGTGTTATGCGCTATGGTCGGGGTCCCAACATTGACTTGTTCATTTGCCACAGTCCCTCATGTAGTGATTTTCATTATGCCTTGTAAGATCATATTTCTAGTTGGAATCTTTTTGCTTGTGAGTTCTAAGCGGCGTTTTTCATGGCACTTCCACCACCATATTTGCTAACCTCTTCGGTACTTTGCATTGCCCTTTCTCACATTGAGAGTTGGTGCATACTTCGCGAGTACATCCAAAACTCGTGGGAGATCTTCATCATGTTCTCCTACATATAAGCCAAATATCTTCCTCAAAACACCCACCATACCTACCTAATACAGCATTTCCATAGCTGTTCCGATATATATTGCCATGCAACTTCCATCTTACATTACATGACTTGTTGTCATTTATCATTTATATATTGCCTTGCATGATTCTTTACAGCTGATGTGTGGTTTTACCCATGTTACGCTAGATCATTGCATATCCTGCTACACTGGCAGAGGCACCGTTTCATACACTATGTGTTATTCCTTATGAGTTACTTGTATCAAAAGTGTGTTGTCATATTAGAATGTTTGCCCCTAAAAGTGAAAAGAGCCATGGAGGCCATCGAAAAGAGAAACAGAAAAAGTAAAAAAAATATAAAAAAGAGAAAAGAGAAAAAAATAAAGAAAAATAAAAAGGGGGCAACATTACTACTCTTTATCCACACTTGTGCTCATGTTATAGCACCTATAGTATTCATAGTCATCATTTGAGCTCATGTTTAGCACCTTTACTCCATCTGAGAGAGTTTTCATGTTTTACTTGCATAACTATGTGGGGAACTTTACATTATAGAACTTGGCTTGTATATTCCAATGATGAGCCTCCTCAAAAGTGCTCTAGATCTTCATGAGCAAGCAAGTTGGATGCACCCCACTAGTTCCATTGGAGAGCTTTCATACACTTATAGCTCTATGTGCATCCGTTGTGTGGCAATCACTACTCCTTGCATAGCTTCGATTATAAGACTTCCTTTTGTCTAATGATCACTTTCAGCTGTGTGAGACTTTTTTCCGTTGGCCTTCCAAACCCCCTTTATCATTCTTTTAGCCACAACATCCTGGTGCCAGGAACCAAGTCCGAACGCTTGCTTGTTTTTAGGTGAACAAATAAAGAGATGATTTTCTACGTGCATATTGTTATTGCTTGACTTGATCCTTTCACAAAGTTGTCATGAGTGTTGGATGCATTAGATGATTATATTGTTATTCTTGAAGCTTAAATCATCTTTAATATCTACTTTGCACGGTTGATTGTTCTCTAGTATTGATTCATTGAAAGTTTTACTTTGTTCTTCCTACTTCTTTACTCATTACTCATTTAATATCAATATAAACTACAACTTTTATTCATTTGATCTCAGTTTACATGCATTACATTATTATATGATTAAGATTGTGTGAAAGCATGTCACTTCATAAATTATTCTTGTTATCCTTTTACCTACTCGGGACGAATAGAACTAAGCTTGGGGATGCTTGATACGTCTCCAACGTATCTATAATTTCTTATGTTCCATGCTTATATTATACCAATTGCTACATGTTTTATATACACTTTATATGGTTTTTATGCATTTTCTGGTACTAACCTATTAACAAGATGCCACAGTGCCAGTTCCCTGTTTTCTGCTGTTTTTGGTTTGAGAAAAGCTTTTAAGAAATATTCTCGGAATTGGACGAATCAAAAGCCAAAGTCCCTATTTTTCTGGGGAGCTTCCAGAACACCGAAGACGAGACGGAGGAGGGCACCGAGGCGCCCACACCTATTGGTGGCGCGGACCCACCTCCTGCCGCGCGGCCACGTGGTGTGGGGCCCTCGGGCCTCCACCGCCTTCGCCCTTTCGCCTACTTATACCCCCCGACAGATCAAGACATAACACCCGAACACTTTTCCACGACACGTTCCAGAGCCGCCACCACCGTCAACCCTAGTTCTGGGGGGGGGGGGGGGGGGGGGTTCAGACGCTCTTCCCGGCACCCTGCCGGAGAGGGGAATCATCACCGGAGGGCTCTACATCACCATGCCCGCCTCCGGACTGATGCGTGAGTAGTTCATCCTTGGACTACGGGTCCATAGCAGTAGCTAGATGGTTGTCTTCTCCTATTGTGCCATCATGTTTAGATCTTGTGAGCGGACTATCATGATCAAGATCATCTTTATGTAATGCTACATGTTGTGTTTGCTGGGATCCGATGAATAATTGAGTACTATGTCATTTGCTTCATAATATATCTTGTGAGTGCGTTATTTATGATCTTGCAAGCTCTCCGTTACTAGTAGATGCTCTGGCCAAGTAGATGCTTGTGACTCCAATAGGGGGTATTTATGCTCGATTGTGGTTTCATGTCTCTATTTAATCTGGGGAAGTGACAGCAACCTCTAAGATTGTAGATGTACTGTTGCTACTAGGGATAAAACAGTAGTTCTTTATCTAAGGATATTTGTGCTACTTACATTACACACTTTACTTAATGCAATAATCTGTTGCTTGCAACTTAATACTGAATGGTGTTGCGGATGCTATCCTGAAGGTGGATTATTAGTCGTAAATGCAGTTGGATGACGGTCTATGTATTATGTTGTAATGCCCAAATGAATCTCACACTAGACATCATGACTTGTATATGCATTGTTATGCAGTTCTTTATTCTGTCAATTGCCCAGCTGTAATTTGTTTACCCTCATGTATGCTATTATTTATTTATGGAGTGACACCACTAGTGAACTGTGGACCCGGTCCTTTTCTTTAAACTGATAAAACAACCTGCTGCAATCCTGTTACTTTCATTCTCTGCAAACAAACATTATTTTCCACACCATACGTTTAATCCTTTGTTACAGCAAGCCAGTGAGATTGACAACCGCACTGTTAAGTTGGGGCAAAGTATCTTGGTTGCGTTGTGTGCAGGTTCCACGTCAGCTAATGATGCACCGGGTGGTATTGTTGTGAAACCCCAAGAGGAAGGTATGAAGTAGTGCAGCAGCAAATTTCCCTCAGTTGTGAAACCAAGGTTATCAATCCAGTAGGAAACTAGAATTCTTCTAAAGGTTGCTGCGGTTGACCTTGGCAGGGCGCACTACCGGTGTCAACCACGAACGTGGAACCTGCACACAACACAACCAAGATACTTTTCCCCAACTTAATAGTGAGGTTGTCAATCTCACTGGCTTGCTGTAACAAAGGATTAAACGTATGTGTGGAAAATGGTGTTTGTTTGCAGAGAATGAAATTAACAGTATTGCAGTAGATTGTATTATCAGTTTTAGGAAAAAGGACCGGGGTCCACAGTTCATTAGTGATGTCTCTCCATAAATAATAATAGCATACATGCGGGTAAACGAATTACAGCTGGGCAATTGACAGAATAAAGAACTGCATAACAATGCATATACAAGTCATGATGTCTAGTGTGAGATTCATTTGGGCATTACAACATAATACATAGACCGTCATCCAACTGCATCTATGACTAATAATCCACCTTCAGGATAGCATCCGCAACACCATTCAGTATTAAGTTGCAAGCAACATATTATTGCATTAAGTAAAGTGTGTAATGTAAGTTGCACAAATATACTTAGATAATGAACTACTGTTTTATCCCTAGTAGCAACAGTAAATCTACAATCTTAGAGGTTGCTGATACGTCTCAAACGTATCTATAATTTCTTATGTTCCATGCTTATATTATACCCATTGCTACATGTTTTATATACACTTTATATGGTTTTTATGCATTTTCTGGGACTAACATATTAACAAGATGACCAAGTGCCGGTTCCCTGTTTTCTGCTGTTTTTGGTTTTAGAAAACCTGTTAAGGAAATATTCTCGGAATTGGACGAAACAAAAGCCAAAATGCCTATTTTTTCTCGGGAGCTTCCAGAACACCGAAGACGAGACGGAGTGGGGCCGCGAGGCGCCCACACCATAGGCCGACGCGGTTTCCCCCCCTACCGCGCGAGCACGTGGTGTGGGGCCCTTGGGCCTCCACCGCCTTCGCCCTTTCGCTTACAAATACCCCCCGACGGATCAAGACCTAATACCCGAACACTTTTCCAGAAACCCTTACGGAGCCGCCGCCCTCGTCAACCCTATTTCGGGAGGGTTCAGAACCTCTTCCCGGCACCCTGCCGGAGAGGGGAATCATCACCGCAGGGCTGTACATCACCATGCCCGCCTCCGGACAGATGCGTCAGTAGTTCATCCTTAGACTACGGGTACATAGCAGTAGCTAGATGGTTGTCTTCTCCTTTTGTGCCATCATGTTTAGATCTTGTGAGCTGCCTATCATGATCAAGATCATCTTTATGTAATGCTACATGTTGTGTTTGCTGGGATCCAATGAATATTGAGTACTATATCATTTGCTTCATAATATATTACGTGTGTGTTATTTATGATCTTGCATGCTCTCCGTTGCTAGTATATGTTCTGGCCAAGTAGATGCTTGTGACTACAAGAGGGGGTATTTATGCTCGATAGTGGATTCATGTCTTCATTTAATCTGGGGGAGTGACAGCAACCTCTAAGATTGTGAATGTACTGTTGCTACTAGGGATAAAACAGTAGTTCTTTGTCTAAGGATAATTGTGCTACTTACATTACACACTTTGTTTAATGCAATAATCTGTTGCTTGCAACTTAATACTATGTCATTTGCTTCATAATATATCATGTTGTGTGTTGTTTATGATCTTGCATGCTCTCCGTTGCTAGTAGATGCTCTGGCCAAGTAGATACTTGTGACTCCAAGAGGGGGTATTTATGCTCGATAGTGGGTTCATGTCTCTATTTAATCTGCGGGAGTGACAGCAACCTCTAAGATTGTAGATGTACTATTGCTACTAGGGATAAAACAGTAGTGCTTTGTCTAAGGATAATTGTATTACTTACATTACACACTTTGCCTAATGCAATAATCTGTTGCTTGCAACTAAAAACTGAAAGGGGTGCGGACGCTAACCGGAAGGTGGATTATTAGTCATAGATGCGGTTGGAACGGTCTATTTATATTGTTATAATGCCCAAATGAATCTCACACTAGACATCATGACTATAGTATATGCATCATTATGCAGTTCTTCATTCTGTCAATTGCCCAGCTGTAATTTGTTTACCCGCATGTATGTTATCATTATTTATGGAGAGACACCACTAGTGAACTGTGGACCCGGTCCTTTTCTTTAAACTGATAAAACAACCTACTGCAATCCTGTTACTTTCATTCTCTGCAAACAAACATCATTTTCCACACCATACGTTTAATCCTTTGTTACAGCAAGCCAGTGAGATTGACAACCGCACTGTTAAGTTGGGGCAAAGTATCAGTTTTCCGGGCCTAATCTAAAAGATAGCATAGAGTTGTCAGTTTAAGTAGCTCCCCTTTTCCCGAGTGCGGGAGTCAGAGCATCCATTTCATTCGTTTAGGCGGGGAAGAGGAAAAGCTAGACAAGCTTGCAATCGATCAGCTGCAAGTTCTTCGAACTTATAATAGCGGGAATCTGGTCATTGATCCAAAGCTCACAAAGAGATAACAAACCAAACAATTCATAGGAGTCCCCCACTAGTGCCGGTTTTACATCCACTCCAGCAGCGCACCAAGAGATGTGCAGGTTCCACGTCAGCTAATGATGCACCGGGTGGTATTGTTGTGAAACCCCAAGAGGAAGGTATGAAGTAGTGCAGCAGCAAATTTCCCTCAGTTGTGAAACCAAGGTTATCAATCCAGTAGGAAACTAGAATTCTTCTAAAGGTTGCTGCGGTTGACCTTGGCAGGGCGCACTACCGGTGTCAACCACGAACGTGGAACCTGCACACAACACAACCAAGATACTTTTCCCCAACTTAATAGTGAGGTTGTCAATCTCACTGGCTTGCTATAACTGTGGGGACCCCGGACTAGCTGTCCGAAATACCCTTGTGCCTACAACATCAGCGATCCCGTGATCAGTCTGTCGCTGAGCACAATCGAACTGGTATCAAAAGAACATCCATAATTACCGAATGAATTACTTACTTGATTGAAGCCATAATCTTTAATAAGTTATTGCAGCGGAAAACACCAATCAGCGTGGGGCCCGAGTCATTTGCCAAGACACCTACAGGCAGCTGACTGGGAAGACGGCCTAGTTCGCACGGACGTCATCGGTCTCTCGGTCTTCATCTTGCTTCTTCTTGAACTCTGGACATGGGAATATCCAGGGACACAGCCATGAGTACATTTACGTACTCGCAAACTACCCCAACATGAGCATGCGCTATTCTTTTATTTGTTTAAATAAAACTTTGTTTGCCTTGAAAAACTCTATATCTTTATTGAAAAAGGAAAGAAGGTCTTCAGAACTTTTCCCATAAATCTGCCTTTGTAAGGAGTCTCTTTAAAACCTTTTTCCCAAAAGGGGCATCTTTGTTAAAAAAAAAATAAGAAGTCTCTTTAATAAACATTTTATCGAAAAATCACCATTTTATCTGTTTCTCCAAAACTCCTCCTTTTTCAGACCATAACCCGTCATGGTTCATGGTCCCCAATAGCCTCATACCGATCCGTTGGTATAGGTGTATGGGTCATTCTCCACTTCCTTTTCTTTTTAAAACTCAATTCTTTTCCCAAAACTTGCACATGGTCAAAGTAGGGCCTCCCAACTGTCCATATCCGAGGACTCGGCTATTCGAATAGTTTTAACCCTCTGCAGAGGTAGCACGCTTTTCCCACACCCATCCGATAACTCATCGTGTCTGCCACGTCTCGCCATACCAGGGGTATGCGAAGTTGAGTCACCGACCCTAGTCTGTCCTTTGCTCATGCTAGTATAGGATCCTGCCCATATGATACTTTCCATCGACACTTAACCCAGCCCGTCGGAATCTAAGTGTGAGGACTCATAGGTTTTATCTGGCGGTGTATAGGGGACATCCTTCTATCCTCCTCCTTATCTTTTCATAGAATTTGAGCGAGGACCCAGGTCAAGGTAGGTCCTCAGACCATCCCTCCATGCATAACGGAGTTGTCTCCGTCGATGAGGTATCCCATACTAATAAGAGCAAACTATATGACTAAGCCCTTTCCCATATGTGGGTAAATGTGGTCGCACAGAGTATCGGCTGAGTGACGTAAGTACAAAGACACAATGTGCGTTTTATCAAAACCACCATTCTCCTTTTCTCCAATTCATCACCACATCTTGGTGCTCCATGTCCACACAAGTATTTTCAAAGGAGTTTTGAGTAAACAATATTTTTCCCATCCTATAGTTTGAAAAAGAATTTCCATCTAATATCTCCATATAGGGTGTCAAAATAATATACTTGTATTTTGGAAAAGGGTTTTCAAAATCATAGCTTTAGTGGCAACCACCACATAAATCACATATGCTCTTTATAAGTAAAACATGTGACTCAAAATAGATGTATAAAGATGCAAGCTCAGGGAATAGCTTGCCTGATTCTCGCATAATGCTCCTGGGCTTCTTCTCACTGATCAAGAAAATAAACTCCGATTCTTCTTCGATAAATCCTTTCCAAATACCCCTCAGGCAGCGTTTATCTCTAGCGTCGCAACATGAAAATAAAACAACACTCAATAAGCAAACCAAAACCCAAGTGGTATACAAACAAGGAACAAACCACAAGTATCAAACTAATCACTCAAGCCACAAACATAGCACTAGTTTAATCAAGCAACGAACTAAATCTATATTTACTAGGGCATTATACTCACAGGAGTATAACACCAAACACATGCTAAAAACAAGAGGGCACAAAGACACCCTCAATTAGAGGTAATTCACAAACCCCTTTTCCTAACTAGGAAATACTTCAAACAAAAGTTAAG
The DNA here is from genome assembly GCA_026929855.1 of Poa annua. Lineage (NCBI taxonomy): Eukaryota > Viridiplantae > Streptophyta > Magnoliopsida > Poales > Poaceae > Poa > Poa annua. Next base: position 45,139,298 of record CM049434.1, read on the forward strand.
TCACCAATCAATCTCTATAATTTAAATACCTCACTAAGCTAAGGTGGATACACTAACAAGATATTAAGCTAGTATTCCACTCCAAGACTATCAAGTCCATCAAGCCATGCAAACATATTACTCAACAATGTGTCTAACAACTAACACTAACAGCACTAACATATTATAACATGCTAAACAACAACAACTAGCAAGCAACAGCAGCACAACAATTATTACAGCAATACAATCTTAAATGCTCTAAATAGTCACTTCATATATCAAGCAACACAATTTGGTTTCAATTTAATTGAATTAGCCATTATTTGATTGTGTCTTAATTATGGCAGAAACTAGTTGAACATGTTTAATTACATATCTTAAGTTCTGTTGGTCATAAAAATACAAACTAAACTTCTACAGAAAGCTACTGATGTGTATGAGACAACACAATTGGATTTGGGTCAATTGGAGTTACCAAACTCCCTACATAATGGTTTCAATCCAGAAGATTAATAATCAAGTTTTGGCTATCAATTAAGTTCTGTTGTTCTAAAAATTAAATCCTTTTAGGGGTGGCTAACCATGACTAAATGTGACTCAATAAAATTGGTCTCAACCAATTTGGACTAACAGAGTATCAGAAACAAACAAGTTTGGATTTTAAACCCTTTATGGCATTTTGAGTAATACATTTTTATTATATATCTAAATGAGGTGAAACCAATTGGGTTGGTTAGATAATTTCATAAGCATTCCAGAACATTTGGATTTGATTTATTTGGAGTTATAAATCTCAAGTTATTGAATTTACAAAATGAGTCCAGTATTGATTTTCTAAATTCATTTTCTTTTCTACCCTTTTTCTTTATTTTAATGAAAAATTATATAAACTAATTTATTCGGATAAATGAATTAGACCAAAAGGCAGTATTTACCTTTCTGAACATTTTGGTATTTTATTTGTAATTTTTGGACAAGTATTTAAAAAGTTATGGATTTTACAAATTCAATTCCTTTTCTGTTTTTAATATTTTCAAAAACATTCTCGGTGAAACGTTTTTCACCGAGGGGAGGGCTAGCCCGTGCCACTGCCACGCGGGCCCAAGGGCCACGTTGGCGCTGACTGGGCAGGGTGCGGCGGTGCTGGCTACCGCGGTCACTGACCGGTGGGGCCCACCTGTCAGTGCGCAATTAAAATGAAAAAGGCTACGCGCGCGCTGCGGGGGTTCGAACTCGGGATCTCGCGGGCGTGCGGTGCGGCTACGCTAGCCACTGGGTCGGGTGCTGTTTGGTACTAGAATACGGGTGCGGGTAAATAAGAGGTGAGGCTAGGGCACGGCGGCGACGCGCACGGCCGTGCCGTTCACCGGCGGCGAGGTGCATGGACTCGACGTTCTACGGCGCGAGGGGACGTGCTACGGTTGCTAACGACTCGCGCGAACGAGGCGAGCACGAAAACGGCGGCGACGCTACCTAAGGGTCGCCGGAGCGACGCGCGCATCGGCGCCCGACGGCGGCCGGCGGCGAGCTCACCTCGCCTCGGCGAAACACAGAGGCAGGGGAAGAACGGGGATGTCCAGGAGGTTCGTACGCTCACCCTCGACGCGTGCGTGTGCTCGGCTTGGACGGAGGAGGTCGGAGACGGTGAGGAACTTGCTCGAAGTGCGGCGGCCGGAGTTGAAGAAGATGATGACGATCTCGAACACGGAGGCGTCTCAGCTCGATTCCTTGGACGAGGAGGTAGAGGACTGCACGGCGGAGCTCCTGGTGGTCTTTGTTTGGCTCGAGGATGCTTCAATCGACGGCGGCAAACTCAACCATGGCGGCGAGGTTTCGGGTGCGAGAAGAAATGAGAGGGGAGGGAGAGAGAGCGGGTGAGGGGGTCAGTGAGGGCGAGAGAGAGCAGAGGAGCGTCGAGGCGTTCTTATTAAGCAGGGCGGTGGAGAGGGGGGGGGGTCCGGTGCGGTGCGAGACAGGGACGGCCGCGGTCGGCGTCGGCGTGTTCGGTCGCGCGGTCAGGCGAGCAGGGGAACAGCGAGGGGGAGGGCACCCGGTCACGGAGGAGCAGGGCCGAGGGCGGCACGGCATCGTGCCCACCTCGACACGGCAGGGGGAGCGGGAGGGGGGTCAGGGCGACGAGCGGCGTCGTGCGGGAGCGAGGGGCACGGCGCACTGGCGCCACGCCGTGCTGCGGCTACAGGAACACGACGACGTTTTTCCAGATAACCCCCTGGCAGAAACTTCCCTTCTCACAGCTAAGTCCTTTTCTGTTTTCTTTTGTTTCCTTTTTAAAACCAGTAGGTTTTAGGGATTTTATTGAGGCACTAAAACATTTTAGAAAAAATTGAAAATATTCATGAGGCCTCCCATACACATGTAGAAGCTGCACAAAAATTGGTGTTGCAAAATAAAATGTTTTGAACAACTTTTGTTCATAGAGTTTTAATTATAGCATTTTTCTCAAATACACTTTTATAATCTTTTAGAAATTTTTAAGCAAGTTCAAATATTATTTTGAACTCTTGGAACTTCCTTGACAAATATTTTAACTTCAATTATATTTTATTTTCATAATAAGGTATTTGTTTTGAAGAAAATAGAGAGTTGAACAGGGAATCTAATTTATTTAGATCATTTCTTTAGCTCATGATCTAAATTCCCATTTGTTGATTAATTTGAGGAGTTTGTTTTCAAGTTAAGTCACATATCAAATTTGATATCAAGGGGATGTTACCCTTAGGTACAAATAAGGAATTGTCCACACAAGCAACAAACACAATATGATCAACATCACAATCAAGGCCACACCATTCAAACCATAGAATTAATCATATCACCATTCAAATAATTAACAATACTTTCTAAAACTATCATTCAAATGATCACACTTAGTTATGACAAGATGATGTTTAAAACTATCTCCACTTATAACTCAATAGTTTTCAAAAGATCTGAGAAAGGAAATATGTGGGATAATATAATTCCCACCAGTGTTAAGTTCAAATAGAGTGAAAATAAGAGTTTTATGAAGTGGGAGTGGTATACACCTGAAAAATATCAGGGTTGAGAAATAGGTAGGAGGTAGCATATAGATCCCCATATCCTTGGGAGCACATAGTTTTGGAAATGCTTTTACTTTCTCAAATACTGGATATTAGTTTTGGTTGTTGATAAATCAAAATATCATTGAAAAGGAGTTGGCCAAAATAAGAATGGAAAAGATTTATATAGAATATTTTCTTGTCATAACATGATCACCAGAGTTGAATATATTTTCACCTTGGTTGGGTCTTATTTTTACTAGTCAAACCACTTAAACAACAAGTCACACAAGTTCAAACATAGCAATGGGAAGGGAAACACAATCATCAATGAAACATTTCAAAAAGTTTTTGTTGGTTCTGAATTTTGGGTCTGGTAAAAATAAGTTTTTCTTGGTTCCAAAATTTGGGATGTGACAGATCCTTCCCCCCTTAAAATAAATCTCGTCCCGAGATTTGCAAGGTGGGGTAATAGGGGAGTACGAGGGCCTGAGTTTTAGGCTGGTTATGCTTCCGAGGTTGTGGCTTCTTTAGTAAGGTCACCACGTGAGATCTTGACAAATCTATGTTGCGAGGCTTTCTATGTTGATAAACTTATGTGCTGAGTTCAGATCCTTTATGATGGGATTATCTTGACGGTTGACTTGTATGGATAGTCTTGGTCGGATGTTTCCGGTTTTTACAGGGCCAAGGCGCACGGATCTCCTTACCACGTTCTGTTGTACCTATTGCAGGTCTTCCCCCCTTAAAAAGGGGTCTTGAACCGGTCTTGTGGAAAGTCGCAGCTGGAGTTGACTTGGAAGCAACCTTCTCCTGGAGTAGCTTGTCGACATTTGTCTTCATATTTGTCCTTCTTCAGCTGAATAAGGGAGGGACTTCATTGTTGACTTCATTGGTTCTTGATCTTCGTGAAGCTTTGGGAAGAATTGCAAGAGGTCCAATCTAGGGTATCGAGCTCCCAGAGGAGTCTAAAAGTCAATTCGAGTGTCCCGAGGTAGGTGATTTGGGGAGTGGATAGACGATTGTTCAAATGTTACGGGTTAGCGGATCTTAGAAAAAGTTAGTGAAGAACCTTCACACCCGTTGTTTTTCTCAAATGGTAACTTTTTCTGTTCTTGTTTTAGAAATCATATCCTTGGGAAAACACTATAAATCTCCATGTGACTTTCTTATTTGGAACTTGCATGTTTCCTAAGTTATACACTTGATTTAAGAAAATTATTATTTTCCTTTATTCGGGTTATAACATCATTTATCTCACCCATGTGGTGAAGGAATCCACTTAGTCCTAGCAAGGCTTTCTATTGGTTAGTTGTATAAGAATGTGGTTGTCTTTATGACATCGAATTGCCTTCGTCATACAAAAAGAATTTGTTAACAAGGTAGCTAGTCTTGTCATCAAACTACTTTTCATATTCCAGAGGCTGAGATGTGCTGGATTATCTGGCGTTCTCTTTAGTTTGGGTATGACACTCAAGTGTTTGAGCATATAAAAGTGATTTGTTAACAAGTTCATGAGGCTTGTTACCAAACTACTTGTATACAACACGAACATTGGAATATCACACTATTTTTAGAGAGATTAATAATAACAGCTTCTGATGTATGAGTTTCCGAATACTCAAGGATAATCCGGTATATTAATTACTTGTTACCAATTTAAGAAATCTCTTTTTAATCTCTTTGTCGCAGTTCCTTCTTCTTGCGGTCTCTGAGCTTGAATCTTCCTAGCAGTTCCTCTTCAAGATCTTGACGCACTTGCTCCAGATGGTGCTCGAAGGCCATTATCTGATTTTCCGGTTAGGTTGCAAAAATCGCAGGTTATTTGTTAAAGATTGGGGGTCTTTTGTAGCTTGCGAAACGGTCAGTTCTTATCGGGAGACGGTTGAGATAAGAAGAACTTTCCAGAAAAATATTTTCCTAAGAGGCTTTACATCTGCAACAAGGTGCAACTGACGAAAAGGAATTTTTATAAAAAGAGAACTTTGGTTTACTTTATGTTGCCATTAAGACGTGATTGTGAACGCACAAGAAAATCGACACACTAACAGAGAAGTCTCAAACAAACAACAGAGAAACACAGTGCACATAAGCAAAGGCACACAAGGTACTTCTAGTACCGCAGGATGTACTACTCGTGGTAATCGGGTATTACAACCGAGGGTCCTATCATGCTTTTCCTATGGGCCTTGGTTGATATGGTTGGTGGAGTCTTCTCTTTGTCGCCTTCGTCTTCAGCTGGCGAAATTTATCGAAGGAGTGACTGGGTGGAATTGTTGATATTGAGTTGAGGTCTTCGGAGGTCTCTTGCTTTGTTGATATCGATAACATGGGTACTGGCGGGTCCATCACCTCGACGTGGAATGTTGAGTACTTGCAATGGAAGCTTCTTCTCGTAGGTGCTAGCTAATTAGGTCTCACTTGGGTGCATCGTCAAGTATTTTGAACGGGTAAGAGGGATTAGAGAAATCCTTGGAAAATCTTAAAATAGAGGGATGAGACTCGGAAATATTTGAGAAGGTGAGAAGAGTGGAAGTTATTTTTGGACTTCCTTAGATAAAAATATGTTTTTGGTAACAATATATTTTTAACAAAATATTTCTTTCCTAACTAACGTCCATGCTAACTAAGGTCTGTTACAGTCAGGATGGCTCTGATACCAAGTCTGTGGGGACCCCGGACTAGCTGTCCGAAATACCCTTGTGCCTACAACATCAGCGATCCCGTGATCAGTCTGTCGCTGAGCACAATCGAACTGGTATCAAAAGAACATCCATAATTACCGAATGAATTACTTACTTGATTGAAGCCATAATCTTTAATAAGTTATTGCAGCGGAAAACACCAATCAGCGTGGGGCCCGAGTCATTTGCCAAGACACCTACAGGCAGCTGACTGGGAAGACGACCTAGTTCGCACGGACGTCATCGGTCTCTCGGTCTTCATCTTGCTTCTTCTTGAACTCTGGACATGGGAATATCCAGGGACACAGCCATGAGTACATTTACGTACTCGCAAACTACCCCAACATGAGCATGCGCTATTCTTTTATTTGTTTAAATAAAACTTTGTTTGCCTTGAAAAACTCTATATCTTTATTGAAAAAGGAAAGAAGGTCTTCAGAACTTTTCCCATAAATCTGCCTTTGTAAGGAGTCTCTTTAAAACCTTTTTCCCAAAAGGGGCATCTTTGTTAAAAAAAAAATAAGAAGTCTCTTTAATAAACATTTTATCGAAAAATCACCATTTTATCTGTTTCTCCAAAACTCCTCCTTTTTCAGACCATAACCCGTCATGGTTCATGGTCCCCAATAGCCTCATACCGATCCGTTGGTATAGGTGTATGGGTCATTCTCCACTTCCTTTTCTTTTTAAAACTCAATTCTTTTCCCAAAACTTGCACATGGTCAAAGTAGGGCCTCCCAACTGTCCATATCCGAGGACTCGGCTATTCGAATAGTTTTAACCCTCTGCAGAGGTAGCACGCTTTTCCCACACCCATCCGATAACTCATCGTGTCTGCCACGTCTCGCCATACCAGGGGTATGCGAAGTTGAGTCACCGACCCTAGTCTGTCCTTTGCTCATGCTAGTATAGGATCCTGCCCATATGATACTTTCCATCGACACTTAACCCAGCCCGTCGGAATCTAAGTGTGAGGACTCATAGGTTTTATCTGGCGGTGTATAGGGGACATCCTTCTATCCTCCTCCTTATCTTTTCATAGAATTTGAGCGAGGACCCAGGTCAAGGTAGGTCCTCAGACCATCCCTCCATGCATAACGGAGTTGTCTCCGTCGATGAGGTATCCCATACTAATAAGAGCAAACTATATGACTAAGCCCTTTCCCATATGTGGGTAAATGTGGTCGCACAGAGTATCGGCTGAGTGACGTAAGTACAAAGACACAATGTGCGTTTTATCAAAACCACCATTCTCCTTTTCTCCAATTCATCACCACATCTTGGTGCTCCATGTCCACACAAGTATTTTCAAAGGAGTTTTGAGTAAACAATATTTTTCCCATCCTATAGTTTGAAAAAGAATTTCCATCTAATATCTCCATATAGGGTGTCAAAATAATATACTTGTATTTTGGAAAAGGGTTTTCAAAATCATAGCTTTAGTGGCAACCACCACATAAATCACATATGCTCTTTATAAGTAAAACATGTGACTCAAAATAGATGTATAAAGATGCAAGCTCAGGGAATAGCTTGCCTGATTCTCGCATAATGCTCCTGGGCTTCTTCTCACTGATCAAGAAAATAAACTCCGATTCTTCTTCGATAAATCCTTTCCAAATACCCCTCAGGCAGCGTTTATCTCTAGCGTCGCAACATGAAAATAAAACAACACTCAATAAGCAAACCAAAACCCAAGTGGTATACAAACAAGGAACAAACCACAAGTATCAAACTAATCACTCAAGCCACAAACATAGCACTAGTTTAATCAAGCAACGAACTAAATCTATATTTACTAGGGCATTATACTCACAGGAGTATAACACCAAACACATGCTAAAAACAAGAGGGCACAAAGACACCCTCAATTAGAGGTAATTCACAAACCCCTTTTCCTAACTAGGAAATACTTCAAACAAAAGTTAAGTCACCAATCAATCTCTATAATTTAAATACCTCACTAAGCTAAGGTGGATACACTAACAAGATATTAAGCTAGTATTCCACTCCAAGACTATCAAGTCCATCAAGCCATGCAAACATATTACTCAACAATGTGTCTAACAACTAACACTAACAGCACTAACATATTATAACATGCTAAACAACAACAACTAGCAAGCAACAGCAGCACAACAATTATTACAGCAATACAATCTTAAATGCTCTAAATAGTCACTTCATATATCAAGCAACACAATTTGGTTTCAATTTAATTGAATTAGCCATTATTTGATTGTGTCTTAATTATGGCAGAAACTAGTTGAACATGTTTAATTACATATCTTAAGTTCTGTTGGTCATAAAAATACAAACTAAACTTCTACAGAAAGCTACTGATGTGTATGAGACAACACAATTGGATTTGGGTCAATTGGAGTTACCAAACTCCCTACATAATGGTTTCAATCCAGAAGATTAATAATCAAGTTTTGGCTATCAATTAAGTTCTGTTGTTCTAAAAATTAAATACTTTTAGGGGTGGCTAACCATGACTAAATGTGACTCAATAAAATTGGTCTCAACCAATTTGGACTAACAGAGTATCAGAAACAAACAAGTTTGGATTTTAAACCCTTTATGGCATTTTGAGTAATACATTTTTATTATATATCTAAATGAGGTGAAACCAATTGGGTTGGTTAGATAATTTCATAAGCATTCCAGAACATTTGGATTTGATTTATTTGGAGTTATAAATCTCAAGTTATTGAATTTACAAAATGAGTCCAGTATTGATTTTCTAAATTCATTTTCTTTTCTACCCTTTTTCTTTATTTTAATGAAAAATTATATAAACTAATTTATTCGGATAAATGAATTAGACCAAAAGGCAGTATTTACCTTTCTGAACATTTTGGTATTTTATTTGTAATTTTTGGACAAGTATTTAAAAAGTTATGGATTTTACAAATTCAATTCCTTTTCTGTTTTTAATATTTTCAAAAACATTCTCGGTGAAACGTTTTTCACCGAGGGGAGGGCTAGCCCGTGCCACTGCCACGCGGGCCCAAGGGCCACGTTGGCGCTGACTGGGCAGGGTGCGGCGGTGCTGGCTACCGCGGTCACTGACCGGTGGGGCCCACCTGTCAGTGCGCAATTAAAATGAAAAAGGCTACGCGCGCGCTGCGGGGGTTCGAACTCGGGATCTCGCGGGCGTGCGGTGCGGCTACGCTAGCCACTGGGTCGGGTGCTGTTTGGTACTAGAATACGGGTGCGGGTAAATAAGAGGTGAGGCTAGGGCACGGCGGCGACGCGCACGGCCGTGCCGTTCACCGGCGGCGAGGTGCATGGACTCGACGTTCTACGGCGCGAGGGGACGTGCTACGGTTGCTAACGACTCGCGCGAACGAGGCGAGCACGAAAACGGCGGCGACGCTACCTAAGGGTCGCCGGAGCGACGCGCGCATCGGCGCCCGACGGCGGCCGGCGGCGAGCTCACCTCGCCTCGGCGAAACACAGAGGCAGGGGAAGAACGGGGATGTCCAGGAGGTTCGTACGCTCACCCTCGACGCGTGCGTGTGCTCGGCTTGGACGGAGGAGGTCGGAGACGGTGAGGAACTTGCTCGAAGTGCGGCGGCCGGAGTTGAAGAAGATGATGACGATCTCGAACACGGAGGCGTCTCAGCTCGATTCCTTGGACGAGGAGGTAGAGGACTGCACGGCGGAGCTCCTGGTGGTCTTTGTTTGGCTCGAGGATGCTTCAATCGACGGCGGCAAACTCAACCATGGCGGCGAGGTTTCGGGTGCGAGAAGAAATGAGAGGGGAGGGAGAGAGAGCGGGTGAGGGGGTCAGTGAGGGCGAGAGAGAGCAGAGGAGCGTCGAGGCGTTCTTATTAAGCAGGGCGGTGGAGAGGGGGGGGGGGGGTCCGGTGCGGTGCGAGACAGGGACGGCCGCGGTCGGCGTCGGCGTGTTCGGTCGCGCGGTCGGGCGAGCAGGGGAACAGCGAGGGGGAGGGCACCCGGTCACGGAGGAGCAGGGCCGAGGGCGGCACGGCATCGTGCCCACCTCGACACGGCAGGGGGAGCGGGAGGGGGGTCCGGGCGACGAGCGGCGTCGTGCGGGAGCGAGGGGCACGGCGCACTGGCGCCACGCCGTGCTGCGGCTACAGGAACACGACGACGTTTTTCCAGATAACCCCCTGGCAGAAACTTCCCTTCTCACAGCGAAGTCCTTTTCTGTTTTCTTTTGTTTCCTTTTTAAAACCAGTAGGTTTTAGGGATTTTATTGAGGCACTAAAACATTTTAGAAAAATTTGAAAATATTCATGAGGCCTCCCATACACATGTAGAAGCTGCACAAAAATTGGTGTTGCAAAATAAAATGTTTTGAACAACTTTTGTTCATAGAGTTTTAATTATAGCATTTTTCTCAAATACACTTTTATAATCTTTTAGAAATTTTTAAGCAAGTTCAAATATTATTTTGAACTCTTGGAACTTCCTTGACAAATATTTTAACTTCAATTATATTTTATTTTCATAATAAGGTATTTGTTTTGAAGAAAATAGAGAGTTGAACAGGGAATCTAATTTATTTAGATCATTTCTTTAGCTCATGATCTAAATTCCCATTTGTTGATTAATTTGAGGAGTTTGTTTTCAAGTTAAGTCACATATCAAATTTGATATCAAGGGGATGTTACCCTTAGGTACAAATAAGGAATTGTCCACACAAGCAACAAACACAATATGATCAACATCACAATCAAGGCCACACCATTCAAACCATAGAATTAATCATATCACCATTCAAATAATTAACAATACTTTCTAAAACTATCATTCAAATGATCACACTTAGTTATGACAAGATGATGTTTAAAACTATCTCCACTTATAACTCAATAGTTTTCAAAAGATCTGAGAAAGGAAATATGTGGGATAATATAATTCCCACCAGTGTTAAGTTCAAATAGAGTGAAAATAAGAGTTTTATGAAGTGGGAGTGGTATACACCTGAAAAATATCAGGGTTGAGAAATAGGTAGGAGGTAGCATATAGATCCCCATATCCTTGGGAGCACATAGTTTTGGAAATGCTTTTACTTTCTCAAATACTGGATATTAGTTTTGGTTGTTGATAAATCAAAATATCATTGAAAAGGAGTTGGCCAAAATAAGAATGGAAAAGATTTATATAGAATATTTTCTTGTCATAACATGATCACCAGAGTTGAATATATTTTCACCTTGGTTGGGTCTTATTTTTACTAGTCAAACCACTTAAACAACAAGTCACACAAGTTCAAACATAGCAATGGGAAGGGAAACACAATCATCAATGAAACATTTCAAAAAGTTTTTGTTGGTTCTGAATTTTGGGTCTGGTAAAAATAAGTTTTTCTTGGTTCCAAAATTTGGGATGTGACAGTAACAAAGGATTAAACGTATGTGTGGAAAATGGTGTTTGTTTGCAGAGAATGAAATTAACAGTATTGCAGTAGATTGTATTATCAGTTTTAGGAAAAAGGACCGGGGTCCACAGTTCATTAGTGATGTCTCTCCATAAATAATAATAGCATACATGCGGGTAAACGAATTACAGCTGGGCAATTGACAGAATAAAGAACTGCATAACAATGCATATACAAGTCATGATGTCTAGTGTGAGATTCATTTGGGCATTACAACATAATACATAGACCGTCATGCAACTGCATCTATGACTAATAATCCACCTTCAGGATAGCATCCGCAACACCATTCAGTATTAAGTTGCAAGCAACATATTATTGCATTAAGTAAAGTGTGTAATGTAAGTTGCACAAATATACTTAGATAATGAACTACTGTTTTATCCCTAGTAGCAACAGTAAATCTACAATCTTAGAGGTTGCTGATACGTCTCAAACGTATCTATAATTTCTTATGTTCCATGCTTATATTATACCCATTGCTACATGTTTTATATACACTTTATATGGTTTTTATGCATTTTCTGGGACTAACATATTAACAAGATGACCAAGTGCCGGTTCCCTGTTTTCTGCTGTTTTTGGTTTTAGAAAACCTGTTAAGGAAATATTCTCGGAATTGGACGAAACAAAAGCCAAAATGCCTATTTTTCTCGGGAGCTTCTAGAACACCGAAGACGAGACGGAGTGGGGCCGCGAGGCGCCCACACGATAGGCCGACGCGGTTTCCCCCCCTACCGCGCGAGCACGTGGTGGGGGGCCCTTGGGCCTCCACCGCCTTCGCCCTTTCGCTTACAAATACCCCCCGACGGATCAAGACCTAATACCCGAACACTTTTCCAGAAACCCTTACGGAGCCGCCGCCCTCGTCAACCCTAGTTCGGGAGGGTTCAGAACCTCTTCCCGGCACCCTGCCGGAGAGGGGAATCATCACCGGAGGGCTGTACATCACCATGCCCGCCTCCGGACAGATGCGTGAGTAGTTCATCCTTAGACTACGGGTACATAGCAGTAGCTAGATGGTTGTCTTCTCCTTTTGTGCCATCATGTTTAGATCTTGTGAGCTGCCTATCATGATCAAGATCATCTTTATGTAATGCTACATGTTGTGTTTGCTGGGATCCAATGAATATTGAGTACTATATCATTTGCTTCATAATATATTACGTGTGTGTTATTTATGATCTTGCATGCTCTCCGTTGCTAGTATATGTTCTGGCCAAGTAGATGCTTGTGACTACAAGAGGGGGTATTTATGCTCGATAGTGGATTCATGTCTTCATTTAATCTGGGGGAGTGACAGCAACCTCTAAGATTGTGAATGTACTGTTCCTACTAGGGATAAAACAGTAGTTCTTTGTCTAAGGATAATTGTGCTACTTACATTACACACTTTGTTTAATGCAATAATCTGTTGCTTGCAACTTAATACTATGTCATTTGCTTCATAATATATCATGTTGTGTGTTGTTTATGATCTTGCATGCTCTCCGTTGCTAGTAGATGCTCTGGCCAAGTAGATACTTGTGACTCCAAGAGGGGGTATTTATGCTCGATAGTGGGTTCATGTCTCTATTTAATCTGGGGGAGTGACAGCAACCTCTAAGATTGTAGATGTACTATTGCTACTAGGGATAAAACAGTAGTGCTTTGTCTAAGGATAATTGTATTACTTACATTACACACTTTGCCTAATGCAATAATCTGTTGCTTGCAACTAAAAACTGAAAGGCGTGCGGACGCTAACCGGAAGGTGGATTATTAGTCATAGATGCGGTTGGAACGGTCTATTTATATTGTTGTAATGCCCAAATGAATCTCACACTAGACATCATGACTATAGTATATGCATCATTATGCAGTTCTTCATTCTGTCAATTGCCCAGCTGTAATTTGTTTACCCGCATGTATGTTATCATTATTTATGGAGAGACACCACTAGTGAACTGTGGACCCCGGTCCTTTTCTTTAAACTGATAATACAACCAACTGGAAACTGTTTCTTTCATTTTCTGCAAACAAACATCATTTTCCACACCATACGTTTAACCCTTTGTTTACAGCAAGCCGGTGAGATTGACAACCTCACTGTTTCGTTGGGGCAAATTAGTTTGATTGTGTTGTGTGCAGGTTCCACGTTCGTTGTTGACACCGGTAGTGCGCCCTGCCAACGTCAGCTTCAACAACTTTCAGAAGAACATTCATCTCCTACTGGATTGATAACCTTGGTTTCATAACTGAGGGAAATTTGCTGCTGCACAACTTCACACATTCCTCCTGGGGTTTCCCAACAAAACCGCACCGGTGCATCAGTTGTTGTCGCTCCCCCAGATTAAATAGAGACATGAACCCACTATCGAGCATAAATACCCCCTCTTCGAGTCACAAGCATCTACTAGTAACGGAGAGCATGCAAGATCATAAATAACGCACTCACAAGATATATTATGAAGCAAATGACATAGTACTCAAATATTCATCGGATCCCAGCAAACACAACATGTAGCATTACAATAAGATGATCTTGATCATGATAGGCAGCTCACAAGATCTAAACATGATGGCACAATAGGAGAAGACAACCATCTAGCTACTGCTATGGACCCGTAATCCAAGGATGAACTACTCACGCATCAGTCCGGAGGCGGGCATGGTGATGTAGAGCCCTCCGGTGATGATTCCCCTCCCCGACAGGGTGCCGGGGAGAGCTTCTGAACCCTCCCGAACTAGGGTTGACGACGGCGGCGGCGGCTCCGTAAGGTTTTCTGGAAAAGTGTTCGGATAATTAGGGTTTTCCCGGCGAGGGGGTTTAAGTAAGCGAAAGGGCGAAGGAGGTGGGGCCCCGAGGGCCCCACACCACGTGGTGGCGCGGCCAAGGAGGGAGCCGCGCCACCAACAGGTGTGGCCGCCTCGTGGACCTCCTCCGTATCCTCTTCGGTGTTCTGGAAGCTCCTGGTGAAAATAGGGGTATTGGCTTTTGTTTCGTGCAATTCCGAGAATATTTCCTTAACAATTTTTCTGAAACCAAAAACAGCAGAAAACAGGGAACTGGCACTGTGGCATCTTGTTAATAGGTTAGTCTCAGAAAATGCATAAAACCATATAAAGTGTATATAAAACATGTAGCAATTGGTATAATATAAGCATGGAACATAAGAAATTATAGATACGTTGGAGACGTATCAAGCATCCCCAAGCTTAGTTCTACTCGTCCCGAGTAGGTAAAACGATAACAAGAATAATTTCTGAAGTGACATGCTTTCACACAATCTTGATCATATAATAATGTAATGCATGTAAATTGAGATCAAATGAATAAAAGCTGTAGTTTATATTGCTATCAAATGAGTAATAAGTAAACAAGTAGGAAGAAAAAAGTAAAACTTTCAATGAATCAATACTAGAGAACAATCAACCGTGCAAAGTAGATATTAAAGATGATTTAAGCTTAAAGAATAACAATATAATCATCTAATGCATCCAACACACATGACAACTTTGTGAAATGATCAAGTCAAGCAATAACAATATGCACGTAGAAAATCATCTCTCTATTTGTTCACTTAAAAACAAGCAAGTGTTCAGCGTTGGTTCCTGGCACCAGGATGTTGTGGCTAAAAGAATAATAAGGGGGGTTTGTGTCGGCCCAGTGGATTCTAGGGTGTGCATAGCCCACTCTCCACGGGCTGCGCACGCGACAGCGTCTACAAAACGACTAAGGACCAAGCCAACCGCTTGGAGGGTTCCCCCCGAGGGAGAAACCCCTACGGGGGACCTGAGGCGCTGGAAGGGGCCTGAAGGGGGCTCCCCCCGAGGGCGTCCCGCTCGAGGACTCTCTCCCCCTGCTGGGAGCCGGTCCGGCCCCTCCCCCTCGGGAGCCTCAGGCCCCTGAGGGGATACTTCGCGACGAAGGAAGCGCTGCAGAGCACACATGGGCTCTGCTGCGGCCGCAGGGTGACGCGCGCGTCTGCGCGCACGGCAGCAACAGCGTCACAGTTGCCGCTCCCATGATAAAAGGGGTCAACAAAGTTCTGTGTCCCCTGCGCCGCCAACGAAGCTTTCCTCTTTGGTGATAAAGCAGTTGGCCGGCACAACGCTCCAACGACGACGTCACTGCGGACACACCCCACGGTCTCCGCCGCGCCTGCGAGCCGCTCTGCCAAGTCTGCAACTTGTCGGCCACAATGCGCCGCTTTAACACGGAAGAGGCGCGTCCAAGGACGGAGGAGACAGCTGCTCTGCCACGGAGACAGGCTTTGCGACCATGGACCGAGTCCGTGAACGAGCAAGCAGTAGTGCACCCGACTCCGCCACTGGTGGCCATGTGGGAACCCGTCCACTGCGCAGATCGCAGGGATGAGGCCCGGGGCAGCTATTTAAGGAGAAGGGGCACTTCCGTAGCGGAGGATCCCGAAAAACTCGATCCCAAGCTCAATAGCGTCCTCCACCTCCGGACCCTCTCAAGGCCCGGAGGCTTGTTGTACTACAGTCACCCCAGTGCAATCGAGACAAGCAGGAGTAGCGGTGTTACCTCACCTTGAGGGCCGTGAACCTGGGTAAGGGCCGGTGTCACTCTCTGCCGTGCAGTTCCGCTCCAAGCACCGCGAGCAACGTCGCGGCGTGCATCGAGGGTTGTTTGACCTCCGTGTTCAGTCCCCCTTCGAACCTCTTCCCGGGGCGAGACTACCCCTGTTACGTGGGAGTTCATTCCTCGACATTTGGCGCGCCAGGTAGGGGACTGAGGCGCGTCTTCAACCTCCGAACTCCGCGCCATGATGGACACCCGCGCGACGCGCGCCAACCGGCGCACCTCCGAGAGAGCTCACACCGAGCCCGGCACTGCACCCACCCGCGGCCGCCGTGGTCGCCCCCGCGCGACCGAACGCGCTGGCACCGGCCCGCGCGTGGAAGAGCCGGAGAGCGAGGAGCACCGCGAAGGAGACCAGCGTGACGACGAGGACCTCTCCGAGCGCCGCGGGGACGCTGAGTCCTCGCACCCGTCCCGGCGCCAGAGCGTGTCCACGCGGGAGCATCAAGAGCCCGCCCCGCACACCGCGCTACTGATGGCTCAGGAGCTCCTCCGCTACCGGCCAAGTGCCGAAGCGCACGACCAGTGGCTGGACCGCCTCCACCACCTCGTCGACATCGCAACCACACGCCCCGCTCCGTCGCGCTCCATCGTGCCTTCCGGCCCTGCAGGGACGGCCGCACCAGGTGCGCCACCGCCGCCGCCGGGACCGCCCCCGGCCGCGGCACAGCGGGCTCCCTCCCATGCTTCCTCGCCGCACGACTGCCAAATCGTGCAGCGCACCGCACCTGACGCGCGCGTAGGCATGGAGCGACGTCGCGACCTCCAAAACCGCCTCGTCGAGGAGCTCGGTCAGGCGGGGCAGCAAAACCGCAGGGCCCTCCAGGGAGGAACGGCCACCTATGCCTCAGGTTGCATGGCCTTCACGCGCACCCTGCGCCGTGTGGTCTGGCCACAGAAGTTCAGGCCAGCGCTCCCCAAGGGCTTCGACGGGTCCACCAACCCTCTCGAGTTCCTGCAGCTCTACACCACTTCCATCCAGGCTGCAGGGGGCGATGACAAAGTCATGGCCAACTGGTTCTCCCACGCCCTCAGGGACTCCGCTCTGTCCTGGCTTCTCAACCTGCCCGAGGACTCCATCGACTCCTGGGAGGAGCTCTGTAGGCAGTTCGTCGCCAACTTCAAGGGCACGTACGAGCGCGCACTCACCCACAACGACTTGCGCGCTGTGGTGCAGAAGAAGGGTGAAACTCTTCGCAAGTACATCCAGCGCTTCAGCCAGGTGCGGAACAAAATTCGAAACATCCCCGACACCCAGGTGATCGCTGCCTTCCGCGAGGGCGTCACGAACCGCAGGATGCTCGAGAAGCTCGGCATCCACGACAAGCTCACCTCTGTGGTGAAGCTGTTCGATCTGGCGGACAAGTGCGCCAAGGCTGAAGAGGGACTCCTTTTCGTCAAGATGAGTGCACGGGGGGACGACCCGGGCGAGGGGTCCAAGAGCCACAAGAAGAAGGAAGAGCCCAAGCGCAAGGCCACCGCGGTCCTCGCGGCAGAGCCTGACGCAAAGGGCTCCCGCAGGGGTTCCCCCGAGCGCGGCGACAAAGAAGTGGACCATCGTCCGTTCTGCGTCTACCACAACAGGCGCGGGCACGCTACAGACGACTGCATCGACCTCAAGACGCTGAGCAGGGAACGCGAGCGGGGAGAAGGCAGCGGAGGCCGCGGCAGAGGTCGCGGCTACCGCAGGGACGCCAAGGGCAGGCGCGATGGCGGCTACCAGAAGCCGTCGGGCACTCAAGCCAACGCCGCCCAGAAGAACAACAACCTCCCCGACGAGGAAGATGGAGGCTACCAGGCCCCGAGAGGCGCCATGGCCTGCATCCTCGGCGGAGCTCAAGCGCCCAAGTCGAACAATCAGTTCAAGCAGTTCGCCCGCGAACTCAACGCCGCGCTCCCGAGCACCGAGACTTCCAGGCCCCTCAAGTGGTCCCAGTACACCATCGCCTTCGACGCCAAGGACCACCCCAAGTCGACCAAGACCGTTGGAACCCTCCCCCTGGTCTGCTCCCCCACCATCAACAACATCACCGTCTCCAAGACGCTCATCGACGGGGGAGCGGGCCTGAATGTCATCTCTGTCGAGACCTTCGAGACGCTTCAAGTGCCCTACGAGTGGCTTATGCCCTCCAGGCCGTTCACGGGCGTCACCAGTGGTTCTATCGAGCCTCTGGGGCAAGTCCGCCTCGCGGTCACCTTTGGCACGCAGAAGAACTACCGCACGGAGCTGATCGACTTCGACGTCGCGCACATCGGTCTGCCGTACAACGCCATCCTCGGCTACCCCGCCCTTGCGAAGTTCATGGCCGTCACGCATCACGCCTACAACATGGTCAAGATTCCCGGCAGCGCTGGCACCATCGCCGTCCATGGCCATGTCCTGGACGCCACGCGCGCTGTCGAGAGCGCCTACAAGGCAGCCGCCATGGCCTTCCCGGCTGACGAGGACATGGAGCCTCTCGAGAGGCCCAGGAAGAAGAAGCAGGTGTTCTCTCAGGAGCAAGCCGCCACGAAGAAGGTGCCGCTGGACACCACCAGCTCGGGGGCTGAAGGCTCGGGGGCTAGCGTCACCATAGGCGCCGCCCTGCCTCCCAAATAGGAAGGCGCGCTCGTCGCCTTCCTTCGGGCAAACTCTGACATGTTCGCGTGGACTCCGTCAGACATGTCCGGCGTACCAAGGGAGGTGATCGAGCACCACTTAGCCGTGTGTCCAGACGCACGCCCCGTCAAGCAAAAAGCACGCAAGCAAGCCCCCGAGAAGCAAGCCTTCATCATCAAGGAAGTAGAGAAACTCAAGGCGGCAAATGTCGTCCGCAAAGTCGCGCACCCCACTTGGCTCTCCAACGGCGTGGTCGTCCCTAAACCCGCTGGAGGAGGCCGACTCTGCATCGACTACACCGATGTCAACAAGGCCTGTCCCAAGGACCCATACCGCATGCCGAGGATAGACCAGATCGTGGACTCCACCGCTGGCTGTGACCTCCTCTGTTTTCTGGATGCCTTCTCTGGTTATCACCAGATCAAGATGGCTAAACAGGACGAGGAGAAGACGGCATTCCTCACCCCCTGTGGTGTGTACTGCTACACATGCATGCCCTTTGGCCTGAAGAACGCTGGGGCCACCTTCCAGAGGCTCATGAGGATAGCCTTGGGGGCTCAGATGGGCAGAAATGCTGAGGCCTACGTCGATGACATCGTGGTCAAGTCTCGAGAGGGGGACACCCTCTTGAGGGATCTAGAGGAGACCTTCGCCAGCCTGAGAAAGGTGAGCATCAAGCTCAACCCCGCCAAGTGCGTCTTCGGGGTCCCTTCAGGCAAGCTCCTCGGATTTCTCGTGTCCCACCGCGGCATAGAGGCAAATCCTGACAAGATCAAGGCCATAGAACAAATGCAGCCCCCTCGCCGACTCAAGGAAATGCAGCGCCTTGCGGGCTGCATGGCCAGCCTCGGTCGTTTCATCTCTAAATTCGGCGAGCGAGCCCTGCCGTTTTTCAAGATCATGAAGAGGTCGGGCACATTCAAGTGGACCCCTGAGGCGGATAAAGCCTTCGAAGATTTAAAGAAGTATCTGGCTAGCCCTCCGGTCTTGGTGGCCCCCAGGGCAGACGAGCACTTGAAGCTGTACCTCTCAGCCACCCCTCAGACAGCAAGCGCCGTCTTGGTGGTCGAGAGGGAAGAGCCTGTCCTCCCCAAGAAAAGCACTGCCACTCCAAGCCCGGAACCCCCCGACAAAGGCCCCGTCGAAGGAGCAGCCTCCGCAGACCCACGGCCAGGCCCATCGCCTCAAGTCGAGCCTGCTCCAACAACCCCTGTCGAGAAGCCTCCACAGGCAGATACCGACAGGAGCCCTGAAGAGCCCCCTCAGAGGGCCGATGCCGCGCCACCTCAGACAACCCTCGTCGAGCACCCCGTCTACTTCGTCAGCACGGTGCTACGGGACGCTCGCGAGCGGTATCCAATGCAGCAGAAGCTCCTCGTCGCGCTCCTCATCGCCTCCAGAAAGCTGAGACACTACTTCCAGGGCCACCCCATCACGGTGGTCACCGCTTTCCCCCTGGAGCAAATCCTGCGCAACCCCAACGCCACAGATCGTGTCGCAGGGTGGAACATCGAGCTGCAGCCTTTCAACTTGCGCTTCGACACCACGAGGGTCATAAAAGGAAGAGCGCTGGCTGATTTCGTCGCCGAATGGACTGACCCAAGCCCTGAGGTGCCTCGTGAGGCAGAGGCCGAGCCCTCGGGAGACGCGGCGCCCAGCCACTGGACCATGCACTTCGATGGAGCCTTCGCTTGCCGCAATGGCGGAGCAGGCGTCGTCCTAACCTCGCCCAAGGGTGACAAGCTTTATTATGCTATCCAGCTGTGCTTCACAATCGACAAGATCTCCAACAACATCGCCGAATACGAAGGCCTCCTCGCCGGCTTAAGGGCCGCCATCGCTCTAGGCGTCAAGCACCTACTCGTCAAGGGAGACTCACAGCTGCTCGTCAACTTCTCCAACAAGAGTTACACGCCAAAAGACGACCACATGGCCGCATACCTCGAAGAGGTCCGCAAGCTTGAGAAGCACTTCAGGGGCATGGAGCTCATGCACATCCCGAGGAAAGAAAACCAAGAGGCCGACGACATCGCCAAGCGAGCCTCGCGGAGGCAACCCCAGCAGGCCGGTGTTTTCGAAGAGAGGCTCGCCAAGGCATCCATCAAGCAGCCTCGAGAGGCCACACCCGCAAGCGCAGGCGAAGTGCTCCCACCGCCTCCTGAGTCTGGGGCGCCTGATTGCGGTCCCAGCACAGGGGAGCGTCTGCTGCTGACGGCGACCCATCAGGCCTCAGGCTGGATTGATGAGCTCAAGGACTACTTGGTAAAAGGAATCCTCCCTGAAGAAGATACTGATGCAGAGCGAGTCGCTCGACAAGCAAAGTCATACTGCATCCTCGAGGAAAACCTCTACCGCAAGCGCCCAAATGGTGTAGCGCTCAAGTGCGTCCCTCCTGAGGAAGGCCGAGAGCTGATTAAGGACATCCACAGCGGGGAGTGCGGCCACCACTCATGTGCGCGCACCCTCGCAGGCAAGGTCTTCAGGAGCGGTTTCTACTGGCCTCAGGTGCTTCAAGATGCGGTCGCCATTGTGCAAACCTGCGACGCCTGCCAATTCCACGCCAAGCAAATCCATCAGCCGGCACTGGAGCTTCAGGCCATCCCGCTCTCCTGGCCGTTCGCGGTCTGGGGGCTGGACATCCTGGGACCCTTCCCGAAGTCGCAGGGGGGCTACCGTTTCCTCCTCGTGGCCATCGACAAGTTCACCAAGGGGACCGAGGTTGAGCCGGTGCGCACCATACCAGCTGGGGCTGCGGTGAAGTTCATCCGAAGCTTGGTCTGCCGCTTCGGCGTGCCCAACCGCATCATCACTGACAACGGCTCGCAATTCACCAGCGGCATCTTCCGAGCCTACTGCGACAAACTTGGTATCAAGGTGTGCTTCGCCTCGGTAGCTCACCCACGCAGCAACGGTCAAGCCGAGCGAGCAAACGCAGAAGTCCTCAAGGGCCTCAAGACCAGGAGCTTCAACATCCTCAAGGGCCACGGCAAGGGTTGGATTGACGAGCTCCCCTCAGTGCTCTGGTCCATACGCACAACCTCCTCGAGGCCTACAGGCGAAACGCCGTTCGCTCTGGTCTACGGAGCCGAGGCGGTCCTCCCCGCAGAGATCAAGCATGGATCGCCACGGGTCCTTGCCTTTAATGAGGACACCCAAGAGGGCCTCCACAACGACGACCTGCTGCTTCTCGAGGGACTGCGCCGTCAGGCCGCCCTCAGGGCGGCAGGGTACCAGCAAGACCTGCGACGCTACCACAGCCGCCATGTGCGCTCACGCACCCTTGAAGCGGGCGACCTCGTCCTCAGGCGAATCCTCTCCAGGGAAGGTCTCCACAAGCTCTCCCCGATGTGGGAAGGCCCCTACAGGGTCTCCCACGTCGCCAGGCCTGGCGCAGTACGCCTCGAGACCGAGGACGGCATCCCCGTCAAGAACCCGTGGAACATCGCGCATCTGCGCAAGTTCTACCCGTGATCACAGTCACGCCAGGCATTTTTTGTCTCTAGAGGGAAGCTCACGGCTTCACCTCCAAGCTTCTCAAAGCTTCTCCCGAGGCCCAGCCCTCCGAGCTCTCCTGCAAATGAGCCCCCGCAGGCCGCAGTGAACCTCTGCCACTAATGGGTGGTCCCCATGCCTCGACATGGAAGGAACGTTAGCTTGGCAAACCCAAGTGTAATGAACCGATTTTCGTTCCACGTGAACTTTGCGCTCCAGCGCCATCTTCGTTCCAAGGGAACTTTGCGCTCCAGCGCCATCTTCGTTCCAAGTGAACTATGCGCTACGGCGCCGCTATGTAATATTCTGGTGGTGAGTTTATTACAGCTTTATTTCATTTATTGAAAATGGGCACTTATATCTCTCCACATGCGTACCTCGCGAGCGGGGGCTGAGTACGGTGCCAAGGCCCCAAGTGGCACACCAGCAGCACTGCAAAACCCAAGGATCCGAGCTCTGGCTAGAGGGCAGGCCCTCCCAAGCACGCCATCTCTTCAAAGGACCTTGGTACTCTCTCTCCTCGCAAGGAACGCCTGAGGCGACCTATAAGCGCGCATTAGTCCCTGATGCTGTGATCTAGCGTTTCGGCTCGCCCCTCTAACATCCACAGAGAGCGAAAGTCCCCACCAGGCCTGCGGAGGAGAACCCTCGGCCCCTGAAGGGGAGAACTCCGCCAGAGAAGGCCCACACCGGGAAAACGCCTCGCGAAGCTAAGTTTTTCGCCCACCTCAGGGGAACCCTCGCACTTTTCTCATAAGCACTCTGCGCCGCTCAAGCGGTTCTTTCCTTACTCTCCGTGGACCGCTTGCGCGTCAAAGGGGGGCCCTCAGCATCGCGACTTGAGGGCTCTTACCTCCCCAAGCCTTAAACTCCCCCCGGCCTTGCCGAGTCATTGCTCGAGCATACCGCAGCGGCAGGAGTCATAGCGCGAGGGGAAGGGTCCAACGACGCGGAGCGAAAAAGGCATGGAGATGAAGCAAAGACCCCTCGAAGGGAGCGCACACTTAATCGATAGCAAAATGTTTACGAAGTGAAGAAGTAAATTACAAGGTGGAAAATGAAATTCTCTAACGGGCAAACGCCCCTAAAAGCGCTGCAAGCGCGACGCGTTGCAGGAGGAGATTAGTCGGAGGCCTCAGCGTCGTCCTGGTCGCTCTCTTCTTCCTCCTCGGGCTCGCTCCCCTCGCCGCCTTCCTCTGCAGCGGCCCGCCGGAAGCGGCTGCAGAAGTCGTCCACCTGGTCGCGGACGGAGCTGGAGGCTTTCCACGCAGCGTCCCCCTCCAGTGGCTCGGTCACCGTGGCGAGGTCGAACCCGGGCTGGAGGTGGACGAGGTTGGAGAAGATGCGGTCCACCGCCACCGCCAGAAGCTGACGGCACTCCTCCTCAACCACGTCGCGGATCTCCGCGGTAGGGCCTTCAAGCGCCGCGAAGAGCTGCTCGAAGTACAGGAGGTAGGTGGCGGCGTCGGCGTGGCCCTGAGCCGGAACGCTTGGCGCCTCTGCCCCCAGCTTCGCGGCAAGCTCACGACCCCGTCCCGTCAAGGACAGGAACATGCGCTCCCGTTGTTGCGACAGCACCTGCGCCGCCTGGATACTCTCCGCCGCCTCCACCGCCTTCTCCACGGCAGGCCCTACCTGCCGGGTCATCTCCTCCATATCCCCCGTGAGGGCGGCGAGGTCCCGGGAGGTGTCATCTCGGGCCTTCTCGGCGGCGAGGCGGCGATCGGCCTCGCGCTTCACCTTGGCGGCGAGCTTGGCGTTCTCCTTCTCGAGCTTCTTGACCCGGGCGCCGCTCTCCTCCAGCCTCGCCTTGAAGCGGTCCTCCTGCTTGGAGAATTTCTCCTTGTAGTCCTGGGAGACGGCGGCGCGGATCTTCTGCTCTTTCTCCCGGAGAGCCTTGTCGAGCTCCTCCTTCCGCTCGGCAAGCCGCGTGTTGGCGCGCTCCACATTTCCTTTGTGGGCGGCGACATCGCGCTCGAGCTTGCTGAGCGCCGTGGCGACGCTGTCCTCGCGGGCCTCGAGGGCCGTGCGCTGTCCGGACAGCTCCTGCTCCCTCAGCGCCAGCTGCTCGTCGCGCCGGCGACCATCCTCCTCGCGCTCGCTCAAAGCGCGCCCGCGGGCCTCCAGGCTCGAGCGGAGTTCGTCGAGGGCGGTCTGCACCACCCCGGCATCCGCCAGGATCTTCTTCTCGAGCTCGAAGAGCTCGGCACGCTTCGCCGCCAGCGAATGCTCCACGGCTTCCCGCTCCGCCTTGGCCTCGGCGAGGTCCTTGGCAGCGGCTCGGCGTTCAGCCCTCAGGGGCTGAAGGAGCTCCTCAGCTTCACGCAAGGCCCCCTCGCGAACCTCCTCGGCAAAGCGCGCCGCCTCCTCGCGCTCCGCCTGCAGTGCCTGGTCGCTCTTGCGCCGGGCCTCTACCGCCGCGTGGAAGGCAGCCCAGGCGTCGGCGAGCTCGTCTCTCTGGCGGGCGAGCGCCTGGTCCTCGGTGGCCAGGTAGGCCTCGAGCCCCTCCAGGGACTCCCGCACGAAGCGGAAGGCGACGTCGCGGCGCCCTCGACCCCAGTCGAACCGGCCCAGAGCAAGGCCCTGGGGCGGACAGCGCGGCCTAGAAGGGCCCGCGCCCGCGTCCGGCTCCGCGGCAGACGCCCTCGCGTGGGCCTGGGGGCCCGGAGGCAGGACCTCTTCCGTGCCCGGTCCCCGGCCCCCTGTGCTTCCCCCCTCGTGCGGCACCCCCCGATCCGCCTCCGGGACAGGGGCGTGAGGCCCGGCCCTTGCGGTTTCCTCCTCCCCCGCGGTGCCCGGTGGCGGCGGTGGAGTGCCCTCCCTGCGAGACTTGGGAGGGCTCGGCGCCGACTCGGCACCCGCAGGAGCCTCTGGCTGCGCTGGCGGGGTAGCTGCGCGGGGAGGAGTGGGCGCCCTCTCCACCTCCTCCTCCACCCGCTCTGCCTCGGGTGGCGGCGCAGATGCTTCCGCCTGAGGTACCTCCTCCCGAGAGCCTGTAGGCCTCGAGGCCTCCGCCGCCGCGGCCTCGCCGGCCTCAGCCTCTGGTGCGGCGTCAGGGGCGGCCCTCTTCACGTCTGCGGCCTTCCGAAGCCTGCGGCGCTTCGCAGGAGCGGGGCTGCTGTGGTGAAAGGCAAAGAATTGGTCAAGAAACAAGAGCAAGCAAGCTGGACTCAGAAAGGAAAGAGAAGGGTAAAAGAATCTTACCTCGTCTTCTTGGCGCGGGTGTCCACCCACGTCATGCCAGGCGAGCGCCATGAAGGCACAGCCCGCGCCTCCGCCTCGAGGGCCTCCTCGGCTTTCCTCTTGTGGGGAGCGTTCGGGGGCTCCCCGGCGGGCCTGTCGTGGGCCGCCTTAGTCCTCGGCTCGTAGCGCCCCGCCGCGGCCTCCTCGCTGTCGCCGGAGGAATGCTCGTCAGCCTCCCCTGCCGGGGGCGCAACACCGGCAGAACTCCCCGCGCCCGCCGAGCTCCCTACGCCGGCAGAGGGCCCCGCCCTCGTCTCCGCGTCGCCCTGCTCCGAGTCAGACGCGCTTGGCGACTCGGTGGTGCCCGCTGGCAGGGGCCCCTCCTCCTCTTCATCCCCCGCCAGGCCTAGCGGGGTGAATGCGGGCGCGTCCGTCAGGATGGCCCGGCGCTTGTCCGGAACCTCAAAGAGGGGCCGTATCGCTACGTGAACCCTCTCGGGCACCTCCGGGTTGACGAAGAGGCCTCCTAGGATGACCTCGACGACTGCGGGGCGGTGGTCGCTCAGGTGCAGCCGCAGCGAGTCTGTTGGCCCTGAGTACGCCCACATCGCCTTCTTGTGCGCCTGCAGGGGGGCGATGCGGCGCCTCACGAACTCCGCCGCCACCATCTGGCCGGTCAGGCCGTGCTCGCGAAGCGCCTTCAGGTGGCCCACGAGCCCGGCTATCTCCTGCCCCTCCAGGGAGCGCATGCTCCAGTGGGTGTTCTTCACCGGCGCCGCCTCGGGGACCTCAAGAAGGGAGCTCTCCGAGGGAACGCGGATGAGGAACCACTTCTGCCTGAAGTCCTCCACCTTCTTCGACACCGCCGTCACAGGCTTGTCGCCGTTCCAGGCCATGGGGATATAGACATCTCCCATGCCGTCCGCGATGCGGAAGGAAACACAGCCCGTCCGCTCCTTCTTCGCAGTGTTCCGCAGTGCGTAGAAGCTTCGGAAGAGAGCAATGGAGGGCTTCACTCCCAAGTAAGCCTCGCACAAGAAGGCGAAAATGGAGAGGACAAGGATGGCGTTGGGGTGGAGGTGCAGAAGGTGGACCTGGTAGAACTCGAGGACAGCCTCGAGGAAAGGAGAGTACGGCGGCACCAGCCCGGCGAAGAGAGTGTGGAGGAAGATGGGGTAGTAGCCGGCGGGAAAGCGTCCGGTCCGTGCAGGCAGAATGGCGCTGGCGCCGTGCTCGTTGTGCTTCCCGGCGACCAGGTGCTGGATCTTATCCAGCGCCGTCGCGTCGACGCGTGCCCCGACCAGAGCGGGGCCGAACTCCGCCTCTCCCTGTGCGCCATGGCGGGCCGAGGCCGCTGTTTTCTTGCCCTTGGATCCTCCCATTGTCGGCGAAGAACGGGAGCTCGGAGGACGGAAGGAGTCGGCCGGAGATGGGGAAGATTTACTGGAGACGGGAGTCTAGGAGGCGGAGAACCGATGGACTGGAGAGACAAGACAGGACGGGGTAATGACTGCGGCTCGGACAGCGCGCGGCTTTTAACCCCGTCCGTGCGGTTACCGAGGCGCGGTAGTGGAGATCGTGGCGGGCGTGGTGGCCCCCCCCGCTGCGCACGTTCCCGCCGGAGTAGCCGAGACGCCGCGAATCCTCCACCAGGTGACGCGTTGACGGGGATGTACCCTTCGGGTCCCCTATCATTGGTATACCTGGTGCGATCCAGTCTACGGCCCACCTGGCGGCGCAAAGAAGCCCACGAGGCACGACTTGGAGTACGAGACAAGAAAACATGTAAACCCTACCTAGCTCCCTTTATAAAGCCAGGCAGGGGCACCACAGAGGAGAGATCCCGACGGGACACAACACACACGCCATAACATACGAGACCACGTCTCACCTCGCCCTGGCGGCCACCATGTAACATCATTATACATCTATACAGATCAGACAAGCAGGATGTAGGTCTTTACCTCACAATGAGGGGCCGAACCTGGGTAAATCCTTACTTGTCAGCCGACGGAACTATCAGCGCGCATCTCTCTCCCCCGTCAATCAACCCGGGGTGCATAACCCTGGGACTTGTCGAGTTAACCCCTCGTCAATTGGCGCCGTCTGTGGGAAAGAACGCGCGTTGGATTCAACGTTCCGACGACTCCAATCTTCATCGACAACCATGGCTAGATCGCATCTGGCATGCATCCGTCTGGGTGCAATCAGGTTCGTCGGCAGCGGCCGCTTTGCCGTCGGGCAGATCGCATCTGGCTAATCTGTTCGCTGGTACGGTCGGCTGGCCGGCGGGCGCTCCTTCGACTCCGATCGATCTTGATCGGGCCGCCCACACGACGACAACGTCGCTGGAAGACGCAGGCAGCGCAGAGCACGATTCCTACGGAATCCGTCTAAGCGAGCTGTGCATAGCTCCATGCATCCACCGATCCACGCTAGTTCAATCTTCTCTCTTATTAATTACTCATCCAATGTCTTTATTCTAATAATCTAATCCATGCGTGCATGCATGTTGTTTTCATCCATCGCACGGAGGATCCGATCTACTAGCCGTCGACCACATCGATCCATGCATGGCAGTACGACCGCGGTTCCATGGCGTCGACGCGGCGACGCACGGCGTCTAGCAGACCGACGGCTACGTGGCGCTCCGGCGGTTCGATTTCCTAGCCGCCGCCCGTACAAGTCTGATCAATCGGGAAGAGCTAGCTAGCTCGTACAAGCAAAATCCATCAGCGATCAAGCCCCGAGGCAACCATGCATCAGGTGCTATTTTTCCATTAAGCTGTTTCGTACAAGTTAATTTCGTGGAAGAATTGTTTTCTGCCGACTGATATTCACAGATTTTCCTAATTGGATCGTGTGAATCTTCTGACAATCGTGCCTACACACGGCACCTGATTAAGAGTCGACTACTCGACCAAGCGGCCGTCCGGCCGGAACCTGCATACTCGGAGGCTGGCCCTTTGACATCAACCACGACAACAAACTACATCGTCGTACCCTCGGGGACTGGCGAGTCGACATCAACAACAATAATAACGTCGTCGCTGCACCCGACAAGCGACTCGAGTGCCTTCATCGACTCCGCCTTCAGCACTCGGGGGGCTGGCGGCCTCGCCTTCAGCGACTCCGCCTCCGACACTCGAGGGTTGGCGGCCTCGCCTTCACCATCTCTGCCTCGCCTGTGGTGGGCATGCGACCTCCTGTGTGTTCTACCTCAACACGGGCCAGGCAGCGCTCCAACCCCTCGACGATGTCAGCAACAAACTTGTCGTGGCCACTCGACGAAGCGACTCCGGCGCCTTCTTCGACTCCGCAACGTCGACTCCGTCTCGCCGACTCGGCAAAAACGGCCCCGCCTCCGGCGCTCAGGGGCTGGCGGCCTCGCCTTCGTCGACTCCGCCTCCAACACTCGGGGGCTGGCGGCCTCGCCTTCACCGACTCCGCCACCGACACTCGGGGCATGGCGGCCTCGCCTTCATCGACTCCGCTTTCGGCACTCGGGGGCTGGCGCTTCGTCAACGACAAGTTCATCGCTGCACTCGACACGTGACTCGAGTGCCTTCATCGACTCGGCACCGCCGACTCCCCTTCGCCGGCCTAATAAGGGACTCGGGGGCTGAGCGTTGCCCGCGCCGCGTCGACTCCGGCCCGTCGCTTCGACTCCCTCCGTCGCACTTCACGGCGTTGACTCCGTCCACTACGACATCCACGACACGCCAAGATCGCATCGATGATTCGACAACCTCTACGGCACCACTCCGCCGCGTCGACTGCCTCTACGGCACAACTCCGCCGCGTCGACTCCGGTCCGCCGCGTCGACTGCCTCTACGGCACAAATCCGCCGCGTCGACTGCCTCTACGGCACAAATCCGCCGCGTCGACTCCGGTCCGCCGCGTCGACTGCCTCTACGGCACAACTACGCCGCGTCGACTCCGGTCCGCCGCGTCGACTCCGGTCCGCCGCGTCGACTGCCTCTACGGCACCACTCCGCCGCGTCGACTCCGGTCCGCAGCGTCGACTGCCTTTACAGCGCCACTACGCCGCGTCGACTCGGGTCCGCCGCGTCGACTGCCTCTACGGCACCACTCCGCCGCGTCGACTCCGGTCCGCCGCATCGACTGCCTCTACGGCACAACTCCGCCGCGTCGACTCCGGTCCGCCGCGCACAAACAAATTCGCCTTGGCCACACCTGATGCTCTTTCGGGTGTTGCGCCGCACAGGCCACAAACAAATTCGCCTAGGCCGCACTCGAACACTCGGGGGCTGCGCCATACAGGTCCAACAAGAAAACCTAGGCCGCACTCGAACACTCGGGGGCTGCGCCATACAGGTCCAACAAGAAAACCTAGGCCGCACTCGAACACTCGGGGGCTGCGCCATACAGGTCCAACAAGAAAACCTAGGCCGTACTCGAACACTCGGGGGCTGCGCCATACAGGTCCAACAAGAAAACCTAGGCCGCACTCGAACACTCAGGGGCTGCGCCATACAGGTCCAACAACGCAGTAGGACGTTCGGCTGAGCAAATACTCGATATGCTTGTCGAGTCCACCAAGTAGGCCGTCGGGCTGAGCAAACACTCGAACCCATTCGAGTCGCACGAGTAAGCCGTCGGGCTGAGCAAACACTCGAACCCATTCGAGTCACACGAGTAAGCCGTCAGGCTGAGCAAGCACTCGAAAAGTGCAAACACATAGTAAGCCAAACAGGCTGAAAAAGGACTCTGTTTTATCAGTGATTCCTTAAGTTACTCCCATCGGGAGGGTTTCAGAATTTTCTTTCGACTGAGAGAGGTTTTTTGATATTAACCTCAATTACAAGCAATTCAGCTTAATCTCGGGGGCTACTCCCATCGGGAGCACTGTTCGCGCTCCCGATAGACTCAGTCGAAACATTACCGACTAAAGCATCCTCTGTAAGCCCTCAACGGCCGGAGTCGAATTTGTTTAAACTATCGTTTTCAGGAACAAGACGGCGTGCCCATGAGGAAAGAGTACGTACCCGACATACCCGCATCTGCGTCGATTTCATCGACGACGTCTCCATCAACTACGACGATCACATCTACGTCGACTACATCGACCGCGTCTCCATCGACTTCAGAGATCGCATCTGCTTCGACTACATCGACTGCGTCTCCATCGACTGCGTCTCCATCGACTAAGACGATCGCACCTACTTCGACTACGCCTGCTCGACATGCTGCTCTTAGTCTCTGGCCGATTCTGCGAATCGACCAGACACTCGGGGGCTACTGACGGGGATGTACCCTTCGGGTCCCCTATCATTGGTATACCTGGTGCGATCAGGTGGGCCGTAGACTGGATCGCACCAGGTATACCAATGATAGGGGACCCGAAGGGTACATCCCCGTCAGTAGCCCCCGAGTGTCTGGTCGATTCGCAGAATCGGCCAGAGACTAAGAGCAGCATGTCGAGCAGGCGTAGTCGAAGTAGGTGCGATCGTCTTAGTCGATGGAGACGCAGTCGATGGAGACGCAGTCGATGTAGTCGAAGCAGATGCGATCTCTGAAGTCGATGGAGACGCGGTCGATGTAGTCGACGTAGATGTGATCGTCGTAGTTGATGGAGACGTCGTCGATGAAATCGACGCAGATGCGGGTATGTCGGGTACGTACTCTTTCCTCATGGGCACGCCGTCTTGTTCCTGAAAACGATAGTTTAAACAAATTCGACTCCGGCCGTTGAGGGCTTACAGAGGATGCTTTAGTCGGTAATGTTTCGACTGAGTCTATCGGGAGCGCGAACAGTGCTCCCGATGGGAGTAGCCCCCGAGATTAAGCTGAATTGCTTGTAATTGAGGTTAATATCAAAAAACCTCTCTCAGTCGAAAGAAAATTCTGAAACCCTCCCGATGGGAGTAACTTAAGGAATCACTGATAAAACAGAGTCCTTTTTCAGCCTGTTTGGCTTACTATGTGTTTGCACTTTTCGAGTGCTTGCTCAGCCTGACGGCTTACTCGTGTGACTCGAATGGGTTCGAGTGTTTGCTCAGCCCGACGGCTTACTCGTGCGACTCGAATGGGTTCGAGTGTTTGCTCAGCCCGACGGCCTACTTGGTGGACTCGACAAGCATATCGAGTATTTGCTCAGCCGAACGTCCTACTGCGTTGTTGGACCTGTATGGCGCAGCCCCTGAGTGTTCGAGTGCGGCCTAGGTTTTCTTGTTGGACCTGTATGGCGCAGCCCCCGAGTGTTCGAGTACGGCCTAGGTTTTCTTGTTGGACCTGTATGGCGCAGCCCCCGAGTGTTCGAGTGCGGCCTAGGTTTTCTTGTTGGACCTGTATGGCGCAGCCCCCGAGTGTTCGAGTGCGGCCTAGGTTTTCTTGTTGGACCTGTATGGCGCAGCCCCCGAGTGTTCGAGTGCGGCCTAGGCGAATTTGTTTGTGGCCTGTGCGGCGCAACACCCGGAAGAGCATCAAGTGTGGCCAAGGCGAATTTGTTTGTGCGCGGCGGACCGGAGTCGACGCGGCGGAGTTGTGCCGTAGAGGCAGTCGATGCGGCGGACCGGAGTCGACGCGGCGGAGTGGTGCCGTAGAGGCAGTCGACGCGGCGGACCCGAGTCGACGCGGCGTAGTGGCGCTGTAAAGGCAGTCGACGCTGCGGACCGGAGTCGACGCGGCGGAGTGGTGCCGTAGAGGCAGTCGACGCGGCGGACCGGAGTCGACGCGGCGGACCGGAGTCGACGCGGCGTAGTTGTGCCGTAGAGGCAGTCGACGCGGCGGACCGGAGTCGACGCGGCGGATTTGTGCCGTAGAGGCAGTCGACGCGGCGGATTTGTGCCGTAGAGGCAGTCGACGCGGCGGACCGGAGTCGACGCGGCGGAGTTGTGCCGTAGAGGCAGTCGACGCGGCGGACCGGAGTCGACGCGGCGGACCGGAGTGGTGCCGTAGAGGCAGTCGACGCGGCGGACCGGAGTCGACGGAGCGGAGTGGTACCATAGAGGCAGTCGACGCGGCGGAGTGGTGCCGTAGAGGTTGTCGAATCATCGATGCGATCTTGGCGTGTCGTGGATGTCGTAGTGGACGGAGTCAACGCCGTGAAGTGCGACGGAGGGAGTCGAAGCGACGGGCCGGAGTCGACGCGGCGCGGGCAACGCTCAGCCCCCGAGTCCCTTATTAGGCCGGCGAAGGGGAGTCGGCGGTGCCGAGTCGATGAAGGCACTCGAGTCACGTGTCGAGTGCAGCGATGAACTTGTCGTTGACGAAGCGCCAGCCCCCGAGTGCCGAAAGCGGAGTCGATGAAGGCGAGGCCGCCATGCCCCGAGTGTCGGTGGCGGAGTCGGTGAAGGCGAGGCCGCCAGCCCCCGAGTGTTGGAGGCGGAGTCGACGAAGGCGAGGCCGCCAGCCCCTGAGCGCCGGAGGCGGGGCCGTTTTTGCCGAGTCGGCGAGACGGAGTCGACGTTGCGGAGTCGAAGAAGGCGCCGGAGTCGCTTCGTCGAGTGGCCACGACAAGTTTGTTGCTGACATCGTCGAGGGGTTGGAGCGCTGCCTGGCCCGTGTTGAGGTAGAACACACAGGAGGTCGCATGCCCACCACAGGCGAGGCAGAGATGGTGAAGGCGAGGCCGCCAACCCTCGAGTGTCGGAGGCGGAGTCGCTGAAGGCGAGGTCGCCAGCCCCCCGAGTGCTGAAGGCGGAGTCGATGAAGGCACTCGAGTCGCTTGTCGGGTGCAGCGACGACGTTATTATTGTTGTTGATGTCGACTCGCCAGTCCCCGAGGGTACGACGATGTAGTTTGTTGTCGTGGTTGATGTCAAAGGGCCAGCCTCCGAGTATGCAGGTTCCGGCCGGACGGCCGCTTGGTCGAGTAGTCGACTCTTAATCAGGTGCCGTGTGTAGGCACGATTGTCAGAAGATTCACACGATCCAATTAGGAAAATCTGTGAATATCAGTCGGCAGAAAACAATTCTTCCACGAAATTAACTTGTACGAAACAGCTTAATGGAAAAATAGCACCTGATGCATGGTTGCCTCGGGGCTTGATCGCTGATGGATTTTGCTTGTACGAGCTAGCTAGCTCTTCCCGATTGATCAGACTTGTACGGGCGGCGGCTAGGAAATCGAACCGCCGGAGCGCCACGTAGCCGTCGGTCTGCTAGACGCCGTGCGTCGCCGCGTCGACGCCATGGAACCGCGGTCGTACTGCCATGCATGGATCGATGTGGTCGACGGCTAGTAGATCGGATCCTCCGTGCGATGGATGAAAACAACATGCATGCACGCATGGATTAGATTATTAGAATAAAGACATTGGATGAGTAATTAATAAGAGAGAAGATTGAACTAGCGTGGATCGGTGGATGCATGGAGCTATGCACAGCTCGCTTAGACGGATTCCGTAGGAATCGTGCTCTGCGCTGCCTGCGTCTTCCAGCGACGTTGTCGTCGTGTGGGCGGCCCGATCAAGATCGATCGGAGTCGAAGGAGCGCCCGCCGGCCAGCCGACCGTACCAGCGAACAGATTAGCCAGATGCGATCTGCCCGACGGCAAAGCGGCCGCTGCCGACGAACCTGATTGCACCCAGACGGATGCATGCCAGATGCGATCTAGCCATGGTTGTCGATGAAGATTGGAGTCGTCGGAACGTTGAATCCAACGCGCGTTCTTTCCCACAGACGGCGCCAATTGACGAGGGGTTAACTCGACAAGTCCCAGGGTTATGCACCCCGGGTTGATTGAGGGGGAGAGAGATGCGCGCTGATAGTTCCGTCGGCTGACAAGTAAGGATTTACCCAGGTTCGGCCCCTCATTGTGAGGTAAAGACCTACATCCTGCTTGTCTGATCTGTATAGATGTATAATGATGTTACATGGTGGCCGCCAGGGCGAGGTGAGACGTGGTCTCGTATGTTATGGCGTGTGTGTTGTGTCCCGTCGGGATCTCTCCTCTGTGGTGCCCCTGCCTGGCTTTATAAAGGGAGCTAGGTAGGGTTTACATGTTTTCTTGTCTCGTACTCCAAGTCGTGCCTCGTGGGCTTCTTTGCGCCGCCAGGTGGGCCGTAGACTGGATCGCACCAGGTATACCAATGATAGGGGACCCGAAGGGTACATCCCCGTCAGTGACGAGGGGTTAACTCGACAAGTCCCAGGGTTATGCACCCCGGGTTGATTGAGGGGGAGAGAGATGCGCGCTGATAGTTCCGTCGGCTGACAAGTAAGGATTTACCCAGGTTCGGCCCCTCATTGTGAGGTAAAGACCTACATCCTGCTTGTCTGATCTGTATAGATGTATAATGATGTTACATGGTGGCCGCCAGGGCGAGGTGAGACGTGGTCTCGTATGTTATGGCGTGTGTGTTGTGTCCCGTGGGGATCTCTCCTCTGTGGTGCCCCTGCCTGGCTTTATAAAGGGAGCTAGGTAGGGTTTACATGTTTTCTTGTCTCGTACTCCAAGTCGTGCCTCGTGGGCTTCTTTGCGCCGCCAGGTGGGCCGTAGACTGGATCGCACCAGGTATACCAATGATAGGGGACCCGAAGGGTACATCCCCGTCAGTAGCCCCCGAGTGTCTGGTCGATTCGCAGAATCGGCCAGAGACTAAGAGCAGCATGTCGAGCAGGCGTAGTCGAAGTAGGTGCGATCGTCTTAGTCGATGGAGACGCAGTCGATGGAGACGCAGTCGATGTAGTCGAAGCAGATGCGATCTCTGAAGTCGATGGAGACGCGGTCGATGTAGTCGACGTAGATGTGATCGTCGTAGTTGATGGAGACGTCGTCGATGAAATCGACGCAGATGCGGGTATGTCGGGTACGTACTCTTTCCTCATGGGCACGCCGTCTTGTTCCTGAAAACGATAGTTTAAACAAATTCGACTCCGGCCGTTGAGGGCTTACAGAGGATGCTTTAGTCGGTAATGTTTCGACTGAGTCTATCGGGAGCGCGAACAGTGCTCCCGATGGGAGTAGCCCCCGAGATTAAGCTGAATTGCTTGTAATTGAGGTTAATATCAAAAAACCTCTCTCAGTCGAAAGAAAATTCTGAAACCCTCCCGATGGGAGTAACTTAAGGAATCACTGATAAAACAGAGTCCTTTTTCAGCCTGTTTGGCTTACTATGTGTTTGCACTTTTCGAGTGCTTGCTCAGCCTGACGGCTTACTCGTGTGACTCGAATGGGTTCGAGTGTTTGCTCAGCCCGACGGCTTACTCGTGCGACTCGAATGGGTTCGAGTGTTTGCTCAGCCCGACGGCCTACTTGGTGGACTCGACAAGCATATCGAGTATTTGCTCAGCCGAACGTCCTACTGCGTTGTTGGACCTGTATGGCGCAGCCCCTGAGTGTTCGAGTGCGGCCTAGGTTTTCTTGTTGGACCTGTATGGCGCAGCCCCCGAGTGTTCGAGTACGGCCTAGGTTTTCTTGTTGGACCTGTATGGCGCAGCCCCCGAGTGTTCGAGTGCGGCCTAGGTTTTCTTGTTGGACCTGTATGGCGCAGCCCCCGAGTGTTCGAGTGCGGCCTAGGTTTTCTTGTTGGACCTGTATGGCGCAGCCCCCGAGTGTTCGAGTGCGGCCTAGGCGAATTTGTTTGTGGCCTGTGCGGCGCAACACCCGGAAGAGCATCAGGTGTGGCCAAGGCGAATTTGTTTGTGCGCGGCGGACCGGAGTCGACGCGGCGGAGTTGTGCCGTAGAGGCAGTCGATGCGGCGGACCGGAGTCGACGCGGCGGAGTGGTGCCGTAGAGGCAGTCGACGCGGCGGACCCGAGTCGACGCGGCGTAGTGGCGCTGTAAAGGCAGTCGACGCTGCGGACCGGAGTCGACGCGGCGGAGTGGTGCCGTAGAGGCAGTCGACGCGGCGGACCGGAGTCGACGCGGCGGACCGGAGTCGACGCGGCGTAGTTGTGCCGTAGAGGCAGTCGACGCGGCGGACCGGAGTCGACGCGGCGGATTTGTGCCGTAGAGGCAGTCGACGCGGCGGATTTGTGCCGTAGAGGCAGTCGACGCGGCGGACCGGAGTCGACGCGGCGGAGTTGTGCCGTAGAGGCAGTCGACGCGGCGGAGTGGTGCCGTAGAGGTTGTCGAATCATCGATGCGATCTTGGCGTGTCGTGGATGTCGTAGTGGACGGAGTCAACGCCGTGAAGTGCGACGGAGGGAGTCGAAGCGACGGGCCGGAGTCGACGCGGCGCGGGCAACGCTCAGCCCCCGAGTCCCTTATTAGGCCGGCGAAGGGGAGTCGGCGGTGCCGAGTCGATGAAGGCACTCGAGTCACGTGTCGAGTGCAGCGATGAACTTGTCGTTGACGAAGCGCCAGCCCCCGAGTGCCGAAAGCGGAGTCGATGAAGGCGAGGCCGCCATGCCCCGAGTGTCGGTGGCGGAGTCGGTGAAGGCGAGGCCGCCAGCCCCCGAGTGTTGGAGGCGGAGTCGACGAAGGCGAGGCCGCCAGCCCCTGAGCGCCGGAGGCGGGGCCGTTTTTGCCGAGTCGGCGAGACGGAGTCGACGTTGCGGAGTCGAAGAAGGCGCCGGAGTCGCTTCGTCGAGTGGCCACGACAAGTTTGTTGCTGACATCGTCGAGGGGTTGGAGCGCTGCCTGGCCCGTGTTGAGGTAGAACACACAGGAGGTCGCATGCCCACCACAGGCGAGGCGGAGATGGTGAAGGCGAGGCCGCCAACCCTCGAGTGTCGGAGGCGGAGTCGCTGAAGGCGAGGCCGCCAGCCCCCCGAGTGCTGAAGGCGGAGTCGATGAAGGCACTCGAGTCGCTTGTCGGGTGCAGCGACGACGTTATTATTGTTGTTGATGTCGACTCGCCAGTCCCCGAGGGTACGACGATGTAGTTTGTTGTCGTGGTTGATGTCAAAGGGCCAGCCTCCGAGTATGCAGGTTCCGGCCGGACGGCCGCTTGGTCGAGTAGTCGACTCTTAATCAGGTGCCGTGTGTAGGCACGATTGTCAGAAGATTCACACGATCCAATTAGGAAAATCTGTGAATATCAGTCGGCAGAAAACAATTCTTCCACGAAATTAACTTGTACGAAACAGCTTAATGGAAAAATAGCACCTGATGCATGGTTGCCTCGGGGCTTGATCGCTGATGGATTTTGCTTGTACGAGCTAGCTAGCTCTTCCCGATTGATCAGACTTGTACGGGCGGCGGCTAGGAAATCGAACCGCCGGAGCGCCACGTAGCCGTCGGTCTGCTAGACGCCGTGCGTCGCCGCGTCGACGCCATGGAACCGCGGTCGTACTGCCATGCATGGATCGATGTGGTCGACGGCTAGTAGATCGGATCCTCCGTGCGATGGATGAAAACAACATGCATGCACGCATGGATTAGATTATTAGAATAAAGACATTGGATGAGTAATTAATAAGAGAGAAGATTGAACTAGCGTGGATCGGTGGATGCATGGAGCTATGCACAGCTCGCTTAGACGGATTCCGTAGGAATCGTGCTCTGCGCTGCCTGCGTCTTCCAGCGACGTTGTCGTCGTGTGGGCGGCCCGATCAAGATCGATCGGAGTCGAAGGAGCGCCCGCCGGCCAGCCGACCGTACCAGCGAACAGATTAGCCAGATGCGATCTGCCCGACGGCAAAGCGGCCGCTGCCGACGAACCTGATTGCACCCAGACGGATGCATGCCAGATGCGATCTAGCCATGGTTGTCGATGAAGATTGGAGTCGTCGGAACGTTGAATCCAACGCGCGTTCTTTCCCACAGACGGCGCCAATTGACGAGGGGTTAACTCGACAAGTCCCAGGGTTATGCACCCCGGGTTGATTGAGGGGGAGAGAGATGCGCGCTGATAGTTCCGTCGGCTGACAAGTAAGGATTTACCCAGGTTCGGCCCCTCATTGTGAGGTAAAGACCTACATCCTGCTTGTCTGATCTGTATAGATGTATAATGATGTTACATGGTGGCCGCCAGGGCGAGGTGAGACGTGGTCTCGTATGTTATGGCGTGTGTGTTGTGTCCCGTCGGGATCTCTCCTCTGTGGTGCCCCTGCCTGGCTTTATAAAGGGAGCTAGGTAGGGTTTACATGTTTTCTTGTCTCGTACTCCAAGTCGTGCCTCGTGGGCTTCTTTGCGCCGCCAGGTGGGCCGTAGACTGGATCGCACCAGGTATACCAATGATAGGGGACCCGAAGGGTACATCCCCGTCAGTGACGAGGGGTTAACTCGACAAGTCCCAGGGTTATGCACCCCGGGTTGATTGAGGGGGAGAGAGATGCGCGCTGATAGTTCCGTCGGCTGACAAGTAAGGATTTACCCAGGTTCGGCCCCTCATTGTGAGGTAAAGACCTACATCCTGCTTGTCTGATCTGTATAGATGTATAATGATGTTACATGGTGGCCGCCAGGGCGAGGTGAGACGTGGTCTCGTATGTTATGGCGTGTGTGTTGTGTCCCGTGGGGATCTCTCCTCTGTGGTGCCCCTGCCTGGCTTTATAAAGGGAGCTAGGTAGGGTTTACATGTTTTCTTGTCTCGTACTCCAAGTCGTGCCTCGTGGGCTTCTTTGCGCCGCCAGGTGGGCCGTAGACTGGATCGCACCAGGTATACCAATGATAGGGGACCCGAAGGGTACATCCCCGTCAGTAGCCCCCGAGTGTCTGGTCGATTCGCAGAATCGGCCAGAGACTAAGAGCAGCATGTCGAGCAGGCGTAGTCGAAGTAGGTGCGATCGTCTTAGTCGATGGAGACGCAGTCGATGGAGACGCAGTCGATGTAGTCGAAGCAGATGCGATCTCTGAAGTCGATGGAGACGCGGTCGATGTAGTCGACGTAGATGTGATCGTCGTAGTTGATGGAGACGTCGTCGATGAAATCGACGCAGATGCGGGTATGTCGGGTACGTACTCTTTCCTCATGGGCACGCCGTCTTGTTCCTGAAAACGATAGTTTAAACAAATTCGACTCCGGCCGTTGAGGGCTTACAGAGGATGCTTTAGTCGGTAATGTTTCGACTGAGTCTATCGGGAGCGCGAACAGTGCTCCCGATGGGAGTAGCCCCCGAGATTAAGCTGAATTGCTTGTAATTGAGGTTAATATCAAAAAACCTCTCTCAGTCGAAAGAAAATTCTGAAACCCTCCCGATGGGAGTAACTTAAGGAATCACTGATAAAACAGAGTCCTTTTTCAGCCTGTTTGGCTTACTATGTGTTTGCACTTTTCGAGTGCTTGCTCAGCCTGACGGCTTACTCGTGTGACTCGAATGGGTTCGAGTGTTTGCTCAGCCCGACGGCTTACTCGTGCGACTCGAATGGGTTCGAGTGTTTGCTCAGCCCGACGGCCTACTTGGTGGACTCGACAAGCATATCGAGTATTTGCTCAGCCGAACGTCCTACTGCGTTGTTGGACCTGTATGGCGCAGCCCCTGAGTGTTCGAGTGCGGCCTAGGTTTTCTTGTTGGACCTGTATGGCGCAGCCCCCGAGTGTTCGAGTACGGCCTAGGTTTTCTTGTTGGACCTGTATGGCGCAGCCCCCGAGTGTTCGAGTGCGGCCTAGGTTTTCTTGTTGGACCTGTATGGCGCAGCCCCCGAGTGTTCGAGTGCGGCCTAGGTTTTCTTGTTGGACCTGTATGGCGCAGCCCCCGAGTGTTCGAGTGCGGCCTAGGCGAATTTGTTTGTGGCCTGTGCGGCGCAACACCCGGAAGAGCATCAGGTGTGGCCAAGGCGAATTTGTTTGTGCGCGGCGGACCGGAGTCGACGCGGCGGAGTTGTGCCGTAGAGGCAGTCGATGCGGCGGACCGGAGTCGACGCGGCGGAGTGGTGCCGTAGAGGCAGTCGACGCGGCGGACCCGAGTCGACGCGGCGTAGTGGCGCTGTAAAGGCAGTCGACGCTGCGGACCGGAGTCGACGCGGCGGAGTGGTGCCGTAGAGGCAGTCGACGCGGCGGACCGGAGTCGACGCGGCGGACCGGAGTCGACGCGGCGTAGTTGTGCCGTAGAGGCAGTCGACGCGGCGGACCGGAGTCGACGCGGCGGATTTGTGCCGTAGAGGCAGTCGACGCGGCGGATTTGTGCCGTAGAGGCAGTCGACGCGGCGGACCGGAGTCGACGCGGCGGAGTTGTGCCGTAGAGGCAGTCGACGCGGCGGAGTGGTGCCGTAGAGGTTGTCGAATCATCGATGCGATCTTGGCGTGTCGTGGATGTCGTAGTGGACGGAGTCAACGCCGTGAAGTGCGACGGAGGGAGTCGAAGCGACGGGCCGGAGTCGACGCGGCGCGGGCAACGCTCAGCCCCCGAGTCCCTTATTAGGCCGGCGAAGGGGAGTCGGCGGTGCCGAGTCGATGAAGGCACTCGAGTCACGTGTCGAGTGCAGCGATGAACTTGTCGTTGACGAAGCGCCAGCCCCCGAGTGCCGAAAGCGGAGTCGATGAAGGCGAGGCCGCCATGCCCCGAGTGTCGGTGGCGGAGTCGGTGAAGGCGAGGCCGCCAGCCCCCGAGTGTTGGAGGCGGAGTCGACGAAGGCGAGGCCGCCAGCCCCTGAGCGCCGGAGGCGGGGCCGTTTTTGCCGAGTCGGCGAGACGGAGTCGACGTTGCGGAGTCGAAGAAGGCGCCGGAGTCGCTTCGTCGAGTGGCCACGACAAGTTTGTTGCTGACATCGTCGAGGGGTTGGAGCGCTGCCTGGCCCGTGTTGAGGTAGAACACACAGGAGGTCGCATGCCCACCACAGGCGAGGCGGAGATGGTGAAGGCGAGGCCGCCAACCCTCGAGTGTCGGAGGCGGAGTCGCTGAAGGCGAGGCCGCCAGCCCCCCGAGTGCTGAAGGCGGAGTCGATGAAGGCACTCGAGTCGCTTGTCGGGTGCAGCGACGACGTTATTATTGTTGTTGATGTCGACTCGCCAGTCCCCGAGGGTACGACGATGTAGTTTGTTGTCGTGGTTGATGTCAAAGGGCCAGCCTCCGAGTATGCAGGTTCCGGCCGGACGGCCGCTTGGTCGAGTAGTCGACTCTTAATCAGGTGCCGTGTGTAGGCACGATTGTCAGAAGATTCACACGATCCAATTAGGAAAATCTGTGAATATCAGTCGGCAGAAAACAATTCTTCCACGAAATTAACTTGTACGAAACAGCTTAATGGAAAAATAGCACCTGATGCATGGTTGCCTCGGGGCTTGATCGCTGATGGATTTTGCTTGTACGAGCTAGCTAGCTCTTCCCGATTGATCAGACTTGTACGGGCGGCGGCTAGGAAATCGAACCGCCGGAGCGCCACGTAGCCGTCGGTCTGCTAGACGCCGTGCGTCGCCGCGTCGACGCTATGGAACCGCGGTCGTACTGCCATGCATGGATCGATGTGGTCGACGGCTAGTAGATCGGATCCTCCGTGCGATGGATGAAAACAACATGCATGCACGCATGGATTAGATTATTAGAATAAAGACATTGGATGAGTAATTAATAAGAGAGAAGATTGAACTAGCGTGGATCGGTGGATGCATGGAGCTATGCACAGCTCGCTTAGACGGATTCCGTAGGAATCGTGCTCTGCGCTGCCTGCGTCTTCCAGCGACGTTGTCGTCGTGTGGGCGGCCCGATCAAGATCGATCGGAGTCGAAGGAGCGCCCGCCGGCCAGCCGACCGTACCAGCGAACAGATTAGCCAGATGCGATCTGCCCGACGGCAAAGCGGCCGCTGCCGACGAACCTGATTGCACCCAGACGGATGCATGCCAGATGCGATCTAGCCATGGTTGTCGATGAAGATTGGAGTCGTCGGAACGTTGAATCCAACGCGCGTTCTTTCCCACAGACGGCGCCAATTGACGAGGGGTTAACTCGACAAGTCCCAGGGTTATGCACCCCGGGTTGATTGAGGGGGAGAGAGATGCGCGCTGATAGTTCCGTCGGCTGACAAGTAAGGATTTACCCAGGTTCGGCCCCTCATTGTGAGGTAAAGACCTACATCCTGCTTGTCTGATCTGTATAGATGTATAATGATGTTACATGGTGGCCGCCAGGGCGAGGTGAGACGTGGTCTCGTATGTTATGGCGTGTGTGTTGTGTCCCGTGGGGATCTCTCCTCTGTGGTGCCCCTGCCTGGCTTTATAAAGGGAGCTAGGTAGGGTTTACATGTTTTCTTGTCTCGTACTCCAAGTCGTGCCTCGTGGGCTTCTTTGCGCCGCCAGGTGGGCCGTAGACTGGATCGCACCAGGTATACCAATGATAGGGGACCCGAAGGGTACATCCCCGTCAGTGTCCCGCGGCGCTTCGCCCGCAGCTGAGGGCCCGCGACGCTTCGCCTGCGGTTTTGGGCCCCACGACGCTTCGCCTGCGGTATTGGGCCCATGACGCTTCGCCAAGTCCCAATCGGCCTCGACGTGCCCATCATGGGCCCGGGGGCTACTGTCGGCCCAGTGGATTCTAGGGTGTGCATAGCCCACTCTCCACGGGCTGCGCACGCGACAGCGTCTACAAAACGACTAAGGACCGAGCCAACCGCTTGGAGGGTTCCCCCCGAGGGAGAAACCCCTACGGGGGACCTGAGGCGCTGGAAGGGGCCT
Source organism: Poa annua (assembly GCA_026929855.1). Classification (NCBI taxonomy): domain Eukaryota; kingdom Viridiplantae; phylum Streptophyta; class Magnoliopsida; order Poales; family Poaceae; genus Poa; species Poa annua. The sequence continues at coordinate 45,181,753 of CM049434.1, forward strand.
GAAGGGGGCTCCCCCCGAGGGCGTCCCGCTCGAGGACTCTCTCCCCCTGCTGGGAGCCGGTCCGGCCCCTCCCCCTCGGGAGCCTCAGGCCCCTGAGGGGATACTTCGCGATGAAGGAAGCGCTGCAGAGCGCACATGGGCTCTGCTGCGGCCGCAGGGTGACGCGCGCGTCTGCGCGCACGGCAGCAACAGCGTCACAGTTGCCGCTCCCATGATAAAAGGGGTCAACAAAGTTCTGTGTCCCCTGCGCCGCCAACGAAGCTTTCCTCTTTGGTGATAAAGCAGTTGGCCGGCACAACGCTCCAACGACGACGTCACTGCGGACACACCCCACGGTCTCCGCCGCGCCTGCGAGCCGCTCTGCCAAGTCTGCAACTTGTCGGCCACAATGCGCCGCTTTAACACGGAAGAGGCGCGTCCAAGGACGGAGGAGACAGCTGCTCTGCCACGGAGACAGGCTTTGCGACCATGGACCGAGTCCGTGAACGAGCAAGCAGTAGTGCACCCGACTCCGCCACTGGTGGCCATGTGGGAACCCGTCCACTGCGCAGATCGCAGGGATGAGGCCCGGGGCAGCTATTTAAGGAGAAGGGGCACTTCCGTAGCGGAGGATCCCGAAAAACTCGATCCCAAGCTCAATAGCGTCCTCCACCTCCGGACCCTCTCAAGGCCCGGAGGCTTGTTGTACTACAGTCACCCCAGTGCAATCGAGACAAGCAGGAGTAGCGGTGTTACCTCACCTTGAGGGCCGTGAACCTGGGTAAGGGCCGGTGTCACTCTCTGCCGTGCAGTTCCGCTCCAAGCACCGCGAGCAACGTCGCGGCGTGCATCGAGGGTTGTTTGACCTCCGTGTTCAGTCCCCCTTCGAACCTCTTCCCGGGGCGAGACTACCCCTGTTACGTGGGAGTTCATTCCTCGACAGTTTGGAAGGCCAACGGAAGAAAGTCTCACACAGCTGAAAGTGATCATTAAACAAGAGGAAGTCTTATAATCGAAGCTATGCAAGGAGTAGTGATTGCCACACAACGGATGCACATAGAGCTATAAGTGTATTAAAGATCTCCAATGGAACTAGTGGGGGTGCATCCAACTTGCTTGCTCATGAAGACCTAGAGCACTTTTTAGGAGACTCATCATTGGAATATACAAGCCAAGTTCTATAATGTAAAGTTCCCCACATAGTTATACAAGTAGAACATGAAGACTCTCTGATATGGAGTAAAGGTGCTAGACATGAGCACAAATGATGACTATGAATACTACAGGTGCTATAACATGAGCACAAGTGTAGATAAAGAGTAGTAATGTTGCCCCTTTTTTTTTTCTTTTTTCTATTTTTCCATTTTTTTTACTTTTTCTGTTTCACTTTTCGATGGCCTCCATGGCTCTTTTCAATTTTAGGGGCAAACATTCTAATATGACAACATACTTTTGATACAAGTACCTCATAAGGAATAAAACATAGTGTATGACACGGTGCTTCTGCTAGTGTAGCAGGAACTGCAATGATCTAGCGTAACATGGGTAAAACCACACATCAGCTGTAAAGAATCATGCAAGGCAATATATAAATGATAAATGACAATAAGTCATGTAATGTAAAATGGAAGTTGCATGGCAATATATCTCAGAACAGCTATGGAAATGCTGTAGTAGGTAGGTATGGTGGATGTTTTGAGAAATATATTTGGCTTATGTGTAGGAGAACATGATGAAGATCTCCCACGAGTTTTGGATGTACCCGCGAAGCATGCACCAACTCTCAATGTGAGAAAGGACAATGCAAAGTACCGAAGAGGCTAGCAAATATGTAGGTGGAAGTGCCATGAAAACCGCAGCTTAGAACTCACAAGCAAAAAGATTCCAACTAGAAATATGATCTTACAAGGCGTAATGAAAATCATTCCATGAGGGACTGTGGCAAATGAACAAGTCACTGTTGGGACCCTGACCGTAGCGCATAACACAAAGTCATTACGGTTGTTTTTAACATTAGAAGCCATATATCATCACACTACAAGAAATATGTCAACTAGTGACCTTTTGTCTATGACCTTGATCAAATTGGTCATAAATTTGTGACCATTTGAAACTAGTTGGTCATAACCTGTTTTGTAGGGTGTAAACTCAAATATATCATGACCAATTTTTTAAGAAAAGTCGTAATCTTGTTACATGAATTGGTCATAACCGAGACAGTAGTTGTATATGACTTTTCTCCTGACCAATTTAAATGGTCATTCAAACTACTGGACAGCCAACTCAGCATTATCGCCTACGTGGCAGTGATTAGATGTCATTTTTGTCTATGTGTCACTCTATCTGGGTTGCTATGTGTCACTCTATCTGGACAACCCACTCATCCATCTCGCCTACGTGTCACCAGGTAGGCCCCATCATCAGACTGACAGGCGGGTCCAGCACACACCACCCCTCTGACATGTGGGTCCATCACCCCACCCTAATGATAAGTGGGACCCGCACCAGTCCACCCACCGTACCTGCCATGCGGGACCCGTCCCCACCACTAATATGTGGGTCTCGCTCCGACACCTGACACGTGAGACCTGCACACACTCCAGCCACCATCCCTGACATGTAGGACCCACCACGAACATTGATGTGCAGAACCCGCACCGCACCTACCATGTGGGACCTAACAGGCGGGATAACACACACCCTACGCGACCACCGTCCTGACAGGTGGGACCCGCAAGCAGCACAATATCAATTTCTTGAATTAATCGCAAAAACTCGGGCAGGGGAATCGAACCCGCGACCTCCGTCGTTTCCTCTTCGCCCATAACCAACAAACCACGACAACGTTTTTGATATCCGTCCGACACAAGTCCTATTTAGTTAGTTCCGCGACTCGAGTTGGGCCATGGTGGGACGAGGCCACCCTTTTTTGTTGGGTCAAAGCCCATCGTATGACTCTGCTGGGCTGGGCTGACATGACTCGGTCTGTTGGTTCTTCTTTTTTCCCTTTTTTCTTATTTCCTTTATAACTTTTGATTTCCAACTCCGAATTAACTCAAATATATTTTGAAAAATTGTTAAAGATAAGATGTGTTCTTATAAACTTATGGGGACTCGTTTTTAGTCAAAATAAAATACAAATATCATTTAGCTTAATTTTTATTTATACTCGGTTTTGTGAAATTGAAAATAAAAGGATGTTAAAATTGGCCACACAAATTTTCGTAGTTAGGGGTTGAATCTTGCAAAACAGTTCGTGTATCTCTGATGAAATAGCTACTTCTATACCTAAAAAATATTTTTTTCAAAAAATCTCGAGCAAACTACGAGGTACATGTAGTTAAAATTTGACATGTTTCCTACTAAATCGACAAAGATATGTTTTTTATGAGTGGTGGATGAAAAGCTTTATACACACAACCATTTGGTTATTTGTACATAAAATGTGGTATTGTACTTTAGAAAAATCATGTGGTCCAAATTTGCAACATATTTGTCGTAGATGTTTCACAAAAAACCCCATTTTTTACACACGAAAAATGAAAAATGATTTTTTGTGAAATAAAGTTGAAAACTTTGTTCGTCAAAATTGTTCTCCATTCCAAGATACACGCTTGTGCGCAATATGGGCATATTTTAACAAACTATGCCATGGTTGTCAATCATAACATTGGTCATTTGGCTTAAAAGTCATGAATCTTCGTACATAAGAGGTCATTTCTATGAATACTTTTTAAAATATCATTCATTTTCCAAGCTTGTTATATTTAGTTGAAACTAGGTCACATATAATGACACTTTGCGAAGGATTTACATCTTTTTGATGTTTTTTAAATTATCTACGCCGATTTCAAAATACGGTCAAAACGGCGGACATGACCGTTCGTATCTAGGGGTTGAATATTGTGAAACTCTTTGTGTATATATGATGAAATATATACTTTTGTACCTACAAATGATTTTTTACAAAAAATCATGAGCAAATATAAAGCACATGTAGTTCAAATTTGACCCGCTTCCAACTGAAACAGCGGAAATTGGTCCTTTTCACGAGTGGTGGATGAAAAGCTTTTTATACACCACCCTTTGGTTATTTGTACATAAAATGTGGTATACTACTTTAGAAAAATGATGTGGTCAAAATTTGCAAAATATTTGTGGTTGATGCTTCACAAAAAACCCCATTTTTTACACTCGGAAAATGAAAATTGATTTTTTGTGAAATAAAGTTGAAAACTTTGTTCGGCAACATTGTTCTCCATTACAAGATACACACTCGTGCACAATATGAGCACATTTTAACAAACTATGCCATTGTTGTCGCCATAACATTGGTCAATGCTTAAAAGACATGAATCTTCGTACATGAGAGGTCATTTCTGTGAACACTTTTTAAAAATATCTTTCAGTTTCTAAGTTTGTTATTTTTGATTGAAACTAGGTCACATATAATGACACTTTGCGAAGGATTTACATCTTTTTGATGTTTTTCAAATTATCTACGTCGATTTCAAAATACGGTCAAAACGGCGGAAATGACCGTTCGTATCTAGGGGTTGAATATTGTGAAACTCTTTGTGTATCTATGATGAAGTAGATACTTTTGTACCTAGAAATGATTTTCACAAAAAATCATGAGAAAAATATAACGCACATGTAGTTCAAATTTGACCCGCTTCCAACTAAATCGGCGAGAATTTGTCTTTTTCACGAGTGGTGTATGAAAAGCTTTATACACACAAATCTTTGGTTATTTGTACATAAAATGTGGTATAATACTTTATAAAAATGATGTGGTCAAAATTTGCAACATATTTGTGGTGGATGCTTCACAAAAAAACCCATTTTTCACACTCGGAAAATGAAAAAAGATTTTTTTGCGCAATAAAATTGAAAACTTTGTTCGGCAACATTGTTCTCCATTCCAAGATACACGCATGTGCGCAATATGGGCACATTTTAACAAACTATGCCATAGTTGTCGTCATAACATTGGTCAATTGGCCTAAAAGTCATGAATATTCGTACATGAGAGATCATTTATATGAACACTTTTTAAAATATCTTTCATTTTCCAAGTTTGTTATTTTTTCTTGCAACTAGGTCGCATATAATGACACTTTGTGAAGGATTTACAACTTTTTGATGTTTTTAAATTATTTACATGTTTTTGAATTATATATGCCGATTTCAAAATACGATCAAAACGACGAACATGACCGTTCGTAGATAGTGGTTGAACTTTGTGAAACTCTTGATGTATCTCTGATGAAATAGCTACTTGTGTTACTAAAAATGATGTATTCAAGAAATCATGAATAATTTATGAATCACCTATAGTTCAAATTTGGTCCGCTTCCAACTGAATCGACGAAAATTTGTCTTTTTGATAAGGGGTGAATGAAAACCTTTTGACATGCAACCGTTTGATTATGTGTACTTAAAATGTGGTGTTATATTTTAGAAAAATGGTGTGAACCCATTTTGCAACATAATTGTGGTATGTGCTTCACAAAAAAACTCATTTTTCGCACTCAAAAATTGAAAATTGAAAGAAAGTGCAAAAATACTCAAGAAAATAAATCCTTTGACACGTAGTCCTTTTATGAGTACTAGATTCTTAGAAATTTTTTAAACTTGAGTTTTGATAAATTATGCCATAAATATTAGTTGATTCTTATTAATGGAGAAACACAAAATCTTGCCTTCTGACTGACCAGCGAGAGTTCACACGGATCACGGTTCTGAGCCGTTGGATCCAAGTGGATCCAACGGCTCAAACTACCCGAGCGGCCGAGCCAGAGCTCAGCACACCACGCTCACCAAACCCACGCCCCCAAACCCTAACTACCCTCGCTTCCCCTCCCCCCCCCACACACCGCATTATCTCCCTCTCGCGCGCGCCACCACCCTCGCTTCCCCTCTCTCCCTTCTCTCTTCACACACTGCGCCCAAACCTTAACTACCCCACTGCGCCGCCACCGTCCTCCGGCTCTTTCCCGCCGCGGGAGAGCCCCAGAGCTTCCCCGTCTCCGGCCACGACGTGGTCGGGCTCGCGGCCGCGTCGTTCGGCTCGCGCGATCTGGCCGCATCGTCGGGCTCACGGCCACCTCCCATCTCTCTCTCTCTCTCTCTCTCTCTCTCTCTCTCTCTCTCTCTCTCTCCGCAGGCACAATCGTCGGCGAGGAAACGCTGAATCCATCGTCGGGGAGGCCAGATCCGGGATGGCACGTACACCCTTACTCCTTTCTATGGTGACTCTGGTACGTGCTCTCTTGGATCCAGAGTCTTACCTTCCTTACATGTCTGACGGGTGTAGGAATCATCTAGGTCTGCGATTGTGTGGGAAGCCTGTGCTCGTGGATATACAAGCAAGTGAGCAAAGTTAGTTTCCCGTGGTGTTGGTCTGAGTCGTAGAGAAACCATCCTGGAAGCGATAGCATTTGCCAGATCTGGAGTCGGTTTGCCCGCAGTGTTTTTCTTTTTCTAGTGTTGCCTGGTACGTACGATTCGTGGCTTGCTCAAATCATGCTGTAGTCTATCTTGCAAGGTCAAAGAGAGTGTTGCTGTACTGAAAATCTAACTTCTGGGGCCGGTTTGATCGTTATGGTGAGTGCATTTGTTGTTTTGGTAGAAAGGAAGTGTGAAAAACATGTTATCGTTGATTCATTGCAATCATGTATCACTGTGTGTGCAGCGCCCATCATTTGCTACAATCCTGTGCAGCTAAAAAAAGTGTACCATCATTTGCTATCAGTACTTGTACTCTCTTACCGCTACTTATTTTGCTTCGGAGGCTTCCAGTCCTTCTAGTTCTTGCTGTCGATCTTCATACTTGTTATGATTGCAATTTGACTTGCTGTGCTTATGTAGGTTAGTTAAACTCAAGTAACTCGACACATTCATGAAAAATTCTATTGGAGGGTGGATGCTAGTTCTAAATTGTCTGTGTGTTGCAATGGTTGCTTGCTGGATCATATCTTGTCTGTGTGTTGACTGATAAGTCTATTGTGTTGTACATAGAGGTAACTCTTTCTTACTCTGTTGTCATGCAGGTGATGCATGAGCGGAGCAATTTTTTCGACCTGTGATACTCTGGTGCATACACGGAGCAGCGGAGTGTTCCTAGAGATGGCGTGGAGCAAAGGTTACATCTACCTTTTGATTTAGCGTGCCTCATCTGAACAGCATAATGTTGTCACTACTGTTCTGAAGGGGTTCGAAGTAGAAAACAATAATTTTTCTAACTAACGAATACCGAAACAAGTCAGGATCTATCTATCTAGTAATACGGTAACGGGGCGGAACTGGTTACATACCTCTTGTATACCGAATAGCGGGGATTACGCTCCCGCACAAGCGTTGCCGACGAAGACGATGTAGCCGACCTCGAGGTCGCGAAGAACTTGGCGCGACGAATAAGACGATGACGCAGCGATGTTGATGAAGACACGGCGTCGAGGAGGAGGGGCGCGTCGAGGAGTAGGGGCGGCGGCGGCTGGGCTGCAGCGGTGGCGAGACGATGTCGCCCTGGCACCTCAAGTGTGGCGCCTCCGAGTACTCGCACACATACGGAGCTTGACGACAACCCACGGTCACTCAGATCCAGCTGAGATTGCAGGGGTAGAACTTTGGTGGAATCTCGCAGTACGACGGCGCACTGCGGTATATCTTTTGTGGGAGAGAGAGAAAAGCGGGCGGAGAATTAACTCAGGCCGGCGTATACAACATTAATTGTATTTTTTGGATATATATATTAAAACAATTAATATGCCTCTCTTTATATAGGGGGATATAGGGGGAGGGGGTGTGTGATGCACACGGTGGGTGTGTTGTTGGGAGACCCCAAGAGGAAGGTATGAAGTAGTGCAGCAGCAAGTTTCCCTCAGGTGTGAAACCAAGGTTATCGAACCAGTAGGAAATAATGAATTCCCCCGAGGTGTCAACGGCGCCAGAAAAGTCTGCGACGTAGGTGACGTGGAACCTGCACACAACACGATCAAGATACTTTGCCCCAACTTAACGGTGAGGTTGTCAATCTCACCAGCTTGCTGTAACAAAGGATTAAACGTATGTGTGGAAGAAAGATGTTTGTTTGCAGAAAGTAACAGGTTTGCAGTTTGTGGTTTATCAGATTAAAGAGATGGACCGGGGTCCACAGTTCACTAGTGGTGTCTCTCCATAAATAATAATAACATTCATGTGGGTAAACAAATTACAGCTGGGCAATTGATAGAATAATGATGAGCAAACCAATGCATATACCAACGTTATGATGTCTAGTGTGAGATTCATTCGGGCATTACAACAATATACATAGACCGTTCCAACCGCATGTATGACTAATAATCCACCTTCCGGTTAGCGTCCGCACCCCTTTCAGTATTAAGTTGCATGTAACAGATTATCACCTTAAGCACTGTGTGTAAAGTAAGTAAGTAACATCATCCTTAGACAAAGTACTACTGTTTTATCCCTAGTAGCAACAGTACATCTACAACCTTAGAGCTAGCTGTCACCACCCCAGATTTAATAGAGACATGAACCTACTATCGAGCATAAATACCCCCTCTTGGAGTCACAAGCATCTACTTGGCCAGAGCATACACAAGTAACGGAGAGCATGCAAGATCATTAAATAACACACACATGATATATTATGAAGCAATAACTTTAGTACTCAATATTCATCGGATCCCAGCAAACACAACATGAAGTATTACATAACGGTGATCTTGATCATGATAGGCAGCTCACAAGATCTAAACATGATAGCACAAGAGGAGAAGACAACCATCTAGCTACTGCTATGGACCCGTAGTCCAAGGGTCGACTACTCACGCATCAGTCCGGAGGCGGTCATGGCGACGTAGAGGCCTCCGGTGACGATTCCCCCTCCCGGCAGGGTGCAGGGGAGGAGTTCTGATCTCTCCCGAATTGGTGTTGACGACGGCGGCGGCTCGGGACCCGTGGAGGAAAATATGAACACCGTACTAGGTTTTTTGGTCGAAGGGGTATTTGTAGGCGAAAGGGCGAAGGCGGTGGAGCTCCGTGGGCCCCACACCACCTCCTCGCGCGGCCAGGGGGCCTCCCGCGCCTGGGGGTGGTGTGGGCCCCTCGGGCTCCGTCTTCGACTCCTCTTCGGTGCTCTGGAACGTTCCCAAATAAAAACTGACTTCTAAAAAAAAATCGTCCAATTCCGAGAATATTTCCTTAAGTACTTTTCTGAAAACAAAAACAGCAGAAAACAGGGAACTGGCACTGTGGCATCTTGTTAATAGGTTAGTCCCAGAAAATGCATAAAACTATATAAATGCATATAAAACATGGAATAACTTGGTATAATATAGCATGGAACATAAGAAATTATAGATACGTTGGAGACGTATCAACATCCCCAAGCTTAGTTCTACTCGTCCCGAGTAGGCAAGAACGATAAAAGAAGAATAATTTCTGAAGTGACATACTTAAACACAATCTTGATCACAATTTAATGTAAGGCTCATGTTATGAATGAAGTGACTCAAGGCAATGATCTATAGTTTGCTAACAAATAGAAAACGAGTAAACAACTACATCATATAAGTAAAACTTTTCATGAATAGTACTTTCAAACAAGCATCAAAAAGATTTGCATAAGAGTTAACTCATAAAGCAATATTATCTAAGCAAAAGAGCATTGAAGCAACACAAAGGAAGATATAAGTTTCAGCATTGGCTTTCAACTTTTGAACATGTATATCATATAGATAGTTGTCAACACAAAGAAATATAACAAGTGCAATAAGTAAGCATATACAAATTGTTGCACACAGTTGACACAAGTGTTTGCTTCGGGGATAGAAAGAAGTAGGTAAACTGACTCAACATAAAGTAAAAGATAGGCCCTTCGCAGAGGGAAGCAGGGATACAAGCATGTGCTAGAGCTTCTTAGTTTTATAGGTTTTTGAAATCATATAGAGAGCATAAAAGTAAGTTTTGAGCGGTGTTTGTCGTTGTCAACGAATGGTAATGGGCACTCTACCCCCCTTGTCAACCAGACTTTCAAGAGCGGCTCCCATTAAGGACGTTATTTCTACCAGCAAGGTAGATCATCCCTCTTATCTCTTTTGTTTACACATATAGTTAAAAACTGTTGTCATTGCTTGACTGACTAGATCAGGGCAAAAATGTGAAGAGATTGCAGCAGTTAAAGTTGTAATTAATTGGGACTGGGCACCCCATTTGCCAGCTCTTTTTGCAAAGTTAATGGATAAGCGGATGTATATGCCACTAGTCCGGTTGTGAAAGTATGTCTAAAAGCAAATGACAAGGTTGATATCTGTAACACCACATACTTCCTCATGAGCTAATAAACATTGACACAAATAAGAGATAATATGTTTTGAATAATAAAAGGTAGCACACGAAGTATTTGCTTGGAATGGCAGGAAATACCATGTAGTAGGTAGGTATGGTGGACACAAATGGCATAGGTTTTGGCTCAAGGATTATGGATGCACGAGAAGCATTCCCTCTCAGTACAAGGCTTTGGCTAGCAAGGTTGTTTGAAACAAACACAAGTATAAACTATGACAATAAGACGTATATAAAAACATATTGCAAGCATTATAAAACTCTACATTGTCTTCCTTGTTGTTCAAACACTTTAACTAGAAAATATCTAGACCTTAGAGATACCAAACATGCAAACCAAATTTCAGCAAGTTTTACGGTAGTTCCTCACTAATAGGTTTTAACTACATGATGTAAAAGCTTAAACATGATCTACTTGAGAGCTCAAAACAATTGCCAAGCACCACAACATGCAAGATAACAATCCATACGATCATGTATATCTTTCTTTATACTATTTACCACATTTAGCATTTTCTGTTTCCAACCAAACACCAATCAACTTATTTAAAAGATAAACTCTCCAAGTATATAACAATGAGATATGAGAGTATAACATAATAAAGCTAACAGCTCTAGCAAGAGATGCATGAAAAACAAGAGCTAGAAAGCATTGAAGTAACATAGAGGAATACTCAACAAATATAAGTGAAGAATACGAGTATTCATAAGAAAAAGCGGAGCGTGTCTCTCTCCCACAAAGGAATGCTAGGATCCATTTTATTCAGAGAATGAAAATAACAAAAACAAAAAGAAAGACAAACCGACGCTTCAAGAAAAGCACATAAGAAGTGGCGGAATTAAAATATAGTTTCACTAGAAAGGACCTGATAGTTTGTTGATGAAGAAGGGGATGCCTTGGGCATCCCCAAGCTTTGATGCTTGAGTCTTCTTGAAATATGTTGGGGATGAACCACCGGGGCATCCCCAAGCTTTGGCTTTACTATCCTCTTGATCACATTATACCATCATTCTCTCTTGATCCTTGAAAACTTCCTCTACACCAAACTTAGAGTAAACTTCATTAGAGGGTTAGTGCACGAAACATTATGATATTCTGTAGGAACACAATTGCTACCAATGCTACTGGACATTAGCTACAGCCACTGATACTTCATAGGATAAAAAGATCCAATCAAAATAGAAAAAGAGGCATTGCAAAATAAATGGCAGAATCTGTCAAAAACAGAACAGTCCGTAAAGACGAATTTTTTCGAGGCACTTAACTTGCTCAGATCAGAAAACTCAAAACTAATGAAAGTTGCATATATATCTGAGGATTACGCACGAACAATCCCAGGTCCATCCGCTTTTTCTGTAAAGAGTTATGAATTTAACGGTGGACAGCAGAAAACTGTTTCAGCACAGCAATCCAAATTTAGCATGAACTTTCAACTAGAGGCTTATCTTGACACAACAATGCAATAAAGTAAAGATACAAAGGAATTGCTACAGAGGTAGGACAAATCCTTAACACAACAAAATAAAATAACAGGAATAAAAAGTGGGCTGTCTCCCATAAGCGCTTTTGTTTAACGCCTTTCAGCTAGGCACAGAAAGTGATATTGAAGTATTATCAAGAGATGAAGCATCAACACCATAATTTGAACGAACAATAGAATCAAAAGGTAGCTTCATTCTCTTCCTAGGGAAGTGTTCCATACCTTTCTTGAGTGGGAATTGGTACTTGATGGTACCTTCTTTCATATCAATAATAGCACCCACAGTTCTAAGAAAAAGGCCTTCCCAACACAATTGGACAAGATGGATTGCATTCAATATCCAAGACAATGAAATCAACGGGGACCAGGTTATTATTAACCATAATGGGAACATCATTAACTCTCCCCAAAGGTTTCTTCAAAGCATTATCAACAAGAAAAACATCCAAATAGCAATGTTCCAATGGTGGCAAATCAAACATATCATAAAGCTTTTTAGGCATAACAGAAATACTTGCACCAAGGTCACACAAAGCATTGCAATCAAATTTATCTACTTTCATTTTAATTATGGGCTCCCAACCATCTTCTAACTTCTTAGGGATAGAAGCTTCAAGTCTTAATTTATCTTCCCTAGCTTTAATGAGAGCATTTGTAATATGAGTAGTAAAAGCCAAATTAAGAGAGCTAGCATTAGGACTTGTGGCCAACTTTTGCAAGAACTTAATAACTTCAGAGATATTACAATTATCAAAATGAAAATTATTATCATCAAAGCAAACCGAACCACATTCTCCCATGTTCTTAAAAATTTCAGCACTTTTATCAACACTGGTTTCAGTAGTTTTGGGCAATTTTAAATTTTTGGAAGAAGTAGAGGAGACATTTCCAACACCAACTATGTTACCATTGATAATAGGAGGCTTACTAGCATGTGAAACACCATTATTTTCAGAGGTAGTAATAGTAAAAACTTTAACAATATTAGCCTCTTTATCTAGTTCTTTCTCTCTTTCCCATCTAGCACGTAATTGGGCCATCATCCTAATATTTTCATCTATTTGAACTTGGATGGCATTAATTTTAGCAAAGGGATTACTCTCTTTAGTTTCAGTAGGCATGATTTTAGATTTTAAAAGATCAACATCAAGGACAAGACTATCAACTTTAGAGGCAAGTATATCAATTTTCCCAAGCTTTTCCTCAACAGTCTTATTAAACAGAGTTTGTGTAGTGATAAAATCTTTTAACATGGTTTCAAGTTCAGAGGTGGTAGTCCTATTATTGTTATAAGAATTACCATAAGAATTACCATAAGAGTTCCCATTATTAGGAGGTTAGGGCTTATAGTTGTTATTACCATAATTGTTCCTATAGGCATTGTTGTTGAAATTGTTGTTTTTAATAAAGTTCACATCAACATGCTCTTCTTGTGCAACTAAAGAAGCTAAGGGAACATTATTTGGATCAACATGGGATTTACCATTTGCAAGCATAGACATAATAATATCAATATTTTCACTCAAGGAGGAGGTTTCTTCAACAGAATTTACCTTGTTACCTTGAGGTGTCCTTTCAGTATGCCATTCAGAATAATTCACCATCATATCATCTAGAAGTTTTGTTGCAGCCCCAAAGTGATGGACATAAAGGTACCTCCAGCAGCTGAATCCAATAGGTTTCTTGAAGAAAAATTCAGTCCTGCATAAAAGGTTTGGATGATCATCCAAGCAGTCAGTCCATGGGTTGGGCAATTCTTTATCAAAGATTTCATTCTTTCCCAAGCTTGAGCAACATGTTCATTATCAAGTTGTTTAAAATTCATGATTCTACTTCTTAGAGAAATAATCTTAGTAGGAGGATAGTATTTTCCAATAAAAGCATCTTTATATTTAATCCATGAATTAATACTATTCCTAGGCAATGAAAGCAACCATTCTTTAGCTCTTCCTCTCAAGGAGAAAGGAAATAATTTCATTTTTATAATATCACCATCTATATCCTTATATTTTTGCATTTCACATAGTTCAACAAAATTATTTAGATGGGCAGCAGCATCATCAGAACTAACACCAGAAAATTGCTCTCTCATAACAAGGTTCAACAAAGCAGGTTTAATTTCAAAGAATTCAGCTTTAGATGCAGGTGGAGCAATAGGTGTGCATATAAAATCATTGTTGTTGGTGCTTGTAAAGTCACACAACTTAGTATTCTCAGCAGTACTCATTTTAGCAAATTAATTAACAAACCGAAATAAACAGAATAACAAAAACTGAAAATAAAATAGCAAACCGAAATAAACAAAGTAATGCAAGTAACTATTTTTTTTTGTATTTTTGATATTTAAGCAAACAAGACAATAAAATAAATTGCAAGTAACTAATTTTTTTATATTTTTATATTAAGCAAACAAGACAGTAATAAAAATAAACTAATCAAGACAATAACAAAATAAAAAGATTGGAAGTGCGAAAACTCCCCTCGTAGAAGAATCTTCAAATCACCGGCAACGAAGTTGACGGAGGAGTGTGAAGGTCTTCAAAGGAATCCTTATTTCCCCGGCAACGGCGCCAGAAAAATAGCTTGATGCACACGGTGGGTGTGTTGTTGGGAGACCCCAAGAGGAAGGTATGAAGTAGTGCAGCAGCAAGTTTCCCTCAGTTGTGAAACCAAGGTTATCGAACCAGTAGGAAATAATGAATTCCCCCGAGGTGTCAACGGCGCCAGAAAAGTCTGCGACGTAGGTGACGTGGAACCTGCACACAACACAATCAAGATACTTTGCCCCAACTTAACGGTGAGGTTGTCAATCTCACCAGCTTGCTGTAACAAAGGATTAAACGTATGTGTGGAAGAAAGATGTTTGTTTGCAGAAAGTAACAGGTTTGCAGTTTGTGGTTTATCAGATTAAAGAGATGGACCGGGGTCCACAGTTCACTAGTGGTGTCTCTCCATAAATAATAATAACATTCATGCGGGTAAACAAATTACAGCTGGGCAATTGATAGAATAATGATGAGCAAACCAATGCATATACCAACGTTATGATGTCTAGTGTGAGATTCATTCGGGCATTACAACAATATACATAGACTGTTCCAACCGCATCTATGACTAATAATCCACCTTCCGGTTAGCGTCCGCACCGCTTTCAGTATTAAGTTGCATGCAACAGATTATCGCCTTAAGCACTTTGTGTAAAGTAAGTAAGTAACATCATCCTTAGACAAAGTACTACTGTTTTATCCCTAGTAGCAACAGTACATCTACAACCTTAGAGCTAGCTGTCACCACCCCAGATTTAATAGAGACATGAACCTACTATCGAGCATAAATACCCCCTCTTGGAGTCACAAGCATCTACTTGGCCAGCGCATACACAAGTAACGGAGAGCATGCAAGATCATTAAATAACACACACATGATATATTATGAAGCAATAACTTTAGTACTCAATATTCATCGGATCCCAGCAAACACAACATGAAGTATTACATAACGGTGATCTTCATCATGATAGGCAGCTCACAAGATCTAAACATGATAGCACAAGAGGAGAAGACAACCATCTAGCTACTGCTATGGACCCGTAGTCCAAGGGTAGACTACTCACGCATCAGTCCGGAGGCGGTCATGGCGACGTAGAGGCCTCCGGTGACGATTCCCCCTCCCGGCAGGGTGCCGGGGAGGAGTTCTGTTCTCTCTCGAATTGGTGTTGACGACGGCGGCGGCTCGGGACCCGTGGAGGAAAATATGAACACCGTACTAGGGTTTTTGGTCGAAGGGGTATTTGTAGGCGAAAGGGCGAAGGCGGTGGAGCTCCGTGGGCCCCACACCACCTCCTCGCGCGGCCAGGGGGCCTCCCGCGCCTAGGGGTGGTGTGGGCCCCTCGGGCTCCGTCTTCGACTCCTCTTCGGTGCTCTGGAACGTTCCCAAATAAAAACTGACTTCTAAAAAGAAATCGTCCAATTCCGAGAATATTTCCTTAAGTACTTTTCTGAAACCAAAAACAACAGAAAACAGGGAACTGGCACTGTGGCATCTTGTTAATAGGTTAGTCCTAGAAAATGCATAAAACTATATAAAATGCATATAAAACATGTAATAACTTGGTATAATATAGCATGAAACATAAGAAATTATAAATACGTTGGAGACGTATCAGTGTGCAACAAACCTTGCCTCCCCAATGTGGGACTAAAAAGAGGAGCAAGGGAGGGGGCTGGCCGGCCGCACCATGCATGGCCGTGGCGGCCATGGGCCCCATGCGCATGCATGGTGTGCCCCCCACATGGGCCCCTCTTGGCCCATTAAGTGGGCTGCCCCCTTTTTCCTTTTCTTTTAATTAATATCAATATAAAATATATTTAATTCATAATTAATATATTTGCATATTATTTAATCTCCCGTGACTCCGAAACAATTTCCGGACCACCCGAACTTCCTTCGGACATTCCCGGAACCCTTCCGAAACTACCGGAACCTTTCCGGGTTATTTCTCTCTCTCTCCTTTATCTCTATTATTCCAATGATCTCCATGTGTCGGCAAGACCTTAAGCGTGTTACCCTACGGTTCGAGAATACTCCAGACATGGTCGAGACCCCTCGCTCGCCATTGACCGCCAGGGAGACCTGGATGCCTGTGACGGTCCCTGTGCATTCTACGAATATCGTCGTTGAACCATAAACATGATATTCATTCCTTTTGTTCCATCGATACCACCTTATCCGAGATATGATCGTAAACATCTGATGTCCTGTTTTATCTCGTTACCGACAAGGGTTAATTAACTCGTCTGTGATATTACATCTCCATGACCTAGTCATATGCTGTGCAGCTTTACAGATGTAATCTCACCGAGTGGGCCCAGAGTATCTTTCCATCACGCGAATGAACAAATCCCGCTCTTGATCCATATGCCTCAACGTACTCTTTCGAGATACACAAGATACACCTTTATAGTCACCCATTTATGAACTGACGTTTGATGCACTTAGAGTATCCTACGGAGCAGCAATTAATATGATCTCATGGTCTGAGGAATAAGCTATCATATTACTTTCCTATTGCAAATGATGAACATTGTGATACGATCTTATTGCAATACTTTGTTGGGTATGTCCATCACCTTATTCTACTAATAAGATGACCTCATTGTCAACCGACGTGACTGTCCATGATCGGGAAATCTCGATCAACAGTTGCCCAATGAACTAGTTTATATAGAGGTTTACTAGGGACTCTGGTTTGTCTATGTATCACACGTGTATTAACAATTCCGATTAATACAGTTATAGCACGATACAAAAACATATTATAAACTTAATGAGATAATGCAATAAATACTATATATTTATTTGCCTCTAGGGCATATCTCCTTCATGTTCTTCTAGTTGCATTCCTTAGATAGTGAGGTTAGTGTTTCAATCATCAGAGTTTGAAAGTTTATTTTGTTCTGTCTTAACAATAGTTTGAAAAGTGTCTTAATATCTCAACCTTGTCTGCCTGGCCCTTCTGAACCCACTGATCACCGATAATATTTGCTTAACATATGGCATGCTTATATCTGTGTGATGTAAATCTAGCTATTAGTTCTCAGTTTTTTTGGCCTTTGGTTGATTCAGGTACACATGAGTGTTGTTGAGGAGATGGTCGCCTTTTTGGCGTGCCCAAGTATCAGTGGAGCTCGCCTACATATATGGTTACTACCGAGTTGCAGTTTAGGTGGGTGCTCCATCTGTACCTTGCGATTTCTTTTCATAGAAGATGTATCTGTTGTTCGAGTTGCTCCATCACTCTTTCATGATGTGCTTCTACATTATATTTATGTTGGTTGTAATCTGCTTTAACACTGCAAGTACTTGATATTCCATTCTGTTCATGTAGGCAGATGGAACTACCAATGCTCCAGAGTCCAGAGTGTGTTGTAGAACTATGTCGACGACTTCTTCCCATGTTGAAGATCATGTTTCAGGGTATCCAAGAGTAGATAGCTTTTTATACTGGCTGGCTGTTCTATTTGCATCACAATATTTGTGATCGTGTGCAATATTGTAAGCTTATCTAGGTGAAAGCTTATAGTTCTTGGGTATGCATGATTCGATGGTTATACTGGTTGTATTGTGAACGAGTGTTTGGATTTTGTGTGTTCTCTATCTTATACGACTGGATTACTGTAAAACACTGATTTTGGTGGTTATTTGAAGTTTTTAGTATATTTTCTCTTCTTTATGTTGATATATATAGCTTATTAACGAGCTGTAAAAATCATTAGCTGTATCCACTAATCAGAAGCTGACAGCGGGACCCACTGACCAGAACCTGGCAAATGGGATCCACCAAAAAAGCCTGACAACTGGGACCCGCTACCAGAACCTGACATCTGGCACCCACACATTATGACCTGACAATTGGGACCTACCTAAAAAAGAAAATAAAGGCCAGGGCCTAACATAAAAAAGGCCTTAGTATATTTGGGCTTGCCCATGTAGTCGACCAGAATTAACAGGAAAAAATAGTCCGAAATAATGGGCTCAGCCCATGCAAAGCACAAATTGGACTGGGCTGATTTTGCTCTTTGACCAATATTTTTTGTCATAATTTTGCCACATCAGATTTGCCACGTTGGGTTTGACGTGGCCAGGCTAGATGGTTAGTGACCAAGAAATTGGTCATAATATGTGTGACCTTTTATTTTAGTCATAAACGTCTATGACGATTGCACAAAAAAGGTCACGTAGTTTCATTAGTGACTGACAGCTTTTGACCAATTGTTTTTGGTCATAAAAAGGTCACAAATGATAATACATGACCATTTAGTGACCAATATAGGGGGTCACGAGTGAGCATATTTCTTGTAGTGTCATGCTATCAACTGGATATTTAAGTGTGGCACAGCTTCAAGTTTTCTAGACCATCATTTAATCATTCCACTTTACTAAACCATCATGTTTTACCATTAAGCATATTAATATCTCAAAACAACATCAATGATTCAAGTGACACAATTTAATGATCTACAAGATTATGTATCATTTCATCATACCATCTACCACATTTAACATTTTCTGTTCTTAACCAAACACCAATCAACTTATCTAAAAATAAACTCTCCAAGTATTTAACAATGAGATATGCGAGTATAACATAAGAAAACTAACAGCCCTAAAAAGAGATGCATGAAAAACAAGAGCTAATAGTATTGAAGTAACAGAGAAGAATACTCAACAAATATAAGTGAAGAATACGAGTATTCATAAGAAAAAGCGGAGCGTGTCTCTCTCCCACAAAGGAATGCTAAGATCCATTTTATTCAGAGAATGAAAATAACAAAAACAAAAACAAAAACAAACAGACACTTCAAGTAAAACACATAAGATGTGTCGGAATTAAAATATAGTTTCACTAGAGAGGACCTGGTAAAACACATAAGATGTGTCGGAATTAAAATATAGTTTCACTAGAGAGGACCTGATAGTTTGTTGATGAAGAAGGGGATCAAGGCATCCCCAAGCTTAGACGCTTGAGTCTTCTTGAAATATGCTTGGGTGACCCACAGGGGGATCCCCAAGCTTAGGCTCTTTCATCTTCTTGATCACATCACCTCATCCTTCTCTCTTGATCCTTGAAAACTTACTCCACACCAAACTCAAAGTAGACTTCATTAGAGGGTTAGTGCATAATAAAAAATTCTCATATTCTGCATGGACAAAACCATTACACATGCTACTGGACATTAGCTACAGCCACTGTTATTTTATGGAACAAAAAGATCCATTTAAAAACAGCAAAAGGAGCAATGCAAAATAAATGGCAGAATCTGTCAAAAACAGAACAGTCCGTAAAGACGAATTTTTTTGAGGCACTTAACTTGCTCAAATCAGAAAACTCAAAACTAATGAAAGTTGCATACATATCTGAGGATCACACACAAGAAATACCAGGTCATTGTGATTTTTCTGTGAATTCTTACGAACTAAATGGCGCACAGCAGAAAACTGTTCCTGCGCAGGAATCCAAATCTGGCATCAACTTTCTACTATAGGCTTAACTTGACACAACAATGCAATAAAATAAAGATACAAAGGAATTGCTACATAGGTAGACATGTTCCTTGACTCAATAAAATAAAATAACAGAAATAAAAAGTGGGTTGTTTCCCATAAGCGCTCTTCTTAAACGCCTTTCAGCTAGGCACAGAAAGTGATATTCAAGTATTTCCAAGAGATGAAGCATCAACATCATAATTTGTACGAATGATAGAATCAAAAGGTAGCTTCATTCTTTTTCTAGGGAAGTGTTCCATACCTTTCTTGAGTGGGAATTGGTATCTAATATTTCCTTCTTTCATATCAATAATAGCACCCACAGTTCTAAGAAAAGGTCTTCCCAACACAAGTGGACAAGATGGGTTGCATTCGATATCCAAGACAATAAAATCAACGGGGATAAGGTTATTGTTAACCATAATAAGAACATTATTAACTCTCCCAAAAGGTTTCTTCATAGCATTATCAACAAGAAAAACATCCAAATAGCAATATTCCAAAGGTGGCAAGTCAAACATATCATAGAGCTTTTTAGGCATAACAGAGATACTTGCACCAAGGTCACATAAAGCATTGAAATCTAATTCATCCACTTTTATTTCAATGATGGGCTCCCAACCATCTTCTAACTTCCTAGGGATAGAAGCTGCAAGTTTTAATTTCTCTTCCCTAGCCTTAATGAGAGCATTTGTAATATGAGTTGTAAATGCCATATTCATGGCACTAGCATTAGGACTTGTGGCTAACTTTTGCAAGAACTTAATAACTTCAGAGATATTACAATTATCAAAATCATTATCATCAAAGCAAACCGAACCATGATCTCCTATGTTCTTTAAAATTTCAGCACTTTCATCAAGAACAGTTTCAGCAGTTTTAGGCAATTTTAATTTTTTGAAAGAAGTAGAGGAAACATTGCCAACACCAATTATGTTACCATTAGTAGTAGGAGGTTTACTAGCATGTGAGGTAACTTTATTTTCAGTAGTAGTAATAGTATAAACTCTAGCAATTTTATTCTTTTTAGCTAGTTCCTCTCTTTCCCATCTAGCACGTAATTCAGCCATCATCCTAACATTATCATCAATTCGAACTTGGATGGCATTAATTTTAGCAAAGGGATTATTCTCTTTAGCATCATTAGGCATAGCTTTAGATTTCAAAAGATCAACATCAAGAGGAAGACTATCAACTTTAGAAGCAAGAATATCAATTTTACCAAGCTTTTCCTCAACAGTTTTATTAAAAGCATTTTGTGTAGTGATAAAATCCTTAAGCATGGTTTCAAGTTCACAGGAGGTATTCCTATTATTGCTATAAGAATTACCATAGATGTTGCCATTATTAGGAGGATAGGGCTTGTAGTTGTTGTTATCATAATTGTTCCTATAGGCATTGTTGTTGAAATTATTATTTTTAATGAAGTTTACATCAACATGCTCTTCTTGTGCAACTAAAAAAGCTAAGGGAACATTATTTGGATCAATATGAGATTTACCATTCACAAGCATAGCCATAATAACATCAATCTTTTCACTCAAAGAAGAGGTTTCTTCAACAGAATTTACCTTCTTACCTTGAGGAGCTCTTTCAGTATGCCACTCAGAATAATTAACCATCATATCATCTAGAAGTTTTGTTGCAGCCCCCAAAGTGATGGACATAAATGTACCTCCAGCAGCCGAATCAAGAAGGTTTCTTGAATAAAAATTCAGTCCTGCATAAAAGGTTTGGATGATCATCCAAGCAGTCATTCCATGGGTAGGGCAATTTTTAACCAAAGATTTCATTCTTTCCCAAGCTTGAGCAACATGTTCATTATCAAATTGTTTAAAGTTCATAATGCTACTTCTTAAGGAAATGATCTTAGCAGGAGGATAGTATTTTCCAATAAAAGCATCTTTGCATTCAATCCATGAATCAATATTATTCCTAGGCAATCAAAGCAACCATTCTTTAGCCTTTCCTCTCAAGGAGAAAGGAAATAATTTCAGTTTTATAATATCACCATCTATATCTTTATACTTTTGCATTTCACAAAGTTCAACAAAATTATTAAGATGGGCTGCAGCATCATCAGAACTAACACCAGAAAATTGCTCTCTCATAACAAGGTTTAACAAAGCAGGTTTGATTTCAAAGAATTCTACTTTAGAAGCAGGTGGAGCAATAGGAGTGCATATGAAATCATTATTATTTGTGCTAGTGAAGTCATTCACAGCGGTACTCATTTTAGCAAAATAAAGACAAACCGAAATAAATAAATACTAAACCGAAATAAATAAATAACAAAACTGAAATAAAATATTAATGCAAGTAACTAATTTTTTTATATTTTTGATATTAAGCAAACAAGACAGTAATAAAAATAAACTAAGCAAGACAATAACAAAATAAAAAGATTGGGTGTGAGAGACTCCCCTCGTAGAAGAGCTTAGTTTTCCCGGCAACGGCGCCAGAAATTAGCTTGATGCACCGGTGAGGTGTTGTTGGGAAACCCCAAGAGGAAGGTATGAAGTAATGCAGCAGTAAATTTCCCTCAGTTGTGAAACCAAGGTTATCAATCCAGTAGGAAACTAGAGTTCTTCTGAAGGTTGCTGCGGTTGACCTTGACAGGGCGCACTACCGGTGTCAACCACGAACGTGGAACCTACACACAACACAACCAAGATACTTTGCCCCAATTTAATAGTGAGGTTGTCAATCTCACTGGCTTGCTGTAACAAAGGATTAAACGTATGTGTGGAAAATCATGTTTGTTTGCAGAGAATGAAAGTAACAGTATTGTAGTAGATTGTATTATCAGTTTTAGGAAAAAGGACCGGGGTCCACAGTCCATTAGTGGTGTCTCTCCATAAATAATAATAGCATACATGCGGGTAAACGAATTACAGCTGGGCAATTGACAGAATAAAGAACTGCATAACAATGCATATACAAGTCATGATGTCTAGTGTGAGATTCATTTGGGCATTACAACATAATACATAGACCGTCATCCAACTGCATCTATGACTAATAATCCACCTTCAGGATAGCATCCGCAACACCATTCATTATTAAGTTGCAAGCAACAGATTATTGCATTAAGTAAAGTGTGTAATGTAAGTAGCACAAATATCCTTAGATAAAGAACTACTGTTTTATCCCTAGTAGCAACAGTACATCTACAATCTTAGAGGTTGCTGTCACTTCCCCAGATTAAATAGAGACATGAACCCACAATCGAGCATAAATACCCCCTATTGGAGTCACAAGCATCTACTTGGCCAGAGCATCTACTAGTAACGGAGAGCATGCAAGATCATAAATAACACACTCACAAGATATATTATGAAGCAAATGACATAGTATTCAAATATTCATCAGATCCCAGCAAACACAACATGTAGCATTACAATAAGATGATCTTGATCATGATAGGCAGCTCACAAGATCTAAACATGATGGCACAATAGGAGAAGACAACCATCTAGCTACTGCTATGGACCCGTAGTCCAAGGATGAACTACTCACGCATCAGTCCGGAGGCGGGAATGGTGATGTAGAGCCCTCCGGTGATGATTCCCCTCTCCGGCAGGGTGCCGGGAAGAGCTTCTGAACCCTCCCGAACTAGGGTTGACGACGGCGGTGGCGGCCCCGTAAGGTTTTCTGGAAAAGTGTTAGGGTACTTAGGGTTTTCCCGTCGGGGGGTTTAAGTAGGCGAAAGGGCGAAGGAGGTGGGCCCCGAGGGGCCCACACCACGAGGTGGCGCGGCCAAGGAGGGAGCCGCGCCACCAACAGGTATGGCCGCCTCGTGGCCCTCCTCCGTATCCTCTTCGGTGTTCTGGAAGCTCCTGGTGAAAATAGGGGTATTGGCTTTTGTTTCGTGCAATTCCGAGAATATTTCCTTAACAGTTTTTCTGAAACCAAAAACAGCAGAAAACAGGGAACTGGCACTGTGACATCTTGTTAATATGTTAGTCCCAGAAAATGCATAAAAACCATATAAAGTGTATATAAAACATGTAGCAATTGGTATAATATAAGCATGGAACATAAGAAATTATAGATACGTTGGAGACGTATCAGGCACTGACGTGGAACCTGCACACACACAATCAAACTATTTTGCCCCAACTTGACAGTGAGGTTGTCAATCTCACCGGCTTGATGTAACAAAGGATTGCAGTTGTATTATCAGTTTAAAGAAAAAGGACCGGGGTCCACAGTTCACTAGTGGTGTCTCTCCATAAATAATAATAGCATACATGCGGGTAAACAAATTACAGCTGGGTAATTGACAGAATAAAGAACTACATAATAATGCATATACAAGTCATGATGTCTAGTGTGAGATTCATTTGGGATTACAACATTATACATAGACCGTCAGCCAACTGCATCTATGACTAATAATCCACCTTCAGGATAGCATCCGCAACACCATTCAGTATTAAGTTGCAAACAAAAGATTATTACATTAAGTAAAGTGTGTAATGTAAGTAGCACAAATATCCTTAGATAAAGAACTACTGTTTTATCCCTAATAGCAACAGTACATCTACAATCTTAGAGGTTGCTGTCACTCCCCCAGATTAAATAGAGACATGAACCCACTATCGAGCATAAATACCCCCTCTTGGAGTCACAAGCATCTACTTGGCCAGAGCATCTACTAGTAAAGGAGAGCATGCAAGATCATAAATAACGCACTCACAAGATATATTATGAAGCAAATGATATAGTACTCAAATATTCATCGGATCCCAGCAAACACAACATGTAGCATTACAATAAGATGATCTTGATCATGATAGGCAGCTCACAAGATCTAAACATGATGGTACAATAGGGAAGACAACCATCTAGCTACTGCTATGGACCCGTAGTCCAAGGATGAACTACTCACGCATCAGTCCGGAGGCGGGCATGGTGATGTAGAGCCCTCCGGTGATGATTCCCCTCTCCGGCAGGGTGCCGGGAAGAGCTTCTGAAACCTCCCGAACTAGGGTTGACGACGGCGGCGACGGCTCCGTAAGGTTTTCTGGAAAAGTGTTCGGGTACTTAGGGTTTTCCCGTCGGGGGATTTAAGTAGGCGAAAGGGCGAAGGAGGTGGGCCCCGAGGGGCCCACACCACGTGGTGGCGCAGCCAAGGAGGGAGCCGCGCCACCAACAGGTGTGGCCGCTTCGTGGCCCTCCTCCGTATCCTCTTCGGTGTTCTGGAAGCTCCTGGTGAAAATAGGGGTATTGGCTTTTGTTTCGTGCAATTCCGAGAATATTTTCTTAACAGTTTTTCTGAAACAAAAAACAGCAGAAAACAGGGAACAGGCACTTTGGCATCTTGTTAATAGGTTAGTCCCAGAAAATGCATAAAAACCATATAAAGTGTATATAAAACATGTAGCAATTGGTATAATATAAGCATGGAACATAAGAAATTATAGATACGTTGGAGACGTATCAGGCACTGACGTGGAACCTGCACACACACCATCAAACTATTTTGCCCAAACTTGACAGTGAGGTTGTCAATCTCACCGGCTTGCTGTAACAAAGG
This sequence comes from Poa annua, assembly GCA_026929855.1. Classification (NCBI taxonomy): domain Eukaryota; kingdom Viridiplantae; phylum Streptophyta; class Magnoliopsida; order Poales; family Poaceae; genus Poa; species Poa annua. The sequence continues at coordinate 45,207,157 of CM049434.1, forward strand.
ATTGAAGTTGTATTATCAGTTTAAAGAAAAAGGACCGGGGTACACAGTTCACTAGTGGTATCTCTCCATAAATAATAATAGCATACATGCGGGTAAACAAATTACAGCTGGACAATTGACAGAATAAAGAACTGCATAATAATGCATATACAAGTCATGATGTCTAGTGTGAGATTCATTTGGGCATTACAACACTATACATAGACCGTCATCCAACTGCATCTATGACTAATAATCCACCTTCAGGATAGCATCCGCAACACCATTCAGTATTAAGTTCCAAACAACAGATTATTGCATTAAGTAAAGTGTGTAATGTAAGTAGCACAAATATCCTTAGATAAAGAACTATTGTTTTATCCCTATTAGCAACAGTACATCTACAATCTTAGAGGTTGCCGTCACTCCTCCGGATTAAATAGAGACATGAACCCACTATCGAGCATAAATACCCCCTCTTGGAGTCACAAGCATCTACTTGGGCAGAGCATCTACTAGTAACGGAGAGCATGCAAGATCATAAATAACGCACTCACAAAATATATTATGAAGCAAATGACATAGTACTCAATTATTCATCGAATCCCAGCAAACACAACATGTAGCATTACATAAAGATGATCTTGATCATGATAGGCAGCTCACAAGATCTAAACATGATGGCACAATAGGAGAAGACAACCATCTAGCTACTTCTATGGACCCGTAGTCCAAGGATGAACTACTCACGCATCAGTACGGAGGCGGGCATGGTGATGTAGAACCCTCCGGTGATGATTCCCCTCTCCGGCAGGGTGTCGGGAAGAGCTTCTGAACCCCCCCGAACTAGGGTTGCCGGCGGCGGCGGCTTTGGAACGTATCGTGGAAAAGTGTTCGGGTGCTAGGTCTTGTATTGCTGGGGGGTATTTGTAGGCGAAAGGGCGAAGGTGGTGGAGGCCCGAGGGCCCCACACCATGTCCAGGCGTGGCCAGGGGGGGACCCGCGCCGCCACGTGGTGTGGGCGCCTCGGTGCCCTACTCCGTATCGTCTTCGGTGTTATGTAAGCTCCCGAGAAAAATAGTGACTTTGGCTTTTGATTCGTCCAATTTCGAGAATATTTCGTTAACAGCTTTTCTGAAACCAAAAACAGCAGAAAACATGGAACGGAGGGGCGGGAAGCGGCGGGTGGGTGAGCACGCGTCGCGTCGGAGTAATGTGTCGGCGACGCGATTCGGCCACGCCGACGCTTGGGAAGCCGGGAAAGCCTGGGCGCCAGCGTAATTGTGAGGCGTGCCGCAGACGCCTCGCCGTCCCGTCGCTTCGTCGCCTGCAGAAACGCGTCGGCATTAACGCGGGCGGAGCGGCCTCCTGCACCAGCGCAATTTAGAGCACAACATCGCTTCGGATGTCTATGACGGGTGGGGCGCACCTGTCGGAGTCCATGTCCGGTCGATGTCCGGCACCCCAGGAGGGCCTCCAAGTATAGAGGCCCGATAGGGGGTGCCGGACATAAAATCGCTCGGGGCGAGGCTTTGGGGGTGCCGCTGGTGAGCGTTTTTCGTCTCCGGCCCCCCAAAGGGCCTTTAGGGGTCCTTTAGAGGCCCCGGTGGAGATGCTCTAAGACAATAATTTACCATCATTTAGGTGTAGATTATACAAATAAATGTAATACATCTAAGATTATATTTGACAGGTAAGCCAAAACAAATACCAATCGCGATTCATCAACCTAAGGATTTCAATATATGGTTTTCCTACGGGATTTTTGAAAAGGATGATGCATGCATGACCCCCGATAGGGATGTCTTGTTTAACATAACCGTGTGTGATAGGCTGATAGCATCGCCTATGTTTGAAGTTAGTTTAGTGCCTTTATCTAAGGAGAAAAAGGTTGAGGACACAACTTACTACAACTAATTAAATCTTAAATAAAAAATGTACAAATTAATATACACATAGGAGTATATGTTGGACGATTTCTTTGTACTCTCATGCTCGAGTTGAGGACTGCGCTTCTAAAGAAACATGTTTATTAGTGTAGAAAGCAAACGTGGTATAGAAGACTTGACATGTGGGATTTATTAATGTGCAAATTGTAAAGGTGGTAACAGAACTTTAACAGGTGGGTGGTCAATCAGTGCGTGAAGCAAAGGTGTAGGAGACTTGCGCATGCGCCATGAGGTGGATGCGACGTCACGCTAAAATTATACTAGTAAAATCGTAATATCCAATTATTTCCCCCATTTTTTCTGCTAATTAGATAGTATCTCACATTATTTTGCACAGAAGCAGAATTTTTTTCTCTGGCCGTTGTAACTTTTGGGAAAGCTAAATCCCATTCTTGGCAATGGCTTCTGGGATAAAAGGTTTTTTTAAGGAGCGTGGATATATACTTAATTAATTACGTTTCTTTTTTACTTGAGTTCTCTTTGTAGAATTTGCAGTCCACAAAAAATTCAAATGGAAATTAAGAGGGCACGATGTTTTCATCTTAACTAGAAAGATATCTCGTTGCATCGAGAAAATATTACTCCCTCCGTTCCGATGAATAAGGACTATATATTTTTGCCAAAGTCAAGCCAAGTAAAATTTGACCAAACTTTTAGAAAAATCTATCAACAAATATGATATTATATAGATATCATATAAAAATATAGTTTATGATGTTTCTAATGACATTAGTTTTATATTTTACATGTTAATATTTTTTCATAAAAACTTGGTCAAACTTTACATGTGTTGACTTTTCCAAAATAATATAAGCCTTATTCATTGGAACGGAGGTAGTATAGTATAAAGAAAAGATATTTGATACATGAAGTGAAAATCGCAGGAATATGAAGATTTTGATTAGCCACAGTAGTTTAAAATCTAATTTTAATTAATATGAAATCTTTGTATATTTAACTGATTGATGATGTGTAAAATTATATGGTTAAAATAATTTATAATATAAATAGTTTGCATGCTTGAATGAATATCATTAATCAATATTGAATAAAACATAGATAAATGAATGTTTTAACTAGTGGATGATGTGGATGAATAAAATGCTCAAATAGTAAATGATGCGTACGCCTTATATGTAGAGCTAGACTAATTTAATGCATATTAGTAGGATTTTATCTTATAAAAGTTATAAAAAATATAGATAGATTTACCCACTAATTCTCACAATTGTAAGAAACATGCATGGCCCTAACTGAACACGATGAGATCCGATCGATCGCTAGTTTCCCAAGTGCGGATCAAGTGGGCCATCTGGATTATTAACACACCACGTGTGGTGCTTAAGAGCGGCATGACACCTTTAACAACTGACAGCTTGGAAATTAAGATGATTCTGACAGCTTGGTAGCTAATGAGCTTTCATTGCACGGAAATCGAATCCAGTTTTGGAATAGAATGCACTACCAAAAATAACCACCTCTTGTAAGGTCGTAGAGCCGTGGAAATACGAAGCATGCTCAACCACGAGTAACGGTGGCGGTAGTCAGCGGCGAAGCTAGCTCGCCATTGAAGGCTGGGCAAAATTCACGTACACTCCCATAGCTAGCTCACTAGTTGGTAGTCAGCGTTTGCCCGCGTCAACATTTTCTTAATCCTGACTCTGCCCGTGCCAGGGGCCTGACTCTGCCCGTGGCGGTAGAGATGGAAAAGATAAGACAGCTTTTGTATAGTCAACTCGCGTTGTAGCGGGTATCTTTTAAGAATTTTACTTGGTTGGCAAACTAATTTCGTTATTTCCCTAACCCATGATTTAATTTGATAATTACATTGCAATTGTGTGGTCTTTTTATTTAAATGACAAAATAAAAAAGGATGGCATGAACATGTAGAAAAATAAGTAATAAATATTAGTGGGATAATGTGGACAATTGGTTGGCTAAAACAGAAAGTGATGTGGATAGAGTTGAGATAGAATCATTAATTGTAAGTTAGTATGGTTTTACTTTATAAGAAGTATAGATAGATTAAGGCATCACACTTTTCTTTACTCAACCAATGCCCTCTCTCCAATTCCATTTCCTAAAAACATTCTCTTGGTTTTCTCTTACATTTTCGCCAAGCACTGGCCTCTTGAGTAAGATCTCACACCACTGCAAGACACCACATTAGGCTTGGATTGACATTGAGCCTACGAGAAATAATATTCTCCATTGATAGAAATGGAGCTCTAAGACAACTCGATGGGTGACTCCGGACTCCGGAGACTATATAAACCTAACTCAACAAGACTCTAAAGTCTCCCACACCTCTAAAAGAGAAAAGCTCTTATCCTCTCCTCCCACCGAGGTCTTGAGACATAAGAATTAAAACCTTAGATTCTCGTTTCTACCATATCAGACAATGACATCATCAACAATGTAGCTCCCTCCTTATAGGCTTCATCTTGAAGACCTTGACTCTAGATGGTGCACGGTGTGGTGCATCTAGTTAGGGATCAATAAAGCCAAGCGAGCAGCGTGGAAGGAGCAAGCGACAATCGTGGGTGGCCGGATCACTCTCGCATGCCCGTGGCGTCTGGAGGGGTTTGTTTGTCACCCTCTTAGGATTGGCACGACACATGCCTATTCCTTTTAGATATTTGTTCTCTCTCCCATGTCGACGAGGTCGGTGAAGGTACTCATGGATTGTACCTACTACATAGGTGTTGGTAAGGTGAGTCGTGAGTGCAATGGTCAACATGTATGATGACACTGCTTGCATCATGGTATTATTTTGGTGACGATTTTAGAAATCTAGCGCCATATAGTTTTTTTGCATGATTTATTTCTATATACCGAGCCCTTGGTTGTTGATAGTCTTCTCCCCTTGGAGGAGGGAGGGGACTCTAAACGTGGTGTGTAGGCCATGATCTACAAGCGTTTGCCACATCGCAAGTCAGGATGTTGGCCCAACATATTAAGTTGTTGGCTCGCGTTACACATGCATAAAGGGTAAAATCCTATACAATTTTCAAGGACCCTTTGCTTAAATTATACTACTTTATCTAGATAATGAAAAGTAGCCTATCATGTTTTGACTCCTGGGATGTTCTTGGTCATAGCAGCCATAGTGGCCCACCCACTTTTCAGATCTGAGTTAGAATGATGACCACCAATCCTCCTTCTATCCACTCTGCCAGGCCAGATTTTCCACTTCACCTTTTTCGCACACACTAAAAAGGATTTTCTTGGTCGTAGCAGCCACCCTCTACCAATAGTGCTCTTTTCCTTTTGTGGGGGAACCGACAGTGCTCCTTAATCTCCTGCTGTTTTACTTGCAAAGCAATCAAATCAATTTTTATCAGGATTATCCGGAAAATGTTTTTTTTGTAAGGGGAAAATAGTTTATCCGGAAATGCTTTTATCCGCAACATTACTCGGAAACAAATCCAACACAATTATACCATCCCATTCACGTTGCAAATAATAATACAGTAGTAATAAGGAATAAAAAGTGGAGAGAAAAAGGAAAGCAGAGGAAGCGACGGACGGAAGGCGATCATCATCATCGCCGAGATTTCGAAACAGCGGCAGCGACAGGAGAAAGAAGGGAAGGCGGACGCTCCATTTCGCGCCCCCCGCCCTATAAATACACCCAGCTCCGGCCCCCAACATGCCGCCTCCTCCTCCTCCTCCCCGCGCCCGCGCCCGCGCGCTCCACCCCCACTGCACCGCCCGCCCGATCTGACGCACGCCGCCCCGACAACGGTGCGTCCTTCTCCTCTGTATCTCTTCCTTCGATCGATTTCGTGCTGTCTTGGTGGACGGATCTGGTTCCGGTACGAGTTTGATCGATGTAGACATGTAGTTGACCGCCGGCTACGTACGCCCTAGCCCGGATCTGGATCACCGGCCTTGTTGTCTGTAGTTTCGATTTTAGAAGCCGGACGGAATCGGCAATTTGACTTTGGTAGTGTCGTTGGAAGTTCCAGTCATATGATCGCTGATACTCTGTTCCTTACTTCCTAGTTTCCTACAGTATAACGCAGCCGGCATATGAGACCGGTGGTTTTGGAGTCCAGTCATGTCCAGTTAGTTTATTCCTCCAAATAATATGTTTACCTTCACATACAACGATTTAGCGAATCAAGAACCGAGCACACCTGACAGAATTGATGTGGCCTGCCCGAGTTACAAAGTTATCTTATTCTAGTATATTTATCTTTAACAATTGCAAATGCTTCACCCATCTCATTAGTTTGGTATCTTCACCGAGAGTGTCAGGTTTTGTAAATGCGGCTGATCTCAGGTTCAGCTTTCTTGTCCGTTTTAGCTTTTACTATTAGTACTAGTCAGATAAGATGTGTGATACTGACACAGAAGTATTCTAGTAACACATAACACAAGGAACTGATGAGTGATGATCCCATCATTCCAACTTGGAACTTGTTTCCGCCTTGATTCTGCTATTGTTTCTGTCGACCGTGATTTCCTGAAAAGAATCGAGCTTTACCATGCTCATTAAAGCACTTCGGATTTGTGAGAAATTTCAATTCCTTTATTTATTCGTGAATGTATAGTCGTGTCTTGCTGATTTGTGGTACTACTCATTAGTCAATTAGCAATAGTTCTTAGCTTGATGTCTCAAAGTTTCTTATGTCCACACAAAATTTAATAACATGTTCTGCCCCACTCCTCGACGCTGCAGTTGTTATTTATGCAGGTAGTATAACTTCTTCTAACCCGGGGTTTACCCTTCTAATAATATATTTTTAAAAAAATTCTCATGCAAAAGAATAAAATTCTGCAACTATATTTTTCAAAATGTTATATGTAAGAAAACTACGTTTTCAACCTAAACTGATATAATTTTTTTTTTATTGCAGGAGCTTACGTGAATAATACTTGACAAAAACGGGGTATCATGAAGAGAGTCTCATCGCATGTCTCCATTGCCTCAGAGGCTGAGATCAATCTTGATCTCTCACGGTTACTAATTGACAAGCCAAGATTCACGTTGGAACGAAAGAGATCATTTGATGAACAGTCATGGAGTGAGCTCACCCATCGCCCGAGCGATGGCTTTGATAGTGTGATGCAGTCACCTGCATTCCGCACTGGTTTTGACTCACCATTCTCAATGGGAACACACTTTGGTGAGCCAAGTGGACCACACCCCCTTGTGAATGAGGCATGGGAGGCACTCAGGAAATCTGTAGTGTATTTTCGTGGCCAACCAGTTGGTACAGTTGCTGCGGTAGATCATGCATCTGAGGAAGTTCTCAATTATGATCAGGTAAGATCCTTCATTCCCATATCTGAAAACAGGTCATCCTTTATTTTTCTAGATTCTGATATTTAGAAATATCTAAATCAGTAATTTAGCATTTCAGGTTGCCTAGTAATTTCCTTCATTCCATCTGCTGTAACCTGTATGTATAATAATGATGATTATACATTATTTTGTGGCCTTTTTGGAGTACTAATTCTAAACTGATGAAATAGAAGGTTTGCATTGTAATTTGATTAATTGATGAAATTTTGCATTGTAATTTGATTATCATGGGTAATATGGCTTCTGATACTTTGCTTGCTTTGTACTCATGGTTCTCTTGCATTCTTAGTTTTATTCCTTTTCCTTGAATAAATAATTTCTAATGCTGTATTGTTGGTGATTCTGTCCTTGCAATGGCAGGTTTTTGTCCGGGATTTTGTTCCTAGTGCATTGGCTTTTCTAATGAACAATGAGCCCGAAATAGTGAAGAACTTCCTTTTGAAAACTCTCCACTTGCAAAGCTCAGAAAAAATGGTAGACCGGTTCAAGCTTGGAGCAGGAGCAATGCCTGCAAGTTTTAAGGTAGACCGTAATAAGAACAGAAACACTGAAACGTTAGTTGCAGATTTTGGTGAGAGCGCGATTGGCAGAGTAGCACCAGTCGACTCTGGATTTTGGTGGATTATTCTCCTCCGGGCATATACAAAGTATACTGGAGATGTTAGTTTGGCAGAATCTCCTGATTGTCAGAAGTGCATGAGGCTGATACTGAATCTCTGCTTATCTGAGGGATTTGATACTTTCCCAACTCTGCTCTGCACAGATGGTTGCTCAATGATTGATCGTCGAATGGTATACACATATCACCTGTATTTGTTTTTTGTATTCAGAAATATCTACTTAAGTAGCACAATTTAATTTAGGTTGTAACAGAAACAGAACCGGTTCTTCTTTTTTTTTTGTACAACCAATGGGAATATTTATCGTTTCCTAAACAAGAAACTTTGATTAAAGGGGCGTCTTCAGATAGACAACACACTGACTGGGTGGTATTGCAGAGCTATTAAACTGTAACAAAATTTGAATATTGGTTTTTTCCTTATTTTGTGTCAATTTATTTATCTTTATGATAGGGCATGTGAGATTCTCTCCACGAGTAGGAAGTAGGATTAATTTTAGGATAATTAAGAAATATAGTAATGAAAAAAGGCATTCTGTATTCTAACATGTAACCCTAAAGTCTTGTTTCTTGTTCCAGTTTTGAGTTGCAATAATACTTGAAAAAGATAAACAGTATTCTGAAAGAATTCTAAATTTTCCATGTATCTTGCTCGAATTTTGAGTAATAACTAATATTGGAAGTGCATATCCCTATCGTTACATGATTGTAATGCTACAAATGCAATCTATATTTTCAGGGTATATATGGTTATCCTATTGAGATCCAAGCTCTGTTCTACATGGCATTAAGATGTGCTCTCCAACTGCTTAAGCCGGATGGTGAAGGGAAGGACTTCATAGAGAAGATAGGACAACGGCTGCATGCATTAACCTTCCACATGAGAAATTACTTCTGGCTGGATTTCCCGCATTTAAACAACATATATAGATACAAAACAGAAGAGTACTCCCATACTGCTGTGAATAAATTCAATGTCATCCCAGATTCAATTCCTGATTGGGTGTTTGATTTCATGCCATGCCGGGGAGGCTACTTTCTTGGCAACGTCAGCCCTGCTATGATGGACTTCAGGTGGTTTGCACTTGGAAATTGTATTGCCATTATATCATCTCTGGCCACTCCGGAGCAGTCATCGGCAATAATGGATCTGATCGAGGAGCGGTGGGATGAGCTAGTGGGCGAGGTCCCTCTTAAGATATGCTATCCTGCAATTGAGAACCATGAGTGGAGAATAATTACTGGCTGCGACCCCAAGAATACACGGTGGAGTTATCATAATGGGGGATCATGGCCAGGTAAGTCATTCTCTGCTAGTCTCTAGATTTTTTTACTGAGCATTCGTTACTAATGAAGTATCCTTGATTGGTAAATCTGTTATCATCTGAAGATAAACTATTTTTGAGATTTTGGTGTAACAAACGTTTAGAATAACAAACGTTTAGAATAAACTTCATTCTGAACGTTTAGAAACGTTTGAGATTTTTACTGCTAGCAGTACAGTAACAAACGTTTAGAATAAACTTCATTCTGAACTTAACCATGTCCAACACATCTGATTAACTGTAATGTTACCGCTACAAAGGCAGCTATAGTCTTGTCAGTTAAAAATTATGATTTTGAGATTCTAAACTCTTGAGCTGCTTTTTCTGATTGCTTGGGTGAAGTTCTGTCACTGGTTTCTTATTTCTTCAGGAGTAGAGACGTTGCGTTGTATGTTCAATCGTTATTCTGCTAGATCTTAAAAAAAAATCGCTGTTTTGCTTTAGTTACAAACAAAACAATGCACCAAGTCTTATTCTCACATGTTCCATCTGCAGTTCTTCTATGGCTGCTGACAGCAGCCTGCATCAAGACTGGACGGCCACAAATGGCGAAGCGTGCCATTGAGCTCTCCGAGGCTAGGCTTCTGAAGGACGGCTGGCCCGAGTACTATGACGGCAAGCTGGGAAAGTTTGTAGGCAAGCAGGCCAGGAAGTTCCAAACATGGTCCATCGCTGGCTACCTGGTAGCTCGGATGATGCTGGAGGACCCATCAACACTCATGATGATCTCCATGGAGGAAGACCGACCTGTAAAGCCAACAATGAGGCGATCGGCGTCATGGAATGCCTGAAAGGCTGGGTGTTTATTTCTTACGAAAAATTTACTTGTCAAGGGTTGTAGGAATGGTCGATCCAAACGCCTGAAGAAAAGAGAGTCCAGAGTTGGTTGTAACTGTACTCTGTCAGTTAGGACAGAAGTGTATGCCTCTTAGATTATCAGGAGTCATGCAGCATTTTTTGTCGAACCTTGATTTTGCTACAAAAGCAGAACTGAAGATTCTGCTATAGTGGTTCCTCAATTTCGGAATAATATTTTTCTTTTTTACCAATTTCATCTCTGATAGTTGCATAACCTATCCTTTTGGACCATCAGTTTTCCCGTGGGAAGTTTCTAAACAAGATTTTCCACACACAGCTTTCCTAAAAGTTTAAGGATCTATTCATCTAAAAAAAATATTTAAGGATCTATTTGGCTCACTTCTGGTCAACTGAATTTATATACTCCCTCCATATCTATGGACTTATGTTGTACTAAAACATCTTATATTTTCATACCGAGGGAGTAGAAATTTAATTGGGAATTGCGACGACTTGTTTCATGACCACTTGGGTGATTTTTCTCACCATTCAGTGCTACCCCCAGCAATCTATCATGCAGCTCTTTCAAATCAGATTGAAACTGTACATTCAACCTCAAAATTTCGCCTTCATTACCAATCTCGAGACCGGAATATTAGAGTATCTTTTGCTTGGAGATGGACGATGAGTGGATGAGTGGAGAGTACACGGCGGCCTCGGCCTACCTATATCAGTTTCAAGGCGCTTGCCCCCCTTTCAGGGCTGCAAAATTTTGGAAGGCTAAGACCAGTGGCGGCTCTAGGAAAAATATCATGGGTATTCCCCCAAATTTTTTTTTGCTCTAAACATATTATATAAACTAAACATCACAACACTACCAATATATGAACAAAATAATAATTCTGCATAACTGTGACATAACGATAATCGCAATATTTCAATGTACTACACCATAATAATTGTGCATAAACATGAATACATAAGTACCTTTTGATTGACAAAGTGATGATATCCTTACAATATAACTCCGCGGCTGCCTTTTTAGAAAAGATTGATGACATCCTCATCCTTTACTTGATTGAAGAATTCTCTCTCAATAAATGTAACCAAACAATCGTTCTAATATTCATCACCCATTTTGTTTCTTAGCTTATTCTTCACATAGCTCATTGAAGAGAATACCCCATCTCAATAAATCTCCTTCTTACTCTATCTTGGTCATTGACAGCATACAATGAGATGGGAATCCATTTACCAGGATCATGTTCGAGTGCCTCCAAATCTGCTCGCATCGGTTCATCATCTTCATCAATAGATTCATCATCTTCTACTTCTACATGAGGTGTTGAGGTTTCTCCTCTACTCTCCGGTTCTTGCCATAGCACCATTTGCAAACTGCTCTCAACATCAACTTGAGAAGTAGCTTCTGTTATTGTCTGATTTGGTGTGGATGATTCATCCGTTTTCCTTTTTTTTGCAGCCTTCTCCCACATTGCAAATATGCTACCACCACTCTTCTTCATCTACAGATCAAGAAACACAAGGACATAGCAATTAAAACTTGCACTAGTCAATTAAATCTAGAACTAATTCATCACCAATTAAATCTGGAACTAATTCATCACATATTCACATAGAAATTGGAAGAGACGAAGAGGAGAAAACGCCCTGTAGGCATGTACCTGCTTCTGCTTCTGTGGCAGAGCGCGGGCGGGCAGAGGGCGGGGCGCAGCCGCGGGCGAGGGCGTGGGGCGGGCAGGGGCCGGCGCCGGAGCGGGGCAGGGAGCCGGAGTCGGGGCGCCCTGTGCAGCTGCATCGAGCTCGCTGCTCGGCGCGGCGGGGCGGGGCAGGACTGCAGGGGGCGCCGGTGCGGGGGCAGAAGGCAGGAGCTCGGCACGGGGAGGAGGCGCCGGGGCGGGCTGGCAGTGGCCGGAGCGTCGTCGCCGTCGCGTCGAGACTCGAGATGCAAAGGCGAGGCGCGGCGAGATGCAGACGTGGGCGCGGCGCGTTTGATGCGTGGCAACCGCAGATGCGTGCGGCCGTGCGGGGCTGTGGGACTGGGCCAAATCAAATCGTATACCTGTACATGTAATTTTTTTCCCTTACGAAAATCTTGGGTATTCCTGGGAATACAGGGGCATACCCCTGCCGCCGCCACTGGCTAAGACGGAGCCGAAGTGTCGGTTCTTCGCATGGTTGGCCATTCATGGCAAGATACTCACAGCGGATAATTTGGCAATTAGGGGTTGGCCACATGACCCTATTTGCAAGCTGTACCGAATTCATCCAGAAACGGTGCAGCACCTACTTCTTGATTGTAGCTTCTCCAAGATGGTCCGAGAACAGATTTTTCGGATGGAATGGTACCATAGGCATGGCCCCTCCATTACTTGGTCACAATATTGATTCTTGGTGGAATGGCATGCTTGCTGGAATCCTGAAGGAGAAGAGGAGGGAAGCGAGCGGCGTTTTCATATACTCCATGTGGGAGTGTTGGAAAGAGAGGAATAGGCGGGTTTTCCGCAACGCGGTGCTGCAACCGACCCTGGTGGCGCATATGGTTTGGGAGGAGATGGAGCAGCGGGCGCTTGCTCACGGGCATGATCAGGGAGATTACTTTTGTTTGTTTTTGTTGGAATTGATCCGTTTTATTTTTTGCTGCCTAGGCAAAACTCCTTGTACATAAACATTCTTTCTATCTAATCGGGTGACAGATACGACGGCCTTAAAAACTCAAAAAAAAGGAAGATTTGCAATTACTTGCAATGCAATTAAGCTTGCTAAGCAAGTAAAAAAAATTAAGCTTGTAAATATTCCGGGGCCAATATGTTGGTAGAGTCCAGGTAGAGTTGTACGGTGCTCTCCCTGAAAAGACTTGCGCTCGAAACCAATATAGCCATGGCGACCCAACCCGCCGAAACCTCCGATCGGACGGCCGTTGTGCCCCGTCGTCGCTGGGTGCTGCTCGACCGACTCGGCCACCGCGACGACCACGCCTACGCCGACGACGCCACCGTGGCGTCGTCCCGCACCTCCATCAGGAAGGATATCCACGTGTCCTTCCGGTTCGCCGCGCCGCCCGCGATCTCCCGCGTTTACCTCCAGTGGCCGGAAGGACCAAGCAAGGAGGACTCATCTTTCGCGTACCCCCGCGTCGTCGCTTCGCACGGCGACTCCGTCCTCCTCCAGCTCACCGATCCGCCCCGCATCGACTATTTCGTCTACAAGGCTAGTGGCACCGGGCCGCCGTCGCTGTCGCTACTCCACCAGCCTCCGCCGCCGGCCACCAGGAGGGTGCCGATGTGGTACACAGAACAGAGGAAGCGCATGGTGGACAGGAAGGCCATCGGCTTCCTCCGCCGCCGCGGCGATCATGCGTTCGCGGTGGCTGAGCTCTCCACGACGATCGGTGACGGAAGGACGGTGGCGTTCGAGCTCTGCGTTCTCCTCTCGCTCGGGCAGGCCCATACGTCCTGTAACACATGGGAGGTGAGGTGCGTGCAGGTCCGCGACGGCAAGGGGTTCCAGGTACCAGCTCTGACGTGCTGGGAGACTGACGCCGTCGTCCCCGTCGGCGGCCGCACACTGGGCTGGGTCGACTATTACCACGGCATCTTGCTCGGCCACGTGTTCGAATTCGACGAAGACGGCACCACGCTCACGTATGTGCCGCTGCCCGTCGACACGCCTTGGGCGAAGCCCGACCACGGCCAGGAGTGTCCCGAGGCGTCCCGGAGCGGCGACGGCGACAAGCTGAGGTTCGTGAGCGTCGACCGCGGCCTGTTGTTCGTCTTCACCCTCACCGTCTGGACCCTGAACAATGCGCCGGACGGCGGCATGGAGTGGGAGAAGGACGGCGAGTTCCGCGCCGCCGACCTGTGGGCCTTCTCCGGCTACGAGCACCTCCCGCACGTTCCGCCGGAGTACCCCGTCGTGAGCATGGACGACCCCGACGGCCTCTTCTTCCTCGTGAGCGAGGGACGCCAAGCAGGCGTCCGTGCCGGCGCCGACCACACTGTGTGTCTGGTCGAGGTCGACACCAGGCGCAGCACTACGGGAAACTCAGCCCAGCCCGACGGCTATTTCAACGCCGACGGCAATATGTCGGGGCCGTCGGCGTCACAACGTGAAACCGACGAAACGAAAAAACCGTCGGCGTCGTTTTGCCGTCGGCGTCCTAGTTGTAAGGCCGACGGCCACCGTCGGGCTCACAGTGCCGTCAGCGTTCATTTAGTGAGCCCGACGGCCACCGTCGGGCTTACAGTGCCGTCAGCGTCCAGCTAATCACATAGTGAGCCCGACGGCATTACCGTCGGGCTCACTATACTGTTTTTCAGTTTTTCTTAAAAAATTAGATTACATTCAAAAAAAATATGAAAAAGTACTAAAAAAAAAGTTTTGGCATGCAGTCTTTTGACGTGTACTAGTTTTTAGAAAAATGATAAACTTGAGTTTTGGCAACTTTTCAAAACAAAACTTTACAAAAATATCAATCATATACAAACATGCATAAGTTTCAACACATATGTGTGACCATTATCATGTCATAGTTTGTGATAAAGTGCTCATAATCAGCACATATGTGTGTCATGGTATGGAAAACAACGTCGCCGAAGCGATTTTCAAAATTCTTTTTAGAAATATCATTTTCCATTTTTTAAGTGCCAAAAATGACTTTTTTTGTGAAGCAAGTACATAAAATATGGTCCAAAATGACACCCATTTAATTTTCACAAAGAGTAGTACATATTTTATGGATAATACCTGAATATGAGGATTTTCCTTGCTTTCTATCTAAATTCGCCTCTTTAATTGACTTTATGTCAATTTTCCAAAAGTAATTCAAATTTGAACTACAACTGTGTGATAGTTTGCTCTGAAATTTTTACAAAAATAATTTTAAGATACACAAGTAGTGGTTACAACATAGAACCGTCAATAGTTTTGAAAAATTCGACCACTTTTGATGAATAGCCATGCTCTCCATTTTGACCGTTTTTTGAAAGAAATGAAAAAATATGAAAAAGTACCCAAAAAAAGAAACCCTTTGGCATGGAGTCCTTTTACGTGTACTAGTTTATAGGAAAAATGATAAACTTGAGTTTTGGTAAACTTTTCAAAACAAAACTTCATAAAAATGTCAATCATCTATAAACATGCATAAGTTTCAAGACAAATAACCAATGTATGACCATTATCATGTCATAATTTGTGATAAAGTGTCCATATTCAGCACATATGTGTGTCATGGTATGGGAAACAACGTCACCGAAGCGATTTTCAAAATTCTTTTCGGAAATATCATTTTCCATTTTTTAAGTGTCAAAAATGACTTTTTTTGTGAAGCAAGTACATAAAATATGGTTCAAAATGACACCCATTTAATTTTCACAAAGAGTAGAACATATTTTATGGATAATACCTGAATATGAGGATTTTCCTTGCTTTCTATCTAAATTCGCCTCTTTAATTGACTTTATGTCAATTTTCCGAAAGTAATTCAAATTTGAACTACAACTGTGTGATAGTTTGCTCTGAAGTTCTTACAAAAATAATTTTAAGGTACACAAGTAGTGGTTACAACATAGAACCGTCAATAGTTTTGAAAAATTCGACCACTTTTGATGAATAGCCATGCTCTCCATTTTGACCGTTTTTTGAAAGAAATGAAAAAATATGAAAAGTATTCAAAAAAAGAAACCCTTTGGCATGGAGTCCTTTTACGTGTACTAGTTTATAGGAAAAATGATAAACTTGAGTTTTGGTAAACTTTTCAAAACAAAACTTCATAAAAATGCCAATCATCTATAAACATGCATAAGTTTCAAGACAAATAACCAATGTATGACCATTATCATGTCATAATTTGTGATAAAGTGCCCATATTCAGCACATATGTGTGTCATGGTATGGAAAACAACGTCACCGAAGCGATTTTCAAAATTCTTTTTGGAAATATCATTTTCCATTTTTTAAGTGTCAAAAATGACTTTTTTTGTGAAGCAAGTACATAAAATATGGTCCAAAATGACACCCATTTAATTTTCACAAAGAGTAGTACATATTTTATGGATAATACCTGAATATGAGGATTTTCCTTGCTTTCTATCTAAATTCGCCTCTTTAATTGACTTTATGTCAATTTTCCGAAAGTAATTCAAATTTGAACTACAACTGTGTGATAGTTTGCTCTGAAGTTCTTACAAAAATAATTTTAAGGTACACAAGTAGTGGTTACAACATAGAACCGTCAATAGTTTTGAAAAATTCGACCACTTTTGATGAATAGCCATGCTCTCCATTTTGACCGTTTTTTGAAAGAAATGAAAAAATATGAAAAGTATTCAAAAAAAGAAACCCTTTGGCATGGAGTCCTTTTACGTGTACTAGTTTATAGGAAAAATGATAAACTTGAGTTTTGGTAAACTTTTCAAAACAAAACTTCATAAAAATGTCAATCATCTATAAACATGCATAAGTTTCAAGGCAAATAACCAATGTATGACCATTATCATGTCATAATTTGTGATAAAGTGCCCATATTCAGCACATATGTGTGTCATGGTATGGAAAACAACGTCACCGAAGCGATTTTCAAAATTCTTTTTGGAAATATCATTTTCCATTTTTTAAGTGTCAAAAATGACTTTTTTTGTGAAGCAAGTACATAAAATATGGTCCAAAATGACACCCATTTAATTTTCACAAAGAGTAGTACATATTTTATGGATAATACCTGAATATGAGGATTTTATTTAGTAAATTCTGATATACAAATATGAAGATATGAATTATTTCTTATTAAATGGAAAAGACAAAACAAAACTAAAATAATTGATTATTATTATTATTATTATTCAAGTATTATTAAACATAGTTATTTTGTTCATTCAAATCTTATTTTTGAAATTTTAAAGATTAAAAAGTATAATATGTCAAATGAGGGTTAATATGATTGCTATCATACTAATAGTAGCAAGGTATGACATCTCAACTGAAATCTCATTTAAATAGAACTCAATAGTTAAGCGTGCTTGGCGTGGAGCACTCTAAGGATGGGTGACCGTCTGGTAAGTTTGACTAATGGTGGATAGTTTGAGCTAAGATTATGATTAAGTGTGTGATATGAGATTAAATATATGACTAAATTGGAGTTAAAATAATAATAAAAAAAGTTGAAAAAAAAATCGATTTTTTTTTTTTGAAAAATTGGTTTTGAAAAATATTTGGTAGAGCTATCTATGAGCCCGACGGCAATACCGTCGGCGTAGCTAGCTATGAGCCCGACGGCAATGCCGTCGGGCTCACTATGAGCCCGACGGCATTTGCGACGCCGACGGCAACGGCGTGAGCCCGATGAATTACACGCCGACGGCCTTAGCCCGACGGCCACCGTCGGGCTACGTATACGCCGACGGTTTCCAGCGTGAGCCCGACGGCATTTGCCGTCGGTCTAGGCTGTTACTCCCGTAGTGCAGGGCAGTCCGTTCAGAGACCCGCTACTCCAAAGAACAGACACCGTGCAGGTCCGGGCTCGCCTTCCTTGACGACGACGACGATGGCTTGGCCTCCGTAAGCATGTTCCATGGTCATGCCTTCCTTCCCAGCGAGGTCTCCAAGTACCCAAGCAGGAGTGATGATCCATCCCACGGTTGCTCGCCGTCCCTGGAGTAGACGATGACAATGCGTTGTATTGTGTCGCTCCTTTCGCCATTGTTCTTGGTGTTGAGACAGGTTGGAGGGACGACAAGCAGTGCCAGGGCGACGTCTGCCCGGGCAGTTCTGTCTGCGCGTTCCAACTTCGAAGAGATGTTTTATGACCATGCCTTCCTGCTTCCTCCCCGGCAAGGTCTGCAAGCAGTAGTTTCGACAGCTTATATAACATAGACGATATTTTCGCCTATGTGGTTTTTTTCTATGGAAAATCTAATGGTAAGGCGCCTTCTGGTTAACTTAAGGTGAGACAGAACGTGGCACGTTGATTTTCGATCGTACGGTGTAGAATCGTTCAGACTTTTCATGCGGAGTTAGAGAAATTGCCTCCGCATGCAGGCATCCAAAAAAGTCAAAAAAGCTGATGTCATCCCGCATTTAATGTGAAATCCGAAAATTTTAAAAAATTTGTAGCCCAAACCGCAATCCGATTTAGAATTCGTTTTTACCGATGTGCTAATCGCGACAAGATCTTCGAAACTGGATCCCATATTGTCATATTCCGACAACTTTTTTTTCGGACCCAAAAATTACCTAGCCCGTAGCATATAAGTTACCCAGGCTGTAGTATGTAAGTTACCGACCATATTAACAATTAGTTTTCGGGTTGAAATAGACCAATTTTTATCGTTCTTTTCGATTTTTTTTATTTCCACACCTAGTTATTCATAGGTGAATATCACGTTGCGATGGTAAATGTATCATACATAAGTTCATAACTATACACTAAAACACCCGTTCAACTTCATAAGTATTAGAATGCACAAGTTCATAGTGACAATTACACTATAAAAAGACTATATTGATAATAATTACCCACCTAGTACTCATAAAGTTACCAACCTAGTACTGATAACGTTAACCTACCCACCCAGTACTGATAGAGTTATCCACTTAGTACCGATAAAACACATGTTAATGATATAGTTACCCACCCAGTACATCTTCCCTTCACTGATTGAGTTGTCCATTTATTCATGCTATAGTTATGCACCATAAAATCGTATAGTTGCCATGACCTCTTAATAATAGTTACCTACCACTACTGATAGAGTTATCCATCTGTTTAGGTGTGTAGTTTTTATCATGAAATTGACAAAGTTATCACCCTAATACTAATAAACTTGTATACAATAAATTTATCGTTACTCATGTGTTTTTCATGGTGAAGTTATCCAAGAAATCAATATAATTATCATAGTCTCTATGTAATAGTAATTCACCCAATAATGATGGACTTACCCACTCAGTACTTATGAAGTTATCCATGTGTTCATGATGTAGTTATCTACCACGAAATTGATGTAGTTACCATGTCCTCGAAATAATAGTTACGAACACAATGTTCATATTTTTATGTTTAGTTTCACTATGAAATCGACAGTTATCATCCTAATACTTATGCATGCATGATAAATTTACCATCTCAAAATAATGTGGTAACTTTAAATCTCGTAAAGATCTAAAAGAACAAGAAAAATGTTCTATTTCAACCAAAAAACTAATCGCTAATATGGTGCGTAACTTAGGTATACAAGACTGGGTAACATATATATTATAGTGGTGGTAACTTCTGGGTCCGAAAATAAAGTTGTCGGAACATATCGACATGGGATCTAGTTTTGAAAATCTGTCTAACGGTGAAAACGGATTCTCAATCGGATATACGGTTTGGCCTATAAAACATTTTAAATTTTCGAATTTTACAATTAATCCTGGATGACATTAGCAATTTTGATATTTAGTGCATGCATGCAAAAAGAACCAATTTCTTTCTCACTTGCGTGGGGTATGTGAAATATAAGGCGCCTGCTACCTAGCAAAGTCCTTTTTTCTGTGGGGAAAGAGACATATGCTGAAATAGGTTTACAATCATTGGCTACAGCCATGGCAATTTCCTGGGGGAAACTTCCTGGCCAAACCGCAGTTCCGCTTGAATTTGCATCACGACTAACTTTAACAATTCGATTTTGTCTCTCAGTGAACGCATCGAGAAGTGTTTGCACGACTCTTCTTGATCAACTCCAAAGCTTCACTGCTTCAGCGCAGTCCGACTCCACCGTGAAGTTCCTTGAGTTTCTCCTCACTGACACGGTTGCGGTGCAGCTGCATCTGGCCGGCCTCTGCGTCGTCGGGCTTTGCCAATGCCATGCCGTACGTGGCCATGTCTATGTCCATGCCCGTGCCAATGTCCTCCCTGCTGATCCAGACTCCCGTGATCGGCGACCGCGGCGACACTAGGGGCGCCCCCCTTGTTCCGGTTGTAGAAGGTGAGCATGAGAAATTAGGAATGAATTCTAGAAACGTGTTTCCTTGCGAAATTACTTAGTGACAGGAAATGAGGCGGATTTGGGGCGACGCGCTGGGCGATCTTGCGACGGTGGTGACACGGCGCTGATTGGCGGCAACCTCAACCCGTATGCCTTACCGGGGCTGCTCGGCACCCTACCCTATCACCAGGTGGACGATGAGGGCGGAGTTGCTCGGCAGCAGACGGTGGCCGGAAATAGTGGAGGAGGACGACGAGGCCAAGGCGCTCACGTTGGAATTGGCAGCGAGATGCGCGCCTCCGGTCTCTCCAACCTTCGGCGACTTCTTGGCGGTCGCGCGTTGTGTCCATCCGCGAACGGCGCTGCATAGACGATCCTTGGATGCTATGGCGCGGAGGCCGGCGATGAAGGTGAGGTCGTCGAGGGTGTCCTCGGCTCCTGACTCCGGTGTTATCGGGACCCATTGCTCTCTGACGAACTAGAAACAAAAGACAACACATTCAGTTAACTGTAGCAGATCTGAAACGCGATGCCTCGACGAATCCCGGCCCTTGAGCACGCCATGAACGGCCCAGGACATCACTTACCGCTTCGCGCCTAAAGGAGTGTCCGTGGAGCGTCCGATGCTGCATCAACGGCTGGTACTCGTTGGGCTGTCGCTTTTGAATCCTTTACAGGTGGCACTACAGTTCACCTGCTCCCTTCTTTGTCCGAACTCTCCAGCTATATATCCCCACATCCAGTGAAGGATTGGATATGCTTGTAATCTCTGGGTTAAACCCTAGCCGCCTCTGTTCGAGGCAAACCCTAAACATTCCTCTGTAATCGACAATTCCGCTAGTAATCGATCTCTGATGTGCGCTACTTTGCACTGCTATGACTGAATTTCATCTTCAGTTAGGACAGTGATAAGCTAGGTCCTGTCAATGGTATCAGAGCCGGCGTAGTGAATCTGGAGCCTGGCGAGGCTGGGCTCTCTCGTGAAATCCTCCCCGTTACTCTAGGTTACGGCGGAGTGAATCATTCCGGTGGAGGCTTCGCGGCAGCATAGTTCGGGTGCAGATCTGGGGTAAGGACGTGGTTACCGTAGAACCCTTCTCGGTAGTAAAATCCCACCAACCCTCCCTGATCGTGCATCATTGGAGGCGGGCGGCGTAGGCGGCGGCGACAACGACGGCGGGACCAACTCGAGGGAGACAGGCAACAAGCACAATTTGCAGTAAAGCCCTCTCCTTTTCAGCTGATCAAGTGTCCGCGAGGTTTTGTTTGTACCCTACAAGCTTGTAAAACCCCTCCCGGCAATCATGGTTCAATACAACTCTACCGACACGGGCATGCTCTTCCTCGAATCTTTGAAGTTAGATGTAAAAACATTGCAGCAAAATCGTGAGGAGGATAAGCAAGAGTTCCTGAGTTCTGCTCTACGGTCAACAGAAATTTTGCTAGCATACAGTCGAATTTCAGTGCAATTCAAACGAAATTCGAGAAATTGTTTGCAGCAAAGAAAGCAGAAGATTTGGAAAATGTCACCACTAGGTAATTCAACCACCGCCCCTGAGACACCTAACGCAACTTCATCTGCGGTGTCTGTCACGCAAGCAAACGAGGCTTCCTACCTCTGTTGTCCTCCACACACCCGCCACGCAGCAGCGTCCCCGTGGCAGATTCGCGGCGAGTCGTGAAACCCCAACTCCTCCCTAGACCGCCGCAAGGTCAAATCCCGCACCTCCGCCGACTTACACGCACCGATCGGGGCCTCGAAATGCCATCGGCGAGCAGCGTCTCGTGGCCGAATCGCGACGGCGACTACCGGGCGACGAGGAATCGCGAGGTGTGGGGGGAGAGAAGGAATGAACGGCGGTGACCCATGGGGAATAGAATGAGAGAAACAACAAACCCGAGACGAGACGCGACTATCGAAATTCAAACACACGCAGTGGCCCGTGTGGATATGGGGACAACATGGATCTTGACGCACGCACGAACGGCACAGGCGCGGCCGCTCGCTCCAGACAAATCGTGCGGCGACGTGATTTTTAGCCTTTGGGATAAATAAAGTTATACAGTACATAAAAGGAAAGCATACCGTTCCACCGGGGGATCGGCGTGTTTGCATCCTCCGTACGCAGCGCGCGCCACGCGTCCCGCTGGTCAAACGACAGGGTACCTTATCTCCTCACCCTAACGCCTCTTGCCCTCAGAAATTCCCCCTCCATTATTTCTCTCACACCCACGCGCCGCCGCCGGACGCTACCGGCCGGGAGCTGGAGCCATGGGCGCTTCGTGCTGGCGGCGGCAAATCTCCGTCTGCGCCCGCACCGAGGCCACCTGCGCCGCGCTCGTCGCCAGAAGCATCCTCTCGACGTCTTGCTCCTCTCGTCACCGAGTTGCTGCCGCGAGAGCCTCGACCACTCGTGTATCCCCGTTCCGCCGACGGGAGGCCGCGCTGCTCAAGGTCCCCGCGCCTCCGGCAGGAGGCCATGACCCCCGCAGCTCCCCCGCGCCGCTAGCGGAGGCCGGGCGCTTGCGGATGGGATTGGGGTCACGCGCTTCGTCTACCTCCACCAGTGCTGCACGCTGCCCCCGCTCCCGCCCGCGCCACCGCGCTTCTCCTGCTCCCTCCTGCACTCCTGCAGCAATTTCATGGAGGCCGTGCTCCCTCACTAGTCCCATGGCTACCGCGAGCTTCGACAACGCCGTAGCATGACTGTACAGCAATGTCGGTGTGGTTCTCCATGAACGCCGGCGGCGCTTGGCAGTAATGCCGACGTGGCTTTGTAGCAAAGGATGCGGCGCTGTGCAGCAACGGCGGCACGTGGCGGTGCTGCCATGGGCCATCCACGTTGCTCCGGTGGAAGACAATGCTGCATAGAGAAGCTATAAGGAGGAGCGGCAGTGGTGCTGCTGGTGCGTCGATGTCGTTTGATGCTACCAATGAAGCACAAGAATGCTAACTTAGGTTGGCGAAGGTGCTACCAGGGACGGCCGGCGGTGCTACAGCGGCGCACTGCAGTACTGCCATGGGCGACAGCGGTGCTGCAAATTCTTGTGTTTGTAGTACAGATATTCTCTCTTCGAATGCAAATCATATCTCTCTTCGAATGCAAATCCAGAAAATGATTGTAGCAAATTTTATAATTTTTTTGATTCGGTACGAACTTTTATATGGTTTGAAGCCAAAAAGTTTCATCCTCTAATGCAAATCGGCATAATGTTTGTAGCAAATTTTGCTACAAGGGTTTCCAGCGAGGTACTTGTCTAATAACATTTTTTTTTGCTATTATATTAATATGGTGTTGTTATAAGAGTAAAATAATTGTGCTACATAAATCTCTGAAGTTAATATTGCTACAACAACACAATTTTGCTATGTGAGATGCTACAATAGTAAAAGAATAGCACAATTTTGTTACGTAGGATGCTACGGTAGCAAAAAAATTTGCTATTCAACTTTTTTTTTCTCTAGAAGCATTTGCTACAATAGCAAAAAAATTGCTACAACAAAATAATTTGCTGCAAATAGAAAATTAATTTTCTTCATAGAAGCATTTGCTACGAGCAACACAATTTTTTTACAATTTTTTTGCTGCGAATAAACTTTTTGTTCTGTAGAAACATTTTGTGAGTTCTGCCGAGGAAATTGGACTTTTGCTACTATAGTACAAGATTTCATTGAAAATGAACTGTTTTTGCTTCATAGAACATTTACGCAATTTTACGTGGAAATTGGATATTTTGCTGCAACAGCACGTGGCATTGCTACCGACGTTTGTCGTTGCTACTGACGAGCCGACTGAACGGACAGACGTCGCCTAGAGGGGGGGGGGTGAATAGGTGAGGTACACTTTTTACAATTTAGGCTTGATAAATGCGAAATAAAACTTAGTGTTTAACTTATGAAGAACACAACCTAAATATACTAGGTTCACCTAAGTGCACCAACAACTTATGCTAAGCAATACAAGTAACAAGGTGATAGCAAGAAAGATAACTTCAAGCACGATGGCTATCACAATGTAATGTGCATAAGTAAATAGCTCGGGTATAGAAATAACCGAGGCATGCGGAGACGAACATGTATTCCCGAGTTCCTCCTTGTTAGGGGAGTACGTCTCGTTGGAGAGGTGTGAGTGACCACCACAGGTCAATCTCAACGCCACAACAGGCTCACCTTATTCTCCGATGAACCTACCACAAAAGGTTGGGTTCACCTTCCACTATTGATAGCCTTTTGGGCGGAGATCGAATCCCTTACAACAATCTTGGGGCACACACCCACAACTTAATTGGGGGCTCCCAAATGACCACAAGAGGTCTTGATCACAAAAGGTCTTGGCCACAAAAGGCCGGCCACAAAAGGCGTCTAGGGTCCAATGACCCAAGAGTAACAAGCTCACGAATTTCACCACCACGAATTCTCGTGGAGGGCTCAAACCGATGCAAAATGCAATGGCAAGAGCACACAAAGTGCTCAAATTCTTCACTCTCAAATTCCAACAAAGCAACAAATGCTTATGGGGGAATAAGAGAGGAAGAACAAAGAAACTACAAAGGAGTCAAATCGTTCACTCCCAAATCCCACAAAAAACAACTAATGCTTATGGGGGGGAGAAGAGAGGAAGAACAAAGGAGAAGAACCACAAAGGAACTCCAAGATCTAGATCCACTAGGTTCCCCTCACTTAGAGGAGAGATTGATTGGTGGAAATGTAGATCACTAGTAGAAAACAGGCTAACAGTCCCGGTTGGTAAGGGCCTTCAGTCCCGGTTTAGCAACCGGGACTGCGGAATCGGGACTAAACACCCCAACCTATAGTCGCGGTAGGATCTGCAACCGGGACAAAAAGGTATCCACGTGGGAGCGCAGGCGAGCTGCTCGGCGATGGACCTTTTGTCTCGGTTTGTATTACAAACCGGGACTAATATGTTCGAGGGGTTTTAGCTTTAGCATTTTTATTTTGTTTTCTGTTTTCTGTTTTATTTATGATTTAAACTATTGTTTGTAAGCTACAATTACACACATCGATACATATATTATATGAAGTGTCTAACGAGAATTGATCCATACCAACGAGACTCGTATCAAGTTAAACATGTATCATATACATAAGTGTCGACCTAACACGATCATTATTACATCAAAATCATTATTTACGGTTTATATTGTATTCTCCTGTTGGGGCTATGACCTCGTCAAGCAGAAATCCACAAATTTCCTCTTGAATTCCTCTAGAGCGTTGATATGGAGTGAGATGCGCTCGTTGATTCATTTGCTGGATATATCAAGAGAAGACGGTCAATATAAATGCATCAAGAGTTAAATTGTGAATTGATATGTAAATACTTTACGTACCACCATATCCATCCGCTCACTGACATACATCCGCATATACTCGCAAACGTAATATCCACACAGATTTGTCGCCGGGTGGCTGTCTCTCGCACTTTACGAAAATAGAGTTCATATCAAGTAATAATCAAACATGACAATCCGATATTGAAACTAGAACTAAATAGAGTAATCTACTTACGTTGATTAGCTGAAAGGTCAGATCTGGTTTAAATTGACCTTCTCCGGCACGTTTTATGAACCGCTTCCATACCCTGCCCCGGCAAAGAAAATGAATAAAGAATATATTCATAACTGGAAGTTAGGAAATGAAGAAAATAGGTCAATATAGTACCTCTGGAGCGTTTCAATAATGTTCCAGTAATCCGTCATGGGTCGATATTAACCTTATTGTTTCATAAAATCGGATGGAAAATAAAATACATATAATCCATATAATCATATTAACCTTATTGTTTCATAAAACCGGATGGAAAATAAAATACATATAACCCATATAATCATATTAACCTTATTGTTTCATAAAATCGGATGGAAAATAAAATACATATAATCCATATAATCATATTAATCCATAAAACCGAAGGGCTCAAAACCGAAGGGATGTTTTCTACTGGTGACATAATCCATAAAATCGGATGAAAAATCATATATTAATCTTTGAATATGGAAATATTCAAATCTTTCAACCGGTAACCGAAATTACTTAGAAATGGAAATATTTATATTAATAAACCGGTAAACCGATATATAAGAATCCAAGCATTTCCAATACATGCATGAGATAGCTGAGACACACAACGGTCTACTAATCATATCAATCTAAATACCACTTCCGTGCAATCTCGTAGCCAAGGCGAGCATCCAGAGCAGCATATACGACTCTCTCGTAGCTCAATGGAACCGCGGCCCAATATCTCGTTAGGTCTTCTCCTTCTTCGTCGTCGGCCCGTTTCTTGTCGTCCTTCTTCTTCTTTTTCTTCATCTCCAGATTTGTCCCAACGACAGCATTGGAGAGAGCATACAGGCTCGGGGTAGGATTGTCGGTTGGGTTCCGGCAATTCCTCTGGAGGTCGACTGCTGACGGAATTGTAATTCCGTAGTATCGCAGCATCCGCACGTCATTCTGGATTGCGACGCCGTAAAAGTTGACAGTCTTGTCACCTAAGAAATAGATGAGTAGCTTCGGCACCCGATCAGCCCTGCAAATGTGGAAAATAAGAGTTTCGGTCGCCACCGAGAGTTGAATGACGGCGGCGCGCTGCTTCTGCTCCTCTGGAAGATCCTTCTGGCGACGACCCGGGAGTGCGTCGGTGAACTCGCAGTCGAGTCCAACCCCCTTGATCGGTGCGCCGTCGAGATACTCCTTCTTCACGTGTCGGATCCACCGCTCCACGCGTGATGCACGGAGGGTGACCCATACCTTGAAGTCCATGCCTTCCTTGGAGAAGAAGAATAACCGAGACGCCGTGATGTGTCCGAGTGACTCCATTGGAATGGAAGAGAGCAAGGATGGAGAGGGAGATTTTGTGTGTGATTAGGCATTTTTGTACTGTTCCTTTTATAGGGCGGAGAGGGAGGCCGGCGGGCGGCGGCGCGGCGCTGCTTCGCGTTCCACACGGCGCCATGATTAATTTCGTGTGTATCATCTTCCAAAGCGCGGCTGATCGATCATCTTCCAAAGCGCGGCGGGCTGATCAGTTTCCAAACCGCTGCGAATTCCACAGATCATTAGTACCGGTTTGAAACACGAACCGGGACAAATACCTTTAGTCGCGGTTTGTATTAGAAACCGGGACTAAATGTTCCTGTGGAACCGAGACTAAAGGTTTCCGTGCCCGTGATGCCGTCCTAATCGTTCAAACCGCGACTATTGATGTCATTAGTCGCGGTTCCAGGCCTGACCGGGACTAAATGTGCTCCGACCTCAAAACCGAAGCCCCATTTTCTACTAGTGGATCTGGATCTCCTCTCAACTTTCCCTAAAGAATATGCAAGAATCAATGGAGGGATTGAGAGAGAAGCAAGCTTTTCAAGGTCAACAATGGAGTAGGAGAGAGGGGAAAGTCGTGCTCAAGTGCTTGGGGTCAATGGGGAAGAAGACCCCCTTAAATAGGACCTTCAAAATCCAACCGTTATGTAGTTTTTCGGCGAAGGGTCAGTACTACCGCCCCCCAAAAACCCGGTACTACTGCCTGGGCATTATGTGCACTCAGAAAACGCGAATCTCTCTGTATAGGGCGGTAGTACTGTCTGAAATCGCGGTACTACCGCAGGTACAGAAACTGCAGAAACAGCTAAACGAAAACGTCAATATCTTGACCATCCGAACTCCGTTTTTGATGATTTTTGGCTCGTTGGAATCACAACAAAGAGCTCTATAAGATCATGCATAGAAACATCATAGTCCAACAAGGGAGGTTAAAACCAAATGGGAAAAGATAAGACCCCTCGATAAGAGGACAACCGGTGAAACCTCCAACAACAAAAACGCAACAAGATCTTCTTATGAAATCCGTTTTTGATGAACTAGAGCTTGGCATGGATAGGAAACAAGCTCTAAATCCTCACAAGGATAAAAGACAAATAAGAACCAAGAAAGATGATATGTCAAGTATGCAAAGGTTTGAGCTCTCCACAAAGATGCGATCAATTTACTCACTCGAGAGCCCCTCTTGATAGTACGCCTATCTATCTTATAACCCGGTCTCCCAACTAACACAATGAGACCGGTAAAAGAAAAACCTATCAAGATCATACCTTTGCCTTGAGCATTCCACTTGAGCTAGATGACGATCTTGAATCTCTCAAGTTGGAACACCTTTCTTGATGTGCTTACTGGCACATGCTTGATGAAGACTTCTCCAAATACTCCCCCATTCCCATTATGGGAGAGTTGCGCTTAACTTCGTCTTTCTTGATGTGCTTGCTAGCACATGCTTGATGAAGACTTCTCCAAATACTCCCCCATTCCCATTATGCGAGAGTTGAGCTTAACTTCGTCTTCATGTATCCATTGCACGCGTCAAGCACAAGATAACTCAATGTGAATATCAGTCAACATCGAGTCCTGCCAGGTCGGTACTACCGGGCTTTGAAGCCCGGTACTACCGCCACAACCAGAGCCACAATCTGGCTGAGACCCTCCTCAGACAGTAGTACCGAGGCAAGCCCGGTAGTACCGTAGGTGCGGTACTACCGGCTCAAACCCCGGTACTACCGGTGGAGCCAGTAGCTAGGAGCTACTAAGTCTCGTCCAGACAGTAGTACCGGAGCAAGCCCGGTAGTTCCGCGGGGGCGGCACTACCGGCTCAAACCCCGGTACTACCGGTGGTTCCAGAGGCCACGGACTTCTTGCCTGTGCCACAAAGTGGCTCAGACAGCAGTACCGTCTATCTCGCGGTAATACCGGGTGAGGCCGGTACTACCGGGAAATTGCCCGGAACTACCGTCAGTTCCAGAGACAGGAGACATAAAACTGGGACGAATAAAGCTCAGTCGGTACAACCGGACTTCCTGCAAAATACTCAACTCAAACATTAGTCCATAGGGATTGTCATTAATTACCAAAACCACACATGAGGGCGCACATGCTCTTTCACCGACGATGCTACCGAGGGTATCTGTCAATGCTAGAAGCAGATGCTACCGGCGTCTTGTGGGTAGATGTTGCTACCCACGACTCGACGATGCTACTGACGACGCATGTCATTGCTACCGACGGGTCGGATATGCTACCGGGGGCGTGCGCGTTGCTCGTCGATGCTTCCGATGCCGCATGGTATTGCTACCGACGGGTTGGCTGTGCTACCGGGGGCGTGCGACGTTGCTACGGACGGCAAGCGGGCAATGCCTCACCGAAGCTCTAGAGGAAGACATACCATCCACGTTGTTGGAAGCGCCTATCACTGTGTTGCTGCATCAAGCAAATTTTTTTTGCTACAAATAAAAAAAAAATCTCCATAGAAGAATTTGCTACAAGCAGCAGAAATTTTTCTTTAAGACTGCAACTATTTTCCCGACAGAAGTATCACTAGTAGAGAACAGGCCTGTTGTCCCGGGCCGGTTGGGCCATTTGTCCCAGGCGTGCACCCGGGACAACGTGTTCGGGACAAAAGGTTTTACCTTTTGTCCCGGGCACGCCACGACCCGGGACAACTTGCCACTCCACCGCGTGTGCAGGCCAACCTTTTGTCCCGGTTCGTAGACAATGTTTTTTTTTGTCCCTTCCCTTTTTCTGTTTTATTTCCTGTTCTGTTTTTCTTTTGTGTTTTCTGTTGTACTTTTTCTTTTGTGTTTTGATGTCGATATTACTATTTCATTTTAAACAAATTGCGTTAACATATTACACGCTACTAAAAAGTATAGAGGATATTACTATTTAATTTCAAACAAGTTTCAAACAAATAGTACTCCGAAACTAATATTTACAACCGGGGAGGCACTACTTTCGAGCTGCTTTAGTACAGCATTCGCCCTTGCTCTTCAGAGCTGCTTGAGTACTGCATTCCGCCCCCCTCTGAAGCACATAGTCCATCAGAAAGCCTGACAGCTCCTCCGCAATTGGGAGTAGACGGTCTTTTGCATCTAGCCGGTTCCGGATGTTTTCAAACTGTAAAGGAGATATCAACAACATTATTATATTAATCATCAGAAAAGTGAACAAAATTGAAGAAACAAGTTTGAATATATTCTTTACGTACAGATTGCCATTCATTTCGCCGCTCATTGATGTGTGAACGCATGAACTCGCAGACATAGAATCCACATAAATTAGTGCCTTGTTGCTGCGTCGCACACTTTAAGAGAGAATATGATAGGATTCGATTAAATAATAATAGAAGATACTAAAAATGGTATTAGGAACTAGAATATTTAAATAGATGCGCGGACCTAGCTATGACTACTTACCTTTTCTTGTTTAAAAGTTAGATCCTTACGTACACCCTTGTGGAATCCGGTGAACTTGTCCCAAACCCTGTACGGTATAGAAAATGATTAAATAAGTTATTAATTTCCCTATATTAGAACGGAACAGGCCACAATAATGATTGAAATTACCTCTGGAGCATTAGTTGCAAGTCGATTAACTTTTCAATCGGTTTGCCTAATGGGTCGTATATGCATACTTTTGCCCGTTCAACCTCAATCTCAAGCAGTATCCAGTGATATCTGCGCATGTTTATATACGTCAATAACTCATCAATTACACTTAACACGGAGTAAGCAAATTATTGAATATGTACAAGGCAGTAATTAAAAAACTCACTCGAAGTTGTAAGGAAATAGTATGTAGGTTTTGTAATATTGCGGCATTAAGTATGAGAGCAAAAGCTCCTCCGTTTTCTCTAGGTAATTTAATATACCATAATGATGAACTCGATTTGGGTCAATGAACCCAATGTTATTATCAACTCCAAACTTCCGAGCTTGTATAACCTTCAGTCTGCATAATAATATAGTAGAAAAGAATATAGTGATAAGGATAATTACAGGCAATGAAAAACAAGCTAAGCTAGAGAATTAATGACATGCATAAATTAATCACTTACAGATAATAGGCACTGACGATAGATTTGTCGAGGGCGTCAAAATTGAATAACTGGAATAATTCTGGGAGCTCAATATGAAGCTCATCATCACCTGGGCCATAATGAGACTTTTGAATTTTTGCATAGATATAGTCTCCATCATTATTGGCCGTGTAAGACATGTACCAATCATGTAATTGGTGCATTCTTGCTGGTAGGAGGCGCAGGTGAGAAGAGTCGATCAGAGGTTGCCCTCTAACATATTGCCGCGCCAATTCACCAAACCCGATAGTGCCGCCCGATTGTAAGGTGCGAAGGGATGAAATAGAGATACCTATTTGTTGAGCTTGCTTCTCAATTTCTGTCTGTGCACCACTGGCGTACACTCTGAGCGGGGCGACCGATTGTCCCGCCTGCATTCCGAGCTGGGAAACGTCTCGCTTCTGTTTTGCACCCGCAGCCCGTCTTCGTTCGTCCCGCACTCTTCTAGCGGTACGCACCAGAACGCGTACATAGTCATCTTCCATATTCAACTGATACTGTGATGGCTGCGTAAGAAATTCATAGGCCCACTGTATCGCTTCAGGAGAATATACCGGCTTTGGTGGAGACTTTTTCCGTGCCAAGGATAACTTGGTAGTAGGAGGCGGCGGAGGAGGCGGCGGTGTCATCTTCCTCGCTTTCTTCCCCGTACCGCTCTTCTGAGTACTGCTAGTCGATGCAGCGGTGGACTTCCGCTTCTTTTGCGGAGGCGACAGAGTCGGCTGACGCGGCGGCGGAGATGGAGATGGATTGGCGCCTTGGTCGTCGTTGTCGTTGTCGGGGAGGTCTGGACTGGCATGTGGACTGGGAGGGCGATTGCTTCTCCGACAAGGTTGCTTTTGCAACAAGTGTGGGAACACGATGTATTCCTTTTTCCATAAGCATGTAGTCTTGCAGGCATATCTCAACTCGTCCTCGCCTTCACACGTAGGGAAGTCCAGCTTAATTTCCTCATATCCCTTCATAACCTCATCAACCCCAACAACAGCATAGCCATCTGGAATCGGGCGGCCATGGTAAGTTCCATTAGGCGGTACGGCAAAGCCGTCCGCCACCTTCACGGTAATGTTCAAGCATGGCACATGTAGCTCGCACAGTTCCTGCTGCACGATCAAATCCACGGGTTGACGAGGACCCGTGTTATCATCGTGGCGATCGAGCTCGGTGGATGCCACGCTCCTTCTCCGCAAAGATTTTGGATCAGGAGAAGGAACTTCGTGCGCCTCAGATTCGCAGGAATTCCGTTGACGCTGCTTCTCAACCTTGAGGAACTGGTTTTCGAGCACTGCTAATCTATCTTCTAGCTTCTGTACCCGGTCTTTCTCCTCTTTCTTCTTTCTCGCTCGGCTTCTGTAAGTGCTAGCATCAGCGGGAAACCCAATCGTCCACGGAACGGAGCCGACGGTTCCTCATGTTCGTCCACTGTGTTCAGCATTCCCGAGGGCTCGCGACAGCTCGTCTTTCTCTCTGTCAGGCTCGAAGGTGCCTGCCTCCACCTCCTGCCATACTTCTCTGAGTCTTTGGACAGGGTCTGGTCCGTGCTTCACCAGTACGGTCGACAGGCCTCCTACTGTGATCAGCCTCACCTTTAAAATGCTTGCGTTTCTTCCTTGCGGTATGCCTGATCGGAAGAAATCGACGATGCCCCAGATACACACACTTCCTACATTTATCCAAATATATACATTCAGTCTCACCCAAACAGTGTGTGCATGCATTGTACCCCTTGGTTGTCTGCCCTGAGAGGTTAGCAAGAGCTGGCCAATCGTTGATCGTTACAAAAAGCAAACCTCGTAGGTCAAATTCCTCCTGTTTGTGCTCATCCCACACACGTACACCTTCTTCCCGCCACAACTGTAAAAGTTCTTCAACTAATGGCCTGAGATACACATCAAGCTCGTTGCCAGGTTGCTTCGGGCCTTGGATGAGGACTGGCATCATAATGAACTTTCGCTTCATGCACAACCAAGGAGGAAGGTTATAAATACATAGAGTCACAGGCCATGTGCTATGACTGCTGCTCTGCTCCCCAAAAGGATTGAAGCCGTCTGTACTTAGACCAAACCTTAAGTTCCTTGCGTCATCTCCAAAGTCTGGGAACTCTCTCTCAATTTTTCTCCACTGCGACACATCAGCGGGGTGTCTGCACATCGCGTCTTTCTTACGGTCCTCTTTGTGCCATCGCAACAACTTGGCATGCTCTCTGTTTGTGAACAGACGTTTCAACCGTGGTATTATAGGAGCATACCACATCACCTTGGCAGGAACCCTCTTCCGGGGACGCTCGCCCTCAACTTCACCAGGGTCATCTCGCCGCATCTTATACCGCAATGCAGTGCATACCGGGCATGCATCCAAATTCTCGTACTCACCGCGGTAGAGGATGCAGTCATTAGGGCAGGCATGTATCTTCTGTACTTCTAATCCTAGAGGGCACAAAACCTTCTTTGCTTCGTACGTACTGCCGGGCAACTCGTTGACCTTTGGAAGCATCTTCCTAATTATCTGCAGCAACTTTCCAAATCCCTTGTCAGTCACACCACACTCTGCCTTCCACTGCAGTAATTCCGGTGTGGTACCCCGCTTTTTCTGACCATCTTCGCAACTTGGATACAACAATTTCTTGTGATCCTCTAACGTCTGCTCGAACTTCAACCTCTCCTTTTCAGTTCCACACTCTCTCTTTGCATCAGCAATGGCCCGACCAAGATCGTCATCGGGCTCATCTGGTGCCTCTTCATCTTCAGCTTCCCCTGTTGCAGTATCACCGTAATCCGGGAACATAGGATAGTTGTCATCATCTTCTTCTTCATTGTCTTTCATCATAACCCCTTCTTCTCCGTGCTTGGTCCAACAATTATAGCTGGGCATGAAACCGTGCCGAATAAGATGGGTTTGAAGGGTTCTCGCGTCTGGGTAATCTGTCTTATTCTGACAGTTGACACATGGACAACACATGAAACCATTGGTATTGTCGAGGAGTGACTCCCACGTAACAGGGGTAGTCTCGCCCTGAAGTGAGGTTCGAAGGGGGGGACTGAACACGGAGGTCTAACAACTCTCGAGGGGCTCGACGACGATGCTCGCCGAGCCTGAAGAAGGACAATCACGCCAGAGATGGACACCAGCCCGTACCCAGGTTCACGGCCCTCGAGAGGAGGTAAAACCGCTACTCCTGCTTGTCTGTATTGCACTGTGAAGGTTACAGGACAATGAGCTTGCCGAAGGCCCTCTTGAGGCAGTTTGGTGCCTGGAGAGGGACACAATGGTCGTCTTCCTCCTCCAGCGGTTGGCTATCCTATCTGTTTAGGGGGCGATTGCGCGATTGGGCGATCGATCCCCTTCTACGGCGGAGCTCCTGCTCCTTTTATAGGCGCTCCGGGCTCCGCCCTCGTGCTGGTGGGCTCCCACACGTCGGCGGCGCAAAGGAGAGGGAGTCCACGGTGGCTCCCCCGTCCCTGGACGCGGCTCATCCGTGCCAAAGTAGCGCGCCGTGGCCGACAGGTTGCAGGCGGTGCAGGGCGGCTCGCAGGCGCAGCAGAGGTCGTGGTGGAGCCCACGGTGACGATCTTCTTGGAGCGTTGCGCCGTCCAGCCGCTTTATCACCAAAGAGGAAAGTCCTGGCTGTCCGGCCGCAGGCGGCGCGGCTTTGTTGACTCCTTTATCACCAGAATGGCCACTGGGATGCTCGCGTCACCCTGTGGCCGCTGCAGGGGCCATGTGCGCCCTGCGGCGCTTGCTTAGCCGCGAAGTGTCTCCACAGGGTCGTGGTCGCCTGTGGAGGGGTCTTCTGCTGACTCCTCTCCAGGCGGGCTGTGCCTGGGGAGTCTCTTGAAGCGCAGGGTCCTCTTCAGGCCCTGGCGTCCTCTTCAGGCCTCGAGAGGGGATGCCTCTTGAGGATCCCTCCAAGCGGTAGCCTGGTCCTCAGCCGTTCTGCCGAAGTTCTACGCGGGCGAGGCCTGTAGGGAGTGGGCCGTGCGTACCCCGGTCCTTACTGGGCCGACAGTAGCCCCCTGGCCCACGATGGGCACGACGAGGCCCGTTGGGTCTAGGCGAAGCGTCGTGGGGCAAAACTTGCAGGCCGGGCCGAGCCACGCGTCACTCCGGTGAGCAGCGGTTGCGCACGATACGGGACGTGCGTCGTGGGGGGTCCCACCACGCCCCGGTAACTGCTCCTTGACAAGACATAAAAACCCCGGCGCCGGAGCAGGGAGCCGTTACTACTCCCACTCCTTCTCGCAGACGCCAACCGCACAGAGCTCTCCGCTCCTGCAACCCGGCGCCCTCTTCTCCGATTTCTCCAACTTCCCCTCGCGCCGCTCCCTTCTTCCCTCCGACGATGACTCCGCCGAAGAACAAGGGCAAGGCGGCCGCGGGGTCTTCATCGCAAGCAGCGCCCGCTGAGGCCGCACACGGCGCGGCACTGCTGGGCGTGCGCGTCAACGACAAGGCGCTCGAGAAGGTCCGCTTCCTGGTGGCGGACCGGACCAACGAGCACGGCGCCACCGCACTCAAGCCTGCGGCGCACGGGAAACGCCCGCGAGGGTTTTTCCCCATCTTCCAGCACTGCGTCTCGGCGGGCCTGGTGCCGCCCTTCTCCCCGTTCTTGGAGGCGGTGCTGGCCTTCTACCAAATCCAACTGCTGCACCTCCACCCCAACTCGGTGCTCATCCTCGCCATCTTCGCCTACCTCTGCGAGGCGTACCTAGGCGTGGAGCCCACGGTGGAGCTCTTCCGGTGCTTCTACGCGCTCCGGAGCACGGCGAAGAACGAGCGCTCAGTATGCGTCTCCTTCCGCATCGTGGACGGCATGGGGAGCGTCTACATCCCCATGTCGTGGAGCGAGGGCAAGGCCATCACCTCCGTGACGAAGAAGGTGGACGACTTCCGCCAGCGGTGGTTCTTCGTTGGCGTGGAGCAGCCAAGCGCCTTCCTCGAGGTCCCTGACGCGCCGCCCGTGAAGAACTCGCACTGGGGCAAGGCTACCTTCTGCGGCGCGCAGAACGTGATGCTGTCGGGCCGCCTGAGCTACCTCCGGGAGGAAGGCCTCACGGGGCAAATCGTCGTGGCGGACTTCGTGACGCGTCGCCTCGCTCCACTCCAGGCGCACGCGATGCCGATGTGGATGTATTCCGGCCCCAATGACAAGATGCGGCTCCATCGGGAGGACAACGACAAGGACGCCGTCGACAACGTCCTGTCCGCGCTCTTCATCAATCCCGCGGTGCCCGCCATGGAGGAACTCCCGATCCCCCTCAGGCCTCTGCACCAGTACAACATGACCGAGCGTCTGGCCGTTCTGGAGGGGGTTCCTCCGTACACTCCGGCAGGCCCGGCGCGGAAGGTGGTGCCCGTGCCTGTGGTGCATGATGCGGAGGAGGCAGAGACGCCCTCCGCCTCAGGAGCCGGGCAAGGCGAGGAGGAAGCCGCGGCAGGCGAGGAGGAGGCCGCGGCGGGCGAGGAGGCCTCTTCGAGGGCCAGGCCCCAAGCGGGCGAGATTTGCGACATCTCGTCAGGTGACGACGAAGGCGCCTTCGCGGGGGCGCCCACGCGTCGCGCGGAGGAGGATGAGTCTGCAGGGGAGGCCTCTGACGAGGAGTCCTTGCTGGGGCGTCGCGAGCCTCGGTCCAAGGCGGCCTGCGACAGGCCTGGCGCGAGGCCCTCTGACGTCCCTTCTAAGAGGAAAGCCGAGGCGCCTCTGGAGAGGCCAGACGCCAGGCCCAAGCCCTCCTGGCGCTCGCCAGGCTTGGCGTGGGTCGACACCGGCGCCAAGCGGTCCGGGTAAGTTCCTTCAATTACTAAACGCTTGATTATTGCACTCTTCTTCTCATATTTCTGACACTCGCCCCCCGATTCTTTCAGCGACCTAGTGCCTGCGAAACGCCGTAGGCTTCGCAAGGCAGCGGAGGTGAAGGGAGCCGCGGCAGAGGCCGTGGCTGGAGAGGCCGCGAGGCCTGGGGAGATGGCCACGGCAGGCCCAGCCGAAGAGGCGCCTCAGGCGGAGGCAACTGAGCTTCTGGCGGAGGCAGCAGCGCCTCAGGCGGAGGCCGCTGCACCGCCCCCCGTGCCCTTAGTGGTGGAGGTGCAGGAAGAGCGGTCGGCCAGCCCTCCTCGAGCTCCTGCACCGCCTCGCGCGGCTACGCCGCCGCGTGAGTCGATTCCGGCACGCGAGGCCACCCCACCTCGCACGGCTACGCCTCCCGCGCAAGCAGAGGCCGAGGCAGACCAGGGCCCACCAAGCGCGGGCGCCTCTGCAGGGGGAGCTCCTCCTTCTCCGCCACGCCCCACAGCGGGGGGCGAGGCGCAAGAGGCGACGCGACCAGGCGACGAGGGCGGCGAGACCATCCTGGGCGCGGCGAAGGACCGGGAGCAGCCTAGCCCCCAGGCACGCCCAGAGGCCTCATCCTCAAGGTTCGACGCCGGGGCCGGGCCCTCCTCGCAACGCGGCCTGGTCCTGAGCGGCTGGGACTGGAGCAAAGGACGCCGCGCGGTGGCCTTCCGCATGGTGAGGGAGTCCCTGGAGGGCCTGGAGGCGCAGCTCGCCTTTGAGGACGCCCAACTTGCTCAGCAACGCGACGAGCTCGCGGGGGCCTGGGGGCGCTTCCATGCCGCGGTTGAGGCCCGGCGCCAGGAGGATCAGGCGCTCCAGGCCGCCCGCGAGGAGGCCATCCGCTTTGTCAAGGAGGTCCGAGAGGGAGCCGTCCGCGATGCAGACGAGCTCCTTGCCCCCCTCCAGGATGCGCGCGATGCGGCCGCCGATCTCCTCGCGAAGGTGAAGGCCGAGCGCGCGGCTATGGAGGGCTCGCTGGAGCAGAAGCGCCGTGAGGTCTCCCAGCTAGAGTCCCAGCTCCTCTCCGCCCACCGGGCCGCGCAGGAGACCCTGGAGGAGGACCGCAAGAGCTTAGCCGAGCGTGAGCGGCAGCTGGCCTCCAGGGAGAAAGACGTGGAGCGGCGCGACGAGCAGCGGCTCCAGGCGGAGGGTGAGCTGGCCACCAAGCGGGAAGAGCTCGAGGCGCGTGAGGGGGACCTGGCCCAAGCGCTCCAGCGGCACGACGACAACGTCACCGCCCAGAGGCAAACCCTGGAGCGCTTCCAGCTGCGGTTCGCTGAGAAGAAAAAGGAGGCGGAGGCCGCCCTCGCGGAGCGCGAGAAAGACTTCAGGCGGACCATCTCCCAGGAGTTCCGCGACAAGGCCAAGAAGCAGGAGGACCGCTTCAAGGCCAAGCACATTGCTGACGCCAAGCGGATCGCAGAGCTTGAGAAGGTCAACTCCAAGCTCGAGGTCCGCCTCCAACGCGCCAAGGACGCCTACCGCCAGGCTGAGGAGGGCCGCCGGGCTGCTGCCCTGGAGCTGGACGCCCTCATCAAGGACGTGGAGGGGCAGGCGGGCTCTGCAGCCAAGCAGGTGACGGAGGCGGTGGACACCGCGCAGGCGGCTCTCGTGCTCGCGAAGCAGCGGGACCGCATGTTCCAGGCGCTGGTAGCGAGAGGCAATGAGCTCGCGGCCCAGCTCGGCGCAGAAGCGCCGCTCACCGAGGCTCGCGGTCGTGGTGATGCTGCGATGTACCTGGTCTACTTCGACCAGCTCTTCACGGCCCTCGAGGGTCCCGCCGGCGATCTCCGCGAGGTGATCGAGGTCGAGAGCCGCCAGCTTCTGGAGGTGGTGGTCGACCGCATCTTCACCAACCTCCGGCTCCTTTCGCCCAGCTTCGACCTCTCCACGGTGACCGAGGCGCGCCCGGCTGGAGAGGCCCTGCAGGTTTCCAACGCCCTCCGCGAGCAAGTGGAGGCCTTCTGCAACCGCTTCAAGCGTGCGGAGGTGGCTGCGGAGGACAGCGAGGAGGAGGCCGCCCCTGCCGAGGAGGAGGACGCTGAGGAGGAGCGTGCTGGCGCGGACTCCGCCTGAGTCTTGCTGACCGCGCCTTTGAGCGCTAGTATCTGAGGCAATTTTTTGTATTCAGACATTGTACGTTTTGGGCCTGTAATATACCTCTCTAAGCTTATTTACGCTAGCTTGTTTGCCCCTCGAGAGGCCTTTTCTGCTTTACTTTCATGTCTATGTTTTCTCTGCGTCGTTAGGACCCGTCTCTTCGCACTATGACTCCGCCGCTACGGTATGCTAGAGCAATGACTCAGCAAGGCCGGGGGGAGTTTAAGGCTTGGAGAGGTAAGAGCCCTGAGTCGCGATGCCCAAGTGCTCCCCCTTGACGTGCGAGTAGTCCATGAAGCGTAAGGGAGAACGAAATCGCTCGAGGGACAAACGTGCGCTTGGAGAGAAAAGGCTCTCGAGTCGCAGGAGCGGGACTTAGCTTCTCGAGGCTTTTGCCCTGTAGAGGCTTTTTAGCTTGCCGGGGAGGTCCTCTTCAAGGGTTTTTCCCTGCTGCCTCCTCAGGCTTGTAGAGACGCTTGTTCCCTATAGATGTTAGAGAGGCAGGACCAAACGCTTGTGCACTTTACCATGGACTAATGCGCGCTTATAGGTCTCCTCAGGCGTTCCTTGCGAGGAGAGAGAGTACCAAGGTCCTTTGTAGAGATGGCGTGTTTGTGAGGGCCTGCCCTCTAGCCAGAGCTCGGATCCTTGGGTTTTGCAGTGCTGCTGGTGTGTCATTTGAGGCACTGGCACCGTACTCAGCCCCCGCTCGCGAGATGCGCATGTGGAGAGATATAAGCGCCCATTTTCAATAAGGAAAATAATGCTGAAATAAACTCACCACCAAAATATTACATAGCGGCGCCGTAGCGCATAGTTCACTTAGGAACGAAAGTGGCGCCTGAGCGCAAAGTTCACTTGGAACGAAAATCGGTTCATTACACTTGGGTTTGCCAAGCTAACGTTCCTTCCATGTCGAGGCATGGGGACCACCCATTAGTGGCAGAGGTTCACTGCGGCCTGCGAGGGCTCATTTGCAGGAGAGCTCGGAGGGCTGGGCCTCGGGAGAAGCTTTGAGAAGCTTGGAGGTGAAGCCATGGGCTTCCCTCTAGAGACAAAAAATGCCTGGCGTGACTGTGATCACGGGTAGAACTTGCGCAGATGCGCGATGTTCCACGGGTTCTTGACGGGGATGCCGTCTTCGGTCTCGAGGCGTACTGCGCCAGGCCTGGCGACGTGGGAGACCCTGTAGGGGCCTTCCCACATCGGCGAGAGCTTGTGGAGACCTTCCCTGGAGAGGATTCGCCTGAGGACGAGGTCGCCCGCCTCAAGGGTGCGTGAGCGCACATGGCGGCTGTGGTAGCGTCGCAGGTCTTGCTGGTACCCCCGCCGCCCTGAGGGCGGCCTGACGGCGCAGTCCCTCGAGGGACAGCAGGTCGTCGTTGTGGAGGCCCTCTTGGGTGTCCTCGTTGAAGGCAAGGACCCGTGGTGATCCATGCTTAATTTCCGCGGGAAGGACAGCCTCAGCTCCGTAGACCAGAGCGAAGGGCGTTTCGCCTGTAGGCCTTGAGGAAGTTGTGCGTATGGACCAGAGCACTGAAGGGAGCTCGTCGATCCAGCCCTTGCCGTGGCCCTTGAGGATGTTGAAGCTCCTGGTCTTGAGGCCCTTGAGGACTTCTGCGTTTGCTCGCTCGGCTTGACCGTTGCTGCGTGGGTGAGCTACCGAGGCGAAGCAGACCTTGATGCCAAGCTTGTCGCAGTAGGCTCGGAAGACACCGCTGGTGAATTGCGAGCCGTTGTCGGTGATGATGCGGTTGGGCATGCCGAAGCGGCAGACCAAGCTCCTGATGAACTTCACCGCAGCCCCAGCTGGTATGGTGCGCATCGGTTCAACCTCGGTCCACTTGGTGAACTTGTCGATGGCCACGAAGAGGAAGCGGTAGCCCCCCTGCGACCTTGGGAAGGGGCCCAAGATGTCCAGCCCCCAGACTGCAAATGGCCAGGAGAGCGGGATGGTTTGAAGCTCCAGTGCCGGCTGATGAATTTGCTTGGCGTGGAATTGGCAGGCGTCGCAGGTTTGCACAATGGCGACCGCATCTTGAAGCACCTGAGGCCAGTAGAAACCGCTCCTGAAGACCTTGCCTGTGAGGGTGCGCGCACATGAGTGGTGGCCGCACTCCCCGCTGTGGATGTCCTTAATCAGCTCTCGGCCTTCCTCAGGAGGGACGCACTTGAGCGCGATACCATTTGGGCGCTTGCGGTAGAGGTTTCCCTCGAGGATGCAATAAGATTTCGCCTGTCGAGCGATTCGCTCTGCGTCAGCATCCTCTTCAGGGAGGATTCCTTTCACCAAGTAGTCCTTGATCTCATCAATCCAGCCTGAGGCCTGGCGGGTTGCCGTCAGCAACAGGCGCTCCCCTGTGCTGGGGCCGCAATCGGGCGCTCCAGACTCGGGAGGTGGTGGGAGCGCTTCGTCTGCGCCTGCGGCTGTGGGCTCTCGAGGCTGTTTGATGGATGCCTTGGCGAGCCTCTCTTCAAAGACGCCGGCGAGCTGGGGTTGCCTTCGCGAGGCTCGCTTTGCGATGTCGTCAGCCTCTTGGTTTTCTTTCCTCGGGATGTGCATGAGCTCCATGCCCCTGAAGTGCTTCTCGAGCTTGCGGACCTCTTCGAGGTATGCGGCCATGTGGTCGTCTTTTGGTGTGTAGCTCTTGTTGGAGAAGTTGGCAAGCAACTGGGAGTCTCCCTTGACGAGCAGGTGCTTGACGCCCAGAGCGATGGCGGCCCTTAAGCCGGCGAGGAGGCCTTCGTATTCGGCGATATTGTTGGAGATCTTGTCGATTGTGAAGCACAGCTGGACAGCGTAGTATAGCTTGTCACCCTTGGGCGAGGTTAGGACGACGCCTGCTCCGCCATTGCGGCAAGCGAAGGCTCCATCGAAGTGCATGGTCCAATGGCTTGACGCTGTGTCTCCCGAGGGCTCGGCCTCTGCCTCGCGAGGCTCCTCAGGGCTTGGGTCAGTCCATTCGGCGACGAAGTCAGCCAACGCTCTTCCTTTTATGACCCTCGTGGTGTCGAAGCGCAAGTTGAATGGCTGCAGCTCGATGTTCCATCCCGCGACACGATCTGTGGCGTTGGGATTGCGCAGGATCTGCTCCAGGGGGAAGGCAGTGACCACCGTGATGGGGTGGCCCTGGAAGTAGTGTCTCAACTTCCTGGAGGCGATGAGGAGCGCGACGAGGAGCTTTTGCTGCATTGGATACCGCTCGCGAGCGTCCCGCAGTACTGTGCTGACGAAGTAGACGGGGTGCTCGACGAGGGTTACTTGAGGTGGCGCAGCGTCAGCCCCCTGCGGAGGCTCTTCAGGGCCCTTGTCGAGATCTGCCTGTAGAGGCATCTCGACAGGGGTGGGAGGAGCAGACTCGACTTGAGGCGGTGGGCCTGGCAGTGGGTCTGTGGAGGCTGCTCCTTCGACGGGGCCTTTGTCGGGGGGTTCTGGGCTTGGAGTTGCAGTGCTCTTCTTGGGGAGAACAGGCTCTTCCCTCTCGACCACCAAGACGGCGCTTGCGGTCTGAGGGGTGGCTGAGAGGTACAGCTTCAGGTGCTCGCCTGCCCTGGGGGCCACCAAGACTGGAGGGCTAGCCAGATACTTCTTTAAGTCCTCGAAGGCTTTATCCGCCTCAGGGGTCCACTTGAATGTGCCCGATCTCTTCATGATTTTGAAAAATGGCAGGGCTCTCTCGCCGATTTTGGAGATGAAACGGCCAAGGCTGGCCATGCAACCCGCCAAGCGCTGCATATCCTTGAGTCGGCGGGGAGGCTGCATTTGCTCTATAGCCTTGATCTTGTCAGGATTTGCCTCTATGCCACGGTGGGACACGAGGAATCCGAGGAGCTTGCCTGAAGGGACCCCGAAGACGCACTTGGCGGGGTTCAGCTTGATGTTCACCTTTCTCAGGCTGGCGAAGGTTTCCTCGAGGTCCCTCAAGAGGGTGTCCCCCTCTCGAGACTTGACCACGATATCATCGACGTAGGCCTCGGCGTTTCTGCCCATCTGCGCCCCCAAGGCTATCCTCATGAGCCTCTGGAAGGTGGCTCCAGCGTTCTTCAGGCCGAAGGGCATGCATGTGTAGCAGTACACACCACAAGGGGTGAGAAATGCCGTCTTCTCCTCGTCTTCTTTAGCCATCTTGATCTGGTGATAACCAGAGAAGGCGTCCAGAAAGCAGAGGAGGTCACAGCCAGCGGTGGAGTCCACGATCTGGTCTATCCTCGGCATGGGGTATGGGTCCTTGGGGCAGGCCTTGTTGACATCGGTGTAGTCGATGCAGAGTCGGCCTCCTCCAGCGGGTTTAGGGACAACCACGCCGTTAGAGAGCCAAGTGGGGTGCGCGACTTCGCGGACGACGTTTGCCGCCTTTAGCTTCTCTACTTCCTTGATGATGAAAGCTTGCTTCTCGGGGGCTTGCTTACGTGCTTTTTGCTTGACGGGGCGTGCGTCTGGACACACGGCTAAATGGTGCTCGATCACCT
Source organism: Poa annua (assembly GCA_026929855.1). NCBI lineage: Eukaryota > Viridiplantae > Streptophyta > Magnoliopsida > Poales > Poaceae > Poa > Poa annua. Next base: position 45,250,446 of record CM049434.1, read on the forward strand.
CCCTTGGTACACCGGACATATCTGACGGAGTCCATGCGAACATGTCAGAGTTTGCCCGAAGGAAGGCGACGAGCGCGCTTTCCTATTTGGGAGGCAGAGCAGCGCCTATGGTGACGCTAGCCCCCGAGCCTTCAGCCCCCGAGCTGGTGGTGTCCAGCGGCACCTTCTTCGTGGCGGCTTGCTCCTGAGAGAACACTTGCTTCTTCTTCTTGGGCCTCTCGAGAGGCTCCATGTCCTCGTCAGCCGGGAAAGCCATGGCGGCTGCCTTGTAGGCGCTCTCGACAGCGCGCGTGGCGTCCAGGACATGGCCATGGACGGCGATGGTGCCAGCGCTGCCGGGAATCTTGACCATGTTGTAGGCGTGATGCGTGACGGCCATGAACTTCGCGAGGGCGGGGTAGCCGAGGATGGCGTTGTACGGCAAACCGATGTGGGCGACGTCGAAGTCGATCAGCTCCATGCGGTAGTTCCTCTGCGTGCCAAAGGTGACCGCGAGGCGGACTTGCCCCAGAGGCTCGATCGAACCACTGGTGACGCCCGTGAACGGCCTGGAGGGCATAAGCCACTCGTAGGGCACTTGAAGCGTCTCGAAGGTCTCGACAGAGATGACATTCAGGCCCGCTCCCCCATCGATGAGCGTCTTGGAGACGGTGATGTTGTTGATGGTGGGGGAGCAGACCAGGGGAGGGTTCCCACAGTCTTGGTCGACTTGGGGTGGTCCTTGGCGTCGAAGGCGATGGTGTACTGGGACCACTTGAGGGGTCTAGAGGTCTCAGTGCTCGGGAGCGCAGCGTTGAGTTCGCGGGCGAACTGCTTGAACTGATTGTTCGACTTGGGCGCTTGAGCTCCGCCGAGGATGCAGGCCATGGCGCCTCTCGGGGCCTGGTAGCCTCCATCCTCCTCGTCGGGGAGGTTGTTGTTCTTCTCGGCGGCGTTGGCTTGAGTGCCCGACGGCTTCTGGTAGCCGCAATCGCGCCTGCCCTTGCCGTCTCTTCGGTAGCCGCGACCTCTGCCGCGGCTTCCGCTGCCTTCTCCTCGCTCGCGTTCCCTGCTCAGCCTCTTGAGGTCGAAGCAGTCGTCTGTGGCGTGCCCACGCCTGTTGTGGTAGACGCAGAACGGGCGGTGGTCCACCTCTTTGTCGCCGCGCTCGGGGGAACCCCTGCGGGAGCCCTTCGCGTCAGGCTCTGCCGCGAGGACCGCGGTGGCCTTGCGCTTGGGCTCTTCCTTCTTCTTGTGGCTCTTGGACCCCTCGCCAGGGTCGTCCCCCCGCGCGCTCATCTTGACGAAGAGGAGTCCCTCTTCAGCCTTGGCGCACTTGTCCGCCAGATCGAACAGCTTCACCACAGAGGTGAGCTTGTCGTGGATGCCGAGCTTCTCGAGCATCCTGCGGTTCGTGACGCCCTCGCGGAAGGCAGCGATCACCTGGGTGTCGGGGATGTTTGGAATCTTGTTCCGCACCTGGCTGAAGCGCTGGATGTACTTGCGAAGAGTTTCATCCTTCTTCTGCACCACAGCGCACAAGTCGTTGTGGGTGAGTGCGCGCTCGTACGTGCCCTTGAAGTTGGCGACGAACTGCCTGCAGAGCTCCTCCCAGGAGTCGATGGAGTCCTCCGGCAGGTTGAGAAGCCAGGACAGCGCGGAGTCCCTGAGGGCGTGGGAGAACCAGTTGGCCATGACCTTGTCGTCGCCCCCTGCAGCCTGGATGGAAGTGGTGTAGAGCTGCAGGAACTCGAGCGGGTTGGTGGACCCGTCGAAGCCCTTGGGGAGCGCTGGCCTGAACTTCTGCGGCCAGACCACACGACGCAGGGCGCGCGTGAAGGCCATGCAGCCTGAGGCATAGGTGGCCGTTCCTCCCTGGAGGGCCCTGCGGTTTTGCTGCCCCGCCTGACCGAGCTCCTCGACGAGGCGGTTCTGGAGGTCGCGACGTCGCTCCATGCCCACGCGCGCGTCAGGTGCGGTGCGCTGCACGATTTGGCAGTCGTGCGGCGAGGAAGCATGGGAGGGAGCCCGCTGTGCCGCGGCCGGAGGTGGTCCCGGCGGCGGTGGTGGCGCACCTGGTGCGGCCGTCCCTGCAGGGCCGGAAGGCACGATGGAGCGCGACGGAGCAGGGCGCGTGGTTGCGATGTCGACGAGGTGGTGGAGGCGGTCCAGCCACTGGTCGTGCGCCTCGGCACTTGGCCGGTAGCGGAGGAGCTCCTGGGCCATGAGCAGCGCTGTGTGCGGGGCGGGCTCGTGGTGCTCCCGCGTGGACACGCTCTGGCGCCGGGACGGGTGCGAGGACTCAGCGTCCCCACGGCGCTCGGAGAGGTCCTCGTCGTCACGCTGGTCTCCTTCGCGGCGCTCCTCGCTTTCCGGCTCCTCCACGCGCGGGCCGGTGCCAGCGCGCTCGGTCGTGCGGGGTCGACCACGGCGGCCACGGGTGGGAGCAGTGCCAGGCTCGGTGTGAGCTCTCTCAGAGGTACGCCGGTTGGCGCGCGTCGCGCGGGTGTCCATCATGGCGCGGAGTTCGGAGGTTGAAGACGCGCCTCAGTCCCCCTACCTGGCGCGCCAAATGTCGAGGAGTGACTCCCACGTAACAGGGGTAGGCTCGCCCTGAAGTGAGGTTCGAAGGGGGGGACTGAACACGGAGGTCTAACAACTCTCGAGGGGCTCGACGACGATGCTCGCCGAGCCTGAAGAAGGACAATCACGCCAGAGATGGACACCAGCCCGTACCCAGGTTCACGGCCCTCGAGAGGAGGTAAAACCGCTACTCCTGCTTGTCTGTATTGTACTGTGAAGGTTACAGGACAATGAGCTTGCCGAAGGCCCTCTTGAGGCAGTTTGGTGCCTGGAGAGGGACACAATGGTCGTCTTCCTCCTCCAGCGGTTGGCGCTCCGGGCTCCGCCCTCGTGCTGGTGGGCTCCCACACGTCGGCGGCGCAAAGGAGAGGGAGTCCACGGTGGCTCCCCCGTCCCTGGACGCGGCTCATCCGTGCCAAAGTAGCGCGCCGTGGCCGACAGGTTGCAGGCGGTGCAGGGCGGCTCGCAGGCGCAGCAGAGGTCGTGGTGGAGCCCACGGTGACGATCTTCTTGGAGCGTTGCGCCGTCCAGCCGCTTTATCACCAAAGAGGAAAGTCCTGGCTGTCCGGCCGCAGGCGGCGCGGCTTTGTTGACTCCTTTATCACCAGAATGGCCACTGGGATGCTCGCGTCACCCTGTGGCCGCTGCAGGGGCCATGTGCGCCCTGCGGCGCTTGCTTAGCCGCGAAGTGTCTCCACAGGGTCGTGGTCGCCTGTGGAGGGGTCTTCTGCTGACTCCTCTCCAGGATCCCTCCAAGCGGTAGCCTGGTCCTCAGCCGTTCTGCCGAAGTTCTACGCGGGCGAGGCCTGTAGGGAGTGGGCCGTGCGTACCCCGGTCCTTACTGGGCCGACAGGTATTGTGAGCCTTGGCTACCTCGAGAAATTTCCTCAAACCTGTCATGTATTCGGCAGTGCGTCGGTCACCATACATCTATTGTCGGTCCATCTGCATTATATAATTAACTATATCAATAACCATGCATTACAGAACATCGAGAAATAACCACTGAACATATGCATTGTATCAATGACAAATGAAAGGATAGAAAAATTAACCTCGATCGAAAAGATGGATCAAACTTAAGTGTGCATCAAATCATTTTGTGAACTCTCTCAGTCATTTCATCGAACACCTTGCTTGCATACTTAAGAAAAATAAACCAACACACACCTCCCCACCATAACTGAAAAAAAATGTCTTCAATGGTCTTGGAGGGGGAGGGGCTGCAGATATATATAGGCATGCACCTATTTGTCCCGGTTCTAGCCATGAACCGGGACAAAAAGGATGCTCTGATGAGGCACGGAGCTTTTGTCCCGGTTCGTGGCTAGAACCGGGACAAAAGCTCCTGATCTGGAGCATCTGGAGCACGTGAAGGCTGAGAGGCCCCCATTTATCCCGGTTTGTAATGCAACCGGGACAAATGGGGTGGTCCGAAGACCTGTTTTCTACTAGTGTATTTTCCCTACCTGTAAGCACCGCTCGGGTTTCACTTTCACCATCAGCGTCTGGACCTTGATGGTGATAAACGACGATGATATGGAGTGGGTGGAGGATGTCTCTATTACTGCCGACGAGCTCTGGGCTATGGAGGGTTATGACCATGATCGTCTCGACCGCTCTGTGCCGGAATTCCCACTTGTGAACGTGGACGACCCCCACATCCCTATACTTCGTGGTCAGCGGCGCACCTGCTCTCTCGCCCTGCATGGTTGTCACAGTTGACATGGAGAGCAGGACAGTCCTGCGCTATGATGCTGTCGAAGGTTTCCCATCGGACAACAACATCATGACTAATTTGGGCTTCTTTCCTAGCAGCTTCTCTAACTACCTGACGAAACACTCCTCAAGTTAATCCTGCAATGGCAGTAATATTTTCCTAGTTCTGATTGTAATATAATGGGATAGTATATTAATGAAACTAAAGGGGATCATATTTTACAAAATCTGTTTCATGACTTCATCCCATTGTGGGATTATGCGAGTTAATTATTGTGCCTTTATTTCAATTTTCTTAATACAATCTAACCTTTGTTGGCCTATGCAACTATGGATTTGTTAGCACAAAACATGTAAATTGAGTAGTGGGTTTGATGATTAATCACAGTAATCAAGGGGGCAATTGATTCAATCAGTACTAAATATATTTACTCAGGTGTACTAGTTGGACGTTGTCAATGAACCCTAAAAGGAATTGAACATAGATGGGATTTTGGATATTTCTCATCACGCATATTTGTGAACGTTGTGGTTAGTGGCCCCATGCCGCGAGAGTAGCCATTAGGGTTTTGAGGGGGCCTTGGTGCGGGGTTTCTTGCTGGCAGTGGTTGTAGTATTCCCAGCGATTTGTTGCTCGTTTTTCTGCCTTCTATAAAAGTCAGTACACCTTTGGCATACTATCAAAAAAAAATGCTTGGAGTTTCTCTTTCTAGAGGAGTATAAAATAGGTGTGTTGCAGCATCTCTAAAATAGGACGTGATACCAATATGAATACTATCATACACATAATGTAGTTGCACCAATTTTATATCACTTATGAATTGTTTTATGTCCACTGCACCTATGGGAGAGGGTAGACAAGTGAACCTAAACCACGGTCCATCTTTTACAATAAGAAACAAATTTGGAACATTTTTATTGCACTTTTTATTTTAAACATGAATTAAATCCGAAAATACAAAAAATAAATTATTTATTGGTTGGTGCTTTGGCACGCACGCTCCATGGGCATGGATTTGCTGGTTGGGACGGTGATCACAGCCCACGAGAGCTAGGGCCGGCAGCGACAGGGTGAAGAGGACGCTCGATACGACCCTTCATGAAGCCCTCAACTTGCCCGATAAAAAAATGGTCGAGGCGATAGCCAGCAAGGTAACGTCGGCAATGCCCAACTAGTTCAGGTTCCATCTTCAAACGGCACCTCACCTCTGTACCTGACCGTCTTATTAAGGCATGAAGGGACATGTAGGGGGTAAGGAGGGGGGATCGCGGATAACAAATATATGGCGTCTGGAACGGTCAGGATAAGAACCAGGCCGGAGTTAGGTTCTTGTTCGTCTCTGTAGCCTCTCGTGACTGGTTTACTAGTGACTAGCAAACTAACCGTGCGTTGCTACGGTATAAGATAAGATGTATTCCCTTCGTTGTTCCCTTCGTTCTATATTAAATGACTTTCATTCTTCAAAAGTAGATGTATCTAACCTATAACGTCTCTACATACACTCACTTTTATACAAATAAAAGTTATCTAATTTGGAACGGAGAGAATATTAGAGAACTAATAAAATGTTGGATCTATACCACATCATAACTAATGCTAGTGATAAGTACCGCTTCCAACTACGAAGAAATAGATAATGTTCAACCTTTCTTCTTCTCTTCTGACAATTTCCATAGACACAGTCGGTCTAATTGCTTCCCTCATCGTCAGCGGACCGCGTTGGCGTGGACTTACCGATCGTGTTTTCTCCATGTACCAATGGGTCAACTTTTGTCCACATTTTTACGTATCATCATCGTCAACCATCACCACCTCAAGCTGTGTACCGATCATAGTAGAGAGATAGAGAGATAGAGATTCGGAAATACATAATTGATTTTGATTAGCTATTGCCTAGGCAGGGAGACAGATGTAAGAAGCATATCTAACGGCGGGTAAAAGCCAGCTAGCTAGTTAATCAACGAGTTCCGGTCTTTCAAAAGTGCTCATAGGATTATGGCGTGTACGTGTATTTATATTTATAAGGGTGGACGTATAAACGTATTTATAAGCTTGACCGTCTGTACATTTTTGCAAAGAAAAAACGAGTCCTATTAAATCGAGTCTGAATCCAACACGTAGCAAAGGTATATATACTCCGGAAAGGTACCGTTCCCATGGTGCGGTGGTAGTTATCGTCTTGTCGACTGTGTCATTGACCTAACGTACTGATCCTCCTTGAATTAAGGCCGGTTAAATTTCAATCCTAGCCATCCATCTGCCTCTGCAACATGGGGACCTCCCAACCCTCATCCTCCGATCCGTCGGCGGCCGCCGGCGACTACCCTCGCTGGGTAATATTTGCCGACCAGAAACGCTGTCGCCACAAGGCTGGTCTATGCCCCAGCCCTGCTGACGCCAGGACGGTGGCACACGCACGGATGTCCACCGGCCACCCCATTCGCGCCTCCTTCCGCTTCCCCGCGCCCCCAGCAGTTTCGCGCCTGGACCTTGACATCGATCACGCCTTGCCGTACGGGGTGGATTTCAATCCCAGCGTCGTCGTGGCTCACGGCGACTCTGTCCTCATACAAATGATCTTGCACACGGAGCGCGAGATCATCACGACCGACTATTTCGTCTACAATGCCGGCGACGGCGCCCAGCCGCCGTCCTTGTCGCTTCTCCCCCCTTGTTACATGGGCAAAGAGGAGAAGTGGACCAATGGCAGACGGTACCAGCTGACAATGACCAGGAAAGACACTGGCATCTTGCGTCGAGGCGACGGGGAGTTGGTGTTGATGACGGGCCTGGAGATGAACATTATTGCGTGCGGTGATGATGGTAGGGACAGGCGTGTCGAAGCCGAGCTCCGTGTACTCCGGTCCAGCGATCGGCAGTGGAAGGCCGAGCGCCTTCCGGTCCGCCACGACGTGATCAGAGGCGATGTGATCTCTTACTGCTGGTGCCTGGTGGTCGGAGTAGAAGACCGGCTGGGTCATCCCCGTCCGCGACAGATTCTTTTACTGGGTCGACCTGCACTTTGGAATCGTCTTCGCCGACATATCCGAGGAACGCCCCGAGCTGAGTTTCGTGCCTCTTCCCGTGGAGCCTATCCTCCGTCGACGCGAGGACTGGGACAGGCCCGAGTCGTCCCGGAACGTGAGCGCAACCGACGGCGGCGTGACCGTGAAGTTCGTCGACGTCTCCCCTCGCTGCTGCTGCCGGGGACCTGGCGCCACCAAGTGCGAGCTTTCTCGCCACACGCCTTCACTATCACCACCTGGAACCTTAGGGCGACGGCACAGGGCGGCGACGTGAGCTGGGAGATGGACGCCGTTGTCGACTGCGGCGACCTCTGGGCCCTCGACGCCTACCGGTTTCTCCCACGCCTGCCCATGAATTTCCCCGTTGTTAGCATCGACGACCCCGACATCATCTGCCTCCTGCTGTCGTCGGAGCACAGCCACGTCGACGGCGGCGACAAGACAACGTGGGTGGGGTGGTCATGGTCGACACGAGAACCAAGGCGCTGCTCGGATCAGCCATCCTCTACTCCCACGAATACTATAACGGCGAAGCTTTACTTCCTAGCCAGCTTAGCCACAACTTTTCCTACTTCAACACTTCTCATGGCCCCGGCAGCAGCAAGCATAGCATGCCACCGGCAAGTGGAAGACGGAGCCGTGAAAACACTGTCGACGTGTCGCCGGCGGCAAACTGCATACCTTCTCCCGATGAGGAGATCTTGGCGGCCCTGCAGGAAATACCCGGGTTGACTCGTGATGAGATGCTGAGAGCTTACGGCGTTCTTTCCTCTGACGATCGCCGTCGGTACTTGTTCTCTAATGGCGCTCCCGATGGACATGAGGAAGGATTACTGCTGCATGTTGGTGGATATGGGGATGAACAAGTGCAGTTCGTGCTCTGCGAGTCTCGCTGCTGCTACAAGTGCGCTATGATCAATTGCTGTCAATCGTTCTAAAGTAAAATTCAGTGATGATTAACTCTACTACAGTATACTTGGTGTGGGCAGGACCCTCGCAATTTATAATTACTTTGAATCCTGGACATTGATGTTAAGTAGAATATGTAATTATTCACAATTATCTTTATGAAAAGTGCCGCTGCATATATATAGGTCCCTTCGATTTTGAAATAAAAAATGTGGCCATGATACTATATTATTCAGTATTCGAGTGTTATCTCTTTCTTGCTTTAACATAATCTCGTATAATGTTTGAATTGGCCTAGAAGTGTGGATGAACCATCGCCAATCCAAACAAGATACTCTAATAAAATGATTCGTTCAAATGTGTAAAAATTTAGTGGCCCAGAATTTAGATTCACATTGGGATCGAGCATGTCGCTCATGGCCATCGACAACCATGAGTCATAAAGGTTTGATCCATACACCGGGCAAACAGGGCAACGACCCTGATCCCCTATAGGAGGAGGGCCTCAAATACTAATTTATTTCTTTAACTATTATATTATTATATATCGGTCACACATAAGAGATTATTGAAAAGTGATAATAATAGAAATTCAACATTAATTTACATGAAAAATTGCACACGGCGGACCAATATGATGTAAGACATTAGAACAAACCAATTAGAACGGTGTGGGAAGTTTAACTTTGTTGATAGTCTCTCCGATGAATACCTTACACATGCTAAATGTTTTGGTTGATATGTTGTCATGCATATCTTCTTATTTGATGAACTAACATAAGCAAATTGCATACAATGACACATTGGAACGAGCATATATGATAACTGTATTTTGTGTGTGCAATAGTAGAATTCATAATATTTTCTATTCGTCGATGATTACTATAAGAAATGTTGTTTCAGTAACAAGTATGAATCATCAACGTATCTATACCTCTTATAAAGCAAAATCCCACTAACTTCATTTATGATTTTCTATCTCAACATGCAACATATTCACATCATCCACTAACATAGCCAACCAATTATCCATGTCATCCTACTAATGACACAATAGTTTGCATGCAGCCTATCCACGTCATCTACTTTTCATCCATACAATTGTCCACGTCATCTGTTTTTAATCTTCATATATAAGAAAATATCATGTCAATTGAATTTAGCCTTTCGACAATTGTCAAAACAAACATGTTCCACGGATTTTCTATCCTTTATTTTCATAGTATATATTTTTTTAAAGAGATTGCCGCTGCAATGCTTGTAATTTTTAGTTTATTACTGAACCCACAATAACCTGTGAAACACACATTTACCAAGAAACAAATTGATCATATCAAGTGTTTACATAACCATGCACTATACACCTCTGTTCAGATATTATCCGGTTCTATATATACTGAAATTTCCAGGAAAATATTTAGTGATACTAAGAACAGAGAAGACCATCCACACAATATTATACATATATGCTATAGAACTCATCAATTATAAGAACATCAAGGACCCATGCGTCTTTTTTGCATTCAAAATGATTTTTCTATCTTGATAAGTACAATATGTCACAAAGGGAAAACATTTTCTTAATTCATATATATATATTCAATATTATACATTAGGTATACATTACAACTATATAAAAGAAAACAATAAACAATATTGTATGGTTAACATTTCTAACTAAGTATACAAAGTATAGTTGTTAAAACCATAATATGGTGAAAACTTAGAAAGTATAAAGTTTTGTGTAATTATATTTATTTAACTCTGCCCTGGTCCAAAAATTAATGATAAGATCTCTATTTGATGGAAAAATAGGGGTTTGGCCATTTGTCAAGTTAACTCCAGCAGTAAAAAAAATCCAAGAACAGGGACAAAGGCACTTTGGAAGTTAAGTCGGTGATAGTTACGAGAGATGTGATGAGAGAATATCTATGTAAGAAAGTCATTCCAGCTATTGAAGCCATATGACCCGAAGATGATGAAGGAACCATATATATTCAGCAAGACAACGCCCGAACACATGTTTTGCCTAGTGATCCAGCTTTCTGAGCAGCTGTAGAAGAAACAGGGATGGATATAAGGCTGATGCAAAAACCTGCAAACTCACTGGATATGAACGTGTTGGACCTTGGCTACTTTATTCAATCCTTAACACTTGAAAGTTCACCAAAAAATCTGAATGATCTGATTGAATCCATTGAACGCAAATTTGACAGCTATGATGTGGATAATCTTGACAGAGTGTTTATAACCTTACAGTCAATCCTAGTGGAAGTTATGATAAATGAAGGGGGCAATGCATATAAGATTCAACACATGAACAAGGACAAAATGTTGAGGGAAGGAACACTTCCTAGGGCTCTAAGAGTTGATGGTGAACTCTATCAAAAAACCTTGGAAGTTATAGCAGCTTAGTCAGAGTCATTATGCTTGTCGAGTGGAGAAACACAAAGCAAGAAAAGAAAGAGAAGGACAGGAGTACAAGAAGGAGTGGTCCATGTTTAGAAGGACCAATCCTTGCTTAGAAGGAGTAAATTAGCACTATATGTAAGTGTCATTTGTACGTATTGGCAAGTACAAGCAACAGCAAATTAACAAGTTAAGTTTCAGATTATGTGTGGTAAATAAGGATTATATCTCCTTGTGTGTTATTTCATATTTGTATGTATTGGCAAGTACAAGCAACAACAAATTAACAACTTATGTTTCAGTTTGTGTGTGGTATATAAGGAGTACTAGATCATGTAGGCGCGCGTTGCCGCGCCCGTCTATTAGGTAAATAGTTTGGTAGGAATAGAAAAATATATATAAGGTACACAAAATTAGATTCTATGTTTTACCTTCCAGAACAAATGAATAAATGACAAAACTACTTTAGCAGAATTAATATTACATATGCAGCAGGACATATCAATACTCTTGTCATCTCCCAAATTTGATTTCACATTGTTACTTCTTCCTACTGTACAACATCCTCTGTCTCTTATACATTCACCAAACTGCTTGCATTACTACAAAACTATAGACAGATCTGACCAAACAGCATGCAATTCAAGGGTGAGGGCAGCATTTCTTTCCAATTACACATTGTATCCTCGATAAAATAGAACAAAAACGGAACAGGGCATTGCAGCCAGCAGCTAGCGAACATATCACAATAAAACTTAAGAACAAAATATCACATATCAGAAGCCTTTCTATCAGTCCTACAGGGAACCACGCCAACGTAAATGCGAGCACGAAACTATGAGCACATGCAGCAACAAAATGTAATCACCTGCAGATAGGGATTCAAACTGAAATATCTATATGATTGTGTAGCAACTAAAACTAATACCATTAGTTGGCACTTGAAATTTTGCTAGAGTATTTCAATCTCCTGCAAATAGGGCTGGTGCTAGGTCGCTCGATGCAAGCCGCTCCCCAAACCGGTGCTGGTGGTCTCACTCTCAACCCTGCTTGATAATACCATGACCTGAAATATCAAAACAAAGGGCTCGAATAGAAGGGAAGGGTATTCTATGAGGCTAAGAGAGAAATTAATAGTGTTACCGGGCGTATTGCAGCTTTATTTTTTTATGCGATTTTTGCCAGCTTCCTAATTTTCTGTTCTCGGAAGCTCTCCATCCTGGATTGGTCATTATGCAACTTCGTGATAAATTTCTTGGATGTTAGAATAAAACCGCTCTACTACAGTCTTGGCAGTTCATTCCTACTTGACATGCAGCCACATGTTACAAAAGTTAACAGTCTTAATGATGCGTAAATTGTAAGAAAAAACTGCAATTTAGACTTTGCGTGAACACTGGTACATATAAATATGAACATATTTCTATATCTTTATTTGTTATGCAATATGTGAAACAACTTCCTCTAAAACATTAAAAGAAAAGTTTCTCATATCGATCTTGATAACGGCCCAGTGACAGAACGTTCACCATTTGTGAATCTTTCAAGTAACAAATATTCATCCACTTTGGGTTAATCGACAAAATTTAGCATACTCGGCATATCGAGCTACTGAACCTAGAAAATAGCATAAGCACATAAGCAGCAGCAAAAGATACTTACCACCTGGTGTTGATAATGTAACTTAATTAGGAATCCCCATGCCTACAGATCTCAAGCTAATCGTTAACCAACCTTGGTTAGTGGTAATGCAAACTAAATAGTATGAAACTACTGCCTGAGAGGTAATTTATAGAACATATTAAAATCACTAATGAGCATCACGTGTTGAGGCATTAATGATTATTAACATAACCTTGTAGTTGTAGGTGAACCAAAACCAAGGCAGATGAAGATAGCGACCTACAGTACTGCTGCGTCGGGCGGCGCCTGCACTGCCACAACAGTCGATCAAGGTTGAGACTGAGATTAGTCTTCCCTGCAACTTGCTTGGATTTTCATCGAACCATTGCAAGGAAAGATAAAAACAATCTGCACAAACAAATATGATGAGTTATAAGGATTGAATCAAAAGAGAGGAGGATCGGAACATAGAGTGGAGGATGCAAACTGAGACGGGGATTTTGGATACCTGCAAGAGGTCATCCCATGCCGCGACCTCAGATGAATCCGAGGCTGGAGGTGGTGTACGTTCCATGTGTTCAGCAGCAGTGGCAAACCGTGCTTACCCTGTTGGACACCGAGGAGGAATGGTTCGCCGGATATGGCACCTGCAGCTGCAACTGTCTCATGGACGTGGTTCAACACATCTGAACATGTTCATGTCAGCTATTTCCTAATATAGCATATTCTAGCTACAGTTCCGATAAAACATTTAATTGGCATATAAGAGAAAAATACACATTCCAGGAAACGATTATTCGAGCCACAACCGTGGATTTATGTGATTTTTGTTTCGATTATCCTACATCATGGAAATGCTTACCCTTATCAACGAAATTCTTTAAGCAACAAATTATTCATCATGTGGACTGCAAGCTAATGGTTGGCCTAAATCTGTGCATTACAGACATATCCCTTTGTTAACTCAAGCATCGATATCCAATAAATAGGAAACAATATATGTTAATTCATCAACAGAAAACGCAAATCTTACACGATGATGCAGCATGTGATGTATTGCATCTCCGAGTGAGTAGTCCATGAACTCCCATCCCTTCCTCTTTTTATCATGCTTTCAGGCAAACTGAACAGCAAGGAACAAAATCCAAGTAATAGTGAATGATCACACAACTGGATCGGTATGGTTGGCAAACTAATTAAAGTAATTGGACTGTCCATAGCCAATAGATCGTAGGAGAGAAAAATACCTTACAAAAGGGGCGATCTGAAACAACGCCTATCCTCACCCAGTCCTGCAATCCAGCTCCAGCTCCTTGTGTACCTCGTCAACTCCTCACATCAGCTTGGAGGAAGAATACCGTCAACATAGCCATAAATCAATGATTGTTCCTATGAAAAGATTACATAATAGATTAGTGGCGTGCAAGAATACTGCTGCAATGACAATAAGAAGCAGTTACTAAGATCTGCTAGCGAGGTGAGAATTATTGTGTGTATAATGTTCTAGACAATATCCAAACCATATACTCCATTTCTACCAGCACCATCAACCTTGCTTATTTTGTCACGAACTGGCAACGACCATATAACATGCATGCATTTTTATTTCAACAATAATACTGGGAGTAGAGCTTTAAGTTAAAATGTGTTCAGAGGACTAAAAACGAGTTGGCTACTGCCAAGGGGTTAATGAAAACGTGTGCACGCCTACTGACAAGCAAAGTGAGTAATTTGTTTACCAATATGCCGATTGGAGGGTCTTGAGAAAAAAATTGTACCTCTGAAGTGATGAGCTCAGAATCCGTTCTGCTAGGGCAGGGGCAGAGAAGAGATAAACACACTTGTAGTCGAGGCTATCTCTAAGAATAATATTGCCATACACATTACGCGGGAAACCTTTGTGAGGAAACTATCTTGATCGACAACACATCGATGGACTTCCAATATGCACAATCACGTATCTGCTTGTCAGTGTATCTCATGGCAAGTACAGGTGCTGCGGAAAGAAAATGCAAAACAGAACATTCATATTATTCTGGGAGAAAATTCAAGAACAGGCACCGCCGCAGGAAAAAAAAACATCAGAATTCAAATTATTTTGGGAGAATGAAATGTATAAGGGGGCAACAAGGTAAATGCAAAAACAAAATGTTCATCCTACAACATTTTGTTGAGGCTGAACGGCTCATGGCCTCATAGGCTTATCTACCCCTGGAGATTAAAATACCCAAATTAATTTAATTAAAATAGCTACTTGCGAAAACATATATATATGAATTACCGTAGGTGATGTAGTATTTGGTCAGTCAATCAACTACCATAGATGTATCAGTTACACGCAGACTTGAAGATAACATTTACACGCAGAACTGAAGATCAAACAATTAAAATTGAATAAAGGAGATGCAGATAGCAGAATCGGACATACATGGCAAGTCAAGGTTGAACGTTGAGAGATCTTTGAAGGCAAAACGGGTGAGCTCCACGCAATTGGTCTTGGGATTGTACTGGCGGATCGAACTCTAGACTTCTGTGTGCCTCTTTCCACTCCCGACGGCCGCCGTCTGCTCCAGCCATTTCCTTTCCTCCGCGCGCCGCTTCTCCTCCTCGGTCACCCATGCCTTCTCCTTGGTCTCCCGCCTCCGTCTCTCAGCCTCCTCCGTCTCGGCCGCCTCCGCAGATGAGAGAAGAGGCAGGGTTCATGGAGGTAAAGGCATTTGGGGGCAAAGAGCGGCGATGTGGCAGATTAGAACGAGTGCGGGACAGAGAGAGGAGCAGTGGCGGCGGCGGCGCACGAGCGAGCAGAGAGAGTCGAGAAGTGGAACGCGAGGGGCGGCTGGTTCGATTGATGACGTCGCGGGCTGTACGGGCCCAAAGCAACCACAGGACACCAATTTGTTTTCCGGAGCAGCGTCCCTAGGGACATCCGGCCTAACGGATCTAACGGCCAGGAATGGTTAGATCGCGGAAACGAACGGTTCTGAACGTTGATGCCGTGAGAGGCCTCCTTTTTGGCTCAGTTATAATATCCCTAATATGTCCTTGTCGAGCTTGCACCAGTTTACAAGTTTACAACATTTATGTGTGATGAAGCAAAGTATACTCCTATACTGATAGCTAAACATTTTATGTGTGGTGAACCAACAGTTTATTTGTGGTAAATAAGCAGTACACTAAGAAGCAAAATCATCACGCCCATACTGCTTGCAATACAGGAGGAAAAAAGAAGATATCTTCCAATACAGGAGTATATCACAAAGGGGAATGGAAGGAGCACGTCGAAGAGCAGCGGGTTGGCGGCGGCGCGCTGCACCTGCTTGTTGGCCTGGCGGCCCCAGGTGTGGCAGTGCGTGCACCGGAAGTAGGCCCTCGGGTACTTGGCGCCGAGAATGTCCTTCTGGCCGTACGCACGCCAGCTGAGCCATTGTCGAGCGGCGCCGTGTCCTGCACCGCCGCCACACGCACCTGCCGCCTCTCCTTCGCGGTGGCTGCCTTCCTGGGGCTGTTCCTCTGCTGGGCGCCGTGGTTCTTGCCGGCATTGCCAACGGCGAGGCGGACGGCCCTATCGATGGACGCGGTCAGCGCGGCGCAGAGGTCTCGCATGGCGGGCGGTGCGCCCTCGCCGTCCACGCGTGCTCTCAGCTCCCGCGCCATGGCATGCAGCCGGTCCAGCTCGGACGTGAGCACCGGCGTCCCCCTCTGTTTAAAATAGCGGGGTATTTTGTTTTGCGCCGGCGATTTCAGAGGCTACGAAAGGCTATAGCGCGGCTACGACTATATAGCCGTTCTGCTAAATAATACGAAAAAACAATATTCTATTAACATATATTTGTATATATATATATCAATAATTTAGAAATGCATAACATATTAACATAGTCACATAATAAACATATGAATAACGAGGTCGGCTTGAACGGCGAGGGCTACCAGGAGTGCGAGGTTGTGTGCTGCCGCCCTTCTTGGTTGATGTGGAGAACTTAGGTCTAGGGTTGGTATAACCGTCATTTGAGTCTCGCAATTGGGCTGAGTAGGATAAATTTGGACCGACTGAGACAAAATTTTGTTCAATTTTTTGGACCTACCGAGCGAAAAAATAGCGGCTAAGGGGCTAAACTGGAGCTAAATCCATTTATCCGGGCTATAGCCGAGTTTGATAGCCGGCTATTTAAAACAGAGGCGTCCCCCCTCCTCCCCATCCTCATCAGCGCGGCAGGGTCGTGCACGCGGGACGCAGCTCAGCAGGAGTGAAGCTGACTCACAGCCACAGCTGCAACCACCGGATCCGGCCTCGCCGACACTGAATCCGGCGATTCGTCGACGGCGTCGATCAAGGGAAGCACGGTGAGTGGCTTCGACCAAAGGTCAGATTTTTGGAAAAGCACGACAAGCCAAGGGGAGGAGGAGGGGAGCGCGGCGAGGCGAGAGGAGCGCGTCCAAGCAAGGAGAAGCTCGGCGTCGGAGTTGAAAGAAAGAAGACGATTTGCGGCGGAGTAGAGAGCAAATGCGAGTGCGGGTGGGCAAGGGCGAAAGCGAGAGCGGTGTGGTGAGTGACGCGTCACGATGAAGCACAGGGTGACGCACAAAAAGCTAGAGGGCTATTTTGCAAAATGCCAAAAGGCTAGAGGGCTATTTTGCAAAATGCTGTGTCATGATACTTTTTTCGGATCGGAGGGAGCAGCACACTGCGCTGCTCCGTACAAAAATCACAAAGCGCAGTAGATGGAAACATGGTTTCAAACATTTTTTTTAGAATTAAAGCACTTTATTAAAGCACGCAAGCCGCCTCATTAAAAACCTCGCAGCCCCTTTCGGTACCCTGGTGAGGAAAAGAGCGCGTCAGAAACTTGCTGCCTCGAGTTCACAGAATTATTACAACATCTAGTAGGGATACAAATGAAATCCGGTGGTTCTCCTAACCAGACGTGACGACCAACTCCCAAATAGGCTGAAGCTCTCGCCAAATTATGAGCTTCAGTATTTGAGTCTCTACCTTCATGTCTAAACTTCACCGAAGAAAAATCACCACTTGTAGCATGTATCTCTTTCAGCAACGTGCTGAAACGTCCAAGATTTTCTTCGTCAATGCCCTTGATCACCTCCAAGCAATCAGAAGCTACCATTACCTGCTGTACATGCAAGTCCATAGCCAAAGAGAGCGCCTCACGGCATGCTAGCGCCCAGAGTTGCAGGATCATTAATACCTTTAATCACCACAGCCGAAGCACCTAGGTAAGTATCATCCTCAGCTCGGCAGACCGCAGCAATTGCTCCCACAATCATTTGTTTTTATACTGCTGCGTCTACATTTATCTTTGCAAAACCCATCGGCGGTGCAATCCACCGAGGTCCTGAAGGCCGAATGATCCAACAGTTTCAAAGTCCCACGCGGTAACCATTCTGAAGACCCATAGACGGCCACGGCCCCGGCCCAACCCCTCACAACGAGATGGGCCGGCTGAGCGTTATCCAGTATTCTGTAGACGGAAGAGTCGAGAAGAACTCGGGCGGATGCAAAGACGAGAATGCCCCCGCAACGGACGCCGCACGCAAACCCTCCATGTCCCCGGCTCCTCCCTCCCACTATATAGCCACCCCGTCCGCTCCGCCGCGCTGCCGCAAGCCTCTTCCTCGTCTCCACCCACATCCCAGCGCGCGGAGCAGATCCGTCTAGGGTTCGGCGATGGGGATCACGAAGAAGCTGTCCAAGAGCGACAAGAAGCAGGCGTACGACAAGAAGCTGTGCCGGTTCCTCGATGAGTACTCCAAGGTGCTCGTAGCCGAGGTGGACAACGTCGGCTCCACCCAGCTCGCGGCCGTGCGCAGGGGCATCCGCGGCGAGTCCGAGATTCTCATGGGCAAGAACACCCTCATCCGCCGCTGCATCAAGGTGCACGCCGAGGCCACCGGCAACGACAAGATCAACGCAATCATACCCCTGCTCCAGGTAAGCCCCGCCCCCTATCCCTATCTCGCCCGGATCTGTACGTCCGTGTGCCTCGATCGTCTTCTCAAGTGTGTGTGTCTGTGTGCGTCCTCTGATTTGGTTGCTGCTGATTCATTGAAGGGAAACGTCGGTCTCATCTTCACCAAGGCCGACCTCAAGGAGCTTCGCGAGGAGGTCGCCAAGTACAAGGTGATGATCTAGCTATCCTTTGCCGCTGCCCTGCTTGTCTGGTTTCTGTGCGTTCATGCTGTAATTGGTAGTCGCGGAAAGGATTTTTGGTTGCATTGCATGGGTGTGATATAATTCTGTGCAAGACAAAGCATGCTACTTTGGTTGGGTGCATATATATTGCTGTGATTAAATGGGAGGCGGTTCCAGATCTGGGTCATCTATGTGAAGAAAATTAGTATGTATTAATTTGATGTTGCTTCAGGCAAAGCTTCCCATTGTGCTAACATGTACTCCCTCCGTTCTAAATTAGATGACTTCTATTTGGACAAAAGTGAATGTATCTAGATATACTATAAGTCTAGATACATACACTTTTTGATAAAAGGAAGTCATCTAATATGGAACGGAGGGAGTATGATCCTATACCACTGTCCTTCTTGTTTGCTGCCAACTTTTCTGGTTTTAGTGTGCTAATGCTGTAATTACTAGTTACGGAAAGGATTATTGGGTTGCATGGATTCTATAATAATTATGTGCAAGACAAAGCATGCTACTTGGGTTGGGTGCATGAATTTTGGGGTGCATATTGGTGTGATTATATGGGAGGCTTCCAGATCTGGATCATTTATAGAAGGAACATTAGTCTGTATGAGTTTGACGTTGCTTCAGGCAAAGCTTCTCTGTTGCACACATGTACTAATGTGGTTATTATGTAAAGGGGTTTCAAACTCAACTCTCCCTATTATAGAAGGTTAGAGAGCTGAAGTGGTTATTGTTTGTTCTGCTGCAGTGTTTAAGATAAATTTGCAATTCATTTTACTAGTGTTGTCTCTTGTTTTATTTATGAGAGGTACTCTTGGGTGCATTAATTTGACATGCTTCAGTAGTAAAACAGGTTGTTTGTTCGGAATACAACTTGTGTCTTTGCTAATACAAGTAGCACAAGCCTTAAGTTGTAGCACGGTTGGTGCTTATTTATCTGAGAATTTACCTGCATTTGTATGCTGTAGTATTTCGTGTTGTGTGTAGTCATGGTCACATGGAGTCTACTGACATACTCCTACTTTATGGGTGAGTGCAAACGTTTTGATAGTGCAATGTTTCAATTGAATAGAGGAAAACATAGGAGAGATTTTATGGTGTAGATAGTTTGAAGAATCTGTATTACGAATCTCAAACGTATGTCTTTCCTATGAATTTGTATTGTAAATGCTGCTGCATTGATATATTTAATCCTCGTGCAGTACATATAAATACATCATGGTGTTGGGAGATAATAATTAGAAATTAATGAACTGCTGTCTATTCTAATTTGCGGTAGTGATATCGAAGTTTCTACTAGTGACAGTATTGTAGTTTACGTGTCATTTTTTCAAGTATTCCCTAGAACTGTTTGTGTGAACTATTGAGGATATTTCCATTGATCATCTAATGTGCAGAACATTAGGGATTGGACGGTTGTTGCTTACTTCTCTGATTTTTTTGTTTCAGAGCATATTTCACCTGTATTTGCATGCAGTAGTATTTCCTGTTGCAAGCTGTCATGAACAATGCTGTCTGAAATTGTACATGTATGTCTTTAAGTTTGTAATTGTGAACGGTTCTGCATGGATAATTTTTCGTTTCAAAAAATATCTGTCTGAATTTTTACCCATATTTGTATGCAGTAGTATTTCCTGTTGCAAGCTGTCATGAACCATTCTGATATACTGTATGCATCTGTCTTTTGAGTTTGTATTATGAACGGTGTTGCATGGATATAATTAACCCTCATGCAGTAGATATAAATACACCAGGCAGTTGGGAGATAATAATGGGAAACTAATGAATTATTGTCTACTCTAATTTGGGGGGATATAATGGTATGGAAGATTCAGTCTATATGTAAGATAAAAAAACTTCAGCCTATATACACAGTTGTGGCTTCCTCCTTTTTTTCGCAGAACTGTTTTATGTGAACTACTGATAATATTTCCATCGATCAACCTCTAATGTTAAGGACATCTCCAGTTTAACCATGTTATTAACTTTGTGACACTGTTGTTCTTGTTTTGGTTATATAATAGGTTGGAGCCCCTGCTCGTGTTGGCCTTGTTGCTCCTATTGACGTGGTGGTTCCCCCTGGAAATACTGGTCTGGATCCCTCCCAAACTTCTTTCTTCCAGGTGAGAATCTTTGGTGTTAACTCTCTGTATACCCGGTGTTAAACACAAGTTCTCACCCCTGCTTGGTTTTTCTCATTCAGGTACTTAACATTCCCACCAAGATCAACAAGGGCTCTGTGGAAATCGTGGCCCATGTGGACCTCATCAAGAAGGGTGACAAGGTGGGCTCATCTGAGGCTGCCCTGCTTGCCAAGCTCGGCATCCGCCCATTCTCCTATGGTCTTGTGATCACCAATGTCTATGATGATGGGTCGGTGTTCAGCCCTGAGGTTCTTGACCTCACCGACGAAGACCTGATTGAGAAGTTTGCGTCTGGTGTCTCCATGGTTGCCTCACTGTCCCTGGCACTCTCGTACCCAACCATGGCTGCTGCGCCGCACATGTTCCTCAATGGGTACAAGAACGTGCTTGCTATTGCTCTGGAGACAGATTACTCGTACTCTCATGCTGATCAGATCAAGGAGTATCTCAAGGTAAACCTCCTATTTTTGGTTCATGCTTTCCCTAAACTTTCCTGAACCGTGTGAGAATACAATATATGCTTGCTGGTTTTCAAAATGTATGGCATATCTGCTTCACGAATGTTGTTCTGACTTCAATGTTTGTTGAGCATTACAAGGATTAGTGTCGTTTTTGATAAAGCTAATTATGTCCTGGTGTTTAAATGTGTACTGAATCTGTAGCTCTCATACATACCAAATGCCTAATTTTGTCGTAATCATATTCTACTTTTGGGGATGCTTGTCTTTATCTCCTAATGCATTTTCCGTTGGATTCCAGGACCCCAGCAAGTTTGCCGCTGCTGCACCAGCTGCCGCTACGCCTTCTGGTGGCGCCTCGGCTACTCCTGAGGAGGAGAAGAAAGAGGAATCCGATGATGAATCTGACGATGGTGGAATCGGCTTGAACCTGTTCGACGACTAAGAACTTGATCTGTCAGTGGTACCGTAGATAGCTGATGAGTGAGCTCTTTTATCTTAGTAGGCATCTCAAGCTCTTTTCTAGTAGAAAAAACATGCTGGACTGTACTGTGTATTGCACAATGGTGGTATCGTTCAGTTATGCAGTCATGTTGGGATTCACTGCTTTCTCGTTGAATGTGAGATGCTCTGCTTTGTTTTGTTCTGTCTCTGGCGATTCATTTCCTCATCGTCTCTGTTTGTTGGCTTAAGCTGGAGTTCACTTCAGTTGAAAAATACCAAAAGATAAAACCAGATTACCCTATAAAGCTTATATTGTGTTCTTCAAAAAATATGTAACGTAATATTTGCATGGTAAAAAATAGCAAATTGGTCGTGGATACAAGTACAAGAAATAGTACTAACGGTTATTACGACTAAGTGGCATGTGCATTCGTATGGAGAAATACACAAGGACATTAGGAGTAGTAAAAATGGTCTGTGACATATATTTGCTTTACATTTTCGGATACTTCACAAACATAAATGCACTAATAAAGAGGGAAATACAATTGCAGATTCAGGTATGGTAGCTATTTGTCCACGTTCCTAGATCATTTGAACGTAATGAAAGGGCATAGATAAATCACCCTTTTTGCCTGAGGCGTGTGTTAAGAGACATTGCCCCTTCATCGTCGCCATCCTATCCAAAGGGAGTACTAGATAATGGATAAAAAAACAGAGCCACTAGCTAATATAATCATGCATTCGGATGGTGTAATTATATTGTGAGACATTTCATTTTCAGTTAGTACCTAAAAGATGGTCCCGTTAAGTTTCATTATATTCTGTTACATCAGAGAACTTAGAAAATAAATGGAACAATCACCAGCTAGTGATAAGAGCGATTCAAAGATGATCGTCGCTCCATGGCCCGGGTACGAGAGGGCACGAACCCCTTTCCGGTGACAACTTGGTGGTTTCACAAGGAGACGTGGTGGTACCTCTAGTTAATAGTCTTGAGTGTTCGTGAGGGTGTGGCCATTTCTCAATTTCATTTTTATCTTTGATCTGCTTTGTAGAGGGTTCGCTCATCACTTTGTATCGGTTTGGCCATGTGGCTTTCTTTATAAAGCAGCACGAAAACCTATTTTAGGGAAGAGCGAATTCAAACGACAGCTGAGTGCTTCGTCAGGTACTTAGTGAAGTTGCTAGGAAAGAAGCCAAAACAACTGGAGATGTTGTCATCAGATAAGCCTTTGATACAATCATAGCGCAAGACTTCCTTGCTCTTCATGTCAAGTGTGACTATCCACGATGTCACTTCATCAGTGGGGAGAGGTGTGCCTCTTAACACGAAGTATAGGATGTGGGGCTCGTCTATGCTCACAATTATAGGGAACTGCGGCAGAGAACTGGGGAGACAACCATGATCATAACCCTCCATAGCCCAGAGCTCCTAGTCTGTGATCGCAACATCCTCCAGCCACTCCATATCACTGTCGTTTACAAGGACCAAGGTCCAGACGCTGATGGTGAAACCAGAGCGATGCTTACAGGTAAGGCATATGCTACTGCTATTGACAATTTTGACAAGCTTCATGGTATCGCCTTTGTCGGTGACACACACAGACACAGTGTGGGCGAAATTTGGATAATCTTCACGAGGCATGTCGTCGACGGGCAACCGGCCGAGGTACTGGAGCTCAGGAGTCTTGTGGCGGACATCGCAGAAGAGAACACCTCGGTTGTAATCAGCCCAGCACAAGTAGCTACTGAAAGGGAAAACTCTACGAGTTTTTCAGCCGACGACGCCCTGGAAGGTGAGCTTGCTGTCACGGCTCGTCGCGAACGTGAGCTCCCACTGGCCACCACTACCATTCGCGGCCGCCGGCGACGAGGATGAGGATAGCCTGAAGAGCTTGGCTTCCAGCGGGGCAGTAGTGACGTCGCCCTCTAGGAAGAGACCAATCGAGCTACTATGCACCATGCGCCACTCGCTTCTCCAGGAAGAAGCATCCTTTGCATCGGCTTCAGCCTCAGTGGAAAAGACGCGCGGGAGCAGAGTGATCTTGGCGGTGGAAGAGGAGGAAGTAGTCCATGGCGACTGGCGTGGTCATGGTTGATCCAGAGCCCGTCGAAATCGACCTGGATGCGGAAAAGGACGGCATAGTGGTGGGACGCCACGACGTAGTCCCACCAGTAGGGCTCCCTTTCCTCCGGGCAATGTAGAGGCAGAAGCTGGACGACCCCGGCGGCGCCTGCAGGTCGAAGGAGACGCGGACGGGGTCTCCGTTGGTGTCTTGTGTCTCCGCAGAGGTCTGGCCGCCGCCGCGGAAGGAGCCCGGGTGCTTGAAGCGGAAGCAGTGGTCCATCATCACCCAGCTAGGAATGGTGGAGGGCTCAGTCGATTGGATTTCCGGCATGCTCGATCTACGGTTCATGGCCGCGAGTCCGCGACGAAGGGGAAAGAAAGAAAGGGCAGGTTTATGTAGGGGTGAAACTGAGCCGAGCTGGCTCACGACTCGGCTCGATCGAGCTTGTCGAATTGCAAGCCGAGACTGGTTTGGTTAATTCCTGCCGGCCGGTGTGGTTTGGCATATAGCTGAGTGAAATGCATGCACGGTCAGTGACTCAGTGAACTTGTTTGCCATGGTCCTTGCCTCGCTTGACATGCCCATACGGTCCAAAACATGCGTTTGTTGTGGGGATTATACTTTGTACAGGTTCAGTAAACCGTGGGTAGACCATTCCTATAAGATAATCAACATACATGTATAGCAACATTATAAACATGGAAAACCAAATACTCAATAACTAAGTGTGAAAAAATTACCCCATTCCCCAAAATATCGTGCGCGCAATTTTTCAGAAATTCGGAATTCCCCTTCTAGCAGCCATCTCACCGCTTCCTTACAAAATCTACTCAAACCAAAATCCTAATACCCCCACACCACACTATATTTGCTTCACCGCAGCCCTTGTCCTCCACATCGAGAAAAATCAAGCGAAAGTCGTTGCCAAAAGTGGTTGTAAGACATCGTAGTTGATCTTGACGCAGGCCGTCGAAGTAGATCTAAATGAAACAGCCCCATGATGGGCGCCAATTGTCATGCTAGTTTCCCAACAATATTTATAGCATGTTGTTACCTTTAGCATAACTCGATGGTAGCACGTAAAACTATTTAGAGATGTTATGACCCAGAAAACTACCCTACTCATGTTTGTGGCTGGTTTCGATTTATGCTCATTTAGAATCTCAGCAGAGGGTCTTAATTCTGTCATGGTGTGTGGTGTATGATGTTGACAGATTGAGAGGGGTACAACTCGATCGGTACCTACCCCACCTTATATACATGGTTAGAGATTAGGTTTAGAAGAGACTATATCGGATTATAGACAGAAAGATAAAGGTAAGAACTCTAACCAATTAATTTAGATTTGATCTGAGTCGGTTATATATAATGATATCTCACAGACTCCGAGGACAATATCTTGATTGGTCTTATACACCAAAATGATGATACACCCTTGTCTTTGGGAGTACGTTGAACCCTACACTTGGTGGAATTTGTTTGTCGTTTGTGGGTAGAGAGTACCCGAGTCCTATGACTTCGATAGTTCCATACATGCTTCTACACATCAAAGCGGAGACACTTGATTGTTTTTATGCATCTGGAGTTATCAGAGAAGAAAACAAATAGTGGAACAGTCGTAGCACTATTCGAACCATAATATACCACCAAACCAAAACACAAAGAAATATGGGCACCGATATGAGCAATCATGCACGTACGTATGATGCTCATACTAGGAGCATCATACTAGGTGTGTAACTGTGTGTAGCCAATAATCGGTAGACAGAGCGGAATATTGGCAACGATACGAGAAAAAATGCTTGTGATGCCGCTCCTACTACTCAGGAACTCCAAGGCACTTGGTTTGAGCATTCAAACTCATTGTTTTTCAAACTTGTGCCTCTTCTCTACAAAATCGCAAACTTCCTCTATGTTGCTACCTTATTCTTTGACAGCTTCCTCACCTGCATTTTTAGCAACATGTAATTTGTCATGCACATTTACCCCATTATGAGCATTTTACATTCGCCATCAAAGATGAATATTCAAGATTTGTATTCAGAATTCACAAGTTAGGGCTCGAGTCGTCTTTAATATGTTTGTATAGTTCATGTTGGCCAGATCAAACGTTTGGAAATAACTCATAAATAGTAGCTTTAAAAAAGTTCCAGACGGTCTTAGACTACTCACATTGGGGAGTAACATAGAGTAGTAACATGCTGATGTTACAATAACTAGCTAAGTTACCACACACATCTCTCACCTCGTTAACTACATGCCACATAAGCAAACTTGTCTTGAAATATGTGATGTTACTACCTAAGTTACTCTCAACGTGACCAGCCTTAGTTTGAAAGGGTCTCTCAATGCAACTCACAAACTACAGATAGATTATTGACCCTCACATTGGCCAACACTACAAAGACTGTGACACTTCAATACGTAAGACTATAACTTGACTATACAACACCAATCAACAACATACACCGGCACATACATATATGACACCATGTTCATCATTGCCGTCACCTCCCTTGTCCAGGTTCTGCAAATATCTATCTTTGCTGATGAAGTAAAGAAATTCATGAACGTTTTTTTTTGTATTTTAACCAAAGAAGGATGTCATTTTATGAGAAAGCAATAGAATTTGTTTAATTTATTTATTCGTGGGTGATTACTAGTAGAGATGCTCTTTGGTACTACGTATGCGTCATGCACACATTGTCATCTCATTATTCTACCCACCATAAGTTTCAAGACATATTTGAACATGATAATAGGGGTAAATTTTTGTGCCATATTCTACATATGCTCTAGACATTTATGTAGTGTGTTTACTTAATTGTACACTAAAAACTACTTGTAAGTTTTTTGTTAGACCATATCATTAGATATCTCTTCTATAAATATAGAAACAATATATATTTTATGCAGACTTCTATAATTGATTGACAAAGAAAACTATGGTAAAAATATAGTTTAAATCCATCACAATGCAAATGTAGTCTTCAACTATATGAGTTAATAATAAATAGAAAGAATGTTACAACTAATATTTTAAAATTTTGTTGCTAAGACTGGCAAATAAGAAATATTAGAACATTATATTGTTGCATGTTACATATAAGTATAAAATTTTAATATAAATTTTATTAATATCAATTATATGTCGTTCCTGGTCTAAACGAAAAGCAGAAATCAATAAATTCAAATAGGTATAGTCAATCAGGTATTCATCAACATTTTCAATCAGATATCTCAAGTAGTTTAATTCCAGTTGACACAATATCCAAAAACGTGTGAATTCCTCTATTAAAGGGATCCTTTTTGCCTATATTCAATATGAATACAAAATTTTAATTTATGTTAGCACTTTAATTTAACCCCCATTTTGGTATTCTTCTTTTCCTGCAGCGTGAGAATAATTTCAAAAATAATCCAGTGAATATCGAGAGGGTCAAGCTAGGGGCAGCGCTAATTAAAGTTGTCACTATGTCATACGACTGGTGGCTCTTTTATGCAAAGGGCTACTAGCGGTTACTAGAGAAGAGGATGCTTGTTGTAAGTAAATAAAATATCTAATTGAAGTTATGTCTCATTTTCTTCTTCGTATGTGATAGCTTTATTAGCATGGTTGACATATTTTTCTTTTTCACAGATTTCTAAAAATACTTAAGCAATCCATATTATGAGAAATTATTTTACAAACTATTTGACATATGAAATACACAGTTAAATATTATTTGGTTACTCTTTTAAGTTTTTGCATTGCTTCCTGCCTAACTGATGGTCCAGATGGTTCAGTGTACAAATGTTCATTTACTTCATTGAACTCAATCATATCCCTGATTAAGCAATTGCGTCTTGAGAAAATATTATTACACTTGCACATTAGCCCACGCAGCAGAATTCACATAAATATGTTTTTTCTCTCAAAAAGATAAACATGTTCTTTGTTTCGTTGAGCCAGCCTAACAAATTGTTCCCCATATCATTGAGCACAACTTTGCGCGCACGAGCAGTGAGCCTCTTGAGCAGCCTTGTGGGTTACGTCCATGTCATGGTACTGTGGGTTTGACGGGGTGTAAGCCCGGCAAATCCCTCGGTTAGGTACCTTGGGTTTCGTATAGAGAGAGAAGTATGGCGGCTGGTGGTTCCGGACGGCTGACAAGCAAAGAGTTTACCCAGGTTTGGCCCCTCATTGTGAGGTAAAGACCTACTCCTGCTTGTCTGATCTGGTATTAATGATAGTTACATGGTGGCCGTGATGGCTATGGTGGTCTCGCCGGGGTTTGCCCGGCTATCTGTCTATGGCGATGTTGCCTTGGCTATTTCTGTCTATCTGTTGGCTTCCCCTTTTGTCTACCCCTCACTGTCTTTATATATGCAGTCAGGGGGGGTTTTACATGAGTCCTAGTAGACTACGAATTGGGAGTCCTTGTCTTGCTCTTCAAGTTATTTCCTTCTTGGGCTTCGCTGGGCCACCTGGTGGGACTCTATCTTCATTATACGCCATAGTGGGGGTACCCGGAAGGTATACCCATGTCAGGGTTAAAGAGAGCTTCTGACCGATGTCGTAGAACAGGCCACGCGGAGAAGATCTGAAGCCGCTGGTGCTCAATAGTGAGGAGTTTTGACCAACTTTTATTGAACACGCTATTTGGGTCGCGAATTTTTGTCCTCTATTTCAGACAATTTGACCACACACTTGTTTTCGTGTCGTGTGAGAGGATAGTCAGCTATTTCCTTTTAATGGAATTATATGTGTAAGCCGTCCGAGAGGATATTAAGATATTTCCTTTTACTGGGATTATTTGTCGGCAATTCAGCACTTTTGAGCTGTTCATTCGTTTGTACTAAGATAGTTCAGAGTTATAAAAAACGAATAAGAGATATAAGCTCTTTTATCCACCTTTTTATCTTGCAGTTTTTTATATTATTTTGGCCAGCTAGTGTTTGTCTTTCACGTCCCCTAAATTGTTGTACCCATAACCATGAGGGATTAGCGAAGAAATTGACGGTACGAATTCAGAGAGATGAACACCTGGGGACAGAGTGACTGAAGTGAGACTCTGGCGGCAGCGGCTATTTCAGCCCTATTAGAATTATATATAAAAATTATATCAGATGGAAAAGACCAGAAGAAAACTGAGTAAAGGTAAATGTTGATGCTTCATTCTTGTTAAACAGTGGTCAGACCTGCCTTGCGCCCTTGCTGCAAACCCGTAATCGAAACCAAGATGTTCTGCTGGCTGCCCCACATGATATCCAAAGATGCACAGATGTGGAGGAAGCTGAAGCCCAAGCTTGTGTTATGTGCCTCCAGCTTGCACGAGAGCTCCATCTATCTCCCATCACTCAGGAGTCAGACAATGAAGCTGTTGTCAGTTCCATCAACAGCAACAGGAGAAACATGGGAGCAGCCTGGAGTATCTATATTAACATCGAGCAACGGAAGCCTACTTTAGAAAGTTGAGTTGTCAAGAGAATTGTGAGCAAGCGAGCAATGTGCAATTAGCCAGCTGCTTGTAAACGAGTAGGTAAATTTATTTGATGTATACCTTATTTCACTGTTCCCCAAATAAGAGTTCAGAGAGAAGGAAAGAATGATATGAATTGTGTGATTATGCCATAGAATTAAGTTAGACCTCGCTCAACTATAATCCCCTTAGAATTTACATTGTGGTTCGTGTAATATGTAATTTGTACATGAGTTGTAACTTAAATTTGGTCAAATTACAGTTGGTTGCACTAGGTTGTAACCGAGATTTTTCGGATGTAGATGTTTTTGTACATAATTTACAAACGAAATTCTCCTAGTTACACATGGTAACTGGAATATTTCTAGTTATACATGAGCTGTAACTAAAATTTTCTCAGTTGCACATATATTACACATAAGTTGTACATGCAACTGGATCTAAACGACGCTGAGTGAGAACTAACTTGACTTCCACTTGATTGAGCGTTAGTCACTCTGTTACTTTTTTTTTGCCGTGAACACAATCCAAGCTGACAACAGAAAGAACCGAGATAAAAGATAATTTGTTAACGTTTTTTTTCCTGCGGCCCGTTAGTCCTCTGATGGTTGTTAGTCCAACACTCCAACTCAAGCCTAGTCTGAAAAAATATGTCTCTTAGCCATACTGCCCTCTGCTAAATAGACGGTCATTTTCTGATATTATTTCGGCTACACCATGCAAACTACAGAGCACAACATGGGGCTGACAATCTACAACTCAATGCAGAATTGCAGATACAAAAACCTGATGGTGGAAACAAGCAACGAGTCATGTCTGATCTATATCAAACGCCTCCGGTGACCCTGCCATTGAAGATCTCGATGGTGTCACCGCTCTTGACGTCGTGCCAGCGCAGCGTGCGGTCCTCCTCCATGACGTTCTGCTTGTAGATGAAGAAGTACCCGCCGTCGTTGGGCAGGAGGAGGTGCGGCACCGCCCTGCCGAGCTCCACCCGCAGCTCCTTGACGACGTCCATGTCGCTCACGTCCAGCGTCACCGTCGTGGCGCCCCACTTCACCTCCACCGACATCCGTTGCTGATTGTTACCATTAATCTTGGCCCCCGCCGCGCCCCCGTTACCGCACACCGGAGGCGCCGGCGCCGGCACCGGCTGGCGCACGACGACGCGCACCTCCATCGTCCCATCGGCCGGCGGGTCGAACTCCGCCAGCGCTTTGTCGTCCTCCATCTCCGCCTTCCCGAATAACACGCTGAGCCTGGCCGCGGGCAGCGCGCCGTCCGTGCGCTCCTGCAGCGTCTCCTTGAGGCGGGCGACGGTGCAGGAGGGTTCAAGTTCGAGGGCGACGCTGCGGCCGCCGAGGGATGGCGCGGACGCGACGATGCGGACGACGCTGGCGGCGGCGGCAGGAGCGGGAGCGTCGTCGGGCAGGACGAGGAGGACGTGGGAGCCCTCGAGGATCGAGTAGTGCTCCGTGTCGCGGTCGTCATGGAGCTCTTTCCCCTGGAAGAAGAGCCGCTGCGACTCCACAGGGATGCCCTCCTGCTTCAGGATGTGCTCCTTGATCCTCCTCACGGTGGAGAAGTACCAGACCTCGACGGTGAACCGGCGACCCTTCGTCGTCTCGAACGTCACCTCCATCGCCGGCCGGCCGGGACGGATTCGTGGAAATGTACGGGCAAATTATGCACGCAATATATTCACGCGTCGGATCATTTACTCCATGGTATGCTCAGATTTGTGTGAAGCCGTTTTCGATTCTTTAATCGATCTCCCGATTTTCCCTCCCTGTTTTTCTTCAGCCGCCATCGCCGATCCCGCATGAGCCGCATGCATGGTTTAACGTTTAGCAAAGTAATTAAAGGGTACTATTAACTGCCTTCGGATCTATATATCCTCGGATGATCTGGAAAATATCTCTCCGGATCTATAACCGAACGAAATCGTACCAAGAAAATCGTGCGTGTACGGAGTGTATAGCAACGCTCAACAGAGTATACTTGTCCATGTATCCATCATTAATCTTTTTTTTTTGCGAAAGCCATCATTAATCATTTACTCACTCGATGTTATTCTCAGATACACATATAACGTATTATCAAGCCAAATGGCATAATGTATTTTGGTAATTTTTCTTTTTCTTACGGAGAACTTCCTATGTTTACATGTCTAGTACATTCATATTTAAACAAATGAAAATCATTTAATTGAGGACGGAGTAGTAATAATCGTGTTCGAGTGCACGTCCTTTTGGACTCGGCGGCGGTGACGCTTTGCGCCGTCACCCTCTTGGGGGCGTCGTCGTGGAGCTTAGGCGAGTTAGGGCTTAGCGTGTAGCTGGTGTGCTTGTCCGGCTGCGTAGTCGTGTTGTTTCGCTTTCAGCGTTTCCGATGTGGCTTTTGTACCTCGGTTTTCTTAGGATCTTCTTTGTAAGAGGGTTGCCTCACTACCTTGTATCGTTCGGCCGTTGTGGCTTTATTTATAAAGCGGGACGAAAGCCTGTTTCGTGGATAGCTTGTTAAATATACTTCGGAAACATGCTTTATCTGCGTGAAGAATAACCTATTACAGGACTCAAGCAACAGTCTTTGAATGGATGCACAGTTGCATACTGGTGTGTAGCCTGAACCTAACGAACTGCAACTCTGACGATTCAGTCACCGTAGTCGTCGTTGTCACTTTACTTTCAGGCCGTCCATCACCGATCCAACATCCATCGTCGCTAGGTACCGCTCCACGCCAAGACCAAGCAACTGACAGTGTTGATCTTCCCACGGACGGCTAAGATGTTCCTAACAATCACTATTTGCCGTCAAAAAAAAAAATCACTATTTGAATTCCGACAACACTCGACACCAGGAGCTGTTCCCTCGCCTGCTCTGTTGTTGATTGAGTACTCTGAATACCTCTGTTTGAGTGTTATGTTTATCTGAATCTCGAGCTTCCAATGAAAGTTGGATCATCAGATCACTATGCTGACGCGTATATGCCATCTTTAACCAATGTCCGCTATGTACAGCCTGCGGCAGGATGGAATGATCTAAAAGCTTCAGCTGCACCTAAACCAAACAGCATTATTGATTGGTTCTCATTTTGTGTAGACAGTATTTCGGAAATGGCATAATGTATTTTTGTGTTGTTCCAATCATCTGAACCAGCAGAATAATAGTCATCGCCAATAAATTTTCATTTTACATCAGAAACTTCCATGCCTGAACATACTACCTCTCCTTTTTGATCATGTAGATGCCTAGTATTTCTAAAGATGACAAAGAGGCACAAAGTACTGGGGCGACTTTGTGAAGTTTGAAGGGAGCGAGGGTGATGGGAACAGGGATGCTCAGGCCCAGTGATTCATGGACATCGGAAGTTTACACTTCCTACAAACACATCCAGGCTGTGGAACAGTGTAGAATTGGAAACTTGTATTCAGAAAATCAAAACTGATAATGTACATGAGGGAGGACGTAACAAGTTAATTTGTTTGGTGTCTGTCCACATGATAATGTGGCATTTCAGTGGAGATTGTGCTGCGAATCTAAGCTTTAGGGGACATCTTGTCACCGTAGGAAACTCCGGATTCAGGTTCAGACATGGCCTCCGTGACGGCAGCTCCGGGTCCGTGGCCTCAGGCGATTGCTCTGGCTCTGGGTCAGCCAAGACACGTCCTCCTTGGCAGCTCCGGATGCGGAGCGCAGCCAGCCATGATGGTTAGCCTCATCAACGGCCAGCTCCAATTTCTGCAATATCTTGTCAGGGAAGTTTATCTCAGTAAACTTTTTAATGCAAGTGAACCATGAGAAGCACACATGAAATATGTATAACTCACTTTTTTACAACACAATTCCAATGTATAAGACAAGGCGTTTGTTTGCAAAACATCAATTCCCAGCTGAATGCTAAGAGAATAAACTGAATCAAGGAAACATACAAGGGATGTAGGTTCAGGCTGTAGGAAACAGTTGCAGCTCTACATCAAGTGCCCGGATGTACCACGGCATCACAGTAACAGTACACCGATGCTGCCAAGGAAAAGCATCATCTGACTAGCAACGACATGCCAGTCATGTTATCTTAATTTACCCTAAGAGTAGGTTATCCCAAATAAAATGCAAAAGGAGGTTATCCCAAATGAACAGAGCCATCACCGAAACGCTAGGCGTGACCATCATCAGGGAGGAAAGCTCTGGCTTGACGAGCAGCACAAGTACAGCATGTTGCCCAACTAATACTCCTATATCCTATTTTGAAACACTGTCACCGTGGTATCGACTTCTATCCACCACTTTGTGATTTACCTGCACTTTCCGTTTTTCAACAAGATGGTCCTGGGCAATCTGCATGGTAAGCATCAGGTTAGTACACGTCGCAGCTTGGTTACTACCGCAAAAAGATTAGTGTTCTTATTTGGAAAGGAATGGCAAACAAATTTAGAGATAAAACCGTGTGTAAATTATAAATAGAACACCATGGCACTACACTAAAACTAGTGATTACCTTAGTACCCTCGGAGATAAGCCTCCTTAATTCCATGTAGCTCTGTAGACACTTCCTGCATATTCGGACGCTCACCTGCGTACAGCTTGGTGCAGCGAAGCCCAATGTTTAGCACTGAAATTAAATAGTCCAGGTCATTTTCCTTCATGGACACTGGAGTTTCTTCAGGAAACTCAGGCTGATCTTGAAGTAATTCAGGTTCAACAATTTGTGATATCCTGGCAGGAAAATTCATTTCAACGAATTTTGCAATGTTTAGTCCATCTTTGAACATATCATCTGTTGGCCTCTTCCTTAAGAATATTTCAAATAGAACGATTCCAAAGCTGTAGACATCGCTAGCAGTTGAAACATGACCACCCGTTGCACATTCTGTAGTTCAAATGCAAGAATATTTTATTTCCGATGTTAGTATAAGCAGTAATAATTCACAATTTAAAGACAGATGATGCCAGAATATGAAAACTGGAATTACCTGGAGCAACATATCCAATAGTTCCATTAATTGCAATCGAAGAAGTTGAGTATGAGTCATCAGGTGATGATACCGCAGACTGAACTATGAACCTTGCAAGACCGAAATCTCCAACATGAGCTGTCATACTGTCATCCAACAGAATGTTGCTAGGCTTCATATCACAATGAACAATAGTTCCATGGTTGTTATGGTGTAGGTACTCCAGTGCATCTGCTACATCCACAACAATGCTTAGCCTTTGAGCGACTGTAATGTGTATCAAATCTGAAGAGCCCTCGTAGTCTTGAGTTGAGTACAATAGTCTATGTAAGTCTCCTCGGGGCATGAACTCATACACTAGAGCTTTGAAATCATTCCCATCAGAATCAATGCTTGAGCATGCTGTTAGTAGAGGGACCAGATTTCGATGCCGCACATTTCTTAAGGCATGACATTCTGCAATGAAGCTCTTCTGTCCTCCCCTTAGTTCCAGGTTGAAGACTTTTATAGCAACATAATTTCCATCTTGAAATAGTTTTCCTTGATACACAGAGCCGTATCTCCCTCTCCCAATTAACCAGGACACTGAGAAACCCTCTGTTGCTCTAGCAATATCATTGAAGGAAACTTTGGGAAATTTTCTGCCAAATGACGGCGAAGAAATAGATTTTCTCTTATGTTTCCCTCTCCAAAACAATATGACAAGTATGACAATGGCAAGTGATACCATGCAAGCTATTGGGATTACCACTTTGAGTACAGCAAACAGCTTGTGCTTCGTTGAATTTGAAGCTATAGCAGAACATTCCATTAAGTGTAACTCCAGAGCCCCACCACAAAGCCCATCATTTCCCTCAATTCGCAAGGCAGTTACATTCTTGAAGATTCCTTTTGTTGGGACCTCCCCCTCAAGATGGTTAAATGATATATCCAATTGCTCAAGATATTGTAGGTTGCCAAAAGACACTGGAATTGACCCAGTAATATTATTGTGAGAAAGGCTGAGAATTTTGAGGCTACTTATTTTGCTTAAAGTAGTGGGGATGTTTCCATGGAAAATATTCCAGTCCAACTTGATATCTTGCAAACTTACACACTCACCCAAACTGCTAGGAATATTTCCAGATAGCTTATTTGATGAGAGTTCTAGATTTGTGAGTTGTTTGGCATTGCCGATGTCACTAGGGAGTTGTCCATCGATGTTGTTTAAAGATAAATAAAGTTGCCTTAGTGTTGGAATTCTAAAGATCTCCTCTGGTGCTCCACCATTAAGATTGTTGTTGGAAATGTTCAATATTTCAAGGCCTTGAAGGTTTCCAAAGCTTGGTGGTATCCGACCAACAAATTGGTTTGAGTCTAGAAGGAGATAAGTCAACTGAGATAAATTGGAAAGGGAGGATGGAATAATCCCTGTAAAGATGTTCTCAGCTAAACCTAGTATTTGCAAATTTTTGAGAGTACCGAGCCACTGGGGAACGGCACCTGTAAATCGATTGCTATTCATTCCTAAAACAATCAGGTTGGGAAGGTTTGCTATGCCAGAAGGGAAACCCCCTGCCAATTGATTTCGTCCTAAATATAAATTTTGAAGCTGAATGGAAAGGTTACTTAATGAACTTGGTATGTGGCCTTCTAGATGATTCCCCTCTATTGAGAAGGCACGGAGCTTAGTACAATTGGTTAAGCTATGCATAAACTCCCAGTCTTGCTTGTTACGTTTTTTTTTTTTTTTTTTTTAGAAAAAGGGGAGTCCCGGCCTCTGCATCGATTGATGCATACGGCCTTTATTAATTTATTTCAAGTCATTTACAAAGATAGATACATCATGGGTCACTCAGAGTCGATACATGAATCAACCACCTAAAGACCAAAGAAGACATGCAATGATGCTGCATCAACATGTAATTCTTCTATCAGAACGCCAACTGCACTGGTTGTATAAATCCGATGCGACCAACTCCAGGCGGTTGCACCCAAAAACCATCGCGTGTCGCTTCTCCGCCGATTGTAGGTAGGACCACGTACGGATCCATTGCGTTGCCATCGGGATAACCTGCATGAAAGAAGTTTTCTTTGCTCGATTAAAGATATAATCATTTCGTACATTCCAAATCGCCCAGAGTAAAGCACAAACTCCCACTCGAATTTGAACTTTCACTCCTTTAGGGACACCATTCAACCATTTTTTTTTTTTTTTTAGAAAAAGGGGAGTCCCGGCCTCTGCATCGATTGATGCATACGGCCTTTATTAATTTATTTCAAGTCATTTACAAAGATAGATACATCATGGGTCACTCAGAGTCGATACATGAATCAACCACCTAAAGACCAAAGAAGACATGCAATGATGCTGCATCAACATGTAATTCTTCTATCAGAACGCCAACTGCACTGGTTGTATAAATCCGATGCGACCAACTCCAGGCGGTTGCACCCAAAAACCATCGCGTGTCGCTTCTCCGCCGATTGTAGGTAGGACCACGTACGGATCCATTGCGTTGCCATCGGGATAACCTGCATGAAAGAAGTTTTCTTTGCTCGATTAAAGATATAATCATTTCGTACATTCCAAATCGCCCAGAGTAAAGCACAAACTCCCACTCGAATTTGAACTCCCACTCCTTTCGTACATTCCAAGTCTTGCTTGTTACGTGCTTCGAGTTTATTGAACTCGAGATTTAACCATGTTAGTTCACAAAGTTTGCCAATAGAACCAAGCACCGATCCTGTGAAATTATTACTTGATATATCCAAAATATGCATGTTGGATACGTTTATCAATGAAGACGGGATTTTCCCATCAAAGAAGTTATTGGCTAATGCAAACGCTTGGAGATTGGGTAGAGAGTTACCGAGATTGGATGGTACCTCACCACTGAAATGATTCTGACCAAGGTTAAGGAAAACGAGAGTAGAAAGGTTCAAGATGGTTTGTGGAAACCTGCCGGTCAATTGGTTGCTAGCCACATTGAGAATATGTAGATCAGGTAACTTTGCAATCTCATTTGGAATGTTTCCCTCAATATTATTGAACGCAATGTTAAACTGGTTTAGTGCTGTGATATTGGCAAGAAAAGCAGGGATGGTTCCAGTAAGATTGTTGACTGACAGTTGTAGCATTTGAAGGGAAGGAGGCAAACCCGTAGGAACTTGCCCAACTAGTTCATTTCTATCCAGCCATAGTGCCTTGAGGTTGGAACAGTTTGCAAGACTAGGTATCCTCCCTTGTAGTGTGTTATTGCTCAAGTAGAGATTCTGAAGGCGGTGCAACTGACCAAGGGATGAAGGAATTTCCCCAGTAAACCTATTTGTCGGAAGGAATAGATGTTTTAGGAATGTTAGGTTTCCAAGTGAAAGAGAGATTTTCCCAACCAAACCTCGATTTGTAAGGTTGAGAGAAGTGACGCGTTGTGGATTCTGCATGTCACAATGAACACCTTCCCAACTGCAAAAGTGGGTGCTATCATTCCAGGACATCAAGGATTGCTTTGGATCGAGGCTGATTGCATTCTTGAATTCAAGCAATGACAATCGGTCCGTCTCATTTCCAAATAAGGAGCCACATATGACAATGTGTCCATTGCAAACAATGAGCCCCAAAATAAACTGCATGACCGTAGTAATCTTCATTCCTGGCTTGTTTTTTTTTGTTGAAGACCTTAACTATATGCAAACACAAAAACAAGGGAATTTTTAAATAGACGATAATTAATAATCAAACATCCATTTGTGTCATCTGAAGTACCTCTAGGATTCTACTTCAATCCTTCCCTCGGAACTCCTGTTGTCTTTCTGCAAGTCGGGAAAAGAGCAAGTGAAACTCCAGCCTCTGCAAATTTACTATGGGAGCCATAATCCTTACTAATTGATTAAATTTCAGATATATAAATTTTCTACAGTCCTGCAATCATGTGTGAGTCAATTAGTTTTGCTATGAAGTATGCTTTTGTATCATGAACCTGCTGCCTAAACTACAGAATCGGATGTTAGAAGAAACCCACACTTGGATATGGATTAATGGGTGTATATGGTGAATTCTCACATGATTCATCCCAAATTGTGAATATGATTGATTGTGGCATTTTATTACCTCATATATGCTTTCCTAAGCATATGCTGTTTTTTTAAGGAGCTGCAATCATGTGTGAACAAATTAGATTTGATAACTGGGATTCTTTTGATTCACGAACCTTCTGCCTAAACTACTGAACCAGATGTTAGAAAACCACACTTGGATATGGATTAATGTGTCATGCATATAGTGGATTCTCACATGATTCATCCCAAGTTGTGATTAAGATTGATTATGGTACTCTATTACCTCATACATGCTTTCCTAGTCATACTACAGGTGGGAATGAGCAGATGTAGAGAAAGGTAGAAGGGAAAAAATAATGAGAATATGTTCCCCGTAGAAGTTGCTCGCGGGGAGCCATCCCGCTGTTATTTGAATCAACTAAAAGCACCATGGAAGTCCTTGAAGGAGCTAGCTAAAACACTTGGGACATAATTTCACAGAACACGAGACATAACTGTTTATAAATATCGAAACTTGGTAGATATTAACGCACCTTGAGTTCATGACCACCATCATCCTGCCAGTGTTTGATGGTTACACAAACATCCCCAAAAACAGCATGGTCATGTCATCTGAACTGCGTAGGAAACATTAAGATCCTGTGTGATTTGGTTGTAAAACAGCCATAGCTACAAGTAACGAGCAGCCTAATTACACCATGTATTTATAGTCATGGGAATGTCAACTTCTAAGAAAGAATTTGTTAGCCTTTTAATATAACTTTTGGAGAAAACAACGTAATTTTTCTACATAAATACTGATAGTGACTAAGGACCCGATTTTCCAAAAGGAAAAGGAGAAAGTGACAGCATACGCATATAGATCTAAGATGGTAACCCCGTGGACGGCCTAATGGCCATTAGCGGCTTTGTTTAGGCAATGACATCAGGTGACCAGGATATCTTAAATGACACAAACAAATATCTCTACCACGCACCCAAATGTGTGTCATTTTGTATCAGAAGTAGCACAACAATTCACGACATGGGACAGCAAAGAGGGGCCCCGAAATTCTATAGTCCATCATGCTGCCGGCCTACTGGCCGAGCACCACCAACTAATCAGTTGTGAAAATGGATGGTGCCGGCCCTGGCACTCCCAGGTCAAGCTTGACGGTGTAATTCATACTAATATATGTTCCCACCTCAGATCCACGCATGGATGCGCTGTTTCACACACATTCTCTGTGTTCATGGAGAGAAACTCCATGTCACATCAGATTCTATGTACAAGTCTGAAAGAAACCAAGAATATGATACCATCCGATCTCCCGTGCACGGAATGTGCACTTAGCAAATCGAAAAATCATTGACTATGCAAAAATGATAATTCAACAAATAGTCAATTCATGGAGTGCCATCTGATTTGGTGACGCCCGCTCGACTTGGACCAACGAATAGATTTCCTACTTGAACAGTCCCGTAAAAAGGTAGTAAGCGGTAATTGGTCAAAAGAAACTATAGGCCGAATGTACGGAGTAGAAAATATTGCCCATACGAGGAAGTGTCGGATGAAATCCAGAAGACGGTGGGGACTTTTGCTGCTCCTCCTCCTCCGTAAGCATCACGCCCCCTTCTGCGTGGCTGCGCCGATGCCATATCGTACCAGATGAGGCGGGAGTGAGAACTTGTGGGGTGGTTTCCGTGCGTAGTGGTCGGAAGAGGCCACCCAGCGATGATGCTCTGATTCAGGAATGACATCAGGTGACCAGGATATCTTAAATGACACAAACAAATATTTCTAGTAAAAGAAGACAATTTCTTAGTTGTGTTTAGAGTTCCACTTATGACCTAGGCGTTTGTCCATCGCCTAGTGTCTAAGAGTGCTTAAGCGCTGCCAGCGCTGACTAATCCAGCACTGCTAATCATACACGTGCAATGCATGTCTCTACCGATAAAATAGTGTTCTACTAATTAAATTGTGTTATGTCACGAATTGTCTTTGTTTTCGAGTGTAATTCTGTTTTTTTAATCAAGAACAGTGGGGAAGACCCCACTGCATCATTTTCCATTTTCTATTTAAGGGGCATATTTACAACCAAGTTATTACAGAAGTTCATCATAAATTAAGTCAGACTTGCATGCCCTCCTTCAAGCTAGCCTTTATTCTATGTCTAATAAAATGGATAGATTCAGTGAACAAACTAAAACAGGAAGCAAAACTCCTCCCCTCATTTTCAAATATGATTTTATTCCTGTGGTTCCATATACTCCAGCATCCCGCAATCATCATGATCTGGAAGAATGAATTATTGGATCTTGATTTGGCATCAATAAGCATATCCACAAGCTGTAGATCAGCATTCCATTCAGTCTGCAATTTGCTCCAAAAAATCTGGCTAAAATCACAAGAGAAGAAAAGGTGTTCCAATGTTTCCTTTTCATTATCATCACACAAAACACATTTGTTGGATTCCACGTAGAAATGCTTCCTTTCCATCAAATCTTTTGTATTCAGTCTGTTGATGCACTCACGGGCGTGTAGTTGGAAAACCCCAAGAGGAAGGTGTGAAGTAGTGCAGCAGCAAATTTCTCTCAGTTATGAAACCAAGGTTATCAAACCAGTTGGAGATGAAGAACACGTCTGAAGATCTCCCCTTTGCAATGGCGCCAGAAATTCTTGGTGGCGTGTAGTTGACGAGGGAGGTGGAACCTGCACAACACAATCAAGATACTTTGCCCCAACTCAACAGTGAGGTTGTCAATCTCACCGGCTTGCTGTAACAAAGGATTAAACGTATATGTGGAGGATGATGTTTGCAGAGAATGAAAGTAACAGTTTGCAGTTGGTTGTACTATCAGTTTAAAGAAAATGACCGGGGTCCACAGTTCACTATTGATGTCTCTACATAAATAATAATAATAGCATACATGTGGGTAAACAAATTACAGCTGGGCAATTGACAGAATAAAGAGCTGCATAATGATGTATATACTAATGTCATGATGTCTAGTGTGATATTCATTTGGGCATTACAACAATATACATAGACCGTTCCAACCGCATCTATGACTAATAATCCACCTTCCGGTTAGCGTCCGCACCCCTTTCAGTATTAAGTTGCAAGCAACAGATTATTGCATTAGGCAAAGTGTGTAATGTAAGTAATACAATTATCCTTAGACAAAGTACTACTGTTTTATCCCTAGTAGCAACAGTACATCTACAATCTTAGAGGTTGCTGTCACTCCCCCAGATTAAATAGAGACATGAACCCACTATCGAGCATAAATACCCCCTCTTGGAGTCACAAGCATCTACTTGGCCAGAGCATTGATGGCACCGGTGAGGTGTAGTTGGGAAACCCCAAGAGGAAGGTATGAAGTAGTGCAGCAGCAAGTTTTCCCTCAGTTGTGAAACCAAGGTTTATCGAACCAGTAGGAAACTAGAGATCTTCCGGAGGTTGTTGAAGATGACTTTGGCAGGGCGCACTACCGGTGTCAGCAACGAACGTGGAACCTGCACACAACACAA
The DNA here is from genome assembly GCA_026929855.1 of Poa annua. Taxonomy (NCBI): domain Eukaryota; kingdom Viridiplantae; phylum Streptophyta; class Magnoliopsida; order Poales; family Poaceae; genus Poa; species Poa annua. The sequence goes on from CM049434.1 coordinate 45,291,942, forward strand.
CCAAGATACTTTGCCCCAACTTAACAGTGAGGTTGTCAATCTCACTGGCTTGCTGTAACAAAGGATTAAACGTATGAGTGAAGAATGATGTTTGCTTGCAGAGAATAAAAGTAACAGGATTGCAGTAGGATTGTTTATCAGTTTGAGGAAAAAGGACCGGGGTCCACAGTTCACTAGTGGTGTCTCTCCATAAATAATAATAGCATACATGCGGGTAAACAAATTACAGCTGGGCAATTGACAAAATAAAGAAGTGCATAATGATGCATATACTATAGTTATGATGGCTAGTGTGATATTCATTTGGGCATTACGACAATATACATAGACCGTTCCAACCGCATCTATGACTAATAATCCACCTTCCGGTTAGCGTCCGCACCCCTTTCAGTATTAAGTTGCAAGCAACAGATTATTGCATTAGGCAATGTGTGTAATCTAAGTAATACAAATACCCTTAGATAAAGTACTACTGTTTTATCCCTAGTAGCAACAGTACATCTACAACCTTAGAGCTTGCTGTCACTACCCCAGATTAAATAGAGACATGAACCTACTATCGAGCATAAATACCCACTCTTGGAGTCACAAGCATCTACTTGGCCAGAGCATCTACTAGCAACGGAGAGCATGCAAGATCATAAACAACGCACTCACAAGATATATTATGAAGCAATAACATAGTTCTCAATATTCATCGGATCCCAGCAAACACAACATGTAGCATTACATAAAGATGATCTTGATCATGTTAGGCAGCTCACAAGATCTAAACATGGTAGCACAAGAGGAGAAGACAACCATATAGCTACTGCTATGGACCCGTAGTCCAAGGATGAACTACTCACGCATCAGTCCGGAGGCGGGCATGGTGATGTAGAGCCCTCCGGTGATGATTCCCCTCTCCGTCAGGGTGCCGGGAGGAGCTTCTGAACCCTCCCGATCTAGGGTTGACGATGGCGGCGGCTCTGGACTTCGTGGAGGAAAAAGGTGCGTGTCTTAGGTCTTAGATATCCGAGGGGTATAAGTAGGCGAAAGGGCGAAGGCGGCGGGGCCTCGAGGGCCCCACACCCTGTGCTCGCGCGGCCAGGGGGGCTGCCGTGCCACCTGGGGGTGTGGGCCCTCGGGGTCCTCCTCCGTGTCGTCTTCGGTGTTCTGGAACCTCCCGGGGAAAATAAGCACTTTGACGTTTCGTTTGTCCAATTCAGAGAATATTTCCTTAACAACTTTTCTGAAACCAAAAACAGCAGAAAACAGGCAACTAGCACTTTGGCATCTTGTTAATAGGTTAGTCCCAGAAAATGCATAAAATGATATAAAAGTGTATATAAAACATGTAGCAATTGACATAATATAAGCATGGAACATAAGAAATTATAGATACGTTTGAGACGTATCAAGCATCCCCAAGCTTAGTTCTACTCGTCCCGAGTAGGTAAAACGATAACAAGAATAATTTCTGAAGTGACATGCTTCACACAATCTTGATCATATAATAATGTAAGGCTCATGTTATGAATGAAGTGATTCAAAGCAATGGTTTATAGTTTGCTAACAAATAGACAAGGAGTAAACAACTACATCATATAAGCAAAAACTTGTCATGGATAGTACTTTCAAACAAGCATCAAAATGATTCACATGAAAGTTAACTCATAAAGCAATAGTCTCTAAGTAAAAGAGCATTGAAGCAACACAAAGGAAGATATAAGTTTAAGCATTGGCTTTCAACTTGTAACATGTATATCATATAGATAGTTGTCAACACAAAGGAATATAACAAGTGCAATAAGTAAGCATATAAGAATTGTTGCACACAGTTGACACAAGTGTTTGCTTCTAAGACAGAAGGAAGTAGGTAAACTGACTCAACATAAAGTAAAAGAAGGGCCCTTCGCAGAGGGAAGCAGGGATACAAACATGTGCTAGAGCTTTTTAGTTTTATAGGTTTTTGAAATCATATAGAGAGCATAAAAGTAAGTTTTGAGAGGTGTTTGTTGTTGTCAACGAATGGTAATGGGCACCAGCAAGGTAGATCATCCCTCTTATCTCTTTTGTTTACACATATAGTTAAAAACTGTTGTCATTGCTTGACTGATTAGATCAGGGCAAAAATGTGAAGAGATTGAAGCGGTTAAAGTTGTAATTAATTGGGACTGGGCACCCCATTTGCCAGCTCTTTTTGCAAAGTTAATGGATAAGCGGATGATGCCACTAGTCCGGTTGTGAAAGTCTGTCTAAAAGCAAATGACAAGGTTGATATCCGTAACACCACATACTTCCTCATGAGCTAATAAACATTGACACAAATAAGAGATAGTATGTTTTGAATAATAAAAGGTAGCACACGAAGTATTTGCTTGGAATGACATGAAATACCATGTAGTAGGTAGGTATGGTGGACACAAATGGCATGGGTTTTGGCTCAAGGTTTTCGATGCACGAGAAGCATTCCCTCTCACTACAAGGCTTTGACTAGCAAGGTTATTTTAAGCAAACACAAGTATAAACTATGACAACAAGACGTATATAAAAACATATTGCAAGTATTATAAAACTCTACATTGTCTTCCTTGTTGTTCAAACACCTTTACTAGAAAATATCTAGACCTTAGAGATACCAAACATGCAAACCAAATTTCAACAAGCTTTACGGTAGTTCTTCATTAATAGGTTTTAACTACATGATGTAAAAACTTGAACATGATCTACTTGAGAGCTCAAAACAATTGCCAAGCACCACAACATACAAGATAACAATCCATAAGAGCATGTATATCTTTTTCATTATACCATCTACCACATTTAGCATTTTCTGTTTCCAACCAAACACCAATCAACTTATTTAAAAATAAACTCTCCAAGTATATAACAATGAGATATGAGAGTATAACATAAGAAAAACTAACAGCTCCAACAAGAGATGCATGAAAAACAAGAGCTGAAAGTATTGAAATAACATAGAAGAATACTCAACAAATATAAGTGAAGAATATGAGTATTCATAAGAAAAAGCGGAGCGTGTCTCTCTCCCACAAAGGAATGCTACAATCCATTTTATTCAGAGAATGAAAATAACAAAAACAAAAACAAACAGACGCTTCAAGTAAAGCACACAAGATGTGGCCGAATTAAAATATAGTTTCACTAGAGATAACCTGATAGTTTGTTGATAAAGAAGGGGATGCCCAAGGCATCCCCAAGCTTTGACGCTTGAGTCTTCTTGAAATATGCTTGGGTGAGCCACGGGGGTATCCCCAAGCTTTGGCTCTTTCATCTTCTTGATCACATCACATCATCCTTCTCTCTTGATCCTTGAAAACTTTCTCCACACCAAACTCAAAGTAAACTTCATTAGAGGGTTAGTGCACAAAAAATTCTTATATTCTGCATGAACACAATTGCTACCAATGCTACTGGACATTAGCTACAGCCACTGATACTTTATGGAACAAAAAGATCTATTCAAAATAGTAAAAGAGGCATTGCAAAATAAATGACAGAATCTATCAAAATCAGAACAGTCACTAAAGACGAATTTTTTCGAGGCACTTAACTTGCTCAAATCAGAAAATTCAAAAATAATTAAAGTTGCATATATATCTGAGGATTACGCACAAAAAATCCCAGGTCCATCTGATTTTTCTGTAAAGAGTTATGAATTTAACGGTGGACAGCAGAAAACAGTTTCAGCACAGCAATCCAAATTTAGCATCAACTTTCTACTAGAGGCTTAACTTGACACAACAATGCAATAAAGTAAAGATGCAAAGGAATTGCTACAGAGGTAGACATCTTCCTTGACTCAATAAAATAAAATAACAGAAATAAAAAGTGGGTTGTCTCCCATAAGCGCTTTTCTTTAACGCCTTTCAGATAGGCACAGAAAGCAAAACTCAAGTGTTTCCAAGATCAACATCATAATTTGTACGAATGATAGAATCAAAAGGTAACTTCATTTTCTTCCTAGGGAAGTGTTCCATACCTTTCTTGAGTGGGAATTGGTACCTTATATTTCCTTCTTTCATATCAATAATAGCACCAACCGTGCGAAGGAAAGGTCTTCCCAAAACAATTGGACAAGATGGATTGCATTCAATATCCAAGACAATAAAATTAACGGGGACAAGGTTATTGTTAACCATAATAAGAACATCATTGACTCTCCCCAAAGGTTTCTTCAAAGCATTACCAGCAAGAAAAACATCCAAATAACAATGTTCCAAAGGTGGCAAATCAAACATATCATAAAGCTTTTTAGGCATAACAGAGATACTTGCACCAAGGTCACATAAAGCATTGCAATCAAATTTATCCACTTTTATTTTAATGATGGGCTCCCAACCATCTTCTAACTTCTTAGGGATAGAAGCTTCAAGTTTTAATTTCTCTTCCCTAGCCTTAATGAGAGCACTTGTGATATGGGTTGTAAATGCCAAGTTCATGGCACTAGCATTAGGACATGTGGCTAACTTTTGCAAGAACTTAATAACTTCAGTGATATTACAATTATCAAAATCAAAATTATTATCATCAAAGCAAACCGAACCACCATCTCCTATGTTCTTAAAAATTTCAACACTTTTATTAATAACAGTTTCAGCAGTTTTAGGCAATTTTAACTTTTTGGAAGAAGTAGAAGAAATATTTCCAACACCAACTATGTTACCATTAATAGTAGGAGGCTTACTAGCATGTGAAGTAACATTATTTTCAGCAGTGGTAATAGTAAAAACTTTAACAATATTATCTTTCTTAGCTAGTTCTTTCTCTCTTTCCCATCTAGCATGCAATTGAGCCATCATCCTAACATTTTCATCAATTCTAACTTGGATGGCATTAGAAGTAGCAAAAGGATTATCATCAATATTTTCAGGTTTAGCAGCCATTTTATTAATTAAAGAAGATTGTGCTTCAGACATAGAGGAAATACGAGCTTCAGCACTAGTTATTTTCCCTTGTAGACCCGAAATCTCCCTGTTCAAATTTTCCATTTGATGACTAATATTTCTCAACATAATAGATTGTTCTTCCATAGTCCCAGTGAATACTTTATTTTGCTCATATTGGGTTTGCATAAAATTTTTATTAGCTCTTTCAATTTCCATAATCCTTTCCTCACTAGGCATTTTTCCATAAGAATTAACATAACCATTACCATTATTAGAAGGATAGGGCTTATAGTTATTATTACCATAATTGTTCCTATAGGCATTGTTGTTGAAATTGTTATTTTTAATGAAGTTCACATCAACATGCTCTTCTTGTGCAACTAAAGAAGCTAAGGGAACATTATTTGGATCAACATGAGATTTACCATTCACAAGCATAGACATAATAATATCAATTTTTTCACTCAAAGAGGAGGTTTCTTCAACAGAATTTACCTTCTTACCTTGAGGTGTCCTTTCAGTATGCCACTCAGAATAATTCACCATCATATCATCCAAGAGTTTTGTTGCAGCCCCCAAAGTGATGGACATAAAGATACCTCCCACAGCCGAATCAAGAAGGTTTCTTGAAGAAAAATTCAGTCCTGCATAAAAGGTTTGGATGATCATCCAAGTAGTCAGTCCATGGGTACGACAATTTTTAACCAAAGATTTCATTCTTTCCCAAGCTTGAGCAACATGTTCATTATCAAGTTGTTTAAAATTCATAATGCTACTTCTTAGAGAAATAATCTTAGCAGGAGGATAGTATTTTCCAATAAAAGCATCTTTGCATTTAGTCCATGAATCAATACTATTCCTAGGAAATGAAAGCAACCATTCTTTAGCTCTTCCTCTCAAAGAGAAAGGAAATAATTTCAGTTTTATAATATCACCATCTACATCTTTTTGCTTTTGCATTTCACAAAGTTCAACAAAATTATTTAGATGGGCAGCAACATCATCAGTACTAACACAAGAAAATTGCTCTCTCATAACAAGGTTTAACAAAGCAGGTTTTATTTCAAAGAACTCTGCTTTAGAAGCAGGTGGAGCAATAGGAGTGCATATAAAATCATTATTATTGGTGCTAGTGAAGTCACACAACTTAGTATTTTCAGCAGTACTCATTTTAGCAAATTAAAAAGCAAACCGAAATAAAAAATAATACTAAACCGAAATAATAAAAATGCAAACCGAAATAAAAAATAGTAATGCAAGTAACTATTTTTTTGTATTTTTGATATTTGAGCAAACAAGACAATAAAATAAATTGCAAGTAACTAATTTTTTTGTATTTTTGATATTAAGCAAACAAGACAATAAAATAAAAATAAACTAAGCAAGACAATACCAAAATAAAAAGATTGGATGTGAGAGACTCCCCTCGCAGAAGAACTCCAATTTCCCCGGCAACGGCGCCAGAAAAATTGCTTGATGGCACCGGTGAAGTGTAGTTGGGAAACCCCAAGAGGAAGGTATGAAGTAGTGCAGCAGCAAGTTTTCCCTCAGTTGTGAAACCAAGGTTTATCGAACCAGTAGGAAACTAGAGATCTTCCGGAGGTTGTTGAAGATGACTTTGGCAGGGCGCACTACCGGTGTCAGTAACGAACGTGGAACCTGCACACAACACAACAAAGATACTTTGCCCCAACTTAACAGTGAGGTTGTCAATCTCACTGGCTTGCTGTAACAAAGGATTAAACTTATGTGTGGAGAATGATGTTTGCTTGCAGAGAATAAAAGTAACAGGATTGCAGTAGGATTGTTTATCAGTTTGAGGAAAAAGGACCGGGGTCCACAGTTCACTAGTGGTGTCTCTCCATAAATAATAATAGCATACATGCGGGTAAACAAATTACAGCTGGGCAATTGACAGAATAAAGAAGTGCATAATGATGCATATACTATAGTTATGATGGCTAGTGTGATATTCATTTGGGCATTACAACAATATACATAGACCGTTCCAACCGCATCTATGATTAATAATCCACCTTCCGGTTAGCGTCCGCACCCCTTTCAGTATTAAGTTGCAAGCAACAGATTATTGCATTAGGCAATGTGTGTAATGTAAGTAATACAAATACCCTTAGATAAAGTACTACTGTTTTATCCCTAGTAGCAACAGTACATCTACAACCTTAGAGCTTGCTGTCACAACCCCAGATTAAATAGAGACATGAACCTACTATCGAGCATAAATACCCCCTCTTGGAGTCACAAGCATCTACTTGGCCAGAGCATCTACTAGCAACGGAGAGCATGCAAGATCATAAACAACGCACTCACAAGATATATTATGAAGCAATAACATAGTACTCAATATTCATCGGATCCCAGCAAACCCAACATGTAGCATTACATAAAGATGATCTTGATCATGTTAGGCAGCTCACAAGATCTAAACATGGTAGCACAAGAGGAGAAGACAACCATCTAGCTACTGCTATGGAGCCGTAGTCCAAGGATGAAGTACTCACGCATCAGTCCGGAGGCGGGCATGGTGATGTAGAGCCCTCCGGTGATGATTCCCCTCTCCGGCAGGGTGCCGGGAGGAGCTTGTGAAACCTCCCGATCTAGGGTTGACGACGGTGGTGGCTCTGGACTTTGTGGAGGAAAAAGGTGCGTGTCTTAGGTCTTAGATATCCGAGGGGTACAAGTAGGCGAAAGGGCGAAGGCGGCGGGGCCTCGAGGGCCCCACACCCTGTGCTCGCGCGGCCAGGAGGGCTGCCGCGCCACCTGGGGGTGTGGGCCCCTCGGGGTCCTCCTCCGTGTCGTCTTCGGTGTTCTGGAACCTCCCGTGGAAAATAAGCACTTTGACGTTTCGTTTGTCCAATTCCGAGAATATTTCCTTAACAACTTTTCTGAAACCAAAAACAGCAGAAAACAGGCAACTGGCACTGTGGCATCTTGTTAATAGGTTAGTCCGAGAAAATGCATAAAATGATATAAAAGTGTATATAAAACATGTAGCAATTGGCATAATATAAGCATGGAACATAAGAAATTATAGATACGTTTGAGACATATCAAGCATCTACTAGCAACGGAGAGCATGCAAGATCATAAACAACACACAACATGATATATTATGAAGCAAATGACATAGTATTCAATATCCATCATATCCCAGCAAAGACAACATGTAGCATTACATAAGGATGATCTTGATCATGATAGGCAGCTCACAAGATCTAAACATGATGGCACAATAGGAGAAGACAACCATCTAGCTACTGCTATGGACCCGTAGTCCAAGGATGAACTACTCACGCATCAGTCCGGAGGCGGGCATGGTGATGTAGAGCCCTCCGGTGATGATTCCCCTCTCCGGCAGGGTGCCGGGAAGAGCTTCTGAACCCTCCCGAACTAGGGTTGACGACGGTGGCGCCTCCGTAATGTTTCGTGGAAAAGTGTTCGGGTGTTAGGTCTTGTATTGTCGGGGGGTATTTGTAGGCGAAAGGGCGAAGGCGATGGAGGCCTGAGGCCCCGTGATGAGGTGCTGGCGCGGCTAGGGGTGGGGCCGCGCCCCCACATCATCTGGGCGCCTCGGTGCCCGACTCCGCCTCGTCTTCGATGTTCTGGATTGTTCCGAGGAAAATAGGGACTTCGGTATAAAAAATTGTCCAATTCCGAGAATATTTCCTTAAGTGGTTTTCTGAGACAAAAAACAGCAGAAAACAGGGAACTGGCACTGTGGCATCTTGTTAATAGGTTAGTCCCAGAAAATGCATAAACAACACAAAGTGTATATAAAACATGTAGCAATTGGTATAATATAAGCATGGAACATAAGAAATTATAGATACGTTTGAGACGTATCAAGCATCCCCAAGCTTAGTTCTACTCGTCCTCGAGTAGGTAAAACGATAACAACAATAATTTCTGAAGTGACATGCTTTCACACAATCTTGATCATATAATATGTAATGCATGTAAACTGAGATCAAATGAATAAAAGCTGTAGTTTATATTGATATCAAATGAGTAATGAACAAACAAGTAGGAAGAACAAAGCAAAACTTTCAATGAATTAGTACTAGAGAACAATCAATCGTGCAAAGTTGATATTAAAGATGATTTAAGCTTCAAGAACAATAATATAATCATCTAATGAATCAAACACTCATGACAACTTTGTGAAAGGATCAAGTCAAGCAATAACAATATGCACGTAGAAGATCATCTCTCTATTTGTTCACTAAAAAACAAGCAAGTGTTCAGCGTTGGTTCCTGGCACCAGGATGTTGTGGCTAAAAGAATAATAATGGGGGTTTGGAAGGCCAACGGAAGAAAGTCTCATACAGCTGAAAGTGATCATTAGACAAGAGGAAGTCTTATAATCGAAGCTATGCAAGGAGTAGTGATTGCCACACAACGGATGCACATAGAGCTATAAGTGTATGAAAGCTCTCCAATGGAACTAGTGGGGGTGCATCTAACTTGCTTGCTCATGAAGACCTAGAGCACTTTTGAGGAGGCTCATCATTGGAATATACAAGCCAAGTTCTATAATGTAAAGTTCCCCACATAGTTATACAAGTAGATCACGAAAACTCTCACATATGGACTAAAGGTGCTAAACATGAGCACAAATGATGACTATGAATATTACAGGTGCTATAACATGAGCACAAGTGTGGATAAAGAGTTGTAATGTTGCCCCCTTTTTATTCTTTCTTTCTTTCTTTCTTTTTTCTATTTTTCCATTTTTTTGAATTTTTCTGTTTCTCTTTTCGATGGCCTCCATGGCTCTTTTCACTTTTAGGGGCAAACATTCTAACATGACAACACACTTTTGATACAAGGATCTCATAATGGATAAAACATGGTGTATGAAACGGTGCCTCTGCCAGTGTAGCAGGATATGCAATGATCTAGCGTAACATGGGTAAAACCACACATCAGCTATATAGAATCATGCAAAGCAATATATAAATGATAAATGACAACAAGTCATGTAATGTAAGATGAAAGTTGCATGGCAATATATCTCGGAACAGCTATGGAAATGCTGTAGTAGGTAGGTATGGTGGATGTTTTGAGGAAGATATTTGGCTTATGTGTAGGAGAACATGATGAAGATCTCCCACGAGTTTTGGATGTACCCGCGAAGTATGCACCAACTCTCAATGTGATAAAGGGCAATGCAAAGTACCGAAGAGGCTAGCAAATATGGTGGTGGAAGTGCCATGAAAACCGCAGCTTTAGAACTCACAAGCAAAAAGATTCCAACTAGAAATATGATCTTACAAGGCATAATGAAAATCACTCCATGAGGGACTGTGGCAAATGAACAAGTCACTGTTGGGACCCCGACCGTAGCGCATAACACAAAGTCATTACGGTTGTTTTTAACATTAGAAGTCATATATCATTATGCTATCAACTGGATATTTAAGTGTGGCACAGCTTCAAGTTTTATAGACCAACCATTAATCATTCCACTTCACTAAACCATCATGTTTACCATTAAGCATATTAATATCTCAAAACAACATCAATGATTCAAGTGACGCAATTTAATGATCTACAAGATTATGTATCATTTAGTTATACCATCTACCACATATAACATTTTCTGTTCTTAACCAAACACCAATCGACTTATTTAAAACATAAACTCTCCAAGTATTTAACAATGAAGCAAGAGAGTATAACATATGAGAACTAACAGCTCTGAACAAGAGGTGCATGAAAAATAAGAGCTGAAAGCATTGCAGTAGCTATAGAAGAATACTCAACAAGTATAAGTGAATAATAGGAGTATTCAAATGAAAAAGCGGAGCGTGTCTCTCTCCCACACAAGAATGCTAGGATCCATTTTATTCAGAAAACAAAAATAACAAAAGCAAAAATAAAAACAAACAGACGCTCCAAGTAAAGCACATAAGATGTGGCGGAATTAAAATATAGTTTCACTAGAGATAATCTGATAAGTTGTTGATGAAGAAGGGGATGCCTGGGGCATCCCCAAGCTTTGACGCTTGAGTCTTCTTGAAATATGCTTGGGTGACCCACGGGGGCATCCCCAAGCTTAGGCTCTTTCATCTTCTTAATCACATCATATCATCCTCTCTCTTGATCCTTGAAAACTTCCTCCACACCAAACTCAAAGTAAACTTCATTAGAGGGTTAGTGCATAATCAAAAATTCTCATATTCTGGATGGAGAAAATCATTACACATGCTACTGGACATTAGCTAGAGCCACTGGTATTTTATGGAACAAAAAGATCCATTAAAAAACAGCAAAAGAACCAATGCAAAATAAATGGCAGAATCTGTCAAAAACAGAACAGTCCGTAAAGACGAATTTTTTCGAGGCACTCAACTTTCTCAAATCAGAAAACTCAAAACTAATGAAAGTTGCGTACATATCTGAGGATCACGCACAAAAAATCCCAGGTCATTTTGATTTTTCTGTGAATTCTAATGAATTAAACGGTGGACAGCAGAAAACTGTTCCTGCGCAGAGATCCAATTCTAGCATCAACTTTCTACCAGAGACTTAACTTGGCACAACTTATGCAATAAAGTAAAGATACAAAGGAATTGCTACAGAGGTATGCATGTTCCTTGACTCAAGAAAATAAAATAACAGGAATAAAAAGTGGGTTGTCTCCCATAAGCGCTTTTGTTTAACGCCTTTGAGCTAGGCACAGAAAGCAAAACTCAAGTATTTTCAGGAGAAGAAGCATCAACATTATAGTTTGTACGAATAATAGAATCAAAAGGCAGCTTCATCTTCTTCCTAGGGAAGTGTTCCATACCTTTCTTAAGTGGAAATTGGTACCTTATATTTCCTTCTTTCATATCAATAATAGCACCAACTGTGCGAAGCAAAGGTCTTCCCAAAACAATAGGATAAGAGGGGTTGCACTCAATATCCAAGACAATAAAATCAACGGGGTCAAGGTTATTGTTAACCATAATAAGAACATCATTAACTCTCCCCAAAGGTTTCTTCAAAGCATTATCAGCAAGAAAAACATCCAAATAGCAATGTTCAAAAGGTGGCAAGTCAAACATATCATAAAGTTTCTTAGGCATAACAGAAATACTTGCACCAAGATCACACAAAGCATTGCAATCAAATTCATTCACTTTTATCTTAATGATGGGCTCCCAACCATCTTCTAACTTCTTAGGGATAGAAGATTCAAGTTTTAATTTCTCTTCCCTATCTTTAATGAGAGCATTTGTAATATGTGTAGTAAAAGCCATATTTAAAGTACTAGCATTAGGACTTGTGGCTAACTTTTGCAAGAACTTAATAACTTCAGAGATATTACAATTATCAAAATCAAAATCATTATCATCAAAGCAAACCGAACCATTATCTCCTATGCTCTTAAAAATTTCAGCACTTTTATCAAGAGCAGTTTCAGCAGTTTTAGGCAATTTTAATTTTTTTGAAGTAGTAGAAGAAACATTGCCAACACCAATTATGTTACCATTAATAGTAGGAGGCTTACTAGCATGTGAAGTAACATTATTTTCAGTAGTAGTAATGGTGCAAACTCTAACAATATCATCATCTTTAGCTAATTCTTCCTCTCTTTCCCATCTAGCACGTAATTCAGCCATCATTCTAACATTTTCATCAATTTGAACTTGGATGGCATTAGCAGTGGCAAAGGGGTTTTCATCAATATTTTCAGGTTTGGCAGCCATTCTATTAATCAAAGAAGATTGTGCTTCAGACATAGATGAAATATTAGTTTCAGCATTTGAAAATTTTCCTTGCAAACCCGAAATCTCCCTATTTAATTTCTCCATTTGATGACTAATATTTCTTAACATAGATGATTGTTCCTCCATAGTTTTAGTGAAAACTTTATTTTGCTCATATTGGATTTCCATGAAATTCTTAGTAGCTCTCTCAACCTCTAACAATCTTTCCTCACTAGGCATTCTACCATAAGAATTAGCATAACCATTACCATTATTAGGAGGATAGTGTCGGCCCAGTGGATTCCAGGGTGTGCAGAGCCCACTCTCCACGGCCCTCACACGCGTCGATGCCGACGAAACGACTAATGACCAAGCGGAACGCTTGGGGAGACCCCCGATGGGAGAGCCCTCTCGAGGGGACTTGAGGAGGCAGCGAAGGGCCTGAAGGGGCTCCCCCTGAGGCCGCCCCCCGGCAAGGCTTTTCTCCCCTGAAGGGGAGTCAACACAACTCTCTCCACAAGGCCTCCAGGGCCCTGCGGAGATACTTCTCTACGAAGCAATCGCTGCAGAGCGCACATGGCCTCTGTAGCAGCTGCAGAGTGACGCGCGCGTCTGCGCGCGGTGACGACGGCGCCACAGTTGCCGTTCTGGTGATAAAAGGAGTCAACAAAGCGCTCTGTCCCCTGCGCCGCCAACGAAGCTTTCCTCTTTGGTGATAAAGCAGGTGGCCGGCGGAACGCTCCAACGGCGACGTCACCGTGGGCACCCCCACGGTCTCTGCAGTACCAGCTGGCCGCCCTGCAAAGGCGGCGGCTGCCCTGCCACGATGGCAGGCCTTGCGACCATGGACCGAGTCCATGGGCAACCCAGCCGCGGTGCACCCCGCTCTCCCATTCCGTCGCCATGTGGGAACCCTTCCACTGCGCAGCACGCAGGGATGAGGCCCGGGGCACCTATATAAGGAGCAGGAGCACCATCGCGGAAGGGGGCCGATCAATCGATGACTCATCCATAGACACCCCACAACAGCTTAGCCCAGCCCAGCGAGCCCGAGGAGGAAGAAGGCCCGAACCTTCCCCCTCCAAGCTCCGCGCTGCCTCGCGAGGGCCCGCGGCAAGCTCTTTGTACTACACCCTCTACTGAGCAATACAGACAAGCAGGAGTAGCGGTTTTACCTCACCCTGAGGGCCGTGAACCTGGGTACGGGCCGGAGTCCATTTCTGTCGTGCTGTTCCTCTGCAGGCTCGACGAGCACCGTCGCCGAGCCGGTTGTGGGTAGTTGACTAACGTGTTCAGTCCCCTTCACGAACTTCTCCCCCGAGAGTGGTTATCCCTGTTCCGTGGGAATCACACCTCGACAGATAGGGCTTATAGTTGTTATTACCATAATTGTTCCTATAGGCATTGTTGTTGAAATTATTATTTTTAATGAAGTTCACATCAACATGCTCTTCTTGTGCAACTAAAGAAGCTAAGGGAACATTATTAGGATCCATATGAGATTTACCATTCACAAGCATAGACATAATCATATCAATCTTTTAGCTCAAAGAGGAGGTTTCTTCAACAGAATTTACCTTCTTACCTTTAGGAGTCCTTTCAGTATGCCACTCAGAATAATTAACCATCATATTGTCCAGAAGTTTTGTTGCAGCCCCCAAAGTGATGGACATAAAAGTACCTCCAGCAGCCGAATCCAATAAATTTCTTGAAGAAAAATTTAGTCCTGCATAGAAGGTTTGGATGATCATCCAAGCACTCAGTCCATGGGTTGGGCAATTCTTAACCAGAGATTTCATTCTTTCCCAAGCTTGAGCAACATGTTCATTATCAAATTGCTTAAAGTTCATAATGCTACCCCTTAGGGAAATAATCTTAGCAGGAGGATAGTATTTTCCAATAAAAGCATCTTTGCATTTAATCCAAGAATCAATACTATTCCTAGGCAATGAAAGTAACCATTCTTTAGCTCTTCCTCTCAAGGAGAAAGGAAATAATTTCAGTTTTATAATGTCATCATCTATATCCTTATTTTTTGCATTTCACAAAGTTCAATAAAATTATTTAGATGGGCAGCAGCATCATCAGAACTAACACCAGAAAATTGCTCTTTCATGACAAGATTTAACAAAGCAGGTTTAATTTCAAAGAATACTGCTTTGGAAGCAGGTGGAGCAATAGGTGTGCATATAAAATCATTATTGTTGGTGCTAGTAAAGTCACACAACTTGGTATCCTCAGCAGTAGTCATTTTAGCAAAATTTAAAAGCAAACCGAAATACAAAAATTAATGCAAGTAGCTAATTTTTTTGTGTTTTTGATAATAAGAAGCAAACAAGATAATAACAAAGTAAATAAAATGCAAGTAACTAAATTTTTCGTGTTTTTGATATTTAATAGCAAACAAAACAGGAAATAAAATTTAACTAAGCAAGACAAAAACAAAGTAAAGAGATTGGGAAGTGGGAGACTCCCCTTGCAGATGTGCTTCAGCTCCCCGGCAACGGCGCCAGAAATTCTTGATGCACTCACGGGCGTGTAGTTGGAAAACCCCAAGAGGAAGGTGTGAAGTAGTGCAGCAGCAAATTTCCCTCAGTTATGAAACCAAGGTTATCGAACCAGTAGGAGATGAAGAACATGTCTGAAGGTCTCCCCTTTGCAATGGCGCCAGAAATTCTTGGTGGCGTGTAGTTGACAAGGGAGGTGGAACCTGCACAACACAATCAAGATACTTTGCCCCAACTCAACAGTGAGGTTGTCAATCTCACCGGCTTGCTGTAACGAAGGATTAAACGTATGTGTGGAGGATGATGTTTGCAGAGAATGAAAGTAACAGTTTGTAGTTGGTTGTATTATCAGTTTAAAGAAAAGGACCGGGGTCCACAGTTCACTAGTGGTGTCTCTCCATAAATAATAATAATAGCATACATGTGGGTAAACAAATTACAGCTGGGCAATTGACAGAATAAAGAGCTGCATAATGATGCATATACTAATGTCATGATGTCTAGTGTGAGATTCATTTGGGCATTACAACAATATACATAGACCGTTCCAACCGCATCTATGACTAATAATCCACCTTCCGGTTAGCGTCCGCACCCCTTTCAGTATTAAGTTGCAAGCAACAGATTATTGCATTAGGCAAAGTGTGTAATGTAAGTAATACAATTATCCTTAGACAAAGTACTACTGTTTTATCCCTAGTAGCTACAGTACATCTACAATCTTAGAGCTTGCTGTCACTACCCCAGATTAAATAGAGACATGAACCCACTATCGAGCATAAATACCCCCTCTTGGAGTCACAAGCATCTACTTGGCCAGAGCATCTACTAGCAACGGAGAGCATGCAAGATCATAAACAACACACAACATGATATATTATGAAGCAAATGACATAGTATTCAATATCCATCGGATCCCAGCAAAGACAACATGTAGCATTACATAAAGATGATCTTGATCATGATAGGCAGCTCACAAGATCTAAACATGATGGCACAATAGGAGAAGACAACCATCTAGCTACTGCTATGGACCCGTAGTCCAAGGATGAACTACTCACGCATCAGTCCGGAGGTGGGCATGGTGATGTAGAGCCCTCCGGTGATGATTCCCCTCTCCAGCAGGGTGCCGGGAAGAGCTTCTGAACCCTCCCGAACTAGGGTTGATGACGGCGGCGGCTCCGTAAGGTTTTGTGGAAAAGTGTTCGGGTATTAGGTCTTGTATTGTCGGGGGGTATTTGTAGGCGAAAGGGCGAAGGCGGTGGAGGCCCGATGCCTCGTGATTAGGTGCTGGCGCGGCTGGGGGTGGGGCCGCGCCCCCACATCATCTGGGCGCCTCGGTGCCCGACTCCGCCTCGTCTTCGATGTTCTGGATTGTTCCGAGGAAAATAGGGACTTCGGTATAAAAATTGTCCAATTCCGAGAATATTTCCTTAAGTGGTTTTCTGAAACCAAAAACAACAGAAAACAGGGAACTAGCACTGTGGCATCTTGTTAATAGGTTAGTCCCAGAAAATGCATAAAACAACACAAAGTGTATATAAAACATGTAGCAATTGGTATAATATAAGCATGGAACATAAGAAATTATAAATACGTTTGAGACGTATCATGTGTCTTGGAGCAGCAACCAGGAAAAGAATTTGTGCTTAGGTAGGCAGGGGATTTCCAAATCCACTTGAAAGGAATAGGAGTATCTGGTTGTTTTGTGATTGCTTGATATACCTTTTTAGTTGTGTACTTGGTACTCTTCCAGGGAAATAACCAAGTATCAACATCTGTGCTATGAGTCAAAACTGACACCAATTCTTTAAGCATTTCTAACTGATCATAAGCAATCATAGATAATGGCAACTGAAACATAGGGTATAATTCCCCATGCAGTAACAACTTAGCAGATGCAATCGTAGTTGATTTATTCACTTCAAATGAGAATAATTGCGGAAACTTCTCTTGCAGTACAGTCCCATTCCACTTATCTTTCCATAAGAGAATACTATCACCTTTACCTGGTTTGCATGTAGTTAGCTCCTTGAAACTCTCGAGAAATGATAAGCAATTTCTCCACCAAAAAGATCCTTTTTACTGATTCAAGTTTGGCACTGGACCATCATCATAGTGGGCTTTCCAAATGAGCTCAACCCATGGTAGATCATGTGAATTATAGAACTTGAATAGATTTTTCATAAGGAGGGATTCTGATCTCTTAGACTCAATACACCGAGTCCACCAGCTTGTTTAGATCTACAAACCTTCTCCCATTACACTAAACATTTTCCATGTTTCTCAATGTCTTTACCATGCCACAAGAAAATTCTCATAGATTTCTCCAAATGATCATTATGGGTATATTGCATTTTAAGAGAACACATTATGTGGTTTGGCATTGCAGAAATCACAGATTTGATGACTACAATTCTAGAGCAATATGACAGCGGATTAGATATACCTGAAAGCCTCTTTCCAACTCTGTAAATCGTAGGTGTGAAATCATCTATCCTAGGCTTTTTAGTTCCCACGGGAAGGCCTAGGTAAGTAAAAGGCAAACTCTCAACTTTACAGCCAAAAGCATTAGCAAGCTCGAGACATTTTCTAGCACTAGTGTTGATGGGCACCATTGAGGATTTATTGAGGATTTATGGTAATTTATCTTTAAACCAATAGATCTGAAGTCACAAAGAATAGATTTTAGACTTTCAATCTGAAAAAGCTCAGCTGGCATGATCAATAAAGTATCATCTGCATATTGCAATATTGGAAACCTCTAGCCAAATGAATTATCTAGAGGTAAGGATAATACTCCTTCTTGCCAAGCATTGCTAATAACCACCTGTAGTTGCAACAAAAAGAAGTGGAGAAAGTGGATCCCCTTGCCTGACACCTCTTCTGCATCTAATGTTATTACCTGGCACACCATTCAGTATAACAGATGTGTTGGCAGTGTGAAGTATGTTGCTGATCCAGGATAGGATTTTCTCACCAAAACCCATATGCCTTAACATAGTTAAAATAGCACTGTACTCAACCATATCAAATGCCTTCTCGAAATCCAATTTGATAATCACAATATCTTTCTTTGATTTATGACATAGATGCAGATATTCAAAAGCCCAGGCTAGACAATCTTGAATTGTTCTAGTTTTTATAAACCCATACCGATTCTTATGCAATATAGATATAATGATTCTCTGAATTATATTTGCGATAATCTTTGTTATAATTTCAGTCCCATACTGACTAAGGAGATAGGTCTAAAATCTTATATATGTATTTTGATTATCTTTGACTAAGCTCATGAACAAGTTAATTTGAAGATGGAAGAATATTAAGCAAAATATAAAATTTTATCTCATGATGAATCTGATACATTTTTGTATGTGAATGGTGATATATTTTTCTATAGGGATGAAAACGAAGCGGACACCAATTGAACTGAGTGGTGACAAAACAAATACATAAACCCTAAAAAAATACGAAAAACAAATATTATCAGAAACAGATACAAAACCAAATACGGGTGCGGACACAAAACACAAAAGCAGATCATTGTCGGAACCAAGAGACCCTTGAATAATGTAAGAAAACTCTATCAAACCAACAAAATTGCCAAATTGCTAAGATAGAATAAATATAAGCAGATGTCAAGCTTATATAATATAATGTGCCTAAGTTATCAACTTTGGCAATATTAAAAATATCTACCATCATACCTAACTCTAGTGCAACATTTAAATGACGAACTAGGGCAACTCGAGAGGGAGATTATATGCAAGTATATGCTGCCTAACATGGTCGCTTTAGCTCATTTCTGGAAACAAAATTTCCATTTTCGTGGTGGTTCTGCTGGAATACGTCGTTTCGTTTCCGTTTTCACATAAAAGTTTATGTTTATGTTCCGCAAAATTCTATTTTCGTTTCCGTATTCCTGTCTCCATTTTTCGTGAAAAAGTAGAAAACTTTCCGTTTTGTTTTCATCTCTATCTGTAGATGCATGGTCAAAGAAAATCATGGCTTGACTTCTCAAAAATATAATATACCTTATCGAAAGAAACAGAGGGAGTAAAAGTTCGCATAGCCAAAAAAAACATTAGACCGGCCACAGTGTATGTAAAAAGCGGTTCCATGCATGCTATGAATCAGTTTAATATATTTTCTAGCATCGCTTGTGAAAAGAAGCGGTTCCCTGATGACTCGGTTCGCTTCTTGGCAATAGAAAATGAATTTACGGCCGAGCGATCCTGGTGCATATATGAACTTTGCATTGTATTATATGATATTTCAATAATATTTGCATCATATAAGGGTTATATCAATGCTTTATAATGATTTTGGTAATATGTCATATTTTACCCATTTTTCTGAAATTAACCCTGCACTTGCAAAAAACCCTATTATCTATATTTTGATATTTCAGGGACCCAAACGACGTCCAAATGAGCTAAGATTTCACGGGGATCAGTTTTTGGAATGAAGAAAGAGTACGAGCCAAGAAAGCGCAAAAGTAGAAACCCGAGGAGCAAAAAGGGGTGGGCCCATTCCCTGGCTGCGTGTGGCACCTCATCACCCCCCTCTAGCCTCCGATGTCGTCGATTTTCGTCTCCGTGCCTTCGTCTTGACCTAAAAATGACTGTAAAAATAGCCCCCGACGGCTTTCGGAAGAGAGCGCCGCAGAAACACAGAAACCATAAGAAATAGAGACCTGGAGCTGCAGATTGGAGGTGAAAAACTCCGGCAGGGCGCTACCGACGTGGTCTCCACCTTCTCCAACGACTTCTCCACCGTCTCCATGATTAAGAAGGAGTAGTCCACCCCCTGGACTATGGGTTTGTGGATGTAGCTCTCTTCTCTCTTGATATTCACTAATTAGCATCGTATGAGCTTGCTGAACATGATTACGGTTATCTATGTATTATCCTTTGTGGTGGATCTTTTATGAGTTAATATATGTTTGAGATTGCAATAGTTTTGTCTCAGTTATGAAAGTATATGCATATTATGTACCCCGTTCTTGTTTACTTGTTTTGATCCAACATGTGTATGAGAGCGCGTGAGGGGGAACGTGCATTAGATGGAGTAACGGGGGGGGGGGGGGGGGGGGGGGGGGTGGCTAGTGGAGAAGCTGGCAACTGAAATCTCGTGATCCACTTGGGTTTTTACCTTACTTTGTTACCTCACTAGGGGATAAAGAAAATACCATGCTACCGGGGATGTTGGGTGTGACAATTGCCACTTCTCCATGACTAGATCTAGCATGTTCTTATTTTAACTTCACGTCATAGAACTTAAGGCTATACTCTGATTTATCTTAATACTAGGGTGCTTTGATTTAATTCACATCTTAGTGGAGTATAAGAGAGATTAATAACCAAAACATCTCTATGTTAGAACGTGATGCCCATATAATTATAACTTGTCATGAAACATTTGAAAGGACAGACGTCGCCTGGGCGGGGGGGGGGGGGGGGGGGGGTGAATAGGCGAATTAAAACTTTTTCCGAGGAGCCGGATTATCCAGTCCGAGAAGAACCCGGATATTCCGGTATGCTTCATAAAGGCGGAATAAAACTAGTGTTTTACTTTAACAAGCATACAACCTGATTATACTAGGTTCACCTATGTGCACCAACAACTTATGCTAAGAAATACAAGTAACAAGGTGATAGCAAGATGAATGACTTCAAGCACGAAGACTATCACAATGTAAAGTGCATAAGTAAAGAGCTCGGGTATAGAAGTAACCGAGGCACGCGGAGACGAAGATGTATTCCCGAGTTCCACCCAAAGGGTGTACGTCTCGTTGGAGAGGTGTGCGCAACCACAACAGGTTAGCCGTAACGCCACAAAGGCTCACCTTCTTCTCCTGATGAACTCACCACAAAAGGTTGCGAGTTCACCTTCCACTATTGATCCCCTTTGGTGCGGAGATCGAATCCCATACAACAATCTTGAGGCACACACCCACAACTTAATTGGGGGCTCCCAAGTGACCACAAAAGGTCTAGACCACAAAAGGTCTCGGCCACAAAAGGCCGGCCACAAAAGGCGTCTAGGGTCCAATGACCCAAGAGTAACAAGCTCACAAGTATCACAACCACGAATCCTCGTGGAGGTCTCAAACCGATGCAAATGCAATGGCAAGAGCACACAAAGTGTTCAAGTCCTTCACTCTCAAATTCCAACAAAGCAACAAATGCTTATGGGGGAATAAGAGAGGAAGAACAAGGAAAACACAAAGGAGTCAAATCCTTCACTCCCAAATCCCACCAAAAGCAACTAATGCTTATGGGGGGAGAAGAGAGGAAGAACAAAGGAGAAGAAATACAAAGGAACTCCAAGATCAAGATCCACTAGGTTCCCTCACTTAGAGGGGAGATTGATTGGTGGAACGGTGGATCTAGATCTCCTCTCACTATCCCCTCAAAGATATGCAAGAATCGTGGGAGGGATTGAGAGGGAGCAAGTTTTTCCAAGGCAACAATGGAGGAGAGAGAGAGAGAGGGAAAAACGTGCTTAAGTGCTTGGGAACCGATGAGGAAGAAAGCCCCCTTAAATAGGTCCCCGAAAAACCAACCGTTGGCAGCTCCGAAACCCGTAGCGGTACTACCGCTGGGGGCGGCGGTACTACCGCTGCGGACCGCCCATTTGACCGTTGGCTGCGCAGCGGCGGAACTGCCGCTGCACTACCGAAGCGACCAACTCGACGGTACTACCGCCAACCTCAGCGGTACTACCGATGTGAGCAGCAGTACTACCGTTGAGCTACCGCTAGAGGTACCGCTAACGAAACCCGAGGGCCGAAAACGGCGGTACCCCAAGCGGTATCGAGGGCGGTAGAAACCCCTCCATGGCAAGGTTCCAAAGCTGCGAAGATGTACGTGGCGGTACTACCGCTGGAACGACCGGTACTACCGCTGGCTAGCGGTACTACCGTTCTGGTACCGCTCGAGATACCGATGTGCCAACCCGAGGGCCAAAAACAGCGGTACCCCTAGCGGTAGCGCGCAACAGTGCACTTAGCAGCGCCGGAACCAGGTGCAGCGGTACTACCGCTGCTTGGAAAGACAGCAGCACGAAACTACCAGAAACCTCATAACATTTGCAAATGAACTCCGAAAGAGGTGAGACCAATTTTGTTGGAAAGATAGCGACGATAAGCACCCAACAATATTGCATCCCATAAATAGAGTAAAATCACCACACATGGCAAGGTGTGGGACTTTCCTCACGGTTGAACCGACAATATTTCTACCACCGAAAACGCAACGAGTTTTCCAAAGTAAAACCGTTTTCGATGAACAAGAGCTTGACATGGAGATTAACCAAGCTCTAGTTCCTCACCACCATAAAAGCCAAATAAGAACCAAGAAATATGATATGCCAAGTATGCAAAGGTTTGAGCTCTCCACAACGATGCGATCAAGTTACTCACTTGAGAGCCCCTCTTGATAGTACGTCTATCTATCCTATAGCCCTATCAAAATCATACCTTTGCCTTGAGCATTCCACTTGAGTTAGATGATGACTATCTTGATCTCTTCAAGTGGATCATCTTTCTTGATTGCGCGAGCACGCACATGCTTGATGAAGACTTCTTCAAATACTCCCCCATACCCATAATGGGAGAGTTCTCGCTAAGCTCCGTCTTCATGTATCTATAGCAAACTCCAAGCATAGGATCTCTTCGAGAAGCTTCTCTTGGTCTTGCACATCTCATCTTTTCTCACTAAGATGATGTCTTGAATCTTCAAGACATACTTGCACTATGCTCCACTCAACACATGACACTAGTAGAAAAAGGCTTATAGATGGAGGCCTTTTTGTGGCGCACCAAACATCATGCGCCACAGAAAAGCATTTTAGTGGCGCATCTTTTTGCATGCGCCACAGAATGTCCAATTTCTGTGGCGCACCCCACCTGATGCGCCACAGAAATATGACTTTCTGTGGCGCATGGGTTCAGGTGCGCCACAGAAATATGACTTCTGTGGCGCATCAGGTCACATGCGCCACAGAAATTCGACTTTCTGTGGCGCATCAGGTGGGGGCGCCACAAAAATTAGACCCCATGCGCCACAGAATTGCTGCAATCAGATCCCCCCCCCCGTGGATCGCCTTTTTAAGTTTGCGGAAAAAAGAAGAAAATGAAAAAAATGTTCAAAAAATTCCATCCTTTAAGATATGGTTAGGTATTAGTGTCTACTTCGTGTAGAATATTTGAAATATGAGTTTTGACATTTTATGCAAAATCACTGTAAAAAAAGTCGAACCGGCCATAACTTTTGCATACGACGTCGAAAAAATGCGTTTAATACCTTAAAAAAAACTAGAGAAAATTAGAAAATGGCCCACACCCGGGCTTGCCCGGTTTGGATTTTTCAGATTCTCCAAATTCCAAAAGGAAAAAAGTTATTTGAAAATGATTGTTTTCTCAGCAAAATCAAAAAAAAAAGAAAAAAAGAAAAAAAAATTATGTGGCGCACCGGGAGGGGGTGCGCCACAGAATTGTTGGGCGGGAAAATAATTCGAAATGGAGCAGCCAGCTCCCCCTTATCCTCTCCTCCTTCTCTCATTTCCTCCTCCTCTTCTCCACTTCTCCACCACCACTCCTCCTCTCCCTCCTCTTCTCCTCTTCCCTTCTCCACCACCACTCCTCCTCTCCTCTCCTCTAATTCTCCTCCCCCCTTCTCCTTCCTCCTCCTTCTCAACATATTCCGGCGACCTCCTCCTCCTCCTACTACTCCGGCGACCACCTCCACCTCCTCCTACTCCGACGACCACCTCCGACAACGACTTCCTCCGGCGACCACTGACGACGACGACGACCTTCGGCGACAACCACCACCTCCTCCTCCTGCTCCTCCTCCTCCTCCTCCTCCTCCTCCTCCTCCTCCTAAGGCGACCTCCTCCTCCTCCTCCGACCACGGGCTCCGACGAAACTCCGGCGACCTACTTCGGCGATCTCCTACACCCACCTCCGGTGACCTCCTCCACCCACTCCGGCGACGACCTCCTCCTCCTCCGACCACGGGCTCCGACGAAATTCCGGCGAAAAACGGACGGCTCCAGATCCAGATCTGGATCTGGCCGCCTTTTTTTTTAATTCAAAAAAATAATTTAGTGGCGCACCTAGGTGGGGTGCGCCACAGAAATATTTCTGTGGTGCATGGTGATGGGTGCGCCACAGAAATTTTGGATTTTTCTGTGGCGCACCGGCGGGGTGCGCCACAGAAATATATTTTAGTGGCGAGGATTCTGTGGCGCACCCCCCATTTCCTTGGGTGCGCCACAGAAAGGCTTTTTGGTGCGCCACTAGTAGCCCTTTTTCCACTAGTGTGAACATCCATCATAAACACCCTTAAATGGAACCTTGGTCATCAAATAAGCTTCAAGAGTCCAACACATGGACTCCACAATTCTCATGGACAAGATCTATAAGGATATCTCAATGCAAACATTAGTCCATAGAGATTGTCATTTAATTACCAAAACCACACATGAGGGAAAATGCTCTTTCAATCTCCCCCATTTTGGTAATTGATGACAATCTCTTTTGAGAGTGTTTATAATATGGAATTTAAAGAACAAGAATGGTTGCACTAACATCAAATACTACAAAGGTATGTTATGTTAGTCCATCCACATATATATAGAGCAAACTCCCCCATAATTTATGCACGTGTGTATGAACATGAATTCATTGCATATATTGTCAACCATTACCGATGGTGGAGTTTCCACTATATATAAAACCAAGCATCGAATGCAAAGGCAAGAAAGGCAAATACTTAAGAATATACCAAAGTACAAAGCCAATTCCATACAAACCTCCAAAACTTCTCCCCCATTGGCAACGATTACCGAAATGGGCGAAAAGCTTTAGAAGGACAACATAATAAGATCTCCTCCATGATTTATGCATTTCTCATGATATGAGTGAAATCAAATGCACATATCCAGTGACGAATAGATGGAGGGGATCAAACTATATTGAGGATCCAATGATTGCACAAGAAAGATACCAATTGAAATCCACTAGAAGGATACCAATTGAAAAAGAAGGATGCATTCACAAAGAAGCAAGCAATCAAAGGATCCAAAAACCAATTTGGACATAAGAAGATTTTATGATAAGATCAACCAAGTATTCTAAAAATCAAGAGGGAACTCCCCAAGGTACGTGCACAATGAAGGATTTGTATTTCAAAATAGTCTGCACAACATGGAATCCTAACTTCCTCCTAGATAATTTTGAACACAAATAAGACCAAGATAGTTTAGGTGGGGAAAGAAGAAATACAACTTGCAACAAACAAATGTTGAGCAACAAGAGAAAGAAGTGACAAATGAAGACTTGCTCAACCGGAAAAAGATGGATGTGTGATACGTCTCAAACATATCTATAATTTCTTATGTTCCATGCTTATATTATACCAATTGCTACATGTTTTATATACAGTTTGCATTGTTTTATGCATTTTCTGGGACTAACCTATTAACAAGATGCCACAGTGCCAGTTCCCTGTTTTCTGTTGTTTTTGGTTTCAGAAAACCACTTAAGGAAATATTCTCGGAATTGGACGAAATTAATACAAAAGTCCCTATTTTTCACGGGAGGTTCCAGAACACCGGAGAGCTAACGGAGAGGGGCCACGAGGCCCCCAGATGAGGTGCCGGCGCGGCCCCACTTCTGGCCGCGCCAGCACCTGATGACGGGGCCTCGGCCCTCCACCGCCTTCGCCCTTTCACCTACTTAAAGCCCCCGACAATACAAGACCTAACACCCGAACACTTTTCCACGAAACATTACGGAGCCGCCGCCGTCGTCAACCCTAGTTTGGGAGGGTTCAGAAGCTCTTCCCGGCACCCTGTCGGAGAGGGGAATCATCACCGGAGGGCTCTACATCACCATGCCCGCCTCCGGACTGATGCGTGAGTAGTTCATCCTTGGACTACGGGTCCATAGCAGTAGCTAGATGGTTGTCTTCTCCTATTGTGCCATCATGTTTAGATCTTGTGAGCTGCCTAACATGATCAAGATCATCTTTATGTAATGCTACATGTTGTGTTTGCTGGGATCCGATGGATATTGAATACTATGTCAGTTGCTTCATAATATATCATGTCGTGTGTTGTTTATGATCTTGCATGCTCTCCGTTGCTAGTAGATGCTCTGGCCAAGTAGATGCTTGTGACTCCAAGAGGGAGTATTTATGCTCGATAGTGGGTTCATGTCTCTATTTAATCTGGGGTAGTGACAGCAAGCTCTAAGATTGTAGATGTACTGTTGCTACTAGGGATAAAACAGTAGTACTTTGTCTAAGGATAATTGTATTACTTACATTACACACTTTGCCTAATGCAATAATCTGTTGCTTGCAACTTAATACTGAAATGGGTGCGGACGCTAACCGGAAGGTGGATTATTAGTCATAGATGCGGTTGGAACGGTCTATGTATATTGTTGTAATGCCCAAATGAATCTCATACTAGACATCATGATATTAGTATATGCATCATTATGCAGCTCTTTATTCTGTCAATTGCCCAGCTGTAATTTGTTTACCCACATGTATGCTATTATTATTATTTATGGAGAGACACCACTAGTGAACTGTGGACCCCGGTCCTTTTCTTTAAACTGATAATACAACCAACTGGAAACTGCTTTCTTTCATTCTCTGCAAACATCATATTCCACAGATACGTTTAATCCTTTGTTACAGCAAGCCGGTGAGATTGACAACCTCACTGTTTCGTTCGGGCAAAGTACTTTGATTGTGTTGTGTGCAGGTTCCACGTTGGTGATCGTAAACGGCGCCACCGACAACCTTCAGACGTGTTCTTCATCTCCTACTGGTTCAATAACCTTGGTTTCATAACTGAGGGAGACTTGCTGCTGCACTCATCATACCTTCCTCTTGGGGTTTCCCAACAACACCACCATGTGCATCAAGCAAGTTTTCTGGCGCTGTTGCCGGGGAGATCAAGACACATCTGCAAGGGGAGTCTCTCACTTCCCAATCTCTTTACTTTGTTTTTGTCTTGCTTAGTTAAATTTTATTTCCTGTTTAGTTTGTTATTAAATATCAAAAAACACAAAAAAAAATAGTTACTTGCATTTTATTTACTTTGCTATTATCTTGTTTGCTTCTTATTATCAAAAACACAAAAAAATTAGTTACTTGCATTAATATTTATATTTCGGTTTGCTTTTAAATTTTGCTAAAATGACTACTGCTGAGAATACTAAGTTGTGTGACTTTACTAGCACCAACAATAATGATTTTATATGCACACCTATTGCTCCACCTGCTTCCAAAGCAGAATTCTTTTAAATTAAATCTGCTTTGTTAAATCTTGTCATGAAAGAGCAATTTTCTGGTGTTAGTTCTGATGATGCTGCTGCCATCTAAATAATTTTGTTGAACTTTGTGAAATGCAAAAATATAAGGATATAGATGGGGATATTATAAAACTGAAATTATTTCCTTTCTCCTTGAGAGGAAGAGCTAAAGAATGGTTACTTTCATTGCCTAGTAATAGTATTGATTCTTGGATTAAATGCAAAGATGCTTTTATTGGAAAATACTATCCTCCTGCTAAGATCATTTCCCTAAGGAGTAGCATTATGAACTTTAAGAAATTTGATAATGAACATGTTGCTCAAGCTTGGGAAAGAATGAAATCTCTGGTTAAGAATTGCCCAACCCATGGACTGACTGCTTGGATGATCATCCAAACCTTCTATGCAGGACTAAATTTTTCTCCAAGAAATTTATTGGATTCGGCTGCTGGAGGTACTTTTATGTCCATCACTTTGGGGGCTGCAACAAAACTTCTGGACAATATGATGGTTAATTATTCTAAGTGGCATACTGAAAGAACTCCTCAAGGTAAGAAGGTATATTCTGTTGAAGAAACCTCCTCTTTGAGTGAAAAGATTGATATGATCATGTCTATGCTTGTGAATGGTAAATCTCATATGGATCCTAATAATGTTCCCTTAGCTTATTTAGTTGCACAAGAAGAGCATGTTGATGTGAACTTCATTAAAAATAATAATTTCAACAACAATGCCTATAGGAACAACTATGGTAATAATAACTACAAGCCCTATCCTCCTAATAATGGTAATTCTTATGGTAATTCTTATAGCAATAATAGGAACATCTCCTCTGAACTTGAAACCGTGTTAAAAGATTTTATCACTACACAAACTTCCTTTAATAAAACTGTTGAGGAAAAGCTTGGGAAAATTAATATTCTTGCCTCTAAAGTTGATAGTCTTGTTATTGCTTAAAAATCTGAAGTCATGCCTAATGATACTAATGAGAGTAATACCCTTGCTAAAATTAATGCTATCCAAGTTTGAATTGATGAAAATGTTAGGATGATGGCTGAATTGCGTGCTAGATGGGAAAGAGAGGAAGAATTAGCTAAAGATGATGATATTGTTAGAGTTTGCACCATTACTACTACTGAAAATAATGTTACTTCACATGCTAGTAAGCCTCCTACTATTAATGGTAACATAATTGGTGTTGGCAATGTTTCTTCTACTACTGCCAAATGTTTAAAATTGCCTAAAACTCCTAAAACTATGTTTGATAAAAGTGCTGAAATTTTTAAGAGCATAGGAAATAATTGTCCCATTACTTTTGATGATAATGAGTTTGATTATGATAATTGTAATATCTCTGAAGTTATTAAGTTCTTGCAAAAGCTAGCTACAAGTCCTAATGCTAGTACTTTAAATATGGCTTTTACTACACATATTACAAATGCTCTCATTAAAGCTAGGGAAGAAAAATTAAAACTTGAAGCTTCTATCCCTAAGAAGTTAGAAGATGGTTGGGAGCCCATCATTAAGATAAAATTGAATGAATTTGATTGCAATTCTTTGTGTGATCTTGGTGCAAGTATTTCTGTTATGCCTAAGAAACTTTATGATATGTTTGACTTGCCACCTTTGGAACATTGCTATTTGGATGTTTTTCTTGCTGATAATGCTTTGAAGAAACCTTTGGGGAGAGTTAATGATGTTCATGTCATGGTTAATAATAACCTTGTCCCCGTTGATTTTATTGTCTTGGATATTGAGTGCAACCCCTCTTGTCCTATTGTTTTGGGAAGACCTTTCCTCCGCACGGTTGGTGCTATTATTGATATGAAAGAAGGAAATATAAGGTAAAACTTCCCACTTAAGAAAGGTATGGAACACTTCCCTAGGAAGAAGATGAAGCTACCTTTTGATTCTATTATTCGTACAAATTATAATGTTGATGCTTCTTCTTTTGGAAATACTTGAGTTTTGCTTTCTGTGCCTAGCTGAAAGGCGTTAAAGAAAAGCGCTTATGGGAGACAACCCACTTTTTATTTCTGTTATTTTATTTTCTTGAGTCAAGGAACATGCCTACCTCTGTAGCAATTCCTTTGTATCTTTACTTTATTGCATAGTTGTGCCAAGTTAAGCCTCTAGTAGAAAGTTGATGCTAGATTTGGATTTCTGCGCAGTAACAGTTTTTCTGCTGTCCACCGTTAAATTCATAACTCTTCGCAGAAAAATCAAAATGACCTGGGATTGTTTGTGCGTGATCCTCATATATGTATGCAACTTTCATTAGTTTTGAGTTTTCTGATTTGAGCAAGTTAAGTGCCTCCAAAAAATTCGTCTCTACAGACTGTTCTGTTTTTGACAGATTCTGCCATCTATTTTGCATTGGTTCTTTTGCTGTTTTTGAATGGATCTTTTTGTTCCATAAAATTCCAGCGACTGTATCTAATGTCCAGTACCATGATAATGATTGTCTCCACTCAGAATATGAGAATTTTTGATTATGCACTAACCCTCTAATGAAGTTTACTTTGAGTTTGGTGTGGAGGAAGTTTTCAAGGATCAAGAGAGAGGATGATATGATGTGATCAAGAAGATGAAAGGGCCTAAGCTTGGGGATGCCCCCGTGGGTCACCCAAGCATATTTCAAGAAGACTCAAGCGTCAAATCTTGGGGATGCCCAAGGCATCCCCTTCTTCATCAACAACTTATCAGGTTATCTCTAGTGAAACTATATTTTAATTCTGCCACATCTTATGTGATTTACTTGGAACGTCTGTTTGTTTTTATTTTTGCTTTTGTTATTTTTATTTTCTGAATAAAATGGATCCTAGCATTCTTGTGTGGGAGAGAGACACGCTCCGCCTTTTCATTTGAATACTCCTATTCTTCACTTATACTTGTTGAGTATTCTTCTATAGCTACTGTAATACTTTCAGCTCTTATTTTTCATGCACCTCTTGTTCAGAGCTGTGAGTTCTCATATGTTATACTCTCTTGCTTCATTGTTAAATACTTGGAGAGTTTTTGTTTTAAATAAGTTGATTGGTGTTTGGTTAAGAACAGAAAATGTTAAATGTGGTAGATGGTATAACTAAATGATACATAATCTTGTAGATCATTAAATTGTGTCACTTGAATCATTGATGTTGTTTTGAGATATCAATATGCTTAATGGTAAAACATGATGGTTTAGTAAAGTGGAATGATTACTGGTTGGTCTAGAAAAATTGAAGCTGTGCCACACTAAATATCCAGTTGATAGCATAATGATATATGACTTCTAATGTTAAAAACAACCGTAATGACTTTATGTTATGCACTACGGTCGGGGTCCCAACAGTGACTTGTTCATTTGCCACAGTCCCTCATGGAGTGATTTTCATTATGCCTTGTAAGATCATATTTCTAGTTGGAATCTTTTTGCTTGTGACTTCTAAAGCTGCGGTTTTCATGGCACTTCCACCACCATATTTGCTAGCCTCTTCGGTACTTTGCATTGCCCTTTCTCACATTGAGAGTTGGTGCATACTTCGCGGGTACATCCAAAACTCGTGGGATATCTTCATCATGTCCTCCTACACATAAGCCAAATATCTTCCTCAAAACATCCACCATACCTACCTACTACAGCATTTCCATAGCTGTTCCGAGATATATTGCCACGCAACTTTCATCTTACACATTACATGACTTGTTGTCATTCACCATTTATAAATTGCTTTGCATGATTCTATATAGTTGATGTGTGGTTTTACCCATGTTACGCTAGATCATTGCATATCCTGCTACACTGGCAGAGGCACCATTTCATACATTATGTTTTATTCCTTATGAGGTCCTTGTATCAAAAGTGTGTTGTCATATTAGAATGTTTGCCCCTAAAAGTGAAAAGAGCCATGGAGGCCATCGAAAAGAGAAACAGAAAAATACAAAAAAATACAAAAAAAATTAAAAAAAAGAAAGATAGAATAAAAAAAGGGGGCAACATTACTACTCTTTATCCACACTTGTGCTCATGTTATAGCACCTGTAATCTTCATAGCCATCATTTGTGCTCATGTTTAGCACCTTCACTCCATATGAGAGAGTTTTCATGTTTTACTTGTATAACTATGCTGTGAACTTTACATTATAGAACTTGGCTTGTATATTCCAATGATGAGCCTCCTCAAAAGTGCTCTAGGTCTTCATGAGCAAGCAAGTTAGATGCACCCCCACTAGTTCCATTGGAGAGCTTTCATACACTTATAGCTCTATGTGCATCCGTTGTGTGGCAATCACTACTCCTTGCATAGCTTCGATTGTAAGACTTCCTCTTGTCTAATGATCACTTTCAGCTGTGTGAGATTTTCTTCCGTTGGCCTTCCAAACCCCCCTTATTATTCTTTTAGCCACAACATCATGGTGCTAGGAACCAACGCTGAACACTTCTTGTTTTTGAGTGAACAAATAGAGAGATGATCTTCTACGTGCATATTGTTATTGCTTGACTTGATCCTTTCACAAAGTTGTCATGAGTGTTTGATTCATTAGATGATTATATTGTTATTCTTGAAGCTTAAATCATCTTTAATATCTACTTTGCACGGTTGATTGTTCTCTAGTACTAATTCATTGAAAGTTTTACTTTGTTCTTCCTACTTGTTTATTCATTACTCATTTGATATCAATATAAACTACAACTTTTATTCATTTGATCTCAATTTACATACATTACATTATTATATGATCAAGATTGTGTGAAAGCATGTCACTTCAGAAATTATTGTTGTCATCGTTTTACCTACTCGAGGACGAGTAGAACTAAGCTTGGGGATGCTTGATACGTCTCAAACGTATCTATAATTTCTTATGTTCCATGCTTATATTATACCAATTGCTACATGTTTTATATATACTTTGCATTGTTTTATGCATTTTCTTGGACTAACCTATTAACAAGATGCCACAGTGCCAGTTCCCTGTTTTCTGCTGTTTTTGCTTTCAGAAAACCACTTAAAGAAATATTCTCGGAATTGGACGTAATTAATACCAAAGTCCCTATTTTTCACGGGAGGTTCCAGAACACCGGAGAGCTAACGGAGAGGGGCCACGAGGCCCCCAGATGAGGTGCCGGCGCGGCCCCACTTCTGGCCGCCCCAGCACCTGATGACGGGGCCTCGGCCCTCCACCGCCTTCGCCCTTTCGCCTACTTAAAGCCCCTGACAATACAAGACCTAACACCCGAACACTTTTCCACGAAACATTACGGAGCCGCCGCCGTCGTCAACCCTAGTTCGGGAGGGTTCAGAAGCTCTTCCCGGCACCCTGCCGGAGAGGGGAATCATCACCGGAGGGCTTTACATCACCATGCCCGCCTCCGGACTGATGCTTGAGTAGTTCATCCTTGCACTACGGGTGCATAGCAGTAGCTAGATGGTTGTCTTCTCCTATTGTGCCATCATGTTTAGATCTTGTGAGCTGCCTAACATGATCAAGATCATCTTTATGTAATGCTACATGTTGTGTTTGCTGGGATCCGATGGATATTGAATACTATGTCATTTGCTTCATAATATATCATGTTGTGTGTTGTTTATGATCTTGCATGCTCTCCATTGCTAGTAGATGCTCTGTCCAAGTAGATGCTTGTGATTCCAAGAGGGAGTATTTATGCTCGATAGTGGGTTCATGTCTCTATTTAATCTGGGGTAGTGACAGCAAGCTCTAAGATTGTAGATGTACTGTTGCTACTAGGGATAAAACAGTAGTACTTTGTCTAAGGATAATTGTATTACTTACATTACACACTTTGCCTAATGCAATAATCTGTTGCTTGCAACTTAATACTGAAAGGGGTGCGGACGCTAACCGGAAGGTGGATTATTAGTCATAGATGCGATTGGAACGGTCTATGTATATTGTTGTAATGCCCAAATGAATCTCATACTAGACATCATGACATTAGTATATGCATCATTATGCAGCTCTTTATTCTGTCAATTGCCCAGCTGTAATTTGTTTACCCACATGTATGCTATTATTATTATTATTATTTATGGAGAGACACCACTAGTGAACTGTGGACCCCGGTCCTTTTCTTTAAACTGATAATACAACCAACTGCAAACCGCTTTCTTTCATTTTCTGCAAACATCATCTTCCACACATACGTTTAATCCTTTGTTACAACAAGCCGGTGAGATTGACAACCTCACTGTTTCGTTGGGGCAAAGTACTTTGATTGTGTTGTGTGCAGGTTCCGCGTTGGTAATCGTAAACGGCGCCACCGACAACCTTCAGACGTGTTCTTCATCTCCTACTGGTTCGATAAACTTGGTTTCATAACTGAGGGAAGACTTGCTGTTGCACTCATCATACCTTACTCTTGGGATTTCCCAACAACACCACTGTGTGCATCAATGTGTCATGGAAATACATTTTAGGAGACTAAACATGAAGGGGATCGCAGGCAGAAAACAATAATTTTTTTAACAACGATAACCTTAAACTAGCCAGGATCTATACTATGCAGATATAGTAATACGGAGGAGATCGATATACATACCCTTGTAGACCGAAATGCGGGGATTACGCTCCAGCACAAGCGTTGTCGATGAAGCCGACGAAGACGACCTCGAGGTCGTGTAGAGGAAGAAGACCTCCGAGCACCACTAGTGTGGCACCTCGCAGGGATCCACACACATACGGTGAAGACGATGACCTCCGGGCTCCGATCCAGGGACGAGCAGCGGAAGACTTGGACCGGAAGACCAGTAGCACGGCGGTGTGCGTATGGTGTAGAGAACTTCACCTTGGCGCAACTCCAATGGAGGAATCACGTTTCAAGGAGAAGAAGAGAGAGAGAGATTGGTTGTTCTTTAAAGGCCAAGGGGGCACCTCTATATATAGGTGGAGGGGGGCTGCCAGCCTTGCTGGCTGGGTGGTGTGGGACTATTCCCACACCAGCCCGCCCCCAAGGGGTGCGCCGGCCCTAGGTGGGCCCCATTTGGCCCACCTAGGGCAGCCCCCTTTCCTCATGCGCACCTAGGGGGGAAATTTCCCCCTTATGGGCCTTCTCTCCCATGGGAAGGCCCATTTAAGGTGGGCTGCCTTTTAAATTCCGAAAATCATTAAATCAAAATGTATTTAACTATTAATTACACTAATTAATATTAAACACACATTATCTAATTTATTCCGGCTCCGAAAACTATTTCGTCGCTCTCCGATCTTCATCGGATCTTTCCCGGGACGCTCCCGGTGCTCTCTTCTAATTTCTCTTCCGGTAAACTTGTCGACTCCCCTTAAGTGTGTTACCCTAGCGGTTCGAGATCTCGCCAGACATGATCGAGACGCGCTCTCCGATCAATGACTAATTCGTGGACCTTGGATACCCAGAATTAATCCCTGTGACATAACGAATAACTTTGTCGTTCGAACCAAGACGTCGAGTCTTAAACCTTTTGCCATGGCGATACTTAGCGTGTCCGAGACTCGTTCATAGATATCGCGATACCTAGCTTGATCTCGTTACCGACAACACTATCTTCTACTCGTCCATGATATTATGTCCTGGTGACCTAGTCACATGCTTGCAAGCTTATTTGACATAATCTCACCGAGTGGGCCCTAGAGTATCTATCCTGCTATGCGGACCGGCAAATCCCGCTCTTGATCCCTCGTCTCAACATACTCCCTTCCGATACCCGAGAGGGACACCTTTATTGTCATACTATTAAGACATGACGTTTGATGCAATCAAAGTATCCTTCAGGAATAGCAATAAGAGTTGATCTCACGGTCAAAGGCGTAATGACTACGTCCTACAAATATTGGGCATGTCCATCACATCGTTCTACCAACGATATGACTCCATTGTCAACTGACACCATGTCACATGATCGGGAAACCTCGATCATCGATTGCACAATGAACTAGTCACGTAGAGGCTACTAGGGACCTGGTTGTCTTACGTATCACACGTGTATTAATGTTTCCGCTTAATACAGTTATAGCATGACACAAAAACGTATTATGAACAAATGAGATATGATAAATAAAACACTTTATTAATTGCCTCTAGGGCATATCTCCTTCGGTCTCCCACTTGCACTAGAGTACAATTTATTCTAGATTACAATTTGGTAAAAGCCTAACACCCATAGCATTTTGGTGTTTTACATGCTTGTCAAGTAGAAGAGGCTTCGTCAGAGGATCTACCACATTCAGATCCGTATGCACTTTGCAAATCTTCACATCGCCTTCCTGTACATACTGTCGTATCACATGGAAGCGTCGGAGAATGTGTTTGGCAGTTGAGTGAGACCTTGGTTCCTTCGCATTAGCAATAGCACCCGTGTTGTCACAATAGAGGGTTACAGGGTCTTGCGCGCTAGGGAACACTCCAAGCTCGATGATGAACTTCCTCAGCCACACAGCTTCATTCGCGGCTTCAGAAGCAGCGATGTACTCCGATTCCATTGTAGATTGGGCCACTATGGGTTGCTTCCCACTCCTCCAGCTTACAGTGCCTCCGTTCACCTTGAAAACATATCTTGTTTGTGACTTAGAGTCATCTGGGTCTGTTCAGAAACTTGCATCAACATAACCTGTTACGCCAAGTTCTTCTTCACAGTCACCATACACAAGGAACATTTCCTTTGTCTTCTTGAGATGCTTAAGAATGTTCTTAACAGCTACCCAATGATCCTTTCCAGGATTACTTTGGAACCGGCTCGTCAAGCTAAGAGCCAATGCTACATCAGGTCGAGTACTTAACATGGCATACATGATCGATCCTATGGCTGAAGCATAGGGATGTTTAGCCATCTCGGCTCTATCATGTTCCGTCACCGGACACTGAGCCTTGCTCAATGTTTTATTCTTGATAACTGGTAGAGAACCTCTCTTTGCCGTCTCCATACCGAACCGTTTCAGTATTTTATCAAGATAAGTACTCTGACTCAACGCTAATAGACGTCTTGATCTATCACGATAGATTTTAATGCCTAAAACGTATGCAGCATCTCCTAAGTCCTTCATTGAAAATTTACTATTTAAATACTTCTTCACGCTATTCAGAAGATCCACATCATCCCCTATTAGTAATATATCATCCACATATAGAACTAGGAACACAACTGAGCTCCCACTCATTTTCTTGTAAATACAGGTCTCTTCTATATTTTGGATAAATCCAAAACCTTTGATCACCTCATCAAAGCGAAGATTCCAGCTCCGAGATGCTTGCTTCAGTACATAAATGGAACGCTGAAGCTTGCATACCTTGCCAGCATTTTCTGGATCGACAAAACCTTCAGGTTGTACCATATACAACTCTTTCTCAATGTTACCATTTAGGAACGCTGTTTTGACATCCATCTGCCATATTTCATAGTCGTAATATGCAGCAAGTGCTAGCAAAACCCGAATAGACTTTAGCATCGCTACCGGTGAAAATGTTTCATCGTAGTCAATTCCATGAACTTGTCGGAAACCCTTTGCGACAAGCCGAGCTTTATAGACGGTCACATTACCATCAGCATCAGTCTTCTTCTTAAAGATCCATTTATTTTCGACGGCCTTGCGCCCTTCGGGAATCTCCATCAAAGTCCATACTTTGTTGTCATACATGGATCCTATTTCGGATTTCATGGATTTAAGCCATTTCTCGGACTCAGGGCTTGCCATAGCCTCTTTGTAGTTCGTAGGTTCGTCTTGTTCAATTAACATGACGGTGCAAACCAGGTTGCCGTACCACTCAGGAGCGATACGAGGTCTCCCAGACCTACGAAGTAGAATAGTATTCTCGACATTTTCTCCCACTCCATCTGTGGAGGACGTTTCCGGAACAGTTTCCGTTGCGCCACTCGGAATTTCGAGTTCAGGATCAAAAATCTCGTCGAGGTCTATTTTCCTCCCACTTACTCCTTTGGCGAGAAACTCCTTCTCGAGAAAGGTGCCGTTCTTCGCAACAAACGTTTTGCCCTCGGCTTGGTTGTAGAAGGTGTATCCTATGGTTTCCCGCGGATACCCTACAAAGACGACTTTCTCCGATTTCGGTTCGAGTTTGTCGGGCTGTAGTTTCTTAACATACGCCTCACAACCCCAGACCTTCAGAAACGACAACTTAGGTTTCTTGCCATGCCATATCTCATACGGTGTCGTTGCTACGGATTTGGACGGAGCCCTATTTAAAATGAATGCGGCTGTTTCTAATGCATATCCCCGAAAAGATACGGGCAAGTCGGTGAGAGACATCATAGACCGGACGCTATCTAATAGGGTACGATTACGTCGCTCGGACACACCGTTGCGTTGCGGTGTTCCTGCCGGCGTAAGTTGCGGCACGATGCCACAGGCCTTCAGATGTGTGCCAAACTCAAAACTCAAATATTCGCCACCACGATCGGATCGAAGGTGCTTGATTTTCTTGTTGAGTTGGTTTTCAACTTCACTTTGAAATTCTTTGAACTTTTCAAATGTTTCAGACTTGTGTTTCATCAAATAGATATACCCATATCTACTCAAGTCATCGGTGAAGGTGACAAAATAACGATAACCATTGCGTGTCGACATGCTCATCGGTCCACACACATCTGTATGTATGACTCCCAATAAGTCCGACGCCCGTTCCATGAAACCATTGAACGGTGTCTTGGTCATCTTGCCCATGAGGCACGGTTCGCATGTGTCGAGGGATCCAAAATCCAACGAGTCTAAAAGTCCATCGGTATGGAGTTTCTTCATGCGCTTTATACCAATATGACCGAGAAGGCAATGCCACATATACATGGCGGTATCGCTACTAAGTTTAATCCTCTTGGCATCAATGTTATGGATGTGAGTACTACGATCGAGATTCAACAAGAATAAACCATTATTCATAGGAGCATCAACATAAAAGATATCATTCATCGAAATAGCACAACCACTTGATACTGAATTGAATGAATATCCGTCTTGCAACAAGCAAGAACCACTTATAATGTTTACACTCAAACTTGGTACAACATAACACTTATTTAAAACCAAAACTAATCCTGATGGTAGATGTAGAGGGAGTGTGCCGACAGCCACCACGTCAACTCTTGATCCGTTGCCGACGCACATCGTCACCTCATCCTTTGCCAGGCGCCGTTTATTCCGTAACTCCTCCTGAGAGTTACAAATGTGAGCAACAGAACCGGTATCAAATACCCAGGTATTACTACGGGCGCATGTAAGGTACACATCAATAACATGTATATCAAATATACCTTTCTCTTTTCCGACAATCTTGCCGGCCTTCTTATCTTCCAGATACTTGGGGCAGTTGCGCTTCCAGTGACCATCTCCCTTGCAGTAGAAGCATTCCACGCCAGGTTTGGGACCAGGTTTGTTAGTCTTGGATTTGGCAACGTATTTGCCATCCTTCTTAGACTTCCATTTCTTCCTTCCCTTGCCGCCAGATTTCTTGAAATCGACGGTCTTGTTGACCATCAACAACGTGTGCTCCTTCTTGATTTCCACTTCAGCAGTCTTGAGCATCACGAACACTTCAGACAGGGACTTAGCCATGCCCTGCATGTTATAGTTCATGACGAAGCCTTTGTAGCTAGGAGGCAACGATTGCAGCACTCTATCAATCGCCAGCTCATCAGGAATCTTGCATTCCAGAGCATTCAGGCGTTGAACGTAGCCAGACATTTTGACCACGTGCTCGCTCACACTGCTATGCTATTCCATCTTGGCTGAGAAGAAAAGCTCAGAAGCTTCATATCTCTCAGCCTTAGCCTGCGGCGCAAAGACAGCCTTGAGATCAGAAATTATCTCAAAAGCACTCATCTTCTCAAAGCGCTTTTGCAGGTCGGCTTCCATGGCGTAGAGCATGCCACTCTGGACAAAAGAGGAATCATCCGACTTGGTCTGATAGAGCTTCTTCTCATCATCGGAGACATTGTCTGCAGGAGGGTCACCTAGGGCGGCTTCAATGACGTAAGCCACCCTGTGGGGAGTGAGGAGGATCCTCAGGTTGCGGAACCAGGACATGAAGTTTGACCCATTGGCCTTAAGCTTTTCTTTCTCAAGGAACAGGCCTAGGTTAAAGGTGGGACGAGACATCTACAATGGAATTTGCAAAACATAAGACTTTGTCCATAAAATTTTGAGTTCAAGTTTTAGAAAATAACTATAAGAACTCCCACTCAAAACGAATATCCCTCTAATCGCTTTAGTGATTACACGACCCTAATCCATTGTGCAACCCCTCATCGTCAGAGCCGGCAACACAACTTCAAATGTAGACATCGAAATTTCAATCACAACAACTTTGTGACTCATGCTCGACCTTTCGGTCACCGTGTTCCGAGGCCATGTCTGTACATGCTAGGCTCGCCATAATAACCTTCAACGTATACGCTTGTGCAAACATGTCTTACACCCACTGTATGCGAACGACGATATGTATGACACCCGATCGTCACGGCCTGCCTCATAACGTAGAACTTTCTTGGTGGTGCACGTCGAAGGGAGAACACTAATGGTATTTTGGAGGGATCATCTTATATTACTACCGCCGTGTAACTAATATATAATAATATATATATATACATAATATAAGATGCACTCAAAACATCAATATGTAATGCGACGTGACATGGTCCTTACGCCGATGGTCTCCTTCGCGCCCACAGTTTATAAACAATTTAATAAACCTACCTTGACCATATCACATTGCCCCTGCAAAATAAAGTTAGACGCGTTCTACTTTATCTTTTGCATATTTTACGTGGCTTGGAGCTGTCGTAAATAGAACCGCTTCATACCTACGAACCTATGACCACAACAACGATCAAATAATTGCATATTTATTTATCCCTCTTGGTCCCTCCATTGAAAATGCAAAGCCAACTAATGAGAGAGAGACAGACACCCGCCAGCCACAGATACGGTACAAGCCGTATGTCAGTTGTGGAACCAGTCTCGCGTAAGCGTACGCGTAAAGTCGGTCCGGGCCGCTTCATCAACTCAATGCCGCCGGCAATGCAAGTGCACGCGAGAGGGTAGCAAATAAAATAACGATGTCCCCGTGATAAACACGGGTTCTAAAATCGTACAGCTATATCTACGCATAGATCGGCTCTGATACCACTGAAGGGGATCGCAGGCAGAAAACAATAAATTTTCTAACAACGATAACCTTAAACTAGCCAGGATCTATACTATGCAGATATAGTAATACGGAGGAGATCGATATACATACCCTTGTAGACCGAAACGCGGGGATTACGCTCCCGCACAAGCGTTGTCGATGAAGCCGACGAAGACGACCTCGAGGTCGTGTAGAGGAAGAAGACCTCCGAGCACCACTAGCGTGGCACCTCGCAGGGATCCACACACATACGGTGAAGACGATGACCTCCGGGCTTTGATCCAGGGACGAGCAGCGGAAGACTTGGACCGGAAGACCAGTAGCACGGCGGTGTGCGTATGGTGTAGAGAACTTCACCTTGTCGCAACTCCAATGGAGGAATCACGTTTCAAGGAGAAGAAGAGAGAGAGAGAGATTGGTTGTTCTTTAAAGGCCAAGGGGGCACCTCTATATATAGGTGGAGGGGGGCTGCCAGCCTTGCTGGCTGGGTGGTGTGGGACTATTCCCACACCAGCCCGCCCCCAAGGGGTGCGCCGGCCCTAGGTGGGCCCCATTTGGCCCACCTAGGGCAGCCCCCTTTCCTCATGCGCACCTAGGGGGGAAATTTCCCCCTTATGGGCCTTCTCTCCCATGGGAAGGCCCATTTAAGGTGGGCTGCCTTTTAAATTCCGAAAATCATTAAATCAAAATGTATTTAACTATTAATTACACTAATTAATATTAAACACACATTATCTAATTTATTCCGGCTCCGAAAACTATTTCCTCGCTCTCCGATCTTCATCGGATCTTTCCCGGGACGCTCCCGGTGCTCTCTTCTAATTTCTCTTCCGGTAAACTTGTCGACTCCCCTTAAGTGTGTTACCCTAGCGGTTCGAGATATCGCCAGACATGATCGAGACGTGCTCTCCGATCAATGACTAATTCGTGGACCTTGGATACCCAGAATTAATCCCTGTGACATAACGAATAACTTTGTCGTTCGAACCTACACGTCGAGTCTTAAACCTTTTGCCATGGCGATACTTAGCGTGTCCAAGACTCGTTCATAGATATCGCGATACCTAGCTTGATCTCGTTACCGACAACACTATCTTCTACTCGTTCATGATATTATGTCCTGGTGACCTAGTCACATGCTTGCAAGCTTATTTGACATAATCTCACCGAGTGGGCCCTAGAGTATCTATCCTGCTATGCGGACCGGCAAATCCCGCTCTTGATCCCTCGTCTCAACATACTCCCTTCCGATACCCGAGAGGGACACCTTTATTGTCATACTATTAAGACATGACGTTTGATGCAATCAAAGTATCCTTCAGGAATAGCAATAAGAGTTGATCTCACGGTCAAAGGCGTAATGACTACGTCCTACAAATATTGGGCATGTCCATCACATCGTTCTACCAACGATATGACTCCATTGTCAACTGACACCATGTCACATGATCGGGAAACCTCGATCATCGATTGCACAATGAACTAGTCACGTAGAGGCTACTAGGGACCTGGTTGTCTTACGTATCACACGTGTATTAATGTTTCCGCTTAATACAGTTATAGCATGACACAAAAACGTATTATGAACAAATGAGATATGATAAATAAAACACTTTATTAATTTCCTCTAGGGCAGATCTCCTTCAAAACAAGGATGAGCCTAAGCATCACCATAGTCTTTCAAAATATGAGGCACATAGTGCATATTATGTATTTCGCATACAAGCACACCAAAGAAGACAAAGGAAATAGGATCACAAGCTTATTAAGAGGCAATGTGATACCGAAAGAAGAGCAAAGCTTGTGCCTTTTAGAGATCACCAAAGAATGAAGAAAGTAATGAAAGGTGATCACTAAAGATTTTGAATACCAATTAAAGATGTAACTACTCTGATGTGTATAAGTTTCTAGGTAGACACTAAGTCAACAAAGAAACATGCACGCACAACAATAAGTACAAGGTAAAGACCATGATATCCAAGAGGAAGTCATAAATACACCGATAAGATTTTTGCTTAAAAGCAAAGCACATAGCTCAAAATAATCTTAAAGGGCATAGATGAACTTCCAACACCAAATTCTCAAAGCATCACAAATACCCACATAGGATAAGTGATAGTTGGGATGATTCGATAAAGATAACAAATATCACATAAGGCAAATGATTTTGAGAATTCATCAATATTGCACAAGAGAGACTTTGAAAAATATTTGCTAGATTAACATATTGGGGATTGGTGAATCATGAAAATGATTATATATATTCCACTTGATGTGTAATCATCCCGGCTTACTCACATTTGCAATGAAGATGTTTTGAAAGGAACTTTGCAAAAACCATGTCAAATGCAACTTAGAGATACTCATGCAAAAGAACAACCTACACAAGGTTGAGAGCTAGAAATATATGCATGAGTTAGATACTTGTTATCGAGATAGCATTAACGGTGTAGAAGATGAGAGTTCACAATCATCCAAGCTTGGCTCCAATAAGCACATGGTGAAGACATCTTTTTTAATATGTGACAAGCTTCCAATGCATCTCCCATGTACCTAAAACAAATCAAGTACACTATGGTACCCAAACTAATTGGGTCCAAAGTAGTTAGACCAACTACAATACATAGGACAAACTCCACATAAATATGTGCATATTGATATGAAATAGAATTTCATGCACATCTTAGCCATTTAGGATTTGATTGAGTTTATCCTACATATTTGTCGGCCCAGTGGATTCTAGGGTGTGCAGAGCCCACTCTCCACGGGCCGCGCACGCGTCAGCGTCTACGAAACGACTAGGGACCAAGCCAACCGCTTGGGGAGCCCCCCCGAGGAAGAAACCCCTGGAGGGGACCTGAGGCGCCGGCAGAGGCCTGAAGGAGGCCCCCCCCCCCGAGGGCGTCCCACTTGAGGGCTCTCTCCCTCTGAAGGGAGCCGGCCCGGCTCCTTCCCCTCGAGAGCCTCAGGCCCCTGAGGGGACACTTCGCGGCGAAGGAAGCGCTGCAGAGCGCACATGGGCTCTGCTGCGGCCGCAGGGTGACGCGCGCGTCTGCGCGCACGGCAGCAACAGCGTCACAGTTGCCGCTCCCATGATAAAAGGGGTCAACAAAGTTCTGTGTCCCCTGCGCCGCCAACGAAGCTTTCCTCTTTGGTGATAAAGCAGTTGGCCGGCACAACGCTCCAACGACGACGTCACTGCGGGCACACTCCACGGTCTCCGCCGCGCCTGCGAGCCGCTCTGCCAAGTCTGCAACTTGTCGGCCACAGTGCGCCGCTTTAACACGAAAGAGGCGCGTCCAAGGACGGAGGAGACAGCTGCTCTGCCACGAAGGCAGGCTTTGCGACCATGGACCGAGTCCATGAACGAGCAAGCAGTAGTGCACCCCACTCCGCCACTGGTGGCCATGTGGGAACCCGTCCACTGCGCAGATCGCAGGGATGAGGCCCGGGGCAACTATTTAAGGAGAAGGGGCACTTCCGTAGGGGGAGATCGAGAACTCGATCCCAAGCTCAATAGCGTCCTCCACCTCCGGACCCTCTCAAGGCCCGGAGGCTAGTTGTACTACAGTCACCACAGTGCAATCGAGACAAGCAGGAGTAGCGGTGTTACCTCACCTTGAGGGCCGTGAACCTGGGTAAGGGCCGGTGTCACTCTCTGTCGTGCAGTTCCGCTCCAAGCACCGCGAGCAACGTCGCGGCGTGCATCGAGGGTTGTTTGACCTCCGTGTTCAGTCCCCCTTCGAACCTCTTCCCGGGGCGAGACTACCCCTGTTACGTGGGAGTTCATTCCTCGACATTTGGCGCGCCAGGTAGGGGACTGAGGCGCGTCTTCAACCTCCGAACTCCGCGCCATGATGGACACCCGCGCGACGCGCGCCAGCAGGCGCACCTCCGAGAGAGCTCACACCGAGCCCGGCACTGCCCCCACCCGCGGCCGCCGTGGTCGCCCCCGCGCGACCGAACGCGCTGGCACCGGCCCGCGCGTGGAAGAGCCGGAGAGCGAGGAGCACCGCGAAGGAGACCAGCGTGACGACGAGGACCTCTCCGAGCGCCGCGGGGAC
The DNA here is from genome assembly GCA_026929855.1 of Poa annua. Taxonomy (NCBI): domain Eukaryota; kingdom Viridiplantae; phylum Streptophyta; class Magnoliopsida; order Poales; family Poaceae; genus Poa; species Poa annua. Next base: position 45,336,574 of record CM049434.1, read on the forward strand.
GCTGAGTCCTCGCACCCGTCCCGGCGCCAGAGCGTGTCCACGCGGGAGCATCAAGAGCCCGCCCCGCACACCGCGCTACTGATGGCTCAGGAGCTCCTCCGCTACCGGCCAAGTGCCGAAGCGCACGACCAGTGGCTGGACCGCCTCCACCACCTCGTCGACATCGCAACCACACGCCCCGCTCCGTCGCGCTCCATCGTGCCTTCCGGCCCTGCAGGGACGGCCGCACCAGGTGCGCCACCGCCGCCGCCGGGACCGCCCCCGGCCGCGGCACAGCGGGCTCCCTCCCATGCTTCCTCGCCGCACGACTGCCAAATTGTGCAGCGCGCCGCACCTGACGCGCGTGTAGGCATGGAGCGACGTCGCGACCTCCAAAACCGCCTCGTCGAGGAGCTCGGTCAGGCGGGGCAGCAAAACCGCAGGGCCCTCCAGGGAGGAACGGCCACCTATGCCTCAGGCTGCATGGCCTTCACGCGCACCCTGCGCCGTGTGGTCTGGCCACAGAAGTTCAGGCCAGCGCTCCCCAAGGGCTTCGACGGGTCCACCAACCCTCTCGAGTTCCTGCAGCTCTACACCACTTCCATCCAGGCTGCAGGGGGCGATGACAAAGTCATGGCCAACTGGTTCTCCCACGCCCTCAGGGACTCCGCTCTGTCCTGGCTTCTCAACCTGCCCGAGGACTCCATCGACTCCTGGGAGGAGCTCTGCAGGCAGTTCGTCGCCAACTTCAAGGGCACGTACGAGCGCGCGCTCACCCACAACGACTTGCGCGCTGTGGTGCAGAAGAAGGGTGAAACTCTTCGCAAGTACATCCAGCGCTTCAGCCAGGTGCGGAACAAAATTCCAAACATCCCCGACACCCAGGTGATCGCTGCCTTCCGCGAGGGCGTCACGAACCGCAGGATGCTCGAGAAGCTCGGCATCCACGACAAGCTCACCTCTGTGGTGAAGCTGTTCGATCTGGCGGACAAGTGCGCCAAGGCTGAAGAGGGACTCCTCTTCGTCAAGATGAGTGCGCGGGGGGACGACCCGGGCGAGGGGTCCAAGAGCCACAAGAAGAAGGAAGAGCCCAAGCGCAAGGCCACCGCGGTCCTCGCGGCAGAGCCTGACGCAAAGGGCTCCCGCAGGGGCTCCCCCGAGCGCGGCGACAAAGAAGTGGACCACCGTCCGTTCTGCGTCTACCACAACAAGCGCGGGCACGCTACAGACGACTGCTTCGACCTCAAGAGGCTGAGCAGGGAACGCGAGCGGGGAGAAGGCAGCGGAGGCCGCGGCAGAGGTCGCGGCTACCGCAGGGACGCCAAGGGCAGGCGCGATGGCGGCTACCAGAAGCCGTCGGGCACTCAAGCCAACGCCGCCCAGAAGAACAACAACCTCCCCGACGAGGAAGATGGAGGCTACCAGGCCCCGAGAGGCGCCATGGCCTGCATCCTCGGCGGAGCTCAAGCGCCCAAGTCGAACAATCAGTTCAAGCAGTTCGCCCGCGAACTCAACGCTGCGCTCCCGAGCACCGAGACTTCCAGGCCCCTCAAGTGGTCCCAGTACACCATCGCCTTCGACGCCAAGGACCACCCCAAGTCGACCAAGACCGTTGGAACCCTCCCCCTGGTCTGCTCCCCCACCATCAACAACATCACCGTCTCCAAGACGCTCATCGACGGGGGAGCGGGCCTGAATGTCATCTCTGTCGAGACCTTCGAGACGCTTCAAGTGCCCTACGAGTGGCTTATGCCCTCCAGGCCGTTCACGGGCGTCACCAGTGGTTCTATCGAGCCTCTGGGACAAGTCCGCCTCGCGGTCACCTTTGGCACGCAGAAGAACTACCGCACGGAGCTGATCGACTTCGACGTCGCGCACATCGGTCTGCCGTACAACGCCATCCTCGGCTACCCCGCCCTTGCGAAGTTCATGGCCGTCACGCATCACGCCTACAACATGGTCAAGATTCCCGGCAGCGCTGGCACCATCGCCGTCCATGGCCATGTCCTGGACGCCACGCGCGCTGTCGAGAGCGCCTACAAGGCAGCCGCCATGGCTTTCCCGGCTGACGAGGACATGGAGCCTCTCGAGAGGCCCAGGAAGAAGAAGCAGGTGTTCTCTCAGGAGCAAGCCGCCACGAAGAAGGTGCCGCTGGACACCACCAGCTCGGGGGCTGAAGGCTCGGGGGCTAGCGTCACCATAGGCGCCGCCCTGCCTCCCAAATAGGAAGGCGCGCTCGTCGCCTTCCTTCGGGCAAACTCTGACATGTTCGCGTGGACTCCGTCAGATATGTCCGGCGTACCAAGGGAGGTGATCGAGCACCACTTAGCCGTGTGTCCAGACGCACGCCCCGTCAAGCAAAAAGCACGCAAGCAAGCCCCCGAGAAGCAAGCCTTCATCATCAAGGAAGTAGAGAAACTCAAGGCGGCAAATGTCGTCCGCGAAGTCGCGCACCCCACTTGGCTCTCCAACGGCGTGGTCGTCCCTAAACCCGCTGGAGGAGGCCGACTCTGCATCGACTACACCGATGTCAACAAGGCCTGCCCCAAGGACCCATACCCCATGCCGAGGATAGACCAGATCGTGGACTCCACCGCTGGCTGTGACCTCCTCTGTTTTCTGGATGCCTTCTCTGGTTATCACCAGATCAAGATGGCTAAAGAGGACGAGGAGAAGACGGCATTCCTCACCCCCTGTGGTGTGTACTGCTACACATGCATGCCCTTTGGCCTGAAGAACGCTGGGGCCACCTTCCAGAGGCTCATGAGGATAGCCTTGGGGGCTCAGATGGGCAGAAATGCTGAGGCCTACGTCGATGACATCGTGGTCAAGTCTCGAGAGGGGGACACCCTCTTGAGAGATCTAGAGGAAACCTTCGCCAGCCTGAGAAAGGTGAGCATCAAGCTCAACCCCGCCAAGTGCGTCTTCGGGGTCCCTTCAGGCAAGCTCCTCGGGTTCCTCGTGTCCCACCGCGGCATAGAGGCAAATCCTGACAAGATCAAGGCCATAGAACAAATGCAGCCCCCTCGCCGACTCAAGGAAATGCAGCGCCTTGCGGGCTGCATGGCCAGCCTCGGTCGTTTCATCTCTAAATTCGGCGAGCGAGCCCTGCCGTTTTTCAAGATCATGAAGAGGTCGGGCACATTCAAGTGGACCCCTGAGGCGGATAAAGCCTTCGAAGATTTAAAGAAGTATCTGGCTAGCCCTCCGGTCTTGGTGGCCCCCAGGGCAGACGAGCACTTGAAGCTGTACCTCTCAGCCACCCCTCAGACAGCAAGCGCCGTCTTGGTGGTCGAGAGGGAAGAGCCTGTCCTCCCCAAGAAAAGCACTGCCACTCCAAGCCCGGAACCCCCCGACAAAGGCCCCGTCGAAGGAGCAGCCTCCGCAGACCCACGGCCAGGCCCATCGCCTCAAGTCGAGCCTGCTCCAACAACCCCTGTCGAGAGGCCTCCACAGGCAGATACCGACAGGAGCCCTGAAGAGCCCCCCCAGAGGGCCGATGCCGCGCCACCTCAGACAACCCTCGTCGAGCACCCCGTCTACTTCGTCAGCACGGTGCTACGGGACGCTCGCGAGCGGTATCCAATGCAGCAGAAGCTCCTCGTCGCGCTCCTCATCGCCTCCAGAAAGCTGAGACACTACTTCCAGGGCCACCCCATCACGGTGGTCACCGCTTTCCCCCTGGAGCAAATCCTGCGCAACCCCAACGCCACAGATCGTGTCGCAGGGTGGAACATCGAGCTGCAGCCTTTCAACTTGCGCTTCGACACCACGAGGGTCATAAAAGGAAGAGCGCTGGCTGATTTCGTCGCCGAATGGACTGACCCAAGCCCTGAGGAGCCTCGTGAGGCAGAGGCCGAGCCCTCGGGAGACGCGGCGCCCAGCCACTGGACCATGCACTTCGATGGAGCCTTCGCTTGCCGCAATGGCGGAGCAGGCGTCGTCCTAACCTCGCCCAAGGGTGACAAGCTTTATTATGCTATCCAGCTGTGCTTCACAATCGACAAGATCTCCAACAACATCGCCGAATACGAAGGCCTCCTCGCCGGCTTAAGGGCCGCCATCGCTCTAGGCGTCAAGCACCTACTCGTCAAGGGAGACTCACAGCTGCTCGTCAACTTCTCCAACAAGAGTTACACGCCGAAAGAAGACCACATGGCCGCATACCTCGAAGAGGTCCGCAAGCTTGAGAAGCACTTCAGGGGCATGGAGCTCATGCACATCCCGAGGAAAGAAAACCAAGAGGCCGACGACATCGCCAAGCGAGCCTCGCGGAGGCAACCCCAGCAGGCCGGTGTTTTCGAAGAGAGGCTCGCCAAGGCATCCATCAAGCAGCCTCGAGAGGCCACACCCGCAAGCGCAGGCGAAGTGCTCCCACCGCCTCCTGAGTCTGGGGCGCCTGATTGCGGTCCCAGCACAGGGGAGCGTCTGCTGCTGACGGCAACCCACCAGGCCTCAGGCTGGATTGATGAGCTCAAGGGCTACTTGGTGAAAGGAATCCTCCCTGAAGAAGATACTGATGCAGAGCGAGTCGCTCGACAAGCAAAGTCATACTGCATCCTCGAGGAAAACCTCTACCGCAAGCGCCCAAATGGTGTAGCGCTCAAGTGCGTCCCTCCTGAGGAAGGCCGAGAGCTGATTAAGGACATCCACAGCGGGGAGTGCGGCCACCACTCATGTGCGCGCACCCTCGCAGGCAAGGTCTTCAGGAGCGGCTTCTACTGGCCTCAGGTGCTTCAAGGTGCGGTCGCCATTGTGCAAACCTGCGACGCCTGCCAATTCCACGCCAAGCAAATCCATCAGCCGGCACTGGAGCTTCAGACCATCCCGCTCTCCTGGCCGTTCGCGGTCTGGGGGCTGGACATCCTGGGCCCCTTCCCGAAGTCGCAGGGGGGCTACCGTTTCCTCCTCGTGGCCATCGACAAGTTCACCAAGTGGACCGAGGTTGAGCCGGTGCGCACCATACCAGCTGGGGCTGCGGTGAAGTTCATCCGAAGCTTGGTCTGCCGCTTCGGCGTGCCCAACCGCATCATCACTGACAACGGCTCGCAATTCACCAGCGGCATCTTCCGAGCCTACTGCGACAAACTTGGTATCAAGGTCTGCTTCGCCTCGGTAGCTCACCCACGCAGCAACGGTCAAGCCGAGCGAGCAAACGCAGAAGTCCTCAAGGGCCTCAAGACCAGGAGCTTCAACATCCTTAAGGGCCACGGCAAGGGTTGGATTGACGAGCTCCCCTCAGTGCTCTGGTCCATACGCACAACCTCCTCGAGGCCTACAGGCGAAACGCCGTTCGCTCTGGTCTACGGAGCCGAGGCGGTCCTCCCCGCAGAAATCAAGCATGGATCGCCACGGGTCCTTGCCTTTAATGAGGACACCCAAGAGGGCCTCCACAACGACGACCTGCTGCTTCTCGAGGGACTGCGCCGTCAGGCCGCCCTCAGGGCGGCAGGGTACCAACAAGACCTGCGACGCTACCACAGCCGCCATGTGCGCTCACGCACCCTTGAAGCGGGCGACCTCGTCCTCAGGCGAATCCTCTCCAGGGAAGGTCTCCACAAGCTCTCCCCGATGTGGGAAGGCCCCTACAGGGTCTCCCACGTCGCCAGGCCTGGCGCAGTACGCCTCGAGACCGAGGACGGCATCCCCGTCAAGAACCCGTGGAACATCGCGCATCTGCGCAAGTTCTACCCGTGATCACAGTCACGCCAGGCATTTTTTGTCTCTAGAGGGAAGCTCACGGCTTCACCTCCAAGCTTCTCAAAGCTTCTCCCGAGGCCCAGCCCTCCGAGCTCTCCTGCAAATGAGCCCCCGCAGGCCGCAGTGAACCTCTGCCACTAATGGGTGGTCCCCATGCCTCGACATGGAAGGAACGTTAGCTTGGCAAACCCAAGTGTAATGAACCGATTTTCGTTCCAAGTGAACTTTGCGCTCTAGCGCCATTTTCGTTCCAAGTGAACTATGCGCTACGGCGCCGCTATGTAATATTTTGGTGGTGAGTTTATTACAGCTTTATTTCATTTATTGAAAATGGGCACTTATATCTCTCCACATGCGTACCTCGCGAGCGGGGGCTGAGTACGGTGCCAGTGCCTCAAGTGACACACCAGCAGCACCGCAAAACCCAAGGATCCGAGCTCTGGCTAGAGGGCAGGCCCTCCCAAGCACGCCATCTCTTCAAAGGACCTTGGTACTCTCTCTCCTCGCAAGGAACGCCTGAGGGGACCTATAAGCGCGCATTAGTCCCTGATGCTGTGATCTAGCGTTTCGGCTCGCCCCTCTAACATCCACAGAGAGCGAAAGTCCCCACCAGGCCTGCGGAGGAGAACCCTAGGCCCCTGAAGGTGAGACCTCCGCCAGAGAAGGCCCACACCGGGAAAACGCCTCGCGAAGCTAAGTTTCTCGCCCACCTCAAGGGAATCCTCGCATTTTTCTCATAAGCACTCTGCGTCCCTCAAGCGGTTCTTTCCTTACTCTCCGTGGACTGCTTGCGCGTCAAAGGGGGGCCCTCAGCATCGCGACTTGAGGGCTCTTACCTCCCCAAGCCTTAAACTCCCCCCGGCCTTGCCGAGTCATTGCTCGAGCATACCGCAGCGGCAGGAGTCATAGCGCGAGGGGAAGGGTCCAACGACGCAGAGCGAAAAAGGCATGGAGATGAAGCAAAGACCCCTCGAAGGGAGCGCACACTTAATCGATAGCAAAATGTTTACGAAGTGAAGAAGTAAATTACAAGGTGGAAAATGAAATTCTCTAACGGGCAAACGCCCCTAAAAGCGCTGCAAGCGCGACGCGTTGCAGGAGGAGATTAGTCGGAGGCCTCAGCGTGGTCCTGGTCGCTCTCTTCTTCCTCCTCGGGCTCGCTCCCCTCGCCGCTTTCCTCTGCAGCGGCCCGCCTTAAGCGGCTGCAGAAGTCGTCCACCTGGTCGCGGACGGAGCTGGAGGCTTTCCACGCAGCGTCCCCCTCTAGTGGCTCGGTCACCGTGGCGAGGTCGAACCCGGGCTGGAGGTGGACGAGGTTGGAGAAGATGCGGTCCACCGCCACCGCCAGAAGCTGACGGCACTCCTCCTCAACCACGTCGCGGATCTCCGCGGTAGGGCCTTCGAGCGCTGTGAAGAGCTGCTCGAAGTACAGGAGATAGGTGGCAGCGTCGGCGTGGCCCTGAGCCGGAACGCTTGGCGCCTCCGCCCCCAGCTTCGCGGCGAGCTCACGACCCCGTCCCGTCAAGGACAGGAACATGCGCTCCCGCTGCTGCGACAGCACCTGCGCCGCCTGGATGCTCTCCGCCGCCTCGACTGCCTTCTCCACAGCAGGCCCCACCTGCCGGTTCATCTCCTCCATGTCCCCCATGAGGGAGGCAAGGTCCTGGGAGATGTCCTCCCTGGCCTTCTCAGCGGCGAGGCGGCGATCAGTCTCGCGCTTCACCTTGGCGGCGAGCTTGGCGTTCTCCTTCTCGAGCTTTTGGATCCGGGCGCCGCTCTCCCCCAGCCTCGCCTTGAAGCGGTCCTCCTGCTTGGAGAATTTATCCTTGTAGTCCTGGGAGACTGCGGCGCGGATCTTGTTCTCCTTCTCCCGGAGCTCCTTGTTGAGCTCGTCCTTCCGCTCGGCAAGCCGCACGTTGGCTCGCTCCACATTCCCCTTGTGGGCGGCGACCTCGCGCTCGAGCTTGCTGAACGCCGAAGCAACGCTATCTTCGCGGGCCTCAAGGGCCGTGCGCTGTCCTGACAGCTCCTGCTCCCTCAGCGCCAGCTGCTCGTCGCGCCGGCGTGCATCCTCCTCGCGCTCGCTCAAAGCGCGCCCGCGGGCCTCCAGGCTCGAGCGGAGTTCGTCGAGGGCGGTCCGCACCACCCCGGCATCCGCCAGGATCTTCTTCTCGAGCTCGAAGAGCTCGGCACGCTTCGCCGCCAGCGAATGCTCCACGGCTTCCCGCTCCGCCTTGGCCTCGGCGAGGTCCTTGGCAGCGGCTCGGCGTTCAGCCCTCAGGGGCTGAAGGAGTTCCTCGGCTTCGCGCAAGGCCCCCTCGCGGACCTCGTCGGCAAAGCGCGCCGCCTCCTCGCGCTCCTCTTGCAGCGCCTGGTCGCTCTTGCGGCGGGCCTCTACGGCCGCGTGGAAGGCAGCCCAGGCGTCGGCGAGCTCGTCACGCTGACGGGCGAGCGCCTGGTCTTCTGTGGCCAGGTGGGCCTCGAGCCCCTCCAGGGACCAGGCGTCCTCGGCCCCAGTCGAAGCGGCCCAGAGCGAGGCCCGGGGGCGGACCGCGCGGCTTAGAGGGTCCCGCACCCGCGTCCGGTTCGGCGGCAGAAGCCCCCGCGTGGGCCTGGGGGCTCGGGGGTAGATCCTCCGCCTCCGTACTCGGTCCTAGGCCTCCTGTGCCTCCCCCCTCGTGCGGCATCTCCCGGTCCGCATCCGGGGCAGGCGCGTGAGGCCCGGTCCTTGCTGCTTCCTCCTCCCCCGCGGTGTCCGGCGGCGGTGGTGGAGTATCCTCCCTGCGAGACTTGGGAGGGCTCGGCGCCGACTCGGCACCCACATTAGCCCCCGGCTGCGCTGGAGGGGTAGATGCGCGAGGTGGAGTGGATATCGTCTCCACCTGTTCCTCCACCCGCTCTTCCTCGGGTGGTGACACAAATGTCTCCACCTGAGGTATCTCCTTCTGAGAGCCTGCGGTACTCCCCACCTCAGGCCTCGAGGCCTCCGCCGCCGCGGTCTCGCTGGCCTCAACCTCCGGTGCAGCGTCGGGGGCGGCCCTCTTCACGTCCGCGGCTTTACGAAGCCTGCGGCGCTTCGCAGGATCAGGGCCGCTGAGGTAAAAAGAAAAGATTGGTCAAGGAAGAAGAGCAAGCAAGCTGGGCTCAGAAAGGAAAGGAAAAGGCGAAAGAATCTCACCTGGATTTCTTGGCGCGGGTGTCTACCCACGTCATGCCTGGCGAGCGCCATGAAGGCACAGCCCGCGCCCCCGCCTCGGAGGCCTCCTCGGCTTTCCTCTTGTGGGGAGCGCTCGGGGGCTCCCCGGCAGGCCTGTCATGGGCCGCCTTGGTCCTCGGCTCGTGGCGCCCCGCCGCAGCCTCCTCGCTGTCACCGGAGGAAAGCTCGTGGACCTCCCCTGCCGAAGGCACAGCGCCGGAAGAGCTTCCCGCGCCCGCAGAGCTTCCTGCACCGGCAGAGCGCTCCACCCTCGTCTCCGCGTCGCCCTGCTCCGAGTCGGATGCGCTTGGCGACTCGGTAGTGTCCGCTGGCATGGGCTCCTGCTCCTCTTCATCCCCCGCCAAGCCTAGCGGGGTGAACGCGGGCGCCTGCGCCAGGGTGGCCCGGCGCTTGTCTGGGACTTCAAACAGAGGCCGTATCGCCACGTGAACCCTCGCGGGCACCTCTGGGTTGACGAAGAGGCCTCCCAGGATGGTCTCGACGACCGCGGGGCGGTGGTCGCTCAGATGCAGCCGCAGCGGATCCGTAGGCCCTGTGTACGCCCACATCGGCTTCTTGTGCGCCTGCAGGGGGGCGATGCGGCACCTCACGAACTCCGCCGCCACCAGCTGGCCGGTCAGGCCGTGCTCGCGAAGCGCCCTCAGGTGGCCCACGAGGTCGGCTATTGCTTGCCCCTCCAGGGAACGCTTGCTCCAGTGGGTGTTCTTCACGGGCGGCGCCTCGGGGACCTCAAGGAGGGAGCTCTCCGAGGGAACGCGGATGAGGAACCACTTCTGCCTGAAGTCTTCCACCTTTTTCGACACCGCCGTCACGGGCCTGTCGCCGTTCCAGGCCATGGGGATGTAGACGTCTCCCATGCCGTCCGCGATGCGGAAGGATACGCAGCCCGTCCGCTCCTTCTTCGCAGTGTTCCGCAGTGCGTAGAAGCTTCGGAAGAGAGCGATGGAGGGCTTCACTCCCAAGTAAGCCTCGCACAAGAAGGCGAAAATGGAGAGGACAAGGATGGCGTTGGGGTGGAGGTGCAGAAGGTGGACCTGGTAGAACTCGAGGACGGCCTCGAGGAAAGGAGAATACGGCGGCACCAGTCCAGCGTAGAGTGTATGGAGGAAGATGGAGAAGTAGCCAGCAGGGAAGCGACCGGTCCGCGCAGGCAGAATGGCGCTGACGCCATGCTCATTGTGCTTCCCGGCGACCAGGTGCTGGATCTTGTCCAGCGCCGCCGCGGTGATGCGCGCCCCGACCAGAGAGGGGCCAAACTCCACCTCCCCCTGCGCGTCTTGGCGGGTCGAGGCGGCTGTTTTCTTGCCCTTGGATCCTCCCATCGTCGGAGAAGGACGGAAGGAGTCGGCCGGAGATGGGGAAGATTTACTGGAGACGGGAGTCTAGGAGGCGGAGAACCGATGGACGGGATGGACAAGACTGGACGGGGTAATGACTGCGGCTCGGACCAACGCGCAGCTTTAAACCCCGTCCGAGCAGTTACCGAGGCACGGTGGTGGTGAGCGTGGCGGGCGTGGTGGCCCCCCCACTACGCACGTTTCCGGCGGAGCAGCCGAGTCGCCGCGAGTCCACCTCCAAGTGACGCGTGCCCCACGGCGCTTCGCCTGCAATTTTGGGCCCGCGACGCTTCGCCTGCAGTTATGGGCCCACGACGCTTCGCCTAGTCCCAAGGGGCCTCAACGTGCCCGTCATGGGCCCGGGGGCTACTGTCGGCCCAGTGGATTCTAGGGTGTGCAGAGCCCACTCTCCACGGGCCGCGCACGCGTCAGCGTCTACGAAACGACTAGGGACCAAGCCAACCGCTTGGGGAGCCCCCCCGAGGAAGAAACCCCTGGAGGGGACCTGAGGCGCCGGCAGAGGCCTGAAGGAGCCCCCCCCCCCCCCCCCCGAGGGCGTCCCACTTGAGGGCTCTCTCCCTCTGAAGGGAGCCGGCCCGGCTCCTTCCCCTCGAGAGCCTCAGGCCCCTGAGGGGACACTTCGCGGCGAAGGAAGCGCTGCAGAGCGCACATGGGCTCTGCTGCGGCCGCAGGGTGACGCGCGCGTCTGCGCGCACGGCAGCAACAGCGTCACAGTTGCCGCTCCCATGATAAAAGGGGTCAACAAAGTTCTGTGTCCCCTGCGCCGCCAACGAAGCTTTCCTCTTTGGTGATAAAGCAGTTGGCCGGCACAACGCTCCAACGACGACGTCACTGCGGGCACACCCCACGGTCTCCGCCGCGCCTGCGAGCCGCTCTGCCAAGTCTGCAACTTGTCGGCCACAGTGCGCCGCTTTAACACGGAAGAGGCGCGTCCAAGGACGGAGGAGACAGCTGCTCTGCCACGAAGGCAGGCTTTGCGACCATGGACCGAGTCCATGAACGAGCAAGCAGTAGTGCACCCCACTCCGCCACTGGTGGCCATGTGGGAACCCGTCCACTGCGCAGATCGCAGGGATGAGGCCCGGGGCAACTATTTAAGGAGAAGGGGCACTTCCGTAGGGGGAGATTGAGAACTCGATCCCAAGCTCAATAGCGTCCTCCACCTCCGGACCCTCTCAAGGCCCGGAGGCTAGTTGTACTACAGTCACCACAGTGCAATCGAGACAAGCAGGAGTAGCGGTGTTACCTCACCTTGAGGGCCGTGAACCTGGGTAAGGGCCGGTGTCACTCTCTGTCGTGCAGTTCCGCTCCAAGCACCGCGAGCAACGTCGCGGCGTGCATCGAGGGTTGTTTGACCTCCGTGTTCAGTCCCCCTTCGAACCTCTTCCCGGGGCGAGACTACCCCTGTTACGTGGGAGTTCATTCCTCGACAATATTGGATCAACGAAAGTAAGCATGCCATAAGATATACATATAGTAAATATGCATGCACAGAACTTTTAAGAACCAAATGAGATACAAGTTGGACAAAACACCAATTAAATCAAGAAGCTACACAAAAGTGTTGCAAGAGAAAGATTTGTCCACATTATATCAAAGACTCAAATCAACACATGATTGGAGAAACCAGTTTGAAAAGATAACAAATGAAAACAAGGTCAAGGCTAAAACAATGAGCATTAGAAATAAATCAAACAAACATGCTCGAAGGTTTATCTCATGCAAGAAGGTAGACTAAGAACCATCGGATGAGATAGCCAACTACACAAAGAAGAGTAAGGTTCCAAGAAATAAACCAAGCCCTCTACACTTTTCATGATGGCAGAAAGTAGCAAGACGAAAAATGTTTGTCTTTCAAAAGGACAAGTCATCGGGATCAAATACCAATTGAAAATAACTAATGATATAAAGCATATAGGATTGCTCCCAGGCCCGGATCTGACCCTATGCGACCATGTGCGTCGCACAGGGGCCCATAACTGGAGGGGGGCCATCTTTCTATAAATCCCTATATACCTATTGGGCTGGAAAAAAACGCCCAAGCGCCTAGCAGCCCAATTCAGCAGAGGAAAAGTCAGGTAGGCTGCTACATACAATCAATCGATCAGCTATTCAGCTAGCTTCGCTTGGATCAGAGCATCGCCCAACAACCCTGTCCATGTTTGGCGGTTCCTGTTCTTGCTTGGATCGGCCGTCGGCGACGGCGCATCGTCCATGCAGGCGATCAGTACATAGATCCGCTCATCCGCCTCCGTGTAGGTACGTCTGTCCGTGCGTTGCATCAGTGTTGCAATTTCCTCGTCTGTTCCAGACTTTCAGGTTGTGTGGTGTATATATTGGATATTGCTCTAATCTATTTGATTTGATGCTAAATTACAAATTTAGGTGTTAACAATGCTGAAAATCAAAGACAAAAATCCAAACCTGGACAAGACGATGATCATAATTTAAATAACGATCATGAAGTCAATGAACAAATCGATCACCGTAAATAATTAACGAGCGTCGAATTTTGTAGAAATAAGTAAGTCGCTAATTTACAAATTGTTGTATTCCAATGCAAATATTGATGTTGGTGATAGTGAGGACATAATGGGAGAGGAAAATTTACTGCCTTCACCTAATGCTCGGAATGGTGATGAACAAGATTTTTTGTGAAGCACCGAAGCATTATTGATGACGACCTCGTTGGAATTTGGTTCGTATTTCAGATAAACAAATTAGAAGGGAACACTATTTGTTATATTTTGCAGCTCTTATAGACTTTCTGTCGTAATATGACATTTCTTAATCACTATATCAATTATTTATAGACGTCAAAACAAGAATGTGTAGTTGGATGTAAGCCGTAAACATTTTTCGTTATATGAATACATATATATAGTGCCTATAGGGGCCAATTTTTCAACCTTGCACTAGGGTCCCGAAAAATATAGAGCCGACCCTGATTGCTCCTCCAAGATTCGTGCATTATTTATGATCTTGTATTTGAATACAAAATGCACACCAATGAGATCATCACTCTCCATATATAGGGTCATTTAATGGATTGCCCCTAGCAGCCTTCTTAGACTCATTTTTGCCCCTAGTTGCGAATCGTTTTGCCCCTTGTTCGTTCGCAGGTAATATGGTTTGCCCTAAACGGCAAGTTTGAAGTCTATTTCGTGTGATGGCGTTACTGACAGTGGGTCCGCAACTTAAAGGTGGGACCGCCTGGGTGCAGTGCTTACAGGTGGGACCGCCCAACCGCCTGATTCCCCAATCTGTCCGTGCGCCCTGCTCCCGACCGGCGTTCTGTGCTTCGCCGCCACGGCCAATCCACCACCTGCGCCGCCCAATCCACCACCTGCGCCGCCGCGACCGTCCCGCGTGGCCACCAGATCTAGCACCACCAGCAGATCCGCCGCCACCGTCCTGCGACTACACGGGTGGGACGCTCGTTCCGCCACTGTGGCCGCCACCTGCTCGACCTGCGGCGGGGCTCCTTTCGTGCGCCCGGCCGGAGCGCTGATAGGTGAGAGGCTAGTGCATCCCACCAGGACGTTGGCGGCGAAATGGCGAGCGGCAGCGACCCCGGAGTAGCTGGCGATTCAGGCGTCGGGCCGGAGACCCGCCGCGTCCATGACTGGGCTCCCGAGCGGTAAGGCTTCCAATTTGTGCTTGTTCGTGCATTTGAAAAGTCGATCGACATAGGACGCTATTTATTTCTTCAGTTGGACATAGCTTGCTTGTGCATTAGAGTTTAATTCTGCAGTTGCGTCTCTGTTTTTCGTGGGTTAGGATGGAGTTGCGGTTTGCTTTCTTGGTGAGCGTTAGAAGGGAACGATACATCATGGATGAATACAGCAAGAAGAAATTCCAGGGAGGTTTCGATTATCCAGTGCCAATGGATTGCAATTGGAATTTCAGGCAATTTGGGGAGGTCATCTGCAGCCCATATCCTTGGGGTTTGCATGACGAAGTGGAATTCAAATACTACGATGGGGGGATGAATTGGGTGAAAGTTAGCAATGATGCAGAACTCGCTACCATGTTTGCTAAGCATAAGGAGAAAGATCAATTCAATGTGAGGCTGCAAGTAGATGTGGTTGTGCCGGAAGTTAGGAGTAATGCTAGGGTGACGGGTTCATCTTCTCGGACAGAACCATCTCGTCGTAAAGCCAATTCTAGCCAGAATAGTTCAGTTCATCCAAAGCGACGTGGTGGCTCGACAAGCGTGGGCAACGAGAGAAGGGTACCTGTTGAAGTTGAAGTGGAGGCTGATGCTGACATATTTGGGGATGAAGAAGAGAGGCTATACTCTGATGTTGTTCAGAATTTACGATGGGCATCTCGTGCTGTTGAAATCCCAGATGAGGCTGACAATGAGCAAGATGATGAAGATGAAGATGAGGAGGAAGACCTTCCAGCAGTTGAGTGGGACCCTAAAAACCCTCATATGGCCGAAGGTATAATTTTTGCATCGATGAGTGAGTGTAGAAATGCACTTGTATCGTACTGCATCAAGGCAGAACGTGCGTTCATCGTTGACAAGAGCGATAAACGTCGTTACACAGTGCATTGTGTGACTGAGGGTTGTCCATGGAGGATGCACGCATCTAAAATGCGGAAAAGCTTAAATATTCAGGTCAAAGGGTACCCTTTTAGCCACACATGTGAAGAATCAACTCTCAGGAAGGAAACAATCAGTAGAGCCAAGTCAAAATGGGTGGCAGAAGCAGTAAAGAAGTGGGTGACAGAAAACCATCAAGTGGGTACAAAGGAATTGCAGAAAAACATCAAAGCCAAGTTCAAGATAGATTTACCATACATGAGGGTCTTCAATGGTAAACAAAAAGCTATGGAATCTATCTATGGTAACTGGCATGAAAGTTTTGAATTGTTGTATTCATTCAAAGCTGAAGTGGAGAGGACAAGCCCAGGTAGTATTGTTGAAATTGATCACCACTCAGTGGAGTACACATTGAAGGGAGTGACAAGGACCAAGGAATGCTTTAGAAGGGTTTTTGTGTGCTTTGAGGCTTGTAAACTGGGTTTTTTGGCAGGCTGCAGGCCATATTTGGCTATTGATGCTACTTTCCTCACATGCAGGTTTAAAGGACAATTAGTAGCAGCTTGTGCAGTAGATGTACACAATTTTGTATTTCCAGTTGCATACGGTGTGCTGGAGACAGAGTCTGAGGAGAGCTGGACTTGGTTTTTGCAGAATCTGCGCCGGGCTATTGCACATCCCAATGGCTTGGTAATTCATACAGATGTCTGCAAAGGTTTAGAAGTGGCCGTGGACAATGTGTTCCCAGGAGTAGAGCATAGGGAGTGCTTTCGTCACCTTGCTGCAAATTTTGTGAAGAAATTCAAAGGAAAGACATATACAGACAATTTATGGCCAGCATCTTTGACTTGCAGTGTGAGGAAGCACAACTACCACATGAGGCAGTTATACACCAATGCCAAAATAAAGGAATACTTGGAAACACACCACTCCAAGTTATGGGCCAGAAGCCAATTTAGTGAACTGAGCAAAGTTGATTATGTGCACAATAATATTGCAGAGTCTTTCAACGCAGCCATCCGGAAATTTAAGGATCTTTATTTGGTGGATTTGCTTGACAAGATAAGGATAGAATACGCGCAGAAGTTTCATGTTCTTGATGCAATAGCTGAGGCTAAATTCATGGGCCACACTATTATCCCTTCGGTGATGACTGAACTGAAGCGGAAAACAGTAGGCTTGGTAATGAACATGATTCTATTGTCAGATAGCACAGCAGAGGTATCAGTAATGGATAAAGAGAAGAGAAACTGGAGATATCCAGTGGATATAGAAGCTAGAACTTGCAGTTGTGGGCAATGGCAGATAACTGGGTTGCCATGCATTCATGCGTTGTTTTTCATCACTTCTCTCTCAGGTCCAGCAGGGAACATACAACAGTATGTTCATGAGTACTACTCTGTTGCAAGGTTCAGAGCCACATATGCACATGCCTTGCCTGCTTTGGAGGGAAAACAAGAGTGGGACAGAGTGGACACTGGATTCAGACTTTGCGCTCCAGTTCTGAAGAGAGCAGCAGGTAGACCGAGGAAGAGTCGGTTCAGGCGTCGCAGCGAAGGAGCTAGACTTGGAGCAAGGCAGCGTAAGTGCAAAAGGTGTGGTGGGTCTGGTCATTTCGGTAAGTATTGTGATAATGCTGTAGATCCAGCGTTCGGAGAAGATGAAAATACTGATCAGCAGCCGGATGCAACAGAAGATGAAAATGTTGCTCCAAATGATGATTCAGATGATGATGCTCCAAATAATGATGAGTTTGATTATCATACTGCAAATAATGATGAGTTTGATTATCATGCTGCAAATAATTATTTTGATGATGATGCTCGAAATAATTATTTTGATGATGTTGCAAATGTTGAGCCAAAAGATGCTGAAACTGATGCTCCAACTGACGTTGACCAACCATCTGTGGCTCTGAGTTCTCCTAGGTATGTAAATCTTCCAATATGATATTTTCGAATTTGTTGTACATTTATCACTTTATGTAAACCTTCTGCTCACTTTTTGTTCAGCTCTGTGGTCTGTGCGAAGAAGACAGTTAAGGTGTCGACACACAAGAGGAGAAGAGAAGAAGCAGTGAGCACAGTGATCACAAGGAGCACAAGGAGCAAAATGGTAGCAAGTACCACAAGAATCACAAGGAGCGAAGTAGTGCCACAAAGCACCAAGATTCTATGAAACATTATCAATCATGTTGTATTTCTATGAAACAACCCTTACTATTTGTGTTGTATTTGTGTTGAATGATGTGGGATGTATGTTAGAACTATTTTTGTTATATTTCTGTTGAATAATGTCAAAATCCGAGACCTTCATGAAAAATGTGCTAGAAAAGAGCTCGGAAGGTAGGGTAAACGGCCTCTTTTGTAAGCAAGATTTTTTTCGACCTTCTCTAAATCAGCCAAATAACTTACCTAGACATCTATTCTATATATGAAGACTATGTGCGCTGGTTTTTCTTTTTTTTTATTTTTTTTTAATTTGTTATGATTATTTTTAAATTGGTGAGATTTTAAACATTTAAACAAGTTCAAACCATGAAAATGGAAAATGAAAAATGAAAAATGAAGCATGCATTCAGCTTATTCAATCCAATATGACCTTTGGTGAGTTTTTTTTAAAAAATATGTTGCAAATGCAAAGCCACTTCTCTTCAAAATTAGATTTCATAGTTTGAGATTTGACGAATGACACCACATTCATGTATAGATCGTTTGAATGTATCTAGACCATGTTTATCAACTAGAGTCGCCAGTATACGACATATGAAGACTATGTGCGCAGGTTTTTCATTTTTTTGAGTTATTTTGAATTTGTTATGAATATTTTAAAATTGGTCAAACCCAAGTTTGACCAACATTTAAACAAGTTCAAAACATGAAAATGAAAAAATAAGCCCGGATCCTTCTTAGTCACTCCAAACTGAAGCTTTGGAGAGTTTGTTCAAAATTTCATGTTCCAAATCCAAAACCACCTGTACTCAAACTTGGACTTCATAGTTTGAGATTTGACGAATGACACCACATTCATGTATAGATCGTTTGAATGTATGTAGACCATGTTTATCAACTAGAGTCGTCAGTATATGACATATGAAGACTATGTACGCAGGTTTTTCATTTTTTTGAGTTATTTTGAATATGTTATCAATATTTTAAAATTGGTCAAACCCAAGTTTGACCAACATTGAAACAAGTTCAAAACATGAAAATGAAAAAATTAGCCCGGATCCTTCTTAGTCACTCCAAACTGAAGCTTTGGAGAGTTTGTTCAAAATTTCATGTTCCAAATCCAAAACCACTTGTACTCAAACTTGGACTTCATACTTTGAATCACACTTCATCCTGCATTTTTTAAGTTTGAATGTATGTACACCTTGTTTATAAATTTTATACGTTAGTATATGTCATAAGGAGACTATGTGCGCAGGTTTTTCATTTTTGCAAATTTTTTTTAATTTTGTATGCTCGGTTCAAACCTTGGTCAATCCTTCTAGAAGGCATCTGCGGGCACCGTTCGATCCCATCTAAGCCTACTGCAGACATCCGATCGAAACCGCGATCCACGAGATGCCGCATTGTGCAATCTGATTGGCTGGAATATTTTTTCCGAAAAAACAGTGGAGACGCTACATGGACCGATGGGCGGGAACCAGCGCTCGTCTTAGCGTTTCCAGGCTAGCGTGTCTACATGCATGCGCGGGAACCAGCGCTCGTCGCCGCCGTAGTTTGCATGCATGCGCGCGCGCCATGCAGCCCCTCTCTTTACTCTTTGGGTACGTGCGCGCCTTGCAGCTACGGAAGAAATTTTAACAAATCAAATGTTACCTGCCCCGAGTGTAGAATTAATGCAAAGAGGGGCAGACTTTGGTCCGTTGTGCCTCTTGATTCCTCAGTCGGTTTCCGTTCTGCTGGACAGCTAGTTAACGCAGGGTTTCTGCAGGCGTGTGCGTGAGACTTTGGACTTGCTTTCACCTCTTTGCGTTAAGGGTGCGTTAATGCACGCATGCAGGGTCACGTCGCATCCTAACCCAGCTATTTTTGCAGTCATCGCATTGACCGCAACGCAGTTGCGGCTGCCTACGCGCGGCCGCGCAAGTACTACTAAGCCCAATCCTACGCTTTCACACAGTTGCGCCCGTTGCTTCTTCATGTACCCCATTTAATTCACACTCCTCATCGGGTCTTTAAATAGTGCCAAGCCATCTTCCCTTCTTCTCATCCCTCTCCATCCCCTTTGCCTCCTCCTCCCTCTACCACCATGTCGACCTACTCTATCCCTTCCAGCCCCGAGTCCTTCAGCGATGAGGACAACCACCCAGCCCCTCGCCCGTGGTGGGAGGCGCCGGAGAAGCCGGTCAGCGACGACGAGAAACCTCCGAAGAGATCGCGAGGATCGCCCGTGGTGGGAGGCCACTTCTTCCACAACCCCGACCCCGACGAGGTCGCGAGGATCGCCAACCGCTCCAACAAGGAGACCGAGCGCCTCCTCGCCGCCTTGGACAAGAAGGAGAAGAGGGAGGAGAAGAGGAAGGAGAAGAGGGAGGAGAAGAGGGTGTGGCGCTGCATAAGGAAGTCCCGGGAAAGGGAGCATGACAAGATGCGGGAGGTCAATGCCCGGTCCTGTGACGAACGCGAGAGGGCGGACAGGGCGGTGGAGTGGACGGCGAGGAGGCCGGCGGAGTGAAGGAGTAGGCCAACCCCCGGCGGCTGGCCGGCAGACGGAAGGGCGCCCGCAGACGAAGGGGCGCCAGCAGTTAGGGTTTAGGGCCCTCTATATTTAGGGCCCTATATGAAATGTAATTTTTCTTTTTTTAGTTTAATATATGTAATGTGGGTAGGGCTCCTCTATATGTAAAGTGGGGCCAATGTTTGTGCTTGGGTATATATGCCCCTCCGTGCTAATATAAAATAGTGTTTGCTCGTGTTTGAATTATTTTTGAACCAAGTCATGCACAAGTGGTTAATGAACGTGAAAAAAATCAGTGCAAAAAAACGTGCCCACATATCAAATTTATGTGTGCCCAAAGATATAACTACATAAGAGCATCTTCAGTGGCTAGAGTAAATTTATAGGTGTATATCTCCATATACACCTCCATATACACCTTTCTATTTTTTAGCATACACGTGGTGTATATTTAGCATACACGTGGTGTATATTTAGCATACACGTTCATATACACTAGCCACTGGAGATGCTCATAGATACCTTCCTTCCCTCCATATATCAACATCTCCTCATTCTCCTCCCGATTACCAGCGCGGCCATATAGACAACCATACAGCGCGGTCCTGGGTTCGAGTCCCTGCCGCACCATTTTTTATTCATTTTGGACCCTTCTCCCCTTTTTTAAAAGAGAATCCCATTTGGCCACTACGAATGGGCCTAATTGGATGTAGTTGGCCCATTAGTGCATTCTCACTTTTTTTTAACGGAATCCGATTTCTTTTGTTTTTTAAGGATTATCAGTATTTTTCAGAGATGCATTTCATTGATAAATGTTCTGAATTTCAAACTTCTCATACAATTTCAAACTTACAAATTCCCCCCAAATTCATGCCTTTCCATACAATTTCAACATTTCACCTAGTGCGATTAGCACACCTACAAATGCCCAAATGTAATTGCAAAGGGGAATTTGTGCTTGTTCTTCGAGCTTCTTAATCTTCTGGTTCAACCTCCTAAGCTCAACAGTATCAATGCGTGCTCTACCCTCCGTATCTTCTCCCGGAGCTCGCGCTACGGCCGCTGCCCTCTGTGGCATGATGGGCAACCATTCTTCATGCTCGCCTAGCAGTTAATCCGTCAGCGTCTTGGCCAGAGCATCGACCCAAAGAAAGAAACAAGTCATCTGCAATAATGTCAAACAGATCAATTTAGTAAAATTGCTCCGATTCACCCCATTCTAGATGCACTAAATTTGTGAAATTGCTCTGATTATTACCCCATTATCCCTGCACACGTAGAACGGACGATTACTGTTCTTCCTTGTGCGCGAAATCCTCCGAACAATGTCCGCCCGGCACTGTGGACAGAGGAAGATCGGCATCTCCATGCGCGCCGGAATCTCGATCCGCGACGTGGCGCGAGAGCTAGAGGTAGACATCGACCTCGATTCGCGACCGGATGGAGCCGAAGGGGATCTCAAAGCCTACGCGCACGGCCCCTATAGCTGTAGCAGACGGCCGCGCCCTCCACGGCGATCTTCCCGTCGGCGGCGCTCCCCGTCGACGCCGCCCAATCGGTCGCCCGCGCCCAGCTGCTTACTACCAAGAGGGGTCGCCGCCAACCTCAGTGCGTGCCCGCCTCCAATTCCAAACCCGCTGGCTGATTCGTGCTCACCGCTGCGAGCTCCGGGGACGCGCTCCGCCGCTTTTATAGCACACGCCGCCGCCAGCGAACGGTCAACGACTGGGTCCCACAAGACGCGCCAACGGTTCTCTTCTGGGTCCCACAACCAACGGTTGTCTTCTGGGTCCCACATGTAAGGAAGGCTAACGGAGACGGTAGGAGTCACGGAATGAATCCTTGTGCACAGAGTAGGGGCAAAACTGAGCACGATTTGAGACTGAGGGCAAAACTGAGTTCTATGACACAACTGAGGGCAGCCTGATAAATAACCCCCATATATATTATTAAAGCATTAGTCATGTTCAAGAAGAGCAATAAGATATAGTATCAATTTAAAAGATGATGTTCTACTCAATATAGGATAGCTCCCCCAAGAATGGTGCATTACTTAGAATTAAGTCTTTGAATGTAAATGCACAAGAATGGGATCCTTGCTTTTCCTAACTCAAGAAAGCACAACACAAATTATGAGTAGAGCAACAAAAAGATCCAAATGAAGGAAAGAAGACAAAAGGGTGGTTATATCAAAACAAAGCTTGGTGATAAAGGTAAGACAATTTATGAACAATAGCCAATGTAAATATGATCAATAAATTTACCACAAATATAATTATCACTTGTCAAAGACAATGATTGTATGGAGATATTTCTCGGTGGTACATGACATATATGTATTCATTCACAAAACATAAGCATGTGGCAAAATATAAGAATTGAAAAACATGCTTATATAGAGATTCTTGATGACTTCACATATTCAATGATCATACTAAGCATCAAGAAACTCTCTCAAAAACAAGATACAAAAAGATGGGTGAACAAAATGCAATTAAGCAAATATGGAACTTGTTTGAGAAACATACCACATGGAAACAAGATAATTAACAATATCAATTCTAAAGTGGCATTAACTCACATGTTCACATTTTCTAGGCTTGTAATATGCACATAGCTTATTACTCCCCCATAATGTGATAATCCATTCTTTGTGACAAGAGGAAAAATAAATTCACAAGAGATAATTAATGGACATTTAGAATTTGAATTTCACATGAGTAAGACATACCACTAAGAGAGTAGATAAACTTGATATATAACCACTAAGTGGTATTACTCATGAATACACATTTCAGGATAGTGAGTTACCAAAAAGCACATCACTTACCCAAAATGGGATAGTCCATTAATATACCTACAAGAGCCAATTCAGATGAAAGCAAATAGACAAGAGGCTCAAAACATACATGGTGTGAAAACCAACATACACAAGCTTGATTACTCAACATAAGTAAGTAGAGTGCACAACACATATAAACACTTGTAAGGTACAAAACCAAACACATGCAAGGGTGCAAGTAACTTTCAATGTATACATATGAATTAAATACAAGTTACCGCAAGGAGGAGCATTGGATATAAGCTAATACAATATAATCCAATTGACTTGACTTGAGAGAATATAGATGATGAAGATCACTTAATTCTTCATGATGTAGTCAAGTCTCCAAAGTCCTCCGCCAACACCTATTGATCAAGTTTTAGCTTGTTGGTCCCCAACCAAGTTGGGTCCTAAGAGGTTAGTCACAATAGGCTTGGCAACCCAAATCGTTCTTTTCTTGACACCACTTTGAGTACCAACAAATTTGGCAAACACATTGCCAACCTTATCCTTCCGAAGAGAATGAACATTATCAATTGTAGTGGGGTTGGATAAGGTACCGTGAGTGCATGAAGAAGCACCTTATCCAACCCCACTACAATTGAAGCACACAATCTTGGCTGGATCAATAACTTGTTCTTGGCCCTTCTTCTTGACGAACTTGTGCTTCATCTTGTTATTGGACTTGTTCTTGTTATTGGAGTTGAATCCAAGTCCACTCTTGTCATGAGGAAGTTGTTGCACTCTCAACATGTTGTCGAGGGTAGACTTCCCTTCATGACACTTCTTCAAGTCTTTCTTCAAAGAAGTGACTTGTGCCTTGAGCTCTTTGAGTTCCTCTACATGGTTAGTTTCAACACAAATACTAGAGAAAGTAGATGCTACATTGTTAGAGCAACAAGGCAAGGAAAGTAATTGATCACAAGATTTAGCAATAGTATGTGATGTAGAATTACTAGTACTAGCACATTGCAATAACGCATTAGTAGTAGAAGTTGTGCTAGTGTCCAAAAGAGGCTCACAAGATGTTACCTTCGTAGTGACCGCCTCATGAGCTAACTTTAGCCTAGCATGGGATGCTAGAAGATCCTCATTAGAGCTAAAAAGCTTTTCACGAGTTTCTTCCAAATTCCCATACTTACTAGTTAGCAAATCAAGTTGAGCCCTTAGCTCAACATTCTCCTTCAAAATAGATGCTTCACATAAAGTGGAGTTAGTAGCACAAGCATCATTAACATTAGAAATGGAAAAAGACAACATGACAAGCTCATTGTTCAACTTTGCATTTTCTTTAGTAAGCACTTTACATTTAGCAATAGCATGGTCATGTAAGGGAGTGGAGGTGCTAGGTTTCTCAAGGTTTGATTACCGAGTTTGAAGTTGATCGTGAGACTTGATAAGAAGATCATGTTCACTTGTCAATGCCTTGTGAGCATTGTCAAGTGACTCAAAGTCTTCAACAAGTCTAGCATGAGCAGCCACAAATTCGGTCTTTTCATTTTGCACAATTTTACATTTAGCAAAGTAAAGATCACGATCCTTAGTTAGCTTAGCAATTTCGGAGTTATGAGACTCCATGATAGTTTCAAGTTGCTCTTTAAGGAGAGCATTAGTTTCTTGTTCATCTTCTAGAGATGATTGAAGAGATGCCTTTTCATGGGCATCTTCTCTCTCAATCTCACCTTTTAGCTCAAGATCATCCTCAAGCTCACCTATACGGCTCATAAGAGAGCCAAAGTGTTTCTTGCTAACTCCTTGCAAGTTAGTCATGAAATCATCAAATGCAATAATTTCTTGTTTGATTTCAAGACTAGTATCATCATCAACATCATGGGATATATTGGAATTCAAGGTAGAAGATACCTTAGACTCCTTAGTCATAAGGCAAACGTGAGTAGTGGATGAAGACGATGAAGAGTTATTTGAAGCACCATTGAGGTCCATGTCTTGTTCCAACAATTGTTGGGATTCCTCTACATTGTTAGCCAAACAAGTGCTAGAGGAAATAGAAACATTTTTGTCATGGCAACAAGACAAGCAAAGCATATCATCATGAGATTTAGTTAAGCAACTACTACATGATATGCAAGGACTATCAACACTAGCATGTATGACATTTGGAGTGCTAGAGGTGTTTAAGTCCATAGATAGAGCATTGCAATAAGATGGGTGTGAAGTATAGTCAATAGTGGATTCACCATCAAGAATGCAATTTCTATCACCACTCATCATATCATTACCTTGTGGAAATCCACATGTCGGTGAAGTGGAAGAAGACGTGAGCTCATCACGGCCGGAGGTGGAAGGAGGACAATCATCCTTGGTAATGTTGGACACCTCATATATATCTTGAAGTTTTGTCCATAATTCATGAGCGCTCCGAAAAGGTATGATTGACGTAAGGATTACATCGCTCAAAACACAGATGAGACCATTAGATGCTAGAGTATCGAGATAAGAGTTTTTCTCATCCTCTAAAGATAATTCTTGTGAATCCTTTGGAGGAGAAAAACCCATATCTACAATACTCTCTAAATTTGAACCCATGTCCCTAAAGAGATTAAGCATGCATATTTTCCAAACATCATAATTTGTGCCATCGAATATATAAGTGGAATTGTGCACTAATTCTCTAAACGACATCTTTACTCTCTACACGGTAAAGTCTAATAATGATACCAATTGAAAGGACAGACGTCGCCTAGAGGGGGGGGGGTGAATAGGCGAATTAAAACTTTTTCCGAGGAGCCGGATTATCCTGTCCGAGAAGGATCCGGATATTCCGGTATGCTTGATAAAGGCGGAATAAAACTAGTGTTTTACTTTAACAAGCATACAACCTAATTATACTGGGTTCACCTATGTGCACCAACAACTTATGCTAAGCAATACAAGTAACTAGGTGATAGCAATATGAATGACTTCAAGCACGAAGGCTATCACAATGTAAAGTGCATAAGTAAAGAGCTCGGGTATAGAAGTAACCGAGGCACGCGGAGACGAAGATGTATTCCCGAGTTCCACCCAAAGGGTGTAAGTCTCGTTGGAGAGGTGTGCGCAACCAAAATAGGTTAGCTGCAACGCCACAAAGGCTCACCTTCTTCTCCTGATGAACTCAACCACAAAAGGTTGCGAGTTGACCTTCCACTATTGATCCCCTTTGGGGCGGAGATCGAATCTCGTACAACAATCTTGAGGCACACACCCACAACTTAATTGGGGGCTCCCAAGTGACCACAAAAGGTCTAGACCACAAAAGGTCTCGGTCTCAAAAGGCCGGCCACAAAAGGCGTCTAGGGTACAATGACCCAAGAGTAACAAGCTCACAAGTATCACAACCACGAATCCTCGTGGAGGGCTCAAACCGATGCAAATGCAATGGCAAGAGCACACGAAGTGCTCAAGTCATTCACTCTCAAATTCCAACAAAGCAACAAATGCTTATGGGGGAATAAGAGAGGAAGAACAAGGAAACCACAAATGAGTCAAATCCTTCACTCCCAAATCCCACCAAAAGCAACTAATGCTTATGGGGGGAGAAGAGAGGAAGAAAAAAGGAGAAGAACCACAAAGGAACTCCAAGATCAAGATCCACTAGGTTCCCCTCACTTAGAGGAGAGATTGATTGGTGGAACGGTGGATCTAGATCTCCTCTCACTATCCCCTCAAAGATATGCAAGAATCGTGGGAGGGATTGAGAGGGAGCAAGTTTTTCCAAGGCAACAATGGAGGAGAGAGAGAGAGGGAAAAACGTGCTTAAGTGCTTGGGAACCGTTGGGGAAGAAAGCCCCCTTAAATAGGTCCTCGAAAAACCAACCGTTGGCAGCTCCGAAACCCGTAGCGGTACTACCGCTAGGGGCGGCGGTGCTACCGCTGCGGACCGTCCATTTGACCGTTGGCTGCGCAGCGGCGGAACTGCCGCTGCACTACCGAGCGACCAACTCGACGGTACTACCGCCAACCTCAGCGGTACTACCGCTGTGAGCAGCAGTACTACCGTTGAGCTACCGCTAGAGGTACCGCTAACGAAACCCGAGGGCCGAAAACGGCGGTACCCCAAGCGGTATCGAGGGCAGTAGAAACCCCTCCATGGCAACGTTCCAAAACTGCGAAGATGTACGTGGCGGTACTACCGCTTGAACGACCGGTACTACCGCTGGCTAGCGGTACTACCGTTCTGGTACCGCCCGAGATACCGCTATGCCAACCCGAGGGCCAAAAATAGCGGTACCCCTAGCGGTAGCGCGCAACAGTGCACTTAGCAGCGCCGAAACCAGGTGCAGCGGTACTACCGCTGCTTCCAGCGGTACTACCGCTGCCTGGAAAGATAGCAAAACGAAACTGCCAGAAACCTCATAACATTTGCAAATGAACTCCGAAAGAGGTGAGACCAATTTTGTTGGAAAGATAGCGACGATAAGCACCCAACAATATTGCATCCCATAAATAGAGTAAAATCACCACACATGGCAAGGTGTGGGACTTTCCTCACGGTTGAACCGACAATATTTCTACCACCGAAAACGCAACGAGTTTTCCAAAGTAAAATCGTTTTCGATGAACAAGAGCTTGACATGGAGATGAACCAAGCTCTAGTTCCTCACCACCATAAAAGCCAAATAAGAACCAAGAAATATGATATGCCAAATATGCAAAGGTTTGAGCTCTCCACAACGATGCGATCAAGTTACTCACTTGAGAGCCCCTCTTGATAGTACGCCTATCTATCATATAGCCCTATCAAGATCATACCTTTGCCTTGAGCATTCCACTTGAGTTAGATGATGACTATCTTGATCTCTTCAAGTGGATCATCTTTCTTGATTGCGCGAGCACGCACATGCTTGATGAAGACTTCTTCAAATACTCCCCCATACCCATAATGGGAGAGTTCTCGCTAAGCTCCGTATTCATGTATCTATAGCAAAGTCCAAGCATAGGATCTCTTCGAGTAGCTTCTATTGGTGTTGCACATCTCATATTTTCTTCACTAAGATGATGTCTTGAATCTTCAAGACATACTTGCAATATGCTCCGCTCAACACATGAACATCCATCATAAACAGCCTTAAATGGAACCTTGGTCATCAAATAAGCTTCAAGAGTCCAACACATGAACTCCACAATTCCCATGGACAAGATCTATAAGGATATCTCAATGCAAACATTAGTCCATAGAGATTGTCATTTAATTACCAAAACCACACATGAGGGAAAATGCTCTTTCAACATTGTTGCAATCTAATATGTCAATTCTAGTGTTCCATTAGCTATCACTTTATTAAAGAGAGAGTGCATTCGTGAAACCATGAACCCCGGTCCATTTTTAATCATAAGAAACTCCTTTCCAACACTTTATATTCACTTTTCATTTTCAGTCATTTTAAAATCCGAAAATACAAAAACACTTTTATTACTTGCATTCACAATGCAAAACCCAAAAATATAATCAGCATTCATATTTATCATCTTTACATATTTGTTTACTATCATTGCATATTTTATTTTCATATCTTTGTTCACACCTTGTGCTTGACAACCACTTGGTGAGGTTGAGTTCACAAAACAATTTGTTTTGTTTTGCAGGTCTTATAAGAGAAGTACAAGAAGACAAATCATTCATACCTAGTTCCCCGAGAGTTCGATTAAACCCTCGAGTCACCCTCGTGGGGAAAATATTCTTCCTATACTATACACTCTTCACTTGGAGTCTCAACCTAACTCATATTCTTTTGACGCATGTATCATCTACGTCATTAGGAGTCATGGGTGCGCTCGTTCGTTCTAACATGACTGGGTTTGAGCTGGGCCATATGACGTGGTTATACCTAACGGGTATACCCATTCGAGTACAATGAATCATAACCTGACAGAAGGCCCATCTGATGGCCCAACAAGCAAGACTACAGAGGAAGCCATATGGCGACCCAAGTACAAGGAGTACGACTCAAGAAAGAACAAGTCAAACCGACATAGAACTTACCATATGTATAATCCTGGTCGGATACGATCTCCTAATACCTGGCCTCTTTTATAAGCGCCGGGAGGGAGACGATCCAAACACGCGCAATCTGATAGCCAGAAACCCTAGCGAGACTTTGACTCGTCGGGACACCATTGTAGCCACCTTGTAACACAGAGATCATTAATCAGACAAGCAGGAAGTAGGGTGTTACCCTCCGGGGGACTGAACCTGGGTAAATCCTTACTTGTCAGCCGTCCGCAATCACCAACGACCGTATCCTCTTCCTCCCGACTAAACCCAGGGTATCTTATCATGGGATTTGACGTGATCACCCCACGTCACCGTACATCAAAGATTGGTATGCTTCCATACGTTGTAGCACTAGTAGAAAAGTGCTATTTAGTACCGGTCCGTGAGGACCATTAGTACCGGTTTTGCAACCGGGACTAAAGCCCCGGAGCATTAGTACCGGTTGCTTATAGACCGGTACTAAAGGGTCTCCACGTGGGCACGGGACAGCGATTCGTGTGGAAAACCTTTAGTACCGGTCGGTGTTAACCACTCGGTCATGATGATACACTTTTTCAGTGCTTGTATTATAAAAATTTACTTGAATAAACAAAAATGATTATATAATAATAATATTGAAATAAATAATGGTAAAATAAATATTACTTTATTTTTGCCTTTTTCATTTAGTATGAAATAATTCCTACCTTTAAATCCTTAAATCGGAATTTAACAAATAAAATGTCTAAATTGATCAAAAAAATTAGAGGAATCCAAATATGACATCCAAATCATCTTTTGCATTACAGAAACATCGATAGCCATGGTGTCGGAGAGTGACTCCCACGAAACAGGGGTGTTCACACTCTGAAGAGAATGTTCGAAGGGGGGCTGAACACGGAGGTCAAACAACCCTCAACCGGCACGACGACGGTGCTCGTCGAGCCTGTGGAGGGACACCACGACAGAGAGGGACACCAGCCCGTACCCAGGTTCACGACCCTCAGGAGACGGTAACACCGCTACTCCTACTTGTCGGTATTGCACTCCAGAGGGTACAGTACAATGAGCTTGCCGAGGGCTCTCTTATGGCAGAGCGGAGCTCAAGGAGGGAACTCGGGGGTCTTCTCTTCCTCCTCGAGTGCGCTAGGCTAAACTACACAATGGTGGAGTGCTCGAGGTCTGAATGGTCGATCGATCGTCTTCCCGCTACGGAGGTGTTCCCTCTCCTTTTATAGACGCCCCGGGCCTCATCCTTGCGCACCGCGCAGCGGGAGGGTTCCCACATGGCGACGAAACGGAGGAGCAGGGTGCACCGCAGCTGGGTTTTCCATGGACTCGGTCCATGGTCGTAAAGCCTGTCCTTGGCGCAGGAAAGCCACCGTCCGCGCAGGACGGCCAGACGGCGCCGCAGAGATCGTGGGGGTGCCTACGGTGACGTCGTCGTTGGAGCGTCGCGCCGGCCATCTGCTTTATCACCAAAGGGGAAAGCTTCGTAGTCCGGCTTTGTTGACTCCTTTAATCACCAGAATGGCAACTGCGGCGTCGCCGTCACCGCGCGCAGACGCGCGCGTCACTCTGCGGCCGCGGCAGAGGCCATGTGCGCTCTGCGGCGGTTGCTTCGCAGCGAAGCATCTCTACAGGGCTTGAGCAGCCTTGTAGAGGGATTTGCGTTGACTCCTCTCCAGGGGAGAGAGCCTTGTAGAGGGGCAGTCTCGGGGGGAGCCTCTTCAAGCCTCCGCTGCCTCTTTAAGCCCTCTCGGGGACTTTCCCTCTCGAGAGCCTCTCCAAGCGTTTTGCTTGGTCCTTAGTCATTTCCCGATACCGTCGCGTGTCGAGGGCTGTGGAGAGTGGGGCCTGCACACCCTGGATTCCAGTGGGCCGACAGTAGCCCCCGGGCCCACGATGGGCACAGCGAAGCCCACTGGGCGCAGATGAAGCGTCGTGGGCCCAAAGTGTCCGGCCAGCCCGAGACACGCGTCGATCAGCCGCGCGTCTGCGACCCCACGATATCTCTGGCGGGGCGTGCGTCGTGGGGGGTCCCACCGCGCCCCGGTAACTGCTCAGACGAGACATAAAGCCTGCGCGCCGGCTCGAGCAGCCGTTACTGCTCTCACTTTGCGCGTCCAGCCTTCCAATCTCCCATCTCTGAGCTTCCTCACTCCGGCGATCCTCGACTCCCTCCGCGCTCTTCCGCACTTCTTCCTCTTCCGGCCATGTGCGCTCTGCGGCGGTTGCTTCGCAACGAAGGGCAAGGCGGCGATGGCGAAGCCCTCTGCGAGCGCGCAGGGGGAAGGGGCGCTTGGCCCCGCCCTGGTCGGGGAGCGCTTCAACGGGGTGGCGCTGGACAAGATCCAACACCTGGTCGCCGGGAAGACCAATGAGCATGGCGCCAGCACTCTCCAGGCCGCGAAGCTTGGCCGGCTCCCGATGGGATTTTTCCCCATCTTCCTCCACACCATCTACGCCGGGCTGGTGCCGCCCTATTCGCCCGTCCTGGAGGCGATCCTGGAGTTCTACCAGATCCACCTCCTCCATCTGCACCCCAACTCCATCCTGATCCTCTCCATCTTCGCCTATCTCTGCGAGGCTTATCTGGGGGTGCAGCCTTCGGTGGCCCTCTTTCGGAGCTTCTACGCACTCCGGAGCTCCGCCAACCTCGAGCGGACGGGGTGCGTCTCCTTCCGCATCGCGGATGGCATGGGGGATGTCTACATCCCCATGTCGTGGAACGGCGAGAAGCCCGTCACGGCGGTGGTGAAGAAGGGGGACGACTTCCGGCAGAAGTGGCTCCTCATCGGCGTCAAGTCGCAGGGCTCCTTCCTCGATGTCCCAGAGGCGCCGCCTGTGAAGTACTCCCACTGGGGCAAGCTGGCCTTCAGGAACCCGCAGATCGCGGAGCTGGTGGGCCGCATGAAGCTTCTCCGGGAGAATGGCCTCACCGGCCAGATGATCGCGGAGGACTTCGTGAGGCGCTGCATCGCTCCGCTTCAGGCACACAAGAAGCCGATGTGGATGTACTCGGGCCTCACGGACCCGATGCGGCTCCACTGCTGCGACCACCGCCCCGAAGCCGTCTCCACCATCATGGGCGTCCTCTTCATCAACCCGGACATGCCCGTGGCGGTTGCTGAGGTGCTGAGGCCTCTCCACCAACTCTCCATGAACACGCGCCTGGCGATCCTGGAGCGAATGCCGACGTTTACCCCGCTTGGCCTGGCGGGGGAGGAGGAGGACGAGATGGCCGTGCCGGAGGTGAAGGTGCCGGGAGCCGCGGAGTCGCCTTCCGCGTCAGACGTCGAGCTTGACGGCACGGCGGCAAGGGCGAACCCCTCGGCCGGCGGAGCGAGCTCATCAAGGGCTGCGCCCCCTGCCGAGGAGATCTTCGAGGTCTCGTCAGACGACGACGAGGCCTCCAGGGAGGCCCCTTCGCGCCCCGTTACGGAGGGGGAAGGGAGCGACGACGATGAGGATGCGGCGGGGTGACGAGAGCCCCGGTCCAAGGCGGCCCACGACAGGCCTGCTGGGGAGCCAATGGGCGCTCCCCTCAAGAGGAAAGCGGAGGCGCCTCCTGAGGGGTTTGGAGCCAGGACCACGCCTTCGTGGCGCTCGCCAGGCATGGCGTGGGTGGATACCCGCGCCAAGAAAGCGGGGTAAGTACCTTGATCCAGGTTTTCTCTTTACCAATCTTTGCTTGCCCGTTCTCTCCTAACGGATCTTCTCGCTCCTTGCCAGCGACCTGGTGCCTGCGAAGCGTCGAAGGCTTCGCAAGGCCGCGGAGGTGAAGAAGGCCGCGCCAGAGGCCGCGGCTGACGAGGCCTCGACGCCTGTGGTGGCGGGCACCGCAGGCCCTGCCGAGGACACGCCTCAGGCTGAGGCGGCTGCGCCGCCTCTCGAGGGGAGGCGCCCTGAGGAGCAAGCGGAGAAGGCGCCTACTCCGCCTCGCGCCGCCACTCCTCCGGCACGGCAGGAGGCCGAGGCGGGCACGACGCCCATCCAGAGCCTGCCAAGGGCCGACGAGACGGAGGGCGAAGCTCCTCCGCCGCCCCCGCCAAGCCCTGCAGCGGAGGCGGAGACAGCGGCTACGGGGCAGGCCTCTCCTGCCCCTGAGGCCCACGACGAGGTGCCGCTTGAGGGCGGAGACACCGGCGCGCGGAGCGCTGGTGCTGAAGGGGAGAATCCGTCGCCAAGCCCCCAGGCCCGCGGCGCTGCTGGGCCCCGCGCAGAGGCACCCTTTGTCAAGCTCGACGCAGGAGCCGGGACCTCCGCGCCGTGTGGGGCTTCTCGAGACCTGGTCCTGAGCGGCTGCGACTGGAGCAGAGGACGCCGCGGCGTCGCCTTCCGCCTGGTGCGGGAGTCCCTGGACGGGCTGGAAACCCACCTCGCCCTCGAGGACGCGGAGCTCGCCCGACGGCAAGACGAGCTTGCGGAGGCCTGGGCCGCCTTCCACGCGGCCGTGGAGGTTCGCCGGCAGAGCGGTCTGGCTCTACTGGCGGAGCGCGAGGAGGCGCTGCGCTTCGCCAAGGAGGTCCGCGAGGGCGCCGTGCGCGAAGCCGAGGAACTCCTGGAGCCCCTCCAGGCCGAGCGCCAGGCGGCGGCGGACGACTTGGCCGCAGCAAGGGCGGAGCGGGAGACGGTGGAGTCCTCGTTGGCGGACAAGCACCGCGAGCTTGTCGAGCTTGAGGCCAAGATCCTCACCAACTCTGAGGTCGTGCGGACCTCTCTGGAGGGGGTCTGCGTGGCCTTGGATGCCAGGGGGCAGAGGCTGAGCGAGCGCGAGAACGACGTGCGCCAGCGCGACGAGCAGCTACTGCAGGCGGAGCAGGAGCTGTCGGTGCAGCGCACCGACCTCGAGGCCCGGGAGGGGAACCTGGCCGAAGCCCTCGACAAGTTCAACCGCGAGGTGGCTACCCACAAGAAGCACGTGGAGCGCTTTAACGCCAGGTTCGCCGAGCGGAAGGAGGCGGAGAAGGAGTTCCAAGCCCGGAGAGGGAGTACCGCGCCGCCGTCTCTCGGGACTACAACGAGAAGTTCAAGAAGCAGGAGGCTCGCTTCAAGAAGAGGCGCGCCGAGGATGACGCCCGGATCTATGAGCTGTCGCACATGAACGCCAGGCTGAACTCCCGGGCGAGGCGTGCTGCGGACGGTCGCTGCCTTGTCGAAGAGGCTCGCGAGCGCATGTCGCAGGACCTCGCCGCCCTCATGGCGGACATGGAGGAGATGAACAAGCAGGTGGGCCCTGCCGTGGACCGAGCGGTGGAGGCTGCCGAGAGCGCCCAAGCGGTGCGGGTGCTGTCGCAGCTGCGGGAGCGTTTGTTCCAGTCCTTGGTGGCTCGGGGCAACGACCTCGCGGCGAAGCTGGGGGTGGAGGCGCCGCACGTCCCCGCTCAGGGCAACGATGACCCCGCCGCGTATCTCGCCTACTTCGACCAGCTCTTCACGGTGCTCGAGGGCCCTGCCGTGGAGCTCCGCGACGTCGTCGAGGAGGAATGCCGCCAACTCCTGGCGGTGGCGGTCGACCGCATCTTCACCAACCTCCAGCACCTCCAGCCCGGCTTCGACTACTCCACGGTGACCGAGCCTCTCGAGGGGGAGAAAGGGTGGAGGATCTCCAACTCCATCCGAGACCAGGTCGACGACTTCTGCAGCCGATTCAAGCGGGCTGAGGCGGGGGAGGACGACGGCGAGGAGGCAGGCTCCGAGGGCGAGCCTGGAGAGGAGGGGTCCACGGATGAGGGCGACGATGCTTCTGCTTGATCCCTTCCTGTATTGTAATGCGCTTGTAGCGCCATTTAGAAGACTTGGCTTAGAGATTTTTGCTCCAGTCAGTAATATACTTTTAAGTAGATGCTATGAAATTCGCATGTGTGCCCCTCGAAGGGTCTTTTACTTCAACTTCATGTCTTTGTTCGCTCTGTGTCGTTAGGACCCTTGTCCTTGCGCTATGACTCCGCCGCTGAGGTATGCCCGAGCAATGACTCGGCAAGGCCGGGGGGAGTTTAAGGCTTAGAGAGGTAAGAGTCCTCGAGGTGCGATGCTCAAGGGCACCCCTTTGACGTGCAAGCAGCCCATGGAGTGTGAGGGAAAAGAATCGCTCGAGGGACGACGAGTGCTCGTGAGAGAGGGAAGATTCTCGAGGCGTGGGCGCTGAACTTAGCTTTGCGAGACTTTTGCTCTGCGTAGGCATTCACTGGCGATGCGCTCTCCTCTAGAGGCCGAGTTTTGCCTCCACGAGCTTGGAGGGACTTTTGTTCCCTGCGAATGTTAGAGAGGCGAACCCAAACGCTAGTGCATGGTGGTAAGGACTCATGTGCGCTTATAGGTTTCCTCGGGTGTGTCTCGCGAGGAGAGTAAATACCAAGGTCCCTTGGAGAGGTGGCGTGTTTTTGGGAGCATGCCCTTTAGCCAGAGCTCGGATCCCTTGGATTTTGCAGTGCTGCTGGGGTGCTCTTGAAGCACAGGCACCGTACTCAGCCCCCGCTCGCGAGGTGCGCATGGGAAGGATATAAGCGCACATGGAAACGCAAATGATGAAAGTAAACTCACCACCAAAATATTACATAGCGGCGCCTTAGCGCATAGTTCACTTAGGAACGAAATGGTTCATTATGCTTGGGGTTGCCAAGCTAATGTTCTTTCCATGTCGAGGCATGGGGACCACCCATTAGTGGCTGAGACTCTCAACGGCCTGCGGTGGCTCGTTACAAGGAGAGCTCGGAGGGCTGACCCTCAGGAGAAGCTTTGTGCAGCTTGGAGGTGAAGCCGTGAGCTTCCCTCTAGAGACAAAAATGCCTGGCGTGACGATGATCACGGGCGTGACTATGATCACGGGTAGAACTTGCGTAGATGCACGATGTTCCACGGGTTCTTGACGGGGATGCCGTCTTCAGTCTCGAGGCGCGCAGCGCCAGGCCTGGCGATGTGAGAGACCCTGTAGGGGCCTTCCCACATAGGCGAGAGCTTGTGGAGACCTTCTATGGAGAGGATTCGCCTGACGACGAGGTCGCCCGCCTCCAGAGAGCGCGAGCACACATGACGGCTGTGGTAGCGTCGCAGGTCTTGCTGGTACTTCCTTGACAATGAATGCTTGCTTCTCGGGCCCTTGCTTCCTGGCTTTCTACTTGACGGGGCGTGCGTCTGGACACACGGCTAAGTGGTGCTCGATCACTTCCCTTGGTACACCGGACATATCTGACGGAGTCCGTGCGAACATGTCAGAGTTTGCCCGAAGGAAGGCCACGAGCGCGCTTTCCTATTTGGGAGGCAGGGCAGCGCCTATGGTGACGCTAGCCCCGGAGCCCTCAGCCCCCGAGCCACTGGAGCTCAGCGACACCTTCTTCGTGGAAGCTTGCTTTTGAGACAACATCTGTTTCTTCTTCTTGGGCCTCTCGAGAGGCTCCAAGTCCTCGTTAGCCGGGAACGCCATGGTGGCCGCCTTGTAGGCGCTCTCGACAGCGCACGTGGCATCCAGGATATGACCGTGGATGGTGATGGTGCCAGCGCTGCCGGGGATCTTGACCATGTTGTAGGCGTGATGCGTGACGGCCATGAACTTCGCGAGGGCGGGGTAGCCGAGGATGGCGTTGTACGGCAGGCCAATGTGCGCGACGTCGAAGTCGATCAGCTCAGTGCGGTAGTTCCTCTGCGTGCCGAAGGTGACGGCCAGCCGGACCTGCCCCAGAGGTGCGATCGAACCACTGGTGACCCCTGTGAATGGCCTGGAGGGCATGAGCCACTCGTAAGGCACCTGAAGCGTCTCGAAGGTCTCGACAGAGATGACGTTCAGGCCAGCACCCCCATCAATGAGCGTCTTGGAGACGGCAATGTTGTTGATGGTGGGGGAGCAGACCAGGGGGAGGGTCCCAACAGTCTTGGTCGACTTGGGGTGGTCCTTGGCGTCGAAGGCGATGGTGTACTGAGACCACTTGAGGGGCCTGGAGGTCTCGGCGCTTGGGAGCGCGGCGTTGAGCTCGCGAGCGAACTGCTTGAACTGGTTGTTCGACTTGGGCGCCTGAGCTCCGCCGAGGATGCAGGCCAGGGCCCCCCTTGGGGCCTGGTAGCCTCCATCTTCCTCGTCGAGGAGGTTGTTGTTCTTCTCGACGGCGTTGGCCTGAGTGCCTGGCGGCTTCTGGTAGCTGCCCTTGCGTCCGCCTCTGCGGTATCCACGGCCTCTGCCGCGGCTCTCGCTGCCCTCTTCTTGCTCGCGCTCCCTGCTCAGCCTCTTGAGGTCGAAGCAGTTCTCTGTAGCGTGGTCGCGCCTGTTGTGGTAGACGCAGAACGGACGGTTGTCCTCCTTCTTGTCGCCAGGCTCAGGGGAGGCTCTGCGGGCGTACTTGGCATCCGGCTCAGCCGCTAGCACAGCGGTGGTCTTGCGCTTGGTTTCTTCCCGCTTCTCGTGGCTCTTGGACCCCTCGGCCTGGTCGTCTGTCCGCTGGCTCATCTTGACGAAGAGGAGTCCCTCTTCAGCCTTGGCGCACTTGTCAGCGAGGTCGAACAGCTTCACCACAGAGGTGAGCTTGTCGTGAATGCCCAGCTTCTCGAGCATCCTGCGGTTCGTGACGCCCTCTCTAAAGGCGGCGATGACCTGTGTTTCGGGGATGTTTGGGATCTTGTTGCGCACTTGGCTGAAGCGCTGGATGTACTTGCGGAGGGTCTCATCTTTCCTCTGCACCACAGCGCGCAGGTCGTTGTGGGTGAGCGCGCGCTCGTAGGTGCCCTTGAAGTTGGCGACGAACTGCCTGCAGAGTTCCTCCCACGAGTCGATGGAGTCTTCAGGCAGGTTGAGGAGCCATGACAGCGCGGAATCCCTCAGCGCGTGGGAGAACCAGTTGGCCATGACCTTGTCGTCTCCTCCAGCAGCTTGGATAGAGGTGGTGTAGAGCTGCAGAAACTCGATGGGGTTGCTTTGAAGGAGATATGCTCTAGAGGCAAATAAATAAGTAGTATTTATTGCATTATCTCATAAGTTTATAATAGGTTTTTGTATTATGCTATAACTGTATTAATCGGAATTATTAATACACGTGTGATACATAAACAACCAGAGTCCCTAGTGAGCCTCTATATGAACTAGTCCATTGGGCAACAGTTGATCGAGATTCCCGATCAAGGACAATGACGTCGGTTGACAATGGGGTCATCTTATTAGCAGAATAAGGTGATGGACATACGCAAAGTATTGCAACAAGATCGTATTACGATGTTTGTCATTTGCAATAGATAAGTAATATGATAGCTTATTCCTTAGACCGTGAGACCGTGCTTATTGCTACTCCGTAGGGGTACTTTGAGAGCATCAAACGTTGTGTCTTATATAGCATGACAATAACGGTGTCCATCTTGGGTATCTCGAAAGAGTATGTTGAGACGTAAGGATCAAGAGCGGGATTTGTTCATTCTTGTAATGGAAAGATACTCTGGGCCCACTCGGTGAGATTGCATCTATATAGCTGCGCAGCTTATGACTAGGTCATGGAGATGTAATATCACAGACGAGTTAACAACCTATGTCGGTAACGAGATGCAACAGGACATTGGATGTCTACGATCACATCTCGGACAAGGTAGTATCGCAGAGACAAAGGGAATGAATATCATGTTTACGGTTCAACGACGATATTCTTAGAATGCACAGGGACCGTCATATGCCTCCAGGTATCCCTGGCGGTCATTGGTGAGCGGAGTGTCTCGACCATGTCTGGAGTGTTCTCGAACCGTAGCGTAACAAACTTAAGGTCTTAACGACACCTGGAGAAGGTTCTGGAATAATATAGGGTTTTATTGGAGAGAGAGAAATGATCCGGAAAGAGTTCCGGTGGTCCGGAAGGAGTTCCGGGAAGGTCTGGAATGGTTCCAGGAATGTCCGAAAGATGTTCGGGTGGTCCGGAAAATGTTTCGGAGTCACGGGAGATTAAATTATATATAAATATATTAATTATGAATTAATAGTATTTTATATTAATTTAATATTAATTAAAAATAAAGGAAAAAGGGGCAGCCCACCTAATGGGCCAATTGGGGCCCATTAGGGGGAGCCGCACCAAGGAGGGGGTGGGGCCCATGGCTGGTTCGGCCAGCCCATGCTGGGCCGAACCCCCTCCCCCCTCTCCTTTGTTTAGTCCCACATGGGGGAGCTAGGGAGTTTGCACACCCCCTCCCCCCTTTATATAGCAAGGCATATTAATTGGATTGATTCATGGAAAATACAATTAAATTTGTAGCAGGCCGGCCGAGCTGTTTCTCCGCCCGTTTTGCCTCCTCTCTCCACCAAAGCTATACCGCCGGGCGCCGTTGCCCTGCGGGATTCCAGAAAAGTTCTACCCCTGCGATTTCAGCTGGATCTGAATGACCGGGGGTTGTTGTTAAGCTCCGTATGTTTGCGAGTGCTCCGAGGCGCCACATTTGAGGAGCCAGGGCGACGTCGTCTCGCCCACCCAGCAGCCCTGTCGCTGCCCTGCCGCCGGCACCACCCCCCCTCGGCTGCCAGCGCCACGCCATCTTCCGCCCGACGCCCGTCGACGCAGGTCTTCGTCGACACCCCGGCGTCATCGTCTACATCATCGCGGCAAGTTCTCCGCGACCTCGAGGTCGGCTACGTACGACTTCATCGTCAACGCTTGTCCGGGAGCGTAATCCCCGCTATCGGTCTACATGGAGGTAATGTAACCCGTTCCGCCACCGTTATCACATGTACTAGATAGATAGATCCTGGCTAGTTAGGGTGCTCATACGCTAGAAAAATTATTGTTTTCTGCACCGGAACCCCTTCAGTGGTATCAGAGCCGATCTATGCGTAGTACTGCTGGTACGGTTAGAACTCATGTTGAATGAGGACGTCTTTCTTATATTTGCTACCCTCTAGCGTGCACTTGCGATGCCTTCGGTATTGAGTTGATGAAGCGGCCCGGACCGACTTTACGCGTACGCTTACGCGAGACTGGTTCCACTACTGACATACGGCTTGCACCGTATCTGTGGCTGGCGGGTGTCTGTTTCTCTCTCTTTAGTCGGCAAAGCATTTTCAATGGAGGGCCCGAAAGGGATGCTTAAACATGCAATTATACGATCGACGTTGTGGTACAAAGTTCGTAGGTAGGGAAACGGTTCTCTTACGAATAAGCCTATATGCCACGTAAAACTTGCAAAACTAAATAAAGGTAGAGGCGTCTAACTTTGTTTTGCAGAGGCGTTATTTTATGTGACATGGTTACGGTAAGTTTGATATTACTCGTACTGTCGAAGGCAATGGAGGGCACCGTAGACTCGGAGCCATGCCGGGGCGCCCGGGGCCAGGCACATGGCGCCATGGAGGTCCAGGCGCATCGACCATGTCACATCGCACTTCATTGCATCATTATTGTGTGCTGTTGTGTGTGCATCCTGTTGATTGCTTATATGCTAGATATACAACGGTAGCATCTTAAATAGGATGATCCCTAACTAATACCAAAAGTGTGTTCTCCCTCGTTGCGCACCACCAAGAAAGTTCTACGTTATGAGGCAGGCCGTGACGATCGGGTGTCAGACATATCGTCGTTCGCATACAGTGGGTGTAAGCCATGTTGCACGCGCAGGGTCTTCGAGGTTTGATTGGCGAGCCTAGCATATGCAGATATGGCCTCGGAACACGGGAAGATCGAAAGATCGAGCATGAGTCACAGAGTTGTTGTGATCGACATTTTATGTCCACCTTTGAAGCTGTGCTACCGGCCGTGACGATCGGGGGTAGTATAGTGGATGGGGGTCATGTAATCGCTATTATTATTTTTAGGGATAATAATTTTAGTGGAGTATGTTTGATAATATGATTATAAACTAAAACTCACATATATTATAAACTTTACCTTACCTCTTTTGCGATCACATCTGTAGACTACGAAACTATACTTCGATTACTTCCTCAAGAGCCCGGATTCTACCTTAGAAGCCGACGGGTCCAACTTCATCAGCTGGTACATTGGTTTTAGAAACATTCTCCAACACAACAAACATCCTATATGTCCTAGAACATAAGTTAGGAGATAGACTAGATGATTCTACTAGCAAGGAGGAAGATGATGAGTTCCGTAAGCATCATGATATTTTCATAGAAGTGGAGGTCGTCATGAGCGTATGCCTAGCACCAGAGTTGAAAGTTGTTTCAACACATGGAGCCATATGTCGTGATTGATGCGATCAAAGGACACTTCAAAGATGAATTGAGTCTTGAGCAGTCCAGACATTTTAGAGTGTTCCGGACCATTCACATGGGGAGCATACCTGTCTGGAGACTCATTTGAAGAAGTTGTATGACATCTACTTCAGGCTTACGAATATCTACGATTTCTAGATAGCGGACTCTAGTGCAATAGAGATTGCGCTTGTATCTCTACCTACTAGCTATGAAGAGCATGTGCGTGAATATGCTATAGAGACACGATGAGCTTCTTCACGTTCGTGAACAAGTTCAAATCTCTAAAAGTTGATTCCATCGAAGAAGAGTTCTTCGACGCTACGGGTATATTTGATATACGAAGATATAAATGTATTCTTCTCATACTTGATGAAAAGTATTTGATACTTGTTCTGTTTAAGAAACAGTCCCTGATCATCACAAGTATGCGGCGATGGGTGACGTGACAGTGCACAAGTGATGGCAATCAAGGAAGTTGATGGCCAGTAGTGCTCACGCCCTCGGGATATCTTATTAGTTATCATTAATAGTTTTTGATAAGACATTTTGTAATAGTGAGAATGTGATCTAGTTTGGTGTCTTGAATGTTACAAGACATAGTTATTCATATATGAATAGAACAAATCAGTTGTTTTATGTTATGAAACAAAGCAGTTGTTTTATATTATGAGTAATTTGTATCACATCTCAATTACATTATGCGTATGATATACATTTATAATAGCGGGAATGATAAAATTATATGTCCAAGGAATAAAAGATTTTGTTACTAGAACAAACACCATTGAATTTGATCATAAAGGCAATGTAAGAAGTAATAGATATTTTGATCTATTTAAGTATTACATGTGCCGAATTGATTGAGTTTGAAATTAGTATTGAAGTGTCAATACGAAAGGGAATTAATTAAGAGTCATTTCGAATGATTATTAAATTAATTATATGGTGAATTTTTCCTTGATCCGAATTCTTCTATGATTATTGGTAAATAAGTGTATTTACATAATAAATCATGAGTCTGAAATTAATTTGATAAAAGATCAAATGGGGTTTTTCAGAAGAAAGATTTGTGAATATCGTATTCGCAAGATTCGATCAAAAGGGCAATATTTTTGAAATATGGTTTCAACACAAAAGACTTGTGGAAATTCGTTTCACAATATTATAATATCATATATGGTGATATGTGAAGTATTATAATCATACTCTATTTTAAATAAAGTGTGGTCTTTCAGAATCTGTCTTAGGATCTCTTAATATGTTCGAAACATTATAGTCGATGTCCACTTTAGAAAATAGATGTTTTTCAACAGTAATTCGTGTGATCGACAATAGTGTCGTTATATAGAGGATTATGCGATAATTCAGAATATACACGAATATTTCTTTGTAGATCACTCACATTGGATGAGAGTGTATTCCAAAACCCAATAGAAACAAAACTTGTATTGTTGTCTATGTAATTCCGAGGAAAATATGATTTTTCGAATTATGGTCAATGGAATAAAATCAGAAGCTTGATATAAGGTGTCAGACCTATATTCATAAAAGTAGAATATTGGAAAGTGTTCCAAAAGATATATGTCTACAAATGAAAATTTGATGATTAAGAGTGAAGGATACTAGAAAATTGTTTTCTACTTGCAATCCTCTTCGTGAAGATCATAATATTTTCATGAAAGAAGCTTCTAAATAAAGTGCTGTTATATTTAATATTGCTGTCAGGTCACAGCATAATATTAAGTGTTTCAGATCTTGTTGACAGATCAAGGTGCACCTTATGAATACAAAGAAAGTTGAGAAAATATCAGAATACGAACAAAGGCTTTTGAGCCTAAAAATCCAAGCTACATTTAGAAAGGATTGAAACAGTAAATGTTGCTATAATTCCTTTTGGAGAAATAAGATTTCTTGATCATCATATAAAGTGTTATATGAGAAATGTAACTATAAGAAAGACGTGAAAGCATATTTTGTCAAGAAATGTGTCTTCGACAAGATCAAATTTGTTGACTACATTGATGTAGACATGCTTGAAGTCTGTGGGATTTGTATTAATGGAATACTGTAGTTTGTATTGAATTCGAATTGATAAGAGATCAATGATTTTGGTTTGACCAAAATGTCGAAATAAATTATGAATTTAAGTGGGAGTCAAAGTTAGTTCACTCAGGTAGAATATGTAAAGGACATATTTTTGAGTGGGAGCTTGGAACCTCAAATGTGTGGAGACATAATTTGAGTGGGAGCTCGTGTTCTCAAATGTGTGGAGACATAATTTGAGTGGGAGCTCGTGTTCTCAAATGTGTGGAGACATAATTTGAGTGGGAGCCGAATTCATCTTGTGTAAATGACACATTGTGAATTGTACCAGTAGAATTAATGAAGTTGTGAAACTATTTGAAAGTTAGTGTCTACTTGGAATAGAACGGGAATTTTAAATAGTTAGTCGAGTTGTTTTTGGATTATATCTGAGGAGTCAGAATAGATTAAATCCAAAGGATGGTCCTTGGAAATCCAATTAATCATTAAGAGTAATGACACACGGTAATGGTGGTTGTATGACATGTTGGTCTATTATGTGATATTAGACGTCATACAGAAACCATATTACCTGCTCGATGAAATATGACCGATGTTCTTAGAAGAAGAACAGTTGTAAAAGTAAATTTAGAATTTACTGGAAGTAGAAGTGTATTAGTTTTTGGATTGACATAAGTATGTCAAGTCTTCTACATGGGTGTGAAAGTATATATAGATATCGCGAGGTTGTAATTGTTACAAGGAGCTCTCTGTGACTGAGTGTGTTTTCAAGGCAATTATCTGGTTAACAGAATCAGAGTAAGCGCTGGGAAACAGAAGTCTCACTTAGTTACGGTATTTGTATATATGTTATTGGGTAACATGTTGGTATCAAACAAGTTGATATCAATGGATCGCAAAAGAACGCACAATTATGTATTGTACAGATTGTCAGAGTAACACTCTTCCACAAGCAAGCATTATCATATAACGCTTATTTGATAAGGGGTTTTTGATGAAGTAAAATGCAGCTAGTTTATGTGTACTCTAGTGCAAGTGGGAGACTGAAGGAGATATGCCCTAGAGGCAAATAAATAAGTAGTATTTATTGCATTATCTCATAAGTTTATAATAGGTTTTTGTATTATGCTATAACTGTATTAATCGGAATTATTAATACACGTGTGATACATAAACAACCAGAGTCCCT
The DNA here is from genome assembly GCA_026929855.1 of Poa annua. NCBI lineage: Eukaryota > Viridiplantae > Streptophyta > Magnoliopsida > Poales > Poaceae > Poa > Poa annua. Next base: position 45,380,271 of record CM049434.1, read on the forward strand.
AGTGAGCCTCTATATGAACTAGTCCATTGGGCAACAGTTGATCGAGATTCCCGATCAAGGACAATGACGTCGGTTGACAATGGGGTCATCTTATTAGCAGAATAAGGTGATGGACATACGCAAAGTATTGCAACAAGATCGTATTACGATGTTTGTCATTTGCAATAGATAAGTAATATGATAGCTTATTCCTTAGACCGTGAGACCGTGCTTATTGCTACTCCGTAGGGGTACTTTGAGAGCATCAAACGTTGTGTCTTATATAGCATGACAATAACGGTGTCCATCTTGGGTATCCCGAAAGAGTATGTTGAGACGTAAGGATCAAGAGCGGGATTTGTTCATTCTTGTAATGGAAAGATACTCTGGGCCCACTCGGTGAGATTGCATCTATATAGCTGCGCAGCTTATGACTAGGTCATGGAGATGTAATATCACAGACGAGTTAATAACCTATGTCGGTAACGAGATGCAACAGGACATTGGATGTCTACGATCACATCTCGGACAAGGTAGTATCGCAGAGACAAAGGGAATGAATATCATGTTTACGGTTCAACGACGATATTCGTAGAATGCACAGGGACCGTCATATGCATCCAGGTATCCCTGGCGGTCATTGGTGAGCGGAGTGTCTCGACCATGTCTGGAGTGTTCTCGAACCGTAGCGTAACAAACTTAAGGTCTTAACGACACCTGGAGAAGGTTCTGGAATAATATAGGATTTTATTGGAGAGAGAGAAATGATCCGGAAAGAGTTCCGGTGGTCCGGACGGAGTTCCGGGAAGGTCTGGAATGGTTCCAGGAATGTCCGAAAGATGTTCGGGTGGTCCGGAAAATGTTTCGGAGTCACGGGAGATTAAATTATATATAAATATATTAATTATGAATTAATAGTATTTTATATTAATTTAATATTAATTAAAAATAAAGGAAAAAGGGGCAGCCCACCTAATGGGCCAATTGGGGCCCATTAGGGGGAGCCGCACCAAGGAGGGGGTGGGGCCCATGGCTGGTTCGGCCAGCCCATGCTGGGCCGAACCCCCTCCCCCCTCTCCTTTGTTTAGTCCCACATGGGGGAGCTAGGGAGTTTGCACACCCCCTCCCTCCTTTATATAGCAAGGCATATTAATTGCATTAATTCATGGAAAATACAATTAAATTTGTAGCAGGCCGGCCGAGCTGTTTCTCCGCCCGTTTTGCCTCCTCTCTCCACCAAAGCTATACCGTCGGGCGCCGTTGCCCTGCGGGATTCCAGAAAAGTTCTACCCCTGCGATTTCAGCTGGATCTGAATGACCGGGGGTTGTTGTTAAGCTCCGTATGTTTGCGAGTGCTCCGAGGCGCCACATTTGAGGAGCCAGGGCGACGTCATCTCGCCCACCCAGCAGCCCTGTCGCTGCCCTGCCGCCGGCACCACCCCCCCTCGGCTGCCAGCGCCACGCCACCTTCCGCCCGACGCCCGTCGACGCAGGTCTTCGTCGACACCCCGGCGTCATCGTCTACATCATCGCGGCAAGTTCTCCGCGACCTCGAGGTCGGCTACGTACGACTTCATCGTCAACGCTTGTGCGGGAGCGTAATCCCCGCTATCGGTCTACATGGAGGTAATGTAACCCGTTCCGCCACCGTTATCACATGTACTAGATAGATAGATCCTGGCTAGTTAGGGTGTTCATACGCTAGAAAAATTATTGTTTTCTGCACCGGAACCCCTTCATGCTTGACCCGTCGTAACCCTTGGGAAGGGCAGGCCTGAACTTCTGTGGCCAGACCACGCGGCGCAGAGCGCGGGTGAAGGCCATGCAGCCAGTGGCGTACGTGGCAGTTCCGCCCTGGAGAGCCCTGCGGTTCTGCTGCCCCGCCTGGCCGATTTCCTCGACGAGGCGGTTCTAGAGGTCCCTCCGGCGCTCCATCCCCACCCACGCATCAGGCGCGGTGCGCTGCACGATTTGGCAGTCATGCGGCGAGGACGCATGGGAGGCAGCCCTCTGCGCTGCAGCCGGAGGTGGTCCCGGTGGTGGCGGAGGCGCATTCGGCGCGGCCGTTCCTGCGCGGCCAGAGTGGTGAACCAGCGACCGGGACGGCGCGGGACGCGTCGTCGCGATGTCGACGAGGTGGTGGAGGCGGTCGAGCCACTGGTCGTGGCCGGTAGCGGAGAAGCTCCTGAGCCATGAGCAGCGCAATATGCGGGCCGGGCTCTATACGTCCCTGAGAGGACGCGCTTTGGCGCCGAGACGGCCGCGAGACCTCAGCGTCCTCGTGGTGCTCGGAGAAGTCCTCGTCGTCGCGACGGTCGCCGCCGCGGTGATCCTCGCTCTCGGGCTCCTCCACGTGCGGGCCGGTGTTGGCGCGCTCCGCCGTGCGAGGGCGGCCGCGGCGCCCGCGAGTGGTGGCGGTGCCGGGCTCGGTATGAGCCCTCTCAGCTGCGCGCCTGTTGGCGCGTGTCGTGCGGGTGTCCGTCATGGCGCGGAGGCCGGTCGAAGGTTGAAGGCGCGCCTCAGCCCCTACCTGGCGCGCCAAATGTCGGAGAGTGACTCCCACGAAACAGGGTTGTTCACACTCTGAAGAGAATGTTCGAAGGGGGGCTGAACGCGGAGGTCAGACAACCCTCAACCGGCACGGTGACGGTGCTCGTCGAGCCTGTGGAGGGACACCACGACAGAGAGGGACACCGGCCCGTAGCCAGGTTCACGGCCCTTAGGAGGAGGTAACACCGCTACTCCTGCTTGTCTGTATTGCACTGCAGAGGGTACAGTACAATGAGCTTGCCGAGGGCTCTCTTATGGCAGAGCGGAGCTCAAGGAGGGAACTCGGGGGTCTTCTTGCTCCTCGAGTGCGCTAGGCTAAACTACACAATGGTGGAGTGCTCGAGATCTGAATGGTCGATCGATCGTCTTCCCGCTACGGAGGTGTACCCTCTCCTTTTATAGACGCCCCGGGCCTCATCCTTGCGCACCGCGCAGCGGGAGGGTTCCCACATGGCGACGAAACGGAGGAGCAGGGTGCACCGCAGCTGGGTTGTCCATGGACTCGGTCCATGGTCGTAAAGCCTGTCCTTGGCGCAGGAAAGCCACCGTCCGCGCAGGACGGCCAGACGGCGCCGCAGAGATCGTGGGGGTGCCCACGGTGACGTCGTCGTTGGAGCGTAGCGCCGGCCATCTACTTTATAACCAAAGGGGAAAGCTTCGTAGTCCGGCTTTGTTGACTCCTTTAATCACCAGAATGGCAACTGCGGCGTCGCCGTCGCCGCGCGCAGACGCGCGCGTCACTCTGCGGCCGCGGTAGAGGTCATGTGCGCTCTGCGGCGGTTGCTTCGCAGCGAAGCATCTCTACAGGGCTTGAGCAGCCTTGTAGAGGGATTTGCGTTGACTCCTCTCCAGGGGAGAGAGCCTTGTAGAGGGGCAGTCTCGGGGGGAGCCTCTTGAAGCCTCCGCTGCCTCTTTAAGCCCTCTCGGGGACTTTCCCTCTCGAGAGCCTCTCCAAGCGTCTTGCTTGGTCCTTAGTCATTTCCCGATACCGTCGCGTGTCGAGGGCTGTGGAGAGTGGGGCCTGCAGACCCTGGATTCCACTGGGCCGACACATGGTGACCATTTTGATCATTTTTACGAAAAAATGAAATAAAACGATGAACACCTCAAAAAATGATATCCTTTGGCATGGGGTCCTTATATGTGTATTAGTTGCCATGAAAAATGATAAACTTGATTTTTGACAAAAATTGCAAAAAAAGTTTTCACAAAAAGGTGTATCATCTATAAACATCTAGAAGTTTCAAGCCAAATGATCAAGTTATGGTCATTTCTACGGCATAGTTTGTGATAAAGATCTCATATTCCACAAATAGGTGCATATTGGTATAAGAAACAATCATGCCAAAAGGATTCTTGAAATTATTTTCATAAATATCATTTTCCATTTTTTAAGTGCGAAAAATGACTTTTTTTATTAACAAAGTACAAAAAAATATGATGCAAAATGGCACCCATTTAATTTTCATGGAAACTAGTACACATATGATGGATAATCCCCAAGTATTAGTTTTTTCCTTGATTTCTACCTAATTTCTCCTAGTTAAATGAGTTTATGCCAATTATTCGAAAGTAATTCAAATTTGAACTACAACTGTTTGATAGTTTGGTCTGAATCTTTAGGAAAAATCATTTTAAGGTGCACAACTATTGGTTATATCACAGAAACATTGATAATTCTAGAAAATATTACCTCTTTCAATGAATAGTCATCGCGACCGTTTTGATCGTTCTTACGAAAAAATGAAATAAAGTGATAAACACCTCAAAAATGGAAATCCTTTGGCACGGGATCCTTATATGTGTACTAGTTGCCATGAAAAATGTCGAGGTGTGATTCCCACGAAGCTAGGGATAGTCACTCTCTGTGGAGAAGTTCGTGGAGGGGACTGAACACGTTGGTCTACAACCCTCAACCGGCCCGGCGACGATGCTCGACGAGCCTGGAGAGGGATAGCACGACAGAGATGAACACCAACCCGTACCCAGGTTCACGGCCCTCAGGAGGAGGTAAAACCGCTACTCCTGCTTGTCTGTATTGCGCTGTAGAGGGTACAGTACAATGAGCTTGCTGAGGGCTCTCGTATGGCAGAGTGGAGCTCGAAGAGGGAAGCTAAGATCTTCTTCCTCCTCGAGCGAACGCAACTAAGACTACTCTGCTGCAGGGTGTCCAAGTTCTCAATTATTGATCCTTTGCTACGGAGGTGTTCCCTCCCCTTTTATAGGCGCCTCAGTCCATGGTCGTAAAGCCTGCCTGTGACGCCAGAAAGCCATCGTCCACGCAGAACGGCCAGCCGGTGCTGCAGAGATCGTGGGGGTGCCCACGGTGACGTCGTCCTTGGAGCGTAGCGCCGGCCAACTGCTTTATCACCAAAGAGGAAACCCTCTTAAGCCGGCGCAGGGGACACAGCTTTGTTGACTCCTTTAATCACCTGAACGGCAACTGCGGCGCCGTAGTCATCGCGCGCAGACGCGCGCGTCACTCTGCGGCGCGGCAGTGGCCATGTGCGCCCCGCAGCGGTTGCTTTGTAGCGAAGTATCTCCACAGGGCCTGGCGGCCTTGTGGAGGGATTTGCGTTGACCCCTCTCCATGGGAAAGGGCCCTGTAGAGGGGCAGCCTCGGGAGGGGCCTCTTCAGGCCTTCGCTGCCCCCTTCAGCCCTCTCGAGGGCTTTTCCTCTCGAGGGCTCTCCAAGCGTTTTGCTTGGTCCTTAGTCGTTTCATCGACTCTGTCGCGTGTGAGGGCTGTGGAGAGTGGGCTCTGCACACCCTGGATCCCACTGGGCCGATAGTAGCCCCCGGGCCCATGACGGGCACGGCGAGGCCCATCGGGTCCAGACGAAGCGTCGTGGGTCCAAAATGTCCGGCCGGCCCGTGACACGCGTCGTCCGGTGGTGAGTTTGCGGCGACTCGGTTTCTCCGGCAGAAACGTGCGTCGTGGGGGTCCCACCACGACCACGCCTTGGTAACTGCCCAAATGGGGTATAAAGCTGCGCGCCGGTCCGAACCGCAGTCATTACTCCCATTCCGCGCATCCAGCCTTCTAGCTCTCAGCCTCCTAGCTTTCCTTCTCCGGCGAACTCTTTCCTTCTCCGGCGAACTCTTTCCTTCTCCTCGTCCTTCCGCGCCCCTCCCTTTTTCCGGCGATGGGCGGACCCAAGGGCAAGGCGGCGATGACGATGCTCCCTCCGGACGCGCAGGGGGAGGAGGCGCTCGGCCCCGCCCTAGTCGGGGAGCGCATCAATGCGGTGGCGCTGGACAAGATCCAGCACCTGGTCGCCGGGGGAACCAACGAGCACGGCGCCAGCGTCATCCGGGCCGCGAAGCTCGGCCGCTTTCCGGCGGGGTTTTTCCCCATCTTCCTTCACACCCTTTTCGCCGGACTGGTGCCTCCGTACTCGCCCTTCTTGGAGGCGTTTCTGGAGTTCTACCAGATCCATCTCCTTCATCTACACCCCAACGCCATCCTCATCCTCTCCATCTTCACCTACTTGTGCGAGGCCTATTTGGGGGTGCAGCCTTCGGTGGCCCTCTTCAGGAGCTTCTACGCGCTCCGGAATTCCGCGAAGTCCGAGCGGACGGGATGCGTGTCGTTCCGCATCGCGGACGGCATGGGGGACGTCTACATCCCCATGTCGTGGAGCGGCGAGAAGCCCGTCACGGCGGTGTCGAAGAAGGTGGACGACTTCAGGCAGAAGTGGTTCCTCATCGGTGTCAAGTCGCAGAACTCCTTCCTCGACACCCCGGAGGCCCCGCCTGTGAAGAATACCCATTGGGGCAAGCAGGTCTTCCAGGGCCCGCTCATTGCCGACCTCGTGGGCCGCATGAAGATGCTTCGGGAGAACGGCCTCACCGGGCAGATGGTTGCGGAGAACTTCGTGAAGCGCTGCATCGCCCCTCTCCAAGCTCACAAGAAGCCGATGTGGATGTACTCGGGGCTCATCGACCCGATGCGACTCCACCCCTGCGACCATCGCCCCGCCGTCGTCGCCACCATCATGGGCGGCCTCTTCATCAACCCCGACGTACCCGTGGCGGTTGCGGCGGAGCTGAGGCCTCTTCATCAGATGAACCTGGCTCCGCGCCTGGCGATTCTGGAACAGATGCCCACCTTCACCCCGCTAGGCCTGGCGTGGGAGGAGGAGGAAGAGGGGCCCATGCCCATGGCGATAGGACCAGACGCGGCGGAGTCGCCATACGCGTCTGACGCTGAGCAGGGCGACGCGGCGGCTGGGGCTATCGCCTCCGCAGGCGGCGCGAGCTCGTCAAGAGCCGCGCCCCCTCCTGAGGAGGTCGTCGAGCTCTCGTCCAGCGACGAGGAGGAGGCCGAGGCGGGGCGACAGGAACCCCGGACCAAGGCGGCCCACGACAGGCCTGCTGGGGAGCCCCCGAGCGCTCCCCTCAAGAGGAAAGCTGAGACGGCTCCGGAGGGATCCGGAGCCCGGGCCACGCCTTCTTGGCGTTCGTCCGGCATGGCGTGGGTTGACACCCGCGCCAAGAAGACAGGGTAAGTGTTTCTAATTTTGTTCTCCTTCTTCAGTCTTTGCTTGTTTGCTCCCTCTGACAGATCTTCTTGTTCTCTGCCAGCGACCCGGCACCTGCGAAGCGCCGAAGGCTCCGCAAGGCGGCGGATGTGAAGAAGACCGCTCCGGAGGCCACGGCCGAGGCCGCAGCAGAAGAGGCCTCGAGGCCTGCGGAGGAAATCCCTGCAGGCCCTCACGGGGATACGCCTCAGGCTGAGGCGACCGCGCCGCCTCTGGAGGAGGAGCGCCCTGAGGAGCAGGCGGAGAAGGCGCCCACTCCACCGCGAGCTGCGACTCCGCCAGCGCAGCAGGAGGCCACGGCAGGCACTACATCGGCCCCGAGCCCGCCAAAGGCCGACGAGACGGTGGGAGCAGATCTCCCGCCGCCCCCGCCGAGCACCACGGCGGAGGAGGAGGCAGCGGCTACGGGGCAGACCTCTCCTGCCCTGGGAACCCAGGACGAGGTGCCGCCTGAGGGGGGCAACGCCGGCGCGCAGAACGCGGGTGCCGAGGCGGAAGACACGCCGCCAAGCCCTCAGGCCCGCGCGGAGGCTCCCCGCTCTAAGCTTGACGCAGGCGCATGGCCTTCTGCTCCGAGCGGGACTTCCCAGGCCCTTGCCCTCGGCAGCTGGGACTGGAGCAGGGGGCGTCGTGACGTCGCCTTCCGCCTGGTGCGGGAGTCCCTGGAGGGGCTGGAGGCCCACCTCGCTCTGGAGGACCGGGAGCTTGCCCGGCAGCGAGACGAGCTCGCGGAGGCTTGGGCCGCGTTCCACGCGGCTGTGGAGGCTCGCCGGCGGAGCGACCTGGCCCTGCAGGCGGAGCGCGAGGAGGCGCTGCGCTTCGCCGAGGAGGTCCGTGAGGGCGCCATGCACGACGCCGAAGAGCTTCTGCAACCCTTGAAGGCTGAGCGCCGGGCAGCGGCAGAAGACTTGGCCGCGGCCAGGGCAGAGCGGGAGGCTGTGGAGCACTCCCTGGCAGCCATGCACCGCGAGCTTGTCGAGCTTGAGGCCAAAATCCTCGCCGATTCTGAGACTGTGCGGACCGCCCTGGAGGGGGTCTGCGCGAGCTTGGACGCCAGGGGGCAGCGCCTGGGCGAGCGCGAGGAGGACGTGCGCCGCCGCGACAAACAGCTGGCGCTGAGGGAGCAAGAGCTGTCGGGGCAGCGCGCCGCCCTCGAGGCCCGCGAAGAGAGCCTGGCCGCGGCGCTCAGCAAGCACGAGCGTGAAGTGTCCACCCACAAGGCGAGCGTGGAACGCTTCAACGCGAGGTTTGCCGAGCGGAAGGAGGAGGTGGCGAAGAAGTTCCAGGAGCGGGAGAAGGAGTACCGCGCCGCCGTCTCTCGAGACTACAGCGAGAGGTTCACCAAGCAGGAGAGCCGCTTCAAGAAGAGGCCTGCCGAAAACGGCGCCCGGATCCACCAGCTGGAGAAGATGAACGCCACCCTCGTCGCCAAGGTGAAGCGCGAAGCGGATCGTCGCCGTGTCGCTGAGGAGGCTCGCGAGCGCGCGGCGCAGGACCTCGCCTCCCTCATGGCCGACATGGAGGAGATGAACCAGCAGGTGGGCCCTGCTGTGGAGAAGGCGGTGGAGGCTGCTGAGAGCGCTCAGGCGGCGCGGGTGCTCTCGCAGCAGCGGGAGCGCATGTTCCAGTCCTTAGTGGGCCGGGGCAACGAGCTCGCCGCGAAGCTGGGAGCGGAAGCGCCGGCCGTCCCCGTTCAAGGCAACTCCGACGCCGCCACCTACCTCATGTACTTCGAGCAGCTCTTCACAGCGCTCGAGGGCCCTGCCGCGGAGCTCCGCGACGTCGTCGAGGAGGAGTGCCGCCAGCTCCTGGCGGTAGCGGTCAACCGCATCTTCACCAACCTCCAGCACCTCCATCCTGGCTTCGACTTCACCACGGTGACCGAGCCTCTCGAGGGGGAGAAAGGGTGGAAGATCTCCAACTCCATCCGCGACCAGGTCAACGACTTCTGCAGCCGCTTCAAGCGGGCCGCGGCGGAGGATGATGGCGGCGAGGAGGGCGACAACGAGGAGGGCGAGCCTGAAGGGGACGGGTCCGGGGAGGACGACGGCGAGGCCTCTGCCTGACTTCTTCCTCAAATGTAATGCGCTTGTAGCGCCGTAGGGATATTTGTCTTAAAGACTTTTGCTCTTCAGTTTGTAATATACTTCATATTTCTAAGCATGTGCTGCTAAGTTTGTGTGCGTGCCCCTCGAGGGCCTTTTGCTTCAATTCCATGTCTTTTTCGCTCTGCGTCGCTAGGACCCTTCTCCTCGCGCTATGACTCCGCCGCTGCGGTATGCTCGAGCAATGACTCGGCAAGGCCGGGGGGAGTTTAAGGCTTAGAGAGGTAGGAGTCCTCGAGGCGCGATACTCAAGGGCCCCCCTTTGACGCGCAAGCAGTCCATGGCGAGTGAGGGAAAAGAAACGCTCGAGGGACGCAGAGTGCTCGTGAGAGAGATGCAGAGATTCTCTTGGTGTAAGCAGGGAACTTAGCTTCGCGAGGCTTTCGCCCTGCGTAGGACTCCCTTGGCGATGCGTTTTTCTCCAGGGCCCGAGTTTCTCCTCCACAAGCTTGGAGAGACTCTTGTTCCCTGTGAATGTTACAGAGGCGAACCAAAATGCTAGAGCATGGTAGTTGGGACTCATGCGCGCTTATAGGTTTCCTCATGGGTATCTCGCGAGGAGAGAGAGTACCAAGGTCCTTTGGAGAGGTGGCGTGTATCCGGGAGCATGCCCTTTAGCCAGAGCTCAGGGTCCCTTGGATTTTGCAGTGCTGCTGGGGTGCTCTTGAGGCACAGGCACCGTACTCAGCCCCCGCTCGCGAGGTGCGCATGGGAAGAATATAAGCGCACATGGAAAAGTAAATGACGAAAGTAAACTTGCCATTGAAATATTACACAGCGGCGCCTCAGCGCAGAGTTCACTTAGGAACAAAATGGCGCCTGAGCGCATTGTTCGCTTGGGAACGAAATCGGTTCATTACACTTGGGTTTGCCAAGCTAACGTTCCTTCCATGTCGAGGCATGGGGACCACCCATTAGTGGCAGAGATTCACTGCGGCCTGCGGTGGCTCATTAGCAGGAGAGCTCGGAGGGCTGACCCTCAGGAGAAGCTTGGAGGTGAAGCCGTGAGCTTCCCTCTAGAGACAAAAAATGCCTGGCGTGACAATGATCATGGGTAGAACTTGCGTAGATGTGCGATGTTCCACGGGTTCTTGACGGGGATGCCGTCTTCAGTCTCGAGGCGTACCGCGCCAGGCCTGGCGATGTGGGAGACCCTGTAGGGGCCTTCCCACATCGGCGAGAGCTTGTGGAGGCCTTCTCTGGAGAGGATTCGCTTGAGGACGAGGTCGCCCGCCTCAAGAGTGCGTGAGCGCACATGGCGGCTGTGGTAGCGTCGCAGGTCTTGCTGGTATTTTGCTGCTCCGAGGGCGGCACGGCGGCGCAGTCCCTCGAGAAGCAGCAGGTCGTCGTTGTGGAGGTCCTCTTGGGTGTCCTCGTTGAAGGCAAGGACCCGTGGGGATCCATGCCTGATTTCTGCGGGGAGGACTGCTTCGGCTCCGTAGACAAGGGTGAACGGCGTTTCACCCGTGGGTCTTGAAGAGGTTGTGCGCATGGACCAGAGCACAGATGGGAGCTCATCGATCCAGCCCTTGCCGTGACCCTTGAGGATGTTGAAACTTCTGGTCTTGAGGCCCTTAAGGACTTCCGCATTTGCTCGCTTGGCCTGACCATTGCTCCGTGGATGAGCCACCGAAGCGAAGCAGAGCTTGATGCCGAGTTTTTCACAGTAAGCCCGGAAGATGCCGCTGGTAAACTGCGAGCCATTGTCGGTGATGATGCGATTAGGCACTCGAAAGCGGCAGACCAGGCTCCTGATGAATTTCACCGCTGCTCCGGCTGGTATGGTGCGCACTGGTTCAACCTCGGCCCACTTGGTGAACTTGTCGACGACCACGAAGAGGAGGCGGTAGCCCTCCTGCGACTTCGGGAAGGGGCCCAGAATGTCCAGCCCCCAGACCGCGAACGGCCAGGAGAGCGGGATGGTCTGGAGCCCCAGCGCCGGCTGATGAATTTGCTTGGCGTGGTACTGGCAGGCGTCGCAAGCTTGGACGATGGTGACCGCATCTTGAAGCACTTCTGGCCAGTAGAACCCGCTCCTGAAGACTTTGCCTGCGAGGGTGCGGGCGCACGAGTGGTGGCTGCACTCCCCGCTATGGATGTCCTTAATCAGCGTTCGGCCTTCCTCGGGAGGGACACATTTGAGCGCGATGCCATTTGGGCGCCTGCGGTACAGGTCTCCCTCCAGGATGCAGTAGGATTTTGCCTGTCGAGCGATTCGCTCTGCTTCCGCATCTTCCTCGGGGAGGATCCCTTTTGCCAAGTAATCTTTGAGCTCGTCAATCCAGCCTGTGTCTTGGTGAGCCGCCGTCAGCAACAGACGCTCCCCTGTGTGGGGACCACAGTCGGGTGCCCCAGCTTCAGGAGGTGGTGGGAGTGCTTTATCCGTGCTTGCGGCTGTAGCCTCTCGAGGCTGCTTGATGGATGCCTTGGCGAGCCTTTCTTCAAAAACGCCTGCTTGCTGGGCTTGCCTTCGCGAGGCTCGCTTGGCGATGTCATCGGCCTCCTGGTTCTCTTTCCTCGGGATGTGCATGAGCTCCATGCCCTTGAAGTGCTTCTCGAGCCTGCGGACCTCTTCAAGGTATGCGGCCATGTGGTCGTCCTTAGGCGTATAGCTTTTGTTGGAGAAGTTGACAAGCAGCTGGGAGTCGCCTTTGACGAGCAGGTGCTTGACGCCTAAAGCGATGGCGGCCCTTAAGCCGGCGAGGAGGCCTTCATATTCAGCGATGTTGTTGGAGATCTTGTCAATCGTGAAGCACAACTGGACAGCGTAGTAGAGCTTGTCGCCTTTGGGCGAGGTCAAGACGACGCCTGCCCCGCCATTGTGGCAGGCGAAGGCTCCGTCGAAGTGCATGGTCCAGTGGCTGGGCATTATGTCTCCGGAGGGCTCGGCCTCTTCTCCCCGAGGCTCTTCAGGGCTTGGGTCAGTCCATTCTGCGACGAAGTCCGCCAGCGCTCTTCCCTTGATGACTCTTGTGGTGTCGAAGCGCAAGTTGAATGGCTGCAGCTCGATGTTCCAACCCGCGACACGGTCTGTGGCGTTGGGATTGCGCAGGATCTGCTCCAGGGGGAAGGAAGTGACCACCGTGATGGGGTGGCCCTGGAAGTAATGTCTCAGCTTCCTGGAGGCGATGAGGAGAGCGACGAGAAGCTTCTGCTGCATTGGGTACCGCTCCCGAGCATCCCGCAGTACTGTGCTGACGAAGTAGACGGGGTGCTCGACAAGGGTTGTCGACGGGGGTGCAGCGTCAGCCCTCTGTGGAGGCTCTTCAGGGCCCTTGTCGAGATTTGCCTGTGGAGGGGTCTCGGCAAGGGTGTTGGGAGCAGACTCGACTTGAGGCTGTGGGCCTGGCAGTGGGTCTGTGGAGGCTGCTCATTCACCGAGATCTTTGTCGGGAGGCTTTGGGCTTGGAGTGGCAGCGCTTTTCTTGGGGAGGACTGGCTCTTCCCGCTCGACCACCAGGACGGCGCTTGCGGTCTGAGGAGTGGCTGATAGGTACAGCTTCAGATGTTCGCCTGTCCTGGGGGCCACCATGACGGGTGGGCTGGCCAAATATCTCTTCAGGTCCTCGAAAGCCTTGTCCGCCTCAGGGGTCCCCTTGAATGTGCCGGATCTCTTCATGATCTTGAAGAATGGCAGGGCTCTCTCACCGAACTTAGAGATGAAGCGGCCCAAGCTAGCCATACAGCCTGCTAGGCGCTGCATGTCCTTGAGTCGGCGAGGAGGCTGCATCCCTTCTATGGCCTTGATCTTGTCAGTGTTTGCTTCTATGCCGCGGTGGGACACGAGGAATCCGAGGAGCTTGCCTGAAGGCACCCCGAAGACGCACTTGGCGGGGTTCAGCTTGATGTTCACCTTGCGCAGGCTGGCGAAGGTTTCCTCGAGATCCTTCAAGAGGGTGTCTCCCTCGCGAGACTTGACCACGATGTCGTCGACATATGCCTCTGCATTTCAGCCCATCTATGCCCCCAAGGCTATCCTCATGAGCCTCTGGAAAGTGGCGCCAGCGTTCTTTAGTCCGAAAGGCATGCAAGTGTAGCAATAGACACCACAAGGGGTGAGGAATGTTGTCTTCTCCTCGTCCTCTTTAGCCATTTTGATCTGGTGATAACCAGAGAAGGCATCCAGAAAACAGAGGAGGTCGCAGCCGGCGGTGGAGTCCACGATCTGGTCTATCCTCGGCATGGGGTATGGGTCCTTGGGGCAGGCTTTATTGACATCTGTGTAGTCGATGCAGAGTCGGCCTCCTCCAGCGGGTTTAGGGACAACCACGCCGTTGGAGAGCCAAGTAGGGTGCGCGACTTCGCGGACGACATTTGCCGCTTTTAGCTTCTCTACTTCCTTGACGATGAATGCTTGCTTCTCGGGGGCTTGCTTGCGTGCTTTTTGCTTGACGGGGCGTGCGTCTGGACACACGGCTAAGTGGTGCTCGATCACCTCCCTTGGTACACCGGACATGTCTGACGGAGTCCATGCGAACATGTCAGAGTTTGCCCGAAGGAAGGCGACGAGCGCGCTTTCCTATTTGGGAGGCAGGGCAGCGCCTATGGTGACGCTGGCCCCTGTCCCCTCAGCCCCCGAGCCACTGATGCCCAACGACACCCTCTTCGTGGAAGCTTGCTCCTGAGAGAACATCTGTTTCTTCTTCTGAGGCCTCTCGAGAGGCTCCATGTCCTCGTCAGCCGGAAACGCCATGGCAGCTGCCTTGTAGGCGCTCTCGACAGCGCGCGTGGCATCCAGGATATGACCATGGATGGCGATGGTGCCAGCGCTGCCGGGGATCTTGACCATGTTGTAGGCGTGATGCGTGACGGCCATGAACTTCGCGAGGGCGGGGTAGCCGAGGATGGCGTTGTACGGCAGGCCAATGTGTGCGACGTCGAAGTCGATCAGCTCGGTGCGGTAGTTCTTCTGCGTGCCGAAGGTGATGGCTAGCCGGACCTGCCCCAGAGGTTCGATTGAACCACTAGTGACCCCTGTGAATGGTTTCAACCCCTTGTCTCTTGGGTGCAGAATATCTTTTCTTAGAATGTTGCTCTTACTTTCCTCTTTTAGTTTTTTCCCTCCCTGATTTTGGACATGTAACCCCCCCCCCCCCCCCCCCTTTTTCTGTTCTCTCTGCTCCCTTTGTCCCCCCTGTAACTCTTTCACCCTCCCTTGAGAAACCTCTGGTTTTTCACCATTTCAGATATATATAAAATCTACCGTAGGGGCTTCCCCTACGGTCCCCTTGTCCAAAAAAACCCCTGTGAATGGCCTGGAGGGCATGAGCCACTCGTAAGGCACCTGAAGAGTCTCGAAGGTCTCGACAGAGATGACGTTCAGGCCAGCTCCTCCATCAATGAGCGTCTTGGAGACGGTGATGTTGTTGATGGTGGGGGAGCAGACCAGGGGGAGGGTTCCAACAGTCTTGGTCGACTTGGGGTGGTCCTTGGCGTCGAAGGCGATGGTGTACTGGGACCACTTGAGGGGCCTGGAGGTCTCGGTGCTCGGGAGCGCGGCATTGAGCTCCCGGGCGAACTGCTTGAACTGGTTGTTCGACTTGGGCGCCTGGGCTCCACCGAGGATGCAGGCCATAGCCCCCCTTGGGGCCTGATAGCCTCCATCTTCCTCGTCAGGGAGGTTGTTGTTCTTCTCGGCAGCGTTGGCTTGAGTGCCTGGCGGCTTTTGATAGCCACCACCGCGTCCGCCTCTGCCGTCCCTGCAGTAGCCGCGGCCTCTGCCGCGGCTCCCGTTGCCTTCTTCGCGCTCGCGCTCTCGGCTCAGCCTCTTGAGGTCGAAGCAGTTGTCTGTGGCGTGGCCGCGCCTGTTGTGGTAGACGCAGAACGGACGGTTGTCCGCCTCCTTGTCGCCAGGCTCAGGGGAGCCTCTGCGGGCGTTCTTGGTGGCTGGCTCCGCCGCCAGGACGGCGGTGGTCTTGCGCTTGATCTCCTCGCGCTTCTTGTGGCTCTTGGATCCCTCAGCCAGGTCGTCCGTCCGCTGGCTCATCTTGACGAAGAGGAGTCCCTCCTCAGCCTTGGCGCACTTGTCAGCGAGGTCGAACAGCTTCACCACAGAGGTGAGCTTGTCGTGAATGCCCAGCTTCTCGAGCATCCTGCGATTTGTGACGCCCTCCCTGAAGGCGGCGATGACTTGCGTGTCGGGGATGTTCGGGATCTTGTTGCGCACTTGGCTGAAGCGCTAGATGTTCTTGCAAAGAGTCTCATCCTTCTTCTGCACCACAGCGCGCAGGTCGTTGTGGGTGAGCGCGCGCTCGTAGGTGCCCTTGAAGTTGGCGACGAACTGCCTGCAGAGCTCCTCCCACGAGTCGATTGAATCCTCAGGCAAGTTGAGGAGCCATGACAGCGCGGAGTCCCTGAGGGCGTGGGAGAACCAGTTGGCCATGACTTTGTCGTCTCCTCCTGCAGCCTGGATAGAGGTGGTGTAGAGCTGCAGGAACTCGATGGGATTGCTTGACCCGTCGTAGCCCTTGGGGAGGGCAGGCCTGAACTTCTGCGGCCATACCACGCGGCGCAGAGCCCGGGTGAAGGCCATGCAGCCGGTGGCATATGTGGTGGTGCCGCCCTGGAGAGCCCTGCGGTTCTGCTGCCCCGCCTGGCCGATTTCCTCGACAAGGCGGTTCTGGAGGTCTCTCCGGCGTTCCATCCCCACCCGCGCGTCTGGCGCGGCGCGCTGCACAATTTGGCAATCGTGCGGCGAGGACGCATGGGATGGAGCCCTCTGGGCCGCGGCCGGGGGTGGTCCTGGCGGCGGCGGAGGCGCATCCGGCGCGGCAGTTCCAGCGCGGGCGGAGTGGTGAACGAGGGAGCGAGACGGAGCGGGGCGCGTTGTCGCGACGTCGACGAGGTGGTGGAGGCGGTCCAGCCACTGGTCGTGGGCCTCCGCGCTTGGTCAATAGCGGAGGAGCTCCTGGGCCATGAGCAACGCGGTGTGCGGCGTGGGCTCTGGGCGTCCCTGAGAAGACGCGCTTTGGCGCCGAGACGGATGCGAAGACTCAGCATCGTCGTGGTGCTCAGGGGAGGCATCCCTGTTGCCGCGGTGGCCGCTGCCACGGTGCTCCTCGCTCTCAGGTTCCTCCACGTGCGGGCCGGTGTTGGCGCGCTCCGTCGTGCGAGGACGGCCGCGGCGGCCGCGAGTGGGGGCGGTGCCGGGCTCGGTATGAGCCCTGTCAACTGCGCGCCTGTTGGCGCGTGTCGCGCGGGTGTCCGTCATGGCGCGGAGACCGGCTGGAGGTTGAAGACGCGCCTCAGTCCCCTACCTGGCGCGCCAAATGTCGAGGTGTGATTCCCACGAAGCTAGGGATAGTCACTCTCTGTGGAGAAGTTCGTGGAGGGGACTGAACATGTTGGTCTACAACCCTCAACCGGCCCGGCGACGATGCTCGACGAGCCCGGAGAGGGATAGCACGACAGAGATGAACACCAACCCGTACCCAGGTTCACGGACCTCTGGAGGAGGTAAAACCGCTACTCCTGCTTGTCTGTATTGCGCTGTAGAGGGTACAGTACAATGAGCTTGCTGAGGGCTCTCGTATGGCAGAGTGGAGCTCGAAGAGGGAAGCTAAGATCTTCTTCCCCCTCGAGCGAACGCAACTAAGACTACTCTGCTGCAGGGTGTCCAAGTTCTCAATTGTCAATCCTTTGCTACGGAGGTGTTCCCTCCCCTTTTATAGGCGCCTCGGGCCTCATCCTTGCGACCTGCGCAGCGGAAGGGTTCCCACATGGCGACGAACGGAGGAGCGGGGTGCACTGCTACCCAGCTGGGTTGTCCATGGACTCGGTCCATGGTGGTAAAGCCTGCCCGTGATGCCAGAAAGCCACCGTCCACGCAGGACGGCCAGCCGGTGCTGCAGAGATCGTGGGGGTGCCCACGGTGGCGTCATCCTT
This sequence comes from Poa annua, assembly GCA_026929855.1. NCBI lineage: Eukaryota > Viridiplantae > Streptophyta > Magnoliopsida > Poales > Poaceae > Poa > Poa annua. The sequence continues at coordinate 45,397,332 of CM049434.1, forward strand.
GGAGCGTAGTGCCGGCCAACTGCTTTATCACCAAAGAGGAAACCCTCGTAAGCCGGCGCAGGGGACACAGCTTTGTTGACTCCTTTAATCACCAGAACGGCAACTGCGGCGCCGTCGTCATCGCGCGCAGACGCGCGCGTCACTCTGCGGCGCGGCAGTGGCCATGTGCGCCCCGCAGCGGTTGCTTTGTAGCGAAGTATCTCCACAGGGCCTGGCGGCCTTGTGGAGGGATTTGCGTTGACCCCTCTCCAGGGGAAAGGGCCCTGTAGAGGGGCAGCCTCGGGAGGGGCCTCTTCAGGCCTTCGCTGCCCCCTTCAGCCCTCTCGAGGGCTCTCCAAGCGTTTTGCTTGGTCCTTAGTCGTTTCATCGACTCTGTCGCGTGTGAGGGCTGTGGAGAGTGGTCTCTGCACACCATGGATCCCACTGGGCCGACAAAAAATGATAAACTTGATTTTTGACAAAATTTGCAAAAAAAGTCTTGACAAAAAGGTCTATCATTTATAAACATCTAGAAGTTTCAAGCCAAATGATTAAGTTATGGTCATTTCCGGGTGCATATTGGTATAGAAAACAATCATGCCGAAGGGATTCTTCAAATTATTTTTATAAATATCATTTTCCATTTTTTAAGTGCCAAAAATGACTTTTTTTGTGAACCAAGTATAATAACTAGCTAGATACCCGTGCGTTGCAACGGTTTAACAAGAGTGTCAAGAGTGAGCAGCGTGATTTGTACCCCCATTTTATTTCCTTGTGTCAACAGTTTTGGTATTAAGCGCCATTTTTGCCTATCTTGATTTTGTTTAAATATTGCCACTTTGTTGTGTAGTAAGAAGAATCACCACATATTGTGTGCAAGCGTGAAATACCAATTAAAACAATAACCATGACAATGATTATCGAACATAGGGAGTACTTTAGTTTTGTTAACATTTCTCTAAAACAATATACTCCCTTAGTATTTCAGACGGAAATTTTTAAGAATCTAACATCTAAAAATATCTTAAGAAACCCATATCGCTAGTGCAATATTCTTTACAATATAATATATAATGATGCCAAATAATAATGGAAATACCTTAATCAAGCTTCAAAAGATATTTGACAATGCTATAACAAAAATAACACCATGCACTTTAAAAAAAATTGAGATTCGAGTGCATTGGTAGAAAAAAAGCGATCAATACCGAACGGTCTAACAAAAATAGTTCTCAAATGTTGCGTTGCTGCTCAATACTCAGCAATCCGCCAATCCTAGAGTATTGCGCCACCGCCATCTAAACTCGAAGCCTCATGCCGCTCTCTGAGAACCTGCCTCTCCGTGCTGGCTTCCCTCTCTCGTCGAACGCCCACCGAGTTCGGAAAATAGATATATAACATCTTTGTTGTCCAAAATACATGAGTTTTATCTTATAAGCTTACTGCATGGAAGCTTCAAGTGTTCATGCCTGCACTTGTCTTTACTATTTGTGGCACTTAGTCAGGTAAGGGAAAACATCAGACCGATATGGTCACTAATTTTCCAAGTAGCCATGCAGCCCTGCTTATGCCAACTCTTGGCTCCAACAATCACTCATTGTGTTAATGTGGTCGAGAAACAAATAATTTTATGAACAATTGAATAAAAACAGGATTACAGACCATTTTCTTACGTGTAAAAATAACCAATTGGACATGTGAGTAAGGATTGGCCAAGATCAATGAAAGCCTTACCAAGAAACAATATGGACTTCTTTCCTTTTGCAAAAAGGGTAAGAAATAATCTAGATAAATGTAAAAAAGTAAAATTGAGATAAAGATATACGCATAGCATGTAAAATTCAGATACTTGTTCCTATAAAAGACATGAACTATAGTGATTGGCAAATGAAACGATTGCATTGCGGACAACAGGCTTCAGTCTCCAATCTCCACATGAAGGTCGGGATTGTAGTATTGACACACGAAAGCTATATCGTCCTATGAATTTTCTAGACAAAGTAGTCTTCGAGAACCACAGTGATAAAATCACGGGGAAGAGTATTTGTTTCCATATGCATCAATTACTTTGAGGCAAGAGGCCGGGGTGGTGGCATTGATATGAAATAAGATATATTTGTGCTACCACTGTATGTAGCTATATGTGTATCTTGATGTGCCAGTATATAATTTGAGGGAAATGTGTATCAACATCTGCATTGATATGGACAAAAAATGATCAACAAAATAGAATAAGATATATTTGTGCTACCACTGTACCAAGCTTCACAAGCATCTACCTCCGGACAGAGTTTAATCGGATTCTCTAATAGAATGAAACGCAACAATACCGGCAAGAACCATAAGAAATCCACAAGTCTCGGAGGCAATAATGCTTGTGCTCTGCCCAGGCCCGTCCTAAATATTCGAAAAAGAGAACTGAACTAACCAATCAACACAGGAGTTATGAATAACTGATGGATTAGCATCTTAAAATTGTGTGTACATTTAACTAAGCATATATGAAGAGTGATCAAAAGTGAGACATCCTTTATTGCACGGAGGTTGTATATGAAACTGTCACAAACAACCACGTACGGAAATACCCAGCCTGGTTTACGGATTGAATGGTATAAGTTTAAATCACAACATTACAGCAGCAAAGTCATTATCTTGAGACATTATACCACTGGATCTATTCTCGTGACAACTACAAACAAATGATTAAGTGTGGTGGATAGGGTCGATGAAACTTTTGAGAGTGGCAACTATGATATTGGCACGCACTACGAGGCTAGTGCTGAAGTCAGTGATTCACATCACCAAACTTGTACACAAAGTAGGTGTTGAAAGTGAACGGAATAACGATATGTGCTCTCCTTTTGAAGATGCTCAATATAATGATTTCCATCTACACAATAGTACTTGATTCATACACAAATTTCACATACCTGACATATCGTACACTAGAATAAGAAAAGCAAGCACGTGTCCCATTACCATAGACATTCTGCAGATAAGATCGCTGGCCTCCAAATCGAGCCCTCTCTTCTCGATCGATACATCAATCTCATCCGAGGCATGTGTATCTGACGATGTCAATCCCATCTTGATCGAAGGTTTTTTGGTCTCTGATCCGAGCACTGCTCGTGGTCTCGTTCTTGCCCGTCTTGTTTTCGTCCATCTCAAGTGCATATCAGATCGCTGGCCTCCAAATCGAGCCCTGTTGCTTAGGGCACCTCCAATGGGCTGCCGCATCCGTGCCCAGCCTGTCCGTTTTTGTCCGAACGGACAAAACTGGCTCTCCAACGGGCCGGCGCAAAGGGAGACTTGTCCGCGCGGACAGCCAAACTGGACCAAACCTGGCCCAAGTTTGGTCCAGGTTTGGGGAGCCGCGGACACAGCGTGTGTCCTCTCGTTGTCCGCCCTGGCCCACCCGCCAGTGAGACCGGCCGCTTCGGCTGGTCCTATTAAATGGGGTGGGTGGCCAGCCGTCGCTATCCACTCCCCACTCTCCCCTCCCACTCCGACGGCCAGCCGCAAACCCTAGCGCCACCGACCCTTGTGCCGGCCACCGTCCCGCCACCGCCGATGAAGCCATTCTGGAAGGGCGGCCGGAACAACCACGAGGCCTTGAGCTCTCGTGGCCCGCCGCGCCGCCGATCCATCCCCGCCCCCGTCGCTCCACCCCGCGGACCCGCCGTCGCCGCCGATGCCACGGCCGCCCGCGAGGCTCGGAATGGGCGCCGCCGGGCGCGCCGCGCCCGCGTCGGGCTCGAGATGGCCCAGCTCTACTGGGAGCGGCGCGCACCACTGCCATGGGGCGATGTCCACCTCCCCGAGGTGTGGCATCTCAACCGCCTCCGGGTCCCCGTACCGCCGGTGCCACGCTTCGACCGTGAGCGCACGGAGGAGATCCGCCGCCGGCGGGCCCTGCTGCCCGCGGACCTCCTCCACGACCCGGCGCACGCGCCCAACTCGTCCCTATGGGACGTTTGGTTCGAGCTGGAGCACAACCACCGGCACCAGCTCGCCTTCGCGGCGTCGCGCCCCCCCCCCCCCTCCCCGACTACGCCGAGCCGGAGGAGGAGGAGGAGGAGGAGGCCGCCCTCGTCGGCCTCGAGTCTGACGAGGACTCGGACCCGCAGTGGTCCGAGGAGGACGGCGACGACGGCGACGCCACCGTGAAGGCTGAGCCGATGGAGGAGGAGGACGAGGAGTACCAGGGCCAGCTGAAGGCGGCCATGGAGCAGTCCGAGCTGGACGAGCTCGGGCGCTGGCCCGACCTGGCGGCGATGCTGCGTGCCTCCGCCAAGGAGGCGGCCGAGCAGGTGCGCCTCGACGACGCGTTTGCTCTGGCCGTGCAGGCGCGCGAGGAGGACGAGCGGGCGCGCTGGGAGGCGCCCTGGTCACCGTGGCCAGAGCACGGCGAGGCCAGGGAGTACGTGCCCCCACCGGCATGGCCCCAGGACCCTGAGGCGCCCGCCACGCCTCCACCACCACCCACGGCGCCACCGGCCCACCTCTACGCGCCGCCCCCGTACGTCATCCTCGACCCCTCCGACGAGTACGAGTAGGCCGGAGCCGCCGCCGCCACGACGCCAACAGGCCGGAGCCGGCGCGCATTTTGAACTCCGGCGACGCCGGCGCCGTCCTTCCCCGCCCTAGTTTAGTTTTTTTTTGTTATATTTTGTATGTCACTTGCCACTGGGCCCTACCGGACAATATATGTTAATTAAGTTTTTATTTTTATATCCTCTTTTTTTTGCGCTGGGCCGTTGGAGGCAGTCCCTCCGCAAAGAGGACATAGGCCGAAAATCTGTCCGCGGACAGCCCAAAGCGGACACAATCGGTCCGCTTTGGCTGTCCATATGCGGAGGCCTGTTGGAGGTGCCCTTACGCCGATCTCATGTGGTACCAACGTTAGCTGGCTCAGCTTCCGCCTCTCCCAGCCGCCTTCTGTTCCACCGCGGACGAAGCTATGGCCACTACTCCAAGCTAGCCAGTAGCCACCGCCCTGTAGATACATGTGCAACCTCCATTCAGCACCTGACCGCTCCTGCTTATCCTCGTTGAAGCCACGCGTTCGTTTGCGAGTGCGTTCAAATCTTAGGCAGTTCTCTTAGATTTTCTTACTACCGAGCCATCATCAGCGAGAGCCACCGCCAGTCCTTCCGGAGCGCGTCTCCCTGACTGGGAAGGACTCCTCCACATTGCCACCTCAATCTTCAGCTTCACCTTCTCCCTCTGCGTACTAATCGCTTCCACGTGAGCACCCCTTCCCCTCATGCGCAAACACGAGAAGCTGCAGAGAAACACAAGGCGGAGAAGAATACGCGAGGAGGTGCGGTGATCGATTCGAGCGGCTTACCCGGTGGCGAGAATGACAGGGCCATGCAGAAAAGGGGAGGGGGAGCGCCCAGTGAGGTTGGAGAAGGGCGCAACGGGAAGAGGGGCCGCGGAGGCGACCCCGCCATGGTTGGGTCCATGGGAGGAGCAGGGCGATTCTATGCGTCGAGGGACGGGCGTCGGACGCACGGGACGGTGATGGCGAGACGCCCAAGGAAACAAAGAGGGCAGCAGGCTAGCAGCGGCGGGCGGCACATTGGCATGTGTCGCCGGGATGGGGCAGTTGCGTGTAATTAGCGTGCGAGAAGGAGTCGGGATGTAGGAGGTCTGTTTGAAATACAGTAGGTTGTTTGGATTTCTACCGAATTTGTTGCCTAAGCTTCTCTTTCTTTTCGATTCGCTTCCTTATGTTTTATCGGTGCTGTTATGAACCGGTATTGTTTAGCACCTCATTAGTGCGAAATTTCCCTAACTTATCCATTCCACCTCATTAGTGCGAAATTTCAGCGCAACATACGTGAAGCCAACAACTCACGGCCTATTCATGTGGTAATTTCCTGAATTTAGTCAACAGATTACACAAACAATAACCTCTCATTATTTACTTCCCTTATTGCACGTGCCCAACAAACGATCAATCTGAACAATTTTTACGTGATGCTACGGCTGTTTCTCAACTAATCATCAAACCGTGCCTGGTTTATTTCTTTCTCAACGAACCATCACCTGATGCTAGGAATGATTCTCTCACACGTTGTTACCAGCTTTGCAAACAAATCACACCGCAGGTCGCTGCCGAGAAAAAACCCAAACGCAAATCACGTCCCAAACGAGGAAAAATCGGGACGCAAATCTCCTTTCCTGTTAGCGGACGTACTGTCTTCCTTTTTGACTCGCTTCTTTCTGTTTTCAATCGATCGGTGGTGTTGTGAACCGGTATCCACTTATCACTTATAGGTGGCATGGTATGTAATTAATTCGAAGTATGAGGGCATTTGGCTTGTGACACCATTTGGATTGTGACACCATACCACTCATTCTGCTTTAATAGTAAAGATTATGATGCAAAATGGCACCCATCTAATTTCCACAAAGAGTAGTACACATTTGATGGGCAATTCCAAAAGATTATAAGTGTTCTTGATTTCTACCTAATTTCGCCTACTTAAATGAGTTTATGTAGTTTTTTTAAAAATAATTCAAAACATGAAATTTATTGCCGAAACCTTTAGTACCGGTTACTAAAGGTTCGTCACGGACCGGTACTAATGCCCCCGGCCGAACTAACCGTTGGGACCGGTACTAATGCCACATTAGTACCGGCCTCCAACCCGACCGGGACTAATGCTCTGGACGAAAGCTCTGTTTTCTACTAGTGTAGGGAAATAGGTAGCGATTCACATCTGACATACTTTGCTTGAATCGGCGCTACGGTGTGGGTACATGTGCCCTTTGTTTGTTAGATTCTACTCCAACCATCAGGAAATTCTCTATTATAATATTGTTTTGTTCAGTAAAAAATGCCACTTGTATAAGCTATTCTAAACTTCACGATATTTTCCTGTAACGACAACATTATCAAGAAAATCCAACATAAAAACAATGCTAACTTATTCAGACCAAACATTTAATGTATACTCAATCTCACACAAAAGATAGTAACATGTCTCTGGTATTCTCTTTTGTGCACAGCTCACACATTTCTCTAACAAAAGTTGAAAAATAAAATAAAACAAAAATTCTCTGACAAGACCAAATGCAACCGAATGGCAACTCAATTTTGTAAGTTCTCATAACCTTACGCTGAACCTTGGGGAGATGAAGTCCCAGGTCTTACTTCAGCCGATGTTCTGCAACGAAGAGGAAACATTCAGTCACTTCAGGCCTACAAAGCGGGGTCTACGACTTTAGATACACCCAAAGGTAGAAAATATTATATGAACCACTCCAAGGTAAATCATCCAAGTATTTACCCAAAATTACACGATGTGAACACAACCTCAAATGGTCTTCCAGTTATAGCAGTGTCCAAAATTTTATATACCCATTGTCAGTCTTCATCACCTTGTGGCATCGAAACCAAATCTAACCATGCAAAGCAAGCAATTGTATTTGTACCCAAATAACAGGTTTGTCTACATAAATTATATGAAATGAAATCGATGATATTTCAAAAAGATTGATTGGGCTGAGCTATTCGGCCCGGTGAAGGGAGGGGGACAGGCGGCCCAGCGACGCAGATGCCCCTTCCAATTTTTCGAAGAAAATTCCAAAGAAAAAGATCTCCGTAAATATTTAGCCGTTACAGTTTCCAACCTTCTCAAATCCGGCCGGCTCCAACGTCTCCTGTCCTCCAGATTTCGAATTCCCCCATTCCAGCAGCGTTTCAGACACAGACAGAGGACGCCGTCATCATCATCTCCTCCTCCTCCTCCTCGCCCGCGCACATCACAGGCCCAGCCCACACGCGCAGCCATGGCGACGGCGGCGGCGGAGGACGCGACGGGGGCGGGGGCGTGGGCGGAGGCTCCGATCGCGGTGTTCGCGGTGGCCAAAGGCGGCGTCGTGCTGAAGCACATCTTCCTCAACGGGCCGCCCACGGAGGAGCCGCGGCGCGGCGGGGATGGGGATCCGGAGGAGGAGGATCCGCCGGTCCTGTTCGGGCGGCACCCCGACTGCCACGTCCTCGTCGACCACCCCAGCGTCAGCCGCCGCCACCTCGAGGTCCGCTGCAAGCGGCGCCAGCGCCGGATCACCGTCACCGACCTCTCCTCCGGTACTGAGATCTCGGCTTCCCCCGTGTAAACCCTCTCCGTCTCCCTCCCTCCACTCTCTGCGTGCGCGCGTGCGGTTCGAATCTACGCGCGTGCTTGGGTTTACGCGAACTCTCTCTAGGGTTGTGTTAGGGTGAATCGATTCGTGTAGACTGAGGTATTTGGAGAGTTTGTCTCATCGATCCATTTGGATTTGCTCTGGATAGGCCCGATATTGTGCCGATTTCTCTACTTCATCGTCTTCATGCTTACAATTTTGATAAAAAATGGTGCGAAAATTACACACTACTAACACATGGTTGGGCTTTGATTGATCCAGTGCATGGGACATGGGTCTCGGGCCAAAGGATCCCACCAAACACGGCGGTGGAGCTGGTGGTCGGTGATACCCTGCAGCTTGGGGCCTCAAAGAGGGAGTACCGACTTCACTGGCTTTCCCTAAGCGAGGCATTTGAGATGGAGGATCTGCTGCCACCACTTATCGAGGAGGACAAGGAGGAGTTCCACACACATCAGGCATTTCGATAATTCTCTTTACTCAGTACAAAATCTGTAATTATTTTGGTTATGTTGGCTGGGTTCTAACTGTTTGATGAAATTACAGGAGGTGTGCAGTCAGTTGGTATCTGCGCAGAGGGAGCTCATGGACACGGAAACTCATCAGGTTTGATCCGAAAAAGCTAATATTTGAAACCTTTGATTAGACTTTAGATGCATTTCATGTCCCTAGATTTGGTATGGGTACCAATTGATTGTGCCCTTTAGCTGAGCATTTTTGCATATCAAACCATACTTAACCACTGACGTCGCCACTGCTGTGCCATAATTTTGAAAGGCACCGTGTTAAAATGTTTGCTAGATTGGTTAATTTGGATTATGTAATGTTTGCAATGATGATATTCTATTAGTTTATAGTCATTCGCTTTAGCATATGTTAGTGTTTATATGTCCCTTCTCTTAATCCATTTATATTTAATTGCTTTCTGAAATGCTTTATATTCAAATTTAGGATCCAACTCTGTAACTGAATATTTCAGCAATTGAATTACTGCTATGCTCCTCGCTGCTTAAAGCATTAAGTTGCTTACAAATGATGATTGATTGACAAGTTTTAGTGTGCCTTGTCCTTCTGGAATTCTAGTGCTTACTTTGAGTAACCTTCCAGTGGTAATGTAATAAGATGCTTAAAAATTATTATGACTGGTAAAGCAACTTTTTATGTGCCATGCTGCCTTCCTGGTATTCTGCCCAGTACGGAATTTTAGTATTGTCCTGTCGTAAGTTCTCATGAAAGTTGACACTGAACTAGCCTGAGTGTGCTGGGAGTCAGCGCAGATTAGTCAATCCTGTGGAGTACACATTCATGTATTGCTTAGATAAATATATGTACTCCCTCCGTCCCAAAATAAGTGTCTCAACTTGGTGACACTTATTTTGGGACGGAGGGAGTACTGTTTATTGCCATTTAGTTTACAGTTTACTTGTACATTTGTCAAATTGTTCCACCGATTTCAGATTTGTATTTCTTAGTTTGTTGAATGATTTTCTTACAGTGGATGTTTTTATGTGATATATTGTTCTCAGCTTATGCTAAGAAGTCGACAATATTGAATTTCTGTCTGAATAAATGTTATGCCACGTGTTGATCAACTATGTACAGTTTTGTGTTGAATGCATGATAGAACTGAGAGCAACTAATAATTGATCAACTATGTACATCCAACTAATATTCATGTAGAATAACAAAAATGCATGGTTTATGTTCCTTGGTTAACAATACTTGTTGTTTTCCTGATAATTACCATATGCTTTGTTTGATATAAAAACATTGCGATGAGTTAATAATATAATATCTATCCATTTCAAATTTTGCAAACTCTTTTGATATCCTGATTTGTTTACAGCATTATTGTACGCTCATATCTAGATTATATATTCCCCCATATCTTTTTTGTCCTATTCCCCAGTATCTTTGTGTGTTGTTTTTCCTTTTGAGGATGATACATGTTGACGTGAATCCCACTGCTTGATTTTTTTCACATCTTTTACTTTTTGGTACTTATCTAGAGTTTTTTTAACTGTCTAATATAATTCACAGGAGACGAGAGGTCAAGTAGTGTCAGAACAAACTGAATTTGGTGCTAAAGTGATTCCCTCGGCACCACCATTGCCTCAGTCTGCCCATTCAAACTCTCTGAAAGAATATTCACTCTCACATTGCTATGAGAACAGAGAGGGAGTGGTAGTGGAACAAAATGTTAGTGAGAAATCATTTACAAAATTTGTAGGCCCTTCCACAATACAGACAGCTAGAACACCAGTACAATCAGATAAACAGAATGCTTCAGGCACCATGTCCCGGAGGGCCAAGTTAAAGTCAGTCAAATCTCTTCACATTGACACAGGAAGGAGAAGCAGAACTTTGAGCTACAGCCATCAGAAAGAAGAAGCCCAATATGAGAATCTTGTATGTTCACAAAACTGCAAGGGTGCATGTGCAGCCTGCATGGTTCTGTTCAGCAATTCTGATGTCAAAGAAGCTGAAGAAAAGGAAAAGATGATTGCACCAGAAAAGGACCACATGAACCCTCATATCGTGGACATTATTACCTTCGAGGGGAATCAAGAAGTGCCAATCCCTCTGAATTTGGAGCATTCAGATAAAGAGAACTCCATTCTGAATTGTGCTAAGGAAACAAAGCAGCATGACAGTTTCTTTGAAAATTCGCATCTTAAATTGGATGGAAGTCTCTCAAACAAGGAGAAAACTTCCCAAAATAAGATTGCTGCGGAGGACTGTGAGTTTGAAGGGATAATGGATATAGAAGGAAGAGAAACCGAAGAAAACGAAGAGAGCAGTCCAATGGATAAGGAGAATGCCACCCCTCTTGTCTCGGGCAACATATTAAGTGAGAGGAATCAGCTAATGTTGAAGCCTACCTGTTCCCAAGAGTTGATGGGTGCCATTTCCCCTCTGAATTTGGAACATGACAAGTTTTCAGATAGTGAAAAGTCCGTGCTGAACATTGGAAAGAAGATGAAGTCAAATGAACTTACATCCGAAAATCTTTTTCCGGTAATGTCAGTTGAGACAGAGTTTCTGTTCATGTCAGATCAAGATTTGAAAAATGACATCATTCTAGACAAGGAAAACTCAGTACTGGATCATGTGACACCTGCCTCGAGGGATCTCAAGCCCATTGCTGGTAAGGTTCTTGGCTCAAGGATGGACAGTTCGGTGTCAGCAGAGTACACTTCACATAAGAGCATTCATCAAGGGGAACGCAGTGAACTTTCATCAGAGTATGATGCTATCTCCCCTATGAGGCAACGAGACATCTTTTCAGACAAGGAGAATGTGACATCTGCCTCCAGAGGTGTCCAGTCCATTGGCAGGGAGGTTCTTGGCTCAAGGATGGATAGTTCAGTGTCGGAAGAATACACTCCAAACAGGAGCATCAATAAACGGAAATGCAATGATCTATCATCAAAGTCCCAACGTTTCCACACAGTAGATGATGAAGTTTTCTATACAGGCAAGGAGAATTTGACACCTATTTCTACAGGAGATATGAAAGCAAGAAGGTGTCTTCCAAAGAACCTCTTCCAAGTGGATGCAGATCAAGATCAAGAGGCTTTCTGCTCTGACAAAGAGAACTCTACACAAGTGTCTACTGTAGCTCAGAAAACAAGGGATATGTCTGAAAATCGTGCAAGGATTGAAAGTGCAATCACAAAGAAAAGGGTGGAAGATAGGCTTCCTTTCCAGACTCTTCTCTCAGATTCTCCCTTGAGACCGACCAGCACATTTGATTGCACCCAGGCTAATGCTACAACAGTTGATTTCTCAATCAGGTTGGAGGATGAACTGAACAGTTTTCCAGTAAGTAATCATAATGATTGTCAAGATCAAGAGGCCTTCTGCTCTGACAAGGAGAACTCTACACCAGTATCTTCTGTAGCTCAGAAAACAAGGGATATGTCTGAAAACCGTGCAAGGATTGAAAGTGCAATCACAAAGAAAAGGGTGGAAGATAGGCTCCCTTTCCAAACTCTTCTCTCAGATTCTCCCTTGAGACCGACCAGCTCATTTGATTGTACCCAGACTAATGCTAGAACGGCTGATTTCTCAATCAGGCTGGAAGATGAACTAAGCAGTTTTCCAGTAAGTAATCATAACGATTATATTTTGAATATTTATATTTTGTGCTTTTGATTCTGATACGATACCATTTTGATTGTGTACAGCACCTAGAACAGCACAAGAACCGAGAATCGGATAGGGTTTTAGAAGGGATGAAATTCTGGACCATGGTGGCTGATACTGACTGTCTTCTTGATGACGAATCAATGAAGTCTATAATGCTACTAAAAGGAATAAAAGGAACTCATCTGATCATACCAAGGATTGGTAAGTTAGGAACAATACATAGTAATTGTTTTATCTGTCATGCTATATGATGTTCTTACTCCGTGAAGTTTTTTTGTAAGGCGATTGAACTGTGGTCCTCAGGATTACGCTTAACAAAAGGAAAAATGTGCTTACTTTGTATACATCATGTTTCCATTGCCACATACATTCCATTTCCTTATCTGTCTGAGATTTGTTATTACTGAATTATCATGTTTCATTATATCAAGCTGCTAACCAGAAAACAATACTACTTTTACATTTTACAACTATTTGCAACAATGATCTCATGCAATGATGGTATTGACCAAAGAGCTGATGTACTTCTGTAACTTTCAGTTGTTGACATCTTATTATGATGCTACTAACTGAATAGTGCATGTTGCCTTTTGTACTCATCAGCTGCTCAATTCTGTGCAACGTGCCCCCATATTTCCAGCTTGTTATTTTTGAACTCAAACTTGTAGCCGTTCTTATTAACTGAACTGATGTCCGTAACTTCCAGCTATTGTCATTCGCTGAAACCCTGTTTTACGTCTTGGCAGTGATCAGGGAGCTCGATTGCATGAAACAGCGGGAAGGCCTGTTCAAGAGATCATCAAAGGCCACCTCCATACTCCAGTGGATCGAGGATTGCATGGCGAACGAGAGCTGGTGGATCCACGTGCAGAGTTCGTCCGAGATGCTGCCAGTAGCACCAACCCCACCTGCAACTCCTACGGAAACGCAACGCCACGGTGTAGAAAGGGAAGCCGCTGCTGCCGGCGGCACGTTCAACTCAATGCTGGCCCTCTTCTCCCCAAGAGGCTTCACCGGAATCTTCTCCCCGAGAGGCTTCGCCGACATCGTCTCCCCAAAGACCGAAGACCGTGTCCTCGAGTGCGCCCTCCTCTTCAACAAGATGAGAGGCAGCCAGAACATGGTCATCCTGTCCAACAGCGTCGGGCTCAAGATCAAAGCCATGTCAGAGGTACCAATATCGTCGCGCTCTTCTCTGAATCTTTGCAGTCCTGACTAGACATTCAGTGTGCATACTTCTGAACTGGACTGATTTGGTGTTTCTGTTTGTTTCTTCAGGGCCTGCTGTGCGAGGGAGCCAAGGAGTTCCGGGAGACGCTGATGAACCCTTGCTCTGGCAGGTTCATGTGGTCGGCGAGCGCGCCGAGGGGCGCAGCGTGGTCGCGCCTGGACGAGGCCGCCCTGGCGGAGAACTACTACAACAGCCACCACCACCACCACCGTGAAGGCAGGAGGCCCGTCGAGGCCGCCAGGGGGCTCAAGCTGATCCTGCTGCACAACAGCTCCTCCCTCTGCCCGCACGCCGCCGGCGACCAACTCCGTCGCCTGGGATGAGACGCCCTTGCTGGCCCTCCAGTGCATCGGCCTCCAGGTGACGCAGTCCTGAGCAGTTGGGTACGGTTCTTTCAAGTACGGTGTGAAAATTACATATGGAAAAAACGCCTTGTAAGTACGAGTGCCTTGACTCGTGGCGAGCGAAACTTTTTTGTTTTGTTTGACATGGTATGATTTCCATGCTTGGTGTGAACTGTGAAGTGTGATGCGGGAGTTGGAACATGAGGATGGCGGTGTAACCTTGGTCATCAGCAAATTGAATGGATGGACGAGTCGACGTTTTTGTTGCTTGGTTGAGAAAATTGCAGTTTTCACCATGTCCTTCCACATGTGTTGCACAAAACACCACTTTCACTAATTTTTTGCGGCTTGCACCAGGTTGTACTCGAATCATTGTATTTTTTACCAATTGATTATCTAATCGGTTTATTAACTCCACCGTAAGCAAAATTGATACATGTCAATGCTTCGATTGTTGTCAAAATATATAGACTATATTATAAGTCTATATTGATTTACATATAAAATATCCGTGATGTGACATCATAAGCAAATCACCAAAATTAATTGTACATATGAAGCCATGATTTACAAGGTTTAATAAAACTATATTAAACACTAATTGTTCATTTGAAATATTGAACAAAACTTTTAGATAGATAATTTATAAATTCATTTTTATGTCAATTTTCTTCGGATCTTTTTAGCGTACCACGGGTATTTATTTTAAAATATAAGCGTACAAAATGTTTTAAAGTAAACAATTGTTGCTAAGTGCACGACAAAATTCATAATCTTTTAATAAACAATTAACCCTTAATTAATTTTTAAGTTCTTCCAAAAGAAAATTAATTGAATCATTGACATACAATTAATGTTTAAAATAATTTTATTAAACCTTGTAAATCATGATTGGTTTGCCACACTCATCGTACCATATATGGTCAAAGTTTCAAGCATTTGCATGTTCATCATCAATCATGCATCCTCTGTCCCATCAGCTGATACAGTAGTTTGTACGGTAGAAACATCATCACGTGGACATGAGTACGGGTTGGACTGGTTGGTTGGCGAACCCTGGACTTTCCTTGTAGCAAACTAGCAACAGTACAAAACCCTGTAGATTCTAAACAGATGTCATTACTGGACGGCAATAGGATAGGGTTAGGGTATATAGTTGAATAGTAAGATACTTCGTGTTGGGGAGTTTTTTTTTTTAATAATACGATTTTTTAATACAAATTCGGATTCTAGCGCGCGGACTCAGAAAATTTCAAAAATAGGGCGCGGTCGGCCTGACCCGTGCCGATCGGCACGGACAGTGCCGAAAAGCCATGGTCGGCACTAGCCATGCCGACGGCTGCATGGCTTTCGCGTGAGTTCTCGTGCGGCAACACGTTTCGGCACTAGCCGTGCCGATCGGCATGGGCCGTGCCGAAATGTGCTCAGAGAGGTGGAGGACAAAGTTTCATACAGAATTTGTTCCCGCCATCCCCGCCACCGTTTCCCACGAGAAATCTCCCGCCACCGTTTCCCGCGAGAATTCTCCCGCCATCGTTTCCCGCGAGAATTCTCCCGCCACCGTTTCCCGCCTATTTCTCCCGCCACCGTTTCCCGCCAGAATTCTCCCGCCAGCGCTTCCCTCCTACTTGTACTCCAGTTTTCCTATAAAACCCATTCGAAGGTAGCCATGTGAGTCACTTGAGCGCAACGATGGTGTGTATTGTTCCCTGTGAGAAGTGTGTGTCCGGGTTTCACGATGCCGCCTCGAAGCATCTCGCTATGATTTCCACCGATTTGAAGGTAGATGGTAGGGTAGTTCCCATCTCAGAAATTATTGCTAGTGAGAGACATCTCGCTTTGCTCGGGGCGAGACAAGTTCGAGACGGGTTTCCGTATAGGACCCCGCAACAAATCCATGCAGAAATGCTGAGGCTTGTAGATAAGTATGATAGGAAGGTTACCAATGGTCCGTATCTGCGGACCGAAGATGACCGCTATTTTTACGGTGAGTCCTTTCTTTGGGTAGTCTCCAGCGATGATGACGATGATTTCATGCCGACGTCAAAGGAAAGGAGGGATGAAGCATCGAGGAAGGGGAAGGAGAAGAAGGCTGAAGCATCGAGGAAGGGGAAGGAGAAGAAGGCTGAAGCATCGAGGAAGGGCAAGGAGAAGAAGGCTGAAGCATCGAGCAAGGGCAAGGAGAAGAAGGCTGAAGCATCGAGCAAGGGCAAGGGAGCTAAATCGGCGGATGGTGCAGGTTGCATCGATGGGAGATAGGTAGAGTCATAAATTGAGTTATGTTATTTCTTTTCTCGTATGTTGTGATCAGTATGTACTCGCCTTGTGTTGTACCTTATATTTATTATCTTCATATGTTATGTTCTACCGAGTATGTTTACGTAATCAAATCGTTATGGAAATGTCTCGCAGATACGAATATGTCTAGTACGGTCGAACGGAACACAGAGATGTCTCTTACATAGAAATATGTCTAGTACATAATATCGAATAGTACATAGGTAAAAGCATCAGTCCTCGTCGACCTGACGACGGTACCGCGTCCTCCTACGCCGAGGGCCGGAAGGTGACAAACGCGTGGGAGCCTGGTGTTGCCGCATTCCGCGGCCTTGCAACGGCGCATCGTCATGCTCGTCGTCTGGCTGGGCCGTCTCACTGTTGAGGAATGTTTACCAGCAACAACACTACCAACAATTCAAAAGTCACGTGGCCTCCCCATAAAGGATACGAAGGTGCTATCTTCATCTCTCGGCATGTCAGGGCACCTCTAACGGGTGGAGCAAACGGACAGTCCAAATGATTCGTTTTTGTCCTTTTGGGAACGGACCGTGGACAGATTTTCGCCCTTTGTCCGTTTGGAGGTGCCCCCAACGGGCTGGCGTAAAATGCCCCCCCCCCCCCAACCCGCAAAATCCCAAAGGAGGTGGGAGGGAGGGTCTGTGTGGCTGGCTCTTGGGCCCGACGCGGACAGGGAGGACAAAGAGGAGGACAGAGTCGCTGTCCGTCCTGCCCCAAAGCCGCGCCAATCTTGGGCCGAGTTTGGGTCGGAAACTTGTGTCCGGGCGGACACCAACCCGTATGCGCCTGTCCGCTGGAGCCCCTCCATTGTTCGTTCGGACAAAAGAGGACTGGGCTGGTCCGTTTGCGCCAGCCCGTTGGAGGTGCCCATAGTAATGCTGAAATATTGTCCAAATATTGAGTGGACTTTTGGCCCATTTAGTAATTTCAGAAAAATCACTAAAGGCCCATGTTGCTGTCATGGCAAGTGGTGTGACTTTAGTCCCATACTGCTAGTTTAGTGAGATATGCATCAGGTTATATACTGAGCCATTCTACTACTGGTATGAGTTGGTGTGAGCTACGAGGAGACTGGCTGTGTACCACACACGCGCTCCGCCGCCGCCGCCGCCCGACTCGTCATGACGCGCCACGGGTTGCGGGAATCTCGCCGACCTGATGTGTTCTTTTTGTCACGCAGAATTGAAATGTGAGTGCGGTCAACTGAAACGTTTGCCGTAACGGAAAATGAATACGAGTTAGAAACGTCTGTCTTAAGTACGACCGTTTCCAGAATTCATTGGACGCGTTTCTGCTGGCCCTCTCGCCTCCTGCGCTGTGTATAGAAAAGAGAGGTCGCTCCTCTCCCGTGTACCAGAGAACAGAACACATCTGCCCACAGATGCCATCGTCGTTCCTACTCACTGTTGCTGCCATCGCTGATCCCATCCCGTCCGCCGCGTACACGGTCGACGGGAGAGCAGGCCTCCGAAACCCCGCCTCTCCGTTTCCTGTACGGGAGAGGGGCGATTAGGTTTTTGGGGAGCGTCTCCTACGCGACTGCTCGCCAATCTTCGTCCACTACGTCGTCTACTTCATCTTCGTCGACTACATCTGCTGCGTCGCCTTCATCGTCATCATGTCCACCGACACCGAGATCGAGAAGGCTGATGCAGAGAAGAGGATCGCCGACGAAGCTGCTTCTGCTTCGGCCAACTGGCCAACTGCCGGGTATGATATGTTCATCCCTCTACTGATTATTTCCATGCCAGCTGTACTAGTAATCTGTGTATCTTGCTAGTACATGGTTACGTCATTAAGTATCAGTATGTCATTAGCATTATTTACGTCATGATTTTAGTTTATACTTGGATTAATATAATCGAACAATTGCTTATATTCTCAACAAGTAAAATGGTTGGCTTGATAACCTGGAAGCTCATCGCTGCACCTGCACGAGGAGGGCATCTTCTAAAAATGGTCGGCAAACAACTTTTGGTAGGTGACGCCGTAGTGGACAGGCAATATGAGATGACTTCAGTCATAGTAACGGTGGATGACATCCACGCCTCTCGCATCTCTCCCAAGGAGGTGCCAGGGGCCAACCCTAGCTGCCGTCGAACCACCGTCCCTCCCGAAAAGATCTTCGCCGATGCAGTCGCTGGTCTTGTCCGCCGCGGCGACGGGCCTCAGTGTCGAATGGTGCTGGGGGCATAGGGCAGCGACGGCGGTCGAGCAAAGCTGGGGCGGCGTGTGGCTCCCCATCACGAGTAGCGTCCGGGGCACTACGACGTTCTATGGAGGGGGCGGCGCTATGGATCCGGGTACCAAAGGACCTGCCGTGGGCGGCGGCTCGGGTGGAGGTCCCGATCTAGTCTAGGGACACGTGGCAGATGGCCATGTCCTCCGGTGTTCGAGGTGGATGGGGATGCATTACATCCTATGGCCGTCCTGCGTGGTCTCCATGGATGCCCTCGATTGGAACAAAAGCGGTTTGCCATGCTCTCGCATGGGCACCGCGTGAGGTGGTGGTCCTTGGGTTCTTCTCGCGTCAAGACAGTGGTATGTTTGAAGCCTGTCCTCATTAACCTGGTTAGTGTGACAAGTTCCGGAAGCCTCCGCCAATGAGCTTCATTGGGCTTCTCGTGCCTGGAGATTGCTAGATCGAATGAGATTCGGTCGCGTGCATCCATATTTTTGGCCGTGAGGCTTATGCAAAACTTTGTTGTCTGTTGTCATCAAGGGAAATGTCAGTATTCGATTTTTATGGTGATGACACTAGCGGAGAATGTCATGGCGCCTAAGGTCTGAGGTAAGTAATGGTGGACCGTGTCTTCGAGGCGATGAGAACTTTTGTCTGGTGATTCGTGACTTGTAGCAACGGCATTGGCAAGTGGGGGCGGCAGCACATCAGGAGTACAAAGTCTGGTTGGACCTAACAATGGCTTTATCGAAGACATTGTTTTGTGAGCCCAAACTTTCTATAGGCTGAAAATCTAAGATCTATGATCAAGCGACGACTGTGTTTGGGCATTGTTTCCTTCTAGGAAGCGTCGCTTTTGAAGAATATGGACTTCGGGTGAGTCAGCGTGTCGAAACGCGAACACCGGGGATGCAGGGCGCCCCTTGTTTGTTCGGTAGGATGGTGCGAGGGGCTCTAAACTCGGTTCCCAGAACTGTACACAAGCACAAGAGGATTTTACCCAGGTTCAGGCCGCGTCGCTACGTAATACGCTATGTTCTGCTTATCTAGATGTATTGGATGGTGGTGTGTTACAATGATGGTGGATCTTCTTCCTAGACTACGCCTGATGATGAGCGAGAGACAAGCACCCGAGTTCCCGGGTGCTGCTCTCCCAAGCCCCCGAGCCTGAGTGTGCTAAGACTGTAGTGTAGTGGCTAGGAAGCTCTCTGTTGTCCAACCCCTCCTTATCGATCCATGTCCTCCCTTTATATCGTAGGGGGATACCACAGGAATCATCTTGCATGAGCGACACTGGGGCGGGACACGTGTCGCGGTCGTGCTAAGGTGTCGTTTGTGGCCGTAGGTGTTGCTAGCTAGAGGTTGTGTTGTCCTTTATGTCGTGGGTTGCGTCTGCACCAACGAGACTTCTCGCCTTGTCCCGTTTCCTTTGTCTTTGTTGTGCTTGTCAAGCGACCTTCGCTGCAATCGCGCGCCACTCCCTTCCTAGGGGCACAACTGTTCCTTCCGCCGGTGATTGTTCCCGGGTTTTGGCATCCTTGTCTTGTCCTTATCGCGGGGGCCCTTCTATGGCGAGCTCCTCGAAGATACCGGAGGTCGACGCCCTACGACATCTTCAAGAAGCTCCGTCGTAGAGGTTCCCCGGGATGCGCCTCTCTGGTTGTGGCTCCTGGAGCTGGATGGGCCTCGTCTTGCCGTTGCACTTAGTAACTGGCGGTCTTCGCCCTCTAGATTTTATAGGGCAAGCGCTTATGCGGCTTTCCTACTTCCAGGGGGCGCGAGCGGCCTCGCACCTCCTGACTCCTCTGAAAGGGCTCGCGGTCTGCCGGCCCTTCCCATAGGTGGGCACGTGGGGCCGGTCTCCTTCCCATCACGGCAGCAAGGCACCCACGCGGCGGGTGCTCGTGGCACCCTGTGGGCCACGACGCGACAGGGTGTTGTTTTTTCTTTGACAGTGTGTTGTTTTGGCGGCTTTTGTGTTGTAGCTACAAAGAAAATATCGTTGTAGCGAGATTTTTTGTTCTTCTTTTTATTGTAGAGTTGTGTGCATACAAGTCTTTTGTATAAAAAATCATAGTAACTTGCGAATTTCAGATCTATTCCTAGTCTCCAGTACTAGTGAGTAGTCAGAGGAGACAATATGTTGCCGTGGCGTTGATAGGGGGTGCATATGCATGTGGTGGTGTCGGGTTGAACGGTCAGGAGGCCCTGCCCTGGGTGCGCCGTTCAACTCGGCCCCTCGCCCGGTGCCTAGCTTAGCTGTGAACGTGCGAGCACGACGCTGACCTAGACCGACAGTACCCCCACCTCCGCATCTGTTCTCCTCCACTTCGTTTTGGTCGCCATCTTGACCACAAAAGATGGCTTCTCGTGTGCCATGACTGTCTATCCATTAGTTCATCATTTGGTATGAGGACTATTTTTATCTGCAAACTATGTAGATCATGTATAGATAGATATTTTCTCTCCGCACAACCAACTGCTGCGCCATGTGCTCCAAGGAATAAGCATTGCTGGCCCTGCTACGGCTAGCGGGTGTTTCTTGACTCTGCCTCCCAAAATAGATCCTTGGGATCTCTTGCAAGATTTTGAGCAAAGAGCCACAGGGACGTTGCTGTGGTGATGAGTCATGGCCCCCGTGTGCAGGGCTAAAAGGATGAGGGAATGGACGTCTGGGCTTGAGTTGTACCCATTCTCATGAGTGGCATCTCCGCCGGCATCACTTAAAATTTGTCCAACCATTTTCAGATTGCCTCCAACACGCACAAAGCAAAAAACTTAAATTTGACCGACTTCTGCAAATTTCTAACAAAAGACATGATTCTAAATCAAAGCCTTTAGAGGGTGCTTTGAGTTTGGGATGCCGTGAATATGATCTTAGTTATGTACTTATGTGTATTTAGAGCATCTCCACCAGCACCCCCCAGATGGTGTCCGATAGAGGCCCCGCCAAGGGTGTTGGGGTGCCGTGTGGAGATGCTATTAGTTATGTACTTATGTGTATTTAGAGTTTTAGACCCTTCCTAAAAAAGGGGACAAGGTGAACTATGCGCGGGGGATGTGACCTTGGGCTACAGTGCAGCTTTTTTTCTCGACAACAAAATTTTAAATTTTCAACAAATCTGAAAAAGATCTTGATGTAGACGGATGTATCATACAGCTTGTACCGTTCACATTTCTAAGATCCACACGTTGGACAACTTTCTTTTTTTTAGGCTTACATGTTGGACAACTTTCGCCACTAACGGGAAAAATGAAGGTACATAAACGTGGTTTGACTGTGACCAACAACTGAAAAGACTCGACTGAATAAAGTTCCATGCCCACAGTGCGTAGGCTTTGGGACTTCTTTAGTCTATTGACCACTTGACTTCAAAGTTTTCTTTTCCACACATATAGCTGTTTGACCAAGTGTAACATGCAAAGGACCATAAATTATCATTAAAATATATACTGGATTTTTTCATATAGCTTGCTAAGATTTGCCACATCGTAAATACAGGACAGACGATAAGTGTTAAACCTTATGTATTTGATACTGGTACTTCTTTAGTCTATTGACCACTTGACCTCAAAGTTTTTCTTTTTCACACATATAGTTGTTTGACCAAGTGTAACATGTAAAGGACCATAACTTATCATTAAAATATATACTGGATTTTTTTCATCTAGCTTGCTAAGCTTTGCCACGTTGTAAATACGGGACGGGCGATGAGTGTTAAACCTTATGTATTTGATACTGGTACAAGTAATAAACTATGACACGTCATGGCTGAAATCCACTTTGCCTTGTAGAACCGGATGTTCCCATTTGTAACAAAAGATAATTTTGCGACCTCTAGATTGTTTAAATACGAACAACACTCGTGATGCGTCTTTTCATTAATTTTCAGAGCGTATAATGAAAGGAAGTTAAAAGTTAAAATCAATGGTATGAAAGGCTTGTAATAAAACAAAAAATATTTGCGACATGTATAAAAAAGACAATTTTTTGATGCCACAAAATGTCTTTTCACGACACGTGCTTTTATCTTTTTACCTACCAGAGTACACATACTTTTTCTTCACACAATATTTCTGGACATTTAAATACACATAAATGTACATTTTCAAGGGATTTATTATTATTTATTTTTTATATAATGTATTTTCCTTAATGTGGGATTCTAACTCACGTGAGCCAAAAGGCCGCACCGCCGCCTCCGCTTCATCATAATGCATAAATATTTGGAAAATCTAATCTAGCATATGAATCTTGCAGCAGCCTAGTCGTCGAAATTTTACCACATGAGACACTGGTCATTTTCATCAAAGGACCATTAGGTTAGATAGAGGGCAAATGCACCGACAATAGATCCTGAATGAACAGCAATCCTACTACTAAAGACCAATACTGCAGCGCATTTCATCTAAAAAAGAAGTGCTTCATGCTTCCTTCCTTTCTTTCAGAGGCATCAAAACCTCTAGCTGGCGGCTAGACATGATCAAAGATCTTGCAACTTGTTGAAAGGTCATAACAGCACTAACTAAATAAGTAAATATCACCAAATTTAGTACTGATTCTTATCCTTGAAATGTTTGGCAGAGCTCATCTCACGGAGGTGATAGTTGGTGGAGATAGGGTCCAACGCCCCACCGGCCACCACCCATATGCCCCCTCATGGCCTCATATACCTATACCTATACCTATATATATGAAAGTAGGAGGGATTCACGTTCTGTCCTTGCTCCACGTCGCCCCCTTTCGGGATTCGCGTTCTGTCCTTGCTCCACGTCGCCCCCTTTCCTCTGTCCGTCCGATCGCCGCGACCAACGGTTGTGATCGAGTTACGCCTCCCCGAAACCCCCGCGAACTGTTCATCGGTGATTTATAACACTACTAGGAAAAAGCTCATTTGTGACGCTCCAAATTTGTCACTAAAACGTCACTAACATCGGTTTGTGACGATCTTGTGACGATTTCGAAATGGTCAAAACCTGGGCGTCAACAAGGATCGTTAGTGACGTTTTTTTCGAAACGTCATAGCTATTGTGACGGTCTGGAAACCGTCACTGTGTTTAGTAACGTTTTAAAACGTCACTACCCAGTCTGACGTGGCAAAATTTGTGACGATGGAAAACGTCACTAAATGAATTCAGTCCGGTCTATTGAGTCTGTTATATGGGCCAAACCCATTATGCTTGTTGGGCCTTGGCCTGTTACGAGACCAATTTCTTATTGGGCCTTGGCCTTTTTAGCTTCACTTTTTTGGGCATTGGCCCATTTTGGGTCCGTTACAGTTTTGGGCCTCGGCCCATTTATGGACCGTTACCGTTTGGGCCTTGGCCCATTTAGGGTCCACTACAGTTTTGGGCCGTGGCTTTTTTGGGTCCGTTACATTATCGGCTTTGGCCTTTTTAGGATCCATTATAGTTTTGGGCCTTGGCCATTTTAGGGTCCGTTACAGTTTTGGGCCTCGGCCTTTTTACGACCCAGTTATATTTTGGGCTCAGCCTTTTTTTAATTCGTTGTTTTCGTAAATCGACCCATATACGAATCTAATTTTGTTGGGCTGTAGCCTTTTAAGAGCCCATGTATTCCCAGACTACTTTGGGCCTTGGCCTTTTAAAATTCAATAAATAGCCCAATAGCACAGCAATTAAATCAGGAAATTCAGCAGCTAAATATAAATCAGCCAGGTTCACCAACATGTTCAGAGATGCACCAACATGTTCACAGATTCACCAACATGTTCACAGATTCGCCAAATTCACAACCGCCAAAAAGGGTCCGGAAAGGACACGAACCTGCCAGCAAGTTTCATATCAAAATGCCTTGCAACCAGCAGCAAAGCTAAACTTTCTCTAATTCTTGTTAGCTCCAAACAACACCAGCATCTGAGCTACCTTGGCATCGTTCTCTTCGGTCCGCTGGCCCAGCACCTCGTATTCCTTGTCACATTGAGTTCATGCGGCTTCAGCTTCATCTAGCAGCTTCTTGATGGCAGCCACTTGTGCCTCTGAGTTCTTCTTGATGGCAGCCAACTCCTCTTTCATCACTTCCAGCCCTCGGGTTACCTTCTCCACCCATGTGCCCTTCCGTGTACGCTTGACAACACCCACACCTGAATAGCATACATACAAAGATCATACAAAGATCATTTTAAAAAACAGCACACATCGAAAAGAGTCTACAAAGATAACAAATGCACTAGATAGTGTGGACAACTGTACAAAAGAAAACTTGCCTGCATCACTCAATTCAACATCAGGAGCAAGAAACCCTTCAGAATCAAAGTACTTCCGTTTAGGCTTGACAACACTCACAACAGTATTGGTTGCACCTGAATAGCATACATACAAAGATCATTTTAAAAAGCAGCACACATCAAAAAGAGTCTACAAAGATAACAAATGCAGTAGATAGTGTGGACAACTGTACAAAAGAAAACTTGCCTACATCACTCAATTCAACATCAGGACCAAGAAACCCTTCAGAATCAAAGTACTGAAAAAACACTTTCATCAGCATGTGCAGTAGGACTATAGTCTCTACGCACAATACTTACTTCATTTGTTGAGTTAGAGTCTTGATCATTATGCACAGTTTCCTCCACAAAACTGCGCAGGTCCTCGTCCTCCTCCCCCAATTACTTGGTCATCACGGGGAATATAGTCAGAGCTCTTGCCTTGTGTTAGGACAGATGACTCGGCACTTGAAACTGTGCTACCACCTCGACCACCATGTGTCTTCCTAATCATTGCCACTAAGGAGGGAAGACCATAGGAACGAAACATTTTCTCGTTCCGCCTCATTGTGGCAGCCCTGATCTTCTCTAATTCAGTGTGGGGTGCCTCTTTACATGTATAAGAACAAAGTTTAATCATGAGAAGAATGGTTGAAATGCATAGGGAAGCAAGACAACTCAAACAACTAAGGTAAATGATTTAATCATAGCAACTATCAGCTTTTAGTTTCATTCAATCCTGGTAGACAATTTAGGTACACTATTATTCAGACTGGAACAGTAAATTTCAACTACAAGATTATCAGCATTAGACACAATGACGTTGAAGGTCGAAGTTGCATACCAGCCAGCTGCTTGTTTCCAGTCTTTGCCATGCCTGATGTTGAGGGGTTGGATCTCTGTTGGCAAAACAAAATGAATACGAATTAGTGACAACAGATACAGCATATGGATGCAATTAAAGAACCAAGCAACATAGGTTCATGTTGAGCAACCATCACCTGGTTCTCCTTGCTCCTTGAAGTTGATCAAACCTTGATACTATTACCTAACAAAATAGCAGGTTAGAATCATTAGACAAATCCCTTCATACAACAATAGACATGTACCGATAAAGCAGTAGGCATGTACAGATAAACAGGGTAACCAAACTATGTTTGGGAGCAGGTTCATCCATGCAGGATAACAAGGTAATAGTAATACAAAGGTTGATCAACGTAAAATAAAGGGCATGCCTTGGTAAAGATCTGTAGCAAGCAAGACCAGCAGCAGGTAATCATATATGTATTGGTTGCAGCATGCAAGATCCGTAGCAGGTAATCATACATGGACTGCAGTAAACGAGATCTACAATCTACAGAGCCTAAGCCAAGCAAGATTCGCAACAATCGTGGACTGGTTGCATGCATCAAGCAAGATACGTAGCAGGTAATCATATATGGACTGCAGTAAACGATATCAACAAGCTATAGAGCCTAAGCCAAGCAAGATCCCCAGCAATTATGGACTGGTTGCAGCAAGACCCATGCCAAGCAAGATCCGCAACAATCATGGACTGGTTGCAGTAAGACCCATGCCAAACCGAGCAAACAGTAACCCTAGGCAGGCCGAGCAAACAAGCCATGCCACGAAATCCCTAACCATAGCCATGCCAAGAAAACCCACACCCTTGCCATGCACCCTAGCCAGCCCGAGCAAACCCTAAGCAGGCCAAGAAAAAGCAATGGAAGAGGGAGCAGGGTCGGGAGGAGGAGGGAACTCGCCTGCAGATCGTCGTCGCGAGAGTCTACGCACGCGCGGCCGTCGTCGAAGCGTCTACGCACACGCGACCGTCGTCGGAGCGTCGTTCTCCGCTCATCCGCTCGTCGGAGCGCCGCTCGTAGGTGGCCGTCGCCGGGTGGTGTGGGGGGTGGGGGGAATTTGGGATTGGATTGGGCCGGTAGGTGGGGGTGTGTGGATAGAACGATGTCTGGGTGTTCAAATTTTGTGAGTGGCGGGACAATTCAAATGGAATTGGGTTTTCGGACAGGAGGCGGGAGAAGCTGGCAGGGAGCTGGAGGTGGGAAAGTTTTGGGGTTTTGGGGCCTTTTTTTTCTTTGGAAAGTTTTGAGCTGGAAACAAGTCAAAAGCCAAGCGATTTACCCCTTTGATCGGCACCGAGATGGGGTAGAAGCTTGAACTTTTTTGCTTGGTTGTGTTAGTTTGATACATAGGACTGATACGTCTCCAACGCATCTATAATTTCTTATGTTCCATGCTATATTATACCAAGTTATTACATGTTTTATATGCATTTTATATAGTTTTATGCATTTTCTGGGACTAACCTATTAACAAGATGCCACAGTGCCAGTTCCCTGTTTTCTGCTGTTTTTGGTTTCAGAAAAGTACTTAAGGAAATATTCTCGGAATTGGACGATTTCTTTTCTGAAGTCAGTTTTTCATCGGGAACGTTTCAGAAAGCCGAACACGAGACGAAGTGTGCCACCGAGGCGGCGCCACCACGTGCTCGCGCGGCAGCACCCCTGGCCGCGCGAGGACCAGGTGTGGGCCCCTCGGGGCGCCACCGACTTCGCCCTTTCGCCTACAAATACCCCCCAGAGTAAAAACCCTAACACGGTGTTCAGATTTTCCTCCACGGGTCCCGAGCCGCTGCCGTCGTTAACACCAATTCGGGAGAGATCAGAACTTCTCCCCGGCACCCTGCCGGGGGGGGGGGGGAATCGTCACCGGAGGCCTCTACGTCGCCATGACCGCCTTCGGACTGATGCGTGAGTAGTCTACCCTTGGACTACGGGTCCATAGCAGTAGCTAGATGGTTGTCTTCTCCTCTTGTGCTATCATGTTTAGATCTTGTGAGCTGCCTATCATGATCAAGATCACCGTTATGTAATACTTCATGTTGTGTTTGCTGGGATCCGATGAATATTGAGTACTAAAGTTATTGCTTCATAATATATCGTGTGTGTGCTATTTAATGATCTTGCATGCTCTCCGTTACTTGTGTATGCTCTGGCCAAGTAGATGCTTGTGACTCCAAGAGGGGGTATTTATGCTCGATAGTAGGTTCATGTCTCTATTAAATCTGGGGTGGTGATAGCTAGCTCTAAGGTTGTAGATGTACTGTTGCTACTAGGGATAAAACAGTAGTACTTTGTCTAAGGATGATGTTACTTACTTACTTTACACACAGTGCTTAAGGCGATAATCTGTTGCATGCAACTTAATACTGAAAGGGGTGCGGACGCTAACCGGAAGGTGGATTATTAATCATAGATGCGGTTGGAACGGTCTATGTATATTGTTGTAATGCCCGAATGAATCTCACACTAGACATCATAACATTGGTATATGCATTGGTTTGCTCATCATTATTCTATCAATTGCCCAGCTGTAATTTGTTTACCCGCATGAATGTTATTATTATTTATGGAGAGACACCACTAGTGAACTGTGGACCCCGGTCCTTCTCTTTAATCTAATAAACCCCAAACTGCAAACCTGTTACTTTCTGCAAACAAACATCTTTCTTCCACACATACGTTTAATCCTTTGTTACAGCAAGCCGGTGAGATTGACAACCTCACCGTTAAGTTGGGGCAAAGTATCTTGATTGTGTTGTGTGCAGGTTCCACGTCACCTACGTCCCAGGAAGCATTTTCTGGCGCCCTTACGTCGCAGATTTTTCTGGCGCCGTTGACACCTCGGGGGAATTCATTATTTCCTACTGGTTCGATAACATTGGTTTCACAACTGAGGGAAACTTGCTGCTGCACTACTTCATACCTTCCTCTTGGGGTCTCCCAACAACACACCCACCTTGTGCATCAAGCATTTTTCTGGCGCCGTTGCCGGGGAAATAAGAAATCCTTTGAAGACCTTCACACTCCTCCGTCAACTTCGTTGCCGGTGATTTGAAGATTCTTCTACGAGGGGAGTTTTCGCACTTCCAATCTTTTTATTTTGTTATTGTCTTGCTTAGTTTATTTTTATTATTGTCTTGTTTGCTTAATATCAAAAATACAAAAAAAATTAGTTACTTGCAATTTATTTTATTGTCTTGTTTGCTTAAATATCAAAAACACAAAAAAATTAGTTACTTGCATTACTTTGTTTATTTCGGTTTGCTATTTTATTTTCAGTTTTTTTTATTTTGGTTTGTTAATTAATTTGCTAAAATGAGTACTGCTGAGAATACTAAGTTGTGTGACTTTACTAGCACCAACAACAATGATTTTATATGCACACCTATTGCTCCACCTGCATCTAAAGCTGAATTCTTTGAAATTAAACCTGCTTTGTTGAACCTTGTTATGAGAGAGCAATTTTCTGGTGTTAGTTCTGATGATGCTGCTGCCCATCTAAATAATTTTGTTGAACTATGTGAAATGCAAAAATATAAGGATATAGATGGTGATATTATAAAACTGAAATTATTTCCTTTCTCCTTGAGAGGAAGAGCTAAAGAATGGTTGCTTTCATTGCCTAGGAATAGTATTGATTCATGGATTAAATGTAAAGATGCTTTTATTGGAAAATACTATCCTCCTGCTAAGATTATTTCTCTAAGAAGTAGCATCATGAATTTTAAACAACTTGATAATGAACATGTTGCTCAAGCTTGGGAAAGAATGAAATCTTTGATAAAGAATTGCCCAACCCATGGACTAACTACTTGGATGATCATCCAAACCTTTTATGCAGGACTGAATTTTTCTTCAAGAAACTTATTGGATTCGGCTGCTGGAGGTACTTTTATGTCCATCACCTTGGGGGCTGCAACAAAACTCTTGGATAATATGATGGTGAATTATTCTGAATGGCATACTGAAAGGACACCTCAAGGTAAGAAGGTAAATTTTGTTGAAGAAACCTCCTCCTTGAGCGAAAAGATTGATATTATTATGTCTATGCTTACAAATGGTAAATCCCATGTTCAAATAGATGAAAATGTTAGGATGATGGCCCAATTACGTGCTAGATGGGAAAGAGAGAAAGAACTAGATAAAGAGGCTAATATTGTTAAAAAAATTACTATTACTACCTCTGAAAATAATGGTGTTTCACATGCTAGTAAGCCTCCTATTATCAATGGTAACATAGTTGGTGTTGGAAATGTCTCTTCAACTTCTTCCAAAAATTTAAAATTGCCCAAAACTGCTGAAACTAGTGTTGATAAAAGTGCTGAAATTTTTAAGAACATGGGAGAATGTGGTTCGGTTTGCTTTGATGATAATAATTTTGATTTTGATAATTGTAATATCTCTGAAGTTATTAAGTTCTTGCAAAAGTTGGCCACAAGTCCTAATGCTAGCTCTCTTAATTTGGCTTTTACTACTCATATTACAAATGCTCTCATTAAAGCTAGGGAAGATAAATTAAGACTTGAAGCTTCTATCCCTAAGAAGTTAGAAGATGGTTTGGAGCCCATCATTAAAATGAAAGTAGATAAATTTGATTGCAATGCTTTGTGTGACCTTGGTGCAAGTATTTCTGTTATGCCTAAAAAGCTTTATGATATGTTTGATTTGCCACCATTGGAACATTGCTATTTGGATGTTTTTCTTGCTGATAATGCTTTGAAGAAACCTTTGGGGAGAGTTAATGATGTTCCCATTATGGTTAATAATAACCTGGTCCCCGTTGATTTCATTGTCTTGGATATTGAATGCAATCCATCTTGTCCAATTGTGTTGGGAAGGCCTTTTCTTAGAACTGTGGGTGCTATTATTGATATGAAAGAAGGTACTATCAAGTACCAATTCCCACTCAAGAAAGGTATGGAACACTTCCCTAGGAAGAGAATGAAGCTACCTTTTGATTCTATTGTTCGTTCAAATTATGGTGTTGATGCTTGATCTCTTGATAATACTTGAGTTTTGCTTTCTGTGCCTAGCTGAAAGGCGTTAAACAAAAGCGCTTATGGGAGACAACCCACTTTTATTTCCTGTTATTTTATTTTGTTTGTGTCAAGGACTTGTCCTACCTCTGTAGCAATTCCTTTGTATCTTTATTTTATTGCATTGTTGTGTCAAGATAAGCCTCTAGTTGAAAGTTCATGCTAAATTTGGATTCCTGCGCAGAAACAGTTTTCTGCTATCCACCGTTTAATTCGTAACTCCTCACAGAAAAATCCAAATAATCTGCCCTTTTTTGTGCGTAATCCTCAGATATATATGCAACTTTCATTAGTTTTGAGTTTTCTGATCTGAGTAAGTTAAGTGCCTCGAAAAAATTCGTATTTACGGACTGTTCTGTTTTTGACAGATTCTGCCATTTATTTTGCAATGCCTCTTTTGCTATTTTGATTGGATCTTTTTATCCTATGAAGTATCAGTGGCTGTAGCTAATGTCCAGTAGCATTGGTAGCAATTGTGTTCCTACAGAATATCATAATTTTTCGTGCACTAACCCTCTAATGAAGTTTACTCTAAGTTTGGTGTGGAGGAAGTTTTCAAGGATCAAGAGAGAAGGATGATATGATGTGATCAAGAGGATAGTAAAGCCAAAGCTTGGGGATGCCCCGGTGGTTCATCCCCAACATATTTCAAGAAGACTCAAGCGTCAAAGCTTGGGGATGCCCAAGGCATCCCCTTCTTCATCAACAAACTATCAGGTCCTTTCTAGTGAAACTATATTTTAATTCCGTCACTTCTTATGTGCTTTTCTTGAAGCGTCGGTTTGTTTTTGTTATTTTCATTCTCTGAATAAAATGGATCCTAGCATTCCGTTGTGGGAGAGAGACACGCTCCGCTTTTTCTTATGAATACTCGTATTCTTCACTTATATTTGTTGAGTATTCTTCTATGTTACTTCAATGCTTTCTAGCTCTTGTTTTTCATGCATCTCTTGCTAGAGCTGTTAGCTTTATTATATCATACTCTCATATCTCATTGTTTAATTACTTGGAGAGTTTATCTTTTAAATAAGTTGATTGGTGTTTGGTTGAGAACAGAAAATGCTAAATGTGGTAGATGGTATAAAGAAAGATATACATGCTCTTATGGATTGTTATCTTGCATGTTGTGGTGCTTGGCAATTGTTTTGAGCTCTCAAGTAGATCATGTTTAAGCTTTTACATCATGTAGTTAAAACCTATTAGTGAGGAACTACCATAAAACTTGCTGAAATTTGGTTTGCAAGTTTGGTATCTCTAAGGTCTAGATATTTTCTAGTTAAAGTGTTTGAACAACAAGGAAGACAATGTAGAGTTTTATAATGCTTGCAATATGTTTTTATATACGTCTTGCTGTCATAGTTTATACTTGTGTTTGTTTCAAACAACCTTGCTAGCCAAAGTCTTGTACTGAGAGGGAATGCTTCTCGTGCATCCATAATCCTTGAGCCAAAACCTATGCCATTTGTGTCCACCATACCTACCTACTACATGGTATTTCCTGTCATTCCAAGTAAATACTTCATGTGCTACCTTTTATTCAAAATTTATTATCCCTTATTTGTGTCAATGTTTATTAGCTCATGAGGAAGTATGTGGTGTTACGGATATCAACCTTGTCATTTGCTTTTAGACAGACTTTCACCAACCGGACTAGTGGCATATACACCGCTTATCCATTAACTTTGCAAAAAGAGCTGGCAAATGGGGTGCCCAGTCCCAATTAATTACAACTTTAACCACTGCATTCTCTTCACATTTTTGCCCTGATCTAATCAGCCAAGCAATGATACTAGTTCTAAACTACATGTGTAAACAAAAGAGAAAAGAGGGATGATCTGCCCTTGGGTAGAAATAACGTCCTTCATGGGAGCCGCTCTTAAGAAAGTCTGGTTGACAAGGGGGGTAGAGTGCCCATTACCATTCGTTGACAACGACAAACACCGCTCAAAACTTACTTTTATGCTCTCTATATGATTTCAAAAACCTATAAAACTAAGAAGCTCTAGCACATGCTTGTATCCCTGCTTCCCTCTGCGAAGGGCCTATCTTTTACTTTTTGTTGAGTCAGTTTACCTACTTCTTTCTATCCCTAAAGCAAACACTTGTGTCAACTGTGTGCAACAATTCTTATATGCTTACTTATTGCACTTGTTATATTTCTTTGTGTTGACAACTATCCATATGATATACATGTTCAAAAGTTGAAAGCCAATGCTGAAACTTATATCTTCCTTTGTGTTGCTTCAATGCTCTTTTGCTTAGATAATATTGCTTTATGAGTTAACTCTTATGCAAATCTTTTTGATGCTTGTTTGAAAGTACTATTCATGAAAAGTTTTACTTATATGATGTAGTTGTTTACTCCTTGTCTATTTGTTAGCAAACTATAGATCATTGCCTTGAGTCACTTCATTCATAACATGAGCCTTACATTATATTATGATCAAGATTGTGTTTAAGCATGTCACTTCAGAAATTATTCTTCTTTTATCGTTCTTGCCTACTCGGGACGAGTAGAACTAAGCTTGGGGATGTTGATACGTCTCCAACGCATCTATAATTTCTTATGTTCCATGCTATATTATACCAAGTTATTACATGTTTTATATGCATTTTATATAGTTTTATGCATTTTCTGGGACTAACCTATTAACAAGATGCAACAGTGCCAGTTCCCTGTTTTCTACTGTTTTTGGTTTCAGAAAAGTACTTAAGGAAATATTCTCGGAATTGGACGATTTCTTTTCTGAAGTCAGTTTTTCATCGGGAACGTTCTAGAAAGCCGAACACGAGACGAAGTGGGCCACCGAGGCGGCGCCACCACGTGCTCGCGCGGCAGCACCCCTGGCCGCGCGAGGACCAGGTGTGGGCCCCTCGGGGCGCCACCGACTTCGCCCTTTCGCCTACAAATACCCCCCAGACTAAAAACCCTAACACGGTGTTCATATTTTCCTCCACGGGTCCCGAGCCGCCGCCGTCGTCAACACCAATTCGGGAGAGATCAGAACTTCTCCCCGGCACCCTGCCGGGGGGGGGGGGGGGGGGGGATCGTCACCGCAGGCCTCTACGTCGCCATGACCGCCTCCGGACTGATGCGTGAGTAGTCTACCCTTGGACTACGGGTCCATAGCAGTAGCTAGATGGTTGTCTTCTCCTCTTGTGCTATCATGTTTAGATCTTGTGAGCTGCCTATCGTGATCAAGATCACCGTTATGTAATACTTCATGTTGTGTTTGCTGGGATCCGATGAATATTGAGTACTAAAGTTATTGCTTCATAATATATCATGTGTGTGCTATTTAATGATCTTGCATGCTCTCCGTTACTTGTGTATGCTCTGGCCAAGTAGATGCTTGTGACTCCAAGAGGGGGTATTTATGCTCGATAGTAGGTTCATGTCTCTATTAAATCTGGGGTGGTGACAGCTAGCTCTAAGGTTGTAGATGTACTGTTGCTACTAGGGATAAAACAGTAGTACTTTGTCTAAGGATGATGTTACTTACTTACTTTACACACAGTGCTTAAGGCGATAATCTGTTGCATGCAACTTAATACTGAAAGGGGTGCGGACGCTAACCGGAAGGTGGATTATTAGTCATAGATGCGGTTGGAACGGTCTATGTATATTGTTGTAATGCCCGAATGAATCTCATACTAGACATCATAACATTGGTATATGCATTGGTTTGCTCATCATTATTCTATCAATTGCCCAGCTGTAATTTGTTTACCCGCATGAATGTTATTATTATTTATGGAGAGACACCACTAGTGAACTGTGGACCCCGGTCCTTCTCTTTAGTCTGATAAACCACAAACTGCAAACCTGTTACTTTCTGCAAACAAACATCTTTCTTCCACACATACGTTTAATCCTTTGTTACAGCAAGTCGGTGAGATTGACAACCTCACCGTTAAGTTGGGGCAAAGTATCTTGATTGTGTTGTGTGCAGGTTCCACGTCACCTACGTCCCAGGAAGCATTTTCTGGCGCCCTTACGTCGCAGATTTTTCTGGCGCCGTTGACACCTCGGGGGAATTCATTATTTCCTACTGGTTCGATAACCTTGGTTTCACAACTGAGGGAAACTTGCTGCTGCACTACTTCATACCTTCCTCTTGGGGTCTCCCAACAACACACCCACCGTGTGCATCAAGGACCATGGGGAACCACCATTTCATCTGCTTCGTCGCATGATTTCATATGTCCGGCACCCAAAACGGGAGTGTCCACAACCCTCTAGTGCAGGAATGACTACGGGGTACATACGTAAGTGGGGGTCGACGAAGCGGGTCGCTCATCGGAGTTGTATCTTGTTTCCCACAAACTAACCAACAAACTAGTATACATATGTTAGGGGTCAATGCAAGTTTTGGTGGGGTTCCGACGCTCCGTACGGCCACCACGGCGAACCCCCCCCCCACCCCCCCCCCCCACACACACACCCGCGAAACAAGTCAAACCTAGCGATCTGCCCCTTTGATCGGCACCGAGATGGGGTAGAAGCATGAACTTTTCTGCTTGGTTGTGTTAGTTTGATACATAGGACCATGGGCAACCACCATTGATGATCTGCTTCGTAGCATGATTCCATATGCTCGGCACCAAAAACGGGAGTGTCCACAACCCTCTAGTGCAGGAATTACTATGGGGTACGTACGTAAGAGGGGGTCGATGAAGCGGGTCGCTCATCGGAGTTGTATCTTGTTTCCCACAACGTAACAAACAAACTAGTATACATATGTTAGGGGTCAATGCATGTTTTGGTGGGGTTCCGACGCTCCGTACGGCCACCACGGCGAACCCCCCCCCCCCCCCCCCCCCAACACACACACACACACTCGCGAAACAAGTCAAACCTAGCGATCTACCCCTTTGATCGGCACCGAGATGGGGTAGAAGCATGAACTGTTTTGCTTGGTTGTGTTAGTTTGATACATAGGACCATTGGGAACCACCATTGATCATCTGCTTCGTCTCATGATTCCATATGCCTGGCACCCAAAACAGGAGTGTCCACAACCCTCTAGTGCAGGATTTACGACGGGTTACGTATGTAAGAGGGGCGGTCGATGAAGCGGGTCGCTCATCGGAGTTGTATCTTGTTTCCCACAACCTAACCAACAAACTAGCATACATATGTTAGGGGTCAATGCAGGTTTTGGTGGGGTTCTGACGCTCCGTACGGCTACCACGGCGAAACCCCCCCACACCCGCGAAACAAGTCAAACCTAGCGATCTACCCCTTTGATCGGCACCGAGATGGGGTAGAAGCATGAACTTTTTTGCTTGGTTGTGTTAGTTTGATACATAGTACCACGGGGAACCACCATTGATCATCTGCTTCGTCGCATGATTCCATATGCCCGGCACCCAAAACGGGAGTGTCCACAACCCTCTAGTGCAGAAATTACTACGGGGTACGTACGTAAGAGGGGGTCGATGAAGCGGGTCGCTCATCGGAGTTGTATCTTGTTTCCCACAACCTAACCAACAAACTAGTATACATATGTTAGAGGTCAATGCAAGTTTTGGTGGGGTTCCGATACTCCGTGGGGACA
Source organism: Poa annua (assembly GCA_026929855.1). Classification (NCBI taxonomy): domain Eukaryota; kingdom Viridiplantae; phylum Streptophyta; class Magnoliopsida; order Poales; family Poaceae; genus Poa; species Poa annua. Next base: position 45,433,365 of record CM049434.1, read on the forward strand.
CCACGGCGACCCCCCCCCCCCCCCCCCCCCGCCCCCCGGCCCCCCACACCCGTGAAACAATGTCAAACCTAGCGATCTACCCCTTTGACCGGCACCGAGATGGGGTAGAAGCATGAAATTTTTTGCTTGGTTGTGTTAGTTTGATACATAGTACCATATGTTTGTGAGGTTTTTGAAAATTTCATGTTGCAAATCACAAACCACTTCTTTTCAACCTTAGACCTCATCGTTTGAGTTTTGCGATATCACATGAGATCCATGCCCTTCTCATCCGTGAGAGTCCTTCTACTGCAATCTGATTGGCCGTGTCCGTTCTCAACGCGCGTGTAGTAGCCTCTCGATCTCTCTCGCTCAGGAATTCTGAAAGTTCAGAGAAAGAAGACAGTGTTTGTGTGCCGCATACAAAAGTTCAGAGAAAGAAGACAGTGTTTGTGCCGCGTACAAAGTTCAGAGAAAGAAGACAGTCCAGGCGATCGTGATCACAGCGCCATGATCGGGTCACAAACGACAGCTAACTAAAACCCTGAAACTTAGCTGACGACTAACTGAATTTAACTGAACCTGAAACTAGCACCACGTAGGGGTCTGCATGCATGCGCGGGAACCGAAGGGCTCTCCCGCGACTTCCTCGACGCCGGCTTTGAACTCCATTTTGTGCTGCGGTCATGTGGAACATCTGGAAACTCAGAAAAGATATGATCTATAACAGGTGTGGAGGAGGGTTTACAACTCTCTTCAGACTTGGCGCATCATTTTCAAGGAGCAATCGCTCCAGCAGGTGGACATGTTCTGCCACTGAATCCTAACGATTCTTCAGACACCACTATGCCTAGAATCAAGCATCAGGTCCTGAAGAAATACAGAACTTTGTGTGGTTTGTTTGTTTTCAATGAAACTGGGGACGGGGTCCCTTTTGATCTAAGAAAAACAAGATTGTCTGAAAACATGAATATATAAATAGACTTAACTTAACCTGAACCATGACAGAGTCTTACAGACATAACCAAAACACATAGTCTAACAGAACATTACCACTTCATTTTCTTACACAAAATAACCAAACCTAAGTCAAGCATGTATCTCAACATGACTTAGTGAACATAGAACTATAGCAAATGGCAAAGATAACTAGTAGTTTCTATCTCCATACAGAGTACCAGTACCCGGAGCAGGCGGCAACGTCGGAACGAACTAAATCGGTGCCTCGCTACGAACCACATACTCGTGGACCCTCTTCAAAGTCAGCTTTGAGCCAATGGCAGGCCCGCCGCAGACGTGCATGTGATGGCCCTTGACGATCATGATGATGGCGCCAGAAGATAGTCTTGCTGAGCACCAAGTACCTGCGTCAAAAGAATGTGGGTTAGGTTGAGACTCCAAGTGCAAAGTGTATAGTGAGGGAAAAGACTAATTTTCCCCACGAGGGTGACTCGAGGGTTTAATATCGAACTCTCGGGGAAATGAACCAAAAGCTGTTGTCTCCTTATCCTTCTTTATGTAACCTACAACACAAAGTAGATTGTTTTGTGCCCTCAACCTCACCAAGTGGTTGTCAAGCACAAGGTGTAAGTAAAAGATATAGAAATAACAAATGCAAAACTGAAATAAATATGCAATGATAGTAAATAAATAAACAAGGATGGTATAAATGATATGAGATGATGTTTTTGTGGTTTGTATGGTGTTTGGAAGATGTAAAAGTATTTTTGTATTTTCGGATTTAATAATAACAGAAAATGTAAAGTGCAATAAAAGTGTTGGAAAGGTGTTTCTTATGATTAAAAATGGACTGGGGTTCATGGTTTCACAAATGCACTCTCTCTTTTATATAGTGGTAGATAATGGAACATAGGAATTGACATATGAGATTGCAACAAGACAAGTTATTAATAATATGGGCATCACATCCTAACATAGAGATCTTTTGGTTATTAATCTCTCTTATACTCCACCAAGATGCGAACTAAATCATAACACCTCAGTAATTAAGATAAATAGAGTATAGTTTTAAGTTCAATGACATGAAGTTTAAATAAGAACATGCTAGATATAGTCATGGTGATAGTGACAATGTCACCCACATACCCCCGGTAGCATGGTATTTCCTTTATCCCTAGTGAGTCAACAAAGTAAGATAAAAACCCAAGTGGATCACGGTATTGCTGTCAACTTACCACAAAACTACCCCCCGTTACTCCAACTAATGCACACGTTCCCTCTCACACGCTCTCATAAACATGTTGGGTCAAAACACATAGACAAGAACGGGGTACATAATATGCATCTACTTTCATAACAAAGACATAATATTGGCAATCATCATAACATATATCAATTTAAGAGATCCACCACAAAGTTATTACATATATGACCATAATCATGTTCAGCAGCTCATATGGCACTAATTAGTGAAGCTCAAGAGAGAGGAGAGATACATAAGTTACTTCCACAAACCCATAGTCCAGGGGTGGACTACTCCCTATTCATCATGGAGACGGTGGAGAAGTCGTTGGAGAAGGTGGAGACCACACCGGCAGCGCCCCACCGGAGTTTTTCCCCTCCAATCTACAGCTCCAGTTCTCTGTTTCGTGGTTTCTGTGTTTCTGCGGCGCTCCCTCCGAAAGGGTTCGGGAGGCTATTTTTATAGTCGTTTTTAGGTCAAGACGGAGCCAGGGTGACGAAGATCGACGGCATCGGAGACTCGAGGGCCAAGATGAGGGGCCCCACGCGGCCAAGGAATCTGGCCGCGTGGGCCCACTCCTTTTGGTCCTCGGCCTTCCACTTTTGCTCTTCCTTCGCTCCTAAGCCTTGTTCCTTCCAAAAAATGATCTCCGTGGAATATTAGGTCATTTGGACATCGTTTGGGTCCCTGAAACATCAAAATATAGAAAAAGGGGTTTTCTGACAGCACATGGTTAATTCCAAATAAATAGGGAAAGTGTGAAATATTCCCCAAAACATTATAAAACATTGATATAACCCTTATATGATGCAAATATGGATGAAATATGAGTAATATAATGCAAAGTTCATGTATTCATTTTACATGCATCAGCATGCGGCTCCAGGTAGGTTCTGGCTCACGGTGGAAATGAAAGACGCGCTCGTGTGTAGCAAACAGACAATCAGGTTTAAACACTGGCAGGGCAGGTGGTAAGGGTGGTGGTAACCCAGCAACAAATGCAGCTTCACCATCAGGTTGTTCTCCATCATCATCAACAACATTAGTGAATTCTGACTCTTCAGTGTCAGCAGCATAGTCAGTAGAGGGAGGGGCCCGAAGGAAAAATGGATAGTTGATCCCAACAAAAGCAGACAGCCCATTCAGACTGTCCACCCTGCTCCAGGCTCCTTCAAGAGGATCATTGTGTTGATTTGCAGGCAGCGAGAAAACATCACAGCGCCGGTTTAGATAAGAGTAGATCTTTGTCCCCATATAGTTAACTGCATCACGAGCCCAGTCTTGTGAGCCATTCATACGGAACCACAGAAGGTTATCACTCTGTGGCGCCAGGAACCATTTTGTATCGTCCCCTTCGTCAGCAACATATATAGCCGGGGCCTGTATGAGACGCGGTGCTGCGTGTGTACCTGAGAGTTATTTTCAGTTAGGGTGTCACGGGTTCACTGGGAAAATGTTAATATCAAGTCAATTAATACGCGCAAGATATGACAAAGCAAGAACCATTGTGACAGCAAAAACCATTGTGAAAGCATGTGACAAAGTATATAACATCTTACCCCATTCGAATGGTTGCCAAACATAAACATCTCCACGCGGTTCAGTAACCGTATATATGCGATCCAAGGTACATCGTTCCGAGCTGGAGTTGCTGCCGACGGCATCCACATATTTGGATGGTCGCAAGTCGGTGTGAGGCAGGATGGTCCAAACAGCCTCACACGGCCATCGAACAATGGCAATTAGCTTGTCAAACATGGCTATGGCATCGTAACGCCATTCACTATCAGACACAAATGGCCTTCCTGCGAGTTGAATCTTCAGCAGATTTATTACTGTCCCGTTGAATTTGAAAGTGAATGGCTGCTTCGGCAACCATCCATCTACGTAATGAGTTATGCCAACATCCTACAGAGATGGCATCGTGAACTTTATTGACATGTAGACGTTAGTCAGAGTCAATTTTCCTGGGGGATCATCCCCATGGATATTCACGAACCACTCTCCGTTGCCGCCGACCCAGAATTGTACGCCTTCATATCCTTCCTGGCCTTCCTCCTTCATCCGCACCAATGCTGGTGCCATGTTCTTGTCCAGAAGCATGAGTCTACTACCAACGGTCTGAGATAAAACAAAGACACAAAGTCACAAAAAACCCTAGAAAAATATTCACAGCCTGCATACAACCTTAGAACAACACATAAATAGGGTGATGACTGCCTTAAGTAGATGTACAAGTACACATCTATATACGTACAGAAAGACAGAGATATATAAAAGTTCAGATTAACTTGTATATAAGTACAGATCTAAAAAACCGTGTTTAGTAAGGAATCACATCGGTGTTGCCTCACACACCAAAGCAACCAAATCAATCTAAACTCCACAAACCTGATCTTCGGGACCCCATTGGCTCTCATCCATGTGGAGAAGGCCCGGCGTGCCAAAAGAATGTGTCAGATTCTCGCGCATCACGGGACCATAGCTGACGATGTCGCGAGCAAGGCGACAGGCGGTGATGATGTCCATCTCGGCGGTGATCATCTCCACCGTCGCGCCGTGGAGATTATCCCATCCGTACTCCTGGCGGTGCCGTGCAAACTCGCTCGGACCGGCCTCGTCGCACACAACAGCCATGCGCTTCGACATTGGGGTTTTTGTCGCAAAGACCGGGGATGAGGGGAGGAATAGATGTGGTGGTCAGTGCAGAAATCTAGCTCGATAAACGGGGACTGATCGTTATAGCAGTGAAGGGCTCTTGGGGGAGGAAGTGGGGAAGGGGTGCAAGGTGGAACTGCAATCTCCGAGTCTCTAGGACGAAGAAGCTCGAACAGTGGTCAAAACGAGACGACGAGGTAAAAAACGTGGGTCGTGGACGTGGTGGAGGCACGATCGTGGGTAAGTGAATCTAAACCGTGCACACGATGCGGCGGCATAATCGTGGGTCGGAGAATTCAACAAACCGTACGTAATCATGACTAACATGCCGTGCTGTCGGTTGGTAGCCTATGGTGCATGGGTGGGAACGAAAGTGGCAGTTTGTTTGGTGGCCTGCGCGAAGAGCGCCATCTCTGCTGAGCAACACGACATGCGTTTGGTTGCCATTAATTCTTGGCACGCAAGCACTGCTTCTCACCAAATTCAAATAGGGTGATCTTACCATCTAACAACGGCTACCAAAAGCACACAGAGGATCATAATCTTAGAACAAGCATATAAGGCACTAAACAGAGCACTTAGGCTCTAATTGCAGCAGGCAGTGAGGTAAAACACCTGCCTAAACCTGGGACAGAGTACCCAGGTCCAAAAGGATTGTTCACCAGCCTACATATATAAGGCCAACAACACTACAACCAGAGACTAAGCACAAAAGGATTGTTCAACAGCCATCAGAGGCCAACACTACCACTAGATTAACCATAAAGTACATCAGGATCAGGCGCCGCCGTTCCTCGCCTGCATTGCCTCCCCCCGTGGGCCGTTGCGGTGCCTCCTACAGGCCAGATAATCTCCACGGAGGTGGCATGCCTGTAGACCTGGACGGCGAAGCCGTCGTCCTTGGGAGTGAAGACGACGGTGTCGTCCTACGCCAGCTTGGACTGCTCGGCGAACAAGCGCCAGCCCTTCCAAAAGGAGACGCGCCGGGCCCTCCAGGCGAGCTGCACCCTGTATTGGCATCGTTCGCCGAGGTACAGTACCACCGTCGGTGCGGAGCGATCGTAACTGAGGTTGTACTTCGTGATCAAGGGCTCCTCCATGGCCGGCGGGACGCTCATGGCAAGGAGGTCCTAGGCAGAAGCCTGCACGAAGAAGGCAGGCAGCCGTGCCCTGGGGCCATGTCCTAGGTCAGCCGGCCGGCCAGCTTTTTTTGTGGGGTCGTACAGCTGCATGTAGTCCTCCATCAAGGCGACGTTCGCGTCCCTCACCTGGACGCAAACCGCGACGTTGCCGAGTTCGGCGAAAGGGCCATTGGGGCTCGCCTCAAGGTAGTGCCAGCTCTGTACAAGACATCCGGTGTCAGAATCAATCGGCACATCATGCCGATGCACACTAGCATTGTGCACAATGCCAATGTGCATCGGCATTGCACAATGCCAGTGTGCATGCACATCTAACAATCTAACATTGCCAATTACACAATTAACAACCTATCATGCGCAATATCTAACAATATAACATTGCCAATTGCACAATCTAACAGTATACATTTGGTAAAATCTAACAACCTTTGCGCATCTAACAATCTTACAATCTTACAAGCACATCAAAGTAAGATCACTTACCACAGGTTCGCGAGCGAGAGGGCCGGTTCTCGGCAGACGCTGAGCAGAAAGTCCTTCGTCGCCGGCGTCTCCATGGCCTCCAGCACGGCGTGAACAACGGCGTCGACGTGCAGGAGGACGGCCTCGACCACGGCGCGCTTCGATCGGAGGAGCAGGAGGCGCATCGGTCGGAGGAGAAGGAGGCGTCGCGCTCGAAGTAGAGGCCCCCAATCTTGAAGGGGGCGGCGGCGCGTACGGCGCAAAACCGCGCCTCGGACTCCATGGCTGCGGCCTCCCGAACATCGGCGCCGGCGGGAATCCGGGAGGATGAGATCCGACCGGTGGAGGAGGAGGAGTAAGAGGCGCCAGGACCTCCGTGCTCGACCCTGGCGCTCCGGCTGCCACGGCCGCCGCCCTGGCGGATGAAAACCCTAGGCTGGGCGGTGCGTGGAAAACCCCAATCTGGGGTTGACCGCGGCCAATGCCGGCGGTTTGCAGGCTGGCCGCGGCCGCGCTCGCCGAAGCACTTGCAACCGTCCTCGCGGCGATGGGCGACGGCCGATTGAGCACTGGGATTCGACTCGCGCGCATCGAAGGCGCCGCCGCCTCGCGGCCGAGCACCTCCCACACCACACTGGAGCGCAGGGAGTTCCGGCGGTCGGAGAAGAGGTCCGTCGGATCTGTGTACGGGGCTTGGGGCGGAGGAGGAGGAGGAGGCGAGGAGGCCATCGGAGCGGTTGATGGGACGTGGTTTGGCAGTTCACTCGAGTGGTGTGAGAGAGAGAGCGGGAGTTAATACAGAAACTACCACAGATGTACCAACAACACAAGTGTAGCGCAGCGGTATAGAGCAGCAGTTGCTGGCATCGCTCGGTCGAGGGTTCGAGTCCCCCATAGCGCAGTTTTTGCCGATTAATTTCCACAGACTAGGCCGTTGGGCTAGCTATTCATTCACCGCATGGGCCATAAGAGGGGTGGGGCCGCCGGGATAACACTAGGGCTGGCCCATAAGAACAGAGATAGCACAAATAGCCCAATAGAGTACAGCCCAACAGAGGAAGATATCACCAGCAGTCCAACAGAGTGGTGGGGGCCGTCGGGATAACACTAGGGCTGGCCCATAAGAACAGAGATACCACCAATAGCCCAATAGAGTACAGCCAACAAAGTAAGATATCACCAGCAGCCCAACAGAAGGGTGGGCACGGGAGTAGAGATATCACAAAGAGCCCAATACATTACAGCCCAACAGAGGAGGATATCACGAGCAGCCGAACAGAAGGGTGGGCGCCCAGGAAAAAAACTTCGACTGGGGTAGGTCCCACATGTAAGTGGATTAACGACGATCTTGAAATCGTCAGTAGCCAATTTCGTATTAAGCGGAAGGCTTAACGACGATCTTAAAATCGTCACTAAGTTTAGTGACGTTTTGCCTAGCTAGGTTGTGACGTTTTTGTCTCAAAACGTCACTAAGTTCGAGGGGTTTGCCTCTCTGCGACGGCTAGTGACGATTGATTTAAAAAACGTCACTAAGTTGTGACCATTCTGAGATCGTCACCAAAAAATGTCACAAATGGACTGATTTCTTGTAGTGTAACCCGTCGGTCGCTCCCGGTTTCAGCAGGTCGCCGTCTACTTTTGCACAAAAGTCCCTCGCGAAACGAACCCGCAACCCGCAGTCCAAAAATAACGCTGCGAAGGACCGATGTGGAAATCACCTATACATGAAAGTAGGAGGGATTCGCGCTCTGTCCTTGCTCCACGTCGCCCCCTTTCCTCTGTCCGTCCGATCGCCGCGACCAACGGCTGTGATCGAGCCATGCCTTCCCGAAACCCCCGCGCACTGTTCATCGGCGATTTATAGCCAATCAGGAGGCGCCACGTCGCCCGGTAACAAGCCGGTCGCTCCAGGTTTCAGCCGGTCGCCGTCTACTTTTGCACAAAAGTCCCTCGCGAAACGAACCCACAACCCGCAATCCAAAAATAACGCTGCGAAGGACCGATGTGGAAATCTCGAAAACCTCACAGGCTTTTCTGCAAAATCACCAATGCATTTCCCCCCTCCCCCTTCCTCTCTCCCGCGACTCTGACGTCGCCGCCGCCGCTCCACGCCTCCTTGCTCAGATCGACGGGCACGGGGAGGTGTGTCGCCGCTCCCGCCTCATCCACGCGGAAGATCGGCTTCCAGGACGCTCTGTCGGCGCCGGAATCGTCCGCGTTGTGCTCGGCATCCGCAGCAGCGTCCACACGCCACCGGCGACGCTCCGGCGACCAAAGAGCGGCGGCGCCGCCACATGTAGACACCCCGCGTCCGCGCGCATCGAACGCGCCTACTCCTGTGGTCCAGCTCGGCCTGGTTGGACGCCGGCGTCGTCCGCGCCGCGGCAGGGCAGAGCTGGCCCATGGTGACGTCAGCACGATGTCACCGTGGGTCCTGCCTTTCAGCGTTTTTTTCCCCGGAAGAAATAAAAAAATGTTAAATCTTGAAAATTAATATCTTTAAATATATCCATCAGAAAAATATGAAAAATATATCGAAATGACCACAATAAAATAACCTAATTACTTATGGTACAATGCAAAAATATTTGAAGGGTTCAATATGGTCAATATTTGGGGGAAAACAAATTCATTTCCTAAATTTTTTTAATATACCCATCCGAAAAACATGAAAAATATATCAAAATGACAAAAAAATAACCTAATTACTTATGGCACAATGCAAAAATGTTTGAAGGGTTCAATACAGTGAATACTTGGAAAAAATCAAATTCAATTCCTCAAATTGGAGATGTAATTTCGTAAATGCTCGTTCAATAATATCCGCAAACTAAACAATTTTTAAACGCACACTTATTTTAATTTCCAAATATTTAAAGCTACATTTTTTTAAATGTGCACATTACCGAGTTCGAATTTTATTTACTAGATGGGTGTTAGATTTAATTTCCTAAATGCTCATTCAAAAATATTCACAAAATAAACAATTTTTAAACGCAAACTTATTTTAATTTCAGCAATATTTAAACCTACAATTTTTTTAAATGTGCACATTACCGAGTTTGAATTTTATTTTCTAGATGGGTAAAATTTTCAAACCTACATGATTTAAAAATATTCGAACTACCAAGATTAAATTTCATTTTCAGGACGGGCGCGGCATTGCCGCCCTAAGTTAACTAGTCACTGTCTAAAACCCAACCTCCATCCTCGAAATGGCACAACACTGGCAACCCATTTGTTAGTCCCATCACTCTTGAAAGCTATCATTGCTTTTCCATTCCACCTTTCACATGGGAAAGAGAGGGATCGTAAAGAAAATTATGGATCCTTGAACAAGCCAGCCAGGCGTCTCTCAGTCTCATTCTTAGCATGGAATGGTGGTAACCTCTCAATCTATCTATTATATACCAAAAGTAAAATACAGGGGTTTTAAATAGAAACACCATATTAAGCCACATAGGTTAAAAATATATTATCCCTTGATTTTTTTTTGCGACATTATATTATCCCTTGATTCTAAATATACCGGTTGAGATTAAAATATAAAAGTGTTACGTACAACATAAGCTGTACACAAATATGTTCACGGTTACACGTATGTGAAAAAAGCAAATCTCCGGCGGGCCGTTCCGAACAAGCCGGCTTAATTCGATCGGTTAACATGTATATGGAAAAAAGTAAATCTCCGGACAGACGGCTGTTATTCCGTTTGAAGTTAAACTGAAGGAATTTGTAAGAGTACATGGAAATTATAAAGTCAATTACACTTTTGTGCCTAATAAAACGCTAGAGATGGAATATTCTAATGAATTAGCACAAGAGGTATGCCCATGTACATTTTTTAGTTTAAAAATATGTACAGATTGGTAATGGGAAATATTTTACAGGACATATTGGAAACCAAGGACACCAAAATTATATATATTCAGTTCATCAGAATTCAGAACGGATTCAAATTTACGTGGATGGAGTCCCATGGACAATGCTTTTGACTTCTACGGGCGAAGGGCATAGCAGACATGGAGGCCTACACTAATCCTAATGCATCCTCCCGTAGTTATATGCCGAAGCGGTCACGCCGCACCCACAGCTAAACCGGAGCGCCACATCCTCATCCTGCACGGGACATAGGAGACCTCACGGAAGGAGACGTCATTTTGGTCTCAGGGATGTTGCTTGTGGGTGCATACCCGTCGTAAAGCTGTAGGATGTTTTGGCTAGAATCTGCGGCAAGGCAGAATGTGGCCTTCTTGCCTCCGTGACCGAGATGGCAGTCGTCCTCCCGAGTAAAAGATACCGATAAACAACTCTTGGTAGGAATTCCGGCCATTAGAGAATGCGCGTACTGCTTAAACTGCGAACGCAATGTTATCTTTTCGGGTTTGCACTCTACCAGTTTAAGTAGTACTCAAATTTGCATATTATACATTGTTAGTTGCGTGCTATGAACTACCATTCACAACACCAAATCATGCTTTGAGTCGTCGTTATCGCGTTTTGATCAACCCGTGAGCAAGTTAAAAAGCCTCTAATTGAGCATTTGACCTTGGTAGATTTTGAGCTTACATGCAATCGTACAATCAGGTGACATCAACACTAAGTTATCCTTTGCTAATTGTTCTAATTCTGCCAAGATTTATACCAGCAATATTGCTGTCTCGCCAGATTTACAACAACAACAATAATGATTTCACATGTCTTTGAATCACGTGTTACATTTTAAAGAGGTCAAGTTTGGCGAACCTAAGAATAAGGATTATTTCACAAAAAATAAGGTACATGACTAATGTAAAAATATCGTCCTGATTATTTAAAGCAGAAGCAATATGAGAAGAGATACAACAACACTAGATTTTTATTTCACCAGCCACACATAAACAATTGCGAGTAATAATTTTTTCATTGGATGGAAGAAATAATTTGATCATATAAAAAATATAAAATGTGGATGTGGATTCCAAGCCACTCAAATAACAAAATTAGCCACCGACGGTTACTTTGTCTCTATCTTAGTGACAAATAAATCATATTATGTTACTTAATTTATTGATTAAAGTTTTACTCACATCTTGAGCGGGCCTTACAATCCCGAACAAATGTAGTAGCTTATAGAGGAGCAAGTGTACCAACAAAAAGTTTGGGAAATGAAAGACAAAAAATAAAAAAATCTATGTCTTAATTAAGGCCTTTAAGAGAACATTTTAAGTTTTGTGGGATGTGATTGGCTTCTCCATGTTTATTTTGGGCGCATCTTTCATCTGACTTGACTTGCTAAAACTAGAGACAGACTTATGCCATACAAAAAATAGCTTAAATGATTGTAGTACTTAAGCATAGCCTATTAGCTAGACATCATGGAAGAATTAGGCACATAGACGAGTAAGTATGTGACCAATAAAATGCCAAAACAAATAGACCAAGATAACAAATGTGGGGAGGGTCATGTCATGTCAAGTAGTGAGCAAAAGAGAATCATAATTTTTTTTGTTTCCTTTGTCATGATTTTATATCTATTTCTGAAGATTAAATTATAAATATCAAAACAAAATAAGGAGCTTTCAAACTTTTTTTGATACATTGCATCTCTACGCACAACAATCACCAAAGAATATACCCCCTCCTTGATAAAATGCGAGACAGCCTGGATCTTGGCTTGTCAAGAACTTCCAAGTTTCACTATAAAGTGTACTTATCATTTTTCCAAAAAAAATGTATATAGATATATAAAATTATACATTTTGCAAAATAATATATAATGATAAAATTTATACATTCTCGATCCATATAATTTTATTTATATTAGTGGTGAAAATAATGCATCTAAGACTGTTTTATAATAAATTGCGCCTTACGGTTTGGATGAAGGATATACTTTATTAAAACTAATAAAACTCATTCAACAAAAAAATGGATTTCATGAATTCAGTATGACATTATTTAGTCTTCAAAATAATTGAACAAAGCATGTTTGTGATGTTTTCGCAGCTCCATAGCCGACGGTACAAATAAACCGGACACCGTTAAACAATGAATCTTTGATCGATGTCATGTTTTAATAAAATTATTCATAATCGAGTTTTCAGTTTTCTTCAACATAACTATATATTCATGTATACAATTAAAGCTTCTAGGAGTAAAACAAATAATTCTTTTTATATGCTAAAGGTGATGCCCTCGCATTTGCGAGGGCCCATGTGCTAGTTTGATTCTAATGACAGAACCACAAGTGTCAGTGTATCACACAATTGCTTGGTGAGTGAAATCAGAAGATGCTTAGGTCTTATGTTATGTGCATACGTAACGGCCTTCAGTTCTGTGTGACGAGATCGATGACGGTCTGGACATCCTCTTCTTAGCTCACGGGGTATCGAGGTTGGTGGCAGTATGGGACGCCCCTGTATTTCGAGATCGGGTTCGATCCAACTAGGGCATGCGATCTTTTGTGAAGGCATCAAGTCACACCTGGCAGGTAGGTGCTACATACGATTGAAATGGCTTTTCACCTCTAATGATATTTGGTTTAAATAATGTTACATAAGAAGTTTATACTCAGGTTTAGTCATTCAAAGTGATGGTTGGAGACCCCTATTTTTTAAGGAAGAAAAAGTGCCGGCATGCTTCATACTGTTTTGTTATAATTTCTTGAGTCGTAGACATGGGCACTAAGAGGTTGTTTTGTTGAAGAAAAGGGAATAATCATGAAAAAAATGTTCCTACATATTCTGAATCCCATCCACAAAAGTGAAACTGCATGTTCAGACTTCGCACTATCCGGAATGAGTCCGAAATTCCAACCGAATTTTAGACGATTGAAAAGTGTTTCCGGTTTCAGTAGAGTTTTTTGTCACCTGGCCCGAATCATCACTGAACTAATCTGGAATTTTCAGGATTGTACGGAATTTGATCAAGAATTTCGAATTGATTATGTACGCACAAAAGCTGGTCCAAACGGCTTGTTTTCAATAGATATATTTAAGTCACCTCTTATTCGCAAAAGGGTTACCCTTGTTTTAAGCTGCAACTGAACATATTGGCTTTGACTCTCCACCATCATTGAGCCAGAAAGATTTAGATCCCCCATTTCCTCCAACAAAATTCAAATTCCTTCGAGGAATCAAAGGAGAGGCCTAAATCTACATTTCCACCGAGCCAAATAGGCACCCCCCCCCCCCCCCCCTAAAGTTTTTAAAGTTTCTTGTTACTATTAAGTGTTTTTGGGAAACTATAAGCGGTTAGGATCGCCTCAAGCTTTTGCACTGTGGAATTGCTCCGAGAAAAGTTTACAAGGGTTTGGAGGTTACCTTAAGGCTACCACTAGTGATTGAGTTTCTACTTCATAGGGGAGTCTCGAGAAGAAAAATGTACTCCTTGATGGCAATCGAGTGTCCTTCGTGGTATCCTGCAATCTCCAAGAGTGATGTAGTTTCTTGCCAAAAAAGCGAACACCGATTATATATTTGTCTCCTCATGATGTGTCTCGTCTATTTTATCAGAACTCTTGTTTATTTATCTTTGTGATAGCCTCCGGAAGGCTCACATTATTTATCCGATTGGATAAAACTTGTAAAAATAAATATAAATTTGTATAAACCTATTCATCCCCTCTAGTTAGCATCTCCATCCTTTCAACAACGTATCATTCGGAGGTGTCAAGTCATGCATGTTTCCGGGTGATGCATGGCGTCTCTTTCTGAAGTATCAAGTCGGCACGCGCCCACATCGTGCCCTTTTTAGGGTTGGACTCCCATCATCGACGCCTGTTCAGCGATCCCATCTTGAAGGCTTGGTTAGGAGTCATGTACTGTTTATTTGGTTTCAATTCATGTCAGGTTTTGTATGCTTTTAAATAATGAATAATATAGGGTGTGTATCAACAAATGCAGATGCAGGTAGTTATCCTATTTTTTAGAAACTTCAGATTAAGTAGAATAATCAATCATAAATTTCGTAGGAAAATTTGGTTGGGGTCTTTATTCGAGGGATAGACTTTTGGGTTGTATCTGATTTTGGATAGTGTTATCTTGTTGCCGACTGGTTCCTCGTTGTCTCAGCAATCTTTGTGCTTAATTGTCTTGATTGTCGCTACAGTCTATAGTACCAACGATGGCGTTATTTAGAGGGACCAGTGCTAGAAGAGAACAAACACAATCGCTACCGGTTGGCCAAGATATCCACAGAGGCAATGGACCATCTATGATCTATCTCTTTCGAAGGACCGCTTCACGAATTAAGAAAAACAGGTAAGAAATATATTTCAAAATGTATTGACACTTGACAGGCATGTTTCATAATACAAACCCGAGACGATCACAATATAAATCCACTTCCACTGATTAATAGAGAATTATTCTTTGAAAGCACAGATTAATAATAAAAATGTGTACGCAAACTGGAGGGAAAATATAAAAGAGAGCAAATGACAGGCAAGATGCACCCCTCCTTGTCCAGAAGGAAAAGGTCAAGATCCGGAGGAATGGCAGGAATAAACAAGGGCGACGAGGTACAATTCCATTATTAAGAAAACGCAATGGCTTGATGAATCCGATGTAAACCTTTGGATCTCATCGTTGTTGATTCACACTGATGTCCCTGTCGTCATTGCCTTGTGCAGGAACAAATTCCCGTGAATCCGATCTTTGTATTTGCCTTCACTAAATATTTCAGAAAGGACTAGCTAGGTTCTCTTGGAATCAGATCCTTTCGATAATTCGATTTGAATGTGTTGATTAAGTTCACATTATTTCTTGTGTACCAATATCATGGTGGGTGGTGGAGTCGTGGGGGCACGCCGGGCACGCTCATGGCTCCACCCAGGCTCCAGATCTTAATTGTTGCTCATACTTACACAAAGCGACTTGCTCAGTAAAAAATAAGCGAGATTCTAAGATTTATCCACGGATCATAGGCAGTGTGTACGTGAGATGATACGTGTGTGCTTGTGCGTTAATTTTGTGAACACATGAATCGGAAATATTCACAAGCATTGTTCTCCCTTGTAGGAGTACTAAATATTCCGGCCAAGTTAACTTTGAACAACATGACTATTTAATTAGTGTACAATCGCCGACAAAGGTTCTTTTCTAGAAGGAAATACTAAGCCCTCGTTTCAACATGATTTTCCTTTTGAAGTACGGTCGATGGATGCGCGCATCGACCGCTTCCACAACATGTCGCACGGGCTAACATGGTGAAGAAAGCGAAGGAGTCCCAACCTCCTCATCTTGCTTGCATCGCTATCCATTCATCATCATCCCCAACACATCAAACATGGGGCCCAACATCAAAAGGTAGCTCGTACCACCGTATGCAACATCATCGCCATTCCGACCATGCAGCGCCATCGACATCCTGGCCACCTAGAGCCGCCTCAAATCCCACCCATCTCTGCTACAAAAGTGCTGACATGTGTTGCGGTGCTGCCCCCAAGCGTGACGAGTTAGGGTGACTATTACGAGGTTGCACCATTTTGTTGTGTTGCCACCGACGATGCATGGCGGGGAGGGGAGGGGGCACTGCAGCAATGCTGCAAGAGGCCACCACCGGCACTCCAAGGGGTGGACGCCAAAGCGGCAAAGGACTGTCACACCTACAACGAAAGGTGTAAAGGATCATTGTCTATGATGTAAATTGCAAGCGAGGGCGGTGCTGCAAGCAGTCGACGCTAGAGCTACAAGCACTGCTACATCGACGACTCGGCGAATGTCGTATTTCCCAACGAGAACTATGGATCAAGGAGGAGCGACTGTCGGCCCAGTGGATTCTAGGGTGTGCATAGCCCACTCTCCACGGGCTGCGCACGCGACAGCGTCTACAAAACGACTAAGGACCAAGCCAACCGCTTGGAGGGTTCCCCCCGAGGGAGAAACCCCTACGGGGGACCTGAGGCGCTGGAAGGGGCCTGAAGGGGGCTCCCCCCGAGGGCGTCCCGCTCGAGGACTCTCCCCCCCTGCAGGGAGCCGGTCCGGCCCCTCCCCCTCGAGAGCCTCAGGCCCCTGAGGGGATACTTCGCGACGAAGGAAGCGCTGCAGAGCGCACATGGGCTCTGCTGCGGCCGCAGGGTGACGCGCGCGTCTGCGCGCGCGTCTGCGCGCACGGCAGCAACAGCGTCACAGTTGCCGCTCCCATGATAAAAGGGGTCAACAAAGTTCTGTGTCCCCTGCGCCGCCAACGAAGCTGTCCTCTTTGGTGATAAAGCAGTTGGCCGGCACAACGCTCCAACGACGACGTCACTGCGGGCACATCCCACGGTCTCCGCCGCGCCTGCGAGCCGCTCTGCCAAGTCTGCAACTTGTCGGCCACAATGCGCCGCTTTAACACGGAAGAGGCGCGTCCAAGGACGGAGGAGACAGCTGCTCTGCCACGAAGACAGGCTTTGCGACCATGGACCGAGTCCATGAACGAGCAAGCAGTAGTGCACCCCACTCCGCCACTGGTGGCCATGTGGGAACCCGTCCACTGCGCAGATCGCAGGGATGAGGCCCGGGGCAGCTATTTAAGGAGAAGGGGCACTTCCGTAGGAGGGGATCCGGAAACTCGATCCCCAGCTCAATAGCGTCCTCCACCTCCGGACCCTCTGAAGGCCCGGAGGCTAGTTGTACAACAGTCACCACAGTGCAATCGAGACAAGCAGGAGTAGCGGTGTTACCTCACCTTGAGGGCCGTGAACCTGGGTAAGGGCCGGTGTCACTCTCTGTCGTGCAGTTCCGCTCCAAGCACCGCGAGCAACGTCGCGGCGTGCATCGAGGGTTGTTTGACCTCCGTGTTCAGTCCCCCTTCGAACCTCTTCCCGGGGCGAGACTACCCCTGTTACGTGGGAGTTCATTCCTCGACATTTGGCGCGCCAGGTAGGGGACTGAGGCGCGTCTTCAACCTCCGAACTCCGCGCCATGATGGATACCCGCGCGACGCGCGCCAACAGGCGCACCTCCGAGAGAGCTCACACCGAGCCCGGCACTGCCCCCACCCGCGGCCGCCGTGGTCGCCCCCGCGCGACCGAACGCGCTGGCACCGGCCCGCGCGTGGAAGAGCCGGAGAGCGAGGAGCACCGCGAAGGAGACCAGCGTGACGACGAGGACCTCTCCGAGCGCCGCGGGGACGCTGAGTCCTCGCACCCGTCCCGGCGCCAGAGCGTGTCCACGCGGGAGCATCAAGAGCCCGCCCCGCACACCGCGCTACTGATGGCTCAGGAGCTCCTCCGCTACCGGCCAAGTGCCGAAGCGCACGACCAGTGGCTGGACCGCCTCCACCACCTCGTCGACATCGCAACCACACGCCCCGCTCCGTCCCGCTCCATCGTGCCTTCCGGCCCTGCAGGGACGGCCGCACCAGGTGCGCCACCGCCGCCGCCGGGACCGCCCCCGGCCGCGGCACAGCGGGCTCCCTCCCATGCTTCCTCGCCGCACGACTGCCAAATCGTGCAGCGCACCGCACCTGACGCGCGTGTAGGCATGGAGCGACGTCGCGACCTCCAAAACCGCCTCGTCGAGGAGCTCGGTCAGGCGGGGCAGCAAAACCGCAGGGCCCTCCAGGGAGGAACGGCCACCTATGCCTCAGGCTGCATGGCCTTCACGCGCACCCTGCGCCGTGTGGTCTGGCCACAGAAGTTCAGGCCAGCGCTCCCCAAGGGCTTCGACGGGTCCACCAACCCTCTCGAGTTCCTGCAGCTCTACACCACTTCCATCCAGGCTGCAGGGGGCGATGACAAAGTCATGGCCAACTGGTTCTCCCACGCCCTCAGGGACTCCGCTCTGTCCTGGCTTCTCAACCTGCCCGAGGACTCCATCGACTCCTGGGAGGAGCTCTGCAGGCAGTTCGTCGCCAACTTCAAGGGCACGTACGAGCGCGCACTCACCCACAACGACTTGCGCGCTGTGGTGCAGAAGAAGGGTGAAACTCTTCGCAAGTACATCCAGCGCTTCAGCCAGGTGCGGAACAAAATTCCAAACATCCCCGACACCCAGGTGATCGCTGCCTTCCGTGAGGGCGTCACGAACCGCAGGATGCTCGAGAAGCTCGGCATCCACGACAAGCTCACCTCTGTGGTGAAGCTGTTCGATCTGGCGGACAAGTGCGCCAAGGCTGAAGAGGGACTCCTCTTCGTCAAGATGAGCGCACGGGGGGACGACCCGGGCGAGGGGTCCAAGAGCCACAAGAAGAAGGAAGAGCCCAAGCGCAAGGCCACCGCGGTCCTCGCGGCAGAGCCTGACGCAAAGGGCTCCCGCAGGGGTTCCCCCGAGCGCGGCGACAAAGAAGTGGACCACCGTCCGTTCTGCGTCTACCACAACAGGCGCGGGCACGCTACAGACGACTGCTTCGACCTCAAGAGGCTGAGCAGGGAACGCGAGCGGGGAGAAGGCAGCGGAGGCCGCGGCAGAGGTCGCGGCTACCGCAGGGACGCCAAGGGCAGGCGCGATGGCGGCTACCAGAAGCCGTCGGGCACTCAAGCCAACGCCGCCCAGAAGAACAACAACCTCCCCGACGAGGAAGATGGAGGCTACCAGGCCCCGAGAGGCGCCATGGCCTGCATCCTCGGCGGAGCTCAAGCGCCCAAGTCGAACAATCAGTTCAAGCAGTTCGCCCGCGAACTCAACGCCGCGCTCCCGAGCACCGAGACTTCCAGGCCCCTCAAGTGGTCCCAGTACACCATCGCCTTCGACGCCAAGGACCACCCCAAGTCGACCAAGACCGTTGGAACCCTCCCCCTGGTCTGCTCCCCCACCATCAACAACATCACCGTCTCCAAGACGCTCATCGACGGGGGAGCGGGCCTGAATGTCATCTCTGTCGAGACCTTCGAGACGCTTCAAGTGCCCTACGAGTGGCTTATGCCCTCCAGGCCGTTCACGGGCGTCACCAGTGGTTCTATCGAACCTCTGGGACAAGTCCGCCTCGCGGTCACCTTTGGCACGCAGAAGAACTACCGCACGGAGCTGATCGACTTCGACGTCGCGCACATCGGTCTGCCGTACAACGCCATCCTCGGCTACCCCGCCCTTGCGAAGTTCATGGCCGTCACGCATCACGCCTACAACATGGTCAAGATTCCCGGCAGCGCTGGCACCATCGCCGTCCATGGCCATGTCCTGGACGCCACGCGCGCTGTCGAGAGCGCCTACAAGGCAGCCGCCATGGCCTTCCCGGCTGACGAGGACATGGAGCCTCTCGAGAGGCCCAGGAAGAAGAAGCAGGTGTTCTCTCAGGAGCAAGCCGCCACGAAGAAGGTGCCGCTGGACACCACCAGCTCGGGGGCTGAAGGCTCGGGGGCTAGCGTCACCATAGGCGCCGCCCTGCCTCCCAAATAGGAAGGCGCGCTCGTCGCCTTCCTTCGGGCAAACTCTGACATGTTCGCGTGGACTCCGTCAGATATGTCCGGCGTACCAAGGGAGGTGATCGAGCACCACTTAGCCGTGTGTCCAGACGCACGCCCCGTCAAGCAAAAAGCACGCAAGCAAGCCCCCGAGAAGCAAGCCTTCATCATCAAGGAAGTAGAGAAACTCAAGGCGGCAAATGTCGTCCGCGAAGTCGCGCACCCCACTTGGCTCTCCAACGGCGTGGTCGTCCCTAAACCCGCTGGAGGAGGCCGACTCTGCATCGACTACACCGATGTCAACAGGGCCTGTCCCAAGGACCCATACCCCATGCTGAGGATAGACCAGATCGTGGACTCCACCGCTGGCTGTGACCTCCTCTGTTTTCTGGATGCCTTCTCTGGTTATCACCAGATCAAGATGGCTAAAGAGGACGAGGAGAAGACGGCATTCCTCACCCCCTGTGGTGTGTACTGCTACACATGCATGCCCTTTGGCCTGAAGAACGCTGGGGCCACCTTCCAGAGGCTCATGAGGATAGCCTTGGGGGCTCAGATGGGCAGAAATGCTGAGGCCTACGTCGATGACATCGTGGTCAAGTCTCGAGAGGGGGACACCCTCTTGAGGGATCTAGAGGAAACCTTCGCCAGCCTGAGAAAGGTGAGCATCAAGCTCAACCCCGCCAAGTGCGTCTTCGGGGTCCCTTCAGGCAAGCTCCTCGGATTCCTCGTGTCCCACCGCGGCATAGAGGCAAATCCTGACAAGATCAAGGCCATAGAACAAATGCAGCCCCCTCGCCGACTCAAGGAAATGCAGCGCCTTGCGGGCTGCATGGCCAGCCTCGGTCGTTTCATCTCTAAATTCGGCGAGCGAGCCCTGCCGTTTTTCAAGATCATGAAGAGGTCGGGCACATTCAAGTGGACCCCTGAGGCGGATAAAGCCTTCGAAGATTTAAAGAAGTATCTGGCTAGCCCTCCGGTCTTGGTGGCCCCCAGGGCAGACGAGCACTTGAAGCTGTACCTCTCAGCCACCCCTCAGACAGCAAGCGCCGTCTTGGTGGTCGAGAGGGAAGAGCCTGTCCTCCCCAAGAAAAGCACTGCCACTCCAAGCCCGGAACCCCCCGACAAAGGCCCCGTCGAAGGAGCAGCCTCCGCAGACCCACGGCCAGGCCCATCGCCTCAAGTCGAGCCTGCTCCAACAACCCCTGTCGAGAGGCCTCCACAGGCAGATACCGACAGGAGCCCTGAAGAGCCCCCCCAGAGGGCCGATGCCGCGCCACCTCAGACAACCCTCGTCGAGCACCCCGTCTACTTCGTCAGCACGGTGCTACGGGACGCTCGCGAGCGGTATCCAATGCAGCAGAAGCTCCTCGTCGCGCTCCTCATCGCCTCCAGAAAGCTGAGACACTACTTCCAGGGCCACCCCATCACGGTGGTCACCGCTTTCCCCCTGGAGCAAATCCTGCGCAACCCCAACGCCACAGATCGTGTCGCAGGGTGGAACATCGAGCTGCAGCCTTTCAACTTGCGCTTCGACACCACGAGGGTCATAAAAGGAAGAGCGCTGGCTGATTTCGTCGCCGAATGGACTGACCCAAGCCCTGAGGAGCCTCGTGAGGCAGAGGCCGAGCCCTCGGGAGACGCGGCGCCCAGCCACTGGACCATGCACTTCGATGGAGCCTTCGCTTGCCGCAATGGCGGAGCAGGCGTCGTCCTAACCTCGCCCAAGGGTGACAAGCTTTATTATGCTATCCAGCTGTGCTTCACAATCGACAAGATCTCCAACAACATCGCCGAATACGAAGGCCTCCTCGCCGGCTTAAGGGCCGCCATCGCTCTAGGCGTCAAGCACCTACTCGTCAAGGGAGACTCACAGCTGCTCGTCAACTTCTCCAACAAAAGTTACACGCCGAAAGACGACCACATGGCCGCATACCTCGAAGAGGTCCGCAAGCTTGAGAAGCACTTCAGGGGCATGGAGCTCATGCACATCCCGAGGAAAGAAAACCAAGAGGCCGACGACATCGCCAAGCGAGCCTCGCGGAGGCAACCCCAGCAGGCCGGTGTTTTCGAAGAGAGGCTCGCCAAGGCATCCATCAAGCAGCCTCGAGAGGCCACACCCGCAAGCGCAGGCGAAGTGCTCCCACCGCCTCCTGAGTCTGGGGCGCCTGATTGCGGTCCCAGCACAGGGGAGCGTCTGCTGCTGACGGCGACCCACCAGGCCTCAGGCTGGATTAATGAGCTCAAGGACTACTTGGTGAAAGGAATCCTCCCTGAAGAAGATACTGATGCAGAGCGAGTCGCTCGACAAGCAAAGTCATACTGCATCCTCGAGGAAAACCTCTACCGCAAGCGCCCAAATGGTGTAGCGCTCAAGTGCGTCCCTCCTGAGGAAGGCCGAGAGCTGATTAAGGACATCCACAGCGGGGAGTGCGGCCACCACTCATGTGCGCGCACCCTCGCAGGCAAGGTCTTCAGGAGCGGCTTCTACTGGCCTCAGGTGCTTCAAGATGCGGTCGCCATTGTGCAAACCTGCGACGCCTGCCAATTCCACGCCAAGCAAATCCATCAGCCGGCACTGGAGCTTCAGACCATCCCGCTCTCCTGGCCGTTCGCGGTCTGGGGGCTGGACATCCTGGGCCCCTTCCCGAAGTCGCAGGGGGGCTACCGTTTCCTCCTCGTGGCCATCGACAAGTTCACCAAGTGGACCGAGGTTGAGCCGGTGCGCACCATACCAGCTGGGGCTGCGGTGAAGTTCATCCGAAGCTTGGTCTGCCGCTTCGGCGTGCCCAACCGCATCATCACTGACAACGGCTCGCAATTCACCAGCGGCATCTTCCGAGCCTACTGCGACAAACTTGGTATCAAGGTCTGCTTCGCCTCGGTAGCTCACCCACGCAGCAACGGTCAAGCCGAGCGAGCAAACGCAGAAGTCCTCAAGGGCCTCAAGACCAGGAGCTTCAACATCCTTAAGGGCCACGGCAAGGGTTGGATTGACGAGCTCCCCTCAGTGCTCTGGTCCATACGCACAACCTCCTCGAGGCCTACAGGCGAAACGCCGTTCGCTCTGGTCTACGGAGCCGAGGCGGTCCTCCCCGCAGAAATCAAGCATGGATCGCCACGGGTCCTTGCCTTTAATGAGGACACCCAAGAGGGCCTCCACAACGACGACCTGCTGCTTCTCGAGGGACTGCGCCGTCAGGCCGCCCTCAGGGCGGCAGGGTACCAGCAAGACCTGCGACGCTACCACAGCCGCCATGTGCGCTCACGCACCCTTGAAGCGGGCGACCTCGTCCTCAGGCGAATCCTCTCCAGGGAAGGTCTCCACAAGCTCTCCCCGATGTGGGAAGTCCCCTACAGGGTCTCCCACGTCGCCAGGCCTGGCGCAGTACGCCTCGAGACCGAGGACGGCATCCCCGTCAAGAACCCGTGGAACATCGCGCATCTGCGCAAGTTCTACCCGTGATCACAGTCACGCCAGGCATTTTTTGTCTCTATAGGGAAGCTCACGGCTTCACCTCCAAGCTTCTCAAAGCTTCTCCCGAGGCCCAGCCCTCCGAGCTCTCCTGCAAATGAGCCCCCGCAGGCCGCAGTGAACCTCTGCCACTAATGGGTGGTCCCCATGCCTCGACATGGAAGGAACGTTAGCTTGGCAAACCCAAGTGTAATGAACCGATTTTCGTTCCAAGTGAACTTTGCGCTCCAGCGCCATTTTCGTTCCAAGTGAACTTTGCGCTCCAGCGCCATCTTCGTTCCAAGTGAACTATGCGCTACGGCGCCGCTACGTAATATTTTGGTGGTGAGTTTATTACAGCTTTATTTCATTTATTGAAAATGGGCACTTATATCTCTCCACATGCGTACCTCGCGAGCGGGGGCTGAGTACGGTGCCAGTGCCTCAAGTGACACACCAGCAGTACTGCAAAACCCAAGGATCCGAGCTCTGGCTAGAGGGCAGGCCCTCCCAAGCACGCCATCTCTTCAAAGGACCTTGGTACTCTCTCTCCTCGCAAGGAACGCCTGAGGGGACCTATAAGCGCGCATTAGTCCCTGATGCTGTGATCTAGCGTTTCGGCTCGCCCCTCTAACATCCACAGAGAGCGAAAGTCCCCACCAGGCCTGCGGAGGAGAACCCTCGGCCCCTGAAGGGGAGAACTCCGCCAGAGAAGGCCCACACCGGGAAAACGCCTCGCGAAGCTAAGTTTTTCGCCCACCTCAAGGGAATCCTCGCATTTTTCTCATAAGCACTCTGCGTCCCTCAAGCGGTTCTTTCCTTACTCTCCGTGGACTGCTTGCGCGTCAAAGGGGGGCCCTCAGCATCGCGACTTGAGGGCTCTTACCTCCCCAAGCCTTAAACTCCCCCCGGCCTTGCCGAGTCATTGCTCGAGCATACCGCAGCGGCAGGAGTCATAGCGCGAGGGGAAGGGTCCAACGACGCAGAGCGAAAAAGGCATGGAGATGAAGCAAAGACCCCTCGAAGGGAGCGCACACTTAATCGATAGCAAAATGTTTACGAAGTGAAGAAGTAAATTACAAGGTGGAAAATGAAATTCTCTAACGGGCAAACGCCCCTAAAAGCGCTGCAAGCGCGACGCGTTGCAGGAGGAGATTAGTCGGAGGCCTCAGCGTCGTCCTGGTCGCTCTCTTCTTCCTCCTCGGGCTCGCTCCCCCCGCCGCCTTCCTCTGCAGCGGCCCGCCTGAAGCGGCTGCAGAAGTCGTCCACCTGGTCGCGGACGGAGCTGGAGGCTTTCCACGCAGCGTCCCCCTCCAGTGGCTCGGTCACCGTGGCGAGGTCGAACCCGGGCTGGAGGTGGACGAGGTTGGAGAAGATGCGGTCCACCGCCACCGCCAGAAGCTGACGGCACTCCTCCTCAACCACGTCGCGGATCTCCGCGGTAGGGCCTTCAAGCGCCGCGAAGAGCTGCTCGAAGTACAGGAGGTAGGTGGCGGCGTCGGCGTGGCCCTGAGCCGGAACGCTTGGCGCCTCTGCCCCCAGCTTCGCGGCAAGCTCACGACCCCGTCCCGTCAAGGACAGGAACATGCGCTCCCGTTGCTGCGACAGCACCTGCGCCGCCTGGATACTCTCCGCCGCCTCCACCGCCTTCTCCACGGCAGGCCCCACCTGCCGGGTCATCTCCTCCATATCCCCCGTGAGGGCGGCGAGGTCCCGGGAGGTGTCATCTCGGGCCTTCTCGGCGGCGAGGCGGCGATCGGCCTCGCGCTTCACCTTGGCGGCGAGCTTTGCGTTCTCCTTCTCGAGCTTCTTGACCCGGGCGCCGCTCTCCTCCAGCCTCGCCTTGAAGCGGTCCTCCTGCTTGGAGAATTTCTCCTTGTAGTCCTGGGAGACGGCGGCGCGGATCTTCTGCTCTTTCTCCCGGAGAGCCTTGTGGAGCTCCTCCTTCCGCTCGGCAAGCCGCGTGTTGGCGCGCTCCACATTTCCCTTGTGGGCGGCGACATCGCGCTCGAGCTTGCTGAGCGCCGTGGCGACGCTGTCCTCGCGGGCCTCGAGGGCCGTGCGCTGTCCGGACAGCTCCTGCTCCCTCAGCGCCAGCTGCTCGTCGCGCCGGCGAGCATCCTCCTCGCGCTCGCTCAAAGCGCGCCCGCGGGCCTCCAGGCCCGTGCGGAGCTCTTCGAGGGCGGTCCGCACCACCCCGGCATCCGCCAGGATTTTCTTCTCGAGCTCGACGAGCTCGGCGTGCTTCGCCGCCAGCGAGTGCTCTCCGGCCTCCCGCTCTGCCTTGGCTGCGGCGAGGTCCTCGGCAGCGGCTTGGCGCTCAGCCCTCAGGGGCTGCAGGAGCTCCTGAGCTTCACGCAAGGCCCCCTCGCGAACCTCCTCGGCAAAGCGCGCCGCCTCCTCGCGCTCCGCCTGCAGCGCCTGGTCGCTCTTGCGCCGGGCCTCTACCGCCGCGTGGAAGGCGGCCCAGGCGTCGGGGAGCTCGTCTCTCTGGCGGGCGAGCGCCTGGTCCTCGGTGGCCAGGTAGGCCTCGAGCCCCTCCAGGGACTCCCGCACGAAGCGGAAGGCGACGTCGCGGCGCCCTCGACCCCAGTCGAACCGGCCCAGAGCAAGGCCCTGGGGCGGACCGCGCGGCCTAGAAGGGCCCGCGCCCGCGTCCGGCTCCGCGGCAGACGCCCTCGCGTGGGCCTGGGGGCTCGGAGGCAGGACCTCTTCCGTGCTCGGTCCCCGGCCCCCTGTGCTTCCCCCCTCGTGCGGCACCTCCCGATCCGCCTCCGGGACAGGGGCGTGAGGCCCGGCCCTTGCGTTTTCCTCCTCCCCCGCGGTGCCCGGTGGCGGCGGTGGAGTGCCCTCCCTGCGAGACTTGGGAGGGCTCGGCGCCGACTCGGCACCCGCAGGAGCCTCTGGCTGCGCTGGCGGGGTAGCTGCGCGGGGAGGAGTGGGCGCCCTCTCCACCTGCTCCTCCACCCGCTCTGCCTCGGGTGGCGGCGCAGATGCTTCCGCCTGAGGTACCTCCTCCCGAGAGCCTGTAGGCCTCGAGGCCTCCGCCGCCGCGGCCTCGCCGGCCTCAGCCTCTGGTGCGGCGTCAGGGGCGGCCCTCTTCACGTCTGCGGCCTTCCGAAGCCTGCGGCGCTTCGCAGGAGCGGGGCTGCTGTGGTGAAAGGCAAAGAATTGGTCAAGAAACAAGAGCAAGCAAGCTGGACTCAGAAAGGAAAGAGAAGGGTAAAAGAATCTTACCTCGTCTTCTTGGCGCGGGTGTCCACCCACGTCATGCCAGGCGAGCGCCATGAAGGCACAGCCCGCGCCTCCGCCTCGAGGGCCTCCTCGGCTTTCCTCTTGTGGGGAGCGTTCGGGGGCTCCCCGGCGGGCCTGTCGTGGGCCGCCTTAGTCCTCGGCTCGTAGCGCCCCGCCGCGGCCTCCTCGCTGTCGCCGGAGGAATGCTCGTCAGCCTCCCCCGCCGGGGGCGCAACGCCGGCAGAACTCCCCACGCCCGCCGAGCTCCCTACGCCGGCAGAGGGCCCCGCCCTCGTCTCCGCGTCGCCCTGCTCCGAGTCAGACGCGCTTGGCGACTCGGTGGTGCCCGCTGGCATGGGCCCCTCCTCCTCTTCATCCCCCGCCAGGCCTAGCGGGGTGAATGCGGGCGCGTCCGTCAGGATGGCCCGGCGTTTGTCCGGAACCTCAAAGAGGGGCCGTATCGCTACGTGAACCCTCTCGGGCACCTCCGGGTTGACGAAGAGGCCTCCTAGGATGACCTCGACGACTGCGGGGCGGTGGTCGCTCAGGTGCAGCCGCAGCGAGTCTGTAGGCCCTGAGTACGCCCACATCGCCTTCTTGTGTGCCTGCAGGGGGGCGATGCGGCGCCTCACGAACTCCGCCGCCACCATCTGGCCGGTCAGGCCGTGCTCGCGAAGCGCCTTCAGGTGGCCCACGAGACCGGCTATCTCCTGCCCCTCCAGGGAGCGCATGCTCCAGTGGGTGTTCTTCACCGGCGCCGCCTCGGGGACCTCAAGAAGGGAGCTCTCCGAGGGAACGCGGATGAGGAACCACTTCTGCCTGAAGTCCTCCACCTTCTTCGACACCGCCGTCACAGGCTTGTCGCCGTTCCAGGCCATGGGGATATAGACGTCTCCCATGCCGTCCGCGATGCGGAAGGATACACAGCCCGTCCGCTCCTTCCTCGCAGTATTCCGCAGAGCGTAGAAGCTTCGGAAGAGAGCGATGGAGGGCTTCACTCCCAAGTACGCCTCACACAAGAAGGCGAAAATGGAGAGGACAAGGATGGCGTTGGGGTGGAGGTGCAGAAGGTGGACCTGGTAGAACTCGAGGACGGCCTCGAGGAAAGGAGTGTACGGCGGCACCAGCCCAGCGAAGAGAGTGTGGAGGAAGATGGGGTAGTAGCCGGTGGGAAAGCGTCCGGTCCGTGCAGGCAGAATGGCGCTGGCGCCGTGCTCGTTGTGCTTCCCGGCGACCAGGTGCTGGATCTTATCCAGCGCCGTCGCGTCGATGCGTGCCCCGACCAGAGCGGGGCCGAACTCCGCCTCTCCCTGTGCGCCATGGCGGGCCGAGGCCGCTGTCTTCTTGCCCTTGGATCCTCCCATTGTCGGCGAAGAACGGGAGCTCGGAGGACGGAAGGAGTCGGCCGGAGATGGGGAAGATTTACTGGAGACGGGAGTCTAGGAGGCGGAGAACCGATGGACTGGAGAGACAAGACAGGACGGGGTAATGACTGCGGCTCGGACAGCGCGCGGCTTTTAACCCCGTCCGTGCGGTTACCGAGGCGCGGTAGTGGAGATCGTGGCGGGCGTGGTGGCCCCCCCCCCCCGCTACGCACGTTCCCGCCGGAGTAGCCGAGACGCCGCGAATCCTCCACCAGGTGACGCGTGTCCCGCGGCGCTTCGCCCGCAGCTCCGGGCCCACGACGCTTCGCCTGCGGTATTGGGCCCATGACGCTTCGCCAAGTCCCAATCGGCCTCGACGTGCCCATCATGGGCCCGGGGGCTACTGTCGGCCCAGTGGATTCTAGGGTGTGCATAGCCCACTCTCCACGGGCTGCGCACGCGACAGCGTCTACAAAACGACTAAGGACCAAGCCAACCGCTTGGAGGGTTCCCCCCGAGGGAGAAACCCCTACGGGGGACCTGAGGCGCTGGAAGGGGCCTGAAGGGGGCTCCCCCCGAGGGCGTCCCGCTCGAGGACTCTCCCCCCTGCAGGGAGCCGGTCCGGCCCCTCCCCCTCGAGAGCCTCAGGCCCCTGAGGGGATACTTCGCGACGAAGGAAGCGCTGCAGAGCGCACATGGGCTCTGCTGCGGCCGCAGGGTGACGCGCGCGTCTGCGCGCACGGCAGCAACAGCGTCACAGTTGCCGCTCCCATGATAAAAGGGGTCAACAAAGTTCTGTGTCCCCTGCGCCGCCAACGAAGCTGTCCTCTTTGGTGATAAAGCAGTTGGCCGGCACAACGCTCCAACGACGACGTCACTGCGGGCACATCCCACGGTCTCCGCCGCGCCTGCGAGCCGCTCTGCCAAGTCTGCAACTTGTCGGCCACAATGCGCCGCTTTAACACGGAAGAGGCGCGTCCAAGGACGGAGGAGACAGCTGCTCTGCCACGAAGACAGGCTTTGCGACCATGGACCGAGTCCATGAACGAGCAAGCAGTAGTGCACCCCACTCCGCCACTGGTGGCCATGTGGGAACCCGTCCACTGCGCAGATCGCAGGGATGAGGCCCGGGGCAGCTATTTAAGGAGAAGGGGCACTTCCGTAGGAGGGGATCCGGAAACTCGATCCCCAGCTCAATAGCGTCCTCCACCTCCGGACCCTCTGAAGGCCCGGAGGCTAGTTGTACAACAGTCACCACAGTGCAATCGAGACAAGCAGGAGTAGCGGTGTTACCTCACCTTGAGGGCCGTGAACCTGGGTAAGGGCCGGTGTCACTCTCTGTCGTGCAGTTCCGCTCCAAGCACCGCGAGCAACGTCGCGGCGTGCATCGAGGGTTGTTTGACCTCCGTGTTCAGTCCCCCTTCGAACCTCTTCCCGGGGCGACACTACCCCTGTTACGTGGGAGTTCATTCCTCGACAGCGACACCGACACAAATTTTGCTTGAACTATCGGGACAGGGCGGGGACGTGCAAGGAGAGGGAGCAGTGGGGGGGGGGGACTGTTATGACTGGAGACTACTACGAGTGCATGTCTATTAAAAGTCGTCATCGCATATACTACGAGAGGCGTGGGGATTTTGCTGCGAAGTAGCACCAGAAGCGACTTCGAGGGGCGTGAGGATTTTGCGGTGAGGGAGATTCGTTTTCTATGAAAGTGGTCGTACATGTGAACCTGTCGATGTGTGATTCCCACGGAACAGGGGTAACCACTCTCGGGAGAGAAGTTCGTGCGGGGGACTGAACACGTTGGTCAACAACCCACAACCGGCACAGCGACAGGAGGTTAAACCGCTACTACTGCTTGTCTATATTGCTCTGTAGGGGTTACAGCACAATGAGCTTGCCGAGGGCTCGGTTGCGGCAGCGCAGAGCTCAAAGAGGGAAGCTGAGGTCTTCTTCCTCCTCGAGTCTGCTAAGCTAGGCTAAGCTATGGTGCCAGTAGACGATTGATTGGTTGATCGCCCGATCCCTTGCTACGGAGGTGCTCCCTCTCCTTATATAGGCGCCCCGGGCCTCATCCCTGCGTGCTGCGCAGTCGAAGGGTTCCCACATGGCGACGAAGCGGTGAAGCGGGGTGCACCGCAGCTGGGTTGTCCATGGACTCGGTCCATGGTCGTAAAGCCTGCCTTCGTGACAGAAAAGCCGCTGTCTTCGCTGGGCGGCCAGCTGGTGCAGCAGCGATCGTGGGGGTGCCCACGGTGACGTCGTCCTTGGAGCGTAGCGCCGGCCAACTGCTTTATCACCAAAGAGGAAACCCTCGTAAGCCAGCGAAGGGGACACAGCTTTGTTGACTCCTTTAATCACCAAAACGGCAACTGCGGCGCCGTCGTCATCGCGCGCAGACGCGCGCGTCACTCTGCGGCACGGCAGAGGCCATGTGCACCTTGCAGTGGTCGCTTCGGAGCGAAGTATCTCCACAGGGCTAGGGCGGCCCTGTGGAGGGATTGTGTTGACCCCTCTCCAGGGGAGAGGGCCCTGTAGAGGAGCAGCCTCGGGAGGAGCCTCGTCAGGCCTTCGCTGCCCTCGTCAGCCCTCTCGAGGGTTTTCCCTCTCGAGGGTCTCTCCAAGCGTTATGCTCGGTCCTTAGCCGTTTCATTGACTCTGTCACGTGTGAGGGCTGTGGAGAGTGGGCTCTGCACACCCTGGATCCCACTGGGCCGACAGTAGCCCCCGGGCCCATGACGGGCACGGCGAGGCCCATCGGGTCCAGACGAAGCGTCGTGGGTCCAATATGTCCGGCCGGCCCGTGACACGCGTCGTTTGGAGATGAACTTGCGACGACTCGGTTTCTCCGGTAGAAACGTGCGTCGTGGGGGGTCCCACCACGATCACCACGACCGCGCCTTGGTAACCGTCCAAATGTGGTATAAAGCTGCGCGCCGGTCCAAACCGCAGTCATTATTCACTTCTGCGCTCCGCCGCCAGCTCTTGCTCTTCCAACTCTTCTTCTCCGGCGAACTCTTTCCTCCTTCTTCTCCTTGTCCTTCCGCGCCCTTCTTCCTCTCCGGCAATGGGAGGACCAAAAGGCAAGGCGGCAATGGGGGCGTTCCCCTCAGATGCGCAGGGCGAAGAAGCGCTAGGACCCACTCTGATCGGGGTGCGCGTCGATGCGGTGGCGCTGGACAAGATCCAGCACCTGGTCGCCGGGAGGACCAATGAGCACGGCGCCAGCGCCATCCAGGCCGCGAGGCACGGGCGCCTTCCGGCGGGGTTTTTCCCCATCTTCCTCCACACTCTCTTCGCCGGTTTGGTGCCTCCGTATTCGCCTTTCCTCGAGGCCGTCCTGGAGTTCTACCAGATCCACCTTCTCCACCTACACCCCAACGCCATCCTCGTGCTCTCCATCTTCGCCTATCTGTGCGAGGCGTATCTGGGCGTGCAGCCCTCGGTGGCCCTCTTCCGGAGCTTCTACGCGCTCCGGAACACCGCGAAGGCTGAGCGGACGGGGTGCGTGTCCTTCCGCGTCGCGGACGGCATGGGGGACGTCTACATCCCCATGTCGTGGAGCGACGAGAAGCCCGTTACGGCGGTGTCGAAGAAGGTGGACGACTTCAGGCAGAAGTGGTTCCTCATCGGCGTCAAGTCGCAGAGCTCCTTCCTCGAGGTCCCGGAGGCGCCGCCCGTGAAGAACACCCATTGGGGGAAGCAGGCCTTCCAGGGCCCGAAGATAGGAGGCCTCGTGGCGCGCATGAGGATGCTTCGGGAGAACGGCCTTACCGGCCAGATGATCGCGCAGGACTTCGTGCGCCGCCGCATCGCTCCTCTGCAGGCGCACAAGAAGCCGATGTGGATGTACTCGGGCCCCTCCGACCCGATGCGACTCCACCCCTGCGACCACCGCCCTGCCGTCGTTGAGACCATCATGGGCGGCCTTTTCATCAACCCCGACGTGTCCGTGGCGGTTGCGGCGGAGCTGAGGCCTCTTCATCAGATGAACCTGGCTCCGCGCCTGGCGATTCTGGAGCGGATGCCCACCTTCACCCCGCTAGGCCTGGCGGGGGAAGAGGAAGAAGACGGGCCCATGCCCGTGGCGAGGGGACAAGACGCTGCGGAGTCGCCGTACGCGTCTGACGCCGAGCAGGGCGACGTTGCGGCCGGGGTCGTTCCCTCTGAAGGCGGGGCGAGCTCGTCAAGGGCCTCGCCCCCTCCTGAGGAGGTCTTCGAGCTCTCCTCCAGCGACGATGAGGAGGCCGAGGCGGGGCGACAAGAGCCCCGAACCAAGGCGGCCCACGATAGGCCTGCCGGGGAGCCCCCAAGCGCTTCCCTCAAGAGGAAAGCTGAGGCGGCTCCGGGGGGATCCGGAGTCCGGGCCACGCCTTCTTGGCGTTCGTCCGGCACGGCGTGGGTTGACACCCGCGCCAAGAAGACAGGGTAAGTGTTTCTGGCTTTGTTTTGCTGGCTTGTTCTTTGCTTGTTTGCTTCTTCTGACAGATCTTCTTGCTCTCTGCCAGCGACCCGGCGCCTGCAAAGCGCCGTAGGCTCCGCAAGGCCGCGGACGTGAAGAAGGCCGTTCCGGAGGCCGCGGCAGAAGAGGCCGCGGCAGATGAGGCCTCAAGGCCTGGGGAGGAGATTCCTACAGGACCTCAGGAGGACATGCCTCAGGCGGGGGCACACGTGCCGCCTCCGGAGGAGGAACGTGCGGAGGAGCGGATGGAGAGAGCGCTCACTCCGCCTCGCGCTGCAACTCCCCCAGCGCAGCCGGAGGCTGCGGTCGGTGCCACGCCGGTCCCGAGCCCGCCTAAGTCCAGCGGGGAGGACCGTCCGCCATCCCCGCCAAACACTACGACGGAGGAGGAGGCAGCGGCGATGGGGTAGACCTTCTCTGCCCCGGGAACAAATGAGGAGGTGCCGCCTGAGCGGGGTGACACCGGAGCGCAGAGCGCGGGCGCCGAGGCGGAGGATCTGCCGCCAAGCCCCCAGGCTCACACGGAGGCTCCCTCCTCCAAGGTTGACACAGGCGCAGGGCCCTCCGCGCCCCGCAGGACTTCCCAGGCCCTATCTCTCAGCGGCTGGGACTGGAGTAGGGGGCGACGCGACGTCGCCTTCCGCCTGGTGAGAGAGTCGCTGGAGGGCCTGGAGGCCCACCTCGCTCTCGAGGACGGGAAGCTCGCCCAGCAGCGGGACGAGCTTGCGAGGGCCTGGGCCGCTCTCCACACGGCTGTGGAGGCTCGCAGGCAGAGCGACCAGGCTCTGCAGGCGGATCGCGAGGAGGCGATGCGGTTCGCCAAGGAGGTGCGCGAGGGCGCCATGCGCGACGCGGAGGAACTCCTGGAACCCCTCCGGGTCGAGCGCGAGGCAGCGGCGGAGGATCTGGCCGCGGCAAGGGCGGAGCGCGAAGCGGCGGAGCATTCGCTGGCGGACAAACACCGCGAGCTCGCCCAGCTCGAAGCCAAGATCATCGCTGACTCCGAGATTGTGCGGACCAGCCTGGAGGGGATCCGCACGAGCTTGGAGGCCAGGGGACAGAGCCTGGGTGAGCGCGAGGAGGACGTGCGCCGCCGCGACGAGCAGCTGGCTCTGCGGGAGCAGGAGCTGTCGGGGCAGCGCGCTGCCCTCGAGGCCCGCGAAGAGAGCCTGGCTGCGGCGCTCAGCAAACACGAGCTTGAAATGTCCACCCACAAGAAGGGCGTGGAACGCTTCAACGCTAGGTTTGCCCAGCGGAAGGAGGAGGCGGCGAAGATGCTCGAGGAGCGGGAGAAGGCGTACCGCACCGCCGTCTCTCGCGGCTACAGCGAGAAGTTCACCAAGCAGGAGAGCCGCTTCAAGAAGAAGCTTGGCGAGAGCGGCGCCCGGATCCACCAGCTCGAGAACCTGAACGCTACCCTCGTCGCCAAGGTGAAGCGCGAAGCGGATCGCCGCCGCGCCGCGGAGGAGGCCCGCAAGCGCACGGAGCAGGACCTCGCCTCCCTCATGGCCGACATGGAGGAGATGAACCAGCAGGTGTGCCCTGCTGTGGAGAAGGCGGTGGAGGCGGTCGAGAGCGCCAAGGCGGCGCAGGTGCTGTCGCAGCAGCGGGAGCGCATGTTCCAGTCCTTGGTGGGCCGGGGCCGCGAGCTCGCTGCGAAGCTGGGAGTGGATGCGCCGGCCGTTCCCCTTCAAGGCAACTCCGACGCCGCCACCTACCTCATGTACTTCGAGCAGCTCTTCTCGGCGCTCGAGGGCCCTGCCGCCGAGCTCCGCGACGTCGTCGATGAGGAGTGCCGCCAGCTCCTGGCGGTGGCGGTCGACCGCATCTTCACCAATCTCCAGCACCTCCAACCGGGCTTCGACTTCACCACGGTGACCGAGCCTCTCGAGGGGGAGAGAGGGTGGAAGATCTCCAACTCCATCCGCGACCAGGTCGACGACTTCTGCAGCCGCTTCAAGCGGGCTGCAGCGGAGGATGCTGGCGGCGAGGAGAGCGACGAAGAGGAGGGCGAGCCAGAAGGAGAAGAGTCCGGCGAGGACGACGGCGAGGCCTCTGCCTGACTTCTTCCTGCAAGGCGACGCGCTTGTAGCGCCATAGGGATGTTTGTTTTAAAGACCTTTGCTCTTCAGTCTGTAATATACTTCGTATTTTTAAGCATGTGCTGCTAAGTCTGTGTGTGTGCCCCTCGAGGGCCTTTTGCTTTACTTCCATGTCTTTTTCGCTCTGCGTCGCTAGGGCCCTTCTCCTCGCGCTATGACTCCGCCGCTGCGGTATGCTCGAGCAATGACTCGGCAAGGCCGGGGGGAGTTTAAGGCTTAGAGAGGTAGGAGCCCTCGAGTCGCGATGCTCAGGGCCCCCCTTTGACGCGCAAGCAGTCCATGGAGAGTGAGGGAAAAGGGACGCTCGAGGGACACAGGGTGCCCGTGAGAGAGACGCAAAGATTCTCCTGGTGTGAGCAGGGAACTTAGCTTCGCGAGGCTTTTCGCCCTGCGTAGGACTCCTCTGGCGATGTCTTTCCCCTCAGGGGCCGAGTTTTTCCTCCACAGGCCTGGAGAGACTCTTGTTCCCTGTGGATGTCAGAGAGGCGAACCAAACGCTAGAGCACAGCAGTAAGGACTCATGCGCGCTTATAGGTTTCCTCATGGGTGCCTCGTGAGGAGAGAGAGTACCAAGGTCCTTTGGAGAGGTGGCGTGTATCCGGGAGCTTGCCCTTTAGCCAGAGCTCAGGGTCCCTTGGATTTTGCAGTGCTGCTGGGGTGCTCTTGGGCACAGGCACCGTACTCAGCCCCCGCTCGCGAGGAGCGCATGGGAAGAATATAAGCGCACATGTGAAAGTAAATGACGAAGGTAAAACTTGCCATCAAAATATTACACAGCGGCGCCTCAGCGCTGAGTTCACTTAGGAACGAAATGGCGCCATAGCGCATAGTTCACTTGGAACGAAAATGGCGCCGGAGCGCAAAGTTCACATGGAACGAAAGTGGCGCCGGAGCGCAATGTTCACTTGGGAACGAAATCGGTTCATTACACTTGGGTTTGCCAAGCTAATGTTCCTTCCATGTCGAGGCATGGGGACCACCCATTAGTGGCAGAGGTTCACTGCGGCCTGCGGGGGCTCATTGGCAGGAGAGCTCGGACGGTTGACCCTCGGGAGAAGCTTGCAGAAGCTTGGAGGTGAAGCCGTGAGCTTCCCTTTAGAGACAAAAAATGCCTGGCGTGACAATGATCACGGGTAGAACTTGCGTAGGTGTGCGATGTTCCACGGGTTCTTGACGGGGATGCCGTCTTCCGTCTCGAGGCGTACCGCGCCAGGCCTGGCGATGTGGGAGACCCTGTAAGGGCCTTCCCACATCGGCGAGAGCTTGTGGAGGCCTTCTCTGGAGAGGATTCGCCTGAGGACGAGATCGCCCGCCTCAAGAGTGCGTGAGCGCACCTGGCGGCTGTGGTAGCGTCGCAGATCTTGCTGGTACTTTGCCGCTCTGAGGGCGGCATGGCGGCGCAGGCCCTCGAGGAACAGCAGGTCGTCGTTGTGGAGGCCCTCTTGGGTGTCCTCGTTGAAGGCAAGGACCCGTGGGGATCCATGCTTGATTTCTGCGGGGAGGACCGCTTCAGCTCCGTAGACGAGGGCGAACGGCGTTTCGCCCGTAGGCCTTGAAGCGGTTGTGCGCATGGACCAGAGCACAGATGGGAGCTCATCGATCCAGCCCTTGCCGTGACCCTTGAGGATGTTGAAACTTCTGGTCTTGAGGCCCTTGAGGACTTCTGCGTTCGCTCGCTCGGCTTGACCGTTGCTGCGTGGATGAGCCACCGAGGCGAAGCAGATCTTGACGCTTAGCTTTTCGCAGTAGGCTCGGAAGATGCCGCTGGTGAATTGCGAGCCATTGTCGGTGATTATGCGGTTAGGCACTCCGAAGCGGCAGACCAAGCTCCTGATGAATTTCACCGCGGCTCCGGCTGGTATGGTGCGCACTGGCTCGACCTCGGCCCACTTGGTAAACTTGTCGACGGCCACGAAGAGGAAGCGGTAGCCCCCCTGCGACTTTGGGAAGGGGCCCAGGATGTCCAGCCCCCAGACCGCGAACAGCCAGGAGAGCGGGATGGTCTGGAGCCCCAGCGCCGGCTGGTGAATTTGTTTGGCGTGGTACTGGCAGGCGTTGCAAGCTTGGACGATGGTGACCGCATCTTGAAGCACTTGTGGCCAGTAGAATCCGCTCCTGAAGACCTTGCCCGCGAGGGTGCGCGCACACGAGTGGTGGTCGCACTCCCCGCTATGGATGTCCTTGATCAGCGTTCGGCCTTCCTCGGGAGGGACGCATTTGAGCGCGACGCCATTCGGGCGCTTGCGGTATAGGTCTCCCTCGAGGATGCAGTAGGATTTCGCTTGTCGAGCGATCCGCTCTGCTTCCGCATCTTCCTCAGGGAGGATCCCCTTCGCCAAGTAGTCCTTGATCTCGTCAATCCAGCCTGTGTCTTGGTGGGCTGCCGTCAGCAACAGACGCTCCCCGGTGTGGGGACCATAGTCGGGTGCCCCAGCGATAGGAGCTGGTGGGAGTGCTTCGTCTGTGCTTGCAGCTGTGGCCTCTTGAGGCTGCTTGTTGGATGCCTTGGCGAGCCTTTCTTCAAAGACACCGGCCTGCTGGGGTTGCCTTCTCGAGGCTCGCTTGGCGATGTCGTCAGCCTCCTGGTTTTCTTTCCTCGGGATGTGCATAAGCTCCATGCCCCTGAAGTGCTTCTCAAGCTTGCGGACCTCTTCAAGGTATGCGGCCATGTGGTCGTCTTTAGGCGTGTAGCTCTTGTTGGAGAAGTTGACGAGCAACTGGGAGTCGCCCTTGACGAGTAGGTGCTTGACGCCTAGAGCGATGGCGGCCCTTAAGCCGGCGAGGAGGCCCTCGTATTCAGCGATGTTGTTAGAGATCTTGTCAATCGTGAAGCACAACTGGACAGCGTAGTAGAGCTTGTCGCCTTTGGGCGAGGTCAAGACGACGCCTGCCCCGCCATTGCGGCAGGCAAAGGCTCCGTCAAAGTGCATGGTCCAGTGGCTGGGCATTATGTCTCCGGAGGGCTCGGCCTCTTCTCCCCGAGGCTCTTCAGGGCTTGGGTCAGTCCACTCTGCGACGAAGTCTACCAGCGCTCGTCCCTTGATGACTCTTGTGGTGTCGAAGCGCAAGTTGAATGGCTGCAGCTCTATATTCCAACCCGCGACACGGTCTGTGGCGTTGGGATTGCGCAGGATCTGCTCCAGGGGGAAGGAAGTGACCACCGTGATGGGGTGGCCCTGGAAGTAATGTCTCAGCTTCCTGGAGGCGATGAGGAGAGCGACGAGAAGCTTCTGCTGCATTGGGTATCGCTCCCGAGCATCCCGCAGTACCGTACTGACAAAGTACACGGGGTGCTCGACAAGGGTTGTCGAGGGAGGTGCAGCGTCGATTCTCTGCGGAGGCTCCTCAGGGCCCTTGTCGAGATTCACCTGTGGAGGCTCTTCAGGGCCCTTGTCGAGATTTGCCTGTGGAGGGGTCTCGGCAAGGGTGTTGGGAGCAGACTCGACTTGAGGCTGTGGGCCTGGCAGTGGGTCTGTGGAGACTGCTCCTTCGCCGATATCTTTGTCGGGCGGCTTTGGGCTTGGAGTGGCAGCGCTCTTCTTGGGGAGGACTGGCTCTTCCCTCTCGACCACCAGGACAGCGCTTGCGGTCTATGGAGTGGCTGATAGGTACAGCTTCAGATGTTCGCCTGTCCTGGGGGCCACCATGACTGGTGGGCTGGCCAAATATCTCTTCAGGTCTTCGAAAGCATTGTTCGCCTCGGGGGTCCACTTGAATGTGCCGGATCTCTTCATGATCTTGAAGAATGGCAGGGCTCTCTCGCCGAACTTAGAGATGAAGCGGCCCAGGCTAGCCATACAGCCTGCTAGGCGCTGCATGTCCTTGAGTCGACGAGGAGGCTGCATCCCTTCTATGGCCTTGATCTTGTCAGGGTTTGCTTCTATGCCGCGGTGGGACACGAGGAATCCGAGGAGTTTGCCTGAAGGCACCCCGAAGACGCACTTGGCGGGGTTCAGCTTGATGTTCACCTTGCGCAGACTGGTGAAGGTTTCCTCGAGATCCTTCAAGAGGGTATCTCCCTCGCGAGACTTGACCACGATGTCGTCGACATATGCCTCTACATTTCTGCCCATCTGTGCCCCCAAGGCTATTCTCATGAGCCTCTGGAAAGTGGCGCCGGCGTTCTTCTGGCCAAAGGGCATGCAAGTGTAGCAATACACACCACAAGGGGTGAGGAATGCTGTATTCTCCTCGTCCTCTTTAGCCATTTTGATCTGGTGATAACCAGAGAAGGCGTCCAGAAAACAGAGGAGGTCGCAGCCAGCGGTGGAATCCACGATCTGGTCTATCCTCGGCATGGGGTATGGGTCCTTGGGGCAGGCTTTATTGACATCTGTGTAGTCGATGCAGAGTCGGCCTCCTCCAGCGGGTTTAGGGACAACCACGCCGTTGGAGAGCCAAGTGGGGTGCGCGACTTCGCGGACGACATTTGCCGCTTTTAGCTTCTCTACTTCCTTGACGATGAATGCTTGCTTCTCGGGGGCTTGCTTGCGTGCTTTTTGCTTGACGGGGCGTGCGTCTGGACACACGGCTAAGTGGTGCTCGATCACCTCCCTTGGTACACCGGACATGTCTGACGGAGTCCATGCGAACATGTCAGAGTTAGCCCGAAGGAAGGCGACGAGCGCGCTTTCCTATTTGGGAGGCAGGGCAGCGCCTGTGGTGACGCTGGCCCCTGTCTCCCCAGCCCCCGAGCCACTGGTGCCCAACGACACCCTCTTTGTGGAAGCTTGCTCCTGAGAGAACATCTGTTTCTTCTTCTGAGGCCTCTCGAGAGGCTCCATGTCCTCGTCAGCCGGAAACGCCATGGCAGCTGCCTTGTAGGCGCTCTCGACAGCGCGCGTGGCATCCAGGATGTGACCATGGATGGCAATGATGCCAGCGCTGCCGGGGATCTTGACCATGTTGTAGGCGTGATGCGTGACGGCCATGAACTTCGCGAGGGCGGGGTAGCCGAGGATGGCGTTGTACGGTAGGCCAATGTGTGCGACGTCGAAGTCGATCAGCTCGGTGCGGTAGTTCTTCTGCGTGCCGAAGGTGATGGCCAGCCGGACCTGCCCCAGAGGTTTGATTGAACCACTAGTGACCCCTGTGAATGGCCTGGAGGGCATGAGCCACTCGTAAGGCACCTGGAGAGTCTCGAAGGTCTCGACAGAGATGACGTTCAGGCCTGCTCCCCCATCGATGAGCGTCTTGGAGACGGTGATGTTGTTGATGGTGGGGGAGCAGACCAGGGGGAGGGTTCCAACAGTCTTGGTCGACTTGGGGTGGTCCTTGGCGTCGAAGGCGATGGTGTACTGGGACCACTTGAGGGGCCTGGAGGTCTCGGTGCTCGGGAGCGCGGCGTTGAGCTCACGGGCGAACTGCTTGAACTGATTGTTCGACTTGGGCGCCTGGGCTCCTCCGAGGATGCAGGCCATAGCCCCCCTTGGGGCCTGGTAGCCTCCATCTTCCTCGTCAGGGAGGTTGTTGTTCTTCTCGGCGGCGTTGGCTTGAGTGCCTGGCGGCTTCTGATAGCCGCCACCGCGTCCGCCTCTGCCGTCCCTACGGTAGCCACGGCCTCTGCCGTGGCTCCCGTTGCCTTCTTCGCGCCCGCGCTCTCGGCTCAACCTCTTGAGGTCGTAGCAGTCATCTGTGGCGTGGCCGTGCCTGTTGTGGTAGACGCAGAACGGACGGTGGTCCGCTTCCTTGTCGCCAGGCTCAGGAGAGCCTCTGCGGGCGCTTTTGGCGGCTGGCTCTGCTGCCAGGACAGCGGTGGTCTTGCGCTTGGTCTCCTCGCGCTTCTTGTGGCTCTTGGATCCCTCAGCCGGGTCGTCCGTCCGCTGGCTCATCTTGACGAAGAGGAGTCCCTCTTCAGCCTTGGCGCACTTGTCAGCGAGGTCGAACAGCTTCACCACAGAGGTGAGCTTGTCGTGAATGCCCAGCTTCTCGAGCATCCGGCGATTTGTGACGCCCTCCCTGAAGGCGGCGATGACTTGCGTGTCGGGGATGTTCGGGATCTTGTTGCGCACCTGGCTGAAGCGCTGGATGTACTTGCGGAGAGTCTCATCCTTTTTCTGCACCACAGCGCGCAGGTCGTTGTGGGTGAGCGCGCGCTCGTAGGTGCCCTTGAAGTTGGCGACGAATTGCCTGCAGAGCTCCTCCCACGAGTCTATGGAGTCCTCAGGCAAGTTGAGGAGCCATGACAGCGCGGAGTCTCTGAGGGCGTGGGAGAACCAGTTGGCCATGACT
Source organism: Poa annua (assembly GCA_026929855.1). Classification (NCBI taxonomy): domain Eukaryota; kingdom Viridiplantae; phylum Streptophyta; class Magnoliopsida; order Poales; family Poaceae; genus Poa; species Poa annua. The sequence goes on from CM049434.1 coordinate 45,473,968, forward strand.
TTGTCGTCCCCTCCTGCAGCCTGGATGGAGGTGGTGTAGAGCTGCAGGAACTCGATGGGGTTGCTTGACCCGTCGTAGCCCTTGGGGAGGGCTGGCCTGAACTTCTGCGGCCATACCACGCGGCGCAGGGCGCGGGTGAAGGCCATGCAGCCGGTGGCGTATGTGGCGGTGCCGCCCTGGAGAGCCCTGCGAATCTGCTGCCCCGCCTGGCCGATTTCCTCGACAAGGCGGTTCTGGAGGTCTCTCCGGCGTTCCATCCCCACGCACGCGTCTGGCGCGGCGCGCTGCACGATTTGGCAATCGCGCGGCGAGGAGGCATGAGATGGAGCCCTCTGGGCTGCGGCCGGAGGTGGTCCTGGCGGCGGCGGAAGCGCATCCGGCGCGGCTGTTCCAGCGCGGGCGGAGTGGTGAACGAGGGAGCGAGACGAAGCGGGGCGCGTAGTCGCGACGTCGACGAGGTGGTGGAGGCGGTCCAGCCCTGGTCGTGAGCCTCTGCACTTGGTCGGTAGCGGAGGAGCTCCTGGGCCATGAGCAGCGCGGTGTGCGGCGTGGGCTCTGGGCGTCCCTGAGAAGACGCGCTATGGCGCCGAGACGGATGCGAAGACTCAGCATCGTCGTGGTGCTCAGGGGAGGCATCCCTGTCGCCGCGGTGGTCGCTGCCACGGTGCTCCTCGCTCTCAGGTTCCTCCACGTGCGGGCCGGTGTTGGCGCGCTCTGTCGTGCGAGGACGGCCGCGGTGGCCGCGAGTGGCGGCGGTGCCGGGCTCGGTGTGAGCCCTGTCAGCTGCGCGCCTGTTGGTGCGTGTCGCGCGGGTGTCTGTCATGGCGCGGAGGCCGGCTGGAGGTTGAAGACGCGTCTCAGTCCCCTACCTGGCGCGCCAAATGTCGATGTGTGATTCCCACGGAACAGGGGTAACCACTCTTGGGAGAGAAGTTCGTGCGGGGGACTGAACACGTTGGTCAACAACCCACAACCGGCACAGCGACGGTGCTCGTCGTGCCTGTAGAGGGTCAACACGACAGCGATGGACACAGGCCCGTACCCAGGTTCACGGCCCTCCGGGGGAGGTAAAACCGCTACTCCTGCTTGTCTGTATTGCTCTGTAGGGGTTACAGCACAATGAGCTTGCCGAGGGCTCGGTTGCGGCTGCGCAGAGCTCAAAGAGGGAAGCTGAGGTCTTCTTCCTCCTCGAGTCTGCTAAGCTAGGCTAAGCTATGGTGCCAGTAGACGATTGATTGGTTGATCGCCCGATCCCTTGCTACGGAGGTGCTCCCTCTCCTTATATAGGCGCCCCGGGCCTCATCCCTGCGTGCTGCGCAGTGGAAGGGTTCCCACATGGCGACGAAGCGGTGGAGCGGGGTGCACCGCAGCTGGGTTGTCCATGGACTCGGTCCATGGTCGTAAAGCCTGCCTTCGTGACAGAAAAGCCGCCGTCTTCGCTGGGCGGCCAGCTGGTGCAGCAACGATCGTGGGGGTGCCCACGGTGACGTCGTCCTTGGAGCGTAGCGCCGGCCAACTGCTTTATCACCAAAGAGGAAACCCTCGTAAGCCGGCGCAGGGGACACAGCTTTGTTGACTCCTTTAATCACCAAAACGGCAACTGTGGCGCCGTCGTCATCGCGCGCAGACGCGCGCGTCACTCTGCGGCACGGCAGAGGCCATGTGCACCTTGCAGTGGTTGCTTCGGAGCGAAGTATCTCCACAGGGCTGGGGCGGCCCTGTGGAGGGATTGTGTTGACCCCTCTCCAGGGGAGAGGGCCCTGTAGAGGAGCAGCCTCGGGAGGAGCCTCGTCAGGCCTTCGCTGCCCTCGTCAGCCCTCTCGAGGGTTTTCCCTCTCAAGGGTCTCTCCAAGCGTTATGCTCGGTCCTTAGCCGTTTCATTGACTCTGTCGCGTGTGAGGGTTGTGGAGAGTGGGATCTGCACACCCTGGATCCCACTGAGCCGACAGAACCAATCATACGATGCGTGATTGGACGATGCGCGGGGCTAATTGAGAGAAACGATTGCCGGACTAGCGCATAGTGTTTTCCATTTTTTTCATTAGGAAAACTCACTGATACGATTTCGGTGAAATACATGTTGTATTTAGACATTGTAAGGCTGATGCATGTAAAATGCATACATGAACTTTGCATTATATTACTTATATTTCATTCATATTTGCATGATATAAGGGTTATATCAATGTTTTATAATGTTTTGGGGAATATTTCACAGTTTCCCTATTTATTTGGAATTAACCCTGCACTGTCAGAAAACCCCCTTTTTCTATATTTTGATGTTTCAGGGACCCAAACGACGTCCAAATGACCTAATATTTCACGGAGATCATTTTTTGGAAAGAACAAAGCGTAGGAGCGAAGGAAGTGCAAAAGTGGAAGCCTGAGGACCAAAAGAGGGGGGCCCACGCGGCCAGATTCCTTGGCCGCGTGGGGCCCACCATCTTGGCCCTCGTGGCTCCGATGTCGTCGATCTTCGTCTCCCTGGCTTCGTCTTGACCTAAAAACGACTATAAAAATAGTCCCCCGAGCCCTTTCGGAGAGAGCGCCGCAGAAACACAGAAATCATGAAAAGGAGACCTGGAGCTGCAGATTGGAGGGGGGAAACTGGTGGGGCGCTGCCGATGTGGTCTCCCCCTTCTCCAACGACTTCTCCACCGTCTACATGATGAAGAGGGAGTAGTCCACCCCTGGACTATGGGTTTGTGGAAGTAACTTATGTATCTCTCCTCTCTCTTGAGCTTCACCAATTAGTGCCATATGAGCTTCTGAACATGATTATGGTCATATATGTAATACCTTTGTGGTGGATCTCTTAAGTTGATATATGTTATGATGATTGCAATTGTTATGTCTTTGTTATGGAAGTATATGCATATTGTGTACCCCGTTCTTGTTTATGTGTTCTGATCCAACATATGTATGAGGGCGTGTGAGGGGGAACGTGTGCATTAGTTGGAGTAACGGGGGGTGGTGAGTGCGGTGAAAGTGACAGAAGTTCCGCGATCCACTTGGGTATTTTACCTTACTTTGTTGCCTCACTAGGGATAAAAAGGAATACCATTCTACCGGGGATATGGGTGACCATTCCTTTTTCTCCATGACTAGATCTAGCATGTTCTTATTCTAACTTCATGTCCTAGAACTTAAAGCTATACTCTGTTTATCTTAATTACTGAGGTGTTATGATTTAGTTCGCATCTTGGTGTAGTATAAGAGAGGTTAATAACCAAAAGATCTCTATGTTAGGATGTGATGCCCATATTATTAATAACTTGTCTTGTTGCAATCTCATATGTCAATTCCTATGTTTCATTATCTACCACTATATAAAAGAGAGAGTGCATTTGTGAAACCATGAACCCCAGTCCATTTTTAATCCTAAGAAACACCTTTCCAACACTTTATCAGCACTTTACATTTTCTGCCATTTAAAAATCCGAAAATACAAAAACACTTTCACATCTTGCAAACACCATACAAAACAGAAAAACATCATCTATTATCATTTATACCATCCTTGCATATTTTATTTACCATCATTGCATATTTATTTCTGTTTTGCATTTGTTATTTCAATATCTTTTACTTACACCTTGCGCTTGGCAACCACTTGGTGAGGTTCAGGGTACAAAACAATTTATTTTGTTTTGTAGGTTTCATAAAGAAGGATAAGGAGACAACAACTTTTGGTTCATTTCCCCGTGAGTTCGATATTAAACCCTCGAGTCACCCTCGTGGGGAAAACTAGTCTTTCCCTTACTATACACTCTGCAATTGGAGTCTCAACCTAACCCATACTCTTTTTGACACAGGTGACTGGAAGCAACACCGCATCAAGTTCCCTTGTCAACTAGGGCCATCAAGACTATTTTCTGACACCGTTGCCGGGGAAGTGAGCAAGTAAAGAGTTGTCCCACAAGTCTTCATCAACCATGCAAGATCTTCTGGTGCTATTGCTGAACAAGTGGAAAGGATATCTCACAACAAAGTCAACATCACCAACGTGTGCAAACACCTAAGCTTGGGGACATTGCACCTACGTGAGCATCATCTTACCCATCTTTTTACCTTCGAAGCATTATATTTTGTTTTGTTTTTGTCATTTTTATATTTCGGTTTCATATTTTATTTTCAGTTTTGCATTTTGTTTTGCACTTGTTATTTCGGTTTACATTGTTTTAGTGTCATTTTATTTTTAGTTTTGCATTAAAAAAATACATAAAAACTGGTGTTGCTTTTAATATGTATGCTAAGCTATGGAGGAAGGATATGTCAAAACTATGGGTTCCTACTATGAATATCGATCAAGCAAAGAAGGAAATAGAATGCTTGAATTACTTGAACATCTCGATGATATGGCTACTGAGTTTTGTGAATTACATGATATAACTTGCTGCACTAGAAAAGACTATAAACACTCTCACTATCAATGTAAACATAATAGTGATCCTATAATTGCCTGTTATCGTAAAAATAAATTTTCATGGCCTGATATAGAACAAGTTGAGAAATATATTGCTTATGTTGCAGCCCATGAGATAAATTTTCTTATTGATACTTATTTTGAAACTAGTCATGAAGCTTGTGTGATGAAAGGACACATTTCTACTATTCTCCAACTTTGCAAAGAATTTAATGATAATGTTTATGTAAGAACTCTTGCTGCCGTGGAAAGTACTAATATCTTGCAGGAAGAGGATGATGAAAACATGACCTTGGAAGAGGAAGCATATGAAGATGAGATTGAAATGGATATGGTCCATCCTAAGCTTGGGGAAGAGTTGGATCTCCCAACTTCACCTTCAACAAATGATAATAACACTCAAACTCAAAAATCTTTTGTTATTTATGAGAACCCATGTTATGATGAGTGTGAAACTGAAAATTCTATAGTCCTATATAATAACCCATGCTATTATGATGAAACTAATAATGCTCCTTTACATTTTAATGATGCTACTAGTGAACTTATTGATGATAATGAGGAGTGTTGCTTAAATATGCTATATGATAATGCTTTAGATGATGGTCCTATGCTTATTGATAATCCTACATGTTTGGAAGTTGTTACTAAATTATGTGATGATAAAAATGATATACTTGCTGTTGATAGTGCTCTTATTCATGAGAGTCCTACTTTGTTTTTGAATTCTCCTAATTACACCATGGGGGGGGGGGGGGGGAATTTGCTTATGCTGAGAAATAGTTATGTGGTTTGCCATTATCTTTAGTTCCAAATCTTTGTTGCAACCATGATATTAAACTTGATATTGATCATAATAACTATTTTGAAAGAGGGAAGCATGCTAATGAATTCCAAAATAAATTTAATAATCCTCTTTATGTGCCTATATTATATAAGTTGAAAGATTCTTATGGTTATATGGTTGAATTTATTTCTCCTACTTGCAACTATTATGAAAGAGGAGGTGATAAGAACCCTCTTTATGCTACTAATAATTATGAGCTGCAAGTAACTATTGTTAGTATGCATTGGAAAACTTCTATATATTGTGATTCATTCATATACAAAATGTCAATGCATAGAAAGGAAGCTAGACTTTGATGTTATTACTTTTGTGTTTTATTTTTCTCTATACCAGGTTTCAACTTCTCTATTATTTTGCTTGGTTTGAGAGCACCATGGGACCCTGGTATTATTCATGAGAATTTTCCAAGGAAGAGGGACACACCAAAGTTCAAGCTCCCTCATGAGTTTCGTCCACAATAACTATCAAGTAAGAAGCCTAGCTATATGGCTATAAAGAAAGCGCTTTACGGGAGGCAACCCGGTTGTTTTTATTTGAGATTTTCTTTGAGTCCTCTTGCTGTACCAAGAGACTTTGTTTTTAGTTTAGGTTCTGGAATTTTTAATAAAGTCCCAAGTTTACCCATTTTGGCTTGGAAAAGTTGCTTTTTGTATTCGGAGATTTTATTCCAGCACGAATCTGTGCACGATATGATTTTTCATTCTTATTCTGTAACTCCGAATGAGCTGAAATTTTAACTGTAGTCGCAACTTTTCATCCTCTGTAAGCGTGAATGTTTTCAGATTTTTTCGACATATTTAAGTGGGCTAAACAAAATACGTTTTGCTGCTGCTGTTTTCGGAACAGATTCTGTCCCATTTTGTTTTATGCATTCTTTGAGCTTTTAACTTGAATCTTTTTGTTCCAATTGAGTTTATTAGAAGGAATACAACATTATACACTTTCTGGACATGTTTATTATGTTTTTCTAAGTATATCATACAGCAAGCAATTCTATTGTTTTGTGCCTACGAATGTCACCCCACAGAAAAGAAATGGGAGAAACAGTGTTTTGAAATTTTTCACAGGGATTAGAGGAGATGCACCAAGAGCTATCCAAGTATGGTGAAGACCATAAACTTGGGGATGTGAACACAACCCCACGGAACCAACATACTCTCGGTTTGCACACGTCTAACTTCTGTTTTTCGTTCATTACACTTTATCGCATAAACTTGGAGCGTTCTTTTTGTTCTTTTTATTTTGGTTTTGTTTTTTGTTTGAGACCATCACTTTTAATTTATAATATGAGAGAGATACTAGAAGTTTGGGTTGAATTAAGTTCGATGTTATAAAAATATTGGGAAGAAGATGTTTGAGTTGATTTAAAAAGATACATATAGTTGCTTGATTTATGTGCTTGTTAATGAGTATTAATTTGCAAGTGTCTTATGAAGAGTTATTTCTTATTCATGTTTTATATGTTGAATGATGCTTTACTTTGTTTGACATGAAATGGTTAGCTCTATGGACACTTATGCATGGGTCAACTTTCTCCCTCTTGCTAGCCCAAAAATTCCAACAAGTAAAAAGCTTGTTTTCCAACACCTTCAACCAAAGTTTTTCCAGTGAGTCCACCATATCTACCTATTAGCTAATATGCTATTCCAAGTATGTTTACCATGTTATATTTTTTATCTATGCTTCCAAATTAAGATGCTTATGTTATTGGGATTGTTATGGGTAAAGTTGGTTAAAAAGCTCTCACGAACTTGATGCACACATTACTTTTATTGCACTTAATAAACTTGACCCATTGTGATTAAAATTATTATGTTTTGGGCTTGACAAAGGTCTTTGGTTGGGAGTTAGCTCATATGTGTTGTCACATGGCAAGCTTTCAACGTGTTTTGTATCTCATTTAAGTTGATATCATGTTCTTTTGTTGATGGATGCCTAACATTGCGTGAAATAAAGATGGAAACTTAGTAAGTTCGGGCGAGTGGTATTAATGGCTAGAGAGACACCTGTGGTGGCTAACTTAACCCATGTGGCCCATGGTGCAAATTTGCAACGTATTCATAGTGGAGGAATCTATGATACATCTCACAACAGAAAAATCATTTACAAGAAAAAATCATTAGTAAAAGAAAGAGATGTTGAGATATCCACTGTTTGCTTTGTCATTTGGACATGTGCTCATTCTGTGTCATAGGGCAAAGGGTACCCGGGGTGATACTCTCTATGATGCCACTTTTACTCACGATGACTGTAACCTTCACTTGCTTTGTGGCCCAAGTTGAGTAGCTAGTCGGAGAGGTTTTTGTTTTCAAGGGGCATGAGGCTTTTGACCCATACTTTGTGAAGCACATAACTCATATTTCCTTTCACTTTCAACTATTAATCACTAAAGATGCTATGATAGGGGTAATGAGAACATCACACCAATGGACACCACATTGCAAACATTAACTTAAGTTGAAGCATTTGAAAGCTAGATGATACTCTTGCATGTTATTCCTCTACTTATTTATCTATCTTTCCAAAGTGTCCACCTTTCATATTCAGATTTCTATAAGAATACTCTATGACCAATATAGGATATCTTTTACTTTTCATTTATGCATTCATTTGGTCCATAGAACTTTTCTTTCATGTTACACTTTGTGAATTATCATTGAACATATTTGTCTTGAATATTTGATACCTCTTGATAATATATCTTGTAAGTTGCTACTACTTATTAAGAATGAATCATTTGACTCTATGTAGCAATAATAATCATCTTTGATATCCTTTGTTAAGTAATAAAATGCCAAGTCCATCTTTAGTTTTATCACCTTCATACTCGAGGACGAGTATAGGTTAAGCTTGGGGGTGTTGATGCATGTAAAATGCATAAATGAACTTTGCATTATATTACTTATATTTCATTCATATTTGCATCATATAAGGGTTATATCAATGTTTTATAATGTTTTGGGAAATATTTCACAGTTTCCCTATTTATTTGGAATTAACCCTGCACTGTCAGAAAACCCCTTTATCTATATTTTGATGTTTCAGGGACCCAAACGACATCCAAATGACCTAATATTTCACGGAGATCATTTTTTGTAATTAACAAAGCATAGGAGAGAAGGAAGTGCAAAAGTGGAAGCCTGAGGACCAAAAGAGGGGGGACCCACGCGACCAGATTCCTTGGCCGCGTGGGACCCACCATCTTGGCCCTCGTGGCTCCGATGCCGTCGATCTTCGTCTCCCTGACTTCGTCTTGACCTAAAAATGACTATAAAAATAGTCCCCCGAGCCCTTTCGGAGAGAGCGCCGCAGAAACACAGAAACCACAAAACAGAGACCTGGAGCTGCAGATTGGAGGGGGGAAACTCCGGCGGGGCGCTGCCGGTGTGGTCTCCACCTTCTCCAACGACTTCTCCACCGTCTCCATGATGAAGAGGGAGTAGTCCACTGATGCACACGCTGGTGTTGTTGGGAAACCCCAAGAGGAAGGTATGATGAGTGCAGCAGCAAGTCTTCCCTCAGTTATGAAACCAAGGTTATCAAACCAGTAGGAGATGAAGAACACGTCTGAAGGTCTCCCTGGCAATGGCACCAGAAAACAGCTTGTTGGCGTCTAGAGGGAGGTGGAGCCTGCACAACACAATCAAACTACTTTGCCCCAACGAAACAGTGAGGTTGTCAATCTCACTGGCTTGCTGTAACAAAGGATTAAACGTATGTGTGGAGGATGATGTTTGCAGAGAATGAAAGTAACAGTTTGAAGTTGGTTGTATTATCAGTTTAAAGAAAAGGACCGGGGTCCACAGTTCACTAGTGGTGTCTCTCCATAAATAATAATAATAATAGCATACATGCGGGTAAACAAATTACAGCTGGGCAATTGACAAAATAAAGAGCTGCATAATGATGCATATACTAATGTCATGATGTCTAGTATGAGATTCATTTGGGCATTACAACAATATACATAGACCGTTCCAACCGCATCTATGACTAATAATCCTGAAGAACGCCTCCGTGTCGGCGACGTCGCCCGGGAACTCCTCCCTGCACCGACGCATCAGCTCCTCGTCGTGCTCGGCGGTGGCGATCCGGCGCTGCACCTTGCGGTGGCGGTCACGATCTTCGTTGGTGAGGAGGGTGGGTCGTGGCGCGAGGAACTCCGACTCCACGATGTTCGGGCAGTCCGGGAAGTTTAGCTCGCTCCGCGGGCGCCGGAAACGCCACGCGACCGCGTCGTATGCGCGCGCTGCCTGCTCCGGCGTGGCGTACGTCCCGAGTGTCTGCCGGAATCCGGCGATACGGATTTCGGCGTAGTAGGTGCCGTTGGGCCGCTCCCGAACACCGCGGAAGCCGGACGACCCGCGGCGGCGCGGCGGCATCGTCTACACAAGAGGAGGTTCAGCGGTTAGTAAAGCACATTAAACTTGCTTAATGGTGACATGTAAATAAAAATTCTAAATGAAGTAGGTCAAGACTCATAGCATGCCTCATATATAAACAAATCATCGATATTGCAGTAAGACTTATAGACAAAACAAGATTCAAAAAATTATACCTCATACTTGGAAACACACAAGGAATCCTGATAACTTTGTTGAACCAAGTACGAGGCACACAACTTATATGTGTGCATGATACAAGGTTCAACAAACTATCAGGATATCATACAGTGAGCCACATTATTTTAATCATCGGTATTTTAGAAATGAAGTAGGGTCAACTGAAAAGCATGCCTCATATGCCTCATACTTAGACTGGACATACAAATTCAGAGATGGAGTTAGCGAGATCCAGTGGTATGCAGAAAATGTGTATTCGTGCATATCACAGGTCTCACTAACTCCACCTCTGAATCACACGGTGTCACAACCGTTTAATCATTGGCATCCCTAGAGAATACAAAACTATAAACAAGAATGATGCATGCCTCATACTTAGAAGTGACACACATGCTTCAGAGATGGAGCAAGCGAGACAGGTGGAATACACGAGATCTGTGCACTCGTGCATATCACAAGGCTCGCTCGCCCCACCGCTGGAACACACTGTGTCACAACATTTTAATCATCGGCAAGTTAAAAAGCACTCAACAAAAACAAGCAAGGCCTCATATGGAATTGCTTCAGGGATGCTGTAAGCGAACAACGTGGAATGAACACTGCATATATGTTCAGACAACATGGTTCACTCACACCTCCCTGAAGATATATGCAACGTGCAACCATCTAATCATCGGCCAACAAAATCAGACTAACAGATCATAAATAAACAAATTTTAGAAATAGAATTGGGTAAACTAAAAAATCTTGCCTCATACTTAGGCTGGAACACAAATAGTCCGAGATGGTGTCAGTGAGAGACAGTGGGATGCAGAAAATGTGTATTCGTGCACAGTAGGTCGCATTCCACTGGCCCTCACTAACACCACCTCTAGATCTCATGGTGTCACAGCATTTTAATCATCGGCATCCATAGAGATCGAATACAAAACTATAAACATTTGAATCATTGGCATGAAATGACTTGCAAAAAGTATTAACATAACATTTTAAACATTTTAACAAAGTTGTAATACCATCTGAACATTAACATGCATCAACAAGCAACCTGTAAAGAAAAAATTAACATTAACATGCATCAACAAGCAATCAATAGATTTCTAGATATTAACCGATCAGCAGCCCTGGCCCTCTTCTTATACTACTACCTCTCAACCTCTCACATAACAGCCACACGACTTGGCCATACTGATCCATGCATGTAGCCTAGCTAGCCTCTATCTGGACTAATTCATATCTAAGTATGAGGCATGTTAATGTACCTTGCGGATGCGGAGGAGGCGGCCGGTGCTTGTGGGTATGCGCGGATGCGGAGGAGGCGGCCAAGCTTTGGGAGGAGCGGCGCGCTGATGTCGACCGAACCGAGGTCGAGGGGTTCCTGTACGGTGGTGGCGGCGCGGAGGATGCCCGCGGCCTCCGCCTCGATGTGGCGCGGATGAGGCGGGGTCACGGCCGTGCGTCGGTGGCGGGGCACAGGGTCACGGTGGCGGCGTCGGTGGCGGCGTCGGTGGCGGCGCGGAAGGGGCGGCGGCGCTTGGAGGAGGTGGGGGCGGCGGCGCTCGGAGGAGGTGGGGGTGAGAGCGCGGGCGCGGGCGTGTAGGATAAGTTAGAGAGAGAGAGTGGTAATAAATATAGACCTAGGTCTAATATTTCTGTGGCGCACGCCGCCGCATGCGCCACAAAAAGTCTCATATCTGTGGCGCATGGGGACACATGCGCCACAGAATGCCTACTTTCTGTGGCGCATGTGCCTGGTGCGCCACCGACAGTGCCACGGATTTCCAAATTCGACCTGCCTGGCGGGGACCACCCAATTTCTGTGGCGCATTCTTGATGGTGCGCCACAAAAATGGCATTTGCAGTGGCGCATTTTTATTTTGTGCGCCACAGATGTTTGTGGCGCACTGGTTTGGTGCGCCACTAAATGTTTTTTGTGGCGCATGAGCGGAGGGTGCGCCACAAACGGGCATCCCACCTATAAACCTTTTTCCACTAGTGCTAGACCAACCATTAATCATTCCACTTTACTAAACCATCATGTTTTACCACTAAGCATATTAATATCTCAAAACAACATCAATGATTCAAGTGACACAATTTAATGATCTACAAGATTATGTATCATTTTATCATACCGTCTACCACATTTAACATTTTCTGTTCTTAACCAAACACCAATCAACTTATCTAAAAATAAACTCTCCAAGTATTTAACAATGGGATGTGAGAGTATAACATATGAGAACTAACAGCTCTGAACAATAGGTGCATGAAAAACAAGAGCTAGAAGTATTGCAGTAGCTATAGAAGAATACTCAACAAATGTAAGTGAAGAATAGGGGTATTCAAAATAAAAAGCGGAGCGTGTCTCTCTACCACAAAGGAATGCTAGGATCCATTTTATTCAGAGAATGAAAATAACTAAAACTAAAACAAAAACAAAAACAAAAACAAAAACAAACAGATGCTCCAAGTAAAGCACATAAGATGTGGCGGAATTAAAATATAATTTCACTAGAGATAACCTGATAAATTGTTGATGAAGAAGCAAGGCATCCCTAAGCTTTGACGCTTGAGTCTTCTTCAAATATGCTTGGGTGACCCACGGGGGCATCCCCAAGCTTAGCCTATTTTATCTTCTTGATCACATCATATCATCCTCTCTCTTGATCCTTTAAAACTTTCTCCGCACCAAACTCAAAGTAAACTTCATTAGAGGGTTAGTGCATAATCAAAAATTCTCATATTTTGTATGGAGACAATCATTATCATGGTACTGGACATTAGCTACAGCCACTGGAATTTTATGAAACAAAAATATCCATTAAAAAACAGCAAAAGAACCAATGCAAAATAGATGGCAGAATCTGTCAAAAACAGAACAGTATGTAAAGACGAATTTTTTCGAGACACTTAACTTGCTCAAATCAGAAAACTCAAAACTAATGAAAGTTGCGTACATATACGGGGATCACGCTCAGAAAATATCAGGTCATTCCGACGTTTCTGTAAAGAGTTATGAATTTAATAGTGAACAGAATAAAAACTGTTCCTGCGCAGAGATCAAATTCTAGCATCAACTTTCTACTAGAGACTTAACTTGGCACAACTATGCAATAAAATAAAGATATAAAGGAATTGATACAGAGGTAGGCATGTTCCTTGACTCAAGAAAATAAAATAACAGGAATAAAAAAAGTTGGTTGTCTCCCATAAGCGCTTTTCTTTAACGCCTTTGAGCTAGGCACAAAAAGCAAAACTCAAGTATTTTCAAGAGAAGAAGCATCCAAATGAATGCAAGAAATCCTCTCAACTATGCATTGTATTTTATCTATATGAGTTTCAGATATCCCTTTTTCATTACTCTTAGGTTTACTACATTCATTAAAGGCATTCGCAGGGACAATCCAATCAAAATTTTCTTCCAAAGCTTCATGCATAGCTACAAGTTTAATAGGTATTGGTACTTTGATTACTTCTCCCTTTTTAGGTTCGGTTTGCCCCAATTTTTGTAGTGTATTGATAACCTCCACACATGAGCCTAGCATATTAAAACGGTCAAAAACTTTCCTAGCTTCTTTAGTAACATCACCAAATTCTTTAAACAGAGTTTCTAGAATAAAAATTTTCTTTTCAGCATTTTCAACATTATGAAGGTTAAGAAACATTTGTTAAATTATGGGATGGAGGTTAACAAACCTAGCCTCTAGCATGTGAACCAAGGAAGCTGAAGCAATTTCATAATTTGGAGCAAGTTCTGCTATGGATCTATCCTCAAAATTATCATGCATACTAACATGGTCAAAGAATTCTTCAATATTATCTTTTCCAATTATAGAACCACTTCCTACTGGCAGGTCTTCCAGGGTGTACTTAGGGAGCAACATTTTAGCAGAAATAAAGCTAAAATCGAAATACAAAAATTAATGCAAGTAGCTAATTTTTTTGTGTTTTTTTGATAATAAGAAGCAAACAAGATAATAACAAAGTAAATAAAATGCAGGTAACTAATTTTTTTGTGTTTTTGATATTTAATAGCAAACAAAACAGGAAATAAAATTTAACTAAGCAAGACAAAAACAAAGTAAAGAGATTGGGAAGTGAGAGACTCCCCTTGCAGATATGCTTCAGTTCCCCGGCAACGGCGCCAGAAAACAGCTTGATGCACACGGTGGTGTTGTTGGGAAACCCCAAGAGGAAGGTATGATGAGTGCAGCAGCAAGTCTTCTCTCAGTTATGAAACCAAGGTTATCAAACCAGTAGGAGATGAAGAACACATCTGAAGGTCTCCCAAGCAATGGCGCAGAAAACAGCTTGTTGACGTGTAGAGGGAGGTGGAGCCTGCACAACACAATCAAACTACTTTGCCCCAACGAAACAGTGAGGTTGTCAATCTCACTGGCTTGCTGTAACAAAGGATTAAACGTATGTGTGGAGGATGATTTTTGTAGAGAATGAAAGTAACAGTTTGCAGTTGGTTGTATTATCAGTTTAAAGAAAAGGACCGGAGTACACAGTTCACTAGTGGTGTCTCTCCATAAATAATAATAATAATAGCATACATGCGGGTAAACAAATTACAGCTGGGCAATTGATAGAATAAAGAGCTGCATAATGATGCATATACTAATGTCATGATGTCTAGTATGAGATTCATTTGGGCATTACAACAATATACATAGACCGTTCCAACCGCATCTATGACTAATAATCCACCTTCCGATTAGCGTCCGCACCCCTTTCAGTATTAAGTTGCAAGCAACAGATTATTGCATTAAGCAAAGTGTATAAAGTAAGTAATAACATTATCCTTAGACAAAGTACTACTGTTTTATCCCTAGTAGCAACAGTACATCTACAATCTTAGAGCTTGCTGTCACTACCACAGATTAAATAGAGACATGAACCCACTATCGAGCATAAATAATCCCTCTTGGAGTCACAAGCATCTACTTGGCCAGAGCATCTACTAGCAACGGAGAGCATGCAAGATCATAAACAACACACAACATGATATATTATGAAGCAAATGACATAGTATTCAATATCCATTGGATCCCAGCAAACACAACATGTAGCATTACATCAAGATGATCTTGATCATGATAGGCAACTCACAAGATCTAAACATGATGACACAATAGGAGAAGACAACCATCTACCTACTGCTATGGACCCATAGTACAAAGATGAACTACTCACGCATCAGTCTAGAGGCGGGCATGGTGATGTAGAGCCCTCCGGTGATGATTCCCCACTCCGGCAGGGTGCCGGGGAGAGCTTCTGAACCCCCCCACCCCCCGAACTAGGGTTGACGACGGCGGCGGCTCCGTAAGGTTTCGTGGAAAAGTGTTCGGCTCTTAGGTCTTGTGTTTTCGGGGGCTTTAAATAGGCGAAAGGGCGAAGGCGGTGGAGGGCCGAGGCCCCGTCATCAGGTGCTGGCGCGGCCAGAAGTGGGGCCGCGCCGGGACCTCATCTGGGGGCCTCGTGGCCCCTCTCCGTCAGGTCTTCGGTGTTCTGGAACCTCCCGTGAAAAATAGGGAGTTTGGTATTAAATTCGTCCAATTCCGAGAATATTTCCTTAAGTGGTTTTTTCTGAAACCAAAAACAGCAGAAAACAGGGAACTGGCACTTTGGCATCTTGTTAATAGGTTAGTCCCATAAAATGCATAAAACCACACAAAGTGTATATAAAACATGTAGCAATTGGTATAATATAAGCATGGAACATAAGAAATTATAGATACGTTTGAGACGTATCATCCACCCCTGGACTATGGGTTTGTGGAAGTAACTTATGTATCTCTCCTCTCTCTTGAGCTTCACTAATTAGTGCCATGTGAGCTGCTGAACATGATTATGGTCATATATGTAATACCTTTGTGGTGGATTTCTTAAGTTGATATATGTTATGATGATTGCAGTTGTTATGTATTTGTTATGAAAGTAGATGCATATTATGTACCCCGTTCTTGTTTATGTGTTTTGATCTAACATATGTATGAGGGCGTGTGAGGGGGAATGTTTGCATTAGTTGGAGTAACGGGGGGTGGTGAGTGCGGTGAAAGTGACAGAAGTTCCGCGATCCACTTGGGTATTTTACCTTACTTTGTTGCCTCACTAGGATAAAAAGGAATACCATGCTACCGGGTACTTCATGTCATAGAACTTAAAGCTATACTCTATTTATCTTAATTACTGAGGTGTTATGATTTAGTTCGCATCTTGGTGGAGTATAAGAGAGGTTAATAACCAAAAGATCTCTATGTTAGGATGTGATGCCTATATTATTAATAACTTGTCTTGTTGCAATCTCATATGTCAATTCCTATGTTCCATTATCTACCACTATATAAAAGAGAGAGTGCATTTTTGAAACCATGAACCCCAGTCCATTTTTAATCATAAGAAACACCTTTACAACACTTTATTAGCACTTTACATTTTCTGCCATTTAAAAATCCGAAAATACAAAAACACTTTTACATCTGGCAAACACCATACAAAACACAAAAAATCATCCATTATCATTTATACCATCCTTGCATATTTATTTACAATCCTTGCATATTTATTTCTGTTTTGCATTTGTTATTCCAATATCTTTTACTTACACCTTGTGCTTGACAACCACTTGGTGAGGTTGAGTGCACAAAACAATTTACTTTGTTTTGTAGGTTTCATAAATAAGGATAAGGAGACAACAACTTTTGGTTCATTTCCCCGAGAGTTCGATATTAAACCCTCGAGTCACCCTCGTGGGGAAAACTAGTCTTTCCCTTACTATACACTCTGCACTTGGAGTCTCAATCTAACCCATACTCTTTTTGACACAGGTGACTGGAAGCAACACCGCATCAAGTTCCCTTATCAACTAGGGCCGTCAAAGGCCAAAAGGAATTTTGTACGATATTCATAGGATTTCAATCCTTACCTGTTTTTTATGGATTGTCTTTGGCTCATTAGAGTGGTGCCATACGAATTAAGGAAATGAATTCCAATGCCCTAGTTCCGTAAGAATTTGAACATCTACTCCGATCTCTTTTTAGACTCATATGTGTAGGATCTATGGTGTTCTTCCGCATTTCATCCAAGTGATTATTCTTTCAATTTTCTTTTATCTACAATCCACTCTTTCTACACATGCTAACCTGTGAGATTAATCTGTTTTTTTCCTGTTTTTTGATCCTATGATTCAAAGATGGCTTAGGTCCTCTTTGGACCGAGGGAATTTCCTTTTTTTTTGGAAGATTTCAATCCCTAGGAATTCTAATATGAAACCCTTTAAATCATAGGATTGCGATTATCAATGTTTTACGAATTCTATTACTTTGAGCTCTATTAGATAGAGATATCAACATGATTTCTAACTTCATTTTAATTTTTTTCTTTCAAACTTTAATGCAATCACACTCTACTTCTCTACTCCCTCTTCGTTCCTGTAAAAGTCTGAAAGTCATGTGATTACTTACCCTGCATTATCCAAAGACATCTCTTACGCAATTATTGTGTACCAAAATCCCACGGGAATTCACTTTACATGACATCTCAATCCATTACTTTCTAAATCTTACATTTTAAAAATCTCATAATTAAGAGAGAATCTAAATCTAAATGCACAATAAAAATGTATTTACTAATAGTACGATATGTGAGTGTGTGCTTCTACGTTGTAAACATGTGTTCTTAATCAAAAAGAACTTGTATGATCCAGTATTAGGAGGGAATATCCCATAATGAACATTCTTCTTGATTAAAACCTGCAAATAAAGAAAAAAAAGTAATGGAAGAGAGCTTCTTCCTCCCTCCTTCCTGTTCATAACGGAGAAAACCTCGAGGTACGACCTGACCTAACAATTCTGGCATTCCCCCCAATCCCTTCTTCACCAACCCAGCCACCCCTTTACCGTATCCAACACCCAAAACCAAAGAAAAGTAAGAGAATACCAGCTCTTACCATCGTCGTCGTCGTCATCGTCATCATCACATCCACCCCCGAGAAAACTCCTCTAAAAAATGGATTAGCCACCAAGATCCTGTCCTTTTGTGCGGCCTGAGTCCTCCAACTTGTGTAGTAGGCCAGTAGCTCCACGCAAGATAGAGAGGTTTGTTTGGGTCAATCTTTCCTTCTGTTCTTCCTTTTTCATTTCGGGCGAGATTGCATCTTCCCCGCGCAAGATAGAGAGGTTTGAGGAAGAAAGTGAGAGCGAGATTTCTTTCCTCTTTTCTGCTTCAGGCTCGGGCCATAAACCTCCCTTAAAGCTCCTTCTCTTGGCTCTTAATCTCATCGACAGGATTGGAAAGTCCGGAGTTCCACTCCAAGATCCCGAGCTTTTCTGCGTTTCACCGTCGCAATCCGAAGGAATCCCCATCGGAGGTGAACGAGCTTCCCTTTTTTGACCGGTTCTTGATCGCATCCTGCCCCGATTTCTTGACCCCTCTTCGTTTCTTGGTCCAGGGCGTCGCAGCGTCCGTGCGGTTCTTGATCCGGGGTGCGCGCCGGGGACTCGCCAATGCAGCCGGACGGGACCGGCAACGCCGGGGGCGGCGCGAATGCGCGTCCGCCGCCGGTGACCACCGCGCCGGCGCCGTCGGGGCGCCCGGTGTCGGTGCTACCGCACAAGACGGCCAACGTGCGCGACCACTATCGCATCGGGAAGAAGCTGGGGCAGGGCCAGTTCGGCACCACCTACCTGTGCGTGGCCAAGGAGGACGGCGCCGAGTTCGCCTGCAAGTCCATCCCCAAGCGCAAGCTGCTCTGCCGCGAGGACTACGAGGACGTCTGGCGCGAGATCCAGATCATGCACCACCTCTCCGAGCACCCAAACGTCGTCCGCATCCGCGCCGCCTACGAGGACGCACTCTTCGTGCACATTGTCATGGAGCTCTGCGCCGGCGGCGAGCTCTTCGACCGCATCGTGGCCAAGGGGCACTACACCGAGCGTGCCGCCGCGCAGCTCATCAGGACCATCGTTGGGGTTGTGGAGGGATGCCATTCGCTCGGCGTCATGCACCGGGACCTCAAGCCGGAGAACTTCCTGTTTGCCAGCACCGCCGAGGACGCCCCACTCAAGACCACTGATTTTGGGCTATCCATGTTCTACAAGCCTGGTATGTACTATGTTT
The DNA here is from genome assembly GCA_026929855.1 of Poa annua. Lineage (NCBI taxonomy): Eukaryota > Viridiplantae > Streptophyta > Magnoliopsida > Poales > Poaceae > Poa > Poa annua. Next base: position 45,492,929 of record CM049434.1, read on the forward strand.
CTTTGCTCTACATTGCTTGATTGCACAGTTCTTGATAAAGATGCCCTTGCATGTGTAGTACTTTGTTGACCTGTTGGAGCTTTGATGGTAATGTTCATGATCAAGTTGATTATACTCGCAACAGTATTTTTTCACACGGTGTTCCCTTTTGCTAATGTAAGAATTATATTCATGATTTGACATTGCTAATGATAATGGCAATAGATGGTATTGGAACCTAGTTGGAGTTCCAACTGAAAATGGTAATCAGTGTGTTATTGTAGTTGTTGACAGGAGTATCCTAGAATCTTTATGCCCAAAACCCTATTTGTGGAATGCTTATTGGAGTCAATCTGGATGTCATGGATGCAGACCTTATTGGGGAGGATCAACTTGAAACAGTTTCTACTTTCTGGTATTAGCGAATGATGTGGGTGGTGCTTGTGTCATTGTGTGGTTGATCTCTTTGGAACCTGAAAGACATGCCAAAACTTGTTTTCTTTAGATACGACGGTGGTTGCAAGGTAGTGTCAGTTTTAGTGCTCATAAGATTACTATATCCGTATTTCGAATCTTCATATAGGTGGGAAGAGAAGTGTGTTCATGTAAGCAGCCAATTCTAGTTCAAACTTCTGAAGAAAGTTAAGATTAGCTGCATGTTGCATATTTTGTAGAAAGATATTGTTAATTGCATAGTGGCATCCATTACTACCAATATCATTAATTTAGTTGTTATTCTTTTGGTGTGCAGTCTTGATTTGATATTCTCATCTGGCACTGGTATACTATTTTGTATATTTTGGTAGAACCCTCTATGAGTCATGCTAAGTTTGTTGAAATGTGTGATGCCTTTTCCTCAGGTGATAAATTCTCTGATGTTGTTGGAAGCCCCTACTATGTTGCGCCTGAGGTACTTCAGAAATGCTATGGTCCAGAAGCTGATGTCTGGAGCGCTGGGGTGATTCTGTACATTTTGCTATGTGGTGTTCCCCCATTCTGGGCAGGTAAAATGTTTGCAATTAGACCATCAAGTTAGTGAGCCTCCATATTCTTATGTCTGTTTTCTTCCCAGAAACTGAAGCAGGGATCTTCAGGCAGATCCTTCGAGGCAAACTTGATTTTGAATCTGAACCCTGGCCTAGTATCTCTGACAGCGCTAAAGATCTAGTCCGTAATATGCTTTGCCGGGATCCTACAAAGCGGCTTAGTGCTCATGAGGTTCTATGTAAGTCCTCCTCCCGTTATCTCTTGCTCAAGTCGATATAATTTGATATTTTGCTTCTTACAATGGCATTGCCTCTGACATCTTTCAGGTCACCCATGGATTGTTGATGATGCTGTGGCACCTGACAAGCCTATTGATTCTGCTGTTTTGTCAAGACTGAAGCATTTTTCTGCAATGAACAAGCTTAAGAAGATGGCATTGAGGGTATGAGAAGATTTAACTGTACCTTCTTAAATGCACTAGCTGATTCTGCAGATTTTGGTTGTATTCATGTACTTCATTGCTATGTTAAAACCTCAACATTTAATGTTTTGGTTCATTATTGTTAACCATACTGTTACCTTATTTTCTTCATATGCCAAAGCCAATTAACTATGCATTTCTCTTCCAATTCCTTCTGCTGGAATCCTCTTTTAAAGCATCTCAGGATACCACTCAGTAATGCTTTTGTTCTGTAACCGCTAACCGTACATACTTAGTGAAGGGATTGTAGGAGCCTCTTGATGTGCTGCTTTATTTCCTCTATTCTGCTATAGCTTTAACCAACTTTGTTTGGTCCAGATGGTTTTCTACCTTTCTAGAATGTTTTTGCGTAGATCCATATACCATCACAGATAATGATTAATATGATAGGAGTTGATTGATCGATATTGCCCCCCCTCCCCCCCCCCCCCCCCCCCCCCATCTTTTTGTTATTCTGAAGTACATGATATAGAATATGCAACTTGTAATGCTCACCTTGAGCTGTTTTTTCACACACTATATGCATCTTATTGTTTATTTGCAGGTTATTGCTGAAAGCCTATCTGAAGAAGAGATTGGAGGCCTAAAGGAGCTTTTCAAAATGATTGATACCGACAATAGTGGAACCATAACATTTGATGAGCTGAAAGATGGCTTGAAAAGGGTGGGCTCAGAGTTAACAGAACATGAAATCCAGGCCTTGATGGATGCTGTAGGTGCTTCTTTACTAGCTAAATGAATGATTTCATCATTGAAGTATCACCACACCTGTGAATTTTGCGAGTTATATTGTTTATCTGTGTATTTTCTGTAGGCGGATATCGACAACAGTGGAACTATTGATTATGGTGAATTCATCGCAGCTACATTGCACATGAACAAACTGGAGAGGGAGGAGAACTTGGTGTCAGCGTTCTCGTTTTTCGACAAGGATGGAAGTGGATTCATAACCATTGATGAGCTATCGCAGGCGTGCCGTGAATTTGGTCTGGACGATGTTCACCTCGAGGACATGATCAATGATGTCGATCAGAACAATGTCAGTCTTCGTGATACTTGAATCATCTACTCTGTCTGATCCCCCATGCATGTTGTTATGTTCGGTTCCTGACTTCTATCTGTTCTCCAATTGGATCTCTGTGCTGTTTTCAGGATGGGCAGATCGATTACAGCGAGTTCACGGCCATGATGAGGAAGGGCAACTCCGGTGCGATAGGGAGACGGACCATGAGGAACAGCTTGCAACTGAATCTCGGCGACATCTTGAATCCGAGCAACAGCTAACTCCGTATGGGTTGGAGGAATGCCATGCCATTTTCTTGGGGAGTTTTTGCGTGCCTAATCATGTGGACTAAATCTAAGAGGCAGAGGGATGGATTTTCGTAGTAGTAGTCGCTGGAGAGAGAAATGGCGTTTTCATTGTAACCAAAAACCTTAGACGCTGGAGGTGATAATGCGATGAACTGCACTGCGTATGTGTATTCCTGTCGTTGCAGGTAGTTGGACATTGTTTGTTGGTGGCTGGGGATTATACACTCGTGGCAGTCTACTCGTGTTTACTGTCAACTGTTGGTGGTTCAGGTCATGCTTGCTGGTCGCCTTGTCTATATTAAAATGAAATAATGGATCAGCATCGGCCCAGGCATGCTGTCTTCAGGCCCAGGAACGGTCTTCATTCGATAAAACTCTTAACATCAAATATAATAAATTATACATATAATTATGTCTAATTATTTGGGCATGTGTGATGCAATTATCACAACAATCAATGACAATATGAAAATATTTAGTCGTTAACTATAATAATCCAAAAAACTTGTTCATAAAAGACATTAATTCATGTAACAATTTTTTACCTAGTTCAACGAGCTAAACGAGTAGTTTGGAACTCGGCTCGTCTAACTCGAACTCGTTTACCTTTTAAAATAAAAACTAGGTTCTACTCGTTTAGTAACGAGTTCGAGCCAAGCCGAGTTGAGTTTCGAGCTACTCGTTTACCTCGCGAGTTTCGAGTTTTAATTCCATACCTAATACAGAGTACAAATTTTTGATGGTAAGTAGGTTAATGGCCTGTAATACAAGTAAATATTATATCTACGGACCCTAATTTATCTCTAAGTGGTATATGTATTCTGTTATTACACCCTCGGTCGTTGCAGGAGTGAAGCGAATGTGAGCGACTAGATTCGAAGTTTTGCGTTTTCGTTGTTTTCTCTTCTTCATCATCATCAACTGTGCCTCTAATGCATGGTCTGACAATTAGGGCGGTGACTATGTCCCCTTCTGGTGCCATCCTTGTTGTTTTCTCCGCTTCTTCATCATTGATTGTGCCTGTGATGCATGGTATGGCAAATAGGGCGGTGACTGCGTCCCCTTCTGGTGCCATCCTTGTATCTCCTCTCTTTCTCTCTCCTGTTCGCATCCGGAGTACTATTATGGATGCTACTGACGACACATGCACTTTGAATGGAGTTTTTGCCGACGAGTAGCTATAGATGTTTACCTTAATGTCGAGGTCAAGATGGCCGATCATGCGGTAGTCGTGGTTTTGTAGTCCTCGTCATAGTCGGTTAACCGTGTCGCGGTTGCAAAAAAATGTGCTATGGGTATGATAAGAGCTGTAATTGTGGACGCTTTGCACCTTATGGATGTCGCACATTAATGCGGCTGGGTTCATTTGTGGATGTCACAGGACATGCTCATAGGCGATGCCACCAGTTTTGCTAAGATTGGAGAAAGCCCACCGCACTCATCAGATTTGGTAGGACCGTGTGCGTCGTGTATATGTGATCACAATAGTGATGTCAATGTTAAATTCTAACGGGAACAAGGTCCATGCCCATAGGTTGAGGCGTTCTAGTTGCTCTTTGTGGCGATGTGGAGGTAGTGCAAGATGCAGTCGTCACCGATGATGCGGGGAGATGCATCATCCACAAACCGATTATGCTCCATCAGGATGATTTTATTTGTTTCTTCTTTATCTACATAACAAACAAACGATATTATCACTCAAAGCTTAATCGAGCACATACCAATTTTATACGGTTGATCATTGGCAACCTAGCTCGATACGTTAGCACCCACAGGTACAGTGACCACATCAAGTACACCACTGTGAATCAAGGCAACTAGAAGTGTATGCGCGCTTCGCTGCACTGTCTGTTAGGCGTTGGTGTACGCTTGGTAATGATGTAGAGGCACCGGAGCTACAAACGGTGTTGGACGGCAAAAAGAAGCACGACTGCATACCAGAAAGCAATCTTGCTGCTCAAAAGCCTCAAAGCTATATATATATACTAGAAGTGTATGCGCGCTTCGCTGCGCCGTCTGTTAGGCGTTGGTGTACGCTTGGCAATGATGTAGAGGCACTGGAGCTACAAACGGTGTTGGACGGCAAAAAGAAGCACGACTGCATGCTACTATATATCTTTCATAGATATAGATGGATATGCGAGCTTCGCGTGGCTGCCTACATTGCATTTTAGCATTGTGTGAAAGGCTCGGTGGGTTTGCAGGTGTTTTGCCCTTTGTTACGAATTTCGTTATTTCTGTTTTATTTTAATGTCATAAACAAAGTAGAAGATATATTAAGCGTGCTGTGATGCAGAAGTAAAAGACTGCTCAAAGTCTTTTTTTAGCCTGAAAAGGCCCCTAAGGGCCTGGATGCATTATATTAAACATCGGTACATGATATTACATGGACCCCAAGCGAAAAGGAAATTACAAAGCAGTATCTTTGAAGTACGGAAAGGGTCTAAACGATTTCTGGAAAACGAAATCAGGTTCTTTGTTTTGGTCAGCAACATCATTATTGACATTCGTGAGTATGGCATAATCAATGGAGCTCTAGCAGTATCCGGATTTGTTTGTTCATAAGCTAACACAGAATAATATCTGACATATATAAACAAAACTACGGAAGTTCGTCCCATCATGTAGCCCATGTAGGATAACACCCTCCTAACGGCAGGCCATTTAGGAACCATGGAGTGAAACTTCTCAATGACCCATATTACCTGAATAACAAGCTTTTAATACAAACAGTGTCCAAATATTAGTTGAAAATCAAGCCTAATTAATCAAAACAATGTACAAATATTAGCTGAAAGTCTATCTTAATCAAAACAGTGAGTAGCGAAATTGATTGTTTGGTGAACTGGGGTAGATGAGAAGAGGAGCACCAGCACGAGTCGAAATGGGACGAGGAGGAGCATGAAAGATGCATTTTTCAGAGGGACAATGTAAGAATATGCATGTAAAGACAAAATGGTTTGTCTTTGCACATAAATGGGATATAAACAAGAAATATATTAATCCATGCTCATCAAACGGGAAATACCTCAAATACTTTTACCTCTCGTGAACTCATCCATATGCTTGCTAATTCAGAACATAGGATATAACCCCAGGTAACTGAATTTTCAATAAACGAACCAAATTCCAACCTGACCAATTCACCTGAACAAAATGAAACCACAAATAAGAATAACTTGTACTCCCTCCGTTCCACTAAAATTGTCGCGAGAAACCAGCTTTAGCAGGTCAAATTTAGGAATAACCTCCGACACTTATTCCGGATCAGAGTAGTATCATGAATTGTACGGTATTTAACTGGACAAAAAGAACAAAGCGACATGCAAATACACCAATCAATGAACTTAAAAGCCATATAAGCTGAGGAGCTTACTAACATCAAGGTGAAAACCACCCGCCAAAGGCCAATGTAGTAGTGTTCTGCAACCGCCACCGCCTTCATATATAAGCTCACCTCGAAGCTCTACCTAAATTCAGTTTCCTGAACCTCAGATAAATATATTTGTCAACACTCAACACCATGTGTGGAGAAAGTTCTTACTGTTATATTAAATTCAGATCTGATCGGCCAACGAAGCATACACCGGAAGAAGCAGACATTCAATCATCCTTTCCTATTTGCTAAAAAATGCTATTTGATTAGGGGAAAAATAAGAGTGTGTGGGAACACTGCAGTAGCATGCGTTGTTGCTTCTTAAGAGACGAACATGATCAGTAAAGCTGTGTTTTAAGTGTAAAAATGATGTAAGCTAATCAAGCAGTGTTACAGGAAGGATGAGCTAGTACAGAAGTGAATAAATTCAGACCATATGACGAAAAACCTACAAATTAGGTGTTAAATTGATCAAAGCTAATCAAGCAGTGTGTAACAGGAAGGATGAGCTAGTACTGAAGTGAATACATTCAGACCATATGACAAAACATAGAAATCCCTATTGTTAGTTTTCTCTAAAGCAATAAGGGAGTTAACAAAATTCCAAAAGTAAAAGTCTTGCTATTACAAATATAGCATCGGTACATATATCCAACGCCAAGTATATAATTGAGATTTTCTTCATAATCAACTGACCATGAGGTAACCTTAGCAAGCCAAATAGAACGTGGCACTAATAACGATGCCTTGGAATATCTCATTATACAACAAGTCAGATATTCATATGATTTTGAAGGTACTATAGCTAATATGATCATCTGGGGAATGAATCTTTGTTTACTGGGTATATTTGAAGATTTCTAATGTCAATTTCAGTTCTTGCTAACGTACTTCAGTCTCCTGCAAGTAGGGCTGGTCGGCATACTTAACTGGGTAAAATCAAGCTCTGTTACCACAGACCATAGGTCCAAAAATAATCCAATGATACACCAAATTTCCTTCGGTCTACTGATAATTTGAAATGGTAAAGACATAGGAGATCTGCCCAATGAATGATGTTGAACAAAATAAGAAGGATATAAATATTTTAGTGGTAGAACAAAGGTTGGCCATATTAAATTCTCAGTTCAATGATTTATTGGGCATGTAAGGTATGAACTGAAGGAGAGGTTCCATGTAACACTACAGTATGCCTGCTAAGAGTAATTAAGGTTTAAGGTATGAAGCTTGGACATAAACCAAACCGAGAAGAGCAGTAGTTACATGTATATGCATGAACCAAAGTTAAGCGCTCTGTGCGCTCCGGGAAGCGGCCGTTTAGGAGCGGAGGACTTCCGAACAGGCCCTAAGCAACAACCCGAAATCCATATCGTGATGAGCTGATGAGTATGAACCAGTTTCTAAAAACAATATGGTAACATAACCAAGCCTCTACTCCTAGAGGAATAGCACAATCAAGAGAAAACTGAAATAAAGGAGGCCTCAGATCAACCAACAAATTAAAAAAGCATGATGCACAGCTGAGAAGTATGATCTATTGGCTAGACTCGTTATCAGGAGAAACAACCATATAAACTGATATATAAGCTATTGAGTGAAACACCATACAAATTAACTTCTTATGACAAACCAATTAAATAGAATCACAACAATATGTTACCAACCTGTCATCGATCCATCGAACGCATCTATCGAATCCTAATTAAAAAAAATACTACAGTGGGTACCTTGTACACTAATCCTAATTACCAAGCAAATCAAATATAATCAGGGGAGATTAAGCCCGACAGCTAGGCATGGAGTGGTAAACCGAGTATATTAAGCTTTGCAGTTCCGGAAAAAAGACAACAATTGGTGTCACAAGGTTCAACCCGAGGTATTCCATGTTCCTCATGAATTTAATGTACATATCATTCGTGCAATATGACTTTGATGGGAAAAAACTCGACATCCAAAGCACACCAAAGAACACCTTCAGATTAGCAGGAAAGGAGAAGAAACAGACATTAGTAGTTATATATATACCATTTTGTGCGACTCCAACTGATATTCAAACTGAAACCTTCATTTTCTCCTGAACCAAATCAGAATCTCGAAATAATGTATTTAGTTGGAAAGAGGATAATATTCTTCAACCTACATTCACATAGTTAATTCCAACATTGACATGCTATATTTCTCTAAAAAATGCCACGAATGCATAACCTGACATAGTAAATCAAAATGAGCACAACACAACAGCAGAAGCCAAATAAGATGCCGCAACCCAGGTACGTCATCCATTGCTACCACCAAAATAACTAAAACAAACAAATAAAAAAAGCAATCAGCCAATCAACACAGGAAAGTATCAGTAAAGAATACGCAAAGCCTACTGCACAATCCAACCTCACCTATGCAAGAAGACACCCACCACCAACAACGCCAAACAGCATAACAAAGCGAATTGCCAGTAGCAGGCAAACCAGGCCGGCAGTCTGCAAACAACCAAATACACCCATGCAAGCAGCCCCGGCAAAACGATGAGCCAACAAATCGTTGAAAAGCAAGACTACAAATGAACAACTAAATAAAGACCCAAAATCAAAAGGGAGAAACTAGGGAAACAAACCTTGAGCAGCAGACACGGCAGGCCGAAGAAAGTACTCGGCGTTGGACGGCTGTAGGCAGAGCTTCTCCTTCCTAAGACCCCTCGATTCCTCGAATCGTCCATGTTGTGCTCCATCTTCTAATAGATCTGGAGAAAGCGAAGCACATCCGAGTCTATTCGTGGAGTGGGGCGCCACGTCCTAGAATTGTAGATTGGTAGATGGAGACGCAACATCGCTACGAAGTTATAATGCTAAGAGACGGGGAGATGTACCTGCTGACCCGGCTCGCGCCCTCGCCCTGGACGTCGGCTGCGAGCCAAGTTGCTCTTCTGCGGCGTTCGCCCGATGTCCCTGGCCTCCAGCTTCCACTCGGCTGCGCCTCCTGCTCGACCACCGTGCTCGAGGCAGGCCCAATTGGGGAGCACGGATCCGGTCAGGGGAGAGCAGAGGGCAGCACATCCCGTTGTGGTTGCCGGTGATTGGAGGCAGCATCGGGTTGTGATGCTAGGAGAAAAGGAGGGGATGGGGCGAAGGCGGAGAGAGGGGGAGGAGAGGACGCGGTGCACGCCGGGCGGCCGGGCGGCCTCGCGGGAGGTCTGGACGATTGAGGGGAAATGGGAGCGTCGAGCACGAAACCTAGAACCTCGGATCATCAGGAGAAAGGAGATGCGAGGCAGGGAGGGCGGCCGGCAGGGGGTGGAATGGAGTCCGGCGGGGCAGGGACGGCTACCGGCGGGGCGCTGGGTGGAGCTGGACGGCAGTGACGGGCTGGCGGTGCGCTTGGCGGCGGTGGGTCTGGAGAGGAAGAAACGAATCGCTCTCACGCGTGGAAGGATTGAGATGCACCGCAGCAGGCCCCACAACACAGAGAGGCAGCTATTCGTTGGGCCCACGCTTCAGCCAATTAAAACGGCGTGGATGCCCTGAGAGGCCTCCCTCGGCACCGGCTTTCAGTCCTTAGATAGATTGCATTCGAAGAGATCAACAAGGTTGAGAATGAGAAAGCGCAATCTCAATTTCTCATGTCGAGTTTGAGACCGCAATGGATCTTAGAAGGTGAATCTTCACTTCTAATTGCGTGAACACAATTTCGTTTGATTGGTAGTGTCCATGTGAAAACCGCGTACGCGGCATATGGATTTGTGACGATCGGTGCTTTACAACAGAATTGCCGGCAAGTGGGACGACAACACAAGGTGGCTTTTTTTTGTGTCGACATTGTGTGGAGATTGCTCGAACTTTTTTCGGGGTGCAAACTTGGGATCAGATTTTGGTGGTTACGTTGGGTGGCGATGACGGTCATGCATTGTTCCCTTCTTAGACGTGTCGCTCTTGAAGAAGCTCTTTTACTGTCCGAATGGTGCCAATGGTTTGGCAATGACACCATGGGCGTATATCAAACTGAAACAATGGTAACATCTCTGCCGCACAACAATCTTGTAAATGAAAGTGAAAACATCTGCATAATTTAGTTGATTAAGGATACAATTTATCACTGAATGGAGAAGTAAAAAAAAATCGGTGCGGCTCCGTCGGGCTAGGGTCGAGGGATGAGGGGGTTGCTCATTGGGTATGAGCTCCGATGATCACCGTGGTGGTAGACTCCCGACCTTGCGCAAGGATTGCGTGGATTGTTGAAACGAGTAATTTCAGAGTCTGACTGGTGCACTCCTGCTGATCAAACCTCAATTTTATTTATGAACATAGCATCTCCAATACATAAGGTTCTGCAAATGGATTCGATCGCTTACAGAGAAATACAGATATGACATTTGCGCTGAACAAACGAAGCCAATCAAGATGGCCTCACTCGTGCAGAAGCTATAAACGAGATTCGGCAGATTAATCAAGCTGAACTGAAAGTTCTGCTGCATTAACCAGACAGCAACTCGACGCGCTTCATCGCCACGCTTAGCTCGTCCCAGCCAAAGCTGGTGTAGGTGTCGGCGAAGCGAGAGCTGCTCGCGACCTCTTTTGGGTGGACCAAGGGCGATATGGCGGCGACGGCGAGGTCGATGTGCTTGATGGCGAGGTTCAGGTGGAAGTAGGCGTCGTCTAGTGTGGCGCGGGCGCTGTCCATGCTGCTGCCGGCGGCAGCCTGCGGGGTGGCGCTGCCGGCTGCTGCCGGATCCGTGGGGGTGGGGCTGAGGTGGCCGAAGCAGCGGGGAAGGAGGTGCTCCTGGGACAGCTTCACCGCGAACAAGGCGGCCTGGACGCGGGACATGGCCTCGGCCAGGGTGGTCGGCGCAGCCGGGAGCCGCTGCGCCACCGCAAGCGCGTCGAACAGCCTCTGCTCGTCGGAGAAGGAGGGGTTGGGCGCGAGTCGGGCGCCGGTTTCATCCGCCCTGCGAAGGCAGCGGTTGAGGTAGCCCTCGGCGGCCTTGAGGCCGTCGAAGCACACCTCGGTGAGGCCGGAGACGACCTCCTCGATCGGGTCAACTGGAGGCTGCTGCAGCAGGAGCCGGAAGTGCAGACTACTATCGCGCATGTACACCTCGCCGGCCTCCTCGATCTTCTTGTTGAAGCGGGAGACGGCCTCCTTGATCTCCTTGTGGAAGCGGGAGTCCTCGACCGGGTCTCCAGGGGTCTGCCGCGGCGGCCGCACCTTACGGTCGTGCATCCACATCTCGTCCAAGCTTGGGAGGAGGTCCTCCCATGGCTCTCCTGGGGTATGCTGCAGCTGGAGCTGCGACTGCAGGAGACGGTTGCTGATGGACACCTTGGTGCGGACCTTCTTCATCGGGTCTCCTGCCGTCTGCTGCAGCTGGACCTTGAACACCAGGAGACGGTCGCGCTGGCCCCGGAGGTTCTTCGCGGCGAACATCGACTGCATCAGGATGTCCTCCTCCACCCTCACGGTCACGGCCTTCACCAGTTTCGCCGCCATGGCCGCTGCCGCTCCTTCTCGTCGAGCCTCGCCTCTCTCTTTGTGCTTATTTATGTAACATTTTTCTCTTTCTGTTTGCATTTTCTATATAAGGTGACCAACATTGCCAAATTCGTAATTTATTAGTAGAACCTTTTCAGTAGTGTGTGCTCCACTAGCTACACAGCATAAATGCATAATCATGGATTCTATCCAAAGTTGCTTGTACTCCGCCCGTATGAAAAAATGCAAGATATTATTATTTGGGAATGGCTAGGACTCACTCGAGTGAGACAGATGACGTCATTCAGTTGCATACGCAACTCATGTGTAATCCATGTGCAACAAAAAAAAGTTTAGTTGTAACTCATGTCTAAGTGGGAAAATCACAGTTGCAACTCATGTGCAACCATGTGCAACTCACCTCCCGCACGAATCACGATTTAAATCTGATGGCATTAGAGTTGAGTGAGCCCTAACATAATTCTCACCCGAGTAAGAAATAGCAAAACCGATATGTTAAATAGCACTTCCTAAATTTCTTAAACGTGTGCGGAAATTGATTAACTTGACGATTAAATGAAATAATTAACTAGAAAACTCGTGTCACTTGGTTCATAATTACATCAAGTACATAAACAATCATAGTTCTGGCAATGATCATTTACACATTATAATCGACCGCTGATGAAGCTTATGGCGCTGAACGGTACATAAACAATTGTAGCCAATTTTTTTTATTTTAATTTTGCAAATGGATGTTGTAATTTTATTACGAAATACTCACATCTGAAACTTCAACAAGAGTTCCTTTTGACCTTTTATCAGCTTTTCTTCTTGGCCTTGCCTTTGTCCTTCATTAAGGATGAAGTCCACAACCATTACATAAATCATGCGATCTTACTTGAGATTTTATTACCAGCGGAAGATTAAATAAATATATTAGCTATCCATACAAGAAGATAGCTGACGAATGATACAACAAATGCTTTTAGGTTTTAATAGTACGTGTAGCAAAGTAACTTTGGAAAAAACGAATTGCAAGTTGGGTGGTGCTTGAGCATGCCGTCCACGTCCTATAGGTCTCATCCTCCTGTCTCATCATCAGAGACACCTACGCTCTGCAAAAAGTAGCCACCGAGTTTTAGTGTAGAATAAAGCAAAGTAAAAATTCATAATTGATATCACCTTTTTACAGAAATTATTGCCTAACATATCTGATCTCCTTCCATGTCTTGTGAACCTATAAAATTTGCTACGTGATAGAACATATTGTAGCATGTAGCTACAACATTCAATTAACGCCGATAGTTACTGCAAATTATCACAAGCACAATGCTATTATTAATATAACTTGGTTCCAAAATAATTCATGTTTTCGGGTGCATATGCATAGTGGAGGCAAAGTGAATTTCACTGTTCTATTGGGAGAAGTGTTTTGATTCCGGGTGCATTTGCACCATTTATTTTAAATATATTTTACACGTAGACCTCTTCGTCCTGGGCGAGGGAGACGGAGTAGGCGGCCGCTACGACCCTCCTTTCCACCACCGGCATTTGACATGGAGGAGGCTGCGGTGTCATGTCGGCCCAGGCCAAGGGGCAGGAGGAGCTGTCGCTCTTAGGCGCACACTCAACCTTCTTGACGAGATGATGCGGTGGCGGCGGCGGATCCATTCCAGATAGGGAGGTAGGTATGGTCATTGCTGGCTGGTTGCTGCGGTGGATGCAACAAAACACCTGATTTTCCCCAGCTACAGTCCTACGGTGGTTCAGGAACGAATACCATTGTATTCAGTGAGGGACGTAGCTGGGGAACTCAAATATTTTATGTTTACACGAGAACAAGTAGCTAGTGTGAGCATCAGATAGAAATGAGTGTGAGAAGCCGTGTGACAGATGGTTTTTTTATAGGCGTTGTGAGGGCTGAGTAGGTGGCGGCAAAACGAAATGGCTGAGAATTGGGAAAGGCGGGAAACACCTTCTTTGCCGAGTGGGACACTCGGCGTAGGCCTGGAACCGACGAAGAATTGGCGCCCAAAGGGCGAAATGTTTCCCGCCCAATCTTCGCCGAGTATCTTCCACCGACACACTCGGCGAAGGTAGTGAAAATGCACGGAAAATCCTGAAAAGTACGGTCCAATTCTTTGCCGAATGTCCCCCACCGACATACTCGGCAAATAAGAGGCAGGAAGACAGAAAAATTCACGTGTTTTCTTTGTGCCGAGTGGGACGGTGATCCATGACGGGTCTGTTCGGCCGGCTGGCCGTTGCCACGCGGCGAAGGACTTCGCCGAGACCGTTTTGCTACCAAGCGAGTGCATTCATGTTGATATGCCGACAATGCGCGTGTTTCATCGAGGGCAAAATAATTGGACCGTACTCAGCAGAGATGTTCGCCGGGTGGTGCACCGTTTGGTGGGTGTATTGTGTTGTGTCGCCTCTCGGCATACATCATTTGTGCCGGGTGGTCCGATATAAGGGCACCTCCAACGGGCCTCCGCAAACGGACAGCCAAAGCGGACCGATTGTGTCCGCTTTGGGCTGTCCGCGGACAGATTGAGGTGCTCTGTCCTCTTTGGGGATAGAGTGCCTCCAACGGGCCTCCGCAAAAAAAAAGGACAAAACATAAATTTAATTAACATATACTTAGTTCGGTAGGGCCCAGTGGCCAGTGAGACATACAAAATATAAACATAAAAAAAAAATAGGGCGGGGAAGGGCGGCGCCGACGTCGCCGGAGTGGAAAATGGGCGCCGGCTCCGGCCTGTTGGCGTCGTGGCGGCGGCGGCTCCGGCCTACTCATCCTCGTCGGAGGGGTTGAGGATGATGTAGGGCGGCGGCGAGTACAGCCACGCCGGTGGCGCCGCGGGTGGAGGTGGAGGCGTGGCTGGCGCCTCGGGGGTCCTGAGGCCATGCCGGAGGGGCCAAGTACGCCTGGCCCTCGCCGGGCTCTGGCCACGGCGACCACGGCACCTGCCAGCGCGCGCGCTCCTCGTCTAGGCGCGCCTGCTCGGCCGCAGCCTCGGCGGACGCACGGAGCGTGGCCGCCAGATCGGGCCAGCGGCCGAGCTCCTCCAGGTCGGAAAGCTCCATGGCGAGCTTCATCTGCTCGTCCTCCGGCTCGGCCTTCACGGGAGGAGGAGCGTCGCCGCCGTCGTCGTACTCCCAGTCGAGGGCCGGGTCCTCCTCGTCCTCCTCGGCCTCGGCGTAGGACTCCTCGTCCTCCGGCTCGACGTGGTCCTCCTCAGGCAGCGTCGCCGCGAAGGCTGCCCGGCGCCGGTGGTCGTGTTCTAGCTCGAACCACCCGTCCCATAGGGACGAGGTGACGGCGTAGGCCGGGTCGTCCGCGAGATCTGGGGGCAGCATTGCCCGGCGCCGGTGGATCTCCTCCGTCCGCTCACGGCCGGAGCGCGGCACGGGGGGCATGGGGACGCGCTGCCGGTTGAGGTGCCACCCCTCGGGGAGGTGGACATCTCCCCACGGCAGCGGCTGCCGCCGCTCCCAATACATCGCGGCCACGTCCGGCTAGACGCGGGCGCGGCGAGCCCGGCGGCGCGCGTTGCGAGCCTCGCGGGCGGCCTGCGTGTCGCGGGCGACGGCTGGACCGCGGGGTGGAGCCACGGGGGCGGGCACCAAACGGCGGCGCCTCGTGGTTATTCCGGCCGCCCTTCGCCCAGAAAGGCCTCATGGCGGCTGTGGCGGTGGTGGTGGCGGTGGCCTCGTAGCGGCTGTGGTGGTGGCGGTGGCCGGGGCGGCGGCTAGGTTTTGGGCCGGAGTGGAGTGTGGATAGCGACCCCGGCCACCCACCGCATTTAATAAGACCAGGCCAAGCGTCCGGTCTCACTGACGCGTGGGCCAGGGCGGACAAGGAGAGGACACGCGCTGTGTCCGCGGCTCCCCAAACTTGGACCAAACTTGGGCCAGGTTTGGTCCAGTTTGGCTGTCCGCGCGGACAGGTGTCCGTTTGTGCTGGCCCGTTGGAGAGCCTGTTTTGTCTGTTCGGACCTCGGAGGGATGCGGCAGCCCGTCGGAGGTGCCACTCGACATAGCCGTGGCCACCCGGCAGCGGTAGTGGCTGCAAATGGAATTGATGGGACGACAGATAAAGTGCAGTTATGACATAGGTCCTTAACAAAGGACCTAATTAAGACTAAACGAGATTTGGCAGATTAATCAAAAGCGGTAAACTAAATCGCTTGGCTGCCTCTCTCGAAACAAGCGCTTGATCACCAGATCAAGCTCGCTCCAGCCAAAGTTGGTGTATCTCTCGGCGAAGCGGGAGTTGCTGGCAACCTCCCTTGGGTGGACGAAGCGGGAGATGGCGGCGACGGCGAGGTCGACGTGCTCGATGGCGACGTCCACCTGGGCACAGGCGCGCTGGAGCAAGGCGCGGGGCTTAGCCATGCTGCCGCCGTCCAACTGCACAAGGAGGTCGATGCAGGGCGGTAGGACGTGCTCCTGGAGCATCTTCACGGCGTACAAGGCGGCCTGGATGCGGGAGTAGGCCTCGGCCTGGGTGGTTGGCCGGGCGGAGAGCCGGTTCGCCGTAACCAGCGCGGCCACCAGCTGCCGCCGGTCGGAGAAGGAGGGGCTGGGCGCGAGGAGGGCCCCGCTCTTGGCCGCCTTGTCGATGCAGACGGTGAGGTAGAGAGCTGCGACCTTGAGGCCGTCGAAGAGCACCGCGGCGAGGCCCGCAATGACCTCCTTGATCGGGTAATATCCTGGGGTCTGGTTCACTTGGGCCTGGTAATCCAGGAGACGGTCGCGCTGGCTTCGGAGTTTCCTCGCCGCGAACATCGACTGCATCAGGATGATCTCCTCCACCGTCGGCTCTCTCAGTGCCATGGCCGCCGCTCTTCCTCGCCTCGCCTCGCCTCTCTTTCTAGAATCTAGGGTAGCCTCTCTCTCTCTCTTTCTGTTCCGTGTCCTTTATAAGAGGTTTGTGGGCCGACTTGGAGCCCAGCCCGTTATTAATTTAGGTCCGTTAGTATCTGGATAGCTGGGGGAACTGGCTGTTTCATCCTCCTCCACGATGGAGCCGCCGCCGCCACGGCTGCTCGCCGGCGGCGAGCACCATCCGTCCCCCACGTCCCCGTCTTCCCCAGAGCACCCACTCCTCTCCGCCCACCTCCTTCTTCCCTCCCCATCCACCTCCGACCTCTCCTCCCCGCACCTCCCCCACGCCCTAGCCTTCTCCTTCCTCACCCACCCGTCCCCTCTCCCGCGCCGCTTCCTCGTCATCCTCCACGCTGCCGGCGCCCGCTTCCCCGCATTCTACCCCTCCTTCGCCTCCGCTCTCCTCTCGCTCCCGTTCCCCCTCCTCCTGCCCCACCCACGCAACCGCATCCTCGTTGCCGCCGCAGAGCTCACCCGCGCCGCCGCGCCGGGGTTCGCGGCCATGCTCCACTCCCTCCTCCGCCGTGTGCCCTTCCAAGGGGACGCGCGCCTCCTCGAGCTCATCCGCGAGTACTCCTCCTTCCTCGCCTCCGAGGAGCCCCAGCTCCTGGCCTCCGCCGTCTTCGCCTTCCTCCGTCTCCTTGCCAGGAACCGCCTCACTCCGTTCCCGAGGAGCACCGCCGAGTGCACCGACTGCGAGGAGTGCAACAACGCCAAAAACCTCGCAGACTGCGGGAAGGAGCTGGTGTCCTTCCTTGTCTCGGTGCTGCGAGATCACTTCCAGGTGTGCACGCTCATCGGGAGAGACCTTGTGCGGTCGCTCCATGAACTGGTACTCGTGCCAGAGTTCCAGGGTCTGTGGAAAGACTTGGTCGTGGGACACGTCATGGATATCAGCCAGGTTAGCACGCCGGGTTGGAGCACCGCATTGGCCATCTCGCCGGAGATGGAGACGCAGCTGCTCTTCTTGATGGAGAATGTCAAGTGGGGAAGTCAGAAAAGATACCAGCTGTGGTTTGCGAGGAAGCATTTGATGGTGCCTGGAGGGGAGGAGAGGATACCAGACATTGTCCGCTTCATATGCTGCGGGTACCATCCAAAGAATGAGGTTATACAGTCCGGCGTCATTTCTCGCTGGGCGGTCATTGGTTGGTTGCTGACGGGTTGTGGCAAGGCCTACATTGTAGCCAATGCAAAGTTGGCGCTGTTCTATGACTGGCTGTTTTTCGACGAGAGTAACGGTAATGTCATGAACATTGAGCCAGCAATGCTTTTGATGGTGAACTCTGTATCTCAATACGTAGATATCACAAACATGCTACTCGAGTTCTTATTTCTTCTGATTGAGAACTATGAGGTGCGCAGAAAGGAGGCCATTGCGCAGTGTGTGAGGTGTGCATTTACAGTGCTCGTGAAGAAAGGAGTAGTCCCGTCATTGGATTCGCTGACGTGCTGCGAGAAGCTAGCTCCATTGCTTAGGCGGAAGCTTGTGGCATTTTTATCCAGTACCAGTCCTGTAGCAGCTGTAGAAACTTGTGGGACACCTATTAATGTGGTTTAGGAAGCATCAGAGTTGAAGAAGAGAGTTTCATGTCAGAATGAACTAAATATTGCAACCTTCGTGTCAAAATGAACTACATTCAGCACCAGTTCACCAGCAGGTGCATTGTTTGAATGCTATGAGAACACATACAAAGTGGAAGTAAAAGACAGTATCAATTCAAGTTTCAACAGCAATTCAGGTGAAGGCATCCCTTGAGCAAGAAAAAGGAAGTTGGAGTCTGGGCTCATCACCAGCCTGCTCTTGGACCTACAGACCTGCACCTCACCAATCACCATTAGGTATATAATACGTCCAATCAGAATCAGAAGCTACTCTGCGGCTTAAACTAAAACAAAAGTCAATGCCACTTGTGTTCAGCTAATACTGATAATGCAAATAATTTGGAGACCATGTTCATGATGCTTGATTTTTAATACCTGCTGGTTGAAACTACGACAATTCAAGAGTTTGCTCAACCTATTTTATATTTGATTTATATGCAGCAGAATACGTATGTTCATGGGAAGTATAGAGTGAATTCGTAGTGTATTACAAGTTAGCTTCAAATGTGATGACAAATTGTAGTGCTGGCAACAAAGGAATACCTCTCTGCAAAGACTTATCATCTGCCTGAACTGATGAAAGAAGCCTCAGTGAGCTTTCGACAAGTATGAGATATGTGCAGAATAGATACAATAGACGATGTGATCAGAGTTAAGATCTGGTGTTGGCATTTGCCACAGAGACATCATGCGCATCAACCTTGTGATAGTGTTTGGCATGCTAAACTGCTAATACACTTAACAGAAGAAGTCACATGCACTGTAGGGAGTCTCTGTTGATGTATTTCTGCTGAGTTATAGGTGATCATCTGATCTAAGTAGGCCAACCTTATGTACTTTGCATGTAAACAGTTTGTAACTATCAGCTTTTATGGTACTTTTTGTCTTTTCTTTTTATTGAGGGCAGTAGGTGCCATATACATGCTCTGATGTTAATGTTTTCGGTGAGTAGGACCGAGGTGTCCAATTTTTTTTCTGCTTTTGTCTTTTAATTTTTATCAAAATCCTTCACTCCTGAAAATATACGTATTTGTAGCCTTGTTTCTATATGTTTTCGTAGCAAGTGAAACACTTCCTAGTTCCTACTGATGCATTGTGAAATTATGTACTATGCTATTTAAATTTTAGATATTTTAGTAAGGCTAGGCAAGGATTTTTTTTCCTCAATTGAAAACATCATAACAGGATTCATAGGGCTCCAGGGATGATATGCAAGATCGCTATATGATTGGTAACTTGGTATCCTCCTGATGGCATCCTTAGCTGCAGCCAGTCACTGGGGCACAAGGAGAAGCTGCACTTTTGTCTCATAGCCAGAACAGTGAATGGTGTCCCACACAACAAACAACTCACAGTTCGAGTTGCTACCACTGAAAAAACTGATTTATTCCATGGAATCGATGGTTATTGGACAAATTCATGGATGCAATATACCAGGGCAGCTCCACCGTCAAAAGGTGCTTATGGGTGATACTCCTTGGTGAAATGCACCACAGAAAACCATAATGGTTCATCAGCCAAGGCCATCCTTAAGGCCAAGGACATTCTGACAATATTTATGGACCACGTAGCACAAAGAAGGAAAATCCAGTATTATAGATATTACATGGTACACAGAAAAAAGAAAGAGATCATAGAGACAAGCATGTGGCAGAGCCAGGACAAAACGAGAAGGTGGCAAGAGGATTGGAGCAACCAAATCACAGCCATTCATATCCAGAAGGCCAACCTCCACCTCATAACGCATATCCCTTGAGTGCCCAGGTGCTCACCCTTAAATCTCAGCACTTGCTGCACTTCTCACCCCCCCCCTAAGGAAAGGCTGCAATTGCAAGGTGTGTCAAAGAAGAGGGTAGCACCTGATCTACTTGCCTCCAGAAACAATGGCGTCTGCTACTCTCCTCAAATCGTCTTTCCTTCCCAAGAAGTCCGAATGGGGCGCCACACGCCAGGCTGCCGCTTCCAAGCCGATGACCGTCTCCATGGTTGTCCGTGCCGGCGCATACGACGATGAGCTCGTCAAAACCGCGGTATGCTTGCTTAACACCAACTGTATAATTCTACCATCTTACATGCAAACGAGTGCATTTGTTTCATGGGAAGCAACTTCTGGTGAGAATACAGCAGTTAGAAATGGAGAACTATTTGTATTGTCTAGTTATATGAAAACTATCGCTGATTAACAGATTAAGGCATAAGTCTTCCTTATTAGGATGGACAAGTCAACGGAAAATTATTTGGCTACCAAAACAACTAGTGCAAATCTACATTTTTAACTTATGTTGTTCTATATTGCATCAGTACAGTGACTTTTCTATATTAATCACTGCAAGCTAGCTGTAATGATAAGCGGGATGCCTTATGGCACACGGAAAGTTTACAACTCAAAGCATTTCAACCATCTTTATTTGAATCCATTTGTCATGTTTAACCTCAGCGATTCATCTGAAGGCTCATAAGTCACCACAAAACCACACCTAGTCACTTCTAAGCTTCGAATCCTTACTAGCTTAAAACATAAACTTTGAAGAAGTAAATTTCTACGAAATTTATTTCCTTGTGTTTTTTAAGATCTCAACCTTTGTTTTCCCTGCTGCAGAAAACTATCGCATCACCAGGAAGGGGTATCCTTGCCATGGATGAGTCGAATGCCACCTGTGGCAAGAGACTCGCGTCGATTGGCCTTGAAAACACTGAGGCTAACCGCCAGGCTTACAGGACCCTCCTTGTCACTCCACCAGGCCTGGGAAATTACATCTCTGGTGCTATCCTCTTTGAGGAGACCCTCTACCAGTCAACTGTTGATGGCAAGAAGATTGTTGACATCCTTATCGAGCAGGGAATTGTTCCCGGTATCAAGGTTGACAAGGTAGGCTGTCCTCTGATTCTACTCCAAATCTACACATGGTGTCAGAAAACTCAGCATTCTTCTAATACTGGTGCTCATTCTCAGGGTCTTGTGCCACTTGTTGGTTCCAACGACGAGTCATGGTGCCAAGGTCTTGATGGCCTTGCCTCCCGTGAAGCAGCGTACTACCAGCAAGGCGCCCGCTTCTGCAAGTGGTTAGAAATTTGCACCTCTAAGGACAGTTTACCTCAGATTAGGTCATAGCTCCATGCTTCCCTACCTGACATGAAGTTCTCCTGTAGGCGCACTGTTGTCAGCATTCCTAACGGCCCATCTGAGCTCGCTGTCAAGGAAGCTGCCTGGGGTCTTGCCCGTTACGCCGCCATCTCTCAAGTATTCTCGCCATTTCTTAACAGACCAAACTTTTACAGTGCAATGGCAAGGCAGGCATAAAATCCTAATAATATGCAAACTTCCTATTTGTCGATGTTCTAGGACAATGGGCTGGTGCCGATTGTGGAGCCTGAGATCATGCTCGATGGTGAGCATGGCATCGAGAGGACCTTCGAGGTCGCGCAGAAGGTGTGGGCAGAGACATTCTACTACATGGCCCAGAACAACGTCATGTTTGAGGGCATCCTCCTGAAGCCAAGCATGGTTACCCCCGGTGCCGAGTGCAAGGACAGGAACACCCCTGAGGAAGTAGCCAGCTACACCCTGAAGCTCCTCCAGAGAAGGATCCCCCCTGCCGTCCCCGGCATCATGGTGAGCGACCTTATGTACCTCACTTTAAACATAATGACGCATCTAGTTCTCATTGTTCAAGAATATACAAGTTATAATTGTGTCTTTTGTTCTGGTGCAGTTCTTGTCTGGCGGCCAATCGGAGATGGAGGCGACACTGAACCTGAACGCGATGAACCAGGCTCCGAACCCGTGGCATGTGTCCTTCTCCTACGCGCGGGCTCTCCAGAACACCTGCCTCAAGACGTGGGGAGGGCGGCCAGAGAACGTTGCGGCGGCGCAGGAGGCGCTTCTGTTGCGCGCCAAGGCCAACTCCCTGGCGCAGCTCGGCAAGTACACCAGCGACGGTGAGGCTGCCGCCGCCAAGGAGGACATGTTCGTCAAGAACTACAGCTACTGATCCATCGGCAGGCGAGCTATCTTATCTACCTATGGAGAGAGTGCTAGTAGCGCCTTGAGCAGCTTGAGGGCACTGTAGCCAGTGTGTCGTCGTTGTTACAGGTCGAGACCAGCTCTGGTCGAGAGACGGACAGAAAATATACTGTGTTTATTATTACCACCCTAAAGCAAAGAACTTGGAATGGTTTACTGCTGTACTCGCATGATTTTTTCTAGAGCACCTGCTGCATTTTGCTTGCCTCTGTATGAACAATCTCAACCGGCCCGTTTGGAAAGGGGTATTTTCTGTAAGAATCCTGGGAGATAAGATCTGTTTTCCTGCAGTTACACTGCAGATCTCGCGTGAAATTCTTGCGTTTCAAACTGGTCAATGTAATGCAAAAGGAAGAGCCTAAACATGGTGGAGCTGGTAGATGTGCTGAGGAAGGAGCAGACTATGGAGCTGGTAACGACAGAACGGGTTTCCACTCATTGTGATGTGGGAGCGAGGATAGAGTAAAATGCTGGGAGGGATCCAGAGAGGTGGAGGGGTGGTATATATAGACCAACACTACAGAAAAACGGAGAGACGCCGACGAACCGTTCGCTACGTTAATGGCTTAAACGGCGAGACGCCGACGACCGTTCGCTACGTCAATGGCTTTTTGTCGGTGTCGTTGGCATAGGACGCGAGCTGAGCACTCCAGTAAAGTAGTCGTTGGCGTAGGACAGGCTGCACCGACGACAGCCGTTGGCTTATGTTGGCCGTCGATGCAACATCCGGGGCACTTGACGGTATAGGGTTGTGCCGACGGCTTTTGCATTTGATTTTTTTCTTACATCATGCTTTTAATTTATAGTCTTAAAATGAAACAATATAAGGGTTTTGATTTTATAAAAATTGATTGCACCATATTTTTTGTACTTGTTTCACAGAAAAAAATCATTTTGACACTCAGAAAATAGAAAATAATACTTATAAAAATAATTTGAAATTTCTTTTGCCACCATTGTTTTCTATACCAGGATGCATCTATTTGTCAACTAGAACTTTATCACAAACTATGTCGTGAGAATGGCCATAATTTGGTCATTTGGCTTAAAACTTATAGATATTTACACATGATAGATCTTTTTGTGAATATTTCTTTTAGAAAATTGTCAAAATCAAATTTATCATTTTTTGTAGCAACTAGTATATATAAAAGGACTCCATGTGGAGGATATTTGTTTTTGAGTTTTTTCACTTTTTTTTTGAAAAAGGTCAAAATGACCACCATGGATATTCATCGAAAGGGGTCGAATTTTGAAAAAATATCGATATTTCTGTGATAGAACCACTACTTGTGTAGCTTTAAAATAATTCAGACCAAACTATTAAACACTTGTAGTTTAAATTTGGATTGCTTTCAATTTTTTTTGCATAAACTCATTTAACTAGGAGAAATCAGGTAGAAATCGAGAAAAATTCTAATTCTTGGGGATTATCCATAAAATGTGGAGTAATCTTTGTAAAAATTAGATGGGTGTTATTTTGCACCATTGTTTTGTACTTGCTTCACAAAAAAGTTATTTTTGGCACTTAGAAAATAAAAAATGGTATTCATAAAAATTATTTGAAAAATCTCTTCGACACCATTGTTTGTTATACCAAGATACACCTATTTGTTGAAGATGAAACCTTTATCATAAACTATGTCGTGGGAATGGCCATGACTTGATCATTTGGCTTGAAACTTATAGATGTTTATACATAATGGACCTTTTTATGAAGATTTCTTAAAAAATAAATCAAAAATAAATTTTATCATTTTTCATAGCAACTATTACACATAAAAGGAACCATGTTGGAGGATATTTTTTAAAGTTTTTTTTTTCACTTTGTTTGATTTTTTTTAAAAAGGTCAAAATTGCCACCATGCCTATTCATCGAAAGGGGTCGAATTTCTAAAACTATCGATGTTTTTGTGATATAAACACTACTTGTTAACCTTAAAATGATTTTAGAAAAATTGAGACCAAACTATCAGACACTTGCAGCTCAAATTTGGTTTAGTTTCGGAAAATCGGCATAAATTCGTTTAACCAGAGGAAATTAGGTAGAAATCGAGAAAAATTCTATTACTTGTGGATTATCCATAAAATGTGGGCTACTCATTGTCAAAATTAGATGGGTGTCATTTTGCACCATATTCTTTGTACTTGCATCACAAAAAAGTCATTTTTGACACTTAGAAAATAGATATGATATTTATAAAAATAATTTAAAAAATCCCTTCGGCACCATAATTTCCTATATCAAGATAGACCTATTTTTTGAATATGAGAACTTTATCACAAATTATGGCGTATGAATGACCATAACTTGATCATTTGGCTTGAAACTTATAGATAAAAAAATGTCAAAAATCAATTTTATCATTTTTCATAACAACTAGTACACAATTATGGACTCCATGCTGAAGGATATTGTTTTTGTGGGTTTTTTACTTTTTTTACTTTCTTTGTTTTTTTTTCAAAAACAGTCAAAATGTCCACCAGGGCTATTCATTGAAAGGTGATAAAACTATAGATATTTATGTGATATAACCACCATTTTTGTACCCTAATATTATTTTACAAAAAAAAATCCAGACCAAACTATCAAACATTGTAGATCAAATTTGGATTAGTTTCAAAAAATTGGCATAAACTAATTTAATTTGAAAAAAATTAGGTAGAAATTAATAATAATCCTAATACTAGTGGATTATCCATAAAATGTGGACTACTATCTATGAAAATTATCTGGGTACCATTTTGCACCATATTTTTTTGTATTTGTTACATAAAAAAATTCATTTTTCGCACTTAGAAAATGGGTTTTTTTAAGAAAAGCCTTCGGCACCATTGTTTCTTATACCAAAATACACCTATTTGTCAAATATGAGAACTTTAGCACAAATTATACCATGGTAATGTTCATAACTTGGTCATTTGGCTTGAAACATAGATGTTTATACATGATAGACTTTTTTGTGAAGATGATTTTTCAAAAGTTTGTTAAAAAGAAGTTTATCATTTTTCATAGCAACTAGTACCCATAAAATGACTTCATGCCAGAGGATATCTTTTTAAAGGTTTTTTCACTTTCTTTGATTTTTTTTAAAGTCGAAATGGCCACCATGGCTCTTCATCGAAAAGGGTCAAATTTTCTAAACTATCTATGTTTCTATGATGAAAAAGATGATATGGATGTCACATTTGGATTCCTCTCATTTTTCTAAATGATTTAGATATTTTATTTGATGAATTACGATTTACGGATTTAAATATATGAATTATTTCATATTAAATGGAAAAAAGGAAAAATAAAGTAAAATTCATTTTACTGTTATTTATTCAACGATTTTTATTACATAATAATTGTTGTTTATTCAAATGTTTTTTTGGAATTTGAACAATAGAGTATAACATCATACCTAGGGGTTAATATGATTGATATTGGATACTAATATCAACAAGATATATCATCATACACCAAGATGAGTGCTATCTCCTCCGTCTTCCCTACGACCGGGATGGAAATCCTCTCACCTTCTGATGACCGTAGATGACCTGCGTCAAAAGTATACGGTTAGGCTGAGGCTCCAAGTGCAAAGTGTATAGTAAGGGAAAAGACTTATTTTCCCCACGAGGGTGACTCGAGGGTTTATATCGAACTCTCGGGGAAATGAACCAAAAGCTGTTGTCTCCTTATCCTTCTTTATGAGACCTGCAAAACAAAGTAAATTGTTTTGTGCACTTAACCTCACCAAGTGGTTGTCAAGCACAAGGTGTGAGTAAAAGATATAAAAATAAAAATGCAAACTAGAAATAAAAATGCAATGATGATAAATAAATATGCAAGGATGGTGTAAAAATGATAATGGATGATGTTTTTGTGTTTTGTATTGTGTTTGCAAGATATAAAAGTATTTTTGTATTTTCGTATTTTTAAATGGCATAAAATGTAAAGTGCTTATAAAGTGTTCGAAAGGTGTTTCTTATGATTAAAAATGTACTGGGGTTCATAGTTTCACAAATGCACTCTCTCTTTAATATAGTGGTAGATAATGGAACATAGGAATTGACATATGGGATTGCAACAAGACAAGTTATTAATAATATGGGCATCACATCCTAACATAGAGATCTTTTGGTTATTAACCTCTCTTATACTCCACCAAGATGCGAACTAAATCATAACACCTCAGTAATTAAGATAGAACAGAGTATAGCTTTAAGTTCAATGACATGAAGTTAAAATAAGAACATGCTAGATCTAGTCATGGAGAATGTAGCAATGTCACCCACATCCCCGGTAGCATGGTATTTTCTTTATCCCTAGAGAGGCAACAAAGTATGGTAAAAACCCAAGTGGATCACGGTATTGCTGTCAACTTACCACAAAACTACCCCCCGTTACTCCAACTAATGCACACGTTCCCCCTCACATGCCCTCATAACAAGTTTGATTAGAACAAGTAAATAAGAACGGGGTACATAATATGCATCTACTTTCATAACATAGACATAACAATTGCAATCTTTCAAACATATATCAACTGAAGAGATCCACCACAAAGGTATTACATAGATGACCATAATCATGTTCAGCAGCTCATATGGCACTAATTAGTGAAGCTCAAGAGAGAGGAGAGATACATAATTTACTTCCACAAACCCATAGCCCAGGGGTGGACTACTCCCTCTTCATCATGGAGACGGTGGAGGAGTTGTGGAGAAGGTGGAGACCACACTGGCAGCACCCCACCGGAGTTTCCCCCCTCCAATCTGCAGCTCCAGGTCTTCGTTTCGTGGTTTCTGTGTTTCTGCGGCGCTCCCCCCGAAAGGCGTCGGGGGAGTATTTTTTATAATCGTTTTTAGGTCAAGACGGAGGCGTGGAGACGAAGATCGACGACATCGGAGCCACGAGGCTCCAGAAGGTGGGCCCCACGCGGCCAAGGAATCTGGCCGCATGGGCCACCCCTTTTGGTCCTCAGGCCTCCTCTCGTGCGCTTCCTTGGCTTCTACTCCTTCTTCCTTCCAAAAACTGATGTTCCCGAAGTTTCAGGTCATTTGGACGTCGTTTGGGTCCCTGAAACATTAAAATATAGAAAAAGGGGTTTTCTGACAGTGCAGGGTTAATTCCAAATAACTAGGGAAACTGTGAAATATTCCTAAAATCATTATAAAACATTGATATAACCCTTATATGATGCAAATATGATTGAAATATAAGTAATACAATGCAAAGTTCATGTATGCATTTTACATGCATCAACATCCCTAAGCTTAACCTATACTCGTCCTCGAGTATGAAGGTGATAAAAATAAACATGGACTTGGCATTTTATTACTATCAAAGGATATCAAAGATGATTGCTACATAGAGTCAAATGATTCATTCTTAATAAGGAGTAGCAACATAAAAGATATATTATCAAGATATATCAAATATTCAATGTAAAGATGTTCAATGATAATTCACAAAGTGTAACATAGAAGAAAAGTTCTATGGACCAAATGAATGCATAACAGAAAAGTAAAAGATATCCTATATTGGTCTTAGAGTATTCTTATAGAAATCTGAATATAAAAGGTGGACACTTTGAAAAGATAGATAAATAAGTAGAGGAATAACATGCAAGAGTATCATCTAGCTTCCAAATGCTTCAACTTAAGTTAATGTTTGCAATGTGGTGTCCATTGGTGTGAAGTTCTCATTACCCCTATCATAGCATCTTGAGTGATTAACAGTTGAAAGTGAAAGCAAATATGAGTTATGTGCTTGACATAGTATAGGTTGAATGTCTCATGCCCCTTGAAAACAAAAACCTCTCCGACTGGCTACACAACTTGGGCCACAAAGCAAGTGTAGGTTACAGTCATTGCAAGCAATAATAGCATCATAAAGAGTTTACTCCCGGGGTACCTCTTGTCCCATGACATAGAACAAGCCTATGTCAAAATGACAAGACAAACAAACACTTGGACAACCTCAACACTTTTTTTATTTAGCATGGCTTTTTTATTGAGAGGTGTATCATTGAAAGTCCAACATAGTTGTGTAAGTAAATTTCTACCATGCCTCTCTCATGGCTTGGGTTAGCCGCCCGGTGAGTCTCTCTAGACATTTATACTCACTCCCTAAACTTACCGAGTTTCCATCTTTATTTCACGCAATGTTAGGCATCCATAGACAAAAGCACATGATATCAACTTAAATGAGATAAAGAACACGTTGAAAGCTTGCCATGCAGGGGCGGGCCTAGCTGAAGTCAAAGGTATTCAGTTGAATACCCATTAATTTACTAAAACTACTGTACATATAGCATATGAGCTAACTCCCAACCAAAAACCTTTGTCAAGCCCATGACTTCATAATTTTAATCACAATGGGTCAAGTTTATTAAGTGCAATAAAAGTAATGTGTGCATCAAGTTCGTGAGAGCTTTTTAACCAACTTTACCCATAACAATCCCAATAACATAAGCATTTTAATTTGGAAGCATAGATAAAACAATATAACATGGTAAACATATTTGGAATAGCATATTAGCTAATAGGTAGATATGGTGGACTCACTGGAAAAACTTTGGTTGAAGGTGTTGGAAAACAAGCTTTTTACTTGTTGTAATTTTTGGGCTAGCAAGAGGGAGAAAGTTGACCATCTAAATGCATGCATAAGTGTCCATAGAGCTAATCATTCCATGTTAAACAAAGTAAATTAGCATTCAGCATCTAAAACATGAATAAGAAATAACTCTTCATAAGACACTTGCATATTAATATTCATTAGAAAGCATATGAAACATGCAACTATATGTATCTTTTTAAATCAACTCAAACATCTTCTTCTCAATATTTTTATAGCATCCAACTTAATTCAACCCAAACTTACAGTAGCCCTCTCATATTATAAATGAAAAGTGGTGGTCTCAAACAAAAAACCAAACCGAAATAACAAAAAGAACAAAAACGCCCCAAGTTTATGCGATAAAGTGCAATGAACGAAAAACAGAACTTAGACGTGTGCAAACCGAGAGTATGTTGGTTCAGTGGGGTTGTCTTCACATCCCCAAGCTTATGGTCTTCACCATCCTTGGATATCTCTTGGTGCATCTCCTCTAGTCCCTGTGAAAAAAACTTCAAAACACCGTTTCTCCCATTTCTTTTCTGTGGGGTGACATTAGTAGGCACAAAACAATAGAATTGCTTGCTGTATGAAATCCTTAGATAAACATAAGAAACATGTCCAGAAAGTGTATAATGTTGTATTACTTCTAATAAACTCAATTGGATAAAAAATATTCAAGTTGAAAGCTTAAAGAATGCATAAAACAAAATGGGACAGAATCTGTCCAGAAAAACAGCAGCAGCAAAACACATTTTTTACCCCACTTAAATATGTCGAAAAATTCTGAACAAATTCATGCTTACAGAGGGCAAAAAGTTGCAACTACAGTTCGGATTTCAGGTCCTTCGGAGTTACAGAATAGAAATGAAAAATCATACCGTGCACAGATTCGTGCTGGAATAAAATCTCCGAATAGAAAAAAGCAACCTTTCAAAGCCCAAATGGGTAAAACTTGGCACTTTATTAAAAATTCCAGAACCTAAACTAAAAACAAAGTATTTTGGTACAGCAAGAGGACACAAAGAAAATCTCAAATGAAAACAACCGGGTTGCCTCCCGTAAAACGCTTTCTTTATAGCCATTTAGCTAGGCTTACTTGCTTGATATTCATTGCGGACGAAGCTCATGAGGGAGCTTGAACTTTGGTGTGTCCCTCTTCCTTGGAAAGTGCTCCATGCACTTCTTGTGTGGGAACTGAAACTTCATGTTCCCTTCCTTTGAATCAATGATAGCACCTGTAGTACGAAGAAAAGGTCTTCCCAAAATGATAGGACTAGAGGTTTTATTCCCCATGTCCATTATTAAAAAGTCAACAGGCACAAAAGTCATATGCAACTATACCATAAAATCACTTACTTTTCCTAAAGCATATTTAATGGAATCATCAGCAAGTGCAAGTTCAATAGAGCATTTTTCTAGATTCTTTAATTCAAGTACTTCATATAATTCTTTAAACATAACAGAGACACTAGATCCTAGATCTAATATAGCATGGTGTGTCTCTTTTCCAATTGTTACTAATAACTTGGGAACCCATATATCCCCAAGCTTAGGCGGCATCATAGCTTCTTTGTTGTACCTAGCAATTTTCTCTTTTAAAACATGAGTAGCAATATAAGAACCAAAACCAGCTTGGTTAACATTAATGGAAGGATCACTAGCAAACTTTTGTAAGATAGACATGAGTTCATGCAAGCTACAATTCTCTAAGTCAATTAGTGGTTCCTTGACTTCACTAAGCATCTTAACTTCTTCAACTTTTCTTTCTAACTCAATCAACATAAGAGGATTATCACTTTTAGTTCCATTAGTTTCTTGATTCAAACCAATAAGATGAGACATAAATGATAACAAGTATTCAGGATATTTCAATAATTCATTAAAAGTTTCTTCCAAACTAGGTGGAACATTTTCAGCAATATTAATAGAACTCACTCCAACCACGGGTGGTGCTTGAGGTTTCCCTGCAGACATACTCAATAAAGTGGCTTGATTATCAGCTAGTTTTGAAAGGGCTTTGTCTAGTGCTTCAGTTTGTAGTTGTAACCCTTTAATATCTGAACTAATGCAAGCAACTGTAACATCCCAATATTTTGGAATGTTTGAAAGTCACTAAAATTTGAAACTTTTGTTTTTATTTAATATAAAACACTAAAAATTATAAAAGAAACCAAATATATTGGCAAGATGATTTAAAATTATTCAAATACACCTTCATCCTATAAAATGTTTCATTAGTTGATTTTGAATATTTAACTTTTGACTATTTATTATACTCAAAAACCATATTTGAAAAGTGCCTTAAAGTTATTAAAAAGTATGCCTGATTTGTAAAATGGTTTTCATGAATAAAGTCAACATAAAGAATGAAATGTTTCCCAAATGTATTTTAGAGAGTTTCAAATAATTCATATCATTTCAAACTTAACTTTGCATAAAGTATTATTGGTATGAAAATGAGTTTTAAATAACTTAATATCAAACATATATGATTGTGGTAATATTCATAAATTTTATTTAGCCCCAAAATAAATTTATTAAATCCCTAATTTCAAATCTGACATAAAAGTGTCAAATTTGTATTTTATGAATATTTCAAAATATGATTTTTCAAAAGTGTTCAAAACATGCCCACAAATGTTTTAAAACAAAGATATGATTTTTACAAATTTTTAGAATTTAATTTGACTCAATTTGGACCTCTAAATCAAAAGTTATAAGAGAAATCAGAAAAAGAAAAAGAAAATCACTTGTGACGTCAGCGATGACGTCATCACCTTCCTCAACCTCCGGCCGAGAATTCCGCCTCCGATTTCGTTCCCAAATCCGAGCGCAATTTGCGCGATTTGTTCCTTCGTTCGGCCCTATAAAAGCCCCAGCTCCGCCGCCTCCGTCCGCACCAAAACCCTAAAAACAAACGCCCCCAGGCTGCTCGGATTCGTGCCGCCATTGCCGCCACCGGTTTCTTGTTTTCCGGCGACACGGTACGACCCCGCCGCCCCTTCCTTGTCCTCCGTCTCTCCCTCACTTGCGCGATTCCCCCCCTAAGCTCTCTGGTTTGATTTTCCTGGAGCAGGTCTTCGGAGACGAGCACATCCCGACCTCGCCGAAGTCGCACGATATCCACTCCGGCCCTGCCTCGTTCCGAGACCCGAAGGGCGACGCCGAACCCTCCTTCATCCTCGACGTGACGCACCCCGTCCGAGGACGTCCTCCGCGAGCTTGGGGAAGAACCGCTACGCCCGGAGCATCTCCAACGGAGCCGAACGCCGCCGTCCCCTCCATCTCCGGCGACTCGCGCCGCCACCCGGTGGTCAACGCTCGGTGAGCCCTCCGATCTCAAAGCAACGGCCGAGATTATATCTTAAAAATCCAACCGGTACGATCCGTTGAGATCCGTCAGATCTGGATCCAACGGATCAGATCCAAACCACTTAACCACGTCAGCGCCACGTCGTTTGCCACGTAAGATCCAGTCAGCGCCCCCGTGGAAAAGGATTTTCTATTTAGATTTAATTTGGCTGTTTTACAGAAAGGCCCCTGCCTACTAGAATTGTTATAACTTTTTAACCCCAAATCCAAATTTAGCAAAATTTATATTTTTGGAAAGGCCTTGACATGTAGAATATTTTAGTTCTGTTAGAATTCAAATTTGACTTAGTTTAAATTATTCAAATTTCAAATTAAGAATTTGAGTAAATTTGTCATAACTCTAAATCCATAAGTCCAAAAATTGCAAATAAAATTGTTTTGGAAACCTTAGAATATGTGTTATCTTATGCTTCTGTTAGAAAATAATTTTGAGAATAATTTTGATGATTTAATAATCATAATTTTAAATTGAGTAAGTTTGAGTAATTTTGACATAACTTTTGATAGAAAAATCATTTTTGAATAAATCCAATTGCTATAAATTTGTTTAAATCCTCTCTATCCATTAGCACTGTTTATAAAATTTTGTTATAAAAATTTAATCACAGAAAACTTTAATCTTGTATTTACCCCTTTTATTATAATTTGCTATAGTAGAAATTAATTAAATTGCGTTTATGGATTCATGCATACTTTATAAAAATCACAAAAGTTAATATGTTTTTCCTTGTGATTAAAAAGTGCATTGCATGCATAGCATATTTTATTGTATAGTTATACTCCTCATAGGAAAACCTCTCTCTTAGTTTTCTCTAAGTATTTTGTTTAGGTTTACTTTTTCGACATAGTGGTTTTGAAAAAGTTGTACTTAGTCATACTTGGGATTCTCAACATGGAGCTAGAAGGCCAATGAAGGACTTAGCCAAGAAAACAAGACTTCAGAAGCATCTCCAAGGAGTAGAAGCACTTAGAAGAAAATCAAGAAGAAGTTCATGAAGACCAACCAACTACATTTTCTAAGTCTTGCTTCCTTTCTCTCTTTTCTCCCTTCTTCTCTTAGACCTCATGGTGACTAAGTTATATTCAAGACCAACCTGGATGCTGTCAACACCTTCAAGCCTTCCGAACCATCAACTCTACAAATTGCAATGAAGCCATCACATCAAGGAGAAAGCTACAAGGAAGCAAGGAGAAGATTCCTGGAAGACCAACTACATCCTTCTTTCTATCTTTTCCCTCTTTCCTAATTTTGTCTTTCACTTTAGACATAAACCACTTTCTTTTTGATCATGATATTACCACCTTTGAAGTATGTTGGATCCTAGCGGCATAGTGAGATGAAGCGGCCTGGAGACTAACCTTACATGTCCACGTACATGAGACCTGTTCCACAACATAAGTGGCTGGCCGGGTGTCTGTCTCTCTCACTATAGTGAATATCCAATTTACAAAGAGTTGTTAATAATTGTTGATCACCTTGAAGAATAGACTTAGTATTTTTCTCTAAGAAGTTATGCACTTCAAGACTAAGTCCTTAGAAAATGGTGTATCAACTTCTTAGAAATTATTTTAACTTGATGTGTTAACATCTAGTCCTTAGTTAAAATTCGACCCCAGGTGTTATGACTTTGGCCCTTAGTCATTTTTGACCAAATTCTTACCTTGCACTTAACTTAGAATATTTTCATGGCATGACATGCATCTCTAGTCCTTAGAAATATTTTGCACATCATGCATAACCAATTTTTCTTTAAAAGTTTTTGAAACTTGTTTGTTCATTATGTATTGTGTTGTTGTGTGATTGTTTATGATTTCTATGTATAGATTGAACGGAGAGCTCCGAATAACGTTGAAAAGAGTTTGTGAGCAAAGACATCATCCAAAGGCAAGTGGCACACCTCATAAATTTCCTAAGTATTTTGTCTATGCATGAGTAGATTATTTTCCTAAGCATGCGTAGGACTTAGTAGAAATGCTATGCAGACATGTTTAGATTTCCCTACTCCATTGTGTCTAGGTACCTATGTAATGACTTAGTAGAATTATTGATGCTATGCAAAAGATGTTTTATGAAAATATAAATTCTACTAAGTTAAGAAAGAACCTCCTGGGTGGATTGGTTGTATACGGAGGCGAAGTTGAGTGGCTACTCAGGACCATTTCTATGGTGTATACCTGAGTATGTGCACTTGTGGATGGCCACCCAGGGAACAAAGGGATCTGAAGAACTCCAAGTGATGTTAGCTTCCAGTGCAGCCATTGCCAATATGGGCTCTGGCTTGATCAACTAAGTTGCGTGGACTCGCCCCGGCTTGACAAGCAGATGTAGAGGGTGTTAGGTGGAACGGGTCAAGCCAGTATGGGGAGGGAAAATGCTTCTGAAAGATCTCGTCTCATTCTTCTCCTTTTCCTTATCACTTTCAGAGTGTAGAGGATAGTTTGGGCTGAATGGGTACAATGGTGAACGTGCACAACCTCTGCAGAGTGTAAAATCTAAGTACTTAGCCGTGTCCCCGGTTACGGACAATTTTGAGCAGCTGATCAAGGACGTCAACGGAGGATCCCACCATTCCAATTTCTAAGTTAAAACTTGATGGGTGAACAAGGGTAGAATGAGACAGTGGATTTCATGCCACGGATGTCTCGAATAGAAGAAAAGTGTTTTCAGAAGAGTTAGGAAAAATTGGCTTTATGCAAAATAGCCTTGAACTCCACGAGCCAAATATGCATATAGGTTATTAGAGTTATTCCACTAAGTGTCCACCATAGTGTCACTTGCCAGTTCCATTTTTAAATGGTTCTGACCCACGTTGCTACAATATTTTTCTTATTGCAGAATGTCCAGATGACGAGTGAGGTGTCGTTTAAAGGTTTCGAGTCTGCAACCAACATGTTTTCGCCTGTGGCAACATGAAGATGATGGAGACTCACTGCTATTGTATTTCCGCTGTTTACTATTTCCAATGCTAGCTTTATGCTATGCAATTTGTAATGAATATTTTGTAAGTCTGGATCATCGATGTAATAAAATTGATACTTTGTTGTGATATTACATCGTAAACTGTGTGTGCAAACGAATCGATCCAGGGATTTCCACTATACACAGGGACTTGCCATTTTCTAAGTGCAGGTCCGCTACAGCAACAGACTTATTCAACTCTTGTATCATGTTATTATGACTAGCAACTTGTTCCATGAGAATTTTCTTAGTATCAAAATTATCGTTACTTGATGGCATAGTCTTCCACTTATTATCATTATTACTAGGATATGGAACAAAATGGTGGGTGTTTGGAACATATGGAGGTTTATTATAGGAATTATAATTATTGTTACCAAACCCACTATTACCATATCTAACAAAGTTAACATCAACATTCTTAGGATTATTACCAACTAGTTCTTGCAAAGGAACATTCTCAATATTTTGTTTATTAATAAAAGTAAGAATAGCAGCAATTTTAGATGACAAATCACTATTTTCTTCTATGGAGTTTACTTTCTTAGGGGGATTAGGTGCTCTTTCAGTGTTCCATCGACTATAGTTTTGC
This sequence comes from Poa annua, assembly GCA_026929855.1. NCBI lineage: Eukaryota > Viridiplantae > Streptophyta > Magnoliopsida > Poales > Poaceae > Poa > Poa annua. Next base: position 45,528,578 of record CM049434.1, read on the forward strand.
AAAATACTTTATGACCCACAAGTATAGGGGGTGTATCGTAGTACTTTCAATAAATAAGAGTGTCGAACCCAACGAGGAGCAGAAGGTGCTGACAAGCGGTTTTGATGAGGATTTCACTGTAAACACTAGCAGACAAGTTTTTAGGAGTTTTTGATAATACAGATAAATAAAGTGCGAGTAAATAAAGCGCAACAATTATAATTGCAGCGAGTGGCCCAATCCTTTATAGAGCAAAGGACGAGCCGGTTTGTTTACTTATGATGACCAAATGTTCCTGAGGACACACGGGATTTCTGTCTAGTGCTTTCGCTTCATATAGATGATTAATCTTTAGTGTTTCAATTAGTGTTGTGTGGGTGAACCTATGCTAATGCACCGCCCTTCCTAGGACTAATACATACTTGTGATTATACCCCTAGTAAACATCCGCAAATACCAGAAAGTAATTAAGATAAATCTAACCACAGCCTTAAACTCTGAGATCCTACCATCCCTCATGCATCGAGATACCAACGGGGGTTTAGGTTTCTGTCACTCCGGCAACCCCACAATTAATATTCGAATACACAATGCATTCCCCTAGGCCCATAAAGGTGAAGTGTCATGTTGTCGACGTTCACATGACACCACTAGAAGAATAGCACCACAACTTAAATATCAAAACATCAAATATTATTCAACATAGTTGACTACTAACATCTAGACTTCTCCCATGTCCTCAAGAACTAAACGACTACTCACAACACATCATTTGGAACATGATCAGAGGTGATATAATGATGGGTAACAATCTGAATATAAACCTTAATTCAACGGTTTCACTCAATAGCATCAATAACAATAGTAATCAACACTGGGAGAGTTTCCCCTATCAAATAGACAAGATTCAGCCCTAGATGTTACAGCGGGAACGGAGTGGAACGATGGAGATGACGGTGTCGGCGGTGGAGATGGTGGTGATGATGATCTCGATGAAGTGCAGCTCGATGACGGTGACGATGGCAACGATTTCCCCCCCTCCAGGAAGGGATTTCCCCGGCAGATTTCTTCCTGCCGGAGAGCTTTTCTCTCTCTCGTGTTTTCCGCCTCGTGGAGGCGGCGAAATATTTCTTCGAGCCTCCCCCGTGTCTTAGGTTTTCGGGGGGATGAAGTACGCAAGAGGGCGATGCCAGTGGTGGGCCAGGGCGGCCTCACCACGTGCCGGTGCGGCAGAGGGGGGAGCCGCGCCTGGGCATGGTCTGGGCCCCCTGGGGCCCACCTGGCTCTCCCCTTTTGGCCTCCTCCGTGATCTGGTAAAATAGGAACTTCTGCCTGGTTGGTTTTGTTTTCTGATCTTCGCAAATATTGTATCTCGACGGTGCTTTTTCCAGCAGAATCCAGACTCCGGTGATCCATTCTCCAATAATCATTAAACATGCAAAATAGATGAAATAACATAAGTGTCATCTCTAAATATGAAATATATCAATGAATAACAGTAAATTATGATATAAAATAGTGATGCAAAATGGACGTATCAACTCCCCCCAAGCTTAGACCTCGCTTGTCCCCAAGGGAAAGCAGAACTCAGTAAACATGACCACAAGTTTATGGAGTGACGTGTCGATAAAGAATATATGGACAAGAAGCATCACATCTATTAATACACAAGTCCTCTTAGATAACAACTCCATTCATATAACTCAACTTGTAACAAGTAAAGGCAAATCACAATAAGGTGCATAGGGATAATCAAGTTGGTGTTGGCAAACTTCGTTCTTGGTCAGAGAACAATGAACAAATTGAACTTACTCTTCAAAACAGGCCTCTTACAGTAGTTACTAACTTTCAAAGTTATATCTATGAGATAACAACATTGTGCTAAGCAAGGAAGAAATAAAGACATGATTAATAATACAAATGTATAGATGGTTGAATCACAACAACTCAAATGCTTGCTTAAGACAGAAGGAAATAGGTTTACTGACTCAACATGAAAGTAAAAGATAGGCCCTTCGCAGAGGGAAGCAGGGATACAAGCATGTGCTAGAGCTTTCTAGTTTTTATTGGTTTTTGAAATCATATAGAGAGCATAAAAGTAAGTTTTTGAGCGGTGTTTGTCGTTATCAACAAATGATAATAGAGTTCTTGTCATCTTCCATACAAAGCAAGTTTAGAGTGGTTCCGAATTATTTAGTAACAAGCATTTATAATATGCAGTTTATTTATATAACTTGACACTCCTCCCAACCTTTGCTTTCACAAACCATGGCTAACCGAATCCTCGGGTGCCTGATGCACACGGTGTTGTTGTTGGGAAACCCCAAGAGGAAGGTATGATGAGTGCAGCAGCAAGTCTTCACTCAGTTATGAAACCAAGGTTATCGAACCAGTAGGAGATGAAGAACACGTCTGAAGGTCTCCCTAGCAATGGTGCCAGAAAACAGCTTGTTGGCGCGAAAGGGAGGTGGAACCTGCACAACACAATCAAACTACTTTGCCCCAACGAAACAGTGAGGTTGTCAATTTCACTGGCTTGCTGTAACAAAGGATTAAACGTATGTGTGGAGGATGATGTTTGCAGAGAATGAAAGTAACAATTTGCAGTTGGTTGTATTATCAGTTTAAAGAAAAGGACCGGGGTCCACAGTTCACTAGTGGTGTCTCTCCATAAATAATAATAATAGCATACATGTGGGTAAACAAATTACAGCTGGGCAATTGACAGAATAAAGAGCTGCATAATGATGCATATACTAATGTCATGATGTCTAGTGTGAGATTCATTTGGGCATTACAACAATATACATAGACCGTTCCAACCGCATCTATGACTAATAATCCACCTTCCGGTTAGCGTCCGCACCCCTTTCAGTATTAAGTTGCAAGCAACTGATTATTGCATTAGGCAAAGTGTGTAATGTAAGTAATACAATTATCCTTAGACAAAGTACTACTGTTTTATCCCTAGTAGCAACAGTACATCTACAATCTTAGACCTTGCTGTCACTACCCCAGATTAAATAGAGACATGAACCCACTATCGAGCATAAATACCCCCTCTTGGAGTCACAAGAATCTACTTGGCCAGAGCATCTACTAGCAACGGAGAGCATGCAAGATCATAAACCACACACAAAATGATATATTATGAAGAAAATGACATAGTATTCAATATCCATCGGATCCCAGCAAACACAACATGTAGCATTACATAAAGATGATCTTGATCATGATAGGCAGCTCACAAGATCTAAACATGATGGCACAATAGGAGAAGACAACCATCTAGCTACTGCTATGGACCCGTAGTCCAAGGATGAACTACTCACGCATCAGTCCGGAGGCGGGCATGGTGATGTAGAGCCCTCCGGTGATGATCCCCCTCTCCGGCAGGGTGCCGGGAAGAGGTTCTGAACCCTCCCGAACTAGGGTTGACGACGGCGGCGGCTCCGTAAGGGTTTCTGGAAAAGTGTTCGGGTACTAGGTCTTGTATTGTCGGGAGCTTTAAATAGGCGAAAGGGCGAAGGCGGTGGAGGGCCGAGGCTCCCTCATGAGGTGCTGGCGTGGCAGGGGTGGGACCCGCGCCAGCACCTCATCTGGGGGCCTCGTGGCCCCTCTCTGTTAGCTCTCCGGTGTTCTGGAACCTCCCGTGAAAAATAGGGACTTTGGTATTAATTTCGTCCAATTCCGAGAATATTTCCTTAAGTGGTTTTCTGAAACCAAAAACAGCAGAAAACAGGGAACTGGCACTGTGGCATCTTGTTAATAGGTTAGTCCCAGAAAATGCATAAAACAATACAAAGTGTATATAAAACATGTAGCAATTGGTATAATATAAGCATGGAACATAAGAAATTATTGATACGTTTGAGACGTATCAAGCATCCCCAAGCTTAGTTCTACTCGTCCTCGAGTAGGTAAAACGATAACAAGAATAATTTCTGAAGTGACATGCTTTCACACAATCTTGATCATATAATAATGTAATGCATGTAAATTGAGATCAAATGAATAAAAGCTGTAGTTTATATTGATATCAAATGAGTAATGAATAAACAAGTAGGAAGAACAAAGTAAAACTTTCAATGAATTAGTACTAGAGAACAATCAACCGTGCAAAGTAGATATTTAAAGATGATTTAAGATTCAAGAACAACAATATAATCATCTAATGAATCAAACACTCATGACAACTTTGTGAAAGGATCAAGTCAAGCAATAACAATATGCACGTAGAAGATCATCTCTCTATTTGTTCACTCAAAAACAAGCAAGTGTTCAGCGTTGGTTCCTGGCACCAGGATATTGTGGCTAAAAGAGTAATAATGGGTGAAAGGGCATGTGGCCTCATGTATGGTTTTGGTAATTAATGACAATCCCTATGAACTAATGTTTGTATTGAGCATATTGCAAGTATGTCTTGAAGTTGTCAAGACATCACCTATATGAAGAAAGATGGGATGATACGAGGTTGGTCAAGATGTTGATCAACACACAAAGCTACAAGTTGTACCAAGTGGATCGTGTATCTCTTGGGATGGTAATCTCTTGTCCATATAGCTTTGTGAACTAACTCAACTGTGTGTGTGGTATCTATATGTGGGTTAGGTATTTTCCCATGGGCTTGCAACAAGAAGAACATCTCATATAGCTCATGGAGGATGACGTCATGCGGTGATCGTCATCAAAGTTAAGAAGTGCAAGACCAAGAGAAGCATTTTGGAGATATCTTATGCTTGTAGCTTGGAGGTCAAAATGAATACATGAAGACGAAGCTAAGCGAGGCTCTCCCATAATGGAGTATGGGGGAGTATTTGGAGAAGTCTTCATCAAGCATGTGCTAGCAAGCGCAATCAAGAAAGGTGGTCCACTTGGAGAGATCAAAATCGTCATCATCTAGCTCAAGTGGAATTCTCAAGGCAAAGGTATGATCTTGATAGGGCTATAGGATAGATAGGCGTACTATCAAGAGGGGCTCTCGAGTGAGTAACTTGATCGCATCTTTGTGGAGAGCTCAAACCTTTGCGAACTTGGCATATCATCTTTCTTGTTTCTTATTTGGTTTTTCTCGTTGTGAGGTTTCGGAGCTTGTTGTGATCTTCATAACAAGCTCAAGTTCATCAAAAACAAAGTTCGTATGAAAAGCTTCTTGGTTTTGATGTTGGAGGTTTTACCGGTTGTTCCTTTTTCGAGAGGTTTCATGTTTCCCCATTTGGTTTTAACCTCCCATTTTGGACTATGATGTTTCTCTGCATTATCTTGTAGAGTTCTTCGTTGTGATTCCAACGAGCCAAAAATCATCGAAAACGGAGTTCGGATGGTCTAAGATATTGTCGTTTTCGTGTTGGTATTTCTGCAGTTTTTGGGAGCTCGGAAATTTCCGAACCTGGGCCGGAAATTTCCGAACCGCGCGAATTTCAGTACTGTTTTCGTCCAGAAAACTTCGGAGATCTTTTCGGAAATCTCCGGGGGTCGGAAATTTCCGGCCCTAGGCCGGAAATCTCCGGTCTAAGCTGCTGTAACGGCTAGAATTGTGGAAGGGGTTTAAATACCCCTCCCCTTCTTCTTCCTTGAGCTTGCACGACTTTCCCCTCTCTCTCCCACCATTGTTGACCTTGGAAAGCTTGCCCCCTCTCAATTTATCCCATGATTCTTGCATATCTTTGAGGGAAAAGTGAGAGGAGATCTAGATCTACGTTTCCACTAATCCATCTCTTCTCTAAGTGAGGGGAACCTAGTGGATCTAGATCTAGGAGTTCCTTTGTGGTTCTCCTTCTTTGTTCTTCCTCTCTTCTCCCCCCACAAGCATTAGTTGCTTTTGGCGGGATTTGGGAGTGAGGGATTTGACTCCTTTGTGGTTTCTTTGTTCTTCCTCTCTCCTTCCCCCATAAGCATTAGTTGCTTTTGGTGGGATTTGGGAGTGAAGAACTTGTGTTCTTGCCATTGCATCGGTTTGAGCCCTCCACGTGATTCGTGGTGGTGAAATTCGTGAGCTTGTTACTCTTAGGTCCTTGGACCCTAGACGCCTTAGTGGCCGGCCTTTGTGGCGGAGACCTTTTGTGGTCGGTTAGGACCTTTTGTGGTCAAGGCCTTTGTGGCTAGTTGGGACCTTTGTGGTCAAGTTGGACCTGTTGTGGTCAAGACCTTGTGTGGTCTTTTGGGAGCCCCCAATTCGGTTGTGGGTGTGTGCCCCAAGGTTGTTGTACGGGATTGTTCTCCGCCCCAAAGGAGTTCATAGTGGAAGGTGAACCCGGACCTTTGTGGTCGAGTTCATCGGAGAATAAGGTGAGGCCTTTGTGGCGTTGAGTCGGACCTGTGGTGGTCACTCACACCTCTCCAACGAGACGTACTCCCCTAAGAAGGAGGAACTCGGGAATACATCCTCGTCTCCGCGTGCCTCGGTTATCTCTATACCCGAGCTCTTTACTTATTCACTTTACATTGTGATAGCCTTCGTGCTTGAAGTCATTTACATTGTGATAGCCTTCGTGCTTGAAGTCATTTACCTTGTTATCACTTTGTTGCTTGTCTTGCTTAGCATAAGTTGTTGGTGCACATAGGTTCACCTAGTATATTTAGGTTGTGTTCTTGATAAGTTAAACACTAAGTTTTATTCCGCATTTATCAACCCTAAATTGTAAAAAGTGTACCTCGCCTATTCAACCCCCCCTCTAGGCGACGTCTTTCCTTTCAATTGGTATCAGAGCCAGGTTTGTCGAGGAATGAACTCCCACGTAACAGGGGTAGTCTCGCCCCGGGAAGAGGTTCGAAGGGGGACTGAACACGGAGGTCAAACCCTCGATGCACGCCGCGACGTTGCTCGCGGTGCTTGGAGCGGAACTGCACGACAGAGAGTGACACCGGCCCTTACCCAGGTTCACGGCCCTCAAGGTGAGGTAACACCGCTACTCCTGCTTGTCTCGATTGCACTGTGGTGACTGTTGTACAACTAGCCTCCGGGCCTTCAGAGGGTCCGGAGGTGGAGGACGCTATTGAGCTGGGGATCGAGTTTCCGGATCCCCTCCTACGGAAGTGCCCCTTCTCCTTAAATAGCTGCCCCGGGCCTCATCCCTGCGATCTGCGCAGTGGACGGGTTCCCACATGGCCACCAGTGGCGGAGTGGGGTGCACTACTGCTTGCTCGTTCATGGACTCGGTCCATGGTCGCAAAGCCTGTCTTCGTGGCAGAGCAGCTGTCTCCTCCGTCCTTGGACGCGCCTCTTCCGTGTTAAAGCGGCGCATTGTGGCCGACAAGTTGCAGACTTGGCAGAGCGGCTCGCAGGCGCGGCGGAGACCGTGGGGTGTGCCCGCAGTGACGTCGTCGTTGGAGCGTTGTGCCGGCCAACTGCTTTATCACCAAAGAGGAAAGCTTCGTTGGCGGCGCAGGGGACACAGAACTTTGTTGACCCCTTTTATCATGGGAGCGGCAACTGTGACGCTGTTGCTGCCGTGCGCGCAGACGCGCGCGTCACCCTGCGGCCGCAGCAGAGCCCATGTGCGCTCTGCAGCGCTTCCTTCGTCGCGAAGTACCCCCTCAGGGGCCTGAGGCTCTCGAGGGGGAGGGGCCGGACCGGCTCCCTGCAGGGGGGGAGAGTCCTCGAGCGGGACGCCCTCGGGGGGAGCCCCCTTCAGGCCCCTTCCAGCGCCTCAGGTCCCCCGTAGGGGTTTCTCCCTCGGGGGGAACCCTCCAAGCGGTTGGCTTGGTCCTTAGTCGTTTTGTAGACGCTGTCGCGTGCGCAGCCCGTGGAGAGTGGGCTATGCACACCCTAGAATCCACTGGGCCGACAGTAGCCCCCGGGCCCATGATGGGCACGTCGAGGCCGATTGGGACTTGGCGAAGCGTCATGGGCCCAATACCGCAGGCGAAGCGTTGTGGGCCCGGAGCTGCGGGCGAAGCGCCGCGGGACACGCGTCACCTGGTGGAGGATTCGCGGCGTCTCGGCTACTCCGGCGGGAACGTGCGTAGCGGGGGGGGGGGGGGGGGGGGGGGGCACCACGCCCGCCACGATCTCCACTACCGCGCCTCGGTAACCGCACGGACGGGGTTAAAAGCCGCGCGCTGTCCGAGCCGCAGTCATTACCCCGTCCTGTCTTGTCTCTCCAGTCCATCGGTTCTCCGCCTCCTAGACTCCCGTCTCCAGTAAATCTTCCCCATCTCCGGCCGACTCCTTCCGTCCTCCGAGCTCCCGTTCTTCGCCGACAATGGGAGGATCCAAGGGCAAGAAGACAGCGGCCTCGGCCCGCCATGGCACACAGGGAGAGGCGGAGTTCGGCCCCGCTCTGGTCGGGGCACGCATCGACGCGACGGCGCTGGATAAGATCCAGCACCTGGTCGCCGGGAAGCACAACGAGCACGGCGCCAGCGCCATTCTGCCTGCACGGACCGGACGCTTTCCCGCCGGCTACTACCCCATCTTCCTCCACACTCTCTTCGCTGGGCTGGTGCCGCCGTACTCTCCTTTCCTCGAGGCCGTCCTCGAGTTCTACCAGGTCCACCTTCTGCACCTCCACCCCAACGCCATCCTTGTCCTCTCCATTTTCGCCTTCTTGTGTGAGGCGTACTTGGGAGTGAAGCCCTCCATCGCTCTCTTCCGAAGCTTCTACGCTCTGCGGAATACTGCGAGGAAGGAGCGGACGGGCTGTGTATCCTTCCGCATCGCGGACGGCATGGGAGATGTCTATATCCCCATGGCCTGGAACGGCGACAAGCCTGTGACGGCGGTGTCGAAGAAGGTGGAGGACTTCAGGCAGAAGTGGTTCCTCATCCGCGTTCCCTCGGAGAGCTCCCTTCTTGAGGTCCCCGAGGCGGCGCCGGTGAAGAACACCCATTGGAGCATGCGCTCCCTGGAGGGGCAGGAGATAGCCGGCCTCGTGGGCCACCTGAAGGCGCTTCGCGAGCACGGCCTGACCGGCCAGATGGTGGCGGCGGAGTTCGTGAGGCGCCGCATCGCCCCCCTGCAGGCGCACAAGAAGGCGATGTGGGCGTACTCAGGGCCTACAGACTCGCTGCGGCTGCACCTGAGCGACCACCGCCCCGCAGTCGTCGAGGTCATCCTAGGAGGCCTCTTCGTCAACCCGGAGGTGCCCGAGAGGGTTCACGTAGCGATACGGCCCCTCTTTGAGGTTCCGGACAAACGCCGGGCCATCCTGGCGGACGCGCCCGCATTCACCCCGCTAGGGCTGGCGGGGGATGAAGAGGAGGAGGGGCCCATGCCAGCGGGCACCACCGAGTCGCCAAGCGCGTCTGACTCGGAGCAGGGCGACGCGGAGACGAGGGCGGGGCCCTCTGCCGGCGTAGGGAGCTCGGCGGGCGTGGGGAGTTCTGCCGGCGTTGCGCCCCCGGCGGGGGAGGCTGACGAGCATTCCTCCGGCGACAGCGAGGAGGCCGCGGCGGGGCGCTACGAGCCGAGGACTAAGGCGGCCCACGACAGGCCCGCCGGGGAGCCCCCGAACGCTCCCCACAAGAGGAAAGCCGAGGAGGCCCTCGAGGCGGAGGCGCGGGCTGTGCCTTCATGGCGCTCGCCTGGCATGACGTGGGTGGACACCCGCGCCAAGAAGACGAGGTAAGATTCTTTTACCCTTCTCTTTCCTTTCTGAGTCCAGCTTGCTTGCTCTTGTTTCTTGACCAATTCTTTGCCTTTCACCACAGCAGCCCCGCTCCTGCGAAGCGCCGCAGGCTTCGGAAGGCCGCAGACGTGAAGAGGGCCGCCCCTGACGCCGCACCAGAGGCTGAGGCCGGCGAGGCCGCGGCGGCGGAGGCCTCGAGGCCTACAGGCTCTCGGGAGGAGGTACCTCAGGCGGAAGCATCTGCGCCGCCACCCGAGGCAGAGCGGGTGGAGGAGCAGGTGGAGAGGGCGCCCACTCCTCCCCGCGCAGCTACCCCGCCAGCGCAGCCAGAGGCTCCTGCGGGTGCCGAGTCGGCGCCGAGCCCTCCCAAGTCTCGCAGGGAGGGCACTCCACCGCCGCCACCGGGCACCGCGGGGGAGGAGGAAAACGCAAGGGCCGGGCCTCACGCCCCTGTCCCGGAGGCGGATCGGGAGGTGCCGCACGAGGGGGGAAGCACAGGGGGCCGGGGACCGAGCACGGAAGAGGTCCTGCCTCCGAGCCCCCAGGCCCACGCGAGGGCGTCTGCCGCGGAGCCGGACGCGGGCGCGGGCCCTTCTAGGCCGCGCGGTCCGCCCCAGGGCCTTGCTCTGGGCCGGTTCGACTGGGGTCGAGGGCGCCGCGACGTCGCCTTCCGCTTCGTGCGGGAGTCCCTGGAGGGGCTCGAGGCCTACCTGGCCACCGAGGACCAGGCGCTCGCCCGCCAGAGAGACGAGCTCGCCGACGCCTGGGCCGCCTTCCACGCGGCGGTAGAGGCCCGGCGCAAGAGCGACCAGGCGCTGCAGGCGGAGCGCGAGGAGGCGGCGCGCTTTGCCGAGGAGGTTCGCGAGGGGGCCTTGCGTGAAGCTGAGGAGCTCCTGCAGCCCCTGAGGGCTGAGCGCCAAGCCGCTGCCGAGGACCTCGCTGCAGCCAAGGCAGAGCGGGAGGCCGGAGAGCACTCGCTGGCGGCGAAGCACGCCGAGCTCGTCGAGCTCGAGAAGAAAATCCTGGCGGATGCCGGGGTGGTGCGGACCGCCCTCGAAGAGCTCCGCACGGGCCTGGAGGCCCGCGGGCGCGCTTTGAGCGAGCGCGAGGAGGATGCTCGCCGGCGCGACGAGCAGCTGGCGCTGAGGGAGCAGGAGCTGTCCGGACAGCGCACGGCCCTCGAGGCCCGCGAGGACAGCGTCGCCACGGCGCTCAGCAAGCTCGAGCGCGATGTCGCCGCCCACAAGGGAAATGTGGAGCGCGCCAACACGCGGCTTGCCGAGCGGAAGGAGGAGCTCGACAAGGCTCTCCGGGAGAAAGAGCAGAAGATCCGCGCCGCCGTCTCCCAGGACTACAAGGAGAAATTCTCCAAGCAGGAGGACCGCTTCAAGGCGAGGCTGGAGGAGAGCGGCGCCCGGGTCAAGAAGCTCGAGAAGGAGAACGCCAAGCTCGCCGCCAAGGTGAAGCGCGAGGCCGATCGCCGCCTCGCCGCCGAGAAGGCCCGAGATGACACCTCCCGGGACCTCGCCGCCCTCACGGGGGATATGGAGGAGATGACCCGGCAGGTGGGGCCTGCCGTGGAGAAGGCGGTGGAGGCGGCGGAGAGTATCCAGGCGGCGCAGGTGCTGTCGCAGCAACGGGAGCGCATGTTCCTGTCCTTGACGGGACGGGGTCGTGAGCTTGCCGCGAAGCTGGGGGCAGAGGCGCCAAGCGTTCCGGCTCAGGGCCACGCCGACGCCGCCACCTACCTCCTGTACTTCGAGCAGCTCTTCGCGGCGCTTGAAGGCCCTACCGCGGAGATCCGCGACGTGGTTGAGGAGGAGTGCCGTCAGCTTCTGGCGGTGGCGGTGGACCGCATCTTCTCCAACCTCGTCCACCTCCAGCCCGGGTTCGACCTCGCCACGGTGACCGAGCCACTGGAGGGGGACGCTGCGTGGAAAGCCTCCAGCTCCGTCCGCGACCAGGTGGACGACTTCTGCAGCCGCTTCAGGCGGGCCGCTGCAGAGGAAGGCGGCGAGGGGAGCGAGCCCGAGGAGGAAGAAGAGAGCGACCAGGACGACGCTGAGGCCTCCGACTAATCTCCTCCTGCAACGCGTCGCGCTTGCAGCGCTTTTAGGGGCGTTTGCCCGTTAGAGAATTTCATTTTCCACCTTGTAATTTACTTCTTCACTTCGTAAACATTTTGCTATCGATTAAGTGTGCGCTCCCTTCGAGGGGTCTTTGCTTCATCTCCATGCCTTTTTTGCTCTGCGTCGTTGGACCCTTCCCCTCGCGCTATGACTCCTGCCGCTGCGGTATGCTCGAGCAATGACTCGGCAAGGCCGGGGGGAGTTTAAGGCTTGGGGAGGTAAGAGCCCTCAAGTCGCGATGCTGAGGGCCCCCCTTTGACGCGCAAGCAGTCCACGGAGAGTAAGGAAAGAACCGCTTGAGGGACGCAGAGTGCTTATGAGAAAAATGCGAGGATTCCCTTGAGGTGGGCGAAAAACTTAGCTTCGCGAGGCGTTTTCCCGGTGTGGGCCTTCTCTGGCGGAGTTCTCCCCTTCAGGGGCCGAGGGTTCTCCTCCGCAGGCCTGGTGGGGACTTTCGCTCTCTGTGGATGTTAGAGGGGCGAGCCGAAACGCTAGATCACAGCATCAGGGACTAATGCGCGCTTATAGGTCCCCTCAGGCGTTCCTTGCGAGGAGAGAGAGTACCAAGGTCCTTTGAAGAGATGGCGTGCTTGGGAGGGCCTGCCCTCTAGCCAGAGCTCGGATCCTTGGGTTTTGCAGTACTGCTGGTGTGTCACTTGAGGCACTGGCACCGTACTCAGCCCCCGCTCGCGAGGTACGCATGTGAAGAGATATAAGTGCCCATTTTCAATAAATGAAATAAAGCTGTAATAAACTCACCACCAAAATATTACGTAGCGGCGCTGTAGCGCATAGTTCACTTGGAACGAAGATGGCGCTGGAGCGCAAAGTTCACTTGGAACGAAAATGGCGCTGGAGCGCAAAGTTCACTTGGAACGAAAATCGGTTCATTACACTTGGGTTTGCCAAGCTAACGTTCCTTCCATGTCGAGGCATGGGGACCACCCATTAGTGGCAGAGGTTCACTGCGGCCTGCGGGGGCTCATTTGCAGGAGAGCTCGGAGGGCTGGGCCTCGGGAGAAGCTTTGAGAAGCTTGGAGGTGAAGCCGTGAGCTTCCCTCTAGAGACAAAAAATGCCTGGCGTGACTGTGATCACGGGTAGAACTTGCGCAGATGCGCGATGTTCCACGGGTTCTTGACGGGGATGCCGTCCTCGGTCTCGAGGCGTACTGCGCCAGGCCTGGCGACGTGGGAGACCCTGTAGGGGCCTTCCCACATCGGGGAGAGCTTGTGGAGACCTTCCCTGGAGAGGATTCGCCTGAGGACGAGGTCGCCCGCTTCAAGGGTGCGTGAGCGCACATGGCGGCTGTGGTAGCGTCGCAGGTCTTGCTGGTACCCTGCCGCCCTGAGGGCGGCCTGACGGCGCAGTCCCTCGAGAAGCAGCAGGTCGTCGTTGTGGAGGCCCTCTTGGGTGTCCTCATTAAAGGCAAGGACCCGTGGCGATCCATGCTTGATTTCTGCGGGGAGGACCGCCTCGGCTCCGTAGACCAGAGCGAACGGCGTTTCGCCTGTAGGCCTCGAGGAGGTTGTGCGTATGGACCAGAGCACTGAGGGGAGCTCGTCAATCCAACCCTTGCCGTGGCCCTTAAGGATGTTGAAGCTCCTGGTCTTGAGGCCCTTGAGGACTTCTGCGTTTGCTCGCTCGGCTTGACCGTTGCTGCGTGGGTGAGCTACCGAGGCGAAGCAGACCTTGATACCAAGTTTGTCGCAGTAGGCTCGGAAGATGCCGCTGGTGAATTGCGAGCCGTTGTCAGTGATGATGCGGTTGGGCACGCCGAAGCGGCAGACCAAGCTTCGGATGAACTTCACCGCAGCCCCAGCTGGTATGGTGCGCACCGGCTCAACCTCGGTCCACTTGGTGAACTTGTCGATGGCCACGAGGAGGAAACGGTAGCCCCCCTGCGACTTCGGGAAGGGGCCCAGGATGTCCAGCCCCCAGACCGCGAACGGCCAGGAGAGCGGGATGGTCTGAAGCTCCAGTGCCGGCTGATGGATTTGCTTGGCGTGGAATTGGCAGGCGTCGCAGGTTTGCACAATGGCGACCGCATCTTGAAGCACCTGAGGCCAGTAGAAGCCGCTCCTGAAGACCTTGCCTGCGAGGGTGCGCGCACATGAGTGGTGGCCGCACTCCCCGCTGTGGATGTCCTTAATCAGCTCTCGGCCTTCCTCAGGAGGGACGCACTTGAGCGCTACACCATTTGGGCGCTTGCGGTAGAGGTTTTCCTCGAGGATGCAGTATGACTTTGCTTGTCGAGCGACTCGCTCTGCATCAGTATCTTCTTCAGGGAGGATTCCTTTCACCAAGTAGTCCTTGAGCTCATTAATCCAGCCTGAGGCCTGGTGGGTCGCCGTCAGCAGCAGACGCTCCCCTGTGCTGGGACCGCAATCAGGCGCCCCAGACTCAGGAGGCGGTGGGAGCACTTCGCCTGCGCTTGCGGGTGTGGCCTCTCGAGGCTGCTTGATGGATGCCTTGGCGAGCCTCTCTTCGAAAACACCGGCCTGCTGGGGTTGCCTCCGCGAGGCTCGCTTGGCGATGTCGTCGGCCTCTTGGTTTTCTTTCCTCGGGATGTGCATGAGCTCCATGCCCCTTAAGTGCTTCTCAAGCTTGCGGACCTCTTCGAGGTATGCGGCCATGTGGTCGTCTTTCGGCGTGTAACTTTTGTTGGAGAAGTTGACGAGCAGCTGTGAGTCTCCCTTGACGAGTAGGTGCTTGACGCCTAGAGCGATGGCGGCCCTTAAGCCGGCGAGGAGGCCTTCGTATTCGGCGATGTTGTTGGAGATCTTGTCGATTGTGAAGCACAGCTGGATAGCATAATAAAGCTTGTCACCCTTGGGCGAGGTTAGGACGACGCCTGCTCCGCCATTGCGGCAAGCGAAGGCTCCATCGAAGTGCATGGTCCAGTGGCTGGGCGCCGCGTCTCCCGAGGGCTCGGCCTCTGCCTCACGAGGCTCCTCAGGGCTTGGGTCAGTCCATTCGGCGACGAAATCAGCCAGCGCTCTTCCTTTTATGACCCTCGTGGTGTCGAAGCGCAAGTTGAAAGGCTGCAGCTCGATGTTCCACCCTGCGACACGATCTGTGGCGTTGGGGTTGCGCAGGATTTGCTCCAGGGGGAAAGCGGTGACCACCGTGATGGGGTGGCCCTGGAAGTAGTGTCTCAGCTTTCTGGAGGCGATGAGGAGCGCGACGAGGAGCTTCTGCTGCATTGGATACCGCTCGCGAGCGTCCCGTAGCACCGTGCTGACGAAGTAGACGGGGTGCTCGACGAGGGTTGTCTGAGGTGGCGCGGCATCGGCCCTCTGGGGGGGCTCTTCAGGGCTCCTGTCGGTATCTGCCTGTGGAGGCCTCTCGACAGGGGTTGTTGGAGCAGGCTCGACTTGAGGCGATGGGCCTGGCCGTGGGTCTGCGGAGGCTGCTCCTTCGACGGGGCCTTTGTCGGGGGGTTCCGGGCTTGGAGTGGCAGTGCTTTTCTTGGGGAGGACAGGCTCTTCCCTCTCGACCACCAAGACGGCGCTTGCTGTCTGAGGGGTGGCTGAGAGGTACAGCTTCAAGTGCTCGTCTGCCCTGGGGGCCACCAAGACCGGAGGGCTAGCCAGATACTTCTTTAAATCTTCGAAGGCTTTATCCGCCTCAGGGGTCCACTTGAATGTGCCCGACCTCTTCATGATCTTGAAAAACGGCAGGGCTCGCTCGCCGAATTTAGAGATGAAACGACCGAGGCTGGCCATGCAGCCCGCAAGGCGCTGCATTTCCTTGAGTCGGCGAGGGGGCTGCATTTGTTCTATGGCCTTGATCTTGTCAGGATTTGCCTCTATGCCGCGGTGGGACACGAGGAATCCGAGGAGCTTGCCTGAAGGGACCCCGAAGACGCACTTGGCGGGGTTGAGCTTGATGCTCACCTTTCTCAGGCTGGCGAAGGTTTCCTCTAGATCCCTCAAGAGGGTGTCCCCGTCTCGAGACTTGACCACGATGTCATCGACGTAGGCCTCAGCATTTCTGCCCATCTGAGCCCCCAAGGCTATCCTCATGAGCCTCTGGAAGGTGGCCCCAGCGTTCTTCAGGCCAAAGGGCATGCATGTGTAGCAGTACACACCACAGGGGGTGAGGAATGCCGTCTTCTCCTCGTCCTCTTTAGCCATCTTGATCTGGTGATAACCAGAGAAGGCATCCAGAAAACAGAGGAGGTCACAGCCAGCGGTGGAGTCCACGATCTGGTCTATCCTCGGCATGGGGTATGGGTCCTTGGGACAGGCCCTGTTGACATCGGTGTAGTCGATGCAGAGTCGGCCTCCTCCAGCGGGTTTAGGGATGACCACGCCGTTGGAGAGCCAAGTGGGGTGCGCGACTTCGCGGACGACATTTGCCGCCTTGAGTTTCTCTACTTCCTTGATGATGAAGGCTTGCTTCTCGGGGGCTTGCTTGCGTGCTTTTTGCTTGACGGGGCGTGCGTCTGGACACACGGCTAAGTGGTGCTCGATCACCTCCCTTGGTACGCCGGACATATCTGACGGAGTCCACGCGAACATGTCAGAGTTTGCCCGAAGGAAGGCGACGAGCGCGCCTTCCTATTTGGGAGGCAGGGCGGCGCCTATGGTGACGCTAGCCCCCGAGCCTTCAGCCCCCGAGCTGGTGGTGTCCAGCGGCACCTTCTTCGTGGCGGCTTGCTCCTGAGAGAACACCTGCTTCTTCTTCCTGGGCCTCTCGAGAGGCTCCATGTCCTCGTCAGCCGGGAAGGCCATGGCGGCTGCCTTGTAGGCGCTCTCGACAGCGCGCGTGGCGTCCAGGACATGGCCATGGACGGCGATGGTGCCAGCGCTGCCGGGAATCTTGACCATGTTGTAGGCGTGATGCGTGACGGCCATGAACTTCGCAAGGGCGGGGTAGCCGAGGATGGCGTTGTACGGCAGACCGATGTGCGCGACGTCGAAGTCGATCAGCTCCGTGCGGTAGTTCTTCTGCGTGCCAAAGGTGACCGCGAGGCGGACTTGTCCCAGAGGTTCGATAGAACCACTGGTGACGCCCGTGAACGGCCTGGAGGGCATAAGCCACTCGTAGGGCACTTGAAGCGTCTCGAAGGTCTCGACAGAGATGACATTCAGGCCCGCTCCCCCGTCGATGAGCGTCTTGGAGACGGTGATGTTGTTGATGGTGGGGGAGCAGACCAGGGGGAGGGTTCCAACGGTCTTGGTCGACTTGGGGTGGTCCTTGGCGTCGAAGGCGATGGTGTACTGGGACCACTTGAGGGGCCTGGAAGTCTCGGTGCTCGGGAGCGCGGCGTTGAGTTCGCGGGCGAACTGCTTGAACTGATTGTTCGACTTGGGCGCTTGAGCTCCGCCGAGGATGCAGGCCATGGCGCCTCTCGGGGCCTGGTAGCCTCCATCTTCCTCGTCGGGGAGGTTGTTGTTCTTCTGGGCGGCGTTGGCTTGAGTGCCCGACGGCTTCTGGTAGCCGCCATCGCGCCTGCCCTTGGCGTCCCTGCGGTAGCCGCGACCTCTGCCGCGGCCTCTGCTGCCTTCTCCCCGCTCGCGTTCCCTGCTCAGCCTCTTGAGGTCGAAGCAGTCGTCTGTAGCGTGCCCGCGCCTGTTGTGGTAGACGCAGAACGGACGGTGGTCCACTTCTTTGTCGCCGCGCTCGGGGGAACCCCTGCGGGAGCCCTTTGCGTCAGGCTCTGCCGCGAGGACCGCGGTGGCCTTGCGCTTGGGCTCTTCCTTCTTCTTGTGGCTCTTGGACCCCTCGCCCGGGTCGTCCCCCCGTGCGCTCATCTTGACGAAGAGGAGTCCCTCTTTAGCCTTGGCGCACTTGTCCGCCAGATCGAACAGCTTCACCACAGAGGTGAGCTTGTCGTGGATGCCGAGCTTCTCGAGCATCCTGCGGTTCATGACGCCCTCGCGGAAGGCAGCGATCACCTGGGTGTCGGGGATGTTTGGAATTTTGTTCCGCACCTGGCTGAAGCGCTGGATGTACTTGCGAAGAGTTTCACCCTTCTTCTGCACCACAGCGCGCAAGTCGTTGTGGGTGAGTGCGCGCTCGTACGTGCCCTTGAAGTTGGCGACGAACTGCCTGCAGAGCTCCTCCCAGGAGTCGATGGAGTCCTCGGGCAGGTTGAGAAGCCAGGACAGAGCGGAGTCCCTGAGGGCGTGGGAGAACCAGTTGGCCATGACTTTGTCATCGCCCCCTGCAGCCTGGATGGAAGTGGTGTAGAGCTGCAGGAACTCGAGAGGGTTGGTGGACCCGTCGAAGCCCTTGGGGAGCGCTGGCCTGAACTTCTGTGGCCAGACCACACGGCGCAGGGTGCGCGTGAAGGCCATGCAGCCTGAGGCATAGGTGGCCGTTCCTCCCTGGAGGGCCCTGCGGTTTTGCTGCCCCGCCTGACCGAGCTCCTCGACGAGGCGGTTTTGGAGGTCGCGACGTCGCTCCATGCCTACACGCGCGTCAGGTGCGGTGCGCTGCACGATTTGGCAGTCGTGCGGCGAGGAAGCATGGGAGGGAGCCCGCTGTGCCGCGGCCGGGGGCGGTCCCGGCGGCGGCGGTGGCGCACCTGGTGCGGCCGTCCCTGCAGGGCCGGAAGGCACGATGGAGCGCGACGGAGCGAGGCGTGTGGTTGCGATGTCGACGAGGTGGTGGAGGCGGTCCAGCCACTGGTCGTGCGCTTCGGCACTTGGCCGGTAGCGGAGGAGCTCCTGAGCCATCAGTAGCGCGGTGTGCGGGGCGGGCTCTTGATGCTCCCGCGTGGACACGCTCTGGCGCCGGGACGGGTGCGAGGACTCAGCGTCCCCGCGGCGCTCGGAGAGGTCCTCGTCGTCACGCTGGTCTCCTTCGCGGTGCTCCTCGCTCTCCGGCTCTTCCACGCGCGGGCCGGTGCCAGTGCGTTCGGTCGCGCGGGGGCGACCACGGCGGCCGCGGGTGGGGGCAGTGCCGGGCTCGGTGTGAGCTCTCTCGGAGGTGCGCCTGTTGGCGCGCGTCGCGCGGGTGTCCATCATGGCGCGGAGTTCGGAGGTTGAAGACGCGCCTCAGTCCCCTACCTGGCGCGCCAAATGTCGAGGAATGAACTCCCACGTAACAGGGGTAGTCTCGCCCCGGGAAGAGGTTCGAAGGGGGACTGAACACGGAGGTCAAACAACCCTCGATGCACGCCGCGACGTTGCTCGCGGTGCTTGGAGCGGAACTGCACGACAGAGAGTGACACCGGCCCTTACCCAGGTTCACGGCCCTCAAGGTGAGGTAACACCGCTACTCCTGCTTGTCTCGATTGCACTGTGGTGACTGTTGTACAACTAGCCTCCGGGCCTTCAGAGGGTCCGGAGGTGGAGGACGCTATTGAGCTGGGGATCGAGTTTCCGGATCCCCTCCTACGGAAGTGCCCCTTCTCCTTAAATAGCTGCCCCGGGCCTCATCCCTGCGATCTGCGCAGTGGACGGGTTCCCACATGGCCACCAGTGGCGGAGTGGGGTGCACTACTGCTTGCTCGTTCATGGACTCGGTCCATGGTCGCAAAGCCTGTCTTCGTGGCAGAGCAGCTGTCTCCTCCGTCCTTGGACGCGCCTCTTCCGTGTTAAAGCGGCGCATTGTGGCCGACAAGTTGCAGACTTGGCAGAGCGGCTCGCAGGCGCGGCGGAGACCGTGGGGTGTGCCCGCAGTGACGTCGTCGTTGGAGCGTTGTGCCGGCCAACTGCTTTATCACCAAAGAGGAAAGCTTCGTTGGCGGCGCAGGGGACACAGAACTTTGTTGACCCCTTTTATCATGGGAGCGGCAACTGTGACGTTGTTGCTGCCGTGCGCGCAGACGCGCGCGTCACCTTGCGGCCGCAGCAGAGCCCATGTGCGCTCTGCAGCGCTTCCTTCGTCGCGAAGTACCCCCTCAGGGGCCTGAGGCTCTCGAGGGGGAGGGGCCGGACCGGCTCCCTGCAGGGGGGGAGAGTCCTCGAGCGGGACGCCCTCGGGGGGAGCCCCCTTCAGGCCCCTTCCAGCGCCTCAGGTCCCCCGTAGGGGTTTCTCCCTCGGGGGGAACCCTCCAAGCGGTTGGCTTGGTCCTTAGTCGTTTTGTAGACGCTGTCGCGTGCGCAGCCCGTGGAGAGTGGGCTATGCACACCCTAGAATCCACTGGGCCGACAAGGTTCTCTCATTATTAGGCTTCACCGCCTAGAGAGTAAAGATGTCGTTTAGAGAATTAGTGCACAATCCCGCTTATATATTTGATGGCACAAATTATGATCTTTGGAAAATTCGCATGCTTAATCTTCTTAGGGACATGGATCCAAATTTAGAGAGAATTGTAGATATGGGTTTTTCTCCTCCAAAGGATTCCCAAGAATTATCTTTAGAGGATGAGAAAAACTCTTATCTCGATACTCTAGCATCTAATGGTCTCATCTATGTTTTGAGTGATGTAGTTCTTGCGTCAATCATGCCTTGTCGGAACGCTCATGAAATATGGACAAAGCTTGAAGATATATATGATGTGTCCAACATTAGCAAGGATGATTGTCCTCCTTCTACCTCCGGCCGTGATGAGCTCACGTCTTCTTCGACTTCACCAACATGTGATTTGTCACAAGAGGAATCCCAACAATTGTTGGAACAAGACATGGACCTCAATAGCGCTTCAAATAACTCTTCATCATCTTCGTCCATTACTCACTTTTGCCTTATGCCTAAGGAGTCTAAGGTATCTCCTACCTTGAACTCCAATATATCTCATGATGATGATGATGATGATGATATTGATGATGAAAATGATAATGATGCCTCCATTGATAAGAACTTTGATATTGTCTCTCATGCTCTTTTAAATAACAAACATGTCCATGATAGCTTCTTAGAAATCATGACTATCCTTATTGAGCGCGAGGAGACAATTGAGGCCTTGGAGACCCGTTGTGATGAAGGGTGGGGTCTTGCTCGTGATTCCGCGGGTGAGATCCACAATCTTGAGATCGCTCTTAAGGAAGAGCAAGATACTCGGGTTGCTCTAGAGGAGAGACTCGAAACAAGTGAGGAGTTGAATAATAAAATGATTGCTAAACTCACTAAGAAATGTGACCATGCTCCTGCCAACTTAAAAATGGATAAATCAAAATCTCTTGAGGAGTCCCTTACCTTAGAATTATCTAAAGTAAAGGAAACCCGTGATAGAGCTCTTAAGGAGGCAATCAACTTCAAAAGAAAGTATAATGAGCATGTCAAATTGTCTTCTTCCATTCCTAATGATAATGATGCTTGTGCTACTAACTCCCTTTCATGTGAAGCATCTATTTTGAAGGAGAATGTTGAGCTAAGGGCTCAACTTGAGTTGCTATCTAGCAAGTATGGGAAATTGGAAGAAAGTCATGAAAAGCTTTCGAGCTCTAATGAGTATCTTCTAGCATCCCATGCTAGGCTAGAAGTTGCTCTTGAGGCAATCTCTACAAAGGTAAAATCTTGTGAGCCTCTTGTGGTCACTAGCACAATTTCTAGTAAAAATGCTTTATTGCCATGTGCTAGTTCTTGTAATTCATCCACTCACAATATTGATAAATCTTGTGATGAATTACATTCCTTGCCTTGTTGCTCTAACAATGTAGCATCTACTTCCTCTAGTATTTGTGTTGAAACTAACCATGTAGAGGAAATCAAAGAGCTCAAGGCACAAGTCACTTCTTTGAAGAAAGACTTGATCAAGTGTCATGAAGGGAATTCCACCCTCGACAACATGTTGAGAGTGCGAAGACTTCCACATGACAAGAGTGGACTTGGATTCAACTCCAACAACAAGAACAAGTCCAATGACAAGATGAAGCACAAGTTCGTCAAGAAGAAGGGCCAAGAACAAGCTATTGATTCGGCCAAGATTGTATGCTTCAAGTGCAAGGTTGAAGGGCACCATGTTAGATCTTGCCCTTTGAAGAAGAAGACTCTTAGTGAGAAGCAACAAGGGAAGCAAACTCAACTTCACACTCAAGCTTCCCAAGTTGAAGGATCTTCCCTCCCCAAGAAGAAAGGAAAAGGCCGAGTTTGCTACATATGTCGTGGGAAGGATCACTTAGCTTCTTCATGCACTCATGGTAACTTATCCAACCCCACTATACTTGATCATGTTTATTCGCTTCGGAAGGATAAGGTTGGCAATGTGTTTGCCAAGTATGTTGGTACTCAAAGTGGTGTCAAGAAAAGAACCATTTGGGTTGCCAAGCCTATTGTGACTAACCTCTTAGGACCCAACTTGGTTGGGGACCAACAAGCTAAAACTTGATCAATAGGTGGTGACGGAGGACATTGGAGACTTGGCCACATCATGAAGAGTTAAGGGATCTTCATCAACCATATTCTCTCAAGCCAAGTCAATTGGATTGCATTGTCCTATCTTATATCCAATGTTCCTCCTTGCGGTAACTTGTATTTAAATTATATATATCATTGAAAGTTGCTTGCACCCTTGCATGTGTTTGGTTTTGTACCTTGCTTATGCTTGTACGTGTTGTGCTATCTACTTACTTATCTTGAGTAATCAAGCACATGTATGTTAGCTTGCACACCATGTATGTCTTGAGCTTTTGTCAACTTGCCTATCTTAATTGGCTCTTGTTGAGATATTGATGGACTATCTCCTTTTGAGTTAGTGATGCGCTCTTTGGCACTTCACTATCCTAAAGTGTGCTTTCATGAAGAATTCAAATTCTAATGTCCATTAATTACCTCTTGTTGCACTATCTTTGCCTCGTGTTAAAAGGATTGGATTATCACATTATGGGGGAGTAATAAGCTATGTGCATATTACAAGCCTAGAAAATGTGAACATGTGAGGTAGTGTCACCTAGAATTGTTCTTGTTATTCCTAGGTGACATGTTGCTCAAGCAAGTTCCATATTTGCTTAAATGCATTTTATCTCTCATCTTTGGTATCTTGTAGTGAGAAAGTTTCTTGGTGCTTTGCACGGTTGTTTGATTAATTTAAGCCTTCAAGAATCTCTAAATAAGCATATTTTTTAATTCCTATCTTCTGCCACATGCTTATGTTTTGTGAATATGATCATGAATATGCATATTTACCTTTACCACCGAGAAATATCTCCATACATTCCTTGTCTTTGACAAGTGATAATTTTATTTGTGGTAAATTTATCGATCATATTTACATTGGCTTTCGTTAATTGCCAAGGTTTTGTTTCAATCTTTCTCCTTTTCGTCTTCCTTACATCTTTTGGATCTTGTGTGCTCTACTCAAATTTCTCTTGTGCTTTATTGGGTTAGGAAAAGCAAGGAACCCATTATTGTGCATTTACTTTCAATGATGCACAATTCTTGGGGGAGCTATTCTACATTGAGTAGAACACCATCTCTTGAATTGTTAGTGGATCTTATTGATTTTACATAAGCTTGTGTTCAAAAAGATATATGGAGGGTGATGATCCCGCTTGGGTGCATTTTGTATTTACATGTAAGATCATAAATAATGCACAAATTGTGGGGGAGCAATCCTATATACTTTTGAATATTAGTTGTCTTCAATTTGCATTCGGTCCTTTTATTTGGTGTTGGATCCCGATGACTTGTCTCTTTGGAAGACAAACTTGTTTCATCTTGGTACATTGTACCATCATGAAAAGTGTAGAGGGTTATGGTCATTCCTTGACTATATTTTCATTTGATATCTTTTCATATTGGTATCTCCAATCATGTGTTGATTTGGGTCTTTGATATAATTTGGACAATTCTTTTCTTGTCACACTTGTGTGTGCTCCCTTGGTTTAATTGGTGTTTTGTCCACATTGTATCTCATTTGGTTCTTGAAAGTGTTGTCCTTGCATATTTACTATGTATATTTTATGGCATGCTTACTTTCTATGTTCAAATATGTAGGATAATCTCCATCGAATCCTAAATGGCTAAGATGTGCATGAAATTCAATTTCATATCAAGATGCACATATTAATGTGGAGTTTGTCCTATGTATTGTAGTTGCTCTAACTACTTTGGACCCAATGAGTTTGGGTACCATTTTGTACTTAAATTTGTTTTAGGTACATTGGAGATGCATTGGAAGCTTGTCTCAATTACAAGGAGGGAGTCCTCATCATGTGCCTTCTTGAGCCAAGCTTGGATGATCATGAACTCATACCTCCTACTTCATCAATGCTATCTCGGTAACAAGTATCTACCTCATGCTTACTTTTCTAGCTCTCAACCTTGTGTAGATTGTACTTTGGCATGAGTCCCTCTAGTTGCATTTGACGTGGTTTTTGCAAAGTTCCTTTCCAAACGTCTTTATTGCAAATATGAGCAAGCCGGGATGATTACATAGTAAGAGGAATATATAATCATTCTCATGATTCATCATTTCCAAATATGTTAATCTAGCAAAATTTGTATCATATGCAATATCGATGAATTTTCTAAATCATTTGTCATTTGTGAGAGTTGTTACCTTTCCCGAAGCATCTCAACTATCACTCATCTCTAGTGGATATTTGTTATGTTTTGGTGTTGGAAGTTCATCTATATCTCTTTAAGATAAGCTTTGTGCTATGCTTTTAAGTAAAAATTCTTATTGAGGTATTTATAACTTCCTTGTGGATATCATGTTCTTTACCTAGTACCTATTTTGTGTGTGTATGCTTCTTTGTGGACTTAGTGCCTACTTAGAAACTTATATACATGAGAGTAGGCATATCTTTAATTGGTATTCAAAATCTTTAGTGATCACCTTTATTGCTCTCTTGTTTCTTTGGTGATCTCTAAAAGGCACAAGCTTTGCACTTGATTTGGTATTCTCTTTGCCTCTTAATAAGCTTGTGAACCTATTCGAGTTGTCTTCTTTGGTGTGCTTGTATGCGAAATACATGATATGCACTATGTGCCTCATATTTTGAAAGACTATCGTGATGCCTAGGCTCATCCTTGTTTTAGTCTCCTAAAATGTATTTCCATTTCACACCCATCTTTTCTCGGTTGAGCAAGTCTTTAGTTGTCACATCTCTTTCTTTTTGCTCAAGATGTGTTTGTTGCAAGTTGCATTTCTTCTTTTTTTCATCTATGCTCTCTTGCACTTGCTTGCGTTCAAAATTATCTAGTAAGGAATGACGATTCCATGTTGTGCACATTATATTGAAATACAAATCCTTCATTATGCATGTACCTTGGGGAGTTCCATCTTGATTTCTTTGAACTCTTGGTTGATTTTATCATAATATCTTCTTGTGTCCAATTGGTTTTTTTGGATCCTTTGATTGCTTGCTTAGTTTGTGAATGCATCTTTCGTTTTGCAATTGGTATCTTTCTATTTGATTTCCATTGGTATCTTTCTTTTGCATTCTTTGAATTCTCAATATAATTTGATCCCCTCCATCTATTCGTCATCGGATATATGCATTTGATTTCACTCATATCATGAGAAATGCATAATTTATGGGGGAACTCTTATTATATTGGCTCTTCTAGATTTTTCGCCCATTTCGGCAATGGATGCCAATGGGGGAGAGATTTAGAGGGTTTATAAGGGAATTTTGGTTCTCTTGCATCCTTGCTTTGCTTAGTGCATTGCATGGTTGTTTAATTCCTTATATAAACCGTCGTAAAAAGGATTGTCATCAATTACCAAAATGGGGGAGATTGAAAGGGCATGTGGCCTCATGTATGGTTTTGATAATTAATGACAATCCCTATGGACTAATGTTTGTATTGAGCATATTGCAAGTATGTCTTGAACATGTCAAGACATCACCTATATGAAGAAAGATGGGATGATACGAGGTTGGTCAAGATGTTGATCAACACACAAAGCTACAAGTTGTACCAAGTGGATCGTGTATCTCTTGGGATGGTAATCTCTTGTCCATATAGCTTTGTGAACTAACCCAACTGTGTGTGTGGTATCTATATGTGGGTTAGGTATTTTCCCATGGGCTTGCAACAAGAAGAACATCTCATATAGCTCATGGAGGATGACGTCATGCGGTGATCGTCATCAAAGTTAAGAAGTGCAAGACCAAGAGAAGCATTTCGGAGATATCTTATGCTTGTAGCTTGGAGGTCAAAATGAATACATGAAGACGAAGCTAAGCGAGGCTCTCCCATAATGGAGTATGGGGGAGTATTTGGAGAAGCCTTCATCAAGCATGTGCTAGCAAGCGCAATCAAGAAAGGTGGTCCACTTGGAGAGATCAAAATCGTCATCATCTAGCTCAAGTGAAATTCTCAAGGCAAATGTATGATCTTGATAGAGCTATAGGATAGATAGGCGTACTATCAAGAAGGGCTCTCGAGTGAGTAACTTGATCGCATCTTTGTGGAGAGCTCAAACCTTTGCGAACTTGGCATATCATCTTTCTTGTTTCTTATTTGGTTTTTCTCGTTGTGAGGTTTCGGAGCTTGTTTTGATCTTCATAACAAGCTCAAGTTCATCAAAAACAAAGTTCGTATGAAAAGCTTCTTGGTTTTGATGTTGGAGGTTTTACCGGTTGTTCCTTTTTCGAGAGGTTTCATGTTTCCCCATTTGGTTTTAACCTCCCATTTTGGACTATGATGTTTCTCTGCATTATCTTGTAGAGTTCTTCGTTGTGATTCCAACGAGCCAAAAATCATCGAAAACGGAGTTCGGATGGTCAAGATATTGTCGTTTTCGTGTTGGTATTTCTGCAGTTTTTTCGGAAATTTCCGAACCGCGCGAATTTCAGTACTGTTTTCGTCCAGAAAACTTCGGAGATCTTTCCGGAAATCTCCGGGGGTCGGAAATTTCCGGCCCTAGGCCGGAAATCTCCGGTCTAAGCTGCTGTAACGGCTAGAATTGTGGAAGGGGTTTAAATACCCCTCCCCTTCTTCTTCCTTGAGCTTGCACGACTTTCCCCTCTCTCTCCCACCATTGTTGACCTTGGAAAGCTTGCCCCCTCTCAATTTCTCCCATGATTCTTGCATATCTTTGAGGGAAAAGTTAGAGGAGATCTAGATCTACGTTTCCACCAATCCATCTCTCCTCTAAGTGAGGGGAACCTAGTGGATCTAGATCTAGGAGTTCCTTTGTGGTTCTCCTTCTTTGTTCTTCCTCTCTTCTCCCCCCACAAGTATTAGTTGCTTTTGGTGGGATTTGGGAGTGAGGAATTTGACTCCTTTGTGGTTTCTTTGTTCTTCCTCTCTCCTCCCCCCATAAGCATTAGTTGCTTTTGGTGGGATTTGGGAGTGAAGAACTTGTGTTCTTGCCATTGCATCGGTTGCATCGGTTTGAGCCCTCCACGTGATTCGTGGTGGTGAAATTCGTGAGCTTGTTACTCTTAGGTCCTTGGACCCTAGACGCCTTAGTGGCCGGCCTTTGTGGCGGAGACCTTTTGTGGTCGGTTAGGACCTTTTGTGGTCAAGGCCTTTGTGGCTAGTTGGGACCTTTGTGGTCAAGTTGGACCTGTTGTGGTCAAGACCTTGTGTGGTCTTTTGGGAGCCCCCAATTCGGTTGTGGGTGTGTGCCCCAAGGTTTTTGTACGGGATTGTTCTCCGCCCCAAAGGAGTTCATAGTGGAAGGTGAACCCGGACCTTTGTGGTCGAGTTCATCGGAGAATAAGGTGAGGCCTTTGTGGCGTTGAGTCAGACCTGTGGTGGTCACTCACACCTCTCCAACGAGACGTACTCCCCTAAGAAGGAGGAACTCGGGAATACATCCTCGTCTCCGCGTGCCTCGGTTATCTCTATACCCGAGCTCTTTACTTATTCACTTTACATTGTGATAGCCTTCGTGCTTGAAGTCATTTACATTGTGATAGCCTTCGTGCTTGAAGTCATTTACCTTGTTATCACTTTGTTGCTTGTCTTGCTTAGCATAAGTTGTTGGTGCACATAGGTTCACCTAGTATATTTAGGTTGTGTTCTTGATAAGTTAAACACTAAGTTTTATTCCGCATTTATCAACCCTAAATTGTAAAAAGTGTACCTCGCCTATTCACCCCCCCCCCCTCTAGGCGACGTCTTTCCTTTCAATGGGGGTTTGGAAGGCCAACGGAAGAAAGTCTCACACAGCTGAAAGTGATCATTAGACAAGAGGAAGTCTTATAATCGAAGCTATGCAAGGAGTAGTGATTGCCACACAACGGATGCACATAGAGCTATAAGTGTATGAAAGCTCTCCAATGGAACTAGTGGGGGTGCATCTAACTTGCTTGCTCATGAAGACCTAGAGCACTTTTGAGGAGGCTCATCATTGGAATATACAAGCCAAGTTCTATAATGTAAAGTTCCCCACATAGTTATACAAGTAGAACATGAAAACTCTCTCATATGGAGTAAAGGTGCTAAACCTGAGCACAAATGATGACTATGAATATTACAGGTGCTGTAACATGAGCACAGGTGTGTATAAAGAGTAGTAATGTTGCCCCCTTTTTATTCTTTTTATTTTTTATTTTTTCTATTTTTTTATTTTTTTTGTATTTTTCTGTTTCTCTTTTCGATGGCCTCTATGGCTCTTTTCACTTTTAGGGGCAAACATTCTAATATGACAACACACTTTTGATACAAGGACCTCATAAGGAACAAAACATAATGTATGAAATGGTGCCTCTGCCAGTGTAGCAGGATATGCAATGATCTAGCGTAACATGGGTAAAACCACACATCAGCTATATAGAATCATGCAAAGCAATATATAAATGATAAATGACAACAAGTCATGTAATGTAAGATGAAAGTTGCATGGCAATATATCTCGGAACAGCTATGAAAATGCTGTAGTAGGTAGGTATGGTGGATCTTTTGAGGAAGATATTTGGCTTATGTCTAGGAGAACATGATGAAGATCTCACACGAGTTTTGGATGTACCCGCGAAGTATGCACCAACTCTCAATGTGAGAAAGGGCAATGCAAAGTACCGAAGAGGCTAGCAAGTATGGTGGTGGAAGTGCCATGAAAACCGCAGCTTTAGAACTCACAAGCAAAAAGATTCCAACTAGAAATATGATCTTACAAGGCATAATGAAAATCACTCCATGAGGGACTGTGGCAAATGAACAAGTCACTGTTGGGACCCCGACCGTAGCGCATAACACAAAGTCATTACGGTTGTTTTCAACATTAGAAGTCATATATCATTATGCTATCAACTGGATATTTAAGTGTGGCACAGCTTCAAGTTTCCTAGACCAACCATTAATCATTCCACTTTACTAAACCATCATGTTTTACCATTAAGCATATTAATATCTCAAAACAACATCAATGATTCAAGTGACACAATTTAATGATCTACAAGATTATGTATCATTTAGTTATACCATCTACCACATTTAACATTTTCTGTTATTAACCAAACACCAATCAATTTATTTAAAACATAAACTCTCCAAGTATTTAACAATGAAGCAAGAGAGTATAACATATGAAAACTAACAGCTCTAAACAAGAGGTGCATGAAAAATAAGAGCTGAAATTATTGCAGTAGCTATAGAAGAATACTCAACAAATATAAGTGAAGAATACGAGTATTCATAATGAAAAAGCGGAGCGTGTCTCTCTCCCACACAAGAATGCTAGGATCCATTTTATTGAAAGAACAAGAATAACAAAAGAAAAAATAAAAACAAACAAATGCTCCAAGTAAAGCACATAAGATGTGGCGGAATTAAAATATAGTTTCACTAGAGATAACCTGATAAGTTGTTGATGAAGAAGGGAATGCCTTGGGCATCCCCAAGCTTTGACGCTTGAGTTTTCTTGAAATATGCTTGGGTGACCCACGGGGGCATCCCCAAGCTTAGGCTCTTTCATCTTCTTGATCAGATCATATCATCCTCTCTCTTGATCCTTAAAAACTTCCTCCACACCAAACTCAAAGTAAACTTCATTAGAGGGTTAGTGCATAATCAAAAATTCTCATATTCTGTATGGAGACAATCATTATAATGGTACTGGACATTAGCTACAGCCACTGGAATTTTATGGAACAAAAAGATCCATTCAAAAACAGCAAAAGAACCAATACAAAATAAATGGCAGAATCTGTCAAAAACAGAACAGTCCATAAAGACGAAGTTTTTTGAGGCACTTAACTTGCTGAAATCAGAAAACTCAAAACTAATGAAAGTTGCGTACATATATGAGGATCACGCTCAGAAAATATCAGGTCATTCCGACATTTATGTAAAGAGTTATGAATTTAATGGTAAACAGCAGAAAAACTGTTCCTGTTCAGATATCCAATTCTAGCATCAACTTTCTACTAGAGACTTAACTTGGCACAACTTTGCAATAAAATAAAGATACAAATGAATTGCTACAGAGGTAGGCATGTTCCTTGACTGAAGAAAATAAAATAACAGGAATAAAAAAGTGGGTTGTCTCCCATAAGCGCTTTTCTTTAACGCCTTTGAGCTAGGCACAGAAAGCAAAACTCAAATATTTCCAATAGAATAAGCATCCAAATCAATGCAACAAATCCTCTCAACTATGCATTGTATTTTATCTATATGAGTTTCAGAGATCCCTTTTTCATTACTCTTAGGTTTACTACATTCATCAAAGGGATTCGCAGGGACAATCCAATCAAAATTTTCTTCCAAAGCTTCATGCATGGCTACAAGTTTAATAGGTATTGGTACTTTGATTACTTCTCCCTTTTTAGGTTTGGTTTGCCCCAATTTTTATAGTGTATTGATGACCTCTACACATGAGCCTAGCATATTAAATCGATCAAAAACTTTCTTAGCTTCTTTAGCAACATCACCAAATTCTTTAAGCAGGGTTTCTAGAATAAAGTCTTTCTTTTTGGCATTTTCAACATTATGAAGATTAAGAAACATTTGTTGAATTATAGGATGGAGGTTAACAAACATAGCCTCTAGCATGTGAACCAAGGAAGCTGCAGCAATTTCATAATTTGTAGCAAGTTCTGCTATGGATCTATCCTCAAAATTATCATGCATACTAACATGGTCAAAGAATTCTTCAATATTATCTTTTCCAATTATAGAACCACTTCCTACTTGCAGGTCTTCCAGGGTGTACTTAGGGAGCAACATTTTAGTAGAAATAAAGCTAAAACCGAAATACAAAAATTAATGCACGTAGCTAATTTTTTGTGTGTTTTTGATAATAAGAAGCAAACAAGATAATAGCAAAGTAAATAAAATGCAAGTAACTAATTTTTTTGTGTTTTTGATATTTAATAGCAAACTAAACAGGAAATAAAATTTTAACTAAGCAAGACAAAAACAAAGTAAAGAGATTGGGAAGTGAGAGACTCCCCTTGCAGATGTGCTTCAGCTCTCCGGCAACGGCGCCAGAAAACAGCTTGATGCACACGGTGGTGTTGTTAGGAAACCCCAAGAGGAAGGTATGATGAGTGCAGCCGCAAGTCTTCACTCAGTTATGAAACCAAGGTTATCGAATCAGTAGGAGATGAAGAACACGTCTGAAGGTCTCCCTAGCAATGGTGCCAGAAAACAGCTTGTTGGCGCGAAAGGGAGGTGGAACCTGCACAACACAATCAAACTACTTTGCCCCAACGAAACAGTGAGGTTGTCAATTTCACTGGCTTGCTGTAACAAAGGATTAAACGTATGTGTGGAGGATGATGTTTGCAGAGAATGAAAGTAACAATTTGCAGTTGGTTGTATTATCAGTTTAAAGAAAAGGACCGGGGTCCACAGTTCACTAGTGGTGTCTCTCCATAAATAATAATAATAGCATACATGTGGGTAAACAAATTATAGCTGGGCAATTGACAGAATAAAGAGCTGCATAATGATGCATATACTAATATCATGATGTCTAGTGTGAGATTCATTTGGGCATTACAACAATATATATAGACCGTTCCAACCGCATCTATGACTAATAATCCACCTTCCGGTTAGCGTCCGCACCCCTTTCAGTATTAAGTTGCAAGCAACTGATTATTGCATTAGGCAAAGTGTGTAATGTAAGTAATACAATTATCCTTAGACAAAGTACTACTGTTTTATCCCTAGTAGCAACAGTACATCTACAATCTTAGACCTTGCTGTCACTACCCCAGATTAAATAGAGACATGAACCCACTATCGAGCATAAATACCCCCTCTTGGAGTCACAAGAATCTACTTGGCCAGAGCATCTACTAGCAACGGAGAGCATGCAAGATCATAAACCACACACAAAATGATATATTATGAAGAAAATGACATAGTATTCAATATCCATCGGATCCCAGCAAACACAACATGTAGCATTACATAAAGATGATCTTGATCATGATAGGCAGCTCACAAGATCTAAACATGATGGCACAATAGGAGAAGACAACCATCTAGCTACTGCTATGGACCCGTAGTCCAAGGATGAACTACTCACGCATCAGTCCGGAGGCGGGCATGGTGATGTAGAGCCCTCCGGTGATGATCCCCCTCTCCGGCAGGGTGCCGGGAAGAGGTTCTGAACCCTCCCGAACTAGGGTTGACGACGGCGGCGGCTCCGTAAGGGTTTCTGAAAAAGTGTTCGGGTACTAGGTCTTGTATTGTCGGGAGCTTTAAATAGGCGAAAGGGCGAAGGCGGTGGAGGGCCGAGGCTCCCTCATGAGGTGCTGGCGTGGCAGGGGTGGGACCCGCGCCAGCACCTCATCTGGGGGCCTCGTGGCCCCTCTCTGTTAGCTCTCCGGTGTTCTGGAACCTCCCGTGAAAAATAGGGACTTTGGTATTAATTTCGTCCAATTCCGAGAATATTTCCTTAAGTGGTTTTCTGAAACCAAAAACAGCAGAAAACAGGGAACTGGCACTGTGGCATCTTGTTAATAGGTTAGTCCCAGAAAATGCATAAAACAATACAAAGTGTATATAAAACATGTAGCAATTGGTATAATATAAGCATGGAACATAAGAAATTATAGATACGTTTGAGACGTATCAGTGCCCACCATTAATCTCAAACCATGGAGGAGTGTCTATTTTTAACTTTCTCAAACCTTTGATATTATAGTGGTCTAACCAGCTCTTTGCAATATTAATGACGAGCAGATGAAGCATTCAAGTCAGGGGTTACTTAATTAGTATGGAAGATAACAAACCCAACTATTACTTCCTCATGAGCTAATAAACATTGACACAAATAAGGGATAATAGTTTTGAATAAAGATAGCACACGAATTATTTACTTGGACTGGCGCAAAATACCACATAATAGGTAGTTATGGTGGACACAAGTGGCAAGGGTTTTGGCTCAAGGTTTGGATGTATGGGAAGCATTCCATCTCGATACAGGTCTTTGGCTAGCAAGGTTATGTAGCAAGCATAAGAGTTGATGGATACAAACAAACATACATGTAGTAAAATCAATCATGCAATCTTCCTTGAAAGCACAAACAATTTTAATTGGTGAATACTAAACTTATCAGCTACAAGTGAGAAAGATCATTGAACAATATATCTACCTGTAATTCTTTTTCTCCATTTAAGTCTCAAAGTATTGTAGCTACTGACCAATGCTAAGTTTGCCAAAACCAAAAGATTTACCATATGCTCCCAAAGTGATACCAATACTAATGACAAGATCAATCATATATAATAGAGGTTGCAAACTAAAATAAAGTGTGCGGAAAGTAAATGATAAAACTTCTCATTAATATTTCATATCGGCAACTCACACCAAGGGATACATAGATAACCAACTAAAAGAGAGATACTTCCACATTGCAAACTATCCTATAAGATAAATTCTCTACTCATGATATGACTCTACTAAAAAGGTAAAAAGGTGAAAGATAATAGTGTGATACCGCGGCACTCCCCCAAGCTTGGAACAAGCCAAGGGGATGCCAATACCGATGATGAATTACTCCTGAGGTGGCGTTGATGGTGAGTCTTCTTCATCAAACTTCCAAGGTAGGGGCTCTCCATCAACAAATGATGACTTGGTCTCGAATATCCTGAAACTTGCAGCAGCACTTATGCGTTTAAACCTGGTTTCATACTCACAGTTTTGATTCTGAACATCGTAGAGTTGCGCCTGCAGCTTGTTGGTAGTCTCATGGAGCGAGAAGATGTCCTCACAGAGCATTGCGGTCTCCTTCTCATGCTTAGAAATAAGTTTCGCCACGATCCGGTGAACGATGTCCACCTCACGTTCTGCCATCTTCTTGTATTTGAAGACCTCTTGCTCCAGACTCTTCATCCTTTCCTCCACGCTCCCTTCTCCTGGAGGACCTCGAACGTTTTCAACTTTACCTTCCCTTCCTTGAGCAGCAACTCCTTGGGATGCATCTTCAACTCGTTTATGTACGGGTTGATGACGTTCGCAAAGAAACTGTCCTTGGAGGGCTCGGATGGAGACATAATGGCTCTAGATCCGAGGTTGAAATCTGGCAGAAACAACTCGAAACAAAAACACCTCGAAAACACGATATACGGACCTCGGGGAATCCAGGGGATTATATAGCAAAAATTTACGCAACAAAAGGAAGGCTACGGGAGGAAACCTAGTCGGAGACGGACTCTGAGGCGCGCACACCATACGGTGGCGCGGCCAACATGGGGCCCACGCCACCACGTGGTGACGGCGCCTCGTGCTCCGTGTCCTGCCCGTTTTCGTCTTGTATTTTTCCATATTTGCTAAGAATAAACACATTATCTTTCAAAAATTAAAACACGAACTTTTTCTTACCAAAACTTTACCTTTTCGAATTCAGCTTCTGCAGACTCAGAAAATTGCTCTTTAATAAAAACTTCCGGGGTAATCACTTGAATAATATCAACATCTTCATTATAAGAATCTCCAGAAATATAATGTTTGAGTCTTTGTCCATTTACCACTTGTGTAGTATCATCCTTGAGTGAAGCAATTTTAATCGCACCAGAATGATATAATTCTACAATAACATAAGGTCCTTCCCATTTGGATAGTAATTTTCCTGCAAAAAATCTAAGACGAGAACGATACAATAGAACTTTCTCACCAACATGAAACTCTCTCTTAAGAATTCTCCTATCATGCCATTTCTTAACTTTCTCTTTAAAGAGTCTAGCATTTTCATATGCCTCACTTCTCCATTCAGCTAAAGAACTCAAGTCTAGCAACCTCTTCTCACCAGCAAGTTTAAAATCTCTATTAAGTTCTCTCACTGACCAATAAGCTTTGTGTTCTAATTCTAAAGGCAAGTGACAAGCTTTTGCATAAACCATTTTATAAGGAGACATACCCATTGGATTTTTATAAGCAGTTCTATAAGCCCATAAAGCATCATTTAATTTACTAGCCCATTTTTTCCTAGTTATATTAACAGTCTTTTGAAAGATAGATTTAATTTCTCTATTTGCTAATTCTACTTGCCCACTAGTTTGAGGATGATAAGCTGAATCAATTCTATGATTAACACCATATTTAGCAAGAACTTTTCTAAAACCACCATGAATAAAATGAGAACCTCCATCAGTCATAAGATATCTAGGTACACCAAACCTAGGGAAAATAATATCTTGAAGCATTTTTAATGAGGTCTAACCATCAGCACTTTTTGTAGGTATAGCGTCTACCCATTTAGTAACATAATCAACAGAAACAAGTATATGAGTATAACCCTTTGAAGGAGGAAAAGGACCCATAAAGTCAAATCGCCAACAATCAAATGGTTCAATAACAAGAGAATAATTCATAGGCATTTCATTACGTCTAGAGATATTACCAGTTCTTTGACACTCATCACAAGATAAAATAAACCTTGTCGCACCTTTAAAGAGAGTAGGCCAATAAAAACCTGATTGAAGAACCTTTTGTGCAGTTCTATCTCCAGCGTGATGTCCTCCATAAGCACTACTATGGCATTTTCTCAATATCTCTTTTTGTTCATATTCCGGAACACATCTTCGCATAATACCATCCACTCCTTCTTTATATAAGTGTGGGTCATCCCAAAAATAATGCCTCAAATCATAAAAGAATTTTCTTCTTTGTTGAGCTGAAAAGGTGGGAGGCAAATACTTCGAAACAATAAAGTTAGCATAATCAGCATACCAAGGACTATCGCGTGAACTCACCCTTATTGCAGCCAATTGTTCATTTGGAAAACTATCATTAACAGGAATAGGATCATAAGCAATGTTTTCCAATCTAGACAAATTATCAGCAACAGGATTTTTAACACCTTTCCTATCTACAATATGCAAATCGAATTCCTGCAAAAGCAACACCCATCTAATAAGTCTAGGCTTAGCATCTTTCTTTTCCATAAGATATCTAATAGCAGCATGATTAGTATGTATAATAATTTTAGAATCAACAATATAAGGTCTAAATTTATCGCAAGCAAAAACAACAGCTAGAAATTCTTTTTCAGTTGTAGCATAATTCTTTTGTGCAGAATCAAGAGTGTTACTAGCATAATGAATAACATTCAACTACTCGCTGTCCAAGAACAGCACCAACAGCAAAATCACTAGCATCACACATAATTTCAAATGGTAAACTCCAATCAGGTGGTTGAACAATAGGAGCACTTATTAAAGCCTTTTTCAAATTTTCAAAAGCTTCTTTACAATCATCATCAAAAACAAATGGTACATCTTTTTGTAGAAGATTAGTAAGAGGCTTTGATATTTTAGAGAAATCTTTAATAAACCTTCTATAGAAACCAGCATGACCAAGAATACTACGAATACCTTTAACATCTCTAGGGCAAGGCAATTTTCTCAATTGCCTCCACTTTAGCTCTATCAACTTCAATACCTCTTTCAGAAATTTTATGTCCAAGAACAATTCCTTCATTAACCATAAAGTGGCATTTCTCCCAATTAAGGACAAGGTCAGTTTCTTCACATATCTACAAAACTTTATCAAGATTGTGCAAACAATTATCAAAAGAAGTTCCATAGACGGAGAAATCGTACATGAATACTTCCACAATCTCCTCACAAAAACCATGAAAAATAGCAGACATGCATCTTTGAAATGTAGCAGGAGCATTACATAAACCAAAAGGCATACGTCTATAAGCATAAGTACCATAAGGATAGGTAAAAGTGGTTTTCTCTTGATCTTGCGCCTTAACAACAATTTGAGAGAAACCAGAATAACCATCAAGAAAGCAAAAATGAGTTTTCTTAGCCAATCTCTCTAACATTTGATCAATAAAGGGTAATGGATAATGATCTTTCTTAGTAACTTTATTAACCTTTCGAAAATCAATGCACATTCTATATCCAACAACTACTCTTTGGGGAATAAGTTCATCATTTTCATTAGGCACAACAGCAATTCCTCCTTTCTTAGGGACACAGTGCACATGACTTAGCCATCTACTATCAGCAATAGGATAAATTATACCAGCATCAAGAAGTTTTAATACCTCATTTCTTACCACTTCCTTCATATTGGGTATTAAACGACGTTAATGTTCAACAACTGGCTTTGCATCAGGCTCCATATTAATAGAATGTTGAAATATAGCAGGAGAAATCCCTTTTAAATCATCAAGATATTATAACCCATAGCTCCACGGTGTTTCTTCAATACTTCGAATAATCTTTCCTCTTCTTTACCTGAAAGGTTAGCACTAATAATAACATGATATATTTTCTTATCATCAATATGAGCATACTTAAAATTATCAGGCAAAGGTTTTAAATCAAAGAGAGGATCCTCTTTACGTGGGAGTGTTTTACCCAAGTCTTCCACCTTTAAATTGTGTTCAAGATAGGCTGACGAAGAAATATTTCATCAAGCTCATTCCTTTCTTCTCTAAAGACTTCACTTTCATGATCTTCCATAAATTGCTGCAAAACATTGTTAGGAGCAAGAGCAATAGAAGCAAGTTGTTCAACTTTAAAATCTTCATTAGGCAATTCGGTTTCATAAGGTGCTTTACAAATTTCGAAAAATTGAATTCATATGAATCACCAGCAAATTTGTAAAGATTTTCTCTTTCTTACAATCTATAACAGCACCACAAGTGTTCAGAAAAGGTCTACCAAAAATGATGGGACAAGTCTTACTAGCAACTGAACCAAGTACTAGAAAATCAACAGGATATTTAATCTTACCACACAAAACTTCAACATCTCTAACAATACCAATTGGAGAGATAGTTTCTCTATTAGCAAGTTGAATAACCACATCAATTTCTTCAAGTTCACAAGGACCTATCTCATGCATAATTTCTTTGTAAAGCTCATAGGGAATAGCACTAGAACTTGCACCAATATCACATAAACCATAATAGCAATGATCACCAATTCTAACAGATAACACAGGCACACTAGTTTTCTTTGAACTTTTAGGATGAGAAACAACATTAGAAGCATCCTCACAAAATATAATATACTCATCTCCAACATTTTTAGTAACAAGATCTTTTACTATAGCCACATGTTCTATAGCTTTCTTAGCACTTTTGTTAACAACACTAGCCATAACAGAATGTTCCTTCATCTTAACAGGAAAAGGAATTTTTTCAATATAAGGCTCAGGAATAATATGATCAACAGTATTAAGGGTGTGTTTGGGACAGCTCAACTCCGGTCCACTCCACTCTACCCCTAAACTCCACTCCACCTACAAGCTCTGGATCAGTCAAAATGGCGTTTGGCATAAAGGGTGGCTCCAGATTCAGATTAAAGGGAGGTTTGAACAATAGCGACAGGTTTTCACCATTTACCAGTCGAATGCACCAACCACTGGCCGGCATCTACATGAATTATCATATCAGGCTACCCCGTACCACTGAAAATCAACTCTGCTTAGCATCTACCACGTACTAATGCCATCTACTATACTGCTCAGCCAGATACGGACAGAATCATCAGAAAAATATAAACAGGAAATCAGATAGGCAAGGAAATGAAAATCATATGAGACATGTCCAGCAGCGACATCCATGTAGGCAACAAATCTGGGCGGCGACCACCTAGTGCAGCTGACTTGGGTCAGCGCCGGCCCTCCTTGGTGCAGGCGGATGTAAACGGGGGTGTGTCCGTGCTGCAGACAAGAGTGTGGACGCCTAGTCGCTTGCATCGGGGATGGCTTGTCCCTGCTAAAGGCGGGCCGGATAGGATGAAGAGACCCTGCAGCTGTACTCCAGGATTGGAACGACGACGGCGGAGGTTTTCCGGCGGCGATTTGAACTCAAGATGCGAAGTTAGGCGGAGGGTACAAGGGACGGATGGAGGAGGGAATTGCGAACGGAAAAGAAGCGTTGGTGGTCTCAGGTCGCCGGAGTGTTTCTTGAGGGGAGGGAACACGCCGGAGATGATGGCGGCGGCATGGCGGCGGTATGTCGTACTTGCCTGTTCATGGGAGGAGAATGAATCGAGGCTCAAGGGGTGTGTAGACAGATTAGAAAATAACGCTTCGGCTGGAATGACTAATGAGTGGCATTGGTGGGTAAATATCACCCCAAAAAGATGAAGTGAAGCAGGTGAAGCACCTGTTTGCTGGCTCCGGCAAAATGAACCAAAATGAACTAGCGCACATGGCTGCTCCACTCCGGCTGTTACGTGAAGCCAACCCGTTTGGCGCAGCTTCACCTGCTCCGTCCGTAGATCGGTGAAGTGGAGCTGTCCCAAACACAGCCTAACTTCAATGCTTTTAGTTATAGGAGCAATCGACTTATCTTTATAAGGCTCATGATATTTCTTAAAACCTTCCATAGGCAAACCGAAATAAGAAGCAAAGGCTTTATAATAGTTTGCAACAACTTGAGAGTCAAGACCATAAGCATTACTAATATTTCGACATGCATCAGTATTCATGAAGGTTTTAATGCATTCGAAGTCATATTTTATACCTGACTCCCTACCTTTGTCGTTCTCCCATGCTTCGGTATTCTATTCAATACGATCAAGAAGATCCCATTTAAAACCTTCTTTATTACGCGTGAATGATCCAGAACAAGCAGTATCCAATAATGTTTTATCTTCAAAGGAGAGTCTTGCATAGAAGTTATCAACAATAATATTATCAGGAAGCTCATGAATGGGGCATTTGAGCATTAGTGAGTTCAATCTCCCCCAAGCTTGGACAATACTTTCTCCTTCATGAGGCCAGAAATTATATATAGAATTCCGATCTTGGTGAATTTCACTTGGAGGATAAAATTTAGAATAAAAGAGAGGTACAATTTCCTCCCATCCAAGAGAATCCCTATTCTTCAACAATTTATACCAATGCGAAGCTCTTCCACCAAGTGATATAGAGAATAATTTCTTCCTTACTTTGTCCATTGAAATACCTGCACACTTGAACAACTCGCATAATTCATGTAAAAATAGCAAATGATCACCGGTATGGACAGTTCCGTCCCCTACATATCGGTTATTCATAACATGATCAACAATTTTCATAGGTATTTTAAATTGCACTATTTCTTCAGGTGGCGCCTCCTCTTCTACCTCAGCAGTGGCAGAAGCTCTTCCAAATAGGAAGGCAATAGATCCTCTCTCCATAATTAAGCAAATTAGGAGACAGAAATAAAAACAACACTTACAGCTAAAGTTTTCCTTGAAGGGAATATGCCCTAGAGGCACTTAATAAAGATAGTTTATTAGTCATATTCCAATTGTTCATTATATGTTTTATACCATGCTATAACTGTATTAAGCGGAAACATTAATACAGGTGTGGTAGATAAACAACCAGGTCCCTAGTTGCCTCTGCTAAGACTAGTTTCATTGCGCGATTGATGATCGAGGTTTCCCGATCATGAGACATGGCGTCTGTCGGCAATGGAGTCATATCGTTAGGTGGAACGATGTGATGGACTTACCCATAATTTGTAGGACGTAGTCATTACGCCTTTGACCGTGAGACCAACTCTTATTGTTATTCCTGGAAGATACTTTGATCGCACCAAACGTCATGTCTTATAAAGTGTGACAATAACGGTGATACTTTTGGGTATCGGAAAGGGGTAGTTGAGACGAGGGGTCAAGAGCGGGATTTGTCAGTCCGCATAGCCGGATAGATACTCTAGGGCCCACTCGGTGAGATTATGTCAAATGAGTTTGCAAACATGTGACTAGGTCACCAGCTGACATAATATCACAGACGAGTAGAAGATAGTGTTGTCGGTAACGAGATCATGCTAGGTATGGAGATATCTATGAATGAGTCTCGGACACGCTAAAGTATCGCTATGGCAAAAGGTTTAAGACTCGACGTCCAGGTTTGATAGATGAAAGTCATTCGTTATATCACAGGGGTTAATTCATGGGGTCCAGGTGAAAGAGCATTTTCCCTCATGTGTGGTTTTGGTAATTGATGACAACCTCTATGGACTAATGTTTGCATTGAGATATCTTTATAGATCTTGTCCATGCAAATAGTGGAGTTCATGTGTTGTACTCTTGAAGCTTATTTGATGACCAAGGCTCCATCTAAAGGTGTATATGATGGATGGTCATGTGTTGGGTTAAGCATATTGCAAGTATGTCTTGAAGGAGTCAAGACATCATATTAGCAAAGAAAGATTGGAAGATAAAAGGTTGATCAAGTTGTTGATCAACACACAAAGCTACAAGATGTCCCAAGTGGGATCATGTATCTCTTGGGATGGTAATCACTTGTCCATATAGCTTTGTGAACTAACCCATGATATGTGTGTGTGGTATCTTTATGTGGTGTTAGGTATCTTCCCATGGGCTTGCATCAAATGAAGATTTCATATAGCTCGTGGAGGATGACGTCATGTGGTGAACGTCATCAAGGATAAGATGCGCAAGACCAAGAGAAGCTTTCTCGAAGAGATCCTATGCTTGGAGCTTGCTATGGATACATGAAGACGAAACTTAGCGAGACTCTCCCATTATGGGTATGGGGGAGTATTTGAAGAAGTCTTCATCAAGCATGTGCTTGCACGCGCAATCAAGAAAGATGATCCACTTGAAGAGATCAAGATAGTCATCATCTAGCTCAAGTGGAATGCTCAAGGCAAAGGTATGATCTTGATAGGTTTTCTTTTCTACCGGTCTCGCGTTGTTTTCGGGAGACCGGGTTATAGGATAGATAGGCGTACTATCAAGAGGGGCTCTCGAGTGAGTAACCTTATCGCATCGTTGTGGGGAGCTCAAACCTTTGCATACTTGGCATATCATATTTCTTGTTTCTTATTTGGCTTTTATGCTTGTGAGGAATTAGAGCTTGGTTCATCTCCATGTCAAACTCTAGTTCTTTGGAAATGGTCTTTCTTTGGAAAACTTGTTGTGTTTTATCCATGTGAGTATTTAGAGCTTGGTTCATTTCCATACTAAGCTCTAGTTCATCAAAAACGGATTTCATATGAATAACTTGTTGCGTTTTTGATATTGGAGGTTTTACCGGTTTACATGTTTTAGGAAAGTTTAACCTTTCCCCATTTGGTTTTATCCTCACATGATGGACTATGATGTTTCTATGCACATTCAAGTAGAGCTCGTTGTAACGATTCCAACGAGCCGAAAATCATCGAAAACGGAGTCCGGATGAAAAAGTTATTGCAGTTTTCGTTGTGCTGTTTCTGTCAGTTTTCAGGCACTCGGAATTTCCGATTCCGGACTGACCGGAATTTCCGGTTCGCGCAGTTTTTCTCGAAAAAGTGGCACTGGACGGAGCCGGAAATTCAGCTCGGAAATTTCACTTTCGGGCGGAATTTCCGGTCTAAAATCTGGGTCCAACGGTTATAATTTCTGGGGGGGTATAAATACCCCCCCTCTTCTTCTTCCCTTGGACAACCAAGGTAGCACGAATTTCCCCTCTCTCCTACTCCATTGTTGACCTTGGAAAGCTTGATTCCTCTCAATCCCTCCATTGATTCTTGCATATTCTTTAGGGAAAGTTGAGAGGAGATCTAGATCTACAATCCTACCAATCCATCTCTCCTCTAAGTGAGGGGAACCTAGTGGATCTAGATCTTGGAGTTCCTTTGTGGTTCTTCTCCTTTGTTCTTCCTCTCTTCTCCCCCCATAAGCATTAGTTGCTTTTGGTGGGATTTGGGAGTGAGGGATTTGACTCCTTTGTGGTTTTCTTTGTTCTTCCTCTCTTATTCCCCCATAAGCATTTGTTGCTTTGTTGGAATTTGAGAGTGAAGGACTTGAGCACTTCGTGTGCTCTTGCCATTGCATTTGCATCGGTTTGAGCCCTCCACGAGGATTCGTGGTGGTGATACTTGTGAGCTTGTTACTCTTGGGTCATTGGACCCTAGACGCCTTTTGTGGCCGGCCTTTTGTGGCCAAGACCTTTTGTGGTCAAGACCTTTTGTGGTCACTTGAGAGCCCCCAATTAAGTTGTGGGTGTGTGCCTCAAGACTTGGGAGCCCCCAATTAAGTTGTGGGTGTGTGCCTCAAGATTGTTGTAAGGGATTCGATCTCCGCCCAAAAGGGGATCAATAGTGGAAGGTGAACTCGCAACCTTTTGTGGTTGAGTTCATCAGGAGAAGAAGGTGAGCCTTGGTGGCGTTGCGGCTAACCTGTTGTGGTTGCGCACACCTCTCCAACGAGACGTACACCCTTTGGGTGGAACTCGGGAATACATCCTCGTCTCCGCGTGCCTCGGTTATTTCTATACCCGAGCCCTTTACTTATGCACTTTATATTGTGATAGCCTTCGTGCTTGAAGTCATATATATATATATATATCTTGCTATCACCTTGTTACTTGTATTGCTTAGCATAAGTTGTTGGTGCACATAGGTGAACCTAGTATATTTAGGTTGTATGCTTGCTAAAGTAAAACACTAGTTTTATTCCGCCTTTATCAAGCATACCGGAATTTCCGGTCCATCTTGGCTCGGAAATTCCGGCTCCCCGGAAAAAGTTTTTAATCGCCTATTCACCCCCCCCCCCCTCTAGGCGACATCATAGTGTTGTCGGTAACGAGATCATGCTAGGTATGGAGATATCTATGAATGAGTCTCGGACACGCTAAAGTATCGCTATGGCAAAAGGTTTAAGACTCGACGTCCAGGTTTGATAGATGAAAGTCATTCGTTATATCACAGGGGTTAATTCATGGGGTCCAGGCCTACGAGTTAATCATTGATCGGAGAGGAGTCTCGATCATGTCTGTTATTATATCGAACCGCTAGGGTAACACACTTAAGGGGTTTCGACAAGACAACCGGAAAGGAAAGAGATCACCGGGAACGTCCCGGGAATGGTCCGATGGAGATCGGGCAGCGACGAAATAGTTTTCGGAGCTAGAATAAATTATATATAATATGTTTGATATTAATTAGTGTAATTAATATTTAAATATGATTTTATATATTTATTTTCGAATTTATTTAGGCTGATTTTCCTAAATGGGCCTTCTGGTGGAAAGAAGGCCCATGTGGGGGAAACACCCCTAGGGAATTCGGTGGGGGGGATATTGGCCGGCCTAGGTGGGCCAAAAGAGGCCCACCAGGTGGCCGGCTGCTGTCTTGGCCGAACCAGGCAATGGGGGATAGTCCCACATTGCCTGGCTGGCAAGGTTGGCTCCCCCCGGGAGCCTTTATATAGAGGGGCACCCCTGGCCTTTTAATTCATCCAATTAATTCTCTTTCTCTCCTCGATAACGTGATTCCCTTTGTCGGAGTTGCGCCGAGTTGAGAGGGGATCTCTCCACCATAGCCCGCTGCCGCGCTGCTGGTGTTCCGGTCCAAGTCTTCCGCTGCTCGTCCTGGACTGGAGCTTCGGAGGCCGTCGT
Source organism: Poa annua (assembly GCA_026929855.1). Classification (NCBI taxonomy): domain Eukaryota; kingdom Viridiplantae; phylum Streptophyta; class Magnoliopsida; order Poales; family Poaceae; genus Poa; species Poa annua. The sequence goes on from CM049434.1 coordinate 45,572,819, forward strand.
CTCCACCGTATGTGTGTAACACCCTGCGAGGTGCTGCGCTAGCGGTACTCGGAGGCCTACTTCCTCCACCCGACCTCGAGGTCATCTTCATCGTCTTCGTCGCGCCGAGTTCTTCGCGACCTAGAGGTCGGCTACGTCGTCTTCGTCGTCAACGCTTGTGCGGGAGCGTAATCCCCGCTTTTCGGTCTACAAGGGTATGTATTCCGATATCCGCCGTACTTCTATATCTGCATAGTATAGATCCTGACTAGTTTAAGGATATCGTTCGTAGGAAATTTTTTGTTTTCTGCCTGCGATCCCCTTCAGTGGTATCAGAGCCGATCTATCGTAGATATAGCTGTACGCTGTTAGAACCCGTGTTCGGCACGGGGGCACCCTTCCTGTTATTTGCTACCCTCTAGCGTGCACTTGTGATTCCAGCGGCATCGAGTTGATGAAGCGGCCCGGACCGACTTTACGCGTACGCTTACGCGAGACTGGTTCCACTACTGACATACGGCTTGTACCGTATCTGTGGCTGGCGGGTGTCTGTCTCTCTCTCTTTAGTTGGTCTTGCATTTTCAATGGAGGGCCCGAAAGGGATGCTTAAACATGCAATTATTGGATCGTTGTTGTGGTCATAAGTTCGTAGGTAAGAAGCGGTTCTTTTTACGACAGCCCCAAGCCACGTAAAATATGCAAAAGATAAAGTAGAAGCGTCTAACTTTATTTTGCAGGGGCAATGTGATATGGTCAAGGTAGGTTTCTTAAATTGTTTATGAACTGCGGGCGCCAAGAAGACCATGGCGCAATGGACTATATCACATCGCATTACATTTGATGTTTTGTGTGCATCTTAGATTGTGTGATTATATATATTAGTATATATTAGTTACACGGCGGTAGAAATATAAGATGATCCCTTCAAAAATACCACTAGTGTTCTTCCTCCAACGAGCACCACCAAGAAAGTTCTACGTTATGAGGCAGGCCGTGACGATCGGGTGTCAGACATATCGTCGTTCGCATACAGTGGGTGTAAGCCATGTTGCACAAGCGTTACGTGGAGGTTATTGTGGCGAGCCTAGCATATGCAGATATGGCCTCGGAACACGGAGGCCGAAAGGTCGAGCATGAGTCACAGAGTTGTTGTGATTGACAATTGTCTACCCTTGAAGTTGTGCTGCCGGCTCTGACGATGAGGGGTTGTGCAATGGATGGGGGTCGTGTAATCGCTTAAACGACCAGGAGGGATGTTCGTTTGAGTGGGAGTTCGGATAGTTATTTTCTAAAATACTAGAACTCAAAATATAGTGAACAAAGTCTGTTTTGCAAACCTTTGTAGATATTAACCATTGTAATAGCATCTTTTAAAATTAGGCGCATTCCTGCGATTGAGAAACTTAAAAGGTTGGGTCTAAACTTCATAGTTTTATACTTTAGCTTGAGGATACTCCTTGTTTAAACCGTTAGCTCTTTGTGATACAATACCCGCTAGGAGATAAACCCGGAGATTCCGCTGACAAAAGATAATTTGGATTATCAGGTTTTGTGCGGATGATATCATCATAGTCCAGTGTATGCTATGATCTCTGCCATAGAGAACCAACGGTGGGTATGAGTTATTAGATCGCGAACATATGAGATGGTCGCTAAACTCGGGGTACCCCTAAAGTTGGGTTGATGAAGTTTATCAGTACGTTGACTGATTGTCTTCTCAACCAAGATGGAAGAGAATACACACATTGAAGGAGCACGTGGCAGTCATACTTGATAACATTGGTTATACTTGATGACATATGGTCATACTTGATGAACATTGAGACGCCTCGCTCAGCTCGATCACTGGATGACAGACGTCGTTGCCAAGTGCAAATGCTATGTCATAGACTATGTCATGCAAGGGGAATCGTTCACCGTCATGGTTCTTGATTACGTTGGAAGTATCAAGAAGATGAAACAGATCGCCGGAAGTCATCAATGATGATGGTGTATATATGATATACATGTTATGAATATTTTAGCTAAGCAAGTACTCGCAGTAGTGACTAAGTTTTGATACTAGTCATGTTTTATGAAAACCAGGTTTACTGCTTGAGTGGCTTGAAAGGATGAGGCGACATTGCGTGTTGATAATGGCAGACAAATTGTTGTGATGGCCATAGACACTCTCCCTCTAGATCTACCATTTGAATAAATTCTTTATGATCGCCTGTTAGTATGATCGTTATAACTGTGTCTCCTCTAGCGAGACAATTGTTCATATATATTAGTGACAAATTCGTTGTCCTATATTTATGAAGTAATGATCATATGCCGATTTGAATTTAGATGGTAGAAGCTCGCACATTCATAATATTAATGCCAAAGGATACAAACTTAATAAAGACACCACATATGTGTGGCACTACCGTTTAATTCATGTCAATGTTATAGTCAATGAATTAGCTCCATACCGGATGGATCTACAAGTCCTTAGATTTGATCTTTTGACACTTGCAAAATAACTAAGACACCGTTTTCGGAAAACGGGCATATAACTTATTGATAGTCATACATATAGATGTATGTGGTTCAATGAAGTAATTGACGGGTAGTGGAGATCTTTATTTCGTAAACTTCACTGAACGTTTTGAGTATAACTTGTTGAGAATCATGCATATGGGTGTATGTGAATCAATGAAGTACTTTAACGTAAAGTGGAAGTGTTTATTTCATAGACTTCATGAATATTCCGAGTAGATATATGAATATCCACTCAGGGAATGTTAGTCTGGAAATTTTGATTCGATCAAACAAGTTCAGAATGAAGTAGGAAATAAATTTAACAAGAAAATCTAATTCCTGCGATACAGATCGAGGAAATAAAGATTTGAGTTATAATGTTGGCACGTCATTGGAAGACTTGTGAGAAGAGTTCCACAAATTACGTCGCATGGAACACCATAGTGTTATGGTATGTTAGGACGTCGTAATCGCACCCTATCGGATAGTGTGTGGTAAATAAATCTCTTACCGAATTATTGTGATCATTAGAGTCGTATGGTAGAAACGTAACACTCACGTTAGATAATAGGGAAACCATTTAAATCCATGGAGACAATACCATATTAGTGATGGCATGACTTTTAGCCTAGATTGTCGTTTCAGCAATTTAGTGTTTTGATGTGATCAAACCTAAAATGGATTAATCTTTGTAGTGTACCGTACCTAAAGAGTTAGTTGGGTACATGTCTCACGACATAGGCAAAATCGTTGCCGGGATATACCTTGCGAAAGAAATAGTTTCTTGTCCAAGGGTATAAGTGAGAAAGAAAGTAGAGCAAGACAAAGTTGATGAACTTTCTCTCCAGACATCAGAGTGGCGCAACTGAAAGTGTTTTCGGTGTCATGCTCCACAGCTTGAAAGAAGCTGATGATACAAGATCATGATGCTCTGAGCTCATACTAAGAACGTAGGCATACGAGGTTGTGTTCCACACTGTGTGTTACGACAATCTTGTTATGAAGGTCATATTAATGGAATATGACAGACCTACAAACTACGAAGAAGAGATGGTAGACCTAAGTCCGAGAAATGGCTATGAGTCATATATGATCCGAAATAAAATCCATATACGATTACCAGGTATTGACTTGGGAGATCTTCTTGATGGCATCTAGGATGTTAACAGAATATGGAATTTTATGAGAGAATAGACACTGATAAGGATCGATTTGTCGTGAAACAGTTCCGACAGATTCAAAAGTTGACCACAATGAGATTTTGTCTCAAGTGGCGAAGCCTAAATCTATTCTGGGTCGTTTAGCAATTACTATAATTTCGAATGAGAAATTGATAGAAGGATAAGGAAACCATGTTTCTTAATAGTGTCATTAAGAAAGAGTTGTAATCAGTACAATAATGGTTTGATGATCCTAAGGATGCTAAACATGTATGCAAACTTCAGTTGTCCATTCATGGGCTGAAGCAAGCATATCGGAGCTGGAATCTTCACTTTGATGATGTGATCAAAGGATTTTGGAGTTGTCCAAAATAGTTGAAGAAACTTGCAAAGAAGTGAGTGGGAGCAAAGTAGCTTTTCTTGATCTTATATGCGGAAGGCATATTTGAGTGGGAGCTAAGTAGCTTTCCTTGATCTTATATGCGGAAGGCATATTTGAGTAGGGAGCTAGGTGTCATTTGTGATTTTGTATGTGACGACATATTGAATGACACAATCCTCTAGTAGAGTGTAAAGGATTATTTAAGTGATTAAATTTTCTATGAAATGAAGTTAGGAGTATTAGGCATCCGATTTATAATTGTATAGATCGTAAGGGGCTTAATAACATTAGGTCGGAATATTTCCTAAGTTAAGATTCTGAAGTGTTTCAGAATAGAACAAGCGAAGAAAATGGTTCTTGCTTGTATGACTAGGTGAAATATTAAGTTTATCTTGGCATTTTCAGTGATAGCAAATGATGTTCGACATTCTCTATGTATCAGACATAGATGCTATCAGATTGAAAGCTCGACTTAGTGTGACCCAAGTTCTTGGTTGAAGAACGGGTTCTAGAGTGATCCTTGTGTGGATCAATGAACAAACGTTAAGTATATTTTTCAGTGTCTGTGAGAACTGAAGATATGTTTTCTAGTAAAGGGAAAGAGTGAAAGACAACTTGCCGTAAAGAGGTTACGATGATGCAAGTTATTACACTGGCCCATACAACTAGAAATCTCATATAGGAGATGTCCTTTATTTTGAAGAAAGACATGGTTAGTTTGCGAAGTCGCATATGAATGCACTGTTGCATAATCTACATAGGTATAGAAATATATGGCAACTTCAGAAGTTGCAAGTGTGATTGGACTGAGCAGTTTTCCGAGCGTATGTGGTCCCCTTAATAAATCTCTTAGACTTTTAAGGCCCATGCTACGTGAATGTTCGAGTCTCACTCCATCCACTAGGATATATTTCACCGTCATCGTAAGATACGGGATGATGTCAAACTAGGTGACATAGAAGTGTTGCAAAGCACATATAGGTCTCAATGTGTGAGATCTGTTGACTGTATTCCTCTTCCACAAGGCAAGAATGCACCAAGATGCTATGGGTGTTGAGCTTTTACCAAGTTGTAAACTAGATTAAGTGTTACTCTAGTGCAAGTGGGAGACTGAAGGGAATATGCCCTAGAGGCACTTAATAAAGATAGTTTATTAGTCATATTCCAATTGTTCATTATATGTTTTATACCATGCTATAACTGTATTAAGCGGAAACATTAATACAGGTGTGGTAGATAAACAACCAGGTCCCTAGTTGCCTCTGCTAAGACTAGTTTCATTGCGCGATTGATGATCGAGGTTTCCCGATCATGAGACATGGCGTCTGTCGGCAATGGAGTCATATCGTTAGGTGGAACGATGTGATGGACTTACCCATAATTTGTAGGACGTAGTCATTACGCCTTTGACCGTGAGACCAACTCTTATTGTTATTCCTGGAAGATACTTTGATCGCACCAAACGTCATGTCTTATAAAGTGTGACAATAACGGTGATACTTTTGGGTATCGGAAAGGGGTAGTTGAGACGAGGGGTCAAGAGCGGGATTTGTCAGTCCGCATAGCCGGATAGATACTCTAGGGCCCACTCGGTGAGATTATGTCAAATGAGTTTGCAAACATGTGACTAGGTCACCAGCTGACATAATATCACAGACGAGTAGAAGATAGTGTTGTCGGTAACGAGATCATGCTAGGTATGGAGATATCTATGAATGAGTCTCGGACACGCTAAAGTATCGCTATGGCAAAAGGTTTAAGACTCGACGTCCAGGTTTGATAGATGAAAGTCATTCGTTATATCACAGGGGTTAATTCATGGGGTCGAGGCCTACGAGTTAATCATTGATCGGAGAGGAGTCTCGATCATGTCTGTTATTATATCGAACCGCTAGGGTAACACACTTAAGGGGTTTCGACAAGACAACCGGAAAGGAAAGAGATCACCGGGAACGTCCCGGGAATGGTCCGATGGAGATCGGGCAGCGACGAAATAGTTTTCGGAGCTAGAATAAATTATATATAATATGTTTGATATTAATTAGTGTAATTAATATTTAAATATGATTTTATATATTTATTTTCGAATTTATTTAGGCTGATTTTCCTAAATGGGCCTTCTGGTGGAAAGAAGGCCCATGTGGGGGAAACACCCCTAGGGAATTCGGTGGGGGGGATATTGGCCGGCCTAGGTGGGCCAAAAGAGGCCCACCAGGTGGCCGGCTGCTGTCTTGGCCGAACCAGGCAATGGGGGATAGTCCCACATTGCCTGGCTGGCAAGGTTGGCTCCCCCCGGGAGCCTTTATATAGAGGGGCACCCCTGGCCTTTTAATTCATCCAATTAATTCTCTTTCTCTCCTCGATAACGTGATTCCCTTTGTCGGAGTTGCGCCGAGTTGAGAGGGGATCTCTCCACCATAGCCCGCTGCCGCGCTGCTGGTGTTCCGGTCCAAGTCTTCCGCTGCTCGTCCTGGACTGGAGCTTCGGAGGCCGTCGTCTCCACCGTATGTGTGTAACACCCTGCGAGGTGCTGCGCTAGCGGTACTCGGAGGCCTACTTCCTCCACCCGACCTCGAGGTCATCTTCATCGTCTTCGTCGCGCCGAGTTCTTCGCGACCTAGAGGTCGGCTACGTCGTCTTCGTCGTCAACGCTTGTGCGGGAGCGTAATCCCCGCTTTTCGGTCTACAAGGGTATGTATTCCGATATCCGCCGTACTTCTATATCTGCATAGTATAGATCCTGGCTAGTTTAAGGATATCGTTCGTAGGAAAAATTTTGTTTTCTGCCTGCGATCCCCTTCATTCCTTACCAATTCCACTTACCAATAGCGCTTTACTCCCCGGCAACGGCACCAGAAAATAGTCTTGATGACCCACAAGTATAGGGGGTGTATCGTAGTACTTTCGATAAATAAGAGTGTCGAACCCAACGAGGAGCAGAAGGTGCTGACAAGCGGTTTTGATGAGGATTTCACTATAAACACTAGCAGACAAGTTTTTAGGAGTTTTTGATAATACAAATAAATAAAGTGTGAGTAAATAAAACACAACAATTATAATTGCAGCAAGTGGCCCAATCCTTTCTAGAACAAAGGACAAGCCGGTTTGTTTACTTATGATGAGCAAACGTTCCTGAGGACACACGAGATTTTTGTCTAGTGCTTTCGCTTCATATAGATGATTAATCTTTAGTGTTTCCATAAGTGTTGTGTGGGTGAACCTATGCTAATGCACCGCCCTTCCTAGGACTAATACATACTTGTGATTATACCCCTAGTAAGCATCCGCAAATACCAGAAAGTAATTAAGATAAATCTAACCACAGCCTTAAACTCTGAGATCCTACCATCTGACGAGGGGTGTCCCCATCAATACCCATGACTGATAGCCTAGGGTTAGAGTTGTGAGGTAGAGAACGCGTAGTGTTAGTAGATTCGTCGGCTGACAAGCGGGAGTTACCCAGGTTCAGGGCCCTCGACTGAGGTAACACCCTACTTCCTGCCTGTCTGTATTGATTGTGAATATGCGGTGAATACAATGGTCTAGCGAGATGCGGATCTCGCTAGGGTTTGGTGGTTCTGGTTGGGCGTGTCCCTGATCGGCTACCCTCCTGTCCCTTATATAGGGGTACAGGTCTCGGGTACGTAACCGACTAGGACTACAAGTATGGAAAGTACAACCGACTAAGTCTATCTACGGTAGAAGATCTTCATCTTGGGCTTTGCTTGTTGGGCTTCTTTAGTCTATCGACAATTGGGCTATAGTCATCACGTGCACCAGGTACCCACATGATTGGGTACCTGTTTGGTATAACCTCGTCATTAGCCCCCGAGTGCTTGGCTAATTCGGAGAATCAGTCATGGACTCACCACATAGTGCACGTCTCATGTTTTATGCTTTTGATAATATATCTTTGTATTTGTCTTTCGACTGTGATTTGTGACAAAGGATTTTGACTAAGTAGGCCTGGATTTATTCGATGAGTCGAGACCAGTTAACTGCACTTGGGCAAAACCTTACTTGTCTTCAATCAAGTTCAAGTCCTTGGGCTTGAACCTAGAACACTGGACAGACTCGACTCAGGCCATTTGGTGGACCTACTGATTCGTTCTGCAGTTTCAACTGTGCTACCCAGCGCGTCCGCCGGGATTTTCATCGCGTCTATTGACACGGAAAGAATAAGGACTTAATACTGCCGGAGTGGCCCTTAGCCCAGCTCGACTGATCGGCGGGTCTTACCTTTGCATTTTACGCATGCAGCATCTGAAGTGTCATCGACTGACATAATTCAGTAATTCTTTGCATTATTGATTTTGACTGAGGCGAGTCTTTTATTTCGACTGCCTATTTATGTTTTTAAGAATCCATCGGGTGCACGACAGTACTCCCGATGGGAGTAGCCCCCGATATTGTGCTTTTTTACCTGTAATGAAGGATAATCTCAAAATTTGTTTTTTTCTTACTTCTATTGCAGTCGAAGACTTTTTACTCACTCCCGATGGGAGTACACTCGACCACGCGAAGAGTTCTCTGACCTAGTGCCTAGTCGAGAGACCTTTGCAAGTTCGCGTATGTTTGTCCAGTCGACCAACTGTCAACTGAACTCTTATGATTCTGCTGCTTCTGCTAGCTTGGGTGACGTCACAACATGACGTCTTTGGCGTGTGTGCAGAGCCTACGACAAGACATGTCATTGTGCGCCCATTTGTTTGATCGCGGAAGACGCCGGTTCGGCTCTGATTTGACCGGCCGTGGCGAAATTTCCGCGGGCGTGATCATAACCTCCTCGTTTTACGTGCGTAGTGGGCGGTGTGGGCAGCGACGGTTGCTCTTTGATTATGACACGTGGCCAAGGTATCATGCGCGGACGGCTGTCAGCTGATCAGCACCTTTGTGAAGCGTCGAGTGTGGCCCTTGCAACAACGTGCCCACCCCTTGTGGCGTTATGAGGGTCTACTTGACGTTACTCGTATGAGCGATGTGGAGTTAGCAGGTCATGTGTTTCATGATCATGTCAAGTATATTACCAGCATCAAGCCTGACGACGTTGCTTCTTTCAACTTTTCTGTTGTTCCTTTTAGCCTTGGGACTCCCCTTCCTGAGGTACTTGTTCAGCTTTTGTTTTCTGAGTTTACTTTGCTGGTATTTTTATGTGAGTACACCTGTGTGATGTGCCTTTGTTTGGTTGTGAATAGGGGCATTTGACTTCTTCGACTCTTCCTCCCCTTCCTGAGTATGGTGGCAGCGAGGAAGCTTGTCAACTGACCGAGTTGGAGGCGACTGATGTTCTCCCGCTTGCGGCTGGCTTTTCCAACACTGGAGAAACTGTTGCCGACGAGGAACATTCTTCCCAAGGTATTGAAGAGCCTGTAGCTGGGCGTGCTATCAAACGTCGTCGTTTGTGCCGCGCCACGGCTTCGGATACTCAGCCGGAGAATATGGAGGGAGAAGTTCTTGAAGAATTTGCCATTCCTTCACCTGTGACCGACGTTCCGCCTCCGATACGCCAGTTGCCATTGGCTGCGACTGAGCCGACTATTGAAGATGGTCATAAGTATGTGCTTTTGACTGTCCTTCTTAGCGCTTGTCTTTCTCTTTATTTGTTACTTTATCCGATATGTACTGCTTTTGACGTATGAACAGGACCTTTGTCGTGCGAGCTCATACTCCTCCAGTCGGGGAAGGGACAATTATGGCCTCCCCTCATGCTGAAATTGAAGAAGCCGAAGCTATGGCAGTGGCCGCTGCGACGACTGCTGGCAAGATGCCACTTGCTGCTGCTTCGACTGCTGGACCATTGACGTCTGCTTCCTTCTCCTGGGTAGAACATGTAAGTCTCTTTTTACTAGCTATATCTTTGTATGCATCGATCGTTTGTTTTGACATGTGTTGATATTTTTTTTTGTGTAGCCTGCTGTAAGTGGCCTAGTTGCTGCTGGCCAGGCTTTTGTGCGAGCTGAGGAGGAATGAGCCATCCTTCGTTCTAAGTTAGAAGAAATGAGACGTAGGCGTTTCTGTTCCTGATGCTTTGTGATATTAAGCGTTTGTGCTTTCTGTAGATCTATGTTTTTAATACATGCTTATTTCAGAAGAGAAGCTTGCTATTGAAAAGCGACTGACTGCTCTGGAACATCAGCTTGTCGACCAGCGACTGCGTGCGGAAGAGGAACTGGAGAGTGTTTGGCGTTCCTTCGTCAGTCGAGAAGAGGAGCACACTAAACAGTTGCTTGGCTTTGTGCATGCTGTGGCTGGTTTGTGAGTTTATGTTGTGCGGATGCTCCTTTTTGCTTTCTCCTTCTATCGTCTTAGACTCCTTCTTTGCGTGTTTTGTAAAGGTTATTCCTCTTGTGTCCCTGATGATAACGCGCGGGGCGACTTGTCACTCGAGCGTGTGACCGAGGAGCTGGGTAGGGCCCTCGAGCATATCAAGTGCTCCTTGGATATTTCCACTCGGACCCTTGGGGCTGTATTCGCGGAGGTTCTACCGTGGACGGAAGTTCCAACGACTGCTCAAGGATTTTCTGATATACTGGGTCCTGGTTCGACGACCATAAAGGATTGGGCACGCGACTTGGCGGTACGCGGCTCAGAGTCCATCCTCAAGCTTCTTCTGCTGCTCGTCTTGCTAAGAAATCAAATGGGAAACCTTTGGCTTTTAGGGGTGTATCAGATTCTGCTGCTCGTCTTGCTAGGGTTAGCATCTGTACCTTGGAGCGTCGAGTAGCTGAAGTTTCCGCCATGCACAAGCCACGTAGGGGTAACCTAGCGTCTGCGCCCCGTGACTAGTGGCCGTTCCTTGATCTTTTGATGGCCTTGTAATATGATAATGTTTGCATGATGCTTATGATTTTGCTATATTTGAACTGTATAATATACTCCTTATATGATAACTTTGTTCGGCCATCCAGCCCCCGAGTCCATTGAGTGACGCTGGGCTATATGAAAATTTTCCAGTATGTTTGTTTATAAAGAAACAACTTGTATCTTCGAGTACACCTCAAAATTACTCTAATTTTGAGATCTTCATCCCTCGAACATTCAGGCGGGGTTTTATGTATATTTATTTTGGTTGAGACCCAGCCCCCGAGCCATTCGGGTGGGTTGTAGATATACGACGAGAGGTATGCAAAAATATTTATGAAGAAGTATCATATTTATTGAAGATATTTGACCAGTAGACCGCCTCATTAAAAACCTTCCAGTACCCTTAGGTACCCCGGTAAGGAAAAGAGCGCGTCTGAAATCTGCTAGCTCTTTTGACATATTTGAGCTCTATTACATTTGTTGGTTGTGAGGCCTATGCATAGAAGCGACGCAGGTGCGCCACATTCCATGGATTATGCGATAGTTCCCCCGTCTGGGCATGCTTCAGTCGGTAGGCGCCTCCCTCAATGACTTCGGTGATGATGAACGGACCTTCCCATGGTGATGCTAGCTTATGCACCTTTTTCTGCTTTAGTCGAAGTACTAAGTCTCCTACCATGAATGTTCTGGGGCGAAGGCGTTGACTGTGATAATTTCTGAGATCTTGCTGGTAAACAACTGTGCGGGCCAGGGCCGTGTCACGTGCTTCGTCGAGTAAGTCCATTGTGTTTTCTTGTGACTCGTTTGCTTCATCTTCATTGTATGCTTCGACTCTTGGTGCATCGAATTTCACCTCTGGTGGCAAGACTGCTTGTGCTCCGTAAATCATAAAAAATGGGGTAAACTGGGTTGAAACATTTTGGGTTGTACGTAAACTCCAAAGTGCCGCCGGGAGTTCATCAACCCAAGCTCCCGCGGCTCTTTTGAGTGGAACCCATAATCTTTTCTTGATGCCTATGCACACAACGCCGTTAGCTTTTTCGACTTGCCCGTTGGATTGTGGGTGCGCCACCGATGCATAATTGAGTGTGATATCCCACTCTTTGCAAAAAGTTCGGAATTCTTCAGCTGTGAAATTTTTGCCGTTGTCCGTGATAATGTAGTTTGGGACACCAAAACGGTATACTATGGATTTTATGAAATTGACCGTCGTAGTCGCAGTTGAATTTGTGATTGGGACTGCTTCAATCCATTTTGTGAACTTGTCGACTGCCACCAGTAAGTGGGTATGCCCTCCAGGTGATGATTTTTTGAGTGATCCTACCATATCCAATCCCCACTGGGCAAAAGGCCATGTCAGTGGTATGGTTTTGTGTGCCGATGCAGGTGCATGAGGTTTGTTTGCGAATTTTTGACACCCGATGCATCATTTGACTATATCTTCTGCGTCCTTGAGTGCGGTAGGCCAGTAAAACCCTGCTCTGAATGCTTTGGCTACGAGCGATCGACTGCCGGCGTGATGCTCGCAAGTTCCTGCATGAATATCGCGAAGTATAGTTTTGCCATCTTCAAACTCTACACATCTCTGAAATATACCTGAGATGCTCCTTTTGTAAAGTTCACCGTTTATGATGGTGTATGCTTTGGCGCGACGAGCTACCCGTCTGGCTTCTGTTGTGTCGTCTGGTAGCTCTTCTCGAAGTAAGAATGCCAGTATTGGCTCAGTCCAAGTTGGAGTTACATGATCGCCTTGACATAGAAGTACTTCGATTGGAGGGTCTATCATGTTTGGTGCATTGTCCTTTGTTGCTTCCGTCGCAGTTGGTGCTGATCGCTGTTTGTGAATGGATCTGTGCTCGATACGCTCTAGGAAAACGCCGGGTGGAACCTGGGCTTTAGTCGAGCCGATGTTGGCCAATGTGTCTGCTTCTTCATTGCTCTCCCGTCCGATGTGTCGTAGCTCGCATCCATCGAAGTCTCCTTCTAATTTGTTATAGAGATCACGATATGCAATCATGTTGTCCGCTATGGCGTTGCAGGCTTTCATTGTTTGCTGTACGACTAGATTTGAGTCACCATATATCATCAGTCGAGTGCATCCCAAAGCTTTGGCCATACGTATGCCATGTATCAATCCTTCGTATTCAGCTTCATTGTTCGATGGCTTTGCAAAATCCATTTGCAGAACGTACTTCAACTTGTCACCCTTGGGTGATATGAGCACGACACCTGCACCTGCGCCTTCATTCTTCTTAGACCCATCAAAGTACATTGTCCAAGAGTTAGATACGTCTGGTATTCCTGGCAATTGAGATTCTATCCACTCGGTGGTCAAATATGGCAGGACTTGAGCTTTGGTGGCTTTCGGGTGATCGTACGTGATTCCCAGGGGTCCCAGCTCGATAAGCCATTTTGCCACCCGTCCAGATGCATCTGGGTTTGTGAGTATGTCTCCGATTGCAGATTTGCTGATCACCGTGATTGGGTGTTCTGTGAAGTAGTGTCTTAACTTCCTTGTTGTTATGAAGACGGCATAAGCCAGTTTCTGGAAGTGTGGATATCTTTGTTTGGATAGAGACAGGACCTCGCTGACGTAGTAGACTGGCCTTTGCACGCTTTGAATTTTTCCTTCTTCCATACGCTCGACTACTAAGACTGTACTCACCACCCTGTTTGTTGCTGCCACATATAGGTACAGTGGTTCCTTTTCTTTTGGCGCTGCTAGTATGGGGGGTTTGGTTAGTACCCGCTTGAGACCGATAAAGGCTGTTTCAGCTTCGTCGGTCCACTCGAACTTATCCGATTTCTTCATCAGTCGATATAGTGGCAGTGCCTTTTCGCCCAATTTGCTGATGAACCGACTGAGGGCTGCTACCCGTCCCGTCAACTGCTGCACTTCATAGAGCTTGGTAGGTCTTTGCATAGTTAATATGGCCTGTATCTTTTCTGGATTTGCCTCAATTCCGCGAGCTGACACTAAATATCCCAAAAGTTCTCCGGCTGGGACGCCGAAAGTACACTTATCTGGGTTTAGTTTTATGCTATACCTTCTGAGGTTGTCGAATGTCTCTTGTATGTCGGAGAGTAGTGTATGTTCTTCTTTTGATTTGATAACTATGTCGTCGACGTAAACTTCAGCATTTTTGCCAATTTGCGTTTTCAAGCAATTTTGCATCATGCGCTGGTAAGTGGCACCTGCGTTCTTGAGGCCGAAGGGCATAGTGGTGTAGCAATATACCCCGAGTGGAGTTGTGAAGGCCGTATTTTCTTCATCTTCTACTCTCATCTTTATCTGATGATATCCTGAATATGCGTCTAGAAATGACAGTCGCGCGCATCCTGTAGTGGAGTCAACGATCTGGTCGATACGGGGAAGTGGAAAATGATCTTTTGGGCAACATTTGTTGAACCCTGTGAAGTCGATGCACATCTTGCTTGCAGTTGTCTTCTTCTTTTCGACTATCACGGGGTTGGCTACCCATTCTAATTTTTTGATCTCTCGGATGAAGTTTGCTTTGAGTAGCTTATCTACATGTTTCTCTATGGCTTCTCTTTTCGGTCCTGACACACGACGTACTGCTTGTTTGACCGGTCTAGTTCCTGGACTGAGTTGGAGAGAGTGCTCGGCGAATTCCCTGGGTATGCCTGGCATGTCGGCTGCACACCATTCAAAAATATCCCAGTTCTCACGGAGGAATTCGACGAGCGCGCCTTCCTATGCGGGTGATAGACTTGACGACACCTTGACTGTATTTGCGGGGTCAGTCGGATGTACCTGATGCATTCGTGTATCATCTGCAGCGTTGAATGTCTTGTCGACTGCTTGTTTCTTATAATCTGGCATGTATGTTGTGTCGCTAGCGAGCGAGAGCTCTTCAAGTGTTTGTTCTGCTCCGAACATCTCAGAGATTTTATTGAAATCGCGGTCGCAAGCGTCTGACCTTTGAAAGTTTCCATTGATTGTGAGCACTCCTTTTGGACCTGACATTTTCAGTTGAAGGTATGCATAGTGTGGTACCGCCATGAACCGAGCGAATGCTGGTCGTCCTAGTATGGCATGATATTGCGACTTCCAGTCGACAACCTCAAACTCAATTGACTCAGTTCTGAAATGTGTCGCGTTTCCAAATGTGACATCGAGCTGTATCGTGCCTTTGGGTATGATAGCTTTGCCCGGAACTATACCATGGAAGGTGTTTGTGGATGATGGTAAGTTTTCGACTGACCTGTTCATCTGGCGTAATGTGTCGGCGAAGATGATGTTGATGCCGC
Organism: Poa annua; assembly: GCA_026929855.1. Lineage (NCBI taxonomy): Eukaryota > Viridiplantae > Streptophyta > Magnoliopsida > Poales > Poaceae > Poa > Poa annua. The sequence continues at coordinate 45,587,921 of CM049434.1, forward strand.
TCCCTCCATCCATGAAGATTTTAGTCATGGCGTAACCACCAATTTGAGCATCAAGTACAAGAGCGGCGTGGCCTGGTCTATAAACGGATGGTGGATGGTCTTCTCGACTGAATGTGATCGCTGTTTCTGACCCGCGCAAAAATTCTAGTATGGCTGGTGGTGCCATAACCGCCATGTTGACATGTCGAGTATGAAGTTTTTGTTGTTTGTTAGAGGGTCGTCTTTTCTGAATCATATGCATTTGCTCTTGACGTCTTGGATATTGCTCTGCTGCATCTTGTCGTACGTGATATATTGCCCCTGTGAACTGACTACTTGTGTTGTGTGGAGGGGGAGGTGGAAGCGCGGCGACTGGTTGTGGTGGTGGTGGTGTTGCTGCGTATGATGACGGAGCGGCCGGCGGCGGATCCCTTCTGAGTCGCTTTATGTAGTCTGCTGCTATCTGCTCGAATTCGCGGCAATTTCCCATGATATCATTGGATATTAATCTTCCAGTCGCCGGGTCTTTAAACAGGTGTAGCCTGCATTGATCTTCCATCTTTTCCTGGAATGACTTATCTAGCTTTGGATCTGATCGCTTGCGCCAGTCTTGTTTTCTATATCCCCACCATACTGATCACGATCTCGGCTGTTGTGACGGTCGTCTGTCGGCCCAGTGGATTCTAGGGTGTGCAGAGCCCATACTAGACGGACCGCGCACGCAACTGCATCTACGAAACGGCTAAGGACCAAGCAAACCGCTTGGGGAACCCCCCCGAGGCGGAAACCCCTGGAGGGGACCTGAGGCGCCGACAGAGGCTTGAAGGAGGCCCCCCCCGAGGGCGTCCCACTTGAGGGCTCTCTCCCTCTTAAGGGAGCCGGCCCGGCTCCTCCCCCTCGAGAGCCTCAGGCCCCTGAGGGGATACTTCACGGCCAAGGAAGCGCTGCAGAGCGCACATGGGCTCTGCTGCGGCCGCAGGGTGACGCGCGCGTCTGCACGCACGACAGCAACAGCGTCACAGTTGCCGTTCCCGTGATAAAAGGGGTCAACAAAGCTCTGTGTCCCCTGCGCCGCCAACGAAGCTTTCCTCTTTGGTGATAACGCAGTTGGCCGGCACAACGCTCCAACGACGACGTCACTGTGGGCACTCCCCACGGTCTCTGCCGCGCCTGCGAGACGCTCTGCAAAGTCTGCAGCTTGTCGGCCACAGCGCGCCGCTTTAACACGGAAGAGCCGCGTCCAAGGACGGAGGAGACAGCTGCTCTGCCACGAAGGCAGGCTTTGCGACCATGGACCGAGTCCATGAACGAGCGAGCAGTAGTGCACCCCGCTCCGGCGCTTGTGGCCATGTGGGAACCCGTCCACTGCGCAGGCCGCAGGGATGAGGCCCGGGGCAACTATTTAAGGAGAAGGGGCACTTACGTAGGGGGAGAGGATTCGATCCCGAGCTCAATAGCGTCTTCCACCTCCGGACCCTCACAAGGCCCAGAGGCTAGTTGTACTACAGTCACCACAGTGCAATCCAGACAAGCAGGAGTAGCGGTTTTACCTCACCTTGAGGGCCGTGAACCTGGGTAAGGGCCGGTGTCACTCTCTGTCGTGCAGTTCCGCTCCAAGCACCGCGAGCAACGTCGCGGCGTGCATCGAGGGTTGTTTGACCTCCGTGTTCAGTCCCCCCTCGAACCTCTCCCCAGGGCGAGACTACCCCTATTACGTGGGAGTTCATTCCTCGACATTTGGCGCGCCAGGTAGGGGACTGAGGCGCGTCTTCAACCTCCGAACTCCGCGCCATGATGGACACCCGCGCGACGCGCGCCAACAGGCGCACCTCCGAGAGAGCTCACACCGAGCCCGGCACTGCCCCCACCCGCGGCCGCCGTGGTCGCCCCCGCACGACCGAGCGCGCTGGCACCGGCCCGCGCGTGGAAGAGCCGGAGAGCGAGGAGCACCGCGAAGGAGACCAGCGTGACGACGAGGACCTCTCCGAGCGCCGCGGGGACGCTGAGTCCTCGCACCCATCCCGGCGCCAGAGCGTGTCCACGCGGGAGCATCAAGAGCCCGCCCCGCACACCGCGCTACTGATGGCTCAGGAGCTCCTCCGCTACCGGCCAAGTGCCGAAGCGCACGACCAGTGGCTGGACCGCCTCCACCACCTCGTCGACATCGCAACCACACGCCCTGCTCCGTCGCGCTCCATCGTGCCTTCCGGCCCTGCAGGGACGGCCGCACCAGGTGCGGCACCGCCGCCGCCGGGACCGCCCCCGGCCGCGGCACAGCGGGCTCCCTCCCATGCTTCCTCGCCGCACGACTGCCAAATCGTGCAGCGCACCGCACCTGACGCGCGTGTAGGCATGGAGCGACGTCGCGACCTCCTAAACCGCCTCGTCGAGGAGCTCGGTCAGGCGGGGCAGCAAAACCGCAGGGCCCTACAGGGAGGAACGGCCACCTATGCCTCAGGCTGCATGGCCTTCACGCGCGCCCTGCGCCGTGTGGTCTGGCCACAGAAGTTCAGGCCAGCGCTCCCCAAGGGCTTCGACGGGTCCACCAACCCTCTCGAGTTCCTGCAGCTCTACACCACTTCCATCCAGGCTGCAGGGGGCGACGACAAGGTCATGGCCAACTGGTTCTCCCACGCCCTCAGGGACTCCGCTCTGTCCTGGCTTCTCAACCTGCCCGAGGACTCCATCGACTCCTGGGAGGAGCTCTGCAGGCAGTTCGTCGCCAACTTCAAGGGCACGTACGAGCGCGCACTCACCCACAACGACTTGCGCGCTGTGGTGCAGAAGAAGGATGAAACTCTTCGCAAGTACATCCAGCGCTTCAGCCAGGTGCGGAACAAAATTCCAAACATCCCCGACACCCAGGTGATCGCTGCCTTCCGCGAGGGCGTCACGAACCGCAGGATGCTCGAGAAGCTCGGCATCCACGACAAGCTCACCTCTGTGGTGAAGCTGTTCGATCTGGCGGACAAGTGCGCCAAGGCTGAAGAGGGACTCCTCTTCGTCAAGATGAGCGCGCGGGGGGACGACCCTGGCGAGGGGTCCAAGAGCCACAAGAAGAAGGAAGAGCCCAAGCGCAAGGCCACCGCGGTCCTCGCGGCAGAGCCTGACGCGAAGGGCTCCCGCAGGGGCTCCCCCGAGCGCGGCGACAAAGAAGTGGACCACCGTTCGTTCTGCGTCTACCACAACAGGCGCGGGCACGCTACAGACGACTGCTTCGACCTCAAGAGGCTGAGCAGGGAACGCGAGCGGGGAGAAGGCAGCGGAGGCCGCGGCAGAGGTCGCGGCTACCGCAGGGACGCCAAGGGCAGGCGCGATGGCGGCTACCAGAAGCCGTCGGGCACTCAAGCCAGCGCCGCCGAGAAGAACAACAACCTCCCCGACGAGGAAGATGGAGGCTACCAGGCCCCGAGAGGCGCCATGGCCTGCATCCTCGGCGGAGCTCAAGCGCCCAAGTCGAACAATCAGTTCAAACAGTTCGCCCGCGAACTCAACGCTGCGCTCCCGAGCACCGAGACTTCCAGGCCCCTCAAGTGGTCCCAGTACACCATCGCCTTCGACGCCAAGGACCACCCCAAGTCGACCAAGACCGTTGGAACCCTCCCCCTGGTCTGCTCCCCCACCATCAACAACATCACCGTCTCCAAGACGCTCATCGACGGGGGAGCGGGCCTGAATGTCATCTCTGTCGAGACCTTCGAGACGCTTCAAGTGCCCTACGAGTGGCTTATGCCCTCCAGGCCGTTCACGGGCGTCACCAGTGGTTCTATCGAGCCTCTGGGGCAAGTCCACCTCGCGGTCACCTTTGGCACGCAGAAGAACTACCGCACGGAGCTGATCGACTTCGACGTCGCGCACATCGGTCTGCCGTACAACGCCATCCTCGGCTACCCCGCCCTCGCGAAGTTCATGGCCGTCACGCATCACGCCTACAACATGGTCAAGATTCCCGGCAGCGCTGGCACCATCGCCGTCCATGGCCATGTCCTGGACGCCACGCGCGCTGTCGAGAGCGCCTACAAGGCAGCCGCCATGGCTTTCCCGGCTGACGAGGACATGGAGCCTCTCGAGAGGCCCAAGAAGAAGAAGCAGGTGTTCTCTCAGGAGCAAGCCGCCACGAAGAAGGTGCCGCTGGACACCACCAGCTCGGGGGCTGAAGGCTCGGGGGCTAGCGTCACCATAGGCGCTGCCCTGCCTCCCAAATAGGAAAGCGCGCTCGTCACCTTCCTTCGGGCAAACTCTGACATGTTCGCGTGGACTCCGTCAGATATGTCCGGCGTACCAAGGGAGGTGATCGAGCACCACTTAGCCGTGTGTCCAGACGCACGCCCCGTCAAGCAAAAAGCACGCAAGCAAGCCCCCGAGAAGCAAGCCTTCATCATCAAGGAAGTAGAGAAACTCAAGGCGGCAAATGTCGTCCGCGAAGTCGCGCACCCCACTTGGCTCTCCAACGGCGTGGTCGTCCCTAAACCCGCTGGAGGAGGCCGACTCTGCATCGACTACACCGATGTCAACAAGGCCTGCCCCAAGGACCCATACCCCATGCCGAGGATAGACCAGATCGTGGACTCCACCGCTGGCTGTGACCTCCTCTGTTTTCTGGATGCCTTCTCTGGTTATCACCAGATCAAGATGGCTAAAGAGGACGAGGAGAAGACGACATTCCTGACCCCCTGTGGTGTGTACTGCTACACATGCATGCCCTTTGGCCTGAAGAACGCCGGGGCCACCTTCCAGAGGCTCATGAGGATAGCCTTGGGGGCTCAGATGGGCAGAAATGCTGAGGCCTATGTCGATGACATCGTGGTCAAGTCTCGAGAGGGGGACACCCTCTTGAGGGATCTCGAGGAAACCTTCGCCAGCCTGAGAAAGGTGAACATCAAGCTCAACCCCGCCAAGTGCGTCTTCGGGGTCCCTTCAGGCAAGCTCCTCGGATTCCTCGTGTCCCACCGCGGCATAGAGGCAAATCCTGACAAGATCAAGGCCATAGAACAAATGCAGCCCCCTCGCCGACTCAAGGAAATGCAGCGCCTTGCGGGCTGCATGGCCAGCCTCGGTCGTTTCATCTCTAAATTCGGCGAGAGAGCCCTGCCATTTTTCAAGATCATGAAGAGGTCGGGCACATTCAAGTGGACCCCTGAGGCGGATAAAGCCTTCGAAGATTTAAAGAAGTATCTGGCTAGCCCTCCGGTCTTGGTGGCCCCCAGGGCAGACGAGCACTTGAAGCTGTACCTCTCAGCCACCCCTCAGACAGCAAGCGCCGTCTTGGTGGTCGAGAGGGAAAAGCCTGTCCTCCCCAAGAAGAGCACTGCCACTCCAAGCCCGGAACCCCCCGACAAAGGCCCCGTCGAAGGAGCAGCCTCCGCAGACCCACGGCCAGGCCCATCGCCTCAAGTCGAGCCTGCTCCAACAACCCCTGTCGAGAGGCCTCCACAGGCAGATATCGACAGGAGCCCTGAAGAGCCCCCACAGAGGGCCGATGCTGCGCCACCTCAGACAACCCTCGTCGAGCACCCCGTCTACTTCGTCAGCACGGTGCTGCGGGACGCTCGCGAGCGGTATCCAATGCAGCAGAAGCTCCTCGTCGCGCTCCTCATCGCCTCCAGGAAGCTGAGACACTACTTCCAGGGCCACCCCATCACGGTGGTCACCGCTTTCCCCCTGGAGCAAATCCTGCGCAACCCCAACGCCACAGATCGTGTCGCAGGATGGAACATCGAGCTGCAGCCTTTCAACTTGCGCTTCGACACCACGAGGGTCATAAAAGGAAGAGCGCTGGCTGATTTCGTCGCCGAATGGACTGACCCAAGCCCTGAGGAGCCTCGTGAGGCAGAGGCCGAGCCCTCGGGAGACGCGGCGCCCAGCCACTGGACCATGCACTTCGATGGAGCCTTCGCTTGCCGCAATGGCGGAGCAGGCGTCGTCCTAACCTCGCCCAAGGGTGACAAGCTATATTATGCTGTCCAGCTGTGCTTCACAATCGACAAGATCTCCAACAACATCGCCGAATACGAAGGCCTCCTCGCCGGCTTAAGGGCCGCCATCGCTCTAGGCGTCAAGCACCTACTCGTCAAGGGAGACTCACAGCTGCTCGTCAACTTCTCCAACAAGAGCTACACGCCGAAAGACGACCACATGGCCGCATACCTCGAAGAGGTCCGCAAGCTTGAGAAGCACTTCAGGGGCATGGAGCTCATGCACATCCCGAGGAAAGAAAACCAAGAGGCCGACGACATCGCCAAGCGAGCCTCGCGGAGGCAACCCCAGCAGGCCGGTGTCTTCGAAGAGAGGCTCGCCAAGGCATCCATCAAGCAGCCTCGAGAGGCCACAGCCGCAAGCGCAGGCGAAGCGCTCCCACCACCTCCTGAGTCTGGGGCGCCTGATTGCGGTCCCAGCACAGGGGAGCGTCTGCTGCTGACGGCAACCCACCAGGCCTCAGGCTGGATTGATGAGTTCAAGGACTACTTGGTGAAAGGAATCCTCCCTGAAGAAGATGCTGATGCAGAGCGAGTCGCTCGACAAGCAAAGTCATACTGCATCCTCGAGGAAAACCTCTACCGCAAGCGCCCAAATGGTGTCGCGCTCAAGTGCGTCCCTCCTGAGGAAGGCCGAGAGCTGATTAAGGACATCCACAGCGGGGAGTGCGGCCACCACTCATGTGCGCGCACCCTCACAGGCAAGGTCTTCAGGAGCGGCTTCTACTGGCCTCAGGTGCTTCAAGATGCGGTCGCCATTGTGCAAACCTGCGACGCCTGCCAATTCCACGCCAAGCAAATTCATCAGCCGGCACTGGAGCTTCAGACCATCCCGCTCTCCTGGCCGTTCGCGGTCTGGGGGCTGGACATCCTGGGCCCCTTCCCGAAGTCGCAGGGGGGCTACCGTTTCCTCCTCGTGGCCATCGACAAGTTCACCAAGTGGACCGAGGTTGAGCCGGTGCGCACCATACCAGCTGGGGCTGCGGTGAAGTTCATCCGAAGCTTGGTCTGCCGCTTCGGCGTGCCCAACCGCATCATCACTGACAACGGCTCGCAATTCACCAGCGGCATCTTCCGAGCCGTCCTCAGGCGAATCCTCTCCAGGGAAGGTCTCCACAAGCTCTCCCCGATGTGGGAAGGCCCCTACAGGGTCTCCCACGTCGCCAGGCCTGGCGCAGTACGCCTCGAGACCGAAGACGGCATCCCCGTCAAGAACCCGTGGAACATCGCGCATCTGCGCAAGTTCTACCCGTGATCACAGTCACGCCAGGCATTTTTTGTCTCTAGAGGGAAGCTCACGGCTTCACCTCCAAGCTTCTCAAAGCTTCTCCCGAGGCCCAGCCCTCCGAGCTCTCCTGCAAACGAGCCCCCGCAGGCCGCAGTGAACCTCTGCCACTAATGGGTGGTCCCCATGCCTCGACATGGAAGGAACGTTAGCTTGGCAAACCCAAGTGTAATGAACCGATTTCCGTTCCAAGTGAACTTTGCGCTCTGGCGCCATTTTCGTTCCAAGTGAACTTTGCGCTCTGGCGCCATTTTCGTTCCAAGTGAACTATGCGCTACGGCGCCGCTATGTAATATTTTGGTGGTGAGTTTATTCCAGCTTTATTTCATTTATTGAAAATGGGCACTTATATCTCTCCACATGCGTACCTCGCGAGCGGGGGCTGAGTACGGTGCCAGTGCCTCAAGTGACACACCAGCAGCACTGCAAAACCCAAGGATCCGAGCTCTGGCAAGAGGGCAGGCCCTCCCAAGCACGCCATCTCTTCAAAGGACCTTGGTACTCTCTCTCCTCGCAAGGAACGCCTGAGGGGACCTATAAGCGCGCATTAGTCCCTGATGCTGTGATCTAGCGTTTCGGCTCGCCCCTCTAACATCCACAGAGAGCAGAAGTCGTCCACCAGGCCTGCGGAGGAGAACCCTCGGCCTCTGAATGGGAGAACTCCGCCAGAGAAGGCCCACACCGGGCAAACGCCTCGCGAAGCTAAGTTTCTCGCCCACCTCAAGGGAATCCTCGCATTTTTTCTCATGAGCACTCTGCGTCCCTCAAGTGGTTCTTTCCTTACTCTCCGTCGACTGCTTGCGCGTCAAAGGGGGGCCCTCAGCATCGCGACTTGAGGGCTCTTACCTCCCCAAGCCTTAAACTCCCCCCGGCCTTGCCGAGTCATTGCTCGAGCATACCGCAGCGGCAGGAGTCATAGCGCGAGGGGAAGGGTCCAACGACGCAGAGCGAAAAAGGCATTGAGATGAAGCAAAGACCCCTCGAAGGGAGCGCACACTTAATCGATAGCAAAATGTTTACAAAGTGAAGAAGTAAATTACAAGGTGGAAAATGAAATTCTCTAACGGGCAAACGCCCCTAAAGCACTACAAGCGCGACGCGTTGCAGGAGGAGATTAGTCGGAGGTCTCAGCGTCGTCCTGGTCGCTCTCTTCTTCCTCCTCGGGCTCGCTCCCCTCGCCGCCTTCCTCTGCAGCGGCCCGCCTGAAGCGGCTGCAGAAGTCGTCCACCTGGTCGCGGACGGAGCTGGAGGCTTTCCACGCAGCGTCCCCCTCCAGTGGCTCGGTCACCGTGGCGAGGTCGAACCCGGGCTGGAGGTGGACGAGGTTGGAGAAGATGCGGTCCACCGCCACCGCCAGAAGCTGACGGCACTCCTCCTCGACCACGTCGCGGATCTCCGCGGTAGGGCCTTCGAGCGCTGTGAAGAGCTGCTCGAAGTACAGGAGATAGGTGGCAGCGTCGGCGTGGCCCTGAGCCGGAACGCTTGGCGCCTCCGCCCCCAGCTTCGCGGCGAGCTCACGACCCCGTCCCGTCAAGGACAGGAACATGCGCTCCCGCTGCTGCGACAGCACCTGCGCCGCCTGGATGCTCTCCGCCGCCTCCACTGCCTTCTCCACAGCAGGCCCCACCTGCCGGTTCATCTCCTCCATGTCCCCCATGAGGGAGGCAAGGTCCTGGGAGATGTCCTCTCTGGCCTTCTCAGCGGCGAGGCGGCGATCAGTCTCGCGCTTCACCTTGGCGGCGAGCTTGGCGTTCTCCTTCTCGAGCTTTTGGATCCGGGCGCCGCTCTCCCCCAGCCTCGCCTTGAAGCGGTCCTCCTGCTTGGAGAATTTATCCTTGTAGTCCTGGGAGACTGCGGCGCGGATCTTATTCTCCTTCTCCCGGAGCTCCTTGTTGAGCTCGTCCTTCCGCTCGGCAAGTCGCACGTTGGCTCGCTCCACATTCCCCTTGTGGGCGGCGACCTCGCGCTCGAGCTTGCTGAACGCCGAAGCAACGCTGTCTTCGCGGGCCTCAAGGGCCGTGCGCTGTCCTGACAGCTCCTGCTGCCTCAGCGCCAGCTGCTCGTCGCGCCGGCGTGCATCCTCCTCGCGCTCGCTCAAAGCGCGCCCGCGGGCCTCCAGGCTCGAGCGGAGTTCGTCGAGGGCGGTCCGCACCACCCCGGCATCCGCCAGGATTTTCTTCTCGAGCTCGAAGAGCTCGGCACGCTTCGCCGCCAGCGAATGCTCCACGGCTTCCCGCTCCGCCTTGGCCGCGGCGAGGTCCTTTGCAGCGGCTCGGCGCTCAGCCCTCAGGGGCTGAAGGAGTTCCTCGGCTTCGCGCAAGGCCCCCTCGCGGACCTCGTCGGCAAAGCGCGCCGCCTCCTCGCGCTCCTCTTGCAGCGCCTGGTCGCTCTTGCGGCGGGCCTCTACGGCCGCGTGGAAGGCAGCCCAGGCGTCGGCGAGCTCGTCACGCTGGCGGGCGAGCGCCTGGTCTTCTGTGGCCAGGTAGGCCTCGAGCCCCTCCAGGGACTCCCGCACGAAGCGGAAGGCGACGTCGCGGCGTCCTCGGCCCCAGTCGAAGCGGCCCAGAGCGAGGCCCGGGGGTGCACCGCGCGGCTTAGAGGGTCCCGCACCCGCATCCGGCTCGCCGGCAGAAGTCCCCGCGTGGGCCTGGGGGCTCAGGGGCCGGTCCTCCGCCTCCGCACTCGGTCCCAGGCCTCCTGTGCTTCCCCCCTCGGGCGGCACTTCCCGGTCCGCATCCGGGGCAGGCGCGTGAGGCCCGGTCCTTGCTGCTTCCTCCTCCCCCGCGGTGTCCGGCGGCGGTGGAGGAGTATCCTCCCTGCGAGACTTGGGAGGGCTCGGCGCCGACTCGGCACCCACATTAGCCCCTGGCTGCGCTGGAGGGGTAGCTGCGCGGGGTGGAGTGGGTATCTTCTCCACCTGTTCCTCCACCCGCTCTTCCTCGGGTGGTGGCACAAATGTCTCCACCTGAGGCATCTCCTTCTGAGAGCCTGCGGTACCCGCCCCCTCAGGCCTCGAGGCCTCCGCCGCCGCGGTCTCGCTGGCCTCAACCTCCGGTGCAGCGTCGGGGGCGGCCCTCTTCACGTCCGCGGCTTTGCGAAGCCTGCGGCGCTTCACAGGATCAGGGCCGCTGAGGTAAAAAGAAAAAGATTGGTCAAGGAAGAAGAGCAAGCAAGCTGGGCTCAGAAAGGAAAGGAAAAGGCAAAAGAATCTCACCTGGTTTTCTTGGCGCGGGTGTCTACCCACGTCATGCCTGGCGAGCGCCATGAAGACACAGCCCGCGCCCCCGCCTCGGGGGCCTCCTCGGCTTTCCTCTTGTGGGGAGCGCTCGGGGGCTCCCCGGCAGGCCTGTCATGGGCCGCCTTGGTCCTCGGCTCATGGCGCCCCGCCGCAGCCTCCTCGCTGTCGCCGGAGGAAAGCTCGTGGAACTCCCCTGCCGGGGGCACGACGCCGGAAGAGCTCCCCGCGCCCGCAGAGCTTCCTACACCGGCAGAGGGCTCCACCCTCGTCTCCGCGTCGCCCTGTTCCGAGTCAGATGCACTTGGCGACTCGGTAGTGTCCGCGGGCATGGGCTCCTCCTCCTATTCATCCCCCGCCAAGCCTAGCGGGGTGAACACGGGCGCCTGCGCCAGGGTGGCCCGGCGCTTGTCTGGGACTTCATACAGAGGCCGTATCGCCACGTGAATCCTCGCGGGCACCTCTGGGTTGACGAAGAGGCCTCCCATGATGGTCTCGACGACCGCGGGGCGGTGATCGCTCAGATGCAGCCGCAGCGGATCCGTAGGCCCTGTGTACGCCCACATCGGCTTCTTGTGCGCCTGCAGGGGGGCGATGCGGCGCCTCACGAACTCCGCCGCCACCAGCTGGCTGGTCAGGCCAGGCTCGCGAAGCGCCCTCAGGTGGCCCACGAGGTCGGCTATCGCATGCCCCTCCAAGGAACGCTTGCTCCAGTGGGTGTTCTTCACGGGCGGCGCCTCGGGGACCTCAAGGAGGGAGCTCTCCGAGGGAACGCGGATGAGGAACCACTTCTGCCTGAAGTCTTCCACCTTCTTCGACACCGCCGTCACGGGCTTGTCGCCGTTCCAGGCCATGAGGATGTAGACGTCTCCCATGCCGTCCGCGATGCGGAAGGATACGCAGCCCGTCCGCTCCTTCTTCGCAGTGTTCCGCAGTGCGTAGAAGCTTCGGAAGAGAGCGATGGAGGGCTTCACTCCCAAATAAGCCTCGCACAAGAAGGCGAAAATGGAGAGGACAAGGATGGCGTTGGGGTGGAGATGTAAAAGATGGACCTGGTAGAACTCGAGGACGGCCTCGAGGAAGGGAGAGTAGGGCGGCACCAGCCCAGCGAAAAGAGTGTGGAGGAAGATGGGGAAGTAGCCGACGGGGAAACGTCCGGTCCGCGCGGGCAGAATGGCACTGGCACCGTGCTCATTGTGCTTCCCGGCGACCAGGTGCTGAATCTTATCCAGCGCCGCCGCGGTGATGCGCGCCCCGACCAGGGAGGGGCCGAACTCCGCCTCCCCCTGCGCGTCTTGGCGGGCCGAGGCCGCCGTCTTCTTGCCCTTGGATCCTCCCATCGTCGGAGAAGGACGGGAGCACGGAGGAAGAGAAGGAGGGGAAGATTTGCTGGAGACGGGAGTCTAGGAGGCGGAGAACCGATGGACGGGATGGACAAGACTGGACGGGGTAATGACTGCGGCTCGGACCAACGCGCAGCTTTAAACCCCGTCCGAGCAGTTACCGAGGCACGGTAGTGGTGAGCGTGGCGGACGTGGTGGCCCCCCCCACTACGCACGTTTCCGGCGGAGAAGCCGAGTCGCCGCAAGTCCACCTCCAGGTGACGCGTGTCCCACGACGCTTCGCCTGCAGTTTTGGGCCCACGACGCTTCGCCTAGTCCCAATGGGCCTCGACGTGCCCATCATGGGCCCGGGGGCTACTGTCGGCCCAGTGGATTCTAGGGTGTGCAGAGCCCATACTAGACGGACCGCGGACGCAACTGCATCTACGAAACGGCTAAGGACCAAGCAAACCGCTTGGGGAACCCCCCCCGAGGCGGAAACCCCTGGAGGGGACCTGAGGCGCCGACAGAGGCTTGAAGGAGGCCCCCCCCGAGGGCGTCCCACTTGAGGGCTCTCTCCCTCTTAAGGGAGCCGGCCCGGCTCCTCCCCCTCGAGAGCCTCAGGCCCCTGAGGGGATACTTCACGGCCAAGGAAGCGCTGCAGAGCGCACATGGGCTCTGCTGCGGCCGCAGGGTGACGCGCGCGTCTGCACGCACGACAGCAACAGCGTCACAGTTGCCGTTCCCGTGATAAAAGGGGTCAACAAAGCTCTGTGTCCCCTGCGCCGCCAACGAAGCTTTCCTCTTTGGTGATAACGCAGTTGGCCGGCACAACGCTCCAACGACGACGTCACTGTGGGCACTCCCCACGGTCTCTGCCGCGCCTGCGAGACGCTCTGCAAAGTCTGCAGCTTGTCGGCCACAGCGCACCGCTTTAACACGGAAGAGCCGCGTCCAAGGACGGAGGAGACAGCTGCTCTGCCACGAAGGCAGGCTTTGCGACCATGGACCGAGTCCATGAACGAGCGAGCAGTAGTGCACCCCGCTCCGGCGCTTGTGGCCATGTGGGAACCCGTCCACTGCGCAGGCCGCAGGGATGAGGCCCGGGGCAACTATTTAAGGAGAAGGGGCACTTCCGTAGGGGGAGAGGATTCGATCCCGAGCTCAATAGCGTCTTCCACCTCCGGACCCTCACAAGGCCCAGAGGCTAGTTGTACTACAGTCACCACAGTGCAATCCAAACAAGCAGGAGTAGCGGTTTTACCTCACCTTGAGGGCCGTGAACCTGGGTAAGGGCCGGTGTCACTCTCTGTCGTGCAGTTCCGCTCCAAGCACCGCGAGCAACGTCGCGGCGTGCATCGAGGGTTGTTTGACCTCCGTGTTCAGTCCCCCCTCGAACCTCTCCCCAGGGCGAGACTACCCCTGTTACGTGGGAGTTCATTCCTCGACATCGTCTACCCGGTGGTTGCGATGGTCGCTGCTTCGTGTATCACGACGGCCGTCATTTCGACTGTTGTTGCGGTCGTCGTGTCGCTTGTCTTCCCAACCATGGTCGTCTTGTGAGAAACCAGCAGCGACGAATTTGACTTTATCTTTGCTACCGTAGTCGCCTCCACGTCTCCGTCACTATCCCGCTGATCGTCATGATCGTGTGAAGGGGATGGTCGTTTGGTTCGTAAGGCATCTTCCCCATCTGCCCACTCTGTTGCAATTTTCATGAGCTCTGACATGGATTTTGGCTTCTGTCTCCCGAGCGCCTCTCTGAAGTCGTCTCTGTAGACTCCCAATGTAAAAGCGTCCACGGCCCTGTCTTCTAAGATCGTGCCGACTGAATTACGTATGGCGGTCCACCTTCGAATGTATGCCCTTAGCGTTTCGCCTGATTTTTGCTTGCACGCCCGAAGTTCCTCGAACGTTTTGGGTCTTTCACAGAGAGGGTCGAAGTATTTTATGAAGTCTTCTTTGAAGTGTTCCCAGGAGTCGTAAGTTCCTTCGGGTAGTGATCTGAGCCAATCGCGGGCTGTGCCCTCAAGCATTAGCTGTATGTATTGCAGGGCTGTCGTAGTTGTTCCTCGTTGGCATACGACTGCCAACTTGTAATCCTCGAGCCAGACCGCAGGCTCTTGTTTGTAATTAAACTTTGGTGTAGTCGGTAGGCCAAACTTTTTGGGCAGCTTGGCTTTGCGGATTCGCCGAGTGAAACACTGTGCCCCGCATGATCCGATGCTGCGATTGTCACCTGATTCCCTGCTGCTCGACCTTCTGGACCTGCTTCGCGATCGGCTTCTTGATCGGCGGCGACTAGAGTTCCTTCTCGGGCTACTTCGTGGAGGGCTGCGACTGCGATGATTTCGTGAGCGGCTTCGGCTGCGCTCTTGGCTTCTTCCTTCTGCGAGTTCTTTGCCGCAATTGCCAAAGCTTTCATCTGCTGGAGGTATAATTCTTCCGCTGCACCCCCTGGTGGAGGTTTATTTGCTTGAAGGTATGCTCCTATTGACATGAGTGCGCCCTCGCCTGTTTTTGGCAGGAGTATGCCCTCCGAGTCTAGCGTAATGAACGAGTGATCTAGATTCCGAGTGACTTCTGATCTTTCTCTTTCCGGGATTCTTGCGAGTCTGGATCTGCGTCCTCCTTCTGTCGCTCCTGTGGAGCTAAGGGATAGCTGTCGCCTGCGTTCACTTGAGATGCTTGCCTGCCTCCTTCTTTCTTCGAGTGTTGCCCTGTACTGCTTCAGTCGCATTGTTTCTTGCCAGTTGAAGTAATTATATGTCATAATCTCTTCATTGGTTGCATCTGCTGGCATCATGGTGCAGTCCGTGATAATTTTGTCTACCTTTGCCGCTGTTTCTGCTGTTATATTTAATTTTGTCACGCCATCTGGCAACGTAACTTCATAGGGAAATTCCGTAGGCCTTCTACTGGCAGCGGCCGCCGAGGTTTCTGCACTAAACGCGACGTAGACCTGCCGGGGTATGATCGGGAGGCATGCGTGTGTGCTGTCAATGCCAGTCATTGATTCAATTTCGCCATCCCAGTTCGTGTCTGATCTTTTGTTTTTGCTGATCTGAGTGTTGACACTGACACGTGTCTCAAGCGACTGCTCAGGAGGTTCGTCGTAGTCGGTGAAGGCGTCATGAAGAGCTTGGAACTCCGGATCAACAAAATCGGTCATATAAATGTTGTCTTCTGGATCCTCTGTCCGCATGTGGTCGCGTGTTTCATCGAGTGGATCTATGCTTTCGCCGGTGCTGGTTTGAAGGTCAGGCTGTACTTCCTCGTCTAATTGATTTTGAGTCACGTAATCCTCGAATTCTTTTGTCGTCATGGAGTTAGTGGAAGATCCTAGCGGTGAGATCGGACTGATCTGTGATGAAGTAGTTCTGGCGTCTTCTGCTGTTGCGGTTATGGTGGCCGGCGCTTCGACTGGATTGCTATGGTAAGTCGATTGAGCTTCGTCTTCAGGGAATTCTTCTGTCACGAGTTTGTTGAATTCTCGTGATGACATGGAGGAGATCGGGGATTTGTTTGACGGGATCGAGTCGATTTGTGATGAGGTGATCTCCTTGTCTGCCGAGGATGCGATTGCAGTCGACTTCTCCTCGGGTGCTTCAGTCGCGATCTGGTCGGTCAAGTCCTGCACAGCAAACTGATCAACAAAAAAGTTATGCTTACCAATTATTATATCGAATCCTGAGTCGAGACTTGAATAGTTTTCTTGTGCTTCTGGTGAATATGGCTTGATCCTCTTTGGCGTAGCTGTTGGTGATCTTGGCGAGTGGTTGCCTGTGGTCGGGATGTGATCTGAAGTCGCTGATGTGTATCCCTCTGATGAAGTCGGCGAGTGGCCGTTTGAAGCTGGGACCGAAAAATCCGTAGATCCAACAATACCGATTCCCATAGACGGCGCCAATTGACGAGGGGTGTCCCCATCAATACCCATGACTGATAGCCTAGGGTTAGAGTTGTGAGGTAGAGAACGCGTAGTGTTAGTAGATTCGTCGGCTGACAAGCGGGAGTTACCCAGGTTCAGGGCCCTCGACTGAGGTAACACCCCTACTTCCTGCCTGTCTGTATTGATTGTGAATATGTGGTGAATACAATGGTCTAGGGAGATGCGGATCTCGCTAGGGTTTGGTGGTTCTGGTTGGGCGTGTCCCTGATCGGCTACCCTCCTGTCCCTTATATAGGGGTACAGGTCTCGGGTACGTAACCGACTAGGACTACAAGTATGGAAAGTACAGCCGACTAAGTCTATCTACGGTAGAAGATCTTCATCTTGGGCTTTGCTTGTTGGGCTTGTTTAGTCTACCGACAATTGGGCTATAGTCATCACGTGCACCAGGTACCCACATGATTGGGTACCCGTTTGGTATAACCTCGTCACCATCCCTCATGCATCGAGATACCAACGGGGGTTTAGGTTTCTGTCGCTCCGGCAACCCCACAATTAATATTCGAATACACAGTGCATTCCCCTAGGCCCATAAAGGTGAAGTGTCATGTAGTCGACGTTCACATGACACCACTAGAAGAATAGCACCAAAACTTAAATATCAAAACATCAAATATTATTCAACATAGTTCACTACTAATTACATCTAGACTTCTCCCATGTCCTCAATAACTAAACGAACTAATCACAACACATCATTTGGAACATGATCAGAGGTGATATAATGATGGGTAACAATCTGAACATAAACCTTAATTCAACGGTTTCACTCAATAGCATCAATAACAATAGTAATCAACACCGGGAGAGTTTCCCCTATCAAATAGACAAGATTCAGCCCTAGATGTTACTGCGGGAACGGAGTGGAACGATGGAGATGACGGTGTCGGCGGTGGAGATGGTGGTGATGATGATCCCGTTGAAGTGCAGCTCGATGACGGTGACGATGGCGACGATTTCCCCCCTCCGGGAAGGGATTTCCCCGACAGATTTCTCCCTGCCGGAGAGCTTTTCTCTCTCTCTCTCTCTCTCTCTCTCTCTCTCTCTCTCTCTCTCTCTCTCTCTCTCTCGTGTTTTCCGCCTCGTGGAGGCGGCGGAATATTTCTTCGAGCCTCCCCCGTATCTTAGGTTTTCGGGGGGATGAAGTACGCGAGAGGGTGATGCCAGTGGTGGGCCAGGGCGGCCTCACCACATGCCGGCGCGGTAGAGGGGGGAGCCGCGCCTGGGCATGGTGTGGGCCCCCTGGGTCCCACCTGGCTCTCCCCTTGTGGCCTCCTCCGTGATCTGGTAAAATAGGAACTTCTGCCTAGTTGGTTTTGTTTTATGATCTTCGCAAATATTGTATCTCGACGGTGCCTTTTCCAGCAGAATCCAGACTCCGGTGATCCATTCGCCAATAATCATCAAACATGCAAAATAGATGAAATAACATAAGTTTCATCTCTAAATATGAAATATATCAATGAATAACAGTAAACTATGATATAAAATAGTGATGCCAAATGGACGTTGACGTGGGGCTACCCTCCGACTATCCCACGGTGAGGATACCTGGGTCACGCCAAGACTGCAAAGGCCCGAGGAAGGCCCAGTAGAGATAGCGTATGGCCCAAGAATAGTCAGTTAGGTCATGCGACTTGCCATATCTGTAAACACCATCGGCACCGTTCACCCGAGACCTAGCCTATTATATAAAGGCTAGGAGGGTTGCTCGTCAAAGGACACGGACAGATCGATACGCGCATAGCCGCCACCACCAAACCCTAGCCAGATCGCCATCTCGCCATTGTAAGCCACTCGCCATCAATACCAGACAAGCAGGAAGTAGGGTATTATCCTCCGGGAGCCTGAACCTGGGTAAAACGCCTTGCTTGTCAGCCGTCGTGATCACCAACGTTCATCTCTCTCCCCCTCAATCAACCCGGGGTGCACAACCCTGGGATTTGCCGAGTTACACCCTCGTCAATTGGCGCCGTCTGTGGGAAAGAACGAGCGTTGGAACCATGGTCGCACCGGCTCCATCAACGAAGAAGACCGACGTCTGCGTCACCCAGGAGCCAATCTGCTTCGGCTCCTTCGAGTACACCTTCCACCCGCCGGCCCACCGTTCGGTGTACGCCGATCTGCACGTAGGTATGTGCCTCACCTTCGGTACCATACACTACCTTGTAGACAGTCGTGGTGTATTCAGGTCCATGGCGATCGCGCCACGCGCGGCGGCGACACCCGCATCTGCTACCACCGTGCCGTCCGCGCCGTCATCTGCCGTGGAGATCGCACCCACCGCGACTGCGGAGATCGCATCTTCGACTGCAGAACACGCGTCTGCATCGGCCACGTCAACCGCCTCAGCGGCCGTCACGCAGATCGAGTCTACTCCGACCATCTCGATCGCGCTGCCGGCAAAACCAAGATCTGCATCAACTTCGACTGCGTCGACCGCACCCTCACGAGCGGCCAAGGTCGCGCCACCATCACCCGCGCTGCACGCATCTTCATCGACCCGCCAAGTCTTCCCCAAGCCAATCGCACTCGCGCCGAGGACTGCGAAGTCGCTCTCCATGCCCGCGGCAAAGACCGCGGAATTTCAGAAAGGAAGACGCGGCGGCGACCGTGGTACCCACCACGTTGCAGCGATTTTCGACCCCGAGCCAGACTCGGACGACGGAAGCAGCAGCGGCAGCGTCCACACCCCGACCCAAGTCTACCCCGCGCAAGTCTTCATGGCTGGCCAGGTGCCGCCCGGGAACGACGACGAACCTGCGTACCCGCTCGAGGTGACCATGCCCGACCAGGTGACGAAACTCACCATCACGCGCGACATGGCAATCAGGGCCATGAAGCATGTCGACGACGGCACCTTTCCCCCACCGGACGCACCCCGGGAGGATCAGCTGGCAGTCCAGTACTTGCTACGCAAGGAAGGCGAACGACTTCGCGCGGAAAAAGCTGAACTCCTTCGACGCAGGAGGGAGGCTGACGTGTCAAGCGCCAGGAGGGCCGCCTACTCGTTTACCTCCTCCACGGAAGTCAACCAAGGAGCGCGACGCCGTAGGGCTCGCGTGCCCCTTATGACTGAAGCCGACCGAGCCAGGGTCACCCGTAACCTTGACTCATCCTTCGTAACTGAGGATGAGAACGGGATACCCGTTCCCAAGACAGCCGACGCCGCGCTCATGGCAGTCGAAACTTACCTGCGACTCACGCAGCCACCGGAGGGTGACGCGCGCGCCCTTCTCCACAAGCAACAAATCATGTCCATGAGGGCAATCGAGGATGCCTTGGCGGGCAAGGCGCCAAACGAGCAGGCACGAGAGGAGCGAGGCCGCCGCGCCCACGAGCCTGCAACACCCGCTGGCCCAGCGGCCAGGCAACTACGACAGCCACAACAAGGCGAAGACCTCCGCAACGTCATCGCGCAAAGGACGGTGGACCGCAACCGCACCCAGCGTACGACCAGCGCGACGAACCTGGACGATCAAGCCGACCGCGACTTTGAACCGTGTGGCGCCGCATGCTTTAGCTTCAACATCCGCGACACTCGCATGCCCAAGGGCTTCAAGCTCGCAGCTGGGACACCCAAGTACGACGGGAAACAAGACCCGCGCCTTTGGCTCGAAGACTATCTCATCGCCTGCACCTGTCAAGGCGGAACTTCAACCACGGCGATGCAGTACATCCAGCTCATGCTCACGGATTCAGCACGCGGGTGGCTCACCAGCCAGCCTAAGGACTCCTTCCGTACCTGGGAGGAATTCCAGGATACCTTCATCAAAAGTTTCCTTGGGACATACGCGAGGCCAACAACCTACATCGAGCTACAGGCCTGCAAGCAGGGGCGAGACGAGTCGCTCCGATCATACATCCAAAGATGGACACTCCTCCGCAACACTATGGAAGCCTGCTCAGAAGATCGGGTGATGGACGCCTTCATGCACGGCGTCTCCCGCCGCGACCTCCGCGAAGAATTCGGTAGGCTCCAGCCGAAGACCATGATCGAGCTCATGAAGGTGGCCAACCAGTGGGCAGAAGGAGAGGACTACGTCCGCGACACCTCCCCGAAGAACGACGCCGGACCAAGTAGCTGGCGAGAAGGACGTCAAAAGAAGAAACCACGTTTCACCAACCTCGACTCGATCGAGCTAGTAGCGGCGGGATACCAAACCCCCCGTGATGAGACACGTGACAGCAATCGCCAATACGATCAAGGTCATCAATACAGCCGCATCGGCAACCAAGGTCGCCAGTTCGACCAAGGGCAATACAACCGAAGCAGCAGCAGCATCAACCGCAGCGACGGGGGTCCCAAACGCGAGTGGAGACGCGCATTGACCCCAGCCGAGGAGCTGGCGCAACCTTGCAAGCATCACATGTTCCGCAACCCGGAAACGGGCAAATGGGGCGCCAACCACTTGTTGAAGGATTGTCGCAAATCGCGCAAGATCTATGAGGCCATGCAGCACATCATCACCCCTACACCCGCATTGCTACCAGCCGCACAGCTCACCATCCAGGCAGCACCCGCACCCGCAAACGCTACCCCAGGACATGCGGCGGGAGCCTTTCCCCAACAGCAGCAGCCGCAGCACGAAGCCCAGCCGGCGGCACACGACGCGTACCCAGCCGCACGCGGACAGCTCAACATGATACAGAAGGGGCGCCCCTCAAACAGGGTCCAGAAGCTCATCACCCGCCAAGTACTCCAAGCCACCACCTGCCCCCGTGCAGTACCAGACTACCTGAGGGGGTCGGAAACACCGATCACGTTCTCCAGGGCAGACCACCCGCCGGCAGTACCTCGGCCCGGGCACGCTGCCCTGGTAGTCGAAGCCCTAATCGGAGATTACAATCTGAAGAAGGTGTTCATGGATGGAGGCAGCGGTATTAACATCATCTTCGCTGACACCCTCAGAAGGATGAGCAGGTCGACAGAGAAGTTGCCGGAGTCCGAGACTACCTTCTACGGCATAGTACCAGGGCAAGCAATCACGCCCATGGGAACAATCACACTCGATGTTATCCTCGGAACACCCGAGCACTTCAGGAGGGAGTCGATCGACTTCGAGGTCGTCGATTGGAAGTCGCAGTACCATGCAATACTTGGGCGCCCAACCTTCGCCAGGTTCATGGCAGTACCTCATTACGCCTACCTGATGCTCAAGCTGCCTGGACCCAAAGGGGTAATCACAGTGCATGGTGACTTCGACCGCTCCAACAGCTGTGACCGCGAGTTCAGCAGAATCTCCGAGTTCTTCGGGGTCACAGAGCACTTCGAGGCGATGGCAGTCGATAACGACAGGACCATCTTCCCGGCCCGCAAGAAGCCAGCCAAGGACGCCGCCTTCAACACGAATGACGACACATCAACCCATCAAGTCCATCCGACTGACGCCAGCAAGACGGTCAAAGTATCGTCGAGTCTAACTCCCGCATAGGAAAGCGCGCTCGTCGAGTTTCTACGGGAGAACTGGAAAATCTTTGCATGGCAACCCTCTGACATGCCAGGGATACCCAGGAATCTCGCCGAGCACTCCTTAAAAGTCTACAAGGACGCAAGACCCGTCAAACAAGCCATGCGACGTTTTTCCGGACCCAAGCGGGACGCGATCAGTCAGGAAATCGACCGACTACTGCACGCCAAGTTCATCCGAGAGATCAAGGACTCAGACTGGGTCTCCAACCCCGTCCTGGTGGAAAAGAAGAAGACAAAGAAACTACGCATGTGCGTCGACTTCACCGCCGTCAACAAATGCTGCCCTAAGGACCACTTCCCGCTCCCGCGGATAGACCAGATCATCGACTCGACAGCAGGTTGCGAGCGCCTGTCTTTCTTGGACGCCTACTCAGGTTACCAGCAAATCAGACTGAACGTCGACGACGAGGAAAAGACAGCATTCATCACACCCGACGGCGTCTTCTGTTACCAGACCATGCCCTTCGGGTTGAAAAACGCCGGCGCCACATACCAGCGTACAATGCAAGCATGCCTCAAAGGACTCATCGGACAGATTGTTCAAGTCTACGTAGATGACATCGTCGTCACCACCCGCAAGGAAGATACCCTCGTGGCAGACCTCCGCAAGGTCTTCGCCGCACTCGACGAGTACCAGATCAAGCTGAACCCGGAAAAGTGTGTCTTCGGCGTGCCAGCCGGAGAACTGTTAGGGTACCTCGTCTCCGCGAGAGGAATTGAAGCAAACCCCGAGAAGGTGCAAAACATACTCACAATGCCAGCACCGACCAAGCTCCGCGAGGTGCAACGCCTAGCCGGCCGAGTCGCAGCTCTCAGCCGGTTCATTAGTAAGTTGGGTGAGAAGGCTCTGCCTTTCTACCAACTGATGAAGAAGACGGATAAGTTCGAGTGGACAGAGGAAGCGCAGGACGCATTCGACCACCTCAAAAAGACCTTGACGACTTCCCCAGTGCTGGTGGCGCCGCTGGCGAACGAGCCGCTCTACCTTTACGTCTCAGCCACCAACAGGGTGGTGAGCACGGTACTTGTGGTAGAACGAGAAGAAGAAGGGCACAGCCATCCTGTCCAGAGACCAGTCTACTACCTCAGCGAGGTTCTTACCTTGTCGAAGCAAAACTACCCGAACTACCAGAAACTGGCCTACGGGGTCTTCATGACCACAAGAAAAGTCGTCCATTACTTCTCCGAGCACCCGATCACGGTGGTAAGCTCCTCCGGGCTCTCTGACATCCTCACAAACCAACGTGCAACAGGGCGAGTCGCCAAGTGGGTTGTCGAGCTAGGGCCCTGGGGGCTGAAGTACGCTCACCCGAAGTCAATCAAAGCCCAAGTCCTACCAGAATTCACCACCGAGTGGATAGAAGCTCAGCTGCCAGACGTTCCCGACTTGTCCAATGCATGGACAATGTACTTCGACGGCTCCAAGAAGTACAGAACAGCTGGGGCAGGAGTCATCCTCATCTCCCCCAAAGGCGACAAGTTGAAGTACGTTCTGCAGATGGACTTCCCAACACCCTCTAACAACGAGGCAGAGTATGAGGCCCTAATCCATGGCATGCGGATGGCCAAAAACTGCGGCGCCACTCACCTCATGATTTACGGCGACTCCTACCTCGTCGTACAGCAGACTATGAAGGCTTGCGACGCCATCGCTGACAACATGATCGCCTATAGAGACCTCTACAACCAGCTGGAGGGCACCTTCGACGGCTGCGAGTTGCGGCACATTGGCCGCGAAAGCAACGACGAAGTCGACGTCCTCGCCAACATGGGGTCAGACAAGGTGCCAGTACCACCCGGCGTTTTTCTCGAGCGCATTACACAGCGGTCCATCAAGCTTCGACCCAAATCAGGTCCCTCCGAACCTTCAACGAACACCGCTGACCCGCCAAGCAAGGAGAAGGAGCCCATGGAGGTAATGCTGGTCGAAGCCACATGGACAGGACCATATCTAGCTTACATGCTGCACCAAAGGCTGCCAGCTGACCAAGTCGAAGCCAAGCGCATGATTCGGCGCTCCAAGGGTTTCACCATCATCAACGGCGAGCTCTACAAGAGAAGTATCTCAGGAGTTCTACAAAGGTGCGTAGATCCAGTCGACGGTCAAGCCATCCTACTCGACATTCATGCTGGCATCTGCGGGCATCACGCCAGCAGTCGTGCCTTGGTGGCCAAAGCACTACGAGCCGGATTTTACTGGCCCACAGCTATGCAAGACGCCGAAGACCTAGTAAGGAAGTGCCTCGGCTGCCAGGAGTTCGCCAACAAGCCACATGCGCCGGCATCCGCATTGAAAACCATACCACTAGCCTGGCCCTTCGCTCAATGGGGACTCGACATGGTAGGCCCGCTCAAGAAGTCTTCACCAGGGGGACATACCCATCTCCTGGTAGCAGTCGACAAATTCACCAAGTGGATCGAAGCCGTGCCTATCACAAATTCGACTGCATCATCAGCAGTTAACTTCATCAGGTCCATCATCTTCAGGTTCGGGGTACCAAACGGCATCATCACCGACAACGGCTCGAACTTCACAGCTGAAGAATTCAAAGACTTCTGCAACGAACAAGGCATCAAACTCAGCTATGCATCTGTCTCGCACCCGCAGTCCAACGGGCAAGTCGAAAAGGCCAACGGCCTAGTCTGCAACGGCATCAAGAAGCGCCTGCGAGTGCCGCTGAGACGCGCCGCGGGCGCCTGGGTCGAAGAACTGCCGTCAGTACTTTGGAGCCTGCGAACCACGCCAAACAGATCCACCCAATACACACCGTTCTTCATGGTGTATGGCGCAGAGGCGGTCATGCCCTGCGACATCAAGTTCGACGCACCACGGGTGGTGGCCTACGACGAGTCCGACGCAGAAGAAGCACTCGAAGACGACATGGACGTCCTGGACGAAGCCCACGACATCGCCCTTGCACGGACAGCCGTCTACCAGCAAGACCTGTGCAACTACCACGGACGGAGGCTGCGGCCAAGAGCATTCGTCGCAGGCGACCTGGTCCTTCGCCTCAAACAGAAGAAGGTGCACAAGCTCGCCTCCCCATGGGAGGGCCCGTACATTGTGACAGAAGCAATCGGCGGCGGAGCTTACCGCCTGAAGGACTCGAAGACAGGAGCAGTCTGCAGCAACCCATGGAACGTCGCGCAGCTTCGTCGTTTCTACGCCTAGTTGACTCCCTCGTTGTACCAAAATCAGCATGTCAAAGCGGCAGGTTTCAGACGCACTCTTTCCCTTACCGGGGTACCTAAGGGGACTGGAAGGGTTTTAATGAGGCGGCCTGCTCGCAAAAAATCAATACAGTGATTTGCAGAACAAGCTCTCCCCTTTACTTTTTTCAGTCAAAAAAGCAACTTCAAACCTAGGCCGCCACTCGAACCACTCGGGGGCTGCGCCATACAGGTCAAATCAAAATCCTAGGCCGCCACTCGAACCACTCGGGGGCTGCGCCATACAGGTCAAGTCCAAAATCCTAGGCCGTCACTCGAACCACTCGGGGGCTGCGCCATACAGGTGCCACTTGAAAAGCCTAGGTCGCCACCCAAACCACCCGGGGGCTACGCCATACAGGTCAAATCAAAACCCTAGGCTGCCACTCGAACCACTCGGGGGCTGCGCCATACAGGTCAAGTCCAAAATCCTAGGCCGTCACTCGAACCACTCGGGGGCTGCGCCATACAGGTACCACTTGAAAAGCCTAGGCCGCCACCCGAACCACTCGAGGGCTGCGCCATACAGGTCAAATCAAAATCCTAGGCCGCCACTCGAACCACTCGGGGCCGCGCCATACAGGTCAAGTCCAAATCCTAGGCCGCCAGCCGAAACACTTGGGGGCTGCGCCATATAGGTATCACTTGAAAAGCCTAGGACGCCACTCGAAGCACTCGGGGGCTGCGCCATACAGGTCCATGTCAAAAACCCTAGGTCGTCACCCGACGCACTCGGGGGCTACGCCATACAGGTATCATTCGAAAACCTAGGTCGCCACCCGACGCACTCGGGGGCTGCGCCATACAGGTGTAAAGTTAATCCTAGTCTGCTACTCGACGCACTCGGGGGCTGCGCCCATCTCAGTTTACATACATTGATATTTACACTTGGCAAATCTGCCTTTTCGAACTAATGCTGCACAACGGAAGTCTGTTACTCCTACTCTGCAGGCTCATCCTTTGGGGCATCGAGTGGCCCTACAAGACGCTCACTCAGCCTCTGGACCTGCTGAATCATCTGACGAGCAGGAGACAGAGTCTCGGCGTAATCGTCTTCTTCAGGCAAGCCACCTAGCAACCTTGTCAGAGGAAGGTTCGGCCGATGCAGTCGGACGTACGCCAGCGCCACGTTCGCCCCGGCAACGAGTTGGGCATTGACAATCTCCTTCAGCGCACCACCTTCGCGGAACCTCTCCAACAACGTGGCCAGCTCGTTGGGCTGCCCATTGTGTGGAAAGAACACCCGGTGGATCTGCCAGAGAGTCTTCCTGCACCCCTCCAGGAGAAGAGCAGCCCGCCAGGTGCGGTCCAGCATACACGCAAGGATCCGCCCCTTAGAAGCATTCGACCAAAAATGGCGCGCCTCGAACGTGTTACCCGCGGCTTCTCTGGCGACCCGCTCGTTCACCCGAGTCTGCTCAGCTTGCCAGTCAGGGTTCACGTCTGCATCAAGACACTACAATCAGCACATCGCAAGGAAGAGGAAGCCAAAGCTCAGCGCTAAGAAGACCAACCTTGCAGTTGTCGACTGATCAAGTCGATTTCGCCAAGCAGGAATTCCTCACGCTGAGAGAACTCTGCAACAGGACGCGACCTAGAACGCTCCAGTTCCAACTCAGCACGCTTCAGCTTCGCCTCGAGCTCAACCACCTTGTTCTTCATGTAGGTGATCAACCGTTGGTCGTTCGCACTTCGTGCGGGAGCCGAAGTCGCTTGACGAGGGCGAACAGCAGGCTCAGCCAAAGGAGTGCCTTCTTCATCACCCGCGCCGGTCGCTGCAGCAACTGGAGTGTCCTCGCCCGTTTCAGGCTGCCAGGAATCGACAGTGTCAAAACAGATAAGGATCGCTTCTCATTCAAGCCAAAGTCGAAGGAAAGCATTCACATTTCAGCGTTAATATGATTCAAGGCCAGAAGACCCGCAAAATACAAATTCATTACAGACTGCAGACTCAAAAGCAGACTACAAGACTACTACACTACAGACTCCGACTGGGAGCGACTCTTCCTAGCAGCAGCCGCTTCGGCTACCTTGGCAATCCTCCTCTCGAAGGTTGCGACAAGCTTCGCGGCCAGCTGACTCGCCTGCGCCTTCACCCCGCTAAGGGACGCGGTCTTGCCGTCAGGCTTTCGAGGGAAGTCGCTGACAACCTTCTCAAAGTCGCCAGCAACTTGATGACCAAGAAGAAGCTGGAAAGTGAGCTCGGAGCCGCGTACCGTCTGCGCCCGGGTGAAGTCCGCGATGGTGGTCGCGTCGTCTTCGAAAGGCGCCGCGAGTGCGTCCACGGCAGCTGGTGGCGACCTGCTGGGGAAGATGCTCCGGTGCACAGTCGCCAGCGCCCCAGTCGACTTCTGCAGCGCCGTCGTCGACTGCTGCAGCGCGGTCGAAGCATACGCGCAGACGCGGTCGAGGAACCCGACAGCGTTCGCCAGGTCGACATCGTCGCTAGACGTGCCTTCCGGGGGAGCGCCTCCGCATCTCTCTGAACAAGGGAAAGGAGTCAACCCAATTCAAATTCAACAACTATACAAGTAAGCGTCAAGCCGAAAAACTTACGTCCGAGGACATTGGCGAGTGCGAGCAGACGGTCGACCTGGGTCCTCTCCCGGTTGTCCCGAGCACGCTCGCGCTCTTGCGACTCATACAAAGCCTTCTCCAGCTCCGCCTGAGCCTGAAGCTTCTGCTCCAACTCCGCGGCTCGCCTCGTGACCTGGTCCAGGGAGATACGCAGCTGATCCCTCTCCCTCTCCAGGCGAACGAAGGCAGCGGCCCCCTCAAGCTGCTGGCGGTAGTATGGCTGCAAACAAACAAGCACATTTAAAGTTGTGCCCGACTATCCTAGTCGCCCACACCTTCGGGGGCTACTCCCATCGGGAGCGCTGTTCGCGCACCCGATGCAACTGCGGAGGAACTAGTCGAGAAGTACTCACATGGTCCAACAGATCAGCATCCGACGAAGTCGCCGCGGCAACATCATGTGGCGCCGTGCAGTCACCAGCCCACGCATGCTCCCCGGCCACCTGCACAGCCCGCTCGACCGAAGGGGCGGACGTGTGCTCCACTTCGTGTGGAGGGGAACCGGTCCCACCAGAATGACGGCTGGCAAAAGATGCAAGAAAAGTTCAACCAAGAGAACCCGCCAGTCAGAAAGCAAACTCGACACAAAAAGAACCAGCGTGACTAACCTGGTGACTTCGACGCCATCGTCGCTTCCCAAAGAAACGGAGGCCATCCTGGCGAACTCGAGCGGCGGCGCAGAACTGACAGGAGGCGCGGCCATAGGCGCGCTCCAGTCGCCCAGGTTCTTGGCACCCGAAGACGACGCATCATCCTCCTCCAATTCTGCAGTCGCATCCTTTGCAGGGGAGGAAGCAGTAGCAGAGTCGCCGCCTTGCCGCTTCTGTTTCTTCCGCAGCGGCTCCTCGTCATCTTCATCTCCCTCCACCTCTTCACTCGGGGAGGTAGCGGAAGGAAGGTCATCTTCATCACCTTCCTCCTCAAGGAACGTCGCCTCGTCGTGGGGTCCGTTCTCCATGAGTGGAGGAAGGCTAACAAGGGAGGAACGACCCTGCAAACAAAGTGACAGTCGAATCAAGAAAAAGAGCATCGAGATAGCAAGCAAGGGAAAAGACAGAAGCTTACCTCAGGAACAGGGTTCGTCGACCCGTAAACTGCGACCGGGCACTTGACGTTGCAGGGGTCTGCCGCTCGGAGGCTCGTGATGCTCCTCACCTTCAACTCCACTTCCTCGTCGTCCAGCTGCAGGTCGCCAACGCTCTCGTGCGCCCACATCGGGTGGGGGCGAGCACGGAGCGGCTGCACTCGAAGCCTGAAGAAGGTGCCGATGAGGTGGACGCCACCCGACTCGCGCCCCAAAGTCTTCAGCAGGTGGCGCAGAAGGCTCAGCAGCAGCTTGACGGCTTCCTTCTCCTCCTTCGCGAGCGGGTGCGCCCACGCGCACGTCTTCCGCAACTCGCGCTCGCTGTCGAAGTCAGGCAACCCGGCTTGGTCGCACCTGACGTAAAACCACCTCTTCCGCCAGCCTTGGACGGAGTCCGACTTCTTCATCTGGAAGTACGAAGTGTCACCTCGCACCTGGATGCCGAAGCCGCCGACCGGGTACGCCGACCCGCTTTTCCCCACGTTCTTCCTAACAAGGAAGAGCGACTTCCACAAGGCCCAATGGGGGGCGATCCCCATGAAGCACTCGCAGAGCACGATAAAGCTCGCGATGCTCAAGACGCCATTGGGAGTCAGATCATGGATCTGAACCCCATAGGCGTACCGGAGACCACGAACAAAATCGTGGAGAGGGAACCCGAAGCCCCGTGGAAGGAAGTCCACGAAGCAAACGCGCTCCCCCTCCCGAGGGGCAGGGTATACCTCTTTCCCAGGCGCGCGCACCGCCGCCTGGTCCGCCGGCGGCAGCAGGCCCTGCGCGCGAAGGACCTCCAGCTCCGCCTTCTTCACCGACGACTTCTGCCAGTCGCCGTCGGGTTTCTTCATCGCCACTGCCTCGGCGGCGGCGGCGGTGCTGGTCGTAGCCTTCATCTTCTTCATCGTTTCGACGAAGGTGGAGAGAGGAAAAGGCAAGAACGGCGCAGGAAAAAGGGCGACGGCAAATGGAGAAGATGACCTGTTCCCCGTCGCAGTACAATTTTATACCGCGCGCCGCAGTCCATCCCAGCCGTTCCCGAAGAAACTGCTCTCCGCAGCTCCATCCAGCCGTCCACGTGTCGCGCGGAGAGACAAACCGTCGCCTCCCACTCCGTCCACTACGCGCGAGAATCAAGGCACCATCATTACGCCGCGAAAATTTTCGCGCCCACGACAGAAAAAAGCGGTCAGTTCTGATTGCAGTAAACGCTGACAGTGGGGCCACTTCCGTCACGTCCTATCGGACGCAGAGGCGTGCTACGAAGCGTCAGCGCTGACGTCATCAACACAAGTGCATGAAGTGAGCCGCAGCGCGGAAGAAGAACTCGAACAAATCAGTCGGGTGTCCCTGAACATGCATGTAAGCTTAATAGCCGAATTTCTACGCCAGGCAGAGAACTCGAACGCATAATTCGAGTGACAGGTAAACCCAGTAAGCTTCACAGCTGAAATCGCCTCAGTATGCCAGTGCTGATGCAAGGACTCGAACCATGCAAACGGGTTACAAGAAGACTCAGTAAGCTTCACAAGCTGAAATTAACTGACAGTAAGCCAGTGGGCTGAACAGAAGCAAGCCAAAGACACGACTTTTTTTTCTCCCATCGGGAGTCGGCTTTTCGACTGGAGGAAAACGAGTTCAACTTCAACTACAAGCAACCCGGCGGCGTGCCCAGGAGAAAGGAGTCCTTTGCCCGACTCTGCGATTCGACCAAGCACTCGGGGGCTACTGACGTGGGGCTACCCTCCGACTATCCCACGGTGAGGATACCTGGGTCACGCCAAGACTGCAAAGGCCCGAGGAAGGCCCAGTAGAGATAGCGTATGGCCCAAGAATAGTCAGTTAGGTCATGCGACTTGCCATATCTGTAAACACCATCGGCACCGTTCACCCGAGACCTAGCCTATTATATAAAGGCTAGGAGGGTTGCTCGTCAAAGGACACGGACAGATCGATACGCGCATAGCCGCCACCACCAAACCCTAGCGAGATCGCCATCTCGCCATTGTAAGCCACTCGCCATCAATACCAGACAAGCAGGAAGTAGGGTATTATCCTCCGGGAGCCTGAACCTGGGTAAAACGCCTTGCTTGTCAGCCGTCGTGATCACCAACGTTCATCTCTCTCCCCCTCAATCAACCCGGGGTGCACAACCCTGGGATTTGCCGAGTTACACCCTCGTCAGACGTATCAATACTCTCTAAGATGTTCTTAGCTTCTACTATAGTTTTACTCATAAAAGCCCCTCCAGCAGCAGAATCAAGAACATTTCTAGACATGTAGTTTAGACCATTATAAAAAGAGTGTCATATGGTCCATTCGTAACCCCATGAGATGGACAAGTTATAAGCATAACTTTTATCCTATCCCAAGCCATAGCAACATGTTCATTTTTATTTTGCCTAAAAGAATATTGTTTCTATTTTGCAAAATTTTAACAGGTGGATAATACTTCTTAATGAAAGCTTCTTTTAAATCATCCCAAGAATTAATACTATCAGTATGTAGTGAATGCAACCAATCTTTAGCTTTCCTTCTAGGTGAAAAAGGAAATAACTTCAGTTTTAGAATATCACTTTCCACAATTTTTTATTTTTGCATGTCACATATTTCAACAAAATCATGAAGATGCATAGAGGCATCCTCCGTCGCACTACCACCAAATTGTTCCCTAGTTATCACGTTTAACAAACTAGGACTCACTTCATAACTCTCAGCTGTTATCTTAGGTGTAGCAATAGGCCTAGCAATAAATTGATCATTTGAAGTGTTTGTGTAGTCACACAATGACACAACTTAGTTCTTTCTCCCATTTTAGCAATTTTTATGTATTTTTAATTTTTATGCAAAAATGAAAATACAATGACACTATAACAATGCAAACCGGAATAAAAAGTGCAAAACAAAATGCAAAACTGATAAAAATAACAAACAAAAAAAAACAAAAAAAACAAAATATAATGCTTTGAAGGTAAAAAGATGGGTAAGATGATGCTCACAAAGGTGCAACCTCCCCAAGCTTAGGTGTTTACACAAGTTGGTGATGTTGACTTTGTTGTGAGATATCCTTTCCACTTGTTCAGTAACGGTATCAGAAGATCTTGCACAGTTGATGAAGACTTGTGGGACAACTCTTTACTAGCTCACTGCCCCGGCAACGGTGCCAGAAAATAGTCTTGATGACCGTAGATGACCTGCGTCAAAAGTATACGGTTAGGTTGAGACTCCAAGTGCAAATTGTATAGTAAGGGAAAAGACTTATTTTCCCCACGAGGGTGACTCGAGGGTTTATATCGAACTCTCGGGGAAATGAACAGAAAGTTGTTGTCTCCTTATTCTTCTTTATGAGACCCGCAAAACAAAGTAAATTGTTTTGTGCCCTCAACCTCACCAAGTGGTTGTCAAGCACAAGGTGTGAGTAAAAGATATAAAAATAACAAATGCAAACTAGAAATAAATATGCAATGATTATAAATAAATATGCAAGGATGGTGTAAATGATAATGGATGATGTTTTTGTGTTTTGTATTGTGTTTGCAAGATATAAAAGTGTTTTTGTATTTTCGGATTTTTAAATGGCAGAAAATGTAAAGTGCTTATAAAGTGTTGCAAAGGTGTTTCCTATGATTAAAAATGGACCGAGGTTCATAGTTTCACAAATGCACTCTCTCTTTAATATAGTGGTAGATAATGGAACATAGGAATTGGCATATGGGATTGCAACAAGACAAGTTATTAATAATATGGGCATCACATCCTAACATAGAGATCTTTTGGTTATTAACCTCTCTTATACTCAACCAAGATGCGAACTAAATCATAACACCTCAGTAATTAAGATAGAACAGAGTATAGCTTTAAGTTCAATGACATGAAGTTAAAATAAGAACATGCTAGAACTAGTCATGGAGAATGTAGCAATGTCACCCACATCCCCGGTAGCATGGTATTTTCTTTATCCCTAGAGAGGCAACAAAGTAAGGTAAAAACCCAAGTGGATCACGGTATTGCTGTCAACTTACCACAAAACTACCCCCCGTTACTCCAACTAATGCACACGTTCCCCCTCACACGCCCTCATACATATGTTTGATCAGAACAAGTAAATAAGAACGGGGTACATAATATGCATCTACTTTCATAACATAGACATAACAATTGCAATCTTTCAAACATATATCAACTTAAGAGATCCACCACAAAGGTATTACATAGATGACCATAATCATGTTCAGCAGCTCATATGGCACTAATTAGTGAAGCTCAAGAGAGAGGAGAGATACATAAGTTACTTCCAGAAACCCATAGCCCAGGGGTGGACTATTCCCTCTTCATCATGGAGACGGTGGAGGAGTTGTTGGAGAAGGTGGAGACCACACCGGCAGCACCCCGCCGGAGTTTCCCCCCTCCAATCTGCAGCTCAAGGTGTTCGTTTTGTGGTTTCTGTGTTTCTGCAGCGCTCCTCCCGAAAGGCATCGGGGGAGTATTTTTATAGTCGTTGACAAGGTTATACCAAACGGGTACCCCTTCGTGTGGGTACCTGGTGCACGTGATGACTAAAGCCCAATTGTCAACAGACTGACGAAGCCCATCAAGGAAGGCCCAAGACAAAGATTGCTTTCCAAGTCAGGAATAGTCGGTTGTAGTTTCCATGTATGTAGTCCTTGTCGGTTACGTATCCGAGACCTGGACTCCCATATAAGGGCCAGGAGGGTAGCCGATCAGGGATACGCTTATCCAGAACCACCAAACCCTAGCGAGATCGACATCTCGCTGGACATTGTAATCGACACATATTCCACAATCAATACAGACATGCAGGAAGTAGGGGTGTTACCTCAGTCGAGGGCCCTGAACCTGGGTAACTCCCGCTTGTTAGCCGACGAATCTACTAACACTATGCGTTCTCTACCCCATAACTCTAACCCAAGGCTATCAGTCGAGGGTATTGACGGGGACACCCCTCGTCAATTGGCGCCGTCTGTGGGAAAGGATAGTGTTGGACCCATGGATTCATCGGTTTTAGCTTCAAACGGCAACTCGCCGACAGCGCATCTACAAACGGCCACACGCCGGCAATTTCGACTGGCGTCGAATCAGCAGGCGAACACTCGCCAACTTCGCAAGCAACCTCGCCAAAGAGGATCAAGCCATACTCGCCAAGCGCACAAGAAATCTTCTCTAGCCTCGACTCAGGTTTGTATCTAACTATCGGAGAACGTAACTTTTTTGTCGATAAGTTTGGTGTGCAAGACTTGACCGATTCGATCGCGACTAAGGTGCACAAGGAGCAGTCGACTACGATCACATCTTCAGCAGACAGAGAAGCTACCTCATCACAGATCGATTCGATCCCACCGCCCGAGTCCCCAATCTCCTCCATGTCGACACAAGAGTTTAACAAACTCATGGTAGAAGAGTTTCCAGATGATGAGGGCCAGTCCACCTATCAGGGCAAGGCAGTCGAAGAACCATCTACTGAGGCTACATCACCAAAAAGCATGGGAGTAACTCAATCACAGATCAACTCGATCTCGACGATAGGATCTCCAATCGACTCCATGACAGCCCGAGAATTCAACGATCTCGTGGCGCAGGAGCAGCTAGAGGATGAGGTACAGTCTGACTTTCAAGTCAACACAGTCGAATATATCACCCCACTCGACACTGCACCCAATCATATACAACCATAGGATGCTGAGGACCGCATATAACTCACCGACTTCACCGGGCCAGAGATCCAAGCGGATCATGATTACTTCTCCGAGTACGACGATCATCCTGAGCCAGCACTCGAGACATATGTCAATATCAACGCTCAGATCGGTAAAAGCAATAACTCCGACATGAGCTTGGACGATGAAGTTCAATCCATAACTAGCATCGACAACACAAACACATGCCCTCTGATCACACCACGGCAGGTTTACGTCGCAGAAACCTCGGCGGCTGCTGCCAGTCGAAGGCCCACTGAATTTCCCTGTGAAGTCACATTGCCAGATGGTATAACAAAGTTAAACATCACGGCGGAGATGGCGGAAAAGGTGGACAAAATCATCACGGACGGCACGATGATGCCAACAGATGCAACGCACGATGAGATGATGATATATAACTATTTCAACTGGCAAGAAACAATGCGACTGAAGCAGTACCGAGCAATACTCGAAGAGCGATGGAGGCAAGCTAGTATCTCGAGTGCACGAAGGAGGCAGTTGTCTCTCAGTTCTACAGGCGCAACTGAGCAGAGGCGCCGATCTAGGTTGTCACATATACCAGAAGGCGAAAGATCAGAAATCATTCGCAACCTAGAGAGCTCGTTCATCACATTGGATACGGAAGGCATTCTAGCGCCTAAAACACCCAAAGGTGCCCTGATATCAGTTGGAGCATACCTCAAGGCAACAGCACCTCCAGCAGATGATCCAGCCGCAGAGCTACATCACCAACAGCACAAAGCACTCGCGTTGGCAGCAACAGGACTCCAGTCGAGGAGCAGGAGGAGACGTAGCAGAAGTCGCTCACGACATACATCGAGAGATCGTCGCAGTCACAGTCCCCACAGAAGTAGTGCGAGAAGAAGCTCAAGTCGCTACAGATCAAGGAGCAGATCCAGAAGTTAACAGCTCGGGAGATAATCACGATGCAGGACCCTTCGGGGCGCGATGTTTCACCCGGCGAATTCGTGAGGCCAGAATGTCCAAAAGATTTGGCCTGCCAACGACGCCGAAATTCAACTGCAAGCAAGAGCCTTCAGGCTGGCTCGAGGATTACAAGCTGGCAGTCATATGCCAAAGAGGAACGACCGCAACGGCGTTACAGTAGATACAACTGATGCTCGAAGGCACAGCTCGCGACTGGCTCAAAGCATTACCCGAAGGATCTTACGACTCTTGGGAGCACTTCAAGGAGGACTTCATCAAATACTTCGATCCTCTATGCGAGCGACCCAAAACATTCGAAGAATTACGAGCTTGCAAGCAAAGGTCAGATGGGACACTCCGAGCATATATCAGAAGGTGGACTGCGATCCGCAACTCAGTGGGCACAATCTCTGAGACAGGGCCATGGATCCTTTCACCATGGGAGTTTACAGAAACGACTTCAGAGAGGCACTCGGTCGCCAGAAACCAAAATCCATGGCAGAGCTCACAAAAATAGCGACTGAGTGGGCGGACGGAGAGAACGCCGTCAGGACCAAACGCCCGCTTTCCCCACATGACCAAGAAGATCGACGGGACAGTCGAGATCGTCGCGAAAGAGACCATAAAAGACGGCGACGTAGGAGCGACTATGGAGACAAAGACAAGGTAAAATTTGTCGCAGCTGGTTTTTCACAGGACGATCACGTCCGGGAGGATAGGCGACATAACGATCACCGTGACAGTCGAGGCACAGACCACCGCGACAGTCGATCGCATGACCATCGCAGTAGTTGTAACATCCCAAATATTAATATAAATTATTAATGCAAAAATGTGGGCCAACAAAAACTTTTCTTATAAATTGGTATATGTTTGTTTCATGATTATTGTTTGTTATGCTTTGCTTGCAAGATTGTTGGATTCTAATTCTAATTACAAAATTGAAGAATAGAAAATAAACAAAACAACATTTCAAAACTAGAAAACAATGTGACACATGTCACCATATTTTCCAAAATAAGTAACCTACTTTATTTTTCAAACCAAAATCAGTGGGGAATATCCTAAACCCCACCATTGGATTTCCACCAACTATTCCCTTCCAAATACAAATTCAAAACCTCCAATTTAAATTATAAATTCTTAATTTGAAATATTCAAAATATTCCAAAAAGGCTATGGATCACTTGCCACTAATATAATCAACCTAGATCCTAAGTTTGGACCCAAATGGAATAAGCAAAATATAGAAATTAAATACCCAAAGTTTGTACTGTTTTGGTTCAGGAGTTTGCACAAACACTTGGTGTGCATCTTCTGTTCATCCAAAAACCGAGCCAATCCTTGGATCAATTCGAACAATGCAGTGTGCATTGGTCGAATTGATGCCTCCATGGCATGCCCCTCTTCACCACGATCACGCCGCGCGCAAGAGTGAGCCAAATGGTGGCCTGGAACGGCGAGGAGACACCGGCGACAGCGACGGCCGTGCGCACGTCGCCGTGTCGGCACTGTGGCCGCGGCGACGCCGCGCCGTGCCGGCCGCGCTGCCCTCTCTCTCTCCCTCCCTTGCCTCCTGGTCTCCTCGCAGCGCAGCAGAGACACCGCGCAGCCGCAGCCACGCCGCGACAGCACGCCACGACGCGCACGCCGCGCACCGCCCGAGCGCTCCCACGGCCGGGACAAAATCCCGAGCACGCCCGAGCGCGCCACGCACCCCACCTTGCCCAGCTGGTTCCCCGAGCGCCCCGCAGCGTAGCCGCACCCCTCCACCGGCCTACGGCGGGCTCGCACGACCGCGGGTGCCCTCTGCACCGCGTCCACCGTGCACCGCCCGGCCGCTATAAAATGGCCTCCCCGTGCCCTGCATTCTCCACACCGCCTCACGGCCTCTCCTCTCCACTCCACTCTCTCGTGCGCCGCTAGGGAGCCCAGGCCAGGGCAACAAGGCTTCAAGCCGCCGTGGTCTCCTCGAGCCCGCCGTGCCCGAGGTAGACGACGACCGCGGCCAGGCCACGGCACCCATCCCCTTCACTCCCCGCTGCCTCCCCTCGCTTCCCCTTGTTCCCCTCTCTCACCCACGCCCTTTTTCCCTCTAGTCCGTGCCCAGGAGCGCCGCCGATCGCTCGCCGGAGTTCGTGCCCGCCGCGGAGGAGGGAGCTCGACGCCGTCACCGCCAGGAGCTTCCCCGAGCCTCGCCTCCACGCCCACGAGCTTCCCCGAGCCTCCGCGCCCCTCCTGCAGCCTCTCCGCACTCCCCCGAGCAACGAGGTGAGCATACCGTCCACCTCGCCGTCGCCGGAGCCACGGCGCCGCCCGATTTTGGGTTGCCGCCGGTGCGCTCGCTCACGGCCGTTGGATCTAGATCCAACGGCAACTTACCGCTTCGCGCGATTAGGCGCTGACGTGCGGGCCCCGCACGTCAGATTTAAATGAAACCCCGCGCGCGTACCCTGAGTCACTGTCCAGTAGGCCCCACCCGTCAGGGTTTTCAACATTATCCACTCTGGGTTATATATTCGAATTTAGATTTAATTCAAAAACCAGTACTGAACTCAATTTTAGAAAATTCATAACTTTAAATTTACAACTCCAAATGGAACAAATCAAACTGTTCTGGATAGGTTATGAAATTATCTATCCAACCCAATTGGTTTCACTCCATTTTGGTGAATAATAAAAATACATTATTCAAAATACCATAAAGGGTTTAAATTCTAAACTTGTTTGTTTCTGATACTCTGTTAATCCAAATTAGCTGAAACTAATTTTATTGGATTACATTTAGCCATGATTAGTCAATCCTAAAAGGGTTTAATTTTTAGATTAACATAATTTAGTTAATAGCCAAAACTTGATTATTTAGCTTCTGGATTAAACACATTGTGTAGGGAGTTTGGTAATTCCAAATGACCCAAGTCCAATTATGTCATCTTCTACACATCAGTAGCTTTCTGTAGAATTTTAGTTTGTATTTTTGTGACCAACAGAACTCAAACTATGCAATTAAACATGTGTGACTAATTTCTGCCCAAATTAAGGTATATTTGAATAGTGACAAATTCAATTAAATTGAAACCACATAGTGATGTTTGATGTGTGAAATGGTTAATTAGGACCTCTAGGAGTGTATTGCTATGATGATTGATTGAATAGGCTAGTGATTGTTTGTATTTGCTTGATTGTGTATTAGACGAGAACGTTGTCGAGTACTTCGGGGAGGAAGGAATTGTGGAACCTGAAGACCAAGACCACTTTGTTGAGCAAGGCAAGCTACTCTCTGAGCTTGCACCCTAATACATGCATCTATTTTTAGAACATGATTCACTCTTAAGGCAAATCTTTTTTCCAAAACCTTTTCAAAAAAGTATATGGAAATTATTTTGCCACTCTATGTAGAAATATAAGAGAAATTATAGGATGGGAAAAATAAAGATTGTTTTATTCAAAACCCCTTTGAAAACTCTGTGTGGTTATGAAGCACCAAGATGTTGGTGTTGAAGTGGATAAAAGGAGAATGGAGGTTTTGATAAAACGCACATTGTGTCTTTGTACTTACGTCAACCAGCCGATATTCTGTGCGACCACATTTACCCCACATATGGGAAAGGGCTTAGTCATATAATTTGCTCATATTAGTATGGGATACCTCATCCACGGAGATGACTCCGTTATACATGAGGGGATGGTTCGGTGACCTACCCCTGACCTGGGTCCTCGCTCAAACTCTATGAGTAGATAAGGAGGAGGATAGAAGGATGTCCCCTATACACCGCCAGATAAAACCTATGAGTCCTCACACTTAGATTCCGACGGGCTGGGTTAAGTGTCGATGGAAAGTATCATATGGGCAGGATCCTATACTAGCATGAGCAAAGGACAGACTAGGGTCGGTGACTCAACTTCGCATACCCCTGGTATGGCGAGACGTGGCAGACACGATGAGTTATCGGATGGGTGTGGGAAAAGCGTGCTACCTCTGCAGAGGGATTAAAACTATTCGAATAGCCGAGTCCTCGGATATGGACAGTTGGGAGGCCCTACTTTGACCGTGTGCAAGTTTTGGGAAAAGGTTTTGAGTTCTAAAAAGAAGAGGAGAACGTTCCTTACACCTATACCAACGGATTGGTATGAGGTAGTTGGAGGTTAAATACCATGATGATTTATGATCAGAAAAAGGAGGAGTTTTTGGGAGAAAACTAATAAAATTGAGACATTAAGGGTAGTTATAATCTTCTTACCTTCTTCAACAAAGATACAGAGAAGTTTTAAATAAATAAAAGTGTGAAACTAAAAGTGAGACTAGTGCACTCATGTTGGAGTAGTTTGCGAGTACATTCCAATGTACTCATACTAGCTTGCCTCTGGCTATTGTCGTAGCCAGACTTGGAGGAGTATTACGCCCAGGAGGAGTATGGCGATATCTACGCCAACTAAGGATCTTCTCAAGTCGACTGCCTGTCGGGTCATCGTTAGCTTTTGGATGTCTACTACGTTTAAGTTCCGCTGCTTATGTTGATTTGGCCCTAGAAGGCACCTGTGTAAGACTTGGTCTATATGACCTGTTATGTAAGACTTATTCCGGTATTGAATGGATGTAAACTTTGGTATTCAGTTCGGATTGTGTGCAACGACAGACTGATCATGGGATCGTTGTGTTAAACATAATCGGGTATTTCGGACCGCTAGTCCGGGGTCCCCACAGACCTGGTATCAGAGCCATCTCGACTTTAGAAACCTTAGTTTAGCATGGTCGCTAGGTAGGAATTACAAAAGTTAAATTCTAAAAGGATGAAGGAATGAAGTATTTTCGAAAAGTGCTTATCTCTCATCCTCTCACTTCTGCAAACTTCTACCCTTACTAAATATTAAGTTTTCCCTTATATATTAAACTTAAAATTTTGCTCACTTGCTGCCTCACTACATTTAAAATTTTGATACACTTGTCATCTCACTAACTTAAAAACTTGACTTAAAATTGTAGATGGCACTCCACTTCACCGAGTTTGTTCAGCTCGAGAAGGACGGCACGTTGATGTTCGAGAAGAACCTGTTCGAGTTGACCAAGCTGTTAGGTCGCCCCACTCCTGAGTTTAAGGGAGCCCAGGTGGACACTCCCGGCAACGGGAACCTGTCTTGGTTGGTCGAGGCATCTGTTCGCGGGAACATCAAGTCCCCCGAATCCAGGACACTCATCTTTACCACCATGGACGTCCACTGGGACGACGGACTGTGTCGTTCCATGGAGCGGATGCTATCCCGGCTTTGTGAGGAGCACAAGGCGGAGTTGGTGAACTCTCGTTTCCAGTTCTACGGGAGGCGCACCGTCGACGGACACCCTATTCAGTCCCCTCTACACCCGACGTTCGGAGAATATATCTTGGACATGGAGATTATGCTCTTTCGCACCCAGGAGGACTTGAGGTGCGCTAGACTTCGGTCTCACTTTGAGCGCCTCTCGCTCAAGGAGAGTCGCGAGAGTGAGGCACAGCTGAAGGAGGAGAAGGTCGCTCTTCTCAAGAAGAGGACCCAGTTGAAGAAGACCATAGCGAAGCTCCGCCAGAAGGTGGCAGAGCAGGACGAGCTGATCGAGGATCTGGAGCTCCGTACTGATGAGATGGAGGAGGAGGGCGAGGATCTCCGCAAGGAGAACAACGCTTTCCTCAGTGACGATGACGATTATCTGGAGGAGATGGACTATGAGCAGGAGGATGACGAGGAGGAAGACCCAGAGGAGCCACCCTACCAGTCCGACGCTGACGTATCCGAGCCTGAGGTTCCACCTCAGTAGGCGAGTGACTTGAGTACTACCGCAGGATTAGGTCGACCCCCCCTATCGCTAGTAGAGTAGAAGTAGTGGTTCTTTTGGAACTTGCACTAGGTACCTTAGCTTAAGAAAATGTTGTAGGATTGATGTGATGAACTCTTGATGTAATGGTTGTGCTATATAAGTGTGTGCTAGTCTTGATAGTCTGTGTGAAATGTTTCTCCTATAAAACTTAATTAATCAACCCCTACACGAAACCAACCTTTTACCCTTGGTAAAAACCTTTTGCTTGCCCCTTATACCCGGTGTTCTTCAGGATGGTGGACACTCGTCGCTCCAACCCGGATGGAGGACCACCACCCCCACCGGAACCAACCACCGCCCAACTTCTTGCGCTTATCATGGAGGAACGCCAAGCTGCTCGGGCAGAGCGTCAAGCTCATATCGCTGCCCTGCAGCAGATCGCTGCCGCACACAACAACAACAACAACAACAACAACAACAACAACAACAACCACCACAATGGCAATGGCAATGGCAATGGCAATGGTGAAGGAAATCAGCGATCCACTTTGAGTGATTTTCAGAAAACCAACCCACCCACCTATTCCAAGGGACTTCACCCACTAGAGGCCGATGATTGGCTTCGCACCATTAACAACAACCTGGAGGTTGCAGCCGTGGGAGAACCTGAGAGAGTGTTGTATGCGACCCACTACCTTGCAGGACCTGCACGGTCTTGGTGGGAAGCTACCAAGGCTCTCCAGCAAGTTGGCTATGTTATCAACTGGGTTGAGTTCCAGGAGAAGTTCCGCAAGAAACACATCCCCGGTGGACTCATTGAAAGGAAGAAGGATGAATTCCGCAAGTTGCGGCAGGGAAGTAAAGATGTGGTCGGATACCTGGATGAGTTCACTGACTTGTCTCGGTATGCTCCTGATGACACCGACACCGAGAGGAAGAAGATGGAGCGTTTCATGAACGGACTTCATGATGAGCTGCAGTGTGCTTTGGTTATCCATGACTTTGTTGATTTGGAGTCACTTGTGGACATGGCCATCCAGTTGGAGACCAAGCGCAAGTCCATGTTTGAAGGTCGTAAGAGGAGAATGATTGCCCAGGAAGGTTCGAGCAGCCAGAAGCCTCGCACCTACCCACAAAACCCCAAGCCAGCCTATCGACCGCCACCAACCACACGCCCCAATTACCCTAATCGCCCAAACAACCCAAACAGCTTCAACCGTCCCAATGACAACACCCGTCCCGGAGGGAACTCTAATAACTTCAACCGCAATGCCAATGTTGTCTGCTTTAATTGCGGCACCAAGGGTCACTACTCCAAAGAATGCCCCAATCCTAAGAAGAGTGGTCCACGCCCCGATACACCAGCACCTAGCAATGGCCAAGGTCGTAATGGGAATGGCAAGAACCCCGCATCCCGCGGAAATGTTGCTGTTGCCAAGGGACGTCTGCACCACATCAATGCTGAAGAGGCCATGGATGCGCCAGATGTTGTGCTGGGTACGTTCCTTGTCAACTCAGTACCTGCAACTGTTCTGTTTGATTCCGGTGCTACCCATTCTTTTGTTACCCAAGAATTTGTTGCTAAGGGAGGTTTAGTCGGAAACCTCCTACCCAAACCCATGGTCATCCAAATCCCAGAATCCACCATAGATACCAAGTCGTATTGCCCGGACATTTCCCTAGAAATCAAGGGGGAAAAGTTCCTAGTCGACTTAATCATTTTAGGAACCCAAGGAATAGATGTCATACTGGGTATGAATTGGCTAGCCAAGTACCGTGGTCGAATTGACTGCGCCAGAAGAGCTATATCCCTCACCACCGACAAAGAAGTAGAAGTGGAGTATGTGTCGGAAACCAGTCGACCCCGACCAGGATGCCATGAGAGCATAGCTCGACCCACCCTAGATGAGATCCGTGTTGTTCACTTGTTCCGAGATGTTTTCCCTGAAGAATTGCCTGGTATGCCGCCAGACCGGGATATTGAGTTCATCATTGAACTTATCCCCGGAACAGCCCCTATATCCCAGAGGCCTTATCGGATGAATCCGGAAGAATTGGTTGAGTTGAAGAAGCAGTTAGCAGATATGCTCAGCAAAGGACTTATTCGCCCAAGTGCTTCACCCTGGGGATCACCCATTATTTTTGTGGATAAGAGGGACGGTACCACACGCCTGTGTGTGGATTATCGCAAGCTAAATGATGTGACCATTAAGAACAAGTATCCCCTTCCAAAGATCGAGGATCTGTTCGATCAAATGAACGGAGCCCGAGTCTTTTCCAAGATCGATCTTCGGTCAGGATATCATCAATTAAAAATCCGAGAGACAGACATCCCCAAAACTGCCTTCACCACCCGTTACGGTTTATTTGAGTACACCGTAATGTCCTTTGGTCTGACCAATGCCCCAGCCTATTTCATGAATCTCATGAACAAAATCTTCATGGAGTATCTTGACAAGTTCGTGGTAGTTTTCCTCGATGACATCCTTATTTACTCCAAAACCAAAGAAGAGCATGCTGAACATCTGCGTCTAGTTTTAGCAACCCTCCGAGAACACCAGTTGTATGCCAAGTTTAGCAAGTGTGAGTTTTGGCTCAGTGAAGTAGCGTTTCTCGGACATGTTGTGTCTGCGGGAGGAATTTCTGTTGACCCAGAGAAGATCCAAGCCATTGTGAGCTGGGAAGCCCCAACTAGTGTGACCGAAATCCGAAGCTTTCTCGGACTAGCGGGTTACTACCGCAAGTTCGTTGAAGGATTCTCCAGCATAGCCAAGCCCCTGACCCAACTGCTAAAAAAGGACAAGAAATTTGAATGGACTCAGAAGTGTGGAGAGAGTTTTCAGGAACTAAAGAAGAGATTGACCTCCACCCCTGTCCTGATTATGCCAGACGTCACCAAGAGTTTCGACGTGTACTGCGATGCATCACGCCTCGGACTTGGTTGCGTTCTGATGCAAGAAGGCAAGGTGGTATCGTATCTGTCTCGGCAGTTGCGACCACATGAAGAGAACTACCCAACCCATGACCTGGAGTTAGCCGCTGTTGTTCTTGCTCTGAAAACGTGGCGCTCCTATCTTGCGGGACATCGTTGCGAGATCTATACGGATCACAAGAGCTTGAAGTATATCTTCACCCAGAAGGAGTTAAACCTGCGACAGAGAAGGTGGATGGAATTAATCAAGGATTATGATATCGGTATCCATTACCACCCAGGGAAGGCTAATGTAGTTGCCGATGCCCTTAGTCGCAAGCCCTGCACCTTAAATGCCTTGATCCAAGCTGAACAGCCAGCCTTGTTCAAGGAGTTCAAGGATTTTGGACTAGAGCTTGTTAGCCGCGGTTATCTCGCCAATCTAGAGTTAACCCCAACCCTGTTAGACCAAATCAAGGAAGCCCAGAAAGGTCATGAGAGCATAGAAGGAATCAAGAAGAAGGTTTCTCTCGGTAAAGCGCCTGGTTTTACCGAGGATGCTGAAGGAGTGGTAAGATTCAAGGGTCGTATCTGTGTCCCTAATGTCACGGAACTTAAGGAGTTAATCCTAAAGGAAGCCCACGAGACCCCCTATTCAATCCACCCCGGCGGAACCAAAATGTACCAAGACCTTCGTGAGAGATTTTGGTGGCACGGAATGAAGCGAGAGATTGGTGTTTTTGTGGCCAAGTGTGATATCTGTCAGCGAGTCAAGGCTGAACACCAGCGACCCGCTGGATTGCTTCAACCCTTGAAGATTCCCGAGTGGAAGTGGGATGAGATTGGAATGGATTTTATCACCGGACTTCCAAGATCCAACCGAGGCCATGACTCAATTTGGGTCATCGTTGA
Organism: Poa annua; assembly: GCA_026929855.1. Taxonomy (NCBI): domain Eukaryota; kingdom Viridiplantae; phylum Streptophyta; class Magnoliopsida; order Poales; family Poaceae; genus Poa; species Poa annua. The sequence continues at coordinate 45,632,265 of CM049434.1, forward strand.
TAGACTGACCAAGGTTGCCCATTTCATTCCCGTCCATACCACCTATCGGGGAAATCAGTTAGCAGACCTGTATATTTCCAGAATAGTAAGCCTGCATGGTGTGCCTAAGAGGATTGTATCGGATAGAGGCACACAATTCACCTCAAGGTTCTGGAAAGCCCTACACGAAGCCCTCGGGACCAAGTTAGCATTTAGCACAGCTTATCATCCCCAGACCGGAGGCCAAACTGAGAGAGTAAACCAGATATTGGAGGACATGCTTCGCGCGTGTGTTCTATCCTATGGATCCAAGTGGGAAGATTGTCTTCCATTTGCAGAGTTCTCCTACAATAATAGTTACCAGTCTAGTCTGCAAATGGCCCCTTTTGAAGCCCTATACGGCAGGAAGTGTCGTACGCCCCTGAATTGGTCCGACACCGGAGAAGGCAAACTGTTTGGACCAGATACCCTCCGTGAGGCTGAAGAGCAAGTCCAGCTTATCCGTGAGCGACTCAAAACTGCCCAATCCCGTCAGAAAAGCTACGCTGATCCCAAGCGCCGTGATGTCACCTTCAGTGTCGGAGATTATGTCTATCTCCAAGTGACACCTCTTAAAGGAATGCAACGTTTCCATGTCAAAGGAAAATTGGCACCAAGATATATTGGACCCTTTAAGATCCTTTCCCGTCGTGGTGAAGTGTCTTATCAACTGGAGTTGCCTCAAGAGTTAGCAGATTACCACGATGTCTTCCACATTTCATTGCTCCGGAAGTGTCTTGAAGTTCCTGACCAGCCTGATGTTTTCAAAAATATCGACCACCATTCCATCGACCTGAATCAAGATCTGACTTACCGTGAGAGACCCATCAAGCTTCTCGACGAAGACGTTCGTCTCACCCGCAGGCGAGCAATCAAGTTCTACAAGGTCCAGTGGACTAACCACTCTGAAGATGAAGCCACGTGGGAACGTGAGGACTATCTTAGAAGTGAATTCCCAAATCTCTTTAGCACTCAGACCTAGCAAATCTCGGGACGAGATTTATTTTAAGGGGGGGAGGATTTGTAACATCCCAAATATTAATATAAATTATTAATGCAAAAATGTGGGCCAACAAAAACTTTTCTTATAAATTGGTATATGTTTGTTTCATGATTATTGTTTGTTATGCTTTGCTTGCAAGATTGTTGGATTCTAATTCTAATTACAAAATTGAAGAATAGAAAATAAACAAAACAACATTTCAAAACTAGAAAACAATGTGACACATGTCACCATATTTTCCAAAATAAGTAACCTACTTTATTTTTCAAACCAAAATCAGTGGGGAATATCCTAAACCCCACCATTGGATTTCCACCAACTATTCCCTTCCAAATACAAATTCAAAACCTCCAATTTAAATTATAAATTCTTAATTTGAAATATTCAAAATATTCCAAAAAGGCTATGGATCACTTGCCACTAATATAATCAACCTAGATCCTAAGTTTGGACCCAAATGGAATAAGCAAAATATAGAAATTAAATACCCAAAGTTTGTACTGTTTTGGTTCAGGAGTTTGCACAAACACTTGGTGTGCATCTTCTGTTCATCCAAAAACCGAGCCAATCCTTGGATCAATTCGAACAATGCAGTGTGCATTGGTCGAATTGATGCCTCCATGGCATGCCCCTCTTCACCACGATCACGCCGCGCGCAAGAGTGAGCCAAATGGTGGCCTGGAACGGCGAGGAGACACCGGCGACAGCGACGGCCGTGCGCACGTCGCCGTGTCGGCACTGTGGCCGCGGCGACGCCGCGCCGTGCCGGCCGCGCTTCCCTCCCTCTCTCCCTCCCTTGCCTCCTGGTCTCCTTGCAGCGCAGCAGAGACACCGCGCAGCCGCAGCCACGCCGCGACAGCACGCCACGACGCGCACGCCGCGCACCGCCCGAGCGCTCCCACGGCCGGGACAAAATCCCGAGCACGCCCGAGCGCGCCACGCCACCCCACCTTGCCCAGCTGGTTCCCCGAGCGCCCCGCAGCGTAGCCGCACCCCTCCACCGGCCTACGGCGGGCTCGCACGACCGCGGGTGCCCTCTGCACCGCGTCCACCGTGCACCGCCCGGCCGCTATAAAATGGCCTCCCCGTGCCCTGCATTCTCCACACCGCCCCACGGCCTCTCCTCTCCACTCCACTCTCTCGTGCGCCGCTAGGGAGCCCAGGCCAGGGCAACAAGGCTTCAAGCCGCCGTGGTCTCCTCGAGCCCGCCGTGCCCGAGGTAGACGACGACCGCGGCCAGGCCACGGCACCCATCCCCTTCACTCCCCGCTGCCTCCCCTCGCTTCCCCTTGTTCCCCTCTCTCACCCACGCCCTTTTTCCCTCTAGTCCGTGCCCAGGAGCGCCGCCGATCGCTCGCCGGAGTTCGTGCCCGCCGCGGAGGAGGGAGCTCGACGCCGTCACCGCCAGGAGCTTCCCCGAGCCTCGCCTCCACGCCCATGAGCTTCCCCGAGCCTCCGCGCCCCTCCTGCAGCCTCTCCGCACTCCCCCGAGCAACGAGGTGAGCATACCGTCCACCTCGCCGTCGCCGGAGCCACGGCGCCGCCCGATTTTGGGTTGCCGCCGGTGCGCTCGCTCACGGCCGTTGGATCTAGATCCAACGGCAACTTACCGCTTCGCGCGATTAGGCGCTGACGTGCGGGCCCCGCACGTCAGATTTAAATGAAACCCCGCGCGCGTACCCTGAGTCACTGTCCAGTAGGCCCCACCCGTCAGGGTTTTCAACATTATCCACTCTGGGTTATATATTCGAATTTAGATTTAATTCAAAAACCAGTACTGAACTCAATTTTAGAAAATTCATAACTTTAAATTTACAACTCCAAATGGAACAAATCAAACTGTTCTGGATAGGTTATGAAATTATCTATCCAACCCAATTGGTTTCACTCCATTTTGGTGAATAATAAAAATACATTATTCAAAATACCATAAAGGGTTTAAATTCTAAACTTGTTTGTTTCTGATACTCTGTTAATCCAAATTAGCTGAAACTAATTTTATTGGATTACATTTAGCCATGATTAGTCAATCCTAAAAGGGTTTAATTTTTAGATTAACATAATTTAGTTAATAGCCAAAACTTGATTATTTAGCTTCTGGATTAAACACATTGTGTAGGGAGTTTGGTAATTCCAAATGACCCAAGTCCAATTATGTCATCTTCTACACATCAGTAGCTTTCTGTAGAATTTTAGTTTGTATTTTTGTGACCAACAGAACTCAAACTATGCAATTAAACATGTGTGACTAATTTCTGCCCAAATTAAGGTATATTTGAATAGTGACAAATTCAATTAAATTGAAACCACATAGTGATGTTTGATGTGTGAAATGGTTAATTAGGACCTCTAGGAGTGTATTGCTATGATGATTGATTGAATAGGCTAGTGATTGTTTGTATTTGCTTGATTGTGTATTAGACGAGAACGTTGTCGAGTACTTCGGGGAGGAAGGAATTGTGGAACCTGAAGACCAAGACCAAGACCACTTTGTTGAGCAAGGCAAGCTACTCTCTGAGCTTGCACCCTAATACATGCATCTATTTTTAGAACATGATTCACTCTTAAGGCAAATCTTTTTTCCAAAACCTTTTCAAAAAAGTATATGGAAATTATTTTGCCACTCTATGTAGAAATATAAGAGAAATTATAGGATGGGAAAAATAAAGATTGTTTTATTCAAAACCCCTTTGAAAACTCTGTGTGGTTATGAAGCACCAAGATGTTGGTGTTGAAGTGGATAAAAGGAGAATGGAGGTTTTGATAAAACGCACATTGTGTCTTTGTACTTACGTCAACCAGCCGATATTCTGTGCGACCACATTTACCCCACATATGGGAAAGGGCTTAGTCATATAATTTGCTCATATTAGTATGGGATACCTCATCCACGGAGATGACTCCGTTATACATGAGGGGATGGTTCGGTGACCTACCCCTGACCTGGGTCCTCGCTCAAACTCTATGAGTAGATAAGGAGGAGGATAGAAGGATGTCCCCTATACACCGCCAGATAAAACCTATGAGTCCTCACACTTAGATTCCGACGGGCTGGGTTAAGTGTCGATGGAAAGTATCATATGGGCAGGATCCTATACTAGCATGAGCAAAGGACAGACTAGGGTCGGTGACTCAACTTCGCATACCCCTGGTATGGCGAGACGTGGCAGACACGATGAGTTATCGGATGGGTGTGGGAAAAGCGTGCTACCTCTGCAGAGGGATTAAAACTATTCGAATAGCCGAGTCCTCGGATATGGACAGTTGGGAGGCCCTACTTTGACCGTGTGCAAGTTTTGGGAAAAGGTTTTGAGTTCTAAAAAGAAGAGGAGAACGTTCCTTACACCTATACCAACGGATCGGTATGAGGTAGTTGGAGGTTAAATACCATGATGATTTATGATCAGAAAAAGGAGGAGTTTTTGGGAGAAAACTAATAAAATTGAGACATTAAGGGTAGTTATAATCTTCTTACCTTCTTCAACAAAGATACAGAGAAGTTTTAAATAAATAAAAGTGTGAAACTAAAAGTGAGACTAGTGCACTCATGTTGGAGTAGTTTGCGAGTACATTCCAATGTACTCATACTAGCTTGCCTCTGGCTATTGTCGTAGCCAGACTTGGAGGAGTATTACGCCCAGGAGGAGTATGGCGATATCTACGCCAACTAAGGATCTTCTCAAGTCGACTGCCTGTCGGGTCATCGTTAGCTTTTGGATGTCTACTACGTTTAAGTTCCGCTGCTTATGTTGATTTGGCCCTAGAAGGCACCTGTGTAAGACTTGGTCTATATGACCTGTTATGTAAGACTTATTCCGGTATTGAATGGATGTAAACTTTGGTATTCAGTTCGGATTGTGTGCAACGACAGACTGATCATGGGATCGTTGTGTTAAACATAATCGGGTATTTCGGACCGCTAGTCCGGGGTCCCCACAGTAGTCGAGATCGCGACCAGCGAAGCAGCGGCTACCAAAGGCAAGAGTGGCGCAAGCGATCAGATGCAAAACCAGAAAAGTTGTTCCAAGAAAAGATGGAGGATCTGTGCAGACTACACCTATTCAAAGATCCAACTACCGGAAGGCTAACCTCCAACCATACCATGGGAAATTGCCGAGAGTTCGAGCAAATTGTGGCAGACTACACGAGACAACTCAGAAGGGATGCACCCCCGACTGCCTCGCCAGCATACACTGCACCACCACCAGTACAGCCAGTCGCAGCACTCCCACCCCCACCACCATATAATGCAGGTAGTCAAATTGCAGGAGCCATACATCACATACCGCAAGCTGCAGACGAGCAGTATCCAAAGCCTCAAGGACAGATGTACATGATCCAGAAAGGACGACCTTCCAACAGGCAACAAAAACTTCACACTCGACATGTTAATATGGCGGTTATGGCACCACCAGCCATACCCGACTTCTTGCGAGGTTCCGAAACAGCAATCACGTTCAGTCGAGAAGATCACCCACCATCCGTCTATCGGCCATGCCACGCCGCTCTGGTACTCGATGCTCAGGTCGGAGGATACGCCATGACCAAGGTCTTCATGGATGGAGGCAGCGGCATAAACATCATCTTCGCCGACACACTTCGTAGGATGAACAGGTCAGTCGAGAACTTACCCCAGTCTACAAACACTTTTCATGGCATTGTTCCAGGCAAAGTCATTCTCCCAGAAGGCACGATACAACTCGACGTCACATTTGGCGATGCAAAGCACTTCCGAACGGAGACGATTGAATTCGAAGTCGTCGACTGGAAGTCACAGTACCACGTCACACAAGGAGGTCCCGCGTTCGCCAGGTTCGTGGCAGTGCCACACTACGCTTACCTCAAATTGAAGATGCCAGGGCCCAAAGGAATCATCACAGTCAATGGAAACTTTCAGAGGTCAGATGCCTGTGACCGAGATTTCAGCAAAATCTCAGAGGCGTTTGGGATGGAAAACACGCAGGACGAACGTCTACTCGAGAACGATCCTACAATCACGCCAGAACGTAAAAAGCAGGCAGTCACAGTCGCCAATCAGGAAGTAAATGCAGTCTGGTCAGTCGAACAAGTAGTAGAAGAAGACAATCGACTTACAGAAGTGCCAAGCCATCCTAACACTTGGATGATGAACTTCGACGGATCAAAGAAAAGCAAAGGCGCAGGCGCAGGTATCATACTCACATCACCCAACGGTGAACAACTCAGTTATGTCTTGCAGATAGATTCCGCTTCTCCATCAAACGATGAAGTAGACTACGAAGGCCTATTCCATGGCATGCGAGTGGCCAGAACGCTTGGGGCATCCGAATTGGTGGTCCAGGGACACTCCCGCATAATCGTACAAAACACGATGACAACCTATAAAGCCAAAATGGGCAGGATGGCCACATATCAAAATCTCTATAGCATACTAAAAGAAAGATTCAGCAGATGCGAGTTACGGCAAGTGGGAAGAACAAGCAACAGAAAAGCAAGTAGATTGGCCAACATTGGGTCGGCAAAAATACAAATTCCGCCAGGCGTTTTCTTCAAGCAAGTCAAGCATAAGTCAATCAACAAATGGCACCCGCTGCCCACTACGATCATCATTACCAAGCACAAAAAGCCTGACCAGGAAGATCCGCGAGCTAAGGTAAACTTATATCAAAGACATTCGGCGGCACCATACATAAAGTCGACTGTCGCCGCCTCAGTCAACTCCCTCAAAACTGTCATCTTCAACTCGGGTGTTCCAAGCAGCATCATCATCGGCAGCAACATCAACCTCGCAGGCGGTACAAATCGAATATCTCTCACAAGTACCACTTTCGACTGGTCGTCAGCTGGGCAAGCATAGTCCAATGGGCACGCTCAAAAGGCAGATAACCAAATCGGCGCAGCCGCCCAGAACAAACTAGCACCACAGACAACGAATGCCTTGATACAAGACACACAATCCGCCACGGTTCACGACGCACAGGCAGCAATACCACTCGAATATCGCACAGAAGATCACATCCTACGGCCATGGACAAGACCGTTATTCGGAGGAAGTCCGATACTTCGACTGACGCGGGAGAAGGATACAAGTCTACCTCTACTAGAGGAAGGCCCTTCATCATAACAAGGATCGTCAACGATGACACAAGCAAAGCGAAGCTGGTACAGATGGAAAGAACACTACATGGTCCAGGGAACGTGACTAATCCGCGTCACTCCTATAACTAGATATCATATCCAATCGATGTAAGAGAGCATAAATGTCAAAACGGCCAGCAGGTTTCAGACGCGCTCTTTTCCTTACCAGGGTACCTAAGGGGACTAGAAGGTTTTTAGTGAGGCGGCTTGCTGGTCAATATCTGCAATAAAGAAGAGGTTTCTCCATACATATTTTCGCATACTTACATTCAGTAAATTCATAACCCACTCGAGCGCTCGGGGGCTGGGTCTCGACCATAACAGCAAAACCCCGTCATACCCGGAGACTCGGGGGCTGGATCCCAAAAACTAATTGCAAAAGCACACTCGCAAACACAGCTTGTTTGCTCATAAACCATACCCGACGTAAACCTCACACAACCCACTCGACTGACTCAGGGGCTGGATCTCATAACTCGATCAACTACAAAGCATATTTGCAAAACGCAATTAGTTTCTTCATAATCATACATGAAGTAATTTCTCATACAGCCTACTCAAACAGGCTCGGGGGCTAGAAGCATACATACTTACACAAATTTTATAGTGGTACATATCCCACTCGACATGCCCGGGGGCTGGACGCTAGTACAATCATATTCTATACATATATACACACACCTCGTCCGAATGGACTCGGGGGCTGCACATCGCACAGGCTACGCATCTTCGTCCTTCAAAGGCAGGTTAGAATCAATCAGCTGGGCATGAAGACGATCTACCAGCTTGCCAGCCGCGACGGCGGTCCGCTCCAGGTCTTTCTTCTCCAGTCGAGATCCAAAATCAGGTGCAAGAAATCGCTGATTGGGATCTTGACTACGAATATAGGCAAAAGCGGCGTTGGCTCCAAGAACAACCCTTCGAGTTATGGCTTCCCGGATTGGATCCGCAGATCGGAACAGGTCCACCAACGCATAAATCCTTTGAGGCTGCGGCCCTTCGGGAAACGGGAAATGATTGACGCGCATAAAGGCTGCCCGGCAACGCTCGAGTAGGATAGCACCACGCCACACTCGATCCTTCAGGGTCGCAAGTTTGGTAGCATGATACTTGTCAGCCCAAAAGTGTTGATGACCGGTGATAGGGTCATCATTCACGCTATCTAGACGCTCTCTGACCCGCTTTGTTTCCTCTTCAAAATCATCAACAAACACTATGGACAAGAAAAATTCAAGATGGAGAACAGAGAAGAGACTTCGGAAGAATCAAAAAAGCAGTCGACTGGTTAAATACCTTCGAGCTACCTATTGGAATGTTCGACTTCTCCAAGCACATACTTCTCCCGCTAGGTAGCAAGAGCTGGTCTTTCTTTAAGTATTTTTAGTTCAGCTTGAGCGGCGTTCAACTCCTGTTCCAGCTTCACCACCCGTTTCTTCGCAAAAGCCAAAACTCTGGCATCATTTGCTGCTTTGACGGAGGCAGACAAATCAACCCGCGACTAAGAATCCTCGGCCGGACTGGAGTCAATGAGCTGTCAAAAGCAGGATCGCAAAACTCAGACACAAGGACAATTCAAAGCAGAAGACAAACACTTAACAAAGGAAGCATTTCAATGAAGCTCATATCATAAATCATAGAGGCATCAAAAGCACACACATCGTGTGGAAGTTACTATTACAAGACATAAGAGTAGATGACTAGCTACGGGGCACAGACTCAGATCTGTCCCCACGCGCCTTGGATTTAACACCGCACGCGAGTACCCTGCGCTCCATAGTGCAAATGCAAACTTTCGAGAGTTGCGCGGCGCGCTCAGCTACTTGCTTCAACGGCAGAGGTCTCCCATCTGGCCTCTTCAGAAAGTCATACAAGGCACGCTCGTAGTCGATAGTCACACCATTAGCAAGGAGAAGCTGAAGGGTGGACTCCGAGCCGCGTACCGTCAAGTTACGCGCGAAAGCCTTCATAACCGCCGAGCCGGGACCCAGTACATCTGCAAATCCTTGCACGGAAGAAGGAGCTTCAGCCGACGGCAGCACTTCTTTGAAAACAGCGCCAAGAGTTCGAGTGGACGTATCCAAAGAACCCTTGGCATATTGGATAGCTGCGCCTAGCTGCCCGATCACACGGTCAAGTGACAAGTTGTCACTCGCCGCATCGTCGAGAGCAGAAGAAGAAGAAACTTCATAAAATCACAAAGGGAAAGGTCTCAGAAAGATGACGAAGATGATAAAACAAAGGAGGATGCAGGCGTAACAGAAACCTACTAACCTTCCATAGCATGCATAAGTCCTAGCAGTCGCTTGGCGTGTTCTTCCTCTCGGGTGGCGGCGGAGTTCCGAGCCTTTTCAAGCTCCTTCTCCATGCGCGACTGCTGGGCGGCAAGACTCTTTTCCACATCTGCTAGCCGTTTCTCAATGGCGATCTTGTCCCCTGGGATGACGAAGCACTCGGTCGCAAGAGGTCAAAAAGAAAAAAAGGAAAAAGCACCTCAAACAACAAAGCATAGAGACTTACGGCTCAGCTCTTCTAGACTGGAGCGGAGGGTGACCCGTTCTTCCTCCGACTGCACAAAAGCTTTCCCAGCCGCGAGAAGGCCGCTTACGGCAGGCTACACAAGAGGCATATGCCATATATATTAAACATAAGGGTCGACACACCTGATACGTCTCAAACGTATCTATAATTTCTTATGTTCCATGCTTATATTATGCCAATTGCTACATGTTTTATATACACTTTTATATCATTTTATGCATTTTCTGGGACTAACCTATTAACAAGATGCCACAGTGCCAGTTGCCTATTTTCTGCTGTTTTTGGTTTCAGAAAAGTTGTTAAGGAAATATTCTCGGAATTGGACAAACGAAACGTCAAAGTGCTTATTTTCCCCGGGAGGTTCCAGAACACCGAAGAGGACACGGAGGAGGACCCCGAGGGGCCCACACCCCCTCCCGGCGCGGGTCCCCCCCTGGCCGCGCGAGCATGGGGTGTGGGGCCCTCGAGCCTCCACCGCCTTCGCCCTTTCGCCTACTTATACCCCTCCAGATTTCTAAGACCTGATACGGAGGCCTTTTCCCGAGAAGAGTTCCGCTGCGCCGCCGCCACCAAAAACCCTAATTCGGGGGACAGAAGTCTCTGTTCCGGCACCCTGCCGGGACGGGGAATTGCCCCCGGAGCCATCTCCATCGACGCCACCACCATCTCCATCGCCGTTGCTGACTCCCACGATGTGGAGTGAGTAGTTCTCCCCCGGGACTGCGGGCTCTTCCGGTAGCTATGTGGTTTATCTCTCTCTCCCATGGTGTGATCTTTATGTCATCATGAGCTTTGTAATCTAGTTGAATATGTGATGCTACTCTTTATCTATTATGCACTCTAGATGTTACTTTAATATGAACTCCGGGGTTATTCACGGTTGTAACGGTGAAAGTGTGTGCACCGTGTGTGATTCCTTCATGACATTGTTGGTGTTAGTTTACTCTGACTTTGAGGGTGCTCTTGTAGACCTACACAATGAATGGTGTTTGTCATCCAACGAGAGAGTGTTTGAGAGTAGTATTTATTATTCAGCCTTGATGTCATTGTTGAGAATGTCCACTAGTGAAAGTATGATCCCTAGGCCTTGTTTCTAAGCATTGAAACACCGTTTCCAACAAGTTCTGATACATGTTTGCTTGCTGCCATTTTTATTTTAGATTGCAATTACTACTTATAATCATCCATATTACTTGTATTTCACTATCTCTTCGCCGAACTAGTGCACCTATACATCTGATAAGTGTATTGGGTGTGTTGGGGACACAAGAGACTTCTTGTATCTTAATTGCAGGGTTGCTTGAGAGGGGTATCTTTTTTTTTTTTTTAGAGTACGCAAATTGCGTACCTTTGATTTATAGAAGGCAGAAGGGTCGGTACAAGAAATCATGCCCACACTTGGGCATACGCACGACATGTCCACAGACGGACATATCACACCACTCCAAAGATCAAAAGCCTACTCTCCGGCTACGGCGTTAGCACCTACACCCCTGACTCTCTTAGCTAGTACCCATAATTTCATGTCCTCGAGCACCCTAGCAGCTAACACATCTTCGTTGCATTGTTGCGAAATGTTGCCAAATACCCTGGCATTCCGCTGTTTCCAAATGCGCCAGCATCCGGCGGCCACGAGCGTATCAAAACGTCGGCGATCAACCTTGGCCACCGTCTTCCTTTGCGTTATCCACCAACCCTCCAACTGATCGCCATGTTGGGGGGGCATCGTTCTGAACTTCTCCAACAGAAAGCAGCGATGCCAGACTTGCCGCGAGTATACACATCCCATGAGCATGTGATCAGTAGATTCATCCTCCTGGTCGCAAAGATGACAGGCATCGACCAACTCCTGCAACCCGTGTCTCACTCTCCGATCTGACGTCCAAAGCCTGTACTTGAGGGCTAGCCACATGAAAATTTTGCAATTTGGCGTCGCCCAAGACTTCCATACCGCCGCATCATAGCTGACTCGTATCCCTCCTTCAGATAGTCGCTTGAAGGTCGATCTCGCCGTGTAGCTGCCTGAGGCTGAGCACGGCCAGCTGAATGAGTCCAGCTCCTCCTCATTGCATTGTACACGTCCACACTCCAGCCAGAGCGTGGCGCATTGCAACGCCCCATCCTGTGTAAGCGTGCCGCGTAAGTCCTCGAACCATTTGTGTCCTGGTAGTGCCTCCGCCACCATCCTACAGTTTCGCGTGCGCGTGCAAACCAAATTTAACACCAGCGGCGCAATGGAGAGGGGTATCTTTGACCTCTACCTCCCTGAGTTCGATATACCTTGGGTGATTCACTTAAGGGAAACTTGCTGCTGTTCTACAAACCTCTGCTCTTGGAGGCCCAACACTGTCTACGAGAATAGAAGCGTGCGTAGACATCAAGCTATTTTCTAGCGCCGTTGCCGGGGAGGTAAGGTAAAAGGTACTCACATCCTCTGGCTACTAAGCTATTTTCTAGCACCGTTGCTGTTGTGTGAGTGCTCGAAGTTATTTCCTTTAGATTCTGCAGTTATTACTTTTTGTTTCTTGTGTTATTTTCACTAGTTAGGCTTAATGGAAAACAACAAAAAAATTAGAGAGCTCTATGAAATTTATCTTGAGTTAGGACATGATGTGTTTGAACAGAAAATTAAAAAACCTCTGGAAAATTATTTGAGTGATGGTAGCAATGTTATTAGTATGAATTCTTTGAACACCATTATTGCTAATTCTATGGAAAACTCTAAGCTTGGGGAAGCCGTTGTTGATGAATGTGTTATTTTTAGTCCCCCAAGTTTTGAGGAGAAAATTTTATTTGATGATACCTTGCCTCCAATATATGATAATTATAATCATTGTGATATTTTCAGTCCACCAACTATTGAGGATATGGTTTATGTTGATTATGATATGCCTACTATATTTGATGATTATGGGGATGAGAATAATAATGATAGCTATTTTGTTGAATTTGCTCCCACTACAATTAATAAGAATGACTATGCTTACGTGGGGAGTATTAATTCTTTTATGCATGTGGCTCATGATAAGAATGTTTTATGTGATAGTTATGTTGTAAATTTTATTCATGATGCTACAAGTGAACTTATTGATGATAATGATGAGTATTGCTTAAATATGCTATATGATAATGCTTTAGATGATGGTCCTATGCTCATTGATAATCCGCTATGTTTAGAAGTTATTACTTATTTATGTGAGGATAAAAATGATATAATTGCTGCTTGTGATGGTACTCTTACTCATGAGAGTCCTACTTTGTTCTTGAATTCTCCTAGTTACACCATGGAGGAGAAATTTGCTTATGTTGAGAAATACTTATGTGGGTTGCAATTGTCTCTAGTTCCAAATCTTTGTTGCAACCATGATCTTAAACTTGATATTGATCTTAATAACTATTTTGAAAGAGGGAAGCATGCTAATGAATTCCAAAATAAATTTAATGATCCTATTTATATGCCTATATTATCTAAGTTGAATGATTTTTGTGGTTATATGGTTGAATTTATTTCTACTACTTGTAACTACTATAAGAGAGGAGAATATGGTTGTAGAAGTTTTAATGGTACTAAAACACCTCTCTCGATGTTGAAAATTTTGAAGTTGCACTTGTTTTGCTTTCCTATGCTTATTGCTTTGTGCTTTCATAACTTGTTTCTTTACAAGATTCCTTTGCATAGGAAGAGGGTTAGACTTAAAAAGTGTTTGATATAGTATGCATATTCATTGCATTGTACTTAAAAAAGTAATGAACAACCTCAAACCAACTAAGTAAAGATACAATCAATAATTATAAATGCATAAGTGCAATATAAACACAAAAAAATATTTTCCTATTTCTACTATATGAGAAAACTGTGCTACTTGTTTTCAAACTTCAATATAGAGCTCAAATTATTATTTTTAGAATTGTATTTCACTTTTGGAGTTGGTCGGTAATTTAATAGAGAAAACAAGAAGCAAAAAAAAAAAGAAGAACAAAGCAAAAGAAAAATAAGAAGAAGAGGAACAACCGTAGGCCATTTTGGCAAGGGAGACCACCGTACCAGCTTTCCTTTCCTCTCTCCCCAAGTTCTATTTTCCTTCGTCTAATTTTCCCTGACATAATGTGCTGTAATACACTGTGAAAACAGAGAGCTAATAAAGGAAAAAGATTAAGATGAACTAAGCATAAGAGGAGCAGCTGTGAGTCCTTGGCCGAAGGAGACCACTAGCTGGTTTTCTTTCTTTCTCCCTCACGTACTATTCTCTTCTTCTCCTTCTCTGAATATTTTTCTCCTCTATGAATCTTACAGTACATACAACAACTATCGTTGCTATTTTTCTGAACTAAACATAGAACGGTTTTCTGGAAGCGTACGTGTCCCTCTACCGAACCAGTTTTCTATTCCCCCTTCACGTTTCCAATTCGTCTTTTCATTTTCTGAAACTTCTTTCTATCCCTCACATACCAAGTCTAGTGTTTTTCTGAATTTCCTACATATCCTGAACGTACAGCAATGGAACGTCGTTCCTGTATTTTCTGAACTGAAAACTGAATGATCTCTGGAGACGTACAAGTCTGTATCGAACCTACTTCTTTCCTCCACGTAAAAAATCCTTCTTTCCTTTCTTCAAAGTTCTTTCTTTTCTGAACCTAGTGCCAATCGTTCCCTGTTACGGAACAGACAATCGTTTCCGTTTTTCTGAACTGAAACTGAACCGACTCCTAGAGTCGTACGAGTACGTATCCAACGCGTCTCCAGGAAAATCTCCAAATCCTTCCGACTCTCAACTTCCTTCGCCACCAAACCCCGTCTATAAATACCCCACATCAACGCCGTTTTCGTTTTCCCACAAACCACGAAACCCAGGCCGCCCCAGATCGATCTATGGATCAACGCTGCCATCGTTCTTCACCAAAGCTTCGGTGAAGGTTTCCTTCGACTCTCGTCGCCCCGAGGCTTTCCTCTACCTCTCTAGCTTTCGTCCTTGCTTCCTTGCATTGTTCCAATTTCGATTTCCACACAAACCATCGAAGGGAGCAAGCTGTTCGTCGAGCTGTTCATCGCCGAAGAACTGTTCCGAGGATTTTCACCACCGCCACTGTTCGTAGCTGGAAGAGGACGAGGAGGAGCTGAGGAGTGCCGCAGTGATATTCTCCGCCCTCTCCTACTCCGGAAATCTTCTGAACGTCGCCGCCGTCCGCAATCCAAGCCGGCCATTGTCATCGTGAGTTCGTCTCTGTACCTCTACCGTATGCTGTAGTTCATCTGAGAAGAAGAACAGCTGCCGTTGGATGCTAGATCGATGGTTAGAATAGATGACTTAAACTGAAGGGGTACCGGCTAATCACAGCACGCCATGTGGCAGTTTGAGCTGGGATTTTCGAAATAGAAACACAGAGAAATTGCAGATCTTGTAAAAATCATATAAAATAATCCTTACGTCAGAGAAACTGAATATACAAAAATATTACATGTTTTACAAACCTACATGCTGCAGAAATCAAAACATTGAATATAGTATTTTGGACATAACTTTATTTCTATAAATCCAAATGAACCAAATCTTTTTGTTCCTGGAAGATAATTAAATTTTCTATACAGAGGAGATAAAATATATAATTTTCGAACGCATAAACATATGGAGAATTGCAGAAACTTATTAAACCCTTTTAAAAGGCTTTGAAAATTGTATTCACTATATTGTTGCATTCTAGTAAATTGCATAAGCATCATTCTAGTTAAATGATCATAGAACAAACTAAAAAGAATATGCACTATTAATTTGACATGCATGCATGTGTATGAATTCTTGCAATGTTTGTTGTCCTTATTGTGGTACTATCGATAACGTGTAGATTGTGCGGAGTGCAACCCATGCGATTGTGAGGATTGCGTGAACAACAACAACCACCAAGGCAAGTGTGCGTTTACCATAAATGTCCTATTATTTTCCTATGCATTATTAGATTTTTATGTAGTCTTGCATGTATAGGAAATATTGTGTTATTACGCATTGCTATGAAAACCCAGTTAGGATAGCCATGTGTTCTACCATGACAATTATTGTCCTCTTGTCGCCATCGTAAGTATAGTAATGCTTAGCCATGCTTAGTAAACGGGGTTATGGATTTCATGTTATGAAAAGATTTAAAGTTATTGATATTTTACCATTATGATGAAAACAACATAAGTTAATCAATTCTCTGGGCGGATTGCTAGAGTGGTCATCGGAGTGTGTTGTATGGTGGGGACCGCCGCCCAGGTTTTCAAAGAGAATAGATTGGTTGCTTGTTTGGTAGTTTACGTGTACAACCGTTTGTCAACATAAGTATGGGCGTTGATGGAACTTAGTAAGTTATAGAACCTCGAACCCGTCGTGACTAGCAGATGTAGTTTATAGTAGGATGTACCGGTCCGCAGGTGGTTTGAGGGTCTATTTCCCAAAAGTTTTATCTTCGTTTTCTCCCAACCATTATACAAATTGTGTGTTTTGGTAAACGGGGTTGATCGGGTCTTACGGGTAAAGTGTACAAAACTCTCGAGAGTCTAAAACTAAGATCTTAGCCATGTCCCTGGTTAAGGACAAATTGAACAACTAGGCTTGTAACTATGTCGATTTCTCACTCATGCCAATTTCATAATTTCTTAAAACTTATGGTTGAACTAATGGGTAGGAGCACCTGTTGTCAAGCAGTGTGTCCGAGTGATTATTGGAAAACTATTTTTTTACAAATGATAGGATAAATTTATTGCTTTTCGCAAAAGAGCCAAAACCTCCACCTAGCCAAATATGCATGTAGATGCTAGGTGTAATAAACAACCATTCTTTTTGCACATCTTGCCAATACAATTCAATTGTGTTGACCAGTGGTTGTTCTGGCTGTAACTCATCATTGCAGGATATACCGATTTCGAGTGAACGTTGCGGTAGGTCGCAAGACTCCACTCAACATGGTCGCCTGTGGCGCATCTAGATGGAGCCTTCTATCTTATTTATTTCCGCTGTTATTTGAGACTTGATATTTTATTAGTGCTAGCCGAGTGCTATGCAGATTGAAATGACTTATATTTTGCTGGATCAATACGTTGTAATAATGATGCACTGGATTTTGATAATTCATTTGGAAACGTGTGTGCTAGCGAGTCGATCCAGGGACTAGCACTATACATGGGATACAACCTTACCGGGTTGATCCGTTTCAGTGTTCATGCAGAATATAATAATTTTTTGTGCACTAACGCTCTAATGAAGTTTACTTTGAGTTTGGTGTGGAGGAAGTTTTTAAGGATCAAGAGAGCGGATGATATGATGTGATCAAGAAGATGAAAGAGCCTAAGCTTGGGGATGCCCCCGTGGGTCACCCAAGCATATTTCAAGAAGACTCAAGCGTCAAAGCTTGGGGATTCCCAAGTCATCCCCTTCTTCATCAACAATTTATCAAGTCATCTCTAGTGAAACTATATTTTAATTCCACCACATCTTATGTGCTTTACTTGGAGCGTCTGTTTGTTTTTATTTTTGCTTTTGTTATTTTTATTCTCTGAATAAAATGGGTCCTAGCATTCTTGTGTGGGAGAGAGACACGCTCCGCTTTTTCTTATGAATACTCCTATTCTTCACTTATACTTGTTGAGTATTCTTCTATGTTATTTCAATACTATTAGCTCTTGTTTTTTTCATGCATCTCTTGTTCAGAGCTGTTAGTTCTCATATGTTATACTCTCTTGCTTCATTGTTAAATACATGGAGAGTTTTTGTTTAAATAAGTTGATTGGTGTTTGGTTAAGAACAGAAAATGCTAAATGTGGTAGATGGTATAACTAAATGATACATAATCTTGTAGATCATTAAATTGTGTCACTTGAATCATTGATGTTGTTTTGAGATATTAATATGCTTAATGGTAAACATGATGATTTAGTAAGGTGGAATGATTAATGGTTGGTCTAGAAAACTTGATGCTGTGCCACACTTAAATTTCCGGTTGATAGCATAATAAAATATGACTCCTAATGTTAAAAGCAACCGTAATGACTTTGTGTTATGCGCTACGGTCGGGGTCCCAACAGTGACTTGTTCATTTGCCACAGTCCCTCGTGGAGTGATTTTCATTATGCCTTGTAAGATCATGTTTCTATTTGGAATCCTTTTTCTTGTGAGTTCTAAAGCTGCGGTTTTCATGGCACTTCCACCTCCATATTTGCTAGCCTCTTCGGTACTTTGCATTGCCCTTTCTCACATTGAGAGTTGGGCATACTTCGCGGGTACATCCAAAACTCGTGGGAGATCTTCATCATGTTCTCCTACACATAAGCCAAATATCTTCCTCAAAACATCCACCATACCTACCTACTACAGCATTTCCATAGCTGTTCCGAGATATATTGCCATGCAACTTTCATCTTACATTACATGACTTGTTGTCATTTATCATTTATATATTGCTTTGCGTGATTCTATACAGCTGATGTGTGGTTTTACCCATGTTACGCTAGATCATTGCATATCCTGCTACACTGGCAGAGGCACCGTTTTCGTACACCATGTTTTATTCATCATGAGATATTTGTACCAAAAGTGTGTTGTCATATTATCATATTAGGATGTTTGCCCCTAAAAGTGAAAAGAGCCATGGAGGCCATCGAAAAGAGAAACAGAAAATACAAAAAAAAAGAAAAAAAAGAGAAAAAGAGAAAAAAAAGAGAAAGAATAAAAAAGGGGGCAACATTACTACTCTTTATCCACACTTGTGCTCATGTTATAGCACCCATATTATTCATAGTCATCATTTGTGCTCATGTTTAGCACCTTTACTCCATATGTGAGAGTTTTCATGTTTTACTTGCATAACTATGTGGGGAACTTTACACTATGGAACTTGGCTTGAATATTCCAATGATGAGCCTACTCAAAAGTGCTCTAGGTGAGCAAGCAAGTTAGATGCACCCCCACTAGTTCCATTGGAGAGCTTTCATACACTTATAGCTCTATGTGCATCCGTTGTGTGGCAATCACTACTCCTCTCATAGCTTCGATTATAAGACTTCCTCTTGTCTAATGATCACTTTCAGCTTTGTGAGACTTTCTTCCGTTGGCCTTCCAAACCCCCATTAACATTCTCTTAGCCACAACATCCTGGTGCCAGGAAGCAACGCTGAACACTTGCTTGTTTTTGTGTGAACAAATAGAGAGATGATCTTCTATGTGCATATTGCTATCACTTGACTTGATCCTTTCACAAAGTTGTCATGATTGTTTCATTCATTAGATGATTATATTGTTGTGCTTGAAGCTTAAATCATCTTTAATATCTACTTTGCACGGTTGATTGTTCTCTATTACTGATTCATTGAAAGTTTTGCTTTGTTATGCCTACTTGTTTATTCATTACTCATTTGATATCAATATAAACTTCAGCTTTTATTCATTTGATCTCAACTTACATACATTACATTATTATTTGATCAAGATTGTGTGAAGCATGTCACTTCAGAAATTATTCTTGTTATCGTTTTACCTACTCGGGACGAGTAGAACTAAGCTTGGGGATGCTTGATACGTCTCAAACGTATCTATAATTTCTTATGTTCCATGCTTATATTATGCCAATTGCTACATGTTTTATATACACTTTTATATCATTTTATGCATTTTCTGGGACTAATCTATTAACAAGATGCCACAATGCCAGTTGCCTGTTTTCTGCTGTTTTTGGTTTCAGAAAAGTTGTTAAGGAAATATTTTCGGAATTGGACAAACGAAATGTCAAAGTGCTTATTTTCCCCGGGAGGTTCCAGAACACCGAAGAGGACACGGAGGAGGACCCCGAGGGGCCCACACCCCCTCCCGGCGCGGGTCCCCCCTGGCCGCGCGAGCATGGGGTGTGGGGCCCTCGAGCCTCCACCGCCTTCGCCCTTTCGCCTACTTATACCCCTCCAGATTTCTAAGACCTGATACGGAGGCCTTTTCCCGAGAAGAGTTCCGCTGCGCCGCCGCCACCAAAAACCCTAATTCGGGGGACAGAAGTCTCTGTTCCGGCACCCTGCCGGGACGGGGAATTGCCCCCGGAGCCATCTCCATCGACTCCACCGCCATCTCCATCGCCGTTGCTGACTCCCACGATAAGGAGTGAGTGTAGTTCTCCCCCGGGGCTGCGGGCTCTTCCGGTAGCTATGTGGTTTATCTCTCTCTCCCATGGTGTGATCTTTATGTCATCATGAGCTTTGTAATCTAGTTGAATATGTGATGCTACTCTTTATCTATTATGCACTCTAGAGGTTACTTTAATATGAACTCCGGGGTTATTCACGGTTGTAACGGTGACAGTGTGTGCACCGTTTGTGATTCCTTTATGACATTGTTGGTGTTAGTTTACTCTGACTTTGAGGGTGCTCTTGTAGCCCTACACAATGAATGGTGTTTGTCATCCAACGAGAGAGTGTTTGAGAGTAGTGTTTATTATTCAGCCTTGATGTCATTGTTGAGAATGTCCACTAGTGAAAGTATGATCCCTAGGCCTTGTTTCTAAGCATTGAAACACCGTTTCCAACAAGTTCTGCTACATGTTTGCTTGCTGCCATTTTTATTTCAGATTGCAATTACTACTTATAATCATCCATACTACTTGTATTTCACTATCTCTTCGCCGAACTAGTGCACCTATACATCTGACAAGTGTATTGGGTGTGTTGGGGACACAAGAGACTTCTTGTATCTTAATTGCAGGGTTGCTTGAGAGGGGTATCTTTGACCTCTACCTCCCTGAGTTCGATATACCTTGGGTGATTCACTTAAGGGAAACTTGCTGCTGTTCTACAAACCTCTGCTCTTGGAGGCCCAACACTGTCTACGAGAATAGAAGCGTGCGTAGACATCAAGCTATTTTCTAGCGCCGTTGCCGGGGAGGTAAGGTAAAAGGTACTCACATCCTCTGGCTACTAAGCTATTTTCTAGCACCGTTGCTGTTGTGTGAGTGCTCGAAGTTATTTCCTTTAGATTCTGCAGTTATTACTTTTTGTTTCTTGTGTTATTTTCACTAGTTAGGCTTAATGGAAAACAACAAAAAAATTAGAGAGCTCTATGAAATTTATCTTGAGTTAGGACATGATGTGTTTGAACAGAAAATTAAAAAACCTATGGAAAATTATTTGCGTGATGGTAGCAATGTTATTAGTATGAATTCTTTGAACACCATTATTGCTAATTCTATGGAAAAGTCTAAGCTTGGGGAAGCCGTTGTTGATGAATGTGTTATTTTTAGTCCCCCAAGTTTTGAGGAGAAAATTTTATTTGATGATACCTTGCCTCCAATATATGATAATTATAATCATTGTGATATTTTCAGTCCACCTACTATTGAGGATATGGTTTATGTTGATTATGATATGCCTACTATATTTGATGATTATGGGGATGAGAATAATAATGATAGCTATTTTGTTGAATTTGCTCCCACTACAATTAATAAGAATGACTATGCTTACGTGGGGAGTATTAATTCTTTTATGCATGTGGCTCATGATAAGAATGTTTTATGTGATAGTTATGTTGTAAATTTTATTCATGATGCTACAAGTGAACTTATTGATGATAATGATGAGTATTGCTTAAATATGCTATATGATAATGCTTTAGATGATGGTCCTATGCTCATTGATAATCCGCTATGTTTAGAAGTTATTACTTATTTATGTGAGGATAAAAATGATATAATTGCTGCTTGTGATGGTACTCTTACTCATGAGAGTCCTACTTTGTTCTTGAATTCTCCTAGTTACACCATGGAGGAGAAATTTGCTTATGTTGAGAAATACTTATGTGGTTTGCAATTGTCTCTAGTTCCAAATCTTTGTTGCAACCATGATCTTAAACTTGATATTGATCTCAATAACTATTTTGAAAGAGGGAAGCATGCTAATGAATTCCACAATAAATTTAATGATCCTATTTATATGCCTATATTATCTAAGTTGAATGATTTTTGTGGTTATATGGTTGAATTTATTTCTACTACTTGCAACTACTATAAGAGAGGAGAATATGGTTGTAGAAGTTTTAATGGTACTAAAACACCTCTCTCTATGTTGAAAATTTTGAAGTTGCACTTGTTTTGCTTTCCTATGCTTATTGCTTTGTGCTTCCATAACTTGTTTCTTTACCAGATTCCTTTGCATAGGAAGAGGGTTAGACTTAAAAAGTGTTTGATATTTGCCTCTTGATGCTCTCTTTGGTTTTTCAACTCTCATTTTTATGAGAGCATCATAAATATCACTATGCCTAGCTAAAAGGCTTTAAAGAAAAGCGCTTATGGGAGACAACCCAATATTTTATTCATGTTATTTTATTTTGTTGAGTAAAGAAACATGTCTACCTCTGTAGCAAATCCTTTGTATCTTTACTTTATTGCATTGTTGTGTCAAGTTAAGCCTCTATTAGAAAGTTGATACTAGAATTGGATTGCTGTGCTGAAACTGTTTTCTGCTGTCCACCGTTAAATTCATAACTCTTTACAGAAAAATCGGATGGACCTGGGATTTTTTTTGCGTAATCCTAAGATATATATGCAACTTTCATTAGTTTTGAGTTTTCTGATTTGAGCGAGTTAAGTGCCTCGAAAAAATTCGTCTATAGGGACTGTTCTGTTTTTGACAGATTCTGCCATTTATTTTACAATGCCTCTTTTACTATTTTGAATGGATCTTTTTGTTCCATAAAGTATCAGTGGCTGTAGCTAATGTCCAGTAGCATTGGTAGCAATTGTGTTCATGCAGAATATAAGAATTTTTTGTGCACTAACGCTCTAATGAAGTTTACTTTGAGTTTGGTGTGGAGGAAGTTTTCAAGGATCAAGAGAGAGGATGATATGATGTGATCAAGAAGATGAAAGAGCCTAAGCTTGGGGATGCCCCCGTGGGTCACCCAAGCATATTTCAAGAAGACTCAAGCGTCAAAGCTTGGGGATTCCCAAGGCATCCCCTTCTTCATCAACAATTTATCAGGTCATCTCTAGTGAAACTATATTTTAATTCCGCCACATCTTATGTGCTTTACTTGGAGCGTCTGTTTGTTTTTATTTTTGCTTTTATTATTTTCATTCTCTGAATAAAATGGATCCTAGCATTCTTGTGTGGGAGAGAGACACGCTCCGCTTTTTCTTATTAATACTCCTATTCTTCACTTATACTTGTTGAGTATTCTTCTATGTTATTTCAATACTATTAGCTCTTGTTTTTTTCATGCATCTCTTGTTCAGAGCTGTTAGTTCTCATATGTTATACTCTCTTGCTTCATTGTTAAATACATGGAGAGTTTTTGTTTAAATAAGTTGATTGGTGTTTGGTTAAGAACAGAAAATGCTAAATGTGGTAGATGGTATAACTAAATGATACATAATCTTGTAGATCATTAAATTGTGTCACTTGAATCATTGATGTTGTTTTGAGATATTAATATGCTTAATGGTAAACATGATGATTTAGTAAGGTGGAATGATTAATGGTTGGTCTAGAAAACTTGAAGCTGTGCCACACTTAAATTTCCGGTTGATAGCATAATGAAATATGACTCCTAATGTTAAAAGCAACCGTAATGACTTTGTGTTATGCGCTACGGTCGGGGTCCCAACAGTGACTTGTTCATTTGCCACAGTCCCTCGTGGAGTGATTTTCATTATGCCTTGTAAGATCATGTTTCTATTTGGAATCCTTTTTCTTGTGAGTTCTAAAGCTGCGGTTTTCATGGCACTTTCACCTCCATATTTGCTAGCCTCTTCGGTACTTTGCATTGCCCTTTCTCACATTGAGAGTTGGGCATACTTCGCGGGTACATCCAAAACTCGTGGGAGATCTTCATCATGTTCTCCTACACATAAGCCAAATATCTTCCTCAAAACATCCACCATACCTACCTACTACAGCATTTCCATAGCTGTTCCGAGATATATTGCCATGCAACTTTCATCTTACATTACATGACTTGTTGTCATTTATCATTTATATATTGCTTTGCATGATTCTATACAGCTGATGTGTGGTTTTACCCATGTTACGCTAGATCATTACATATCCTGCTACACTGGCAGAGGCACCGTTTTCATACACCATGTTTTATTCATCATGAGATATTTGTACCAAAAGTGTGTTGTCATATTATCATATTAGGATGTTTGCCCCTAAAAGTGAAAAGAGCCATGGAGGCCATCGAAAAGAGAAACAGAAAAATACAAAAAAAAAAGAAAAAAAAGAGAAAAAGAGAAAAAAAAAAAAAGAGAAAGAATAAAAAAGGGGGCAACATTACTACTCTTTATCCACACTTGTGCTCATGTTATAGCACCCATATTATTCATAGTCATCATTTGTGCTCATGTTTAGCACCTTTACTCCATATGTGAGAGTTTTCATGTTTTACTTGCATAACTATGTGGGGAACTTTACACTATGGAACTTGGCTTGAATATTCCAATGATGAGCCTACTCAAAAGTGCTCTAGGTGAGCAAGCAAGTTAGATGCACCCCCACTAGTTCCATTGGAGAGCTTTCATACACTTATAGCTCTATGTGCATCCGTTGTGTGGCAATCACTACTCCTCTCATAGCTTCGATTATAAGACTTCCTCTTGTCTAATGATCACTTTCAGCTTTGTGAGACTTTCTTCCGTTGGCCTTCCAAACCCCCATTAACATTCTCTTAGCCACAACATCCTGGTGCCAGGAAGCAACGCTGAACACTTGCTTGTTTTTGTGTGAACAAATAGAGAGATGATCTTCTATGTGCATATTGCTATCACTTGACTTGATCCTTTCACAAAGTTGTCATGATTGTTTCATTCATTAGATGATTATATTGTTGTGCTTGAAGCTTAAATCATCTTTAATATCTACTTTGCACGGTTGATTGTTCTCTATTACTGATTCATTGAAAGTTTTGCTTTGTTATGCCTACTTGTTTATTCATTACTCATTTGATATCAATATAAACTTCAGCTTTTATTCATTTGATCTCAACTTACATACATTACATTATTATTTGATCAAGATTGTGTGAAGCATGTCACTTCAGAAATTATTCTTGTTATCGTTTTACCTACTCGGGACGAGTAGAACTAAGCTTGGGGATGCTTGATACGTCTCAAACGTATCTATAATTTCTTATGTTCCATGCTTATATTATGCCAATTGCTACATGTTTTATATACACTTTTATATCATTTTATGCATTTTCTGGGACTAATCTATTAACAAGATGCCACAATGCCAGTTGCCTGTTTTCTGCTGTTTTTGGTTTCAGAAAAGTTGTTAAGGAAATATTTTCGGAATTGGACAAACGAAACGCAAAGTGCTTATTTTCCCCGGGAGGTTCCAGAACACCGAAGAGGACACGGAGGAGGACCCCGAGGGGCCCACACCCCCTCCCGGCGCGGGTCCCCCCCTGGCCGCGCGAGCATGGGGTGTGGGGCCCTCGAGCCTCCACCGCCTTCGCCCTTTCGCCTACTTATACCCCTCCAGATTTCTAAGACCTGATACGGAGGCCTTTTCCCGAGAAGAGTTCCACTGCGCCGCCGCCACCAAAAACCCTAATTCGGGGGACAGAAGTCTCTTTTCCGGCACCCTGCCGGGACGGGGAATTGCCCCCGGAGCCATCTCCATCGACTCCACCGCCATCTCCATCGCCGTTGCTGACTCCCACGATAAGGAGTGAGTGTAGTTCTCCCCCGGGGCTGCGGGCTCTTCCGGTAGCTATGTGGTTTATCTCTCTCTCCCATGGTGTGATCTTTATGTCATCATGAGCTTTGTAATCTAGTTGAATATGTGATGCTACTCTTTATCTATTATGCACTCTAGAGGTTACTTTAATATGAACTCCGGGGTTATTCACGGTTGTAACGGTGACAGTGTGTGCACCGTGTGTGATTCCTTTATGACATTGTTGGTGTTAGTTTACTCTGACTTTGAGGGTGCTCTTGTAGCCCTACACAATGAATGGTGTTTGTCATCCAACGAGAGAGTGTTTGAGAGTAGTGTTTATTATTCAGCCTTGATGTCATTGTTGAGAATGTCCACTAGTGAAAGTATGATCCCTAGGCCTTGTTTCTAAGCATTGAAACACCGTTTCCAACAAGTTCTGCTACATGTTTGCTTGCTGCCATTTTTATTTCAGATTGCAATTACTACTTATAATCATCCATATTACTTGTATTTCACTATCTCTTCGCCGAACTAGTGCACCTATACATCTGACAAGTGTATTGGGTGTGTTGGGGACACAAGAGACTTCTTGTATCTTAATTGCAGGGTTGCTTGAGAGGGGTATCTTTGACCTCTACCTCCCTGAGTTCGATATACCTTGGGTGATTCACTTAAGGGAAACTTGCTGCTGTTCTACAAACCTCTGCTCTTGGAGGCCCAACACTGTCTACGAGAATAGAAGCGTGCGTAGACATCAAGCTATTTTCTAGCGCCGTTGCCGGGGAGGTAAGGTAAAAGGTACTCACATCCTCTGGCTACTAAGCTATTTGCTAGCACCGTTGCTGTTGTGTGAGTGCTCGAAGTTATTTCCTTTAGATTCTGCAGTCGTCGCTTCAACCACAAAGGAAGTCGTACCGTTCTCAACTTCAGCACGGGGGGAGGCCATAGTCGTCTCCTTCGCAGTTGGAGGAGCGCGGACCTGCTCGGCGCTGGTGCTGTTGATACATTAGCAGCATAGGACGGACAAGTCAGCAAGCAAAAAGCATAGGACCAAAAAACAGGAAACACAAAACATACCTGTGCTCATCCTCGTCAGAGCTAGGGTCGACGTTGAAGGTCGGGCCTCCAAAACCAACCAACTCAGTAGAGGGTGGTGGCGAGCGCTGAGCCAGTGGAGAGGCATCCTGAACAGGCGAAGCAGTGCCCGAATCCGCCAGCTCCTCGCGCCTACCGTCTCCAGAATGGGAACTCGAAACTTCTTGACGAAGCACCCGAGGACGTTTGGGGACAGGCTCAAGGGCGACCTCGCCATCCTTCTGGACCTCGCTCTCTTCCTCGACTTCGGTATCTTCCGAAGAAGAAGAGTTAGCTGCAGGCAGGGAGTCGGCAGG
Organism: Poa annua; assembly: GCA_026929855.1. Classification (NCBI taxonomy): domain Eukaryota; kingdom Viridiplantae; phylum Streptophyta; class Magnoliopsida; order Poales; family Poaceae; genus Poa; species Poa annua. The sequence continues at coordinate 45,659,002 of CM049434.1, forward strand.
TTTCTTCCCCTCATCCAGCACAGTTACTTCTTCAGCAGGACCGGCCTCAGGAAGAGGAGGAAGGGAAGTCACAGTCGAATGCCCCTGCAAACAACGAGATACAGAATAAACATAAGGCAAACGCATCACAAGCAGAAAGTGGCAAGAAACTCAAAGCATAAGCATAGAATCTAGCACACTCGCCTCAGGCAGAGCATTCGTCATGTCATACGGAGCGGTGGAGAAGTCGAAGTCGATCGCGTCGTCGGCCTTGTGACTGGTTATCGACTTCACATGAGAGTCAAACTCATTGGGAGACAACTCCACGTCGCTCATCCTGGTCGCGTCATGTGCGCCTTCGTATTGCCACATGGGGTGGGCACGCTGCTGAAGAGGCCACACACCACGCTTCACAAAAGTGCTTATCAACTGGACACCTCTAACAGTGCCCAGCAACTCGTTAACCTTGATCAAAACGGGAGCAGCCTCCTTCCTTTCTTCACTCAAGAGGGCATGCTCCCACGCCTTCGCCTTCATTGGGGGGTTCCGATGGAGAACCCTGGGCGCACGTCCTGGTCGACTGGAACGTAGAACCACTTGGCCCTCCATCCTTGCGCGGACTCGACTGCCATCAGATTGAAGTATTTGCAGTCGCCGCACACTTGGAAGCCAACCCCTCCGACTGGGTTCACACGGCCGGCACGACACATATGGCGCACCTGGAAGATAGACTTCCAGAGTGCCCAGCTAGGGGATACCCCCAAGAAGCACTCACACATCACCATAAAACAGGCAATGTGCAAGATATTGTTGGGGGTAAGATCGTGGATCTGTACCCCATAAGCATAAAGAAGCCCGCGAACAAAATCGTGCAACGGGAGAGCGAAGCCACGAGGAAGGAACTCCGCAAAACATACCCGTTCGCCGGAGCGCGGCTCGGGGAGAACCTCCTTGTTGGAGGGAGCACGGGCGGCGAGCTTGTCGGCTGGCGGCAGCAGCCCTTCTTTCCGGAACGCCGCCAGTTTTTTCTCCGTCACGGAGGACTTGACCCAGTCCCCCGAGTCTTTCTTCAGGGCGGCGGAGGGATCCACAGCAGCGGCCGCAGTCGCGCCACTCTTCCTCTTCTTGGCAACGGTGGTGGAGGAGGAAGGGACAGTAGCGACAGAGTTTTTGTTGGGAGCCATGGCGAAAGCAGGAACAAGAGCAGAGCGCGCGTGCAGAGGAAGAAGAACAGGAAGCAGAAGAGGCAAATGGCAGGGTAAATTTTTTTGCAGCAGAGAAATCTGTATTTACCGCAACCCATAATTCAATCTCGGCCGTCCGCGCGCTCGCGGCTCGCCACGTGTCATAATCAAAGGGCAACCGTCGCTACCCACGCCGCCCACTATGCACGTAAAACGAGAAAGTTATGATCACGACCGCGGAAAATTCGCCACGCCAGGTCAAATAAAAACTGAACCGGCGTCTTCCCGTGGTCAAACAAACGGGCCCACAATGACATGTCTTATCACAGGCTCTGCACACACGCCAAAGACGTCATGCGTGACGTCACCCAAACTAGCAGAAGCAGCAGAGTCATAAGATGACAGTTGACAGCTGGTCGACTGGCCAAAACATACACGAACTTGCATAAGTCTCTCGACTAAGTCAAAAAAGCAAGCGCTATACGAATGGTCGAGTGTACTCCCATCGGGAGTGGATAAAAATGTCTTCGACTGACATAAATAATGAAAAAGCAAATTTGAGATTATCCTCTATTACAAGCAATAAAGCGCAATCTCGGGGGCTACTCCCATCGGGAGCGCTGTCGCGCACCCGATAGATTCAAAAAAGCAAAAAAGGCAGTCGGTAAAGAGACTCGCCTCAGTCGAAAGCAAAAATTCAAAACGAGTTCCCGAATTAAGTCAGTCAATGGCACTTCGGATGCTGCATGCGTGAAATGCAAAGGTAAGACCCGCAGATCAGTCGAGCTGGGCTGAGGACCACTCCGGCAGTGCTAAGTCCTTATTCTTTCCGTTTCAACAGACGCGATGAAAATCCCGGCGGACGCGCTGGGTAGCATGGTTGAAACTGCAGAACGAATCAGTAAGACCTCAAACGGCCTGAGTCGAGTCTGTCCAGTATGTTCCAGGTTCGAGCCCAAGGACTTGAACTTGATTGATGACTAGTAAGGTTTTGCCCAAATGTGCAGTTAACTAGTCTCGAATTCATCGAATAAATCCAGGCCTACTAAGTCGAAATCCTTTGTCAAAACTCATAGTCGAAAGACAATACGAGACATACGGATAAAGCATAAAACATGGGACGTGCACTATGGTGTGAGTCCATGACTGATTCTCCGAATTAGCCAAGCACTCGGGGGCTAATGACAAGGTTATACCAAACGGGTACCCCTTCGTGTGGGTACCTGGTGCACGTGATGACTAAATCCCAATTGTCAATAGACTGACGAAGCCCATCAAGGAAGGCCCAAGACAAAGATTGCTTTCCAAGTCAGAAATAGTCGGTTGTAGTTTCCATGTATGTAGTCTTAGTCGGTTACGTACCCGAGACCTGGACCCCCATATAAGGGCCAGGAGGGTAGCCGATCAGGGATACGCTCATCCAGAACCACCAAACCCTAGCGAGATCGACATCTTGCTGGATATTGTAATCGCCGCATATTCCACAATCAATACAGACAGGCAGGAAGTAGGGGTGTTACCTCAGTCGAGGGCCCTGAACCTGGGTAACTCCCGCTTGTCAGCCGACGAATCTACTAACACTATGCGTTCTTTATCACATAACTCTAACCCTAGGCTATCAGTCGAGGGTATTGACGGGGACACCCCTCGTCAGTCGTTTTTAGGTCAAGACGGAGGCGTGGAGACGAATATCAACGGCATCGGAGCCACGAGGCTCCAGAAGGTGGGCCCCACGCGGCCAAGGAATCTGGCCGCGTGGGCCACCCCCTTTTGGGCCTCAGGCCTCCTCTCGTCCGCTTCCTTGGCTCCTACTCCTTCCTTCCAAAAACTGATGTTCCCGATGTTTCAGGTCATTTGGACGTCGTTTGGGTCCTGAAACATTAAAATATAGAAATATGGGTTTTCTGACAGTGCAGGTTTAGTTCCAAATAAATAGGGAAACTGTGAAATATTCCCAAAATCATTATAAAACATTGATATAACCCTTATATGATGCAAATATGATTGAAATATAAGTAATACAATGCAAAGTTCATGTATGCAGTTTACATGCATCACCTTCCGATCGCCTGCTCCTCGTACGTACGTACCGGTTCAGAAATTATCTGGCATATGTTGAACTTGGCGCAAACTAATTAACCCATGGTGAGATCCTAATCTTGCCTTTTCACCATTTTCAACCTACATTTAGTCGCAAAGAGGATCTAAAATCTTGCTTCTAGGATTGTGACTACTACTTCACTTTTTTCCATCATTCATATGCTTCCTAAGAGGACCCCTCATCAAATCATTTTTCTTTTGACCGTGTCGATTTATTTATTCAAAATTTGCGATAACATATCTCTTAAACATTGACCAAAGGGAGTCGAATCCTTCCCGTAGTTGTCCGTTGTTAGGTAGAAGACGATACCTCTCCATCAATGGATTCATAGGCGCTGGATAGTACCCTGTTTTTATTTGGTCCCGCTGAGACTCGAACGTGTGTGGGCTGGACGCGCACCCATGGTGAGATCCAAATCTTGCCTTTTCACCATTTTCAACCGACAGTTCGTCGCAAAAGATGAGCTAAAATCTTGCTTCTAGGATTGTGACTACTACTTCACTTTTTTCCATCATTCATATGTTTTCTAAGAGACCCCTCATCAAATCAATTTTTTTTAGCCGTGTTAATTTATTTATTCAAAAACTTGCGACAACCTGTCTCTTAAACATTGACCAAAGGGGTAGAATTCCTCCCGTAGTTTTTTTTTATGCAAATTCCTCCCGTAGTTGTCCGTTGTTAGGTAGAAGACGAGACCTCTCCGGCAGCGGATTCATACGCGATGGATAGTAGCCCATTTTTATTTGATCCCGCCGAGACTCGAACCTGGGTGAGTGGTCTGGACGCGCACTCGTAGCATTTGTCACTGAACTATTATTCAGTTCTCGACAACCTATTTCTTTAAAACACTTGTTTTTTTGAAGTGGCTATTACTTTTTTTGTTAAGCCTCCGTCATCTTAGAATAATACAACCACAATCCGTTGCGATTTTCAATGGGAGTAAAAAAATTACCACAAAAAAAATACAACCAAGTAAAAAAAAGTGAGCGAGATTTAAAGCAATTTTTTTTTTTAGCATAGTATAAACAATCGGAGTAAAAAAATTACCACTGCAAACAATCGGAGTAATATTTTTTACCACAGCAAACAGTCGGAGTATGCTATGCTGAAGGTCCATAATAATCGAGTGGACCAGGCAAGGCCGCGGGGCCGCACCGTAGACCAACCCCGACGCCCGAGGGGGCGGCGCCGGCGGCGATGGCAGAGAAGATTGGGCGTCGGCGAGATGATCAGCGCACGTGCGGAGGGGATCGCTCGGCCGCGCCGCTGCCAAGGCCGGGTTCCTCGAGGTCTTCGATTGAAATCAAGAGACGTCCGCGTCTTCCGGGTACGGAAGCGGCAGCGTGTTCGTCAGGCTGATGCCCTAATATGATGGATCATGGAGGTACGTAATAATGCCTTACTCGACCTATTGTATGTACCAAATGCAAAGGGTCTCTTATTCAACCTTGCATACATGGAGAACAGTTGGTGGGCGAATCATATAACCAGGCAACGCTCATAAACTAGGGAATTTTACAGATTGGGCATTCTACTTCAGGGAGTTCGGTTCTTAGAACTCTGAATTCAAGAAGTTCTTAGCAATCTCAAGCAAACAACTAATTGGGCTGTGTGCATCTTTGTTATGCAGAGACTGCGTATAACTCGTTTGGATGTATCGCCTTGATGGCTTGATGCAAACAATTGAGTTAATAAAAATTCCCTTTATCGAAGATATACAGAACAACCAAATCAAAATCGACAGTAAGTAGCATTAACACAGATGACAACCAATCAAGGGCCAAATAAGAGTGTTGGGTCCGTAAATCCTTTTCTTTGGACCGATGTAGCGAACTTTTTGAAGGACTCCCTGCTATTGGCCTCTTGCTCTACAAGTCCTTCCACTGAATCTAACATTCTGAAAAATCATATCGTTTGCATACAACATGTACATGGTGAAGTGCATACAGAGATACATGTGCATGAGCCAAGGAGTAGCATGCACTAACCATATATAGTATGTGGGGCATGTGCTAATCCGTGAGGCAGCTTGGAGATTAACAGTTCATTGCTTCAGCCGCCCTTTGGTTTTGATTAGCTACATCTGTCTGAGCATTTATGTGCTCACTTCCCACCCAATAGTTGCTTATCTCTTCAGAATCCTGACTTTCTTCCTTATTAGGTTGCTCCTGCATCATGGGCTGGACACTGCTCGTTTCAGTGCTATTCTGACGAACTGCTTGAGGACTGCCTTCAGATGCTTCATCCTTGTCCCACAGGCTGCTCTTCTCGATGCCGCAGTGCCAAAGCAACGCCCAGATGAGTGTTATGAATTCACCTCCTGCCTCGAGACTATTCTTGTGCTCTGCTGCGTTCCAGCTTGGGGCGATGTGCACAAGCAAGTCAGCCCACACTCCGGCTAGAATCTCCCAACGGCTTTTGTCATCCTCATACTTCATCAGGTCCTTTGCTAGAATGGCACCTTGCTGGATTATGCTCATACTCAGCCTTACATCCACAATGTCTTCCACAGCTTCACTCAGCCCCGCGTCCGCACTGTCTTCGACGGCTTCCATGAGTTTATTATAACTACACCGTATCAAGTTACAGTGTGTAAGCCGTTCACGGGCAAGTGCCACGGTTTCGTTGAAGATCACCTCAGGTACTACAAAACTATCTGGCAACAGTCCAGGCTGAAAAACCTGCAGATAAGCACAATACCGTGACAAGCTGTTTGCAGTGTGGTAATTATTCTTCAGTGTGTCAGACAGATCACTATTCTTCTCGACAGGGGAAGTGCAGCGGCTCAACAGGGAGGACAGGGCATAGCGCAGGAACCCAGGGCTGGTTAAATCAGTTCCATGGTCCTCTGCAAACTTGATCTGACAGATGCTGGTGGCTATGTGCCACACTAGAATGACCTGAGAGCATGTGTGCAGCTTAAAGCAAGCCCACCTGTACCTTTCGAGATTATTTGGGTCAAGCTGCTCGACTGAACTCGGCGTCAGAGACGGGATTTCCCTGGGCAGCTGAGTGCTCGTGAGATCTATGCGGAGGAGCGCCTGCAGGATTGCTGGCTGAACACATGGAGGGATCTTGATAGCTTCACCACGTTTCTTTCCATCAGTTTGTCTGGGTATCTTACCCATGGAAACGGCATTGGCGAGCCTCCAAAAAGTTGGCTTGTATGTGTATGAGTTCAAAAACTCATACTGGTCGATGCGTCTGTGCCATGGGTCAGCAATTTTGGACTTGAAAATAGACCTTATGAAACCCTCCATGAAAGCTTTGGGCCACCTCTTCTTCACGTAATTGCACACGAGGAGCAACCTTGTCCAGTTTGATAGCAGATAAGTGACCACCTCCCAGACTTCCTTGAACATCACGAAGAAGATGAAGACCCAGGTGATGACAACATCCACATTCCATGCGCCCGCCATGAGCACGAACGTGTCTTGAGGGGGCCGGTAGACCTTGCGGATGCCAATGGCCAGCCAAAACGCGATAGCGAAGGTCGCCAGAGACAGGAGGAGGCTGATGCAGAGAGAACGCAGACCTTTCCAGAAGACCATCGGGTAGAGGGTGTAGAAGTAGTCTCTGACGAAAGCAAGCTCCAGCTCCAGGATTCTGAATGCCTGCTTCGCGTCCATACTCAGCACACCACTGGTTTTCGACGTGATGAGGTGCCGTGTTCTCAGAACGCTCTCTCTGTGCAGCGTCACGTCTTCAAGCCTGCAGCGGAGCAGCCTGGACAATGCGAAGGCCATGCTCATATCTCTGTATCTGGTGTCGTTGGTGCTCAACAGCATATCGGAGCATCTCAGAACTTTGTCCAGTGTGATGAGCGAGACAGGTTTGATGACTTTAAGTTCCAGAGTGTACCCAGGCTTCTTCACGTCCATCTGCTGACTGGACTCTCCGTAAATGAGGTAGGAGTACTTGTGATCCTCGTCTGGGTCGTTGCACCTTGTTCCCTTGCTGTCATGGATGCTATTCTCTTCACAGTCTTGGTGCTGCAGGGCTCCCATGTACTCGGGGAGGAGCTCTGAGCTCCGGCCGTGCCACAAGGAATCGATAGCCATGTGGACGGCGAAGAAGCGATACAGGCTCCTCAGCAGCAGAATTGCCCACAGTGACCAGAGAGGTTTGGTGAACTCCAAGCCGCGTGTGCCTGTCAATAATCCTACCCCGAGGAACTTGGTCAGATTTGCCACCTCGTGCAGCCGCCGCTCACGGTCCGGGATGCCATAGCCGGAGAGGTAGCCGAGGCTGGCACGGAGGCTCACCAGCACGATGGCCCACACCGGGAAGAGATGGTTCTCGAAGTCTGCGGATTGCATCACCCCGAGGAGATACACCACTATCTGGTCCGACAGGCCGTCCACGGTCTTCAGGGCAGTGATCACGATGGAGCTGCGAGAGCGACACCGGTAGAAGTCCATGATGAACATCACCATGAACATCGCAGTCACCAGTGCCACCAGGATCTCGATGCGCATCAACACATAGGTGTCCTCTTTCAGCATAATGAATAAGGATGCAATCACTTGCCGGACATCCACCACCGTCATCATCTTGATCTTTCTCAAATTTTTTTCCTGCGCATGATAAGTTTTTTTCAGTTTCAAACAAAAAGAAAATGGAAATTTTCAGTGTTAGCCACTTCTACGAGCCATCCTTTTTTGAGGCCTCGCAAACGACGGCTTAAGTTAGGGTAGTCAAAACATCATATTACTGTGCCATACTGATCCAGTAAAGAAGATACTTTCGACAGTTTACATCCCATTAGTTGTGGAGTTTTTTTAAAAAATAATACGATTTTTAAAGCGAAATTCGAGTAATAGCGCGGGATTGGAAAATTCGGAAACTAGCGCGCCGTCAGCATTAGCCGTGCCGAAAAGCCCAGATCGGCACGGGCCATGCCGAAAGGTTCCTGTCGACAGGGCCCACGACGACGACTGCATGCGGCAGACGCGCGTCAGCCCGGGCCCGCCACATTTAGGCAGCGCTGATGCCGACGGCAACTGTTCGGCAGCGCCCGTGCCGAAAGGATCTGGAATAAGTGCGCGGCCGAACCCCGCTCCTCCCACGCGCCGGCGGCTCTCTCTTTTCTTCCTTCCACCTCGCGTCGGCCCTCCTCCTCTCGAGCTCCTCCTCCTGTTCTTCCTCTCCCCACACAAAAGCAGTGGCAAATCTTGCCCAAAAAATTAGTTTGAACAGCTTAGATTGCTAAGAAAGAAGAGAGGAGGACTAGGGCATCAAGGATCTATTCATGGGGTAGATTTATGTGGAGGCGTTTTGAGGAGTGGAGGTGGAGCATTGGAAGCAATGGAGGCCAAAAATGGTGGATAGCGGTGGTGAGAGCTCGTCTTGGAGGAGGAGGTGTAGTGGTGGAGCAGTTGTGGTGGTAGATTGAGGCCGGGAACAGAAGAAACGGGATTTCCACGCGTCAAGGGTAAACCCTAAGTAATCGCTAGATGAATCTTGTTTAGTGTATTTTTTTATTATGTATGTGTTAGTTGTAGAATATTTGTGTCGGTGGATGTGATAGTTGTAGTGTACAATATTTTGTCGATGGATGTCGGTTACTGTGTTAATATAGTTGTATAAATAATTTTGTCGGATAAATGCGTTAGTTGTAGTATAGATATATGTTAAATGGATGCGTTAATTTTGTCGGTGGATAATTTCGTCGGATGGATGCGTTTGTCGGTGGATGTCGGTTCCTGTGTCGGTGGATATTTGTCGCTGGATAATTTTGTCGGTGGATATTTGTCGGATGGATGCGCTAATATAGTTGTACAAATAATTTTGTCGGATGGATACGTTTGTCGGTGGATGTCGGTTCTGTGTTAATATTTTATGAGTATTAGTAATATTGGTAATATTTTCGGTGGTCGTAATATTTTTTGGCGTAGTATTTGACGCAATAAATTTGTCGATGGATATCGGTTCCTGTGTTAATATAGTTGTATAAATAATTTTGTCGGATGAATGCGTTAGTTGTATTATAGATATATGTTAAATGGATGCGTTAATTTTGTCGGTGGATAATTTCGTCGGATGGATGCGTTTGTCGGTGGATGTCGGTTCCTGTGTCGGTTGATATTTTCGGTGGATATTTGTCGCTGGATAATTTTGTCGGTGGATATTTGTCGGATGGATGCGTTAATATAGTTGTACAAATAATTTTGTCGGATGGATACATTTGTCGGTGAATGTCGGTTCTGTGTTAATATTTTAGGAGTATTAGTAAAATCGGTGTAATATTTTCGGTGGTTGTAATATTTTTTGACGTAGTATTTGACGCAATAAATTTGTTTAGTTAATGGAAGTGATTGATTTTATTATGCACTTCGGCGCCAGTACTGTTCGTGTTACAGAGACTGGGGTTGATCTTACTGAATTTAATAATATAGTGATGCAGTTGCCAGACCCAGAGAGAGCTAGAATAGCTGTCGTGTAGGAGTATTTCACTGATAATTTTGGTTATGACACTAATATTTTTACGGTTAAGATTCAATCAGTATGGTCCAAATCCCGTAGAAATATTTTCCGGGAGTTGTTACCGCTGGATCGGACAGGTCAGTGGATAACTCGGCTAGCATCATGCAAACGTCGAGGTACCCAACCAGAAGTCCTGCTGATATTTTATCCGAAGCAGAACAATTTAGAACAAGGTGGCGGAGGTTTTCAACATGGAGAGAGCAGTTAGGGTGCTGATTCACAAAATGTGGATATTCATGATAAGTATGAGCCAGCACTCAGTGTTGAGTCAGAAGGACCTCCGCCGGTTGGAGAGGCTGATGCGGATGAGTACGAAGGTACTTTGCAAGAAAAGATGTTGGCTGAAGATGAGGATGGTTTTGCAGATGATCTTGATTCTGATGATGAAGATGAGGCAAATGAGGATGATATTGGTAATGATGAAGAAGATAATATTGTAGATGTGTCGATTCCTCAGTTCTGGAATGTCGACGATGTGCCTATTCCTCACTCTTGGGATATGGACAAGTCGAACATTACAACTGTGGACGATGGATATTCTCCGGCATGGGAGTACCGAATGAATAATATTCGAATCGGAGCCCAGTATAACACAAACCAGGAGCTGAGTGAAGCCGTGATTGAGTGGGCATTGTCCACGCAAAGGGTTTTCCGTACTGATTTGTCAAATAGTCGATATTTGACTATGAGCTGCACTAACATCCACTGTCCTGCAAGGGTGCACGCTCACGTACCGAAGTACGACGTGCTGTGGGTGGTGTCTGATTTCGAGCCACACACTTGTGAGATATCTAGTACGGTGTCGGATCATCCAAACCTGTCTTCAACTCTCATTCCACGCCTCTTGTTCAGTGAGATAGTGCAGAAGAAAGACATGACCGCGAGAAGCATTCAGTTGACAGTTAAGAGTAGATGGAAAACCAAAATTAAGTATGGAAAGGCTTGGGGAGCTAAGCAGAAGGCTCTACAAGAGAGGTTCGGGACATTTTATGATGCTTATGACAGCGCTGTTAACATGGTTAACCCACTGAAAATGAGAAATCCTGGTACAGAGGTACAATTGCAAGTATGTGATTGGAACGACCATCCTACGTTGTCCGTGTTTGGCCGGTTGTTCTTCTCCTTCGGCATATGCATTGAAACTTTTAAGTATTGCCATCCAGTCTTGTGCATCGACGGCACATTTCTCATCGGCAAGTACAAGGGTGTGATATTGACTGCAATAGGAGTGGACGGCAACGGACAAATAATCCCTATTGTGTTTGCCTTTGTGGAGACTGAGAATTATGAAAGCTGGTTATTCTTTCTCAGGGAGTTGAAAAAGGGGGTTGTGAAGTATAGGCCGAACGTGTGTATTCTTCATGACAGACATGCAGGTCTGTTGAAGGCAATCAGGTCACTGGAGTAGCCTGCTGAGGACGAACAAACTCCGTGGACTGATGTGCAGAGCCGATGGTGTATGAGACACCTCGCTGCTAACTTTTATTCTTGTTTTAAGAGTAAACGTCTTATGAATTTGTTCAAAAGACTCTGCAATGTGAATCAGCAAAGAAAGTATGATTTTTTGTGGGAAAGGCTCACTGAATTCACGCAGAAACAAGTGAAGCAAATATTAGCTGCACAGGCAACGGCAGTAGCTGCTCAGGTTGCGGCGTTACAAGCGGCACAAACTGATGAGTCCGAACCAGTTGGGTTGTGTGATTTGCCCGGAATTGATCCACCGGGAACAAAGAGAAAGAAAGGAGCACGCATCCGGAATTTCGAATAGTGGATAGAGAAAGAGCCGCCCGTGAAGTGGTATTTTTTGCATGATGCACACGGAGCGTTATGAGAAAGTTTGGACTCCGCCAGTGGCTGGTGCCTCCGACTAGAGCTAGTCTTCCTCAGCACGTGCACAGGTAACTATAACTTGTATTCATAAAGTGCGTACATAGTGTTGTAGTATGTACTTATGCTATATGTACATGTGGCAGGAAAGGGCGGCAGGGAGAGATCGCTCGCATCTTGGATGCATACGATCCTGCCATACATACAAGAATGGGAGAGTGCAACAGATCCTGCAAATTTATGGCCCGCAGATGCACCCTTTGTGCTTGCTGATTTTGAGGAGTACCTCCGGACGTACAGGCTCGCCAGTCGCACTCATTTGGTTACGACTGTCGACCCTGACGAGCTTTCAGCGGCTGATATCACGGCCATGTACCCACCACAGTGAATAGGGGCAAGTAGAAACACAGCGGTAAGTGGTCTAGTGTCACTACTCTACTACTCAATGTATTATAGTAATAACATATCTAACATTTTATTTATATTTTACAAGCCGACATCATAGCAGATATTCAGGCGGACGTCGCTGCGTACTCCCCCGCCGTTGGTTCCCACCACCAGCCGTGGTTCAAGCGTTTAGAGGGCAAGCTACGACGTGCCTATGGAGTGCTTACCTGTACCGGTGCTGGGGACGTTGTTCCACGCCGTGCACCTCCGCGTCCCCCGCGGCACTCTCTCGTCATACGTGACGCACAGGTATCACCACCCCGTCACACCACTCCTCGGCACGACCCACGACCACGTTTTACACCTCAGCAGAGTCCTAACCCACGCCCTATCGTCGACACAGTTGTGTCTACCTCTCGCCAGCCAGACGCTTTCGACCCTGGTCCATCCCAGCCACCTCTTTCACAGATTCCAGTGTTTGTGTCAGGTCCTTCACAGCCGCCTCTGTTTAGGCCGGCAACTTCACAGTCGCCACTGTTTATGTCGGGTTCTTCACAGCCTCCACTCTTTATGCCGGGTAGTTCATCCTGGCGAGCACAGCCACCACCGTTCACTGGGATGCCATATTCGTACGGTTATGGGGTGGGAACACAGTTCGTTGGAGCATCACATCCGCCCCAGATGCCCAATCTTATGGGCCAGTACTGTCAGCAACTAATGCATGAATGTTAGAATTTTTTATTTCTCTCACAAATAAAATTTATTCACCAACATCACACACTAACATACTATCTTGTGCAGTTGTGCAGGTGTAGATCAGGCGTACAACTCTCCCCAGTACGACTTGGACACCACTCAGGCATACGCGCATTCGCCACCGATGCCCACTCAGCAGACACCACCTCCGCAGCCAGCACAGCCAGACGACGAGCAGGAGAATGCGCCGTTGCAAGGCCGCGGAATGCGGCAACACCACGCCCCCACGCGTTTGTCACCTTCCGGGCCTCGGCGTAGGAGGACGCGGTACCGTCGTCACGTCGACGAGGAGTGATACTTTTACCTATGTACTATTCGATATTATGTACTAGACATTCCTATGTATGAGACATCTCTGTGTACCGTTCGACAGTACTAGACATATTCCTATGTACGAGACATTTCCGTCACGACTTGATTAGGTAAACATACTCGGTGGTACAAACACTACAACTTCAAATAAACTAATACTGAAAGTAAGATACAACACAACTCGAGTCCATGCTCATCTCACCACATAACACAACACTCTACCTATCTCCCATCAATGCAGTCTGCACCATCCGCCGATTTAGCACCCTTGCCCTTGGACGAAGATTCTGCCTTTTTTCTTTTGCCCTTACTCGATGCTTCATCCTTCTTCTCCTTGCCCTTGCGCAGTGCTTCAACCCTCCTTTCCTTTGATGTCGGCATGAAATCGTCGTCATCATCGCTGGAGACTACCCAAAGATAGGAATCGCCGTACAAATAGCGGTCATCTTCAGTCTGGAGAAACGGACTATTGGTAACTTTCCTATCATACTTATCTGCAAGCCGCACGATTTCTGCACGGATTTGTTGCGGGGTCCTATACGGATACCCGTCTCGAATTTGACTCGCCCCAAGCAAAGCGAGATGTCTCTCACTACCAATAATTTATTCAAGTGGAACTATCCTACCATCTATCTTCAAATCGGTGGAAATCATAGCGAGATGCTTGGATGCGGCATCGTGAAATCCGAACACACACTTCTCATAGGGAACAATCACACCATGCTTGCGCTCAACTGAGTACCATGCCTAGCTTCCAGTGGGTTTTATAGGAAAAAATCTGGCGGGAAGAAATTGTGCGGGAAAGGTTGGACGAAATTGGTGGCGGGAAACGGTGGCGGGAGAAAAGAGGCGGGCGAAAATTGACGGGAATCGCCGACAGCAGAAAATGGCGGGTACCGGAAATTTAGTGGGGTCAAAAGGGGCGCAGGGGAGAGGCTGGTCACTTTCGGCATGGCTAGTGCCGAAATGCCACCTTTCGGTATGGCCCATGCCGAAAAGTGCTGTCGGCAGGAGGTTTACGCGAGGGACCCTCGCGTGTCAGCTGATCATGCAACGGTCGGCACGGCTAATGCCGACCTGAACCTTTCGGTATGGCCCGTGCCGATCTGCACTTTTCGGCACGGCTAATGCCGACGGCGCGCTATTTTCCGAATTTTCCAATGCCCCCGTGCTATTACTCGAATTTCGCTTTAAAAATCGTATTATTTAAATAAAAAAACTCGTTAAATAGTCCCTCAAGAGTCTAGTCCACAAAAACGTAACGTTTTTTCTAGGCATATCTTCTGTTAGACATTTATACCTTGACCATCAATAATTCTAGAACAGTATGACTGGATGTGCGAAAATCATACGTACTGGAAAAACTTCCACATAAAATTTTCCATTAGGTTTTATAAGTATTTTGTAAAAAAGAACCCATATACTCGCAGGCGATACAGACAAATGGATGAACGTTTTGCCTGGACAAATCTCGCAAGCTCGATCGCTAGCGGGCCTTACATTACTCCCTCCGCCCCGCATAGGACGTCTTATATTTAGGGACAAATGGAGTATGATAGTAAACAGGAGTAGGGAAAAACTGTACCAACCTTTACCCGCTCAATTTCTAACTTGTAGCTGCTATCCAATCAAAGAGCAGAGCTACTGAGGCCAGCTGACTGCAGGATGAGCCGAAGTATTGTTAGCCTGCATGCGGTGCACAAGCCGGGACTGTCGTCAGATGAATGCGTTTGCTTTGGCCAAGGAGCAAAGCGGGGGGAAGAGAGAAGCTCGTACCTGACATGGACTCAGAAGCCACCCATGGCTGCCAAAAAGGTTTGTTGTGGGGGTATACAACGATAGAGGACCTTCTAATTGGAGTAGTAGTAATATGCTAGCTAGCACTCGCACCTTGCCGGCCGCTACGTGCATTATCAACTTGACTATTGACCGTCCTTGTTTACGTGAGAGAGATGCAATTAAGAGGTAGTGCGACTAGGCTAACGACATGTGCCTCAATGTTTTAAACTGATTTTAGGCTCAACTTGTTCGATCGCATAATTATTACCCACACCCAACCGTTTAAAAGAGGAGGCTTTTTGTCCCTACATGATTCTTCCACTATTCGTTTCTAACTCAATGATTGTACTAGCACTGGGATTTCGAGCAACATATTGCCCTCTAAGTTAAACCAGTATAAATGAAGACCCCCGCGCTAGCTATGAGGAACTTGGGAAGTTACTTTATCCGGTTTGTGTCACTATGCGCGGAAGCAGACAAGTAGTTGCCATATGAAGTAGATGAAAGTCGTCGGTTCTTCGGTTGGTTCAAGAAAGTTCATGGCCACACGATACTCAAGGATAATATGAAAAGAAGATGCTCTAAGTGTTATTTAGACGGACAGCTGTACAATAAAGTTAAAGACTTGAGAATGCTCCAAGTCAGTCATAATAAAACCAAGAAGATGCTCCAGATGTATTACAGAAGGACGTAGACTATAAGCAAGCCAAGTCATATACGAATATTGTCATTTGGTTGCACATTATCTCCCAACTTTATATAACTCATCTAGACCACCCACTACTAGAAAACGTGGCTTTGGTTCACCCCTTTAGTCCGCAATTAGAAACGAACCGGGACTAAAGGGGTGCAAGCCACCGGGTGGGATATGGGAGGGACCTTTAGTTCGTGTTAGGAACCGGGACTAAAAGTCCACCGCATGCGGCCGCAGACGCGGGGCCAGAGTCAGCACCCTTTAGTCCCGGTTCGTAACAAGAACCGGGACTAAAGGTCGACCTATATCACCTTCTTCCACCCCCGGCCCTCTCCATTTTCTCAGCCCGAGCCCGAGCTCAAATTTTTCATCTCCATTTCTCCTCTATTTCCTCTCCCCAAGCTCAATTTTTCCGCAATACTTTACACCATTTGGCAAGATTGAAGACACCCCACGGTTAGCAGCTTCATCCTCTTTCCGGCATTGCTTGTTTAGCTCATTTAGCATATTACATATTTCTAGTGCAAGCTAGGTGTTCGATGAAATGACTAAGTAAGATTTTCATTTGTTTCATATGCAATTTGAGCTCAAACTAAATTATGATTTTTGTGTTTTAGTGTCGTCCCCGTCCTTACCGCCGTCGATCGCACGCGTCGTCCCGTCACCGACACCACCTCGGTGAGTCTTTTGTTTTTATCTTTTATTTTTTTTAAACTTAGCTTTATGGTTTAGGTGCATATATAGTTATTACTTGTATAATTTTCTAACTTGTATTATATGTATAATGTCATGGTTCTGATATCCGTCCCCGTCGGTCCTCGTCCGGTCTATGATTCGGATGTGGTATATTTTCAAAACTATTTGTTTCATTTTGTGTTTCTGGCAATTATGGCGACCAACTTGACATAGGTTTATTTTTATCTAGGAGGTAGTTGAACCGGAAATTGAAACTGACCCTATTATCGAGTTTTTGGATAAAGAAAACAATGATTTGAAAGCAAAACTGAAAAGAAGTGAAGATCTTTACCTCCAATGCTTAGAAGATAAGATGAATTAGAGCTCAATCTTGCTGACGTGGTCGATGGTAACGAGATCAAGATGGATGCAATGCGCTTGAAGATTAAAAGGATTAGAAAATATGCCATTAATCAGGAGGCTTGGTATCATTATGCTGTTGGTTCAATATTTACCTTAGTTGCGATTTTGATCGCATTTGTTGTTGGATTTAAATTCTTTAGATAGTTTTTATATTTGTTTCAATTAATGTATGTTTTATGAGAACTATGTATTACGAGCTGTCACTAATCTAGTTTGCTTTTAATGGGATGAACTTATATTAATTAATTTGTTCTTGCATTTTATTCATGACTGTAGTGTAATAATGGGGTTCGATATACTTTTATGTAATACAGATGAACCGGCAATGGATGTACGGTGACCGATGTTGTCCAGAGTTCATTGATGGCATGCATAATTTTCTCCATGTGGCTGAGGCAAACAAGCGGGAGAAGGGTTTTATTCGTTGTCCATGTAATGTCTGCAAGAATATGAGTGATCACTCTACCTCAAAAGTCATTCACTCCCACCTGTTGCAGAATGGTTTTATGCCTGGTTATTATTGTTGGACCAAGCACGGAGAATCAGGGGTTATAATGGAAGAAAATGAAGAAGAGGTGGATAATGACAACTATCCTTGGTTCAGTGATACTACAATGGGAGAAGACGAATCTGAAGAAGATCCCAATATTGATGAGCATGACGATGATCTTCGTAGGGCCATTCGTGATGCACAAATGAACTGTGGAAGTGAAAATGAAAGGTTGAAATGGGAGCGCATGTTAGCTGATCACGCAAAATTGTTGTACCCAACTTGCGAAAATGACCAGAAAAAGCTGGGTACCACACTTGAATTGCTACAATGGAAGGCAGAGAATGGTACTTCTGACAAGGGATTTGAAAATTTGTTGAAAATAATTAAGAAGATGCTTCCAAATGATAACGAATTGCCCTCTAGTACGTACGAAGCAAAGAAGGTGGTATGCCCTCTAGGATTAGAGGTGCAGAAGATACATGCATGCATTAACGATTGCATCCTATACCGCGGTGAGCACGAAAATTTGAATGCATGTCCTGTATGCGGTGCATTGCGGTATAAGATCGGGCGAGATGACCCTGGTGATGTTGAGTGCGAGCCGCGCCCCAGGAAGAGGATTCCTGCAAAGGTGATGTGGTATGCTCCTATAATACCACGGTTAAAACGTTTGTTCAGCAACCGAGAGCATGCCAAGTTGTTGCGATGGCATAAAGAAGACCGTAAAAAAGACTTGATGTTGAGACACCCCGCTGATGGGTCCCAGTGGAGAAAGATTGACAGAGAGTTCCCGACATTTTCAGATGACGCAAGGAACTTAAGATTTGGTCTAAGTACAGATGGCTTTAATCCTTTTGGAGAGCAGAGCTCCAGTCATAGCACTTGGCCCGTGACTCTATGTATCTATAACCTTCCTCCTTGGTTGTGCATGAAGCGGAAGTACATTATGATGCCAGTGCTCATTCAAGGCCCGAAGCAACCTGGCAACGACATTGATGTGTACCTTAGGCCATTAGTTGAAGAACTTTTACAGTTGTGGCGTGAAGAAGGTGTACGTGTGTGGGATGAGCACGAACAGGAGGAATTTGATCTACGAGCTTTGCTTTTTGTAACTATCAATGATTGGCCTGCTCTTGGTAACATTTCAGGACAGTCAAACAAGGGATACAATGCATGCACGCACTGCTTAGCTGAGACTGATAGTATACATTTAGGTAACAAGAATGTGTACCTGGGCCATCGTCGGTTTCTTCCACCCAAGCATCCCTTAAGGAAGAAAGGCAAACATTACAAATGTGAGGCAGATCATCGGCCGAGGCCTACCCGCCCTTCTAGTTCTGTTATACATGATATGGTCAAGGATTTAAAAGTAATCTTTGGAAAGGGTCCTGGCGGACTCACTGTTCCGAATGACGCAAACAACCACGTACCCATGTGGAAGAAAAAATCTATATTTTGGGAGCTGCCCTATTGGATAATGCTAGAGATTCAATCTGCAATCGACGTGATGCACGTGACAAAGAACATTTGCTGCAACCTGCTAAATTTCTTGGGCGTGTATGGGAAGTCAAAAGATGGGAAGTCAAAAAAAGGGAAGTCAAAAAAAGGGAAGTCAAAAGATACACCGAAAGGAAAGCAGGCCCATCAACGTATGAGCGAAGAGATGCATCGAGACGACACTCATTCAGAGAATCATCCAGGTCCTGCAAGCTACGCTCTTACGAAAGAAGAGAAGAAAATATTTTTTGAATGTCTTCGCAGTATGAAGGTTCCATCTGGCTTCTCGTCGAATATAAAGGGAATAATAAACATGGCAGAGCAAAAATTTCAAAACCTAAAGTCTCATGACAGCCACGTGATTATGACACAATTACTTCCGGTTGCATTGAGGGGGCTTCTACCGGAAAATGTTCGAGAACCCATTGTGAAGCTATGTGCATTTCTCAATGCAATTTCTCAGAAGGTTATCAATCCACTAACGCTAAAAAGTTTAGAGAAGGATGTGGTCCAATGTCTTGTCAGCTTCGAGTTGGTGTTCCCACCAACCTTCTTCAATATTATGACACACCTCGTGGTTCACTTAGTTGAAGAGATTTCTGTTCTCGGTCCTGTATTTCTACACAACATGTTCCCCTTTGAGAGGTTCATGGGAATCTTAAAGAAATACGTTCATAACCGTGCTAGGCCAGAAGGAAGCATCGCCAAGGGCTATGGAACAGAGGAGGTCATTGAGTTTTGTGTAGACTTTATTCCTGATCTGAAGCCGATCGGTGTTCCTGAATCGCGCTATGAGGGGAGACTACATGGAAAAGGCACCCTAGGAAAGAAATCAACAATATGTCAAGACAGAAATTCTTTCACTCGAGCACACGACACAGTTCTACATAATTCCAGCTTGGTGGCTCCGTATATTGAGGAACACAAGAATGTTTTACGCTCCATATACCCGGAGCAATCTGAAGATGGTATTGATGGAGAACACATGAACACTTTCAGCAGTTGGTTAAAAAAACGTCTCATTAATGACACCAATGTTGGAGAACAGCTATACTTGTTAGCCCAGTCACCATCTTCGACTATATTGACTTTTCAAGGGTACGAGATAAATGTAAATACATTTTACATAGCCAACCAAGATAAAAAGAGCACCAACCAAAACAGTGGTGTCCGCTTTGATGCAACAAACTGCAATGGGAAAAAGGTCACATATTATGGTTACATAGAGGAGATATGGGAACTTGACTATGGACCTACTTTTAAGGTCCCTTTGTTCAAGTGCAAATGGTTCAACCTACGAGGCGGGGTAGAGGTAGACCTACGGTACGGAATGACTACAGTGGATCTCAAGAATCTTGAATACGAGAACGAACCATTCGTCCTAGCCAGTGAAGTGGCTCAGGTTTTCTATGTGAAGGACATGTCTACCCTACCGAGAAAAAGAAAAGATAAGCAACCGAGTACATCACATGATGAGCCAAAGCGCCACATAGTTCTTTCAGGGAAAAGAGTAATCGTGGGAGTGGAGGACAAGACAGACATGTCAGAAGATTACGATAAGTTTCATGACATTCCGCCCTTCAAAGTGAACACTGACCCAAGTATCAAGTTAAATGAAGAAGATTGTCCATGGTTACGGCGCAATCAGAAGAACAAGTGAACACTAGATATTTTGTATTCGGTCGATGAACTGAAGTATTTTGTAGATGCATGGAACAAAACACACGGTTTCCCCTGCATACAGCCCAACAGTGGCTCGTGAGTGCCCGCATATCAAATGCACTGTTGGGCGTATGCAGGGAATCCGAATGCTTTGTATATCAAATGAACTACACTAAGTGTTGACATAGTTTAGACATGTCTGCTTCCTCCTCCTACCTCACAAGAGAATGCTTCTAAACCCAGCCTCTCGAAGATGTCCTAAGTATGCTCACAAGGACATCTTCGAGAAGCTGGTTCCTAGAGGAGTCCTCTGTCTTTGCCCCGGTTGGTGGCTCAACCCAGAAGGTCTGGGCACCTATTTATAGTATCGCCAGGGGGGGGCATCTTTAGTCCCGGTTGGTGGCTCAACCCGGGACAGAAGAAACACTCCTGATCTAACGGCTCACAAGTGCTTGAAAGAAACACACTCCTGATCTAACGGCTCACAAGTGCTTGAAAGAAACACATGATCCGTGTGCTTCTTTAGTCCCGGTTGGTGGAAAGAAACGGTCGCGATGACTATTCGTAGAAAGAGGTAATAATTTCTAGAATTATCAGTGTTTCTGTGATATAAGCACTAGTTGTGTACCTCAAAATGATTTTTTCAAAAATTACAGAACAAACTATCAAACAGTTGTAGTTCAAAACAATTCAAAACAATTCAAACAATTCAAAAAGTATATAAAGGAAAAAAAATAGAAACAAAACAGAAAAGGAAACTAGAAACAAAACAATTCAAAAAAAAAGTAAACCAAAGTATATAAAAGAAAACAGAACCAAAAACCATTCAAAAGTAAAAGGAAAAGAAAAAGAAAAAGAAAAAAAAGGAAAAAAAGACCTTTTGTCCCGGTTGGTCTAACCAACCGAGACTACAGGGCCGTGGGCTTCGCGCGCTAATTTTGGCGGCCCAGACATCCCTTTAGTCCCGGTTGATGTTACCAACCGGGACTAAAGACCCTTTAGTCCCGGTTCATGGCTGGAACCGAGACTAAAGGTCCTTTCCGCGCCGTTTAGTGTGGTCGCGGCCGAAAAATTTGGCAAAGTCCCCTCCGCATCGACGCATCTGCTCGGCGAAGCCCTGCTCCGCTCCAACGCGCCACTGTCTCGCCGCCCTGCTCCGCTCCGGCCCTTCTCTCCTCTCTACGCTCCGGCCCGCACTGCTCCGGTCGCCATCGCCTCCTCCACATCGACCTCCGCATCGGCCCTCCTCCGCATCGACGCGCCCGCGTGCGGTTGCCGGACACGGCAGACGCGCCCGTGGCCTCCTCGACGACCGCGGCTCGGCCTCCTCCGCGCCGACGAGCCCGTGGCCTCCTCCGCGCCGACGAGCCCGTGGCCTCCTCCACGCACCCGGCTCGGCCTCCTCCGCGTCGACGCGCGTGCCCGCAGCTCGGCCTACTCCGTTGCTCCGGCCCGCGCTGCTCCGGCCCGCGACTCCTCCGCGCTGCTCCGGCCGTCCTCGTCGCCGTCGAGGTGAGCTCCTCCTCTCCCTCCGATTTGCCGCCGCCGCGTCTCATGCCGCCGGCCGATTTAGGTTTAGGTTCTAGCTAGGATTTAGTTATTAGCACTGTTCAATTTAAGCACTGTTTTTAGCAATATTTAGTTCAATTTTAGCACTGTTTAGTTCAATTCTAGCTACGGTTGAATATAATTGGTTCTTGCCGACATGTGAAAGAAATATTTTGTGACTTCATTGTGCCATTTCAAAATTTATTCTATGTGAAATGTATTCTTTTGTACATAGACCAGATTGTACTTAGTATAATTTTGATGCCCATGTGTTGTACTTTTGATGCTATTAGTGTTAGGATTTCACACTTATGCTTGTATGGTCTGATGATTAAGTGGATTAGGCCATGATTAAGATGATTAAGTGGATTAATGCATGTGTAGTACTTTTTGGAATTTGACCAAGTGGTTCACTGTTACAATATTGAGGTCCTAAATGTATTGAGGTTCTTCATTTTTTTGATTTTACATCATCATTAAACACAACATGTGTTTGTCATGCTATTTTTTGTTTAGTTAGTTTCATTCAGATGCCAACATTTTTCTCCCTACAAAGATAAATCAGATGTTGAATTCATGTCAGGCTTAATTATAGAGTTTGCATTCCATCTCAAGGAAAATCTTTCTGAATTTCCAAGAACTTCAGAACTTTGCACTGCTGTATTTGTATGGCATAAAAGTCATTAGGCTCATTATTGATATTCACCATTAGTAGTTGGATCTGAGCATAAAGGTGGCACCGGATGGACATGTTTTTTTGTCTGTATTCCTTTCTTTAACTGATCTCATAGAATTGTACTTGTATGTTTTTTAGATGGATATATCTAAACTTGATTGCAAATTTTATTGATTGCAGGTACATTTGAGCTATGGAGCACTTGCGAGACGAGCAGAGAGAAGACCTGCTTCAACGAGACGAGGAGAGAGAAGACCAAATGGAGCAGATCATTTATAACGAGGCCCGGGGTGGAGGAGATGTCGAAGATGATGATTTCTCACAATTTTTGAACGACTATGGTGATGGAATGGAGTCAGCAGATGTGGCCATAACAAACTCCGGCGGAGAGGTGTATATGTGTATATAATAGGGCGATATGTTGTTGATCACTAGATGCATTACTTGATTTTGTATTGCACTTATTAACGACTCACTTTTCTTTTAGCCCTCCGGATCGAGCAAATCAGCCAAAAAACCAGCATGTGCTCCTCGAGGCATGGCAAAAAGAATGAAGAGCGAGGATCCAAAGTTACCGATTGAGGAAATTGCTGATTCCGGCGAACCGCTCGAACCAAAACAGAACCGCAACAAATTTATAAGTCAAGCTGGAGTTATTGTTAGGGACATGATCCCGATCAGCATACGTGAATGGAATAAGCCGGCGGCCGCAGATAAGGAGGACCCATGTTATGTCCACGACGTTCTTAAAGATTTGGTCTATAACACGCTCTTGACACATTTCAACCTCCCGCCAAATCTCTCTAAAGTCAAGAGCGACAACCTCAAGAAGTGGACTCTTAAGAAGATGGCGGAACAATTCCGGAACTGGAAGAAAAAGTTATGGAATCAGTATGAAGAAACAAAAGAAGATCCAGATTTCAGTGGAGCACTAAAAAAGTTAGAACCTGACTGGGAGGCGTTTAAGGCGTATAGGAAATCAACTACGGCTGTGACCCGATCGGAGATAAATAAGTTGAATGCTAAGCAGAAGGAATACCACCATAAATTGGGGACAGGTGGCTACAAGAGCGCCATTCCTAAGTGGTTAGCCTTTGAAGAAAAACTGCTTCTATCAGGGGTCCGTCCACAGACACTTGATTGGCCCGAGAGGTCAAAATTCTGGTTGTTTGCGCATGGGGCAGGGTTGGACCCAGTGACAGGAAAGATTGTTGCACAAGGAAAATGGAAGGACAAAATCATAATAGTCACAAAGAAGCTTGAAGATGCAATAAGAGATGTTCGCAATGGTACTTTCATACCCAATAGAGAGGATGACGAGCTGACACGGGCCCTGGGGAATCCTGAACATGTTGGACGAGCTCGAGGCTTTCCCGGCGGTACTACGTTTAAGAGTGCGTGGCCGGATTGCGCTGACACTTATAGAAGCCGTAGTAGAAGTAAGAAGAAGGAGGCCGACCGGTTATCAGAATTGGAACGTGCGGTGAAGGAGACACGGGAGGAACTGAAAGCATTGAAAGAGCAAAGAAGGGAACCTGAAGAGCGGCTACAAGTAGAGCATCAAGCAGCCGATGCCGCCCCATCTCAGCGTAGAAGCAGCGTGGGTTCCACGCATCAAGACGATGGTCCCTACCCCGTGGATGACATCACCGAGCCGACAAGTTGTGAGCTACATATATCAACGAGAAACATAACTTTGAAGGTGGCGGTGGGCGTTGCTTTAGTAATTGAACCTGGAGAACTCTACCATTGTAGTGACATTCCAGCTGGCTATGCTCGTGTCGGGGTGGACGAAATTATGCCGGGATTTGAAACCTTGGACCTTGAGATTCCTGGAGGTGACGAGGAGAAGACATTGGCAGACGTCAGGCGTGGCTTCGCCCTGTGGAACAAGAAATACATCGTCTTTCCAGACCCCTTGCCAAGTCCACCTCATCAGCAAAGCCCACACCTCCCCGAGAGGGACCCCAGCCCGAGTCCATCTCCACCTCATCAGCAAAGCCCACACCTCCCCGAGAGGGAGCCCAGCGCGAGGCCATCTCAGTCTTCACCGCCCAGTAAGTTGCTCTCGAGGAAGCGCCAGTCCGGTTCTCCTATTAGGAAGAAACCTAGAAAGCAGAAAACACCGCCGCCTCCTCCAAAGTTACCTTGGGACAGAACCGTCGAGGAAAACAGTATCGCCTGCAAAGAAAATACGGATGCGTGGCTTGCTGGCGTGAAAGAGAAAGCGAGAGCGAAGCAATTGCCTCCTCCAAAATTTACTTCCGGAATTCCTAAGGAGAAAATTTGGCATTGCCTTGATAACCTATATAACCCTCCACCGCCGCCGCCAACAGACTATGCTCGTTCAATTGATAAGTCATATGAAGAAGAGATGGAAACTCGATCGAAAAAAGGGAAACAAGTTGCCCAGCTCGGAGATCAAGAGGCACAATCGGTCCCCCCGCTCAAGGTGTTTGGCGATAATGTTCTCAAAAACATCAATGTGCGGGAGCTGGTATATTCGGGAGCTGATTTCCCCGTCGCTGATGTTGTTGCTACTTATGTTCACGGGGAAAATTTATTCGAGGGCGACTTACCAACAAGAATGCATCAGTTGCATGACTGGTACAAGAATGCCGCAAAGGACGGGTACTTCACTCTCATGTTGGCAGTTAGGAAAGAGCACTATTTCCAAGAGTACGCTATTATCATTGACTTCAGCGAACTTTTTCAGTTATACAATCTTCGGGCCCTCGACAAATCTGTCATCAGTTCCTATTGTCTGTATGTGATCTATTTCTGTAATTTAAGTCTTTAGCTCAGCTCGTTCATTGTCTATGATTATCCTCACTATAATATTTTGGGCGCTGTATTATGCAGAATGAAGATGCTCGAATGCAAAAAAGGATAAAATCAAGCACATTGGGTTCATTGACCCCGATATAATGCATGAAAAGACCATAGAAGATCCAAAACTTAACAAGGATACACCGGCAAATTTGCTAATGTTTTTCAAGCGACAAGCTGACAAAACATATATATTATGGCCTTACAACTTCAAGTGAGTGTTACTGTTTATTACACTTTCTATTTTTCTCACCCGATGTTACGTTCAACTAATGAGTTATGCATGACTATTTATAAACGTGCGCAGGTACCACTTCATTCTTCTCGTCATTAAATTGCGGGAAGGAGAAATTCTTGTCCTTGACTCGTTAAGGAGATGCCCCAAACAATACAAGTCATGTTTTGATTTGGTGACAAAGTAATTTCATTTCTTATCGACTTTTTTGTTCATTTTCTGATATCAAAAAATTTATGACTAATTTGTTCATCTTCTTTGTTGGGCAGCGTTTGGCGAACGTTCATCGCGGAAGATCCGACCGGTGGATGGCCAGAGAAGCTGCTATGGCGTAGAAACAACGTAAGTAGTACTACACGTACCTAGACCCATGCACCATTATCATACTTGATTATTGTTTGATTAAATTCTATTCTTCTATAGACTTGCCTTACACAGCCACCGGCGACTGATTTATGTGGATTCTACGTTTGCGAGTACATGCACACTGTGGTCAACGAAAGTTTGAAGAGCAAAAGAAGTCAAGAAGTACGTAATTATTCACAACATTATTTTTATACCATCAATCGTGATGAGTTTTATTCATATCATATATATACACACAATTCATGTATTCATTCTGATATCATTCTTTTACAGTTGGCAAGAAAGCGCAACGAGATACCAATAAATGCCCGCTTCAGAGCAATTGCGGAGGAGTTGGCGGGATTTTACCTTGCGCATGTCATACCGGCCTCCGGAGAGTACCACTATAAAAATCCTGAGTAGCAGGCGTATATGTAATAGCGATCTCCATGTAACTAAGTACCTCGAACTTGGAACCGGGAAACGTGATCTTCATGTAACATATGCATGTCATACCGGCCTCCGGAGTGTATATGTGTCATCAACATGATCTTCATGTAATTGCATCTATGCATCATATGCAACTATAGTATAGATCTAGTTTCGTATATTAATTTATACCTGTTTTTGGCGCATCGACGTGTGGTACCATACGAAACCCCTACCCTGAAATTGGTCGAAATTAAAATAGGAAAAGCAAAACCCTAAAAACCTAAAAATTGGTCGAAATTAAAAAAAAAGGAAAACCCTAGTCCCGGTTCGTAGCACGAACCGGGACTAAAGGGCAGACCCCCGCGCGCTCTGCCCTGGCCACGTGTGGCGCGCTCATTGGGGTGGGGCTCTGGTCCCGGTTCGTATTGAACCGAGACCAAAGGTGGGGGGGGGGGGGGGGGGGGGGGCTCTAGTCCCGCTTTCGTAGTCCCGGTTGCATAACCGGGACTACAGGCACTCTGGAACCGGGACTAGAGCCCCGATCTCCAGTAGTGACCCTAGTGTTATTGTGTATTTTCATTACGCGTTGCATAGAACTATAGGTGATGTCACCTCTATAGTTGGCCAGGCCTCTGCATTGACTCATTCAATAATTATATGTTGTTTATGCCTTTAGGTTGCCGTGTCATACAAAAAAATCACGACTCCTCCCTCTTTTTTTTTTGAGGAATTTATAGATTTATTACTTACATGTACGCACAAGCCGATGATCGAAATGAGCAACTGCATAGTACAAAACATGATGTTTTATTTGCTCATAAATAGATGGCATGATATTTCATATAGATATCACTTGGAACTAAGAACATAGTAAGTCATAATAAGTACTCGCTACATTCATATTTTTTAAGCTAAAGAGCCATTATTAACAAAACCTTTGCAGTTGGCCAGAGGGGGACAGCCAGCTGGCCACTACGTTTCCGGGCATTGTCAACTTGATCTACGTTTACGTGCATTGTCAACTTGATCGTACTTGTTTTACGTGAGAGATGTCTGTGAGAAAAGAAAAGAGATAACGTTAGTAACATGTGACTCAATGTTTTTTAACTGATTTTAGACTCAAATTGTCCTTCGCACAATGAATACCCACACCCAACACTAAAAAGAGGAGAATTTTTATCTCGACAAGATTCTTGCATGACTCATTTTCAAACTCAGTGATTATAGTAGCACTGGGTTTGTGCAACATGTTGTTTTAAGTTAAACAAGTAAATATTGGTTAGCTGGGAGGAGATGATTGTACTAGCACTGGGGTTTTGACTTTCGAGCAACATGCTGCCCTCTAAGTTAAACAAGTACATATGAAGACCCCCGCGCTGCTATGAGGAACTTGGGAAGTCATTTTATTTGGTTTATGTTGCTATGTGCTGAAGCAGACAAGCAATTGCCATTTGAAGTACTAAAGTCGTCGGCTCTTCGGTTGGTTGAAGGAAGTTCATGGCCACATGATACCAAGGATAATAAGAAAAGAAGATGCTCTTAATATTATTTAGAAGGACAGCTGCACAATAGAGCTAAAGACTTGAGAATGCTCCAAGTCAGTCATAATAAAACCTAGAAGATGCTCCAGATGTATTACAAGAAGGACGTAGACTATAAGCAAGCCAAGCCATATATGAATATTGTCATTTGGAGCTGCAAGGTATCTCCCAACTATTCAACAGTTCTAGAACTCATCTTGGCCATCCTAGTGTTTAAGTAGTACAGTGTGTGTTTTCCTAACGCATTACATAAGAGTATGTGTGATGTTACCTCTATAGCCGGCTATGCTCATTGAATAATTACTATGCCTTTAGGTCGCTGTGTCACAACAGCAATCATGATACATCCTATTTTTTCGTGGAATTTATAGATTTATTACTTACATGTATGCACAGGACGATGATCGAAATGAGCAACTACGTAGTGCAAAATATGTCTGATTTTATTTGCTCACTAATAGATGGCATGATATTTCAAAAAGATATCACTTGGAAGTTGGAACTAAGAACTTACACTAAATTCTTAGTTTCAAGTGATATCTATGTGAAATATCATTGTGCACTTCATTCATGTTGGAGTATATTGTAAATTTCAGTCATAACAAGTACTCGCTCCATTCTTGTGTGTTAAGCTGAAGAGCCAAGCAAGAATAACCTTTGCACCTTGCACCGAGGGGTACAGCCAGCTGGCTGCTACGTGCATTATCAACTCGATCTTACTTGTTTTCTGTGAGAGATGTCTCTGAGCGGAAAAGGAGAGATAGTGCGACTATGCTAACCTGTGGCTCAATGTTTTTTAACTGATTTTAGACTCTGACTGTCCTTCACACAATTAACAGAAGAGGAGACTTTCTATCTCTACAAGATTCTTCCACGACTCATTTTCGAACTCAGTGATTGTAGTAGCACTGGGTTTTCGAGCAACATGTTGTCTTTTAAGTCAAACAAGTAACTATGCGCTAGCTGGGAGGACATCGGGTAGTGTTATTTTATTTGGCTTGTGTTGTTATGAGCAGATGCAGTTGCCATTTGAATTATGAAAGTCATCAGTTCTCTCCATTCAAGGAAGTTCATGGTAAAACGATACTCCAGTATAAGAAGAAGAGAAGTTGCTGCAAATGTAATTGAAAATGACAAAGACTATGGCCAATCAACTCCAGATAAGAAGAAAACGATGCTCCAAATGTAATTAAAAAAGACACAGACTATAGCCAATCAAATCCTTTATGTATTTTGAAGCCAAACTTTGTGTAAAATAAAGTTAAATATCTGAGAGCGCCCAGTCATTGTTTCATGGTACTCAATCATCTTTACATTATACATTGCAGCATAAACTTTTAAACACTACTCCCTCTGTAACTAAATATAAGATGTTTTGGTAGCTAAATTTGATTTACCAAAACGTTTTATATTAAGATACAGAGGAAGTACTAATTATTTCCTCATATTATTGGAGCATTTCGCATTTTTGCATCCATAGTCAGTTCTATCTTTTCACCTTATTTTCTTCAACCTAGTGCAGACTAAACCAAGCCGAAGATAATAAAATCAAGATGACACTCCAAATGTATTTTGGAAGGACGTCGACTGTAACCAAGTCAAGTTATTTACAAATATTTCCATTTGTAGTTGCAAGTTGTCTCCCGTCTTTTCAACGCTTCATAACTCATCTTGATCATCTTTAGTATTTTAGTTAAGTGGTATATTGTGCATTTTCATTACGCATTGCATACAAGTATATATGTGTGATGTGACCGCCACAGCTATAGTTGACAGCGCCTCTCCCTAGGTTATTGTTGACGGACGAGCTCCACTAGTAGGTTGTTTTTCGACAAAAACACTAATCCTACCCTAAATGTAATATTTTTGTGCAATCTATTACCTCAACCCTAAACCAAATGTAATAGTTTTATGCAATTTACTCTTCATAAGCTATCTGAAGTGTAGAACATACATTACTAGCAATTGTTGACAGATAGGCTCCACCAGTTAGAAACGCTCTCACAGGGTCGACGTTAGTGAAACTGCAGCGCCCTAGTCCACGATTGTAGTAGTTTAGTAAATGTCCGTGCGCTTACTAGGGCTGGCTCGGATCACACTCCTTTGCTTTTTGACTCGGGTGAACAAGCTCACCTAGGCAATAAGGCAAATTTTTCATTTGAACTTTCATGGTTTAGAAAAGAGGGGTTTAAAGAAATGGTGGAAAAAGAATGGATGTCTATTTCGGTTGGTACTATTCCGTTGGAGGTGTGGCAAAACAAGATTCGCCACTTAAGCTCTTTTCTTCGGGGATGGGCAAAAAATATTAGCGGGGTCTATAAGAAAGAGAAGGAAAGACTTCTTAGTCTTATTGACCATTTAGATATACAAGCCGAATCTTCTCCTTTAGATGAGTCTGATAGATTTACGCTTAAGGAAGCGACAAAACAATTAGCTGAGCTAAGGAGAGATGAGGAGAGTAAGTGGGCGCAACGTGCTAAAGTAAAGCATGTCCAGGAGGGAGGTAATAATACAAAGTATTTTCATTTAATTGGTAATGGGAGACATAGGCGGAAAAGAATTTTCCAGTTAGAACAGGAGGAAGGTACGATTGTTGGTCAGGAAAATATTAAGAATTACATAACAACTTTCTACAAAAATTTGTTCAGCGACTCAAATGCGACTTTTGTCTCTTTAGATGAGACTCAAGTTTCGGATATTCCTCAGATTTCAACGGAAGAAAATACGATTTTAACGGCCGACTTCACTTACAAGGAGGTGTATGAGGCGATTATGCAAATGAAGAAAAATAAGGCGCCAGGACCGGATGGTTTCCCGGCCGAGTTTTATTAAAATTGTTGGGGTTTTATCCAAAAAGACTTGATGAATCTTTTCCTCGCTTTTCAAAATGATGAGTTACCGCTGTATAAGTTGAACTATGGTAATATAATGCTTGTACCTAAGAAAGAAAATGCGATACAGATCCAACAATATCGACCTATTTGCCTCCTAAATGTGAACTTTAAAATTTTCACCAAGGTGGGAATGCACAGAATCTCGGAGGTGGCAAATAAGGTGATCCGACCAACTCAAACGACATTCATGGCTGGAAGACATATTTTGGAAGGGGTACTAATATTGCATGAGACTATCCATGAGCTTCATAGGAAGAAAATGGATGGAGTCTTACTAAAAATTGATTTTGAAAAAGCATATGACAAAGTGAGATGGCCTTTCCTGCAACAAGTGCTACGTATGAAAGGTTTTAATCAGAAGTGGTGTAGATGGATAGAACATTTTGTGACTCGGGGTACGGTTGGTGTTAAAGTAAATGATGAGTTAGGTCACTATTTTCAGACTCACAAGGGGTTACGACAGGGTGACCCTCTCTCACCGATTCTTTTTAATATCATAGCAGATATACGCTGATGACACGATAATATTTATGGAACATGATCTAGAGAAAGCACTTAACATGCAATTAGTTTTATGTATCTTTGAGCAATTGTCTGGTTTAAAAATCAATTTCCACAAAAGTGAGCTCTTCTGTTTTGGGAAAGCGAAGGAGGTGGAGGAGCAATATAGGTTACTGTTTGGGTGTGAGTCGGGGGAATACCCTTTCAAGTATTTGCGCATCCCAATTCACTTTCGGAGATTAACAAATGGAGAATGGAAAGCCATTGAAGATAGATTCGAGAAAAAACTTGCAAGTTGGGCTGGGAAATTATTGTCTTATGGAGATAGATTGATTTTAATTAATTTCGTTTTGACTAGTCTCCCTATGTTCCTTTTGTCTTTTTTTGAAATACCCATAGGGGTACGGAAAAGATTGGACTTTTTTAGATCTTGTTTCTTTTGGCAGAGTGATGATCATAAGCGTAAGTATAGACTTACCAGATGGGATATCTTGTGTAGACCAAAAGATCAAGGGGGACTCGGGATTGAGGTTCTATAACTGAAAAATAGATGTATATTGAGTAAATGGCTGTTTAAATTGTTGACAGAAGAGGGTGGGGTTTGGCAAGAGTTGATAACTAATAAATATCTTCATACAAAAACACTATCCCAAGTTCAAAGTAAGCCGACTGACTCTCCCTTTTGTAAGGGTATTTTGAAGGGCAAGGATGATTTCTTTGATAGAGGGTCTTTTGTTTTGGGAAATGGTAATAATATTAGGTTTTGGGAGGATACTTGGTTGGGAGACAAGCCCCTATCCAAGCAATATCCTTCACTATATAACATTGTATACCGAAAACAAGTTTTAGTAGTTGATGTGTTAGGTAGTGCACCTCCTCCAAACATAGGTTTTAGGAGAGCATTAACAGGGAACAAATGGGATAAATGGTTACACTTGGTAAATAGACTTATGCAAGTTCAGCTCTCGGATAACAAGGATTTGTTTCAGTGGAACTTGACAGCCAATGGGGTTTTCACTGTTAAATCACTCTATTTAGATTTTATGAGTGGTCATACTAAATTCTTACGTAATTTTTTGTGGAAGATGAAGGTACCACTAAAAATTAAGATTTTCATGTGGTTCCTATACCGTAGGGAGATTCTTACAAAGGATAACCTGGCTAAGAGAAATTGGAATGGATGTAAGAAGTGTTGCTTTTGTGATCAAGAGGAAACAATACAACATTTATTTATATCATGTCCCCTGGCAAGGATGGCATGGCGTATAGTTCATATGGCTTTTGGTCTTCAAGCTCCGAATAACATAACAAGTTTGTTTGGTAATTGGTTAAAGGGGGTCTCGAAATTGGAAAAAGTTCAAATTCGTGTTGGTGTTTGTGCTTTGCTTTGGGCAATTTGGAATATAAGAAATGATTATATTTTTAACAGGGCAAAGAAAACTTCATTTATGCAGGTTATTCCGTTGGCTTCTCATTGGATCCGTATGTGGTCCTTCCTACAATCAACAGAGAAGCGTGACGCGATGGATTCTGGGTGCAGCCACCTGGAGTTGGTTGCCTCGGATCTATTTGACCAATTCAGCTGGCGTTCTGATCTTAGCATAACATGTTGATGCAAGATCACATTTGGATGTCCTTATTGTTTCGTTGGCTGATCCATGTTGCAACTTTGAGTGACCCGTGCTGTTTTTGCTGTAAGACTTTGTAAGACGCTTTGTTTAATAAAATAAGAGCTGCATGCATCGATTGATGTAGAGGCTGGGGTGCCCTTTTCTAAAAAAACGATTGTAGTAGTTTTGTGTAGTTTACTCGAAGTAAGCCGTCCGAAGAACATATATATGATACAGTACAAGTACCGACGTACTCTCTGGTTCTCTATACTCCGTAACTGTTGTATTTGCCTCGTCTGGAAACACGCGCCGTAGTAGCCGCTAAGGAGAAACGGGGAGGGGCCGAGCAAGATGGGGAACGCCGTGGAGGAGTTCTTCGTCTCCATCCCCGACACCGTGCGAGGGCTGTTCCGGCATGACCCGTCGACCCGTGCGGCGAGCGTGGAGTTCTGGGTGGTGGCGTCGACATGGCTGCTCCTGCTCAAGTACGCTGTGGGCTCGATCGGTCCCCGCATGTTCTCCTCCCGGCACGTCAACCCCGGCGTGCAGCTGGTGCGGATCTTCAGCCACTACTCCGTCGCCTACAGCCTCGGCCTGATGCAGCCGTCTTCCTCCGTCGAAGGCTCCGCCTCGAACGACCTGTTCCAGGTATGGGCCGTCCTCATCGTCACCATGCAGGACAGCGTCAGCATCGGCCGGCCGTACAAGCCCCAGGAGATGTCCACCGTCGACCTCCTCACCTCCCTCTGGTCCGCCAACCAGCTCCGGGCCAACACGGCAACCTACCTCAAGGTGCCCCTCTGGCTCATCTGGTCCGTGCACGCCTCGCGCATCATCTGGTACTATGTCTCCTCCGACGGGGCGTCCGGCGCCAGCGCCGACAACATGAAGCTCGTCGGCGACTACATGGCGTCCAGCCAGCACGCCACCCCCGACGCCTGCCCTGCTACCATGGTCGGGTACAAGTACTTGGTCCTCGGGGAAGACGAGCAGGAGATGCAAATCAGTACGTCCAGCTTCAAGTCAGAGCTGGTCAGTACGCGGCCAGAGGTGCTCATCACCGTGGACAAGGTATGGAGCCACCCTGACGACAAGCTTCTCGGGAGCGGCTCCGACGACAAGTTCAAGGACGTGTGCCTCTCCTTCGCCCTCTACAAGCTGCTGCGCCGCCGGTTCTTCGACTTCCCCATACCGGAGGCCAAGGACGCAGCCATGCGGCGGCTCGTCTCCGAAGGGATCCTAGTCCTGGACGAAAAGACGAAGAACTACGAGCGGGCGTTCCGCGTCACGGAGGTGGAGCTCTCTTTCCTCCAAGACTTCTCCTACAGCAAGCACTCCGTCGTCTTCGCCTCCGGCTTCCCTACGCAGAGGCTCATGCTGTCGCTCCTCATGACCTCGGCTGCCATGTACCTGGCCTATGCCGTCCGTGAACTTCCCCCAGCCATCGATGCCCTCACCTCCGGCGACCGCCCCGCCAGAATTACTCACGGTGGGTTGGTCACGCGCGCCATCATCTTGATCATGGTCTGCAGAGAGCTCTGGGAGATTGGCGTCTTCATACTATCGCAGTGGACCAAGGTCGTGATCATCTGCCACTACATCCGGCTGCAACAGCGTCCAGGCTGGATCCCGACGCTGCACCGCCTAATGACCGAGAAAGTGGCGAGGATCATGTTCCGGGTCATTCGAAGGGGCAAATGGAATGAAAACATCCAACAATACAACCTACTAATGATGGCTGCTCCCATTGAAATCACCAAAACCGGACCATTTCGCTCAAGGTACGTATAACGCCCTTCTATCCCGATCTGGAAGTCCTTTTTCTGCATTAATAGATGCAGATAGCAATTATTCATCCTACATAAACAAAAGATAAAATTGATATACGACTAATAATCACGCGCTCAGAAGTCTATGTGTTGAGAACTGCTATATAAACTTCATGGTAAGCCCTTTCGGTCGCTTTGCGCCAATTTTCATCATTTGCTGGTGTTACGTAGGTCGTAGGATGGCCCATGAGTCGCAGCATGTTGATGCATAATAACATCACTAGTGTAAAAATATACTACTATCATCGTTAAACGACCAGTATAAGACATCACGTCTGCTCTCTAGATACTCGAGCTTTTCTCAAATATATCATATCATTGGTAACCTTCCATTCTTGGTTTCGTAGTTTCCTAAAATGAATCGGAAAGCTGACATAATTTAAACGAGTTTTAGGATGGGGCCTTTTCTAAGTCGTGAGTCGTAAAATGATATCATCCGCACATTGCAAAATTGACAAAGTATCGTCAACTAGATGTGGGATGACGCGCCACTTATGATCCCATCTTCCTTTGCAATATTG
This sequence comes from Poa annua, assembly GCA_026929855.1. Lineage (NCBI taxonomy): Eukaryota > Viridiplantae > Streptophyta > Magnoliopsida > Poales > Poaceae > Poa > Poa annua. The sequence continues at coordinate 45,694,218 of CM049434.1, forward strand.
ATTAGAATGGCAAGCAAATTAGCAATAATTAATGTTAAAAGGCATTGACAATAGAGGATTGCCTTATCAAAGACTCTTTTAAGTGAATAGTTCTTATTTTGTCGAGAAATTGACAAGTATTAATACTTTCTCTAGCCAATAATTAAGATGGCTACATTGTGTAAAATTCACCTGTGGTTTCGTCTTGGTGATCTTGCTTTGTACTAGAATATATGAACTTAATTATTTTGGATGTTTCCTTCACAGATCGGTCAAGCTGCAGAGCGATGTTAGGAGGACGATATTTGATTCACTGAAGAAAGTACTGAAAGCAGCAGCGCCCGAAAAAGGTTCGCCGTCGGCTTCGGCCCAGAGAAGGAGCAGCGACACATTGATTTCTCATTACAAGAGTGCCTTCGCCGACACCAACGGCCCACTACTGCGATCCTCCATTGAAGATATGCACGTCAAGCTCAAGGGCGACACCCACAAGATTCTGGTCTGGCATGTCGCGACCAGTCTCTGCCAGATCAAGCTGCTGGAGGAAGCCGGGTCCCGAGGCAACCTCTACAGCCTGGAAACGCCGGCGTTCGCCGACGAATCCGACTCCGACCGGGAGCTCGCGGCCGTGTGGCCGGATTACATCACCGCGGCGAGCCTGTCCAACTACTGCGCCTACCTTGTCACGGAGACGCTGGTCCCGGACAACGGCCTTGTCGCCAAGACTGTGTTCGACAGGGTGCGCAAAGAGGCCGGCGAAGACTTGGCGGGGTGCCGCACGCTGACGAAGATCCACCGCAAGCTCGTCGAGGCGGCGGGGAAGCGAGATGATCAGACGGAGGACCTGTCGATCGTCGAGATGGGCACGAAGCTGGCGGAGATGCTCATGGCGAGCTACCCCGACAGGGGCGACCTGTGGAAGCGGCTCGGCAGGTTCTGGGCGGCTTTCCTCCTGCACCTGTCGGCGTCCACCACCGCCGCCAAGCACCGGATACACCTCCAGGGGAACGGGGAGCTCACGACGCACCTCTGGGCCTTGCTGTCGCACGCCGGCTTCCTTGGCGACACCACCCATGGGCAGCAAATGCTTGACCCGGTTGACCTCGGCGCCGCCTGAGTCTGCTACTGTAATTCGTATCATCCACCTCCGTGTCTGTGTATTGGAGTACTTACTAGCTATCCTAAGCTAAGGATGCTCATCATTGTTTTGTCTGGTCATCTGGACTCTCTTGTGTTGGTGCCTTGGTGGGGCTCGACCTTCTATTCCCTCTGATATACTCTCTCCCTTCCATAACATAAAATGTTTTTGAAATTGCTATGCGTATGAGGGAACCTGTACGACGTCCGTCGGAAAGTTCCTTTGGGCCATGAAATGGACCAACAGTGGAAAGATGAGGAAATTGCAGATTTCACCGTGTCCTTCCCTTTGTGTTGCACAAAACACCACATCCATCAATCTTTTGCGGCTTCCACCGGGTTGTTATCTAATCATTGTGTTTTCTAACCCTCAACAATTTTATTTTTGGAAGAACTGGAAAATTTATGAAGATTTAGTTGTTCATTAAAAAATTATGTATTTTTATGCACTTAGCAACAATTTTTTTACTTTAAAACATTTTATACGCTTATATCATAAAATAAATATCCGCAACACACTAAAAAATCTTAAGAAAATTGACATAAAAATGAATTTATAAACTTTCTATCTAAAAGTTGTGTTCCGTATATCAAATGGACAATTAATGTTCAAAATGGTTTTATTAAACCTTGTAAATCATGATTTCATGAGTACAAAGATGACCGATTGGTAGAAAACACAATGATTAGACTACAACCTGGTGGAAGCCGCAAAAAATTGGTGAAAGTGGTGTTTTGTGCAACGCATGGGGAAGAACATGGTGAAAATTACAATTTCCTCGTGGAAAGATGGACAGATTGATTTTGATGTCGTGCAAGTATCGGACACAAAAGTGACGTACCTGTAGCAGCATTCAAATGGTACATGTAACAACCTGTTACATGTACCATTTTAAGGCTGGCAATCAGGTCGGGTTTGGTCGGGTCGACCTCTTCCAGACCCATGCCCGTTCAACAAATGGGCAAGCTTCTCTGCCCGCGACCCTGCCCTGGGTCAGATTTCATGCCCATGCCCGTCGGGTCGCCCGTCGGGACTACGACCAGCTTGCTAGCTAACAGCCAGCGCCTAGCTCTCGCCCTTTCCTCCCTTCTTTAATCTTGAGTTAAGATCGATACATCTTCATCCCGAAAATTATAAGCAATATATGAGATGATTTATAAAAGCACACCATGTATGAATTAATGAGTACAAGTTAGAATTACCATTGGTTCCTCTTCATCAGCAAGAACAGATTGTGTCGGGGGGCTGCCCCCGGATAGGGTCAAGATGTTGTAAAAGCTACGTCCAAGAGAGGACCAAGATACTTGTTGACCGACATATGTCCGGGCCGGGATGGCCGGGATATGATATTGATGCAGACCGACATACTCTAACCGACTTACGACTGACCGACATGTTATACCCGACATGTCTATGTCGGTATGCTCTGTTTTCTTCTTATGTGCAGGGAAAGCAGTCTGTGAAGGAGAATCCGGCATGTCCATGCCAGGTTGAGAAGAAGAATCCGGCATAGCCATGCCGGGTTTGGCTGAAGAGTAGTCGCGAAGGTATCCGGCATGTCCATGCCGGGTTAAGCGGAGAAGATGCCAAGCCAAGCAATAAAGGACAAGACAAAGGACGGAAGAGACATGACATGCCCATCCCCGGATGTGATTAGAGTACACTGCATGATGCAGGAAATAGTATTGATTAGACCCCAGTAGTCAAATCAAAAACAGTGCATGTACAGTGTCATGCGGGCCACACCTTATCCCCTGGGCTCACTCTGTATAAGGAGCACCAGGGGAGAGCTCAAGGGAGACATGGGCATGCTCATTTGCCTCCTAGCCCTTTCCTCTCAAAGTCCTCTTAGAGGCATCATGTATACCGCACAAATACCAAAGAAGAAATACACCAAATAGGCTAGATGTGAATGAGATATGCCCTAGATGCAATTAATAAAGTGTTTTATTTATCATATCTCATTTGTTCATAATACGTCTTTGTGTCATGCTATAACTGTATTAAGCGGAAACATTAATACACGTGTGATACGTAAGACAACCAGGTCCCTAGTAGCCTCTACGTGACTAGTTCATTGTGCAATCGATGATCGAGGTTTCCCAATCATGTGACATGGTGTCAGTTGACAATGGAGTCATATTGTTGGTAGAACGATGTGATGGACATACCCAATATTTGTAGGACGTAGTCATTACGCCTTTGACCGTGAGATCAACTCTTATTGCTATTCCTGAAAGATACTTTGATTGCATCAAACGTCATGTCTTAATAGTATGACAATAAAGGTGTATCGGAAGGGAGTATGTTGAGACGAGGGATCAAGAGCGGGATTTGCCAGTCCGCATAGCAGGATAGATACTCTAGGGCCCACTCGGTGAGATTATGTCAAATAAGCTTGCAAGCATGTGACTAGGTCACCAGGACATAATATCATGGACGAGTAGAAGATAGTGTTGTCGGTAACGAGATCAAGCTAGGTATCGCGATATCTATGAACGAGTCTCAAACACGCTAAGTATCGCCATGGCAAAAGGTTTAAGACTCGACGTCTAGGTTCGAACGACAAAGTTATTCGTTATCTCACAGGGATTAATTCTGGCTATCCAAGGTCCACGAATTAGTCATTCATCGGAGAGCGCGTCTCGATCATGTCTGGCGAGATCTCGAACCGCTAGGGTAACACACTTAAGGGAAGTCGATAAGTTTATTTTAGACTTTACTCGCTTATTATTCCTGTGCCTCCAAGTCGTTAGTTGAGCTCACTTTTCCCCACGCTCCAAACTTTTGCTCATTTTTCCCACTTTCTTAGCTGAAACTCTCACAAATGCTCATAGCGGACGTTTGCTGTTTTGACCGTCAAGTCTGACGAGTGGGGTCGCGTTGGACTGTGTTGACTCGCTCGTTGGATCTAACGAGTGGGGCCACGTTCGACTCTGTTGACTGTCGCTCGTTGGACCTGACGAGTGGATTTGCTGGTTGGGTCGTGTTTGTGTTCGTAGGACGGGCTGTTTAATTTGTTGGTGATAAAATAAGTACGGAAGCCTTTTATACATGAGAGCCTGCTATGCATGCGTTGACGTGCTACCACATGCATGCGCGCCGGCACGCACGCATCGCTTCACGTCCCTGCCGCACCGTTCCATGCAGCCGCCAGCATCGCTTCACGCACCACAGATGATCACGCTCGATTCAGTTAATGCTTCGTTTGACGCGTAGAGTCACGCACGCTCGCAGATGCGCAGACTCGATTCAGAAACGGGTCGTCGTTCCGCACGGTCGTCGCATCGATTCACGTACGACGCCTCTTCCTCTCCCCCGGCTATTTAAACCGCCTTCGGATGCCTCTTCTACACATCCATTTGCGCCTCTCCCTTCTCTTCTTCCCCAAAAGCCAAAGCAAACACACAGCGATGCGAAGAGCCGAAGACGATGCAGTTCAATGCCCCAACCTTACAGGAGCCGCCCACCGTGCCGGAGTTGCGGTACGCCCCCACGAAGGTCGTCGAGTCCTCGCTCCGCGTGTGTGCGTTCTCACGCTGGAGGGGTTCTCGTGAGCTCGCCGAGGGCTTCCTTCGTGCGGGCTTTCACCACCTCCCGCCGGGCTCGCCTATCATGTTCCGACTCGAGGAACAACGTGCACACGCCCATGCTCCACTGCTAGGGCTTGTCGCCCACTTCACCAACAGGTTTGATGCGTACTACCTGCTCGGCAGGGTGTTCTGGTGTGGGTGCAAGATGGTCGCATTCACCACCTACAACATCTACACCGACTTCGAGAGCGTCTTCCCCTCCCGTACTACCTCAGCGAGAACGGGCTGGAGGAGGACCAGTGAAGAGACGGCGCCGAAGAAGACGGTGGAGCTGGTGGAGGAGCAGTGAAGGCGGCCAAGAAGACTATCTATATGTAGTGTTTCGTGTGTTGCCCTACCCTATCTATCTAGGGATCTATCTGTATGTAGTGTGAGTTTTTTTTGTGTGTGTGTTGCCCTAACCTATAATCTATATAATCTATATGTATTATGAGTTTGGTGTGTGTTGCCCATGAGGCGAGTTCTATGTAGGTTTTTATCTACGGTTATGTGTGCTAGCTAATTGCACTTAAAAGGTTTTTATCTACGGTTATGTACTTTCTACTACGGTTATGGACTATATACGAACTGGTGCGAATCAACACAACAAAATACTCCTACAAAATATAGGAATCCCTAAAAAACTAAAAAGGCTTATATGTAGAAAAAACTAAAAAGGCTTATACAAATTTTACAATGGTAAAAGTACATCGCTATAATTTTACAATGGCATAAGTAGGGATATTTGATTAGTTCTGTGTAGAAGTTAACGCGCCTCACCAACTCATTTGCTTTCATCTAACTACGTGGAGAACATATTATGTTCCATGCTTATATTATACCCATTGCTAGATGTTTTATATACACTTTATATGGTTTTTATGCATTTTCTGGGACTAACCTATTAACAAGATGCCACCGTGCCAGTTCCCTTTTTTCTGCTGTTTTTAGTTTCAGAAAAGCTGTTAAGGAAATATTCTCGGAATTGCACGAAACAAAAGCCAATACCCCTATTTTCCCCGGAAGCATCCAGAACACCGAAGAGGATACGGAGGAGTGCCACGAGGCGGCCACACCTGTTGGTGGCGCGGCTCCCTCCTTGGCCGCGCCACCACGTGGTGTGGGCCCCTCGGGGGCCCACCTCCTTCGCCCTTTCGTCTATAAAGACCCCCCGACGGGAAAACCCTAAACACCCGAACAGTTTTCCACGATACATTCCAGAGCCGCCGCCGCTGTCAACCCTAATTCGGGAGGGTCCAGAATCTCTTCCCGGCACCCTGCCGGAGAGGGGAATCATCACCGGAGGGCTCTACATCACCATGCCCGCCTCCGGACTGATGCGTGAGTAGTTCATCCTTGGACTACGGATCCATAGCAGTAGCTAGATGGTTGTCTTCTCCTATTGTGCAATCATGTTTAGATCTTGTGAGCTGCCTATCATGATCAAGATCTTCTTTATGTAATGCTAAATGTTGTGTTTGCTGGGATCCAATGAATAATTGAGTACTATGTCATTTGCTTCATTATATATTATGTGAGTGTGTTATTTATGATCTTGCATGCTCTCCGTTACTAGTAGATTCTCTGGCTAAGTAGATGCTTGTGACTCCAAGAGGGGGTATTTATGCTCGATAGTGGGTTCATGTCTTCATTTAATCTGGGGGAGTGACAGCAACCTCTAAGATTGTGAATGTACTGTTGCTACTAGGGATAAAACAGTAGTTCTTTGTCTAAGGATAATTATGCTACTTACATTACACACTTTACTTAATGCAATAATTTGTTGCTTGTAACTTAATACTGAAAGGTGTTGCAGATGCTATCCTGAAGATGGATTATTAGTGATAGATGCAGTTGGATAACGGTATATGTATCATGTTTTAATACCCAAATGAATCTCACACTAGACACCATGACTTGTACATGCATCATTATGCAGTTCTTTATTCTGTCAATTGCCCAGCTGTAATTTGTTTAGCCTCATGTATGCTATTATTATTTATGCAGAGACACCACTAGTGAACTGTGGACCCCGGTTCTTTTCTTTAAACTAATAATACAACCTACTGCAATCCTGTTACTTTCATTCTCTGCAAACAAACATCATTTTCCACACATACGTTTAATCCTTTGTTACAGCAAGCCAGTGAGATTGACACCCTAACTGTTAAGTTGGGACAAAATATCTTGGTTGTGTTGTGTGCAGGTTCCACGCCAACTCAGCGCTTAGCAAAAATTTCTGGCGCAGTTGACACCTTCGGAAGAATTCTAGTTTCCTACTGGTTCGATAACCTTGGTTTCACAACTGAGGGAAAATTTGCTGCTACTACATCATCAAACCTTCCTCTTGGGGTTTCCCAACGTGCCTGTAGAGAATCAAGAATTTCTGGCACCGTTGCCGGGAAAAATAAGCTTTTCTGCGAGGGGAGTCTCTCACTTCCAATCTTTTTATTTTGTTACTGTCTTGCTTAGTTTATTTTTTATTACTATATTTTTTGCTTAATATCAAAAATACAAAAAAAATAGTTACTTGCATTAAATTATTTATTTTGGTTTTGTTTTTTATTTGCTAAAATGAGTACTGCTGAGAATACTAAGTTGTGTGACTTCACTAGCACAAATAATAATGATTTCATATGCACTCCTATTGCTCCACCTGCTTTTAAAGCAGAATTCTTTGAAATCAAACCTGCTTTGTTAAACATTGTTATGAGAGATCAATTTCCTGGTGTCAGTACTGATGATGCTGCCGCCCATCTTAATAATTTTGTTGAACTTTATGAAATGCAAAAATATAAGGATATAGATGGTGATATTATAAAACTGGAATTATTTCCTTTCTCTTTGAGAGGAAAGGCTAAAGAATGGTTGCTTTCATTACCTAGGAATAGTATTGATTCATGGATTAAATGCAAATATGTTTTTATTGGAAAATACTATCCTCCTACTAAGATCATTTCCTTAAGAAGTAGCATTATGAACTTTAAACAATTTGATAATGAACATGTTGCTCAAGCTTGGGAAAGAATGAAATCTTTGGTTAAAAATTGTCCTACCCATGGACTGACTGCTTGGATGATTATCCAAACCTTTTATGCAGGACTGAATTTTTCCTCAAGAAACCTTCTTGATTCGGCTGCTGGAGGTACATTTATGTCCATCACTGTGGGGGCTGCAACAAAACTTCTAGATGATATGATGGTTAATTATTCTGAGTGGCATAGTGACAGAGCTCCTCCAGGTAAGAAGGTAAATTCTGTTGTCCTCTTCTTTGAGTGAAAAGATTGATGTTATTATGGCTATGCTTGTGAATGGTAAATCTCATATTGATCCAAATAATGTTCCCTTAGCTTCTTTGGTTGCACAAGAAGAGCATGTTGATGTGAACTTCATTAAAAACAATAATTTTAACAATAATGCCTATAGGAACAATTATGGTAACAACAACTATAGGCACTATCCTACTGCTAACGGTAATAATTATGCTAATTCCCATGGTAAAATGCCTAGTGAGGAAAGGATTTTAGAAATTGAAAGAGCCACTAAAATTTTTATGCAAACTCACGATGCAGTTGGATAACGGTATATGTATCATGTTTTCATAGAGCTCTCTAATTTTTTTTGTTGTTTTCCATTAAGCCTAACTAGTGAAAATAACACAAGAAACAAAAAGTAATAACTGCAGAATCTAAAGGAAATAACTTCGAGCACTCACACAACAGCAACGGTGCTAGAAAATAGCTTAGTAGCCAGAGGATGTGAGTACCTTTTACCTTACCTCCCCGGCAACGGCGCTAGAAAATAGCTTGATGTCTACGCACGCTTCTATTCTCGTAGATAGTGTTGGGCCTCCAAGAGCAGAGGTTTGTAGAACAGCAGCAAGTTTCCCTTAAGTAAATCACCCAAGGTATATCGAACTCAGGGAGGTAGAGGTCAAAGATACCCCTCTCAAGCAACCCTGCAATTAAGATACAAGAAGTCTCTTGTGTCCCCAACACACCCAATACACTTGTCAGATGTATAGGTGCACTAGTTCGGCGAAGAGATAGTGAAATACAAGTAATATGGATGATTATAAGTAGTAATTGCAATCTAAAATAAAAATGGCAGCAAGCAAACATGTATCAGAACTTGTTGGAAACGGTGTTTCAATGCTTAGAAACAAGGCCTAGGGATCATACTTTCACTAGTGGACATTCTCAACAATGACATCAAAACTGAATAATAAATACTACTCTCAAACACTCTCTTGTTGGATGATAAACACCATTCACTGCGTAGGGCTACAAGAGCACCCTCAAAGTCAGAGTAAACTAACACCACAACGTCATAAAGGAATCACACACGGTGCACATACTGTCACCTTTACAACCGTGAATAACCCCGGAGTTCATATTAAAGTAACCTCTAGAGTGCATAATAGATAAAGAGTAGCATCACATATTCAACTAGATTATAAAACTCATGATCACATAAAAGATCACATCATGGGAGAGAGAGATAGACCACATAGCTACCGTAGATCCCGCAGCCTCGGGGGAGAACTACTCACTCCTCATCGTAGGAGTCAGCAACGGCAATGGAGATGGCGGTGGAGTCGATGGAGATGGCTCCGGGGGCAATTCCCTGTCCCGGCAGGGTGCCGGAACAGAGACTTCTGTCCCCCGAATCTTGTCTTCGATGGCGGCGGCGCTCTGGACCCGTGGAGGAAATATCGAACACCGTCCTAGGGTTTTTGGTCGAAGGGGTATTTGTAGGCGAAAGGGCGAAGGCGGTGGAGCTCCGTGGGCCCCACACCTGTTGCTCGCGCGGCCAGGAAGCCTGCCGCGCGAGCACGTGGTGTCGCCTCCTCGATCGCCCACTTCGTCTCGTGTTCGGTCTTCTGGAACGTTCCCAATTAAAAACGGATTTCAGAAAAGAAATCGTGCGATTCCGAGAATATTTCCTTAAGTACTTTTCTGAAACCAAAAACAGCAGAAAACAGGGAATTGGCACTGTGGCATTTTGTTAATAGGTTAGTCCCAGAAAATGCATAAAATTATATAAAATGCATATAAAACATGTAATAACTTGGTATAATATAGCATGGAACATAAGAAATTATAGATACGTTGGAGACGTATCAACATCCCCAAGCTTAGTTCTACTCGTCCCGAGTAGGCAAGAACGATAAAAGAATAATTTCTGAAGTGACATGCTTTCACACAATCTTGATCACGTAATAATGTAAGGCATGTAAACTGAGATCAAATGAATAAGGGCTGTAGTTTATATTGATATCAAATGAGTAATAAAGAAACAAGTAGTCAAAGCAAAGCAAAGCTTTCAATGATATAGCACTAGATAGCAATCAACTGTGCAAAGTAGATATTAGAGATGATTTAAGCTTCAAGCACAACAATATAATCATCTAATGCTTCCAACAAACATGACAACTTTGTGAAAGGATCAAGTCAAGCAATATCAATATGCACGTAGAAGATCAACTCTTTATTTGTTCAAAAGAAACAAGCAAGCGTTCAACGTTGGTTCCTGGCACCAGGATGTTTTGGCTAAGAGAATGTTAAGGGGGGTTTGGAAGGCCAACGGAAGAAAGTCTTACAAAGCTGCAAGTGATCATTAGACAAGAGGAAGTCTTATAATCGAAGCTATGCAAGGAGTAGTGATTGCCACACAACGGATGCACATAGAGCTATAAGTATATCAAAGCTCTCCAATGGAACTAGTGGGGGTGCATCCAACTTGCTTGCTCACGAAGACCTAGAGCACTTTTGAGGAGGCTCATCATTGGAATATACAAGCCAAGTTCTATAGTGTAAAGTTCCCCACATAGTTATGCAAGTAAGACATGAAAACTCTCTCATATGGAGTAAAGGTGCTAAACATGAGCACAAATGATGATCATAAATGACATGGTGCTATAACATGAGCACAAGTGATGACTATAAATGATATGGTGCTATAACATGAGCACAAGTGTGTGATAAAGAATAGTAATGCTGCCCCCTTTTTATTTTTTTTATTTTTTTTTCTATTTCTCTTTTTTTCTATTTTTTTTTCTTTTTCTGTTTCTCTTTTCGATGGCCTCCATGGCTCTTTTCACTTTTAGGGGCAAGCATCCTAATATGATGATATGACAACACACTAATGATGATATGACAACATACTGATGATACAAGTAGCTAATATGAATGAGACATAATATGTATATGACAACGGTGCCTCTGCCAGTGTAGCAGGTTATGCAATGATCTAGCGTAACATGGGTAAAACCACACATCAGCTTTATAGAATGTTGCAAAGCAATATATGAGTAATGAATGATAACAAGTCATGTAATGCAAGATGGATGTTGCATGGCAATATATCTCGGAACAGCTATGGAAATGCTGTAGTAGGTAGGTATGGTGGATGTTTTGAGGAAGATATTTGGCTTATGTGTAGGAGAACAAGATGAAGATCTCCCACGAGTTTGGATGTACCCACGAAGTATGCACCAACTCTCAATGTGAGAAAGGGCAATGCAAAGTACCGAAGAGGCTAGCAATATGGTGGTGGAAGTGCCATGAAAACCGCAGCCTTAGAACTCACAAGTAAAAAGATTCCAAATAAAAATATGATCTTACAAGGCATAATGAAAATCACTCCAAGAGGTGCTGTGGCAAATGAACAAGTCACTGTTGGGGATCCGACCGTAGCGCATAACACAAAGTCATTACGGTTGCCATTAGCAAATAGAAGTCATATATCATTATGCTATCAACTGGAAATTTAAGTGTGGCACGGCTTCAAGTTTTTCTAGACCAACCATTAATCATTCCACTTTACTAAACCATCATGTTTACCATTAAGCAAATTAATATCTCAAAACAACATCAATGATTCAAGTGACACAATTTAATGATCTACAAGATTATGTATCATTTAGTCATACCATCTACCACATTACATTTTCTGTTCTCAACCAAACACCAATCAACTTATTTAAAAGATAAACTCTCCAAGTAATTAAACAATGAGATATGAGAGTATGATATAATAAAGCTAACAGCTCTAGCAAGAGATGCATGAAAAACAAGAGCTAGAAAGCATTGAAGTAACATAGAAGAATACTCAACAAATATAAGTGAAGAATACGAGTATTCATAAGAAAAGGCGGAGCGTGTCTCTCTCCCACAAAGGAATGCTAGGGTCCATTTTATTCAGAGAATGAAAATAACAAAAACAAAAACAAAAACAAACCGACGCTTCAAGAAAAGCACATAAGAAGTGGCGGAATTAAAATATAGTTTCACTAGAAAGGACCTGATAGTTTGTTGATGAAGAAGGGGATGCCTTGGGCATCCCCAAGCTTTGACGCTTGAGTCTTGTTGAAATATGTTGGGGATGAACCACCGGGGCATCCCCAAGCTTTGGCTTTACTATCCTCTTGATCACATCATATCATCCTTCTCTCTTGATCCTCGAAAACTTCCTCCACACCAAACTTAGAGTAAACTTCATTAGAGGGTTAGTGCACGAAAAATTATGATATTCTGTAGGAACACAATTGCTACCAATACTACTGGACATTAGCTACAGCCACTGATACTTCATAGGATAAAAAGATCCAATCAAAATAGCAAAAGATGCATTGCAAAATAAATGGCAGAATCTGTCAAAAACAGAACAGTCCGTAAAGACGAATTTTTTCGAGGCACTTAACTTGCTCAGATCAGAAAACTCAAAACTAATGAAAGTTGCATATATATCTGAGGATTACGCACAAAAAAGGGCAGATTATTTGGATTTTTCTGTAAAGAGTTACGAATTAAACGGTGAACAGCAGAAAACTGTTTCTGCGCAGGAATCCAAATTTAGCATCAACTTTCTACTAGAGACTTAACTTGGCACAACTTTGCAATAAAATAAAGATACAAAGGAGTATTTGTAGGCGAAAGGGCGAAGGCGGTGGAGCTCCGTGGGCCCCACACGTGGTGTCACCTCCTCGATCGCCCACTTCGTCTCGTGTTCGGTCTTCTGGAACGTTCACAATTAAAAACGGATTTCAGAAAAGAAATCGTGCGATTCCGAGGATATTTCCTTAAGTACTTTTCTGAAACCAAAAACAGCAGAAAACAGGGAACTGGCACTGTGGCATCTTGTTAATAGGTTAGTCCCAGAAAATGCATAAAACTATATAAAATGCATATAAAACATGTAATAACTTGGTATAATATAGCATGGAACGTAAGAAATTATAGATACGTTGGAGACGTATCACTATGCCATCCATCCCACATAAGACGAAACGAATATATATATATATATCAAACATCCCGAGTCATGAAATCTAGCGCATTATGTTCCTTAACAGGACAGGAAGTGCAAAGGAGCGCCTGATAAAGGCGAATTACAGTAACTAATTTCGATACATCAACCTTTTTACTATATTTGTTCGCAGGATATGAGGAACCAAGAAACAGAAGATAAGATACATGGGATTAGAACAACTTGAGCCTATGCCCGACTCTGTGAGTCGCACATAGCCTCGGGGGCTACTCCCATCGGGAGCGCTGGCCGCGCACCCGATGAGCGCTGATCGCGCAACTGACACACTCAAAGTATTAGAAGGACAGACGCACTCGAAGTATTAGAAGGACAGAAGCACTCGAAGTATTACAAGAACAGAAGCACTCGAATTATAACCAAGACAGAAGCACTCGGCGCAGTACCGACTGAAGACTCCAACCAATCATCAAGCATAACGTGCAACTGAAGATCTATAAAGTTATGAGTCCCTGCCCGACTCTTCGAGTCGACCAGGCACTCGAGGGCTACTGACGTGGGTATACCTTCCGGGTACCCCCACTATAACGTATACCGAAGATGAGACCCACCGGGTGGCCCAGCGAAGCCCAAGAAGCTGCTAACTTGAAGGACAAGATAAAGGCTCTCAGTTCGTAGTCTACTAGGACTCGTGTAAAACCCCCCTGGCTGCATATATAAAGACAGGGAGTGGTAGACAAAAAGACAAGCCAACAGATAGACAGAAATAGCCAGGCAACTTCGCCATAGACAGAAAGATATCCGGGCAAACCCCGGCGAGACCACCATAGCCATCACGGCCACCATGTAATCATCATCAATACCAGATCAGACAAGCAGGAGTAGGTCTTTACCTCACAACGAGGGGCCGAACCTGTGTAAACTCTTTGCTTGTCAGCCGTCCGGAACCACCAGCCGCCTACTACTTCTCTCTATACGAAACCCAAGGTTCCTAACCGAGGGATTTGCCGGGTTTACACCCTGTCATCAACCTTGTCATTTGCTTTTAGACAGACTTTCACCAACCGGACTAGTGGCATATACACCGCTTATCCATTAACTTTACAAAAAGAGCTGGCAAATGGGGTGACCAGTCCCAATTAATTACAACTTTAACCGCTGCAGTCTCTTCACATTTTTGCCCTGATCTAATCAGCCAAGCAATGATACTAGTTTTTAACTACATGTGTAAACAAAAGAGATAAGAGGGATGATCTGCCTTGCTGGTAGAAATAACGTCCTTCAATGGGAGCCGCTCTTGAAAGTCTGGTTGACCAGGGGGGTAGAGTGCCCATTACCATTCGTTGACAACGACAAACACCACTCAAAAACTTACTTTTATGCTCTCTATATGATTTCAAAAACCTATAGAAACTAAAGAGCTCTAGCACATGTTGAAGGGGATCGTGTGCAGAAAACAAAAAATTTCCTAGCAACGATATCCTTAAAACATGCCAAGATCTATTCTATGCAGATATAGTAGTACGAACGGAGATCGGAATACATACCCTTGTAGACCGAAAGCGGGATTACGTTCCCGCACGAACGTTGACGATGAAGACCGACGAAGCCGACCTCAAGGTCGTGAAGAGGAAGAAGACCTCCCAGTACCGCTAGCACAGCACCTCGCAGGGCGTTACACACGTACGGTGGAGACGACGGCCTCCGAAGCTCCAGTCCAGGACGAGCAGCGGAAGACTTGGACCGGAACACCAGCAGCGCGGCAGCGGGCTATGGTGGAAGAGATCCCCCTCTCAACTCGGCGCAACTCCGACAAAGGGAATCACGAAATCGAGAGAGAATTGGGAATTAATTGGATGAATTAAAAGGCCAGGGGTGCCCCTCTATATAAAGGCTCCCGGGGGGAGCCAACCTTGCCAGCCAGGCAATGTGGGACTATCCCCCATTGCCTGGTTCGGCCAGGCTGGTGCGCCGGCCCCATGGTGGGCCCCTTTTGGCCCACCTAGGCCGGCCATCATGCCCCCCACCGAATTCCCTAGGGAATTTTCCCCTCTTGGGCCTTCTTTTGACCAGAAGGCCCATTTAGAGAAATCAGCCTAAATAAATTCGAAAATAAATATATAAAATCATATTTAGACATTAATTACACTAATTAATATCAAACATATTATATATAATTTATTCTAGCTCCGAAAACTATTTCGTCGCTGCCCGATCTCCATCGGACCTCTCCCGGGACGTTCCCGGTGATCTCTTTCCTTTCCGGTTGTCTTGTCGAAACCCCTTAAGTGTGTTACCCTAGCGGTTCGATATAATAACAGGTATGATCGAGACTCCTCTCTGATCAACGACTAACTCGTAGGCCTGGACCCCATGAATTAATCCCTGTGATATAACGAATGACTTTCATCTATCAAACCTGAACGTAAAGTCTTAAACCTTTTGCCACAGCGATACTTAGCGTGTCCGAGTGTCGTTCATAGATATCTCCATATCTAGCTGACCTCGTTACCGACAACGCTATCTTCTACTCGTCTATGATTTCATGTCTCCGTGACCTAGTCACATGCTTGCAAGCTCATTAGACATAATCTCACCGAGTGGGCCCTAGAGTATCTGTCCTGCTATGCGGACTGGCAAATCCCGCTCTTGACCCCTCGTCTCAACTACTCCTTTCCGATACCCAAAAGTATCACCGTTATTGTCATACTAATTAAGATACGACGTTTGGTGCAATCAAAGTATCTTCCAGGAATAACAATAAGAGTTGGTCTCACGGTCAAAGGCGTAATGACTACGTCCTACAAATATGGGTATGTCCATCACATCGTTCTCCAACGATATGACTTCCATTGCCGACCGGCGCCATGCCCTATGATCGGGAAACCTCGATCATCGATCGCGCAACGAAACTAGTCTTAGTAGAGGCTACTAGGGACCTGGTTGTTTACGCATCACACCCGTATTAATGTTTCCGCTTAATACGGTTATAGCATGACACAAAAACGTATTATGAACAAACGAGATATGATAAAGAAACACTCTTTATTAATTGCCTCTAGGGCATATCTCCTTCAGTCTCCCACTTGCACTAGAGTACAAATTAATCTAGATTACAACTTGGTAAAAGCCGGACACCCATAGCATCTTGGTGTTTCACGTGCTTGTCAAGCGGAAGAGGCTTCGTCAGAGGATCTGCCACATTCAGATCCGTATGCACTTTGCAAATCTTCACATCGCCTCCTTGTACGTACTGTCGTATCACATGGAAGCGTCGGAGTATGTGTTTGGCGGTGGAGTGAGACCTTGGCTCCTTGGCGTTAGCAATGGCACCCGTATTGTCGCAGAAGAGGACCACGGGGTCTTGCACGCTCGGGAACACTCCAAGTTCAATGATGAACTTCCTCAGCCACACAGCTTCATTCGCGGCTTCGCAAGCAGCAATGTACTCCGACTCCATTGTAGATTGTGCGACGATGGGTTGCTTCCCACTTCTCCAGCACACGGCGCCCCCATTCACCTTGAACACATAACCTGTCTGTGACTTAGAGTCATCGGGGTCTGAGCAGAAACTTGCATCCACGTAACCTGTTACGCCAAGTTCTTCATCGCAGCCACCATAGACAAGGAACATTTCCTTTGTCTTATTGGGATACTTAAGAATGCTCTTAACAGCAATCCAATGCGCCATTCCAGGATTACTCTGGAAACGGCTTGTCAAACTTAGAGCTAATGCCACATCAGGTCTAGTACTTAACATTGCATACATAATCGATCCTATGGCTGAAGCATAAGGATGTTTAGTCATATCGGCCTTATCCTGTTCCGTTACCGGACACTGTGCCTTTCGCAATGTTTTATTCTTGATAACCGGCAGAGAACCCTTCTTTGCCTTCTCCATACCGAAACGCTTCAGTATTTTATCAAGATAAGTACTCTAACTCAACGCTAATAGACGTCTTGATCTATCACGATAGATTTTAATGCCTAAGACGTATGCAGCTTCTCCTAAGTCCTTCATGGAAAACATACTGTTTAAATAACCCTTCACGCTATTCAGAAGTTCCACATCATTCCCAATTAGCAATATGTCATCTACATATAGTGCTAAGAACACAACCGAGCTCCCACTCATTTTCTTGTAAATGCAGGTCTCTTCCAAATTTTGGACAAATCCAAAACCTTTGATCACCTCATCAAAGCGAAGATTCCAGCTCCGAGATGCTTGCTTCAATCCATAAATGGAGCGCTGAAGCTTGCATACCTTGCCAGCATTTTCTGGATCGACAAAACCTTCCGGTTGTACCATGTACAACTCTTTCTCAATGTTTCCATTTAGGAAGGCTGTTTTGACATCCATCTGCCATATTTCATAGTCGTAATAGGCAGCAACTGCTAACAAAAACCGAATAGACTTCAGCATCGCTACCGGTGAAAAAGTTTCATCGTAGTCAATCCCATGAACTTGTCGGAAACCTTTTGCGACAAGCCGAGCTTTATAGACGGTCACATTACCATCAGCATCAGTCTTCTTCTTAAAGATCCATTTATTCTCGACGGCCTTGCGCCCTTCGGGAATATCCATCAAAGTCCACACTTTGTTATCATACATGGATCCTATTTCGGATTTCATGGCTTCTAGCCATTTCTCGGACTCTAGACTCGCCATTGCCTCCTTGTAGTTCGTAGGTTCGTCTTGTTCAATTAACATGACGGTGCAAACCATGTTGCCATACCATTCTGGTGCGATACTAGATCTACCAGACCTACGAGGTAGAACACTTTCCTCGACAGTTTCTCCCACTCCATCTTTGGAGGACGTTTCCGGAACAGCTTCCGTTGCGCCACTCGGAATCTCGAGTTCAGGATCAACGCTCTCATCGAGGTCTACCTTCCTCCCACTTACTCCTTTCGCGAGAAACTCCTTCTCTAGAAAGGTACCGGTCTTCGCGACAAACGTTTTGCCCTCAGCTTGGTTGTAGAAGGTGTATCCTACGGTTTCCCGCGGATATCCTACAAAGACGACTTTCTCCGACTTCGGTTCGAGTTTGTCGGGTTGTAGTTTCTTAACATACGCCTCACAACCCCAAACCTTCAGAAACGATAACTTAGGCTTCTTGCCATACCATAATTCATACGGTGTCGTTTCAACGGATTTGGACGGAGCCCTATTTAAAATGAATGCGGCTGTTTCAAACGCATAACCCCAGAAGGATACGGGCAAATCGGTAAGAGACATCATAGACCGGACACTATCTAGTAGAGTACGATTACGTCACTCGGACACGCCGTTACGTTGCGGTGTTCCAGCAGGCGTAAGTTGGGGTACGATGCCACAACTCTTCAGATGTGTGCCAAACTCAAAACTCAAATACTCGCCACCACGATCGGATCGGAGGTGCTTGATTTTCTTGTTAAGCTGATTTTCAACTTCACTTTGAAATTCTTTGAACTTTTCAAAAGTTTCAGACTTGTGTTTCATCAAATAGATATAACCGTATCTACTCAAGTCATCAGTGAAGGTGACGAAGTAACGATAACCATTGCGTGTCGATACGCTCATTGGTCCACACACATCTGTATGTATGATCCCCAATAAATCCGACGCCCGTTCAACGAAACCTTTGAACGGTGTCCTGGTCATTTTGCCCATAAGGCATGGTTCGCATGTATCGAGGGATCCAAAATCCAACGAGTCCAAAAGTCCATCGGAGTGGAGTTTCTTCATGCGCTTTATACCAATATGACCGAGACGGCAATGCCACATATACATGGCGGTATCATCACTACACTTAATCCGTTTGGCTTCTATGTTATGGATGTGAGTACTACGATCGAGATTCAACAAGAATAAACCATTATTCTCGGGAGCATCAACATAAAAGATATCATTCATATAAATAGCACAACTGCTTGATACTGATTTAAATGAATAACCGTCTTGTAACAGGCAAGACCCACTTATAATGTTTACACTCAACGATGGTACAAAATAACACTTATTTAAAACCAAAACTAATCCCGATGGTAGATGTAGAGGGAGCGTGCCGACAGCCACCACGTCGACTCTCGATCCGTTGCCGACGCGCATCGTCACCTCATCCTTAGCCAGCCGCCGTTTATTCCGTAACTCCTCCTGAGAGTTACATATATGAGCAACAGAACCAGTATCAAATACCCAAGTGTTGCTACGGGCGGATGTAAGGTACACATCTATAACATGTATATCAAATATACCTTGCTCTTTTTCGACTATCTTGCCAGCTTTCCTATCCTCCAGGTACTTGGGGCAGTTGCGCTTCCAGTGACCTTTTCCCTTGCAGTAGAAGCACTCCACGCCAGCTCTGGGACCAGATTTGTTAGTCTTGGGCTTGGCAACCAGTTTGCCCTCCCTCCTGGACTTCCAACTCTTCTTTCCCTTGCCACCGGTGACGTGGGGCTACCTTTCGAACAGCCCACGATGAGGCTACCTGGGCCGCGCCAAGGACACGGAGAAGCCCACAGAAGGCCCACTCGGGGTATCACGTATCCTGATCCAACTCGGTTAGGTTTCATAACCTTCCATATCTGTAACCGACCACCCGAGACCTGGCTACCTATAAAGCCAGGAGGGTGGCTCGTCCAAAGGGAGACACAACGCCGCCACAAACCCTAGCGAGATCGCAATCTCGCCATTGTAATCGCTACTCGCATCAATAATCAGACAAGCAGGAAGTAGGGTGTTATCCTCCGGGAGCCTGAACCTGGGTAAATCCTTGCTTGTCAGCCGTCGTGACTACCAACGCTCATCTCCTTCCTCATCAATCAACCTGGGGTGTAAAACCCTGGGACTTGTCGAGTTAACCCCTCGTCAACCGGATTTCTTAAAATCGACGGTCTTGTTGACCATCAACAGCGTGTGCTCCTTCTTGATCTCCACCTCAGCAGTCTTGAGCATCACGAACACTTCACCCAGGGACTTAGCCATGCCCTGCATGTTGTAGTTCATGACGAAGCCTTTATAGCTAGGGGGCAACGATTGCAGCACCCTATCAATCGCCAGCTCATCGGGAATCTTGCATTCCAGAGCATTCAGGCGTTGAACGTAGCCAGACATCTTGACCACGTGCTCGCTCACACTGCTATGCTCCTCCATCTTGGCCGAGAAGAAAAGCTCGGAAGCTTCATATCTCTCAGCCTTAGCCTGCGGCGCAAAGACAGCCTTGAGATCAGAAATTATCTCGAAGGCACTCATCTTCTCAAAGCGCTTCTGCAGGTCGGCTTCCATGGCGTAGAGCATGCCACTCTGGACAAAGGCGGAGTCCTCCGATTTGGTATGGAAGACCTTCTTCTCATCCTCAGAGGCTCCATCTGCGGGAGGGTCACCTATGGCGGCCTCAATGACGTAGGCCACCCTATGGGGAGTGAGGAGGATCCTCAGGTTGCGGAACCAGGCCATGAAGTTTGACCCATTGGTCTTAAGCTTTTCTTTCTCAAGGAACAGACCTAGGTTAAACGAGGGGCGAGACATCTACAATGGAATTTGCAACAACATAAGACTTTGTTCATAATAATTTTGAGTTATAGTATTTTTAGAAAATAACTAACATAACTCCCACTCAAACGAACATCCCTTCTGGTCGTTTAAGCGATTACACGACCCCCATCCATTGCACCACCCCTCATCGTCAGAGCCGGCAGCACAACTTCAAGGGTAGACAATTGTCCATCACAACAACTCTGTGACTCATGCTCGACCTTTCGGCCTCCGTGTTCCGAGGCCATATCTGCATATGCTAGGCTCGCCACTATAACCTCCACGTAAGGCTTGTGCAACATGGCTTACACCCACTGTATGCGAACGACGATATGTCTGACACCCGATCGTCACGGCCTGCCTCATAACGTAGAACTTTCTTGGTGGTGCTCGTTGGAGGAAGAACACTAGTGGTATTTTTGAAGGGATCATCTTATATATGACTACCGCCGTGTAACTAATATATACTAATATATATAATCACACAATATAAGATGCACACAAAACATCAAATGTAATGCGATGTGATATAGTCCATTGCGCCATGGTCTTCTTGGCGCCCGCAGTTCATAAACAATTTAATAAACCTACCTTGACCATATCACATAGCCCCTGCAAAATAAAGTTAGACGCTTCTACTTTATCTTTTGCA
This sequence comes from Poa annua, assembly GCA_026929855.1. Taxonomy (NCBI): domain Eukaryota; kingdom Viridiplantae; phylum Streptophyta; class Magnoliopsida; order Poales; family Poaceae; genus Poa; species Poa annua. Next base: position 45,715,343 of record CM049434.1, read on the forward strand.
TATTTTACGTGGCTTGGGGCTGTCGTAAATAGAACCGCTTCATACCTACGAACCTTATGACCACAACAACGATCCTATAATTGCATGTTTAAGCATCCCTTTCGGGCCCTCCATTGAAAATGCAAGACCAACTAAAGAGAGAGAAACTGACACCCGCCAGCCACATATACGGTACAAGCCGTATGTCAGTAGTGGAACCAGTCTCGCGTAAGCGTACGCGTAAAGTCGGTCCGGGCCGCTTCATCAACTCGATGCCGCTGGAATCACAAGTGCACGCTAGAGGGTAGCAAATAACAGGAACGGTGCCCCCGTGCAGAACACGGGTTCTAACAGCGTACAGCTATATCTACGATAGATCGGCTCTGATACCACTGAAGGGGATCGTGTGCAGAAAACAAAAAATTTCCTAGCAACGATATCCTTAAAACATGCGAAGATCTATTCTATGCAGATATAGTAGTACGAACGGAGATCGGAATACATACCCTTGTAGACCGAAAGCGGGATTACGTTCCCGCACGAACGTTGACGATGAAGACCGACGAAGCCGACCTCAAGGTCGTGAAGAGGAAGAAGACCTCCCAGTACCGCTAGCGCAGCACCTCGCAGGGCGTTACACACGTACGGTGGAGACGACGGCCTCCGAAGCTCCAGTCCAGGACGAGCAGCGGAAGACTTGGACCGGAACACCAGCAGCGCGGCAGCGGGCTATGGTGGAAGAGATCCCCCTCTCAACTCGGCGCAACTCCGACAAAGGGAATCACGAAATCGAGAGAGAATTGGGAATTAATTGGATGAATTAAAAGGCCAGGGGTGCCCCTCTATATAAAGGCTCCCGGGGGGAGCCAACCTTGCCAGCCAGGCAATGTGGGACTATCCCCCATTGCCTGGTTCGGCCAGGCTGGTGCGCCGGCCCCATGGTGGGCCCCTTTTGGCCCACCTAGGCCGGCCATCATGCCCCCCACCGAATTCCCTAGGGAATTTTCCCCTCTTGGGCCTTCTTTTGACCAGAAGGCCCATTTAGAGAAATCAGCCTAAATAAATTCGAAAATAAATATATAAAATCATATTTAGACATTAATTACACTAATTAATATCAAACATATTATATATAATTTATTCTAGCTCCGAAAACTATTTCGTCGCTGCCCGATCTCCATCGGACCTCTCCCGGGACGTTCCCGGTGATCTCTTTCCTTTCCGGTTGTCTTGTCGAAACCCCTTAAGTGTGTTACCCTAGCGGTTCGATATAATAACAGGTATGATCGAGACTCCTCTCTGATCAACGACTAACTCGTAGGCCTGGACCCCATGAATTAATCCCTGTGATATAACGAATGACTTTCATCTATCAAACCTGAACGTAAAGTCTTAAACCTTTTGCCACAGCGATACTTAGCGTGTCCGAGTGTCGTTCATAGATATCTCCATATCTAGCTGACCTCGTTACCGACAACGCTATCTTCTACTCGTCTATGATTTCATGTCTCCGTGACCTAGTCACATGCTTGCAAGCTCATTAGACATAATCTCACCGAGTGGGCCCTAGAGTATCTGTCCTGCTATGCGGACTGGCAAATCCCGCTCTTGACCCCTCGTCTCAACTACTCCTTTCCGATACCCAAAAGTATCACCGTTATTGTCATACTAATTAAGATACGACGTTTGGTGCAATCAAAGTATCTTCCAGGAATAACAATAAGAGTTGGTCTCACGGTCAAAGGCGTAATGACTACGTCCTACAAATATGGGTATGTCCATCACATCGTTCTCCAACGATATGACTTCCATTGCCGACCGGCGCCATGCCCTATGATCGGGAAACCTCGATCATCGATCGCGCAACGAAACTAGTCTTAGTAGAGGCTACTAGGGACCTGGTTGTTTACGCATCACACCGTATTAATGTTTCCGCTTAATACGGTTATAGCATGACACAAAAACGTATTATGAACAAACGAGATATGATAAAGAAACACTCTTTATTAATTGCCTCTAGGCATATCTCCTTCACATGTTTGTATCCCTGCTTCCCTCTGTGAAGGGCCTATCTTTTACTTTATGTTGAGTCAGTTTACCCACTTCTTTCTATCCCCGAAGCAAACACTTGTGTCAACTGTGTGCAACAATTCTTATATGCTTACTTATTGCACTTGTTATATTTCTTTGTGTTGACAACTATCTATATGATATACATGTTCAAAAGTTGAAAGCCAATGCTGAAACTTATATCTTCCTTTGTGTTGCTTCAATGCTCTTTTACTTAGAAACTATTGCTTTATGAGTTAACTCTTATGCAAATCTTTTTTATGCTTGTTTGAAAGTACTATCCATGAAAGTTTTTACTTATATGGTGTAGTTGTTTACTCCTTGTCTATTTGTTAGCAAACTATAAACCATTGCCCTGGGTCACTTCATTCATAACATGAGCTTTACATTATTATATGATCAAGATTGTGTGAAAGCATGTCACTTCATAAATTATTCTTGTTATCGTTTTACCTACTCGGGACGAGTAGAACTAAGCTTGGGGATGCTTGATACGTATCAAACGTATCTATAATTCTTATGTTCCATGCTTATATTATACCCATTGCTACATGTTTTATATACACTTTATATGTTTTTTATGCATTTTCTGGGACTAACCTATTAACAAGATGCCACAGTGCCAGTTCCCTGTTTTCTGCTGTTTTTGGTTTCAGAAAAGCTGTTAAGGAAATATTCTCGGAATTGCACGAAACAAAAGCCAATACCCCTATTTTCCCCGGAAGCATCCAAAACACCGAATAGGATACGGAGGAGGGCCACGAGGCGGCCACACCTGCTGGTGGCGCGGCTCCCTCCTTGGCCGCGCCACCACGTGGTGTGGGCCCCTCGGGGCCCCACCTCCTTCGCCCTTTCGCCTATAAAGACCCCCCCCCCCCCCGACGGGAAAACCCTAAACACCCGAACACTTTTCCACGATACGTTCCAGAGCCGCCGCCGCCGTCAACCCTAGTTCGGGAGGGTTCAGAGGCTCTTCCCGGCACCCTGCCGGAGAGGGGAATCATCACCGGAGGGCTGTACATCACCATGCCCGCCTCCGGACTGATGCATGAGTAGTTCATCCTTGGACTCCGGGTCCATAGCAGTAGCTAGATGGTTGTCTTCTCCTATTGTGCCATCATGTTTAGATCTTATGAGCTGCCTATCATGATCAAGATCATCTTTACGTAATGCTACATGTTGTGTTTACTGGGATCCGATGAATAATTGAGTACTATGTCATTTGCTTCATTATATATTATGTGAGTGCGTTATTTATGATCTTCCATGCTCTCCATTACTAGTAGATGCTCTGGTCAAGTAGATGCTTGTGACTCCAACAGGGGGTATTTATGCTCGATAGTGGGTTCATGTCTTCATTTAATCTGGGGGAGTGACAGCAACCTCTAAGAATGTGAATGTACTGTTGCTACTAGGGATAAAACAGTAGTCTTTGTCTAAGGATAATTGTGCTACTTACATTACACACTTTACTTAATGCAATAATCTGTTGCTTGCAACTCAATACTGAAATGTGTTGCGGATGCTATCCTGAAGCTGGATTATTAGTCATAGATGCAGTTGGATAACGGTCTATGTATCATGTTGTAATGCCCAAATGAATCTCACACTAGACACCATGACTTGTACATGCATCATTATGCAGTTTTTTATTCTGTCAATTGTCCAGCTGTAATTTGTTTACCCTCATGTATGCTATTATTATTTATGGAGAGACACCACTAGTGAACTGTGCACCCCGGTCCTTCTCTTTAAACTGATAATACAACCTACTGCAATCATGTTACTTTCATTCTCTGCAAACAAAAATCATTTTCCACACATACGTTTAATCCTTTGTTACAGCAAGTCAGTGAGATTGACAACCTCACTGTTAAATTGGCACAAAGTATCTTGGTTGTGTTATGTGCAGGTTCCACGCCAACTCAGCGCTTAGCAAGAATTTCTGGCGCAGTTGAAATCTTCGGAAGAATTCTAGTTTCCTACTGTTTCGATAACCTTGGTTTCACAACTGAGGTAAAACTTGCTGCTACTACATCATCACACCTTCCTCTTGGGGTTTCCCAACGTGCCTGTAGAGCATTACTAAGTGAGAGAATACGCGCCGATAAACGGGTGGAGATTCCCTGACTTTGAAATCCTGACTTAGTCCTGAATTTGAGTCACTTACTTCTGGGCCCCACAAATGATGAACCCCACATGTCAATGGCTCAAAGTCAGGTGACTCAAAGTGCGACCGATCATTCCTTCATACATTCAGAGTTTCTGTCGAAACTGAATACATTCAGAGTTCAACACTAAGGTTCCATGACATGGATTAAGCTAAACAGTACCAACAACACACTACAAACATCTCTAACGAGAGATCAGCATCAAGTAAAAAAAACCGAGAGCAAGTACACCAACATAAAATCCTAAAGCTATCAAATTTGATTGGTTCTTCAATTCAATCATCCGCTTCAAGTTCTTGTTGAGCATCTTCAATTCCCCTTCAGTTCCGCAACCCCCACCGTCGGGGTTCTCCAAAGCCGACGCATTGAGCTCGCGGGTTCCGTCCCCCCCCCCCCCCCCCCCCAAAGTCAGATCTAACCTGCCCCTCCGGCTTGCTCTCGCATTTGATGAACTCGCGCCCAAAATTCCCATTCCTGTGCTCCTTCGAAGTCAACCGCTTGAGTGGCGCAACCCGTGGGCACTCATTGCATCGAAGAAAGAAGCAGAGAAATCGCCGGAGAGGAAGAAGCAGAGGAATGGGGAATGGCTGCTCTGCGCCTTTGGCTGTCAGATGGAGAAGAGGGAGATTTGACGATTTGGCACATAGTATTTTGCAGTTTTAATATTTGCAACATGTTGTTTCACTGACATGTGGTGGTCATGTGCAAATAATCCAATGTAAACTGGGGCAGATCGTAAAAATCCCGACAAGGACAATCGCGGCCAATCAGCATGCAGAACCCCGATGGCGCGGATCGCTCTCTAGTATCATATCTAACGGATGCAGTTTGGCGCTAGGGTTAGATCGACGGCTAGAGTCAGTCAACGGGGTTTCGAGCACAGTCAACCGAGTTTGAAATGACCATAACTAATTCAAAAAAATCGGAAAAATATAAATCCAGCGTAGTTCATCTAGTTATAAGACATAGTTACCAAAAAAATATATAAACTCGGCATAGGGTCATTTTTTTTTGGGAAAACCCACTTTTTGAAGTGAGGCGTCGAAATCAAGTTCAAATGAGCATAAATAATTCAAAGAAATCGAAAAAATGTGAAACCAGCGCACATTGTCGTATTATGTGACATAGTTATGAGAAAAAAAAAACATGGGTTTGGTCATTTTCATCAAAAATGGTTCGCACAAATGAGCTATCATGTACACAGAGTTATAGAGTTCGTAGGAGAGTGAGAGAGGGTTTCGGTTTCGATAAAATCAAAATAAATCAAAAAAATCAGAAAAGTTTCATTTCATTGTTACCAAGAAGGATCTGCAATTTGTTTTTCATTTTCATATTTTAAACTTCTTTTGGAGACGCTCAAAGTGGGTTTGACCGGGTTTGACCAGACATTCAAATGAGAATCCAAAAAAATCAAAAAATGTGAAACCAGCGCACATTGTCGTATTATGTGACATAGTTATGAGAAAAAAAATTAAACCTGGGTTTGGTCATTTTCATGAAAAACTTGATTACAAATAGGGTCGTTTACCCTAGCTTTCGAGCTCGTTTCTAGCACATTTCTCATTTTCATGAAAAAATTGATTACAAAAATTTGAATTCTGACTCAAATAAGATAACAATGTACAAGCAACATTATTACAACTGATAAGTTTTCACAGTAGCTCAAATTGACAACACACATGTTCAAATTATACAAATCTGTAAAGTTCAAATTCAAAGCTTCGACTTGCTCCTTGTGTTCGCAGCTGGCTTCACCGACTTGCTCCTGGTTTCCCTAGCTGAGATGCTCCTTGTATTCATCTTTACTTGGGGTTGTGGCCGCCGTGGAGGTGTTGATGGAGTACTTCCACCCGCCGAGCGTTTGACGACCAATTGTCGGTCAACTGTGGGTTCAATTATATTCAAAGGAATAACTGGAATAATTACCACCTCCTCTTCCTCTCTTATAGCTTCAAAAGCATCAAAAGCCATGGTTTCAAATTCTAAGGCATCTTCAGTTTCTTCATCTCTAGGCCTTTTCTCCCTAGAGCTAATGTCTCCTCTAGGTGCTTCAATCTCCATTGTTGCTGCATTCTCCTCTGCATCTTCAATCTCAATTGCTGCTGCATTCTCCTCTGCATTGGCTGATGTCCATCTTTCCTCCTCTCCAAATGATGCATCCACTGGATTTGTACAAAGCCTAGCAATATGCCCAAGAACTCCACATTTTCTGCAAGCACGCTTTTTTCGTACACGACCCTCCTCACCCGCTCTGAACGTGTTTTTCTTTGGTCTTCCTGGTGGTCTAGTCAATACAGGAGGGTGGAGTTTGAACCCTGGATCTACTATATTCCATTTATCTTTTCCCAATAGTGCAGGCACATTGTCAGCATAAGCAGGCCTAAATTTGGCAACAGAGAAATACTCAGAGCAATATTGATCAACATCTCCATCTGCACCCCTGATAACATTCATCATATGTAGGGCATGTATGCATGGCTTACCACGGATCTGCCATTGCCTACAACTGTAGTCTCTAGTAGTTAGATTTAGAGGATACCTCCATAACCTATTTTTATTGTCAGTATAGGCTACCTCAGCCTCATATTTACCAGATCGAATGCATTTCATTTCCAGTCCTCTCGCCTTCAAATGCAATGCCTTAATCAGTGATGGGAGCATTTGATGACCAACATATTGTGTTTCTGTAATTCTTTTGCGAAGAGCCATCTTTATCATGATCATCTGCCTAATCTTGTCAAATGCTTGCAACAACAAGAGCCCTTTCACTGATTTAAACTTTGCATTGAAGCATTCTGCAAGGTCACTGGTCACATAATCTACTTTGCAGATTTCATTGAAGTTGCTTCTTGACCACTGATGTCTACGCACGCTTCTATTCTCGTAGACGGTGTTGGGCCTCCAAGAGCAGAGGTGAACGGACAGATGTCGCCTAGAGGGGGGGGGGTGAATAGGCGATTAAAAACTTTTTCCGGGGAGCCGGAATTTCCGAGCCAAGATGGACCGGAAATTCCGGTATGCTTGATAAAGGCGGAATAAAACTAGTGTTTTACTTTAGCAAGCATACAACCTAAATATACTAGGTTCACCTATGTGCACCAACAACTTATGCTAAGCAATACAAGTAACAAGGTGATAGCAAGATATATATATATGACTTCAAGCACGAAGGCTATCACAATGTAAAGTGCAGAAGTAAAGGGCTCGGGTATAGAAATAACCGAGGCACGCGGAGACGAGGATGTATTCCCGAGTTCCACCCAAAGGGTGTACGTCTCGTTGGAGAGGTGTGCGCAACCACAACAGGTTAGCCGCAACGCCACCAAGGCTCACCTTCTTCTCCTGATGAACTCAACCACAAAAGGTTGCGAGTTCACCTTCCACTATTGATCCCCTTTTGGGCGGAGATCGAATCCCTTACAACAATCTTGAGGCACACACCCACAACTTAATTGGGGGCTCCCAAGTCTTGAGGCACACACCCACAACTTAATTGGGGGCTCTCAAGTGACCACAAAAGGTCTTGACCACAAAAGGTCTTGGCCACAAAAGGCCGGCCACAAAAGGCGTCTAGGGTCCAATGACCCAAGAGTAACAAGCTCACAAGTATCACCACCACGAATCCTCGTGGAGGGCTCAAACCGATGCAAATGCAATGGCAAGAGCACACGAAGTGCTCAAGTCCTTCACTCTCAAATTCCAACAAAGCAACAAATGCTTATGAGGGAATAAGAGATGAAGAACAAAGAAAACCACAAAGGAGTCAAATCCCTCACTCCCAAATCCCACCAACAGCAACTAATGCTTATGGGGGGAGAAGAGAGGAAGAACAAGGAGAAGAACCACAAAGGAACTCCAAGATCTAGATCCACTAGGTTCCCCTCACTTAGAGGAGAGATGGATTGGTAGGATTGTAGATCTAGATCTCCTCTCAACTTTCCCTAAAGAATATGCAAGAATCTATGGAGGGATTGAGAGGGAAGTGAGCTTTCCAAGGTCAACAATGGAGTAGGAGAGAGGGGAAAGTCGTGCTGCCTTGGATTGGCTGAGGAAGAAGAAGGGGAGGGGTATTTATAGCCCTCCAGGAAAAATAGCCGTTGGCTGTTTCGACTCCCGGAAATTCCGGTGTAAGTGAGACTCGGAAATTCCGGTCACCCGGAATATCCGGTCAACGAAAATCTCCGAGCTGAATTTCCGGTAGGAGTCAGTGCCGAAAACAATTCTTTCCTTAGCCGTTTTCGCGAGGCTCTTTGAGGGCAACTCGGAAATTCCGGGTCATCAAAATATCCGACCACAATTTCCGGTTGAGTTCAGCACCTCTTTTCCTTCTTTCCTTAGCCGATTTCTTGGACGAGTTGGGGAACCGGAAATTCCGGTGGAACGAAATATCCGGCCCCAATAATCCGGTTCAGAACAGCCAAACTAAAACCGCTATAACTTTTGCAAATGAACTCCGAATGAGGTGAAACCAAGTTTGTTGGAAAGATAGCGACGAGCACAGGGCTACAAAAAGTGGAAATATTGCATCCCATAAATAGAGCAAAGTCACCACACATGGCAAGGTGTGGGACTTTCCTCATGGTCGAACCGGCAATATTTCCGCCACCGAAAACGCAAGAAGTTTGCCAAAGTAAAACCGTTTTCGAAGCACTTGGGCTTGTCATGAGGAACACGACAAGCACCAAAACCCAACATCCAAAACACAACAAGATGAACGAATGAAATCCCGATTTGGATGAGCTAGCGCTTGGCATGAAGATGAACCAAGCTCTAATTCCTCATATGGATAAAAGCCAAATAAGAACCAAGAAATATGATATGCCAAGTATGCAAAGGTTTGAGCTCTCCACAACGATGCGATCAAGTTACTCACTTGAGAGCCCCTCTTGATAGTACGCCTATCTATCCTATAGCCCTATCAAGATCATACCTTTGCCTTGAGCATTCCACTTGAGTTAGATGATGACTATCTTGATCTCTTCAAGTGGATCACCTTTCTTGATTGCGCTTGCTAGCACATGCTTGATGAAGACATCTCCAAATACTCCCCCATACTCCATTATGGGAGAGTCTCGCTTAGCTTCGTCTTCATGCCTCCATTGCAAGCTCCAAGCATAGGATCTCTTCAAGAGCTTCTCTTGGTCCATGAGCTATATGAAATCTTCATTTGATGCAAGCCCATGGGAAGATACCTAACCCCACATAAAGATACCACACACACATATCATGGGTTAGTTCACAAAGCTATATGGACAAGTGATTACCATCCCAAGAGATACATGATCCCACTTGGGACATCTTGTGGCTTTGTGTGTTGATCAACATCTTAATCAACCTTGTATCTTCCAAACTTTCTTTGCTAATATGATGTCTTGACTCCTTCAAGACATACTTGCATTGTGCTCAACTCAACCCATGACCATCCATCATATACACCTTTAGATGGAACCTTGGTCATCAAATAAGCTTCAAGAGTCCAACACATGAACTCCACTATTTGCATGGACAAGATCTATAAAGATATCTCAATGCAAACATTAGTCCATAGAGGTTGTCATCAATTACCAAAACCACACATGAGGGAAAATGCTCTTTCAAGAGGTTTGTAGAACAGCAGCAAGTTTCCCTTAAGTGAATCACCCAAGGTTTATCGAACTCAGGGAGGTAGAGGTCAAAGATATCCCTCTCAAGCAACCCTGCAATTAAGATACAAGAAGTCTCTTGTGTCCCCAACACACCCAATACACTTGTCAGATGTATAGGTGCACTAGTTCGGCCTAGAGATAGTGAAATACAAGTAATATGGATGATTATAAGTAGTAATTGCAATCTGAAATAAAAATGGCAGCAAGCAAACATGTAGCAAAACTTGTTGTAAACGGTGTTTCAATGCTTAGAAACAAGGCTTAGGGATCATACTTTCACTAGTGGACATTCTCAACAATGACATCAAAGCTGAATAATAAATACTACTCTCAAACACTCTCTTGTTGGATGATAAACACCATTCACTGCGTAGGGCTACAAGAGCACCCTCAAAGTCAGAGTAAACTAACACCACAACGTCATAAAGGAATCACACATGGTGCACATACTGTCACCTTTACAACCGTGAATAACCCCGGAGTTCATATTAAAGTAACCTCTAGAGTGCATAATAGATAAAGAGTAACATCACATATTCAAGTAGATTACAAAGCTCATGATCACATAAAGATCACACCATGGGAGAGAGAGATAAACCACATAGCTACCGGTACAGCCCGCAGCCCCGGGGGAGAACTACTCACTCCTCATCGTAGGAGTCAGCAACGGCGATGGAGATGGCGATGGAGTTGATGGAGATGACTCCGGGGGCAATTCCCCGTCCCGGCAGGGTGCCGGAACAGAGACTTCTGTCCCCCGAATCTTGTCTTCGATGGCGGCGGCGCAGCGGAACTCTTCTCGGGAAAAGGCTTATTGTTTTAGGGTTTTCACGTCGGGGGGTTTATATGGGCGAAGGCGGTGGAGGCCCGAAGCCACGTCCTCAGGTGCTGGCGCGGCAGGGGGGGGAGCCGCGCCCCCACCTGTTGACGGCGCCTCGGCGCCCTCCTTCGTTTCCTCTTCGGACTTCTGGAACGTGTCGGAAAAATAGGGACTTCGGCATAAAAATCGTCCAATTCCGAGAATATTTCCTTAAGTGGTTTTCTGAAACCAAAAACAGCAGAAAACAGGGAACTGGCACTGTGGCATCTTGTTAATAGGTTAGTCCCAGAAAATGCATAAAACCATACAAAGTGTATATAAAACATGTAGCAATTGGTATAATATAAGCATGGAACATAAGAAATTATAGATACGTTTGAGACGTATCGACCACACCTTGCCATGATGTGCATCCATGTACTGCTTCACAAGAGGACTTTGAGCATACAACACTCTCAAATGGTGTTCATGCTTCCTTTTGCTGCATGTGTATGATGCTGGCCATAAGTTCTCATCATAAACTTTACCTTTGAACTTCTTTTTGAAATTCTGCGCTAGGTGTCGCATACATTCCCTATGCTCCACTCCAGGGAATACAATTTCTACTGCACTTTCTAAACCCTTGCAAGAATCTGTGTGTATAGCTAAACCTGGGGGTGCGCCTATAACGTTGCGCAATTGTTGCAGAAACCAGACCCAACTTTCCTCGGACTCTGCCTCCACCACACCAAATGCAACTGGAATAGCCAGTTGTGTCCTTCTACCGCACAAGCTGCTACTAGCTGTCCTCTCCATCTTCCAGTCAAATGTGTAGCATCTACGGCCAAATAGGGCCTGCAACCATCTAGAAACCCCTGCCAGCAAGCCTTGAAACAAACAAAAGCCCTTCTGAAGCAATCCTTCTCAAATGACTTCCCTTTTAATTTGAAGGGAACTATATGCTTGTCAATCTCTACAACACTCCCTGGACTAGCCATCTCCACTTCAGCTTTGAAGGTGTAAAGCAGCTGAAAACTGTCACTCCATTGACCATTAATTCTGTCAAGAGCCCTTTCCCTACCAATGAAAATTCTCATGTAAAGGATTGTTATCTTGTACTTCTCAAAAAGCTTCGCATGGAGTGTTGTTGGACCAAGTCCGGGTTCTTCCCTCAGCCAATCCAATATTGCATCTTCCACCCACCTAGTTTTTGCTAGCTTGCTCTTTGCCTTCCCCCCTCCCCCTCCAGGTGGACATGTGTGCTTGTGTGGGTTTGTCTTTATCTGAAACAAAATAAAAGGGTCAACAACAATTGAGAAACATTACTCAATGGTCTGAAACAAAATTACTCACTGAAATTGGATTACCTGAATCAATTGGCTCTTTAACATACGAGATGCATGCAACCTCCACCTACACCTATCATATGGACAAAAAACAGTGAACCTTTTCGGCTCACTCCTTTTAACCGCATAGGTGTTTTCTTTTAGAATGCACCATGTTGTCACTGCATTCCGACAGTCCACCATGCATTGGAACATGGTGCCTTCAGTAAGCTCGGGTTCTTCCCTATTCCACTCAATTGCTGGCATGTCCTCACCATCGTATTCAGCATCGATTAAGTTGTCCATGTTCTCCTCGTTCTCTTCATCGTCAGTGTCATCAAACCTAGCTCGGCTTATGGGCTCCTCCGGATATTCATCATCCACTGCTTGCTGACTGGCTATATCTATCAGTTCAGGGAACATCATCTCGTCTTCATCATCATTTGCAAGCACTTCCTCGTCAGGTTCTGCATCTTCCTCTACTACGGAAGGTACACGAGAAGCAGCAGCTGAATCAGCTGCAGAATTAGCAGCAGGCCTGTTGTGGCTTTCAGAACCACTTGCTTTACTTGGTGTCGACCTACAAGGAGTGCCGGGGTGCTGGCTGTTAGCAGAAATAGAGGATTTCTGAACTCCCTTCCCCTTCACCCGTTTTGCGCTCGGCAGAACCACCAAGATATGGATTTCCCGAATCGGCTGCCAGCATTCAGACTAAATAGCAACCTCATATGCTCGTCGCAAGTTAGTGGGAGAAATCTTTGCTCGTCACTGTTGAAATAATTCAGTTCAACAACATCGACATCGCTCTAGGGATAGATGTTACGTTGCGCAGCTTGAAAATCTGCGAAAGATATGCTGGTTTCTACCACTTTGGGATAGAAAAATGTAGAAATCAAACGTTGTTTAGTACCCCACAGTACACTAGTTTCCATACTAATTGTCAGCCGGAAAGCAATCGCGGGATCAATCCTATTTAGTTCAAACAAAGGCTGCAGTTAGGCCGGGTACAATTGAGCAAAATTAGAATGATTAAAGCTGGCACAATTGAAATACGGCCTCTAACACGATTTAGAAAGTCAATTCGAGGGGAAACGGTGCTTACCCAGGTGTAATCCATGAATTATCTGCCGCGGATTCGACCCAATCCTCTCCACGGTCGACGGCCTTCCGGGCGTCCTCACTCAACATCAACATCGCTTCTTAATCCCACACGGGGGCGCATGTTAGAAATAGCGTAGACGCGGAGTCACCGCTGAACGGAATATGAATATGGTGGAGGGAACGACGGAGGCAGACGCGGCACGGCGCCGGCGGGCGGGCGGCGCGGGGCGGCATTGTAACTCGATCTGTTTCGGGTTCAGACAAGCTTATAATTAAAAAAACAAAAAGAAAAAGGTTCAGACAAGCTGCTCAATACGTGTATCCTTGCGGTCCCACCTGTCAAGGAACGGTCAATGCACGGTCAAGACCGCAACACGCAGCCGAGCGCGGGCCCCACTAGTCAAAGTTAACGGTCAAGACGGCAAACGTCCGCTATGACCATTTGTGAGAGTTTCGGCTAATGAAGTGGGGAAAACTGCGCACAAGTTTGGAGCGTGGAGAACTAAGAAACGAGGGGCACAGATTTAAATATCCCTATTAATGTACGCCTTCGGGGGTCGGTGGTTTTTGTGTTCTTGAGGCAAGCCGCCTCTAGCCTGCTGCCAGTCCATCTGGGATCATCCACATTCTTCCTTGCCGTGCTGGTGGACGTGTAGTCCCGGCCAGATTGCATCTACCTGAGATCACAAACTGCTGTTTGGGTTTTCCTGTGTAAGTGCTTTGCTACTTGATTGATTGAGCGTATTAGGAGAGATATACATAACTGCAGCTACTTTTTTTTTTACGCAAAAAACAGTAGGGAAGACCCCTGCTGTTTCATTTTCCATTTTCTATTAAAACTGCCACACAGGCTGATATTTACATTATTACATGGGAGCAAAAAGAGATCATAAGGTATCTAGCCATTGTTGCATACCCTCTCTAAGACTAGGTTTAGCCCTATGCATAATAAGACTAAAGGACTCCTTAAACATGCCAAAGCATCTGTCCAAACTAATAGCCTCATTGTCGAAAATGATTTTATTCTTGTGGTTCCATAAACTCCAGCAGCCAATTAGCCAATTATTAATGCCTCCTTAATGTAGATAAAATTCTGCCTCTGCTTCCCCTCAATCAACATGTCAATAACCTCCATTCTAGTATCCCAAGCCAAATTCAGGTTCTCCCAAAAAGATTGACTAAACTCACAGTCAAAGAATAAGTGAATCAACTCCTCTCTTTGACCCAATGTGCATAGAACACAGTAAGTGCTTTCCACATAAAAACTCTTTCTTGCCATAAGATCCTTTGTATTTAATCTGTCCAGTAGTGATGTCTACGCACGCTTCTATTCTCGTAGACAGTGTTGGGCCTCCAAGAGCAGAGGTTTGTAGAACAGCAGCAAGTTTCTCTTAAGTGAATCACCCAAGGTTTATCGAACTCAGGGAGGTAGAGGTCAAAGAAATCCCTCTCAAGCAACCCTGCAATTAAGATACAAGAAATCTTTTGTGTCCCCAACACACCCAATACACTTGTCAGATGTATAGGTGCACTAGTTCGGCGAAGAGATAGTGAAATACAAGTAATATGTATGATTATAAATAGTAATTGCAATCTGAAATAAAAATGGCAGCAAGCAAACATGTAGCAAAACTTGTTGTAAACGGTGTTTCAATGCTTAGAAACAAGGCCTATGGATCATACTTTCACTAGTGGACATTCTCAACAATGACATCAAAGCTGAATAATAAATACTACTCTCAAACACTCTCTTGTTGGATGATAAACACCATTCACTGCGTAGGGCTACAAGAGCACCCTCAAAGTCAGAGTAAACTAACACCACAACGTCATAAAGGAATCACACACGGTGCACATACTGTCACCTTTACAACCGTGAATAACCCCGGAGTTCATATTAAAGTAACCTCTAGAGTGCATAATAGATAAAGAGTAACATCACATATTCAACTAGATTACAAAGCTCATGATCACATAAAGATCACACCATGGGAGAGAGAGATAAACCACATAGCTACCGGTAGAGCCCGCAGCCCCGGGGGAGAACTACTCACTCCTCATCGTGGGAGTCAGCAACGGCGATGGAGATGGCGGTGGAGTCGATGGAGATGACTCCGGGGGCAATTCCCCGTCCCGGCAGGGTGCCGGAACATGTATTAAAAATGGTAATGATAAGACCAATGATTTTTTTTACAGCAACACGTGTCTTCTGCATCATCATCTCCATGAATCGCTTGTCTTATTAACCTACCTTCATAGCATGGTTTGTAACATTAAAAAATCAAGTACTCACTCCATATCAAAATATAGGAGTTCCTATTATTTCCAACCTTGTACTGATTCGTATGTATATAGATATGTTTAAGTGTGTTGATTCATTCACTTTGAAATGAATCCGGACAAAGTCAAAAAGGCTAGTAAGTCTTATATTTTTATACGGAGGGATTACATGTGAATGGATTGGAAACGTAATTAAAAACCCTGAAGAAATCTAAAATACACCAGATAACAACCAAAGTAGTAAATTATTAGAAAATAATAGTTTATTAATTAGTATATTTGTTACCTTGATAACCCCTGCTATTATTTGAAGAAATCAGCTATCCAAGATGTCATGTATTTCTATCCGAAAACTAATCTCTATTATGGAAAGCAACTTCAAAATAGCTCTTACAATTGTCAGCTATAGTGTGTAGTTTTAACATATTTCATTATAAGAAACCTCACAATTCTTATATGTAAGAGTTTTTTTTAGCCAAACATTATACCTAGGTGTTAGAGAAATCATCACAACAAAGATAACAAGAAAACACATGCAAGGAGATGTTTGCTAACTCATACCTATTTCACGTGCCGCTTGCTTTTTCACTACGTGTTCTTGACTATATTGATTTTTGCCATGTGAAGAGATGAAAACACAATAGTGTGTTTCGTGTATTCTCGCCACTTGGCTAAGTGAACAACTTATCTTACACAACCACATTTGAACAAATTCGTCTACCAGACAACCATATGAGCTTTGGCGAACAACCCATAGATGAGATGCAACGACAATGAAGTTGACAACATGAATGTTGTGGGGAACGGCAAGATGGATCTATCCATCGAAGGAAATTTTAAACTGTTGAACTGCGACAAATTTGATAAACTTTATCTAAAAATGGTACAAAATTCCAGTTTAAAATTAACAAGTTATATTTGACAAAATTTAATATTGATCACGGGAATGAAATCTACTCATCGGCGCGCAAATATTTCGTATATATTTTAGCTCGAATTGAAAAGGTTGTATATATGCATAAATATTAGACAAAATACTCTATATTGGAAGAAGTCAAATAGGAATGAACTAATCAATACAAGTGGGCCCACCATCAAATGCACCACAGCTCTCCATTTCCCGGGAGTTTTGTACTTAGAGAGATAGTGTCCGACCTACTCAATCCGTTCTGAATTAATTGACTCAGATTTAGTGCAACTTAAACCGTGCAGCGAGCCAAGCCGTGAAAGGCTCACCAAGGAACCACAAACCTGGCCCACGTCACGTACAGCCGAGCGCAACGTCACGTTGCGGTCAAAACGGTGAGCAGACAAACCGATACGAATGCACGAAGTTCCATCCGCCCCCTCGTTTCATCACGCTATCACGAGGAGGTCCATGCGTCGTGAACGAATGATGTTTTTGTTGCTATCTGCTCCGTGAAGAACAAGCGTTCCACTATAACTAGAAACATACCCGCGCATTGCGGCGGGAATCTTTTGCTTTTTTACTATATAAATAAAGAGATATACCACTATGGATATGAATTTGTTTACAGAATATACACCATATCATAATTATCAAAAGGCTAAATTATGGGACGTGATTTTTTTTTATTTGATGACAAAAGTAGGTGACATGGAAAATTGGATGATGAAAAGTAAATGACATTGATATATTGCATGTAAAAAAATATTGGATTTAATAAATATTAGTGGGATGACATGGACATTTGATTGGCTAAAAGAAAGAATGATGTGGATAGCTTGCATGTTGAGATAGAAAATAATTAATGCACTTAGTAGGGTTTTGCTTTATAAGAGGTATAGATATCTGTCGTTTGCTTGGTTTGATCAAAATGTTACCGTTAAATCCAATCACATGGAACCATCCCACCTCTATTAGGCAGTGGTTGTAGTCTTGCATCGGAAGCGCCTCCGCGCATCACCGCAAAGGACTTATTCAATGGTCAGGCTAGGAAATTTGGCGAGAATGTAATAGACGTGTCAACTCTCCGTTATAGCCTTAGTTCGTAGAATAATAGATGAAGCTACTCTTTTAATTAAAAATCATAATAAAAGTTACAAAAATCGTTTGCTTTTTTGGATGTAGTCAATGATGTACCACACAATAATGCAAAACAGCAATGCTAAATTATTTTAATTCTGGTCTACATAAAATAACAAAAATTGATACTTTTATATTTTTTTTAAATATGCAATGTTCACTGTACTCATATTTAGGGGGAGACCTAGAAAAAATTCCGACTAGAAGGTCATCATGTGACTATGGCACTCCCTCTATGAAATTGCATGATTTAATTTTTTCTTCCAAAATTTGTATAAATTAAGGGGACTGAATTTTTTGAGTAAGGGCCTAGGCCCCACTAGCATGTACCTGGATGCGCCCCGGCTCATGTAAATATTTTTTATTTTTTATAGTTTAGAGTATAAATTATTTTAAATTTTGCATATAGTATATCCTATATTGCCTCCGTTTCACGATATAAATTTTTTTAGTCGTTTTTCACATTCACATATACGTATGTATTTAGACATATTTTACTATATATGTGCACTTATTCTAATGTAAATCTAGACAATATGTGTTATACCTAAAATATATTATATTGTGAAAGGAAAGAATACATCATTGTGTACATTCAGAATATCTTTACAGATTTTTAAAACTATAAATCTGATTATCAAAATTTTAAAATAAAGGATTGAAGATTGGGAGCCGGAAATCCCGTCATTTTTGTCAACTTTCTCCCGTGTCCGTTGACCATGGAGTGGCACACATACTATTGGTGGATGAACTATGAATCATGACATAATGAAATCTACTGACGCAATAATTCGGCATTTAAGGGACCGAAATGTTAAAAGAATCCAACAAACAAGGAAGAAGCCCAACAGAAGCAGCGACTACTCCCCTCCCCGCTCCCCAATATTCACCGCCGCCGCCACCCTCCTCCCCGCCGGCCTCCCTCCGCAATCCCGATTGGCCATACCGTAACCTAACCCTCTATTAGACCTTTCATCCTCATCTAGCCCGCCGAAGCCATGAACCCCGGCGGCGCAGCTGCCATGGCGCAGAACCGCCGCACGCGCAGCCGGCCGCCGTCGGCGGCCTCCTCCCGCAAGTCCGAGGATCCCTCCACCGCTGCCTCGAATGGAAATGGAAACGGCAACGTGAAGGCCTCCTCCAAGCCCACCTCTCCCAATCACGTTGCGTAAGCGCCCGAAAAGCTTCCCCTTTTTTTCTGCTGCTTTCTCACCTCGGTTCTGACCAAAAATGTTGGGTTTTCTTGTTGGGCGTGGGTTTCCTCAGAGGGGAGAGGACGGTCAAGAATCTGCGGCTTTCCAAGGCGCTGACGATCCCGGAGGCTACGACGGTGTCGGAGGCGTGCCGGCGTATGGCGGCGAGGCGGGTCGACGCGGTGCTGCTCACCGACGTCAACGGCCTCCTCTCCGGCATTGTCACCGACAAGGTAGCATTTTTTATCTTGGATTCTTGCGGCGCTTGTTGTTTAGTGGGTTGGAACTCGAATCTCACGATGTTTCTATAGGTTACAGTGTACAATGTCTCTTTTGATTTGTACTCTACATTCGGCAAGGCCCCATAAAGATTGCTTGTGTCTGCTATTCTACATCGAGTGACTAAAATAGACATGTTTATTATGTACTCGTATTTATTAGTTAAGACACATTTACTTAATGACTGCATAATGTGTTTGTCCGCTTCTTGTTTAACTGGTGACGCTTCAATTTTGGACTCGTGCCGGTATTATTAGTTTTTTTCACTGTTTTTGGACTGAAAAGGGGGATGCTTAGGTACATTGACGTTAGTGTCACTTGGGTAAAGCTTTGTAAGCTCATGTTATGCTATGGATAATATTGCATGAATGTGTTCAATCATATTTCTGGACTGATTCAGCAGTCTCTGTGACTGCTCCTCGCTGAGTGGCTTATGGTCAGTTTAGTATTTCTTCCTTATCATCTGCATATGATGCAGGACATAGCCACAAGGGTCATTGCCGAGGGGCTGCGAGTTAAGCAGACAATCATCTCCAAGATCATGACACGAAGCCCTCATTACGTCTCCGCTGACACACTTGCTATCGAGGCACTGCAGAAAATGGTTCAAGGTGAGCTACACTTACTAGTATCATGCATATGATACTAGTTTATGTTACTACTTTCACTATGGGTAGTAACATATTTGTGGTATCATATAATATTGTATTAATTAGGTTGTAGACTCATCTTGGCTTAAAATGCGTTATGTTACGGTATCTACCTATGATACCACTATCATCTCTTTCATCATTAATTGCAGTGCCACATCATCTTTTTGCCAATGTGGCATGCATGATACTACCTATGTTACTCCCACTATGACTAGTCTAAGTAAAGTAATGTCTCCCAATAATGTGCTTGTGTGGTCAATGTATTTCTCATTCAGTCAGTTGAATTCACATTCTAATACATGATGTCTCTGGTGAAGCTACTTGTAGTTTATCATTATCAGTAAATTCTCAGTTAATTACATGCCTTGTTTCCAATTGCATATTTTAGTCCTTAAATGGTCAATGAATGACATGATCTTTCAGAAATTCAATGCATTCCCTCTATTAAACTGGGTAAGCCAAGAGTCAGTGACACTGTATTATTTTACTCCAGTTTCCTCTTTTCTTGCAGTTTATTAAGTTTTTGCACTTTACATTTTCAAATATTTATGTTTTAGTTCTATCATGTTTTCTACTTTTCTTAATACTTCTGAGGTTGTTTTGTTTATACTGAGTTTCCCACTACTTGATCAAGATTTTATGTAGTTCTCACTACTTGATCAAGATTTTTAGGTAGGAGATCCTTTCTAGGATTAGCTACTACAAACTTAAACCCTTGATGCATTACCGTTTAATAGAAGATACTTCTAACAAGATGGATTGGAATTCAAGACACATATTTTGAATGATATGAAACAACAAAGTGTTAATTCTTGAAAATTCAATTCACTTGTATATACTGATAATACAAACTGACATGTTATTTAGTAATAGAAGCACTAAGTCTCATGTGATGGTTATATGGGAATTATTTGGTGTTTTCTGTTGTCGTGACTTAGAGTCACCTTAGCAAAGCTGTAATATCTGAAATTTCCTACGGAAATTTGGCCAACTGACAAAATTAGCTATGTTTTTCTTCTTCTGGTGAAAGTTCAATAAGATTTTTGTAAATGTGGTTGCATGTCTAGTTTATTTTAGCTTTGCGATGAGATGTGATATATATTGATGCTGATTGTATCCATATTCTTCACACAAAGCTTACTTTCAGATATGTTTGTATCCTCTCATAGAAGTTATCAAGTTAATATTTTCATGCTGGACATTGTAGGAAAATTTAGACACCTCCCAGTGGTTGAAGATGGGGAGGTTATTGCCATGCTGGACATTGCAAAATGCCTCTATGATGCAATATCAAGACTCGATAAGGCGGCAGAACAAGGAAGTGCACTTGCCGCCGCTGTCGAAGGAGTTGAGCGCCAATTAGGAGGCAACTTCTCAGGTTTTGTGCTTCAGATTGTCCAGCTAACTATATTTCTTTGTTCTCGTTTTACATTAATGATACACAGGAACAAAGAAGTAACAGAACATGTGTACTGTACCATGTGACCTATGGTTGTGAATAGTTAAAGTATCCACTTTATTCCAAGGAAAAATGAAATGATATTGTTTACATCATAGCAATTTGGAATTTGTAACCAATATTTATTGAATTTTTAATTTACAAATACGTGCTATTGTCTAAATAGGTTCCACTTGAGTACCATTTTTGTTATGTTCATGTCTAGCTGACCAAACGTGTTTTGACTATTTGTGGATACAGCTCCTCACACTTTAATGGAAACTCTAAGAGAACGAATGTTTAAACCTTCTCTGTCAACGATTATCACGGAAAATACAAAGTAATGATCTGCTTTCTCTTATTTCTTTTCTTGGCTAATTGTTAACAAAAAGGCTATTTGGATGATGAGAGCTGCCCCTTATTAAACTTGCAGAGTAGCATTTGTTTCGCCTTCAGATCCTGTTTATGTAGCAGCCCAAAAAATGCGTGAACTACGCGTTAATTCGGTGATTATAACTACTGGAAATACACTGCAAGGGATTTTTACGTAAGGATACCCATATTTGTTTCATGGAACTTATGTTTGTTGCTATGTTATTTACTTATTATGTTTGTTTCGAGCTATTAATGTATATGTTACTATGTAATTCAGCTCAAAGGATGTGCTTATGCGTGTTGTGGCACAAAACCTTTCTCCTGAATTGACTCTAGTAGAAAAGGTTTCTTCTCCAGATCAATTTCTTATTTGAAAGACGGCTAAGGTTTATGCAAAATACTCTGGATTCACAGTGATATTTACCATTTTGCTTAAGGTAATGACTGCACACCCAGACTGCGCTACATTGGATACGACAATTCTTGACGCGCTGCATATAATGCATGATGGCAAATTCTTGCATATTCCTGTTGTTGATGGAGGTAAAACCTTATTTTTCTCAGCCAGTCAGCATAAGACCTATCTGTTTGGTACTTATATTTCGTGTATCTAACATAATTTTTAATTTTCCATGAACAGATGGGAAAGTTGTTGCTTGCTTGGATGTTCTGCAACTTACCCATGCAGCCATTTCTCTGGTCTCTCTCTCTCTCTCTCTCTCTCTCTCATGCTGTTCTTGCACACCTGTTGTTTTTATTTGTACTCGGGCACACTTGTCCGAGGATCTCATTGTAATCTTGGCCAATCTTACATGTTCTGTCTTAAGGTCGAAGGAGGTCCTGGAGCTGCAAATGATGTGGCAAACACAATAATGCAAAGGTTCTGGGACTCTGCTCTTGCTTTGGATCCTCCAGATGAGGAGTTTGATAGCCACAGGTTAGTTGATGCTTCCTAGTCATTTTGTCTTTTGCATCAATGTGATGCTTACCTGCATGATTTCATGGATCAGCGAAATATCTTTAGTGGTGCCATCAGAGGTTGGAGATGGTAGGAGTAGCATATATCCTGCTGTTGTTGGCAATTCTTTTGCCTTCAAACTTGAGGACCAGAAGGGACGTATGCATAGATTTACATGTGGTGAGTGCTCACTTCATAGTTAGATGATAGCTAACTGGGGTTGCAGCGTACCAGCTAACAACCTTTCGTGTCCACCGCTGCAGGCTCAGAGAGTTTAGAAGAGCTTATATCTTCTGTAATGCAAAGGTTAGGCACTGGTGGTGAAAAGGGCACAATTCAGCTTTTGGTAAGCTTTATTTGATATTTCTGTGTTTCTGAACTTAGTAATATAATATATTGAACGGAGGAACTAGGTGGCAAACTGGCAAGTGCCTTATCCTCAAATTCGAGCATTTTTTAATTGCTCCCTCAGTCTATATATACAAGGCCATTTTGTATTTCGCGTCTACTTTTGACTAACAATTGGATATTTTGTTGGTAAATTTAATGGTCAAATTTGACCCACAATATAAAGCGGCCTGACGGCCTTGTATATAGAGATGGAGGGAGCATTTTGTGATATAGTTCCATGAGCGCGCTGGCAGTAGCGGCAGCACATTCTTCTGGACGACCTTGACTCAGCTGACTCCTGCTACCTTTTATGTTCCTGTCCAGAAACCCATTTCCTTCTTCCGGTCCACTCCCCTTCCTTAAAGACCAGAGAGCCTATGTAGCATGAAAAATGGTACCAGTAACTAGTGGACTAACACCAAGAACCAGTGTTTAAAAACACCAGCTATCTTGAGAGCTACTGCTAGCTATCTAGTCCCATGAATTAATATATATCCTGAACTGTTAGAGTACTGACTGACTTACAGCTAGACTGCCTTGAATCACACTACTATACCCAAACTGCATAGTAATGAGATTGGCATGCTTTCGTGCTACGCAGTATGACGACGATGAAGGTGATAGGGTGCTGCTTACTACAGATTCTGATCTTACCGGTGCTGTGACCCATGCGAAATCATCTGGATTGAAGGTATTTCTTTTCTCCAATTTAGATACTGTTTTGTCTGCTTAAATGTTGCTATTTTGGTATTAACTTTAGTACATGTGCCCATAGATTTTATTTTTTTACTTTTGCACAGCGAGCTGTGTTGGCCATTTGCTTGTCTCCTTTGCGTGGTGCTAAACTTGGAATTACAGGTTTTGAGGTTGCACATTGACGGGTCGGTTTCAACTTCTGAAGTTACGAAGCTATCGCCTGAGCCGGAGCTGGTGTCTTCCAACAAAAGTCAGTTGACGCCTGTTCATTATGGGCTGATGGCTGGAGCTATTGCCCTGACAGGCATCGTGGTGTTGGTGTACTTGAAGCGCTCAAAAGGGTGAATTTCTAGAGGAACATATTTGCAGTCCTTACCTATTTGACTAATGTCTCTCAGAAAGACTCAAACTCAGTGTCGCTTCAGCTGGCTAAGAATGAGAACCGAGGTTCACCGAGGTATACACCGAATGCAGTGAAGTCCAGCTGACCATCTCAGATTTTTCATTAACTGAGTTTAGTTATATACAGGGAAGGAAGGTCAAAACCATGATATATTTTCCTTGGTTTCACGGATGTGGTGAAACACATACCTTTTATAACTATTTCTTGACCACAAATCTGGTGGTGAGGCATTACTTGCGGTGCTGTTTTCCACATAATCACTCGATCTGATGTATCGTGTACACATTGTCTTGTGAAATGGGGTGGGTATATTTAGCTACCATGTGGTTGTTACTTTTCCCATTGATAGTGCACACGCCTCTTATATCTGTTCTGAATGTTATGTGGCAACTCCAGCATTTCGAGTCTGCCCGCACACTGACAGCAAGTGTGATGGATCATGACAGTAAGTGTCATGGCTAGTGACATAGTCACTGTGTTTTCATGCAAGACACCCACTCCCTAAATATCGCACAAAGTCTAACAAACAATTTGTAGACCCGTAAGCAGTGAAAACTTGATACATGTCAAGAAGGTTGCACAATTCTTTGATGCTACATTTTGACCATTTCTCCCCAAGAGTAGGACTAAGCAGTTCCAGGACCAATGGTACCAACTACGTCTATACTGCAGAAAGAGAGTTTGTTGCCGTTCATTATTACTCTGTTTTTTTTTTTTGAGAAACATTACTCTGTTTTAGTACCACTGATGGCTTGATTGACCAATAATGCATGTACCTTGTGACATCTTTAAAACAGTATGAGATATACTATGTGGTGGTAGAATGAGGCCACCATCCAGCAAAGCGGAAAGACCAGATTTACACCAGGCTTCTTTTTCGACACCATTTCCCTTTTTTGCGAACTACATTTCCATTAACTGACCGAGGATCACTGCCATTTCCATTTGCTGACAGTGATGTCGAGTGTCAGCAAAGCTGAGAAGGAAAATGATGGCCTAGTTCAGTTTAGCTAGATATGTGATCAGTATCAGAAATCAGATACTTCCTCTGTACAACAAAAGATTTCACACTTTTTATCAAATTTGGATGTATCTATACACTAAGTAATGTCTAGATACATCCAATTTTTTATCAAGTTGAGACATCCTTTATTGGATGGAGTGAGTACGGCATTTCCTTTAACATATCTTTCACGCATCTTTTCTTCGCAGTGGAGCGGATAATAAGTGGTCGCACATTCATTTGTTTAATTTTTTAAAGATTAAAGAAATAATTATTAAGATGTGCACCAAAATGGTTTACCCTGCTCAATTTTTTTCTGCACCTTCCTTGTCGCATAATGCAGCCGTCATAGTTTTTTTTTGAAAAACACAGTACAAACGCAGATGCTCACAACACGCGCGCACACTCACCCCTACGAACGCACACACGCACACCCTACCCTTATGAGCACCTCCGAAATACTGAGCCGGCGGATCGAGTCTTGAGATTGACGAAGTCACACCACGGGCGCCTCGTTGTCGACGGGAACGTCGCCTCCCACTGAAAGAATATTCCTCCGACTAAATGCAACACACAGACGTCAAACCTGGGGTTTGAACTCTGGTGGGCTGAGGGTACAACCACCCTGCTAGCCATCCAACCACAGGTTGGTTTGCAGCCGTCATAGTATTATTTTTTGAACCATAAGTCATAATAGGATTGTCAGTAGTTTTCTAAGTAACCGACGATACGAAATGCATCGATACACTCCTAGAAAAAAATTTACCGTTGCGATTTTTTCGCAGCTCTTCAGCCGTCACCAAACACGAAGTTGTATCCTCCAATAGATCAGATCAAGTGCGCGTACTCCAGCTACAAAACTCGTATATCATCCTGCCTCCTAGTCCTAGGAGAATCCAATGGTGGACTAGGAGTGTTCTCCAAGCTCTGTTCACGAGAATTCAAAGGTTAAGTATTTGTTGTTTTTTGTGCATGAAATCTAGCTATAGAGAGCAGATACTTCTCGTATCATCTCCTTCCTCGAGAACATAAAATTAATCAAGGGGAGGTTTCTTCGTTAGATGGCAATAAGACAAGAGGAGTATGACACAAGCATACTTTAGTTTACGTGTAAACACAAATGGCACGCATAACCCGTCGGTGGCGATCAAGAGATGGTAGATGTGCAAGGGATACGAAGAAATTAATCCAATGGCAAACTTGAAATAATGACGCAGTTTTCAACTCCTAGTATCCCTATATGCTATTTGGAATTAGAGTTTTATTAAAAAAAGTGTAGCTTTCTACTCCCTCCGTTCTGAATTAATTGACTCAGATTTAGTACAATTTGAACTAAATCTGAGTCAATTAATTCAGAACGGAGGGAGTAGTTCACAACAAAAAAATCTCCAAAGACCCACCCCTTCAATTGTTATTTAATATACTCTCTCCTTCCAAATATAAGATGGTTTAGAAATTTGTAATAGGGTCTAGATACGGATTAAAATGGGTTAACATACACAGTAAGCCGTGTCTAGATACATATAAATTTAGAAAGAAAGATAAAACATCTTAAATTTAGGAGCGGAGGGAGTACGATTTATATTAAGATGGCTTTATATAACTCTCAAATGGAAAATTCGGTAGCAAATTTGGGTAGCAAATTTTAAAGATCGAACATTGTGTGGTAAATTCGGTCATTAGTTGCCGGTATCCGAATGGACCGTATTGAACAAAGTTTACGTGAGAGCACCATAAAAATCAAGTATCGACTCAACGTGACCTCACCCAGTGATCCATCCCAACACAACCTACTATAGACACTTCTTTCTCGAAAAAATGACCCAATCCACGACTCTCCCTACTCGACGCGACCTATGATCCACGTGAAGTGCGTAAACTATGACTATTATAATTTTTTAATGTAATTTTTGTTTGGTACGTTAAACATTTATTTCTATGAGTTGATGATTATCTATGCATTAAATGGTTGAACTGCCAATTTGTTTTGCTAAAAATTGTCGAATTAATGTGCTAAGAAGATCTACAACACTATTCGGTCATGTCCGAATACAAAATTTCGTGTATCCGAATTTGTCACGTAGTAGAAGAGTATGCCGTGGTCTTCATTTTTTAAAGGCTAAATTTAAAATAGACGAAATATAAAGACCAAAACTTTTGGTCGTGACAGAACGCGCACCTGTACACAAAGCTAACAGAAGACCCGTATATATAAGCAGGTGAACCTCAATTTTCAAGTGCTTAAACCCCTTCCAAAGTTTCATAGAACTCCTTCCACGTCATCTCCTATCCTTTTCCAAAAAGGTTTAGTGTCGCCATTTGAGAGTCCTCCATTAAATCCACTGAGAAAGATGAGAACGGGAAACCCAGACTGAATGGAGGTGAGGTGTCCTCTTCTCACGGCCGGGGTTGCATGCAATGCAAGTGAAGCCTCTTTTTCTATGAGCTTATTATGCGTGTGGTCTTGTCTCCTTTACTTCATTCCTTGTGATTGTAAAAGTACTTATCACAGATCAACTAGTGTGTGGAATCTCATGATGGATTTTTTCTTAACGTTATGCAACCGGCCGGTGTGGTTCTTCACGTACCGTAGCTTCAAAGGCATTTCTTCGGACTGCTGTCATGACTCACCGTTTCCATTCCATATTGTAGCGGCGGTGGCTACCGAGTATGGCTTATCGTTCCAAATCATTTCTTGGTTTTACACTGTTTGTTTTTCCTACTTTTATCTATCTCATGCAAATAAGAGAATTCGACTCTGGTTCAGAACTTTAAACCATTTCCCCTTGTTTTCGATACTTTCCTTGGTTATTTCATTCTGCATCGATGGTGCTCTAGTTAGTACTTGTTTTACGTTATTTAATTTTAGCCAACAATTTCCCTAATGACATATGTGATACTTGTCATGAAAATATACCATTAAAATTCCCTTTTTTCTTTCAAATACGAGTCTGATGGTTTAGTTTCTGTATAAGTAACACATGTTTTCTTACTGAAATTGATGAAGGCCACCTAAATAGGAACATAGGGAGTACAGTCGTGTTAACTGGGACCTCTTGTCCACATCTTACATGACAACAGATCCAAATCCTTTTTGCAACCAAATGTACTGGTACGTAGTACTAACTATCTTTTTAAATGAAGTACCTAATGGCAGAAAGCAAATCATCCACTGTAAAGTTTTCCCAAGGACAAGTTACCTACTCTTCCTCTCCTGCTTTTTGCGACGAGTATTTAGTCCACTGTCGAGAGTTTACGAGCACTAGTCAGTACTGTACAGTGGAGTAGTAAGTTGGATTAACCTCTCTACCCGGTCAGTACTCAGCACTAGTGGCTCTTTGTGACAAAAGGTTGATGAGTGAACTCCAAGTCTCCAAGTATGGGGCCATGGACGACACAGCGTTCGCTGTTGGGCGTGTCTACTAGAAGTCGGCCATGGCCGGTGTGTGTGCTGTGCTAGACATTGCTGAGCCACAACCCATGCCATGAGTACTACTCTTGTGTACCCAGTTGGGTTGCAAATGTGTAATTTTAGAAGAGAGGCTTTTTGGCAGTTTTCTAAACAATATATTTTACGCGCTCACAAATCGTTTCACAATTTTTATTATTATTCTGCGTCACGTGGGAAAAGATAAAATTCAGTGGTGCTAAAAAGGAATTTCAAGGAACTTTTTTGTCTTCTTTATAAAGGTCTACAAATATCTGTTTCCATAAAATTTGGGGCGTACACATAGAATATATGTACGCACAAGTCCATTTTTGGATCTTTTTAAATTAAATTTTTTGGATGTCATAGCAAATGCTTCCACGTACTAAATTGAATTTCACTAATTTTCCTAATATTTTGTTTTATAAACAGACGAGAGCTCCAGATGTTCACTTAGAAGAAGAGAGTTGTTTAATTGTTTTGCTTATAAGGTGAAGCCGGATGAATACCATGTACAAATGACACAAAGCCCCTGAAACATCTGACCAACATACCACCAAACTCACACCTCTGAGAGTAAGATACCTCGACATCTTTTGGCGGATGTATAAATAGAACCCACTGGAGCACTTTTACCACTTCATACACTTGTGTGATACATACGAGATATGAATTTCTTCGCAGGAGTGCAGTTTTGACACCCGGGTTCATATGCTCCTAACCAATTAAGAAAATAAAAAGGCAATTCAAAACATCGTGACAAAGTGGTAACAAACATATCCAAATGTTCTACGTAACTATAAAGTTTTGTGATGCTATGTATGAAAAAATGTTATTTCATCACGATTTTTTCCACGTATGTAGAACACTTGGATACATGTGTCACCACATTTTCAGAATTTATTGAAATGTTTAACTATTTTTGAATTTCCTATTCAGGCAGGAGCATATGAACTAGTGAGCCATTTTTGAATTTTCGTTTGTTTGTGTTTTTTGCTCTTCAAACTAGACATCTAATGTTGATCGACATGGAGTCACAATGTTGATCGACATGGAGTCACGTCGAATGACTATGTGATGTGTAGTGAAATTGCAAATTATTCCATACGCACTCCGTCCCAGAATAAGTATACTTTTACCTTTTAGGATGCCAAAATTATTAAGTTTTGACCATTTCGAAGGGAAAAGTGCCCACATTTATGATAGTAAGTTAGTCTCACTAGTTTCATCCTGAAATAAAATTTCAATATATATAAATATTATGTCATATATGTTGCTACGTTTTTCTATAAATTTGGTCCAACTTAAATATTTGACTTGGCACTAAAGCTAAAATACACGTATTTAAGAACGGGGGAGTATTGGTTAGTTTTCTTGTGTTCTTACTATTGAACATGGTTCATAGCTTACTTCTGCGATTGTGTCTTAATTCGGAAGTGTTGAATAGATCACAAATCTTCATCTGACAATAATAGCATAGCATCTTTTATCGATAAAACTCGGACTGTTTTTTCAGATTCAGCTGCTATCCCCTTATGTATTTTTTGTATACACATTTTCATCTAACAAAAATAAAAATCATATTTTGCAAACAACCTAGTTGTATTTTAAGGATTTGTTGTTTTGCGTGATTGTATTTTAAGGATTAAGAGCATCTCCACCAGGGCCTCTAAAGGGCCCCCTAAAGGCCCTTTGGGGGCCGGAGACAAAAAACGCTCACCAGCGGCACCCCCAAAGCCTCGCCCCGAGCGATTTTATGTCCGGCACCCCTATTGGGCCTCTATACTTGGAGGCCCTCCTGACTCCTGGGGGTGCCAGACACCGACCGGACATGGCCTCCGACAGGTGCGCCCCACCCGTTATAGACATACGGCGCGATGATGTGCTCTAAATTGCGCCGGTGCAGGAGGCCGCTCCGCCCGCGTTAATGCCGACGCGTTTCTGCAGGCGACGAAGCGACGGGACGGCGAGGCGTCTGCGGCACGCCTCGCAATTACGCCGGCGCCCAGGCTTTCCCGGCTTCCCAAGCGTCGGCGTGGCCGAATCGTGTCGCCGCCACATTACTCCGACGCGACGCGTGCTCACCCACCCGCCGCTTCCCGCCCCTCCGTTTCCCTCCCCGCCTATATAACACTCCTCCGCCGTGCCCGCAGCCTCCGTAGCCCGCAGCCTCCGTAGCCAAGAACACCTCCACCATGCCTTGCCGCCTCCAGACCACCTGGGCCACCATCGCCCAGGCTGCGCGCCGCGCTCACCCCCTGGGGCAGGAGGACCAGCCGGAGCAGGCTCCGGAGCAGGCGCCGGAGCTGGCGCTCCAGCTTGTCAGCCACGGCATGCCCTTCGACTGGGCGAACGTCGACGACGTCGACGTGGAGGACCAGCAGGAGGAGGAGCCAGCGCAGGAGGAGGAGCCGCCGCGGGAGGAGCCGGCGCATGAGCAAGAGCTGCCGCCGCCGCTGTGGCCCGACCAGGTGGCCGCGGTGAACTCCTTCGACACCTGGCGCGCCGAGCAGGCGGCCGGCCAGTTTAGGGCCAGTTACGAGGCGGTTGGCGACGCCGTCGAGGCCGCCATCCTCAAGGCCTCCATCGAGACCGTGGAGCGAGACACTCGCTGCCGCGCCTTCATGGCCGCCGAGCGCTCGGCGTACGCCGACCTCAACGCCGTGGCCACGGAGCGGGAGGCGGACCGGGCCTCGATGAAGGCCACCCAGCTGGCGGTTATCGACGAGTTGCGCCGGGCGCGCGAGGCGAGGGAGGCTGCAGACGAGAGGGCCAACATGCGCCTGGCGGAGAGCACGCTCCAGCAGGAGAGGCGTGTGCGCTCGCGCCTAGCCAGAGCTGCACAGGACGGCGAGGCAGGCCAGGGCGGCCTCGACGGAGTTTAGATTAGGGTTAGAGCTATGCTAGGGTTAGGGTTCAAATTCATTCAAAAAATTTGTAATATATAACAAAAATGAATGAAATTTGAACTTTTTATATTAGTTTGCAATTTATTTTAAATGCCCGTGAGGTGTTCGACAGTGTGCTCGCGATTGGGGTGGGTCTTTGGGGAGTGCCGCTGTGGACGAACTCTAAATGTTGACCGAACACGTGTCCGGCACCCCTTAAAAGAGGCCCAATTGGGGGTGCCGGACACACATTTAGAGTCCACGGTGGAGATGCTCTAACCAACCCCTCTAGTATCTTCTGTGTGCATCCTCCACGGTACCCCATACAAATACAGTGGCAGCACAGGTGGGCTCACACCGACCCTGACCAGCGTGGGCCCCACCTTATTGGGACAGACGAAAGGAAAAATAAACAATCCCTCCGCTGGCATGACACGAAGCTCAAGTTTGTCAACAAAGATTACAAAATACAATCAACCGTTCAATTAATAAGCAGCACAACACAGAAATACCGCAAAATTACAAAGTCAGTACAGTAGTCGTAGTGGTGCTGGACTCAGCTTCAATGACTTGTATGCATCCTGCCCCTCCGTTTTAGATCTAATGGACAAGATTCACCCAGATCTGAAACTCAAAAATAAACTTTTCAGAAAAAAATCTTGGATAACAGAAATGCTTCGATAGATAATCTGGGAAAATTATAACTGATTTGAACGAATAGTTTGTGAATGCATTGCTTTTTTAGTTTAAAACATAAAACACCATTTATACGCAAATCATTAATCGAAATAGGATCTAAAACGAAGGGGCAGGATGCATCCAAGTCGCTCGGTGACTTGTGACCTACAAGTCACTGGAGCTGAGTCTAGTGGTGCTAGCCTCTAGTCAAAAAGGCCGGAGGTGTAATCAGCATTACAAGTAACAGTAGTTTCAGAGAAATAAAAACAAATTGTATATACTGTACAAGTAGCAGCAGGACTGGGCAGAAGGCATTTTTACCCATTCAAACGAGAGAAAAAAAATAAAACATTCTAATCCTACAGTCAGAAGGAAATAAAAAAATGTTTCAAAACAAGAGGAAATAAATGAGAAGAACAGGATAGGTCACTCTCCAAAGTCTTGGTCAGGAAGAGGAGAAGGGAGAAGAGGGAAGGCAAGAAGACAGTGGCTCGAGCTGCCTGGGCGGGAAAGGAAATTGGAGCCCAACGCCGAACGCGCGTGGCAGTGAACTGGTGAGAGAAAAAGAAAAAGGATAGGAGGAGATTTCTGTATCCTCGCGTCGATTCCCACGCACATCCCTTCCCCAAAGCCGCCGCTTTTCTTTCTTCCACATTGCGACGCCGCCGCTGCTCCGGTACGGCCCCTTCTTCTTCTTCCCCTCTACCACTTTACCTCTCTTCTCCTCCTCCCTGCTCTCGCCGCTCTGATCTGCTGCCGGTGTGAGGGCGGGGCGGGGCGGGCAATGTGATTCTTTCTCTTGTTTTTCTTGCTTCCCTCCGATATCGGTCCAAGAAAGAGGATTTTATTTTGTTTTTGGAAGGGGAGGGGAGGTGGGGAATGAGTTCACACGGTTCATGTGATGGGTTGCCCTCCTCCTCCATGCGACGGATTTAATTGTCCCCGCTTCCAGGTAGGATTTAATGCTGCCCCGATTTCGTGTCCCCGCTTCTACTAATGGCCTGCTGCCCTTCTTCTTGAATCCTTCTCTTCTCTTCTTCTTTTCTTTTCCTTTTTTTTTTACTTTTTCCGCGTGGATTTCGAAAGGGAGATGTTCTCCTGCTCCTTTTTCCTGGCCCTCTTCGGTGGGGTTCTGCAGCTCTTGCTCCGCGTCCTGTCCCCCGTCTGGGATTTCGACCAGATTTTGCATGTGATTTAGGTGTTCATACGCTGTTAGTTCGCGGCAGCAGTCGAGCCGTCCTGCGAGGTGAGCGATTTGGTTTCTTGGTTGGATTTGAGTCGCCGGTGCTGGGTTGTTAAATCTTCACCTTCTACTGATTTTATTTTACAGTTTTTTGTTTTGCTGTGAGGTACAGTAGGATTTAGGGGGTTTTGGAGCAGATTGCTAGGCAAGTTTTGATTGGCAATGTACTAGTACAAGACATATTTGCTTGTGTGACAATCAGTTTCTGGGATCCTACGCATTGCTTGGTCGGGTTTCTTATCTTGTTTACAGTCTTTTCTTAAATTTCAAAACTTTATATTTACAGTGGAATGTTGGATCTTGCTCTGATCCATTCCATCCTTCAAATGTTGCTGTTCTTGCTCCTCTAGAGTGACTTTTTTTACTGCCTGGTATTAATCTCACGCTGGTAAATCTACTAGGAGGTGTTTACTAACAACATTTCTCTCCGTTGCTTTCTGTTTCAGTATTGGTACCTGTACTTTGGTGGTCTCCAGTAAAGCATGGGAACAGCTGTGGATGCTTTGATGGTGTTCAGGGTATGAGATGGATCGCCAGAGTTGGCTTTGAAGGCACAGGTCGTTGGAGAGGAGCCCTGGAGAGAGTGAGAATTAATCCGACGTCCAGGTTCTGCTCCATATGTTAATTTTGTTCTTTCCAAGGGATTGCATGTCTTTATTCCTCTGTGCTAGATTTTTTTTATTTCAATACAGCGACTCATCTGCACTAAAAAACATCATGGTGACAGTTCAGGTGTTATTTTCAGATTTTGGGAAGCAAACCTTGGAACTTTTAATTAAAATAAATTGATGGGTCACTAATATTATTGGCATCTCCAAGCAAGATGTCATTTTTACCGTCTTGGATAGATTTATGGAACATCGATATTAGCAAGACACAGACGTAGCTGGACTGTTATTGACCATTCATGTTTATATGGTGTTAGTCGATTGCACTGTAATTTTCTATCAAAATATGGCTGTACTGATTTATGATGCATCAGGCTAAGTATAATAGTTCTCTTAGTGGCATATTTTCCTTACTAGAACAAAAACAGGTCTTGGGTTTAGCTTTTCTCAATAATTGTCTTGGTTTTGCATGAGTTCGGTATTAGTTGATCCATTGCCGTTTTCAAATGTTTTTATCTGTTTGACTGGGGCCTTCTTTAGGCAACCACCAGCTTTGATGTTACGCTTTACCATAAACAGAGGAAGAAACTAGCTGGACATTAGTAACATTACTAGCTTGAAATAAAAAACTATATATGTTGAGGTGTTTGGATGGAAGTTCAAGTGCTTTAGTTCCTTTCATCCTTTCAGAAGTGTACTGTGTGGAGAGGTGTTCCACGAAGGTTTATTGTAAACAGGCTGGACCTGGACATGTTAGCTGATCAATATAATACACAGCATTTTAATTCTCAAAAAAGAAGAAGCGTATTTTATTTTGAGAATGGTCAGTGTTATTGATTAGGTTATAATGGGAATATCAGTGCAGTGATAATCTTGATGGTCCCTCCATTTAATTATATGATGTGCATTTTTGTCTAATACATGAATTAAGTTCGCCAGTAATAGCAGATGGAAATTGCCATGGTAGCCGAGGTATTATCGTCTTGAGAACATGGGAGAGATTAGTTAGTATGTATGTTTAGCCATAAATTGAGATAAATGAGGACAAAGGAGAGAAAATACCAGTTCTACATGCAAGCATCATATTTTGGAAAAGATTGCAAAAATATGCAGGCCTTGTATTTTTAAATGGAGAGAAAAGTAGCATTGAACTGTCGCACATTATCAGAAAGTTTTTGCATAATTTATTCAAATTAGTATAGCCATGCTACTTAATTTATTTTTTATGTTTTTGTTTCATATGTTTTCTTCCTAGGTAGATTGTTAAATCTCCTCAATACATTTTTAGTTAAAGGAAGATAACCCAGATACACACAGGACAAAGGTTATGCTGTACCTTGAATTTTTAGGTTACAAACTGTTACTGCTCAAAACTTTATTGTTGAGTTGAAACGTTTGCTTGGGTATGTCAAGTGCTTAAACAGTGCTGAACGCGTTCCATAATGCATTGCTAATGATAGAGCTCTGTTTGTAGAATTTGCTTCAGAATAATGTATTTATCTCTGTTTTACGCTAATTCGTGGTTATGTAACAGGTCTCAAGCTTGAATTTCACTGCGGTGTGTTGCAAGATTACTATAGTTGTCTAGCTCCAGTTCTCGAAAAGAGAGCAGCAATGGTGGAGGGAGGAACGACTCATCCGGTACAATGATAAGATCTCCTGATGTCCTTGTATATTCATATTTTTAAATTTCTTTTGGCACATGTTTCGCACAGAACATACTCATGGTGTTCATTATTGACTAATACCAGGATACTAAACCTATCTCCAGTGGTGCTTCCCCAAATCATAGCCAATCACCTGAAGCTTGCTCAAGAATTAGAGACGACGAGAATCAAGATACCAAAGCAAGAAAATCTTCGGATGAGAAGCTAGCATTGGCGACAATGTTAAATGATTCTTCCCTGCAGCATGGTCAATTACAACAGCCAGAGGTCTCTACAAACAAAAGAGATGGTGATATGCAGGATTCTGTGAAGAGTTTGAGTGAGAAGCTTTCTGCTGCTCTGTTGACTATCAGTGCTAAAGACGATTTGGTGAAGCAGCATGCAAAAGTTGCCGAAGATGCTGTAGCAGGTATTATTTTTCTGTGAATTAATAAATAATTTAGAGGGATGCAAGTTAGAATCAATTTTACATGAAGAAATGAATATAAATGAAAAAAGGAAAGTCATTGATGCCAACATTGCATGCTCTGTAGGAAAAATTACAATGATATCAACAATATTTTACTTGTTATATTGTACTATTTAACTCATATTGGATTGTAGTACTTAACTATATTGCATTGCTCTATGTGTTTTCTCTGTAGGTTGGGAACATGCTGAGGCTGAAGTTAGTAACCTGAAGCGGCTACTTGATGCTTCATCTCTGAAGAATGCGTCTCTGGAGGATCAAGTCAGCCACTTGGATGGTGCCCTCAAGGAATGCGTCAGGCAGCTTCGCCAGGCACGAGAAGAACAAGAGGAGAAAATCCATGATGCAGTTGCTAAGAAGTCTCAGGAGTTCGAGTCTGCTATGTCTGAGCTCCAGAATAATATTACCGACCTGAAAAAGCAGCTTGAAGCCTCTGATCTGCAGGAAAAACTTCAGGTAGCAGAGAAAGAGAGCAAAGATCTCAAGATGGATATGCTCACACTATCCAAAGAATTGAAGATACTTGCACTGGAACGAGACCTGAGTAACCAAGCAGCAGAGACAGCGAGCAAACAACACCTGGAAAGCGTAAAAAAAGTTGCAAGAGTTGAGGCTGAATGCCGTAGGTTGCGCCATGTTACACGGAGAACTTCCTTAGCCAATGATTCTTCTAGGCCTGTTCCAAACAATGCTTGCATGGAATCTCTGACTGATAGCCAGTCTGATTGTGGGGAGCATATGCTAGCTATTGACAGTGAAATAAAAAATTCTGATTTGTGGGCCTCAGCTCTAATAGCAGAACTTGACCAGTTCAAAAACAGCAATGAGGGCACAAGACATCTTGTAAACAATCCTGTTGAGATTGACATGATGGATGATTTCCTCGAGATGGAAAAGCTGGCCGCATTGCCTGATGCAGACCACACAACAAGCTCTAGCGTTGGAGCGGAAACTGATTCTGACCAGACCGTGACCAGAGGTATCTCAAGAGTCGAAGCTGAAGCAGTACAGCTCCAGGTGATAGAATTGCAATTGAAGGTTGAAAAGGTCGAACATGAGAAAAAAGAGCTTGAGACGGCCCTTGCAGAGGCTAGAAATCAGCTAGACAAATCACGTGACACCCTCAGGGTAGCTAACAACAAGCTGGTTGACTTACAGATGCAGTTAAACCAGGCAAATGAGTCCAAAAATACTGCTTTGGGACAAGCTGAACGATTAAATGGTGAGAGAAAATCTCTGGCCTTGCAGTTGGAGTCAAGGTCAGCAGAAGTTGAGAAGCTTCAGGGTCTTGTGGCTTCATTGGAGGAAAGCGGTGATAGGAAAGAGCTGGAGTTGCAATTAGAATCAACTTCTGTAGAGGTAACAAATCTTCGGAAGACAGTGTCATCCTTGGAAGAGGAGATTGCCGCTGAGAAAACTCTGTCTGCACAGCACAAAACAGACTCAAACATGGCTGAGGAAGCTAAAAACTTGTTAGAAGTACAGCTGCTATCTGAGCAAAAAGAAATTGGACAACTGAGAGGAATTATAGAAACACTAGAGAGCGAGGTGCAAAAGGAGAAGACGCATCAGAAAGAGCTTGCGGCACAAATAGAGTCTATGAAGACTGAATCAGAGAGAACACGTTCTGTGGAGTCTGCCAAAGAACCGTTTGAGGCTCAGCTCCTGGCAGTAAACTCGGAAATCACAAAACTGCACGTAACGATTAATGCACTGGAGTGTGATGCAGCAAAGGAGAGGGAATATTCTTCAGAGATCAAGATGCAACTAGAGGCAGTGGAGGGTATCAGACAGGTTTTGGGGTCTGAGCTTGAGTCTGCACACCAGAAGACCAGGAAGCTCCAGGAGAAGGTGTTGTCATTGGAAGCGAGGCTTAAGGAGCAGATTGCATTGCTGGTAGAATTCACTGCCAAGGCAGAGGATGCAGTGTCAGGGAGAAAGGTACTGGAAGGTCAACTTGAAGTAGCAAATCTTGAACTCGCGAAAGTGACAAACAAGGTGAGCTTGCTGCAAGGGAAGATTGAGCAGGAGAAGCTACTATCAGAAGAATATGAAACGAAGTGTCGCAAATTGGAGGCTCAGCTGTCAAGGGACAGTCGGGAGGCGAAGCTATGGCGACTCGCCAACACAAATGGAGACCTGAAGTTCAAGCAGGTAAACATTTTTGAAAAGTTCACAACATTAGGCCAAAATAACTAGCATTGTGTCGTATACATATGTTGGTTAAACATTGTTAGTACTTGCTACTAACTAGATTCTAAGTACATCTGAAGCGGGGCCTAATCACACCTGAAACTTGTAGTTCCTGTCTAAATTTTTTCATGTTCATTGCAGGATAAAGAAGTCGCCAGTGCTGCGGGGAAGCTCGCAGAGTGCCAGAAGACAATCGCTAACCTCGGCCTCCAGCTAAAATCACTGACGGATCTTGACAGTGTCGCGACTGAACCTGAAAAGCTGTCCAAGGACACGCTGCTGGACTTCAGAGAAGATGGCGCTGTGCTGCTCGGTGATGAATCGTACGGTCTGGATCTTCCAAAGAGCAACGGGAGTCGCATCTCACCTGTTCCTGTGTCTGAGTCCCCATCACGGCCGTCATTCTTGTCGGGCGGGTTATCGTCATTTAGTAGCTACAGGAGCAGAGCAAGAAAGTGAGATGACAGGAAGTAGTTGTGCATAAGTTATCTAACCGTTTCTGAATGTTCTTGCCAGTGGTCACCTGGTGGTAGATGAGAGCCGATGGTGTTCCGGTGTCCACTGGTTGCCGTCGTTTCTTCTTTTTGGGTGTTTCGGTGTCTACTGGTTGCCCATAGATGCAGTTTCTACTTGCAGTGAAATGTTATCGAACACCATAAAAACTGGTGTGAAATGCTTGAGTGGTAAAACTACAATTGCGGTGTTTTAGTTCACCTTTTCCCTTTGTACTAATTATTACAATGCTCTCCCCTCAAAATTATTACAATGCTCTCTGTACGGCAAAAGTTACCTCAACTTGCCGAATGCCAAAATTGCTGAACCCTTGTGTCAAAACTCTAAATGAAGCTTATCTTGCAATCACATTGTTTGGAAGATCTGCCCTCACATTGTTTATGACTATCTCATGGATGGCAGCATAATTTGCGGATCTACCCTCCACCGTCATAGGCGTTTTTTACACATGCTCATCATGAAATGTAATACACCTACTATATTTACTTTTGAATTTCGAACCTTTTGGCTGTGTGTATTTTTGTTATGCAGAGGCCGGGTGTAATGCTTAAAACTCTTTAAATAATAAAACTCCCTTTATCGAAAAAATGAAGCTTATCTTAGATATTTACATGATCTTGCAATCACATTGTTTGGAAGATGTCACTTCTAGCCCACACCTCACAACAACATCAAAGCCAATGACTCCGCATGAACGATGCAAAGGGTGTGATACAACTTATTCACGATTTCATGGTTATAAAACGAGCTACGGGGGCGACGCAAAGTGAGTAATAATAACGCGGCTCAGTAGAACTACGGAGCCCGTGATCTTCTGCCCCAACAGAGCCGGGCCTCACCTCCATCCCTTGTAGTCCCCCTCTCTTCTTCCTGCGGGCAAAAGGCCTCCTTGACATCGCCACAACTGAAGTGAACAGCTCTGCTCATCCATGGGTCTCGTCTGGTCGTCTCCCAAGGTTTACAAGCCGGCGACCGAGGTCAACGTCGGCCCCGACAGCGACGAACTCTACATCAGTCCCAACGTCAAAGGTTCGTGGCGCCCAGAGTGCGTGCCATTTCTTTACGGTGATTCCTGTTGTTCATTTTAATTCTGTGGCTTCTTGATCAGCTCCTCGGGTCGCGGGGCTTCCGGTGAAGCTCTTCGCGTGGGTTCTGGAGACGCCATTCCTTGGCTCCGTCGTTCTTTACTTTCTCAAGAAAGATAATCTCGTCAACCAGGTGATCAAAAGCTTCTTCAGATTTTTTTTTGGAAACACTCTGTTCTTCTGATCTTCCAAACCACTGAAGAACGCATCGCTGCAGCTTGTCTCGGACGCCGAGATCCCGGA
Source organism: Poa annua (assembly GCA_026929855.1). NCBI lineage: Eukaryota > Viridiplantae > Streptophyta > Magnoliopsida > Poales > Poaceae > Poa > Poa annua. The sequence continues at coordinate 45,755,162 of CM049434.1, forward strand.
GCCACCGCTGTTCACCGCTACTCACGCCTGGCAAGGTTGGTTCTTTCCCTTTACTTACCTGTAATCACATGCCGGGTATACACTCAGCGAAAACTGGTATCACGCTGGATTGAACTCACGGCCGTTGGTGTTGCCGCAGAAATACGTGATGAGCAGAATGTGAGCTTAACGAAGCCCGGGTGGTCGCCGGCAGAGCGCGTCCAGGAGGCCATCAGCTGCCTCCCTGGCCTCGGCGATCCGTCGTCGTCGCCGGCCTTCAGGCGCTGGACGATCCGGGACTTCACCAAGGCATACGGCTCAGGAGAGATCACCCCTGTCATGGTAAACTGAATCGAAACTCTGCTCTGCTCCGTGTTAACAGTTAACACCACAGAGTTCAGGAGGTTGCAAACTACTTCCATGCTCCTGAGTTCCATCACTGCATTTGTAGCATCCATGCTCCTGAATTCCATCACTCTGAGCACAAGTAAGCAGTTACCATTGCAAGACATGATCGTTTATCAGTGGCGCGTTTTTTCTTCTTCTCATTTCACAGGTCGCAAGGAGGTTTCTGGCTGCGGTAGAGGAATGCTCGGCCCCTGATTTCAACATGGCCATGTTCATCAGCTACAACCCTGAGGACATCATCATGCAGGCCGAGGAGTCTACGCTCAGATACAAGCAAGGTAAATTATTCAGAGAAAATCAATGTGCAGCCTCCTAGTATTAATCATCGCCACGCCGAGCCACCGACCGTGACATTTAACCAGTAGGGCCGTCGCCGACTGAACCGGTGGTGCGGTACCGCAGTTACCGGTGCCTCGCTGTATTTTCACTTCACCTCCTCCATGGTCCCGCGCTGAACTGTGTCTGCATGATTAGTTGCCATTTCCCTAGGGGCAGTACAGCACGACGAACAGTAGCTTCGCCGTCGCCATTGCCAGACGAACAGTAGCCGAACGTGCGCCTGCATCGTCGTTGTAGAATGGCAGATTCGGCTGAGCTGGAGGCTGACTTCAGACCAGTTTCAGACTGCTCTGCTCCTTCTATGGCTGGTGATAGTAGGCATGCGATCGGTGGTTGCTGCACATTTTTTATTTTATGTAAAACAGTACTGCGCGACAGAGGGGTTTGCTGATCTGCAGAATTCATGGCGCATTCAGGCAGAGTGCACTGATCCATTGCTCTCATTGCGTGCACTGTATATGCTGCAAAAGAAGAAGAAAAATGTCGGCGTACGCCTGATATGTCGTTCGTTGATTTGCTGGGTTGCAGGGGCGCCTCTGTCTGCCATGGACGGGGTGCTGGTGGCAGTCAAGGACGAGATCGACTGCCTGCCATACCAAACTACCGGTAAACATAACTGTAGAAGCAGATCGAGGGACGCAGAAGCTGACTGTAATTCCGCACTGAGCAAGCCGTATGTTATGCTATGTTACGGACACAGGGGGCACGAGGTGGCTGGGGAAGGCGAGGCCGTGCTTGGCGGACGCGGCGTGCGTGGCGCAGCTGCGGGCGTGCGGCGCCGTCCTGGCCGGCAAGACCAACATGCACGAGCTCGGCGCCGGCACCAGCGGCATCAACCCGCACCACGGCTCCACCAGGAACCCTTACGACACCGGCAGGGTGTCCGGCGGATCGTCGGGCGGGTCCGCTGCCGCCGTCTGCGCCGGACTCTGCCCCGTCGCCCTCGGCGCCGACGGAGGCGGTACGTGCGCGCGCACTTTCTCAACTGATCATTCCAGTGATCTGCTCGCGGTGTAATGCTGAATCGTGTGCTGCTGTTTGATCCTCCGTCAGGATCCGTTCGGATGCCGGCTGCGCTCTGCGGCGTCGTCGGCTTCAAGCCCACCGTCGGCCGGCTCTCCAACTCCGGGTGCGGTACCGCATACTACCTACTTCCATATGCACTTTGAAAGTGTGTCTTGTAGCACGCCGGTGACTATTGCGCTGCCGTTTGACGCAGGCTTCTTCCGTTGAACTGGACGGTGGGAATGCCGGGGATCTTGGCGGCCACGGTCGAGGACGCACTTGTCGCGTCGGTGCCTCCTCCCTTCTTCCATATAAGCTACATTCGGACTCTCAGAACTAGATTTACATGATCCTACTGCATCTGCATCTTATGTTACCCTGTGATTGATCTTGCAGTTATGCAGCCATGGTTGATCAGTCTAGGCCAAATCAGTCCCAGTCCCAGCCTCATCTGAACCTGCCGTTGCTGACATCCACCGGTTCCATGCCCAACATCAGGCTAGCGAGATCCGCAAAGGTTAGCCTCTCAATCACACAACACACCGTGTGCTTGTTCGACGATGTCGATTAAGCTGTTGAACGATGCAGTAGTAACGTTTAAAAAAAAAACACAGTGGTTCGAGGACAGCTCAGAGGACATCAGAGGCTGCTGCGACAAGGCTCTCCAGATCCTGCGCGCGCACTACGGCTGGGAGGTACGTAAAACCAACCAAAGACTAGAACTATTCCGCCCATGGTTTTTCATAGAGCTTCTGAACGAAATGCTTGATAGAGCGAGCTCCGGTTTGACTGACGCGTGTCGCAGTTCTGATCGAGATTGCAGAATTCTAATCCTCTGAAACTTTGTTGGATGCAAGACTGTGGATGTGACTGTCCCCGAGGTGGAGGAGATGCGGCTGGCGCACTACGTCACCATGGGCTCCGAGTGCTCCGCCTCCGTGGCCAAATACGTCGACAAGCTGTGAGATGTCAACTTCTGTATTCATATATACTCTAGCAGGTAACCGTGGCTTTCTTCTTAGACTGATATGATTAAGAGAATGGGTGGTGAATGTAGGGACAAGTCTGAGATCGGGTGGGACGTGAGGATTGCGCTGAGCGCCTACGGGTCCTTCAGCAGCAGGGCTTACCTCAACTCGCAGCGGATTCGGTCAGGGTTCATCTTAATTCGGTTGTTTTGTTTTTCTGAATGGGTGATCTGGTATCCAGACCTGGACATGTGTAATTTGCAGGAGCCGTCAGATGTATTTCCACGAGAAGATCTTCGGGATGGCCGACGCGATCGTCACGCCCATGACCGGGTGAGTGCTTCATATTGTGTCTTGAGTCAACTGAAAATCTTACACATTACATACGGACAGTGAGATTGTTTTTACTCTTTTGGTTCATTTCCGGTGCATGCAGTGTAACCGCGTACGCGCTGCAGGATGATGCGCTGAGCACGGGAGAGCTCGACTACATCAACGCAGGTAAGCAACGAACAGTGAGGGGTTCGCATCTGGGTGTTCATCGCTGCTTCTTCTTGGAACTCAGGATATCTTGTCAAAATCCAAAAACCTTCAGTAGCAACGGATCGTAGAATGTGTATGCTTTGCTAAGATTTCTTTGAAACCAAATCAGCTGCGCTGGCGAGGTACTCCATCGCGGGGAACTTCCTGGGTTTACCGGCGATCACCGTGACGGTATGGACTGAAATTATCGACATGGTTGCTTGCCGGGTCTTAAGTGTGCGAAAGCTCAGTGACACGATACTTTTCTGGCCAAATTTACAGGCCGGGTATGACAGGGGAGGCCTCCCCGTGGGGCTCCAGTTCATCGGGCGGCCGTGGTCGGAGGCGACGCTGCTGCATCTAGCCTACGCCATGCAGGTCAGCACGGCACGATAAGGATTATTTATCCCCATCATACCAAATTGCATGCGCTGTTTGTTGGATATACAGTAGCATTTTCTCAACGGAGTAGTTCTGTGGTTATTTTCTCTGTGCAGGAAGCGTGCTCGAAGAATTGCAGGAAGCCCATGGTGCACTACGATCTCCTCAAGAAGAAAGAGTAGGATTCAGTAGCCACTAGTCAGGCTGTCGAGACTCGAGACAGCGTTCCGGGAGCCCTGTACAACGCGGTAGGCGTAGGCGGGACGGAAAGTCCCGTCAGCGTACCCGCTCATGTTATTAGGATCGGCCCGATAGTAGTATTATTTTTCTTGTTTTGTTTTCATTTTTTATTCACTGGCCATCATGGAAATTCACATGTCAATTTCTTAAACTGTTAGGAAAGGAAAACGATTAAAATCACATGGATGTATCGGGTTCAACAACGTGATGCCTCATGGCAAGTTTTTTTTTTCAGCGTTAAGATGTGGGCAAACAGCAAGTGTTCTTTTTGACAGCAAGGACGTGGATGCTTGGTAGTTGCAGCGATGACAGTATGCAACAGTACAATCGCTCGTATTATCCTAATTTTTTGTTACATGTATTCGTCTCAACTCTGTATCCATACAATTATCAATATAAGTAATGTGTGCATACAGGCGCACAATGTAAAAGAAACATCGATTCCTAGGGCGCTTACTACCTCCCTCGCTACTCTCTCCTTTGGCAAGACGATCTCTTCTGTAGCTCCTCAACCAGAGATTTTTTTCTAGGACTCTATCTTACAACTCTCTTGAAGTGCCTCCCCGAGGATCTTTTTCTCCGTTGCAGCACGGCCTCTCCTCCTCCTCCCCTCCCCCCAATCACCATGGACCACTTCATAATCACGACGACATTGATTTTTCCGTCACTCAGCTTGGGATCCATGGTGGGCTGAGAGGAACCGATTCGAGGTCATCTGATCCGATATGGTTCCGACAGTGCTCCTGCGAGCCATCGTGGCAAACGAACCAAATCCGCAAGGCAGGTGCCTACATTGTTTATGGTTAGAGGAAAGTGAACTCTAGTTTTTTAATGTTCCATATGATGTTTCGACATGCTGAAAGTGTGTATGGTGTTTGTTGTGATGCGTAAGAACCATATTGGCAAACATTCTAGGGATATATTTTCAAGAAGGATTTCTCGTGTTGTGAATGTGTTCCTCTTGAGTTGTATGTGTTGTTCAAATTTGTTGCATACATAGTTCTTTATTGTTGTGAGTATTGCCTCATATTTTTAAGCTATTTGTTGCATAAAGGAGATTTTTTTGCATACATAGATTTTTTTGTTTGTGGGCGTGATAATATGGTGTGTATGTGTAGAAAACTGATGCCTATGGAAGTTTGATGTTGCCACTTACGCACATCCTAGATTTACCACTTAATGTCGATGCGGTGGTGGGAAGGCAACTGCCCTTGTTTTAGCTGGCTGACACCTAGTGTTTGTAAAAAAGAACGTACAACACACGGTATACATAGTACTTACTCTCATGATACTAGACATACACCCGGTCAGACATATTCAATTAGAGGTTAAACTTGTTGAGATTGAAAACACGCAAAATCATCGCGTATCTCCAAACTGTTGACTATACATATTCTGCTTATCGTTTATTTAGCACACTAGCTCTTGGCCTCCCTCCATTAGCTCTTGGCCTCCCTCTGTAATCTATATATGTACGTGCTTTGCACTTGAGTAATATATCGTGAGTTCAATCTCATTCAACATGGTATCAGTTACCTAGCTTTCCTAACCTGCTCCACCCACCTAGCGCAGCCGCCGCCACTAGCAGCGCCGCCGCGCTCTTCTCCTCTACACACCCAGCGCTGCCGCCGCCTCTAGCAGCGCCGCCGCGCCCCTCCACCTCCTCTCACCTCGCGTCTCTCCCTGCGCGTCGCCATGTCCTCCATCTCCAACTCCAACAATCCCTTCGCCTCTGACGATTCCTCCACCCCGAGTCCCGCGATTCTCCGTGAAGTTCACATCGCCGAGCATGTCCCCGTCAAGCTCTCCCTCGACGAGAAAAACTACCACGTCTGGAGGACCTACTTCTACCTTCTCTTCCGCGAGTACGACCTGCGCGATCACATCGACGGCCCCGCCGACCTCCTCGACCACCACGACCCCGACTGGCTCGCCATCGACGCCACCATCATCCGCTGGCTCTTCCTCGCCATCTCGCCGGACATCTTCAAGACCGTTGTCCGCGAGGGCGATGACGCTCGCACGGTGTGGAAGAAGATCAACGGGCTCTTCGCCGACAACAAACTCCAGCGGATTGTGTTCCTGCAGCAGGAATTCTTCGGCACACCACAGAACGACCAAACCTTGGACGCCTACTGCCTGCGCCTCAAGGCGATCTCCGACGAACTCCAGGACCTCGGCTTCCAGATTGGGGATGAGGTCCTCCTCTCCACTCTCACCAACGGTCTCAACGAAGACCTCGGGAACGCCGCCTCCAACCTCACCCTCAATGACTGCGTCCGCACCCTCCTCTTTCACGGCCATGTCCCCCCCTCTTTTTGGCCCGATGCTCTGGCCACCGCCACACTCCTCGTCAACCTTCGTCCGTGTCGTACTCGCTGGAACTATGCTCCACATCACCTCCTTTTCGGTTCCCCTCCATCCTACGACGGTCTTCGGATATTCGGTTGTCGTTGTTACCCCAGTGTTGCTGCCACCACCCCTCATAAACTCGCTCCCCGTTCCATTCCATGTGTGTTCCTTGGTTACCCGGCTAACACCAAAGGCTACCGCTGCTACGACCCCGTGTCCCATCGGGTTATCACCTCGAGGCACGTTTAGTTTGACGAGTGTTGTTTCCCGTTTGCACAGGAACAGGTGGTGCCTTCTTCGTCCTCCATGGACGAAACCCCACGGTGTCGCGTCTTCACACCAGTCGCGTCGATGCCGCATACGTCGCCCTTGAGCCCTAGCTCGGGCGCCGCTTCGTCGACCACGCATGCGTCGCCCTCGAGCACCGACTCGGGCGCCGCCCCATCGACGCCCGCAACACCACCCTCGAGCCCTAGCTCGGGTGCTGCCCCGTCGCATCCGGCACCCTCGAGCTCCGACTCGGATGTCTCCACGCCGACACCTCCCGCATCACCCTCGAGCTCCAGCTCGGCCGTCGCCTTGTCGACCACGTCACCCTCGAGTGCCCACTCGGGTGACGCTGCACCAGCTCCTACGGGCCCTGTCACCCGCGCGCGCGCCGGTGTCTACCGCCCGTCCACGCGGTATCCTTCGGACGTCTACATCTGCACTGCTGCGACCACTACGCCGTCGCCACCAGCGCCCTCTCCGCTGCCCGCCTCGACTCGGGCGGCCCTCCACGACCCACTGTGGCTTGCGGCCATGCAGGATGAGTTCGACGCCCTGCAACGCAACCAGACGTGGCAACTTGTTCCTCGACCCCGCCACGCCAACGTCATCACCGGCAAGTGGGTCTTCAAGCACAAGTTTCATCCGGATGGCACCCTCGACCGTCACAAGGCGCGTTGGGTCATTCGTGGTTTTCGTCAGCGCGCCGGCGTCGACTTCACCGACACCTTCGCCCCGGTTGTCAAACCCGGGACCATCCGCACCGTGCTTCAGCTCGCTGTGTCTCGCCGCTGGCCCGTTCACCAGATGGACGTCTCCAACGCCTTCCTCTATGGTCATCTTGAGGAACAGGTGTTCTGTCAGCAGCCCACAGGCTTCGTCGACTCCACTCATCCGGACCATGTGTGCCTGCTTTCGCGCTCATTATATGGGCTCAAGCAGGCGCCTCGCGCGTGGTACCAGCGCATCGCAGCGTTTCTTCACCAACTCGGCTTCCGCTCCACACGCTCCGATGCCTCGCTGTTTGTCTATCATCTGGGAGACACCACAGCTTACCTGCTGCTCTACGTCGACGACATCATCCTGACGGCCAGCTCCTCTGTGCTCCTACAGCAGCTTACTGACCGTCTACGTGCTGAGTTTGCGCTCAAGGACTTGGGGCCCCTCCACTACTTCCTCGGCATTGAGGTTGTGCGCCAACCCGACGGCTTCTTTCTTCATCAGAGGAAGTATGCCCATGAGCTTCTTGACCGCGCTGGGATGCTTAATTGCAGCCCCGCGGCCACGCCTGTCGACACGAAGGCCAAGCTCTCCGCCACGGATGGTTCCCCGGCTCCTGATGCCTCGCGCTACCGGTCTATCGTTGGTGCTCTACAGTATCTCACTCTCACCAGACCGGAGCTCCAGTACGCCGTTCAGCAGGTGTGTCTTCATATGCATGCTCCCCGTGATGTTCATTGGAGTTCGGTGAAGCGGATTCTCCGCTACGTCCACGGCACTTTGGATCTTGGTCTTTCGCTCCATGCTTCCACAGACACCACTAGTGGAAAAAGGGCTACTTGTGGCGCACCAAAAAGGCTTTCTGTGGCGCACCATGGGAAATGGGGAGGTGCGCCACAGATATCTCGCCACTAAATTATATTTCTGTGGCGCACCCCCTCGGTGCGCCACAGAAAGTGCAACATTTTTGTGGCGCATCCTTCCTTGTGCGCCACAGACATTTATCAGTGGCGCATGGATTGCAGGTGCGCCACAGAATATAAACAGTAATTTTCGATTTATTTTTCCTGCGCTGTACAAATAGCTATATATACAGGATTTATCCAGATATATTATAAACAATGATATATTTGACACAGTAGATTAAAACAGAACAAATACACAGAAGTCGCACGAGTAGAGAAGTCGGTGTTACAATTAGTAGAGAACCTAGAACAAGTAGCTATATATTACAAACTAGAACCTAGAACAAGTCGCACGAGTAAACTACTCGTCGTCGGAGCTGGTGTTATAGAAGAAGTCGGACCACCTGTCATCATCGGTGTCCCAGTGTTCCTCGCTCTCCCTCTGGGCGGCCTCCCGACGGCGGCGGCGGTCTGCCCTCCTTTGCTCCCTTCGGTTCCTGAAGAACGCCTCCTCGTCGGCGACGTCGCCCGGGAACTCCTCCCTCCACCGACGCATCAGCTCCTCGTCGTTCTCGGCGGTGGCGATCCGGCGCTGCACCTGGCGGTGGCGGTCACGATCTTCGTTGGTGAGGAGGGTTGGCCGTGGCGCGAGGAACTCCGCCTCAACGATGTTCGGGCAGTCCGGGAAGTTTAGCTCGCTCCGCGGGTGCCGGAAACGCCACGCGACCGCGTCGTATGCGCGCGCTGCCTGCTCCGGCGTGGCGTACGTCCCGAGTGTCTGCCGGAATCCGCCGACACGGATTTCGGCGTAGTAGGTGCCGTTGGGCCTCTCCCGAACACCGCGGAAGCCGGACGACCCGCGGCGGCGCGGCGGTATCGTCTACACAAGAGGAGGTTCAGCGGTTAGTAAAGCACATTAAACTTGCTTAATGGAGACATGTAAATAAAAATTCTAAATGAAGTAGGTCAAGACTCATAGCATGCCTCATATATAAACAAATCATCGATATTGTAGTAAGACTTATAGACGAAACAAGATTCAAAAAAATTATACCTCATACTTGGAAACACAAAAGGAATCCTGATAACTTTGTTGAACCAAGTAGGAGGCACACAACTTATATGTGTGCATGATACAAGGTTCAACAAACTATCAGGATATCATACAGTGCGCCACATTATTTTAATCATCGGTATTTTAGAAATGAAGTAGGGTCAACTGAAAAGCATCGGCAAGTTAAAAAGCACTAAACAAAAACAAGCAAGGCCTCATATGGAATTGCTTCAGGGATGGTGTAAGCGAACACCGTGGAATGAACGCTGCATATATGTTCAGACAACATGGTTCACTCACACCTCCCTGAAGATATATGCAACATGCAACCATCTAATCATCGGCCAACAAAATCAGACTAACAGATGATAAATTAACAAATTTTAGAAATGGAATTGGGTAAACTAAAAAATCTTGCCTCAAACTTAGGCTGGAACACAAATGGTCCGAGATGGTGTCAGTGAGAGACAGTGGGATGCAGAAAATGTGTATTCGTGCACATCAGGTCGCATTCCACTGGCCCTCACTAACACCACCTCTAGATCTCATGGTGTCACAGCATTTTAATCATCGACATCCCTAGAGATCGAATACAAAACTATAAACATTTGAATCATCGGCATGAAATGACTTGCAAAAAGTATTAACATAACATTTTAAACATTTTAACAAAGTTGTAATACCATCTGAACATTAACATGCATCAACAAGCAACCTATAAAGATCCATGCATGTAGTCTAGCTAGCCTCTATCTGGACTAATTTCTATCTAAGTATGAGGCATGTTAATGTACCTTGCGGATGCGGAGGAGGCGGCCGGTGCTTGTGGGTGTGCGCGGATGCGGAGGAGGCGGCCAAGCTTGGGGAGGAGCGGCGCGCTGATGTCGACCGAACCGAGGTCGAGGGGCTCCTGTACGGTGGTGGCGGCGCGGAGGATGCCCTCGGCCTCCGCCTCGATGTGGCGCGGATGAGGGCGGGGTCACGACCGTGCGTCGGTGGCGGGTCACAGGGTCACGGTGGTGGCGTCGGTGGCGGCGTCGGTGGGGCGCAGGGTCACGGTGGTGGCGTCGGTGGCGGCGCGGAAGTGGCGGCGTCGGTGGTGGCGTCGGTGGTGGCGTCGGTGGGGCGCAGGGTCACGGTGGTGGCGTCGGTGGCGGCGCGGAAGGGGCGGCGTCGGTGGTGGCGTCGGTGGCGGCGCGGAAGTGGGGGCGTCGGTGGTGGCGTCGGTGGCGGCGCGGAAGGGGCGGCGTCGGTGGTGGCGTCGGTGGCGGCGCGGAAGTGGCGGCGTCGGTGGTGGCGTCGGTGGCGGCGCGGAAGGGGCGGCGGCGCTTGGAGGAGGTGGGGGCGGCGGCGCTCGGAGGAGGTGGGGGTGAGAGCGCGGGCGCGGGCGTGTAGGATAAGTTAGAGAGAGAGAGAGTGAGGTAATAAATATAGACCTAGGTCTAATATTTCTGTGGCGCACGCCGCCGCATGCGCCACAAAAAGTCTCATATCTGTGGCGCATGGGGACACATGCGCCACATAATGCCTACTTTCTGTGGCGCATGTGCCTGGTGCGCCACCGACAGTGCCACGGATTTCCAAATTCGACCTGCCTGGCGGGGAGCACCTCATTTCTGTGGCGCATTCTTGATGGTGCGCCACAAAAATGCCATTTGCAGTGGCGCATTTTTATTTTGTGCGCCACACATGTTTGTGGCGCACTGGTTTGGTGCGCCACTAAATGTTTTTTGTGGCGCATGAGCGGAGGGTGCGCCACAAACGGGCATCCCACCTATAAGCCTTTTTCCACTAGTGCACGGACATCCTTGCTTACTCGGATGCTGACTGGGCCGGCTGCCCCGACTGCGTCTACCTTGGACCATCACTCATCTCTTGGTCGTCCAAGCGGCAACCCACAGTTTCTCGTTCCAGTGCCGAAGCGGAGTATAGGGCTGTGGCTAATGCAGTCGCTGAGTGTTCTTGGCTTCGTCAGCTCCTTCAAGAGCTCTCTTGTCCCGTCGACAAGGCCACCGTGGTGTACTGCGACAACGTCTCCGCGGTGTATCTCTCCGCCAACCCCGTCCATCACCGCCGGACGAAGCATATCGAGCTCGACATTCACTTTGTTCGTGAACAGGTGGCTCTTGGTCGTATACGTGTCCTACACGTACCCACCTCTCAGCAGTTCGTGGATATCATGACTAAAGGACTACCTACAGCGTCCTTCGAGGAGTTTCGATCCAGTCTTTGCGTCTGCCCCGCCGACGCTTCGACTGCAGGGGTGTTGACTATACATATTCTGCTTATCCTTTATTTAGCACACTAGCTCTTGGCCTCCCTCCTATATGTGCTTTGCACTTGAGTAATATATCGTAGTTCAATCTCATTCAACACAAACTAATGAAGTGCAACGAGGTGAGCTAAGGGTATAACTACCTTCACGAATAACCGAGAAAAAAAATCTTAGCAAATACTTCCTCTGTAACTAAATATAAGACGTTTTGGTAGTTCAAATAGTGTCGTGGTGGTATCACGGCAGATGCCATAGGATGGCTAAAAGTGTGGGGCCGATGGACGCTGGTGGATCCGGGGAGGGCTAGCGAGCTAAGAAGCTCACGCAAGAGGAAAGAAGAAACGGACACGAGCCGACTCGACCCGGGTCAAGAACAAGCAATAACAACCAGGAAAACGCAAGAACATGAACAAACCCACACGGTACCACAAACACGCACGATGTACCCAGGTTCGGGGCCCTCGTGAGGAGGTAACACCCCTACTCCTGCCTTGCTTCTCTCTATATGTGTCTCACAAGATCTACAAGGCGCTCCTTGAGCTGTTTTTGGTAAGAACTAGGAAGAACTACAAAATGAGGAAGGAGTAAATGCCCTAGCAGTGAATGAGACTATAGTTCTGGCTCTCTGGTTGGTCTCCCTCCTCACAGGAGGAGTTATGGCGCTATATATAGAGCCACTGCCGGGTTATCCGGGAACCCTAATTCCTCCGGGCCCCCCGGACAACAGCCCCCGTCCAACGGTAATGTCGACACCTCTACCACGACCTAGCCGCCGGGCTATCCGACATAGGTCGAGGTAGGCCATGATGCCTCTTGCCGCAGCCGCCGCCGGCCTAGGTGATGATGCTTCCCCTGCCAGAGACAGGACGTGCCTTCTCCATGCCTTGTCTCCTGTCAGTCAGTTGCCAGTACAGTGGTATGGTCACGTCGCCCTGGTCTCGTGCCCTTTGTCCCGCGCCCGTGTCAGACGGGAGATGACCTTACCTCCGTGTCAGACGGGACAGTGTCCTTGCCTGCACTTGCCCTGCACTTGTACTTGCCCTTGACTTGTTGCCCGACATGCGGTATGTCGGACACATCCTCCTATCCCGGCACAAGTATACCGGGCTTGTCTCCGCATGCCGGCATGGCTATGCCGGGCCTGGACCTCCCACATACCTCACCGGGCTCGTACCTGTATGTCGGATCCTCCTTCCTGCACAACACATATAGATAGAGATCTCGGACATGGTTATGTCGGTTAGAACCTGTCGGCTACCTCCGACATACGCCTAAGTCGGCCAAGCACACAACTTGGTCTAGCCGGGACCCTGCGCACCAGCACCGGTTTCGGGCGTCGCATAAGAGAATGCCCCTAGGCCCAGCTACACGAAGATGTCTTAGGCTCGCTCCCAAAGACATCTTCGAGAAGCTGGTTCTTAGGAGAAATCTCTGCCTTTGCCTGAATGAGAGTGAGGGGCTGGGGGGCTATTTATAGTATCACCAGGGGAGACAGCCTGGCCCCTGCTTCCTCCAAAGGGCACCTCTTGACCTTTTCCAAGAGCCACCTCCTTCGTACCTCCAACAGGCGTCCCTTTACCTCCCGAAGAGTCAAAAGACCTTTGGCACCAGGCCAAAGATATTTACCACTGTAAACACGGGTATCTTACCCTTGCTTTTACCCTACCCGGGGGTAGGCCCCCCGACACTAGTCCCCGAAGCTGGTGTAGTCCTGCAGCCTTGGGTGAAGGGCTGCATCAGATTTAACCCGATAACTGCCTTGAACCGAAAGCCGACATAACTATGTCGGGTAACTCGATTGCTCCGACTTGCCCAAGTCGGTCACTTAAGGCCCTGCGACACCACGATGTCGGCCTGATAAGAAATTTTTGGCAAGCCTGTCCGACTTACTGTAGAATCATCCGACATGGTCATCTCGGTTTGTCACCGAGTTCTCCGCCACCCTGGGTTATTGTTCCGGTACTCTCGACATCACCAAATCTTTCTCTCAGATCTCTCGCCGAGACGTGTCACCTACATGCTGCACCATTCCGAGAAACGCGCCACGCGGTCTGACAAGCTGTCCCGAAAACATCGCACCGGCCCCACCAGCCGTCACATCTAGCAGGCACTCGAGTGGGTTGAGCATCCGAGGTGCCTCCTCGATTCCTGGGCTGGCGACCGCATCCGATCCGCCGCCGACGGTTCCTATGCTGTAACCCACGGTGCGGCCGATCGTGTGGCCACAACCGCTCCACTCGCGCCAACCGCCGCACGCACGATCCCACGATCGGCTCGAAACCAACGGGCGGGAAAACCTAGCAACTGCCTCTTCTCCTTCCCTCTTAAATACGGCGGCGAGGTTCCTCTCCTTCCTCCGCATCATCTTCTTCCCTGCTTCCCCACTGCTCTCGAGCGAAACGCCGCCGCGACGCACGCCGCGCACGCACTGCACGCCGGAGAGCTCGACGCCGACGATCGGGAACCGCCACGCCACCGTCGGGACGCGAACCTCTCGCGCCGTACCTTCGCCTTCTCCGGTAAGTTTCCTCTCGAGGCTTGAACAGATCGAACCGTGGTTCGGCCGAGGTAGTTCATCCCCGTTCTTCGGTAGAACAGGTTATAGAACCAGGGTTAATTTCTCCGCAGATCATTGTTTCCGTCATTACGACACCGCTATAGGTTTCTCTTCACCAGATCTCGCCATACCTTCTCAATAGCGATTCACCATCGTACTGCTAGCGGTCCTTGCTAGAACCATTTAACCTTCTTTTAAATGGTCTCGGTAGATCTTCTTCCATGCCACTCGGGCGTAGATTCTGTTTTAGTGCCGGGAGGCCCCGACTTATCGCAAGTCTTCTCATGGTGCCCCCGACTTACCACCTTCTTTATGCTGCAGGACAGCTCCGACATGTCTTCGGAGAACACCGACATGGGTACCGAGGGAGTCCGGGGAGGATGGGAAGGGTCCGACGCGTGCCAGGACGACATCGACTGGCTACGCCGAACTCACCGCATCCCGGAGGCGGTCCTCTGCCGACTTCCTGATGGCGAGAACGAACCCCGAACCCAACCCGGGGAGCGGGTAGTCTTTGTCACGCATTTCGAGCGTGGCTTTGCCCTCCCAGCAAGCCCATTCTTCCGCTCCTTCCTCGACTACTACGGTCTGCAACCCCATCATCTCCCGGCCAATGCCATCACCCTCCTTTCCGCCTTCGTGACCTTCTCGGAGGGATACCTCGGCCTCTGGCCGGTGGTCAAGCTATGGGCCAAATACTTCCAACTACGGAAGCAGAGCATCCCCAACAAAGGCGTCAAGGAGAAGGAGATGACGGCTTGCGGGGCTGCCATCGTGGTTCCTCGGAGGGAGTCCGACTTCCCCCGGATCTCGGGCCTAGAGTCCTGCCGCAAATGGCAACGGAGTTTCTTCTATGTCAGAAACTCCGACTCGGTTGAAGGTGTCAAGGAGGAAGGAACCGACCTCATCAACCTTCCCGAGTTCAATATCGCTCCCCCGACTGCCCAGCTTCACTGGAGTTCGGACCCGAAGACGCTGGACTCGGAGGTCAACGAGATCCACGAGTACCTCCTTTCGATTAAGGACAAGCTCACCGCCGAGGATCTACTATGCACCTTCGTCAGCCGCCGGGTTTGTCCTCTCCAGGCCCGGGTTCACAAGATTTGCCACATGAGTGGCAGGTATGACCCGACCCGGGTTAGCGTCTTCACGCTTACTCAGGAGCAAGTATACCGGCGAGTCCAGGCTATTGCCCAGGCCGAGATGGACCCATCCACCTGGGCCTGGGGGATGAAGCCCCATACGCGCTCTCGTCCTCCTCCACAAGTAAGCTGGTTCACCTGACCGACTCAAGCAATTCTCCGACATACTTATGGTACAACCACCTCTGTACTCACATGTATCTTTTGTTTTCTCGCAGAGGTTCGCTCGGCAGCTCCTTGAAGACCAGATCCATGCCGCGGGGGAGTGGCATCCGGACCTTCCCATTCCGGAAACATTACCCAGCGAGGACCCGGATGACGAAGATCATCTATCCATTCCCCTGGCTCGCGCCTCTGCCCCGGGTAAGCCTCGCGCACCCGTTCCAATCAACGAGTGGTCGGATGACGACGAGGATGAGTGTCGCATCATATATGTTATTGACGCTACCCCTCTCAACTTCGCGCCCCCAGCGCCTTCGACCACCGCCACCTCCAGCAAGCGAGCCGAGACCCGCAAGCGAGCTGGCACCGGTACGTCGGATACCGGTGGCGACGAGGCGGGCGCCAAGAGAGCCAAGACCGGTAAGAAGCCGGGAACCAAGCCGCCCACGAAGAAGAAAGGTCCTCCGACCTCCACCGGGTAAGCCGATTTCTCGAGATCCTTTGCCCTGCTACTTCGACCTCTCTGACAGTACCGTCCGAGTTAATATGCCAATGTCCTGAAACAGTGCCCCCCTGAAGTTGAATCCGACCGGGCCCCAAGGTCGGAAAGACACCGAGGAGGCCGGGTCGACTCGCGGGGAAGGCTCTCCGACCCGCATGAGCCGGGCTGCCACACCGCCGCTGAGTGGCAGCGCCGCGGCCGGGAGGAACAGAGGGACTTCCGACAGGGATGTCGGATCTGGTGGGGACGCTACCTTCGACACAGTGAGGCGACCCCAGACCGTGTCACCCCCACCCCACTCGGGAGGGGTCCTTCAGCCGCCGACACACCGCCCTCTGCTGCAGCAACCAACGCAGCACCGGCCGCATTCACACCAGCAACAACAACCGCAAGGACAGCGCCAGCAACCTCCACCTGTCCGGACTCAGCAGCAGAGGCGTCCGCCGGCCTTGGACACTACCACCTCCAAGGTGATCACCACACCATCCGGGTCGGCCGCCTCGGGCAAGCGTGATGGGACCACGAGTCAGAAAAGAGGTGAGGTTCCTCCGGGCAAAATCCTAGTGGTGCCCCCTCCTCGCGTGGCCGTCAAGACAGCTGCGCTGCAGACGCTAGAGGCCACTGCTGCCCAAGCTCCGCCTGCTGCCGAGTTGCTCATTCCGGGTGCCGACTGTTCAGGTTCACTGGAGCAGTTCAACCTGGACTGGAATGCTGCCGACACCAGCGAGGTGTCCTCCTCTGACCCGAACGCCCGACATCCCGCCGGACCCGGGAAAATTGCCCAATCTTTGCACTCTCTACAGTGCGCAGTTCTCCAGATGACCCGGGACGCTGAGGTACGTCTCTTAATTATTCCCCCCACTAGTCCCCGAGATTCGTGTGGAGTAATCGAAACTCGACCGAGTGAAGATTACTCGGCGGGAATCTTCTTAGAACTGATTTAACGCGTAACCCCGTATCAGGCTTGCCACAAGGAGCGGAGCCGGTTGTTTCAAAAATTGCTCGTCAAGCACAGCGTCCTCCGGAAGAAGTACAAGACCCTTGAGGCGGCACAAGGTACTCTATCCCTTCTGCCGTCATACTTTCCCTTTTCTTATTTCTTCTCCTGACATCCGCGACCTGCCGACTTCGTCAGCTGAAAAGGAGGCCCAGGTTGCGGCTGCGCACCGGACTGCGCTTGAAAAAGAGCAGGCCGAGGTATCCCGGCTTCGCCAAGAACTCGCGAAGTCGCAGCAAGAGCAGGCCGAAATGACCAAGGTGATGAACGAGGTGACGGAGGCGCAGGAGACTCTTGTGACGGATCTCCAATCTCGCGCCGGCCTGGCCGAGAACAAATTGTCCGCCCTCACGGCCAAATGCGACATTTGGTTGGCCGAGTTGCGACGAATCAATAGTCAAATGGACAGTGAGTTTTCTCCCCTCTTGCTTACTGAGTTTCCAATGTTACGCCGCTATCTCCGGCTTGCTCTCTAACTCGGCAATAGCTCTTTTTGCTTCAGAATCCTTCTCGCACTCGCAACACGCCGCTGCCCAAGCTGTTAGCAAGGCCCGGGGCAAGAGAGCGCACCTTGGTCCCATCTCAACTGAGTGGGACGTTGAGGACCATCTGATTGCGCTCAACGCGCGTCTTGTCCCGCTGAAGAGCATCGGCGTAGGCTTGCTCGACGCCGGTATCTCGGTCTTCCGGCAGCTGTGGCCCGGCATCGAGCCTCCCAAGAACGTTCCCGAGCTGGCCGCTGAGCTGAGGAAGGCCGAGCTGAGACTCCGGGAGTGGAGGTCCTCTGCTGCCCGTGCCGGGGCGGATCAGGCCTTGTCCTTTGTACTATCTTGGTATGAAGAGATTGACCTGGATCACGTCAAGACGCAGCGCGAAAACTCGGTGTGGACCACAGATCCGACTAAAATCCAGCGCCGCCAAGAATCCGCTGACTACATGGCCCAATACTCGCGTCCGCACGAGTTTGTCCCTGGCCCTGTTTATCCGGATGAAGACGATTCTGACTCCGATGCCGGCGATGCCGAAGAGGAGCCGGAGGAGGAGGAGACCAACCCGGACGAGCCCACCGGAGCGGACGCTGAGGTGGGAGTCCCCGAGTCCGCCGAGCACGCCCCCAAGTCTGGGACTGCGGCCACCAGCCTCGAAGAGTCTACTGCCGCCGTGGCTACATCACCTGCCGCCGACACTGGTCTGGAAGCAACCGCCGTACTCCAGTCGGCCACTCCTGACACCACGACTGCTGCTGCTGCCTCTTTACCGACTTCTGCCCCTGCTGCCGAAAACACTTAGGCAAATTCTTTAGATCCCCGGAATGCCGGGTGCATATGTAACATATACCATTTTAAGTAGAATACTATGCAATTTGCCTTATGGAATCGAGCAAGTACATAGTTATGTCGGATCACTTTTTACCGCGTTCCCGAGTTTACCTTCTCGTTTACTATACTTAGTGACTTTTGCTCTTGTCTACCATATAGGCGTTCGACAGTCGAGTCACAAAATCACGACTATAGCATACGGTACTAGAAAACGCCCGAGTTAAGGTTCAAAGGCATTCGACATAACGGAAGAATAATTGAAAGACGGGGTTAACACACAACACGTGCCGAATTGCTTTTAGACCGAGCCCCCGAGTTCGTTTTCGTGTTTACCACCTTCCACTATCTTTGCTCTTGACTACCACTTTGGGCATTCGTCAGTCGAGTCACAAGATCATTTCACATAGCATACATTACTTAACTTTGAAACAAGGTTGAAAATTCATTCGGCACGTGGGCAACAGGTACGACAAAGACACGGCAGTCCCCGAGTTTCACCTCGAGACGCCGGCATTCAGTTATCCAGGGACTAAACAAAATACAAATACAGATAAATGTCAGGCAGTCCCCGAGTTTACCCCGGAGTGCCGACATGCGAAAAAACATAAGAAAAGAAGCACCATCCGGATAAGGCAGTCCCCGAGATTCATTCTGGGGCGCCGGCATTTCATTCAGAAGGAACTGAGATACATACATTTTGCCTTTTATGCAAAAAAGGGACGAAGCAAGGCTACATTTCATGGTCGTTTGGTCTCCTCACCGGCTCTATCCATTACACCTTTTCTAGCTTCCTGCGCATCTACAAGATAATATGAGTCATTGTGTAGGGCTTTACTCACCACAAAAGGTCCTTCCCACGGAGGGGATAATTTGTGCATGCCGGCAGTTCGCTGTATCAGTCTCAGTACCAGTTCTCCTTCTCTGAACACCCGGGGGTGTACCTTCCGGCTATGATAGCGTCGGAGGCTCTGCTGGTATATCGCTGACCGAGATAGGGCCAACTCTCTTGCTTCCTCAAGCAAGTCGACATCATTCTCTCGAGCTTCTCTTGCCTCGGTCTCTGTAAACATCGCCACCCTGGGCGAGTCATACTGTATGTCGGTTGGCAACACTGCCTCAGCACCATACACCATGAAGAATGGGGTGTACCCGGTGGATCTGTTGGGCGTAGTCCGGAGACCCCATAGCACCGCCGGTATTTCCTCTATCCAGCACCCCGGAGTCCGCAGGAGTGGTTCTATCAACCGGGCCTTTATGCCGGCCAACACCAATGCGTTGGCCCTCTCAACCTGCCCATTTGCCTCCGGGTGTGCCACCGAGGCCACATCAAGCCGGATTCTCTTCTCCGCACAGAACCGAGCAAACTCCCCTACTGCAAAATTGGTGCCATTGTCCGTGATAATGCTGTGCGGGTAACCGTATCTCAGTATGATATCCTTCAAAAATGAGACGGCTGCAGCCCCATCACACTTCCGAATCGGCTTCACCTCGATCCATTTGGTGAACTTGTCCACCATGACTAGTATATGAGTCATGTTGCCCCGCGCCGGCTTGAATGGACCCACCATATCCAAGCACCATACCGCAAACGGCCATGTGATGGGGATAGTTTTCAGTGCTGCCGCCGGCATATGTATTCTGTGAGCAAATCTCTGGCAACCTCCACATTTTCGGACAATATCTTCCGCCTGTTGCAGAGCCGAAGGCCAATAGAACCCATGTCGGAAGACCTTTGCCACCAGTGCCCTTGAGGAAGCATGGTGACCGCATTCACCTTGATGTATCTCGAGCAGCATTTCTTGCCCCTCCTCCGGGTCAACGCAACGCTGCAGCACTTCAGTGACACTTCTCTTATACAGCTCTTGATTGATTACCGTGTAAGCCTTGGCCCTCCTCATCACCTGCCGAGCTTCCACTTCATTCTCCGGCAGGGTTTCATATACCATATATGCCATGAGGGGCTGCGCCCATTCCGGTACCTGCCTCACCGGGAAGACTGGTGCATCTATTTCCATAGGATCAGCCGACATCACCTCTGCCGGCGTACCTGGTACAGTCCCCGAGTTTATCCAAATGCTCTCGACATCAATCTCCATGGGCACGGCTTCTGTCTCCGAGCTCTTCGGGATAAATATGGACTCCGACTCGGGTGATGGCTTGATAGACGGTTTCTTCAAGTGTTCCAATGCTATGCCGGGTGGGATCGCGGCCTGTGATGACCCCAGCTTGGACAATACATCCGCAGCCTCATTTTCTCCCCGGGGTATGTGCTTGAACTCGCATCCTTCAAAGAATCCGGAAATTTTCTGTACATGGAATCGGTATGACGCCATGTTGGCATCCAGCGCATCCCAATTTCCCGACACCTGCTGCACCACCAAATCCGAGTCACCATAACATTCTACCCGCCGGATGCCGATTTGCTTAGCGATATTGAGGCCATGCACGAGTGCCTCATACTCAGCCACATTGTTGGATGCCGAGAAATGAATCTGGAGCACATATTTCAGTACATCTTGCTTCGGGGAGGTGAGGACCACTCCGGCACCCAACCCGATTTTTGCCTTGGACCCATCAAAGTGCATCTTCCAAAAATTGAAGTCGGGTGGGGGAGGCTCATGTTGCATCTCGGCCCAGTCCACCAAGAAGTCCGGCAGCGCCTGCGACTTAATGGCGTCCCTCCTTTCGTAAGTCGGGGCGTACGGAGACAACTGGATGGCCCACTTGGCAACTCGGCCGCTGGCATCCTTGCACCCTATAATCTCGGACAAGGGAGCCTCGCTCACCACTGTAACCGGATGCTCTTGAAAGTAGTGCTTCAACTTGGTGACCGCCAGGTATACACCATAGGCCATCTTCTGGTAGTGCGGGTAATTCTGCTTGGAGAGGGAGAGTACTTCACTCAGGTAATACACGGGCCTCTGTACCACCTTTTCATCTTCTTCTCTTTCCACCACCATTACCACACTTACAACCCGGTTGGTAGCCGCGATATAGAGCAACATCGGCTCCTTGGGCAACGGGGATGCCAACACTGGTGTACTTGAGAGTGTCTTTTTTAAGTCATTGAAAGCTGCATCTGCCTGCGGCGTCCATATAAAGGTTTTACTCTTTTTCATGAGTTGATATAAAGGCAAGGCTTTCTCTCCTAACCGACTTACGAACCTACTCAGGGATGCCAGACATCCGGTGAATTTTTGTATATCCTTAAGGCGAGTTGGTAATTTCATGCTTTCAATAGCTCGGATCTTGCCCGGGTTAACCTCTATACCCCGGCTAGATACCAAGAAACCGAGTAATTTTCCGGCCGGCACACCGAAGGTGCACTTATCCGGGTTAAGTTTCATCCGGAATTTCCTCAAGTTAGCGAATGTTTCTCTCAGATCCTTGATCAGAGTGGATTTCTCTTTTGTTTTTATGACTATGTCGTCGACATACACCTCTGCATTCCGACCTATCTGGTCATGCAAGCATTTCTGCATGCACCTTTGATAAGTGGCCCCGGCATTTCTCAACCCGAAGGTCATAACACGATAGCAATAAGCCCCGTACGGGGTAATAAAAGCAGTTTTTAATTGATCAGCCGGGTTCAACGGTATCTGGTGAAAACCAGAATACGCATCTACAAAAGACAAAAGCTCACACCCGGCAGTGGAGTCGATTACTTGATCTATCCGGGGGAGCGGGAAAGGATCTTTCGGGCATGCCTTGTTGAGGTTTGTGAAGTCTATGCACATGCGCCACACCTTGGCCAGGAGAGGGTCATCCTTTTTCTTCTCTACCAGGACCGGGTTAGACAACCAGTCCGGGTGCAGTACTTCCATCACAAATCCAGCCGCTAGCAATACGGCTAGATGCTCCATGATCGCGGCTCTTCTCTCGTCCGAGAGACGTCTAGTCGGTTGCTTCACCGGCTTTGCATCCGGTCTCACGAATAATGAGTGCTCAGCCAACTCCCTCGGAACTCCTTGAAGGTCGTCATTTGACCAAGCAAAGACATCCCGATTCTTACGGAGGAAGTCGGTGAGCTCGCCTTCCTATTTATTGTCCAGACTGGTACCTATGATCACCCGGTGTTCTGAGTTAGCCGGGTCCACTACGACCTTCTTGGTCTCTTTTGGCGGCTGGAAAGAAGCATGCTGCTCCGGGTTTGTCATCCCGGGCACACCGAGTTGGGAGGCTTGGGCCAGCGTCACTACTTGCTGGATTCTCTTTTTCTCTTCTGCTATGACCAATGACTCGGCCAAGCACGAGCCGGCAGTAGCACACTCGATCGAGCGCTTGTAGTCCCCCGCGATGGTGATTATGCCATTCGGACCTGGCATTTTCATTTTCAAATAGCCCATGTGAGTGGAGATCATGAACTTGGCCAGAGCAGGTCGGCCAATCAGGGCGTGATATGGACTCTCCAAGTCCACCACCTCGAACTCAAGACTCTCGGTCCGGCAGTTCTCCCGGGTCCCGAACAACACATCTATCCAGACTTTGCCCATAGGCGAGCAAGAAACCCCCGGCACAATGCCATGGAAGGTTGTGTTGGTCGGCAGCAGTGTGTTCAGGGACACTCCCAACTTAAGCATTGTGTCCTTATACATGATGTTAATAGCACTGCCGTTGTCAACCAGGACTCTGCTGAACCGGACGTTGATACTCGGCCCGATGAATGTCGGGTCCACCACCAAGGCGTAGCCTCCCGGCTTAGGCATAACCCGGGGGTGATCCTTCCGACTCCAGCTGATCTCTATCTCGGACCAGTGCATGAACTTGGGTACCGCCGGCATGACGGCGTTCACCTCCATAGTACGTTGGCGCTGACTTTTCTTGTCAGTGGGCTCGGTCACAAAGATCACATAGCTCTGATGGGCTTCCTGGTAGTCACCCTGGGGGTACCCGCCCTGGTTTCTAGGACCGGCACGGTTGTTACCCCGGACGTTCACCATGTTTACTGGCCTTGCCGGCGGTCTCCTCTGAACTGGCGGGTTAACCCGGACAGTATTGGCCCCGCTCACAGGTGCCGGCGGTCTGGGCGTTGCGGGTTTTTCGGGGGCAGTCACCAGAGATCCCCCCGGAGCACCTTCTTGTCGCATGCGCTGATACCAGCTGCACTGCCGAGTTGTGTGGTTGGCTGGTCTGTTGGGCTCGAAAGTGTGATAGCAGCAGGGCTTGTCCAGCATGTCCTCATACGTCAAGGGCTTCCTCTGCTCGGCCCAAGTTTTCTTGACTTCTGCCCAACCCTGACCATCAGTCTTCTGCCGCTGGTTGTTACCGGCATTGCCTCGTTCACCGGTTACCGCCGCTACCTGCTGCGAGGCATAGCGAAAGTCGGGCTCCCTCCTTTTTTGGCCAAAATCATGCCGGTCACTGTTTCTGCCCTGCCCGGACCTGTGGTTTCCCGAGTTCCTCCTACTCGGTTCTCCCGAGTCCAGCTGTGGTTGCATTGGATCGCCGAGGGCATAGGTGTCGGCAATTCTCATCGTCTCGGCCAAGGTGGCCGGCATTTCCCTCTGAAGCTTCTGCCAAAGCATGGATCCATGTCGGCATCCCTGCGCAAACCATGAGATGGCTTGGGCCTCCACAACTCCTTCGCAGGAATTGCGAATGGTGCTCCACCGAGTCAAGTACTCTCGGTCAGTCTCATTGTCCCTCTGCCTGCACATTGCAAGCTGCTGAGGTCGGTTTGGTCTCTTGTAGGTACTGGAGAAGTTGCTGACAAAGGCTTCCTCGAAGTCCAGCCAGCTGTTAACACTTCCCTCCCTCAAATTGTTCAGCCAGATTCTGGCCGGTCCCTCAAGCATCTGCGGGATATACCGTACCGCCCATCGGCGATTTCCTCCGGCAATATGCACTGCTGTCACATAGTCAGTCAGCCAGTCCTCTGGCTTGGAGCTGCCGTCATAGGTCTTGGCTCCCCTGTTCAACTGAAAGTGGGGGACAGGTTGCTCTGACATGATTCGGGGCCCGAAGCAAGCAGGACCGGGTGGACCTTGCTCTTCCATTTGCCGTCATCGTACCAGTTCAGGTCTTGCCCGCCCACTTGCCGGGTCTGCAGTGCTCCAACAACTTGCTGCCTCGGGGCCTGATTAGGCGCCGGGTATCGGGGTGGGTATCCCCGACCGACCGAGTTGGCATTTTTGGCGTGCCGATTACTCGGAGCTTGTCGTCTTCTGCTCTGGGCTTGCCCAGCGTTGCCCTGGCCTGCAATCTGCTTCCCGGCATATGCCGGGTCATATGTCAGCATCTGGAGCTGCTGATCTCCTCCGGGATTCCTACTCCGACTCTGGTTTCCACCGACATGCGGGGAAGAAGCCTGTCCTCTGGACATGCCACTGGGAGCCCGGGTTGAGTGGACAACCTGAGATCCACCCCCGGCCTTCTTGACAGCCTCATTCTGCCGGGTTGCCACCTCTACCAGCTCATTGACCCGGTTCTGTTGCTTACGGCGAGCCTCTCCGGTTAGACCGGATAACTCGGCCCTTGCTGCCTCGGCAGCCCTGAGGGTCTTGGCCGGAGAGCTGTAATTCGGCCTAGCCGCCGACACTACGCTCGGAGTCACACTGGATGCAGCTCTGCCATCCCTATCTATCTCGGCATTGAGGCCCTTGCCTCTTCTGCGCACCTCGGCCTCACGGTTCGGCCGACCTCCTACCGGCGAGAAACCATGAGCCGCGTCATACTCACGCTGAACTCGGTCGAAGTCCCTTCGGACTTCTGCTAACTTCTCTGCCTCCTCCAGCAAGCTCAGCCGCTCTGCGTCTAACTCAGCTGCCCCCGGCACAGTCAACCTCTCTACTGTCTCTCTAAGAGGTTCAGTCCTTACCGGGACACGAGATGTCTCGGCGCCGCCATGGCCCTGCCTCTCCAGTGCCTGCTTGGCCCTCCGGGTCGACCTTGCCTCGGGCTCCAAGACAGGGTCTTCTGTCGGAGGAGCCGTCACCCCGGCCATCATGACCGCGCAGCTCTCGGGGCGAGTGGTACGCCGGCCGCGAGCCGCACAGACAGCTGGGGGATCCTCGGCCACGAGCACCTGCACCGGGTACTCGCAGACGAGCTCGGTGGCGACATAGGTGGCGAAGTTGCCGAACTCGATGACGCAGCCGTTGGTCGGAAATGGCCTGCCGCGAAAGCAACCGGCGTTGTCGCTGACGAACTCCATGTCGCCGAACTTGACGACGAGTCCGGAGAGGACTCGCACGGGGCCCGTCCGGATGAGTACACCAGCCAGCGCCTCTCGCCGCCCCACGGTGGGCGCCAACTGTCGTGGTGGTATCACGGCAGATGCCATAGGATGGCTAAAAGTGTGGGGCCGATGGACGCTGGTGGATCCGGGGAGGGCTAGCGAGCTAAGAAGCTCACGCAAGAGGAAAGAAGAAACGGACACGAGCCGACTCGACCCGGGTCAAGAACAAGCAATAACAACCAGGAAAACGCAAGAACATGAACAAACCCACACGGTACCACAAACACGCACGATGTACCCAGGTTCGGGGCCCTCGTGAGGAGGTAACACCCCTACTCCTGCCTTGCTTCTCTCTATATGTGTCTCACAAGATCTACAAGGCGCTCCTTGAGCTGTTTTTGGTAAGAACTAGGAAGAACTACAAAATGAGGAAGGAGTAAATGCCCTAGCAGTGAATGAGACTATAGTTCTGGCTCTCTGGTTGGTCTCCCTCCTCACAGGAGGAGTTATGGCGCTATATATAGAGCCACTGCCGGGTTATCCGGGAACCCTAATTCCTCCGGGCCCCCCGGACAACAGCCCCCGTCCAACGGTAATGTCGACACCTCTACCACGACCTAGCCGCCGGGCTATCCGACATAGGTCGAGGTAGGCCATGATGCCTCTTGCCGCAGCCGCCGCCGGCCTAGGTGATGATGCTTCCCCTGCCAGAGACAGGACGTGCCTTCTCCATGCCTTGTCTCCTGTCAGTCAGTTGCCAGTACAGTGGTATGGTCACGTCGCCCTGGTCTCGTGCCCTTTGTCCCGCGCCCGTGTCAGACGGGAGATGACCTTACCTCCGTGTCAGACGGGACAGTGTCCTTGCCTGCACTTGCCCTGCACTTGTACTTGCCCTTGACTTGTTGCCCGACATGCGGTATGTCGGACACATCCTCCTATCCCGGCACAAGTATACCGGGCTTGTCTCCGCATGCCGGCATGGCTATGCCGGGCCTGGACCTCCCACATACCTCACCGGGCTCGTACCTGTATGTCGGATCCTCCTTCCTGCACAACACATATAGATAGAGATCTCGGACATGGTTATGTCGGTTAGAACCTGTCGGCTACCTCCGACATACGCCTAAGTCGGCCAAGCACACAACTTGGTCTAGCCGGGACCCTGCGCACCAGCACCGGTTTCGGGCGTCGCATAAGAGAATGCCCCTAGGCCCAGCTACACGAAGATGTCTTAGGCTCGCTCCCAAAGACATCTTCGAGAAGCTGGTTCTTAGGAGAAATCTCTGCCTTTGCCTGAATGAGAGTGAGGGGCTGGGGGGCTATTTATAGTATCACCAGGGGAGACAGCCTGGCCCCTGCTTCCTCCAAAGGGCACATCTTGACCTTTTCCAAGAGCCACCTCCTTCGTACCTCCAACAGGCGTCCCTTTACCTCCCGAAGAGTCAAAAGACCTTTGGCACCAGGCCAAAGATATTTACCACTGTAAACACGGATATCTTACCCTTGCCTTTACCCTACCCGGGGGTAGGCCCCCCGACAAATAGTCTTATATTTATATTAAGATACGGAGGGAGTAGATATCATTACAGGGCTAACCGAACTAAAACCGACACACAAATAAATAAATACTTACACACTGATAGACCGGTACACATTTTTTCTTACTGATTAGCGTCGTGGGGAAGCTAGCATCTTGTGGCTTACCTATTACAACGAGATGAGAAGGAATATTTTAGCGCGTAATAGAAAGAGTGACGTAGTGGTGCGAGATCTATTATTTCAAATCTAGCTGAGATACAATTTTGAAATTATTTATATTAATTTTGTTGCAAATCTCGTCTGAACCTTACAAAAAGTATTATCATCCGTAGCGAATAGAGTGTTTCTAGGAGGACTGACCACATAGAATCACTCTCTTCGCAGCGAAGAGAGTTTTTCTAGGAGTGACCGCAAGAACCTACTTGTGATAGGAAGGTTAGGAGGGTAGTTGTTTTTAGCCCGGCGGGTTTAAACCCTAGAATTAAGCCGGTGTTTTTCATTTAGACGGAATATTTTTCAGTGGAAGACAGCGTTCCCGTCGACCTTGAGTCGTCTGTGGTGATTTCGTCAATCTTATCGCTCCGTCAGCTCGGTCTTTTCGAGAATGTTCATAGGGATAAGATATGCGTGCATACGTGAGAGTGTGTACGTATATATGAGTCGTCTGCTGCGAAGAGAGTTTTTCTAGGAGCGACCGCGAGAACCTACTTGTGATAGGATGGTTAGGAGGGTAGTTGTTTTAGCGCAGCGGGTTTAAATCCTAGAATTAACGCCCGGTGTTTTTCATTTAGACGAAATATTTTTCAGTGGAAGGCAGCGTTTCCGTCGACCTTGAGACGCCTGTGGTGATTTCGTCAATCTTATCGCCCCGCCAGCTCGGTCTTTTCAAATATGTTCATAGGGACAAGATATGCATGCATACGTGAGAGTGCGTACGTATATATGAGCCGTCTGCTGCGAAGAGAGTTTTTATAGGAGTGACCGCGAGAACCTACTTGTGGTAGGATGGTTACGAGGGTAGTTGTTTTTAGCGCAGCGGGTTTAAACCCTAGAATTAACGACAGTGTTTTTTATTTAGACGGAATATTTTTCAGTGGAAGGCGGCGTTCCCATCGACTTTGAGTCGTCTGTGGTGATTTCGTCAATCTTATCGCCCCGCCACCTCGGTCTTTTCGAATATGTTCATAGTGATAGGATGTGTGTGCGTACGTGAGAGTGTGTATGTATATATGAGTGTCTATGTCGTACCGTGTTAAAAGAATGACAACAAAAATGAACAAAGGAGCACCGACAAAGTAGGCTACATTCAGTCGTCCCTTCACCATGGCATGGGATGTACGTGATCTTCCACTAAGAACGAGGTTGTGTTACAGTAACATAATTTTAGGAGCTAATAATATTGACTTTTGCACCCTAATAATCATATTATTTCCAAACTTTTCAAGCAACCAACCTATTTCCGCTGCCACTTGTATAAAAGATCGCCCTGAGATCTGGTCATCTGGTGGAGACAAAAAGAGTGGGCAGATCGGCGTAATACGCAGGAACACAAGGGCCACGGCGCAAAATCGGAGGAGTCCAGGCCAGCGTCGCTACACCTACACCTGTACTAGTTCCAGAGTTGTTCTCAGAGTTCTCTTTCTTGCTCTCTAAAAAAGAGATTTCTTTCTAAAAAATAAAAAAGATTTTTTTTTGTATTTTTCCAGATCAGATCAGACCAGATCGGGGAGAGAGAGACCAGAAAATAAAACCAGAGAGGCCTCCCTCTTTCATTACCAACCAGGCAAACCATCTACCTTCCTTCCTTGCGACGCAGAGAAGAGACAGAGAGGAAGAAGCGCGAGCGGAGGAGAGAGAGGCCACGATGTCGTCGGTGTTCAGCGGAGATGAGACGGCGCCCTTCTTCGGCTTCCTCGGCGCCGCCGCCGCCCTCGTCTTCTCATGTACGCCCATCCCTCTCCCCTTGCCTCCCCAATCTCGCGATCTTCCAGCGCCGCGCTCGATCGCCGCTTCTCTGCTCGATCCGTCGCCCTCTGAATCCCACGCCCCGATTCGCCCAATCCGGCGCCGGATCCGGCTAGAGAGACATGGGGTATGATCGATTTTTCCTCGGCTCTGCACTCTGCAGGCATGGGCGCGGCCTACGGGACGGCCAAGAGCGGCGTCGGGGTGGCGTCCATGGGCGTCATGCGCCCGGAGCTCGTCATGAAGTCCATCGTGCCCGTCGTCATGGCGGGAGTGCTCGGGATCTACGGACTCATCATCGCCGTCATCATCAGCACAGGGATCAACCCCAAGGCCAAGCCATACTTCCTCTTCGACGGATACGCGCACCTCTCATCCGGACTCGCGTGTGGACTCGCGGGGCTCGCCGCAGGCATGGCCATAGGAATCGTCGGTGATGCCGGAGTCAGGTAAAGATGCACCTGCTGAGTGCTGCCTTTTGTTTTAATCTATTTTATTAGCTTTGACTTTGACCTTAGGCTCTCGTGGTTAGTTAGTGCTCGACATTACGTTTTTGATTTATAATATTAGTACTTACTCGTAGCTTGTTAATGCTGTGCATTACGGTTTGATTAATAAATAACTTACCCTTGCATTACTCTATGCCATTGCATGGTGAGCATCTTAGATCTGCAGATGTGATGACTTCCTTTGTTAGTTTATTAATTATATAAGGGTTGGCAGTAAATTTCTGCAGCGTGAGGATTATTTGTTTTGATTGCTCTAAGCTCGAGTAAATTAAGAATTGTCCTTCTAGGGCCCTACATGATATTTTGGATCCTTCTATTTGTAATCCATGTGATCTAGTAGATGGTAATAAATAGAGTTTAATAGAGCTGTATATATGAATGATGTCGTTTGTCGTAAAGTAAATACAGAAACATCACACCTTTTTTTCTCTCTTACTATTTCGACTACTTAGTTGTTATAACTTCTAATAGACATATAGCATAATTAATGATATTACGCTTACATAGTGTCTGTGTGAGCAGCAAACAATGAGGGTGACATTGTTTGCTCTTGTGTATCTATATTAAGAATCATACTTTCTACAATCCTACATGACATTGTCGATCCTTCTGTTTGTAATTCATGTGATCTACTAATTAATAGAGCTAGTTTCATGATGATGTTGCTTGTCGTTGTGACCATGCAAAATTCTCTGAGAAATTTATCATAAACTAAATACAGAAAAAATTAAAAGTCTTTTTTGTTGTTGCTATTACTATTTGACTACTTGGTTATAATTTGTAACAACTATATACTACTTCTGTTCCAAAATGTAAGCCTTTTTAGCAAACTAAACTAGCTAGCTAAAAAGGCTTACATTGTGGAATGGAGGGAGTAGTATATTACTGATATTAAGCTTACCTAACTTTCTTGCGACAAAGGATTTGATGTTGCCGTTATACTTATATTAAGCTTACATAGTGTCATGTGAGCACCAAACAATGAGGGTGGTCTTTTATATCATCGTTTGCTGTTTTGTATGATTCTATCTTTAAGTTGTGAAATAGTAGCTGCGTACTGGTTGAGGTGTTTGCCCTGCAGTATTTTTGAATGAATATCACTGATTTATTTATTATTTGTGTACATATTCTTGTATAAGCATGTTAATTGATTCTAACATATTTGATACGCAATAAAGTTTTAATGTTGACTCTGTTGCTTTATTATATGATGTGGTCGATGAGTGTGTCGATGCTGTTTTGTACTGAGGCTGCTCTGACTTCATGCCCTCAACAGTTGTATCAAATGTTGACCTTGCCGATTTTGATTTCAGGGCAAACGCTCAACAACCTAAGCTGTTCGTGGGCATGATCCTCATCCTCATTTTCGCTGAAGCGCTCGCCCTTTACGGTCTCATTGTGGGCATCATCCTCTCATCCCGCGCCGGCCAATCCCGCGCAGATTAGGCGTGTCACTGGATCACTTCACGATTGCTATATTCTTGGGAAATGCTGAAACTTTGTTAAGTTCTAATTTTGATGTATTAAGAAGAGATTTGTAGATTAAGGAAGGTGTCACTTCCAGTACTGTTTCATTCTTTCTGGTCGTGGTGGGAGTTTGCTGTTCATGCTGAGGATTTTGGGGTAGGCTGGATTGCTGCTCCTGGGGAAATGGGTTTTAATCCTGTTGGTGGTGAAATAAAAACACGGCATTGTAGCTAAATAATAAATTTATGTTATATTATGTACATCTCTTTTCTCTATTATCATGCTTAATTTTAATGCCCTGTATTTTTCTGCATGATTGCGAGAGAAATAATGCGGTCTGTTGGCTTTGCTGCTAAATTTTTGTCTATGCCACAAAATTGCTCTGCTACCCATTCGGTAATGGCAATGAGATGCTGGTGGCTTGCTACCCATTTGGTGGCGGAATGAGTTCCCAGTGTAGTAGCAGCTCACATGTGACTCGTCACAAAAAGATTCAGTACTATTCCATAAAAAATGAGCTGCGAAGAACAGGATAAGTAGCTGCAATGCAGTAAATCATCAATACACAAATTTTTAAACAAGTTCCCACATACTATCTGTCTCACCACTTGTGGACTGTTATTTTAAAAAAAAGAGCAGTTTGAAAGATAGCATGAAGGGGAAGGTTGTTCTTGCTAACACGCAACACTATCTGTACAGCTTAGCGAAATCGCCCTCATAGCCCTTCTTGATGACCTCCCTCTTGAGCTTGAGGGCAGCCGTGACGAGGCCCGACTCGGGGGTCCATGGCTCTGGTATCAACTTGATTCTGGCAGGGATCTCAAACTTCTCCAGTCGAGCTTGCTTACCAGCCTGAAGAACAATTAGAGTACATCCCAATACTCAATCATCCTTGCAATGTCAAGAAGTTGTAAACGTCCAAAAGATCAACGAGAACACGGAGAAAGCACGAACCTTTACTAAGGATTGAAGAACTTCTTTGAGAGTCTCTTGCTTCTGGCACAAATCGGAGAAGTCACTGTAAGTGATACCTTGTTTTGAGGCCCAGCTTTCCAGTTCACCGGGTGCAGCCACAACAAGTGCGACACAGAAGTTCTGGGAGGGGTCGGCATGGACCATGATGGTGTCAACATAAGGGCTCACGCTTAAAGTGGCCTCGACCTGTAATTGCATGGTGCGTTAAGAAGAGCTAGCAGCTGCTTGTTTCGCTGTTCGTTAAAAAGAGCTGGAAGCGGCTCGTTTGGCCATAGAAGGAAACCCGCTTACCTTTCCTAGAGATACATATTCACCATGCTGAAGCTTGACTATATCCTTCTTACGGTCAATGATCTCGAGGCAACCATCCGGGTGTAAACGCCCAATGTCACCGGAGTAGAACCAACGCATGCCATTTTCGTCATCCTAAACAAGATGCATATCGTTATGCAGAAGTTATCACGATATAGACTGCTCTGGGGTTATCATTGTTAATAACGTACCTTGTAGACCTCATTTGTTTTGGCCTCATTTTTGAAGTAACCTTTGGTTACATTTGGCCCTCCAATAACTATTTCACCCCGAGGCATTGGTGAATCAGTTGTCAAGTATCCTCCTTCGACCCAATCTATCAGCTATTAGGAGTTACAATTATGTCAGGAAAAAGCTGAATCAAAAGCAAAGGGGCATGAATAAAACTGGATTTGCAAAGCAAAATTTTACCAACTCTTTAACATGAGTTTTTTTTGTGCCTAATATCATATATTTCTAACTTTACATCCAGGGGTGTAACATATAACCACAAGGCGCTAGATAGACAAAACTGCCATGCATATTATCTTGTGTAACTGCAAGGTTACTATCTACTGTTACTATCCCCGGACATGGAAGTATTATATTATGAAAACATAAGCTTAGCTAAAAACCAAATATTAACATATCCATCACAACTAGACCTTCCAACATACCTCACCAGATCTCTCTTTAGGATGAAGATACGGTATTAACAGTAGGAATATGCATGGAAATAATCACTTTGCTACGGAAAATGAAACAAACTCAAGTTGACATTAGCAAGTAAGAAAGCATATCTCTCTTCATTACCTTAATGTATGAACAAGACAGTGCAGCACCAACACGACCAACAGATGTGTCATCATACTCAGAAAACGTCCCGCCGGCACATGTTTCAGTCAGACCATATCCTTGCCCTATCGGAGCCCTGTAACAGCAAAAATTAGACTATCAATTTCTGGCCTTGTAAATATGAAAAATCAATCATATGCCAGTTGTACTTGAAATGTATGGAATTTCACTCAGAAACTAATAGTGAACTAAAATGTGATTGGTATTAAAAATAAGAACTGAGTATTAACTTCTGTTATGAAAAAACTGAGAATCTCTATATCTCACCCAAGGCATATGTTGATAAATCTTTGAGTATCTCCAGACAGAGGTGCTCCGCCTGAAAGAATAAAGCGAATCCGTCCTCCCAAGATTGCACGCACCTTCTGGAAGACAAGCTTTTCCCACACGAGCTTCTCTAATCCCCATGCACCAAACCAACTTCCACTGACAGCAGCTACCCGACGGCTGTAGGCAATATCAAATAGTTTCTTTGCTACACCACCCTTTGCATCTACCTAAGTTCATCTCAGTATGACGATAAATCAGTAACTATTAAAAAATACAGAAAACCAAGGGATGTCGTAAAGGGCCATACATTTTTTCTTACGCCATCACGAACACGATCAAGTATAGCAGGTACTGCAGTCATAAGTGTTGGCTTCAGTGCAGAAGCATCACCTTGAGTCCCTCTTTTAATTTTGTTTGATGTATCAGTCAGAGTCAAAGGTGTTCCATATCCTATAGAGGCCCCAACAGCAGATATAATCGTCTAGAACACACATTTACAGAAACTTAATTAGTATAACTAAACTAATGATACAGAATAGATTGATATGCCGATATCTCATGTTGTACCTACCTCAGCTGCCAACTCAAGAATATGTGCAAGCGGGAGGTACGCCAAGTAGACATCCTTCTTACCAAGTGCAGGAACAATAGTCATAACAGCTGATACGGTAGCCAGGACATTGCGGTGGCTCATCATGACCCCCTGTCAAACCATGTAAACATGAGAATACTATTTCCTCAATAAGAAGGTGCAGTTGAGCAGACGATCACAGAAATGACATGCTTTCATGATATACATATCAAGAGTGATCCAACACGAGTACATGAGAACTAGCAAGACAATGAAACAACTCAAATCCAAAAGTAGAGCAAAATTTCAGTTTTCTGAACTCAGATTCGAACAAACCTTGGGCATTCCAGTGCTTCCACTTGTATACATTATTACAGCTGTGTCGGACGGGAGAGGCAAATTTGCTTCAACAGGTGTTTCCAGTCCTAACCTTTCAACCTCCTCAAATGACTCAACTCTCCATCTAGTGCATTGTTTAGCCAAGGATACTTCACTTGAGACACCTTCCTCATTTATGTAGATGACATGTTTCAAAGTATCAAGTTGCCCATTTATATCAATAAGCTTTTTCAGTTCCTTCCGTCCGCAGATCACAGTAGTTACCTCAGTCTAAAGAGTAGAAAAAGGAACAATATTAGCAGGTCATACTCGTACCACAACACAAACATAAGGTATGATTTATTATGATAAAATATATATGACACACAATTTACTTAAGCAATAACACTAAAAGGTGATATTGCATGTTGCTGCGCTTTTGTTGCCTGCCAGCAAAAGAGAATGCTATCTTTTTTTTACGTGAGAATGCAATAACTAATATAATTGGGTTTATATTATTACATGGATGTATAGCAGATATTCGACCGACCTCATTTAGTGAGTGACAAAGGGCTCCCTCCCCCAAAGAGGCATAAATGGTGACAACTGTAATATTTTGTCTGAAGCATGCCTTGCAAATAGAAACAAAAACTGGTTAGAAAATTTGCAAATAATCTATAGAGCTGAATTTTAACACAATGCAAAGCCTTTTGTCCCAAGCAAGTTGGTGTAGGCAAGAATGAAACCCAACAGAAACACAAGGAAGTCAAAAAGTAGAGAAAAGATAATCAGAAAACAAGAGAATCAATTAAGATTCCGGCACATGGTACATGGATTGCTGATTTCAACGCAATCAAGATCCAATAGATACACAATGCAAATAATACAAGAAAAAAATCATAGCACAACCCACACTCATAAATGCATTAAACTTAAGGGACCCTATTTGAGATATCAATCCTTGCTCAGTTGCTTGGGAGGCCTGATCCTGGTCAGGAGTCCGACCCCAGTTTATGTAAGCGAGAATTGGGCCATGAAGAACAGGATGGGATGCTTGATGCACAACTGAAAGAATGGCACATATGTTTGCTATTTTAGTATATGAGTAGAAAAATTACCTGCAATGCAATCTGCCACTCAGCTCGCGTATCAGCAAAAATAGCAACACGCTGATCCTTCTGGTGCCCAATTTGCATTAGACCAGATGAAAAGTTGCAGACAGCCTTGAATGCTTCAATGTAACTTTTCCACTCATACTGCCCCAAATGGAGCTTCTCGAAAGATCTTCCATCAGAAGCTACTTCTGTTTCCCTTGAAATGAGCTTCCTGGTGCCATGCAGGGGCATATGGGAATACTGCTTGCAGGATTTCTCAAACAGCTCCGCGAGTGTGAAAATCCCTTCCCAGTGTGTTTCGACAGGCTGCTCAAACCTATAGTTACGGATGGCATAGCCAGGCTCACCACCGACATTAACTGGCACTC
The DNA here is from genome assembly GCA_026929855.1 of Poa annua. Lineage (NCBI taxonomy): Eukaryota > Viridiplantae > Streptophyta > Magnoliopsida > Poales > Poaceae > Poa > Poa annua. The sequence continues at coordinate 45,790,676 of CM049434.1, forward strand.
CCCTTTTCTTTCCAGCCTTCTTCTTGGTCAACAACAGAGATGCCACAAAAGGGATAACAAAGCCGATGAAATAAGGATTCATATTCTCAAAATACAGCCTTATACTATTTTTAGCTCAAGGGGTGTGATGCTGATTCTCAGAGGTCTTGAAATGATAAACCTGGAACAATTCTTCTATGAGGTTAGCTGTTCTCCAAATAGGTTAAAAACAAGAGACATTGCCAGTGATGGGATTTATTTCTCATGTATAACTTAGTTTACAAGGCTGAAACTATGAAGATCAAATAGATGACTGTGCACAGAGAAATTCAAGTCCTGAAATATATCGCAGATATTCAACAAAGCAGGGTAGTATGGAGCCCAAACTCGAATGCAGAATGAAGTAGTTCGCTAATGTTACGCCTTAACTCCAAATTACTTTTGATGATCTTCTGAATGGATCTTAACCCAAAATATGGATACAAATAGAAAAAATCTGCAAGCATGACTTCACCATTGTGGTAACGAGGATATGCTTTTTAAGGGGAGAGAATAATTTTGCACTTCGGCACTAAGATCATTCTAGGTTAATAAAATTCAGCAGGAGAACCTCACAATTATACAGTGAATCTTCAGTTTTTCTACACGAAACCATGGTGCTGTGGAAAGAATAGCCTCAACGAATTATCCAGTATGCCAATCCAAAATACAAGAAATAAGCCACTTAATGCAATGATCTGTCTGACGATCCCAAATGAAGAACAAAGTCTCCATTATCCCAAGTTCTCAACCAATTAAATCTTGGGAATTCACCAACTAGTAAAAAAAAAGTATTATTTCCCTGTCGTATTCATCCCCTAGAATCGACATGGCACTTGTACCTTTTTTCAGAAGTCAAAGTTGTCATTTTAAAGCCAGAGGTGCCTTTACAAGTTTGACCACTTACGTACATAAGAAAATAGGAGTACTATCTTGATTTGAAATGTGGAAATGGCACTAGTAGCCAACTGAACAGACAGCTTAGCTGGAAGAAAAAAGATGCAACGGACAAGCTCCAAGAATCAACAAATCTAGCCACAAAGAGAATCGCAGGAAGCTCCCTGGAATGCAGAGTAACTAGCTGACTAAATGCTACTACTACGATCATTAATCGAGCTAATGCACACTGTAGAGGGACATCTGGGAGCTGGGACAGTACCTGGGGGCTTCGAGGGCTCCGGAAGCTTTGGGCACCAGCTACGGAAGAGGGCTGCAATGCGGGTGACGGGAAGGGGAGAGAAATAGGCGGAGAGGGAGAGGGAGAGGCGGCGGTGACGGCGACGGGGCGGAGAAACCAACGACGCCGCGCCGACGGAGGGTGGCTGGGATTTTTGGCCGGGCTCGCGGGGGTTTAGGGATCTCCGCGGAAGCTGCAGCTGGGCCCCGTCGGACTGACCCTCTCTCGGTTTCTCCGTCCCTTGTCCTTTTTCTTCTCCCTCTCTTGAATCTCGACCAGGTGTCGTACATGCGTGTCGGAGCAATTCCTGTACAAAAGTCATCCCCGAACAAAAACGAAGCAGGAAAGTCATTTTTATAGAGCTTCGAATTTTACAGTTTCAAATTACTTAACACACCATTATATAGATACAGACAAAACTAAGTCAGCTAATTTGAAATAAAGTGAGTAGGAACTAGTTTTCTCGTTTTAGTCCTGCCCTTTTCTCTGTCAAGAGACATGTGTCGGCAACTCGCCTTTTTTGGCCAGTTTCCTCTATAAGTCGGCTGACTCAAAAATATTTTGCCTTGTTAAAAAAATGAGACATGTGTTGTTCAATTCGTTGGATTAGTCATCTGTCGGAGCAATTTGTGTGAATTTTGCAGTTTGTAACTTCGTATTTTTATTTCACTACTGTATATTATGTGTGTCATGCTATATTTTTTTAATGGTGTGTTTCATGTTATAGTGGTTCAGGCTCCTACGCCGCCGCCAGGATTTCGACACGACGACAAGGCCGGTGGAGCCGCACATGCATGGTACTTTTAAACATATATCATGACCTGAACCATGTAAGTTTTCAATAATCATTAATTTATCTCCCTCTATCTCCCTCATTTCAATAGAGCAAAAACCTAGTTTGACCACATTTTATATATATTTGTTTCTGCTAGTCACTCGCCCCGCCACTCGTACAACCGTGTAGATCGAATCTTTTCATTTTTTCCCCTATCTATTGAGGACTTCACACAAGTTAACATACAAAAGCATATCCCTTACACTTCACCTTCCCTTACACACTTCAAGACAAAATTGACGCAAGTTGTACCTTCATAAGACCAGCCACACTGTATGGAAAAAGCGGTTCAAAGCTCTGTATGATTCGGTTCTATACGCCGCAAGGAATCGATTCATTGCACCATGTAGAAGAAGCGAACCAATATGTTGGTTCGATTCATATGAGTTGTGTGTCAGAATTAGCAACAGTTGGCCCATGTGTAAGAGAGGAGAGAGGAAAGACATATTGATTTAAATATAGAGAGGTATTTGCATGTTGTCAGAGTGGGGCTAAATAAAAGCGATTCCACAGTGTAGAGAAATACAGTCGATTCCACGACCTGACACATTTTCTATTGAATCGATTCAACAGTGTAGCCGGTCTAAGGACATGCCGCCATTGATTACACATGATTATCATGAACCTTTGCTGAGTACAAACGAACCACACTATGCATCATCATAATCATCTTATGGATGCTACTCATTTTTAGCGGATTTATATTGAGATATTAGCATAAACCCTCTCATTTGGTAACATATATGTTAGCAAGAGTAACATATATGACCATTGCTAAATGGCTACATTGACCTTTGACTTCAAGTAATAAAAAAGGAATGCGAGTTTTTGCGTAGTGGTAGATTTTTGTGTTATGGTTGTCAGTGCATGATTGGAGGGTGATGAACGACTTTAACATGGATACAACAATGCATGGGACAACATGGATGAAGCTGATGATCATGGTGGATCTCATAGTTTACATTTGTCCTTGATTTTACCGTGTTTTGCTTAGCTTTGTTCTACATTTTTTAACCCTTTTACAACTTACTTCAGGGTCAAATATGGAGTATATGTTATTTCGATAATCATGGTCTCATGCAAGTTAACCAAGTTGATGAGTGGTTATAATGACACGTTGGGAAAGTGCACCAAACCCATGCCATAACGAAATATAAAAATGAAATCAATATTAATGTTCAATAATACTTCGCAATGGCAAATGATTTCTCTTATCAAAAAGCCTTTGCCAAACTAAATCAAAAGGGTGGTCACACACACACAAAATCGTGTGGTTAGGCTTCACATAAGACATACCAATTCCCCCAAAACCAACCTATGGTATTATGGAACGACTAATATAACAAAAACACAATATGTCGTCTTCAGCTATATCTTCAATTGAATCTTTCGTCGCAAGCATAAACGACATAAATGAGTTACTATGCCTTCAGAGAAAACAACATAGTATTAACGATTATTACCTAACACCGCCGCCGTAGAGGCTCTCATTGTGCCTACTTAGACCATCCACTATGTGTGAGCAAAGCGGTTCAAATGGAGCAATGGATCGGTTCCATACACAGCACAACATCGATTCAATCCATCCGACAAGAAAAACGAACCAACACGGTTCCTACTCGATTCATTCTCTTAAATAAGCATTTTTATCTGACATGGAACATGCAAGGTTACCAGTGGCCTGAACATGCAAGGAACGAAGGATTGTGAATTTTTTACTTTATTTAGATGGGTCCCATCTCATGCATGTATTGAATTTTCTCTTACGAAAAAGCCTTTGCCAAACTAAATCAAAAGAGTGGTCACGCACACACAAAATCGTGTGGTTAGGCTTCACATAAGACATACCAATTCCCCCAAAACCCACCTATGGTATTATGGAACGACTGATATAATAAAAACACAATACCGATGTCGTCTTCAGCTATATCATCAATTGAATCTTTCATTGCAAGCATAACAACATAAATGAGTTACCATGCCTTTAGAGAAAACAACACAGTATTTACGATTATTACCTAACACCGCCGCCGTAAGCTCTCATTGTGCCAACTTAGGTGTTTTTCAGAAGAAACTTTTTATTTTCCACGTGTCAATTATAGATGTGTTGATGCATTTCAATGTGAGCACTATCGATCTCACAAAATTATGAGCAACATCCTTAGGTAGCATGTAAGTTGACTCCATGATTTTTTTCAATAAAAGAAATATATTAATAATATCAAATACACCCAACAACAGATTGCATGATTACCACACTTACATTTGAAGTTTCAGTCATCAAATATGTATTCCCTCTAACCTCCCCAAACCAACCTTCCACCCAACAAACCCATATCACACTGTACAAACCCTCCTAACACGACGTCGCAACGATGCAACTCAACAACTTAAAGAAGACACGCATGCACCACGACCATGCCGACGCCAAGACCCTTCCTTTGCCTCCTCCTGATCACCAGCTTCGTCGCCAATGCCGGCGCCGACGCCACAGCATGGCAGATGGAGCCCGCCCAGCCGACGTCGCCGGCCGCGCTGGCCGGCGAGTGGCGGCTCCTTCACGCCAACATCGGCGTCTCGGCCATGCACATGCAGCTGCTCCCGGAGGACTTCGTCCTCATGTTCGACCGCACCGACTCCGGTCCCTCCAACATCTCCCTCGCCGATCCGGGGCCGTGCGCCGCAGCCGCCACGGTGCCAAACGCCACCGCCGCGCCCGCCGACTGCACCGCGCACTCAGTGCTCCTCGACCTCCGGTCCAACGCGCTGCACCCGTACCCGCTCGCCACAAACCCATGGTGCTCGTCCGCCGCGCTCCTCCCCAACGGCACGCTTCTGCAGACCGGCGGGTTCTCCAACGGCGACCGCATCGCGCGCCTCTTCTCGCCGACGTCCGGCTGGGTCGACCTCCCGGATTTCCTGGCTGCCCGGCGGTGGTACGCCACTGACATCCTCCTCGCCGACGGACGGGTGCTCATCCTCGGTGGCCGGAGGCAGTTCAACTTCGAGTTCTACCCGCACGACGTCGATGCCACGCCGCCGCTGACCTTCTTCCCGTTCTTGGACGAAACCACGGAGGTCGACGCCGAGAACAACCTCTATCCGTTCCTCCACCTCCTCCCCGATGGCACCGTCTTCGCCTTCGCCAATGACCGCGCCGTCGTCTTCGACCCCTACAACCGCGCCCCGCTCCGCCGCCTCCCGAGGATCCCGGGCGGCGAGCCGAGGAACTACCCGTCCTCTGGCTCATCCGTACTCCTCCCGCTGCACCCGGAGTATCCGACCCATGCAGAGGTGCTCGTCTGCGGAGGGGCGCCGCGCGGTGCGTACCAGCTCGCGCTCCGGAACGGCACGTTCGTGCCGGCCGAACGGACCTGTGGCCGCATCGCGCCGACGGACGCGAACCCTGTGTGGGCCATGGAGGAGATGCCTCTGCCGCGGGTCATGGGCGACATGGTGCTGCTTCCGACCGGCGACGTTCTCATCGTGAACGGCGCGGCGGCGGGGACGGCGGGGTGGGAGCTCGGGCGGGAGCCGGTAATGTACCCGGTGCTGTACAGGCCGGACACGCAGATCGGCGCTCGGTTCGAGGTGCTCACCGCCTCCACCGTCCCGAGGATGTACCACTCGTCGGCGACGCTGGACACGTACGGCCGGGTGCTCGTCGGCGGGAGCAACCCGCACATCGGCTACGTGTTCGCCAACGTGACGTACCCGACGGAGCTGAGCCTGGAGGCGTTCCTGCCCCCTTACCTGGACACGCGGCTCGACAGCATGCGACCGCGGGTGCTGGAGGCGCCGGCGGAGATCGGGTACGGGGAGACGACGGCGGTGCGGTTCGAGGTGCCTGGCGGCGCGCTGGCGGGAGGGGGATCCGAGGATCAGGTGGTGCGCGTGACCGCGGTGGCGCCGGCGTTCGCGACGCACTCGTTCGGGATGAACCAGAGAGTGGTGTCGCTGGCAGTGACGAGGGTGTCGCAGCTGGACGTCGGGGTGTACGAGGCGGAGGTGGCAGCGCCGCCTTCTCCCGGGGTCGCGCCGCCGGGGTACTACCTCTGGTTCGTGGTGCACGCCGGCGTGCCCAGCAGCGCGGCCTGGGTGCGCTTGCGACCACTCGGTGCAGCGACATGAATACATGATCAGGAGTTCAGGACAGACAAAGGCAATATCTCTGTGGAAGATAATTCCTTCCATGACCAAGATCGATGGGACGAGCTCACGAGCTAGGAATGCGGCATTTTGCATGTAAGCATGTTAATGTAGGACAGAAATGACTTATTAGTTTGGACAGTAACCAGAATTTACCAACTTACTACGACTCATGAGATGACTGAAACCACGAAATGGAAAGTTCCATTTATTCTTTGCTGTTGATGCTCATCCCGTCAGTACGCACATAAGCCTTGGCCCCCTCAATTCAATTATCTTTTAATTTGAGATGCAAGAACACTGTAATAAGGATCACTGGTAAACCAATACTCTGTCAAATTCAAAAATAAAGAACGTCCGAATATACCTTGAAATGAATCAAACTAAACTACTATAATTATTACTACGACTTCCAATATATCTACCTGTTATATCGATAAAATGAAATGACGGAGACCCGTGCTGAAGTCTACACATACAGACAATTCTATAAGTAATACAAGCAACTCGGACTCGAGCATGTATGTTTAACAAACGAACACGTACGACGGTAGTATAAAATGTTTACCTGACCATGTAGATGATGAACACACATGAAAATTAGATAGGATAATACACAATCTCTCTATTATTCAGATCTTCTAAGAGAATACCACGACCCGCGTTCGAGCCTCAGCTCTGCGGTTGTGACTGCAGATTTCTTCTTAACATAAATCCGTAGGGGTTCCTCCCTCTGCTCGACTCGTTTTAAGAGAATAGACGTGTAGAATTGTTCCTTATTTTATAGTAGACCTCAAGGACCAATTCGAGTATGAGTACATCCCCGTTCTTGAAAAAGGGGGCAAACCCCATTAGGGTCCGAATCCAAACACTTCCTTTTGGACAATTACTCATAGTATGCCAAAGCCCCCATCAAACACCCATAACCCTCATATGAGGGAAGTGGAGAAAATGGTACTTGCATACTAAATCTATATTGCACGAATTGTTTCATTAAAAAACCTTGTATCAAGAAACTTCAGAAAAACTCATGCTCAAAATTATCAACACTGTTCTTATCACACTGATCACTATATCATTACCTTCTGACTTACCACATGTTGATAAAGTGGATGACATTGTGATGTCCAAGTAGTCGGGGTGGAATCAACTGGAAGCTTTTCATGATATAAGGATATGTTGAAATCCTTAATTAACTCTTAGTAGCAAATATCATCGTCATGAATACTAATCCACCATGCTTATTCGATGGACAAGTGAGAGTAAATATCCCTGATAGTCTCTTAGCCTCTCGGATGTAAGGTGGAGCTTGGTAAGGAGGTCATTACAAGAATCTTGGTAAAGAGGTAATTACAAGAATCTCCTGACTAGAGCTTAAGTATCTAGGTTTGACCCATATAGATTCAACATTGTCATGATTCTTATCCTATGACTTTGATGCGTTGTTTGTCTCCATCAGCTTGAGTCTTCCCCATTTACATGATTTTAGCAGCAAATTTAGTGAACACCTTTTAGAAAAAATAGGGGTCTCCCCCCGCTCCATTCTTTTTATTGAATGAAACCGCGCAGTGCGCCACCGGTTATTACATCATCCAGCCCACAAAGGCAGAGTATCACCAGCTAAAAGCAGTTCAAACAACGATAAACCACATCACGAAGGCTGAGAGGCAAACCAATCTGAAGCTATCCTTCTTATTACAACCAGATCTCATGGTGAAATCGCCCAGTTGGCGTGGACAGCAAGGTTATGGCGGCGTTCCTCATCGGTCAGGGAGGGCGAGAGTAGCTTGGGGTCCAGCCAATTCTCAGAAGCTCGCCACGGGTACGTTCTAAGATCCTGATGCCACCATCCAACAGAGTAGGGGACTTGTAGAGCGGCTGCCATCGCCGCAACATCTTGATCATCATAGACCACACGTCCTTCATGCTTGTCCAGCGCGCGATTCCTGTAAACAAATAGAATTTCGAATTTTCCATAAGCTCCATAAGGCAGCAGCTGAAAGTATATTGGCAATCTCATATTTTTTGGATCCCCACAATTTGCGGACAGAATCTAAATCTGTAAAAGGCAGTTTGGTTATTTCGGCGACCATTTTCCAGCACTGTTTGGCAACTAGACATTCGAAAAATAAATGTGTAACAGATTCCACCTCTGTACAAAAGACACAAGTCTTGTCAACCACTGCCCTTCTTTTCTGCAGATTATCCCTCATAAGAAGTTTGTTATGTAGCAGCAACCATACAAATACATGAATTCTCGTAGGGATCTGAATATCCCAAACGTGTTTCAAGAATTGGGAAGCAATCCCACCAAAGTTAATAAAATCATAGAAGGAAGCCGAAGTATAAACTCTAGAGCTAGTGAACTTCCACACAGAAACACCATGCGAATTTTTCAACACTACCTTGCTAACAATAGCTACTAGTTCATGACATCTATTCATCATGTGGTCGTCGACACATCGATTAAAAGTTAACCTAAGGTTGGATCCGTCCCAGGCCTGAGCCACAGTAATATTTTGTTCATTCGAAATCTGAAAAAGGTCATCAAATAAGGTGGCTAGGCAACAATTGCCATACCAGTGGTCAAGCCAGAATTTCACCATCTATCCATTGCCAATTTTCCAACAATACCCCTTCCTAACAGCATTGGCAGCCCAAGTAAAACTTCTCCAAAAGGAAGATTTGTTCAAGTCAGACCCCCAAAAAAGTTATCCCACCAAAGCTTCTCCAGAGCAAGTGAACACCTTTTCATGCCCCTCTAGTTGTTATATCTTGATCCTTGGGTATACATCTAGCCTTTTCTTGTTGGGCATTAGTTGAAACACGAGTTGCATCTAAAATTTGACGATGTCACCTGAGTGAGAACTAAATTAATTCTGATTCAATTCCAAATTAATCACACACATTTATTTAATGTTATAACCAAATAAATCAACACCAGCAACTTACTCTAGCAGCGGTCGTGGTAGTTTTCTTAGAGAACTGTGTGCTTTATATTGATAAAAAGTCACAATGTCTTTACAAATCACCTCCTAAAAGCAAACATGATGAACACCATGCCACACAAAATTAACATAAAGTTCACAACCTCGAGCTAAATTATGCGCAGCAACACTGAGCACACGATAATCATGACGAAAATCACAAGAATCCGTTCCGTGAGCTGTGTGAAGTGTAAAGTTGGTCAACCGGCTTCGCAGAGCTGCCAACAACTCGTTCCATTTTCACGAAAGAGCCCCTCCGAAACTACGCAACTACAAGAAACTCCATTCCTGAGCTGAGACTTGAGACTTGAGACTTGAGACTTGAGAGACCGAGGAAAGGGGGAGAGAGATCAGCGAACTCCAAATCTCATCTCGTCTTCCCCGCCGCCGGCCAGCAAGCCATCCAGCCATGCCTCCCTCCCCGGCCCCCTCCGCCGGCGCTGCCGCCTCCCCCTCCGGCTCCTCCCCAGCCTCTGCCGCCGCGTCGGCCGCCGACCCGACCACCCCGTCCTGGTGGGAGTCCGTCTCCCAGGCGCGCTCCCGCATCCTCGCGCTCGCCTCCATCCTCCCGCCGCAGGCCTCCCCGGACGTCGCGGCGCTCGCGGACTCCGACCGCCCCGCCCGCGCGCTCCTCCGCTCCGCCGCCGCCTACGACGCGCTCTCCGGGGCGCTCCGCGCGGGCGGCGGCGCCGACGACCCGGCCTGCCACTGGCTCTACGACACGCTCCTCTCCCAGGACGCCGACCTCCGCCTCGCCGCGCTCGCCTTCCTGCCGCTCCTCTCCTCGCTCTACCTCCTCCGCCTGCCTCCCGCGCTACCGTCCTCGCTCTCTGGCTTCGAGGCCGTCCTCCTCGCCGTCTACTCATCCGAGGCCAAGAACCGCCAGGGAAAGCCCGTCCTTGTCCGGGTCCCTGACCTCTCCGTCCCCTCCCTCTACCACACTCCGCATTCCAGCCCCAGCTCGAAATCTCCTCGCCGGCCGCAGCCGCCGCCGATCCCCCCTCCTCAGGCCAATGTGGTTGTCGGCGTGCTCTCGCCGCCGCTGGAGCCACAGGCGGCAGTCAAGTCCACCAAGCGCGCTGGGATTATTGGGGTCGCCTTTGAGGCATACTACGCCAAGATCTCGCAGATGCCCCCTGCATCCAAGGTGGATGCCTGTAATGCTGTGGCCGCGTGGGCGGGGCAGTACTGCAGGTGCCGTTTTGAGCTTGACGAGGAGCTGCTGGAGGTAGAGGAGGTGGATTCAACGGGGTCCATGTCACCGTTGTCGCCACAGGCTGAGAATGGGAATGGGAAGGTCCTGGAAGAGGAATTGGCGAGGATGCGCATCAACGGAGATAGCAGTGGGCGGAATTGTGGTAAACAGGAGGAGGTAAGGGAGGCGAGGGTGCAGCTCCCGTGGGAGTTGCTCCAGCCAGTGATGAGGGTTCTTGGGCACTGTCTGCTCGCGCCACTGAACCCAATCGAGGTGCGGGATGCAGCGGCAGAAGCTGTACGGGTTGTCTATGCCCGTGCATGTCATGACCTCGTGCCACAGGCAATATTGGCAGCCCGGAGCTTGATTGAACTTGACAAAAGCGCACGCAAGGCTGCCAAGGAAGCAGCTATAGCGGCTTCCGGGATAATGGTAACGTCGGGCACATCTGGAAGCACTGCGTCGAGTTCCAGGCCAAGTTCCAAGCCAAACACACCGAGCAAGCAGCGTAAACCTGATATGCTGCTTCTGTCCAAATGAGGTCAATAGCTCTGCATTTTGTGAAATTGTTTGTGGTGGTGGTATAGAGTCTGTCTCAGCTTGTCGCTGAAATGTGGAACAAAGCCTAGTATACCTTGCAATGTGGGAGGATTGTTTGTTATGGCTCGAAAAACGGCTGCTTTGGTATGTCACCAACTCTGTATTGTATGTTAACTTGCCCTATGTAGTTATGTTACTTGTTGCATATATTTTACGAATCAATATATTTTATTGTTCTGCTTGTGGGTTGGTGAGGAGATACTGTTGAATGTATACTATGGTGAATGGTTATTGTTGTAATGTCAATTTGATTCTCTTTGTTTCAGTATGTAGATATTTTGCTGATGATAGTATTGGGTTTGCTACTTGCTAGTAGATGGAATGAAGAACTAATGACTTCCAGGCTCATGTCTTATGATCTGAAATTAGTTCCGGTCCTCTGTGTTTTCGCTTTCTTTTGAAGTAGATGTCATCACAAATTCATAACCAGTTCTGGTTTTTAGTCATGTCAGGATGTACTAGGTAATACTGGAGCATGTTATGCTTCTTGGACTTCAAGGGTGCATTGCACTAGTTTAAAAGTGTTAGCACACAGTAACTCAATCTTCACATATTCCATTTACTGATTTGTGTCTTTTAATATAGTGTCAATATGAGTTGGTCTGTGCATGTATTTCATACAGTCTATAGTATTTCGATGAAAATATTATCGTATTACAGTATTACTTCTACAGTTCTACTATTTCGATGACATTGCGTATTCATATGTCCCTAGGTTCTTCAAACACATCCCCACTTGGTGACTCATATTATCATAGAATCAAGTTTAAAGATGATATATTTATTTAATTACATAAAGTCACACTGAAAAGTGCTGGAAGATTAGCTAGAACAAAAACTAGAAAAACACATATTATCATATAATCAATGTAAAGGTGATATTTTTATTTAATGAAATAAAGTCATACCAAGTGGTGGAAAATTAGTTACAGTAAGAAACTAGAAAAAAATAAGTCTTTGCTTTCTAGAATTTTTTTTACTGTGAAGTATTTGCTACATCTTACATGTTAATGATCCTAGATAGGAAGATCGGCAAGTAAAATTAAGAAATGAAGTATTTTGCTTGCATGGCAATGTGAAGAAATGAACACTTTTTTTTAATGTGAAGGTGCATCAAATATATTATCAATGCAATGCCAGGGACAGGTGTTAGATTTTTTCCTTTAAAAACAGAAGTGCTGCAATTGTATAGGAGGTGATATTAGATTACTGCAATATGATGCTACTCCGGTGTCCATTTCAACCTAGAAGATGTCATTTTGGGGCAACATGAGCATTATGATTGACTGGCAGAAACTGAACATGCTCTGATTTATCTTCTTTCATGAGCATTTCGCCACTAGGCTGTAGGCAAGCCTATGTGTGCTGCTACCTCGCACCACTCGGTATAGTTTGCACCTCTGATGGTTGCTTACTGTGGCAGCAAATCTGTGTGCATGTATCCGCTCTGATTGCACCCCACCCTGCAGTGTAAACGCCTGTAGGCTGTAGCCTTGGCTCAGGAAACTATACGCTTCGTGGTATACAACTCTGCATTCTATGTCAACTTGGTTATGTTGCTGTGCATGGTTCATGAGTTGATATTTTTTGGGATCCTATTTGTGGATTGCTGATGATAAAATGTTAAATTGAATATTCTGTTTAACAGTTCTGCTGTAATACTAGCCTGGATTTGTCTGGCCATGTATTTCTGCAGAATTAAATGTCTGCTGGCAGTTTTGTTCGTGGTCTAATGCATTTTCAGACTTACTCTGCTACTGAAATCAAATTGTGGTCCTTCCAGTCTCTGCTTCGCTTCTCAGTACATATCTATCATCCTTATAACGGATCAGGGAAGTTAATTGTATCAGGTTAATCTTTTTAGCTGGATTGTATGTATATAGTAGTACTTGTTCTTGAACTGGGAACAAAGTTGTGCAGTAATTCACTGCATCATGAAGCTGCCTCTGTATCCTTCTGAGCTTCTGTAACGGAGCATGGTGGAAGCTATTTTTATGACATCCTTGTGCATCTTTCTGTGACATATATAATTTTCTAGAAGAGTTGACCCTTGGGAAAGGGGTTCAGGTATTGCTGGCTGGTTATTTGTGAGCATGTATATACACACTTGCCCGCACATCTTTCATGACTACCTCTCCACGCTGCATTTCAGCTTCCGCAAATGTAAAAGTCTCCTCCACAGAAATCATGGAGGATTTTGTGTTCCAAACAGGGCTAGGTTAATGCCTTCACGTTTTGTCCGTGTCTATATACCTCCTTCCGTCGAGTCGGATAATAACAGTATCAAACCAGCAGATACTAACATCAAAATTTGTCCATTTCTGAACGGATTTATCAGGTTTCAAGTTGTAACTAATACCAGTATGGCCGTAGAGATTTTCTCCAAATAATCTGAGCATATCAGATTTTTACACAAATGAGATTATATTTCTAGTTCCTCCACGAACAATGGCTAAAAACAGACAGTCCATCTCGCTTCGAAGCGATTAACCTCCAATAGGAGAACATTAACAGGGATATATAAATTTACCATGTGGTACCATTTTGAAGCGATTTCGTTTTGATGCTAAGTTAGTTGGGAAATAAAACCATCACACACATGTTGTTGTCTGGCCAAGGTACAAACCACAGTTCCATGCAAAGCGTGCTTTGCATTTGGGGACATCAGCTTAAAAGAAATCAAAGTAATGACGAGAACTTCACCGGTCCACCATCCGCTTGCCTTCTCCATTTGGCTTAAAGGTGGATGATGTGTCGATGAAGAAAGTCCTGTGGGAGTTGTTGTTCTTTGGAGGTTCCGGGCCTCCGGCGTAGGTCGAGAAGAGACGGTGTTGCTCAATCTTGGATAGCCTCTTTTGTTTGTAGTTCCGTGGTGGCCTTCTTCGGACTACCTCTGGTGTGGAGTGGGTATTACGTTTGTTGTTCGCAACAAGTTGTAGTCTTTGATCTTGTACTCAAAATTCTGACTTCTATAAAATTATGCAGAATTATGGTACGCCAATACTCTACAAAAATATATATTAGAAAACTGCTCATGTATGCAACAATGTGTTATGAAGGGGATAGGAGGGTTACGTAGCTATGTCACACGTGGCTACATCTTTTGTAGCCACCATCTCCCCATCTCTCACCCAGGTGTTGCCTTGCCATCGCCATACCGTACAACGACCACGTCTTAATCCAGTTCTATGCCACAAGGCCCGCTGAACATGCCAGACTGGTACAACCGAAGGGAAAGGACATCCATCGAAAATTAAAACATGTACATTTCTTCCGTGAGATTACCGCAGGGGGGGGGGGGGGGGGGGGATGATGCCCCCTACATCAAGTTAGCTCCGCCCCATAACAAGTACAACTAAAATAAGAGCATAAGTCTAAATAAAATCATAGATCTTTCAACACCGAGAACATCAATGCCAAGCAATATCATGTTAGGTTCAAATAACATAGCTTCTACATGTACCCATGAAGGACGTATTAACCACAGCTTACGCGTACCACCAGCACCAGTCGAGGGAGACGAGACCTGGCTTTCTCCTCTTCACCTCTCCCCTTCTAGCCTTCTCTACTGAGAGTTGACCCCGGTGAACCGGGCCGATCCGAGGCTGCCCTCACTGGCGCCACCGATGAGGAAGGGCTGAGGCGAGGGGAAGGAGCCTACAGATTAGCTAGTAGCCTAAATAAAAGAGAATACTCAACATACCCAAACATAGACATGGTAAAGAGGTTCCACGAGGGTGATCGCTTCGCTCCTGACCTAGCGCCGCCAGGCGATCAGGAGGGCACTGGTTTTCCACCCAATCTCCACCGAGGAACTTGCTGGTCCCCTCTCCCTCTACCTGCTGCTCTGACGGCGGGAGGGAGGGGGATCCGATTCCTCCGCTCTGTAGTTAGGGTTTGGTTTTGCAGGTCGTGGTGCGTCGTTGGGGTGGTGGGAGCGGCGCCCGGACAAATAATTATGACTCAACTCTACTCCCATCCAGCGTTGTCCTTCATGGAGGCGTCTCGGAGTTGGTGGCATCGTTTGCTTGCCGATCTTTCAGGTCGGTGGCTTTAGGTTCTTGGATGGTGTCGGCGAGGCAGTGACAGCGACTCCATCAGTTGAGTCTTTCCTCCCGCTCCGTCCCCATTGCTACGACGTTTATTCCAGTGTCATGGTGGAGCAGAGAGGATTTGTCCACCTTGTGCTGGGTTCGTGGTTAGAGGTTGACGGTTCTGGTTGCCTGCTCTGTTATCGTCTTGCGGGGGTGCCGGTTCCCAAGCTCGATGGCCTGTCCGGGGTCGTGCTGCCCCTGTCTGATTCTTTCAACGGCAATGGTTTGTCATGTGATAAAATACTTTGGAGGCCCGAAAACCTACTGATCAGCAATGAAATAGTGTCAAGCTCGGGTGAAGAGTTACTGTGATGGCTACTAAGGTTGTGTCAAAGAAGCAGGGATAGACGTTAGTTTGTCACATAGGTTTACCCTATCGTTGCAGATATGTAAGATCGGTGTGTACGTGTTTTGTATCATGTTTTTTATTTATCAATGAGAAACATATTAGCTTGAAAAAAGAAGTTCCGCGAGGTTGCTGCAAAGCGCCCTTCTACTCGTGTGCATGCACCAGCAAGATTTATTTTTTGGGTCTCTCTAGCTCTCAGCTGAGGAGTTAGTACGTCATCAAATCTAGTTGCAAGTCAGGTTGTACCTCATGATTAGCACGAACTACGAAACAAATCAAATGGCCCGGAGCAGTTGCAAGTGAACTTACAACTCATGTGACTGAGAATTAGCTTAATTCTTTAATTCTCTTCACATGATGTAATCAAATCCCAGATTCACTTACAACTTATGCACGAATTACGAGACAAATCAAATGTTTAAATCAGTTGCAAATCCACTTTTTATTTTTTGCGAATGAAAACTTATACTACTCCCTACGAGCAGACGATGGCCGCGGTTCTGGGTTGACACGCTGGGCTTGCTGTGTCGATGGTGATCTGGTGTCCATGGCGAGGGCGGACCCGTATTTCAAATCTGAATTCGAATCGACGGCGATGAGGGCCACCGGCAATCCGGATAGTTTGGTCCGCCGGTGATAGATTTTTTTTTTGAACAAGCCGGCGATAGATTTGTTTGGAGCATTTCACGTTCCCTTAATTTTTTCTAGTGGATCACGTTCCCTTAAGGCCTCGTTTGTTTTAAGAGTATTAGGAGGGGATTTGATGGGATTATCCCGACCTGATCCCCGATCATCCAGAAAAAGTCGTTTGGTAGTAGCGTATTACGCCGGTATTATCGCCTGTTTTCTCCGGAAAAGCCCGACTCTATCGCGTTTTCTCGCTAATCCAAAAGGCGGAGCTGCAGCGATAGGGGCGGGGCACATGGGGAACGCTAATGCTCGTGAACCAGCGCCCGGCGATGTGGTCCTTCACTGTGACACTGTGTTCCCGTGCGCCGCGGTTCTCGTCGGTTTGGTGCTGCAAGCCCGCAAGAAGCCGCAGCCACCACCGCTACCAAGTCAGGTCCTTGTGCCCAGACGATCCTCTCTCTACTGGTTCGCCCAAGCTAGCGCCTCATTTCATATTCTTGCTCCTTGCAGTTGCCGAGTGCGCTCGGCGCATTGATGCTGCCGGCAACGACGAGGGAGTGCTGCTTCGTTGTAGCGCTCGCAGTCACCGACGCTTTGCCTCATGGTGGTACTTGTTCTTCCGCTCCATGGGAAATGCCCAATGTTCTTGTGCCTGTTCCGACCAAATCTCTGAATCGTGCGCTTGTTGTGGAGGCAGGATGCATGATAATGAGTTGTTGCTAGATTTGCTGTATCCGTAAGCTCTAGACTATTTGTTCTTCATCAGTTTGTTGCCTTGTCCGGTTCGAGGGGATTGGGTGGAAAAGGTTTTGAGGGAATTGGGTGACAGAAGTGGTGTCACCCAATCCTGTGGGGATCATCCCCTTTTATCTTTTGGTTGTGTGCATCGTTAATGTCTTGTCTAGTTTTTGACATTATGCTATTGCAGAGCCTAGGTGTAATTGATATCTGTTTGGTATTAATATATTTTCTTTATTAAAAGATATTTTTTATTATGCAAAATACAACCTTTCATTTTCTCCTTTTTTTATGTAGGCCACGTATGATCGTATTTTTTCTTGAAATATTGCACAAGTAAGTATCAATTCAATATGTGTGTGTGTGTGCATGATTTACTTCAATTTTCTGAAACTTTGAAATAATTCAGATTCATGTGCAATATTGACATCCTTTTCCGTAAATGTCTCTCGCCGTTTGTCCCGTCTCTCCATGAACCGAACAGATCATGGGAAAATACTACCGCCAATCCTGAACGGTTGAAACTATGACCTGTTGATTTTTTTTAAACTAGGCAAGAGATTTGTCTTTTCATTGATATAAAAGAAAAGAGTTGGTCAATTTATAAAGAAAACTGGCCGAAAACCGAATGACCTGTTGATTTCTTTGGTAATCATCTTGCACTGCCGGTCCTGCACAAGGAGACAAGTTCAGAATATTCTCGATTAACGTAAAGGTACAATCACACCATGACCACTACTGGTTAGGGCTTAATTAACCTCGGTCTGCCACTGCCAGGGGATTAATAGAACCACAAGTAGCAGGACTTGCTAGGAATCAGTACTAATACACTTGTAATTTCGTAGAGTAGATTGAGCCGTATGCAGCTGGATGGCTGTAGCATATCAAGGGGAGTTTAGCGTTGAGTAACCAGTACTGTAGTTTTTTGCTTCACCCAAAGTGACGGTTTGTTCTTAATCCTTTGTCTGTCTGTTCCGTGTAAAAGCCAACAAATATGCTGCTTGGCTCAACAGAAAGGGACAAAAAACTTGCATTGATATTGGTTTTGTTAGATCTTGGAAGCAGGCAGAGGCCAGAGGAACTACTTTGGAGCATGTTATATGGCATTATTTCCTTATTTTCTGTATGACTATACGCTGTTACTACTGGGCTTGGCGACAGGCATTTTGTTGTTTGTTATGCTGGTTGTGTATGCGTCAATACAGCGGCTCGGATAAACTATTACAAGTTTACGCAGATGCATCATCTTGATGGAACGGGGGCATAAAGTTCTGCATTGTCAAAAAGTCAAAACCTTCAAATAACCTGTAGACTGAAAATTCAGAAACTATTCGAATATGTAATCTTTAACTGGAGAACAAATGCGGCAAAATTTCCCGTTGAAAGCTCTCAAATCGGCAAAATTCAAAAGGTGACTCTTATACTATGATTTTTCTTTGAGCTGCACATCTGGTAATGCAAAGCACTTCATTACCATACAACCGTCGTTTGTACCTTTACCGGGCCCCATGGTTCACACATCTCCCTGCCTTGTAAAGACTCTTCTGAGAAGATAAAAAATATAGGTCCCATCTTTGTTTTGAAGTTGAATCTTGATCCAACCCACACACTCAACGTCTGAAGAACGTCGCCTGAAGAATCCAAATCCAATAAAACAAATAACTTGAAGACACCGATCTTCTTTCAAGCTGTGCCTCTGACATTCTTTGCTGTAAGTGTCTCTTCCAGTTTGTCCTGACTCATGACTCTATACAGAACAAGGCACAAGCAATGCTAAATTAACAATGAGCTATAGCCAATCTTGGACCTTTGACCTGTTTGTTCTGGAATCACAGCTGCTAATACACGTCTTGCAAGAGCACACAAACCCATTTTTATATTAAAATACAGGTTTTAAACATGGATAGGGGTGCAGTAATAACCCTTAGTAGTTACCTCTACTTGCTAGGGCTTATTTAATCTAGGTTTTCCAGAGGATTATGCATAGGGGTGCACTGCACCCGGTGCAGAATAAGCAACACTCTAGCTTGGGATTAGTACTAAACTACTAATTAAACATGGATTCAGTATCCTGGATGCAGCTGGGCAGTAGGCGCCTCTCAAGGTGAATACAAGATAGTGCAGTACATCGCTGCTCCCAAAGTGACTGTTTGTTCTTAAATCTGTGTTTGATTGTTTGATGAAGAACCCAAAATATATGCTTATGGGTATAAGCGGCTGATTTGCTCTGACATGAAAGGAAAAAAAACTTTCATTAATATTGATGTTGTTATATCTTTCAAGCTCGCGCATGTAACTAGTTTGGAGCCTATTGCATGGCCTTGTTCTCATCTTGTACCTTAGAGCAAGTCCAGCAGTTCCCCTAAAATGTCTCCCCTATATGTCCATGTAGGGGATTTACCTTAAAAAAATTCTCCCCTAAAAATTGCTCAACTCCAGCAGTTCCCCTAAAACATCTCCCTTATTCAATATTTTAAGAATATTGTATAACTACCATTTAAAATCCAACGGCTACCTCTCGAACGGCTACCTCTGAAACGGCTAACTTTTCAACGGCTTCTGTTTTTTCAGTTGCGACCGAGATTTCCACTTCTCGGTGTTTTCCAACTTATTAAAGCAATGCATCAATCCAAATGATTTCTTTCCCATGTCATCATTGCCATACTTATCAAGTGCTTGAGAAAGCTGCATTCATACACATGCATTAGTACAACAAACATATGAACATAACACATGATCTAGCAAAAATATGAACCAAACAAATCATTTGTGTTTACCTTATTATCCCGCGTCATCCCACTTTGGTTTCTAGCAAGAACCTGAGCGTAACATGCACAGAACTTGCTCACTTGTTCATTAATAATAGCCCAACGATGTTGAAGAGAGCCTTGTGTTCTATCGGAGTCTTCAGTCTTATTAGCATGGAAGTAAGCATTTATCCTTTTCCAATAGCAATCATGAGATTGGTCGACTCTGATGATTGGATCTTGAGTTATCTCAAGGTACGCATCACACAAAGTCAAGTCTTCAGCCTTGCTGATTTTTTTTTGCCTCTTAATAGTGATTGATTTTGAAGCGCTTGCTTTTGAAGCCCTTGTTTTCTTACTGCTTGCTTTTATAAGAGGCGTAGCTTGTTGAGACCCTTCAAGATCAATGTGTTCTACTTCCTGCCCTTCCAGATCAATGTGTTGTTGTTCATGCCCTTCGGGAGCGATGTTATGTTCTTCATTCCCTTGAGGCCAGTGCAAATCCTTCAATCCAGAATCACTTTGCAAAAGATCAGAATAACTCTGATTGTCCATCACCAAAATCTGAAACATAAACAAAAAGCTCACTAATATCGGCATATTACAGTATCAAAAAGCTCACAGATATTGGACAAGAATTTAACACAAAATTGGCAACCATTAAACAGCAAACGGGACTGTAATTTGACACAGTTTAACATCATACAGTACAACCAACTCACAACAGGTAAAAAAAATCCAAGCCTGGTCCTCGTCCTGGACACGCATGCGCGCGGAGACTGCAGCGAGCGCCCAGGCATGGCTGCCTGCTCCTCCCGCCGCCCGCCCTACCCATGGTGCCTGCTCCTCTCGCCGCCCGCCCAGCCCATGGCCGGCTGCTCCTCCCGCCGCGCGCCCAGCCGATGGCCGGCTGCTCCTCCCGCCGCGCGCCCTGCCCATGGCCGCCTGCTCCTCCCGCCGCGCGCCCTGCCCATGGCCGTCCAGCCCGCCGCCTCACCTCAGCCCCGTTCTACTTCCTGGCCTTCTATCTCCTGCTTCTTCGTCTCCCCTCCCCTACCTTATATTTTCTCTTGATTTTGCCCATGGCAGGTCCGCCCCAAGCCCTCTCCTCACCTCTGTTTTTCTTTCCCTCTCCAGAAATCGAGATGGAACTCGATTTGGAGGTCGATTTCATGCTCGATTTGAAATTCCAGATCGATTTTGGGCTCGATTTGGGGATAAACTGCAGAAACGAGAAGGGGGAAGAAGACCAGACGAACCCGTCGAGGGCGGGAGGAAACTTCACCGCGAGCGGTTGTTCGCGTCGCCGGGATAGGGGAGTCTTCGACCTCCCCGATTTGTAAGGGAGACGAGCGAGCGGAACCGGGGACGCTGATAAATCGGGGGAGGGTTGAGGGAACTGCTGGGAGGTCGCTTTTCTGCTTTTCCCCCTAAATAATGTATATGGGAGTGTTTGAGGGAGCTGCTGGACTTGCTCTTATTTCCTTATAAAAAAGAATAAATTTTAAAGGTCAAGAATTGTGGTTTGAGAGACTGTCTGTGTGTGACAAAGGATTTGCAGCCAGAGTTTTTTTGTCATCATGAACTGATGATCACAAGTCAACCGGAAAAGATTCTTTTTTTTTGCGAAAACACAAAAAACATTGCGTTTCATTTCATTGATAGAAAAGAGAGTTAATTACAAGCCTTCAAAGAGGCCACCCAGCACCGTACAACTCCAGCCAAGACTAAGGAAGAACTAGGGCGAGGCCTCGGGCACCCGCGCTCACCCACGAGTGCGCCTCCGTCTTGATGGTTTCCATCAAAGCGCCAACAGAGGGGCGTACGTTGTCGAAGACGACCGCATTCCGTTGTTTCCAGATCCACCACGCGGAGAGCATGATCACCGAAGAGGTGCCCTTGCGTAACGCACGAGTGGTGGCCTTGAGAACCAATGATGCACACGGTGGGTGTGTTGTTGGGAGACCCCAAGAGGAATGTATGAAGTAGTGCAGCAGCAAGTTTCTCTCAGTTGTGAAACCAAGGTTATCGAACCAGTAGGAAATAATGAATTCCCCCGAGGTGTCAACGGCGCCAGAAAAGTCTGCGACGTAAGTGACGTGGAACCTGCACACAACACAATCAAGATACTTTGCCCCAACTTAACGGTGAGATTGTCAATCTCACCGGCTTGCTGTAACAAAGGATTAAACGTATGTGTGGAAGAAATATGTTTGTTTGCAGAAAGTAACAGGTTTGCAGTTTGTGGTTTATCAGATTAAAGAGAAGGACCGGGGTCCACAGTTCACTAGTGGTGTCTCTCCATAAATAATAATAACATTCATGCGGGTAAAAAAAAATTACAGCTGGGCAATTGATAGAATAATGATGAGCAAACCAATGCATATACCAATGTTATGATGTCTAGTGTGAGATTCATTCGGGCATTACAACAATATACATAGACCGTTCCAACCGCATCTATGACTAATAATCCACCTTCCGGTTAGCGTCCGCACCCCTTTCAGTATTAAGTTGCATGCAACAGATTATCGCCTTAAGCACTGTGTGTAAAGTAAGTAAGTAACATCATCCTTAGACAAAGTACTACTGTTTTATCCCTAGTAGCAACAGTACATCTACAACCTTAGAGCTAGCTGTCACCAACCCAGATTTAATAGAGACATGAACCTACTATCGAGCATAAATACCCCCTCTTGGAGTCACAAGCATCAACTTGGCCAGAGCATACACAAGTAACGGAGAGCATGCAAGATCATTAAATAGCACACACATGATATATTATGAAGCAATAACTTTAGTACTCAATATTCATCGGATCCCAGCAAACACAACATGAAGTATTACATAACGGTGATCTTGATCATGATAGGCAGCTCACAAGATCTAAACATGATAGCACAAGAGGAGAAGACAACCATCTAGCTACTGCTATGGACCCGTAGTCCAAGGGTAGACTACTCACGCATCAGTCCGGAGGCGGTCATGGCGACGTAGAGGCTTCCGGTGGCGATTCCCCCTCCCGGCAGGGTGCCGGGGAGGAGTTCTGATCTCTCCCGAATTGTTGTTGACGACGGCGGCGGCTCGGGACCCGTGGAGGAAAATATGAACACCGTGCTAGGGTTTTTGGTCTGGGGGGTATATGTAGGCGAAAGGGCGAGGTCGGTGGCGCCCCGAGGGGCCCACACCACGTGCTCGCGCGGCCAAGGGGCCTGCCGCGCGAGGACCTGGTGACGGCGCCCCGGTCGCCCACTTCGTCTCGTCTTCGGTTTTCTGGAACGTTCCCAAATAAAAACTGACTTCTGAAAAGAAATCGTCCAATTCCGAGAATATTTCCTTAAGTACTTTTCTGAAACCAAAAACAGCAGAAAACAGCGAACTGGCACTGTGGCATCTTGTTAATAGGTTAGTCCCAGAAAATGCATAAAACTATATAAAATGCATATAAAACATGTAATAACTTGGTATAATATAGCATGGAACATAAGAAATTATAGATACGTTGGAGACGTATCAACCAACGTCCACCAAATTGCGAAGTCGTCCTCAGTAACAGGTGGTCCTGAGGTTGATCGAATCCAAGATAGCACTTCGTGCCAAATCGTGCGCGAGAAGGAGCAGCCCGTAAGGATGTGACCTATCGACTGTCGCCTGATCACACAATGGGCATGCCGCCGGGTGTGGTAGGTCCCGTCTCGCCAACCTCTCCCCCGTCCAACAGCGATCCAAGCACGCCAACCAGACGAAGAATTTCACCCGTGGGGGAGCCCAAATTTTCCAGTTCAGCTTCCAAGAGCCTGATACAGTTGCCCCACTAAATAAGGCATTGTAGCAAGATTTGGAAGAGTACTGTCCGTCCGGGGTCCAGCGCCAGACAAGATTGTCCGGCTGCTCTGTAAGGTGTATCCCACGCAAGGTGTTCCAGATGTGGATATACCACGATAGGGCAAGCGGGCTAAGGGCTCCCGAAATATCTGTTATCCACCGGCGCTCTATCAGTGCCTCTCTCACCGTTCTCTTCTTTCTAGCTTTCATGGCGCTTAGTGCAAATAGATGGGGGGCCAGGTCCTAAATGGATTTGCCCCCCAACCATTTGTCCTCCCAGAAGAGCGCCGTGGGGTCGTCACTGAGGTGCATCTCTGACGAGGCATGGAAAATTTGGCGTTCCTCTCGATAAAACTGCATATCCAAACCCCGCCACGGTCTTTGCTGGTCTGTGCGTAGCCTCCACAACCAACGGACTCGAAGGCTGATGGACATGCGACCCAGATCAGGGATACCTAGGCCTCCCAACTGCAGCGGGCGGCACACCCTAGCCCAGTTGACATGGCAGTGACCCCCATTCGCCTCCGCCCTTCCGGCCCACAGAAAGCCTCTAAGGATCTTCTCGACTTTCTTTAGGGTCTTTTTATTGACGGCCAACACAACCAGTTGGTGAAGCGGGATCGCTGCCAGTACCGATTTCACCAAGGCCAGGCGCCCAGCCTTGGGCATCATGGCTGCCTTCCACGTGGGGAGTTTGTCTGTGAGCTTGTCCAGGAGGGGTTGAAACGCCTCGCTCGGTAGTCTCCGCAGTGCCAACGGGATACCCAGGTATTTCACCGGGAATGTAGCCATCTGACAACCCATGATTTGTGCCGCCTCCTCGGCGACCGCCTCCTCACACCCTATGGGGGAGACCGAACACTTAGCAAAGTTGGTATGCAGCCCTGAGGCATGTCCATACAATGCCAAGATATCCTGAATCGCGTTCAGATCGCCGGCGTACGGATGACAGAACAGGACTACGTCATCTGCATAGAGGGATACAATAGTGACTAGGTCCCGTCGGGCCACTTTCTTCAGGATACCTAACTCCGCTGCTTTGGCCAGGAGCTTGTTCAAAGTGTTGATCACTAGGACGAAAAGCTGTGGTGAGAGCGGATCACCCTGCCGTAGCCCCCTCCTGTGCCAGATTGGGGGGCCAGGCTCGCCATTCAGCATCACCCTCGAGCTAGCCGTGGAAAGAAGAATAGCCACACACTCGCAGAACCTTGGCCCAAAGCCAAGTTTCCGAAGCACCTCAAAAAGCAGACCCCACGAGACCGAGTCAAAGGCCTTCGCAATGTCCAGCTTGAGCATCACCCTGGGCTCCTTGAGCCTATGGAGGAGCCTTGCCGTTTGCTGGACCAACATAAAGTTGTCATGGATGCAGCGTTTCTGAATGAAAGCGCATTGGTTCGAGTCCACCAAGCGATTCAGCAGAGGGGCTAATCTCGAGGCCATTACCTTTGCGGCCAACTTCGCAAAGATGTGAATCAGGCTGATCGGTCTGTAGTCGCCCATAGCAGCCGCGTCCGGGCGCTTTGGTATCAGAATGATCAGAGCCTGGTTTAGGCCTTGGAAACCCCTTCCACACATTGAGAAGAACTTGTGGAATGCGGCCATAAAGTCCTCCTTCACAATAGACCAACAGCTCTGCAGGAATTCTTCCGTGAAACCATCCGGTCCAGGCGCCTTCCATGGGGCAGTCGCCGCACTACCTCCCAAACCTCTTCAGCCGTGAAGGGTTCCTCTAGCTGGGTAAGGTTCTCAGCTTGTAGGCCTAGGAACTCAAGATCCAGCGAGAAATCCCTTGCTACCGATGTGCCAGGAAGGGCCTCATAGTGTGAGAAGGCCGCTTCTGCCATGGCAGCGTGATCTGTCACCACCCCTCCGTCGACCTGGAGACTACGGATCACGTTTTTCTGGCGTCTATAAGAGGCGTGTTGATGGAAGAAGGATGTATTGGCATCACCCTCCGCAAGCCAGGCGATTTTGGCCCTCTGGCGCGCCATGGTGCGTTCTAGCGATGCAAGCCCAAGGTGGGTTTGCTTCAGCTTAGCGCGCAACCTTCGCTCGTCCTCTGAGAGTTGTCGAGATTCCATGGCAATGTCCAACCTGAGTACCACTTCCCGCGCTACTGAAAGCTGCAGTTTTATGCACCCAACCTTTTTACTACTCCAGCTAGTCCGCGCCTAGGGTTTCCATTACAATAGCAAGGGTTACAACAAGTTTCGTCTCTTGCACACACACAATGGACGCACCCACAGTGCTAGCAACGCTACACACATTCGATCTTCGCGCGCGGTCATTCAGACCTCGCGCGTTAACTACCATTACCCTTGGTTCGTACGACATAAATAATGTTCGTACACCCTAGGGGAAGTCGAACTAGTGGTCAAACCTCCACGAGTCGTCCACCCTCCCTATCCGTCGAGGATGGGGAGCAGCAACCCCTAAGGGAAGCTACCGTCCACCCATAAAACTCTCCGATGGCGTCGAACATCTCCTCCTCCAAAGGAACCTCGAACAACCTGTGATAGGCCTCCACCGCCTCTGAGGAGGGCGCCTCCTCCTGGTCAATCAAACCCAACTTGCGCATCAGGTTGCGCTGCGCCCTCTTCTCCGTGTTGAGGTCACCAGGCTGCTTTGCAATCCGAGCGCTGCGGCGTGGCTGGAAGTTCATCTCGATCAGTCTCCGGCGCGCAAGGGGGTTTTGAAGTAGTGCCTCCGAGTACGCCTTCGCCGCACCTAGGAATCCCACGATCGTATGAGGAATCGCTGGCGCCAACGTCCTCGGAGCACCCATCCTTCGCACGAACATCACCGGAGGCGAGGCAAACCTGGTCACGCTGCGTGTAAAGGTGCTCTCAGCGCGACCCGACAGGGGAGAGGGTTCAGCCAACACCGAAGGGGGCGAGTCATCCATCTCCTGAGCCACAAGAGATCTGTGCGGGGAGGGGGTGCGGAAAACAGGGGATGGAGCCTCCTGAGTGATTCTCTGGACCAGAAGCCCATCATCATCATAAAACCACTCCCCCATTTCCACCTGCTGATTCCCCTCCGAGCTAAATCCACCCTCTGAGCCCACATCCACCTCGGCCCTTGTATCAGCGCTCCAGCAGGCCTGCTCATCTCCCTCACGCTCTGTTGTGGTAAGGCCCAAAAACGCAGCCTTTTGCGCAATTGCGGGGCGGCCCACACCCTTTTCGGCCTCGCACTCATCAGCGAGGAGGCCCACATCCAGCGCGGCCTCAAACTCGTCTGCAAGGAGGCCCACATCCCGATCGGCAGCAGCCTCGATTCCAGACCCTAGTTGGGCCGGCCCGGAAAGGGACTCTGTCGCTTCGTCCTCATCCTCTCCCCTTCTGTTGACCGGGACAGAGGAGAGGGAGCACGGTCGCGGCGGTGTCTTGGTAGCTTCTACACCTAAGTCCTCCTGCCCCATGCTAGCTCTCTATCCCCCCACCAAAGCTGTAGCCGAGGCGTCAAAAGCTACCGGTCCAAGCTCCAAAAGCAACGGCTGGGTGGGAGGGGACCGTGCTCCGATTTGAATCATGCCGCCCATCTCCACCGCGTCAGCAGCATCTGCCATGCCGCTTCGGGCGCGACCATCGCGCTTTCGCGCACGCTGCCTCAGCTGCTTTGCTCTTTGTTGGGTTCCGAGGCAGAAAACAAATTTTTTCCTACGAACAGAACAACATATAGCCAAGATCTATTCTATGCGGATGTAAGGTAACGGAGGGAAACGATATTCATACCCTTGAAGACCGAAAGCGGGATTACGTTCCCGCACAAACGTTGTCGATGAAGCCTAGCGTCGCCGACCTCAAGGTCGAGTAGTTGTACAGCTCGATGAAGAAGTGCCGCAAGCGTAGCACCTCCGAAGGAGTTACACACGTATGGTGTATGAGACGTCTCCCAGACTCCGTTTCAGCAAAGCAGCGGAAGAGGATGAACTCGGAACGGAAAACCGACAGCGCCACGGCGTGCAGAAGGTGGAAAAAACCCCTGACCCCTCAGACACAGCTCCAAACTTGGGAGCCACGCATAGAGAGGGGAGAAGGGGGAAATGAATTGGTGGGAGAAGGAGGAGAGGAGGGGGGCTCCTTATATAGGGGGCCAGGGGGGTGGTACGCACCACCTAGGGCAGCCGCCGGCCCCCTTGTGGGCTCGGTTGGCCCACCTCCCTTTAGGGTTTGGTGCTCCCTTGCCCTCTTGGGCCCAATTTGGCCCATTGAGGCTTTTAGGCCATTTTAATTAATTTTCAATATTTAATTCATTTAATTAAATATTAAAACATATTAATTAACTCCTATATCATTCTCCTTCTCACCGGAACACTTTCGATAAAATCCGAGACCCTCTCGTTAACTCCGAAACACTTTCGACACCTCCGAAACTTTTCCGGCATCACCCGAAACTTTTCCGGTGACATTATTTCCGTATTTCCGTTATATCCAAATTCATCCCTAAGCGTCTATACCCTTAAGCGTGCCACCCTACGGGCCGTGGAATACTCCGGACATGATCTAGACTCTTCTACGATCAATGAATAGCAGAGGGATCTGGAAATCCATGCTACTCCCCGTGCACTCCACGAAATAGTAATTTCGTTGGACCGTTAACAATGTAAACATTACTCCCTTTGTTTCTCGATACTTGGTTCGTCTGAGACACGATCATAGGTATCACAATACCGTGTTCTATCTCATTAACAACGAACTCTCTTTCTACTCGTTCACATGACGTTGCATCACCGTGACCTAGTCACATGCTTGCAAGCTCGTTTCTATGCAACTGTCACCGAGTGGGCCCAGAGTATCTCTCCGTCACGCGGAGGAACAAATTCCGTTCTTGATGCGTACGCCTCAACCTATCCTTTCAAATGCCCAACAGTGACCGTTCTCAATGCCGCATAACTAAGCATCTTCGGGTGCTATCAAAGCATTCTCTGGGAGTAGTGATTAAATACCATCTCACGTTCCAAGGAATAAATTACTTGTTTCTTAGTAGTTGGGATTAATGAACTAAGTGACTGTGATCTAATCGCAACACTAATCATTGGGTGGTGTCCACATGTCATACATGACCCCATTGTCAATTAACATATAATGTTCATGATCAGGAAACCTTGACCATCCAGTGGAACAATGAGCTAGTAAACTAGAGGCTACTAGGGACTGGGTTTTTGTCATATAACACACCTGTATTAATGTTTCCACTTGATACAGTTATAGCATGATATACAACTAGTTATGAACAAAAGGAATATGACAATAATTTCTCTTTATTATTTGCCTCTAGGGCA
Source organism: Poa annua (assembly GCA_026929855.1). Classification (NCBI taxonomy): domain Eukaryota; kingdom Viridiplantae; phylum Streptophyta; class Magnoliopsida; order Poales; family Poaceae; genus Poa; species Poa annua. The sequence continues at coordinate 45,819,307 of CM049434.1, forward strand.
TAATTCCAATAGTCTCCCACTTGCACTAGAGTACAAATACGCTAGTTTACAATCGGCAGTAATCTAACAGCCATCGACGTCCGGTGTTCATTATGCTTGTCTTGTCGGAGAGGTTTCGTCAACGGGTATGCAACATTCAGATCCGTATGTACTTTGCAAATCTTGACAACACCATCCTTGACATACTCTCGTATCACATGGTATCGTCGAATGATATGTTTGGCGGTGGAGTGTGACCTTGGTTCCCTTGCATTGGCAATGGCGCCCGTGTTGTCGCACATCACTGTAACAGGGTCACCTCCGCTAGGGAACACTTCGAGTTCGATGATGAACTTCCTTAGCCAGACAGCTTCATTCGCCGCATCAGCAGCAGCCATATATTCCGCCTCCATTGTAGATTGAGCAACAGTCGACTGCTTACAGCTCCTCCAGCTCACCGCGCCTCCATTCACCACAAACACGTATCCTGTTTGAGATCTAGAGTCATCTGGATCTGTGTCAAAGCTTGCATCAATGTAACCTTTTACGCCAAGCTCCTCTCCACATACTCCATAGACTAAAAACATATCGCTGGTTCTCCTAAGATACTTCAGGATATCCTTGACTGCATCCCAATGTGCTAAACCTGGGTTACTTTGAAATCCGCTCGTCAAGCTAAGAGCCAACGCCACATCTGGTCTTGTGCATAACATGGCATACATGATGGAACCTATGGCTGAGGCATAGGGCGTCTCAGACATTACCCTTTTTTCATCACATGTTTTTGCACATTGAGTCACACTCAAACTAACACCTTTCTTGACAGGCAGGATACCTTTCCTGGAGTTTTGCATATTGAACTTCTTCAATACCTTCTCAATGTAGGTGTTTTGACTTAATGCCAACATGCGTTTAGATCTATCTCTATAGATTTTAATGCCTAACACATATGCGGCTTCACCCAAATCTTTCATGGAAAATTTACTGTTCAAATATTCTTTCACGCTATTCAGCATTACCACATCATTTCCAATCAATAATATGTCATCTACATATAGCACCAAAAATGATACTGAGCTCCCACTCACTTTCTTATAAATGCAAGTTTCTTCGCTATTTTGGACAAATCCAAAACCTTTGATTACTTCATCAAAACGAATATTCCAGCTCCGAGATGCTTGCTTCAACCCATAAATGGATCGCTCTAGCTTGCATACTTTCCCAGCATCCTTAGGATTGACACAACCCTCTGGTTGAACCATGTAAAGTTCTTCCTCAATGTTCCCATTAAGGAATGCGGTTTTGACATCCATCTGCCATATCTCATAATTAAAATATGCAGCAATTGCTAGTAAAACCCGAATAGACTTTAGCATCGCTACGAGAGAAAAAGTCTCATCGTAGTCAACTCCTTGAATTTGTCGGAAACCTTTTGTGACAAGTCGAGCTTTATAGACGGTGACATTTCCGTCAGCATCAGTCTTTTTCTTAAAGATCCATTTATTCTCAACAGCCTTCCGGCCTTCCGGAATATCTACCAAAGTAACTTTGTTGTCATACATGGATCCTATTTCGGATTTCATGGCTTCTAACCATTTCTCGGACTCAGGGCCTTCCATTGCTTCTTTGTAGTTCGTAGGCTCGTCATGTTCTACCAACAAGACGTTCAAAACAGGGGTCCCGTACCAGTCAGGGGCACATCGGTTCCTTGTAGATCTACGAACGGGCTCAATTAAATCATTGTGATCATGATCAGGAACATGTTCCTCGTGTTCATCATTATGAGCATTGTGATCAACATGATCATTATCATGCCTAACCTCTTCTTCCATTGTGACTGGCGTTTCCGGAGACACTTCCGTTGCGCTACTTTTGGATAGAGGTTCTGTAATTTCATTTATCTCTATATTCTTCCCAGTAACACCTCTCATCAGAAACTCTTTCTCGAGGAAGGTACCGCTCTTGGCAACAAAAGTTTTTCCTTCGGAAATACTGTAGAAGGTGTACCCAATAGTTTCCTTTGGATACCCAACAAAGACGCACTTTTCCGATAGGCTCTGGAGTTTGTCAGGTTGTAACTTCTTTACATACGCATCACAACCCCAGACCTTTAGAAACGACAACTTAGGCTTCTTGCCTTTCCATGACTCATATGGCGTTGTCTCCACGGATTTGGTAGGCAACCTATTTAATATGAAAGCGGCGGTTTCTAACGCATGACCCCAGAAAGTTAACGGTAGATCGGACAAAGACATCATAGAGCGCACGCTATCTAATAGAGTACGATTACGTCGCTCAGACACACCATTACGCTGAGGTGTTCCAGCGGGAGTATGTTGTGGAACAATTCCACATGCCTTGAGATGCCCCTCGAATTCATAACTTAAATACTCGCCTCCTCGATCAGAACGAAGGGCTTTGATTTTCTTGTCATGCATATTCTCAACTTCACTCTGAAATTCTTTGAACTTTTCAAATGTCTCAGATTTATACTTCATCAAATAGATATACCCATACCTACTGAAGTCATCTGTGAAGGTCACGAAGTAACGATATCCATTGCGCGCTGTGACACTCATTGGTCCACATACATCTGTATGTATGATGCCAAGTACGTCATCTGCCCTTTCAACTATGCCGTTGAACGGGGTTCTCGTCATCTTGCCCAAAAGGCATGGCTCACATGTATCAAAGGAATCAAAATCCATAGATTCAAGAAGCCCATCTGTATGGAGTTTCTTCATGTGTTTTGCGCCAATATGACCGAGACGGCAATGCCATAAGTACATGGCAGTATCTACATCTATTTTGCATCTCTTGGCCGTAATGCTATTGATATGGGAAATATCACTATCGAGATCAAGCAAGAATAAACCGTGTCGATTTGGAGCATGAGCATAAAACACATCATTCATATAAATAGAACAACAATTGATCTCAAATTTAAATGAATAATGATCTTGTAACAGGCAAGATCCACTGATAATATTCATGCTCAACACGGGTACATAGTAACATTTATTCAAGACTAAAAGCATCCCAGAAGGTAATTGCATAGTGAGAGTGCCGACAGCCACCACGTCAACTCTTGAGCCATTGCCAACACGCATCGTCACTTCATGCTTCCCCAGGCGCCTCCTATTCTGCAGCTCCTGCTGAGAGTTACAGATATGAGCAACAGAACCGGTATCGAATACCCACGTGCTGCTTCGGGCACCGGTAAGGAAAATATCAATAACATGTATATCACATATACCTTTGTCTTTGCCGGGGATCTTGCCGGTCTTCTTGTCCTCTAGGTACTTGGGGCAGTTGCGCTTCCGGTGACCATCTCCCTTGCAGTAGAAACACTTGACACCAGGCTTGAGTTTGGTTGTCCTGGGTGAAGTAGCAACAGACTTGCTCTCCCGCCGAGAAAAACCTTTCTTGCCTTTGGTCTTCCTGTCGGACTTCTTAAAGTTCAAGGTTTTGTTGACCATCAACATAGTGTGCTCCTTCTTGATCTCCACCTCAGCAGTCTTGAGCATGGCAAAAACTTCAGACAGGGTCTTAGCCATACCATGCATGTTGTAGTTGAGGACAAATCCTCTGTAGCTAGGTGGCAAGGACTGCAACACCTTATCAATCGCAACCTCGTCTGGAATCTTGCATTCCAGGGCGTTCATGCGTTGAACGTAGCCAGACATTTTGACCACGTGCTCACTAATGCTGCTGTGTTCATCCATTTTGGCAAGGAAGAAACGTTCAGACATCTCATACCTTTCAGCTCTAGCCTGTGGAGCGAAGACATCCTTGAGATCAGTGATTATCTCATATGCACTCATCATCTCAAAGCGCTTCTGCAAGTCAGACTCCATAGCGTAAAGCATGCCACTCTGGACAACGGAGGAGTCATCCACCTTGGTCTGATAAACAGCTTTTTCATCATCCGAGGCGGTATCTGCGGGACTATCACCTGTGGCGGACTCAAGTACGTAGGACATCTTTGTGGGATTCAGGAGAATTCTCAGGGTGCGGAACCAGGCGGTGAAGTTTGAACCATCAGTCTTAAGTTTCTCTTTCTCAAGGAACGGTCCTAGGTTGAAGGTGGGACGAGACATCTACAATGGGGGATTTGCAAAGACATTTTAGACGTTTGTTCATAACGGAGTTTCGAGGTATATATATTAAAATAAACTATACTAATAACTCCCACTCAAAACGACATCCCTAAGTCGGTTTTAGTGATTACACGATCCTAATTCACTGCACTACCCATTCTGGACGTGGACAATGGTACAGTTTCAAAGGTAGCCTTTCTTTTCAATCACATCTCTATGCGACTCGTGCTTGACCTTTCGGTTACTTGTTTCGAGGCCATGTCTGCACATGCTAGGCCTTAATGTTCTGCGTGTGAATACATGGCTTTCACCCACCGTATGTGTACGTCAATATGTGTAGCTCCCGATCGTCACGGCCGGCTTCATACTGAAGAACTTTCTTGGTGGTTTGCACATTTAAGGGAAAACTGATTCGTTGGAATTTTCTGTGAGGGATCATATTATAATGCTACCGCGGCGTATAACTAATACAAGCAATACACACAAGAAATTATAAAAACTAATGTATAAACATTAAATAGGTGACGTGACATGGTCTTTTCATGGTGCCGTCGATCTCCATCTGGCGCGCCGGTGCTGCATCAGGTCTCCAATGCCTCTACGCCGGTGAACTTTTCTTACCATGACCATATCACGCCACAATGCCCGCTGCAAAAACAAGTTAGACGATTCTACTTCTCTTTTGCATGTTTTACGTGGCTGTAATGGGCTTACTTGAAAGAACCGCTTTCTTACCTACGTATCAGCCAGAACATTGATAAACAGATCGTTAATTTTCATCCCCCTTGCGGGGCCCTCCGTTGCAAAAGCAATATCCACTAAAGAGGAGAAACAGACACCTGCCTAGCCACATACACGGAACTAGCCGTGTGTCAGTCGTGGAACCAGTCTCGCGTAAGAGTACGCGTAAAGTCGGTCGCAGGCCGCTTCATCCAACAATGCCGCAGATATGTGCTAGTACACGTGAGAAGGAAACGAAAAGGAAATCAATGCCCACATCCTCCAATGTGTTCTAATCCATACCAACACATCTACGCAAAGATCGGCTCTGATACCACTGTTGGGTTCCGAGGCAGAAAACAAAAAAATTCCTACGAACAGAACAACATATAGCCAAGATCTATTCTATGCGGATGTAAGGTAACGGAGGGAAACGATGTTCATACCCTTGAAGACTGAAAGCGGGATTATAATCCCGCACAAACGTTGTCGATGAAGCCTAGCGTCGCCGACCTCAAGGTCGAGTAGTTGTACAGCTCGATGAAGAAGTGCCGCAAGCGTAGCACCTCCGTAGGAGTTACACACGTACGGTGTATGAAACATCTCCCGGACTCCGTTCCAGCAGAGCAGCGGAAGAAGATGAACTCGGAACGGAAAACCGACAGCGCCACGGCGTGCGGAAGGTGGAATAAACCCCTGACCCCTCAGACACAACTCCAAACTTGGGAGCCGCGCATAGAGAGGGGAGAAGGGGGAAATGAATTGGTGGGAGAAGGAGGAGAGGAGGGGGGCTCCTTATATAGGGGGCCAGGGGGGTGGTGCGCACCACCTAGGGCAGCCGCCGGCCCCCTTGTGGGCTCGGTTGGCCCACCTCCCTTTAGGGTTTGGTGCTCCCTTGCCCTCTTGGGCCCAATTTGGCCCATTGAGGCTTTTAGGCCATTTTAATTAATTTTCAATATTTAATTCATTTAATTAAATATTAAAACATATTAATTAACTCCTATATCATTCTCCTTCTCACCGGAACACTTCCGATAAAATCCGAGACCCTCTCGTTAACTCCGAAACACTTTCGACACCTCCGAAACTTTTCCGGCATCACCCGAAACTTTTCCAGTGACATTATTTCCGTATTTCCGTTATATCCAAATTCATTCCTAAGCGTCTATACCCTTAAGCGTGCCACCCTACGGGCCGCGGAATACTCCGGACATGATCTAGACTCTTTTACGATCAATGAATAGCAGAGGGATCTGGAAAACCATGCTACTCCCCGTGCACTCCACGAAATAGTAATTTCGTTGGACCGTTAAAAATGCAAACATTACTCTCTTTGTTTCTCGATACTTGGTTCGTCTGAGACACGATCATAGGTATCACAATACCGTGTTCTATCTCATTAACAACGAACTCTCTTTCTACTCGTTCACATGACGTTGCATCATCGTGACCTAGTCACATTCTTGCAAGCTCGTTTCTATGCAACTGTCACCGAGTGGGCCCAGAGTATCTCTCCGTCACGCGGAGGAACAAATTCCGTTCTTGATGCGTACGCCTCAACCTATCCTTTCAAATGCCCAACAGTGACCGTTCTCAATGCCGCATAACTAAGCATCTTCGGGTGCCATCAAAGCATTCTCTGGGAGTAGTGATTAAATACCATATCACGTTCCAAGGAATAAATTACTTGTTTCTTAGCAGTTGGGATTAATGAACTAAGTGACTGTGATCTAATCGCAACACTAATCATTGGATGGTGTCCACATGTCATACATGACCCCATTGTCAATTAATATATAATGTTCATGATCAGAAAACCTTGACCATCCAGTTGAACAATGAGCTAGTAAACTAGAGGCTACTAGGGACGGGGTTTTTGTCATATAACACACATGTATTAATGTTTCCACTTAATACAGTTATAGCATGATATACAACTAGTTATGAACAAAAGGAATATGACAATAATTTCTCTTTATTATTTGCCTCCAGGGCATAATTCCAACACTCTCTGCTTTTCACGCCGCGACAATTGGGGAGGCCCCACCGTGACGCCGGACGCCAACGTTCTGGAGCGTCCTTGAGCGCTGGGCCCCGCCGCGCCGCGTCCTCCACCTTCGCCGCCACCAGCCTCTCCGCCCCGGCCACCGGATACAGGGGCAGGGCTCCACGGCGTGTAGGAATAACGCCGGGTCTCCGACCATCCCGGGGTTGGGCCCGTGCCATCCCTGCCATCAGAGCCTGCGCGCGGCGGCGGACGGCTGTAGTCCGTCGTTCGCGTGATGTGGATGAGGAGCGGGTAGACCAGCGTCCGCAGCTCCGGTGGCGAGACCAGCTCGTGCGGCGTTGCGAGCTCCTCCGCGGATGGAGGCTCGTCCGTCTCGGGGACGTGGAAATTCACCTCCCGTGGCAACGCGGCGAGGTCAAGACACCACACCGAGACGCGGAGCACGCTGAGATCAGCGCGGGAGTGGGAGAGTGGATGCAGCCGGTCCACCCACGCCACCGGTGCCAGCATCTGCTTCGCCGCCGCCAAGCTCAAGCAATGATCTGGGTGTCCTTCAATTTCAATGTCAGCGTGCACGAACAGCGCGCCCGCGGCAGCGTGTGCACGACGCGACCACGGCGAGAGGCGCAGCCTCACATCCGGCGTGCGCACGAACGGTTCCACCAGAACTCGATCCCGATCCTCGCGCGCGTCGAAGAACAGCAGGAAGGAGCCGCCCCGGTGCCGGTGCACGTTGAACGTGCCCGGCGCGAACCGATGTAGCTCCACGATCGCTTCTGCCACCGCCCTCGTGCTGAGCGAGCGCCGCGAGCCGTCATCCACGACCATGACCGCATTCTGGAGCTCTAGCTCCGCGTCCTCCACCCTCTGTGTGCGCGCGTAGATGCAAGTCGACCGCGCCGGACGCCGCACCAGTTCACCACCCAGCGCCACCGGCCTCTCGACGGGCGGCGCCACCCGCGGTGCGAGCTGCGCAGCGAAGGGGAGGACCTCCTCCGCACTTTGATGGCGAGCCGTCGCTGCCTGCGAGACCTGCAGCCCTCCCGCGCCACCCGTGGGCGGCGGCGGCGCACCCCTGCGAGCATGCCCTTGAGGCCCAACACGATTGACCTCGACGCGCGCCGTCGCACGCGTTCCCGACGACGCCGAGGCACCACGGTGCTGCTTCTTGCGCGCCCTCTCGTCGCCGGACTCCGCGGACGGACGAGCGCGCCACGGCGCCGTGCAGTCACGGGACCAGTGGCCCTCGGCGTCGCACCGGATACACACTGGACCCACTGTGCAATCCTTGGCGCGGTGGCCTTCTTCCCGGCAGAGGAGGCAGACTCTGTCGAAGGCGCCCGCTTCTCTCGCCGTACGCCGCGCCGCCGCTTGCTTCCCCGAACACCGCCCCCGCATCCGCTTCTTCTTGCGCTTAGGTTGTTCCCAAGGCGCATCGTCGGGGTCGTCCGAGCGGTCGAGCTCGTCCACCGCGGCGGACACCGGCGCGACCTTGGAGCGCAACCGTGGCTGCGCCTCACCCTCCGACGAGCCTGACAGGGCCTCCCGGTAGGAGCAGAACGGAGAGACCGAGTCGCGGCTAGCGCGCCAACGGTTCTCACGTCCCCGCGGTCCCAGGTGCTCGTCGTCGTAACGCGGGGAAGGGGAGGGCGAGGGGGAGAGAGGGCAGGAGGAGGAGGTCGCCATGGCCGACGAAGGAAGGTTGGGCGCCGCCCCCAGAGAGGAGGACGGCGAGGGGAGAGAGGAGGAGGAGCTCACCTACCTTGCTCTGCCACAGAAGTGGGATAAATGTGATGAAATAAATTTAGTGTTGTAGATGTCGATATAATCTTCTATAAACTTGTTAAAATTATGTTTGGTTTAAAATAAACCTTGATCTTCAATCAATTTGAGAACTCTTCCATGGCCTAGTGGTCGGCATGCATAAGCTCAAAGCAGAAGGGCCCGGTTTCCAGTTCTCACCTCTACCTTACTGACAAGCGGGGGTGGCGTCTCCCCCTGGTCCTGTAATTTTTGTGAACTTCAATAAATTTAGAATGGAGGTAGTACTGCTTTTGTTTGAGCAACAACTATGGTTGCACCTTTACGGGGCCATAAAATGGTTCCAACTCTTAATTTACCTCTTGGTTTAGACATCTCCCTGCCTTATATGCAATCTTCAGATTGACATGTAAATAAAGATATATTCCTCCCATATGTGATATGAATTTGAATCTTGATCCAACCGACATAATGCCACAACGTCTGAAGAACATAGGGTGGCAAATAGGATCTCAGTTACATCCTAGAAGAACGATGCTTGAAGAATCCAATTTGAGTAAAAACAAACAACTTGAAGACACAAATCTTCTTTTTAGCAATGCCATTGACATTCTTTGCTGTAAGTGTCTCATTCAGTTTGTCCTGTCTCTCCATGTAGTACAAAACAGGTCACAAGCAATGCTAAATTAACAATGATCTATGACCAATCTTGGACCTAGCACCTGTTTGTTCTGGAATCAGATCATGATACCAGTTTTGCAACAGCACGCAAATCAATTTTTTAAGGTATAACCATTAATTACCTCTACTTGTTAGGCTTAATTAACCTAAGTTTTCCAGAGGGTATATTGTATAGAGGTGCACAAGTATCAGCACCTGCTAGCTTGGGATTAGTACTAATCAAACATGTAGTATTTGGTAGAGTAGATTGAGCTGGATGCAGCTGGGTGGTAGCATCATAAGGGGATACAAGATTGAGTAATCAGTGTAGTACATTGTTTCTCTCAAAGTGACTGTTTGTTCTTAATCCTTTGTCTGGCTGTCTCATGGAGGTACCCAAAATATATGCTTATGGGTGTAAGCGACCGATTTGCTCAGCATGAACGACAAAAAAGTTGCATTGATATTGACTTCATTAGATCTTGGAAGCTGGCGCATGTAATAGGTTTGGAGCCTATTGCATGGCCTTGCTCTCATCTTGTCTCGCGTGATTCGGTACCTACAACAGTAGTACCTTCTTTTGTTAAAAAAAGATTATAATGGTCCATAATTATGGTTTGAGATGCTCTCATGGTCACAATGCCGTGAAATTCCCGCATTCAAAACATGATTTCAAAGATTTGCAGCCAGAAAATTTGAAACTGAACCGATGATCAATAGGAAACAACAGATATGCTACAAACATAGGCATATTAAGAGAACAAAACTAGCAGCAAAGTTATGTTACACACCACTGATTAGGTGATTATGTCTCAGTAGCCACTGTATATATGACTACAAAGCAGGGCAGTATAGCCCGGGAATTGAACACGAACAGTTCATCCAAATCCGGGCTGGAACTGACACTGTCACAGCCAAACTCATCCGAAGAATTGCTGCCACTGACGACCTTCTTCACTCTGCCTGCCACCACCCTGCACACCAGCATCGCCCGCTTCTCGAAGCCGCCGCCGTCGGACTGTGTCACACACGCTGTGTCATGAGCCCGCCTACTTGTCGGCATCGTCGCAATCTTCCCATCGCCGTCGACCCTGACGATAACGAAAGCAAAACTTGTCATGCTAAAAGCTCCGCAAAAACTTAGCCGAACATTTTCTCCGGTGCAAAATACCTGAAACCGTCTCTGATGATGCTGCACAGCTTGCACTGTGACGGCGACCGGCAGAGGGCGGTGGAGCCGGCGAGGCCGAGGGAGCATTCGTTGAAGGTGGTGCACTGGAATCTGAGGAGCTCGTTGCCGTCGGCGGCGCACCTCGGGTAGCTCCTCCTTGCCAGTTCGTCGGCGCTGCTCGCCGCCGCAGTCGCCTTGACGCGCTCCCTGTACTGCTCGAACCTCTCCACGGTCTTACCGGAGCTTTGCACCTTGAGTATCCTATCGATCCGGCACACCGGCGCCGCCAACCGCGGCTTGCCAAAGAGCCAGCTCGACTTGAAGATGATATCCACCACGTTCCTGCTCGTGTCATCGGCGCCCAGCTCCGATACTGCAATCATTCATCCATCAGTGTAGATTTGCTGAAAAAGATTCAAAAATGAAGTAAAGCTTGTAGCTGCACTTTGTTAATCTTTACCTGCATGACGGGTTGATCTGTGGAGCTCTAGGGACTCAGCTTTGACGAAGAACTCGTCGCAGTCGGCGCAGGGGAGCATGGTGGCGCCGCCGCCGACGAGGTTTGACCTGGGGTCGAGCACCGAGTGGCACTCGTAGTAGCAGCCAGAGAGCTTCCTGAAGGACCTGGAGCCGACCCCGATGGACGAGAGCGGCGACGAGAGAGCCGACGAGGAGGAGGAGCTGACGGTGGTCGCCGTCGTCGCCACCGTGGTCTCCGAGTTGAACGACGAAGAAGCGGACACGACCGGGCCGGGTGCCTCCACGGACGCGGACAATATGTCATTGTCCGGAGCCTTCAGGGACCTGCTGCTCGCGCCGTTGCTGCTCCGGCCGCTTCCCCTGCTAAGCACGGCGCTCTCCTTCGTGGCACAGATTGACCCCACGCAGGTCATGCTCCTGCCAATGCTGATACTCCTCGTCTTCGTCGTCGTCTTGCTCTTGCCGCTGCTGTTCTTGCTCTCTCCTGCTTCCCCTCCATCCCCTGGTGCTGGTTGGCTCCTGTTCTTCAAAGCCATGACCCCCCAGAAGTAAGAGCCTGATTGCCGCTGCTGCTTTTTGGCTCCTCCTCTGCTCATCTTCTTGGCAGCTGCATGTGCATCCATTGGAGAAGAAGGAAAGCTAGTAGGCATGCCTATCTTAAACCTTGTTGGGAGGGAGGGAGAAAGGGTTGCTGAAAATAGGGGACGGTGTCTGAAGCTTTGATCAGTAAACTAGCTTTAGGCTCCATTGCTCCATGATTAGTTTACCAATTGTGCCCTTAATGACCCCCCCTTTTGGTGCCCGTAACCTGGTAATGGTGGGAGTGAATGGAAAGGCACACAAGGTTGCAGATGCCAAGGAGATAAAAGGGGCTGGCTCGTGGCATGCAGGCATGGCATGGGAAGTTTGCAATCATGCTTCCAATCCTCACCATGTGCCATATGCTATCTATCTCCTGTTTGTGTATTTTTTTTATATGGAAAATAAATCATAGGGTAATACTTCGGAAAGTGTCTTACGCTCCCGAGCACCAGTGATCCAGGTTTTTTCGAAAATTAGAAAGAAATATTTACAAATTTCAAAAAAAATCTGAAAATACATCGGGGGGTAGCCAATGATGTATCCCACGAAGAAAATCTAAACTCCAGATACTTTGTTCTGCGCTACACAAAAATGACAAAATCTGATAAGTTTGGAGATTTGAAAATATACATGTTTAGATCTACACTTTATTCATTTTTGTGTAGTTCAAAATACAAAATATTTGAAGTTGATATTTTGGACGTTTATATAATACATCATTGGCTAGATACTGGATTTTCTCAGAACTTTATGAAACTTGTATTTTTTTTATTTGTTTAAACCATCAGGATCACTGGTGGTCGGGAGCACAAAATCTCCTCTCATAGAACTCGTCCAACCCCATGCTTTAAGTAAAAAAAAAGAGTATTATCCTTTTCAGAAAAAAATTATTATTGCATGGCGTAGTAAAAGGTAAGTTGGTAGAAGAAGCCATTAACTGTGAACCATCTACAATACATCTTGCTCTTTCTAAAACAGTTCAATTTACTATATTTTCAATACCACCTAAAACTGTGATACAAGGAACTGTTGGAATTTTATAACCCCGATCATGAAAGTGAATTTGGGGGAATTTTAAAAGAAATTCAGAGATATAAGGAACTAATGGAGTTTTATAACCTACAAATTGCATAATATAACAAAATTAATTGTTTTTTATCATGTGCAAAACATGACATAGGATTTAATGTTCTCTTATTTGCACACAAGGCAAATTGTCATATTTCTGGATCAAGATTTACATGCCTACAATATTTAGTATCCCATTCATTTACAACATTTTCCAATTACAACTGTTGAAAACGGAACCCAAACGGACGAAATGTGCATTATCGTTTTCAATACCATTTGTCTCGCCGGAATCGGAAAATGAAATTGGAAACCCCCGAAACAAAGACAGACGGAACTGGAAATTCCCAAAAAATAAATACAGTGGAAAAGAGGGACGGATATGATACGAAAGAAAACATATGTCGGAACATAATAGCGGTATAATACATACACACATAAATAACTAGCTAACGAGACAAAAAAATTGTTAACAACTTCGACCGGCGATAGTTGAACATAAAGTGTCACATCACACGTTGTTGAACACTTCGACAAGCATGAAAGTTCAGAAAAATAGTTAAATATTCATGTTCTAAACGTTGTTTCAACATTGTTTGTTCCTTTATTTGTTGTCGACGTTTAGTCCACCGAGGAAGATTTTAAAATCTTCTGTAAGTGCTTCGTACACAGTTTAGTTGCCACCCAATGATTCACCGAACATCCATACCAACTCCAGAAAGATCTACATTTGCAAAGTAATTTTGTGATCCCAACATATGCATTTGTGGAAGAAAATAATGAATATATGGAAAGCGACGAGATGATAAACCATAAAAATACATTAAAAACATGTGACAAATAGTAAATATAAAAGTTAAACTCTCTTTTCATAGCATTCTCCACATTGGTAAATCTTTTTGGATTCAGTGAAAACCTCGGACTACAAAACCATCTCCAGTCCTTGACTCGATTATTTAGGTAGTTTTGCACCTTCAAAGTTTTAGTAGGGTTGAAAATGGTAAGAAAACTTTCCGGTTGTTTCCGTAGGAAAAGGAAATGAAAAAAGTGGAAGTTTTCGGAAACCAAATGGAAAAGGAATATTCTAAAATTAAACAACAAAGAAAACGATATAGAGTAACATATTTCAAAAGAAACAAAACGAAAGGGAATTTCAGAAAAAATGAATATGTAAATTTTCCTCATATTGAATGTCTTAGTGTCCATGTTTTTTTATTTAAGAAAACGACTTGTCTGCCATAGTTGTGTCCACAAAATATTTCACATGTCTAGTCCACATTGTCTACAATGTGAAACATTCTGAGTTTTAAAGAGGAAAAAAGAACCCCGAACATAATCTGCGATGGGTGTCAAATGGATCACCCTCTCGAAAAGCCATTTGGAACCTGGGCTACGTGAAGCCCTTTATTTTGAAATGCTGAAATTGTAAAAAAATTGTAGAGTTGTTTTTCAAACTTGATTTTCTTTTTCAAATAAAGGGCTACACTGGACCCGTGCGAGAGGTAAAAGACGCACTCCCTCTCGGCAAAGACATCTATCTAGATGGCAACCTCCTATACAAATGCCGCTTCACAATTAGGATTTGGAAGGAGATCCTAGCTTGGTGTGGATACCACGACATAGATCCAGTGCTATGGGCCAACGACGGGTCCGTTAATGAGTGGTGGACTAGGCTTGCCTTTGATAATGGCATTGCGAGGAAAGCCATGTCTTTCATGTTAATGCTAGTCTCATGTGAGGTGTGGAAGGAGCGTAATGCTAGAGTGTTTCGCCATATCGCGTCTACGATCGCTATCGTGGTCGCTACAATTAAGGTTGAGGCGAGGGCTTGGTGTTTAGCCGGTGCCACTCGGTTAGGAAATGTAATCCCGGTAGAGTGAGACTTTTTATTAAAATCTTAGGGCTTGTACTAGGTGAATGCTCGCAAACTTCTTCTTATTTAATAAAATGGTAAATCTTTTGCCTTTCAAAAAATATCTAGATGGCAACCAAATGAGGAGGTAATATACGTGGAAGGAATCGTCCTCTGAAAATGCACCGCATCGTATCGAAACACTCTCCGTGATCTCGAGGAAATGGAAGCATGGAGGAGGAACAACGCATGATTGAGCCCTGCACTCGATGAGAATCCACCAGAGTACGGGGTACCGCACTGCGCTGGAGAATGCATGAGTGCGCAACTTGAGAAATAGAACGCAATGGGCTGGGCAATTATTATTTTTCATTTGGGGTGGCTGGGCAAGCTTTTGGCTTGTAAAGGCGTACCCCGCGCGAGCACAGGGGGTGCGTCGCATCATTAGCCGGTCAACTGGAATCAAACGGCTGTAGGTTTTTTTTTTGACAATCAATACCATGGTATATTCGAATAATACATGCTATTGATATATGAGCTGAGTACAATAGTTACAAAATAAAGTATAAAAGAAAAGAGTAAATCTTTGAAAATTTTGACTTTTTTCATGATATAATCTTATATTTTTTTCGAAAACAGTCGTGTGTAAATGCCAATGAGTGTTATCGAATAATTTTTATTTTGATCTGCAATATCAAGACTACGTGCACACACACCCCCATTAGAGTACTCAATCAACATCAAAAAAAAAGTATGAACACCGGTATTTCGGGGATGAGCAACCGAACAATCTGATCGACGTCACTAGGAGCCGAGAGTATGAATCATCATTGTTGTAGAGGTAGCAACCATGACATATATTATGCAGACAATCATCCTCGCGGCAACCATGAGAAAACAAAATTCAAAATCGATGTGGCGAAGCAAGATCAGAAGGATCATACGTAGAAAAATTTAATCTTCTAAAATCACCATTAATATCGGGAAGGAAATCTCACCGTCGAACTAAAATATGAATATTTCCATCTCCAATTTCCATAGATCGGGTCTGAACCGAGCTATTGCGGAGGAGGAGCTGGTGGTGGCGGCTATGTCTTCAGTAGCTCTCGTACGTCTCTAACCGGGATACGACCCGAACCTTTTCTTAGCTATACGTATTTTTATTTGAAGAAAAAACGACTACGTATTGTCTCCACGTCTGGCTAGATGGTCCTGGCTTGTCTCTACCGTCGTTCGATTTGGTATTGGATGGGCGCGACAGAAAATTAAGATAGAGATGATGGTCGTCGATTCGGTCGTCGGGTAGCGTGCGTGCGTCCGATCGGCGGATGGCTGGCCTGGCCCCGACCTGTCACTTGGCCGATTGCGATGAATTCAGCCGAATCCAGTCGAATCGATCCTGGTCGGCCTGGCACTGGCACTGGCGCTGCTGCACATCGATCACAGGTGTGTATCGTCGATTCGTCGTGTTGTTGGAGTACATTTTTTGTTGTGACGGAGCCAAGGGGCGTTGCTATCGAGTCGAGAATGTTCATTCGCTGTTTTTATGTGAAGCGAACTCGATCATTAACTATTCTATTCTCCGCGTAGAAATTGTTGGAGCTATAGTACACTAAGTATTCCCTTCTTGTTGTACCTGTCTGTATTAAAATATAAAAATTATGTCTACATGTATGTGGATATATCTTGTGTTAAAACTTAAAACATCTTAAATTATGGTACGGAAAGAGTGTATGCGGCATGCATGCGAAGCTCAGGTTTGAGCACAAGACTGACTGTGATCACCATGGGACATGTCGATACTTTGAGTTCTTTGGTGACGACAGTGCTGGAGAATGTCATGGCGGTTCAGGTTTGAGGTCTAGTTTAAGGCGGATCGAGTCTTCGAGGCGATGAGTAATTTTCTTGGTGATTCGAGACTTGTAGCAGCAGCATCGGCAAACAAGGACAACAACACAGGAGGAGTACATAGTATTATCTTTCAGGGTGAAAATTCAAGGTCTCGACTTGTTGAAGGCATTTCTTTTGAGAGGCGGACTTTCTCCAGAGTGAAAACATAAGATCTATGATCTGACGGTCATGCTGCTTGTGTACTGTTTCCTTCATGGAGGAGGGCGTCGCTTTCGGATAACTTGGACAACAAATCACTGCTGCGGGATTTTTTGTTTTATTTTCTTCTTCTTTCTGCAGTACAGTTGTGTACATCCCTAATGTATTTTGGGTATTTCGTTATTGGATAGTCTGGATGTAATTGGTATGTCGGCGATATTAATATATTCTCTTTATCAGAAAAAATCTTGCTCCTCGAGCCAATATAAATATATATTTGGAAATAGGCCAAATGGGATAGACACGAAAAAATAAGGCTAGAACCGACATAAGAGTTTCATATTTATGTTGATCAATATGAAATTGTAGAAACACCATTTTTAACAAAATTGGATGGTCTAATCTTTTAATCTATTGCAGGTTATCTATTTGGCTGCTCACTTGATTCAGCTTTGGTGATTTCTCCTCACACTAGATGAGCGAGAAGTTATGACTACTGCATGCAACCATTTTCAGAGGTTCAGACAGAATACCTACAACCAGGCTAGATGGCGGCATGCTAGTATACTAACAGATGCCTAGCTGCCACTCGCTTGTTTTATCCATTGGTTAATTCGCTGTATTGATATTCTTGATTTTTAATAAACACGGTCGACGAAAATCGTAATAAAATTGGTTGTGTGCATCTAATGATGCAGATGCTGAGGTCTTACTCTCCTTTTTGAAAAATAAATCATTTCAACTGAATTAACACCAATACATATTTATCATCTTAGTGAATATTGAGCAGTTTGGGAGTTAATTAAGTAACGACTACGACCCGCGGAGCTAGGTGGACGCACAAATAACATAGTTCTGTTAGTTTAATATCATTTAAACCACATATTAGTGCAGTAATTTGGAAAACTAGTTTGATTAGCTCACAAAGAATTTGGAATCTAGGAACTATCTCAGGAATTTTGAATGGAATTGAATCAAAGATGGCAATGTGTAGTGTTGTTCCTTCCAGCAACCGGAATTGTACGTCCATCAGGACTTTTTTTTTGTGACGAAAATGCAGTCGGAGGCTCGGAGCTGCTTTTCATTGATCATAATATAAGGGTGTACAGAAGTCAGGAATAAAGTAAAAGAAGAAAATTAATCGAACAAAGTCTAAGCTACAAGGTGATGGTGCTGCACGGCTGTGGACTCACTCTGGTTCTATTGGTCTTCTTATCAAGCTGCAAAAACTCTCGGCCGCCCCGCAGCATGCGAAAGCAAGACTTCTTCATGGATTTTTTCAATGAATTCAGTCATAGGGGTAGACCGAAGCTGGAATAGGCGAGTGTTGCGCTCTTTCGAAATGTTCCACCACACCAATTGGACCAGAGAGGTCCAGTCTTTGCGCATCCGCTTCGGCGTCATGTTCAGCGAGGATGTCAGCCAGTCGACAAGCAGCAGACTGGGCCGCGGCACTCGAGCTCTTTCCGAATGGACATAATTGTTGTTCGATGTGTGAGTTAAGCCATCACATCTCTGTGTGACCGCATATCTAATTACTTTCCATCTAGCTTATCGCTCGGCAATGCTTTCATCCAGGCCTTTGTGCCTCAGCAACATATCCTCTGAATTCACAAGTGGTACGGCAGTGAATGAATCATGTGACTCTTCCTTTCCCCATGCCTCCCATTCCTAGGGGCTCGAAACTGTTCTGATCCCTTATAGAGATACAACAGACCATTCATGTTTCCAGGAGACCATTAGACAAGGGAGAATCAATACCAGGCATGAAATGCACATGAAGGAGATGGGAGCAAGATTAACTTGGAAACTAAAGCGCAGGTTAACATAACTACGAAGATCACTTGGAGCCAAACAATGGCGTTAGTTCAACTATGCATGGCAGGAGCCCGATGCAAGCATAAAGGGAGAAGTTAGCTAGAATTTAGAGCCAGAAAGGTGTGTGAGGGCTGAGGGGATCTACAAGATATATAGGACCTATGAAGAGGCGTGGATGGAGTCAAGTGCTACAACCTCCAAATGCATTCCACATGCATATATGAAAAGTTCTTGCAAATGCAAGAAGTACTACTCTATCGAGGCCGATCTCGTAAGTCATGAAACGAACCTGCCATACCTACCTCTTCTGTTGTGTTGTTACATCACATTACTCCTCCATGTTTTGCTACGCCGGCGATGATATTATTTTTGTTAATTGTTCAACTACTACAGTATCATAATATGTTGTAACTTTGAGATGGTAATAGGTTTATATGATAAGTTCCCTAATTAGGACAAAAATACTGCTGATGCTTACTAGTTCATTAATAGTCCGATTGTGGTTTACTCCACTTAAACCCATAGGTGATTACCTTGTATATCTCCTCACACACCTACATAGGGGATAGCTGACCCCGTTTTGGATTGTTAGCTACACAAAACGTGTCCGCCCTTCCAGTTTAATGTTTTCTATAAGACTGCATCAGTTATTTGATATTCTATATTCTGCTATTGTTCTTCGTAATCTTAAAAGTAGCCGTGTCGAGTTAAATAGCCGGTTCTCAACTTACCGTGGTGGAAAGCGACATGTGTTAGTTGATCTTGGCTGCCCTGATGGTTTAATAATCATAGGAACAGAAAAAAAATTGTATTTATATTATCAAATTCATTTTTTTCGAAAAGGGTAATCCCAGCCTCTGCATCAAG
The DNA here is from genome assembly GCA_026929855.1 of Poa annua. Classification (NCBI taxonomy): domain Eukaryota; kingdom Viridiplantae; phylum Streptophyta; class Magnoliopsida; order Poales; family Poaceae; genus Poa; species Poa annua. The sequence goes on from CM049434.1 coordinate 45,838,422, forward strand.
CGATGCACACAGCCACTTATTACTTAATGTAAGAGTTCTCCAATTCACTTAGAATTCTCTAACCAATTTGTCTGGAGCGCGGACCGGTAACTTTGGACGTTTCGTCCGAGGACGAGATGTCGGGCCTGCATACGCATATAGTAGCATAACCTTCCATGTAACCAGCTACTAGGTGAAAAAGCGAGCTCCGCCTCGACGCATGTATGGCATAGACGGTTCATATGTAAGCGTGTATTCGTCTAAGCCCATGCCACCTCAAATGGGCTTATGTACTCCAACATTTTATCAAAGGAAAAAGAGTCACATATTGTTACTACAGATTCTTGTAACCGTCCAAACATGTACCTTTTATGATAATATCTACCAGATGTCTAGATTGATTTTTTTACAGGAAAAGGGTTCAGGAGAACCCAGAGACTACTCTATTCTTAGACGGTGATCTTACATTTTAGATAAAGGACCTCAACAAGAAACTCAATTACAACTTGGTTCCTAATTCTTTCCATAAGGACCCTACAAAGATTAGCAAAAACTTGATCGAATCCTTCTTCTTCCTCATTACTACCATCGCTAGAACACCTCAGAACGTGGCGACCGACTTCAGATACGGGGACACACCACTTGGCCTGAGGTAGGTTGGAACCATCGCACCAAGGTAGCAGGGCCTCCACCAAAGAAGGTTTACTAGCGAGAGAAAGTGGGTGAAAACCATACAACCAAGATCAACACCACAGTGAGGAGTCCACACAACCACAAAGAGCAACACTGAAGCAAGCAACATCCAAAGTAACAATCTCCGTCTACCTAAACCAACTACGAGCTGATGATAACTCTAGGAACACGTAGGTGTCGAACCTTTCCTTGCTATTTTCTTCTTTCTTCTTTTGCCCCTCATAGTAACCTTAATGGGAGATTTCTCCACCTTCATGATTACGTCTTTCAAAGCTTTCCCTACCAAGACGGAAGCAATTAATGTCCTTGCCATATCTAGGGTTAGTCTCCTCTACACAGGCGAGTAAACCACAAAGCTGTTGAGCAAAAAGTGCCTCGAAGTTGGGAGCTAACATTCCTCCACTGCCCATGAAGGGTGTCGATACCACCGCCAAAACCCCTAATGAGCCCCGTCAGAAGCACCATAGATGAATCTCCACACGATTCCTGATACTCTGTAGACGGTGGGACCGTAGCCAAGATCTCATATATGTCCTCGCCCTCACAGGCAGCCGTCGCAACGAACTACAGCGATGGTCAGGAACTACCACGGGTAGAGAAATAACCATAGTGAAGTGCTTACTTAACCACAGACGCAGCTGATACACATGACCTAAACGAGATGTTACCGGCGCCGCCAAGCTAAGAACGCAAAATGATTGGGAGACATACGTTCGATTAGCAACTTTGTACAAAAATGGACTAGATAATTCCGGCCAGCAAAATATGCACCTGAAGAATCAGTGTTTCTAGAACAAGGAAAAATCGGATATTAGTTGACACACATAGAGAGACGCTCAAAATCTCAAATGAAATGCATTTAGTTGGCCTGTCACTGCTCACTAGTCACTAGCAACCATATGGGCAATGCATCGGGCCGGTCGAAGAATCACGATCGAGCTCCAGCACCGCATCGCAATATCGCATCTTTGTGCTTAATGAGAGAGAAGAGACATTGTTGCCAGTACCGCATCGCACCTTTGCTGCTATGCATGCATCGTGCACAAGCAGAGAGGGCTTGGTTTATTGAAGGATGGAAATCCGACCACGACAGGAGTCGAGTTTGCGGGCAACGACGCTGCAGCCGGATCAGCAACGGATCCGTTGGATCAGGTAGCTAGCCAACAACAAACAGAAAAAAAATCTCTTTTTAGATAGAACGAAAAACATCTATCTATAGAAACTAAAATCCACGCCACGCACATGATAGGAAACTAAACAATGAACAGGTTCAATAATCCATCAAAGGAAAACATGGTTCATCTACCAGATTAAAGTGACAACAAACACACTGCACCTTTAAAATAACTTATCCGATAATCCAAGAAGACAAAGCATGGTACGGAGTATAATATTTAAATGATCATGATTATGCAATTAATACATCTACCGCCCTCCATCAGCATATCACCGTCTGCAAGCTTACCATCAACCATCATTCACTCAAATGACACCGTGTGCAAGGCTCCAGAACACTCAGCTTAGCTGTAGGCTCCAGAACGTTGTGGTTGCTCATGTATTAGCAAATTCCACGGTACACATTGAGTTTAGACGAAACTTGATAGGTAACAAATGGAATGCTTGGTTACACATGTTACAAAGGCTTATAACCATTACTCTTTCTGACGTAGCGGATAAATTTGTTTGGAAACTAACTCCCTCAGGATCTTTTTCGGTAAAGTCCATGTATGAAGAATACCTAAATGGTCACACCATTAATTTACGCAAGCAAATTTGGAAACTCAAGATACCACTAAAGATTAAGATTTTTATGTGGTTCTTATATAACAAGGTTATTTTAACGAAAGATAATCTTGCTAAACGTAATTGGAATGGATGTAAGAAATGTGTGTTTTGTGATTCAGAGGAATCTATAGAGCATTTATTTTTTACATGTCCTTTTGCACATTTTTTATGGACAATCATACATTATGCCTTTAATATTAGTCCACCAGCCAATAGTACGAATATGTTTGGGAATTGGCTAAATGGGGTGGAAAAGAGCTACAAGGCACAAATACGTGTGGGAACTTGTGCTTTACTTTGGGCCTTATGGAGATGTAGGAATGATATCATCTTTAACAATGCTCGCCATGCTAATTTTCTACAGGTTATACGTATGGCTACCCACAAGATCCAGGAGTGGGCTTTCCTGGTCCCGGAGGCGCAACGTGCGCGTATAAACTCTGGATGCACCCGGCTGGAGGCGGTCGCTTTGGATATTTACTCCCGGGGTACCTGGCGACTGTCTAGAAGAATTCAAGTCGCTTAAGGAGAAAGGCGCTTCAGAGGCTTTTCTAGTTTTGATTATTTAAGTTCCTTGGTTATCTGTTTCTTTGTACTTGATTTGCGAGATGTAAACTCTGAAATACCTTTGCATTTGAACTGGCAATAAATAGCCGTGTGCATCAATCGATGCAGAGGCTGGGACTTCCCCTTTTCTAAAAAAAAAAAAAAGCTGTAGGTGGGACTTCATCCTCAATGAATCTTCTTATAGCCACGACCGTTCTAGAGGCTTCCTCGAGAACAGCCTTGCTCATGGGCGTACACTTTTTATTAGTTTCTCCACAACACCTATCACTTTCATTAAGGGTGTCCAACAGAAGGAACTCAAGTGAGACTGCATTCTTGACAATGCAACATGTTAGCTCAACCAAGCTCTTTGCAGAGCTGAACCCTATGATCTCCACACGTTTGAGGCAAACATGGCGGTTTTCAGGTAGCTGCCTCAACTGTGAGGGGTCTCCAAAAACTGATTCGTGCTCCATATATTCCGCCAAGTAGCCTTCGCCACCTATTCCTGAATTAAGGGAACGCGAGAAATCTTTCTCTATGTCAATTCAAAACAAAACAAACGGACGACTGAATCTAAAGTCTACTAGAGAGAAGATTGGTTCGAACGTCAACTACTGATTGCTCTATCCAAGTCATTCCATCTAAATACGAGGCCCACTGCTGGCGCTAAATCACTTCTTTCATTGAGCTGTGCTATATCACGATTCCTCCAACAATAAGACCTTAGGCTGACCGATCTAACCTATATGCAACGGCTTTAGAGTCAAACCCGTCTAGTAAAAACGGTTATCCTGCGCCTCTAACATGTAGTTCTTTCTAGCAATCCGTCTTCCGGGCTACTATCTCTTGTAACACTAGACTTCGGATCTGTGAAGTTAGCAAACAATCCATACTGGGCCTTAAGCTTTAGGACTGAAATAAAGCCAATACGAAAACGTTGGTTCCGGCGGAGGATAAACAAAGCCGCTGGGATGCCACCGAAGGGGCCGACGACTCACCCGAACATAATAGCGATAGCGAGCAATGAAAGACATGTGTTTTACGTTTCCGACAGGAAATGGGAACACTGTTCAGTTAAGCTCCTATTGCTATTCGGGTAGATCCGAGGTTAGCAGAGGAGGTGCCTATTCTGTGTGAGAAGAATCGCGCAGGCAAGGGGAAGAATTGCGCGTGCGTATATAGTAGAGAGCCACATTTCAGCTAATAACTGGCATCTGCAGATGCTAGGCAAGTGGGTATGGAATTTATTCCATTAGGTTCTTTAACTAGTCAATAGGCAAGGCTTGGCATGGCACTGTAGGATAGCTTTCCTTATTAAGGGAAGTCCTCCCGAAGGTCGGATACTTATTTATTTAGGGGTATTTCCTGAATTAAAGTACCCACTTTATAGCAGAAATACACTTTACGACAGATTACCCTCACAAAAGCTACAGAAGCAAAACACAACTGTTTCTAATACCTTGACTTCTTAGCCGAATTCCACCCCATTTGAAAGGCACTTACTTAATAATAACTACTATTATTTGGAGGAAAGACAACTATACTTTTCGAGTCACCGATTTACCTCTAACAGAGCACTGTTTTACTATTTCGAAGGATAGGTCTACTACATCACCGGAACAAAGCGACGGATAAAGCATAACGCCGGACTTCCTCAAGCTTTTGCAACCCTTTTCTTTGGATGTTTCTGAAGCCTAGCTATTGATTCCGAGAATAAAGATGACATGCAATTTTATCGAGGTTTTCCTACTCCGAAATACCATCGAAATAACACTCTTTTCACTTTCCGACAGGAAGCTTCCTTTTCCACAAATAAACGAGTACCACTTCCCAACAATACGATTTGATATTTACTGATTTACTAGCGGAATAGCCACTATACTACCGCTTTACGGAAGACGATAAACTAGCTTTGGCTATTGACGGGTACTCTAACCAATAGGTACATTTAATTAAAGGGGCAAGATCACCTTACTTTAAAATTAAGCTATTCCTCACTAGTGTCATGTCCCTCAGGACATGATGAGCCAATAGTCTTATGCCATCCCATGTCATAAGGCAAAGACAGGTTCCTCTAATGAAATAGTTCCTATTTCGATTGTGGAACCCATTGCAATGGTATCTATCGCAGGCCTCTGCGGAGGCCCTGCTAAGCCGGGATTTCATTAGTCAGAAATCCCTTTCCCTCATGCGCAAATGCGCATACTGGCATCAAGGACAGGAGTGAAAAAATGCTAAAATGCCTTTCATTTCTCTTATAGGGTCTTTCTTTGTCCTACTTATAGTATCTTTCCTCCAGCCTATCGAAACTCGTGTTTTTATTAACCAACAACACATGCACTTTGTTAGAACTAAAGAAAAGGTTATTCAATCCACTAGTGCAACTTAAGTGAAGGAATTATCTTTCAGAACCAGCCCATGATAGCAGGATCCTGACCTAACCCGAAGCCAGAAGGTCCAACGACCCACACAAAATGGCTGATCAAAACGCGGAGTGGCCGTCTCTTGAAAAGAGGCTAACTTTTTCCCTATATCTATAATGGAAAGAACTACTATTTTAGAGACAAGCAATGACTGGACTCTTAGGCTCAACAGGAAGGGGGGGTAGAGGTGGAAGCACTCACCACCATAAATAGGCATGAATATGGAACAAAGAAATGTCAATGCTATCGGTTTTTTCTCATGATTCGGTTTCTCTTGGATTTCGTGTTTCTTTTCCACACAGTCTGGTGGATCTCAAAGTTGTTGCTACGCCCTTCCTCGTCTCTGGGTGCCATCCTTTCTCCTGCATTTTCGTGCACATAAGCATAGCTCCAACCACTTTTCATGCTTAGCAAATGCTGTAATGAGGGTGCTGAATGTATACGGATCTGGCACAAGATCTCTGTCCGCCTTTTCTTTCAGCTGATCCTCTACCTAATGGTTCAGACCCTGGCAGACACCGGTGCGAGAACAGAAGCAAGTCAACTATACCAGCATTTCTGAAGATAGGCAACTCTTTATTTCTGAAGATAGGAATTCCAGATAAATAGATCCGCATAACTAGATGCAACTCAAAAGAAAGCTCCAACTCTATCTAGTGAAGGTTTAGGCTTTCTTTGCCTCGGACAAGCTTTTTTCTTTCCTTGCGTCTCTGACTTCTGCTTCTGCTAGGTGAAGAAGCTATGAGACTATTTAAAGGCTTATTCGAGCTAGTCTAGTAGGCATCGCTTTCTATCGGAACCGTTAGCCTCGCCCCATTAAAAAAGCTATCAATCTGATTCCCGAAGTAAAAGTAAAGCTTCCCCGCCTGGCAAGAGTGAAACTCTCTCCTTGACGTATTGATGGTTCCATCCTCTCTTAGTCTTGGCTCTGCCTCGTACTACCTTTGCTCCTAACTACCTAACGCCGAGCTAAGTGCCCTCCTTTCCATCTCCGTCTTAGTAGAGCTTCCACCTCCTTTCAGTTGAAAAGCCAGTTCTTCCGAGCGGGAAGGTCTTCTTCGCTATAGACGCCACCAAGAACAAGAAAGGGGCGCTCCGCTCCTAGTCACTAAGCTGTGCTATTCTGTCCGACGGCGGACTCCATCAATCTTAGGTTCTTTCTCTCACGTAATTTAGCCCGCCCGTTCTACTTCCGTGCCGGAGGAAATGGGATTCGAACCCATGATACAATCTTGTTGTATGTCGATTTAGCAAACCTTTTTCCAACAGTTTCACCATGATAAGAACAACCTTGTCATACATGATAATTATGGGCTTTCTTCCTCCTTCTTTATAGTCTGCAGTTCAATCTGCCAAGTCCGATTCATCTTTTTCCAACCCTTCCTCAATTGGCAGTTTCGAGGTCAGAGTTTCCGTTTCTTAGAAAGCCACTTCTCTAAGCATGCATGCCGACATACCTGAAGATGGGGGGGAAAACGAAATTGAATCGGTGGACCCAACTGAGTAACCCAACAGAAAGAACAGTGACTTACGTCCAAGAACAAAGTCTCCAAGGAAGGAGATGCATCCAAGAAAGAAACAAGATAAAAATAATCATAGGATGGAAGTATCTCTCCCCCAATTTGAATAGTCAGGTGCCTGAGCTAGATGAATTTGGTAGGCATCATTGGTGTATTAACCACCTGCACAACAAATATATGTCATGTTCAGATTAATTATTTACACAAGGCATGACTGCTATAGTATCATGAATTGCAACGCTGCAGTACCTAAAGTCATGAGTATTACCTTTTTTTTTTTGAACAAGGGAAGGACCCCGAAGGGTCCAGACTGCATTAATCGGTGGGAGTACAGATTACACCAAGGACCAGAAAGTAACCAAAAATTACAACCAAGTCCCTAGCTTTAACAAAAAGGACCTCGAAAACCAAATTGGGAACGCAATTGGGTCCTTCTCCACCGAGGAAGACGAGCTCAACACAGCGGCCGTCAGCGCCGTCGCCGGGGACCAAGCCACTTGGAGACAGAGCGACGATGGATGCCGCGGATGAACTGAAGGATGGCCTCCACAAAGGCACGCCGGCCAGGAGGTAGAAAACGCCACGGGGCACGCAGCACCGCAGCCCGGAGCGGCCCCAATGGCCAAGGATAACGACGGCAGAAACTTGCCGCCATTGACGAGCTCCGGAAGCAGCAGCCTGAGGATCTTCCCAAGGAGCAGCAGATCCAGAGAGCACCACTTCTTCCCCGCAACCACCGCGACGACGAAGAGCACCAGCACCGAATCCAGGAGCTTCAACACAAAACAGATGCTTATTAAAGCAGTGGCGGTCGCAGCTTGACGCAGATGAACTCCTCCATGAAGCTCCACTCCGTAGCAAACCCTCCCACTCCAGCGGCGCATCCGCAACACCAGCTGTGCATCAACATCCCCCACGAGTTCCTCCGCTTCTCCCCCTCACCACCATGGCCGGCCAGGAGCTGCAAAGGAAACCATCGAAGATAGATGCAAAGACGCTTATTGAAGAAGGAATCCACCGATCCGCCACCTCCATCCCTCCTCCACCTTGGAGATCTGATGGAGAGCACATCGATGAAGTGCTCGGCGTCGCGCCAGCACGCCGGAGCATCTTTCCTTCGGGGCAAGGGAGACGGCATGTCGCCATACGCCACATGGGACCACTCTCCGAGCACCAAACCAAGAAGAAAACCTACAGCTACTATGCACAGAAGGCCACGCGCGCCTCCCTCATCTCTTCTCTGGCCAGCAACGCCGGCGACAGAGGAGATCAGAGCTCGGACCGGGCAGGAGGCAAAGTCGCCAACGACTCTCAAGGGGGGCGAGGTGGGGGAAAGTGTGATGGCCATGAGTATTACCTCATCGTCTGAACCTAATTCAAGGGTCTCAAGATTTGGCATAATGGACGGCAGCAGAGCACGAGCATAAGAGACGGCATTGGTACAGCTCATGCGCAATGCTTTTCCGAGTGAGAGTTTTATATTTTCTCCATTAACGTAAATACTAGAGAGATTTGAAGCTTTGCTCTCTATCACTTCAAGCAACCAGCATTCAACAACACTCAGGCAGCTGAGCCGCTGCAGCATACAAGGTATCTTCAGGAAAATTATATCCTTGCAATAATCAAGTTTCAACTGCTCCAAAGCGATGAAGTTGGAAAGAAAGCACCCTAATTCATCCCCAGTAATACGCACAGAATACAAATGCAGAATTGTTAGGCTCCTCAAGGGGCCAAGTTCAGCCATGGGACGGAAGGCACAAGAGCCAAGTTGAAGATACCGAATTGAGTTTCTAACCCCATCAGATAAAAGTGAGCATGGGAAGTTATACTTTTTATATAGCCTAAGGTTGAGCTCCACAATCCCTGGTGTAACAGCAACCTGGAGCCAACTGTCGATATAAGGAAAGGTACGATCATCACCACCTAAATTAAGCTTCAATATCTTCAAGGCAATTCCTGAGTGGTTTCTAATTATGCTGTCAATTTTGCGGCTCAAATTTCCTCCATCTCCCTTGGACTTGGAGCAAAGCGTTACCCAGTCCAAGGTGAGGTTAGGACGATACCTCCAGTGATGTCGAAAGGCGCGAGAAATACAAGCAGCACGAGCAGCATCACGCATTGGCATTAGGGAATGTATACGATGCCAGATGTCCTGCATGCAATGGAACTCCAGTCAGCGAAAGAAAAACAGTAGAACATTGGTAGCTCTCTGTATGGTTGCACATGGTGCGCTGTATTACATAAGTAGATGCTGCACTTGATTTAACAGTAGTAGGTTGATTTAGCATTGCATAGATAAATTTTATTGACAGTGTTACTAGTGGCTTTCTGACACTATGATTAATCATTGATACAGCTTTCTGTGCATTTGTGTCAAACAAAATGCACTGTGATTTATTATATATATTGTGCAATAACATGTTATAAATTGGTCAGCATAGCAATGAAACATAAATATGCAAGTTCTGCATCGGGTACAAATAGAACAGCTAAACCAACAGAATCTCATAAAAGAGAGTTAAGAAGTTGTGCTAAATACAATGAAATAGAAAAAGGACATCATGAAATAACACACGATTCAAACAGTCATTTGTTAATCAATGTCCTACCACGACAACATTTCAGCATCGTAGCACTAACACATCATCATACTTAAGTTATTAAAACTGACCATTTTTCATACTCTTTATCAAACAAATAGGCATGGATAACATGAGTAGGGCCTGCTCATTCTTATGTTCTAATCATACGTACTAGGCATGGCTTCGGGTTGTATCAGGGATCTCATGTTACAGTTGTTGGACTTAAGAGGAGAATGAAATCTAATGATGCCTGCCAAGTGCCATGCCTTATGGTCATTGGTGAACATAAAAAAGCAACCATCTTGCTAGGCTGTATTTTTAAGACAGCTAGATTTAATGGTAACTGCATCAATACAGAAGTAGCTGACAATAAATTGTCATACTCTATGCTTAAAGATATGTTAAATACATATTTACGGGGAGAAGACAAATGCAATCTTAATATGTTTAAGAACAAGTGCTATACAACTGCCTTCAGAAAAAATGCACCAATGGGTAAGACAATTCAAACAGTGGCTAACTCATTTTATGTTGATCGGGCTATTAGTTCAAGGCTGGACAGCTCACATAAGATCCTAGGCTGTTATAATCATATTTGTATGCTTTATCAGATAGATCACCTATATATATTAACTATCAAACAACATAATCAGTCATGTGTCATTATTAGTACATATGCTCTGTCTTGGTATGGCAGGAAAAGTAAGAGAAGAATTGAATGAGTATTGATCCGAGAAGTTCAGAGACATTGAGGTAATATAACTTTCATAGATGATAAAATAGAATGTGTGTAGATAATATAAATGTGATGTTGATTACCAGCCTTTGGACAGAAACGTTAGAACAAAGCAAAACTATCACTCCCTCCAGTCATCATTGTATGACGTTGGGACAACATGCCAAATTAAACTTACATATATAAGACATCATCAGAGTTTTATGCTGCGGTACCTCTGGAAGGTATGGAACCGAATATGTCAATGTTTTGCCATTTTGAGAATCACCATCGCCAACTTGTTGATAGGACGAGTCCTTTCTTCTATTCCCTGTACCAATCAATCCATCTGAAATTTTAGTACTAAAGTGTGAGCACTCACTTATGAGGTAGCAAAAAAGGGCCTATTTAGGGCTCTATTAACGAACAAATATGAAATTATGATATATATGGGTTAAAAAGGAACTCAGATTTGGACCTAACCTACCCAAACGAAAGTTCAATCTCAAGCGAATTAAAATTTAGTATCCATCTGACAGTAACGTAAAAAAATCGATTACCGAACTACAGATAAAAAAGAGCCATTTTTTATAACTGAAGAAACAGCAACTGAGTGAAACGAATCAGAGAGAGGGCGAGCGACTTGAGGCTTACTCCGGGCTAGGACTTGGTGGCGACGCCGCTTCTGCCCCATGGTAGTAGACGCCGGTATCTCACTCCCAAGGGATCTTGCCAGGAAATAACTTCGGATCCGTTCTCTCCCTCCGATCTGCTCCTCATCTGTCTGTTTACCTCTCTCTTTTATATATCCATCAATGTAGATCCCGAACTCGAACGAGTTCGGGCCGAACTCTCCTACCGAATCAAAATCCGTTTGATTTCTTGCCCAATCTCTACAAAAAACCGCTCATACATAGCCCGATAGCCAGGATCCTCTGCGAACGATTTCCCACAGAAACCCCAGAAAAAATTCCCACAATATTGTTCGCATGAATTCGTCGGACTTCGCTCGCCACCGAAGCCAACAGAGATGATAAGAATGCGCAGAAAACGAATAAATTCCAGCTCAAATTAACACATCTGAGGCACGAAGGCGGCGCGCGGCATGGCGACGCCCGGCCGCCGTCCCTCCAGCGCCACCCCGAGAACCCCCCCCCCCCCCCGTGCTCCATTCGGTCTCCTCCATCCACGTGCTACCGAGACGGCTGCTTGGTGGAGACCTGAGGAATGCGGCGGGGCTTGGCTTGCGTCGGCTGAAGGGGAGCCGGAGCTCGAGGTCTCGGCGGAGGACGGTCGGAAGCAAGCCGGCAAGCGAGCGAGACAGAGGAGACTGAAGGAAAATTCTTATCTCTTGGTGGGCCGCACTAATGTAGCCCATGTCCAAAATCCTTGAGGCCGAGTGACCACTACTTGCATTCTCAAGGAAGCAAATAGGCCACCCCCTCTGATTTATTTTTAAATGTACTAACAACTAAACCTTGGATTCAATTTTTAGATTGATGTCTAGGTAAAAATGCATATTAGATCCTAGGATCCATGGAGTCCTTTTGTAAATTAAAATAAAATCAGTATTTTAACATTTTTGGAACTATTGAAAAGATGTGACATTTACATGAACATGTTGCACTCAAGCGCTCCACCCTTGCAAATTATTTATGAACCGTGCTCAATACAATTGTATGGATTTTTTCGATATTTTTCAAGATGTTGAAGTACATAAACCATAGACTCTAGCACCCACCCTTGCAAGAACATCTGCTTTCCCAGTCTCTTGTCAGATAAACCTGGTGCAATGGGACAATAGTGCATACTGTAAAATTTATGCGCTTACTAGCTTAGCTTAAACTTCCATAGAACTAGTACCTAAGTTAATAAGTATTGTTCCACAATGTTTTCCCAAACACACTTAAATTAGTAAATCAAATGAAACAAACTAGATAATAGATAGGACATGTTTTCCTTAGTAATCTCATGAGATGCTATCAGTGGTATGAATGATCATGATGTTGCATATGAATTTTCTATTGATGAAGTGATAAAGACTATGAATTCAAGTTCCTCTCATCCAAGCATCAAATTTCCTATAGGTGATTATTTAATTTGCCCATTAACCTCTTCAGTTTGTGATATACCTTTAAATGTAGGATGAGAAGATGGGTCAAAACCCTTATTGGTGACATAATAAGCTCAGTAACTGATGTGAACGAGCTCAATAGCAACAGATGTATAACAATTTCATTGAGGTACATGTATTTTTTTTATAAAAAAATACCACCACCAGTGAGCGGAAGAATCAATGATGCACAAAAAACGATCAAATGCATAGCAAATTCCCCTCCTGAATAAGGCAAACATGTTAAAATATATCAAAAACACAGGATACAAAAGACAAGTGTATCGGCTATTGTCATCTCATAGAAAAAACATAAAACTAATGGCTCTCAGCACCATCCATCATGTTTGCCATCTCCTTGTTAAAGCAGCCCAGGCGCACCGTTGTCGAGTCTCGACTCCATCATCGATCATCCTTGCCATTGTTTTGTACTTCACAAGTAGTGTAATATGTATTTGTGCTAGAAAAAACATAAGAGAAAGAACAATCTAGAGCCTCACGAGTTTAGCCAAGGAACGAGTTGTGTGGCCAGCACGGTAGGGTCCGATGTACTGTAATATTTATTTGACCACGTAGGCGGGACTTTTTCCCAACCTAATTTGCATACGGGCGTATTCTTTCAGCTGTGACCAATATACTGTATACAATTTAATATGTTGTGCTACGGATGTTTCGGGAGTATGCATGGAAAGCCTTATTTTTTAACTATGGGCTCGACGTGTGTGATCCCCCCCATGCATGGACACTATCTAGAAAACCGGGTGGGATGGATGGTTTCAGATGTGTGTGTTTGGAATTTCTGTACCAGTAGGATTTCCCTATACCCAGGTTATGTTTTTCTGCACACATAATTAATTGATAAATTCTATTGGTGAGGCGCATCGTGAAAGATCGGCAAATTCGAGGTATTTCGAGGTCGTGCCTTCATATACAAGATGTGGATACTCATGGAAGATTGGAAGAAGTGGTCCGTGAAAAAGTCTGCTACTAGTGCCTCCAGCACACCCACCTCACCTAGTCCCTTCCAGACAAATATTTTCTAGCAGCAGATATATTCGGTTACGTGAATGTTCCTGCCAACATGATTCCCAAGATGTATTATGACATTTATGAATTTTTTATTATCATTATTAGTTAACCATCCCACACAACAAGATGTTGTTCACGTCCCCATGGGCATCAAAATTATGAAATGAAATTCTCAACATGATGAAAAAACAAAAAAAATGCCTGGGAGACATGCGGTTTGAACTCAGTATGAATCCAAATAACTAGTTTTTAATTATTTAAGACTTCTAAGTACCCAAGTACCCAAGCTACGAAAGAAAAATGCCTGGGAGACATGCGGTAGAGATTATCAACTCTGTAAAATGGACTAAAACTTCCGTCCAGCAAAATGTGCAATTGAATCTAGAACACGCAAAATCGAATATTAGTTGCCAACAAACATAGAGAGACGCTCAAATGAATTGCACTTAGCTGGTCAGTCACTAGCAACCATATGGGCAAAATGATGGATGCATCTGGTCGGTCGAAGAATCACGATCAAGGTCCAGCACACATGGATTCTTCGATCGCCATGCATGTGATGATAATGTGATCTTTTCTTTCAAAGGAGACTAGCTAGCTTGTACGTACGTGTCTGACAGATGATCTATGAGTGTCCTTCGAGATGGTCCAATAGTTCGAAAAATACATATGAATGAATCGGTCCCAATTCAAAAGGGATGCCAGGATAAAGATAGCGATCGAGGTCCTTGCATCATGCATGCATGCTTGGTGAGAAAGAGAAGAGACCATGGTTGCCAGTACCGCATGCACATCACCTTTGTGATTGCAGCATGCATGCATCGATCATGCACAGGGCTTGGTTTAGTAAACTAAAACTCCAAAGCTGGAGATCACATAATCGGAAGCTACCGAGCAATTAAAGATCATATGTTTGCATGTTCTTCATCATCATTATCGTAGATCAGTTATTTCTAGCTAGCATGCGTGTTTACTTGCTCAAAGATTGAAGCGTGTCCAATTACTTTTTTGCAGGGGTGTGTGTAATTACAAGCTACCTATCCTAACTTCTAATTGGTGTAATTCGATGGGTCAAAAAGCTGATTTTAGTGAGTTAGCTGATTGAACTATCCTAACTTCTAAGAATCCAGACATTTGTTAGTTTGTCACCCTCAGCTTATTATAACATCTCTTTCGTCCCCGCGTATAGTTTGCTCTTATTGCATCATTTATATCATCGTCTTGATAGTTTATCGGAATCAATGATGTGCCTAGCATTGTAAATCAACGTTGTAGACAAATTAAAACAACACCACACTAAATTTTCTTCCTATCACCAATTTCATATACTCCCTCCGTAGACTTATTTTGGGACGGAGGGAGTAGAAGAAACAATCAGGTCAACAGATCCAAAGTTGAAATAGGGTAAAATGGGAAACTTTCTTATTAAGAGGTAAACAAGAAAAAAACTGTTAAATGGGAGTAATTACTAACAAAACTGCACCATTAGGTGGGAAATGGAATTCACTCCGTCCGAACTATACATATATATACTCACATAAGGAAATTAATCCATTGGAACAGTGGTTTTCAAATATTTGTGTTTAGTTTTCATAAATCAACTATTGTCTTTGCCCCTGATTAAGCAACACTTCCTTAACAAGAGCTCATCATGTAAATCAATACCTACCAACTCATTCATGTACTACATAGTGACTTGTTGGTTCTTGTTGCGAGAATATCGAAAGTTTTTTTTCTACACTAGCTAAGTGCTAGTTGTTCTTTTGATAGTTACTTAATCAACCATAAAGGGATAAAAGTGGAAAGGAAACTAAAGTTAGGGCATGCCTCCTTGATTTCTTGTATAGTCCTCCTAATCATTTTCTTGTGAGAACGTACACTTATTAAGCTAATCGTATGTACTTTTGTGTCCCCACATTTGAGGCTTGTATCCATTTCCCCTTTTCCCCTAGATTATAACTGATTTATGTGTTTTTTTTCTTTGAAAAAGTGCCGGAGAGGCCACTCCAACTCAAAGCCTTTCTTTAGGGCTTAGCTTCCTCCATCAAACCAATACTCCTTGATATATATACGTGTCCTCTATTGTATTTCTTCGCCCATATTTATTCTTATGTCACATCCTTCCTTACTTTCACAACATCCACGCCTCCAAATTTGGTGACGAGTCTTGAGGGTTCTTTTAGTTGCTCCAACATCGATCTTTGACTTTTCACTCTAATTTCTTGTTGTAATCACACACTATTTGCAAGACACCGAGGCTCTTCCTATAAAGGGTGGACCTAGAGGGACCAGAGGGGAGGCATGGGCCCCACTCACATTTGCAAATCCATTTGACTCGATCAGAAGAATTAAAC
This sequence comes from Poa annua, assembly GCA_026929855.1. NCBI lineage: Eukaryota > Viridiplantae > Streptophyta > Magnoliopsida > Poales > Poaceae > Poa > Poa annua. Next base: position 45,854,164 of record CM049434.1, read on the forward strand.
TTAATTCACACTCACCCAGTTTCACATACAATTCATGTGCAGTTGGAAAATTTCATGTGGAATTGCAACCCATGTGCAATTCTCAGGTGCACGAATCATGATGCTAAACCAAGGGTCATAGAATCAACCAAACTCTAACTGACTCTGACTTTCTCATCTCTCTCTCGTCTCCCTTATCCTTATCCGCTTGAGAATCCACCGCCCGATCTCCTTAGATCTGGCCGTCCCGGCCGCCGGCGCTCGCGCTGGTTGGTGCGGTGATGCCTTAGGGTGTCGGCCCCTCCTGTACAGCAGTAGTCTAGGTAGTAGTTTAGATTTTGTTGCCTCCGGTGAGTTGCCCGGCGTGGAGTTTGGCGCTATGCCGTCTTCTCTCCCCCGAGGGTTAGCTGCTGTGACGTGCTGGCGCGGCGTCGAGCACACCATCGTGATTCCCTTCGTCGTCAAGTCTCCAAGGTGGAGGAGGGATGGAGACGGCGGATCGATGGTAATGACCTTCTTCAATAAGCGTCTCTCCATCTATCTTCTGTCGGCTGCTTTGCTGCTCCTGGCCGGCCTCGGTGGCGAGGAGGAGAAGCGGAGTGTCTCGCGGCGAATGATGGGGCACTGCAGGTATCCCAGCGGTGGTGCAGATGTGCCGCTGGAGTGGAAGGACTTGCGGCTGTTTGAAGCTCCATGGAGGAGTTCTTCAGCGTCAGTTCTTGTCCCCTGCTGCTTCAATAAGCATCTGTTTCGTGTTGGAGCATCAAGATTAGGCGTCGCTGCTCTTCTTCATCGCGGTGGTAGCGGCGAAGAAGACGGACGTCTTGGTTCTGGTGTTCTTCGGGAAGATCCTCAGGCTGCAATTTTCGGAGAGCATCAATGGCAGCAATTTTCTGTTGTCGCCGACGGGGCAGCTCCGGGCCGTGGTGCTCCTTGTGACATGGCGTTTTCAACCTCCAGGCCGATGTGCCAGTTCGGAGGCCCTCTTTCAGCTTCGCTACGGTGTTCAACGTGGTTCTGTCACCAAGTGGTCATGTCCCCGGTGACGGTGCCGACGGCCGGTGCGTTGAGCTGCGCTTCCTTGGTGGAGAAGGACCCAATTGCGTTCCCTTCTTTTTAGATGAGGTCCTTTTGTATGAGTCAGGGACTTGGTTGTAAATTTTTTACTTCGAGGTCCTTGTTGTAAGTTGTATTCCCACCATTTAATGCAGTCTAGACCCTTCGGGGTCCTTCCCTTGTTAAAAAAAAAATCTTAATTGACCGAGAACTAGCAAAAGGCTAAGCAAAACTATTCAAAAAGTTTGCAATTGAAAGTTTGTAACTTAAATGCACCCACTCAAGTTTTTGTGCCCCCTCTCAAAATATTTTCAGGGTCTCGTCCTGCTTCCAACAATCTGATACCATGACCTAACTCCTTACCTTTTTAGGTGTTATTTGGTACCAATACACAGGCTCCGTGCGAGTACACAAACATACTCACCTTCTAATTGAGTAGCATAAGGATTTCCTTTTTCTCAAAGAAATAGTCCATTTGAAGAATAATTTCCAAGACGATGATTTTGGGAGCTAAATCTTCCTGAACAGGCTTGATCGATGCGAAAATATCTTCGGTACGGATGTTGTTGCAAAATTGGTTGAACGATTAATCTGATGTCATGGACCCGTATTGTTATAAGTTCTTATCATTTTCTAGTACCATATATTGTACATGAATGTCCTCTTTCACCCATTATTTCTTTTTTTGAATGTTAGCAGGAGAGCTGCTAAATTCATTGATTAGAAGAAGATTGGGCCAGTTTATAAGGGAAACCGGACCTAAAAACCATACAGGTGATGCCAATCGGCTTACAACACACAACCTACACACATAGCAAGGTCACACCTTGCCAAACCCCTGCCAGTGATGGCGAAAGGTGAGGACACAGAGCTACAAGACCGCGTCGCTACCGAAGAACAACTCCGATGCAAACCCAAACTCCAGGAAAGCACGTGCCAACGTACAACCCACCCTTGACGCCAAGAAGAAGTAGTGGCGAGTGGACTGCAGGACCCGACTGATCTTGAGGAGAGCGTCGACGAAGAGATGCCGCTTCAGAGTACATTGCGCCCTAGATGCCCACGCTCCGAGAGGTGGCCAACCCTAGCTCCAAGCACTGTCGTAGGACTCCTTGAGCAACCAGGACAGTGCCTCCAAGGAGGTAACGACGCCGTAGCGCCGCCACTGCCTGAACCAGCCAGCTGGGTCTGGGGTTTCCCCCGTTGCATAGGAGGGAAATGATGAGAAGGGCTTAGACGACGCCTTCAAGAAGGTGACGACACCCGCAAGTGTCGCTGTCATCCGCTGTCTGCGACAGCACGAGATTTCTCCCAGCCCAACCACATTCCCACTATCCACACGACAAGCAAAATAGAGCAAACAGTGGACACGCCAAGAAGGAGAGGCAAACCATGTCGTCGGCGAGGGGGCAGTGGCCACCTCAAGCATCACCCAGGTCGACTAGACGCGCTGCCAAACCATCTTCCACTTCCCCGCCTCGGACGGGAGGATGCAACGCCCCTCATGGCGCCATTCATCTCCCGCCGGCCTCCACCACCTCCCGCCGTCACCTGCCATAGCCACGCCAAGCCGACCTCCACACAGGAGGATGCAACGCCCATCGATGGCGCCATTCATCTCCTGACCGTCCTCCACCACCTCGAACCCGCGCCGAGCACGCTCCTCGCCCCACGCGGCCGGGAGAACCGAGCACCATCCTTACTGCCTTCAGCCCAGCCACCTGTGCACACACTGCCGCACTCGAACTGCACACTGCAGCCACTCGCAACAGCAGTAGCGCCCAGGATACAACACCCCATCGACCGGCCAAGACCAAGCCCGCTTGGGTCCAGATCGGCCCCCCGCGCCTTCGTCTTCTTCAACTGGCCGCAGCTCGCAAAGTAGCCGCCGACGCGCAGCGCCTCCGTCGCCACCGGCTCCTCCACGTCGCCCTGCTCGCCTTGCCCGGCCGCACCACCGGCCTGCGTCTCCAGCCTCGGCCAGCCATGGCGCTTCTCCGCCCCGAAGCTCCACGGTGGTCGGCAAGCTCCTCTGCCCTCCGCCTTTGACGGGCCGGGCGCCGCCACCGCCGCCGGCGTCGGCGGCGGCAGCGGCCAGGGAGGACAGCGACGGGGGGTGCCTTTCTCTGATTTGGATGGGTCCTCCGGAGCCGCCCGAGCGGGGGCGACCCGGGAGGAAGGGGGAGAGGGGAGGGGAGAGGCGGGGAGGGTGGTGGCCGGCGGCGGGGAAGGCTTGGTGGCCGGCGGCGGGGAAGGCTTGGTGGTGGCGGCGCGGTGGAGGAACCCTAGGAAAGCGTTGTCTCTCGGGAGTTGAGTCCCACCCATTATTTCGTTCATGTAACCCATGATTGCTCCAGGGGTGGGAGATGGTGCTCCACATTATTGCACCACACACATGTGATAACTAATTGATTAGCTACGTTTGCTGCTTTCCACTGATCTTCTTCTCGATCGTACGGCAGATATAACAGATTGTGCTGGGTAAATTACGAACTTAATTAACCGTTCTCAATTTAGGCCCGACTCCGATATCTCTTAACTGTACATTGACAAACTCGGATGAAAGTACACATTTCATAGTTGTGTGAAAAACCTTTTGTGGGGTGGGAGATGGTGCTCCACATTATTGCACCACACACATGTGATAACTAATTGATTAGCTACGTTTGCTGCTTTCCACTGATCTTCTTCTCGATCGTACGGCAGATATAACAGATTGTGCTGGGTAAATTACGAACTTAATTAACCGTTCTCAATTTAGGCCCGACTCCGATATCTCTTAACTGTACATTGACAAACTCGGATGAAAGTACACATTTCATAGTTGTGTGAAAAACCTTTTGTGCACTAGACTAGACATTTTCGCTAGGTCCAAACCAAATGATGTTTTGTACAAGGACATGTCATGCGCCAAACTTTGCATGGGCCACTAAGCTCCAATCACGTCTGGTTACCGAAGCAAAGATCAGAGTCCATGTTTAGAAATCTTGCTACTACGCTTAATTTGTATGATAAATTATACGAGTATATATATATATATATACTCTCATATATATCAAAGCGACGGAAAAGAAAAAAAGGGAGAAGATCACAAGTTTGCCAGCTGCCGCATGGGCCAGGGCGCTCGTGCGCTGCCCCCATCCATGCATGCATGCACCCCATCACTAGCCACACCAACGTTTTCTTTATCATTCATTCGATCTCGCCAGCTTGATCGATCCTGCTAGCTCCCTATATAGTACTGCAGCATCTGCCGTAGCAAGAGAGCTAGAAGGAGGAGCGACAAGAGAAGAGAAGAGAGTGAAGCAATCTGAGCTAGGATGGCGTCGGAGAAGGTGGAGACTGTGGTGGCGGGGAACTACGTGGAGATGGAGCGAGAAGGAGGAGTCGACGGCGAGAGAGTATTAGGTGTCGGAGACGGCGTCGCGTCGTCGGGGAGAAGAAGCAAGCTGGTGTCGAACCTCTTCTGGCACGGCGGCTCCGCCTACGACGCGTGGTTCAGCTGCTCGTCGAACCAGGTGGCGCAGGTGCTGCTGACGCTGCCCTACTCCTTCTCGCAGCTGGGCATGGCGAGCGGCATCGCGCTGCAGCTCTTCTACGGCCTCATGGGGAGCTGGACGGCCTACCTCATCAGCGTGCTCTACGTGGAGTACCGGACGAGGAAGGAGCGGGACAAGGTGGACTTCCGGAACCACGTCATCCAGTGGTTCGAGGTCCTCCATGGCCTCCTCGGCAAGCACTGGCGGAACGCCGGCCTCTTCTTCAACTGCACATTCCTCCTCTTCGGATCCGTCATACAGCTCATCGCATGCGCCAGGTCCGTATAACTACTGGAGTATATATTCCTAGCTACTTTCAAGAAAAGAAACATTATCCTTAATTCATCCCCTTGTAACTAGTGTTGCCATAGTTTAAACTCAATTATATTGGAATAATGGACAGAGCTCTTCATTCATTCGTACTTGTAGTTATTGTCTTGTCGTTGCACGGCTCAAGTCAAAACTGAGAAATAGTGTGTCTGTGTGTGTGATCTCAACAGTAACATCTACTACATCAACGACTCCCTGGATAAGCGGACATGGACGTACATCTTCGGCGCCTGCTGCGCCACCACGGTGTTCATCCCCTCCTTCCACAACTACCGGATGTGGTCCTTCCTCGGCCTCCTCATGACCACCTACACCGCCTGGTACCTCACCGTCGCCGCCCTCATCCACGGTAAGGTGGAGGGGGTCACACACTCGGCGCCGACCAAGATGGTGCTCTACTTCACTGGGGCCACCAACATACTCTACACCTTCGGAGGTCACGCTGTCACCGTGTAATTAATTATTGATTCACTTTCTAATATATGCTTCATTTCGATCAGATTTATTATTCTTTTGCATGTTGAGCTCCTGCTGGTGGATGATCGTCTTGCATTCCGAAATGACAGTGAGATCATGCACGCCATGTGGAAGCCGCAGAAGTTCAAGCTCATCTACCTCATGGCGACGCTCTACGTGCTCACCCTCACGCTGCCGTCGGCCTCCGCAATGTACTGGGCCTTCGGCGACGCCCTCCTCGACCACTCCAACGCCTTCTCCCTCCTCCCGCGCACCCGCTTCCGTGACGCCGCCGTCGTCCTCATGCTCATCCACCAGTTCATCACCTTCGGCTTCGCATGCACCCCGCTCTACTTCGTCTGGGAGAAGGCCATCGGCGTGCACTCCGACCAGACCACCGTGCTCCGGCGCGCCGCGGCGCGGCTCCCCGTGGTGGCGCCCATCTGGTTCCTGGCCGTCGTCTTCCCCTTCTTCGGGCCCATCAACTCAACCGTGGGGTCCCTCCTCGTCAGCTTCACGGTGTACATCATCCCGGCCGCCGCACACATGGCTGTCTTTGCGTCGCCCGCGGCGAGGGAGGGCGCCGTGGAGCGGCCACCGCGGTGGCTCGGAGGTTGGGCGGGGATGTACGTGGTGAACTGCTTCGTGGCGGCATGGGTGCTCGTCGTCGGATTCGGTTTCGGCGGATGGGCCAGCACCGTCAACTTTGTCCGCCAGATCGACACCTTCGGCCTCTTCACCAAGTGCTACCAGTGCCCTCCTAGGCACTAGTTAATCGCCTAGCTTTGATCTCAATTAATTGCCTCTACCTATATAATTAAGTAGCAAACTCAAGTGCATGGTTTCTTCCTGAGAGGAGAAACTTTAGTCAATCTCACAAACAAAAATCAAATCAGAGCTTGTTTTGAATTTTGATCTTGTCCTTGTGTTGTGTGTGTGTGTGTGCATCAGGTTTGTAATTATCAGTTCATGAGAGTTGTATGTATGCATGTAATGTATCTCATGATGATATATCAGTCTCTGAATTAGTACATTGGTGTGTCCTTGCTCTTGTTTTTTTTTCTCTTTGGGGGCTAATTAGAGATTAATTCTAGGAGAGATGGGTCCTACTACCATTCTAGTACCAAAAGTCCTTATTGATTCTCCTTGGGTCACTATCCCCTTCACAAAGCAGACATGCTACGGTGATGATTGTGATTCATCCATCCTGTCTACTGATGATACCCACAGGACAACCAGCACCACCTGTAGAAGGATCACATGACAGAGATGGAAGAAAAACCTGCGTGCATGATCATGCAATGCACTTGTCCACCTTTCATTTGTCCCAGAAAATTTAAAGTGTTACTGAGAGATCAGGAACAAAGGGGAGGAAAGATCAGCTGCAATGAGAGGATTTGTGGATCACATGCTGGAGAAAGGTGTGAGAGATCTGTCTCCCTGGTGGTGGTCCATGCATGCCTTTGCTGTGAAGAAATTGTAGGACTAGGCGACTAATCTACTGAGTGAGGAAGCTACTCAAGCCAAGCTGATCTTAATACACAAACGGTAACAGAGAGTTAGCCGACAGGCATTTCCAATCTAATCTAGTGAGTGAGGAAGCTACAAGATGCACACAGACCCGGATTCAGACACGAACAAACTGAACAGCAAGATCGAGCAACGATCCATCCATGAATCCAAGAGCATGAGTTATTCAGCCTCTGACATGTCCACAGTTCCATGGACACAAAAACATTGATGCTTAGTAGCTGATTAATAAGATTATAAGCAGATGCTGCCAGGCAGGGCTACAGGCCAAGCAAAGCTACAACGATAGCCTTGCAGGCCAGAGACTGTAGGGTGCCCGGCCAACACCGGGCCTCTCACTCACGTCAAACATCAGATCTGGAGAAGCTTGATCCATCAACGACTCATTCGGTCCGGGTGTGCGTGTGCCAATAATTGAAGTATCCAATATAATCTACACATGCATGTTTGATATAGAAAGAAGAGAGTAATCCCCAAGATTCTCCAGAGACCAAAGTGTCCAAGAACAAGAGAACCAAGATGTGGGGGTTGATGGGAATGGAGTCCATGGCATGGTGCACTTGGAAGTTTCAGGAAGAGAAGAGAAAGAAAAGATGGTGAAAGCTTTGTCATGTCTTGAGAGAGATCGACAAAAAATAGAGGAAACGCATTGGCAACTTCTCTCTGGAAGATAGCATTTTTTTTCTCATTTGCCAATTTTGGCATTGCATGTTTGATTTGTTATGTAATTATTTTTATTGCTGACAATATAGTACAAAGGTCAAACTACTGGCTTGAAGGTGGGGCAGGAATCTTATTCTGTTATGAACTCCTGAGCAGTGAGGGGCCAAAACTATATGAGTTACTTCCTCTGTAACGAATTATAAGACGTTGTGCTACCTGAATTTGTGCACTGCCAGCGGCTTATAATTTGTTACGGAGGGAGTACAACATTGCAACTGACTTGGCAGTTCTCTAAGCCAGTAAATTTCATTCTCAGGGGCAAAAACAAATGTACAGATTTGAGTTTACATGATTCCTGCTGTACCTTTAAGCAGCCCTTGGAAGCAAGCAAAAGAAACGAGTTCAGAGTCTAAGTAAAGCTGGATGAACCCAGCATCAACTCAAACATGTCATCTGGGGAAAGAAGGGTTGTACCACCAAGAATAAGCTCCACATTGGGCCTGCTGCTCTCCGAGATTGCCTTCATGACTTCCCGGACCTTGCATAAGAGAAACATCAGGTTTGTCAAGACACTACAGCTTTTTACAATTATTTAGAAACATGGATTTTGGGCCATGCTTTTTCTTAGAGAACATTAGTTTGGGTGGACTATTATCGCTGGCTTAGAGATCTGAAATTCGACGAGTGCTTCTCAAACCACGTTGAGTTAAAACCTGAAGTTGTGGAGATAGGTTATGTAACTGAATAATAGAAGCACTGATTGAGCTGGATAGTTCCAATAAATCAGATTAGAAGCTTGTTGGGCATTCTTACTCTAGCCCGAGGTTGAGATTCAGTATTGATGAAAATATTACAAACTAGGACAGAGGCAGCGAACTTGGTCATGACATGATAAAATAAATGACGCCAAAGAAATATGGACTGGAACATACCTCAAGAGTGTTGATACCTCCCACAACAAAAACGATGAGTACACTTTGATCGCCAAAGCTTGGTTTAGACTGCAGGAAAAATAACTGTGAGTCCATAATCCAAACTGAGATGATTCAACAAGTAAAAAACAGTTCACCAACGCACCTGTCCAAGCCCAAACCTACCCAATCCACTTTTAAATAAGCGGCCAACAGCTGACGAATGGTACTCAAGGCCAGGTATGTCATATCTCGTCAAGACAGCTAATATCAACTTGTATAGCAAGCCTTTTCTTGAGTAGCTATCAGTCTCGAATCTACTCAATGCTGACAACCCTTCTCCGAGAACTGTATTCCTTAACCTCATACTGGACAAGTTGTGAAAAAATTTAAAGAGTTGATCCACCCTATCCCGTACTTCCAACTTAAGTTGCATGTCCCCGTAAGCTTCATCCTTTTGATTATCAGTATTATCATCATCATCCCAATTATCCCATTGATCATCAAAATCATCGGTAGTGCTGGATGTAGGCTCGCTAGAGTCCTTATTTCTATCAGCATCTCTAGATCTAGCTTTAGCTTCAAGTTCCTTCTCCAAGCCATCAAGGAACCTGAACTTCACAGATGACGGCCTCTCAAGGATAGAGTCCACCACAACATCTTTCAGTGACCGCTCATCTTCCCACGAGAATGGGCCACCAGCAATCGATGTAGGAAAGTTCTCACCGGCCAAGATATACCCAATAATTGTTAAAAGTAATATGTCCTGGAAAGTCAGAAGGCCTTGTGAAGACCCGCTGGTATTACCTTGATTGTGAGATTCCACTGAAGTGCTAGTGTTGATGAAATCACGAATCTCACTGGCAAGACTTTGTGTTGACTCTGCTGATGTTACACTTAATATTCTCTCAGCACTTGTAAAGGCATCCCAGCGAGTACTTTGAGGTTCCTGGAGAGCCATTTCAGCAGCCAGTACCAACTGAATAACCCCTCTGTTTCTTACCAAGGACAACTGGTGTTGACTGAGTAGTTGCACCATAGAATGAAGCTCTGAAACAGAAGCTGCTTGTCGACCTTTAGATGGAAAGGACAACTTCTCGAGATGTAAAGCCTCCATAAGCCATTTCTTAATCAACATTAACCCATCTTTTGCTCCTCTGTCTAGTAATGCTTCTAGGTAGCGCACTCCAGCATAGTTGGATAAGAAAGAACCACTTATAGTGCCTACTTTGCAATCATGTGCTTTGTCAGTGTAATCAGGTAACCATGTAACTTCAGAGTCAACCTCTGCAGAGTTCCAGCCAGACACAAATGCCTTCATACTTTCAGACAACATACTGGTCCTGCCCTTAGTTTCTTCCTTGCTAAAGGCTGTTTCGAAAGGGACCTTTATATCTAGTGGGGAACGTTTAACAGCAGCCTGAGTATGTTTGCTGGGAATCTGAGGATTTTTTGCCACGTAATAGGACGAAGTCCTTTCCTTGCGTGGCAACGAGGACAGCATCCTATCAAGAAATGAGTCGCCATGGAAGCAAGGAGTTAGGAGATCGATTGTACGATCTACAATCAGTAGACCAGCAGAACTCTTATTACGACCAACGTCGTATAGACTTGACATATCCATCATCAGCTTCCCAATGACTTTTGATGTATCACCAAGTGAAAATATATCAAGCTTTAGGTCCATCTACACACATTTGTAATTTAGATCAACAAAAGGTTGTGTGCTTGAAAAATAGATAAAAGAAACTACCATGCAGCATGCTGCATATACTGAAATTGTTACCTTACTGGCCAGATGGTATAGGAATTGAGCAGTCAAGGTTACTCCAGGGGGCACCTCATCACCATCAAAAGCTTTACCAGTAGATATGGAGGGTAGACCAGGGCTAAGGGAATCCTCACGGTGATTTGACAAATATGATTCAGCAATTGTACCTTCCGAAGGCAAAACAAAAGTCCTTGAGGAAATGGGAGAGAAAATCATCGGAAAGTGACACACGGTTACGGACAACCTCTTTCCTCTCGCTTCTACCTGGCCTAAGTCATCATCAGAGAAACCTTCTTTCCTAGGGCTAGATTCAGAAGGGCCATAGTGTACCCCAGATCCCCACTTATTCTCAACATCTGAGGTAAATTCTCTCTGGGTGTAAGCAATGTTATCTCTATCCTTGTTCAACTTCCCACTCTTCTTCAGAAGCTCCTCATGGTCCTGAATGAGTAATGCCTCATACTCCCGGAAAGCATCTGGTCCAAGTGGTGAATCAACGTAGGCGGAGTGACCAATCTGCATTAGATTAACCAAAAGTTTAAAAGGTTGCTTGCACAATTTTAGGATAATTCGAAATGGATTTAAGAAGGTTCTGAAATAATGAAGTGAATAAGAATAGCAAGATGGGCATTTACTCAACATTTTGTCTGAGGAATGCAAAAGTTTCGCCGGATTGCAGAGGAAAGCAATGTGCGCAAAGAAGTTCTTACCGATATGGCTACTACATATATCAGATAGTTCAGCACTCATGAGAACCTCAACCAAATTGGGCAAGTTTTAAAATAGATAGATTCAACACAGGTATACAACATGAATCAGAAAGTACGTGACTCGTGGCGACCTTAAGCTAAATCAAGAAAGTTTTGAAACAGGGAACATGCAACTATCTAAGTCACTAACAAATAGAGATCAAACAATGCAGATAGAGTAGATGCACTGCTACCAGCATGATCTGATGGTAACCAATATATATTTCGATGCTTTTCACAAGAAATGAACTTTTGCTCCAGTCAAAATATACTGAATGCTTTTGTCAACGAAGAGTCATAATCTACACTACTATTAAAAGAGCAAACATGTGTTGAGTTGTGTTGATAGTTCAAATCTGGACCATCGATCCAAATCGAGAGAAAATAACGGCTTAGATTATGGCCACGACGCTTCGGAAGATTAGAGGACATATGAAAACCATGTACACGCACCAGTAATCGGTCAAGTAGATTTGCTCCTCCAAACGCCAAAACGCCCTACCCCGCGCCGCCCTGCAATCCCTCCCCCACGTATGCCGCCGCGCTGCACGCCATCGTCCTCCCTGCGCGAGCCCGCTGCACTGCTCTGCCCCTCCCCCCACGCCGCTGCGTTGCACGCCGTCGTCCTCCCTGCGCCGCCCGCTGTGCACCGCTCTGCCCCTCCAAGCTCCCGCCGCTTCTGATCTACGTCTCCGTGCACCTTCAAAGCTAAATCTAACTGTACTTGGGGCTGCTTGTGCGGCTACGTGGTATGATCTTTCTGTACGTACCGTCAAGTTGTCTTCCTGCGTGCTTCCCTTACCTCCTGGGCCTCCTGCTGCTCTCATCCTATGCCATCCGCCACCATGCCGCTTCGTCGCCATGCCGTTTTCGAGGGGTTCGGCAAGAACACGCAGCCCGCCGGCATCATACTCTGATCGAACCACCCCTTCACGCTCTACACCACCGGATGCCTAAGCTGTGAACCTCAACACCGATCTCTACGGCAGCGAGATGTACGTGTTCTACAAGGGCACCTGATGTGATCAGCGGCCCTGCATCGATGCCGTATTGGGCATTTGGTAAAGACCGATGAGCTCTTCAGTCTTAATTTTTGTTCAACTCTGTCAGTCTTAATTTTGTTCTTTCGTCTTCAGCTTGGATTGGTTATGTTGTCATTATTATTTTTTCTGGTTATTCTTGATCCATTTGATATATGGCTTGTATTATGCTTAGCTAAAGTCTACATTATCTGGTCACACATAGCTTCAGTTCTAAAATAATTGTCATCCAAGGTGCGCAATAATTTAGGTTCACTTCCGAAACATAGCAGTGAATAATTTTTTCAGGGACCATGTTCCTGAATAATGTATATATGGTTCAATCATGAACTTAGAAAAGAAAGTGTCTTGCTGAAATTTCTGTTATCACGCCATGTCTATCTCCCATAAGATTCACCGATCGGTACCTGAATTTGTGTTGTTTAGTATAGTGCTAAGGCTTCTTACATGACCCTATTTTCTGTTTACTGCATTTTTTTCATTACTGTGTATGCTCCTTACAAGTACTGTTACCCAGCTTGGCTTGCAACTATAATCTTGTCTCCGGTGGAATGGAGGTTCCACACATGATTGCTCCAGCGGCAGAATCAAACTGGACATGGAATTGTGTAACACACACCATGTCATCTTCTGCTTCACATACCACCAAAATGGTAAGAGTCTTTATCACCGTGCATTGTGGTTAAAATTGTAATTTATTTATTAAACTTTGAAGATGTTAGCGGATCCACGAGGATGAAGAAAAAAATGGAGGTGAAGATATTCATTGAACAATTGTGTACTCTCTAAAAAAAAGATATTCATTGAACTCTTTTTTTGTCAGTTGTCCTATTCACCATCCATGTTGCGTACGGGTCATAACTCATAAGCGAAAAAAGATAAACTATATCGACTATCATGAAAAATAACAAACACCCTCTTCATATATCACCATTGCTAACTGGAATGAGAAAGTGAAATAATTATCATAAGATATTTGGTCTAATTTCAATTTTTCTCTATTTAAATGGCTTGCTAAAATAACTAAATGAAACAAATATAAATTCATAGTCTTCTTTATATTATATTATATTAAGTTAAAAAACGTGCGTTGCACGTGCAAGCTCACTAGTTTAATAAACACTAGAAATAGCAGGATTGTCAGGCACTTCAGAAGCAAACTAGGCATCAAAGGTAACATATTATTGTAGGGGTGAAGCACCTCGGAAATCGCTGTCAATACAGTACAATATGAAACAGTTCCATGGTTGCCCAAGCAGCGTAGAATGTACCGATGTGCATCACTAAGAAGGCGTGATGTAATTACTACAATCTTCCTTGCTGGATGAGCAAAACTTGAATTCCACTCAGCAGCCTGCAAGCACAAGATACGGCAGGCGATCAGGTAACGAACAGGATAAAAAAACGGACATATTATCAAATACAAAAATGTTGAATTTCCTTGTTTCTACAGCAAGACACACAAAAGCCTGTTAACTATATATGAAAGGACTGCGTTAACATAGGCAGACACCAGCCAGGCAGCAAATGCCAAGCTAAGGCACACAATTCAGACAGACACAAGATTCCAGCCATGTTAGAAGTAATCTTGTCATATCTATGCATGAAGTTTCTAGCTTAGTCATGAAGCATCCAGAGTATGTAGGAGTCCTAGTAGAAGTAAAAGTCTGCAGTTCTGTAGTAGTTTCTAGAGTACTGTAACCGGCTTACTGTTCAGTGAACAGTAACCGGCCTATAGAGCCTATACGTATACCCTTTGTAGAAGAACTAAGCTTGTGAAATATATTGAGAAAAATATATAGCGCTTCATATTTTCTGGTGTGATACTGTGAGTGAGGTGGGTGTGTGGGAAGCACAGCCGTCTTAGAAGGGAGCTAAGCAATTTAGCTCCAACAAGCCACAGCAAGTGAAGCAAAATGTATCTAAGAAGTATTATGCCATGCTGGACATCAGGATAGCAAAAGTTGCACTAATCTTTTTGGTCACATTTGTTAGTTGGAGAGTAAAAGCAGGTTGCATCCGAGTTTTTAGGCTCAACCTCATCTATTTTATTTAAAAATGAAGAGGCGCAGCTATTATTAATTTATTATTAAGTAAGAAGAAACAATCTACCCTCTCTTCAAAACCTTCTAATTCATCAATGGTCGGTTTCTCCCTAGTCTACCATCTCACATGTCTGAAGCCATGCCGCATAGAGCTCCTCTATACAGCATTTACCATCGGCATACAATGGTTAGCAGGTATTTTACTAGGATTGGCATTTCCTATCCATGATAAGAAATCAGACAAAAAAAGGATAAATATAACTCAGTACGTTGCCAAACCAATAGGCAGTAATTTAAAATTACCACCCTAAACTATCACAGAAGTCCAATTTCACTATGAACTATGACCATCACAACTTGGGCAACCACAACAGGGTAGTAGTTGAGGTGAGAGAACCGAAGAAATTGCATTCGATTATTTCCCCTCTACTCGCATTTGTTTGCTCCTATGACTGTTATACATTCGACCATGCAGATGACTGATGTAGGTGCAACCACAAACGCATTCAGCCTGCCACACAATGTTGTGGCAACGTGGACAACACTGGCCTGTGTCATGTGCTCAGTGTGTGTAAGCTGCCACTCTCATGACTGCAGAAGCTCGCGGAGATCCAGGCACACACACACCAATACCGACTTGGCATCACTGGCCGACTTGGCTCTACTAATGTATATGAATTTCTGGTTAACAAAGAAAGGATGAGGTAGATGTGAACAGTAGCAATAGCGATAGTAGTTCACAAGGACCGCGGCATGGCAAAACCAGCTTAAACCTATGTTAGTGGGTTATACCTGAGGGTGTTATTTACATTATTTTTTTATGAGGGTGAAAATTCTGGACTACCTTTTTCATATTAAAAGAAGGTAAACATCTGAGTTGAGATATTCATATACCACTGAATGTCATTGCCAAAACCTAGTGTGTACACCTGTGAGTTGTGGCATGCCTACTAACTTAGGGTATGTTCGGTTGGCATACTAGGGTTGCCACACTACAAGTTAGGCAAGTTTGACAGAGTTAGTCACCCGTTTGGTTGGTAGCCACACTTGTGGCAACATTCTTCTCATGCAACCGGGGAGCCACATGTCACAGGCTCAGAAAAATGTGGCACTCATTTTAGTCGCCTAACCTTAGGCATGAGTGGCAAATGCAAACAAACTAGCCCTTAATACGAAGAAAACTTTTGAAAAGCAGTTTAAAAAGTGATCCGTTCAAATGAATAACTACTGGACATAGAAATTTTCGGTAACACAGGTACGGAGCATAAATCATCGGAACAGTAGCCTAGTCATGCACATGACATTTATTAAGCATCCAAGTTGCCACCCAAACCATTAGTAGAAACACTACATCATGACAATCAACTTAGGCCAAGGTGTAGATTTCAGTAGTTGCTTGACATTTCATACCAAGAGAGAGTAAGGGAACCTTACAGCATCAAGAGGAGACGTGCTTTCCAAGCTGCAGACAGCACGAGCGCCAAGCTCAAGAAGCAGAGGGAATGCTCCCATGAACTGGAACGCCTCCAGGGTGCCTGCATCCACGTACACAAGTGTGTCTGCAATCTCATCCCCAATCTGCAAAACAGCAGAACCACACACAAAAGCAAATCAATTTCAACAGTGAAATCTGGGAAGATGATATCTCTACTGAATAAGATCATCGCAAGAGCAGTTCAGTCCAAAAATCGACTAGTTCAGTTCGGAAGCTTAGATGATTGGCTTTTTAACAGGGGAACTGCTCTAACACAGTCGGTAGATCATATTTTACGCACAGCGTGGACTAGGGGTAAGGCTGAACATTTACACAGGGGTCGATGGGAAAAACATGAGGAAGCGGTGAAGAATACGGAGCAAAGCAAAGGGGAACTCGCGAAGAGATCGAACCTGGCGGATGGATTCAAGGCAGGAAGCGATCAGATCCACCGCCCCCATGGCGTTTCACTCCCAGGACCCCAGAAGATTTCGGAAGCTTCGCCGCAGAGCCGCCCGGTGAAGCGGTCGGATCGTGGAGGGAGAGGGGAGAAGCCGGAAGGGAACTGCCGAAGAAGACCGCAGCTAGAGAAGCCGGAGACCTCGGCAGGACGAAGCGGTGGGGGAGGCGAGGTAAGATGTCTCCTACGGAGCAGCGGCTCGCCGGAGATGCGTTGTTGGCTGCTCCGGACCGGACGCGCCGGTCCAGGACTAGGAGAGATCAGCTCGGAGGAGACGGTAGGGGCTGGGCCGCCGGATTACCTCCGTTTTAGTTCGGTTTAGTTTATTTGGCCCGCGAATTTTCGGCCCAGCTATAAAAGCAACATCGGTTCTCATTCTTCTTCTCACACGAAAAAAATGACACTTTTAAAATATTACTTAGTATTATTTATTTTAGAAAGTAAAATAATACGAAGGTTTAATTTGGTTCTCTTTCTTTGATCTTCAGCCTATCATAATATGCTGAGTCAAAAAGTTTGGAAAAATAATAATACGCTGAGTCAAAGTGTCAAACGCTATATAAGTGCCACTAAGTGAAATTTACCCCCCACTAGTTTCTAGATGTATAATGAGCCAAACAAGAGGTTAACTCAACTAGTTTACACTAGAGTTTTAGATATGATTTTTTGCTTTGACGATGGGAAACTTTAATTCTTTATCGTCACATCAGACTTACATGTCATTTTGTACTTAAAACGTATGGAATTTTGTCTCTAATTTACAATGAATGAACACGCATCGACTACAAGACCAGTTGGATTATGTGCAGTGCTAGTATGGTTTTTTTGTCGCCAATTTTTTTTGTTTTTTTTTCAAAAAGTTTGTGGTTGGTTTGCTGGAATGGTTTGGCCATTAATGTGGTTATGCGGGTTGCTCGAGCCACCTTCATTTGTGGAAATAAATCTCTCGATTTGTTCCTCACTTATGTAACACATTTTAAGCTTAAACTAGTAGATCCATACTAGAACACTACAGCTACATACAAACTCTTCGTAGTGTTAAATATTTGTGAATTAATACTCTAAGTTTCAGCTAACTTCGATTAAGTTCCAAGATTCGCTTTAGTAGTACTGAATGAATGGTAGAAATATGATAACCTATAATTAATACGTATCACTGCCATCAGTGTGACCTCCTATATATTGTTACCATTTCAACCCAACTCACCAAATCCTAATTGCCAACAAGTACCATGATAGGGTGGACAACTAGTTTATACTTGGAATGGATGAGTAACATGTGATTATGAGGCAAAGGGAATAAGTCTCTCAATTCATGCCCTTCCCTGTTGATTCACCCAATACAAACGTACATCTTGAGAAAAATGTACTCTACAACGAGGGAAAGAGTGCTAATTAACAGTTATTAATGATGGAACATGGAGGCCCATATTCCATCATTAATCACTAATGGAGGGTGAAAAATCATTGCGTAGATGATCACTCACTTACTCTATTTTGATTTTAGAGTACACAATTTTCGACTCTGAATGTTCAGTTCCTGTATGGTCTGTAGTGAAGTATGTGTTCTATAAACGGACGCTATATTGCAGGCTTACAAAATATAGCTCCTAATAAGAGCATAGAGTTCTCCTAACTACTACTTCCTCTGTCCCGAAATATATATCTTGGGATGGAGGCAGTCCTAGTTTTTGTGTGTAATAAGCAAATAATGTTCCTGGCTACTTTTGTGTTGCTTTGCTCGGATGGTTTGCACATGAATGTGGTTAGGTGGGTTGCCCCAGCCCTTCATTTATGGAAATAAATCTCCTCATTGTGCTCCTCACTTATTTAACACATTTTAAGCTTAAACTAGTTGATCGATACCAATACATTACAGCTACATACAAACTCCTTATAGTGTTAAGAATTGTGAATTAAATATATACTCTAGTTTCAGCTAAATTTGATAAAGTTCAAAGATTCGCTACACTTGTACCTAGTAATAAATGAATCAATCAATTGAATAAATACCATATCCTACAACTAATACGTACCACTGTCATGGGTATGACTTCCTATATATTGTCTCCATTTCAACTCAACTCGACGGATTTTAGTTGCCAACAAATACGATGGAAGGGTGGACAGCTAGTAGATATTTGGAAAGTTCAGATAAGTAACATGGGAATGTGAGGCAAAGGGGAAAAATCCATCAGTGCAGAAAATGGAATCTGCAATAGTGTATTAGGTTTCTCCATGTCATCCAAGAAAAAATGTTGGGATTCATAGAAAGTTAAATTTGTCATTTGTCCATGTTCCGTAAAAATGGCAAATAACAGGCATCCATGCCTAATTCTGTTAACATCCGACCCTTGATAATTCTACCGAAAATATGTTTGAAACTATGGGCTTCTGCCTACATAAATAATATATTGGTGAAACTTTTCAATGTTTGAGTTTCAGGGGAATGTTCGATTTTGATTTGATGGCATTCCTAAAAATCTAGTCTTACATTGTTGGTGCAGCTGACCTACATATAGGCGATTCTCTTTCTCACCTTCTTGTAGCACGAGTAGCTTTGTTTTGTGACCGAGAGTAGCTCAAACATCTGTTATACCCGGGGGCGAGGGACCATCCACTTCCCCGTCGAAAAATAAGATCTAGAGGGTTCTCCTAGCTAGCTTCTGTGTGTAATAACAGCAAAGGTTTCTCCTGGCTAGTTTTGTTTTGCGGAACCTATATGAAAGGACAATGATGTCGCCTAGAGGGGAGGGGTGAATAGACGGTTTAAAACTTTTCCGGTTTAGTCTTGATAATTGCGGAATAAAACTAGGTGTTTAAATTAACAAGCCGACAACCTAAATAAACTAGTCTCACCTATGTGCACCAACGACTTATGCTAAGCAAGATAAACAACAAGGTGATAGCTATGGAATACTTCAAGCACGAAGGCTATCACAATGTAAAAATGCATAAGTAAAAAGCTCGGGTATAGAAATAACCGAGGCACGCGGAGATGAGGATGTATTCCCGAGTTCCTCCTTGTTAAGGGAGTACGTCTCGTTGGAGAGGTGTGAACCGACACAACGGTTCAACAACCACAAAGGTTTCACCTTCTTCTCCGATGAACCGCACCACAAAGGCTTGGTTCACCTTCCACTATCGGAATTCCTTCGAGGCGGAATCCGGAGCCTTTCAACAACAATCCGGGGCACAACCCACAATGGGATTGGGGGCTCCCGAACGGCCTCCAACAACAATCCGGGGCACAACCCACAATGGGATTGGGGGCTCCCGAACGGCTTCAAGTGACCACACAAGGGTCCAACCACCACAAAGGCGTCTAGGGTCCAAGGACCCAAGAGTAACAAGCTCACAAACTTTCAACTTCCACGAATCCTCGTGGAGAGCACACCGATGCACCAAATGCAAAAGGCAAGAGCACAAGTGCTCAAAATCCTTCACTCTCAAATTCCAACAAAGCAACAAATGCTTATGGGGGAATAAGAGAGGAAGAACAAAGAGGAGATGCACCAAGAACTCCAAGATCAAGATCTACAAGGTTTCCCTCACTTAGAGGAGAAATCGATCGGTGGAAACGTAGATCAAGATCACCTCTCACTTTCCCTCAAATATTAGCAAGAACCATGGGAGGGATTGAGAGGAAGAGCAAGCTTTCCAAAGGGCAACAATGGAGGAGAGAGAGGAGAAAGACTTGCTCAAAAGCTTGGAAAACCATTGGGGAAGAAGGCCCCTTAAATAGCTCAACCCAAAATCCAACCGTTGGGTGCAGATTCGCGCCGTAGCGGTACTACCGCTGGCCCTAGCGGTACTACCGCCCCCTTAGGGAGTTAGGGCATCAAAACGGGCTGAAAACAGGCTTCCGTAGCGGTACTACCGCCCCGGGCAGCGGTACTACCGCACCGGCGGAACTACCGCTCCCGGTACCGCCGAAAACGGCTCTCTGTTAGCTCCGGCGGTACCTCGGGCGGTACCGCGGCGGTACTACCGCCACAGCAAAAAACAGCAGAAACTGGTAAACGAAAACGTCAATAACTTTTCCATCCGGACTCCGTTTTCGATGATTTTTGGCTCGTTGGAATCGTTACAACGAGCTCTACTTGAATGTGCATAGAAACATCACAGTCCATCATGTGAGGATAAAACAAAATGGGGAAAGGTTGAACTTTCCTAAACAATGCAAACCGGTAAAACCTCCTTCATAAAAAACGCAACAAGATATTCATACGAAATCTGTTTTTGATGAACTAGAGCTTAGTATGGAGATAAACCAAGCTCTAAATCCTCACATGGATAAAAGGCAACAAGTTTTTCAAAGTAAAACCATTTTCGAAGGACTTGGTCTTGTCATGAAGATCACGACAAGCACCAAAACTCAACACGGAGAAAAACCAAATAAGAACCAAGAAAGATGATATGCCAAGCATGCAAAGGTTTGATCTCTCCACAAAGATGCGATCAAGTTACTCACTTGAGAGCCCCTCTTGATAGTACGCCGTCTATCCTAAAACCCGGTCTCGCACTAACACCATGAGACCGGTAAAATAGAAAACCTATTAAGATCATACCTTTGCCTTGCGCATTCCACTTGAGCTCGATGATGACGATCTTGAATCTCTCAAGTTGAAATACCTTTCTTGATTGTCCTTGCTAGCACATGCTTGATGAAGACTTCTCCAAATGCTCCCCCATACTCCATTATGGGAGGGCCTCGCTAAGCTTCGTCTTCATGTCTCCTTTGCAAGCTTCAATCAAAAGATATCTTCCGAGATGCATCATATTGAACTTGCACTTCTTCTTCTTCTCTTGATATGTATGGTGGCTTGGGGGGTAAACATGATTGTTCACTCAATCTTCTATTCCAAGCCATACTTGCAATGAGCTCAACACTACACATGATCATTCTTCATATAAATCCTTGAATAGAGCATTGGTCATTATTTCACCTTGAAGAGTCCAACACATGAACTCCTATATTTCCCATGGACAAGATCTATAAGAATATCTCAATGTAAACATTAGTCCATATGGATTGTCATTAATTACCAAAACCACGCATGGGGGCAACCATGCACTTTCAATCTCCCCCATTTTGGTAATTGATGACAATCCCTTTTATGAGGGTTTATATAATGAATTTAAGCAACCATGCAACACAAGGAGCAAGGATGCAAGAGAACCGCAAGAGAACAAACCCATATTCCCTTAAACCCTCTAAATTTCTCCCCCATTGGTATCGATTGCCGAAATGGGAAG
The DNA here is from genome assembly GCA_026929855.1 of Poa annua. Classification (NCBI taxonomy): domain Eukaryota; kingdom Viridiplantae; phylum Streptophyta; class Magnoliopsida; order Poales; family Poaceae; genus Poa; species Poa annua. Next base: position 45,875,426 of record CM049434.1, read on the forward strand.
AAAAACTTAGAAGGCAAATATAGTGAGAGCTCCCCCATAATGTGTGCATTTCTCATAATATGAGTGAAATCAAATGCACATATCCAATGACGAATAGATGGAGGGAGATCAAACTATATAGAGGATCCAAACATTGCAAAAGAATATCAAATGGAAAGATAGTTCAACGAAAGAAGCAAGCAATCAAAAGGATCCGAAAAGTGTTCTAAATATCATGAGGGAACTCCCCAAGGTACGTGCACAAATAGGATTTGTATTTCAATATAGTGTGCACAACATGGAATCCTCACTCCCTCCTAGATAAATTCGAACACAAGCTCATGCAAGAGAATGTAAATGATAAAGGAGGCAAAACAACTTTCACCTAATAAAATGTTTTGCAACAAGAGTAAGGAGCGGTAAATCAAGTAATGGGTGTGAGATAAAAAGACATTATAGGAGACTAATACAAGGATGATAGCATCAACATAGTCTTTCAAGAAGAGTTGCACATAGTGCATATCATGTCTTTCCCATACCCACACACCAAAAGAGGTATAGCAAATAGCTCCACAAGCTTAGTAAAATGCACCAAGCATAACACATGGAAAATAAAGCTTGAGCCTTTTAGAAACCACCAAGGAGTCAAAAGCAATAAGAGGTGGTAACTAAAGATTTGGAATATCAATTAAAGATGTACTATTCTCACGTGTATAAGTTTCTAAGTCGACACTAATCACTAAGATATGGGTCTACAAATAAACATGTACACACAAGATAGATACACGGGTAAAGATTATGATATCCAGGAGGAAGTCATAAATACACCAATAAGATCTTTGCTTAAAAGCATAGCACAAAGCCCAATTATATCTTAACGGAATATAAGTGAACTTCCAACACATACTCATCATTGCATCAAAAATTATCCGCAAGGGATAAAGGTTAACAAACGGATGCTCCGAGTAAGATAACATGTATCCCAAAAGGCAAATGATTTTGAAAATTCATCAATGTTGCACATGAGAGACTTTAAGTAGAAAGTGCTAGATTGACATAATTGGGATCGATGAATCATAGAAATGAATATATAGTCCTCTTATATGTAATCATCCCGGCTTACTCACATTTGCAATAAAGACGTTTTGCAAGAATCAAATTAATTGCAACAAAAAGATTCATGCCAAGATACAAACTACACAAGGTTGAAAGCTTAGAAACGTAAGCATGAGGTAGATACTTATTACCGAGATAGCATTGGTGATGTAGAAGATAAGAGTTAACGATCATCCAAACTTGGCTCCAATGAACACATGGTAACACCACCTTCCTTGTAAATGAGACAAGCTTCCAATGCATCTCCACGTGTACCTAAAACAAATTCAAGTACAAAATGGTACCCAAACTCATTGGGTCCAAAGTAGTTAGAGCAACTACAATACATAGGACAAACTCCACATAAATATGTGCATATTGATATGAAATTGAATTTCATGCACATCTTAGCCATTTAGGATTTGATGGAGGTTATCCTATATATTGGATCAACGAAGGTACACATGCCATAAGATATACATATAGTAAGTATGCATGCACAAGACTTTCAAGAACCAAATGAGATACAATTTGGACAAAACACTAATTAAACCAAGAAAGCACACACAAGTGTGACAAGAAAAAGAATTGTCCAAATTATATCAAAGACCCAAATCAACACATGATTGAAGAAACCACTTTGAAAATATACCAAATGAAAGCAAGAAGCCAATTGAAGAAAATACCATCAAATAATAAACCAAACCCTCTACACTTTTCATGATGGCACAAAGTGCCAAGACGAAAAATGTTTGTCTTCCAAAGAGACACGTCATCGGGATCAAATACCAAATGAAGACAACTAATGTTCGAAAGCATATAGGATTGCTCCCCCAAGATGTGTGCATTATTTATGATCTGCATTTGAATACAAAATGCACACAAATGAGATCATCACTCTCCATATATATATATATATTCAAACACTAGTCATATTCAAGAAAGGCAAGAAATTGCAATACCAATTTAAAGAATGATGTTCCACTCAAAATAGGATAGCTTCCCAAAGAATAGTGCATTATCAAAAAGTATGACTTTTGAAAGTCAATGCACAAGAATTGGATCATTGCTTTTCCCAACTCAAGAAAGCACAAAACAAATTTCAAGTAGAGCAATAAAGGATCCAAAGGATACAAGGAAGACAAATAAGAGTTAGATCAAAAGAAAATCCTTGGCAATCAAATAATGCAATTCAAAGCAAGAGCCAAAGTGAATATGATCAACATATTTACCCCAAATATGATTATCACTTGTCAAGACAAATAATGTATGGAGATATTTCTCGGTGGTGGTTTGCAAGGATATATTCAAGATCATATTCACAAAACATAAGCATGAGGCAAGGATAGGAATTAAAAGCCATGCTTAGATAGATAGATATTCTTGATAGCTTCACAAATCATGTGATAATGCAAAGCAACTCCAAGGAGTAGCTTGAATCAATTGGCTTCCCAAAAAGATATATGAGAACATATTTAGGGAAAGCCATACCAAGAACATCCTCCACAAACAAGATCCAACAGAGTGAGAGACAAAGAGCATTTAAGTAAATGGGAACTTGTTTGAGCAACATGCCACATAGGAACAAGATAATTAGCAATATCAATTCTAGGTGGCAAAACCTCACATGTTCACATTTTTTAGGCTTGTAATATGTACATAGCTTATTACTCCACATAATGTGATGATCCATTTATTTTAAAAAAAGAGGCAAACAAAACCAACTAAAGAAATTAATGGACATTATAGAATTTGAATTTCTCATGAGCAAGACATACCACATAGAGAATAGATAATATTGATATATCGACACTAAGTGGTATTTCCCATGTACACACATTTTTAGAATTGTGAAGTGCACGAAGCATATCACTCTCCCAAAATAGAATAGTCCATTAATCTCTCAAAGAGAGAGTCAACACGATAAGATAGCAAATAAAAGCAATAGGGCTCAAAACAAGTAGATGGTGTGCAAACCAAAATACACATGCTTGATTTCTCAAGATAAGTAAGTAGAGAGCACAACACATACAAACACTAGCAAGGTATAAAACCTAACACATGCAAGGGTGCAAGCAACTTTCAATGTATATATGATTTAAATAAAAGTTACCGCAAGGAGGAACATTGGATATGAGATAGAACAATATAATCCATATGGCTTGACTTGAGAGAATATAATTGATGAAGATCCCTTAATTCTTCATAGTGTAGCCAAGTCTCCAATGCCCTCCATCAACACCTATTGATCAAGTTTTGGCTTGTTGGTCCCCAACCAAGTTGGGTCCTAAGAGGTTAGTCACAATAGGCTTGCCCACCCAAATGGTTCTTTTCTTGAAACCACTTTGAGTACCAACAAATTTGGCAAACACATTGCCAACCTTATCCTTTTGAAGAGAATAAACATCATCAACTATAATGGGGTTGGATAAGGTACCATTTGTGCATGAAGAAGCAAGGTGACCCTTCTCACGGCATAGGTAGCAACATCGACTTCCTCCTCTCTTCTTAGTTGGAATCCCGACTTGAGAAGGAGTAGCTTGATTCTTCTTGGGAAGAGGTCGTTCTTCAACTTGAGGAACTTGAGGCTTCTTCCCTTGTTGCTTCTCACTAAGACGCTTCTTTGTTCAAAGGGCAAGATCTAACATGGTGCCCTTCAACTTTGCACTTGAAGCAAACAATCTTGGCCGAATCTTTGACTTGTTCTTGGCCCTTTTTCTTCTTGAAGATCTTGGACTTGTTCTTGTTATTGGAGTTGAATCCAAGTCCACTCTTGTCATTGGGGCGTCTTTGAACACTCAACATATTGTCAAGTGTGGACTTCCCAACATGACGCTTTTCCAAGGCTTTCTTCAAAGAAGTGACTTGGGCTTTGAGCTCTTTTAATTCCTCTACATGGTTAGTACCAACACAAATACTAGAGGAAGTAGAAGCTTCATTGTTAGAGCAACAAGGTATGGAAAGTAATTCATCACAAGATGTAGCAACATTGTGAGTGGATGGATCACTTGGACTAGCACATGGCAATATAGCATTAAGAGTAGAAGTTGTGGCATTGTCCACATGAGGCTCACAAGATGTTACCTTTGACATAATAGCCTCATGAGCTAACTTTAGCTTAGCATGGGATGCTAGAAGATCGTCATTAGAGCTAGAGAGCCTTTCATGACTTTCTTCCAATTTCCCATACTTGCTAGTTAGCAACTCAAGTTGGGCCCTTAGCTCAACATTCTCCTTCAAAATAGATGCTTCACAAGAAGTGGAGTTAGTAGCACAAGCATCATTAATATTAGAAATGGAAGAAGACAATTTTGCAAGCTTATCATTATTAGATAGTTGAGTTTGGAGTTGATTATGAGACTTGATGAGGAGAGAGTGTTCACTTTCTAAAGCCTTGTGAGTTTTGTCAAGTTTCTCTATGTCCTCACTTAGTCTAGCATTGCCAACACCAAATTCAACTTTTTCCTTTTTAAGCACTTTATATTTTGCAATAGCATGATCTCTTTCCTTAATGATTTTAGCAATAATAAGATCATTAGACTCATCAAGGGATTCAAGTTTCTCTTCAAGAGAAGACCTAAGCTCTTCTTCTTTTTCAAGAGAAGCGTTCAAGTAAGCTATGGTGATAGAGCCATCTCTCTCAATTTGACACTTCTCATCAAATTGACTTTCCAAATCCTCAATGAATTCCCTACTCTTAATAATATAAGCAATGATTTCACATAGAGGAGGGATAGCTTTACTACCTTTGGGGAGAGCACCAAGTACCATCTCACCCATCTTGGTTAAGGATTCAAAGTCAAAACCTTCTTCATGAGAATCCTCATCCACATCATCACAATTTGGATTCGAGGTGGGAGATACCTCGGAATCCTTAGCCATAAGGCAAACATGATTAATGGTTGAGGAGGATGAAGAATTACTTGAAGCACCATTGAGGTCCATGTCTTGTTCCAACAAATGTTGGGATTCCTCTACATTGTTAGTCATGCAAATACTAGAGGATATGGAAGCATTATTTTCATGACAACAAGACATAGAGAGCATATCATCATTATATTTAGTTAAGCAACTATTACTTGATATGCAAGGACCATCAACTCTAGCATGTATGACATTTGGAGTGCTAGAAAAGTTTAAGTCCAAAGATAGAACATTACAATGTGATAGAGAAGAAGTATAATCAATAGTAAGTTCACCATCACCAATGCAATTTCTATCACCACTCACCATATCATTACCTTGTGACGAATCACATGTTGGTGAAGTGGAAAAAGTTGTGAACTCATCACGGCCGGAGGTGGAGGGAGAACAATCATCCTCAATAATTTTGGACACTTCATATATATCTTGAAGCTTGGTCCAAAGCTCATGTGCATTTCGAAAAGGCATGATTGAAGCAAGAACTACATCGGTCAAAGCACATATAAGACCATTAGTAACTTGAGTCTCGAGATGAGAGTTTATCTCATCCTCTAAAGATAATTCTTGGGAATCCTTTGGAGGAGATAAACTCACATCTACAATCCTCTTAATATAATTTGGACCCATGGCCCTAAAAAGATTAAGCATGCGAATTTTCCAAACATCATAATTTGTGCCATCGAATATGAAAGTGGGATCGTGCACTAATTCTCTAAACGACATCTTTTACTCTCTAGGCGGTAAAGCCCAAAAAGAGAGCCCAGGCTCTGATACCAATTGAAAGGACAATGATGTCGCCTAGAGGGGGGGGGGTGAATAGGCGGTTTAAAACTTTTCCGGTTTAGGCTTGATAATTGCGGAATAAAACTAGGTGTTTAAATTAACAAGCCGACAACCTAAATAAACTAGTCTCACCTATGTGCACCAACGACTTATGCTAAGCAAGATAAACAACAAGGTGATAGCTATGGAATACTTCAAGCACGAAGGCTATCACAATGTAAAAATGCATAAGTAAAAAGCTCGGGTATAGAAATAACCGAGGCACGCGGAGATGAGGATGTATTCCCGAGTTCCTCCTTGTTAAGGGAGTACGTCTCGTTGGAGAGGTGTGAACCGACACAACGGTTCAACAACCACAAAGGTTTCACCTTCTTCTCCGATGAACCGCACCACAAAGGCTTGGTTCACCTTCCACTATCGGAATTCCTTCGAGGCGGAATCCGGAGCCTTTCAACAACAATCCGGGGCACAACCCACAATGGGATTGGGGGCTCCCGAACGGCCTCCAACAACAATCCGGGGCACAACCCACAATGGGATTGGGGGCTCCCGAACGGCTTCAAGTGACCACACAAGGGTCCAACCACCACAAAGGCGTCTAGGGTCCAAGGACCCAAGAGTAACAAGCTCACAAACTTTCAACTTCCACGAATCCTCGTGGAGAGCACACCGATGCACCAAATGCAAAAGGCAAGAGCACAAGTGCTCAAAATCCTTCACTCTCAAATTCCAACAAAGCAACAAATGCTTATGGGGGAATAAGAGAGGAAGAACAAAGAGGAGATGCACCAAGAACTCCAAGATCAAGATCTACAAGGTTTCCCTCACTTAGAGGAGAAATCGATCGGTGGAAACGTAGATCAAGATCACCTCTCACTTTCCCTCAAATATTAGCAAGAACCATGGGAGGGATTGAGAGGAAGAGCAAGCTTTCCAAAGGGCAACAATGGAGGAGAGAGAGGAGAAAGACTTGCTCAAAAGCTTGGAAAACCATTGGGGAAGAAGGCCCCTTAAATAGCTCAACCCAAAATCCAACCGTTGGGTGCAGATTCGCGCCGTAGCGGTACTACCGCTGGCCCTAGCGGTACTACCGCCCCCTTAGGGAGTTAGGGCATCAAAACGGGCTGAAAACAGGCTTCCGTAGCGGTACTACCGCCCCGGGCAGCGGTACTACCGCCCCGGCAGAACTACCGCTCCCGGTACCGCCGAAAACGGCTCTCTGTTAGCTCCGGCGGTACCTCGGGCGGTACCGCGGCGGTACTACCGCCACAGCAAAAAACAGCAGAAACTGGTAAACGAAAACGTCAATAACTTTTCCATCCGGACTCCGTTTTCGATGATTTTTGGCTCGTTGGAATCGTTACAACGAGCTCTACTTGAATGTGCATAGAAACATCACAGTCCATCATGTGAGGATAAAACAAAATGGGGAAAGGTTGAACTTTCCTAAACAATGCAAACCGGTAAAACCTCCTTCATAAAAAACGCAACAAGATATTCATACGAAATCTGTTTTTGATTAACTAGAGCTTAGTATGGAGATAAACCAAGCTCTAAATCCTCACATGGATAAAAGGCAACAAGTTTTTCAAAGTAAAACCATTTTCGAAGGACTTGGTCTTGTCATGAAGATCACGACAAGCACCAAAACTCAACACGGAGAAAAACCAAATAAGAACCAAGAAAGATGATATGCCAAGCATGCAAAGGTTTGAGCTCTCCACAAAGATGCGATCAAGTTACTCACTTGAGAGCCCCTCTTGATAGTACGCCGTCTATCCTAAAACCCGGTCTCGCACTAACACCATGAGACCGGTAAAATAGAAAACCTATTAAGATCATACCTTTGCCTTGCGCATTCCACTTGAGCTCGATGATGACGATCTTGAATCTCTCAAGTTGAAATACCTTTCTTGATTGTCCTTGCTAGCACATGCTTGATGAAGACTTATCCAAATGCTCCCCCATACTCCATTATGGGAGGGCCTCGCTAAGCTTCGTCTTCATGTCTCCTTTGCAAGCTTCAATCAAAAGATATCTTCCGAGATGCATCATATTGAACTTGCACTTCTTCTTCTTCTCTTGATATGTATGGTGGCTTGGGGGGTAAACATGATTGTTCACTCAATCTTCTATTCCAAGCCATACTTGCAATGAGCTCAACACTACACATGATCATTCTTCATATAAATCCTTGAATAGAGCATTGGTCATTATTTCATCTTGAAGAGTCCAACACATGAACTCCTATATTTCCCATGGACAAGATCTATAAGAATATCTCAATGTAAACATTAGTCCATATGGATTGTCATTAATTACCAAAACCACGCATGGGGGCAACCATGCACTTTCACTATATACGATATTCACTGATTCCTACGAATCAAAAGGCCCTACATCTAAGGACGATTTCAATAAGGATTCTAAGCAGAAGAAAACAACCAACCACAGAACCTACTCTACTGAGACTGCAGCACATGCTCAAACAGATACAGACGTTACACTTGGCAAATGAAAACGGAAACCTTTGTCTTCACTATTCAAAAGGTTTGAACTAGAGTCATAGAGTAACAAGTTTCAACTTAAATGGTCCAGTTTCAAAGCTCCGGACTACAAGAGATCTTGTTGCACTTTCTGAAATCCAGGTCATCGTAACAAAATATCACCTTTGATATTTGTTTTCCTTTGCCCAAAAGGACTGGTAGTTTCATTTAAACACGCGATATATACAGGCAATTACAATTAAACGGAATTCAGTGAGGATTTCTTCACTATTGATCTCCTTGATGAGGTGTGGCTTTGCTATCAAACTCAATCTCGAGAAGCCGCTCAATAGGTTGCCTGCATATGGGGCATTTGTTCGTCTGGAACCTTACACGTTGAGCACACTCCATGCACAGGCACTGCAAAAGAGCACAAGATGTAATTTCTCAGACTATGAAAGAGCACACCACATAATCTTTCAGTTTCAGGGGCTCCTCGAAAAAAATTGGAGCAACAAAGTTAATGGACACCAGGCCTACTGAATCAGTTGTCTTTGCACAGATTTGTTCAATTGCCAAAAGTGAGTAATGCTCAATAAACAGCCCACAAGTCTAATTTCTTTTTCATTTCCCCACTAACATAAAATGGTCACACTTTTGAGAAATATATGAAACGGCATTGAAACTATTGTCAGTTGGATAGTATGGCAAAAAGGTATAAACGTTGAACATGCAACGCCTAAGTACAAAAGGTTCTTGTCTTGGTTCCAAACTAGGGGCCAGTTTGCAGTTTGTATGCCCATACGGGTCAGATTTTGAAGATTTTCCAGTGTTTCGAGTTACATGCAAAACAGATAAATTTGTGCTATTCATACTTTGTGATCTTTGGTAGATAGTTGTGCATCTGTCTATGGATGATTGCAAATGAGGCTTTGATCTGCTCTAAAAATGTTGATCTTTACTTTTTGGGAAAGAATGGAAGCAATGCAAGATGAATCTTTGCCAAAATAGCAGGCGTTGAAGAAATTTGAAAGTAGGAATGGATATTACAAACTAGCTTAATACCGAGACTGAGTAAACTTTTGTGATAAGAAACAAATAGTTAATCAAATGCCTGCAAAGCAGATTTCTGAGAGCATTCCACAGCAACTTTGGGTACTTTATAATGTCAAATATGGAATGATGAATGTGCATGGGGTCCACTAGCCATGTTATTGTGCTGCACTCCTACCTTTCTACCAATCACACACCTTTTCCCCTCCTGTCCTACAATCTCACCGGACTCACCACCACTAAAGCATATACTACCTCCGTTCCAATGAATAAGGCTTATATTATTTTACAAAAGTCAACACATGTAAAGTTTGACCAAGTTTTTATGAAAAAATATTAACATGTAAAATATAAAACTAATGTCATTAGAAACATCATGAACTATATTTTTATATGATATCTATATAATATCATATTTGTTGATAGATTTTTCTAAAAGTTTGGTCAAATTTTACTTGGCTTGACTTTTACAAAAAAAATATAGGCCTTATTCATCGGAACGGAGGGAGTAGATATGATATACATCTTCCACTGCCCAGTTAAGAAAATTAATACGTATAATTCCACCAAAGAACAACTAAAAAACTAATGAACCAAGAGCCCTACAAAAAATGATACTAACTCGAAAAATAGATGATATTTTCAATAGTAACATGACCTACAGAAATATCTTTGATTATTGCTTTTTATATGTACATGCTATAAGAGAAGTATACAATGTGATATTATGATCATCTTATTAAAAAAAATCTAATAATATTATTTTCACCTTGACGATCCAATTTTGTATATAGTCGTAGTCAAAGTTAGAACTTTAGGACAACACGTGTTCTAGCTTGGCATGTATTTGTGGACGGAGGTAATATAACTGATCATGCCCAGCCTATTTCCATCATAATATATATTAAGCAGAAATGGTACGCAGTTTTTTACATCTAAAACAAGTTTGAACAACCATAAGCCTTATATCTAGATATATTCATCTAAAGATCATTTAGTAGGAAGGATAACCTACCATATGCCTGCATGGAAGAACAGTTGTATCTCTTGGTTCTGTAAGACAAACCACACATTCTTTCCCAGAATCATCCTCATTAACATTCTTGTCAGCTGTGCTCCTGTTCCCAATACCGTATATCTCCTGCAAGACATATCTAGTTCCATTTACCCACAATATCTGCTGCACAACTTGAATCCCATATTCAGCGTCGTCTTTCTTCACAAAGACAGCAAATTTAGCCAACGACTTCGAGTCTTCCGCATCCTGTCCCCTTTCTAATTCCTGGTTGCTTGACACATCCACTTCCACTTTGAATGCGACAGGAAATACACCATCCTCCCCAACCTTAGTTAGCTCAGATTCCTCGAACATGGACAGGTCGATTCCTGTTCCATTTGGTTGCTTGAACTCCTGACCTTTACCTTCCTTAAAAGTTACCCTCACAGGCTGGAGCAAATTTTCCTTTGTAGCCTTCAGGACAGAGTGATCATCTTCTTGTGCAAAGAAGTATACAGTTATGCTGTTTGCAGAGTCAGAAGTTAAGAATCAGCATTTGTTAGAAATAATGTGCCAGTCTTGCCAAAAGAAAAATAAAGTAGGACACACTCTAGACAAGGTACAAAGGATGTTTTTCACCACTAAACACTATGCAAGAAATTAAGGACATAAATGGGATATCCTGACCTCAAAATGGATAACAGCCAGAGGCATTTGGAGAATCACATTCAGTATGACTTTGCCATGGTAAAATTATGGAAAAAAATACACACCCCAAGTTTTAAAGCTCCATCGAGCCTCAAGTATCATGAGTTCCTCACTTCAGCACCTAGACGAACATTATTAAGTTCAAAATTCCATAACTGGACCTGAATTGGCTACTTCCTCCAACATTTATTTTCCGTGCACACAATATACAGTACTGCAATACTAAGCCAAGATGTCCATGACGATTCACCAAGACGAGCACATAAGTGCACCCCAAATACAGGCAATTGATAAACTCTGGCCCCGTTTTGTTCAAATGGGCAAAGAAACACATCACCAAAGGTGCCATGGTCCAACAAAAATATGCACATGGTGAGATCCCCGGAAGGGTTCAACATTAGCAAACTAACCTCTCGGGATAAAGATCCTAGTGATCGGCTACGAAGGGTCCACAACGACATTTCAGACCTCCATCTAATCAGCAAACCAAGAACAAAGAAGAGAACAAGGGATACCTTCCGGGGGCGTCGGCGTCGAAGGAGAAGGCGAGTAGTCGGCGGCCGTCGTCGTCGCGCTCCAGCCGCACGGTATCCCCCTTGATGTTGACGCCGGCGTGCACTGCCACGGCCCTGTGCCGCTCCACCTGCGCAGGAAACGGCACCGGCGGCGGTGCGGCGGGGCCAGGGGGCCATGGCGGGTACCGGTGGTAGTACGGCGGGGGCACCCCATGTCCCCGCCCGCCAAGATGAGGCCCCGGCGGTGGAGGATTGGAGCCACGGCTGCTCCCGGTGTTGCCCATTAGCGCGTCGTCGTCTTCGTTCTGCGATTTAGGTTTGCTTGACTTGCCAAGTTTTGTTGGACTGCGACTTGCCTCGGCAGTCGGCACGGACGCACGGTCGTATTGTCAAGCTGAAAGCAAACTTTTTTTAGGCAACAATTTTTCATTTCTAATAATGATTTTTTTGTTGTTGAGAAAACACGCCAAAAGACATCATCTATTCATCTTGGACACATATGTTGCATTCTTTGTTTTTTCAGTTACAAATGGTGACTTCCAAATGGATATGTCGCATACTTAATGGTTTTTTTGTTTTACAATTGTTGCAACCTATTTTCACAACTTTTATAGAAAAAATAACAGTGCAATCAATATTGCATAAAATGTAAAATATATTGTCCGCGACTGTTTTTATGATGATTAGATGTTCAAGATTCACGTATGCCTTGTTTTAGTAGTAGTTTATGTTTGTAAATCGGTAGGGATTATTCTGGCCTAATTCTAAATTCTCAGCTATCAAAAAAGGTCGGTTGGTTCTACCGTAATTCACTACTTCCTCCGTTCCTAAATATAAGATGTATTAGCCTTTTTTCACTTTCATATGTATCTAGATGTATGAAGACACATATTAGTATTTAGATTCATATGTATGTAAATGTATCTAATCAACATGTATAACACCCAAAACATATTATATTAAAAAATTGAGGAGTAGTTTTTTAAAAAATTGCCCACGCTAATATTTTTTTCTGAATAAGCAATACACATCTCTTTCAAATGGATTTGGGGGGCGGGGGGATGCGAGTTTCATGAGATTGGGTTGGGTCACGACTTCTTATCCCTAATAATGGTTAAAACACCATATTACCAAACGATGCTTTAGGGCATTTCGATTCGTATGATAGGAAAAGTGTACAGAATGGAAAACCTGTATAATTGGGATGGGATGGCATGTATAATTCTATAGAGAGAATGATTTCCTTGGAGGGGTTTTAAAACAAGGAAATTTCATAGGAATTAGAAAGGGTATGAATTTTGTAATAAGGTTTTCCTTTGTGCCATTTGGAACCTATAAAAATGAATCCCACAGACCATGTTTTTACGCTTCATAGTTCGCAGGAAAACAAATTTTCGTTCGAATTTCTTGGAAAGTTTCTTGCTGTGAAACGCTTGTTTTATGTCCCTTCCATTGCCGCTTATGGTAGTCAGATTTGTACTTATGTTTACCATTTTTCTCTCGATTCTCTACTCCATGTGATTAGTACAACTTATTACATGCTCCAGTAATTAACACAATTCCTATGGATACAAACTCGATTTTCAATGAGGTCTACCTTTTTCATGTGGCTGATCAATGTAGTAGGTCTTACCAGCATGGTTTCCCTCATATGGAGTTTGATGAGAGGAGTTCAAGGTATTAGCATGAATTTTGTATCCAACCTGATATTGGTTCGGAGCTACATCGTAGGAGTTCAAATCCTAAACTATCAAGCAAGAAGAAAGACAACGACTAGTTGTTTCTAACCGAAAAAGAAAGAAAATTGTATGCTTTCCCTATCCTGCAATTCAAATGGTTTTCGTTTATGTGCTTTGGAATGTAGGATTGTTGAGGTATGAAATCTCATTTTTGTCATTTTCTATTCCCTCTTTTGTTTTCTATCATGGGTTCCAAACGATATCGTGGTAAATAAATTTTCTATAAGGGTAGACCTCATGTTATTTTTCATAAAATTTACAATAAAAAATTCTTATGAGAATATTTCCTATGCCATATGATCCTACCAATCAAACGGCGTTGGAAAATAAAAATTTCATGGCATTTCACTCACCACCCCATATATTATTTTCACGTGGCAGTAGCAGGAAGTGGGCTGCTTCTCTCGTTGGAGCCCGGCCCAAGGTACGTGCTGTCTAGCAGCAGTAAACTGCATGCTGCTGCGCAGTGCGCACCGAGCAGAAGAGAGAGAGGGAGAGAGAGAGTTCTAAAAAAACAAAAAGAGAGAGATCCCCAGTGACATTGCCGCTTCCCGCTTGGAATCCTCCCTCCCCCGCCGGCCACCGCCGCTTCATTCTTTGTTCCTCTCTAGTTCCCCACCCCAAGAGAACTCTCTCGCTGCCGCACCACCGAGGACACGTTCGAGGTCGGCGTTGGTGGGCGCTCGACTGCTCGAGCCCGAGCCTCGGCGGCGACCGGAGATCGGGAGGAGGAGAAGATGGTAGGAGGCGGCGCGCGTCGGCGGCGGCGTTTCCGGTGTCGCGGGGGAAGTGCGAGCGGCGGAGCAGGGCGGCCATTCAGGTAACGACAACGAGCACTGTAGTCTGTACGGCACTGGAACAACCTTTGTAATTATTACTCCTAGTTCCGAAGATAATTTATCGAGACTAGCTGATACTAGTGTTTACCTAGAATAAACCGACATTGATTAAATGCGGTTCTGTGCTTAACACCTGGACATCAAATCATGTGGGCCAACTCAGACCAATGTTGTGCGATGGAGAAGAACCTCATGGGTCCATATATAGATGGATGAATTTTGAATGGCACAAGGACGACGACACCATGTTAGTTCTGGAACGGATCGACCTTGATTCAAGAGAGATAGACTGACAGAGTTTGCGGAACACTTGCAAGAACAAGAACTCTATTATATCGTGTTTGTATTGATACAATACAAATATTCTGGTAGAATGCTTGGATACTGATCCCATTCAGTTACAAGCTGAAGGAATTACAAAGAAAAGACATTAAAAAACTGGGAAGCAAAGGTAGCAATAGTAGTAGGAATAATTGAAGGAGTGGGGAATTAGTGGAGGGAAGTGGCGGCAGTGGTCAGGCAAGCCAACGAATTGAGCCACAGCTCACACTTAACCGTCTACAAGTGATCATCCTCCTTTAAGCTCAACCAAGCCAAGTGCCTCTTCATCACCTCCATATCAGGAGGACACGCAATTAGTAACAAAATCCCAGCACCATACCATGAAAATCCATAAGAAAAAGTCCAAGAACCACTTCTTCTCAATTACTTGAAGGACCGTGGGAGAACACCCGCTACTTGTAGCTGAATAGGGAAGCTGAATCACTTCCCTATACAGTATCTGCCCACTTGGCAGTACAGAAAATGTGCGTATCATCTCCTATAAAATGACGGCATACAGTGAAATTATCAAGTCCGACCAGTATCTGTAGCTCTAAAGATCAAACATTCATAGTTATTATATGAGGTAATCACATTATTATGCACCATTTGTGCTCAACCATTTAACTTCTGATTGCTGATATATTGTAATTTTCTTGGAGACCGTGCTGATCTGCTGTAACTTCTAACTTTCAAAAAGCAAGAGAGAAAAACGGGTATACATATCACTTTGCGTTCAACTTGAATCAGACGTCCTCTTGGAGAGTTATACGCCATGGTAGTTCGTCCCAACATGTGCGACTGAAATCATGTATACAAACATGACATAGTACAAATTAAATGGAGGTTTAAAATCATGGTTGGTGTTGCATTTGCCACTCTTGAATGGCAAAACGAAGGGCACTGTTTGGCATTAACTCATGGTGTGCAAAAATGAGGTTTGTCATGGGGGACACTTCATGGCCCCTTAGCCAGTCCTTGATGGCATCACCTTCGTATGTGAATCCACCAGCAGCAATGTGTGGATCCCTCATGATCTCCTGTAAATATTATAAAGATGCAAGGTTATGTATCAGACTAAAGGTGAAAATGCTAACCACCTTCTTGAAAGCAGATAAAGCCTCATTATTGTGGAGTAGACTTCAACTACGGTAGTGACTGAACTATAAGGTTGAAGGTGACTAATCAGGTGAATAGAAGTTAACTGTTGGGTGCGACCTACAGCATCACATGATTCAAGTGCTTCATTTCTTTGATTTGTTGACGAACCTGTGTCATTGGGCAGATGAAAAATGTTGGTGGCTCACATTTATCATCTGGGAAGTTCCTCATAGCTTGAAGGACACCCAGCACCTCCTTTGCAAGATCAGGCCGCTCCTTCCTAGTATATCGGCAACATCTCAGTGCTAATCTTGCCAACTCTTCAGTGTACTCAGGTGGCCATTCCCCTGCAGAAGTATCAACTATATCCTGCAACTTGTCATTCTTCATGGCTGCATCCACCTTATGCGGAAGGCCTAGGGGGCTCTTGCCAGTTAGCAGTCGCAGCAGAACTACTCCAAAGGAGTAGACGTCATAGTGTGTTGTGAGCTCCCCTGATGCAATGTATACTGGATCCATGTATCCCATTGTGCCTTTAAGTTGGTTTGTCCGGTGGTAAGGGGTGACAGTGGTGTTTGTCACATTCAATGGCCGAGAGATCCCAAAGTCTGCCAGTTTGCAAACAAAGTTAGTGTCAAGGAGGACATTTTCAGGCTTCAGATCACCATGGGCAATGCCTTCTGGTTTGTCCGAGTGGAGGAAGATAAGTCCCGTGCAGATCTCGGCAGCAATTCTGATGCGCATCCGCCACAATAGTCGGTTTCGTTGGTGCTTGCACTGCAAACAATCCTCAAGGCTTCCGTTCGACATGAATTCAAAAACCAACGCTTTGGCCTCTCGGCACATTCCTATCAAAGTGACAATATTTGGGTGCCTCATCCTACAGAGTATTTCTACCTGCAGTATGTTAGAAAATAAAATTATTTGAATGTCCCTTTTTATTGTTTCTCATCTTTAACGTGGCCAACGGGGAAATGATCCCTCCCTTGACTTTACGTTGTTAGGTAGGTGAGATGCCCAGTTTATTCGAGTATGCCTCAGCGTAGCCATTTAGGCGCAGCTGGGACTCGAACCCGTGCCGGCTAGGCGCGCACTCGCAGCCTCTGCCACTGAGCTAGCACTCAGTTTCCATTGTTTCTCATCTTACGAAACATCTTAACCTTAATCTGATGCAGTGAACACATATGTTTAAGAAATGATGAAAAATACCTCATCATTGAACTCTTTCTCTCCTGCTGCGCCTTCAAGGTCGACTTTCTTTATTGCCACAGCAGTATGACGGATGAAACCCTTGTAGACGCTTCCAAATCCACCTTGCCCGATCTTTCTGGAGTCACTGAAGTCATTGGTTGCTTCTTTTATTTCTTCGTAACTGATCTCCGTCAAGGCAACTGCACCAGCAGAGCCAAATACAGTGTTACCGTTCATTTGGTACATCTTTTCAACAGCATAGTCCTTCTTGTGCTGCAGCTGTACTTGCAACTGTTTGAACTCTTCTATTACGGAATTTGCCTGGAGAAGATTGTTCTCCAGGTCTTCCCTTTGCACATTTGCCTTCTGCAGCTTGTTGCATAAACGGATGCACTCTTTTTTTAAGCCAATCTTTTCTCTGGTCAGTCTTTCCTCTAGCTCTTTTTTTTCTTTGCAGAGTGAATAATCGTGTGCTTTGAACTGCAAGAAAACAGTTCGCTTACTTGAGAGGCACATGAATCCATGCATTTAGAGACGAAGGGCTGGAAAAACAGTAGATTAAGCAACTATAGTGGATAACTAAAGGTATGTGGCAATAGCAAATAGCATACCATCATAGAAGTTTCAAACAGATGCCTCTCGGTTTTCTGCCGGCCCTCGGATGCTTCCTTTCTCGAGCGCCCAAGCTCATTGCGAACTTGGCGTAGTTGCTCAAACACTTCATGTCGTACAGCAGTTTCCACCTGTAAATTTATTTATTTTTGCTTTGAATTCATAGGTATGACAACATTATCCAATACGTATTACAACTGAGATCAAAACAATATACCTTGCCTGGTCAACCAAAATTTAGATGAAAGAGCAATACTAGGAATATTTAACTTTTGAAAGGTGGATTTTTTCCCTATAGTGCCAGTGGCAAGCATTAGAAGACACTACTCGTTGAGGGTGAGCCATGAACACATTCTAGTGTCAACTTTTTCCCCCTACACGTGTGCTAGGATTGAACCATAGTTCTCACGTTACATGTAATATGGATGCAAGATGCCTTTTTATCTGCTCAGTTTTTCCTCAATGGAATACGCGAAAGAGAACTGCTTTATTATAATTAGAAGCAAATGGCACATCTCAGATATTCATATCTTGTTACTAGATGATAATGCATATTCAATTTGCAGTTAACTGTTTTACTTTTTTCATATGTTTGAAGAATACTTCTCCCAGCCTCTGCACCTATAGGGTACACACATTCATAAATAAAATTATTATAATTCAAACGAAAAACATGGTTATGCTTAGATAACTCTGCTCTGTCCAATATGGCTTACCATAGAGTGTCGATGGTCTTTAGAGCTTGCAGTTGAAGCAGGTACTAGTTGGCCATCCATATTTTCCAAATCCTTTAGACCCCATGAGGATTCTCCAGTGCTCGACTGGCTGGAGTTCAGAAAGGAACCTGTTGGTGTCATATCAATCGGCCACTGCCTTGTAGCTGATATGTTTTCCACCTTGTCTGCTATCAGTTCGGACAAGGGATAAGTATAACCGTCTGAGTCGAGCCGTCGTTGAAAGTCTTGTTGATTTGTAGAGCCTAGGAAACCTGGATGCCCTGGTGTCAGTGAGAGACATCTTGGAGGGAACTCTGGTTGATCTGAGACAGAACTCGTGCTGCTGCGTCGGGATGATTCTGCTTTTGAGGAAAGCTGAGTAGCCTCCCTAAAAGATGACGAAGAACCATGGCATAGCTGTTTTGTCAGCTGAAATTTGCAAATTCTATGTAACATTTGTTTTACGTTTGCTTGAGGGCTGCATGAACAGTCATACCTAGAGCAAGCAAGAGTCTCGTTGCAAATATAGAAGATCTGGCAATATGGTTTGGCCTGTAGATGCACAGCGGCTGCAACTTTTGATCTGGGTACTTTCTGCTGTCTGTTTTTGGAAGATTAACAATTTAAATAAACAACTTAGATTATTAATTGGAGTATATGACCTTCTACTTTAGACTTTAGACAGAGGGAGAGATATGATAACTAGTAAAGCCATATCGTTGTTATTGGGAGTGTCAATAACTTGTCATTGCCATTTTCTGTAACTAAGGGCATCTCCGGTCGTTCGCCCCCCCCCCCCCCCGGCTCAAAACGCCGCTCTTTTGGGGCCGCCGTGGGCAGACAAACAACGATTTCATTCATAGTTCGGCGATTACAAAGTACGAATTTAAACTTAAAAACTTAAAAATAACTAAAAACTACTCGGCGATCAGCGCGCCTAGTTGAGGCCCAGGCTGTTCGCGATCGCCTGGCTGTAGTCGCAGGCGCCGCCGTCGTCGTCGCCGCCGGGCTGCTTGCTCGTGTCTGCGCCGGCGTCGTCGCCCCACCACCTGCTCTGCTGCAGGGTGCGTTGGAACTCCTCCTCCTCGTCGGTGTCGGGGTCGAGTACAACGTACACGACCTCCTTCGGCTGCGGAGGAGGAGGGATGCGGCCGCGATGCGCAGCGGCGGCGGCCTGCTATTGGCGCTCCGCCCGCTTCCGCTCCGCCTCGACGAGGAGCTGGCGCTGGACCTCCAACTCCTGCGCCGTGAACTCGCGCAGACTCCATTCGTCGGCGAAGTCCTCCGCCGGCTGGACGGTGTTGAAGGAGGCCTCCTCGGCCTCCTTCAGGCCGGGCCACTCCTCCTCCGCCGGCGCAGGCTCCTTCTTCGGCTTGACGACGCGCCGGAAGAGTGATGTCGGAGGAGATGCGGCGCGTCGCTGGCGCGGCTCGCCGATGCGCAGAGCACCGCCACTGCGCATGGGGGCGGGGCGCCGGAGTTGAGGGTTGGGGGGGGTGAGGGACATCGTTGCGGCACGTGTACCTGGTGGAGGCGCCGAGCGTGCGGCGCCGGAGGAAGACGAGGAGGCGGAGGAGGAGCTGCCGGCTCCCATCCGCCGCGGCGCCCACGACGAGACCCGCGGCGACATCGTCAGCCCGGGCTCGTTGTCGGCGGCGATGTAGTCGAGCACCCACTAGAGCGTGCGGTGCTCGCCGCCCCACCAGCGCTTGCGCCCGGCCGTGTTGCAGCGCCCCTCCACCGGCCCGTTGTTCCCGCGGTCGGTGACGTCGTCGGCGTGGCGGCGCTGGAAGTACGCCGCCCAGAAGGCGTCGTTGCCTTCTGGCCTCCAGCGCGGGTCCGCGGCCTGCTCTGGCATCAGGCCTGCGCGGACCTCCGCGATGGCGTAGTGGTACTGCTCGCCGGCAGGGACGGGGGGCACGGGGATCTCACCCGCGCTGAGCTGCCACGCCGCCTGGCCGGCGGAGGCGCCGGGGACACGCATGTCCGGCGGGCACGGGTACCCCGCCTGGTACAGCGCCCACGCCTCCTGCTTGCGGAGGTGGCGGCGGCCAAAGCGGTTCGCGGCGGCGGCGGCGTACGACATCCTCTCGGTGGCGGGCGAGAGAGAAGAAAGAGGGAGGCAGAGGCGGTGAGAGAGAGGAATGGCGAGTGTGGGAGAGACGACGAGGGCTCGAGGGAGTTTTTATAGCGCGGCGCGGCCAGGCGAAGGGGCGGTGGTGGCCATTACTGCGCGCCGCGTGCCCCTTCGATTGGACGTCGCAGCCACGCCACGCCCTTTACTCTGGCAGGCTTTGACTGACGCGCTCTCATTGGCCGCCCGCCACGCCATTAACTCCGGCAGCCTTTGACCGAGGCGGGAGCCGAGAAGACGAGCACGCGGCCTGATGGGCGGTTCTGTTCCGCGCCATTTTCTCCCACGTCGCATTTCCCGCCTTTTCGTCCCCCAAGCCGAACCCAGTGGGCTGGGTTTCGCCTGGGTGCGCCGGCGCAAAATAACGCCGAAACGGCGCTATTTGGGCTTCTGGGGGGCCAAGTGGTGAAAAAACAGCGCCTTTTGCTTCCGCCGGCGCTAAAAATGCCTCCTGGGGGGCTCGGGGGGGGGGGGGGGGGGGGGGGTGGGGGCGACTGGAGATGCCCTAAGAGCATCTTCACCGGGGGCCTCTAAAAGACCCCCTAAAGGCCCTTTGGGGGCCGGACACGAAAAACGCCCACCAGCGGCACCCCCCAAAGCCTCGCCCCGAGCGATTTTGTGTCCGACACCCCCAATAGGGCCTCCAAGTTTGGAGGCCCTCCTGGGGGTGCCGGACATCGCCTCGGCCATGGCACTGACAGCGCTGGCCCGCCCGTCATACACACGACGCGTCGCGCCCAATTCCCCTTCCTCTACATTAGCCGCCAACGGCGCCAAAATCTTCCCTATCTTCCCTCCATTTCCCAAACCCTCGCGCACGCCGCCGCGACCTCCTCGCCTTCCGCCACCATGCCGCCCAAGGTTGCCGGCCTTTCGAAACCCAAGGGGCACAAGCCGCCGGCGTCGTCGCAGCCGAAGAAGAAGCCGATTAAGCGGGAGCCGCAGGAGCTTTCGTTGCCGGCGCCCATGAGCCAGGCCCAGCTCCGCGCGGCCGCTTCCCAGGTTCGGCAACAACGACGAGTCAAGGCGAAGGACAAGTCGGCTGATCTGTCGTCGCCGAACGACAACGCCAACGCCTCCGAGATGTTGGTGCGGGCGCAGTTATTGCGGGCGGTCGGATGCAAATTGTTGTATTATGCATTAATTGCGAACGATGCAAATTGTGGTTTTTGCTGGATAGGACGCCTCGTTAATGACTTCAATCATCGACGACGGTAGTACCTTCGCCGCCAGTGCCTACGCCGAGACAGATCAGTTCGGCCAGGGCGACGAAGGGGATGCCGGCTAGGGCCAGGAAGGGGATGCCGGCCAGGGCCAGGAAGGGGAGGTCGATGAAGAAGAGGAAGGCGATGAAGAGGATGACGTCCGGAAGGCTGGAAACAGAGGCAAGACTTGGTGCGTGACTGAGGATGTCTTGTTGGCCGAGTCGTGGATGAACGTGAGCATGGACGGCGAGAAGGGCGCCAACCAAAGGAAGAATGCCTACTGGACACGCATTCACAAGGACTATACCGAAAGAAGGTCGTATCCTCCTCATCTAGATTTGCCTGATCGCAATGCCAAATCGGTTGAGAGCCGTTGGGGCGTCATCTCGGCTCTCACTACCAAGTTTCACCATTGCAATGAGCAAATGTTGATGAGAGACGAGAGTGGCAAGAACGATGCCGACAAGGTTAGCCGATCATCTTAACTTGTTACCCATCATGTTAACATGCATACTTGACTTGGCCTTTGTTTGTGTAGCTCAAAGACGCCAAGTACTTGTACCTTGACTTGGAGTCGGATGGCAAGAAGCCATACAAGTTCATGCATGTTTGGGAGGTGGTTAAAGGTTGCCCGAAATGGAAGAGCCATATAAAAGACCAAGGCACCGCTGAGGGAGATGAAAGAAACCTGCCGGCTGCAACCGTCGAGCGTCCCGAGATGGGAGTGAAGGCGTGCAAGGCGGCCGCCAGGACTGGCAAGAAGCTAGGGGCCTCGGGCGCCGCAGGCAGCATCCAAGAGTCGGTGAAGCTATACGTTGCCGAGGTGGCCAGGAACACGACCGGCATGAGCCCCAACCAGAAGGCCTACTTCGTGTCCGAACGGAGGCGCATCCTGGCTAAGAAGGCGGAGGCCGAAGCGGCGGAGCCCAACGAGGAAGAAGTCGAGGAGGAGGCCGCCGCATGATCGGCATGAACCATTGCGACAGGGAGGCGCCCTTTTGATGGCCGGCCTTGGAGACTTGTTCTCCGGCGCGGTCGACCCTTTTTTGATGGCCGGCGTTGGAGATTGTTCTCCGGCGCGGTCGAAACTATGCCAAGTCTCTGACTTGCTCTCCGGCGCGGTAAAACAGTTTGATTGCCGGCATCATTTGAGACATTTTTATTAATGCATGTACCGCCGTCTTGTTCCTCATTTGTGTTGTTCAGCGGCGGCGACCACGGCATGCCCGCAAGGTGTTCGACAGATCGCTCAAAATTTGCGCCGTTTGAGGGGTGGGCCTTTAGGGAGTGCCGCCGTGGACGGCCTCCAAATGTTGACCGGACACATGTCCGACACCCCCAAAGGAGACCCAATTGGGGGGTGCCGGCTCTAAGTGATACTACCTCTTTCCAAGATATAAGATGTTTTAGTAGGTCATTTTGGCCCAATGGCCTACCAAAACATCTAATATTTTGGAATAGAAGTGGTACTACACAAGAAATACATTTTTTTGGATTGTGTGACACTTTGCAGTCGAGTATAAATGTGATGTGTGTTCATTCATGAAACCGTCGGGTTATATATAATGTGGACATACTGTGAGAAGGAAGATGTTCCCATTACAAGGCTTGTGATGTGGTTCTGATCAATGAGCTCGATAATGCCATTTGCAGGGCTGTTCTTCTCGATAACGAGCGTTTCAGCTTGCATCTGTAATTTTTTATGGGATGACATATAAACAACGAGGAATTGAAGTCAAAATGATTTCAGAACTCATCCTGAATTGGTTAACTGACCTTGAGAGAATCTGTGCAGAAATCGAGGTACTGGTTCAAAGGCATGCACATCTCCCCCTGCTCCTTCTCCTGGCACTGGCTTGCAGAAACCTTCCAAGATCCTGTAGATCAGTTGTATATAACATACTGTAGATGTTGGTAAACAGAAGTATTTGCAATGCCTGTTGGAAAAAATAGAGGAATATAGCAAGAATATAATAACAGGAATTAAATCCAGCTCGACCCTTTTACCGGTCACGATTCTCTGGGCGGACCGGTGGACGTGCAGCAGTACGAGCTTGGAATCACCGGGCAGGATGTTCCGAGCTGCCCATAGGAGGTTGGACATGCCCTCCTCGACGTCCTCTCCTACGGCCACATACAGCTTCCCCCAGACGTCGCTTCTTCTTCGAACGTTCGCTGGGTTCGCCACCTGAATTTTCACTGAGAAGGGGCCAAAGCCAGATCGTTTGACAAGGGGCTTATACTCCTCCAAGAAGGTGACCTCCTCGTCGATCTCTCTGCGGCTGTTAGCGCTGTTGCTGGCACTGGACGACGACGACCACCACGGCCTTCTACCTCCACGGGTGAACATGCTCTCCACCTCCGGCTGAGTGGAATGGGAGGAGAAGGTATACATCTTCACCAAATAGCTAGGTTTCCTTGTAACTAGCTTACCCTGGGGACGCTACAAACCTTGACAATTCGCTCAGCCAAATATCATTGCGCCGGTATGCTCAACCAAGCATGCACGCCACATTTCCGTTTCATTTGTTGCCCAAAAAAGGTAGACCCTTTCTATTCTGTTTTCCCTTTCCCTTTATTGGCATGACATGCGTATCTAGCTGGTAGGTGCACGCCATCTTGTCTACAGGTCATTTTTAACCATGAAAAATGCAAAATTGACATGGAGACGAAAGTTCAGCACAAGATTATCTGGTCTGGAAATTATTTTGGAAACTAACCCTTCTGGAAAACAACTAAGGCTGTGGATTATTTTTGTATTTTGTAAGCTTCACAAATAATGAGATAAAACAGTAGCTCGGCCTCTTGTAATGTAGAACATGTAGTATATATTAATTAAATTCACCTCATGAACACATCGATGGAGTTCAATAGTACATTTTTTCAGCACACAACCAAAAAATGCTTAATCTGCTATCATCAAGAATGCCGGATATTTCCTGCAAAAGAAGTGAAAGAAAGAAGGCAATGTCAATGTTAGCAATAATGGAGTACCGAACTGCATTCTCCATTATTGCTAACATTGACATGGCCTTTGTGCCTAACTGCCTATATATTGCCTCCTTTTGGGCACAACACAAATAAGTCTTCGGAAGGAGTTGACATATAGCTAGATGAAGCAAAGCGGAGAGTGAGTAAAGAGTTGCGTGGCTCCATAGTGTCATGGGAATAGAAGGCAAACGGAAGGAATCCCTCACTTGGTCGCAGCAGCGCCAATATCCAAGGAAATCCGGGTTCTACATTAGGTTGCTCTATGCATACAATTTTTGCAGTGACGTGATATGTGTCAGTCTGGGAAGTAGGAGATATGCTGGGAAGTGTTTGTGCAAGCAGAACCATCTCGATGGCCTCCATGGTCTCGGCTTCTCGCCGCTACCATGGCGGCGTAGTAATGTGCTAGGTGCGCTTTGCTGCCCCGGTGATATCAGATTAATTTGTTTGCAAGTGCAGCAGGTTTTCCTGTTTGGTCCTGATTTGTAGGTTTGCATTTGATACATTTGATTGGGTAATCAGATTTCACATACTAGCACGTATATGAGCCATAGATACAAAATAAAAACAAATTTGCATATGACACCTTTCTCTCCTATAACTTCACTTCTCTCACGATCTCCTTTCTTCCTTGCTCGCTTTCTTTTGCCATATGTGAGTGCTTTACAATCCGATTGCAAACCCAAATAGTACCAGAATGGAGGACAGTACCTCGATGAAAATCCCAGTGTTGCTCTCACTCTCTTGGGACGGCTCGGCCGAAAACCCTAACCGTCGTGTCTCCAACATCTTCTCCCTCGTCCCCTCGGCTGTCGTCGGAGAAAGTCTGCAGGCAAAGCCCGCTCGGTCAACGACGGTGGGTTGACTTCTCAGAATTGGTATCTTTGCAATATCAGTATATTCCTTTATAAAATAAGTAAACCAAATGAAGCAATGCATGCTAATAAATCACAATCATACTCTCAACTTTTAAATTGTATCACACATGGATAGTTGTGAGTGATTTTCTTTAAATAAAAGGCCGAAAGGCCCAACGATTATTAATTTAACGCCATGAATGAAGAAAAGGTAACATGATGCTGAAACTAGCTTACAACCAAGGACTGCACACAGATAACGGAAAACATAGCTACCACAGAAATTACAGG
Source organism: Poa annua (assembly GCA_026929855.1). Lineage (NCBI taxonomy): Eukaryota > Viridiplantae > Streptophyta > Magnoliopsida > Poales > Poaceae > Poa > Poa annua. The sequence goes on from CM049434.1 coordinate 45,900,963, forward strand.
TGAACACAGAAGGTGGGCAACACCGAAGAGGGTGAGCACAAGCATGGCAGGCAGAGGTGTTGGGCCGGATCTCACTGAGAGCCCAGGGACACCAACACACGTGACACAGTGCTGAGACCAACTGCACCATCCAAGGTAGCACCACTAGCAAGATCAACACCGCCACTATCGACAAGCTGCAGGCAGGCTTAAACAGCAAGGCCTCAGGTAGGAAACACCGTGGTGCAGCACCAGAAACAAGCATGACTAGAGGAGGAGGCCGTGGGTGGCGTGAGGAGGATCTACCTGCGGGGTTGGGGGAGAAAAGTTGATCCACGGGAGCAGGATTTAAGAATGTGGGGAATAGAGTTTTCGGCAAAAATTTCATTGTGTGTGCAAGGATGTTTTTTCTTCTCGTGTGGAATGGGAGGGAGTGGGACGAAGCGACAACATAATGCTCTCAGAAAACGCAAATAAATTTTCCTTTTAGGTAGTAGAGATAGAGATAGGGAAGAGAAGAGATAGAGATTTGGAAAAGCCAAAGAACAATGTGGTAGTTTTTTTGTGAGCAGAACCAAAAAAATAGTACCAAAATTGAGATTTCTTAGAAATTGATAGTTTTATGCTAACTACTCACATAAATAAGTTACTTCATGGTAGACATAAGAGGGCCTTGTGCTATTATGGCTTCAGCAAGATCATATATATTTTATGTCGCTATATTTACTACTCTCTTCTTCACGGTACTCCTCCGTTTAGCTATATAAGGCCTCTTATGAAAAACTATTTGTTCCAAAAACAAGCAAGAAATAAGGCCCGAATCAAATTAATTAGGCTATAAAATTGATAGACATAACCATCCATGGGAGCGGGAGTCAAGAATGTGGGGAACAGATTTTTCGGCGACAATTTCATTGCGTGTACGTGGACGTTTTTTCTTCTTGTTTTGGATGGGAGGGACTGGGACGAAGCGACGACTTAATGCTCTCAGGAAACGCAACCAAAATTTCCTTTTAGATAGTAGAGATAGAGAAGAGATTGATAGAGATGGACAAGAGATAGAGATTTGAAAAAGGCAAAGAAAAATGTGGTAGTTTTCTGTGACCAGAACAATAAAAATAGTACCAAAATAGAGATTTCTTAGAAAAATGATAGTTTATGCTAACTACTCACATGAATAAGTTACTTCATGGTAGACATAAGAGGGACTTAGTGCTATTATGGTTTCAACAAGATCGTATATATTTCATGTCACTATATTTACTACTCTCTTCTTCATAGTACTCCCTCCGTTCAGGTGTATTAGCCTTTTATCAAAAGCTATTTATTCCAAAACGAGCAAGGAATAAGGCCCGAATTAAATTAATTAGGCCAATAAATTGATGGACCATAACAAGACCATGTAGGCAATAACCAGTGCATGCACGCAAGATTTTCGTGCCACCAATACATGTAGGAAAAAAGAAGATTGATTGGAACCAGTAAAAACAAACCTTGGTCACAATGCAAATTTTTTTTACTTTGTCATAATGCAATTCACTAGCCCAATACCCCTAAACGGAGGGAGTATAAAGTCCAATTAATCGCGTATTTAAGTCATACTACCTATTTTGTAACGTAGATTTTCATATTTTCTATAAATTGGATGTAGCGGAAGTATTACTTAATGAAGACTACATTAATTCGCCCTGCACTGGACCGAGATGCGAAATGGTTGAGAAGGTACTAAACTTCATTCTCCATCATTGCTAACATAGACATGGCCTTTGTGCCTATGTATAGTCTCCTTTTGGGCACAACACAACAAGTCTTATAGGAAGGAGTTGACATATTCGATAGCTGAAGCAAAGCGGAGAGTGAGTAAAGAGTTGTGTGGCTCCGTAGTATCATGGGAATACAAGGCAAATAGAAGGAATCCCGCAGTTGGACGTCACACTCAGGTCCAACCAAATCCAGATGGTCCATTGGGTTACTCTATGCACACAATTTTCACAGTGACGTCATCCCGCAGTTGGACGTCATGTTCTTGCCGCTACCATGATGTAGTAATGTGCTAGGTGCGCTTTGCTGCCCGGTGTTATTAGATTAATTACTTTGCAAGTGCAGAAGGTTGTTCTGTTTGGTTCCAATATATAGGTTTACATTTGATTAGGTCATCATATTTCACATATAGTCTACCATGTATTTGAGCCGTAGACAAAAATAAGAAAATTTCCATATGACACGTTTCTCTCCTAACTTCTTCCACTCTCTCCCGATACCCTTTCTTCATTGCTTACTTTCTTTTGCCACCTATCAATGATTTACAATCCGACTACAAACCCAAAAAGCACCAGTATGAAGAATAGTACCTCGAAGAAAATCCCCGCGTTGCTCTCACTCTCTTGGAGCGGCTTGGCTCGGCCGGAAACCCTAACCTCCGTGTCTCCAACGTCTTCTCCCTCGTCGCCCCCGCTGTCACCAGAGGAAGTCTACAGAAAAGCCCGCTCGATCGACGGCGGCGGCGGGTTGACTTCTCGTAGTTGATATCTTTGCAATATCAGTATATTCCTATAGAAAAAAAGTAATCCGAATGAAGCAATGCATGCTAATAAATCACAATCAACTGATTGACAATCATACGATCAACCTTGAAATGGTATCACACGTGGATAGTTGAGAGTGGTTTTTTAAATTAAAGGCCAAAAAGGGCCAGCATGAAATTAATAACGCCACGAACGGCAAACAGATACATGATGCTGAAACCAGCTTACAACCAAACACCACACACAGAAGAAATACAGAGCTACCACAGCACCAAAGGCGAGCAACGCCGAAGAGGGAGAACACAAGCAGGGCTGGTAGAGGTGTTGGGCTAGAGCTCACTGAGAGCCCGGGGACACCAACACATGCGACACACCTCTAAGACCAACTGCACCATCCAAGGTAGCACCACCAGCAGGATCAACATGGCCACTATCCACAAGCTGCAGATAAGCTCAAACAGCAAGGCCTCCGGATGGAAACACCGTGGTGCAGCACCAGAAACAAGCATGGCTAGAGGAGGAGGACGTGGGCGGCATGAGGACGATCAATCTATGGGGTTGGGGGTCCATGGGAGCAGGAGTCAAGAACGTGGGGAACATATTTTCGGCGACAATTTTGTTGCATGTACATGGACTTATTTTGTTCTCGTGTGGGATGGGAGGGAGTGCGATGAAGGGGCGATATAATGTTCTCAGAAGACACAACCAAATTTTCCTTTTAGGTAGTAGAGATAGAGATAGAGAAGAGAGTAGATTACAAGCGATAGAGATATAAATAGAAATAGAGATTTCAAAAACGAAAGAAAAATGTGGTAGTTTATTATGACCAGAACAAAAAATAGTACCAAAATAGAGCTTTCTTAGAAAAATGTTAGTTTTATGATAACTAATAATAAATTACTTCATGGTAGACATAGGAGGGCCGTGTGCGATTGTGGCTTCAACAAGATTGTATATATTTTATGTTGTTATATTTACTACTCTCTTCTTTATATTATAAAGTCCAATTAATCGTGTCTTTAAGTCATACTACCTATTTTGTAACGTAGATTTTTCATATTTTCTATAAACTGGATGTAACTGAATAATTACTTATTGAATACTACATTAATTCGCCCTGCATCGGACCTAGACGAGAAATGGTTGAGAAGGTATCAAACTTCATTCTCCATCATCGCCAACATTGACATGGCATTTGTGCCTATAAATTGTCTCCTTTCAGGCACAACACAAACAAGTCTTAGGAAGGAGTTGACATATAGATAGATGAAGCAAAACAGAGAGTGAGTAAAGAGTTTTGTGGCTCCAAGTGTCATGGGAATAGGAGGCAAACGGAACAAATCGATCTGCTGGAAGAAACGATTATGTCCAAGGAAATCCAGGTGCTGCATTAGGTTGCTATATGCACACAATTTTCTCAGTGACGCGATCTGTGACACTCGAGGAAGTTGGAGATATGTTGGGAAGTGTTCGTGCAAGCAGGACCATCTTGATGGCCTCCATGTTCTCGCCACTAGATTTGCTGCCCCGGTGCTATCAGATTAATGTGTTTGCAAGTGCAGCAGCTTGTCCTGTTTGTTTTCAATATATAAGTTTACATCTGGTACATTTGATTGGGTCATCAGATTTCACCATTTATATGAGCAGTATATAGTCAGATTAATGTGTTTGCAAGTGAAGCAGGTTGTCCTGTTTGTTTCAATATATAGGTTTGCATCTGATACATTTGATTGGGTCATCCCATTTCACATATAGTCTAGCACGTATATGAGCCGTATATACAAAAACAAACTTACATATGGCACCTTTCTCTCCTAACTTCTTCCACTCTTTCCCGATCCCCTTTCTTCCTTGCTCATTTTCTTTTGCCATCTATCAATGCTTGACAATCCGATTACAACCCAAAAAGTACCCGAATGAAGAACAATACCTTGGAAAAAATCCACGCGTTGCTCTCACTCTCTTGGGCCGGCTCGGCTCAGCGAGAAACCCTAACTGCCGTGTCTTGAGCGTCTTCTCCCTCGTCGCCCCCGCTGTCGTCGGTGGAAGTCAGTAGTCAAAGCCCGCTCGGCCAACCCCAACAAGTTGACTTCTCGTAACTAGTATATCTTTGCAATATTAGTATGTTTCTTTATAAAAAAAGGTAAACAGAATGAAGCAATGCATGCTAAAAATCACAATCAATTGATTGACAATCATACGATCACTGCACACAGACAACGGAAAACAGAGCTACCGCGGATATTACATGTGACCGAAGGAGAGCAACACCAAAAAGGGAGAGCACAAGCAAGACGGGCTGAGGTGTTGGGCCGGAGCTCACCGACAGCCGGAGACACCAACACACATGACGCACCGCTGAGATCAACTGCACCATCCAATGTAGCACCACCAGCAGGATTAACACCTCCACTACCCATAATATTGCAAGCTGCAAGCTATCATAAAAGGTAAAACCTTATTTCCAGTCATATTTCAGCTGTTTTCCATAGCTAATTCATGTTTATGGAACTATGATGGAAGGATCAATTTGACAAACAAATGCAGCACTACTGAACTATTTTTTTTTGGAAAAACTAACAACCCGATTCTGCATATTTGGAATGACCGAGTGAGGAGCAAATGGGCACAGATAAGAGAACCACCAACCTAGCATCCAACTTGACACATTAATACAGCTTGGAATCCAGACACTATTTTTTTTGCCACAGTTACGAATATGGTTTAGATGAATATGGTTTAGAACTTTAGATAATATATGTCCATATCCCAAAAGAACTGACTTTTCTCAGTACTATTCGGTGACTACACAACACGACTCATCAACTTATTCAGTTAGGCTATTTCAACCAAGAAAATTAAAGACGTTAATGATATGAGCCGCAAATTAATTAATCCCCAGACTTGTACCAATCAACAGTTCCAATATGAGTGAACATACGTGTGCATATGGGCGGGCGGCCAGCGAGATCGCACCGCTCGTGATCTTGGCGGTTGCGACTAGGCGGAGAAATTCTAGGACGGTAGCAGAAGCAATGCTGAATCACAACTGGTGCCTCGACGTTGGGCTATCGCCAGCTAGTCATGCTCTGGCTGGCGATTGGCGAGGTGGAGAGAGATGAACAGGAGGATGATAAATTCATCTGGTCAGCGGCGACCTCCGGGGTGTACTCGGCCAAGTCCACTTATGCAAGGCTGCAACAGGGCATGATCAGGGACATCATGGCAAAGCCGATATGGCGCTCCTTCGCGACGCCAAAGTGCAAGATTTTCAGCTGGCTGGCGCTGAGAGGGAGATTATGGACGGCGGACAGGAGAACACGCCACGGATTGCAGGAACAGACGGACCCTTGCTTTACATGCTTACAGGAGGAAGATACGGTCGATCACATTCTGGTTCAATGCCCATACGCGAAGGAGGTTTGGTGGAGATGTCTGACCGAAGTCGGCATACGCCTGGTAGAACCGCAGGATACGAGAGGGCTGCAAAACTGGTGGGAGAAAGCCAGGGTTCAAATTCACCGACGTGACAGGAGGAGGTTCGACACCCTTGTCATCCTCATCGCATGGCGGCTGTGGAAACAGCGTAATGCACGTGTCTTTGGGAACATCAGAGAGCAGGTCAGCCCGATCACGCTGATGGGTTTAATCAGGGAAGAGTTCTCGCTATGGGAGGGAGCGAGGAGGGGAGGGGGAGTTGGAGGTGCCCATGACGCAAGAGAGTAGGGTTTAGCTTGGTGTTGGAGAGTGGGTGTGTGGTGTTCGCTGATTGAATTGCCGATGCAATTGAATCAGCTCTTGTAATTGTTTGTTCCCCTTCTATATAGATAAGGTATGCCAGCCTTTGGCATACTCTCTAAAAAAGAACATATGTGTGCATCAATGAGGATAAGAGAGATGAAGAGAGGCTGTTCATCTTATACCTCAGATTTGGCGTTGATGTTGTCATGCTAGATGCTTATGTCGAGAGTACTTTCAGCAAGCGCTTCATCATCCAAGCTTAGAGATCGTTAGTAATAGTAGTAGCCAAACTAACCAATGGAAAATACATTAGACATATATTTAATAAAATCTGCATCCACTATTCAAAGCTATGAAATATATTAAGTTATTCTAGACTCATAGATTAGTTGAGAGTACACAGTAAAGCTCTGTCCTGATTTTTCAATATTAAAAGGTAAACAGAACCATTGAGGTACTGATGATTGTTAGCTGAAGTCTTCAGCTACGAATGACACACATAGCCTAGGGTTGAACCATAGTTTGATAACATGAATTAAAAGAGACAATGACCATTATATAATGTTTGGAGCAAGTATTTATCTTTCAAGAAGCCGAATGGAAAGAATAAATATATAAAGAGGAAAGAGCTAGGCCCTCACTAAAAAAACAAAAAATAATTTCCCTTCGACTGAACACTTACACCTGATGCAATAAATATCCTGGAGGAGGATCATATATAAATATAACTCTAACAAATAAAAATACTTCCGCTCCGCTATCAGTAAATGTACGCGGTAAAACTCTAGCATGTTACTTTAACAAAATTTAGGAGTAGAACTATGATTTTAACAACTAAAATAATTATTCTCTCTGATAGCTTTCTGATATCTAGTGACAAATTTGATTATAAGGTACAATTAACACTGAATATTTGATGCGTTGTTGATCATGTAATGACCCATTACTGAAAGTTAAATTTTCATTACCAACAGTCACTTCGCCGCATTGCTCAAAACCGTGAATGTTCAACATGGAAAGCTCCAAAAAGATAGCACCCACGGAAGTATGATACACCGGTGCACCGAACAAAGTATCTGAAAAAAAACTCTAGAGGTGATCAGTACATTTATTCTTTGACAATCAACAAAGTATGATACAATATCATATCATCTATTCATCCTACCCAACAGCAAGCATTTAACTGGTAAGAGGGCTCAGGTCTACTGGAACTACTTGACAATGAATATTTCACAAATGAGATATACATTCATTTCTTTTTTATTAGAAAAGGGGAAATCCCCAGCCTCTGCATCGGTTGATGCACACAGCTGAAATTATTACAAAGTTCAGGAAGTTCTCAAAGTTTACAAATCAAGCATCGCATAAGGTTGAGACATGTATCAACCATCTAAAAAGGGACAACATATACATTCATTTCTAATCTTGTGAAATCACACTATCAGTGTACAATGATGAAGTGTATTACATATATGGCATATCATACGCCTTCTAGAGGCTATAACCAGAACTATTTTTGATATTCTAGTTTGCCAAGTAAGAAGATACACCAAGCAATATAAACCACCCTTGACAAAATTGCATACCAAGGAACAAATATTTTCTAGGTTCTGAAACCTATAATTGGTGCAATGCTTCACCCAAGTGCCCATACCCTGGCAACATATCAGTTGGGCGAGATCGGACATGCATTTGCTGCTAGTGGATCGCGCATTCTGCGCAGGCAGAACTATTTTCCATTTTGGAGATCACTAAGAAGATACTTAGTCAGTTAGACTCAATTTACGCAATATATCCGGTCTTTGTTGCAATTTTATCTATATACAACTCATAATAACTTTCTAAGAGCTTAGCTGCATCCATATAAACCAGCTTAGGTTGTATTCATCTGTTCAAGTATTGAAGACAAATAGCTAACAATGAGAACTCCTGATGCAATTTGAGGTATACAATTTTGGGAAGTGGTACATATAACTTTCTAAGAGCTTAGATGCATGCATATAAACGAGCACAGCTGTCATCAGATGATGCAGCATGGAGGTCTTCACACAAGGAAAGTCGTAGTTTACCATCGTTCTACTGACATAGACTGGATTAAAGTTAAACCAATAACGGCTAATGCAGTTCTCATTGAAGAAGCAGATATAATGAAAGTTATCAGGAGGTGCATACCTGCATTAATGATGTTAAGTTGGATTTATGTAATCCTAGGCGATGTAGCTAAATTTTCACTTGTACATGTGTCACAGAAGAGGTGGTGCTCAAATAGCTAGAGTAAGAAGAAAATGCAGTTTGTTCAATCTTCTGATCTGAGGTGAGCATAGAAAGAGATCATATAGGAGGCGGCAGGTCACAAACTGCACTTTATTACTGGTATTTCCCTTTCAGCATCATTCTACATAGGATCAGACGTAATCAATCAAACCTACTACTACTACTACTATAAGTAGCATATGAAGGTCTGCGCGCGCGAGCCTTTGCTAGCCTCAAACATTACCGGTCATGCACCACAACTAAAGCATCACTTGTCATATACTCCTACTCAAACTGAAGTAACAGAGGTAAAGTTTCATTGACTGGCAGCAAAAGAGGATCAGATCTAATCTGCTTCAAGGCAAAATCAGGAGAAAGGGATGAGGGGAGATCACCGGTGCTTATTCCATGGCTGCACACATGGCAGATGCAGACAGGGGCTCCCAAATCCATGGTGACATTTCCCCATGCGAGCTCTTTAGAGAGGAACCAGGCCGATGAAGCGGGGCAGAAGCGCCCAGGGCGGCCCTTACCAGGGACGGCCGCGAGCTTGGAGTTGGGGATCGAGAAGCTGACGGGCTCAACGGCGGAGCCGCGCGTGCCCTTGCAGGTGGACAGTCCCGCCATCTCGGCGCTCCCCACCAGGCCACCAGCGCCCGCGGTCGCGAGGCTGGGCCTAGGTTTCTCTGCCGGCGGCTTGGGCTACGCGGGGGTTTGGGGCGGCGGGATCGATTCGACGGCGAGTTTGTCGATTTGATAAGCGGCGACGGGGAGGGGGGGGAGGGCAGCGGCGGCGGAAGCGTATGGTGGAAGTCGAGGAGGATATTGATGGCCTTGGTGGGGTCGTCGCCGGCCATTTGGAGCGCGCGGATGATGTCCATCTCCGGCATCCCCTCGCCATTCGCCAAGCACTACCCGCACCGTCGCCACCTGCTCCTCTCTCCTGCTCTCTTTCCCGCGCGACTGACTGACCGAGGAGACGAAGAAAAAAAAACAGAAACACGCAGGAGGATACGACACGTAAGCAGGGTAGTCACCATGGACCACAAGGCAGCGACTATAAATCGCAGATGGCCTGAAAGCCCTCCCGGGCATAAAGGTTGTACTACATCTGGTCCAGGAATATGGGCTCCATATATGGAGTTTCCATAACCATGGAGGGGGTGAGGCAAGTGTCTACTAAAAGAAGCTGAACAATTGTCGGTTATGTGTGACGCAGATGTGGGGGTTATTATCTATTCTATTGATGGCAAATGTTTGAAGCACTGTAGCCCACCTGGGAGTAAGTTTTTTTTTCTTTTTTAATTAATTGGACAGCTTTTACAAAAAACAAGAGTGCTAGAAACGGAGGCAACATGCGTGCCTCGTGCATCCGTAGTACTTACATTTTTATCGTGTAGACTATGTATTGACCGGTACCTTTATCGTACAACTTTATACATGATGTAAGCATCTTTTTTTTTAGAATACAATACAGTGGGTTTCCCCACTGCTTATTTTAAATTTTATAAATGAAAGGGTAGCAAACTGTACAGAGAGTTAGGGCCATAAGCCCCTAGATTACAATCTATACAAATGAATCAACCCAGGCCGATAAACCCTGGTAAGATTTTCTAGTGGCTTTATATACAAGGATAGCCATTTCCTCCTTAAACTTCCTCCGGCAACGGTAAACACTAGGGTTGATCTGTTTAAAAATGAAGTCATTCCGGGTAGTCGAAATAGCCCAAGAGACCAGTATAATTATGTCCATAGAGAATTTTTGAGCAATGTTGTCTCGGAGGCTCTGAATGATGTTTTCAATCGGTTGTTGCAAGACTAAAGCAGCATCCCAATTAGGGCAAAGGTATTTCCAGCAGAGAGTAGCGAAAGGGCATTCAAAGAAAAGGTGGTTTCGAGTTTCCAAAGTATCACCATTGCATAGCTCACAGAAGTATGAAGGCATGAAGAAATTCTTCCTTTGCAAGAGCTCTCTAGTGTTCAGACGATTTTGAATGAGTAGCCAGAAGAAGACCTTGTGCTTTTGAAGACAGCAAGTCTTCCAAGTCTATTTGAGAGCTGGGCAAACCACGGGCTGTTTTAACATGAGCTTATAGGCTTTGGCAACGTGGAACTTCGAGGAATTATTAAAAGCACTCCAGATATCTGATTCATTTTGAAGATCACAGGAGGCCAATAAAATCTGAAACTCAAGGAAATCCGAGTATGCCTCAACAGACAATGGCAGGTGAAAAAGATCAGATAAGTCATGGCTGAGAACCGCCTCTCTCAGAGAAATGTGGGGGTTCTTCGCGAAGGAATACAGATGTGGCCATTGAACCTTAAGAACAACAGTGTGCCAACCATCTTGCCACAACATAATCGTGTGCCCACTAAAAACAGTGCAGGAGGCCATAGACTTGTAAGTTTGCAGTGATTTGAGACAATCTCTCCACCAGAAGGAGGCCTTTTTGAATGAACAGGAGATCATGTTGATAATAAGCTTCCCAAACAAGATTAACCCATGGTAAATCAGAACGATTATAGAATTTATGGAGATGCTTCATCAAGAGGCACTCATTTTGAATTTCCAAGTTAATTACCCCGAGTCCTCCCTGATCCTTTGGCTTACAGACCATGTCCCAAGCATCAAGAGGTGGGCTCTTCTTGTCAGAGTCTTTGTCTCTCCAGAGACAATGTCGCCTGTATTTATCAATCTCAACCAGAACCCATTTGTAAACTTTGAGGGTGCAGAGGTAAAACATGGGTAAGGAGGAAAGAACTGAATTGAGGATTCTCAGTTTACTGCCGTAATCCAAGTACATTGCACAAGAAGGCAAGCGCCTCTGGACAGTCATAATGAGCGGCATGAAACCAAGAAAAGAGTTTCTGGACAGTCACATTGATGGGAATAAGATTAGATTTTGCATAGTTCACTCTTAGCCCAGTGGCGTCTCCAAATCGTAGTAAAAGATCCTTGAGAAACAGTAGCTGCGGGACATCAGCTTGCATGATTATTAAAGTGTCATCCGCATATTGCACAATAGGAAAATCAGTGCTGCACTGGATCGGAAGAGGTCGAATGAGGGACCCCTGCTGCATAGCATCATTGATTAGACTCTGTAGAAGATCAGCAGCCAACACAAAGAGGAGGGGAGACAGAGGATCTCCTTGTCTAACTCCTCGTTTACATTTAAAGGTGGCACCGGGTACACCATTGAGCAGAACTGAGGAGGTGGCCGAAGACAAAATTTGCTCAATCCATTTACACCACCTGGGCCCAAAACCCTTTTTTCGAAAAACTTCCAAAATGAGTGAATGCTCCACTTTGTCGAAAGCCTTTTCAAAGTCCAGTTTTAGAATTACATCTTCCTTTTTTGACTGATGCATGGCACATGTGTAGATATTCAAAGGACCATGCAAGACAGTCTTGAATCGTCCTAGACTTGATGAATCCATATTGATTTGCGTGGATTAGTTGCATGATCACGGTTTGCAGTCTGTTCGCTAAGAGCTTAGTGAGTAGCTTGAGAGTGCAGTTAAGCAGAGAGATAGGTCTATAGTCATGAACAGTCCCAGCATCAGGCTTTTTAGGAACGAGGGTGATGAAGCAGCTGTTGATACTCTCAAGACATAAACCCCCGTGATAGAATTGGTCACAAAGGTCATAGAAGTCCTTTTTAATAAAAGGCCAACATTTTTTGGAGAAACTCTGCATTAAAACCATCTGGCCCGGGTGATTTGTTGCGGGGAAAGTCAGCGACAACTGCATCAATTTCAGTGTGAGAGAAGGGTTGCTCCACGAAGGCCAAGTCTGAGTTATTTGCGAGCAATCGATCCAGATCAAAGCCAATGGTGGTCTGCTCAGATTGACCCAAGCGCCCCCGAAAGGACTGCAATAGAAGGGTTGCTTTAGCATCATGATCCGAAATAGCTTCACCATCAGAGTTTGTCAAAGTGGCAATATGGTTCCTCCTTTTTTGCATCGTAGCCAAAGAGTGAAAAAAACGTGAGTTGGTATCTCCCAACGTGACCCATTTGATTTTCCCACGCTGCTTCCAGTAGGCAAGCTGTTGCTTGAGAAGAGAGGCGAGGTGATCTTTTAATTTATTTCTCAGAGAAGCTTCATCATTAGTTAGAAAACGATGGTTTTCCACAGCATCCAACAGGGCAATAACAGCATTAAGATCTGCGATATCTTCTTTCAGAGAAGACAGCGAGCGGGCCCAGGTTTTAAGCACCTTTCTTAGAATTTTAAATTTAGCCGAAATTCATCCGCATAGTAAACAGACTCAAACCATGTTTTTTCCACCAGGGGCAAAAAGCCCGGTATCTCAAGCCATCTATTCTCAAATCTGAAGATGTTGCTTTTCGGAAGTGTGGTTTGGATGGAGACCACGCAGGGCACATGATCAGAAGTGGTCATGGATGTAAGCATCTACCTGGCTTTATAATCAAATGGTAAAAAAAGACTGTGCTTTGAGTTTGTATCTGGCATCAGACTCCCAGTTTTAAAACACTAGAATATAACGATACTCGGAGCGTTGCAGCGGGTATCTCTTAATATATGAAATTTAATGAATATAAAACTTCACTTAATTGGCACATTATTTAATTTTACAATTACATAGCGGAATGGTGCAATCTTATTATTATTGAACGAAAAAGTGAACAATTTAATGGCTAAAGAAAAATTCGGATCTTGTAGAATTAATTCATCTACCAATCGGTAAACGATTTGATTACGAAGAGGCATAACATGTCTTGTAGGGTTTTTCGGAATCCAATGATCTTTCCAAATATTGATCTTTTCACCTTTACCCAGCCTCATGCATGTTTAAATGTAGCTAGCCCAGCAATAATACTCTCCCAAGTAAAAGAGAAGCTCTTCTTTGGTCATGCCTTCAACAAGTCACCATGAGGGTAATATTTAGTCCTTAGTACTCTTGCGCATAAAGATTTCGGTTTCTCTAGCAGTATCCAGCATTGTTTCACCAACATAGCAAGACTAAAACAATGTAAATCACGGAATCCCATACCTCCCATCTTCTTTTTAATACACGTCCACCACCATGCGAACCAATACATTTTCTCTTGATTATTTGTGTCTCCCCACCAAAAGCTAGTCATAGCATCATTTATCTCCTTACAGAGTTGTTGAGCAATCTTAAAAACCCCATTGCAAACACCGGACTAGATTGGACAATTGCTTTTAACAAAATCTCCTTTCCACCCATTGAAAGCATTTTTTTCCTTCTACCCTTAAGTCTTTGTATCTCCAACAGATACACAAAATTACTAGTCTTGTCCAAGCTGACCATAGAACAAAATCCAAGATATTTATCGAAATAGTCTCAGTCATAATATTCAACTCTTCATAAATTTCAGCTTTCAACACAACGTCCACATCGGGGCTAAACAATATGATGCATTTTGCCTCACTCACCATTTGTCCCGAGCTTGCACAATATTTAGTAAGTACTTTTATCAATGAGGTTGCATTAATCAAATTTGTCTTCATAACTATAAGGGAGTCATCAGCAAATAATAAATGAGATGCCGATGGTGCATTTCTGCACACTCGAACACCTTTGATGCCACAAACCTCCTCTTCATGAGCCAAAGCACTAGATAAACCCTCTTCACAAATAAGGAATAAATAGGGTGATAGAGGATCCCCTTGACGGAGTCCTCTAAAAGGAATAAGTTCACTTGTCAATTCATCATTAACCCGTACCTTATATCTGACTGATCGCGCACAAGCCATAATAATCTCAACAACCTCTATATGAAAACCAAGTTGTATCAACATACGCTCCAAGAAAATCCATTCGACATGATCAAAAGATTTATCATGAAAGTCCATCTTTACCGCACAATATCTCTCCTTACTCTTCTTTTTATTTTTGTTCGTGTGAATGCTCTCATATACGAGAAGTATATTATCTCTAAGCAATCTCTCGGGCACAAAAGTGCTCTGTACTGTGCGATCCCACTCCGAGTTATTTCTTCTAGTTCTTTTTTTTGCGTTTTTTATCTTCCGTTGTGGTTCTTTCAACACTGTGCGATCCCACTTGTGCAAAGATCATGCACTAACGCTAACCTTCCTGCCAGTCCATTATTCTGATTCTCATAGTTTGACGCCTCTCACGCTCCTTCTACAATATCATGAAAATTTGCCCCCTTGAGCCATCTTGCTTCAAGCCGAAATATAGATTGTCTTCTTGCTTCCTGAATCGGTCTCCAATCGTTAAATTGGACGGTGATCAGACCTATCGTAATCTAGATTTTGGATCACAACATTCTCCTTTTCCTACCAATTAACAAAGGCAAATGCTCTATCAAGTCTCTTTCTTATGCCAGCCCAATGCCAAGTGAATTTATCACCCACATAACTGATGTCAGTCAAGTTAGAATCGGCTAAAACATCCGTGAAATCTTGCATGAACTGAATTGGCAGTGGGTTTTCCCCCCTCTTTCTCAAAAGGATAAAGAATTTCATTTAAATCCCCCATTAGCAACCAAGGCATAGTGGATACCTTATGTAGATCTCTAATTCTTTGCCAAGATAAATATTTCTCAGCCCACCTTGGCTCCCCATAGAAGCCTGTAAACCTCCATATATTCTCCTGGCCAGCTCCAATTAATGAAAACATCAATCAAGTTTTTAGTTTTATAATGCAATGATAAAACAAACTCCTTCTTCCATAACAATAAAAGACCACCTTTCCGCCCATCACTAGACACAACCTCCTTATAATTCATGTTTAACCTCTGACGCAGGCGTTCCGATGGCAACTCATCAAGATGGGTCTCCATAAGAAATAATACGTCCGGATTAAAGTGCTTCTAGATCTCCACAAGCGTCGTAATAGCCGTAGTTTTTGAAAACCGCGGTTGTTTAAACTTAAGAGTTTCATTGCGTCCAGCCAACCTCCTCGGAGGTCGCCGATATCATTTGATTTGAAACATCCGTGTTGTCCTTCCTGATCCTTTTTGGTAACTGAACTTTCCTAGGTGTGTTGTCAACATATTCAGAATTCTGTGATTTTTTGCTGGCTCCAATATATTCACCAAACTCGCTACTGTGTCAGTTAGACCTTCCCCAGTACGGTGCAGAAATATCAGTACCCAAACCATCATAAGTCAAACGCTTCCTAAGGTTTATCCGATCCACTATATTTGTAATTGGATGAAAGAGATTGAAGAGAAAGGGTTGTCTTCCCTTACCTAAGAGATGATATTTTAAAAACTAAGATAATGCTATTTTATCCATTGTACCACATGCTCTCCCTAATTAACATAATTTCATACCAAAAATTAATTAATTCTCATTAATTGCTAATTATTACAATAAGAGATAACAGATTGTACAAATGATATTTATTGCCTTTTCTAAACGACGTGGAGGGTTAAGAGAAAACTTGTCTTCTCTACCATTATACATGCCTTTATCATATATGTTAGACGTGGTGTGCATGACACATCTAGTCAGACTAAATCAAGAAGGATTCTAATTAGTTTAGATTATTTTCTAAATTATAATCTGCTTACTTGCAAACAAGCCACCTTCCTGTACTATATTATCCCATCAAGAGAGGTCCAATCAAATCTAGGTGCAACAATTGCAACTGCCATCATGATATGAAATTAGGTTTCAATCCTTTCTCCCCACTACGGCTTAGTGATATGCATAGGGTAAATTGAACTACATACTTATCAGGCACAACAATTTGAAGTATATACACTATAAGATAACAAAGAGTTTGCTTTGGCAAAAAAAAAAGTAGTTTTGTTTTCCCAGTGTGTTACAGTAACATACATATATACGACTATCGAGTACACAAAACAAACAAGTTCCTAACGTAAATGGCGTTCATGTACTCTTGACCTCTTATTTAACATAGTGTTGTACGGTCCTTACATAAGAAGAGTGCAGGACGAAGGAAAAAAAGATTCTCAAACAGACAGTGCACTATTTTTTCTTGATATGCCATCAAACCTTAAGAAACCAACTCAGCTTGTCCCTTTTTTTGTTGCACCAAATATATCAACACTGCAGTCTGAATAGGGTGACCTAGTTTGCACCAGAGAACAACACATGAATAACTCTCATGTGTAGTAATTTGTATTCCATATGGTTAACTGGTTTGCACCAAAGGAGTCGGCTCCAGATTTAACCAAAGATCAAATCGTAAAGAGAAAAAAGGTAACACCTAGACACATTATCTACTTTCGCATATAATATTGCATCTGAGAAAAACCATATGAGTTATTAGCCTTACTCAAAAGCTCTAACTAATGGAGTCTTACGAAGTGAACACCAAGAAATTGTAGATGACACTAATAATATCTAAATTAGTAGAACACACAGTTGAGAAACAGAGTTTGGAAAGATAAATTATAGCAATATACTAATCAGTAAAAGCAATGCGGTATACCTGCCACTCATTCGCCAAACTTCTGTCGTGCTTGAACTTTGCCTTGCACAAACCTTGGTTGTTTTCATTAAAGCTGAAAATGTAGAATGAATGCATGTATAATTTAGAAAAAGGAAATCCACAACACCGAAGTGGAAAGAAAGGAAAATATGAAATTATCCTTTTAGTGATATAACATGATACACAATTGCTAGCCTTAATAAGTTGATATTTAAAATCTGTTTTGAATGTATTACCCCTATAGACTAATCCTGTTGTCAGAATAGAAAACTCCATCATCAATACCGCTAAGTAAATAGCTAACTAAAAACCAAAAATCAGAGCAAAAGGGTCAATTAAACCGTCCGAACATATAGGATATGAAGGCTATTGGAGTACTTATGTAACTATTAAGAAGATAATGTAATTTCCACCTCCAAGGGTTTACCTTTGTGTTAATCAACTCCTACATGGAACCAATATGACATCGATAGCTGAAGGAAAAACACTGTGGAATAGGAATCTAGTAGTAGAGAAAGGAATTGAATTAAAAGGTTATCGTAGCCACTAAATTTTTAAGGAGCGGCTTCAGCAATGTAAATTGGGGGTGTGACTGATGCTATCCCCACACACTTCCTGACCTCATAATATAATCAATGAACAGTCAGGAAATTTGCACGCCATGGTTACCTCCTTATCACTCAAGGAGTTGTTCTTCCCCAAACTAACATCCTCCTAAATCAACAACCAAAACAGATTAACTGGCCAGCAATCTCACCAACCATTTAATTGAACGTGATAAGGTGCACACCCTCGCTGCTTGTCATTTTCCCTAGTGAGGCTCATATCAATATTCTCTTGCGATCAGCAATTAACTGAGATTAAGCAGAGTAGCAGATAGCAGTGAGCGACTTGCAGCAAGGAGTAGTTGTAAACCTTTGCCTGTTGAGAGGTTGCAGCGCCGTCGTCCCTGTCCATAGTAAGGGACTGCCTGAGCGTGCTGCCGAGGTCGATGATGATGCTGGGCAGCCTCTGGATGTCCCATCCGAGGACGCGACAGACGGAGGCAGCGAGCGTGCAGTGCGCCCGGCGCTTCTCACAGCACGTAGCAGCGCGCCTCTCCCCACAGTTCCCCGTCGCGAGATCGCGGCCGCGTCCGGCTAATGGTCTGCCGCCGCCGCTACCACTGGTCAGGACGGGTCGAAGAACGGCGGAGAGCGAGGATGGCGGCCTGCTCCTCCTCGCCGAGGCAAGAGGGCTTCCTCCGGCGCATCTGGCAGCGCTGGTTGGCTCGGGGTCGGGCGAGCGACGCCGAGGAGGAGAACACAACCATGGTGGAGGGAGAGTGGGGGCGGCGGCCATGGGTGTGGGAAATCAGCGGCGGCCAGCCGCCCTGGGAGGCGTCCGCGACGGGGAAGAGGGGAAATGAGGAAGAACGCGATCTAGGGTTACGGCCTGCTCTTTATACCGAGGGTCGATGCGCAAATGTAGGGGAACGCAGGGGCTTCTGTGCAAAACGGACACACGGGCCGTCGGATAGTCGTCGGATCATCAACGAATGGCGCGGATCGGGGCGGGCAGAGGCTGAACCCGTGCGTACGAAACACCGAACCAAACAAACGAAGCACTGTAGAACACTGTACATAGCTACAGGGAACAATGTAGCTTGCTACAGTGCCCGATCGCTCACGGCTCGCGAAACGGGCTGTCTTTCATATAGTTAGTAATTTTCTGCTGTCTGCAGGTTCCTCTTGGTCTAGTGCAGGGGATGGTCTGGGTCACGTGCGTGGTGTGGCCGCCTCACAAAATCGGCCGAGTCGACAAGAGGATGCCGCCCAGAAGGAAGGGTCATGCCGCAGCGACAATTTTAGTCTCTCTTTCCTCGGTTGGTTGTCCTGCAGTTCTATTTTCTCAATTGTAGTGCATGTAACATGAATGGCAAAAAGCCCATCAACTGATAAAGGTAGCAAAGTAGGGGTCTGACTTTGGTTCAGTGACAGTTGGGTCCTGCATTTAGTGGGACCCACGAGCCAGTGACTCAAAGTCAGGGAAAAGATGGAGGGGTAAAGTCAGAGAATCCGTCTAGAATTTCTTCTCGGATTGTACCAACACATGCCGGTTTCACGGCTGTTGTAAGAAGAAATTCGTTCATTGTAAGAGTTTGCAGTACTGAATATTTTTAAGGAAGGAAAAACACCGATGTATATAGATAGGACTTAGCGTCTTAGGCTCTTAGCTGATATGTGAAAAGAAGATTTTTGCCGTCTGCGGCTGAAACGTGCTGTGATTTTTCACGAGGGAGTGGCAGTGGAGGGCGCGCCTACTGCTTCGGCAGTAGCGGTGTCCGGGCATCGGCCCCAGGTGCTGCTGCCGCCACAGCCCTTCTGGCAAGCAGGCGGGGCTGCGCCGGTGCTGTACTGGAAGCGGCAGCGGCTCCCGGAGGCCTCCGGCCTCCCCCCTGCGGTAACCTCCACACATGCGCGCCATCAGGTGAGGTCTCGTATGCAATCGCATCCGCTCCTCCTCTCCTTGTTTGGTACCGCGTGATTCGGGTCCTTTTCTTTGACCAAATTTGTCGGTTGATTCGGTGTCTCTGTTCGTTTTGTTCCTCGAGGGTGATTGATCGTAGTCATGATTAATTTTGGCAGTGCGTGTTAGTCACTTCTGTTCTGATCCAGCGTGAGGAATAAACGTTTGGGATTCGTGAAGCCCGTCAAATGATTTGGTCGCAGTCACGCTAATTAGTGTGCTGCAGACTAGTCCAAGTTCTAACAAAATTCTCTGATGATGCAATCTTCATTTTTTCAACAAACAATCTGTGTATCATCTTGATATCTCTGTCTGTTACACATGTGCTGAAGACATGAGGGCTGAGGGCCAGAGTCTCTCCGGTGTGTCATCTGCATGTGACAGGATGAGCAACCCAAGCCGTAGTTCATGAATCCTGAAAATTCAATCTTCCTGCACCATCTGATTGAGAGTGGTTTGTCAATATTACAGTACGCAGATGACACTATATTATTTATGGAACACGATTTGCATAATGCATTAAATATGAAACTCATATTATGTATCTTTGAATAGGTTTTGGGGCTAAAGATCAATTTTCATAAGAGGGAGATTTTTTGTTTCGGCAAAATAAAAGAGGTGGAGGAACAATACAAACAATTTTTTGGTTGTGGGACTGGGTCTCTACCTTTCAAATATCTTAGGGGTTTCGATTCATTATTGGAAACTATTAAATTATGAATGGTATTCAGTTGAAAGCCGTTGCGAAGGCAAACTTGGATGCTGGAGAGGGAAAATATTGTCTTATGGGGATCGCTTGGTACTTGTTAATTCGGTATTAACAAGTTTACCGATGTTTAGGTTATCTTTTCTGGAAATACCTAAAGGGGTATGAAAAGATTAGATTTCTATAGATCACGATTTTTTTCGACAGATTGATGAAAACAAACATAAGTATAGGTTTACTAAGTGGAATATCATTATCGCCCAAAGGATCAGGGTGGTCTAGGTGTCAAAGTGCTAGAACTCAAGAATAAATGTTTACTCAGTAAATAATTGTTTAAACTTTTAAATGAAGAAGGGGTCTAGTAGGAGCTTCTGCAGAACAAATATCTTCCTAGCACAACTTTAGCTAATGTTGAGATGCAACCAAATGATTCACCATTTTGGAAAGGTCTCATGAGGGTTTTTTTTTAACCGTAACGACAGGAGCTCTGTCTTTGCATTATAGAAGGGGGAAAAGCGGGCTACAAAAGGCTGGTGATCAAGCAAATTGAAACACAGCCAAACACCCACACACACACACTGGACTATCCTAGGCTAAAAGCAGCCCTATATCTGTTAATCTCTTGCCGAGCCAACTCGGCAACCACGTTCGCCGTGGCTTTTGTATCTATAAAAATTCTTCGGTTTCTCTCATTCCATATATTCCAGACTATGTACATCGCTGTAGTGATCTGTCTTTGCGCATCCGAACCTGTCAAAAGGTTAGTTCCTTCCCACCAGGTGTTTACGCACGAGGCATTCAGGGCAATGTTTGCGATCTGTTGATCCTGCGCCATGAATTGAGTCCACACCTCCTTGCTATAAGGGCATCGCAGACAAAGGTGGTCTACATCCTCCAAAACCTGATCGCAAAGGAAACATTTGTCATCGTGAGTCCAGCCTCGTCTCGCCAGCCTATCTGCCGTCCACAGTCTGTTCTGAAGGAGTAGCCAGACAAAGAATTGAGTTTTCTCCTCAGCTTTGGTGCGCCAGACCATCTCCAGGGCAGGACATTCGATGCGGCCACGGAACTGGGCATCGTACGTGGAACAAGGCGAGTATGTCTTGTTGGCTGAGTTGATCCAAGAGACATAGTCCCTGTCCGCAGAAAGCTGCACCTCCTCGACCCGATCCCACAAAGACACAAACAGTTCCAGGTCCGCAACATTATCGATGCGATGCAAGCCTCGCATCCATCTACCGTTGATCAGAGCCTCTCGCACCGTCAGATTCTTGCGGAAGGCAAGTTTGAAAAGATTAGGTGTCATTGTTCTCGGTGCCTGTCCCTGCAGCCAGTGATCGTGCCAAAACTTTGCGAGGCCACCGTTCCCAATCTTCATGTCAGTGCAAGCAGAAAATAAAGCTTTGTCAGTGTCGTCGCATGGCACATCCATTCCTTTCCATGGACGATCAACATCGTCCCAGCTATGCCACAGCCAGCGAATGCGCAAGGCGCGGCTGTGAGCAGCAACATCTTTAATACCAAGGCCTCCGAAACACTTTGGAGCGCAAATCTTCTTCCAATTGACCAAACACTTTGCTCCGCTGGCCTCCTCCTCCGCACTCCACGGGAAACCTCTCCTCAACTTATCGACCTTCTTGATGAACCATTTATCAGCCGGGAAGGCAGTTAGAAGATAGGTTGCCTTAGCTATGATGACCGCGTTGACAAGCCTCAATCTTGCAGTGCGATCCATCAGTTTTCCCTTCCACATCTTCAGCATGCCGGCCATCTTGTCTAGGACGATTTGCATTTCAGCTCGGCTCGGCTTTCTGAAACCAAGTGGCAATCCCGGGTAGGTGCACGGGAATTCAGTAGTCGTGCCGCCAAAGCCTTCCAGAATATCAGCGATGTTCAGTCCTGTACAAGCAATCGGATAGGTGACACACTCTTGGATGTTTGTTTTTAGCCCAGAAGCATCACCGAGAACCTCCAGGATTCGCTGCAGCGCCACGACATCACTGCGGATAGGATTGACGAATACAGCGGCATCATCTGCATAGAAACTCGCACGAAGCCTTGCAGATTCCAAGTGCAGGTGAGATAGAATATGGTGGTCAGTCGCCAGTTTCAGCATCTGCTGCAGAGGCTCGAGAACGAGAATGGAGAGCATTGGCGACAGAGGGTCCCCCTGGCGGAGACCTTGATACGTCTCAAACGTATCTATAATTTCTTATGTTCCATGCTTATATTATACCAATTGCTACATGTTTTATATACACTTTGTGTTGTTTTATGCATTTTCTGGGACTAACCTATTAACAAGATGCCACAGTGCCAGTTTCCTGTTTTCTGCTGTTTTTGGTTTCAGAAAACCACTTAAGGAAATATTCTCGGAATTGGACGATTTTTATGCCGAAGTCCCTATTTTTCCCGACACGTTCCAAAAGTCTGAAGAGGAAACGAAGAAGGGCACCGAGGCGCCGTCATCACGTGGGGGCGCGGCTCCCCCCCCCCCCCCCCCCCCCCGCCGCGCCAGCACCTGATGACGTGGCCTCGGGCCTCCACCGCCTTCGCCCTTTCGCCTACAAATACCCCCCGACAATACAAGACCTAATACCCGAACACTTTTCCACAAAACCTAACGGAGCCGCCGCCGTCGTCAACCCTAGTTCGGGAGGGTTCGGAAGCTCTTCCCGGCACCCTGCCGGAGAGGGGAATCATCACCGGAGGGCTCTACATCACCATGCCCGCCTCCGGACTGATGCGTGAGTAGTTCATCATTGGACTACGGGTCCATAGCAGTAGCTAGATGGTTGTCTTCTCCTATTGTGCCATCATGTTTAGATCTTGTGAGCTGCCTATCATGATCAAGATCATCTTTATGTAATGCTACATGTTGTGTTTGCTGGGATTCGATGGATATTGAATACTATGTCATTTGCTTCATAATATATCATGTTGTGTGTTGTTTATGATCTTGCATGCTCTCCGTTGCTAGTAGATGCTCTGGCCAAGTAGATGCTTGTGACTCCAAGAGGGGGTATTTATGCTCGATAGTGGGTTCATGTCTCTATTTAATCTGGGGTAGTGACAGCAAGCTCTAAGATTGTAGATATACTGTTGCTACTAGGGATAAAACAGTAGTACTTTGTCTAAGGATAATTGTATTACTTACATTACACACTTTGCCTAATGCAATAATCTGTTGCTTGCAACTTAATACTGAAAGGGGTGCGGACGCTAACCGGAAGGTGGATTATTAGTCATAGATGCGGTTGGAACGGTTTATGTATATTGTTGTAATGCCCAAATGAATCTCACACTAGACATCATGACATTAGTATATGCATCATTATGCAGCTCTTTATTCTATCAATTGCCCAGCTGTAATTTGTTTACCCACATGTATGCTATTATTATTATTTATGGAGAGACACCACTAGTGAACTGTGGACCCCGGTTCTTTTCTTTAAACTGATAATACAACCAACTGCAAACTGTTACTTTCATTCTCTGCAAACATCATCTTCCACACATACGTTTAATCCTTGTTACAGCAAGCCGGTGAGATTGACAACCTCACTGTTGAGTTGGAGCAAAGTTTCTTGATTGTGTTGTGCAGATTCCACCTCCCTGCAACAACACTTTTCTGGCGCCGGGGAGACCTTCGTTGTGTTCTTCATCTCCTACTGGTTCGATAACCTTGGTTTCACAACTGAGGGAAACTTGCTACTACGCTCATCACACCTTCCTCTTGGGGTTTTCCAACTCCTCACACCCGTGAGCATCAAGCAATTTTCTGGCGCCGTTGCGAGGGAGATCAAGACACATCTGCAAGGGGAGTCTCTCACTTCCCAATCTCTTTACTTTGTTTTTGTCTTGCTTAGTTAAATTTTATTTCCTGTTTTGTTTGCTATTAAATATCAAAAACACAAAAAAAAATAGTTACTTGCATTTTATTTACTTTGTTATTATCTTGTTTGCTTCTTATTAGCAAAAACACAAAAAAATTAGTTGCTTGCATTTATTTTTGTATTTCGGTTTGTTATTATGTCTATTTATTTATTTGCTATCAATGTCTACTCTCTTTGAAACAAAATCTTATTGTCTAAGCGGGTTCACGGAGGAACAGAAAAATTATTATGAGGAATATCGCTTGTCTCAAAAAGGGAAATATTTATGGGAACAAATAATTAGGTTGAATTATTTTTCTAAGAACTTGTGTTCTACATATGATGAATCCTACTGCTTTAATGAATCTTTTTGTGGTAGAAGGCATAAACACCTTCCTTTC
The DNA here is from genome assembly GCA_026929855.1 of Poa annua. Lineage (NCBI taxonomy): Eukaryota > Viridiplantae > Streptophyta > Magnoliopsida > Poales > Poaceae > Poa > Poa annua. The sequence continues at coordinate 45,925,371 of CM049434.1, forward strand.
CAATGTGATTATAATGATAATGAAACCTTGGCTGCTTATGCCAAAGGAAACTATGACTTTGGTAATCTTGAACAAATTAAAGAATTTGTTGTTCTTAAGGGTGACTATGAAATTGCTGGTTATATTCAAAATGATGATGCCCCTTGTAAAACTGAGAATTATGCTATACTTGGTTATTGCCTTGAATATTATAATGCTAATCCTTATATCATTGAATTTCTTGAGAAAACTTATTCTCCAGAACAACTTGCTACCTTTCAGGAACATGTGGGAGAAGAAACTGTTGAAACTGAAAGCTCATTGGATGAAAAAGAGGAAGAGAGTGATGAACAAAAGGAGGATTTACCTCCTAATGATAGTAACTCTTACATTATTTGATTACCTTCCATGCCTACCTAAGGAGGAAGAGTGCTATATTGTTGAATGTCATGATTCTATTGAAATATCTACTTTTGATAAATTTGAAGTGGCATGTTCCTTGACTCAAATAGAAGAGAAAATAACAGAAATAAAACAATGGCTCCCTAATGTTATATATGATAATGCTTTAGATGATTGTCCTATGCTTATTGATAATCCTCTATGTTTAGAAGTTGTTACTTATTTATGTGAGGATAAAAATGATATAATTGCTGCTTGTGATGGTACTCTTACTCATGAGAGTCCTACTTTGTTCTTGAATTCTCCTAATTACACCATGGAGGAGAAATTTGCTTATGTTGAGAAATACATATATGGTTTGCAATTGTCTCTAGTTCCAAATCTTTGTTGCAACCATGATCTTAAACTTGATATTGATCTTAATAACTATTTTGAAAGAGGGAAGCATGCTAATGAATTCCAAAATAAATTTAATGATCCTCTTTATGTGCCTATATTATCTAAGTTGAATGATTCTTATGGTTGAATTTATTTCTACTACTTGCAACTATTATGAGAGGGGAGAATGTGGTTGTAGAAGTTTTCATGGTACTAAAACACCTCTCTATATGCTGAAAGTTTTGAAGTTACTCTTGTTTTATCTTCCTATGCCTGTCACTTTGTTCTTTGTGAATTTATTTTTGTACAAGATTCCTTTGCATAGAAAGTGGGTTAGACTTAAATGTGTTTGATGTTTTCCTCTTGATGCTCTCTTTTGTCTTTCAACTCTTATTTTTATGAGAGCATCATTAAAATCATCTAGCTTAGCTAAAAGGCATTAAAGGAAGAGCTTTTGGGAGGCAACCCATTATCTTTTGTTTTCAGTTTTCAGTCAAGGAACATGCCTACCTCTGTAGCAATTCCTTTGTATCTTTATTTACATTACACACTTTGCCTAATGCAATAATCTGTTGCTTGCAACTTAATACTGAAAGGGGTGCGGACGCTAACCGGAAGGTGGATTATTAGTCATAGATGCGGTTGGAACGGTCTATGTATATTGTTGTAATGCCCAAATGAATCTCACACTAGACATCATGACATTAGTATATGCATCATTATGCAGCTCTTTATTCTTTCAATTGCCCAGCTGTAATTTGTTTACCCACATGTATGCTATTATTATTATTTATGGAGAGACACCACTAGTGAACTGTGGACCCCGGTTCTTTTCTTTAAACTGATAATACAACCAACTGCAAACTGTTACTTTCATTCTCTGCAAACATCATATTCCACACATACGTTTAATCCTTGTTACAGCAAGCCGGTGAGATTGACAACCTCACTGTTGAGTTGGAGCAAAGTTTCTTGATTGTGTTGTGCAGATTCCACCTCCCTGCAACAGCACTTTTCTGGCGCCGGGGAGACCTTCGTTGTGTTCTTCATCTCCTACTGGTTCGATAACCTTGGTTTCACAACTGAGGGAAACTTGCTACTACGCTCATCACACCTTTCTCTTGGGGTTTTCCAACTCCTCACACCCGTGAGCATCAGACCTCTCCTGTGACGAAAAGGTGTGCCCGGCTTTCCATTCAGAAGAACTCTAGAGGTGGAGCTGGAGAGCAGCAGAGCCACCAGGTCACGCCAGTGGACACCGAAACCCATCCGCTCAAGGATCTCCAATAGGAAAGGCCATCAGACGTTGTCAAAAGCCTTGGCGAGGTCGAGCTTCATGAAGATCAGCGGCTTCTTCTTGGTTTTAGCTGCACGGACGATGTTCTTCACATAGAGGAAATTATCTTGAATAGATCGCCCGCGGATAAAAGCACTCTGGCCCTGAGACATCAGCCTCGGTAGTTCAGGAGCCAGCCTCATGAGGGTCAAAGATGATTTCTTTGATAGGGTTTTTTTTCCGAGTTGGTAATGGAGAGACAACAAGGTTTTGGAAAGATATTTAGTTAGGAAATACTCCGTTGAAGGATCAATATCCATAGATATATAATATTGTGCAACATAAGAATGTGTCGACAGATACTGTGATACATAATGCGCCCTCGTTAAATATAAGTTTTAGGAGAACTCTTTCTGGAAATAAGTGGACATGTGGTCTCATTTATGTTTGTGATTGATGAATATCACTTTGAGTGAACTTCAGGTTCGTTTCGTTGGAAACTCACTCAAAATGGGATCGATCTTCATAGTAAAATCGATGTATGAGGATCTAATGGATGGCCATACGAGATTTCTTAAAACTTATCTGTGGAAGTTAAAAATACCACTCAAAATAAAATTATTCATGTGGTTCTTTGATAGAAAGGTACTTCTAACCAAGACTAACCTTGCAAAAAGAAATTAGATAGGTGATAAGACTTGCCCCCACTGTGGTTCAGCTGAGACGATTAACCATCTATTTATTGATTGCCCATTTGCTAAACTTATATGGTGGGTTTCCTGCCTCCTATTAACGTTTCCAATATGTTTGAGAATTGGTTGAATGGGATTGATAAGAAAAAAAGTTAGGATTCGTATTGGCGTTTCGGCTATTTGTTGGTCAATTTGACGTTGTAGAAATTATCTCGTTTTTTATAAGAAAGAATGCTCTAATGTTTTACAGGTTATTCATTCGGCGGCACACTGGATCCAATTTGGGCATTCCTGATTCCTTCGGACCAGCGGACCTTATGATGTCCGGGTGCACGCATGCAGCTCCTTTCGATGACACATGATTTTTTCTGTCAACCCACGTATCGGCATATTAGTAGACTTCAGTAATCACTTTTTTTTGTTTCCATGGTTGGCTGCAGCTGCATCTCTTTACTTTCGTGTGTTCTGAGATATATTTGGTTACGCTAGTTAAACTCTTACGTTAAATAATAAATGGCTGTGTGCGTCACTTGATGCAGAGACTGGGATTTTCCTTTTCGATTTTTTTGGTAAATAGACATGTATTTGCGCCTTAAATTTTGTATAGTTTAAAACGTTTGCCCCAGCTAACATCGAGTCCTGGATCCGCGGCACTATGTTCAGTGCGTGATCGTGGCTTCGTACTTGTGTTTGCAAAATTCAGGAACCAGACAGAATAATCCCCGATTCGAATAATGACGGTGAAGGGTGCACTTCCTGGGTGATTCTGAACATAGAACCCGGTAAGTTTCACTCCTTTTTGTGCATTCTTTTTTATGTCGATTCTGGTTTCTTGCCTCGAATCGACATGGGTATTTGAACTGGTAATCATTCAGAACAAGGGGAAGTCGTTGGCGATCACCACTTATATTATTTACTATTAGTGGTTGAAACTGCGAATGCGTTGTTTTTACCAAATAAGCTAGAAACCATCAATTGCTGAGCTGATGAAGGAAGCTGTTGGCACAAGGAGGGCCTGCAGATTCTGAAGTGGGTGAGGAAGAGGAGGAGTCAAAGGGAGACACCGTGCATTACTGCCACCATCTGGCTGCCGGATGTAACTGGAGGAGGCGAGAAGATGCAGGAAGCTGATACAGAAGAGAAGGGCGAGGTTGTTTATGTTGCAGCAGCACCAGCAAAACGGGCTCGCCGACCCAACCCCAATCCCGATGCCGATGCGGCTCAGTGGGCCACCAGAGGTAGCCCGAGATTCCATAGAGGCACTGCACTGCAGACACTCTGACATGATTGAGGCAGTGCAGATGAGTCGACAGACTATGACTATTGGACCCTCAGGGACAAATCGATGACATGCTATGAGTCTATGACAAAGGACCCCCTAAATGACTTTTGGGGGCCGGACACGAAAAACCGTTACCAGCGGCACCCCCAAAGTCTCGCCCCGAGCGATTTTATGTCCGGCACCCCCTATCGGGTCTCTGTACTTGGAGGCCCTCCTGGGGATACTTGGAGGCCCTCCTGGGGGTGCCGGACATCGACTCGCGCATGGTCCTGACAGCGTTGGCCCGCTCGTCATACACACGTCGCGCCTCGGCCCTGAGTCATTCGTCCCCCCACAGCTCTCTCGCCGGTGATTCGCACCATCGCCGCCACTCTCGGCGCCGCCTGCTTGATTCACACCTAGGGGACCTTGGCGCAGCACTAGGGACCATCTCGCGCTGCTCGTTTCCGACCTCGTCTAGCGCCGGCGCATCTAGTTCGAGCTCGGGTACGCCTCCTCTTCCCTCCCACCCCGCACGCAAGCTACGCATCACGCAGCACTAGGGTCAGTTTGTTGCCATAATTCGGGAAATTTGTGATGAAACTACGCATCACCGACTTCACAATGACCTCGTGGCACACGCATGGGCTATCAAAACCAATCAGCCGGTTGTAATAGAGTGATATGAAATTGTGTTGTAATAGAACCAGGCACATTCTTATTACGTACAACAACTTTATTAATGCATGCACATTCTTATTACATATAGTTACAACTACTCTTCTTCGTCATCGGACTCAGCCTTAGGAGGCGGTGTCCCAGGCACGTCGTCCGCCGGCGCCGAGTCAGGAGTTCCCGGCTGCCACTCCGTTTCTGGGGCCTGGGGAACGGCCGGTTCTGCATATCCCCCTGGCGCACGGGACGCCCACGGCGACCATGGTTCCCAGGGAGAGAAAGCAGGCCGTGCCGGGGATGGAGTTGCGGGCTCGCCGTCCTCTTCCGCCGCATCCTCAACCGCCGCGTCCTCTTCCTGCTGTTCTTCGGCGGCGTCCACGGCATGCTGATCGTCGACCAGCACGGCCTCCCTCTCCTCCTCCTGCTCGACCACCACGACCGCCTCCTTCTCCTTCTGATCGGGCAGCACCGCATTCTTCTCAGGCGACGACATGGCGAGCGAGCTGTGGGCGGAAAGAATGAGATCGATGTGTGGCCGCGAGGATTGTTATATCGGTGCCAAGCGGTGCGAACGCAACCCAAAACTACGCGGCGGCGGTTGCAATCCACACGAAGCGTCGTAATGCGGAGCGACGCGGCGGTTGCCGGCGGCGGTTCGTGCGCCCGCAAGGTGTTCGGCAGTTCGCTCAAAATTTGCATCCGTTTAGGGGTGGGCCTTTAGGGAGTGTCGCTGTGGGCGGCTTCTAAATGTTAACCGTACACATGTCCGGCACCCCACAAAAGAGTCCCAATTGAGGGGTGCCGGACACCGATTTAGAGGCCCCGGTGGAGATGCTCTTATAACCTCTAAAGCAGCATAGGGCATCTTGAGGCTTGTGTAATATCTGACAACTCAAACACATGGGCACCGTAAATCTCTAGGAAAGTAAAGTCCTTTTTTAAACAGTTTCTAGCTGTTTACACAAGTTCGACATGAGGTAGAAAGTGAAGATTGCAAATGAGATACCGCTAGCACTTGCAACATGGTAAACCAGTGAGCTTATTCTGTCTGTATTCTCCATAGTTGCAACTTAGTCCACCGACACTGGCTGCATAGCTTCAGCTTCCTTCCTCAAATCCTCGAACAGAGCCGACGATAGGTATCGCTCTCCCGCGCTCGGATGAATAGTCTGAAACCACAATGCACTGGTCAGTCAGCCTTCTGGAACTTCTCCATGCTAACACTTCTGATACAGTAAACAAAGATGGGCATGTACGTATATAACATACCACGATGAGCTTTCCTTTGTTTTCTGGCCTCTTGGCGAGTTCGATGGCTGCAACTGTGTTCGCTCCTGATGATATCCCCACCTGTTGAAAATTCAACGACTTCAGGAACAGTTGCAATGTAATCGATCCAGTTTAACATCAACCAACTATTTCATCAGGATTCAAGTCTTCATCTCGGTCTTTTTGGTTTTAAAGAGAGTGAGAAAAAAATGTACTTACCAGCAAACCTTCTTTCACTGCCAACTGTTGTGCCATCCTCACAGCATCCTCACCTTTCACCTGTTACATGCATGGATTCAGTAATATTTACAGAATTTATCCAACAAAACTAGTCAAAATTGATTTCTTACCTCAAGAACCTTATCCATTATATCCATGTCCAAAATATCTGGTTTAAATCCGACTCCATTTCCAGTGATGAGGTGAGGCCCTACAATTAAGTTCAGTTAAGATGAGCAGAAACTAAAAAGATCCAGTACGAAAAGAACATTTGCTTCCACGGGTTTGCAGAAATTGATAGCCTACCTGGCTTGCCACCATTCAGAACATTTGCTTCGGCGGGTTCAACTCCATAGATCTACATACAACCATACACCACGCCATGAATTCCGCGAAATAAAATGCAATAGGAGTGCTTGAGGAGTACCTTTGCATTGGGGTTCTTCTCTTTGAGGTACTTGCCGACACCCGTGACGGTACCGCCACTCCCGATCCCCATTACGAAGATGTCAACCTGCCCAAGCGTGTCTTCCCATATCTCCGGACCGGTCGTCTCGTAGTGTACCTGCCAAACATTGTAAGAAACAGCACGCAAGATGAAGCCCTAACATGTAACATCATAGAAGATGAATTCTCGTTGACAGAGAGATATAGATGGATTTATCATTTAAACGGGTAAGAATAGTAGTTTGTGGGGCCCAATGGAAGCTTTCTCCAAAAAAAATTGACAAGTATACGTTTTGAAAATTACACCAACTACTAGTCCAATATTTTACACCGCTACACCCGTATGTCAAGATCAACCAAAGGTGCAGTGCAGTACTAACCTTTACATTGGCAGGATTCTCAAACTGCTGGAGCATGAAGGCGCTGGGATGGTCCTCGTAGAGCTGGGTGGCTTTCCTCACCGTCCCTCCCATCCCTTTGGCCGGGTCAGTTAGCACTAGCTGCGCACCGAAGGCCTTCATGACTACCCTCCTCTCGAGGCTGGTGTACGACGGCATCGTCAACACGAGCTCGTACCCTTTGAGTGCGGCCATGAACGCCAGACCGATGCCCATGTTCCCGGATGTAGGCTCGATCAGCGTGGTCTGTTTCAGATCATATATAAGTGACTTCCGGTTAGTTACAGTTCATATGTGGTGTAACCCAGTGACCGATTTCTCGCAGAACAACAGTTGTCTGAATTTCTGTCAAAACAGATACATCGAAGAACATGCCTCTTATTGTTTTGACGCTTTACAATTTTAGTGTCATTTCCACGTGAAGTTGTCGATTTATCCAAAAGCATGAGATAACTGACCTTGCCCGGGGTTATCAACCCCTTCTTTTCTGCGTCTTCGATCATGGAAACTGCGGGCCTGTAAAGATCATACCGCCGACATATTGATCAATAACACTGTTAACCGAGGTAGAATATATTCTTTTTTGCTTGTCAAGGGCTGTCGTTATGGATAATAAACAGGTAGCTGATTTTCTTCTTTCATTTGGCAATCTAGTTTCTGGTGCATATGCATACTCGTGTGCAACGGAGCATACAAAAGTCTCTACATCCTACCCCCAGTTGTGGTCTTCAAAATAATTTAAAAAAAGTTAAACAGCAAAGTTTGAGGTATTTACATGCTACATACTCCCTTTGTTTCCACAATACAAGATGTTTTTTTTGGACGAAAAGGCAGCCTGGCCTGCTTTTCATTGCAATTAGAAGAGGGTACAGAGAGTACAAGAGTTCAGAGTAAGATCAAAAGGGAAATAAAGGCGAAAGGCCAAGTGGAGAGAAAGAAAAAACAAGGCTACGAAACAAGTTCAGAGTAAGATGTTTTAAACATTTTTCACATTCATGTGTACATACATGTATCTAGACATGATTTAGTATATAAGTACACTCATTTAAGTTCGAATCTAGAAAGCATGTGTTACACTTAAAACATCGGAAGGAGTACATATCGGTGTAGAACAAGTTCAGGTTGAACATAAAAAAATACAAGTCTATTTGTTTCCACACCGGACCAGGATGGAGGATTATCAATTATGTGCCCTAGACTGCAAACTCGGACATTAATTAACGACTAAGTTAAGGTGGGCTAGTCGCTCATAACTGACTTTAATATATATATATATATCTTTACAAATCAGACTATTCTTATCTCTATTTTTTGGATCTCACTGCATAGCACTTTCAATCACATTCAGGCAGACTAGTCCATCTCTATTATCATCGCCCATTCCATTCCAGCCATTAGAAAATGGAACCTGTCCCCGTCAGTCACATGATATCATCGCAAATATATGTCGTCCACACGTGAACAGGAGATTACTTAGTATCATCATGCAGGATTACAAGTTAATTAATTGTCGGGGTGATAATTGATGAGAGTAGTGTACTGGCCTGTCTTTGACGCTGAAGGATGGCTGGAGGAACTCGAGCTTGGCGGCGATCCGGGCGCCGCAGCCCTCGGTGACCTTGTTCAGGTACACCAGCGGCGTCCGGCCGATCAGCTGCATGCATGCTCAATTAAATCATTAGGATTTGATAGTTGAAACTACCATGCCGAACGAGGTGGTAGTAGATAAAGAACGTACATGGGCGGCCGTGTCCCTGATGTTGAGCACGCCGGGATGCTGCAGGATGGGGTCCTCCTGCTGCTGCAGCGTGGAGAAGGAATGAGAGTAGCCGCCGGCGCCGGAGCCGGTGACGACGCTGCTGCTGACTCCTGCTGCTCGGAAGAGAGACTTGTTCCTCCTCGCCAGCCTCATCACCATCCTCTCCATGTCTCTGCCTCACTAGCTCACTCTGTCTCTGCGTACGTGAGAGAGTACCTTAGCTAGAGCCGAGAATAAGCTACCTAAGGCAGCTGCTGAGTGGAGTGAAGAGACGACAGGCGCGGTTAGTGATTTGGTGGGGTTGGCAGTGAGTGAGTGTGCTATAGATAGTGTGCCAGGGATAAGTGGGGCACTTGACCTGGCTCCTCAACATTGTTTTATTTTGGAATCAATGGCTGAGTGCGTGTGGTACGAAAGGATATTTCGTTGCGTTGCATCTGCCCGTTTTGGATTCTATCTGTATAAGCTGTTTGCAGCAGCATCCAAGCATGCATCATCCATGACAATTAAGCGTGAGGTTGGTGTGTGGCTGCTCGATGGATGGTGAGGAGCCAGATCAAGTGCCCCGGCCCTTCCCTACCCATGGCGGCCGGCCGGTTCGGAGCTCGCGAGCCAATTGCTATTTCTTTCTTGTTTTTTATGCTGCGGATTCTGCGAGCTGTTACTTTTGGCTTATGCGAAAAGGGCTCAGAGAGGGCGATGTTTTCCATTAACCAAAAAACACCCACTTCCTTCTTATTTCTGGAGTATGTATGTAAGGTGCGCCGCTAGGAGCCAGGCGGCCGCGGTATTGGAGATCAGCCCCACCGTCCTACTCCCTCCGTTCTAAATTAGATAACTTTAATTTATCTACATATGGATTTATCTAGACATACTATAAGTATATATGCATTCACATGTGGACAAATGGAGGTCATGTAATTTGAAATGGAGAGAGTACAAACTTAAAGTTGTGAATATGGATCATCCAGTCATTGAAACATAAAACTCCAACACCATTGCAACAAATCTCCCAAGGTTCCTACGAAAAACTCGTGGTAGATTGGTTCGAGTGATGCCCTTTCGATCTTTTTTTTGTTAATATAGGGGCGAGTGATGCCCTTTCGATCTCTTTTTTATTAATATAGGGGCCACACTGCACTGGTTTTCAACGAAAATTTTGACATGCTTGATTTGCAAGGAAAAAATAAACTCCATTTATATCATACAGATTATTACAAGACAAAATATATTGCTAACATCACTAACCCTTATCAAGTCTTATCGTTTAACAATGGCGGAGCCAGCACACAAGCATTGGCTGAACCCAATGAAATCTTGACATTCCTCTATAATTACCATTAATTTTCTCTAAATTACTTACACATTTAGAGTTGTATAGTGTGATGAACCCAATGATAAAAAAATTGGAGCTTCGTCATCGATCCTCCATCAAACAGAACGTATCCAGGTTAAGATTACTCTTGAAGGCTTGAAGTTCAAAGTCCAGATAGGATCAGGGTGGGAAGGGGGCCAAGGGACAAGGTCCAACTAAACTCATGTGCGGCTAAACTCATGTGCGGCGATGAAGACGCGACGACGGTGTGTTCGGAAACCTCAGCGCTTGACCGCCTTCCTGATTGTGTCCTCTCTGTTGAGTTGAGATGTTGGCATCAATTTATGGCAATCAGCCTCCCATGGATAGAAATCCTTCCGCGACAACGACTTAGCCATATGCGTATACGGAAGCACTCAGCCGCCTTATATATATGAGAGGTGATGGACGAAAAAACCATATAACAACAGTCAATCTAATCAATACAGTTTTCTTTTCTTTGCTACACCCTTGTTGTTTCTCATCTTTCGGTGTCCCTTGTTATTTTACAAAAAAATGAAGTGCGATGTATCTACGGGCGAGTGAAATGACCTAGATCATCACATAGATCTCACGAGCCCTAACTTGCAGCTGGTCTCGTGGACAAGTAGGGTTTTGGGTCTTCAAGAGTGTGAGTCAGATTGTCTTGTGTATCATACTTGCAGCTGGTCTCACTATCACACTTGGTGCCGAGGATACACGGCCATGTGTTAGTTCGTGAACACCAGGATATGAAGGCGAGAGGTGGCTACCTGTGTTCTTTAGGTTTGAAAAATTCATGCAAACCAGCACACTATTGAGTGAGAAACAGTACGGTAGTGGCAGTTATTATCTACTGATAAAGTTTAGCGATGGTGATTTGCACATGCCGAGTGTATTCGATATCTTCTAGATATCAAGATATTACCCTTAATCAAAAAAGTTGGGTAGTGGAGGAGGTGAAGCATTGCATCCCTCTTCAAGGAGCTCCCTTGCTCTAGGAGGGGATATCAACGACAAGTCCCGGACATTGGGTTGTTCAGCAATGAGATGTTATAGCATCTCCAGTAGATGACCAATTTGGTCATCTACTGGAGATGCTCTTAGAGGAAAGAGGGCAATTGGGTAAAAACTTTTTATTCCCTTTATTTTGTTTTGAAGCAATTACGAAATTCAAACATAAACCAGCCTTGATATTTAAGTCTGCAATCTCACATACCCCATACACGAAGTTTGGAATCAATGTGAATTTTCTAAGATCAAATAAACATTTATTTGTTTGTCAAATTTATTCATAATTCAAATATGTCCGATTTGGGTTTGAACTGCAAGTAGGTGAAAGATGACCTAAAAAATCATTAAATTTTTACCGGAAACATTTGAACGTACTATCACGATGTAAGGTTTCGTGACTTTTATTGTATGAAACATTCCATTATATCAATATCTTAATTTAAAGGTTTAGCTAGCTGTAAAAATAGTAAATCTTGTAAAACTATTTTGAAAATATATAGAGGTGACAACAATAACACTTGGGACTCGGGAAAAATACTAGGCCAAAAATAGCATATTTGAGAATTTTGCACACCGACGAGTTTGATGTTAACCATGCAACTAAATGCCATGATGCTATGAGATGAGATGCATTATATTAGATGGTGATAAAACACTTCTTGTCACATGGTTTTACAAGATTGTCCATTACAAATACTAGCACCCATAAAGGTATTCCAAGTGCTCCCTTCTGGTTGTAATTTCACTCACAAAAGTCTTTGCATTCCCAAGTTCTTCCTTCTCGTTATTCTCCATTATACCTTCAAGAACATGAGGGTGTGACAATGGGTCTTCCTTTCATCTTACTCGAGTATACGAACCGAGTGGTCCTATTATGTGAGATATTTCTTCAAGTGGAGATCATCGGCTCGTACTTCTTTGATCGGGGCTGTTTCTTAGATGTGGCACATGAAAATTTTGTGCATGTTGGACAATGAGAAAGGAAACGGCAACCCATAAGTCATAGCTTTTTGTTTGGCAATAATCTTGTATAATCCTCTGTAGTGGGTATCTAACTTACCCGTGACTTGAACTCGTGTGCATTTGAACAGGGTGGCCTCTAGGTATGCCTTTTCTTCTGGTTCATAATTTACCTCCCAATTCTTGGGGTCACAGAGTAGGCATTTGGACGATATTGGATCGTCTGAAGATGGTCTCGGATGACTTGAGCTTGCTGATCTTCGGCCACCTTGATCAAGTAATTGGGTCTGCAAAGTTGTCTTTCATGGTCTCGGAAAAAATCAATGGGGTTCTACATCTTCTCCATAGAACACCTCAAAAGGCAGCATCCTAAGGCTCGATTGGTAGCCATTGTTGTAGGGAAACTCAACATACATAAAAGTATCTCAATTGGCAACAAAAGGGAGAATACATGTCTTTAGCATGTCCTTAGGCATATGATTTGTTCATTTAGTTTGGCCTCCCATTTGAGGGTAGTATGTCATGCTAATGGAAAGACTAGTTTCAGTAGCCTCATGCTTGAGCTATTATAGCTTCAACAAAGTAACATATTTATTGCTGCTATGTTTTCTAGCATATGTTTATTTGGATAGGTAAAGCCATTGTCCACGATGAGAAATGGTTGAGAACCAAGTACCAAACTTCAATTCTACAATATCACCAACATTGATATGACCCAGCTCGTATATATTGTTTCCATTTCGGCGTGACACAACAAGCTTTACATCTACAATATATCTAGATGAAAAGGGAACGGTGAGTAAAGAGTTGTGTATCTCCATGGTATCATGGGATTATGAGGCAAACGGGACAGATCCCTAAGGCCGAAACAACAACTTTGTGTAAGAAAACTCCGTAATTCCAATGGGGTGCTCTCTGACTTAATCTCCTATGTTGTGCGACAATCAGAATCTGGGTGAAACCGGACATATATCCATGCAAGTAGAACCAGATCAAAACCTCTACGATCACGCGGCCAGATAGGAGAGCATGCCAAAAACTAACTTAGAAAATAATTAGATTGCATATTTTCTCAGAATTTATTTGTAAATATGTATTGCATAATTTCTCCAAACATGCTCGCATCTCCAACCGAACTGCCACTTGGTTGTTTTAGAAATGGTATGGAGGTGCTAGTTGCTTGACATAAGGTGTTTATACTTGATTGAAGTCTCCCCACCATGATAATGCGTCGGGAGCAGCTGGCCACTTCGGTAGAATTTTCCTCCAAGAATCCTATCGAGCGGGCATGGTCTGCAGGGCTTACTCTGTTTGGAGTTTGTGCAATTAACGGTTTTGTTACGTAGATGTCCATACACGGTTGCAACAAAGGTACAGAGTGTACTACTCGCTCTGCTGTTAAATATAATGTGTTTTAAATATTTCACACGTTGACTAGAAGATTGAAATGTGTGAACATACCCATTAAAATGTGTCTAGACTCTAGATACATGTGAATGTAGAAAAAACTAAAACATCTAATATTTAGGAAGGGAGGAAGTACTACAAAATACTTTACACATAACATATTCTGTAGCGCTCTTCCAAACTGCTCTTAGGTGAAAGGATTGGTTCCCGAATCAAGAAAACCAATTGCCATATATCTACACAGTTGCTAGGTCAACTAACTCCCCACAACATCGGTCATCTCAACAAAGTGTATGCATCATAGGTCGGAGAGAACTGACCGTATCAATACTTTTGCGCTCTCCAGTTGCTGCCTTGGACCTTCATCGACAAGGCTGTCCCTGCAATGCCTGTCGATCTCAAAGAAATTCTCACGCAGAGAATCAAGAGTGAGCTGCAGGTTCTCACGGGCTGAAGAGCTGATCCCAAGCAGTCTCGAACAAATGAAGCGTGTCAAGCCTAAGGGCCCTTTTGTTTGGGCTTCTAGGTGCTTTCCGCTGAAAAAAGCAGGGGAAACGAACCAAAGGGCGTGGCTGCGCGGTGGGCTTTTGCCGAAGCCAGTCGTTTCCCTTCAGACAGAAAAAAGCACCTCAAAAGGTGCTTCCCGAGCTTCTCCCCTAGTTGCCCAAAGGGGCATTCAATTTAGGTCATTTCGTTGCCCAAAATTACGGGGCAACTGCCACCGCCAGGAATAGCTGGCCTCCACCTTTTCCCGAGCCGTTTTCTTTTCTCACCCGACGTTTCTTTTTTCCCTGCCAACCGAGCGAGCGGAGGGGATAAGGTTCTCGTCCCCGCGCCGCCACACCCCTGCGCCACCCACCGCCACCGACCCCTGCCGCCCACAACAGCAGCGCCGTCCCACCAGCGGCGTCGTCGTGGAGCCAGTCGTCGAGGCTGCCATGCTCGAGGAGCTCGTATACGAGCAGGCGGTCGCGGCCGGCGGCACACAGTAGCTGCGCAGGTGCGCGAGGTTGCGGTGGCTGAGGCTGCCGAGCACCTCCGGCTCGGCGCGGAACTCCATTGCTTCCGGAACGGAGCTCTTCGTCGACCGAGCCGGCCGTCCTGGAACAGGCCGACGCCGTCCTCCCAACCAACTGCTCCTCAATCACTAGCTTCTAGGTGCTGCTTCTCTGAGAACTGCCACCGGTCGGCGTCTTTCTCCGCTACGGCCGTCTGAGGACCTGATGCTCTCTGCTGTGTTGGAGATCACGCGTTCATGTGTGTGCATTCAGTATTGTGATTTTTTCTTCTCTTTTTTGGAACCGGATCATGTGATGTAATGAATGTAGTCCTGGACTACTAGCTTTTGTACAACATTTCGTCAGATAATTCCACGGTTTACAATCAGCAGACAACCAATCTATTATAAGCAAATCAGTAACGGTACAACTCTGATGACTATAGAGGGTGTTTCAGACAATTTCACAATCTACAATCAGACAGCCAGCTGAGTTACCAAAAACCTCCACTGAAAAAAGCAGCTTCCCCTGGACAGCAGCTTTCCTGCACAGCACCCACAGCCAGCCGCAGCCAGCCCAAACAAAAGGGCCCTAAGACGATACTGTGCTCCGCTCTCTGCAGTGCCCACTGAAGGGCGGAGAGCAAAATGACTCCCACAGAATCCAGGATTCTTGGGCTTCCTTTCTTCAGCAGGCTCACCATCATTTCTATTAGCTTTCTAGATGATGGCAAGTCCTCGTGCTCGCAGCCCTGATCGCTCTGGTCATCGTCCTTAGCTTCTCCAGCATCAAGCAGCTCATTCTTGGCCAGAGAGACAACCCACATTGGCAAGTCAGAGTCACCCAAGTTCCACATGTTGTTAGCCGTCTCATTCTCTGGCCCGGTCAACAAGCGACATCCAAGACCCAGTATCAGGACTGGTAGCCACTGTTTTACAGCAGAAACTAATGTGAGAGCAAATCTAGAGCCTGCAAAGGATTCTATAGCAGGTACAAGATCAAGAAGATTATTGGCAAGGAGGAAAGCCTCCTCCAGGGAACTTGACGACTCAGTCGAGCTTGCCAACACCAAATGAAGCAGCTTGGCTGCGTATGTGAAGGAGCTTCTTGTAAGGATCAGTATGTCTTTCCGATCATCCCCATTAAAAGATGAGCTATCATGATGCCCTTTCACGACTGAAGCTCCATATTTTATGTAAGCTGATGCAAATTTGACACATCTTATTTTACTATCATTCACCAGCTTGATGGTTGTTGTGTCGACAATGAACTTAAGAATTGAAGTGCCAAGCATAATCACATTTATTGTGCCTTTCAATGAATTTTCTGCAAGATGCATCAATCACTTATTATGAGGACATAAGCAAAATTGTGCAGGATTTATAACAACATGCACATATAACAATGATTGCAAACATGAAATCTCGTTACTTACACTCTTTGCATGCTTTCAGAATATCAGATAATCAATTGTGTTGATGAATAAGTGATTCAGTTCAAAGGGGGTTACCACATGAAAAGTTGTATAGGTTTGGTGAAGCCATACCTTCAAGGGTGCCATGCTGCGGACGTTTATCTTGTTCAGATTCCTCATTCTTCTTCAACGTTGATGTTGAGTTGGCGGAAACAGTAACATATCCATTTGATAATTTTTCATAACATTTCAGCAGATGATCCAGTGATTGATTGACAGTTGTAGACTGACACAAGATGAAAGTTACAAGAGTGAATACATATTGAACATATAGAACATTCACACACTGCAGAAAACTATCAAAGATAACAGCAGTGCAATAAAAAAATCACTGTTTAGCTCCCTATTGATGTCTAACAAGATGAGCATGGTTTATCAACAAGAATATAGGTGTGGCGGCACTGTGTAAATTGACTCACCTCAGAGCAGCCAATATTTGTTGGATCAACATCCTGAAGAGCACTATATGTAGCTAAACTCGAATAAGCCAACACTGGCGCAAGGTCTAATGATTCAAAATGTAGGCACTGCTCAATGTACACTTGAGAAATGACCCTCAAAGAAGAAAATGCAATTTCAGCATACGATTGCAGAAAAGCAGCTCTCATTTCCTCAGCTTTTAGTATTTCATTTATCTGCCATGCTGCTCCGCCTACAGCAGCAAGTTCTTCATTATTCAAGATCACTGATCTGGATGACTTATTTCCAGTCAAATCGTCAGACCTTGCTGGTGTTTTCTTAAGCGACTTCCCTTTCTTCCTCTTTGAAGATGCAACAGGGCACAATGGAGGTTTTAGTCCATAGATCCCAGAAAAGTAAGAGGCTTTAGAATGGAGAATATTAGTCAGTTCTTCAAACATTTCATCAGAACAGCCACTCAGATGTACCAACTTATGTGCTGCCAGCAATGCTCCGTGACATTCTTCCTGCTTGGAAGTCACAGCAGCATTCAAAACTATATCCATGCATTCGGCATGCAACACACGTAGATCATCAGGTGATACCACTGGAACCATACTGAGAAGAGCAGCCAGGGCATTATCAGAAACTGCAGATTTAATAAGTAGCTTCAACTTAGCATTTGCAAAGTACTCTCTCAAATCAACCAAACTAGAGCCCTCGTCGGATAAGCGTTTTATTAGTCTGGCCGAAGCAATTATAAGACCATCAGTCTGCTCTATGTTCAATCCTGATGGTGACAATGCCAGAGCAACAGCAATTTTGATGAACCTAACAAGCGATCGTGGGGATGATCCTTCAGACAGAGCATATTCACAAAACCTTGCCCCAGCTGCTGGTGATCTCTTTATGAGTTCAATGCAGCGAACAGGTGCTTCGTTTTCCAAAGACAACTTGGGTGGAAAGTAAGAAGGTATGAGAAGCTTTGTGATTTTCTGAGCAACACGAGAATGATCGTCTGCAAGTGAAGATAACAAGGTCTCCAAACCAACAACCTGAACAGAAAACTATGTGTTAAAAACCCTACCCAAAAATATCCAAATATGCACTACCACATGTGCTCAGATTGAAAATTTTAAAATGGAAAGCAAAGGTCACTCAAGCGAGAGTGTAAATCGAGATATGCATGCAATATCTATGTACCATACCTTATCATACTGGAAAGATCGAAGATCACGAATAGCTAAAAGGAGATCTACAGCAGCAGCTCTGACAGATAAAGCAGGATCAGAGACCATATCGCTTAATCTTGGAAGTAGAACTTTCAGTACGTCATGACTTTGTGGATTGTCAAGCAGGTATATGAGGCCATTAACAGTTGATAGACGAACATCATTGCAAGAATCTTTGGACATATCATGAACAATTTTACTCAATTTTTCTGAAATAGTTGGCGATGGAATAACTTCCCAGAACTGGTTAAGAATACGGCAAAGTCCTTCAACTGTAACTGCTCATATTTCTGGGCAGTCATCCATAAGAAGGAGAACTGAGTGCTAGCTCAGTGGCAGAGGCTGCGAGTGCGCGCCTAGCCGGCCCGGGTTTGAGTCCTAGCTGCGCCAAAAAGGCTGCGGCGATGAATTCTCAGAAACCGGGCATCTCACCTTCTACCTAACAACGTAAAGTCAAGGGAGGGATCATTCCCCCGTTGGCCACGTTTTTTATCCATAAGAAGTTTGTCTAGCAAGAAGAACTGCTTCTCTAACAGAGGATCATTGACATCCTTTGTCACATCTGGGTCTTCAAGAGGAAATACATCTAATAGAAGATGTAAAGCATTAAGGCGAACATCAGAGTTCGCAACCTGCCAAAAAGTAGACTCTTGAGATAACCAGAAAAAATGTCTAAAACTTGAAGTGTTCAATACCTATATTATTTCTTGACAATTATATATACATTAAAAAGTGCACACAATTTCCGAGTACATCCCTCTAAGTCCGGCAAGAGGCCGCATCTTCTCCGACGCCGGCACACCCCCAGCATAAGTGTCTTCCGCGTGGGCGGCGGCTGTGGCGTCACCGTCGCCGAGTAGGTGCTACGTTTCCTCTCTTTCTCTCCCCTCTCTAGATGGGCTCGACTCAGCGCTAATCTAGCAAACGTGAATTCCATATACTACAGAGCAAGCATTTCCAAGCGATTATTAGTGTACATATACTTGCTTCCCTCATTTAACAATTCGTCTTGACACAAGACACATATAGTGGCCGCCACCCACCAGAGAAGAACAAGAGAATGCTTGTACCTGCAATGACCGGAAGACCACCGGCTCAGACAGCCTGAACACCAACTTTTCAACCCCAGCCACGGCCTTCTGCTCCACGAACACCCAAAGTATCCTCCTGGCAGCCTTGGCGACCTCCTTGTTGGCGGCATGCACGGCTGCCTCGACCATTCCCTGCAGAAAATCTTCCCCAATTTCCCCCCTAACCCACCCTCCGTACTTCCACGCTCTGAACACCACCTGCCCATAGGCGACGACTGCCGCCCGCCTCCCTGGCATCATCACCACCTGCGCCCTGATGAGCTCCAGCCCCTCCCTAGCGAGCCCCTCGCTGACCCCGAGCACCACCGCCAGGAGTTTTCTCCCTTCCTTGGCCTTGAGGAAGTGCGGCGACACGAAGCAGCGCAGTAGGAGCATCTTGAAGTCCGAAATGCTCTCGTCGGTGTAGTCGAGCAGAGGGAGCGCTTCGCGGAGCGCGAAGAGGCGGCGGAGGAGCGGCCTGGGATTAGAGCTGGAGGTGAGCGCTTGGGAGAATAGGTAAGACAGGGTCTGGGCAACGAGCGCATCGCGCCCTGGAGCCCCTGCGCACCAGGCGACCTCGAAGCACGATGCGGCGTGCGCGGCGAGGGGCGGATCGTCGGTGGCGAGTTTCGTTAGGCGGTCGTGGAGGAGCGCGAGCGGGCCAAGGAGGTCGTCCCAGCGCGAAGCCGGAGTCCGGATTTCGGGAGATGGCTTGAGCTAGGATTTGTGGGAGGGAGAGGAGGACGGGGTGGGAGTCGGGGAGGGAGTGGACGGTGTGCTTGAGGCGGGGAGGGGCCTTGAGAGTCGCGGCGGCGGTGGAGGTGAAGGTGGAGAGGAGGGTGGTGGCGAGTGCGAGAAGGTCGGCGGAGGAGGAGGGCGCGGCCTCCTCGTCGCCAGCGGCGGGGGCGGTCCGGCGGCGGCGCCATCGCAGATTTGCTGTGAGCTTTTGCGGTTGGGGTTTGAAATGAGCAAATTGCACATAGCACCAACAATTGGTGATATTGCTGCACCAAACCCACTAGTCCACTAGTTTTGTACATCAGGTCACTGAATTAGCTTGGATGGACGGTTGATTTATATTTTGTATAAGGTTCTAGAAGACGGTTCTCAGAGCATCTCTAACCGAGCCTTAAACTGGGAATCTCAAAGAAGTTTACACTTCACCTTTTTTGTCAATTCTAGTCGCAACTACTCGTGTATCATAGCAGAAACCTTAAACGGATCTGCAAAATGGCTAATTTTTGCGGGAACGAACTAGTGTTCTTCGCCGTTTCATTTCACAGAGGAGGTCGTCACCAATTCACACATAATGTACATAAATTCTTCACTAATCCAAAAGCTAATCTACTCCTAACTCGTCGCCGCCCTAACCCTACTGCCAAAAATCGGCTCACCGGAGCAGGACGAGGGCGATGACGGAGTCGACCATCTCGTCAGGGATCGACCGGAGCAGGACGAGGACGTCCGGTGGAAGAAGAGGAAGCGGCGAGGCGGAGCTACGAGCGGCGCCGCTCGAGCTGCCCTCGCCACCAGTGCTCTGCGCGAGGCGGCGGCGCTCGAGCTAGCGGTCGAACTCCTCCACCTCGCGCCTGTAGCACGCCGGCGGGATCGGGCTGCCTTTCTTCGTGTATTTCTTGATTAGCCGCTTCCGACCGGCGTCGGCGTGGACGAGCACCTTCCGATTCTCATCGGAGAAATCGCCGAATCGGTCGCCGCGCCCCCGCAGATTCGACCTCGACCGCTTGGGTGCCATCCTGCAGCGGCTGCGGCGGCGGATCTACTTCACCGGCCGTCGATTGCTCGGCGGAGAAGAATGGGGCGGGCGGCGGATTTCTCGTCGGCGGCGGCGGCGGATAAGGTTTTGGAACGGGGAACGGTGCGGAATCCGGCATAAATAGGATTCAGCGGTCCAAATCTACGGGCGCCATTATCCCCTTTAAGGGCCGCCCGACGTTTACGGGTACTGCTTTCGCGCAAAAAAGGCCTCGGCCCGTATAGTCGCCGGAGTTTTAAGGGTTTCGGGCATTTTACGGTCTCTGTTAGAGATGCTCTCAGTTAGACTTATTTGTGTTTACAACCATAAAGCATTAAGCATACAATTGTAACTCCAATACAAAAACCGCTTGCGAGTGAAGTTTGGGCCAAACAAATCCACTCACCCTCGAGATCGAGTGACCCTAGTCCTTGCGCTATCTCTCCTGTCGTTCTCTACCGCCATGGTTCTCCCTCGGTGTCTCAACCCTCTTTGGCCTCAATCTGACCAGCACTGTAGGAGAGCAAGATTGGGATGTAATTACACGCCTCAATGGTTTTCATTGATCAGTATAATACACGGTTACAATTTGAGCCACAAGTCAATCTAGGTTGTTTTATCTATAAATGGTAACTGACAATGAGTTAGGATCATGTTCTCATATTAGACACGAAGAATATGTCGTGCAAGAAAGCATTTTTAACATTGGGTTGATGAATTGGCGAGGAAGTAGAAGAGCAAGAGAAAGAACAACACGGATGGTGGCCGACTTAACAACTGGACTAGAAGTGTCATCAAAATCAACACCAGGTTGTTGAGTAAATCCCCGCACCACCCAACATGCTTTGTGGCGAGCAAGGGAACCATCAGAGTTAAATTTATGTCAAAAAATATATTTGCCAGTAACAATGTTGGCACCCGGACGAGGAGGAACAAGGGTCCAGGTTGCAACTGTCATGGGAGCATCATATAATTCATCTTGCACGACATGGTGCCACGAACTAGTTGTGCGGAATAGGAGAGCCAACCGTGATAGAGAGATTTAGATGATAAGGAGGACTGGGTAGCTTGTCGTTGTGTGATGGGTCTGATGGATAGGAGGAGGTAGAGGCAGGGTAGGAATTCTTGATGGGGTTGGCGAGGTGTCAGGAGTGGCGGACGGTGATACAATAGGGGTAGCGGGGCTGGCAGAAGGTGGAGAGGAAGTTTGGGTGGGGTACTGCCGTGGTAGGAAAATGGGCGTTTTGACTACATCGGCAGAGGTGCTGACTCCCGTGGTAGGAAAATGTGGGTTTCGGGGAGCCGCGATAGGGTTGAAACCCGGCTTGTATAGGATATAAGGTGTTAAGATTAGGAGGGTTGATGGGTCTTGGGTTTGGAGCATACGGAACTATGTTTTCATCAAACTTGACAGGGAGAGGTAATAATCCACCTTGTAATGAGATCAAGTCAGTGATATTCATGATGGCGAGAAGGATAGCCGAGAAATAAGCAACGAGTGGCACGAGGAGCTAAGTCGTGTGAGGAGGTGGATGAGGTATTGGGATACAAAGACACCCAAACACGCACAAATTTTCTTATTGCAACCAAATATTCATAAGCATTTGATTCGAGATTTCTCATATCTTGTTGAGCATCTCTACAACTTTTTTCATTGTCGGGCGGTACTTGGGACACTCCTCCGTGCAACTATGTGCAATGTTCAAGAACGCTTTCACCTCATTTGTTTCTTTTTCGACTCCGACTGCCATCCGGCAATCCGCTATCTCTAAGAACATGCCAGTCTCCACCTTTTCCCTCGCCCATTTCAACGGCTCTACCTCCTTACCTCCAACGTTCCTCATCGGCCAGCTTGGTCTTCGACCAGCGACTATCTCCATCATTAGCACACCGAAACTATACACATCTGCTTTTACGCTTGCTCCCACTCCTTCACGAATTTCTGGTGCCATGTACCTTTATATGAATGAACAAAAGATCAGATGTGTCATTTTGAAAAAAAAAGGTTTTAATTTTCTATGAGCACATATGTAATTTCAAAGTATTGTATATGACCAATGGGTCTGATTTCGAGGAAAATAATGTCCGCTAAACAGAATACATTGTATAATTAATACAAGTGATTTTGTTTTTAATTAACTACTCCGTATGTTCCTTTTTTCTTGCTGCAGAGAGAGAACTAAGCAATATAAATGGCGACAAAAAAATTAGAATTGAGTGGATAGTACAATACCAGTACCAAACAAAATAGGTTTATGGAACTAGTGCACACTTCACTTCACCACGACAAAATATATGAGACAGATGTTAGAAGATTGTTTTCCAATTGTCTAATGAGCAGTAGACTAATCGTGTGGAACTACATCTTATGTGCATCTCTTAACCCAACACGAATCATGACGCAAATCAAACTGCTAAAAAGTCGACTAGTCAATTGCAGAAGATGTGCAATTCTCTCGGGCAAGAACAAATCAAGACCAAAAAATATGACGGGTTAATATTTGACTAATATTTTTGTGCACATTTTCCCCCGGTTGCACGTAATTATAACTCATGTGCAACTCTCAGCCAGCACGAGTAACGACACAACTAAGGAGACGATTGATATTTGGTTAATTTTCAGATGACATAGAATTAGCAAAACTCATTTATTTATATACTTTAACCACTATATACCCCATAAGGAAAAAAATGTTTTTGACTCCCGAACTTACTCATCTGCCCATGTTTGTTTTTGAAATTAAAAAGATCCTTAAAAAGTGGCAACAAACATATGCTAACGTTCTAAGTATGTGCAAAGTTTCGTGCTGAAATGATATGTATGGTTGCTCTGTGCAAAAAGAAATCAGTGCTCATTTTGGGATATGTTTGTTTCCACAAATGAGCACTAATTTATTCTTTTCCGCGCATAGCACAACAAATGTCCATTTACCACGAAACTTTGCGCATATTTAAAATACTAGCACATGTTTGTTGCCCCCCTTTC
This sequence comes from Poa annua, assembly GCA_026929855.1. Lineage (NCBI taxonomy): Eukaryota > Viridiplantae > Streptophyta > Magnoliopsida > Poales > Poaceae > Poa > Poa annua. The sequence goes on from CM049434.1 coordinate 45,948,752, forward strand.
AGATGTTTTTCGAAGTGCTTTCATATTTGTTTTTGAATTCGAAAACAGGCATGAGCGTGAGCTCGGGAGTCAAAGGGGATTTTCGCATTATACTCCACTTCTTTTGTTTAACTGCGCAAGTATGCAACCATGCAAACATTAGGTAAATAATAATGTGTCCCGACTTGCAACTCCATGCCTTCTAATCCTACAAACAATGTTGTTGCTAGAATTTCGTCACAACCATTGCTAAACCATCGTCCGGGCCCTAGATTTGCTACATAAAGTTCGATCAGCGGGTCAATTTTGAGCTTGATTTTGTACTGGCATGCGCAAACATCGAAATTATGCATGCGCAAAATGTGAGATCCATTGATCTGAATTGGAGTCATTTGAAAGAAGAGCAGGGTATTACCCGGCTGTGCCTGCGGCCTGCGTGCTGAGGTGCGACGCGGCAGGGCCGCCGGTGACGACCCTGGCGTGTCCGAAGTCGGCGAGCTTGGCCTCGAAGCCCTCGCCGAGCAGGACGTTGCTGGACTTGACGTCGCGGTGGAGCACGGGCGGGTGGCGGTCGTGGTGCAGGAAGGCGAGCGCGGCCGCGGCGCCGCGGGTGACGCGGAGGCGCGCGGCCCACGGCAGCAGCGCCGTCCCACCGGCGGCGTCGCCGTGGAGCCACGCGTCGAGGCTGCCGCGCTCGAGGAGCTCGTAGACGAGCAGGCGGTCGCGGCCGGCGGCGCAGTAGCCGAGCAGGCGCGCGAGGTTACGGTGGCTGAGGCTGCCGAGCACCTCCAGCTCGGCGCGGAACTCGCGGTTTCCGGCTCCGGCGGCGTGGTCCTCCGAGAGCCTCTTCACTGCCACCGCGCCCCCGCCGTCGGGGAGCACGGCGCGGTACACGAAGCCGAAGCTGCCGTCGCCGATGATGTTGTCCGGGGAGAAGTCGCCGGTCGCCCTGGCGAGGTCCTCGAGCGAGAGCTTCTTGAGTGAGGAGTCGATGGCAGACCCGCACAGCGACCACGACGACGAGAGCTCTGACGACAGATGGCCACGGCCGGAGACTGGGAGGGACGACGACGACAAGGAGTGGCCGTCCGGCTCGAGGAGGCGGTTCTTGCGATGGCGGCAGAGGAACACGAGGAGGAGGCAGGGGAGGCAGATGGCCGCGAAGGCGGCCACGGCAGCAACCAGCGCTTGGTATACGCGATCCATGGCTGCCGTGAGGAAGATCACCTCTTGATTTCTTGGGATAGAGGAAGAGGAAGACGAGGAGAGATTTGCCCGTAGAGTCAAGAGCGTTCAGCAGGATGCTGCTGACTGTTTCTCCTGAAAGGGAGACTTTGACTGCTGACTACTCCGGTCACTCCTTTTTCCACTCACAATATCTTCTGGGCAGAAGAGGACATGGATATGAGAGTGGTTTTCCCACAACTAGACGGACGAACCCAGCTTATCCGGGGCGTCCATCCTCTATCGTAACGGTCGGTGTGGTTGTTTTGCAGAAACGTCCCTGCACTTTTACAAAACCACATTCCAATCCCCCTTATATAACACCATCAAAGGTTGAAAATATCTAATCCACACCATTTTTTCCCACCGGCTCTCCCCACCTCCCACCTCCACCCGAGCCACAGCCCAACGCCGACGAGCTGCCGCCCCGACGAGCGGCGGCGAGTCGCCCGAAGCCGCCTCTCCCTCCACGCCTCTAACCTGGAGCTGGCGCGGTCCAGCCAAGCCGCCGCCGGCGGGAGCTGGCTCCGGCGTCGAATCCAGAGCTGGAGCCGCCGGATCCAGCCAAGACGACGTCGTCTGGCTCCACCAACCTCTCGTCACCGCCGTCTCGATCTAGATATATGAACTCTAGACGTAGTTTTTTCTGGTTTTTGTGCATCCGAAATTTTCATTGTATTTGTTCATTTGTAATCCTAGATCCAGATTTATTTGTGCATAATTGATGGAGAATGGATTTGATTCCAGCGTGAATCCGAAATTTATTTGTTGGAGATCCAGATTTATTTGTTGGAGATCCGAAATGGATTTATTTGTTGGAGATCCAGCGTGATTCCAGCATGATTGATGGAGATCCAGATTTATTTGTTCATGTATGTTCATAAAATCGGAACATTTCTTAATGTATGTTGATGTAAAAAAAAATCCAAAACATATGCTGTTCATGAAGGTATATGAACATAAATTTTCTAGATTTATATGTTCATATATATGAACATAAAAAGAAAACATTTTTTATGACATGTATGTTCGGATGAAACATATGCTGTTTATGAAGGTAAAGAAAAATGCTACTGTAATCTGTATTACAATGCATTTTGCCTAAGCTAAACTAATTTATGACTGATTAGTTTTCTTTTGTGGACTGGACCATAAGAAAAAACCGAGGTGGAGGTGGTCTTTGTAAATTTGTTTGCACGAATCAACTCCTGGAATTGTGTGGCTGAGATAGGTTAGGTACCCGTGACTAGTCGTGGGAATACCATTTCGCATGGATATTATACATACACAACTACAAAAATTCCACATCACCATAAAAAAAGAACCTAATTTTGAGCTCGATTCTGTATTATGAGCTATGGCTGAAATTCTTTCAAGCTAATTTTATGTGTCTAGCTCCAACAAGCGAAAGCTGGGCATATGGCAGCCACCCCCAACAACTGGACTAAGCTGTGGCAGCATTTGAGGCAACGGCGTAGGTAGCAAACAATACAGTTACCTATTTGCTTGATGGTAACCAGTCGCATTCTCGAAAAGAAAAAAACAATTTTTGGCACGCACAGACACAGATAAAACAGGAGATATAAACAGGAGGCTCAAAGCCTGAAACATATTTCACAGCCAGATTGGTAGAACTTTGCTGACAGGCCTAACTAAACAAACCACTAGTAGGCCACGCAAAAACCGCCCAGCAAGCCGACAGCATCAGAGGCAGTATGTCAAGGGCAAAAAGATTCACGTCAGAAAACCCCGGATATGGAGCAACACAGGGAGCAAACACTCTTCAGATAGTTAAGCACGGACTATGCTAGCTTCAGGGTATGCACTCGGCACGCCCCAATTTAGTCTAGCCTTGGACCACGCCCACGGCCTCGGGCGCGCCATGGCCCTCCCCTTCTTCCCCAGCCACGACCTGCGAGGCGACAGAGTGTGAGCGATGAGAGGTAAGGACGTTCAAGAAGCATAGAAACATGGTATGTCAGGCCAAGCTTACCACGGCCTGGAGGGAGATACTCATTGGGTTCGCCATCCAAGTATTCATTCTGCTCGACCCTCCTTCCCCTGCCACGCCCTGAGAGGCCATCAAGAATGGGAGCCGTCTGAGACACGGGCACATTCAAAAACCAAGGAAAGATGATATATTAAACCGAGATTACCACGGCTTGGAGGGGGGTGATACTCATCTGGTCCGCCATTAAAGTACTCACTCTGCTCCATTCTTGTTCCCCTGCCACGCCCTGTGTGAAGTCATATAAAACACGAAGTCATGGGAGCTTAAGGGCATGTAAAAAACAAAGAAACATGATACATCAGCCTGAGCTTACCACGGCCTGGAGGGGGATGATACTCATCTGGTTCGCCATCGAAGTATCCACCCTGCTCTTCATAGTATCTGCCCCCATAACCGTAATCGTAACCATAGCCACCACGCCGACCGCCTCCATAGTAGCCGCGCCCTCTTCCTCGTCCTCTTAGCCCACCTCTCCCTCTGCCTCTACTGGTGTACTCATATCCATCCTCCTCCCACTCTTCACCCCAATCATAAGGAGGAGGTCCATTGCTCATAACTGTGCACGTTTATCATCAAAGAATTAACACATTTTTCTTCTCCATAGGACTTGCAAGAAAATGAAGCATGCACAATGGTTAAGCTTGTCACTTGGGGGGATAAAATCCAAAAATGGAGCCAATTCTCTGAAGTGTGAATGCAAAAAAAAAGTAATTAAACAAACCAGCCTCATGACTCATGAGACAAGTACAGTTCGCGGGTACTCCATAAAATGGAACAAGATAGGGTAAACTGGCGTGCAGAATGCTAAAATCATATAAGGCACTGAAGTGTCCAAAGCCCTATTGGCTGCAGCCTGAAAGTTAAGTACTCAAGAAGACACGAGAAAAAATTATACCTCTGCCCCTGCCTCTTCTACCACCACCACGAGCTCTCCCACGACCGGTGGGAAAGGATCCTAAATTGTCACGAAGAAAGTTATGACAAAACAGGGATACATGTAAATACCAGTGACGATGATCAATTTAGAGTAACACCTTCATGTTCATAGTCAAAATAAGGTTTCACCTCTTCAGCGGGTATGGGTGGCTGGTACCTAAGGGAATAACCCAAAATAACCAGATAACTTATAACCAGTTCCAATATCAAACAATTTTAGCCAGAAAAGGGAGTGCAAATTAAGCAGCTGAATATGAGCTGAACCCATTATCTATCTATACAAATGAGCAAGACGACATTTGACTCACCCTGGAGATGATGTATCCAACACTTTCTTGGACAACGTTAGGGTAATCATTGATATGTGACGAGTTGTCTCTAACCTGTGGTAAAAGTGCATTAGTGTGACCATGTGTATTTCTTCTTTTTCTGAAGAAAGGAATATATGTACATCCGTACGGGAGTAGGCCTTCCTCCAAAGGTTCCCATGTGTCTGTGATATCGATAGATTCAGTAGATGTGTTCTGATGGAGACCAGCTATCCTTCTCTGATGAAAAGTTTATGTGTCAATTAGCAAAACAAGCAACCAGCTTAATAGCATATATTTTAAGGCAGAATAAGTTACTATTTACCTTGATCAATTCAGCAACCATGACTGTCTTACTTATGGCTCGTCCCATGGCTTTGATAGTAATCTCATCATGCCCATTTTCCTGAAACAACACATGGTAATAAATATGTAGTAAGAATTGGGAAAAAAATTAGCTCGGTTATGCACTAAACGAAAATGAAATCAAGATTAATGATACTGTCTAGAGATTCTGAAAGGTGGAATAGCATTGTTGACCACTGATCACCAACAAATTCTCAAAAATTATCAGATAACAAGATGAAGAACAAAAGACACAACTTGCAATACTATTTCTTCTACAGCTACTTGAACTGCAGACAAGTTTGCATTATTTTATCAAGCTAATAAGCTGCACGTAGTTCAGTCTCAATAATTGAACGGTAAGCAAGTGAAAAACTGATAGGCTTAACAAAGTTCCGCTCTCAGGATAGCACATAAAGTAAGTTCCGCTCTCAGGATAGCACATAAAGTAAGGGACAAAGAAGCAATATGAAATAAGAATCAAGAAAACCCATCCGTTCAATTAAGGTACTGCAATGGAGAGAACCATGTTCTATGACATCACAAGTAATAAAAGAGATGAACCAAATATTATATATTGAAAGGGGACTCTGACTGAGCTGTACATTTGAGCTGTCAATAAAGTGAGCGAGTATAGTGGATGCTGAGATAATGAATATTTTTTTATGGAAACCACAAATGGAGCTACAGGAAGCCCCTTTTGTTTAAAAATTTGAAAACCAAATTTTCAAGTTTCAAAAAGATCTCAAACAAATCCTAGAGTCGATGATGTATTCTACGAACCTGCAAAATCTCAACACGAAATATCACCTATTCTACGCTACTCCACAATTTTTTCGCTTCACACATAGAGTATTTCACATTGTTTTTTGGCACACTGCTAGAATTCATCAATGTCTACATCTAGGAAAAAGATTTAGAATTTTTCGTAGCTTAAAAATACCTATTTTGAAGAAGAAAAATTAAAACAAAGGGCACCATGTAGCCCAAGCTCCAAAACGCTGCACACATGTTTGGAGCCCTTTAAGCCAATAAAAGTTACTCCCTCCGTTCCGAAATTAGCGGCATGGTTTTCGTTGAAGTAGAACCACGCCACTTATTTCATAACGGAGGAATATAACCAAACTGACATTCATTGACAGCCGGGAGTCGAGCATGTGCGGAATTCGAAATACTGCAGCAAAGGATTTTCAGACTGCAAACAAGCATTTCCCAGCAGTTCTTTAACATGACATACAAAGACTATCAGACTTGTTGCATACTGGACACCAGCGATGAAGCATAGAAAGGGGATCACCTCCAGCAACGACATCCCGTAGCCGATATAGTTCCTCATCCTCCCCAGCGCAGTAATCCTGATCTCATTCTCACTAATCGGTGTCTCATCGCGAGGCTTCTCCACCCTTTGGTACCTATCCATGCCTATGAAATGACATATAAGATTTAGCATGCCAGCAGCCGCATAATGTACACACAAATAAGATAGACATAAAAAGAGATGACACTTGCACAAGAACTTGGAACTTGAGTATGTGTAAGTTGTAACAATCCGATATTCACCATTCTGTAAAAAATGCCCTTTCGTTTCAGAGTTTTTTTTATTATATAAAACAAAAATAATACTACTAACAAGAAGTGACAAAATTTTGGTAAGTGCTGGACATGGTTTAACCCCAAGATCCTAACTTCAGAAGTAGGTTAGGTTCCAGCAAATAATAGACGAGAGGCGAAACTAAAACCACGCAAAATGACTGCGCGCCCGGGAATATCTTTTTTAACACGAACAGGCAAATGGGACGGCGACGGGGGATACGCTGATCCACGGAAACAGCCCGAGGCCGCGCCAAGCAAACAGAGCAGCCGGAATGAAGGTAGCGGCCGGGATTTCATGCCACATCACAGGACTACACGAAACAGGGCCCGCCGGCCGGTTCCGTCTCTAGCTACCGTGTACGCGCGCTCCTCGGAGCTGAATCGGCTCCTCATAGACGCCGCAGGAATCGAAGGCGGACCGAGGGAGGGGGACGGAGAAGGAGAAGAGGAGGAAGGAGGAGCAGATCGCACCTTGCGGACGGTCGGTCTTGCTGTGCGCGCACGGAGGAGGAGGACTGAGCGAAGGGGCGGAGGAGTTGTCGAGGGGAAGGTGAACCAGAGAAGAGAACCTCCGAGTGGCGTGTGGCGTGCGGCGGATGACGTGGAGAGGTGCTGACCGTTCGTTCGCGCGGGTGTGGCGCCGATGGACGCGTGGGGGGGCGGTTCGAGGATAACGAGGGCAGCGTGTCGCTGCCAGATGGGGTCAGACGCTAGTGGGAGCCGGCTGCGTGTCGCCTGGGGAGGACCGGCCGTGTCGCTCGTGGGTAAGGTATGTCAGGGAGCTGTGGTAAACAAAGTGTACTTTCCTTTCATTTTTTTTCGGAAAATCTAATCGTAAGGCGCCTTACGGTTAGCTTAACGTGAGACAGAACGTGACACGTTGATTTTCGATCGTATGGTGTGGAATCGTTTAGACGCGATACTACGAGTGAGCTAGAGAAATTGCCTCCAGATGCATGCATGCAAAAAAGACAAAAAAGCTGACGTCATCCCGCATTTAATGTGAAATCTGAAAATTCGTACAGTTTTGTAGCCCAAACCGTTTATCCGATTTGGAATCCGTTTTCACCGCTAATCTAGTCGCGACGAGATATTCGAAACTAGATCCCATATTGACATATTCCGACAACTTTTTTTACGGACCCAAAAGTTACCCACCCCGTAGCATATAAGTTACCCATGCTGTACTATGTAAGTTACCGACCATATTAACTATTAGTTTTCGGGTTGAAATAGAACCATTTTTTATTGTTCTTTTCGATTTTTTCGTTTTTTGAAGTTACCACGCCTAGTTATTCATAAGTGAATATCACGTTGGGATGGTAAATGTATCAATATCCACTGATAAAGTTACCTACATATCACTAATAAAGTTATCCACCCAGTATTAACGGAGTACCACCTTGTACTGATAAACTTATCCACATAGCACTGGTAAAGTTACTCATACAGTACTGCTCCGTGTGTTCATGATATAGTTATCCACAACGAAATTGATGCAGTTACCCTACTCGCTCCATAAAACTTATCCACCAAATATTGATAAAGTTACTCACACTGTACCGATAGAGTTACCCATCATATGCTGATGAAGTTACACATGTGTTCATGGTATAGTTATCCACCACAGAATCGACGTAATTAACATACTTGAACGGTAATAGTTACCAATGCAGTATTGATACAGTTAACCACCATGTACTCATGAAGTTACCCACAATATATTGATTAAGTCACCATATAGGCTTATGAAATAATTATCCATCACAGAATCGATATAGTTACCATACTCTCACGATAAAAATTACCCACCGTGTACCGATGAAGTTAAACATTTATTAATGTCATAGTTATCCACCATAAAATCATAAAATCGATATAGTTATCATGTTCTATAAATAATTGTTACCTATCTATATACTTTTAAATAGAAAATTAATCGTTACCTGGGTGGGCAACTTATATAAATACAGCTTGATAACTCACATGTTAATGGGTGGGTAACTTTTGGGTCGTAAAAAAATATCGCCGGAACATATCAACATGGGATTTAGTTTCGAAGATCTTGACGCGACTAGTCCAACGGTGAAAACAGATCATAAATCCGATAAACGGTTTGAGTTACAAAACATTTTGAATTTTCAACTCTTGCATTTAAAACGCGATGATGTCAGCAATATCGGATTTTAGTGCATGCATGCAAAATATTGCTGTTTCTCTCACACACAATCGCGGTGTGCACGGACATGATTGAGGTGTGCGTGGAGATATGCCCGGTAGCAGGCGTCTGCCAGATAGTAAAGTCCTTTTTTTTTCAGATATTTTTCTAGAAAGTCATTTTACAACATTAATATCCGAAATATACCAATTATATTCAGACTGTACACCAATATAATTTCAACCATGGCGTTTTCAGAAGAGTCTGAATTTTCCAAACAATATCCTTGCGACAATTTTCCGCCACTACCATGAACAATCAATTTTTCACCCTCAACATCGAGACTTGGTACGAAGAGCACTATCAGAGATAAATAATGCAATGATGCAGTCCCCGCTTGGCGAGGACGAGGCTCACAACCGTTCTGAAAGAGGTCTTGATCATCAAAAACCTCAACACTTACAATACCAAGTCGGCTCGAACTTGACAAGAGCCATCCAGATCTTCAAACCTTCCAACCGTTACCACCTTGTTATTCCCCATCAGTGCCAGCACCTCACGATAATCGTGGTAACAACATGCCCCGGCAAAAGACGAGGCTTCGAGTACCTGACCCATTCCATCTTTTATATATATATAGAGAAAAGGGCGCCCTGCCTCTGCATCAGTACGATGCATACGGCCTTGATTGCTTTTATTACAAATTATTCAAAAAGTCTTACAGTTTATGGATCATAAAGGGTTGAGACATGTATCAACCAGCGGAAAAAGTGGAACATCATGTAACGCATATGCATTAACATGCTATTCTATTTGCACATCGCCAGCCGAATTGGGTGAAGAACTCTTGCATGACCGTCTTCAACCGGTTGCACCCAATATCCATGCCCTACCGCCGGTCCTGCGACTGGAGATAAGACCACGTATGGATCCAATGCGTGGCCAAAAGAATAACATGCAAGAAAGCAGTATATTTTGGCTCTGTTAAAAATATAATCATTCTGGACATGTCATATTCCATCTAAGGGTCGAGAAATGCCAATGCGCTTGTATGTGAAGACCAACGGTAGAGAAGTCCAAAACCTTGACCAACCGATGAACCTCGACACCTAAGCCTGCGCCCGCTCATCATGGAGGGGCAAAAGACCCAACTGTACTTTTTAAGTCTCACTCACTGTAATATTGTTTTACGTCGAAACAGGACCTGAAGGTGCACGGCACACGCTGCGTGCCACTGGAATTTTTTTATTTTTTAAACCAGGCAAAAAGTGTACCTTTTAAATTGATAAAGAATATAGCTGGCCATCGGGCCGACACGGCCCGGCACGGCACGCTCCGCCGCCGGCACGGCACGAATGCGGCACGACACGGATGCGGCACGACTCTAATCGTGCCGTGCCGGCACGCGTGCTCCAACTCCGACCGGGGCACGACACGGCGAGCACGGATGCGGCACGGCGGCCCGGCACGGCACGGCACGCTTCGGGGCTTCTCCTCCACCTCCGGCTAGCTCGCTGATCCCGTCGATCTCCGGCGACAGCGCAACTCCGACGACTAGGGGAAGAAGACGACCAGGGGAAGATGGACGAGATCGACGGAATCAACTGGCGAGAAGGGGAAGAAGACGACCAGGGGAAGAAGATGGGAGAAGATTGGCGACCAGAGAAGAAGACGACTCTGACGTGCCGTGCCGGCACGTTTCGTGGCGTGCCTCGTGCCGGCACGATTCATCCCGTGCCGTGCCGGGCCAGCCCGCGTGCCTCAGATTGAGGTCGCACGGACGGGCCTCGTGCCGGCATGGCACGTTTCGTCGCTGTCGGAGAGTAACTCCCACGATACAGGGGTGATCACACTCTGAAGAGTTGTTCGATGGGGGGCTGAACGCGTTGGTCAAACAACCCTCAACCGGCACGGCGACGGTGCTCGTCGAGCCTGAGGAGGGACATCACGACAGAGACAGACACCAGCCCGTACCTAGGTTCACGGCCCTCGGAAGGAGGTAACACCGCTACTCCTGCTTGTCTGTATTGCGCTGCAGAGGGTACATTACAATGAGCTTGCCGAGGGCTCTCTCATGGCAGTGTGGAGCTCAAGGAGGGAACACTAAGGTCTTCTTCCTCCTCGAGTGTGTTCAGCTAGGCTACGCTATGGTAGAGTGCCAAAGGTCCGATCGATGCGAATCGGGGATCCGGGCGTCCGGGGCTCGATCCCCTGCTACGGAGGTGCTCCCTCTCCTTTTATAGGCGCCCCGGGCCTCATCCCTGCGTCCTGCGCGGTGGAAGGGTTCCCACATGTCGACGAAATGGAGGGGCGGTGTGCACCGCAGCTGGGTTGTCCATGGACTCGGTCCATGGTCGTAAAGCCTGCCCTTGAGGCAGGAAGACCACCGTCCGCGCAGGACGGCCATCTGGTGCCGCAGAGATCGTGGGGGCGCCCACGGTGACGTCGTCGTTGGAGCGTAGCGCCGGCCATCCGCTTTATCACCAAAGGGGAAAGCTTCGTAGTCCGGTGCGGGGGGCACAGCTTTGTTGACCCCTTTAATCACCAGAATGGCAACTGCGGCGTCGTCGTCACCGCGCGCAGGCGCGCGCGTCACTCTGCAGCCGCGGCAGAGGCCATGTGCGCTCTGCGGCGGTTGCTTCACAGCGAAGTATCTCTACAAGGCCTGAGCGGCCTTGTGGAGGGATTTGCGTTGACTCCTCTCCAAGGGAGAGAGCCTTGTAGAGGGGCAGTCGCGGGGGGAGCCTCTTCAGGCCTTCGCTGCCCTTCAAGCCCTCTCGAGGACTTGTCCCCTCGAGAGTCTCTCCCAGTGTTTGGCTTGGTCCTTAGTCATTCTTCGATACCGTCGCGTGCGAGGGCTGTGGAGAGTGGGCCCCGCACACCCTGGATAACACTGGGCCGACAGTAGCCCCCGGGCCCATGATGGGCACGGCGAAGCCCACCAGGCTCAGACGAAGCGTCGTGGGCCCAAAGTGTCCGGCCGGCCTGAGACACGCGTCGATCAGTTGCGAGTCTGCGACGACACGATTTCTTCGACGGGGCGTGCGTCGTGGGGGGTCCCACCACGCCCCGGAAACTGCCCAGATGGGAGATAAAGCGTGCGAGCCGGCTCGAGCAGCCGTTACTGCTTTCATTTTGCGCGCCCGGCCTTTCGACCTCACCCTCTGAGCTTCCTCACACCGGCGATCTTCTTCTTCCTCCGCGCTTTTTCGCACTTCTCCCTTTCCCGACGATGAGTCCAGCGAAGGGCAAGGCGGCGATGGCGAAGCTCCCTGTGGACGCGCAAGGGGAAGGGGTGCTTGGCCCCGCCCTGGTCGGGGAGCGCTTCAACGAGGCGGCGCTGGACAAGATCCAGCATTTGGTCACCGGGAAGACCAACGAGCACGGCGCTAGTGCTCTCCAGGCCGCAAAGCTCGGCCGGCTCCCGAAGGGGTTTTTCCCCATCTTCCTCCACACCATCTACGCCGGGCTGGTGCCTCCCTACTCGCCCTTCCTGGAGGCGATTCTAGAGTTCTACCAGATCCATCTTCTCCACCTGCATCCCAACTCTGTCTTGATCCTCTCCATCTTCGCCTACCTGTGCGAAGCTTACTTGGGGGTGCAGCCTTCTGTGGCCCTCTTCCGGAGCTTCTACGCGCTCCGGAGCTCCGCAAACCTCGAGCGGACGGGGTGCGTCTCCTTCCGCATCGTGGACGGCATGGGGGATGTCTGTATCCCCATGTCGTGGAACGGCGAGAAGCCTGTCACGGCGGTGGTGAAGAAGGTGGATGACTTCCGGCAGCGGTGGTTCCTCATCGGCGTCAAGTCGCTGAGCTCCTTCATCGACATCCCGGAGGCGCCGCCCGTGAAGAACACCCACTTGGGCAAGCTGGTCTTCCGGAGCCCGCAGATCGCGGACCTGGTGGGCCGCATGAAGCTTCTTCGGGATAATAGCCTCACCGGTCAGATGATTGCGGAGGACTTCGTGAGGCGCCGCATCGCTCCGCTTCAGGCGCACAAGAAGCCGATGTGGATGTACTCGGGCCTCACGGACCCGATGCGGCTCCACTGCTGCGACCACCGCCCCGAAGCCGTCTCCTCCATCATGGGCGTCCTCTTCATCAACCCGGACATGCCAGTGGCGGTTGCTGAGGTGCTGAGGCCTCTCCACCAACTCTCCATGAACACGCGCCTGGCGATTCTAGAGCGGATGCCGACGTTCACCCCGCTTGGCTTGGCGGGGGAGGAGAAGGACGAGGTGGCCATGCCTGTAGCGAAGGAGCCAGGAGCCGCGGAGTCGCCCTCCGCATCGGACGTCGAGCTAGGCGGCGAGGCGGCAAGGGCGAACCCCTCGACCGGCGGGGCGAGCTCGTCAAGGGCTGCGCCCCCTGTCGAGGAAATCTTCGAGGTCTCGTCCGGCGACGACGAGCCCTTTAGGGTGGCCCCTTCGCGCCCTGTTACGGAGGGGGAAGGTAGCGACGGCGATGAGACTGCGGCGGGGCGACGAGAGCCCCGGACCAAGGCGGCCCATGACAGGCCTGCTGGGGAGCCAATGGGCGCTCCCCTCAAGAGGAAAGCAGAGGCGCCTCCCGTGGGGTCTGGAGCCAGGACCATGCCTTCATGGCGTTCACCTGGCATGGCGTGGGTTGATACCCACGCCAAGAAAACTGGGTAAGTATCTTGATCTTGGTTTTCTCTTCCTCAATCTCTGCTTGCCCGTTCTCTTCTGACAGGTTTTCTTGCTCCTTGCCAGCGACCTGGTGCCTGCGAAGCGTCGAAGGCTTCGCAAGGCCGCTGAGGTGAAGGGGACCGTGCCAGAGGCCGTGGCGGACGAGGCCTCGAGGCCTGTGGTGGAGGATACCGCAGGCCCTGCCAAGGGTGCGCCTCAGGCTGAGGCGACTGCGCCGCCTCTCGAGGGGAGGCGCCCTGAGGAGCAAGCGGAGAGGGCGCCTACTCCGCCTCGCACTGCCACTCCTCCGGTGCAGCAGGAGGCCGAGGCGGACACGACGCTAATCCAGAGCCCGCCAAGGGCCGACGAGATGGAGGGGGAAGCTCCTCCGCCGCCCCCGCCAAGCTCTGCAGCGGAGGCGGAGACAGTGACTACGGGGCAGGCCTCTCCTGCCCCTGAAGCTCATGATGAGGTGCCGCTTGAGGGCGGCGACACCGGCGCGCGGAGCGCAGGTGCTGAAGAAGAGAACTCGCCGCCAAGCCCCCAGGCCCACGACGCTACAGGGCCCCGCGCAGAGGCCCCCTTCTTCAAGCTCGACGCAGGTGCTGGGACCTCCGCGCCGCGTGGGGCTTCACAAGACCTGGCCCTCAGCGGCTGGGACTGGAGCAGGGGACGCCGCGGCGTCGCCTTCCGCCTGGTGCGGGAGTCCCTGGACGGGTTGGAGACCCACCTCGCCCTTGAGGACGCGGAGATCGCCCGGCGGCAGGGCGAGCTTGCGGAGGCCTGGGCCGCCTTTCACGCAGCTGTGGAGGTTCGCCGGCAGAGCGATCTGGCACCGCAGGCGGAGCGCGAGGAGGCACTGCGCTTTTCCAAGGAGGTCCGCGAGGGCGCCGTGCGCGACGCCGAGGAGATCTTGGAGCCCCTCCAGGCCGAGCGCCAGGCGGCGGCGGACGACTTGGCCGCGGCCAGGGCGGAGCGGGAGGCGGTGGAGTCCTTGCTGGCGGACAAGCATCGCAAGCTTGTCCAGCTTGAGGCCAAGATCCTTGCCGACTCTGAGGTCGTGCGGACCTCTCAGGAGGCGGTCCGCGCGGCCTTGGATGCCAGGGGGCAAAGGCTGAATGAGCGCGAGAATGATGTGCGTCAACGCGACGAGCAGCTGCTGCAGGCGGAGTAGGAGCTGTCGGTGCAGCGCGTCGACCTTGAGGCTCGGGAGGGGAATCTGGCCAAAGCCCTCGGCAAGTTCAACCGTGAAGTGGCTACCCACAAGAAGCACGTGGAGCGCTTCAACGCAAGGTTTGCCGAGCGGAAGGAGGAGGCGGAGAAGGACTTCCAAGCCCGGGAGAAGGAGTACCGCGCCGCCGTCTCTCGAGACTACAATGAGAAATTCAAGAAGCAGGAGAATCGCTTCAGGAAGAGGCGCGCCGAGGATGACGCCCGGCTCCGTGAGCTGGAGCAGATGAACGCCAGGCTGAACTCCCGGGCGAGGCGTGCTGCGGATGGCCGCCGCCTTGCCGAAGAGGCTCGCGAGCCACCGCCTCTCCTGGTAACGAGCCACCGCAGGCCGTAGAGAGTCTCAGCCACTAATGGGTGGTCCCCATGCCTCGACATGGAAAGAACGTTAGCTTGGCAACCCCAAGTGTAATGAACCATTTCGTTCCCAAGTGAAACTATGCGCTGAGGCGCCGCTGTGTAATATTTTGGTGGTGAGTTTACTTTCATCATTTGCCTTTCCATGTGCGCTTATATTCTTCCCATGCGCACCTCGCGAGCGGGGGCTGAGTACGGTGCCTGTGCCTCAAGAGCACCCCAGCAGCACTGCAAAACCCAAGGGATCCGAGCTCTGGCTAAATAGCATGCTCCCAAAAACACGCCACCTCTCCAAAGGACCTTGGTACTTACTCTCCTCGCGAGATACACATGAGGAAACCTATAAGCGCACATGAGTCCTTACTACCATGCACTAGCGTTTGGGTTCGCCTCTCTAACATCCGCAGGGAACAAGAGTCCCTCCAAGCTCGTGGAGGCAAAACTCGGCCCCTAGAGGAGAGCGCATCGCCAGGGAAAGCCTACGCAGAGCAAAAGCCTCGCAAAGCTAAGTTCAGCGCTCACGCCTCGAGAATCTCTTCATCTCTCTCACGAGCACTCGTCGTCCCTCGAGCGATTCTTTTCCCTCACACTCCATGGACTGCTTGCACGTCAAAGGGGGGCCCTTGAGCATCGCGCCTCGGGGACTCTTACCTCTCTAAGCCTTAAACTCCCCCCGGCCTTGCCGAGTCATTGCTCAGGCATACCGCAGCGGCGGAGTCATAGCGCAAGGAGAAGGGTCCTAGCGACGCAGAGCGAACAAAGACATGAAGTTGAAGCAAAAGGCCCTTCGAGGGGCACACGTGCGAACTTAATAGCATCTACTTAAAAATATATTACAGACTGTGGAGCAAAAGTCTCTAAGCCAAGTCTTTTAACGGCGCTACAAGCGCATCATAATACAGGAGAGGATCAGGCAGAAGCTTCGTCGCCCTCCTCCGCAGACCTTTCCTCTCCAGGCTCGCCCTCGGAGCCTGCCTCCTCGCCGTCGTCCTCCCTCGCCTCAGCCCGCTTGAAGCGGCTGCAGAAGTCGTCGACCTGGTCTCGGACTGAGTTGGAGATCTGCCACCCTTCCTCCCCCTCGAGAGGCTCGGTCACCAATGTGTAGTCGAAGCCGGGCTGGAGGTGCTGTAGGTTGGTGAAGATGCGGTCGACTACCACCGCTAGGAGTTGGCGGCATTCCTCCTCGACGACGTCGCGGAGCTCCGCGGCAGGGCCCTCGAGCGCCGTGAAGAGCTTGTCGAAGTAGGCGAGGTACGCGGCGGCGTCGGCGTTGCCCTGAGCAGGGACGTGCGGCGCCTCCGCTCCCAGCTTCGCCGCGAGATCGTTGCCCCGAGCCACCAAGGACTGGAACATACGCTCCCGCTGCTGCGACAGCACCCGCGCCGCTTGAGCGCTCTCGGCAGCCTCCACCGCTCGCTCCACGGCAGGGCCCACCTGCTTGTTCATCTCCTCCATCCCGTACCCAGGTTCACGGCCCTCGGAAGGAGGTAACACCGCTACTCCTGCTTGTCTGTATTGCGCTTCAGAGGGTACAGTACAATGAGCTTGCCGAGGGCTCTCTTATGGCAGTGTGGAGCTCAAGGAGGGAACACTAAGGTCTTCTTCCTCCTCGAGTGTGTTCGGCTAGGCTACGCTATGGTAGAGTGCCAAAGGTCCGATCGATGCGAATCGGGGATCCGGGGCTCGATCCCCTGCTACGGAGGTGCTCCCTCACCTTTTATAGGCGCCCCGGGCCTCATCCCTGCGTCCTGCGCGGTGGAAGGGTTCCCACATGGCGACGAAATGGAGGGGCGGGGTGCACCGCAGCTGGGTTGTCCATGGACTCGGTCCATGGTCGTAAAGCCTGCCCTTGAGGCAGGAAGACCACCGTCCGCGCAGGACGGCCAGCTGGTGCCGCAGAGATCGTGGGGGCGCCCACGGTGACGTCGTCGTTGGAGCGTAGCGCCGGCCATCCGCTTTATCACCAAAGGGGAAAGCTTCGTAGTCCGGTGCGGGGGGCATAACTTTGTTGACCCCTTTAATCACCAGAATGGCAACTGCGGCGTCGTCGTCACCGTGCGCGGGCGCGTGATACGTCTCCAACGTATCTATAATTTCTTATGTTCCATGCTATATTATACCAACTTATTACATGTTTTATATGCATTTTATATAGTTTTATGCATTTTCTGGGACTAACCTATTAACAAGATGCCACAGTGCCAGTTCCCTGTTTTCTGCTGTTTTTTATTTCAGAAAAGTACTTAAGGAAATATTCTCGGAATTGGACGATTTCTGTTCTGAAGTCCGTTTTCAATTGGGAACGTTCCAGAAGACCGAACACGAGACGAAGTGGGCGACCGAGGCGGCCACATCTGGTCCTCGCGCGGCAGGAGCCTGGGCCGCGTGAGCAACAGGTGTGGGCCCCTCGAGGCTCCACCGACCTCGCCCTTTCGCCTACATATACCCCCCGAACCAAAAACCCTAGCACGGTGTGCAATATTTCCTCCACGGGTCCCGAGCGCCGCCGCCATCGAAGACAAGATACGGGGGACATAACTCTCTGTTCCGGCACCCTGCCGGGACGGGGAATTGCCCCCGGAGCCATCTCCATCGACTCCACCGCCATCTCCATCGCCGTTGCTGATTCCTACGATGAGGAGTGAGTAGTTCTCCCCCGAGGCTGCGGGATCTACGGTAGCTATGTGGTCTATCTCTCTCTCCCATGATGTGATCTTTTATGTGATCATGAGCTTTGTAACCTAGTTGAATATGTGATGCTACTCTTTATCTATTATGCACTCTAGAGGTTACTTTAATATGAACTCCGGGGTTATTCACGGTTGTAATGGTGACAGTGTGTGCACCGTGTGTGATTCCTTTATGACGTTGTTGGTGTTAGTTTACTCTGACTTTGAGGGTGCTCTTGTAGCCCTACACAATGAATGGTGTTTGTTATCCAACATGAGAGTGTTTGAGAGTAGTGTTTATTTATTTAACTTTGATGTCATTGTTGAGAATGTCCACTGGTGAAAGTAGGATCCCTAGGCCTTGTTTCTAAGCATTAAAACACCGTTTCCAACAAGTTCTGCTACATGTTTGCTTGCTGCCATTTTTATTACAGATTGCAATTACTACTTATAATCGTCCATATTACTTGTATTTCACTATCTCTTCGCATAACTAGTGCACCTATACATCTGACAAGTGTATTGGGTGTGTTGGGGACACAAGAGACTTTTTGTATCTTAATTGCAGGGTTGCTTGAGAGGAATATCTTTGACCTCTACCTCCCTGAGTTCGATATACCTTGGGTGATTCACTTAAGGGAAACTTGCTGCTGTTCTACAAATCTCTGCTCTTGGAGGCCCAACACTGTCTACGAGAATAGAAGCGTGTGTAGACATCAAGCTATTTTCTGGCACCGTTGCCGGGGAGGTAAGCGTTGGAAGGTATCTCCTTTAGATTCTGCAGTTATTACTTTTTGTCTCTTGTTTTTATTTTCACTAGTTAGGCTTAATGGAAAACAACAAAAAAATTAGAGAGCTCTATGAAATTTATCTTGAGTTAGGACATGAAGTGTTTGAAGAGAAAATTAAAAACCTATGGAAGTTTGTTTCCATAATAATGGTAGTAATGTTATTAGTATGAATTCTTTGAACACCATTATTGCTAATGTTATGGAAAAGTCTAAGCTTGGGGAAGCCGTTGTTGATGAATGTGTTATTTTTAGTCCCCCAAGCTTTGAGGAGAAAATTTTCTTTGATGATACTTTGCCTCCAATATATGATAATTATAATCTTTGTGATATTTTCAGTCCACCTACTATTGAGGATATAGTTTATGTTGATTATGATATGCCTCCTATATATGATGTTTACAATGATGAATATGATGTTTTCAGTCCATCTACTATTGAGGATAAAATTAATTATGATTATTCTATGCCTCCAACTTATGATAATTACAATGATGGATGTGATAGTTTTACTCCCACTATTACTAATAAAATTGATTATGCTTATGTGGAGGGTAATGATATTATTATGCTTATGGATCATGATAAGAATGCTTTAGGTGATAGCTATATTGTTGAGTTTATTCATGATGCCACTGAAAATTATTTTGAGAGAGGAAAGTATGGTTATAGAAATCTTCGTGTTACTAAATTTCTTCTCTTTATGATGAAAGTTTTGAGCTTTCTCTTGATTTGCTTTTATTTGCTGGGTACTTTAAGACCCATTGGTTATTATGAGAGAGGGGGACATGGATTCATACATCACAATAATATTAGGTCTCCTCTCTTTATGTTGGAAGTTTTGAAGTTGGATTTGTTTCATCTTTCTATGATAGTTGCTTTATGTTTCAATAATTTATCCTACTACAAGATCCCTTTGCATAGGAAGTGGGTTAGACTTAAATGTGTTTGATATTTACCTCTTGATGCTCTCCTATGTTTTTCAACTCTCATTTTTATGAGAGCATCATACGAATCTCCTTGCCTAGCTAAAAGGCTTTAAAGAAAAGCGCTTATGGGAGACAACCCACAATTTTATTTCTGTTATTTTTCTTTTATTTGAGTCAAGGAGCATGCTTACCTCTGTAACAACTCCTTTGTATCTTTATTTTATTGCAAAGTTGTGCCAAGTTAAGTCTCTAGTAGAAAGTTGATGCTAAATTTGGATTCCTGCGCAGAAACAGTTTTCTGCTGTTCACCGTTTAATTGGTAACTACTCACAGAAAAATCCAAATAATCTGCCCTTTTTTGTGCGTAATCCTCAGATATATATGCAACTTTCATTAGTTTTGAGTTTTCTGATCTGAGAAAGTTAAGTGCCTCGAAAAAATTCGTCTTTACGGACTGTTCTGTTTTTGACAGATTCTGCCATTTATTTTGCAATGCCTCTTTTGCTATTTTGATTGGATCTTTTTATCCTATGAAGTATCAGTGGCTGTAGCTAATGTCTAGTAGCATTGGTAGCAATTGTGTTCCTACAGAATATCATAATTTTTCGTGCACTAACCCTCTAATGAAGTTTACTCTAAGTTTGGTGTGGAGGAAGTTTTCAAGGATCAAGAGAGAAGGATGATATGATGTGATCAAGAGGCTAGTAAAGCCAAAGCTTGGGGATGCCCCGGTGGTTCATCCCCAACATATTTCAAGAAGACTCAAGCGTCAAAGCTTGGGGATGCCCAAGGCATCCCCTTCTTCATCAACAAACTATCAGGTCCTTTCTAGTGAAACTATATTTTAATTCCGCCACTTCTTATGTGCTTTTCTTGAAGCGTCGATTTGTTTTTGTTTTTGTTTTTGATATTTTCATTCTCTGAATAAAATGGATCCTAGCATTTGAACGGGAATCCGGCACCTAGAGGGGGGGGGGGGGGGGTGAATAGGTGCTATTACAAATTTTAACTCTTTTTCAATTTAAGCTTAACACAAAGGTAAATTCTCTAGATATGCAACTAAGGTGAATTTACCTAAAGGACAAGCTAAGCAATTCAACAAGATACAAGATAAATATAAGTGTGAAACAAGCAAGTAAGGGAGTAAGGATTAGGGGAACCAAGTGAAGCACGCGGAGACGAAGGAATAATCCCGAGTTCCACCACAAGGGTGTACGTCTCGTTGGAGAGGTGTGTGTCACCACAACAGGTTGACCACAACGCCACTAAGGCTCACCTTCTTCTCCGATGAACTCAACCACAAAGGTTGCGAGTTCACCTTCCACTATTGATCCCCTTTGGGGCGGAGATCGAATCCCTTACACAAGCTTGAGGCACACACCCACAACTTAATTGGGGGCTCTCAAGATGACCACAACAGGTCAAGGACCACAAAAGGTCAGGGCAACACCAAGAAAGCAACAATGGTGAACTAGGTTTTCCCAATGGAAACCCTAGCCACGAAATCCCCAAGTGAATGGGGAGGAAATGCAAATCGCTTCGGTGAAGTAGTAGATCGGGGCCTTCTCCTTCAATCCTCCAAATATCAACGGATTTGAGTGGGGGGATTGGGAGATCTTGATGTTTTGAGCTTTCTTGAGAATGGGGAGAGAGAAAATCAGAGAGCTAGCTGTTCTTGAGGGAGTGAGGGGGTATTTATAGCTCTCCCCAAAATCTGGCCGTTGGCTGCTTCGACCACCCGGAAATTTCGGTATAAGTCACCACCGGAAATTCCGGTTGCCCGGAATATCCGGAATATTGAAATATCCGACCAGAATTTCCGGTTGGAGCCAGAACCGAAACCTCTTCTTTCCTTAGCCGTTTCTTGAGTGTCCTTCTGGGTGCACTCGGAAATTCCGGTATATGGGAATTTCCGAGTACAATTTCCGGTTGAAGGCAGAACGCTTTCTCAACTTGACTTAGTCGTTTCTGGAGGGCTCTTCTGGGTGCACTCGGAAATTCCGGTATACTGGAATTTCCGGGCACAATTTCCGGTTGAAGCCAGAACCACTTTCCAACTTTTCCTTAGCCAATTTTTGCGAAGTTCTGGGGGCCCGGAAATTCCGGCCCAGGGAATTTCCGGCTCCAATAATCCGATTCCTGGAACTTTTTCAGAGCCACTTCTTCTTTGCATTTTTGGCTTTGATGCATATGATATTTAATCATACACTAACTGAAATACTTAGCATTAGAATTAGTATATCATTGGTATTGTTAACTAACACACAAAACACTAGGGGTTAAGAAATGTTCTTTCAATCTCCCCCTTTTTGGTGTTAGATGACAATACAAAGATTTGCAATAAAAGACAATGCTATATCATGCTTATGATAAAAATGGCTCCCCCTAAACATGTGCATACTTGAAAACAGCTAGACAACGGATAGCACAATAGACAAGAGCATTTTTGCAATAGAGAGCACATGATATCATAAGGAGTAATGAGACCATATACATAGCCATGGTATAACTAGAGACTTGATAGAATTTCATACCTTTTACATATAACATATGAGGTGAATACCAACACAATAGTCTTGTAGTCTCAACCATAGATAATATAGATAGCATGGGAATTGTCTCAATACACACAAAGGTTCACACAAATAGTTCGACAAGCATAAATAGTTCGACAAACACAAATAAGTTAAATGGACACAAGCGCAAATAAATGATAGAAGCATATGCTTGTGCCCGAACCCATGCAAATCCACGTTCCTAATAGATCAACTTCTCCCCCTTTGGCATCGAAACGCCAAAAAGGAAGAAGAGCGATGCTACGTCCCGTGAAGAACATTACTCGGAAGGGGTATCCTCATCATCGTCCTCATCCTCGTCATCATCATCAGAAGTAACATCCTCATATGCCTGTCCCGTGGAGTATGAGCTGCCACCAAGATCGTTCTCAAACTGAGACCACGGAGCCATAGACCCCTGGTTCCACTGAGCATAGGAGAGAGGCGGAGTGAGCTCAGCAGGAGCGCGAGATCCAGAAATGTGATGGAGGATCATCTCTTGATTGTGGGCAGATTGACGGCGGTCCTTGTAGGCTGAGTATTGCTCCTTGCGAATGTCGATGTTCATGCACAGGATGTTGCGTTGGAACCAATTCAGCTTCTTCACGTGCCCGGAGGTGGAGGGGGCATAAGAGGGAGTAGCAGCCCTCCGAGCATCACCCATGAACGAACCACCCCGAGTGGACCGAGAGGATGGCACACTTGGGGGCTTGGGCACAGTCCTCTTCTCATATAGTTGCTTGAAGTCATGGACCTCCAAGTCATCATCACTAAGATCATGGTCGGGGAACTTGGACTTGATGAGCATCATGATGTATGGAGCATAGGGAATGGTGACCGTAGTGGTCATGGCATCATGCATCTCATGGTGAATGTAGTCCATCACATCCACACTCCAATCCGCACCATCATCGGTGCTCATAGCAATGGTGTGAGCATGAAGTAGCAAGTTACAAAGGGGAGAGACCACATTATCATTGTTTCCACCACTTGGAGCAATATTCTCCCGGAGAATGCGCACAAGGACATCATACAGAGGGAGCAAGTCCTTGGAGAGACCGGGAACTCCACCCTCGCCATAGAGATGTGAAGGGGATCGTGTCCAGAAAACAAAAAATTTCCTAGCAACGATATCCTTAAAACATGCCAAGATCTATTCTATGCAGATATAGTAGTACGAACGGAGATCGGAATACATACCCTTGTAGACCGAAAGCGGGGATTACGTTCCCGCACAAACGTTGTCGATGAAGACCGACGAAGCCGACCTCAAGGTCGTGTAGAGGAAGCAGACCTCTCAGCACCGCTAGCGCAGCACCTCGCAGGGCGTTACACACATACGGTGGAGACGACGGCCTCCGAAGCTCCAGTCCAGGACGAGCAGCGGAAGACTTGGACCGGAACACCAGCAGCGCGGCAGCGGGCTATGGTGGAAGAGATCCCCCTCTCAATTCGGCGCAACTCCGACAAAGGGAATCACGAAATCGAGAGAGAATTGGGAATTAATTGGATGAATTAAAAGGCCAGGGGTGCCCTTTCTTATATAGGCTCCCGGGAGGGAGCCAACTTGCCAGCCAGGCAATGTGGGACTAACCCCCACATGCCTGGTGCGGCATGAGCAGGTGCGCCGGCCCTGGTGGGCCCCTTTTGGCCCATCTAGGCCGGCCATGCTCCCCCCCACCGAATTCCCTTGGGGATTTTTCCCCCCATGGGCCTTCTTTCCACCAGAAGGCCCATTTAGGAAAATCAGCCTTAATAAATTCGAAAATAAATATATAAAATCATATTTAGACATTAATTACACTAATTAATATCAAACATATTATATATAATTTATTCTAGCTCCGAAAACTATTTCGTCGCTGCCCGATCTCCATCGGACCTCTCCCGGGACGTTCCCGGTGATCTCTTTCCTTTCCGGTTGTCTTGTCGAAACCCCTTAAGTGTGTTACCCTAGCGGTTCGATATAATAACAGGTATGATCGAGACTCCTCTCTGATCAATGACTAACTCGTAGGCCTGGACCCCATGAATTAATCCCTGTGATATAACGAATGACTTTCATCTATCAAACCTGAACGTAAAGTTTTAAACCTTTTGCCATAGCGATACTTAGCGTGTCCGAGCGTCGTTCATAGATATCTCCATATCTAGCTGACCTCGTTACCGACAACACTATCTTCTAGTCGTCTATGATTTCATGTCTCCGTGACCTAGTCACATGCTTGCAAGCTCATTAGACATAATCTCACCGAGTGGGCCCTAGAGTATCTATCCTGCTATGCGGACTGGCAAATCCCGCTCTTGACCCCTCGTCTCAACTACTCCTTTCCGATACCCAAAAGTATCACCGTTATTGTCATACTAATTAAGATACGACGTTTGGTGCAATCAAAGTATCTTCCAGGAATAACAATAAGAGTTGGTCTCACGGTCAAAGGCGTAATGACTACGTCCTACAAATATGGGTATGTCCATCACATCGTTCTCCAACGATATGACTTCCATTGCCGACCGGCGCCATGCCCTATGATCGGGAAACCTCGATCATCGATCGCGCAACGAAACTAGTCTTAGTAGAGGCTACTAGGGCATCACACCCGTATTAATGTTTCCGCTTAATACGGTTATAGCATGACACAAAAACGTATTATGAACAAACGAGATATGATAAAGAAATACTCTTTATTAATTGCCTCTAGGGCATATCTCCTTCAGTCTCCCACTTGCACTAGAGTACAAATTAATCTAGATTACAACTTGGTAAAAGCCGGGATTACAACTTGGTAAAAGCCGGACACCCATAGCATCTTGGTGTTTCACGTGCTTGTCAAGCGGAAGAGGCTTCGTCATAGGATCTGCCACATTCAGATCCGTATGCACTTTGCAAATCTTCACATCGCCTCCTTGTACGTACTGTCGTATCACATGGAAGCGTCGGAGAATGTGTTTGGCGGTGGAGTGAGACCTTGGCTCCTTGGCGTTAGCAATGGCACCCGTATTGTCGCAGAAGAGGACCACGGGGTCTTGCACGCTCGGGAACACTCCAAGTTCAATGATGAACTTCCTCAGCCACACAGCTTCATTCGCGGCTTCGCAAGCAGCAATGTACTCCGACTCCATTGTAGATTGTGCGACGATGGGTTGTTTCCCACTTCTCCAGCACACGGCACCCCCATTCACCTTGAACACATAACCTGTCTGTGACTTAGAGTCATCGGGGTCTGAGCAGAAACTTGCATCCACGTAACCTGTTACGCCAAGTTCTTCATCGCAGCCACCATAGACAAGGAACATTTCCTTTGTTTATTGAGATACTTAAGAATGCTCTTAACAGCAATCCAATGCGCCATTCCAGGATTACTCTGGAAACGGCTTGTCAAACTTAGAGCCAATGCCACATCAGGTCTAGTACTTAACATTGCATACATAATCGATCCTATGGCTGAAGCATAAGGATGTTTAGTCATATCGGCCTTATCCTGTTCCGTTACCGGACACTGTGCCTTTCGCAATGTTTTATTCTTGATAACCGGCAGAGAACCCTTCTTTGCCTTCTCCATACCGAAACGCTTCAGTATTTTATCAAGATAAGTACTCTGACTCAACGCTAATAGACGTCTTGATCTATCACGATAGATTTTAATGCCTAAGACGTATGCAGCTTCTCCTAAGTCCTTCATGGAAAACATACTGTTTAAATAACCCTTCACGCTATTCAGAAGTTCCACATCATTTCCAATTAGCAATATGTCATCTACATATAGTGCTAAGAACACAACCGAGCTCCCACTCATTTTCTTGTAAATGCAGGTCTCTTCCAAATTTTGGACAAATCCAAAACCTTTGATCACCTCATCAAAGCGAAGATTCCAGCTCCGAGATGCTTGCTTCAATCCATAAATGGAGCGCTGAAGCTTGCATACCTTGCCAGCATTTTCTGGATCGACAAAACCTTCCGGTTGTACCATGTACAACTCTTCCTCAATGTTTCCATTTAGGAAGGCTGTTTTGACATCCATCTGCCATATTTCATAATCGTAATAGGCAGCAACTGCTAACAAAATCCGAATAGACTTCAGCATCGCTACCGGTGAAAAAGTTTCATCGTAGTCAATCCCATGAACTTGTCGGAAACCTTTTGCGACAAGCCGAGCTTTATAGACGGTCACATTACCATCAGCATCAGTCTTCTTCTTAAAGATCCATTTATTCTCGACGGCCTTGCGCCCTTCGGGAATATCCATCAAAGTCCACACTTTGTTATCATACATGGATCCTATTTCGGATTTCATGGCTTCTAGCCATTTCTCGGACTCTAGACTCGCCATTGCCTCCTTGTAGTTCGTAGGTTCGTCTTGTTCAATTAACATGACGGTGCAAACCATGTTGCCATACCATTCTGGTGCGATACGAGATCTACCAGACCTACGA
This sequence comes from Poa annua, assembly GCA_026929855.1. Classification (NCBI taxonomy): domain Eukaryota; kingdom Viridiplantae; phylum Streptophyta; class Magnoliopsida; order Poales; family Poaceae; genus Poa; species Poa annua. The sequence goes on from CM049434.1 coordinate 45,974,916, forward strand.
GGTAGAATACTTTCCTCGACAGTTTCTCCCACTCCATCTGTGGAGGACGTTTCCGGAACAGCTTCCGTAGCGCCACTCGGAATCTCGAGTTCAGGATCAACGATCTCATCGAGGTCTACCTTCCTCCCACTTACTCCTTTCGCGAGAAACTCCTTCTCTAGAAAGGTACCGGTCTTCGCGACAAACGTTTTGCCCTCAGCTTGGTTGTAGAAGGTGTATCCTACGGTTTCCCGCGGATATCCTACAAAGACGACTTTCTCCGACTTCGGTTCGAGTTTGTCGGGCTGTAGTTTCTTAACATACGCCTCACAACCCCAAACCTTCAGAAACGATAACTTAGGCTTCTTGCCATACCATAATTCATACGGTGTCGTTTCAACGGATTTGGACGGAGCCCTATTTAAAATGAATGCGGCTGTTTCTAACGCATAACCCCAGAAGGATACGGGCAAATCGGTAAGAGACATCATAGACCGGACACTATCCAGTAGAGTACGATTACGTCGCTCGGACACGCCGTTATGTCGCGGTGTTCCAGCAGGTGTAAGTTGGGGTACGATGCCACAACTCTTCAGATGTGTGCCAAACTCAAAACTCAAATACTCGCCACCACGATCGGATCGGAGGTGCTTGATTTTCTTGTTAAGCTGATTTTCAACTTCACTTTGAAATTCTTTGAACTTTTCAACAGTTTCAGACTTGTGTTTCATCAAATAGATATAACCGTATCTACTCAAGTCATCAGTGAAGGTGACGAAGTAACGATAACCATTGCGTGTCGATACGCTCATTGGTCCACACACATCTATATGTATGATCCCCAATAAATCCGACGCCCGTTCAACGAAACCTTTGAACGGTGTCCTAGTCATTTTGCCCATAAGGCATGGTTCGCATGTATCGAGGGATCCAAAATCCAACGAGTCCAAAAGTCCATCGGAGTGGAGTTTCTTCATGCGCTTTATACCAATATGACCAAGACGGCAATGCCACATATACATGGCGGTATCATCACTACACTTAATCCGTTTGGCTTCTATGTTATGGATGTGAGTACTACGATCGAGATTCAACAAGAATAAACCATTATTCTCGGGAGCATCAACATAAAAGATATCATTCATATAAATAGCACAACTGCTTGATACTGATTTAAATGAATAACCGTCTTGTAACAGGCAAGACCCACTTATAATGTTTACACTCAACGATGGTACAAAATAACACTTATTTAAAACCAAAACTAATCCCGATGGTAGATGTAGAGGGAGCGTGCCGACAGCCACCACGTCGACTCTCGATCCGTTGCCGACGCGCATCGTCACCTCATCCTTAGCCAGCCGCCGTTTATTCCGTAACTCCTCCTGAGAGTTACATATATGAGCAACAGAACCAGTATCAAATACCCAAGTGTTGCTACGGGCGGATGTAAGGTACACATCTATAACATGTATATCAAATATACCTTGCTCTTTTTCGACTATCTTGCCAGCTTTCCTATCCTCCAGATACTTGGGGCAGTTGCGCTTCCAGTGACCTTTTCCCTTGCAGTAGAAGCACTCCACGCTAGCTCTGGGACCAGATTTGTTAGTCTTGGGCTTGGCAACCAGTTTGCCCTCCCTCCTGGACTTCCAGCTCTTCTTTCCCTTGCCACCGGATTTCTTAAAATCAACGGTCTTGTTGACCATCAACAGCGTGTGCTCCTTCTTGATCTCCACCTCAGCAGTCTTGAGCATCACGAACACTTCACCCAGGGACTTAGCCATGCCCTGCATGTTGTAGTTCATGACGAAGCCTTTATAGCTAGGGGGCAACGATTGCAGCACCCTATCAATCGCCAGCTCATCGGGAATCTTGCATTCCAGAGCATTCAGGCGTTGAACGTAGCCAGACATCTTGACCACGTGCTCGCTCACACTGCTATGCTCCTCCATCTTGGCCGAGAAGAAAAGCTCGGAAGCTTCATATCTCTCAGCCTTAGCCTGCGGCGCAAAGACAGCCTTGAGATCAGATTTTATCTCGAAGGCACTCATCTTCTCAAAGCGCTTCTGCAGGTCGGCTTCCATGGCGTAGAGCATGCCACTCTGGACAAAGGCGGAGTCCTCCGATTTGGTCTGGAAGACCTTCTTCTCATCCTCAGAGGCTTCATCTGCGGGAGGGTCACCTATGGCGGCCTCAATGACGTAGGCCACCCTATGGGGAGTGAGGAGGATCCTCAGGTTGCGGAACCAGGCCATGAAGTTTGACCCATTGGTCTTAAGCTTTTCTTTCTCAAGGAACAGACCTAGGTTAAACGAGGGGCGAGACATCTACAATGGAATTTGCAACAACATAAGACTTTGTTCATAATAATTTTGAGTTATATTATTTTTAGAAAATAACTAACATAACTCCCACTCAAACGAACATCCCTCCTGGTCGTTTAAGCGATTACACGACCCCCATCCATTGCACCACCCCTCATCGTCAGAGCCGGCAGCACAACTTCAAGGGTAGACAATTGTCCATCACAACAACTCTGTGACTCATGCTCGACCTTTCGGCCTCCGTGTTCCGAGGCCATATCTGCATATGCTAGGCTCGCCACTATAATCTCCACGTAACGCTTGTGCAACATGGCTTACACCCACTGTATGCGAACGACGATATGTCTGACACCCGATCGTCACGGCCTGCCTCATAACGTAGAACTTTCTTGGTGGTGCTCGTTGGAGGAAGAACACTAGTGGTATTTTTGAAGGGATCATCTTATATATAACTACCGCCGCGTAACTAATATATATACTAATATATATAATCACACAATATAAGATGCACACAATAACATCAAATGTAATGCGATGTGATATAGTCCATTGCGCCATGGTCTTCTTGGCGCCCGCAGTTCATAAACAATTTAATAAACCTACCTTGACCATATCACATAGCCCCTGCAAAATAAAGTTAGACGCTTCTACTTTATCTTTTGCATATTTTACGTGGCTTGGGGCTGTCGTAAATAGAACCGCTTCATACCTACGAACCTTACGACCACAACAACGATCCAATAATTGCATGTTTAAGCATCCCTTTCGGGCCCTCCATTGAAAATGCAAGACCAACTAAAGAGAGAGAGACAGACACCCGCCAGCCACAGATACAGTACAAGCCGTATGTCAGTAGTGGAACCAGTCTCGCGTAAGCGTACGCGTAAAGTCGGTCCGGGCCGCTTCATCAACTCGATGCCGCTGGAATCACAAGTGCACGCTAGAGGGTAGCAAATAACAGGAACGGTGCCCCCGTGCAGAACACGGGTTCTAACAGCGTACAGCTATATCTATGATAGATCGGCTCTGATACCACTGAAGGGGATCGTGTGCAGAAAACAAAAAATTTCCTAGCAACGATATCCTTAAAACATGCCAAGATCTATTCTATGCAGATATAGTAGTACGAACGGAGATCGGAATACATACCCTTGTAGACCGAAAGCGGGGATTACGTTCCCGCACAAACGTTGTCGATGAAGACCGACGAAGCCGACCTCAAGGTCGTGTAGAGGAAGCAGACCTCTCAGCACCGCTAGCGCAGCACCTCGCAGGGCGTTACACACATACGGTGGAGACGACGGCCTCCGAAGCTCCAGTCCAGGACGAGCAGCGGAAGACTTGGACCGGAACACCAGCAGCGCGGCAGCGGGCTATGGTGGAAGAGATCCCCCTCTCAACTCGGCGCAACTCCGACAAAGGGAATCACGAAATCGAGAGAGAATTGGGAATTAATTGGATGAATTAAAAGGCCAGGGGTGCCCTTTCTTATATAGGCTCCCGGGAGGGAGCCAACTTGCCAGCCAGGCAATGTGGGACTAACCCCCACATGCCTGGTGCGGCATGAGCAGGTGCGCCGGCCCTGGTGGGCCCCTTTTGGCCCATCTAGGCCGGCCATGCTCCCCCCCCACCGAATTCCCTTGGGGATTTTTCCCCCCATGGGCCTTCTTTCCACCAGAAGGCCCATTTAGGAAAATCAGCCTTAATAAATTCGAAAATAAATATATAAAATCATATTTAGACATTAATTACACTAATTAATATCAAACATATTATATATAATTTATTCTAGCTCCGAAAACTATTTCGTCGCTGCCCGATCTCCATCGGACCTCTCCCGGGACGTTCCCGGTGATCTCTTTCCTTTCCGGTTGTCTTGTCGAAACCCCTTAAGTGTGTTACCCTAGCGGTTCGATATAATAACAGGTATGATCGAGACTCCTCTCTGATCAATGACTAACTCGTAGGCCTGGACCCCATGAATTAATCCCTGTGATATAACGAATGACTTTCATCTATCAAACCTGAACGTAAAGTTTTAAACCTTTTGCCATAGCGATACTTAGCGTGTCCGAGCGTCGTTCATAGATATCTCCATATCTAGCTGACCTCGTTACCGACAACACTATCTTCTACTCGTCTATGATTTCATGTCTCCGTGACCTAGTCACATGCTTGCAAGCTCATTAGACATAATCTCACCGAGTGGGCCCTAGAGTATCTATCCTGCTATGCGGACTGGCAAATCCCGCTCTTGACCCCTCGTCTCAACTACTCCTTTCCGATACCCAAAAGTATCACCGTTATTGTCATACTAATTAAGATACGACGTTTGGTGCAATCAAAGTATCTTCCAGGAATAACAATAAGAGTTGGTCTCACGGTCAAAGGCGTAATGACTACGTCCTACAAATATGGGTATGTCCATCACATCGTTCTCCAACGATATGACTTCCATTGCCGACCGGCGCCATGCCCTATGATCGGGAAACCTCGATCATCGATCGCGCAACGAAACTAGTCTTAGTAGAGGCTACTAGGGACCTGGTTGTTTACGCATCACACCCGTATTAATGTTTCCGCTTAATACGGTTATAGCATGACACAAAAACGTATTATGAACAAACGAGATATGATAAAGAAATACTCTTTATTAATTGCCTCTAGGACATATCTCCTTCAAGATGTACGGTATCCTTCTTGTTGAGGCGGTAGTTGTGGTGCATGCGGTAACCCTGAGGATTGTCACCATCAAACGAGTAACCCAACACCTTTGCAAACTCATACCAGTCAGACTCACAGTATGTCTCGCCAGTCATCCACTTGATGGTCTTCTTTGAGTCACCCTTCATCACAAGAGTGGCAAAGAACTGCAGCACAAGCTGAGAGTTGTAGTCGCAGCGGGTGATCACAAGTCTCTCCAACCCCATAGCCTTGATAAGATGGATGGCTTCAGCAAATGAGGCCTTCTTCTGTAGAGCCTGGAGGTTGTAGGGCTGCATCTTGCGGATGGGTTTCTTCAAAGAGTAATAGACGTCCTTTAGGACGTATTCTTGCTCTTTGCACCAAAAACTCCGATCATCGAGGTCATCATCCCTCGGCCTAAGGTACCAATCCCTTTGACGGAACAGAGCATAGTCAACTGCACTCATCTTTGTGCACGGCAGACGGCGAGTAGGAGGAGGAACTTCCTTTCTTTTCTTGGACTTGGGCTTGCTAGAGGAGGCAACTGCTTTCTTGGACTTGGACATGCTAGAGGATGCAAGACCTTTGCCCTTAACCTTTCGAGTGACTTGCCTTGAGAGTCTTCCACTCATGGGAGGAGAAGAACTCCCACTCGAATTACCTGTGAATTTAGCATAGACGGATAGCACAAGATAAGTACACACAAGTCAGGAGTGCATACACACACTAGGTAGGTATTTAGTTGATCACATATAGCTAAACATGAGGAAATATGAAAATTTGCACTTTTCAGGTTCAGACCGGAAATTCCGGTTCGTGTTCAGACCGGAAATTCCGGTCTGACGGAAAACTGTGCAGTTTTGAGATTGACTCCGTCTAAAACTAGATCGATCCAACAAAATGCAAAACTAATGTATGTAGATGGCAGGGAATGGCACTAGGAGCAACCTCTACCAAGCAATTTCAAAACAAATAACTCCACATCTAGATCCAAGTGCAAGCACCTAGGGTTAGGGAAAGTGGTAGTTACCCTCATCCATTGAGGACATTGCTTGGAGGAGAACGTTCCCGGGGCGGAGGTGGAGCAGATCCGGCCGAGAAAGAGGTTCCCCGGCAGTCGGAGTGCTCCGGAGGGACCTTGGAGCAGCAGGGGCGGCGGCTGGAGGAGAGGGAGGTCGGGGGTGGAAGAAGGGCACGAATGAGCCCTTCACCCCGAGCCTGCCCTTATATTTTTTAGACAAACCGCCCGACCGGATATTCCGGGTGTAACTTACACCGGATATTCCGAGTCACCGGATATTCCGGTCTGAACACAGACCGGATATTCCGACCTGCTGAACCAAACTCCCAGTTTTCAAACAGATGACTTGTGTGCAATAGATAGAAATGTTTTCAGGATAAGAAAGGCTTGGGATAGATTTCCAAACTGTCATTGGTACACCATACCCAACTTACAACAACCAAAACGAATATAAAGCGCCAAGTTGAGTAGGTTTCCCACATGCATGAACAAGTATGCAAAAAGCATCAATAAGCTCCAAATAACACCAACTCTTCTAGATGAAGAGGGCGGTGGCCGAAGCCACCATGTAGGAGCGTATGGCATGTCACCGTGAAGATATATCTTGGGTACATAACCAATACTCGTCATTTTAGCTCACTAGTCATAAGAATGAATATAGAGATAAAAGAACACTTACTATCGGCATAATGGGGGGAGGGATGGTCCAATGTATTAGGACCGCACTCCCCCTATGTCCATGCCTACATCTAGACAAAATAAGATACTATTGCGCCCTAGGTGTGTGTACAGGCCATCAAGCTAAGGACCTCGAATCAATGATATTGAGCTCATTCCTCAAGAAGCAAAACCTTCCTTCCTCAAGGGGCTTCGTGAAGATATCCGCCAATTGATCCCTTGTGCCCACATAAGATAAGTCAATGTCTCCTCGGGCCACATGATCCCTTATGAAATGATGGCGGATCTCAATATGCTTGGTTCTTGAATGTTGCACCGGGTTGTAGGCAATCTTGATGGCACTTTCATTGTCACATAGAAGATGCACTTTGTCGCAATCGACACCGTACTCCTTTAAAGTGTGCCTCATCCATAGCAATTGGGTGCAACAACTTGCGGCGACAACATACTCGGCTTCGGCGGTGGAGAGAGATATGCAGTTTTGCTTCTTAGAAGACCAACTTACCAATGACCTCCCAATAAATTGACAAGCACCGGAGGTGGACTTCCTATCGTCTTGATCTCCCGCCCAATCGGAATCCGTGTACCCGCATAGAGTGAAATGAGCATCCTTGGGGTACCACAATCCATAGGTTGGGGTATGAGCCAAATACCGAAAGATTCTCTTGACCGCCACATCATGGCTTTCTTTAGGAGCCGCTTGATATCTTGCACACACTCCTACGGCTAGTACTATATCCGGTCTAGATGCACAAAGGTAAAGAAGAGATCCAATCATTGAGCGATATACCTTTTGATCCACATCCTTACCCTTGGGGTTGAGCTCAAGGTGGCACTTGGTTTGCATTGGAGTAGAGGCACCCTTGAGCTCAAGCAACCCGAACCTCTTGAGCATGTCTTGAATGTACTTTGCTTGGTTGATGAAAGTCCCTTCCTTCAATTGCTTGATCTCGAATCCGAGGAAGAACTTCATCTCACCCATCATGGACATCTCAAACCTATCGGTCATAAGCTTAGAGAATTCTTCGTTAAATGCTTTGTTAGTAGATCCAAATATAATATCATCCACATATAATTGACATATGAAAAGTTCTCCATTTACTTTCTTAGTGAAAAGGGTGGGGTCGATTTCCCCAACTTGGAACCCACGGTCTACAAGTAGTTCTCTAAGGTGCTCATACCACGCACGTGGGGCTTGTTTAAGGCCATAGAGCGCCTTATCCAACTTGTAGACATGGTTCGGATATTTGAGGTCCTCAAACCCCGGAGGTTGCTTAATATAAACAAGTTCGCTTAGTGGACCATTTAGAAAAGCACTTTTAACATCCATTTGTTGCAATTTAAAGTTATGATGAGAAGCATAGGCAAGAAGTATACGAATGGACTCGAGTCGAGCCACGGGCGCGTAGGTCTCTCCAAAGTCAATGCCTTCAATTTGGGAGAAGCCTTGAGCCACCAATCTTGCTTTGTTCCTCACCACTATGCCATGCTCATCTTGCTTGTTCTTGAATATCCACTTAGTGCCGATAACGTTGCGGCAATCTTTGGGTCTTTCCACTAACTTCCAAACCTTGTTGCGCTTGAAGTTGTTGAGTTCATCGTGCATGGCCTCAAGCCAATCCGGATCCTCAAGCGCTTCAAACACCTTCTTTGGTTCCACCATGGAGATGTGAGCTTGATGCTCACTAAAGCTTGCTAGTTGCCTTCGGGTGGAAACCTTGCTTCTTACATCTCCAAGAACCTTGTTAAGAGAGAGGGCTCTCAATTCTTGAGAGGTGCCAACTCTATTCACACGGCGGACCTCGATCTCCCTTCTTGAGGTGGGAGGAATCACTTGATCATCTTGATCATTCTTGTCTCCGCCTTGACCGGTTTGATGGCCTTGATCAACCCTTGGATTGACTTCATGAGATGAGGGAGTAGGTTGATCTTGGCCTTGTTGCGAACTGCCACCGGGAATTTCAGCAGAACCGGATATTCCGGGTTCACCTTGAACCGGAAATTCCGAGCCACCGGAATTTCCGACATCAGGCTGAACCGGATTTTCCGGCTCTCCGGGAATTCCTGGAGCAGTTGAAGGTTCTTGTCCATCTTCTTGGTTGGACATGTTGGGCATGGTGTTGTTGTCTTGGGTTCCCTGTGAGGAAGTAGCTACCACTTGCGTAGAGCTTGGTCCTTGTTGATCAACTTCATAATAGACTTCGACGGGGCGGTGAAAACCCACCCCCATCCGTAGGATAGCATCTTGAGGTTGAACATCACCTACATCGGAAACACCAACTTGCTCCACAAGGGAGCCATCATTCTCATCGAACACCACACTACAAGATTCTATGACAATGCGTGAAGCCTTGTCATAGACTCTATAAGTGAGGGATTCGACACCGTAACCAACAAATGTCCCTTCAAGAGATCTAGTATGAAACTTTCCTAAGCGAGCACCTTTGATGAGATAAAAACACTTACAACCAAAGACTCGGAAGTAGGAGATATTGGGCTTGTTCCCGGTAAGCACTTCATAGGGTGTCTTCATGAGTCCTTTGTGAAAGAAGAGCCGGTTTGAAGAATGACAAGCGGTGTTGACGGCTTCGGCCCAAAAGTTGTTTGGGAACTTAAACTCGGCCATCATCGATCTTGCCATTTCAATGAGAGTGCGGTTCTTCCTTTCGGCTACACCATTTTGTTGGGGAGTATACGCAGCGGAATATTGATGACGAATCCCTTCTTCACTAAGGAACTCATTCAACGTATAGTTCTTGAACTCGGACCCATTGTCACTTCTAATCACCAAGATTGGGACATTGTGTTGACGTTGAGCTTCATTGGAGAAGTCGATGATTGTTTGTTGAGTCTCCATCTTCGTCTTGAAGAAGAAGACCCATGTGTATCTCGAATAATCATCAACAATAACCAAGCAATATTTCTTCCCACCAAGACTAGCTTCCGGAATAGGACCAAAGAGGTCAACATGGAGGAGCTCCAAAACCCTCTTTGATGAAATGATGGTTTTGCTTGGATGGGGGGAATCATGCATCTTGCCTTCAACACAAGCCCTACACATTCGATCCTTCGAGAAGGAAACATGGTCTTTTAGTCCTAGGATATGGCCACCTTTTTGGAGACTTTGCAAAGTTCTCATGTTGACATGGGCTAGGCGGCGGTGCCACAACCAACCCAAGTCCGCTTTAGCGAATAGGCACATTGTATGAGAAGTGGTGACTCCGGAGAAGTCAACCACATAGAGCTCATTTTCAATGTACCCAACGAAAGCAACATTGAGAGACTTGCTCCGCAAGAGGATAACCATATCCTTTTCAAAGAGAACGGAGAAACCCAACTTAGTTAAAGAACGAACCGAGAGTAAGTTGTAACCTAGGGATTCGACAAGCAAGACATTCACAAGAGTGATGTCCGGCGCCACTACCACCTTGCTGAGTCCCATTACCTTAGACTTTGATTTGTCGCCAAATGTAACGGTTATATGATCATCATTAGGCCTCAACTCCGTTACAAGCTCCTTGCTTCCGGACATGTGACTAGTGCACCCACTATCAACTATCCATTTCGATCCGTTGGAAACAAGGCCCTACACACAATCAATTCTTTGATTTAGGTACCCATTTTACAATGGGTGCCTTTTGGTTAGCAACAAGGGTCTTTGGAACCCAAATAGCATACTCAATATAACCATCAAATGGACCAATGTATCTAGCATAGACATCCCCATAATAATCAACATATAGAGCATAGTTAGGGTTAGATATGCCCGCAAAGTCATTACGAGTGGGTGTGCCCCTTGTGACACTTCCACTCGCAACATCATCTTTCTTGGCTAGAGCGGGCTTGGCCTTCTTCTTGGTCTTCTTCTTCTTGGCAACATAGCCTAGACCCTCTTTCCCTTTGTGGGTCACTTGCTCATGAAGAGGGGTAGCAAGTGACTTCTTACCCTTATCAAGAGAGGTCTTGGCTGTAGTTGCCATGGAAGGAACAAACTTCACCCTAGCAACATTCTCAACAACAATAGCATGGTCATTTAAATGAGTGGAGGTGCTAGGTTTCTCAAGGTTTGACAACCGAGTTTGAAGTTGATCATGAGCCTTGGTAAGAAGATCATGTTCACTTGTCAATGCCTTGTGAGCATTGTCAAGTGACTCAAAGTCTTCCACTAGTCTAGCATGAGCAGCCACAAACTCAGCCTTTTCATTTTGCACAAGTTTATATCTAGCAAAGTAAAGATCACGATCCTTAGTTAGCTTGTCAACATCGGAGTTATGAGACTCCACAAGAGTTTTAAGTTGCTCTTGGAGAAGAGCATGAGCTTCTTGTTCATCTTCTAAAGAAGATTGGAGAGATGCCTTAGCATAGGCATCTTCCCTCTCAATCTCACCTTTGAGCTCAAGCTCATCCTCAAGCTCACCTATACGACTCATAAGAGAGCCAAAGTGTTTCTTGCCAACCCCTTGCAAGTTAGTCATGAATTTATCAAAAGCAATAATTTCTTGTTTTATTTCAAGACTAACTTCATCATCAAGATCATGGGATATAGAAGTAGGAGGCAATTTTACCTCGGATGCCTTAGCCATAAGGCATCTTGCATTCTTGATGATGGGGCTCTCATTTGGGGATGAGAAGAGTGATGAAGTGGTAGAGGTAGTGGCTATTGCGGCTACTTCACTTCGAGTGTCTTCCTTGTCACTATCTTCATCATCGGAGGGATATTGCTCTTGAGTCACCAAAACAATCTTTTGGTTCTTCTTGAAGAAGGGCTTCTTCTTCATGGGTAGTGGCCCCTTGCTCTTGGGCTTGGCCACGAGCCTCCCACCATGCTCTTCTCTCCTCTCTCATGGACAATCTACAACAAAGTGGCCTTTGTCATCACAATTATAGCAAGTCCTCACCTTGTTACCTTGGTTCTTTCCATTGTTTGGAAACTTCCTATCCATCCTTGCTTTGGCCTTCGAGGGATTCTTCCAAAACTTATGAGCCGTAAGAGCAAGATGTTAGTTGAGAGATCCTTGGTAATGATCATGTGATAGCTCGATAGAGTCATCACAATCATCATCATCTTCTTCTTCAACGGTGGCCTTCAAGGCAACCGATGCGTGCTTGTGCATCCCAATAGCTCTTGCTCTTGCGTCTTGAGCAATCTTCGCGGCAACCTTGTAGGCGGTCATCTCTTGCATGACTTCATTGGATGTCAACTTGGCGTAGTCGTGCCTTCCTTGTAAGGTCTTCAAGTCCGCTTCCTCAAAGGGCAAGAGAGGGCTCACGAACTTCCTCTTGATCCATTGGTCATCAACGTAGACCGCACCAAGGTTTCTAAAGGTAGTAGCGATGGCCACCAACCTCCGGTACATGTCCTCATGGTTTTCACCATCCAATTTGAAGAACCCTTCCACCTCGTTACACAAGGCATCATACCGGTTCTTCTTCATGCTCTCATTACCGACAAAAATGTCGGAAAGAGCATCCCAAACTTCTTTGGCGGTGGAGAGATGTTGAATGAGAGGCATGTCCTTTTCTCCAACGGCCACTTGAAGCTGGTGGAGAGCGGTGGCGTTGAGTTGACCATCAACCACCTCTCTCCTTGTCAAGTTGGTTGGGTCATTGGCCTTGAATCCAACTTGAATGATGCGCCATAACTCCATGGAAGCAGTGCAAATGTGAGACTTCATTTGAAATTGCCATTGAGAAAAATGTTGAGGTTTAAGCTTTGGGGGATCGGTTCTAATGTTAACATTAGGGTGTGGAATGGGAGGATCCGGAGAATAGGTGTGAAAGACTTCATTATATTTCTCTCCGGATGGTGGGGATTTAGTGGAGCTAAGTGGTTCACCCTTTCCATCCTTTTCCACAGAAATACCCGGAGGCGTTTCCTTGGACTCACCCGACGATGATTCCTTGAAGGAATCACCTTTCTCCTTAGGAGATAGAGGGGTTGAGAGAGAAGCATTCGAGGTTTCCTTAGATTTCAAAATTGCTTGAAGCAATTCATTCATCTTTAGGAATTGGGCATCCATGGATGATTTCAACAAGTTGAGATCGCCCATGGTTGCTCCCTTGGCATGCGCCTCCGCCAACTCCAACTCACGGGCGACCCTCTCGGGTTCGGATTCCGACATCGTATCACTTAGGCGGTAAAGCCCTTAAAAGTGAACCTGGCTCTGATACCAATTGAACGGGAATCTGGCACCTAGAGGGGGGGGGGGGGGGGGGGGGGGAATAGGTGCTATTACAAATTTTAACTCTTTTTTCAATTTAAGCTTAACACAAAGGTAAATTCTCTAGATATGCAACTAAGGTGAATTTACCTAAAGGACAAGCTAAGCAATTCAACAAGATACAAGATAAATATAAGTGCGAAACAAGCAAGTAAGGGAGTAAGGATTAGGGGAACCAAGTGAAGCACGCGGAGACGAAGGAATAATCCCGAGTTCCACCACAAGGGTGTACGTCTCGTTGGAGAGGTGTGTGTCACCACAACAGGTTGACCACAACGCCACTAAGGCTCACCTTCTTCTCCGATGAACTCAACCACAAAGGTTGCGAGTTCACCTTCCACTATTGATTCCCTTTGGGGCGGAGATCGAATCCCTTACACAAGCTTGAGGCACACACCCACAACTTAATTGGGGGCTCTCAAGATGACCACAACAGGTCAAGGACCACAAAAGGTCAAGGCAACACCAAGAAAGCAACAATGGTGAACTAGGTTTTCCCAATGGAAACCCTAGCCACGAAATCCCCAAGTGAATGGGGAGGAAATGCAAATCGCTTCGGTGAAGTAGTAGATCGGGGCCTTCTCCTTCAATCCTCCAAATATCAACGGATTTGAGTGGGGGGATTGGGAGATCTTGATGTTCTGAGCTTTCTTGAGAATGGGGAGAGAGAAAATCAGAGAGCTAGCTGTTCTTGAGAGAGTGAGGGGGTATTTATAGCTCTCCCTAAAATCTGGCCGTTGGCTGCTTCGACCACCCGGAAATTCCGGTATAAGTCACCACCGGAAATTCCGGTCGCCCGGAATATCCGGAATATTGAAATATCCGACCAGAATTTCCGGTTGGAGCCAGAACCGAAACCTCTTCTTTCCTTAGCCGTTTCTTGAGTGTCCTTCTGGGTGCACTCGGAAATTCCGGTATATGGGAATTTCCGAGTACAATTTCCGGTTGAAGGCAGAACGCTTTCTCAACTTGACTTAGTCGTTTCTGGAGGGCTCTTCTGGGTGCACTCGGAAATTCCGGTATACTGGAATTTCCGGGCACAATTTCCGGTTGAAGCCAGAACCACTTTCCAACTTTTCCTTAGCCAATTTTTGCGAAGTTCTGGGGGCCCGGAAATTCCGGCCCTGGGAATTTCCGGCTCCAATAATCCGATTCCTGGAACTTTTTCAGAGCCACTTCTTCTTTGCATTTTTGGCTTTGATGCATATGATATTTAATCATACACTAACTGAAATACTTAGCATTAGAATTAGTATATCATTGGTATTGTTAACTAACACACAAAACACTAGGGGTTAAGAAATGTTCTTTCAGCATTCCTTTGTGGGAGAGAGACACGCTCCGCTTTTTCTTATGAATACTCGTATTCTTCACTTATATTTGTTGAGTATTCTTCTATGTTACTTCAATGTTTTCTAGCTCTTGTTTTTCATGCATCTCTTGCTAGAGCTGTTAGCTTTATTATATCATACTCTCGTATCTCATTGTTTAATTACTTGGAGACTTTATCTTTTAAATAAGTTGATTGGTGTTTGGTTGGAAACAGAAAATGCTAAATGTGGTAGATGGTATAATGAAAAAGATATACATGATCGTATGGATTGTTATCTTGCATGTTGTGGTGATTGGCAATTGTTTTGAGCTCTCAAGTAGATCATGTTTAAGCTTTTACATCATGTAGTTAAAACTTATTAGTGAGGAACTACCGTAAAACTTGTTGAAATTTGGTTTGCATGTTTGGTATCTCTAAGGTCCAGATATTTTCTAGTTAAAGTGTTTGAACAACAAGGAAGACAATGTAGAGTTTTATAATGCTTGCAATATGTTTTTATATACGTCTTGTTGTCATAGTTTATACTTGTGTTTGTTTCAAACAACCTTGCTAGCCAAAGCCTTGTACTGAGAGGGAATGCTTCTCGTGCATCCATAATCCTTGAGCCAAAAGCTATGCCATTTGTGTCCACCATACCTACCTACTACATGGTATTTCCTGCCATTCCAAGTAAATACTTCATGTGCTAACTTTTATTCAAAACATATTATCTCTTATTTGTGTCAATGTTTATTAGCTCATGAGGAAGTATGTGGTGTTACGGATATCAACCTTGTCATTTGCTTTTAGACAGACTTTCACCAACCGGATTAGTGGCATATACACCGCTTATCCATTAACTTTGCAAAAAGAGCTGGCAAATGGGGTGCCCAGTCCCAATTAATTACAACTTTAACCGCTGCAATCTCTTCACATTTTTGCCCTGATCCAATCAGTCAATGACAACAGTTTTTAACTATATGTGTAAACAAAAGAGATAAGAGGGATGATCTACCTTGCTGGTAGAAATAACGTCCTTCATGGGAGCCGCTCTTGAAAGTCTGGTTGACAAGGGGGGTAGAGTGCCCATTACCATTCGTTGACAACGACATACACCTCTCAAAACTTACTTTTATGCTCTCTATATGATTTCAAAAACCTATAAAACTAAGAAGCTCTAGCACATGCTTGTATCCCTGCTTCCCTCTGCGAAGGGCCTATCTTTTACTTTATGTTGAGTCAGTTTACCTACTTCTTTCTATCCCCGAAGCAAACACTTGTGTCAACTGTGTGCAACAATTCTTATATGCTTACTTATTGCACTTGTTATATTTCTTTGTGTTGACAACTATCTATATGATATACATGTTCAAAAGTTGAAAACCAATGCTGAAACTTATATCTTCCTTTGTGTTGCTTCAATGCTCTTTTGCTTAGATAATATTGCTTTATGAGTTAACTCTTATGCAAATCTTTTTGATGCTTGTTTGAAAGTACTATTCATGAAAAGTTTTACTTATATGATGTAGTTGTTTACTCCTTATCTATTTGTTAGCAAACTATAGATCATTGCCTTGAGTCACTTCATTCATAACATGAGCCTTACATTATATTATTATGATCAAGATTGTGTTTAAGCATGTCACTTCAGAAATTATTCTTCTTTTATCGTTCTTGCCTACTCGGGACGAGTAGACCTAAGCTTGGGGATGTTGATACGTCTCCAACGTATCTATAATTTCTTATGTTCCATGCTATATTATACCAACTTATTACATGTTTTATATGCATTTTATATAGTTTTATGCATTTTCTGGGACTAACCTATTAACAAGATGCCACAGTGCCAGTTCCCTGTTTTCTGCTGTTTTTGATTTCAGAAAAGTACTTAAGGAAATATTCTCGGAATTGGACGATTTCTTTTCTGAAGTCCGTTTTTAATTGGGAACGTTCCAGAAGACCGAACACGAGACGAAGTGGGCGACCGAGGCGGCCACATCAGGTCCTCGCGCGGCAGGAGCCTGGGCCGCGCGAGCAACAGGTGTGGGCCCTCGGGGCTCCACCGACCTCGCCCTTTCGCCTACATATACCCCCCGAACCAAAAACCCTAGCACGGTGTGCAATATTTCCTCCACGGGTCCCGAGCGCCGCCGCCATCGAAGACAAGATTCGGGGGACAGAACTCTCTGTTCCGGCACCCTGCCGGGACGAGGAATTGCCTCCGGAGCCATCTCCATCGACTCCACCGCCATCTCCATCGCCGTTGCTGACTCCTACGATGAGGACTGAGTAGTTCTCCCCCGAGGCTGCGGGATCTACGGTAGCTATGTGGTCTATCTCTCTCTCCCATGATGTGATCTTTTATGTGATCATGAGCTTTGTAACCTAGTTGAATATGTGATGCTACTCTTTATCTATTATGCACTCTAGATGTTACTTTAATATGAACTCCGGGGTTATTCACGGTTGTAATGGTGACATTGTGTGCACCGTGTGTGATTCCTTTATGACGTTGTTGGTGTTAGTTTACTCTGACTTTGAGGGTGCTCTTGTAGCCCTACACAATGAATGGTGTTTGTTATCCAACATGAGAGTGTTTGAGAGTAGTGTTTATTTATTTAACTTTGATGTCATTGTTGAGAATGTCCACTGGTGAAAGTAGGATCCCTAGGCCTTGTTTCTAAGCATTAAAACACTGTTTCCAACAAGTTCTGCTACATGTTTGCTTGCTGCCATTTTTATTACAGATTGCAATTACTACTTATAATCGTCCATATTACTTGTATTTCACTATCTTTTCGCATAACTAGTGCACCTATACATCTGACAAGTGTATTGGGTGTGTTGGGTACACAAGAGACTTTTTGTATCTTAATTGCAGGGTTGCTTGAGAGGAATATCTTTGACCTCTACCTCTCTGAGTTCGATATACCTTGGGTGATTCACTTAAGGGAAACTTGCTGTTGTTCTACAAACCTCTGCTCTTGGATGCCCAACACTGTCTATGAGAATAGAAGCGTGCGTAGACATCAGCGCGCGCGTCACTCTGCGGCCGCGGCAGAGGCCATGTGCGCTCTGCGGCGGTTGCTTCACAGCGAAGTATCTCTACAAGGCCTAAGCGGCCTTGTGGAGGGATTTGCGTTGACTCCTATCCAAGGGAGAGAGCCAAGGGGCAGTCGCGGGGGGAGTCTCTTCAGGCCTTCGCTGCCCTTCAAGCCCTCTCGAGCACTTCTCCCCTCGAGAGTCTCTCGAGAGTCTCTCCCAGTGTTTGGCTTGGTACTTAGTCATTCTTCGATACCGTCGCGTGCGAGGGCTGTGGAGAGTGGGCCCCGCACAACCTGGATTTCACTGGGCCGACAGTCGCGGGTCGGGCCGTGCCTGGGCCGTGCCAAAATCAGCGTGCCTCGGGCTGTCCCGTTTGGCCAGCTATAATAAAGAATAAAGAGGAACCAAACAGGAAACCACTACAAATTATTAAACCAGGAGGCGGCAGAAGAAGAAAGAAAGGGAAGAAGAAAAGGAACCACCGCTAAAGTGTACCGGAGGTCTTTGTTTACTACCGGGGTCCGGGGGGCGCACCGGAAAAAGACGTCCATGGACTGGGGAGAGCAAGCCCCTAGTCGGACTCCACCAGCGCGCGCTGCTCCGACCGTGGTCGCCGGCACAGGGCGCGACGACTGGAGCAGGTCATGCCTGCCCGCCGCTCGACGAAATGCCTGCCTGCCCGCCGCTCGACGAAATGCCTGCCCGCCGCTCGACTAGCTTCACCTTCAAGTGGCGTCGCGGCGCCAGCTAACCGCACACTGCCGCTAGAAAGCTCAAATGGCTGCCGCATATCTCATTTAACTTGCATGTGGCGGAAGCGGCTGCACCCGCATCGTCCAGCAAACTGACCATTTACATCCTGACGACCCCGGCACAGGGCGCGACGACTGGAGCAGGTCATGCCTGCCCGCCGCTCGACGAAATGCCTGCCTGCTCGGCTGCTCTGTTCTGCTTCCCCAAGCACAGCCGGGCCCCTCAGGTGTTCGCACCCATGCCTGGGCGGGCGCCGGCGCTGGGTACCGCAGTTCCAGCTCGATATACCAACCAGGTGTGATTATACCATTTCTAGTACAGTACTAAATTCAACCATTTTTTTAGTACTGTATGTGATTCGTCCAACTCACACCCCAAATGGTCATGCCCGTACAAAATCTGGATTGCGACCGTGTCAATGTTTGACCGGGTCCATCCAGCTCGATGCTCTGCTTCCTCTGTCCATTGACCTGATGACTTGGCCGGTCGTCTTCCCCCTTTCGGCCAGCGTCCACACTCCCACAGTTCACACTGCTACTGACGCCGGAAGAAGAGCTCACCTACTACGTATCTTCGAAGCTCACAATCACAAGCGTGCTCGTCCTCCTCCTCACTGGTTTCGGCCGCACATTTGTCTGGAAGCTCTGCGTACAAGCTCGAACTCCGGCCATTCCGGGTGTCACTGACGCCTTCCCATGCCAGGTTCCTCCATGACTCTCTTCCTGTGCTCGGCTGTTACTGTTAGACGGACATGGATGCGTAGCTTGATTCCGTTGCCGGTAGTCTTACCACTTCTCCTTCCGCTTGCAGTTGATTTCACGGTCCAGAGAACAGGAGGGGGAATATATACACGCCTTATTTCGGTCATCGCTCTGGATACAAGCTCCAACCTGCAACCTCAGCTAGGGGGAGTGGCCATCTAAGCACTGTAGTTCTTTCCCGTGCCAGGTATGATCTTCCCCACTTCCTCTTCATCTGTTTGGTTGTTAGGCCAGGATGCGCCATTGCCAGTAGTCTACCACCTCTCCATCCTTCTATAGTTGATTCTGCTAGTTACCTTGCAGAATCTGTTAGTGTCTCGGCCACTGAATAGTTGTTCATATGTATGCGTTTTCTGGTAGCAATCAGATGTAGGTAAATATCAGAGAGAACAAAGGGAAATATCTTTACCCCTTGGTTTGGTGGGTCCAGATTATGACAGTTGAGTCCAATCATGTACCCAGCTGTTATTGGTTTGTTGGTGTATGAGAATCACAACTTATCTCCAGCCATAAAGAACAATTGAATTTGTGAAAAACTAATACAACACTATTCTCGTATATTGAACATATGCTTGTTGTAATATCTAGCCAGGCAAACTGCCCAGTAAACTCGTACGGCGTAAACTATTGGGTTTAACTTTTAGACATTATCAAGCTTACAATTTGCTTACTTTTTTTCTAACACAAGCCCAGTGTGGAGTCCCATTGTCGACTGGGGCCACCTTGGTATACCACTAACCCACACGTTCTTTCTGGAGAATTCTATATACATGAGTATTCATGTGGTGCTTACTGTTTGAAAAAAAAATACTCCATACTGTGGTTATCATTGTGGGGTCAAGCAGGCAAACAGGCTTTCTTTTTGTTGTTTTCGTTTTGGACATCGACTTCACCAAGTCCCTCTTCTTCCTAGCTGCCTTCTTTGCCTATTCGTCTTCAGAACCATCATTGAACTATCTTTGAATCTTTCAGGTATCTTCTCTCTTCCAAGAAACTCTTATCCAATGCTGCCTATGCAAGGGTAGAGAGCAACTGAGACCAGTGATCTCAGCCAGAGAGCAACCACATGGAAAACGGCAGGCAGTGTGAGATCACCGTTGGTCTGACCAACGTGGGTACCCAGGGATCAGGGAATGACTTGGGTACTTGCAGCACCAGGCAAGATTCCGTCGATGGATTGTCCAACAGGTTTCTGTTAGCCAGTAGCCATGAACCCAGCGCCAATGCTGATTTTGAGCTCCTGTGGAGACTGCGGAAGTATTTAGTACTCCTTGGAATCCTAGCAGTTGGTGTGACATACAATGCCGGATTAACACCACCAGGGGGATTTTGGACAATAAACAAGGATGGTCATGATGCTGGTGACCCGGCCCTGTATGTTGGCTACTCTCTACGGTATGAGCTGTTCTTCTACGGCAATGCGACAGCCTTTGCTGCGTCTCTTGTCTTGGTCATCTTGCTTCTTAGTAAGAGTGTGACGAGACAAAAAATGTGGCTCCGTTCAATAAGGTTGACCATGGTACTAGACTTATTTAGCCTGCTGGGGGCATTCGCTGCTGGAAGCTGCAGGGCACCAAAGTCATCCATTTACATCTGGGTTCTAGTCTTTGCTGTTCTTATGTATGTTGTGATTCATACCGTCGTATCCGGAAGGAACTGCGGAGATTTTCGAGAAACATTGAAAAAGAAGCTGCAGACACTGGTGGATGAAATTCAATCCAAACGGGGTGCCCGTGTCCTCGATAGGCAAGCAAGAAGCCATACGGAGAAAGATGTCGAGGAGGCTCGTAAGTTCATTTTGATGCTTGCAACTTTTGCTGCTACCGTCACATACCAAGCAGGACTGAATCCACCCGGAGGCTTTTGGGCTGAAAATCAGTATGACCCACTTAGTAACCTGTCTTCAACCGTTCCTTCTTACAAGCATCGTCCAGCTACTTCAGTTCTCCGCAGTAACTATCTTCACCGGTATAATTTTTTTGTTACCTGCAATGCAACTTCTTTTGTGGCATCTTTGGTCACGGTCATTCTGCTTCTGAGCCCAGAACTGAGCAGACATGGAATAAGGTCCAAAGCAGTGACTGTGTGTGTGGTAGTTGACCTAGTCGGTCTTATTGGGGCCTATGCTGCAGGGTGCTGTAGGAGTGTAGGAACATCTGCCTTTGTTGTGCTTATTGGTGTCATTGTATGGATCTGCTTTGCACTTTTAGTTGGAGCATTTGTTTGCAAACCTGTAGCAGACTGGCTAAAAAAGATTAAAGATCTTAAGTGCATCGATAGAATTGGTCGGATCTTTTCACTGAAGTCAGATCAGAACGGACCAAGAAATGCAGATCAAGATAATTCGCATGCAACAGATCGGCATACCGCAGAGATCGCAGCAGATACGCCAGAAGAAGACAGTACTGCTGAAGCAGAACACCAAGCTTCAAAGGTCAAAGAGGATGAAACCCATTGGGACCATCAGCATGCAGACAGACAGCAAATCATAAATGCTGAGGAGGCTGTGCCAAGCTCAGAGCAACTATTGGTGAATGACCTTCAATCAGAAAATACCAACAATATTATGTACAATCAAGAAGATCAGTTTACAGACTACCAATCAGCTGCAAAGGATGCGGTATCTGACACAGGAAATCCATTAATCAAATGCCAGCCAGCTACAAATACTGTCAGCAGTATGTCTAGAGCTGATGATCAATCTGCAGACAACCAGCAAGTTGAAAATAAGAAGGAACAATCTTCACCAACTGATATCCTGAAGACTACAGTAAATACTGTGGTAAATACTGTTGATGATGTGCCCAATAATCAAGTTGCAAACACGAAAGTACAATCTTCATTAACTGATGAACTCAAGAATGCAGCTGAGCTAGTGGATGACTTGTCTGAAGAAATAATGACAGATAATCACTGCAATGGAACCACCAACGTTGTCACGGTACAGATAGTACATTCTGATGTGCCTATGGGAACCAGTGAGATTGAGAACGTCGGAACTGATAACATAACTTTGGAGAATGGCAATATTATTGGCAAGAATGAAGAAGGTCCAAGTGCAGTTACAAGAAATGAAAATGCTAATGGCAGTGCAACTTCAGAGCATCTGAAGAAGTCTCGCACATATCTGCTTCTTCTTGCCATTCTTGCAGTATCTCTGACTTATCAATCAGGTCTGAATCCACCAGGTGGCTTCTGGTCAAGAACAGAGAATAATCATTTGGCCGGTGATCCAATCCTTGAGGACATTCACCATCGGCGCTATATTGCATTCTTCTATATGAATGCAGTCGCCTTTGTTGCATCCCTTGTCATTATTATTATGCTCCTCAACAAGAGGATGAGCGACAAGGTTACAAAACGATTTGCTCTGCAGATTGCAATGATAGTGGACCTTCTTGCCCTAACTGGGTCTTATGTTATGGGGAGCTCTAGGGTGACAAATAATTCCATCTACATCTCATTGTTGCTGTTCCTAGTACCTGCGTATGTTGTTATCCATACATTGATAGCACATGTAATCCCTAAAGAGGGGAAAAGGCTGGTGGCTAAAACGCTGAAGTGCTTCTCGTGCAAGCATTTATGGCCCAAATTGCATCAGTGTGCTGAGAAGCAGACTGAGGATGTTAACGGGAAGGATTGGGAGCGGAGGCGTAACCTATTGTTGATGCTTTCTGTTCTGGCTGCAACTGTTACGTACCAAGCTGGTATGAACCCTCCAGGAAGTGTATGGTCTGATGACAAGAATGCCAGTGGGACACCAGGCAATCCAATCCTTCAGCACAATCATTCAAAACGGTATGATGTGTTCTACTACTCAAATTCATTCACACTGGTGTCATCTGTAGTTATCACAATACTACTCGTGAACAAGGCATCCTGTGAGCATGGTATCAAGTCCTATGCAATTCGAATATGTCTGGTGATGGGCTTGGTTGGCCTCTTGATTGCCTATGCTGCAGGAAGCTGCAGGAAAGCAAAAGAATCTATTTATCTCATCATCATCGCTGTTGCAGTTCTGATCTCCCTTGTGATTCAAGTCCTTATACTCTCTTCAACACAAGATACAGTAGGAGGGCCGCTGAGCAAATTTGTGGAAAGGCAGCTGAAGTGGCTTCTTCGTCCGGAAAAGGTCAGGCTAGTGACTGATTCTGAACCGCAAGGGAGTTCAGATTATCGTGGGAAAAAACAGAGAAAGAGGCACAAATATCTGATGCTCCTTGCAGTTTTAGCAGCCTCCGTCACATATCAAGCTGGCCTGAACCCGCCTGGTGGTTTCTGGTCTGATGAGGCCAACCACGTCGCAGGCAATCCGGTCCTTCACGATATCCATCCCTGGCGTTACCGAACATTCTTCGTCTTCAATGATATCTCTTTTATGTCATCTATTATGGTGATCATGTTACTATTGAATAAATCTGTCAGGAAGCTGGATGTTCCACTTGAGGTATTGCATGTGATCATGATACTAGATCTGCTAGCTCTCATGACAGCTTTTGCCGCGGGAAGCTGCCGGAAATTCAGGACTTCGGTATATGTCTATGGGCTGGTGATTGCTGTTGTAGTATACCTTGTGCTTGCAATAGGCGTAGCGAGCAGTATTGCGAAATATCTGAGACCAGGGAGGAGAAATGAGCCGCACCTCCAAAGACATACTGAAAGTGCTTCCATAACAGACTCGCCAGTTGCACAGCAGGTGTGAAGGCTCTGTAAGAATCGATTTCCAGCATTATCTGCAATTAATTGGTGTGTTGTAGTCAGCTTTTCTTCCCAAAATTCCAGATTGATATGAAAGCTTCTAGGTGCTGTAGTGTATTCTAGCATGAATGAAATTTGGACTCTGAGCCATAAACTGTATTTCTGTTAGGTATTCATATACTCAAACATTGCAATGGAACTGCAAACATGCAATGTTAGATTAATTTAGTGTTGTTTTCTTGTAACAGCTTTAATTTGCAATATTTAGTTTGGGCACATATAGTACATAATTTTTTGAAATCTATCTGGGTAACTTTAAAATCCCATCGATTTAGCTAATTTTACTCATTTTGTGGTTGTTTTGCTTTTATTTTCACTGAGTTTTTAGCTTCACATGGCCGCTTCTCATTTTTCAATGGAACTCCACGCTCCTATGATACTCTTTTGTATATAACTACCAGGGTGGCACGTGCATTTGCGAGGCTAGATTTTCTATAGAAAATTCTTTCTGCCATATTTACTTACTTAAATTTAGACATTTAAAATTACCCTTTGATAAAATATATATTTTGATAATATTAAATTTATTTGACCTTTGAGGAGAATTGGTATTATATTTTGTATCCCATCGGGTTTTCATTTTCATTGCATTAAGATCAAATATAAGGAGTATTAAATGTACTTGTAAGAATTTTTTTTGATTTGAAACTTAAGGTCATTTTTATAATTTCCTCAACACACTTTAAAAGTTGAACTCTCCGTCTCAATCGCTCTTTTGAAGCCCAATTCATATCGCCTATGTCCTGAAGATCCTAGTATTTTCTCATTCTGCTGATTTTGTCTCAGATTACGCTGTTCATCTACCTCACCTAGATGTGCCGTTATCTCAGTTCAGCTCATCTTCTTAATCTCTTTTATCTGATTGCGCCTCTTTTGGTGGTAGCACCAAATACATAGATAGCACAACTGTGTGGATGCATGGTGTCGTTCCTGAAGTAACACCGTGGGTTGTGTCGTGTGACATGTGCTGTTTCTCTTATGAACTTTGGCAATAGAGGAAGCATAGTTATGAACCCCTTCTCTCTTGCCATCCTCTATGCCCAGATTGTCACTATCCTGCAGAAGCAAAAAAATCAATTACCCTGGCCCTCGTTCTTCAGGGTGTAGGCAAGCAAGTTGTTATGTATCTGATGATTTGTGTATTTCAATGAAGTACATAATTTAGGTTCTCTATATAAATAATTATGAACTGCAGAAATAAATGTTTGGTTGAACTTTATTTTAGGAATGTAAATGCACATCTGTCTAAAGTGAAACACCCGGTATTAGTTAGATGTGTTATTTCTTTTAGGGAATGATACATCATCCAGAGAGTACAGCAACCAGAAAATCTTATGCATCCACCTCCCAAGCAAAACCCAACTTCCTCTCGCAGAAAGGAAAGGTGGTGGCGACCAAACTCCCTCCCTCCATATCTTTGCCGGCAAGGACGTTGGTTCCCTCTCCCTCCGCTTGCCGCTCCGGCGGC
The DNA here is from genome assembly GCA_026929855.1 of Poa annua. Lineage (NCBI taxonomy): Eukaryota > Viridiplantae > Streptophyta > Magnoliopsida > Poales > Poaceae > Poa > Poa annua. Next base: position 45,999,924 of record CM049434.1, read on the forward strand.
AGGAGGGAGGGGTGCCTCGTTTCTCCACCTAGTAGTTAGGTTTAGGGTCTGTCTGCTTTGGTGCATCATTGGGGTGGTGAGATCGGTGTCCGGTCAAATAAATCAGGCTCAACTCTACCATCACGGCTGTGCCTCGGAATTGATGGCAATATTTGCTTGTCAGCTCTCTTGATCAACAGTTTGATCTTCTCGCTGTTTTTCAAATCTGGCAAGATTAGTGACAAATGTTGGGCCAAGACAACACGGGGATGTCCCCTGGTCGACATGCCACGACGACATGTGCTTCGCTGTGTCCAACAAGTCGTTGCTTGTCAGTTCTCTTGATCAAAAGTTTGATCTTCTCGCCGTTTTTCAAATCTGGCAAGATTAGTGAGAAATGTTGGGCCAAGACAACACGGGGATGTCCCCTGATCGACATGCCACGACGACATGTGCTTCGCTGTGTCCAACAAGTCTGTTCACCGACTCACAAAGACTCGTTGATGATGGTGTTTTTTCGATCTTGCAATGGTAGAGGCTCGGCGGCCGCCGCCGTCTTGAAGGCGCTGGATTTGGACGGCAACGGCTGGTTAGAGTGGCTTCAGGAAACGCTAAGAACTGTTTAGGATTTCTTGATCTCTAACGCTAAGAATCGTTTAGCATTTCTTGATCTCTAAGGATTTTTCTACAGATTCAGGATAATTAGTTTGTCGTTTAGTTTTCATGTGTGTTACGATTTTAGTTTAACAAAAATACATGGTTGCTAAAAAAACAATAAAACAATGGTTTATGCACCGACGGGAGATGTTTAGCTAGCAAATCTGTGCTTCTCTAGGACAATGGCTAAAACATGTGGGAAACATAAATTAAAACATAGAAAAGAGCATTTATCTTTAATCGCCGACACATGCCCCTTGCTTCATCACCTCGAAGACCTCCTAACACGTGTGTTAATAGTAAAGCTAGAATGGCAAGAGTAAGTGTAAATAATGTCTTTGGTCAAGAATCCGACACAGTGGAACATTATACGAATCCATAAATCAGTCTCACCTTTACAGGAATCCAACAGTAAGAAAATGATGGGTAAGAGGGTGGGTTTTGCAGCTTCGTCAATGGAGGAATAATTACTAACACGTTCAGCAAGTTCATCGGCATTGTGGTTCAACATGTTATTCCCCTGAACAACTAGCTACTCAGGTTTCAACAGTAAATCACAGACAAAATAGAACATGACACGAATTCATAGACGCATAGATCCTTAAAAACATCAGCTACAAAACCTTAGGGCAGGGAAAGGAACAAGTATCAGATGTTCGTTTTGACAAAATGATATAGCTGAGGCAACCATGCAGCTCAGGCCTTGAGCTTGCCGTAGAACCTCTGCTTCTCGTCGGTGGTCTGGAAGCGCCCATGCCCGAACTTGGAAGAGGTGTCCACGAACTTGAGCTTGATCTCCTCAAGAGCCAGACGGGAGGTCTGCTTCAGCAGGGACTGGCGGAGGGTGACCACACGCTTCTTCGGGCCAACGCAGCAACCCTTGATCATGAGGTAGTCAGCCTTCACCACACCATAGTGGGGGAAGCCACCCATGGGGGTGATGTCCTTCTCAGTCCTGGAAGAACAAGCAGTGGAACAGGATCATTACAAGGACGTTATTACTTATTACAATGACGGGACAGAATTTTGAAAAGGTACTCTAGATAAATCGTGAATGAAGATTTGGAATGTGCAAGAGCTGACAGAACAAAAACAAACCTGTCAAACTCTGTAGAGGCATCATGAGTTTCCTGCCCAACCTTGCCTATCTTATACACCTTCTTGTTCATCTCAGTTCGGTGGTGGTAACCATTCTGACCAGCACGGGCAACAGTGTAGGAAACCCTAGCCGGATGCCAAGCACCAATACAGGCAACCTTGCGGAGACCTCTGTGAGTCTTGCGGGGAAGGCGGGTGACACCCCAACGTGTCACAACACCCTCATATCCCTTACCCTTGGTGACACCGATGATGTCTATCATCTCATCCTTCTGGAAGACAGCATCAATGGGGACTTCCTTCTCAAAGAAATTGTAGCCATAGTCCACCTTGTCTGCGATGGTGCCACCATTGATCTGGATCTCCATAAGGTGAGCCTTTTTTTGCTTCAAGCCCTTCATCTTCCTAATCTGAATCACATCAACAGAGCAGGGTGAGCAACATCTCCAAACATGAGTGAAGATGGATAGAGGGCATAAGAAAAAGAAGATAAAGATTCTGACCTGGGTATGGGCAATAACACGGACAACGGTAGCATACTTCTTCATCTTCTCAAGCTGAAGCTGGATTTCTTTCTTGCCTGCATCATTGTCATACTTCAGAGCATACTTGGTGAAAGCCTTCTTCTTGCTCTTGCACCAGTTCTTGTAGAACCTCCTTCTAACGTCTTCACTGAGATGCTGAGCCCAGACAGTGTTGAGAGTCCGAAGGCCACGAGGAGTCTTTACGTAGGCAACAAGTCCAACAATAACAATCGGTGGTGTTTCAACAATTGTGACAGCCTCGCAGGTCTCCTTCTTGTGTAGCTCTGCAGAATATCAAAGAGAGATGTTACAAAGGGCACAGCAATTCAACAAATTAAAATAGGGAGTACACAAATTCAAGGCAGAGACTTGCTAACTAACATGATTCAACCTTCAAGTATGAGTGACAGTGGTAAGCAGGGATAGGTTTTCCCTACAAGAAATAAAATCAGAGAGGGTCTGTAGACATACTTGATCCTGGCTTCTCGACCTCACGGACAATGTGAGTCATGCCAGCCTTGTAGCCAAGGAAGGCAGTGAGGTGGCACTGTTTCTGGGCGTCATCCCTAGGGAAAGCCTTCACTGCAATGAACAAAATGAACACAACATTAGATTCTCATCAAAATCACAGAATTGTCTGATTGCCAATCTTTGGAAGCAGTAAAGTAGAAACAAACTAGTAGAATGTGAACATGAGACTGACGTAATCAGCAGAACTCCTATGAACACAAATTACTTTGGGATGATGATTTATGTAATTCAGTATCCATAAATGTAAGATAATTAGGATCCTTCCAAACAGTGCACTAATTGTAAGATAATTCGTCGGTGTTCCTTTACATGCAGTAGAAAACACCACAGGAGCAAAAAGTAAAAAACTGTGGAAAAGTGCATATTACAGGTCGACAGGAGACACACTAGCAGAACTTGAAACATCTCTCTAAGCAACTATATCATAGGCTCATAGCACAATCTAATGAAACCAGACTATGGCGGGAATTCACGAACACTAGCCTAGTAATACACAAATACAGTGGGCATTAACTTATCAAGTTACAACCAAAAGCAATGGCATGAATTGTCACATCCCATGAAGATATCAATCCTAACACGATAGCTCGCTAACCGTTCCACTCAGCGCACAAAACAAAACGTAGCACAGATTCGCATCTGCGGGCGGGTGATGAGTAAGTAAACAAGCAAGCATACCCTTTCCGCGGTGGCGCGAGCACCGCTTCCTGGGGAGGAAGCCGAGGGATCCGTGCCTCGGGTGCTCGAACTTACGGTGCGACATCTTCCTTCGTTCCTTCCCCTGCAGAAACCAAGCCAGACATCCATCAGATCCGCGGTGGCGCGACGCAGAAAAGAGGCCGCAAGTTCGCGACCAAGGGAGGCAGTGGCGGCGACAAAATGGCCGCCGCCGCTGCCGACGTTTGGAGGCGAGACGGGAGGAGGGAGAGGGAAGCGGCGGCGCTGTTTACCTGGGAGGTGGCGGCGGATGGGGGAGGGTGGTGTGTGGAGGAGAAGGGCACGTAAACCCTAGGAGAGCTTATATAAAGGGGACCCCCGGGTGAGGGTTTTGTTCGATAGGACGGAAATGCCCATCAGCGATGCTGCGAGGGCTAATGAGGCTTGGAGCCTTGGGCCGCTACTCTGGGTGTGGGCTTCGGCCCATTGTGATATTCACGTGTTATCCTCCTTAACTATCACCTCTAGAAAGTTCTCAAAAAACAATTATCACCACTTAAAATATATCCTCCCTCAGGTAAAAAAAATCCCTCTAAATTTATCTTAACTACTCCCTTCATCTCACATAATAAGTGTCTTAGATTTTTCCAAATATGAACGTATCTAAACATGAAACACATCTAGGTACATCATATTTGTACAAATTTAAGACGCTTATTTTGGGATGGAGGGAGTATATTTTATACTCTCAAAAAACTTGCCATTTTTTGGAACAAGATTGAAAATTTCTTCAAGGTAGTAGTCTTCTTTCGGGAAACACGCGAGAAATTCTGGTGACATCACATGTGAAATATAGGATTCAATATTTGATAACCTTTGGGTAGGATACAATAGGAACTGCCATTTCAAAATGAAAGGACAAGGGGAACTACATACGAAAGTCGGGAGTGTTGTGAATCAGGTACTTTCTTTGTGAGTTTTGTGTTCATGGCGTCAGTCTATTTTGGAATCGTGATTGTGTGAAATAAACGTCGTATATGACTAAATATTTCTCATGCCATTACCGTCATGGTCTACTCCTTTAAGATGGTGGTTATGATGGCCCTACTTCTGTACTTGTCCATAGTCGATGAACCATGGAGCAACAATTAACGGCTTGCATTTTTTGAGCATGTGTCTATGACCACAATGCTTTCAACGACCTTGTCGTCTTTTTGGTGGTTGACTGATGTAAATTTTAGTTTTATAAGGGGTCTTTATTGTTGGTGTTGATTTTAGCTTCTTTGATCGATTATACTTTTGTTTAGTAATTAATCCATACAAGCTTGGTTGTTGTTCTACAAAAATGTATAATATTCAAACTTTTGAAACATTTCCCTTTATTTGTGAAAAAAAAATATGTACAACAAAATGCAGAATAAGAAGTATTTTGTTTTGTAATATGCACTAACGAGATCTTAGATTCCAGATTACGGGTCAACGCTCTACAACCAAGCTAGTATGTTTTGAAGAACATAGGACGTTTTATTCATATAGAAACATACATAGTTTGACAATATGAGAATACTGGCTTCACCCCGGAAATAGTGTCGTCTTGTTCACATCCCCAAAGAGAGTGCGGACCTTGACCATCGTTGTAGTGTTGTACAGGGGGCAAAAAGACATTACATGGCAGTTGAGGTGGCCTCCACTAAGGTCTGCAAATGCCCGACATTGATGAAAGAGCAAGAAATCAACAATAAAAATCACCAGCGCCCAACTGAGACCAATCTCTCCTCTAATCTCTGAGCCGCTGGATGAGACAAACACAGCGGGAAGTCACGATAATATGCACCTGGTTGGTTCTTGATCACCCGCACCGCAGCCCCACACAGATTGAATTTCGAAGAAACGAAAATATTAGCACCCACATTTAAGCATCACCTTGTAGGCCGGAGGTCAAAGCAATGAAGGTCTTGGAGAATAATCTTTGATCACTTCCCCTGGGCAACACAGGTTTAAAACAAAACTGCTACACCGATACACAATAAGCTTTGATTATTCAGCAACATGACTAGGATGGACTGCTCATGTTACCAAATATATCATAAGATAGTACAAATATAGCATTCTCTAATCCTATTAGGATACTGCATAAAATGTACTGTATTTTTCTTTGTTCTCTTTCAGCGAGTTTTCCATGTTGAGTTAGTATAACATAGGACCAATACGTTCTTTATACATGCAGCTGGAGTCCACAACATTACAGGAAAAATCACTTGATAATACTCGGGCCAACACAGATCCCTGAAGAATAGAACTATACCGACCGCAATTACATGAATCAATCGTATGCTATGCTCTCTACACACTTGCTGGCAAATATCCACAAAACTCAAACTCCACCTCTCAAGTCAAGAACACCAAGACGAAGAGGATGATCAAAAGAATGACCAAGAAAGCTATCATCATGATCTGCCCTTTCAAACTAGCCTTCTTCAGAACCATAGCCACTCTTTTCTGCACGAAACAAAAATGGAGGGAGAGTTACAGGCCATTGGAATCCAGACGAAAGAAAGTAGGTGAAATATACTTTTCGTGTCAGCTGCAATGATATGTCGTGAAATCACACACTTTAACTAGAGGTGTGTGAGCTCCAAAAATATATCTTGGACTACAACAAAAGATACAGGGCATACCTGCACAAAATCGAGCCGATTGGAAGTAGTTTCCATGTCGAGGCTCAATTCACCCAAAAGTTTCTCCTGTTGGACGTAAAACAGGAACATAAATACTGAGGCGAAGAAAAAATGGCAATCGGCAACACAATATACGTAACTGAGCTCTTCATGTATATATAAATATATATAGAGAGAAAGGCTGTAAGAATTATCTGTAGAAAACAAACAAAGGAAATCTCAAGGATTCCACATTTATTAGTGAATACCTGTCCGACAAGCTCTTCGTGTATGGTGAGACCTACACCTCCAATTCGCTGGACACTGGCACTAAGCATATCCAACTCATCATCCTGACGCCTATTGCAGACATATATCCATTTATCAGTGGTTGTTTAAGCACTTTTCATAGAAGTATAAAAGACATCTAGAATAATCCTCTGGAAGGTAGCACTGTGTATATGCAGAGCTCATCCTTAGGATATTATGATTCTATTTTCACAAGAAAGAGATGGTATTATGTTTCTATGTGGACAAGTTCAATCCATCTTTAAGTTATAGGCTCTTCATTCTTAATTGATACATTAGCAACATAAATCTAAGGATAAAAGCTAAGTTTGGAAAGAAGTTACTTCATTAGGAGCATCTGCTGATCAGATTCTGAAGCAATGAAGTCATCATTATCCTGAGCAATGTGCTGCTTGGATCTGCCTAATTCAGAAGGATTGACTGAACGTCCAAAGGCATTCTTGTGTTTTCCAGCTTCAACATTCCGCCGTATGGAGACCACCTAGGCCATTTTCAGGTTTGTTATACGACATGTCATACTCATTTTGCTACATAAATTTGAGTTGCAGCTTAATCATTGATGTTAGCAACAGCACTGACGAATATTCTGTAATAATATACCTGGTTGCGGGCAGTGCTTGTCCAGTTCCTCCTTTTTCCAATTTCGACCTCATTAAGTCCGTAGTAAGCTGGATCTCTCTCAGCAACTGAAATTGCCTTCTCTAACTCATCCACCTTCATTGAAACGTTAAAGGCATGATCAATTCTGAACCTTCTCAATATGAGATAAGCTAGCATTGCCCCTAAATGATAAACGTGATGGTGACTTTCTGAGCATCCTAGAAAGAAAACAAGGATCATGCTATGTTTATGTATGGTGCATAAGCTCGTGTACCTGCCATTGGACGCTTTCACAGGTGGTCAGTAGTTCTCTGGTCAGATGAACATACTCTCCTGTGTTTTCAGGTGTTTGCTTCCATTGATTAAAAGTATCTTGGACTTTGTCAATCTGTACAACAATTGGGCAACAAAACAAGTTATTATGGATATCCTCTAAAAAAAGGGATTGGTTCTAGGAATTCTTAAGAAGCACTTTACTTGAAAAGAACGGACTTGACTTGAAAAGAACAGAAACTCAATGAACAGACAACACTGTGTATACAAAGATGCAAGCAATCAGTCATCCTAAACAATACTCTGTGTAGTCTGCAGGGCAACAGCAATACTGGCAATAACATTAACAACCCTGCATAATATGAACATAAACCACGCAGCGAACGAGTCTGACTCATGTGTTGTCGACATTCACTAAAACGCATTACACTCCCTACAATTGCCTTGGAACTGTGCCCGTAGAGCCAATAGAAAGCTACAAACTCATGCACCTGGGATGCGAACACACAAACCCACATGCCACACGAATAACCTAAACCCACTGGACCGCGTAAATCACAGATCACGAACTGCAGAGCAACACCTGCGATTCGTAGCTACGCGAAATGTAGAAATTACAAATATGAAACGGGGCGGAGCAGCGGCGAGGTGGGGAGGGAGGGGGAGGCCACTCACGGAGTCCTGGATCTCGTCCTTGACGATGTAGAAGGGGTCCTGCGCGGGGGTCATGCTCTGGTCGCCCGCCGGAGCAGATCTCGACCGGGAGCAGCTGGATCCGGCGGAGGAGAGGGAGGGGGGCGATGAGCTGATCTCGACACCACCTCCGCTCGCTCGCTCGCTCGGTTCGGTTTGGTGGCACCGCCGAGGGAAGTTCTGTTGGGACCAGTAGGTTGGTGGCCCAGGTAAATGGCCTAATTTTATATAGGCCGAGTCAGCTTACAAGTCTGAATTTGGCCCTTGAAATCTATATGGGCTACTTAACGCTGTCGTTTCCCTCAACAACAACAAAAAACTTAACGCTGTCGTGTTTCACTCCGGCCCTTTCATCCTCTCTCCCCATTTTGCTCCAGCTTCTGCTAGCCATCATTTTAAAACGGAATCATGAAATTCATTTGAGATTTCATATCCAACGGTGTTTTGCTGCTATGAAATTGAAACACCATTTCAATTGGGATTTAAGAGAACGTATTGATATGTTAAGTCAATTCATGTTTATAACCCCGGTCATTTTATTTGGTGGTGTATCAAATAAAATGAAATGATGAAATGAAATAAGAGGTGTCAAACCGAGCTTGAGTGGTAGCCATCGTGTTGTGCCAAAACCGTGGAATGTAATTGAATAATTTGCTATCATGTCATTTAAACAACCATTTCAACTGGAAGTCCTTCCGAACCTTGACATTCTTGTGGAAATTATTTAATTTCATTAATCGCTGCGACCGTCAAACATGATTTTTTCAGCTTGGAACTTGAAATGAAATTATGACAACAGTTCATTTCACTCATTTTTCTGTCAAATAAAATAAAATAAATGGTGCCAAACTAGCTCAATTATATTTTGTAGAGTTGCGTGTGTACTTGGGTGAAGTTCGTTAATATTAGGGGGTGTAAAATGTAAAAGGAAAAATCATCACGGTTAAGAAGAGAGGAATAGAATCCTCCAGAACTATTGCGGCAATAAACTGATGAGTCTACAGATTCTTGAAATCTAGTGATCCAATCTTGTGTATTTGTGTATCAGAGCACTTAGATCCTGTGCGATTCTAGTGTCGATTCTGCTATTTCCTAGTCAAATCGCGGTGCTGTGTCGCCGCGCGGAAGGGATTCGTCGCCTTTGAGGTTCGCCGCTGTAGCTGCTTTCTGTACTACTCTCTCCAAGGTGCTTTGCCACCGTGCTATGTGGATTTGAGTCCGTCGAGGTGCTGCATCAAGCTTTGCGCTCCCTGCACCGTCTCTTGGTCTGTTCGTCAGGCAGAGAACCTACTGAATCCGCCCTTGCCTGTGTGCTGCGCTGTGAAGGTCTATACTGATCTGTCAGTCGAGGTAATCATCCATCGTACTCAGCCTGTTGTTATTGTTTGGTCAGTCAACTTGGCTGAGAAGATTTTTGGTAAAAAGAAGTTCAGTTAGTCTGGTGGTGTCTGCACACTGATTTTGGTAACCATGGGTGATAACAATGTTGATTCCAGTGTGGAGAAGCTTTGTGAGAGTATGCAGCGTATGCTTGTTAAATTAATGGAACAAGGTCAAACAAAAACAGGTAGTACATCTGATGTTGTGAAGGTCACCCTGGAACCAAATCCGGTCAAATTAGCTGGTTCAGGTGATTATTTTAGTTGGGCTCGTAATGCCACCTTGATTCTTGGAGCACATGGTTTGCAGAACTTCCTTGAAGAAGATGGGAAAAAACCAGAAGAGATGTCACAGGAACAATGGGAGCAAATCATGAAACGAGTTATGGTTTGGCTACTCGGTTCTATGGAAAAGGCAGATAGAGAACAAGTTGAAAATTGTCAGAATGCAGCTGAAGTGTGGAAGGATATTAAGAAACAATTCTCGGGCAAGTCTAATAAAATGCAGGTCTCTAGAATTCTGCAAGAAATGAGACACATTAAACAGGAGCAAATGTCCGTGACTGAATATACAGGAGAACTCAAGAAATTGTACAGAGACTTGGAATTTTTCAGGCCATTCAAACCACATGATCCAAGAGACTTGCCTCTACTCCGAGAATGGTTTGAGCCAATACTTGTGCAAACTTTCCTGGATGGCCTTAATCCGGAGTTCCACCTACGGTCTCAGCTGATAATGGCAACACCGATGTGGCCTACCTTGGAAAAGACTGTCGCAAGTATCCTCGAAGAAGAAACACGGTTGGCCAATGGTCCAATAGCACAACAGGTGAATGCAGAGACACGGGCTACTTTGTCCTCATTCACTCAACTTCAGCCTAGTGGTATCCAGAAAAATGATCATGCAAATGCCGTGAATATTGAGTACAACCGAAAGAGGAGAGTGATATGTAATCACTGTAAGAAGTCTGGTCATATTAAGAAAAATTGTTTTGAGCTGATTGGCTTTCCTCCTGTCTGGCAGCATAGGCAACAGAACAGGCCTTATAGTCACAATCAAGGGAAGAAACAAGACAGAGTCCACTTCAGATCCGCCGAGGAACAACAAACTGCGGTAACTGCAAAGGCATTAGATGAATTCAAGCAAAAACTAATGGCTGCTTCTGCTGAAGGATCAAGTGAAATTGCTAACACTCATAGTGCAGAAGGTGTGAATCGTCTATCTCTCCCATGGATAATTGATTCAGGGGCAACAAATCATATGACTGGATCGCCAAAAAAATTCTCCTCTTATACACCATGTTCTGGGAGGGAAAAAGTCCGTATTGCTGATGGATCCTTGGCTCCTATTATGGGTAGTGGGACCATGAGTTGTACACCTTCTATATCATTAAATAATGTCTTACATGTTCCTAGTTTTCCTGTGAATTTACTGTCAGTCAGCTCAATGACCAAGACTTTGAAATGTGGAGCTTGGTTTGAACCCACATTTTGTATGTTTCAGGATCTGGAGTCAGGAAGACTACTTGGGACTGGAACTGAGCATGATGGCTTGTACTACCTGGATAATGTTTCGACTCCACTTGCATTTAACACAAAGGATGCCACATCTACAGATGAGTTACTACGGATACACTATAGACTTGGACACCCTTCCTTCCGATCATTAAGTCGTATGTTTCCTCTTTTGTTTGAGTCATGCTGCAAAGAGGAACTTGTATGTGATGTGTGTGAATTAGCTAAACACACACGAACTAGTTATCCTAGTAGTGGTGAGAGGAGTAAAGTCCCTTTTGAAGTGGTGCATTCAGATGTTTGGGGTCCATCGAATGTAACCTCTCTTTTAGGAGAGCGGTGGTACGTGACTTTTATTGATGGATTTAGCAGGTGTACTTGGCTATATCTGCTAAAGCAAAAATCTGAAGTGTTGTATGCTTTTAAAAACTTTTATACTCTAGTGTGCAACCAATACAATGCTAGTGTGAAAGTATTCAGATTTGACAATGGAACTGAGTATATCAACAGGGAGTTTAATATTTTTTTTGTCCTCTCATGGTATTATCCACCAAACAACATGTGTGAACACTGCTGAACAGAATGGTGTTGCAGAGAGAAAAAATAGGCACCTGCTCGAAGTAGCTCGTTCCCTCATGTTTATGATGAATGTACCAAAATTCTTATGGGGCGAAGCTGTTAAAACCGCTGCATACTTGATTAATCGTATGCCATCTAGAGTTTTAAACTACAAGACACCCATTGAGTGTTTGAGTGGGACTAATTCTTACATAGTACCTCCCAAAGTTTTTTTGGTTGCACATGTTTTGTCCATGATTACAGGAACTCGGTGGGGAAGCTTGATCCAAGAGCCGTTAAATGTATTTTTGTGGGATATTCTCCTACTCAGAAGGGGTATCGGTGCTGGAGTCCTATTGAAAGGAAATTCTTTGTTAGTATGGATGTGACATTCCATGAGAAGGAGCCTTTTTATTCTCCACAAGGAAGATCTGCTATTGGCATTGGTAGCAAGGGGGAGATGTCAAGTGAAGGACCCACTGTTGAAGGCTCAATGTTGATTCCCATGATTGATACATCGCAACAAAGCAATGAAACAGAGGGGGAGGAGAATACAAATATAAGTGAAAACAACGGTGGCTCAAATGATCATGAGGTATGTAATACTCCTCATCCTCAACAATTACTGGAACATGACATGTCTGAGATGTGTTCATCTACACATTCTAGTGCATCACGTCATGAGGAAGGACATGATAATATGGCAGAAGAAGATCTATCCCATGTTCCGCAAGGGTCTTCTCCATCGAGGGATCTCACCGCTGACACAACAGAGGAAGAAGGTACTGAAATCCCTCTAATAATTCCTAATAATCCAGAAGTTGATCATCCAATTGCCTTACGGAAACCTGTTAGACGTACTGATGTGCCGGCACGTCTCAAGGATTGTGTGGGTTATAAACATGATATTGCCAAATTTGTGACTTATGAAAAATGCAGCCCATCATTTAAAGGATTTCTGGCATCACTTGACTCCATTTCTATTCCTAAGGATTGGGAAAATGCCATGAATGATCCGAAGTGGAAAGCTGCTATGTTAGAGGAAATGCACGCTTTAGAAAAGAATAACACTTGGGAAATGGTAGAATTGCCACCGGGTAAGAAACCGGTGGGGTGTAAGTGAGTGTATACTGTTAAACACAGTCCTGAAGGTAAAGTGGAACGGTACAAAGCTCGTTTAGTTGCTAAAGGATATACACAAACATACGGGATAGATTATGAGGAAACATTTGCTCCCGTGGCCAAGATGAACACTGTACGAACTCTAATATCATGTGCATCAAATTTCAATTGGAATTTACATCAACTAGATGTAAAAAATGCATTTTTGCATGGAGATCTCGAAGAGGAGATATATATGCATATACCACCAGGTTTTCGTACACCCCAGACTGAGGGCAAAGTACTAAGATTACATCGCTCATTGTATGGGTTAAAGCAATCTCCTCGCGCATGGTTTGGTCGTTTCCGTCGTGCTGTAACACAGATGGATTATAAACAGAGTAATGCTGACCATACTCTATTCTATAAACGTAGCCTTGATAAATTAACTATCCTCATTGTCTACGTTGATGACATTATTATCACAGGAGATAATGAGAAAGAAATTGAAATGCTGAAGCTGCAGCTGACAAAAGAATTTGAAGTTAAAGATCTTGGTCAGCTAAGGTATTTTCTGGGAATTGAAGTCTCTCGAAGTGCCAGAGGTATTTATCTCTCTCAACGTAAATATATTTTAGACTTGCTGGCTGAAACTAAAATGATAGGGTGTCGTCCAGCGTCCACTCCAATTGAACCAAACTTACGTCTTGGTAAGGACGGGGGATGTCCCGTAGATAGGGAGGAATATCAAAGACTCGTTGGGCGTTTAATTTATCTATCACACACTAGACCTGACATTGCATTTGCTGTCAGCGTGGTTAGCCAGTTTATGCATAATCCTCAAAATCACCATATGGATGCCGTTATGCGAATTATTCGCTACCTTAAAGGATGTCCAGGTAAAGGCTTATTATACACATCAAATGGCAATCTACAAGTGGAATGCTATACTGATGCCGACTGGGCGGGGTCAGTAGATGACAGGAGGTCAACTTCTGGTGATTGCACATTTGTTGGGGGTAATCTAGTTACTTGGCGTAGCAAGAAGCAAGCTGTGGTTGCAAGGTCCACGGCGGAAGCAGAATTAAGAGCTATGGCACACGGAGTTTGTGAAGTATTGTGGCTGAAAATCTTATTGTTGGAGCTGGGTTTGTTTCAACCGAAGCCTCTGATGCTTTACTGTGATAATAAGGCCGCTCTTGACATTGTTCATAACCCAGTGCAACATAGTCGAACTAAGCACATTGAAATTGATCGGCACTTTATCAAGGAAAAACTAGATCAGAGAATTATGTGCATGCCATATGTGAACTCTTCAGACCAAGTAGCTGACATCTTAACCAAGGGATTGCCTGACAAAGGTTTCAATTATCTTTGTGGCAAGATGGGACTATTTGATGTTTTTGCCCCATCTTGAAGGGGAATGTAGAGTTGCGTGTGTACTTGGGTGAAGTTTGTTAATATTAGGGGGTGTAAAATGTAAAAGGAAAAATCATCACGGTTAAGAAGAGAGGAATAGAATCCTCCAGAACTATTGCGGCAATAAACTGATGAGTCTACAGATTCTTGAAATCTAGTGATCCAATCTTGTGTATTTGATCCAGAGCTTTAACATATTTCTTCGTGACATCAAGTAAACATAGCAGTTTGCACGAAGACTAGTCGGCTTAATTATGTCACGCCACCATTTTTTACATTCACACGCAATCTGAATGCTACATTACTTTGTGCGTGAGCGATGTGAGGTAATCAAAGATGTAACTGATAGGGTGAGCGATCAATTCGCATGCTAGTGGGCGCATCAAGTAGGCATCATGAAGCTGTAGGTAGTACATTATCATGAAATGGCCAAGTAACGCCTGTTTACGGAATTCTAGAAATGTACGCATGCCGCCTCCACTTCGCCTTCCGAACCTCCATGCATATGCAACCCGCATACTGAAGATATGCATGAGGCGGGTTGGATTAGCCGTTTCTTCCCCTTTTCTTCCACACTTCTTCTGCTTCTCTTCCACACAAAAGAGCATCGGCGGCTACCACGACCAAGGACTAGGCTAGCGGCGGCAAGGCATGGGGAGTGGTGGTGCGCGAGCGGCTAGAGGTAGGGGCCTAGGTCCTTTGTGAGTGGAAGAACCAAGCATAACGGTCAACACATATTATTGGTCTGAGGCGTGGCAAAAAACATAATTAATTATACTAAATTTTAATATGTGCTTGTTTATAACTCATTTTTATCGATTCGTCGTATTTCAGAATAAATTTTACATTATTTTTAATACACCACACCTTAAAAAAATAAACCAAATTAGGTCAAATGTGAGAAAATAAGAAATCATATGTCTCCCGGATTACGCTATATCATGTGTATGAATATAGTGCATACGAATGAGTCTATCGTTATATATCTCGGTGGACATCTATAAACTGTACGCTATTTTTTTTTAACTGTAAACTGTACGCTATTAGTATATATCTTATTAATAGAGGTTTCTAGTTTATAATTAGGTATACTCAAATAAAAAAATCTATGATGAATAAGTACGGGCGAGCATACGCTTTTGTGTGCCGGTCCAATTGATCGACGGGGGTGCTCCAGCTCGGTACGAGGAGCATTCCAGGTTTTATTGACACTTCTTTTGCGCATGAAAATCGAGCCTCAAATAAGGAGACTCATGATTTAGCTAGACTAGTTTCATCATCACCGCGGTTGGTCGAAATGTTTGGCTCATAGACCCACCTGAAGGCGCTTGTATATTTTATTCCCCGTGTTATAATTATTTAATAAAGAGGCTGGACGATTCTCAAAAAAGAAAATCGCTACGAGGAGGTCCCAACGAAAGTTTTTTTTTTGCGGGAATCAGAAAACTTTATTCAACCAAACAGTCCATGACCTCATCAGCAAGCAGAGAGGAGGCCAAGAAGCTAGGTACTTATCAAGCCAACAATCTGTCACCACCAATGTGCTTGCATGCTTTGCACATAGATGAGCAGCATTATTTGCTGATCTTATTACATGTTGAATACAAAAAGAAGTGAAATTTGAAGCTAGCTCTCTAATATCAAGTAACACAGGTGCCACAACCGATCTCGGATTATGGCGAGTTTCCCAGAGTTGAACAACCTCCAGACTATCCGTCTCCATGATCACATGCGAGAATCCTCTTAGTTTAGCGAAGATAGCACCCTCACGCACTGATAATGCTTCAGCGATCAGTGGATCGGTAATGCTTGGCAGAGGTTTGCTCCATGCTTCAATGAAACCCGCAGATGATCGAGCAACTCCTCCAGCCCCAGCATTCTCGCTCACAAAATCTATCGCTGCATCAGTATTTATCTTTATTGAGCCCTCCCCTGGTGGCCGCCATCCATGGCCAGGTAAAATCAAGGCCTGCTTAATAGGAATTTCCAGCAGTTGAAGGGCCTCTCGGGTAAGCTTCATCGACTTGGCAGGATCCATACCCGCTTCGCCATGAGTCCAGCGGTTGCGGGAATGCCAGATTGCCCACATCACTGAAATGATCTTGGCTCTATCTTCTGCACTGAAATTGTTCTCGCATAAGATATCCCGAGCCCAAGTATCCGGATGCAAACGAGGTAGACTCACATTCAGACAAGTCTGCGCCTCATTCCAAAACCGTTTTGCATGGGAGCACTTGATTAAAGCATGCATTAGGTCCTCCTCCTCTGCAAAACACACATTACATCTACTGATTTCTTTGATATGGCGACGCTTCAGTGTAGCTTCATCAGGCAAGATTCCACGGACTACTCGCCACCAAAAGACTCTCACTTTAGGCATCACCTTCAACTTCCAGAGAGTTGACCACATCTTTTCTGTTGACATTGAGGTTTCCGTTACCGTCCCTTCATCTCGAGCAGAAAGCTCTTTCTGATTCATTAGAGCACGATATGCTATTTTTACAGAATAGACTCCAGTCCTCTCAAAGGCCCAGGCATCGAGATCATCTCCGCCCCCATTCCGCAAGGGAATATTGAGAATATTTGCGGCATCTGGTGGTGAGAATTGTGCTCGGACCAACCCCTCATTCCATCTCCATGTATCTGCATCAATAAGCTCGGCCACAGTCTCAACTGTAGCATATCCGGGACGGAACAAAGGCATCATCCGAGTAGTATTTGGTATCCATTTATCCGTCCAAACGTTGATAGTTAATCCATCGCCAACACGTTTGATCAGACCAATATTCAACGCTTCTCTACCGGCAACCACTGCTCTCCAGGTTGCAGATGCACCCTTCGGAACAGTTGCGTTCAAGAAATCCATATCAGAAAAATATCTCCCTGGGGGTTGGACATAATCCTCCAGCCATGTTTTCCTAACAAAGCAACATTGAACAGATGCAGCTCTCGGAAACCCATTCCTCCATGTATTTTTGGGGCAGTCAACACGTCCCAAGCTAGCCAATGTAACGACCTCTTGTCAATTGAACTACTCCACCGGAAACGAGCTATAAATCCTGAGTATTTCTTGCACAGTTTCTTGGTGAGTAAAAAACAGCTCATGCTGAAAGTGGGAATTGCCTGGATCACAGCTTTTATCACAGCGAAAGCTTGAAGGTTCAAGTAAACATAGTAGCGTGACATGAAAAGTAGTCGGTTTTCTACACGAAAACAACCCTTAAATTTTTGAGAGTTTTTTGAATTATTTGTCACCGCTCTCACCACCCCCAGATTAGAAATTTGTCATTTTGACACACATCCAGATTCGATCTTGATGCTCACCGCTACGTCTCTTTGATCGTCGTGATCCATGCATGTATGGAGTAGCTTATAGTACAACGGTGCGCCCGCGAAATCATTTGTGAGTTCATCAGTAACTCTGTAACTGATATAGTGATAATGTGATATACTACCGGAAAAAATTTCTTTGCCGTGTACAAGAAAAACACGGCAAAAGAGCTGCGGAACACGGCAAACTCCACTCGGCAAAACTCGCGTTGGCAACTAGCTTTGCCGTGTGCTTTGCACATTTACCACGGCGAACAGTTTGCCGTGTGCCAAAATCAGCGCTCGATGGTGGGACTAGTTCGTTCGGCTTTGCCGAGAGCCCACGCTCAACACACGGCAAAGGCTACTGTCCAGAATTTAAAAAAAGCCCGCCGTGTCGCCGTGGACGCCGCCGTCGACGACGAGCGAGATGGTTCGTGCTTTTGAGTCAGCTCTGCAGCGCGTGATGCAGAGCAGCGGCGACGTCGAGATGCAGGGCGGCGGCGACGACCTCGAGATGCAGAGCAGCGGCGACGACCTCGACCTCGACCTCGAGATGCCGAGCAGCGGCGACGACCTCGACCTTGACCTCGAGATGCCGAGCAGCGGCGACGTCGAGATGCAGGGCGGCGGTGGCGTCGGCCTCGACCTCGAGATGCAGAGCGGCGGCGTCGGCCTTGACCTCGAGATGCAGAGCGGCGGCGACGGCTCGAGATGCAGGGCGGCGGCGTCGGCGTCGGTCTCGACCTCGAGATGCAGGGCGGTGGCTGGAGCTCCGCTGGAGAGAGCGACTGGACGTCGGCCGGATTGAGAGGCGAGGCCATGGCTGGAGCCTGGAAGCGTGTGTGCTGTGTGTGCGCAATGGTTCTGTGTGTGTGCTGCGGTGGGAAGAGAAAGAAGGGAAGAGGCAGAGAAGAATAAGGGAAGAGAGAGAGGAAAAGAAAGTAAGGGGAAGGTGAGGTATGCCACGTCAACCAGCCGTGGGAGATATTCTTGCTCTTTGCCGTGTGCTTCCTTTCCAAACACTCAGCTCAAAGTTGTGACAAAAAGAAAAGCGTGGGAGGAGAAAAACGAAAAAACAGGCTTTGCCGTGTGAAATTTCTTTGCCGAGTACATTTCTGCGCTTTGCCGTGTGTATTTCATAACTTTGCCGAGTGGCATTCTTTGCCGAGTATTTTCTTGTCTTTGCCGAGTGTTTGTTTAGCCTTTGCCGAGTTCCGCAAAAAAGAAACACTCGGCAAAGAGTGCTATACACGGCAAATAAAAAATTTCCAGTATATACTCCCTCCGTTCTAATTTAATTGACTTGCTATCCACCAAATATGGATGTATCTAGACATGTCACTTGTATAGATACATCCACACATGTAGTGAATAGCACGTCAATTAAAATGGAACGGAGGGAGTACGTGCGAGCGATGAATTCTGCATGATAGTGGGGCATCAATACGCGCCATGAAATGCATGGCGAAGTAACGCGCGCCTGCCCGGCTGTCCGTGCGTCTTACCGCCTTCCAGAAACGACGTACGCCGTACGCGCGCCGCCTCCACTTCGCCTTCCGATCCTCCACGGACGCACGCAGCCTGCAGGCGTCCACTATATATATATATAAGCACGCCAGTACTGTAGGTATGCAGAACGCAATCAGCACCTTGCCAAGCATCTCGCAAGGTCGCTAGGCATCTCTCACCGGCCTATCAATGGCGCCCGTCGTGAAGTTCGTTGCCGTCCTCGCTCTGCTCGCGCTCGTCGGGGTGACCGGCCCCGACATCGTCGTCTCATCAGCCACCAACCCGGACGCTGCTGGCGCCCCGACGGCAGCTCCGGCGCCGCTCGTCGCCCGCCTCCACCTCGCGTTCTCGGCCATGGCCGCCGAAGGGCAGCAGCCAGGCCAGGGCGGCGGCAGGTGGATGATGGAGTGCTTCGGCGCCGTCACGGAGCTGCGGTCGTGCACGAACGAGATCGTGCTCTTCTTCGTCAACGGCGAGTCCTGGCTGGGCAACGACTGCTGCCTCGCCATCCGCACCGTCACGCGCCACTGCTGGCCCTCCATGCTCGCCTCCGTCGGATTCACCGCCGAGGAGGCCGACGTCCTCCGCGGCTTCTGCGACGCAGAGGTCGGCGGCGTCCACGCTCCTCCTCCTCCCCCACCGCCCGCTCCCCTGGCGCCGGCGCCGGCCGCGCATCCATGAGCGCGCCGAGTAATAATCTGTAGTGCATACGTGTACTGCGCACACGAAAATGTAGCACGACCTTGTCGAAGTGGAAATAAACTGGCATGGGTGCATGTGAACGCGCACTACTTTGCTTTGCCTCTTTAACAAAGTCTCCTTTAAAGCCGAGCTGGAAGGCAATCTTGAAGAGCTATATGCAGGGGATGAAAGGCACCTCATGCATGTTAAGTTGAGCCTTGGCAGGAGACAGATGTGCCTTGCGTGCGCATCATGAGGTTTCCTTGGTAACATTTTGAAGGACTTTTGCAGAGTATCTTTCAGTCAGTAAACTTAGCAGCATAGTTTCTTCAAGACGATCGGCCAGCATAGATGGGCTCGCTGCGCCCGTAACCACTTGGCCCATCCATCTAGGCACAATAGGCCCAGATATTTCCACTACTCACGTTAATAAAAATATTATCACGCAAAAAAACATATTGCCACTGCCTTTGAGATACAGTAATATAATACACGGATATACTGCACGGCCATGTTGCCACCCTAAGAAAATACGAATTTTGTTAAACTAACTTATGGCATGTGACAAAGTAAAAAAAATTGAAACTAAATTAAAGCTATATATGGCGAAAAAAATATGTGAATTGGCACCCATCTAATTTTAAAAAGGATTATTCCACATTTGATGGATAATCCCAGAAGATTAGGAGTTTTCTTGATTTCTACCTAATTTCGTCTAGTTAAATGAGTTATTGTCGATTTTTTAAAAGTAATCCAAATTTGAACTACAAGTGCTTGATAGTTTGGTTGGATTTTTTTGTAAAAATCATTTTAAGATACACAACTAGTGGTTATATCGCAGAATCATCGATAATCTTAGAAAACTGGACCTCTTTCGATGAATAGTCATGGTGGCCATGTTGAACTTTTTTAAAAAATCAAATAAAATGAAAAAACCTCAAAAGGAGACATCCTCTGGCATGGAGTCCTTCTATGTGTACTAGTTGCTATGAGAAATGATAAATTTGATTTTTAACAAAGTGTTAAAAAATAGCCTTCACAAAAAGGTTTATGTATAAACATTTATAATTTTCAAGCCAAATGATCAAGTTATGGCCATCACCATGGCATAGTTTGTGATAAAATTCTCATATTTCACAAATATGTGCATATTGGTATAGGAACAATCATGCCGAAGGGATTTTCCAAATTATTTTTACAAATATCATTTCCCATTTTATAAGTGTCAAAAATGACTTTTTTTTGTGAACCAAGTACAATTGATTCTTATCATACATAAAAGACCCCCGAAATCAACAACGAAATAAAAAAATGCATGTAATGTAAGTTTTTTTCCAGGAGCGATACATGATTTTTTCCTCTGTCGAGACATTCTTTTTCACGCCGACGATCACCTCGAGCAGCGCGTCCTCCGGCTCCTCCTCCGCATCTTCCACGGCTTGGGCGCACGGGAACACGCACATAGCACGCTCCGGCCGTCGTGCGAGCTCGCCCTCAGGGGCCACCGGGCGATGCGGCAACCAGAACGCGAGCGGCACCACCTGCACCTCGGCGCCGCGGTGTCGGTCAAGGAAGGAAGACCAACAGAGGGGGTTAAGTTTTCGTGGCGCACGAACTGGGGGGGGGGGGGGGGGGGGTGATAATCAATTCTCTCCGTCCCTCCCGGGCTTAGTGATTATGAGGTTCAGAAATCTTGAGAGACTCCTCCAACGATGAAGCGGGAGCGCTAAGCACGTTTTTCACACGCCACTGATAACAGCTATTGGTGGCGTGCACCATCAACGCCACTGGTAAGTAGTGATCAGTGTCGCTTGCAAGTCAAACCCCACTGGCCCACTGTTACGGGTTATGGCATTCCAGATCGAACCCTAGCTAGAGGTGGAGTGAGGCATCCCATACCACCGTCGTCCTTGAAAGCTCCATGGTCCAAGCCCCCAAGGACGTGGTATCCCATGTCGTTGCCGACCTCGGAAGCACCATGGAGCCAAATGCCATCACCATATGAATATCCAGTTGCCCCATGTTACGGTTGATGCTTCCAATGAAGTGTTGTGGATAAAAAAATTCTTACAAGATCTCGGCATGAAGTAATAGAAACACAATATATTTTGTGACAGTTTAAGTGCTATCCATCCTGCCAAGAATTGTAACTTTCACTCCCGAACCAGTCATATTGATGGAATGGTGTAAGGTAGCATTGGATTCAAGATGTTGTGAATTCCAAGTGTTCCAACTTGATAAAATACATACCAATGGAATGGTTCGGATACGATGATCAAGATATTTCCAAGTGAGAAGCTACAAGCATGTTGCAAGCTAACGAGCACGGTGATGCCTCCCTCACGAATCGGAGGGGATACATGGTGGGATAACCGCTCATATGGGTTATGAGAAGATGAACAAAGTAAAGCCTTTTAGGTAGCCCAAACCTGTGCAAGAGCCCACCAACATTAAGGTTATGATCCATGGGATTTTTAACTTTGCGCAAGAGGAAAGGGCGATGTTAATCCTCCCATCCAGTCACCACTAAGTGGAGTGACGAAATTCCTAGGCCAGTCTGCATTGGAGAAGAAATAGCGAAGCTAAGAGAGAAGGGAAGGGCAGGTTAAGATCAAGTATCGGGTCTTATCCACAATATTGTGAAGCCTAAATCATATAACTTGTCTCTTTCAAACTGCGATTCCACCGTCTCTGATGAGATTGTTTCAATCCATAATTCTTGTGCCCCTGCCCCAGCTCTTGTTGTTTCCGTCCAAGATAGTTAATATCTTGATGTATGAGAGTCTGTACTACCCACTGGAAAAGTACTTATTGTATTCAACATTCATGATAGTGGAAAGACATTTTCGCATGTGGTGTTCTCCTCAAGTCAAGAGGTTTTCCGCTTGAAAGATTGATGTTTATGTGTTGATGTTGCTACTTCAGTTTTAGGCTAGTACTATCTGGTTGCTAAAATCAGTTAGTACTTGTACTAACTATGTGATGTTTGTTCTCTTCACTTGTCCTAAGTTCAGGCTGAATGTGGTTTCTTCATAAATGTTTTCTCGAACTTGAGCAATGATCCGTGAGTTAGTACACAGTGGTGTTGAAGTTATAAATTGATTTAACAACGTATTTTCAGATCATATACTAATTGTGCTAATTCTCAACAAAACTGTTGTCATAATTATACTCAAGTGTGATTGTCTAGTTGGTTACTTTCTCCAAGAGTATTTTCATTTGTTGAATGCAGAAATGCTACATAGAAGTTAGAAGTCACACTGTGTCGCTTTATCATCTAACCCAGATTGCTCACAATAAAACACATCAGAAGATAGCTTCAAGAATATCATACCTCGGCAACAGCCTCGGGAGAGTATAGCCCTCCAAGCGCTGGATCCACGCATTCCTTCACATTGCGGTCCTTAATTTTTGGGATAGCCTGCACATTTAATATCATCATAGTTTAGCTGATGCATAATACACCTTCTCACAACTTTGTTATCCGTTAGAGCTTCCATACCCATGTCACGAGTGGTCTAAACATGCTCTGTGCCGGTAACTTACAATCATCAGCTAGTTGCCCAGTTAAAATTTCCAATAGTACTGTCGAGGAATGAACTCCCACGTAACAGGGGTAGTCTCGCCCCGGGAAGAGGTTCGAAGGGGGACTGAACACGGAGGTCAAACAACCCTCGATGCACGCCGCGACGTTGCTCGCGGTGCTTGGAGCGGAACTGCACGACAGAGAGTGACACCGGCCCTTACCCAGGTTCACGGCCCTCAAGGTGAGGTAACACCGCTACTCCTGCTTGTCTCGATTGCACTGTGGTGACTGTTGTACAACTAGCCTCCGGGCCTTCAGAGGGTCCGGAGGTGGAGGACGCTATTGAGCTGGGGATCGAGTTTTCGGATCCCCTCCTACGGAAGTGCCCCTTCTCCTTAAATAGCTGCCCCGGGCCTCATCCCTGCGATCTGCGCAGTGGACGGGTTCCCACATGGCCACCAGTGGCGGAGTGGGGTGCACTACTGCTTGCTCGTTCATGGACTCGGTCCATGGTCGCAAAGCCTGTCTTCGTGGCAGAGCAGCTGTCTCCTCCGTCCTTGGACGCGCCTCTTCCGTGTTAAAGCGGCGCATTGTGGCCGACAAGTTGCAGACTTGGCAGAGCGGCTCGCAGGCGCGGCGGAGACCGTGGGGTGTGCCCGCAGTGACGTCGTCGTTGGAGCGTTGTGCCGGCCAACTGCTTTATCACCAAAGAGGAAAGCTTCGTTGGCGGCGCAGGGGACACAGAACTTTGTTGACCCCTTTTATCATGGGAGCGGCAACTGTGACGCTGTTGCTGCCGTGCGCGCAGACGCGCGCGTCACCCTGCGGCCGCAGCAGAGCCCATGTGCGCTCTGCAGCGCTTCCTTCGTCGCGAAGTATCCCCTCAGGGGCCTGAGGCTCTCGAGGGGGAGGGGCCGGACCGGCTCCCTGCAGGGGGAGAGAGTCCTCGAGCGGGGCGCCCTCGGGGGGAGCCCCCTTCAGGCCCCTTCCAGCGCCTCAGGTCCCCCGTAGGGGTTTCTCCCTCGGGGGGAACCCTCCAAGCGGTTGGCTTGGTCCTTAGTCGTTTTGTAGACGCTGTCGCGTGCGCAGCCCGTGGAGAGTGGGCTATGCACACCCTAGAATCCACTGGGCCGACAGTAGCCCCCAGGCCCATGATGGGCACGTCGAGGCCGATTGGGACTTGGCGAAGCGTCATGGGCCCAATACCGCAGGCGAAGCGTCGTGGGACCCAAAACCGCAGGCGAAGCGTCGCGGGCCCGGAGCTGCGGGCGAAGCGCCGCGGGACACGCGTCACCTGGTGGAGGATTCGCGGCGTCTCGGCTACTCCGGCGGGAACGTGCGTAGCGGGGGGGGGGGGGGCACCACGCCCGCCACGATCTCCACTACCGCGCCTCGGTAACCGCACGGACGGGGTTAAAAGCCGCGCGCTGTCCGAGCCGCAGTCATTACCCCGTCCTGTCTTGTCTCTCCAGTCCATCGGTTCTCCGCCTCCTAGACTCCCGTCTCCAGTAAATCTTCCCCATCTCCGGCCGACTCCTTCCGTCCTCCGAGCTCCCGTTCTTCGCCGACAATGGGAGGATCCAAGGGCAAGAAGACAGCGGCCTCGGCCCGCCATGGCGCACAGGGAGAGGCGGAGTTCGGCCCCGCTCTGGTCGGGGCACGCATCGACGCGACGGCGCTGGATAAGATCCAGCACCTGGTCGCCGGGAAGCACAACGAGCACGGCGCCAGCGCCATTCTGCCTGCACGGACCGGACGCTTTCCCGCCGGCTACTACCCCATCTTCCTCCACACTCTCTTCGCTGGGCTGGTGCCGCCGTACTCTCCTTTCCTCGAGGCCGTCCTCGAGTTCTACCAGGTCCACCTTCTGCACCTCCACCCCAACGCCATCCTTGTCCTCTCCATTTTCGCCTTCTTGTGTGAGGCGTACTTGGGAGTGAAGCCCTCCATCGCTCTCTTCCGAAGCTTCTACGCTCTGTGGAATACTGCGAGGAAGGAGCGGACGGGCTGTGTATCCTTCCGCATCGCGGACGGCATGGGAGATGTCTATATCCCCATGGCCTGGAACGGCGACAAGCCTGTGACGGCGGTGTCGAAGAAGGTGGAGGACTTCAGGCAGAAGTGGTTCCTCATCCGCGTTCCCTCGGAGAGCTCCCTTCTTGAGGTCCCCGAGGCGGCGCCGGTGAAGAACACCCACTGGAGCATGCGCTCCCTGGAGGGGCAGGAGATAGCCGGCCTCGTGGGCCACCTGAAGGCGCTTCGCGAGCACGGCCTGACCGGCCAGATGGTGGCGGCGGAGTTCGTGAGGCGCCGCATCGCCCCCCTGCAGGCGCACAAGAAGGCGATGTGGGCGTACTCAGGGCCTACAGACTCGCTGCGGCTGCACCTGAGCGACCACCGCCCCGCAGTCGTCGAGGTCATCCTAGGAGGCCTCTTCGTCAACCCGGAGGTGCCCGAGAGGGTTCACGTAGCGATACGGCCCCTCTTTGAGGTTCCGGACAAACGCCGGGCCATCCTGACGGACGCGCCCGCATTCACCCCGCTAGGCCTGGCGGGGGATGAAGAGGAGGAGGGGCCCATGCCAGCGGGCACCACCGAGTCGCCAAGCGCGTCTGACTCGGAGCAGGGCGACGCGGAGACGAGGGCGGGGCCCTCTGCCGGCGTAGGGAGCTCGGCGGGCGTGGGGAGTTCTGCCGGCGTTGCGCCCCCGGCGGGGGAGGCTGACGAGCATTCCTCCGGCGACAGCGAGGAGGCCGCGGCGGGGCGCTACGAGCCGAGGACTAAGGCGGCCCACGACAGGCCCGCCGGGGAGCCCCCGAACGCTCCCCACAAGAGGAAAGCCGAGGAGGCCCTCGAGGCGGAGGCGCGGGCTGTGCCTTCATGGCGCTCGCCTGGCATGACGTGGGTGGACACCCGCGCCAAGAAGACGAGGTAAGATTCTTTTACCCTTCTCTTTCCTTTCTGAGTCCAGCTTGCTTGCTCTTGTTTCTTGACCAATTCTTTGCCTTTCACCACAGCAGCCCCGCTCCTGCGAAGCGCCGCAGGCTTCGGAAGGCCGCAGACGTGAAGAGGGCCGCCCCTGACGCCGCACCAGAGGCTGAGGCCGGCGAGGCCGCGGCGGCGGAGGCCTCGAGGCCTACAGGCTCTCGGGAGGAGGTACCTCAGGCGGAAGCATCTGCGCCGCCACCCGAGGCAGAGCGGGTGGAGGAGCAGGTGGAGAGGGCGCCCACTCCTCCCCGCGCAGCTACCCCGCCAGCGCAGCCAGAGGCTCCTGCGGGTGCCGAGTCGGCGCCGAGCCCTCCCAAGTCTCGCAGGGAGGGCACTCCACCGCCGCCACCGGGCACCGCGGGGGAGGAGGAAACCGCAAGGGCCGGGCCTCACGCCCCTGTCCCGGAGGCGGATCGGGAGGTGCCGCACGAGGGGGGAAGCACAGGGGGCCGGGGACCGAGCACGGAAGAGGTCCTGCCTCCGAGCCCCCAGGCCCACGCGAGGGCGTCTGCCGCGGAGCCGGACGCGGGCGCGGGCCCTTCTAGGCCGCGCGGTCCGCCCCAGGGCCTTGCTCTGGGCCGGTTCGACTGGGGTCGAGGGCGCCGCGACGTCGCCTTCCGCTTCGTGCGGGAGTCCCTGGAGGGGCTCGAGGCCTACCTGGCCACCGAGGACGAGGCGCTCGCCCGCCAGAGAGACGAGCTCGCCGACGCCTGGGCCGCCTTCCACGCGGCGGTAGAGGCCCGGCGCAAGAGCGACCAGGCGCTGCAGGCGGAGCGCGAGGAGGCGGCGCGCTTTGCCGAGGAGGTTCGCGAGGGGGCCTTGCGTGAAGCTGAGGAGCTCCTGCAGCCCCTGAGGGCTGAGCGCCAAGCCGCTGCCGAGGACCTCGCCGCAGCCAGGGCAGAGCGGGAGGCCGGAGAGCACTCGCTGGCGGCGAAGCACGCCGAGCTCGTCGAGCTCGAGAAGAAAATCCTGGCGGATGCCGGGGTGGTGCGGACCGCCCTCGAAGAGCTCCGCACGGGCCTGGAGGCCCGCGGGCGCGCTTTGAGCGAGCGCGAGGAGGATGCTCGCCGGCGCGACGAGCAGCTGGCGCTGAGGGAGCAGGAGCTGTCCGGACAGCGCACGGCCCTCGAGGCCCGCGAGGACAGCGTCGCCACGGCGCTCAGCAAGCTCGAGCGCGATGTCGCCGCCCACAAGGGAAATGTGGAGCGCGCCAACACGCGGCTTGCCGAGCGGAAGGAGGAGCTCGAAAAGGCTCTCCGGGAGAAAGAGCAGAAGATCCGCGCCGCCGTCTCCCAGGACTACAAGGAGAAATTCTCCAAGCAGGAGGACCGCTTCAAGGCGAGGCTGGAGGAGAGCGGCGCCCGGGTCAAGAAGCTCGAGAAGGAGAACGCCAAGCTCGCCGCCAAGGTGAAGCGCGAGGCCGATCGCCGCCTCGCCGCCGAGAAGGCCCGAGATGACACCTCCCGGGACCTCGCCGCCCTCACGGGGGATATGGAGGAGATGACCCGGCAGGTGGGGCCTGCCGTGGAGAAGGCGGTGGAGGCGGCGGAGAGTATCCAGGCGGCGCAGGTGCTGTCGCAGCAACGGGAGCGCATGTTCCTGTCCTTGACGGGACGGGGTCGTGAGCTTGCCGCGAAGCTGGGGGCAGAGGCGCCAAGCGTTCCGGCTCAGGGCCACGCCGACGCCGCCACCTACCTCCTGTACTTCGAGCAGCTCTTCGCGGCGCTTGAAGGCCCTACCGCGGAGATCCGCGACGTGGTTGAGGAGGAGTGCCGTCAGCTTCTGGCGGTGGCGGTGGACCGCATCTTCTCCAACCTCGTCCACCTCCAGCCCGGGTTCGACCTCGCCACGGTGACCGAGCCACTGGAGGGGGACGCTGCGTGGAAAGCCTCCAGCTCCGTCCGCGACCAGGTGGACGACTTCTGCAGCCGCTTCAGGCGGGCCGCTGCAGAGGAAGGCGGCGAGGGGAGCGAGCCCGAGGAGGAAGAAGAGAGCGACCAGGACGACGCTGAGGCCTCCGACTAATCTCCTCCTGCAACGCGTCGCGCTTGCAGCGCTTTTAGGGGCGTTTGCCCGTTAGAGAATTTCATTTTCCACCTTGTAATTTACTTCTTCACTTCGTAAACATTTTGCTATCGATTAAGTGTGCGCTCCCTTCGAGGGGTCTTTGCTTCATCTCCATGCCTTTTTCGCTCTGCGTCGTTGGACCCTTCCCCTCGCGCTATGACTCCTGCCGCTGCGGTATGCTCGAGCAATGACTCGGCAAGGCCGGGGGGAGTTTAAGGCTTGGGGAGGTAAGAGCCCTCAAGTCGCGATGCTGAGGGCCCCCCTTTGACGCGCAAGCAGTCCACGGAGAGTAAGGAAAGAACCGCTTGAGGGACGCAGAGTGCTTATGAGAAAAATGCGAGGATTCCCTTGAGGTGGGCGAAAAACTTAGCTTCGCGAGGCGTTTTCCCGGTGTGGGCCTTCTCTGGCGGAGTTCTCCCCTTCAGGGGCCGAGGGTTCTCCTCCGCAGGCCTGGTGGGGACTTTCGCTCTCTGTGGATGTTAGAGGGGCGAGCCGAAATGCTAGATCACAGCATCAGGGACTAATGCGCGCTTATAGGTCCCCTCAGGCGTTCCTTGCGAGGAGAGAGAGTACCAAGGTCCTTTGAAGAGATGGCGTGCTTGGGAGGGCCTGCCCTCTAGCCAGAGCTCGGATCCTTGGGTTTTGCAGTACTGCTGGTGTGTCACTTGAGGCACTGGCACCGTACTCAGCCCCCGCTCGCGAGGTACGCATGTGGAGAGATATAAGTGCCCATTTTCAATAAATGAAATAAAGCTGTAATAAACTCACCACCAAAATATTACATAGCGGCGCCGTAGCGCATAGTTCACTTGGAACGAAGATGGCGCTGGAGCGCAAAGTTCACTTGGAACGAAAATGGCGCTGGAGCGCAAAGTTCACTTGGAACGAAAATCGGTTCATTACACTTGGGTTTGCCAAGCTAACGTTCCTTCCATGTCGAGGCATGGGGACCACCCATTAGTGGCAGAGGTTCACTGCGGCCTGCGGGGGCTCATTTGCAGGAGAGCTCGGAGGGCTGGGCCTCGGGAGAAGCTTTGAGAAGCTTGGAGGTGAAGCCGTGAGCTTCCCTCTAGAGACAAAAAAATGCCTGGCGTGACTGTGATCACGGGTAGAACTTGCGCAGATGCGCAATGTTCCACGGGTTCTTGACGGGGATGCCGTCCTCGGTCTCGAGGCGTACTGCGCCAGGCCTGGCGACGTGGGAGACCCTGTAGGGGCCTTCCCACATCGGGGAGAGCTTGTGGAGACCTTCCCTGGAGAGGATTCGCCTGAGGACGAGGTCGCCCGCTTCAAGGGTGCGTGAGCGCACATGGCGGCTGTGGTAGCGTCGCAGGTCTTGCTGGTACCCTGCCGCCCTGAGGGCGGCCTGACGGCGCAGTCCCTCGAGAAGCAGCAGGTCGTCGTTGTGGAGGCCCTCTTGGGTGTCCTCATTAAAGGCAAGGACCCGTGGCGATCCATGCTTGATTTCTGCGGGGAGGACCGCCTCGGCTCCGTAGACCAGAGCGAACGGCGTTTCGCCTGTAGGCCTCGAGGAGGTTGTGCGTATGGACCAGAGCACTGAGGGGAGCTCGTCAATCCAACCCTTGCCGTGGCCCTTAAGGATGTTGAAGCTCCTGGTCTTGAGGCCCTTGAGGACTTCTGCGTTTGCTCGCTCGGCTTGACCGTTGCTGCGTGGGTGAGCTACCGAGGCGAAGCAGACCTTGATACCAAGTTTGTCGCAGTAGGCTCGGAAGATGCCGCTGGTGAATTGCGAGCCGTTGTCAGTGATGATGCGGTTGGGCACGCCGAAGCGGCAGACCAAGCTTCGGATGAACTTCACCGCAGCCCCAGCTGGTATGGTGCGCACCGGCTCAACCTCGGTCCACTTGGTGAACTTGTCGATGGCCACGAGGAGGAAACGGTAGCCCCCCTGCGACTTCGGGAAGGGGCCCAGGATGTCCAGCCCCCAGACCGCGAACGGCCAGGAGAGCGGGATGGTCTGAAGCTCCAGTGCCGGCTGATGGATTTGCTTGGCGTGGAATTGGCAGGCGTCGCAGGTTTGCACAATGGCGACCGCATCTTGAAGCACCTGAGGCCAGTAGAAGCCGCTCCTGAAGACCTTGCCTGCGAGGGTGCGCGCACATGAGTGGTGGCCGCACTCCCCGCTGTGGATGTCCTTAATCAGCTCTCGGCCTTCCTCAGGAGGGACGCACTTGAGCGCTACACCATTTGGGCGCTTGCGGTAGAGGTTTTCCTCGAGGATGCAGTATGACTTTGCTTGTCGAGCGACTCGCTCTGCATCAGTATCTTCTTCAGGGAGGATTCCTTTCACCAAGTAGTCCTTGAGCTCATTAATCCAGCCTGAGGCCTGGTGGGTCGCCGTCAGCAGCAGACGCTCCCCTGTGCTGGGACCGCAATCAGGCGCCCCAGACTCAGGAGGCGGTGGGAGCACTTCGCCTGCGCTTGCGGGTGTGGCCTCTCGAGGCTGCTTGATGGATGCCTTGGCGAGCCTCTCTTCGAAAACACCGGCCTGCTGGGGTTGCCTCCGCGAGGCTCGCTTGGCGATGTCGTCGGCCTCTTGGTTTTCTTTCCTCGGGATGTGCATGAGCTCCATGCCCCTGAAGTGCTTCTCAAGCTTGCGGACCTCTTCGAGGTATGCGGCCATGTGGTCGTCTTTCGGCGTGTAACTTTTGTTGGAGAAGTTGACGAGCAGCTGTGAGTCTCCCTTGACGAGTAGGTGCTTGACGCCTAGAGCGATGGCGGCCCTTAAGCCGGCGAGGAGGCCTTCGTATTCGGCGATGTTGTTGGAGATCTTGTCGATTGTGAAGCACAGCTGGATAGCATAATAAAGCTTGTCACCCTTGGGCGAGGTTAGGACGACGCCTGCTCCGCCATTGCGGCAAGCGAAGGCTCCATCGAAGTGCATGGTCCAGTGGCTGGGCGCCGCGTCTCCCGAGGGCTCGGCCTCTGCCTCACGAGGCTCCTCAGGGCTTGGGTCAGTCCATTCGGCGACGAAATCAGCCAGCGCTCTTCCTTTTATGACCCTCGTGGTGTCGAAGCGCAAGTTGAAAGGCTGCAGCTCGATGTTCCACCCTGCGACACGATCTGTGGCGTTGGGGTTGCGCAGGATTTGCTCCAGGGGGAAAGCGGTGACCACCGTGATGGGGTGGCCCTGGAAGTAGTGTCTCAGCTTTCTGGAGGCGATGAGGAGCGCGACGAGGAGCTTCTGCTGCATTGGATACCGCTCGCGAGCGTCCCGTAGCACCGTGCTGACGAAGTAGACGGGGTGCTCGACGAGGGTTGTCTGAGGTGGCGCGGCATCGGCCCTCTGGGGGGGCTCTTCAGGGCTCCTGTCGGTATCTGCCTGTGGAGGTCTCTCGACAGGGGTTGTTGGAGCAGGCTCGACTTGAGGCGATGGGCCTGGCCGTGGGTCTGCGGAGGCTGCTCCTTCGACGGGGCCTTTGTCGGGGGGTTCCGGGCTTGGAGTGGCAGTGCTTTTCTTGGGGAGGACAGGCTCTTCCCTCTCGACCACCAAGACGGCGCTTGCTGTCTGAGGGGTGGCTGAGAGGTACAGCTTCAAGTGCTCGTCTGCCCTGGGGGCCACCAAGACCGGAGGGCTAGCCAGATACTTCTTTAAATCTTCGAAGGCTTTATCCGCCTCAGGGGTCCACTTGAATGTGCCCGACCTCTTCATGATCTTGAAAAACGGCAGGGCTCGCTCGCCGAATTTAGAGATGAAACGACCGAGGCTGGCCATGCAGCCCGCAAGGCGCAGCATTTCCTTGAGTCGGCGAGGGGGCTGCATTTGTTCTATGGCCTTGATCTTGTCAGGATTTGCCTCTATGCCGCGGTGGGACACGAGGAATCCGAGGAGCTTGCCTGAAGGGACCCCGAAGACGCACTTGGCGGGGTTGAGCTTGATGCTCACCTTTCTCAGGCTGGCGAAGGTTTCCTCTAGATCCCTCAAGAGGGTGTCCCCCTCTCGAGACTTGACCACGATGTCATCGACGTAGGCCTCAGCATTTCTGCCCATCTGAGCCCCCAAGGCTATCCTCATGAGCCTCTGGAAGGTGGCCCCAGCGTTCTTCAGGCCAAAGGGCATGCATGTGTAGCAGTACACACCACAGGGGGTGAGGAATGCCGTCTTCTCCTCGTCCTCTTTAGCCATCTTGATCTGGTGATAACCAGAGAAGGCATCCAGAAAACAGAGGAGGTCACAGCCAGCGGTGGAGTCCACGATCTGGTCTATCCTCGGCATGGGGTATGGGTCCTTGGGACAGGCCTTGTTGACATCGGTGTAGTCGATGCAGAGTCGGCCTCCTCCAGCGGGTTTAGGGACGACCACGCCGTTGGAGAGCCAAGTGGGGTGCGCGACTTCGCGGACGACATTTGCCGCCTTGAGTTTCTCTACTTCCTTGATGATGAAGGCTTGCTTCTCGGGGGCTTGCTTGCGTGCTTTTTGCTTGACGGGGCGTGCGTCTGGACACACGGCTAAGTGGTGCTCGATCACCTCCCTTGGTACGCCGGACATATCTGACGGAGTCCACGCGAACATGTCAGAGTTTGCCCGAAGGAAGGCGACGAGCGCGCCTTCCTATTTGGGAGGCAGGGCGGCGCCTATGGTGACGCTAGCCCCCGAGCCTTCAGCCCCCGAGCTGGTGGTGTCCAGCGGCACCTTCTTCGTGGCGGCTTGCTCCTGAGAGAACACCTGCTTCTTCTTCCTGGGCCTCTCGAGAGGCTCCATGTCCTCGTCAGCCGGGAAGGCCATGGCGGCTGCCTTGTAGGCGCTCTCGACAGCGCGCGTGGCGTCCAGGACATGGCCATGGACGGCGATGGTGCCAGCGCTGCCGGGAATCTTGACCATGTTGTAGGCGTGATGCGTGACGGCCATGAACTTCGCAAGGGCGGGGTAGCCGAGGATGGCGTTGTACGGCAGACCGATGTGCGCGACGTCGAAGTCGATCAGCTCCGTGCGGTAGTTCTTCTGCGTGCCAAAGGTGACCGCGAGGCGGACTTGTCCCAGAGGTTCGATAGAACCACTGGTGACGCCCGTGAACGGCCTGGAGGGCATAAGCCACTCGTAGGGCACTTGAAGCGTCTCGAAGGTCTCGACAGAGATGACATTCAGGCCCGCTCCCCCGTCGATGAGCGTCTTGGAGACGGTGATGTTGTTGATGGTGGGGGAGCAGACCAGGGGGAGGGTTCCAACGGTCTTGGTCGACTTGGGGTGGTCCTTGGCGTCGAAGGCGATGGTGTACTGGGACCACTTGAGGGGCCTGGAAGTCTCGGTGCTCGGGAGCGCGGCGTTGAGTTCGCGGGCGAACTGCTTGAACTGATTGTTCGACTTGGGCGCTTGAGCTCCGCCGAGGATGCAGGCCATGGCGCCTCTCGGGGCCTGGTAGCCTCCATCTTCCTCGTCGGGGAGGTTGTTGTTCTTCTGGGCGGCGTTGGCTTGAGTGCCCGACGGCTTCTGGTAGCCGCCATCGCGCCTGCCCTTGGCGTCCCTGCGGTAGCCGCGACCTCTGCCGCGGCCTCCGCTGCCTTCTCCCCGCTCGCGTTCCCTGCTCAGCCTCTTGCGGTCGAAGCAGTCGTCTGTAGCGTGCCCGCGCCTGTTGTGGTAGACGCAGAACGGACGGTGGTCCACTTCTTTGTCGCCGCGCTCGGGGGAACCCCTGCGGGAGCCCTTTGCGTCAGGCTCTGCCGCGAGGACCGCGGTGGCCTTGCGCTTGGGCTCTTCCTTCTTCTTGTGGCTCTTGGACCCCTCGCCCGGGTCGTCCCCCCGTGCGCTCATCTTGACGAAGAGGAGTCCCTCTTCAGCCTTGGCGCACTTGTCCGCCAGATCGAACAGCTTCACCACAGAGGTGAGCTTGTCGTGGATGCCGAGCTTCTCGAGCATCCTGCGGTTCGTGACGCCCTCGCGGAAGGCAGCGATCACCTGGGTGTCGGGGATGTTTGGAATTTTGTTCCGCACCTGGCTGAAGCGCTGGATGTACTTGCGAAGAGTTTCACCCTTCTTCTGCACCACAGCGCGCAAGTCGTTGTGGGTGAGTGCGCGCTCGTACGTGCCCTTGAAGTTGGCGACGAACTGCCTGCAGAGCTCCTCCCAGGAGTCGATGGAGTCCTCGGGCAGGTTGAGAAGCCAGGACAGAGCGGAGTCCCTGAGGGCGTGGGAGAACCAGTTGGCCATGACTTTGTCATCGCCCCCTGCAGCCTGGATGGAAGTGGTGTAGAGCTGCAGGAACTCGAGAGGGTTGGTGGACCCGTCGAAGCCCTTGGGGAGCGCTGGCCTGAACTTCTGTGGCCAGACCACACGGCGCAGGGTGCGCGTGAAGGCCATGCAGCCTGAGGCATAGGTGGCCGTTCCTCCCTGGAGGGCCCTGCGGTTTTGCTGCCCCGCCTGACCGAGCTCCTCGACGAGGCGGTTTTGGAGGTCGCGACGTCGCTCCATGCCTACACGCGCGTCAGGTGCGGTGCGCTGCACGATTTGGCAGTCGTGCGGCGAGGAAGCATGGGAGGGAGCCCGCTGTGCCGCTGCCGGGGGCGGTCCCGGCGGCGGCGGTGGCGCACCTGGTGCGGCCGTCCCTGCAGGGCCGGAAGGCACGATGGAGCGCGACGGAGCGGGGCGTGTGGTTGCGATGTCGACGAGGTGGTGGAGGCGGTCCAGCCACTGGTCGTGCGCTTCGGCACTTGGCCGGTAGCGGAGGAGCTCCTGAGCCATCAGTAGCGCGGTGTGCGGGGCGGGCTCTTGATGCTCCCGCGTGGACACGCTCTGGCGCCGGGACGGGTGCGAGGACTCAGCGTCCCCGCGGCGCTCGGAGAGGTCCTCGTCGTCACGCTGGTCTCCTTCGCGGTGCTCCTCGCTCTCCGGCTCTTCCACGCGCGGGCCGGTGCCAGCGCGTTCGGTCGCGCGGGGGCGACCACGGCGGCCGCGGGTGGGGGCAGTGCCGGGCTCGGTGTGAGCTCTCTCGGAGGTGCGCCTGTTGGCGCGCGTCGCGCGGGTGTCCATCATGGCGCGGAGTTCGGAGGTTGAAGACGCGCCTCAGTCCCCTACCTGGCGCGCCAAATGTCGAGGAATGAACTCCCACGTAACAGGGGTAGTCTCGCCCCGGGAAGAGGTTCGAAGGGGGACTGAACACGGAGGTCAAACAACCCTCGATGCACGCCGCGACGTTGCTCGCGGTGCTTGGAGCGGAACTGCACGACAGAGAGTGACACCGGCCCTTACCCAGGTTCACGGCCCTCAAGGTGAGGTAACACCGCTACTCCTGCTTGTCTCGATTGCACTGTGGTGACTGTTGTACAACTAGCCTCCGGGCCTTCAGAGGGTCCGGAGGTGGAGGACGCTATTGAGCTGGGGATCGAGTTTTCGGATCCCCTCCTACGGAAGTGCCCCTTCTCCTTAAATAGCTGCCCCGGGCCTCATCCCTGCGATCTGCGCAGTGGACGGGTTCCCACATGGCCACCAGTGGCGGAGTGGGGTGCACTACTGCTTGCTCGTTCATGGACTCGGTCCATGGTCGCAAAGCCTGTCTTCGTGGCAGAGCAGCTGTCTCCTCCGTCCTTGGACGCGCCTCTTCCGTGTTAAAGCGGCGCATTGTGGCCGACAAGTTGCAGACTTGGCAGAGCGGCTCGCAGGCGCGGCGGAGACCGTGGGGTGTGCCCGCAGTGACGTCGTCGTTGGAGCGTTGTGCCGGCCAACTGCTTTATCACCAAAGAGGAAAGCTTCGTTGGCGGCGCAGGGGACACAGAACTTTGTTGACCCCTTTTATCATGGGAGCGGCAACTGTGACGCTGTTGCTGCCGTGCGCGCAGACGCGCGCGTCACCCTGCGGCCGCAGCAGAGCCCATGTGCGCTCTGCAGCGCTTCCTTCGTCGCGAAGTATCCCCTCAGGGGCCTGAGGCTCTCGAGGGGGAGGGGCCGGACCGGCTCCCTGCAGGGGGAGAGAGTCCTCGAGCGGGACGCCCTCGGGGGGAGCCCCCTTCAGGCCCCTTCCAGCGCCTCAGGTCCCCCGTAGGGGTTTCTCCCTCGGGGGGAACCCTCCAAGCGGTTGGCTTGGTCCTTAGTCGTTTTGTAGACGCTGTCGCGTGCGCAGCCCGTGGAGAGTGGGCTATGCACACCCTAGAATCCACTGGGCCGACAAGTACCACCCCAAAGCTGTAGATATCACTTTTGATGCTACAATCCCTGACATCGAGAGACAGTATTAGAAGATTGCGTAAGTTGAAGAATATGAAAGCACTAAGGGTCTGTTTGTTTGGGCTGCAGCGGTTGAGAAGCAGCTGTAGCTGTTGAGCTGTGAAAAAGCAGCTGTGAGAAGCAGCTGTTGGAAGCAGAGATTTGATGTTTGGCAGGAGTGCTGTTAGCAGCTGTTGCTGTTGTGTTCTATGTGAAATGTCTGGAATGCCCCTGAGGGCTGAAAATGTTATATAAGTGTCGATTTGAAGCGAAACAATTGTTTTTTACTTATTTAATTCGTTATTACGATGTTTAGGTAGCTAAATCATATCAGTTTATCTATTTATATGTAATAATTGAAACACATATTTATCCAAAGATAGAGCATTACATATGTCCGAAAGACCATAACACATTATATATATCCAAAATACCATGCGAGGTTATCCGAGTGCATAAACGCGGACATATAAGATCTATTCCGATATGTTCATCGAAACAAAAAGTTACAAAACGAAAGTTGTGAAAAAAGCGAGATCTATCTACTCGTGAAAGGAAAATTTAGACGGTCAATCGAGTGCGACGGATTTGACAAAATTCGTCTAAAAATAGTGCGGAGTTCGGTCTAAAATTAAGATGTTACTGTCCATGAAAGTCGAAACCGATAACGGGAATGGATTCCACTCATCGGCGCGAAAATATTTCATGTACAATTTTTTTCGATTTGAAATATATTTGTTTGAGATGGAGTATGTCTTTTGATTTGAAATATAGGCATGCGAAGCTAAAGCATACCTAGGCATAGCATGCGAAGCGAAAGTACGCTTTGTTCCAGCTCACGGTGGCAGTCAGTGGCAGTGTGCTCGTAATTTGCAGCAATCGAGTGGGTAGTACCGAATAACGCTTCGCTACTTGAGCGAAAAGCTGCGGGAAGCACCTCCCGGGCTGCTTCTGCTGAACGAGGCTAGCGCAGTTCATTTCTACACAGCGCTGCGGCCAAGCGCTTTTCTATTTCACGTCTTCACGTCGTTTGTTTGCGCTTTTAATTATGGATCCTAGAAGCTGAAGTTGAAGCGCAAACAAACACAGCCTTAGTCTATCAGCCACTTCTATCATTGGTGGGCGCAGTTTGTCATCCCATCTCAAACATTCAACTGCTAGCTTTGCGATGTCTTCAAGCAGCTTAGTATTCTTTTTTCCGGACGCAATTTTCTCATCAAACAATTGTCTCATCTTTTTTCCTTTTCCAAAAGCCTCGTTGAAGCCTCGTTGAAACTTTGAGTAATTATTTCTAACAAAACAACTCCAAAGCTATACACGTCACTCTTTGGAGTTAATTTCCCAGTATTTATGTATAATGGATCCATGTAACCTCTGGGACCAATGACATTTTCGGTATGCTGAGCTTCACCAGTAGAAAGCAATCTTGCTATTCCAAAATCAGATATCTTGGGCAAGCAGTTTTCGTCCAACAGTATATTAGCCGGTTTGACGTCTCCATGAAGGGCAGGACTATACATAGAATGCATGCAGGATAGTGCTTCAGCTGACTCAATGACGATGTCCAAACGTTTTTCCAAAGGGAAAGGGACGGCGCCATTGCTGCAGTGAAGCATGTCGTAGAGGTTTCCATTACAGATAAATTCCATAACAATCATAAGAGCATTTTCCTCCGCGCAGCAACCGAACAGTCTGACAACATTCTTGTGGTTTATCTGGGAATGCACGGTCTGTTATAAAAGATAGCAAGAATACGATGAAGAGCGGAAAGATCAAACCAACGGGGACACGAGATTTTAACGTGGAAAACCTCTCCAAACAAAGGAGAGGAAAAAACCACGGGCGCCAGCCAGCAATACTTCACTATATCGGGGTGAGGTTACAAACGCCGTGGGTTTACAATGTATGGCTTACCCCAACCGGCGACTTACAAGATGTATTTATAGTGGGCAAAACCCTAAGTCGGTTGCGATCCGACTCGGACACGATCCGTACTGATCATTTAATTTTCCTTTGTACACCATACCAAACCCCCCTTCTCCCAATATGTCACAATATCCATTGGTTATATCTTCCATCTCTTTTTGCGTGAAAAACCTTAGGTTATAGTTGCTGTATGATCTTTCACGCACCTCTTGTGCATTCGTTTGAAGGAAATCCCTAAGTTCCCTCCATTGGTAATCCATTTGCAAACTGCAAACGAAGACTAGATTTTCAGATCAGTGAACACTGGCTTGGCTGTATCACAAATTCGCAATTCAGACTTCTATTATTCTCAACGGCAAACAATAGCTGACTAATATCAGTGTGCTTACTTAAAATTATCATTAGTGAAGAAATTTTATCTCTCTTGCAAAATGATTTTATCTTTGACTGTAATTAGGCAAGTTCATTTTACAATAGTAGAAAATATGTTTATTCAGTTTTTTTCCAAAACAAAATGTCAACAGCAAAGAATCCTCCATGCATATCCTTACAAATTACAAGTAGAATATTGTATGAGGTGCAGAGTTTGGTGCAAGAAAACAGAATAAATGTGACCTTTGCCAGAAACAAATCGCTGTACCTGGAATGGGATTCTTGAAGTTCAGAAACATATTTTCAATAAGAAAAGAGGTTGATAAGATGGGGAAAGATGGCGGTAACTGGGGCCTAGGCTAGTACATCAATTATTATAACCGGTAGTCTGAT
The DNA here is from genome assembly GCA_026929855.1 of Poa annua. Lineage (NCBI taxonomy): Eukaryota > Viridiplantae > Streptophyta > Magnoliopsida > Poales > Poaceae > Poa > Poa annua. The sequence continues at coordinate 46,038,803 of CM049434.1, forward strand.
ACAAAGACATAATCACACCTACTTTGGTGCCATACCCCTTAACTTGACCCACGAAATAGCAAAAAGCCTCCATTATCGGCTGCTTCTCATGGAGAAACCAGCCATTTGGGGCCAACTTCGATCTAGTTAGTTGAGAAACTGCTACCGCAAAGAGGCCCTTTGAGCCTTTGACCATGAGACCAACCGCACAAAGCCACAAAATATACTCTAAAATTCCTTATGATTATCCCCTAACTATTGCGCCCAGATCATATATATAACCTCACGAATGAGTAAATAATCATGATAAGACAAACAGTTCGTACCTGTTTCTTCGTTGTAGAAGAACGCCCCTAAAATTAGCAGCCCGCGGTTCAGCTAGCTTGCTAGTCTGAGAGATGTCCTTCTGCATAGGCAACCAGGCACACACTTCGCCCACTGCTTTGCAATGCTGGATGCCGTGGATGGAGACGACTTTCGTGTATTATTGAAAAGTCAATGAGTGAAGAATCATAACAAATAATTGTCTACTTCCTGGTTTATTCTGCCAACCAAAAAGTCAGAGGGAAGAAGCATAAACATCTTCCTATTATCACTTGTACTTCCACAGAGAGAGAGGGAGAGCTAGCTGTCATCCAACTGGTGACCGATTAAAAAAGTCACCTTAATCTTCTCTTCCCGCAAGGAAATGTTCATCCACCACTTTTGGTTGGGTTGAGAACATCTTAAAGCCGTGTTAAAAAAGTCACCTTAATCTTAATGCATGTCATATCCAAGTCTCATGATCCGCCACTGCTTCAAGGGTGGAATTCTTTTTGTGGCCTTTGAATTGTCCATGCCATGTTGCATGCCAATTCTTCCAACTCCAGGGCATGCAATCAATTGACCCAAGCATACCTGGAAACCGACGAGCCTTTTAAGCTCCAAAAGCATCGCCGTGTCTTCAGCATTGGAAGCTCTCAAGTATGTGGAGCCGAACACTTGCACAATGGCGATGAAGAACCGCTTGACACAGTTGATAGCGGTACTCTCACCCATGGCCAAGTTGTCATCAACTAAATCCGCCAAAATATAGTATGCCAACATACGCAAGGCGGCGAGGTGGCGGCATTACTCTGTTGCTCGAAATAACGATCATACTTCGTCACCTCCCCGTGATGCGCTTGAACAAGTCGATGCTCCTCCGAAAAAGCCGACGAAGTAGTCCTCGTGATATATTGGGTTCTCATTGAAGTACATCCGCATGCACTTGTTGTGCCCTTCAATCCGTTCCTGCTGCAAAGTTCGTCTACCAAAAACTGAGCCACCAATCTTCGGCTTTTTGATGCGCCAAGCAAATAGCATGGATATGTCCTCCTCTTCCTCAATATCAAGTTCATTGTCGGAGAAATCATACACCGCAACATCCCTGTGCGCGCTTAATCAACGAATCGCTATTTTATAGTCTATGCTGGCGATGCTCTTAGCACCAAGTCTTTGTGTTCCGAGTGCCGCGCGGTGCGAATGCCCGGCTGCTCGAGGCATTGAACGTGGACCCGGCCACTACAACAAAACTGTCATGTAGAGACATCGTGGCTACGACGCTATTGATATCGTCTCTACGAGTAAATCGAAGTACTTGCCGGACTATTGTTAAAGACGTTATTTGAGACGCTGTATAAATCGTCTTTATCTGCCGTGTAGTTTATCTCAAAGATAGAGAAAAACTGCCACAACAATCGTGTCTCCCCATTAAGTTACGAAGAAGTTTTAACCATATGCGTATCAGGGGCTCAGGAGTCAGAGCGTCCAAAACCTAACACGGGTGCCGCCGCCATCAGTTCGATCTCGCCAAGTTCCCGGCGACCTCTCCGGTGCCCCTCTTCGTAGCTCTTTCCCTTCCGTTTTTCTCCTCTTCTATACTGTATTGTGTGCCCGACATCATTCGCTGACTCATATTATTCATGCCGCCTTTCCTATCTTTCAGCTCTGATCCCTTCCATTGGCGCCCAGATCCGGATACTTTGGAAGAATTTCAGAGTTTGTTCTTCAAGGGATTGCTGATTTGGGCAGGCCGTGCCTCCGTGATGCCCCTGTCTATTTGGTTCATGGCGGTCACATCATCAGATTTGCTAACGTATTGCCCTATCTTCTATAGTCCCTCTTCTTGCAGACAACGTGTTCGATAAATTTACTAAGAATTTTTTTATTATTTTTTGGTTTCATTGCTAACAAGGCATCAACTTTTTCAAAAGTAAGCTGTACAACTAAAAGCTGCTGGGTGCTACCATTAAAGATACAAACCTGTACGCTCTGAACTATGTCAAATATTGGTCTGCATTCTCCGTATGGTGGCAAAGTACTCAATCTAGACAAGAATTTCCCTCTATAGTTGAGCCAATTTTTCCTGTTAAAACCACATTTCACTTAGCAGTGTTTTTTTGGAGTATGCGCAGTTGACTATCAATAACTAATTTTTTTGCTTTTTCCTGTAGGTACGCATATGAAAACAAGTAGCTGAAAAGGCAAAGTGAATACATGATGCTGCAATATATGTATACTGTGCCATCAAGGCTATACTGCTACTGGTATTTGGCTATTTGCTTGAATTTTGTGCTCTGTCGGTTTTCGAAATGGTTTAGCTGCCTTGCAATGCATTCTGGAGTCCAAAGATAAGGTGATTGATGCTGGCAATAGTTGAACATACATGAATTTCGATTTTGTTTATGAAGCACTCTCACATGTCTTCTTTGGCCAGTGCAAGATCATATGTTGAGGATGGTTTAAAGGAAGCTTATCGGCCTTGAACTCTGTATTTATTTGAAGAGTGAAGCAAAAACTGGTGCAAGATAATCCACATTCATATTCAATTATAAAGCTACATTCAGTTCTAAAGAGTCGTGAAAATAATGGCAGTTCAAATAATTTATATGCTGCATTACTTACACTATATACTGTCGACATGTATATCCGATAAACATCATAAACTGCTCATATTGTCATGCATCATAAGTATTACTTATTTCTAAAATTTCAGTTTCACCAACTTGTCGCTGGTTTCCTTTGCAGGTAATTGTTTTGAAATATTTTGAAGCAATGCAATAAAAGGTGTCAGGCGAAATAATCAGACCAAGTTACAATGGAGAGTTGATGTACCATTCTCTGTAGGAAGAAAATTGTAGAAGGTTCCAAGTTGATAGAAAAAATATAGTTTTTTTTTTGTATTTGGTGTGGTCAAGTGTGCAAATGTCGTGTGTAAATTGTAAACCGCAAGTGCTCTTTAGAAATAAAGTTATTTTTTTATTCATGCCTATTATTCTAGTGTATTGTTGTTGCAATGGTAAGCATATAGTCAACGTGAACGTGATGGTATAGCAATTGTAATGGTTATGGAATCATAATACGTTTGTAACGGTTAAAAAATCATTTTGACATAGAAAAAAAGAAAACGTCTCATGGTGTTTTAGGACGCATTAGGGCACCGTAAGAGGTCATCTAACAAAACGTCTCAAGGCAGATAGACATGCTTTTACTTGCGTCTTCATTTCAGTTAGACACGCCTCTAATGCGTCTCTAGGATACTTGAGACGGTGGAGGAGGAGACGTTTCTAAGACGCTTTCAAAAGCGGCTCTAAAATCATGTAGAGATGATTTAAAGCGTCTTTAGGAGCAGATTCAGTGTCTTTACGTGACTGTTTTGTTGTAGTGGGCAGAGCGTGGCCTTTGGCAGAAAGCCAAGCACACCACCCGCTGCCAACCCCTCGTCCAGCTCTACTCCTCCGATAGCGAGTACCGCGGTGACAAAAGAACCCCGAAGTTCGCGACGGCCTCTTTTGGTTAGTTTTTAGGGCTAGATTAGGTTTTAAGTTAAAATCTCGACCTAATTTCTTTATGTATGAACTGTCACGAACTGTTCTTTGCCGTCATGATCAAAAACCAAAATCCACCGTGAAGTTGTTTCTAAAAGTTTCCAGTATGAATATAGTGAATCTGTTTTGCGACATGCATGCACTTACAACTAGTTTCGGGATATCTTAAACTGGTTTTACGATTTGAAATTTTTAGGTATCTACAAGAGATGCTCTAAAGTCATGTTGGTGCCCGGATTCCTTGAAGCATTTTTTCTTCAAAATAGTAAAAAAAAAATATGTTTTGAAATCTTAAAAATCCTTAAATATATAAACGGGTGGATGTACGCTCTACCATATACGTACCAAGTTACATCGAAATATGGTTTCATCCATTATTACCTACATAAAAAGACAAATGTACGGATCAAAATCAAGTTAGGCGTCGAAAATCTATATGGGTATAGACGTATAGTAGTGTCTCGGTCCGGCCGGCCCTTTCATCCTCTCTCATTTTGCTCCAGCTTTCATCCTAGCGAAAGCCTGAAGCTTCAACCTTTTAGGTCCAGATGCGATCTCGATGTTTACCCTCTGTTTTAAATAGCCGGCTATAGCCCGGCTATAGCCTTGCTAGAGGCTCCGCGCTACGGCTAAGCCCTTTATATGCTATAGAGATAATAGCCGCTATCGTCAGGCTATAGCCCGGCTAAATGGATTTAGCCCGCTATTTTTCAGGCTATACCGGCTATAGGAGTCCCAAAAAAAAATTCAGGTGCTCGGCTCCTCGACGCGATCTGCCCAAGAAGCCCTAGCTCAAGCTCCTCGCCCCGCTGGTTGTTCAGGTGCTAGGTGCTGGTGTGAGCAGAACCATGTACCATGTCCAGAACTTTGTTTTGCTACACGCGGTTATGTAATATGCTAATATTTGGACAGAGTTGTGCTACTTAATTTTGTAATATGGGGACAAAACCATGTCCAGAACTTATTGTTCTTCATATCTATTATGTGGCTATGTTAATATCTTATACATTTGTGAATTACTGATATATATACACGGATATATGCTGTTAGAATATTGATTTTTCCCATTATTTATCAACGCGGCTATATGGTCATAGCTGCGCTATAGCCCGGCTATAGCCTTTCGTAGCCTCTGAAACTGCCGGGGCTAAACAAAATAGCCGGCTATTTTAAACAGAGTGTTTACCTCTACCCCGCATGTACTAATTTCACTGCCGTGACCCACGTAGCGTATACAAATCATTTGTGAGTTGATCGACCAGTAACTGTAAACTAGTGGGGGCTTCAAATACGCACCATGAAGCTGTAGGTATTGCAGTATCATGCATGCAATTCATGGTGAAGTAACGCGCGCCTGTCCGGCTGTCCGTGCGACTTCCCGCATTCCGGAAACGTACGCGCGCCGGCCTTCCGAACCTCCACGCATGCAGCCCACATGCCACTATATAAGCACACACGGCCTTTTGCTAGCTCGTAGCAGCAAACTACAAACGAGCATCTCGCTAGGCATCCCTCACCGGCCGATCGAGATGGCGCCCGTCGTGAAGTTCGTCATCGTCGCTCTGCTCGTGCTGGCGACTGGCCGCATCGGCATCGTCGCTTCATCCACCATCGACGCTGCTGGTGCTCCGGAGGCAGCCCCGGCGCCGCTCGTGGCGCGCCTCCACCTCGCCTTCTCGGCCATGGCCGCGGACGACGTCCAAGGGCAGCAGCCTGGACAGGGAGGCGGCGGGTGGATGATGGAGTGCTTCGGCGCCGTCACGGAGCTGCGGTCGTGCACGAACGAGATCGTGCTCTTCTTCATCAACGGCGAGTCCTGGCTGGGCAACGAATGCTGCCTCGCCATCCGCACCGTCACGCGCCACTGCTGGCCATCCATGCTCGCCTCCGTCGGATTCACAAGCGAGGAGGCCGACGTCCTCCGCGGCTTCTGCGACGCAGAGGTCGGCGGCGTCCACGCTCCTCCTCCCCCGCCGGCCGCTCCCCTGGCTCTGGCGCCCTCGCCGGCCGCGCATCCATGAGCGCGCCTAGTAATAATATATATGTAGTGCGTAAGTGTACTGGGCACAGGAAAATGTAGTGTAGCACGACCTTGTGGAAATAAACTGGCATGCGTGCATGTGTACGCGCACTACTTTGCTTTGCCTCGTTAACAAAGTCTCCTTTAAAGCCGAGTTGTGTAAGGCAATCTGCAGTCAAATTTGTGTTTGTTGTGCAGCTGACTTGGAAGGAACCTCATGCATTTTAAGTTGAGCGTTAGCAGGAAATAGATGTGCCTTGCCTGCACATCTCATGAGGTTTCCTTGATAACAGTTTGAAGGAATTTTGCAGAGTATTTTTCAGCCAGTAAACTTAGCAGCATAGTTTCATCAAGACGATCGGGCAGCATAGATGGGCTTTCTGCGCCCGTAACCACTTGGCCCGTCCATCTGGGCACACTAGGTCGAGAACTCGAGATATTGCCTGCCTTTGAGATAATATAATACGTGACATTATCTATATGACTATATACATATAAAAAGATAATGCACTGCCATGTTGCCACCCTGAATACATACGAATTTTGTTAAACTAACTTAAGGCATGTCTACAAACAAAAAATGGAATATAAATTCAAGCTATAAATGACGGGAAAAAAAATCTTGGTGTGCTACTATCACCGATTATTTCTTTTTTGTCCCTGTGTATAGACTATAGACCAAATTTATTTTAGTGGGCTTAAGGGGCGGCATCCGTAATGTTAAAAAAAAACACGATAAGTCCTATGTGGCATTGCTTGTGGTTCACCTTATACATTGTGGGGAAAATAAGGTTGTCAATAAGGCTAAGGTGCACCTTAAGGACACATGTTGTGGAGTCACTATTTCACATTCTTGTATAGGGGTACTATGCATTGGTAGCATGATAGTAGTAACAAAAGTGGTTGCAGCACTCGGTAGACATTATTCTGGCCCACACCACACAGTTTACAACATGGAGTGTATTAATTAGCGCAATCTTTTTTGCCACCCGTTATGGCGCTTGAGGCCGTATTTGCAACCCGTTACGAAACTGAAGGCTTCCTATCAGTTTTCCTTTTCTTTTCTTTTTTGGTGGGTGGCGTTTTTAGCGCATGTGCCTAAACACGTTGTAATTGGCCGCTTGGCCTCTCCTTCTTCAAATTGATACGTCTGCTGGGACGTATCCTTAAAAAAAATGAGGCCCGATTACGTCTTTTGAGTTTTTACTTATGTTATTTTTGTTTTTTCTCTCATTTTCATTCATATTTTGTTTTGCCTTAATTTTAATATGTTTTTTTACTTTTGCATTTTTCCTTTTTGAAAAAATGTTCAGATTTCTATTGCTTGCACCATGGGAAGCCTAACGTCAGCCCATTACCGGCTATGTGTGATGTTTTAATTTGCTGGAAGTATCTTGGCAAAACACCAAAATAAATTAAAACCTAACTTGTGTTTATTAAAATAGCATGTATTTTCGAATGATTTTAAATCCTTCATGGATTTATGCCTGTCATACAGATTGTTCATGAATCTAAAATAAAGTGCCCATTTAACTTGTATTGTTTGTTTCCACGAGTAAAATGTTTCTTATGAAGATATTTTTTTTGGTGTAAGCATCTATCACTAGTGGAAAACTCATATCTAGTACCGGTCGGGGAGGGGCATCAGTACCGGTTTCGCAACCGGTACTGCGCAATCGGGACTGATGCCCCCCCTGCATCAGTACCGGTCGTGTTGCGACCGGTACTAAATGACATCCACGAGGGCTACAGGCGTGGTTTCGGCTGGAGACCTTTAGTACCGGTCGGTGTTACCGACCGGTACTAAATATTTTTTCAAAAAATTTAATTTCTTTTTGAAATTTTCACAAAAAAATAATATTTTTTTAGAATTTCGAAATTTCTCACTTAACTATCCACTAACCCGCACAATTCATCACTTAACTATCATCAACTAACCCACACTTAATCTCAAGTCTAACTATTTAATCTAGTTAATTTCCCCCCTTCCTACACACTTAATCCATTTTGGAACTGTCAAATTTCCCGATCGGTCACCCATCCTGAAACTGCTATAACACTAGCACGCTTAACATTTAGGTTCCTTTCAAACTAGATACTAGAAGAGAACTGAGAACTTACTGATAGTTCTATCTTATCAATCATGTTAACCACTCGGTCATGATGAAACATTTTTTCTTTTATTATATTATAAAAATTTACTTGATTAAACCAAAATATTATATAATAATAATATTGAAATAAATAATGATAAAATAAATATTACTTCATTTAAAAAATGATAATATAATAATAAATATTTAAAAAATGAAATAATGTGATAAACACTTCAAAAAAAGAAATTTACTTGATTAAACCAAAATATTATATAATAATAATATTGAAATAAATAATGATAAAATAAATATTACTTTATTTAAAAAAATGATAATATAATAATAAATATTAAAAAAAATGAAATAATGTGATAAACACTTCAAAAAAAGAAATTTACTTGATTAAAACAAAATATTATATAATAATAATATTGAAATAAATAATGATAAAATAAATATTACTTTATTTAAAAAAATGATAATATAATAATAAATATTAAAAAAATGAAATAATGTGATAAACACTTCAAAAAAAAGAAATTTACTTGATTAAACGAAAATATTATATAATAATAATATTGAAATAAATAATGATAAAATAAATATTACTTTATTTAAAAAAATGATAATATAATAATAAATATTTAAAAAATGAAATAATGTGATAAACACTTCAAAAGAAGAAATCCTTTGGCATAATTTGTGATAAAGATCTTATATTCCACAAATAGGTGCATATTGGTATAAGAAACAACCATGTAAAAGGTACACAATCAAAAAAAGAAATCCTTTGGTTTGAGATAAATTGTTTGAGATAAATTGTTTGCAACAATAACACTACTCTCTTTCAGATGAGTAGACACTCAAGCACTACAAAATATTTGAGATAAATTGTTTGCAACAATAACACTACTCTCTTTCAGATGAGTAGACACTCAAGCACTACAAAATATTTGAGGTAAATTGTTAGCAACAATAACACTACTCAAGCACTACAAAATATTAGAGAGATAAAGTGTTTGCACTAACACTACTGTCTTCCACATGAGGAGACCCTCAAGCACTACAAACACTAGTACAAATCGTCCTCCGAATCTGAATACCCAGAAGTAGAAGACTCATGGCGCACTGGTCGCGGTACGAGGTGACGCTGCCCATAGTTGACGATTCTAATTTTGCGGTACACCTCGTATGCAACGTACGCATCTTTTGCTGCATACTCAATGTTGCAACCGTCAAGTGGGGTCTTCTCCCAAAGTTTGTGCTGATCCTTGTCGAATCCTGTCTTCATATCAGCGTACGCGTCGTCGATCAAGGCGACTGCCATATCAGCCATTCCAGTCTTGACATGGTCAAGCCTGAACAAGTCCTGGAGATCAATGTGGCAGGTAGATGGTATCTGAATACCCCAAGTGCGTCTCATCTTGATCTTGTCATTCGTTATATCAACGCTAGCAAAATGTATGCCGCTGCGAAGAAAATCCATGAGTATTGGACACTGCTTGTCACTACTGCAACAACAAATGGAACACATGTTAAAAATACTGACATTATATAATTTGAGATCATGTATAATAAGAATAACAACAACAATATGCAATGCAACTTTCATTTCGGCCAATATATAATTTGAGATCATGTATAATAAGAATAACAACAACAATATGCAATGCAACTTTCATTTCGGCCAATATATAATTTGAGATCATGTATAATAAGAATAACAACAACAATATGCAATGCAACTTTCATTTCGGCCAATATATAATTTGAGATCATGTATAATAAGAATAACAACAACAATATGCAATGCAACTTTCATTTCGGCCAATATATAATTTGAGATCATGAATAATAGGAATAACAACAACAATATGCAATGCAACTTTCATTTCGGCCAATATATAATTTGAGATCATGTATAATAGGAATAACAACAACAATATGCAATGCAACTTTCATTTCGGCCAATATATAATTTGAGATCATGTATAATAAGAATAACAACAACAATATGCAATGCAACTTTCATTTCGGCCAATATATAATTTGAGATCATGAATAATAGGAATAACAACAACAATATGCAATGCAACTTTCATTTCGGCCAATATATAATTTGAGATCATGTATAATAGGAATAACAACAACAATATGCAATGCAACTTTCATTTCGGCCAATATATAATTTGAGATCATGTATAATAAGAATAACAACAACAATATGCAATGCAACTTTCATTTCGGTCAATATATAATTTGAGATCATGTATAATAACAACAATATAGGCAATGCAACTAAGATTTTCGGCCAATGTATAATAACAACAATATAGGCAATGCAACTAAGATTTTCGGCCAATATATAATTTGAGATCAATTAAGAATTTTCGTACAATCATTTCGGCCAATATATATATGCCAATATTTTCATCCAATATATGCAATGCAATTTTCATTTCGGCCAATATATATAATTTTGTTCACTACAATCAAAGAGAAATTGCTATCCTATGCAATTTTCCTATCCATATGAATCAACAAATTAAAGAAAATAAGCCCAACATTGGATTAATACCTTGCCCATTGGAAGACCATGACACGTTTCTTGAAACATAGTTGGATGACCGCAACCTCTCCTTGATCGGCCGTGTACTCGAGATCAAGACCCATGAACTTGTCTTGCTCCCGAGCTTCGCCAAGCCAGTTCTTGAAATCGGAGAGAAAACCCGCAACCATTGCGCTATCGTTCGTATAAACGACATTGAGATTGGTGTTGCCATGTGCAAGCACCGATCCGTAGCGAGTGATTGGTGGTGCCGGACTCATGGTGGCCGGAGGGATTGATATGTAGAAGAGAGAGGGAGAGAGTCGCCGGAGAGAAGGAGAGAAAGAGAGAGAGTCGCGGCCGAAGGAAGAAGAGAGGGAGAGGAAGAAACTGCCCAAATCGCGTCTAAAATCGTGGCGGGAGTCGAACGGTTAGGGGCTTTAGTACCGGTCCGTAACACGAACCGGTACTAAAGCTCCACCCGCCCAGCCCCGCGCGACGGTTGCCATGCCACAGACCTTTAGTACCGGGCCGTGTTACGGCCCGGTACTAAAGGTCCCTTACGGACCGGTACTGCTGCCCCCCTCCCTTCTGTCCGTTCGGACCGGTACTGATGTTTATTAGTACCGGCCGCAAATGTAACCGAGACTGATAGTCTGGACGTAAAGTCCTTTTTCCACTAGTGTATGTATGCCGAATCAAATGTTGATGTCTGTCAAAAATAAAAATCACCCACTTGTAATTTTTTTAGAGTTTGCTAAAATTGGTTAGTACATTGAATTATTTTTACTATTCATTTCAAAGTATATTCATTGATTTTTATTCATGTAAGTAGTTAAAATAATCAACCTTTCATAAGAAAAATATATTTAACCCTCTTCTTCTGAATTTTGTTTTCTTAACCAAAAAATTACTAGAAAGAATAAGATACCTCGACAAGAAAAAATATCACATGCACCTTTGTTTCTATAGAGGAATCATTGGATTATGTGTGTTAACTAAGAAAAAATGTATCAACGTATAAATATAATAAGAATAATATAAGGATAAATAAGAGAACAAATATGAAGGTAAAAATATAAATCTAAAAAAAATGTAAAAAGAAAATGAAGAAAAATAAAGATAGATAAAAGAAAAGGAAAGATAAATACAGCTATTGGCTGGCCCGGTAAGGAGAGGGCGAGAGGCATGTGTGAAGAATGTCTTTTGCTCCCCCTCGGCATCCTACTTAGCAGTGATGTTTTTTTTTGGGTGTGTTTTTGCACAGTTCTTAGTTCATTTTGTTTTGTCAATGGCGACATGCGACATAGTGTCTTGTAGGCCATGTAGACTCCTAGTGTTGTTACACTTCGATTTTATACGAGTAAAAACATGTCATATGTTGACCTATCTAATAGTAGAAGATATATTTTGGCCTAGCACTAACGGTGTCTTCAGTGAGATAAAAGTACATCACTTTTATCCACAATGAAAGTAAATTGATTATTATTCAAGCACTCAGTTTGAAGCTTCCTTTGTGAACAACAAAAATATAACAAAGAGAAATCATTGGTAATTATGTGCCGTAATTCTTATCCATAAAACTTTTCAAAACAAACCAGGCGAAAACTTGCAAAAAAAATAATACTCCTTGTCCTCCTGTACTCTTCCAAAGAAAAGTGGACACCCTCGAGGGGCCAACACAGGCTGAGTGTGTGCGTTGGAGGCCCATGAGTACTTTTTCATGTGATTACTTTTGAAAATTCTCTCCTTCTAATATTTTTCTCGAGAAATAAAGACCTTGACATAAGTTCCCTCACCGGTACAAGATGTGGACACAATATGCTGCAAATGTTAGTTTGGAATATTACTTATAACTTTATTACTTGTAGTGGTGCGTCCATTTTAGTGTGATGCTTAGTCTTTCGTTGGTGTTTGGAACAAACAAAAAATCACAGGAGAAAATAGTGAGATTTAACAAAAAAATCATGTTGCTTGAAACAAAATTCCATATATGGTTCGTTAGAGCATCTCCAAGAGCTTATCCAAACTTTGGCTAGCCAAAATCATTTTGGGTATAGGGAGGAAGAAAGTTTGGGTATCCAGATTTTTTCTTCTGCTTTTCTAGCTAACCCAAAACAGGATATCCAAATTGGCATCTGCACGTAGACCCCACAAGTAGTGGGTTAGGCTTTTTTTCCTTTCCCCCTCATCTTCTTTTCTCCTTCTCCCTCTCCCAGTGTGCCTCAATCCCCGCTGCCGTCTTTGCTTGTGCGCCTCCATCCGCGCTGCCCCACCCATCGGTGTTTTGAGCTTTTTAAAAACAACATGACTCATATCGATAAGGTGATTGAGAATTCGTCCGCAAAAACTATTGTAGATGCAAGGCTAAGACTAAAAGTTACAATTGATTCTATCAGGTAAGCAATATTTTATTCATTTCCTATTACACTAATTAGAATTTTTACATACTGTACAACTTAACATGTATTTGTTTTGTGACATGATGATGTAGGTGGTTAACATTTCTGGTTTGGGCTTTTCGAGGCCAAGATGAATCTCCAGGATATCCCTAAACCGGGGTAATTTCCTTGAATTGCTAAAGCTTTTAGCCTCTTATAATAAGGATATAAATGATGGTGTGTTGGAAAATGCTCCTGGAATGCAAAGTACATCACTCATTCAGTTCAACAGGAAATTCTTAGTTTATTTTCTCGAAAGGTACAAAGAACAATTAGATAAGAAATCGATCATAACAAATTTTGTATAATGGTTGATGAATCCCGTGATGAATCTAAAAAAGAGCAAATGTCATTGGTATTTCAATTTGTCAACAATGAAGCGCTTATAAAGGAGCGTTTTCTTGATGTTGTACATGTAAATGACACCGCTGCACTGACTCTGAAGGAGTCAATTTGTCATATTATAGAAGATAACAATTTAAGTGTGCAAGATATTAGAGGCCAAGGGTATGATGGCGCAAGTAATATGCGAGGGAGTGGAATGGACTGAAGGCTCTAACTTTGAAGGAGTGTCCTTATGCATATTATGTTCATTGTATGGCTCATCAACTACAGTTTGCTCTTGTTGCAGCATCAAAAGAGGTACATGAAGTGCACAATTTTTTTCAGCATGCAGTTTTCATAATAAACGTTGTTAGTTCATCAAATAAGCAGAATGATGAGTTTAGCAACTCAAGCCGCTGAAATTGCACGTGATATTTTATTGGGAGATCTTGATACTGGAAAAGGAGCAAATCAGACTGACTCTTTACAGAGGCCGGGAGACACTAGATGGAGTTTCCAATTTATGTCAATTCAGAGCTTGAAGAAGATCTTTGGTGCTACAATTTCTATTCTGTGAAGTATAGCAAATGATCGAGATGCTGTGGGTGCCCTGAGGATTATTATCTCTTTTGATTTTGTGTTCATTCTGCACCTCATGGAGAAGATTATGAAAATCACGGATGTCTTGTGCCAGATATTTCAGAAGAAATCTTTGGATATTATAAATGCATTAGAATAACTTTCGAACACAAAGATACTATTGGGTAATCTTAGAGAAGATGGCTAGGATGCTCTTTTAGAGGAGGTTATATCTTTTTGTATGAAACGTGAAATTGAAATTCCCAATACGAGTCTCAAGTAAGTCCCCTTTTTTCTCTACATCTACGGCAAAATAACAATTAATCACAATATTGTACTCTAACATACATTACATTACTAATGTGTAGGTATGTCGATGTGACAAAGTCTCGAAATAATCATGATAACACCACAATGCACCATCACTAGAAGGCAGATGTCTTCAATGTGGCGATTGATCAACAAATAGTTGAGCTAAATGAGAGATTTAGTGTTGCAACTACAAATCTTCTCGCACTTTTTGCTTCCTTGGATACAAGACACGAGTCATTTGACATGTCAAATATTTGCACGCTTGCAGAAAAATTCTATCTGGCGGGTTTTTCAAATCAAGAGCAGGTTTAGTTGGAGTCGCAACTTCCACATTTTCAATTAGATGTTTGCAACCATCCAGACCTGAATACGCTGCCATCACTTACTGATTTGACAGTTGGACCTGTTAAAACAGGTAAAGCTGCTATTTATATATTCAATGGTTGATAGATTGTTACGTGTCGTCATCACTCTCCCGTGTCAACTGCCACCACAGAGCGAGCTTTTTCAGCAACGAAACTTATCAAGACACTGTCCTCGAAATAAAATGAGTGACAACTTTTTTAGCCATTACATGGTTGTATACATTGGGAAGGAAATAGCTGCAAAGATCAACATCGAGGAGATTATTAACTTGTTTAATAGGTCCGGGCGTCGATCTAAATTCCAACTAGTGGAAATGTAGCACTCTTTTTAATTGCAAAGCATATATGCTACAATTGATAAGACTTCATATATTTTCATGGTGTATCGCTTTTACGATCAATATCTTGTTCGCCCCCCATGGTCGAATCCTGGATCTGCCCATGCCCATCAGTCACCTCAATGGCAACCACATAGTTTTGCCTGCCCCGCCTGCTCGGGCTACCGTCCTCACGGCTGGGTCAACCGCGGCGTTGGCTGACGCTGTCGAGAAAGGCCTCGACAAGGGAGAGTGTGAGGGTCATCGCTTCTGGGCGGGGACGTGCACAGCCAGGGAGGAGTCTAGAGAGGTGTGTCGGACGCTCGCCGGCGGGCAAATTGGCGGCGACGGCCTCCACCTGCTCCGGCTCGATTTCGGCCGAGCACGGGCGTGCAAGGCCGCGAAGGTGCGGAGGGACGCTCAGAGATGGCAGTTGCATTCCCGCCATGTTTCTGGCTGACGTGAAACTTATGCCAATTCATTTGGGTTATTTGCTAGGAATATCCATGTATACCAATTCTTTGTTAGAATTAGGGTAGTGACCCAAAAAATTTGGGCTAAGGACCACTTTTAGGCATGGGCGTATCTTGCGTATGGGCAAGGGGACCGCGGTCCACCTAGAATTATTTTGACCTTCCATATGCATCCATGTTTCTTGTTTGGGTTTTTTAACATTGCATAATATGTAGAATTGGTGATTTGTATTTGTAAATAAAAAATAGCTTATACCTGTTGTTTACAAATGAAAAAACCTTTCATTAGGATGTCACATACTCTCTCCATTTCAAATTAGATGATTTTTATTTATACACAATTTATACAAAAGTAGATGTATCTAGATATGTTAGAAGTCATACATACTCTTTTAGACAAATGAGAGTAATCTAATATGGAATGGAGGAGTATGAAACATATATGTTAAATTATAAAATGTGAATTGATCGCCTATTTATACTGTTTATTAAAAAAAACATGGTGCGTCATTTTTATTGTAGTGTACAGGCCCTCCAATTTTTTCTAGACACGCCACTGCTTTTAGGTAAGCTCTTGGAGCAGTTTTTTTTCCCGCAAAGCAGTTTTTGGGTATTGTAGGCTTTTTTTTAGGTAAACTGATCTTGGAGGTGCTCTTAAGACTCTGTAGAAACATCAAATATTTCCATGATGCATGTACAACCTCGATGAGAGACAATAACCATCTCTTTGTAGGCTAAACAGGTAAGCAGCGGACTGTTTTGTGACAGTGCAATAGTCCAGATCAAGGAGATTTCGAATTTGCCCTGCTTGCTCTTGTTCGTTGTCACATACGATAAATATATTGATTATCGTCTTAAAATAAAAAAAACAAGGTAGTGGGGCTAAGGGCCTTGGATTGTAGGATTTAAGAAAAAATCATATGATTTCAATCTTTAGGAAATTTTCTTATGAATTGTCTTTGGTTTAAAAGAATGATGTTAACAAAATCTTATGTATTGGATTTCTATGCCTCAATTTTATAGGAATTTAAACATCCACTCTAAACTCTTTTTTACATTCAATTATGTAAGATCGAGATATTTTTCCTGCGTTTTATCCAAACGATAATTCCCGCACTTTTCATGTGTTTTACAATCATCTATTTTGCACCTACAAATTCTTATGAATTTACTGTGTTTTTCATAATATCATGTTTTAAATTTAACTCTGCGATCCAAAAAGACCATATAGAAATGCACCCGCCATGTAAATACGACAAGCGCTGTTCCCTTCATAAGGTTAAGAAATTTCCTCAAACAAAGAAAAAAGAAACGGATGATGGTTGATGGTCCTAAAAAAATGATGGATCGTACAGAAGAAAGCGGGATAGGTGCTTGAGGCGAGGTGATAATGTGAGAGTGGTTGCAGGTTCAGATTTGCATTATTGCTCCGTGGAATATCCGAATCGAGATTGCTTTGGACGCAGGGCACGCTCCCGAGATGCTCGTGATAGATCGAGTTATATCTCTTCTGCTTTCGATCAATCGGTGTCGCTGCTATTCCTAATAGATCGAGGTATCACGAGAAGAGTCAGCTACTTGGAGAAACACTTTCGTTTCTGAAACTAGACCAGACAGTTTTGCTCTACTGCAGACTAAACCGTGCAGCGGATTCTCAGCGTAGATCTTTCATTCTACTCAATTCTAACCATCCGCCGTCCTCTTTCACCTTTCATGATGTGCTTCGTTGTCGGTGCCTGCAGCCTCCATGGATGAGAGGCCTAAGGGCAGCCACAGTGTGTCAAATGCTAAATTGGCCATGTACTCCCTCCGTTCCAAATTAATTGACTTTTATTTGCCCACATATGTGTATGTCATGTGGACAAATAGAAATCAATTAATTTGGAACGGAGGGAGTAGTACACAATGACATCAGTTAAAAATTTGGTTTTTCTCCACAACGTGGTTGAAGCCAAATTTGCATGCATGAGACCCACTAATGATAAAAGTTTGGAGTAGAAAAATATTAATTTCTCAATCTTTTAACTACATGCAACTTCTCACCGAATGCTCTCCCCTCTTTCCATTTTTATTCCTTTCATGAGTTTGGCATCGGCTCATGTAGGTGCGCCGGCTCCATAACTTTTGGTTTTGACATCTCTATTTGGCCACTTCACAATGGAGGAGCCGATACAAAAGCCAAATTCACTATTTGACACACACTGTAGATGCTCTAAGCTGCCTCTCATCCTCGCCTCGCATCACACTTTCGTCAGTTTTCATCGAAATCCGACTGTCTCCCTACTCGTCGCCTCTTACCTGAGACCTAAGTTGCAATAAACGCTCTTATGGTCCCCTGCTGACACTGCCTACACTCTCCTCCATGCGCACTTTGTAAGTTGGCGTTATGAGTTATGTGAAGTGTACTAAGTACTACTTTCTCTGTTTCATAATAGAAATCGTTTTAGCTAGCTACATTTTAGAACAGAGATAGTAGTATGTAGCCTAGTAGTCTCGGCAGAGAGACAGATACATAAGGCAAACTGTGACGCACATCAAAGGTAATAACTGAACCAAAATAGGAAAAAGTATATAAGGCAAAGATACATAACAAAATATAACTAGATGAGATAATTAATCTATCCACCAAATCAACACTATTTTACGTGCACTTGGGTCACGATTATACGTGTTCAATAATGGTTTCAATATTGAACCCGTAAAGCCCGGCTTCAAGCTCCCTAGCTCAGCTCCTAATCGCAAACCCAGTGAAAAGTAGGTGGTCTCTGCTATTCCAATATCCGAAAAGTCACACTCAAATCGTTATTAGAATGCTACACCTGCATAACCAGACATGGATCATAAGCACCTGCCCTAGTCACAGCCTGAACTGGAGATCACCTATGTATGTTGTAAAACTTGTCTATAAGCTGGGACCCATATAATACACTATAAGCTTATTGATTTCATCACTATGTATGTGGCTAAGTTTGTTCATAAACTGGGACCCATGCGTACCATGTTAAAGTGTTGTGATAAAAATTTATTGTATATTGTTGTATGTACTAGATAGTACAATTTTAATGCTTATGGACAACCTATAAGAAAATTTTCTTATAGACAAGCTTCACTATGTATAAGGTCATCCTCGTAAGGACTACTTTTTACTTATGGGCATTCTTATGGACAACATAGTGGATGCCCTTAGGCGCCATTTGGATAGCGTGTAGAATTTAACCTTCGTAATTTTCCATCATTTCCGACTCGTAAACAACATGAAGCATATCTGGTCCGCATTTACCCCCGAAAGTTTAAGTACCAAATAGAGCAATCCAATCGGGCCTAAAACGATTCCGTAAAAAACTCATACGGCAAAAACGTTTTAGGGTATACCGTAAAAGGCTTTTAGGATACGGCGCGGACACACTAAAAAACAAAATTGTGACGTGAGATTCACATGTCATTAGGCTGCCATTTCTTTCTTTCTTTCTTTTTCCTCCTTTTCTTACTCGTTCACCTTCTTCTCTGGGTGATCTTCCTCGCCAATCTTCCAGATGACTCACGTTGAATAATTAGATAATTTAGCATATGATTTAATTCGTAAAAACAATAAACATATCATGATTAGAATAATACAAATTAAACTAATCATGTGATCTACTAAAACGGTAGATAAACATATTGAATTTGGAGCATATACTATAAACAGAAACTCTACCAAAACATCATATAGAAAGATCAAGATCACGTACAGTGCAGCAGTAATATAACCGTTGGCGTTCCCGTTGTCGCCCATGTCGCCGATGAAGAGGTTGACGATGTCGGGAAAGAAGTCGTCGTTAGGGAAGAACTCGAAACCAGTAGTCGCCCGAGTTTCTTCCTAAAAACCTGGTCGCCTCTCTCCCGTACAGGATCACAAGAGATGGGGTTTTGGAGGACTACTGTCATTTCAACCGGTGCACGCCGGAATACGGGATGGAGAAGATTTGGAAGACGACGGTACAATGCTTTGCAGATCGAACGGCGCGCGTCGCCTGCATAGATAGCGCGAGTCGGGTAGGACGTGGTCGCAGCCGCACGTTTAAGTCGGTAAGATCCCCAAAATCATAAAGGATCGAAAACGGCCGAGGAATTAACGTGTCCGTTAATTACTAATCAATAAATCATTAAATTTTCTCGAACTGCAAAAATATAGGCATCGGCTCGGCGAGAGTTCCACAACCCGCATCGCGTCGTGCAGTGACGAGGCGAGCGAAAAGGAGGAGCGCGCGTGTGGCACTCCTCTTCTCATGCTCTTACTAACTCATACTAGTAGTAGAATATCCGACTATATAAAGTGGTGGAGCTCACTCTCAGCTAGCAATGTAGGACTAAACTTTAGCCTCCAAACCAACCAATTAAATGGACCATGAGAATTTCAGATTTTAATTGGGCCATTAGCAAAAGCCCACAAAATTCCAATACCGCGTCCGGAATCGCTTTGGGGCCGGTCTCGACGCACCGACCACCCTTGTCCTGGCCAACACCGGCGTCCCTTCCTCCTCCCCAATAGACTGCGCACCAGTCCGTCCAATCGGCATCGCTCCTCTACCTCGACATCAGCCGCGAAGGCTCCACGGCTTCTACGTGTGACCTGACTAGCCGTAAATGGACAAAAAATTGATTGGAATAAGGACGGTTCATCAGAAATTGGCAAAACTTTGGTCGGATTTGGGGGAGGGGTGGCGCCGATAGGAAAGTTTGAGCTAGCCTACAATTTTTCTGTCCCACCAACTATCTTGTAGTTTCATATATACACTAAAAATACACCCAGTACTGCATATTTGCAGTACAAGAGTTAATTTAACTATCACTGTAAACAATTATGGGACCACCTCGTTTACAGGATCTACGGGCTTTTTCATTGGTTAAAGGAGAATATATTAAAAAAATGAAAGATAAAATCAGTGGCAGGGTGAGTATATAAATATAAATTACGGCAACCGAATAATAATATGAAATAGGAATAAATTAAGGTTATTGATTCAGTTGTTACTTGCCTAATTGATTGAATCGATGATGTGTAGGAAACGAAACCTTACGCTTTTAAAATTAGTAGAGATGTGCTAGAGTTGCTCTTACCTTCTGTCTCAGTTGATCTAATAGCTTGGTTAATCTTTTTGAGAATCAGACCTGATGTTAGGATTGATGATCATTAGGAGAAGGGTCGCCTTCATAGCGATTGATCGTCTATTAAATAAAGATCTTTTGATTGCTCTAAGTGGCCGACAATTTCTTGTGAAAAAGTAGCTGACAAATTCTGCTGATGTTCTAAATGGTACGAACCTTTACCCAAAAGGCAAAGATATTCTCTCTCAAAAAAAAAGGCAAAGATATAGCACCATATTTTCAATCTTTTTGAATGGTGTATATTTAGAAATTAGAATAGAGAAGTCGATAAACACAAGATTTTTAAGAATAATCCTTTAGTTGGATGGCTAAAATGGTGGTTGTACCCCTAACACAACATCATTCAAATCTCAGGGCTGACAATTGAGTGCGTTATAAAGGCGGAATATTCTTTCAGTGGGAGGCGAAGTTCTCGTCTAGGGTTACTTCGTCAATCTTAATAAGATCGCCAGCTTAGCCTTTCGGTAATGCTTATAAAAATAGGGTGTGCATTTGTACATTCATATGATAAGTCTTGTGAGTGTCTACATTTCTAAGAGAAAGTAAACACAAGATTTTGTTGGAAGCTCTCAAAACAACAATAATAAAAGGTTAATCCGAAGTTACTTTACAATTGCCATTTGAAATTCGGTTGTGTACCATTTCTTTTTAAATAAAACATACGAAGTACCGGCCTTTACGTCAAGAAAGCCCAATAGCCGAGGGATAAATTTAGTTGAGGAGAACAAACATGTAATTCTCACATCCTTATAGGCAAATAGAAAGAGCACAAAAAGAAAACACTCGCCCTAAAGATGTTGAATACTTTGCACATGGGAGCGATTGTTAAGAACCGAGATTTGTGTGAATGCATAGCCAAGAGGATATGAGGTAAACGGGAGGAGAGGTGACATTTGTCTACTTCGCGAAAACAGCGGACCTTGTCGTGGTGTCTTTCGTCTATCACCGAACAGGGCCCAGTTCCCCGTCACCCTGGTTCGAAGGTAAAAGGGAATTCCTTCCCTAATGGCTTTGATGTCAACGGCAACATGATTAACAAACTAACCATGTGCTTGAGCATAATAGGTCTATTTTGAAGATGGCACAACATTTAGAGACCCTATAATTATATAAAAAGAGAAAAAAAAACATGGTGTTTGACGTTTATCGTTTATTTGAGTCGTACACAAATAATCTTCTCTATCTAAATAGGAGCTCCTTACTACTTGATTTCTCTCAACATGCAAGCATGCCACATCATCAAATTTTTGATTGGCCCACCTCATTAAGCCATCCACATTTACCTTTAGCCTATGACTTTATCTTTGAACAAAGAAATGGAACTACACAATTCATATTCCTTAGAAGAGAAAGTTTTCTAACATATATCACAATGAAATTCCGCAGCAAGGCACGGGGTGTTATCTAGTTCTATCAATAGGCAATCCTCTTTAAAAGCTATGGGAAAAGTCAAATCACGTACACAAACTTCAAGATATGCCCTAAAGGAGCTGCGTCACGAGACCTTCTTGGCTGCCCTGTGCGTCACCCGATTTCCATCATGATATCCAAATAGATAATTCAGACGATTTATCTTATCGGTCCGACATCGGTAAGTGATAAATCGGCCAATTTATTAAAATATCAGTCGGTATCTTGAACAGTGGTTATAACAAGAATAAGTAAATTCATGAAAATTGGCATAAAATATTTGTAAATTCGTAGTCTTAAGAGAATATATGAGATAATTATAAAAATATTTGTAAATTCATAGTCTTAAGCAAATATATGAGATAATTATTAAAAAATTAAAGTTGACAAATATGTTGTTGACATGTCAATGGGCCAACTTAGTGGTGGATATAGAGAATTATCTGGATAGGGGTGTTTTTCTAGCGTTGAAAATAGGTCAAGGGCTTAGAATAAATCAGAATTACGTAGTTTACTTCAGGATTTGAAAATTTTGGCTTCGATTTAACTAACCACTAACTTATAAGATGCATAATGAATTTTACTCTATGTTTGATCTAGCGGGTTCAGATATGGGAGACTCAATGTGTTGGACGCCGATCCTAGCCTCATTAGACCCTGGTGTGAGATCAAGAGTTGGGGCACTGCCCGTTCATAATCTGGATGGTAATGCGAGGAGTGTGAGATTCTATTCGAAGTCCTAGGGCTTGTCCTAGGCAATAAAATGCTAAAAACCTTCTTCTTAATTAATAAAAAGGTAAATGTTTTACCTTGTTTTTTAAAAAAACTGGATGAACATGACCATCTAACAATGTTGCTGTATTCTCCTTTCTCGGTACCAACCGTCCATGCACCGACTCGGCCGTGTACGGCTGCACACGCTCCCATCCACTGCATGTTATAGCTTTCCCGCGGTTCTTGATTGCATGCTCCACACATTCGGCCAATTCAGAGGTGAGTTCTGTCATGACAAAGTCCGTCGAACACCGACCGCGGTAAAGAGGGAGGCCTGCTAGTGTGGTCATGTCGCCACTTGTCACCACTTGTCTCGCTCTAGCCGAGACACAAGGCGGTCTCCCATTGTGTTTGTTAATGTTTTCGTGATATAACAAACAGTGGTCGGCTTCAAGTTGTTGTACATCGCGATCACTACTGAATCAACTTTATGACCACTAATGTATAGTCTGTAATTCTTTATGGGATTAGCTGCATATTTTCCCACGTCCACTAAATGAATATTACTTTAGTTGTAGGGCAATGCGATATATTTTGTCAAATGGTACTAGCTCTATCTATTAATTAACTGTGGATTTTCCGAACTAACTTTCAATTTAGACAGTACGTAGCTAGAGTTCATTAAATCTTGTAGGTGCCTAGTCTCGATTAGATGTTGTTTAGCTGAATATTTTGCTATTTATTCTCAAGTTGATTGTTTTTAGCCTCACTTTTCCTAACTACGCGTGTGTGTATCGATCGGTTGAATTTACTCCCATGATCTCAAATCTATTCCAAATGAATTACGGTTTTGTCGATTCTCATCTACCTAAGAATTAAGTTAGTGCTCACACAATTGAATATGCTTCGTGATATGTGCAACTACGAGTTGCAAATTAGGTTGCAACTATATTACAGGATTTTCCCCCTGGTTTGTGTTTGGCATGATTTGCAACTGAGATTTAATGATCTAATATGACGGAGAGTTAAGCTAATTCTTCTTCGACTAATATCACCCGGTGTATTAACGTGCCTTCACCGATGTACTTTCCTCCATTGATACTTATGCACGTTAAGCACGTATTTCAGACGTGCTCGCGGATTTACGTATGTTTGATTTGCAATTTGGCTGGTTCGTGGACGCGGTGAGCAGGGAAAGGCGTTGGCGAGTGCCACGTCGCCGTCGCCATGTATGTATGCCGACAGTTTTAGATAAAGCTACCCAGGCTGCAACTCGGCCAGTAGGAGGGTGGATTCATGGCGGTCACCATCCGTCGTCCAACTGGCCCATGTTCCCAACCTCCCTCCCTTCCCTGGGGGCTACGACTCCAGTGACTCAGGAACATGTCACTATCTCATCGTCTCTTTCTTTGCGAAAAGTCAAATTATGCCAACGATTAGCTAGAAGCTAATTAATTTACCTAGAAGATTAGTAGTACATACGGATATTCGTTCTGTGTATACACATAATCCAGGAGACGATTTGGTTAAACAAATTCCACCGTCCATCCTAACAGTGGTCTCGGCCTATAAAACCCGGCCAGTAGGAAGCCTACACAAACCACACAAAGCAAACTGTCCTACTGTCACATAGACACACAAGTCTACTAGCTCGATCAGCAGATCAGCCGGCGGCCATGTCTGAGGAGAAGCACCACCACCTGTTCCACCACAAGAAGGAGGGCGAGGAGTTCCAGCCCGCCGCAGACGGCGGCGCCGAGGAGTACGCCTACACCTCCGAGACAGTGGTGGCCGCCAACGACGACGGCGAGTACGCCCGCATCACCAAGGAGGAGAAGCACCACAAGCACAAGGAGCACCTCGGCGAGATGGGCGCCGTCGCCGCCGGAGCCTTCGCACTCGTACGCTACGATCGAATCCACCCCATAATAACTCAATAATCGATTTTAATTACATCGTGAGTAATTCATTCATTAATTAGCTAACTGATGATGAACCTCTTGCGTGTGTGTGCAGTACGAGAAGCACGAGTCCAAGAAGGACCCCGAGAACGCGCACAGGCACAAGATCTCCGAGGAGGTGGCCGCCGCGGCGGCCGTCGGCGCCGGCGGCTACGTCTTCCACGAGCACCACGAGAAGGAGAAGGACCACAAGGAGGCCAAGGAGCACGAGAGCGGCGAGAAGAAGCACCACCTCTTCGGCTAGAGATCGCCGTCGATGTGCAGCTACCGGCCACCCGTCTTGCCGTCGACGGCGTGCGCCCGTGTGCTTTTCTACGTGTGTTTGCTTTCTACCAAGCGGGAGAGGCTATAGCTGGGTCGTGGGCCCGGCCGTGCGGTCACCTGCTCGTGATTTTCTCCTTTAACGTGCGTACGCGCGCTGAATAAGTGGTGTTTCTCCTTTTTTTTTCATTTACAAAAAGTGGGGGGCGCTGATCATGCATGGCTCCCAGCTCACGTATCTGTGTGTGTTTGAATATGAACTCTTTCAATATGACTACGCTCTATGCATTTGTAACTTAAGTTGAATTGTGGTGTCCACCACTATCTTTACTATTAAAGCAGAATGCGTGGTATGGTGTCACACGATAAATGGTGTCACACTTCGATTGCCCTCACACTTCGAATTAATTACGCTGCTTGCCACCTATAAATGAAGATACCGACTCAGAAACAATCAAACAAAAGAAAAACATGCTTGCGACGTTGCATGCAGCCTTATCGTTGTGGGGTTTGTTAGACTTGTTAGTTAAATTTTATGCATGCACCTTATCTATTCATGGTTTGTTAGATTTTTGTATCCCTCCGCTTCCTGCGACCATCGGTGCAACTGCACGCGTGAAAGACATCGATCCTCTCTGTTTCACGCTACCCGGCTACCCCGAAGGACCGCAGCAATCGCAGCTCCGGTTTTTCCTCAAATCAATTTTCTTTTACCGAAATACGACCCGTACGTATCCAATAGTACACATGTGCTTCTCTTCCTAGGCGCCGGCAAGACCTCTCTGGCCGCCGTGCGTGCGTTCCTCCGACCTCCAAGGCAAGAACTCTGGCCGCCGTGCGTGCGTTCCTCCGACCTCCTGTCCCATCCCGTCGGTGGTTCTCGCCGCTCGGCCGCATCGGGATCAGAGCGGTGGAGCGTCGGGCTGGACGAATCTGCCGCATCGGGACAGAGATGTGGAGCCTCGATCGGATGGGTGGGGCCACATCAACGACGGGCTGGACACCATGCTCACCGGCGCCACGGAGACGCGCGGCCTAGACGAGCTCCACGTCCATGCCTCCTTGATAATCTGGTACCTCTACCTCGTAGCCATGCCTCCCGCCGCCCTCTGCGTAGACTGCGTTGCCCCTCGACGTCCTGTCGCCGGCGCCCGTGTTGTACGTTGTTCCTGTCGCCGGTGCCGGTTCTCGCCGCCCTGGAGCTCGATCGCCTCAACATACCGTACGAGGTAGTTTCGTCATCGTCAAGCCCCCGATTGACTGCTCCACTGCCCGCAGGTCCTCGCTATCTCGCTCGCTGACCTCCCAGGCTGGTGGTGCGAGCTGGAGCATGATGCACCATCGCCACATCACTTCGCATACAGGGGCTACCACCACGCGGAAGTTCTGAATATGAACCTCGAGCAGCCAGAAGCACGGCGTAAGGCGGAGGAGATCAAGGAGCTGAACCTTCCGTAGGTGATGATGCACTCCTATTTCAGCATGCTTGTATCATATATAGTAGAGGTCAAGTGCCAGCAGCGTCTCATCGTCGACGGCGAAGTGCCCTTCCTCAGAAGGCCGCGTCGGCGTCGTTTCCACGCCTCGTCCCGCTCAATGTTGATCGACCACAAGTTCTGCTTCTGCAGTCCCATCTGTCCTGTCGCGCCCGGTCGAGCCGTCGTAGTGTTGACGAGACAAATAGGGAGCTTGAGAGGGCAATTGAGCTAGACGGTGCGGTCGCTATTTTCTGCTCGCTAGCGGCGCGCGTTGGATAGGACGGGCGCTAAGCCAATTTAGTCGCGACTTGATAAGCGCTCAGCGTTGCTAGCTACGACGCTTAGCTAATAATCTGATTTTCTGCTATTAATTTTTATTCGCTTAAGCGCCCAACTAAGCGTCGCCATTGTACATGCTCTAAGATGTAATTTTTATTCGCTTAAGCGCCCAACTAAGCGTCGCCATTGTACATGCTCTAAGATGCGCGCGCTGTGAAAGGAGCAGGCGGCCTCCATGCTCCATAGGGTGCCTCTAGGCGGACCGTGACCATGATGTTTTGTTTGTTCTGCGCTGCACAAAGAGATTAGAGCAGGAAGCTGGAGGTGGTCGTGCTGATCTCCCCTGCATGTAGAGTCCAAGTCTATGCGCGCTGCTGCTTCAGATGCACCAACTAGCAATCGTCCAAGTTCCATGCAAATAGTTCGGCGGCCATGCTGGGGACGATCGATGAGGGTATCGTGTAGGACATACGCCCATGGATGCCGTTTCCGTACGGATGTGAGCCGACAATGAGAAAAACTCAGACGATGCGGATGGGTGACGAGTTCACATGTCACTTTAGCTGGGTGCATGAATGACGAGAAGGGCACACAGGCCTGCCCAAACGTGGTGATGGCTGATTAAATCGGTCGACCATGAGACTCTCATGAAGCACTAGGGATGCGAGGGTGGGACAAGTAGGATGAGTGGGATAAGTCTGGTGACTGGTAGAGTAATTTGTCAACATGGTCCATTGCTTGCTTCTGTTTCTGGTTGGCTGGGATCAAGGGCATCCTCCTTAAGTCTATGCAATCTATTTGATTGCTTCACTTCAGATTTTTTTTAGTTCATAATACTTTGTGCCAGTATATATGCAAACTAATATACCAACTATGATAACTAGCTGGGTGACCCGCACATTTCCGTGGCTATATTCGCCAAGTACCTTTACATTATTCATTATTTAGATTTTTGCTCTTTATTCTAACTGTACATACACGCTCAATCTGTTGGAACAGAAACAAAATTCTTACACCATAGGAGAACACATATGAATTCCCCATTGCTGTGTATCCCTTTTCACTATTTACATTAGCGTGATGCACTATACGAGAATTACATAAATATTTCGTTTCCATAGTTGGAGGAGTACAATAGAAATTCAGAAGTGACATCGGAGAGATTGGGGAAGGTAAGAGGAAGATACACTGCACGCAGTGGATTATGGCGAGTGTCAATGGTATTACAAAATCTGTGCCCCTATATGAAATAGATTAAAAAACAACATGTCTAATTTCTTTTTGATAGTTCTATGTTTTTTCCGTAGCAACGCGCGGGCACTCAGCTAGTGTCACCTAGGTGAACTAGAGGCACTATGTTAGAGGCACTTTTCAAAACTGCCTCTATAAAGTTACTTTAGAAGGCACTTTTGAGGATAGTGCCTCAAAAAATATTCTATTAGTGGCAGTCCAAGAACTGCCTCAAATTTTATTGTTTTAGTGGCACAAAACAGTGCCTCAAAATCTTAGTATTTGTGGCACTAATTGAAAGTGCCTCCAATGATAACCATTAGAGTCACTATTCTAAACTGCCTTAAATTGTTAAGCTTTTGAGGCACTTTTTGGGTGCCTCCAATATGTACAATTTGTGGCAGTAATAAAAAGTGCCTCTAAAAGGTTATAAAAAAGGCACTTTTGAGGATAGTGCCTCAAAAAATATTCTATTAGTGGCAGTCCAAAAACTGTCTCAAATTTTATTGTTTTAGTGGCACAAAACAGTGCCTCAAAATCTTAGTATTTGTGGCACTAATTGAAAGTGCCTCCAATGATAGCCATTAGAGGTACTATTCTAAACTGCCTCAAATTGTTAAGCTTTTGAGGCATTTTTGGGTGCCTCCAATATGTACAACTAGATAATACCCCGCGCGTTGCTGCGGGATCCAAAGCATGTAATTTATATCATTTTTTGATAAAATCAAATATAACTTCCGAGTGAAAATTAGACAATATATATAAGGTCAATGTACAAAGCTGATAAATAAAGGGATGATTGTACACAACAGTAAACATGTAGAGAAAAAAGGTATACAACTGTTTTTTATTGAGGAAAAAATGGTCTGGAAAACTTCTAATCTATCTATATATGTTTATGTACTAAAATGCACTTTTTATTCACTTGGTTGAGAAAATTCCAAGTCGTTAAACGCAGTTAAAGGTTATAAAAAAGGCACTTTTCAGGATAGTACCTCAAAAAATATTCTATTAGTGGCAGTGCAAAAACTGTCTCAAAT
Organism: Poa annua; assembly: GCA_026929855.1. Taxonomy (NCBI): domain Eukaryota; kingdom Viridiplantae; phylum Streptophyta; class Magnoliopsida; order Poales; family Poaceae; genus Poa; species Poa annua. Next base: position 46,067,626 of record CM049434.1, read on the forward strand.
TTTATTGTTTTAGTGGCACAAAACAGTGCCTCAAAATCTTAGTATTTGTGGCACTAATTGAAAGTGCCTCCAATGATAGCCATTAGAGGTACTATTCTAAACTGCCTCAAATTGTTAAGCTTTTGAGGCATTTTTGGGTGCCTCCAATATGTACAATTTGTGGCAGTAATAAAAAGTGCCTCTAAAAGGTTATAAAAAAGATTCGCAGGGGAGTCGAACCGGTGACCTCCACCTTGTCTCCGACGCACCAAACCAACAGACCAACACAACGTTTGGTGTTAGCAATCCGACTCAGGCTTTCTTAACCATTCTGGCGACTGGACTTGGGCAAGGCCCATTAGAGCGGAGGCCAAATCGGCCTGTTCCCTACCCCTCTCTTCTCATTTCTCTCTGGTCCCGGACGACCTCGCTCTCCTTCCCCACCAGGCGATGGCGCCGCCACCGCCGCACGGCTCTTCTCCGGCCATCACCGGCCCTCTCCGGCGCCGCTCGCCACCGGAGCGACTACGCCCTGCTCCTCCCCAACCAGTTCCCCGCCGCCTCAATTCGGATTCACCACCACGCGCCCAATAGAGCCAGCCGCCGAACCCTAACCCTAGCTCGCCTCGGCGCAGCTCGCTGGCGCTGCTCCCCAGGCTCCAGCCTCGCCGTTGCGCCCCTGAGCACAACACCGCGGCTAACCCTAGACGTGGGGTTCGGCTCCTCTCTCAATCACGAGGACGTTAGCGGCCATCACCCACCAAGCTCATCCTTCCCCCCGTGGCTGAGGCTATGGCTCCCCCTTTCGTCGGCGGCCACCACATCTCCTCCGCTGGTTCCCCAAATCCGCCAAGCCGTTTCGCCGCCGACCATGACGCCGCGACTAACCCTAGCATCGGGTTTGGCTCGGGCGCTGGAGCGATTCCTCCGCAGCCGCGCCTCCGGCTGCGTCTCCTCATCGTCTGCGGCTCCCTCCTCAAGCTGCTCGGCTTCCCGATGATGTGGTGGTTTGGTGATGGTGCTGCGATGGTAGACTACCCGACGCCTCTACCACATCCTGGTCTCCGGACTCCCGGCTTCCCTGGTCCGGTGGTGTGCTGGTAGTGTGGCCATGGTGTGGTGGTGCTGCTGGTAGTTCTGTGGCGATGTTGCTGAGCTGCTGCTGCAACCTCGGGGAAGCTTGGCTGTGCCGACTACATCGACAACCTCCACATAAGGTAAGCCTGGCCTCCTCTGCCTCTTCCCCCCTCACCGTTAACGAATGCCACCACATCATGCATTCATTTGGCCTTGCGCACAACATGGTCGATGAAACGAAATGGATGAAGAGAAACCATTTTGCATCTTGCAGGAATTATTTTAAGTGATGGAATCTATTTTTGGATATGGCAGTTTAATAGGAATCCGCTGCTTCATTGACTAAACAGAACCTACAGTTGGAATATATTTGGCCTTCCTCCCATGTATCTGCTAGGTTTTTTGATGTTCTGTTATTTGAATATGGGTAGAAGATCATGTGATAGAATATATCAATATATTGGCATGCTGACTTGGTTAGTATTCTCCCTTTCCTAGCACCAGAACACGTCCAAATGGTGGGGATTTATTTGTTTTATTTGTATCCCTGCTATTTGAACCTTTTTGACTGGATTGTGTTTGGATGGAAGAAATGATCTAAAGTCGGAATTATACGAGCATAGGCTGTAGTATTGACTTTTCTCTATTGCCAGACTATTAAATCATAGAGATAGTAATGTGTCGTTAGTGTTGTATACAGATATATTTGTATTCAGTCCAAGTGTTTCAGCTCGAGCATGGTCAATCTAAAGTGCTATCAATTTATATCATAATCTAAATGGACATAGGAGTTAAGAAATCTCTAATCATGCTTCTATTGTCCTGTCCTATACCTTCGTTCTGTAATGCAACTTCAGTTACGTAGCGCCAGTTTTTTTTAAATCTTTTATCTTATCTGTTAGCTATTGCATTTCTTACTAGGTAAATCTATCAGACGAGGGGATGGTTGCTAAACAGTAGCTACCTAAGTAGTAATTTCCAAGTTGATTTATCCTACCCGTGGAATATATTTCAATAACAGAAAATTGATATTGCATAATGTAACCATGTTGTAGTTCTGGGAGATATGTGTGCAACCATGTACTACTGTATCATTTTGATCATTTTGCTATGAATTTACTGTGATTTCCCATTATGCTTTTTCCAATTAGGTTTCCTGCAATATTATGATATTTCTGGGTATATAATGTTTCCTATTATGCTCTTTGCTGGCATACAATTATTTCACTGGACATCAACTCATATTTCAAATATTCCCAAGCATCCAAATAAAAATTCGAATTACTTCCAAACTAACACAATACTGCTATTGAGAACTGAGATCTATGTGTTCCCTTTTATTGCTATTCTAAATTTAGGATTCTAATTTTGTGTTATCCAATGAAGATCTTTGGAAATTCGGATTCTCATGTTTACACGCAAGCCGGTGGATTCACCAATGGTCTGTGTTGACATAGATGCATCTTTGTATAGTAATTTTGATATTTTATTTACCAGACAATCACAATTTGCTTTGTTCAAAAAATGAACCATTTATGATATATGCACATGACCATTTAATAATTGTTTGTTTGCTGACGAGGATAGCTTGATCTGTGCTTTGCTTTTTGTGTTTCAGGTTAGCAGTAGCTCCTTTAATATATCTAGGCGTTGGTTCCTTTAATATATATGTAGGCGTTGGTGCTCTCTTCTTTGCTTCAGGTTTTGTCTTCTTGGACTTCATAGTAGAAAATGTTGCTGTCAAAATGAAGTTTTAGTTTACATGGAAATTTCAGAGACATGAAAATGTTGCTGTCAAAATGTAGCACTTGCTATATAGGTATGGTTATTATAGTAGACCTTTATGTTTGTCTATGACTGGTAATGGCAAATTATTGCAGATCAAGTTTACAAATAGATGCTTCTATGTTAGGGCAAAGTAAGTACATGCATTTCGAAATGCAAGCAAATGCCAAACTCTTCCAAATTTCTGAGTTCTTTTAAATTTCCTTGCTTCCAAATTTATGGACCCGCTTATCTGCAAACAGTGCTAAATCTATTGTATGTTTGGTGAAATTCAGGTGTTGGCTCTTGGGACAAAAAGCTTTCCGCTAAGCTTTGCTAACCTGCAAATGTGGAGAAGGAGATATGGAGGACCAAACGCTTGACCTAAAACAAGGAATTCTTTGTAAACGGAAAACACAAATAAAAGGTTCGGAGCTGGTTTACATTACTTCTTCCATGCATACTGGATATTCTCCCTGGATATTACTATATTATCAACCTATGTGCATGCCTCCGACCTGCTGCATGCCTTATTACTTTGCAATGTCGTCATACTATTTAACCATGACTTCTATTTTCATTTTTTGTAGTGCTACATCTGAATGCCTCATACAAGTTGCATATGTTGTTGAAGTAATATATATGTACTTCTTAATGAATATGCAACATTTTGTTTTGTTGTTTTATGATTTTATGATGTAGAATGCATCATTTTGTTTACTGAATCCACCAACTATTCATGTGGCTTCCTGTGCCTACTCGTGTTTTCGAGATAACAAATGTTTGTTTTAACACACTATGTATTCTCCCTTTGCAGGTTCTTGCTTATGCACAACAATCAAGAAAAATGTAACTATGAGCAAGCTGCTCTTGTAGAAAGGATGCAAGAGTTTAAATTTTTTGTACGACATTACTCACATGTTTGAGTGCACATTTCACGTCATTCCATCAACCTTCCTTGTTATAATTTTGTAGAGTGTTTATTCTAACCAACAGAGCAGCACCCCACCGAGCATGGCTCTGAGGTGCTCAGCAGATTGTTCTCTTCTCATTATCATGTCAATTTGTTTAGCTGTGTCAAGTGTTGCATCTTTCCCTGTTGTAATGAACATTGGACTGAAATCTTTGAACTGTGCCTGATTTAGAACATTATTGCTACTGTTTATTGATGTAATATTTGTATTCTACCTGACCTTTAGAGGCATTCCAAATAGTGCCTCAAAATGGTACCATTGGAGGCACTAATGTAAAGTGCCTCAAATAGTATACTTGTAGAGGCACTCAATAGTGCCTCTAATGCCACCATTAGAGGCACTCACAACTGCCTCTAATGGTAGCATTAGAGGCATTTTTCAAAACTGCCTCTAATGCCACCATTTTCAGGCAGTAAAAAGTGCCTCCAATTTCTAATATTTGTGGCACTAAAAAGTTCCTCTAATAGTATCATTAAGAGGCACTAAGAAATGCCTCTGAATTAGATTTTTGGAGGCACTAAAAGTGCCTCAAAAGGTAGCCTTTCGAGGCATTATTTAAAAATGCCTCAAAAGACCTTTGCCAACCGTAGTAAATGCAGCACTTTCTTTTTTGCCTTTAAAAACCTTTTAAGGCACTTTTTATATTACTTGAGGCACTTTTCAGTGCCTCTGAATCTACTACGTGGTGTAGTGCACATGGAACTTAGAGCTAGCATCTCTAGCAGATGCAGTAAAAAGCCTGAAACCACGAAACAAATCATTTTTTCACGATTCCCCAGTTTTATATAAAAAAACACACTTCTCCCTCCAATTCAACGGAGAGTGTCAGTTTGAAAATACGACCCTAATTAGATCTCGCAAAATTGCTAGCACCTAGAGCTGGAATTCGAACCGAACTGAGTTAGCCCGGCTCATCTTGCTCCACCTCGTTAAAACAACGAGTTAGCTTAGCATGGTTTGTTAACACAACGGGCTTGAATTTAAAACTGGACTTAGCATGCTTTGTTTAACTCGCTTAGCCGTAATGTGATTTTACACAAATTTTTTTGGGACCTGCTATAGATTCTTATTGAATTGATGCATTAGCCAACTAAATTTTCGAAATAGCCTTTAGCCCCGTTATATTAATATATAGCAACCAACTGTACCGATGAGATCATTGCTATAGATCACTACTGGGGCAAACAATAGAAATCTAGCAACGACAGTTAGACAAAAACAGAGATGACTCGCAACCGCTGCGTCCTCCGAAGAAATCCCACCACGCTACTAGCACTCTGAAGAGACAAGTACCAAGCAACCCCTCCAAAAAAGTGAGGAACGACAACGACGCTACTGTCCGAACTGGTTCTGGGTTACCCTTCAGACGAGTCCTAGGTTATGGGAGGTGGGAAATAGGTACACCCCAAACCCTTCAGGAAGAACAACGACACCCGTAGGCTCAACGTGTCGGTGTCGATGACAGAGATTTCTCCCAACCCCCGAAATACCACACCCCCGGTCGCTCCGTAACACTCTACCAAACTTGCCACCAACGAGCACATGCTACCTTGGTCTTGCAGTTACCACCGTCGTCTCACCGTGATCCATGTTAGGAGGCAAACTAAATCCGAAGGGCAAACTTATGTAAATGAGGTAGGATATACACTTCATTACACCCCTCACGTATAGTGAATTGATGGATAAGATATCCAAACAGATAGTAGAAATGAGATAGACTATATTTTCAACAATGCAATTTTTTTTTGCTATTGTCTCATCTTTCAAAAGTTTCTCTATTGTATCACGTCAGGAAGACAATATACATGGGCCAGTAGAATGGAGATGCCGACTTTTGAGAAGTTGGACCGTTTTCTGGCCATGGTTGAGTGGGAGTAGAAATTCCCATTAGTCACCATTCAGGCACTAACTAGAATAGGATCTGACCATACCCCCTTATTGTTAGATTCTGGAGATCAGGCTTTTGTTGGTAATTCTAGTCGATTTTCATTTGAGCTATCCTGGTTGCGTCAGGATGGCTTCTATGATATGATCAACAAGGATTGGAACCCAATAACCACGGGAAATTCCCCAGTGGATAAATGGCAACATAAAATAAGACACCTCAGACAATTTCTGAGAGGGTGGGCGAAAGCGCAAAGTGGAGAGTATAAAAAATTGCGAGATAAATTCTCCCTTTTGATTACAGAGTTAGATATTAAGGCGGAGTCCACTCCTCTAGATGCAGCCGAGCGGGTTGCAAAGAAGGAGGCGGATGAATGTCTTGCAAAACTTAGGAGGGACGAGGAATCAAAGTGGGAACAACGAGCAAAAGTCAAATATATACAAGAAGGGGGTAATAATACGAGATACTTCCACATCATCGCTAACGGAAAGCATAGAAAGAAAAAAAATCTTCCAACTCGAACAAGATGAAGGTACCATAGTGGGACAAGAAAACCTCAAATTTTTTATCTCTGAATATACAAGAATTTGTTTGGAGCTTCGGTTCCGAATAATATTACAATGATTGAAACTGTCACTGATGATATGCCTCAGATTTCGAACGAGGAAAATATCATCCTAACACAACCTTTTGCGGAAAAGGAGGTGTTAGAAGCAATAAATCAAATGGAACACAACAAAGCCCCTGGGCCGGATGGGTTCCCGGCGGAGTTTTACCAAAAGTTTTGGAATATTATCAAAGGAGATTTAATGGCCATGTTCTCTCAGTTGCGAGAGGGAAATTTGCCTCTGTTTAAACTCAACTTTGGTATCATTACCTTGTTACCTAAAAAAGGGGATGCTTGTCACATAGAACAATTTCGACGCATTTGTTTACTTAATGTAAGTTTCAAGATTTTTACAAAAGTTGGAACCAATAGGGTAACATCTATAGCTAGTAGGGTGGTGCGCCCTACCCAAACAGCTTTTATTCCAGGTAGAAATATATTAGAAGGTGTTGTTGTATTACATGAGACGATCCACGAAATGCACAGGAAAAAATTAGATGGTGTAATATTCAAAATTGATTTTGAAAAAGCTTATGACAAGGTTAATTGGGCCTTCTTGCAACAAGTGCAACGCATGAAAGGATTCTCATCACAGTGGTGTGAATGGATTGCTAGATTTGTACAAGGAGGAGTGTGGGAATACGAGTTAATGATGATATCGGTCATTACTTCCAGACACTTAAGGGGCTTAGACAAGGGGACCCTCTGTCACCTCTTCTTTTTAATCTTGTCGCGGATATGTTGGCAATTCTGATTGCTAGAGCAAAGAAGGATGGTCAAGTGGGAGGTCTGATCCCTTACCTAGTGGAAGGTGGGGTCTCAATCCTCCAATATGCAGATGACACAATATTATTCATGGAACACGACATTGCGAAAGCCGTTAACATGAAACTAATATTAGCCTTTTTTGAGCAACTCTCTGGGTTGAAGATTAATTTTCACAAGAGTGAACTCTATTGTTTCGGTAAGGCCAAGGACAGTCAAGAGGAGTACCGTCATATTTTCGGTTGCGAGTACGGTACACTTCCTTTTAGATACTTGGGAATTTCAATACATTATAGAAAACTATTGAACAAGGAATGGAAAACAATTGAGGATAGGTTTGAGAAAAAATTAGCTGCATGGGTGGCCAAGATGCTTTCTTACGGTGATCGTCTTGTCCTCATAAACTCAGTGCTAACTAGCTTACCAATGTTTTTATTTTCTTTCTTCGAAGTACCTAAAGGGGTACGGAAAATATTGGACTTTTACCGGTCACGTTTTTTTGGCAAAGTGATCAACTAAAGCGGAAATATAGATTAACAAAATGGAATATTGTTTGTCGACCGAAGGAGCAAGGGGGGCTCGGTATTGCGGTTCTTGACATAAAAAACAAATGTTTATTAAGAAAATGGTTGTTTAAATTGGTAAATGAGCAAGGGGTTTGGCAAGAGCTTTTAACGAATAAGTACTCAGGTGGTAAGACGTTATCACAAGTACAATCTAAACCTTTTGATTCACCCTTTTGGAAAGGCCTAATGAAAATTAAAGATGAGTTTTTTGTGCGTGGAAAATTCATTGTAGGAAATAGCGAACAAACTCGTTTTTGGGCTGATACTTGGCTAGGTAACACTTCATTAGCGAATGAATATCCTAGCCTATATGCTATAGCTTCGAATAGAGATAATATGGTGGCTGAGGTTTTGGGTTCGGTTCCCATACATTTGCCTTTTCGAAGAATTATCTCTGGCAATAATAGAACACTATGGTTGGATTTAGTACAACGACTAATGCGAGTCACGCTTTCTGAAGAAGAAGATAAGTTTGTATGGGGTCTTACGAATAATAGAATTTTTACGGTTAAATCATATTATTCTGATTTGCTAAATGGTCATACTAGGTATTTACGCAAATACCTATGGAAATTAAAGATCCCTCTAAAAATAAAAATATTCCTATGGTTTCTAAATAGAAAAGAATTATTAACTAAGGATAATTTAGCTAAAGGTCGCTGGGTTGGGTGCACAAAATGCGTTTTCTATGGTTCAACTGAATCTGTAGAGCATCTTTTCGTTAAATGCACTATGGCTAGAGATATTTGGAGGATAATTTATTTTACGTTGAATGTTTACCCTCCAACGTCTGTTGCGAATATGTTTGGCTGGTGGTTGAATGAGATTGATAAAGGTGCCAAAGCCCCCATTAGAGTTGGTGTTCCGGCCATATTATAGGCTATTTGGAATTGCCGCAATGATATTGTCTTTAACAAAAAACAATCCTTTCATTATTTGCAGGTTATCAACATGGCGATCTACTGGATACGAGTGTGGGCTTACCTACTCCCTTTGGATCAGCGGGTCAGGATGTACCCGTATGATGTCGGTTGTGCGGGCTATCTTTTGCCGGGCTGGGTGGCAACATACTAGACGTATTGATGTTTCATTTTTCCTTTTTTTAAGTGGCTGATCTTTGTAGCCACTCTTTGCGACCCTTAAACTCTTAAACTGTAAACTCTGAATACTCTCTTAAATAATTGCGGATGGATGTATGCATCTTTTTGACACAGAGGCCGGGATCCGCACCCCATTTTCTAAAAAAAATCATGACCGAATGCAAAAGTTCATTATAATCGCTCACTGCGTGAAATAGGACTCCGCCAACGCTCGCGCGTCCCAACGCCACGTGACGAGCCGTCAATTTCACATTTTATTCGAGAAAATCGGAATCGGGAAAAGGGGAATACAAATACGACCACGACGCGAGCAGCCGGATCAACCCTTCGCAGTTGGCACCTCGTATATCTTGTTCATTAAGCAATGACGAACAATAACCATACTATTGAGTCCTCTTGTGGTGTTTGGTCGAAATGGAACGGGGGTTGAGGAGCAGGGTTTTAGGGCTTAGCAATGAAACTTACTCGTTTGCTTTATTTGTTGAGGTAGTGTGAACTCACGTTGCTTCCTGATGAGTCGTCTAAACTGAATATGTGACATGTGAACTCGCTTTCCTAGTTTACTTTATTGTTTAATTTATGGTGTAACACATCTCACCAGTTGTCTGTTCCATATATGCCATAGGAGTAGCACTACTACCTTTCGAAATTATTTATGTTCTTCACTCCACCATTGTATGATGATTTTTTTTGTTTTTCAGAGGACACAACCAGAAGAGGCAGAGCCATGGGCAACTCAGCCACGACTGGTTCATCATGTATGTGTATCTGTGTTTTAACTCATAGGTTGCGTCTTTCATAAGAGTAAATTTTGCAAACTGACAACATGAGCGGTCGCCATAACACAATTTTCCGTATTTGTTCTTTAAAAAGGTGTGGTAAAGATCTGTAGAAACATCTGAAACTATGATTTTGCGAGATTTACTGCTTTTATAGACAATTCTTCTTATTTTTTCATGGTGCTATTTGTTTCTGTACATAGAAGTATTGAACATTCTGCTTCTTTCTATTTTTTCTAGTGGATATGGTCGCCTGCTTTCTTTTTATCTACTCAATTTAGCCTGCTTATATGGAACTGCAATATTCACCTGAATTTGCTTGTAGTATGTATGCTCTCCCTTCCTCTCTTTTTTCTGGACTTGAGAGTTATTTTTTCTTTACACTAACTTGTGAGTTGTTGCTCTTGTTCACATTCCAGATCCTGCGCTGGTGGGGAAGACCCATGATCCAGGCTTTGTATGGAAGATTCATGGCTTCTCGAACCTAGTTAAGTGGGGATTTCTGACAACCAGATCTGCCTCTTTCCACTGCTCTGGCTATAAGTGGTAAGCACCATAATCGCTGTTAGTTGTAGTTATGAGGCATACCGAGCGGTACACACTATTCATCAACCATCTGCATTTAGGGGTGATATAGTATTCACTGGTTATCCATCTAAAGTATTGTTTAAGAGATGGATTAGTCAAATCAGCAATCACAATCCCATAACCATTAAGAAGCTAAATATTGATAGGATGTATGAACTGAAGAAATTGGTGTTCATTTTTATTTCAGCTGTTAGTTCTACTAATACTTATCTTTTTGCTATTCAATTTATTTACCAGGCACCTGCTGGTGTCTCTATACCCTAAAAGTCCTTGTGCTATAGCTCCATATGTTGCTGTTTCTCTTGGACTGAGCATAGCAAGCTTGGACTTGGAGCCAGATTACATTATTGAGGTAGCATTTGAGCTGTCAATGTACAATCATTCCGATGGAATGTATCGTGGATGCACAGGTACTATTTTCAAATTGTTACACATCCATCCAGCCTTACAGCTGGGATTTCTAACCCCCAGTTTTCTAGAGTTTATTAATTTGAGCTATAACCCCCTGAAGATTGATTTACATTGAACATGATATGTAAACCCTGTCTTTAAAATTTATTTTTTATGAGAAAATGGTATATGATAAAATCTTTTGACCTAACTATTGACTAGTTTATTTGTATCGTTTTGCCATTTAGGTAATTCCTTTTCTCTAATCTTCTTATCTTTGCATGCACGAAGGGAGCTACTACTACAGCGGTCTGGATACGAAGTCGGACGTGGAATACTTGATTCCTCTTTACACACTACTAAAATCATCTGATTTTCTGGTTGATGATTGCTGTGTTGTTGGTGCTAAGATACTAAAAGTTAATCTCTTATCTTCTCAAAATAATGGCATTCTGGTTCAGAAGAAGGCTACCACAATTCAGAATCTCTTCATCCAGAATCATGGATTCATCACAGGGAACTTCAACTTGAACATAATGAACTTTCTTGAATCGAGCACGAGGGACTGTATCTGTTCTCCTACAGATGAATTTGATGGACACAAATGGTATGTATGATTTAGATAAATCATATGCATGCATTGTATACCATCTATTGTATATATATATATCCTCATATCCCGATACCAGAATAAACTTCTAATTCCTAGTGGCTAAACACGTGTTTTTCAATATTGATGGTCAGCTGTCTCTGCAATCAAACGTTTTAGGGTAATGTGTTAGCATGGAATCAAACACTAGTAGTTCTTATATTTTTACATATATTCAGCTGCATATTCCAGTGTGCTGAAATTAACAAAATTATTGAAATATCTCTTCTGATGTTATTAGTGTTATATATGTTCTATTTCATCTCATAGGTTCATATTAACGGGTTGAACACATTCATTCCCAGGTATCTTAGTGTGTATCCAAATGGTGACCGGTACAGTAATAATTGCCTCTCCTTGTACTTATGCATGGATGCCTCCGACGATGAGCTCAGTCCTGCATCCGGAAGAGCTCTTGAACTGAGACTTACCATTGTGGACCAAAAGCATGGGAAACACTTAACTAAAAAAATCCCAGGTTCGGCTTCCTCCTTACTTCCTTAGCACCTATCACTGCACCGTGAAGTGATCACCGTCTTTTTTTACCAGTCGATCTGACCTTGCCGTCATGACAGGTCTCGTCGTGTTTGCGGGTAAAAGTCGTTGGGGACTGTCTGACTTCATTCCACTCAGCAAACTCAGGGACCTATCCAGGGGCTATCTTGTAGGATCGAGCTGCATTTTCAAGGCAGATTTCACTATCATTGGATCATCCAATTATGTTATGTCAGTGATCAAGCATGATGGCATAGAAAAACAAAAAACCATTTCCGAACTCGAATAGGTGTAGTTATATCAGTCGAATACTTGGTGTTTTTTTTTTTTGAACCACAAATACTTGGTGTTTGTTGATATCGTCGATTATGTGTAGGCCCTAATTGTGCAGTAAGTGTCAAGTGCTCTTGGAAACACAGCAGTGGGTGAATTTAAAGTTAAAACTGCTGGACTCTGTTGTTTCTTGCAGCCCGACCAGGCGAAGTTATGCACTGATGAAGAAAACTACCCCAACTCTAGAAAAGGTAATGCTCAAATATCAGAATTTGCTTGTTATTCCCCTCTACTCTGTGCTTTATGTTTTAACAGAGAAGAAAATCATTGCAGGCACGTTAGTCCCTTCCAACACCGCTACGATTTGGTTAGCTCTTGTCAACACCGATGAATCTGGTGCGCTGAAGCTTGGTTAGAAGGTTATGTCCCAAATAAAAGCTCTAATGTTGCTTACTTGTTAGACGTCCATAGAATGTACACGCTGAGTAATTCTGTAGTTGCACCTGAGTTGGTTTTCAGGTACTAGCGACTTGCATTGAGCCTGTCTTGGCTGGGACAAGTCCGAGAGAGATCTGAACATTTTATTTGGTTGTCTGCATTGCATAAGAGTGGGAATGAACGCCTCGTGTTAGGTTGCATGCATTAGTGACTTAGTGTCGTCATCTGCTTGGCTGCATTAAGATGATTGTGCTCTCTGCTCACCTCTTTATAGCACGGTAAACTTGGCTTCTTTTTCTTCTACAACCTCACCCTTGCAAATACTTCCTAGCTACTCCCTCTGTTTTTTAATATAAGATGTTTTAGCTATTGTACATGTTATCTAGATACACACAAAAATGAGTGAATATGAACACTAAAATATGTCCAGATACAAGTTTGGAGTTTTGGACATGTGAATGTGGGAAAAGGCTAAAACGTCTTATATAGGTAGTAGTAGCTAGGTCGTTTATTACTATAACTAAAATGAATTTAGAAAAGATGGGATTGTATGTGACAAATTTCTCGAAAATTGATCTTTAAGAACTTCAAACGAAAACACAAAATTGGAGAGCTAAGGCTGGAAAAGTGGGAATCGTTCATAAAATGGAATCAGATCGTCAATACAAATCTTTTTCATGTAGACACCGTCACGAATCTAAGAACTGGTGCAAATATAGGATGATCGAAACATGAGTATAGTGAGAGAGATAGTCATCTACTTCAACTCATAACCACTCTGGCTATGATTCTCCAAATAGAAAATTTACAGATCGTGCACCAAGAATTTGGGAGGAAGCCACAACATTGCAGAGCTACGTTGAAAGAAACTTGGAATCAGTTGTTGGAATATAATAACATCGTCACGTGTAGAGTCCATCACAAGCCGAAGAAAGATGAAAGTGGTGCAACGTTATGTGCCCGGGTTGTATAATATAATTGTATTGCTAAAGCCAAGGGACGCACGCTTTGCATCTATCTTGTATCGTTTGGGTCCGTTTTCTCTAGAAAGAGCCATTTCAGTCATTTTCTCCAGGTCATCGCTGAAGGCCGCTCTATTTTATTTGTTGACGAAAATAGAGTCGGAGCTGTTTTTCATTGATGTAAGAAGGAGAGTACATAGTACATGACAAATTGCTTAAGAGCTACAAAGCCATTATGAAAGATTAGTCTGGCTCTTTAGGTCTTTCGAGCAAGCTGTGGACACTGTGAGGACCAGCATCATGCCATCCTCTTCGAGCAAATCTGCAAGCAGCAGTTTATGTGGCCATCCTTTTGCCGTCTGTGGATAATTGTAAAGTCTTGAGCCCTCAGGGCACGAACAGTGGTAGCAGTAGAATACCACTGCCTCATGACATCCACGTTGGTTGGGAGATTGAAACCACACCCCAGCCAATCACAATCACCAAACCAAAGTCTGCTCTGTAGGGTCTACGGTATGACGCACACACGACACGGCTCTCCCATCTTTTCTGGCCGTTTTTTGGATGAAGCACCTACCTCCTGCAGAGGAGTCAGTTTGGCTCTGCAAGCGCTAGCCTTTTTACCTCACTCATCCAGATCACTCTTTCTCCACTGTGTACACGCGGGGCAGCTGTCCAACCTGCAGCGTTGGACGTGCCCTCAAATTGCGTGGCGTTGGCAAAAGCAGTCGTGTAAGAACCTGACGTCGTCCAACGCCAAGTGACCGAATCAGCTTTTTTTTTTTTTTTGAGAATAAAGTGACCGAATCAGCTGTGCCTGGCGTTAGCACCACAGTGCTATTCTTGTCCCATTTAAGCAGCCCACGGGCCTGACTCAAGGCCTCATTCATGCAACGCCTTTCTGCATTAGACGGCCTTTCATTAATAAAGAGCGAGCAAGTTACTCTAAAGAAAAACTACAGTACTACCATAGGGAAGGTGGCTATCCATAGCATCAAGGCGAGAGATACCATATCCTTGACTTTTCACGGAGGTGCAATGTCAAATACTCCCGAAGAGAAGTTCAACAAGTTACACTCTTCCAAGGGCACTTCGATAGAGAGATCCTTTCATGTGTATCATTTGGATAGTGGCAATATAGAAATAGTGAGACATACCATTGGTAGGCAATATAGAAGACACCACGATTTTTATATATCCGTGGATACAACAATTTATAGGCATCTTTTGGTCCATGATTTTTTAAAGTGTTTGAGCTATTTAAGCGGAGGCATCACCGTGAAACGTTTTGATTGAAGTGCACGCATGAAAATGTATGTATTTTAGATATTTGAATATCTTTTAAAATGAAAGACCGACTAGAAAAAAACACCCCTCCTATTTAATGTCCTTAATCTAGACTCAGAATTGAATGGTTGTGCCAGTGTTCCTTTTGCTACTACTTCAGGATTTATTACTTCGTAAACCCCGGGGGCAATATCCTTGATGGGAACTCCGCTGATCCATCTATTCGACCAAAACACGCTGTGTTCTTCGTTTCCTACGACGACCATAGCATCAACATTGAAGAATGCTCTAATTTCCTCATCCTCTGGAGTCACAAGTTCACATCATGGTCTCTTTTCATTTGTTCGCCAATTCCAAGCCCATATAGTGTGAAATGCCTTGCTAAAATAACAGATTTAAAATGCCTAGTCCACCAACAGATTTCGGCTGACAAACCGTAAGCCAATTAACCAAGCATTTTCCCCCTTCGACCACTTCTATTCCTTTCCACGTAAAAGCCCGACTGACTTTGTCTATGACCATGAACACCCATGCTGGAGGTTCCATGGATAGCAGACCCTAAAATTGCTATTGCAGTTAGCACCGAATGCACAAGAATAGGTCTCCCTCCATGTGCAAGCATGCAAATGTGCTTTAATTGTTATGCAAATATGCTTTAATTATTTTTTTTAAAGTGAAAATGGGGCGGTTCCCTATTTGAATTGATACATTGTGTATTTTATGGGTATATTTGAATGTACAAAAGCTCAATTCAATGTTCAACAGCTCAAAACTTGCCATCAGGTTTACACGACCATTTCTACAACATGAAAATAAATAATAAAGGATGAAGTCAAACAAATGATGCAGCACAGAACATCGTGAGCTCCATCTGCAGCAGTCAGTGTGGCAGTCCGCCATGATCGGATCAAGATCCCAGTTTTATATGCTTCGAGGAACTATAAGATTCTCGAGACATGCATGCAACATCGCCGATAGAGAATACGGTTGGCCACTCAGAAAGAATCAAGAATGTTACTATATAAACATGTAATAATTAATTAACACACATCAACGCTTGGATGGATCAACGGACACACACACACGCACACATCTATCTGTCTGCCGCGACTGAGGAGGATTAGTTACTCGACGCAGTAAAAAGAACAGAGCAAAACCGTAAGAACAGAGGTACATTTTGTAGCCGATTTCAAGGGGAGAGGAGGCCGTCGTCCTCCCGGTCCCGCCCGACGGGTGGATGGATGGATGTGTTCTGTTAAGCTGGTTAATTTCTTCTCCTGGTCATGGACACGGCGTTGCCCTCGAAGAGCTCTTCGATGATGCCCTCCAGGTCCTCTCCGCTCAGCTTGATGTACTTCTCCGTCTGCCTCCCGGCGGTGAAGTGCTGCGAGAAGCGGCCGAGGAACGACCGGTACGCCGGCACGATGACGGCGGCGATGGACACCCTCAGCTCCGACTGCAGCTGCTCGTCGCTCACCACCCACGCGCCCTGCGTCCGCTGGATCTCGTCCATGGCGGCGTTGAACTGCTTGAACCGCTCCTTCAGCACCGGCTTCGACACGTGCCCCTTCACGGTGATCCCGCCGTCGTCGCGGAGCACGTTCAGCACGCGTCCCCACGTCTCGCGCTGGTAGTTCTTGTGGTACTGCCGGAGGTCCGTCGACCGCTTCCGCGCCCACGCCTCGCCCACCACCGCGTTGATCTCCGGCGACCCCCGGATCTTCTGCAGCATGTACCGCCCGTTGTTCATCAGGAAGATGCTGCTCAGCGCAAGGTCCTTGTACAGCTTCGATTTGGCCTCCAGGTTCCCGTGGAGGAGCTCCATCACCTCCATCAGCTGCGCCGCGAACGGGTTGCCGCTCTCGCTGTCGTGCCCGGGGGCGTCGTCCGAGTCCGGCCGGTGGTGCTCCCGGAACACCTGCTCCAGCGTGTTCTTGTACTCGCACACGTACTTGAGGTAATTCATCAAGTAGCGGGTCAGCGGGTGCACCGCGCCGCCCGGCACCGGCTGCTTGCCGGCGTCGGCGCGGATGGAGCTCTCCAGGTCACAGAAGATGGCGGCAGCCGACTCGCCTAGACGTGCGCGCACGGACGCGAGCTCCGACTTGAGGTCGGCCAGCGCGTCGGCACCATTGTTGCTTTTCTCGCCGCCGTTTTCCGGTGTCGCGTAGGAGGAGAGGTACGCGTCGACGATGGGTGCCCCGTCGCGGATGGCCTCGTACATGTCGAGCACCTTGAAGAGCTTCTCGGCCGCGCGCTTGGTCATGGCCACGGCCTCCGTGAAGTTGAGCATCTGGAGCATGGCGCAGCGTGCGAGGTCCGCGAAGATGCCGCGCCCGAGGGCGGCATTGGTGCCGGCGAAGACGCGCGCGCAGAGGTCGTGCTCGGCGGACAGGCCGACGTTGACGGTGTGGCGGAACGCCTTGATCCACGTCCCGATCTCTGTCTCGAGACCCTCCCACGCCATCTTCGCCACGTCGTCGATGCTCGCCTTCTCGTACCCGAGGCTCAGCAGCCCCGCGTCCAGCGCATTCCGCCGCGCCACAAGGAACACCTCTGTGCACTCCGTCTCGTACCCCGCCGTGACCATGGCGTCTACCATGGCGCGGAGCCGCTCCACAGTCTCCGCGGGGAACGGCTGTGATGCATCGCCGCCGCCGCCACCGGCGATCTCCGTGGAAGGCATGGCGCACCGGTCTGACTCGGCGCCGGCGGCATGCCCGAACGATGGCGGACGCCTCATGTTCTTGGCGCTGGCGCTGCCGGGGTCGGTGGCGTGGGATATCTTGGCGACGAGGGGGTCCTCGAGCATCGCGTGGAACTCGTCCTCGACGAACGTCATCGCGCGGTGGAGCACGCCGGTGACGCGATGCACGCCGATTGTGTACCGGACGGCCCCCTCTGTACCATTGCCGCCGCCCGTCGCGGTGAGCGAGGTCGCGAGTGTGGAGATGCGCCTGATCGCGGCGAGGAGCGGCGGCTCCTTGCCATCGTCCCCGGACGCCCACTTGTCTTCGTCGCCCTCGGACTGCGCGATCTCCACCTCCACAGCGGAGGCAAACCTGTCGAGCGTCACCTCCGAGATGCTCAGCGGCGCATCCCCGTCGCGGCTAGCGAGGAAGGCGTCGATCTCCGCTGACAGCTCGGCGAGGTTCGGCTCTTCATGCACTGGCGGCGCCGGCATCTCGCCGTCCACGGCGGCGGCGTCGCCCTCTCCACCGCCCCCTGCCGCCTCCTTGTCCTTGTCGGGGGCGGCGGCCGCGGCAGCGGCATCCTCGGCGTCCTTCTTGACGCGCTCGATGTGCTCGGTGAGCTTGATGGCGCCGAGGGAGAGGTTGCGGCCGAGCTTCTCCTCGCGGACGGTGGCCTGCGAGAAGCTGCTCGACTTCTGCGGCACCATCACGATGGGTATCGGTATCCTCTCCATCTCTGGCGGCTAGCAGCGACGGAAGCCGATAGAGCTCCGTCCAGCAATGGCGGATCGGATGCCCCTGCGCGCGCACGACGACGCTTCGGGCGTGCAATGGTTCGTGAGGGCATGCAATGGTAGAGAGAGAGGATAGGGAATGGAGGTGGTGTTAGAGAGAGAGTAGAGGTGGCCCGAAGTTGAGGGACGCATGATTTGAAAGAGTCTCCTCCTCTTCTCCATCTTATTTTAGATAAGCAGAGTTTGCTAAAGAAAGCAGAGGCATTGCTTAATTTGTTTTGTGTTTTTTCCCTGCCCGAATGGAGGATCTTTGATCTAACCTTAGCCGGGAATTGCCCATTCTCGCAACGGTGTGCAAATGTTCAATAGAGATTAAAAAAAGTACATTCTGAAGTCCGAAATCATTAACGTGTCTCCGTCGATTATTAGGCCCGGGACACGTCTAAGGCCCGTTCGGAACGAAGGAAAACGATAGGAATTTCGAAAGATAGGAGCACTAGTGGGGAAAGGCTTATAGCCACCATGATACCGATGGCGAACTTCCTAAACCGTGCGCCAGTAAAAATACCGCTGGCGAACACGGAGCAGCCACCGCCAGCGGTAAAACTACTACAGCCGGCCAACAACTTAAACTGTTCGCCAGCGATAGCGTCGGGCTGGGGGTGGCTGTGACCGTAGCATACCGCTGGCGAACGAAATCCATGTTCGCCAGCGGTAGCATCTGTAGCACTGGCGAACAGGCAAAGGCGTGCGCCACTGGTTTGTCGGCGGCTGTATCCTGCCTGCCGCGGCTATAATGGCCACTACCTCTGGTGAACAGAAACGACGTTCGCTGGCCAGCGGTACAACTGCACCACTGGCGAACAGAACACGTGTTCGCCAGCGTTAACCTGGGACCAGAGCATTAAAAAGCTCCAACCACCTCCTTTCCCCTCCATTACTCCTACATTAACTTCTCTCTAACTCGAGCTAACCCGATTTATTGCTCTTTCCCCCCTTCTTATACTCCCTTTTTTGCCAATAGAATCTAGATTTTTTGATAGATCTAGCTAAACCACTCCCCAAAACCACTTTCCACCAAAAATTTCAATCTCAAAACCCTCCTATATTTAGATACTAGTTAGACCCTTTTGGAGCAATCCATAGCCATTTTGTCGGTGGTCTCGCCTTGGTTATCTTGTCTTGTGTGTATTGAATCAAGGTAGAGCCCTATTGGACGAATTTGTGTGAAATGAACACTATATATATGAATTTATGTGAAATGACAAATTTTGACATGAAGTGGACTAAATTTGTGAAATTTGTGATGAAATGGACACAATATGTGTGAAATAGGAGGGTGATGCCGATTTTTTGCCGAAATGTTGATTCATTTCCGTTTCGGCAAATTTCGCTACTCTTTCTTAAATATGACCTCTATATATAGAAAGATCATGCCGATTTTTTCGTGAAAAGCGGTATATGTATGGTTCTCGTGAGTTTGTTCTATACTTTGCAGGCGATCGATATAATGGCCGTCATGAGTGAAGCTGTAGTGAACAGATATCTAAAACACGCGACAGAGGACATGTTTCGACATAACCGCACAGAGATAAGATGTCCATGTCGAAAATGCAAACTAGTGGGATTATTCAACCCTTTCTCCGGAAAGTTGCTAGAGCACCTGCTAATGCGTGGTTTCATGGATGGCCACACTCAATGGTTGATCAATGAAGATGATGAAGGCAATGAGGCACCGGCGACAGGAAATGATCATGATCATGAAGGGGGTCATGAACATGATCACAACAATGATAACGAAGAGCCTCCTGATAATGATGGAGATGAGGTGGCAGAAGAAACAGCTATCGAAGACGACGACACGCACACGCCATTAACTTCACTCGTGCGAGATCCTCATGTCCAAGAACTTCTTCTAAAGAAGACCACTAACTCCATATCAGCTGCCAGAGAGCAATCTAAGCTGGCGCAACTCGAGATAGATGCAAATACTCCATTGTATGCAGGTTGCGGCGCGAAAGATTCCCGTTTGAATGTTGCGCTGAATGTTTGCAGATGAAGGCAAGATACAAATGGACCGATGTAAGCGTCGATGCTAGTCTGGAATATTGGCAAAATATCCTTCCGGAGGAGAACACCTGTCCAAAAAGTTGTGATAAGGCCAAGAAAGTCGTTTGCTCTTTTGATTTACCGCACGAGAAGTTTCACGTGTGCATCAATGATTGCTACATTTATCGGAAAGAGGATGCGGAGAAGACAAAGTGTCCAGTGTGCGACGCCGCTCGATACAAGTAAGGAAAGAAAGCTCCTCGAAAAGTTGTTTGGTACTTTCCGCTGATTACCCGTCTCCAGCGGTATTTCACGGACCGTAAGGAAGCTAAGATCATGCGCTGGCACGCGGAAAGAAAAAAACAAGTGCTCAAAGATCCAAAGCGTAATGAAAATATAAATCTGACACACCCTTCAGATGCAAGTCAGTGGAGAGCAGTAGACGCTGAATATCCAATCTTTGGAGCAGATCCAAGGAACATCAGGTTGGGTGCGAGCACCGACGGACTTAATCCGTTTGGCAGCCAGAGCAGCACACACAACACCTGGCCCGTGTTTGTATGGATTTACAACCTCCCCCCGGGTTCTGCATGAAAAGGAAGTACATTCACATGAGCATGCTAATCCAAGGCCCGAAACAACCTGGAAACGACATCAATCTGTATCTGAAGCTACTGAAAGATGAGCTAGACACCTTATGAGCCGAGGAAGGTGTAAACACATGGGACGCCATCGCAGAAGAATATTTCCCTATGAGAGCTGTTTTGCTCTGTACTGTGCATGACTTTCTTGGATACGGATATGTCGCAGGTCAGGTGTGCCACGGACATAACGGATGTGTGAGGAAACGACATCAATCTGTATCTGAAGCTACTGAAAGATGAGCTAGACACCTTATGAGCCGAGGAAGGTGTAAACACATGGGACGCCGTCGCAGAAGAATATTTCCCTATGAGAGCTGTTTTGCTCTATACTGTGCATGACTTTCTCGGATACGGATATGTCGCAGGTCAGGTGTGCCACGGACATAACGGATGTGTGAGGTGCATGGACGATCCGACGTTTCTCCAGCTTCCGAAAGATCCCGGATCTTCGAAAACCGTCTACATGGGCCATCGAAGATGGCTACCGAAGAAAGACCCTTGGAGAAGGCGTGGAGACCTCTTCAACAACGAAGATGAGCCTTGGGGACCACCACTTCAGAGGTCTGGGGATGAAATCTTAGAGCTACTGAATGGTTGGGAACAGTGCCCTGTGCCGGGAAAGAAGCGGAAGGCACCAAAACCTCTCCTGGGTGTATGGAAGACGAGGTCCGTGTTTTGGGACTTGCCGTACTGGAAGATTCTCGGTACGCCTCATTGCCTTGATCTAATGCATATCACGAAGAATGTGTTCGAGAGTTTGTTTGGCACTCTGCTCAACATGGCGGAGAGAACCAAAGATGGGCCGAAAGCAAGATATGACCTACTTCATTTCAATATGAGAGAAGAGCTTCATGGTGGTCGACGCCCAACGGTTCCTGATGAGACAGAGGAGCAGGACGACGGTCCTAAGGCCAAGAGGGTGAAGCTGAATGACAATTACTGCCCCCCTCCTGCTTCACCCTAAGTCAAAAAGAGATCGAACAATTGATGAAATGTCTTCTAGAAGTCAAAATTCCTATGGGTTATGTTGGACTGCTAATAAGATTTCTAGACGCGGCCAAACAGAAGTTCAGCGGGATGAAGTCTCATGATTGTCACATGAGGATGACGCAGATACTCCCGGTTGCGATCCGTGGGATAATGGACAAACACGTCCGTGAAACCCTGTTTGGCCTCTGTAATATTTTCGACGTGATCTCTAAAAAGTCGATCACCCTCAAGCGACTCACAAGGATAAAGGAAGAGATTGTCGTGATCCTATGCGAGCTTGAAATTTACTTCCCTCCCACATTCTTTGACATCTGTGTGCACTTGTTGATCCATATCACGGATGATATCATCCATCTGGGGCCGTTGTTCCAGCACAACATGATGTCGTTTGAAAGGATGAATGGGGTCATCAAAGGTTTCGTACGTAACAGGGCTCGTCCGGATGGAAGCATCGTTCAAGGATTTCTCACCGAAGAGTGCATTTCTTTCTGCACGAATCATCTGAACGTTCAGGATCCGGTTGGTTTGCCAGGAAACAAGCACATCGGTAGGCTAGATGGAGCAGGTCACAAAAATGGCCGGAGGGACTTGCATGTGGACTTTGCTTGTCGACGCGCCGACTTTAACAGGGCAAACTTAGTGGCTCTACAACACATTGAAATGGTCGATCCTTGGTTGAAAAAACACCAACGAATGATTGAGAAGAAATATACTGACAAAGGCAAGCAGAGGACTGAAGGAGAAATAATCAGAGAACACAACTCCTCTTTCCTTCGATGGTTCAAAGAACACCTTGTCGCTAATCCTCCCTCGATGAGTTCTGCAAAAGGAAAAATGTTATACACATTGGAAAATGGCCCCGCGCCCAACCTCGATACGTTCCAAGCTTATGATATCAACGGGTACACATTTTACACGGAAGCAAAGGACAAAACTTTCGATTATCAAAACTCAGGGGTAACAATGGAATCCTACACCGGTGACGAGCTATTAAGATATTACGGAAGGATCGAGGAGATATGGGAGCTTAACTACTCCGGAGAAAAGGTGCCGATGTTCCGCGTCAGATGGGCTACAAGATCAACCGTCATAAAAGAAGACCAATACTTCACCACCATGGTTCTACCCGAAGCCGGCAGTTCATCAGGCGCAAACGTCACATCGCAAAATGAGCCATGGGTATTGGCTAAGCACGTGTCTCAATGCTTCTTTATAACCGACTCGTCACGTCCTAGCCGTGTTGTCGTGAGGAGATGCAAAAGAAACATCGTCGGAATGGATCGAGTCGCCAACGAGAATGACTTCGACGAGTTCGGCGACCCAAATATCGACGATGATGAAGATCATGATGATGATAAGGCAACATACACCACAAGAAGAAGCAGAACCACGTTACCTCGGCAAGGTCAACCATTCAAAAGAAGAAGTCATGATGTGGAGCTAAATTATGCGACTGCGAACAAGAAAGGAAAGAAGATTGTCAAACGATGAGAAATACGCGCATTATGTGTATCATAATTTGTATTTCTTCAAATTTTGGAAACTATGGCCGTGTAATTTGTTATGAATGTTTGAAATGCACACGAATATTTGAATGGCCATGCGAATGTTTGAATCGCACATTTGAAAAGTTTTAATTGTTTCTAATTTCAAATGTATTTGAAAAACTAAAACCAAAATAGAAAACATAACAAGAAAAAAACAAACAGATCAATAATAATAAGTAGAAATAAAAAAGAAAAATAGGACCGCTGGCGAACAACCGGCCACTGTTCGCCAGCGGTATGTTTTACCTGTATTACCCCGCGCCCACCTCTCTCTGTCTCAACACTTAGCCAAATTCGAAAACCGCCGCGCAGCTCTTCTCCTCGCCGCGACACCCCTGCCGATGCCGCCCACCGCGCCGCCGCGACGCCCCTGCTCGGCTCGCCACCCCTGCCATTCTTGCTACCACGCCGCCCCTCTGTTCTGGAGCCGCAACCGTGACGCCCACCTCGCCGCCGGAGCCGCAACCGCACACCGAGACGCCCACCACGCCGGATCCGCCCCTCCTCTCCCTCCCCCGAGCACGTGCAGGCCGGCCATCTCCCTCCCCCGAGCACGCGCAGGCCGGCCCTCTCCCTCCCCAGAGCACGCGTAGGCCGGCCTTGCTCTCCTCGACGTCGTCGGCCTCCCGCGTGCGCCGTCCTCCACCAACCCCGAGAGGTACCTCTCCCTCTCCTCCCTTCTCTCCTGCCTCCTTCTTCTTCTCCCTCCTCCCTTCTCTCCTGCCTCCTTCTTCCTCCTCCCTCTCTTCCAATTTCTGCACATCAGGTGTTCGATGAAATGTCACTGCCACCGTTAGGTTTTTTTAGGTTAGTTTAGATTAGGATTTGATCATGTTAGTGTAGATATTAGTATATGTAGACTTTAGGTTGGTTTAGGAATATTTTTTGAATTTGGAAAATTGCAAAAAAATGCCAAGTGTTGTTGTCACTGTTCTGCAATAGCTTTAAAAAGCACCTTCAATCAGGTGTTAGGATTTTTGAAATAATTGTTTCTGGTCTTTAATATGAGGTACTAACTTAGTACAATGGATCCGTGGAAGAAAAATGTCAATACGAAAAACATTTGATAATTTGGTAAGGCTCCAAAGTTGGAACTTTTTAACATAAGTGAAGATAAGTTATTGTCCCTATTTTTTGATTTTTATGAGTTGTGGATTTTTGCATGTGTATGAAATGTTGCAGGTACGCATGAGACCCTTGAGTTCGCCGGAATGTTGATTAACTTCCGTTTCGGCAATTCGGGTACTCGATATGTCCTATTTTTAGCAAAGGTCATGCCCAATTTTTTTACGAAATTTGAAATGGCTTGTGTTAGAAATAGGACATATTTGATTATTATCTATGTCCTTTCTATTATATTTGTATTATCTTTATCTTTTCTATTATATTTGTATTAACTATGTTCTTTCTACTCATTTGAAAGATGTCTCACAACTTGGAGGCCGGGGGTTCTCGGATGAGAGATGAAGACCCGATGGACCAGGACGATGATGCATATTTGAGAATGCTTGAGGATGGCGAAGCAGATGATGAGATGGAGGAATTCCATCATGATGCCGGTACTAGTGGTGCCGGCGATGATGGCACATCAAGTAACGAGACCACCGGCAATGAGACCACTACTAGTGGGGGTGGCGATGGCGGCACGTCTGGTAGTGAAGCCAAGCGTGCACGAAAGGATAGGCGTCCAAACAAGCTTAGCACCCTCCGTGACGCTGTCGATGAGGTGGACCACAAAAGCGGTGCGCCTACAAAGCCGGAAAAAGTCGCCAAAGGGTACGGCAACAACTTGGGATGCATTGTTCGAACCTTCGGCAACCTCAATACCGAAGGCATTCGGGAGACGGTGATGTCTACGCACGCTTCTATTCTCGTAGACAGTGTTGGGCCTCCAAGAGCAGAGGTTTGTAGAACAGCAGCAAGTTTCCCTTAAGTGAATCACCCAAGGTATATCGAACTCAGGGAGGTAGAGGTCAAAGATAACCCTCTCAAGCAACCCTGCAGTTAAGATACAAAAAGTCTTTATGAGAACCTGAGCATTGAAATTTGAAATGACCCTTTTCATAGCAAAGTTCACAAATAAAAGGATAGGTGGCACAAATCGTTTTACCAAGATCTCTTAAAACTTTATACCAACCTCTAGTATTTTCATTCCTATGATCGATACAATATTCATCTTCAATTTGATTAATTCCACAAGGTTTATGCATTCCACAAAAATTAACATGCTTATAAGAAATAGTATTTTCAGAAGTTTGAGCATGTTTATTACAATCATTAACAACAATTTCATTTTCCATGCAAGTGACTTTGAAAGGTTCATGATACACGTCCCAATTTTCTTTAGGAACATTAATATCAGAAGCAAAGGTTCTAAAATAATCAACAATAATATGAGAATCAAGACCATATTTAGCACTAAGCACCAAGGTTTATCGAACTCAGGGAGGTAGAGGTCAAAGATATCCCTCTCAAGCAACCCTGCAATTAAGATACAAGAAGTCTCTTGTGTCCCCAACACACCCAATACACTTGTCAGATGTATAGGCGCACTAGTTCGGCGAAGAGATAGTGAAATACAAGTAATATGGATGATTATAAGTAGTAATTGCAATCTGAAATAAAAATGGCAGCAAGCAAACATGTAGCAGAACAGGTTGTAAACGGTGTTTCAATGCTTAGAAACAAGGCCTAGGGATCATACTTTCACTAGTGGACACTCTCAACAATGACATCAAAGCTGAATAATAAATACTACTCTCAAACACTCTCTTGTTTGATGATAAACACCATTCACTGTGTAGGGCTACAAAAGCACCCTCAAAGTCCGAGTAAACTAACACCACATCGTCATAAAGGAATCACACACGGTGCGCACACTGTCACCTTCACAACCGTGAATAACCCCGGAGTTCATATTAAAGTAACCTCTAGAGTGCATAATAGATAAAGAGTAACATCACATATTCAACTAAATTGCAAAGCTCATGATCACATAAAGATCACACCATGGGAGAGAGAGATAAACCACATAGCTACCGGTAGAGCCCGCAGCCCCGGGGGAGAGCTACTCCCTCCTCATCATGGGAGTCAGCAGCGGCGATGAAGATGGCGGTGGAGTTGATGGAGATGACTCCGGGGGCAATTCCCCGTCCCGGCAGGGTGCCGGAACAGAGACTTCTATCCCCCGAAACTTGTCTTTGAAGGCGGCGGCGCAGCGGAACTCCTCTCGGGAAAAGGCTGATTATATTAGGGTTTTCACGTCGGGGTCTTTTTATAGGCGAAAGGGCGAAGTCGGTGGGCGCCCGAGGCGCCCACACCACGTGGCCGTGCGGCCAGAGGGGGAGCCGCGCCACCACATGGTGTGGCTACCTCGTGGCCCCCCTCCTACTCCTTTTCGGTGTTCTGGATGCTTCCGGGGAAAATAGGGGTATTGGCTTTTGTTTCGTCCAATTCCGAGAATATTTCCTTAACAGCTTTTCTGAAACCAAAAACAGCAGAAAACAGGGAACTGGCACTGTGGCATCTTGTTAATAGGTTAGTCCCAGAAAATGCATAAAAACCATATAAAGTGTATATAAAACATGTAGCAATGGGTATAATATAAGCATGGAACATAAGAAATTATAGATACGTTTGAAACGTATCAAGCATCCCCAAGCTTAGTTCTACTCGTCCCGAGTAGGTAAAACGATAACAAGAATAATTTCTGAAGTGACATGCTTTCACACAATCTTGATCATATAATAATGTAAAGCTCATGTATGAATGAAGTGACTCAAGACAATGGTCTATAGTTTGCTAACAAATAGACAAGGAGTAAACAACTACATCATATAAGTAAAAACTTTTCATGGATAGTACTTTCAAACAAGCATCAAAAAGATTTGCATAAGAGTTAACTCATAAAGCAATAGTTTCTAAGTAAAAGAGCATTGAAGCAACACAAAGGAAAATATAAGTTTCAGCATTGGCTTTCAACTTTGAACATGTATATCATATAGATAGTTGTCAACACAAAGAAATATAACAAGTGCAATAAGTAAGCATATAAGAATTGTTGCACATAGTTGACACAAGTGTTTGCTTCGAGGATAGAAAGAAGTAGGTAATCTGACTCAACATAAAGTAAAAGATAGGCCATTCGCAGAGGGAAGCAGGAATACAAACATGTGCTAGAGCTCTTTAGTTTTTATAGGTTTTTGAAATCATATAGAGAGCATAAAAGTAAGTTTTTGAGTGGTGTTTGTCGTTGTCAATGAATGGTAATGGACACTCTACCCCCCTTGTCAACCAGACTTTCAAGAGCGGCTCCCATTGAAGGACGTTATTTCTACCAGCAAGGCAGATCATCCCTCTTATCTCTTTTGTTTACACATGCAGTTAAAAACTGGTATTATTGCTTGGCTGATTAGATCAGAGCAAAAATGTGAAGAGAATGCAACGGTTAAAGTTGTAATTAATTGGGACTAGGCACCCCATTTGCCAGCTCTTTTTGCAAAGTTAATGGATAAGCAGTGTATATGCCACTAGTCCGGTTGGTGAAAGTCTGTCTAAAAGCAAATGACAAGGTTGATATCCGTAACACCACATACTTCCTCATGAGCTAATAAACATTAACACAACTAAGGGATAATAAGTTTTGAATAAAAGGTAGCACACGAAGTATTTGCTTGGAATGGTAGGAAATACCATGTAGTAGGTAGGTATGGTGGACACAAATGGCATGGGTTTTGGCTCAAGGTTTTGGATGCACGGGAAGCATTCCCTCTCAGTACAAGGCTTTGGCTAGCAAAGTTATTTGAAGAAAACACAAGTATAAACTATGACAACAAGACGTATATAAAAACATATTGCAAGTATTATAAAACTCTACATTGTCTTTCTTGTTGTTCAAACACATTTACTAGAAAATATCTAGACCTTAGAGATACCAAACATGCAAACCAAATTTCAACAAGCTTTACGGTAGTTCTTCACTAATAGGTTTTAACTACATGATGTAAAAGCTTAAACATGATCTACTTGAGAGCTCAAAACAATTGCCAAGCACCACAACATACAAGATAACAATCCATAAGAGCATGTATCTCTTTTCATTATACCATCTACCACATTCAGCATTTTCTGTTTCCAACTAAACACCAATCAACTTATTTGAACATAAACTCTCCAAGTATTTAACAATGAGACAAGAGAGTATAACATATGAGAACTAACAGATCTGAATAAGAGATGCATGAAAAACGAGAGCTAAAAGCATTGAAGTAACATACAAGAATACTCAACAAATATAAGTGAGGAATACGAATATTCATAAGAAAAAGCGGAGCGTGTCTCTCTCCCACAAAAGAATACTAGGATCCATTTTAATCAGAAAAAGAAAATAACAAAGCAAAAATAAAAACAAACAGACGCTCCAAGTAAAAAACATAAGATGTGACGGAATTAAAATATAGTTTCACTGGAGATAACCTGATAAGTTGTTGATGAAGAAGGGGATGCCAGGCATCCCCAAGCTTTGACGCTTGAGTCTTCTTGAAATATGCTTGGGTGACCCACAGGGGCATCCCCAAGATTTGGCTTTTTCATCTTCTTGATCACATCATATCATCCTCTCTCTTGATCCTTTAAAACTTCCTCCACACCAAACTTAAAGTAAACTTCATTAGAGGGTTAGTGCATAATCAAAAATTCTCATATTCTGCATGGACACAATCATAATAATGGTACTGGACATTAGCTACAGCCACTGGTATTTTGTGGAACAAAAAGATCCACACAAAAACAGCAAAAGAAGCAATGCTAAATGGCAGAATCTGTCAAAAACAGAATACTCCGTAAAGACGAATTTTTTTGAGGCACTTAACTTGCTCAAATCAGAAAACTCAAAACTAATGAAAGTTGCGTACATATCTGAGGATCACGCTTAGAACATATCAGGTTTTTTTAATTTTTCTGTAAAGAGTTATGAATTAAACGGTGGACAGCAGAAAAACTGTTCCTGCGCAGAAATCCAAATCTAGTATCAACTTCCTACTAGAGACTTTACTTGGCACAACTATGCAATAAAATAAAGATACAAAGGAGTTGTTACAGAGGTAAGCATGCTCCTTGACTCAAATAAAAGAAAAATAACAGAAAATAAAATAGTGGGTTGTCTCCCATAAGCGCTTTGGCATGGGTTTTGGCTCAAGGTTTTGGATGCACGAGAAGTATTCCCTCTCAGTACAAGGCTTTGGCTAGCAAAGTTATTTGAAGAAAACACAAGTATAAACTATGACAACAAGACGTATATAAAAACATATTGCAAGTATTATAAAACTCTACATTGTCTTTCTTGTTGTTCAAACACATTTACTAGAAAATATCTAGACCTTAGAGATACCAAACATGCAAACCAAATTTCAACAAGCTTTACGGTAGTTCTTCACTAATAGGTTTTAACTACATGATGTAAAAGCTTAAACATGATCTACTTGAGAGCTCAAAACAATTGCCAAGCACCACAACATACAAGATAACAATCCATAAGAGCATGTATCTCTTTTCATTATACCATCTACCACATTCAGCATTTTCTGTTTCCAACTAAACACCAATCAACTTATTTGAACATAAACTCTCCAAGTATTTAACAATGAGACAAGAGAGTATAACATATGAGAACTAACAGATCTGAATAAGAGATGCATGAAAAACGAGAGCTAAAAGCATTGAAGTAACATACAAGAATACTCAACAAATATAAGTGAGGAATAGGAATATTCATAAGAAAAAGCGGAGCGTGTCTCTCTCCCACAAAAGAATACTAGGATCCATTTTAATCAGAAAAAGAAAATAACAAAGCAAAAATAAAAACAAACAGACGCTCCAAGTAAAAAACATAAGATGTGACGGAATTAAAATATAGTTTCACTAGAGATAACCTGATAAGTTGTTGATGAAGAAGGGGATGCCAGGCATCCCCAAGCTTTGACGCTTGAGTCTTCTTGAAATATGCTTGGGTGACCCACAGGGGCATCCCCAAGATTTGGCTTTTTCATCTTCTTGATCACATCATATCATCCTCTCTCTTGATCCTTTAAAACTTCCTCCACACCAAACGTAAAGTAAACTTCATTAGAGGGTTAGTGCATAATCAAAAATTCTCATATTCTGCATGGACACAATCATAATAATGGTACTGGACATTAGCTACAGCCACTGGTATTTTGTGGAACAAAAAGATCCACACAAAAACAGCAAAAGAAGCAATGCTAAATGGCAGAATCTGTCAAAAACAGAATACTCCGTAAAGACGAATTTTTTTGAGGCACTTAACTTGCTCAAATCAGAAAACTCAAAACTAATGAAAGTTGCGTACATATCTGAGGATCACGCTTAGAACATATCAGGTTTTTTTAATTTTTCTGTAAAGAGTTATGAATTAAACGGTGGACAGCAGAAAAACTGTTCCTGCGCAGAAATCCAAATCTAGTATCAACTTCCTACTAGAGACTTTACTTGGCACAACTATGCAATAAAATAAAGATACAAAGGAGTTGTTACAGAGGTAAGCATGCTCCTTGACTCAAATAAAAGAAAAATAACAGAAAATAAAATAGTGGGTTGTCTCCCATAAGCGCTTTTCTTTAAAACCTTTTAGCTAGGCAAGGAGATTTTTATGATGCTCTCATAAAAAATGAGAGTTGAAAAACAAAAGAGAGCATCAAGAGGTAAACATCTTACACATTTAAGTCTAACCCACTTCCTATGCAAAGGAATCTTGTAATAAAATAAATTATTGAAATATAAAGCAACTATCATAGAAAGGTGAAACAAATGCAACTTCAAAACTTCCAACATAAAGAGAGGTGTTTTAGTAACTTAAAAACTTTTACAACCATATTATCCTCTCTCATAATAATTTTCAGTAGTAGAAATAAATTCAACTATATAACCACAAGAATCATTCAACTTAGATAATATAGGTACATAAAGAGGATCATTAAATTTATTTTGGAATTCATTAGCATGCTTCCCTCTTTCAAAATAGTTATTAAGATCAATATCAAGTTTAAGATCATGGTTGCAACAAAGATTTGGAACTAGAGACAATTGCAAACCACATAAGTATTTCTCAACATAAGCAATTTTCTCCCCAATGGTGTAATTAGGAGAATTCAAGAACAAAGTAGGACTCTCATGAGTAAGAGTACCATCACAAGCAGCAATTATATCATTTTTATCCTCACATAAATAAGTAACAACTTCTAAACATAGAGGATTATTGATAAGCATAGGACCATCATCTAAAGCATTATCATATAGTATATTTAAGCAACACTCCTCATTATTATCAATAAGTTCACTAGTAGCATCATGAATAAAATTAACAATATAACTATCACATAAAACATTCTTACCATGAGCCACATGAATAAAATAATTATTACTCTCCACATAAGCAAAGTTCTTCTCATTAATCGCAGTGGGAGCAAATTCAACAAAATAGCTATCATTATTATTCTCATCACCATAATCATCAAATATAGGAGGCATATTGTAATCATAATAAATTTTTTCCTCAATAGTAGGTGGACTGAAAATATCATATTCATCATTGTAATCATCATATATTGGAGGCATAGTATCATCAAAGCAAATTTCCTCCTCTAAAGCTGGGGAACTAAAAAGATCATTTTCATAAAAACTAGCTTCCCCAAGTTTAGACTTTTCCATAGCATTAGCAATAATGGTGTTCAAAGAATTCATACTAATAACATTGCTACTAGCATGCAAATAAAGTTCCATAGGTTTTTTAATTTTCTCTTCAAACACTTCATGTGCTAGCTCAAGATAAATATTATAAAGTTCTCTAATATTTTTGTTGTTTTCCATTAAGCCTAACTAGTGAAAATAAAAACAAGAAACAAAAAGATTTAACTGCAGGATCTAAAGGAGATACCTTCCAACACTTACCTCCCCGGCAACGGCGCTAGAAAATAGCTTGATGTCTACGCACGCTTCTATTCTCGTAGACAGTGTTGGGCCTCCAAGAGCAGAGGTTTGTAGAACAGCAGCAAGTTTCCCTTAAGTGAATCACCCAAGGTTCATCGAACTCAGGGAGGTAGAGGTCAAAGATATCCTTCTCAAGCAACCCTGCAATTAAGATACAAGAAGTTGATGTCTACGCACGCTTCTATTCTCGTAGACAGTGTTGGGCCTCCAAGAGCAGAGGTTTGTAGAACAGCAGCAAGTTTCCCTTAAGTGAATCACCCAAGGTATATCGAACTCAGGGAGGTAGAGGTCAAAGATAACCCTCTCAAGCAACCCTGCAGTTAAGATACAAAAAGTCTCTTGCAATATCTTTATGAGAACCTGAGCATTGAAATTTGAAATGACCCTTTTCATAGCAAAGTTCACAAATAAAAGGATAGGTGGCACAAATCGTTTTACCAAGATCTCTTAAAACTTTATACCAACCTCTAGTATTTTCATTCCTATGATGGATACAATATTCATCTTCAATTTGATTAATTCCACAAGGTTTATGCATTCCACAAAAATTAACATGCTTATAAGAAATAGTATTTTCAGAAGTTTGAGCATGTTTATTACAATCATTAACAACAATTTCATTTTCCATGCAAGTGTCTTTGAAAGGTTCATGATACACGTCCCAATTTTCTTTAGGAACATTAATATGAGAAGCAAAGGTTCTAAAATAATCAACAATAATATGAGAATCAAGACCATATTTAGCACTAAGCTCTTGAAACCTAGCAGTTTCAACACAAGACTTAATGCAATCATATTCGTAGTTTATACCTGATTCTTTACCTTTGTCATTCTCCCAATCTTCAGCATTGTTTCGAATTGTTTCAAGGAGATCCCATCTAGCTTCAACCTTCTTACTTGTGAAAGAGCCCTCCGAACAGGCATCTAGATAATCCTTGCAATGTCCTGAAAGTCTTGCATAAAAATTATTAACAATTATTTTATCAGGAAGCTCATTGTTAGGACATTTGAGTATTAATGTTTTCAGCCTTCCCCAGGCTTGAGCAATGCTTTCTCCTTCAAGAGGCCAGAAATTATATATAGTATTACGATCTTGGTGAATCTCACTTGGAGGATAAAATTTAGAATAAAAGAGAGATACAACTTCCTCCCATCCAAGAGAGTGCCTATTCTTCAACAATTTATACCAATGCGCAGCTCTTCCACCAAGTGATATAGAAAATAATTTCTTCTTAACTTTGTCCATTGAAATACCTGCACACTTGAACAACTCGCATAATTCATGTAAAAATAGCAAATGATCACCAGGATGGACAGTTCCATCCCCTACATAGCGGTTATCCATAACACGATCAATAATTTTCATAGGTATTTTAAATGGCACTATTTCTTCAGGTGGCCTAAGAATATCACAAGCATCGTTAGAATTATCACATATTGGAGCTAAAACATTATCAAGGCTGAATAATTCCTCCAAAGCTGAGGAGCAAAAATGATTATTTTTGTTTAAACTAGCTCCCCCAAGCTTAGGCTTTTCCACAGCCTTAGCAATAATAGTGTCCACAGAATTTATACTAATAACATTACTACCACTATTATGCAAACAAACTTCCATAGGTTTTTTAATTTTCTCTTCAAAAGTATCATGTCCTAATGCAATATAAATTTCATAGAGATCTCTAATTTTGTTGTTGTTTTCCATTAGCCTAACTAGTGAAAATAAAAACAAGAAACAAAAAGTAATAACTGCAGAATCTAAAGGAGATACCTTCAAGCGCTCACCTCCCCGGCAACGGCGCCAGAAAATAGCTTGATGTCTACGCACGCTTCTATTCTCGTAGACAGTGTTGGGCCTCCAAGAGCAGAGGTTTGTAGAACAGCAGCAAGTTTCCCTTAAGTGAATCACCCAAGGTATATCGAACTCAGGGAGGTAGAGGTCAAAGATATTCCTCTCAAGCAACCCTGCAATTAAGATACAAAAAGTCTCTTGTGTCCCCAACACACCCAATACACTTGTCAGATGTATAGGTGCACTAGTTATGTGAAGAGATAGTGAAATACAAGTAATATGGACGATTATAAGTAGTAATTGCAATCTGTAATAAAAATGGCAGCAAGCAAACATGTAGCAGAACTTGTTGGAAACGGTGTTTCAATGCTTAGAAACAAGGCCTAGGGATCCTACTTTCACCAGTGGACATTCTCAACAATGACATCAAAGTTAAATAAATAAACACTACTCTCAAACACTCTCATGTTGGATAACAAACACCATTCATTGTGTAGGGCTACAAGAGCACCCTCAAAGTCAGAGTAAACTAACACCAACAATGTCATAAAGGAATCACACACGGTGCACACACTGTCACCATTACAACCGTGAATAACCCCGGAGTTCATATTAAAGTAACCTCTAGAGTGCATAATAGATAAAGAGTAGCATCACATATTCAACTAGGTTACAAAGCTCATGATCACATAAAAGATCACATCATGGGAGAGAGAGATAGACCACATAGCTACCGTAGATCCCGCAGCCTCGGGGGAGAACTACTCACTCCTCATCGTAGGAGTCAGCAACGGCGATGGAGATGGCGGTGGAGTCGATGGAGATGGCTCCGGGGGCAATTCCCCGTCCCGGCAGGGTGCCGGAACAGAGACTTCTGTCCCCCGAATCTTGTCCTCGATGGCGGCGGCGCTCGGGACCCGTGGAGGAAATATTGCACACCGTGTTAGGGTTTTTAGTCTGGGGGGTATTTGTAGGCGAAAGGGCGAGGTCGGTGGCGCCCCGAGGGGCCCACACCTGGTCCTCGCGCGGCCAGGAGTGCTGCCGCCTCGGTGGCCCACTTCGTCTCGTGTTCGACTTTCTGGAACGTTCCCGATGAAAAACGGACTTCAGAAAAGAAATCGTCCAATTCCGAGAATATTTCCTTAAGTACTTTTCTGAAACCAAAAACAGCAGAAAACAGGGAACTGGCACTGTGGCATCTTGTTAATAGGTTAGTCCCAGAAAATGCATAAAACTATATAAAATGCATATAAAACATGTGATAACTTGGTATAATATAGCATGGAACATAAGAAATTATAGATACGTTGGAGACGTATCAGAAGTCTCTTGTGTCCCCAACACACCCAATACACTTGTCAGATGTATAGGTGCACTAGTTCGGCGAAGAGATAGTGAAATACAAGTAATATGGATGATTATAAGTAGTAATTGCAATCTGAAATAAAAATGGCAGCAAGCAAACATGTAGCAGAACAGGTTGTAACGGTGTTTCAATGCTTAGAAACAAGGCCTAGGGATCATACTTTCACTAGTGGACACTCTCAACAATGATATCAAAGCTGAATAATAAATACTACTCTCAAACACTCTCTTGTTGGATGATAAACACCATTCACTGTGTAGTGCTACAAAAGCACCCTCAAAGTCTGAGTAAACTAACACCACATCGTCATAAAGGAATCACACACGGTGCGCACACTGTCACCTTCACAACCGTGAATAACCCCGGAGTTCATATTAAAGTAACCTCTAGAGTGCATAATAGATAAAGAGTAACATCACATATTCAACTAAACTACAAAGCTCATGATCACATAAAGATCACACCATGGGAGAGAGAGATAAACCACATAGCTACCGGTAGAGCCCGTAGCCCCGGGGGAGAACTACTCCCTCCTAATCATGGGAGTCAGCAGCGGCGATGAAGATGACGGTGGAGTTGATGGAGATGACTCCGGGGGCAATTCCCCGTCCCGACAGGGTGCCGGAACAGAGACTTCTGTCCCCCGAAACTTGTCTTCGATGGCGGCGGCGCAGCGGAACTCCTCTCGAAAAAAGGCTGATTATATTAGGGTTTTCACGTCGGGGTATTTTTATAGGCGAAAGGGCGATGTCGGTGGGCGCCCGAGGCGCCCACACCACGTGGCTGAGGCGGCCAGAGGGGGAGCCGCGCCACCACATGGTGTGGCTGCCTCGTGGCCCCCCTCCTACTCCTTTTCGGTGTTCTAGATGCTTCCGGGGAAAATAGGGGTATTGGCTTTTGTTTCGTCCAATTGCGAGAATATTTCCTTAACAGCTTTTCTAAAACCAAAAACAGCAGAAAACAGGGAACTGGCACTGTGGCATCTTGTTAACAGTTTAGTCCCAAAAAATGCATAAAAACCATATAAAATGTATATAAAACATGTAGCAATGGGTATAATATAAGCATGGAACATAAGAAATTATAGATACGTTTGAGACATATCAGACGGCGAATAAGGCTGCGGCCACGTTACTCATCCAGAAGCTGCACGCACGCTACAAGTTCCCAACCGACTACGAAAGCCTGCATCCCCGGAAGAATATTGTGAACGCATACGCTCTCGGCAAGTTCACCAAAGCATTCTCCACTTGGAGATCGAGTGTGTGGGAGAAGGTTGATGCAGGTGCCGGTTTCGAGGAGATACATATGAAGTGGTCGTCAATTTCTGAAGATGCCTACAATGTTTTTGTCGCCAATGAAAAGCTCGCTTCAAAGAAGGCGCTTCGGGAGTGGGGCAAAGAAATGCATGACAAGAACATAGCTCCCCACAATCTCGGAAACCGCGGCTATCCGGGAAAAGAACCCATTTGGGAAAGGGAGGACGCGGCAAGGGAAGGACCCAGCCCGTACGACAAGATCGAAGACCCGCAAGCAAGAAAATTTATCAGGGCCCGATACAAGAAAGACCCCAAAACCGGTGAACTTGTCACGAACGCGAAGGTGAAGGACCTTGAACAGAAGCTTGTGGCGGAACAACAAGCTCATTCACAGGCTCAGTCAGCAGGCTCCTCAACCCAGGTCGGCCCGTGGGACAATCCGTTCCACCGGGCGTTGAGCGCGGTAAAGCAGGTGCCGCCGACTAAAGCCCCGCATCGTGGCCGTGTGTTGGGGGCTGGCATTGGCCACAGACATTCATACTACTACCCCGAGAATAAGGAGGAGAGAAAGGAGAGGAAGAGCAGCGGGGAAGCATCTATCAGGCAAGAATTGGCGACCGTCAAAGAAAACATGAAGTCGCAAGTCCAGGACACTGTGGCCGAGACTATCAACGCCCTCCTCCCTACCATCGTTCAGTCTATCGGGGAATGGTTTGAGGGAGGCAAACGAGGAGTTCCCCCATGATCAGCTTAGGCTCCAGCAACTCGATCAATGTGCAACCTTTTGTGCAAAACGCGGCCGCCAACCCTAATCCCGAGCATACACCAGCTGCCAACACTGCACATGGAGCATCACCGGTCGGCAGCGTGCCTCGTAGCAGCCCTTCCATCACTTGCACACCGACGGCCGTCCACGGTCCGTCGCCATTAGAAGAGCTCAACGCCCTCACAGCAATTACTCATCGCAAAAAGTCTCGACAAGTCATTTCTTCATTCTTGTCAGCCTCTCTAACGCCTAGCACATGTTTCCACAGGCCGACGAAGTGGGATGCACATTGCTGCTGATGGTGGACAATGAGCTCAAGGATGTGGCAAAGGTTAAAATCGTGACACTGCTTAACCGCGTGTTTCACACAGTGCCTCTGCCTGATCATTTGTTCAAGATTGTCTTGGTTCGGGTGTTCCCGAGATGCGCAAATTTGGATCCTCCGACTCAACCCCCAGCGGCCGCGGCCGAGACAGAATTGACCCTCAGCGAATGCTTGATTTGGCCCATGACATGGCCAAAATCACTTATTCGTTCTGACCCTCCTACCACCACCCCACAGCCAACTCCGAGCACTCCACCTGCAGATCCGGGGACCGACGGAGATGGTGATGACCCCAGTAACTACCTGGTTGATGACAATCACGAGCCCGCATTTTTTCAAGATAATCTGAATACACAAGACGACCGTGATCAAATGACAAGACATGTGCCTGACGTAACCGGCATCTACAAGCGTCTTTTCAACTCTCAACCAACGCCTGAAGCTCCCGATCAAGATGCTCTCAGCCAGGACACAGTCCGTGATGCGGTCAAGGAGGCGTTAGAGCTAAAGGATCCTAAGAAGGTTCGAAAAAGAAATAAGAAAACTCCACTTGAGTTCATGAGCCAGCAAGAGCCGGGGTCTAAGGCGAAGCCGCGTCGGGTTCATGACAAGATAACCATCGAGAACTGGCATTCCATCCATGAGATAGGTAAACCAATGTTGCCGCCGAAGATTCTCAAGATCGTCAATGGGGATATGCAGAACCTACATGACAGTGTTAGATATTTGGAGCAAAATCTTCTCGCGACAAAAAATCCGACATACCCGCTTTTCATGGGAAAGGTGCCGGAAGGCTGCAACTTTGTCGACAAAGATCCCGGTCATGTGCTCTTCATCACATTTGATGACATCTTCGACATGTTCCATATGAAAGAGCTCAGCCCATCCTTGGTCCGCCTGGTTGCACTAAGTATGGAGTATCAGATCCTTAGAGAGAATACCCCGAACACATCGGTAGTTGACCCCTTCTTCATGCTCGAAGGCTGGTTGCAAAGCCATGAGGGTCGGACACGGGTGACAGAATACATAGAAAATTGCTTCTTAAAGAATAAGGACATGAACACCTTCCTCTTACCTTACTTTCCCGAGTAAGTCATCAGCTATCTCTCCATAAGATTTTTTCGTTGATATCTATCGTTTAATTTCCATGCACGAAGGATAAATTGTCTCTCTGAAATGTTTTGCACATAAACAAATACGGCACCCTCATCGTCTTATACCCTAAACATTCATTTGCCGTTTATCTGGACGCGGGGAGTCTTGAGAATAAGAAGGACTACAACCACATCAAGAGGGTTCTCGATGATGCTCTCAACGGCTACGTCTACCATGGAGGCGTAGTCACAAGGTCGAACATGAGGCGAGGAAAGAGTGCATTCCGCCACAAGATCGAGTTCCCTTGCATCAAGAAGGCGCCAGGTAGTACGAGGGACGCCTGGTACGTCATCCTTCAAATGCGGGAGTACCTTATGGACGAGGAACGTCTACGATTTCCAAGCGCTATGGACGCATGGGCCAAGAACATGGCGGATGCCTCTGATGCTCAGATCCGACAGGAGTTCGGACGCATCCAGCAGTTGATTGCGCGAATAATCGTTAGGGATGTCAGCCACTCTAGCGGGACGTTCAACCTCAGGAACCAACCAACTTCTAACACCGTGATTGAAATGCTCATACAACAGCAGGGTGACAACAGACCCTTCAACTCGTTAGATGGTTGTCGCCCTTTCCCGCCAAAGCCGAAGCCGACCAAGAAGCCAACCTAGATTTGATGGTGTGTCATCCAATCATGTGTCTAACGCTCATATGATTTAGTTTATATTCTTTTTTAAATATGTCGATAATTTAATTCAAATATTCTAACACTATATATGTGTTGTGTATAGGGATGAAAGAGTGGAGCAACGAAGGAGGAGCATGAAGATAGAAGTTTGGACCCGGAAGTTAGAACCAGATGAAGACCAACTTCCTTGTGATCTACCCCCTCATCGTCATTGTGGCTCTCTCTAGCTAGGTTATATATATATATGTCTATGTGATGATTGTAATTAACTTACCTGTCTACTTGTTTTGGAAAACTTGCAACTTAACTCTGATGCTTGTGTGATGAAGAATATATTTGTAATGCGATGAACATGTTTGTAATGCATATGTGATGGATCAATATTTGGTCATTCTCAAATTATGTACACTTGTTGATTTTCTGGAATGCTGTATGAAATACCTGCTATATATATATAATCCTGTAATGCAATTTTTTAATTAAAAAATAAAATTCGGAAAACGTACTACTGGCGCACAAAATGCACTACCGCTGGCGAACAGTGCTCTGCACCGAAGGCAGAGAACACCGTTGGCAAACAAATATCCCACCGCTGGCGAACAAGTCCTATTCGCCAGCGATACCACCTACTACTGCTGGCGAACGGTAACCGTGCCTACCGCTGGCGAACAACTGTTCGCCAGCGGTATGTGCTACCACTAGCGTATTCCCACTGGCGGACGCGTGTTCGCCAGCAGTAGCCCTTTTTGGTTCGCCAGTAGTATGCTTTTCCCTACTAGTGGGACTAGTGGGAATCTTACAGGAAAATTTCCTATGGTACCGTTTGGAACAAAGGAATAGGAAACTTATATTCCTTTGAAATTCCTATGGGGTAGGCTATTCCATAGAAATTTTGGAGGAAAACAAACATGAGGTCTCACCTCATGTTTTAATCTTCCTATATGTCTACAATTTCTGTGCTTTTCCTGCGTGACAGTCAAACGACACTTTGGAAAATTTCCCGTGGTTTTGATTCCCGTAGGAATACAGGAGACATGACACCTCACTTCCTGCGTTTTTCCTATTCCTACGTTTTTACTTCCCGTGTTCCAAACGGGGCCTAACCGACGTCCGTCGGATATCGTTCCGGATCACCGTTTTATCACTTTACGACGTCCGTCGGATATTGTTCAGGAACACATTTTTTCACTTTCCGTCAACGTTTCGCTCAGAATACCACGTTCCGGGCAACGCCCAGCCTATCGTAGACCCGGGGCACGTCTTACCATGTTCTGGATCACCGTTTTTTCACAGTCCGTCAACGTATTATCTGAAATATGACGAGCAGCCGTCAAGGATCTGTTATGATTAAATTTAGTTCGTTCTCTGAAAAGTAAAATTTTATGCGACATGGGTTTGTTTGTAGGCAAAAGTTTGGTGTTTCGTTCTCTTTGGGACACATACTTCATGTGAAAAACAAACATAACGACAAAGAATAGAAACAGTTGATTATGCTAAATGAGACATGCTAGTTTTTACCATGACAGGACCAAGTCCCAAGATCTCTATTCTCGTTCCCGTCAGAAGAATTCTCGTGAGTGTCCTATGCGTGCTTGTCAAGTCCATAACGAGAATAGAGATCTTGGGACTTGGTCCTGTCATGGTAAAAACTAGCATGTCTCCTACTCTAACATTATTTAGCATAATCAACTGTTTCTATTCTTTGTCGTTATGTTTGTTTTTCACATGAAGTATGTGTCCCAAAGAGAACGAAACACCAAACTTTTGCCTACAAACAAACCCATGTCGCATAAAATTTTACTTTTCAGAGAACGAACTAAATTTAATCATAACAGATCCTTGACGGCTGCTCGTCATATTTCAGATAATACGTTGACGGACTGTGAAAAAACGGTGATCCAGAACATGGTAAGACGTGCCCCGGGTCTACGATAGGCTGGGCGTTGCCCGGAACGTGGTATTCTGAGCGAAACGTTGACGGAAAGTGAAAAAATGTGTTCCTGAACAATATCCGACGGACGTCGTAAAGTGATAAAACGGTGATCCGGAACGATATCCGACGGACGTCGGTTAGGCCCCGTTTGGAACACGGGAAGTAAAAACGTAGGAATAGGAAAAACGCAGGAAGTGAGGTGTCATGTCTCCTGTATTCCTACGGGAATCAAAACCACGGGAAATTTTCCAAAGTGTCGTTTGACTGTCACGCAGGAAAAGCACAGAAATTGTAGACATATAGGAAGATTAAAACATGAGGTGAGACCTCATGTTTGTTTTCCTCCAAAATTTCTATGGAATAGCCTACCCCATAGGAATTTCAAAGGAATATAAGTTTCCTATTCCTTTGTTCCAAACGGTACCATAGGAAATTTTCCTGTAAGATTCCCACTAGTCCCACTAGTAGGGAAAAGCATACTACTGGCGAACCAAAAAGGGCTACTGCTGGCGAACACGCGTCCGCCAGTGGGAATACGCTAGTGGTAGCACATACCGCTGGCGAACAGTTGTTCGCCAGCGGTAGGCACGGTTACCGTTCGCCAGCAGTAGTAGGTGGTATCGCTGGTGAATAGGACTTGTTCGCCAGCGGTGGGATATTTGTTCGCCAACGGTGTTCTCTGCCTTCGGTGCAGAGCACTGTTCGCCAGCGGTAGTGCATTTTGGTTCGCCGGTAGTAGGCTTTTCCCAGAAACCACCTAAGACGATAGCACAAGAGATTGGTCTATCCACTGAAGGCAATACTGGACTACGACTTAAAGCAGCAGGGGTTGTCACCACCATAACGTACACCACAAAAACTGACGACCATAGTCTTCGGCAAGCTGGGATGGAAGAATTTCCTCGAAGGAAATAATTTTACGGTTTATCAACCTGCGTTGATAATTCTTAGAACTACCAATGACCTCAGCTTGGAGGTCATGACTAAGATGCAGATCATCTAGAACATTTTCCCATATGTGCATTAGTGTTTGTTTAGTTATATATATGCATGTGGGTGTTAAATGTATGTTCAAAAGACAATGATTTATACATCTCATTCATAAATTTATGTTTCATGTTTCTATACTGTAACTGTTGTGGCTCTTGAATGTTCAGAGGAAATACCACACATACGTATAGTAAGCATGAACAATTACCATGCCCTAGTCTTGTTAATAGACTAATCTATTAAATGCATGATGACTGTGCTTCCTGGTCATGGACATTGTTTATGTCGGCATTAACAAATGGCATATTGTCGAGAGAAGAATATGGCTGGGTAGAACCAAGTTGTTGGTATGCTAAGGACCCATTATAGTGTCTTTTTCCTTAAGAAAGGTTGTTATATGATTTGTCCTTAAACCATAAGGTTATTGAGGTTGTGTTCACTCGAAGTTTTACTTTGATATTGTCAATCATCGCGACCGTCACTGGGCGATCAAAACGCTAGTCATTGGGTAACTTCAAGTATGTATGTGCATATCTTAAATGTTCTAAGATGGGAAATTAATCCTCAGTTAAAAGAGAGCTACAACCTGGTCTCACTCGGTATTCATGATATCCCATATATTTTGCAGGCAATGCACGATGAAGTTTCTTCATGTGTGATATCATCATACGGGAACGAGTAAAAGGGTACTTAACATTTGACGACATAGATAAAGATATAATGAATCAATGATTGATTCATAGGAACATATCAATGGATCTTTATCTCTGATAAAGTACATTATCGAGAGTAATGAGAATGAAATATAAGTAATCATCAGGTTCAACAGAGCATTCTTTGGTATAACAATAGTGACCATTCATGACATCCATGTTGCTGACCCTGATCAGTCAATTATAGTTGTCCGTTATCAAACCTATAGGGGTCACACACTTAAGTTAGGTCAGGTTAGTTGTGTATTATGGTTGGTCTGGATACCGAGAGAGTATCACCAGAATAGAGTTTCTACGTGATAGATATATCTTATATAAATTAGAGAGATATTATTTGTAGACATTGGATGTCTCCGGATAATAGGAATAGTTTCTATTATATTGTCGGAATTATTCTGAGGGTTTATATAAGACGGTAATATTTATCCAATGTTTTTTTACAGAAACTGGGTGTCCCGGATTATATAAACTAGATGATACCCCGCGCGTTGCTGCGGGTTTTTGTGTGAGCAACTTTGATACGCTGCATGTAAAATGCAATTCGACCAAAATATGAAAGTGGACCATTTCTCAAGGCCCGTGGGAGGGGGGGGGGGGGGGGGGGGGGAATGGAGTAGGAAGGGGGGGCGCCAATCCGAGTTGGGGAGAGTCCTACTAGTACTCCTCCCCGTGGCTAGGGCCGGCGGTGGGTGATACGTCCAAAACATATCTATAATTTTTTGTCGTTTCATGCTACTTTATACATTTGACACTTGTGTTTATATTAAGTTCATAATTTATTTTGACTAACCTATTAATAGTTGCAAAAATTTACAATGTTCTTATTTTACACTTTGATGTGTAGAAACTACTTGCAAATTGAAAAAAACCCGCAAAAAGGAGCCTTGTTGGAGGTGGACTCTAACTTTCCTGGAATCTGTCTACCCTACAGATTTCAGAGATCGCCAGCTTTAGTATCGAAGACGACTTGAACTGAAAATCTCGCGACCTAAAAAGTTGTTAAAAAATTCCATAAGAAGATTTCAAAACTAAGAACAGTCAAACAGAGTTCTGATGCGGTCTGTGGACCCTCTGTAGCGAAGTAAGAACATCTGATTACGGGAATCCGAAAATT
The DNA here is from genome assembly GCA_026929855.1 of Poa annua. Classification (NCBI taxonomy): domain Eukaryota; kingdom Viridiplantae; phylum Streptophyta; class Magnoliopsida; order Poales; family Poaceae; genus Poa; species Poa annua. Next base: position 46,111,902 of record CM049434.1, read on the forward strand.
TGTTAGGTGATTGACTCCAACTCTTACCAAACTTGTTGGATTCGTCCAAGTCACGACCCTATTGAATCATGGGGGCTGAGAGAAGACGCTAAGAAGGTTCTAAAGGTGCCCGAGAGCCCTTGGATAAAATGGGCATGCATCGGAGGGCCAAGAATGATCGTTCCAACTTATATAAAAAGAGGAAATCCTAGTTTTCGGAGGAGCCATCAAGTGGGACGAATTTGCAGCCACCAAAACCACGGTTTTGCCTCCCCCATGGACCTGATCTCAATGGGGGAAGGATCCCTACAGCACCAATAAGCCATCGAGGAAGGGGGCTAAGGGACGGCGAATCCCCTTGATGGTCGGCAGCGCAGGAGGAGCTACATGCGCCACCGCCGGCCGCCGACGCGATGTCCCCTTCTTCATCTTCACTGCCATCTCCATCGTCATTTCCATGTACCTACACCGGTCCAATTTCCCACAAACCTCTATAATCCTCTATGTAAACACAATATTTTGATGTTATAATTGTTTCTAGATGATTTATACTATGTTGGCATAGATATTTTTGTCCTACGGTTGAATTATTGAATATCTTTGGTTCATTCGAGTTGTATGTTGATATGTTAGTCTCCTTTGGTGCCCATTATTTTTATGCGTGCATAAATCATCATCATCGGGTTTTGTAGTACATGTACGAGGAAGCGGGAAGGGCTTCTAGAGTGACAGAAACATGAGAACTCGAACAGGACTTTTGCATGTATGGAAGGAGGACCATAAACTTAAGGCTATGGTTGGTAGTACCTTCGGGTGACCTTAATGTATCTTTAGTATATGCGGATGCTTGCTAAAGTTAAAATCATGTACTATATTTAATCACAAGTAGTTGAGAACAAGTATATTTTGCGTCTCCCACATAAAAATGGCATCAAAGACGATGAACCAAATAATTTTACTAATTAATCTTGTGCAATTCCGTCACACTTTCTATTACTTCTCCACACTCATGGTTCGGTTACTTAATGTTACCCTATTGTTCAAGCAACTAACTTTTACTTTCTTATTCTTTATTATCTTGCAAAACTATCGTTTCATACCAATCGATCAGAATTTCGACGGATCTCTAGGGTCCAAGGATCGTTTCACACCCGTATTATTTCTATAGTTTTATTTCCTAGATGGAGCAAACTTTCAGTGTGTGTAGAGTTGTGTCATTGGTTGACAGAAATTGAGAGAATACTTATCCTACCTTTAGCTCCTCATTGGGTTCGACACTCTTATTTATCTAAAAGGCTACAAACGATTCCCTACACTTGTGACCTATTAGGTAAACCCTACCCCCTCCCTTTTAGGAGACACACAAGTTGAGATAGGTTCTCTAGTTTTAGACAAGATCTAATTAGAGCTTTGTCTAATTGAATTAGATATTTGTTTAATTGAATTAGAGATATCCTATCTCGATTAGAGGTGCCCTATTAGATTAGACATAGAGCTAATTTGTCTCTCCCCTTCTCATGTGTTGTGATCTCCACTTTCATATACGTAAGTACAACTTAGCGCTGGAACAACGAAGCCATGGTGAACCAGCCCCAGCGTACATGTGCGAGTTCTTGGAGGGTTGACCGTTGCTCTGTTCGATCAAAAAGGTCGAGCTAAGGAGGAGATGGCGACATTCTCTCCACCATGCTTGGTTGGGAGAATCATGGAGGAGCTTCATCAACTACACTATCAACACTTCTTCCGCTTCAACGGTGTTGGTAACATGCCCGTCTAGATTTTCGGATCTTCGTATTTACTTGTATCTTCATAGTATACCTTGAAATGTTTCGTAGTATGTTAGATGGAAAAAATTAATTTACGTACACGCAACCCTAGTGGTTTTGGTGAAAATGGAACATTTACTATTTAGTTGTAGTGCTCCATTAGGTTGAACTTTGTTTATGTGAACTGCTTTCTATGAATGGAACATGGGACTAATTCTATGGTGGTTATCTGTTATATAACGTTAGCAAATATTCAGACCACCCGGAAAATGGCCCGGAGGGCATGAATATTGCTCTGTTACGGCCGGAGAGAAAACTCAGACCTTCCGCATGTCAACGACGGCCAGCAATTGCGGGCCTCTACAAAGTACGATGATTACATAGGCTGCTATTCTCGGTCGTCTCTAACGTTTCCATTATTGGCATAGGTTCTTTTTCACAGCCATTTGAGGATCAAACTCATTACAGCCGGTTCCAGGAACCGGCTCTAATGTAGTGTACATTAGAGACCCTTGGCTAGATACGCCGACTAAAATCGGCTGAGGTGACAGCTCTAGGGCCAAATCTAATGTGAGGTTTTGTACTAGTGTGTGAATTTTTTGTTTTGAAAACTACTAGTGTGTGCAACTCGATTATGTAACATCTTTGTTTAATAGGTTGGTTCAGTTAGATCTTCTTTATTAGTTGATACTATTATATCTTGTTTATTCTGTAGTATATGATCTTGTCACCAAAGAAATACCTAACCAAAAGGGATTTGATAAAACTTTTTATTTTATACTTGTGTAATAGGATCATATTTTGGTGACACTATACAAGAAAAGGAAGGGGGCTGAGGGTTTTGCCCCATATCTAGTTGGTGAAGAAGATCATTGCGGCTAGGCAAGCTTCACCACATTCCTTTGCCTTCTTTTGTCTCCGGTAAGTGAACAAGCAATTTGATTTGCACTCTTATCATTGTTTAGACATTCTTGTTTTACTGAATTTTATGCATTATACATGCACGCCCTTTTATCAATACTTGCAAGTATTGCTCAACATGAATGCACCTTGCCTTGAGAGATTAGAAAAGGTCAAAGAAGGATCAAGAAATTTCTCAAATATCCTCCTGCTCAAACGAGGAAAAAAAATCCGAAGTATCGTTCTTTTCAATTGAGTGGCCTCTACCCTTCACCTAAGTCATATAAGTGATATCCGCTGCAGGATGATACCCTGAAACAAGGAGCAAATTGGGAGAAATGGTCACCTTCCTTCTAGTTTTCGCATTCAAAATAAAGATGTAACCAAGAAAATCTTCTTTTTTGTGTAAGTTTTCATATTTGTATAGCTAGCAATTGATACTTTTATTGCAGTGTACGAATATGCAATGTGAATGAAACAAGAATGAGATTTTCTAATGGATGATGCTTGTTCTTGATATTTGCATGTTTAGCTATGTATGAATCTGAAATGAAGGCCTGAAAATTCTAAACGTGTGGGATGGATCTTCAAACACAAACGAGTAGCACTAGGAAAACGTGTGCAATAAGTTCATAAACACACACACGAAAGACCTTACTAAAGTGTGTGCAATTACAATTAAATCCAGACAACTGAATACTGATAACCGTGTGTGATAACCTGAATCATCACACACGATTTTATGATACACCCGTCTGCGATGCCAAAGCTATTAGTGGAAAATGTAAGTATAGTTTTTTTTTTGTCCCTGTAACCTAAACTTACTTAGGTCATTGCACACTACCAGCAGAAAAATGGAAACAAGCCAGTCCTCATAGGCCAAGGGAACTTGTCTTCGGCTTTGAATGAGGCCCCAATACATTTGACTATATAGTTCAATTTTGCAGGAGCAGACGAACTTGTAAATATGTGGAAAACATCTTATGTTCTACATTCATGAGTAAAAACGAGATAAAAAGATAATTCCTTAAGTATATAGGCTAGAAGCGGCCGAAAATATACCAAAAGGAATTCAGTTTTTTCTCTAGATCTATTCAGGATTCAAGATAATCACAGAGTTGATTTATTGAGCAATGGAAGGCTGAAACTTACCAATGCTCGAGACACACTTTGAGCAGCAGAATCATCATTTTCAGCCTCTTCGTTAGCAGATCCTCCGGACACGCTTCCCTCATCAGATTCTTCACCATGATATATCCAACGCGTATAACTCGGATCCATACCATGGCGAAGCAAGTCAAGGTGAATGTCCCTCCTTTTCTTGGGACAAATATTGAGATATTTTCTACATGGGCATGGGACAGTGGTGTTTCCATGAGCACCGCGAAAAGCAAAATCCAGGAACTCCTTCATGCCAGTTTGCCACTCTACTGAATCCCTATCCCTATCCATCCAACTCATATCTCTCGCCATCTAGGTTGATATTTGAAAGAGCAAACTTTTTTATCTGGCTTGAATCAAACATAAAAAACAGTAGTTCAGATATAATTTCCGCAAATTACAATAACAAAGTGATGTAGCCAAAGATCTGGTGCCGTATATAGGGCCAACCGTAATAATAACAAGAAAAATTTGATATGACAACTATATGATGTGATTTTGACACAGGAAAGAGTATATATGATTGAAGATTTTGACACCGTCAGCCGGTTGAGTACGATGAGGGCTGACCCTCCGTGACGGTGCGCAGCGCGGGGTTATTCCCGCCGGCTCGCCGGGCCACTTTCTCCACGGCCCCTGTCCAACAACATCTCTCGCCCCCAATAGTTTGAGGACAAAATTTGACTACTCCCTCCGTCTCAAAATAAGTGTCTCAATTTTGATAAAAAGTAGATGTATGTAGACATAAACATACATCAACTTTCTATCAAAGTTGAGACACTTATTTTAGGACGGAGGGAGTAATAGATTGGTTTATGCAGGATGAGACCACGAAGATTGGGAGGCTTTACACAGGCATTTTGGTTCGTGGAGGCAGAAAAACAATCTTCCCTTACCGCCTAGAGCGCAGCTTCCATCGCCGGCGACAGCGCGGTCCAGAATTTCGCTGCCGCCGCACTTGGAGAGTATAAAGGCCAAGGAATAATTTAATAGTACTCCCTCCATATCGGTTTAATGCAATTACTAGCAATTCTCTAGAACCAAGACAAAAGTCTATTAGGTGAGAAAAAATCTTAAAGACGATATTTATTGCCCAAATGACCAATGACTAGCACATGCATTAGCATAATTAATTGAAGTTTTAAATAAAACACATGATGATTGGTGTAAGGAAGCAACATGGGTAATTAAAGGGATATTAATTGGAGGTATATACATTTATAGTTCCACAACTTGTATCAGATGTATAAATTAGTCCCACAACTTGTGAGATGGACAATGACAGTCCCACAACTTGTATTGAGTGAACAAATAGGTCCCAAATCATTCTGCAACCGACACGTGGTGTTGTCAGCTTTGCGAAAAACCTCTCTATATATTTTTGTCTCGCATCTAAGGAATTGAGGCTGTCTTACACGCGGGTTCCACATGTCTGTATGTGAGAAATAAATAAAAATCTAAATTGTCCACAAAGGGAATTGAGGCTGTCTTACACGCGGGTTCCACATGTCTGTATGTGAGAAATAAATAAAAATCTAAATTGTCCACATGTCTGTATGTGAGAAATAAATAAAAATCTAAATTGTCCACAAAGGGTGTTTGAACTCAGGACCTGATGGTCATACAAGCAAGCGTTTGCCACCAGACCACTCATTCATTTATGCCAACAGGGATGGCTAACACGTACACGATTGACATGAGACTAGCCACTAGCGATTGGCGAGCACGGTAGGGATGGCTAACACGTACAGGAAGGACGCCCCTAGTGCGTCGGCACTGTCGGCCACGCCTGCTCGACACCTTCACGACCGAAACAAGCTGCAAGAACGTCACAATGTCGTGCTCGTCCTCACCTATATGTCATCGATGCTGCCCAAATACTTGGCCTAACTAGGTAGCCACTGCGCCCCGCTGACCCGCTGTCGTCTCGCGAAGCTAGCCACAACGCCGCCGACCTCTCGTCACCGAAGAATGGCGCCTCACGCTACGTCTACTCGTCCACCTGTACAGGCCAGCGTGCAAGTACATACATATGGGTATAATCTCAAGTGATTAGACTAGTTAATTATCAAGCCGATAAATTATTCGGACACATGTACATGCATGCGTGCACGCATTGCAGATTCGCGATTCGAAGTTTGAACGTGGGCATAGAACGTTGATTAGTCCACCTTCGTGTGAGGACTGAGGGGTAAGGAAAATGGTATCCATAGTTGGAGGTTGTGTTTTAACCGGTTTTGGACCTGAGCGTTGTAAATTAAACTAAGGCATAAATTAAAGGTTGTAATATGCTCTTCTCTCCTATGCGCACTTCATTATTTTTATTATGTTTCTGAATAGTTAGCATGGATAATAACAAAACGAGCCGTAGGTGTCATCATTCATCGATTGGTCTGGTGGCAAAGGAATTCTTGTATGCCCATTAGGTCCTTAGTTCGAATACCCTTTGTGTGCACTTTTGATTTTTGTTTATTTCTCACGTACTGACATGTGGAACTCGCGTGTAAGACAGTTCCAATTCCTTAGATGCCAGAGAAAAATATATAGAGGGGTTTTCCGCAAAGCTGATAACGCCACGTGTCAGTTGCAGAATGATTTGGTACCTATTTGTTCACTCAATACAAGTTGTGGGACTGCGATTGTCCATTTCACAAGTTGTGGGACTAATTTGTACATCTCAGACTAGTTATGGGAATATAAGTATATATACCTCTATTAATTGCCTAAATTGTATCCTATTCTTGAAAAAATCTGGTTTTAGAATTGCATCACTGGGATGGAGGGAGTACTATAAATGAATGATTTTTATTTATTTCTCACGTACTGACATGTGGAACTCGTGTGTAAGACAAACCCAATTCCTTAGATGCCAGAGAAAAATATATAGAGGGGTTTTCCGCAAAGCTAATAACGCCACGTGTCAGTTGCAGAATGATTTGGGACCTATTTGTTCACTCAATACAAGTTGTGGGACTGCGATTGTCCATTTCACAAGTTGTGGGACTAATTTGTACATCTCGGACAAGTTATGGGACTATAAGTATATATACCTCTATTAATTGCCTAAATTGCATCCTATTCTTGAAAAAATCTGGTTTTAGAATTGCATCACTGGGATGGAGGGAGTACTATAAATGAATGATTTTTATTTATTTCTCACGTACTGACATGTGGAACTCGTGTGTAAGACAAACCCAATTCCTTAGATGCCAGAGAAAAATATATAGAGGGGTTTTCCGCAAAGCTAATAACGCCACGTGTCAGTTGCAGAATGATTTGGGACCTATTTGTTCACTCAATACAAGTTGTGGGACTGCGATTGTCCATTTCACAAGTTGTGGGACTAATTTGTACATCTCGGACAAGTTATGGGACTATAAGTATATATACCTCTATTAATTGCCTAAATTGCATCCTATTCTTGAAAAAATCTGGTTTTAGAATTGCATCATATAAACTGGGATGGAGGGAGTACTATAAATGAATAATTTAATAGTACTATAAATATCGATGACCAAAGACCCTGGAGTATTACCAAACAGACAAGTTCCCCTTGTGGACCTCCGCTGCCGCCGCCGCAATTGGATCTTCCGCACTGACGCCGTGAAGACGGAGGAATAAAGGTCAGAGAGAAGTTCAATGCAAATCTGGTTATAAGAGGTAAACAAGCTATCGTGGTTTCTGGTTAAGCTGGAAAATAATAATTTTTTGGTGGAAACCGCTTCGGAGACTCTCTTTTTTTACACTGTACGCCCGAATACATTACATGTACCAGTAAACATTCGGAATTTTTTCGTACAATTTCAAGTTTTCAGATATTTTAAATACAAAACAATTTCATTCTATATCTATTCAGTGCCAAAATAATCCCGATCTATTTTTCGCGGTTTCTCTCTCAAATGTTCAGTGAACTGCAAACTTTCAAATCTATTGGTTATATTATTTGGGACTTGGGAGATACAAAAACATAAGTCGTTTGAACGGAAATGCTCCCTCCGTCCCTAAATAGGTATCGTATAAACTCAGTTAAAAGTCAAAAGGTTCTATGTTTAATCAAGTATGAAGAAAAATATATCAATAATTATAATGTGATATAAATATGTTCTGAAAATATATCTTATGATGAATATATTGATATTAATTTGATATTATAAATCTTCATATGTTTATATAAATACTTGATCAAAGTTAGAAAAGGCCACTTAAATAGGGACGGCGGGAGTACACTACATGGATCTTGATGTACATATGAATAGCCAAGAGGTGGTGTATTGAGTCAGTGTTCGGAAAAACTTCTCTCTTCTTTATAAGCATAACCCAAAAGATGGGGCTTAGACTGGCTGGTGAAAATAGTACCGGTGTAATCCTTCTCAAAATAGTACTATCTCCGTTTTACAATATAAGATGTTTTGAATATAACACATATTGTTTAAATTCGTACCAAAATGAGTGCAGATATATATTAAAACATGTCCCGATAAATGTATGTACATATGAATATGGAGAATGGATAAAACATCTTATATTATGAAACGGAGGGAGTATTAGTTTTAGATGTATACACATGTATTTATGTATATAGACATGTTTTAGTATACATTTACATTTATTTTAGTCCGAATATAAACAACATATGTTACGTCTAAAACATTATATTGTGAAACCGGAGGGAGTATTTGCGAATAGGATTTTCACACATAAAATGGGATGTTTGCCGCCAAGGACATCCCCTAAGAATACTAAGCTAGATAGGATTGGTGTCTTCTCCTTCTCCCACATGTACACATCATGGTGGACCCTACTCACCTTTCACTTTATATTTATTTATAGTTCATATTTAAATACAGTTTGAGAACCATTTATTGGATATACACATATGTTTGTAATTATCTACTAAATTTTTGGTGAAATAAAAAGGGATTCCCATCTATATAAAAAGAAAATTGTGGTTGTAAGAAAGAAAAATTAGCTCCAATCTCCTCAAAATTATTCTTTTTGTGTAGACCAAAATACAAAAGAAAACTTCTAGAGTGTGTACAATACATAGTTATATGTTTTATTTCAAAAAAATTAAACCTAAACATGTCGTTTTGATTTTTGTAAAGAACATGCCGTGACTTCGGAGCTATCGGCGACATCAGTTAAATCTCTCTTATCTTTGCCTAGCTTCCACCATAGCGTCGCGCAGCCTGTGCCACGCGAAACCAAATCTCTCCCTCCGCCTCCCTCGAGCTATATTCTATTGAAAGCAACTTTCCATGCGCAAAGTTTTCCCGTCTCTCCACACACACCTCTGGCTCCGTCAAGTACGTGAGACTACATGCACCTCCATCACTGATGTCCAGCCTCAAGTCTATTGCTAACTTGCACGCCACATTCGCTCCCCTCTGGTGGCCACCCAACGCCATTGAGCTGACATCCTAAAACCCTCATAGTAGCTGCACGTGAACACCCTTCCCGCCTCCTGCATCGGCCGTTGTCACCGTTGTTGTTAGGAGTGGTTGATTGTCCATCCCTAATGTCGCGCCTCAAGTCCATTGTTAACTTGCACGCCTTGTGCGCTCCCCTCTGGTAACCAGCCAACGACATTGACTTGATTTTCTACAACCCTCGCAATAGTTGCACGTGAACACCCATGTTGCCTCCCGCATCGGCCGACGTTGTCACCGTTGCTGTTAGTAGTGGTCGACTCAATGGTGGTGGCAACAACGGTTGAAACCGTGAATGACAAATCGATGTTGAATGGGGGAGGAAAGATGAGTTATACGCATCGTTGTTAGATGCCACCTATTACTGATGAAAGATCACGTGGGTATTTATCCGTGAAGTTTATATATTTGCTTATATCTCACTTGTATGTAGAGAACAATCCATATCATGTAAGAAAATGCATGTGTATATTGTGTAGATAGTTGAATGCATACACTAAAAAAGACCTATGTTTGACTAGACTCCGTTGCAATCATCAGAGCGTAGAAAAGTCATGATCCTGAGGGTACAAAAATAGCATGTGGTGTTGAACTCGTGTGGCGAACATGTAAATTATATGTTAAAAGAAGGACATTCTTGCAATTACATAAATAATTGTTGGTGGTATCCATCCCTGTTTTTTTTTTTTTACACAATCTGGATCTAATGCACATATTGATATTGCATGTAAACATTATAAGATCTCAGTTTGCTCTATATTTTGGCGAATTATTTAATATTTATTTGTGAAATATTCTACTGTTTTTATGTAGCATCGACCGCATTCGATGCAATTTATTTAAATATGCCAAGACATAATTATGCCAACTATTATTATTTTGGGATAATTTATGTCAGAAATTCTACCTGATTTCATTATATTAAAATCAACAACTTTCCTTGTAGGACCTTGATGGCTAATGAAACCTTGACTAATATATCTCTTCAAATTTACAATTTTCATCATATTGTACAATGTCTGCAGATTGTCAGAATTTTGATCAATTTTTTTATCAAATCATTATAGAACCATGTACACAATTTTACTTTCATGACATTTCATAATTATCGTTGTATCCTGATTCTCTAACTGAGTGTAAACTTTTTTAAGTGGGGTCATGCTCTTTCTGTTAAGTGGTGTATTTCTAACTTTGCAACAACTAAATAGTTGTTTTCTTTCTGTACTTCTGTATGTAGTGATCCAATGGTACTATGTTTTCCATCATTAGTACTCCCTCCGAATCAAAATAATCGTCGGGAGTTGTATAGTGAGTTTGTATTACGGTAGTACAAACCTTCCGACAGTTTTATCGGATCAGATGTAGTACTATTTTATATAAGAGTATGTGTTTCGCTAAAAAAATTGTTTATTGATCTATTGTTGTTTGTATTAGGACAGACGTGGCAAAGTACAGTACTAGTCTAGACAGCATTGATGCAAACGTGCGGCCAAAGGCAAACCGTACAACTTTTATTGATGCAAACCTGCACGCACACACCCCGCTTCTCTGGCTTCCTACCATATGTAACCATGTATCCCTCCATGTGATCGAGAATCCAAGATTGAGAGAGAAAACTAGAGTTGACGTCGTCATGCGATGGCCGTGGGGGTCATGGAAGCCAGACTCCAAGTCCGGCCACGGCGGGCCGGAGGATGAGGGGCAGGACCCGGCGGCGGATCACCATCGCCACTTCCACGTGGAGCACGGCGACGTCGAGACGGAGTCGGCGTCGTCGGAGCACTGGCCGGTGCTGCCGGTGGAGGAGGCGGTTCACGTCGAGGACCCGGCGGTAGATCAGGCTCAGAGCTGCAGCGGAGCGGAAGAGTCGATGGAGTCTTCCAGCAGCAGCGGGAGCGAGGATGGCTCTTATGTGGCAGAAACCGGCGGCGGACGGAGGAGATCAGGGGGTAGACCGAGGAGGAGAAGTAGGAGGAGGCTGCGAAGCGGGTTGCCGGTGCGCACGCTTGTCGGCGCTGCCGCGGCGGTGCTGCTCGCGCTCGTGGCCGTCGTGGCGTCATGGAGGAGGCGGCGCCGGCCAGCAGCGGGATGACGCGCGCGCGTTCGGTCATCCTCAGGTTGTAATTTTACGTGTACCTTATGCGTGCATGGTTACCTGCTCCGTCGATGGCATGAGCTAGGCAGAGGAGGCGCGCCGGCCGGCGGCGGTGTGCATGGTTACCTTACCTGCTCCGTCGATGGCAGGCAGGAGGCACGCCGGCCGGCGGCGGGAACGCGTCGCGTGTGTCCGTGTCTCGCGGGTTATTTGGTTGTACCTTGGGCGTGCATTGCAGTTCGATCCAACATACAGGTCCTAGAAATTACACAAGTTCTAGACATTGATTTTTAAGAGACGTATCCGTTTTAAAAGGGAATTGCTAAAGCGCAGCTAGCTGAGGAATACGCTATAGCGCAGCTAGCCTCCGATCCATCCGATCCCGCGCTACCGATCCGTTCGATCGTGGGCTTTTCTTTTTTTCGGCCCGGTCCGCTTTCCTGTGTGCTCTAATGGGCCGCTTTGAGGCCGGGTTTTTTTCTGCACGGGGACGCGTTGGTTGTGCGTGTCGGGCCTCTTGTACTGCTGTCTTTTTTTTTACCATGGGTGGAGTGGGGCGCTACTGGCCCGCTTTGAGGCTGGTTTTTCCTGTTCTGGTTTTACATGTTTTTGTAGTTTTCCATTTCTGCTTTTTACATGTTTTTGCTGTTTTCGATTTTCTTTTAAAAAATGTGAGGCAGCTCGCATATAGGGGTTATTGTGTTAGGTGTGGTTTTTGAGCTTTTTTTTGTTTTTAGTCTTTTTTTCCTGTTGTTTCTTTTTAAATTTTCTAGATTTTTTCTTTATCTTTTTAGTCGCAAATCGACCCGCTCATTTTTTTCAAATCGCCACGCAAAACACCTCCCCCCTCGGAGTCAGTTGCAACTCGATTTGCAACTGGCACCCCCCGCTCCAGCCAGTTGCAACTTGACTTGCAACTGACATCCTCGCGCCCATTTTTTTTAGTTGTAGTCAGTCGCAACTTCAAGTTGCCCCATACTCCCCCCCCCCCCCCCCTCGGAGTTAGTTGCAATGTGACTTGCAACTGTCATCATCCCGTTTTCCAATTTTTTTTGTTTTTGTAGCCAGTTACAACTTGACACGCAACTCACATCCCCTCTTTGTAGCCAGTCGCAAGTTGACGCGCAACTCACATCTCCTCTCTGTAGTCAGTTGCAACTCGACTTGTAAATGACGTCCCGTTTTCCTTTTTAAAAAACGGAATTGACATTTTCAATTTCAAAATTAATTTTTTTTCTTTTTTTATTCAGTTGCAACTAGGCACGCAACCGTTACTCTAGTTGCAACTAGTTGCAAAATAGGGGGTGCGTTGGTAGTTGCAATTAGGGTTGCAATTGGGATTTTTATTTTTATTTCAGTTGCAACTCCGCACGCAACTGACTTTTTCCCATTTTTTATCCCCACCGACTCTAGGTGGAGTCAGTTTACACTTACAGTTGTAATTGGGAGATCGGAGGGGGTTCCATGTTGCAACTCGACACGAAATTGACATTTTCAATTTCACAAATAAACTTTCTCTCTTTTTTTATTCAGTTGCAACTAGGCACGCAACCGCTACTCTAGTTGCAAAATAGGGTTGGGGTGGTAGTTGCAATTAGGGTTGTAATTGAGATTTTTATATTTTATTTTAGTTGCAACTCGGCACGCAGCCGATATCTCTGTTACAAAATAGGGCGATAGTAGGAATTAGGGTTGCAATTGAGAATTTTTTTAAAGACAACAAAACTACTACCAACACGTAGATCTCGTCGAGGCAAAGATTTAGAAAGTTGAATCACCAAAAACGGAGCTACGGTTTAAAAGTTACGAGTGTTTGAAAATCTGTCCAGCAGGAAAAACAGAACCGCGAAAAAAAAACAGAACGGGCCGCGCCGCGCGTGTATGGGCCGCTGCGCGCCGCACGTCACGCGCTCCAGCGCCTGGACAAGCCCAACAGCGCGCCAACGTCAGCTAGCTGAGAAATAGCTTATTTCTCAGCTAGCTGAGCGTTAGAGACTCCCGTTTTAAAAAGTATCGGTTTTAAAAAGGTGCGCTTGGCACACACCGCCACCCACACACAAAAGGAAAAAGACAATCACCCGCCAACCCTCCACCTCTCTACGGGGCCTAAGCTACCTCTAAACAGCCATGCTGCCCGCCAAAGCTTTGGCTCGTCTTCTACCATCTTGATCGCGGCCTCCACCGATGGCGAATGTCTTTCAAACACCACATTATTTCTATGTCGCCACAGGCTCCAGCAAACTAGACCCAAAGCCGTCCACGTCCACATATCTTTCGACTCTTGCCCTCTGGCCTCTTTGGAGGGCAGCCACTCCACAAGGCGGTCGTCGTGGGCTGGGATCCGGTCCGTATTCCCCAACATCCTCAAAAAGAAGGACCAGACTCCTCTCGCCAGTACACAGCTTAGCAAGAGATGGCTAATATCTTCCTCGACTTGATCACAGAAAGGGCATGAGGCTGGTCAGGGAAGCCCTCTACGTCCCGGGCGGTCGGCCGTCCAGCACCTATGCTTGAAGGCAAGTCAAAGGAATAACTTGCACTTGCTTGGGGCTCTTGACTGACAGATCTGTCGAGCCCCGGCCATGCCCACATGTATGCCGAACGGACGGAATACGGATGGTTGGCTTCCAAGTTCCATCTAAACTCATCAGCTATGCCCTCAGAGAGGGTAAAAGCTGTCACGCTGTCCGACAAGGACAACAACTCAGCAATCTCTCTAGCATCAAGGTCCGGTGGGACGTCCGTCAACCAACCACCGGCTATCCCCTCGCTAACTGTCCTAGCGTCTCTGTCAATTTTGGGCACTTTGAGGAGGACATTTGGGGCCAAATCTCTCACACGCTCTTCAGGCAACCACCTGTCAGTTCTAGACATTGTTGAGGACGTCCTCTTGAGAATCATTACCCCTCAATTTCACATCTGAAGCATTTTGAGCTAACTCTTTGCTGATATTTTTCCTGAAATAACAGTCAGAAACTCAATATTAAGGGAATAACGAATTCTGACTGGACTGAGCGTTAACCTAATTTCTAGTCAGGTTATGTCATTAAATTCTGGTTACAAGTCATACTGTAATAGTTCAAAAAAAAATCATACTGTAACTCATGGCTAACTCGAATCACGAAGCAATCTAAAAATTCAATATATTTTTCTCAATTGCAACCCAGTTGTCACCTGACTGACAAGATAGGTGCAGAAATCACGATGCACATCACATGATGTAGCCTGTAGGACTTGACTGAGCACAAGGACTCGTGTGCAATTTGGCCAAAGATAGTGTCTAAAAAACTTATTAGACCTATGTCTAAATGTTGGAGCACCCTGTGGCTAAGAAATTTTTCTGACAGGTAAAGTAGAAAAAACCAGAGTCTAGTGTTGGGTTGACACTTCACATATCTATATAACCCACTAATAGCTTGTTTTCTTTTTGTGTATTTTAGTAGATTTGAGAGGATTATTTTGAATCCCGAAAAATTCTCACTATTATGTTTACTTCTAGTATATTTTAGGAGATTAGAGGAGATAATCCCTAAATATTCCCCTCAATTTTGTCAAAATCAAAAACTCTAGTGCATACTAGGGTATTATAATGGAAAATTATTTGTGAGTATTGCGTGTTCATCCAATCCCTTCCCATCCCACTCTTCACATCCCTCAGGGCATCTCCCAACGCCCCGACGCATTTTGGTACCAAATCTGGTCCGATTTGGACCTTTTACATCGGGTCGCCCTAGTCTGCCCCCTTTGGTCGTTTGGGTCACGCGTCAGCCCAGCGGCCCGATTCATCTTTTTAAACAAATTTTCATTCATATAATATATTACAAAACAGACTGAAAAAACAGGAAATAGAAAAATATAAATAAAAGCCCTAAACTAGGGCTTCCTCGCCGCCGCCGCCTAGTCCTCGTCCTCGCTATCACCGGTGAGGTTGAGCACCACCGGCGGGTCCCAAGGGAAGGGCCATGGCACCATCAGCACCGGACCCTGCGGCGGCGGAGGTGCCTAGGAGGAGGAGCCGGGCTCGGGCCAGGGCGCCCAGTTGGCGTGCATGGGAGGCGCGCGCGGCGGTGACTCCCAGGCCACCGCGTAGCCCCACAGCTCTTGTTTTGGCGGTGGCCCGCGGCTGTTGGACGCACCGCTACTGGAGGGCGCCGTCGCGGCTTGCATGCGCCGAGGGGGCGAGCTGCGTATTGAGGCCTTCCCAGCGACCGAGCTCCTCCAGCTCGCTCCTGTCGATGGCGCACTGGATGGCCTCTTCCTCCGATAGGTCTGGTGGCTGGTACTGCGCCAGCGGAAGCGCTTCCTCCTCCATGGCCTCGGCGGCCTCCTCCTCCTCCGGCGGTGGCGGCAACCGGCACCCAGTTGCCGCCCTGGTCCTACTCGTAGTGCCCGTCGCCGAGGAGGCCCGAGCGCCGCCTCGGGTCCCACTTGTACGCCGGCCTATCCACCATTTGGAGTCGTAGCCGAACTACGCGTCTTCGCAGAGGCCCGGTCTCTCGGGCGCACGCCGCGCTGGTCTCTCGGGTGCGCGCCTCCCCGCAGAGGGGCACCGGCGGGACCGGCACCCTCCTGGCGTTGAGGTGCCAGCCGTCGGGGATGTGAACGTTGCCGAGCGGAGCTGGAAGGTTCCGCTCGTACAGCACCTGCGTCAGAGGGACCGCCATGTATGGGCGGTCCCTCGGCTTCTTCGGCGGCAGTAAGCGCTTCTTGGAGGAGGACGAGGAGGGCGCCGCCCTCCTTCTTGGCCTTCTTGAACGGCCATGGTTCGGTCATGGTGGCAGTGGTTTGGCAAGAAGAGATGATTGGGGAGAGAACGGTGTGGCCGTGGGGGTGGCCGCGACAATCGCTTTAAAGGAGGCTGAGGGCGCGGTCTTCCAAGCCATTAATGGCGGCGCAGATACGGAGCGGTGGTGGCCAGTGGCGCGTCACCATAGTTGGTGGCGCAGACGCGGAAGCGGCGGCGCAGTCTTCTACCTCCGAGTCGTCGTGGCCTCGGGAGACGAATCGATGGCCGCGGTCGCTGATGCGCGTGACCCGGTCAAAAGAGTGAGGACACGCGCGGACGCATCGTTAAGTCCACAGCGACACAAAAAGCGCCCAAATTTGGGTCGCATTTGCGTCGTCGCACAGCTCGGCGAAAATGCGTCAGGCCGTTGGGCTGGATTTTTCCCGGCCGACATTTTCAAGCAAAAACGGACGGCCGCGGCCGTTGGAGATGCAAGGGCTAAGCCCTAAGACTAGTCAAACTGGAAGTAAATAAGGTAGTAAGGGCGTCTCTAATGTAGAAATAGGGAGGGCCATAAGCAATAAAGTTGTCTTAAGACTCGGTCTTATACGGTCTTATTCATAGTATCTCCTGACCACATCGGTATGAAGTTAAAACCCACCCACATCGGTATGACCAAGCTATAAGGAAAAAAAGAATGCATTTATTCTCTCTCCTCTCTCCATATATATGGGAATTAGACCATTCTCACTATATCTCACATGGATGGTTAAAAAAGTAAACTTCATGGTGGGCTCCACCTTATAGCCCAAACCGGTTGACATTTTGAGGATGCTATAGTTTGTATGGTGGGACCCAGCTTAAGACCCAAACTAAACTTAAGCATTGGAGACGTCCTAATATGGATGATGTGGCATATAATCAATCTATATACTAATAAAGGGACTAAGGCTTGCTTGGAGGCTTCCTTGTTTGGTTCGTCATGGGGCCCACCTGTCAGCCTCATGCGTCGGTTGGTTTTACAGAAAAAACCCTGCTAGATATGGAAATTAACCCGCGGTCCATATGGCAAAGGAGCCTTCGTCGTTTCATGCGCCGAAGGGACTTATTCGCAATTTTCAGAAAACTCAGGGACTTTTCCAAAAAAAAACTTTTCTCTTTGACCCCAGGCACGCACACAGCTGCGTGCACCCGCACCCCTCCTTCTCTCTCTCTTGATCCCCATGTCGTCACCGTCTCCGCTTGATTACGGCGAGCTCCGGCCACCTCCGCCGCCGGCCCGCCGTACTGTGGTGCAAACGATGTGCCACGCAATCCTCTGCCTCCCTACCCCGACGATTTGCCTTTCCTCTCCAGCTGCGGCCGCGAACGACCCCAACCCTGGGCTAGGGTTCCGGTGACCGCGCGGCTTCGTCGTACTCATGCTGCCTTGGGTGTTCCGCCATGGCTTGGTGCAGAGTTCCAACCTCTATGCCGCCGAGGTGGTGGTGCTGAATCTCGCTTCCCCTGGTCCTCCTCCACTGACCAAACGGCAACGGCCCCATCGTCATGGAGTTACAGCCATAGGCACTAGTAAGCTTCAACTTCCCTCACTCTTATTTTCTCTCCCCTGGTTGGTTGCCGCCATCTATCGTCGCCGCGCCGCTGTCGATTTTTTCCCCGTGGTATGGCACGGGCTATTTTTCTATTTAATGATGATGATAAACGTAAATGGAGTAACTTAGCTAGTTACTATCATATCACAATTTTTTTTTAAATGTGTATAAAGTAATAAAATACGCTATGAGGTAGTCTAATAACCCGTGTATGTTACCGGTGTGAATAGTCTAAACGTGTGCGTGCCGGGCCGGGCCGTTGGCCAGGTCACTTTACTTCACTTTGAAGCCCTAACACGGGTCCACTGAGCTCATCAACCATAATGCTCCGCCGCCCCCGACTCGTCCGTGGCGTCCCCTCGCCGGCGGCATCCTTCCTCCGGCGAGATTTCCGCTCGGCAGCCTCCATCGAGGCCATCCTCTCATACTCCCACCCATCCAGGACCTCCTCTCCCCCTGAGGACCAGGCGGGCCCCGCCCACCTCGCGCTCTACAACTACCCCACCTTCGCCGGCGCCTACTCCGCGCTCGCCGCCGACCTCTTCCACCGCCGCCTCCGAAGACGACTCCTCGTCCTCCCCTTCTCCTCCATTGATCCCTTCAGGTCTCACTCTCACCTCTTGTCTCGCAGTTCCTTCGGACTTCTTCCTGGGGCACGCCCTGAATATGATGTTCTCTGAACAATGGAACCAGAGCGGAGGACTTCAAGGCTGCAGGGTTCCATTCTTGCTACCTCTTGGATTTTGTCGGCCCAAAACATTTTGCGTTGGAGCTCTCTCGATTCATCCCCAGGTGCGTGCAACAAGTTACAGAAATCGCAGGATTTCTTCTTTTTAGACAATTCATCACACTACAAATCTGCAACTGAAATATCTCTCTTTACCATGGACAAAAAGCACAACTTCTGATAATCATGAATATATTTTTCTGCGCAAAGAGCTTGTTTAAGTAAGCAAGTTGGTGCTGGAATATATGTACTGTTATACTAGTAAAATACCTCCTGACCATGCTTGCTCCTGACACGCCATTTCCAAATGATGCAGTGTGGTGGCATTCGATCACCGGCAGAGCACACTAGCAAGGATCCCCCAGTTGGGTCGGTGCCCAACTAACCTAGAGCTTCACATCGACACGGCGAAGAGTAGTGCCCGAGCTGCATTCGATTATTTCTCCGAGAAGCTTGCAGGGGCAAACCCAGATGCTGTGAGCTGGAGAATAATTTCATGTTCCTGTTGGTCATATCACGTCGTTTGGGAAGCAAGAATTTGATGTTATTCTATTCTAATTCAGGAGATGTGTGAGAACCTTTTGGGCCAAGAAGACGAGGAGCGGGTTCTGAATGTAGTCAAATACATAGAGGATGCTGATCTGCGACAATGGAAGCAGCCTAACAGTAGGGAATTTCATACAGCTCTGAGGGAAGAGCGTGCAAAGTTAAACTGTGTCACAAATCCTCATGTTTTTGAGCAGGTGAGGGTCTACCATTTGCAATCGTGGTTACAAGCTTCTTTTGTATACCCCTAGCGATGACATGGTCAATGACCAATTTATTGGTACTTCAAACAGCTAATGCAACTTGATGCTAGCAATCTGCTTGCTGGGGGAAATTCACTTGCGCAAAATCGTCTAGAGGCTGCAAGGAAGCTAATATATAATCCTTTCAAGATTTATCTCGGAAGAGGGTTATATGGTGCATGCCTGGTAAGGTAACACATGCTCTTGCACTGTTATAGTTATCCTTGATATATCTTTTTCTTTGAAGCCTCCTTATTTAAATTTCTTCAGCGAAATCATGTAGTGTGTACTCTCACTTTTAATGATATGCGCTATTCTATTTCTATGTCTATTTTAGATGGCAAATACTGTGGCCCATTTTCTGTATGATTTTTTATGTTAGCAACTATCTGAAGTTCGAGTAGGGACATGTGGACATCATAGTTTCTCGCCTGTAATCCATCATTAACCCACAGTTCGAAATGGTCATTTGATGCGAGTTACAATTCTTTATGCCTAAGCATTTCTTCAGGGATTCTCATGCACTTATGCTTCTCCAGTATTGCTGCAAACTTCCTTTCACGTGTGTAGCATAACCCAGCCCCAAGTTCCGATAGTAGATATTGGCCAATAAAGCAAAATCAAGTGTTCTTTGATGGTCTGCGTGTAGCACTGAAAAAAATTCTTATATATGACCTTACATGCTTTATTTTACTTGTAGGCAATCAGAGCTGATGAAAATTCAAAACTGAGCCACGAAATTGGCTTGGAGTTGAGCAAGATGAGTAGTGCTGCCGGATTAACGTATACAACTTTACCTATATGTTTCTAAGTACATTGCTTCAGTGATTTTTCATGAATGCTTTTTTTGCTTGGTAGACCAATTGGAGCGGTGGTCCTTTTACAACGTGGTATGCTGAAGATCTGCTTAAGGACTACGGACAGTACAACCAATACAGCAGAGATTGCTAAGGTGGGTCGTTTTCCTGATTATTTCTATAAATCCGCATGGTTTTAGACGTGTTTTAGTACTATTTAGCTGTTCGTACCTTGACACGTTATTAAAAATATAGGCATACGGTGGAGGTGGAAAGCCCAGCTCAAGTTCTTTTGCGCTAAGAATGGACGAGTTTAATGCCTGGACTAGAGAGAACACATGAACCAACCTGGAATGCTGGAAGGCAACCTGTGATATCACCATCTGAGTACATGCGTCCAACTGGACACAAGTTGCCTGGTTGCGAGGAAGATGTGGAAGTGAGTTGATGTTGGAGCCCTGCACGGTGACATTATCCTTGAATGTAGCACTGATGACAGAGTTGTCTGGAGAACGACACAGGGCAATACGGTTAGGCCTGAAGATGCTTAAGCCTAAAGCTGTTTAGGATCAGATGTTGATGCGGAAGAGTACTCAGTAGGCTGGGTGAAGCACATCTGATCCTAAGTAGCGCATATCCTCCTGATCACTAGTTCACTGATCAGGCAATGTGGACGTGCACGCTTGTTGAAGGTGGTGACTCAATACTCGGCTTTGGAGGACTTAAGGTTGGACTCAAGTCATTGTGAGGCGCATGTACGTCAATTGTTTTCTTGAAGGTTAGGCCTAGGAGCCGTGTACTTCCGTTTTGTTTCTTTCGGTATTTTACCATAGGGTTAGTAGTAGGCATAATTCCTGGTGGTTCTTTTCTTGGGTCAAACTTGTCCAGCTTAGATGTTGAGTTTACCTGACTTTTAAATGTTGAATAATACTAACCCTACATAGGTTGTATTTTGTTTTGTTTCTAAAGGCTTGACCTACGAGCTCTCCTGTACTTGAGTTTTGTTTGTTTCGGTTTACCATAAGGTTAGTGGTAAACATACGATGTTGGTATTCTTTTCATTTTTTGTTTGATCAACTTGTTCGGTTTCGAATGTCAGGTTTATCCACCTTCTAATAAATAAATAATATATGGTTGAGTGAATCAATCGATTCCTCCTTTTGAAAAAAAATGTGTTCCTGGTTGTGTAATCAGCTTGTACTTCACCAAACCCTCTACACAAACATGTCTTCATACTTTTAGCAACATATAATTACAAAAGGCAATCACCTGATGCAACCAGAAACTTGTTGATGTTAAAAATAACAACTAAATGCGAGAAGACAAAATCAGAAAGCTCAACTTTGACAAAATCTTATACTACCAAAGCACCACCACAGATTTGACATCACGAGTGATGCTTGGCTGTAGGGCGAAAACATTGACGATAACCTCTGTCAGCTCGAAAGCAATCCACCGTGGTATTTCTTGGTGGTTTTCCACCAAGCCTGTCAACAGCATGATCCTTGCTGGTGGTTCTCCTCCCAGAGTCACCATCCTTGCTGGTGTTCCACGAGGCAAGAATTTTTAAGAGCGAACTTTGTGATGGGTCTCTTCCTGCTTGCTGGCTTGCTGTATGAATTTCATCCTCCGAAAATTCAACATCCGAATCTTTTGTCGGTTGTTTGCTTGCTGCCTGACTTTCCTCCTCTGAAAATTCGGCATCTGAATCTTGTCCTGCTTGTTTTCTTGCTTTATGATTTTCATCCTCCGAAAATTCAGCATCCAAATCTTTTCCAGCTTGTTGACCTGCCAGGTGATTTTCGACATCGGAAAATTCATCGTCTGAAGGGGTAGGAGGCTGATAGCGCACCACTTTATCAACTTCAGAATGAGGATCAACAGCGCTGGATATTGGGCCAAGCTCTTCCCAGTCAAACTCATTACCTAGGTTTTCATTGTCCTTGTAGATGGCATGGCCCTTTCTGTTTCTTGAAGACAACTTACTTGATATGGTTTTGCTTCTGTCATGTACATAATTACACTGCTCCAATGGCCTCCCATTTGCAAGAGGAGAACTTGTCCCTTCTGATTTACTGGAATGAAATGGAGCATATTTTCCTCTTGGAGGCAGTGTAAGTTGGAAATGGAAAGTTTCTGAAGTACATTCTTTGATCCATTTCTTTTCAGAGATTAACAGATGTAATAACTGGTGGATTTTTTTCTCGTCAAGCCCTTTGAGAAGCCAACAGCCCTTCTGTAGTCCATGTGCCAACTCCTCCCTACCAAAAATAAGAGTAATACTTTATAAACAAATGGTCAACCTGTGATTTCACATTACATTTTTTAGACGAATACTTTTCCACCATAGGATGAGAATTGCACGAGATGAAATAATGGTACTACAGTTTGATGGATATAGCGTGTTTTGGTTTGGCGTTGCATATATTTCACAAGCATATGCATATAACATATCCAGTTTAGGAAATACCATCCAGATTTGATTGTGTCAATAAGAACGATATCTATCATAAAATCATGAACAAAGACATAAATAGTGTAATTTAAAGTCAAGGAAAATGAAGTAACTATATTATAAACAAAACATTATCTGTATAACCCAGCATCATCATCAGGCAGGCAGTACAGCATGCAATTTCGTATTATTTTGGTGCTTCCACCGGGGATAGGTTTCTGCTAACAGCCTAACGCTTATGGGCAAGACATTTGCTTGCAATATAGTATGATGAATCACACACTTAGAATCTTACTGTAAATGTTTGTCGCTCTAGATATGACAATTGACAATGACAACGCAGTTTATTTGCAACTAGTAATCAGGATAATTGGAGCAATGCACATAAATCTTCTAATAAGTTGGAGAAACCAAAAAAGGACTATGAGCAAAACACTACTACCATACACCTTATGCCTAGTATTCTCATGTTTATGAGCGCAAGATAAAGTTGCAGCATTTTTCTCCAAAATTGCAAAACATGCCAGGAGGTACCTAGGGATCAGCTTAAGAGTAAAATTGTGGCCTTACAGTTTTCAGGACATCAGGCTACTGTTCTGAGCAGTTATAGAACTTCATCGCCCTTAACCAAAGCGCTATTGTTACTCCAGGTTAAATTGTCTGTTACATGCATACTATTTGCTACTTATACTATTTGAGGCCAATATCAGCAACATTTATGCTGGGTAGATATAAGGAACAAAGGGAGAAGCATTAAAGTAGATAGATTTACCTTGCTTTTGCTTCTGAAACAAGTTTTGATCCATGGGGGGCTAACAAATATTCCTCTAGTGAATCCCAGAAGTAAGACTTTTCAAACATTTCAACTCCTACTTGATGTACACTTGCACTGTGAGCTGTCTTAACAAATGCAGATCCTTTATCCGAGTCTCTCCTTGCTCCATCAATGACATCTGTCTGATTTCCATTATCTTGTTTATCTGATTTTCCTGATGACCACCACCTTGCTGCCCAGCTAAATATGCCTTTGTTGCTTTCTCCAAAACCTTGTATCTTTTCAGCTTTGCTGATGTCGACTGTTTCGTTACAGCGATTAGTTGTACTTGCCAATTTCGCCTTGACATTTAATTCCAAACCTTCATTAGAAGGGTCATTCGACAAACTAGTGCTAACAGCTGAATTGTTAACAAGACCCTTCCCATCAGGAGTGTCAGTTGTGGAATAATTCTTCATTATCCTTTTTGAATGTATGTTATATTGGTCAGCATCATGCCCTCCCTGACTTGCTGCATCATTAGACCCTTTAGAAAAAGTAGCATCATGAGATGGATAGACCTGAGGCTTAATGGGGGGTTTAGGCCCATTCCAAAGAATCTGAATCCTTTCGAATAGCCCCTTTTTACTACCTTGCAGCCCTGAAGAGGGAGTTCCATCAGCTTCCTTATGGCAGGCATGTGGTTCTACGGGTGGAGCTTTCCTTTGGTCTCTAGATAACGGTTCAAACGGGGAAGATGGAGCATCAATTACCAGAAATTTCTGTTGTTCTGGAGACAATATATCTGATGGAGAACATGGGACATTAGATGATTGTGGCTTGTCATTCTTTGTCTCAATGAGGTCCTTTGCCTTACAATTACTTTGACCAGAACTCATTCTCTCTAAGCTTTTTGCACTAACTACAGCAGATTGACTATCACCTGGTAGAGGATCCATAAATTTGACATAATCAGGTATAGACTGGAGAAGGTCAGAGAAGTTTTTGAAGCCAAATAATCCATTATCCACAATCCTCTTCCTTTTAAGTTCTGATAGAAGATCTTGAAGGTTGGCCCCTTCAGGATAAGAGTTTAGTACTACCCTAATGCGGTTGGCCACATCTCTACAGACTATAGGTGGCTTCTCTGGCTTCTTGATCTGGAATGGTACATTCATGAAGTGCTTTGATTCTGATTGCAGGAAGGGGTCATCACCCACAAGAATCTTCTTTTGTTCTGCAGACAATATATCTGATGGAGAAGGTGGGGCATTAGATGGCTTATCATTCCTAGTCTCAACTAAGTGTTTTCCCTCACCAATACTTTGCCCAGAATCCTTTCTCACGGAGCTTTTTTCATCAACTATAGACTTGACACAATCAGGCATGTTGACCATAGATTTGGGGATAATAGGTGCCATCTCTGGCTTCTTGGCTTGCAATGGTACGTTCATGGAGTCCTTTAGTTCTGCTTCCAGAAAGGGGTCATCAAGAGCTCCCCTATAGTGACCATACCAAGAACCAGACAAACCATCAGGTGGCTGGTTGAAATGCTTCCGGGAAAATCCAACCCCTTTAATTAAAGCATCCCACGGCCACATAACTGTAGCTGCACTGCAGAGAACGCTGGACGCGGTATCAGGACAGGCTAGCAGTACGTTATAATTGCTCATCCGAAGGCGGTGCAGAATATTTGCTTGGTCTTTTTTCCCAGATATAAGGAATAAATGGGCTGGTGGAGGGTTCTGAGCAATCCAGTAGATAAGATCAGCCATGAATGATTTTTCAGAACTATCCTTACCTAGACAAGGTCAAATATATTATTAATACTATGAGACCAAACAGCAGCACAAGATAACTAGAAAAGTGAAAACTATGCATTAAGAAAAATACAGAATTGAGTTCTATTTACCTAGACAAGGTCAATGATATTATTAATACTATGAGACCAAACAGCAGCACAAGATAACTAGAAAAGTGAAAACTATGCATTAAGAAAAATACAGAATTGAGTTCTATTTACCTAGACAAGGTCAATGATATTATTAATACTATGAGACCAAACAGCAGCACAAGATAACTAGAAAAGTGAAAACTATGCATTAAGAACAATACAGAATTGAGTTCTATTTACTGGAGTAACAAAAGCAGAGTTGATTACAAGTACTGAGAGACAAGCTGTGAGTTCGGAGTCCAGCAATTTGCACTTCCCAAAATGTATTAACGACAGCAACTTATTATTTAGCAATTGTGTTGTGCTAAATTTCTGCTGACACGAATACTGTTTAAACAGCCTTTTGTTACATGCCAGATGCCTACACAGCCTTTCTCCATTTTTTAGCGACTGGCCCCAACTTATAAAATCTTAAGGAAGGGGGGGGGGAAATGTAAGGTCAATTGAAATTATCCCTCTGTACTTATGAAAACGAATGTGTACCAGCATCTATTGACATCAGGCAATACGAACAAAGAACCATCTGGAATTTTTCAGCATCCATGCACAAAATATGGCAACTTCTTGCAAAAATCCAATCCCATAATAGTCCACTCTGACCAACTACATGCAACCTAGAGAACCAGAAGCATATCTACAATCAAACATTCATGCAGTGCATTCTGAGGCATGTAGTGATGACATCCCCAATTCGCGCGACACAGAAACCAAATAATGACATTAGGCGAGCAAGGAAATGGTGACGGAGGTGGGAGTACGCAACTGGACGGGACGTGTGAGAAGACGACTCCGGTAGCCGTGAGGCCCTCCTGTACGGTGCGTCGGAGCGTTAAGACATCGCCGACGGCGGTGATCTCGACGGGCCCTCGGATGCCGGCGGCGCGCAGGGCCGCCGTAATGCGCGGGGCCACGAGGCAGGGATTAGTGTCGGGCGGAAGCCGGCATATATGGAAGTCCCACCACACCGAAACCTTAACCGCCTTGCTCTCCTCCAGCTGCTGCGGAGGCTCCCTCCGCCGCCCGCCGCCGCCATAGGGCGCTCCCCCGCCGCCGGCATGCGAGCTGAGAGTGCGAACCCCCTGAATGCGAAGGAGAAGGAGCGGGTAGGTGCCGCGCGCAAGCGCTTGGGACATGATTGCGATCATCGGCGACGCTTGCCGCGGCGGCGCCACGGGCAGCTGGAGGCGGTGGCGCTGGGTATCTCCCTTTCTCCAGGGCTTAAGGTAGAAGGCAAATCTCCATTGATGGGCCGAGTGAAGGGTTGGGCATTATGAGCTCAAAGTGGGCCGAAACGAGGAGGTGGAGGCCCATTCGGACGAAAGCCCGGGAAGGAGAGGGTAAAGTGGTTGGCCCTGCACGCGGCACGGGCGCACGGCCCCCGGTGAGCGGCAAGGCGATTTCACCGGCGTTGGTACTGGAAGCGGGGTGCGCGACGCCGCCAGCCGCGGGCCCGATTCTTCTTCTCCGGCCGCCGCCGCGCGCGATGGAGACGGCGCACGAGGTGGCCATCTACATTGACCGCTTCCACAACCTCGACTTGTTCCACCAAGGGTAAAGATCGAGAAAGGACCATGTACATTTCCCCTCCTTCTACCGCCGTTTGTTCTTACGTTGATTCGTGAATGGATTTTTCGAACTCTCCTGGTAGATGGATTATTGGCATGCGATTTTTCTTGAGATGAAGGCTTCATTTCTGTGGCCATTTTCATGCGGAATTTAACTGCTTGGTAATTTTATTCTATTTTATTTTGCGGGGAGCCTGCTTAGTAAAGGTACATTACAAAATTTTGTTCCTCGGTCCAATTATCTCTGAGAAATATTCTGCGCAAAGTTCGTGTGTACTCTTTGAAATTCGACTCTTTCTTATGATGTTCGCTTGTGTCTGCGTGCAGATGGTACCGGATGAAGATCAGTGCAGCATGGGAGCAGGATGACCGCAGGGCACCAGTGTCGCCGGCCAGGGTAGTGCAATACGAAGGTTCTTGCATCTCCCATGACGTAGAAAAAAATCTTTATGCATTTACATTTCCTGGGTGATCCTTCTTTTTGGCTGGTTGTATGTGTTAGGAGGTTCACACACTAGTTTTCAGGCAACAAATGCCTTCCTTTTCTATTAGCTTTTGTAGCAACGAATGCTACACTACACAGGCAACGAATGCCTACAAGCTTGGCAACCTATGCCTAAGCTTCACCACAGCAACGAATGCTGGCAAACCTTAGCAACCTATGCTTGCCCTCAGCAACCTATGCTAGGACCTCGGCTTGCTACCTTGCTTGCCCTCAGCAACCTATGCTAGGACCTTACACATATGCATGACACACATACATGTGCTTCAACCTGACGGACAGGTTTTCTACTACATCTTGGCTTGCTACATTTCCTCCCATCTAGGGTGCCTCTCCTTATATAGAGGGTTCATGGTTGGTGCTACTGTATTCTAGAGCGTTCTACTGCTACCTATCTTACTGGCTAAGAATTACAGTATTCTAGAGCCTTCTACTCCTTTCTACTGCCCAGCCTAAGAATTACCAACTGGTAGAGTAGTCTAGAACATATCAGCACCTATTGACTTAGCTCCTTCTACTCTCACACAACCTATGTGTGTTCACACTAGCCTGCACACAACCTATGTGTACAGTTTACACCATGACAAGATTATATCAGGTCAACAATCACCCCCCTAATCTTGTCATCTTCTATCATTATCATAGCAGTGCTGGATGCTCATCCGCCGACGCCAAGAGCGCTTGTTCTTTCTTCGGGTTGCGGCACTCAGACGAGTAGTGGCCACGGACGCCACAGTTGTAGCACCTCCCCTTCTTCCCAGCCTTGCGCCCACTACGCACACTGGTGTCGGAGTCACTGCTATAGTCCTCGTCATTATGGCCGCCGGCATGACCGCGGACTGCACCACGATCACCCTTCCGATATGACCTCCCCTGTATCTTGGACAACAACAAATGTTGCCCACCAACAGGATCACCAAAGCGCATTCGTACTCGCTCGTCATGCGCCTGAAAACGCCCAAACAGATCCTCGACTGTCAGCGTCTTGAGGTCGATGCATTGCTCCAGTGAGGTCACAAGATGCATAAACCTTGCCGGCGCAGCCTGGAGAACTTTCTGGACAACCGTGAGCTCCTTCAACTCATCTCCAAGAGCACGGATGGACGCAACCATCTTGTTCACGCGCGTGGCGAAGGTGTCCACAGACTCGGTGTCCTCCATCTCCAGCGCCTCAAACGCCTTGCGCAATGTCTGCAGCTTTGTCTCACGGACTCGATCATGGCCGATGTTCATAGCTTTGATGGCCTCCCATGCCATCTTTGCCGTATCCTTGCCAGCGAGCGACGCCAGCACATCCTCCGGCACGCCCTGGTAGATGGCGAGCAGCGCGTCACGGTCTTCCTCGAAGCTCACAGTTTCAGAGCTCACCGCTGACCACACGCCGGCTGATTGCAGCGCCACCCGCATCTGCATCGCCCACAACGTGTAGTTGGTGCGGGTCAGCTGAGGGTAGTTGATTGGTCCCCGGGGCCTCACCGGCAGCACTGTTGCCACCGGAACTAACTCATCAGATTTTGCTGCCTCGTCTGCCTTCTTCCCCTTCAGCGCCTCTAGCTCTTCCCACGCCGCCTTAGCTTCAGCGAGAGCCTCCTCCAAAGCCTTCTGCAACTCATGCGCTGTCTTGGCCATCTCCGTTGATCTCCTAACCTACGGCTCTGATACCAATTGTTAGGAGGTTCACACACTAGTTTTCAGGCAACAAATGCCTTCCTTTTCTATTAGCTTTTGTAGCAACGAATGCTACACTACACAGGCAACGAATGCCTACAAGCTTGGCAACCTATGCCTAAGCTTCACCACAGCAACGAATGCTGGCAAACCTTAGCAACCTATGCTTGCCCTCAGCAACCTATGCTAGGACCTCGGCTTGCTACCTTGCTTGCCCTCAGCAACCTATGCTAGGACCTTACACATATGCATGACACACATACATATGTGCTTCAACCCGACGGACAGGTTTTCTACTACATCTTGGCTTGCTACATTTCCTCCCATCTAGGGTGCCTCCTTATATAGAGGGTTCATGGTTGGTGCTACTGTATTCTAGAGCGTTCTACTGCTACCTATCTTACTGGCTAAGAATTACAGTATTCTAGAGCCTTCTACTCCTTTCTACTGCCCAGCCTAAGAATTACCAACTGGTAGAGTAGTCTAGAACATACCAGCACCTATTGACTTAGCTCCTTCTACTCTCACACAACCTATGTGTGTTCACACTAGCCTGCACACAACCTATGTGTGCAGTTTACACCATGACAAGATTATATCAGGCCAACAGTATGGGTGGAAGTAAATTTCTTAATAGATGCCTTAATGATGTATCTGCCAAGTTAGTAATTAGCTTTGTATATCGCTCTGAGTCCAACGTAGCTGCTCCACGATTTCCAAATGTCAAAAGCTCGTGAAATATATTGTGTGTGTTGAGAAAGAACAGAATGCTTAGGTAGGTGGGAGACTGTCATTTAGAATTGTTCATATCTAATATTGAGCCCGACGCATCATAGGAAGTATGTTCCGTACTTGGGGAGAAATAGTTGTGAAGCTAAGTCGCTAAATCATAACTAGTTTAGTTCTTTGTTTGCTTTCGCAGTTTTGGTTTGTTCGGTTCCGGTTGCCGACACACTTGTGGTGTGCAATCTCGTGTTGTTTTTACTTATCCTAATACAGCATGAAACTCATGTTGATGCGTGCTTGAGAAAATAGATCGATTCATAATGCAGAAAATATCTTGTAAGCAAATAATTTACTAGAACAAAGTGTTAGTTTGGATTTTCCGTTCTGGTACATTTTTGTTGTCACGTATCCTTTGAAATTGTCAATCTTTTGGCTAATAATGACATGGTAGGTCGATTGTGCAGCTACTGATGTTGGTGCGAAGCGTGCATTTGGCTTTTGGAAAATAGATGATGTTGACAACAGCTTCTATACACAGCCGTTTAGAATTAAGTATGCTAGACAAGATATTTATTTATCACTTATGGTTTCTTTCTACATACCCAACAGTGAAGATGAGGTTGGGTTTTATAAAGTTTCGTTTTTTATTTGAATCATGTTTGTATAGCATAATCTGTACAGCTTTGTCTATTCTAGGGTCCAGCAACTTCTTCGGTTATATTGAAGTTTGAGCTACTATATGTTCCAACACTGGGGAACAGGTGAGCGTGTATTTTGTTTCCATTTTTTTGGGATCTTTTCTTGCCTGCTCTCTATATGTTGTTCATTTTGGAGTACACCGGCATGTTCTTTTTTCATGTTACAGGATTGAAACTGAAGATTCAAGTGATAAATATGTGACCCCCGTGCATGAATTTAGGATCCCACATAGGGCACTCCTGGGTTTACACACATATTGTCCTGTCCATTTCGACGCCTTCCACCCTGTGCTTGTTGATCTGACCATACACGTAGTGTACCTGAAAGCTGGTGTGACTAATTCGTTACTGAAGGTACACAGGTTTGTGATGCTTTTAGCTTGAATATTATTTTTAGAATACTTCTTCTCTTCCAAAATCTTGTCTGAGACATCTGCCCTAACAAAAACCATATATCCGCTTTCTTCTTTTTACGGTAAAAGAAAGAAATCAGATATATGCTTCTAATAAATTTGGTATGAAGTTTAGAGATCCCGGACTTATATGTTAAATAAAAATATTAAGAATATGCTGCTGCCTGGCAATAAGGCATATCAAGCCCAACCCATGTGTCTCGGATGAAGTCTACCCTCTATTTGTGCCGGGGATAAAATTGTTTCTTCCATTATTTATTCTCTCGTTAAGTTAGGGAGTAAAATGTGTCATTTAATATGCAGGCATTCGATCAAGGTTCAGCCTCAAAGTCATATGATATTCTGAAGTCATTATTAACTTCTAGAGAACTGTTGTTTGAGGAAGTGAAGACTATCAGTAATGCTATTGGTAAGACTCTTGAAGATTTGGATGGTACTGATTTAACTCTTGGTAAATACGAGTCAGTTCACCCAACAAAGTCAAGATTTCCTAATTCTACTAACGGGCTCCCTGTAATCCCAAAGTGCATTAGCCATCGGATTGGCATTTTACAAGATCTTCTAGAGGTACTTCATTTTCTCTGTTAAAAATGAACTGCTGCTTAAGTTTAAATATGACAATTTTGCTGATTGGGTACATTCTCTTCTATTTTATTTCAGCTATCTGATGATGTGGTTCAGAGCGATGTTATGTTGTACACTCTTTCCAAAGAAGAAATGTTAGAACTATTTGAAACTGTGAGCAACCAACTTACTATTGTATGGAATGGATTTCTAAAATTTCATAGGTGAGGTTAATTCCTTTCTTAATTTCACTTCAGAAGATGCACATTATCCATCGCTCTGGTGTCTTGGTACTCAGCAGCTTGGCACTACTGCTTCATAACATCTTAGATTATTTCATGGCACTTGTATTCAACCAAAGTATGCTTGGTCTGCTGTAGGTCAAATAAAATCAAGATATTGGATTACTTGCATGATATTTGGGATGTTGATCGGAAATCAGAATGGTCAATTTGGATTGTTCATTCAAAAATTGAGATTCCACATCGCTACATGCACAGTGTGGCTGACAGTTCGTCTCCTCGCCATTCACTTCGGAGGGTTTCCAGTTCAAAGAAGCTCCATCATGATGTAATTGTATTTTCTTGAATGTTTTTACAATGAAGTATGTATGATTCTCTTTCCACAGTTTTATGATTTCATACATTTTTGTAGCCTGTACAAAATGCCTCTTCACGAGCTGAACTCCACAGAAAAAGTATTGCGCAAATGAAGGTCAGTCTTTGATGTTGTTGGAGTAATTTAGAGGTGCAACACTTGCTCAATAAGAGTACTAATGCAAAGTTCACTGCAGATTAATGCACGGTCTGTACAAGATATGCATATTTATGCTAATCCTTCACATGTTCCTGTTGTTCTTATAGAACAACATGTCATGGTCGTTCCACAACATGGTTGTAACAAGGATTTGTGGGGAAATGCTCCAGATTCAAATAATATTACTGTACCAAACCTGCTAGAAGATTCTTCAGCGGGGAGTCCTAGTGGTGGTAAAAGCAGTGGGCACATTTTACGAGCTGTCATTTTTGTGCATGGATTTCAGGTAAGTTTCTTTGGACTGGTGCATTGATTTGGATCTTACTAGTACACATTTGATTGGAACTTTTGCTGATGTCGAAAAAACAGGGACATCATCTGGATCTTTGTCTTATTAGAAACCAATGGCTTTTGCGTGATCCTGGAGCTGAGTGCCTATTGTCCGAGACAAATGAAGATAGAACATTTGGAGATTTTAAAGAAATGGGTAGAAGGCTTGCTAGTGAAGTAGTCTCGTTCCTAAAAAACAAACTGGATAAGTATTCGAGACATGGAGGATGCAAAGATTTGAAGCTTAGTTTTGTTGGTCACTCCATTGGGAACATTATCATCAGAAGTGCCCTATCAGGTATTTTCAACCTGACATCTCTTCCAAACAACCCGTCTGCGTGTAACTAATCAGTTCCTTCCATTCGACAGAACCCAAATTGCAGCCGTTTTTTAAGAACCTCTACACATACATGTCGATATCAGGGCCTCACTTAGGTTATTGGTACAGCTCAAATTCTTTGTTCAACTCCGGCCTCTGGCTTATGAAAAGGCTCAAGGGACTGCAATGCATGCATCAGCTCACTTTCACTGATGAACAAGACCCCAAGAATACTTTTTTTTATAGGCTCTGCAAGGTGCATTGACTAAATCTAAGTTCTGAATGCTGGAATGTCTCGCCAATCCAAACTTCTTGCACGTGGCATGAACTTATCTGTGATGTTTTCGCAGTTAAAAGTAGAACTAGGATCCTATGGACCAACTTGGTGTATGCACTTACATTCCTATCTTTTTTCAGCTCAAAACATTGGAGAACTTCAAAAACATCATTTTGGTATCTTCGCCGCAGGTATTTCAAAAGCATGTTCATTTCATTAGAACATGCAGCTCCCCGTTCTTGTAGATGAGCAGCAAGTTTACTCGTATATCTGATGAGAGTTGTGCTGTGCTAGGATGGTTACGTCCCATATCATTCAGCTAGAATCGACCTCTGCCCGGCCTCGTCGTCAGATAGCTCAAAGAAGGGCCAAGTGTTCACCGAAATGCTTAACAACTGTCTGGACCAAATCCGCGCGCCCACCTCCGAGGAGCGGGTGTTCATGCGCTGTGACGTGAGCTTCGACCAGTCCGCCCAACGACGGGACCTCAACTCCATCGTCGGCAGGGCTGCCCACGTCGAGTTCCTGGAGAACGACCTGTATGCCAGGTTCATCATGTGGTCCTTCCCGGAATTGTTCCGGTGATGAATGAGGATGCACCATATACTGGGAAGTGGGAACTGAGGGTCCATGCACTGACGGTCTGACGGTCATCATGTGCATGAATAGAGCGGCATCGTCAAGTTTCTCTGCCGGTGTCATGCACTGACTCTGTAAAGTTTGTGATCAAAACCGGCAAGAAGCAACCTGTTTCGCGTAGCTGTGATGGCTGTGAACCGGCCGATGCAGAGCCGGACGGCGCCGCTCCATTTTTGTAAAGAACAGTACCCATACCCAAATGACGTAGAAGATGACAGTTGATGGAAATGCAAGACGTTCTGTATGGCTGTATTGGTGGGACTATATGTTCTTTCGAAGTATGGTACGCTGGGGATATAGTAGACACTAGACAAGGACCTTCCTTTCGAGGGCAATCTCTGAAATGTTGTTATCAATTGGGAGGTCGCAACTGGTTCTGCAGCCTTAAAAAAAGGAGTTATCTTATACTCACTCCGGTCGCTTTTGACTGTGGACAGGTAACTAGTTTAGCACAAACGTTGTGTACAATACCGATCGGAGGTAGTATCTGATTTTTTTTAGAGAGTACGCGAATGCGTACCATAATGTTATAGAAGGCAGAAGTAATTACAAGAAAGGGGCAGTGATCACCGAGATGTCACTGCAAGCCCACATGGAACCCTCCAAAAAGACTAACACTACTCTCTCGCGGCATGGTTGAAAGCTCCCTGCCTCTCTCGCCCTAAAACACAACTAAGGCTAAACTCCTCTAAGATCCTCGCTGCTAATCTGTGAGGCGGAAGTTGCTGTCTCGGGTTGTTAAAACACCATGCATTCCTATTCTTCCAGAGCCCATGGCAGTAGGTGCAAACTAAAGCGTCGAACCACTTCCTGTCCTTGACTCCGAAGCGTGCACGCTGCTCCTCCCACCAGCTTCTCAAGGTACTAGATGCTATCGGTAGCCCAAAATCCATCCTCATCTCCTGCCGACAGAGGAACCAAACCTCCCGCGCTGAAACACATTGCAGGAGAATGTGGTCAGCTGTGTCTTCATCCTGCAGACATACGAAGCACGAGGAGGCCGTGAGTTGTAGCCCATGCCGAACTCTTCGGTCAGAGGTCCACACTCGGTGCTGCGACGCAAGCCAGACAAAAAACTTGCTCTTTGGCGATGCTCCATTTTTCCATATAGCCTCGGCCAGGGGGAATTGGACCTGCCCCTGCAGCAGCATTTTGTAAGTTGAGCTCGCTGTGTAGACTCCGGACTGCGACCACGGCCAACTGAAGTTGTCAGGTGTCTCCGGTTGCAAGTGTACCTCCTGGATCGCTGCCCACAGCGCCAAGCACTCACGGGCTCCTCTATAGGCAGCGTATCCGAGAGGTCGCACAACCAATTGTTGTCAGTGATACCATCTAGCACCGTGCGCTGTTTGCCGCGCGCGTGTTGACTAACGAGACCAGTCTTGGCGCGAACTCCTTGGCCGCTCTCCCGTGTATCCATTTGTCTCTCCAGAACAACGCTGAGGTGCCTGCTCCCACTTGAATTCTGACTAGGCTATCAAAGGTGGCTCTCGCTTCTGTATCTCGAAGAATAGGTAGTCCCTGCCAAGGTCTGGACTGATCAGTTCTAGCCAGCCACTCCCAGCGAACTCTGAGTGCGAGGCCCTGCAGGTGCAAATCCTTAATCCCCAAACCGCCGTATTTCTTTGGCT
The DNA here is from genome assembly GCA_026929855.1 of Poa annua. Lineage (NCBI taxonomy): Eukaryota > Viridiplantae > Streptophyta > Magnoliopsida > Poales > Poaceae > Poa > Poa annua. Next base: position 46,147,116 of record CM049434.1, read on the forward strand.
TGCAAACACGATCCCAAGCCACCAAACACTGTCCCCCGTTGGCTCTGTCCTTACCTGCCCACAAGAACCCGCGTAGTATCTGATATTAAGTACTTGCTACAACGAATACCGATCGGAGGTAGTGTCTGATATGAAGTACGGAAAAAAAAATCAGTACAAGAGAGATACAATTCGACACAACACGACCAGTACAAGGCTTTTGAACAAGTAGAAAAAAACTTTTCTGAGCAAGTCAAGCAGCTCTGGCGACATGGTTTACTTAGAGCATGTGCAGCGTTGTGAAAATGTTGAGTCTAAGAGCACCTTTTTCAGCTAGAGTCGAGTCTAGTACACTGTGGAGGCAAAGCTAAGCCAAGAAATCTAAGAGTTGAGTCTAGTGCTAGACTCGTGTCTAAGGAAATAAACAATTCAAACTACCTCACATGTCAGTCCTATAGTACTCATAAGATGCCTCAATCATGTGACAGGAAAAGGAGACTTTACTCCTCTTTTTCATCATAGTGGGCCCAGCAACCAAAAACTAAACGCTGCACCAACATTGCTCATCTAGACTCACCATGCATGTCAGACCTTAGCTTGTGTCTAAGACTTTGCACGCTGCACACGCTCTCATACGACTTGATGTAGTTGAGGCGTGCCTGGCCGGTGAGGCGAGACTTTCTTTTTCCTTTCACATTAGCCGTCCGCTCTCCGGTTAGTCAGATCCATGCATCGAAGATGGGAGCTAGCCAGGAACTAGATATGGTATTCTCTTTACTGCGCGCGATAGCTTAGTAAACTCTTTCCCGATCTGTTCTATTGGGCTCACTTCTGCTTATTCGCGTAGAGAGGTATTTCATTCGATTTGGCTTTAGTTAGTACTTTTTTATGGCAACGAGCAAGAGTAGGATTCAGGGAAGGAAGTGCTTGCCTTTCACCTGCTGATTGATTCTTATCTAAAACGATTATGCTTGGTCCTATGTAAATAAATGTCACATGCTATGTTTTTCTATGGCCTAGAAACGGCTTTATCCACCCGTTGTAGGGCCACCTGAACGTGGACAGGATCCTCACCCATCCCTTGGGGAGGCAGCAGTTTGTCGGCACCGGCGTGTTGGTGCCGATGAGCTTGTGTGCCTCCTCCTCGGGGAGTAGTTGCATCGAAAGTGGTGCTGGCGGTGGTGGTAAGTGTCCCCTCATAAAAAAGCGTGGATGAGCCTGGCTCGTGGTCGGTGCGACGCAACAGCCATTCGCCGTGACGATGCGTGTTGCGAAACAACTCCACCTCCCAGTGCTCTCTACGATGCATCGCCTCCTCCCAGCAGTTGGAGCGGTCCTCCTCGCTGGAAGGATATATGTCGCCCAGAGAGGGGTGAATAGGCGATTTAAAACTTTTTCTGAAAAACCGGATTATCCAGTCTAAGATGGACCCGGATAATCCGGTATGCTTGATAAAAGCAAAATAAAACTAGTATGTTACTTTAACAAGCATACAACCTAAATATAGTAGGCTCGCCTATATGCACCAATAACTTACACTAATCAAGACAAGTAACAAGATGATAATAAGATAAATGACTTCAAGCATGAAGGTTAAGTGCATAAGTAAAGAGGTCTAGTATAGAAATAACCGAGACACGTGGAGATGAAGATGTATTACTGAGTTCCTCCTTATAAAGTGAGTAATACTCATTGGAAAGGTGTGACCCACCACAGGTCGGTCTCAACGCCACAACAGGCTTCACCTTCTTCTCTGAGGAACGGCACCGCAAAAGGTTTGGTTCACCTTCAACTGTTGATCTCCTTTTGGGCAGAGGTCGATTCCCTTATAACAATCTCGGGACACCGACCCATAACTTAACTGGGGCTCCCAAATGACCACAAAAGTCTTGACCACAAAAGGTATTGGCCACAAAAGGCGTCTAGGGTCCAATGACCTAATAGGTAACAAACTCACAAACTTTCACTTCCACAAATCCTCGTAGAGAGCACAAACCGATGCACAATGCAATGAGAAGAGCACAAAAAGTTCTCAATTCTTTCACTCTCAAATTTTAACAAAACAACAAATGTTTAAGGTGGAATAAGAGAGGAAGAACAAAGAAGGAGAAACACCAAGAACTTGAAGAACTATATCCACTAGGTTCCCCTCACTTAGAGGAGAGATGAATTAGTGAAAATGTAGATCTAGATCTCCTCTCCCTTTACCTCAAGAATATGCAAGAATCAGTGTAGGTACTCGGAGGGGCCAAGCTTTAAAAGGTCAACAATGAAGGGATAGAGAGAGAGAGAGGAAAAACGTGATGCCATTGGAAGAAACAGGGACCGGATATTCCGGTTCAAGTGGTGCCAGATATTCTGGCCAGATGTGCAATATCTAGTCCAAAATTCCGACCGTGTCTAGTGGACCGCGCCTTCTTTTCTAAGCCAAAACCTCGAGAAAAACTTGGAGAACCAGATATTCCGGTCATGACCAAAATATCTGGTTGAAATATCTGACCGAGTCCAGTGCGCCGCACTTCTTTTCCTTAGCAAAAAAGCGCACTCGAGAAAACTTGGGAGCCGGAATATCCGGTCTCCACAAAACAAGATTGTAACATCCCAGAATTTAGAGTCCAGAAATATAGAGGTTACAGGAGTGTGCATTGCATTCATGCATCAGAAAATCTGAATAATTTTCGCGCATTTAATTTTCAAAACACTAAGTGATTGAAGTTTCACTTGAGTTGGTGGAATTGAAGTAGATCATCAACTTAAGCGTTATAAACTTTGAGATGATCTTGGCTTACACCTTATTTTGGGGTAGTGAGATATACGATAAAGTGTTACTCCAAATGAAATAAAACTTGTTACACCAAATCATTACTCTAGGAGTTAATGATCAACCCAACTATTCTTAGTATTCTCTGAGCATCTATTCTTATCAATTGTGTTAGACATATCTAGTACATAGGAATCATTATAGTTTTGAAGACCAAGCTGAATTACCTAAATATGAACCTAGATCTTCTTACTTTATCTAGACATCATATTTTCTTATCTCCTAATCTTCTCAAAGGCATCCACAAGACAAGATGACTGATACGTCTCAAACTATAATTTCTTATGTTCCATGCTTATATTATACCACTTGCTACATGTTTTATATACACTTTTATATCATTTTATGCATTTTCTGGGACTAACCTATTAACAAGATGCCATAGTGCCAGTTGCCTGTTTTCTGCTGTTTTTGGTTTCAGAAAAGTTGTTAAGGAAATATTCTCGGAATTGGACAAACGAAACGTCAAATTGCTTATTTTTCCCAGGAGGTTCTAGAACACAGAAGAAGACACGGAGGAGGACCCCGAGGGGCCCACACCCCCTCGTGGCGCGGGTGCCCCCCTGGCCGCGCGAGCACGTGGTGTGGGGCCCTCGGGCTTCCACCGCCTTCGCCCTTTCGCCTACTTATACCCCCCGACAATACAAGACCTAACACGGAGGCCTTTTCCAGAGAAGAGTTCCGCTGCGCTGCCGCCATCGAAGACAAGATTCGGGGGGACAGAAGTCTCTGTTCCGGCACCCTGCCGGGACGGGGAATTGCCCCCGGAGCCATCTCCATCGACTCCACCGCCATCTCCATCGCCGTTGCTGACTCCTATGATGAGGAGTGAGTAGTTCTCCCCCGGGGCTGCGGGCTCTACCGGTAGCTATGTGGTTTATCTCTCTCTCCCATGGTGTGATCTTTATGTGATCATGAGCTTTGTAATCTAGTTGAATATGTGATGCTACTCTTTCTCTATTATGCACTCTAGAGGTTACTTTAATATGAACTCCGGGGTTATTCACGGGTGTAAAGGTGACAGTATGTGCACCGTGTGTGATTCCTTTATTACGTTGTGGTGTTAGTTTACTTTGACTTTGAGGGTGCTCTTGTAGCCCTACACAGTGAATGGTGTTTATCATCCAACATGAGAGTGTTTGAGAGTAGTATTTATTATTCAATTGTGATGTCATTGTTGAGAATGTCCACTAGTGAAAGTATGATCCATAGGCCTTGTTTCTAAGCATTAAAACACCGTTTCCAACAAGTTCTGCTACATGTTTGCTTGCTGCCATTTTTATTTCAGATTGCAATTACTACTTATAATCATCCATATTACTTGTATTTCACTATCTCTTCGCCGAACTAGTGCACCTATACATCTGACAAGTGTATTGGGTGTGTTGGGGACACAAGACTTCTTGTATCTTAATTGCAGGGTTGCTTGAGAGGGATATCTTTGACCTCTACCTCCCTGAGTTCGATATACCTTGGTTGATTCACTTAAGGGAAACTTGCTGCTGTTCTACAAACCTCTGCTCTTGGAGGCCCAACACTGTCTACGAGAATAGAAGCGTGCGTAGACATCAATGACCAGAAAGGAGGAAATACAACAAGAAGGCTTAGAAAAAGATTCCGTAGAGGGGCATAGAAGTGTTATGTCAATCTATCCTAGAGAATTGGAAACTCTCATACCATCATCTATCTGTATTAATGTCTCCAGAAATGGTGTGATATTCAAAGGTTTAAGATATATAGAAGTAGTTTGATAACAAGCTTCGAAACCTTGTTAACAACTCACTTTTGTATGCACAAAACAATTGAGTGTCATATGCAAATGAACAAAAGGTCTGATAATCTAGGACATCAAACTCATAGCCCTTGGATATAAAAAGTATTTAGGGACAAGCTTTGCAACCTTGTTCACTAAATCTTTTCATATGCATAAGGCCATTTGATGTCATAAAATACACCTACATTCATATACCACCAAACCCAAGAAAGTTTGGTTTGGTTAAATTGATTTGTCTTCACCACCAGGGTGAGGCCAGTGACCTTGGATCTTCAGTAGAGGACAAGAAGAACTTGTCTTAAATTCTAATTATGGATTAAGGGAACCAATGCCAAAGTAGAGGCCACCTTAAAGCATGGATCATATGGATCAACTTGGATGAAGGAAACTAACAATGATGAGGGATAATCATCACCCATACAAGAGATAAGATCAAGGGAGAAATATAAACCACATTGCAGTTTAACCAACATATTCAGGATCTTAATAAGTAAGTCACATGTGGACTTTTGGTGTTTCTCCAAGGGAATCATAACCAAGGAGGAGGTAAAACCAAATCATAAGTCCATATAACTAATACTCATATTTAGGAATCACATGAATCCTCTCTCAAAAACATGTGAATGAAGGACTTTTATAAGAGAGGATCCACAAGTTCATAAATAGATAATGACATATTGGTTGAATCAAAAATCCATTCTCAAGAAGAGATAAGCTTGGACATATGGAACTTGGAATCACATAGAACCATTAAGTGGTTCAAGCCACTTGATTTAATAATACACATACATTTACTTGCAAGATACATATTCCATAGAGACCAATTTTATTAGGAGTGAGTGCATCAATCTCTGATCATCAGATGAGTGTTGGATTGAGTAGAACTCTAATTTCATCTTGTTATCCTTTTATCTAGCCATAAGACCTGACCAAAGGCAGGTTATCTATACCTTGTACTTTCAGATACATCTGATCATGATCTCTCATGATTTAGTTGCCAGGTTTATGAAATCACTCTAATATGGCAATGTCTTAAACTTAAACATGAAAGTAATTTATTCATATGTGTATACTCTTTATAAGTATCAAAATGAACAATACAATTATCATTGGACAACAACTTGGTGTTGCCCAAGGAAATTTAAAGCACAAAATCATAAGAGTGAATAATTATGTCTATCCTTACTTTGGAGTAAACCACCAAATACATTTATAATTTAAACATATCAACCCTCCACAAATAAAAAGGGCATTCCAAATATTTACCAGCAAACAATTAGCAATATGTTTTCAAGTTGCCTACATGCACCACAAAACTAAACAGGTGAATGTCACCCTTCCTAATAAAAGAAACAAAGCAAATATGCCCAAATTCATTTCATAGGTTAAATAAACTTAAAACCATACAAGATATTTCAATTACAAAGTTTAATCACTAAACCGATCTATATTCTGGAGTAACCCTCAAAACATTTTACAATTTGAAGATATCCAAACATCACAAATAATTAAAGGCATGGAAAAATATTCCCATATTACTTTGATGCATAATAAAAATAAAGAAATCAAAGCCACACATTTTAATAAAAGAAATGAATCCAACAATGCATAAATTCACTTTATATGTTAAAGGAATTTAAAATGTACAAAGTATTTGAAATACATAGTTGAAATAAACATCTGTTTGAAGTTTTACATATTTTAGGATCTTCCTGTAATTTTTCTATTCAAGAATAGGTCCATAATAAGAAGCAGGGACTTGTCTACAATGTTCCTGCCATTTTCCTAAATCCCAGGGGGTTATTTGCAAAATACTATTTCTTTTCCTTCGTCTTCCTCCGGCCAGAAGGACCATCAACGCCGTGGCAACGCGTCCGAGCTCGCGTGACGATTCCTCTCGCTTTCTCGCGCGGATAAGCCCTCGGAGCCGTCCGCATCCGTACCTCTCACTCGCGCACTCTCTCTCTTCCTCTCTCTTTGCTTCTCTCTGTTCCTCTCCACACCGAAACCCTAGCTCCAGCCGTCGAGTCTCGCCGTCGATGGAGGCATTCCCTTGAAGTTCTGAGCTGCTGGGGAGTTTCTCCGTGTCGTCCTCTCCATCTTCCTCGAGCAGATCGTGCCGGGATGCTCGGAGTCGAGGGAATCGACTGATTCTTCTCCGCCTCCGGCCGTCGATGCCGCGGAGGATTTCCTCGCCGTCCGACCCACCCCAGTCATCGCTGTCGTGCTCCTCGTGTTCAGGGTAAGCTTATGAGCACCACGGTGCCCTCCGTTTCCTCCCTGTCCTCTTGATTGTTCCCCGCTCCGAGCCTGGCCGTCCGCCGCCGCGGTGATGCTCACCGCCGGCGACTGCGGTGACCATTTGGTCACCCACGCCGCTCAATCGAGTCCTCACACTACTCCCGTTCATCCACACCACGCACCATCCTCCAATTTGTACTGAATCGAGCGACTCGTGTTCATATCCGGGACAAATTCCGTCCATGACGTCATGCTTACGTCAGCAAGTTAATTTCTTAAAATCCTGAAAATCATTTCTATCATGTTACTCAATGACAGGTGGGACTCCACTGTCAGTAATTTATTAATTTAGGAAATCTTTATGTAATCATAAAATCTATGACAGGTGGGCCCAATTCTATTTAATAAATTCCAGAAATTGATTTAATGAGAGTTAAACTTTGTAAATTCATAACTAAATCATTTTAAATCATAAAAATACAAACTATAAATCAAAATGTTCAGGATAATAAAATCTACAATGTTGTATCATTACAATTTGTGGTTGAATAAAATTGAAACATGATAAATTTGAAATAAAATCTTTTAAATTTGAAGTTAATTTGAAATGCTATTTTGGATGCATTTCAAACTTCATTTAAATTGTCTCACAGGCATAACTTTAAATTTAGAAATGTGTTTTTATTATAACATGAAATATTTTTATTCAATAAATCCATTTTAAAATGATATTCTATTTTAAAATAATAATTAATAAGAATTATTTTCATAATTGTGAAAATGAAGTTATAAGCTTATGAACCTTGTTCTACTACCATTTCATAGTCATTTCAAATAAATAGAGATGTAACACCATTGAACTACTACTTCCATTTTTGTATAAATGTTGCACCTATCCCATTTATTACTTAATTCCTTCTACCTCTAATTAGGTTAAGTGATGATCATTAAAAAACAACTAAAAATTTAATAACACTACGGTAGTTAAGTAAATTGCTTTATTTCCATAATTAACAAATCATTCAATCATAAGAAACTAAGCTAAGTTTAAGTTGTAAGTGCTTGATTAAATTCAAATAATGTTCATAAGACAGTGTCTTGGGTAAAACACACAAATGAGAATAATATATAACCCTCTCTTAACCACTTCATATGATACATACAATTGTTTACATTATTTATGTTCTTCAAAAGTTATTTTTTTTGCCATCACGAAAGATGACATTACCCTAACTCTAGTTAATTAAAGTTCATACATGTTCTTTACAAACAAAAGATGAACACAACCCTAAAACAACCATTGAGTGCTTAGATGGTGTTTTACTCTACTCTTGTGCTTTACATAATACTTGAATAATAATAATGATAAGGAATATATCTTTCTTGTGAATTAAACTTGAAGATACAACAAGTTTAAATGAAATCACCAAACTTAAACAACCCTCAACCATGGAGAGTTAGGTACGGGGTTTAGAGCGATGCATCTCATACTTATGCATTAAGCATGTTGCTTCTTTAAACATAGTCCTTACCGGACCAATGGTGTTGTTTTCAGATTACTCGGAGTTTATATTATATCAAAGACCTTGGCTGCATAATCTTGCAGTCAAAAAGGCAAGTTCATCCCTTATTCATGTCTCTTGAGATATTTCTTATGAAACTATTTGCAAAGGGTGTTACAAAAACGACAGAAAACTTATTTTATAATAATATGACTATGGCTACCGACCAGTGTGGTGGTAATCTCATATGGCTGGCATATGGGACCACGGTAAGAATGTTGTGGTGGAGGTCCCATTTGCACGGGAAAGTATCACGTAGGACTTAACAACAAATGTCGCCAGTGATTCTTGCGCCGTATATAACGCGCAACCATAAGATCTGAAATGGGACGGAGAAGTCAGTTGTGTCCTTTTCCTCTCGTACACCAACGGATGGCTAGATCAAAGCCGGGCGGTGTGTAAATCCGCTGAGCTTGAGGTGGCCAGGATAATAACCTCACCTTCGGGTTGTGGCTTCTAGCATCTATTGAAGGTTGGCTTCAGAACCAGTTTGAGACGAGTTCAAATGGTTAGTAGGTTGAAAGTTGGATTTTCCCATCACCTGCAACTGAAGTAATGGGGGGTGTGCGGGGTTGGTGGAAAGGCACAGTGATTGGCTTGGATCACTGACCGGGCCCTGCTACGTCTCCAACGTATCTATAATTTCTTACGTTCCATGCTTATCTTATACCAATTGCTACATGTTTTATATACACTTTGTGTTGTTTTATGCATTTTCTGGGACTAACCTATTAACAAGATGCCACAGTGCCAGTTCCCTGTTTTCTGCTGTTTTTGGTTTCAGAAAACCACTTAAGGAAATATTCTCGGAATTGGACAATTTTTATACCGAAGTCCCTATTTTTCCCGACACGTTCCAGAAGTCCGAAGAGGAAACGAAGGAGGGCACAGAGGCGTCGTCATCAGGTGGGGGCGCGGCTCCCCCCCCCCCCCCCCCCCTGCCGCGCCGGCACATGATGACGTGGCCTCGGGCCTCCGCCGCCTTCGCCCTTTCGCCTACAAATACCCCCCGACGAAATAACCCTAAAATAATAAGCCTTTTCCCGAGAAGAGTTCCGCTGCGCCGCCGCCATCGAAGACAAGATTCGGGGGACAGAAGTCTCTGTTCCGGCACCCTGCCGGGACAGAGAATTGCCCCCGGAGTCATCTCCATCAACTCCACCGCCATCTCCATCGCCGTTGCTTACTCCTACGATGAGGAGTGAGTAGTTCTCCCCCGGGGCTGCGGGCTCTACCGGTAGCTATGTTGTTTATATCTCTCTCCCATGTGATCTTTATGTGATCATGAGCTTTGTAATGTAGCTGAATATGTGATGTTACTCTTTATCTATTATGCACTCTAGAGGTTACTTTATTATGAACTCCGGGGTTATTCACGGTTGTAAAGGTGACAGTATGTGCACCGTGTGTGATTCCTTTATGACGTTGTGGTGTTAGTTTACTCTGACTTTGAGGGTGCTCTTGTAGCCCTACACAGTGAATGGTGTTTATCATCCAACAAGAGAGTGTTTGAGAGTAGTATTTATTATTCAGCTTTGATGTCATTGTTGAGAATGTCCACTAGTGAAAGTATGATCCCTAGGCCTTGTTTCTAAGCATTGAAACACCGTTTACAACCAGTTCTGCTACATGTTTGCTTGCTGCCATTTTTATTTCAGATTGCAATTACTACTTATAATCATCCATATTACTTGTATTTCACTATCTCTTCGCCGAACTAGTGCACCTATCTGACAAGTGTATTGGGTGTGTTGGGGACACAAGAGTCTTCTTGTATCTTAATTGCAGGGTTGCTTGAGAGGGATATCTTTGACCTCTACCTCCCTGAGTTCGATAAACCTTGGGTGATTCACTTAAGGGAAACTTGCTGCTGTCCTACAAACCTCTGCTCTTGGAGGCCCAACACTGTCTACAAGAATAGAAGTGTGCGTAGACATCAAGCTATTTTCTGGCGCCGTTGCCGGGGAGGTAAGCGTGTGAAGGTATCTCCTTTAGATTCTGCAGTTATTACTTTTTGTTTCTTGTTTTTATTACACTAGTTAGGCTGAATGGAAAACAACAAAAAAATTAGAGAGCTCTATGAAATTTATCTTGAGTTAGGACATGATGTGTTTGAAGAGAAAATTAAAAAACCTATGGAAGTTTGTTTGCATAATAGTGGTAGTAATGTTATTATTATAAATTCTTTGAACACCATTATTGCTAATGCTATGGAAAAGTCTAAGCTTGGGGAAGCCATCGTTGATGAATGTGTTATTTTTAGTCCCCCAAGCTTTGAGGAGAAAATTTTCTTTGATGATACTCTGCCTCCAATATATGATAATTATAATCATTGTGATATTTTCAGTCCACCTACTATTGAGGATATGGTTTATGTTGATTATGATATGCCTACTATATATGATGTTTACAATGATGAATATGATATTTTCAGTCCATCTACTATTGAGGATAAAATTAATTATGATTACTATATGCCTCCTATATTTGATGATTATGGTGATGAGAATAATAATGATAGCTATTTTGTTTAATTTGCTCCCACTACAATTAATAAGAATGACTATGCTTATGTGGAGAGTATTAATTCTTTTATGCATGTGGCTCATGATAAGAATGTTTTATGTGATAGTTATGTTGTAAATTTTATTCATGATGCTACAAGTGAACTTATTGATGATAATGATGAGTATTGCTTAAATATGCTATATGATAATGCTTTAGATGATGGTCCTATGCTTATTGATAATCCTCTATGTTCAGAAGTTATTACTTATTTATGTGAGGATAAAAATGATATAATTGCTGCTTGTGATGGTACTCTTACTCATGAGAGTCCTGCTTTGTTCTTGAATTCTCCTAATTACACCATGGAGGAGAAATTTGCTTATGTTGAGAAATACTTATGTGGTTTGCAATTGTCTCTAGTTTCAAATCTTTGTTGCAACCATGATCTTAAACTTGATATTGATCTTAAAAACTATTTTGAAAGAGGGAAGCATGCTAATGGATTCCAAAATAAATTTAATGATCCTTTTTATATGCCTATATTATCTAAGTTGAATGATTCTTGTAGTTATACGGTTGAATTTATTTCTACTACTTGCAACTACTATGAGAGAGGAGAATATGGTTATATAAGTTTTCATGGTACTAAAACACCTCTCTTTATGTTGAAATTTTTGAAGTTGCACTTGTTTTGCTTTCCTATGCTTATTGCTTTGTGCTTTCATGACTTGTTTCTTTACAAGATTCCTTTGCATAGGAAGAGGGTTAGACTTAAAAAGTGTTTGATATTTGCCTCTTGATGCTCTCTTTGGTTTTTCAACTCTTATCTTTATGTGGGCATCAAAAATACCACTATGCCTAGCTAAAAGGCTTTAAATAAAAGCGCTTATGGGAGACAACCCATGTTTTATTTCTGTTATTTTTCTTTTATTTGAGTAAAGAAGCATGCTTACCTCTGTAAAAACTCCTTTGTATCTTTATTTTATTGCATAGTTGTGCCAAGTTAAGTCTCTAGTAGAAAGTTGATGGTAGATTTGGATTTCTGCGCAGTAACAGTTTTTCTGCTGTCCACCGTTAAATTCATAACTCTTTACAGAAAAGTCGGAATGACCTGATATTTTCTGAGCGTGATCCTCAGATATGTACGCAACTTTCATTAGTTTTGAGTTTTCTGATTTGAGCAAGTTAAGTGCCTCGAAAAAATTCATCTTTACAGACTGTTCTGTTTTTTACAGATTCTGCCATCTATTTTGCATTGGTTCTTTTGCTGTTTTTGAATGGATCTTTTTGTTCCATAAAATTCCAGTGGCTGTAGCTAATGTCCAGTACCATGATAATGATTGTCTCCATACAGAATATGAGAATTTTTTATTATGCACTAACCCTCTAATGAAGTTTACTTTGAGTTTGGTGTGGAGGAAGTTTTCAAGGATCAAGAGAGAGGATGATATGATGTGATCAAGAAGATGAAAGAGCCTAAGCTTGGGGATGCCCCCGGGGGTCACCCAAGCATATTTCAAGAAGACTCGAGCATCTAAGCTTGGGGATGCCCAAGGCATCCCCTTCTTCATCAACAACTTATCAGGTCATCTCTAGTGAAACTATATTTTAATTCCGTCACATCTTATGTGCTTTACTTGAAGCGTTTGTTTGTTTTTATTTTTTCTTTTGTTATTCTTGTTCTCTGAATAAAATGGATCCTACCATTCCTTTGTGGGAGAGAGACACGCTCCGCTTTTTCTTATGAATACTCATATTCTTCACTGATATTTGTTGAGTATTCTTTTATATTACTTCAATGCTTTCAGCTCTTGTTTTTCATGGATCTCTTGTTTAGAGCTGTTAGTTCTCTTATGTTATACTCTCTTGTCTCATTGATAAATACTTAGAGAGTTTATGTTTAAATAAGTTGATTGGTGTTTGGTTGGAAACAGAAAATGCTAAATGTGGTAGATGGTATAATGAAAAAAATATACATGCTCTTATGGATTGTTATCTTGTATGTTGTGGTGCTTGGCAATTGTTTTGAGCTCTCAAGTACATCATGTTTAAGCTTTTACATCATGTAGTTAAAACCCATTAGTGAAGAACTACCGTAAAACTTGTTGAAATTTGGTTTGCATGTTTGGTATCTTTAAGGTCTAGATATTTTCTAGTTAAAGTGTTTGAACAACAAGGAAGACAATGTAGAGTTTTATAACGCTTGCAATATGTTTTTATATACGTCTTGTTGTCATAGTTTATACTTGTGTTTGCTTCAAACAACCTTGCTAGCCAAAGCCTTGTACTGAGAGGGAATGCTTCTCGTGCATTCAAAACCTTGAGCCAAAAACCATGCCATTTGTGTCCACCATACCTACCTACTACATGGTATTTCCTGCTATTCCAAGCAAATACTTCGTGTGCTATCTTTATTCAAAATTATTATCCCTTATTTGTGTCACTTTTTATTAGCTCATGAGGAAGTATGTGGGTTATTCTATGTTTAACTTGGTAGATAGACTTTCAAATGAGCCGGCAAATGGGGTGCCCAGTCCCAAGTTTAATTGTTCAATTCTCTTCACATGGTTTTCAATGAGTTATCAAAGAGAGAGTTCCAAAGTGTTATGATATTCAAAAAAATAGGCACTCCTCCAAGGTTTGAGATGGATTGGAAGGCACCCGAGGATTCAGTTAGCCATGGATTGTGTAAGCAATGGTGGGGAGGAGTGCCAAACCAATTTATAAAAAGTGTGCATGTGTAAACAAAAGAGAAGAGGGATGATCTACCCTTGGGTAGAAATAACGTCCTTCAATGGGAGCCGCTCTTGAAAGTCTAGATAACATGGTAAATATAGTTTTCATTCACTATCATTCGTTGACAACGACAAACACCACTCAAAAACTTACTTTTATGCTCTCTATATGATTTCAAAAACCTATAAAACCAAGAAGCTCTAGCACATGCTTGTATCCCTGCTTCCCTCTACGAAGGGCCTATCTTTTACTTTATGTTGAGTCAGTTTACCTACTTCTTTCTGTCCCCGAAGCAAACACTTATGTCAATTATGTGCAACAACTCGTATATGCTTACTTATTGCACTTGTTATATTTCTTTGTGTTGACAACTATCTATATGATATACATGTTCAAAGTTGAAAGCCAATGCTGAAACTTATATCTTCCTTTGTGTTGCTTCAATGCTCTTTTACTTAAAGAATATTGCTTTATGAGTTCACTCTTATGCAAATCTTTTTTATACTTGTTTGAAAGTACTATTCATGAAAAGTTTTTACTTATATGATGTAGTTGTTTACTTGTTGTCTATTTGTTAGCAAACTATAGACCATTGCCTTGAGTCATTTCATTCATTACATGAGCCTTACAATATTATTTGATTAAGATTGTGTGAAAGCATGTCACTCCAGAAATTATTTGTTGTTATCGTTTTACCTACTTGGGACGAGTAGAACTAAGCTTGGGGATGTTGATACGTCTCCAACGTATCTATAAATTCTTACGTTCCATGCTTATATTATACCAATTGCTACATGTTTTATATACACTTTGTGTTGTTTTATGCATTTTCTGGGACTAACCTATTAACAAGATGCCACAGTGCCAGTTCCCTGTTTTCTGCTGTTTTTGGTTTCAGAAAACCACTTAAGGAAATATTCTCGGAATTGGACAATTTTTATACCGAAGTCCCTATTTTTCCCGACACGTTACAGAAGTCCGAATAGGAAACGAAGGAGGGCACCGAGGCGCCGTTGAACGGAAGTTATCTACCTAGAGGGGGGGGGGGTGAATAGGTGGTGACCAATTTTTATGACTTTTTCAGTTTTAGGCTTACAAAAGTAAATAGACTATATGTGCTACTAGGTAACACAATAGAAGAGAGAGAGGAACGAGACAACCAAGGGAACAAGGAGACGCCGATTTATCCCGAGTTCCACCACATGGGTGTACGTCTCGTTGGAGGGGTGTGAGCAACCACAAAGGTCAGCTCAACGCCACAAAGGCTTCACCCTATTCTCCGATGAATTCGACCACCAAGGTCCGAATCCACCCTTCCACTAAGTACTCCTTTAAGGGCGGAGAAGGTCCCGTACAAATCCGTGAGGCACACACCCACAACTGAATTGGGGGCTCTCACTAAGACCACAAGAGGTCAATTCCACAAAGGATCCACAAAGGAGTAAGTAACAACAAGGTAGAATCTAGCTATCCACAAAGGAAACCCTAGATTCGTGTCCCCTCAAGATAGGGAGGGGGAAAGTGAAATTCCTTTGGTGGCGATGTAGATCGGGGTCTTCTCCTTCAGATCTCCAACTATCATTAGATTTGGTTGGCTAGATAGGGAGATCCATGGAAAATGAGCTCCAGCAACAATGGGGCGTTTTGGATCTGAGAGAGCTAGTCTGCTGGAGGTAGGTGGAGGGGTATTTATACCCCTCCCCGAGATCTGACCGTTGAGCAGCCGCCAGCTCGGAAATTTCCGGGTTAAGTTCGGAAATTTCCGGACTGAAGACCGGAAATTTCCGGACTGGCCACCGGAAATTTCCGGGCTACGGAAATCTCCGCGAGGAGTTCCGACGGATCTTCGACTGGAGGCAGTACGAGTTCAGCTTCTGACTTGGCGATGATCTTGATCGTGCAGCTCGGAAATTTCCGGACTCCCATCGGAAATTTCCGGGCACCTGAAATTTCCGCCTGAAATTCCGACTGTGAAGCTCTGAGAGGCAGTACTGCTTGACAATCTGGACTTAGTGAAAAATCTTCGGTGACTCGGAAATCTCCGGACACTGGCTGGAAATTTCCGGATCCTGATGCATTTCCGACTGAAAAGCTCTGAATGCCAGTACTGCTTCAAACACTGGACTTGGTGAAGAATCTTTAGTGACTCGGAAATTTCCGGGTGAAGCCCGGAAATTTCCGGGTACCTGAAATTTACTGAAGTATTTCCGACTGAAATATAAAAGAGTCCAGTACTGAAATATGCTGAATGTGTTTGAGCACATTATTACACATGTTCTAAAACCTGCATAGATCATCACAAACATTAATACCACCTTTTGTGTTGTCACTAGTCACCAAAAAGACAGGAAGTGCAAAGAATGCACTTTCAATCTCCCCCTTTTTGGCGAATGATGACAACACAAAAGGAGAACGGATTTGCAAAAGATAGACGGGCTCCCCCTAAGTGTGTGCATTATCTTTGTGATGTTCTTGAATACAAAATGCACACAACTTGGGATCAATGCTCCCCCTAGATTTTACAAACCTCGCAAGCAAAGAAAATATACCCACATAGACAAAGTAGAACATGCATAGTTTACCAAATTTAACTAGAGTTATTACAATAAGAGTTTAAGAGGTCCTCATGTCTCACAAACATGCAACGAAAGAAGTCCAAATAAGATAAGAATAGGGAGCACTAGAACAAAGCAACCGAGATAAAAGAAGATGTGCTCCCTCCCATGCAAATCCCGTGAGTCCTATGAGATACTTCTCCCCCTTTGGCATCAAGATACCAAAAAGGGAAGAAGCAGCTACTAGCGTCCCAAGACTCAAGAGTCGGAATCGGAACTGTGCGCCTCATCCTCAAAATCATCCGCAGCTTCTGGATCCACATCTTGATCGTCAGGCACATTGGTGTCCCAAGTGAATCCAACTGCTTCCTCAGAATTCCACTCATCATAGGGTACCAGGGGCTTCAGGGGTCTCTTGGGAGGTGGCATCTTCAAATGAGCTCGAATCTCTTCCTGTTGCTTGAGAATGCGGTGGTTCTGTTGGTAGATGGCATAGTTTTCACTATGAATGCAGCAGTTCATGTTCAACACCTTCTCCATGGCACGAACAATCCATGGGCGACTCTTCTTTTCAGCTTTCTTGATGTTATGGCGCCGTGGTTGGCGAGTGGGGCCACCATACAGATCATCCTCATCGATCTCTTGAAGTGTAGCTTGCTTTTGCACCACATGAGCTTTCTTTTGAACAAGGTTGGCAGCTGTGTGGGCGATGCATCCAAGGGCACTATCCATATCGCCACCATCTTCCTCAGATAACTGATACTTGCGCTTGATGAGAAGCATCACATATGGAGCATAGGGGGGAACTTTCCTCTCAAACACGGATTGACTCATTTCTTGAAAGATGAAATCCATGACATCAATTTTGTACTCCTCCTTGTCCAGCTCATACTCTCCAACAAAGGCTTCATGTGCTTTGGCCATCAAGTTCACGAGACCCCCGGCAATGTTGTCAGCGTTGCCCGCGATGGGAGTAATGGTGTTGCGAAACATGCGAAGGAGAATATCATCAGTAGGCAGCAAACCATGCTGCGAGCCAATCTCTCCACCAGGCATATATAAGTCGGACATGGCGTTCTTGTTGTAGGCCACGCCCTGAAGGTGCATCCTCTCACCAGCTGCCACAGAGCTACCATGGAAGGGACAGCCAAGAATCCGATCAAACTCACGGAAGGAGGAGGTCAAACGCTGTATGCCAGTCATCCAAGTCATGCCAATATCCTCTGAAGTGTCAAACACTACTGTCGCATAGAACTGATGAATGATGGACACGTTGTAGCTGCACTCGGTTCTCATAAGATGCTCCAAGCCTAACACCTTGCATACCTGAATAGCTCCCCCAAAATAATCAGCCTTCTTCATGAGCTTGTCGAAGTTGATCCATCTCATTGGGCAAACTGGCGCTTTACTGGAGAACTTGAGATATACCTCACGATAAAGCCAAGCCATCTCTGTGCAGAAGAACTCGGTGTCATCTTGCTCAGCATCATAGGACAACTCACTGCGCCACTTGCGAAAGGTTGCTTTGTTGAAATCAGACAGTTGAAGCTCGGCCTTCTTCTTCTTGTTAGCACCACTGGGTTTCCTGAGCTGAGCAGCAGGAGGTAGCTCACTCTCATCACTTGAAGGATCACTAGGTGGCCGAGAGTGAACCCCTTTCGGACGACTAGCCATTGACTTGAGGCGACCTCCTCGTGTAGAAGAACCTGCAAACAAACAGCATAGAGCAGATGGAAAGCAAGGGGGATAAGCACTCATGTCCAGGAAGGCAAAGGGAATAGTACACGAGCCATTAAAAGTTCACAGAACTTGTTTGTTTTTCAGAATTTTGAACAGGCCGGAAATTTCCGGAATTTCCGAGTCTGAACCGGAAATTTCCGGTCTACACGAAATTTTGAAAAACTGAACCAAATCTATGAACGAAAAACAGATCTGTGCACGAGGAAGGTAGATCAAGCCTAGAGGAGCAGTTCTACCAAAGTAAACGAGCAACAACCTCCTAAATCGGCTAGGTTAAACGAAAAGAGATTTCGTCCTAAATTTGAAATAAGAGGAGTTACCGGTAGACATGGCGAAAACCGCGCGGTGGAAAACGATCCCCGCGACGAGGAGAAGCAGATCCGGTGAAGAACCGGAGAGATTGACGGAGAAACGGCCCGGGGACGGATCGGGGAAGAGTTTCTTCTCCGGCTTGGAGAGAGAAAGAAGGGGCACGGGTGAAAGGAAGTTGTCCACCTAGAGGGGGGGGGGGGGTGAATAGGTGGTGACCAAATTTTATAGCTTTTTCAGTTTTAAACTTGCAAAAGTAAATTTACTAAAAGTGATACTAGATGAAGCTAGGTGCAGGACAAAGAAAAACAAAACAATAAAGATAAGCAAATAACACAAGGAGGATAAAGGAACGAGACAACCTAGGGAACAAGGAGACGGCGATTTTATCCCGAGTTCCACCACATGGGTGTACGTCTCATTGGAGGGGTGTGAGCAACCACCAAGGTTAGCTCAACGCCACAAAGGCCTCACCCTATTCTCCGGTGTATTCGACCACCAAGGTCCGAATCCACTCTTCCACTAAGGACTCCTTTAAGGGCGGAGAAGGTCCCGTACAAATTCGTGAGGCACACACCCACAACTGAATTGGGGGCTCTCACCAAGACCACAACAGGTCAATTCCACAAAGGATCCACAAAGGAGTAAGAAACAACAAGGTAGAATCTAGCTATCCACAAAGGAAACCCTAGATTCGTGTCCCCTCAAGATAGGGAGGGGGAAAGTGAAATTCCTTCGGTGGCGATGTAGATCGGGGTCTTCTCCTTCGGATCTCCAACTATCATTGGATTTGGTTGGCTAGATAGGGAGATCCATGGAAAATGAGCTCCAGCAGCAATGGGGTGATTTGGATCTTGGAGAGCTAAAGTGCTGGAGGTAGGTGGAGGGGTATTTATACCCCTCCCCGAGATCTGACCGTTTGCAGCCGCCAGCTCGGAAATTTCCGGGTCAAGTTCGGAAATTTCCGGACTGAAGACCGGAAATTTCCGGACTGACACCCGGAAATTTCCGGGCAACAGAAATCTCCGGCGAGGGGTTCAGCTTCTGACTTGGCGATGATCTTGATCGAGCAGCTCGGAAATTTCCGGACCTCCATCGGAAATTTCCGGGCCCCTGAAACTTCCGCCTGAAATTCCGACTGCGAGGTTCTGGGAGGCAGTACTGCTTGACAATCTGGACTTGGTGAAAAATCTTCGGTGACTCGGAAATCTCCGGACACTATCCGGAAATTTCCGGACACCGGAAATTTCCGGAAGAATTTCCGACTGAAAAACTCTGAATGCCAGTACTGCTTCAAATAAGGACTTGGTGAAGAATTCTTCAGTGACTCGGAAATTTCCGGGTGAAGCCCGGAAATTTCCGGGTACCTGAAATTTCCTGTAGGATTTCCGACTGAATAAATAAGGATCCAGTACTAAAATATATACCTGTTCTAGAACCTGCATAAGACATCACAAACATTAAATCCACCTTTTGTGTTGTCACTTGTCACCAAAAAAACAGGAAGTGCAAAGAATGCACTTTCAATCTCCCCCTTTTTGGTGAATGATGACAACACAAAAAGAGAGCGGATTTGCAAAATATAGACGGGCTCCCCCTAAGCGTGTGCATTATCTTTGGGATGTTCTTGAATACAAAATGCACACAACTTAGGATCACTGCTCCCCCTAGATTTTACAAACCACGCAAGCAACGAAAATATACCCACAAATACAAAGTAGCATGCAAAGTTTACCAAATTTAACTAGCTATTACAATAGGAGTTTAAGAGTTCCGCATGTCTCACAAACATAAAACTAAAGAAGTCCAAATGATAAGAATAGGGAGCACTCGAACAAAGCAACCGAGAAAAAAGGAAGATGTGCTCCCTCCCAAGCAAATCCCGTGAGTCCTATGAGATACTTCTCCCCCTTTGGCATCAAGATACCAAAAAGGGAAGAAGTAGCTACTAGCGTCCCGAGACTCAAGAGTCGGAATCTGAACTGTGCTCCTCCTCCTCAACATCATCAGCTGCTGGATCCACCTCGATATCCTCAGGCACTATGGTGTCCCATGTGAATCCAACGGAGTCTTCAGAATTCCACTCAGCATATGGTACTATGGGCCTCAGTGGTCTCTTTGGAGGCGGCATCTGCAAATGAGCTCGAATTTCTTCCTGCTGCTTGAGAATGCGGTGGTTCTGCTGGTAGATGGCATAGTTCTCACTGTGAATGCAGCAGTTCATGTTCAAAACCTTCTCCATGGCACGAACAATCCAAGGGCGACTCTTCTTTTCAGCTTTCTTAATGTTGTGGCGGCGTGGTTGGCGAGTGGGACCACCAAACACATCATCCTCATCGATCTCTTGAAGTGTAGCTTGCTTTTGTACCACATGAGCTTTCTTTTGAACAAGGTTGGCAGCTGTGTGGGGAATGCATCCAAGAGCACTATCCATATCGCCGCCATCTTCCTCAGATAATTGGTACTTGCGCTTGATGAGAAGCATCACATATGGAGCATAGGGGGGAACTTTCCTCTCAAAGATGGCTTGACTCATTTCTTGAAAAATGAAATCCATGATATCAATCTTGTACTCTTCCTTGTCCAGCTCATACTCTCCAACAAAGGCTTCATGAGCTTTGGCCATCAAGTTCACGAGACCGCCAGCGATGTTGTCAGCATTGCCTGCAATGGGAGCAATGGTGTGGCAGAACATGCGAAGGAGAATATCATAAGTTGGCAGCAAACCATGCTGCGAGCCAATCTCTCCACCAGGCATATATAGATCAGACATGGCGTTCTTGTTGTAGGCCACGCCCTGAAGATGCATCCTTTCACCAGCTGCCACAGAGCTCCCACTGAAGGGACAGCAAAGAATCCTGGCAAACTCTCGGAAAGAGGAGGTCAAGCGCTGTGTGCCAGTCATCCATGTCATGCCAATATCTTCTGAATTGTCAAAAACAACGGTCGCATAGAACTGATGAATGATGGACACGTTGTAGCTGCACTCAGTCTCCATGAGATGCTCCAAACCCAGCACCCTGCAAACCTGAACAGCTCCCCCAAAGTAATCTGCCTTCTTCATGAGCTTGTCGAAGTTGATCCATCTCATCGGGCAAACTGGCGCTTTACTGGAGAACTTGAGATATACCTCACGATACAGCCACGCCATATCTGTGCAGAAGAACTTGGGATCATCCTGGTCAGCCCCATAGGACAGCTCACTGCGCCACTTGCGAAAGCTGGCCTTGTTGAAATCTGAAAGTTGAAGCTCGGGCTTCTTCTTCTTGTTAGCCCCAGTTGATTTTCTGAGCTGTGCAGCAGGAGGGAGCTCACTCTCATCACTTGAAGGATCACTAGGTGGCCGAGAGTGAACCCCTTTCGGACGACTAGCCATGGACTTGATGCGACCTCCTCGTGTAGAAGAACCTGCAAACAAACAGCATAGAGCAGATAGAAAGCAAGTGGGATAAGCACTCATGTCCAGGAAGGCGTAGGAAAAAGTACACGAGCCGTTAAAAATTCACAGAACTTGTCTGTTTTTCAGAATTTTGGACAGGCCGGAGATTTCCGAGTCAGGTCCGGAAATTTCCGAGGGTCGGAAATTTCCGAGTCTGAACCGGAAATTTCCGGTCTGCACGAAATTTTTGAAAAACTGAACCAAATCTATGAATGAAAAACAGATCTGTGCACGAGGAAGGTAGATCAAGCCTAGAGGAGCAGTTCTACCAAAGGAAACCAGCAACAACCTCCTAAATCGGCTAGGTTAAACGAAAATAGATCTCGTCCTAGATTTGAAATAAGAGGAGTTACCGGTAGACATGGTGAAAACCGTGCGGATGAAAGCGATCCCCACGGCGAGGAGAAGCAGATCCGGCAAAGAACCGGAGAGATCGACGGAGAAACGGCCCGGGGGTGGATCGAGGAAGATCTTCTTCTCAGGCTAGGAGAGAGAACGAAGGGGCACGGGGTGGATGAACTGTTCTGCTCGAACAGCCCACCCGTGCCCTATTTATAGCCGGAGAAGTTTGAGTCGGAAATTTCCGGACCTAGGTTCGGAAATTTCCGGACACCGGAAATTTCCGGCACTATTTCCGGTTCAAAACACGATATATCCAGTACCGAGTTTGGAAACGGACTTGGTGCGGAAATTGACAGAGTCATCGGAAATTTCCGGACTTGGTTCGGAAATTTCCGGGCCCCGGAAATTTCCGGCTCTATTTCCGGTTCAAATTCAGCAGAGTGCAGTGCCGAATTTGAAAAGGACTTAGGCGCCGAGAAATTTCAGGGACCGGATATTTCCGAGTCACACTCGGAAATTTCCGGTCACCGGAAATTTCAGAGACTATTTCCGGTCAAAATCCAGCAAGGTGCAGTGCTGAGTTTTGAAAGGACTTAGTGTCGAAAATTTCTAGTAATTCGGAAATTTCCGAGGGTGGCTCGGAGATTTCCGCCCAACAAACAGCAAAAGAATACAAATGGACATGAGTGAGAATTAAGCAAGTCTTGAGAGGGAGAAAGGCTTGGGATAGAGAAGCAAACTGTCGATGGTACTTCACACTCAAATTGCAAAACCAATAAAACACAAGAACTACCAACTTGAGTGTGTTTTCCACAAGAGCCCAAAAAGCAAATGAAATCCAAGAATAAAAACCAAATGAAATCCAACTCTTCCAAAGGAGGAGGTGGTGGCCGAAGCCACCGTGTATGAGATTATAGCATGGCACCGCGAAGATGTATCTTGGGTCCATAACTACCACTCATCATTTAAGCTCACAAATTATGGATTAATTTGAAGTTTAACAATGATTCATTGCTGTATGCATAATAGGGGGAGGAAGAATCCAATGTATTAGGAAAACACTCCCCCTAAGTCCATGCGTACATCTACACCTAATAGAGCATTAAACGTTGATGTGTGTGCACCATTATCAGGCCAAAGTCCGAGAATCCACGATATTTAACTCATTCCTCAAGTAACAAAACCGGGCTTCGTCAAGGGGCTTCGTGAAGATATCCGCCAATTGATCCTTTGTCCCAACATAAGAGAGATCGATGTCTCCTCTTGCTACGTGATCTCGAATGAAGTGGTGGCGAATCTCAATATGCTTGGTCCTTGAGTGTTGCACCGGATTATAGGCGATCTTGATGGCACTCTCATTATCATAGAGGAGCGGCACTTTGTCCAAATGGACCCCGTAATCCTTTAAAGTTTGCCGCATCCAAAGGAGTTGAGTACACCCACTTGCGGCAGCGACATATTCGGCCTCCGCGGTGGAGAGAGAGATGCAATTTTGCTTCTTCGAGGACCAGCTCACCAATGATCTTCCAATGAATTGACAAGTTCCCGAGGTAGACTTTCTATCATCCTTGTCACCCGCCCAATCGGAGTCGGTGTACCCACAAAGAGACAAGGTGCCATCTTTGGGGTACCACAACCCATAGCTTGGAGTATGAATCAAATACCGGAAGATTCTCTTGATAGCCACTTGGTGACTTTCCTTAGGCGCGGCTTGGTAACGTGCACACACTCCAACGCTTAACACTATATCCGGCCTAGATGCACAAAGGTAAAGAAGAGACCCAATCATAGATCGATATACCTTTTGGTCTACCTCTTTACCATTAGGGTTAAGCTCGAGGTGGCACTTGGTTTGCATGGGAGTAGCGGCGCCCTTTAGATCGAGCAGCTTGAATCTCTTGAGCATATCTTGAATGTACTTGGCTTGACAAATAAATGTTCCTTCTCTCAATTGCTTGATCTCAAAACCAAGAAAGAACCTAAGTTCACCCATCATAGACATCTCGAACTTGTCGGTCATAAGCTTGGCGAACTCTTCATTAAAAGAGAGATTAGTAGAACCGAAGATAATATCATCAACATATAATTGACAAATGAAGAGTTCCCCATTAACTTTCTTTGTAAAAAGAGTGGGATCGATCACCCCGACTTCGAATCCACGGTCTAACAAGAACTCCCGAAGGTGTTCATACCATGCTCTAGGTGCTTGTTTAAGCCCATAGAGAGCTTTATCCAACACGTAGACGTGGTTCGGGAAGTCGCGGTTCTCGAAACCCGGAGGTTGTTTAACATAGACAAGTTCATTAAGTGGGCCATTTAGGAAAGCACTTTTAACGTCCATTTGTTGTAATTTAAAACCATGATGAGATGCAAAGGCAATGAGAATACGTATCGACTCGAGGCGTGCAACTGGCGCGTAGGTTTCACCAAAGTCGATGCCTTCAACTTGAGAAAAGCCTTGGGCCACCAAACGCGCCTTGTTCCTCACAACGATGCCGTGTTCATCTTGCTTGTTCTTGAAGATCCACTTGGTGCCGATAACATTGCGGCAACTATTTGGCTTCTCTACAAGTCTCCACACCTTGTTACGCTCGAAGTTGTTGAGCTCTTCGTGCATTGCTTCAAGCCAATCGGGATCTTCAAGTGCATCGAATACTTTCTTGGGTTCCACCATGGAGATGTGTGCTTGATGCTCACTAAAGTTGGCCAATTGACTCCTTGTGGACACCCTTCTTCTCACATCACCGATGACCTTGTCAAGGGAAAGAGCCCTTAGTTCCAAAGATCTTCCAACTCTTGCTTGGCGGCGAGTTTCGATTGCCTCTCTAGATGAAGAGGGAACCTCTTGATCAACTTGATCTTGTGGATCCTCGCCTTGACCATAATGAATGCCTTCATCACCATGAGTTGTTTCTTCACTTGATTGTGAGGGGTGATCTTGCACATGAGAGGAACTTGCACTCGAGATACTAGCTTCATTTGACTTGGATGGGGACCCAATATCTTCTTGAGGATGAAGAACTTGTAGGAGCGGTCCTTGCGATGGATTATCTTGTTGAGGAAGAGGTTGTTCTTCTTGTGAAGTTACTTGTGGACGATCTTGAGATGGTTCATCATTTGCTTCGGGTGAGGTATCAAGAGATTCTTGTGATGGTGAGTGCTCTTCATGTGAAGAGCTTGTTTCGTCTTGATCAACTCCTTGATGTACTTCAATGGGACGATGGAAGCCTATTCCCATTCTCCTTATTGCATCTTGGGGTTGATCATCACCTACATCACTTATTCCAACTTGCTCCAATTGGGAGCCGTCATTCTCATCGAATTCCACACTACAAGATTCTATGACGATCCTTGAGGATTTGTCATAGATTCTATAGGTGTGGGATTCAATGCCATAACCAACAAATATGCCTTCAAGAGTTTTAGAGTGAAACTTACCCAACCGGGTGCCCTTTACGAGGTAGTAGCATTTGCAACCGAAGACTCGGAAGTAAGATATGTTGGGCTTGTTGCCGGTGAGAACTTCATAAGGTGTCTTCTTGAGGCCTTTGCGGAAAAAGAGGCGATTTGATGAATGACACGCCGTAGCAATAGCCTCCGCCCAAAAGTTGATTGGGGACTTGAACTCGGCCAACATAGATCTTGCCATGTCGATGAGAGTACGATTCTTCCTCTCCGCAACGCCATTTTGTTGCGGAGTGTATGCAGCGGAATATTGATGACGAATGCCTTCGTCACTTAGGAAGTCGTTGAGCGTGTAGTTCTTGAATTCCGACCCGTTGTCGCTTCGAATCACCAATATGGGAAGGTTGTGTTGGCGTTGAACCTCCTTAGAGAAGTCGATGAAGACTTGTTGAGTCTCATCCTTGGTCTTGAAGAAATATACCCATGTATACCTTGAGTAGTCATCCACGATAACCAAACAATATTTCTTGCCACCAAGACTTATTTCCGGTATTGGACCAAAAAGATCAACATGAAGTAGTTCCAATATCCGGGTGGAGGAGATGATTGTCTTGCTTGGATGATGAATATCATGCATCTTTCCCTCCACACATGCCCTACACACTCGATCTCTGGAAAAAGTAACATGATCTTTTAGTCCAAGGATGTGGCCCCCTTTGTGGAGACTTTGCAAAGTCCTCATGTTTACGTGGGCTAGTCGGCGATGCCAAAGCCAACCCACGTCGGCCTTTCCGAAGAGGCACATCTCATGAGTCGTGGTGACTCCGGAGAAATCAACCACGTAAAGCTCATGTTCGACATGCCCCACGAAGGCCACTCGAAGGGACTTGCTCCACAAGAGGACCACGATGTCCGGCTCAAAGAAAGTTGAGATACCCAACTTTGCTAAAGCACGAACCGACAACAAATTATAGCCAAGAGAATCAACAAGCATGACATTGACAAGAGTAATATCGGGGGCAACTACCACTTTGCCAAGCCCGGTTACCTTAGACCTTGACTTGTCACCAAACGAGACGGTTACTTGATCAACATTAGGCCTCATCTCCGTGACAAGCTCCTTGCTCCCGGTCATATGACTTGTACACCCACTATCAATTATCCATTTCGAACCACCGGGAGCAAGACCCTACAAAAGATTAATTCTTGACTTTAGGTACCCATTGCTTAACAATGGGTGCCTTAAGGTTAGCCACAAGGTTTTTGGGAACCCAAATAGAGTAAGCAATAAAACCATCAAAAGGACCAATATAGCGAGCACAAACATTTCCATAGTAATTCACATAGAGTGCATAGTTTGGGTTAGTGTCTCCCGCAAAGTCATTGCGAGTAGGCTTGCCCCTTGTGGCATTCCCACTTGCAATGTTGTTCACCTTTGCTTGGGTGGGAATGGTCTTCTTGGCACCAACCTTGCCCGGCCTCACATAACCAAGACCTTCCTTCCCTTTGCGAGATTGAGGCTCATAGATGGGAGTCTCAACAACATTCTTACCCTTGAGAAGGATGATCTTAGCGGAGGAGGCCTTTGCAATTTCTTCCTTCAACCTAACATTTTCATTCATAATATTTGCATGATCACAAGTGCAAATAGGAGTGGATGTGCTTGGTTTCTCAAGATTAGTTAGCCGAGTTTGTAGTTGATCATGTGATTTCTTAAGAAGTTCATGTTCACTCTCCAATGCCGCATGGACATTGACGAGCTTCTCCATGTCTTCAACAAGACTCACATGGCCAGCCACAAAATCGGCCTTATCCTTTTGTGCCAACTTGTTCTTAGCAAAATAGAGGTCACGTTCTTTAACAAGTTTAGAATGCATAGAGTTATGAGATTCCTCCATGTTCTCAAGTTCTTCTTCTAGACGAACATGAGACTCTTCAATATCTCGGAGAGAGGATTGAAGATGTGCTATGGTGATAGCATCCTCTCTCTCAATCTTACCCTTTTTCTCAATGAGGTGTTCGAGCTCGCCAATGCGACTCATAAGGGCTCCCACATGTTTCTTGCTATCTCCTTGCAAGTTAGCCATAAAAGAGTCAAAAGCAACAAGCTCCTCCTTTATTTGGAGGCTAGCGGCATCATCAAGCTCATTCATATCATTCAAGGAAGTGGAGGATGAAGGTACCTCGGATGCCTTGGCCATAAGGCATCTCACACTCTTGTTGGGGGAGTTCTCGTTGGGTGAGTCAAAGAGTGAGCTTGAAGATGAATTCACCATAGCTCTTGGCTTGGAAGTAGTAGCGTTAGGCGACGGGGATGGAGTTCTTGGTGTTGAGGAAGTAGCATGATGGGTCGCGGTAGTTGTTGAAGTAGTGGCAATAGCCGCCACTTCATTCGGAGTTTCTTCTTCTTCCGACTCATCTTCATCTTCGGTGGGATACTCCTCTTGAGTCATCAACACAATCCGAGGTGCCTTCTTCTTGAAGAAAGCCCTCTTATTCTTGACATAGGCCTTCTTGGGAGGCATCTTGGACTTGTCCTTGAGAATGAGTCTTCCACCATTCTCTTCCCTCTTTTCATATGGGCACTCGGCAACGAAGTGAAACTTGTCTTGACAATTGTAGCAAGTCCTAGCCTTGGAGATGTCCCTCTTTCCACCTTGTGGAGATCCAACAAGGGGATGCCGGTAGAATTGAGCTCTTGCCTTTGAAGGATTCTCCCAAAAGCCTTTTGCCGCAAGAGCAAGATGCTCATTGTATGCGAGCTTGAGACCTTCATTGGATAACAAAGAGGAACTCTCAAAGTCATCTTCACTACCACCTTCAACCGTTGCCTTCAATGCAAGGTTTACCCCCTTTTGCATCCCAATGGCTCTTGCCCTAGCATCTTCGGCATTCTTGGTAGCAACCTTGAAGGATGTCATCTCTTGCATGACTTGATTTGAGGTCATGAGGTCATAGTTGTGTCTTCCTTGCAAAGTCTTCAAGTCCGTGCCCTCAAAAGGCATGAGGGAGCTCACGTACTTCCTCTTGATCCAAGCATCATCAATATAGGTTGCACCGAGGTCACGAAAGCTTGTGGCAATAGAAACCAACCTCCGGTACATCTCTTCATGATCTTCACCATCCAACTTATAGAAACCTTCCGCCTCATTGCTTAAGGCATCGTAGCGATTTCTCTTCATGCTCTCATTTCCAACAAATAAGTCGGAGAGAGCGTCCCATGTCTCCTTGGCGGTGGAGAAGGGTTGGATGAGAGGCATGTCCTTGGGGCCCACGGCATGTTGAATCATGTTGAGGGCGGTGGCGTTGAGTTGAGCATCCACAACCTCTCTCCTTGTCAAGTTGTTCGGGTCATGTGGCTTGAATCCAACTTGAATAATTCTCCATAGTTCGATCGAAGAGCTGCACACATGGGATTTCATCAAGAATTGCCATTGTGAAAAGGAATGATCTTTAATTTTAGGGGGATCATTTCTAATAGTGATATGAGGATGAGGAATGGGAGGATCGGGAGAATAATGATTGGGTGGTGGCACATTGCCATATTTGTTAGACTCTCCATCCTTAGAGGTGGAAGAGTCTTTAGCTTTAGAAGAGTTATCATTATCACCCTTTCCATCCATGCCCTTAGACATTTCGGGATCCGTACCACTCGATTCACTCGGAGGGGTTGGAGGAGATGAGAGCGATGCATTCTTTGGATTCCTCGAATTCATGAGAACCTCAAGCATGTCATGAATCTTTTGGAATTGAGCTTCCATGGACGATGTCAACTTTGTTTCCAAAGCGTTGATATCGGCCATGGTAGCTCCTTTGGATTGCATCGCTGCCATCGCCTTTGCGGCCTCTTCGGTGTCAACTTCCTTTGTCATGGTATATCTCAAGCGGTAAAGCTTTTAAGAGATAACCTGGCTCTGATACCAATTGAAGGGAAGTTGTCCACCTAGAGGGGGGGGGGGGTGAATAGGTGGTGACCAAATTTTATAGCTTTTTCAGTTTTAAACTTGCAAAAGTAAATTTACTAAAAGTGATACTAGATGAAGCTAGGTGCAGGACAAAGAAAAACAAAACAATAAAGATAAGCAAATAACACAAGGAGGATAAAGGAACGAGACAACCTAGGGAACAAGGAGACGGCGATTTTATCCCGAGTTCCACCACATGGGTGTACGTCTCGTTGGAGGGGTGTGAGCAACCACCAAGGTTAGCTCAACGCCACAAAGGCCTCACCCTATTCTCCGGTGTATTCGACCACCAAGGTCCGAATCCACTCTTCCACTAAGGACTCCTTTAAGGGCGGAGAAGGTCCCGTACAAATTCGTGAGGCACACACCCACAACTGAATTGGGGGCTCTCACCAAGACCACAACAGGTCAATTCCACAAAGGATCCACAAAGGAGTAAGAAACAACAAGGTAGAATCTAGCTATCCACAAAGGAAACCCTAGATTCGTGTCCCCTCAAGATAGGGAGGGGGAAAGTGAAATTCCTTCGGTGGCGATGTAGATCGGGGTCTTCTCCTTCGGATCTCCAACTATCATTGGATTTGGTTGGCTAGATAGGGAGATCCATGGAAAATGAGCTCCAGCAGCAATGGGGTGATTTGGATCTTGGAGAGCTAAAGTGCTGGAGGTAGGTGGAGGGGTATTTATACCCCTCCCCGAGATCTGACCGTTTGCAGCCGCCAGCTCGGAAATTTCCGGGTCAAGTTCGGAAATTTCCGGACTGAAGACCGGAAATTTCCGGACTGACACCCGGAAATTTCCGGGCAACGGAAATCTCCGGTGAGGGGTTCAGCTTCTGACTTGGCGATGATCTTGATCGAGCAGCTCGGAAATTTCCGGACCTCCATCGGAAATTTCCGGGCCCCTGAAACTTCCGCCTGAAATTCCGACTGCGAGGTTCTGGGAGGCAGTACTGCTTGACAATCTGGACTTGGTGAAAAATCTTCGGTGACTCGGAAATCTCCGGACACTATCCGGAAATTTCCGGACACCGGAAATTTCCGGAAGAATTTCCGACTGAAAAACTCTGAATGCCAGTACTGCTTCAAATAAGGACTTGGTGAAGAATTCTTCAGTGACTCGGAAATTTCCGGGTGAAGCCCGGAAATTTCCGGGTACCTGAAATTTCCTGTAGGATTTCCGACTGAATAAATAAGGATCCAGTACTAAAATATATACCTGTTCTAGAACCTGCATAAGACATCACAAACATTAAATCCACCTTTTGTGTTGTCACTTGTCACCAAAAAAACAGGAAGTGCAAAGAATGCACTTTCAATGGGGTGGATGAACTGTTCGGTTCGAACAGCCCACCCGTGCCCTATTTATAGCCGGAGAGACTTGGGTCGGAAATTTCCGGACTTAGGTTCGGAAATTTTCGGACACCGGAAATTTCTGGCACTATTTCCGGTTCAAAACACGATATATCCAGTACCGAGTTTTGAAACGGACTTAGTGTGGAAATTGACGGAGTCATCGGAAATTTCCGGACTTGGTTCGGAAATTTCCGGGCCCCGGAAATTTCCGGCTCTATTTCCGGTTCAAATTCAGCAGAGTGCAGTGCCGAATTTAAAACGGACTTAGGCGCCGAGAAATCTCAGGAACCGGATATTTCCGAGTCGCACTCGGAAATTTCCGGTCACCGGAAATTTCAGAGACTATTTCCGGTCAAAATCCAGCGAAGTGCAGTGCTGAGTTTTGAAAGGACTTAGTCTCGAAAATTTCTAGTGAATCGGAAATTTCCGAATGTGGCTCGGAGATTTCCGCCCAACACAAAAAGATAGAATTGGACATGAGTGAGAATTAAGCAAGTCTTGAGAGGGAGAAAGGCTTAGGATAGAGAAGCAAACTGTCGATGGTACTTCACACTCAAATTGCAAAACCAATAAGACACAAGAAAGACCAACTTGAGTGTGTTTTCCACAAGAGCCCAAAGAGCGAGTGAAATCCAAGGGAAAAACCAAATGAGATCCAACTCTTCCATAGGAAGAGGTGGTGGACGAAGCCACCTTGTATGAGGTTATAGTATGGCACCGCGAAGATGTATCTTGGGTCCATAACTACTACTCATCATTTAAGCTCACAAATTATGGATTAATTTGAAGTTTATCAATGATTCATTGCTATATGCATAATAGGGGGAGGAAGAATCCAATGTGTTAGGAAAACACTCCCCCTAAGTCCATGCGTACATCTACACCTAATAGAGCATTAAATGTTGATGTGTGTGCACCATTATCAAGCCAAAGTCCGAGAATCCACGATATTTAACTCATTCCTCAAGTAACAAAACCGGGCTTCGTCAAGGGGCTTCGTAAAGATATCCGCCAATTGATCCTTTGTCCCAACATAGTAGAGATCGATGTCTCCTCTTGCCACGTGATCTCGAATGAAGTGGTGGCGAATCTCAATATCCTTGGTCCTTGAATGTTGCACCGGATTATAGACGATCTTGATGGCACTCTCATTATCACAGAGGAGCGGCACTTTGTCCAAATAGACCCCGTAATCCTTTAAAGTTTGCCGCATCCAAAGGAGTTGAGTACACCCACTTGCGGCGGCGACATATTCGGCCTCCGCGGTGGAGAGAGAGATGCAATGTTGCTTCTTCGAGGACCAACTCACCAATGATCTTCCAATGAATTGACAAGTTCCCGAGGTTGACTTCCTATCATCCTTGTCACCCGCCCAATCCGAGTCGGTGTACCCACAAAGAGACAAGGTGCCATCTTTGGGGTACCACAACCCATAGCTTGGAGTATGAATCAAATACCGGAAGATTCTCTTGATAGCCACTTGGTGACTTTCCTTAGGCGCGGCTTGGTAACGTGCACACACTCCAACGCTTAACACTATATCCGGCCTAGATGCACAAAGGTAAAGAAGAGACCCAATCATAGATCGATATACCTTTTGGTCTACCTCTTTACCATTAGGGTTAAGCTCGAGGTGGCACTTGGTTTGCATAGGAGTAGCGGCGCCCTTTAGATCGAGGAGCTTGAATCTTTTGAGCATATCTTGAATGTACTTGGCTTGGCAAATAAATGTTCCTTCTCTCAATTGCTTGATCTCAAAACCAAGAAAGAACCTAAGTTCACCCATCATGGACATCTCGAACTTGTCGGTCATAATCTTGGCGAACTCTTCATTAAAAGAGAGATTAGTAGAACCAAAGATAATATCATCAACATATAATTGACAAATGAAGAGTTCCCCATTAACTTTCTTTGTAAAAAGAGTGGGATCGATCACCCCGACTTCGAATCCACGGTCTAACAAGAACTCCCGAAGGTGTTCATACCATGCTCTAGGTGCTTGTTTAAGCCCATAGAGAGCCTTATCCAACACGTAGACGTGGTTCGGGAAGTCGCGGTTCTCGAAACCCGGAGGTTGTTTAACATAGACAAGTTCATTAAGTGGGCCATTTAGAAAAGCACTTTTAACGTCCATTTGTTGCAATTTAAAACCATGATGAGATGCAAAGGCAATGAGAATACGTATCGACTCGAGGCGTGCAACCGGCGCGTAGGTTTCGCCAAAGTCGATGCCTTCAACTTGAGAAAAGCCTTGGGCCACCAATCGCGCCTTGTTCCTCACAACGATGCCGTGTTCATCTTGCTTGTTCTTGAAGATTCACTTGGTGCCGATAACATTGCGGCAAGTATTTGGTTTCTCTACTAGTCTCCACACCTTGTTGCGCTCGAAGTTGTTGAGCTCTTCGTGCATTGCTTCAAGCCAATCGGGGTCTTCAAGAGCATCGAATACTTTCTTGGGTTCCACCATGGAGATGTGTGCTTGATGCTCACTAAAGTTGGCCAATTGACTCCGAGTGGACACCCTTCTTCTCACGTCACCGATGACCTTGTCAAGGGAAAGAGCCCTTAGTTCCAAAGATCTTCCAACCCTTGCTTGGCGGCGAGTTTCGATTGCCTCTCTAGATGTAGAGGGAATCTCTTGATCAACTTGATCTTGTGGATCCTCGCCTCTATCATCATGAGTGCCTTGATCATCATGAGTTGTTTCTTCACTTGAGTGTGAGGGGTGATCTTGCACATGAGAGGAACTTGCACTCGAGATACTTGCTTCATTTGACTTGGATGGGGACTCAATATCTTCTTGAGGATGGAGAACTTGTTGGAGCGGTCCTTGCGATGGATCATCTTGTTGAGGAAGAAGTTGTTCTTCTTGTGGAGGTGCTTGAAGATGATCTTGAGAGACTTCACAATTTGCTTCGGGTGGGGTATCATAAGATTCTTGTGATGGTGAGTGCTCTTCATGTGAAGAGCTTGTTCCGTCTTGATCAACTCCTTGATGTACTTCAATGGGACGATGGAAGCCTATTCCCATTCTCCTTATTGCATCTTGGGGTTGATCATCACCTACATCACTTGTTCCAACTTGCTCCACTTGGGAGCCGTCATTCTCATCGAATTACACACTACAAGATTCTATGACGATTCTTGAGGATTTGTCATAGATCCTATAGGTGTGGGATTCAATGCCATAACCAACAAATATGCCTTCAAGGGTTTTAGAGTGAAACTTACCCAACCGGATGCCCTTTACGAGGTAGTAGCATTTGCAACCGAAGACTCGGAAGTAAGATATGTTGGGCTTGTTGCCGGTGAGTACTTCATAAGGTGTCTTCTTGAGGCCTTTGCGGAAGAAGAGGCGATTTGATGAATGACACGCCGTTGCAATGGCCTCCGCCCAAAAGTTGATTGGGGACTTGAACTCGGCCAACATAGATCTTGCCATGTCGATGAGAGTATGATTCTTCCTCTCCGCGACACCATTTTGTTGCGGTGTGTATGCAGCGGAATATTGATGGCGAATGCCTTCGTCACTTAGGAAGTCGTTGAGCGTGTAGTTCTTGAACTCCGACCCGTTGTCGCTTCGAATCACCAATATGGGAAGGTTGTGTTGGCGTTGAACCTCCTTAGAGAAGTCGATGAAGACTTGTTGAGTCTCATCCTTGGTCTTGAAGAAATATACCCATGTATACCTTGAGTAGTCGTCAACGATCACCAAACAATATTTCTTGCCACCAAGACTTATTTCCGGAATTGGACCAAAAAGATCAACATGAAGGAGTTCCAATATCCGGATGGAGGAGATGATTGTCTTGCTTGGATGATGAATGTCATGCATCTTTCCCTCCACACATGCCCTACACACTCGATCTCTGGAAAAAGTAACATGGTCTTTTAGTCCAAGGATGTGGCCCCCTTTGTGGAGACTTTGCAAAGTCCTCATGTTTACGTGGGCCAGTCGGCGATGCCAAAGCCAACCCACGTCGGCCTTTCCGAAGAGGCACATCTCATGAGTAGTGGTGACTCCGGAGAAATCAACCACGTAAAGCTCATGTTCGACATGCCCCACGAAGGCCACTCGAAGGGACTTGCTCCACAAGAGGACCACGATGTCCGGCTCAAAGAAAGTTGAGATACCCAACTTTGTTAAAGCACGAACCGACATCAAATTATAGCCAAGAGAATCAACAAGCATGACATTGACTAGAGTAATATCGGGGGCAACTACCACTTTGCCAAGCCCGGTTACCTTAGACCTTGTCTTGTCACCAAACGATACGGTTACTTGATCAACATTAGGCCTCATCTCCGTGACAAGCTCCTTGCTCCCGGTCATATGACTTGTACACCCACTATCAATTATCCATTTCGAACCACCGGGAGCAAGACCCTACAAAAGATTAATTTTTGACTTTAGGTACCCATTGCTTAACAATGGGTGCCTTAAGGTTAGCCACAAGGGTTTTGGGAACCCAAATAGAGTAAGCAATAAAACCATCAAAAGGACCAATATAGCGAGCACAAACATTTCCATAGTAATTCACATAAAGTGCATAGTTTGGGTTAGTGTCTCCCGCAAAGTCATTGCGAGTAGGCTTGCCCCTTGTGGCATTCCCACTTGCAATGTTGTTCGCCTTTGCTTGTGCGGGAATGGTCTTCTTGGCACCAACCTTGTTTGGCCTCACATAACCAAGACCTTCCTTCCCTTTGCGAGATTGAGGCTCATAGGTGGGAGTCTCAACAACATTCTTACCCTTGAGAAGGATGATCTTAGTGGAGGAGGCCTTGGCAATTTCTTCCTTCAACCTAACATTTTCATTCATAATATTTGCATGATCACAAGTACAAATAGGAGTGGACGTGTTTGGTTTCTCAAGATTAGTTAACCGAGTTTGTAATTGATCATGTGACTTCTTAAGAAGTTAATGTTCACTCTCCAATGCCGCATGGACATTGACGAGCTTCTCCATGTCTTCAATAAGACTCACATGGCCAGCCACAAAATCGGCCTTATCCTTTTGTGCCAACTTGTTCTTAGCAAAATAGAGGTCACGTTCTTTAACAAGTTTAGAATGCATAGAGTTATGAGATTACTCAATGTTCTCAAGTTCTTCTTCTAGACGAACATGAGACTCTTCAATATCTCGGAGAGAGGATTGAAGATGTGCTATGGTGATAGCATCCTCTCTCTCAATCTTACCCTTTTCCTCAATGAGGTGTTCGAGCTCGCCAATGCGACTCATAAGGGCTCCCACATGTTTCTTGCTATCTCCTTGCAAGTTAGCCATAAAAGAGTCAAAAGCAACAAGCTCCTCCTTTATTTGGAGGCTAGCGGCATCATCAAGCTCATTCATATCATTCAAGGAAGTAGAGGATGAAGGTACCTCGGATGCCTTGGCCATAAGACATCTCACACTCTTGTTGGGGGAGTTCTCGTTGGGTGAGTCAAAGAGTGAGCTTGAAGATGAAGTCACCGTAGCTCTTGGCTTGGAAGTAGTAGCGTTAGGCGACGTGGATGGAGTTCTTGGTGTTGAGGAAGTAGCTTGATGGGTCGAGGTAGCAGTTGAAGTAGTGGCAATAGCCGCCACTTCATTTGGAGTTTCTTCTTCTTCCGACTCATCTTCATCCTCGGTGGGATACTCCTCTTGAGTCATCAACACGATCCGAGGTGCCTTCTTCTTGAAGAAAGCCCTCTTATTCTTGACATAAGCCTTCTTGGGAGGCATCTTGGACTTGTCCTTGAGAATAAGTCTTCCACCATTCTCTTCCCTCTTTTCATATGGGCACTCAGCGATGAAGTGGTACTTGTCTTGACAATTGTAGCATGTCCTAGCCTTGGAGATGTCCCTCCTTCCACCTTGTGGAGTTCCAACGAGGGGATGCCTATTGAATTGAGCTCTTACCCTCGATGGATTCTCCCAAAAGCCTTTTGCCGCAAGAGCAAGATGCTCATTGTATGCGAGCTTGAGACCTTCATTGGACAAGAATGAGGAACTCTCAAAGTCATCTTCACCTCCAACTTCAACCGTTGCCTTCAATGCAAGGTTTACTCCCTTTTGCATCCCTATGGCTCTTGCTCTAGCATCTTCGGCATTCTTGGTAGCAACCTTGAAGGATGTCATCTCTTGCATGACTTGATTTGAGGTCATGAGGTCATAGTTGTGTCTCCCTCGCGAGGTCTTCAAGTCCGTGCCCTCAAAAGGCATGAGGGAGCTCACGTACTTCCTCTTGATCCAAGCATCATCAATATAGGTTGCACCGAGGTCACGAAAGCTTGTGGCAATAGAAACCAACCTCCGGTACATCTCTTCATGATCTTCACCATCCAACTTATAGAAACCTTCCGCCTCATTGCTTAAGGCATCGTAGCGATTTCTCTTCATGCTCTCATTTCCAACAAATAAGTCGGAGAGAGCGTCCCATGTCTCCTTGGCGGTGGAGAAGGGTTGGATGAGAGGCATGTCCTTGGCGCCCACGGCATGTTGGATCATGTTCAGGGCGATGGCATTGAGTTGAGCATCCACCACCTCTCTCCTTGTCAAGTTGTTCGGGTCATGTGGCTTGAATCCAACTTGAATGATTCTCCATAGTTCGATCGAAGAGCTGCACACATGGGATTTCATTAAGAATTGCCATTGCGAAAAGGAATGATCTTTAATTTTAGGGGGATCATTTCTAAGAGTGATATGAGGATAAGGAATGGGAGGATCGGGAGAGTAATGATTAGGTGGTGGCACATTGCCATATTTGTTAGACTCTCCATCCTTGGAGGTGGAAGAGTCTTTGGTTTTAGATGAGTTATCATTATCACCCTTTCCATCCATGCCCTTAGACATTTCGGGATCCGTACCACTCGATTCACTCGGAGGTGTTGGAGGAGATGAGGGCGATGCATTCTTTGGATTCCTTGAATTCATGAGTGCCTCAAGCATGTCATGAATCTTTTGGAATTGAGCTTCCATGGACGATGTCAACTTTGTTTCCAAAGCGTTGATATCGGCCATGGTGGCTCCTTTAGATTGCATCGCTGCCATCGCCTTTGCGGCCTCTTCGGTGTCAACTTCCTTAGTCATGGTAAATCTCAAGCGGTAAAGCATTTAAGAGATAACCTGGCTCTGATACCAATTGAATGGAAGTTATCCACCTAGAGGGGGGGGGGGGGTGAATAGGTGGTGACCAATTTTTATGACTTTTTCAGTTTTAGGCTTACAAAAGTAAATAGACTATATGTGCTACTAGGTGAAGCAAGGTGCAAGACAAATGAAAACAATGCAATAAAGAAAAGTAAGTAACACAATAGAAGAGAGAGAGGAACAAGACAACCAAGGGAACAAGGAGACGCCGATTTATCCCGAGTTCCACCACATGGGTTTACATCTCGTTGGAGGGGTGTGAGCAACCACAAAGGTCAGCTCAACGCCACAAAGGCTTCACCCTATTCTCCGATGAATTCGACCACCAAGGTCCGAATCCACCCTTCCACTAAGGACTCCTTTAAGGGCGGAGAAGGTCCCGTACAAATCCGTGAGGCACACACCCACAACTGAATTGGGGGCTCTCACTAAGACCACAAGAGGTCAATTCCACAAAGGATCCACAAAGGAGTAAGTAACAACAAGGTAGAATCTAGCTATCCACAAAGGAAACCCTAGATTCGTGTCCCCTCAAGATAGGGAGGGGGAAAGTGAAATTCCTTCGGTGGCGATGTAGATCGGGGTCTTCTCCTTCGGATCTCCAACTATCATTGGATTTGGTTGGCTAGATAGGGAGATCCATGGAAAATGAGCTCCAGCAACAATGGGGCGTTTTGGATCTGAGAGAGCTAGTCTGCTGGAGGTAGGTGGAGGGGTATTTATACCCCTCCCCGAGATCTGACCGTTGAGCAGCCGCCAGCTCGGAAATTTCCGGGTTAAGTTCGGAAATTTCCGGACTGAAGACCGGAAATTTCCGGACTGGCCACCGGAAATTTCCGGGCTACGGAAATCTCCGCGAGGAGTTCCGACGGATCTTCGACTGGAGGCAGTACGAGTTCAGCTTCTGACATGGCGATGATCTTGATCGTGCAGCTCGGAAATTTCCGGACTCCCATCGGAAATTTCCGGGCACCTGAAATTTTCACCTGAAATTCCGACTGCGAAGCTCTGAGAGGCAGTACTGCTTGACAATCTGGACTTAGTGAAAAATCTTCGGTGACTCGGAAATCTCCGGACACTGGCCGGAAATTTCCGGACACCGGAAATTTCCTGATGCATTTCCGACTGAAAAGCTCTGAATGCCAGTACTGCTTCAAACACTGGACTTGGTGAAGAATCTTCAGTGACTCGGAAATTTCCGGGTACCTGAAATTTCCTGAAGGATTTTCGACTGAAATATAAAAGAGTCCAGTACTGAAATATGCTGAATGTGTTTGAGCACATTATTACACCTGTTCTAAAACCTGCATAGATCATCACAAACATTAATACCACCTTTTGTGTTGTCACTAGTCACCAAAAAAACAGGAAGTGCAAAGAATGCACTTTCAGGCGTCATCAGGTGGGGGCGCGGCTCCCCCCCCCCCCCCCCCCCGCTGCGGCGCCGGCACATGATGACGTGGCCTCGGGCCTCCACCGCCTTCGCCCTTTCGCCTACAAATACCCCCCGACGAAATAAGCCTAAAATAATAAGCCTTTTCCCGAGAAGAGTTCCGCTGCGCCGCCGCCATCGAAGACAAGATTCGGGGGACAGAAGTCTCTGTTCCGGCACCCTGCCGGGACGGAGAATTGCCCCCGGAGTCATCTCCATCAACTCCACCGCCATCTCCATCGCTGTTGCTTACTCCTACGATGAGGTGTGAGTAGTTCTCCCCCGGGGCTGCGGGCTCTACCGGTAGCTATGTGGTTTATATCTCTCTCCCATGTGATCTTTATGTGATCATGAGCTTTGTAATCTTGTTGAATATGTGATGTTACTCTTTATCTATTATGCACTCTAGAGGTTACTTTATTATGAACTCCGGGGTTATTCACGGTTGTAAAGGTGACAGTATGTGCACCGTGTGTGATTCCTTTATGACGTTGTGGTGTTAGTTTACTCTGACTTTGAGGGTGCTCTTGTAGCCCTACACAGTGAATGGTGTTTATCATCCAACAAGAGAGTGTTTGAGAGTGGTATTTATTATTCAGCTTTGATGTCATTGTTGAGAATGTCCACTAGTGAAAGTATGATCCCTAGGCCTTGTTTCTAAGCATTGAAACACAGTTTACAACCAGTTCTGCTACATGTTTGCTTGCTGCCATTTTTATTTCAGATTGCAATTACTACTTATAATCATCCATATTACTTGTATTTCACTATCTCTTCGCCGAACTAGTGCACCTATACATCTGACAAGTGTATTGGGTGTGTTGGGGACACAAGAGACTTCTTGTATCTTAATTGCAGGGTTGCTTGAGAGGGATATCTTTGACCTCTACCTCCCTGAGTTCGATAAACCTTGGGTGATTCACTTAAGGGAAACTTGCTGCTGTCCTACAAACCTCTGCTCTTGGAGGCCCAACACTGTCTACAAGAATAGAAGTGTGCGTAGACATCAGGCCCCACACAAAGAAGTGTGGACAGGAAAATATGTCTGGCTGTGCAACAAGGCGTGGATCTCTTATGGGTAAAGCAGCGCACCTCTGCAGAGTGTATAAATGTGACATGTTACTCCACGTTCCAGGACGGAACGACGAACGCAGCAGGAAAGGAGGCTCCTCAAAGCCCTAGCCCTGTGACTCTTGACGGACATAGATCTTTAGAATAAAAGCAACCTTTTGAAGAAATGCTTTCGAAAACTTGCATTAGCCTATGACAATCCTTTGTCTGTGGCTGTATTTATGCATCAAACTTCCCACCTTACAAAATGAACTTGCTGGGTAACGCTGTTACTCACCCTTGCCTCTTGAACCCCTTCTTAGACATGAAGAACCACAAGAAGGCAACACTTTAGGCTATGAAGACTCCGATGGCGGATAAACTCAAGATACCACAGAAGGCAACTACAACGAGTTGAAGCAATCCGGAGAAGATGGCGGACAAGTGAAGGCATAGTGTAGAAAAGGATAGATCCCTATTCGGTAGAACCTATTTCTTTAGGCGATGCTATGGTAGCAGTCGCAAGCCTAGCAGTATTACCAGTAGGCTTAGTATAGGTTAGTTCTCCGAGATTTTCTATTTGATCTTCTTTTATTAGGGCCTTCCCTCATTGTATCGAGGAGGTTCTAAAGATCTGTTGTTCTGGATCTTCTGTTTGTAATCTATAGTCATGCCTTGGACCTGCGATGTTTCTGTTGTACCACTCTGATGGATGTAACACTGGTGGACGGTGATCCATTGGTGCTATGTCAACGACTATAGCATACTACACCATGTAGTGGTATGCTGGGTCACCACAGATGGTATCAGAGCAAACGCTTTGAACCTAGGATTAAAACCGTCTAAAGGAGACTTGTAGGTTGGGTAGTGACTATAGGTAGCCATCTTATCTAAACCAAACTTCTTAAGTCTTGTGATGGATATTCACTTGCGAATAACCTTATCACACTAGAGCAAAATCTTCTTTCACATAGTATTGAAAGAAGTATTTCCTATCTCTTCTAAGATAAAGTTATGTACCTATTCTTTTAATGAATAAGTACATATCTCATCCTTAGTAGGTATGACTTAGTAAAGCTTATCCTATAACCACCGGTGTTAATGAAGTGAAATATGACCATTCTAGTAGCACTTATATGTATTGATGGTGGTATCTTTTAAAGAGAAGCCATCTGAGTCAGTACAACCACAACTACTAACCACGTGAGAACCACTTGTGATTCTTTGCGTGATGGTGTAGCGTCCTTAGAGAGCTAATACGATATGCCAGAATATAGGGAGCTGATGAGAGTAGTACTATAAGAGAAAGTCTCATGGTGAGTTTAGCTCCTAAACCATGATAGGAAAGTTCATTGTGACAATCATCTAGTAATTAAACTTTGATAAAAGGAAGGATGTATGATGTAGGATAATGACGGAAGCCAAAAATATCACTGAGGTTGGATAATGATAGGGTAGTAGATAATGTTGCAATCATGTCTAGCAATCTTGAGAGATTATGTGAGGTTAGTCTTTAGTTGGAACACAATTGATAGCATGTACAATAAGTAAGTTAGATCACGTTTGGTGCTAGATAACTATTACTTGCGATCACTCTGTCATAGTTTATCCTGTTGCAAGTGGTCAA
The DNA here is from genome assembly GCA_026929855.1 of Poa annua. Classification (NCBI taxonomy): domain Eukaryota; kingdom Viridiplantae; phylum Streptophyta; class Magnoliopsida; order Poales; family Poaceae; genus Poa; species Poa annua. The sequence continues at coordinate 46,189,086 of CM049434.1, forward strand.
CTAGGGTAATTAGTGAGGCGTAGAGTAGATTGAGCTATACACTTTACGATACAACGGTAGAGACCTATATACTATTATATTTGTGCATCATACTATAATACTTTATCTAAGCCTTAGTACGAGAGATGTTCTACTCAAAGTACTATGTTATGGGCTTAACTTATGCATGTATGCATATCATTTGGATTTCTTGGATTTTATTGGTTCTTTGTGTGACTAGATCTATTCATGAAGTTTGGCTTGGTGTGCAAATGCATGTTGCATCTGAAGGGAATATGCCCTAGAGGCACTTAATAAAGATGGTTTATTAGTCATATCCCAATTGTTCATTATATGTTTTATACCATGCTATAACTGTATTAAGCGGAAACATTAATACACGTGTGGTAGATAAACAACCAGGTCCCTAGTAGCCTCTGTTTTGACTAGTTCATTGTGCAATCGATGATCGAGGTTTCCCGATCATGTGACTTGGAGTCTATTTGACAATGAAGTCATGTCGTTGGTAGAACGATGTGATGGACATACCCAATATTTGTAGGACGTAGTCATTACACCTTCGACCGTGAGATCTACTCTTATTGCTATTCCTGGAAGACACTTTGATTGCATCAAACGTCATATTTATATAGTGTGACAATAAAGGTGTCCCTCTCGGGTGCCGGAAAGGAGTATGTTGAGACGGGGGATCAAGAGCGGGATTTGCCAGTCCGCATAGCAGGATAGATACTCTAGGGCCCACTCGGTGAGATTATGTCAAATGAGTTTGCAAACATGTGACTAGGTCACCAGCTGACATAATATCATAGACGAGTAGAAGATAGTGTTGTCGGTAACGAGATCATGCTAGGTATGGAGATATCTATGAACGATGCTCGGACACGCTAAGTATCGCTATGGCAAAAGGTTTAAGACTCGACGTCCAGGTTTGATAGATGAAAGTCATTCGTTATATCACAGGGGTTAATTCATGGGGTCCAGGCCTACGAGTTAATCATTGATCGGAGAGGAGTCTCGATCATGTCTGTTATTATATCGAACCGCTAGGGTAACACACTTAAGGGGTTTCGACAAGACAACCGGAAAGGAAAGAGATCACCGGGAACGTCCCGGGAGAGATCCGATGGAGATCGGGCAGCGACGAAATAGTTTTCGGAGCTAGAATAAATTATATATATTATGTTTGATATTAATTAGTGTAATTAATGTTTAAATATGATTTTATATATTTATTTTCGAATTTATTTAGGCTGATTTCCCTAAATGGGCCTTCCGGTGGAAAGAAGGCCCATGGGGGGAAAAACCCTCAAGGGAATTCGGTGGGGGAGGCTTGGCCGGCCTAGGTGGGCCAAATGGGGCCCACCTAGGGCCGGCGCACCAGCCTTGGCCGAACCAGGCATGTGGGATAGTCCCACATTGCCTGGCTGGCAAGGTTGGCTCCCCCCGGGAGCCTTTATATAGAGGGGCACCCCTGGCCTTTTAATTCAACCAATTAATTCCCTAATTCTCTCTCGATTTCGTGATTCCCTTTGTCGGAGTTGCGCCGAGTAGAGAAGGGGGATCTCTCCACCATAGCCCGCTGCTGCGCTGCTGGTGTTCCGGTCCAAGTCTTCCGCTGCTCGTCCTGGACTGGAGCTTCGGAGGCCGTCGTCTCCACCGTATGTGTGTGACGCCCTGCGAGGTGCCACGCTTGGGGTACTGGGAGGTTGAATTCCTCCACCCGACCTCGAGGTCATCTTCGTCGGCTTCATCGCCGGCACTGCTGCCCGGCGTCATCGCCACCATCGTCATCATCGTCTTCTTCGTCGCGCCAAGTTCTCCGCGACCTTGAGGTCGGCTACGGCGTCTACGTCGTCAACGCTTGTGCGGGAGCGTAATCCCCGCTTTTCGGTCTACAAGGGTATGTATACCGACCCCCCTGCGTACTACTATATCTGCATAGGATAGATCTTGGCTAGTTTTTGGTTATCGCGGTTAGGAAAATTTTTGTTTTCTGCCTGCGATCCCCTTCAGTGGTATCAGAGCCGATCTATGCGTAGATATAGCTGTGCGCTAGCTTCACCCGTGTTTTACACGGGGACATCGTTCTTATTATTTGCTACCCTCTCGCGTGCACTTGCACTGCCGGCAGCATCGAGTTGATGAAGCGGCCCGGACCGACCTTACGCGTACGCTTACGCGAGACTGGTTCCACAAATGACATACGGCTGGTTCCGTATATGTGGCTGGCGGGTGTCTGTCTCTCTCTCTTTAGTTGGCTTTGCATTTTCAATGGAGGGCCCGAAAGGGATACATAAATATGCAATTATTTGATCGTTGTTGTGGTCATAGGTTCGTAGGTATGAAGCGGTTCTATTTACGACAGCCCCAAGCCACGTAAAATATGCAAAAGATAAAGTAGAAGCGTCTAACTTTATTTTGCAGGGGCAATGTGATATGGTCAAGGTAGGTTTATTAAATTGTTTATGAACTGTTGGCGCGAAGGAGACCAACGGCGCAAGGACCATGTCACATCGCATTACATTTTGATGTTTTGTGTGCATCTTATATTGTGTGATTATATATTAGTATATATTAGTTACACGGCGGTAGTAATATAAGATGATCCCTCCAAAATACCACTAGTGTTCTTCCTTCGACGTGCACCACCAAGAAAGTTCTACGTTATGAGGCAGGCCGTGACGATCGGGTGTCAGACATATCGTCGTTCGCATACAGTGGGTGTAAGCCATGTTGCACGCGCGTTAGTTGAAGGTTATTGTGGCGAGCCTAGCATATGCAGATATGGCCTCGGAACACGGAGGCCGAAAGGTCGAGCATGAGTCACAGAGTTGTTGTGATCGACATTTCGATGTCCACCTTTGAAGTTGTGTTGCCGGCTCTGACGATGAGGGGTTGCACAATGGATGGGGGTCGTGTAATCACTAAAACGATTAGAGGGATATCGTTTTGAGTGGGAGTTCTGATAGTTTTATTTTATTAAAACTTGAACCCTATTTTATAATGAACAAAGTCTGTTTTGCAAAACCTTTGTAAATATTAATCAGTGTAATAGCCTTCTTTGAAAATTAGGCACAATCCTGCGATTGAGAAACTTAAAAAGTTGGGTCCAAACTTCATAGTTTTATACTTTTGCTTGAGGATACTCCTTGTTTAAACCATTAGCTACTTGTGATACAATACCCGCTAGGAGATAAACCCGGAGATTCCGCTAACAAAACGATGATTTGGATTATCAAGTTTTGTGCGGATAATATCATCATAGTCCAGTGTATGCTATGATCTCTGCCATAGAGAACTAACGGTGGGTACGAGTTGTTGGATCGCGAACATGTGAGATGATCGCTGAACTCGGGATATACCTAAAGTTGGGTTGATGAAGTTTAACAGTACGTTGACCGTTTTTCTTCTCAACCAAGATGGAAGAGAATACACGCGTTGAAGTACCACGTGGCAGTCATACTTGATGACATTGGTCATACTCGATGACATTGGTCATGCTTGATGACATTGAGACGCCTCGCTCAGCTCGATCACTGGATGACAGACAACGTTGCCAGGTGCAAATGCTTTGTCGTAGACTATGTCATGCAAGGGGAATCGTTCACCTTCATGGTTCTTGATTGCGTTAGAAGTATCAAGAAGATGAAACAGATCGCCGGGAAGTCATCAACAATGATGGTGTATATATGATATACACGTTATGAATGTTTTACCTAAGCAAGTACTCGCAGTAGTGACTAAGTTGTTGATACTAGTCATGTTTTATGAAAACCAGATTTACTACTTGAGTAGCTTGGGAGGATGAGGTGACATTGCGTGTTGATAATGGCAGACAAATTGTTGTGATGGCCATTGACACTCTCCCTCTAGATCTACCATTTGAATAAATTCTTTTATGATCGCCTGTTAGCATGATCGTTATAAATGTGTCTCCTCTAGCGAGACGACTGTTCATATATGTTAGTGACAAAATCGTTGTCCTATATTTATGAAGTAATGATCATAAGACGATTTGAATTTAGATGGTAGAATCTCCCACATTCATAATATTAATGCTGAAGGATATAAACTTAATAGAGACACCACATTCGTGTGGCACTACCGTTTAAGTCATGTCTATGTTATAGTCAATGAACAAGCTCCATAACGGATGGATCTACAAGTCCTTAGATTTGATCTTTTGACACTTGCAAGATAACTAAGACACCGTTTTCGGAAAACGGGCATATAACTTATTGATAGTCATGCATATAGATGTATGTGGATCAATGAAGTAATTGACGGGTAGTGGAGACCTTTATTTCGTAAACTTCACTGAACGTTTTGAGTATAACTTGTTGAGAATCGTGCATATGGGTGTATGTGAATCAATGAAGTACTTTAAACGTGTAGTGGAAGTCTTTATTTCATAGACTTCATGAATATTCCAGGTAGATATATGGATATCCACTTAGGGAATGTTAGTCTGAAAATTTTGATTCGATCAAACAAGTTCAGAATGAAGTAGGAAAATAAATTTAACAAGAAAATCAAATTCCTGCGATACAGATCGAGGAAATAAAGATTTGAGTTATAATGTTGGCATATCATTGTAAGACTTGTGAGAAGAGTTCCACAAATTACGTCGCATGGAATACCATAGTGTTATGGTATGTTAGTACGTCGTAATCGCACCCTATCGGATAGTGTGTGGTAAATAAATCTCTTACCGAATTATTGTGATCATTGGAGTAGTATGGTAGAAACATAACATTCACGTTAGATAATAGGGAAACCATTTAAATCCATGAAGACAATACCATATGAGTGGTGGCATGGCTTTTAGCCTAGATTGTCGTTTCAGCAATTTAGTGTTTCGATGTGATCGTACCTAAAATGGATAAATCTTTGTAGTGTACCGTACCTAAAGAATTAGTTGGGTACATGTCTCACGACATAGGCAAAAACGTTTGCCGGAATATGCCTTGCAAAAGAAATAGTTTCTTGTCCAAGGGTATAAGTGGGAAAGAAAGTAGAGCAAGACGAAGTTAACGAACTTCCTCTCCAGACATCAGAGTGGCGCAGCGGAAAGTGTTTTCCGGTGTCATGCTCCTCAACTTGAAAGAAGCTGATGATTAAGATCATGATGCTCTGAGCTCATACTGAGAACGTAGGCGTGCGAGGTTGTGTTCCAGATTGTGTGGTACGACAATCTTGTAATGAAGGTCATATTAATAGAATATGACAGACCTACGAACTACGAAGAAGAGATGGTAAACCTAAGTCCGAGAAATGGCTATGAGTCATATATGATCCGATATAAAATCCATGTACGATTACCAGGTAATGACTTGGGAGATCTTCTTGATGGCATCTGGGCTGTTAATGGAATATGGAATTTTATGAGAGAGTAGACACTGATAAGGATCGATTTGTCGTAAAACAGTTCCGACAGATTCAAAAGTTGACCACAACGAGATTTGTCTCAAGTGGCGAAGCCTAAATCTATTCGGGTCGTTTAGCAATTACTATAATTTCAAATTGAGAAATTAATAGATGGATAAGGAAACCATGTTTCTTAATGGTCTGATTAAGAAAGAGTTGTAATTAGTACAATGAAATGGTTTGATGATCCTGAGGATGCTAAACATGTATGCAAACTTCAGATGTCCATTCATGGGCTGAAGTAAGCATATCGGAGCTGGAATCTTCACTTTGATGATGTGATCGAAGGATTTTGGAGTTGTCCAAAATAGTTGAAGAAACTTGCATTTGCAAAGAAGTGAGTGGGAGCAAAGTAGCTTTTCTTGATCTTATATGCGGAAGGCATATTTGAGTGGGAGCTAAGTAGCTTTCCTTGATCTTATATGCAGAAGGCATATTTGAGTGGGAGCTAGGTGTCATTCGTAATTTTGTATGTAACGACATATTGAATGACACAGATCCTCTAGTAGAGTGTAAAGGATTATTTAAGTGATTAAATTTTCTGTGAAAGAAGTTAGGAGTATTAGGCATCCAATCTATAATTGTATAGATCGTAAGGGGCTTAATAGCATTAGGTCGGAATATTTCCTAAGTTAAAATTCTGAAGTGTTTCAGAATAGAACAAGCGAAGAAGATTGTTCTTGCTTGTATGACTAGGTAAAATATTAAGTTTATCTTGGCATTTTCAGTGATAGCAAATGATGTTCGACCTTCTCTATGTATCAGACATAGATGCTATCAGACTGAAAGCTCGACTTGGTGTGACCCACGTTCTTGGTTGAAGAACGGGTTCTAGAGTGATCCTCGTGTGGATCAATGAACAAACGTTAAGTATATTTTTCAGTATCTGTGAGAACTGAAGATTTGTTTTCTAGTAAAGGGTAAGAGTGGAAAGACAACTTGCCGTAAAACGGTTACGATGATGCAAGTTATGACACTAACCCATACGACTAGAAATCTCATATAGGAGATGTCCTTTATTTTGAAGAAAGACATGGTTAGCTTGCAAAGTCGCATATGAATGCACTGTTGCATAATCTACATAGGTATAGAAATATATGGCAACTTCAGAAGTAGCTAGTATGATTGGACTGAGTCTCACTCCATCGACTAAGATATATTTCGCCGTTATCGTGAGATACGGGATGATGTCAAACCAGGTGACATAGAAGTGTTGCAAAACACATATAGGTCTCAATGTGTGAGATCTGTTGACTGTATTCCTCTTCCACGAGACAAGCATGCACCAAGATGCTATGGGTGTTGAGCTTTTACCAAGTTGCAAACTAGATTAAGTGTTGCTCTAGTGCAAGTGGGAGACTGAAGGGAATATGCCCTAGAGGCACTTAATAAAGATGGTTTATTAGTCATATCCCAATTGTTCATTATATGTTTTATACCATGCTATAACTGTATTAAGCGGAAACATTAATACACGTGTGGTAGATAAACAACCAGGTCCCTAGTAGCCTCTGTTTTGACTAGTTCATTGTGCAATCGATGATCGAGGTTTCCCGATCATGTGACTTGGAGTCTATTTGACAATGAAGTCATGTCGTTGGTAGAACGATGTGATGGACATACCCAATATTTGTAGGACGTAGTCATTACACCTTCGACCGTGAGATCTACTCTTATTGCTATTCCTGGAAGACACTTTGATTGCATCAAACGTCATATTTATATAGTGTGACAATAAAGGTGTCCCTCTCGGGTGCCGGAAAGAAGTATGTTGAGACGGGGGATCAAGAGCGGGATTTGCCAGTCCGCATAGCAGGATAGATACTCTAGGGCCCACTCGGTGAGATTATGTCAAATGAGTTTGCAAACATGTGACTAGGTCACCAGCTGACATAATATCATAGACGAGTAGAAGATAGTGTTGTCGGTAACGAGATCATGCTAGGTATGGAGATATCTATGAACGATGCTCGGACACGCTAAGTATCGCTATGGCAAAAGGTTTAAGACTCGACGTCCAGGTTTGATAGATGAAAGTCATTCGTTATATCACAGGGGTTAATTCATGGGGTCCAGGCCTACGAGTTAATCATTGATCGGAGAGGAGTCTCGATCATGTCTGTTATTATATCGAACCGCTAGGGTAACACACTTAAGGGGTTTCGACAAGACAACCGGAAAGGAAAGAGATCACCGGGAACGTCCCGGGAGAGATCCGATGGAGATCGGGCAGCGACGAAATAGTTTTCGGAGCTAGAATAAATTATATATATTATGTTTGATATTAATTAGTGTAATTAATGTTTAAATATGATTTTATATATTTATTTTCGAATTTATTTAGGCTGATTTCCCTAAATGGGCCTTCTGGTGGAAAGAAGGCCCATGGGGGGAAAAACCCTCAAGGGAATTCGGTGGGGGAGGCTTGGCCGGCCTAGGTGGGCCAAATGGGGCCCACCTAGGGCCGGCGCACCAGCCTTGGCCGAACCAGGCATGTGGGATAGTCCCACATTGCCTGGCTGGCAAGGTTGGCTCCCCCCGGGAGCCTTTATATAGAGGGGCACCCCTGGCCTTTTAATTCAACCAATTAATTCCCTAATTCTCTCTCGATTTCGTGATTCCCTTTGTCGGAGTTGCGCCGAGTAGAGAAGGGGGATCTCTCCACCATAGCCCGCTGCTGCGCTGCTGGTGTTCTGGTCCAAGTCTTCCGCTGCTCGTCCTGGACTGGAGCTTCGGAGGTCGTCGTCTCCACCGTATGTGTGTGACGCCCTGCGAGGTGCCACGCTTGGGGTACTGGGAGGTTGACTTCCTCCACCCGACCTCGAGGTCATCTTCGTCGGCTTCATCGCCGGCACTGCTGCCCGGCGTCATCGCCACCATCGTCATCATCGTCTTCTTCGTCGCGCCAAGTTCTCCGCGACCTTGAGGTCGGCTACGGCGTCTACGTCGTCAACGCTTGTGCGGGAGCGTAATCCCCGCTTTTCGGTCTACAAGGGTATGTATACCGACCCCCCTGCGTACTACTATATCTGCATAGGATAGATCTTGGCTAGTTTTTGGTTATCGCGGTTAGGAAAATTTTTGTTTTCTGCCTGCGATCCCCTTCAGCATCATCAAGTTATGACTTAATATTATAGATCTAGATAGAATAGGAAATTCGTGTAAGGAAGAGACGAACTCCAAAGGGCAAGAATGAAGAATTGCGTGAATAAGAAGGCAAGGAGTAAGGAGTATTACCGCTAATTGGAAGGAAGGATCAATTAGATAATGAATTCAATCAACAAAGGAGGGTTATGGTTCTTGGACTCTTTGTTATGCAGTTTTGGCTATGCCAGTGTTATGGCGCAACAGAGGGGTTGTGTGCCGATGATCCATTCCGAGCACGCCTACCGATGAGCATCGGTCTGGGACTGGTAAACCCAGGTACCCTCGGTTACGTAGCATGACCAGTGACACATAGCATTGCTATATAATTCAGAGGCCGAGTCCGACAACTTAACAAGATTCAGGGATTTTTTGTTATGCATTCTTGGTTATGATTAGCGTGGTAGTCTTCCGAGGGGTTTGTGTGACCGGTGTTCCCGGCACGCCTGCAGTGCAATGCTGCCTGGGAGTGGTACCCTAGTAACTCTCGGCTATCATGTCTAAGAGCACATAACAGTTGTGTATAACTCTGGATTCCGGGATTCGCCACAAGTTTTGGTATCAGAAGACATAAAGGACCTTTATGAGTGAAGAGTTGTTTGAAGAATTTACCTCAGATATCCACAATTGTGTGGGTACACCGCTGATTTCCTTTAGGAGATCATATAGAGGTAAATGTAAGGTATAAAAAGACCAATATCCCAACCATAAGACCAATGGTGGTAAACGAGAAATATAGAGACCATTACAACACTCTAAGGAGGGGAGTAGATCATGAAGTAGAAGTGTTGAGATTTGATAAATTAGAGTATAAAGATGAGAAGAAACCTAAGATTGGGTGCAATTGGGCCTTATTTTAATAAGGATAGCTCTAATCTCAATAAAGATAGAAACTTTGAGAGAACCCCAAGCCATGAGTTGAGGATCCTATTGAAATGAAGGAAGAAATAGACTTTAAGTGTAGATTGACAAAACCAAGTTTTTTTAACTACTTTTGTCAATAAAGGTGGTCATTCCGTGGTTCTAACCAAGAGTATGACTGAAGAATGGTGTTGGAGAAGTTATCTAGTAATATGGATCACTTGCATCACTAGGATGAGTGTATCATTAAGATTCCAGATGACACGAGAAAAAGAAAACCCGATTAAGTAAACCTTTGGAAGTAAATCTTACCGACCATTCATAATAGGGTGAACTGTGTATAGTGCCATTAACTAGGTTGGTTGAAGAAGAAGTAAAGGTGTGCCATAGTAAGACTTCCTAAACCCTAAGTACCTTCGAAATAGTAGGTCAGTTATTAAGTGAAGGAGTTTAGTTAGAGCTACTAATAGGACCAACAAGAATGAGATGAAGCTCTGATTCAAGGAGTTTTTCAAGAAGATAGACCCATGTGTGGAATATTCCGAAAGGGAATCACAGAATCAAAGGAATTGATAATTAGCAATTACTAAGTCAAAAGAGGATTCAAGGAAAAATATGGAATTGGGGATACACCAATTATCTCCATTAAGGATCAACATGAAGTTCGAGAACTACCATCTTACATACAAGTCAGATCTACAATCCGAAACGTAAGAGAGTATGAACTTCGGGGACGAAGTTTAGTTTAAGGAGGGGAGACTGTAACATCCCAGAATTTAGAGTCCAGAAATATAGAGGACACAGGAGTGTGCATTGCATTCATGCATCAGAAAATCTGAATAATTTTCGCGCATTTAATTTTCAAAACACTAAGTGATTGAAGTTTCACTTGAGTTGGTGGAATTGAAGTAGATCATCAACTTAAGCGTTATAAACTTTGAGATGATCTTGGCTTACACCTTATTTTGGGGTAGTGAGATATACGATAAAGTGTTACTCCAAATGAAATAAAACTTGTTACACCAAATCATTACTCTAGGAGTTAATGATCGACCCAACTATTCTTAGTATTCTCTGAGCATCTATTCTTATCAATTGTGTTAGACATATCTAGTACATAGGAATCATGATAGTTTTGAAGACCAAGCTGAATTACCTAAATATGAACCTAGATCCTCTTACTTTATCTAGACATCATATTTTCTTATCTCCTAATCTTCTCAAAGGCATCCACAAGAGAAGATGACCATAAAGGAGGAAATACAACAAGAAGGCTTAGAAAAAGATTCCGTAGAGCGGCATAGAAGTGTTATGTCAATCTATCCTGGAGAATTGGAAACTCTCATACCATCATCTATCTGTATTAATGTCTCCAGAAATGGTGTGATATTCAAAGGTTTAAGATATATAGAAGTAGTTTGATAACAAGCTTCGAAACCTTCTTAACAACTCACTTTTGTATGCACAAAACAATTGAGTGTCATATGCAAATGAACAAAAGGTCTGATAATCCAGGACATCAAACTCATAGCCCTTGGATATAAAAAGTATTTAGGGACAAGCTTTGCAACCTTGTTCACTAAATCTTTTCATATGCATAAGGCCATTTGATGTCATAAAATACACCTACATTCATATACCACCAAACCTAACAAAGTTTGGTTTGGTTAAATTGATTTGTCTTCACCACCAGGGTGATGCCAGTGACCTTGGATCTTCAATAGAGGACAAGAAGAACTTGTCTTAAATTCTAATTATGGATTAAGGGAACCAATGCCAAAGTAGAGGCCACCTTAAAGCATGGATCATATGGATCAACTTGGATCAAGGAAAGTAACAATGATGAGGGATAATCATCACCCATACAAGAGATAAGATCAAGGGAGAAATATAAACCACATTGCAGTTTAACCAACATATTGAGGATCTTAATAAGTAAGTCACATGTGGACTTTTGGTGTTTCTCCAAGGGAATCATAACCAAGGAGGAGGTAAAACCAAATCATAAGTCCATATAACTAATACTCATATTTAGGAATCACATGAATCCTCTCTCAAAAACATGTGAATGAAGGACTTTTATAAGAGAGGATCCACAAGTTCATAAATAGATAATGATATATTGGTTGAATCAAAAATCCATTCTCAAGAAGAGATAAGCATGGACATATGGAACCTGGAATCACATAGAACCATTAAGTGGTTCAAGCCACTTGATTTAATAATACACATACATTTACTTGCAAGATACATATTCCACAGAGACCAATTTTATTAGGAGTGAGTGCATCAATCTCTGATCATCAGATGAGTGCTGGATTGAGTAGAACTCTAATTTCATCTTGTTATCCTTTTATCTAGCCATAAGACCTGACCAAAGGTAGGTTATCTATACCTTCTACTTTCAGATACATCTGATCATGATCTCTCATGATTTAGTTGCCGGGTTTATGAAATCACTCTAATATGGCAATGGCTTAAACTTAAACATGAAAGTAACTTATTCATATGTGTATACTCTTTATAAGTATCACAATGAACAATACAATTATCACTAGACAACAACTTGGTGTTGCCCAAGGAAATTTAAAGCACAAAATCATAAGAGTGAATAATTATTTCTATCCTTACTTTGGAGTGAACCACCAAATACATTTATAATTTAAACATATCAACCCTCCACAAATAAAAAGGGCATTCCAAATATTTACCAGCAAACAACTAGCAATATGTTTTCAAGTTGCCTAAATGCACCACAAAACTCAAGAGGTGAATGTCACCCTTCCTAATAAAAGAAACAAAGCAAATATGCCCAAATTCATTTCATAGGTTAAATAAACTTAAAACCATACAAGATATTTCAATTGCAAAGTTTAATCACTAAACCTATCTATATTCTAGAGTAACCCTCAAAACATTTTACAATTTGAAGATATCCAAACATCACAAATAATTAAAGGCATGGAAAAATATTCCCATATTACTTTGATACATAATAAAAATAAAGAAATCAAAGCCACACATTTTAATAAAAGAAATGAATCCAACAATGCATAAATTCACTTTATATGTTAAAGGAATTTAAAATGTACAAAGTATTTGAAATACATAGTTTAAATAAACATTTGTTTGAAGTTTTACATATTTTAGGATCTTCCTGTAATTTTTCTGTTCAAGAATAGGTCCATAATAAGAAGCAGGGACTTGTCTACACTGCTATTGCCATTTTCCTAAATCCCAGGGGGTTATTTGCAAAATACTATTTCTTTTCCTTCGTCTTCCTCCGGACAGAAGGATCATCAACGCCGTGGCAACGCGTCCGAGCTCGCGTGACGATTCCTCTCGCTTTCTCGCGCGGATAAGCCCTCGGAGCCGTCTGCATCCGTACCTCTCACTCGCGCTCTCTCTCTCTTCCTCTCTGTTTGCTTCTCTCTGTTCCTCTCCACACCGAAACCCTAGCTCCAGCCGTCTCACAGGCACAATTTTTATTCAATAAATCCATTTTAAAATGATATTCTATTTTAAAATAATAATTAATAAGAATTATTTTCATAATTGTGAAAATGAAGTTATAAGCTTATGAACCTTGTTCTACTACCATTTCATAGTCATTTCAAATAAATAGAGATGTAACACCATTGAACTACTACTTCCATTTTTCTATAAATGTTGCACCTATCCCATTTATTACTTAATTCCTTCTACTTCTAATTAGGTTAAGTGATGATCATTAAAAAACAACTAAATTTTAATAACACTACGGTAGTTAAGTAAATTGCTTTATTTCCATAATTAACAAATCATTCATTCATAAGAAACTTAGCTAAGTTTAAGTTGTAAGTGCTTGATTAAATTCAAATAATGTTCATAAGACAGAGTCTTGGGTAAAACACACAAATGAGAATAATTATATAACCCTCTCTTAACCACTTCATATGATACCAACAATTGTTTACATTATTTCTGTTCTTCAAAAGTTATTCTTTTTGCCATCATGAAAGATGACATTACCCTAACTCTAGTTAATTAAAGTTCATACTTGTTCTTTACAAACAAAAGATGAACACAACCCTAAAACAACCATTGAATGCTTAGATGATGTTTTACTCTACTCTTGTGCTTTACATAATACTTGAATAATAATAATAATGATAAGGAATATATCTTTCTTGTGAATTAAGCTTGAAGATACAACAAGTTTTAAATGAAATCACCAAACTTAAACAACCCTCAACCATGGAGAGTTAGTTACGGGGTTTAGAGCGATGCATCTCATACTTATGCATTAAGCATGTTGCTTCTTTAAACATTAGTCCTTACCGGACCAATGGTGTTGTTTTCAGATTACTCGGAGTTTATATTATATCGATGACCTTGGCTGCATAATCTTGCAGTCAAAAAGGCAAGTTCATCCCTTATTCATGTCTCTTGAGATATTTCTTATGAAACTATTTGCAAAGGGTGCTATTATCACATGCATTACAAAAACGACAGAAAACTTATTTTATAATAATATGACTATGGTTACCGACCAGTGTGGTGGTAATCTCATATGGCTGGCAGATGGGACCACGGTAAGAATGTTGTGGTGGAGGTCCCATTTGCACGGGAAAGTATCACCTAGGACTTAACAACAAATGTCGCCAGTGATTCTTGCGCCGTATATAACGCGCAACCATAAGATCTGAAATGGGACGGAGAAGTCAGCTGTGTCCTTTTCCTCTCGTACACCAACGGATGGCTAGATCAAAGCCGGGCGGTGTGTAAATCCGTTGAGCTTGAGGTGGCCAGGATAATAACCTCACCTTCGCGTTGTGGCTTCTAGCATCTATTGAAGGTTGTCTTCAGAACCAGTTTGAGACGAGTTCCAAATGGTTAGTAGGTTGAAAGTTGGATTTTCCCATCACCTGCAACTGATGTAATGGGGGGTGTGCAGGGTTGGTGGAAAGGCGCAGTGATTGGCTTGGATCACCGACCGGGCCCCACACAAAAGAAGTGTGGACAGGAAAGTACGCCTGGTTGTGCAACAAGGCGTGGATCTCTGATGGGTAAAGCAGCGCACCTCTGCAGAGTGTATAAATGTGACATGTTACTCCACGTTCCAGGACGGAACGACGAACGCAGCAGGAAAGGAGGCTCCTCAAAGCCCTAGCCCTGTGACTCCTGACTGACATAGTTCTTTAGAATAAAAGCAACCTTTTGAAGAAATGCTTTCGAAAACTTGCATTAGCCTATGACAATCCTTTGTCTGTGGCTGTATTTATGCATCAAACTTCCCACCTTACAAAATGAACTTGTTGGGTAACGCTGTTACTCACCCTTGCCTCTTGAACCCCTTCTTAGACATGAAGAACCGCAAGAAGGCAACACTTTAGGCTATGAAGACTCCGATGACGGATAAACTCAAGATACCACAAAAGGCAACTACAACGAGTTGAAGCAATCCAGAGAAGATGGCGGACAAGTGAAGGCATAGTGTAGCAAAGGATAGATCCCTATTCAGTAGAACCTATTTCTTTAGGCGATGCTATGGTAGCAGTCGCAAGCCTAGAAGTATTAGCAGTAGGCTTAGTATAGGTTAGTTCTCCGAGATTTTCTATTTGATCTTCTTTTATTAGGGCCTTTCCTCATTGTATCGAGGAGGTTCTAAAGATCTGTTGTTCTGGATCTTCTGTTTGTAATCTATAGTCATGCCTTGGACCTGCGATGTTTCTGTTGTACCACTCTGATGTATGTAACACTGGTGGACGGTGATCCATTGGTGCTATGTTAACGACTGTAGCATACTACACCATGCAGTGGTATGCTGGGTCACCACACAGATATTCCGGTTTTGCAGCACGACAAAAACAGCGATACGAAAACTGTTATATCTTTTACAAATGAACTCCGAATGACTTGCCAACTTCGTTAGAAAGATAACGACGAGCAGTATGCAACAAAAAGTTGTGAAACTTTCCTCAAGGTTGAAGCGGTAATATTTCCTTCACCGAAAACGCAAAAAGTTTTCCAAACTAAAACCATTTTCCAAGAACTTAGACTTGTATGAAGATCACGACAAGCATCAAAACCCAACAAGGAGAAAAGTCATATAAGAACCAAGAAAGATGATATGTCAATTATGCAAAAAAAATAGCTCTTCGCAAAGATGCGGTCAAGTTACTCACTCGAGAGCCCCTCTTGATAGTATGTCTATCGATACTATAACCCGGTCTCACTAAAGAGATCGGTAGAAAAATATATCAAGATCATACCTTTGCCTTGTGCATCCTACTTGAGCTTGACGATCCTGAATACCTCAAGTTGGATCACCTTTCTTTATTGCGCATGCTAGCACACGCTTGATGAAGACTTCTACATGTACTCTCCATACTCCATTATGGGAGTGTCTCGCTTAGTTTCGTCTTCATGTCTCCATTGCAAGCTTCAATAAAATGATATCTTCCGAGATGAATCATACTAAACTCGCACTCCATCTTCTTTTCTTTATGTTGATCAACTTGAATGTTTATCTTGATCAACTTTGCACTTCACCTTGATCAACGTGTATCTTTCATTCTCAAAGATAATGTCTTAAATCCTTCACTTGCACTATGCTCAACTCTATATTTGACAAATTCTTCACCTTCTAGAATTCAACACATGAAATTTAATATTTTCATGAATAAGATATGTAAGGATATTTCAATGTAAATATTAGTTTATAGAGATTGTCATTGATTATCAAAACCACACATGAGGACACATGCATTTTTACTCGCCTTTGTTAACGTTGCGAGTAGATGAGCAATTTTGGAAAGAAAGATGACGGGTGGGCCAGTTAACAGCCTGCACTCGGCTCCTATCATCTACCGAACCGAATTGCGAATCCTCAAGTATAACCCAGCCCGGCCTGTTCTGCTCTAAGAAAAATAGTGTTGTACATCCGCTTAGTATCTGACAGGTAGCAAACCCTTAAAAAAAACTGACTGGTAGCCCCCATCCAAATGACGTGATCGTGACGCTTGAGTGACGTGACGGCGTCCCGCCAAAATGTGGGAACGGGTCCAGCGGCAGCAGCTAGCTGCCACACATGACATGATTCACACACAACTTCTGCCAGTACTTGACGATGCACCCGCACAAGCACAACAGAACATAAAACCGATTCACACAGGGGCTCATGCAAAGGGAAAACGGATGCCCTCGGCTGCTGCCACACGTGGCAGGTAAACCAAATCATCAAGCCAGGATCATGACGATGATGATGATTAGTGCTGCTGTTACTGCAAGAGAGAAAAGGAAGGCTTGTGGTCAGTCACAGTGGACACAGGACACTTCTCAATCTCATCAGTCATCACACACCTTTTCTGAACATTGCCGTCTTGTCTACCGACACAGCTATGTTACTCCCAGAACAGCTTCCGGGACTAGTGGAATTTTGTAGGTAGAAAGATGAAGATTCTTCCTACACTGTTCATGACGGAGAACCAACATTAGTTGTGGCATGAAGCGCTAACCAAACTGCGATGCTCACACGATCTATCTATCGGTTAATGGCGTAATTAGAACCATGAAATGGTCAGAAATAAGGTAGAAACAGTGTACTGTGTGTCGTATAGAGGTGCAGCTGACAGAAGAGCTCAGCTACAAGGCCAAACTGTACTTAGTACTGCATCAGGTTGTTGTTAAACATATGACCTCGGGATAACATGCTGGGACTAGCTTTTCCACAGTACAGTTATAAAATGTAATCACTTTTGTGCACTACTGTAAGGTCTTCTTTTGGTTTGATCATGGTGGGTGGTGACCTGACAGACAAAGGCTATGTACGAGGAAAGAACGCATGCATTGAGTTAGTCTTGACTCTTGATCATAAGCCATTTCATTGCTCTTGCCCTACTGGTATTCAGATATAACTGAAATGTTTGTGTTGTAGAATCTGTTACTCTGCATAGGCTAATTTATTTAACTGTAAAACCTATAGATGGTGAGAATTCTATTCTTCATGCATTCTTAGCTCCTGATAAGCACACATACAATCCACATACAGAGAGTTTGGAATGTAATCTTTGGTTACCCCATATGACATTTTTCGCCCACAAAAAACGATATTTGAGGCATTTGAGCATATCTGTGAAGAAAGAGTACCAAGAACAATGGATTCAGTTATGTTCAGAGTGAAAACGCTCCAGATAATAGCATAAACACGGCAGATTGGGCATTAGAATCAAGAATAACACATTGTTAAATCACTGCAGTATTTTCTTTTCATTTTTTTCTCTTCTCTTCTTCTGTTAATTAAAGGACATGCTCCCAAAGCGATCTCAAAGATCTTCCATGACGCAAAAAGTGTCTCAAGAATTAGACGCACACACATGCGCAGAGGACTAACAAAATTTGATGATATCATACCAAATGCAGCATCAAAACCAAAACATGAGAAGAAGGAATCATCTTTCCACAAAGATAGTTCCTTCCCTTTCCCCTTCCTTTACAGAACGATACACGATTTTATACTTGCTACTACCCGATCACAACTCACAAGTGAGCAAAAACCACGAGCAGCAGAGCTACCTATCATGGCCACATTGCACGATCAAAATGTGGATTCTTGATGCTTCAATCAGCGTTGGGCATGGGCGAGTCGAAACCTTCCATGCGGCTGCGCACAATGCGGTGGAAGACCTCTCGGACCTGCCGCTCCAGCGGCTCCAGCCCGTCCTTCATGGCGGCGCACACGGCGGCGAGCTCGGCGGCCGCCTCCCGCACCTCGGCCTCGCTCTCCCCGGGGAGCGGGGTGGCCGCTGCGTCGATTGCCTCGGCGAGCCTCTGTGCGCACTTCTCGAGTGCGTGGATTTCTTTGAGGAGGCCGCAGGAATTGCGCCTGTCCTTGCGCTTTCCCTCCTCGGTGACACGGTCGTGGAGCGCGAGGAGCGGCGGCGCCCACGAGAACGCCGCGCGCGGCGGTACGGCGGGGAGGTGGTGCGCCTGGAGCGCCGCGCCGCGGTCTGGGCACGGGACCGCCGCAACGAGCGCCCACGAAGCGAGGTGGAGCACGCAGCCCATTGTGTACACCGGCGCGGCGAGCCCCGCCTCGTGCGTGCGCGGCGCGGCCAGGCCAGACCCGATGGCCTGCAGCTGCCGCGCCGCCGACCACGTGCGGGACACGCTCCACGAGAGCGAGCGGAAGTGCGAGGAGGAGGAGGAAGACGAGGAGACGGAGGAGGCGCGGGAAGGGGACGCGCGGGCGCCGCGGCCGAAGGAGCGGTTGCGGTGGGAGGCGAGAAAGGAGGCGACACTGCCCCCGCTCCCGGCGGCGGCGGCGTCGTCGACGAGCAGGACCGAGAGGTCAGACAGCGCCTTCCGCGCGCGGCGGAGCTGGCCCTCGTGGATCTCCCCGGGCGCGAGCAGCACGGACGCCGCGATGCCGGCGAGCCGCCCCCAGCGCCGCACCTGGTCGACGCCGTCGCGGGCGGCGTTGCAGACGTCGAGAGCCTTCACCGCGCGCTCGTGGTACTCCAGCACGAGCTTCTCCGCCTGCGCGCCGCCCGCGCCGCGACGCCGTGCCTGGGCCACCACCACCCGGAATTCCTCTTGGCACTGCAGGAACGCCTCGAGGAGACGCCGGATCCAAGCGATTGAGAGGAACCCTTCCCCGTCCCGCAGCTCCGCGAGGGTGACGGCCACGTGGCGCTGGAACGCCTCCATGTCGGCCTCCCCGCCGGTCGTCGGCAGCATGGGCGGGGACGCGGGGCTGTCCCTGCTCCGAGAGAGCAGCGAGCGGCCGAAGGAGGAGAACGAGTGCGATGACGAGCCCTGGTATTCCGTCGCCGGCATGGTCGCCGGTGAGACCGCGGTGGAGTTTCTGCCGCCGGAGAAGGCGAAGCGGGTCGCGGAGAAGAGGGTTAGCGGGTGCGGGCCGTCGGCGGAGAGACGGACGTTTTGTTTTGGTTCTGCGGTGAGCTGTGGTGGTGTTGATGGGTCTAGTGTGCCGTGTGCGCCTGTATATATGTATGGGATTGTAATTAGGGAGGCGATTAGTTTACCAATTGATGACCGATTAATTTAGTTTAGGGGTGAGGGAAGGGTTCCCGGCAACTAAATCACTCGCAAGTGTTGTATTAGTTTAGGGGTGGTCTTTGGTCTTTTTTTGCAGGTGGGTGATATTCTTTTGAAACTGGAATGTTTTCTGGTTTTTGTTTAGCATTATTTGACTGTTTTGGACAAAGTCCTTTGAAGAATGAGTAATTGCTCACAAATTCCACCGGACAATCCTTAATTTTGGGGAAATGGGGGATATTTGTTTTGTCCTGTATTAATAAGTAGTGCAGACTTGCAAGCTATACCACGAAACAAAATGGCCACATTACAAGTGACATTGTAGCACGACACTCGTAATTGTGCAAGTTAGGGCAACTCCAACATGTGGATACAAACGAACACCTTAAATTTGTTTGGATCGTCAAGCGGATAAAGGGCTGCCTCATGTCGGTACTAATCAGGCAATTGCACCCAACGGTTTTCTACCTTACGATCAATGGTGCGACCAATTTGGTCCGCTCTCTCCGATTTTCACCTTACCATCTATTGGGCGAAAAAATTGGTGCACCTTATCCAGTTTTTCCAACTTATAATCATTTGGCATCTTATTTGCCAGAATAAAAAATAGTAAGTATGTAACAAGTGAATCTAGCATTTCACATAGCATCAAAATATGCCATGCCGACATGCAGCATTGTATCGAATAGTATTGTGCGTACCCTGCCCATAGTTCATGCAAAATACATAGATGAGATTATCAGACATCATGGTCGATATAGAATTGTTGCTTCTTTTGAAAACAATCTCTTTTTATAGGGGACAAGGTAACATGAGGAGGGTGGCTTGCGCGATGATGCATGGCATTGGACGTAAACCTGTCCCAAATTTGGGTTAGAAATGGATCTCGACAGGTACTGATTTGTTTGCGTCGCCTTGTAGTGTCGTAGTTTTTTTCTTTGTTCCCGCAAATACAAATCGACACATTCGTTATGAGAAAACTCGGATAAATATATAATCAGATCCGTCAAAAATGTACATTCGTTGTACACAACGAGACATACGCAAATACACAGTTCTCGCGGGTTGGAATAGCGGAAATAACCATTCATTCTATACAACATGCAACAGAGGCGAAGCAAGTGCACACGCTCATTTGATTAAGAAAGCATTAGACCGATCCAACCCAATTCCATTCTCCCGGTCAGTCGCCTCGCCCTCGCGCGCGCGCGCGCTCCCACGATTATAGATCGAAGAAAAGCGTACGCAAAAGAACGCATAAACGAAACCGAGGCGAAGTACGCGGGCGAGGGACGCGGCCTGGACGCGCGCAGAGGCGGGGTCGCCGCCATGTGGGTCCCCCCGACCGCGTGCACGCGGACGGAAAGTTCCCACGTCGCGCGGGTGCTCTTTACCGTCCTGCCCCTCCACGGACGCCACCGACCCGGGTTAGTTTGGGGAATCCGGTGTTTCTTTATCGATGAGCAGCAAGCAAGCCGCGGTGCGGGGACGCGGCCCACGCGGACAGCGCTGGTTTGACCGCGCGTGGGCCCGCGGGGTCGAGGGTGGTGGTGGGGCCCTGGAGGCAGCGAGGATGAAGAAGCGGTCGCCGGCCGTGTGCAGCCCACGTTGAAGTTGGACGACTGGACTGCGTCGGACTTGATCCAGGAGGGGTGCACTGCACTCTGCAGCTAGCTTGGCTGGACTAGCGATGAGAGTACGTGCGGATGGTGATGGATTTTGTTGTGCCGCATTCACACCCAACCAAGTCCCGCTTCTGACTTCTGCTCTCCTAGTTAACTTGATCTTTTTTTTTTAATGCAACAGCAACTTGATTTTGGAACTGACATCTTATGTTTTCATAAACCGAGCTGAAAACGCTCAATGCTCCTACCGACAGCATCATCCATGCATCGCTCCATGATGGAAGTAAAACTCATATATTGACGCCAATTAATATAAACCTATAAAATGGAAGGACATAGCTATAAAATAATATTTATATGTTTTAAGAAATCTCGAAAAAAATCACTAGAGCCCGAAAGCCAGAAATCTCTACTCAAAAAATTGGGAAAAGTGTCATTGACTCAAGTTTTAGAAAACAATAAAAATAATAAGGACATAGCCAATGATATATCCTACATGGAAAGTTACAATGCAAAATTATTACTATTATGGCGTATACAAAAACAAAAAATCTAATAAATTTAGATATATTTGAAATATGGATGCTCATACACGCTTAATCATATAAGTGTAGCCAGAATATAAAGTAATCGAAATTGTTATTCTACACGTTTGTGGAATGCATCATTGGCTATATCATGATGTTCTTTTAAGGAAAAACTCGCATATGTAATTTTAGATTTTTTAAATTAATGGGATCACTCGAGAGTAAAAAATCTCCACTCATTAATTTTATAGTAATCATCAATTAGGTTATAAGGCGCGTGAACAGAAAAATGGTTGTGGGGTGATGACGTGGTTATACCCAACGGGTATACCCACGCTATTATAATAAGGCCCATACTGTTGTAATGTCCACCCGGTGGCCCATAAAGACAGCTGCATAGGATGGCGTAAGATGGCCCGTCATGGGTAGAGTGCGGCTCGAGATAGAAAGAATCAAACCGAGCTAAGCTAGTTCAATCTGTAATCGAGTTGTATTCAAACTCCTGAGACCTGGCCGCCTATAAAAAGGCCAGGAGGGAGGCTGTGCAGGGCACGCAATCATACTCTCAAACCCTAGCGAGCTATCGACTCGCCAGGACGCCATTGTAGCCACCTTGTAACCTTCAGATCTATAATCGAACAAGCGAAAACCTCGCTTGTTACCGTCCGAACTCGCCAACACCTACATACTGATTCCTCCTGATAGAACCCAGGTAGTTTACCATGCGATTTGCCGAGTACTTGACTCGTCAATTGGCGCCGTCTGTGGAAAGAACTGGTGTTGGATCCACGGGTTCGGCGGACCCGTCATCTGCATCATCGACTTCGACATCAAGATCTGTTTCACCTCGGAACCTGCCGGATCTGAGGAAGCCGTTCGCCCTTGGCACGTTCGACTTCGTTCCGCACTCGGAATCTGAGCGCCCCGCGTTCGCAGAAATCCACTCAGGTATGGATCTGACGTTCGGAGATTTTCGTTTCCTTGTTAACCAGTGGGGCACGCTCCACATGCCGGGCTCACCCCGGATCGCAAGATCGGAAGTCGAAGGCACATCGACAACGGACGCGATCAGCCTCGAGCTCTTCGCAACTCCCAAGGTCATCGACCACACATCTGCACCAATTCCGGACGCATCCGAATCGGCGTCAATCTCGCGCGCCGTCGACTACGCGATCCCGTCGGTCACTCCGCCGTCCATCGAGTCGTCGGGCGATGCCTCCGACGTCACCTGCTATTGCCCCGACTGCACCACCTTCCAAGTGGCTGCCATCCTCCGCGGAGCGAACTCGTCATCAAGCGATGAGCCTAGCCACCAGGGCGAGGGCCGCAACATACGCAACCGCATAGCCAGTCAAGTCTTCATGGTGAACCGCAACGACACAGTAGGTACCGCGGCAACACCGGTTCGACGATCCGCGATGTTCGCAGTGCAGTACCCGCTGACAGTACAGCTATCAGCCGACACTGAGCTCGTCATCACAGAGGAGATGGCCCAAAGGATCAAGGACGTTGTCAACAACGGCACACTCATGCCCGAGGACGCTCCCAGAAACGACCTGCTGGCATATCAATACCTGCTACGCAAGAAAAACCAGGAGTTGATGGAGATGGAGCAAGACCTCAACGACCGGCAGCAAAGAGCAGACTCAGCCAGCGCGAGGAGACTGGCCGAGTCATCATCCCACTCGACTGGAGCAGACCTGCACTCCGCGCAGCATGTACGAACTCGATCGCGTCTGCCGCGAACCGGTATAGAGCCAATGAACATGCGCCAAAGGTTCATGAGGATAGGAGAAGATAGTATCCCGGTACCGCAGACAACCGCAGCCGCAGTCGCGTCGGTCGCGACCTACCTCCATTCCACGATGCCACCCGCTGACGACCCGCGCCACAGTCTGCACC
This sequence comes from Poa annua, assembly GCA_026929855.1. NCBI lineage: Eukaryota > Viridiplantae > Streptophyta > Magnoliopsida > Poales > Poaceae > Poa > Poa annua. The sequence goes on from CM049434.1 coordinate 46,212,613, forward strand.
GAGCTCAGATCGACGCATTGGGGCAAGTGGGAATGGCGCTGGTACCAACTGGTGCCCCTCAGAGTAGGCCTGGGAGCAGCCCAATGCAGAAGACATCAAACACTGGCACTCGAACAAACGTCAACAGGCCAAACGAGATACCCACCCCTCAGAACGAGGACACACATCAAGGCACCAGACGTCACGAGGACCGTGATCAAGACATACCAGAGGGAAGCAGATCCAGGCGCCGTAACCGCGATGAGCGCGACAGAGAAGATCCAGAGCGAAGCAGATCAAGGCAGCGCGACAGAGACGAAACTGAAGATCAACGGGCCATTCGCCGTCGCCGCGAGAGAGAAGAGCGACGACGTGACAGAGAGGAGCGTCGCCAGCAAAGGCGCATGTCGGGTTTCCAGCACGACTACGTCGAGGAAGGCGTCGACACCCGCGACATCATTACCCAGCGCACGGTGAACAAGCGCAGGCATCAGCGAAGGCACCGCAGTCGCACACCAGGCTCCAGTCGCAGCAGTTCCTACACAGACTCAGACGTTGAACCCTGTGGAGCCATGTGTTTTACGACTGCCGTGCGGGAAACCCGCATGCCAAATAGGTTCAGGCTCTCATCAGAAACACCCAAGTACGACGGTAGTCAAGAACCGGCGGCTTGGTTAGAAGATTACAGAACAGTTGTAGCCTGTCAGCGAGGGAATTCAACGACTGCCATGCAGTATATACAGTTAATGCTAACGGGATCAGCCCGAGCTTGGCTCAGAGGACTGCCCCGCAGTTCATACGGAACGTGGGATTCTTTCTGCAGCGATTTCAAGAGAAACTTCTCGTCGACCTTCAAGCGACCAGCATCCTTTCAGCAACTCAGAGCGTGCAAGCAAAAAGCTGGCGAGTCCCTGCGTGAGTATATTCAGCGCTGGACAACGATGAAGAATTCAGGTGTCAACATATCAGAAGATAATGCCATATTCGCCTTTATCCAGGGAGTCCGACGCAACGAACTCCAGGAGGCATTAGGTCGCGAGGATCCCAAGACGATCGCGCATCTGATGGAAATAGCTAACAAGTGGGCCGACGGAGAGGACTCTGTCAGGTCAGACAAACCACCGTCACCCGAGCAGGAACGCCCGCAGGGCAATTGGGGATGTCGTGGTCGCAATGATAGGCGAAACAGGAAACGACAGTACGCCGACCTGGATGGAGTCGAACAGGTCACGGCTGGTTTCCAGGATAATCGCAGTCGCAACATCACCCAACAGGGAGATCCTCAGCGCGATGAACGCGAGGACAGAAACAGAGGCCGCGAAGACAGAAACCACGAAGATAGAAGCCGTGACGAGGGAGGACGAAGACGCGAGTGGAGACCCCAGAGGACCCGACGAGACGAGCGACCGTACCGGACCCCGGCCGAACAGCTGAACGATCCGTGCAGAATGCACATGTTCAGAGGAGACGACGGCAAGTTGACAGCAACTCATCTACTCAAGGATTGCCGCGACTTCATAGCTATCCAGGCCGAGCTACGCAGAAGCGCAGGACTCTCCCTCAACTTACCCGCATTCGGGGCACCACCACCTCCACCTGCGGGGCACATAGCAGGAGCAATTCAAGTAAACCAGCGGCAGGAGGAGCCAGCAGCCGCACAAGAACAGTACCCGCCTACAAGAGGGGCAATGTACATGATACAAAAAGGTCGCCCGTCGAATCGGTGCCAGAAATTGATCACCAGACAGGTTCACCTCGCCACAATGACACCACCCGCCGCTCCAGAGTACCTGCGAGGATCAGAAACTCCCATCAGCTTCACCCGCGAGGATCACCCTCTGCGAGTGCCACGGCCCGGCCACGCACCGCTAGTCCTGCACGCGCTAGTCGGAGGATTCAGGATGAGCAAGGTGTTCATGGACGGAGGCAGCGGTATCAACATCATGTTCGCAGATACACTGCGCAAGATGAATTTGTCAGTCGATAATCTGAAGCCATCAGACAACACCTTCCACGGCATCGTGCCAGGTAAAGCAGTATACCCATTGGGTTCTTTATGGCTTGACGTCGTTTTCGGTGAAGCAGATCACTTCAAGACAGAGTGCATCGAATTCGAGGTCGTCGACTGGCAATCTCAATATCATGTCATCCTCGGGCGCCCAGCTTTTGCGCGGTTCATGGCAGTACCGCACTACGCATACCTGATGCTCAAGTTACCTGGCCCCAAGGGAATCATCACGGTCCGTGGCGACTTCCGAAAGTCCGACAGCTGCGACAGGGAGTTCAGCAAGATTTCCGAGTCCTTCGACGCGCAAGAGCAGCTTGCAGAGATCGCCTTGGACAATGATCGGTCAATTTTCCCCGAAGGGAAAAAGCCTGCACCCGGAAACTCCTTCAGTGCGCAGAACGACACGAGAGCACATCAGGTGCACCCAATAGACGAAAACAAGAAGGTCCTGGTGTCGACTAGTTTAACTAGCGCATAGGAAGGCGCACTCGTCGAGTTCCTCCGTGAGAACTGGGATATGTTCGCCTGGCACCCAACAGATATGCCAGGTGTACCCAGGGAACTCGCCGAGCACGCCTTACAAGTGTACCCAGATGCAAAGCCAGTAAAGTAGACAATGAGAAGACTTTCTGAGCCAAAACGATTGGCAGTCGGGAAGGAGATAGATAGATTAATGGATGCCGGATTCATTCGAGAACTCAAGAAGTTCGACTGGGTCGCAAACCCAGTACTCGTGCCAAAAAAAGGAGTCAAGAACGGGCGTATGTGCATAGACTACACCAGCCTCAACAAGTGTTGTCCCAAGGATCATTTCCCATTGCCTCGGATAGATCAGATAGTGGATTCAACGGCCGGATGCGAGCGCCTCTCGTTTTTGGACGCTTACTCGGGTTACCAACAGATCCAGATGAAAAAGGAGGATGAGGAAAAAACTGCGTTTATCACCCCGCAAGGTGTATACTGCTACACAAAGATGACGTTCGGGCTCAAGAACGCCGGTGCCACATACCAGCGTATGATGCAGAATTGCCTGAAGGATCAGATCGGTCGCAACATTCAAGTCTACATCGACGACATCGTCGTAAAGACTCAAAAAACAGACACACTGATAGATGACTTGCGCGAAACCTTCGCAGCACTCAGAAAGTACAGAATCAAGTTAAACCCCACGAAGTGCGTCTTCGGGGTGCCATCAGGGCAGATACTAGGATACCTCGTGTCCGCCAGGGGCATCGAAGCGAATCCTGAAAAAATTCAGTCAATCCTCACAATGCCGGAGCCGACTAAACTTCGGGAGGTCCAAGTACTCGCAGGAAGGATCGCAGCGCTAAGCAGATTCATCAGTCGGATGGGGAAAAGGCCTTACCTTTCTACCAACTGCTGAAAAAGTCAGAAAAATTCGAGTGGACAGTCGAGGCAAGAGTCGCCTTTGCCGACCTCAAGCGCATGCTCACGACACCACCTATACTCGTGGCGCCCCGAGAGCAGGAAACCTTGTACCTATACATCGCCGCCACCAACAGGGTGGTCAGCGCGGTCCTTGTGGTCGAGAGACCAGAGGAGGGAAAGTCACAGCCAGTTCAGCGGCCGGTCTACTACCTAAGCGAGGTATTATCCCCTTCCATGGAGCGGTACCCGCAATATCAGAAGCTCGCCTACGGTGTATTCATGGCAAGTCGCAAGGTCGTGCACTATTTCACGGAGCACCCGATAGTGGTGGTGAGCAGCGCCCCACTCTCCGACGTCCTCAACAATTCCATGGCAACAGGTCGGGTCGCCAAATGGGCGATCGAGTTATGCCCCAGAGATATCACATACCGGCACCCGAAGGCCATTAAGGCCCAGGTCTTGCTAGAATTTACCACCGAGTGGATCGAGGCCCAGCTCCCCCATGTCCCAGATTTATCCAACTCGTGGACCATGTACTTCGACGGCTCCAAAAGATTTGACGGAGCCGGAGCCGGAGTCGTGTTAACCTCACCCAAAGGTGATAAGCTGCGGTACGTTCTGCAAATGGATTTCCTCACAGCATCAAACAACGAGGCCGAGTACGAGGCACTCCTTCATGGCATGCGGATGGCCAAGGCGTGTGGAGCAACCCGACTGATGATATACGGCGACTCGAACCTCGTCGTGCAGCAAACGATGAAGGAGTGCAACGCCAATAAGGCCAACATGCAAGCATACAGAGACTTGTACAATGTCATGGAGGGCAGTTTCGATGGCTGCGAGCTACGGCACGTGGGCCGCGAAAGCAATGAGGAGGCTGACAAGTTAGCCAATATTGGGTCCAAAAAGGAGCCAATACCACCGGGCGTTTTCTTGGAGCGCATAAAAGAGCGTTCAATCAAATTAAAAAAGGAGTCCGCGCCTGAAGTGGTGACCGAAGCAGCAAGTGATCAATCTGACAAAACTCCGACTGAGCTGCAGCCCGGGAACGCATTGGCAGCAACCCCTCCAGTAGAGGTCTTACTCATGGAGCCGTCGTGGACAAAGCCGTTCCTGTCGTACATCCTTTGCCAAGAGACACTTCCGAATCCAGTCGAAGCACGGCAACTCACGCGACGATGCAAGGCCTTCACGGTGATAAACAAAGAGTTGTACAAACGAAGCATCTCGGGAGTACTGCAGCGGTGCATCGCACCCGAAGATGGACGAGCTATACTATTGGACATACACGCCGGAACATGTGGTCATCACGCAAGCAGCCGAGCGCTAGTCGCTAACGCCCTGCGCGCTGGTTTCTACTGGCCCACGGCTATGCGAGATGCAGAGGACATCGTCAGGAAGTGCCTAGGATGCCAGAAGTACGCAACCAGGCCGCACGCCCCAGCAGCGGAACTCAAAACAATACCATTAGCTTGGTCCTTTGCTCAGTGGGGGCTCGACATGGTCGGGCCGCTAAAGAAATCATCACGTGGAGGTCACACTTTCCTCTTAGTCGCAGTCGACAAGTTCACCAAGTGGATCGAGGCGGTACCAGTCACCAACGCAACGTCGACCTCGGCAATCAACTTCATCAAGTCTATCATCTTCCGGTTCGGTGTACCGAACAGCATCATCACCGACAACGGCACCAACTTCACGGCCGACGATTTTCGCGACTTTTGCAAGGATCAAGGCATCAAGCTCAATTACGCCTCCGTTGCGTACCCGCAATCTAACGGCCAGGTCGAAAAGGCCAATGGGTTGGTGTGTCGTGGTTTGAAGAAGCGACTCCTGGTACCACTCAAGCGCGCAGCAGGCACCTGGGCAGAAGAACTACCTGCAGTACTATGGAGCTTGCGAACGACTCCTAACAGGTCCACGCAGTACACACCTTTCTTCATGGTACACGGGGCGGATGCAGTCATGCCATATGATCTGAAGTTCGATGCGCCCCGAGTGATCGCTTACAACGAGCAAGATTCCGATGCAGCACTCGAGGACGACATCGACACTCTGGATGAAGCACGCGACATCGCCCTTGCCAGAACAGCAGTATACCAGCAGAGCCTGAAGAACTACCACAGTCGACGACTGCGCCCCCGCACCTTCGGGGTAGGCGACCTGGTGTTGCGCTTGAAACAAAAGAAGGTCCACAAGTTAGCTTCACCTTGGGAAGGACCCTTTATCATCACGGAAGTCATTGGCAATGGAGCCTATCGACTGAAGCACGCCGAGACTGGAGCACCCTCCCACAACCCATGGAACGCAGCTCACCTGCGCCGTTTTTTCGCCTAGTAGATTAGCATCTCGGCCAGTATCTTAGAAATCAATAAAGGCTGCACTAAGCCGTTCTTGTATCAGACAATTTTCTATTGACCAGCAATAAAGTATAATGTTCCTCTATATTCGTATCGTACAATCTTCACAGTATGCACAATCTTCAGTCTAAATCAGTAAACTTCGTCTGGGACACGCCCCGGGCCAGTTACACCAAGAACAAAACAAGCTTAGTGGGCTGCTGTTACTTCTGGACGCATGCGATGCTCGAGGGCTATTCCTGAATGGAAGCATGGGCAGTTCTACAGATTTGTCACTTTACAATGGTTCTTGCTTTACATCAACTCCCAGACGCCGGCGGTCAAGCTCCATGCCCGTCTCGTGTTCCATGAGACCTATTATACAACTGGCTGGGCCATAGGCAGCTTGGTAGTGATCTTCCATCGAGACAGTGCCCGCACCTTCTGGGGGACCAACTCCAACCTTCGCCAAATCAATGTCGAGATAGTGTAGACATAAAACAGCAAACACTGTAGTCGCGCCAGCAACGAGTTGAAGACGGACAAAGTCGCGAGTCGCCTCCCCTTGGCGAAAGCGGTCCAGCAGAGCAATCAACCCGTGTGGCTGTTCGTTCAAAGGAAAAAGAGCCTGGTGTACGCGGGATAGCACGAAGGCGCATAAGTCAGCAAACTTACCAACCTGAGCCACCCGTTCACACAAGGTAAGCAAGGCCATCGACTTGCTCCGCTGGGACCATATGGACGATGCGTCTCGACCATGCTCAGCCGTTATTTCAACAAAACGAGACCAGACTCGGTTCTGTTCGGCTGCAGCATCAATCTGTACGCCTATATATATATATATATACAAATGAAAGCAGCAGATCAGTCGAAGCCAACAGGGCAAGGTTTTATCAAGCAAGAACAAACAAAGACACTCGGGGGCTTGGCGAGTTACTTACATAGCAACCCGGTGTTCGCATCTTCGATTTCCTTCATTAGTACCATCTCCCTCTCGATTGGTCGAGGTTGTTTCGACTGAAGAATGGCCAGCGTACCCCGAGTGACCTTTAATTCTTGCTTGGCATTTTCGCAACGCACTTTCAGTAAATTGTACAAGTACTGGTCACGAGGATTAAACGGCGGCACAGCACCCGGAGTCGAAGTACCAGCAGACTGCAGAAACAGCGGCAGCAGTTCACAAAATCAAAAATTCACATCTCAGAGATCTCAACGAAAAGAACAAATTTAGACAATTGATAAAACGACTCGGGGGCTGGACATTCGCCCTCGGTATGCCCCAAACACCAAGGTTTCATACAGACGTTAAGTTTTTACATGGCAAGCGCGCAGCAGGCGCATAGTGCTAACAAAATAATTCCAACTTAATTATGCTGCCATACAGTCTATTTCGTGCTGGTAGCGCTCGAAGTAGAGGCGGATCCTTTTTTCTTGCGCTTTGCGACCCTCTGTTCGAAGGTCGCAAGGAGGGCATTCGCCAGTCTACGCGCTTCCACCTCATGCTGGCTAAGGGACACCTTTTTGCCAGCCGAGTCAAGTGGAAGCGCAGAAACAAGGCTACCCAGGTCCAAAGTCACCCCGTGCCCCAGCAGCATCTTGAAAGCAGTCGCGGATCCACATACCGTCTGCTCGCGGATGAATTTGGGGAAGGAGTCGCCTTCAGGGCGAAACGTCTCCGCGAGCGCAGCAAGATCTTGAGGCACCTCCTGCTTTGGCAGCACAAGTCGGTGGAGTGCGGAAAGCGCTGCAGTCGAAGACGAAAGCACGGTTGCGAGCTTGCTTGCGAAACCCTCAGCCGCTTCTATCGCAGCTTCCAACTGGATCTCAGGGGGAGGGGCATATTGATCAGCTCCCAAGCCAAGAGCTCCTGCAGTAAGTCCACTCAAGTCAGTTAGAAGCAGAAGAACCTTTTTTGAGTTTCAGCATGAGCACAATCCAATGGCACTTACTCGCTAGCGCATTGCCCAAAGCAAGAAGACGGCTCGCCAGAGTGCTGTCTCTTCAAGCCTGCAAATTCTTCAGGCGTTCTTCGGCTTCTCGCGCCCCGTCAGCCCGTGCAGCGTCCACCCGAGCCGCCATGTCCGTTTTTAGTTGACCGAGCTCACCTTTCAGATCCTTGGCCAGACAACGGGCGTGATCCCTTTCCTGCTCGGTCTTGGCCAGCGCCTCTACAGGACGGAGTCATGAGTATAGCAAGTCAAAAAATCAAAAGCTAGTTATTGGTAACTTCAGTCATTGAGGTACCTTGGCATTTCTTGAGCTGATCCTGGAGCTTCTGGTTCTCTGTTTCCAGCCGGACATAGTCGTTACCTATGTCCAGCAGTCGACGAACGGTTGGCTGCGAAGTACATTTGCCGGAACAAAGTCAGCACATGAAGAGGTCATTGAGCCTGCACCCAACTATAGGTAGTTGGCCACAGGCTCGGGGGCTACTCCCATCGGGGGCGCTGCCGCGCCCCCGATAAGAATAGAACTAAAGGAAATTGGCATGCAAAGCTTTGATGTCTAGGACACGTTTCTCAGAGGAAGAGAAGTTACTTACGTGGTCAGCACTCGCAGTCGCAGATTCAAGTGCAGACCTGGCACTTGGTGTCTCTATCGTGATCAGCATAGAAGGTGTGGTCTCCGCAAGGGGTTCAACGGGTCGTTCTTCCTCCTCAGCTCGAAGAGTCGATGTATGCTCGCGACTAGATCAAGTGGGAGAGTCGGAATCTGTTTCCGTGTCGTCTTCTTCGCTGGTCGACCTGGCACAAGGGAGGCAAGATTAGCAAAGAGTATCAACTAAGCCCGCGAAATATAACACCAATGGGGAGTTTGGCTTACCTAGCCATCCAGGGCATCACGTCGTCCGGAGTCGGCAAGATCGGAGCCGCAGGCGCTAGGAAGGATATCGGAGTCGCGTCTAGCGCTCCGGAGGTCGATACCGCAGCCGAGGAAAGGTCTACATCCTTCGGAGCAGCGTCGACTGCGGCTCGTTTGTGCCTCTCCTGGGAGTCGCCAGAGCTCTCGGTAGGAGATCGCCCCCTCTTCGGATTCACAGTCTTTTCAGTTGCGCCTTCTTCAGAGTGAGCGGTGGCGACTGAAGGGTCCGAGGCTGGTTCGCGGACGCCAGCCACCGGAATTTCATCCTCCAATATGGTGGGCTCAGACGCCGGAGGCGAGTGACCCTAGTAACGCAGAAGGATGTCATGAGAAAGAAAACAGAGGCAGTCAAGAAAGCAAAATGAACGAATAAGCGATAACATACCTCTGGAACGGGGTTCGTCGCGTCAAAGGACGCAACGGGGGATGTCAGCTCTCCAATCTTCGCCTTGAGGCCAGTCAGCTGCTTGAGTATCAGCAGGAGCTCGTTGTTCGAGTAATCGTCAGACGACGCGCGAGTGCAGTCGTCTGGGCCGGTGTACTCGAACAGCGGGTGGGCACGTTCTTGAAGGGGTTGCACTCGGCGACGCAGAAATGCAGTCACGAGATGAACACCACTCATCACCTTCCCCTCGGTAGTCTGCAGCTCTACAGCCTTCTGCAGTAGCGGCTTGGCGTCTCGCTCTTCAGTCGCAGTCAGGGAGTTGCTCCATGATCGCTTCTTTCGGAGCTCGATGTCGCCAACGAATGGGGGTAGGCCACAGGACTTCCCGGAGCTGATGTCGGCCTTGATGTAGAACCAGCGATCGCGCCAGTTTTGCACCGATTCCGACATAGGGATCTTGAAGTAGCCGGACTTTGGTCGCGCCTGGATGCCGAGGCCGCTAGGGCCGGTGCCGGCACTCTGACCCTTGATGTTGAAGAAAAGCCGGAATAACCCCCAGTGAGGGGCTATTCCGAGAAAGCATTCGCAGAGGGTGATGAAGCAGGCGATGTGGAGAACGGCATTCGGCGGCAAGTCATGGAGTTGGGCGACGTAAACACACAGCAGGCCACGAAGAAAAGGGTGAATCGGGAAGGAGAGTCCCCGATTCAGGTGATCAACAAAACATACCCGCTCGTCGGCGGCCGGAGTTGGTTGGGTCTCCTCGTCGGGAAGACGCACGAAGTCTGCGGCCGAGGGCAGCACCGCTCGGAGGGATTCGATGTGCGCCTCCTTCATCACGGAGCGACGCCAGCACCCCTTCTCCGCAGTCTCCGCCGCCTCCTTCGTCTTGGCGGCATCTTTGCCCTCGGAGGTTGTGGGTTTTCCCATGGCGGTGGAGCAGCGAGGGGCGGTGGCAGAGAACAGAGAGCAGTAGCGCGAGGAAGAAGAAGAAGCGCAAGGAACGGCGGCGCAAATGGGAGGAGTAGTAAAAATTTTCCACCCCGGTGAAACCTTTGTACTGGCGAGCGATTCATCTCGTTCGGTCAAAACAAAGACGTGGCCACGTGGCGCTCATCGGAGGAAGCCCACGAAGGGCAAGCGCCGCGGTAACCGCCCACTACGCGCGGGAATCGAGGAAATCATCATCATGTTTCCCTTCCCGCGCGACGCTTGCGGTCAGATCGGAGCGGCCGGCGAGCGTCATCACTGCCAGCGTGGGTCCACCAAAGAGTTGTCCCATCGGCACCGTCAGAGCATCTTTGCTAGCGTCATCAGTGACGTCACGCAAGTTTTCAAAATGGCTTATCAGTTACAGCAGTAGCAGTCGACAGATACCAACTGCAGTCGGCAGTCAAATATCGCAGTCACTCCATAACAAAGGGGGTACATTTCTTAAAGCAACAAAGTTACCTCAGTAAATCCACTCCCATCGGGAGCATAAATTGGTAAATACCGGTTCTTCCATTTTTTTTATATTAAGCACAATTGCAAGCAATTGCACTCAACCTCGGGGGCTACTCCCATCGGGAGCGCTGGCGCGCAACCGATGAATTCAGTCGACGATCAGCGTCAGGTGTGCATAAGGAGAGCTCGCCGGATCGGACTCGATGAAGTGGCGAGTGAAGAAAATACTGTCAAATCGGTCAAGTAACTCCCGATTCATATCCAAAGTTATAAACATAATACCCGGGATGTTCCAGCCTAGACTGGTACTCGGATGCTGCATAAACAAGTGCAAAGGTAAGACCTGAGTAAGGCCAGGTGGCCCGTACAAGCTACGTGGACCTGTTAAATTCCGTACCAACAGGTGCGATGCAAAATCCCGGCGGACGCGCCAAGGGTACTCTAACTATGACCGGGTTACGACCAGTAAGTCCCAACAGGCTTGAGTCGAACTTGAATGGTCTTGCCGGATTCGATAGAAGGGAGTCGAATCTGAGTAGGCTAGAAAGGTATCTCGCCCAAGTCGCGAGTTAACTTGACCCCGATCCGTTGGTTGAATCAGGCCTACTACGCCATCCATCCCCCAAACGACGAAAAGAAAATATATTTCGATATTAAAGTAGCGAGATGTTTTTCCTCGCCGAGTGCATTCATGAACAGGTAATATTGTTATCATCAGGAACCACTCGAAAGATTAACGGGTGATGAGTCCCTACACGATCCTTTGGAGTCGAATAGGCACTCGGGGGCTACTGATGTGGTTATACCCAACGGGTATACCCACGCTATTATAATAAGGCCCATACTGCTGGAAGGTCCACCCGGTGGCCCATAAAGACAGCTGCATAGGATGGCGTAAGATGGCCCGTCATGGGTAGAGTGCGGCTCAAGATAGAAAGAATCAAACCGACCTAAGCTAGTTCAATCTGTAATCGAGTTGTATTCAAACTCCTGAGACCTGGCCGCCTATAAAAAGGCCAGGAGGGAGGCTGCGCAGGGCACGCAATCATACTCTCAAACCCTAGCGAGCTATCGACTCGCCAGGACGCCATTGTAGCCACCTTGTAACCTTCAGATCTATAATCGAACAAGCGAAAACCTCGCTTGTTACCGTCCGAACTCGTCAACACCTATATACTGATTCCTCCTGATAGAACCCAGGGTAGTTTACCATGGGATTTGCCGAGTCCTTGACTCGTCAGGTGATCTAGTCCTCCTATGTCGCTCCTAGGGGCGACACCATGGGCCAACTTTAACCGTCGCTGAAGGTCATGCCAAGGATGACCACAACGAAGCCGTCGTCGGCCCTTGCCTCGGCGGCGGTGGCCCATCTGCCGAAGGTGGTTTGGGGGAAGAAGGCTTCGTCGATCGGAGGAATGGGATGGGGCGACCTTCGCCCATGTCGTCGGAGCGTGGAGGCCGGGCGGGCACCTTCCTACCGTGATGCGGGTGTGGGACGACGTCAAACATCAGGAAGAGGTCGTGGGATTGAGTCGGCCTACGATGGCGCTGCTCTTCCCGGCCTCCATCTTAGGACGCCGATGTTGTCATCCGCCATAGTAGTTGGGCAGTCGGTGAAGATTCTCCCCCCTTGTCGTCCCGTTTCAAGCAATAATGGAGGTAGGAGGGCGGCTCTAGCGGTCATGTTCTTTCAACCTCATCATTCTGCCTTTGTCGGTCGTCTCCGATTAGGTCATTGACAAGTTCCGGTTTTCTCCACCGACGGTCTTCACAAATTGGCAAAGTGCTCTTGGACAACTGGTTTGGAGGGGATCTGGTCCGGCCCAATAAACATCAGCCCATGGGGCTTAAAGGAGGCGTGTTGTGAAGCTCCCGCTTTCAGCTGAAACCACAGGACATGTCAAAATTACAATTTCCATGGTGCTGGCAGAGTCGGGGAATGTCAAGTCGGCTACGATCGGAACACAAGAAGGTAACGTCGGAGGCGCGAGGCCTTGGATTTGATGAATACATTGCTTCACGGATTGATGTGCGGGCTTGGCCGTGGGATTTTTCCGGTCCAAACTGTAGATGCGGTGCGTGTGAGCCTGGTGATCGGTGGTTTGTAGCATCGGCCTCGGTAAGTGGGGGCTGCAGCACTGGGGATTTCAGTTTTGGTGGTGCTCCTCGAGTATCAGGTCGTGTTTCTGAGGGTGAAAATCCAATGTCCATAAATGATTGGATGTACTTGGCAATGTGATTGTTGAAGGCATTGTTTTGGGGAACTCGATCTCTCTCTAGAGTGAAAATCTAAAATGACCGGTTGGACAACGACGAGAACCTCTATTTTAGTCCGGGTGTTGTATTTGGTGGTGATTAGAGTGTTGCTGCCACGATGGAGAACATCTACTCTAATTCGGGTGCTGTATTTGGTGGAGTTTTGCTGCTACGAGTGATTGATCATCGTGGCGGTTTTTTTTCTTCTATTTTTGACAGTTTGCTATGTCTCGGAACATCTTGTTAGTATAAAGATTGAGTGTAATTGATATCGTCACTATATTAATATATTAATTATAAAAAAATGAAGATGTTGCATGGGATCCGCCTAACGTTCGGTAGGGCGTCAGGACTTAATATCGATGGGCCGGCTACTCTTTAGCACGGAAGACTTTTTGCTCAAAATCTCGGCGGCAATAGCTAATGCCTCACCGATTGTGGCATGACGAATCAAATCTTCAAGTACTTGACAGCCTAACACGATCGAGCACTATCAGTCGCCTAGCCTAAGCTAGCTATATTATCCAGATTCGTACTGCCCGCACTTGGGCTGCGCGGCATGTTCACTTTTCAAAAACTGTGTGGGGCCGTGGGGGTGGTACTACTAAGATGGAAGGGTGTGGAGTGTGCAGAGGCGATTATTCATTTCTCATCTTAATGACTTAGGACATTTCTAGCTGATCCGCATAATTTAGTCCCCTATATGTGTCCTTACAATGTGACTTATTGAGTTCGCGTCCGTCTGTTTGGGTCGCGCTGAACCAAAACCAAGCTCAACATGTCGACATAAAAACGGAGCATGTCCGTTTTTGGTTCGCCCTGGCGCATTCCTAGTCTAAATTTGGGGAAGCTTGGCGTCGCCGAGGACTAGGACGGAGCGTCCGCACGTCTGGTCCTTGTCTTTCCCTGTCCCACCTGACAGTGGCAGGTCACTGATCGCTCTCAAACACGCGGTCCTTTTTAATGCCAGGTCCGGTGGGGATAGGGACGACCAACTCCCACACCACTTGACGGCTAACTCCCATCTTGGTCGTGGACTGGCCCCTACCCCACGCTCCTATCGACACTCCCGGCCAGCGATCCACCGGCGCACCTCTAGGTGGCGCCGCGCTATATCGTCCTCTCTGACGAGTAGAAGCCCCACAAGGTAAAATATTTTGCTAGCCTTTTCTTTTTAAAATATATGTGTAAACAGACCGCTTGTGACCCACACTTATACAATTATACAATGAAGAATTCAGCCTCATATAGAGCTTGGTTTAAGAAAAAGATCAGAAACGATGTGTCGTGTCGTTAGGCGCACTGGCTCGCACGGCGTGTCCGCGTGGATAAGCCATATCCGTTTGGCAACCCAAATGAACAAAATGTGGAAAGATGGTATGTAACGCGCGGTTAAAGTCATCCTTATATTTTAACCAACCAAGTTGGAGTCATCCTTATATTTTAACCAACCAAGTTGCCAAGTTGGAGTCATCCTTATATTTTAACCTATCAAATTTGATCATATAAAAAATAGCAGTTTCTACCCGCTCGTTAAACTTAACTACTTAAAACATTCAAACACAAATTCATGTAAATTTATATTCAAATAACATAACTTTCAACAAATTACATGCAAAAATTACATTAAACTGACTAATCACCATCGCTACCATTGAACTCCATTGAACTCCGCGAGAAATCTCTCCAAGTGATCCTTGTTGTTGGAGCTAAGGGCACGAGCAGCGGTAGCAGTAGGATTCTACTGCCTCAAGTGTTCCATGTAGGTTTGGTGATTTGAGACTATAGATCGAGCATGCATCTACCCAATGCATCAGTAGCTTCACAAGGCCCACCTCCTCTCCTTTTACTTCAGCTTTTTCCAATCTTTTGAAGCAAGTACCGCATGTTCTGCCAGATTTCTCTTCTCTCTCCTAACGTTTCTGACCTTTCACGGCTAAAGATCCCGCCTCCTCTGCAAGCTTCACCTGTCACCTGCAAGCAGCAGCGGTACAGCCATGGTGGCATCCGAGCCTAGCTGGCTTTCATGGGGCAGTAGGCTGGGGCTAACGGCTGGCCATGCCCTAACAAGGTCAATCAGGACCGCACCAAAAGGCATGTGCTGATATCAGTCTTCCTCGCCTTGTACACCATAGTACCTCCTCTGTGGCAGTGGCGGTGGCAGGTCAGGAAACTGGGAAGAGGAGCTAGCAGCCACGGGAGCCGCCACGGTGCATGCGGTGTGGATCCACGCTCTGTATGGACGGAGGGGACCGATATCGGCAAGACGTAGCCATCAATACGATAGAGGAGTGGGGAGCGATGTGTCAGTGGGTGGTTTTGGGGAAGAAGGTGGTGAGGGGTGGGCGGCTCGGCGAGTATATTTAATAGTCAGTCACCATTAGTAAATTTTACTCACATGATCTTTTTAAGGGATTGGCGGTTTAGAGAAGGAAAACGAAATTTTAAATAGTCTAACCGATTTTAGCGGTTCGGCTCGAGATGCTTTTAGTGGAGTGGCGTCTGGCTTTCTACATGGTTCTTATTCTTGAACATTTGAAAAGCAGAAAATTCACCCGGAAAGTTGCATTCAAGCAATATAACCTTGATTGATTTATTGTATGCATGCGTGACATTCCGGATAAAGGGAACTTTGCCCATCGATCATGTACCAATATTTTTGTTATGCGAAAAGAAATATGGATAAGAAGTTGTTATGCAGTAGGAAAATCTTTTCCATACACAAAACGAATTCCAATATTTCGGCTGTTTGCGTAAACCTTCAACCATGAGAGTCTGTCAGGGCATCTAGGGATCCTCCACCTCCCATCGGCGTCGCCGCTGCTCTGCCTCACTCTTGTGACCTTCGGGCCATGGAAGTGGGGCGAATCTCGAACCCCGTCGGCGGGAGGTCTCCGTTCCCTGGTTTTAGGGTTAAGGTTAGGTCGGGCGGCGCTCAGGTGGTGTAGCGGCGACGCCTCTTACAATAAAGTCTCCCGGCTTCGTCCCCATTTGAGCGGTGACATCGAGAAGTTACCGGTAGTGGTGTGGTTTTCGAGGACTTGTTCTAGCGGTGGTGTTCTTCAGATCATCATGGAGCTTCATCTGCGGTTAATCATTCTTCTTCGGTTCGGGATGGATGTGGTATATTTTATTCGTTCAAGGACTTCCCGTCCGCAACCATTAACATCAAGCCGGCTCTGGGGGAGCGGTATCGGCGGCGTGCCGTCGACACGGTCTGAATGTTGAATACGAAGGACATCTTAAGAATCTCGATGTAATTTTTGTTTTTAGTAAAATATTTTGTACAGTACAGTTCGGCGTTTCTTTTTATGCCAGAGTCCTTAAACGAATTCATAGAATAATTTTGATCCGTTGAACCAATAATTCCCAGACGGCGGCCCGGATGAGACGGATGTGCGCCATGTCACATATTGTCATCCAGCGAGTGCGAGTGGGAAACGAAGCGTGGACATACGTACGTGCGGTGACGTGACCGGGTATTCCGTGCTGCTCGACTCGCGTTGAATTTGTATTGTATTGTGGCTTGCGACTTGGGAGGGAAGGCGAGCGGTCAACCTCAGTGGAATAGGCAGCGGATGGATGGGAGGAGACACTTGCAGTTGTTGCCTGTCTCTGTTCAGTTCATTGTCCACTGTGACTTGCCAGGTCCTAGTCGGCAGCGGATGTACAAAGGGTTCTAGAAACAGAGAGACAGGCAGGTGCATGAACTCTGCAGGATGGATGCGTGGACAGATTCTTGCTGAAACGGTAAAGTTCGCCGTCGTCGAGCGTTGCTGTTTTCTGGCGGGTCAAGTTCGTGGCTTCAGACATCATCTCCGGGCTTTCTGCCTCGTCACGCTCTCTTATTTAAAGATTGACACACATTTGAGTTGCATACGGAGGCAACAGTGGATATTGCTGACACTGACAGGCACCGACTCTCCGATAATTTGCTTGCGAGTTAAGAACTGAAGATACGTACGTGGAGGGATTATGGATCATCTGCTACCGTTCTTGATTTCTTGCGCGGTAGGGAATTCCTAGATGCTCCCAAAAGTTGATGGGAGACGCGCGGCATCAGAATATGATCCGTCCAGGTGAATGGTGATGGGCGGTTCAGTTCCTGAGGTAGGTAGTGCAGTCGAAAAAGCTCGAGGTCCACTGGCTATTCGACCCGAGTAAAGTATTTTGTCTTTGTCTTGCTCCAGGGGTTTCGATGAGCCACTTCATACGTAGATGTTTTTTTTTCTTATCCACCATGCATTTCTTTTTCTACCCTTTTCGCTTGCCACAGAACCAACAGATGACGCATCGACCATGTCCCTTTCAGTTTACCAGACTACCGAAAGAGAGAGCTCTGCACACAAACCCTACAATACAGTACGACGGTGTCGTTTTCGGACCATTCTCTAGAATTTTGATGCAGGCTTTGCATGTGTAAGCACAAGATCTGCATATTTTGCTCTCTGCAAAGAGCCTAGCTTGTGACCTCACTTAGAATCAAAGCAAACTATAACAAACAAAATTCTAATCCCTCTAGCCGCCGCCGCCGCCATCTGCATCTTCATCGTCGCTTTCGTCTAAGAATTGACGGGTCCTCACCTCCTCTAGACGTCGTTCTGGCACTAGGAGGGGTGGGGACATCGGACTTGCGCAGGGCGCTATACAAGGGTCTTTAATTTAATGTTAGAGATTGGTTTTAGTCGTTGTCTGCTTCGTCAATGGAGATGACATTGTCTGCAATAAGTGATCTTCCGCGCTTCGTTCGTCGGCGAGATCTCCTTCTCGACGTCAATGGTGGCTTTGGAAGATTAATTTTGTCTAGGTATGATTCTTCAGATCTTGCTTCGCCAGATCAATCTTGAATTGTTTCTCATGGTTGCCGCGAGGAGGTTTGTCCTCGCATTATCTATCCCGGCTATTACGTCTTCGACAATGGTGATTCGTTCTCTCGGGTCCCAACGACGTCGACAACGTGGTTCGGTTATTTGTACCTGAAATATCAGTGGTGGTGCTCTTGCCGATGTTGATTGATTAATTTAATGGCTACATGCGTGCACAAAGTCTTGACCTCAAAATTAAAAAGGTAGAAACCTTCGATGGTATTCACAGGTGTGTGGTTTGGTGGTTTTGGCGTTATTCTACGGCTGCCTTCAGAAAAGTACAAGATTGTGTCATGGATGAAGAAATAGTTTGAAGATCTCATAAATTTCTATTTTAGTTTTGTTTTTATAATCGATGTAATTGTATAGATGTAATCGTATACTCTTTATTGGTTTAATATATGTGAAAAATTCAAAAAAAAAAATCTAATCCCTGATGGTGACACCACAACAGAAATGAACCCCAGTACGGGCCACATGTTTGACCTTTCAGTTCAGCCTCACCAGCGAAAAATTATCCAATTCTGGTTTTGAACACATCAAGTTACAGATTCATAATTCACTCGGTGAATACATCAACGGTGAACAATCCCATCTAGTTTGCCATAAATTATCACATACACACACACACACACACGATCGTCCTCGCCAAAAGAGCGAGTAAGCTACTGAGGGAAGCAATGGGGATAAAGTACAGTAACATATCAGCAGCCACAGGTCTCAAAAAGGGTTTCGAACCCCAAACAGCCCTTTCCTTTGTTTCCAGGTAGGTGCCTATGAGATGGCAGCCCCCAACTATTTTGGGGGATGGCCAGCATTTAGGAGGACAGGCCTTCCGATGACCAGCTTCTCCAATAAGGTGATTCTATTCACAAGCCAGCTTGGTGTCGAAGCTGCTCAGGGAGAGGGCGAAGGCCTGGAACGCCGAGAGCGGGTAGCGGTAGTCCATGGTGAACATATCCTTTGCAACCTTGCCGAATTGCAATATCACCTTGTCATGCTCCGGTGGAAGTGCTGGCGCAGGGTGCGGTGCAGTTGGGGCTCCAGCAGCAGGCTGCGGGGCAGCGGTGAGCTGGAAATTCTTCACAGAAGCGACAGTCACTCGGCCACGGAAGTTGAGGCACCAGCACTGCAGCTGCTCGTGCCATCTTGGAACCTTATTGTGGAGAATCAAAGGCGTGCCCTTGCATGCATCATCGTCGCTCAACGTCTGTCCTCTGATCCCTTGGCCACCTCCAATTGAGACGTCGGAGAATCGGGCGCTGCTGAAATGCATAGAATGGTCCATAATGGAGGATTTCGAGATCGGCATGCCGTTGAAAGATTCGTCAAGGGAACGGGAAAGGATTGTATCTGGTTGGCAAGGGACATTGCCACCAGCCTCGAGGGATGAGGCAGGGATGGAGTGCATTACACAGCGCATCCGCCTAGGACCTCGGGTTCCCAAGACGTTGAGCTCATAGGAGACCTTAGCTATGCTGTACGTGCTGCAAGGAACCTTCATCGACCGTTTCTTGGAATAGAACCTTCGGCTTGTTGCTCCAGAATGCGAAACGTTACTTGCATTGTAAGGAGCCTGGGTATCATACATTACAAACTTGGTGCCAAGGAAATTTGACCTGCAAAATGGTAAACAAATTAGCAAGTACAACACATATCCGAAATAAGGCTTTAGTTTCTTTAAGCAGGTACCTCATTTTTCCAATGTATGCGTTGGTAGACCTAGATGTGCTGTCTGTGTTCATAGATATTATATATTCTGTACATGTTGCACGGCAGATTCTTTTTGCTGATAAAAGGAATTTGCCATTTTCGACAAGTACAGCTGCAGAAAAGAAAGAACATGGTAAAATAATAATACTGGTAACGAAATACATGTAAGCCAGCAAAACAGTTGCTACATTTCCATTCCACTATTTTTACAAAATATGGCAAATCACCAGTTTAGACAGAAAAACACACATGTGAACACAAACAAAAATACCATCCAAAACCAATAGAACCATTAGGTAGTCCATGCAATGATGCAGCTATGTCACGACAAAGAAGAAAACATATGGTTCTAAGATGGGTGAGTCGTAAGAATAGAAAGCAAAATCAGACCAGTAAGCTTCACAGGAGTACAAAGGACACAACTCGCAGCAGTGCGTATTACTTGGATGGCGTAAATTTACAGTGGCATTGTATATCCATAACCATGCCAGCTTCAGTATGTACAGTCATACAGATATACTTACCAGCTAAATGTGTGTTCCTACGGATCAACAGATATCATTGTGTCGACTTCTCAAACTATTTACGCAATGCTCCCTGTCATGCCCTCGGCTCCATAAAAGCTCTTATGTGAGCTTCGCATCGGGCACAACTGAGACATATATGGATTTCACTATTGCTACTGGAGTCTCCGCACAGATCTATACGGATTTGCCAAAAGTTTGACGAGGACGTTCACTGAAGTCGCTGCAGGGGCATATAGATTTTGACAAAATTCAAGATGATCCCACGTGTAAGTAGAGGGAGAAGAAGGTTTGAACTGATCACCGCCACCACTGGACATCATTATAATATTAAGATACCATATCGAAGTGGTGAACTGTTCTAATACAAAATGAAGAGACATGTCAGATCTCAATATGAGCAAACGGGTCATGACATTCTCAATATTAGTTTGAAGCAAATTATGAGTCAAGTGAATCTGTAGTTCTGCACACAGCCCATGCAAGCTTGAGGTCGGAAGGTAGACAATGAGATTTTTTTTTGTTATGGAACCCAATAAGAAAACAGCTTAGTAAGCATTAACTGAACACTGCAACACACTGACACCTCCAATACCTATCCAAGGACTATAAAAACGTATTTGTTCTTAATATGCTATGTTTACACGTGCATAATATCAGGAGAACATTTTACATCTTTGGGAAACCCAGACGTTTGAAGTATAGAGAATTGCATATAGGTTTTTTTTAATGAATGTCCATAATAAACAATATAGAGCACCAAGAAACTTGCCTGAGCTAAGGCAGAGGTACAGAGAGTAGGTTTGGGTAGATCTATCCCTCTTAATGAAGCACTGCATAATTCCATCCCGAGGGCCAGGCTGTACATGGATGAAACAAAGCTGATTATACTGTGTTCATCACATGTCACATTTCAACACTCCAAACATTAGTCACAGGTTAATCATCCAACATTGAAGAGTTGATATTTCCAATGAAGAAGGATAATTTAATAATAACGTAACTGCATCATTACCTGCTTGAGAGAAACAGGAAAAGTGATCTTTCCACAAAACTCCGGATTTTTTACAATCTCTTTACACATCTCTCTCCATGTTCTGCAGACACCTGCACAAGCAACAACATTCTTCCTACAAGGCCATGTAGCCTCACTAGCCTCCAACCTCTCAATCACATCTTGAAGCAATTCAGGAGGCAAGTTAGCCCAGCAGCTGCTCTGGATTACAGGCACTAGGTCATGCACCTCATGGACAGCACCGTGAGATTTCCCTCTACGATGCCCCAAAAGCCTGATCTCAAATCCTCTCCGAGATAAGCTACCAAAGCCATCCCTTACATCACGCACGATGCTACGGAATGACATCTACTCTAAATTAAGAAAAAGGAGCGCTGCTGTATAACACAAGCGATCTCCTACTGTCGACCACAATCATTCCAATTGACGGTAGCCAACTCAAATTGTCTTGACACTGCTAACCAAAAAAACCTGCAAGACAAAGAAAAAGCAATTAGGTTTGCACCAGGAATAGAAGGTTAGTACAATTTATCTCCACTACTTATAAAAGAGCCAACTTTAGTTTCGCTACAGCCACCCAGATAAAGTGTACACAGGTCAATCTGGACCGTCAGATCCAACCAACTAAAACAGATCAAACGACACAGATCAGATCTGAGTAAAGCAACGGCTCAGATTGCTCCTGTCGACCGGCAGAGAAATTTCCTGCCAGGTTGCCCGCCCCACGTTCGCGTCCCCGCATCCCTTTCTCTCCCCCGTCGAGCGCATCCCCATCCCAAGTCTCAACCCGAAGCTCCTCGTGGCTTCTCCATCCTGCGCTCCCAGCTCGCCGCCCGCTCCCGATCCCGCCCCCTCCCACTCTCCCCGCTGCTCCTCCCCCACGACCTGACGACCTCAAAATTGACCCCTGCCACTCCCTTGCCTTCACCGTGCCGCCCTACCTCCATGCCGTTGTGCTGCGGCTGCTGCCCCCACGTCGTGTGTTCCCGGACGGCGCTGTCGTGCCCGTCATGAGGACGCCGCCGTGCTGCCTCCACTCCGCCGTGCTGCCCCCACGTCTCCGTGTTCCAGGATGCCGCCGCCTGTCACCGCAGATCTGACGCTGTTTCCTGTCACCTGCACCCATATGGACGGCGGTCGGCGGACAGCTCCTTCAAGGCCGCGGACTGCTCTACAGCAGGTTCGACGCAGAAATCTGACAAAAAGTACCTGAATTGCTTAGTCGAACCTATTTTATATTGGTACATACTTGTTGGCTATTGCAATTCTGCACATTTTGAATCATAATGCAGAGAAGTGATTGCTTCAGATTAGACATTCAGAAGTAGTATTCATATCTGATTTATTTTAGTTCTTACCATATACAGGGATGGCAAAGACACTTTCTCGATCAAGGTTTCTGGCTGGTTGCTTATGTACTCAAGAGGTGTTCATGTGCTTATATATTTCCAAAACATTTGGCTGAGGCTGCTGCTTAGTTCGTATTATTGCAATTTGGTCATGACTGAATTTCTTCGGTAGCAGGAATACTAAATTGCCTGTTACATGTTCATCTTGTGTAGCTTTTTGAATGGCAGATATTTCAGGGACCTTATTGACATGTCCAAGGTCAATCTACAAATTAAGCAGAGTTTTTTTAACGAACAATGAGAGGGGGAAAATCCCTACCTGAATCTTACTAAAAAGGGGAGAGCTAAGATAGCTCAGGTCTTACATGCAAGCAGAGCACCGGTCCTTCGGTGGCTTCCATTCGATTTAAGGTAAAAAAAAATATGTGTGAGCCTCTTGGTTCTTCTATGTATGCTAAGCTTGCGTTAGTGCTAATTCGTATTATTGCAATTTGGTCATGACTGAATTTCTTTGGTAGCAGCAATACTAAATTGCTTGTTACATGTTCATGTTGTGTAGCTTTTTTAAGATGCTGCTATGAAGGGCACCAACTATTTGAATGGCACATTTTTCAGGGACCTTATGACATGTCCAAGGACAACCTACAAATTAAGGAGAGATTTTTTTAACGAACAGTGGGAGGGGAAAATCCCTACCCAAATCTTATTAAAAAGGGGAGAGAGCTAAGATAGCTCAGGTTTTACATGCAAGCAGAGTACCGGTCCTTCGGTGGCTTCTATTTGATTTAAGGTAAAAAATATATGTGAGCCTCTTGGTTCTTCTATCTATGCTAAGCTTGCGTTATTGCTAATCTAGATCAAAGAATTCTGGAAGACACATTCAGTTTGACCATAGGGTCATTTTGTTATCTGAACTAATTTTATCATGTTGTAAAGTTTAAACACTTGTTGTCAATAGGAGCTGCAAAATACAAATTCAGCCAGCATGCCATATAAAAAATAAACCGCTTATTTTCTATTGTTAGCACTATCTTTTGATGTTGAAGGACTAAACCTTTCCGTTAGTAGGAAATCGAGTTGTCCATCATATAATCTGATTTGCATGTCAAAAGGTTGCAGGAAACCTTTCCGTTAGGAGCTCCCTGTTTGCATGTCAAAAAGTTGCATCTTAACACGTTTTGATAACCTGATTTGTTCTAAAGCTCCACCTTTATTGTCTCATTCAGACGCGGAATGTTTTCTGTCCTGAATGAAACCTTGATAGCTATTTGAGACTTCATTGTAGGTGCGATTAGATCATGTTAATTTTGAGTTTCAGCTGGAGTTTACGTTCGACCTTTTGTCTACACTTATTGCAGGGAAGAAGCTGCCCATAGATTTGGAAGGTGGAGAGAGTCAAAGCTTGGAGGATGTTAATATGCTTAACGTCACTGCTGCATACATGGATATATTGAGTTAAACATGTTGAATTCCTACATGCAGCTGAGATTGTAGACACCGCTTCCCTATCTCCGGACTCAGGAGTATCAGCTCATCTAGCGCTTCTCCAACACCTGGTCTATATTTATTCTTTTCCTTTTGTCCAACCTTATTGCTTTTTATGTTTCACTAGAAATGTAAAATAGTTCGCTTAACCTTGAAATAATATCTAGCACCTCATTTATTCTGATTCCTCAATTAAAGAATATTTTTTTACTATTTCTGATTGTTCCGATCAAAACATGTAAAGGCTTCATCTTTTGAGCTTTTGATGATCGATAACATCATATTATCAATTGTTGGTAGAAAATAATGAAAATATATCATATATTACTGGAGAAAAAATTGGCTTCACCTTGCTGGCAAGGGATAATTAGTTTCCCACGAAGTCAGATCTAATCACTTTATTGATTATTTATGCAATTACCTTGCTGCATTACGGGTCAGGCTGATGGCTAACTATTATGCCCTATAAATTTGAGCTACACATGAATTCTATTTCAGGAAAACCTACTGTCTTCACTAGAACAAAATTAAAGTACATTACACCAACCATTATTTCCAGGAAAAATGAAAAGGACCAAAGACGTTAGTAAACTTGGGCCTTTATTCAGAGTAGTAGCACCACTACTAAAGCATATATGTTCATATTTCAGTAAGTATCGCAACAATCCACTACAAATTAACAAAGGAATATGTGCTAAGAAGTTAACTGAGCCTGGTATAAACTAAGTAGTTAATCCACCGAAAATCTCAACCAATCAGTCCTGTAGCCCAAGTATAACTGACCAAATAAACTTGCTATAGGCTGTTAATCTTCAGCTGATTGGTGGATCTAAACTAATAACAAAAAATCAGCACATATTTCATAAGCTGCATCCATACCAGGCAGGTTCAGCACAGAATCTCTCTTGGGGAGGTTCCCTGTGCGCTGCTCTCTTCGGGGCTGGCCGGGCGTCGATGATGGGTTGCCGAGGAGGTGCTGTTCCTCCTCACCTACAGCCTGCTAGGCGTGTACGCCGGGGCCAGCGAGGAGACTGCTAGGTGGGGTTGCCGAATAGGTGCTCCTGCTCCTCGCCGAGGAGCCTGCTATATTTGGTGCCTGCTAGGTTGGGTCGTTGGGGGCCGGCGATGAGCTGAGCCAAGCTCTTTCAGGGAGGCAGGGGAGCTGAGCCAAGCCGTTTTAGTTGGTTGGATCTGATGATCCAGATTGACCTGTGTACACTTTGTCTGGGTGGCTGTAGCGAAACTAAAGTTGGCTCTTTTATAAGTAGTGGAGAATATGGAGACGAGGATTTTCTTACATATATGTTAATGACTCATCAACCCAACAAATCTTCTCTCTTCCATTTAACTAATAAAGCTATTGATATAGGCTAAATGGAATAATGATCCATGATTAATCATCAAGAAATTGCTTGGTTGTTTCATCACACAAATCCCAACTGTATAAATGGTAGAACGGAATTATCATATAATGTGCAGGGATCCAAGGCCCAAAAGGCAGCCATCTCCCAAATAAATCATGACATATAGTAGCATCAACAAGTTGCGTTCTTAGTTCTCTCCGAGGACACCTTAATTGATTTGAGGATACGTCAAGAAATTTCTAATATTACATGTGTCTGTTACGTATACATTTAAATATTTTAAAAACGTGCGTTGCACGTGCACGGCTACTAGTAGAAATAAACTAGCATTCAGCTAATTGAGTGCGAAAGAAATATCTACAGTTACACTTTTTCTGCCAACCAATAATTGTACTTTGGTGTAGAATGAATTAGAACTACTGCATTTTATTGTTGATAGGACTCCATAAAAAACAGACATCAATTAACCCTTAAGCCTTGATGTAGCTTACAACTTTCACTCTAAACATATGTTACAGAGAGCAGAAAAGGTAAACCAATGC
Organism: Poa annua; assembly: GCA_026929855.1. Taxonomy (NCBI): domain Eukaryota; kingdom Viridiplantae; phylum Streptophyta; class Magnoliopsida; order Poales; family Poaceae; genus Poa; species Poa annua. The sequence goes on from CM049434.1 coordinate 46,238,131, forward strand.
CAAATCTAGCATACTATCACATCAAGAAATCACATGAGCATACCAGGAAAAACTATTTTCAGACAGTTGCGACTTCAAAATCGTGCACTATTAGCATCCAAAATTTTACTGACATGACTATCCAAAGAATACATAACTCGAGCACTGCAACTTTTCAACAGCACACACTATCTGGGAAAGTTCCGCAGGTTGAAGTAGCCATAACTAGATAGTAAAGGATGTACAATTCTACCAGTGTGAGCATTTCGGCACTTCAACTTACTTAAAATGGAATAAAGATTTACAACTACCACACTCACAAGCACTTATAATGGGATAAAGTAGCCTATAAAATAGCACTCACCGTTTGGTTAGAATACCACTACCACACTCACAAGCACTAAATATGTCACGTACGAAAATGCCAAGCAGTAAAGATTTACAAAAAAAAGTTGAATAGAGTAGTATAAATCAGCCCATACATGATAACTAACTCTACTAGAGAGTGCACTAAGATCTAAAAGAAAAGCACACCAGCTGTGCTACCTTGGCATAACAAAGTCCCTAGCTTTGACAGAGTTACACACGACCGGAAACAGGTAGCAATCGTCCTTTCAACCAGAATTCCACGAGAATTAGGTCAAGAGGCAAAGTTAGAGACGCCTCATCTCATCTCGACCAAATTGGGGCTAAGCAAAATCCCTCTTTTGAACCGAGATCGGCCGAACACGCTACTCAAACTGGTAAGTAATCCTACGCCCTGCCTCTACCTAACCGGATGCGCGACAGGGCGAAACCCCCAAAGAAGGCCGCACCAACCCACCTACAGTATAATAAGCACAAATCGGGAGCGCGCCGAGGAGGCGCCGGCCACGGATCCGGGGGACACGCACCTCGCAGTGGAGCAGCAGGCGGCGCGGCCGCCGGGGGAGTGCTCTCGAGCGCCGCTGGGTCCGGCGAAAAGGAGTGGGAACGGAGGCGGGGTGGAGAGGCGGAAGACGGCGAAGCAAGGAACAAGTTGTGGCTGGCACTGGTCGTAGTTGGTCCCTTTGCTTTGTTCCGTTGGGAGGATGTTTCGACCAGAGCAAAGCTGTCTGTCTGTTTTCACTCGGAGAAAAAGGCACACTGTACTGAGCAAGTGCCATCGTGGCATCGGATAAGGGCACGTGCAGTCATGTGACGTTGAAAATACAATTCTTGGCGATATATAATTCCACAAAAAAAAAGGAGAAAATGAAATTTGTACTCTCAAAGTATAAAAACGACGGGGTGGATCTTTCAAACAGGAAACAGAGAAATGATTTGAAGGAATCTGAAAACAGCAAGTAGGCATTAAAAAAACAAGAAAATACAGAGAAACGATAGAATCGCATCACTGCCGGCATGTCATTCATCAATCATCATCTTTCCACCAATGACTTCGTGACAACAAAGCTGCTGTTTCAACCAGAACAGAATTATCTTACAAAACACAACAGAATACACCTCTACAAATTATGGTTAAGCTGCATTTCCCAGTTGCTTTTCAATGCTCACAGATCACTCGCATGCCCAAGGAACTGGCAAGTTCCATGAGGACACAAAAAAAACACTGAATGTACATATCTCCATGCCTGCCGCCCTCTGCATGCTTTATCTCGGTTTTGCCTTCAGGATACCGCAAAATCAGACTCCATGACAAATATAATCCCGCACTGCAGAAGCCAAAGAATGTGTGCAGAGTTGCGGCGATAATTAACACCGAGTGGCATGCCTTTCTGACCTGACTCCTAACACTAATCCATAGCTAGAAACTAAAAGATAAAAAAATGAAGAATTAATGTTCGTAGAACAGACCAAGCCTGGTAAGTACAAGGAATGTTACAACAATCATAGATAATCAGAAGATTACGGAGCCAAGTCTAATGCATCGAATTGGTCTTCAAGGTTTTTTCTTGAACAACTATACTCATATCAAAAGCCACCTTCGACCTGAAACAATCAAAAGGGAGTCTATATCAGGCAGAAAAAGACTAACAAGTTACTCCCTCCATCCCAAAATAAGTGTCTCAAATTTGAGACACTTATTTTGGGACCGAGTGAGTATATTATCTAAAAGCCTGAAAGGATGAAGTTTTTTTCCCTAATATTGCTAGTTCAGCAACCTCCTCCACCTTGATTTTACCGCTGTACATTGCCATGGTGCCACACGAATAGTCTGAATACACAATCAGATTATTGCACAATACAATTCCAATGAGGCGGGCGATGCCTCCATGGAAGGCAATCTAACTAGCTGGATAAACTTGAAACACATCGATTTTGAATGCTTTGTTCATTTACCCCTAAAGATCAAAGGGGGACAGCACCCCAAATTTAACATTTTTGCTACCTACCAAAAATATCCTGTTTAGTGGTTAACCGTGATCAGACAACTGATCTATCAGTGATACGAAAATAAAAAATAAACTTAGCAAATTTTACACAACATGTTGACACCCTAATAAAAAAACATGTGGTTTGCAATAGAACAAACAATAAAAGCCTAGGGAGTTGATACGCTTGCTACTTCTTGTGAAGCTAACAACTGAAGACAGAAGAAAAAACAGTCATCCATATACATAGCTGAAGCATAATATTTGGACAGTGAAGTTCTATGTAAGTAACAAACTGATACCACGTAGCACAAGAACACTGAATCAAGGCAGTATCACTATAGGTGGTGTGGTTGCTACCCTTTACTGTGTCTAGACTTTACCTAATATGCCATTCACTCAATGTGAATATTTGCAGAGCTTTGTAATATAAATACGAAGTGCAGATTATATCCACAAGAAACGGCGCCAGAAGCACCAACTGGAAGCTATTCAAAATGATGAATACCGAGAACTTACCATATAGCAAATCAAAGTTCTGATCGAACCAAGATCATGCAGGATTTGCACTGCCTTTTAGCTTAAGCTCTAGCTCCTTGTGTCTTAGCTGAAGTTCCAAACGCTTATTCTCAAGCATAATTTGTTCATTCTCCAATGTCATCCTTTCAATTTCCCTGTCCTTCTTCTTCCTGAATCTCTCCCACTTGAGACGTTGCTTTGCTAGTTCCAGTTCTTGTACTTCAATCTGCAAGCGATGCTTCTGAAGCTCTACTGCTTGTGAAGCCAAGTCCTTCTGCGCAAAAGAGTTATTTCCATCCGGAAAAACTTTGTTGATGTCCAATGTAATGCCATGGGGATCAACCCTCCCAATACCATCACTCGAGCTCGAGGTGACAAAACCCACATCACCATGATCCACCGCATGACACATTCTTTTATTCATGGAAGGACCCCTCATGTTGGTATGAACTGCTTGATGCTCTTCGTCATGCTCCTCGTAATCAGAATCTGCACTATGCTCATCTTCTTCAGCATCACCACTTGCATACCTCCTCTCATCTTTACATTTAAGAGCAGCCTGTAGTGATTGCTGAAGTGCTAGATCTTCAGGTAAATTGACACGGTTGTTGTTATGATAGGAACACATCTCCTCATAGAATAAGTGTTTTGAGTTCAATATCTTCCTTGCATCTTCTTTCATCTTATCGGAAAGATTATTCATGCGGTCAAGAAGTGCTGGGTTGTCCACAACATTGCAAGCAGTGCCACGGCCAAGGATATCCGTAAGCCTTTTGTATCTCTTGTTGAGGTCGTTAAACTTATCCTCGCACTGCTGCGGAGACACGCTGCAGCCTCTTTCGCCCATGACCTTCGATATTGCTTTCCATTTGCCCTTCTTCTGCATCATTGTAATGTTCCTCCTCCCACCGCTCGGATCAGCCCCAGGATCCTCCCCCGTGTAAGATGCTGCAGTTATCAGAAGCTTAACCATCGAACCTGTCCACTTCATCCGATGCCATGCAGAGCCCTTCCTGCCTTTGCCACTCTGGGTATCAGTAACATCATCACCCATGTCATGGTCCTCGTCGTCACTGATGGAGTTCTTTGAGTGATGACTGTGCTTGTGGTGGTGGTGGTGATCATTTTTTCCATGTTCTCCAAATTGAAACCCAGGATTATCAGGCTCTGTAACCCGGTTGATAGGCATTGTGAAAATCCCTGGCATCTGAGATTGGTTGAATAGTTGTTTCCCTGAGCTTGGAGCATGCATTTGCATAGAGTTACCATGAACATTCAAACTACCATAAGGATTTCCTTGTGTTGTGTTTCCAGGGGGTAGGTTGCTGCCTTCCATTTGTCCAAACGGATCACCCAGGCGGTTGTACTTGTTAATACCATACAAAAGGTACAGGAGGTACCACAAGTCTTCACTTTGATATCACCCTGCATATTAATTTGGACAAATTATTGAAAGCCTTGCATATGCATAATTGCACATCTGTATATTTCTAAATGTTGCCACACAAATAGACAGATGTTGAATTTCATCAGGAACACCTAAACCAAATCGTTAAGGTACTTTTGAACACACTCAGCTCCCACATCATTGTAGATTTAATATACTAGCAATCTCCCAACTAACTAACTACTGATGCTAGCTATCAAATGTCCCAAATTTTCGCGCTTGGGCCATGCATTTATGAGTAACATAAAACCGGAACTCTTAGCTTAAGCAGATAATCGTCTAACATAAGAAGCACTGACTATACGGACAGGGTCAGTGACAACACACCCAATCTCGAATAGTACCAAACACACCAAGCATCCAATCAGCACAGCCCCAGGATCACGGTAAAGGGCGTTAATCCCCCGGCCAAAAACACATCTCGTCAGCACAAGTCAGTCCTGCGCCTGCGTGGCACGCCCAAGATCCAACATAGGTCTGAATGCCTGATTCCTTCCGGGGTCAGAGGGACAAACCGAATGGACTGTTGACCTGATTTAACAGAAGGCATCCGAGCAGACCGCTTCTATAACCGGGTAAAAATCAAAGAGCCACGAAGCTACTGATTCATCCAAAATTTCAGCGATATACTGCGGGTGCTGCCACAATCAACGCACTGGAGTGACAGACAAGAACGGAAATGGGTGGGCTTTCTCCCCCCAAAATAGAACAAAACCATCCGAGCTCGAAGGTAAAGGGAGAGGGGGGCCAGGGGGGAGATGGAACTCACGATTGAGGTCCGGCGGCGCCAAGAAGAACCGCGCCGGCGAGGGCTTCCGCGTCAGGCCGTCCTGGGTTCCAGCCCCCTCTCTGTCTCTCTCCTCTTTCTCGGTCATCGTTTGTGTCCGTCGAACAGAGGAGAGGAGGACTGGGAGCTATTGCGAGTGGACGACGGCGAAGCGGATGCGTGTTGTTTCTTACCGATACGTTTTCCGTGGCTTCCCACTGACAAGTAAGCTTCGACGGGTTGGGGCCAGCATGTCAGTAAGTAAGTAATGGCCGGTGCGGCCCGGCGTGCGCTCCCATGTTGTAGCTGATGCCTACCTGTAGTTGGTACTTGGGGTGGGCCCACGCCAAGCCCGTTTTCACCAGTAGCCAACTCATCAAATATGATTTATTTTTTATTACACCGTCACGAATATAGTATTGAGGAAACAGATTACCTAGGATCAATAATTTTGGATGGAAGCGTTCAGAAAATAAAAGATTAAGCTTACTTTACTGAGACTCAGCCGCAAAGTTTGAATGGCGGTGCTCTTTTTCAGTGTGTCTCTATAATAAGCTTTAGCAAGACAATCGTTTCAACCTCCCGGGTACCTCCAACGGATATCCGCAAACTGTTTTTTCCGAACTTGTCTGCACGATCCTGATCCAAGTTTTCATGATTACGGGAAGCGGACACGCAATGTATCCGTTCGTGTCCACCATTAACCCACGCTTCGACTTCTCTACACGGGTCTTTTTAACACGGACCGTCAACCGCAGCATCCCCATCTCCACATCCCCATTGTTGGTCGGGCCAAACTCTCGCCAAACTCCAAAAATCAAATCCTCGTCACCGACGATGAAGAAACCGAGCTGGTGGAAGCCAGTCCGCCATGACAAGGAGGCCTCCTCCTAGTCGAGGTCCTCTGACATCGCTCGTCGCGCCGCTCGCCACAGTTGTTAGCGTCCACGGGTGTCCACCAAGGTTGCCCAGTTCTACTGGGAGATCGCGCATCCCCGCTCGTGGGCGACATGCATCTATCGGTCGGGGCTGACACCTCAACCAATGGTGAATAATTCACCGGTGCCCCCGATTGCCCACTCCGGCCGGGGTCGCTGGTTCGAGGTCGAGGACGACCAGCGGCAGCGGTCCTACTTCGCAGCCCAGGCTTCAAAGGCGGGCGACCCCACGCTCATCGACATGGAGGAGGATGAAGACTCCGACATGGACGCGGAGGAGGACATCAAGGTCATCATGAAAGAGGAGGCCGAGGACGCGCTAAATTGGGGTGCGTACTACGACACTCAGCCCGAGCCGGTCGAGAACGGCGACACCGACCTATAGAACGCCATCGACCAGTCCAACAAGGAGGAGATGGCGATGTGGCAGGAGATCGGGGCGCGCGCTTGGTGAGTCCGCGGAGGCGGCGACACAGTGACCCTAAGAGCGCGGGCTTGTTGGCTAGTATCGTGGTCGGTATGGCCGGAATGCAAGGCGAGCAGGCCGTGGGCGCCAGCACCAACGTGGCCTTAGGCTCCAGAAGCGCCGTAGCCGTCTCCTCATGCCGCTCCACCGGCGCACCTATACTCGCCCCGCCATACAACCACGACAACATTCTGCCGTGCTGCCGCTGCACCCCCCCCCCCCCCCCCCCCCCGACGAAGCCGGTACCATAGGGTTCTTTTTTATGGGCCCTAAAATGTAATTTTATGTTTAAATTTTTTACTTTGCATTTTTTTTCTCTTTATGTTATTTGTAGTGGGTTGTTGGTTCAACCCACCCGAAAACGGACACAGGCCACAAGAGTGTTCATGGACTGCCCCAAACAGGCAAAAACATAAACATTGACCTGTAGAACGCCATCGACCAGTCCAACGAGGAGGAGATGGCGATGTGGCAGGAGATCGGGGCGCGCGCTTGGTGAGTCCGCGGAGGCGGCGACACAGTGACCCTAAGAGCGGGGGCTTGTTGGCTAGTATCGTGGTCGGCATGGCCGGAATGAAAGGTGAGCAGGCCGTGGGCGCCAGCACCAACGTAGCCTTAGGCTCCAGACGACATTCTGGCCGTGCTGCTGCTGCACCCCCCCCCCCCCCCCACCCCCCCCCCCCCCCCGGACGAAGTCGGTACCATAGGGTTCTTTTTTATGGTCCCTAAAATGTAATTTATGTTAAAATATTTACTTTGCATTTTTTTCTCTTTCTGTTATTTGTAGTGGGTTGTTGGTTCAACCCACCCGAAAACGGACACAGGCCACAAGAGTGTTCATGGACTGCCCCAAACAGGCAAAAACATAAACATTGACCTGTAGAACGCCATCGACCAGTCCAACGAGGAGGAGATGGCGATGTGGCAGGAGATCGGGGCGCGCGCTTGGTGAGTCCGCGGAGGCGGCGACACAGTGACCCTAAGAGCGGGGGCTTGTTGGCTAGTATCGTGGTCGGCATGGCCGGAATGAAAGGCGAGCGGGCCGTGGGCGCCAACACCAACGTAGCCTTAGCCCCCCCCCCGGACGAAGCCGGTACCATAGGGTTCTTTTTTATGGTCCCTAAAATGTAATTTATGTTTAAATATTTACTTTGCATTTTTTTTCTCTTTCTGTTATTTGTAGTGGGTTGTTGGTTCAACCCACCCGAAAACGGACACAGGCCAAAAGAGTGTTCGTGAACTGCCCAAAACAGGCAAAAACACAGGCGCGTTGGAGGTGCTCTTATCACACACAAGATTTCTTTCTTTCTTATGTCACGTCTACTGACACGGCCAAAAGCGATGCAAATAAAGCTATTATAAATGTTTGAACATAGAGTGCATATTATTTGTGAGTTGGCTTGCTAATGAGGCCGCTCATCTCTGTGTCAAGCGGGCTAGTTCTGCTAGAAGGAGATGTTTATGGGTGAACTATACACCTGATTTTCTAGCTGATGTCCTCATGAAGGATTTTAATCCTGTAATTTAATCAATATAAACCTCCAATTATTCGCAAAAAAAGTGTGCATATGCACCCTTTGCGTATAATGCTTTTTAAATGTCTATGAAATGTCAAAAAGTTCAAAAAAATGTTCACACGTACAATTTCACGTCCTACGTGTGTACAAATTCGTTTAAAGAAAAAACCTCTTTTATGGCATGTGTAAAAACACTTTTTTTTCTATTTTTTCACGAGAATTTGTTTGTTTTCTTACATAGCTCATAGAAATGTTTGCCTTTTGCAAAAGAGCTATTCGTGAACCTTTACCGCCACACATAGAATGTAGAAAAATATACATGTCTTCTTTTCCAATTTTTTGAAATTTCAAATCTGGTACTTCGGTAAATGGAGTATAAGCACCCAGCATGTAAGCCATTTCACAAACCCTCACACCTCCGTCCCGGTTCTACCACTACACCAAAGAAGACATGGAGTTCAAGGTATGGGCTACCCTCCGTGCAGTACGCGTGAAGTGGTGGATCCGCAACGTGAAGAAGGTTCTCGACGCCGCACCAATCAAGAGCGTTGGACTCGACTGCGAGTTCACCGATTTTATGCATTATAAAGATTAATATGATTTGTGGATTATATGGATGACATTTTCCATCCGATTTTATGGATTATGAGATTAATATGATTTATGGATTATATTGATTTTATTTTCGTGTCGATTTTATGCTTTATAGAGATTAATATGATTTATGGATTATATGGATTATAGAGATTAATACGATTTTATGGATTATAGAATTTAATATGATTTTATGGATTAATTATAGAATTTAATATGATTATATGGATTTTATGGATTTATGGATTATATGGAAACAAAAATCATTTTTATGTTATTTGTTAACAATTATTATTACTTAAATATTAATATTTATGTTAATATAGGTTTAGAATTCAAAAAATCATATGCATGTGACATCAAAGTCTAGAGGATAATAAGATTGATATCATAGTATTGTCAGGATATTATCAGTGCAATCTTGAAAACTAGTTGGGAAGGAACTCATAAGTTAAGAGTGTTGGGGGTGGAGCGGTGTGAGGATGTGTGACCGATCGGGAAGTATAATCACTAGAGCTGGGAGCAGTGTGAGGGAATTGAGATTACGATTTAGAGATAATTAGCTGGGGGTGGAGCTGTGAGAGACTTGAGATTACGATTAGAGATTAATCTGACAAATAATTCAAAGATTTGAAATAGAGATTTTTTTTTGAAAAAACAAATTACAAAAATTACAAAAAATTGGTAAATCGGGACTAAAAGCCCTTACCAACCGGGACTGTTGGGCTTGTTTCTACTAGTGAGAGTCTAGATACATATAATTTTAGACGAATGAAAGTCATCTAAATTGGAACGGAGAGAGTATTATGTGATAGGTGTGCACTACAGGTCGAACACACAAAAAGTTCATAGAGATTTTGTAGTTGACAACTTGTCATGGAGTAAAGTGAAATTTCCAAGATGTCTAAATTAAGTTGTCCTCTTAGAATCCGATGAATTTGGTGTTCCAAAAGCATTCATCTGGATTTTGTTACAAATATTTTATTCTCAAACATACATTCATTCGAATCAAGTATATCTTACTCCCTCCATTCTACAACGTAAGGCTTTAGCTAACTAGTTTAGTTTACTAAAAAGTTACATTTTAAAACCGCTTACAGTTTTCTTGTCGCTGCAAAAAAACTTTAAAATTCCTTTACCCTTCTCCTCTACTCCCCTCCTCCAGCGCCCCTCCCCTTCTCCTCCAGCGGCTCTGCCATTGCGAGGAGTTTTTTTTTAAATAATACATTTTTTTATGCGAAATTGCGGAAATAGCGCACGGGATTTAGGATTTTTAAATCTAGCGCGCCGTCGGCATTGGCCGTGCCGAAATGTACAGATCGGCATGGGCCATGCCGAAAAGAGTGGATCGGCATTACCCATGCCGACATGTGCATGATCAGCTGTCCCTCGCGTAAACGTCGTGCCGACACAACATTTCGGCATGGGCCATGCCGATTTGGGCATTTCGGCATTAGCCGTGCCGAAAGTGGCCAGTCCCTTTTGCTAACCCTTTTTGACCCTTTTCTCCGGCAAACGTTTCCCGCCACCGATATCTGTGAAGCTTTCCCGCACAATATGTTTCCGCCACCATTTCCCGCCAGATTTCTCCCGCCACCGTTTCCCGCCTGCTTCTCCCGGCACCACTTCCCGCCCACTTGTACACCAGTTATCCTATAAAACCCACTCGAAGGTAGCCATGTAAGTCACTTGAGCGCAAGTATGGTGTGTATTGTTCCTTGTGAGAAGTGTGTGTCCGGGTTTCACATAGCCGCATCCGAGCATCTGGCTAAGATTTCCGACGATTTGAAGGTAGATGGAAGGATAGTTCCCCTCTCAGAAATTATTGGTAGTGAGAGACATCTCGCTTTGCTTGGGGCGAGGCAAATTCGAGACGGGTTTCCGTATAGGACCCCGCAACAAATCCGTGCAGAAATCGTGCGTCTTGTAGATAAGTATGATAGGAAAGTTACGAAAAGTCCGTTTCTCCGGACTGAAGATGACCGCTATTTTTACGGTGAGTCATATCTTTGGGTAGTCTCCAGCGATGATGACGACGATTTCATGCCGACGTCAAAGGAAAGGAGGGCTGAAGCATCGAGGAAGGGCAAGGAGAAGAAGGCTGAAGCATCGAGCAAGGGCAAGGAGAAGAAGGCTGAAGCATCGAGCAAGGGCAAGGGAGCTAAATCGGCGGATGGTGCAGGGTGCATCGATGGGAGATAGGTAGAGTCTTAAATTGAGTTGTGTTATTTCATTTCTCGTGTGGTGTGATCAGTATGGACTCGCCTTGTGTTGTATCTTATTTTTATTATCTTCATTTCTTATGTTCTGCGGAGAGTATGGACTCGGTTTGTGTTATATCTTATTTTTCGTATCAATTTATTATCTAGTATGTTTATCGATTTATTTTTAGAAGTTGTAGTTTTTGTACTACCGAGTATGTTTACCTAATCAAATCGTTACGGAAATGTCTCGTACATAGGAATATGTCTAGTACTGTCGAACGGAACACGGAGATGTCTCGTACATAGAAATATGTCTAGTACATAATATCGAATAGTACATAGGTAAAAGCATCACTCCTCGTCGACCTGACGACGGTACCGCGTCCTCCTACGCCGAGGCCCGGAAGGTGACAAACGCGTGGGAGCGTGGTGTTGCCGCATTCCGCGGCCTTGCAACGGCGCATCGTCCTGCTCGTCGTCTGGCTGTGCTGTCTCCGGAGGTGGTGTCTGCTGAGTGGGCATCGGTGGCGAAGGCGCGTATGCCTGAGTGGTGTCCAAGTCGTACTGGGGAGAGTTGTACGCCTGATCTGCACCTGCACAAGATAATATGTTAGTGTGTGCTGTTGGTGAATAAATTTTATATCTACGAGAAATACAAATTTCTAACCTCCGTGCATTAGTTGCCGAGAGTACTGGCCCATAAGATTGGCCATCTGCGGCTGGTGTGATGCTCCAACGAACTGTGGTCTGCCCCCATAACCGTACGAATATGGCATCCCAGTGAACGGTGGTGCATGTGCCTGCCAGGATGAACTACCCGGCATAAAGAGTGGAGGCTGTGCAGGACCTGACATAAACAATGGCGACTGTGAAGTTGCCGGCATAAACATAGTCGGCTGTGAAGGACCCGACACATACACTGGAATCTGTGAAAGAGGTGGCGGGGATGGACCAGGGTCGATAGCGTCTGGCTGGCGGGAGGTAGACGCAACTGTGTCGTATATGGGGCGTGTGCTAGGACTCTGCTGAGATGTAAAACGTGGTCGTGGGTCGTGCCGAGTAGTGGTGTCACTGGGTGGTGATACCTGTGCGGAACCTAACAGCCGTACCGAGGAGTGCCGTGGGGGACGCGGGGGTGCATGGCGTGGAACAACGTCCCCAGCACCTGTGCAGGTAAGCACACCATAAGCACGCCGTAGCTTGCCCTCTAGATGCTTGAACCACGACTGGTGCTGGGAACCAACGACGGGGGAGTACGCAGCGACGTCCGCCTGTATATCTGCTATGATGTCGGGCTGTAAAATATAAATAAAATGTTAGATATGTTATTACTGTAGTACGTACATTGAGCACTAGAACAGTAAAACTTGACCACTTACCGCTGTGTTTCCCCGAGCCCCGATTCCCTGTGGTGGGTACATGGCTGTGATATCAGCCGCTGGAAGCTCGTCAGGGTCGGCAGTCGCAACCAAACGAGTGCGACTGGCGAGCGTGTACTGCCGGAGGTACTTCTCAAAATCAGCAAGCACAAAGGGTCCATCTGCGGTCCATAAATTAGCCGGATCTGTCGCACTCCCCCATTCTTGTATGTATGGCAGGATCGTCTGCATATAAGATGCGAGCGATCTCTCTCCCTGCCGCCCTTTCCTGCCACATGCACATATAGCATAAGTATATACTACAACACTACTACCGGCCACTGTAAATACAAGTTCTAGTACTTACTTGTGCACGTGCTGAGGAAGTGTAACTCTAGTCGGAGGCACCGGCCACTGGCGTAGTCCAAACTGTCTCATAACACGGGTGTTGCGACATCTCCTCCACCAAGACGTCGAACACAATCCGACGTGTAGTCAACCAGTATGCACGATCTCTCGTGCACAAAGAAGAAAGCCCGCCGGGGTATCGTGCATGTATCCGCGGCTGGTCGTACGGCTCCCATATAACCTGGTGGTGTGGCAGTTGATCAAACCACTCAGTGAACATCACATAGCAGTTTCTCACTTGATCACCCACGTAGCGTCTCTACACAAATATATAAATTAATTCAGGAAAAATGAACATAGAAATTTTATAGAACCGAACATAAAATTAATAGAGTATCGACTGGGTACCTCTCTACCAGCGCACATACTGCCAAATGTGGGAAGATCAACTGCGTTGTGATCTATCGGTTTGTAGTCCCAGGGCCTCATCACGTCCACGTCTGGTCTACCGACAGGGAACCTCTCCCAAGACCACAGCTGCAGAAATAGAGGACAACCAAGTATCGAAGAGCTATCCGAGTTCTTCGTGCAGACGGTGCACAGAGCTCTGTATGTAGCCGCTAGGACAGCTGACCCCAACTCCGCTGCACTATGTCTTCTTGGTTCTGTGCCGATGCAATCTCTAGTGCTATAGGTACCCAACGAGCAGTAATAGTGTCGTGATGAGTCTCAGTGAACATCACCTTGCCAAATAGCCACAGTAGATACGCCTCGAGGCTCCGAGTAAGCTGCTCTGGAGTCAGGTGCTGCACCGGGATTTCGTAAGCCCGAATCTGCAGAAGGCAAACAGATGAAGTTAATTATGGAGGACAAACCGATAAAGTTAATTCAATATATAATTCACATTTTACCTGCCACTTGTTCAGCCAACTCTGCTGTACACCATGCTTGTGGTCAGGCAAAATCACATTTTGCGGATGCACGCCTGCGAACCGTGCCTGCATGAGCTCATGCCAATCGGGCGGAGGCTCTGAAGGTCCTAGCACTGCGCCAGCCAAAGGGAGTCCAAGCAAATATGACACATCTTGAATAGTCGGTGCCATCTCCCCCCACGGAAAGTGGAAAGTGTGGGTCTCCGGCCTCCACCGGTCCACTAAGCAGCTGAGAAGTGACCTGTCCGGCTGAATCTTAGTGATGGCACTCTGGTGCATCTGCCGTGGCTCGCCGTGTACCTCGTCCGGCTGAATCTGAACCCATCCTGAGGGGACGCTCTCAACTAGACGTGCAAGCGGTAAAAGACCAGCCCAAGTCAAACTGCAAACAGTACAAACAGTTTGTTACAACTCTGTTAATTAAACCGTCGAAAGTGTAAACAATATAAAATATTATAAGGTCCTGCGTATCGCTGATGTCCGAGTACGCAGAAGATGTGGCTGCCCACCTGACTCCCATATCTTAGCGCGATGTTTCGAATCAACATCGGCACTAAGCAAAGCACGCCCCGCCATCTGCAAAGTTATAAAACATGAACATAGTGCTCCAATAAACAACTTAAAACAATTGTACTTAATTATTACAAATTCGAATTAAAACAGAGTCCTCGAACAAACAAAATCGTCCCATTGTACTTAATTATTACAAATACGAATTAAAACAGAGTCCTCGAACAAACAACATCGACTAATTGTACTTAATTATTACAAATTCGAATTAAAACACAATACTAGCCACGATTTGCTCGCCCTCTTCCTCCTCGGGTGCCTCGCCCACGTACTGGTTCGCCACCTCGAGTGCCTCGGCCACGTACCGGTTCGCCTCCTTGGGGGAATTTTGGACAATGTTTCTCTATGTGGCCGAACAAATTGCATAACAAGCACTGACGAGTGGAACCACCTGCTTCAGACTCGTCCATATCATTCCAGATGCGCCGTGTCTGACGTCGTCCTCTACTAGTCCGCATGTTTGCTGGATGAGGAATGATTTCTCTATTAGCCTCTTCAACCTTGTTGAAGTTACCTTCGACTCGGAAACCTCTCATTTCCCCGGTCCATGTTTGAACCAGTGCCTCCTTCATGTAATATGGTGACACGAATGTGGCTGCATGCAACCCCAACTGACCACAAACTGCTAACACATGAGAGCATGGAAGGTGAAGAAGTCTCGGTTTGTTGCATATGCACTCACAAGTTGGCGGATATCCGTCAGTAATGAACACCTCATGGGTTCTCTGCACGCTATCACCAAATCTGTCTGTCGGCAGGCGCACCTCATACCTAGCTTCTTCATTACCTACTCGAACCACGTTGTGGAACCGAGCCTTCTGTGTCTTCTTCTCCATGTATGTTCTTATCTTGCGACAGTTAGGTGTGCCAGGGTACCACTGACAATGATTCACGGCTTCGACACGTCTTTCTCTGAAATAATTCATTGTTCCATGCATAATCCCCTCGACCAGAGCTGTAAGTGGCAGATCCCGGTTCCCTCGAAGGACAAAATTATATATCTCCGCAAGGTTGGTTGTCATGATGCTATATCTCGCTCCATGTGCATCGTGCAACAAAGACCATTTCACTGGCGGTTCTTTCTCTATCCATTCTTCGAAATTCCGGATGCGTGCTCCTTTCTTTCTCTTTGTTCCAGGTGGATCAATTCCAGGCAAATCACACAACCCTACTGGTTCTGAATCATCGGTTTGTGCCGCTTGTGCCGCCGCCACCTGAGTAGCTGCTGCCGTCGCCTGTGCAGCTCTTCTTTCTTTCACTTGTTTTTGCGTGAATTCGGTGAGCCTTTCCCATAAAAATTCGTACTTCCGTTGCTGATTCACATTGCATAGTCTTTTAAACAGATTCATCAGACGTTTACTCTTAAAGCAAGAATAAAAGTTAGCAGCCAGATGTCTCATGCACCATCGACTCTGCACATCAGTCCACGGAGTTTGTTCATCCTCGGCGGGCTGCTCTAGTGACCTGATTGCCTTCAACAGACCTGCATGCCTGTCATGAAGAATACACACATTTGGCCTATCCTTCACAACACTCATTTTCAACTGCCTCAGAAACCAGCTATCATAATTCTCACCCTCAACAAAGGCAAATGCAATAGGGACGATTTGTCCGTTGCCGTCCACTCCTATTGCGGTCAGTATGACACCCTTGTACTTGCCGGTGAGAAATGTGCCATCGATGCACAACACTGGCCGGCAATACTTAAAAGCTTCAATGCATATGGCGAATGAGAAGAACATTCAGCCAAACACAGTCAACTGAGGATGACCAGGAATTTTGGTTAGTTGGACGGTTGCCTCTGTACCAGGATTTCGCTCTTTCAACGTGGAAACCATTTTGACAGCACTATCATAAGCATCATAAAATGTTCCGAATCTCATTTCTAGAGCCTTCTGCTTTGCTCTCCAAGCCTTCCCATAATGAATTTTTGTTTTCCATCTACTCTTAACTGTCAACTGAATGCTTCTCGTGGTCATGTCTTTCTTCTCCACTATCTCACTGAACAAGAGTCGTGCAATGAGAGTTGAAGACAGGTTTGGATGGTTCGGCACCGTACTAGATATCTCACAAGTGTGTGGCACGAAATCTGACACCACCCAAAGCACGTCGTACTTCGGTACGTGAGCGTGCACCCTTGCTGGACAGTCAATATTAATGCAGCTCATAGTCAAATATCGACTATTTGACACATCAGTACGGAAAACCCTTTGCGTGGACAATGCCCACTCAATCACGGCTTGCCTCAACTCTTGCTTTGTGTTATACTGGGCTCCGATTCGAACATTTTTCATTCGGTACTCCCATGCCGGATAATATCCATCATCCACAGCTGTCATGTTCGACTTGTCCAGATCCCACGAGTGAGGAATCGGCACAGTGTCGACATTCCAGGACTGAGGAAGCGGCACATCTCCAACATTATCTTCTTCATCATTATCTACCTCATCCTCATTGCCAACATCTTCATCACCAGAATCAAGATCTTCTGCAACACCATACTCATCTTCAGCCAACATCTCTTCTTGCAAAGTACCTTCGTACTCATCCGCATCAGCCTCTCTAACTGGCGGAGGTCCTTCCGACTCAACACTGAGTGCTGGCTCATACTGTTCTGGAATGTCCACATTTTGTGAATGAGTAGCTTCACTGCTCTCTCCATGCTGAAAACCTCCGCCACCTTGTTCTAAATTGTTCTGCTTCGGATAAAATATCAGCAGAACTTCTGGTTGGGTGCCTCGACGTTTGCAAGATGCTAGCCAAGCTATCCACTGACCAGTTCGATCTAGCGATAACAACTCCCGAAAAATATTTGTACGGGATTTGGACCATACTGACAGAATCTTAACCGTAAAAATATTAGGATCATACCCAAAATTAACAGTGAAATACTCCTGCACTTCAGCTATTCTAGCTCTCTCTAGGATCAACCCCAGTCTCCGTAACACAAACAGTACCGGCGCCGAAGTGGACAACAAAATCAACGAGTTCCATTACCTAAACAAATTAATTCCGTCAAATACTACGCCACAAAATATTGCGACCACCGGAAATATTACCAATATTACTAATACTCCTAAAATATTAACACAGAACCGACATACACCCACCACCCACAAATATCGACCGACACAAGAACCGCCATCCACCGACTAACGCATCCATCGGACAAAATAATTTATATAACAACTATTTTAACGTATCCATCCGACAAAATTATTTATACAACTATATTAACGCATCCATCCGGCAAATATCCACCGACAAAATTAACGCATCCGTTTAACATATATCTATACTACTACTAACGCATTTTTCTGACATACACCGACAAAATAACCGACATCCACCGACAAAATATTTGTACATTACAACTATCACATCCACCGACACAAAAATTCTACAACTAACCCATACATAATAAATATATTAACTAAACAAGATTCATCTAGTGATTACTTAGGGTTTACCCTTGATGCGTGAAAATCCCGATTCTTCCGTTCCCGGCCTCAATCTACCGCCACCACTGCTCCACCACCACACCTCCTCCTCCAACACGAGCTCCCACCACTGCTATCCACCATTGTTGGCCTCCATTGCTTCCAATCCTCCACCTCTTCTCCTCAAAACGAATCCACGAAAATCTACCCCATGAACAGATCCGTGATGTCCTACTCCTGCTCTCTTCTTTCCTAGCAATCTAACCTACTCAAACTAACTTTTTGGGCTAGATTTGGCACTGTATTTGTGGGGGGAGAGGAAGAACAGAGAGGAACTCAGCCGGCCGACGCGAGGTGGAAGAAAGGAGGCCGGCGTCGCGCGGCACTTATTCTGGCCCAGATCGGCATGGCCCGTGCCGATATGTGGGCGTCGGCATCAGCCGTGCCGAAAGGTGGCGGGCCCGGCCTGACGCGCGTCTGCGCATGCAGCCGTCGGTGCGGGTCCCGCCGACGGAGATTTTTCGGCATAAGCCATGCCGATCGGCATTACCCGTGCCGACGGCGCGCTAGATCTGAAATAAATGATACCCGCGCGCTATTTCCGCAATTTCGCATAAAAAAACGTATTATTTAAAAAAACACCGTCGTTAATATAGATATTAGGTCTAGGGTTAGGTCGTGTCTAGGGTTGGCGTCCTCTGTGTCGATTTGGACTAGAGCTCGGGATCTCGCCGGCTAGATCCTGTGCGTGTTGGTCGTCTTCCTCGGCGTGTTGCAGAGGCGAGCAGAGGCGCTGGAGATCTCCTCGAATAAGGCATGCTCGCGGGAAATAGCTTCGATGTATGAGCGCGGCGTCGAGCTCGCGTGGGGATCCTCTTCTCCCAGCTCCCATGGTGGGAGTTGGATGGCAGAGGCGGTTACGCGCCCCCTCCTTAGATAAGTGCTCTGGCTCCCTTGCGTGAGATCTTCAGACGACCCCTTTCCTCCTGGTTGGCCTTGGTGGCGAGGGGGAGGAAGAAGGTGTTGTATCTCCGGTGGCCCGTGATGGTTCTCCTTGCCTTTGGTGTGGAGAGCGCTGGGAGTGGACCGAATCTGAAGCTGTGCATGTTGGCTCGCTAGTTCTTTAGCTCCAGGCGGTTGCTAGTGCCGCAGCTGGAGTTGGGAAGCGCTAGGCTCTAGGCATCCTCAGCTTTTCCTAGAATCAACATGTTGCTGCTGGTACAGACTCCTTTCCCGTTTTCAGGTATGAGGCGGTCCTCCTTCATCTGGACGGCCATGGCGGCGAGGGGAACGACGCGGATTTCCCACGTGCCCATTGGCCCCCCGGCACTATCGCAACCCTCTACTCTTTTGTGGAGATTCGTGCGAGTCATCAAAATTTCCGGCAGCCGTTTTTCCAGTTTCACCCCTGAAAAATTGAGGAATCAAACCGCACTCCCACCAGCCCTATATAAAGAAAACCGGAAACCCTAACACTATCCAGTCGCCTCCCCCCGATCCGCCGCCACCCGCCTCTTCTCCTCGAGCTTGCTGTGCTCCCGAGCGACGGGAGGGTCGGATGGAGGGAGCCCTCGCCGTCGGGATCCAGCCGCCACCCGCCTCTTCTCCTCGAGCTTGCCGTGCTCCCGAGCGACGGGAGGGTCGGATGGAGGGAGCCCTCGCCGTCGGGATCCAGCCGCCACCCGCCTCTTCTCCTCGAGCTCGCCGTGCTCCCGAGCGACGGGAGGGTCGGGAGCCCTCGCCGTCGAGATCCAGCCGTCGACCTGCACCAAGCCCGAGCCACCTCTTCTCCTCGAGCTCGACTCCCTCCACCGCAGGCGACCGGCAGATCTAGGATTTTTTTGGTAGAATTTGTTTTGTTCTTCAGATCTTAATGGGTTGTTCCTTATTCTCCGGAGCTAGAGAATTTTTTGTGTATACGCTGTCCTCAAGTTTCAGGTCTTGTTCTTTTTCTCCGGATCCAGACCCGGACTATAGTTTCGGATCCGAGCTCGGACATATGTGATCCAGACGTGATTTGGTGTGTCTGTCCCGTTTTCTTCTCCTGATCCAGATTTGGTGCGTGTGTGATCTCTTCTCCCGATCCAGATGTGATTTGGTTCATCCTGGGAGTGTACGTCCTGAAGTTTTGATATGGATGGTTGTCGGTTCCTTCCTTTGATATTCTGTTTTTATAAATCCAGAATCATTGAGATTTTGTGTACTGAATCCAGAATCCGAGGGCGAGGCCTCCCTCCAAATTTTTCCTGCGGATTTGCTGTGTATTTATTTTGGTTCGCTTAATTTAATGTAAAAATAGATGACTTTTTTTTCTAAATTGTATTAACTGTGATAGGTATATGTTTTTCGTGTGTATCTTGATTCTTGAATGTATTAATCATGATCCTTGTTCCTCTGATTTTTCTTGTAATTTTCATTAATGAAACAATCTCATTTTTTGAATTGTGTATGATTATCCCCTTAAATGTTGTATTTACGGTGAATCATGTATGAATCGTGTATGAAAATTGTATGAATCATGTACGAATCTTCTTCTGAGGATGTATTGTATTTTACTGTGAATCATGTATGAATCGTGTATGAAAACATTGGATGATTTATTTTTAACAAAAATTTCTACGTATACAAAATTCGTTCATGTTTCCTTTAGAAAAACATTGGATGAATATTCTCTGAAATTTGCTATTAGAAAAATTGTGATATGAAAAATTCTGAGAAATATTTTATTTTCTGTGAATATCCTTTTTCTAAAAATTCTCCAATTATTTTATTCACAAAATGGTAAATTTCACACTAAAAAATGTGTATGATTTTTTTGATTATTTTTGTAATTTGTATGAAAAGTGTATGAATTTCTTGATTATTATTTTAGCAAGAGAATATAAGAAATATTTTTGTCAGTAGATTTTTTATTTTCTGTGAATTCTCTAAAATTATATGATTCGCAAAAATGATAAATTTTGACATAGAAAAAATTCGAATCCTTGACATATTTTTTAGAAAGATCTTGTCCCATTTCATACTCCAAAAACTGGACAAAAACAATTACAGGGGAAATGAAAACTTGAAATATCTGAAATCGTAAGGGGGGTCTTGCAAAACTGAAATGGACTGGTAGAAGGGGTGATCCACAAAATATTCTGCACGAATCTCCAACTAGTCAACCAAAACGAACGGCCCAGATAGTGCCGGGGGCCCAACGTACAGGGGGTTTATATTTGCCCGCGAGGGGAATGAGTTGGACACCTCGGCTACCTAGGAGATTGGTGGAACTTTTGATCCGTTGGTGTTGTGTGCTGCTATTCTCTTCTTCGTAGAGACTATTTCTTCGGTCAGCACCAATTCATTCTGCAAGCTTCATGGCTATGTGCCTGGTTGCTGTGTATTGCATCCAAAATTTGCTGACGTGCATGATGGTGATGCGTCCTCGCTGTTCAGGACATGCCAGAGACGGATGAGATCGTCTCCGCTGCGTCAGATTCAACATTCGAGAACCTCAGAATTTGAGCTCGGTGATGGACATTTGAGATCTATAGCTCAATCACTTACCTCACATGCGTCTTCCAACACGATTACTGGTTGAGCCACTGGCTCTACGATTGGATAGATTGCAAGAGGGCCTTGAACATTACAGCTGTAGGTTTTTCGCGTCCGAGTTCGCCATGAACCTCCTAGCAAGCTCCTGTTGTTTTCTTGCCTATTGCCATCTAGTCTATTCGGTACTTTTTAGTACCCAGCTAGGCATGTTCCTATTAAAGGATGAATGTTTTAATCACTGTGCGGTAATTAGTTACTGATTTTCAATGACAGTGGTTAACCTTTTCAGGAAAAAAAAAAGAACTCCTTCGATTCAAAAGAGTCCTGAGGTTTGTGCTGGCGCACGGGCCGGGCCGGAAGAATCCAAAGTCCACAGCCCAATCTGTTGTCAAACAGAACGAGCACGCGCACGCTGGCAGCACCCTCTTCTCCGTCACTCGGTCGTGGTCTGCCAACCACTTACCAAATTACCCCCATTCCCGAGCCCTAACTCCGACCAGCCTCCCGGATCAGATCCCTCCCCTCTTCTCGCCGGGAGCAGAAGCCACCGCTCGGATCGCCATGTGGGTATCCATTCACCCTTATCCGCGCCTTCTTCTCCTTCCTAGTTCGCTGCTCGGTAGCGTCTGAATCTCGGTCGCCTGTTTTCCTGCGACCCGTGCGTGTCCGATATGTGTGTAGCTGCGGCGGTTGTGTCATTTCGATTGAACTTAGATTGCGGGAGCTACGGATTTACTCCAGGAATCCAGCCGGTTGGGGGTATTGTCTGGTTGGCCTCTTGTGGGTCACGGGCTCACAGCATGTTAATGATCTGGAATGGGGGAAGAACAAGCTCGCTTTGTGGTCTTGGGTGAATGTGCGATTGTGACTCTGGTCGTAACTTGGAACGCGACTGAGAGAATCGCGTATTTGGATTGGTTGCTTTCTGTTTGTGTGTGCAGCTTCATGTTTGCTTTCATTTGGAGAGATGGGAGCTTGGGGCTATCTTGTATGCGCTGTCCGCAGTTCTTTATGTGTGTTATGTATTATTAAGAGTAAAATACATAGGAGGTCCTAAAAGTATTAAGTCTGAGTTTTGCTTTAAAAATGGCTGGCTTGTAAGTTTGAAAGATTAAATCAGTGATACAGTATATGGGTTGCTGCACCTGCATTGTTTTCTCCTTTCAGTGTGTGCTATTGCTGTTGATTAGAAGTACACAGCCATGATAACCGTGTAGTTAGTGTGTGCTTCCTGTTTCTTTTAACTTGGAGAATCATGAGTCTGAGGCTATCTTCTACGGTGGGATACAGTTGTGCTGTCCAATCCCCTGTAACTGTACCAACAAATGGAAATGCGTATGCTGCCATTATGCTGTCTGTTAGAAGGTTCTAATTAATGTTCTGCAGTTCACAGCCTATGTCTGCACGGATAATTTTGAGATAAGAAGCCCTATCTGACTATATTATAGGGCTAAGATGCATTTGGCTTGAATCCCATCTTATGTGGAATTGGGAGGTTCTTGGGTCATAATCTCTTAAAACACACCACATTCTCCCTAGGTGGTTCATCTTTGTTGACTCCTTCATCTCGTATACATCCTCTGACATAAGAGATGTTGTTCCAGGGATAGGTACGAGAAAATAATCAGGCTAGAATAGAAATAATAGTTCTTGTGTGAGCCAGCTACCTGACTATGAATCATGTAATTATTTAGTTGACACTTGATTTATTTGGCTGGCTTGTGATTTCTTCTTTAGTTGTAGAAAGCATATTGTAGTGATCATGCTTGTTGATACTTGATAGCATATCCTGCAGAATTCTGGCTTTCACCATTTCCCGATAGTAATCACCAAAGTTAGGATGTACCCTATTATTAACTTTGAGTCTTTGAGATGTTTCTTATAGCAGAAAGGCCTATTGGTTGTACAATGACTGAAATATTATGAAATATTTACAATCCATTCTCTCAACTTTGATATATATTTTTATTTTATCTCAGGGCGGATGAGGAACCTGTTGATCCAAAGAAGTATCTTGAGGACCGGTGCAAGCCACAGTGTGTAAAATCATTTTATGAGTATGAGGTGTGCACTTACTTTCTATTGTAGTAACACCCTCTTGATTTGATTGGAGAATTTAATGTGGAAACCCAAGCTAGTTGGAGTAGGCTAGAGATGAAACCCAACAAGAAACCGTGGCAACCAAAGAGTGAAGAGAGAGAAAAAACAAAGTACACGAAAAGTAATTAAGCTTTTGGCACATGGATTCCTGATTTCCACGCGGTCTTAGTAGATAATTTAATGTGACAGTACTGCTATTTTCACGATCAAAGTTTTGAGAAATAGTGCCCTTGGGCTGGTATAATCATGGAACTATTCCTATATGATGCTGTTTTAAAAAGTGTCTATAACAGTGTGGGTAATTGACCAAGTGATTAGATTGCCAGGGCATGTTTCCTATAACTCTACTACATTCAATGAATTATGTACATGTACTTATATTCATTTATTTTTGGAGGGGAGGTTGGTATCTTGTAAATTATATGTCATGTTAATGTGCGAGTTTTGGCTGTCTGCTAGTCGATTCAAAGTTCGCCACAATGTTTACAGTGATCACAGGCTGCATCAGACTTATTCTTGGTAGTTACTCCACTAAGTGATAGTCATGGTTTTTGTGTGTTAAACTTCTATGTATCGGTTTCTCTCGTCCAGTTCAAATATCACCTGTGCCATCTAAGATAAGTCGCACATCTCAATTTTCTCACTTGCTGTCAAGATTGTTCATTCTTCTTTCAGTGACAGTTTCGTAATTAGCTCGTAGATAGGTAGAACTGTGAAGGATTCGAATAATCCTCTACGATGCTGATCCAACACACAATATATTCGTTGACTCACCAGAACCTTCATGGACCTTTCTGTCCGAACATTGCGAGTGATCCACTTTAATTGCAAAGTTGAGGATCATATAAATCTTCAATGCCATATTAATTCTGCATACTGAAAATTTTTCAGCAGCGTGTTGTTTGATTTATTATTTTATTTAAATGGATAAATCATCTATACATGAATACTCCTACGCGATTTACTTCTCTAACACATGTGCTGCCTGTATGATGTGCAGAAATGTGTCAAGAGAGTTGAGGCTGATGATACTGGGCACAAGCACTGCACTGGGCAATATTTTGACTATTTGTCATGCGTCGACAAGTGTGTAAGTACTTATTTTTAAGCTAAGGGTTGATATTGTAAGAAACAGCTACAGGAAAACACTGCCAGGCTAGAGACTAAACAAAATGTCTGGTATATGCATCTGCAGGTAGCATCAAAGCTCTTTGAAAAGCTCAAATGATGACCGGATGCTACTTTCGACGAGTGATAGGATCATTTTGGCCATAACCTTGTTCACTTAAAAAATTGGATGAGTCTGGAAACTGTCCTGTAGTCGTGTTTCGATTTTGTGAACTTGTAATAAGAGCCACTATTTGACACCCTTTTGCAAGCGTGGATTTCTGTGCGCTAAGCAGTGATGATGGCGATGATAACCTGATGTTTGTTGATTACCGTTCTGGTACAAACCATATTTCTCAGTTATAATATCCAACGTGCAGCCAGTAGCACGTGTTACCAGGCAAAAATAACTGTTCTCTAAATATATTTTTTCTTCTAGAATTTTTCCAAGTAAATGTTTGAGTCACATTCGTGATCATAGAACTCCATGGTGAATCACTCTTGTTGTCTGTACTCGAATACTTTCCTGGCTAGGTTGCATAATTATCATTTTGTACTCAACAGAAATTTACAAACATATAATGAAAATAATTTCTACAGGTGTAAAAGTTTCAGCGTTTTTATATGTTTATAAGTACATGTTTTTAATTTACTGCCAAATGTGATTGCGACAGAGACTCGCCCTGAACTACCGGTCATTTATTGGCGTTGCTCGTAGAATTCCTCCATAGGCGAGTGCTTCATGAGGTCCCATGGGCAGCCGAGGACAATGGCGGATGATTTTGCAACGACTGTCTAAGATTTGGGGACCTCAACGTCACACTTGGAATGGCAAAACAAAAAGAAGTGTCGAGCATGGTAGAGGATCGAGCTTGATGGTGGTGATTTAGTCTTGGGCGAGAAGTTGCTTGCCGACACGGATATGGGGCAGCTTGTCGGAGGGGACCGAACAAACTCAGCCTTATTCAATCACATATACCTTCATATCCGCTCCTCCAGCATACCCTCCACCATGGAAGCGCGTCGAACAAAAGCATCTCCAAGCATTGGTCGCTGCCCGCGGGCAACCGCTGAAAAGATAGATGTTACCTAGAGGCGGGCGAACAAGTGATATGAAACATTTTTGAGCAGCCGGATTATCCGGTCCAAGTTAGACCCGGATATTCTGGTGGACTTGATAAATACGGAATAAAACTAGTGTTTTATTTTAACAAACACACAAACTAAATATACTAGACTCATCTATATGCACCAATAACTTAAACTAAGTAAGACAAGTAACAAGGTGATAGCAAGATAAAGAACTTTAAGCACGAAGTTTATCACAATGTAAAGTGCATATTTAAACAGCTTGGGTATAGAAATAACCAAGGCACGCGGAGACGAAGATATATTTCCGAATTTCTCCTTGTTAAGGGAGTATGTATCGTTGGAAAAGGTGCGAGTCACCACAATATGTTGGTCTCAACGGTACAAAGAGGCTTCACTTTCTTATCTAATGAACCACACTACAAAATGTTTGATTCAGCTTCGACTATTGATTTCTTTTTGGACGGATATCGATTCCCTTATAACAATCTTAGAGCACACACCCACAACTTAACTGAGGCTCCCAAATGACCATAACACGTATTGGCCATAAAAGGCGTTTAGAGTCCAATGACCCAAGAGTAACAAGATCACAAACTTTCACTTCCACGAATCCTCGTGGAGAGCATAAACCGATGCACAATGCAATGACAAGAGTACACAAAGTGCTCAAGTCTTTCACTCTCAAATTTCAACAAAGCAACAAATGCTTATGGAAAAATAAGAAAGCAAGAACAAGGAAATCAACAAATGAATCCCAAGATTTAGAATGAATATGTCCTGCTCACTTAAAGGAGAGATTAATTGGTGAAAATGTAGATCTAGATCTCCTCTCTCTTTTCCTCAAGAAGGAGCAAGAATCATTGGACGAATTGAGAAAAATCAAAGCTTTGGAGGTCAACAATGGAGGAGGACGGAGCACCAAAAACTTGGGAACCATTGGGGAAGATGACCCCTGATACGTCTCAAACGTATCTATAATTTCTTTTGTTCCATTCTTATATTATGCCAATTGCTATATTGTTTATGTACACTTTATATCATTTTTATGCATTTTCTGGGACTAACCTATTAACAAGATGCCACAGTGCCAGTTCCTGTTTTCTGCTGTATTTTGTTTCAGAAAAGTTGTTCTGGAAATATTCTCGTAATTGGACGAAACAAAAACCAAAGTGCCTATTTTTTCCGGAACGTTCCAGAAGTTCGAAGAGGAGACGAAGACGAGCCACGAGGCGGCCACACCTGTTGGTGGCGCGACCCCACCCTTGGCCGCGCCGCCACATGGTGTGGGCCCATCGGGCGCCCACCGACGTTGCCCTTTCGCGTATAAAAGGACCCCCACGGGAAAAACCCTAGACACCGAACACTTTTCCACGAAACATCCCGTAGCCGCCACCGTCACCGACTCTAGTCGGGGGGGGGGGGGGGGGGGGGGGGGTTCAGAAGCACTTCCCGGCACCCTGCCGGAGAGGGGAATCATCACCGGAGGGCTCTACATCACCATGCCCGCCTCCGGACTGATGCGTGAGTAGTTCATCCTTGGACTATGGGTCCATAGCAGTAGCTAGATGGTTGTCTTATCCACTTGTGCTATCATGTTTAGATCTTGTGAGCTGCCTATCATGATCAAGATCATCTTATTGTAATGCTACATGTTGTGTTTGCTGGGATCCAATGAATATTGAATACTATGTCAAGTTGCATGTTATTTATGATCTTGCATGCTCTCCGTTGCTAGTAGATGCTCTGGCCAAGTATATGCTTGTGACTCCAAAATGGGGTATTTATGCTAGATAGTTGGTTCAGTCTCCATTTAATCTGGGGGAGTGACAACAACCTCTAAGGTTGTGGATATACTGTTGCTACTAGGGGTAAAACAACGATGCTTTGTCTAAGGATAATTGTGTTGCTTACATTGCACACTTTATTTAATACAATAATCTGTTAATTGCAACTTAATACTGAATGGGGTGCGGACGCTAACCGGAAGGTGGATTATTAGTCATAGATGCGGTTGGAACGGTCTATGAATCTTGTTGTAATGCCCAAGTAAATCTCATAGTAGACACTGTGACTAGTATATGCATTGTTATGCAGTTCTTTATTTTGTCAATTGTCCAGCTGTAATTTGTTTACCCGCATGTTAGTTATTATTTATTATGGAGAGACACCACTAGTGAACTGTGGACCCCAGTCCATTCTTTTACATCGATAATACAACCTACTGCAAACACTGTTCTCTTTTGTTCTCTGCAAACAAATATCATTTTCCACACTATACGTCTAATCCTTTGTTTACAGCAAGCCAGTGAGATTGACAACCTCACTGTTAAGTTGAGTCAAAGTTTCTTGGTTGTGTTGTGTGCAGGTTCCAAGTTAACCGCCAGGACCATCCCTGCAACAGAGATTTTCTGGCACCATTGACACCTTCAGAAGCATCTTCATCTCCTACTGGTTCGATAAACCTTGGTTTCATACTGAGGGAAAATTTGTTGCTGCACTCATCACACCTTTCTCTTAGGGTTTCCCAACTGTTGAGAAGAAGATCACCTCCCTCATCAACTCAGCACCATCAAGATTTTGCTTCATAATATATCATGTGTATGTTGTTTATGATCTTGCATGCTCTCCATTGCTAGTAGATGCTCTGGCCAAGTAGATGCTTGTGACTCCAAGAGGGGGTATTTATGCTCGATAGTGGGTTCATGTCTCCATTTAATCTGGGGGAGTGACAGAAACCTCTAAGGTTGTGGATGTGCTGTTGCTAATAGGGATAAAACAGTAATGCTCCGGTGCTTTCGAGAAAACATGTTGCACAAATTTTAAAGCAAATCGATGGCAGGCCCGGCTCTAAGGGTAGTGAGAGGGTGCAATGGCCAAGGGCCCAGGCCAAAGGGGGGCCCAATATTATTTTTTCCTTCATACTACTATAGAGCTTTGTTGGGCTGGGCCTTTCCAGGAGCATTATTTGAGGTAATCAAATTAGAAGGGAATATTATTTGTTATATTTTACAACTTGTTTAGACTTTTTGTGCGTAGATATATAGTAAATATAGGGGTCATTTTTTCAACCTTGCACTAGGGCACCAAAATATATAGAGCCGGCCCTGATCGATGGTTGTGATTAGGGGTGGAGATTAAAGGTGCTAATCCCACATGGTTAGTACTCCCCTTAGATCACTTTGTGAACCTAATCATAGTCGTCGATGCGCTTTAAAATTTGTGCAGATGTTAGTACTAACCATGTGGGATTAGCATCTTTAATCTCCACCCCCACTGGTGGAAAACGCACATCCAGTACCGGTCGGGGAGGGGCATCAGTACCGGTTTCCCAACCGGTACTGCGCAATCGGGACTGATGCCCCCCCAGCAACGGTACCGGTTGCTTATAGACCGGTACTAAAACGTCTCCACGTGGAGCGCTGGGCAGCGTTTCGCGTGGAGACCTTTAGTACCGGTCGGTAACACCGACCGGTACTAAAGGGTTGAGGGTTTTAGGGTTTTGCAATTTATTTTTCGTTTCCTGTTTTTTTCATTTTATTTTCTGTTATCTGTTTTCTTTTCTTCACTGCAATTTAGGGGACTGCAATTTTATTTTATGTTTTCTTTTTCATCTACTGTTTTACATACATACGGTATTATATATATACACGGAACACGTTGATGCATACGTAATATAATTTCGTATATGTATTCTACGCTACTACATACGGTAAACGTTGATATATAATATAATTTAGATATAGGACATATTCATACTACGCTATTACATACATATATACATATATACAATCCGGTGTATAGAGATCGCAATAATGTCATACATCCTCCTCTTTCATGTGGCATAGCTATATTTAGGATTATGATATTCTCCCTTTGGATGCATGACCTACTCAAGGATAAATCCCGCTATCTCCTCTTGAATTGCTTCTACGCGTTGATGTGGTAGGATGGCGTTCCGCTTGTCGTTAAGCTTTAAACAAGATCAATATGAATATATTAGTTGTGTGTGTATATATATATATCAAATCATAATAAGATTGAAATATAGTACAAGATAGTCACACTCACATTCATTCTTTTTTCACGCGACGCCTGCTCAACGCTCAAGGTCCTCATGAACTCGCAGACGTAGAATCCACATAATTCATTTCCCGGGGCTGCTTCAAGGTCTTTACGAGAATATAAATTAATTAAATAATAATTCAAAATGATGATGAATTAAAGAGACTATGTTTAATAGTAGCACACTTACATCAATATGTTTAATAGTCGGCTCTGGTTTCCATTCACCCCTCTCTCTCTTGATGAATATTTTCCAAACCCTACTCACAAAAGCAAATGAATAAATGAGTTATGATTACTTGATATCATGAAATGGGGTTAATGGTTGAAATTACCTCTGAAGCATGTCAATCAAGTCCTGGTAGTATGATTCTGATTTGCGTAATGAGTCAAAGACTTCAACTAATCCCTTGTCAATGATAATGTCCAGTAGAATCCAATGGTAGCTGCACACGTTTATATAGTGAGGCATGCATATAACTCATCAATTAAACTTAACATCTAGTAATTAGCAATATACAAATGTGTTCAAGACAGTCACACTCACTTGAAGTTGTAAGGAAGAAGTATATATGCCGCCTGTGTTTGCCTCAATAGCGACCTCAACAATGCCTCCTCGTAGTCCTCGGGCTTCCGCTCTAAGTTTTTGCAGTTAACGATAGATGGGTCAATGAACCCAACTTCCCAGAGTCTTTTCCTTTTGCACTCGATAAGCATCCACCTGCATATATAATAGCATACGAAAGAATATAGTGAGGATAATTACAGGCTCAATTAGTGAGGATAATTACATGCTCAGCTAGACACTTAGAAAAAATCACTTACAGAACATAGCAACTCATGATAGTTGCGTCGAGAGCACGCCGGTTGTATAACTGCCATAATTCTTCAAATTCGACACATATCTCGTGGTTGACGAAGAATTGGTCTTCTCGGTATGTCACGTAAAACACGAGTTGCTTGTCCTTTGCAACCTTCATGTACCAGTCATGCAATCTCCGCATTTGAAAAGCTAGACGCACCATCTCATCATTAGGGAGAAGATCTTTCCCGTAGACAAACGTCCGTGCTATCTCAGTCGACTTGGGAAAAAGTGCGTCAATTGTAGCATCGTCCATGTAGTCAGTAGCAGGAACATTTGTCCCAACGTTGGGACTCTTGTCTGTCTGAACCTTCAGCGGGGCGATCGACTGTACTTTCTGTTCTCCGAGCTGGGGAACCTGTTTCGCCTTCTTCTTCTGTGCAGCGACCCTTTTCTTTTTATTCTCCTCTTGCGTGTCAAAACTCTTCGAGATAGAGCGGTCATAGTTATCAGGCAAAGTTCTACGGTGAGGATCACAGACGATGTCTAAAAAGTGTTTAACACCCTTAGGGTTTAGTACCCGTTTTGCCTCGGGCACTTTCTTCGCAAAGTGTGCGGCATTGTGAGCTTTGACCAAGGGAGCATTCTCCTCAACGGTCCGGTGGTAAGTTAACACCGGAAGATACTTCAACGACGGCCCGTACTTGTAGGTGTACTTTGGAGCACCACTCGACGCACCGGCAAGCATCTTCTGCCTAATTGAGTAGGTCTCATTGCCGGTGGGCGGACTCTTTGCAAGCTCCGGGGTGGACTCCCGCTAGAGTGGACTCTTTGCACGCTCCGGGGTGGACTCCCGTTGGGTTGGACTCGCGCACCGGGGAGATGGAGTCGCGCTGGGTTCCCTCTCGGTGTCCATATTTTCAATGTGGGGTGGACTTGGAGGTTGATTGCTACTCGGAGGGGTTGGTGGCCTACGCGTCGATTCTCCTGGAAACACGATGTGTTCCTTTCTCCATAGAATGACTCCGCGCAACACTTCTCCCAGTGTCGTCTCCCCTTCAGCTCCAGGAAAGTCAAGCTCTAGGTCCTCGAATCCCTTCATAATTTCGTCCACCCCGACTCGCGCGTAGCCAGCTGGAATCTGACCGCCATGAAGGGTTGCTCCGGGTATATTCTCTAAAGCAAAGCCGACCGCCACCTTTATGGATAGGTTCCTCATCCTGATGTGCAGATCATAGTTTGTTTGCCCCTGAATCTGATCCACGGGGTATGTTGCGTCATCAGGCTGGACATTTTGTGTGGAAGCCACGCTGCTTTTCCGCTGAGATGCCATATCAAGTTGGTCCTCCTGCGGCTCAGATGCCCTTTTCTGCCTCATTTCATGTCGCAGGTCTAATATCATGTTTTACAACCGCTGATATTTCTCTGCCTCCTGTTTCTTCTTCCTATCGCGGCTCCTGTAAGTGTCCCTATGCTCGGGGAACCCAACCTTCCAAGGGACGACGCCCACGCCTCGTACTCGCCCAATGTGTTCAGGATTCCCGAGGGCGAGTGACAGCTCGTCGTTCTCTCTATTGGGCGCGAACCTTCCCTCCTGAGCGGCAACTACTGCATCATCAAGTTCTTTGACTTTCTTCCGAATTTTTTCTCTTTCGGGCTCTCCCTCGGGGCCTGGTTTAACCTTTTCCTTCAACACAAGATTCCCTGTCTGTGAGTCGGGCTCCAGCCCGACGCTGTACGCCCAATGCCTCGCCCTTGCGGGATAGCTTGATGTACTTGGAGCGACCCCGGCAGCAATTAACTTGGCGTACCTTTCTTCCCACTTAGGAATGGCGGTCTTATAGCCACCTGGCGCCAAACGTTGGAAATATTGCTTTTTGTCGGCATTCAACTTATTTTTCTTCGACTTTTCCAGAGCTTCTTCTGATTCCTTGTAGTCCTTGAATTCTTGCCACTGATCTCTTATCCTCCTGTACTGTACGTCTTCAAAATTAGGGGTTTTCTTTATCTTGATGAATTGGTGGTATAACCTTTTCTTGTATTTCATGAATTGTTCGGCCATTTTCTTTAGAGTCCACTGGAAGACTTTCTTTTTCTCGGCATCTCTGACGCCTGTCGGTAGGGCGAAATTGTGGAAAACGGACTTCATAAGTTCCTTCTTGCAAATATCTGACACAAAACTCTCTCCTCCACCCTTCGGCTTGTGCCATTCTTGGATGGTGATCGAAATGTTGTCCCGAACAATAACTCCGCACTGACTCACAAATTTACGTGCGTGCTCTTTCGGAGCAATCGGTTCGCCAATTTCAGAGATTTCTTCGATATCAAATCTTTCATCTTTTAACTTTTTGGCCGGGCCTCGTTTTCTTTTACCAGACTTGCTCGATCCCGATCCGGAGGGCTAAAAGAAGAAATATTATGTTAAAACATGTATATGTACACATATCAAATCATTAATTTATCACCAGAAGCTATGTATACCTCGTCGGTATTCTGCGCTACATTCTCATCGGCATTATTGTTCGAGGCGGATGGAGGAGCTTCTAAGTTATAAATCTCCTCGTCCTCCATTTCATCACCGGACATGTTAAGATATTGCGATCCATCATCTTCACCATCTCTGATGATGTCGAACAATTGCTCTTCATTTGCTCTGCCGTCCATAGCTTAACTAATACAAAAAAAAGATAGAACAATTTAGTGCCAAATCGGGCGGCGGCATTATTGTAAAGAAATAACATGTGCGCACGGTAGAGGCTCACCGCGGGGGAGGGCACGAGGGGATGCTCGGGAACGACGGTGAGGCGCGGGATCAACGAGACTCGGGAAGGTCACAGACAGGACGACGGTGAGGCGAGGGATAGACGGCGAGATTCCTACATGATGTCAAGTTATAACGGTGAGGCGAGGGATCGACGAAATCAAGTACTTTGCATTGAGGAAATTGTGGTTTCATTCCCCACGCGTTGCCGCGGGAAATTGTGGTTGCATTTTCACAATACTATTTCACAAATTCTAACACTTTTATTCACAAATTTCAACACTTGCATCCACACTATTTATTACATTGTAGCATTATAATCTTTGCATCAAATAAAATTACATAGTAGCATCCATAAAATTACCCTAAATTACACAAGTACTTTGCACAACTACTTTGCATCCACACTATTAATCCAAATTTACAAACTTCCTAACATTGCAAAACAGACAGCAATGCCTCATATAGAATTGCTTCAGGGATGGTGTCAGCGAACAACGTGGAATGAACATTGCATATATGCTCAGACAACATGGTTCACTCACACCTCCCTGAAGATGAAACCATCTAATCATCGGCGAAAAGTAGTCATGCTGACGTCAGCATGACAATGGAGCTTAACAGTAGCAATTCACTTAACATTGCATCACAAATTAATCAACACATTGCATAAAAACACATTGTCACAAATATTAATCAACACATTGCACAAATATTAATCAACACATTGCACATAACTCTAGCAGCTAAAGAACAATAGCATTTTCCTAACAAATAATTCTAAGACACTACCCTTTGCACATTTCACAAATATTAATCAACACATTGCACAAATATTAATCAACTAAATAGTACTAAATCAATAGCAATTCATCTAAAACAGTAGCATTTCCTGTAGCAATTTAAAAAACAGTAGCATTTCTAGCAATTCTAAAATAATTAACTAAAAAATGTCACATTTAAACATCTTCACATTTACATTCCTAGCAACTTAAAAACAGTAGCATTTTCCTAACCATAATTCTAAATAGTCCTAAATACTACTAAAACAGTAGCACTTTATGGGGAAAGTCACGCTGACGTCAGCATGACGTCAGCAATGGAGCTCTCCTCCCCTGCCTGCTTCTTGTGCCCTCGATTGCGCACCAAATCGGAGCCGGACACACAACGAGGTGGCCGGTGGACACGCGCGCAATCGCAATGGACGGTGGCGCCGCCCTGGAAAGGTCACCGGAGGAGGCTGCAATGGCCGGTGACACGCGCGCGCAACCTAGCAACGCCTAGGGCGCGGTAGAGGCTCGGATTCGGCGACGTCGAGCACGGATTCGGGCGGAGGCGCTCCGGCGGTGGTGCTCCGGCGGCGGCGGCGACATTTCTATGCCCTAGCTACGGTGGCGAGGAGGAGGGAGGAGCTCACCTAGTAACGGCTAGCGTCGGTCGGAGTCGGAGGAGACGAGGACGACGTCGAGGAGCAGCGCGGCACGGCGTCTCCGGTGATGGCGCGTCGAGGGCGATTCGGCACGGCGCGTCGAGGGCGATTCGGCGTCTCGTCTTCGTCCTCGTCGGGGAACTCTGTGTCTGTGGAGATGGAACTGCCCGATCTGGGCGAGGAGGCATTTATGGCATACACCTTTAGTACCGGTCGATGCCACGGACCGGTACTAAAGGTCCTTTAGTACCGGTTGGTGGCACGGACCGGTACTAAAGGTCTGTCGATTCGGCAGCCAGAAAACTGGCGCGAAACGAAAACCTTTAGTACCGGTTGCAACCAACAACCGGTACTAAAGATCTTTTTCATTTTATTTCTCTTTTCTGTTTTTTTATATCTACTGATGTAATTGTTTAATTAGTTTGTAATAATTACTAAAAATCATGTCTATATTGAAGAACATGTTTTCAACAAATTACAAAAATTAGATATTAAAAAATGTAACATTTAAAATAAAGGGAATTGATAAAAATAAAAGGAATTGATAAAAATAAAAGGAAATCCTTTGGCATGGGGACCTTATATGTGTACTAGTTGCTATGAAAAATGATAAACTTGATTTCTGACAAAATTTGTAAAAAAAAGTCTTCACAAAAAGGTATATCATGTATGAACATCTAGAAGTTTCAAGACAAATGATCAAGTTATGGTCATTTCAACAACATAGTATGTGATAAAGATCTCATATTTCAACAACATAGTTTGTGATAAAGACCTCATATTTCATAAATATCATTCCTGGATTACACATCAACA
This sequence comes from Poa annua, assembly GCA_026929855.1. Taxonomy (NCBI): domain Eukaryota; kingdom Viridiplantae; phylum Streptophyta; class Magnoliopsida; order Poales; family Poaceae; genus Poa; species Poa annua. The sequence continues at coordinate 46,273,269 of CM049434.1, forward strand.
ATATTCCCATCTGTTGTATTATTCCTGCTTTTCTTCGATTGCTTAACTTTGCGCCGGAACCATGGAGAATCTTCATTACTTAACGTGATGCTTGGGTCAGTGTTGACTTTGAAGGGCAGAATTTCATCAAACTTATCATAATCTTCTGACATGTCTGTCTTGTCCTCCACTCCCACGATGTTTCTTTTCCCTGAAAGAACTATGTGGCGTTTTGCCTCGTCTGATGTATTCGCTTCCATGTTTTTTCTTTTATTCGGTTTGGTAGACATGTCTTTCACGTAGAAAACTTGAGCTACATCATTTGCTAGGACGAACGGTTCGTCTTTGTAATCAAGATTGTTCAGATCCACCGTTGTCATTCCGTACATCGGGTCTATCTTTACCCCGCCTGCATTCAGCTTGACCCATTTGCACCGAAACAAAGGGAACTTAAAAGAAGGTCCATACTCAAGTTACCATATCTCCTCTATGTAACCATAATATGTGTCCTTTTGCCCATTGTTGTTTGTTGCGTCAAAGCGGACACCACTGTTTTGGTTGGTGCTCTTTTTATCTTGAGCGATCGTGTAAAATGTATTCCCATTTATCTCGTACCCTTCGAAAGTGACTATAGTAGAAGATGGTGTCCTGGCCAACAAGTATAGCTGAACATCAACTTCGGTGTTACTCATGAGATGTGTTTGCAACCAACCGCTGAATTTTGCCTTGTGTTGATCTTTAATCCAGAACTCATCCTCCACCGGGTTCTCAGATCGTAAAATATTCATGTGTTCCTCGATATACGGAGCTGCCAACGAGGAATTTTGTAGAACTGTGTAGTGCGCTTGACTGAAAGAAGGTCCGTCCCTACATACAAATACTTTTTTCCCTAGAGTGCCTTTTCCACTCAGTCTCCCCTCATGTCGCGACTGTGGAACACCAATCGGATTAATGTCAGGAATAAAGTCAACACAGAACTCAATGACCTCCTCGGTTCCATAGCCCTTGGAGATGCTTCCTTCTGGCCTAGCACGGTTATGAACATATTTCTTTAAGACTCCCATGAACCTCTCAAATGAGAACATATTGTGTAGAAATACGGGACCGAGAATTTGAATCTCTTCGACTAGGTGAACCAAGACATGCGTCATAACATCGAAGAAGGATGGGGGGAACACCAACTCAAAACTGACAAGACACTGGACCACATCATTCTGTAACCTTGGTAGGATCATTAGATCGATTACCTTCTGAGATATTGCATTGAGGAATGCACAAAGCTTCACAATGGGTACTCGAACATTTTCCGGTAGAAGCCCCCTCAATGCAATCGGAAGCAATTGCGTCATAATCACATGACAGTCATGAGACTTTAGGTTTTGAAATTTTTGCTGTGCCACATTTATTATTCCCATTATATTCGACGAGAAGCCAGACGGTACCTTGATACTGCTCAGACATTCAAAAAATATCACTTTCTCTTGTTTGGTTAGAGCATAGCTGGCAGGACCTTCATAGTGTTCTGGAAGCAGCCCGTCTCGTTCTTTCAAACGTTTCTGGTCCTCCCGTGCTGCCTCTGTGTTTTTTTTCTTCCCATACACGCCCAAGTGGCCTAGCAGGTTCACGCAAATATTCTTCGTCACGTGCATCACGTCGATTGCAGACCGGACCTCTAGAACTTTCCAATATGGTAGCTCCCAAAATATAGATTTCTTCTTCCACATGGGTGAGTGCCCATTAGCGTCATTCGGAACCTGTATTCCTACAGGATCCTTTCCAAAGATTACTTTTAGATCCTTGACCATATCAAATATTTGTTCACCAGTACGGTGCATAGGCCTCCTACGGTGATCTGCCTCACCTTTGAAATGCTTGCCTTTCTTCCGGACGTTATGCCTGACCGGAAGAAATCGACGATGCCCCAGGTACACACACTTCTTACAATTATCCAAGTATATACATTCAGTATCATCCAAACAATGTGTTCATGCATGGTATCCCTTAGTTGTCTGTACTGAGATGTTACTAAGAGCAGGCCAATCATTGATCGTTACGAAAAGCAACCCTCGAAGGTCAAAATCCTCCTGTTTGTGCTCATCCCACACACGGACACCTTCTTCCCGCCACAACTCTAAAAGTTCGTCAATTAATGGCCTGAGGTACACATCAATCTCGCTGCCGTGTTGTTTCGGGCCTTGGATGAGCACTGGCATCATGATGAACTTTCGCTTCATGCACAACCAAGGCGGAAGATTGTAAATACATAGAGTCACATGCCCCCAAAAGGATTGAATCCGTCCGTACTTAGACCAAACCTTAAGTTTCTTACGTCATCTGCAAAGTCCGGGAACTCTCTCTTGATTTTTCTCCACTGCGACCCATCAGCGGGGTGTCTGAACATCGCGTTTTTCTTCCGGTACTCTTTGTGCCATCGCAACATCTTGGCATGCTCTCTGTTGCTGAATAAACGTTTCAGCCGTGGTATTATAGGAGCATATACACTACAACAAAATCATCACGTAGCGACGTTTTCTATGTGACGCAATTATTTTCGTCTTTACAATGCCTAAGCACCTCTTTGTAGGGACGCTTCTTAAGACATTCCACATTGTGTCACAAGCTTTTTGTTTAAAAGGTTTCACGATAAATATCATAGCAAAATTATACATTGCTAGAGACGAATTTTAAGACGTCTTGAAATGCGACTCTAACAGTAGAAGCTTATTATGCCTTTCCTAATAGGATTTCTTTTTGTCAGAGTAAGTTAAAAATGAAAACGGGCATAAATTACGAAAGTCAAGCAGAAATATTTAGTTTTGGCGCTAACCCTTTTAGTTTTACCGCTTCATGCTTTGTGCGAAAAAGGTATTTAAGTCGTCCGCATTTTCCCCTCCCTCCACTTCTTCAGCCGCCAGAACTCTTGTCGTTTGGATTGGATCTGGTGCCACTGTGCCGCCGCCCGGGTTCGTGCCTCTCAAATCCATCTCACGCAGATGTTCAAGCTCCATTATTAAATCAATCCAGGTCTCTACGCAAATCCCAACTAATCCCCTCTTGTGTCTTTCAGACTTTAGGTTCGTCTCGATTTCCTTTTTGTTGTGCCGTCTGAGAGTTGAGTCGCCGCCGTAGATCACCGTCGTGAGCAAAGACTGGCGCAAGACCAAGATATGTTGTCTGCAGTTCGAGAAGAGATGTAACATCGTCGAAACAGGTAGATATCAATCGAAATCTTCTCTTTTCTTTTCTTCGCGGTGATCAGCCATGGTTCTTCCCCTCGCCTGTCTGAAGGCTCCGAACGATCAATCTTGCGCTCGCGAGTGGTTTCTGACTTGCTACTTTCGGAACTTTTTAAGATTATTGTAGGCGTTTTTTTAGGCCACCTGATTCTTCCGACTTCTGGAGATAAGCTGTTGTTCGCCTTGCAATGCTGACCGTCCGTCTCCGTCAACCCCTGATGCTCTCGACCAATTATCTATTTGCTGGCTCGGAGACCTGCATCTTCGAATCTGATAGAAGTGCCCAATCATATCGGTATACATCTACCATTGTTAATTAACTGCGATAAGATGTGTTGGTGCACGACTCTTTTCTTGCTACGGATCTTGTATTCTTGTCATTGGTAAATATAGATGTGAAAAGTACCAGTACACTTTGGATATCTAATATTATAGCTGGCTGACAACTAGAACTAATACAATCGCAGCAACATAGTGTTTCCATCTGTTAATTCTTAATTCCTTTGATCAGCTAGTTTTACATCTAGTACATATGTGATGCAATTCGCTCATGTCTGGGAGCAAATTTTCTGCTTTTGGTTGTTTGTGCAGAAATGAGCTGCAGATTACAGTGTATCCTAATTTTTGACTGCCAGGCTCCCCCAACAATTTGTCAGGCAAGTACATCTTGACACCCCTTTCCTTACATTACTTTCTTGTTTATGTGAAGTATAGCTCAACTGATCGTTGTCTTTAGAAAGAGCATATTGAATACTTCACCAAGACCAATCAGGTTTGTACTAACTGGTTCGTCTTTGTCATGTTGTTCCATACAAATAATAGTACCATCAGGTTTGTACTAACTGGATCGTTGTCTAAAACATTGATGCCGCTGCTACAAGGAAGCAAGTTGTAGCTGAGTCTAGCAGATCTTTGTCATGCATAATTAGTCTCAGATTCGTTTATTTAATTTTGTTTTATGAACTGAACTTGTCACCTGCCCCTCTGCTTATTCCATCTAATTTCTCACTTTAGCTTTGACTTCCTTTTCAGGTTAATTCTGGAGTTGAATAGGATTTAAATGAATGAAGATGGAGGGGGCAAAGCATTAGTTTCCCCATCGATAAATCTATGGAGGATTTTTTTTCTATTTTTATAGATAATTAATTCTATAGAAGTTTCTTTTCCTTTCAAGATCTTCCCTGTTGTATCTTTGAGTTATTAATATGGATTCAGTTTTGAATTTCGTTTGCTATTAATGAATTTCTTCTGGGTTGCTCTATAATTTTAAGTGTTAGCTGGTTATAATGATTCTGCATTGTACAATACGTATGTGGATGAATGTTAATATGAAAAAAACATTGTTCACTTTATTAGTAGAAGAAAAGAATAATTCTGGCTCCGTATCACATGAGAGACGCTATATTCATAATACAAAAAATACAACTAAAAGAAAATTAAAAATAACATATGTACATACTTGTATACATAATGCGTACAAGATTTGTATAAACTCACGTATATAAGACTTTGGTGTTTATACAGTGTAGAGACGTTAGAAACGTGTATCTATGAAAACTTCTCAACGTGTGTAGACATGCCTTTGAGCGTCTCCATGAATCGTCTTTTATGTATGTTGACACGCTTAGCAAAACGTCTTCACGTTCAAGACGGTGGATAAGGAGACTCTTTATGTATGTTGACACGCTTAGCAAAACGTCTTCACGTTACTTGAGACGGTGGATAAGGAGACGCTTAAGTAACGCTTTATTAAAGCGACTCTACGGGCCCATAGAGATGATATATCACGTCTCTGGCCTTCATACTTAGCGTCTTTACGTGCCTAGTGTGTTGTAGTGATACCACATCACCTTGGCAGGAACCCTCTTTCTGGGGTGCTCGCCCTCAACTTCAACAGGGTCATCTCGCCTGATCTTATACCGCAATGCACCGCATACCGGTCATGCATTCAGATTCTCGTACTCCTCACCGCGGTAGAGTATGCAGTCATTAATGCATGCATGTATCTTTTGCACCTATAATACTAGAGGACAGACGATCTTCTTTGCCTCGTACGTACTGTCGGGCAATTCGTTATCCTTTGTAAGCATCTTCTTTATCTTTTTCAACAACTTTTCAAACCCCTTGTCCGATACACCATTCTCAGCCTTCCATTGCAGCAAATCCAGCGTCGTACCCAGCTTTTTCTGGTCATCTTCGACACCTGGGTACAATTTTTTTTTGTGATCCTCTAACATGCGCTCCAACTTGAGCCACTCCCTCTGATTTACGCTGCTTCTCTGTGCATCAGCAATGGCCCGAGCAAGATCATCAGCGGGCTCATCCGGCGCCTCTTCGTCAGGCGCGTCTTCTCCAGTTTCCCCCATTGTAGTACCGCCGTATTCAGGAAACTCAGGATAGTTGTCATCGTCCTCTTCTTCTTCATTGTCTTCCATTATGACCCATGTTTCTCCGTGTTTGGTCCAACAATTATAGCCGGACATGAAACCGGACTGAAACAGGTGGATGTGAATGGTTTTTGATTTGGAGTAACCCCTGATATTCTTACAAGCACAATATGGACAATACATAAAACCATCCCGCTTATTTGCCTCAGCAACACGGATAAAATCCAGCACGCCGGTCATGAACTCCGGAGTGCGTCGGTCAACGTACATCCATTATCGATTCATCTGCATTATGTAAATATATACAAAACCATTACACAATAGTTATATATATATCTATCATGAATAGATAGATACGTGACCAATTCATTAATACAAGTTCACCATATTTAAACAAATCTAATACATAGTTCTCATAAACATTCATTAATTGAAACTAACATAGAACTAGCTAAAGAATTTAAATCCAACGACAAATGCGATCAAAATCGCAACTAAGATAATTATTGAACCAACAGTATAATGATACCAAGGCTCTTGACTAATAACATATTTTCTAAACTTTTTAAGCTTCAAGCGAATTGCATTCATCTTGATCTCGTGATCCAAGCGCATTGCCTCCATCTTGATCTCGTTATCATCGACGACGTCGGCAATATTCAATTCCCATTTCATCTTCTCTTCGAGACGAAGATCTTCACTTCTTTTCAATTTAGCTTTCAAATCATTATTTTCTTTTACTAAAAACTCGACAATAGGGTCGGGCTCATTTTCCGGTTCAACTACCTCCTAGATAAAAATATATCTACGTTAAGTTGGTCGGTATAATTTTTATAAACACGAAATTAAACAAACATATACTTATAACAAACAATCGTACCACATCCGAATAATAATAGAGCGGGCGAGAGCCGGTGTGGACAGATGTCAAAACCATGACACTATATAACAAAACAAAAATACACAAATAAAAAAATTATACAAGTAATAATTTAAAAACAATTAATTACGTAATTATAGCATAAAATGAGCTAAACTAGGACTAAATGAGCTAAACTAGCATAAAGTAAATGATGAAATTAGCACTAAATAAGCTACATTTCTAGATTTTTCTAATTTTTTCTATCTAGGTCAAACTAACAATACATTTCTAGATTTTCCTAAATTTTTCTATTTATGTCAAACTAACACTAAATGAGCTCAAACTAGCACTAAATGAGCTAAATTTTCCAATTAAATGTAAGAGAAACAAGTTTCTAACCTTTTTGACCAAAAATGGTGCCACCAAATTGGACAAATCGCCGGATCGCCACTGAGCTCGAGAAAGAACAGAGAGAAATAAATGAGGAGGCAGAGAGTGAAGTGAGCTCGGGCTGGAGTAAGCAGATGCAATTTATAGCGATAACCTTTAGTACCGGTTGGTGACACCAACCGGTACTAATGTCCATCTTTAGTATCGGCTGGTGGCGATAACCTTTAGTACCGGCTGGTGACACCAGCCGGTACTAAAAGTTCTTTTTTCTTTCTCTTTTCTCTTTTCTCTTTTCTGTTTTTTCAAATCTATAGATTTAATTGTTCAAAACAAGTGAAATTAGTTTCTAATAATTTGTAAAAAACATATCTATGTTCAAGAACATGTTTTCAACAAATTACAAAAAAATAGATATTTAAAAAATGTAACATTTAAAATAAAAGGTATTTTATATCTATTTTCAACCAATTTTCACCAAGAGTAGGCCACATATGATGGACATACAGAAAGTACTGCATAATTGAAGATAGCCATATATATGAAACTTCAAACACTACTCTCTTCCAGATGAGTAGACCCTCAAGCACTGTACAAAATATTAGAGATAAAGTGTTTGCAACAATAACACTACTCTCTTCCAGATGAGGAGACACTCAAGCACTACAAAATATTAGAGATAAAGTGTTTGCAATAACACTACTCACTTCCACATGAGGAGACCCTCAAGCAGTACAAAATATTAGAGAGATAAATTGTTTGCAATAACACTACTCTGTTCCACATGAGGAGACCCTCAAGCACTACAAAATATTAGAGATAAAGTGTTTGCCATTGCAAACACTAGTACAAATCGTCCTCCGAATCTGACCCCGAAGCAGAAGACTCATGACGCACTGGTGGCGGTACGAGGTGACGCTGCCCATAGTTGATGATTCTAATCTTACGGTACACCTCGTATGCAACGTACGCATCTTTTGCTGCATACTCAATGTTGCAACCGTCAAGTGGGGTCTTCTCCCAAAATTTGTGCTGCTCCTTGTCGAAACTTGTCTTCATATCAGCGTACGCGTACTCGTCGATCACGGCGACTGCCATATCAGCCATTCCAGTCTTGACATGGTCAAGCCTGAACAAGTCCTGTATATCAATGTGCTAGGCAAATGGTATCTCAAGACCCCAGGTGCGTCTCATCTTGATCTTGTCATTCGTTATATCAACGCTAGCAAAATGTATGCCGCTGCGAATAAAATCCATAAGTATTGGACATTGCTTGTCACTACTGCAACAACAAATGGAACACATGTTAAAAATACTGCCAATATATAATTTGAGATCATGTATAATAAGAATAACAACAATATGCAATGCAACTTTCATTTTCGGCCAATATATAATTTGAGATCAAGTATAATAAGAATAACAACAATATGCAACTTTCATTTTCGACCAATATATAATTTGAGATCATGTATAATAAGAATAACAACAATATGCAATGCAACCTTCATTTTCGGCCAATATATAATTTGAGATCAAGTATAATAAAAATAACAACAATATGCAACTTTTATTTTCGGCCAATATATAATTTGAGATCAAGTATAATAAAAATAACAACAATATGCAACTTTTATTTTCGGCCAATATATAATTTGAGATCATGTATAATAAGAATAACAACAATATGCAATGCAATTTTCATTTTCGGCCAATATATAATTTGAGATAAAGTATAATAAGAAAAACAACAATATGCAATGCAACTTTCATTTTCGGCCAATATATAATTTGAGATCATGTATAATAAGAATAACAACAATATGCAATGCAACTAAGATTTTCGGCCAAATTAAGATCAAGTATAATAAGAATAACAACAATATGCAACTTTCATTTTCGGCCAATATACAATTTGAGATCATGTATAATATAAGAATAACAACAATATGCAATGCAACTTTCATTTTCGGCCAATATATATAATTATTTCACTACAATAAAAGAGAAATTGCTATCCTATGCAATTTTCCTATCCTATGAATCAACAAATTAAAGAAAATAAGCCCCAACATTGGATTACCTTGCCCATTGGAAGACCATGACATGTTTCTTGAAACATAGTTGGATGACCGCAACATCTTCTTGATCGGCCGTGTACTCGAGATCAAGGCCCATGAACTTGTCTTGGTCCCGAGCTTCGCCAAGCCAATACTTGAAATCGGAGAGAAAACCAGCCACCTTAGCGCTGTCGTTCGTGTACACGACCTTAAGATAGGTGTTGCCATGTGCAAGCACCTGTCCGTAGCGAGTGATTGGTGATGCCGGATTCATGGTGGCCGGAGGGATCGATGCAAGAAGAGAGATGAGAGGGTCGCCGGAGGGAAAAGAAGAGATGGAGAGGGTCGCCGCCGGAAGGAAGAAGAGAGCAGAGGAAAAGAACTGCCCGCGTCGTAGCGAATCGTTGAAAGAACATTTCTTAATCCCTAGTGTTTTGTGTGTTAGTTAACAATACTAATGATGTACTAATCCTAGTGCTAAGTATTTCAGAAAGTGTATGATGAAATATCATATGCATCAAACCCAAAAATGCAAGGAAGAAGCTGTTCTGGAATTATTCCAGGAACCGGAATATTGGAGCCGGAAATTCCCAGGGCCGGAATTTCCGGGTCCCCAGCGCAGCACAAGAAATCGGCTAAGTCAAGATTGAATAACGTCTCTGCATCGAGCCGGAAATTGTGCCCGGAAATTCCCATTCACCGGAATTTCCGGGTGCAACCAGAAGAGCCCAGAAAATCGGCTAAGTCTGGGTTGAAGAACGCTTCTGCCCCGAGCCGGAAATTGTGCCCGGAAATTTCCATTCACCGGAATTTCCGGGTGCACCCAGAGGAGCCCTCCAGAATCGGCTAAGGAAAGAAGTGTTCTCAGTTCTGGCTCTGGCCGGAAATTCTAGCCGGAAATTTCAGTTCACCGGAATTTCCGGGCTGAACCGGAATTTCCGGTTGTGACTTAGACCGGAATTTCCGGGTGTTCGAGCTGCCAACGGCCAGATTTTGGGTGAGGGTATAAATACTCCCTCACTCCCTCAAGAACAGCCAGCTCTCTTACTCTCTCTCTCCTCAACTTCAAGAAAGCTCAAATCATCAAGATCTCCCAATCCCTCCACCCAAATTCGTTGATACTTGGAGGATTGAAGGAGAAGGCCCCGATCTACTACTTCACCGAAGCGATTTGCATTTCCTCCCCATTCACTTGGGGATTTCGTGGCTAGGGTTTCCTTTAGGAAAACCTAGTTCACCATTGTTGCCTTCTTGGTGTTGCCTTGACCTTTTGTGGTCCTTGACCTGTTGTGGTCATCTTGAGAGCCCCCAATTAAGTTGTGGGTGTGTGCCTCAAGCTTGTTGTAAGGGATTCGATCTCCGCCCCAAAGGGGATCAATAGTGGAAGGTGAACTCGCAACCTTTGTGGTTGAGTTCATCGGAGAAGAAGGTGAGCCTTTGTGGCGTTGTGGTCAACCTGTTGTGGTGACCCACACCTCTCCAACGAGACATACACCCTTGTGGTGGAACTCGGGATTACATCTTCGTCTCCGCGTGCTTCACTTGGTTCCCCTAATCCTTACTCCCTTACTTGCTTGTTTCGCACTTGTATCTTGTTTAATTGCCTAGCTTGTCATTTAGGTAAATTCACCTTAGTTGCATATCTAGAGAATTTACCTTTGTGTTAAGCTTGAATTGAAAAAGAGTTAAAATTTGTAATAGCACCTATTCACCCCCCCCCCCTCTAGGTGCCGGATTCCCGTTCAATTGGTATCAGAGCCAGGTTCACTTTTAAGGGCTTTACCGCCTAAGTGATACGATGTCGGAATCCGAACCCGAGAGGGTAGCCCGTGAGTTGGAGTTGGCAGAGGCGCATGCCAAGGGAGCAACCATGGGCGATCTCAACTTGTTGAAATCATCCATGGATGCCCAATTCCTAAAGATGAACGAATTGCTTCAAGCAATTTTGAAATCTAAGGAAACCTCGAATGCTTCTCTCTCAACCCCACTATCTCCTAAGGAGAAAGGTGATTCCTTCAAGGAATCATCGTCGGGTGAGTCCAAGGAAACGCCTCCGGGTATTTCTGTGGAAAAGGATGGATAGGAAGTTTCCAAACAATGGAAAGAACCAAGGTAACAAGGTGAGGACTTGCTATAATTGTGATGACAAAGGACACTTTGTTGTAGATTGTCCATGGGAGAGGAGAGAAGAGCATGGGGGGAGGCTCGTGGCCAAGCCCAAGGGCAAAGGGCCACTACCCATGAAGAAGAAGCCCTTCTTCAAGAAGAACCAAAAGATTGTTTTGGTGACTCAAGAGGAATATCCCTCCGATGATGAAGATAGTGACAAGGATGACACTCGAAGTGAAGTAGCCGCAATAGCCACTACCTCTACCACTTCATCACTCTTCTCTTCCCCAAATGAGAGCCACATCACCAAGAATGCAAGATGCCTTATGGCTAAGGCATCCGAGGTAAAATTGCCTCCTACTTCTATATCCCATGATCTTGATGATGAAGTTAGTCTTGAAGTAAAACAAGAAATTATTGCTTTTGATGAATTCATGACTAACTTGCAAGGGGTTGGCAAGAAACACTTTGGCTCTCTCATGAGTCGTATAGGTGAGCTTGAGGATGAGCTTGAGCTCAAAGGTGAGATTGAGAGGGAAGATGCCTATGCTAAGGCATCTCTCCAATCTTCTCTAGAGGATGAACAAGAAGCTCATGCTCTTCTCCAAGAGCAACTTAAAACTATTGTGGAGTCTCATAACTCCGATGTTGCCAAACTAACTAAGGATCGTGATCTTTACTTTGCTAGATATAAACTTGTGCAAAATGAAAAGATCGAGTTTGTGGCTGCTCATGCTAGACTAGTGGAAGACTTTGAGTCACTTGACAATGCTCACAAGGCATTGACAAGTGAACATGATCTTCTTACCAAGTCTCATGATCAACTTCAAACTCGGTTGTCAAACCTTCACAAACCTAGCACCTTTACTTCTTCAAATGACCATGCCATTGTTGTTGAGAATGTTGCTAGGGTGAAGTTTGTTCCTTCCATGGCAACTACAGTCAAGACCTCTCTTGATAAGGGTAAGAAGGCACTTGCTACCCCTCTTCATGAGCAAGTGACCCACAAAGGGAAAGAGGGTCTAGGCTATGTTGCCAAGAAGAATAAGAAGACCAAGAAAAAGGCCAAGCCCGCTCTAGCCAAGAAAGATGACATTGCGAGTGGAAGTGTCACAAGGGGCACACCCACTCGTGATGACTTTGCGGGCATATCTAACCCTAACTATGCTCTATATGTTGATTATTATGGAGATGTTTATGCTAGATACATTGGTCCATTTGATGGTTATATTGAGTATGCTATTTGGGTTCCAAAGACCCTTGTTGCTAACCAAAAGGCACCCATTGCAAAATGGGTACCTAAGTCAAAGAATTGATTGTGTGTAGGGCCTTGTTTCCGGCGGATCGAAATGGATAATTGACAGTGGATGCACTAGTCACATGTCCGGAAGCAAGGAGCTTGTAACGGAGTTGAGGCCTAATGATGATCATATAACCGTTACATTTGGCGACAAATCAAAGTCTAAGGTAATGGGACTCGGCAAGGTGGTAGTGGTGCCGGACATCACTCTTGTGAATGTCTTGCTTGTCGAATCCCTAGGTTACAACTTACTCTCGGTTCGTTCTTTAACTAAGTTGGGTTTCTCCGTTCTCTTTGAAAAGGATATGGTTATCCTCTTGCGGAGCAAGTCTCTCAATGTTGCTTTCGTTGGGTACATTGAAAATGAGCTCTATGTGGTTGACTTCTCCGGAGTCACCACTTCTCATACAATGTGCCTATTCGCTAAAGCGGACTTGGGTTGGTTGTGGCACCGCCGCCTAGCCCATGTCAACATGAGAACTTTGCAAAGTCTCCAAAAAGGTGGCCATATCCTAGGACTAAAAGACCATGTTTCTTTCTCGAAGGATCGAATGTGTAGGGCTTGTGTTGAAGGCAAGATGCATGATTCCCCCCATCCAAGCAAAACCATCATTTCATCAAAGAGGGTTTTGGAGCTCCTCCATGTTGACCTCTTTGGTCCTATTCCGGAAGCTAGTCTTGGTGGGAAGAAATATTGCTTGGTTATTGTTGATGATTATTCGAGATACACATGGGTTTTCTTCTTCAAGACGAAGATGGAGACTCAACAAACAATCATCGACTTCTCCAATGAAGCTCAACGTCAACACAATGTCCCAATCTTGGTGATTAGAAGTGACAATGGGTCCGAGTTCAAGAACTATACGTTGAATGAGTTCCTTAGTGAAGAAGGGATTCGTCATCAATATTCCGCTGCGTATACTCCCCAACAAAATGGTGTAGCCGAAAGGAAGAACCGCACTCTCATTGAAATGGCAAGATCGATGATGGCCGAGTTTAAGTCCCCAAACAACTTTTGGGCCGAAGCCGTCAACACCGCTTGTCATTCTTCAAACCGGCTCTTCTTTCGCAAAGGACTCATGAAGACACCCTATGAAGTGCTTACCGGGAACAAGCCCAATATCTCCTACTTCCGAGTCTTTGGTTGTAAGTGTTTTTATCTCATCAAAGGTGCTCGCTTAGGAAAGTTTCATACTAGATCTCTTGAAGGGACATTTGTTGGTTACGGTGCCGAATCCCACACTTATAGAGTCTATGACAAGGCTTCCCGCATTGTCATAGAATCTTGTAGTGTGGTGTTCGATGAGAATGATGGCTCCCTCGTGGAGCAAGTTGGTGTTTCCGATGTAGGTGATGTTCAACCTCAAGATGCTATCCTAAGGATGGGGGTGGGTTTTCACCGTCCCGTCGAAGTATATTATGAAGTTGATCAACAAGGACTAAGCTCTACGCAAGTGGTAGCTACTTCCTCACAGGAAACCCAAGACAACAACACCATGCCCAACATGTCCAACCAAGAAGATGGACAAGAACCTTCAACTGCTCCAGGAATTCCCGGAGAGCCGGAAAATCCGGTTCAGCCTGATGTCGGAAATTCCGGTGGCTCGGAATTTCCGGTTCAAGGTGAACCCGGAATATCCGGTTCTGCTGAAATTTCCGGTGGCAGTTCGCAACAAGGTCAAGATCAACCTACTCCCTCATCTCATGAAGTCACTCCAAGGGTTGATCAAGACCATCAAACCGGTCAAGGCGGAGACAAGAATGATCAAGATGATCAAGTGATTCCCCCCACCTCAAGAAGGGAGATCGAAGTCCGCCGTGTGAATAGAGTTGGCACCTCTCAAGAATTGAGAGCCCTCTCTCTTGACAAGGTTCTTGGAGATGTAAGAAGCAAGGTTTCCACCCGAAGGCAACTAGCAAGCTTTAGTGAGCATCAAGCTCACATCTCCATGGTGGAACCAAAGAAGGTGTTTGAAGCGCTTGAGGATCCGGATTGGCTTGAGGCCATGCACGATGAACTCAACAACTTCAAGCGCAACAAGGTGTGGAAGTTAGTGGAAAGACCCAAAGATTGCCGCAACGTTATCGGCACTAAGTGGATATTCAAGAACAAGCAAGATGAGCATGGCATAGTGGTGAGGAACAAAGCAAGATTGGTGGCTCAAGGCTTCTCCCAAATTGAAGGCATTGACTTTGGAGAGACCTACGCGCCCGTGGCTCGACTCGAGTCCATTCGTATACTTCTTGCCTATGCTTCTCATCATAACTTTAAATTGCAACAAATGGATGTTAAAAGTGCTTTTCTAAATGGTCCACTAAGCGAACTTGTTTATGTTAAGCAACCTCCGGGGTTTGAGGACCCCAAATATCCGAACCATGTCTACAAGTTGGATAAGGCGCTCTATGGCCTTAAACAAGCCCCACGTGCGTGGTATGAGCACCTTAGAGAACTACTTGTAGACCGTGGGTTCCAAGTTGGGGAAATCGACCCCACCCTTTTCACTAAGAAAGTAAATGGAGAACTTTTCATATGTCAATTATATGTGGATGATATTATATTTGGATCTACTAACAAAGCATTTAACGAAGAATTCTCTAAGCTTATGACCGATAGGTTTGAAATGTCCATGATGGGTGAGATGAAGTTCTTCCTCAGATTCGAGATCAAGCAATTGAAGGAAGGGACTTTCATCAACCAAGCAAAGTACATTCAAGACATGCTCAAGAGGTTCGGGTTGCTTGAGCTCAAGGGTGCATCTACTCCAATGCAAACCAAGTGCCACCTTGAGCTCAACCCCAAGGGTAAGGATGTGGATCAAAAGGTATATCGCTCTATGATTGGATCTCTTCTTTACCTTTGTGCATCTAGACCGGATATTGTACTAGCCGTAGGAGTGTGTGCAAGATATCAAGCGGCTCCTAAAGAAAGCCATGATGTGGCGGTCAAGAGAATCTTTCGGTATTTGGCTCATACCCCAACCTATGGATTGTGGTACCCCAAGGATGCTCATTTCACTCTATGCGGGTACTCGGATTCCGATTGGGCAGGAGATCAAGATGATAGGAAGTCCACCTCCGGTGCCTGTCAATTTATTGGGAGGTCATTGGTAAGTTGGTCTTCTAAGAAGCAAAACTGCATATCTCTCTCCACCGCCGAAGCCGAATATGTTGCCGCCGCAAGTTGTTGCACACAATTGCTATGGATGAGGCAAACTTTAAAGGAGTACGGTGTCGATTGCGACAAAGTGCCTCTTCTATGTGACAATGAAAGTGCCATCAAGATAGCATACAACCCGGTGCAACATTCAAGAACCAAGCATATTGAGATCCGCCATCACTTCATTAGAGATCATGTGGCCCGAGGAGACATTGACTTATCTTATGTGGGCACAAGAGATCAATTGGCGGATATCTTCACAAAACCTCTCGAAGAAGGAAGGTTTTGCTATTTGAGGAATGAGCTCAATATCATTGATTCGAGGTCCCTTGCTTGATCTATTGCACACACCCCAAGGACGCGTTAGTACCATATTTTGTCTAGTTGTAGGCATGGACATAGGGGGAGTGCGGTCCTAATACATTGGACCATCCCTCCCCCCATTATGCCGATAGTAAGTGTTCTTTTATCTCTATATTCATTCTTATGTCTAGTGAGCTAAAACGACGAGTAGTGGTTATGTACCCAAGATCTATCTTCGCGGTGACATGCCATACACTCCTACATGGTGGCTTCGGCCACCGCCCTCTTCTTTTGAAGAGTTGGTCTCATTTGGAGTGTTTTTGTTGCCTATTAATTTCTTGTTCATGCTTGTGGGAAATCTACTCAACTTGGCGCTTTATGTTTTGATTTGGTTGTTGTAAGTTGAGTATGATGTACCAATGACAGTTTGGAAATCTATCCCAAGCCTATTCTTACCTAAAAACATTTCTCTCTATTGCACACAAGTCATCCGTTGAAAACTGGGATTTTTGGTTCAGCAGGTCGGAATTTCCGGTTCCTTTTTGGGTCGGAAATTCCGGTGGCTCGGAAATTCCGGTGTAAGTTACACCCGGAATTTTCGGTCGGGCGGTTTGTCCAGAAATTAAAAGGGCAGGCTCGGGGTGATGGGTTCATTCGAACCCATCTTCCACCTCCGACCAGCCCCTCTCCCCAACCGCCGCCCCTGCTCCTCCAAGCCCTCCCGGAGCTTTCCGGCCGGTGGAGACTCTCTCCCTTGGCCAGATCTGGTGCTCCTCCGCCCCGTGGACCTTCTTCTCCAAGCTTTTTGCCCCATGGACGAGGGTAACTCTCCCATTCATTCCTTTTAGTGCTTGCACTTTGGATCTAGATGTGGAGTAGTTTGTTTGCAAATTGCTTGGTTGTAGTGGTCCCTAGTGGTATGCTTACTAGTCTAGATACATTAGATTTGATTTGTATTGGATCGATCTAGTTTTAGACCTAGGACAAACTTCAAACTGCACTGTTTCGACAGACCGGAATTTCCGGTCTGAACTGAACCGGAATTTCCGGTCTGAACTTTTCTGAACTCTGCAGTTTCCAGTTTTTCCAGGTTTAGCTACGTCTGATCAATTCAAATCACCTTTAATGTAACTAGTTTCTCCCCACTGACTTGTGTGTACTTATCTTGTGCTATCCATCTATGCTACCTTCACAGGTGATTCGAGCAGGAGTTCTTCTCCTCCCGAGAGGCTCTCAAGGCTAGTCACTCGAAAGGTTAAGGGCAAAGGTCTTGCATCCTCGAGCTTGTCCCAGTCCAAGAAAGCTGCTGCCTCCTCAAGCAAGCCCGTGTCCAAGAAGAGAAAGAATGTTCCACCCCCTACCCAACGTCAGTCGTACACTCAAATGAGTGCGGTTGACTATGCTCAGTTTCGCCAAGGGGATTGGTACCTTAGGCCAAGGGATGAAGGCCTTACTGATCGCAGTTTCTGGTGCAAGGAACAAGAGGACGTTCTCAAGGACGTCTATTACACTTTGACCAAGCCCATTCGCAAGATGCAGCCATACAACCTTAATGCTCTTCAGAAGAAGACTTCCTTTGCTGAAGCCATCCATATTGTCAAGTGCATGGGTTTGGAGAGGCTTGTGATCACCCGCTGCGACTACAACTCTCAGCTTATCATGCAGTTCTATGCCACTCTCGTGATGAAGGGTGACTCAAAGAAGACTATCAAGTGGATGACTGGAGAAACTTATTGTGAGTCTGACTGGTATGAGTTTGCTAAAGTGTTGGGCTACCGGTTTGATGGCGCCAATCCTCAAGGCTACCGCATGCATCATTCATACAAGCTCAACAAAAGGGACACTGCACATCTCTATGGCGAGGGTGGAGTTCCCGGACTCGCAAGGAACTTGCTCCCCCTCTATGATGTCCTCGTGCGCATTCTCCGGGAGAATCTTGCTCCAAGTGGTGGCAACTTCGACAATGTGGTATCCCCTCTTTGCAACCTTCTTCTTCATGCCCACAACATTGCTATGAGCACCGATGCGAATGCGGATTGGAGTGTGGATGTGATGGACTACATTCACCATGAGATGTATGAGGCAATGATCACCACGGGCACCATTCCCTATGCTCCTTACATAATGAAGCTCATCAAGTCCAAGTTCCCGGAGCATACCTTTAGTGATGATGAGTTGGAGACCCATGACTTCAAGAAGCTTTATGAGAAGAGGAATGTCCCTGCACCCCCCACTGTGCCCACTTCTCGCTCCACGAGGAGTGATTCTTTCATGGGTGATGCTCGCCGGGCTGCTGCTGCTCCTGTCACCTCTGGACATGTCAAGAAGCTGAATTGGTTCCAACGCAACATTCTGTGCATGAACATCGACATTCGCAAGGAGCAATACACTGCTTACAAGGACCGCCGTCAGTCAGCCCACAACCAAGAGCTGATTCTGCACCACGTGTCTGGTTCTCCTGCTCCTGCTGATCTCACTCCTCCGCTCTCTTATGCTCAGTGGAACCAGGGTTCTATGGCTCCGTGGTCTCAGTTTGAGAGTGATCTTGGTGGCAGCTCTTACTCCACTGGACAGGTTTATGAGGATGTCTCGTCTGATGATGATGATGATGAGGATGACGAGGACGAGGACGAGGCGACCCCTTGAGTGGTGCTCTTCATGGGACGTAGCATCGCTCTTCTTCCTTTTTGGCGTTTCGATGCCAAAGGGGGAGAAGTTGATCTATTAGGAACTTCGGGGATTTGCATGGGTTTGGGCACAAGCATGTGCGTTTATCATTTATTTGCGCTTGTGCTCATTTATCTTATTTGTGTTTGTTGAACTATTTTCATTTGCTATTCGTGTGAACTTCGTGTGTATTGAGACTTTCCCCATGCTATCTATGGTAATTATGCTTGAGACTACAAGGTTATTGTGTTGGTATTCTCGTCATATTGTTTATGCACAAGGTATGAAATTCTACCAAGTCTCAAGTTTACCTTGGCTTTATTGTCTCTATATACTTGTATATCATGTGGTCTCCATTGCAAAAATGCTCTTATCTATTGTGCTATCCGTGTGTATTCATATATTCTAGTATGCACATGTTTAGGGGGAGCCATTTTATCTAGAACATGATATAGCATTGAGTGTCATTGCAAATCTTGGTATTGTCATCTAACACCAAAAAGGGGGAGATTGAAAGAACATTTCTTAATCCCTAGTGTTTTGTGTGTTAGTTAACAATACTAATGATGTACTAATCCTAGTGCTAAGTATTTCAGAAAGTGTATGATGAAATATCATATGCATCAAACCCAAAAATGCAAGGAAGAAGCTGTTCTGGAATTATTCCAGGAACCGGAATATTGGAGCCGGAAATTCCCAGGGCCGGAATTTCCGGGTCCCCAGCGCAGCACAAGAAATCGGCTAAGTCAAGATTGAATAACGTCTCTGCATCGAGCCGGAAATTGTGCCCGGAAATTCCCATTCACCGGAATTTCCGGGTGCAACCAGAAGAGCCCAGAAAATCGGCTAAGTCTGGGTTGAAGAACGCTTCTGCCCCGAGCCGGAAATTGTGCCCGGAAATTTCCATTCACCGGAATTTCCGGGTGCACCCAGAGGAGCCCTCCAGAATCGGCTAAGGAAAGAAGTGTTCTCAGTTCTGGCTCTGGCCGGAAATTCTAGCCGGAAATTTCAGTTCACCGGAATTTCCGGGCTGAACCGGAATTTCCGGTTGTGACTTAGACCGGAATTTCCGGGTGTTCGAGCTGCCAACGGCCAGATTTTGGGTGAGGGTATAAATACTCCCTCACTCCCTCAAGAACAGCCAGCTCTCTTACTCTCTCTCTCCTCAACTTCAAGAAAGCTCAAATCATCAAGATCTCCCAATCCCTCCACCCAAATTCGTTGATACTTGGAGGATTGAAGGAGAAGGCCCCGATCTACTACTTCACCGAAGCGATTTGCATTTCCTCCCCATTCACTTGGGGATTTCGTGGCTAGGGTTTCCTTTAGGAAAACCTAGTTCACCATTGTTGCCTTCTTGGTGTTGCCTTGCCCTTTTGTGGTCCTTGACCTGTTGTGGTCATCTTGAGAGCCCCCAATTAAGTTGTGGGTGTGTGCCTCAAGCTTGTTGTAAGGGATTCGATCTCCGCCCCAAAGGGGATCAATAGTGGAAGGTGAACTCGCAACCTTTGTGGTTGAGTTCATCGGAGAAGAAGGTGAGCCTTTGTGGCGTTGTGGTCAACCTGTTGTGGTGACCCACACCTCTCCAACGAGACATACACCCTTGTGGTGGAACTCGGGATTACATCTTCGTCTCCGCGTGCTTCACTTGGTTCCCCTAATCCTTACTCCCTTACTTGCTTGTTTCGCACTTGTATTTATCTTGTATCTTGTTTAATTGCCTAGCTTGTCATTTAGGTAAATTCACCTTAGTTGCATATCTAGAGAATTTACCTTTGTGTTAAGCTTGAATTGAAAAAGAGTTAAAATTTGTAATAGCACCTATTCACCCCCCCTCTAGGTGCCGGATTCCCGTTCAATCGTGTGTAAAATCGTGGGCGGGAGGCGAACCGTTCGACTTTTAGTACCGGGCCGTAACACGAGCCGGTATAAAGCTCCGCTCGCGCGGCCCCGCGCGGCTGTTGCCCTGCCACGGACCATTAGTACCGGCTCGGGTTACGGCCCGGTACTAAAGGTTTCAATTCGACCGGTACTGCTGCCCCTCGCCTGTCCGGCTGCTTGGACCGGTACTAATGAAATATTAATACCGGCCGCAAACTGGTGCGGGACTAAAAGTCTGGACCAAAGATCCGTTTTCTACTAGTGCCCTAATCACAGTTATCGATTTGCTTTAAAATTCATGCAACGATGTTTTCCTTTCCGGAGCATTTCTCATAATAATAACATATACTAACCATGGAACTTGTGTTTTAAAAAAAAGAGAGTATTTTCGAAGTACCATGACAAAAGTGACACGGTCGACAAGTTTAAGGACCATCCATGCATTTTACTCTTCAGGAAAAAGTAGAGTAGAAAACAGTTCCTGAAACTGGAAGGCAACGGCTTGGGGTGATCTCCTTTATCCCCTCTTTTCCTCCATGGACTGGAGTTCACTTCTGGTTCCGCCGCGACTCCTTGTGGTCGGCCACCACTAGGCCCCGGCCGCTCGGATCCGCCACGAGACAACAGGGGTTCGCTTCCAATGCGGCCCCCCTTCCGTTTTCTTGGGCTCGAATCGGGATTCCACGAGCTCACTCCCTCAGCTTTCTAGGGATTTTGCTAGGGTTCTTCCGTTCAAGCCGAAACCTTTTTATTTTTATTTTTTGCTTGTTTCTTAGTTTCGTTGCGTTTCCCCCCACGAAATCGGTGTTTTTCTCAGCTTGTTGCGTGGGGAATCGGGGGTAAAAAGCTGCGTTTTTAGTGCGGTTTCGAGGTGCGACTTTTTTTTTGTTCTTCTTCAGTTCTTGATGGGTTTAGTTTAGGGTTCTTGCTCTGTTTGTGAGCCTTTCGATCTCATCGGATTTGATCTGCTAGCTTAACTCTCTTACTCCAAGGAACCAAATCGCAGATCAAATCGAAGTCCTAGACCACCCAGAATTCGTGAATTTTGTTTGGCAGCTTGTTGCCGGAGAGGCTTCAGAATCATCACCGATTCTAAATTTTAGCTCTCCTTTGGTCTCCAGTAGCTCCAAATTTGACCAATTCCTTCCTTTTGGCATCATCCCCCAACTACATAACTATGGCCGCCACTTCCTCAGAGCCGCCCATGGTGGAGCAAGTGATTACCGAGTTCTTTGCCAAGAGCCTCCACATCATCCTGGAGTCACGCTCGCCCTACGAATCATCCCGCAGCTTCACGCGGCCTTCGCCGCCGTCCTCATCGCTGTCTGGCAGCCAGCCTCGTGACCGGTGGTTCAACCTCGCTCTCCGGGATTGCCCAGCCGCACTTGAGAACTTCGACCTGTGGAGGCAGAGCAATCTTGAGCCATTGGTTATTGATATTGTGATGATGCACCGTGACAATACCAACACTACCAGTACCGAGGGTGGCAAGACCATAGAGAGGTGGGTGATACAGTATGAAACAAGCAAGTCTGGCAGTGGCAATGGTAATGGCAGCAAGAACAACAGCAGGAAGTCTAGGAACAGCTCAGCTGAGGATCATAGCTTGTACAGGAGTACATACAAGGGCTCAACAGTGTTATTCCGGTCACTGCATCTGGTTGTCAGGCTCTTGCCAGCGTACAATCTCTTCAGGGAGCTGAATTCATCTGGGAGAATCCGTCCACTGAACCTGACACACAAGATATCATCATTTGCCGAGCCGTTCACCCGGGCAGAGGATGCTGAGATGAAGCACTATGCATTTTCTCCAATTGAAACTCTGTTTGGCTGTCTGAGCTTGTCAGTTTCTTATGTGCCAGTGCTGGAGGTTGTGGCCGCACCTGAGCGAACCACACCCATGCCAGCTGAGATTATAACAGATTACGTTGGGAGCCCCACAACAGACTTTCTCAGAAAGTTCAGTTCCCTGCCTTCTGATGGCATTGCACCTGCTTGTGCTGCAATGACCAGACGCCACAGTTGGAGTATCGACCATGGAGCTAGACCTTCAGCATCACCATCTCCTTCTTCCATGCATACAGAACCCTGTGGACGCCTGCAGCCACATGTGCTTTTGCATGAGAATCCTCCCAAAACATGTTCACATCCACATAGCGCATTATCCTCTGGGAAGAAAAATACCACAGGATTGGAAGAATGCTATCCGTCACCGACCTTGTCACCATCAACTAGCTACCCCAAAAATCATTTGTTCCGATATGAGAGTGCTCCTGTAGTTATTCCCACTGTGAGGGATGGTGGAGTAGGCAGTGGACTGCCCCCTTCTCCATCCTTGAAGGGTAAACACCAGTCATCTCAAAATTACCTGACAGCATCTCCTGACGGTAACTCAAACGTGAGGAAGGATTTGGTCAGGTTTGGTGAATTTGAGAATAACAAGGCCTTGCAAAAGGTAATCACATAGCTATTTTTTGACCTTCTCAAGTAATATGTGTAGCTTGCTAAAGCAAACTGTACTATCATTATGAGGTTCTGGTTCGGATCCACCTGATTCTTTTTACTGATGAATTTTCTGGTTATTTCAATTGATGTAGGTTCTCTCTTTTGGTAAAGATGATTTGGGATATTTTCATGGACTGAAGTTGACTCGGACCTCAAGCAAACTTGTTATCACAGATGAATTGGATGAGAGGGAGTTGGTATTTGCATGGGAAGATAGAGATATCATCATTGATCAACTTAATAGGTAATCTTGGTCTCCTGCTTTGCGAAAATCTGTATGGTTTGTGGCATTGTGCTACAACACCTAACTTTTAAAGCTATTTGCTTGTAGTTATTGCACGCATTTGCTCGTGAAAATCTGTGTGGTTTGTGTGAGCATACAGATATCTGTATGATGTCTGTATGAAATAGTAGCTCAATTGCGATAAAACATAGCTTATCCTAATCTGGCAGTTACAGGGCAGTCCTTCAATTTTTTTTTCTTTCCTTTAGTTAGCACAGGGTTATGTAGTCAGTTCATGTGCCCTAGAAAGCTGTTTGTCCCAAGATAAGAAGGAAACACTATAATTCTTACTACACTTTCAGGTCTATCACATCTTTGTTGCACTTATAGCATATTCAACTGAAGTTGCAAATTTGTTTAATTTTATATTGGTATTGTCTTAAACTCTTAATGAGAGGGAGGTATGTTTGCTTACTAATTTAGTTGCTCAGTGGCTACAAATTTGCTTGTATTATGTTGTAGAAGCCAGAACTTAAGCTTTTTTTCCTCATATTAATTGGCAATATATTACAGAGGGTTCTTTATTTCATGGTTCTTTCTATGGATTGAACTCATCTTGTTCTCTCTATGATCAAGATAAGGTAGCTGACCACCTGTAATATCTGTAGTTCATAAATGTTTGCATCTTTAATTACCTGGGCTATTGCCTTTGTTAAAAAATGAAACTATCCTTTTATGTCGGAGACTGAACACAGAATACTACTGTTCACCTTTCTTAATACATGAAATGACTGTTGAGAGACTGAATTGTAATATTTCCAAGTTTTCTCCTCCTAGCTCTGTTCTCAATGCTACTGTTATTCCTAACTTCCTTTTTTTCCTATGTTAGCTCAATTCTCACTTATCCTTGTTGCTCAGTGCTCAGTATATTGTATGTACTGTTTTCATACAAACATATAAATTGTGATATGGGGTGACTGAGTGTACATGAAAAATCAGCAACAGCCTATGCCTCTAGTTTTCTCCAGTAATTGATAAAAGTGCAGTAGGAGAGTTTCTTGGCAAACAGTCGGATGTATAGGTTGAGCTGTGTGGGGGCTGGGACTTGAAAATTACTACCTCCGATCCATAATAAGTGTTTCTGTTTTGAATTAACCCCAGTTCAAAACTGCGACAATGTTTTTTTTGTATCGGAGGGAGTACATAACCTGGGAGGAGGGGAGCCATTCAGAAAACTGAGGGAAGGCAAGATTAAACATTAAAGTGGCTAGGCATCTTTTAAGAAATTGTTGCTAATTTGGTATGGATTTTGTGAAACAGACCTGATAAGTGATACCTCATCTTGATCTTAGCTGGGAGCTAAACATGTAAAGCTGGCTGCCTATCCTACCCTAGGTCCATCCAATATAGGCCAATCCCCAATCCCTGGTTTGTGTCAGAGTCTGGATTGATTTTTGTGAAGTTCTGTGTGGTGTATATAAGAATGGGCAGCTTGAAACGAGGGCATATGTTCTTGTATGTAAAACTGGGCTCTTCTAGGATTCGCTAATCCAGTAGGTACACACTCAAAGAATAAATAGCATGTGTACCCTAAATTTAACCCTGTGAAAATGAAAATATTAGTAATATTTAGGGAACATGAGAGGACTTCTATCGATAAAGCATAAAAGTGAAGGTCGGTTCCTATTTGCAGACCACCAGTTGTACTGAATCGATATAAGCATATAGCCTCAAATGCTCATATATGGCTAGCCACTGGAATTTCACCGTAGCTTATCCTTTTCATCCGATATTTTTTTCTTCATTCCCTAATTTTTCTTGGGATTTGATCCTGAATCCTAATGGTTGAATAAGTGTCGGCCAAATTGTAAGTCGTCAAACAATATCTAGAAGGTTACTCTTTGGTATGATAAATTGCTCCTTATATTTAGTTTGCCGTTTTATTATTAGCTATTCTTTGTAGCAATTGTAAGTTTTTTAGCTAAGCAAGAAGGTTATGGAAGGTAAACTTATTCCACGTTCACCTGATTTAACTGTTTGCTGTTAACCTAATAAAATAATGTTGGGATAAATTGACTACTATGCATTTCCCCCCCTTTTATCCAGCGGCCTTACAGAAAGAGCAGTTTGATGCTATTGATGTTAGTTGACAAGTACACGGGGGGCATGCCCAATAGACTTTTTCGATTCTTCAGATATTCACCTTTTTTATTCATATAAACTAAACTCTAATTTTTTTTCAGGGCTTGTATCTCGGATAGGGGGTGCCAAGTGACTAACCAGGATTCTAGAGGCTCGGTGACGAGGAATCCAGCTGCAGGCATCGGAGCTCTTGTGCGCATGCTCAAGACGGCCCCTGGCCTCAGGGAAAGCCGACCGTCAATCGCAGCTCCTCCCCCAGTTCCTCAAGAATCTTTGGTTCAGAGGGTCATGATCGAGGAACATGGCGACGCCACATCGAGTTCTGATTTGCTCCAATCAAAGACGGCAGCGGATGCGCTGGAGGAGCTGAAGAAATACAAGGCGATCAGAGAATCGATACTGAATCGGACGAAAGCGCTGCCCCAGGACCCCAGGACAGGGGAGAAACCCGCGGATGTAGATCCTTAGCATACAGTATGATGACGAAAAGACTTGTGTGTACATATGTAGTGTAAGCTAGCTGCCCATACTTTAGTAGCTGGTAGCTGCTAGAATGTGGCCAAAATCTATATGTATAAGTAACTAAGTAATGTGACATACATATGAAATATCCATCTATCCATCCAGCTGCTCTGAGATGAAGACCCATTTATGGGTTTTTTGTAAAGTTGAATTCTGATATGTTTAGCTGCTCAATACTACTTTGAACCAAAAGTTATGGTATTTCACATTCTCTTCTCTTTTTTGATTAAAAGACGCCGCAAGTTGATAGGTTAATAAATATTGTAGTACCAGTTTTTTTTAATAATATTATTTAATTTGTTTTTGTTCGTAGTCACTGCGTCTCAATTTTTCATAGATGTGCAGGCAACACTGCTTGACCTCTGGCTCTGTGACTGAAAGATACAAAATCTGTTTGCGTCGGTATCAAATCTGCTGTTTGCGTCGGTATCAAATCTTCATACAGGTTACTCAACAAGTTGGTGTTCATACAGTACTGCATGTCCGGGCAACTCCGAGCCGATCTGTCTATCCGTTTGTGAGCGCCAAGAGAGAGATCTGGTCCAGTTGAATTCGGATGCGATCCTGACTTGATTTGGTGTTCATACGTCGAGACGGAAACGGGTGCTAGAATCTTTTTTCTATCGGACGCAAGTAATAGGTCTCTGTTAGCGCACTAATCACGATTGAAAACCTTATTAGGTTCGGACCAGGAGACAGTCACCGACTGCTCTATGTATAGTAGCTAGTTGATCTGCTATATATACTCCTGTGTGTTACCCCTGTAAACCAATTAAACGACATCGAGCAAGCTTGTACGTGCCGCAAGTACGAGCGCGCGTCGCATCAGCAACTCGACTCGCTCTTCCGCCGTCAAGTTGGGAAGTCCTACGAGGCCAGCAAGATGGTCTCCGCCGACTTGATCCGCAACGTCGTCGGCATCGTCGGCAACGTCATCTCCTTCGGGCTCTTCCTCGCGCCGGTGAAGACGTTCTGGACGATCCGCAAGAAGAAGGACGTGGAGGAGTTCAGTCCGGACCCATACCTCGCCACGCTGCTCAACTGCATGCTCTGGGTCTTCTATGGCCTCCCCTTCGTCCACCCTAACAGCATGCTCGTCGTCACCATCAACGGAATCGGGCTTGCCATCGAGGCCATCTACCTCAGTATCTACTTCTTCTACGCGCCCAACAAGAAGCGCCTCAGGGTGCTCGCCGTGCTCGGCATCGAGGCCGTCTTCATGGTGGCCTTGGCCCTCGGCGTGCTCCTCGGCGCCCACACGCACCACGCGCGCTCCATGATCGTCGGCATCCTCTGCGTCATTGCCGGCACGGCCATGTACGCCTCCCCGCTCACCGTCATGAATCAAGTGATCAGGACAAAGAGCGTGGAGTACATGCCCGTCTACCTCTCGTTCGTGGGCTTGATCAATGGATTATGCTGGACGGCCTACGCTCTCATCAAGTTCGACCTCTTCATCACCATCCCCAATGGCCTTGGTGTGCTACTCAGCATCCTCCAGCTCGTCATCTACTTATGTTACCGCAAGTCTACCCCCAAGAAGGAGAAGAACGTCGAGCTGCCTACCGTCCTCCCCAAGTCTGACAACGCCATTAGCGGCGGCAACATCTCCATCACCGTGGAGCAATAAGCGTAGAAGCACATCCGGCGTAGTTCGTTCTCCAGCTTCAGCTGCATGCATAAGTGACTTTAATTAGTTTGTTATATATGGGTAGTGGTATTTTGTTCAGACATTATGTTCTACTTGTAAGTGGCGTACGTTAGTTTTCAGTTATTTCATAACCGTGTCTTTAGTTTGTCAGCCATTGTCTTCTTCTTATTCTTGTTTGTGTACATATTATGATTCCGCTTTGTTCATGTTGTGCTCTTATGCAAATCTTATCTTGATCGAGAAGAGGACGTCGTTTGGTGGACGACTTTTAAAACAATAACCCCTATTTTTTTAAGAATATTTTGTTTGGATGCATGGAAATCATATGTACATATTTGTCCCAAATATATTTTCATCATAAAAACAAATTTGTTAGGTTTGAAAATTATAGTATTGTTATCGAAACTTTTGGTCAAAGTTAAATATTGAAGACCTTTCCAATGTCTAATAATACATGAAGTATTTGGGAACAGGATGTAGAGCCACACTGTTGAAAACATGTTCAACCATGTTTGTGATGAACACGTGAAATGTCTATTTAGGAGACAAATCTATACCTAACCTAATAATAAAGGAAGCAACGCTTCTCTCTTCGTTCGTCGTTTCTGTTAAAAATTTCGTCCGACATTTTTGTGGACGGTTTTGCCCCTATCAGATTGAGATACTTACCCACCACTGCAACCGATAAGTGAAAAAAAGTTTCGCCAAAAAAGAAAAGGCATCGCCGCCTGTGTTTCCTCCTCCACCAGAATGACTGCTGGAACACGGTTTCTATGGGGAGCAGCTTTACGACGGCGGACAGCCACGCCGCCCACCGCAATAGACAGCGCAAAAAAACCCGGCCATACCTTGGTTCATTATGCCAAACCTACTCTTAGTAAAAAAAAGATACAGCCTCCCCAATCGATTGACTGCCGTCTTGACGACATCATCCGCGCCCCTCCGGAGACCCTTGTCCTTATGTTGCGCGGCGTCTCTGCCTCCGGGAAGCTCTTGCAGCCGCCGGTGCCCTGTACCTCGTGCTTATTTCGCCGCAGCAGCGGCTTCCTCTTAGAGCAGCCTCTCGATGGGCCAAGTTTGGGAGTTGTCGAACTGCGGGCTGTTTGGATCGGAGCCTCTGCCTGACCCGCCGGCCGTGTTGGAGAAGAAGGGCAGGCCGTCAGTACTCTCCCTCAGACGCCGCTGCTTCTTACACGTTCATCTAGGCGATGTAAGCGCCGGCCGATGTGGTGTTAATTTGGTCTGTATCGCCCGTGCCGTTCAACACATGCGGGTAGCAAGAGTCGTCAATCCCAAATCCTCTAGAACAATATCCTGTCAAAACTGTTTGCACCATACTGAGGTGAACACTTTGTTTAATGGTGACCACTTTAGGATGATTTACGCACCACAATTTTTTGTTAGTATCCGTCGAATAGAAGTGTAGTACGTTGACCAATACTATGTTGTGCTATATCAGTGTGGTTGTCGTTGGGCTGCTACGACTGATTCCTGAACAATGTTTGTCGAAATATGCAAAGAACATGCTACCACCGAGGAAGGGCTGCTGCAACCAGATGTGTACCGTGAAAGCTCGATCAGGGCCTATTTCTTTTTAAAAATCTTTTTGGTGGAAACGTTTTAGCAGCATTCAGATGCCCTTTTGTTTTTGTTCAGACACGGATAATTTGTAGAGAATTTAGTGCAAAATCTTCATCCACGTTCTCCTTGACTTGGGGGGGATTTGTATAGAAAATCATGGAGATGAATTGCCATGCTGATTTGGTGGTGAATCAGCTTAATAGATCGTCCAGTTTGATGTTAGCTTTTGTGTCTTGGACTCTTGGTTCTTGATCCAACGTGAACGTAATCAAGTTTAAAGACTGTTTTTTTCTTTCTTTCTGAAAACGTTTAACCTTGAAGGGTCACTTTTGTTGTTGTCTTAATTAAGTCCAAATTCACAAAAGACCAATGCTGGTTTCTGAAATTTATGGCATCAAATGTAAAGGTGGGAGCATGAAACGTGTTATTTACGCACATACTTGTACTAGCCAAGTTTGTCGTGGTTCTCTGAGCCCATGAGGAAGTCGGGATTTAAATTACTTATCGGAGGGACAATTGGTATTTTTTGTTTTATGAATGTCATCATGTTTGACACGTTTGTCTAAATTGGAATAATTTTGAATGGTATATTGTCTGGATCACGAATTCTAAGAGATAAGAAAAATACACATTTTCAGATTTTTGTTCTATCCCGTTGCAACGCACGGGCACAGTTACTAGTCTATACCTAATACGAATAATAGAAGGATGCAAATTACTTCGCTCCCAAAAGGTCTATGCTCTTCCTTATTGGAGATACCACATTCTTGGCACAAAGATGCCGATTCAATCAGTACAGCCCTCTAGCTCGCTTTCATTATCATCTATGGTCTGTGGTCCAGAGTCAAACCCAACCTTTCAATCCATGAAGTTTGTGCCTTGAACTTCATAACGATAGATCTGTATTACCACTGTTTCATGTTTCTTTAGATGTGTTAATTTGTAGCCAACTCAATTTCTCATAGATGTACAAGCAATGCTTGCAATCCATCCACACAAGATATCCATACAGAAGTCCAATGTAACAAATGATGCCATAGCAGGCCTGATGCAAAAGATATGCACAAAAACAGTGAACTACACAAAGACTGAATTCTAATATTGCGGTTTGCCTGTAAATGCCAGGAGTTCACTAACGCAATGTGAAATCAGGACGTAAAAAGCATAATGGAAAAAAAAAATACTATAACTATTGCAACATCTTGATGTGCCTGGAATCAGAACTCACTGTTTATTACAGCAAACCTTTTTAACAAAATTTGTTGAAGCCATTCTTATGTTCTATTTTTGTTCTTGGAGAACGCACGGTTGTTTCTATTTCCCGCATCAATCTGTATCTGCATCGGTTGCCAGCTGCTACTTGGACCCACATGGCAGATCCTCCAAAGCGCAGCTGGTTAAACCGAACTCTTTCACCATCGGGTTGAAGCGCACCCAAACCCTCGCCGCCCGCCTCCACCGCAGCAGCAACCATGTCGGCGCCGTCGCGGAGGCTGGTGGACGACCTCGTCGTCGAGATCCTCCTCCGTCTGCCGACGGACGACCCCTCGTGCCTCGCGCGCGCCTCCGTCGTATGTAAACCCTGGCGTCGCCTCCTCTCCGACCCCGCCTTCCGACGCCGCTACCGCGAGTTCCACGGGACGCCTCCGCTGCTGGGATACCTCCACGTGCTGAAGGGGGACGAGCCCTACTACTCTCGCTTCGTCTCCACCTCCGCCATCCGTCCCGCAGGCCGCGATTTCTCCGAGTGGCTCGTGCTCGACTGCCGCCACGGCCGCGCCCTATTCGCCGCCTCAAGCCCCGACGCCCCGGGAGCCATCCACCTGGTCGTGTGGGACCCCATCACCAACGAGCAGCGCCGCCTGCCCAGTCCCTGGACCTCGCCGGAACTCGTCAGCCACAAGTTTAATGCGGCCGTGCTCTGCGCCGCGGAAGGTTGCGACCACATCGACTGCCACACGGGCCCGTTCCGTGTGGTCTTCGTCGTCACCTCTGCTACCCCGGCCCTCCAGACCACCATCTCTGCCTGCGTCTACTTGTCGGAGTCTGGAGCGTGGAGCGAGAGCACCAACTCTGTTCACCAGGCCTATGATTTCATCGACATGACGCCCAGCGTCCTTGTGGGAGATGCACTCTACTTCAGCTTCGGGAGGAAAGTACATCCTTGAGTACCAACTAAGTGCGCCGCATCTATCGGTGATCGCCACGCCGCCCGGTTCCCCTGGCACATGCTTAGTCATCATCAAGGCTGAGGATGGTCTGCTGAATTTCGTCCATGTAGATGCTTTTAGCATCTATTTCTGGTCAATGGAAGTGGATGCCAGCGGAATTCCGACGTGGGTTCAGAGCAGGACCATCCAGCTCGAGGCGCTCCTCCCTCAGGATGCTCTCCCAAACCTATTAAAATCTCCATGGATATATGTCTGGCTGGACGCGAGCTGGCTCGGTCCAACTCGGGGCGAGCCAGCAAAAAGCTCGAGCCAAAAATGGCGAGCCTCGGGCCGGCTCGTTCCGCTGGCGAGCCATGGAATGGAGCTCGGCCCGAGCTCGGCGAAAGCTCGGTGCAGCTCGGATTAGCCCGCGAGCCACGCGTGGTGTATCACTGACAGGTGGGGCCGGTCTTCTCCGGCAACGGGCGACCATGGACGGCGGCGCAATGGAGCTTCCTCGCGGCGGCAGAGCACGAATTGGAGGTCCGCGAGGACGGATTCGAGGACGACGAGGCGGCGGAGCACGATTCGAGGTCGACGAGGACGGATTCACCGAGGACGATTCGAGGACGAGGTCGACGAGGACGGATTCCTGGCGGCGGCGTGACTGCGAGGAAGACACTGGCGAGGAAGACGACTCTGACGACCTAATTTCACGGGCCAGCGAGCTGGACCGAGCCGGCCCGAGCTCGCCGCGGGCCAGCTTTGAGAGCTCGGCTCGGTCAATTTTCCCAGCGGGCCGAGCCTGGAAAGCTCGGGCCGAGCCCAAAAGCTCGAGCTGGAGCGTCCAGCCTGAGATATATGTGAGTGGCTTCGTCGAGGGCACTGATAGTCTGATACCATCTTTGTGCACATATCTGGTGAGGTGTATATGCTCCAACTCAAATCAAGGCGGGTCAAAAAGATGGCCATCAAGTGGGGGAGGCTATATCCCTTCACTGGCTTCGGCATTCCGGGTATGGCTATGTTCCCTGATCAGTTTTTGTTACTAATGTCCATACTGTAAGTTACACGTTTCTACTTTCTAGGTAACAATATACAAATGTACACAACTTGAGCTTAAACTGTTTTTACCTCAGATCTTTGGTCAAATTTGTACTCGGGCTTCTGTTTGTGATGCCCTGTTCATCTAGACGAAATATAGCTCCTTCCTTTTAGTGATTTTTTATCATCTAGGGATAGTGTGGGGTCGGTCTTGTGGATGAGTTTTGTTGGACTAGCAGTTATTTGTTGGTCTTGTTTGTTACTAATGATTTATTACTGGCATGGGGACTTTTACGTAGAGTTGTGGATGATAATTTAAAATTTGTTGGGTTAGCAGCGATTTGTTGGTCTTGTGGTTGGTGGGATGCAAATGTATACTGAGGGCACACTTCTAATGTTAATTTCGTTTTTTGGCATTTCTGCAGCAATTCAAGTGACTTCTATGTGTGAGGGATCAAGCGATGGTGCTTGAAGTGCATCACAAACACAAGGTGTTCCGAGTCAAGCAGGAATTCGTCGTGGTGTTTGCAGATGGCATACATGGAATATTGTGGCAATACTACTCTTTAGGGTCTTTGAATCATTTAGTGGTGCAGCAGCTCTTGAGGATACCAGAGGTTTCGTGGTTGCATTATCTTCGTCCTTCGTGTACAGTGTTGAGTACGCTTTCCAACCTCTGTTTTGTAAACCTGCGGGACAATTTGCCTCATTGGTGTGAATGTTGAACTATAGTATGGTCGTAAGATCATGATAACAGAAGATTGCCATCGCCTTTGAGTTTAAGGTAGTCCATGCATGAGTGTTATTCACCCTTGTTCACATGTTGCTGACCTTCATCATCATTGATCAACTTAGCAGGTACTCTTGCTCAATCTCTTTATTCAAAACATATATGATTTCTGATATTGTGCCCATGAGACGCGAATGTTTCCAATGTTGCTTGTGGATTCGTCTAATGCCTGTCGCATCATCATGTGTTCATGAGAGCTTCTGGTTTGTTTGTGTATGATATAGTGGCTCAGTAGTGAAAAAATGTCGTCTTAGTTATCTTGCAGTGATGGGGCAGTCCTTTTGTTTTAGTACTACTTTGTCAGGTGATATCTAGATGTGAAGTACTGCTTTTCGAAAAAAAGATGTGAAGTACTGAACCTGGTGTAGGGTTTTATTAGACATAAGTTTTAGCTATTCTATAACCATCTATTGGTGCAATGGAATTTACCATGTCCGACCTTCGTGAAGTGATAATGATTACCAAATAAGTGCACATTAATGAGAATCAAGCTGCAGTAGTTAGTTCAGGCTGCGTAGAAATGCTAGTTTTTCAATGATCTTTCAGGTTTATGAGCTTTTCATTGTTTCGATTAAACCGAAAAAGCTACAACGTTAGCATTTTATTTATGTTAGACGAGTCAAAACTCAAAGCAGTTCTTTTCCTGATAAGGTTAGCAATATATTAACAGATAACTCCTTGTATTTATAATATGTTAATGTATATTCCACTGCAATACTCCTACTATGTTTCAAATGTAACCATGCTCTCTGCACTAGTCTAAAGGGTGAATAGAGAAGAAGGGATAATTACTCATTGGCTCATTGTCATCCATCTTCATTCAAATGAATATACTTTCTATAGAATTTAGTAGTAGCATCTTCAAGTTTTCCCGTATTTGCTTTGCACCTTGTAGTTTGTTATTTATCTATGGTTGGTTTGGTTATTTTTCTTCTTCCTGTAGCGTAGTTGCTTACATTTATATTGTGTGGAGAACAACTTTTGGCTATTTTATCTCATATAGATGCAACATGTACGTTCCATATAGGATACGACCATACATAATTATTCCTATCATATAATCTAGCTCCCAGTGTGCTAGACAAATTCGTGATACCAAAGACACTCTAGTTTCCTTCAGCAATGGATATAAATGTCGCACTGTAATTTTAAACTAACTATTTGGATTTAGGTGGTTGGGCTGTTGGGGGTGTGATGTTGATGACTTGAAGCTCCTGGGAAGAGGAGAGCAATACGGAGAAGAGTAGGGTGTTTGACAATAAAAATCATTTTTTTAGATAACAGATGTTTTTTTTTTGAACGAAGGCAAAAGCTTTGCCTTTTATAACAGATGTAATAAAAATCATTTTTTTAGATAACAGATGTTTAAACATCCAGCTTTAAATTAATAAATCCATATGGCAGAGTTTACAATGATGCTGACGAACAACTTACAAGACGAAGATTACAAGTAAAAAACATCAGCTTGCTGATCTCGAAACCCTTCTACACGGATGAAAACTTGGAGCCAAGCGAGTCGAAATATAGCCAGTCAAGCAGTAAGAGCATGCCATCACCTACTCCAGAGCAGCTCGTAGCACGAATACGGCAACACCCACACCAATCCACTTCCGAAAGGGAGACATGCTCCCTCGTCCTTGATCGAAGGACGCTGCACCATCGGCCGGTGGAGATGCTCACCTTGAGCTTGGGCAGGTACTGAAACACAAGGCATCGTGGGAGGCTCCAACCACGGCTGCCCTGGCAGAACAAGCAAACAATGACCGCCCTATCCAACGCGGAAAATCTTGTACCTATCGGCACAAGATTCACCATTGATTCGTACCCTAAGATCCGTGCCCCAGACCAAACATGTATGAAGGACATGAATCAATGGTGGATCTTGTGCCGGTAGGTACCGGTTCCTGTAAAAATACATCCCCCGCCCCATCGCTAATGATCCCAGGTTCCACTACACAGGAGAAGAAGCTTCGGCTCTTGGGGGCACGCTGCGCTGTACTTTAACGTATTAGTGTACGGACGTTGCACCAGTACACATGAAAATATGCGTAGCCCACTGCACGTGAAAGTACACGTAGTGCACCGGTAAGTACACATGCACTACATTTGGAAGTACAATTAGTGCACAGGTAAGTACAAAACGCACTGTAGTTGGCAAGCGGTGAGCAGCATGTCGCACTTCCAAGTACATTTGAGACCCGAGGCTCAGATGAGCCCGGCTTTAAATTAATGAAGCCAACAACCCAACAAAGTTCGTACAAAACTGACAAGGCCGGCAATACCGAGCACGCAGGCTCGAAACGAAAGATACAATGTCCGCAACACGAGCAGACAAAGGGAAGGTGGATACTACGGCTAAAAGCAGGCACAACTACTCTAAAGGGGTAGACACACACCTAAAAAGAGTCAATGTCCCTCAAGACATCTAAAGACTCGACACCTGGTCCCACAAGACACAGGGAGATAGCAGGGGAGAAAAACAAGGAGGTAGGGACTCATCCCGGCACCTCCTTTATGCGGGTATAGAGCGAACGAATCCTGCCAATCGTCAGCTCCAGCACCCCTCGGTCTTCACTCCTAGCCACTGGTTTCCATACCTGCATAAACATAGAGAGTTTGTATAGGCCGTCAGCAGCCTGAGTGGGCAAGGTGCCCTCGATCGTGCACTTGTTCCTAATCGTCCAGAGCGTCCAGACTAAGGCGGCGCAAGCTGTCCAAAGGATCCGTCTCGTCTGACCTGTGCATTTACGCACGTCACGATACACGTCTGCAAAACAGACGGGGTTCCAGCCACAACCCAGCAGCTCGCGAACTGCGCTCCACATGAACCTTGCCAAAGGGCATGTGAAGAAAATGTGGTTTGTGTCCTCATGGTCTCCACAAAGAGCACAACGCCCCGTGGAGGGACCCTGCCTCCTACGGATGTTATCATTGGATGGGAGGCGTTTCCTGATCAACTGCCAAAGGAAGATCCTAATCTTGCGGGGGGGGGGGGGGGGGGGGGGCTCAAATCCTCCAGATTTCCAAGAAATGCTGGCAAGGCGCACCCTGGCACAGTTTCTTATAGAGTGACCTGACTGTAAACCACCCCGAAGGTTCCAGTGCCCAAGTAATCCGGTCCTGCTCAGGGGATAGGCGGATCCCCTCCAAGTCTCGTCTGAGGTTGTCCCACATGGCAGTCTCAGCGAAGCCAAAAGCGCGGCGCCAAGGGATGTCCCACTGACCCTGGCTCATTGCCTGGGCAATGGAGGCCTCCGGTTCTGCACAAATGGCAAAAAGCTCCGGGTATCTATCGCAAAGGGGGTTAGGGCCCACCCACCAATCAAGCCAGAGCCTGGTCGATGTCCCTTTGCCCACCTGATGCTTCGCTCCCAAGCGGAAAACATCTTTGACTTTCTGGATGGATTTCCAGAATTGTGAGCCAAGCGTATGGTTATCTACCAATAAGTCTTTGTGGCGGAGATATTTGTTGCGTAGAATGTCGGCCCACGAGCCTTGTTCTCCCGCATACAGTCTCCAGATCCACTTGGCCATAAGGCAAAGGTTCATACGCTTGGTGTCCATAACCCCCAAGCCCCGCAAGGCTTTGGGCAAACATATATCTGCCCACCGCACCCAATGATATTTGCGTTTGTTCGCTCTGTCACCCCAGTAAAATCGGGCACGGTGTGTGTTCATGGCTTGATGCGTACCATTTCCCAGGAGGCAAACCCCCATAGCGTGGAGTGGGAGGCTCGAGAGGCATGTGTCCACCAAGGTGAGTCTAGCAGCTGAGGACATGAGTTTGCCCATCCAAGGTTCGGCGCGCTTGCCAACCTTCCTCGGTAGCGGACCCCAATCCGCTGCCGTAAGCGCCCTGTCACTAATGGGGAGGCCCAAGTACGTGAAAGGGAAGGATCCTAACTTGCAATTAAGCATGTTAGCAATCCGCTGCTGTTCGTCCGGCGAGTCCCCCAAGACCATGACTTCGCTCTTGTGGAAATTGATCCTGAGCCCCGACATGCTTTGAAAACATAGGAGAATGAATTTGAGATTAGCAATGGCCAGGTCGTCGGGCTGGATCATGATGATCGTATCATCCGCGTATTGCAAGTGTGATACCCCCCCAGGTACCAGATCAGGGACAAGTCCACAAATATGTCCCCTCCTCTTGGCTGCCTCAAGCACAGCCGCGGGGGCCTCTACCACGTAATCAAAAAGTAGAGGGGAGAGCGGGTCGCCTTGCCGGACACCCCGTCCATTCCTGAAGAAGTTGCCAACTTCACCATTGATGGTGATGGCAGTCTGGCCCCCCGAGACCAACCCCATAGCTCTATGAACCCACCCAGGGTTGAAGCCTTTTCTAAGTAGAACCTCGCGAAGGAAAGGCCACCTCACGCGGTCATAAGCTTTCTCGAAATTAAGTTTCAAGAAAACACCCCCAAGTTTCTTAGTCTTGACCTCGTGCACAATTTCCTGAAGGGAGAGAACCCCCTCATGGATGTGCCTACCCTTGATGAAAGCAGATTGAGTTCTGCTAATCATGCGGTGAGCTATCGGGGTAAGGCGAAGGGCGTAGGCTTTGGCCACAAACTTGAAGATCACATTGATCAAAGCAATGGGTCGGAACTGCCTAATGTCCTCAGCCCCAGGCACTTTCGGAATCAAGGTGAGGACCCCGAAGTTTAGCCTAGCAATGTCCACCCTCCCAAGGGCGAAGGCGTTCGCAATTGCTAGCACGTAAGGTTTAAGTAAGGGCCAGAACCGTTTGAAGAACACCACCGGCAGGCCGTCAGGACCCGGGGCCGTGTCCACCTTCATGCTGCGGAGCACTAGGTCCAACTCTTTAGTCGAGAAGGTCAGCATGAGGTCCGTGTTCTCCTCTTCTGTGACACGCCTCAACGTGTCCCAGAGCCCGTGAGAGGTCGTGAAGTGGCACTGGTCACCCTCGTCACCAAGGAGGTGTCGGCAGAAGTCATAGATGTGTGCCTGAATCTCCCGAGGGTGGGAGATAATCCCCGACTCTGCCACAAGTTGGGAAATGGCACATTTCCTCCTCCTCCTCCCATTCGCGACCGCATGAAAAAAGGCTGTGTTGGCATCGCCCTTCAGAAGCCACTGAAGGTGACTCCGTTGGCGCCAATATTCCTCCTCCACCTTCGCCAGGTGGGTGAGTTGGTCTTCCAGGTGATATCTGAGGGCCCAACCCTCATCATCCAAACCAGCGGCATCTGCTCGGCCATCCAGCACCTGGATCTACCGCAAGATGTCCGCCTTAGCGTCTCTATCCGCCCTTCCAATATTGGCCCCCCAGCCCTTAAGGAATTGTCGAAGGCCCGCAGAGATGGCCTGCCAAGCATCAATGGGGTCGGTAAAGGCACCCCCAAGTGCCTCTAGCTCGCGCCATTTGGTGGAGACCAGGTCCACGAACTCCGGTCGCTCCAGCCATGCCTTCTCAAAAAAGAAGCGCGAGCTCCTCTTCTTAAGCTCATCGCCTGAGCTTAGCACCAGAGGGGCATGGTCCGAACCAATGATGGTCTCCGCTGTCAAGGAGCACAGCGGGAAGAGCAATTCCCATTCGACCGACATTAGCACCCGATCCAGCACCGACCGTACCGGGTTTAGTTGTCTGTTGGTCCAGGTGTATCTAGCTCCGCCTCTACGGATCTCGCGCAGTGCATGGGTGGCAATAAACTCATTAAACTTCTGCACTCGCGGCCAGTTGATGTTATCGTTGTTCTTGTCCTCTGATCCCCTAATCAGGTTAAAATCACCTCCCACCACCAATGGGAAGGGGCAGGCCACTACCGCAAGAGCTAACTCCGCAAGGAAGTCATCCGTGCGTCTATGGTCTGTCGGGCCATATACCACAAACAAAGACCAAGTCTGTGTAGTATCGTCTGCCCTGATGAAGAAGGAGCCACTACTCCATTCCTTCACCTCAAAAGCATCCTCGTTGACACCCAACAACATGCCCCCGGAGTGGCCATTGGCCGGGGTCGAATGCCAAGCGAAACGTCCACCTGGGTCAATACTCAACAGCTCGGCTGTGGAGAATGAGGCTTTGATGGTCTCCTGCAGACCAACAAAATCCAGCCTCTCTCGGGAGATAAAATCCCTGATTTGGTTTCGGCGTCCCGGTCTGCCGAAACCCCGGATGTTGTAGAAGCCCGCACGCATCAGGGACGCACGGTCTTCCTCCGTTCGCGACAGGATGCCACCGTCTGAAAAGTCCCGCCCGCACCTGTGGCTGGTAGGGTGGTCTCGGGGTGGGGCATGGGATCTACCATGTCCAAATCCCCCATGTGCACTTCCGGGGCGTCGACCCCCTCGGTTGTCTCGCCAGGGGCCTCGGCAGCCGCCCTAGCTCCCGCGCATTCCTTACGGAAGTTCGCCTCTGCGATCACTGCCTGAGCCTCTTCCTTAGCACGGATAAGGGAGAGGACCTCGGTTTCCCGGCCGGCTTCTATCGTAAACACCAAACCCACATCGTGAACTACTGCCGCTAAATGATCGTCCGGTAACTCGTGCAAGATAGCAAAACGAGAGTGGGAAGCGTGGTTACCTGCTGGGATCTCCAGGTTCCTGACCGCCACACGCCGCTCCGCGCGCTCGACGGAAGGAACCGCAGCGTCGGGGCCGTGCAGCCGCGCACTCTTGCGCTGCGGACCAGTCGCCGCCAGCTTGGCACGGCGCCGGCGCAGCACCCCTGTGCCCGGCTCGGTGACCTCGCCCGCTGCCTACGGCTCCGCATCGACGAGGTCCCCGTCCGAGTCCGCATCCGAGACGCAGGAGCCATCCTGGAGGGCCGAAGAGGATCTGGGTGGGGATGCGGCAGGCTGCACCACCACCACCGTCTTGGGGCCTAGCGAGGCCACCTTCGCACGCATCCTCTCTAGGGTAGCTAGGGAAGGGGGCCACGCCGAAGCCCCCTGCAGGTGCGAGCCAAACTGGTCAACACCCAGCGACTCGGCGCCCAGCGTCTCCACCTCAGCGCCGACCGGCGCATCCGCCATGGGCTGGTCGCCCGCCCCCTGGACAGTGTGAGATGAGGAGCCACCGAGCTCCTTGGCCGCCTTGTAGGCCTTGTCCTTCTCGCCAGCGATCCGCCACTCCTCCTCACTGTTGCTGTGCTCCGAGTCGCAGTCGGGCGCAGTGTGGGGAGGTGGGGGAGGGGGCGTAGACACCGGACCCCGGGGCTGGTCCACCCGAATGCCAATGTTGAAGCCCTCTATGCGGTGGAAGAGCTGGGCGTAGCCGTTGAGCTTCGCCGGGGTCCGGCACGCAATGCGCATGCACACCGGCTGGGGACGCGCCAAGGTGGAGGCGTCCACCTCCAGGGGCCTGCCGAGCATACGCATCGCGGCCATGAGCCGGCGAGCGTTCCGGAGGCGCTTGGGCAGTCCAGTGAGCGTGATGCACGCCTCCTGTGCAGGGTCCGCCACCGGTGCAGGGTCCGCATCCGCCAGCCGAATCGCTGCCTCGGTGTCGCTGAGAGGCAGGAACAGCTTCCCGCTGCGCGCGCTCATCTTGAGGGTCTCGCGGGACGGGAAGACGGCCGAGAACTCAAGCGCGGCCACCTGCCGCACCCGCCAGTCCCAGTCGCCCTCGACAAGGTGTCGGAGCTCAGCATCTAGCGCCTGAGCCGAGAGGCC
Source organism: Poa annua (assembly GCA_026929855.1). Classification (NCBI taxonomy): domain Eukaryota; kingdom Viridiplantae; phylum Streptophyta; class Magnoliopsida; order Poales; family Poaceae; genus Poa; species Poa annua. Next base: position 46,313,839 of record CM049434.1, read on the forward strand.
CACCCCCTTGAAGGAGATGATCGCCTCGTTGGAGTCGTCCTCCAAATCCTCCTCCCCCATCTCGAAGTCAAGGTAGAAGAAGCCCTCACCCGGGATAGCCTGTCCCATGAAGTTGAGGGTGGGGGAGGGAGCGTCCATGGAGCACTCCGCCGAGTTGTGGCCCTCCAACCCGCAGCGGCCGCACTTCGGCGGGAAAGTGCACTTGGACTGGAAGTGGCCCACCTGTCCGCACTTCGGCGGGAAAGTGCACTTGGACTGGAAGTGGCCCACCTGTCCGCACTTGAAGCAATCGGCTTGGCACGCACTCGGGCCACCTGAGCCGGAGATCGGGGCCTGCGCAGGTCCGGGCGCCGCCGGCCTCTTCTTGGCTTGAGGGGGAGGCGCCTGACCTCCGGATGGACCCGCACTGCGGCCACCACCGAGGAGGGAGGGAGCAGACGCGCCGACCGGCGCACCCGCCTGGGCTTGCGCAAGCGCCTCCCGTTTCTTCTCCCGCGCCAGCCACCAGCGTTGGTTCTCCTTGCGGCCCTGTTGGCCGGGGTTCACTCCACGCCTGCCGGAGTTGGAGCCTTGTCTCTGCCGCGCCATGGGACGGCGGCCACCCGCGCCCACACCCTGGGCCGCGCTAGGCGCCGCACCCCTCGCCCCCGGCGCCGCGTTGGAGGATGGCGCATTCGGCACCGGCCCGCCGGCGTTTGCACCCGAGGCCATGACGACCTGCGCGAAGGTGGAGGAGAGGGGAGAGGGAGGTGGGGACAGGCGGATCGTGCGCGCTGATTTGTGGTGTCGCGAAATGTCCTCCGCCGCCGCCTGAAAACCTAGGGTTAGGTCTCTCGCTCCGCTCTGTAAAATAAGTTTCAGAAACCTATCATAGTATCATAACGTCTTGTTTCGAAAATATCGACATGTGAAACCCAACTGTGGAAACGGTTAATAATTGGATATCTCGTTTGGAAATTCTTGAATTTTGAAATTTAAAGTTCCCAAAATAAAATGTTCACGTTGATGTGTACCTAATCCATCCCGTAGGAGTAGAAAGCTGATCGTGCACTTGCGCGTCGAACAGAAAACGAGCGAGAGGTGTCCGTGACTCCTACGCCAGTACGTCTCGAATGTGCGGCCTGTTCGCTGCTTTGGCCTCTCTGAAGATCGGCAGAAACAACGGAATACATTAACGGTAAGCGTCAATTGGTTTTTTTTTTTGAATTTAACGGTAAACGTCAATTGGTTAATCCAATGGTGCCCTCGGTCAATTTTTTTACAGGATCGTCTAAAACCCTAGCGACCCACAGCCAACCCTCCCCTCTCTTCCTTCCCCGATGACACCGCCGCCCCAAGAGATGAATAATCCCGCTCAGACGGAGAAGTCTATCGCGGTGGAGATCTCCGCTGTCATGGTGAAATCTGCCGCGATGGAGAAGCATTAATTCCCAGATGGAGAATTCTATAGACAAGTCCAATGGTGAGATCGAGGGCAGCAAGATCGAACAGTCACCTGAAAATGGTAGCAAGATCAAGAAGTCAACTGGGGTGGAAAAGATCGCTGGTATGGAGAAATCTGCAGAGATGGATACATTAGACCCTGAGACCGGCGAGCCCATAGATCGCCTGGACCCAAGTGGCGCCGTGACACTCCTGTGCCTCGCATCGCCACTGTACGCCGTCCTCGCCGCGTGGCCACTGTGGCGCGTCGCCGACCAGCCGCAGGCTTTCCTCTGGACCTTCGCCCACATCGCTTGCTTCTATCTGTTTCTTTGGATCATCACACTGTCAACGACAAGCGTCAGCACTGTTTTCTTTCGTATCACCTACCTCCTTATGCTGTCATTCACCGTCGTTCACCTGATTGGTCCCATGAACGGAATGGTATTCTTGTACACGGCGATGATCTATGTCGCCGGCATGCTGGGGTATGCTGCAGCGGAGCATTTACAGCGTGCTGGGTTCGAGCAAACCGCCGAGGCTCTCTGCAGTCCCACATTCTACAGCAAGAATTCTGAGGAGCAGGTTTCAATCATGCACTTTGTCACAGTCGTGATGTCTTTACCTATTTTCGCCCGCACGGCGTGGGTTATTCTTGTCCCCTACATCGGTCAGATGACTTGTATGGATGTGGAGCGAGTTGTGATTGAGCTCACAGGGGAGATATTTGTTCTAGCTGTTCTCTGGATTCTTTACATTACTGAGTATATCTTGAGTGGAGCTTTAGTATCCATGGAGAGATTTGTTCGCGATGCTTTTATATGTTGGATTGCATGTTATGCACTTGCTATGCTCTGTTCCTTTAACATCGACGAGGCTGTTGGGATGTTGGTCATGTGGCTTGGGTGGATGACAATAGGTGGATTCTTTGGATACTGCCTCGCTGTGCGATCATTCTACTGCAAGATGTTAACAAGGTATCATATCTCTCTTCTCTGTTCTAAACATATAATATTTTCTATTTCTGTAATCAAATTTCACTAGCTCTTAACTGATGTCATTTAAAAATGTGTACTTAGTTGTTTGACATATATTTCTTGGATTTTGTTGCTGTAAAAGAGAAACTGACATGCCTGAATATATCTTAAAAGTTGCTTTCACGTCATATAATATTGGTGCATTTTACTAATATGTACTAAATCAGGGCAGGTTCAATGAAAATCTGTGTCAGGGTGAGTCAAATTAAATATAATTTGTACTAAACTTATGTACTTTTCTAGATTTTAGTTTTCGCATGTACAATATTAAAGTATATTTTTTTGTTCGTTGGCATGAAAATGTGTGCTGGGGTGAGTCAAAATCTTATATATCCTGCATGGTGAAGGAAGATCAAAACATTATCTGTAGGAACATCAGATAATTTTTATAGATACAAGTGACTAGTGAGTGTCGGTTTCGCAAAACTACCATTATCTTACTTGCAGATCAGAGTCGTAATTCTAGTACATTGAAGCCTTTTCAGTAGTTTTGCAACTTCTCTTTTCATTCGCAAGATATTCGCCTTTCTGGAAGTCATACAAGCTAACTGAAATTTCCAATAAAAAAACAGGATTGAAAGTACCACGGCTGCCAAGGAACAGAATGGAGGAACATGATGATGCCGCATCAGTGAATTTGCCTAACTAGGTTTATCAATAATTTTCTTCATCTCAAACGGTCAGACAGATGGACATGATGATACCACTTCATCATATTATGCACTTTGTGTAAACTGTGCCATTTGTAATTATATCCCTTCGCATACAGCTGACCTGCCTGGGATGAGGACCCAGTTCCTTGGTTTTTCTGAAGTTGAAAACTGATACGTTTAGGTGCTGCGACGAGTTGCGATCAAATGGTTTCAGTCATTTTCACTTTGCTTTCTATTGATACTCAAAGTGCCCACCTCGATGATCTGCCGATGCAGATGCAGTTCATCTGCAAAAAGCAACGAGTTTTACTCGTACAGCTTTCTCATCGTTTATAAAACTAGGAGTAGCCACACCCTGACTAAGCATCCCGACTCCCGAGGCAAATAACTAGAGGTGCCACCATGCACGCCGCCCTAAGAAACCACTGGATATAGTCACACCACACCAAACAAGTTGTCGCCGGAGAGGGCCGCCTTGCCCCTCGCTCCGAGCCGTGGAGCGCCGATCGTGCCAGTAGACAACGAGTACGGACGGGTGAAGACAAATTCACGTGTATAGGATAGAAAGTCATCGAGATCGCCCCAAGCTAGCGTCGAAAGAAACTCGAAGCAGGATACGAACTAGCCCACCAATGCCACCGGAACGAGACCGTAGGTACCAAAGCTCCACAACGACGCCCTCATGAGGGTAACGACGCAACACGCCACCATCATCGAGACAAACGGTCTAGGGTTTTAACCCGGACCTTGGCGCGAGTAAGAAAAGCTCAACGACGCCCCCTAGAGGGTTACGACGTCCGCATGCATCGCCATCGTTGGCGCCGAATCGCTGAGCTTTCGCCCGGATCAACTTTCCTTCACACCATATCACGACTCCAAGGTCCACCCGCCACCACCAAGATAGGCCTCAAGTACGTGATTCAAGGGACTAGAATTCAGGGGAAAAAGTATCTGGAATTTTCCCATGATTTCGATTGACATACTCCTTTCCCGAGATTCTTCTCCGGTGGAAAACTAGTTTAACCCGTGTGAAAATCCTGGGTGGAACCCATACCCATTGATCTATCGAGAAAACTGTAACGGTCTCATCTCTCCCGTTATTTTTTTTGAAATTTAAAGCCCGTATATTAAGTCAGCAAGCCGTCTCATTAAAAACCTTACTGTTCTCGTAGATACCCTGGTAAGGAAAAGATCTCATCTCTCCCGTTTTTCTGAAGAAAACCGCAACTTTATTAATTCACCCCACAACCAATTTAATCTTTACCCTCTGTTTCAAAATAATTGAAGTTCCAGCTTTGTCCTAAGTCAAATTTTGTTAAGTTTGACCAAGTTTGTCAAAAAATCAATCAACCGCTAGGCCACCAATTTAGTACTATTAGATTCCTCATACAATACTTCCATATTTCAAAAAATACACTTCCATATTATATAGATTTGACGTTATAGATGTTGACTCATTTATAATCATTTTGGTCAGCTGTAAATATGTTTCACTTAGGAAAAACTTAGAATTCAATTATGTTCTGTAACAAAGGAGTAAGGATGGTGATGGTAGGTCGATTATATTTTACATTATATCCCCTTAAGTTTGTAAATTAACCCACTCGCTCCCTCGCTTGATTCCCCTTGTCCGAGACAATATATTTACTAAGTACTAAAATAATTATAAAAAACGCAAGGTGTAGACTAGAAACAAGAAAAATTTCATAAAAATCTATGCAATTACGACATGTGTGCAAATCAACATATGATCCTTATTTTTATAGGTTGCAAATTTCCCTAAACTATTCTAAACAAAATACACAAAAAAATTATATTATATGCCTAGAGTCGTGATAACTCACGACAATTACTCTAACCATGTGCGACCCCACACCGTCTCCCCTTGTAGCGATGAAGAAAAATTGGATCGCCCCTGCCTCCTCCTCCCCCTAGTCTCGCCGATGTTGGAGGGTGCCCTTCCTCAAATTTTGGGCAAGCCCCAAGGGCAGAGTGGCGGGGCTCTCACTTCCTAAATGACTCCCATTGTGGCGTGGGGGAGGCTCTCGGTATCCCGGATTGCATCAGTTCATTGTGGCAGTGCGCCCCCTGTGGTTCGTGCTCATTTAGCTCCAGCCAACGCGGATCCTGTAAGCTAGATTGTATAGGTTTCCACCAGATCGGGTTCTTGAGGACCCTTAAAGTTATATGGGTATAGTCTAGCTTGACGGACAACAAAGTATGTGAAGGTGGCCAGCCGAATTTACTCGCTGGATGGATTTATTTGGGAGAATATCCATGTGTAACGATGCTTCTGATCGGTGGACGGAGACGGTGATGGCGACACATGATGTCTTCTCCTTTCCAAAGGCATCGCCAAGGTGAAACTTCACCTCAGTCTATTACATCCTTGCAAAACTCTGATCTATCGATCATCGATTGTCGGTGCTCTTGTGTCGTACCCTTTATGGCACCATTCTTAGAGGTGTGCATCGGCTTGAGGGATCAGTGAATAGTTTCACTTGTGGAGTGGTGTTGTATCTACAACATTGACGGTGGGCGAGTCTCGGCGGCGTGGTGTAGCAGATACCGATGACATGCGTGATAATGGACACGCGCAGGGTGGAAGCGCTATTTGGAGCCATGAAGATGTCACTCTAGCAAGGATTTTTGCTTAGATTTACACCCTGAAAATGGTTTGGCAGACGATGGGTGGGGTGATTTTCAGAGCGTGCACATGAGACATGATCTCTGAATTTAGCCGGCGATGGCTGCGGAGGGAGTAAAAGGCCATGTTTGAGTCCTCTATCGTTGTACTAACGAGTGGTGCATTGTCACCTTGTTTGGTGGATTCTGTATGTAAAATTGATGTAACATTTCCTGTTGAAAGGAAGTCCATGGCAGCCATTGTCTCATGGCATGGTGTGGGATCGGGTGTGCATGCCTCGGAACCTCAGCGGGCTAGGCATTCTCAACCTCAGATGGATGAACTTATCGTTGCATGGCAGGTAATTGTGGCTCAGCCGCGTTGAGACCGACAAGCCGTGGAGAGATGTCCAGGTCCCACGTTTGGTTCGACAGTTCTTAGACGCTGCGACTTGGTCGGTGGTTTGTGACATGGCCTCCAGTCTCTTCTGGACGGACCACTGGTTGCCGGGTGGTTGGATTCGGGATTTTGCTCCCAACTTGTTTGGAGTTGTCCTAGGACGCGCGACTAAGAGGCGTTGCATGCGTCAGCGTTTATCTGAGGTTTGGCTTACAAACGTTTCGCCCAATCTTTCGGCGCCGGACTTGGCGTAGTTGCTAGAGTTGGTTGATCGCCTCGTGGATGTGGAGCTCCATCCTGGACATGATGATAGCTTAAGGTGGATTTGGGACGCTAGTTGAGCTTATACCTCACGCTCTTGTTATGTGGCCTTGTTCGGAGGGGCCACCCAGATGCCCAAGGCGCAACAGATCTTGCGAGCTAGTTCCCCATCCAACCTTAAGGTGTTCATGTGGCTTGCCCTTAGAGTTCATTGTTGGACTGTGGATCGGCTAACTCGACGTGATCTCCCACGCCTGGAGGCTTGCCCTTTTTGTGACCAAGTGGAGGAGACCATCGACCACCTGTTGCTCCTCCCACTAGTCTTGCCGACATTTGACGCGCCCTCCCTCAAATCTCGGGCAAGCCCCAAGGGAAACACGGCGGAGCTCTCAGGGCCGAGATGACTGTCATTGCGGCGTGGTGGAGGCTCTCAGTGTCCTGGATTGCAACAATTCCTGATAGCAGTACAACCCTCGTGGTTTGTGCTCGTCTAGCTCAGGCCACTGCGGGGCCGATAAGCCAAATCATGGAGATTGCCTCCATATCGGGTTCTTGAGGACCCTTACAGTTAGACAGGTATAGTCTGGCTTGACCGACTACGAGGTCTGTGAAGGTGGTTGGACCAATTTACGTGTTGGGTGGATTTTTTGGGAGAATATCCACATGTAAACGATGCTTTTGATCGGTGGACGGAGACTGTGATGTCGACACATGGTGTGTCATCTCCTTCCCGAAGGCATCGCTGAGGTGAAACTCCACCTCAATCTGCTACCTCTTGGGGAAATTGTTGATCTATCCATCGTGGGATGGTGGCGCTCTTGTGTCCTACCCCTTGGAGGCACCATTCTTAGAGGTGTGCATCGGCTCGAGGGATCAATGATATATGGAGTGGTGTTTTATCCATGGCATCGACAACGGTGAGTCTCAGCGACGTGGTGTAGCGGGTATCGACGAAGTATGTGTTATTATGGGCACACGAGGGTGGAAGCACTATTTGGAGCTATACCGGGGTCAATAGCAGATCTAGGGTTTTCGTTTCAATTTCCACCCTGAAAATGGGTTGGCGGACGATGGGTGACATGATTTCTAGAGCGTGCATATGAGACGCTATCTTTGAATTCAGCCGATGATGATTGCAGCTAGAGCATAAGGCCGTGTTGAAATCCTCTATCGTTGTACTAACATGTTGTACATTATTAGGTTGTTTCGTGGATTCGGTGTGTATAATTGTTGTAAAGTTTCTTGTTAGTGTTTGTCGAATCAAAACCATATGCCTCTTTTCGCTGCAGAGACAGGGTAATTCCCCTTTTGGAAAAAAAACAAAGAGTGATTATTCGTCTTTTGGAAAACTTGAAAATATGATTTTGCTAAGATTGAAAATCGGATGAGTAGATTCAGTTGAGCATTCTCCATCCGTATATCGCACATATTAATCATGCGGATGCGTGCGGCTGTTTTCTTTCCTTTTTCTTCTTTACTTTTGCAATTGATTCCTTGGAACAATAAACATAAAAATCATTTTTACATTGTCATTCTTACTTTTCGTTGTAGAACGTGTTACAATCAATATTTTGCATTGAAAATCAAAGGATTATGAATTTCGACAACAATAATAACATAATGTTTACAAACTGGCATGCAGTACGCTCATAAAAATGTTTTTTGGACGTACGTATCAAAATGAATTGGTCCGGAACAACTTCATAATACCGTAGGTGATCCCCATCGCCACTAATCCTCCCAACGCCGCCCTCAACCCAGCCCGTCCTGCTGGAGCCCGGCCCTGCACCGCCCCAAGGGCGCCGAACACCGCCAGCGCCATGGTCGCCGTCGCCACGACCACCGCGACCCGTACCTTGTAGCTCGACACGAACCACGCCGCCAGCAGCGGAATGGCGGCGCCAACCGCGAACGACAGCGCTGAGGCTGCCGATGCATGGCTCGGGTTCGGCAGCCCAGCCCGGTCCACCGGGTACCCGCGGGCCTCCTCGACTCTCTTGAGCCCAGCCAGCTCGACGTCGAGCTGCGCGTGGACCGACACGTACTCGCCGATGGCCATGCTACACGCGCCGGCGACGAGGCCCGCCACGCCAGACAGGAGCGCCGCCCGTGGGTCGGCAGGCCGCGCCGCGCCGATGCCGAGCATGAGCGCCGATGTAGAGACGAGGCCGTCGCTCGCGCCGAGGACCGCGGCGCGGAGCCACTGGCCTTGCTGCGACGACGGCAACAGAGCGTCGTGGTTGGCTGCGCCACCGGATTCCACGGACACCGGTACGGCGGCCGGGTGGCTCGCGTCTAGTACGGCGAGCTTGGTCTCACCGTCGGCAGCCATTTCCAGCCTTCCAGGGAGCAGTGGCGTGCGACTGCCACACGCACAAAATGCATAGGGCGTGTGGGGAACACAATGCCGTACGTATATATGTCGACGAGGCAGCAGCGGAGGGAGATAGAGACCTGCAAGGCGATTAGTATAGAAAGTAAACCTCTACAATGATGCATCGTATGACGACGTACGTCTTGTTAGGAAGAAACAAAAATTTCATAGAGACGATATGAACATGTCATTGTCTACGTGTGTTGCTATGCATAATTTATGTGTTTTTCGCGGATTTTTGCATATTTGTTTCAGTGTAAACGTATATTCACATGAACTGTGTTGGTATTGCTGTCGCATATTCAGATTCATCTTACGCTAACATCCAGTGGGGTGTCGTATATTTGACGCCTTGTAGTCTTCAGTAACAGATGTCTAAGTGTGTAAGTCTGTGTGCTTCTATATTGTACCATGTGTTTTTGGATAGGAGTAAATAATAGTTCCAAATAAGAATACATCAAAAGGGCGAAGGAAAAAAATACAAAATGCGGTATTCATATTGTTCGTTTTCTATGAACTTCTACCGAAGATAAAACTTTGTAAGGCCCCAAGAAGCAACTGAAAATTTCATATTATTGTTCCAAACTGAAAGGTGAGTACAATGGATGAGAAGATATGTCGTCAAATCGCATTTATATGTTATTCCCTCTGTTCCTAAATATAGGTCTCTTTAGCTTTTTAAGCCCAAATGTATCTAGACATGTTTAGTGTAAAATTTACATGTAGACTAAGAAAAGCTAAAAAGGGTTATATTTAGAAAAGGAGGTAGTACACGGTTTCTGCAAAAAATAAGACAGAAAGGGTAGCACGGAAGATCGATGCCTGAAATGACATGGTTATCTTTGTTAATTGACAAAAACAAACCATTTATTATTTTTAAGAACTAGGGGTCAAAAAAAGCATCACCAACATTGACCAATACTGATGTCCAAAATGACGTCTATTTTAAAACAGTGGTAAATCACTATCATTCTCCTATACTATCATTGTTTCCACGGAATTAGCACCAAGCGGGTGGAAACTCCTATCCAGTTTTGGAGAAGGGTAGAGTAATAGCTTGGATTCTCTTGTCTTGTTTCTTATACACGTGGCTGGCATTCTAGGAGTAGCAGAGAAGGACTAGCGGTAGTTTGAGCCATTGATAAAACCGGTGTTGCCCTGGCACTACTGAACAGAAAGGTTACAAAAAGAACTCAACATATTGGGTTGTCCTTGCCTTCCTGCGAAGTTCGATGAGGCAAACAACAATGAAAACGGCTACTTGGAAAATCCTTGTCAAAGAAACAAAAACTTGCGCGGCTTCATTTTTCAAGAGAAGAACAGGAAGGCATTCGTTGTATATATATTCAGTTGCCAATGGCTTAGTCAAGCTTGAAACAAAAATTGATCGCTATATACAGGAACGCAAACCTGAAACATAAATTTTCAGGTTAATTCACAAACAAGTCAGTGCGAAGACACACACTAGTTTACCATATTGAATGGATATCCCACAACACCCAAAAGTAAACAGCTCCTCGATGTAACAAGAAGTCAGTTGGCAACACTCACCTCCACTAGCCATGATAATCCACAGCTATTGCGAGCACCATCCAAAATGATACAAACACACAGATCTTACAACCATGCAGGTCAGCAAAACCGGGTTTGGACATGTCTATTGATCATGTTATGTATCCCTGAATTGTTACTGCAAAAGTCTAGGTTGCAAATATCATGGTACTTGTTAGCACTTATTAATAAGAACAACCTATATAAATGATGGACAGTGATACTGAACTCATGCCAAGTTTGTTTCGATAATTTTTTTGTCCCCTTATTGTGATGACCTGTTCATCTAAAAAGATTATGGACATCAATATCTATGTGCAAGCAAAAAAGGTGTCTCTCTCGAGCTTGTAGCAGGACAACTCTTTGGAATACGAAGATTCATGTTTTTCCTTTGTGAAGAGTGTTATTAATGTCAGTATACCTGGAATGTAGAAGCCCGCGTAGTGTGGATAGATGGAACCCGGGGGCACATGCTCCCGGTTATTTGAAATGTCAAAAAAAAAAGTCAAAGCATGTTCAAAAATATGAAACAAAAATTTCATGTAAGTGACTTACAAAACATGTACCCCGTGCATGAGTTTCGTGAGGAAATTATTATTTATTTTATCTTGGTAAAAAAGAGAAAATTTATGTGCTATATAGCAGTATATATGTGACGTATTTTTGTCTTTTTTACACAGGCCAAATAAAAAGTCATTTTTCTGTAAAACTTTCGACGCATACCTGGTACATACGAGATCTACGTGCGCAACATTTTTACATACATTTTAAACTTTGAGAAAATGCTTTTTCCAACCGGGAGCACATGCTCCCGGGAGCACCGGAGCATCTTCCCTCCCCGGGTAGGGAAGTACTCTGTGACCCGCCTTGACTTAAGTCGGACCATGTAAGTATTACCAGATGACCCAACCCCAAACAGTTTTTCGTCCCGCTTTATAAATAAATCCCAACGGCCGAACCGACCCAAAGTGTTGAGGGACCCTCTTACTAAGCATAACAAAGATAAACAACAAGGTACAAGAAGGACCTAAACTTTCCACCGAAGACACTGGAGCGAGACCAAAGAGTACCGAAACTCCACGACAACGCCTCTAAGAGGTAACGACACAACACGCCGCCGTCGATGAGATCGAAAAACAGTCAAGAGTTTTCACCCGGAGCCCTGGCGTATAGAAGGTACCCACAACGACGCCCCCCATGAGGGTTACGATGCCCGCATGCATCGCCGCCGTTGGCATTGAAACACTGAGCTTTCTCCTGAAAAAACCTTCGCATATGGCCCAGAAACTCGGACCGCCCATTGCCCCCAAGCCCCTAAATATGAACTGGGAGTTGTCTTTGACGAAGTGCCACCAACCCCAGGACCCACGCCCCCCCACTCCTCACCATCCAGATGGTCAAATAGAGAGGCCATCACCACCGCCACGACACTCGTCTAGAGCTGACGCGCAGTCCACCTTCCTAGGCCACCCCCCCGACATCCGCGAGATCGGGACCAGGGTTTAATAGGAAAATCACTGCGAGACCGATGAGACAGTTAGGGTAAGATGATGGGTGGACAAGATCACGTGATTGGTAGAAGTGCAGTAGGCATGGGGCGGCACCGTGCCACCCGCATGTCACACTCCGCAGCCATCGACAGTCAGATCTGGCCTTTGGCCACGCTGCACTTAGTGGGAGGAGATTCCCCATCCTCAACTGTCGGAGGCAGTCACCGATCGGGCGTAGCAGCTAGGGCATGTCCCCTGGACTAGCCCCTACCTTCACGCTGCAGCGCCATGTCCGCCACCGCCATCTGATGCATGTAAAATGCATACCTGGATTTTATTTTTTTATTACACATATTTCCATCTTATAATATGTTATATCCATGTTTATATTGATTTTTGGGGATTTACCAAAGATCTCCTTTATTTTGGTTATAACTCTTTAAGAAAAGAGTTTATCTCTTTTTGCGTTTCAGAGACCTGTATAAAGTCAAATTGACCTGGGCTTTTTGGAGGGTTCCTATTCTATCTAGATTGATTTTTGAAGCACTAGATCAGCTGATTTGGAGGCCAAAGATAATACATGTACCATGGCCCAGACATGCGCCACCCTAGCTCGTTTATTCCTCAAGCATCCTCTGTTGTCCATCCAAAGCCCTAGATGATGGTCTTGACCTAAAAATGCCTATAAAAATAGTCCTCGATGCTTTCGAGAAGGAGGTGGACTATAAATAGAGAAACCACGAAACAGAGGGGGAATGTCGTCGGAGCCACCACTGGTAGGATCTTCACCCTCTTCAACATCATCTCTAGCAACACCATGATGAAAAAAGGGAGTAGTCCACTTCTGGACTATGGGTTTGTGGCAGCAGCTTGTTATAGCTCTCTCCTGGTATCGTTGTTTAAGTGTCATATGAGTTGTCCTACATGATTATGGTCATCTATGTAATTTTTTATGGTGGATCTTTGTGTACGATGTATTGGTATATATTATGTATCCCGTTCTTAATTACTTCTATGTAAGACCATGTGTGGGGTAAAGTGTGTATTAGGTGGAGTAACATAGTGGTGGTATTGGATAATGACAACAAAATTCAAGATTCACTATGGTTTTACCATTGTTTTGTTACCTCACTAGGGATAAAATGAATGCATATGTAATAGTTCCATTTAGTGACTTCAAATTAGCATATTTGTCATTCAAACAATATGTCAAAATACCTAAAGTTATAGTATGTTTATTCTTAATACTAGAATGAGTGGAGTTTTCCCTTTCTAGCAGAGTATAAGTGAAATGTGTTGCATCATCTCAATGATAGTACGTGATACGTCCAAAACGTATCTACTTTCCCGAACACTTTTGCTATTGTTTTGCCTCTAATTTGTGTGTTTTGAATGCAACTAACACGGACTAACGTTGTTTTCAACAGAATTGCCCCGGTGTATTGTTTTTGTGCAGAAAATCAACTTTATGGAAAAATCCCAGAAATTATGTGAAAGTCCCTATTTTGCCCGAAGACCCACGGAGCCAGAAGGCCAGACGGAGGGGGCGGCAACGAGCCCACCTCACAGGGTGCTGGCGCGGCAGGCTCCTGGCCGCGCCAACACCACGTGAGGGCGACTCGTTCGCCTCCTCACGCCCCCTCTCGGATATAAACCCCCTCTGACCTAAAAACGAGGGGGCGTTCATCACTTTTTCCAGAAACACCTCCGTGCGCCGCCGCCACCTCGAAACTCAATTCGGGGACCAGAAGTCTCTGTTCCGGCACTCCGCCGGGACGGGGAATCGAAGGGGATCATCGCCATCGTCATCACCAACGCCTCTCCATCAACCATCATCGTTTCCCCCATCCATGTGTGAGTAATTCCCCGCTGTAGGCTTGAGGGGATGGTAGGGATTGGATGAGATCGTTCATGTAATAGCTGTAATATCATTAGGGCATGGTGCATAGTATCCGTTATCGGTGTTTTACGTCATTGTTGCAACTTGTTGTGCTTAATGCTTGACACTAGGGCCCGAGTGCCATGATTTCAGATCTGAACATGTTATTGTATCATGAGGATAATCAATGTTTTAGATCATATCTATGAGTTGTATACACATATTATTGTCTGGAACCGAAGACCCCAAAGTGACAATAATTGGGACAGCCGGAGGGGATGGCTGTGATGTGAGGATCACGTGTGTTCACGGGGTGTTAATGCTTTGCTCCGGTACTTTATTAACAGGAGTACCTTAATTACCAGTAGATTCCCTTGAGGCCCCGCTGCAAACGGGCTGGTAGGACAAAAGATGATGTGCAAGTTTCTCATTGCGAGCACGTACAACTAAATTGGAACACATGCCTATGGTTAATAAATACTTGGATACTTTATCTTATTTATCTGCAAATGCCTATGTCTTGATATTACATGAATTATCTTATCCATGCAACGCCCGTTCATCCGTCCCTGTGAGTATTTTAATCCTGCTGTCTACTATAATCACTGCTGCTGTCTTTATTTCACTGCTGCTGTTATTTCACTACTGTCACTATTATAAAACTGTTGCTACTGATAATCTGTCTCGAGCAAGTCTATTCACAGGTACAGCTGAACTGACAATTCATCTGTTAAGGCTTATAAATATTATTTGGCTCCCCTTGTGTCGAATCAATAAATTTGGGTTTTACTTCCCTCGTTGCGATCCCCTATACTTGTGGGTCGTCAAGACTATTTTCTGGCGTCGTTGCCGGGGAGCATAGCTTTATTTATAAGTTCACCTGAGATTGATATTGCTTTCTGGAATTCATTCATCATGGAAAGCCTGGTGATAAGAAGTTTCCCATACTGCCATCCACAACAAGAAAAGGTACAACTCTGAGTTCCGCTGCTGCACTTGATTCTCCGTCTGTGATGAGTAAGCTTATTTCACCGCTGCATGCTACTCGTACTATTACTTCTGCTGAATCTGAAAATGCTTCTGAAAATTGTGATGATGCTTCTACTGTGCTTGAGGAAAATGGTTCCTTAGGACCTTTTCTAGATGCTATAATTGATAAATCAAAACAAACTGAAAATGCTGAAAATTCTAATACTTCTGCTAGTTCACCTGAGTCTAGAGAGTATTTTCCTGATGATCCCGATGAAACTTATGTGGAACTTGATGATGATTTTGTTGATGAGATTAATGCTACTAAAGATGCTAGTGCTATGAAAAGCCTTCTTGAAAAACATGCTGTTAGATATAAATTATCTCCTGATGCTAAATTTGCTACATCTCCCATAAACATAAAGATAAAGATTATGATTTCTCTATTGATTTGGCTCACATAGCCATTGTTGAAAGAGAACCTTTTTGTGGAACTGAAAATGAAAGTGCTGTAGAACACATGAATGAACTCTCTAATTTGAGTGGTATATTTTCTGAGGACATAAAGATGCGCACTTACTTTGTCACTAAAATATTTCCTTTCTCATTAAAAGGGGAAGCTAAAACTTGTTATAATAATTTGTCTCCTGGTTCCATTACTAGTCCTATTGGTTTGCTTGATACTTTCTTTCGGAAATATTTTCCTGCTAGTGCTCAACGTGATGCTTTGCTAAGGATTTATAATTTTAATCAAGAAGAGGATGAGAAATTGCCTGATGCTTGGACACGGTTTTGCTCTCTAATAAGAGGCCAGCCGAAACATGATTTAGAGAAAAATGATCTTCTTGATATATTTTACAGTGGACTAACCGATGCATCTAGGACATATTTGGATAGCTGTGCTAGTTGTGTTTTCAGGAAACGGACTCCAGAAGAAGCTGAGAAATTAATGGCTAAGATAAGCCAGAATTATGATGATTGGAATATTCCTGAACCTACTCCAACACCTACACCAACAACAAGGAAGAGAGGTATGATTGAATTAAATGATGAAGTGATGAAGGAAGCTAAGAAATCTCTTAAAGAGAGGGGTATTAAATCTGAAGATGTGAAGAATTTACCTCCCATAGAAGAATTATGTAATCCAATTCCTCCTTCACCCATAATTGAGGTACACTCTCTCCAAAGGTTTGATGATAGAGATATTTCTTACTCTAAACCTCCTGATCAATGCTTAGATGAATTTGATACTTTTATTGCTAAGCAAGGTAATTTTAATATGAGAATTGAGAATCATTTAATAGAAAACTCTCGCGCTATTAGTAACTTGCATCATATTGTTGATAGAACCTCCAATGATGTTAAAATACTTATTAAACATTTTCATATGGTTCAAACTCAAATTGATCAACTTTCTAAAGTGCAAAAAGAAATGTTAATGAATGCCTCTAGGGATAAAGAAAAACATGTTTGTGAAGTAACAACTAGAGGTGGTAAATCTACTCAAGATCCTTTATATCCTGAGGGACATGCTAAAAGAATTGAACAAGATTCTCAACAAATTAATGAACCTAGTGCTCCTTCTAAGAAAAAGAAGAAGAAACATAAAACTGTTGTAGAACCCTCTGAACCTATTAACAATCCTAATAGTATATCTGTTTCTGACGCTGAAACCGAAAGTGGTAATGAACTTAACAATGACAATAATAATGCTAATGATAATGATAAGAATGGTAATTCGGATAAGGAAGAAATAGAAGAGGAACCTGAAAACACACAAAAAATAAAAAATACACTAAGGAAGATTTTATTGCTAAGAAACATGGTAGTGAAAGAGAACCTTGGGTCCAAAAACAAATGCCTTTTCCTGCTAGGAAACTTAAAACCAAAGAAGAAGAACAGTATAATAAATTTTGTGATTGGATGAAACCTTTGTTCTTGCAAATTCCTTTGACTGATGCTATTAAGTTACCTCCTTATTCTAAATATATGAAAGATATTGTTTCTAACAAAAGGAAAATTCCTAATGAGGAAATATCTACTATGCTTGCTAATTAGTCTTTCAATGGCAAGGTTCCAAAGAAGTTGGGTGATCCAGGTATACCAACCATTCCTTGCTCTACCAAAAATAATTATGTTAGAACTGCTCTATGTGACTTGGGAGCAGGAGTTAGTGTTATGCCTTTCTCTCTTTACAAGAGACTTTACCTTGATAAATTGATACCTACTGATATATCTTTGCAAATGGCTGATAAATCTACTGCTATTCCTGTTGGCATTTGTGAGGACGTTCCTGTTCAAGTAGCTACTAATTGCTTGATTATGACTGACTTTGTTGTTCTTGAAATGCCTGAAGATGATAATATATCTATTATTCTTGGGAGACCTTTTCTAAATACTGCAGGGGCTGTTATTGATTGCAATAAAGGAAAATTAAGTTTCAATGTGAATGACAAGGAACATACTGTCTATTTCCCCAAGAAAATGGATAAAATGCCTGGAGTTAATTCAATTACTAATGTGAGGTCCATCAAAGTGGGAAGTATTGATTACCCTTATAAAGAAGAATTCAAAACTCTTGTTGAAGGGGATCGCATGCAGAAAACAAAAATTTTCCTAACTCTTGAAAATGGATCGCATGCAGAAAACAAAAATGATAACCTTAAACTAGCCAGGATCTATACTATGCAGATATAGTAATACGGAGGAGATCGGTATACATACCCTTGTAGACCGAAAAGCGGGGATTACGGTCCCGCACAAGCGTTGTCGATGCAGCCGACGAAGTCCTCGAGGTCGTGTAGAGGAAGTAGTGAAGGGGTTCCGTAGCAGAAAACAATAATTTTTCTAACTAACGAATACCAAACATGCCAGGATCTATCTATCTAGTAATGCGGTAACGGTGGGCGGAACTGGTCACATACCTCTTGTAGACCAAATAGCGGGGATTACGCTCCCGCACAAGCGTTGCTGACGTAGACGCCGTAGCCGACCTCAAGGTCCCGAAGAACTTGGCGCGACGAAGTAGACGATGGCGCGGCGATGTCGACGGCGTCGGGCACCGGGCGCTGGGCGTCGGTCGTCGGGCGTCGGGCGCCGGGCACTGGGCGCCGGCGGCGGCTGGGCGCCGGCGGCTGGGCGTGACGATGTCGCCTGGGCACCTCAAATGTGGCGCCTCCGAGTACTCACACACATACGGAACTTAACGACAACCCCCGGTCTCTCGGATCCAGCCAAGATCGCAGGGGTAGAACAATTGGTGGAATCTCGCAGCGCAACTGGGCGCCGCAAAATAGCCTTTGTGGGAGAGAGAGAGAGAATACAACTTTTAATTGTATTTTTATGTGTATTAAATCAATTAGCCCTGCCCTTCTATATAAGGGGGAGAGGGGGTGTGCAAACACCTTGCCTCCCCCATGTGGGACTAAAGAAAGGCAAAGAAAAGGAGGTGGGAGGGGGGTTCGGCCGGCCCCCCCCCCCCATGGCCGAACCAAGTGGGCTCCCCCCACTTGGTGCGCCTCCCCCACATGGGCCCAAGTTGGCCCATTAAGTGGGCGCCACCTTTTTCTTTTCTTTTTAATTGATTTAATTAATATTAAAATAATATAAAATATAAATAATTCATAATTAATATATTTATACATTATTTAATATCCCGTGTCTCCGAAACAACTTCCGGACCATCCGAACTACCTTCGGTCATTCCCGGAACCCTTCCGATGTCCCCGGAACTTTTCCGGTTAATTTCTCTCTTCTCCTAAACCTATATTTATTCCAATAATAAATCATACCAATGTTCTCCACGTGTCGCTAAGACCTTAAGCGTGTTACCCTACGGTTCGAGAACACTCCAGACATGGCCGAGACCCTTCGCTCGCCAATGACCGCCAGGGAGACCTGGACATCTGTAACGGTCCCTGTGCATTCTACGAATATCGTCGTTGAACCATAAACATGATATCTATTCCTTTTGTTTCTTCGATACTACCTTGTCCGAGACATGATCGTAAACATCCGATGTCCTGTTGTATCTCGTTACCGACAAAGGTTTATTAACTCGTCTGTGATATTACATCTCCATGACCTAGTCATTAGCTGCGCAGCTCTATAGATGTAATCTCACCGAGTGGGCCCAGAGTATCTTCCTATCACAAGGATGAACAAATCCCGCTCTTGATCCATACGCCTCAACATACTCTTTCGAGATACACGAGGTACACCTTTATTGTCACACTTTATAAGATACGACGTTTGATGCACTCAGAGTAACCTACGGAGCAGCAATTAATATGATCTCACGGTCTGAGGAATAAGCTATCATATTACTTTCCTATTGCAAATGGCATACATCGTGACACGATCCTATTGCAATACTTTGGGTATGTCCATCACCTTATTCCACTAATAAGATGACCTCATTGTCAACCGACACAATTGTCCATGACCGGGAATTCTCGATCAACTGTTGCCCAATGAACTAGTTTATATAGAGGCTTACTAGGGACTCTGGCTTGTCTATGTATCACACGTGTATTAATAATTCCGATTAATACAGTTATAGCATGATACAAAAACATATTATAAACTTAAAATAATGCGATAAATACCACATATTTATTTGCCTCTAGGGCATATTCCCTTCAGTCTCCCACTTGCACTAGAGTACAAATAAACCAGCTGCATTTTACTTAATCATACCACCTTATCCAATAAGCGTTCTATGATAATGCTTGCTCGTGGAAGAATGTTACTACAACAATCTGTACCATACATAATTGTGTGTTCTTTGCGATTCACTGACATCACCTTGTTTGATATCATCCTGTTATCCTGATAACACATATGCACACATCGTAACTAAGTGAGACTTTCGTTTCCCAGCGCTTACTCTGATTCTGTTAACCAGACAATTGCTTTGCAAACGCACTCAGTTGTAACATGCATAATCTCGCGATATCTATATACCTTTTATATCTATGTAGAGTTTCGACATTCCAATGTCAGTCTGGTGCCTAATGCTATTCTACTTCTAGTAAATTCCAAATTTACCTTAATAACTGTTCTTCTTTCAAGAACATGAGTCATACTTTATCGAGCACATAATATGGTTTCTATATGATGTCTGTTATCATGATATAAGAGACCAACATATCTAGCAACCACTATTGTCGTGTACCAATTACACTTAATGTTTAACTGGATTTCCAAGGACCTTTCCATTGGCTTTATTCCATTCTGACACTTCAGAATCCAATCTAAACAGCTCGACCTTCTATTTAAAATTCCTGTTCTATTCGAAATAGATACAACCTTTTAAATCATTTCATAACTTCATCTTTTATTCTAATTCTACTGGTACTATCCATGATATGTCATTTACATACGTGGATTTAATCTCCCACTCAAAAATATGTCACTCACATATTAAATTGAGCAAACTAATTCGACTCCTACTTAAAGGATTTAAACTCCCACTCAAAAATATGTCTTTCACATATTTGAGTAAACTAATTCTAAGCTCCCACTTAAATTAGCAAATCCACAATTTCTTTCGATATTTTGGTCAAACCAAAATCATTGATCATTTATCAATTCGAATTTTAATTCGACTCCCACTTAAATTCATAATTTCTTTCGATATTTTGGTCAAACCAAAATCATTGATCATTTATCAATTCGAATTACAATACGATCTGACAGTATTCTACCAATACTTATCCCACAGACTTTAAGCATGTCTACACTTATGTAGTCAACAACTTTGATTTTGTCCAAGACACTTCTTAACAAAATTTGCTTCTAGTCTTTCTTATAGTTACATTTCTTTCATATAACACTTTATATGATGATTAAATAATCTTATTCTCTTAATAAGATTCAGAGTAACATTTACTGTTTTAATCCTTCTAAATGTAACTTGGATTTTAAGACTCATAGCCTTAATTCGTATTCTGATATTTCCTCAACTTTCTTTGTATTTACAAGGTGTATCATGTTCTGACAACATGATCTAAAATACTGAATATCAAACTGTGACCTGACAGTAAATATTCTTAAATCAACACCTCATTTAAAAGCTTCTTGTTTGAAAACACTATGATCTCTTATCATCAATTTTTCAATTCCATTTGTAGAGATATTCTTCTCGGAACATATTCCAATATTCTACTCTTATGGAAACAAGGTCCAATACCTTATTTTAAGCTTCTACTTTCATTCCATTGACCTTAATTCGAGAAATCATATTTTCTCATGAATTACGCAGATAGCAATACAAATTTTTGCTTCTGTTGGTATTTGGAATATAATCCCATCTTAATATGAGAATTCTACAAAGAACTATTCGTGTATATTCTGTATTATCATATAATCATCTATATCACGACACTTACTGTCGATCACACGAATCTTCGTTGAAAAATATCCTATTCCTAAAGTGGATGACGACTACCATGTCAGAATATATTAAGAGATTCTAAAAGACCATACTTTATCTGAAATAGAGCATGATTATAATATTTCACATATCACTATATCTGATATTATAATTTGTGGAACAAACTTTCACAAGTCGTTTTATGTTGAAACCATAATTCAAATAATGTCCCCTTTTAATCGAATCATATGGATACAACTTCCATCTATTTTTCTTCTGAAAATTTCCTTTGATCCCATATCAAATTGTTTTCAGACTCATGTTTCCTTAGGCAAATACATTTATTCACTTAGGATCATAGAAAATTCGAATTGATGATATTCACCATTAATTAATTTAATAATCATCTAATATGA
This sequence comes from Poa annua, assembly GCA_026929855.1. Lineage (NCBI taxonomy): Eukaryota > Viridiplantae > Streptophyta > Magnoliopsida > Poales > Poaceae > Poa > Poa annua. The sequence continues at coordinate 46,335,292 of CM049434.1, forward strand.
CTTTCAATCAATTTCTTTGTATATTGACACTTCAATATCCATTGAAACTTAATCAATTTAGCACATGTAACCTTGATAGATCGAAGTATCTATATTTCTTACATTGCCTTTGTGATCAAATTCGGCGGTGTTTGTTCTTGTAACAAAATCATTTAATCTTTGGACATCTAATTTTATTATTCTGGTTTTATAAATGTATATCGTGTTATCATTCAAACAATGTAATTGAGATGTGATTGCATAAAAGCTTTACTCATAATATAAAACAACTGACTTGTTCCATTACATAAAACAACTGACTTATTCTATTACATATATGAATAACTTTGTCTTGTAACATTCAAGACATAAAACAAAATCACACTCTCACTATTACAAAAGGTCTTATCAAAAACTATTAATGATAACTATAATGATAACTTGAGGGCGTGAACACCACTGGCCATCAACTCCTTTGCTTGCCATCACTTGTGCACTGTCACATCATATATCTTCTCATACTTGTGACAATCAGGTCCTGTTTCATAAACAGAACAAGCATCAAATGCTTTTCATCAAGTATCACGTGAAGAATACATTTACAACTTTGTATATCAAATATAACTATAGCGTCGAAGATTTCTCCTTCGATGGGTTCAACCTTCACAGATCTGAACTGGCTTATGAACTGGAAGAAAGTCATCGTATCTCTTCTTATAGCATAGCCACGGACATGTTTCTCATAGCTGGGAGGTAAAGATGCCAACGCAGCAGCTATCGCACGTGAATCCGCCATCCAGTAGTCGTAGACATTTGTGAGTTTCAAGTAAATGTCATACATTTTCTTCAAATGAGTTTCCAAACAGGTATGGTCCTCCATCTGGAGTGAATGGAACTTCCTCAGCTGTTTGTATTGCTCATACTTAATCTCATCTATGAAATGCGCCTTGATCGAATCTATCATATCATAAGGTTCCATATGTTGAAACTGAACTTTCAACTCTGGTGCCAAGCTTATGACCATGATGCTTTGCACTTCTATGAAAATGTCACGACGCTGATGAAACTCCTCATCTTCTTCTTCACTAGCAGAATCATCTGGTTCATCTCCTAATCCCTCTTCTATGACATAGAGTATATTATTGTGCATGAGAGTTTCTCTTAGTTTATTGTACCAGTAGATGAAGTTTGACCCATCAGCCAACAAGGACCGACTCCTAAGGAAGTGATCGAAGTAGAGCACCATCTACAGATATAATCGCAAAGAGGGTAAGGCTAAGTTTATAATAATATGAGTTTCAGTTTATAATCAAATTATTTAAACAAACTCCACTAAGATTATTATCCCTTCAATAATTTTAGCGATTACACGACCCCAATCCACTGTACCACCCCCGATCGTCACGGCCGGCAGCACAGCTTCAAAGGTGGACATCGAAATGTCGATCACAACAACTCTGTGACTCATGCTCGATCTTTCGACGATCCGTGTTCCGAGGCCATGTCTGTACATGCTAGGCTCGCCAATTAAACCTCGATGTTCTTGCACGTGCAACATGGCTTACACCCACTGTATGCGAACGACGAAATGTGTGACACCCGATAGTCACGGCCTGCCTCATAACGTAGAACTTTCTTGGTGGTGCACAACGAGGGAGAACACAATTTTGGTATTTATTAGGGATCATCCTATTATAGCTATCGTCGTATATCTAATATATATATAGCACTCAATAGGATATGCACACAACAACACACAATCAAATAATGTAATGAAGTGCGATATGACATGGTCGTGCGCCTGGACCTCCTTGGCGCCGTGCGCTTGGACCGGGCGTCCCGGCATGGCTCCGAGTCTACGGTGCCTCCTTTGCCTCCGACATTACGAATAATTCAAAACTTACCGTAACCATGTCATATTTAAAAGGCCTCTGCAAAACAAAGTTAGACGCCTCTACCTTTATCTAGTTTTGCAAGTTTTACGTGGCTTTATAGGCTTTCGCGAGAGAACCGTTCCCTTCCTACGAACATGGTGCCACAACGTCGATCCAATAATTGCATGTTTATGTATCCCTTTCGGGCCCTCCATTGAAAATGCAAAGCCAACTAAAGAGAGAGAAACAGACACCCGCCAGCCACATATACGGTACCAGCCGTATGTCAGTAGTGGAACCAGTCTCGCGTAAGCGTACGCGTAAAGTCGGTCCGGGCCGCTTCATCAACTCAATGCTGCTGACAGTGCAAGTGCACGCGAGAGGGTAGCAAATATAAGAAAGACGTCCTCGTATTCAACACGAGTTCTAACCGTACCAGCATACTACGCATAGATCGGCTCTGATACCACTGAAGGGGTTCCGTAGCAGAAAACAATAATTTTTCTAACTAACCAATACCAAACATGCCAGGATCTATCTATCTAGTAATGCGATAACGGTGGGCGGAACTGGTCACATACCTCTTGTAGACCAAATAGCGGGGATTACGCTCCCGCACAAGCGTTGCTGACGTAGACGCCGTAGCCGACCTCAAGGTCGCGAAGAACTTGGCGCGACGAAGTAGACGATGACGCGGCGATGTCGACGGCGTCGGGCACCGGGCGCTGGGCGTCGGTCGTCGGGCGTCGGGCGCCGGGCGCTGGGCGTCGGCGGCGGCTGCTGGGCGCCGGCGGCGGGGCGTGACGATGTCGCCTGGGCACCTCAAATGTGGCGCCTCCGAGTACTCACACACATACGGAACTTAACGACAACCCCCGGTCTCTCGGATCCACTCAAGATCGCAGGGGTAGAACAATTGGTGGAATATCGCAGCGCAACTGGGCGCCGCAAAATAGCCTTGGTGGGAGAGAGAGAGAGAGAATACAACTTTTAATTGTATTTTTATGTGTATTAAATCAATTAGCCCTGCCCTTCTATATAAGGGGGAAAGGGGGTGTGCAAACACCTTGCCTCTCCCATGTGGGACTAAAGAAAGGCAAAGAAAAGGAGGTGGGAGGGGGGTTCGGCCGCCCCCCCCCCCCCCCCCCCCATGGCCGAACCAAGTGGGCTCCCCCCACTTGGTGCGCCTCCCCCACATGGGCCCCTTTTTCTTTTCTTTTTAATTGATTTAATTAATATTAAAATAATATAAAATATAAATAATTCATAATTAATATATTTATACATTATTTAATATCTCGTGTCTCCGAAACAACTTCCGGACCATCCGAACTACCTTCGGTCATTCCCGGAACCCTTCCGATGTCCCCGGAACTTTTCCGGTTAATTTCTCTCTTCTCCTAAACCTATATTTATTCCAATAATAAATCATACCAATGTTCTCCACGTGTCGCTAAGACCTTAAGCGTGTTACCCTACGGTTCGAGAACACTCCAGACATGGCCGAGACCCTTCGCTCGCCAATGACCGCCAGGGAGACCTGGACATCTGTAACGGTCCCTGTGCATTCTACGAATATCGTCGTTGAACCATAAACATGATATCTATTCCTTTTGTTTCTTCGATACTACCTTGTCCGAGACATGATCGTAAACATCCGATGTCCTGTTGTATCTCGTTACCGACAAAGGTTTATTAACTCGTCTGTGATATTACATCTCCATGACCTAGTCATTAGCTGCGCAGCTCTATAGATGTAATCTCACCGAGTGGGCCCAGAGTATCTTCCTATCACAAGGATGAACAAATCCCGCTCTTGATCCATACGCCTCAACATACTCTTTCGAGATACACGAGGTACACCTTTATTGTCACACTTTATAAGATACGACGTTTGATGCACTCAGAGTAACCTACGGAGCAGCAATTAATATGATCTCACGGTCTGAGGAATAAGCTATCATATTACTTTCCTATTGCAAATGGCATACATCGTGACACGATCCTATTGCAATACTTTGGGTATGTCCATCACCTTATTCCACTAATAAGATGACCTCATTGTCAACCGACACAATTGTCCATGACCGGGAATTCTCGATCAACTGTTGCCCAATGAACTAGTTTATATAGAGGCTTACTAGGGACTCTGGTTTGTCTATGTATCACACGTGTATTAATAATTCCGATTAATACAGTTATAGCATGATACATAAACATATTATAAACTTAATGGAATAATGCGATAAATACCACATATTTATTTGCCTCTAGGGCATATTCCCTTCAAGTAGACCTCCAGCACAACTAGTGTGGCACCTCGCAGGGCGTTACACACGTACGGTGAAGCCGACGAACTCCGGGCTCCGATCCAAGGACGAAGCAGCGGAAGACTGGGACCGGAAGACCAGCAGCACGACGGCGTGCGTATGGTGGAGAAAACTTATCCTCGGCGCAACTCCAAACTAGGGAGTCACGGGATCCAAGGAGAGAGAGAGAGAATTGGTGTGTGCTTTAAAGGCCAGGGGTACCCCTCTATATAAAGGAGGCCAGGGGCTGCCCAGCCTGCCAGCCTGGCGGTGTGGGACTATTCCCACACCCCAGCCGGCCAAGCCAGGTGCGCCGGCCTAGGTGGGCCCCATGTGGCCCACCTAGGGCCGGCCGAACCAGCCCCCCTTCCCTTGGGGGGATCCTTCCCCCCTTCATGGGCCCTAAGGCCCATTTAGGGTATTTTGCCTTTAAAAATTCAGGAAAAATTAAATAAAAATATATTTAACTATTAATTACATTAATTAATATTAAATACATATTACATAATTTATTCCGGCTCCGGAAACTATTTCGTCGCTGCCCGATCTCCATCGGATCCTTCCCGGGACATTCCCGGTGCACTCTCTTTTAATTTCTCTTCCGGTAAACTTGTCGACTCCCCTTAAGTGTGTTACCCTAGCGGTTCGAGATCTCACCAGACATGATCGAGACAACCTCTCCGATCAATGACTAATTCGTGGACCGAGGATACCCAGAATTAATCCCTGCGAGATAACGAATACTTTGTCGTTCGAACCTGGACGTCTGAGTCTTAAACCTTTTGCCATGGCGATACTTAGCGTGTCCAAGACTCGTTCATGGATATCACCATACCCAGCTTGATCTCGTTACCGACACCGCTATCTTCTACTCGTCCATGATATTATGTCCTGGTGACCTAGTCACACGCTTGCAAGCTCATTTGACACAATCTCACCGAGTGGGCCCTAGAGTATCTATCCTGCTATGCGGACTGGCAAATCCCGCTCTTGATCCCTCGTCTCAACATACTCCCTTCCGACACCCGAGAGGAACACCTTTATTTTCACACTATTAAGATATGACGTTTGATGCAATCAAAGTGTCTTTCAGAAATAGCAATAAGAGTTGATCTCACGGTCAAAGGCGTAATGACTACGTCCTACAAATATTGGGTATGTCCATCACATCGTTCTACCAACGACATGACTCCATTGTCAAATTGACACCATGTCACATGATCGGGAAACCTCGATCATCAATTGCACAATGAACTAGTCAAGTAGAGGCTACTAGGGACCTGGTTGTTTTACGTATCACACGTGTATTAATGTTTCCGCTTAATACAGTTATAGCGTGACACAAAAACGTATTATGAACAAATGAGATATGATAAATAAACACTTTATTAATTGCCTCTAGGGCATATCTCCTTCACTTGTTATTGGATCCATATCAATACCATATAAGGTAACATGAGTGTCTCACGAAGTTTAAATCTTTTATGTCATATAAAATTCATTTGTTGGCAAGACTTGATCAACCTTGTTAACAAGTGCATTTTAAATGCATGAAAGTGCTAAACAACTTTCTTTCTCTCAAACTTGTTTTACCTACTGTAATATCATTTAGTTTGCAAAGTTTAGTTGCATTTGGTGTTAGAAAACAAATCTTTCAATATTAAATTTATTAATGCAAAATACCAGGAAATAATAAAAAATAAATTTTCTCAGAATTTCAAAAAATTTATACCAAAATTCCTATTTTTCTAGGAGAAATCTGGGAGGACCAGAGAGTGGCCAATGGGACCTACAGGGCCACCACACCACATGGTGGCGCGGCAGCCCTTTGGCCGCGCCAGCACATGGTGTGGGGCCCACATGGCCCCCCATTTACTCTCCGTCCTCCCATGCCTTCCTCTCTCCCGACCAAACAGTCCCACATTCGAAAAAATTGTGTTCTTGCTGTTCTTCCTCTGCAATTTCGATCTCCATCTGTAGCCCATCTTTGTTGCTGAAATTTGGGGTATTCACTCTCCGGTATGTGACTCCTCCGATTATCCAAGTAGAATTTTGTTTAGTGGAGTATATATTGAGTATTTTGCTGCTGTAGATATCATGTTTAGTGAGTTTAAATGCTTGTTCTAAGTGAGGATAACTAGTTTTGATGCATGCTTAAGTCTCTAGCAAGTCACTATAGTGGTTTCCCCTCATTTAGTTGGCTAAAAATCAATTTTTATGTTATTTGTCAAAAATTTCAGAACATGGAGTGGAACCCATATGCAATAGACCAACATGAGATAGTGGTGCATGAGAAGATGAAGGTTCATCGCGAAGAGAGTGTATTCCCTGCTATTTACCCATGCTCACAATTCATGGGTGTTACAGGGATTGCACATGATTTTCATACTCTAATGACCAATGCAGGGCTAGAACATTTTGTTGATGACCAACCCTTTCAATATGCTAAGCTAGCCATGTCGGTGGTGCAGGACTTCAACTGCAATTTGACCTCATCTAACCCTATGGTGCACTATAAGATTTACAATAAATCTGTGGATTTGCCTTTTGCTCTTTTTTGTGCAGCAATTAAAGTACCACAAGGGGGATCTCGAGAGAAGTTGAAAGGGAAGCCTAAGCCATTGCTGGACTTATATGAGGACATTTGCTATGGGAGGAGTTTCTCTCAAGAGGAGAGTAAAATCCAGAGTATTCATCTCCCTTCCATTCGATACTTTGCCTACTTCATTTCTAAATGTGTTCTTGCTAGGAAAGCAGCAAGTAAATTGGGCTTGTCTGACTTAGTTTTTCTAGCTGCTGCATTACGCAATGATAAAACTTATGATTTGGGTGCTCTGATTGCCTACCGTCTCACCACTAACCGTGAGAAGGGAGGAGTTTGTGGAGGTCTAGTTGCCTCTCGTTTATTAGCTTTGCATGGTTTGGCACCTCACCCCCTTGATTTTCTGCTTCCTATAGAAAAACTAGACATTGATTTCATGAAGAAACATAACTTTATTGCTGACCATGGTAGCTTGCATGTCCCCCCTTACATTATAACCTTTCCCAAGAAGCAATATTTGAAAGTGTCCACAATTGTTAGAACTGTTATTTTGCCTGCACCTCCGCTTAACCTTTATGCCAGGGAAAACTGGTCAGTCTCGGAGGCTGAGCTTGACACGCTTGAGGGGCAACACGGCCCGAACATGGGAGACAACGAAGAGGAGCATGAGGGTGACTTTAGTCAGCCCCCTGAGACAGCTGGTTCCTCGTACCCAGATCCGGGGTATGCAGGACCTTCGGGGTCTTCCTCCACCGCAGCCGAGCCAGAATATGACTTCACCAGGTTTGACCCGCCGGGCTGGAGCCATTATTCACCATGGGGTTGATTCCCACTTAGGCCAAAAGCCTAAGCTTGGGGGGAGGTATACCGATAGCACACTCATCTATATATCATTACATCTGTACTTTGTATATCTATGTTTCGTTTTAGTTTTATTTATTTCTTTTATTTGTTCATGTTTTGCTTTACTTCCCAAAACTCAAAAATACCAAAAAGATTTCTGTTATTTCTCTTGCTGGTTTGTTTTAGTATCTAGTATTAGTATGCTTAGTATTTAATTCAGTTCAATATGCAAAAACACAAAAATATTTTACTTTGTTGTTTGCTGTTTCGCGCAGGGACAGATTTCTGCTGTTCACCGTTTAAATCATAACTTCCTGTAGAAAAATCCAAATGACCTGAAATTTCTTGTGCATGATCCTCAGATATGTACGCAACTTTCATTAGTTTTGAGTTTTCTGATCTGAGCATGTTAAGGTCCTCGAAAAAATTCGTCTTCGCAGGCTGTTCTGTTTTTAGTTCCTAAATCCGAAAATCCCAAAAACATTTGTTGTTTCTTTTGGTTTTGTATAGCTTGTTTCAGAGCTCAATGCCATCCATTACTCCATGGAGATTGGTTTTCATTTCATATTATTCAAGCCACACAAGTGAAAGAGCAATAATGACGATATATGACAATTCGAGTTGGGTAAGAGGCTGGTAATGAACTCTATTTGTTTTTCATTTTTGTACATATACTCATTCATGTGAGAATGCTTAGATTGTTCGCATAAGATATATGTCGATTGGTGGATGCTTAGTTGTTTATGTTCTCTTATGATCAATTCCAATTTATTAATAGTAGATGACATGTTTCTATGGATGTTTGCTTGCATTGTTTTGTTCATGAAAGAGTATAACATTGTGGTATCCTCCTCTGAACAAATTCATTTGTATCGACTTGGCACATGCTCACACATGTATATGACTGAAAACAAAGAGTCAATTAAGCCTTGATGATTTATTTTGTCTCAGAGTTCTAGTATCACTTTTATGCCCCCGTTAATTTTATTTTGTCGCAAGCATGATTATGACGGTTATTACTCTCTTGAATTGTCGCTTCCCTGTCTATTGCTAACCTCCACTTGTACTAAGCAATATTGCTTGTGCTTCCAAATCCCTGAAAACCAAGTTATTCCAAAGAGTCCACCATAAATACCTATGTATGGCATTTCAAACCATTCAAGTAAATTTGCATGTGCTATCTTTAAAACTTTCAAACACTTCTCAATTTGTGCCACTGTTTCGAGCTCATGAGGAAGTAGTAGTTGGGTTTGTTATCTTCCATACTAATCAAGTAACCGACTTGCATGCTTCATCTGCTTGTCACTAATTTTGCAAAGAGCTGGTTAGACCACTATAATATCAAAAGTTTTGAAAAGTGAAAAATAGACACTCCTCCATGGTATGTGATTGCTGGTGGGCACCCGAGGATTCGGCTAGCCATGGTTTGTGAAAAGCAAAGGTTGGGAGGAGTGTCAAAATATCAAAAAGATAAAATATAAAGATGCATATTATAAAGGCTTGATTTTAAAATAATTCGGAACCACTCTCAACTTGCTTAGTATGGAAGATAACAAGAACTCTATTGCCATTCGTTGACGGAACAACCACCACACAAAAACAATTTTACCTCTGTTTTCAAAATAATGAAAAGCTCTAGCACATGTTAAATCCCTGCTTCCCTCAATGAAGGGCATATCTTTTACTTACTGTTGAGTCACCATCCTTCTTTGAGCACCTTCTTGAGAGCATGGTTGTCATTCTTAGTGAAATGTGCTTGTCCCAGAATACTGTTAACTGCGGTGTAACTTTGATACTTTTATCTTTGACATCTTTATCTCTAGTCTACTCTTGAATCTCAGAGGTGCCTGGGCATTTATGTTTTGCTGTACACTTTCGGTCAAGCGAGATACCACCTTATCATACTTTCTTATGAGCTTTGCAATCCTGTGAATTGATATGTTTCATGTTATTTACTATTGGTATGATTGGCATCTTTTCATAGTTTACATAACTAACTAGGTGACACCATTTATATATATATCTTATTATGAATAGCCTAAGCAATTGCCAGATAATGAGAATATTTACATCATATGAAGCAAATGTGTTCGTGAAAGTTCTTTTATCGCACTCAGTTGTTAACTGAATTGCTTGAGGACAAGCAATAAGCTAAGCTTGGGGGGGAGTTGATACGTCCAAAACGTATCTACTTTCCCGAACACTTTTGCTATTGTTTTGCCTCTAATTTGTGTGTTTTGAATGCAACTAACACGGACTAACGCTGTTTTCAGCAGAATTACCCTGGTGTCTTGTTTTTGTGCAGAAAATCAACTTTATGGAAAAATCCCAGAAATTATGCGAAAGTCCCTATTTTGCCCGAAGACCCACGGAGTCAGAAGGCCAGACGGAGGGGGGGGGGGGGCAACGAGCCCACCTCACAGGGTGCTGGCGCGGCAGGCAACGAGCCCACCTCATCACTTTTTCCAGAAACACCTCCGTGCGCCGCCGCCACCTCGAAACTCAATTCGGGGACCAGAAGTCTCTGTTCCGGCACTTCGCCGGGACGGGGAATCGAAGGGGATCATCGCCATCGTCATCACCAACGCCTCTCCATCAACCATCATCGTTTCCCCCATCCATGTGTGAGTAATTCCCCGCTGTAGGCTTGAGGGGATGGTAGGGATTGGATGAGATCGTTCATGTAATAGCTGTAATATCATTAGGGCATGGTGCCTAGTATCCGTTATCGGTGTTTTACGTCATTGTTGCAACTTGTTATGCTTAATGCTTGACACTAGGGCCCGAGTGCCATGATTTCAGATCTAAACATGTTATTGTATCATGAGGATAATCAATGTTTTAGATCATATCTATGAGTTGTATACACATATTATTGTCCGGAACCGAAGGCCCCAAAGTGACAATAATTGGGACAGCCGGAGGGGATGGCTGTGATGTGAGGATCACGTGTGTTCACGGAGTGTTAATGCTTTGCTCCGGTACTTTATTAAAAGGAGTACCTTAATTACCAGTAGATTCCCTTGAGGCCCCGCTGCAAACGGGCTGGTAGGACAAAAGATGATGTGCAAGTTTCTCATTGCGAGCACGCACAACTAAATTGGAACACATGCCTATGGTTAATAAATACTTGGATACTTTATCTTATTTATCTGCAAATGCCTATGTCTTGATATTACATTAATTATCTTATCCATGCAACGCCCGTTCATCCGTCCCTGTGCCTACAGTATTTTAATCCTGCTGTCTACTATAATCACTGCTGCTGTCTTTATTTCACTGCTGCTGTTATTTCACTACTGTCACTATTATAAAACTGTTGCTACTGATAATCTGTCTCGAGCAAGTCTATTCACAGGTGCAGCTGAACTGACAATTCATCTGTTAAGGCTTATAAATATTCTTTGGCTCCCCTTGTGTCAAATCAATAAATTTGGGTTTTACTTCCCTCAAAGATTGTTGTGATCCCCTATACTTGTGGGTCATCAGTACGTGATGCCCATATGAATGCTAATCAAACATATAATAAATTTTCATCAATTTTATCACTCATTTGCATGATTATGTCCACCGCAACTTTATGAGAGAGTAGACAAGTGAATCTATGAACCCTGGTTCACTTTTTATCATAAGAAACACATTTCTATTACTTTTATTACACTTTACATTTTCTACAATTATTAAATCCGAATTTACAAAAATACTTTTCTTTATTACAAACACATTGTAAAACTCAAAAACAACTTTACTTCAATGCATTTACTTTCTTATCTAATTATAGTTTGTCATTTTACTTTATAGTTATACTTCTATTTCAGTTTTACTTACATGAAACATTATGCCTGACAACCACTCGGTGAAGTTGAGGACACAAGAAAAATACTTTATTTTGTAGGTTGCTTGAAGAAGAGAAGAAAAGATAATCCATGCCTGCTCGTGGTGGCAATCGAGGACAAGCCATCCGGGGAGGTCACGGGTGGCGAGAAGGAGGTCGGAGGTGGAGACGAAGCAGATGATAGAAGTGGGCTTGCAGACTAGGGACGCACGAGGAAGGCACGTGGGGTCTCCGGGCGAGAACCCGAAGAGGGTCTCACCCAGGACGTCGTCCATCATCGCCGGCGATGGTGGTGGAAGCGAGTGGCAAGGGCTTGGTGTGCGTGGGTGGGGCTATGTGTGTGTTGCTACTACCTGGTTATGCTCAACCAGCTTGAGCATGGGGATTGTCATATGTGGTTTGGAGGCCAACAACTTGTGTTTGGTTGTATGGCTATCAAAGGTGGTTGGGTACTCTGGCTCTGGCGTAGTATGCTCCCGCCTCCTCGTCCCAAGTGGTTGCGTCCCCGGCGACGCTGAGGCTGACTGCGCGGAGCTTCGTGTTCGTCACACTGGAGAAGGAGCTGAACCCGATTGTGTTCCTCTTTATCTGTTTAGGGTCTTTTGTGCAATTTGTGAGGGCTTGGTTGTATTTTATATCTTTCTAGGTGCCTTATCTGTAAGTTGTACCAATGTTGACATAATGGAACTCTAGGTCCTTCGGGACCATCCCCAAAAGGTGGTTGGGTACCCACAACCGCCGGGCTAGGGTAGATATTTTCCTGTTTGATTGAGTGGGTTGGGTTAGCCACTTTTATGTTTGGTTGAAGTAATAAAGTGGTTGGATATCGCCATGTTTAAGTTTTATTTCACAGATGGGAGATGAATGGGATGATATGCTTGCCTCACAATATGATGCTAAGAATACCACAACGAGGCAAGGCGGGGTAACAAGGACGAACCAAAGACATATACAGAGTGCACTCTCCCCAGTCCTCCTCGTCTCCTTCTCAGTTCCGCCCCCGTTGAGAGTCGATGTAGGGTTCCCGGCTGGCTCCTCTCTCTTCCCCGGCGGCGCGGCCGGCCGGCGACGAGAAGGTAGTGCAGCGCGGGTTGTACAGAGTAGTGGTAGGTTTAGGATTAGCTTTTCCCTTGTGGAGTTTGGTGTGATGCCGAGTTTTCTCCTGCTCGGCTGGTCTCCGGCGACTCGCAGCGACGCCGGATCATGTTCTCTTCTCTTTTGCAGGCCGGATCCATGGTGGATTCCTTGCGGGATTGAAGATGGGCAAGGCCGAGCCAATAATATCGCGCGCCGTACCACCTGCTCTGCAGATCGCGGGATGAAGCGATGCCATCTTCCTCTGGCCGGCCGTGGCGGCGAGGAGGGGAGGAGGCGCTGCTGTTCTTCCTCAAGATCGGTGGAGTGGCTCTTGCTGCATCCTGGAGCTCCACACGCGGTGGTCTTGTTCACCGCCGCGATCTATGGCCAAGAAGGTGGCCAATCTTCAACCTCCACGACGGAGGCCTGCTCGATCCGACGCCGGAGCTCGGCTTCTCGATGCAACCAAGTGGTTTGTCCCCGGCTGCGTCGTGTATGCCGGTGTCTGAGATCTTTCGCCGGTAGGGAGAGTCCGAGTGTTTCTCTCGGTGCTTTGCTCACCTGGAGGTCGCCGGCGGCTGGTGGCGGAGATACCCTAGGACCTGATTGCTTTTCTCTTTTTAGTTCTAGGGCGTTTTATGTAAAAGCACGGGGCCTTTCATCGAATATTAGGTCTTCCAGGGCAATACATGTAAAGGGCCTAAGTGTAATTTGTGCCTGCCACGTGGATTTATAAACTGCAGCATCGGGGTCTTTCGACCCCTCCCCTTGTACAAAAAAACAAGGCAAGGCGGGATTTGAACTTACCATCATCGGGTGAAGCTCGAGTAGCCACCGTAGTGACAAAATTGTGGTATTGAAAAAAGAACTGCTCGAGTAGACGCCCTAGTTGACAAATTTGTGGTATTGAAAAAAGAACCAAGGTTTCCTTGCCGTTTTCTTTCTTGAAGAGGTGAGCAACGCAAAAAATGTTTTAGAGATGATTACACTGTTCCGTGCGTGGATAGGTGGTTCGAGCCAACCATCACATTTCTGGTGGTTAAACTTGATCAGTTTTTAACTCTGTTTTAAATAGTCGGCTATCACCCGACTATAGCCGGGCCTTGTGAGAGGGCTTGCGCTAAAGCTAAGTCCTTCATATGCTATAGAGATAATAGCCGCTATCATCAGGCTATAGCCCGGCTAAATGGATTTAGCTCCAGTTTAGCCCCTTAGCCGCTATTTTCGGGTCTAAAAAAATTGAACCAAAATTTGTCTCGCTCGGTCCAAATTTATCCTACTCAGCCCAATTTCGAGGCTCAAAGGACGGTTATACCAACCCTAACCCTAAGTTCTACACATCAACCAAGAGGGACGGCGACGCACAACCTCGCACTCCTGATAGCCCTCGCCGCTGAAGCCGACCTCGTGATTCATATCTTTTATTATGTAACTATGTTAATATCTTATGCATCTCTGAATATTTAGCTAAAAGGCCATATAGCCATAGCCGCACTATAGCCCGGCTATAGCCTCTGAAATCGCCGGAGCTAAACAAAATAGCCCCCGCTATTCCATACAGAGGTTTTTAAGCGAACCACATACCAATTAGGAGCACACCCATGATGCCTAGCCAACCAACCAAACATCACAATCAAACAAACTGAGCACTCGATAGAAAAATGTGCAGATTGCTCAGAAGAGTATATACGAACAGATTCAGTAACTTGAGGGCTGTTTCTTAATTACATATACTCCTCCATCCAAAATTTCTAAAATAAATGTCTCAGATTTATTCAAATATGAATGTATCTAAACTTAATACATCGAGTAGTTCAGAAGAAGACTCAATTTATGTTATTTTCCTTCTCAAACTTTATGAAGAACAGTGTCAACTCAATTTATGTTATTTTCCTTCTCAAACTTTATGAAGAACAATGTCAAACCGGAAACAGGGACAAAGCAGAGGATCACGGAGTCTGTGAGCATTTGCTCCAAACTGCTGGTCCTAGAATCTTATAATAAAATAGAAGCAACAAAATACATCCAATAATCCCTAGAACAGGAACAATAAGGAACCACACAAGTCACATGATATGTCATATGAAACTCTCACTGGATAGATTCACAAGTATCAGCTATTTTGAGTTGTAGATTATAACGATACATCCTTCAATCCAGAGGTAAATGTAACAACACCTACTTGCTCTATGTAAGCTAAATGGGGCTAAGGCCATAGCGAAATACATGAACAAGACCGTGAAAATCATGTAAAAAATCACGTCCCAGCAAGTACCAAGAAAACAGCCAAATTAAGGATGCTACGTTAATAACATTAGATGTCAATCCCCTAACTCTGGCAGGTAACTTGAGTAACTCTCATGGAGTATGACTGTATGAGCCCAAGGGTATATATTGAGTGCCCTGGTCATCTCTTCCAGGCTTGCCTCCCCTGAATCCTGATGGTGTTCCCTGTATCAGAAGAAAACATGGCAATCTTAAGAGCTGGACAGGGCTTCCTTTGGAAACAACTGTGCAAAATTTTTAGGATGATAGGTACCTGAGCTTGTGCCAGAATATATCCGGTGCAGCCACCATATGTAAGGACAGAACATATACCTGAGCTTCTGTCAGGTATAGCATCTGTCAGGTTCCAGAATATATCCAAAGATATCTGAATCATAGTTAAAAAGCATCAGTAAGACAACTGATACATTTATCTCTTTAGCAAACTCCATTTCTTCACAAGGAATATCATCAACAGAAACATACCTTAGGTGAACTTGGCTGTCCAATAGTGCAATCCTTTCCTGCACTTCACCTCACCAGCTCGGGGCAACAAAAATGTGGAAATGGAGATGCATGCTGGCTACAAAACAATGAGGTTAGTAGAGCATGCCATGTGCCAGGAGTGAGCTTACCTGCACAAAGGATGAACCATCCATGCCTATCTCTACAGACCACATAGATCCAAACTGTTTTGAAGCAATAGCTTGGTTTTGCTTTTCCTCCAAGAAACTTGAGAGACAAAAATCAGTAATTTTTGACACTTGTTGTTATCTAGGAATATATTGTAGGTCTGAGATTTAAGTGAATGAAGCAACTCTTGCGAAGATGATGTAAACCCCCTCAAATTCCTGGATTATTTGATA
Source organism: Poa annua (assembly GCA_026929855.1). Taxonomy (NCBI): domain Eukaryota; kingdom Viridiplantae; phylum Streptophyta; class Magnoliopsida; order Poales; family Poaceae; genus Poa; species Poa annua. The sequence goes on from CM049434.1 coordinate 46,350,882, forward strand.
ACCCTTCTTCCATGCAGATTCATGCACCTATAGAGAAAAAACAAGAGTTTTAACATCTGATATACATGAAGCTCTTAATCTCCAAAAAGCTACACAATAGACAACATAGTAAAGTAATTTCTATTATACCAGTGACATGTTTGAAACAAATAATTTTAGTGAACCACAATGAAAGCATGTAGCAATCTCATCCATCTATCCAGAAAGAAAAGATCTAGACATTAATACTATGTGAGATATGATCCTACCTTTTATATGACATGAGGGCTCCATCTAGGTAGACACCAAAAGATCAAGTCTTTGCTTGTGTCTCAATACTTTTTTTCATTTTTATCAGCTCAACCATTTGGTGGAATTTTTCATGCATATGTGTGCTGGACAACTTTGTTGCAACTGTATGATGCTCATTCCTACAGTTCAAAACCAACCATATCAGTATCAAACTGACTTTTCATATTAACTATGGTTATAACCAATATAACTAAGAGTTACCATACCTGAATGGATGGAGCACCATGAAATAATCAAGGGAATTTGTGAGGGTTTACATTATCTACACGAGATTCAGATTCTCCACTTGGATCTCAAACCTGCAAATATACTACTAGAAGACAACATGGTGCCAAAAATTGCAGATTTTGGTCTCTCAAGATGCTTTGATGAAAAGTGAAAACCAGGCTTGCTATTACGTCAAAACTGCTAGGATCTATGAAAGTTGGTTTGAGCTTTCATCGGCTGGACAACAAATTTCTTGTACTAGCTGTGAAACAAGAGAAGAAGTGTTGTTTATTAGGCTACCAGATCCAACTCGTAGTGACGCAAGTAACATAGAAAGTTAGAAACAAAGAAAACACAGGTGTGTGCTCATATAAAAAATGGCGCATCTAGATGATATGGAAACTTTGGTTGCTAGACTTTATTTCGATACAAGTGTGTGACACACCTCACTGTGCAAACCGGACAACTAATCTCAGCACAGACCAACATGAGTATACTGCAACCCATGAAAATCCCACAATTATTTTGATGTGAAACAAGAGAAGAAAGTAATATTTTCGAGGCTATCAGATCCAACCCCTAGTTACACAAGTGCTGCTAATCATGAAGGGAAGAAATATGCCCATAACAATATTGGAAAACGTAGATGCTAGGGAAACTTTGGTAGCAATAACTTATAGCAGGATAAAAGCGTGTGACAACACCTCAGTACGTACAGCGGACAAATATTGCCAACAGAGACACACAGGAGTATACCGCAACCAATAAATCCCAAAATGATTTTATTGTCTACCACACCCTGTTGCCGCTACTCGACCTACTGATGCGCTTTACAACATGGGTAAAAGCTACTAATAAAATTAGCAAGAAATCGGTAGCGCCCAATAAGTAAACATAGAGCTGTGATGATGGAACTTGGCAGCAGCATGAACACGACTAAGCAGCACTAGGAACGTCTAGGTAAAAAGGCTACTGCATCATTCTAAAGATGCATATGCAAACGCACAACACATAGACAAGGGGAGGAAGAAGACGGAGCTTACCTAGAGGAGGCGTGCTGCCTGCGAGATCCAGATCTGGTGAGGTGAGGACTGGGTTAGCACGGGGGTCCTCTTTATAGGCAGACGAGACCCAGATCTGGATCCGGCGTCCTGGTAAAAGTAAAAATTTACAGCCCTAACGATGGGTTAGGGCATGTACAATAGTTTAGACAGTAGCCGTCTGGAATGGATGTACATGTCAACTTTAGACAGCACGGTAGACGACCTGTACAACGGGCTTTCTTATAATTTGTCTGTAAAAACCTGCAGCTGATAACCGAACGTAATTAAAATATATATATTAAATCAGATTAAGTCTGGTGAAGAGGCATCGCTATCCATACAACGGAGGAAGAGCCGATTATAGGGAGCGAAATTAACGGAAGCAGACTGTCTACAGAATTACCGACGGACTATTTCTCTCTCCACCCTCTTTCTCCTCTAACTGACAAAAATCTTGCGTGGATTCTGCTACAGACGGCTGACTCAACGCCGTTGTACATGCCCTTAAAATGGTCCGGTTTTATCGTTTCCGAGGTCAAAGTCTGCTCTTTGCGCATCGACCCAAAAATGCGCCAACCTTTGCTGGAACGGTAGACGTTTTTAATCTAACCTTTTTTTCCTGAAAACATAGCGGTAGATGCAACGGTAGTTCAGTATAGTCAGACGCACCATGTTTTCAAAACTTTAGCTATATATAAGTCTTATTCTTTTTTTACACTTCTCTGCTTTTAAAAACTTAAGCTATACCTAACTTGTTGTCATCCAAGAATCACACAATAATTGATGCTTCCTTGTCGATCAATGAAATTTTTTATTTTTTTAGATAAAAGGCACAAGCCCAGCTTTGAGTTAACAAAGCACGAGAGTCAAGGTTACAATGCTGCGGCATACAGCTTAGCCAAGGTAAAACAACATGCTGGGCATACAGCTTAAGCCGACTAAAGGAACTCTAATGGGTAGTGCGTCTGGACGAAGAGGTCATGGGGATGCAGGCGGCATGAATCTCTCTAAGCTTTGCGGCCAGCCACCTTGCGCCCTCCTTGTCCTGCTCCTTAAGAGGTGGGATCCAAGCCTGAGTTGCCGGCCTTGCCCTTGTTCTTCTCTTGTGTCAGCAGCTGTCGGGCCAATGGATCATGGGGTATGACGGCCCGTTTTCCTTCGGAGGTGTGTGAACCTCTATGGCTCGTTGGGCCAGCTAGACGCTTCTTGAGGTCTAAAGTTGGCACCAGGATCCGGAAGCCTCAGGGAGGCGCCACTTTCCCCATCAAGCATAACCACCTCAGGAGGCTCCGTCCCCTAGGAGCCCTCATGAGGATCATGCCCGGAAGACCTTCGTGAGACTTGTCGCCTTCCACGCCACGTGTAAGGTCAGAGCAGCGGGCTCCCCCACCGGTACCGGTCTTCGCCCTCAGAGCAGGATGGTGACCCCCGCAGCCTGCCTCTTTTGTGATAAAGAGAGGGGACCGGCATGACCGCTCATGGCCGTGCTCCGAAGACTTGCCATTTTGGTGCTAAACAGCGCCGACCGCCGCGCTGTCTCCTGCTTGGCCTCGCTTTCTTCTTTACCGAGGAAGCACGGCTCTGCGTAAAGGAGAAAGAACTGAAGATGCAGAAGGAAGAAGACAACGGCGGTGCAGCCAGGCAGGGCCGTGGATCTGACTTGGTCGGTCGCCTTTGCCAAAGCAGCGGCAGAGGAGCGGAGCCCCCCTTTGGAAGCTTGCGGGAGCGTCCCGCCGTGGAGTTTTGAAGACCAAGACGTAGCCGCCTATAAAAGGGGCAGTCGCCGGCCCGGCTAAGGGTTCGGACATGGTACACTGAAACCCTAGAAACCCTAGGTGTTCACCATTGTAGCTCCTCGAGTTCATCCAAGCAATACAACCAAGCAGGAGTAGGGCATTTACCTCCGCGGTGGCCTGAACCTGGGTAAAACAAAGTGTCAATCTCTGTAGTGTTCTTTCTCCTTCGTCGAGCCTCGTGAGGACAGAGGCAGCGCTCTAAGGCCCCCATGAAGGAGATATGCCCTAGAGGCAATTAATAAAGTGTTTATTTATCATATCTCATTTGTTCATAATACGTTTTTGTGTCACGCTATAACTGTATTAAGCGGAAACATTAATACACGTGTGATACGTAAAACAACCAGGTCCCTAGTAGCCTCTACTTGACTAGTTCATTGTGCAATTGATGATCGAGGTTTCCCGATCATGTGACATGGTGTCAATTTGACAATGGAGTCATGTCGTTGGTAGAACGATGTGATGGACATACCCAATATTTGTAGGACGTAGTCATTACGCCTTTGACCGTGAGATCAACTCTTATTGCTATTTCTGAAAGACACTTTGATTGCATCAAACGTCATATCTTAATAGTGTGACAATAAAGGTGTTCCTCTCGGGTGTCGGAAGAGAGTATGTTGAGACGAGGGATCAAGAGCGGGATTTGCCAGTCCGCATAGCAGGATAGATACTCTAGGGCCCACTCGGTGAGATTATGTCAAATGAGCTTGCAAGCGTGTGACTAGGTCACCAGGACATAATATCATGGACGAGTAGAAGATAGCGGTGTCGGTAACGAGATCAAGCTGGGTATGGTGATATCCATGAACGAGTCTTGGACACGCTAAGTATCGCCATGGCAAAAGGTTTAAGACTCAGACGTCCAGGTTCGAACGACAAAGTATTCGTTATCTCGCAGGGATTAATTCTGGGTATCCTCGGTCCACGAATTAGTCATTGATCGGAGAGGTTGTCTCGATCATGTCTGGAGAGATCTCGAACCGCTAGGGTAACACACTTAAGGGGAGTCGACAAGTTTACCGGAAGAGAAATTAAAAGAGAGTGCACCGGGAATGTCCCGGGAAGGATCCGATGGAGATCGGGCAGCGACGAAATAGTTTTCGGAGCCGGAATAAATTATGTAATATGTATTTAATATTAATTAATGTAATTAATAGTTAAATATATTTTTATTTAATTTTTCCTGAATTTTTAAAGGCAAAATACCCTAAATGGCCCTTAGGGCCCATGAAGGGGGGAAGGATCCCCCCAAGGGAAGGGGGGCTGGTTCGGCCGGCCCTAGGTGGGCCACATGGGGCCCACCTAGGCCGGCGCACCTGGCTTGGCCGGCTGGGCTGTGGGAATAGTCCCACACCGCCAGGCTGGCAGGCTGGGCAGCCCCTGGCCTCCTTTATATAGAGGGGTACCCCTGGCCTTTAAAGCACACACCAATTCTCTCTCTCTCTCCTTGGATCCCGTGACTCTCTAGTTTGGAGTTGCGCCGAGGATAAGTTTTCTCCACCATACGCACGCCGCCGTGCTGCTGATCTTCCGGTCCCAGTCTTCCGCTGCTTCGTCCTTGGATCGGAGCCCGGAGTTCGTCGGCTTCACCGTACGTGTGTAACGCCCTGCGAGGTGCCACACTAGTGGTGCTGGAGGTCTACTTCCTCTACACGACCTCGAGGTCTTCGTCGGCTTCATCGACAACGCTTGTGCGGGAGCGTAATCCCCGCTTTTCGGTCTACAAGGGTATGTATACCGATCTCCTCCGTATTACTATATCTGCATAGTATAGATCCTGGCTAGTTTAAGGTTATCGCTGTTAGGAAATTTTTTGTTTTCTGCATGCGATCCCCTTCAGTGGTATCAGAGCCGATCTTTGCGTAGATATAGCTGTACGCTTTTAGAACCCGTGTTTATCACGGGGACATCGTTCTTTTATTTGCTACCCTCTCGCGTGCACTTGCATTGTCGGCAGCATTGAGTTGATGAAGCGGCCCGGACCGACTTTACGCGTACGCTTACGCGAGACTGGTTCCACTACTGACATACGGCTGGTACCGTATATGTGGCTGGCGGGTGTCTGTTTCTCTCTCTTTAGTTGGCTTTGCATTTTCAATGGAGGGCCCAAGAGGGATAAATAAATATGCAATTATTTGATCGTTGTTGTGGTCATAGGTTCGTAAGTATGAAGCGGTTCTATTTACGACAGCCCCAAGCCACGTAAAATATGCAAAAGATAAAGTAGAACGTGTCTAACTTTATTTTGCAGGGGCAATGTGATATGGTCAAGGTAGGTTTATTAAATTGTTTATAAACTGCGGGCGCGAAGGAGACCATCGGCGCAAGGACCATATCACGTCGCATTACATATTGATGTTTTGAGTGCATCTTATATTGTGTGTATATATATATTAGTATATATTAGTTACACGGCGGCGGTAATATAAGATGATCCCTCCAAAATATCATTAGTGTTCTCCCTTCGACGTGCACCACCAAGAAAGTTCTACATTATGAGGCAGGCCGTGACGATCGGGTGTCAGACATATCGTCGTTCGCATACAGTGGGTGTAAGACATGTTTGCACAAGCGTATACGTTGAAGGTTATAATGGCGAGCCTAGCATGTACAGACATGGCCTCGGAACACGGTGACCGAAAGGTCGAGCATGAGTCACAAAGTTGTTGTGATTGACATTCGATGTCTACCTTTGAAGTTGGGTTGCCGGCTCTGACGATGAGGGGTTGCACAATGGATTAGGGTCGTGTAATCACTAAAACGATGAGAGGGATATTCGTTTTGAGTGGGAGTTCTTATAGTTATTTTCTAAAACTAGAACTCAAAATTTTATGAACAAAGTCTTATGTTTTGCAAATTCCATTGTAGATGTCTCGCCCCACCTTTAACCTAGGCCTGTTCCTTGAGAAAGAAAAGCTTAAGACCAATGGGTCGAACTTCATGGCCTGGTTCCGCAACCTGAGGATCCTCGTCACTCCCCATAGGGTGGCTTACGTCCTTGAAGCCGCCCTAGGTGACCCTCCTGCAGACGATGCGTCCGAAGATGAGAAAAAGGTCTATCAGACCAAGATGGACGATTCCTCTTTTGTCCAGAGTGGCATGCTCTATTCCATGGAAGCCGACCTGCAAAAGCGTTTTGAGAAGATGAGTGCCTTTGAGATAATTTCTGATCTCAAGGCTGTCTTTGCGCCGCAGGCTAAGGCTGAGAGATATGAAGGTTCTGAGCTTTTCTTCTCAGCCAAGATGGAAGAGCACAGCAGTGTGAGCGAGCACGTGGTCAAAATGTCTGGGTACGTTCAACGCCTGAATGCTCTGGAATGCAAGATTCCTGATGAGCTGGCGATTGATAGGGTGCTGCAATCGTTGCCTCCTAGCTACAAAGGCTTCGTCATGAACTATAACATGCAGGGCATGGCTAAGTCCCTGTCTGAGGTGTTCGTGATGCTCAAGACTGCTGAATTAGAAATCAAGAAGGAGCACACGCTGTTGATGGTCAACAAGACCGTCGATTTTAAGAAATCTGGCGGTAAGGGCAGGAAGAATTGGAAGTCTAAGAAGGATGGCAAGCACGTTGCCAAATCCAAGACTAACAAACCTGGTCCCAAATCTGGCGTGGAATGCTTCTACTGCAAGGGAGATGGTCACTGGAAGCGCAACTGCCCCAAGTACCTAGAAGATAAGAAGGCCGGCAAGATTGTCGGAAAAGAGAAAGGTATATTTGATATACATGTTATTGATGTGTACCTTACCTGCGCCCGTAGCAATACCTGGGTATTTGATACCGGTTCTGTTGCTCATATTTGTAACTCTCAGGAGGAGTTACGGAATAAACGGCGCCTGGCAAAGCATGAGGTGACAATGCGCGTCGGCAACGGATCAAGAGTTGACGTGGTGGCTGTCGGCACACTCCCTCTACATCTATCATCTGGATTAGTTTTGGTTCTAAATAAGTGTTATTTTGTACCAAGTTTGAGTGTAAACATTATAAGTGGTTCTTGCTTGTTGCAAGACGGATATTCGTTCAAATCAGCATCAAGTGGTTGTGCTATTTCGATGAATGATATCTTTTATGTTGATGCTCCTATGAATAATTGTTTATTCTTGTTGAATCTCGATCGTAGTACTCACATCCATAACATTGATGCCAAGAGGATTAAACTTAGTAGCGATACCGCCATGTATATGTGGCATTGCCGTCTCGGTCATATTGGTATAAAACGCATGAAGAAACTCCATGCCGATGGACTTTTAGACTCGTTGGATTTTAGATCCCTCGACACATGTGAACCATGCCTCATGGGCAAGATGACCAAGACACCGTTCAATGGTTTCATGGAACGGGCGTCGGACTTATTGGGAGTCATACATACAGATGTGTGTGGACCAATGAGCGTGTCGACACGCAATGGTTATCGTTATTTTGTCACCTTCACCGATGACTTGAGTAGATATGGGTATATCTATTTGATGAAACACAAGTCTGAAACATTTGAAAAGTTCAAAGAATTTCAAAGTGAAGTTGAAAATCAACTCAACAAGAAAATCAAGCACCTTCGATCCGATCGTGGTGGCGAATATTTGAGTTTTGAGTTTGGCACACATCTGAAGGCCTGTGGCATCGTGCCACAGCTTACGCCAGCTGGAACACCGCAACGCAACGGTGTGTCCGAGCGACGTAATCGTACCCTATTAGATAGCGTCCGGTCTATGATGTCTCTTACTGACTTGCCCGTATCTTTTTGGGGGTATGCGTTAGAAACAGCCGCATTCATTTTAAATAGGGCTCCGTCCAAATCCGTAGCAACGACACCGTATGAGATATGGCATGGCAAGAAACCTAAGTTGTCGTTTCTGAAGGTCTGGGGTTGTGAGGCGTATGTTAAGAAACTACAGCCCGACAAACTCGAACCGAAATCGGAGAAAGTCGTCTTTGTAGGGTATCCACGGGAAACCATAGGATACACCTTCTACAACCAAGCCGAGGGCAAAACGTTTGTCGCGAAGAATGGCACCTTTCTCGAGAAAGAGTTTCTCGCCAAAGGAGTAAGTGGGAGGAAAATAGATCTCGACGAGATTGTTGATCCTGAACTCGAAATTCTGAGTGGCGCAACGGAAGCTGTTCCGGAAACGTCCTCCACAGATGGAGTGGGAGAAAATGTCGAGGATACTATTCTACCTCATAGGTCTGGGAGATGTCGTAACGCTCCGGAGTGGTACGGCAACCTGGTTTGCACCGTCATGTTAATTGAACAAGACGAACCTACGAACTACAAAGAGGCTATGGCAGGCCCTGAGTCCGAGAAATGGCTTGAAGCCATGAAATCCGAAATAGGATCCATATATGACAACAAAGTATGGACTTTGATGGAGATTCCCGAAGGGCGCAAGGCCGTCGAGAATAAGTGGATCTTTAAGAAGAAGACTGATGCTGATGGTAATGTGACCGTCTATAAAGCTCGGCTTGTCGCAAAGGGTTTCCGACAAGTTCATGGAATTGACTACGATGAAACTTTTTCACCGGTAGCGATGCTATAGTCTATTCGGGTTTTGCTAGCACTTGCCGCATATTACGACTATGAGATATGGCAAATGGATGTCAAAACAGCGTTCCTAAATGGTAACATTGAGGAAGAGTTGTATATGGTACAACCTGAAGGTTTTGTCGATCCAGAAAATGCTGGCAAGGTATGCAAGCTTCAGCGTTCCATTTATGGACTGAAGCAAGCATCTCGGAGCTGGAATCTTCGCTTTGATGAGGTGATCAAAGGTTTTGGATTTGTCCAAAATATGGAAGAGACCTGCATTTACAAGAAAATGAGTGGGAGCTCAGTTGTATTCCTAGTACTATATGTGGATGACATATTACTAATTGGGGATAATGTGGATCTTCTAAATAGCGTGAAGAAATATTTAAATAGTAAATTTTCCATGAAGGACTTAGGAGAAGCTGCATACGTTTTAGCCATTAAAATCTATCGTGATAGATCAAGACGCCTATTAGCGTTGAGTCAGAGTACTTATCTTGATAAGATACTGAAACGGTTCGGTATGGAGACGGCAAAGAAAGGTTCTCTGCCAGTTGTCAAGAATAGAATATTGAGCAAGGCTCAGTGTCCGGTGACGGAACATGATAAAGCCGAGATGGCTAAACATCCTTATGCTTCAGCCATAGGATCGATCATGTATGCCATGTTAAGTACTCGACCTAATGTAGCATTGGCTCTTAGCTTGACGAGCCGGTTCCAAAGTAATCCAGGAAAGGATCATTGGGTAGCTGTTAAGAGCATTCTTAAGTATCTCAAGCAGACAAAGGAAATGTTCCTTGTGTATGGTGACTGTGAAGAAGAACTTGGCGTAACAGGTTACGTTGATGCAAGTTTCTGCACAGACCCAGATGACTCTAAGTCACAGACAGGATATGTTTTCAAGGTGAACGGAGGCGCTGTAAGCTGGAGGAGTGGGAAGCAACCCATCGTGGCCCAATCTACAATGGAATCGGAGTACATTGCTGCTTCTGAAGCTGCGAATGAAGCTGTATGGCTGAGGAAGTTCATTATCGAACTTGGAGTGTTCCCTAGCGCGCAAGACCCCGTAACCCTCTACTGCGACAATACGGGTGCCATTGCTAACGCAAAGGAACCAAGGTCTCACTCAACTGCCAAACACATTCTCCGACGCTTCCATGTGATACGACAGTATGTACAGGAAGGCGATGTGAAGATTTGCAAAGTGCATACGGATCTGAATGTCGCAGATCCTTTGACGAAACCTTTCCTACTTGATAAGCATGTGAAACACCAAGATGCTATGGGTGTTAGGCTTTTACCAAGTTGTAAACTAGATTAAATTGTACTCTAGTGCAAGTGGGAGACTGAAGGAGATATGCCCTAGAGGCAATTAATAAAGTGTTTATTTATCATATCTCATTTGTTCATAATACGTTTTTGTGTCACGCTATAACTGTATTAAGCGGAAACATTAATACACGTGTGATACGTAAAACAACCAGGTCCCTAGTAGCCTCTACTTGACTAGTTCATTGTGCAATTGATGATCGAGGTTTCCCGATCATGTGACATGGTGTCAATTTGACAATGGAGTCATGTCGTTGGTAGAATGATGTGATGGACATACCCAATATTTGTAGGACGTAGTCATTACGCCTTTGACCGTGAGATCAACTCTTATTGCTATTTCTGAAAGACACTTTGATTGCATCAAACGTCATATCTTAATAGTCTGACAATAAAGGTGTTCCTCTCGGGTGTCGGAAGGGAGTATGTTGAGACGAGGGATCAAGAGCGGGATTTGCCAGTCCGCATAGCAGGATAGATACTCTAGGGCCCACTCGGTGAGATTATGTCAAATGAGCTTGGAAGCGTGTGACTAGGTCACCAGGACATAATATCATGGACGAGTAGAAGATAGCGGTGTCGGTAACGAGATCAAGCTGGGTATGGTGATATCCATGAATGAGTCTTGGACACGCTAAGTATCGCCATGGCAAAAGGTTTAAGACTCAGACGTCCAGGTTCGAACGACAAAGTATTCGTTATCTCGCAGGGATTAATTCGTGGTATCCTCGGTCCACGAATTAGTCATTGATCGGAGAGGTTGTCTCGATCATGTCTCGTGAGATCTCGAACCGCTAGGGTAACACACTTAAGGGGAGTCGACAAGTTTACCGGAAGAGAAATTAAAAGAGAGTGCACCGGGAATGTCCCGGGAAGGATCCGATGGAGATCGGGCAGCGACGAAATAGTTTTCGGAGCCGGAATAAATTATGCAATATGTATTTAATATTAATTAATGTAATTAATAGTTAAATATATTTTTATTTAATTTTTCCTGAATTTTTAAAGGCAAAATACCCTAAATGGGCCTTAGGGCCCATGAAGGGGGGAAGGATCCCCCCAAGGGAAGGGGGGCTGGTTCGGCCGGCCCTAGGTGGGCCACATGGGGCCCACCTAGGCCGGCGCACCTGGCTTGGCCGGCTGGGGTGTGGGAATAGTCCCACACCGCCAGGCTGGGCAGCCCCTGGCCTCCTTTATATAGAGGGGTACCCCTGGCCTTTAAAGCACACACCAATTCTCTCTCTCTCTCCTTGGATCCCGTGACTCTCTAGTTTGGAGTTGCGCCGAGGATAAGTTTTCTCCACCATACGCACGCCGCCGTGCTGCTGATCTTCCGGTCCCAGTCTTCCGCTGCTTCGTCCTTGGATCGGAGCCCGGAGTTCGTCGGCTTCACCGTACGTGTGTAACGCCCTGCGAGGTGCCACACTAGTGGTGCTGGAGGTCTACTTCCTCTACACGACCTCGAGGTCTTCGTCGGCTTCATCGACAACGCTTGTGCGGGAGCGTAATCCCCGCTTTTCGGTCTACAAGGGTATGTATACCGATCTCCTCCGTATTACTATATCTGCATAGTATAGATCCTGGCTAGTTTAAGGTTATCGCTGTTAGGAAATTTTTTGTTTTCTGCATGCGATCCCCTTCACCCCAGTGTTCGATACTCTTTCTTAGCTTCTTCGGAGGCTATATTCCGACATTTGGCTCGCCAGGTAGGGGGTCTTTGAGCGCGCTTCACCTTCACCAGCAGCTGACATGACCAGAGGAGGAAGTACCGCCGGCGAGCGCACCCGCGCCGGGGAAACGCGCGAGCAGCGCGCTCTGCGCCGCGCCGCCCGCGCCACCACCGAGACCCGCGCCCGCCGCGGGGCCGCGACAACGCCCGACAACTCGCAGGAGGAAGGACATCACTCGTCGACCGCGCAAACCCCGCCGTAGAACACGCCGCCAGTCACGCCCTCCGCCGAGCCATCCGCCATACCATCTGTGGAACCTTCTAGAGGGCCGTCAGCCGCACACACGACAGCCTCGTCGCAGGTCGTCCCGCCGGGGCCACGCACGGCACTGCGCATGGCCCAGGAGCTTCTGCGTTTCAGGCCGGCCGAGAACGCGCAGGAGGATTGGCTCACCCGCGTGACGGAGCTGGTCCGGGCCGCCGGATTCACCCCCGTGCCCTCTCGCTCACTGGTCGCTCCTGCGGCTCCTGGAGGGCAAGCAGCGAACACCGCCCCTCCACACTAGCCTCCTCCCCGTGCCGAGGAGGGGGTTCACCCGGTTCGCGCCCCACGGGCGGGCGACCGGGCCCTCGCGCCGTCACGCAGCGCGTCGTCCCCGCACCTGGGACACGACGACGGCCCCAGCTGTCAAATCATCCCTCGCGTGCCCAACGATCCCCGGGCACGCGACCGGGAGCGGCAGGACCAGACGGTCCGGAACATCGCCGTGGCAGGGCATCAGAACCGCGCTGGGCTAGCGGGGAGACCCGCCACTTACAGTGGCGGCTGCGTGGCTTTCTGCGAAGATCTTCGCCACGTCAACTGGCCGAACAAGTTCAGGCCGGAGCTTCCCCCTCGGTACGACGGGAACCAAAACCCTGTCGAGTTTGTGCAGCTCTACACCGTGGGGGTACAGGCCGCGGGAGGTGATGACAAGGTCATGGCCAACTAGTTCCCGCTGGCCCTCAAGGAGGCGGCGCGGACCTGGTTGCTAAATCTTCCCGAGAAGTCGGTGGCCTCTTGGGAGGACCTGTGCCAGCAGTTCATCTCGAACTTCAGGGGAACTTATGACCGACCCCTCAACCTCAACGACCTCCGCGCGGTGAAGCAGAAGACCGGGGAAACGCTCCGGAAGTACATCCAGCGCTTCAGCCACGTCCGCAACAAGGTCGCCAACTACACCGATGCCTCTATCATCGCGGCCTTCGTGGAGGGAGTAACCAACAGTCGCATGAGGGAGAAGCTCGGTATCCACGACGACCTGGGAACGGTGGTCGAGCTGTTCGATCTCGCCGACAAGTGCGCCAAAGCAGAGGAGGGCAGACTCTCCCAGCAGAGCACGCCTTACGAAGAACCTACCCGAGAGAGGGGGAAGGGCGCGAAGGACCCTAAGAGGAAGGCGCCCGCCGTACTGGCCGCGGAGCCGGAGCGGGAGTCGAAGAAGGAGCCTAAGATGGACGATGAAGATCGCCCATTCTGCGAATATCACCAGCTTCACTCCCACGGTACCGGCGAGTGCAACGAAATCAGGAAGATGCGCGAGAAGCAACAGGAAAAGCGCGGGGGCTCCGGAGGAAGCCGCTGATGACCCACAAGTATAGGGGGTGTATCGTAGTACTTTCGATAAATAAGAGTGTCGAACCCAACGAGGAGCAGAAGGTGTTGACAAGCAGTTTTGATGAGGATTTCACTGTAAATACTAGCAGATAGGTTTTTAGGAGTTTTTGTTATAACAGATAAATAAAGTGCGAGTAAATAAAGCGCAACAATAATAATTGCAGCGAGTGGCCCAATCCTTTCTAGAGCAAAGGACAAGCCGGTTTGTTTACTTATGATGACCAAGCGTTCTTGAGGACACACGGGATTTATGTCTAGTGCTTTCGCTTCATATAGATGATTAATCTTTAGTGTTTTGATAAGTGTTGTGTCGGTGAACCTATGCTAATGCACCGCCCTTCCTAGGACTAATACATACTTGTGATTAAACCCCTTGCAAGCATCCGCAAATACAAGAAAGTAATTAAGATAAATCTAACCACAGCCTTAAACTCTGAGATCCTGCTATCCCTCATGCATCGAGATATTAACGGGGGTGTAGGTTTCTGTCACTCCGGCAATCCCACAATTAATATTCGAATACACAATGCATCCCCCTAGGCCTATAAAGGTGAAGTGTCATATAGTCGACGTTCACATGACACCACTAGAAGAATAGCACCACAACTTAAATATCAAACCATTAAATATTACTCAACATAGTTCACTACTAACATCTAGGCTTCACCCATGTCCTCAAGAACTAAACGAACTACTCATCACACACATCATTTGGAACATGATCAAAGATGATATATTGATGGGTAACAATCTGAACATAAACCTTAATTCAACGGTTCCACCCAATAGCATCAATAACAATAGTAATTAACACCGGGAGAGTTTCCCCTATCAAACACACAAGATTTAGCCCTAGATGTTACAGCGGGAACGGAGTGGAGCGGTGGAGATGACGGTGACGGCGGTGGAGATGATGATCCCGATGAAGTGCGGCTCAATGACGGTGACGATGGCGACGATTTCCCCCCTCCGGGAAGGGATTTCCCCGACAGATTTCTCCCTGCCGGAGAGCTTTCTTCTCTCTGGTGTTTTCCGCCTCGTGGCGGCGGCGGAATAACTCTAACTCCCGTAGAAGGTCTTAGGTTTTCGGGGAGGTCAAGTACGCGAAGGGGCTCGGCCAGAGGTGGGCCAGGGCGGCCAGACCCCGTGCTCGCGCGGGTCCAGGCCTTGCCGCGCGAGGACATGGTGTGGGCCCCCTGGGCCCCACCTTGGCCTCCCCTTTTGGCCTCCTCCATGATCTGGTAAAATAGGGACTTCTACGGTCTTCGTTTTATATTCTGAGCTTCGCAAATAATGTATCTTGACGTTGCTTTTTCCAGCTGTTTCGAGACTCCGGTGATCAATTCTCCAATAATCATCAAACATCCAAAATAGATGAAATAACATAAGTATCATCTCTAAATATGAAATATATCAATGAATAACAGCAAATTATGATATAAAATAGTGATGCAAAATGGACGTATCAACTCCCCCCAAGCACAGACCTCGCTTGTCCCCAAGCGAAAGCTGAACTCAGTAAACATGACCATAGGTTTATGGAGTGAAGTGTCGATAAAGAATATACGGACAAGAAGCATCACATTTAATAATACACAAGTCATCTTAGATATCAACTCCGTTCATATAATTCAACCTGTAACAAGTAAAGGTAAATCACAATAAGGTGCATAGAGAAAACCATAGTTGGTGTTGGCAAACTTCGTTCTTGGTCAGAGAACAATGAACATATTGAGCTTACTCTACTAAATAGCCCCTCTTAAATAGTTGCTAACTCTCAAAGTCATATTTATCAAATAACAGCAATGTGCCAAACAAGGAAGAATAAGAGACATGATTAACAATACGAATGTATAGACAGTTGAATCACAATCAACTCAAATGCTTGCTTAAGACAGAAAGAGATAGGTTTACTGACTCAACATAAAGTAAAAGACAGGCCCTTCGCAGAGGGAAGCAGGGATACAAGCATGTGCTAGAGCTTTTAGTTTAATAGGTTTTGAAATCATATAGAGAGCATAAAGTAAGTCTTGGAGCAGTGTTTGTTGTTGTCAACGAATGGTAATAGAGTTCTTGTCATCTTCCATACTAAGCAAGTTGAGAGCGGTTCCGATTATTTAAAACAAGCATTTATAATAAACAACTATTTTGATAACTTTGACACTCCTCCCAACCTTTGCTTACACAAGCCATGGCTAACCGAATCCTCGGGTGCCTACCAATCAATCTCAAACCATGGAGGAGTGTCTATTTTTAACTTTCTCAACCTTTTGATATTATAGTGGTCTAACCAGCCCTTTGCAATATTAGTGACGAGTAGATGAAGCATGCAAGTCAAGGGTTACTTAATTAGTATGGAAGATAACAAACTCAACTATTATTTCCTCATGAGCTAATAAACATTGACACAAATAAGGGATAGTAGTTTTGAATAAAGATAGCACACGAAGTATTTACTTGGAGTGGCGCAAAATACCACATAATAGGTAGGTATGGTGGACACAAGTGGCAAGGGTTTTGGCTCAAGGTTTGGAAGTATGAGAAGCATTCCCTCTCGATACAGGTCTTTGGCTAGCAAGATTTGGTAGCAAGCATGAGAGTTGATGGATACAAACAAACAAATATACATGCAGTAAAGACAATCATGCAATTCTTACTTGGAGGCACAAACAATTTTAAATTGTGAATGTCGATGTGTGATTCCCACGGAACAGGGATAACCACTCTCGGAGGAGAAGTTCGTGAAGGGGACTGAACACGTTGGTCAACAACCTACGGCCGGCTCGGCGACGGTGCTCGTCGAGCCTGTAGAGGAACAGCACGACAGAGATGGACTCTGGCCCGTACCCAGGTTCACGGCCCTCAGGGTGAGGTAAAACCGCTACTCCTGCTTGTCTGTATTGCTCAGTAGAGGGTGAGTACAACGAGCTTGCCGCGGGCCCTCGCGAGGCAGTGCGGAGCTTGGAGGGGGAAGGTTCGGGCCTTCTTCCTCCTTGGGCTCGCTCGGCTCGGCTAAGCTACTGTAGGGTGTCTGCGGATGAGTGATCGATCGATCCCCCAGTCCCCTTGCTACGGTGGTGCACCTGCTCCTTATATAGGCGCCCCGGGCCTCATCCCTGCGTGCTGCGCAGTGGAAGGGTTCCCACATGGCGACGAAATGGTGGAGCGGGGTGCACCGCAGCTGAGGTGCCCATGGACTCGGTCCATGGTCGCAAGGCCTGCCTTCGTGGCAGGGCAGCCGCCGTCTTTGCAGAGCGGCCAGGTGGTACTGCAGAGACCGTGGGGGTGCCCATGGTGACGTCGCCGTTGGAGCGTTGCGCCGGCCACCTGCTTTATCACCAGAGAGGAAAGCCTTGGTGGCGGCGCAGGGGACACAGCGCTTTGTTGACTCCTTTTATCACCAGAACGGCAACTGTGGCGCCGTCGTCATCGCGCGCAGACGCGCGCGTCACTCTGCGGCTACTGCAGAGGCCATGTGCGCTCTGCAGCGATTGCTTCGTAAAGAAGTATCTCCACAGGGCCCTGGAGGCCTTGTGGAGGGAGTTGTGTTGACTCCCCTTCAGGGGAGAAAAGCCTTGCCGGGGGGCGGCCTCAGGGGGAGCCCCTTCAGGCCCTTCGCTGCCCCCTCAAGTCCCCTCGAGAGGGCTCTCCCCTCGGGGGTCTCCCCAAGCGTTCCGCTTGGTCCTTAGTTGTTTCGTCGGCATCGACGCGTGTGAGAGCCGTGGAGAGTGGGCTCTGCACACCCTAGAATCCACTGGGCCGACAGTAGCCCCCGGGCCCACGACGGGCACGGCGAGGCCCATCGGGCCCAGACGAAGCGTCGCGGGTCCAAAACGTCCGGCCTGCCCGTGACACGCGTCACTTGGTGGTGAGTTTGCGACGACTCGGTTTCTCCGGACGATCGTGCGTAGTGGGGGGTCCCACCACGTCCACCACGATCACGCCTTGGTAACTGCTCGGACGGGGCATAAAGCTGCGCGCCGGTCCGAATCGCAGTCATTACTCCCATTCCGCGCCTCCAAACTTCCAGCTCTCGAGCTCTTAGTTCTCCAACTTCGGCGAACTCTTTCCTCCTCCGGCGAACTCCTTTCTTCCCCGGCGCTCTGCTTTAAGCATCCTCCTTGACAATGGGCGGACCCAAAGGCAAGGCCGCGATGTCCACGCTCCCCTCCGATGCGCAGGGCGAAGAAGCGCTTGGTCCCGCCCTGATCGGGGTGCGTGTCGATGCGGCGGCGCTGGGCAAGATCCAGCACCTGGTGGCCGGGAAGACCAATGAACATGGCGCCAGCGCCATTCTGGCCGCGAGGCACGGCCGCCTTCCGACGGGGTTTTTCCCCATTTTCCTCCACACTCTCTTCGCCGGACTGGTGCCTCCGTATTCGCCTTTTCTCAAGGCCGTCCTGGAGTTCTACCAGATCCACCTTCTCCACCTTCACCCCAACGCCGTCCTCATCCTCTCCATCTTCGCCTACCTGTGCGAGGCGTATCTGGGGGTGCAGCCCTCGGTGGCCCTCTTCCGGAGCTTCTACGCGCTCCGGAACACCGCGAGGGCCGAGCGGACGGGGTGTGTGTCCTTCCGCATTGCGGACGGCATGGGGGACGTCTACATCCCCATGTCGTGGAGCGACGACAAACCCGTCACGGCGGTGTCGAAGAAAGTGGACGACTTCCGGCAGAAGTGGTTCCTCATCGGCGTGAAGTCGCAGAGCTCCTTTCTCGAGGTCCCGGAGGCGCCGCCCGTGAAGAACACCCATTGGGGGAAGCAGGCCTTCCAGGGCCCCAAGATCGGAGGCCTCGTGGCGCGCACGAGGACGCTTCGGGAGAACGGCCTCACCGGTCAGATGATCGCAGAGGACTTCGTGCGCCGCCGCATCGCTCCTCTGCAGGCGCACAAGAAGCCGATGTGGATGTACGCGGGTCCCTCCGACTCGATGAGACTCCACCCTTGCGACCACCTCCCCGCCGTCGTCGAGACCATCATGGGCGGCCTCTTCATCAACCCCGACGTTTTCGTGGCGGTTGCGGCGGAGCTGAGGCCTCTTCATCAAATAAACCTGGCCTCGCGCCTGGCGATTCTGGAGCGGATGCCCAGCTTCACTCCACAAGGCCTGGTGGGGGAAGAAGAGGACGATGGCCCTATGCCCGTGGCGAGGGGGCAGGATGCTGCGGATTCGCCGTACGCGTCTGACGACGAGCAGGGCGACGATGCGGCTCGTGCCGTCCCCTCTGCAGGCGGGGCGAGCTCGTCAAGGGCCTCGCCCCTTCCTGAGGAGGTCTTCGAGCTCTCCTCCAGCGACGATGAGGAGGCCGAGGCGGGGCGACGGGAGCCCCGAACCAAGGCGGCCCACGACCGGCCTGCCGAGGAGCCCCCAACCGCTTCCCTCAAGAGGAAAGCTGAGGCGGCTCCTGAGGGATCCGGAGCTCGGGCCACGCCTTCTTGGCGTTCGTCCGGCATGGCGTGGGTTGACACCCGCGCCAAGAAGACAGGGTAAGTGTTCTTGGTCCCGATTTTCTTCTTCGGCCTTTCGCTTGTTTCCTCCCCCTGACCGATTTCCTTGTCTTCTGCCAGCGACCCGGCGCCTGCAAAACGCCGTAGGCTCCGCAAGGCCGCGGACGTGAAGAAGGCCGTTCCAGAGGCCACGGCAGAGGCCGCCACAGAGGAGGCCTCGAGGCCTGCGGAGGGAACCCCCGCAGGCCCTCACGGGGACACTCCGCAGGCCGAGGCCAGCGCGCCGCCTCCGGAGGAAAATGCCCCGAAGAGCAGGTGGAGAAGGCGGCCACTCCGCCGCGCGCTGCGACCCCGCCCGCACGGCAGGAGGCCGCGGCAGGCGCTACCCCGGCCCCGAGCCCGCCGAAGGTCGACGAGGCAGTGGGGGCTGAACCCCCACTGCCCCCGCCGAACACTACGGCGGAGGAGGAAGCGGCGGCTGCGGAGCAGGCCTCTTCTGCCCCGGGGGCCCAGGGCGAGGTGCCGCCTGAGGGGGGCAACGCCGGCGCGCAGGACGCGGGCGCCGGAGCGGAGGACGCGCCTCCGAGCCCCCGAGCCCGCACAGAGAATCCCCGCTCCAAGCTTGACGCGGGAGCAGAGCCCTCCGCCCCGAGCGAAGCCTCCCGGGCCGTCGTCCTCGGGAGTTGGGACTGGAGCAGGGGGCGACGCGACGTCGCCTTCCGCATGGTGCGGGAGTCTCTGGAGGGGCTGGAGGCTCACCTCGCCCAGGAGGACGGGGAGCTCGCCCGGCAGAGGGACGAGCTCGCAGGGGCTTGGGCCGCGTTCCACGCAGCCGTGGAGACTCGCCGACGGAGCGACCAGGCTCTGCAGGCGGAGCGCGAGGAGGCGCTGCGTTTCGCAGAGGAGGTCCGCGAGGGCGCCATGCGCGACGCCGAGGAGCTTCTGCAGCCCTTGAAGGCCGAGCGCCGAGCAGCGGCGGAAGACTTGGCCGCGGCCAGGGCGGAGCGGGAGGCCGTGGAGCGCTCCCTGGCGGCCAAGCACCACGGGCTCGTCGAGCTTGAGGCTAAGATCCTCGCCGACTCTGAGACCGTGCGGACCGCCCTGGAGGGGGTTCGTGCGAGCTTGGACGCCAGGGGCCGCAGCCTGGGCGAGCGCGAGGAGGACGTGCGCCGCTGCGACGAACAGCTGGCGCTGAGGGAGCAGGAGCTGTCAGGGCAGCGCGCCGCCCTCGAGGCCCGCGAAGGGAGCCTGGCGGCGGCTCTCGTCTGGTATGAACGTGAGGTGGCTACCCACAAGGGGCACGTGGAGCGGTTCAATGAAAGGTTCGCCGAGCGGAAGGCGGAGGCCGAGGAGGAGTTCCAGGCCCGGGAGAAAGCGTACCGCGCCGCCGTCTCCCGGGACTACGCCGACAAATTCACCAAGCAGGAGACCCGCTTCAAGAAGAGGCTTGGCGAGAGCGGCGCCCGGATCCACCAGCTCGAGAATATGAACGCTACCCTTGTCGCCAAGGTGAAGCGCGAAACGGATCGCCGCCGCGTCGCTGAGGAGGCCCGCAAGCGCACAGAGCAAGACCTTGCCTCCCTCATGGCCGACATGGAGGAAATGAACCAGCAGGTGGGTCCTGCCGTGGAGATGGCGGTGGAGGCGGCCGAGAGCGCCAAGGCTGCGCAGGTGCTGTCGCAGCAGCGGGAGCGCATGTTCCTGTCCCTGGTGGGCCGGGGCCGCGAGCTCGCTGCAAAGTTGGGAGCAGAAGCGCCGTCCGTCCCCACTCAAGGCCACTCCGACGCCGCCACCTACCTCCTATACTTCGAGCAGCTCTTCACGGCGCTCGAGGGCCCCGCCGCGGAGCTCCGCGACGTCGTCGAGGAGGAGTGCCGCCAGCTCCTGGCGGTGGCGGTGGACCGCATCTTCTCCAACCTCGTGCACCTCCAGCCCGGGTTCGACCTCGCCACGGTGACCGAACCCCTCGAGGGGGAGGCAAGGTGGAAGGCCTCCAACTCCGTCCGCGACCAGGTGGACGACTTCTGCAGCCGCTTCAAGCGGGCCGCAGCGGAGGATGAAGACGGTGACGACGAGGAGAGCGGGCCTGAAGGGGAAGAATCCGGCCCAGACGACGGCGAGGCCTCTGCCTAACTTCCTCCCGAGATCCTCTCCTGCCATGTAGTGCGCTTGCAGCGCTGTAGGAGCATTTGCCTTAAAGACTTTCATTTTGCAGTCTGTAATATACTTCTTATCTTTTTAACAAGTACTGCCAAGTCTGTGTGTGTGCTCCCCTTGAGGGGCCTTTGCTTCAATTCCATGTCTTTTTCACTCTGCGTCGCTGGACCCTTCTCTTCGCACTATGACTCCGCCGCTGCGGTATGCTCGAGCAATGACTCGGCAAGGCCGGGGGGAGTTTAAGGCTTAGAGACGTAAGAGCCCTCGAGTCGCGATGCTGAGGGCCCCCCTTTGACGCGCAAGCAGCCCATGGAGAGTGAGGGAAAGGACCACTCGAGGGACGCAGAGTGCTCGTGAGAGAGATGCAAGGGTTCTCTTGATGTGAACAGGGAACTTAGCTTCGCGAGGCTTTTCGCCCTGCGGGGGATTCCTCTGGCGATGTCCTTCCCTTCAGGGGCCGAGTTTTTCCTCCACAGGCCTGGAGAGGCTCTCGTTCCCTGTGGACGTTAGAGAGGCGAACCAAAACGCTAGAGCATAGTAGTAAGGACTTATGCGCGCTTATAGGTTTCCTCATGGGTGCCTCGCGAGGAGAGAGAGTACCAAGGTCCTTTGGGGAGGTGGCGTGTATCCGGGAGCATGCCCTTTAGCCAGAGCTCAGGATCCCTTGGATTTTGCAGTGCTGCTGGGGTGCTCTTGGGCACAGGCACCGTACTCAGCCCCCGCTCGCGAGGTGCGCATGGGAAGAATATAAGCGCACATTTGAGAGTAAGGGATGAAAGTAAAACTTGCCATCGAAATATTACATAGCGGCGCCTTGGCGCAAAGTTCACTTGGAACGAAAACGGCGCCTGAGCGCAAAGTTCACTTGGAACGAAAACGGCACCGGAGCGCAAAGTTCACTTGGAACGAGAATCGGTTCATTACACTTGGGTTTGCCAAGCTAACGTTCCTTCCATGTCGAGGCATGGGGACCACCCATTAGTGGCAGAGGTTCACTGCGGCCTGCGGTGGCTCATTTGCAGGAGAGCTCAGAGGGCTGAGCCTCGGGAGAAGCTTTGAGAAGCTTGGAGGTGAAGCCGTGAGCTTCCCTCTAGAGACAAAAAATGCCTGGCGTGACTATGATCACGGGTAGAACTTGCGCAGATGCGCGATGTTCCACGGGTTCTTGACGGGGATGCCGTCTTCGGTCTCGAGGCGTACTGCGCCAGGCCTGGCGATGTGGGAGACCCTGTAGGGGCCTTCCCACATCGGCGAGAGCTTGTGGAGACCTTCCCTGGAGAGGATTCGCCTGAGGAGGAGGTCACCCGCCTCGAGGGTGCGTGAGCGCACATGGCGGCTGTGGTAGCGTCGCAGATCTTGCTGGTACTTCGCCGCCCTGAGGGCGGCGTGGCGGCGCAGTCCCTCGAGGAACAGTAGGTCGTCGTTGTGGAGGCCCTCTTGGATGTCCTCGTTGAAGGCAAGGACCCGTGGGGATCCATGCTTGATTTCTGTGGGGAGGACAGCTTCGGCTCCGTAGACAAGGGCGAACGGCGTTTCGCCTGTAGGCCTCGAAGCGGTTGTGCGCATGGACCAGAGCACGGATGGGAGCTCATCGATCCAGCCCTTGCCGTGCCCTTTGAGGACGTTGAAGCTTCTGGTCTTGAGGCCCTTGAGAACTTCTGCGTTTGCTCGCTCGGCTTGACCATTGCTGCGTGGGTGAGCCACCGAGGCGAAGCAGACCTTGACGCCGAGCTTGTCGCAGTAGGCTCGGAAGATGCCGCTGGTGAATTGCGAGCCATTATCGGTGATGATGCGGTTGGGCACCCCGAAGCGGCAGACCACGCTCCTGATGAATTTCACCGCGGCTCCGGCTGGAATGGTGCGCACTGGCTCAACCTCGGCCCACTTGGTGAACTTGTCGACGACCACGAAGAGGAAGCGATAGCCCCCCTGCGACTTCGGGAAGGGGCCCAAGATGTCCAGCCCCCAGACCGCGAACGGCCAGGAGAGCGGGATGGTTTGGAGTTCCAGTGTCGGCTGATGAATTTGCTTGGCGTGGAACTGGCAGGCGTCGCAGGCTTGCACGATGGCGACCGCATCTTGAAGTACTAGTGGCCAGTAGAAACCGCTCCTGAAGACTTTGCCTGCGAGGGTGCGTGCGCACGAGTGGTGGCCGCACTCCCCGCTGTGGATGTCCATGATCAGCGTTCGGCCTTCCTCGGGGGGGACGCATTTGAGCGCGATGCCGTTCGGGCGCTTGCGATAGAGGTCTCCCTCAAGGATGCAGTAGGATTTCGCCTGTCGAGCGATTCGCTCTGCTTCTGCATCTTCTTCAGGGAGGATCCCCTTCACCAAGTAGTCCTTGAGCTCGTCAATCCAGCCTGTGGCTTGGTGGGCTGCCGTCAGCAACAGACGCTCCCCTGTGCTGGGGCCGCAATCGGGGGCCCCAGACTCAGGAGGTGGTGGGAGCGCTTCATCTGTGCTTGCGGCTGTGGCCTCTTGAGGCTGCTTGATGGATGCCTTGGCGAGCCTTTCCTCAAAGACGCCGGCCTGCTGGGGTTGCCTTCGCGAGGCTCGCTTGGCGATATCATCGGCCTCCTGGTTCTCTTTCCTTGGGATATGCATGAGTTCCATGTCCCTGAAGTGCTTCTCGAGCTTGCGGACCTCTTCAAGGTATGCTGCCATGTGGTCGTCTTTAGGCGTGTAGCTCTTGTTGGAGAAGTTGATGAGCAACTGGGAGTCGCCCTTGATGAGTAGGTGCTTGACGCCTAGAGCGATGGCGGCCCTTAAGCCGGCGAGGAGGCCCTCGTATTCAGCGATGTTGTTGGAGATCTTGTCAATCGTGAAGCATAACTGGACAGCGTAGTAGAGCTTGTCGCCTCTGGGCGAAGTCAGGACGACGCCTGCCCCGCCATTGCGGCAGGCAAAGGCTCCGTCGAAGTGCATGGTCCAGTGGCTGGGCATTGTGTGTCCAGCGGGCTCAGCCTCTTCCCCCCGAGGCTCTTCAGGGCTTGGGTCGGTCCATTCGGCGACGAAATCAGCCAGCGCTCGCCCCTTGATGACTCTTGTGGTGTCGAAGCGCAAGTTGAATGGCTGCAGCTCTATGTTCCATCCCGCGACACGATCTGTGGCGTTGGGGTTGCGCAGGATCTGCTCCAGGGGGAAAGCAGTGACCACCGTGATGGGGTGGCCCTGGAAGTAGTGTCTCAGCTTCCTGGAGGCGACGAGGAGAGCGACGAGAAGCTTCTGCTGCATCGGGTACCGCTCCCGAGCATCCCGCAGCACCGTGCTGACGAAGTAAACGGGGTGCTCGACAAGGGTTGTCGGTGGGGTTGCAGCGTCAGCCTTCTGCGGAGGCTCCTCAGGGCCCTTGTCGAGATCCGCCTGCCGGGGGGTCTCGACAGGGGTGCCAGGAGGGGCTTTGGGCTTTGGAGTGGCAGTGCTCTTCTTGGGGAGGACAGGCTCTTCCCTCTCGGCCACCAGGACGGCGCTTGCGGTCTGAGGAGTGGCTGAAAGATACAGCTTCAGATGTTCGCCTGTCCTGGGGGCCACCAAGACTGGCGGGCTGGCCAAATACTTCTTTAGGTCCTCGAAGGCCTTGTCCGCCTCAGGGGTCCACTTGAACGTGCCAGATCTCTTCATGATCTTAAAAAATGGGAGGGCTCTCTCGCCGAACTTGGAGATGAATTGGGCGAGACTAGCCATGCAGCCTGCCAAGCGCTGCATTTCCTTGAGCCGGCGAGGAGGTTGCATTCCTTCTATGGCCTTGATCTTGTCAGGGTTTGCTTCTATGCCGCGGTGGGACACCAGGAACCCGAGGAGCTTGCCTGAAGGGACCCCGAAGACGCACTTGGCGGGGTTCAGCTTGATGTTCACCTTGCGTAGGCTGGCGAAGGTTTCCTCGAGATCCTTCAAGAGGGTGTCTCCCTCTCGAGACTTGACCACTATGTCATCGACGTAGGCCTCAGCGTTCCTGCCCATCTGTGCCCCCAAGGCGATCCTCACGAGCCTCTGGAAAGTGGCGCCAGCATTCTTCAGGCCGAAGGGCATGCATGTGTAGCAATACACGCCACAGGGGGTGAGGAATGCTGTCTTCTCCTTGTCCTCTTTAGCCATTTTGATCTGGTGGTAACCAGAGAAGGCATCCAGAAAACAGAGGAGGTCGCAGCCCGCGGTAGAGTCCACGATCTGGTCTATCCTCGGCATGGGGTATGGGTCCTTGGGGCAGGCCTTGTTGACATCGGTGTAGTCGATGCAGAGTCGGCCTCCTCCAGCGGGTTTAGGGACAACCACGCCGTTGGAGAGCCAAGTGGGGTGCGCGACATCGCGGACGACTTTCGCCGCCTTTAGCTTCTCTACTTCCTTGACGATGAAAGCTTGCTTCTCGGGGGCTTGCTTGCGTGCTTTTTGCTTGACGGGGCGTGCGTCTGGACACACGGCTAAGTGGTGCTCGATCACCTCCCTTGGTACACCAGACATATCTGACGGAGTCCATGCGAACATGTCAGAGTTTGCCTGAAGGAAGGCGACGAGCGCGCTTTCCTATTTAGGAGGCAGGGCAGCGCCTATGGTGACGCTAGCCCCCGAGCCTTCGGCCCCCGAGCCACTGGTGCCCAGTGGCACCTTCTTCGTGGCAGCTTGCTCCTGAGAGAACACTTGTTTCTTCTTCTTGGGCCTCTCGAGAGGCTCCATGTCCTCGTCGGCCGGGAATGCCATGGCAGCTGCCTTGTAGGCGCTCTCGACAGCGCGCGTGGCGTCCAGGATATCTAAAGAGGTAAATGGGGAGACCTCATGGAGCTCTCTCCCGCGTTTGGATTCCTGACCGTCGGATGGAGTCGATCTGGAGCGTTCAATTTTGTGCCTACTTTCGTGCTTCCGCGCCTACCCACTGCCGCTGGGCCCAACCACGACTGGTCCCGCTCTGCAGTGGCTTAGAAGGTGTGTTAATCGGTACGGGGTTGCAGCTCCATTCTGGGGTAGAAACGGTTTCTTCTCCTGCGCCGTCGTGGGGTGTTTTTCTTGCCCATGGACTGCTCGGACCGACCCACGTTTTTACCTAATCGGCCACCGTTTTGTGGGCCTCTTTTCTGGCCAGGTCCACCTGCCAGCAGGTGCTTTTGCCTTCGCGTATGGTTCTGGTTTTAGTGGTACTCTTTTTGGGCTGGTCCCTCTTATTGGCTTGGCCCACCTGTCGGTGTGTGTTTGTTACTTCGTGTCCGGTGGGGGTTTGATTTTGGACGGGGCAAGTGGACAGCGGGTACAGCGAGGTCCTATCCCTGGCCCCGATGTGGAGAGGAGCTTGCCCCGCCTTGCTTTTCTGCTTTTCCTCTCTCTCTCTCGATCTAGGTTTTGGCTCCTCTGCTCTCTACAGTTTCACCATCGTAGCTTCAGATCCACCGCTGCTTCGCCGACTCCGGCCGAATCTGACGCTATGCAAGATGACCCGCGGGGGTTTCATTGGCTTCTTTTGCTTTCTTTGGCGGTGGGGATTTGATTCGTTGGCTTCTTTTGATTTCTTTGGCCGTGGGGATTGATTCGTTGGTTTTGTGGGATTGATTCGTTGGTTTTGTCTTCTTTTTTGTCTATTGGGGGAGAGGAGCTAATTGAAGGGATACTCCATCATGAGTTCAGATCCGCCGCCGCCCCATGGTTTTCGATTTCGATAGGGGGAGAGGAGCTCGTGGTGGCTTTGGTTGAGCTGAGCCATGGTTGACCCGTGGGGGTTCTCAGATTTTTTTTCTCATCTGGTTCCTTCTTTTTGGATCGGATCTTCTTTCTTGGTCTTGATTTCTTCTCCTTCTTTGTTCTCACGGTTCCTTTTGTTCCTTATGTAGTCTATTTTGGCTTTATGCTGCCCTCGCGGTTCTGGGACTCGGCCGCGCTGCCGCTCGCGAAGCCTTGCAAGGTCGCGGAGGAAGGGAACGGGGGCCTTGCTCCCTCGCCTCCGCGTCCACCTCTCGCTCCTCGCAACTCGCCGCCCGCCGGCATGGACTCGGCGTTGTTCGCTCACCTGCGCTGGCCTCGGTGCCGCCAAGGAGGACGAGGATGGCGGCGGCGTCGGCTAAGTCAAGGGCGACCACTGCCTTGGTGCCGTCCCCCACACACCTCTTATGTGCCTCGATTTGGTTCCCCTCCGGTTGGATCCGCCACACAGCGTTCGCTGATCTCGGTTGTGCGTGTGTTTCTGCAGATAATCCGAAGGACTGCACAGGCTGCTGCCATACGAAGGAGCGAGACCTACGGATTTTGGTCTTGGAAGTCTGATAAGGCGGCAGAGCTCCACCTTCAGTCAGCCCTCTATTTTGCTTCTCCCCAATCTTCCACTTCAATTCTAGGAAATTGCATGCTGCATGCATCCATTCAAATTGCTAACGATTTGGTTGTTTTCTTTGAATTGCACAACAGGAATGCAGACCAGTTCAGTGAAGAACCTGTCTTCTCGAGGGCCGTGATGGAAAATCATTATGCGCCTCACACGAATCTGGGAGAAGAGAATCGAGACGAGCAAATTTACGAACTGGGGTTCCTCTTCATTGATAAGAAAGTAGGTACATACCAATGATTGATGTACTAGCGTGTCCATCTATTTCTAAATGCTCACAACCAAAAATAGATGTAAAGTTGTAGCATATTTTACATCAGTTTCTATATGTTTAGCCCTTCATAATTCGGTAACACAGATACGTTAATGGCTTTTTTGTTTACCATCCATCAGTTCGTGTGCTTTGCTTCTACTTAGCAACATTTTATTGAAACTGTTAGCATAGTTCGGCAAGCTTTTATATTGCTTTAGGATGGTTCGCATCACCATATTCTACAGATAACTTGTGCAATCTTAATTGAACCACTTAATGGTTAATGAGTGTAGGTTTGTTATATTTGTCAATTTCCTCTATTATCTCAAATGAAAGAACATGGAGAGTATTTTTGTTTGACGCTATATTCTTCAAATCGGTGAAAAGACCCTCTCATAATTATATCTATCCAAACTGTGGTAAAGGCTTATGATGGTTAGTGTGTAAATTCTTCAGTTCTGTTTGGCTCATGGTCTAGAGCTGTCTAGATGAGACCCTTTGTGTTCTCTATAGGCCATATGAGAGTCAGTGGGAGTTAAGTGCAAATTATGCTCCTCTTTATTTTGTTCATGCAACATGCATCTTGCTTTAGATGTCTTGATCTCATACATTTCTTCCTCCCTTGAGTTTCTTATTTTTTGCTCCTCCTGGTATTTGTAGATACTCTCTGCTTGCTATATTGTTATTACTCTGTTGTTTTATTCTTGTGTTTGAAATATTCTATGTACAGGGGCCACCCTCCTCGGTGTGGGTTGTTCCCTTGGCTCTAACTTGCCGGAGAGGTTTATGGTTCATGTATTGCTGGTTTGATTGTTTTCTGGTCTGTAGTTGGTTGCTATGCTAGGAGAGGACACATGAACTGGTATAGTACTGCTTAACCAGGCGCAGTTACTTCAAACCGTTGTTTCACGCTGAACCCCCATTCGAGAATGTTTCCATTTCAGTTTATCGAAGAAAGTTTCTCCTTCTTGAACTGAACATGGGAGCAAGGGCCACAAGCTTGTGATATTGTTGCTTATGCACTAATCATGGCCGATAGCCAGTTGTGGTCTATATGCTCCATGTACAAGGAACTTTCACTTCTCTAACTTATCTACGATAGAGTTTTCATGTTTGCTTTAAACCCCTTTTAGGGAAGTAGACTAGCAGAGGAAAAGATTTTAAGTAACTTTCACTTCTCTAACTTATCTACGATAGAGTTTTCATGTTTGCTTTAAACCCCTTTTAGGGAAGTAGACTAGCAGAGGAAAAGCTTTTAAGTACTTAACATCACATTAAAATTATTCTCCGTCTTGCTAAGTTTGGTAATTCTGCATTTGTCCTATTGACATTCTAAGCATTAAAAAGACCCGATTGCATATGTCATCACTTTACGATTTCTCTTATCGTAAGGTTGGTTGTAGCAACAAATGAATTCACTATACTAAATGGGAGCTATAGTAAATGAATTCACTATAGCTGCTTAGGTGTGGCCAGCGTTCTGCTTCTATATGGGAGCTATAGGCTTTATGATAGTTCTTGGTTCCCGCACATGTTATTTCCTTTTCCTTGGCCTCATTTGATCTGCTTTTTAAGCCGTTGGCATTTGTTTCATTCAATTGACAGTTATAGGCATTAGCTCTCTAGCTGGAAACAAATTTTTCCATATGAATTCGCACATATCATATGGAACCGTACAAATCCTTGCTTAATATTGTAGGTTTTGTACTCTTTCATTTATGGCTCATTCGGATCCACGAAATTCAAGACATGGTTTGTTTTCTGTTGTTAGCTTATTGTTTCTTTAGTTTGATGAACTTATTTTAGTCCACGCTAGGTTTGGTATCTCACTAACTGATGATCATTGCTAAAAAAATGAACACTTCTTATAGAGAGTACACGGCTTAGTGATTCATGGGCTCTAGAGGTTTGTTTTGCCTTCTGTAGTGTTGAGTGTGCAGCATATGGTGCTTTCATCTTTTAAATCAGAGTTATTAGGACACACATTGTGCTGTGAGCCTTATACCTTAGGGATATTCCTATATGTTTACATTGCAGCCATTACTACCTTTTGCTACTTCAGGGATATTTACATTTCAGTTATAATACTTGCTTCTTCTCGGATTCGTTCATTTGTTCTGGAATTGAATTTTTTTCGTATTGTTATCCTAATTTCATTCGGGGGATCAACATGAACATACTATTTGCCTAAACAGTTGATGCACATTTGCTACTTATGATTAATGAGTGATATAAGCTGGCATTGTGAGGTGTTGGCGTGGACACAACTGATCTGAAATTTTGGTCTCAAGTTAGGAATTTGTTGGCGCGAGTGATCTGAAACTTAGTTTGATGTAATCATGCTTTATTTAATTCAACATTCAGCTGATTCCTATTATTATTTTGTTTTCTACATGTATCCTAGAGTTACAATGATGATCAGAAGTTAGGACTTTCTCTTGGCAGGAGTTTGTTTTCTACATTGATTGTTAATTCTTATAGATCAGAGCAGTACCAATCTCCAATATTTTTCTGTTAAAAGAGGAGTGAAATCAGTCCTGAACTTGCACAAATTATATTGATTGTTATTTTATCTTCATGATATCATTATGTTTTGGATGGCTACAGCTTCCAACTAATTAGATATTTGTATCACTGTTTTTATATGTTATTTTTATCTGCAGTCTGAAGGCATTAAATTTACATTGGAGACACAGATCTTATCGATATTCTCCATATGGAAATAGTGGGCAAATCTTTCTCACCTGGATCCACGCCGGAGAAGACCATCTCTCCTCTATGACTCAAGAGGCGGTGCATGCCTGTGTGAGGCAGCTCTGGCGATTGCAGGTTCAGAGAAGGGAGAAGAGGCAGGATCAGGTTGGGTAGGAAGCCTAATGTTCTCCATCTACCACTCAAGTCAATCCAAAGACCCAGGTAATATTTGCTTTTCATTTGTTCAACTTCAGCTTAGGAATAAAAAAGACGGGGAACAATTTTCTGCTATTTTTCTTTGCTGGTTTGTTAAATTATGTACATTGCTTATAGCCAATTGTTTCATTTCAGCATTGAATGGGGAACAATTTTACCACATGGGGCTACATCCTTGTGCTAAGTAAGTTTTGTTCTTCTTTTCTTTTTCATTCTGAATGCTATGTTTATTTTTCATGTACATCATTCTGATATCCTTCTGTATATATTGAATTTCTCCTAATGGGGAGCAACTTCTCTAAGCATGCAGGGAATGCTGTAAATAATGGATACAAATTGTCTGTATATTCTGAAGTAGCAGCTTTTAATTCTGATATCCTTCTGTATATTCTGAAGTAGCACCTTTTAATTCTGATAGCCTTCTGTATATTGTGTCTAATTTTCATTTACAACATTCTGAATCACATGGAGCAGTTAATTAACTATTGCATGTCTAACTTTTGTACATGGGTCAGGCAGTAATGGTAAATTTATCACCTTTCTAAAGCATGCTTGCCGAGTTGTGTAATTTCAAAAGTGATCTCCTTTTTATGCAGTAATTTCAAGGTTAGTAGAAACTCTTCAGATTTCACCTTTGCCTTGCATACTTAAATATACATTCATCTTCTAATCGTGCATTCTAAATTGAACTTAATTGTTACATATTACCTACCATGTGTACGGTAAATTTATCACCTTTCTAAAACTTGATGGTATTATTAGCTTGCGGACTCCTGTTTTTGGTCGTTCGTTAGATGCTCAGCCAAATTACATTGTGTATACTCGCATTGTCACTATCCCTTATAAATGCTATGTTCTGCCACCTGATTGTTAACTCCATTATTCTCCAGCCTTTCACATGGAGGTTATCAAGATTTTAACCATGGTCCTGCTTGACGACATGCTGAAGAAGCTATGTCTGCCCAGCCCTAAGTTCAATACTTGTGTGTCTGCAGAAGTGAAACTGGTAACAAAAAAGATTAAAGATTCTCACATCAATCAGGTTATTGAAAATAGTAGGTGTCAGGACGATTTCATACATGTTGTAATGAAAGACCTATTTATTTCAAAGACTTTCATGTGTGAAAGAGCACTATGCTATATGTGTAGTTAGTTTTTACTATTGTGTCATATTAGGAATGTTTATCATAGCGTTTTGCAAACCGAAAACCAGTGTCAACGACGGGTGGCGCGCGGCAAGCCGCGCCAGGCTTCTAGTGACCATGGATGGCGATGGTGCCAGCGCTGCCGGGGATCTTGACCATGTTGTAGGCATGGTGCGTGACGGCCATGAATTTCGCGAGAGCGGGGTAGCCGAGGATGGCATTGTACGGCAGGCCGATGTGGGCGACGTCAAAGTCGATCAGCTCTGTGCGATAGTTCTTCTGCGTGCCGAAGGTGACGGCGAGCCGTGTCGGCCCAGTGGATTCTAGGGTGTGCAGAGCCCATACTAGACGGACCGCGCATGCAACTGCATCTACGAAACGGCAAGGACCAAGCAAACCGCTTGGGGAACCCCCCCGAGGCGGAAACCCCTGGAGGGGACCTGAGGCGCCGACAGAGGCTTGAAGGAGGCCCCCCCCCCCCCCCCCCCCCGAGGGTGTCCCACTTGAGGGCTCTCCCCTTCTGAAGGGAGCCAGCCCGGCTCCTCCCCCTCGAGAGCCTCAGGCCCCTGAGGGGATACTTCACGGCCAAGGAAGCGCTGCAGAGCGCACATGGGCTCTGCTGCGGCCGCAGGGTGACGCGCGCGCCTGCGCGCACGACAGCAACAGCGTCACAGTTGCCGTTCCCGTGATAAAAGGGGTCAACAAAGCTCTGTGTCCCCTGCGCCGCCAACGAAGCTTTCCTCTTTGGTGATAACGCAGTTGGCCGGCACAACGCTCCAACGACGACGTCACTGTGGGCATTCCCCACGGTCTCTGCCGCGCCTGCGAGATGCTCTGCAAAGTCTGCACCTTGTCGGCCACAGCGCGCCGCTTTAACACGGAAGAGCCGCGTCCAAGGACGGAGGAGACAGCTGCTCTGCCACGAAGGCAGGCTTTGCGACCATGGACCGAGTCCATGAACGAGCGAGCAGTAGTGCACCCCGCTCCGGCGCTTGTGGCCATGTGGGAACCCGTCCACTGCGCAGGTCGCAGGGATGAGGCCCGGGGCAACTATTTAAGGAGAAGGGGCACTTCCGTAGGAGTGGAGAATTGGATCCGGAATTCGATCCCGAGCTCAATAGCGTCTTCCACCTCCGGACCCTCTCAAGGCCCAGAGGCTAGTTGTACCACAGTCACCACAGTGCAATCCAGACAAGCAGGAGTAGCGGTTTTACCTCACCTTGAGGGCCGTGAACCTGGGTAAGGGCCGGTGTCACTCTCTGTCGTGCAGTTCCGCTCCAAGCACCGCGAGCAACGTCGCGGCGTGCATCGAGGGTTGTTTGACCTCCGTGTTCAGCCCCCCTTCGAACCTCTCCCCGGGGCGAGACTACCCCTGTTACGTGGGAGTTCATTCCTCGACATTTGGCGCGCCAGGTAGGGGGCTGAGGCGCGTCTTCAACCTCCGAACTCCGCGCCATGATGGACACCCGCGCGACGCGCGCCAACAGGCGCACCTCCGAGAGAGCTCACACCGAGCCCGGCACTGCCCCCACCCGCGGCCGCCGTGGTCGCCCCCGCACGACCGAGCGCGCTGGCACCGGCCCGCGCGTGGAAGAGCCGGAGAGCGAGGAGCACCGCGAAGGAGACCAGCGTGACGACGAGGACCTCTCCGAGCGCGGCGGGGACATTGAGTCCTCGCACCCGTCCCGGCGCCAGAGCGTGTCCACGCGGGAGCATCAAGAGCCCGCCCCGCACACCGCGCTACTGATGGCTCAGGAGCTCCTCCGCTACCGGCCAAGTGCCGAAGCGCACGACCAGTGGCTGGACCGCCTCCACCACCTCGTCGACATCGCAACCACACGCCCTGCTCCGTCGCGCTCCATCGTGCCTTCCGGCCCTGCAGGGACGGCCGCACCAGGTGCGCCACCGCCGCCGCCGGGACCGCCCCCGGCCGTGGCACAGCGGGCTCCCTCCCATGCTTCCTCGCCGCACGACTGCCAAATCGTGCAGCGCACCGCACCTGACGCGCGTGTAGGCATGGAGCGACGTCGCGACCTCCAAAACCGCCTCGTCGAGGAGCTCGGTCAGGCGGGGCAGCAAAACCGCAGGGCCCTCCAGGGAGGAACGGCCACCTATGCCTCAGGCTGCATGGCCTTCACGCGCGCCCTGCGCCGTGTGGTCTGGCCACAGAAGTTCAGGCCAGCGCTCCCCAAGGGCTTCGACGGGTCCACCAACCCTCTCGAGTTCCTGCAGCTCTACACCACTTCCATCCAGGCTGCAGGGGGCGACGACAAGGTCATGGCCAACTGGTTCTCCCACGCCCTCAGGGACTCCGCTCTGTCCTGGCTTCTCAACCTGCCCGAGGACTCCATCGACTCCTGGGAGGAGCTCTGCAGGCAGTTCGTCGCCAACTTCAAGGGCACGTACGAGCGCGCACTCACCCACAACGACTTGCGCGCTGTGGTGCAGAAGAAGGATGAAACTCTTCGCAAGTACATCCAGCGCTTCAGCCAGGTGCGGAACAAAATTCCAAACATCCCCGACACCCAGGTGATCGCTGCCTTCCGCGAGGGCGTCACGAACCGCAGGATGCTCGAGAAGCTCGGCATCCACGACAAGCTCACCTCTGTGGTGAAGCTGTTCGATCTGGCGGACAAGTGCGCCAAGGCTGAAGAGGGACTCCTCTTCGTCAAGATGAGCGCGCGGGGGGACGACCCCGGCGAGGGGTCCAAGAGCCACAAGAAGAAGGAAGAGCCCAAGCGCAAGGCCACCGCGGTCCTCGCGGCAGAGCCTGACGTGAAGGGCTCCCGCAGGGGCTCCCCCGAGCGCGGCGACAAAGAAGTGGACCACCGTCCATTCTGCGTCTACCACAACAGGCGCGGGCACGCTACAGACGACTGCTTCGACCTCAAGAGGCTGAGCAGGGAACGCGAGCGGGGAGAAGGCAGCGGAGGCCGCGGCAGAGGTCGCGGCTACCGCAGGGACTTCAAGGGCAGGCGCGACGGCGGCTACCAGAAGCCGTCGGGCACTCAAGCCAACGCCGCCGAGAAGAACAACAACCTCCCCGACGAGGAAGATGGAGGCTACCAGGCCCCGAGAGGCGCCATGGCCTGCATCCTCGGCGGAGCTCAAGCGCCCAAGTCGAACAATCAGTTCAAGCAGTTCGCCCGCGAACTCAACGCTGCGCTCCCGAGCACCGAGACTTCCAGGCCCCTCAAGTGGTCCCAGTACACCATCGCCTTCGACGCCAAGGACCACCCCAAGTCGACCAAGACCGTTGGAACCCTCCCCCTGGTCTGCTCCCCCACCATCAACAATATCACCGTCTCCAAGACGCTCATCGACGGGGGAGCGGGCCTGAATGTCATCTCTGTCGAGACCTTCGAGACGCTTCAAGTGCCCTACGAGTGGCTTATGCCCTCCAGGCCGTTCACGGGCGTCACCAGTGGGTCTATCGAGCCCCTGGGGCAAGTCCGCCTCGCGGTCACCTTTGGCACGCAGAAGAACTACCGCACGGAGCTGATCGACTTCGACGTCGCGCACATTGGTCTGCCGTACAACGCCATCCTCGGCTACCCCGCCCTCGCAAAGTTCATGGCCGTCACGCATCACGCCTACAACATGGTCAAGATTCCCGGCAGCGCTGGCACCATCGCCGTCCATGGCCATGTCCTGGACGCCACGCGCGCTGTCGAGAGCGCCTACAAGGCAGCCGCCATGGCTTTCCCGACTGACGAGGACATGGAGCCTCTCGAGAGGCCCAAGAAGAAGAAGCAGGTGTTCTCCCAGCAGCAAGCCGCCACGAAGAAGGTGCCGCTGGACACCACCAGCTCGGGGGCTGAAGGCTCGGGGGCTAGCGTCACCATAGGCGCTGCCCTGCCTCCCAAATAGGAAAGCGCGCTCGTCGCCTTCCTTCGGGCAAACTCTGACATGTTCGCGTGGACTCCGTCAGATATGTCCGGCGTACCAAGGGAGGTGATCGAGCACCACTTAGCCGTGTGTCCAGACGCACGCCCCGTCAAGCAAAAAGCACGCAAGCAAGCCCCCGAGAAGCAAGCCTTCATCATCAAGGAAGTAGAAAAACTCAAGGCGGCAAATGTCGTCCGCGAAGTCGCGCACCCCACTTGGCTCTCCAACGGCGTGGTCGTCCCTAAACCCGCTGGAGGAGGCCGACTCTGCATCGACTACACCGATGTCAACAAGGCCTGCCCCAAGGACCCATACCCCATGCCGAGGATAGACCAGATCGTGGACTCCACCGCTGGCTGTGACCTCCTCTGTTTTCTGGATGCCTTCTCTGGTTATCACCAGATCAAGATGGCTAAAGAGGACGAGGAGAAGACGGCATTCCTCACCCCCTGTGGTGTGTACTGCTACACATGCATGCCCTTTGGCCTGAAGAACGCCGGGGCCACCTTCCAGAGGCTCATGAGGATAGCCTTGGGGGCTCAGATGGGCAGAAATGCTGAGGCCTATGTCGATGACATTGTGGTCAAGTCTCGACAGGGGGACACCCTCTTGAGGGATCTCGAGGAAACCTTCGCCAGCCTGAGAAAGGTGAACATCAAGCTCAACCCCGCCAAGTGCGTCTTCGGGGTCCCTTCAGGCAAGCTCCTCGGATTCCTCGTGTCCCACCGCGGCATAGAGGCAAATCCTGACAAGATCAAGGCCATAGAACAAATGCAGCCCCCTCGCCGACTCAAGGAAATGCAGCGCCTTGCGGGCTGCATGGCCAGCCTCGGTCGTTTCATCTCTAAATTCGGCGAGAGAGCCCTGCCATTTTTCAAGATCATGAAGAGGTCGGGCACATTCAAGTGGACCCCTGAGGCGGATAAGGCCTTCGAAGATTTAAAGAAGTATCTGGCTAGCCCTCCGGTCCTGGTGGCCCCCAGGGCAGACGAGCACTTGAAGCTGTACCTCTCAGCCACCCCTCAGACAGCAAGCGCCTTCTTGGTGGTCGAGAGGGAAGAGCCTGTCCTCCCCAAGAAGAGCACTGCCACTCCAAGCCCGGAACCCCCCGACAAAGGCCCCGTCGCAGGAGCAGCCTCCGCAGACCCACGGCCAGGCCCATCGCCTCAAGTCGAGCCTGCTCCAACAACCCCTGTCGAGAGGCCTCCGCAGGCAGATATCGACAGGAGCCCTGAAGAGCCCCCACAGAGGGCCGATGCTGCGCCACCTCAGACAACCCTCGTCGAGCACCCCGTCTACTTCGTCAGCACGGTGCTGCGGGACGCTCGCGAGCGGTATCCAATGCAGCAGAAGCTCCTCGTCGCGCTCCTCATCGCCTCCAGGAAGCTGAGACACTACTTCCAGGGCCACCCCATCACGGTGGTCACCGCTTTCCCCCTGGAGCAAATCCTGCGCAACCCCAACGCCACAGATCGTGTCGCAGGATGGAACATCGAGCTGCAGCCTTTCAACTTGCGCTTCGACACCACGAGGGTCATAAAAGGAAGAGCGCTGGCTGATTTCGTCGCCGAATGGACTGACCCAAGCCCTGAGGAGCCTCGTGAGGCAGAGGCCGAGCCCTCGGGAGACGCGGCGCCCAGCCACTGACCATGCACTTCGATGGAGCCTTCGCTTGCCGCAATGACGGAGCAGGCGTCGTCCTAACCTCGCCCAAGGGTGACAAGCTATATTATGCTGTCCAGCTGTGCTTCACAATCGACAAGATCTCCAACAACATCGCCGAATACGAAGGCCTCCTCGCCGGCTTAAGGGCCGCCATCGCTCTAGGCGTCAAGCACCTACTCGTCAAGGGAGACTCACAGCTGCTCGTCAACTTCTCCAACAAGAGCTACACGCCGAAAGACGACCACATGGCCGCATACCTCGAAGAGGTCCGCAAGCTTGAGAAGCACTTCAGGGGCATGGAGCTCATGCACATCCCGAGGAAAGAAAACCAAGAGGCCGACGACATCGCCAAGCGAGCCTCGCGGAGGCAACCCCAGCAGGCCGGTGTCTTCGAAGAGAGGCTCGCCAAGGCATCCATCAAGCAGCCTCGAGAGGCCACAGCCGCAAGCGCAGGCGAAGCGCTCCCACCACCTCCTGAGTCTGGGGCGCCTGATTGCGGTCCCAGCACAGGGGAGCGTCTGCTGCTGACGGCAACCCACCAGGCCTCAGGCTAGATTGATGAGCTCAAGGACTACTTGGTGAAAGAATCCTCCCTGAAGAAGATGCTGATGCAGAGCGAGTCGCTCGACAAGCAAAGTCATACTGCATCCTCGAGGAAAACCTCTACCGCAAGCGCCCAAATGGTGTCGCGCTCAAGTGCGTCCCTCCTGAGGAAGGCCGAGAGCTGATTAAGGACATCCACAGCGGGGAGTGCGGCCACCACTCATGTGCGCGCACCCTCACAGGCAAGGTCTTCAGGAGCGGCTTCTACTGGCCTCAGGTGCTTCAAGATGCGGTCGCCATTGTGCAAACCTGCGACGCCTGCCAATTCCACGCCAAGCAAATTCATCAGCCGGCACTGGAGCTTCAGACCATCCCGCTCTCCTGGCCATTCGCGGTCTGGGGGCTGGACATCCTGGGCCCCTTCCCGAAGTCGCAGGGGGGCTACCGTTTCCTCCTCGTGGCCATCGACAAGTTCACCAAGTGGACCGAGGTTGAGCCGGTGCGCACCATACCAGCTGGGGCTGCGGTGAAGTTCATCCGAAGCTTGGTCTGCCGCTTCGGCGTGCCCAACCGCATCATCACTGACAACGGCTCGCAATTCACCAGCGGCATCTTCCGAGCCTACTGCGACAAGCTTGGTATCAAGGTCTGCTTCGCCTCGGTAGCTCACCCACGCAGCAACGGTCAAGCCGAGCGAGCAAACGCAGAAGTCCTCAAGGGCCTCAAGACCAGAAGCTTCAACATCCTTAAGGGCCACGGCAAGGGCTGGATTGACGAGCTCCCCTCAGTGCTCTGGTCCATACGCACAACCTCCTCGAGGCCTACAGGCGAAACGCCGTTCGCTCTGGTCTACGGAGCCGAGGCGGTCCTCCCCGCAGAAATCAAGCATGGATCGCCACGGGTCCTTGCCTTCAATGAGGACACCCAAGAGGGCCTCCACAACGACGACCTGCTGCTTCTCGAGGGACTGCGCCGTCAGGCCGCCCTCAGGGCGGCAGGGTACCAGCAAGACCTGCGACGCTACCACAGCCGCCATGTGCGCTCACGCACCCTTGAAGCGGGCGACCTCGTCCTCAGGCGAATCCTCTCCAGGGAAGGTCTCCACAAGCTCTCCCCGATGTGGGAAGGCCCCTACAGGGTCTCCCACGTCGCCAGGCCTGGCGCAGTACGCCTCGAGACCGAAGACGGCATCCCCGTCAAGAACCCGTGGAACATCGCGCATCTGCGCAAGTTCTACCCGTGATCACAGTCACGCCAGGCATTTTTTGTCTCTAGAGGGAAGCTCACGGCTTCACCTCCAAGCTTCTCAAAGCTTCTCCCGAGGCCCAGCCCTCCGAGCTCTCCTGCAAACGAGCCCCCGCAGGCCGCAGTGAACCTCTGCCACTAATGGGTGGTCCCCATGCCTCGACATGGAAGGAACGTTAGCTTGGCAAACCCAAGTGTAATGAACCGATTTTCGTTCCAAGTGAACTTTGCGCTCTGGCGCCATTTTCGTTCCAAGTGAACTTTGCGCTCTGGCGCCATTTTCGTTCCAAGTGAACTATGCGCTACGGCGCCGCTATGTAATATTTTGGTGGTGAGTTTATTCCAGCTTTATTTCATTTATTGAAAATGGGCACTTATATCTCTCCACATGCGTACCTCGCGAGCGGGGGCTGAGTACGGTGCCAGTGCCTCAAATGACACACCAGCAGCACTGCAAAACCCAAGGATCCGAGCTCTGGCTAGAGGGCAGGCCCTCCCAAGCACGCCATCTCTTCAAAGGACCTTGGTACTCTCTCTCCTCGCAAGGAACGCCTGAGGGGACCTATAAGCGCGCATTAGTCCCTGATGCTGTGATCTAGCGTTTCGGCTCGCCCCTCTAACATCCACAGAGAGCGAAAGTCCCCACCAGGCCTGCGGAGGAGAACCCTCGGCCCCTGAAGGGGAGAACTCCGCCAGAGAAGGCCCACACTGGGAAAACGCCTCGCGAAGCTAAGTCTCTCGCCCACCTCAAGGGAATCCTCGCATTTTTTCTCATGAGCACTCTGCGTCCCTCAAGTGGTTCTTTCCTTACTCTCTGTGGACTGCTTGCGCGTCAAAGGGGGGCCCTCAGCATCGCGACTTGAGGGCTCTTACCTCCCCAAGCCTTAAACTCCCCCCGGCCTTGACGAGTCATTGCTCGAGCATACCGCAGCGGCAGGAGTCATAGCGGGAGGGGAAGGGTCCAACGACGCAGAGCGAGAAAGGCATTGAGATGAAGCAAAGACCCCTCGAAGGGAGCGCACACTTAATCGATAGCAAAATGTTTACAAAGTGAAGAAGTAAATTACAAGGTGGAAAATGAAATTCTCTAACGGGCAAACGCCCCTAAAGCGCTACAAGCGCGACGCGTTGCAGGAGGAGGTTAGTCGGAGGCCTCAGCGTCGTCCTGGTCGCTCTCTTCTTCCTCCTCGGGCTCGCTCCCCTCGCCGCCTTCCTCTGCAGCGGCCCGCCTGAAGCGGCTGCAGAAGTCGTCCACCTGGTCGCGGACGGAGCTGGAGGCTTTCCACGCAGCGTCCCCCTCCAGTGGCTCGGTCACCGTGGCGAGGTCGAACCCGGGCTGGAGGTGGACGAGGTTGGAGAAGATGCGGTCCACCGCCACCGCCAGAAGCTGACGGCACTCCTCCTCGACCACGTCGCGGATCTCCGCGGTAGGGCCTTCGAGCGCTGTGAAGAGCTGCTCGAAGTACAGGAGATAGGTGGCGGCGTCGGCGTGGCCCTGAGCCGGAACGCTTGGCGCCTCCGCCCCCAGCTTCGCGGCGAGCTCACGACCCCGTCCCGTCAAGGACAGGAACATGCGCTCCCGCTGCTGCGACAGCACCTGCGCCGCCTGGATGCTCTCCGCCGCCTCCACTGCCTTCTCCACAGCAGGCCCCACCTACCGGTTCATCTCCTCCATGTCCCCCATGAGGGAGGCAAGGTCCTGGGAGATGTCCTCTCTGGCCTTCTCAGCGGCGAGGCGGCGATCAGTCTCGCGCTTCACCTTGGCGGCGAGCTTGGCGTTCTCCTTCTCGAGCTTTTGGATCCGGGCGCCGCTCTCCCCCAGCCTCGCCTTGAAGCGGTCCTCCTGCTTGGAGAATTTATCCTTGTAGTCCTGGGAGACTGCGGCGCGGATCTTATTCTCCTTCTCCCGGAGCTCCTTGTTGAGCTCGTCCTTCCGCTCGGCAAGCCGCACGTTGGCTCGCTCCACGTTCCCCTTGTGGGCGGCGACCTCGCGCTCGAGCTTGCTGAACGCCGAAGCAACGCTGTCTTCGCGGGCCTCAAGGGCCGTGCGCTGTCCTGACAGCTCCTGCTCCCTCAGCGCCAGCTGCTCGTCGCGCCGGCGTGCATCCTCCTCGCGCTCGCTCAAAGCGCGCCCGCGGGCCTCCAGGCTCGAGCGGAGTTCATCGAGGGCGGTCCGCACCACCCCGGCATCCGCCAGGATTTTCTTCTCGAGCTCGAAGAGCTCGGCACGCTTCGCCGCCAGCGAATGCTCCACGGCTGCCCGCTCCGCCTTGGCCGCGGCGAGGTCCTTTGCAGCGGCTCGGCGCTCAGCCCTCAGGGGCTGAAGGAGTTCCTCGGCTTCGCGCAAGGCCCCCTCGCGGACCTCGTCGGCAAAGCGCGCCGCCTCCTCGCGCTCCTCTTGCAGCGCCTGGTCGCTCTTGCGGCGGGCCTCTACGGCCGCGTGGAAGGCAGCCCAGGCGTCGGCGAGCTCGTCACGCTGGCGGGCGAGCGCCTGGTCTTCTGTGGCCAGGTAGGCCTCGAGCCCCTCCAGGGACTCCCGCACGAAGCGGAAGGCGACGTCGCGGCGTCCTCGGCCCCAGTCGAAGCGGCCCAGAGCAAGGCCCGGGGGTGGACCGCGCGGCTTAGAGGGTCCCGCACCCGCATCCGGCTCGCCGGCAGAAGTCCCCGCGTGGGCCTGGGGGCTCGGGGGCCGGTCCTCCGCCTCCGCACTCGGTCCCAGGCCTCCTGTGCTTCCCCCCTCGGGCGGCACTTCCTGGTCCGCATCCGGGGCAGGCGCGTGAGGCCCGGTCCTTGCTGCTTCCTCCTCCCCCGCGGTGTCCGGCGGCGGTGGAGGAGTATCCTCCCTGCGAGACTTGGGAGGGCTCGGCGCCGACTCGGCACCCACATTAGCCCCTGGCTGCGCTGGAGGGGTAGCTGCGCGGGGTGGAGTGGATATCTTCTCCACCTGTTCCCCCACCCGCTCTTCCTCGGGCGGTGGCACAAATGTCTCCACCTGAGGCATCTCCTTCTGAGAGCTTGCGGTACCCGCCCCCTCAGGCCTCGAGGCCTCCGCCGCCGCGGTCTCGCTGGCCTCAACCTCCGGTGCAGCGTCGGGGGCGGCCCTCTTCACGTCCGCGGCTTTGCGAAGCCTGCGGCGCTTCACAGGATCAGGGCCGCTGAGGTAAAAAGAAAAAGATTGGTCAAGGAAGAAGAGCAAGCAAGCTGGGCTCAGAAAGGAAAGGAAAAGGCAAAAGAATCTCACCTGGTTTTCTTGGCGCGGGTGTCTACCCACGTCATGCCTGGCGAGCGCCATGAAGGCACAGCCCGCGCCCCCGCCTCGGGGGCCTCCTCGGCTTTCCTCTTGTGGGGAACGCTCGGGGGCTCCCCGGCAGGCCTGTCATGGGCCGCCTTGGTCCTCGGCTCATGGCGCCCCGCCGCAGCCTCCTCGCTGTCGCCGGAGGAAAGCTCGTGGAACTCCCCTGCCGGGGGCGCGACGCCGGAAGAGCTCCCCGCGCCCGCAGAGCTTCCTACACCGGCAGAGGGCTCCACCCTCGTCTCCGCGTCGCCCTATTCCGAGTCAGATGCACTTGGCGACTCGGTAGTGTCCGCGGGCATGGGCTCCTCCTCCTCTTCATCCCCCGCCAAGCCTAGCGGGGTGAACGCCGGCGCCTGCGCCAGGGTGGCCCGGCGCTTGTCTGGGACTTCATACAGAGGCCGTATCGCCACGTGAATCCTCGCGGGCACCTCTGGGTTGACGAAGAGGCCTCCCATGATGGTCTCGACGACCGCGGGGCGGTGATCGCTCAGATGCAGCCGCAGCGGATCCGTAGGCCCTGTGTACGCCCACATCGGCTTCTTGTGCGCCTGCAGGGGGGCGATGCGGCGCCTCACGAACTCCGCCGCCACCAGCTGGCCGGTCAGGCCATGCTCGCGAAGCGCCCTCAGGTGGCCCACGAGGTCGGCTATCGCATGCCCCTCCAAGGAACGCTTGCTCCAGTGGGTGTTCTTCACGGGCGGCGCCTCGGGGACCTCAAGGAGGGAGCTCTCCGAGGGAACGCGGATGAGGAACCACTTCTGCCTGAAGTCTTCCACCTTCTTCGACACCGCCGTCACAGGCTTGTCGCCGTTCCAGGCCATGGGGATGTAGACGTCTCCCATGCCGTCCGCGATGCGGAAGGATACGCAGCCCGTCCGCTCCTTCTTCGCAGTGTTCCGCAGTGCGTAGAAGCTTCGGAAGAGAGCGATGGAGGGCTTCACTCCCAAATAAGCCTCGCACAAGAAGGCGAAAATGGAGAGGACAAGGATGGCGTTGGGGTGGAGATGTAAAAGGTGGACCTGGTAGAACTCGAGGACGGCCTCGAGGAAGGGAGAGTAGGGCGGCACCAGCCCAGCGAAAAGAGTGTGGAGGAAGATGGGGAAGTAGCCGACCGGGAAACGTCCGGTCCGCGCGGGCAGAATGGCACTGGCGCCGTGCTCATTGTGCTTCCCGGCGACCAGGTGCTGAATCTTATCCAGCGCCGCCGCGGTGATGCGCACCCCGACCAGGGAGGGGCCGAACTCCGCCTCCCCCTGCGCGTCTTGGCGGGCCGAGGCCGCCGTCTTCTTGCCCTTGGATCCTCCCATCGTCGGAGAAGGACGGGAGCACGGAGGAAGAGAAGGAGGGGAAGATTTGCTGGAGACGGGAGTCTAGGAGGCGGAGAACCGATGGACGGGATGGACAAGACTGGACGGGGTAATGAGTGCGGCTCGGACCAACGCGCAGCTTTAAACCCCGTCCGAGCAGTTACCGAGGCACGGTAGTGGTGAGCGTGGCGGGCGCGGTGGCCCCCCCCCACTACGCACGCTGCCGGCGGAGAAGCCGAGTCGCCGCAAGTCCACCTCCAGGTGACGCGTGTCCCACGACGCTTCGCCTGCAGTTTTGGGCCCACGACGCTTCGCCTAGTCCCAATGGGCCTCGACGTGCCCATCATGGGCCCGGGGGCTACTGTCGGCCCAGTGGATTCTAGGGTGTGCAGAGCCCATACTAGACGGACCGCGCACGCAACTGCATCTACGAAACGGCTAAGGACCAAGCAAACCACTTGGGGAACCCCCCCGAGGCGGAAACCCCTGGAGGGGACCTGAGGCGCCGACAGAGGCTTGAAGGAGGCCCCCCCCCCCCCCCCCCGAGGGTGTCCCACTTGAGGGCTCTCCCCTTCTGAAGGGAGCCAGCCCGGCTCCTCCCCCTCGAGAGCCTCAGGCCCCTGAGGGGATACTTCACGGCCAAGGAAGCGCTGCAGAGCGCACATGGGCTCTGCTGCGGCCGCAGGGTGACGCGCGCGCCTGCGCGCACGACAGCAACAGCGTCACAGTTGCCGTTCCCGTGATAAAAGGGGTCAACAAAGCTCTGTGTCCCC
Organism: Poa annua; assembly: GCA_026929855.1. Classification (NCBI taxonomy): domain Eukaryota; kingdom Viridiplantae; phylum Streptophyta; class Magnoliopsida; order Poales; family Poaceae; genus Poa; species Poa annua. Next base: position 46,395,333 of record CM049434.1, read on the forward strand.
TGCGCCGCCAACGAAGCTTTCCTCTTTGGTGATAACGGAGTTGGCCGGCACAACGCTCCAACGACGACGTCACTGTGGGCATTCCCCACGGTCTCTGCCGCGCCTGCGAGACGCTCTGCAAAGTCTGCACCTTGTCGGCCACAGCGCGCCGCTTTAACACGGAAGAGCCGCGTCCAAGGACGGAGGAGACAGCTGCTCTGCCACGAAGGCAGGCTTTGCGACCATGGACCGAGTCCATGAACGAGCGAGCAGTAGTGCACCCCGCTCCGGCGCTTGTGGCCATGTGGGAACCCGTCCACTGCGCAGGTCGCAGGGATGAGGCCCGGGGCAACTATTTAAGGAGAAGGGGCACTTCCGTAGGAGTGGAGAATTGGATCCGGAATTCGATCCCGAGCTCAATAGCGTCTTCCACCTCCAGACCCTCTCAAGGCCCAGAGGCTAGTTGTACTACAGTCACCACAGTGCAATCCAGACAAGCAGGAGTAGCGGTTTTACCTCACCTTGAGGGCCGTGAACCTGGGTAAGGGCCGGTGTCACTCTCTGTCGTGCAGTTCCGCTCCAAGCACCGCGAGCAACGTCGCGGCGTGCATCGAGGGTTGTTTGACCTCCGTGTTCAGCCCCCCTTCGAACCTCTCCCCGGGGCGAGACTACCCCTGTTACGTGGGAGTTCATTCCTCGACAAGCCGGACCTGGCCCAGGGGTTCGATGGAACCACTGGTGACCCCGGTGAACGGCCTGGAGGGCATAAGCCACTCGTAGGGCACTTGAAGCGTCTCGAAGGTCTCGACAGAGATGACGTTCAGGCCAGCTCCCCCATCAATGAGCGTCTTGGAGACGGTGATGTTGTTGATGGTGGGGGAGCAGACCAGGGGGAGGGTCCCAACAGTCTTGGTCGACTTGGGGTGGTCCTTGGCGTCGAAAGCGATGGTGTACTGGGACCACTTGAGGGGCCTGGAGGTCTCGGTGCTCGGGAGCACGGCGTTGAGCTCGCGGGCGAACTGCTTGAACTGGTTGTTCGACTTGGGCGCCTGAGCCCCGCCGAGGATGCAGGCCATAGCCCCTCTCGGGGCCTGGTAGCCCCCCTCCTCATCGTCAGGGAGGTTGTTGTTCTTCTCGGTGGCGTTGGCTTGAGTGCCCGACGGCTTCTGGTAGCCGCCATCGCGCCTACCCCTGCCGTCTCTGCGGTAGCCGCGACCTCTACCGCGGCTTCCGCTGCCTTCTCCTCGCTCGCGCTCCCTGCTCAGCCTCTTGAGGTCGAAGCAGTCGTCTGTGGCGTGTCCACGCCTGTTGTGGTAGACGCAGAACGGACGGTGGTCCGCCTCCTTGTCGCCAGGCTCGGGGGAGCTTCTGCGGGCGTTCTTGGTGGCTGGCTCTGCCGCTAGGACAGCAGTGGTCTTGCGCTTGGTCTCCTCGCGCTTCTTGTGCCTCTTGGAGCCCTCAGCCTGGTCGTCCCCTCGCTGGCTCATCTTGACGAAGAGGAGTCCTTCTTCTGCCTTGGCGCATTTGTCCGCGAGGTCGAACAGCTTCACCACAGAGGTGAGCTTGTCGTGAATGCCCAGCTTCTCGAGCATCCTGCGGTTCGTGACGCCCTCTCTGAAGGCGGCGATGACCTGCGTGTCAGGGATGTTCGGGATCTTGTTGCGCACTTGGCTGAAGCGCTGGATGTACTTGCGGAGGGTCTCATCCTTCTTCTGCACCACAGCGCGCAGGTCGTTTTGGGTGAGTGCCCGCTCGTACGTGCCCTTGAAGTTGGCGACGAACTGCTTGCAGAGCTCCTCCCAGGAGTCGATGGAGTCCTCAGGCAGGTTGAGGAGCCAGGACAGCGCGGAGTCCCTGAGCGCGTGGGAGAACCAGTTTGCCATGACCTTGTCGTCTCCCCCTGCAGCCTGGATGGAGGTGGTGTAGAGCTGCAGGAACTCGAGAGGGTTGGTCGACCCGTCGAAGCCCTTGGGGAGGGCCGGCCTGAACTTCTGCGGCCAGACCACGCGGCGCAGAGCGCGGGTGAAGGCCATGCAGCCAGAGGCGTACGTGGCGACTCCTCCCTGAAGAACCCTGCGGTTCTACTGCCCTGCCTGGCCGAGCTCCTCAACGAGGCGATTCTGGAGGTCCCTGCGGCGCTCCATGCCCACCCGCGCGTCAGGCGCAGTACGCTGCACGATCTGGCAGTCGTGCGGCGAGGAGGCGTGAGAGGGAGCCCTCTGCGCTGCGGCCGGAGGCGGTCCTGGTGGCGGCGGAGGCGCATCTGGTGCAGCCGTTCCCGCGCGGCCGGAGTGATGGACCATGGAGCGCGACGGGGCGGGGCGCGTGGTGGCGACGTCGACGAGGTGGTGGAGGCGGTCCAACCACTGGTCGTGGGCCTCAGCGCTAGGCCGGTAGCGCAGGAGCTCCTGGGCCATGAGGAGCGCGGTGTGCGGCGTGGGCTCTGGGCGTCCCTGAGAGGACGCGCCTTGGCGCCGCGACGGATGCGAAGACTCGGCATCGTCGTTGCGCTCCGGGGGGCCGTCCCCATCGGCGCGGTGGCCGCTGTCGTTGTACTCTTCGCTCTCAGGCTCCTCCACATGCGGGCCGGTGTTGGCGCGCTCGACAGCGCGAGGGCGGCCGCGGCGGCCACGGGTGGGAGCTGTGCCGGGCTCGGTGTGAGCCCTGTCAGCTGCGCGCCTGTTGGCGCGCGTTGCGCGGGTGTCCGTCATGGCGGAAAGCCGGCTGGAGGTTGAAGACGCGCCTCAATCCCCTACCTGGCGCGCCAAATGTCGATGTGTGATTCCCACGGAACAGGGATAACCACTCTCGGGGGAGAAGTTCGTGAAGGGGACTGAACACGTTGGTCAACAACCTACGGCCGGCTCGGCGACGGTGCTCGTCGAGCCTGTAGAGGAACAACACGACAGAGATGGACTCTGGCCCGTACCCAGGTTCACGGCCCTCAGGGTGAGGTAAAACCGCTACTCCTGCTTGTCTGTATTGCTCAGTAGAGGGTGAGTACAACGAGCTTGCCGCGGGCCCTCGCGAGGCAGTGCGGAGCTTGGAGGGGGAAGGTTCAGGCCTTCTTCCTCCTTGGGCTCGCTCGGCTCGGCTAAGCTACTGTAGGGTGTCTGCGGATGAGTGATCGATCGATCCCCCAGTCCCCTTGCTACGGTGGTGCACCTGCTCCTTATATAGGCGCCCCGGGCCTCATCCCTGCGTGCTGCGCAGTGGAAGGGTTCCCACATGGCGACGAAATGGTGGAGCGGGGTGCACCGCAGCTGAGGTGCCCATGGACTCGGTCCATGGTCGCAAGGCCTGCCTTCGTGGTAGGGCAGCCGCCGTCTTTGCAGAGCGGCCAGCTGGTACTGCAGAGACCGTGGGGGTGCCCATGGTGACGTCGCCGTTGGAGCGTTGCGCCGGCCACCTGCTTTATCACCAGAGAGGAAATCCTTGGTGGCGGCGCAGGGGACACAGCGCTTTGTTGACTCCTTTTATCACCAGAACGGCAACTGTGGCGCCGTCGTCATCGCGCGCAGACGCGCGCGTCACTCTGCGGCTACTGCAGAGGCCATGTGCGCTCTGCAGTGATTGCTTCGTAGAGAAGTATCTCCACAGGGCCCTGGAGGCCTTGTGGAGGGAGTTGTGTTGACTCCCCTTCAGGGGAGAAAAGCCTTGCCGGGGGGCGGCCTCAGGGGGAGCCCCTTCAGGCCCTTCGCTGCCCCCTCAAGTCCCCTCGAGAGGGCTCTCCCCTCGGGGGTCTCCCCAAGCGTTCCGCTTGGTCCTTAGTTGTTTCGTCGGCATCGACGCGTGTGAGGGCCGTGGAGAGTGGGCTCTGCACACCCTAGAATCCACTGGGCCGACAGTGAATACTAAGCTTATCATCTACAAGTGAGAAAGATCATTGAAAACTATATCTACATGTAATTCTTTTCTCCACTTAAGTCTCAAAATATTGTAGCTACTGACCAATGCTAAGTTTGCCAAAACCAAAAGATTTACTATATGTTCCCAAAGTGATAACAATACTAATGACAAGATTAATCATATATGATAGAAGTTGCAAACTAAAATAAAGTGTGCATAAAGTAAATGACAAAACTTCTCATTAATATTCCATAACGACAACTCACACCAAGGGATACATAGATAACCAACTAAAAGAGAGATACTTCCACATTGCAAACCATCATATAAGATAACTTCCCTACTCATGATATGACACTACTAAAAGATAAAAGGTAAAAGATGATTGTGTGATACCGCGGCACTCCCCCCAAGCTTGGAACAAGCTAAGGGAGATGCCAATACCGATGATGAATTACTCCTTCGGTGGTGATGGTGGGACAACTTTGAGCGGGGTCAGGTAACGCTCCAGCATCTTGCGAAGCCTGTTGTTCTCCTCTTGAAGTATGTCCACTTCCATCCTCAGGACTCGATACTGATCACAAAACTGGTCAGTGATCCGAAGAGCGTCCTCCGCATCCGGGAAAGAGCTAAGATCTGGAACAGGTGGTATGGCTCCCTGCATGTTATGAGAAAAGGCACGTTGAGCGTTAACGGATCCCACAAAGATGGGCTTGCTACCCCTTGCTCCTGCTCGTTCTCTTTTGGCTGATGACATCTTCTTCACTTCCTCCATGACGCTCTCGTCCATGTCCTTGCGCCTAGCCTTCACTTTGTCCTCCTCCGCCCATCCAACGAAAGATCCTTGATCAAGATCCTGAAGGAGTTCACATTGGCGACGCAGCGCGTAGTCTTCAGAACAGGAACCCTGGGATGACATCTGGACAGAAACAGCTCGAAACAAAAACACTTCGAAAACACGATATACGGACCTCGGGGTATCCGGGGGTTTATATAGCAAAAATTTACATGACAAAAGGAAGGCAACGGGAGGAGATCGAGTAGGAGGCGGACTCCGAGGCGTCCAGACCCCCTGCTCGCGCGGCCAGGATGGGTCCCGCGCGGGCACGTGGTGTCGGCGCCTCGGGCTCCGTGTCCTGCTCATTTTCGTCTTGTATTTTTCCATATTTTCTAAAAATAACTACTGTGTCTTCCAAAATTAAAAACGCGAACTTTTTCTTACCGAAACTGTACCTTCTCAAATTCAGCTTCTGCAGACTCAGAAAATTTCTCTTTGATAAAAGTTTCCGGAGCAATAACTTGAATAATATCAACATCTTCATTATAAGAATCTCCAGAAATATAATGCTTGAGTCTTTGTCCATTCACCACTTGTGTAGAGTCATCTTTAAGTGAAGCAATTTTAATTGCACCCGAACGAAACACCTCAACAATAACATATGGTCCTTCCCACTTGGAGAGTAATTTTCCTGCAAAGAATCTAAGACGAGAGCTATACAATAAAACTTTTTCACCACCATGAAACTCTCTCTTAAGGATTCTCCTATCATGCCATTTCTTAACTTTCTCTTTAAAGAGTTTAGCATTTTCATAAGCTTCACTTCTCCATTCATCTAAAGAACTCAAATCAAGCAACCTTTTCTCACCAGCAAGTTTAAAATCTCTATTTAGTTCTCTCTCTGCCCAATAAGCTTTGTGTTCTAATTCTAAAGGCAAGTGACAAGCTTTTCCGTAGACCATTTTATAAGGAGACATACCCATGGGATTTTTATAAGCAGTTCTATAAGCCCATAATGCATCATTTAATTTACTAGCCCAATTCTTCCTCGTTCTATTAACAGTCTTTTGCAAGATAGATTTAATTTCTCTATTTGATAATTCTACTTGCCCACTAGTTTGAGGATGATAAGCTGAAGCAATTCTATGATTAACACCATATTTAGCAAGAACTTTTCTAAAACCACCATGAATAAAATGAGAACCTCCATCAGTCATGAGATATCTAGGAACACCAAACCTAGGAAAAATAATATCTTGAAGCATTTTTAATGATGTCTCACCATCAGCACTTTTAGTATGTATATCTTCTACCCATTTAGTAACATAATCAACAGCAACAAGTATATGAGTATACCCCTTTGAAGGAGGAAAAGGACCCATAAAGTCAAATCCCCAACAATCAAATGGCTCAATAACAAGAGAATAATTCATAGGCATTTCATTACGTCTAGAGATATTACCAATTCTTTGACATTGAGCACAAGATAAAATAAACTTTTTTGCATCTTTAAAAAGAGTAGGCCAATAAAAACCTGATTGTAAAACCTTTTGTGCAGTTCTATCTCCAGCGTGATGTCCTCCATAAGCACTACTATGGCATTTTCTCAATATCTCTTTTTGTTCATACTCCGGAACACATCTTCGCATAATACCATCCACTCCTTCTTTATATAAGTGTGGGTCATCCCAGAAATAATGCCTCAAGTCATAAAAGAATTTTCTTCTTTGTTGAGCTGAAAAGGTTGGAGGCAAATACTTCGATACAATAAAGTTAGCATAATCAGCATACCAAGGACTATCTCGTGAACTCACCCTTATTGCAGCTAATTCTTCATTTGGAAAACTATCATTAACAGGAATAGGATCGTATTCAATGTTTTCCAATCTAGACAAATTATCAGCAACAGGATTTTCAGCACCTTTCCTATCTACAATATGCGAATCAAATTCTTGCAAAAGTAATACCCATCTAATAAGCCTAGGCTTTGCATCTTACTTTTCCATAAGGTACCTAATTGCAGCATGATCAGTATGAATAATAACTTTAGAATCAACATTATATTGTCTAAATTTATCACAAGCAAAAACAACAGCTAGAAATTCTTTTTCAGTTATAGCGTAATTCTTTTGAGCAGGATCAAGAGTCTTACTAGCATAATGAATAACATTTAACTTCTTATCTATTCTTTGTCCAAGAACAGCACCAACAGCAAAATCACTAGCATCACACATAATTTCAAATGGTAAATTCCAATCAGGTGGTTGAACAATAGGAGCACTTATTAAAGCTTGCTTAAGAGTCTTAAAAGCTACCTTACAATCATCATCAAAAACAAATGGTACATCTTTTTGCAAGAGATTAGTAAGAGGCTTTGATACCTTAGTAAAATCTTTAATAAACCTTCTATAGAAACCAGCATGACCAAGAATACTACGAATACCTTTAACATCTCTGGGGTAAGGCATTTTCTCAATTGCCTCCACTTTAGCTCTATCAACTTCAATACCTCTTTCAGAAATCTTATGTCCAAGAACAATTCCTTCATTAACCATAAAGTGACATTTCTCCCAATTAATAACAAGGTTAGTTTCTTCACATCTCTACAAAACTTTATCAAGATTGTGCAAGCAATTATCAAAAGAAGTTCCATAGACAGAAAAATCGTCTATGAATACTTCCACAATTTCCTCACAAAAACCATGAAAGATAGCAGACATACATCTTTGAAAAGTAGCAGGAGCATTACATAAACCAAAAGGCATACGTCTATAAGCATAAGTACCATAAGGACAAGTAAATGTGGTTTTCTCTTGATCTTGAGCTTTAACAGCAATTTGAGAGAAACCAGAATAACCATCAAGAAAGCAAAAATGAGTTTTATTAGCTAATCTCTCTAACATTTGATCAATAAAGGGTAATGGATAATGATCCTTCTTAGTAACTTTATTAACCTTTCTAAAATCAATGCACATTCTATAACCAACTACTACTCTTTGAGGAATAAGCTCATCATTATCATTAGGCACAACAGTAATTCCACCTTTCTTAGGGACACAGTGCACAGGACTAACCCATCTACTATCAGCAATAGGATAAATAATACCAGCATCAAGAAGTTTTAATACCTCATTTCTTACCACTTCCTTCATTTTGGGTATTAAACGGAGTTGATGTTCAACAACTGGCTTTGCATCGGGCTCCATATTAATAGAATGTTGACATATAGTAGGAGAAATCCCTTTTAAATCATCCAAAGTATAACCCATAGCTCCACGGTGTTTCTTCAATACTTCCAATAATCTTTCTTCTTCTTTACCTGAAAGGTTAGCACTAATAATAACAAGATATATTTTCTTATCATCAATATGAGCATACTTAAGATTATCAGGCAAAGGTTTTTAATCAAAGACAGGATCCTCTTTAGGTGGAAGTGTTTTACCCAAGTCTTCCACTTGTAAATTATGTTTAAGTATAGGTTGACGAAGAAATATTTCATCAAGTTCATTCCTTTCTTCCATAAAGACTTCACTTTCATGATCTTCCATAAATTGCTGCAAAACATTGTTAGGAGCAAGAGCAATAGAGGCAAGTTGTTCTACTTTAAAATCCTCATTAGGCAATTCGGTTTCATAAGAGACTTTAGCAAATTTCGAAAAATTGAATTCATATGAATCACCAGCAAACTTAGTAAAGATTTTCTCTTTCTTACAATCTATAACAGCACCACAAGTATTTAGAAAAGGTCTACCAAAAATGATAGGACAAGTCTTACTAGCAGCAGCACCAAGTACGAGAAAGTCAGCAGGATATTTAATCTTACCACACAAAACTTGAACATCTCTAACAATACCAATCGGAGAGATAGTTTCTCTATTAGCAAGTTGAATAACCACATCAATTTCTTCAAGTTCACAAGGACCAATCTCATGCATAATTTCTCTGTAAAGCTCATAAGGAATAGCACTAGAACTTACACCAATATCACATAAACCATAATAGCAATGATCACCAATTTTAACAGATAGCACAGGAACACTAGTTTTCCTTGAACTCTTAGGATGAGAAACAACATTAGAAGCATCCTCACAAAATATAATGTACTCATCTCCAACATTTTTAGTAACAAGATCTTTAACTATAGCCACAGGAGGTTCAATTTTAATTTGTTCATCAGGTTCTATAACTTTCTTTTCACTTTTGTTAACAACACTAGCCATAACAGAATGTTCTTTCACCTTAACAGGAAAAGGAACCTTTTCAATATAAGGCTCAGGAATAATATGATCAACAACATTAACTTCAATGCTTTTAGTTATAGGAGTAATAGATTTATCTTTATATGGTTCATGATATTTTTCAAAACCCTCCTTGGGAAAACTGAAATAATAATTAGCAACAACTTGAGAGTCAAGACCATAAGCATTATTAATATTTCGAAATGCATCAGTATTCATGAAAGTTTTAATGCATTCGAAGTCATATTTTATACCTGACTCCCTACCTTTGTCGTTCTCCCATGCTTCAGTATTTTCTTCTATACGATCAAGAAGATCCCATTTAAACTCCTCCTTATTACGCGTGAATGATCCAGCACAAGAAGTATCCAATAATGTTTTATCTTCAAAGGAGAGTCTTGCATAGAAGTTATCAACAATAATATTACCAGGAAGCTCATGAATGGGGCATTTGAGCATTAATGCCTTCAATCTCCCCCATGCTTGGGGAATAATTTCTCCATCATGAGGCTAGAAATTATATATAGAATTCCGATCTTGGTGAATCTCACTTGGAGGATAAAATTTAGAATAAAAGAGAGGTACAATTTCATCCCATCGAAGACAATTCCTGTTCTTCAACAATTTATACCAATGCGCAGCTCTTCCAGTAAGTGATATGGAGAATAATTTCTTCCTGACTTTGTCCATTGTAATACCTGCACACTTGAACAACTCGCATAATTCATGTAAAAACAGTAAATGATCACCGGGGTGGACAGTTCCATTCCCTTCATAGCGGTTATCCATAACATGATCAATAATTTGTATAGGTATTTTAAATGACACTATTTCTTCAGGTGGCGCCTCATTTTTGCAACATCCCAATTTTCAAAAATTTAAAACCTTGCATTCATGCATCATTCATCATATAGGCATGGCATTTAAATCACTTAAGGATTTAATATAATTTATCTATAAGTTTAAATAAGATTTTTATTCCATAAAGATGTTTATTTGTACTCCTTATAATATTCCTATTTATCAAATTATTTATTAGGCAAGTATGCCACCAAAAAGTTCTAAATTTAATAAGCTTTCTAAATTATATTTTTATGAATTTTTCTGAAATGATTTGGTTAAGTTTAAAATTCATTTTTGAATTCAGGTTTTGAAAACAGAAAATGTTTTGCCAATTTTTTTTTAGAAAGGAGGACTTGCCGAGCCGGCCCAGGTTCCTTCGACCGCGCGCGCGCATCAGTTAGTGGCCCAGCAGCCAGCCCAGCCCGCGCTTCTCTCTTCTCTCGCCGACAGGTGGGACCCACCTGTCGGGTTCTTCAACCCCCGGCCGGCGATCGCGCATAGAGGCCGATCTGATGTCGTCGCGAAATCGAGCGCGATTCTCGCGCGGTTTGTTCCCTCAGCACCCCTTACTTAAACCCCACGACGCCGCCTCCAAACCCGCCCCAGAAACCCTAGCCTTTCCGCCGCCGGGCTGCTCGCACACGAGCTCGGAGCTCCGCCATATCCGCCGCCGAAGAGCTCGCCGTACGGGACACCCCGGCCACCCCGGACCCTCTCTTCTCTCCCCCTCGTTTCCTTTTGTTGTCGTGCACCTTTTTGACATGGTCGTGCATCCTTTTTCGCAGCGAGCCGTCGCCTCCGTCCACGTCCGAGAAGAACCGCCGCCGCCAGCCACTCCGACGAGCGATTCCAGGATGAGAAGGACACGTCGACGACCGCCACCGCGCCAGATTCTCCGCCTTGGCCCCCTCTACACCTCGGTACGATCAATTTGTCCCCTAGGGCCGTAAGTCACGAGCGCGTGCGACGCCGGCCATGGCACCGCCGCAACCGGAGCTTCTCCGACGACTAGCGCTGCCACTTCCTGTCCCCTTAGATCTAGACCGTTGGATCTAGATCCAACGGATCCCTTTTTATTTTATTTTTTCGCCTCGACTGATTTATCCAGAGCGTTCGTTTTCAGTTAGATCGGACGGCTCCCGTGCCGATCCGCGTCCAACCGGTACCAACCAATAGGATCGCGCCGCGTGGCCTGTTCTTTTTCTATTTCGGTAGAAAATTTGAAATTAAAACAGAAAACATTTAAAACTTGCAAAAATCATAACTTTCAATCTGTTTGTCCAAATTTGATGAATTTTATATCCATGGATAGCCCTGCTCGTGTAGTTTATTTCTGTTTCACTAGTTTTTCCTTTTGATAACTTTTATTTGAGTAATTAACAGAATGGTATTTCGGCTATTTAAATTCATAACTTAAATAATAAAAATGTTTTTCTAGTAAATCCAATTGTTTAAGATCTGTATTTTTGTCCTCTGTCCAGAAAGTTCAACTTGTATTAAAATTGGAAACTTGTCTTAAAAGAATAAAAGAATTGGTTGTAGGACCTTATTTTTACTATGTTGTTTTCAATATTTAATTGTTAATTAAAATAAGAAATTTCTGTAAATTGCATTTCATGCATTTAATAACAGAGGGTATAAAATTGTAATAAGTTTATTTGGTGATGCTCATAGCATATCATACATGCATACATGCTTATGTCTTGATATTTTATTTGTTGGAATTGTGTGTTTATTTGTGCTATGTGTTGTTTGGTGCTAGATTGTGAAGAAGAGGAAGGTTTCCCTTGTGATTGTTATTCTTGTTGTGCTTGTCCATCCTGTTACCAAGGCAAGTGACATTCATGAACCACCCATTATTTTCCTATATGCATTAGTAGAATTTTTGAGTAGTATGCATGATAGGAATTTTATTACTAAGTTATTATGTTATGCTATGCAAAATTCCTAGTAGTGTGTAGCCACCCTTCTACCATGTTATCGCAGCCATTTAAAAAGTTTTATTAGATGCTTAGCTATGCTATAAAAATGTTTACATGTTTTTGTTGTGGAAAGATTTCTAAGTATTAAACTTAAAATGCACACCTGGGTGGATTGGTTGGTATGGTTTATGTTGAGTGGCTATTTGGGACTGTGCTTGTGGTTGTCTTCGCCTAGGGTGAATTTATTTCTACTTAGGGCCATGAGCACGGTGGTTTTCACCCAAAAGTGCACTTGTGGTTGCCACCCAGGAACAAAGAGATTACTAAGTCCCTCCAAGTTTAGATGCTTTCCGTGCAGCCTTTTTACAATGGGCTCTGTCTTGAACAACTAAGTTGTGAGAGTTCAACCTGTCAGCTTGACAAGCAGATGTAGAGTTTTTATAGGTGGAACGGGTCTTGCTAGTATGGTTGAATTCTTCTTCTGAAAGTTCTTGTCTCAATTCTCTCCTTTCCTTAATGCACTCCCCGTGTATAGGATGTCTGGGTTAATTGAGTCTAAAGGTAAAAGTGCACAAACTCTGCAGAGTCAACAATCTGAGTACTTAGCCGTGTCCCCGGTGATGGACAACTTCGAGCAGCTGGACAAGGATGGACGGAAGAATCTCAACACCGTTTTCATGAAGTAAAATTTTGACTAAGGAAAGAATTATTGGTGCACTTGGGCTTCATCCCTTGGTGCCAAGTCTTTGAAAATAAAAGTGCTTTACAAAAGATAGGAGAAAACTTGCTTTCTGCAAATAGCCTACAACTCCACCAAGCCAAATATTCATGTAGTTTAGACTTGTCATTTTATATCCACCATATTCACTTGCCAATACTTCATTGTATTGACCTCCTTCGGGGGCTGCATATTCCAATGTGCAGTTACTTCAGATGAAGAATAAATTATGGACTCGAGTCTACACCCAACATGTCTGCCTATGGCGCATGCTTGAAGATGAGGCTCATTGCTTTTTCGTTTCTGTTGTGAACTCTGAATATTATTGCTAGCCTTCATGGTTATGCACCTTGTAATAAAGCTATACTTGGCTATTTTTGGATCTCGTTGTAGTAGTTTGATACTTATGCAATGATACTTTAAATTTTGTACTGTGGTGCTGGCAGTGATCCAGGGACTAGCACTTAACACAGGTGTTCTATCTTTAAATAAAAGATGGGGCACTACAAAATGGTATCAGAGCAAAGTGTTGCCTGTAGGTTCGAGCCCTTAGGATTGGTTAAACCCCTTTTTGATCATAATATTACCATCTTTGAAGTATGTTGGATCCTAGCGGCATAGTGAGATGAAGCGGCCCGGAGACTAACCTTACATGTCCGCGTACATGAGACCTGTTCCACAATCATAAGTGACTGGCCGGGTGTCTGTCTCTCTCACTATAGTGAATATCCAATTTACAAAGAGTTGTTAATAATTGTTGATCACCTTGAAGAATCGAATTAGTATTTTCTCTAAGTACTTATTTACATCATGACTAGTACTTCTTGCCTTATGTATTATGTTTTGATAATTTTACTCTTATAACTTAAGGATGTCGTTCTTCAAGTATCAAACCGCGGAGGACTTCAAGGACATGCGTTTCGGGAGATATCTTCTGGAGTTAGTGGAACTGCTGGCGCTTCCAACACCCTTCATCAAGGCAAGTCAGCTGAAGCACTTCTACAAAGAGGGCTTATGGGGAGTCCGACTTATGCAACGCCGGCGCCAGACTGAACCCAAGACCGAAGATATCCAAATCAGGTCGATTAGTGACTCCTTGGAGAAAGGACTCAATCTCGCCACATAGGAGCCGATAGGACGTCTTTGTGGGCAATTCCAGGAGCAGTTGAAGGACCACTATTTTTCTATCCTAGGCCGACGTGATGAAGATGGAGCACCCTTCCTTGTAAATGAGGAGGATAAAAGCAAACCAGATCCTTTGCACCCGTATCTTCAGGACTTAGAAATTCACCTCTGGGAGCTCGAAGATGATAGGCGCGAAGAGCTGCTGAAAAATGATGAAATCATGGCCCAAGTAAAGGAGACTCAAAAGAAGATTGACGCCCAAGAAGAAGTGACCAACGCTCAGGAGGAGAAATTCAAGGCTCAAGAGAAGAAGTTCCAAAATCAAGAGAAGAGAGTCAAGGACAAGAACAAGGAGATTAAGGACTTGAAGAATGAACTTCAGAGCAACGACGTTGAGTTCGAGGCTGATCGTGATCTAATAGAGACTCTGCGCCGTGAGAAGAGAATGCTACAAGAGAAGAACGAAGCCCTAGAGAAGGAAGTGATAGAGATTCTGCGCCGTGAGAAGATAATGCTACAAGAGAAGAATGAAGCCCTAGAGAAGGAAGTGAACGAGTACAAGGAGATCCTCATGAAGGAAGGCATCACCATCGAGGAGGTCGAAGAGGAAGAAGAAGATGAAGGAGATGTCATGGACGAAAATTAGACTTAGTAGTTGGACCACCATGTTTTATTTCTTGTTTAGCTCGTCGTTTTTAAACATTGATCTCCAACTTGTGGTATGACAATGTTAGAATGTTTTTGTTTGCAAACTTTTGTCGTTTTATTTAATCTACCAACTTTGCCATAATTCCGGGTTGCTGAGAAAGAAAAGTTTTAAGTTGTTTGTTGATTGCTTGACTTGTTGTTTTGTGCATGGGTAGGATTTTCCTTCTTTTAGTTCTATCTATCTTTTACTCATCCATGCTGAAAACCCCACAGATGCCTCCACGTCGTGATCCCGACAACAACAATGATGCTATGCAGCAATTGATGGCCGCTCAAGCTCAGTTGATGACTATGATGACTCAGTTCATTGCAGCAACCAACAACAACAATCACAACCCGCCACCACCACCACCACCACCACCCCAAGTGGACAGACTTGCTAGATTTCTAAGGCTTAGGCCTAATAAGTTCTCCTCTGCTACTGAACCTGTAGTGGCTGATGACTGGCTTCGCTCAGTCAACAAGGACTTAGTGACTTGTGAGTGTTCTGAGGCAGAGAAGGTGAGGTTCACCGCACACCTGCTGGAAGGACCCGCTGCACTGTGATGGGAGACTTATCAAGTGACTCATCCTCTATAGGGCATGACTTGGGATGCTTTCAAGGAGGGTTTTCGCAATTCTCACATTTCCTCGGGCATAATGAATCTGAAGAAGGAGGAATTCCGCAGCTTGAGGCAGGAAGGTAGAACTCTGAAGGAGTATATGGATGACTTCTGCACGCTATCAAGGTATGCACCAGAAGACATTGACACTGATGCTAAGAGGAAGGAAAAATTCCTCAATGGACTTAGGGGAGAACTGAAGATACCCTTGTCTGTGGCTTATGCTCCCAACTATCAAGCTCTGTTGGATCAAGCAATCACTTTGGACAACAACATAAGAAAGGAAGAGAACAGGAAGAGGAAGTTCAGTGCAAGTAAGGTTCATTCTGAAGGAGCACACAAGAGGCACCACACCTCGGAAGGCAGTGGGCATAAACCATGGAATCACTCCAACAACGGTAATGGTCAAAAGCATCATGGTCACAACCATAGTGGAGGATATAAGGGAAACAATGGAGGATACAAGGGAAATAATGGAGGATTGAAAGGAAACCATCACCATGGCCATAATCATGGAAATGGTCATCACCGTCCCAACCATGAGGGGAAGAAGGACTTGTCTCAGGTGACTTGCTTCAAATGTAAGAAGACGGGGCATTATGCAACTGACTGCCCAGAAAGAAATGCTGATGAGATTTCCAAGCCCAACCCTTTCCAGAAGGGACACGTGAATCACATCAATGTGGAAGAAGTACATGATGAACCCGATGCTGTGATTGGTACGTTTTTGCTTAATTCATTTCCAGCATTAGTCTTATTTGATACTGGAGCATCGCATTCATTCATATGAAGAGCTTTTGTAAACAAAAATGGGTTAGCCGAGGAAAGCATAGGAAAACCTATTAGAGTGAGTTCACCTGGTGGAGAAATGATACTAAATTCTGGGTGTAGACAATTAGACTTGAGGATTGGAAAATATCATTTCCCAACGGATCTAGTCATCCTAGAAACCCAAGGCTTGGATGTTATTATAGGCATGGATTGGATGACTCGTTTTGAAGGAATCATAGACTGTGCTAATAGAGTTATCACCCTCACCACCCCGGAGAAAAAGAAGATTAGGTTCAGATCAACTTTCGAACTTAAGAGAGTTAGGCTAAATTCTCTTAAGGGGGTTAGCCTTGGTGATGTACTTATTGTCAGGGAATACCCAGATGTGTTTCCAGAGGAACTACCGGGAATGCAACCCGATAGAGATGTAGAGTTTCTCATTGAACTAAAACCGGGTACTGGACCAATAGCTAAGAGACCATATCCAATGGCCGTCGATGAACTGAAAGAGCTCAAGAAGCAACTGGAGGAACACATTCAGAAAGGATTTATTCGTCCAAGTTCATCGCCATGGGGAGCACCAGTCTTATTTGTTCAAAAGAAAGATCATACACAGAGGCTAGTCAAGGACTACAGAGATATAAATGAGCAAACTATCAAGAACAAGTACCCACTACCCAAGATTAATGAACTATTCGATCAATTGGAAGGTGCCTGTGTTTTCTCAAAGATCGATCTTCGATCAGGGTACCTCCAGATGAAAGTTAGAGAAATGGATATACCAAAGACTGCATTTGTTACCAGATATGGCTCTTATGAGTACACCGTAATGCCTTTTGGATTAACCAATGCTCCAGCCTATTTCATGAATATGATGAATAAAGTGTTCATGGATTTTCTGGATAAGTTTGTGGTAGTTTTCATCGA
Organism: Poa annua; assembly: GCA_026929855.1. Classification (NCBI taxonomy): domain Eukaryota; kingdom Viridiplantae; phylum Streptophyta; class Magnoliopsida; order Poales; family Poaceae; genus Poa; species Poa annua. Next base: position 46,411,793 of record CM049434.1, read on the forward strand.
TGACATTTTAATCTACTCCAAAAGTCACAAAGAACATGAAGAACATTTGCGGCTGGTATTGCAGAGACTACGGGAACATAAGTTGTATGCCAAATTCAGCAAGTGTGAGTTTTGGTTAGAACAAGTCGGATTTCTAGGTCATGTGGTATCTAAGGAGGGTATAGCAGTGGATCCTGAAAAAGTTTCAGCTGTAACCAATTGGGAGCCACCAAAGAATGTGGGAGAAATCCATAGTTTTCTTGGTCTAGCAGGATATTACCGAAGATTCATTGAAAACTTTTCCAAGATTGCCAAGCCCTTGACGGAGTTGTTAAAGAAGGAGAAGAAGTTTGAATGGACTGAGGCCTGCGAATCCAGTTTTCAGGAGTTGAAGAAACGTCTAGTTTCAGCCCCAGTTCTATGCTTACCTGATTTAGAGAAGGAATTCCAAGTGTATTGTGATGCTTCACGCCAAGGTCTTGGAAGTGTATTGACGCAGGAAGGCAGAGTGACATCCTATGCCTCCATACAACTCAAGAAACATGAAGTTAACTATCCTACACATGATCTCGAGTTAGCCTCAGTAGTACATGCCTTGAAGACCTGGAGACACTATCTGATGGGAAAAAGATGTGAAGTTTTCACCGAGCACAAAAGTTTGAAGTATATTTTTACTCAGAAGGAGTTGAATATGAGACAGCGAAGATGGTTGGAACTTATAAAAGATTTTGATCTAAGCCTACAATACCATCCTGCTAAGGCTAATGTAGTAGCAGATGCCCTGAGTCGCAAGGTGTATGTGAATGGCCTCACGGCAGGGGAAATACCCGAGGATTTATGCAAGGCATTCAAGGACCTCAGGTTGGAAGTAGTATCAGAAGGTTTTGTAGCCTCATTAGTAGTACAACCAACTCTGATGGACAAGATACGCGAAGCCCAGAAGGGAGATACGGATATAGAAGAAATGAAAGTCAATCTGAGAGCCGGAAAAGCTAAAGGGTTTCATGAAGATGAGCAAGGAACACTGTGGTATGAAAAACGCGTGTGTGTGGCCAAGGATTCTGATCTTAGGAAGTTAATTCTGCAAGAAGCCCATGAGACCCCTTACTCCATTCATCCGGGAAATACTAAGATGTATATGGATGTGAAGGAGAGATTTTGGTGGAACAATCTGAAGAGAGACATAGCAGAATATATCGCAAAGTGTGATGTATGCAGTCGAGTAAAAGCAGAACATCAAAAACCGGCAGGACTTTTACAACCTTTGAAGGTGCCGGACTGGAAGTGGGATTCTATTGGAATGGATATCATCACAGGATTACCAAGGACCAAATCGGGTTATGATTCTATTTGGGTTATTGTTTGCCGTCTAACAAAAATAGCTCACTTTATACCCGTGAAGACCACATATACCAGTGCTAAGTTAGCTGATATTTACATGAAGCGAATTGTGTGCCTTCATGGCGTTCCTAATTGTATCGTGTCTGATAGAGGAACCCAGTGTACGTCGCATTTCTGGAAACAGTTGCATGAATCACTAGGAACCAGGTTGGGATTCAGCACGACCTTTCACCCGCAAACAGATGGTCAGACTGAGAGAGTAAACCAGATTTTAGAAGATATGTTAAGAGCTTGTGCGCTCGATTACAGATCTAGCTGGGATGATAATCTACCTTACGCCGAGTTCTCCTACAATAACAGTTATCAAGCAAGTATTGAGATGGCACCGTTTGAAGCTTTATATGGAAAGAAATGCACTACCCCATTGTTATGGAGTGGTGTCGGGGAACGGAGTTTCTTTGGACCTGATATAATCCAGGATGCTGAAGAGAAGGTTAGACTGATCAAAGATAGATTGAAGATAGCCCAGTCTCGACAAAAGAGCTATGCAGATTCCAAACGTAGAGAAGTCATCTACGAAGTGAATGATAGAGCCTATCTCAGAGTTTCACCACTGCGTGGTGTAAAAAGGTTTGGAATCAAAGGAAGGTTAGCACCACGATTTATTGGACCATTCAAAATTCTTTCTCGTAAAGATGAAGTGGCATATGAGTTAGAACTGCCAGAAATACTGTCTGCGGTCCATAATATGTTCCATGTCAGCCAGTTGAAGAAATGTCACCCCGAGATGATGGGAGCTCCATTAAAGGATACTGTACCCCTCGAGGAAGTACAATTGGAGAGTGATCTAACCTATGAAGAGAAACCCATAAAGGTTTTAGAAACAGCAGAAAGAGTCACCCGTACCAAAACCATCAAGTTCTGCAAGGTTCAGTGGAGTCATCACACGGAAGAGGAAGCCACTTGGGAACGAGAAGATGACCTTCGAGAAGACCATCCTCACCTATTTGCTGACCTTTCCGAAGCTCGAGGGCGAGCTTCCTCTTAAGGGGGTTAGTTTGTAACATCCCAATTTTCAAAAATTTAAAACCTTGCATTCATGCATCATTCATCATATAGGCATGGCATTTAAATCACTTAAGGATTTAATATAATTTATCTATTAGTTTAAATAAGATTTTTATTCCATAAAGATGTTTATTTGTACTCCTTATAATATTCCTTTTTATCAAATTATTTATTAGGCAAGTATGCCACCAAAAAGTTCTAAATTTAATAAGCTTTCTAAATTATATTTTTATGAATTTTTCTGAAGATTTGGTTAAGTTTAAAATTCATTTTTGAATTCAGGTTTTGAAAACAGAAAATGTTTTGCCAAAAAAAATTTAGAAAGGAGGACTTACCGAGCCGCCCCAGGTTCCTTCGACCGCGCGCGCGCATCAGTTAGTGGCCCAGCAGCCAGCCCAGCCCGCGCTTCTCTCTTCTCTCGCCGACAGGTGGGAACCACCTGTGGGGTTCTTCAACCCCCGGCCGGAGATCGCGCATGGAGGCCGATCCGATGTCGTCGCGAAATCGAGCGCGATTCTCGCGCGGTTTGTTCTCTCGGCACCCATTACTTAAACCCCACGACGCCGGCTCCAAACCCGCCCCAGAAACCCTAGCCTCTCCGCCGCCGGGCTGCTCGCACACGAGCTCGGAGCTCCGCCATATCCGCCGCCGAAGAGCTCGCCGTACGGGACACCCCGGCCACCCCGGACCCTCTCTTCTCTCCCCCTCGTTTCCTTTTGTTGCCGTGCACCTTTTTGACACGGTCGTGCATCCTTTTTCGCAGCGAGCCGTCGCCCTCCGTCCACGTCCGAGAAGAACCGCCGCCGCCAGCCACTCCGACGAGCGATTCCAGGAGGAGAAGGACACGTCGACGACCGCCACCGCGCCAGATTCTCCGCCTCGGCCCCCTCTACACCTTGGTACGATCCATTTGTCCCCTAGGGCCGTAAATCACGAGCGTGTGCGACGCCGGCCATGGCACCGCCGCAACCGGAGCTTCTCCGACGACCAGCGCCGCCACTTCCTGTCCCCTTAGATCTGGACCGTTGGATCTAGATCCAACGGATCCCTTCTTATTTATTTTTTCGCCTCGGCTGATTTATCCAGAGCGTTCGTTTTCAGTTAGATCGGACGGCTCCCGTGCCGATCCGCGTCCAACCGGTACCAACCAATAGGATCGCGCCGCGTGGCCTGTTCTTTTTCTATTTCGGTAGAAAATTTGAAATTAAAACAGAAAACATTTAAAACTTGCAAAAATCATAACTTTCAATCTGTTTGTCCAAATTTGATGAATTTTATATCCATGGATAGCCCTGCTCGTGTAGTTTATTTCTGTTTCATTAGTTTTTCCTTTTGATACCTTTTATTTCGAGTAATTAACAGAATGGTATTTCGGCTATTTAAATTCATAACTTAAATAATAAAAATGTTTTTCTAGTAAATCCAATTGTTTAATATCTGCATTTTTGTCCTCTGTCCAGAAAGTTCAACTTGTATTAAAATTGGAAACTTGTCTTAAAAGAATAAAAGAATTGGTTGTAGGACCTTATTTTTACTATGTTGTTTTCAATATTTAATTGTTAATTAAAATAAGAAATTTCTGTAAATTGCATTTCATGCATTTAATAACAGAGGGTATAAAATTGTAATAAGTTTATTTGGTGATGCTCATAGCATATCATACATGCATACATGCTTATGTCTTGATATTTTATTTGTTGGAATTGTGTGTTTATTTGTGCTATGTGTTGTTTGGTGCTAGATTGTGAAGAAGAGGAAGGTTTCCCTTGTGATTGTTATTCTTGTTGTGCTTGTCCATCCTGTTACCAAGGCAAGTGACATTCATGAACCACCCATTATTTTCCTATATGCATTAGTAGAATTTTTGAGTAGTATGCATGATAGGAATTTTATTACTAAGTTATTATGCTATGCTATGCAAAATTCCTAGTAGTGTGTAGCCACCCTTCTACCATGTTATCGCAGCCATTTAAAAAGTTTTATTAGATACTTAGCTATGCTATAAAAATGTTTACATGTTTTTGTTGTGGAAAGATTTCTAAGTATTAAACTTAAAATGCACATCTAGGTGGATTGGTTGGTATGGTTTATGTTGAGTGGCTATTTGGGACTGTGCTTGTGGTTATCTTCGCCTAGGGTGAATTTATTTCTACTTAGGGCCATGAGCACGGTGGTTTTCACCCAAAAGTGCACTTGTGGTTGACACCCAGGAACAAAGAGATTACTAAGTCCCTCCAAGTTTAAATGCTTTCCGTGCAGCCTTTTTACAATGGGCTCTGTCTTGAACAACTAAGTTGTGAGAGTTCAACCTGTCAGCTTGACAAGCAGATGTAGAGTTTTTATAGGTGGAACGGGTCTTGCTAGTATGGTTGAATTCTTCTTCTGAAAGTTCTTGTCTCAATTCTCTCCTTTCCTTAATGCACTCCGCGTGTATAGGATGTCTGGGTTAATTGAGTCTAAAGGTGAAAGTGCACAAACTCTGCAGAGTCAACAATCTGAGTACTTAGCCGTGTCCCCGGTGATGGACAACTTCGAGCAGCTGGACAAGGATGGACGGAAGAATCTCAACACCGTTTTCATGAAGTAAAATTTTGACTAAGGAAAGAATTATTGGTGCACTTGGGCTTCATACCTTGGTGCCAAGTCTTTGAAAATAAAAGTGCTTTACAAAAGATAGGAGAAAACTTGCTTTCTGCAAATAGCCTACAACTCCACCAAGCCAAATATTCATGTAGTTTAGACTTGTCATTTTATATCCACCATAGTCACTTGCCAATACTTCATTGTATTGACCTCCTTCGGGGGCTGCATATTCGAGTGTGCAGGTACTTCAAATGAAGAATAACTTATGGACTCGAGTCTACACCCAACATGTCTGCCTGTGGCGCATGCTTGAAGATGAGGCTCATTGCTTTTTCGTTTCTGTTGTGAACTCTGAATATTATTGCTAGCCTTCATGGTTATGCACCTTGTAATAAAGATATACTTGGCTATTTTTGGATCTCGTTGTAGTAATTTGATACTTATGCAATGATACTTTAAATTTTGTATTGTGGTGCTGGCAGTGATCCAGGGACTAGCACTTAACACAGGTGTTCTATCTTTAAATAAAAGATGGGGCACTACAATTTTCTACCTCAGCAGTGGTAGAAGCCTTTCCAAACAGGAAAGCAATAGTTTGTTTCTCCATAATTAAGCAAATTAGGAGACAGAAATAAAAACAGCACTTACAGCTAAAGTTTTCCTTACCAATTCCACTTACCAATAGCGCTTCACTCCCCGGCAACGGCGCCAGAAAATACTCTTGATGACCCACAAGTATAGGGGGTGTATTGTAGTACTTTCGATAAATAAGAGTGTCGAACCCAACGAGGAGCAGAAGGTGCTGACAAGCAGTTTTGATGAGGATTTCACTGTAAATACTAGCAGACAGGTTTTTAGGAGTTTTTGATATAACAGATAAATAAAGTGCGAGTAAATAAAGCGCAACAATAATAATTGCAGCGAGTGGCCCAATCCTTTCTAGAGCAAAGGACAAGCCAGTTTGTTTACTTATGATGACCAAGCGTTCTTGAGGACACACGGGATTTATGTCTAGTGCTTTCGCTTCATATAGATGATTAATCTTTAGTGTTAAGTGTTGTGTGGGTGAACCTATGCTAATGCACCGCCCTTCCTAGGACTAATACATACTTGTGATTAAACCCCTTGCAAGCATCCGCAAATACAAGAAAGTAATTAAGATAAATCTAACCACAGCCTTAAACTCTGAGATCCTGCTATCCCTCATGCATCGAGATATTAACGGGGGTTTAGGTTTCTGTCACTCCGGCAACCCCACAATTAATATTCGAATACACAATGCATCCCCCTAGGCCCATAAAGGTGAAGTGTCATGTAGTCGACGCTCACATGACACCACTAGAAGAATTGCACCACAACTTAAATATCAAACAATTAAATATTACACAACATAATTCGCTCCTAACATCTAGACTTCACCCATGTCCTCAAGAACTAAACGAACTACTCACAACACATCATTTGGAACATGATCAGAGATGATATAATGATGGGTAACAATCTGAACATAAACCTTAATTCAACTTTTCCACCCAATAGCATCAATAACAACAGTAATTAACACCGGGAGAGTTTCCCCTATCAAACACACAAGATTTAGCCCTAGATGTTACAGCGGGAACAGAGTGGAGCGGTGGAGATGACGGTGACGGCGGTGGAGATGATGGTGATGATGATCCCGATGAAGTGCAGCTCGATGACGGTGACGATGGCGACGATTTCCCCCCTCCGGGAAGGGATTTCCCCGGCAGATTTCTCCCTGTCGGAGAGTTTTCTTCTCTCTGGTGTTTTCCGCCTCGTGGCGGCGGCGGAATAACTCTAACTACCGTAGAAGGTCTTAGGTTTTCAGGGAGGTCAAGTACGCGAAGGGGCTCGGCCAGAGGTGGGCCAGGGCGGCCAGACCCCGTGCTCGCGCGGGTCCAGGCCTTGCCGCGCGAGGACATGGTGTGGGCTCCCTGGGCCCCACCTTGGCCTCCCCTTTTGGCCTCCTCCATGATCTGGTAAAATAGGGACTTCTACGGTCTTCGTTTTATATTCTAAGCTTCGCAAATAATGTATCTTGACGGTGCTTTTTCCAGCTGTTTCCAGACTCCGGTGATCAATTCTCCAATAATCATCAAACATGCAAAATAGATGAAATAACATAAGTATCACCTCTAAATATGAAATATATCAATGAATAACAGCAAATTATGATATAAAATAGTGATGCAAAATGGACGTATCAGCCGCGGCGGAGGCCGAGGCGGGCAGTACAACAACGGCAGCAACAAGTGGAACAACGGGGGCCGGGCCAACAACCAGCAGCAAAACTGGCAGGGACAGTACCAGGGCAACTAGCAGAAGCCTCCTCAGGCCAACGCCGTACAGCCGCAGCCTGACGAGGGCAACCATAACCTCCCTGCCGAGGCCAATGGCGGGTATCAGGAGCCCAGGCACGCAACCTGTATCTTGGGAGGCGCTCAGGCGCCCGTCTCAAACCGCCACTTCAAGCAGTTAACCCGCAAAATCAATGCCGCCCTCCCGTCGACGGAAGCCTCTCGACGTCTCAAATGGGCAGAGTACCCCATTACCTTCGATGCCAGCGACCATCCCAAGTCCGTCGCCACTGTGGGCACCATTCCCCTGGTATGCACCCCGACAATCAACAGCGTCGCGGTCACCAACACCCTGGTGGACGGGGGTGCTGGCCTCAACGTGATCTCCATCGACACTTTCGACAAGATGCAGGTGGAGTACAGCCGGCTGATGCCCACACGACCGTTCGCCGAGGTGACCGAGGGCACTACGTTCCCCATCGGACAGGTGCGCCTCTCGGTCACCTTCGGCACGAGGGAGAACTATCGCACAGAGTACGTCGACTTCGACGTGGCTCACATCGGGCTGCCATATCACGCCATCCTTGACTATCCGGCCCTCGCCAAGTTCATGGCGGTCACGCATCACGCCTACAACCTCGTCAAGATCCCCGGTAGCAAGGCCACGATCACCGTTCGCCGTGATGAGAAGGACTCTATGCGCTCGGTCGAGCGTGCCTACCGCGGGGGCTGCCGCTCACCCCGCCGATGTGGACGACGTGCCGGAGAGCTCCGAGAGGAAGAAGAAGACGCTCTTCACCCAAGAGAGAGCCGCGACCAAGAAGGTGGCACTGGGACCCAACGGCACGGGGGCTACCGCCACCATAGGCGGAGGTCTTACTCCCAAATAGGAAAGCGCGCTCGTCGCCTTCCTCTAGGCAAACGCCGATATGTTCGCTACGAGCATGTCGGATATGCCTGGCGTCCCGAGGGAGGTTATCGAGCACCATCTAGCCGTGTTCCCCGGCACACACCCCGTGAAGCAAAAGTCAAGACGACAAGCATTAGAGAAGCAAGAGTTCATAGTGCGGGAAGTCAAGAAGCTCGAGAAGGCAAACATAGTCCGAGAAGTCATACACCCTGAGTGGACAGCCAACCCCGTGGTTGTCCCGAAGCATACTGGAGAGGGTCGCTTATGCATCGATTTCACCGATCTCAACAAGGCCTGCCCTAATGATCCGTACCCCCTGCCACGAATCGACTAGATCGTGGACTCCACCGCCGGGTGCGACCTTCTTTGCTTCCTCGACGCCTACTCTGGTTACCATCAAATCAAAATGGCCAAGGAGGACGAGGAGAAAACCGCTTTCCTTACCCCGTTCGGCGTGTATTGCTACGTGTGCATGCCGTTTGGGCTGAAGAATGCGGAAGCCACTTTCCAGAGGCTTATGCGCATTGCGCTGGGACCCCAGATGGGAAAGAATGCGGAGGCATACGTCGACGACATCGTGGTAAGAACCCGCACAAGCGACACACTCATAGCCGACCTGGAGGAGACTTTCGCGAGCCTGCGCAAGGTTAATATCAGGCTCAACCCCAGCAAGTGCGTTTTCGGAGTCCCCTCCGGTAAGCTTCTGGGTTTCTTGGTCTCTCACCGGGGCATCGAGGCCAATCCTGACAAAATTCAGGCCATCGAGGAAATGAAGCCCCCAAAGCGCCTCAAGGATATGCAGCGGTTGGCAGGGTGCATGGCCGCCCTCGGCAGGTTCATCTCCAAGTTCGGCGAAAAGGCCCTCCCTTTCTTCAAGATCATGAAAAGGACGGGGCCATTCGAGTGGACTCCCGAGGCAGACGCCGCGTTTGAAGAGCTCAAGAGGTACCTGGCTAATCCGCCCGTCATGGTGGCACCCCGTCCGAGAGAGCCCTTGAAGCTGTACATCTCCGCTACCCCACAGACGGCTAGCGCTGTTCTGGTCGTCGAGAGAGAGGAGCCTGTCGTCAAAAAGAGGAAGCGCACAGAAGTGCCCACAGAGGCGGAAGGGGACTGTCGTGGGATTGTCACGGCAGATGTTACCAGAGGGTAACTTGAGATGAGGGGCAAGGCGACTTTGGTGTTCAGGAGATTGTCTAGCTCTACGGGGGAGAAGATGTTTTTTACCCAAGTTCGGGTCCCCTCGGTGGAGGATCCCTACGTCTTGCTATAAATCACTGATATGATAATATGTTTACATGGTGCGCCAATGGCGATCGCCGGGTTTAGATGACTCCGGCGTGGGAGCTCTCTCCTGGGAGCTCTCTCTATTCTGTCTATCTTATTCGGCTTATGGCTTCTCCTAGCCTCTCTTAACTTATCTCTCTATGACCTAGGAGCCCGCTTATAAAGACATCCGGGTCTCCTGGTTTACATGGTAAGACTACTTGGAGTTCTACTCTAACTCGTCTTGTCTTTCGTATCCTCCAAGTCTTGGACTCCGTGATGCGTACTGCCTCCGGGTCTTCTAGAGCCTTCCTTACTTTGGCCGGGTTACCGACAAGCTCTCCGGCCCATCCTTGAAACCCGACCATGCTTTCCTCTGCATGGGCCTATCGGGTTATGATCCCCCCAACAGTAGCCCCCAGGATAACTTGGACATCAGACTTGGCTTGCTTCACCTTGCACTCTTGCGCATAGTCTTGGGGAAGTCTTCATTTCTTTTGTCCGGGTTATCATCTGAAAAAACAATAACAATCATCAAGCAAGCAGGCTCTCGGGTATCAGTTTGGCCGGCTCTTGCTGGCGGCCCGTTCATAACCCGGCCATCGCTTTGTGACTTTCATCTCTAGGACTTTGGATATGAGCTTGGTTTGCTTCTCCTTTGTGACCTTGATCTTGATCATCATGTTCCGGATGGAGCCGTCAGCTCAATCATCCGGGTTAATCTTCTGAAATAAGATAAATACTTTGGACTAGAAGTCCAAGTTAATTAAATCACGGAGGCCGACTCTTCTTGGCGTCCCTCCTCAAATAAACATGTTTTCTTCAACCAGGATTCATCTGACCCGGACTTGATTAAGCCTGCTCATGCGGAGGCTATGCTGAAGGATGCTCCAGATATTCATGATCCGGATTTGATGAGACCTACTCATATGGAGGCTGTTATTTAAGACCCGGTTTTGAAGATCCCTCGCAAAAATCTCCAGTTTATTCTTGAGAATATGACTTCGATGTTTCAACTTGGGGAATATTACTTCCCTTCTCTAGCCCCCAAGTGCCGGGTTGTTGCTTGCAGCTACTCGGGACTTTAAATTTCTTACTTTAATAGCTTTTGAGCTTCAAACTGAGTAGCCCCCAAGAGCCGGATCTGCAGCTTGCTGCGTTCCGGGTCTTCTTGTAGGCATTTGAATTAATAATACACAGAAATCTTCAAACTGAGTAGCCCCCAAGAGCCGGATCTGGAGCTTGCAACGTTTCGGGTCTTCTTGTAGGCCTTTGAATTAATAATACCCAGAAATCTTACTTAAGGACTGTAATAAATCTTAGTTTCAAACTGGGTAGCCCCCAAGTGTCGGGTTCTAGCCCGCGGCAACCTGGGACTTATAGCAATTTGAGCATAACTGACTTTTCTGATGAGTAGCCCCCAAGCGCCGGGTCTGCTGCCTGCAGCTACTCGGAGCTCTCTAAATTTCATAGTACCAAGTTATTCTGATGGTGTACGCGCACCCTGAGAATTTGCTTTATTTGATGAACGTTATCTGTCGTTCTGCAAATCCTTTGGTTTAGATGACCCTTTTGGTTTCCTTGAACTATAAGCCGGCTTTCGCATGGATTTTTCCTGTCGCCTCTTATCTGATAAAAACAGGGTCAGCCAAGTCCCAATGGGCATCAGGCTGATTGAATTTACAGGTGAGCAATCAGGCCATATAAGCGCGAGTCACATCGAGCTTAAGCTAGGAAACCAAGAAAATAGTGGCTCTGATACTGGCCGGATCATGAGATTGTAGCTGTACCTTTTTTTTAAAGTAATCAGCCCCCATGACCAATGTGGCTGTTTTGCCGGGTCTTGAGTTTGTAACTGCGCTATTCAAGCGGTCAGTCCCCAAGATCTTAATTTTGCCATATTGCGAAGCACTCCTGGGCATCGCTAACCGAAATTGCGTAGCACTCTTGGGCAAAGCTAATATTTGGCTGCAAAGCACTCCTGGTGTTGATAATACATAAGCCGGAATTCGGCGATTGGCGACGGTGGTAGAGCCGGAGCACGATGATAACGCTTTAATAGCGATCTTGTTATTAAGAAATCCATTGCGAGCGATAAATAACTTGACTTTGATAAATCCATTTGCGGGAATTAGATGGCCCGACTTTGAAAAATCCATTTGCGGGAATTCTATAGCCCGACTTTGAAGACGGCGTACGACTGAGTTACCATGTCACTCAAGGGTTGCTGCTTGAAGACGGTGTACGGCCGAGTTACCATAAAATTGCCTTAATGTTAAGTCGGACAAAAATCATCGTGTACATCATTGAAACCCGGCTCATCTCCATGCTGGCTGGCCGCTTTCTTTTATTTCCTTATCTTGACTTTGATTCTTGGCCGGTCTCTTCGATCTTAAATTCGTGGGCGGACTGGCCGTCGAGGTTTGGTGATCCGGCAACTAATTAATTTGGCTACTTCTTGGTATTTGTCCGATCCGGATTCAGCAGTAGTTCTGCTTCATTGATCCAGAGTTGAACAGCTTGAAACGTACAGAGACTGCCGCCGACCAGCTGTTGTATTTCTTTTTCTATTCCTTTTTTCTTCCTGTTTTCCTTCTCTGGGAGCCTTGGGAACCGTACTATACACGGAATTCTCCACGTGAGTGCTAGCTAGTGCCACGGTTTGCACTCCTTCCTTTCTTCAATCATATCTTCAATCATATGTAACCTTCCTTCGCATTGATTGGTTGGTGCATGTATCCAGCTTGTATTTGGATTAGCCTACGAATCACTTCCCAAATTTGGAAACTTTGATGGCGGACGATAGGCAGACATCTTTTCAGCCGAGGTCTTTTCCAACGACTCGCGATGAACAAGACGTCGTGGACAACCAAAGGCGTGACCGGAAAATCTTCTTGACCTGATCCAGCTCCAGGAGCGATTGCTGTTGATGACGTAATCTTATTGCTGGCTGCTGATGATCTCGCTGATAGCGATTTTCTCCATCCCTTATGGCGCTTCTCCATTGATGAGCACATACTTGGCCGCAGGCCCCACGGTGGGCGACAACTGTCGTGGGATTGTCATGGCAGATGTTACCAGAGGGTAACTTGAGATGAGGGGCAAGGCGACTTTGGTGTTTAGGAGATTGTCTAGCTCTACGGGGAGAAGATGTTTTTTACCCAAGTTCGGGTCCCCTCGGTGGAGGATCCCTACGTCTTGCTATAAATCACTGATATGATAATATGTTTACATGGTGCGCCAATGGCGATCGCCGGGTTTAGATGACTCCGGCGTGGGAGCTCTCTCCTGGGAGCTCTCTCTATTTTGTCTATCTTATTCGGCTTATGGCTTCTCCTAGCCTCTCTTAACTTATCTCTCTATGACCTAGGAGCCCGCTTATAAAGACATCCGGGTCTCCTGTTTTACATGGTAAGACTACTTGGAGTTCTACTCTAACTCGTCTTGTCTTTCGTATCCTCCAAGTCTTGGACTCCGTGATGCGTACTGACTCCGGGTCTTCTAGAGCCATCCTTACTTTGGCCGGGTTACCGACAAGCTCTCCGGCCCATCATTGAAACCCGACCATGCTTTCCTCTGCATGGGCCTACCGGGTTATGATCCCCCCAACAGTATTGAAGTTGATAGAGCTAAAGTGGAGGCAATTGAGAAAATTCCTTGCCCCAGAGATGTTAAAGATATTCGTAGTATTCTTGGTCATGCTGGTTTCTATAGATGGTTTATTAAAGATTTTGCAAAGGTATCAAAGCCTCTTACTAATCTCTTGCAAAAAGATGTACCGTTTGTTTTTTATGATGATTGTAAGGTTGCTTTTGAGACTCTTAAGCAAGCTTTAATAAGTGCTCCTATTGTTCAACCACCTGATTGGAATTTTCCATTTGAAATTATGTGCGATGCTAGTGATTTTGCTGTTGGTGCTGTTCTTGGACAAAGAGTAGATAAAAAGTTAAATGTCATTCATTATGCTAGTAAGACTCTTGATCCTGCTCAAAAGAATTATGCTACAATTGAAAAAAAAAATTCTAGCTGTTGTTTTTGCTTGTGATAAATTTAGACAATATATTGTTGATTCTAAAGTTATTATTCATACTGATCATGCTGTAATTAGATATCTTATGGAAAAGAAAGATGCAAAGCCTAGGCTTATTAGATGGTATTACTTTTGCAAGAATTTGATTTACACATTGTAGATAGGAAGGGTGCTGAAAATCCTGTTGCTGATAATTTGTCTAGATTGGAAAGCATTGAATATGATCCTATTCCTGTTAATGATAGTTTTCCAAATGAACAATTAGCTGCAATAAGGGTGAGTTCACGAGATAGTCCTTGGTATGTTGATTATGCTAACTTTATTGTTTCGAAATATTTGCCTCCAACCTTTTCAGCTCAACAAAGAAGAAAATTCTTTTATGACTTGAGGCATTATTTCTGGGATGACCCACACTTATATAAAGAAGGAGTGGATGGTATTATGCGAAGATGTGTTCCGGAGTATGAACAACAAGAGATATTGAGAAAATGCCATAGTAGTGCTTATGTAGGATATCATGCTGGAGATAGAACTGCACAAAAGGTTTTACAATCAGGTTTTTATTGGCCTACTCTTTTTAAAGATGCAAGAAAGTTTATTTTATCCTGTGATCAATGTCAAAGAATTGGTAATATCTCTAGACGTAATGAAATGCCTATGAATTATTCTCTTGTTATTGAGCCATTTGATTGTTGGGGATTTGACTTTATGGGTCCTTTTCCTCCTTCAAAGGGGTATACTCATATACTTGTTGCTGTTGATTATGTTACTAAATGGGTAGAAGATATACATACTAAAAGTGCTGATGGTGAGACATCATTAAAAATGCTTCAAGATATTATTTTTCCTAGGTTTGGTGTTCCTAGATATCTCATGACTGATGGAGGTTCTCATTTTATTCATGGTGGTTTTAGAAAAGTTCTTGCTAAATATGGTGTTAATCATAGAATTGCTTCAGCTTATCATCCTCAAACTAGTGGGCAAGCAGAATTATCAAATAGAGAAATTAAATCCATCTTGCAAAAGACTGTTAATAGAACAAGGAAGAATTGGGCTAGTAAATTAAATGATGCATTATGGCCTTATAGAACTGCTTATAAAAATCCCATGGGTATGTCTCCTTATAAAATGGTCTATGGAAAAGCTTGTCACTTGCCTTTAGAATTAGAACACAAAACTTATTGGGCAGTGAGAGAACTAAATAGAGATTTTAAACTTGCTGGTGAGAAAAGATTACTTGATTTGAGTTCTTTAGATGAATGGAGAAGCGAAGCTTATGAAAATGCTAAACTCTTTAAAGAGAAAGTTAAGAAATGGCATGATAGGAGGATCCTTAAGAGAGAGTTTCATGTTGGTGAAAAAGTTTTATTGTATAGCTCTCGTCTTAGATTCTTTGCAGGGAAATTACTTTCCAAGTGGGAAGGACCATAAGTTATTGTTGAGGTGTTTCGTTCGGGTGCAATTAAAATTGCCTCACTTAAAGATGACTCTACACAAGTGGTGAATGGACAAAGACTCAAACATTATATTTCTGGAGATTCTTATAATGAAGATGTTGATATTATTCAAGTTATTGCTCCGGAAACTTTTATCAAAGAGAATTTTTCTGAGTCTACAGAAGCTGAATTCGAAAAGGTACAGTTTCGGTAAGAAAAAGTTCGCGTTTTTAATTTTGGAAAACACAGAAGTTATTTTTAGAAAATATGGAAAAATACAAGACGAAAACGAGCAGGACACGGAGCCCGAGGCTCCGACACCACGTGCTCGCGCGGGCCCCATCCTGGCCGCGCGAGCAGGGATTCTGGACACCTCGGTGTCCGTCTCCTACTCGATCTCGTCCCGTTGCCTTCCTTTTGTCATGTAAATTTTTGCTATATAAACTCCCGGATTCCCCGAGGTCCGTATAACGTGTTTTCGAAACGCTTTTGTTTCGAGCTGTTTCTATCCAGATGTCGTCCCAGGGTTCCTGCTCTGAATACTACGCGCTGCGTCGCCAACGTGAACTCCTTCAGGATCTTGATCAAGGATCCTTCGTTGGATGGGCGGAGGAGGACCAAGTGAAGGCTAGGCGCAAGGACATGGACGAGAGCGTCATGGAGGAAGTGAAGAAGATGTCATCAGCCAAAAGAGAACGAGAAGGAGCAAGGGGTAGCAAGCCCATCTTTGTGGGATCCGTTAACGCTCAACTTGCCTTTTCTCATAACATGCAGGGACCCATACCACCTGTTCCAGATCTTAGCTCTTTCCCGGATGCGGAAGACGCTCTTCGGATCACTGACCAGTTTTGTGATCAGTATCGAGTCCTGAGGATGGAAGTGGACATACTTCAAGAGGAGAACAACAGGCTTCGCAAGATGCTGGAGCGTTACCTGACCCCGCTCAAAGTTGTCCCACCATCACCACCGAAGGAGTAATTCATCATCGGTATTGGCATCTCCCTTAGCTTGTTCCAAGCTTTGGGGGAGTGTCGCGGTATCACACCATCATCTTTCACCTTTTACCTTTTAGTAGTGTCATATCATGAGTAGGGAAGTTATCTTATATGATGGTTTGCAATGTGGAAGTATCTCTCTTTTAGTTGGTTATCTATCTATGTATCCCTTGGTGTGAGTTGTCGTTATGGAATATTAATGAGAAGTTTTATCATTTATTTTCTGCACATCTGATTGTAGTTTGCAACTTCTATCATATATGATTGATCTTGTCATTAGTATTGTTATCACTTTGGGAGCATATAGTAAATCTTTTGGTTTTGGCAAACTTAGCATTGGTCAGTAGCTACAATACTTTGAGACTTAAGTGGAGAAAAGAATTACATGTAGATATAGTTTTCAATGACCTTTCTCACTTGTAGATGATAAGCTTAGTATTCACAATTTAAAATTGTTTGTGCTTCCAAGTAAGAATTGCATGATTGTCTTTACTACATGTATGTTTGTTTGTATCCATCAACTCTTATGCTTGCTACCAAACCATGCTAGCCAAAGACCGGTATTGAGAGGGAATGCTTCTCATACTTCCAAACCTTAAACCAAAACCCTTGTCACTTGTGTCCACCATACCTACCTATTATGTGGTATTTTGCGCCACTCCAAGTAAATACTTCATGTGCTATCTTTATTCAAAACTACTATCCCTTATTTGTGTCAATGTTTATTAGCTCATGAGGAAATAATAGTTGAGTTTGTTATCTTCCATACTAATTAAGTAACCCTTGACTTGCATGCTTCATCTGCTCGTCACTAATATTGCAAAGAGCTTGTTAGACCACTATAATATCAAAAGGTTGAGAAAGTTAAAAATAGACACTCCTCCATGGTTTGAGATTGACTGGTAGGCACCCGAGGATTCGGTTAGCCATGGCTTGTGTAAGCAAAGGTTGAGAGGAGTGTCAAAGTTATCAAAATAGTTGCATATTATAAATGCTTGTTTTAAATAATTCGGAACCGCTCTCAACTTGCTTAGTATGGAAGATGACAAGAACTCTATTACCATTCGTTAACAACAACAAACACCGCTCAAAAAACTTACTTTTATGCTCTCTATATGATTTTAAAACTAAAAGCTCTAGCACATGCTTGTATCTCTGCTTCCCTCTGCGAAGGGCCTATCTTTTACTTTATGTTGAGTCAGTAAACCTATCTCTTTCTGTCTTAAGCAAGCATTTGAGTTGATTGTGATTCAACCATCTATACATTCGTATTGTTAATCATGTCTCTTATTCTTTCTTGTTTAGCACCTTGCTGTTATTTGATAAATATGACTTTGAGAGTTAGCAACTATTTAAGAGGGCTGTTTAGTAGAGTAAGCTCAATATGTTCATTGTTCTCTGACCAAGAACGAAGTTTGCCAACACCAACTATGGTTTTCTCTATGCACTTTATTGTGATTTACCTTTACTTGTTACAAGTTGAGTTATATGAATGGAGTTGATATCTAAGATGACTTGTGTGTTATTAAATGTGATGCTTCTTGTCCGCATATTCTTTATCGACACTTCACTCCATAAACATGTGGTCATGTTTACTGAGCTCAGCTTTCGCTTGGGGACAAGCGAGGTCTAAGCTTGGGGGGAGTTGATACGTCCATTTTGCATCACTATTTTATATCATAATTTGCTGTTATTCATTGATATATTTCATATTTAGAGATGATACTTATGTTATTTCATCTATTTTGCATGTTTGATGATTATTGGAGAGTTGATCACCGGAGTCTGGAAACAGCTGGAAAAAGCACCGTCAAGATACATTATTTGCGAAGATCAAAATACAAAACGAAGACCGTGGAAATTATTATTTTGCCAGATCATGGAGGGAGCCACGAGGGGAGGCCAAGGTGGGGCCCAAGGGGCCCACACCCCCCCTCGTGCGGCAGGCCCTGGACCCGCGCGAGCATGGGGTCTGGCCGCCCTGGCCCACCTCTGGCCGAGCCCCTTCGCGTACTTCATCCCCCCGAAAACCTAAGGTATCCTACATAGAGTCAGAGTTATTCCGCCGCCACCACGAGGCGGAAAACACCAGAGAGAAGAAAGCTCTCCGGCAGGCTGAAATCTGCCGGGAAAATCCCTTCCCGGAGGGGGGAAATCGTCGCCATCGTCACCGTCATCGAGCTGCACTTCATCGGGATCATCATCACCATCATCTCCACCGCCGTCACCGTCATCTCCACCGCTCCACTCCGTTCCCGCCGTAACATCTAGGGCTAAATCTTGTGTGTTTGATAGGGGAAACTCTCCCGGTGTTAATTACTATTATTATTGATGCTATTGGGTGGAACCGTTGAATTAAGGTTTATGTTCAGATTGTTACCCATCATTATATCATCTCTGATCATGTTCCAAATGATGTGTTGTGAGTGGTTCGTTTAGTTCTTGAGGACATGGGTGAAGTCTAGATGTTAGTAGTGAACTATGTTGAGTAATATTTAATGGTTTGATATTTAAGTTGTGGTGCTATTCTTCTAGTGGTGTCATGTGAACGTCGACTACATGACACTTCACCTTTATGGGCCTAGGGGAATGCATTGTGTATTCGAATATTAATTGTGGGGTTGCCGGAGTGACAGAAACCTAAACCCCCGTTAATATCTCGATGCATGAGGGATAGCAGGATCTCAGAGTTTAAGGCTGTGGTTAGATTTATCTTAATTACTTTCTTGTATTTGCGGATGCTTGCAAGGGGTATAATCACAAGTATGTATTAGTCCTAGGAAGGGCGGTGCATTACCATAGGTTCACCCAAACGACACTTATCAAAACACTAAAGATTAATCATCTATATGAAGCGAAAGCACTAGACATAAATCCCGTGTGTCCTCAAGAACGCTTGGTCATCATAAGTAAACAAACCGGTTTGTCCTTTGCTCTAGAAAGGATTGGGCCCCTCGCTGCAATTATTATTGTTGCGCTTTATTTACTCGCACTTTATTTATCTGTTATATCAAAAACTCCTAAAAACCTGTCTGCTAGTATTTACAGTGAAATCCTCATCAAAACTGCTTGTCAGCACCTTCTGCTCCTCGTTAGGTTCGACACTCTTATTTATCGAAAGTACTACGATACACCCCCTATACTTGTGGGTCATCACTGGCCCTTGCCGGTCCTGAACGAGGCGAGTCGGAGGTGGCGTTGGAGATATCGTCGTCGTCGTCGTCTTCCTCAAGGTCGGCCAGGAGGTCGAAGAGGCCGCCCTGCTTCCCCACCCGAGGGGAGGCTAAGGTGCGGGGTTGCCGGAGGAGGGGGAGGGGTTGCAGGCACCGCCCGACGCCGTCACCCAGGTAGTCGCGGGAGCCCATCTCCCGTGTCCCTGCCCCGCTCATTCTGATATTCTTTTTTGCACTCTCGCCTTCTTGATTTTTGCCGGTTTCAACATGTTGAACTTCTACTTCCTCGGAGGTTTCGTCACCCTTCATGGTGCCCTACATGGGGTAGGAATAGATACCACCGTGGACAAAATTAATCAATGGCAGTGTGCCCCGTCCGATGTCAGACAAA
Source organism: Poa annua (assembly GCA_026929855.1). NCBI lineage: Eukaryota > Viridiplantae > Streptophyta > Magnoliopsida > Poales > Poaceae > Poa > Poa annua. The sequence continues at coordinate 46,431,283 of CM049434.1, forward strand.
ACAATGCACAAATGGTCGACTTCATCAATGGAAAAGCTTCACAATGATCGACTTCATTCTATGCACACATGCACAAGAAAAGAATAGAAAATTAGAAACACACCTCACCAAGGTCGGCCATTTCGCTATGCAGGTTGGTGGTGCCATCACTAAACAAGTGCTGCGAGGAAATCTTGATAGTCGAGTCGCCGTTAGTGAATCGTGATCGGCGTAGAGCCGATGAGGGCGCTGTAGGTGGTCTTCTGGTTGAGATCGATGCCCCTACCTTGCCCGATGGACGCAAACAACAAGAAAGACCTCTTTTAGGCCAAGTCGTCGGCATCGTTCTCGCCCACCTCGAGTTAGAAGGAGAAGCATGTTTGCATCAGGGGTATGACGGGGTGTCGTAGTAGTTCACGGAAGATGACGCGGAACTCCCAGAAGGGATGACTGATGCACCGGTGAGGTGTTGTTGGGAACCCCAAGAGGAAGGTATGAAGTAGTGCAGCAGCAAATTTTCCTCAGTTGTGAAACCAAGGTTATCGAACCAGTACGAAACTAAGAATCTTCTCAAGGTGACAACGGCGCCAGAAAAGATGCTGGTGTAATTGATATGGAACCTGCACACAACACAACCAAGATACTTTGCCCCAACTTAACAGCGAGGTTGTCAATCTCACTGGCTTGCTGTAACAAAGGATTAAACGTATGTGTGGAAAATGATGTTTGTTTGCAGAGAATGAAAGTAACAGGATTGCAGTAGGATTGTTTAACAGTTTGAGGAAAAAGGACCGGGGTCCACAGTTCACTAGTGGTGTCTCTCCATAAATAATAATAGCATACATGCGGGTAAACAAATTACAGCTGGGCAATTGACAGAATAAAGAAGTGCATAATGATGCATATACTATAGTTATGATGTCTAGTGTGATATTCATTTGGGCATTACAACAATATACATAGACCGTTCCAACCGCATCTATGACTAATAATCCACCTTCCGGTTAGCGTCCGCACCCCTTTCAGTATTAAGTTGCAAGCAACAGATAATTGCATTAGGCAATGTGTGTAATGTAAGTAATACAAATACCCTTAGATAAAGTACTACTGTTTTATCCCTAGTAGCAACAGTACATCTACAATCTTAGAGCTTGCTGTTACTACCCCAGTTTAAATAGAGACATGAACCTACTATCGAGCATAAATACCCCCTCTTGGAGTCACAAGCATCTACTTGGCCAGAGCATCTACTAGCAACGGAGAGCATGCAAGATCATAAACAACGCACTCACAAGATATATTATGAAGCAATAACATAGTACTCAATATTCATCGGATCCCAGCAAACACAACATGTAGCTTTACATAAAGATGATCTTGATCATGTTAGGCAGCTCACAAGATCTAAACATGGTAGCACAAGAGGAGAAGACAGCCATGTAGCTACTGCTATGGACCCGTAGTCCAAGGATGAACTACTCACGCATCAGTCCGGAGGCGGGCATGGTGATGTAGAGCTCTCCGGTGATGATTCCCCTCTCCGGCAGGGTGCCGGGAAGAGGTTCTGAATCCTCCCGATCTAGGGTTGACGACGGCGGCGGCTCTGGACTTCGTGGAGGAAAAAGGTGCGCACCCTAGGGCTTGTATTCTCGCGGGGTATAAGTAGGCGAAACGGCGAAGGTGGTGGGGCCTCGAGGGCCCCACACCCCGTGCTCACGCGGCCAGAGGGGGGGCCGCAACACGAGGGGGTGTGGGCCCCTCGGGGTCCTCCTCCATATCCTCTTCAGTGTTCTGGAACCTCCTGGGAAATATAAGCACTTTGACGTTTCGTTTGTCCAATTCCGAGAATATTTCCTTAACAACTTTTCTGAAACAAAAAACAGCAGAAAACAGGCAACTGGCACTGTGGCATCTTGTTAATAGGTTAGTCCCAGAAAATGCATAAAATGATATAAAAGTGTATATAAAACATGTAGCAAGTGGCATAATATAACCATGGAACATAAGAAATTATAGATACGTTTGAGACGTATCAAGCATCCCCAAGCTTAGTTCTACTCGTCCCGAGTAGGTAAAACGATAACAAGAATAAATTCTGAAGTGACATGCTTCACACAATCTTGATCATATAATAATGTAAGGCTCATGTTATGAATGAAGTGATTCAAAGCAATGGTTTATAGTTTGCTAACAAATAGACAAGGAGTAAACAACTACATCATATAAGCAAAAACTTTTCATGGATAGTACTTTCAAACAAGCATCAAAATGATTCACATGAAAGTTAACTCATAAAGCAATAGTCTCTAAGTAAAAGAGCATTGAAGCAACACAAAGGAAGATATAAGTTTAAGCATTGGCTTTCAACTTGTAACATGTATATCATATAGATAGTTGTCAACACAAAGGAATATAACAAGTGCAATAAGTAAGCATATAAGAATTGTTGCACACAGTTGACACAAGTGTTTGCTTCTAAGACAGAAACAAGTAGGTAAACTGACTCAACATAAAGTAAAAGAAAGGCCCTTCGCAGAGGGAAGCAGGGATACAAACATGTGCTAGAGATTTTTAGTTTTTATAGGTTTTTGAAATCATATAGAGAGCATAAATGTAATTTTTGAGAGGTGTTTGTCGTTGTCAACGAATGGTAATGGGCACTCTACCCCCCTTGTCAACCAGACTTTCAAGAGCGGCTCCCATGAAGGACGTTATTTCTACCAGCAAGGTAGATCATCCCTCTTATCTCTTTTGTTTACACATATATTTAAAAACTGTTGTCATTGCTTGACTGATTAGATCAGGGCAAAAATGTGAAGAGATTGCAGCGGTTAAAGTTGTAATTAATTGGGACTGGGCACCCCATTTGCCAGCTCTTTTTGCAAAATTAATGGATAAGCGGATGTATATGCCATTAGTCCGGTTGTGAAAGTCTGTATAAAAGCAAATGACAAGGTTGATATCCGTAACACCACATACTTCCTCATGAGCTAATAAACATTGACACAAATAAGAGATAGTAGGTTTTGAATAATAAAAGGTAGCACACGAAGTATTTGCTTGGAATGGCAGGAAATACCATGTAGTAGGTAGGTATGGTGGACACAAATGGCATGGGTTTTGGCTCAAGGTTTTGGATGCACGAGAAGCATTCCCTCTCAGTACAAGGCTTTGGCTAGCAAGGTTATTTGAAGCAAACACAAGTATAAACTATGACAACAAGACGTATATAAAAACATATTGCAAGCATTATAAAACTCTACATTGTCTTCCATGTTGTTCAAACACCTTTACTAGAAAATATCTAGACCTTAGAGATACCAAACATGCAAACCAAATTTCAACAAGCTTTACGGTAGTTCTTCATTAATAGGTTTTAACTGCATGATGTAAAAGCTTAAACATGATCTACTTGAGAGCTCAAAGCAATTGCCAAGCACCACAACATACAAGATAACAATCCGTAAGAGCATGTATATCTTTTTCATTATACCATCTACCGCATTTAGCATTTTCTGTTTCCAACCAAACACCAATCAACTTATTTAAAAGATAAACTCTCCAAGTATATAACAATGAGATATGAGAGTGTAACATATCAAAAACTAACAGCTCTAATAAGAGATGCATGAAAAACAAGAGCTAATAGTATTGAAATAACATAGAAGAATACTCAACAAATATAAGTGAAGAATACGAGTATTCATAAGAAAAAAAGCGGAGCGTGTCTCTCTCCCACAAAGGAATGCTAGGATCCATTTTATTCAGAGAATGAAAATAAAAAAAACAAAAACAAAAACAAACAGACGCTTCAAGTAAAGCACATAAGATGTGTCGGAATTAAAATATAGTTTCAGTAGAGATGACCTGATAGTTTGTTGATGAAGAAGGGGATGCCTTGGGCATCCCCAAGCTTTGACGCTTGAGTCTTCTTGAAATATGCTTGGGTGACCCACGGGGGCATCCCCAAGCTTTGGCTCTTTCATCGTCTTGATCACATCACATCATCCTTCTCTCTTGATCCTTGAAAACTTCCTCCACACCAAACTCAAAGTAAACTTCATTAGAGGGTTAGTGCACAAAAAATTCTTATATTCTGCATGAACACAATTGCTACCAATGCTACTGGACATTAGCTACAGCCACTGATACTTTATGGAACAAAAAGATCCATTCAAAATAGTAAAATAGGCATTGCAAAATAAATGGCAGAATCTGTCAAAAACAGAACAGTCCGTAAAGACGAATTTTTTCGAGGCACTTAACTTACTCAAATCAGAAAACTAAAAACTAATGAAAGTTGAATACATATCTGAGGATTACGCACAGAAAATATCAGAATTTTTTAATTTTTCTGTAAGGAGTTATGAATTTAACGGTGGATAGCAGAAAACAGTTTCAGCACAGCAATCCCAATTTAGCATCAACTTTCTACTATAGGCTTAACTTGACACAACAATGCAATAAAGTAAAGATACAAAGGAATTGCTACAGAGGTAGACATATTCCTTGACTCAATAAAATAAAATAACAGAAATAAAAAGTGGGTTGTCTCCCATAAGCGCTTTTCTTTAACGCCTTTCAGCTAGACACAGAAAGTGGTATTCAAGTATTTCTAAGAGATGAAGCATCAACAGCATAATTTGTACGAATGATAGAATCAAAAGGTAGCTTCATTCTTTTTCTAGGGAAGTGTTCCATACCTTTCTTTAGTGGGAATTGGTATCTAATATTTCCTTCTTTCATATCAATAATAGCACCCACAGTTCTAAGAAAAGGTGTTCCCAACACAATTGGACAAGATGGGTTGCATTCAATATCCAAGACAATAAAATCAACGGGGACAAAGTTATTGTTAACCATAATAAGAACATCGTTGACTCTCCCCACAGGTTTCTTCATAGCATTATCAACAAGAAAAACATCCAAATAACAATGTTCCAAAGCTGGCAAATCAAACATATCATAGAGCTTTTTAGGCATAACAGAGATACTTGCACCAAGGTCACATAAAGCATTGCAATCAAATTTATCCACTTTTATTTTAATGATGGGCTCCCAACCATCTTCTAACTTCTTAGGGATAGAAGCTTCAAGTTTTAATTTCTCTTCCCTAGCTTTAATGAGAGCATTTGTAATATGAGTTGTAAATGCCAAGTTCATGGCACTAGCATTAGGACATGTGGCTAACTTTTGCAAGAACTTAATAACTTCAGTGATATTACAATTATCAAAATCAAAATTATTATCATCAAAGCAAACCGAACCACCTTCTCCTATGTTCTTAAAAATTTCAGCACTTTTATCAATAACAGTTTCAGCAGTTTTAGGCAATTTTAACTTTTTGGAACAAGTAGAAGAAATATTTCCAACACCAACTATGTTACCATTAATAGTAGGAGACTTACTAGCATGTGAAGTAACATTATTTTCAGTAGTGGTAATAGTAAAAAATTTAACAATATTATCTTCCTTAGCTAGTTCTTTCTCTCTTTCCCATCTAGCATGCAATTGGGCCATCATCCTAACATTTTCATCAATTCTAACTTGGATGGCATTAATTTTAGCAAAGGTCTTACTCTCTTTAGTATCATTAGGCATGACTTTAGATTTCAAAAAATCAACATCAAGGGCAAGGCTATCAACTTTAGAGGCAAGAATATCAATTTTACCAAGCTTTTCCTCAACAGTTTTATTAAAAGCAGTTTGTGTAGTGATAAAATCTTTTAGCATGGTTTCAAGTTCAGTGGAGGTATTCCTATTATTGCTATAAGAATTACCATAAGAATTAACATAACCACCACTATTATTAGAAGGATAGGGTTTATAGTTATTATTACCATAGTTGTTCCTATAGGCATTGTTGTTGAAATTGTTATTTTTAATGAAGTTCACATCAACATGCTCTTCTTGTGCAACTAAAGAAGCTAAGGGAACATTATTTGGATCAACATGAGATTTACCATTCACAAGCATAGACATAATAATATCAATCTTTTCACTCAAAGAGGAGGTTTCCTCAACAGAATTTACCTTCTTACCTTGAGGTGTCCTTTCAGTATGCCACTCAGAATAATTCACCATCATATCATCCAAGAGTTTTGTTGCAGCCCCCAAAGTGATGGACATAAAGGTACCTCCCGCAGCCGAATCAAGAAGGTTTCTTGAAGAAAAATTCCGTCCTGCATAAAAGGTTTGGATGATCATCCAAGTAGTCAGTCCATGGGTAGGGCAATTTTTAACCAAAGATTTCATTCTTTCCCAAGCTTGAGCAACATGTTCATTATCAAGTTGTTTAAAATTCATAATGCTACTTCTTAGAGAAATAATCTTAGCAGGAGGATGTATTTTCCAATAAAAGCATCTTTGCATTTAGTCCATGAATCAATACTATTCCTAGGCAATGAAAGCAACCATTCTTTAGCTCTTCCTCTCAAACAGAAAGGAAATAATTTCAGTTTTATAATATCACCATCTACATCTTTTTGCTTTTGCATTTCACAAAGTTCAACAAAATTATTTAGATGGGCAGCAGCATCATCAGTACTAACACCAGAAAATTGCTCTCTCAAAACAAGGTTTAACAAAGCAGGTTTTATTTCAAAGAACTCTGCTTTAGAGGCAGGTGGAGCAATAGGAGTGCATATAAAATCATTATTATTGGTGCTAGTGAAATCACACAACTTAGTATTCTCAGGAGTACTCATTTTAGCAAATTAAAAGACAAACCGAAATAAACAATAATAAAAACTGAAAATATAAATAGCAAACCGAAATAAAAATAACAATGCAAGTAACTAAATTTTTTGTATTTTTGATATTTAGCAAACAAGACAATAATAAAAATAAACTAAGCAAGACAATAACAAAATAAAGAGATTGGAAGTGAGAGACTCCCCTTGTAGAAGAGCCTTGTTTCCCCGGCAACGGCACCAGAAAAGAGCTTGATACACCGGTGAGGTGTTGTTGGGAACCCCAAGAGGAAGGTATGAAGTAGTGCAGCGGCAAATTTCCCTCAGTTGTGAAACCAAGGTTATCGAACCAGTAGTAAACTAAGAATCTTCTCAAGGTGACAACGGCGCCAGAAAAGATGCTGGTGTAGTTGACGTGGAACCTGCACACAACACAACCAAGATACTTTGCCCCAACTTAACAGCGAGGTTGTCAATCTCACTGGCTTGCTGTAACAAAGGATTAAACGTATGTGTGGAAAATGATGTTTGTTTGCAGAGAATGAAAGTAACAGGATTGCAGTAGGATTGTTTAACAGTTTGAGGAAAAAGGACCGGGGTCCACAGTTCACTAGTGGTGTCTCTCCATAAATAATAATATCATACATGCGGGTAAACAAATTACAGCTGGGCAATTGACAGAATAAAGAAGTGCATAATGATGCATATACTATAGTTATGATGTCTAGTGTGATATTCATTTGGGCATTACAACAATATACATAGACCATTCCAACCGCATCTATGACTAATAATCCACCTTCCGGTTAGCGTCCGCACCCCTTTCAGTATTAAGTTGCAAGCAACAGATAATTGCATTAGGCAATGTGTGTAATGTAAGTAATACAAATACCCTTAGATAAAGTACTACTGTTTTATCCCTAGTAGCAACAGTACATCTACAATTTTAGAGCTTGTTGTCACTACCCCAGATTAAATAGAGACATGAACCTACTATCGAGCATAAATACCCCCTCTTGGAGTCACAAGCATCTACTTGGCCAGAGCATCTACTAGCAACGGAGAGCATGCAAGATCATAAACAACGCACTCACAAGATATATTATGAAGCAATAACATAGTACTCAATATTCATCGGATCCCACCAAACACAACATGTAGCTTTACATAAAGATGATCTTGATCATGTTAGGCAGCTCACAAGATCTAAACATGGTAGCACAAGAGGAGAAGACAACCATCTAGCTACTGCTATGGACCCGTAGTCCAAGGATGAACTACTCACGCATCAGTCCGGATGCGGGCATGGTGATGTAGAGCCCTCCGGTTATGATTCCCCTCTCCGGCAGGGTGCCGGGAAGAGGTTCTGAACCCTCCCGATCTAGGGTTGACGACGACGGCGGCTCTAGACTTCGTGGAGGAAAAAGGTGCGCGCCCTAGGGCTTGTATTCTCGGGGGGTATAAGTAGGCGAAAGGGCGAAGGCGGTGGGGCCTCGAGGGCCCCACACCCCGTGCTCGCGCCGCCAGAGGGGGGGCCGCGCCACGAGGGGGTGTGGGCCCCTCGGGGTCCTCCTCCGTCTCCTCTTCGGTGTTCTGGAACCTCCTGGGAAATATAAGCACTTTGACGTTTCATTTGTCCAATTCCGAGAATATTTCCTTAACAACTTTTCTGAAAGCAAAAACAGCAGAAAACAGGCAACTGGCACTGTGGCATCTTGTTAACAGGTTAGTCCCAGAAAATGCATAAAATGATATAAAAGTGTATATAAAACATGTAGCAAGTGGCATAATATAAGCATGGAACGTAAGAAATTATAGATACGTTTGAGACGTATAAATGACCATCGTGCTCCCTTGGCTCAAATCCTATAGTAAGTTGGTGGCGCCAAGATCGACGCTTAGGGATTTCTGTTGATGCTTTTCCTTCGTACGTAGTTGTCGGCCAGCTCGATTGACGGGTGCAATTGTGAGCGCATCAGTTGCGGCGTCAACTCCTCCGGCTCCGGCTTAATCACCATCGTTTGGTCCTCACCTGACGCCGACATGCGAGGTCAAGAGTGCGGGGACATTCGAGACTCGACGAGGAAGGAGAGGTTTGCGGCGGCGTAAATGTTCAAAAGGGAAGGAAGATTGTGCGATTTTGACGGTCGGGCAAGCAATGTCAAAGGAAGGGAAGAATTTGGTGCCGGACCTCTATCTATGACACTAGACGAATAGGCAGGCTTCGCCCCGCCGGCCTGCCATGTGTTCTGGCACACCGTGATCAGCACAGTAGACATACATTGGTTTTCAACTATGTCGCCGCCGAGTATAATATGTGTAGTATTTTGATGTTTGGTATTAATGTCAACAGTAAATCTAAAACAATTGTGGGCTCTTGTACTTCAAAAACTGTTCACAATCAAAGTGGCGCTACAGAGTCGTAAAGTCCCTCAACAGGTGTTGAACACTCACCGAACACTTACATAAGCAAAAAATATAGAAGTCATCAACTACAACGTGTCACAGAGAAAAAAATATTCCTTACAATTGTCTTTTTTATAGAAAGTACTCATCTAACATTCACTCACTCGATAACCAAAAGAAGACCAGCCTGATCACTATGAAGAATCCTGCATTGAACCGAGCCTCCTCTTCTAGTCGAAAACGACAAAGTACAACTCCTGCCGAGGGCACCATCTGACTGAAGACGACATCATTGATGTGCTTCCACAGCTCTCTAGATATCAAGTTGTCAAAAATTATGTTGCTGACTATAGACCCAAATTGAAGATCCACCAGTCTACCAAAGTTACTTCATGAACGAATCAATAGAAAAAGACCACCAGTTCAAAACATATGTGCAACAAAAAAATCAGAAGAAAGAAGAGACATAATGCTCTACAGCATTCAAGTTCTCCCTCTGCATGCATCATCGATAATGATGACAGAAACAATTGAAGTTGTAATTACAGTCCTACCATACGTATTTGAGCAAGACTTGTGCAGCTAACAGCCTCACATACACCATATTTCAGCTAGATTATTATGCCCCCGCAGCCTGCAATTACAACTAAGACAACCTTGCTCAAAGAATTTAAATTAAATCATGGCACTTCTAAATTTATGCATGAGTAAACTCGACTAATCTTATACAGAACAGAATCAATTTTATCACAAAACATCACGTATATTCCAGTACCTATATTGGGGATGAAAGCTTTTAAACGTGCACTCCGACATTTTGCAAGCTGAACACTGATAGCTAAGTCCTACTATATTATATGTCATTACCCAGGCCAATTTCTGGTGAACTTTTGCCATACTTGCTTACAGAGGGATAATGCATTCTACCACATGTGCAAGAGGTGTTATTATTAGTCAAGAGGTGTTACCTTTACCCTGATAAATATAAAAGTAAATAAAACTTGGATTTGTCTATTCCCTAATAGATAAACTGAAGCGACATCGGAGGGAGGGTTCTCTTTTGAGGGAGCATGCAAAGCTATTCCAACATCAACAACTACTGGCTCAAAAAACTAAAAACAACAAAGCTCAAATAAAGAACTTACCCATTATGTGGGGATAAACACCAAGCATTGTTGTTCTAGATACTTGATCATCAGAATGAACACTATCTAGAGGTTAATTCGATTGAATTTAGACTGAATCTTTTAAATTTGGCAAAGATCTCGAACAGAAGGCGATGTAGTGAGAATCGATGCAGTTCCATTGACAAATGGGCAAAAAGGGAGAGTTCCAGCAGGCTATCAGACCTGTTGGTCATCCTCGCCGGTGCCGGCAACCTGACCATGAAGCAGATATGAAGGAACACTGGACCAGCGCCGAGCATTAAAGGGTACACAAGTTTTTCTTTTTTTTACCTAACTATGAACAAAGGATAGAAGCTTATCATCAGTAGTTACATCAGTGGCATTCTTATCACTGCCAATAGCTTCTTTTGCATGGATTTTCTAAAATAAATAGACAGCCTAAAACTAATCCGATAATGACCAAAACTAAGAAGGCGATGCAAAATCAGCACCAACCTAGCCCATCTAGCAAATAACAGGAATGTGTTACACAATGTCAATTTGAGAAAATGCTAAAAATTGTACCTAAGCAGATAAGCCAATCTATTCTTCTCAATTCGTAGCAGCAAAGTCACTGACCATTCAGAAACACATGCACAATGGTCTCTCCATGGTAAATTAGTAATCAAGTATGTATTTTCCTACATAACTAAAAGTATATCGAATTTAACTTTTCTGAAGTATTTGGGCAGAACTCAACAAATGAAATGCAATTAATTAGACGATTTAAAATACAGTTTAAAAATGACGGCTTATGCTCAATATGAGCATGCATATGCACAGGTTGGAAGGTTCCTACATGAAGTCCTTTTTTCATCATATTTGGGGATGAACGACCAAATTTTCAGTTACACCAACTTAGCACACCCAAAGTTATTTACTATTTAGTGGCAAGTACACAAAAATTATACATATTTTTACAACATGCAGCCCTTGCACTGAGCAAACAATACAAAATGTATGAAACTGATATATAAGTATTGGTTGGAAATAGAGATATAAAATTGGACCATTTTCATGTAAACTCCACATGATCAACTCAATCTATGGTAGGTTATACAAGATTTTAATTGAACAAGTTCTATTTTTGGACAGCTTAAAAATATAATTTGTATGTATATGTAGAGATAAGCACTGTCCATTGTTAATATAAAGAGAAAAGTTGATCACCTAGTATTTGGTAACACACTGAATGCTTATTTATGATTTAGCAAGTTAACTTGAAGCCTTTTTTCCTATAATGTCTAGAACTGAAGCTCACAATGGGAACACAACAGATATTAGAAACTTATATTAGAGTTGCCTCACCTCTCAACAAACTGGAACTTTAGAGCCGAACATATACTGAAAGACAATGCAAACCTGCATATTTGTGGAATCTGACTGAAGGTCAAAGCGGTGAGAGTGCGACTGTTGCCAATCCACCCCCAAGAATTTGGCAAAGTGATTCCAAAGCACCCCGCATGAATTTGGCAAAATGAGACCAAACATGAAACATTAACTACGTGTTCCACCACGACCGGGAACCACACGAGTTTTTTGTGATGGAACCAAACACTCCAAACAGAACCGGAAACTTGCTGATGACCATAAAAAATCGGAGAAAAGGAGGAACACTCACCCTTTCTCAACGAAGTGTATGCATCCTAACCGTCTGAGACATTAAGATTTCAGTTCAGTTGAAAACCACTAAAGCTGAGCAAAATTTACGTTAATATCCCTCTAAATTGTGTCTTAAAAATATATTGCAAGTGCGAGGATTACCAGAAGGAACTACTTACCAGGTTATGTTTATTCCCACGACCGAAATATCAGCACCGTAGGTGAAAACTATGTCAACAGTGTCATGATCACCATATATCTATAAATAAACACAACAAATTATTAGTGAAGGCAAGATGAAGAATTCTTGAAAGCGCGACATGGACTGTCATTTTACTCGGGAAGCATGACACTACAGCTTATGTTTTAAAGGTATAATGCATTCTGCATATTAATAGGGGAAGAATAATGTTTGCATTTGGTTCAGCTGCAAGGTTGATATTTCCATTAACTGAATATGCAATGCCAAGAATAATAATCTGCGCCTCAGTCAGTTTCAACGATGGCGACTCCCTCCTCCCTCGGCTCCCACGATGGCGACTCCCTGGCGATCTAGACTCCCCTCCACCCACCGTCGCCGGCGCATACTCCATCGCCGGCGCCCACCCTCCTCCTCGCCATGGATGCGCTTCTCCACTGGGATTTCTCTCCGAGTCTGGCCGTTGCAAGACAGGTTCGTCTCCAATTTGGTTCTTCGGTGCACTACTCTCCCTCCTCCTCGTCTCGGGAATTCTTCTTGGTGGCCTCTTTCTCCTCGGCTTCTTTTGTTCTCTCTGAAGAATCTGTTGGTCTTGCCCTTGAATGTTGTATTGGAGGTGATCGCAAGGGTTTCAATGTCTACAAATTAAGTGATCACCGTTTCCGTTTCTCTGTCGCTTCTAGTAATGTGGGACACTTCATCTATGGTCTCAAGGATCGCATATGGCCGGATTTCATTTGCCATTTTTCGCTATTTAGTGGAATTCACCCCAGGGTTTCTGGTCTCGTTCATAATTGGGGTTCCTCTAAGCAAAATCTGGATATTGCACAAAGAAGTGTCACAAATTGGCAGCCCAATCTTGATTTCCTTAAAAAAAGTGCTGCCGCTGATCAGGGCTGTTCTTCTCATATGGAATTGTTGAAATTTGGTCTCTCGTCTCTGGATAATTCAAAAAAATTGAAATTTGGATCCTGGGATCCTATTCCGTTACCTATCAGGCGACAAGATCGGGAGATAATCAAGGAAGTTTATTTTGGCAGTTTTTCTGACCCGGTAATTCTGGATCAACCGGGACCATCTATTTGGATATTTACCAGTGATTCTTTTTTTGAAAAATTCTGTGCTAAAACTCAGCCTATTATTCTGGAGTATATTCTTGATCTTCGGCAGGCTGGATATGCAGATCATCACATTAAAGAGGTTATCAATTTGTTGGTTCCGGTTCTCCCGCCCACTGATATTATTTTGAAAATGCTAGGCCGATGTGGGCGCTGTAGCCTTACAGACCATCTCCAAGCCAATTGTCCAGGTGTGTGTAGGGCCTGCCAGAAAGTGGGCCATAAATGTGCGGACTGTGAAGCCCAGATGAACAAGCCAACAGAACGCCCTAGCGCGGCACTTAAGCTGCCATCTATGGGCCCAGTTAAGAAAACACGTGTCTGGAGGCCCAAGAAGAAACAACTTCATAAAGGAAAGGATACGGCGGTGCGTAAAATCTGGGTTTCCAAACAGAAATTGGTAGGAATTGATCTCCTAAAGAGCGACTCCCTCGAAACAGCCCCTTCATCTTCGCCTCTGCTTCCCCAAGCTACAGTACCGCCGCCACCCTGCAATCTCGCAATGGCGAATTTCCCAGCCAACCCCCTCGCCTTCCTCCCCGATGGGATGACGATCGAGCAAGGTCCGGCTGATCGGGTAGTCAGATCGAGGCTTGTGGTCGATGCTGCTCCCCCCCCCTCCGCCACGACAACGTCGTCATCGCGGAGACCAACCACTTCGTCCCCATCCAGATGCGGGAGCAGATGCGTGTGGCTATCAGAGGTACCCTCAATGAATCTGGTTACAATGTTAGACATTTTGAGGATCACCCCTTTGGCATTGGAAGCTTTACGTTTGCGGATACCCTCACGGCTGATATAGTAATTGGTCTGACCTTTGAGCTCACTGAGGAAACAACTATCACTTTTGTTAGGCATGATGCTGCTAAGAACATGAGATTAACCACCTTTGGTAGAGAAACCTGGATTCTGTTTTTAGGTTTTCCCCTTAATTACCAAACCAGCCATTACATTAACAAAGCTGTCGATGACTTTGGTCTGCTATCTGTCTGGCACCGTCCGAGGGAAAATACTGCTTATGTTCTTGCCAAGGTGTGGCTGGTAGATCTTAAATTTGTGCCAAAGAGTCTCATAGTTACCCAGCTTGGTGGTGCTCGTATGAGTTGGTCAGTGCCTGTGTATATGCTGCGCAGCTCAGACTGGAATGCACACCTGGGAGCTGTACCGATTGCTACTGAAGATCCAGAACCTGCAAACGGAGTGCCACACCCCCTTCATGGTCCAGAGGTTACAGCAGAGCAAATTTACCAGCATCAGCTAAATGTCTGGATGCAAATGAACCAGCAGCATGGTCCACAAAACAACCAGCAGCATAACAACCACCAGAACCATGGAGTGCAGCACCAGCAGGAGGTGCAACATGCTGACAACATGGATGCAGCAGAAATTGATCTTGATCCTGCCCAGCTCCCTCTTATCAATTTTCAGGCTGTTCTAACTGAGCAGGGTGTTCCTTTTCATGCTGGGGTCCCACCACCAAGGAATAACACCACTGATAGCCCCATGCAAGCTTACCATGATGCTGTTATGGAATCTGAACCTTCATCACCTGAAGAGGAACCTCTGGTGGTTAATTTGGTTACAACCAGGCCACAAGACTTTTATGCTGCTACTTATGCAGTTTATGCTTCATTGCCATCTTTGGCTAGGAATCTTAAGCAGCTCAATTGCTCACCTATGTATCTTGATAACTCCTTCCATTTTGAGACGCAACTGACAATGACTAAAGCAATGTGCTATGAGTTGATTGGTGAGGCATTTGATCTGTGGACTGAGAAGCAGCAAAGGACCTCAGTTGTGATTGAAGACTTACCTCAAGAGCACAATGATAATGATAATGCTATGCCAGTGGGCCCCTCAACCTCTGTAGCTCTCAAGGTCCACAAACAGATCAGGAAGAAGGCAGGTGCACCAGCTGTCACTACACTTGTCAGGAGAAGTACCAGATCAACAAGATACAATGGTTTCAAGCCTTCTTCAGTTGCTGACAACAAGAAGACCCAGTCCAAGGTTAAGGCTAGGAAGACCCCTGGAGTGTTACTGAATTTCCTGGCTGATGATGTGCTTAACCAGGGACCACCTGCAACTGAGATTAAGGTGATCCAGGACATTGGTATTAACCTGTGTGGTATTGCACCTGGTGTGCTCTCTCCTCAGAAGCTTCTGCAGGACCCACGGGAGGAAGTGCCTGAAGCTTAATTACTGTACTCCCCTTTATTGTAATAATGAGTACCTTAAAGCAGTGGTGGATTTTGTGTTGGAACATTAGGGGTCTGAATTCTAAGGCTAAGCAGCTTGCCTTAGCAAATGCTATCGAACTTAGTGGTTGTGCTATTATATGTTTGCAAGAAACTAAGATGGAATATTTTGATATTGCCTTTATTAAGTCCTGTTGCCCAAAAAGATTTGATGACTTTGCTTATGTTCCTTCTAATGGTGCTTCTGGTGGGATTATAATTATCTGGAATAGTTCCCTATTTTCTGGTCTGGTCATGCACTGTCAGCCATTTGCCCTATCTGTACACTTCACTTCCACAATTTCAGATCAGTCCTGGACTTTGGTTAATATTTATGGTCCATGCCAAGGAGAAATGAGGGACCTTTTTGTTAAGTGGCTTTTTGAGTTAAATATTCCTGCTAATGAAGATTGGTTAATACTTGGTGATTTTAACTTCATCAGATCTCCAAGCAACAGAAACAAGCCTGGTGGTAATGTTCATGACATGCTTATATTCAATGATTTTATCCGCGAACAAAATTTGATTGAATTACCTATAAAAGGTAGAAAATATACGTGGAGTAATATGCAAGATTCCCCATTACTTGAGCAACTAGATTGGTTTTTCACAAGCATGCATTGGACGACTGTTTACCCAGCCACTTTTGTCGAACCCCAGGGAAAGCCTATTTCTGATCATACTCCTTGTGTGGTTTCTATTAAAACTAAAATTCCAGCTGCTAAATGTTTTCGCTTTGAGAACTATTGGATAGCACATCCTGGATTCTTAGATGTGGTCAAGCAAAGCTGGGATAAAAATACTCACAAACTGAACAGTGCAGCTAACCTGAATGCAAAGATGAAAAGACTGAGATATGATATTAAAAAATGGAGTAAGAATATATCCAAACTGGCTATTTCTATTGCTAACTCCAATAAAGCTCTGCTCGAGTTGGATAATCTGGAAAATGCTCGAGCACTGACAGTTCCAGAAAAGAATTTCAGGAAGATTCTAAAGGACCATTTAATTAATCTTTTGGATTACCAGAAGCAATACTGGAAGAAAAGATGCACTGTGCGATGGACTAAATTTGGAGATGAGAACTCCAAATTCTTTCATGCAATTGCCACTGAAAGATATAGAAGGAATTATATTAAATCCTTGGTAAATGGAGATGGTATTGCGGTCACCACCCATGAAGCTAAAGAGAAGGTTATTTTTGACACATATAAAGAAAGGTTGGGTTCCTGTAGCAATCCTGAAATGCTTTTTGATCTACAGCAAATGATACAACCTGTCCCAGGCCTTGAAGAGCTCTCTGTACCATTCACCACTGAAGAAATTGATTATGTGATCAAAACAATGCCAATTGATAAAGCACCAGGACCATATGGCTTTAATGGGCAATTCCTGAAAACTTGCTGGCACATTATCAAGCAAGATATATATAAAATTTGCTTTGATTTCTATGAAGGCACATTGGACCTGGAGAGTATCAACATGGGGCACATTACTTTGGTTCCTAAGGTTGCGTCTCCGGAAGGGATTAATGATTTTAGGCCTATCACTCTCCTTAATTGCTGTCTAAAGATTATCACCAAAATCTTAGCCAATAGACTGCAAAATAAAGTGTTAAATATTGTTCATAAAAATCAGTATGGCTTCCTAAAAGGCCGAACAATACAAGACTGCTTAGCATGGGCCTTTGAATTCCTACACCAATGTGAAACATCCAAGCAAGACATTGTCCTATTAAAATTGGATTTCACCAAAGCTTTTGATACAATTGATCATGGGGCAATGCTAAAGATAATGAAACAAATGGGATTCGATCAAAAATGGCTACAATGGATAACAATGATATTTGGCTCTGGCAAATCATCAGTGTTGCTAAATGGTGTTCCTGGTAGACAATTTTTCTGTAAGCGAGGAGTCAGACAAGGCGACCCTTTATTGCCTCTTATTTTTGTATTGGCGGCAGATCTTCTCCAGAGTGTCATCAACAAGGCTTTCAGAGATCAATTGCTGCAAGCACCATTTTTCCCAGACTTTGGCATGGATTTCCCGGTGGTACAGTATGCCGACGACACTCTAATAATAATGAAGGCATGTGATTCTCAGTTAGCTGTAATGCAGGATATTCTTCACAAGTATGCTTCCTCTACTGGTCTGCATATAAACTTCAACAAATCACTCTTGATTCCTATTAATATTACTGCTCAAAGAGCACAAGAGATTGCCCAGCTAATAGGATGCATAGTTGGAAAAATGCCTTTTACATACCTTGGTTTACCTCTGGGTACTACTAAACCCACTCTACAAGAAATGATGCCTCTGGTGGATAGAATTGAAAGAAGGATGACTGCTAATTTCATGATGATGGCTTATAGTGGACGAGTGACAGTGATTAATTCCCTGCTCACATCAATTGCCATGTTTCCCATGTGCTCCCTACAAATTCATCCCAAGATTTTGGAACATATAGAAAAAATAAGGAAGCACTGCCTTTGGGATAAGAAAACTGAGCAAGGAGTGAAGACTAATTACCTGGTTGCATGGGACAGAGTTTGTATGCCTAAAAAGAAGGGAGGCCTGGGGGTACTTAATTTAAAGGTTCAAAATGAGGCTTTACTGTTAAAATATCTGGACAAATTCTATAATAAGGTTGACACACCTTGGGTAACCCTACTTTGGAATGCTTATTATACTGGGAAGGTACCTCACTCAATGGACCCCTGTGGATCATTCTGGTGGAAGAGTGTTTTCAAGCTCAGCCCTACATTCAGAGGGATTGCCAGCTGTACTGTGGCTAATGGGCAATCTGTTCTTCTTTGGAAAGATGTTTGGCTCCAAGAACCAGTCATGGAAATGTACCCCAGAGCTTTCTCCTTTTGTACAGATGAAGACACCTCAGTTGCTAAATTCATGACTGCAACCACATTATCAGAGAATTTTCATCTACCTCTTTCGCCAGAAGCCCTTGCGGAGGTACGTGGTTTGCAACAAGATTCAGCAGATCTCCAGTTAAGTCAGCTGGCGCATGATAGCTGGAGCTACCCCTGGGGAAAGAAATATACCTCTAGCAAATATTACCAATTCTATTTCAGAAATGTGATTTCCCATGAAGCCTTCAACTGGATTTGGAAATCAAAATGTACGCCCAAGATTAAATTCTTTTGCTGGTTATTATTTGCTGATCGTCTAAACACTCGAAACATGCTCAGAAGAAAGTAATTAACCATCCAGGGTACATATTCATGCCCAATGTGTCAAACCAATATCGAGGAGACAATTGAACATCTATTTTTCAAATGTGACTTTGCTACAGCTTGTTGGGCGAAATTGAGCATTGCTTGGGGATAAAGTGATCATAGACTGGAGCTCATATCAAATACAAGACAGACTTTCGACAAGCCTATGTTTTTGGAGACATTCATGACTGCTGCGTGGGGGATTTGGAAGGAGCGAAATGACCTAGTTTTCAATAATATTACCCCAGACATTGACTCCTGGAAGAGAAGATTTGTTACTGACTTTTCCCTTTTGGTTCATAGAACTAAATCTGATTTACACCCTCACATTGTACATCTTTGCTCTTTATTGTAACCCCTATCACTTAAACCTAGATTATATCCCTCTACCCCCCCCCCCCCCCCCCCCCCCCCTAGGATGGCTTATCAGCCACCTTTCATTGTAAGTATGTAACACTTCTGTGGCTCTTTATTTAAAATGGTGATGTGGAGGCAGTAGGGGGGCAATCCCCTACTGTCATAAAGTTTCAAAAAAAAAGAATAATAATCTGTGAAATCTTTTGGGGAAGATATGCATTCAGCTCCCACAGCCAGCACAAGGCTCATGAGCGGCCTGAGTGGGGCGATGTAACTTGTTCACAGTATAAATATGGCTGCTCAACAAGGAAGGCACCAACAGATTGATCTATCGGCTTGCTGGTTGGTGGAGGGAAGTTCTGGTTGTCGAGGCCATTTAAACCATGAACAAAGCTCGCAATCCTTAGCTTTGGGGCTTTCTGAATTTGTTTGTTAATTCCATGAGCACATACAGATTCAGTAGAAGATTCTTTCCGGGCTGCCATAGGGGAAAACGGATCCTGAGAGAGAGAGAGAGAAAAATCATAACAACCTAATACAGGCAAGTAGTGTCTCCAAAGGAAAATACAGGAAGGTTTACCTCAGGACAGAACCTTCTTCGTCCTCGACGGCAGGACGCGTCCCTCTCCACCGTCAAACCACCCCCCGCACAGAGCGACAACCGAAACCCATACCCACCATCGCGACGTCGAAGTCAACAACCAGCCCCAAAATATATCTTCGACTGAAGAACAAACGGAATATGCCTCCGATCCTCCACAACAGATGAAACCCATAGCCCCAAATCAGATCAGCCGGAGAGACGCACAGATAACTGCCAGACTGAAACAAGAAAAGAAAAGGACAAGACACAAATATCAGAGCACCATCGTCACCTCCATCAGGGCCAAGACATGATGTGGAATTAAATAGTGATGATCTAGCCAAGACAAATACATCAGCAAAGATGAAAGATAGCCAAAAAAGTTTATAAATCCAAGAAAGATAGAAACTCTTACAATTTGTTGCAGAGCTTGCGGACCAGACGAAGAGCCCAATAATTAAACAGAAGTTCTATAGAGGATTCAACAGATATTTAGCAGCAGAAGCAAACCAGGGTCCTCCAGGCACCTCCATCCGAGATCCACTCTGGCCAGGACACCGTAGGCGCCGCCGTCACAGGGCCGGGGAGCTCGGGACGGCGCAGTCCATGGAGGGCTGGAGGTGCGGGAATCGGTCGGATCAGGCCGGTAACCGTTGCGGGAGGCGGCGACTTGCACCCTGGCAGCGTGCTGATGGCGGCTCGCCCGATCTGGTGCGACGGCGCGCCTTGAGAGAGAGAGAGAGAGAGAGAGGAAGTAGGGGACGATCAGGTTGGGAAGAAAGAGGAACACTATGAGGTTGGCAGAGGGGAGCAATGGAGCGGCGACTCTGGTGGAGCTCAGTGGCAGCCGGCGGTCAGAAACCCTAGAACGTAGGCTGTTGAATGCGGGGAGCTCGTGAGAGAGAGGAAGACTCGAGTGCGGGCTTGCTTTGTTTCTTCCTCCAATGGCCCACGTGTCAGCGAGAACCAGTGGTAAAAGGCCCACAATCCAGCGATACATCGGACGGCAGATGCCTGAGAATGCACCGTGAGCTCCAAACTTATATCCTTAGTTAATGTGGAACCTTGCATGTCGGATGGTTTGTCTGAATATTGTCCGGCTTTGACGAGTTGGCTTCAAAATTTCAGGGTGGCTTGGACGTTGCCGGACATATAGGGTTGTCGTTGTGGCATTTTCTTGTCTGAATCCCCATTAAACATTTATTAGGGGCTGCTTTGAGAGCTGTCAACGGAGATGCTCTGCGGTGGATCGACCATCTCCAATTTTGTGCGAAGACGTCCCGTGCGTCTAGTATTGCTGTCCAAATTTGGGAGAGGTGTGAGCCAAGACTCAAGAGTAGCATCCAGAATATAACCATTGGACAACTTGCCTAAGTTTGGTTTTGAGAGAAATTTTCTGACGCCAAGTTTTTTTTTTTTTTTGAGAAGTGAATTGAGTAACAAAACTAGTGACCCGGCCGGCCCAGTCGGGGATTGTAGCCACCCGGCGCCGTGTGCGCGTCCCAAGCAGACGGGCCGCTTGCTTTCATATTTCGGCCCGTGGGTGCGTGACCGCCACGAAACGTCCCTCCTACTCCTCTGCACCGACTCCATGTCCATGTACAACTCGACTCCGAGATTGATCGATCTCCTCTTCCTCCGGCCGTTATATGTACCTCGCCGTCCCCGCCTACCTAGTCCACACCAAACCAAATCGATCATCAGACCCTTTAAGCACTCAGACCTCGATGGCGATGGCGCGCGTCGACTCCAACTCCGCGCGCGCGTCGTTCTCGATCCAGAGCTGCGTCGCCATGCTCCAGCAGAACAAGCGCTTTGCTCGCGAGGAAGGCCTCAATGATCTCATCGAAGCGCTCGAGGGCTTCGTCCGCACCGACCTCTACGACTACAAGCAGGCCATGGACCGCTGCTTCCACTTCCTCCAGAACGGATCCGCCAAGGAGCGCAAGAACGCCTACCGCGCCATCGGCCTCTACGCGCTCACCGTCGGCCCCAACAACGCTGCCGAGCAGACCATCCTCGACAGGCTCTTCGACCTCGACCCCCTTGCGGGGATGGTCCCGTCGTCGCCCTCCGACGCGGACAGGGCGGTCGCGGCCATCGACTGCCTCGCCGCCGCCACCCTCGCCTGCGCGAAGCTGTCGTGGGAGGCTGGGCGTACCCTCAAGGCCATCTGGCAAGTGATCGAGCAGCCCGGGACAGCCGCCATCCCGCAGGTCATGGCCGCCGCCGTGTCCGCGTGGACGGTGGTCCTACCCGCCGCGCGCGACACCGAGGAGGCCATGGCCATCACCCCGTTCGTCCTCATCGCGAAGCTCCTCAGGGCCAACGAGCCCGACGTGCGGATGGCCGCGGGCGAGGCGCTGGCCGTGTGCATCGAGCTCGACATCCGGCCTCGCGAGCCCAAGATTCCCTCGTATTGCTATTACAAAAGCACACCGCCGGAACCTGAGCCCGACGAAAGGCCGGGGTTCGAGAGCAGAGTCTCTGAGCTTGCCTTCGGGCAGCAAAACGCACGCAAGAAGAAGGCGAACGCCGGGGAGATGAACCTGTTCCGGCAGATCGACGACTTCCTCAAGAAGAACGAACTGCACCTCCACGGCTTGCTCACCAAGAACAAACAGCGCCCGGCGGAATCGTGGTCGTCGGGTGGGTTTGCCGTCAAGGTCTCCAAGTGGGCCAAGCTGGTCCAGCTCAACTTTCTCAAGTTCTACATCGGCGACGGCTTCTACACTCACTTCCGCCTCAACCTGCCACTATTCCGGGACTCCTTCGGACTCACCAGGGATGACGGCGGCCGCCCCGACAAAGAGGACCTGCCGGACCATGAGAAGAAGCAGTCCAGGAAAGACGGAGATAAGCACAAGACTAAGGCAATAAGGAGGGATCTACGGGACAAGATGCAATATTAGGCGCCCAATTCGATCTGGACTACTAGTACGTTTTTTCAGCTTGTATAGAGATAAATTTGTTGAGACAGCCGGATCTGGTGCTGGTTTATCTCTCTACCGAATGCACGTTGTACTATTTTACAGAATGCACGTTGTACTACGGGGCTAGTTTGATTCATAGAAAAGAAAAAAATGTGGGAACTGAAAATCATGTTGATTTGGATGTCTAGTTGGACGTCTTCACTTGTGCTGAAGAAAATTTACATGAGGTTTAATCTAATGTTTTTTCCCTATGTTTGTTTTGCACTACACGATTTGTATGTGAATATTATTCTGTAGGACACAATCCTTTGAATTAAAAAATCCACAAGAGCTCAAAATCATATTAATATAGACGGCGGCTGCATTATTGCATTTTGGTATTACTAGTAAATGTGTACGTGCCACGTCAAAGTAGTATATGAAAAAAATAATGTTATTGATGGTATTAAAACTTTCCCTGTATCAATTTTGAAGCTACTATACTTTCTATACTCATGTCAGCAAATATCTGCGGTGCCTTATAGAAGTGAGCATGTCAATAAATCTGATCATTGTATCGAGGCAATCAAATATGAACATAGTTCCTTGAAAAAATATATGAACATAGGTAGGTTTATAAATATTTAATGAAGCTAGCACGTGCGTTGCACGTCTATATAATGTTGGTTTTACGATTATACTAATTTGTAGGTATACATACTACAATAAACATGTAATGAGAAATTTATGTGGAAAAGGACGGGATTCTATATTGTTAATATCATTGGGTTTTAATGATTTAATTGGAGTTGACCTCCACAAGTTTAAATTGTGGTACCAAATTCTAATTTGATCTATATATTTTTCAAAACTAATAATCAATTTTATGTACATATTAGCAGGAAAAAAGACTTATGCTAGAACAGGCATAAAGCATATTTATGATGTTGTTCTAAGTAATAAAGTGACATGTGAAGTAAGTTCCCACGTGAAATATGTGTATTAGTATTTGCGAAATTATCCCTTTGGACATGGACCTAGCTATAAAATATTAATCACTGCATGGTGTCACGTTACGGTTGCATCGGTCCGATATTGGTGTGGGTAGAAACCATCGATGATGAAATCAGTAGATGCCAACAACTGCTAGACAGAATCACTTTACCCCTGATCAAATCAACACATGTAACCCGGCACACAGTAGCAAGAGAGTTAAGCGATGGCTTTGTACCTTGTAGAAATAATTGTTGCACTTTAGGTTCACTTTTTTTTTTTTGAAAAGCACTTTAGGTTCACTTAAGGATTGACAGGTACATTACCTCTATAAATGTTGTAGGAATCCTTGTGTTGGAGAGGCTATCTAGAGGGGCAAACGTTCTCAGCCGTTGGATCTTTTGCCAAATCCACATGAGCCGTTGGATGGTGCTGATTGTGTTTTTCTACCCGCTGGCTGCTCACATGCTTCCATGACGTGTGGGTCTGCCGGGTAGCGGGACCATCATGTCAGCCTCACGGAGCCTGCGCGTGCGCGGGGGTTCGTTTTTCTGGCGTCCGCAGAAACCTAATCCCCTGATCCCCTCCCTCCCCAGCCCCGTGCAGCCGCCCCGTGCGTCTCTCCTACCTCCCCCGCTGCTCCCAAATCCCCTCCCGTGCAGCCGCAGCCGCTGCCGCGCCGCCCCTCCTCCTGACCGTCCGCCGCCGCCGCCCCCTACAGCTCCACTGCGGCCTGGACGGAGGATGCCGTTGGTGCTCGGCTCGACGGTCGGTGACCTGACGGCGGGGTCGCGGCCGCCGCCGCCTTTCGCTTCGCATCCTCCTCCCTTCGATCCCCACACCGGCCTCTGTCGACTCTCCCCTCTGCGGCCGGCCGAGGCGGCAGTGCTGGGTGGAGTAGGGGCTTGGGGTGGCGAGGGAGGGGGCGCTGGCCTAGAGGAGGAGCTGCAGTTGTTTCTCGGTGCCACACATGGAGGGCGCAGGCGAGAGAAGAAGGCACCACCAAGTAAGAGGAAGGCGTCAGGCGCTGCCTACCTCTCAGCCTCAGTCCGTTCCTTAGGTAACGACCTTTGATTTGGAGGTTCGTTTTGTTCTTCAATCTTCTGTTATGTTGTTGTAGCCCGTTTGGTTTGGTGATGGTTGTTGTATGATTTTTCAGTAAGGAGATGCAAGGGAATGATTTCTTCCATGTGCATTCTATTATTGCTAAATATAGATGGGTGATTCATGGGGAAAGATATTTGTGCTCGATTATTTGAGGTATACATCAGATAATAATTCTCAGATTTAAAGTCTGTATTTATACCAGTCTATTACATATTCAGCATTTCTGAAATCAACTTATAGCTCTGGTTCTGATCTTGAGTTCTCGAACAATTTCTGAGATTCAAAATCAATGATGTGATTATTGTACAGATTCGCCTAATAGATGGATAAGGTCATGGAGCTGATTAGGGTCCTGCAAGTTTATGTGCATTTTCTGCTGAGGAAGGGACAGGAGGGTGTGGTGGTGGGAGAGTTGGTGCTTCAGCCATGGGAGTTGTGGTGGTCGACGAAGAGGCATCTCAATACCATATCCAGATAACAGCCTCCAACCAGAGTAAGCTCATTCCATTCGCCTCCTATTTGTCTACCAAATCTATTCCACTACTAACAAGATATCTACTACTCCCTTCGATCCTATTTAAAGTCGTGGGGAAGGAACAGACTGTGTACAACTTTCTTATACAGCCCATGACATTTTTTTAGGATCGGAGGTAGTATTTTATTACCATAAACTGATTGCTACAGGTTAATAATCACTGCAGATCTTGTGTCTGTAGCTTATCCTTTGAACCACTGAACGGAACTTGTTCTAAAGAATGCATGCATATAATATGTAGAGTCACTAAAAACTGGTTGCCACATTACGGGACCGTATCACAGTTTTATCTGAACATGCAATTTAGTTATTTACTTTCAGTATTCCCCTATTGATTAAGATGTGCCTATTGTCACGGTTGTCCGAAGCATGTTAACATGCAGTTAGGTGGATGGATCAATGGTCGATATTGACATGGCTACATCTTCTATTTAGTAATTGATATCTTTCTTACCACACAATACAAATTTTGATTGTTCAAAATAAAAATCTTTATGATGATCATTTGTTTTGTGCAGAGAAAGGGTGTGCAGGTGGTGCTCGTCGGTGATAGTGATTCTCTCCGGCATGAAGATTTTTAACAGTTAGTTCTTGGGAAGATGTTGTACTACAGAAGTTTTCAGCTTCAGGAGAGGTACAAAATAACTTATGTATGTATTGTAGCTTATTTTCTTTACGATGATCATAAAAACTATTCACATCTTCAATTCATTAGTCGCATGTGTTTCTTTTGTAAAAATAACATCACAGTTAAGGGTGGTAAACGACATATCTGAAGGAAAGTACAACTGGAAATATTAATGAAGATGTCTCCTCTCCACTCTCGCGCCCTCCTCTTTAGTCGCATGCATTTCCTTATGAGTTTTTTTAGTCGCATGCATTTCCTTATGATTTTTGG
This sequence comes from Poa annua, assembly GCA_026929855.1. Taxonomy (NCBI): domain Eukaryota; kingdom Viridiplantae; phylum Streptophyta; class Magnoliopsida; order Poales; family Poaceae; genus Poa; species Poa annua. The sequence goes on from CM049434.1 coordinate 46,457,300, forward strand.
TACTGGTGAAGTTTTGATAATGTGTATTTCTTGTCATATCTATTATGTAGAATGGATATTATGTAGAATTTACTCTTGAAGGCTATTAAGCTTTCTCAAGTGAAGAATCTTTCAGTTCAATGTTTGAATACGAGATCCTCTAATATGAATTATGATTTCACTGCAGCGCCATGTGAGGCAGCTCTTGCAGCTACATGTCGAGATAATGGAGAATATGAAGGTGCAGATACGCATCCATCAGATTCCTCCTCCACGTCCTTTTATCAGTCCAATGGCCCTAGGCCGTTTAAGTTTTTGCTCTCCTTTCATCTGTTCATCTCCATTTCTTGAATCAAATTATAACTACACCTGCCTTTTGAAGTGGTTTGGCACACTAGGACGTTGCAGACCAACGTGTAAGGGAAGGCTACTCAGCCCAGCCGTGACCATGGTGCTCTTCACAATTTACAGAGGTGTTCTATTTTGTTTAAGTTCATTTAATTAGTCTGCTCTCTCAGTGGATAGTTAATTTTCATAAAAATAAATATGATTAGTTATTTATATAAAAATATGCATGAGCCTCAATCTTTCTATGCTTTACATTTTGGCTCTGATCGTTATTAAGTTGGAGGAGTTGAAGTACATCCATTGAATCATTATGCTCCATTATATTTATCTAGCCAGGTTTTCTATCTAATTATATGTAATGCCAAGGTCAATTCTTTGTCTATTGGTAATTTTTAGAGTTATGTCAGTTCAATGTAAACAAATCTCATGTATTTCAACATTCTTTTCTTTGACCCATGATATTTAATCTGTGCACAAATGTTTGACTTCATGATATTTGGAGAGCGGTTGAATGCTTCTCGTTGCCTTTCATGTCGGAACTTGGATTAGAACTATCCTCTGCTTATAGGTTCTATTTTTCGACTTCAGCTGAAAGAAGGCCAAGGTCTGTAATTTTCTGCACATTTGAGAGATCTTTCAGTTGTCATCCTTTGTGTATTAGTGTTGTTTTCTGCTATCGGTTGATGATCGGCAGCTGCAAACCACACCTAATAAGTTATTACTTCAGTTGAAGCTTGATAAGTTTCATCCAATATAGATTTGTTTATGATTATAGAAAGAGGATGGGTTTAGACGAGACTTACACTTATCTCTATTGTTTCTTGATTTACAGATTTCCTTATACATTGATTTCTGGAGGCATTTGCACAAACAGAAAATAGGGATGAGGGGATTATCCAGGTTGCTGCCCCATTGTTATTTTTCCTTTTCTAGCTCTCTCATAATCCAAAAAATTTAAGAATATTGGAAAAAACAAGCCGCTGATGTGAAGCTGCTCTGCCCCGTGGTGGCGGCCGGGGGCGAGGGGTTCGTGGTCCGCCTACTGGACGACTGCGGCGAGACGTGGGAGGAAAACATCGGCGACGTTGCGGTGCTCGTGGACGCGTCCGGCGCGGTGGCCGCGTCCACCAGGGAATTCTCCGGGCTCAGGCCCAGCACCGTGTACTACGCCGTCGACCTCGACGGCGAGACGCGGGTGTGGGCGTACAGCCTCGCCGGCAAGCACAAGATCGAAGTCATCGAGTCCCTCCCCAGGGCAGAGGAATACAAGTCGCCGTGCTTCTGGTACACGTCGGTCTATTCACAGTGACAGCTTTGTTCGATCCTGGTCAGTTCGCCATGGTGCTGGGCAAATCTTGATGATCCTGCCTTGCTAAATTGCTAGGTGTGGCGTCGGTCTGGTCGTGAATTCGTGATGTAATGTGGGCTTACGAGTCGTTCTGTTGTTGCAATGGGGGCAGCTGTGAGTTGTGTAACTGGTGAAACTCTGAATGTTCATCAGCAGTGTGTAGTGCAGGGAACCTTTTGGTGTCTGCTGATTGCCGTTATCCCTGCTACAACTATGTACATATAGGAAATCATACTTGATCAAAACTTTACCTCTGTGTGTCTCATTACCAAATTCAGAAAGCTTTAATTTCTTTCTACTCCGTGCCTGAATTTGTAACTATGCATACTGATGAATCTTTCCTGTGACTTGAATGGATACCTTTTTTTTTTAGCTGGACTTGAATGTATATCGTCGCTGTGATATGTGCATATTCTCTGGTCGGTGAATATTCCTTCGATATCATGAAGGTTTGGTTGCCCGAATATTCAGTGCTGGACGACTGAATATTCCCTACAAGTGCTGGATGCCGAGGAACAGAGAGAAAAAGGGCTGCATTTGGCACTTTGGTGATTTACGACAACATATCTGATTGAACCACTTTTATGCAACTTAATGGATTTTCTATTGGTATGATCAAAACAACCGTTTAAAGCTGAATCATTGCTAACAGAGAACTAACACACACTGGCATAACAGGTTTCAGTAAACACGGTTTTCACCTTTTCAGTCATCTGGTATACTAATTTTAACATCACTTGGTTTAACCTTCCAAAGGTTGTGAAAGTGTATGTAGCCCATGTGTAGTTTTGACAATTAATGGTAGTTTCTCTGTACTAATCGTTTCACTAAAATGTATATGGAGTAATGTTCACATGTAATGTATGAAGAACATCTGATGGATTTGGATATTAATGCTAGGAAGATAACAATATGCATAAAAATACATCACACATTCTATATATGGGCCAACGGTTTTGTCAAGGCATAGATGTTCATAGGTGATAAATTAAGTACCGTGGGTGAATTCAGGATAAATTTAATTATCAAAATCATTGCTTTCAAGATATGATTATGTTATATGTCACAGGAAACAAATAAGCAAAACTTTGAAGCCCCAACAGAGTATTCAACGAGTGAACCAAAATGATTAAGATAAAATTCATGTGAAGAATAAGATATGACGAGGATGTAGTTCATCGTAGGAACTGAAAGGCGGTCATGGTATCATGATGAGCCACGGTTGATGAAGTCTTGAAACTCAAGCGAAGAATTCATTAAGATTTCGAGATCAAGTTATATCATAAAAATTATAAAAGTTGATCAGGATTAAGTCGGGGTACTGCATTCCATAAGATCAACATTTAAATGTAAATTATGTACCGCGTGAGATCAAATATTTAGTAATTGATATCTTTATTACCACACGATGTCGATTTACATTGTTCAAAACAGAATCTTTATGATGATCATTTGTTGTCTACAGAGAAAGGGTGTGTAGGTGGTGCTTGACTGTGATTCTATCTGGCATCAAGATTTTGTAACGGTTAGTTCTTAGGAAGATGTTGTACTACATAACTTTTCAGCTTTAGGACAGGTATAAAATAACTTGTGTATGTATTATAGCTTATTTTCTTTACAAAGGAGGCATTTCAATTAAGCCTGGTTGCATGAATCGAAGAGGAAAAATCTTTTGGCTGTACCTCTACTCTTTCGTTCTTGCGCGCCAACACGATAAGGGTGTCAGGGAAGACTACCAGATTTTACTGTATTGTTGCATTGTTTAGTCATTATACAACTAATGCATAGTGTGTGATTTGTATACCGACACGTGCCAGGACTGGATTATATTGCCATATCAAACTGAAAATGGCTGCCGATTACCTGCTCAAACCGGCTTAATTTCAATCAGATGTCATAGAGAGCATATGGCAACAGTACATTGTGACTTCCAATAGTTGCGCAATCGCGCAACGGGTCATCTAGTACAACCAAAGATCATAGGCAGCGAAAGATCGTCAAATAAACTGAATACCATGACCAGAACCTAGGCAGGCAGGGCTTGTACGGCCGCGATGGACTCCGTGCATGTCGCCTTGGTGCTGCTCGCCCTTGGCGATGCCACCGGATCAGCTTAAAATTAGATCACTGCAACAGATTCTGAAAAAAAAAAGTGCTCTTCAAAATATCATAAATTGTAACATATTTCCATCTTGATGCACCCGATCAAATGTTGATCACAACATATTGGTGATAGATTGATTTTTTGTGAGGTGATTCCGCGCCTAGCAATTGCCACTAGTAGAAAAGGACGAACACTAGTAGAAAACGGACCTTTCGTCCGGAGTATTAGTCCCGGCCGGGTTGGAGGCCGGTACTAATGTCACACATTAGTACCGGTCCCAACGGTTAGTTCGGCCGGGGGCATTAGTACCGGTCCGTGACGAACCTTTAGTACCGGTCCGTGACACGAACCGGTACTAAAGGTTTTGCGTTATAATCTTTTGGAATTGTCCATCAAATGTGTACTACTCTTTGTGAAAATTAGACGGTGCCATTTTGGATCATAATTATTATACTTGGTTCACAAAAAAAGTCATTTTTGGCACTTAAAAAATGGAAAATGATATTTATGAAAATAATTTGAAGAATCCCTTTGGCATGATTGTTTCCTATACCAATATAAACCTATTTGTGGAATATGAGATCTTTATCACAAACTATTCCGTGGAAATGACCATAACTTGATCATTTGGCTTGAAACTTCTAGATGTTTATAGATGATAGACCTTTTTATGAAGACTTTTTTTGCAAATTTTGTCAAAAATCAAGTTTATCATTTTTCATGGCAACTGGTACACATATAAGGATCCCATGCCAAAGGATTTCCTTTTTTGAGGTGTTTATCACTTTATTTCATTTTTTTTGTAAGAACGATCAAAACGGTCGCGATGACTATTCATCGAAAGAGGTAAGATTTTTTAGAATTATCAATGTTTCTGTGATATAACCAATAGTTGTGCACCTTAAAATGATTTTTACTAAAAATTCAGACCAAACTATCAAACAGTTGTAGTTCAAATTTGAATTACTTTCGAATAATCGGCATGAACTCATTTAACTAGGCGAAATTAGGTATAAATCAAGGAAAAACCTAATACTCGGGGATTATCCATCATATGTGTACTACTCCCTCCGTTCTGAAATGTACGACGTTAAAGGATTTGGGACAAACCCCAGAAAATCGCCCAAATGACCTCTTTGTCCCTACTTAATTGCAAATATTACAACCAATGCCATCCCGCAGTGAAAAACGCTTCGCCCAGCGCTGATTTCAAATCGAGGGTCTTCTTCCTCCTCGCCTCAAATAGATCTCGCGTCGCCGCACATGACCTGGGCCATTGCCTCGCCTCTCCCAGATCCACATCGCATCTCCGCTTCTCCTCGCCACAGGTTGCATCTCCCCATCTCCTCGCCACAGGTCGCATCGCCCCATCTCCTCGCCAAGGTCCTGGTCCTTGCCCAGTTGGAGCTCGCCCAGATTCTGTCAAAATCACAAAGAAATTGGCTCACTACAGGAGGAGTTTAGTACAGGGAAGAGCAGGAGCAATACTGCTCACCTAGTTAGTCACAACAACAAGCCAGCAGAACCTGGTCCTGGCTACTCAAAGTTACGGGCGCCTAGGTCGTTGCTGCTTCGGGTCCTCGCTGGAGATCGTCCTAGCTGCTCCAAGTCGCAGCTGCTGCTCCGTCCCAAGTCCAGAGCGTTGATGCTCTAGTTCCACTTCGTTGCAGCTCCTGTGAGACAAATCTCCAGGTCCTCTCCGGCCGAGTTACTCGCCTACCACCTCGCTGTCCTGCTGTTCCTATGCACAAAAACTTCAGGTTAAGTACCAGATCAATTCAAGACCCAGATCAAGCACCAGCAAGCACCTGGCCAGAGAAGAGCGTCGCCGGACCATGTCCTCCTTGCCTAGAACCTCGCTATCCTATGAGTCGCTGCCAGCAGCAGAAACAACAGAACAATAAAACATTAGCAACAATGGTACTGCCAGACCTAAATTTTAGTCCACCCGAGACACAAGAAGAGCAAATTCATCAAATAGATGGAAATGCAATGGGAGAAAATGCATTACCTGCAATGGATGAAGATGGAGATGCAATGGATGAGGATGCAGTCCCTGAAAATGATGAAAATAGAGCTCCAATTGATGAAGATGCAGTACCTGCAATGGATGAAGATGGAGATGCAATGGATGAAGAAGTACCTGAAAATGATAAAGATGCAGGTGCCTAAAATGATCTACTCTAGCATATTCCTTCATTACATACTGAAAAAGTAACAATAGACATCATAAGGAGCACTTTCTGCTGCTAGCACTTGCTAACAAGTTCCAGTAAAGTTGTTTTAATACTTGTTGTAGGCGTGCAACAAGCAAAGAGGACAAGAAAGTTACTTACTGACCAACAGAAATATGCTGCCTATGTGGCAATGCATTTTCTTTGCATGAGCAATGGTGGGAAGTTTAAGAGAAATGACAAGAAAAAGGTTGCTGAATTTTTTCAAGCAGATATACAGGCTATCCAACGGATTTGGAAGACTGCCATGCGACAAATAGCAAATGGTTTGGAGGTCGATGTCTCAAACAAAAGAAAAGGCAGGTGCGGAAGGAAGCCAGCTGATATTAATCTAGCTCTAATCCCAACTATCCCACTGAACAACAGATCTACAATAAGGGCATTGTCTTGGCAGCTAGGATGCAGCCCCACTACATTGTTCTGGAAGATCACAGTGCAGGAAATTAAAAGGGTCTCGAATACCGTGAAGCCAGCTCTAACAGAAAAGCATAAGAAGACGAGAGTGGAATTTTGCTTCTCGATGATCGATGAGGAAACAAGAGCAAGTGAAAGACCGAAATTCACCAACATGCACAGGATTGTGCATATTGATGAAAAATTCTTTAACATGACTAAAGTAAACATAAACTATTATCTCCTAGCCGACGAAGAAGAGCCTATAAGACAGATTACAAACAAAAACAACATCGGGAAGGTCATGTTCCTCACAGGTGTAGCGAGGCCTAGATTCGATCGTGCCGAAAATGAAACTTTTTCTGGAAAAATTGGTTGTTGGCCTTTTGTTAAAGAAGTTCCAGCAGCTAGGAGGAGTGATAATAGGCCTAAAGGAACACTAGAGACTAAATCGGTAAAAGTAAATCGAGAAGTGATGAAAGAGTTCCTAATTGACAAGGTTTTGCCCGCAATAGTGGCAGCTTGGCCTGATAAGGAAGCTGGAGAAGTGATTTTTATCCAACAGGACAATGCCAGACCTCACATTTGACCTAATGACCCAGAGTTCATGGCGGCTGTGGCTAAGACAGGGCTCGATATCCGACTGATTCAACAGCCAGCCTGCAGCCCAGATCTAAATGTCCTCGATCTTGGGTTCTTCAACTCCATACAATCTCTAACAGATTGTAGAACCCCAAGAACACTTCAAGATCTAATTAAAGGAGTATTGGAAGAATTTGAGGGCTATGATTCCTCTAAGCTCAACAGGATTTTCCTAACCATGCAGTGCTGCATGATTGAAATCATGAACCATGGTGGAGGAAATGGCTACAAAATCCCACATGTGAATAAAGAAAGGCTGGAAAGAATTGGGAAGCTACCTCTAAGGCTACACTGTCCTGCAGAAGTTTATGCTCATGCCCTACAGGTGCTAGGCAGAGACAGAGAGGAGGCTACAACAAGCAGTGCAAGCACATCACTTGCTACTGCTCCTAGCAGTGTTTGCACAAGTACAGTAATAACTTCCTGAAATTAATTACTCTTGCTACTGCATTTTAAAAAGAGAGAGAGGAGAAGGGAGTACAAGAACTTGTTTGTAATGTATGGCTACTGCATTGTGTATGTGTTGTCCAAACAGTGTAAGCAATACTTGTGTGTTGTGTGTATGTGTTGTCTCATTGTATGTATTTCATCTCCAAGCACTGCACTTTTATTTGTGTATATTGCTCATAATGCTAGTGCAAGAATGGTATTGCACTGCTACCGGATATAAACAGAGGGAGGAAGCAGTGTCACAAGCAGAACAAAGCTATTGCTACTGCTCATATTTGTGTGTTAATGAAATTCAGAATAACAAGAGAGTACAAGACTTGCTATTGCTGCTGCTTACAAGCAGTGCAAGTTTATTGACAGTACAAGCAAGCAAGCAAGATTCTATGCAGTTAGTGGGTAATCATGGCTGCACTTTGAGCTTCGGTACTCCAGCAACAGGCAACTTATAGGCCAAGAATTTAAAATTGCTTCAATTGCATTCCAATCAAGTCAAATACTCCAGCAAGCATAAGAAAATACAGTTAAATGCACAAGAAATTTCCAGCAATCAGTACAAGCAACTGCATTTTAAAACAACAGAATAAGGAGTATTGCTACACATCGCTGCTACTCTTAGTCTTACACAAGATCAACAAATCCTACTCGAACTCTACTGCTACTCTTACTGTAGAAATAACAGTGAGACAAGATCATGGAAGCTACACTAATCCCACTAGCAACTCACCGGGGGAGAGAGAGCAGGTGGCTGCTGGAGGTCGGGCTCGTGGTGGAGAAGCTCGTTCGGCTGGAGGAAGCGCTCGAGCTCCAGTGCATCCTTCACTCCGTCTTCACGGCTGGAGAAGCTCGTTCAGCTTGAGCACGGTGGAGACGAATAAGCCTCCTTGATGCCTGGTCCTTCACGCCTGCTCCAGTGCATCCTTCACTCTGTCTTCACGCCTGCTCCGACACCGCTCCAGCGCCTCCTTCAAGCCTGCTCCAGCGCCTCCAGATCCACCGCTACGCTGCTCTGGCGCCACTTCAGATTCGTCGTTCAGTCGGCGCACGCAGATCCAGAGCCGCACCACGCAGATCCACCGCCTACTCGCCCAGACACACCTTGCCGGCGCATAAAAATTGGATCTTTCACTCTGCCGCAGGCGGGGGGCAAGAGGAAAGGGAAAAGAGAGGGAGAGGGAGACGACGGGAGAGAGAGGGAGAGGTCGACGACGGGAGAGAGAGAGGGAGAGTACGGTGACGGGAGAGGACGGCAAGGTGTCGGAAGGGAGAGAGAGGAAGAGTACGGCGATGGGAGAGGAAGGTGAGGTGCCGGAAGGGAGAGAGCGAGAGCGAGATGCGGGTGAGGGAGAGAGACTGAGACGTATCTGTGCGGAGGGGCAAAATGGGAAACACGGAAAAGCTCGTAACGTGACGGAAGTTGTACTACGAATCCTTTAACGTCGTATATTTCGGAACGGAGGGAGCAGTTTCCATAAAATTAAATGGGGTGTCATTTTGCATCATATTTTTTGTACTTTGTTCACAAAAAAGTCATTTTTCACACTTAAAAAACGGGAAATGATATTTATGAAAATAATTTCAAGAATCCCTTCGGCATGATTGTTTCTTATACCAATATGCACTTATTTGTGGAATATGAGATCTTTATCACAAACTATGCCGTTGAAATGACCATAACTTGATCATTCGGCTTGAAACTTCTAGATGTTTATAGATGATAGACCTTTTTGTGAAGACATTTTTTGCAAATTTTGTCAAAAATCAACTTTATCATTTTTCATGGCAACTAGTACACATATAAGGACCCCATGCCAAAGGATATCATTTTTTGAGGTGTTTATCACTTTATTTTATTTTTTCGTAAGAACGATCAAAACGGTCGAGATGACTACTCATCGAAAGAGGTAAGATTTTCTAGAATTATCAATATTTCTGTGATATAACCAATAGTTGTGCACCTTAAAATGATTTTTCCTAAAGATTCAGACCAAACTATCAAACAGTTGTAGTTCAAATTTGAATTACTTTTGAATAATCGGCATAAACTCATTTAACTAGGCGAAATTAGGTAGAAATCAAGGAAAAACCTAATACTTGGGGATTATACATCGAGTGAATTCCATTTTTTACCCCCTATTTTCATGTTTGTGACGGTATTTACCCCATTTAGCAGATTTTCCACATTTTTACCCAATTTAACAAAATTTGTGTCACAAATTACCTCATTTAAGTTTATCCCTTTTTTCTATGTTAACTGTGTGCCATGTAGGCGGTTTAGTTAAGCCATTGTTTTCTTCTCGTTTATGTGCATGAGTTTGAGCGTGACTTCGAGCAGCGAGCGGACGGGTCAATAATATCCACATATCAAAGCTCTCCACATCATGCAATCAGTTGCTCGAAAAGTCCAGCTTCCAAATCCAACACTCCATGGACGGGTTAGCAGCAGCCACAGTTTTACCACATCGTGTAGCATGCCTTGCTTCTGCCTGCATGAAAACATTGACGACAGCGAGCCGTGAGTGGGAAAAGCAGTCGATAGCAACCGAGTTTTCAGGGTTAACGACCGTCCATTAACTTGCCGACTAGCCTCTACTCTCTCCTATTTATCTTATTTTCACCTCGGTGCTAACTAAACTACTAAACTCTCTAGGTCGCATGCAAGGTCACCACAGAAACATGAAAATACTTAAAAGGGGTAATTTCTGACACAAGTTTTGTTAAATTGAGTAAAAATGTGGAAAATCTGCTAAATGGGGTAAATACCGTCACAAACGTGAAACTAGGGGGTACAAAATGGAATTCACTCTTATACATCATATGTGTACTAGTTTCCATGAAAATTAGATGGGTGCCATTTTGCATCATAATTATTACACTTGGTTCACAAAAAAAGTCATTTTTGGCACTTAAAAAATGGAAAATTATATTTATGAAAATAATTTCAGGAATCACTTCGGCAAGATTGTTTCCTATACCAATATGCACCTATTTGTGGCATATGAGATATTTATCACAAACTATGCCGTGGAATGACCATAACTTGATTATTTGGCTTGAAACTTCTAGAAGTTTATAGATGATAGACCTTTTTGTGAAGACTTTTTTTGCAAATTTTGTCAAAAATCAAGTTTATCATTTTTCATGGCAACTAGTACACGTATAAGGATCCCATGCCAAAGGATTTCCTTTTTGAGGTATTTATCACTTTATTTCATTTTTCGTAAGAACGATCAAAACGGTCGCGATGACTATTTCTAGAATTATCAATGTTTATGTGATATAACCAATAGTTGTGCACCTTAAAATGATTTGTCCTAAAGATTCAGACCAAACTATCATATATTTCCAGTTCAAATTTGAATTACTTTCGAATAATCGGCATAAACTCATTTAACTAGGCGAAATTAGGTAGAAATTAAGGAAAAACCTAATACTTGGGGATTATCCATCATATGTGTACTAGTTTCCATGAAAATTAAATGGGTGCCATTTTGCATCATATTTTTTGTACTTTGTTCACAAAAAAAGTCATTTTTCACACTTAAAAAATGGAAAATGATATTTATGAAAATAATTTCAAGAATCCCTTCGGCATGATTGTTTCTTATACCAATATGCACCTATTTGTGGAATATGAGATCTTTATCACAAACTATGCCGTGAAAATGACCATAACTTGATCATTTGGCTTGTAACTTCTAGATGTTTATAGATGATAGTCCTTTTTGTGAAGACTTATTTTGCAAATTTTGTCAAAAATCAAGTTTATCATTTTTCATGGCAACTAGTACACATATAAGGACCCCATGCCAAAGGATATCATTTTTTGAGGTGTTCATCGTTTTATTTCATTTTTTTCGTAAAAACGATTAAAATGGTCACCATGGTTATGGATGTTTCTGTAATGCAAAAGATGATTTGGATGTAATATTTGGATTCCTCTCATTTTTTGATCAATTTAGACATTTTATTTGTTAAATTCCGATTTAAGGATTTAAAGGTACGAATTATTTCGTACTAAATGAAAAAGGCAAAATAAAGTAATATTTATTTTATCATTATTTATTTCAATATTATTATTATATAATCATTTTTGTTTATTCAAGTAAATTTTTATAATACAAGCAATGAAAAAGTGTATCATCATGACCGAGTGGTTAATATGATTGATAAGATAGTAATATCAGTAAGTTCTCAGTTCTCTCTTAGTATCTAAATTGAAACGAACCTAAATGTTAAGCGTGCTGTGGTCGGAGTAGTTTGAGTATGGGACCGAATGGGAAATTTGACTAGAATAAATAGTTTGACTTGAGATTAAGTGCGTGGGTTAGTGGATAGTTAAGTGTGTGGCTAAGTGAGAAATTTCAAAATTCTAAAAAAAAATGTTTTTAAGAAAAAATTCAAAAAAATCATTTTTTTTTTGGAAAAACACCGACCGGTACTAAAAGTCTTCCACACGAATCGCTGTCTCGCGCCCACGTGGAGACCCTTTAGTACCAGTCTATAAGCAACCGGTACTAATGCTTCGGAGGTTTTAGTCCCGGTTACGCAGTACAGGTTGCAAAACCGGTAATAAAGGTTCTCACGGACCGGTACTAAAGATCAATTTTCTACTAGTGTGCTAGATCAAGCTATCCTCACTCGTTAAGTTGTAAGATCGGTGTAAAAAAGTATCAGATGAATTATGTATCAAGCCAACTATAGCTTTGCATTAGGCTAAGCTTGGTTGAACGCATCATGTGCAAATCGATAGGCAATTAGAAATCCGATCAACTCAGCAGATAGAGCTAGCGGTAACAAAACATAATTACATGTGTATTACCTGGGTCTAGATGTTCCGTGTGCATGAGAGATTGATCCTGCCTGCACAATGAATAATGCATAGCTCGATCAGGCCTGCACACCGCATGCATAATCTTCCGATACATGGCTAATTAGCCTGGGTACAACTGAAATATGCAACGCTTCAGTTAAATGCATGCATGTCTGTACGTGGATCTGTGCGTAGAGGAAAGTGACTGGGCCGGTGGCGCGGTGAATAAAGCGACAATGGCAGTGTACGTGTAGACATGTTGGGGATCGGAATGCGGCGTGTGGACATATTTTTTTCTCTTTTCTCTGTGTGCAACTCAAATCGGGACTTTTTTTAAAAACTTTTTTCAAATCGGGACTTTCTTTTTTTTCCTTTTCTCCGTACATGTAGGATTGGAATAGTGGTGATCGGTAAAAAACGGTTTGACTGGTCAAAGTTGTTTGCTGCTCGACATCTGGATGGTCTGGCACGTTGATCGACAATTGAACGCGTAAGATTTAATATATTCCGACAAGTTTGCTCTTTTAATACTAGTGTAGATAGTGTAGATGTGATTGGCGTAATACGGTAATAGGAATTGCAATCACCCCGTGCCATAGCTACGCTCCTTGATTAGGTTTTCAAACATGTTATCGTCACTAACCGAAAACAACCATGTTTTTGGAAAAAAAAAATCTTATACAACCTTGCCTTGAATGACCAGCGTTGGACCATCTTCACCAGCCTACGCGTGGCTTTGCTGTTAACAAGGTTCAAGAAAGCGGAAAGCGTAAGCGAAGCGTTTTGCTCTCGCTTAGAGTTTTGTTCGCTTAAGCGATGTTTAAGCGTGTTTAAGCGTTTATAAAATTCACTGAATTTGGTAGTGGACTTGCATCTAAGAGCAGAGGATAAGTCGAGGGGAGCAGAGCAGAGTGATACTTGCTGCGGGGAAGTACATGCCTTGGAGGCAGGGAAGGGGTTGTACCTGCAAGCCTACCATTGTTGACGTGAATTTGTGCGTCGAATTGTAAAAGGTGAGAGAAAGAGATGAAGAGTGTAGATGGATGGTTCAGATTAGAATAAACGAATGGCTCAAATCGGGTTAACAAACTAGGATTTCATAATGGGCCTTATCGGGCCAACTCTATAGCACAAAGGGCACCGTGAGCAGGAGCCTCTCACGCCCTATTATGTTAATGGACCTTATCATCGCTTAATTTGTCGCTTATGGCCTAAACGAAGCGTTTTGCCATCACTTAGCGCTTAAGCGAGCTTAATCGTACTATTAATTACGCTTTCTTGAACCTTGGCTGTTAATCAAATCCCACCAGCTCACTTCATCACTTGCCTTTCTTCCCTTTGATCAGATCATGCGGTGCTAAATATGGTCCACCGTTGGGGTCGTTCAAGACAAGGTCGTATAGGATTTTTTTTCACGTTTTTGTGGTAGAGCTGATCTTGGGATACATTACTTTCGAGGATGTCAACACTAATATGCATATGTCCCATTCTTTATGAACCTACAGTTTGGGTAGAAGAACTTACCATGCACGGGTGTTTCAAGAAAATGAGTAAACCGGTAACATTGATGCTTTATGACCGTACCGATATCCTTATAGTGTTACGATGCCACTGAGATTCTATATTTACACAAAATTACGCCATGTTAAGTACATAACGAAGCATGTAGTAGCTATAATTTATGAAAGGACCATCTAAGTGCAACCATCAGTGACACCTGAAGGTGAATACGAGTAGCCCGTTAACATCAGATAGGGGCATGCAAAATTTAGGGTTGTTCAGATGAAACAATTCAAGTTACCAACAATGGATGTTGTATTAATTAGGCGACACAATTTGATTACAGACACACATAGAAATCTCCAACATGCATGTTGGAACAGAGCCATCCACACCCAAACCCCACACACTGAATACTAGCTCATCAGCCAAGTAGTCTCCAGGTCCAGGGGTCTTCTAGAAAACCATACGGATCTGATTCCTGATAGCCGACCTGGAAGGAGTCGCCGCACATATTAATGGATAAGGTGCAGACAATCAGATTTGACTTGCACTAGCACATCACAGTTTATCACAATTTTCTTCAAATATGAAAACAAGCTAAGGCTTTTACAATATCAGAAGAAGAACATAACTCAATACTGCCCCACGCTGAAAGGACGACATGCCCCTTTTGTCTCTTAACAAGCTACACACAGAAACATACCTTGCTAGTTGGGTTTCAAAGTTCAGTAAATCTTTCAGTTGAGCATTGAAGTTCAGTTTTTTTTTTTTAGGTAAAGGGCGCTTTTATTAACCTCCAATGTTTACATCAAGGTGATACAATCAAAGAGGGCCACACCCGGCCTCTGCATAGTAAGGATGCACACAGCCGAAGGTACCAAAGTGAGAGACAAATCTCATAGGCAAATCCAAAAATTTCATGAATCTATTAGAAACGCCTATGGTGGAGGTGGTTCAATCCGCAAACTATGCTGCCACCCATGTTGGGTAAAAATCTCTTTCGCCACCTGCTCCAACCTTGAACAAACCTCCATATAAAGGCCTCGGTGTTCCAGTTTTTGTAGAGTAGACCACTCCCGGAGTAAGTGTGCACAGTGATACAATACCTGCATGGGGGAAGACAGTTTACCATTAAAAACCTGATTATTTCTACATAGCCATAGCGACCATATTAATGTAATCGCTCCCACCCGTATATGTATTTTATCCTTCTTGTCCACTCCATTCAACCAATTACCAAAAATATTGGCAACTGAGCGCGGTGGAGACAAACTTGAGGCTACTTGGATGGCTGACCATATAGAACGCGCAAACTGACATTAGAAAAACAAATGTTTGATAGTCTCGTCATGATGACAGAAACAACACTTTGTACTTCCTTGCCACTTGCGTCTAACCAAGTTATCTTTTGTCAAAATCACACGCCGACGTAAATACCAAGCGAAAATTTTAATCTTCAATGGTATTTTCATCTTCCAGATGTGTTTGTGTTTATGCACCGGAATATCAGAATGCAGTAGTGCTTTATACATGGAATCTACTGAAATTTTTTCATTTTCGGTCAAATTCCAACGGAACTCATCATGCTCATCTGTTAACTCCAATGTTGCTAACCGCTCTTGTAGAGCGTGCCAATCGGCATTGAAGTTCAGTACATCACAGTTTTTGGTGCATCAGTACAGAGTACAGACTCCAAGTTGAGATGATCTCGACAAAACTTTCCAGGCTCCCTTAAACGTTTACAACACAATATTGTTAGTAAAAAGTTATACAAAACACCCTAAAGTGACAGTCATCCGAGTTTCTGGGTCAATACTCGATACTCCCAACGGGGGATTCTTATGTCTTCCAAACAAGATCATTACAATTGCCAGTTGACAAGGGATTCTTCATCCTGACGGTGCCCCTCAACTTTTGCTTCACAAATGTAGCTATGTAGTCATGGAAAACTGGGATGTTAGATCTTCATCTTCTGTTGTAAATCTAGGCATGACCAGCTTCTCTGAGATCATACACCCACAACCTCAAGCATGCAGAAAAGCCAGCTTATCCATATCGACGGTTTGTTTCTTCCCAAGAATGGCATCATTGTATTGCTCGCGAAAGAGGAAGAAGTGCATTCGTGAGAACTCTTTGAAGTTCAATAATCCATGTCAGATTCTTTTTAGCATCAAGATTACCAAACACTATCTGATGACCAACCATGTTTGTGCCTAGAAATGGCCCCTTCAGTTGTGTCGCCAGTTGCATGCCCAGAGACGCCAATGTCGATTGCTCATTGCCTCATTGTTATCCATGGTTCCAAAGCCCAGCAGGCCAGCACCTTGAAGTAATATACGGAGTACCTGCCAGTACGAAAGTACCCTTCCTGGGACAAGCTCTCGAGCCTGATTGGTGTTTTTTTCCCATTTGGAAATGTCATCTGTTCTACCAGTGATCACAACTTTGCTGCCACTTGTCAACTCTTTATCGTTTTTTTTGGAAAAGGGATAAACCCAACCTCTACATCGAGTGATGCACACAGCTGTTTATTACAAAAAAGTCGAAAGTAGTTTAAGAGTTTACATCCAGCAAAAACATCAATAAAGGGGTGGACACACACTCCCGCAAAAAAGGCACCACATACTAGGTTCTACTGAAAACGTCTAGAATGCTGCCACGTATGCTGGGAGAAAAAATCATATGCCACCAACAGTCGTTGGCATCCAGTATCCATAAGCTCCCGTTGGTTCTGAGGCAACAGGAAAGCCCAAAGCTGGATCCAGCAGACCACCGAATGTATAACCTGTAAGACATGAAAACTATCTTTTCTATTAAAAACAAGGTTGTTCCTACAATTCCAAATAGATCAACAAATAGCTGAAACGCCAATACGAATCCTAGCCTTGGTCTTTTTATCAATCCCATTAAGCCAGTTTCCAAACATATTAGAAACATTGGAAGAGGGTGGAATATTATAAGAACAAAAAACAACTCGCCAAACAAGCTGCGCAAAGGGACAAGAGATAAACAAATGATCTATTGTTTTGGTGCAACCAAAAAAGGAGCAACCTTCATTACCCAGCCAATTCCTTTTCTTAAGGTTATCTTTCGTAAGCAAGATTTTGTTGTGAAGGAACCACATGAATATTTTTATTTTAAGCGGTATCTTAAGTTTCCAAAGGTATTTACGAAGAAAAATAGTATGTACATTCATCAAATCCTCATACATAGATTTCACTGTAAAAATTCCATTTTGCGTGAGATTCCAATGAAAATTATCCGCCTCTTCATTCAAAGTAAGATCCATCAGTCGTTGCATAAATGAGACCACCTAGTCCATTTATCGCCGACGAGCGCCCTTCGAAAACCCATGTTCAGAGGAGGCGCGTTTAGGAAAACATCATGAACAGTAACATTTTTATGTTGCACAATGTTATATAATATGGATATTGATCTTTTAAAGGGGTGAGTCCTAGCCACGTATCCTCCCAAAACCATGTAGTTTCCCCATTACCAATTTTGAAATGGCCCCTGTTAAAGAACTCATCCTTAACCCGCATGAGACCTTTCCAAAAAGGAGAATCAGTTGGTTGAGGTTCGACTTGAGCCAAAGTCTTAGTGTGGAGGTACTTATTCTGCAATAATTCCTGCCAAACTCCTTCCTCGTTTAAAAGCTTAAGCAACCACTTGCTGAGTAAACATTTATTCTTTAGGTCAAGTACTTCTATACCTAAACCACCCTGATCTTTAGGTCGACAAATGATGTTCCACTTTGTTAACCTGTATTTTCTCTTGTTCTCATCACTCTGCCAGAAGAAACAAGATCTATAAAAGTCAAGTATTTTTCTTACCCCTATCGGTATTTCTAGAAATGACAACATAAACATCGGGAGGCTAGTCAACACCGAGTTAACTAGTACTAATCGATCCCCATACGAAAGCATTTTCCCTTTTCGACATCCCAGCTTGCCTTCAAAACGGCTTTCAACCGGGTGCCATTCATGGTTACGAAGTTTTCTATAGTGGATCGGAATCCCGAGGTATTTAAAAGGCAAAGAACCAGACTCACAGCCGAAAATCTGCTTATACCGTTCTTCCACCTCTTTCGCCTTACCAAAGCAAAAGATCTCGCTCTTATGAAAGTTTATTTTTAATCCCGAAAGTTGTTAAAAAATACAAAGGATAAGTTTCATATTGACAGCCTATTCCAAGTCATTTTCCATAAATAAGATGATGTCATCAGCATATTGAAGGATAGATAGTCCTCCCTCAACTAGATGATGTATTAAACCACCAATCTGTCCATCCTCCTTTGCCCTGGCAATAAGGATAGCCAACATATCTGCAACAATATTAAAAAGCATCGGAGACAGCAGATCTCCCTGTCTTAGCCCTTTTTTTAGTTTGGAAAACTCTTTATCTAGAGATGACTAGGAAGTTTCCCGTGCCCCCACATCCACATCCGAACTGAAGTGTAGTTTTTTGGGGAGGCTAATGATCCTCTCTAAGAATAAGATGAACTCCACGAACGAAAATAATGGGCGGGAAGCGACCTTGCACAAGTCCATCTTGGCAAGTATGATGGACAAGGGTTTTCTTCCCGATCCTGTGAAAAGTTGTCATGTCGTGCTCTGGTACTCCCGGTGATTTTCGATGGTGTCGTCCATCTTCTTCTATGTTTTTTTCCACTGCGTCCACCAAATCCGTTTTTCTTTTGTGTCTCATGTCATGTGAGTCCACTATATCTATTTCTTGTCAGCCTGCTTTTCTGGTCCTCTTGTGGCCTCTTCTCGCATTGCTGGTTGATCTACGCCCATTCTCTTGCCGCCGTGCTTGTTTCGCCGCCGGTTTTCTTGGGCTATGATTTTATGCGCAATGCTTTTCTTCTCTTGATGTGCCATCTTTTGACAACCCATCTTTTCTCTTGATGCGGTGTGTGTCTTTCTTTGATGCGCCATCTGTTGCATTGCCATTGATCTACGCACAGTTCTTTGCCGTTGGGCTACTTATGTCGTTGGGCTTCTTGTGCTATGATCTTTTGTGACATGCTCTTCTTTTGATTGACCGTCTCTCGGCCTGTGTCGATCTATTCTTCGATCGATTGTGGCTTGACTCAGCAGGTTATAGAAGACTCTTCATGTTGCGACGACACTCTCAAGACGCGGATTTTGGATTATCTTTTGTTTTTCTAGTTTACACTTCTTCAAATGCAATGCTATTGCATACGCTTTGCATTTGAGTGGGGGTGTTAGAGTTATAATTATGATGGCCTTTGGCCTTTTACCTTCTAGCCTTTATGGTGGCCTTTGGCCTTTTATGTTCTAGCCTTTTGGCTTCCTCATGTACTATATATTGTGGCCTTTAGGCACCGTGGAATACAAGTTGCATACTCATCTAACAGGAAGGACTGCCACTTTCTAATTACTGTGCAGTAAGAAGCTCATCGTTTGATCTTTCTTGGCATGATGGCCAGCAACCTTGCACTTGTCCATAACAAATATGTTCGGTTGGGACGATGGCACAGGTGGGCAGTAGCAGCATAAACTCCCTCACATCAGAAAGTTTAGCCTCCAAACATCCAAGTACACTGCTAAGCATGGTTGTGTTACCAGTAATGCTAATAACGATTTGTTCTTTCGTGTGCTTGTACTGGAACAAAGACCAAGGCACTTGTTGCTCACCTGATGGTACTCAGGAGCAACCTCATCTTTAATTTGAAGGGACTGGAACTTGAAGGTGTCAAGAAATTAGTGCCCAAGGTACATGCCCTACTTGACCCTTTTGAGCCGGAGCACCATTCCACGGTTTGTAATCTGCCCGTGCCTCCGCCTCCTCGACGACAGTGTGAATCCTTAGCAGGGAGCACCTCATCTGCTCGAGGTCTTCGGCTTCCATTGTTTCACGTTACTTCCCATATTTCTAGCTCAAGGAAGAGATGAAACAGCCGACAGGAATACCTGCAACTGCATAGATGAGCATGTCCATTGTGAGCCTCCACCAGGAAGCATGAACCCATGCAAACAATTTGGAAAGAGATATAGGAGTAGGTGGCTGAATGTTCAGTCTATAAATGAAGCTGCCAGGAGCTCAGGACTACGATGTAAGTTGTGAAAGTGACTGGAACCAACTAGCGATTACCACACATTGAGCACATCAGTCAAAAGCCCCGAGTAGTTTCTTTCACTGTTTTCCCTAAAGCACATTTCAGAGAACACCAGTAAACATTTTCTTTAATAAAATTAGTTTTATCTGAAAATCTGTAGGAAGTAAAATATGGAAAAGAAGACAGACATTTAATCTATTCTGTGGCAGAACCATGAAGATCCATACATTGTGCTACCTAAATTAAAATTTTGCCAAACAATATTTTAGGCCACTCAGCTACATAGGCAAAAATTACCTGCAAGAAAACATACTGC
Organism: Poa annua; assembly: GCA_026929855.1. NCBI lineage: Eukaryota > Viridiplantae > Streptophyta > Magnoliopsida > Poales > Poaceae > Poa > Poa annua. Next base: position 46,477,512 of record CM049434.1, read on the forward strand.
AAGCAGTCATCTAACTCACTTAAGCCTAATTATGAGGGCAGAGTAAAGACAAGCTGATCTCGCATTGAGCGGAACAGACAGCTGGTATGTTTAGATGATTTAGGATGTTGTTCTTACAAGAGATTTGTTCATCAACATCACAACAGGCAGCTGGTTTGCTGACATGGTTTAGGATGTTTCATTCCCCTGAATGAGTTAGGTGGGTCAACTCTGTAGGCCTGTTCCCCCTCAAAAGTCAAACAAATATGAACACATTTGCCAAAAATAAATACATTTCATTTGCCGATTGTCACACCAAAAATTCACTTACCCCCAAATCTTGAGGCATATGTAGCCCGCAGAAGGCTCTGTCATGGATCTGCATCTTTTTTTCGATAGAGATGGATCTGCATCTACACGCAGAAACTAAGACAAACAGAAATTAGAACTGTGTCATAGGGATACATCAGAAAAATACTAAGGCCTAGTTTGGCAGCGCGGTTTTTATAAAACTAGAGTATTGGAAAACCAAAGTATTCCATTGCCTGGCACACGAATACTTCAGTTTTCTCTCTTTTCTCAGTTTCCAAAAAAGAGGGGTAGACCTCTTTCTCAAATACTTCAAAAATACTGCAGTTTTCAAGTATACTTCAGTTATAAAATCACGTTATTTATTGGGTCCAAACACCTTGAAGTATTCAATACTTCAATATTTTCAGAAACTGAAGTATTCGATGCATACTTCAAAAATACTTTGTTCCCAAACGGAGCCTAACTCTTTGCAATAGCTTACCAACGCCAAATATCAAGTTACCCTGAAATGTTCAATTACACCTGCTTAAAAGATGGTGTCCAATTCCATACCGGCGTGGGTAGCATCAACGTACATGCAGTAGAGGGAGGCACGATCTACAGGAGTAAGCCATCCTCTCTCTCATTATTTACTCGGCACCTAAGTAGATTTCTTGTAAAACTTGTACATGCAGGATTATAGAATTAAGCTAAATGCAGATCTACTGACTTGAATCACATCCAATGTTGTTCCCATCCGTATTGGAACTTATGCTTATCTGGAGTTCATGTTTGAATTAATATTCTGAAATAATACGAGTTTGAATGTAGTTTGAAACATGCTCAGCATTTTATCTGTTTTCAGTTTCACCACTCCACATGTCTCACAGACCCGATCTCTAACCAAAAAAGGACTTGCAGCTTGCAGAACAGGAGTGGGCATCAAATAATTTGCGGTAGATTTCCACAGAGCTCTTGCATAACATATACATTACTGATTAAAGGATAAACGGAAACTCGAATTCCATGAAATAGTTCCAGTTTTATTTATGTTTTGACAAAAAGCAGTAAGCACTGCAATTAATTGACAACAGAAGAAAGGTGGCCTGGTTTAGAAACCAGGCCTGAAAACCATATAACATCTAGCAAACTAGGACAACAGCACGCGCCGAAGCGCAGGGCTCCAGTTTTATTTCATGACACATATACAATAGCACAATTCTTGCTGCTCAATTTACATGTCAGGTAGCAAGAGGGGCTTCTTCATGACAAGTTTACAGTTAACCAGACATGCATACACACATTTCCACTATAGTTTTATACACAGATAGTAAGCACTAACCCCTTATTCAACATTCAGTAGGTGATTCCTTAAATCGATGAGTTTCTCATTCTGTAAAAGATTACCGTCGTCAGAATGATCCTTCACAAGGCAATGGGCCAACCTTGATGCCTTTCGTCTCCGCAATTGCCTTCAATTCCTCCGATACCGAGCTCTCCTCGATGATCAAGTGATTCAAACGGGTGGCTCGCTGGGCAAAGAATTTGACACTGTCTCCTTTAATGCCAGGGCAGCGGGAGATGTCGACGACCTCCACTGACCACCCACAGTGCCTAAGCAACGAGGCTAGTGATTCTCCGGTAAGGCAGCGGCAACCCCTAAAGCTTATGTCTTTTAGATTCTGGCAAGACGATAGCATAGCACCAATCTCCTTGTTCTTGAGCGTCTCGTTGTAAGACAAATCAAGCCGGCGGAGGTGGCGCATGCTCTGGCTGAGGAATGTGAGCAACCCAGGCTCCCGTTCAAGCACGTCGCAGCTCACTAGAGCGAGCTCTTGAATACCTGCCCCAATAGCCGTGCGTGCGAGAGAACGGAGGCCATCCCCGGTGACAAGCACGCAGCTTTGAAGGCGAAGCACGGCAAGACTGCTCTGGCTGTGGTGACCACCAATGGCAAGGAGGTGGTCGTTGTGCAGGTCCAGAGGTAGGCGGAGGTCCAAGGTGTGCAGTGCCGTGCCGCGCTGATGGATGAAGTGGAGGAGGGCCTCCCTGCTGCCGCCGTCATAGACCAGGAGGGACGTTAGCGCCTGGCACCGGTCTGCCGCAAGGAGGAGCACACGGTCAGCGACAGAGCGGCATGCACGGAGCTCAAGCGCGAGCAGGCCATCCAGGCATCCTGGGAAGGCGGTCGACGCGGGCCCATCCCCGACGCCGTCGCAGGCACGCAGCTGCAGCCATTGGAGGCCCCCGCAGCGCTGCCACAGCCAGCCTAGCCCGCGGTGGCCGGAGCGGACGCCGCAGAGCGACAGCCTCTCCAGCGGCAACGCCACCACGGCGTCGCCCTCGGGACTGGAGGCGTCATCGGAGTTGGAGCCGGCCGAGTCAGCGGCGGAGTTGACGAGGGCGAAGGACTTGAGGCAGGGCAAGCAGGCGAGCCAGCGGAACGACAGGGGGCTGAGCGCGGTGAGGTGGAGCGAGGTGAGGCCGGAGAAGGTGAGGGAGACGGCGCTCAGCGTGGCGGGCGAGACCGGCGAACCGAGCGAGAAGCGCAGCGCGGTGAGCCGGGAGGCCGACGGAGAGGCGGCCACCGCGAGCAGGGCCGCGTCGGCGTCGTGCGCGGCGGCTGAGACCACGGCCAGGGCGGATAGATAGTGGTAGCAAGAGAGCAGGTCGGCCAGAGCCGCCCGGGGCGAGGCTCCGGTGGTGGCGGACGGCGGCAGGCGGAGCGTGAGCCGGGACGTGGACGCCCGGAGGAGCGAGAGCCAGCGGCGGGAGACAAGGGATACGGCCGGCGCGGTGGCAGGCGGGAGCAGGCGGAACACCTCCTGCAGCAGGTCGTCGCAGAGGGCGGCGTCGTCCACGGCGCCGCATCCCCCGCCACCGCCGCCGGGGCGGCGGGAAAAGCTTGTCGGCGCCGTAGCCGGGGTTGGGTGGAGCGCGACGAGTGCTCAGCTAATCATCGGCTTGTTGTTCAGGGGAATTGGGGTGCTCGGGAATGGGGATTGGGGGAAGGTGGGGGAGGGGTTAGCTTTACCTTGTGCGGTCTCCCGCGAGATTAGGTGGAGATGCTGACAAGCAAGGTGCGCGTGTCAACGTCGGCTCTCCGTGCCCGTGGCGGCCAAGCGTCGGCTATCTTTTGGCTTACTCCGATGTGAAAATCACAGGATTCGCTGGTCTGAAAGTCCATTTTAAATCTGAATCGAATCGAATCCGAAAATTTAAATCCCTGTCGTTCGGTTCTTAACCTACTGAATTGAATTGCGATCTAAATTAAACCTTGTACCTGTTTTCAGATTAAAAAATATAATTCTAAATTTTTACTATTGTTGAATACATTGGTCCACATGTTATATTCATATTCTTCCTCCGGAAAGGGAGAAAATCCATTTTAAACTTGAACTCACAAAGGTTTGGCTGATCAAATGCAGAATGGTAATGCAACTTCGTTCGGTTTAATTGGATGCTGCATGATGGTCATTTTGATGTAAATAAAGCAGCAAATGTAGAGCACTTATGTTTCAGTACAAATGCATCCATATGTGAGGATTGTGATTTATTTTAGCAAATACATATATCAACGGTAATAAAAATATATTGAAAATTAAATTGGTAATAATATTATTCGACACCTGGTGTGTAAAGTTTACGTGTCGTACTCCCTCCGTCCAATAAAGAATGTCTCAACTTGATCAAAAATTGAATGTATCTAGACATGACTTAGTGTATAGATACATCCAAATTTGATATATAAGTGTGACATCTTTTGTTGGACAGAGGGAGTACATTGTTGTCTATGGTTTTTCTTTCCCTGTCTCCGGGGACACTCTCAATAGCTCTCCACAAAATCCCGTCTAGTCACGGCAGACCTCGCCGAGCTCACCCGCACCGCAGACCTGGCAGCCAATTCGGCTCGATGGAGGCCGTAACAGGTGCGGGAGTAGCTCGACGTTGCCCCCAGGTTCTCGTGGTCGTGCTTCACCGCCCCGCCAGCGCCCTCTCGTCTTCACGCGAGGACGAGGATGACCCCGGCCTGCCTCGCCTCCGGCTCCGCCCCGCCTCCTCCTCCCACCGACGAGATTCCTCGAGTGCGGTCGATTTCGGCCCCGCCCCGCCCCGCCTCCTCCTAGCGCCAACCCCGTCTTCGCCGTGCTTGCGTGATTCGTCGTCGGTCAGAACTCCACGAGAGGAAGAAGATGCAATTGTGTAGCTGACTAGAAGACCCCATATGCCACTGTGATATGCACATGATTTTGCAATCTAGTTATACAAAAGCAGAAAACTTGTTGTCTTTGTAAACCTCTCTCTCCTCTTGCTATAACAAGTTTTTAACAATCAAATATACAAAGGCTGTTGGATATGCTCTAAGAGCTAATTTAATTCTCACTCGACTAAGAATTAGTCACACACTCAACTAAAAACCAGGCAACAAGATACCAAATCCGTTAGGATGACTCTAACGGGCCGACGCAAACGGACATGTCATTTATCCGTGTTTGGTCAATTTGTGTCGTCGATCGGACAGGTGGACGACCCCATCTCCGCCCTTTGGTGGCGAGTGTACCCAACGGTGGCGATGCATCCCGTTCTTTTTGTCGGGCAAATTTTATAAAGACCATACATGGAACTAACTGACTTATATAGAGGGGGTTGGGCCACAAACAACCATTTTACAGTACTAGATAAAGCAAAAAAAAAACTAACTAGCTAGGGTCAGACCACGGCAAGCCGCCGATCACCGGTGGAGGCTACTCCTCCTCATCCGAAGGGTCCAGGATGACGTACTCCGACGCTGCTGCACCCGGCGCGATGGGATGGCAGGCCCCTGATTCGGCTGCAGGAGAAGGTCGTCGGGGTTGCCGGTCGAAGTCCATCTCTGGTCGTACACTGGCATGAACCTATCCACACGCACATTGACATTTAATATGACCGCGGGGGGGGGGGGGGGGGCACTACCGCTCCCGCTTGGGCCAGTGGGAGGATAAGGGCCGGACGCCCACAGGGTCCGTCGCTATCCGCATAAACACAAACCTAACCCAAATTTGAGTCAGAAATGAGTCGCGGCAGACCAAAAGCAGGCAACCATCGAGTTTGCGTCTACGCACGTAAACGGATCGGTACAAGTCGGGACGGACTCGAACTCGATGGGTCGCCCGCTGGAATCATCCTTATGTGATTCGAGAACTCAAATTGTTTGAGTGCGAAGCTACACTATGGCTGGCATCCGGGTCCCACATGGCAATCCCCACCCCCAAGGGACTGGGATTCAATGACTGGCAGGCCAGTCACGCCGTAACTGGATCTCAGATCCACCCTACACTCTCCATCCAACGGCTCCAATCAAGCGATTCTAAAATTTTGCAAAATTTATCTTTTTTCTGCGCTCAAAATACAAAGTATTTTTGATTGAAAATTTTCGTACTTACAAGCATGTTTCGTCGGCAACATGTACATTTTTTGGTTTTGAGTTTTTTGATGATTTTTTATCAAGCTTGTAAGTACGAAAAAATTTAATCAAAAATATTTTGTATTTTGAGCGCAGCAAAAAATACAAATTTTGCAAAATTTTAGAATCGCTTGATTGGAGCCGTTGGATGGAGAGTGTAGGGTGGATAGATCCAGTTACGGCGTGACAGCCAGTCACTCAATCCCAGTCCCCCCCAAGCTGGTTGAGCTGAACCGGAGTAGTAGCAACGCATCGCCCCACTCCACTCACACAAACCAAACCCTCGCCGCCCGCCTCCACCCAGCAGCAACCATGGCGCCGCCGCCGACACTGATGGATGACGTCGTCGACGAGATCCTCCTCCGCTTCCCCCCGGGCGACCCCGCGTCCCTCACTCGCGCGTCTTTGACGACCCGATCTCGAAGAGGATCGAATCGCACTGGTTGGTAGCAGTTGAAGCAGGGAATTGGGGACGAGAAATCAGCAAGCGCGAGGTGAGGTCGAGAGAGAAGGAGAGATACGAATCACAGTTTACTTCATTCATACCAATTCCCAATTCCCCCTCACGTCCAGGCCCACACTTGGCCCACAATACGGCCCAACTACTGATAATCCTAACTAGCATGTCACACGTTAACTGAATCAGGTGACAGTGTGACAGCGTCCCTCGTCTACAAGCCCTGGCGCTGCCTCCTCTCCGACCCCGCCTTCCGCCGCCGGTATACCGCCTATTCCACGGAACGCCGCCGCTGCTGGGATTCATCCACGTCTTGAATGGAGACGCACCCTATGCGTCCCGATTTTTCTCCACCTCCGACATCCGCCCCGCCATCCGCGATCTGCCCGGATGGCTTGTCCTCGACTGCCGCCACGGCCGCGCCCTCTTTGCCACCTCAAGCCCGAATGTCGGGAACCGGACAGCCGTGGACCTCGTTGTCTGGAACCCAACTACGAACGAGCAGAACCACCTGCCCATGCCTTGCACCTCGTGTGATCACTCCATGAACCAGTTCAACGCGGATGTGCTCTGCGCCGCCTCCGAGCAAGGTTGTGACACGCCGACTGCCATGGGGGGTCGTTCCGTGTGGTCTTCATCTTCTCCTCCATCACTTACATGGAGACTGTCACATCCGCCTGCGTGTACTCATCTGAGTCTGGCGCATTGGGGGATCTCACCTCTGTTCGTCATCGCTCCGCCACTATCATTCCGATGCCCAGCGTCCTTGTGGGAGATGCACTGTACTTCAGTTGCTGGCGTGAGTTCATCTTCGAGTACCGACTATGCGAGTCACGTATAGCACTGATTGTCCCACCGGCATTTTACCATGGGGTATCTGCTGCCATCATCAAGACGGAGGCTGGTGTGCTGAAGTTCATGGAGTCGTCCGGCTCCAGCATCCATGTGTGGTGGAGAGAACTGGATGCCAACGGAGTTTCAGGGTGGACTCAACGCAGGTCCATCGACCTCGAGACGATTCTCCCCGACGGTGCCCTCCCGACGGGTGGCAATCCTCGTTTTATGTTCCATGTGAATGGCTTCATGGAGGGCACCGATGCAATCTTTGTGGGGACGTCTGGTATTATCTACATGGTCCAACTCAAGTTAAGGCGAGCTGTCAAGATGCTTCGATCACGGACTAAGTTGTTTCCCTACACGGACTTCTACATTCCAGGTATAGAGATGTGCCAATCAACTGTTTTACATCCTTGAACTGTTATTGGTCATCTCAAGGCTGTAAGCTACTTAGTATTTATTTCTACTAACAAGTTATAACCTATGGACAATGAATTTGAGCTTAAACTGCTTGCAAGTATGTTTCATTAAAATTCGGATGGGGGCATCTTTCATAACCTGTTCATGTAAAAAGAACTTTGGACGATGACATCTTTGCACAAGCAAGATATGTATCTCTATTGTGATACCCTTTTAATGATTTTGTGAGTGCGTGGTAGTGGCTGTTACCTGGGGAACTGTGGATCTCTAATTCGTGCATTTTGGATTTGTGGCAATTTTCTTGGTTCTTGCGGTTGGTGAGAAACAAAGGCCCATTTAGGGCTAAGTGCATAATAATCAAGCTGATTTATTTTCAAAATCTTGGCATTTCTGTAGCAATGAAAGTGACTTCTATAGGTGAGCGGCCAAGAAGCAGTGCTTCAAGCACATGATAAACTCAAGCTGCCTGCGCAAGGCCTTCTGAGCCAAGGAGGAGCCGCTCAGCTGTCTTCTGGGGCATTTTGTGGTGGGACAACTATTTGGAATACATTGGATTATGTTTTGTGTAGATCTTTAATTAAACATTTCCAAACCCACTTGCACAGGTTTGCATGGTTATAAAATCTAAATCTGCGCGTTTGTATAATTTTAGATGGTGCTGTACCGATAGTGGTGGATGGCCATGGCTTGTGGAGTTGAGTGTCGCCAACTGATTGGTTGTTACATCTTGCCGAGCTGGCTACCTCTGTGTGTTCTGGGATATCAAATTAAACGAAGGGTAAGTCAACATTGTTAGCTAGTATTTGTCTTCACACTAACTTGTTTGACCTGAAGATCTATACGTTTCAACTTTGTGTTCTTGTTTATTGCACTTGATTTTTGTTTCATGCTTGACAGAGCCATTGGCAATCAAAGATCTATGAGATGAAACGCCGTCTTTTTGTCCTCTTGAAAAATGAAGCCGCATTAGTTTTCGTGCATTAGTACGGATTGCCCAAGTAGCCGTTTCCTTTGGTGTTTGTATTGTCGGAACATCGTAGGAAGGCAAGAAACCCCAAGATGTTGATTAGCACTAGAGCAACACCTGTTTTACCAATGGCTCTGATTACTGGTAGTCTTACTAGTAATCCGCTACTGGCAGGCTGCCAGCCACGCCTGTAAGGTGTTGGCAACTTTCTTTCCTCTGCCCATCATTAGAATTTCTATATAAGTACCTGGTAACTTCTGCAAATATGATTGAAAGTTTGTCCATGCTGCCTCATCCGCATCACAGATGAAATCCACAACAAACAAGTGTCTCATCCACATCCAAAAACCATTACATTGTGGCAACTGGCTTTAGTTCAGATAAATGTGGGCCTGATTAGAGCATGTACAACGCAGACGCTAAGGCATAGACGCTAGGAAAGAAATCCCACTCATTTTGGCAGTTGCCGTAAGAATCCTACCAGTTTTTGTACCGTCGATGCCTAAACAAGAGTCGGGCGCTTAGGAAATAGGCAGAGAATAGCTCCCCTAGCGTCGGACGCTTCAGCATGGAGGGGAATTGACTTTCTAAGCGCCTACTTAAACGCCTAGCAGTGTACATGCCCTTAAAATCCATATAAAACCCTCAGTTTCTTAGAGACGGCCCTGTTTTTGTTTCGAGTCTCCCAGGATTAATGTGGGATCGAATGAGCCTCCAATTGGCAAAATGTCCAAATTCAAACTTAAAGTAGCAACCGGTAACTGTCCTTGCACATTTTACATATCCAAACTAACAAGGGCAGTTACCTACAGCTGTAGCCTATCAGTAAACAAGAGTGCTAGAGGTAACAAGGCACATACATTTTCGAAAAGAGAAAACATCATTAGAGTAATGACATGTTGAACCATAAAAAAGACAGGGATATAACTCCTATGTGGACTTATTCTACCAAAACTAACATTGACTCTGATGTTTCATCCGTGCCAGATGATTCTTCCTGCTGGCTTTACGGTGTGGCCTGTGTTTCACAAAAGTAATTATGTAGTCGATGTAAGGCGGAATTCGGGATCTCCATGCCAACACATCAAACTTGTCTTCATCAGGAATTTCAACACCACTTCAGTAGTTCTTGCCATGACAGTTTTGGTAGCACACTTTTCCCACGGTCAACCTCCCTCAAATCATAAACCAGATAAGAACCTGACCACCCGCCGAGGACAATTTATTGAATTTAACGGGGAAATCCCTCTCGTAAAGGTCCTCACAGTTTACCCCCAAAGGAACAGTGTGTTCGTACTAGTTCTCTTACGGTCAATAATATGTTGCACCAAAATTTAGCATTAGGATTAACTCTTAATACCCCCCACCAGCTATATTAGCAGCAAGAAAAGATCCATGTAGCTCAGTAGCTAGCTGCATACCCAAACATGTCATTTTTGGGTGCTCATCAGGATCCATGTTTCCAAAGGCAAGTGCTGTGAAGAATCGTCAGGACCTATTGAACTGCAAAACTAGCGATATAATTTCTTCTACTTAGGTTTGCCAAATTAACATTTATGCTGATGCTTCCTGCGTGCCAAATGATTCTTCCTGCTGGCTTTATGACGTGGCTTCTGTTTCTCAAAAGTAATTATATAGTCACTGTAAGGTGGAATCCGGGATCTCCATGCCAACACATCAAATTTGTCTTCATCCGGAACTTCAACACCGCTAGTGACCAAAATCCTAGCTAGACGACTGTCAGCTGTTATGGATCACCTAGTTAGCCCATGTCAGAGCGCCTTTATCCAAAAGAGATCAATCCATGACAACTATGCTTATGTGCAAGGCCAGGCCAGATGGTGCAGGCAAAACAAAACCCCAGCCTTGTTCCTCAAACTTGATATAGAGAAGGCCTTCGACACTGTTTCATGGGAGTTTCTGCTAGAGGTGCTTGAGGCTCGAGGGTTTGGGCAAAAGTGGCGTGATTGGATTGCCAATTTATTACAAACGGCATCCACTAAGGTGTTGGTGAACGGTTGTCTCACAGATGAGATACAACATTGCCGGGGTTTGAGACAGGGTGACCCGCTCTCTCCCCTTCTGTTTGTCATCGTTATGGATGTCCTCGCCAAGATTGTGGCCACTTCAGATCAGCTGGGCCTTTTCACGCAGTTGGGTAGACACCCCATTCCACATCGTATATCATTATACGCGGACGACGTCGCAATGTTTATCAGCCCAAATCAACCTGATGTGGAGGTCACAAAGGGGATCTTGCAGCGCTTTGGGGCTGCGGCAGGCCTGCATGCCAACTTAAACAAGAGCTCGATCACACCTATCCAATGCCAAGAAGTTGACACAGATGCTTTGGCAGGAATGCTTGGATGTAAGGTTGCCCAATTCCCTTGTACTTATTTAGGTATGCCACTCTCGGACAAAAAGCTATGCAAGGGTGATTTCCAACCAGCCCTAGACAAATTGACAGGAAAGGCCAAGGGTTGGAAGCGCGGGCATTTTTCGATCGACGCACGGCTAATTCTGGTGAAACATGTGCTCTCTGCCATGGTTGTGTTCCAGCTGATAGCAATTGCAGCTCCGATTTGGCTGACCAAGGCAGTGGACAAGATAAGAAGAGGTTTCCTTTGGGCCCAAGATGAGATGGCACCGGGTGGCAAATGTCTGGTGAGCTGGAAATCTGTGTGTCGACCGCTGGAGATGGGAGGCCTGGGTCTACCGGACCTACAGGCGCGAGGTCTTGCCCTTCGTGTTAGATGGTTGTGGCAGGCTTGGAATGATGCAAACAAACCTTGGCAAGGGCTACCACTACCAATTGACAAGCGTGTGAGAGACCTCTTCAATGCCTCAGTCATCTTCCACCTGGGCAATGGCAAGGCCATCAAGTTCTGGACAGACCCTTGGCTCAATGGTGAGTGTCTGAAAAACGCTGCGCCGCTGCTGTTCGAGATCTGCACTCGACGTACTTTAACTGTCGTGCAAGCCCTACATGGCCATCGCTGGACACGGTTATTCCGGCACGAGCTAGAACCTGAAGCTCTCATCCAAGCAGTACAGCTATGGGAAACACTGCAGCAGGTCAATCTTCAACCAGACACGGACGATAGGGTCGGCTGGCGATGGACCGCAAATGGGAAATACACGGCACAAACAGCATACACGATCCAGTTTCAAGGGGCTCTGAGGACAAATTACAGAGCGATATGCTTGGCTGGCAGTCAAGGGGCGCTGCAACACGGCGGACGTTCTAGCAAAGAAGGGATGGCCTCATGAAGACAGTTGCGTCTTCTGCACCTGCACACCCGAGACTGCAAACCACCTCCTCGGTCACTGCCCTTTCATCGTCCAACTTTGGGTACAGCTGCTACCAGTAGCCGGTCGCCCACCATGCTTCCTTCCGCAGCAGAACCAACCACTCTTGGATTGGGTCACTCAAACAAGGCAGTATACCGAGAAGCATAAGAGGAAGGAATGGACAGCGGTGATGCAGCTGGTTTGGTGGTCGACATGGAAGGAAAGAAACGACCGCATTTTCAACCGTCACGCACGCAACATGACAGACATGAAGATGGACATCATCCAAGAGGCAATCTTATGGCGATCAGCTGGAAGATCAGGAGCAGCAAGTATGCTACAAAGACCTAGAGAGCCAGACTAGAGGCTCCAGCATTGTTGTAATTTAGTTTCTTCCTTTTTGTACATCTACCTGTACACCTTTTACTCCTCCTATTATTAATGAAACAGCAGACTGCTGCTCTTTCGTCAAAAAAAAAAACTTCAACACCGCTTAGTAGTTCTTGCCATGATAGTTTTGGCAGCTCACTTTGCCCAGGGCCAGCCTTCCTCAAATCATAAACCATATAGCCTTGAGCCTGACCGCCAGCTGAGTACAATTTAGTAAATCTAACGGGGAAATCTCTCTTGTAAAGGTTCTCACAGTTTACCCCAAAGGAACAGTGTGTACGCAATAATTCTCTTACTCTCAATAATATGTTGCACCAAAATTTAGCACTAGGATTAGCTCTTAATACCCCACCAACTATATTCGCAGAAAGAAAAGACCCATGTAGATCAGTAGCCAGTTGCATGCCCAAAGATGCCAGTTTTGGGTGCTCATCGGGGTCCATGCTTCCGAAGGCAAGTGACTTGAAGTAGTACCAGTACTCTTCTTGAGGCAAACACTTGATCCTGATGGGTTGAGCAGTCCCTAATTCTGCAATTTTCTCTACTTTGCCTATCACTATAACTTTAGTCCCATTACCTGGCAACATCTGCAGATATGACTGGAAGTATGTCCACGCTGCTTCATCCACATCCCAACTCAAATCAACAACAAACAAGCACTTCCCTAAGGCTGCCTTGCACACCACTGAAAATTCTCTGCTTTGTAGATCATCTCCTTTGAGGAAAAACATGTGGGAGAAACGATCACGCACCCTCTCATCCTTGCAAGCATGTTGCACGAGAGTTTTCTTTCCGATTATTGGTGGACCGATGATCGGAAGAATGCTAATATGTATGCAGTCATGGCTGTCATCGCATAGCATGAAGTTGATGACTTGCTCTTTCTCGATGTGGCGGCCAAACATACACTTATGGACATGTATAGATATGTACTGTATGGCTGACGAACAAGCTGAGGGCAGCTGCCGAGGAGGATGACAAACTCTCTCATATCAGCAGTCTTGGCTTCTAAACTTTCAAGAACACTTTTCAATTTTATTGTGCTCCCGGTACCAAATGCTACTGGTGTGTTCTTCATTATAGAAGCAAAACGAAGGCGCTTGGCAGTGTTAAAGGTACAAACGGCAAAGGATTGGCCCCGTTGACTCACCTCATCATCTTCGACACACTCTTGTCCAGAAGATTGGACCTTGAGCCTATCGAGCATGTAGTACCCAAGGTACACGCCCTCGATGAGTGTCTTGAGCTGCAGGAACATTCCTCGACTTGTGATGTGTCGGCCCTCTGCTTCCTCGACAACAGTGTTCATCCTGAGCAAGATGTGTTCTAGTCTTCGACGATCATCCTCCTCACATGTGTGCGCGACAAAATTTCGTGCTAGGAAAGAGATGAACCGGCTTACAAGATCACTTGCGACTGCGGAAATCAGAATCTCCATGCCAAACTGAGCTCTGCCCTCCACAGGAACAAGTGACCAAATGTTAGTTTGCAGATAAGAGAGACGCAAATTCAAAGATGGCAAATGAGGTCAAGAAAGACTGCAACCTACCAGAAATGTATGACAATTAGTCATCAACACATACCGGGTCAAGTTGAATTGGTCACACAAAGCATGTTAGTCAGAAGTGTGTAGAAGTTTCCTTTAATGAGGTTTCTATGCCACAGAGGACTCAAACCAGCAACAGAAAGTAACTGTACGTTACACACCCCATCCAACATTTAGGAGGTGCGCACACATACAGTGTATCAGTATAAAGAAAGGTAAAAGCTATAAGGTGGGCTATATATAATTTCTACGTGCATTACTGTTTACCAAATTAGCATTTATGCTGATGCTTTCTCAGGGCCAGAGGATATTTTTCTTTCTGACGCTAGGATGTGGTTTCTGCTTCTCATAAGTAACGACATAGTCTTCAACGCGATTACAACCACCCACCAGAGTACCTAACACCAGTAGCTCTTGTGATGTCAGGTTTGGAAGCTCACTTTCCACAGGGCCAGCCTCCCTAAAATCATATGTCAGGTATCCTTCAGCTTGACCACCCACAAGGCCACAATAAGATCGTCCGGGAGAAATGTGCTCGCGTACCAGCCCTCTTATGCTAGACAATATGCCATGCCAGAATTCCGCGTTCCGAATTCACTCTGAGCAGCTCGCCAAGTATGTCTGAGCCAAGAAACGATCTCTGTAGGAGTGTGGCTAGTTGCATGCCAAGAGATGCCAGTTTCGGATGTTCATCAGGATCCATGCTTCCAAAGGCAAGTGCCTTGAAGTAGTACCCGTACTCTTCTTGAGACAGACTCTTCATCCTGCTAGGTTGAACTGAGAAGTTTGCAACTTGCTCTGCTCTGCGTATCAGTAGAATTTTACTTCCAGCAGCCGGCACCTTCTGCAAATATGATCGGAAGTTTCTCCATGCCGTCTCTCCTCAACCCAACTGAAATAAAGAACAGGTAGGTATTTTCCTGAAACTGCGTTGTGGTCTAGTGCAAATTATACATTCCATAGATCATATCGTGGTAATACAAGTTACCGTATCTTTGAGCCAGGAATGAGATAAATCTGACAAGATAACCTGCGACAGCAGAAATCAGAACCTCCATACTGAGCTGAGATGAGAACACTCTAGGAGAGGTGATCAAATGGAAGTTGACTCGCAAAGAGTGACACAGTTCCAGAGGTGACATAACGGGGTTAATAAAGGCTACAGTCCGCCAGGAACATATGATAGTGATACTGGGATAGTGACTGGAAGCAGTTCGCACAGTTGAACACTCATACACCATACAAAGTATTTAATTCAGTTTTCTTATGTTTACCTTTTCATAAATATAACTGCAAAAAACATTGTGTTGCTTCTAAATATTAGGAATCCTCGAATTGATCCTAACTCAACAAATGGAGCAAATGCAATAGCCCAACCGCTATTATGTTTCCAAGGGTGTCACTTTCAGACAGTGATGTTTCTCTATTTTGTGCAGATGGGCGAAAAAGTATGTTACTCCTAGATGCTACAAATAAAATAATGACAACTAGGGTAAAACCATTTCGGGGTGAGCAAAAAACCATGGTCTTCATGAAACTTCTGCATCAACCGGCCTCTCTATGTCTTTCTCTCTATTTGCACAGGTTGACACCTGGTTCATTAGAGCAAAACAAACACCAAGATAAATCTCGAGAACATCTGCAGTAAAATCCACACATCTCATATGATCGACAAGAGAAAATTTCATTAGACCCCTGGCTACTTGACTCCATTTGTCACTGTAAGTTTTCCTACGATATATATTAGAACTTAGAAGCCAACAAGAATAACAAGAAATTAGAACTGAGATGGAAACCAAATAAGCTGGCTCACCAACCAAATAAGTTTTCCTCAAAACTCATTACTACAAACTCTTACAAGAAAAACTAAGAAGAACAACAGAAGCTCTTTTCTTTTCAGATTGGAGCCCAAACAGATACGGAGGTCAACGGCCTGGACTTCCAGCACAATGCAAGTCTACCCTTCTCGTGCACAACCCCAAACCCCCTATTGAACAACCCAACTAGCATCCTCGCCTGAGCAATATTACAGCCACTCAGCTCAGAAGCCCCAAACCTTTCCAAAACCCCAGGAGCATTGGCCTCTGTCACAGAACCATACTGGCCCACGAAGTCCTGTATCCGTGGCCCCACCATCTCCCTCTCCACAAGTGTCAGGCACACCCCCTGGTTAGCACCACTGAAGCAGCTCGCCAGTGACTCGAACACCGTGGTGAAGTGGTGCAATGCCTCGAAGAAGAAGTCTACAAAGGAGGTGTTACATAGAGACGCCTCCTTTCCGATTCTAACCAACTCCTCTTCTACGATGACCATTAACTTAGGCTGTAACATTTTAACACAGGCAGGTAGGAGTGTCCGTAACTCCCTCAGGGATTTGTAAGGCATGCTTGTTGTGTCGCACAAGAAGATCACTGAGTCTTTACAGATCTTGGAGAAGGCATGCAGGTCTTCATCACTGTGTATACAGAAAGAGCTGTACTGGAAGGGGAGGTTCAAGGACTCCGCAAACTCCGAGAGCCGCCGCGCAGATGCATGGTGAACGTCGTCTCTGCAGTCAGCATCTGTTATAATCACCGTGAGGTGGAATGATATGCCACCTTGACGGGCAAGATCTGACATGAGTGATGACCACTGGATGCCCTCACCGATGTTCAGGTCGACGACGTGCACATCTGTGTCGCCCTTGGTGGCGTCCAGGATGGCCTGATTGGCAGTGAAGTGCGCAAACTTGGCGAACGGCGACAGCTCTTGTATAATCTGTTGTGCCGACATTCTATCAGACGGCAGTGGCTCCAACGAAGAGCACCTGACGACTGCACTGGAGATCCGGGAACGCAGACCTTGGGCAAAGTGGTCGGCCAGGCGATCAAAAGTGCCGGCTGAGGTATTGTCAGGGATGCCAGGGAGGAGGCCGTCAAGCCTCGAGAACACTGCCGAGGCAAGTGTTAAATCCCCCGCCTCGACCGCCTCTGCACCAGTGAGAAGGAGATCAGTTAAACTGTTCTCCTCCATGAGCTCCTCTTGGATGGCCGCCAAGTTCCCACTCTCTTGGCCCAGAATCCTCTCATCACAATCGATGAACAATCCAACATCAGAAGAATCTTGATGATGCCAACCGCCAACATAATCATGGGCCATAGTGTCCAAGAACTCATTGTCCTGTTGCTGGTCAGTGCAATGATCAACATGGACGGTGGCATTCTCCTGGAGAACTACTTGAGGAGACCATAGGAAAAAACTACTATCTTCATGTGTGGGAAAGGAGAGAAGAGGGGAACAAGGATAAGACATGGTCTCCATTTTAGTGGCTATCTATGACAAGAATTGCATTGGTTCGTATGCATCACAGTGTGTCTTATATACACACCATGAGGAAGAAGAGCCAGTGAGGCAAGAGATTAGCAGCAGAGGAAAGAGAATGTGTGGGTCCTGCCTTTATGGCCGATGCACACTAAACTGTCCCGATATTGGAGCCTAATGCAACACGGATCGAACTTGAAGTGATTGGCTCTTGTGTAGCTATCCACCAACTTCACACCATACATACATACATACCACCCAAAACATCAATATAAAATTCAGAAACAAAGCATACGTCTGCAGTGTGTCATTTTGCTAGTCTGACCGAATGAAGCTGAAGGAACTGAGAATACGCTGATGGCATATTCCAAGAATGCTCTTGCTACGTGTCATCATCTTGTCAATTATTGGACTATGTGCCGTTGCTACTTCAAAGTTCCTACGGCCTGCACTCATGCGCCAATGGCAACGCAGAAAGGAGAAAAAATGCAGCCCTAGAAAAAAATCATAAGTTTAATCTTAATTTTTTGTGCCCAAGAAATGGTCTTCTATTACTATTTATCTCTTTACAAATGCATGTATCATTATATTCTGTCTGATTTTAAATATATGTTGAAGTTCAGTACTTCAACTCTATTCATGACCCTCCCACAAAAAGATAATATTTATGATCATTGACCAGCCCAAACCAAGTCAATTTTGGCATGCTAATGTGTGTCTAAATTGTAGCAGTGTAAAAAATTCATGAACTAACTTGCTCCCAGACTCGATTCTTTATTTGACACCAATCAATATCCATACAGCCCCTTGTTGTAAGTTCAATACAAATTATTGTGGATTGTTATGGAGTTATTAGATGTAGACAATAGAGTTGAACTGAAAAGGGACAAAGCTACTTGTCTCAAGGAGTAGAGCTGGTGCAAAGTGGAACTTACAGAGCACAAATGTGGGCCACGCAGATTTCTTGGTTCCAGGCTGTCTCTTGCTACTAATCTGAACATTTCTCCTGGCCTCCCTCCTGACGATTCCAAAATGATCATTTCCAGAAACCAGCAACATTGGGAAACTGTGGACGGAATCCAACGATGTACATACAGCTTTCCAATGACAAATTCAGAACTTCAGATACAAGTGCACAAATGGTGTGTTCTGGTGAGCTTTCAGCATTTTATGATTCTTTTTCTAGGGAGAGAGTATGATGATTCCACTGAGGTAAATAAATATTTGTCCTGCACAATGCTAAGATGTGTTTATTATTACAGGGCGAGGCTGGTGCCACCTGCACATTGTCAACAGCAAAATTGTGAATGCACTTGGTACAGGCATGGAATGTTGTCATGTACAACCAGAACAAGTGGGTATCAGAGTACAACTGTTAAGAGTTCAGAAAATGTGAAGTAAAAACTGTAATTACTTAAAAGAGGATCTTGGCAGCATGGTATTTTTTATCACAATTAGCAATACTACTCACTTCAAAACTGGATATATCAAGGGTAATAAAACATGTTTTAACAGAAGGAAGGAGAACACACTAATCTAAATTATTAGAGCATTTAAGTATCATATGCCCCTGTCCGACCCCAACAAGGTTTGGTCACAGTAGCCTCCAATTGGTTTCTTAAGAGTTGAGACTGACAGGAATGGCTGTAAGGTCCATTTTTTCAACCATAGGTGTGAGAGGTTACCATAAAAAGGATACATACCCTCTATCATTACATCAGATGAGTTAAAAACGGAAGGTAGATACCTAATTGTCATCATAATCATTGTTGGCAAGCACTGTGACTGGATAAGGAAAGAAACCATTAATAAAATAATTTAAAACATATTACATGTAAATACATTGACAGCATCAGTATTTGCCAAAAGATACATAACATATTAATTTTCTTTCTCTTGAACTACCCCTGAGTGAGGAATCCGAATATCCAATTATCATACTGACAATAGAGTTTCTCAGAAGAATTTGTCAACATTTCATTAATGTAATGCAGCCTAACTTCCGTCAAATAAGTGAAGGAAGAACAGTGGACAAAAATCAATAAGAATTCCACCAATCAAAGGCCTGCGAAGTTCGGTAGGTGAGAGGGGCATCTCACAGTGATGACTAAAGACAAGAAGCAGCAAAATAACCTGTTGTTTGTTCTGTAGCATCAGCTTGGTGGTCTCCTAATCCCCAGCTAGTTAGCAAGTCACTTAAAGTAGAATCCTTTGTCTATCAGTATATGTTTCCTAATAATAGCTATAGATAAACGATACACTATTGAGATGAATGACAAAGGAAAGTACCAACGAAGACATACTAACCCTGTATGGTATCTGTTTGTTTATCTGAACGAGAGGCAGCTAGAAGGTCCAATGCTGCAATTACGCAACAATGTCGAAGTAATGTAGTTTTGCCTCTGTAGCTGTGTGCTGTCTTCTTCTAAAGAGCATCTAGTACAAGAAGCTATACTCCCTTCCCTTCTAGGTGAAAGGGGAATTCAGATTAGCACGCACTTGTACTAATTTCTGTTTTGCTGCATTACTTGCTATCTATCAACTCACTTAGAATTACCATTCTGGTTCTGTCGGAACAATTCTCCATGTAGTGAAAACTATTACAGCACGGCCTGTGCAATATGCCGTATCCTCAAGACAGGATCACAAAGTCACAGTACAAGACAATCACTTTTCTAGAGGCTTGTGTATATTAACATAGTATTCACTTTCAACTGAGGTCAATATCCATTTACATCCTACCACATAGACCGCAATAAATTCAGGTTTGAATAAACTAGCAATACATCACATTTCAAGGGCGGCAATGCATGGTGAACTGATTTCTCTTTCAGAAGACTGAGACATTACTGGTATATGATTCATTAGAGTTCTAGTGCATCACCACGTATGTGAACAGAAACCATGTCCCCAAGACCCCAACTACAATAATGTCACCGCCGTGTGTGTGCGTCGTGCAGTCGTCCTAGAAAGCAGAACGACGAATTCCATGATTATCACATGCTAATTACCATGTTTTGCTTGTCCTAGGCCCTAACATACCAAAGCAAATAAGCACGGGAACCGCTAGAACCCAAAAATTCAGACATAGTGCATCTCGGCCGTCAGCATATAGTGTGAAAAGAATCCCAACTGTACAATAATCTTTGCCTCGGAAGCTCGTGTGCCGTGTGCGCCAAATTGGCATGATTTGCACCAGCCATTGCAGAATCGCGCGCTGATACGAGAAGTACACATGAAATCTCTGCACCTTCCATGTGCGGGCCGCATCACACCACCTTGTGACGCGAGCACACGCGACAGCGGGAGCGGGAGGATCAGTGCGAGCGCACGCGGAGGGTTGGGAAGATAGTAGGTGGCGGCGTGGGCGTACCTGCCTCGGAAATGGTTGGTGGTCGGCTGACTCGGCACCGCGTCGGAGGGAGCGGGAGGCTCGGAGATAGAAGCGCGGGGAGTTGGACGGGATTTCCTCGGTCGATCGTTCCGCTGCTCCGGCTCCGGTTTTGGCTTCAGCGCCGCCGCGACGGACGGAGACGGAGAGGGTGACACGCGCCGATGCGTCAGTGCGCTGGGAAGCGCGCGGATGCGATATCCTCGGTCGATCGCTCCGCTATTCCGGCTCTGGTTTCAGCTTCAGCGCCGCCGCTACGGACGGAGACAGCCCCGAGTGCGCCGGAGACGAAGAGGGTGACACGCGTCGCTGAGATGGCCTTTTTCTTACTTTGCCGATTTTCTTATGGTTTGTGAAATCCGTTGGGCTTTGCTATCTAACACGTAGCCGGGTTAAGCGAGAGAGCGGCACGCGGCCCATATTTGCGTTACAACAGTCCCACCTATTTCACGTCCGCGGCGAGCCCGGCCCAAGCTGCCGCACTCGATTAAAAAAAAAAAAAATGAGACCAGCCAGGACTAACCCTTGGCGGTTTTATATTAAGCTTTCAGCGCACAGAAGTGCCATCGGTGAGTACGCACCCGCCAGCGAGCGCTGGGGCTCGAACTCGTGCGGTCGGGCATCACAGGTATCAACACCCGGTAGCCATCCGGGTCAAGCCTCGGTTTGAGACCAAAGCTAGAACCTTCCTTCTTGCGACAAACTTTAACCACAACAAAAAAAAATGAAGTTTTTAACCACAACAATTAGTATGGTGTCTCCGTGCAATGTTACTTACCACTCCAAATATGGCAGAAAAGGGGGTAAATGGGATGGTACCATAATCTCAAGCGGATGGGTGAACGCACATCAACTTCCGGCGTACGACCTCCTGTCATCAAGCGACTGAGGGAGCCAGCAGCTTGGATTTCACGGAATTACGACGAATATGAACTTCCACACATTCTGCTGCCATCAGTTGATAGAAACCACCTGTAACAATCTACGGGCGTACCACAAGGTTATGGATCAGCAGCCAGAAACCACAAGAGTTCCAAACTTCCAACCATAAACCATTTCATAAACCACAACATTTTTACACAGGGTGACAACTACAGGCAACATGTTAAGCATTGTTGTTCAGACTTCAGGCTAAGGCATGCATGACCGCGAAAAGGAAACCCAAAGAGATGATCCGTCGGGATACAAGGATGAATTTTCTTGATTAATGGTACAAAGAACAGCTAGCTACCCTACGAATGATTCATGTGCATACGGTATACATCAGTTATCTTTACAGCTACCGAGTTTTGGTCGGTATGAGGCTTTGAGGTTGCCTAGGGTCCTCCTCACATGAAATCCATGGAGTCGCTTAGGGACTGACCACTCAGCGACTGGCCTCCAACTGAAGAGTTCTGGGGATGGTTTTGGTGCTGGTGCTGTTGCTGCTGCTGATGGCGGCCTTGCTGACCACCTAGGTAGTGTATCTGCTGCTGATGTTGCTGCTGTTGTGAGAAATAGTTCGACATTTGGTGCTGATGTTGTAGTCCTCCGTTGAAGGAGTTGCCGTTCATGCTTGGAACTTGACCTGCCGCTATCTTAAGCCGCTGGACTTCTTCTCTCAGGGCATCATTCAAAGCTGCATGAAACAGATTTATTGTCATGAGGTGACTTATTGGTCATCAGTTGACCTCAGATGCCTTACATATTCATCGAATAGGAAATCTTTTGTTCTAAGCCTACATTAAAACGACTATAACAAACTTCGAAAACAAGACTAGGACATACCATCTCGAAGTTTGGCTTGTTCTTCCATGGACTGCAACCGGAGTTTGAGCTCTCTGTTCTCGACAGTTAAACCAGAAGTGTCCCTCTGGATTACAAAAGAAATTTAATACCAGAAACAGATAGGATAAATGCAACAGAACATAGCATTGGATATGACACATTGACATTCACAGACAGAGCCTGACAAGCAATCATAAGTGCAATTGCCAGTTAAGTATAGTTTTGAATTAGTTTTAGTGAGAACATAGCATTACCAACAGGTACAAAATTATCTAACTTCACAAGAAAAAATCTAGTATTTAATCTGGATTAAGTTATACTAAATTTCTTTCACTTCCTTATTCCTTTTTCCAGCGTAAAGTAGACATTCAGCACTGTCCAAGCTTCCTGGAGAAAAAAAGATAAACTTCTCTTACTATCCTACCCACCTACCAAGCCAAAGCTTCACCCTAACACCAGCCATTTGGTTCCAACATTTTCAACAAACAATCTTTCAAGTAAAGCATCACTACCCCTGTTTTTGACATGACTGACCAGTCAAGCAGAGAGGCGCCTGCATTTATCACACATACTTTGTGTGCAATTAATAATGTTGTAGTCACATCAACTACAGGGTCAGCTTATTATGCTCCAGAGCATTCAGTTGGACGTACATATTCTCTAAGTTTCCCTTGATACTATGAAGTATGAACTGCAATCGTTGTGTAACTAGACACTGGCAGTTAGCTATTCAAGAGCTATACAAGAGATCCATTACAAGCTCATGTAAAATACACTGGGTTTACACATAGAAAAATATATGATTCACGATATTTTTTATACATTGTCATTAAACAGCAAATCAAACTTGTAAAGCTATCCTACTCCAAGGAAGTTTTCTCCAAATACTCAGGTTGTTTGTAGCTTCAGCTTAGCATGGAAGAGTTTTATAGCGTACGGAATAGTTATGATAGAACTGATACACTACAGATTCACTAAAGGTGGGTGGATGCATCTAAAGAACTAAAACAAGCGAAAGTGAGAAAGCAAATAAAATGAATTTGATAACTTAATGGTGAGTCCTCGGTGAGACGGGAAGTAAAATTTGCAGTCTCAAAATGGCAAACGGCGACATGTAAAAACTAACTTCTACCAAATGGATACTTAATCCGACTAAGATCATGTCATCCACTATGCTTGAACAATCAATTATCATTTATCAAAAGCACTACCAACTTGATACCAAGAAAAGAGCCAAGTGGTAGGAAACGTAGAACAGAACTGTCACAGAATATCAGATGGGAATGATAAAACAGAAAGGAAATGCATCCTATCTTACCAAAAAGTATGGAATCCAAGATATTCTGTGACCCAACAATATCAGAAAATGGAAATGGACAGTATTGAAGTGTAATTTTACAAAAATCCATTGATAGAATAAACAAAGTGAATATCCGCATTAACTCTTAAGGAGAGAAACTGGCTGCTGACTTTAAAGAAATGCTCATAGCAATGTCAACAACTCTAGTGATGAGAACGGTTTAGAAAGCCAAGTTACATGAGGGGAACAGATAAGCTAAGCTAATGAAATATATATTATTTGGAAGATAATTAAATACAATTATAACGGGTCACAAGAAGTTGTAAGTAAAAGCAATCATTTGTTTATCCTGGTTGCTTATGTCAGAACGCAAGCTTTGAGTTAGTCTTTTAAGTTTGTACAAGCTACCAATGCATTTGCCACACCTGTCCAGCACCATAAGCAGAGCAAAGCAACCAACAAATGTAGAGTATCAATCAGATAGAATATCGGGCTATCAGCTTCACCTTTATTGAAGTTAAACATAGTCAAATATTATGGTTGGCTCAAACAATCATACTAGTACCACCGAGTACAGAGAACGCAAGCAATTATATACACCTGAAGAAGCGTGAGCTGCGCGGAGAGCGTGGTCGCCTCTGTCTGCAGCGTCTGCACCTTCTTCTCCAGCTCGCCAGTGTACTTGATCTTCCTCTCCTTGGACCTCGCAGCCGACACCCTGTTCGCCAGAATCCTGCACATCCATCACCAAGAATGAAGAAACCGGACCTAAAATACAACTCGACTGAGCCAGCGGAAACCCTAGAAATCAAAATTAGGCAGCGCTAGCAAGGAGACAGATCTCAACAACGCAGGGCAGTAGAACGAGTAGCGAGCTGCCTTTGGATCTGTTAAGCTTAGCAGGAGGGATAAAGTGAAGGGTGGGAAACTGAAGAGGGCCTCACCTCTTTGCGCGTTTGGGGTCGAGGAGCGCGAGCTCCGCGAGCCTGTCGGCGGGAATGGCCTTCTTGGCGTAGTCCGGCAGCCCGCCGGAGAGCGCGGACTCGCCCTCGGACGGCGAGCTCGCTCCATCCATGGAGCCGCTCCTCTTATGCCCGGCCCCGCAGCCTCCTCCTCCTCCCTGCAGCGTGAGGCCGTCGAAGAAGGCGGCGTCGAGGGATAGGCTCCTCATGTGCGCACCACCCCCGCCGGGCGGCCTCGGCGCCGGCGACGGGGGCGCGGCAGCCCCTTGCGGCGGCAGCGGCGGGGGATGCGAGGCATGGTTGGAGGAGACGGCGGGGGAGTCGTCGGAGAGAGAGGGGAAGTCGATGTCGGAGAAGGAGAAGTCGCTGTCCGGGTCGAGCAGCAGGTCCGTGTCGGGGAAGCGGATGAAGGTCTCGGAGTGGGCTCGCCGGTGGCCGCGCGGCGGGGCCCCGAAGCCTCCCGCGGAGGAAGGCGCCGGCGGCGGGAAGCGCGGGTCCATCGCGGGGGTCAAGCTCCGGTCTAGGGCGGCGCCGGAGGAGGAGGAGGAGTAGATGCGGGTAGGTGTGTGCGTCGGGAGAGCTCGGTGTGGGAGCAGCGGTACAAGAGTCAAAAGAGGAAGGAGGGCGGAGGCTGCGGGGCCAGCCTCCGCGTGGACCCGGTGCACACGCCCGATGCTGCAAGCACGAATCACGAGGCGGGGTTCGTAGGTAAAAGTGGCATACGGTTTGGTGCGGTGGGTGCACGGACGGAGAGGAATATCCGGCGATGGAAATGGCAGTAATTCCTCTCTGTGGGTACGCAGGATTGACGGGACCCGGTCCATGATGGTGCAGCTGGAGAGCGCGAATGTCTTATTGCTACCGACGGCGCGATGTGTCTCTGGTGCATGAGGCCGGTGTACGGGAAAGAATGGTCGTGGGACGGCGATGAGGGGCGAAACCGTAATTCCAACGGTGGCCTGGCCGTGGAGGAAACGCCGCGTGGTTTCGAGAAAAAAGAGCACCCTGTCGCTGTGCGGTCGCTGTTTGGCTGTCTGGTGTACTTTACTTGAAAATTAATGACATGTGGGCCCGAGATACTTAGGGACCCAGTGGTGTACGTGGCGTTCTTACTTCTTAGTCCCTATGGGGTGAAACTCACTCGGCCTTAGGTTTTGCTTTACAAAATTTTCTACTATGTTATTTACAAATGTGAAATCTATCTAGAAACTGAACCCTATTTTATGTATGGTATCATTTTTTTAAGAAGGGCTGAATCTAAACTGAACCCTATTTTATGTATGGTATCATTTTTTTACAACGTCATCGAGTTCGTCGTCTTGGACGAAACCAGTTTGGGCAAGGTCATTGCGTGATGATGAGCTGAGGTTGATGACGATACTCTGATGTGGCTCCGCGGCCTGGAGGAAGAAGATCTGGCGGAGTAAAAAAAAACTCTGACGCGCGAAGTGGACCCTTTGCCAGAAGAAGCAACGACGCTATCTCGTCGCTGATGCTCTTCGTCGGTTGAGACTTCAATGGAGAGCCCGATATCTGCATATCACATCGCCTTCATTTGGTCGCTTCAACCACAGTCAAGATCTAGTCGAATCACCCGATCAATATCAACCGTGAGATTATTTAGAAGAGGGAAAGTCGGAGCATAACCACGTGGGTCGTTTTCGTCCTCTAGAGCGCGACCAACACCACCAACCATCAACCGGCGCTCGCAAGCCACGACAATGTCCTTCGCCGTGACATAACGCCTTTCGCCATGTAAGCTCTACTAGTACTAGCATACATAGGAGGCGACCTCCCCCTTTATCTCGTCGTCGAATGGCAGCTAGGAAGGAAGTATACTCTCAAGAGAGGGAACAAAGCAAGAGGAGAAGGGGGCAAGAGAATTCCTATGCCCTGCATGTTATCATCATCGTGTAGCATTGAATTGTACTCCCTCCGTTCCAAATTAATTGACTCAGTTTTAGTACAACTAAAACTGAGTCAATTAATTTGGAACGGAGGGAGTATATGTTTAGATGTATTGGGATTTTTACACACACAAAAGTGACACAAATTTAGTGAAAACCAACTGGTTCAAAAAATGCAACTTGAAATAAGCAAATCTTAATCGACCTAGAATTAGCACGACCATTTTTCAATTTGTTTTGAGTAGTCACCGACCGAAGCCAACTAATGACTAGGTGATTTTTTAGAATAAAAGGGCTACGCCCTGATTTTATATAAAGAAACCAATTTTTGCTACAAGGTCATCCTCAACGCAAAACCACCACCTAAGAAACAGTACTGTTAAAAGGGACTAACTAAAACCGAAAAAGCAAAGGTTCAACCACAAACATGAAAGACTTTGTGGAAGGGAAGGGAAGTGGAGGAGAGGCACAGACAAACAAACTAGCTAATCTACCCAACTCATCTCTTTCCCCTTTTTTCCCTCCCTTTTTTAACTTGTGTTATGTTCTTGCGCTGCCCATCTTCTCTAGTTTATTTGTGGTTCTTCTACATATTCAAATTTTGTCTTGGTACCCAAGATGCCCATCTTCTTCTTGCTCCAAACACCTCCATTGCCACCACTCTCCAGGAGCTTAACGAAATATATGAGTTTGTCATTCTCTCCCTGTTTCACCTACAATAAAGCCCACCATTTTACCCAATAGCAAATTTTCAGGATTACAACATACGGCTCAACAGGCCACTTGTGATCAAAACAGGCAGAGTTTCTAGTTTTTCAAATGCCCCAAAGAACAACAACTATCCCCACCGAAAGTAAATTCCTAGATTTTTACGTTGTCCCAGCCAGATAGAAATAACATGATCAGCAGATGAAATTTTGCAGTTGATACCAAATGTGCAGCTAATCACATTCCAAACATATCTAGCTAAATATCTAGCTAAAGGGCATTCAAAAAACAGATGATTTATGGTTTCTTTCTTCCCACAAAACAAGCATCCTTCCTCACAATCTCCCCACTATGTGCTTCAGAACATCTCTAGTTAAAATGCTACCTTTCAGCACCAACCAGATGAATGTTTTAATTTTTACAGGAATTTTCACTTTCCACAAGTATTTATAGGGCACCAATCTACTAATTTGCATAGCAGAATCGAAGGATTTAACAGTGGAGACCCCAGATTCAGTGAGTTTCCAAACTAGTTTATCAGGATTATCTGTTAGCACCACACCCTCTAAGAGCACCTCTAACAGAGCCCTTAAACAGGGTGAAAACCTCAAAACTCCGGCCACTTTACGGGCCGAGGTCAAAGTTTGGGCCATAGCAGAGCCCGTAAACGTCGGGCGGCCCGTAAAGTGGATAAGGGCGCCCGTAGCTGGGAACCACCGAACGGTATTTATGCTGGATTCGACACATTTCGCAGTTCCAAACCCTTATCCCCACCGCCGCCGACGAGAAATCCGCCGCGCGCCACTTTCGATTCCGACGAGCAATCCCACGCCGCCGACGTAGATTCACCACCCTCGCCTCCGTAGGATGGCCCGCAAGTGCGAGCACTCTCCACCGCTGCCCGGCAGCGACCGATTTGGCGGCGATTTCTCGACGAGAGGCGCAAGCAACTCGTCCGCAGCGACGCCGTGCTGAAGCGGCTTGCACACAAGTGGAGCAACGACGGCCGCCCGGTCCCGCCGTCGTGCTTCGTCCGCGAGGTGGAGGAGTTCGACCGGGTTCGCTGGAAGCACGAGCTCGAGCGCCGCCTCTGCGCGCAGCGCAATGACGGCGGGGGAAGCTCAAGCGGCGGCGGGAGCAGCTCCACCGCGCCTCCTGTTCTTCCTCCGCCGGAAGAGGACGACCCGGCTGCCTTCGGGCCCTCCGTGGTGGTGGAGGACTTCGTCCCCGACAAGATGGTCGACTCCATCACCGCCCTCGTCATGCTCCGTTCCGTGCGGGAGGCGGAGGAGAAGAAGGCGCAGGCCGACCGCGACGAGGAGATCGACCAGATCCTCCTCCACCAGGGGCTCGAGGCAGACCGCCTCGCCGCGGAGAAGAAGGCCTACTGGGAGGCCGACGCGGAGGACGTCGTCGACCTCGTCGCCGCGCACCTGAGGCTCCGGTGAGCCGAATTTTGGTAGTACGGTTAGGGCGGCGACGAGAGGAGTAGTTTTAGCTTTTGGTTAGTATAGTATTATGTAAATTATGCAAGAATCAGTGGTGTACGCAGTTTATTGGTGAAAAACAACCGTTTGTTCTCGCCAAAATTATAAAATTTGCAGTTTCGTTTTAACGTTTCTGCTATGCGCCGCTCTTCATTCAGAGTAGAATTGCCAAAAAAGGTGAGCTGTAAATTTTGTTTGAGGTTCCATGATACACACGGTGGTGTTGTTGGGAAACCCCAAGAGGAAGTTATGATGAGTGCAGCGGCAAGTCTTCTCTCAGTTATGAAACCAAGGTTATCGAACCAGTAGAAGATGAAGAACACGTCTGAAGGTTGTCGGTGGCGAATTTGGCACGGCGCAACACCAAAGGATTCGGCGCCAACGTGGAACCTGCATACAACACAATCAAAGTACTTTGCCCCAACGAAACAGTGAAGTTGTCAATCTCACCGGTTTGCTGTAACAAAGGATTAAACGTATGTGTGGAAGATGATGTTTGTTTGCAGAGAATGAAAGAAAGCAGTTTGCAGTTGGTTGTATTATCAGTTTAAATAAAAGGACCGGAGTACACAGTTCACTAGTGGTGTCTCCATAAATAATAATAATTGCATACATGTGGGTAAACAAATTACAGCTGGGCAATTGACAGAATAAAGAGCTGCATAATGATGCATATACTAATATCATGATGTCTAGTATGAGATTCATTTGGGCATTACAACAATATACATAGACCGTTCCAACCGCATCTATGACTAATAATCCACATTTCGGTTAGCGTCCGCACCCCTTTCAGTATTAAGTTGCAAGCAACAGATTATTGCATTAGGCAAAGTGTGTAATGTAAGTAATACAATTATCCTTAGACAAAGTACTACTGTTTTATCCCTAGTAGCAACAGTACATCTACAATCTTAGATCTTGCTGTCACTACCCCAGATTAAATAGAGACATGAACCCACTATCGAGCATAAATACTCCCTCTTGGAGTCACAAGCATCTACTTGGCCAGAGCATCTACTAGCAACGGAGAGCATGCAAGATCATAAACAACACACAACATGATATATTATGAAGCAAATGACATAGTATTCAATATCCATCGGATCCCAGCAAACACAACATGTAGCATTACATAAAGATGATCTTGATCATGATAGGCAGCTCACAAGATCTAAACATGATGGCACAATAGGAGAAGACAACCATCTAGCTACTGCTATGGACCCGTAGTCCAAGGATGAACTACTCACGCATCAGTCCGGAGGCGGGCATGGTGATGTGATACCTCCGGTGATGATTCCCCTCTCCGGCAGGGTGCCGGGAAGAGCTTCTGAACCCTCCCGAACTAGGGTTGACGACGGCGGCGGCTCCGTAATGTTTCGTGGAAAAGTGTTCGGGTCTTAGGTCTTATATTGTCGGGGGCTTTAAGTAAGCGAAAGGGCGAAGGCGGTGGAGGGCCGAGGCCCCGTCATCAGGTGCTGGCGCGGCCAGAAGTGGGGCCGCGCCGGCACCTCATCTGGGGGCCTCGTGGCCCCTCTCCGTTAGCTCTCCGGTGTTCTGGAACCTCGCGTAAAAAATAGGGACTTTGGTATTAATTTCGTCCAATTCCGAGAATATTTACTTAAGTGGTTTTCTGAAACCAAAAACAGCAGAAAACAGGGAACTGGCACTGTGGCATCTTGTTAATAGGTTAGTCCCAGAAAATGCATAAAACAATGCAAAGTGTATATAAAACATGTAGCAATTGGTATAATATAAGCATGGAACATAAGAAATTATAGATACGTTTGAGACGTATCAAGCATCCCCAAGCTTAGTTCTACTCGTACTCGAGTAGGTAAAACGATAACAAGAATAATTTCTGAAGTGACATGCTTTCACACAATCTTGATCATATAATAATGTAATGCATGTAAACTGAGATCAAATGAATAAAAGTTGTAGTTTATATTGATATCAAATAAGTAATGAATAAACAAGTAGGAAGAACAAAGCAAAACTTTCAATGAATTAGTACTAGAGAACAATCAACCGTGCAAATTAGATATTAAAGATGATTTAAGCTTCAAGAATAACAATATAATCATCTAATGAATCAAACACTCACGACAACTTTGTGAAAAGATCAAGTCAAGCAATAACAATATGCACATAGAAGATCATCTCTCTATTTGTTCACTCAAAAACAAGCAAGTGTTCAGCGTTGGTTCCTGGCACCAGGATGTTGTGGCTAAAATAATAATAAGGGGGGTTTGGAAGGCCAACGGAAGAAAGTCTCACACAGCTGAAAGTGATCATTAGACAAGAGGAAGTCTTACAATCGAAGCTATGCAAGGAGTAGTGATTGCCACACAACGGATGCACATAGAGCTATAAGTGTATGAATACTCTCCAATGGAACTAGTGGGGGTGCATCTAACTTGCTTGCTCATGAAGACCTAGAGCACTTTTGAATAGGCTCATCATTGGAATATACAAGCCAAGTTCTATAATGTAAAGTTCCCCACATAGTTGCTATAACATGAGCACAAATGATAACTATGAATATTACAGGTGCTATAAGGAGTAGGCTCATCATTGAAAACTCTCTCATATGGAGCAAAGGTGCTAAACATGAGCACAAATGATAACTATGAATATTACAGGTGCTATAACATGAGCACAAGTGTGGATAAAGAGTAGTAATGTTGCCCCCTTTTTATTCTTTTTTTTTGTATTTTTCTGTTTCTCTTTTCGATGGCCTCCATGGCTCTTTTCACTTTTAGGGGCAAACATTCTAATATGACAACACACTTTTGATACAAGGACCTCATAAGGAATAAAACATAATGTATGAAACGATGCCTCTGCCAGTGTAGCAGGATATGCAATGATCTAGCGTAAATGGGTAAAACCACACATCAGCTATATAGAATCATGCAAAGCAATATATAAATGACAACAAGTCATGTAATGTAAGATGAAAGTTGCATGGCAATATATCTCGGAACAGCTATGGAAATGCTGTAGTAGGTAGGTATGGTGGATGTTTTGAGGAAGATATTTGGCTTATATGTAGGAGAACATGATGAAGATCTCCCACGAGTTTTGGATGTACCCGCGAAGTATGCACCAACTCTCAATGTGAGAAAGTGCAATGCAAAGTACCGAAGAGGCTAGCAAATATGGTGGTGGAAGTGCCATGAAAACCGCAGCTTTAGAACTCACAAGCAAAAAGATTCCAACTAGAAATATGATCTTACAAGGCATAATGAAAATCACTCCATGAGGGACTGTGGCAAATGAACAAGTCACTGTTGGGACCCCGACCGTAGCGCATAACACAAAGTCATTACGGTTGTTTTTAATATTATAAGTCATATATCATTATGCTATCAACTGGATATTTTAGTGTGGCACAGCTTCAAGTTTTCTAGACCAACCATTAATCATTCCACTTTACTAAACCATCATGTTTTACCATTAAGCATATTAATATATCAAAACAACATCAATGATTCAAGTGACACAATTTAATTATCTACAAGATTATGTATCATTTCATCATACCGTCTACCACATTTAACATTTTCTGTTCTTAACCAAACACCAATCAACTTATCTAAAAATAAACTCTCAAAGTATTTATCAATGAGATGTTAGAGTATAACATATGAGAACTAACAGCTCTGAACAAGAGGTGCATGAAAAACAAGAGCTGAAAGTATTGCAGTAGCTATAGAAGAATACTCAACAAGTATAATTGAAAAATAGGAGTATTCAAATGAAAAAGCGGAGCGTGTCTCTCTCCCACACAAGAATGTTAGGATCCATTTTATTCAAAAACAAAATAACAAAAGCAAAAATAAAAACAAACAGATGCTCCAAGTAAAGCACATAAGATGTGGCGAAATTAAAATATAGTTTCACTAGAGATAACCTGATAAGTTGTTGATGAAGAAGGGGATGCCTTGGGCATCCCCAAGCTTTGACGCTTGAGTCTTCTTGAAATATGCTTGGGTGACCCACGGGGGCATCCCAAGCTTAGCTCTTTCATCTTCTTGATCACATCATATCATCCTCTCTCTTGATCCTTGAAAACTTTCTCCACACCAAACGCAAAGTAAACTTCATTAGAGGGTTAGTGCATAATAAAAAATTCTCATATTCTGTATGGAGACAATCATTATCATGTTACTGGACATTAGCTACAGCCGCTGGAATTTTATGGAACAAAAAGATCCATTCAAAAACAGCAAAAGAACCAATGCAAAATAAATGGCAGAATCTGTCAAAAACAGAACAGTCCGTAAAGACGAATTTTTTCGAGGCACTTAACTTGCTCAAATCAGAAAACTCAAAACTAATGAAAGTTGCGTACATATATGAGGATCACGCTCAGAAAATATCAGGTCATTCCGACGTTTCTGTAAAGAGTTATGAATTTAACGGTGAACAGCAAAAAAACTGTTACTGCGCAGGAATCCAATTCTAGCATCAACTTTCTACTAGAGTCTTAACTTGGCACAACTATGCAATAAAGTAAAGATACAAAGGAATTGCTACAGAGTTAGGCATGTTCCTTTACTCAAGAAAATAAAATAACAGAAATAAAAACTGGGTTGTCTCTCATAAGCGCTTTTCTTTAACGCCTTTCAGCTAGGCACAGAAAGCAAAACTCAAGTATTTCCAAGAGAAGAAGCATCCAAATCAATAATTTCTTTTAAAACATGGCTTGTTCCATTAGGTACTTTAGGTATCCATGAAGATGTACTAACAGGTTTATCAATGTTACGCACGTTGGGGGGTTTGGGTTTAGGTACCTTAGGGATATAAATGAATTTCTGCTCTTTTCCCACAAAAGCCTTTTCTTTCTTAGTTTTGAGATAGGAAAAAGTTGAACTTAAAGTTTCCATAGCTTCCTCTAACTCACCAATCCTATTGTTTTGAGTATCATGGGTGTTGCTAACTTCTAAAACAATGATTCTATCATTAATATACTCTATTGATTCATTAACCTTGCTAGCATTATCAATGAAGTTTGCTAAATTTCCCTCCATAGAGTCCAATTTTTTAATAACATATTCAAGAGTGATCTCAGTTTTAATATCTTTAGTAGGTGATTGTGATCCTACCAAACTTTCAATTAAATTGCAAGTTTCCAAAGCAGGAGTACCCAGAAAGTTACCTCCTGTAAGAGTGTCAAGAACGTACCTATAACAACTAGTGATACCAACATAAAAATTTCTAAGAAGTATTAAGGTGGAATATTTCTTAGTGCACCTATGATGAGCATCATTTATCCTATACCAAGCATCTTTCAAATTCTCTCCTCCTTGTTGCCTAAACGAACGTACTTCAACTTCAGGACTTCCCATTTTAGCAATATTAAGGCAAAACCGAAATATAAATATTAATGCAAGTAACTAAATTTTTTTGTTTTTGATATTTAATAGCAAACTAAACAGGAAATAAAATTTAACTA
Organism: Poa annua; assembly: GCA_026929855.1. Taxonomy (NCBI): domain Eukaryota; kingdom Viridiplantae; phylum Streptophyta; class Magnoliopsida; order Poales; family Poaceae; genus Poa; species Poa annua. The sequence goes on from CM049434.1 coordinate 46,511,422, forward strand.
AGCAAGACAAAAACAAAGTAAAGAGATTGGGAAGTGAGAGACTCCCCTTGCAGATGTGCTTCAGCTCCCCGGCAACGGCGCCAGAAAACTTTGCTCGATACACACGTTGGTGTTGTTGGGAAACCCCAAGAGGAAGGTCTGATGAGTGCAGCGGCAAGTCTTCTCTCAGTTATGAAACCAAGGTTATCGAAACAGTAGGAGATGAAGAACACGTCTGAAGGTTGTCGGTGGCGAAATTGGCACGGCACAACACCAAAGGATTCGGCGCCAACGTGGAACCTGCACACAACACAATCAAAGTACTTTGCCCCAACGAAACAGTGAGGTTGTCAATCTCACCGGCTTGCTGTAACAAAGGATTAAACGTATGTGTGGAAGATGATGTTTGTTTGCAGAGAATGAAAAAAAGCAGTTTGCAGTTGGTTGTATTATCAGTTTAAAGAAAAGGACCGGGGTCCGCAGTTCACTAGTGGTGTCTCTCCATAAATAATAATAATAGCATACATGTGGGTAAACAAATTACAGCTGGGCAATTGACAGAATAAAGAGCTGCATAATGATGCATATACTAATGTCATGATGTCTAGTATGAGATTCATTTGGGCATTACAACAATATACATAGACCGTTCCAACCGCATCTATGATTAATAATCCACCTTCCGGTTAGCGTCCGCACCCCTTTCAGTATTAAGTTGCAAGCAACAGATTATTGCATTAGGCAAAGTGTGTAATGTAAGTAATACAATTATCCTTAGACAAAGTACTACTGTTTTATCCCTAATAGAACCAGTACATCTACAATCTTAGAACTTGCTGTCACTACCCCAGATTAAATAGAGACATGAACCCACTATCGAGTATAAATACTCACTCTTGCAGTCATAAGCATGTACTTGGCCAGAGCATCTACTAGCAACAGAGAGCATGCAAGATCATAAACAACACACAACATGATATATTATGAAGCAAATGACATAGTTTTCAATATCCATCGGATCCCAGCAAACACAACATGTAGCATTACATAAAGATGGTCTTGATTATGATAGGCAGCTCACAAGATCTAAACATGATGGCATAATAGGAGAAGACAACCATCTAGCTACTGCTATGTACCCGTAGTACAAGGACGAACTACTCACGCATCAGTCCGGAGGCGGGCATGGTGATGTGATACCTCCGGTGATGATTCCCCTCTCCGGCAGGGTGCCGAGAAGAGCTTCTGAACCCTCCCGAACTAGGGTTGACGACGGCGGCGGCTCCATAATGTTTCGTGGAAAAGTGTTCGGGTCTTAGGTCTTGTATTGTCGGGGGCTTTAAGTGGGCGAAAGGGCGAAGGCGGTGGAGGGCCGAGGCCCCGTCATCAGGTGCTGGCGGGGCCAGAAGTGGCGCCGCGCCGGCACCTCATCTGGGGGCCTCGTGGCCCCTCTCCGTTAGCTCTCCGGTGTTCTGGAACCTACCGTGAAAAATAGGGACTTTGGTATTAATTTCGTCCAATTCCGAGAATATTTCCTTAAGTGGTTTTCTGAAACCAAAAACAGCAGAAAACAGGGAACTGGCACTGTGGCATCTTGTTAATAGGTTAGTCCCAGAAAATGCATAAAACAATGCAAAGTGTATATAAAACATGTAGCAATTGGTATAATATAAGCATGGAACATAAGAAATTATAGATACGTTTGAGACGTATCATTCCACGTTTAAGAGCTCTGTTAGAGATGCTCTAACAACTCTCCCAATTGTCTCCATTGTTCCCCTAATTGCAAATGACTAGGTGATGCCATACTTTACTCTCTTTTCTCTGATGTTTGCAAATGAAATTTCACCTAACCACAAAATTCACAAGGAACTTTATAAATTAACGTCTTCTCATGGTTAGCATATGTCAAACAACTTGGGGAAATGTCGATATCATCGTTATTCATTTCTCTCGTAAAACATATTAGGTAACTTAGCGCGGCCATGCCGCGCCCGTGATGTAAAGAAAATTTCGTCTAGTAAATAAAATTCAAATTAGGTAGTTTGAACATTTTGAAGTTATTTAAGTTTGTAAATTTAACCCACCTAGTGAATTTGTTTTTTTGTGTAAATTTACACCGTATTGAAACTTTCAAATTTGTTGCGTTGTACCATTTGTTGCATTCTGCTATAATTAAATAGGTACCCTTTGTAATCATTTTTTTTCATATTTTTCTGATGGTTATATCTGAAGATATTTTTTTTGGTTGTTAACCTTTTGTTAATTTCTTGTAAAATTACACCGAATTGAAACTTTAAAATGGTGTTGCAGTGTGGAATAAGTAATTATTTCTGCCGTGACCATTTTGTAAATTATTCATATTTTTCTGTGGTCATATTTAAATATGTTAATTTTCAAATATTATTATTTTTGTTGTTTTTTTATCTAAACTTAAACATATTTGAAACTTTTCAAATGTGTTGCAGTGTGCCACAAATAATTAGTTTTTTGTGAACATTTTGATATTTCTTTCATATTTTTCTGATGCTTATATTTGAAGATATTAAATTAACAAAACTAATCATTTTGTGTTTTTTTTTATTTTTGGTAGTTAAACTTTTGTTAATTTTTTCTAAAATTACACCAAATTGAAACTTTAAAATGGTGTTGCAGTGTGGCATAAATCTTTACTTCTGCTGTGATCATTTTGTTAAAATTTGCATATTCTTTTTATGGTCATATCTAAATATAGTAATTTGCAAATATTACTTTTTTGTTTTTTTTTGTCTAAACTTTAACCAATTTGAAACTTTTCAAATGTGTTGCATTGTGCCACAAATAATTAGTATTTTTTTGGTCATTTTGATATTTTTCCATATTTTTCTGATGCTTATATTTAAAGATATTAAATTAACAAAACTAATCATTTTCTGTTTTTTATGGGAAAAGTGGAAAAGGAGGCTGACAGGCGGGCCCGCGCGGACGTCGCGCTGACGTCACCGCGGCCGGATGTGGCGCCCATGGCCGCGGCGGCGCTGGCCTCGTCGGCGGCGCATCCGCGCGAGCTGGGACGCGCGGATGGTCGCGTTCGAACCGCCTTGACGCGGGGTGGCCGGAGGTGGCGGCGCCGCCTCGCGCAAGTCGCCGGAGCACCGACGGAGACGCGCGGATGCGGCGGCGGGGATCGAGCACGGCGGCGACGATTCCGGCCACCCCGGGACGCGTCCGGCGGCCAGGAGGTGGAGGAACAGGCGGCGCAGATCCCTGCGACCTTCGATCTGGGCGGGGATGCGTCCAGCGGCGGCGCTGGCCGGCGGCGTCGGCAGCGATCTCGCGGGCGCGGGAGGGAGGAAGAGGGAGGGGGGAACTGTGTTGTCGATTTTGCAAGAAAGTCCGTAGAGTTTCGCCGAATCGCAACCAGGCCCCCCGCAGCGTTAAATTTTGGACCGCGGGTTGAGGGATCAATTTCGCAGATGCTTTTCTGTAAAAAACCACGGTGACCGGCGGGACCTGTGCACGTGTCGCCTCCGGATTGGTAGATATTCAGAAATGAACAGTGTCGCGCGCGGCGGGGAGACGTGGCTCAATCTAGAACGTCCGTTTCGGCGATCCGACGGCCGGGAGAATTCGGGTGATGTGGATAGCGCGGGTGGGAGGGAAGGAGCTCAGCTTTTATATACTACTATTAGGTAATTTTGCGTTACGAGTAGATTGGTAGTACTACATAGCATGGAAAAGCTGCTCCGTCGGTCCTTCATCGAGGGCGAAATCGCGCGGGCATGTGCATGCATCAATTCCGCGCTGGAACCGGCGGTGGCAGACTAGATGCGCGCCGTTCCTCCTCGCCGTGGAAGGACGCTGCCGGAGGCCACTTCCATGACGGCATCGCCGGCGGTTGGGACGGGAACGGTGGCAGGGGCGGCCACTGATTGTTGCCGGGCTCTGGTTGTGGCCATGCAGGAAACGGTGGCAGTGGCGGCCACTGATTGTTGACTGGCTCCGGTTGTGGCCATTCCGGGAAGGGCGGCCACTGCTTTCCTGGTTCTGGCTGCGGCCAAGCCGGGAGCGGCGGCCATTGCTTGCCTGGTTCAGGCTGCGGCCATGCAGGGAGCGGCGGTGGTTGGAAAGGGAACGGCGGCAGCGGCGGCCAGTCGTTGCCCGGATGCGGCCATGCGGGGAGCGGCGGTGACTGGTATCCCGGCCGCGGTTGTGGCCACGGGAACGGCCACGGCGCCATATCGGGCTTCAGCGCCGGTGCCACCGGGGGCTGGCCGCCGTACGAATCAGGCGCCGGTGGCGAAAGGTCCGCGGGAGGAGCGTGGTGGCCGTGGTGCTTGGGCTTGGGCGGCGCCTTCTTGTGGCTCTTTTTCTTCATAATAAGTGGGTCGCTGTTCTTTGCCAGAGGTTTGCCCGCCCCGTCGTCGCCGACGCCGAGCTGCGACGGTTGATCGACGGCCGCTGTTGGAGACTCAAGCACCGGGCGCGCGGCTTGGCCGCCTTCCCACTGTGCATGCGCGCCATGTGAGGAGAGCGAGGTCAGCGACCTCGAGGAGGCGACGCGGCACGACGAGAACAACACGACGGCGAAAGCCAGGAGGCATGCCACCATCTTCATGGCAGCTCCTGGACGCGCAGACGCTATTGTTCTTGATGCCACCATGTTAGCTAGCTCGGCGCGCTGGCTGGATGACAACTTGTGGAGTTGTGGTTCAGTTTGCGACCTTGCAGTGCAATATGCATCGTCTGGCTACACGTTTGTACTACCTGTTTATATAGACTACAAATATGTACATGCAGTGTAGCGAGTGATTTGGGTTTGGTGGCGGTGACAAGAAATATAAGTTACTACCTCCGTCTTAAAATATAAAACGTTTGGGTAGTGCATTTTAACCCATCAAAACGTTTTATATTAAGGTACAGAGGAAGTAAATTTTAACGGATTTGTATAAGAAAACGGAGTACAGATACAGGCATCAAGTCACCGGTCACCCGTCACCACCCACAGCGCTGCGGTAATTAAGTTTGGGTATCAACACATTTTGATCGTTGGCTCCTAGCTAGTGCCTCGTTAACTTTGCCACGTTGAATTTAGGGTGCATTAGTGACTAATGGGTTGTTGGTGTCCATGAAGGTGACATGCATTTGCAAGGATTATTAGGCAGGAGTCATCTTTTTCACTGCTCAGTGTTGATCTCCAGAATCTTACTTTTACAATTCTTGTGTCGTGCATGCATATGTATGATGTGTCTTGTGGCCATGCTCTTGCTTGGCTGCAAGAAATTCCTCAAATGGCCAATGCTTTCGGCATTTTGGCATTTGCTTGGTTATCATGCACTAGAACAGTCCAAAGTGGACAGACAAAGTTAAACCTGACGCTAGTGTGGGGGATGCTGAAGAGAGAAATATGTGGAACTACCTGTCCGCTACACTTCTTTCTAAATACTCCATGTAATTCTATTTTGCCTCTGCACAGTACAGTTTTGATATTTGCCGGTGGGCTACAAAGGGGAAGGGACAATTGCTTATGTGACCTGATTCTCTCTAGTTTATCTAGTTTATCCGTTTGTGCCATGTAGTTTCTCTCATCTGTGCACTGGCTGTCTCGCAAATCGGCCAAACGCTCCGTTGCCCTCTGATCAACCGTCACTTGACCTGACTGGTGGGGTCGGCCTGGCGCGGCTCGGTTGGAATTTCCTGGGTCGGCTTGTGTGCGGCTCGGTTGGGATTTCCTGGGGTCGGCGTGGGGTCGGCGCGTGGGGTTGGCGCGTGGGGTCGGCGTGGGGTCGGCGCGTGGGGTCGGCACGGGGTCGGCGTGGGGTCAGTTAGGGTTTCCCCGCCCACCCCCGCCGCGGCTAATAAAAGGGGGCCGCCCTCGCCGGAGAAACGCCCATTTCCTCTCCCTCTCTCCCCCCCCTCCCTCCCTCGAAAATGTGGTGGAGCACGCCCTCGCCGCAGAGCCCCTACTCGACGATGCCGGACTCGGATCTCTACTCGCCTCAGGAATTGCACGACATGCAGGAGATGGAGCGAGAGGAGGAGGAGGAGAGGCTAGCGGAGTAGAACCTTCGCCGGAAGCGGAAAGGGCTCTTCCCCCTGCGCGAGAAGAAAGAGCAACCATACGAAGTGAGGCGTGGAAATCTTCCGCCGCAATCCCCAGTCTACGAGTACGGGGCATCGGAGTCCTCGGACGAGCCCTACTCCGACGAGGAGCGCGGGCCTACTGTCGTGGACCAACCGCCCGCGCAAGATAATTCCAGCCCACACAAGTACTTTTCAACATACAAAAACTTCTCCTCCATGGTGTGAATAGGAGAACTCAAAGATAAAGTAGGACTCTCATGAGTGAGAGTATTGTCACAAGCAGCAAGTATACCATTTTTATCCTCACATAAAGTAGTAACAACTAAACATGGAGAATTATATTTTTTTTTTAGAGTACGCAAATTGCGTACCTTATTTTTATAGAAGAAAAAGAAGTTCGGTTACAAGAAATGGCATGTCTGCCTCTCTCCACTCCACACCACAGACACACCCACCTCCACACTCTAATGAACTACTCTCGCAAAAGTAGAGCTCCCTCCAAGCCCCGCGGCTTTCCAAAGGTGCCAGTCCGCTATGATTTGATCCACCAAACCATCCACCGAGAGCTGGCCTCCAATGTTACCAAAAACCCTCGCATTCCTTTGTTTCCACAACCTCCAGGCCACCAAAGTGACAAAAGTGTCAAACTCCCGTTTTGCTTTACCTGCGAACCCTCTCCGATTCCGAGCCCACCAGGTAGCCAAAACATCCGTGGGTTGTGGCATCCCCACCGTCACTGCCATCCGCCTCGCACAAAGGAACCAAACTTGTCTCGAGTAAACACATCCTACCAAAATATGCGTCACCGTATCCTCATCTTGAAGACAAGTGAAGCACGACGATGTCTCCTCCTGCAATCCGTGACGGACCCTACGGTCAGCTGTCCACAGTCTGAACTTAAGCGCCAACCAAATGAAGATTTTGCACTTAAGCGGAGCCCAAGATCTCCAAATCATGGCAGCGCCAGGCATAGGCAACTCCTGCCTACACAGAGCCTGATACGTGCTGCTCGTTGTGTAAACTCCAGATGCAGAACAGGACCATCTAAACTCGTCTGGCAATGTATCATTTCCGACAAAGTAGGCAAGCTGAATGAATAGCTGCACACACTGCACAACGCCTTCTTCCTCGAGGTTACCGCGAACATCCTTGATCCACGCGTGCTCCAGCAGAGCCTCCCGCACCATCCTCCTATTTGCACACGAATCCGTGACTGCCTCCACCACCAAGGGAGCAATTTCAGCCAAGGTTCGCCCCTGCAACCATTTGTCTTTCCAGAATAAGGTCGAAGCTCCGTCTCCCATGGTGATGATCACAAACTTGTTGAACACCTTGGTAGCTTCCTTATCAACAAGCATGTCTAGCCCATGCCAGGGTCTAGATGGATCTGTGCGACGCAGCCATTCCCAGCGGATTCTGAAAGCAAGACCTTGTAATTTCATGTTCTTAACTCCCAATCCTCCACACCTCATAGGCCGACAAATTGAATCCCATGAAACCAAGCATTGCCCTCCATGAACTTTATCTTTCCCAGCCCAGAAAAACGCCCGCAGCCATGCGTTCACCTCCTCCAGTAGCCACGCAGGTGGCTCGGCCACTAACAGATGGTGGATGGGCCTCGACATGATTACTGACTTAATTAAAATGAGCCTCCCTGATCTTTGCAGCAGGCCGCACTGCCAGGCTGGTAACATGTTGAAGATCTGATCAGGGACCGGCTGCCACTCAACCTTAGTTAATCTCCTCGTAGCTAATTGCAGCCCTAAATATTACACGGGAATTGACCAATCTCACACCCAAGAATATGCTTGGTGGTCATCTTATCCTCCACCGTACCTCGAATGACCGTTGCAGTTGACTTGTTATAATTCACCTGCAACCCTGAGGCCTCTCCGAACATCTGCAAGATCGCTTTAATAGCCACCAGATCTAAAGCATAACATGGGTTATCAATAAGCATAGGACCATCATCTAAAGCATTATCATATAGCATATTTAAGCAACACTCCTCATTATCATCCATAAGTTCACTAGTAGCATTATTAAAAAGTAAAGGAGCATTATTAGTTTCATCATAATAGCATGGGTTATCATATAGGATCATAGAATTTTCAGTTTCACACTCATCATAACATGGGTTCTCATAAATAACAACAGATTTTTCAGTTTGAGTGTTACTATCATAAAACATGTCTAAATCATATTCCTCATCATCTTTAAAATTATTACAAATAATGTTCTTATTAGGCATAGGTTCATATTCCTCATCATCATCAGAATCATAAAAGCAAAGTGTATTATCAGCAATATATTGAGTGTTACCCTCATCTATAGGTGGTGAAGGTGGAAGTTCCCTCTCTTCATCTCTAGTTGTTCATCATTTTCATCATCTTCTTGGGGTTGCATGGGCATCCCCAAGCTTAGGTTTTTATCCTCTTCTTCACATTCTTCCTCTTCCAAGCTTATGTTTTCATCATCTTCTTCCTGCAAAACATCAGTACCTTCTAGGCCAGCTTATGTCCTCTCTTTATAGTCAACAACATAAACATTTTGAGAGAAGTTAGCTATGCAATATTCAAGAATAGAAGTGACCTCTCCTTCGAATCTCTTAACTCTAGGACAAGTTTTATTTTCATAAGCAAAGGTGTACAATTCACAAGATGCATAATAAGTAACAAATTCCTCTACTTGTTCCATCCCCAAATGAGTATAGTATAATAGCTGATGGGAAGTTGCTATGACACTTTCTTTATGGAACCTACATTGAAATGCAAAGTGTCTATTTCTTTAATCCAAGCAACAAGTTTTTTTATTATGGAATAAAAGCCACTCTCCAGCAATATAATTTAATCTTTCCATGAAACCTTTTAGTATTATCCCTTCTTTTGACTCTCTAAATTCCTTAGCAATTTTACGATCTTTCATGTGCCCAGATAACCAATCATCCATCCATTTACTACCAAAAGTTTTTTTTGGTATTTTCCATTTTATATTTTTTATGTGTTTTTGATATATATAACTGAAAGTAAAACTAAACTAAATGCAAAACTGAAAGTAAACTAGAGTATATGCAAAACTGAAAATAAATATCTAGTGCAAACAAGAATAAAAACTTAAGCGCTACACTCCCCGGCAACGACGCCAGAAAATGTCTTGATACCCACAAGTATAGGGGATCGTTGAAATCTTCGATGTGTAAGTAAAGTATCGATCCCACGAGGAGTAGAAGGTATAAGTGTTTATCCTTTCAAATAAGAGTGTCACTATTCTTATTATCTATGCACTAGACAAAGTAAAATGATGCAAGTGTTTTGGGTTTTTGGTGTAGAGTTTGCAATAAAGTAAAAGCTGAAAATAAAATATGACAAGTGAAAGCTCTCAAAGAGAGAAAGCCCAATCCTCTATGCAGCAAGAGGACAAGATTAAGTGTGCGTTTCTTATGTGTGGAAAACGTTCCCAAGGGCTACATGGATTTCATGGCATAGATATTTCTAGAACAACAAGGTAAATATTTTGTCAAGTTTTAATCTTCTTTGGACGGAGCCATAGTGTAACGCCCCAAATTTTGGAAGCTCGAAAAACTTCATTATAAAAGACCCAAAATTTAGGGTCGTACAAAACTTTTTGAAATGTCTTGTTAATGGATGTGTGTTGCTCTTGTTTGCTCTGTTTGCCATGTTATGGTTGGTGTTTGTGTGGTGACATCTCTAATTATCAACCTTGGAAACTCTTCCTAGTTTTAATATGACCTCTGAGAAGAAAATGCTATAACAAATAAAATAGTCCATATACCTTCTCATATCTCCTTTTTAACAAACTCTATCTACCTTGAGCAACTACCCAAAGACCTTTTGTTTGAGAAAATAAAAGTATTTCCAAAACCTTTATGTTTGAAAAAATATAAAGGACCATATAATAAGTCCTAATATATTTTGAGTTTAATATGTTGCTAGTGTTAGCAACCCCTATTTAAAAATCTCTTAATTCAAGCCTCTTTTGAAAAGATTACCAAGGGTGGATTTACCCACTTATCCTTATAACTTGTCATGCCCATATTGATCACCACCTCATAACTATATTTGTTATATCGTAAATGCTTGGAGTGCTCACTCAATTGCTTGTTGCTTGAATTAGTTGGCTTGTACTTGCTTTTGCTTGTTTTGAATGTGAATGTGTGGATATTTTGTGTCCACTTAGGTTTGTAGATTGTTTTGAGATCTATCATGCTTGATTGAGGCCTTTTATGATTGTGGTGTGTTTCATCTCTTTTATTATGATTTGGTTCATAAGAAACTAAAAATATTATATTTTCAAATAGTGGATGACTATCTTCTTTTCCGTTAAGTTTTAGTCTTTCTAGAGCATGACCATTTGTGTTTATTTTGGTATTTTTAAAATGCAACTCACCTAACCTCACCCTTATCTTATCTACTATCCATCCATAACCTCATTTAAAATATTCAAAAATATTTGATCACTAATCCTTGCTTGTTTTGTGTGTTCATTATAAGGTGACCATATCTTGTTTGTAACTTAGCAATTTGCCATTTTTGTATGTAGTTGTTGAATGATCCTTTTTCATAAACTTCCAAACCTAATGCTAAACTTATACTCCCCTTAACCAAAACCACTTGTTTTATAATTTTCTATGCAAGGAGTTGACTAATCCATCCTTGCTAAGTTGCCTTATCTAATCAGCCCTAAATTATCCAAAACCCTAACCTCCTCTCCCCTCTCCCCTAACTGTTGTCTTAGGCTTGCACTAACCCTCACACACCTCTGGAAACTCTCAACCACGACTTTTCCCAAAACCCTAGCACAGAAAATTGTTTGTCTTTTTCTCTTGGACCTTCTGTCGAACACCTAGCAGGCAGGTTTTCTCTCCTCCATTACCCACCTCCAACCATCTGCTCAGAGCCAGGAGCTAGACTCCAAGACGTGCCTCTGTGACTGAATGATTGCCTCCACCGCCCCTCTCCCCCTATCCCGAGCCCTTGCCCTCTTTCCTCACTTCGTGCACTCGGAGCACCATGAACCGGCCACCCGCACCGATAAGACGCCTCAGACCTGCTCCCCCACCCTCTCCTTGCCCAATGCACTCCTCCGTCCCTCCTCTCGCACCTCTTGCGAGCCCCCGAGCCCTCCCAGCCTCTGTTTCCCAGGAACGCTCGAAGACCGCAGCTCGGACCCGAGCTATGGCGGGCACGAATGCCACCTTGGCTGTCCCTCTATCCTCCCTCCCTCTTCATTTCCTAGCTCCTGCCTCCGTGGGCTATCTCTTATTCTTCTTCGTTGGTGTGCAGGTTCGCAGATGCCTCCGCGACCTCGCCATGGCCGAGCCGGACGCACCCGGCGTTCCCTTCTCTCGGAAGCTCTTCGGCAAGATCTGCGGCCACCTCTCGGCGTCTCCACCCCTCCGCAACCGTATGGACCCTCCCTCGTCGTCTCTTGTCGCCTCTGGTGAGCTGCTGGTGTTTCCCTCCGCCATTAGGGCTTATGCCCGTCTGGTTCCGGTCGGGAGGAAGAAGACGCGCCGGAGCCGTCCGATCTCAGATCGTTGGCCTCGTTTGAACCCCTCTTGCTTCTAATCTGAGCCCTCCATTCCCGATCTGGCGGTGTCTTACCGTCTCGTCTGCGCGCGCGCCACGTGGGCCGGCCCAGCTCGCCGGACGGCCCAGCGCCAGATCCAGCCCCTCTATTCGTTTTTCCTTTAAAATATTTTTCGTGTTTAATTTCCTGTTATTCCTGCAGTACAGCTTTAATTCATTTGTGTTCGATCTATACATGCAAATGACTTAGAACAATTTTTTTTGGGTGCCTATGAGTTTTCTTAACCATGTGGAACTGGCTGTTTGCAAACATATATTTTTAGGTGTATGCTAGATCTATTCTTGTAAAAAGTAACTTTTTCACCATTTATTTAATTGTGAGAGTTCTATAAATCCAAACCTTGCAAACTTTAGTTCTCTGTAAAGCTTAGGACCATACCTATCTAGTAATATAAGGCATGCGTGCAGTAGATTTGTAAAACTAAAGTTATACTAGATTTAACTTTTAGACCAGTAGCATTTTGTTGATTTTTAATTCTTTATACAAAATACTTTTTGGAGTAAATCCAATTGATTCTGTTAGATATGGGTAGTAGTTATTATTTCCTAGGTTGGTAGAATTTTACAGCTTATATTTTGCATATGGTGGATTATTTTCTAAAACAGTGGGTTATTACACTTTAAAATGGATATTCTTATTTTCTGTTAATTGTATGTGTCTAGTATTAAAGGTTTGTGCAAGATCTGTGTATGCAAATAGTTTAGGAGTATTTTTGTGAAGTACCTAGGTGTTTTCTTGTTCATGCAACACTGGTTTTGTCTACAAATAATTTATACTTTGTGCTGAGCTTTAAATCTAATAAAAAGTATGTTTTTCACTTAACATGGTATATCTAGAGCTAGGATTATCCAAATGGAGTGAATTCAATTTCTACGGAGAGATAAAACCAATACCTATCCTTATAAATTAACCTTGCATGCAGGAGCTTTTTTAAACAGAAGCTACAATCTTTTTGGTTTTAGGACCAGTAGCACTTGGATCATTTTTAACTCTCATATGAAAAATGATTTGTATGCAAATCCAATTTTCATAGCTTGGTATGTTTACTAGGAAAACTGTGGTAGAAGGATTTAATTTTAGGGACAATTGCTTATGTGCCCCGGTTCTCTGTAGTTTATCCGTCTGTGCCATACCCGCATAGTTTCTCTCGTCTGTGCCCTGGATGGCTAGGAAATCAGAAAAACGCTCCGTTTCCCTCTGGTAACCGTCACTTGGCCTGACTGGTGTGGTCGGCCTGGCGCGGCTCGGTTGGAATTTTGTGGGGTCGGCTAGTGGGGTCGGACCTTTGACCTTAGATGTGGGCCCAGCGAAGTGCATGCTCGTCCTCATCCTCCTCATCCTCCAAGTGGGACCGCTCAAGTGGGGACAGGAAGCGAGTCTCAAATGGGGACAGGAAGGCACAAGTCTGGCGCCCAGGTTGGGTATCTCGGCCCCAATTAACACGTGGTTAACACCGAATTAACTGAATTAACTGAGTTAACACTGAATTAACACTGAAGTACTGACAATTTGTTGATTAGTACGTCATTGTTTAGTGAAACTGCTATTAGTAATTGAAACTGCTACTACTACTAATTGAAACTCAATTTATAACTCAAATTGATTTATAATATAGGATTCATAACTCGATTTGAAAACTGAAATTCGATTTATAACTCGAATTGAAACTGGTACTACTAATTGAAAATCGATTTATAACTCGAATAGGATTATATTAGGATTATATTCACAATTACAAAAGATTAGCAGTGCATGCAGCACTGCTACTACGCCGGCGGCGGCCTAATACTACTACTAATCAACAGTGCAACTAATGCACTACTGCTACTACGCCGGCCTCGGCCTACACGCGCCGCTTCTTGGCCGGCGGTTCGTCGTCGTCGTCGGAGTCATCCTCCTCCTCCGCCTCCTCCTCCTCCTCCTCGTCGTCGTCGTCGTCCTCCTCCTCGTCGTCCTTCACCAACTCCGGGTCTGAGTCCTCCTCCTCGGACCCGTCGTGTTCGTCGTCGTCGGAGTCGCCGGGGTCAGAGCCGCCGCTCTGGTCGTCGTCGTCGCCCTTGCCGTCGTCGTCGGTGCCGGAGCCGCCGGCGTGCCCGTGGTCCTCATCCCACCACGGGATCGGGTTCTCCTCGCCGTCGGAGTCGCTCGGGATGGCTTCGTTCTGCCACCAGTGATCCATTGGAGAGCAGGGGTGGTTGGGGTTTTTCGGAATGGGGAGAAGAGAGAAACTGCAGAAGAGCAAGTGAACCGCAATGCAATGGGATTGGGGTTTTTATTTGTGAAGGATAGTGATGAATTCACTCCCGCCGGCGCGTAAATCGATAACCGCTTGGAGCACCGAACATGCGCATCGCCTCGTTTTCTTGCCAACGCAGTGTAACATGACAACACAATTTACAGATTATATTCGCAATGATGACATCGTCTGACCGCGCTTCATGTCTAGTCGAACTGACATGCCTGTAAATGTTTATCACGTCATCTGGTGCCCCTAGACGTGTCGAGTACAAGTGTCGAACAGTTGATGTGCGTCGTCATTATGGTCAAATTTAATGCAGTTGGAGACGTTGTGAGACATCTACACGTATCAGAAGCATTTTTTGCTAGAACTGACGTGATTTAATTATCTTTTTACGTGCAAATATGCGTCGGTGCATTCGTGTCAACACACCAAGGGCGATCTGGACACGAAATGGACATGAACTGGCACCCACAATGCGCGCCCTGTGTAGTTACGCGATCTGAACGTGTGTCGATCTTGTTTATCAACTTGAATCGTTTGTAATATTTGTTATTGTACTTCTGTCGAACACCTTAAGTGCGCACTCTAGACGCGCCATGGCGTGCTCCGGACGCGCCACGGCGTGCTCTGTGAGCGCACTGGCGCTCATTTGGGCGCGAACTAAGTCTAGACCATTCTTAGTCACACCAAAATGATACTTTCGTGAGTATTTTGAAATTACCATGTTGCAATTCCAAAACCACTTCTTTTCAACCTTAGACCTCATCGTTTGAGTTTTGCGATATCACATGAGATACACGCCCTTCTAATTTTGAATGTATGTAGACCATGTTTTTCAACTTGAGTCGTTAGTACATGACATATGAAGACTATGTGCGTCGGTTTTTCAATTTTTCGATAATTTTTTAATTTATTATGGTTATTTCAAATTCGGTCAAACCTAAGTTTGACCAACATTTAAACAAGTTTAAAACGTGAAAATGAAAAACTAAGCATGGATCCTTCTTAGTCACTCCAAAATGAATCTTTTGTGAGGTTTTTGAAAATTTCATGTTGCAATTCCAAAACCACTTCTCTCTAACCTTAGAACTCATAGTTTGAGTTATGCAATATCACATGAGATCCATGCCCTTCTCCTTTTGAATATATGTAGACCATGTTTTTCAACTTGAGTCGTTAGTATATGACATAATACGACTATGTGCGCATGATTTTCCTTTTTTTGATTTTTTTTTGAATATTTGAAGCTCATTTCAAATTTCGGTTAGACTGCAGCCGTCCGATTTCCTCTAGAAGGAATCTGCACGCAGACTCGGGGCGATCCGCGAGAAGCTCATTCTGCGATCTGATTGGACACGCGCGTAGGACAAGGGCTGTACACCCGCTGACGAGTGGACCACGACGGACCCAACGGGGATTTTGGCTCGCCCACCCCCATTTGCCTCAGTGACACAAAATGGGTATTTTGGCACACCAAATGCGGATTTTGGCTGTTACCCGTCATCGTAACTTAAATGGGGATTTTGGCAAACCAAATGGGGATAGCCATGAGCTTGGTCAAATCTAGCTTGAATCCATATAAATTTTCAAATGAGCTTGGACTCACTGAAAAATGTGTTCCTGTAAGGCCCCCCTTTTATTATAAGGTAGCGACCTCCTGTGTATCGTGCTAGTCCCTGGATCGACTTGCCAGCACACACAGTTTAAGATGAAATACCATAACATTGCATCAATATTCATTACACGATGATCCAGTAATAAAAGGTTCGATACAAGATGCATAGCTCAAGGCTAGCTCAAACCGAAATAAACACACAGCGGAAAGCAAATGGATAAAGTGAGCTCCATCTTCATCATGTGCCACAGGCAAGGCATGTTGGTTGGAGACTCACGACCCTATCAATCTTCACTCTTCGTCAGAGGGTCCTGCAATGGTGAGTTGCAGCACAAACTATATTGGGTCAGCACAATTGAATTGTGGTGGCAAGTGATACTAGTGGATGTAAATGGCATCTTATCTTCTACATGCATATTTGGCTTGGTGGAGTTTGAGGCTGATTTGCAAAAAGCCAGTTTTATCCTATATTTTTCAACAAATATTTTTATCCTTCAATTAATATCATGTGGCTTTCCTGTGCCATAATGGTTGGCATCACCACTTTATGTGTAACTATTCATTTGTGGGTTTCCTGTGCAACCTTATAGGTTAGCGTCACCACTAATTATTTGACTAACCATTTGTGGGTTTCCTGTGCAACCTTACAGGTTAGCATCACCACTAAATATGATCATGTGGGTTTCCTGTGCCACCTTACAGGTTGGCATCACCACAACTGTCATATTTTTACCCTTGTTCAACCCATCAAATTTTGTTTAGAAATTGGAATGATGAGATCCTCCGTCAGTTCCTTTTCCAGCTGCTCAAATTGTCCGTAACCGGGGACACGGCTAAGTACTTAGTTTTTTTTGACTCTCGAGAGTTTGTGCACTTTCACCACAAGACCCAATCATTCCCTCGTCCATGTCACCCAATTATGAAATGGAAAAGAGAAGACCGAGACGAGACCTTTCAGAAGTAATTCCCCAAAATCATACTGCGAAACCATCCCCACTTATCATCCCTACATCTGCTGGTCACGCGGATTTCGGGGCCTCACAACTTATATGGTCAAGACAGAGCCTATATGACATGTGGCTGCACTGGAAGCAATCTAAACATGGAGTAACTTCGAATCTCTTTAATCCTGGGTGGCTTTCCTCACTTGTAATCCATCCTCCCATCCTGGGGTTACCCCGGGGGATCACCGTTTCCAACTTTCCACCAACACCCAGGTAGTTCATTAAACTTAGTTGTTTTTCCTTACTCAACTACTAAAAACATTTTCCATAGCATAACCAAGTATCAACTAAGTTTAGTGGCTCACTAAGCCTAGAGGGGGTGTAAGTGGATGGCTATTCTAAATAGGATTCCCATAGCATAGCATATTATACCAAATCTGGTAGTAAGCCTATCATGCATACTACTGAAAACACTAAATGCAATAAATAAAAAATAGTAGGACATTTATGAGTGAGCATCACTTGCCTTGGTCACAGGGGGGAAACGAGTGACTACCATAGCAACGGGAACACTCCGCACAATCTAAATAATAAATAAATAGCACTCAATCAACATACCATTCAATCATATGCACAATTCATGGAAAATGATTTGCATGACTAAATATAATCAACATATTTAAAATGTGTTAAATTAGCTTATTTGCTCTCTGGTTAAAAAGATATAATGTTTTGAATTACTAGTGGCTTGCACGAAAATTATTATTCTTGTAGTTTATTAATCTTACAAATTAAGTTTTATGTTCTCTGGACAGAGGATGTAATTTACTACATTTAGCAAAAGGATTCACTTTAAAATTATTTTTAAAAGTCAAGTTATGAATTAAATGGCCAAAATGTCTCTCTGTATTTTGGTCCAATTTAACTTATGAAAAATGGAAAACTAATGATGTCAAATTAAACTACAAGACAAGACCTTTCCAGGGACATAACATTTGCTAAATTTGGATATGTGGTTTGAAAGTTATGATTTGTTGAAGTTTGGTTTAATTTCTGTCTTTTTAAACAATTTTCAGAAATCTCCAGGCCACGTGGCGGCTTCTTATTGGTCGATACCGATTCGTAAAAGAAATAAAAGACATCCGTTGGATGAAGATCTAACGGCCTAGGTCATAATGACCAAAGGCTGGCGGCGCCGGTTTGCCGGAGAGGCTCCAGTGGCGGTGGCGCCATCGCCGGCGTGCGCGCCCGCGAGCAAAAGAGAGGGGAGGGGCTGTGGCGGTGGTACCTTTCGTCTGCGGGGGATGTGGCGAGGCCGATGGTGGCGTCGGCGGTGGAGGGGACGCACTGGCTCGCTGTAAATTCGTCGTCGGAGTTGGAGCAGCGGCGCCGGGCTTCGGGTCGAACACGGTCTCATCGTATCCGTCCACCTTCGACGAAGAAAAGAGGTCAGGGGTTGAGAGAGGACTCCACTGCTTCCGTAGGTGCAAAAGAGAGGAAAGGGGGAAGGTTGTGCTCACCGGAATCGCTAGAAAACGGCGGCGGCGGAGGGTAAATCCGGCGATCAAATAATGTCTCCTGAGGGGACGATTCGAGCGGGAAAGTGAGGGGAAATGGAGTGCGGGATGCGAGACACTTAAGGAGGGCGCCGGTCGTGCAAATCGGTCTCTAAAGAAGGTGGGGCGCGTGCGGGGAGTGGAGCGAGTCTGAGGAGATCGTGGGCGAGCCGGAGGTTGGGGATGATGACACCCTGACAGGTGGGGCCCCTTGGTCTGTGAGAGAGAGAGGTGAGAGGCCGGGGTGGGCTGCTCCTGGGCCGCTGTGCATCGCCTCGCGCGGTAAGAAAGAACTGGGCCGGCTCGGCTGGCCTGGCCTCTCTTTTTTTTGTTCTTTTCCTTTTCTTATTTCCTTATTTATTTTATATCTTTTGTTTTATTTATCCAAATGTCCTCAAACTAATCTCTACAAGTTTGTAAATTCATATCTTTCATTTGAAACATTCATACACATCTTTTCAAAACAATTCAAGTTGTGATATTTTCAAATAATGTAATATGACATTATTTGGCAAATTTTAAAATAGAGTTTTTTTTTCTAATGAAGAAATTTGTGTCTTCATAAAATATAGAAAATACCAAAATTGTTAATATTGAATATGAAATATTTAAACACCTGTTCAAGTTCAAACTATTGATTCAAATCCATATTTAGAAATAGACATACCTTAAGTTTTCTAAAACACTTTGTAATTACATATGGTTTTTGAGTTTGAACAAAATCTAAAAGATTTATTTTTAGCTCAACCTTCAGGTTTGAAAATAAAGGATTATTTGATTCATTTGATATCATAATTTTGTTTTGGAATAGGTCACAATAATCTTTTTATTTGACCTTCTTGGAAAAAGATGATTTTATTTTAATAAGAAATAAAAGTTTTAAATTTTAGTGATTTTTAAACATTCCAAAATTTTGGGATGTTACAGATTACCACCCTTAAAAGGAATCTCGTCCCGAGATTCGGAGAGGCTAGAAAGAAAGATGGGTTTGGATATCTCGGTTTAGGAGAGTTGGGTGGGCTACCACCCTTAAAAGGAACTTTTGTTGGTTGTCCAATACTCTTGTTTCCACTGTCGAGGTGACTCAGGTGAGATGGCTAGATCTTTAGTTTTTCAGTTGTGCTTCGTCATCCTTGATTCAGATATATAGCATGTACTAGTATTTGAGAAATATTTGTGCTGAAATTTAACTGATTAAGGACTTACTGTTCACCACTTCACGTGCTTCGAATACTTCTTCCACATTGACATGATTCACATATTGATGACCCACAAGTATAGGGGATCGCAACAGTCTTCGAGGGAAGTAAAACCCAAATTTATTGATTCGACACAAGGGGAGCCAAAGAATATTTATAAGCCTTAACAGCGGAGTTGTCAATTCAGCTGCACCTGTGAATAGACTTGCTCGAGACAGATTATCAGTAGCAACAGTTTTATAGCAGTGACAGTAGTGATATAATAGCAGCAGTAGAATAAAAACAGCGGCGATGATTATAGTAAACAGCTGGATTAAAATACTGTAGGCAAAGGGACGGATGAACGGGCGTTGCATGGATGAGATACTTCATATAATAATCAAGTCATGGGCATTTGCAGATAAATAAGATAAAGCATCCAAGTATTTATTAACCATAGGCATGTGTTCCAATTTAGTTGTGCGTGCTCGCAATGAGAAACTTGCACATCATCTTTTTTCCTACCAGCCCGTTTGCAGCGGGGCCTCAAGGGAAACTACTGGTAATTAAGGTACTCCTTTTAATAAAGTACCGGAGCAAAGCATTAACACTCCGTGAACACATGTGATCCTCACATCACAGCCATTCCCCTCGGCTGTCCCAATTATTTTCACTTTGGGACCTCGGGTTCCGGACAGCAATATGTGTATACAACTCATAGATATGATCTTAAAACAACAATTATCTTCATGATACAATAACATGTTCAGATCTGAAATCATGGCACTCGGGCCCTAGTGTCAAGCATTAAGCATAACAAGTTGCAACAATGACATAAAACACCGATAACGGATACTAGGCACCATGCCGTAATGATATTACAACTATTACATGGACGATCTCATCCAATCCCTACCATCCCCTCAAGCCTACAGCGGTGGATTACTCACACATGGATGGGGGAAACATGGATGGTTGATGGAGAAGTGGCGGCGATGACGATGGCGATGATCTCCTTCGATTCCCCGTCCCGGCAGAGTGTCGGAACAGGAACTTCTGGTCCCCGAATTGAGTTTCGAGGTGGCGGCGGCGCTCCGATGGGTTTTTGGGGGAAAACTCTTCGTGCCTGTGTTTTTTAGGTTAGGAGGGACTAAATAGCCGAGAGGGCGCGAGCGGGTGGCCGAGTCGGCCACACCCCCTCTTGGCGCGGCAGGGGGCCCACCCGCGCGAGCATAGGGTGTGGGCGCCCTGTTGGCCGCCCCCTCCTCGTCTTCTGGCTCCGGGGCTCTTCGGGCAAAATAAGCACTTTTATGATTTTACTGGAATTTTTCCTAAAACTTGATTTCCTGCACAAAAATGAGACACCAGGGCAATTCTACTGAAAACAGCGTTAGTCCGTGTTAGTTGCATTCAAAACACACAAATTAGAGGTAAAACAATAACAAAAGTGTTCGGGAAAGTAGATACGTTTTGGACGTATCAACTCCCCCCAAGCTTAGCTTATTGCTTGTCCTCAAGCAATTCAGTTAACAACTGAGTGCGATAAAATAACTTTCACGAACACATTTGTTCATATGATGTAAATATTCTCATTGTGAGGACAAATGCTTAGACTATTCATAATAAGATATATGCAAACGGTGTCACCTAATAACCATGTAAACTATGAAGAGATGCCAATCATATTAATAATAAACAACATGAAACATATCAATTCACAAGATTGCAAAGCTCATAATAAAGTATGATAAGGTGGTATCTCGCTTGCCCGAATGTTACAACAAAACATAAATGCCCAGGCACCTCTGAGTTTCAAGAGAAGACTAGAAATAAAGATATCAAAGATAAGAGCATCAAAATTATACCGCAGTTAACAGTATTCTGGGACAAGCACATTACACTAAGAATGACAACTATGCTCTCAAGAAGGTGCTCAAAGAATGATGGTGACTCAACAATAAAGTAAAAGATATGCCCTTCGTTGAGGGAAGCAGGGATTTAACATGTGCTAGAGCTTTCATTATTTTTGAAAACAGAGGTAAAATTGTTTTTGAGTGGTGATTGTTCCGTCAACGAATGGCAATAGAGTTCTTGTTATCTTCCATACTAAGCAAGTTGAGAGCGGTTTCGAAATTTTTAAAACAAGCATTTATAATATGCATCCTTATATTCATTTATTTTGATAACTTGACACTCCTCCCAACCTTTGCTTTCACAAACCATGGCTAACTGAATCCTCGGGTGCCCACCAATCAATCTCAAACCATGGAGGAGTGTCTATTTTATTTTCTCAAATCTTTTGATATTATAGTGGTCTAACCAGCTCTTTGCAAAATTAATGACGAGCAGATGAAGCATGCAAGTCGGTTACTTAATTAGTATGAAAGATAACAAGTCCAACTACTACTTCCTCATGAGCTCGAAACAGTGGCACAAATTGGGAAATATTTTGAAGGTTTTAAAAAGGTAGCACATGCAAATTTACTTGAATGGTTTGAAATGCCATACATAGGTGTTTATGGTGGACTCTTTGGGAATAACTTGGTTTTCAGGGATTTGGAAGCACAAGCATTTTCAGCTTAGTACAAGTGGAGGCTAGCAATAGACAAGGGAGCGACAATTCAAGAGAGCAATAGCCGTCATAATCATGCTTGCGACAAAATAAAATTAATGGAGGCATAAAAATGATACTAGAACTCTGAGACAAAATAGATCATCGAGGCTTAATTGACTTTTTGTTTTCAGTCATAACATGTGTAAGCATGTGCCAAGTCGATTCAAATGAATTATTCAGAGGAGGATATCACAATGTCATATTCTACTATGAACAGAACAATGCAAGCAAACATCTATGAAGCATGTTGTCCACCATTAATAAATTGGGACTGATCATAAGAGAACATGAACTACTAAGCATCCACCAATAGATATATATCGTATGCGAACCATCTAAGCATGCTCACATGAATGAGTATATGTACAAAAATGAAAACAAATAGAGTTCATTACCAGCCTCTTACCCAACTCGAATTGTCATAGATCATCATTATTGCCTTTTCACTTGTGTGCTTTGAAAGATATGAAACAATAACCCAGCTCCACGCAGCAATGGATGGTAATAACCTCTGAAACAAACTATACAAAACCAAAGAGAAACACAAATATTTTTGGGTTTTCGGATTTAGAAACTGAAAACAGAACAGCCTGTGAAGATGAATTTTTTCGAGGACCTTAACATGCCCAGATCAGAAAACTCAAAACTAATGAAAGTTGCGTACATATCTGGAGAACATGCACACGAAATTTCAGGTCATTATGATTTTTATGTGAATAGTTATGAATTAAACGGTGGACAGCAGAAATCTGTCCCTGCACGAAACAACAACAACAAAGCAAAATATTTTTGTGTTTTCGCATATGGAACCGAACTAAATACTAAGCATACTAATACTAGATACTACAGCAAACTAGCAAGAGAAATAACAGAAATATTTTTGGTCTTTTTGAGTTTTAAGAAAGTAATGCAAAGCATGAACAAATAAAAGAAAGAACGAAAACAAAAACATGGATATACAAAGTACCGAATGATAATGGTATGTAGATGAGTGTGCTATCGGTATACCTCCCCCCAAGCTTAGGCTTTTGGCCTAAGTGGAGATCAACCCCATGATGTCCAGCCCTGGGCTTCATCTTGGTATGTTGAGGAGCCCTCCCCATAGTACGAGCTCGAAGACACCCCGGTATAATGCGAGGTGTAGTCCGTGGTGTAGTCCTCCTCGGGTGCATCTTGAACGAGGTGCTGCCCATAGAAACCTTGCACGCTCAGCTTCTCTTCCAACTCCACCTTTGTGATCGACCACGGCCTCCTGTCAAGATCAAACAAACCAGGCTGGGGCAAAGGGACTTCCCTCTCGTCCGTGTCAGCAAATACCATCCTATACACAAGATGGTCCATAGTAGAGCTAAGAGTAACAAATTGATGACTTTTCATTGCATCAAGGTCAAGTTTACAGGTAGCAAGTAATTCATCATTTGAATCAATGTGAAGTCCTAGATGTGCAACAATACGAGAGGCAATGATCCCCCCATAAATGGGTCCCTTAGCGGACAAACGGCGAGTGATAAGAGCACCAAGATCATATGTAGTACTGTTGGTAAGTGCAGCATTAAGGAAAGCAAGATGGAGATGTGAAATGTTACTAGTGTTTTCCCTACCAAGCACACTAGTACAAAGATAGTAAATAAAATACTTAATGGCAGGGTATTGGATGCTCCTTATCTTGCCGCGTTGTGCACGGCGGGTGTCATCATTTGTCACCTCGCGGTAGAGCTGCGTCAACTCTCGTGGCTCCCCTTGGATCCTCTTGGTTGTTCCTTGATGTGCAGTACCTATTACATCACAAAACTCGCGCAAACGCATGGTGATAGGCCTGTTATAAATCTTGAAGGAAACAATTGGGTTGAATGTTTTGTTATTAAAATCAAAGCTCTCAACAAAAATCTTGGTGAGCTTGACATATTGTGGACTCTCGTCCATCATATATGTGGTCAAGCCCACCCTCTGCACAAGAAGCAAGAAATCATCAAGTAATCCTACAGCACGCAAAAAGTCAGTACATGGGAAAGAATATGAGTTTGGAAACCCATCATCCCTCTCTTCTCCGATGCCCGGTGCCAAGATTTCTTCATTTTAGGATTGCCTAATGCGAGTGGTTGATCTTGAGGGCCTTGATACCCTAGGCACATCACTCTCAAAGACCTCTCCAAAGGTGTGGTTGTACATCTTCCTTTTCTGAAATTTTTAACCAATGTCATAAAAATTGATTTTTAGCCAACTAAATGAAGGGAAACTACTATAGTGACTTGCTAGAGGCTTAAGCATGCATCAAAACTAGTTATTCCAACTTGAAACAAGCATTCAAACTCACTAAACATGGCATCTACAGCAGCAAAATACTCAATATATAATCCACTAAACAAAATTCTATTTGGATGAGCGGAGGAGTCACATACTGGAGAGCAAATAACCGAAATCTCAGCAACAAAGATGGGCTGAGGAAGGAGATCGAAAATCTGAGGGCAAGAACAGCAAGAACACGATTTTTTCGAATGTGGGAGTGTTTGGTCGGGAGAGAGGAAGGCAGGGGAGGAAGGAGAGTAAGTGGGGGCCATGTGGGCCCACACCATGTGCTGGCGCGGCCCAAGGCCTGCTGCGCCACCATGTGGTGAATTATTTTTCAAATCATATCCAATTAAAAACTATGCAAACCAAGTAGTATTACAGTAGGTAAAGTAAAGAGGAGAAGAAAAATGTTGTGTAGCACTTCCATGCACTTAAAACATATTTGTTAGCAAGGTTGATCAAGTCTTGCCACCAAATAAATTTTAGATGACATAAAAGGATTCAAACATTGTGAGACACTCATGTTACCTTATATGGTATTGATATGGATCCAATAACAAGAGTTTTGAATTCTTCTTTATAAGGACAATCAATACTTCCCACTTTGATGGACTTCACATTAGTAATTGTATTAACTCCAGGCATTTTATCCATTTTCTTGGGGAAATAAACAGTATTGTCGGCCCAGTAGGATCCAGGGTGTGCAGAGACCACTTTCCACAGCCCTCGCACGCGACGGTGTCGACGAAACAACTAAGGACCAAGCAGAACGCTTGGAGAGACCCTCGAGAGGAAAGGTCTCTCGAGAGGACTGGAGGGAGCAGCGAAGGCCTGAAGAGGCTCCTCCCGAAGCTGCCCCTCTACAAGGCCCTCTCCCCTGGAGAGGGGTCAACGCAAATCCCTCCACAAGGCCGCCCAGGCCCTGTGGAGATACTTCGCTACGAAGCAATCGCCGCAGAGCGCACATGGCCTCTCCCGCGGCCGCAGAGTGACGCGCGCGTCTGCGCGCGATGACGACGGCGCCGCAGTTGCCATTCTGGTGATTAAAGGAGTCAACAAAGCTGTGTCCCCTGCGCCGGACTACGAGGCTTTCCCCTTTGGTGATAAAGCGGATGGCCGGCGCTATGCTCCAAGGACGACGTCACCGTGGGCGCCCCCACGATCTCTGCGGCGCCGGCTGGCCGTCCTGCGTGGACGGTGGCTTTTCTGCGTCACAGGCAGGCTTTACGACCATGCACCGGGTCCACGGAGACCCCAGCAGCGGTGCACCCCGCTCCTCCGTTTCGTCGCCATGTGGGGTCCCTTCCACTGCGGAGAGCGCGAGGACGCGGCCCGGGGCGCCTATAAAAGGAGAGGGAGCACCTCCGTAGCAAAGGATGGATGGATCAATCGCGAATCGACCAGTTAGCACTCCACCATTGTGTAGTTTAGCCTAGCGCACTCGAGGAGGAAGAAGACCCGCGTTTTTCCTCCTTGAGCTCCGCTCTGCCAGAAGGGAGCCCTCGGCAAGCTCATTGTACTGTAACCTCTTCAGTGCAATACAGACAAGCAGGAGTAGCGGTGTTACCTCCTCCTGAGGGCCGTGAACCTGGGTACGGGCCGTTGTCCATCTCTGTCGTGTTGTCCCTCCTCAGGCTCGACGAGCACCGTCGCCGTGCCGGTCGAGGGTTGTAGATCAACGTGTTCAGTCCCCTTCTCGAACTACTCTTCAGAGTGTGACTACCCCTGTCTCGTGGGAATCACTCTCCGACATTTGGCACGCCAGGTAGGGGACTGAGGCGCGTCTTCAACCTTTGGTCAGCTTCCGCGCCATGACGGACACCCGCGCAACACGCGCCAACAGGCGCGCAGCGGACAGGGCTCATACAGAGCCGGCACCGCCCCCACTCGCGGCCGCCGCGGCCGTCCTCGCACGACGGAGCGCGCCAATACCGGCCCGCACGTGGAGGAGCCCGAGAGCGAGGATCACCATGACGGTGACCGCCGCGACGACAGGGACGCCTCCCCGGAGCACCACGACGATGCCGAGTCCTCGCATCCGTCTCGGCACCAAAGCGCGTCTTCTCAGGGACGCCCGGAGCCCACGCCGCACACCGCGCTTCTCATGGCCCAGGAGCTCCTCCGCTACCGGCCTAGCGCGGAGGCCCACGACCAGTGGCTTGACCGCCTCCACCACCTCGTCGACGTCGCGACGACGCGCCCCGCTCCGTCGTGCTCCCTCGTTCACCACTCTGCCCGCGCTGGAACTGCCGCACCGGATGGGCCTCCGCCACCGCCGGGACCACCTCCGGCCGCAGCGCAGAGGGCTCCCTCTCATGCGTCCTCGCCGCGCGACTGCCAAATTGTGCAGCGCGCCGCGCCTGACGCGCGAGTGGGGATGGAACGCCGGAGGGACCTCCAGAACCGCCTTGTTGAGGAAATCGGCCAGGCAGGGCAGCAGAACCGCAGGGCTCTCCAGGGCGGGACCGCCACGTACGCCACCGGCTGCATGGCCTTCACCCGCGCTCTGCGTCGCGTGGTATGGCCGCAGAAGTTCAGGCCTGCCCTCCCCAAGGGCTACGACGGGTCGAGCAACCCCATCGAGTTCCTGCAGCTCTACACCACCTCCATCCAGGCTGCAGGAGGAGACGACAAGGTCATGGCCAACTGGTTCTCCCACGCCCTCAGGGACTCTGCGCTGTCATGGCTCCTCAACTTGCCTGAGGACTCTATCGACTCGTGGGAGGAGCTCTGCAGGCAGTTCGTCACCAACTTCAAGGGCACCTACGAGCGCGCGCTCACCCACAACGACCTGCGCGCTGTGGTGCAGAGGAAAGACGAGACCCTCCGCAAGTACATCCAGCGCTTCAGCCAAGTGCGCAACAAGATCCCGAACATCCCCGACACGCAGGTCATTGCCGCCTTCAGGGAGGGCGTCACAAACCGCAGGATGCTCGAGAAGCTGGGCATTCACGACAAGCTCACCTCTGTGGTGAAGCTGTTCGACCTCGCTGACAAGTGCGCCAAGGCTGAAGAGGGGCTCCTCTTCGTCAAGATGAGCCAGCGGGCGGACGACCCAGCCGAGGGGTCCAAGAGCCACAAGAAGCGGGAGGAAACCAAGCGCAAAACCACCGCTGTCCTAGCGGCGGAGCCAGCCGCCAAGAACGCCCGCAGAAACTCCCCTGAGCCTGGCGACAAAGAGGCGGACAACCGTCCATTCTGCGTCTACCACAACAGGCGCGGCCACGCCACCGAGAACTGCGTCGATCTCAAGAGGCTGAGCTGAGAGCGCGAGCGCGAGGAGGCTAGCGGGAGCCGCGGCAGAGGCCGCAGCTACCGCAGAGATGGCAGAGGCGGACGCAATGGCAGCTACCAGAAGCCGCCAGGCACTCAAGCCAACGTTGCCGAGAAGAACAACAACCTCCCTGACGAGGAAGATGGAGGCTATCAGGCCCCGAGGGGAGCTATGGCCTGCATCCTCGGCGGAGCTCAGGCGCCCAAGTCCAACAACCAGTTCAAGCAGTTCGCCCGCGAACTCAACGCCGCGCTCCCAAGTGCCGAGACCTCCAGGCCCCTCAAGTGGTCTCAGTACACCATCGCCTTCGACGCCAAGGACCACCCCAAGTCGACCAAGACTGTCGGAACCCTCCCCCTGGTCTGCTCCCCCACCATCAACAACATTGCCGTCTCCAAGACGCTCATTGATGGGGGAGCCGGTCTGAATGTCATCTCTGTCGAGACCTTCGAGGCGCTTCAAGTGCCTTACGAGCGGCTCATGCCCTCCAGGCCATTCACAGGGGTCACCAGTGGTTCGATCAAACCTCTGGGGCAGGTCCGGCTGGCCGTCACCTTCGGCACGCAGAAGAATTACCGCACTGAGCTGGTCGACTTCGACGTCGCACACATTGGCCTGCCGTATAACGCCATCCTCGGCTACCCCGCCCTCGCGAAGTTCATGGCCGTCACGCATCACGCCTACAACATGGTCAAGATCCCCGGCAGCGCTGGCACTATCGCCATCCATGGTCATATCCTGGATGCCACGCGCACTGTCGAGAGCGCCTACAAGGCGGCCGCCATGGCATTCCCGGCTGACGAGGACATGGAGCCTCTCGAGAGGCCCAAGAAGAAGAAATAGATGTTCTCTCAAGAGCAAGCTTCCACGAAGAAGGTGTCGCTGAGCACCAGTGGCTCGGGGGCTGAGGGCGCCGGGGCTAGCGTCACCATAGGCGCTGCCCTGCCTCCCAAATAGGAAAGCGCGCTCGTCGCCTTCCTTCGGGCAAACTCTGACATGTTCGCTTGGACCCCGTCAGATATGTCCGGTGTACCAAGGGAGGTGATCGAGCACCACTTAGCCGTGTGTCCAGACGCACGCCCCGTCAAGCAAAAAGCACGCAAGCAAGCCCCCGAGAAGCAAGCATTCATCGTCAAGGAAGTAGAGAAGCTAAAAGCGGCAAATGTCGTCCGCGAAGTCGCGCACCCCACTTGGCTCTCCAACGGCGTGGTTGTCCCTAAACCCGCTGGAGGAGGCCGACTCTGCATCGACTACACAGACGTCAACAAGGCCTGCCCCAAGGACCCATACCCTATGCCGAGGATAGACCAGATTGTGGACTCCACCGCCGGCTGCGACCTCCTCTGTTTTCTGGACGCCTTCTCTGGTTATCACCAGATCAAAATGGCTAAAGAGGACGAGGAGAAAACAGCATTCCTCACCCCTTGTGGTGTGTATTGCTACACTTGCATGCCTTTCGGCCTGAAGAACGCCGGCGCCACTTTCCAGAGGCTCATGCGGATAGCCTTGGGGGCACAGATGGGCAGAAACGCAGAAGCATACGTCGACGACATTGTGGTCAAGTCTCGCGAGGGGGACACTCTCTTGAAGGATCTCGAGGAAACCTTCGCCAGCCTGCGCAAGGTGAACATCAAGCTGAACCCCGCCAAGTGCGTCTTCGGGGTACCTTCAGGCAAACTCCTCGGATTCCTCGTGTCTCACCGCGGCATAGAAGCAAACCCTGACAAGATCAAGGCCATAGAAGGGATGCAGCCTCCTCGCCGGCTCAAGGACATGCAGCGCCTAGCAGGCTGTATGGCTAGCCTGGGCCGCTTCATGTCCAAGTTCGGCGAGAGAGCCCTGCCATTTTTCAAGATCATGAAGAGATCCGGCACATTCAAATGGACCCCTGAAGCGGACAAGGCTTTTGAGGGCTTAAAGAGATATTTGGCCAGCCCACCGATCATGGTGGCCCCCAGGACAGGTGAGCATCTGAAGCTGTACCTATCAGCCACTCCTCAGACCGCAAGCGCCGTCCTGGTGGTCGAAAGGGAAGAGCCAGTCCTCCCCAAGAAAAGCGCTGCCACCCCAAGCCCAAAGCCGCCCGACAAAGATCTCGGCGAAGGAGCAGTCTCCACAGACCCACTGCCAGGCCCACAGCCTCAAGTCGAGTCTGCTCCGAACACCCTTGCCGAGACCCCTCCA
The DNA here is from genome assembly GCA_026929855.1 of Poa annua. Taxonomy (NCBI): domain Eukaryota; kingdom Viridiplantae; phylum Streptophyta; class Magnoliopsida; order Poales; family Poaceae; genus Poa; species Poa annua. Next base: position 46,540,970 of record CM049434.1, read on the forward strand.
CAGGTGGATCTCGACAAGGGCCCTGAAGAGCCTCCACAGAGAGCCGACGCTGCACCTCCCTCGACAACCCTTGTCGAGCACCCCGTCTACTTCGTCAGTACAGTACTGCGGGATGCTCGGGAGCGGTACCCAATGCAGCAGAAGCTTCTCGTCGCTCTCCTCATCGCCTCCAGGAAGCTGAGACATTACTTCCAGGGCCACCCCATCACGGTGGTCACTTCCTTCCCCCTGGAGCAGATCCTGCGCAACCCCAACGCCACAGATCGTGTCGCAGGATGGAACATCGAGATGCAGCCATTCAATTTGCGCTTCGACACCACAAGAGTCATCAAGGGAAGAGCGCTGGCGGACTTCGTCGCCGAATGGACTGACCCAAGCCCTGAAGAGCCTCGGGAAGAAGAGGCCGAGCCCTCTGGAGATACGATGCCCAGCCACTGGACCATGCACTTCGATGGAGCCTTCGCCTGCCGCAATGGCGGGGCAGGCGTCGTCTTGACCTCGCCCAAAGGCGACAAACTCTACTACGCTGTCCAGCTGTGCTTCACGATTGACAAGATCTCCAACAACATCGCTGAATACGAGGGCCTCCTCGCCGGCTTAAGGGCCGCCATCGCTCTGGGCGTCAAGCACTTACTCGTCAAAGGCGACTCCCAGTTGCTTGTCAACTTCTCCAACAAAAGCTACACACCTAAAGACGACCACATGGCCGCGTACCTTGAAGAGGTCCGCAAGCTCGAGAAGCACTTCAGGGGCATGGAGCTCATGCACATCGCAAGGAAAGAGAACCAGGAGGCCGACGACATCGCCAAGCGAGCCTCGCGAAGGCAAGCCCAACAGGCAGGCGTATTCGAAGAGAGACTCACCAAGGCGTCCATAAAGCAGCCTCAAGAGACTACAGCCGCAAGCACGGACGAAGCACTCCCGCCACCTCCTAAAGCTGGGGCACCCGACTGTGGTCCTCACACAGGGGAGTGCCTGTTGCTGACGGCGGCTCACCAAGAAACAGGCTGGATTGACGAGCTCAAAGACTACTTGGTGAAGGGGATCCTCCCCGAAGAAGATGCGGAAGCAGAGCGAATCGCTCGACAGGCAAAATCCTACTGCATCCTCGAGGGAGACCTGTACCGCAAGCGCCCAAATGGCATCGCACTCAAATGCGTCCCTCCCGAGGAAGGCCGAATGCTGATCAAGGATATCCATAGCGGAGAGTGCGGCCACCACTCGTGTGCGCGCACCCTCGCCGGCAAGGTCTTCAAGAGTGGGTTCTACTGGCCGCAAGTGCTTCAAGATGCGGTCACCATCGTCCAATCTTGCGACGCCTGCCAGTACCACGCCAAGCAAATCCATCAGCCGGCGCTGGGACTCCAGACCATCCCGCTCTCCTGGCCGTTTGCGGTCTGGGGGCTGGACATTTTGGGCCCCTTCCCGAAGTCGCAGGGGGGCTACCGCTTCCTCTTCGTGGCTGTCGACAAGTTCACTAAGTGGGCCGAGGTCAAACCAGTGCGCACCATACCAGCCGGGGCAGCGGTGAAATTCATCAGGAGCCTGGTCTGCCGCTTTGGAGTGCCTAATCGCATCATCACCGACAATGGCTCACAGTTTACCAGTGGCATCTTCCGCTCTTACTGTGAAAAACTCGGCATCAAGCTCTGCTTCGCCTCGGTGGCTCATCCACGGAGCAATGGTCAAGCCGAGCGAGCAAATGCAGAGGTCCTTAAGGGCCTCAAGACCAGAAGCTTCAACATCCTCAAGGGTCACGGCAAGGGCTGGATCGACGAGCTCCCATCTGTGCTCTGGTCCATGCACACAACCTCTTCAAGGCCCACGGGTGAAACACCGTTCTCCCTTGTCTACGGAGCCGAAGCAGTCCTCCCTGCAGAAATCAAGCACGGATCACCACGGGTCCTTGCCTTCAACGAGGACACCCAAGAGGACCTCCACAACGACGACCTGCTGCTTCTCGAGGGACTGTGCCGCCGTACCGCCCTCAGAGCGGCAAAGTACCAGCAAGACCTGCGACGCTACCACAGCCGCCATGTGCGCTCACGCACTCTTGAGGCGGGTGACCTCGTCCTCAGACGAATCCTCTCCAGAGAAGGCCTCCACAAGCTCTCACCGATGTGGGAAGGCCCCTACAGGGTCTCCCACATCGCCAGGCCTGGCGCCGTACGCCTCGAGACTGAAGACGGCATCCCCGTCAAGAACCCGTGGAACATTGCGCATCTACGCAAGTTCTACCCGTGATCATAGTCACGCCCGTGATCATCGTCACGTCAGGCATTTTTTTGTCTCTAGAGGGAAGCTCACGGCTTCACCTCCAAGCTTCACAAAGCTTCTCCTGAGGGCCAGCCCTCCGAGCTCTCCTGCTAACGAGCCACCGCAGGCCGCAGAGAGTCTCAGCCACTAATGGGTGGTCCCCATGCCTCGACATGGAGGGAACGTTAGCTTGGCAAACCCAAGTGTAATGAACCTTTTCGTTCCTAAGTGAACTACGCGCTACGGCGCCATTTCTTTCCCAAGTGAACTATGCGCTACGGCGCCGCTATGTAATATTTCGACGGCAAGTTTTCTTTCGTCGTTTACATTTCCATGTGCGCTTATATTCTTCCCATGCGCACCTCGCGAGCGGGGGCTGAGTACGGTGCCTGTGCCTCAAGAGCACCCCAGCAGCACTGCAAAATCCAAGGGACCCGAGCTCTAGCTAAAGGGCATGCTCCCGGATACACGCCACCTCTCCAAAGGACCTTGGTACTTTCTCTCCTCGCGAGATACCCATGAGAAAACCTATAGGCGCGCATAAGTCTTTACTATCATGCTCTAGCGTCTGGGTTCGCCTCTCTAACCTCCACAGGGAACAAGAGTCTCTCCAAGCTCGTGGAGGAAGAACTCGGCCCCTAAAGGAGAACGCATCGCCAAGGAAAGCCTACGCAGAGCAAAAGCCTCGCGAAGCTAAGTTCCCTGCTCGCACCAAGAGAGTCTCTTCATCCCTCTCATGAGCACTTTTCGTCCCTCGAGCGTTTCTTTTCCCTCACTCTCCATGGGCTGCTTGCACGTCAAAGGGGGGCCCTTGAGCATTGCGCCTCGAGGACTCCTACCTCTCTAAGCCTTAAACTCCCCCCGGCCTTGCCGAGTCATTGCTCGAGCATACCGCAGCGGCGGAGTCATAGCGCAAGGAGAAGGGCCCTAGCGACGCAGAGCGAAAAGAGGCATGGAGATGAAGCAAAAGGCCTTCGAGGGGCACGCACACAAACTTAGTAGCATATGCATAAGAAGTATATTACAAACCATGGAGCAAAAGTCTCTAAGCCAGATATCTCGACAAGCGCTACAGGTGCGTTACATTTCAGGAGAAGGTTAAGCAGAAGCCCCGTCGCTGTCCTCGCCGTCGTCCTCTCCAGGCTCGTCCTCGGAGCTGGCCTCCTCGCCGTCGTCCTCCTCCACCTCGGCCCGCTTGAAACGGCTGTAGAAGTCGTCGACTTGCTCGCGGACCGAGTTGGAGATCTTCCACCCCTTCTCCCCCTCGAGAGGCTCGGTCACCGTCGAGTAGTCGAAGCCGGGCTGGAGGTGCTGGAGGTTGGTGAAGATGCGGTCGACCGCCACCGCCAGGAGTTGGCAGCATTCCTCCTCGACGACGTCGCGGAGCTCCGCGGCAGGGCCCTCGAGGGATGTGAAGAGCTGCTCAAAGTAGGCGAGGTACGCGGCGGCGTCGGAGTTGCCCTGTGCGGGGACGGGCGGCGCCTCCGCACCCAGCTTCGCTGCAAGCTCGTTGCCCCGAGTCACCAAGGACTGGAACATGCGCTCCCGCTGCTGCGATAGCACCCGCGCGGCTTGGGCGTTCTCGGCAGCCTCCACCGCCTTCTCCACAGCAGGGCCCACCTGCTAGTTCATCTCCTCCATATCCGCCATGAGGGAGGCGAGGTCCTGCGACATGCGCTCGCGAGCTTCCTCGGCGGCGCGGCGACTATCTATTGCGCGCCTCACTCGGGAGTTCAAATTGGCGTTCATCCCCTCCAGCTGGTGGATCCGAGCGGCATCCTCATCGCGCCTCTTCTTGAAGCGGCCCTCCTGCTTCTTGAACTTCTCGGCATAGTCACGGGAGACAGCGGTGCGGTACGCCTTCTTCCGGGCTTGGAATTCCTTCTCAGCCTCCTCCTTCAGCTCGGCGAACTTCGCGTTGAAGCGCTCCACATGCCTCTTGTGGGTAGCCACTTCGCGCTCGTGCTTGCCGAGGGACTCGGCCAGGCTCTCTTCGCGGGCCTCGAGGGCGGCGCGCTACCCTGACAGCTCCTGCTCCGCCAGCAGCAGCTGCTCGTCGCGCCGGCGCACGTCGTTCTCGCGCTCGCCCAGACTCTGCCTCCCTGGCCTCCAAGGTCGCACGGACCGCCTCCAGAGAGGTCCGCACGGTCTCTGAGTCGGCGAGGATCTTGGCCTCGAGCTGGACGAGCTCGTGGTGCTTGTCCGCCAGCGAGTGCTCCCCTGCCTCCCGCTCCGACCTGGCCGCGGCCAGATCATCCGCCGCTGCCTGGAGCTCGGCCTGGAGGGGCTCCAGGAGCTCTTCAGCGTCGTGCGCGGCGCCCTCGCGGACCTCCTTGGCGAAGCGCAGCACCTCCTCGCGCTCTGCCTGCAGAGCCAGGTCGCTCTGCCGGCGAGCCTCCACAGCCGCGTGGAAAGTGGCTCAGGCCTCCGCAAGCTCGTCCTGCCGCCGGGCGAGCTCCCCGTCCTCAAGGGCGAGGTGGGCCTCCAGCCCATCCAAAGACTCCCGCACCAGGCGGAAGGCGACGCCGCGGCGCCCCTTGCTCCAGTCCCAGCTGCTGAGGACAAGAGCCTGGGAAGTCCCGCACGGCGCGGAGGTCCCTGCGCCTGCGTCGAGCTTGGAAGAGGGGGCTTCCGCGCGGGACTGGGGGCTCGGCGGCGAGTCCTCCGCCTCAGCGCCCGTGTTCGGCGTGCCGCCGTCGCCCCGCTCAAGCGGCGCCTCATCATGGGTTTCCGGGGCGGGAGAGCCCTGCCCCGTAGACGCTGCCTCCTCCTCCGCCGCAGTGCTTGGCGGGGGCGGCGGAAGGTCTTCTCCCACCGTTTCGTCGGCCTTTGGCGGGCTCGGGGTCGGTGTAGTGCCAGCCGCGGCCTCCTGCTGCGCTGGCGGAGACGCAGCACGCGGCGGAGTGGGCGCCTTTTCCGCCTGCTCCTCAGAGCGCTCCTCCTCCGGAGGCGGCGCGGTCGCCTCAGCCTGAGGCGCATCCTCGTGAGGGCCTGCAGGGACCTCCTCCGCAGGCCTCGAGGCCTCGTCTGCTGCGGCCTCTGGCGCGGCCTCCGGCGCGGCTTTCTTCACATCCGCCGCCTTGCGGAGCCTTCGGCGCTTCGCGAGCACCAGGTCGCTAGCAGAGAGCAAGAAGACTTGTCAGGGTAGAGCAGACAAGCAAGGATTGAAGAAGAAAAACCAAGTTAAAAACACTTACCCAGTCTTCTTGGTGCGGGTGTCAACCCACGCCATGCCAGACGAACGCCAAGAAGGCGTGGTCCGGGCTCCGGATCCTTCAGGAGCCGTCTCGACTTTCCTCTTGAGGGGAGCGCTCGTGGGCTCCCCGGCAGGCCTGTCATGGGCCGCCTTGGACCGAGGCTCCTGTCGCTCCGTCTCGGCCTCCTCGTCGTCGCTGGACGATAGCTCGAAGACCTCCTCAGCAGGGGGCGCGGCCTTTGACGAGCTCGCCCCGCCTGCTGAGGGGATCGCCCCTGCCGCCGCGCTGCCTTGCTCGGCGTCTGATGCGTAGGGCGACTTCGTGGCGTCTGGCCCCTTCGCCACGGGCATGGGCCCCTCGTCCTCCTCCTCCCCCGCCAGGCCAAGCGGGGTGAACGTGGGTATCTGCTCCAGCACCGCCAGGCGCGCGGCCAAGTTGAGCTGGTGGAGGGGCCTCAGCACCGCAGCAACCGCCACGGGCACGTCCGGGTTGATGAAGAGGCCGCCCATGATGGTGGAGATGACGGCGGGGCGATGGTCGCAGGGGTGGAGTCGCATCGGGTCCGAGGGGCCCGAGTACATCCACATCGGCTTCTTGTGCGCCTGTAGAGGAGCGATGCGGCGGCTCACGAAGTCCTCCGCGATCATCTGGCCGGTGAGGCCGTTCTCCCGAAGCAGCCTCATGCGCCCCACGACGTCTCCTATCTGCGGGCCCTGGAAGATCTGCTTTCCCCAGTGGGTATTCTTCACGGGCGGCGCCTCCGGGGTGTCGAGGAAGGAGCTCTGCGATTTGATGCCGATGAGGACCACTTCTGCCTGAAGTCGTCCACCTTCTTCACCACCGCCGTGACGGGCTTCTCGCCGTTCCACGACATGGGGATGTAGACGTCCCCCATGCCGTCCATGATGCGGAAGGATACGCATCCCGTCCGCTCGAGCTTCGCGGAGTTCCGGAGCGCGTAGAAGCTCCTGAAGAGGGCCACCGAAGGCTTCACCCCCAAGTAGGCTTCGCACAAATAGGCGAAGATGGAGAGGATCAAGATGGAGTTGGGGTGGAGGTGGAGAAGATGGATCTGGTAGAACTCCAGAACCGCCTCCAGGAAGGGCGAGTATGGAGGCACCAGCCCGGCGTAAACGGTGTGGAGGAAAATGGGAAAAAACCCCGCCGAAAGACGGCCGAGCTTGGCGGCCTGAATGGCGCTGGCGCCGTGTTCATTGGACTTCCCGGCGACCAGGTGCCGGATCTTGTCCAGCGCCGTCTCATTGACGCGCTCCCCGATCAGGGCGGGGCCGAGCGCCTCTTCCCCCTGCGCGTCTGAGGGGAGCGTCCCCATCGCCGCCTTGCCTTTCGGTCCACCCATCGTCGGGGAAGGAGAAGAAAGTGGAAGGTCGAGGAAGAAGAAGGAGTTCGCCGGTGAGAGAAAGCTAGGAGGACGAGAGCGAGAAGGCTGGATACGCGGAATGAGACCAGTAACTGCTGTTCGGACCGGCGCGCAGGCTTTATGCCCCATCTGGGCAGTTACCAAGGTGTGGTCGTGGTGGGACCCCCCACGACGCACGTTCCTCCGGAGAAAACGAGTCGCCGCAAACTCACCACCGATCGACGCGTGTCTCGGGCCGGCCGGACATTTTGGACCCACGACGCTTCGTCTGGGCCCGGTGGGCCTCGCCGTGCCCGTCATGGGCCCGGGGGCTACTATCGGCACAGTAGGATCCAGGGTGTGCAGAGCCCACTCTCCACAGCCCTCACACGCGACGGTGTCGACGAAACAACTAAGGACCAAGCAGAACGCTTGGAGAGACCCTCGAGAGGAAAGGTCTCTCGAGAGGATTGGAGGGAGCAGCGAAGGCCTGAAGAGGCTCCTCCCGAAGCTGCCCCTCTACAAGGCCCTCTCCCCTGGAGAGGGGTCAACGCAAATCCCTCCACAAGGCCACCCAGGCCCTGTGGAGATACTTCGCTACGAAGCAATCGCCGCAGAGCGCACATGGCCTCTGCCGCGGCCGCAGAGTGACGCGCGCGTCTGCGCGCGATGACGACGGCGCCGCAGTTGCCATTCTGGTGATTAAAGGAGTCAACAAAGCTGTGTCCCCCGCGCCGGACTACGAGGCTTTCCCCTTTGGTGATAAAGCGGATGGCCGGCGCTACGCTCCAAGGACGACGTCACCGTGGGCGCCCCCACGATCTCTGCGGCGCCGGCTGGCCGTGCTGCGTGGACGGTGGCTTTCCTGCGTCACAGGCAGGCTTTACGACCATGGACCGGGTCCACGGAGACCCCAGCAGCGGTGCACCCCGCTCCTCCGTTTCGTCGCCATGTGGGGACCCTTCCACTGCGCAGAGCGCGAGGACGCGGCCCGGGGCGCCTATAAAAGGAGAGGGAGCACCTCCGTAGCAAAGGATGGATGGATCAATCGCGAATCGACCAGTTAGCACTCCACCATTGTGTAGTTTAGCCTAGCGCACTCGAGGAGGAAGAAGACCCACGTTTTTCCTCCTTGAGCTCCGCTCTGCCAGAAGGGAGCCCTCGGCAAGCTCATTGTACTGTAACCTCTGCAGTGCAATACAGACAAGCAGGAGTAGCGGTGTTACCTCCTCCTGAGGGCCGTGAACCTGGGTACGGGCCGTTGTCCATCTCTGCCGTACTGTCCCTCCTCAGGCTCGACGAGCACCGTCGCCGTGCCAGTCGAGGGTTGTAGACCAACGTGTTCAGTCCCCTTCTCGAACTACTCTTCAGAGTGTGACTATCCCTGTCTCGTGGGAATCACTCTCCGACAAGTATATTCCTTGTGATTCACATTGAAAGTTACTTTTCCTTTATTGCAATCAATAACAGCCCCTGCAGTGTTTAGAAAAGGTCTCCCAAGAATAATAGACATATTATCATCTTCAGGCATTTCAAGCACAACAAAGTCAGTCATGATTAGACAATTATTAGCCATTTGAACAGGAACATCCTCACAAATACCAACAGGAATAGCAGTAGATTTATCAGCCATTTGCAAAGATATATCAGTAGGTATCAATTTATCAAGGTAAAGTCTCTTGTAAATAGAGAAAGGCATAACACTAACTCCTGCTCCCAAGTCACATAGAGCAGTTCTAACATAATTATTTTTGATAGAGCAAGGAATGGTTGGTATACCTGGATCACCCAGCTTCTTTGGAACCTTGCCATTGAAAGAGTAATTAGCAAGCATAGTAGATATTTCCTCATTAGGAATTTTCCTTTTGTTAGACACAATATCTTTCATATATTTTGAATAAGGAGGCAATTTAATAGCATCAGTCAAAGGAATTTGTAAGAACAAAGGTTTCATCCATTCACAAAATTTATTATAATGTTCTTGTTCTTTGGTTTTAAGTTTCTTACCAGGGAAAGGCATTTGTTTTTGAACCCAAGGCTCTCTTTCACTACCATGTTTCTTAGCAATGAAATCTTCCTTATTGTACTTCTCATTTTTATTTAGCTTTTCTGGTTCCTCTTCTAATTCTTCTTTACTAGAATCATCATTATTATCATTGTTATTAGAACCATCATTGTTGTGTTCATTACCACTTTCAGTTTCAGCATCAGAAATATATATACTATTGGGATCATTAACAGGTTCAGAGGATTCTACAACAGTTTTATGTTTCTTCTTCTTTTTCTTAGAAGGAGCACTAGGTTCATTAACTCGTTGAGAATCTTGTTCAATTCTTTTAGAATGTCCCTCAGGATATAAAGGATCTTGAGTAGATTTACCACCTCTAGTTGTTACTTCACAAACATGTTTTTCTATAGCTATAGAGGCATTTACTAACAATTCTTTTTGCACTTTAGTAAGTTGATCAATTTTAGTTTGAACCACATGAAAATGTTTAATGAGTATTTTAACATCATTGGAGGTTCTATCAACAACATCATGCAAGTTACTAATAGCTCGAGAATTTTCCATTAAATGATTTTCTATTCTCATATTAAAGTTACTTTGCTTAGCAATAAAAGTATCAAATTCATCTAAGCATTGAGCAGGAGGTTTAGAATAAGGAATATCTCTATCGTCAAACCTTTGGAGAGAGTGTACCTCAATTAGTGGTGTAGGAGGGATTGGCTTACATAAGTCTTCTATAGGAGGTAAGTTCTTCACATCTTCAGCTTTAATACCCTTCTCCTTAAGAGATTTCTTGGCTTCCTTCATCACTTCATCATTTAATTCAATAATACCCCGCTTCTTCGGTGTGGGTATAGGTGTTGGAGTAGGTTCAGGAATATCCCAATCATCATGATTCTTGCATATTTTAGCTAATAATTCCTCAGCTTCTTCGGGAGTCCTTTTCCTGAAAACACAACTAGCAAAACTATCCAGGTATGATCTAGATTTAGCAGTTAGTCCACTATAAAATATATCAAGTAGATCATTTTTCTCCAAATCATGATTCGGCTGGACTCTTATTATGGAGCAAAAACGTGTCCAAGCCTTAGGCAATTTCTCATCCTCTTCTTGATTAAAATTATAAATTTTTAACAAAGCATCATGTTGGGCACTAGCAGGAAAATATTTCTGAAAGAAAGTATCAAGCAAACCCTTGGGACTAGTAATGGAACCAGGAGACAAATTATTATACCAAGTTTTAGCTTCTCCTTTTAATGAGAAAGGAAATAATTTAGTAACAAAGTAAGTGCGCATTTTTATGTCTTCAGAAAACATACCACTTCAATTAGAGAGTTCATTCATATGTTCTACAGCACTTTCATTTTCAGTTCCACAGAAAGGTTCTCTTTCAACAATAGCTATGTGAGCTAAATCAATAGAGAAATCATAATCTTTGTCTTTAATGCTTATGGGAGATGTAGCAAATTTAGCATCAGGAGACAATTTATATTTAACAGCACGTTTTTCAAAAAGGCTTTTCATAGCACTAGCATCTTTGGTAGCATTAATCTCATCAACAAAATCATCATCAAGCTCCACATACATTTCATCAGGATCATCAATATTATTTGTAAACTCAGGTGAATTAACAGGTGTTTCAGCATCTTCATTAGGAATTTCAGCATTTTAAAATTGTTTAGATCTAGCAATTGTAGCATCTAAAAAGGGACCTAATGAACCAGTATCATCAAGAACAGTAGAAGCATCATCATAAGTAATTTCAGATTCAGCAGGAGTAACAGTGCAAGAAGCCTGAGGTGGTGTAACAAGCTTACTTAAGACAGACGGTGAATCAAGAGCAGCAGCGGAACTCAAAGTTGTAACTTTTCTCGTAGTGGATGGTATGAAGGGAAATTTCTTATCACCAGGTATTCCCATGATGAATGAATTCCAGAGAGCAATATCACACTCAGGTGAACTTATAAATAAAGCTATACTCCCCGGCAACGGCGCCAGAAAATAGTCTTGATGACCCACAAGTATAGGGGATCGCAATAGTCTTCGATGGAAGTAAAACCCAAATTTATTGATTCGACACAAGGGGAGCCAAAGAATATTTATAAGCCTTAACAACGGAGTTGTCAATTCAGCTGCACCTGTGAATAGACTTGCTCGAGACAGATTATCAGTAGCAACAGTTTTATAGCAGTGACAGTAGTGATATAACAGCAACAGTAGAATAAAAACAGCGGTGATGATTATAGTAGACAGCTGGATTAAAATACTGTAGGCAAAGGGACGGATGAACGGGCGTTGCATGGATGAGATACTTCATATAATAATCAAGTCATGGGCATTTGCAGATAAATAAGATAAAGCATCCAAGTATTTATTAACCATAGGCATGTGTTCCAATTTAGTTGTGCGTGCTCGCAATGAGAAACTTGCACATCATCTTTTGTCCTACCAGCCCGTTTGCAGCGGGGCCTCAAGGGAAACTATTGGTAATTAAGGTACTCCTTTTAATAAAGTACCGGAGCAAAGTATTAACACTCCGTGAACACATGTGATCCTCACATCACAGCCATTCCCCTCGGCTGTCCCAATTATTGTCACTTTGGGGCCTCGGGTTCCGGACAGCAATATGTGTATACAACTCATAGATATGATCTTAAAACAACAATTATCTTCATGATACAATAACATGTTCAGATCTGAAATCATGGCACTCGGGCCCTAGTGTCAAGCATTAAGCATAACAAGTTGCAACAATGACATAAAACACCGATAACGGATACTAGGCACCATGCCCTAATGATATTACAGCTATTACATGAACGATCTCATCCAATCCCTACCATCCCCTCAAGCCTACAGCGGTGGATTACTCACACGTGGATGGGGGAAGCATGGATGGTTGATGGAGAAGTGGTGGCGATGACGACGGCGATGATCTCCTTCGATTCCCCGTCCCGGCGGAGTGCTGGAACAGGAACTTCTGGTCCCCGAATTGAGTTTCGAGGTGGCGGCGGCGCTCCGATGGGTTTCTGGGAGAAAACTCTTCGTGCATGTGTTTTTTAGGTCAGGAGGGACTAAATAGCCGAGAGGGGGGCGCGAGGGGGTGGCCGAGTCGGCCACACCCCCTCTTGGCGCGGCAGGGGGCCCACCCGCGCGAGAATAGGGTGTGGGCGCCCTGTTGGCCGCCCCCTCCTCGTCTTCTGGCTCTGTCGGACAGTGACTCCCACGGAACAGGGGTAGCCACACCCTGAAGAGAGGTTCGAAGGGGGGACTGAACGCGGAGGTCAAACGATCCTCGAGAGGCACGACGACGATGCTCGCCGGGCCTGGAGAGGGACTTTCACGCCAGAGATGGACACCAGCCCGTACCCAGGATCACGGCCCTCGGGAGGAGGTGAAACCGCTACTCCTGCTTGTCTGTATTGCACTGTGGAAGTTACAGAACAAGGAGCTTGCCGAGGGCTCTCTTGAGGCAGTCTGGTGCTTGGGGAGGGACACAATGGTCGTCTTCCTCCTCCAGCAGTTGGCTATTCTATGCGTTTGGCTAAGGCTCCCTCGGTCTGGGAAGCAATCAACCGACTGGAGATCGATCCCCTTCTACGGTGGAGCTCCTGCTCCTTTTATAGGCGCCCCGGGCTCCATCCTCGTGCTGGTGGGTTCCCACATGTCGGTGGCGCGGAGGAGCGGGAGTCCACCGCGTCTCATCCGTTCATGGACGCGGTCCATCCGTGCTAAAGTTGCGCGCCGTGGCCGACAGGCTGCAGACGGTGCAGAGCGGCTCGCAGGCGCGGCAGAGGTCGTGGTGGAGCCCACGATGACGATCTTCTTGTAGCGTTGCGCCGTCCAGCCGCTTTATCACCAAAGAGGAAAGTCCTGGCTGTCCTGGCGCAGGCGGCGCGGCTTTGTTGACTCCTTTATCATCAGAATGGCAGCTGGGATGCTCGCGTCACCCTGCGGCTGCTGCAGGAGCCATGTGCGCCCCGCGGCGCTTGCTTAGCCGCGAAGTGTCTCCACAGGGCCGCGGTGGCCTGTGGGGAGGTTTCCTGCTGACCTCTCTCCAGGCGTGTTGAGCCTTGGGGAGTCTCTTGAAGCGCGGGGTCCTCTTCAGGCCCTGACTTCCTCTTCAGGCCCTCAAGAGGAGATGCCTCTCGAGGGTCTCTCCAAGCGGTGGCTTGGTCCTTAGTCGTTTTGACGAATCTGTCGCGGGCGAGGCCAGTAGGGAGTGGGCTATGCACACCCCGGTCCTCATTGGGCCGACAGTAGCCCCCAGGCCCGCGATGGGCACGGCTGAGCCCATGACCGCAGCCGAAGCGTCGTGGGCCCAAAGTGTCCGGCCGGGCCGAGCCACGCGTCACTCAGGCGAGTAACGGTTGTGCACGATCTGGGGCGTGCGTCGTGGGGGGCCCCACCGCGCCCCGGTAACTGCTCCTTGACGGGACATAAAGCCCTCGCGCCGGAGCAGGGAGCCGTTATTGCTCCCATTCTCTCTTGCAGAAGCCATCCGCCCCGAGCTCTCCGCTCCTGCTCTCCGACGCGCCCTGCTCCTTCCTTCTCCAACTTCTCCCCGCGCCGCGCTCACCACTTCCCAGGCGATGAGTCCGGCCAAGAACATGGGCAAGGCGGCCGCGGGGTCTTCTTCGCAGGCGGCGCCTGCCGAGGCCGCGCATGGCGCGGCACTGCTAGGGGTGCGCGTCAACGACAAGGCCCTCGACAAGGTCCGCTTCCTGGTGGCGGACCGGACCAACGAGCACGGCGCCACCGCGCTTAAGGCCGCGGCGCACGGGAAACGCCCGCGAGGGTTTTTCCCCGTCTTCCAGCACTGTGTCGCTGCAGGGCTGGTGCCGCCATTCTCGCCGTTCCTGGAGGGGGTGCTGGCCTTCTACCAGATCCAGCTGCTGCACCTCCACCCCAACTCCGTGCTCATCCTCGCCATCTTCGCCTACCTCTGCGAGGCGTACCTGGGCCTGGAGCCCACGGTGGACCTCTTCCGGTGCTTCTACGCGCTCCGGAACACGGCGAAGAATGAGCGCTCCGGATGCGTCTCGTTCCGCATCGTGGATGGCATGGGGAACGTTTACATCCCCATGTCGTGGAGCGAGGGCAAGGCCATCACCTCAGTGACGAAGAAGGTGGACGACTTCCGCCAGCGGTGGTTCTTCGTCGGGGTGGAGCAGCCCTGCGCCTTCCTAGAGGTCCCTGACGCGCCGCCCGTGAAGAACTCGAACTGGGGCAAGGCCCCCTTCAGCGGCGCGCAGAACGCAATGTTGACGGGCCGCCTGAGCTACCTTCGGGAGGAGGGCCTCACGGGGCAGATCATCGTCGCGGATTTCGTGACGCGCCGCATCGCTCCACTCCAGGCGCACGCGATGCCCATGTGGATGTATTCCGGCCCTCAGGACAAGATGCGGCTCCACCCTAAGGACAACGACAAGGACGCTGTCGACAACGTCCTGTCCGCACTCTTCATCAACCCGGCGGTACCCGCCATGGACGAGCTCCCTATCACGCTGCGGCCCCTGCACCAGTACAACATGACCGAGCGCCTGGCCATTCTGGAGGGGATGCCTTCGTTCACCCCGTCGGGCCCGGCGGGGAAAATGGTGCCTGTGCCGGTGGTGCACGAGGCGGAGGGGGCAGAGACGCCCTCTGCCTCAGGAGCTGGGCAAGGCGAGGAGGAGGCCGCGGCAGGGGAGGAGTCCTCTTCGAGGGCCGGGTCCCTTACTGACGAGATTTGCGACATCTCGTCAGGCGATGACGACGACGCCTTCGTGGTGGTGCCCGCGCGCCGGGCGGAGGAGGAGGAGGCCGAGGGGGAGGCCTCTGACGAGGAGGCCTCGCCAGGGCGTCGCGAGCCCCGCTCCAAGGCGGCTGTGGGCCGGTCCGGGGCGAGGCCGTCAGACGTCCCCTCCAAGAGGAAAGCCGAGGCGCCTCCGGAGGGGTCAGGTGCCAAGGCCAAGCCCTCCTGGCGCTCGCCAGGCTTGGCGTGGGTCGACACCGGCGCCAAGGAGTCCGGGTACGTGTTTTAGGCTTTTAGCCGATCGATTCTTGTTCTTTCTCTTTCCGCCTATTTCTGAAGATCTTTCCCTGGTGCTTGCCAGTGACCTTGTGCCTGCGAAGCGTCGCAAGCTTCGCAAGGCGGCAGAGGTGAAGAAAGCCACGGCTGAGGTCGTGGCTGAGGAGGCCGCGAGGCCTGTGGAGACGGCCTCCACAGGCCCAACCGAAGAGGTGCCTCAAGCGGAGGCAGCTGGGCCTTTAGCCGGGACAGCGGCGCCTCAGGCGGAGGTAGCTGCGCCGGCCCCCGAGCCGATGGTGGTGGAGGCGCAGGAGGAGCGGGTTGCTAGCCCTCCTCGCGCCCCTACCCCGCCTCGCGCGGCCACGCCACCGCGCGAGCCAACTCTGGCCAGCGAGGCTACTCCACCTCGCGCAACCATGCCTCCCGCGCAGCCAGAGGCCGGGGCAGACCAGGGCCCGCCAAGCGCGGGCGCATCTGCAGGGGGAGCTCCTTCGTCTCCGCCACGCCCCGCAGCGGGGGGCGAGGCGCAAGAGGTGACGCGCCAGGGCGGCGAGGTCGGTGAGGCCAGTCTGGGCGCCGCGACGGACGGGGCGCGGTCTAGCCCCCAGGCACGCCCAGAGGCTCAGTTCTCCAGGCCCGGCGCAGGGGCGGGCACCTCCTCATGCCGCGACCTAGTCCTTGGCGGCTGGGACTGGAGCAAGGGGCACCGTGAGGTCGCCTTCCGCGTCGTGAGGGAGTCCCTGGAGGGCTTGGAGGCGCAACTTGCCCTCGAGGACGCTCAGCTCACCCAGCAGCGCGACGAGCTTGCGGGGGCGTGGGCGCGCTTCCACGCCGCGGTCGAGGCCCGCCACCAGGAGGATCTGGCCCTCCAGGCCGCACGCCAGGAGGCCGTCCGCTTCGCCAAGGAGGTCCGCGAGGGGGCCATCCCCGACGCTGACGAGCTCCTTGCCCCTCTCCAGGACGAGCGCAACGCGGCCGCCGATCTCCTCGCCGAGGTGAAGGCCGAGCGGGAAGCTATGGAGGGCTCGCTGGCGCAGAAACGTCGCGAGCTGGCCCAGCTAGAGTCCCAGCTCCTTTCCGCCCATCGGGTCGCGCAGGAGACTCTGGAGGGGGACCGCAAGAACCTTGCCGAGCGCGAGCGGCTGCTGGCTTCCAGGGAGCAGGACGTGCTGCAGCGCGACGAGCAGCGGCTCCAGGCGGAGGGCGAGCTTGCCACCAAGCGTGAAGAGCTTGAGGCGTGCGAGGGGGACCTGGCTCAGGCGCTCCAGAGGCACGACGAGAACGTCACCGCCCAGAAGCAAACCCTGGAGCGCTTCCAGCAGCGGTTTGCCGAAAAGAAGAAGGAGGCAGAGGCGGCCCTCGCGGAGCGCGAGAAGGAGTTCAGGCGGACCACCTCCAAGGAGTACCGCGACAAGGCCAAGAAGCAGGAGGACCGCTTCAAGGCCAAGCACGCTACTGATGCCAATTGGATCGCGGAGCTCGAGAAGGCCAACTCTAAGCTCGAGGCCCGCCTCGAGCGCGCCAAGGAGGCCTATCGCCAGGCGGAGGATGGTCGCAGGGCAGCTGTCCTGGAACTGGACGCCCTCGTCAAGGACGTGGAGGGGCAGGCGGGCTCAGCGGCCAAGCAGGTGACGGAGGCTGTGGACACCGCGCAGGCGGCTCACGTGCTCATGAAGCAGCGGGAGCGTATGTTCCAGGCGTTGGTGGCCAGGGGCAACGAGCTTGCAGCTCAGCTTGGCGCGGAGGCGCCGCACGCTGAGGTTCGCGGCCGTGGCGATGCTGCCATGTACCTGGTCTACTTCGACCAGCTCTTCACGTAGCCGACCTCCGCGAGGTGATCGAGGTCGAGAGCCGCCAGCTCCTCGGGGTGGTTGTTGACCGCATCTTCACCAACCTTCGGCTCCTCACGCCCGGCTTCGACCTCGCGACGGTGACCGAGGAGCACACGGGCGAGGAGGTCTTGCGGGTCTCCAACTCCCTCCGCGAGCAGGTCGAGACCTTCTGCAACCGCTTCAAGCGCGCAGAGGTGGCTGCGGAGGATAGCGAGGAGGAGGCCGCCCTTGCAGAGGAGGAAGACGCGGAGGAGGAGGAGCATGCTGGCGCGGACTCCGCCTGAGCCCTTGATTCATTGCGCCTTTGAGCGCCTGTATCTGAAACAGCTTTATGTTTAGACATTACGCATTTTGAGCATGTAATATATTCCTTGAGTGCTTGATGTTCACTTGTGTGCCCCTCGAGAGGCCCTTTTCTGCCTTATTTTCATGTCTATGTTTTCTCTGCGTCGTTAGGTCCCATCTCTTCGCGCTATGACTCCGCCACTGCGGTATGCTAGAGCAATGACTCAGCAAGGCCGGGGGGAGTTTAAGGCTTGGAGAGGTAAGAGCCCTGAGTCGCGATGCTCAGGTGCCCTCCTTAGACGTGCGAGTAGCCCATGAAGCACAAGGGAGAATGAAATCGCTCGAGGGGCAAACGTGCGCTTGGGGAGAAAAAAGCTCTCGAATTACGAGTGTGGGACTTAGCTTCTCGAGGCTTTTGCCCTGTAGAGGTTTTTTAGCCTGGCGAGGAGGTCTTCTTCAAGGGTTTTGCCCTGCCGCCTCCTCAGGCTTGTAGAGACGCTTGTTCTCTGCAGATGTCAGAGGGGCAAACCCAAACGCTTGTGCACGGCACTAGGGACTAATGCGCGCTTATAGGTCCCCTCAGGCGTTCCTTGCGAGGAGAGAGAGTACCAAGGTCCTTTGTAGAGATGGCGTGTTTGTGGGAGCTTGCCCTCCAGCCAGAGCTCGGATCCATGGGTTTTGCAGTGCTGCTGGTGTGTCATTTGAGGCACTGGCACCGTACTCAGCCCCCGCTCGCGAGGTGCGCATGTGGAGAGATATAAGTGCCCATTTTCAACAAAGAAAATAGTGCTGGAATAAACTCACCACCAAAATATTACATAGTGGCGCCGTAGCGCATTGTTCACTTAGGAACGAAATTGTTTCATTATGCTTGGAGTTGCCAAGTTAATGTATTTGACCATGTCGAGGCATGGGGACCACCCATTAGTGGCAGAGACCCTCAACGGCCTGAGGCGGCTCGTTACATGGAGAGCTCGGAGACAAAAAATGCTTGGAGGTGGAGCCGTAAGCTGCCTCTTCAGCCAGATGTCTTTACGTGACAATGATCACGGGCGTGACAATGATCACGGGTAGAACTTGCGCAGGTGCGCGATGTTCCACGGGTTCTTGACGGGGATGCCGTCTTCGGTCTTGAGGCGTACTGCGCCAGGCCTGGCGACGTGGGAGACCCTGTAGGGACCTTCCCACATCGGCGAGAGCTTGTGGAGGCTTTCCCTGGAGAGAATTCGCCTAAGGACGAGGTCGCCCGCCTCAAGGGTGCGTGAGCGCACATGGCGGCTGTGGTAGCGTCGCAGGTCTTGCTGGTACCCTGCCGCTCTAAGGGCGGCCTGACGGCGCAGTCCCTCGAGGAACAGCAGGTCGTCGTTGTGGAGGCCCTCTTGGATGTCCTCATTGAAGGCAAGGACCCGTGGTGATCCATGCTTGATTTCTGCGGGGAGGACTGCCTCAGCTCCGTAGACCAGGGCGAAGGGCGTTTCGCCTGTAGGCCTTGAGGTAGTTGTGTGTATGGACCAGAGCACTGAAGGGAGCTCGTCGATCTAGCCCTTGCCGTGGCCCTTGAGGATGTGGAAGCTTCTGGTCTTGAGGCCCTTGAGGACTTCTGCGTTTGCTCGTTTGGCTTGACCGTTGCTGCGTGGGTGAGCCACCGAGGCGAAGCAGACCTTGACGCCGAGCTTGTCGCAGTAGGCTCGGAAGATGCCGCTGGTGAACTGCGAGCCATTGTCGGTGATGATGCGGTTGGGCACGCCGAAGCGGCAGACCAAGCTCCTGATGAATTTCACCGCGGCCCCAACCGGTATTGTGCGCACTGGCTCAACTTCGGTCCACTTGGTGAACTTGTCGATGGCCACGAAGAGGAAGCGATACCCCCCCTGCGACCTTGGGAAGGGGCCCAAGATGTCCAGCCCCCAGACCGCAAACGGCCAGGAGAGCGGGATGGTTTGAAGCTCCAGCGCCGGCTGATGAATTTGCTTGGCGTGGAATTGGCAGGCGTCGCAGGTTTGCACAATGGCGACCGCATCTTGAAGCACTTGAGGCCAGTAGAAGCCGCTCCTGAAGACCTTGCCTGTGAGGGTGCGCGCAAACGAGTGGTGGCCGCACTCCCCGCTGTGGATGTCCTTGATCAGCTCTCGGCCTTCCTCAGGAGGGACGCACTTGAGCGCGATACCATTTGGGCGCTTGCGGTAGAGTTTTCCCTCGAGGATTCAGTAGGATTTCGCCTGTCGAGCAATTCGCTCTGCGTCAGCATCTTCTTCAGGGAGGATTCCTTTCACCAAGTAGTCCTTGAGCTCATCAATCCAGCCTGAGGTCTGGTGTGTTGCCGTCAGCAACAGGCGCTCCCCCATCGATGACGTTCAGGCCCACTCCCCCATGGATGAGCGTCTTGGAGACGGTGATGTTGTTGATGGTGGGGGAGCAGACCAGGGGGAGGGTTCCAACAGTCTTGGTCGACTTGGGGTGGTCCTTGGCGTCGAAGGCGATGGTATACTGGGACCACTTGAGGGGCCTGGAGGTCTCGGTGCTCGGGAGCGCAGCGTTGAGTTCGCGGGCGAACTGCTTGAACTGATTGTTCGATTTGGGCGCTTGAGCCCCGCCGAGGATGCAGGCCATGGCGCCTCTCGGGGCCTGGTAGCCTCCATCTTCCTCGTCGGGGAGGTTGTTGTTCCTCTCAGCGGCGTTGGCCTGAGTGCCCTGCGGCCTCTGGTAGCCGCCAGCGCGTCCGCCTCTGCTGTCGCGGCGGTAGCCGCGGCCTCTGCCGCGGCTCCCGCTGGCTTCTTCGCGCTCGCGCTCTCTGCTCAGCCTCTTGAGGTCGTGGCAGTTCTCGGTGGCATGGCCGCGCCTGTTGTGGTAGACGCAGAATGGGCGGTGGTCCACCTCCTTGTCGCCGCGCTCGGGAGAACCCCTGCGGGAGCCCTTCGCGTCAGGCTCTGCCGCGAGGACCGCGGTGGCCTTGCGCTTGGGCTCTTCCTTCTTCTTGTGGCTCTTGGACCCCTCGCCAGGGTCGTCCCCCCGTGCGCTCATCTTGACGAAGAGGAGTCCCTCTTCAGCCTTGGCGCACTTATCCGCCAGATCGAACAGCTTCACCACAGAGGTGAGCTTGTCGTGGATGCCGAGCTTCTCGAGCATCCTGCGGTTCGTGACGCCCTCGCGGAAGGCAGCGATGACCTGGGTGTCGGGGATGTTCGGAATCTTGTTCCGCACCTGGCTGAAGCGCTGGATGTACTTGCGAAGAGTCTCATCCTTCTTCTGCACCACAGCGCGCAAGTCGTTGTGGGTGAGTGCGCGCTCGTACGTGCCCTTGAAGTTGGCGACGAACTGCCTGCAGAGCTCCTCCCAGGAGTCGATGGAGTCCTCAGGCAGGTTGAGGAGCCAGGACAGCGCGGAGTCCCTGAGGGCGTGGGAGAACCAGTTGGCCATGACCTTGTCGTCTCCCCCTGCGGCCTGGATGGAGGTGGTGTAGAGCTGCAGGAACTCGAGAGGGTTGGTGGACCCGTCGAAGCACTTGGGGAGCGCTGGCCTGAACTTCTGCGGCCAGACCACACGACGCAGGGCGCGCGTGAAGGCCATGCAGCCAGTGGCGTAGGTGGCCGTTCCTTCCTGGAGGGCCCTGCGGTTTTGTTGCCCCGCTTGGCCGAGCTCCTCGACGAGGCGGTTCTGGAGGTCGCGGCGTCGCTCCATGCCCACACGTGCATCAGGCGCGGTGCGCTGCACGATCTGGCAATCGTGCGGCGAGGAAGCATGGGAGGGAGCCCGCTGTGCCGCGGCCGGCGGTGGTCCTGGCGGCGGTGGGGGCGCACCTGGTGCGGCCGCCCCTGCAGGGCCGGAGGGCACGATGGAGCGCGACGGAGCAGGGCGCGTGGTTGCGATGTCGACAAGGTGGTGGAGGCGGTCCAACCACTGGTCGTGTGCCTCGGCACTTGGCCGGTAGCGGAGGAGCTCCTGGGCCATGAGTAGCGCGGTGTGCGGGGCGGGCTCGTGGTGCTCCCGCGTGGACACGCTCTGGCGCCGGGACGGGTGCGAGGACTCAGCGTCCTCACGGCGCTCAGAGAGGTCCTCGTCGTCGCGCTGGTCTCCGCCGCGGTGTTCCTCGCTCTCTGGCTCTTCCACGCGCGGGCCGGTGTCAGCGCGCTCAGCCGCGCGAGGGTGACCACGGCGGCCACGGGTGGGAGCAGTGCCGGGCTCGGTGTGAGCTCTCTCAGAGGCGCGCCGGTTGGCGCGCGTCGCGCGGGTGTCCGTCATGGCGTGGAGTTCGGAGGTCGAAGACGCGCCTCAGTCCCCTACCTGGCGCGCCAAATGTCGGACAGTGACTCCCACGGAACAGGGGTAGCCACACCCTGAAGAGAGGTTCGAAGGGGGGACTGAACGCGGAGGTCAAACGATCCTCGAGAGGCACGACGACGATGCTCGCCGGGCCTGGAGAGGGACTATCACGCCAGAGATGGACACCAGCCCGTACCCAGGTTCACGGCCCTCGGGAGGAGGTGAAACCGCTACTCCTGCTTGTCTGTATTGCACTGTGGAAGTTACAGAACAAGGAGCTTGCCGAGGGCTCTCTTGAGGCAGTCTGGTGCTTGGGGAGGGACACAATGGTCGTCTTCCTCCTCCAGCAGTTGGCTATTCTATGCGTTTGGCTAAGGCTCCCTCGGTCTGGGAAGCAATCAACCGACTGGAGATCGATCCCCTTCTACGGTGGAGCTCCTGCTCCTTTTATAGGCGCCCCGGGCTCCATCCTCGTGCTGGTGGGTTCCCACATGTCGGTGGCGCGGAGGAGCGGGAGTCCACCGCGTCTCATCCGTTCATGGACGCGGTCCATCCGTGCTAAAGTTGCGCGCCGTGGCCGACAGGCGCGGCAGAGGTCGTGGTGGAGCCCACGATGACGATCTTCTTGGAGCGTTGCGCCGTCCAGCCGCTTTATCACCAAAGAAGAAAGTCCTGGCTGTCCTAGCGCAGGCGGCGCGGCTTTGTTGACTCCTTTATCATCAGAATGGCAGCTGGGATGCTCGCGTCACCCTGCGGCTGCTGCAGGAGCCATGTGCGCCCCGCGGCGCTTGCTTAGCCGCGAAGTGTCTCCACAGGGCCGCGGTGGCCTGTGGGGAGGTTTCCTGCTGACCTCTCTCCAGGCGTGTTGAGCCTTGGGGAGTCTCTTGAAGCGCGGGGTCCTCTTCAGGCCCTGACTTCCTCTTCAGGCCCTCAAGAGGAGATGCCTCTCGAGGGTCTCTCCAAGCGGTGGCTTGGTCCTTAGTCGTTTTGACGAATCTGTCGCGGGCGAGGCCAGTAGGGAGTGGGCTATGCACACCCCGGTCCTCATTGGGCCGACAGGCTCCGGGGCTCTTCGGGCAAAATAAGCACTTTTATGATTTTTCTGGAATTTTTCCTAAAACTTGATTTCCTGCACAAAAATGAGACACCAGGGCAATTCTGCTGAAAACAGCGTTAGTCCGTGTTAGTTGCATTCAAAACACACAAATTAGAGGTAAAACAATAACAAAAGTGTTCGGGAAAGTAGATACGTTTTGGACGTATCACATATCCTTTCTGGAATGGGTTGGGCTTGGCTGCTTCCTTTTCAGGGCAACCACTAGAATAATGCCCCATGTTCTTACACTTATAGCATTTTATATGACTGAGGTCCTTCTTGCCTTGGTGGCTATGCTGACCATTGCCATTGTGTTGGCCATTGTGGTTGCTAACCTGTTGTTCACCATTACTTCCCTTTTGGTCTTCATTATGGTTGTGGCCATTTCCACCAATTCCATTGTTTCCATGGTTGTGAAATTTGTTGCCACTGCTTCCCTCATAATGATTGTGCCTCTTGTGTGAAGTTTCAGAGTGGTACTTGCTTGAGCTATGCTTCCTCTTTCTATTTTCGGCTTGTGTCTGTTTGCTCTCCAAGATAGTGGCCTTGTCGAGAAGTGACTGATAGTTGGGTGTGTAGACCACTGACAATTGAATGGCTAACTCATCATTCAGACCATCCAAGAATTTCTCCTTCCTCTTGCCATCTGTGCCAACATCGTCTGGCGCGTAGCGTGCTAGATTGTTGAAGTCCTCTATGTATCCAGCAACTGTGCGGTTTCCTTGACGCAGATTGCGGAATTCTCTTTTCTTCAAGCTCATCACACCAGTTGATATGTGTGCAGTACGGAAACCTTCTTGGAACATCTCCCAGGTGACCTCCTCAATTGGGTGAGTGATCTGATAGTTGTCCCACCAGCTAGCTGCAGGTCCTTCTAGCAGATATGCCGCAAACCTGACCTTCTCTGCGTCTGTGCACCCAATGGTTACCAGATTCTTATTCACCGAGCGTAACCAGTCATCTGCCACAACTGGCTCTGAGGCGCTAGTGAATGTTGCTGGTCGCAACCTCAGAAATTGGGTGAGCATGTCCACTTGAGGGGGTGGTGGTGGAGGTGGGTTGTTATTGTTGTTGTTGTTGTTCGCTAAGATCTGTGTCAGCACTTGCATCATCTGGGCCAACATCTGTTGCATCCCATTGTTGTCGTTACTATTGTTGTCTTCATTGTTGTTGTTGTGGGTTTCTCGACGAGGAGGCATCTGTTGGTTTAGCATAGATAAGCAGAGATAGAGAGATCTAAGAGAAGAAAATACTACCCTCACAAACAATCATGACAAAAGAAACACAACAAACATTCATAAAACAACAACCTAATTATTTAACCAATCAACAAGATTCAACCACAAACAAGAAAATCAATCTAGTATCGACATACAACCTAAGCTGGTATGTACAGTACACTAACACGATATCGTTGTTCTAATTAAATGGTGGTCTCTGGTCTAACTCCTTGCTGAGTACTTCAGGTTCATCCACTTATTGGACATCTTTGAAATGTTTGCCAAATCATGGTTCTTCAATGGTCTTCCACGTAGTGATTCGTACTGATATTGCAAAATCCATATGAAGTATTATACTCAGACTCCAGGAACATGGTCTTCTAAAACAAGAGAAGATATTTTCAGAAGGTTGATAGTAGATGAGAGTATAAGAAAAAGGAAAAATAAAATATATATTTATTTTAGAAATCTGAATAAAAAAATAGATTTTCAATCCTATGGTCAAAACCTATTTCTATCCAAACCTAGGGTCACGAACCTACATGCAACACAGTGCTCTGATACCATCTGCTAGTCCCTGGATCGACTTGCTAGCACACACAGTTTAAGATGAAATACCATAACATTGCATCAATATTCATTACACGATGATCCAGTAATAAAAGGTTCGATACAAGATGCATAGCTCAAGGCTAGCTCAAACCGAAATAAACACACAGCGGAAAGCAAATGGATAAAGTGAGCTCCATCTTCATCATGTGCCACAGGCAAGGCATGTTGGTTGGAGACTCGCGACCCTATCAATCTTCACTCTTCCTCAGAGGGTCCTGCAATGGTGAGTTGCAGCCCAAACTATATTGGGTCAGCACAATTGAATTGTGGTGGCAAGTGATACTAGTGGATGTAAATGGCATCTTATCTTCTACATGCATATTTGGCTTGGTGGAGTTTGAGGCTGATTTGCAAAAAGCCAGTTTTATCCTATATTTTTCAACAAATATTTTTATACTTCAATTAATATCATGTGGGTTTCCTGTGCCATAATGGTTGGCATCACCACTTTATGTGTAACTATTCATTTGTGGGTTTCCTGTGCAACCTTATAGGTTAGCATCACCACTAATTATTTAACTAACCATTTGTGGGTTTCCTGTGCAACCTTACAGGTTAGCATCACCACTAAATATGATCATGTGGGTTTCCTGTGCCACCTTACAGGTTGGCATCACCACAACTGTCATATTTTTACCCTTGTTCAACCCATCAAATTTTATTTAGAAATTAGAATGATGAGATCCTCCGTTAGTTCCTTGTCCAGCTGCTCAAATTGTCCATAACCGAAGACACAGCTAAGTACTTAGTTTTTTTTGACTCTCGAGAGTTTGTGCACTTTCACCACAAGACCCAATCATTCCCTCGTCCATGTCACCCAATTATGAAATGGAAAAGAGAAGACCGAGACGAGACCTTTCAGAAGTAATTCCCCAAAATCATACTGCGAAACCATCCCGACTTATCATCCCTACATCTGCTGGTCACGCGGATTTCGGGGCCTCACAACTTATATGGTCAAGACAGAGACCATATGACATGTGGCTGCACTGGAAGCAATCTAAACATGGAGTAACTTCGAATCTCTTTAATCCTGGGTGGCTTTCCTCACTTGTAATCCATCCTCCCATCCTGGGGTTACCCCGGGGGATCACCATTTCCAACTTTCCACCAACACCCAGGTAGTTCATTAAACTTAGTTGTTTTTCCTTACTCAACTACTAAAAACATTTTCCATAGCATAACCAAGTATCAACTAAGTTTAGTGGCTCACTAAGCCTAGAGGGTGTGTAAGTGGATGGCTATTCTAAATAGGATTCCCATAGCATAGCATATTATACCAAATCTGGTAGTAAGCCTATCATGCATACTACTGAAAACACTAAATGCAATAAATTAAAAATAGTAGGACATTTATGAGTGAGCATCACTTGCCTTGGTCACAGGGGGAAAACGAGTGACTACCACAGCAACGAGAACACTCCGCACAATCTAAATAATAAATAAATAGCACTCAATCAGCATACCATTTAATCATATGCACAATTCATGGAAAATGATTTGCATGACTAAATATAATCAACATATTTAAAATGTGTTAAATTAGCTTATTTGCTCTCTGGTTAAAAAGATATAATGTTTTGAATTACTAGTGGCTTGCATGAAAATTATTATTCTTGTAGTTTATTAATCTTACAAATTAAGTTTTATGTTCTCTGGACAGAGGATGCAATTTACTACATTTAGCAAAAGGATTCACTTTAAATTATTTTTAAAAGTCAAGTTATGAATTAAATGGCCAAAATGTCTCTCTGTATTTTGATCCAATTTAACTTATGAAAAATGGAAAACTAATGATGTCAAATTAAACTACAAGACAAGACCTTTCGAGGGACATAACATTTGCTAAATTTGGATATGTGGTTTGAAAGTTATGATTTGTTGAAGTTTGGTTTAATTTCTGTCTTTTTAAACAATTTTCAGAAATCTCCAGGCCACGTGGCGGCTTCTTATTGGTCGATACCGATTCGTAAAAGAAATAAAAGACATCCGTTGGATGAAGATCTAACGGCCTAGGTCATAATGATCAAAGGCTGGCGGCGCCGGTTTGCCGGAGAGGCTCCAGTGGCGGTGGCGCCATCGCCGGCGTGCGCGCCCGCGAGCAAAAGAGAGGGGAGGGGCTGGGGCGGTGGTACCTTTCGTATGCGGGGGATGTGGCGAGGCCGATGGTGGCGTCGGCGGTGGAGGGGACGCACTGGCTCGCTGTAAATTCGTCGTCGGAGTTGGAGCAGCGGCGCCGGGCTTCGGGTCGAACACGGTCTCGTCGTATCCGTCCACCGTCGATGAAGAAAAGAGGTCAGGGGGTGAGAGAGGACTCCACTGCTTCCGTAGGTGCAAAAGAGAGGAAAGGGGGAAGGTTGTGCTCACCCGAATCGCTAGAAAACGGCGGCGGCCGAGGGCAAATCCGGCGAGCAAATAATGTCTCCTGAGGGGACGATTCGAGCGGGAAAGTGAGGGGAAATGGAGTGCGGGATGCGAGACACTTAAGGAGGGCTCCGGTCGTGCAAATCGGTCTCTAAAGAAGGTGGGGCGCGTGCGGGGAGTGGAGCGAGTCTGAGGAGATCGTGGGCGAGCCGGAGGTTGGGGATGATGACACCCTGACAGGTGGGGCCCCTTGGTCAGTGAGAGAGAGAGAGGTGAGAGGCCGGGGTGGGCTGCTCCTGGGCCGCTGTGCATCACCTCGCGCGGTAAGAAAGAACTGGGCCGGCTCGGCCGGCCTGGCTTCTTTTTTTTTTGTTCTTTTCCTTTTCTTATTTCCGTATTTATTTTATATCTTTTGTTTTATTTATCCAAATGTCCTCAAACTAATCTCTACAAGTTTGTAAATTCATATCTTTCATTTGAAACATTCATACACATCTTTTCAAAACAATTCAAGTTGTGATATTTTCAAATAATGTAATATGACATTATTTGGCAAATTTTAAAATAGAGTTTTTTTTCTAATGAAGAAATTTGTGTCTTCATAAAATATAGAAAATACCAAAATTGTTAATATTGAATATGAAATATTTAAACACCTGTTCAAGTTCAAACTATTGATTCAAATCCATATTTAGAAATAGACATACCTTAAGTTTTCTAAAACACTTTGTAATTACATATGGTTTTTGAGTTTGAACAAAATCTAAAAGATTTATTTTTAGCTCAACCTTCAGGTTTGAAAATAAAGGATTATTTGATTCATTTGATATCATAATTTTGTTTTGGAATAGGTCACAATAATCTTTTTATTTGACCTTCTTGGAAAAAGATGATTTTATTTTAATAAGAAATAAAAGTTTTAAATTTTAGTGATTTTTAAACATTCCAAAATTTTGGGATGTTACAGTTTCAAATGAGCTCCAAATGTAGGGTAAACGGCCCCGTTTCTAAGCAAAAATGGTGGACTCGCTGAAAAATGTGTTTCAAATGAGCTCCAAAGGTAGGGTAAAAGGCCCCATTTCTAAGCAAAAATGGTGGACTCGCTGAAAAATGTGTTTCAAATGAGCTCCAAAGGTAGGGTAAACGGCCCCATTTCTAAGCAAAAATGGTGGACTCGCTGAAAAATGTGTTTCAAATGAGCTCCAAAGGTAGGGTAAACGGCCCCATTTCTAAGCAAACTTTGCAAACTGAAGTGGATTTACACACACAATTGGAAACGTCAAGCACAAGGCCATTGCCAAATTTCATGGTAGTACAAAATGGACTTGCCCTTGCTAAATTATAAAATAGATCAACAACTAATAACTAAATTGGCACTTGCCCTTAATAAAGCAACTAATAACTAAAATGGACTACCACTCGTCCTCGTCATCGGAAACCTCCACCGACTCAGCCTTGCCCTTGCCCCTGCCCTTGCCCTTGGCATCGACCTCTTCTGGGGCGATGCTGTTCGACGCCGACCACATGTCCTCCTTCTTCCCCTTGCTCTCCGAGTAGATATTGAGCCGTTGCTGCTCGGCGGCGGAATGCTTGGCCAGGTCCATGGCCCAGTCCAAACCCGGGTCCAGGACCTCCGTGACCTCCTCCTTCCAGGCCATGGTCTAGTCCATACCCTGGTCGTCCTCGTCGTCCTCGTCGGACAGATCAATGAAGGGAATGGGATCGGGAGCAATGGCCCTGCCCCTGCCCCTTGGAGACTCCCCGTCCCATGCCGCTTCCCTCGCTCGCCTCCTGCTCGAACTTGGAGGAGTACGCCCACGCCCACGCCCACTCCCCATGCCGCTTCCCTCGCTCGCCTCAAGAAACCAAGGATAGGGGACGTGGCGGCGGCGACGGTTCGAGCTGGGAGTGGAGCTGCCATCACCACGAGGCATGGAGAGATACGGGACTGGGCGAAGGTGTCTAGGAGAGGAAGAGGGGATTTGTGAGCGCAATGGGCAAGGAGATGGCTCCTTTTAATGTTAGGAGCGGTCTGGACGGCGTCGCGGTCTAGACGGCAGTAATGGCGACCGGGCATTGATTCGGCTCCAGACTACTCATCTTGTAGCAGGATAGAGTAGGCAAGAGAGACGCGAGGACGGCGGAGCCGATGCGCGTCCGGTCCGGCAGTGTAGGCGGCGAGGCAGCTTTTTGCCGGCCAGGGGGGCACGCCATTGAAGGCGCGGCGAGCACAGGTGGAACGGCATGGATGCGCACGTACGGCCGCAGGCATGCAAGTGGGACGGGGTGCATGCACTTCGCTGGGCCCACATCTAAGGTCAAAGGGCCGGCCCCACTAGCCGACCCCAGGAAATCCCAACCGAGCCGGGACAGGCCGACCCCACCAGTCAGGCCAAGTGACGGTTACCAGAGGGAAATAGAGCGTTTGGCCGATTTCCGAGCCATCCAGGGCACAGACAAGAGAAACTACGCAGGTATGGCACAGACGGATAAACTAGAGAGAACCAGGGCACAGAAGCAATTGTCCCTTAATTATATGAACATTATTTTCGGACTTATGAATAATTCCCCAAAACATCTATATTGCTACTATTAAAAATCTTATTTTAATTCACTGTTTTTAATTGAAATGAATTGTGACATATGATTAGTCCATATCAAGTCCAGAACCTTAAGTAACCATGTACCAACCTAGTTCAAACATCCTAAAAGTATTGTAGTGTTTCTCACTACTCAATTTTAACATGTTTCATCTTAGCATCTAGTGTTTGCACTTATTTTGTTTTATGCTATGTTTGTGATGGTGATTGTCTTAGATTTATTTATCCAGAGGTTGTTTTTGTTTGGAATGCTTGCTGTGTGGTTTTGTTACTTTAGATTGTTGTCAACACGCTCCTTTGCAGTAATGTTTATGGTGTTTCTTTTTAATAACTCACCTGCACCTTTTTAGCTCCTAATCAACAACTTGTGTGAGCAGTGGTGTTAACCTTGGTTGGTGGAGTAACTACTTAATAGTATGTGTTCCTAGAACTAATAGTATGCTTGCATGTGAGTGTGCTTAATGCAAATTATAATGCTTGCATGTTAAGATACTTTTGCCTGAAGTATTTCCTAAACTAATGTAGCAACCCTTGTTTAATGACCTAATCCCCCTGAGGGGAGTTTTGCTTTAGTGTGTAGTTAGAACTACCTTTTTAACAATTAGGGTTGTTATGTATATTTTCTTAGGTGTGTTTGTTGTTAGTCTTAGCTATAGGGACATGTTGCTTGTTGTTGTTTCACTACGAGAATTGCCTGCTTTTGTTTGCTAGCTTAGTGTCTTATGCAACGCTAGTTGTTTGTTATGTCCTTGTGGCATTGTCTTGTATTTTGAGTGTTGCTCTTTTTCCTGTTTGCGACGTTAGATACGATCGGGAAGGAACTGGACGTGAGGAGTGAACCGGAGGAACCTCAAGATCAAGACCAAGGACATATTGCTGAGCCAGGCAAGCCACCTCACCACTATGAATCCCATTATTTACAAAGCATGTTTTGTTTTCAAAATAAAATAATGCATGTTTTACTTCTTTTGTGGCATTTTGCCACCCAAAAACTATTTTACAAAATATTGTTTGGCCAAAGTTATCTACTAGATTATAATAGCTGTTATAAAAATAAGTATTCACTTTAGGGGCCTTCTTGTTGAAGGCTCTATAAAAAAATCATATTTTTCTAGTAGTATATCCTTATGCTCTTACCCCAAAATCTTAGGATGGGAGCCTGTTTTGATAAAAACGTTTTCGGAGAAAACCCGAGTTGCTGGAGGCAATCGGCGAGAAAGAAATGTTTTATGAAAACCCGAGATGCTGGGAGCATTCGGAGATGTTTGTGAAAACCCGAGCTGCTGGGAGCAGTCGGAGATGGAGGTTTAATTTCGAAGTCCCTGCTGCCGCCCGAACAATTAACCCGTGCAACCACATTACCTGATATGTGTAGGGCTTAGCCGGAAGCTTGTCTTCCTTAGTACGGAGGATCTCACACTCTATAAGGGCTAGGCCCTCGAAGCCGGGTTGTCGTCTGTATGAGGCAATACACAAGCAGAGGGACCCGCAGCCGGATGATTACGTTGGGTCCCCTGCCGTGGCGGTGTGGCGTCCCAAGAGAGACCAGGGGTCTAGTGGAGCACACGGTGCCGGGGGGAATAAACCTATCGGGAGTCCTCTGTACTAGGGCAGACATAGTGAAAAGCTTTGATCTGGTTATCCGGACCCCCGCATACCGCCGTATGACGGGCCGTGGCAGACACGGCGGAATTGACCGATTGGTGTGGGTAAAGTGCGCAACCTCTGCAGAGTGTACATCTATTCGAATAGCCGTGTCAGCGGTCAAAGGACGGATGTAAAGGCCACACTGGGCGCCTGGGGAAAGAAGTTGTTTTTCAAGAAAAGTGTTTTGGTGAAACAAGGAGGTACCTAGGAGGTACAGGAGTTGAGTGAGGATGGTTGCTCTCGGGGAGACAATCAGTCCGATCTCAAGGAAGGAAAAAGGGGTATCCCCATCCTAGTGCTTTTGAAAAGTTTTACCATACAGTTTTCAAAACGTGGGAATAGTACATACTATTTCTACAAGAGAGATTTCTGTCTCTAAAAGTTTTCTTCAACAAAGATACAGAGATGTCGAAATCTCTATATCGAAAGTATCTTTGCGAAAACTAAACCCTATAGTCTTATATAGCAGCCACCCCAGTTTTTGAAAACGTTTTTATTGCATTACCATAAAAACTTAAGCCTAGAGGTGGTTTTGCGAGTACGTAAATGTACTCATATGGCTTTGTCCCTGGATATTCAAACGTCCAGATTGCAACGAGGAGATGTACGACGAGGACGAGGAGTACGTCGACGACTATGCCAACTGAGTGTCACCAGTCAACTGCTCTGTGGGAATGCGTCCGGTTGTGACGAGGGCCGACGCTAGCCGCAAGCTTCCGCTATATCGTAGTTAATTCCGTCTTGTGTGACGATGATTGCAGACTTGGTCATGTGACCACTATTTATTTGTGTAAGCCTTGGATGTACGTTTGAATGATGTAACTTTGTATACCAGTTGGTTATGTGATCGCGATACACTGATCATTGGGATCGTGATCTGTTTACATAACGTGGACATCTCGGACTGGTAGTCTGAGGGGTCCTTACACATAATTTAGGTAAAGCTAAATAAATAGACTAAACCCTCTTATGATGGATCATGTGGCCAATTAAATGACTACACAAGAGTTATTAAGACATAAAAGTCCCACCATAGCATTACACTCTAAGGTCCCCGATATTAATCCCCTCCTAATGGAATTTCATGTATTAGACCATAGGTTTAGTTGTCAACTCCCAGGTCCTACCCAATCCATTACATAGTGTGATCACCTCATGCATTCCTCAACATATGTGTGCACTCATATATTGTATAATAAGACAATCATCAAAGATAAAGACTTGACCA
This sequence comes from Poa annua, assembly GCA_026929855.1. Classification (NCBI taxonomy): domain Eukaryota; kingdom Viridiplantae; phylum Streptophyta; class Magnoliopsida; order Poales; family Poaceae; genus Poa; species Poa annua. Next base: position 46,572,948 of record CM049434.1, read on the forward strand.
AATACTCAAACATGTTTAGTGAAATCATTGCCAATCCATCCTATGCCCCCAGGAACATGAGAGAACTACTCACCACGCGAAGACATGATATGATTCAATGACATAAGTGGTACAACACAATCTGAAAATATAATCTCCCCACAAAACAATGACAAGTAGCAATTCACACACATGTAGAATAGTACTTAGACAATAGCTAGGGTTCGAACAATCTCAAACTATGAGGGGGATGAAGTGGATCACAAAGATGGTGATGGAGATGGTGCTGGTCTTGACGGTGGTGTTGATGGAGACTCCGGAGGGGGGATGGAGGAGCCTTCCGGAGGTGATCCGGCGGCGTTTCCCCCCTCCAATCTTCTCCGGCGGCAGCCTGCTGATTCTCTGTTTCTTGGTTTCGTGTTTCTCTGCCGCCCCCTTCTAAAACTCTTCGGGGGACTATTTTTATAGACGTTTTTAGGTCAAGACGAAGCCACGGAGACGAAGATCGACGGCATCGGAGCCACGAGGGCCCAAAGGGGGTGCTCCACGCGGCCAAGGGATCTGGCCACGTGGGCCCACCTCTTTTGGTCCTCGGACTTCCATTTTCTCGCTTCCTTCGCTCCAACACTTTGTTCCTTCCAAAAAATGATCTCCGTGAAATATTAGGTCATTTGGACATCGTATGCTCCCTGAAAGTAAAAAACATGGAAAAATGGGTTTTCTGGTTCTGCAGGGTTAATTCCAAATAAATCGGGAAAGTGTGAATTATCCCCCAAAATCATTATATAACATAAATATAACCCATATATGATGCAAATAAGTTGAAATATCAAGTAATAAAATGTAAAGTTCATGTATGCATTTTACATGCATCAGGCATCTTGTGAATAGGTTAGTCCCGGAAAATGCATAAAAGTGATACAAAGTGTATGTAAAACATGTAGCAATTGGTATAATATAAGCATGAAACATAAGAAATTATAGATACGTTTGAGACGTATCAATTATCAGCTAGTTTTGAAAGGGCTTTGTCTAGTCCTTCAGCTTGTAGTTGTAAACCTTTAATATCAGAACTAATGGAAGCAACAGACTTATTCAACTCTTGTACCATGGTAGTATGACTAGCAACTTGTTCCATAAGAATTTTATTAGCATAAAAATTATCATTACTTGAAGGCATAGGCTTCCACTTATTATCATTATTACTAGGATATGGAACAAAAGGACGGGTGTTTGGAACATATGGAGGTTTATTATAGGAATTATAATTGTTGTTACCAGACCCACTATTACCATATCTAACAAAGTTAACATCAACATTCTCGGGATTATTACCAACTAGTTCTTGCAAAGGAACATTCTCAATATTTTGTTTATTAATGAAAACAAGAATAGTATCCATTTTAGATGACAAATCACTATTTTCTTCTATGGAGTTTATTTTCTCAGGGGGATTAGGTGCTCTTTCAGTGTTCCATTGACTATAGTTTTGCAAAATACTCTCTAAGATGTTCTTAGCTTCTACTATAGTTTTACTCTAAAAAGCCCCTCCAGCAGCAGAATCAAGGATATTTCTAGACATATAGTTTAGACCATTATAAAAAGAGTATAATATGGTCCATTCGTAAACCCCATGAGATGGACAAGTTCTAAGCATAACTTTTATCCTATCCCAAGCCATAGCTACATGTTCATTTTCATTTTGCCTAAAAGAAAGAATATTGTTTCTATTTTGCAAAATTTTAATAGGTGGATAATACTTCTTAATGAAAGCTTCTTTTAAATCATCCCAAGAATTAATACTATCAGTAGGTAGTGACTGCAACCATTCCTTAGCTCTACCTTTAAGTGAAAATGGAAATAACTTTAGTTTTAGAATATCCCTTTCCACATTTTTAATTTTTTGCATATCACATATTTCAACAAAATCATGAAGATGCATAGAGGCATCCTCCATAGCACTACCACCAAATTGTTCCCTAGTTATCAAGTTCAACAAATTAGGACTCACTTCATAACTCTCAGCTGTTATCTTAGGTGTAGCAATAGGCCTAGCAATAAATTGATCATTTGGAGTGTTTGTGTAGTCACACAACTTAGTTCTTTCTCCCATTTTAGCAAGTTTTTATGTATTTTTTAATTTTAATGCAAAACAGAAAATAAAATGACACTAAAACAATGTAAACCAAAATAATAAAAACAAAACTGAAAATAAAATATGAAACCGAAATATAAAAATGACAAAAAAAACAAAACAAAATAAAATGCTTTGAAGGTAAAAAGATGGGTAAGATGATACTCACGTAGGTGCAACCTCCCCAAGCTTAGGTGTTTGCACACGTTGGTGATGTTGACTTTGTTGTGAGATATCCTTTCCACTTGTTCAACAACAGCACCGGAAGATCTTGAACAATTGATGAAGACTTGTGGGACAACTCTTAACTTGCTCACTTCCCCGGCAACGGCGCCAGAAAATAGTCTTGATGACCCTTGACGATGATGACGATGGCGCCAGAAGATAGTCTTGCTGAGCACCAAGTACCTGTGTCAAAAGAATGTGGGTTAGGTTGAGACTCATGGTGCAAAGTGTATATAGTAAGGGAAAGACTAATTTTCCCCACGAGGGTGACTCGAGGGTTTAATATCGAACTCTCGGGGAAATGAACCAAAAGATGTTGTCTCCTTATCCTTCTTCATGAAACCTACAAAACAAAGTAAATTGCTTTGTGCCCTCAACCTCACCAAGTGGTTGTCAAGCACAAGGTGTAAGTAAAAGATATTGAAATAACAAATGCAAAACAGAAATAAATATGCAATGATGGTAAATAAATATGCAAGGATGGTATAAATGATAGTGGATGATGTTTTTTTGTGTTTTGTATGGTGTTTGCAAGATATAAAAGTATTTTTGTATTTTCGGATTTTTAATGGCAGAAAATGTAAAGTGCTAATAAAGTGTTGGAAAGGTGCTTCTTATGATTAAAAATGGACTGGGGTTCATGGTTTCACAAATGCACTCTCCCTTTTATATAGTGGTAGATAATGGAACATAGGAATTGACATATGAGATTGCAACAAGACAAGTTATTAATAATATGGGCATCACATCCTAACATAGAGGTCTTTTGGTTATTAAACTCTCTTATACTCCACCAAGATGCGAACTAAATCATAACACCTCAGTAATTAAGATAAACAGAGTATAGCTTTAAGTTCTATGACATGAAGTTAGAATAAGAACATGCTAGATCTAGTCATGGAGAAAATGGCAAGGTCACCCATATCCCCGGTAGCATGGTATTCCTTTTTATCTCTAGTGAGGCAACAAAGTAAGGTAAAATACCCAAGTGGATCGCGGAACTTTTGTCACTTTCACCGCACTCACCACCCCCCGTTACTCCAACTAATGCACACGTTCCCCCTCACACGCCCTCATACATATGTTGGATCAGAACACATAAACAAGAACAGGGTACATAATATGCATCTACTTTCATAACAAAGACATAACAATTGCAATCATCATAACATATATCAACTTAAGAGATCCACCACAAAGGTATTACATATATGACCATAATCATGTTCAGCAGCTCATACGGCACTAATTAGTGAAGCTCAAGAGAGAGGAGAGATACATAAGTTACTTCCACAAACCCATAGTCCAGGGTTGGACTACTCCCTCTTCATCATAGAGACGGTGGAGAAGTCGTTGGAGAAGGTGGAGACCACACCGGAAGCGCCCCGCCGGAGTTTTCCCCCTCCAATCTGTAGCTCCAGGTCTCTGTTTCGTGGTTTCGGTGTTTCTGCGGCGCTCCCTCCGAAATGGCTCGGGAGACTATTTTTATAGGCGTTTTTAGGTCAAGAGCCAGCCACGGAGACGAAGATCGACGGCATCGGAGGCTCAAGGGGGAAGTTGGTGGGCCCCACACGGCCAAGGAATCTGGCCGCATGGGCCCCCCTCTTTTCCTTCTCGGGTTTCCACTTTTGCGCTTCCTTCGCTCCTACGCTTTGTTCCTTCCGAAACTGATGTTCGCGAAGTTTCAGGTCATTTGGACGTCGTTTGGGTCCCTGAAACATCAACATATAGAAAAAGGGGTTTTCTTACAGTACAGGGTTAATTCCAAATAAATAGGGAAACTGTGAAATATTCCCAAAATCATTATAAAACATTGATATAACCCTTATATGATGCATATGAAATATAAGTAATACAATGCAAAGTTCATGTATGCATTTTACATGCATCAGATATGAGAAAGGGTTTTGTTCAGAATCGACAAATCGACATCTCCAATTCGAGTAAATGCGATCAACTAGAAAGAGCAAAACAAAACTGGAGGAGCCGCACCGTTCTTGCGATTTGGGGAAGAGAATAGGAGGAGAGGGAGCGTTGGTTTCAGTTAATTATCCATTAATTTTGCAAAAAGAGCTGGCAAATGGGGTGCCCAGTCCCAATTAATTACAACTACAACTGTTTAATTCTCTTCACATGATTTACCATGATTTATCAAAAGCAAGCTTCAAAGTGTTAAACAATTTAAATAGGCACTCCTCCATGGTATGAGATTGTTGGAAGACACCCGAGGATTCGGTTAGCCATGGATTATGTAAGCAAAGGTTGGGAGGAGTGTCATACCAATTTTTAAATGTGCATGTGTAAACAAAAGAGAAGAGGGATGATCTACCCTTGGGTAGAAATAACGTCCTTCATGGGAGCCGCTCTTGAAAGTCTGGATAACTTGGGAAATATTGTTTTTACCCACTACCATTCATTGACAACGACATACATAGTTTAAAACTTATTTTAATACTCTCTATATGATTTCAAAACTTAAAAGCTCTAGCACATGTTTGGATCCCTGCTTCCCTCTGCGAAGCGCCTATCTTTTACTTTTATGTTGAGTCAGTAAACCTATTTCCCTCTGTCTCAAGCAAGCATTTGAGTTGTGATTCAACCATCTATATATTGATATTGTCAATCATGTCTTTTATGTTTCCTTGTTTAGCACAAAGCTTCTATCTAATTTAACTTTGAAAGTTATCAATGTTTGTAAGGAGACTGTTATGAAAAGTAAGTACAATCTGTTAATTGTTCTCTGACCAAGAACAAAGTTTGCCATCACCAATTATGATTTTCTCTATGCACCTTATTGTGACTTCCTTTACTTGTTTCAAGTTAAGTTATATGAATGGAAGTTGCTGTCTAAGATGACTTGTGTATTAATAGATGTGATGCATCTTGTCCGTATTTGGTTTATCGACACTTCACTACATAAACATGTGGTCATGTTTACTGAGTTCAACTTTCTCTTGGGGACAAGCGAGGTCTAAGCTTGGGGGGAGTTGATACGTCCATTTTGCATCACTATTTTATATCATAATTTAATGTTATTCATTGATATATTTCATATTTGGAGATGATACTTATGTTATTTTACATATTTTGCATGTTTGATGATTATTGGAGAATTGACCACCATAGTCAGAATTCTGCTGGAAAAAGGACCATCAGGACGCCATATTTCTGAGGGACAATCGTTTCTGTGCCCTACCTACCTTAGTTTTATCTGTTTGTGCCATACCCGCGTAGTTTCTCTCGTCTGTGCCCTGGCTGGCTCACAAATCGACCCAATGCTGCGTTGCCCTCTGGTAACCGTCACTTGGCCTGACTGGTGGGGTCGGCCTGGCGCGACTCGGTTGGAATTTCGTGGGGTCGGCTAGTGGGGTCAGACCTTTGACCTTAGATGTGGGCCCAGCGAAGTGCATGCTCGTCCTCATCCTCCTCCTCCTCCTCCAAGTGGGACCGGTCAAGTGGGGACAGGAAGCGAGTCTCGTGTGGGGACAGGAAGGGACGAGTCTGACGCCCAGGTTGGGTATCTCGGCCCGAATTAACACATGGTTAACACCGAATTAACTGAATTAACACTGAATTAACTAAATTAACACTAAAGTAACTGACAATTCATTGATTAGTACGTCATTGTTTAGTGAAACTGCTATTACTAATTGAAACTGCTACTACTACTAATTGAAACTCGATTTATAACTCGAATTGATTTATAATATAGGATTCATAACTCGATTTGAAAACTGAAATACGATTTATAACTCGAATTGAAACTGCTACTACTAATTGAAAATCGATTTATAACTCGAATAGGATTATATTAGGATTATATTCACAATTACAAAAGATTAGCAGTGCATTGCTACTACGCCGGCGGCGGCCTAATACTACAACTAATCAGCAGTGCAACTAATGCGCTGCTGCTACTACTACGTACGCCGGCCTCGGCCTACACGCGCCACTTCTTGGCCGGCGGTTCGTCGTCGTCGTCGAAGTCGTCGGAGTCATCCTCCTCCTCCGCCTCCTCCTCCTCCTCGTCGTCGTCCTCCTCCTCCTTGTCGTCCTTCACCAACTCCGGGTCCGAGTCCTCCTCCTCGGACCCATCATGTTCGTCGTCATCGGAGTCGGGGTCGGTGTCGTCGGGGTCGGAGCCGCCGCTCTGGTCGTCGTCGTCGCCCTCGCCGTCATTGTCGGTGCCGGAGCCGCCGGCGTGCCCATGGTCCCCATCCCACCACGGGATCGGGTTCCCCTCGCCGTCGGAGTCGCTCGGGATGGCTTCGTTCTGCCACCAGTGATCCATTGGAGAGCAGGGGTGGTTGGGGTTTTTCGGAATGGAGAGAAGAGAGAAACTGCACAAATGTGCAGTGGAGAGAAGAGCGAGTGAACCGCAATGCAATGGGATTGGGGTTTTTATTTGTGAAGGATAGTGATGAATTCACTGCCGCCGGCGCATAAATCGATAACCGCTTGGGGCACCGAACAGGCGCATCGCCTCGTTTTCTTGCCAACGTAGTGTAACATGACAACACAATTTACAGATTTTATTCGCAATGATGACATCGTGTGACCGCGGTTCACGTCTAGTCGAACTGACATGCCTGTAAATGTTTACCACGTCATCTGGTGCCCCTAGACGTGTCGAGTCCAAGCGTCGAACAGTTAATCTGCGTCGTCGTTATGGTCAAATTTAATGCAGCTGGAGACGTTGTGAGACATGTACACGTATCAGAAGCATTTTTTGCGAGAACTGACGCGATTTAATTTTCTTTTTACGTGCAAATATGCGTCGGTGCATCCGTGTCAACACACCAAGCGCGATCTGGACACGAAATGGACGTGAACTGGCACCCACAATGCGCGCTCTGTGTACTTAGATGATCTGAACGTGTGTAGACCTTGTTTATCAACTTGAATCGTTTGTAATTTGTGTTCTTGTAATTCTGTCCAACACCTTAAGTGCGCACTCTGGACGCGCCATGGCGTGCTCCGGACGCGCTACGGCGTGCTCTGAGCGCGCACTGGCGCACATTTGTGTAAAATTTGGGCGCACACTAAGCCTAGTCACTCCTAAATGATACTTTTGTGAGTATTTTGAAATTATCATGTTGCAATTCCAAAACCACTTCTCTTCAACCTTAGACCTCATCGTTTGAGTTTTGTGATATCACATGAGATCCATGGCCTTGTCATTTTGAATGTATGTTGATGACTCCCAAGTGCAGGAGATCAATTGTAGTACCTTTCGAATAGAAAAGGTTGTCGAACCCACGAGGAGCTGAAGGTATTGGTTAGTAAGATTGATAGATAAAACAACGAAAGATGCAAGTGTTCTTCGGGTTTTGGTTGTATGATTGCAAGTAAAGTAAAAGTGCAGAAAGTAAATAGTAACAGTTGAAAGCTCTCAATGAGAGAAAAGCCCAATCCTCTATGTGGCAAGAGGACAGGCTCACGTGATGTGTGTCTTATATTTGGAAAATGTTCCCGAGGGCGGCATGGATATAACTAGGCATAAAGATTTATTAAACAACACGTTGAATGTCTTGTCAAGTTTTAATCTTGTTTAGGACGGAGCCACAACTTAGGTAAAGCTAAACAAATAAACTAAACCCTCTTATGATGGATCATGTGGCCAAGCAAATGACTGCACAAGAATTATTAAAACATAATGTCCCACCATAGCATTACACTCTAAGGTCCCCGATATTAATACCCCATAATAATAACTTCATGACTCATTCTCAGGTTTCTTGTCCTCCCAAGTCTTCCTTATTTCATTATACTACAGTGTTCTCCTATGAGCCCATATAGGTGAAGTGTTGTGCAGTCGACGTTCGCACAACACCTTCATAGAATCACTTAAAAAGATAAACACTAGACAAAATACCAACACATGTCATATATAAATCATTGCCAATACATCCTATGCCCTCAGGAACATAAGGGAACTACTCACAACGTGCAAACATGATCATATTCAGTGGCATAAGTGGTACAACACAATCTGAAAATATAACTTTACCACCAAATAATGACAAGTGCTCAATCACAAACATGAATAGTAGCACAAAACAAGTATCTAGGTGATGACTGAGTTGAAGATCTTCTTCTCAGCAGTTGGGAAACCCAAAGAGGAAGGTATGAAACAGTGCAGCAGCAAGTTTCCCCCAGTTATGAAACCAAGGTTATCGAACCAGTAGGAGATGAATGTTCTTCTGAAGGTGTCAACGGCGCCAGAAAAGTCTTGTCGCGTGTACCTGACGTGGAACCTGCACACAACACAACCAAGATACTTTGCCCCAACTTAACAGTGAGGTTGTCAATCTCACTGGCTTGCTGTAACAAAGGATTAGACGTATAGTGTGGAAAATGGTGTTTTTTTGCAGAGAATGAAAGAACATGCATATACTATAGTCATGGTGTCTAGTATGAGATTCATTTGGGCATTACAACATGATACATAGACCGTTATCCAACTGCGTCTATGACTAATGATCCACCTTTCGGATAGCATCCGCACACCTTTCGGTATTAAGTTGCAAGCAACAGATTATTGCATTAAGCAAAGTGTGTAATGTAAGTAGCACAATTATCCTTAAACAAAGCACTACTGTTTTATCCCTAGTAGAAACAGTACATTCACAATCTTAGAGGTTGCTCTCACTCCCCCAGATTAAATGAAGACATGAACCCACTATCGAGCATAAATACCCCTCTTGGAGTCACAAGCATCTACTTGGCCAGAGCATCTACTAGCAACGGAGAGCATGCAAGATCATAAATAACACACACATAATATATTATGAAGCAAAATTACATAGTACTCAATATTCATCGGATCCCAGCAAACACAACATGTAGCATTACATAAAGATGATCTTGATCATGATAGGCAGCTCACAAGATCTAAACATGATGGCACAATAGGAGAAGACAACCATCTAGCTACTGCTATGGACCCGTAGTCCAAGGATGAACTACTCACGCATCAGTCCGGAGGCGGGCATGGTGATGTAGAGCCCTCCGGTGATGATTCCCCTCTCCGGCAGGGTGCCGGGAAGAGCTTCTGAACCCTCCCGAACTAGGGTTGACGACGGCGGCGGCTCCGTAATGTTTCGTGGAAAAGTGTTTGGGTATTTAGGGTTTTCCCGTCGGGGGGTATTTGTAGGCGAAAGGGCGAAGGAGGTGGAGCCCCGAGGGGCCCACACCACGTGGTGGCGCGGCCAAGAAGCCTGCCGCGCCACCGCCAGGTGTGGCTGCCTCGTGGCCCCCCTCCTACTCCTATTCGGTGTTCTGGATGCTTCCGGAGAAAATAGGGGTATTGGCTTTTGTTTCGTGCAATTCCGAGAATATTTCCTTAACAGCTTTTCTGAAACCAAAAACAGCAGAAAACAGGGAACTGGCACTGTGGCCTCTTGTTAATAGGTTAGTCCCAGAAAATGCATAAAAACCATATCAAGTGTATATAAAACATGTAGCAATGGGTATAATATAAGCATGGAACATAGGAAATTATAGATACGTTTGAGACGTATCAAGCATCCCCAAGCTTAGTTCTACTCGTCCCGAGTAGGTAAAACGATAACAAGAATAATTTCTGAAGTGACATGCTTTCACACAATCTTGATCATATAATCATGTAAAGCTCATGTTATGAATGAAGTGACTCAAGGCAATGGTCTATAGTTTGCTAACAAATAGACAACGAGTAAACAACTACATCATATAAGTAAAAACTTTTCATGGATAGTACTTTCAAACAAGCATAAAAAAGATTTGCATAAGAGTTAACTCATAAAGCAATAGTTTCTAAGTAAAAGAGCATTGAAGCAACACAAAGGAAGATATAAGTTTCAGCATTGGCTTTCAACTTTTGAACATGTATATCATATAGATAGTTGTCAACACAAAGAAATATAACAAGTGCAATAAGTAAGCATATAAGAATTGTTGCACACAGTTGACACAAGTGTTTGCTTCGGGGATAGAAAGAAGTAGGTAAACTGACTCAACATAAAGTAAAAGATAGGCCCTTCACAGAGGGAAGCAGGAATACAAACATGTGCTAGAGCTTTTTAGTTTTTATAGGTTTTTGAAATCATATAGAGAGCATAAAAGTAAGTTTTTGAGTGGTGTTTGTCGTTGTCAACGAATGGTAATGGGCACTCATCATCCCTCTTATCTCTTTTGTTTACACATGTAGTTAAAAACTAGTATCATTGCTTGGCTGATTAGATCAGGGCAAAAATGTGAAGAGAATGCAGTGGTTAAAGTTGTAATTAATTGGGACTGGGCACCCCATTTGCCAGCTCTTTTTGCAAAGTTAATGGATAAGCGGTGTATATGCCACAAGTCCGTTTGGTGAAAGTCTGTCTAAAAGCAAATGACAAGGATGATATCCGTAACACCACATACTTCCTCATGAGCTAATAAACATTGACACAAATAAGGGATAATAAATATTGAATAAAAGGTAGCACACGAAGTATTTGCTTGGAATGGCAGGAAATACCATGTAGTAGGTAGGTATGGTGGACACAAATGGCATGGGTTTTGGCTCAAGGTTTTGGATGCACGAGAAGCATTCCCTCTTGATACGTCTCCAACATATCTATAATTTCTTATGTTCCATGTTATATTATACCAAGTTATTACATGTTTTATATGCATTTTATATAGTTTTATGCATTTTCTGGGACTAACCTATTAACAAGATGCCACAGTGCCAGTTCCCTGTTTTCTGCTGTTTTTTATTTCAGAAAAGTACTTAAGGAAATATTCTCGGAATTGGACGATTTCTTTTCAGAAGTCAGTTTTTTTTTGGGAACGTTCCAGAGCACCGAAGAGGAGTCGAAGACGGAGCCCGAGGGGCCCACACCACCTCCCGGCGCGGCAGCCCTTCTGGCCGCGCGAGCACGTGGTGTGGGACCCACGGAGCTCCACCTTGGTGCAAGTATTTCTGTTATGCCTAAAAAGCTTTATGATATGTTTGATTTGCCACCATTGGAACATTGCTATTTGGATGTTTTTCTTGCTGATAATGCTTTGAAGAAACCTTTGGGGAGAGTTAATGATGTTCCCATTATGGTTAATAATAACCTGGTCCCCGTTGATTTCATTGTCTTGGATATTGAATGCAATCCATCTTGTCCAATTGTGTTGGGAAGGCCTTTTCTTAGAACTGTGGGTGCTATTATTGATATGAAAGAAGGTACCATCAAGTACGAATTCCCACTCAAGAAAGGTATGGAACACTTCCCTAGGAAGAGAATGAAGCTGTCGGCCCAGTGGAATCTAGGGTGTGCATGGCCCACTCTCCACGGGCCGTGCACGCGACAGCGTCTACAAAACGACTAAGGACCAAGCCAACCGCTTGGAGTGTGCCCCCCAAGGGAGAAACCCCTGCGGGGGACCTGCGGCGCTGGAGAGGCCTGAAGGGGGCTCCCCCCGAGGGCGTCCCGCCTGAGGGCTCCCTCCCCCAGCGGGGAGCCGGTTTGGCCTTATCCCCTTGAGAGCCTCAGGCCCCTGAGGGAATACTTCGCGACGAAGGTAGCGCTGTAAAGCGCACATGGGCGCTGCAGCGCGCACATGGGCTCCGCTGCGGCCGCAGAGTGACGCGCGCGACCAGCGCGCACGACAGCAGCAGCGTCACCATTGCCGTTCCCGTGATAAAAGGGGTCAACAAAGCCGCGCCGCCAGCGCCAGGACCGCCAGGACTTTCCTCTTTGGTGATAAAGCTGATGGACGGCGCAACGCTCCAAGACGATCGTCATCGTGGGCTCCACCACGATCTCTGCTGCTCCTGCAAGCCGCTCTGCACCGCCTGCAACCTGTCGGCCACGGCGCGCTACTTTAGCACGGATGGACCGCGTCCATGGACGGACGAGGTGCGGTGGACTCCCGCTCCTCCATGCGACTGACGTGCGGGAGCCCACCAGCCCGAGGGCGGAGCCCGGGGCGCCTATAAAAGGAGCAGGAGCTCCACCGTAGAAGGGGATCGCCCAATCGCGCAATCGCACCCTAAACGCATAGGATAGCCAACTGCTGGGGGAGGAAGACGACCGTTGTGTCCCTCTCCAAGCACTAAACTGCCTCAAGAGAGCCTTCGGCAAGCTCATTTGTCCTGTAACCTTCACAGTGCAATACAGACAAGCAGGAGTAGCGGTTTTACCTCCTCTCGAGGGCCGTGAACCTGGGTACGGGCCGGTGTCTCTCTCTGTCGTGCCGCTCCACCCCAAGCACCGCGAGCAACGTCGCGGCGTGCATCGAGGGTTGTTTGACCTCCGTGTTCAGTCCCCCTTCGAACCTCTCTTCGGGGCCGAGACTACCCCGGTTACGTGGGAGCCATTCTCCGACATTTGGCGCGCCAGGTAGGGGCCTGAGGCGCGTCTTCAACCTCCGAACTCCGCGCCATGATGGATACCCGCGCGACGCGCGCCAACAGGCGCACCTCCGAGAGGGCTCACACCGAGCCTGGCACTGCCCCCACCCGCGGCCGCCGTGGTCGCCCCCGCACGACCGAGCGCGCTGGCACCGGCCCGCGCGTGGAGGAGCCAGAGAGCGAGGGGCACCGCGGCGGAGACCAGCGCGACGACGAGGGCCACTCTGGGCGCCGTGAGGACGCCGAGTCCTCGCACCCGTCCCGGCGCCAGAGCGTGTCCACGCGGGAACACCAAGAGCCCGCCCCGCACACCGCGCTACTCATGGCCCAGGAGCTCCTCCGCTACCGGCCCAGTGCCGAGGCGCACGACCAGTGGCTGGACCGCCTCCACCACCTCGTCGACATCGCAACCGCGCGCCCCGCTCCGTCGCGCTCCATCGTGCCTTCCGGCCCGGCAGGGACGGCCGCGCCGGGTGCGCCACCGCCGCCGCCGGGACCGCCTCCGGCCGCGGCGCAGCGGGCTCCCTCCGACGCTTCCTCGCCGCACGACTGCCAAATCGTGCAGCGCGCCGCACCTGACGCGCGTGTGGGCATGGAGCGACGTCGCGACCTCCAGAACCGCCTCGTCGAGGAGCTCGGTCAGGCGGGGCAACAAAACCGCAGGGCCCTCCAAGGAGGAACGGCCACCTACGCCTCTGGCTGCATGGCCTTCACGCGCGCCCTGCGTCGTGTGGTCTGGCCGCAGAAGTTCAGGCCAGCGCTCCCCAAGGGTTTCGACGGGTCCACCAACCCTCTCGAGTTCTTGCAGCTCTACACCACTTCCATCCAGGCCGCAGGGGGCGACGACAAGGTCATGGCCAACTGGTTCTCCCACGCCCTCAGGGACTCCGCGCTGTCCTGGTTACTCAATCTGCCGGAGGACTCCATCGACTCCTGGGAGGAGCTCTGCAGGCAGTTCGTCGCCAACTTCAAGGGCACGTACGAGCGCGCACTCACCCACAACGACCTGCGCGCTGTGGTGCAGAAGAAGGATGAAACTCTCCGCAAGTACATCCAGCGCTTCAGCCAGGTGCGGAACAAGATTCCAAACATCCCCGACACCCAGGTGATCGCTGCCTTCCGCGAGGGCGTCACAAACCGCAGGATGCTCGAGAAGCTCGGCATCCACGACAAGCTCACCTCTGTGGTGAAGTTGTTCGATCTGGCGGACAAGTGCGCCAAAGCTGAAGAGGGACTCCTCTTCGTCAAGATGAGCGCCCGGGGGGACGACCCTGGCGAGGGGTCCAAGGGCCACAAGAAGAGGGAAGAACCCAAGCGCAAGGCTACCGCGGTCCTCGCGGCAGAGCCTGGCGCGAAGAGCTCCCGCAGGGGCTCCCCCGAGCGCGGCGGCAATGAGGTGGACCACCGCCCGTTCTGCGTCTACCACAACAGGCGCGGGCACGCCACAGACGACTGCTTTGACCTCAAGAGGCTGAGCAGGGAACGCGAGCGTGGAGAAGGCAGCGGAGGCCGCGGCAGAGGCCGCGGCTACCGCAGAGACGGCAAGGGCAGGCGTGATGGCGGCTACCAGAAGCCGTCGGGCACTCAAGCCAACGCCGCCGAGAAGAACAACAACCTCCCCGACGAGGAGGATGGAGGCTACCAGGCCCCGAGAGGCGCCATGGCCTGCATCCTCGGCGGAGCTCAGGCGCCCAAGTCGAACAATCAGTTCAAGCGGTTCGCCCGCGAACTCAACGCTGCGCTCCCGAGCACTGAGACCTCCAGACCCCTCAAGTGGTCCCAGTACACCATCGCCTTCGACGCCAAGGACCACCCCAAGTCGACCAGGACTGTTGGAACCCTCCCCCTGGTCTGCTCCCCCACCATCAACAACATCACCGTCTCCAAGACGCTCATCGACGGGGGAGCAGGCCTGAATGTCATCTCTGTCGAGACCTTCGAGACGCTTCAGGTGCCCTACGAGTGGCTTATGCCCTCCAGGCCGTTCACGGGCGTCACCAGCGGTTCTATCGAGCCTCTGGGGCAAGTCCGCCTCGCGGTCACCTTTGGCACGCAGAAGAACTATCGCACAGAGCTGATCGACTTCGATGTCGCCCACATCGGTTTGCCGTACAACGCCATCCTCGGCTACCCCGCCCTCGCGAAGTTCATGGCCGTCACGCATCACGCCTACAACATGGTCAAGATTCCCGGCAGCGCCGGCACCATCGCCATCCATGGACATGTCCTGGACGCCACGCGCGCTGTCGAGAGCGCCTACAAGGCAGCCGCCATGGCTTTCCCGGCTGACGAGGACATGGAGCCTCTCGAGAGGCCCAAGAAGAAGAAGCAGGTGTTCTCCCAGGAGCAAGCCGCCACGAAGAAGGTGCCGCTGGACACCACCAGCTCGGGGGCTGAAGGCTCGGGGGCTAGCGTCACCATAGGCGCTGCCCTGCCTCCCAAATAGGAAAGCGCGCTCGTCGCTTTCCTTCGGGCAAACTCTGACATGTTCGCGCGGACTCCGTCAGATATGTCCGGTGTACCAAGGGAGGTGATCGAGCACCACTTAGCCGTGTGCCCAGACGCACGCCCCGTCAAGCAAAAAGCACGCAAGCAAGCCCCCGAGAAGCAAGCTTTCATCGTCAAGGAAGTAGAGAAACTCAAGGCGGCGAATGTCGTCCGCGAAGTCGCGCACCCCACTTGGCTCTCCAACGGCGTGGTTGTTCCTAAGCCCGCCGGAGGAGGCCGACTCTGCATCGACTACACAGATGTCAACAAGGCCTGCCCCAAGGACCCATACCCCATGCCAAGGATAGACCAGATCGTGGACTCCACCGCGGGCTGTGACCTCCTCTGTTTTCTGGATGCCTTCTCTGGGTATCACCAGATCAAGATGGCTAAAGAGGACGAGGAGAAGACGGCATTCCTCACCCCTTGTGGTGTGTACTGCTACACATGCATGCCCTTTGGCTTGAAGAACGCCGGAGCCACCTTCCAGAGGCTCATGAGGATAGCCTTGGGGGCCCAGATGGGCAGAAATGCTGAGGCCTATGTCGACGACATCGTGGTCAAGTCTCGAGAGGGGGACACCCTCTTGAGGGATCTCGAGGAAACCTTCGCCAGCCTGAGAAAGGTGAACATCAAGCTCAACCCCGCCAAGTGCGTCTTCGGGGTGCCTTCAGGCAAGCTCCTCGGATTCCTCGTGTCCCACCGCGGCATAGAGGCAAATCCCGACAAGATCAAGGCTATAGAGCAAATGCAGCCGCCCCGCCGACTCAAGGAAATGCAGCGCTTGGCGGGCTGCATGGCCAGCCTTGGCCGTTTTATCTCCAAGTTCGGCGAGAGAGCCCTGCCATTTTTCAAGATCATGAAGAGATCAGGCACGTTCAAGTGGACCCTTGAGGCGGATAAAGCCTTCGAGGACTTAAAGAAGTATCTGGCTAGCCCTCCAGTCTTGGTGGCCCCCAGGGCAGGCGAGCACCTGAAGCTGTACCTCTCAGCCACCCCCCAGACCGCAAGCGCCGTCTTGGTGGCCGAGAGGGAAGAGCCTGTCCTCCCCAAGAGGAGCACTGCAACTCCAAGCCCAGAACCCCCCGACAAAGGCCCCGTCAAGAGAGCAGCCTCCACGGACCCACTGCCAGGCCCACCGCCTCAAGCCGAGTCTGCCACTCTCACCCCTGTCGAAATGCCTCTACAGGCAGATCTCGACAGGGGCCCTGAAGAGCCTCCGCACGGGGCTGGCGCTGCGCCACCTCAAGTAACCCTCGTCGAGCACCCCGTCTACTTCGTCAGCACAGTACTGCGGGACGCTCGCGAGCGGTATCCAATGCAGCAAAAGCTCCTCGTCGCGCTCCTCATCGCCTCCAGGAAGTTGAGACACTACTTCCAGGGCCACCCCATCACGGTGGTCACTGCCTTCCCCCTGGAGCAGATCCTGCGCAACCCCAACGCCACAGATCGCGTCGCAGGATGGAACATCGAGCTGCAGCCATTTAACTTGCGCTTCGACACCACAAGGGTCATCAAAGGAAGAGCGCTGGCCGATTTCGTCGCCGAATGGACTGACCCAAGCCCCGAGGAGCCCCGAGAGGCAGAGGCTGAGCCCTCGGGAGACGCGGCGCCCAGCCACTGGACCATGCACTTCGATGGAGCCTTCGCTTGCCGCAATGGCGGAGCAGGCGTCGTCCTGACCTCGCCCAAAGGTGACAAGCTATATTACGCCGTCCAGCTGTGCTTCACTATCGACAAGATCTCCAACAACATCGCCGAGTACGAAGGCCTCCTCGCCGGCTTAAGGGCCGCCATCGCTCTAGGCGTCAAGCACCTACTCGTCAAGGGAGACTCACAGCTGCTCGTCAACTTCTCCAACAAGAGCTACTCGCCGAAAGACGACCACATGGCCGCATACCTCGAAGAGGTCCGCAAGCTCGAAAAGCACTTCAGGGGCATGGAGCTCATGCACATCCCGAGGAAAGAAAACCAAGAGGCTGACGACGTCGCCAAGCGAGCCTCGCGGCGGCAACCCCAGCAGGCCGGTGTCTTCGAAGAAAGGCTCACCAAGGCATCCATCAAGCAGCCTCGCGAGGCCACAGCCGCAAGCACAGGCGAAGCGCTCCCACCACCTCCTGAGTCTGGGGCGCCTGATTGCGGTCCCAGCACAGGGGAGCGTCTGCTGCTGACGGCAACCCACCAGGCCTCAGGCTGGATTGACGAGCTCAAGGACTACTTAGTGAAAGGAATCCTCCCTGAAGAAGATGCTGACGCGGAGCGAGTCGCTCGACAAGCAAAATCATACTGCATCCTCGAGGAGAACCTCTACCGCAAGCGCCCAAATGGTGTCGCCCTCAAATGCGTCCCTCCTGAGGAAGGCCGAGAGCTGATTAAGGACATCCACAGTGGGGAATGCGGCCACCACTCATGTGCGCGTACCCTCACAGGCAAGGTCTTCAGGAGCGGCTTCTACTGGCCTCAGGTGCTTCAAGATGCGATCGCCATTGTGCAAACCTGTGACGCCTGCCAGTTCCACGCCAAGCAAATTCATCAGCCGGCGCTGGAGCTTCAGACCATCCCGCTCTCCTGGCCGTTCGCGGTCTGGGGGCTGGACATCCTGGGTCCCTTCCCGAGGTCGCAGGGGGGCTACCGCTTCCTCTTCGTGGCCATTGACAAGTTCACCAAGTGGACCGAGGTCGAGCCGGTGCGCACCATACCAACTGGGGCTGCGGTGAAGTTCATCCGGAGTTTGGTCTGCCGCTTCGGCGTGCCCAACCGCATCATCACTGACAACGGCTCGCAATTCACCAGCGGCATCTTCCGAGCCTACTGCGACAAGCTTGGTATCAAGATCTGCTTCGCCTCGGTAGCTCACCCACGCAGCAACGGTCAAGCCGAGCGAGCAAACGCAGAAGTCCTCAAGGGCCTCAAGACCAGAAGCTTCAACATCCTTAAGGGTCACGGCAAGGGCTGGATCGACGAGCTCCCCTCAGTGCTCTGGTCCATACGCACGACCCCCTCGAGGCCTACAGGCGAGACGCCGTTCGCCCTGGTCTACGGAGCTGAGGCGGTCCTCCCCGCGGAAATCAAGCATGGATCGCCACGGGTCCTTGCCTTCAATGAGGACACCCAAGAGGGACTCCACAACGACGACCTGCTGCTTCTCGAGGGACTGCGCCGCCAGGCCGCCCTCAGGGCGGCAGGGTACCAGCAAGACCTGCGACGCTACCATAGCCGCCAAGTGCGCTCACGCACCCTTGAGGCGGGCGACCTCGTCCTCAGGCGAATCCTCTCCAGGGAAGGTCTCCACAAGCTCTCCCCGATGTGGGAAGGCCCATACAGGGTCTCCCACGTCGCCAGGCCCGGCGCAGTACGCCTCGAGACCGAGGACGGCATCCCCGTCAAGAACCCGTGGAACATCGCGCACCTGCGCAAGTTCTACCCGTGATCGCCGTCACGCCAGGCATTTTTTGTCTCTAGAGGGAAGCTCACGGCTTCACCTCCAAGCTTCTCAAAGCTTCCCCCGAGGCCCAGTCCTCCGAGCTCTCCTGCAAATGAGCCCTCGTAGGCCGCAGCGAACCTCTGCCACTAATGGGTGGTCCCCATGCCGCGACATGGAAGGAACGTTCGCTTGGCAAACCCAAGTGTAATGAACCGATTTTCGTTCCAAGTGAACTTTGCGCTCTGGCGCCATTTTCGTTCCTAAGTGAACTATGCGCTACGGCGCCGCTATGTAATATTTTGATGGTGAGTTTTATTCCAGCTTTATTTCCTTTGTTGAAAATGGGCACTTATATCTCACCACATGCGTACCTCGCGAGCGGGGGCTGAGTACGGTGCCAGTGCCTCAAATGACACACCAGCAGCACTGCAAAACCCAAGGATCCGAGCTCTGGCTAGAGGGCAGGCCCTCCCAAGCACGCCATCTCTCCAAAGGACCTTGGTACTCTCTCTCCTCGCAAGAAACGCCTGAGGGGACCTATAAGCGCGCATTAGTCCCTGATGCTATGATCTAGCGTTTCGGCTTGCCCCTCTAACATCCACAGAGAGCGAAAATCCCCACCAGGCCTGCGGAGGAGAACCCTCGGCCCCTGAAGGGGAGAATTCCGCCAGAGAAGGCCCACATCGGGCGAACGCCTCGCGAAGCTAAGTTTCTCGCCCACCTCAAGGGGATCCTCGCACTTCTCTCATAGGCACTCTGCGCCCCTCAAGTGGTTCTTCCCTTACTCTCCGTGGACTGCTTGCGCGCCAAAGGGGGGCCCTCAGCATCGCGACTTGAGGGCTCTTACCTACCCAAGCCTTAAACTCCCCCCGGCCTTGCCGAGTCATTGCTCGCGCATACCGCAGCGGCAGGAGTCATAGCGCGAGGGGTAGGGTCCAACGACGCAGAGCGAAAAAGACACGGAGATGAAGCAAAGACCCCGCGAAGGAGGCACACTTAATTGATAGCAAAATGTTTACAAAGCGAAGAAGTAAATTACGAGGAAGAAAATGAAATTCCCTAACAGGCAAACGCCCCTAAAGCGCTACAAGCGCGACGCGTTGCAGGAGGAGATTAGCTGGAGGCCTCAGCATCGTCCTGGTCGCTCTCCTCTTCCTCCTCGGGCTCGCTCCCCTCGCCACCTTCCTCCGCAGCGGCCCGCTTGAAGCGGCTGCAGAAGTCGTCCACCTGGTCGCGGACGGAGCTAGAGGCTTTCCACGCAGCCTCCCCCTCCAGCGGCTCGGTCACCGTGGCGAAGTCGAACCCGGGCTGGAGGTGGACAAGGTTGGAGAAGATGCGGTCCACCGCCACCGCCAGAAGCTGGCGGCACTCCTCCTCAACCACGTCGCGGATCTCCGCCGTGGGGCCTTCGAGCGCTGTGAAGAGCTGCTCGAAGTACAGGAGGTATGTGGCGGCGTCAGCGTGGCCCTGAGCCGGAACGCTTGGCGCCTCCGCCCCCAGCTTCGCGGCAAGCTCACGGCCCCGTCCCGTCAAGGACAGGAACATGCGCTCCCGCTGCTGCGACAGCACCTGCGCCGCCTGGATGCTCTCCGCCGCCTCCACCGCTTTCTCCACGGCAGGCCCCACCTGCCGGTTCATCTCCTCCATATCCCCCATGAGGGCAGCGAGGTCCTTGGAGATGTCCTCTCGGGCCTTCTCGGCGGCGAGGCGGCGATCGGTCTCGCGCTTCGCCTTGGCGGCGAGTTTCGCGTTCTCCTTCTCGAGCCGCTGGATCCGGGCGCCGCTCTCCCCCAGCCTCGCCTTGAAGCGATCCTCCTGCTTGGAGAATTTCTCCTTGTAGTCCTGGGAGACGGCGGCGCGGATCTTGTTCTCCTTCTCCCGGAGCTCCTTGTTGAGCTCGTCCTTCCGCTCGGCAAGCCGCACGTTGGCTCGCTCCACATTCCCCTTGTGGGCGGCGATATCGCGCTCGAGCTTGCTGAGCGCCGCGGCGACGCTGTCCTCGCGGGCTTCGAGGGCCGTGCGCTGTCCGGACAGCTCCTGCTCTCGCAGCACCAGCTGCTCGTCGCGCCGGCGAGCATCCTCCTCGCGCTCGCTCAAGGCGCGTCCGCGGGCCTCCAGGCCCGTGCGGAGCTCTTCGAGAGCGGTCCGCACAACCCCGGCATCCGCCAGGATTTTCTTCTCGAGCTCGATGAGCTCGGTGTGCTTCGCCGCCAGCGAGCGCTCCGCGGCCTCACGCTCCGCCTTGGCAGCGGCGAGGTCCTCGGCGGCAGCTCGGCGCTCAGCCCTCAGGGGCCGGAGGAGCTCTTCGGCTTCACGCAAGGCCCCCTCGCGGATCTCCTCAGCAAAGCGCGCCGCCTCCTCGCGCTCCGCCTGCAGCGCCTGATCGCTCTTGCGCCGGGCCTCTACCGCCGCGTGGAAGGCGGCCCATGCGTCGGCAAGCTCGTCCCTCTGGCGGGCGAGCGCCCGGTCCTCGGTGGCCAGGTAGGCCTCGAGCCCCTCCAGGGACTCCCGCACGAAGCGGAAGGCGACGTCGCGGCGCCCTCTACCCCAGTCGAACCGGCCCAGAGCAAGGCCCTGGGGCGGACCGCGCGACCCAGAAGGGCCCGCACTCGCGTGGGCCTGGGGGCTCGGAGGCAGGACCTCCTCCGTGCTCGGTCCCCGGCCCCCAGTGCTTCCCCCCTCGGGCGGCACCTCCCGGTCCGCCTCCGAGTCAGGGGCGTGAGGCCAGGCCCTCGCGGTTTCCTCCTCCCCGGCGGTGCCCGGTGGCGGCAGTGGAGTGCCCTCCCGGCGAGATTTGGGGGGACACGGCGCCGACTCGGCACCCGCAGGAGCCTCTGGCTGCGCCGGCGGGGTAGCTGCGCGGGGAGGAGTGGGCGCCCTCTCCACCTGCTCCTCCACCCGCTCTGCCTCGGGTGGCGGCGCCGATGCGTCCTCCTGAGGAACCTCCCCCCGAGGGCCTGTAGGCCTCGAGGCCTCCGACACTGCGGCCTCGCCGGCCTCGGTCCCCGGTGCGGTGTCAGGGGCGGCCCTCTTCACGTCTGCGGCCTTCCGAAGCCTGCGGCGCTTCGCAGGAGCGGGGCTGGTGGAGTAAAGGGGAGATTGGTCGAGAAACAAAAGCAAGCATGCCGGACCAGGAAAGGAAAGGGCAAAAGAACCTTACCTCGTCTTCTTGGCGCGGGTGTCCACCCACGTCATGCCTGGCGAGCGCCACGAGGGCACAGCCCGCGTCCCCGCCTCGAGGGCCTCCTCGGCTTTCCTCTTGTGGGGAGCGCCCGGGGGCTCTCCGGCGGGCCTGTCGTGGGCCGCCTTAGTCCTCGGCTCATAGCGCCCCGCCGCGGCCTCCTCGCTGTCGCCGGAGGAATGCTCGTCAGCCTCCTCCGCCGGGGGCGCAACGCCGGAAGAACTCGCCGCGCCCGCCGAGCTCCCGACGCCTGCAGAGGGCCCCGTCCTCGTCTCCGCATCGCCCTGCTCCGAGTCGGACGCGCTTGGCGACTCGGTGGTGCCCGCTGGCATGGGCTCCTCCTCCTCTTCATCCCCCGCCAGGCCTAGCGGGGTGAACGCGGGCGCCTGCGCCAGGGTGGCCCGGCGCCTGTCGGGGACCTCGAACAGAGGCCGTATCGCCACGTGGACTCTCTCGGGCACCTCCGGGTTGACGAAGAGGCCCCCCAGGATGGTCTCGACGACTGCGGGGCGATGGTCGCTCAGGTGCAGCCGCAGCGGATCCGTAGGCCCTGAGTACGCCCACATCGGCTTCTTGTGCGCCTGCAGGGGGGCGATGCGGCGCCTCACAAACTCCGCCGCCACCAGCTGGCCGGTCAGGCCGTGCTCGCGAAGCGCCTTCAAGTGGCCCACGAGGTCGGCTATTGCGTGCCCCTCCAGGGAGCGCATGCTCCAGTGAGTGTTCTTAACCGGCGCCGCCTCGGGGACCTCAAGGAGGGAGCTCTCCGAGGGAACGCGGATGAGGAACCACTTCTGCCTGAAGTCCTCCACCTTCTTCGACACCGCCGTCATGGGCTTGTCGCCGTTCCAGGCCATGGGGATATAGACATCTCCCATGCCGTCTGCGATGCGGAAGGATACGCAGCCCGTCCGCTCCTTCCTCGCAGTATTCCGCAGGGCGTAGAAGCTTCGGAAGAGAGCGATGGAGGGCTTCACCCCCAAGTACGCCTCACACAAGAAGGCGAAGATGGAGAGGATGAGGATGGCCTTGGGGTGGAGGTGCAGAAGGTGGATCTGGTAGAACTCAAGAACGGCTTCGAAGAAGGGAGAGTAGGGCGGCACCAGCCCAGCGAAGAGAGTGTGGAGGAAGATGGGATAGTAGCCGGCGGGAAAGCGTCCGGTCCGCGCAGGCAGAATGGCGCTGGCGCCATGCTCGTTGTGCTTCCCGGCAACCAGGTGCTGGATCTTATCCAGCGCCGTCGCGTCAATGCGCGCCCCGACCAGAGCGGGGCCGAACTCCGCCTCTCCGTGCGCGCCATGGCGGACCGAGGCCGCCGTCTTCTTGCCCTTGGATCCTCCCATTGTCGGAGAGGGACGGGGGCTCGGAGGGCGGAAGGAGTTGGCCGGAAAGAGAAAGTTTCGCCGGAGGTGGGAGACTAAGAGGCGGAGTGCCGATGGACTAGATGGACAAGACGGGACGGGGTAATGACTGCGCCGCGGACCAGCGCGCGACTTTTAACCCCGCCCGAGCAGTTACCGAGACACGATGATGATGAGCGTGGCGGGCGTGGTGGCCCCCCCCCCCCCCCCCACTACGCGCGTTTCCGCCGGAGTAACCGAGACGCCGCGAGTCGACCTCTAGGTGACGCGTGTCCCACGACGCTTCGCCTGCTGTTTTGGGCCCACGACGCTTCGCCTAGTCCCGATGGGCCTCGGCGCGCCCATCATGGGCCCGGGGGCTACTGTCGGCCCAGTGGAATCTAGGGTGTGCATGGCCCACTCTCCACGGGCCGTGCACGCGACAGCGTCTACAAAACGACTAAGGACCAAGCCAACCGCTTGGAGTGTGCCCCCCAAGGGAGAAACCCCTGCGGGGGACCTGCGGCGCTGGAGAGGCCTGAAGGGGGCTCCCCCCGAGGGCGTCCCGCCTGAGGGCTCCCTCCCCCAGCGGGGAGCCGGTTTGGCCTTATCCCCTTGAGAGCCTCAGGCCCCTGAGGGAATACTTCGCGACGAAGGTAGCGCTGTAAAGCGCACATGGGCGCTGCAGCGCGCACATGGGCTCCGCTGCGGCCGCAGAGTGACGCGCGCGACCAGCGCGCACGACAGCAGCAGCGTCACCATTGCCGTTCCCGTGATAAAAGGGGTCAACAAAGCCGCGCCGCCAGCGCCAGGACCGCCAGGACTTTCCTCTTTGGTGATAAAGCTGATGGACGGCGCAACGCTCCAAGACGATCGTCATCGTGGGCTCCACCACGATCTCTGCTGCTCCTGCAAGCCGCTCTGCACCGCCTGCAACCTGTCGGCCACGGCGCGCTACTTTAGCACGGATGGACCGCGTCCATGGACGGACGAGGTGCGGTGGACTCCCGCTCCTCCATGCGACTGACGTGCGGGAGCCCACCAGCCCGAGGGCGGAGCCCGGGGCGCCTATAAAAGGAGCAGGAGCTCCACCGTAGAAGGGGATCGCCCAATCGCGCAATCGCACCCTAAACGCATAGGATAGCCAACTGCTGGGGGAGGAAGACGACCGTTGTGTCCCTCTCCAAGCACTAAACTGCCTCAAGAGAGCCTTCGGCAAGCTCATTTGTCCTGTAACCTTCACAGTGCAATACAGACAAGCAGGAGTAGCGGTTTTACCTCCTCTCGAGGGCCGTGAACCTGGGTACGGGCCGGTGTCTCTCTCTGTCGTGCCGCTCCACCCCAAGCACCGCGAGCAACGTCGCGGCGTGCATCGAGGGTTGTTTGACCTCCGTGTTCAGTCCCCCTTCGAACCTCTCTTCGGGGCCGAGACTACCCCGGTTACGTGGGAGCCATTCTCCGACAGAAGCTACCTTTTGATTCTATTGTTCGTTCAAATTATAGTGTTGATACTTCATCTCTTGATAATACTTGAGTTTTGCTTTCTGTGCCTAGCTGAAAGGCGTTAAACAAAAGCGCTTATGGGAGACAACCCACTTTTTATTCCTGTTATTTTATTTTGTTGTGTCAAGGATTTGTCCTACCTCTGTAGCAATTCCTTTGTATCTTTACTTTATTGCATTGTTGTGTCAAGATAAGCCTCTAGTTGAAAGTTCATGCTAAATTTGGATTGCTGTGCTGAAACAGTTTTCTGCTGTCCACCGTTAAATTCATAACTCTTTATAGAAAAATCGGATGGACCTGGGATTTTTTGTGCGTAATCCTCAGATATATATGCAACTTTCATTAGTTTTGAGTTTTCTGATCTGAGTAAGTTAAGTGCCTCGAAAAAATTCGTCTTTACGGACTGTTCTGTTTTTGACAGATTCTGCCATTTATTTTGCAATGCCTCTTTTGCTATTTTGATTGGATCTTTTTATCCTATGAAGTATCAGTGGCTGTAGCTAATGTCCAGTAGCATTGGTAGCAATTGTGTTCCTACAGAATATCATAATTTTTCGTGCACTAACCCTCTAATGAAGTTTACTCTAAGTTTGGTGTGGAGGAAGTTTTCAAGGATCAAGAGAGAAGGATGATATGATGTGATCAAGAGGATAGTAAAGCCAAAGCTTGGGGATGCCCCGGTGGTTCATCCCCAACATATTTCAAGAAGACTCAAGCGTCAAAGCTTGGGGATGCCCAAGGCATCCCCTTCTTCATCAACAAACTATCAGGTCCTTTCTAGTGAAACTATATTTTAATTCCGCCACTTCTTATGTGCTTTTCTTGAAGCGTCGGTTTGTTTTTGTTATTTTCATTCTCTGAATAAAATGGATCCTAGCATTCCTTTGTGGGAGAGAGACACCCTCCGCTTTTTCTTTTGAATACTCGTATTCTTCACTTATATTTGTTGAGTATTCTTCTATGTTACTTCAATGCTTTCTAGCTCTTGTTTTTCATGCATCTCTTGCTAGAGCTGTTAGCTTTATTATGTTGTACTCTCATATCTCATTGTTTAAATACTTGGAGAGTTTATCTTTTAAATAAGTTGATTGGTGTTTGGTTGGAAACAGAAAATGCTAAATGTGGTAAATGGTATAAAGAAAGATATACATGATCGTATGGATTGTTATCTTGCATGTTGTGGTGCTTGGCAATTGTTTTGAGCTCTCAAGTAGATCATGTTTAAGCTTTTACATCATGTAGTTAAAACCTATTAGTGAGGAACTACCGTAAAACTTGCTGAAATTTGGTTTGCATGTTTGGTATCTCTAAGGTCTAGATATTTTCTAGTTAAAGTGTTTGAACAACAAGGAAGACAATGTAGAGTTTTATAATGCTTGCAATATGTTTTTATATACGTCTTGTTGTCATAGTTTATACTTGTGTTTGTTTCAAACAACCTTGCTAGCCAAAGCCTTGTACTGAGAGGGAATGCTTCTCGTGCATCCATAATCCTTGAGCCAAAACCTATGCCATTTGTGTCCACCATACCTACCTACTACATGGTATTTCCTGCCATTTCAAGCAAATACTTCGTGTGCTACCTTTTATTATTCAAAACATATTATCTCTTATTTGTGTCAATGTTTATTAGCTCATGAGGAAGTATGTGGTGTTACGGATATCAACCTTGTCATTTGCTTTTAGACAGACTTTCACAACCGGACTAGTGGCATATACATCCGCTTATCCATTAACTTTGCAAAAAGAGCTGGCAAATGGGGTGCCCAGTCCCAATTAATTACAACTTTAACTGCTGCAATCTCTTCACATTTTTGCCCCGATCCAATCAGTCAAGCAATGACAACACTTTTTAACTATATGTGTAAAAAAAAGAGATAAGAGGGATGATCTACCTTGCTGGTAGAAATAACGTCCTTCATGGGAGCCGCTCTTGAAAGTCTGGTTGACAAGGGGGGTAGAGTGCCCATTACCATTCGTTGACAACGACAAACACCGCTCAAAACTTACTTTTATGCTCTCTATATGATTTCAAAAACCTATAAAACTAAGAAGCTCTAGCACATGCTTGTATCCCTGCTTCCCTCTGCGAAGGGCCTATCTTTTACTTTATGTTGAGTCAGTTTACCTACTTCTTTCTATCCCCGAAGCAAACACTTGTGTCAACTGTGTGCAACAATTCTTATATGCTTACTTATTGCACTTGTTATATTTCTTTGTGTTGACAACTATCTATATGATATACATGTTCAAAAGTTGAAAGCCAATGCTGAAACTTTTATCTTCCTTTGTGTTGCTTCAATGCTCTTTTGCTTAGATAATATTGCTTTATGAGTTAACTCTTATGCAAATCTTTTTGATGCTTGTTTGAAAGTACTATTCATGAAAAGTTTTACTTATATGATGTAGTTGTTTACTCCTTGTCTATTTGTTAGCAAACTATAGATCATTGCCTTGAATCACTTCTTTCATAACATGAGCCTTACATTATATTATGATCAAGATTGTGTTTAAGCATGTCACTTCAGAAATTATTCTTCTTTTATCGTTCTTGCCTACTCGGGACGAGTAGAACTAAGCTTGGGGATGTTGATACGTCTCCAACGTATCTATAATTTCTTATGTTCCATGCTATATTATACCAAGTTATTACATGTTTTATATGCATTTTATATAGTTTTATGCATTTTCTGGGACTAAACTATTAACAAGATGCCACAGTGCCAGTTCCCTGTTTTCTGCTGTTTTTGGTTTCAGAAAAGTACTTAAGGAAATATTCTCGGAATTGGACGATTTCTTTTCAGAAGTCAGTTTTTATTTGGGAACGTTCCAGAGCACCGAAGAGGAGTCGAAGACGGAGCCCGAGGGGCCCACACCACCTCCCGGCGCGGCAGCCCTTCTGGCCGCGCGAGCACGTGGTGTGGGACCCACGGAGCTCCACCGCCTTCGCCCTTTCGCCTACATATACCCCCCAGACCAAAAACCCTAGCACGGTGTTCATATTTTCCTCCACGGGTCCCGAGCCGCCGCCGTCGTCAACACCAATTCGGGAGAGATCAGAACTCCTCACCGGCACCCTGCCGGGAGGGGGAATCGTCACCGGAGGCCTCTACGTCGCCAGGACCGCCTCCGGACTGATGCGTGAGTAGTCTACCCTTGGACTACGGGTCCATAGCAATAGCTAGATGGTTGTCTTCTCCTCTTGTGCTATCATGTTTAGATCTTGTGAGCTGCCTATCATGATCAAGATCACCGTTATGTAATACTTCATGTTGTGTTTGCTGGGATCCGATGAATATTGAGTACTAAAGTTATTGCTTCATAATATATCATGTGTGTGTTATTTAATGATCTTGCATGCTCTCCGTTACTTGTGTATGCTCTGGCCAAGTAGATGCTTGTGACTCCAAGAGGGGGTATTTATGCTCGATAGTAGGTTCATGTCTCTATTAAATCTGGGGTGGTGACAGCTAGCTCTAAGGTTGTAGATGTACTGTTGCTACTAGGGATAAAACAGTAGTACTTTGTCTAAGGATGATGTTACTTACTTACTTTACACACAGTGCTTAAGGCGATAATCTGTTGCATGCAACTTAATACTGAAAGGGGTGCGGACGCTAACCGGAAGGTGGATTATTAGTCATAGATGCGGTTGGAACGGTCTATGTATATTGTTGTAATGCCCGAATGAATCTCACACTAGACATCATAACATTGGTATATGCATTGGATTGCTCATCATTATTCTATCAATTGCCCAGCTGTAATTTGTTTACCCGCATGAATGTTATTATTATTTATGGAGAGACACCACTAGTGAACTGTGGACCCCGGTCCTTCTCTTTAATCTGATAAACCACAAACTGCAAACCTGTTACTTTCTGCAAACAAACATCTTTCTTCCACACATACGTTTAATCCTTTGTTACAGCAAGCCGGTGAGATTGACAACCTCACCGTTAAGTTAGGGCAAAGTATCTTGATTGTGTTGTGTGCAGGTTCCACGTCACTTGCGTCAAAAGAACTTTTCTGGCGCCGTTGACACCTCGGGGGAATTCATTATTTCCTACTGGTTCGATAACCTTGGTTTCACAACTGAGGGAAACTTGCTGCTGCACTACTTCATACCTTCCTCTTGGGGTCTCCCAACAACACACCCACCGCGTGCATCACCTCTCAGTACAAGGCTTTGGCTAGTGTCGTGGGATTGTCACAACAGATGTTACCCGGAGGTAACTTCAAGATGAGGGGCAAGGCGACTCTGGTGTTCAGGAGATTGTCTAGCTCTATGGGGAAAGATGTCTTTTACCCAAGTTCGGGTCCCCTCGATGGAGGATCCCTACGTCTTGCTATAAGTCACTGATATGATAATATGTTACATGGTGCGCCAACGGCGATCGCCGGGTTTAGATGACTCCGGCGTGGGAGCTCTCTCTTGGGAGCTCTCTCTATTTTGTCTATCTTATGGCCCTTATGGCTTCTCGTAGCCTCTCTTAACTTATCTCTCTACGACCTAGGAGCCCGCTTATATAGACATCCGGGTCTCCTGGTTCTTTACATGGTAAGACTACTGGAGTTCTACTCTAACACGTCTTGTATTTCGTATCTTTCAAGTCTTGGGGGTCCTTCCATGCTTGCTCGCCAAGTCACACGTCACACGCCGGCTTACGTGGAACTCGGCCCATCTCCTTTATGCTCGATCCGGCCCAGGCTTCCTGCTAGGCCGGCTGGTCTTCTATGTGGGTGGGCCTACCGGGTTATGATCCCCCCAACAGTAGCCCCCAGGATAACTTGGACATCAGAATTGACTTGCTTCGCCTTACACTCTTGGGCATAATCTTGGGGAAGCCGTCACTTCTTTTGTCTGGGTTATCATCTGAAAAAACAATAACAATCATCAAGAAAGCAGGCTCTCGGGTATCAGTTTGGCCGGCTCTTGCTGGCGGCCCGTTCATAACCCGGCCATCGCTTTGCGACTTTCATCTCTAGGACTTTGGATATGAGGTTGGTTTGCTCTCCTTCGTGACCTTGATCTTGATCATCATGTTCCGGATGGAGCTGTCAGCTCAATCATCCGGGTTAATCTCCTGAAATAAGATAAATACATTGGACTAGAAGTCCAAGTTAATTAAATCACGGGGGGCAACTCTTCTTGGCGTCCCTCCTTAGATAAACATGTTTTCTTCAACCCGGGTTCATCTGACCCGGACTTGATTAAGCCTGCTCATGCGGAGGTTATGCTGAAGGATGCTCCCGATATTTATGATCCGGACTTGATAAGACCTACTCATATGGAGGCCGTGCTGAAGGATGCTCTAAGTATCTATAGCCCGGGATTGATGCAGCCTACTCACACGGAGGCTGTCATTTAAGACCCGGTTTTGAAGACCCCGCGCAAAAACCTTCAGCTTATTCTTGAGATCCGAAATTGATTTTGATGCTTCACCTCGGGGAATATTACTTCCCGACTCTAGCCCCCAAGTGTCGGGTTGTTGCTCGCAGCAACCTGGGACTTCAAATTTCTTACTTTAATAGATTTTGAGCTTCAAACAGAGTAGCCCCCAAGAGCCGAATCTGCAGCTTGCTACGTTCCGGGTCTTCTTGTAGGCCTTTGAATTTATAATACCCAGAAATCTTCGAACCGAGTAGCCCCCAAGAGCCGGATCTACTGCTTGCAGTGTTCCGGGTCTTCCTTGAGAACTGATAGCTTCAAACCGAGTAGCCCCCAAGTGCCGGGTTCTAGCCTGCGGCAACCTGAGACTTATAGCAATTTGAGCATAACTGACTTTTCTGATGAGTAGCCCCAAGCGCCGGGTCTGCTGCCTGCAGCTACTCGGAGCTCTCTAAGTTTCATACTCTGATGGTGTACGTACACCCTGAGAATTTTCTTTTTAGTGAACGTTATCTGTCGTTCTGAAAATCCTTTGGTTTAGATGACCCTTTTGGTTTCCTTGAACTATAAGCCGGCTTTCGCATGGATTTTTCCTGTCGCCTCTTCTCTGATAAAAACAGGGCCAGACAAGTCCCAATGGGCATCAGGTTGATTGAAATTACAGGTGAGCAATCAGGCCATATAAGCGCGAGTCACATCGAGCTTAAGCTAGGAAACCAAGAATACAATGGCTCTGATACTTACCGGATCATGATATTGTAGCTGTACCTTTGTTTTAAGTAATCAGCCCCCATGACCAATGTGGCTTTTTTGCCGAGTCTTGAGTTTGTAACTGCGCTATTCAAGCGATCAGCCCCCAAGACCTCAAATTTTCCATATTGCGAAGCACTCCTGGGCATTGCTAACCGAAGTTGCGTAGCACTCTTGGGAAAAGCTAAAATTTGGCTGCAAAGCACTCCTGGGCATCGCTAACCGAAGTTGCGTCGCACTCTCGGGTTAAGCTAATTTTTATTGAAAAACGCTCCTGGGCATCGCTAACCGAAGTTGCGTAGCACTCTTGGCGTTGATAATGCATAAGCCGGAATTCGGCGATTGGCGGCGGCAGTAGAGCCGGAGCCCGATGATGGCGCTTTAATAGCGATTTTGTTTATTAAGAAATCCATTGCGAGCGATAGATAACTCGACTTTGATAAATCCATTTGCGGGAATTCGATAGCCCGACTTTGAAAAATCCATTTGCAGGAATTCGATAGCCCGACTTTGACAAACCCTATTTGCGGGAATTCGATAGCCCGACTTTGATAAAATCCATTGATCATATAAATGATCTACAATGCTTGCGAAGCACTCACGGGTCTCGCTAAGTAATGTAAGGGCTGAGAGATGTTTCACGGATCGTCCTCAAATATGTTTCATGTGTGGGGTTTAGTGTTTCTAACCCGAACATCATCACACGTGTCTTTTAGGCGGTTGGATCCATGTCTTCAACACAGCGATTGTCTGAATGTGACGACTTTATTTAACCGACTGAATATTATGAAACTTTGATCATGATCATGACTTAGCTGTCCGGATGTCATTGGCGACGATGATGTGCCGATCGTAACGTGGCGATTAATTCCAAGTGCAGCAATGAGTAGCCGCGACGGCGATTAAACCGGACGGCGGCGATGAAGGTGCCACGACGGCAATTTGACTATTTGAGATGGAGGGCATAACTAGCGAATTCCTTTTCCAGAACTCGTCGCTTGCTTTATGGACCACATAAAACTTTGTTCCTCCACGACTAGCTCTTTTCTGGCCAGCTTTCCTTTGTGGCCGGCTCTTCTATAGCTTGTAACAAAGATCTGGGTCTGTTAATGACGAACTCATGTAGGTCAGCTGATGAATCCTTTCTCGCGCTAAGACGCGCTTGTCGCCAGTGGATAGCTCCAATCGATTGCTCGAACAGGCCCTCTTTTCTTTTCATTATCTCGTGCGTGTAGTCATGTCCCTGCGCCTCTTTCCTTTTTGATAAGATGTCGCGGATCTTTGAAAAGTGTGACCCGAAAGATTTATGAATTCCAACTCTTGCTATTTTGTGATCAACACGCGCGGCTCTTTGACCGTCTTCTGTGCCGGCTCTCTCGCTTATAGAAACCCAGACAAGCTACTTCTGCTGTATCCATGGACCGGTGACCAGGCAGCACTTTTCTGTCTTTGTCTTCCTTTCACGTGACTTGTTTCTTGCCTTTGTGTGCAAGTTCGAATACTAATAGGATTGGTTTTTTAATCTGGACACAACCTCAACACGGACTACCAATCTGATCCGGCTCCTCTCTGATGTCGGCTCTTCTCCTTTTACCTCAATTTTCTTTTTCTGTTTTGGTCAGATCGCCCATGTGTCTCCTCCCGGCCAGCTTTTTTTTTTTACCCGCCGTTGCATGCATGTGCGCAAAGCAACTAGTATTTTTTTCTCTTTTGTTTTGCACTTCGAGACGGAGCCTGAACGTTGCAATGATGAGTCCGCCTGACCCGGCAGCCGATGGACACACGTGTTGTCCCTTGTTTTGTTTCGATTTCGTCCTCCGTTGTCGACTTCTGTGTCTGGTTGCTCCATGGCCGGCTCTTTTAAGCCGGCTCTTTTTCCGATGAATCTATTTCCGGCTCATGGCCAGAATCTGAACGATGCGATCTTCTTCTGATTGTTGATGATCTCGCCGACGGCGATTCTCTCCATCCTCGCAGCGCTTCTCCGTTGATGAGCACATATTCGGCCACATGCCCCACGGTGGGCGCCAACTGTCGTGGGATTGTCACAACAGATGTTACCCGGAGGTAACTTCAAGATGAGGGGCAAGGCGACTCTGGTGTTAAGCAGATTGTTAAGATGTTTTTTACCCAAGTTCGGGTCCCCTCGGTGGAGGATCCCTACGTCTTGCTATAAGTAACTGATATGATAATATGTTACATGGTGCGCCAACGGCGATCGCCGGGTTTAGATGTCTCCGGCGTGGGAGCTCTCTCTTGGGAGCTCTCTCTATTTTGTCCATTTATGGCCCTTATGGCTTCTCGTAGCCTCTCTTAACTTATCTCTCTATGACCTAGGAGCCCGCTTATATAGACATCCGGGTCTCCTGGTTCTTTACATGGTAAGACTACTGGAGTTCTACTCTAACTCGTCTTGTATTTCGTATCTTCCAAATCTTGGGGCCCTTCCTTGCTTGCTCGCCAAGTCACACGTCGCACGCCGGCTTACGTGGAACCCGGCCCATCTCCTTTATGCTTGATCCGGCCCAGGCTTCCTGCCAGGCCGGCTGGTCTTCTATGTTGGTGGGCCTACTGGGTTATGATCCCCCCAACAGCTAGCAAGGTTATTTGAAGCAAGCACAAGTATAAATTATGACAACAAGACGTATATAAAAACATATTGCAAGCATTATAAAACTCTACATTGTCTTCCTTGTTGTTCAAACACCTTTACTAGAAAATATCTAGACCTTAGAGATACCAAACATGCAAACCAAATTTCAACAAGTTTTACGGTAGTTCTTCACTAATGGGTTTTAACTACATGATGTAAAAGCTGAAACATGATCTACTTGAGAGCTCAAAACAATTGCCAAGCACCACAACATATAAGATAACAATCCATAAGAGCATGTATATCTTTTCATTATACCATCTACCACATTTAGCATTTTCTGTTTCCAACCAAACACCAACCAACCTCCAAGTAATTAACAATGAAACAAGAGAGTATAACCTAACCGCTGCGGCTTTCAGCTTTCGCCTTAAACATAAAACAATAAGTGATGCGGCTTTCAGCTTTCGCCATAAACATAAAAGAATGCTAGGATCCATTTTATTCAGAGAATGAAAATAACAAAAGCAAAAATAAAAACAAACAGACGCTTCAAGTAAAGCACATAAGATGTGACGGAATTAAAATATAGTTCCACTAGAGATGACCTGATAGTTTGTTGATGAAGAAGGGGATGCCTTGGGCATCCCCAAGCTTTGACGCTTGAGTCTTCTTGAAATATGCTTGGGTGACCCACGGGGGCATCCCCAAGCTTAGGCTTTTTCATCTTCTTGATCACATCATATCATCCTCTCTCTTGATCCTTGAAAACTTCCTCCACACCAAACTCAAAGTAAACTTCATTAAAGGGTTAGTGCATAATAAAAAATTCTCATATTCTGCATGGACAAAATCATTACACATGCTACTGGACATTAGCTACAGCCACTGGTATTTTGTGGAGCAAAAAGATCCACTCAAAAATAGCAAAAGGAGCAATGCAAAATAAATGGCAGAATCTGTCAAAAATAGAACAGTCCGTAAAGACGAATTTTTTCGAGGCACTTAACTTGCTCAAATCAGAAAACTCAAAACTAATGAAAGTTGCGTACATATCTGAGGATTACGCATAGAAAATATCAGATTTTTTTCGATTTTTCTGTAAGGAGTTATGAATTAAACTGTGGACATCAGAAAACTGTTCCTGTGTAGAAATCCAAATCTAGCATCAACTTTCTACTAGAGGCTTAACTTGACACAACAATGCGATAAAATAAAGATACAAAGGAATTGCTACAGAGGTAGACATGTTCCTTGACTCAATATAAAATAAAATAACAGAAATAAAAAATGGGTTGTCTCCCATAAGCGCTTTTCTTAACGCCTTTCAGCTAGGCACAGAAAGTAAAACTCAAGTGTTTCCAAGAGATGAAGCATCAACAGAATAATTTGTTCGAATGATAGAATCAAAAGGTAGCTTCATTCTTTTTCTAGGGAAGTGTCCCATACCTTTCTTGAGTGGGAATTGGTATCTAATATTTCCTTCTTTCATATCAATAATAGCACCCACAGTTCTAAGAAAAGGTCTTCCCAACACAATTGGACAAGATGGGTTGCATTCAATATCCAAGACAATAAAATCAACTGGGACAAGGTTATTGTTAACCATAATAAAAACATCATTAACTCTCCCCAAAGGTTTCTTTAAAGCATTATCAGCAAGAAAAACATCCAAATAGCAATGTTCCAAAGGTGGCAAATCAAACATATCATAGAGCCTTTTAGGCATAACAGAGATACTTGCACCAAGGTCACATAAAGCATTGCAATCAAATTCATTCACCTTTATTTTAATGATGGGCTCCCAACCATCTTCTAACTTCCTAGGGATAGAAGCTTCAAGTTTTAATTTCTCTTCCCTAGCTTTAATGAGAGCATTTGTAATATGAGTAGTAAATGCCATGTTTACGGTACTAGCATTAGGACTTGTAGCTAAATTTTGCAAGAACTTAATAACTTCAGAGATATTACAATCATCAAAATCATTGTTATCAAAAGAAACCGAACCATTATCTCCTATGTTCTTAAAAATTTCAGCATTTTTATCAAGAACAGTTTCAGTGGTTTTAGGCAAAAAAAAATTAAGAACTAGAGGAAACATTGCCAACACCAATTATGTTACCATTGATAGTAGGAGGTTTACTAGTATGTGAAGTAACAATATTTTCAGTAGTAGTAATAGTATAAACTCTAGCATATTATTCTTTTTAGCTAGTTCTTCTTCTCTTTCCCATCTAGCACGCAACTCAGCCATCATCCTAACATTATCATTGATTCTAACTTGGATGGCATTAATTTTAGCAAAGGTCTTATTCTCTTTAGTATCATTAGGCATAACTTTTAATTTTAAGAGATCGACATCAAGAGCAAGGCTATCAACTTTAGAAGCAGGAGTATCAATTTTGCCAAGCTTTTCCTCAACAGTTTTGTTAAAAGCAGTTTGCGTAGTGATAAAATCCTTAAGCATGGTTTCAAGTTCAGAGGAGGTATTCCTATTGTTGCTATAAGAATTACCATAATTAGCAGGATAAGGCTTGTAGTTGTTGTTACCATAATTGTTCCTATAGGCATTGTTGTTAAAATTATTATTTTTAATGAAGTTCACATCAACATGCTCTTCTTGTGCAACCAAAGAAGCTAAGGTAACATTATTTGGATCAATATGAGATTTACCATTCACAAGCATAGCCATAATAACATCAATCTTTTCAATCAAAGAATAGGTTTCTTCAACAGAATTTACCTTCTTACCTTGAGGAGCTCTTTCAGTATGCCACTCAGAATAATTCACCATCATATCATCAAGAAGTTTTGTTGCAGCCCCCAAAGTGATGGACATAAAGGTACCTCCTGCAGCCGAATCCAATAAGTTTCTTGAAGAAAAGTTCAGTCCTGCATAAAAGGTTTGGATGATCATCCAAGTAGTCAGTCCATGGGTAGGGCAATTTTTAACTAAAGATTTCATTCTTTCCCAAGCTTGAGCAACATGTTCATTATCAAATTGTTTAAAGTTCATAATGCTACTTCTTAAGGAAATGATCTTAGCAGGAGGATAAATTTTTCCAATGGAAGCATCTTTGCATTTAGTCCATGAATCAATACTATTCCTAGGCAATGAAAGCAACCATTCTTTAGCTCTTCCTCTCAAAGAGAAAGGAAATAATTTCAGTTTAATAATATCACCATCTATATCCTTATACTTTTGCATTTCACAAAGTTCAACAAAATTATTAAGATGGGCAGCAGCATCATCAGTACTAACACCAGAAAATTGCTCTTTCATAACAAGATTTAGCAAAGCAGGTTTGATTTCAAAGAATTCTGCTTTAGAAGCAGGTGGAGCAATAGGAGTGCATATGAAATCATTATTATTTGTGCTAGTGAAGTCACACAACTTAGTATTCTCAGCAATACTCATTTTGGCAAAATTAAATAGAAACCGAAATACAGAAATAAATGCAAGTAACTATTTTAATGTATTTTTGATAATAAACAAACAAGACAGTAATAAAATAAACTAAGCAAGACAATACCAAAATAAAAAGATTGGGTGTGAGAGACTCCCCTCGCATAAGAGCTTGACCTCCCCAGCAACGGCGCCAGAAAAAGTGCTTGATGACTGAGTTGAAGATCTTCTTCTCAGCAGTTGGGAAACCCCAAGAGGAAGGTATATATGAAGCAGTGAAGCAGCAAGTTTCCCTCAGTTATGAAACCAAGGTTATCGAACCAGTAGGAGATGAATGTTCTTCTGAAGGTGTCAACGGCGCCAGAATAGTCTTGTGGCGTGTAGCTGACGTGGAACCTGCACACAACACAACCTGTTGGGGTTTCGCAGCAGATAACAAAAATTTATGCAGCTGGCGCTACCCTTTTGCCCAGATCTATCTATGAAGTAATGCGGTAACGGGAAGCAATACGGAACATACCCTCGTAGACCGGACGCGGGATAACGTTCCTGTTGGGGGGATCATAACCCGGTAGGCCCTCCGACATAGAAGACCAGCCGGCCTGGCAGGCAGCCTGGGCCGGATCAAGCATAAAGGAGATGGGCCGGGTTCCACGTAAGCCGGCGTGCGATGTGTGACTTGGGAAGCAAGCAAGGAAGGACCCCCAAGACTTGGAAGATACGAAATACAAGACGAGTTAGAGTAGAACTCCAGTAGTCTTACCATGTAAAGAACCAGGAGACCCGGATGTCTATATAAGCGGGCTCCTAGGTCATAGAGAGATAAGTTAAGAGAGGCTACGAGAAGCCATAAGGGCCATAAGATAGACAAAATAGAGAGAGCTCCCAAGAGAGAGCTCCCACGCCGGAGTCATCTAAACCCGGCGATCGCCGTTGGCGCACCATGTAACATATTATCATATCGGTGACTTATAGCAAGACGTAGGGATCCTCCACCGTGGGGACCCGAACTTGGGTAAAAAACATCTTAACAATCTCCTGAACACCAGAGTCGCCTTGCCCCTCATCTTGAAGTTACCTCCGGGTAACATCTGTTGTGACAATCCCATGACAGTTGGCGCCCACCGTGGGGCATGTGGCCGAATATGTGCTCATCAATGGAGAAGCGCTGCGAGGATGGAGAGAATCGCCGTCGGCGAGATCATCAACAATCAGAAGAAGATCGCATCGTTCAGATTCTGGCCATGAGCCGGAAATAGATTCATCGGAAAAAGAGCCGACTTAAAAGAGCCGGCCATGGAGGAACCAGACACAGAAGTCGACAACGGAGGACGAAATCGAAACAAAACAAGGGACAACACGCGTGTCCATCGGCTGCCGGGTCAGGCGGACTCATCATTGCAACGTTCAGGCTCCGTCTCGAAGTGCAAAACAAAAGAGAAAAAAAATACTAGTTGCTTTGCGCACATGCATGCAACGCGGGTAAAAAAAAAGCTGGCCGGGAGGAGACACATGAGCGATCTGACCAAAACAGAAAAAGAAAATTGAGGTAAAAGGAGAAGAGGCGACATCAGAGAGGAGCCAGATCAGATTGGTAGTCCGTGTTGAGGTTGTGTCCAGATTAAAAAACCAATCCTAGTAGTATTCAAACTTGCATACAAAGGCAAGAAACAAGTCACGTGAAAGGAAGACAAAGACAGAAAAGTGCTGCCTGATCACCGGTCCATGGATACAGCAGAAGTAGCTTGCCTGGGTTTCTATAAGCGAGAGAGCCGGCACAGAAGACAGTCAAAGAGCCGCGTGTGTTGATCACAAAATAGCAAGAGTTGGAATTCAAAAATCTTTCGGGTCACACTTTTCAAAGATCCGCGACATCTTATCAAAAAGGAAAGAGGCGCAGGAACATGACTATGCGCACGAGATAATGAAAAGAAAAGAGGGCCTGTTCGAGCAATCGATTGGAGCTATGCACTGGCGACAAGCGCGTCTTAGCGCGAGAAAGGATTCATCAGTTGACCTACATGAGTTCGTCATTAACAGACCCAGATCTTTGTTACAAGCTATAGAAGAGCCGGCCACAAAGGAAAGCCGGCCAGAAAAGACCTAGTCGTGGAGGAACAAAGTTTTATGTGGTCCATAAAGCAAGCGACGGGTTCTGGAAAAGGAATTCGCTAGTTACGCCCTCCATCTCAAATAGTCAAATTGCCGTCATGGCACCTTCATCGGCGCCGTCCGGTTTAATCGCCGTCGCGGCTACTCATTGCCGCACTTGGAATTAATCGCCACATTACGATCGGCACATCATCGTCGCCAATGACATCCGGACAGCTAAGTCATGATCATGATCAAAGTTTCATAATATTCAGTCGGTTAAATAAAGTTGGCACATTAAGACAATCGCTGTGTTGAAGACATGGATCCAACCGCCTAAAAGACACGTGTGATGATGTTCGGGTTAGAAACACTAAACCCCACACGTGAAACATATTTGAGGACGATCCGTGAAACATCTCTCAGCCCTTACATTACTTAGCGAGACCCGTGAGTGCTTCGCAAGCATCGTAGATCATTTATATGATCAATGGATTTTATCAAAGTCGGGCTATCGAATTCCCGCAAATAGGATTTGTCAAAGTCAGGCTATCGAATTCCTGCAAATGGATTTTTCAAAGTCGAGATATCGAATTCCCGCAAATGGATTTATCAAAGTCGAGTTATCTATCGCTCGCAATGGATTTCTTAATAAACAAAATCGCTATTAAATCGCCATCATCGGGCTCCGGCTCTACCGCCGCCGCCAATCGCCGAATTCCGGCTTATGCATTATCAACACCAAGAGTGCTACGCAACTTCGGTTAGCGATGCCCAGGAGCGTTTTGCAATAAAAATTAGCTTAGCCCGAGAGTGCGACGCAACTTCGGTTAGCGATGCCCAGGAGTGCTTTGCAGCCAAATTTTAGCTTTGCCCAAGAGTGCTACGCAACTTCGGTTAGCAATGCCCAGTAGTGCTTCGCGATATGGCAAATTTGAGGTCTTGGGGGCTGATCGCTTGAATAGCGCAGTTACAAACTCAAGACCCGGCAAAAAAGCCACATTGGTCATGCGGGCTGATTACTTAAAAGAAAGGTACAGATACAATCTCATGATCCGGCAAGTATCAGAGCCACTGTATTCTTGGTTTCTTAGCTTAAGCTCGATGTGACTCGCGCTTATATGGCCTGATTGCTCACCTGTAAATTCAATCAGCCTGATGCCCATTGGTACTTGTCTGACCCTGTTTTTATCAGAGAAGAGGCGACAGGAAAAATCCATGCGAAAGCCGGCTTATAATTCAAGGAAACCAAAAGGGTCATCTAAACCAAAGGATTTTCAGAACAACAGATAACGTTCACTAAAAAAGCAAATTGTCAGGTTGTACGTACACCATCAGAGTATGAAACTTAGAGAGCTCCGAGTAGCTGCAGGCAGCAGACCCGGCGCTTGGGGCTACTCATCAGAAAAGTCAGTTATGCTCAAATTGCTATAAGTCCCAGGTTGCCGCAGGCTAGAACCCGTCACTTGGGGGCTACCCGGTTTGAAGCTATTAGTTCTCAAGGAAGACCCGGAACACTGCAAGCAGTAGATCCGGCTCTTGGGGGCTACTCGGTTCGAAGATTTCTGGGTATTATAAATTCAAAGGCCTACAAGAAGACCCGGAACGCAGCAAGCTGCAGATCCGGCTCTTGGGGGCTACTCTGTTTGAAGCTCAAAAGCTATTAATGTAAGAAATTTGAAGTCCCGGGTTGCTGCGAGCAACAACCCGACACTTGGGGGCTAGAGTCGGGAAGTAATATTCCCCGAGGTGAAGTATCAAAATCAATTTCGGATCTCAAGAATAAGCTGGAGGTTTTTGCGCGGGGTCTTCAAAACCGGGTCTTAAATGACAGCCTCCGTGTGAGTAGGCTGCATCAATCCCGGGTTATAGATACTTAGAGCATCCTTCAGCACGGCCTCCATATGAGTAGGTCTTATCAAGTGCGGATATTAAATAAAGGGAGCATCCTTCAGCATAGCCTCCGCATGAGCAGGTTTAATCAAGTCCGGGTCAGATGAACCCGGGTTGAAGAAAACATGTTTATCTAATGAGGGACGCCAAGAAGAGTCGCCCCCAGCACTAGTAGGGAAAAGGCTACTGCTGACGAATAGATTATGGCTACCGCTGGCGAACAGCTGTTCGCCAGTGAGCTGTTCGCCAGTGGGAACTCGCCAGTGGTAGCACTTAGCACTGGCGAACAGCTGTTCGCCAGCGGTAGCGGCGGTAAGTGCTGGCGAACAGCGGCTGTGTTTGCCAGCGGTAGCGTGGTTAGCGCTGGCGAACACGCTTGGTTCGCCAGCGGTAACGCGTCGTGTTCGCCAGCGGTATATTTTCCGAATTTTATTTTTTTATTAAAAATTGCATTACAGGTATATATATATATATATAGGGCGCAGATTTGGTACGTTGCATAACTAGGGAGGTGGTAATCGGCACCATTCGTTTGCTTTGAGATTGGTGCCAAATATTGGAAGAGGTTCCTTTTTCGGTGGATTGGTTGGAGGGAATTACCAAAGAGGGATGGGGCCTGCTTGCTTTCATGCCTAGGCCAACCAAAAAGGAAACTGCTTCTGGTCCCGTGGTGGCCGCCGTCGACCTCGGGGGGCGGCGTCCCCTGCCTCTGCCGCATCTCCTCGCCCCGGACGCTAGCCACGCCGGCTGGAGGTGGAGGAGCAGGGCTCCGTGCGTCGCTGCACGTTAAAGCGGAGCTCGACGGAGGCCGCTCGCATGTACAGCATCCGGTTCCTCCCTCTCCCCATCCGGTGCCTACTCCCTCCCCATCCGGTGCCATGGACGCGCACGAGCTCTGGTGCCGCGACTGCAGCCAGCTCATGGAGAGGGAGGGGACGGTCGCAGGCAGAGGTCAGGGCAGGGGCGCGGGTGGAGGCCGGGAAGGTGGGGCAGCAGTAGAACCAGAGCCGGAGGTAGGTGAAGGACCAGATCGAGGAAGAAGGGAAAGAAAAGAGAGAGAGGGGTGGGGGATCGAGCGGTGGTGGGTGGTGTGTGGTCCAGGGAAAAAGATAAGGAGCTGGAGTCACGTGAGAGAATAGTGGGGTGGCCGTGGCCCGTGGTCCGTGGAGGTGGGCGCGCAGGCTATGCTGCAGTGCTACTGGCCTATACCTGCTCCACTTTCGATCAAAGAGGAAATAACAAGAAGGCTTCAACAGATCAACAAAATAATAGGAGGCAGAGTTTGGACCACGCATGTGCACAGATCTTGAAGCACATGGATGGCACCGATTAGCACCTCCACGTTGTTGTAAGATATCTCTGTTTTTCCCTATATATATATATATATATATATATATATATATATATATAAAGGAACCTATTCCTGTTTAAGCTAAATAGGAACTTTCTGAACTTCCTCGGAAATACGAGTGAACCTTCACGGCGTGCGATGTGAACCTTCACGCGGAACTATGACGTTTTTAGAACGTTTTTTAACGTGGTTTTGGTACCGCTTATCAGAATGATGCATGTGATATACCGTTGCATAGCTATGGAAATTGCGCAACTAATTCATTTTAACAACTTTTCCAAATTCTGGAGTGTTTTTAAACAATTTTGAATATACAAAACGCGGTTTTCAGCAATTTCTGCATTTTCGTACTGTATTTCGGCCGCCATTTCCAAACCGTTTGGTGGATTTACGCAAATGATACGCCGTTGGAAAAGTATGAAAAATGCGCATCTTTTCTTTTTCTATCAACTTGGGAGATTCGTAACGGATTAAGAGCAGTTTTTAATATACACGTTCTGTTTTCCGAAATTTCAGATCCGGCGGACAGTTTTTTCTCAATTACTTTTGAACCGCTTATCGAAACAACACAAATGATATGCCGTTACAAAGCTGTTGAGTAGGCGCGACTCTTTTACTTTTACCATTTTTCCAAATAACGTACGGGTTAAGATTAATTTTAAACTTAAGGAAACCATGTACGCACCTCATAAACGGGAATTGTTTGAAATTGTCATGATGATGATGTTTAAGTCGAAGGTTCAGACAAGTGGTGGCCAAATTAGACTCATTTTGTTGTTAATTGTATTTTAAATGTGGTCATCTGAATAAACGAAGCTTATAGAATTTACTTTTATGTGTATAATTTCCGCCGAACTAACTAATATAACACTGAACTTCTTTTTATGTGTTAGTGAACTTTCAGTCGTATAGTAGATTCTGTTTTGTTCATAAACTGTAGGTATTGAAGTGAACCTTTTTTCAGAACTAGCTGAACTTTTTTTGCATTTAGATGAACTTTTTTTCTAGACCAAGTGAACCTTTTTATTTTATTAATGAAGTGAACTTTTTTTCTAATTTTTTTTGGAGTGAGGCTTTCTGAACTGTTTCGGCAACGACATTTGAACCTTCTCGCGCATGAAATGTGAACCTTCAGACGAAATATGAATTTTTTCCTAAACTTTTTTCGGAACAAGGTGAACTTTCTGAACTTCCTCGCGACTGCTATGTGAACCTTCTCGCGCATGACATGTGAACCTTCAGACGGAGCATGAGGTGAACTTTTTTTCGTGAACATATTTTTTCAGAACTAGGTGAAACTTTTTCCGTAACTGCACATGAACTTTTTTTCTGAACCAAGTGAACCTTTTTTTATGAATGAAGTGAACTTTTTTTTTAACAAAGCGAACTTTTTTCTAAACTTTTTGGAATGAGGTTTTCTGAAAATGTCTCGGCAATGATATGTGAACCTTCTCGCGCATGACATGTGAACCTTCAGATGGAATATTAGGTGAACTTTTTTCCTGAACAATTTTTTCGAAACGAGG
The DNA here is from genome assembly GCA_026929855.1 of Poa annua. NCBI lineage: Eukaryota > Viridiplantae > Streptophyta > Magnoliopsida > Poales > Poaceae > Poa > Poa annua. The sequence continues at coordinate 46,616,589 of CM049434.1, forward strand.
TGAACTTCCTCGCGACTGCTATGTGAACCTTATCGCGCATGACATGTGAACCTTCAGACGGAATATGAGGTGAACTTTTTTCCTGAATTTTTTTTTCGAAATGAGGTGAACTTCCTCGCGACTGTTGTGTGAATCTTCTCGCGCATGACGTGTGAACCTTCAGAAGCATGAAGTGAACTTTTTTTTCATAATTAGGTGAACTTTTTTCGCAACTGCACATGAACTTTTTTTCTGGACCAAGTAAACCTTTTTTTTAATTAATGAGCTGAACTTTTTTTTCTAAACTTTGTTGGAATGAGGCTTTATGAACTTCCTCGCGACTGCTATGTGAACCTTCTCGCGCATGACATGTAAACCTTCACACGAAATAAAAATTTATCGACTGAACCTTCATTTTAGCTTTATGATCCACTTTAAAAGCAGTTCACATACTGCTTCTAAAAATTGAAAAAAGAAAAAACAATTTGACCGAGGAACTTCATGAGCGGAATAATTGCAATGTAAAAATAGAAGCGGACTTCAAAAATTGGTCCGAACTTTCAATCTCAACTTCCAGAACTGCAATTTTTTAAAAAGATTTGTCCCAACTTTCATTCTCAACTGTGTGAACTACAAAAAATTATGTAGTGAACCTTCATTTAAGCTTTACGGGGTTATCTTCAAAAATTAATCAAATGAACCTTCAGTGTAGCATTTGCTACAATCGTTCGAGGCAGTAAATGAACTTTTTTCTCCACATAAAAAGTATCAAATCTCTGAACTTCTTTTTGGGGCCCATGGAATCAAGCGAGGCAACGCACAATATGTAAACACAACTGACGCACGCATAGCTAGCTAGTAGAAGCAAATAAGCAACTACACGCCTTGCTCTGAACCTCCGCAAGTCGCTGTTTCAGAAAGCCCAAAAAAAAGCAGTACAGAAGATGGAGCTCCAAAGGAATTGCTCTGAACCTCAGGAAGTCGCTGTTCTGAACCTTCGCCCGTTCCATGCGCTAGGAACAGGTTCCCTGGCAGGGGCGCACGAGCTCGAGAGGCAGCCAGTGCCAGGATCACAAGCTTGGAGGTGCAGGTGTTTGGTGCTCCTGCCGGCCGGGAGGCAGGCTACTGTGGACGGAGGCGGGGCGCACTGGAGGAGATGCGGGTCGGCGCTCGCTCGCCGGCACCGGCCAGGTAGGAGGTGGTCTTGTCGGGGGTGTCGCCCTCCGCCGCGGCCTCCCTCGCGTCGGCTGCAGCCGCCGCTCCCTCGGCCGCGCCGCCCAGATGGAAGGAGGTGGTAATCTCGGGAGGTCCTCGCCGTGTCCGTCGCCGGCTCCCTCGCGGCGGCCGCCGCCGCCGCTCGCTCGCCGGCGCCGGACGGGAAGAAGGTGGTGGGGGGGTCGTGGGGTGGGGGATCGGGGTGGGGTGTCGGGACGGGGTGGGGTGGGTGGGCTTCTATCGGGCCGGTCGGGGTCGGGTGCGGGTCGGGATCCGGTATCCTTCCCTAAATAGGATAGTTCCTATTTAGTTTAAATAGGAATCTCTTAAGAAGGTTCCTGTTTAGTCCTGCCCTATATATATATATATATATATATAGGTTAAATGGTTTCTACTCCCGGGTGTAACTACACCCACGTCTCATATACCACCTTACGGAAGTATTTGTCATACTTTATTGGTTTGAGTATGTTCATATACTATATCTAAGATACCACAAAACAAGTTTCACGAAAAATTTGCAACTGTCCTAATATTTTACACTATATACTCGAAATACCGTCATATATGCATATAAAAGAGAAGTATGTAGAATTTTTTTACATACTACCTAAAAAGAAGTATCTATAGTACTAAAATAGCATTATATACTCCATACTACATGTTACATACCTCCCGGTATGATAGATACTCTATACATGTATGAAACACACATGGGTATAGTTACACCCGGGAGTAGTATGAATATGTTCTATATAGGACATATTCATACTACACCCGGGTGTAGCTACACCCACGTGTGTTTCACATATGTATGGAGTATCTATCATACCGGGAGGTACGTAACATGTAGTATGGAGTATATAATGCTATTTTAATACTATAGATACTTCTTTTTAGGTAGTATGTAAAAAATTCTACATACTTCTGTTTTATATGCATATATGACGGTATTTCGAGTATATAGTGTAAAATATTATGATAATTGCAATTTTTTCATGAAACTTGTTTTGGGGTATTTAGATATAGTATATGAACATACTCAAACCGATAAAGTATGAGAAATACTTCCGTATGGTGGTATATGAGACGTGGGTGTAGCTACACCTGGGAGTAGAAAGAATTTAACCTATATATATATATATATATAGGTAAATTAACAGGTGCTCCCTGGTGCCCATGCTCCTGTATGGAATACGGCAAGTTTTAAGTACGTAGACCACACAATTTTTTTGGGTATGTAATTCTTAGGTATGTATGAGGTATATATGACTTTGGGTATGCATTTCCAAGGTATCCACATAGTATACATATCTCGGGTATATATGTTCAATAGTACGCGTACAGATCAGGTATATATATAAATAATTTAGGTATGTATACCTTGGGTATGTAGACCATATATATACCTTGGGTATGTATACCTTAGGTATATAGGAGGTACATACGACATTGGGTATGCACGTAACGGGGTATACATACCTAATTTGTATACATACCTAAATTAATTTTAGGTATGTAGACCATATATATACCTTGGGTATGTATACCTTAGGTATATAGGAGGTACATACGACATTGGGTATGCACGTAACGGGGTATACATACCTAATTTGTATACATACCTAAATTATTTATATATATACCTGATCTGTACGCGTACTATTGAACATATATACCCGAGATATGTATACTATGTAGATACCTTGGAAATGCATACCCAAAGTCATATATACCTCATACATACCTAAGAATTACATACCCAAAAAATTTGTGTGGTCTACATACTTAAAACTTGCCGTATTCCATACAGGAGCATGGGCACCAGGGAGCACCTGTTAATTTACCTATATATATATAAGTACTTGAATTAATAGAAATTGAATTGACTTACAAAGTGAGAAATAAACAAAGTTGGTATTGTCAACTAAAAAGCATGCCTCATATAGTGAAACACACAAGCAATCCTGATAGTTTTGTGGAACCAAGTAGGAAGCACACAACTTATGTGTGTGCATGATACAAGGTTCCACAAACTATCAGGATATCATATAGTGCGTCACATCAATTTAATCATCGGCATTATAGAAATGAAGTAGGGTCAACCGAAAAGCATGCCTCAAGGTAAAATGCAAGTTAAAAACCACTCAACAAAACCAAGCAAGGCCTCATATGGAATTGATCACACACACATGAACTTCAGGGACGGTGTAAGCGAACAACGTGGAATGAACACTGCATATGTGTTCAGACAACATGGTTCGCTCACACCTCCCTGAAGATGCAACGTGCAACCATCTGTTCTAATCATCGGCCGGGCAGTGAAACAGTAAGCACTAACAGAAATCAAAAGCATGCGTCATATATTGGACACACCAATTCAGAGATGGAGTAAGTGAGAGCCAGTGGGGTGCAGAAAATGTGTATTCGTGCACATCACAGGTCTCACTCACTCCACCTCTGGATGACACGGTGTCACCTCAATTTAATCATCGGCATTCTAAAAATGAAGTAGTGTAAAATGAAAAGCATGCCTCATACTTAGACTGGACACACAAAATTCCGAGACGGCGTTTCCGAGATCCCGTGGGATGCAGAAAATGTGTATTCGTGCACATCACAAGTCTCGGAGACGTCGCCTCTGGATCATATAGTGTGACAATATTTTAATCATCGGCATTAAATACTTGATCAATTAACATAAACAACACCATTATCTAAATAGCAAATATTAGCTAAATAGCATGCAAATACAAGCAAATATTAGCTACATAGCAAGCAAATATTAGCTAAATAGCAAGCAAATACAAGTTGTAGCAAATATTAGCTAAATAGCAAGCAAATATTAGCTAAACAGCAAGCAAACATTGCACTGCACTATAATGAATCAAAAGCTAAATCATAAACAGTGCACAAAATTCATCCATAGCATCCAAAAATTCATCTACCGTCGGTGGCGGTGTAGGTGTCGGCGGCGGCGGCGGCGGACGTGGTGGGCGGGACTGCGGCTGGGGTGGAGACGCGCAGGAGCGGCGCCGCGTCGCAGGAGGCGGGGATGCGTGCGGCGGCGGTGGGGGAGGAGGAGCGGCGGCAGCCATGGGCGGAGCGGCGGCTGGGCCCAGTTCTCCACCACCCGCTCGATCTGGAACGGGAGGAGGCGCTCGATCTGGAGCACCTCCGGGCGGCGGCGCTTGGAGGAGGTGGTGGCGAGGGTGGACGCTGAGGCGGAGGCGGGTCGAGGAGTGGATGGGGCGGGGGAGGGCGAGGGGGAGCGGTGTCGGTAGCGCCGGCGGTCTAGGGTTAGGTATCGGGGAGAGGGTTGTGCGCGGGTGTGGTGGTGGCGCATATGTATGTGCGGTGCGATGACACAAACCGCTGGCGAAAAAGGGCCAGGTTCGGCAGCACTTAAATTTGCTAACGCCGCCATCCTAGCACTGCCGCACCGAGTTGGGCGTTCGCCAGCGGTAAGAATTGTACCGCTGGCGAACAACTAATTCCGTTCGCTAGCGCTATGTCCAGAATATAGCCGTCCCAGCCAGACGCTACCGCTGGCGAACATTATTGGTTGCCCGCTGATGACCCACAAGTATAGGGGGTGTATCGCAGTACTTTCGATAAATAAGAGTGTCGAACCCAACGAGGAGCAGAAGGTGTTGACAAGTGGTTTTGATGAGGGTTTCACTGTAAACACTAGCAGACAAGTTTTCAGTAGACTTTGATATGATAGATAAATAAAGTGCGAGTAAATAGAGCGCGGCAATTATAATTGCAGCGAGTGGCCCAATCCTTTTTAGAGCAAAGGACAAGCCGGTTTGTTTACTTATGATGACCAAACGTTCTTGAGGACACACGGGAATTCTGTCTAGTGCTTTCGCTTCATATTGATGATTAATCTTTACTGTTTGGATAAGTGTCGTGTGGGTGAACCTATGCTAATGCACCGCCCTTCCTAGGACTAATACATACTTATGATTATACCCCTTGCAAGCATCCGCAAATACAAGAAAGTAATTAAGATAAATCTAACCATAGCTTTAAACTCTGAGATCCTGCTATCTCTCATGCATCGGAATATCAACGGGGGTTTAGGTTTCTGTCACTCCGGCAACCCCACAATTAATAACCGAGTACACGATGCATTCCCCTAGGCCCATAAAGGTGAAGTGTCATGTAGTCGACGTTCACATGACACCACTAGAAGAATGGCACCACAACTTAAATATCAAAACATTAAATATTACTCAACATAGTTCACTACTAACATCTAGACTTCTCCCATGTCCTCAAGAACTTAACGAACTACTCACAACACATCATATGGTACATGATCAGAGATGATATAATGATGGATAACAATCTGAACATAAACCCTAATTCAACAGTTTCACTCAATAGCATCAATAACAAGAGTAATCAACACCGGGAGAGTTTCCCCTATCAAATACACAAGGTTTAGCCCTAGATGTTACAGCGGGAACGGAGTGGACCGATGGAGATGACGGCGTCGGCGGTGGAGATGGTGGTGTTGGTGATGGTGATGGAGTGCAGCTCGATGACGGTGACGATGGCGACGATTTCCCCCCTCCGGGAGGGAATTTCCCCGGCGGCAACGCAGCCTGCCGGAGAGCTTTTCTCTCTCTGTCTTCTCCGCCTCGTGGTGGCGGCGAAGAGGATTTCTGAACACCCTCCAGGTCTTAGGTTTTCGGGGGGATGAAGTACGCGAAAGGGCACGCCAGGTGGTGGGCCAGGGCGGCCCCACCACATGCTCGCGTGGCCAGCCTCCCTGCCGCGCCTGGGCATGGTGTGGGCCCCCTGGGCCCCACCTCAGGCTCCCCTTTTGGCCTCCTTCGTGATCTGGTGAGAAAATAATTCCCAGGTGTTTCGTTTGATCTTCTGAGCTTCGCAAATATTGTATCTCGATGACGCTTTTTCCAGCAGAATTCAGACTCCGGAGTTCCATCCCCCAATGATCATCAATCATGCAAAATAGATGAAATAACATAAGTATCATCTCCAAATACGAAATATATCAATGAATAGCAGTAAATTATGATATAAGATAGTGATGCAAAATGGACGTATCAACTCCCCCCAAGCTTAGACCTCGCTTGTCCCCAAGCGAAAGCTGAACTCGGTAAACATGACCACAGGTTTATGGAGTGAAGTGTCGATATAAAATATACGGACAAGAAGCATCACATGTATAAATGCACAAGTCATCTTAGATATCAACTCCGTTCATATAAATCAACTTGTAACAAGTAGAGGAAAACCACAATAAGGTACATAGAGAAAACCTTAGTTGGTGTTGGCAAACTTAGTCCTTGGTCAGAGGACAATGAACATATTGAGCTTAGTTTATAAAACAGCCCTCTTTATTAGTTGATAACTCCAAAAATCAAATTCATTAGATGCCAACAATGTGCTAAGCAAGAGAGAATAAAAGACATGATCAACAATACTAATGTATAACTGGTTGAATCACAATCAACTCAAATGCTTGCTTAAGATAGAAGGAGTTAGGTTTACTGACTCAACATAAAGTAAAAGATAGGCCCTTCGCAGAGGGAAGCAGAGATACAAGCATGTGCTAGAGCTTTTGGTTTTATAGGTTTTCGAAATCAAATAGAGAGCATAAAAGTAAGTTTTTGAGCGGTGTTTGTTGTTGTCAACGAATGGTAATAGAGTTCTTGTCATCTCCCATACTAAGCAAGTTAAGGGTGGTTCCGATTTATTTTAAAAAAAAAACAAGCCTTTATGATATTCATCTTCTTTTTCCTTTACTTTCACAGCCTTGACACTCCTCCCCACCTTTCTAACACAACCATGGCTAACCGAATCGTCGGGTGCCCACCAATCAATCTCAAACCATGGAGGAGTGCCTATATTTTAAAATCTCAACCTTTGATATTATAGTGGTCTGACCACCCCTTTGCAATATTAATGACGAGCAGATGTAGCATGCAAGTCAAGGGTTACTTAATTAGTATAGAAGATAACAAACCCAACTATTATTTCCTCATGAGCTAGTGAACATTGACACAAATAAGGGATAATAATTTTGAATAAAGATAGCACAAGAAGTATTTACTTGGAGTGGCGCAAAATACCACATAGTAGGTAGATATGGTGGACACAAATGGCAGGGGTTTCGGTTCATGGTTTGGATGTATGAGAAGTATTCCCTCTCGATACAGGTCTTTGGCTAGCAAGGTTGGGTAGCAAGCATAAGAGTTGATGGATACAAACAAACATACATGTAGTAAAGACAATCATGCAATTCTTACTTGAAGGCACACACAATTTTAAGTTTGTGAATGCTAAGCTTATAATCTACAAGTGAGAAAGATTAATGAATTCTATATTCTACATGTAATTCCTTTTTCCACTTAAGTCTCAAAGTATTGTAGCTACTGACCAATGCTAAGTTTGCCAAAGCCAAAAGATTTACTATATGCTCCCAAAGTGATTACCAACACTAATGACAAGATCAATCATACATGATAAAAGTTGCAAACTAAAATAAAGTGTGCAGAAAATAAATGATAACACTTCTCATTAATATTCCATAACGGCAACTCACACCAAGGGATACATAGACAGCCAACTAAAAGAGAGATACTTCCACACTGCAAACCATCATATAAGATAACTTCCCTACTCATGATATGACTCTACTAAAAGGTAAAAGATGAAAGATAATGGTGATACCGCGGCACTCCCCCCAAGCTTGGAACAAGCTAAGAGAGATGCCAATACCGATGATGAATTACTCCTTCGGTGGTGATGGAGGGACGACTCGAAGTGGGGTAAGGTAACGCTCCAACATCTTGCGAAGCCTGTTGTTCTCCTCTTGAAGTATATACACTTCCCTCCTCAGGACGCGGTACTGCTCGCAAAACTGATCCGTGACACGGAGAGCTTCGGTTGCATCTGGACAAGAGCTAAGATCCGGAACAGGCGGTATTGCTCCCTGCATGTTATGAGAAAAAGCACGTTGGGCGTTAATTGATCCCACAAAGGTGGGCTTGCTAGTCCCCGTCCTTGCGCAATCTTTCTTGGCCGACTGCATCTTCTTTACTTCCTCCATGACGCTGTCGTCCATGTCCCTGCGCCTAGCCTTCACCTTCTCATCATCCGCCCATCCAACAAAAGACCCTTGATCAAGATCTTGAAGGAGTTCGCGTTGGCGACGAAGTGCGTAGTCTTCGGAACAAGATCCCTGAGACGACATCTGGACAGAAACAGCTCGAAACAAAAACGCGTCGAAAACACGATATACGGACCTCGGGGGCTCCGGGTGAATATATAGCAAAAATTTACGAAATAAAAGGAAGGCAACAGGGCGAAACCGAGTAGGAGAGGAGCTCCGAGGCTCCCCCACCTGGTGCTCGCGCAGCCAGCAAGGGCCCCGCGCCACCACGTGGTGTGGGCGCCTCGGACTTCGTGTCCTGCTCGTTTTCGTCTCGTGTTTTTCCAAATTTTCCAAAAATAAATAATAGGTAGCTGAAAATTAAATTCGCGAACTTTTTCTTACCGAAACTGTACCTTTTCGAAATCAGGTTCTGCAGACTCAGAAATATTTTCCTTAATATAATCTTCCGGAGTAATTGCTTGAATAATATCAACATCTTCATTATAAGAATCTCCAGAAATATAATGCTTGAGTCTTTGTCCATTTACCACTTGTGTAGAGTCATCCTTGAGCGAAGCAATTTTTATCGCACCCGAACGAAACACCTCCACAATGACATATGGTCCTTCCCACTTGGAGAGCAATTTTCCTGCAAAGAATCTAAGACGAGAGCTATACAATAGCACTTTCTCACCAACATGAAACTCTCTCTTAAGGATTCTCCTATCATGCCATCTCTTAACTTTCTCTTTAAATAGTTTAGCATTTTCATAAGCTTCACTTCTCCATTCATCTAAAGAACTTAAATTAAGTAATCTTTTCTCACCAGCAAGTTTAAAATCTCTATTTAGTTCTCTCACTGCCCAATAAGCTTTGTGTTCTAATTCTAAAGGCAAGTGACAAGCTTTTCCATAAACCATTTTATAAGGAGACATACCCATGGGATTTTTATAAGCAGTTCTATAAGCCCACAATGCATCATTTAATTTACTAGCCCAATTCTTCCTCGTCCTATTAACAGTCTTTTGCAAGATAGATTTAATTTCTCTATTTGATAGTTCTACTTGCCCACTAGTTTGAGGATGATAAGCTGAAGCAATTCTATGATTAACACCATATTTAGCAAGTACTTTTCTAAACCCACCATGAATAAAATGAGAACCTCCATCAGTCATAAGATATCTAGGAACACCAAACCTAGGGAAAATAATATCTTGAAGCATTTTTAATGATGTCTCACCATCAGCACTTTTAGTAGGTATAGCTTCTACCCATTTAGTAACATAATCAACAGCAACAAGTATATGAGTATTACCTTCTGAAGAAGGGAAAGGACCCATAAAGTGAAATCCCCAACAATCAAACGGTTCAATAACAAGAGAATAATTCATAGGCATTTCATTACGTCTAGAGATATTACCAACTCTTTGACATTCATCACAAGATAAAATAAACTTTCTTGCATCTTTAAAAAGAGTAGGCCAATAAAAACCTGATTGTAAAACCTTTTGCGCTGTTCTATCTCCAGCGTGATGTCCTCCATAAGCACTACTATGGCACTTTCTCAATATCTCTTTTTGTTCATACTCCGGAACACATCTTCGCATAATACCATCAACTCCTTCTTTATATAAGTGTGGGTCATCCCAGAAATAATGCCTTAAGTCATAAAAGAATTTTCATCTTTGTTGAGCTGAAAAGGTTGGAGGCAAATACTTCGAAATAATAAAGTTAGCATAATCTGCATACCAAGGACTATCTCGTGAACTCACCCTTATTGCAGCCAATTGTTCATTTGGAAAACTATCATTAACAGGTATAGGATCATAAGCAATGTTTTCCAATCTAGACAAATTATCAGCAACAGGATTTTCAGCACCCTTCCTATCCACAATATGCAAATCGAATTCTTGCAAAAGTAACACCCATCTGATAAGCCTAGGCTTTGCATCTTTCTTTTCCATAAGGTATCTAATTGCAGCATGATCAGTGTGAATAATAACTTTAGCATCAACAATGTATTGTCTAAATTTATCACAAGCAAAGACAACAGCTAGAAATTCTTTTTCAGTTGTAGCATAATTCTTTTGAGCAGCATCAAGAGTCTTACTAGCATAATGAATAACATTTAACTTTTTATCCACTCTTTGCCCAAGGACAGCACCAACAGCAAAATCACTAGCATCACACATAATTTCAAATGGTAAATTCCAATCAGGTGGTTGAATAATAGGAGCAGTTATTAAAGCTTTCTTAAGAGTTTCAAAAGCTTCCTTACAATCATCATAAAAAACAAACGGTATATCTTTTTGCAAGAGATTAGTAAGAGGCTTTGATAACTTAGCAAAGTCTTTGATAAACCTTCTATAGAAACCAGCATGACCAAGAATACTACGAATACCTTTAACATCTCTAGGGCAAGGCATTTTCTCAATTGCTTCCACTTTGGCTCTATCAACTTCAATACCTCTTTCAGAAATTTTATGTCCAAGAACAATCCCTTCATTAACCATAAAGTGGCATTTCTCCCAATTAAGAACAAGATTAGTTTCTTCACATCTCTGCAAAACTTTATCAAGATTGTGCAAGCAATTATCAAAGGAAGTGCCATAGACGGAGAAATCGTCCATGAACACCTCCACAATTTCCTCACAAAAACCATGAAAGATAGCTGACATACATCTTTGAAAAGTAGCAGGAGCATTACATAAACCAAAAGGCATACGTCTATAAGCATAAGTACCATAAGGATAGGTAAATGTGGTTTTCTCTTGATCTTGAGTTTTAACAGCAATTTGAGAGAAACCAGAATAACCATCAAGAAAGCAAAAATGAGTTTTATTGGCTAATCTCTCCAACATTTGATCAATAAAAGGTAATGGACAATGATCTTTCTTAGTAACTTTATTAACCTTCCTAAAATCAATGCACATTCTATAACCAACAACTACTCTTTGAGGAATAAGCTCATCATGATCATTAGGTACAACAGTAATTCCACCTTTCTTAGGGACACAGTGCACAGGACTAACCCATCTACTATCAGCAATAGGATAAATAATACCAGCATCAAGAAGTTTTAATACCTCATTTCTTACCACTTCCTTCATCTTAGGTATTAAACGGCGTTGATGTTCAACAACTGGCTTTGCATCGGGCTCCATATTAATAGAATGTTGACATATAGTAGGAGAAATCCCTTTTAAATCATCCAAAGTATAACCCATAGCTCCACGGTGTTTCTTCAATATTTCCAACAATCTTTCTTCTTCTTTACCTGAAAGGTTAGCACTAATAATAACAGGATATATTTTCTTATCATCAAGATGAGCATACTTAAGAATATCAGGCAATGGTTTTAAATCAAAGACAGGATCCTCTTTAGGTGGAAGTGTTTTACCCAAGTCTTCCACCTTTAAATTATGTTTAAGAATAGGTTGACGAAGGAATATGTCCTCAAGTTCATTCCTTTGTTCCATAAAATCTTCACTCTCATGATCTTCCATAAATTGCTGAATATAATTACTAGGCGCAAGAGCAATAGAAGAAAGTTGTTCTACTCTAAAATCCTCATTAGGCAATTCGGTTTCATAAGGAGTTTTAGCAAATTTCGAAAAATTGAATTCATATGAATCACCAGCAAATTTAGTAAGGATTTTCTCTTTCTTACAATCTATAACAGCACCACAAGTATTTAGAAAAGGTCTACCAAAAATGATAGGACAAGTCTTACTAGCAGCAGAACCAAGTACGAGGAAATCAGCAGGATATTTAGTCTTACCACATAGAACTTCAACATCTCTGACAATACCAATGGGAGAGATAGTTTCTCTATTAGCAAGTTGAATAACCACATCAATCTCTTCAAGTTCACTAGGACCAATCTCATGCATAATTTCTTTATAAAGATCATAAGGAATAGCACTTGAACTTGCACCAATATCACATAAACCATAATAGCAATGATCACCAATTTTAACAGATAACACAGGAACACTAGCCTTCCTTGGCTTTGCAGGATGAGAAACAACATTAGAAGCATCATCACAAAATATAATATACTCTTCTCCCACATTTTCAGAAACAAGCTCTTTAACTATAGCCACAGAAGGTTCAACTTTAATTTGTTCATCAGGTTCCTTAGCTTTCTTATCACTTTTATTAACCACACTAGCCATAATAGAATGTTCTTTCACTTTAACAGGAAAAGGAATTTTATCAATATAAGGCTCAGGAATGATATGATCAACAATATAACTTCAATGCTTTTAGCTAAAGGAGCAATAGATTTATCTTTATAAGGTTCATGATATTTTTCAAACCCCTTCTTGGGCAAACCGAAATAGACAGCAAAGGATTTATAATAATTTGCAACAACTTGAGAGTCAAGAACATAAGCACTATTAATATTTCGAAATGCATCAGTATTCATGAAAGTCTTAATGCATTCAAAGTCATATTTTATACCTGGCTCCGTACCTTTGTCGTTCTCCCATGCTTCAGTATTTTCTTCAATACGATCAAGAAGATCCCATTTAAACTCCTTCTTATTACGAGTGAATGATCCAACACAAGAAGTATCCAATAATGTTTTATCTTCAAAAGAAAGTCTTGCATAGAAGTTATCAACAATAATATTACCAGGAAGCTCATGAATGGGGCATTTGAGCATTAATGCCTTCAATCTCCCCCAAGCTTGGGCAATACTTTCTCCATCATGAGGCCAGAAATTATATATAGAATTCCGATCTTGGTGAATTTCACTTGGAGGTTAAAATTTAGAATAAAAGAGAGGTACAATTTCCTCCCATCCAAGAGAATCCCTGTTCTTCAGCAGTTTATACCAATGCGCAGCTCTCCCACCGAGTGATATGGAGAATAATTTCTTCCTGACTTCGTCCATTGTAATACCTGCACACTTGAACAACTCGCATAATTCATGTAAATACAGTAAATGATCACCGGGGTGGACAGTTCCATCTCCAACATAGCGGTTATTCATAACACGTTCAATAATTTTCATAGGTATTTTAAATGGCACAATATCATCAGGTGGCGCCTAATGTTCTACCTCAGCAGCAGTAGAAGACTTCCCAAACAGGAAAGCAACATTTCCTCTCTCCATTATTAAGCAAATAAGGAGACAGAAATAAAAACAGCACTTACAGCTAAAGTTTTCCTTACCAATTCCACTTACCAATAGCGCTTCACTCCCCGGCAACGGCGCCAGAAAATAGTCTTGATGACCCACAAGTATAGGGGGTGTATCGCAGTACTTTCGATAAATAAGAGTGTCGAACCCAACGAGGAGCAGAAGGTGTTGACAAGTGGTTTTGATGAGGGTTTCACTGTAAACACTAGCAGACAAGTTTTCAGTAGACTTTGATATGACAGATAAATAAAGTGCGAGTAAATAGAGCGCGGCAATTATAATTGCAGCGAGTGGCCCAATCCTTTTTAGAGCAAAGGACAGGCCGGTTTGTTTACTTATGATGCCCAAACGTTCTTGAGGACACACGGGAATTCTGTCTAGTTCTTTCGCTTCATATTGATGATTAATCTTTAGTGTTTGGATAAGTGTCGTGTGGGTGAACCTATGCTAATGCACCGCCCTTCCTAGGACTAATACATACTTATGATTATACCCCTTGCAAGCATCCGCAAATACAAGAAAGTAATTAAGATAAATCTAGCCATAGCTTTAAACTCTGAGATCCTGCTATCCCTCATGCATCGGAATATCAACGGGGGTTTAGGTTTCTGTCACTCCGGCAACCCCACAATTAATAACGGAGTACACGATGCATTCCCCTAGGCCCATAAAGGTGAAGTGTCATGTAGTCGACGTTTACATGACACCACTAGAAGAATGGCACCACAACTTAAATATCAAAACATTAAATATTACTCAACATAGTTCACTACTAACATCTAGACTTCTCCCATGTCCTCAAGAACTTAACGAACTACTCACAACACATCGTATGGTACATGATCAGAGATGATATAATGATGGATAACAATCTGAACATAAACCCTAATTCAACGGTTTCACTCAATAGCATCAATAACAAGAGTAATCAACACCAGGAGAGTTTCCCCTATCAAATACACAAGGTTTAGCCCTAGATGTTACAGCGGGAACGGAGTGTACCGATGGAGATGACGGCGTCGGCGGTGGAGATGGTGGTGTTGGCGATGGTGATGGAGTGCAGCTCGATGACGGTGACGATGGCGACGATTTCCCCCCTCCGGGAGGGAATTTCCCCGGCGGCAACGCAGCCTGCCGGAGAGCTTTTCTCTCTCTGTCTTCTCCGCCTCGTGGTGGCGGCGAAGAGGATTTCTGAACACCCTCCAGGTCTTAGGTTTTCGGGGGGATGAAGTACGCGAAAGGGCACGCCAGGTGGTGGGCCAGGGCGGCCCCACCACATGCTCGCGCCGCCAGCCTCCCTGCCGCGCCTGGGCATGGTGTGGGCCCCCTGGGCCCCACCTCAGGCTCCCCTTTTGGCCTCCTTCGTGATCTGGTGAGAAAATAATTCCCAGGTGTTTCGTTTGATCTTCTGAGCTTCGCAAATATTGTATCTCGATGACGCTTTTTCCAGCAGAATTCAGACTCCGGAGTTCCATCCCCCAATGATCATCAATCATGCAAAATAGATGAAATAACATAAGTATCATCTCCAAATACGAAATATATCAATGAATAGCAGTAAATTATGATATAAGATAGTGATGCAAAATGGACGTATCACCCGCCAGCGGTATTACTCTTACCGCTAGCGTACAGTACATTTTGTTCGCCAGCGCTATAATTATTGGCGAACAAAAAAAACGTTCGCCAGCAGTATTGTGGTGGCTATAAGCCTTTCCCTACTAGTGACGTGATTTAATTAACTTGGACTTCTAGTTCAATGTATTTATCTTATTTCAGGAGATTAACCCGGATGATTGAGCTGACGGCTCCATCCGGAACATGATGATCAAGATCAAGGTCACGAAGGAGAGCAAACCAACCTCATATCCAAAGTCCTAGAGATGAAAGTCGCAAAGCGATGGCCGGGTTATGAACGGGCCACCAGCAAGAGCCGGCCAAACTGATACCCGAGAGTCTGCTTTCTTGATGATTGTTATTTTTTTTTCAAATGATAACCCGGACAAAAGAAGTGACGGCTTCCCCAAGATTATGCCCAAGAGTGCAAGGCGAAGCAAGTCAATTCTGATGTCCAAGTTATCCTGGGGGCTACTGTTGGGGGGATCATAACCCGGTAGGCCCGCCGACATAGAAGACCAGCCGGCCTGGCAGGAAGCTTGGGCCGGATCAAGCATAAAGGAGATGGGCCGGGTTCCACGTAAGCCGGCGTGCGACGTGTGACTTGGCAAGCAAGCAAGGAAGGACTCCCAAGACTTGGAAGATACGAAATACAAGACGAGTTAGAGTAGAACTCCAGTAGTCTTACCATGTAAAGAACCAGGAGACCCGGATGTCTATATAAGTGGGCTCCTAGGTCATAGAGAGATAAGTTAAGAGAGGCTACGAGAAGCCATAAGGGCCATAAGATAGACAAAATAGAGAGAGCTCCCACGCCGGAGTCATCTAAACCCGGCAATCGCCGTTGGCGCACCATGTAACATATTATCATATCAGTGACTTATAGCAAGACGTAGGGATCCTCCACCGAGGGGACCCAAACTTGGGTAAAAAACATCTTTCCCCGTAGAGCTAGACAATTTCCTGAACACCAGAGTCGCCTTGCCCCTCATCTTGAAGTTACCTCCGTGTAACATCTGTTGTGACAATCCCACGACAGTTCCCGCACAAACGTGGATGATGTAGACGTACGTAGCCGACCTCAAGGTCGCGATGATCTTGACGAAGCTCGAAGGGACGCCTCCCTCCGATGCAGTGCGTAGCCGACCCGAGAGTCTTGATAAGCCACACATGAACCTGAAGATCTTGTGAAGCCACACACGAGTCCGGACATGAGTCCGAGGGCCGAAAGTACAGCCCCTCCGAGGGAGTCGCACACATACGGTGTACAATGACAGCTCCCGATTCCTCCGATCCAGCAGAGTTGCGGAAGTAGATGTTCTGCCGGATCCAGCAGCGCAACGGCGTGCGTATGGTGGAGAACTCTCCAAACCAATCTCTTAGGTTAAGTCCCATTTGCGAAACACCATGGGAGAGAGGAGAGGAGAGAAAAAGAGGAGAGCTCCCTCCAAACAATGGGAGAGAACTCAGGAAGAAATTGGTGTGTTGAGAGGGGCTCTCTCCCCCACTATAAATAGGGGAAAAGGGGGCACCCCACCTTGCCTGGCAAGGTGGGACTAAACCAAAACCGCACCAAGGGGGGAGGGAGTCCGGCCCTCTATGGGCCCCTAGGGCCCATTTAGTGGGCTGCCCATTTAAATACGAATTTAATCATTATAAATTCATTAACCTAATATTAATTCATCAATTAACATTAGTTTAACATATTTAATATATTTATATCATATATAAAATATTTCCTCTCTTCCGGAACTTTTCCGAAACAATCCGAACTGCCTTCGGTTCTCCGATACGACTTCAGATTCTCTCCCGGAACTTTTCCGGTGCTTTCTCTTTTCTACTCCAATGATCCCGATGATTCCAAAACATCTCCTAGTGTCATTGCACCCTTAAGTGTGTTACCCTAGGGTCGGGGAATACTCCAGACATGATCAAGAAACACTTCTCCGACCAATGATCATCAGGGGACTCTGGATAGCCATAATGATCCCTGAGCATTCCACGAAAATCTTTTCTCCAAAAGAACTCGTTGATCCCTAAACAGTAAGACATGTTCCCTTGTTCTATGATACCTACAATATCCGAGATTTGACTGTCGGTATCTCTATACCTAGTTCCATCTCGTTATTGATATTGCTCTTTACTCGTTCCCGTGATATTCCATCCCTTTGTGACCTAATCACGGGCTAGCATGGATGTAACATCACCGAGTGGCGCCAGAAGTATCTACCCCGTCACACGGGTGAACAAATCCCGGTCTTGATGCGTAGGCCTCAACCTACCCCTTTCGGTGCCCAACAGTGACCGTTCTCAATGCCGCATAACTAAGCATCTTCGGGTGCCATCAAAGCATTCTCCGGGAGTAGTGATTAATACCATCTCACGGTCTAAGGAATAAGTCACTACGTTTTTCTAAGTTATTGCAACAGTGAACAACGTGACTCGATCGTGTTGCAATACTTGCTTTGGGTAATGTCCATCACATCATTCTCTAATGATATGACTCCATTGTCGACTGTCATATGATGACACTTGATCGGAAACCTCGATCAACAATCGACATCTGGACTAGTATATATAGAGGCTTACTAGGGACTATGTTTGTTAATATATCACACGTGTATTAACGTTCCTATTAATACAGTTATAGCATGATACAAAACTAATTATGAACTTTAGGAAATATGTGAATAATACTACTTATTATTTGCCTCTAGGGCATTTTTCCAACACAACCAAGATACTTTGCCCCAACTTAACAGTGAGGTTGTGAATCTCACTGGCTTGTTGTAACAAAGGATTAGACATATAGTGTGGAAAATGGTGTTTGTGTTGCAGAGAATGCAAGAACATGATTGCAGTAGGTTGTATTATCAATTAAAGAAAAAGGACCGGGGTCCACAATTCACCAGTGGTGTCTCTCCATAAATAAATAATAGCATACATGCGGGTAAACAAATTACAGCTGGGCAATTGACAAAATAAAGAACTGCATAATGATGCATATACTATAGTCATGGTGTCTAGTATGAGATTCATTTGGGCATTACAACATGATACATAGACCGTTATCCAACTGCGTCTATGACTAATAATCCACCTTCCGGATAGCATCCGCACACCTTTCAGTATTAAGTTGAAAGCAACAGAATATTGCATTAAGCAAAGTGTGTAATGTAATTAGCACAATTATTCTTAAACAAAGCACTACTGTTTTATCCCTAGTAGCAACAGTACATTCACAATCTTAGAGGTTGTTGTCACTCCCCCAGATTAAATAAAGACATGAACCCACTATCGAGCATAAATACCCCCTCTTGGAGTCACAAGCATCTACTTGGCCATAGCATCTACTAGCAACGGAGAGCATGCAAGATCATAAATAACACACACATAATATATTATGAAGCAAATGACATAGTACTCAATATTCATCGGATCCCAGCAAACACAACATGTAGCATTACATAAAGATGATCTTGATCATGATAGGCAGCTCACAAGATCTAAACATGATGGCACAATAGGAGAAGACAACAATCTAGCTACTGCTATGGACCCGTAGTCTAAGGATGAACTACTCACGCATCAGTCCGGAGGCCGGCATGGTGATGTAGAGCCCTCCGGTGATGATTCCCCTCTCTGGCAGGGTGCCGGGTAGAGCTTCTGAACCCTCCCGGACTAGGGTTGACGACGGCAGCGGCTCCGTAATGTTTCGTGGAAAAGTGTTCGGTTATTTAGGGTTTTCCCGTCGGGGGGTATTTGTAGGCGAAACAGCGAAGGAGGTGGAGCCCCAAGGGGCCCACACCACGTGGTGGCGCGGCCAAGAAGCATGCCGTGCCACCAACAGGTGTGGCTACCTCGTGGCCCCCTGCTACTCCTCTTCGGTGTTCTGGATGCTTCCGGGGAAAATAGGGGTATTGGCTTTTGTTTCGTGCAATTCCGAGAATATTTCCTTAACAGCATAAAAACAGGGAACTGGCACTTTGGCATCTTCTTAATAGGTTAGTCCCAGAAAATGCATAAAAACCATATAAAGTGTATATAAAACATGTAGCGATGGGTATAATATAAGCATGGAACATAAGAAATTATAGATACGTTTGAGACGTATCACTAGGGTATAGCAACTCTCAAACTACGAGGGGAACGGAGTGGATCACAGAGATGATGATGGAGATGGTGCTGGTCTTGGTGATGGTGATGATGGAGAGGCCTCCTCCCACGCCAAGGAGGAGAGGTGATTACTGTGACGATGATTTCCCCCTTCTCCAGAGCTCCGGAGCATCAGGATCTGACCTCCCTCGAAGGGAATCAGAAGTTTCGCCGCGGCCGCGGCCTCGGATGGTCTGGGGAAAAATTAGGGCGTAGGTTTTCGGAGGAGACGGAGGTCATGGTAAAAATCCCCAGGCAAGGAAGTGCCTGAGGCTCCACTTAGTGGGCCCCACGCGGCCAAGGAATCTGGCCGCGTGGGCCCCCCTCTTTTGGGCCTCGTGGCTCTTCCCTCTTCGATCTTTTGCCCCCTCTGGTTCTCCTGATGCAAAAACGACTGTCCAACTTTTCTTTTTCCATTTGGGTTCTTGTAGCTCCTGAAACAATAAAAACAATAAAAACAAGAACAAGGGGTGTTTTCTGCCTCCCAGATATTAAATACCAAAAATAGGGACTTTGTGTGAAAGTCCCCAAAATCATCTAAAACATGTAAAACATTGATATAATAGTTCCAATAACATTCCAATATGATGATATAAGTTGTATAAATGATGATATAAAATGCACGTATCAACTCCCCAAGCTTAAACCTTTACTCGTCCTCGAGTAAAGGACATAGATCATTACATGCATCAATGGACTTATGGTTGATAAATAAATACGGGCATAGTATCATCATCATGTTCAGTTGTAAAGTAAGATAAATGGAACCAAAACTCATACACATGTGGGCAATATAAGTATAAGCTCTAGCAATCACCCCTTACTTTTGAACATAGAAAGCCATTGTATGTTGGTGATACGTCTCCAAGGTATCTATAATTTCTTATGTTCCATGCTTATATTATACCAATCGCTACATGTTTTATATACACTTTATATGGTGTTTATGCATTTTCTTGGACTAACCTATTAATAAGATGCCGCAGTGCCAGTTCCCTATTTTCTTCTGTTTTTGGTTTCAAAAAAACTGTTAAGGAAATATTCTCGGAATTGGACGAATCAAACGCCAAAGTCCCTATTTTTCTCGGAACCGTCCAGAACACCGAAGATGAGACGAAGTAGGAGGCCGAGGCGCCCTCACCACGTGGTGGCGCGGCCCCACTTCTGGCCGCGCCGCCACATGATGCGGGGCCCTCGGGGCTCCACCGCCTTCGCCCTTTCGCCTACAAATACCCCCCCGACAAAATAACCCTAGCAGCCCGAACACTTTTCCACGATAAGTTCCAGAGCCGCCGCCGCCGTCAAACCTAGTTCGGGAGGGTTCAGAAGCTCTTCCCGGCACCCTACCGGAGAGGGGAATCATCACCGGAGGGCTCTACATCACCATGCCCGCCTCCGGACTGATGCGTGAGTAGTTCATCCTTGGACAACGGGTCCATAACAGTAGCTAGATGGTTGTCTTCTCCTATTGTGCCATCATGTTTAGATCTTGTGAGCTGCCTATCATGATCAAGATCATCTTTATGTAATGCTACATGTTGTGTTTGCTGGAATCCGATGAATAATTGAGTACTATGTCATTTGCTTCATTATATATTATGTGAGTGCGTTATTTATGATCTTGCATGCTCTCCGTTACTAGTAGATGCTCTGGCCAAGTAGATGCTTGTGACTCCAAGAGGGAGTATTTATGCTCGATAGTGGGTTCATGTCTTCATTTAATCTGGTGGAGTGACAACAACCTCTAAGATTGTGAATGTATTGTTCCTACTAGGGATAAAACAGTAGTTCTTTGTCTAAGGATAATTGTGCTACTTACATTACACACTTTACTTAATGCAATAATCTGTTGCTTGCAACTTAGTACTGAAAGGTGTTGCGGATGCTATCCTGAAGGTGGATTATTAGTCATAGATGCAGTTGGATAACGGTCTATGTATCATGTTGTAATGCCCAAATGAATCTCACACTAGACACCATGACTTGTACATGCATCATTATGCAGTTCTTTATTCTGTCAATTGCCCAGCTGTAATTTGTTTACTCTCATGTATGCTATTATTATTTATGGAGAGACACCACTAGTGAACTGTGGACCCCGGTCCATTTCTTTAAACTGATAATACAACCTACTGCAATCCTGTTACTTTCATTCTCTGCAAACAAACATCATTTTCCACACATACGTTTAATACTTTATTACAGCAAGCCAGTGAGATTGACAACCTCACTGTTAAGTTGGGGCAAAGTATCTTGGTTGTGTTGTGTGCAGGTTCCACGTTCGTGGTTGACACCGGTAGTGCGCCCTGCCAAGGTCAACCGCAGCAACCTTCGGAAGAATTCTAGTTTCCTACCGGATTGATAACCTTGGTTTCACAACTGAGGGAAATTTGCTGCTGCACTACTTCATACCTTCCTCTTGGGGTTTCCCAA
Source organism: Poa annua (assembly GCA_026929855.1). Classification (NCBI taxonomy): domain Eukaryota; kingdom Viridiplantae; phylum Streptophyta; class Magnoliopsida; order Poales; family Poaceae; genus Poa; species Poa annua. The sequence goes on from CM049434.1 coordinate 46,638,275, forward strand.
CAACAACACACCGGTGCATCAAGCTAATTTCTGGCGCCGTTGCCGGGAAACTAAGCTCTTCTGTGAGGGGAGTCTCTCACACCCAATCTTTTTATTTTGTTATTGTCTTGCTTAGTTTATTTTTATTACTGTCTTGTTTGCTTAATATTAAAAACACAAAAAATTAGTTTCTTGCATCTAGTTTATTTCGGTTTGTTATTATGTCTAGTTCTTTACTTGCTATCAATGGATTCTCTATTTGATACAAAATATTATTGGCACGGTGGGTTCACGAAGGAACAACAAAATTATTATAAGGAATACCGCTTGTCTCAAAAAGGGAAATATTGATGGGAACAAATAAGTAGATTGAATTATTTTGCTGAGAACTTGTGTTCTACATATGATGAATCCTCCTGCTTTAATGAATCTTTTTGTTGTAAAAGGCATAAACACCTCCCTTTCCAATGTGATTTTAATGATAATGAAACCTTCGCTGCTTATGCTAAAGGAAACTATGACTTTGGTAATCTTGAACAAATTGAAGAATTTGTTGTTTTTAAGGGTGCCTATGAAATTGATGGTTATATTCAAAATGATGATACTCCTTGTAAAACTGAGAATTATGCTATACTTGGTTATTGTCTTGAATATTACAATGATAATCCTTATATTGCTGAATTTCTTGAGAAAACACATCCTCAAACAGAAGAAACCGTTGTCTTGCAGGAACCTGTAGAAGAAGAAATTGCTGAACCTGAAAACTCATTAGATGAAAAAGAGGAGGAGAGTGAAGAACAAAAGAAGGATCTACCTCCTAAAGATAGTAACTCTTTAACTCTTACATTATTTGATTGCCCTCCATGCCTACCTAAGGAGGAAGAATGCTATATTGTTGAATGTTATGATTCTATGGTCATATATGATAACCCATGCTATTATGATGAAACTATTAATGCTCCTTTACTTTTTAATGATGCTACTAGTGAACTTATTGATGATAATGAGGAATGTTGCTTAAATATGCTATATGATAATGCTTTAGATGATGGTCCTTGTCGAGGTGTGATTCCCACGGAACAGGGATAACCACTCTCGGGGGAGAAGTTCGGGAAGGGGACTGAACACGTTGGTCAACAACCTACGACCGGCTCGGCTACGGTGCTCGTCGAGCCTGTGGAGGAACAGCACGACAGAGATGGACTCCGGCCCGTACCCAGGTTCACGGCCCTCAGGGTGAGGTAAAACCGCTACTCCTGCTTGTCTGTATTGCACTGCGGTAGGAACAGTACAATGAGCTTGCCGAGGGCTCTCGAGCGGCTATGCGGAGCTTGGAGGGGGAAGGGTGAGCTCTTCTTCCTCCTCGAGCTCGCTAAGCTTGGCTAGGCTATGGTCGGGTGTACACGGATGAGTGGTTGATTCATCGATCCCCCGCTACGGTGGTGCTCCTGCTCCTTATATAGGCGCCCCGGGCCTCATCCCTGCGTCCTGCGCAGTGGAAGGGTTCCCACATGGCGACGAAGCGGAGGAGCGGGGTGCACCGCAGCTCGGTCGTCCATGGACTTGGTCCATGGTCGTAAAGCCTGCCTTCGTGGCAGGGCAGCCTCCGTCTTTGCAGAGCGGACAGCTGGTGCTGCAGAGACCGTGGGGGCGCCCACGGTGACGTCGCCGTTGGAGCGTTGCGCCGGCCATCTGCTTTATCACCAAAGAGGAAAGCTTCGTTGGCGGCGCAGGGGACACAGAGCTTTGTTGACTCCTTTTATCACCGGAACGGCAACTGCGGCGCCGTCGCCATCACGCGCAGAGGCGCGCGTCACTCTGCGGCTGCTGCAGAGGCCATGTGCGCTCTGCAGCGGTTCCTTCGTAGCGAAGTATTCCCGTAGGGCCCGGGAGGCCCTGCCGAGGGAGTTGCGTTGACTTCTCCTCAAGGGGGAATAGGCCCTGTAGGGGGGCAGCTTCAGGGGGAGCCCCTTCAGGCCCTTCGTTGCCTCCTCAAGTCCCCTCGAGGGGGCTCTCCCCTCGGGGGTCTCTCCAAGCGTTCTGCTTGGTCCTTAGTCGTTTCGTCGACACCGGCGCGTGTGAGGGCCGTGGAGAATGGGCTCTGCACACCCTAGAATCCACTGGGCCGACAGTCCTATGCTTATTGATAATCCTCTATGTTTAGAAGTTATTACTTATTTATGTGAGGATAAAAATGATATAATTGCTTCTTGTGATGGTACTCTTACTCATGAGAGCCCTACTTTGTTTTTGAATTCTCCTAATTACACCATGGAGGAGAAATTTGCTTATGTTGAGAGATACTTATGTGGTTTGCAATTGTCTCTAGTTCCAAATCTTTGTTGCAACCATGATCTTAAACTTGATATTGATCTTAGTAACTGTTTTGAAAGAGGGAAGCATGCTAATGAATTCCAAAATAAATTTAATGATCCTCTTTATGTGCCTATATTATCTAAGTTGAATGATTCTTGTGGTTATATGGTTGAATTTATTTCTACTACTGAAAATTATTATGAGAGGGGAGAATATGGTTGTAGAAGTTTTCATGGTACTAAAACACCTCTCTATATGCGAAAAGTTTTGAAGTTACTCCTGTTTTATCTTCCTATGCTTGTCACTTTGTTCTTTGTGAATTTATTTGTGTACAAGATTCCTATGCATAGGAAGTGGGTTAGACTTAAATGTGTTATGAATTTGCTTCTTGATGCTCCTTTTGCTTCATTTTCTATTTTCATGAGAGCATCATTAGAACTATCAAGCCTAGCTAAAAGGCATTAAAGAAAAGCGCTTATGGGAGACGACCCACTTTTTATTCCTGTTATTTTATTTTGTTGTGTCAAGGAACATGTCTACCTCTGTAGAAATTCCTTTGTATCTTTATTTTATCGCATTGTTGTGTCAAGTTAAGCCTCTAATAGAAAGTTGATGCTAGATTTGGATTCCTGCGCAGGAACAGTTTTCTGCTGTCCACCGTTTAATTCATAACTCTCTGCAGAAAAATTGAACAATCTGATATTTGCTGAGCGTGATCCTCAGATATGTACGCAACTTTCATTAGTTTTGAGTTTTCTGATTTGAGCAAGTTAAGTGCCTCGAAAAAATTCGTCTTTACGGACTGTTCTATTTTTGACAGATTCTGCCATTTATTTTGCATTGCTCCTTTTGCTGTTTTTGAATGGATCTTTTTGTTCCATAAAATACCAGTGGCTGTAGCTAATGTCTAGTAGCATGTGTAATGGTTTTATCCATGCAGAATATGAGAAGTTTTGATTATGCACTAACCTTCTAATGAAGTCTACTTTGAGTTTGGTGTGGAGGAAGTTTTCAAGGATTAAGAGAGAAGGATGATATGATGTGATCAAGAAGATGAAACAGCCTAAGCTTGGGGATGCCCCCGTGGGTCACCCAAGCATATTTCAAGAAGACTCAAGCGTCTAAGCTTGGGGATGCCCAAGGCATCCCCTTCTTCATCAACGAACTATCAGGTCATCTCTAGTGAAACTATATTTTAATTCCGTCACATCTTATGTGCTTTACTTGAAGCGTTTGTTTGTTTCTGTTTTTGTTTTGTTAGTTTTATTCTCTGAATAAAATGGATCCTATAATTCCTTTGTGGGAGAGAGACACGCTCCGCTTTTTCTTATGAATACCCGTATTCTTCACTTATATTTGTTGAGTATTCTTCTATGTTACTTCATTACTTTCAGCTCTCGTTTTTCATGCATCTCTTGTTAGAGCTGTTAGTTTTCTTATGTTATACTCTCTTGTTTCATTGTTAAATACTTGGAGAGTTTATGTTTAAATAAGTTGATTGGTGTTTGGCTGGAACAGAAAATGTTTAATGTGGTAGATGGTATAACGAAAGGATACATAATCTTGTAGATCATTAAATTGTGTCACTTTAATCATTGATGTTGTTTTGAGATATTAATATGCTTAATGGTAAACATGATGGTTTAGTAAAGTGGAATGATTAATGGTTGGTCTAGAAAACTTGAAGCTGTGCCACACTTAAATATCCAGTTGATAGCATAATGATATATGACTTCTAATGTTAAAAGCAACCGTAATGACTTTGTGTTATGCGCTACGGTCGGGGTCCCAACAGTGACTTGTTCATTTGCCACAGTCCCTCATGGAGTGATTTTCATTATGCCTTGTAAGATCATATTTCTAGTTGGAATTTTTTTGCTTGTGAGTTCTAAGCTGCGGTTTTCATGGCACTTCCACCACCATATTTGCTAGCCTCTTCGGTACTTTGCATTGCCCTTTCTCACATTGAGAGTTGGTGCATACTTCGCGGTTACATCCAAAACTCGTGGGATATCTTCATCATGTTCTCCTACACATAAGTCAAATATCTTCCTCAAAACATCCACCATACCTACCTATCACAGCATTTCCATAGCTGTTCCGAGATATATTGCCATGCAACTTTCATCTTACATTACATGTCTTGTTGTCATTTATCATTTATATATTGCCTTGCATGATTCTATACAGCTGATGTGCGGTTTTACCCATGTTACGCTAGATCATTGCATATCCTGCTACACTGGCAGAGGCACCGTTTCATACATTATGTTATATTCATTATGAGTTATTTGTACCAAAAGTGTGTTGTCATATTAGAATGTTTGCCCCTAAAAGTGAAAAGAGCCATGGAGGCCATCGAAAAGTGAAATAGAAAAACAAAACAAAAAATAGAAAAGAGAGAAAAAAAAAGGGGGCAACATTAATATTCTTTATCCACACTTGTGCTCATGTTTTAGCACCTGTAGTGTTCGTAGTCATCATGTGTGCTCATGATTAGCACCTTTACTTCATATGAGAGAGTTCTCATGTTTTACTTGCATAACTATGTGGGGAACTTTACATTGTAGAACTTGTCTTGTATATTCCAATGATGAGCCTCCTCAAAAGTGCTCTAGGTCTTCATGAGCAAGCAAGTTGGATGCACCCCCACTAGCTCCATTGGAGAGCTTTCATACACTTATAGCTCTATGTGCATCCGTTGTGTGGCAATCACTACTCCTTTTATAGCTTCGATTATAAGACTTCCTCTTGTCTAATGATCACTTTTAGCTTTGTGAGACTTTCTTCCGTTGGCCTTCCAAACCCCCCACCCCCACCCCCCCCCCCCCCCCTTAATGTTCTTTTAGCCACAACATCCTGGTGCCAGGAACCAACGCTGAACGCTTGCTTGTTTTTAAGTGAACAAATAGATAGATGATTTTCTACGTGCATATTGTTATTGCTTCACTTGATCCTAACACAAAGTTGTCATGAGTGTTGGATGCATTAGATGATTATATTGTTGTTCTTGAAGCTTAAATCATCTTTGATATCTACTTTGCACGGTCGATTGTTCTTAAGTACTGATTCATTGAAAGTTTTACTTTGTTCTTCCTACTTGTTTATACATTACTCATTTGATATCAATATAAACTACAGCTCTTATTCATTTGATCTCAATTTACATGCATTACATTATTATATGATTAAGATTGTGTGAAAGCATGTTACTTCAGAAATTATTCTTGTTATCGTTTAACCTACTCGGGACGAGTAGAACTCAGCTTGGGAATGCTTGATACGTCTCCAAGGTATCTATAATTTCTTATGTTCCATGCTTATATTATACATTTTGCTACATGTTTTATATACACTTTATATGGTTTTTATGCATTTTCTGGGACTAACCTATTAACAAGATGCCGCAGTGCCAGTTCCCTGTTTTCTGCTGTTTTTGGTTTCAGAAAAACTGTTAAGGAAATATTCTCGGAATTGGACGAATCAAAAGCCAAAGTCCCTATTTTTCTCGGAACCATCCAGAACACCGAAAACAAGGCGAAGTAGGAGGCCGAGGCGCCCTCACCACGTGGTGGCGTGGCCCCACTTTCGCCTACAAATAACCCTCGACAAAATAACCCTAGCAGCCCGAACACTTTTCCACGATACGTTCCAGAGCCGCCGCCGCCGTCAACCCTAGTTCGTGAGGGCTCAGAAGCTCTTCCCGGCACCCTGCCGGAGAGGGGAATCATCACCGGAGGGCTCTACATCACCATGCCCGCCTCCGGACTGATGCGTGAGTAGTTCATCCTTGGACTACGGGTCCATAGCAGTAGCTAGATGGTTGTCTTCTCCTATTGTGCCATCATGTTTAGATCTTGTGAGCTGCCTATCATGATCAAGATCATCTTTATGTAATGCTACATGCTGTGTTTGCTGGGATCCGATGAATAATTGAGTACTATGTCATTTGCTTCATTATATATTATGTGAGTGCGTTATTTATGATCTTGCATGCTCTCTGTTACTAGTAGATGCTCTGGCCAAGTAGATGCTTGTGACTCCAAGAGGGGGTATTTATGCTCGATACTGGGTTCATGTCTTCATTTAATCTGGGGGAGTGACAGCAACCTCTAAGATTGTGAATATACTGTTGCTACTAGGGATAAAACAGTTGTTCTTTGTCTAAGGATAATTGTGCTACTTACATTACACACTTTACTTAATGCAATAATCTGTTGCTTGCAACTTAATACTGAAAGGTGTTGTGGATGCTATTCTGAAGGTGGATTATTAGTCATAGATGCAGTTGGATAACGGTCTATGTATCATGTTGTAATGCCCAAATGAATCTCACACTAGACACCATGACTTGTACATGCATCATTATGCAGTTCTTTATTCTGTCAATTGCCCAGCTTTAATTTGTTTACCCTCATGTATGCTATTATTATTTATGGAGAGACACCACTAGTGAACTGTGGACCCCGGTCCTTTTCTTTAAACTGATAATACAACCTACTGCAATCATGTTACTTTCATTCTCTGCAAACAAACATCATTTTCCACACATACGTTTAATCCTTTGTTACAGCAAGCCAGTGAGATTGACAATCTCACTGTTAAGTTGGGGCAAAATATCTTGGTTGTGTTGTGTGCAGGTTCCACGTTCGTGGTTGACACCGGTAGTGCGCCCTGCCAAGGTCAACCGCAGCAACCTTCGGAAGAATTCTAGTTTCCTACTGGATTGATAACCTTGGTTTCACAACTGAGTGAAATTTGCTGCTGCACTACTTCATACCTTCCTCTTGGGGTTTCCCAACAACACCACACCAGTGCATCAGTTGGACAATTGAACTAACTCTTATTCATACTCTTTTACCAATGCATTTGCACTCATTTGCAAGCATTATACTCTTGGGACAATTGCTTATGTGCCTTGGTTCTCTCTAGTTTATCCGTTTGTGCCATACCCGCGTAGTTTCTCTCGTCCGTGCCCTGGCTGGCTCGCAAATCGGCCAAACGCGTTGTTGCCCTCTGGTCAACCGTCACTTGGCCTGACTGGTGGGGTCGGCCTGGCGCGGCTCGGTTGGAATTTTGTGGGGTCGGCTTGTGTGCGGCTCGGTTGGGATTTCCTGGGTCGGCGTGGGGTCGGAGAGTGGGGTCGGCGCGTGGGGTCGGCGTGGGGCCGGGGCACTTGTTTAATCAAGGGATACTGCCAATGGGGCCCACGTGGTCTTTCTCCCTGGCTCACTGCTGCCGCCGAGAGAACCCCCGAGGAACCCCCACTAGTAGGAAAAGCCTTATCTGTGGCGCAACTTTTTGACATTCTGTGGCGCACCAAATGGACATGGCTGGTGCGCCACAGAATTCTCGCCACTAAAATATAATTCTGTGGCGCACCCGCCCGGTGCGCCACAAAAAAAAATCTGTGGCGCACCCCACCACCATGCGCCACAGAAACATATCAGTGGCGCACACCCACTTAGGTGCGCCACTAATTTTTTTTTGAATTTCAAAAAAAGGGCGGCCAGATCTAGATCTGGATTCTGGCTAGATCTAGATCTGGCCGCTTTCACCGGAATTTCGTTTCATCGGAGCTCGTCGGAGGCAGCACCGAAGATGGCCGTAGGTGGGTGGAGGAGGGAGTCATCGGAGGTTGGTGGAGGATGGTGGTCGCCGGAGGTCGCCGGAGTTGGAGCCGGATGTTGCGAGGTAGAGGACTCGGTCGCCGGAGGTGGAGAAGATCGTCGGAGGTGGAGAAGGTCGCCGGGGTGGTGGAGGAGGAGGTGGAGGAGGAGAGAAGTGGAGGATGGAGGAGAAGGAGGATGGAGGAGATGGAGGAGAAGTGGAGGAGAAGGAGAGGAGAAGTGGAGGAGAAGGAGAGGAGAAGTGGAGGAGAAGTGGAGGAGAAGGAGAGGAGAAGTGGGGGAGAAGGAGAGGAAAAGTGGAGGAGAAGTGGAGGAGAGGTGGAGAAGTGGGGGAAAAGAGAGGGAGAAGAAGGGGCCCGGCCGGCGGGATTCAAATTTCGAATCCCGCCAACAATTCTGTGGCGCATCCTTGCCCCATGCGCCACAGAATTTATTTTTCTTTTTTTTCTTTTTTTTTTTTTGCTGAAAAAAAATCTTTTTTAAATAACTTTTTTCCTTTTGGAATTTAGAGAATCTGAAAAAGCCTAACCGGTGTGGGCATTTTTCTGTTTTTCTCTAGTTTTTTTTAAGGTATTAAACGCATTTTTTCGACATCGTATTCAAAAGTTATGGCCATTTTGTCTTTTTACAGCGATTTTGCATAAAAGGTCAAAACTCATATTTCAAATATTCTACACGAAGTAGACACTAATACCTAACCATATATTAAAGGATGGAATTTTTTGAACATTTTTTCATTTTCTTCTTTTTGCCGCAAAACTGAAAAGGCGATCCACAGGGGGGGGTGTGTGTGGTGGTGTGGGATCTGAAGGCTGAAATTCTGTGGCGCATGGGACCCCATGCGCCACAGAAAGTGCAGCATTTTTGTGGCGCACCCCACCTGACGCGCCACAGAATGTCCAATTTCTGTGGCGCACCCCACCTGATGCGCCACAGAAAGTCGACTTTCTGTGGCGCATGTGACCTGGTGCGCCACAGAAAGTCATATTTTTGTGGCGCACCCGAAACCATGCGCCACAGAAAGTCATATTTCTGTGGGGCATCAGGCTGGGTGCGCCACAGAAATGCTTTTCTGTGGCGCATGCATTTTGGTGCGCCACAAAAAGGGCTCATCCTATAAGCCTTTTCCTGGTAGTGCCCCAAGAACAGAGCAATAGGAGTTGGATTGAGGGCGGAGAGAAGGGTGATTGAAGGCGCAAAGGAGATCCATCGCCATCGCCATTGTCGTCGCCCACCCGTCTCCCGTGGCCCGTCGAGAAGGAGGGACAAGCAAGGAGGTCCATCGCCATCGCCATTGTACGGCCGCCTTCGCCGTTTGGGGTTTTTTGGTCGCCGACGGTTCCAGCTGCAGTCCATCAACCCCATTTCGATGGTCAGTGCTATCTTCTCTACATGTTTCATTTTCTTGTTTGGTGCATTATATGTGAGTAGATTTGATTTTCTATTTGGCTTGCGGAATGGGCTAAAACCCCAGGTTCCGCCTGTTTATCTGGTTCTAAATTTCATTTGTTAAAATATGATTCCGATAGCGATAGCGATGGCGTCGATCACTGTGCTATGTGCCTTCACGAAGCAACTTTCTGTCGCACACTAACTCGTCGTTCCAATACTTTCAAAGTCCCGATTGAACACGGTTACAAAACGGCCGTTGTAAGTATTGCCTTTCAAATTCGAGGGAATGTCATTTGTTTTTCCTTCAATGAGTGTCTTCATAGTTTCTCCGGTTTTGTATTACATGTAGATTCTGCCATGCCCTTTAAGATATCTTCTAGAGAGCCGGACAATTGGCCCTCATAAGAACTGGATGGAGGCTAGGTGTCCGAACGGAGACCAGTACTTCTTCTACCTGGATAGGTGGGTAATTGAAAATGACACAGATCAGAGATATCTCTGTAAGCGGCTAAGTGATAGCCCGAACACCCATATGTACACGGAGATCTGTGGAATGCAGTGTAGAGCACTATATGAAGGCTACGACATCGAGGAGGGCGATTGTCGTGGGATTGTAACGACAGATGTTTCCGGGTGGAAACTTGAGTATGGGGACATGGCGACTCTGGCGTTCAGGAGATTGTCTAGCTCTACGGGGAAGAAGATGTTTTTTACCCAAGTTCGGGTCCCCTCGGTGGAGGATCCCTACGTCTTGCTATAAGTCACTGATATGATAATATGTTACATGGTGCGCCAATGGCGATCGCCGGGTTTGGATGACCCCGGCGTGGGAGCTCTCTCTATCTTGTCTATCTTACTTTTCCTATGGCTTATTGTAGCCTCTTCTGACTTATCTCTCTATGACCTAGGAGCCCACTTATAATGACATCCAGGTCTCCTAGTTTACATGGTAAGACTACTTGGAGTTCTATTCTATCCCGTCTTGTCTTTCGTATCCTCCAAGTCTTGGACTCCTCCGGGTCTTCTGGAACCTTCTTTACTTAGGCCGGGTTATGAAACGAGCTCTCCGGCCCAAGTGTAACCCTGCTCATGTGGAGTGCAGGGTAACCTCGCCCAGGCCTCCTGCCTGCCGGGTTACGCTTCCCTCTTCATGGGCCTACCGGGTTATGATTCCCCCAACAGCGATGTTGCCAAATTCACTTGGAATGAAGATCAGCATTTGTTCAATGTTGAAGTGACTAACGAGCACAATGCTCCAAAACCTTTTGTGCAACACACGGGTATGCTGGTTTGTGTTCTTTTTCTTACAAATTGACTAGTTTACAAGTTTTCTGAATGTCTTCCTCTTTTTTATCAGAGTTTAAACAGATTGACGGATGCTGCAAGCCAGCCCTCCTGTCGAGCATATTTCACAACCCGAGAGATGTCACCTATTCAGAAAAGAATGTGGTATCTCTCGCTTTATTCAAAGATGCCACAGAGGAGTTTGAAGAGATCCTCAGTTCTACGTGCGCAGGATTGTGAATGATTCTCTAGATGAAGTTTCTCTGGTATGATTCAAACGTTTCGTATTCATTTAGATTTTCTGAACTATTCTATCATTTGAACTATTCTGATACGATGCTCATGTTATTTTGATAGCGTCTCAAGATTGCGGCAGTAGATGGTTACGATGTTATTCCATCATGTGATCGCATATTACGGCAAGTTCACGGAAAATCTCTTCTTTTGGCGAGAGGCGATGTCGAGATATTTGGATCATATTGAGTGGTCAACAACGAGGATTACATCGAGTTCATGAAGAACTGGGATCTATTCTGGGAGCAACTGCCGATTCGCTTTGGTGATCTCTACGTTATCAAGGTGATCGTCAAGGAGGAGTACATCGAGCTGACATTTGAGAAGGTCAGCGAAGACATCGAGGGGCCCGACGAAGACATCGAGCAGTCGGACGAAGAGATCAGCGACCCCAGCAAAGAGATCGAGCAGTGGGTTGACGAGATGATATCCGGCTTTGACGACGTCAAAGAAAAGACTTATTAATATTACTATGAGTTGTATTTTGGTCGGATGTATTTTGGTCGAACACCTTATGGGCGTGCTCTGGGCATGAACTGGCGCGCTCTGGGCGCACTGTGGCGCGCTCTGGCGCGCTCTAGTCGTGCTCTCTGCGTCACCGTAATTATATTATGATGGATAAGCTTTCCTCCAGTCATTTGTTTCAAACTTTTATGTTGCAAGTCCAAAATCACTTCTCTTTACTCTTAAGTGCATACGACATAGTTTGAGAAACACAATTGATACAGGCATTTCTCGTCAGAACGTACGTAGACCTTGTTTATCAACTTGAATAGTTAGTATATGACATAAGACGATTATGTGCGCAGGATTTTCCTTTTTTTTTATGTTTTTTGAATATTTGAAGCTCATTTCAAATTTCTGTCAAACCTAAGTTTGACCGATATTTAAACGAGTTTAAAACAAGAAAATGAAAAACAAAGCATGGATCCTTCTTAGTCACTCCAAAATGAAGCTTTTGTGAGGTTTTAAAAATTTTCATGTTGCAATTCCAAAACCACTTCTCTTCAACCTTAGACCTCATCGTTTGACTTTTGTGATATCACATGAGATCTATACTGTTGGGGGGATCATAACCCGGTAGGCCCATGCAGAGGAAAGCATGGTCGGGTTTCAAGGATGGGCCGGAGAGCTTGTCGGTAACCCGGCCTAACTAAAGAAGGATCTAGAAGACCCGGAGGCAATATGCATCACGGAGTCCAAGACTTGGAGGATACGAAAGACAAGACGAGTTAGAGTAGAACTCCAATAGTCTTACCATGTAAACCAGGAGACCCGTATGTCTATATAAGCGGGCTTCTAGTTCATAGAGGAATAAGTTAAGAGAGGCTACGATAAGCCATAAGCCAAGTAAGATAGACAAAATAGAGAGAGCTCCCACGCCGGAGTCATCTAAACCCGGCGATCGTCATTGGCACACCATGTAACATATTATCATATCAGTGATTTATAGCAAGACGTAGGGATCCTCCACCGAGGGGACCCGAACTTGGGTAAAAAACATCTTTCCCCATAGAGCTAGACAATCTCCTGAGCGCCAGAGTCGCCTTGCCCCTCATCTCAAGTTACCCGCTGGTAACATCTGCCGTGACAATCCCACGACAGTTGGCGCCCATCGTGGGGCCTGCGTTCAAGTGTGTTCTCATCAAGGGAGAAGCTCGGCGAGAAAAAAGAGAATCTCATAATCGACAAGATCAAGCATTACTCTGTTTAGAGAGAGCCTGCCGTGCAAAAAGCATTAAGAAGAAGTAGAAGAGCCGGCCATGGAAGAGGCCAGATAAAGAAAAGCCGGCCATGGAGAGTCAGAGGCCCTGCAGAGCTGCGGCCGGCCGAACGTCAAAGAAACTTCGTCCGTGAATTCATCCGGCGATCTGGGCGGCGACTACAGCAACGTTGGACCGAGACGATCCGTCGATCTGCCAAAATCTGCTACGCATCATGGGTTCCGATCCGGTTACAAGTTGGAGAAGAGGCAACGTGGCACTACATGGACTCGTACCCGGATCGTGAAGATATTCAAGAAGAGGAAAGTTATACCGCATACATGAGTGATACGTCTCAAACGTATCTATAATTTCTTATGTTCCATGCTTATATTATACCAATTGCATACATGTTTTATATACATTTTATATAGTTTTATGCATTTTCTGGGACTAACCTATTAACAAGATGCCACAGTGCAAGTTCCCTGTTTTCTGCTGTTTTTGGTTTCAGAAATCCACTTAAGGAAATATTCTCGGAATTGGACAATTTTTATACCGAAGACCTTATTTTTCCCGACACGTTCCAAAAGTCCGAAGGAGAAACGAAGACGGGCACCGAGGCGCCGCCATCAGGTGGTGGCGCGGCTCCCTTCCTGGCCGCGCCAGCACCTGAGGGTGGGCCCTCGGGGCTCCACCGCCCTCGCCCTTTCGCCTACTTATACCCCCCGAAAACCTAAGACATACAACCCGAACACTTTTCCCAAAAACCTTACGGAGCCGCCGCCGTCGTCAACCCTAGTTCGGGAGGGTTCAGAAGCTCTTCCCGGCACCCTGCCGGAGAGGGGAATCATTACCGGAGGGCTCTACATCACCATGCCCGCCTCCGGACTGATGCGTGAGTAGTTCATCCTTGGACTACGGGTCCATAGCAATAGCTAGATGGTTGTCTTCTCCTATTGTGCCATCATGTTTAGATCTTGTGAGCTGCCTATCATGATCAAGATCATCTTTATGTAATGCTACATGTTGTGTTTGCTGGGATCCGATGGATATTGAATACTAAGTCATTTGCTTCCTAATATATGATGTTGTGTGTTGTTTATGATCTTGCATGCTCTCCGTTGCTAGTAGATGCTCTGGCCAAGTAGATGCTTGTGACTCCAAGAGGGGGTATTTATGCTCGATAGTGGGTTCATGTCTCTATTTAATCTGGGGTAGTGACAGCAAGCTCTAAGATTGTAGATGTACTGTTGCTACTAGGGATAAAACAGTAGTACTTTGTCTAAGAATAATGTTATTACTTACATTACACACTTTGCCTAATGCAATAATCTGTTGCTTGCAACTTAATACTGAAAGGGGTGCGGACGCTAACCGGAAGGTGGATTATTAGTCATAGATGCGGTTGGAACGGTCTATGTATATTGTTGTAATGCCCAAATGAATCTCACACTAGACATCATGACATTAGTATATGCATCATTATGCAGCTCTTTATTCTGTCAATTGCCCAGCTGTAATTTGTTTACCCGCATGTGCTATTATTATTATTTATGGAGAGACACCACTAGTGAACTGTGGACCCCGGTCCTTTTCTTTAAACTGATAATACAACCAACTGCAAACTGTTACTTTCATTCTCTGCAAACATCATCCTCCACACATACGTTTAATCCTTTGTTACAGCAAGCTAGTGAGATTGACAACCTCACTGTTTCGTTGGGGCAAAGTAGTTTGATTGTGTTGTGCAGGTTCCACCTCCCCTTCGACGCCTGTTTTCTGGTGCCATTGTCAGGGAGACCTTCAGACGTGTTCTTCATCTCCTACTGGTTCGATAACCTTGGTTTCATAACTGAGGGAAGACTTGCTGCTGCACTCATCATACCTTGCTCTTGGGGTTTCCCAACAATACCACCGTGTGCATCAAGCTGTTTTCTGGCGCCGTTGCAGGGGAGATCAAGACACATCTGCAAGGGGAGTCTCTCACTTCCCAATCTCTTTACTTTGTTTTTGTCTTGCTTAGTTTATTTCATTTCCTGTTTTGTTTAATATTATTAGTTACTTGCATTTTATTTACTGTGCTATTATCTTGTTTGCTTCTTATTATCAAAAACACAAAAAAAAAATTTTACTTGCATTTATTTTTGTATTTCGGTTTGTTATTATGTCTATTTATTTATTTGCTATCAATGTCTACTCTCTTTGAAACAAAATCTTATTGTCTAAGTGGGTTCACGGAGGAACAGAAAAATTATTATGAGGAATATCGCTTGTCTCAAAAAGGGAAATATTTATGGGAACAAATAAGTAGGTTGAATTATTTTGCTAAGAACTTGTGTTCTACATATGATGAATCCTACTGCTTTAATGAATCCTTTTGTGGTAGAAGGCATAAACACCTTCCTTTCCAATGTGATTATAATGATAATGAAACCTTGGCTGCTTATGCTAAAGGAAACTATGACTTTGGTAATCTTGAACAAATTGAAGAATTTGTTGTTCTTAAGGGTGCCTATGAAATTGCTGGTTATATTCAAAATGATGATGCCCCTTGTAAAACTGAGAATTATGCTATACTTGGTTATTGTCTTGAATATTATAATGCTAATCCTTATATCACTGAATTTCTTGAGAAAACTTATTCTCCAGAACAACTTGCTACCTTTCAGGAACCTGTGGGAGAAGAAACTGTTGAAACTGAAAGCTCATTGGATGAAAAAGAGGAAGAGAGTGATGAAGAAAAGGAGGATCTACCTCCTAATGATAGTAACTCTTTAACTCTTACATTATTTGATTGCCCTCCATGTCTACCTAAGGAGGAAGTGTGCTATATTGTTGAATGTCATGAATCTATTGAAATATCTACTTTTGATAAATTTGAAAAAAGCATGTTCCTTGACTCAAATAAAATGGAAATAACAGAAATTAAAAATGTGGTCCCTAATGTTATATATGATAATGCTTTAGATGATGGTCCTATGCTTATCAATAATCCTCTATGTATAGAAGTTATTACTTATTTATGTGAGGATAAAAATGATATAATTGCTGCTTGTGATGGTACTCTTACTCATGAGAGTCCTACTTTGTTCTTGAATTCTCCTAATTACTCCATGGAGGAGAAATTTGCTTATGTTGAGAGATATTTATGTGGTTTGCAATTGTCTCTAGTTCCAAATCTTTGTTGCAACCATGATCTTAAACTTGATATTGATCTTAGTAACTATTTTGAAAGAGGAAAGCATGCTAATGAATTCCAAAATAAATTTAATGATCCTCTTTATGTGCCTATATTATCTAAGTTGAATGATTCTTGTGGTTATATGGTTGAATTTATTTCTACTACTAAAAATTATTATGAGAGAGGAGAATATGGTTGTAGAAGTTTTCATGGTACTAAAACACCTCTCTATATGCTAAAAGTTTTGAAGTTACTCTTGTTTTATCTTTCTATGCTTGTCACTTTGTTCTTTGTGAATTTATTTGTGTATAAGATTGCTATGCATAGGAAGTGGGTTAGACTTAAATGTGTTTTAAATTTGCTTCTTGATGCTCCTTTTGCTTCATTTTCTATCTTCATGAGAGCATCATTAGAACTATCGAGCCTAAAAGGCATTAAATAAAGCGCTTTTGGGAGGCAACCCATTATCTTTTATTTTCAGCTTTAGTCAAGGAACATGCCTACCTCTGTAGCAATTCATTTGTATCTTTACTTTATTGCATAAGTTGTGCCAAGTTAAGTCTCTAGTACAAAGTTGATGCTAGAATTGGATTTCTGCGCAGGAACAGTTTTTCTGCTGTCCACCGTTTAATTCGTTAGAATTCACAGAAAAATCAAACTGACCTGGGATGTTTTGTGCGTGATCCTCAGATATGTATGCAACTTTCATTAGTTTTGAGTTTTCTTATTTGAGCAAGTTAAGTGCCTCGAAAAAATTCGTCTTTACGGACTGTTCTGTTTTTGACAGATTCTGCCATTTATTTTGCATTGGTTCTTTTGCTGTTTTTGAATGGATCTTTTTGTTCCATAAAATTCCAGTGGCTGTAGCTAATGTCCAGTACCATGATAATGATCGTCTCCATGCAGAATATGAGAATTTTTGATTATGCACTAACCCTCTAATGAAGTTTACTTTGAGTTTGGTGTGGAGGAAGTTTTCAAGGATCAAGAGAGAGGATGATATGATGTGATCAAGAAGATGAAAGAGCCTAAGCTTGGGGATGCCCCCGTGGGTCACCCAAGCATATTTCAAGAAGACTCAAGCGTCAAAGCTTGGGGATGCCCAAGGCATCCCCTTCTTCATCAACAACTTATCAGGTTATCTCGAGTGAAACTATATTTTAATTCCGCCACATCTTATGTGCTTTACTTGGAGCGTTTGTTTGTTTTTATTTTTGCCTTTGTTATTTTCATTTTCTGAATAAAATGGATCCTAGAATTCTTGTGTGGGAGAGAGACACGCTCCGCTTTTTCATTTGAATACTCCTATTCTTCGATTATATTTGTTGAGTATTCTTCTATAGCTACTGCAATATTTTCAGCTCTTATTTTTCATGCACCTCTTGTTCAGAGCTGTTAGTTCTCATATGTTATACTCTCTTTCTTCATTGTTAAATACTTGGAGAGTTTATGTTTTAAATAAGTTGATTGGTGTTTGGTTAAGAACAGAAAATGTTTAATGTGGTAGATGGTATAGCTAAATGATACATAATCTTGTAGATCATTAAATTGTGTCACTTGAATCATTGAAGTTCTTTTGTGATATTAATATGCTTAATGGTAAAACATGATGGTTTAGTAAAGTGGAATGATTAATGGTTGGTCTAGAAAACTTGAAGCTGTGCCACACTTAAATATCCAGTTGATAGCATAATGGTATATGACTTCTAATGTTAAAAACAACCGTAATGACTTTGTGTTATGCGCTACGGTCGGGGTCCCAACAGTGACTTGTTCATTTGCCACAGTCCCTCATGGAGTGATTTTCATTATGCCTTGTAAGATCATATTTCTAGTTGGAATATTTTTCTTGTGAGTTCTAAAGCTGCAGTTTTCATGGCATTTCCACCACCATATTTGCTAGCCTCTTCGGTACTTTACATTGCCCTTTCTCACATTGAGAGTTGGTGCATACTTCGCGGGTACATCCAAAACTCGTGGGATATCTTCATCATGTTCTCCTACACATAAGCCAAATATCTTCCTCAAAACATCCACCATACCTACCTACTACAGCATTTCCATAGCTGTTCCGAGATATATTGCCATGGAACTTTCATCTTACATTACATGACTTGTTGTCATTTATCATTTATATATTACTTTGCATTATTCTATATAGCTGATGTGTGGTTTTACCCATGTTACGCTAGATCATTGCATATCCTGCTACACTGGCAGAGGCACCGTTTCATAGACCATGTTTTATCCATGACGAGATCCTTGTATCAAAAGTGTGTTGTTATATTAGAATGTTTGCCCCTAAAAGTGAAAAGAGCCATGGAGGCCATCGAAAAGAGAAACATAAAAATACAAAAAAAAAGAAAAAAAAGAAGAAAAAAAAGAAAGAAAGAATAAAAAGGGGGCAACATTACTACTCTTTATCCACACTTGTGCTCATGTTATAGCACCTGTAATATTCATAGTCATCATTTGTGCTCATGTTTAGCACCTTTACTCCATACGTGAGAGTTTTCATGTTCTACTTATATAACTATGTGGGGAACTTTACACTATAGAACTTGGCTTGTATATTCCAATGATGAGCCTCCTCAAAAGTGCTCTAGGTCTTCATGAGCAAGCAAGTTAGATGCACCCCCACTAGTTCCATTGGAGAGCTTTCATACACTTATAGCTCTATGTGCATCCGTTGTGTGGCAATCACTACTCCTTGTATAGCTTCGATTATAAGACTTCCTCTTGTCTAATGATCACTTTCAGCTGTGTGAGACTTTCTTCCGTTGGCCTTCCAAACCCCCATTATTATTCTTTTAGCCACAACATCCTGGTGCCAGGAACCAACGCTGAACACTTGTTTGTCTTTGAGTGAACAAATAGAGAGGTGATTTTCTACGTGCATATTGTTATTGATTGACTTGATCCTTTCACAAAGTTGTCATGAGTGTTTGATTCATTAGATGATTATATTGTTGTTCTTGAAGCTTAAATCATCTTTAATATCTACTTTGCACGGTTGATTGTTCTCTAGTACTAATTCATTGAAAGTTTTACTTTGTTCTTCCTACTTGTTTATTCATTACTCATTTCATATCAATATAAACTATAGCTTTTATTCATTTGATCTCAGTTTACATGCGTTACATTATTATATGATCAATGTTGTGTGAAAGCATGTCACTTCAGAAATTATTCTTGTTATCGTTTTACCAACTCGAGGACGAGTAGAACTAAGCTTGGGGATGCTTGATACGTCTCAAACGTATATATAATTTCTTATGTTCCGTGCTTATATTATACCAATTGCCCACATGTTTTATATACATTTTATATAGTTTTATGCATTTTCTGGGACTAACCTATTAACAAGATGCCACAGTGCCAGTTCCCTGTTTTCTGCTGTTTTTGGTTTCAGAAATCCACTTAAGGAAATATTCTCGGAATTGGACAATTTTTATACCGAACACCTTATTTTTCCCGACACGTTCCAAAAGTCCGAAGGAGAAACGAAGACGGGCACCGAGGCGCCGCCATCAGGTGGTGGCGCGGCTCCCTTCCTGGCCGCGCCAGCACCTGAGGGTGGGCCCTCGGGGCTCCACCGACTTCGCCCTTTCGCCTACTTATACCCCCCGAAAACCTAAGACATACAACCCGAACACTTTTCCCAAAAATCTTACGGAGCCGCCGCCGTCGTCAACCCTAGTTTGGAAGGGTTCAGAAGCTCTTCCCGGCACCCTGCCGGAGAGGGGAATCATCACCGGAGGGCTCTACATCACCATGCCCGCCTCCGGACTGATGCATGAGTAGTTCATCCTTGGACTACGGGTTCATAGCAGTAGCTAGATGGTTGTCTTCTCCTATTGTGCCATCATGTTTAGATCTTGTGAGCTGCCTATCATGATCAAGATCATCTTTATGTAATGCTACATGTTGTGTTTGCTGGGATCCGATGGATATTGAATACTAAATCAGTTGCTTCCTAATATATCATGTTGTGTGTTGTTTATGATCTTGCATGCTCTCAGTTGCTAGTAGATGCTCTGGCCAAGTAGATGCTTGTGACTCCAAGAGGGGGTATTTATGCTCGATAGTGGGTTCATGTCTCTATTTAATCTGGGGTAGTGACAGCAAGCTCTAAGATTGTAGATGTACTTTTGCTAATAGGGATAAAACAGTAGTACTTTGTCTAAGGATAATGTTCTTACTTACATTACACACTTTGCCTAATGCAATAATCTGTTGCTTGCAACTTAATACTGAAAGGGGTGCGGACGCTAACCGGAAGGTGGATTATTAGTCATGGATGCGGTTGGAACGGTCTATGTATATTGTTTGTACTGCCCAAATGAATCTCACACTAGACATCATGACATTAGTATATGCATCATTATGCAGCTCTTTATTCTGTCAATTGCCCAGCTGTAATTTGTTTACCCGCATGTATGCTATTATTATTATTTATGGAGAGACACCACTAGTAAACTGTGGACCCCGGTCCTTTTCTTTAAACTGATAATACAACCAACTGCAAACTGTTACTTTCATTCTCTGCAAACATTATCCTCCACACATACGTTTAATACTTTGTTACAGCAAGCCAGTGAGATTGACAACCTCACTGTTTCGTTGGGGCAAAGTAGTTTGATTGTGTTGTGCAGGTTCCACCTCCCCTTCGACGCCTGTTTTCTGGTGCCATTGTCAGGGAGACCTTCAGACGTGTTCTTCATCTCCTACTGGTTCGATAACCTTGGTTTCATAACTGAGAGAAGACTTGCTGCTGCACTCATCATACCTTCCTCTTGGGGTTTCCCAACAACACCATCGTGTGCATCAGTGAGCTATTACCAGGGGCTAGTAACGATGCATGCAAGCAAGGTCAACTGAGTAGCACTCACGTGGGAGGATTCCATGTGCAACCCGGTCCCAAAGATCAAGGAAAAAAAAGAAAAAGAAAAAGGTAGATGCTTCCTGCGTACAAGCAGGTCACATGAGTAGAAGGAAATAGGAAGCTGGTCAGTGCAATATTTGGTCTTCAGTGCGTCAAGTCTACAGAGAATTGTCGCGATTAGGATAGCTGTCAAACCTACGGATCAAGCCAAATCGAAGCTGGATCAGAACGCACGTTGTCCTAACCAGTTCGGTGGGACAAAGGAGTTTAATGGGTGTACTAGCCTGTACCTATACGTCTACGTGAGGAGGAAAAGTGCTGAAGAAGAAAGAGGTGTAGGCTGTACAAGAAAAGCCAGTAGGCTGCAGGAAACTTACCCACTGAGAAGGAGCAATCAAAACACGGATCATGTGAGAAGAAGAAATACAAAGCCGAACATTGTCGAGCCCGATCTTCAATGCCACAAGTTTGTACGTGGGCAAGGAGAGAAAAGATCAACCGCTTTAGAAAAGGAAAATAACTGATTGGAGAGTTGCCTTGCATGCATGCAAAGAGCTACTCACGAGACAGCGAGCAATACAAGCCGGAGGGAAAGTATCAGAGCAAGTCGATCAAGCAGCCGGCTCATCAAAAGCTATGCACGGCAATTTTACGCGGCTCAAAAACAAAGGATCTTTATCGTGACCCGGCTGCGGCTTCGGACAATCAATCATCAATGACCCGGCCATGGGCCGGCTTCAAGCGCTCCTACCGCCGATTCTCACCACATCAACTGAGCAGAAAATAAGCTAAGTCATGGTTAAGTTTTATGTTTTATTATTCAATCAATATCGCACCCATCGTTTATGCGAGAGCATGTTAAAACATGAATTGCTCGGAGGATGAGACCTATATTCCGGGTCCCCTACTTAGAGCCACCGATCGCTGTGTTGAAGACTTGGATCCGATCGCTTAAAAGACGCGTGTGATGATGTTCGGTTTACAAACACTGAACCCCACACGTGAAACATATTGGTGGATGATCCATGAAACATCTCTCAGCCTTTACATTGCTTAGCGAGACCCGAGAGCGCTTCGCAAGAATTATAGAGTATTTATATGATCAAAGGATTTATCAAAGTCGGGCTATCGAATTCCCGCAAATGGATTTTTCAAAGTCGGGCTATCGAATTCCCGCAAATGGATTTTTCAAAGTCGGGCTATCGAATTACCGCAAATGGATTTTTCAAAGTCGGGCTATCGAATTCCCGCAAATGGATTTATCAAAGTCGAGTTATCTATCGCTCGCAACGGATTTCTTAATAACAAGATCGCTATTAAAGCGCCATCATCGTGCTCCGGCTCTACCGCCGTCGCCAATCGCCGAATTCCGGCTTATGCATTATCAACGCCAAGAGTGCTACGCAACTTCGGTTAGCGATGCCCAGGAGCGTTTTGCAATAAAAATTAGCTTAGCCTAAGAGTGCGACGCAACTTCGGTTAGTGATGCCCATGAGTGCTTTGCAGCCAAATATTAGCTTTGCCCAAGAGTGCTACGCAACTTCGGTTAGCAATGCCCAGGAGTGCTTCACAATATGGCAAACTTGAGGTCTTGGGGGCTGATCGCTTAAATAGCGCAGTTACAAACTCAAGACCCGGCAAAAAAGCCACATTGGTCATGGGGGCTGATTACTTAAAATAAATCTCATGATCCGGCAAGTATCAGAGCCACTGTATTCTTGGTTTCCTAGCTTAACCTCGATGTGACTCGCGCTTATATGGCCTGATTGCTCACCTGTAAATTCAATCAGCCTGATGCCCATTGGGACTTGTCTGACCCAGTTTTTATCAGAGAAGAGGCGACAGGAAAAATCCATGCGAAAGCCGGCTTATAGTTCATGGAAACCAAAAGGGTCATCTAAACCAAAGGATTTGCAGAACGACAGATAACGTTCACTAAAAAAGCAAATTCTCAGGGTGTACGTACACCATCAGAGTATGAAACTTAGAGAGCGCCGAGTAGCTGCAGGCAGCAGACCCGGCGCTTGGGGGCTACTCATCAGAAAAGTCAGTTATGCTCAAATTGCTATAAGTCCCAGGTTGCCGCAGGCTAGAACCCGGCACTTGGGGGCTACCCAGTTTGAAGCTATCAGTTCTCAAAAAAGACCCGAAACACTGCAAGCAGTAGATCCGGCTCTTGGGGGCTACTCGGTTTGAAGCTCAAAAGATACTAAAGTAAGAAACTTGAAGTCCCAGGTTGCTGCAAGCAACAACCCGGCACTTGGGGGCTAGAGTCGGGAAATAATATTCTCCGAGGTGAAGGATCAAAATCAAATCCGGATCATAAAAATCTGGAGCATCCTTCAGCATAGCCTCCGTATGAGCAGGCTTAATCAAAGTCCGGGTCAGATGAACCCGGGTTGAATCTGGGATGCCAAGAAGAGTCGGCCCAATGATTTAACAGT
Source organism: Poa annua (assembly GCA_026929855.1). Taxonomy (NCBI): domain Eukaryota; kingdom Viridiplantae; phylum Streptophyta; class Magnoliopsida; order Poales; family Poaceae; genus Poa; species Poa annua. Next base: position 46,661,386 of record CM049434.1, read on the forward strand.
GTAACCCGGACTTTTAGTCCAAAGTATTTATCTTATTTCAGGAAATTAACCCGGATGATTGAGCCGACGGCTTCATCCGGAACATGATGATCAAGATCAAGGTCACGAAGGAGAGCAAACCAAGCTCATATCCAAAGTCCTAGAGATGAAAGTCGCAAAGCGATGGCCGGGTTATGAACGGGCCGCCAAGAAGAGCCGGCCAAATTAATACCCGAGAACCTGCTTGCTTGATGATTGTTATAAGTTTTTTCAGATGATAACCCGGACAAAAGAAGTGACGGCTTCCCCAAGACTATGCCCAAGAGTGCAAGGTGAAGCAAGCCAAGTCTGATGTCCAAGTTATCCTGGGGGCTACTGTTGGGGGGATCATAACCCGGTAGGCCCCTGTAGAGGAAAGCATGGTCGGGTTTCAAGGATGGGCCGGAGAGCTTGTCGGTAACCCGGCCTAACTAAAGAAGGATCTAGAAGACCCGGAGGCAATATGCATCACGGAGTCCAAGACTTGGAGGATACGAAAGACAAGACGAGTTAGAGTAGAACTCCAATAGTCTTACCATGTAAACCAGGAGACCCGGATGTCTATATAAGCGGGCTCCTAGGTCATAGAGGAATAAGTTAAGAGAGGCTACGATAAGCCATAAGCCAAGTAAGATAGACAAAATACAGAGAGCTCCCACGCCGGAGTCATCTAAACCCGGCGATCATCATTGCCACACCATGTAACATATTATCATATCAGTGATTTATAGCAAGACGTAGGGATCCTCCACCGAGGGGACCCGAACTTGGGTAAAAAACATATTTCCCCGTAGAGCTAGACAATCTCCTAAGCGCCAGAGTCGCCTTGCCCCTCATCTCAAGTTACCCGCTGGTAACATCTGCCGTGCAATCCCACGACATATACCCTTCTCATTTTGAATATATGTAGACCATGTTTTTCAACTTGAGTCGTTAGTATATGACATAGGTAGACTATGTGCGTCGGTTTTTCAATTTTTTGATAATTTTTTAATTTATTATGCTTATTTCAAATTCGGTCAAACCTAAGTTTGACCAACATTTAAACAAGTTTTTGACATGAAAATGAAAAACTAAGCATGGATCCTTCTTAGTTACTCCAAAATGAAGCTTTTGTGAGGTTTTTGAAAATTTCATGTTGCAATTCCAAAACCACTTCTCTTCAACCTTAGGCCTCATCGTTTGAGTTTTGCGATATCACAAGAGATCCATGCCCTTCTCATTTTGAATGTATGTAGACCATGTTTTTCAACTTGAGTCGCTAGTATATGACATAAGACGACTATGTGCGCAATATTTTCCTTTTATTGATTTTTTTTTATATTTGAAGCTCATTTCAAATTTCGGTAACAAGTTTAAAACATGAAATTTGAAAAACGAAGCATCGATCCTTCTTAGTCACTTCAAAATGAAACTTGGACACTTTATCAAACTTTTCAAAACCCCGTTGAGTGCCTCCAAACCCCATTTGAACAATGACCGTCGATTTAACCCTAGCGCTGAACTGCAGCCGTTTGATCGTCCTCTAGAAGGAATCTGGCAGACTCGGGGCGATCCGTGAGAGGCTCATTCTACGATCTGATTGGCTGTAACCCGTGTGAGAAACTCATTCTGCACAACCCGTTTCGATGTGTTTCAAATGAGCTCCAAAGGTAGGGTAAACGGCCCCATTTCTAAGCAAAAAAGGTTGGTGGAATCGCAACAGCCACACCAACGCATGGGACCGTTACATGCTCACCGCAGACCCACCATTTTCCTCCTCTTCAAAGACAGAGCATCCATCCTCTTTGGACCATCTTCCTCTTCCTTACACTTCCTTCCTCTTCTTCCTCTCCGGCAACAAAGGGCAGCAGCAATGTCGAGTTCCTCCAGTTCATTCCTTCGCCCCACTTGGCCAAAGCAGCCTGAGGTGCCGTTGCCGCCATGTTCTAAATGCTCACGCAAGGAGCCACTGCTCCGTAAGGCTAGTAAGGCGGAGACAGGGCGCGAGTATTTGAAATGCCAGAGCCTGCCACATGATGTAAAGATCTTTCTCTCGCATCCTTTTGTTTTGATTTCTTCAGTGTTTTCAATTTCTTGCTCAGATTTGGGATTTAGGGTTCAGGTTGACTTTTCCAGGGGTTGGAACCATGCAGCCATTTTCAGTGGATGGATGAATACGTTTCGCAGCTTAAACGGGATGGAAGGTGGCCCGTGCCTAGCGACCTTCCTCTGCCGTCTGATGTGGAGATTGCGCCCTCTGCTCCGCCGATGGGCATCGTTGCTCCGCCGATGGGGTCTGACATGGTTGCTCCTCCGATGGGGCTTGAGGAAGTGAGAGGCGAACTGAAGAAGTTGAACAAGCACATAAGGCAGATGAATGATCTGAAGAAGCAGGCTAATCTAATAGCTGCAGGATTTTATCTCTGTATAGTTGCTCTAGGATTTGTTTATGCGCTGATTGTCAGTCGTAGTTAATTAATGCGATGTAAGCATAATTAATGCAATGTAACCTCTATGTTATTTGGACCAACCGCTTATGATAAACCAGTCGTCTCATTTGGACCAACCGCTTATTACTAATCATCTGTACCGAAACTATCTACAGTTTTAGAGGCAGATCTATACACCAACACGTATTTTACAACAGAAATTACATATATTTTTTGGGACAAATGACTAATCATCCGTACCGAAACTATCTATAGTTTTAGGGGCAGATCTATACACCAACACGTATTTTACACCAGAAATTGCTTATATTTTTAGGGACAAATGACTAATCATCCATACCGAAACTATCTACTATTTTACGGGCAGATCTATAAACCAACACGTATTTTACACCAGAAATTGCTTATATTTTTTTGGAACAAATGACTAATCATCCGTACCAAAACTATCTACAATTTTAGGGGCGGATCTATGCAGCAACACGTATTTTACACCAGAAATTGCTTATATTTGTTTGGACAAATGACTAATCATCCGTAAAAGCATTGAAAGAAGAGGGTCCGGGCCCGGTTAAACCCTGCTCCTTTCAATGCTTAACAATAGCCTTGGAATGTTGTGGTATATAAAGAGGTCGCGCACACACCCAACTAGCGAGGTGGGACTAAAAAACAACACCAACACATACGATTCAACAACACGGCGGGAGACGTGGTCAATTTGAGCCGCACACAAGCCGACCCCAGGAAATTCCAACCGAGCCGCGCCAGGCCGACCCCACCAGTCAGGCCAAGTGACGGTTGATCAGAGGGCAACGGAGCGTTTCGCCGATTTGCGAGCCAGCCAGGGCACGGACGAGAGAAACTACGCGGGTATGGCACAAACGGATAAACTAGAGAGAACCAGGGCACAGAAGCAATTGTCCCTATACTCTTTTATGCTTTGCTGAAATTTAAAGACAAGATAAACTCTAATGGGATAAATAGTTAGAGGAAGACAAATGAAAGGATAAATATGATATTGCTTATCACCTTGCCTCTCTAGTAACTAGTACAAACTTCAGTCATGGATATTTCAATCAAGTTCTTATGCTCAACACAACCTTTGTCTAACACTTTCCATGGCTAACCGAATCCTCGGGTGCCCACCTTTTCATTCACTTTTCAAGAGCATAAGTATTGAAACATCCATGATCATTAATTTGCTCAAAAGATACTAAAGTCCAGCAAGAGTGTTTCATATTTCTTTTCATTAACCTTCCTAAATATTTATTCTACAAGACCACATCTTTACTTTAAACTTTTATACTTCATGTCATATTGACTTATTCTTTCACTTATTCTATTGATGAGATAATTCTACAAGTGTCCAACATACTCAAGTTAACCAAGTTCAAGGAAAGATGTGACTGAAACTTCTAAATATACCACGCACATTTGCATGAGTGTTACCCATAAATCTCCAAAACAAGAGACTCATGAATGACACCATACTTTTGTCGGCCCAGTAGGATCCAGGGTGTGCAGAGCCCACTCTCCAGGGCCCTCACACGCGACGGTGTCGACGAAACAACTAAGGACCAAGCAGAACGCTTGGAGAGACCCTCGAGAGGAAAGGTCTCTCGAGAGGACTGGAGGGAGCAGCGAAGGCCTGAAGAGGCTCCTCCCGAGGCTGCCCCTCTGCAAGGCCCTCTCCCCTGGAGAGGGGTCAACGCAAATCCCTCCACAAGGCCGCCCAGGCCCTGTGGAGATACTTCGCTACGAAGCAATCGCCGCAGAGCGCACATGGCCTCTGCCGCGGCCGTAGAGTGACGCGCGCGTCTGCGCGCGATGACGACGGCGCCGCAGTTGCCATTTTGGTGATTAAAGGAGTCAACAAAGCTGTGTCCCCCGCGCCGGACTACGAGGCTTTCCCCTTTGACGATAAAGCGGATGGCCGGCGCTACGCTCCAAGGACGACGTCACCGTGGGCGCCCCCACGATCTCTGCAGCGCCGGCTGGCCGTCCTGCGTGGACGGTGGCTTTCTTGCGTCACGGGCAGGCTTTACGACCATGGACCGGGTCCATGGAGACCCCAGCAGCGGTGCACCCCGCTCCTCCGTTTCGTCGCCATGTGGGGACCCTTCCACTGTGCAGAGCGCGAGGACGAGGCCCGGGGCGCCTATAAAAGGAGGGGGAGCACCACCGTAGCAAGGGATCGATCAATCGCGAATCGACCAGTTAGCACTCCACCATTGTGTAGTTTAGCCTAGCCCACTCGAGGAGGAAGGAGACCTCGGTTTTCCTCCTTGAGCTCTGCCCTGCCGGAAGAGAGCCCTCGGCAAGCTCATTGTACTGTAACCTCCGTAGTGCAATACAGACAAGCAGGAGTAGCGGTGTTACCTCCTCCTGAGGACCGTGAACCTGGGTACGGGCCGCTGTCCATCTCTGCCATGCTGTCCCTCCTCAGGCTCGACGAGCACCGTCGCCGTGCCGGTCGAGGGTTGTAGACCAACGTGTTCAGTCCCCTTCTCGAACTACTCTTCAGAGTGTGACTATCCCTGTCTCGGGGGAATCACTCTCCGACATTTGGCGCGCCAGGTAGGGGACTGAGGCGCGTCTTCAACCTTCGGTCAGCTTCCGCGCCATGACGGATACCCGCGCAACACGCGCCAACAGGCGCGCAGCGGACAGGGCTCATACAGAGCCCGGCACCGCCCCCACTCGCGGCCGTCCTCGCACGACGGAACGCGCCAATACCGGCCCGCACGTGGAGGAGCCCGAGAGCGAGGATCACCGTGACGGTGACCACCGCGACGACAGGGACGCCTCCCCGGAGCACCACGACGATGCCGAGTCCTCGCATCCGTCTCGGCACCAAAGCGCGTCCTCTCAGGGACGCCCGGAGCCCACGCCGCACACCGCGCTTCTCATGGCCCAGGAGCTCCTCCGCTACCGGCCTAGCGTGGAGGCCCACGACCAGTGGCTTGACCGCCTCCACCACCTCGTCGACGTCGCGACAACGCGCCCCGCTCCGTCGCGCTCCCTCGTTCACCACTCTGCCCGCGCTGGAACGGCCGCGCCGGATGCGCCTCCGCCACCGCCAGGACCACCTCCGGCCGCAGCGCAGAGGGCTCCCTCCCATGCGTCCTCGCCGCGCGACTGCCAAATTGTGCAGCGCGCCGCGCCTGACGCGCGAGTAGGGATGGAACGCCGGAGGGACCTCCAGAACCGCCTTGTCGAGGAAATCGGCCAGGCGGGGCAGCAGAACCGCAGGGCTCTCAAGGGCGGGACCGCCACGTACGCCACCGGCTGCATGGCCTTCACCCGCGCTCTGCGCCGCGTGGTATGGCCGCAGAAGTTCAGGCCTGCCCTCCCCAAGGGCTACGACGGGTCGAGCAACCCCATCGAGTTCCTGCAGCTCTACACCACCTCTATCCAGGCTGCAGGAGGAGACGACAAGGTCATGGCCAACTGGTTCTCCCACGCCCTCAGGGACTCTGCGCTGTCATGGCTCCGCAAGTTGCCTGAGGACTCCATCGACTCGTGGGAGGAGCTCTGCAGGCAGTTCGTCGCCAACTTCAAGGGCACCTACGAGCGCACGCTCACCCACAACGACCTACGCGCTGTGGTGCAGAGGAAAGACGAGACCCTCCGCAAGTACATCCAGCGCTTCAGCCAAGTGCGCAACAAGATCCCGAACATCCCCGACACGCAGGTCATTGCCGCCTTCAGGGAGGGCGTCACAAACCGCAGGATGCTCGAGAAGCTGGGCATTCACGACAAGCTCACCTCTGTGGTGAAGCTGTTCGACCTCGCTGACAAGTGCGCCAAGGCTGAAGAGGGGCTCCTCTTCGTCAAGATGAGCCAGCGGGCGGACGACCCTGCCGAGGGGTCCAAGAGCCACAAGAAGCGGGAGGAAACCAAGCGCAAAACCACCGCTGTCCTAGCGGCGGAGCCAGCCGCCAAGAACGCCCGCAGAAACTCCCCTGAGCCTGGCGACAAAGAGGCGGACAACCGTCCATTCTGCGTCTACCACAACAGGCGCGGCCACGCCACCGAGAACTGCTTCGATCTCAAGAGGCTGAGCCGAGAGCGCGAGCGCGAGGAGGCTAGCGGGAGCCGCGGCAGAGGCCGCAGCTACCGCAGAGATGGCAGAGGCGGACGCAATGGCAGCTACCAGAAGCCGCCAGGCACTCAAGCCAACACTGCCGAGAAGAACAACAACCTCCCTGACGAGGAAGATGGAGGCTATCAGGCCCCGAGGGGAGCTATGGCCTGCATCCTCGGCGGAGCTCAGGCGCCCAAGTCCAACAACCAGTTCAAGCAGTTCGCCCGCGAACTCAACGCCGCGCTCCCAAGTGCCGAGACCTCCAGGCCCCTCAAGTGGTCTCAGTACACCATCACCTTCGACGCCAAGGACCACCCCAAGTCGACCAAGACTGTCGGAACCCTCCCCCTGGTCTGCTCCCCCACCATCAACAACATTGCCGTCTCCAAGACGCTCATCGATGGGGGAGCCGGTCTGAACGACATCTCTGTCGAGACCTTCGAGACGCTTCAAGTGCCTTACGAGCGGCTCATGCCCTCCCGGCCATTCACAGGGGTCACCAGTGGTTCGCTCGAACCTCTGGGGCAGGTCCGGCTGGCCGTCACCTTCGGCACGCAGAAGAACTACCGCACTGAGCTGATCGACTTCGACGTCGCACACATTGGCCTGCCGTATAACGCCATCCTCGGCTACCCCGCCCTCGCGAAGTTCATGGCCGTCACGCATCACGCCTACAACATGGTCAAGATCCCCGGCAGCGCTGGCACTATCGCCATCCATGGTCATATCCTGGATGCCACGCGCGCTGTCGAGAGCGCCTACAAGGCGGCCGCCATGGCATTCCCAGCTGACGAGGACATGGAGCCTCTCGAGAGGCCCAAGAAGAAGAAACAGATGTTCTCTCAAGAGCAAGCTTCCACGAAGAAGGTGTCGCTGAGCACCAGTGGCTCGGGGGCTGAGGGCGCCGGGGCTAGCGTCACCATAGGCGCTGCCCTGCCTCCCAAATAGGAAAGCGCGCTCGTCGCCTTCCTTCGGGCAAACTCTGACATGTTCGCTTGGACCCCGTCAGATATGTCCGGTGTACCAAGGGAGGTGATCGAGCACCACTTAGCCGTTGTCCAGACGCACGCCCCGTCAAGCAAAAAGCACGCAAGCAAGCCCCCGAGAAGCAAGCATTCATCGTCAAGGAAGTAGAGAAGCTAAAAGCGGCAAATGTCATCCGCGAAGTCGCGCACCCCACTTGGCTCTCCAACGGCGTGGTTGTCCCTAAACCCGCTGGAGGAGGCCGACTCTGCATCGACTACACAGACGTCAACAAGGCCTGCCCCAAGGACCCATACCCTATGCCGAGGATAGACCAGATCGCAGACTCCACCGCCGGCTACGACCTCCTCTGTCTTCTGGACGCCTTCTCTGGTTATCACCAGATCAAAATGGCTAAAGAGGACGAGGAGAAAACAGCATTCCTCACCCCTTGTGGTGTGTATTGCTACACTTGCATGCCTTTCGGCCTGAAGAACGCCGGCGCCACTTTCCAGAGGCTCATGAGGATAGCCTTGGGGGCACAGATGGGCAGAAGCGCAGAAGCATACGTCGACGACATTGTGGTCAAGTCTTGCGAGGGGGACACTCTCTTGAAGGATCTCGAGGAAACCTTCGCCAGCCTGCGCAAGGTGAACATCAAGCTGAACCCCGCCAAGTGCGTCTTCGGGGTACCTTCAGGCAAACTCCTCGGATTCCTCGTGTCCCACCGCGGCATAGAAGCAAACCCTGACAAGATCAAGGCCATAGAAGGGATGCAGCCTCCTCGCCGGCTCAAGGACATGCAGCGCCTAGCAGGTTGTATGGCTAGCCTGGGCCGCTTCATCTCCAAGTTCGGCGAGAGAGCCCTGCCATTTTTCAAGATCATGAAGAGATCCGGCACATTCAAATGGACCCCTGAAGCAGGCAAGGCTTTTGAGGACTTAAAGAGATATTTGGCCAGCCCACCGATCATGGTGGCCCCCAGGACAGGTGAGCATCTGAAGCTGTACCTATCAGCCACTCCTCAGACCGCAAGCGCCGTCCTGGTGGTCGAAAGGGAAGAGCCAGTCCTCCCCAAGAAAAGCGCTGCCACCCCAAGCCCAAAACCGCCCAACAAAGATCTCGGCGAAGGAGCAGTCTCCACAGACCCACTGCCAGGCCCACAGCCTCAAGTCGAGTCTGCTCCGAACACCCTTGCCGAGACCCCTCCACAGGCGGATCTCGACAAGGGCCCTGAAGAGCCTCCACAGAGAGCCGACGCTGCACCTCCCTCGACAACCCTTGTCGAGCACCCCGTATACTTTGTCAGTACAGTACTGCGGGATGCTCGGGAGCGGTACCCAATGCAGCAGAAGCTTCTCGTCGCTCTCCTCATCGCCTCCAGGAAGCTGAGACATTACTTCCAGGGCCACCCCATCACGGTGGTCACTTCCTTCCCCCTGGAGCAGATCCTGCGCAACCGCAACGCCACAGATCGTGTCGCAGGATGGAACATCGAGCTGCAGCCATTCAATTTGCGCTTCGACACCACAAGAGTCATCAAGGGAAGAGCGCTGGCATACTTCGTCGCCGAATGGACTGACCCAAGCCCTGAAGAGCCTCGGGAAGAAGAGGCCGAGCCCTCTGGAGACACGATGCCCAGCCACTGGACCACGCACTTCGATGGAGCCTTCGCCTGCCGCAGTGGCGGGGTAGGCGTCGTCTTGACCTCGCCCAAAGGCGACAAACTCTACTACGCTGTCCAGCTGTGCTTCACGATGGACAAGATCTCCAACAACATCGTTGAATACGAGGGCCTCCTCGCCGGCTTAAGGGCCGCCGTCGCTCTGGGCGTCAAGCACTTACTCGTCAAAGGCGACTCCCAGTTGCTTGTCAACTTCTCCAACAAAAGCTACACACCTAAAGATGACCACATGGCCGCGTACCTTGAAGAGGTCCGCAAGCTCGAGAAGCACTTCAGGGGCATGGAGCTCATGCACATCCCAAGGAAAGAGAACCAGGAGGCCGACGACATCGCCAAGCGAGCCTCGCGAAGGCAAGCCCAACAGGCAGGAGTCTTTGAAGAGAGACTCACCAAGGCGTCCATAAAGCAGCCTCAAGAGACTACAGCCGCAAGCACGGACGAAGCACTCCCACCACCTCCTGAGGCTGGGGCACCCGACTGTGGTCCTCACACAGGGGAGCGCCTGTTGCTGACGGCGGCTCACCAAGAAACAGGCTGGATTGACGAGCTCAAAGACTACTTGGTGAAGGGGATCCTCCCCGAAGAAGATGCGGAAGCAGAGCGAATCGCTCGACAGGCAAAATCCTACTGCATCCTCGAGGGAGACCTGTACCGCAAGCGCCCAAATGGCATCGCGCTCAAATGCGTCCCTCCCGAGGAAGGCCGAATGTTGATCAAGGATATCCATAGCGGAGAGTGCGGCCACCACTCGTGTGCGCGCACCCTCGCCGGCAAGGTCTTCAGGAGCGGGTTCTACTGGCCGCAAGTGCTTCAAGATGCGGTCACCATCATCCAATCTTGCGACGCCTGCCAGTACCACGCCAAGCAAATCCATCAGCCGGCGCTGGGACTCCAGACCATCCCGCTCTCCTGGCCGTTCGCGGTCTGGGGGCTGGACATTTTGGGCCCCTTCCCGAAGTCGCAGGGGGGCTACCGCTTCCTCTTCGTGGCTGTCGACAAGTTCACTAAGTGGGCCGAGGTCGAACCAGTGCGCACCATACCAGCCGGGGCAGCGGTGAAATTCATCAGGAGCCTGGTCTGCCGCTTTGGAGTGCCTAATCGCATCATCACCGACAATGGCTCACAGTTTACCAGTGGCATCTTCCGCTCTTACTGTGAAAAATTCGGCATCAAGCTCTGCTTCGCCTGGGTGGCTCATCCACGTAGCAATGGTCAAGCTGAGCGAGCAAATGCAGAGGTCCTTAAGGGCCTCAAGACCAGAAGCTTCAACATCCTCAAGGGTCACGGCAAGGGCTGGATCGACGAGCTCCCATCTGTGCTCTGGTCCATGCGCACAACCTCTTCAAGGCCCACGGGTGAAACACCGTTCGCCCTTGTCTACGGAGCCGAAGCAGTCCTCCCTGCAGAAACCAAGCACGGATCACCACGGGTCCTTGCCTTCAACGAGGACACCCAAGAGGACCTCCACAACGACGACCTGCTGCTTCTCGAGGGACTGCGCCGCCGTACCGCCCTCAGAGCGGCAAAGTACCAGCAAGACCTGCGACGCTACCACAGCCGCCATGTGCGCTCACGCACTCTTGAGGCGGGCGACCTCGTCCTCAGACGAATCCTCTCCAGAGAAGGCCTCCACAAGCTCTCGCCGATGTGGGAAGGCCCCTACAGGGTCTCCCACATCGCCAGGCCTGGCGCCGTACGCCTCGAGACTGAAGACGGCATCCCCATCAAGAACCCGTGGAACATTGCGCATCTACGCAAGTTCTACCCGTGATCATAGTCACGCCCGTGATCATCGTCACGTCAGGCATTTTTTGTCTCTAGAGGGAAGCTCACGGCTTCACCTCCAAGCTTCACAAAGCTTCTCCTGAGGGCCAGCCCTCCGAGCTCTCCTGCTAACGAGCCACCGCAGGCCGCAGAGAGTCTCAGCCACTAATGGGTGGTCCCCATGCCTCGACATGGAGGGAACGTTAGCTTGGCAAACCCAAGTGTAATGAACCTTTTCGTTCCTAAGTGAACTATGCGCTACGGCGCCATTTCGTTCCCAAGTGAACTATGCGCTACGGCGCCGCTATGTAATATTTCGACGGCAAGTTTTCTTTCGTCGTTTACTTTTCCATGTGCGCTTATATTCTTCCCATGCGCACCTCGCGAGCGGGGGCTGAGTACGGTGCCTGTGCCTCAAGAGCACCCCAGCAGCACTGCAAAATCCAAGGGACCCGAGCTCTGGCTAAAGGGCATGCTCCCGGATACACGCCACCTCTCCAAAGGACCATGGTATTTTCTCTCCTCGCGAGATACCCATGAGAAAACCTATAAGCGCGCATAAGTCTTTACTATCATGCTTTAGCGTCTGGGTTCGCCTCTCTAACCTCCACAGGGAACAAGAGTCTCTCCAAGCTCGTGCAGGAAGAACTCGGCCCCTAAAGGAGAACGCATCGCCAAGGAAAGCCTACGCAGAGCAAAAGCCTCGCGAAGCTAAATTCCCTGCTCGCACCAAGAGAGTCTCTTCATCCCTCTCACGAGCACTTTTCGTCCCTCGAGCGTTTCTTTTCCCTCACTCTCCATGGGCTGCTTGCACGTCAAAGGGGGGCCCTTGAGCATCGCGCCTCGAGGACTCCTACCTCTCTAAGCCTTAAACTCCCCCCGGCCTTGCCGAGTCATTGCTCGAGCATACCGCAGCGGCGGAGTCATAGCGCAAGGAGAAGGGCCCTAGCGACGCAGAGCGAAAAGAGGCATGGAGATGAAGCAAAAGCCCTTCGAGGGGCACGCAAACAAACTTAGTAGCATATGCATAAGAAATATATTACAAACCATGGAGCAAAAGTCTCTAAGCCAGATATCTCGACAAGCGCTACAAGCGCGTTACATTTCAGGAGAAGGTTAAGCAGAAGCCCCGTCGCTGTCCTCGCCGTCGTCCTCTCCAGGCTCGTCCTCGGAGCCTGCCTCCTCGCCGTCGTCCTCCCCCACCTCGGCCCGCTTGAAGCGGCTGCAGAAGTCGTCGACTTGCTCGTGACCGAGTTGGAGATCTTCCACCCCTTCTCCCCCTTGAGAGGCTCGGTCACCGTCGAGTAGTCGAAGCCGGGCTGGAGGTGCTGGAGGTTGCTGAATATGCGGTCGACTGCCACTGCCAGGAGTTGGCGGCATTCCTCCTCGACGACGTCGCGGAGCTCCGCGGCAGGGCCCTCGAGGGCTGTGAAGAGCTGCTCAAAGTAGACGAGGTACGCGGCGGCGTCGGAGTTGCCCTGTGCGGGGACGGGCGGCGCCTCCGCACCCAGCTTCGCTGCAAGCTTGTTGCCCCGACTCACCAAGGACTGGAACATGCGCTCCCGCTGCTGCGATAGCACCCGCGCGGCTTGGGCGTTCTCCGCAGCCTCCACCGCCTTCTCCACAGCAGGGCCCACCTGCTGGTTCATCTCCTCCATATCCGCCATGAGGGAGGCGAGGTCCTGCGCCATGCGCTCGCAAGCTTCCTCGGCGGCACGGCGACCATCTGTTGCGCGCCTCACCCGGGAGTTCAAATTGGCGTTCATCCCCTCCAGCTGGTGGATCCGAGCAGCATCCTCATCGCGCCTCTTCTTGAAGCGGCCCTCCTGCTTCTTGAACTTCTCGGCATAGTCACGGGAGACAGCGGTGCGGTACGCCTTCTCCCGGGCTTGGAATTCCTTCTCAGCCTCCTCCTTCAGCTCGGCGAACTTCGCGTTGAAGCGCTCCACATGCCTCTTGTGGGTAGCCACTTCGCCCTCGTGCTTGCCGAGGGACTCGGCCAGGCTCTCTTCGCGGGCCTCGAGGGCGGCGCGCTGCCCTGACAGCTCCTGCTCCGCCAGCAGCAGCTGCTCGTCGCGCCGGCGCACGTCGTTCTCGCGCTCGCCCAGACTCTGCCCCCTGGCCTCCAAGGTCGCACGGACCGCCTCCAGAGAGGTCCGCACGGTCTCTGAGTCGGCGAGGATCTTGGCCTCGAGCTGGACGAGCTCGCGGTGCTTGTCCGCCAGCGAGTGCTCCACTGCCTCCCGCTCCGCCCTGGCCGCGGCCAGGTCATCCGCCGCTGCCTGGCGCTCGGCCTGGAGGGGCTCCAGGAGCTCTTCAGCGTCGCGCGCGGTGCCCTCGCGGACCTCCTTGGCGAAGCACCGCGCCTCCTCGCGCTCCGCCTGCAGAGCCAGGTCGCTCTGCCGGCGAGCCTCCACAGCCGCGTGGAAAGCGGCCCAGGCCTCCGCGACCTCGTCCTGCCGCCGGGCGAGCTCCCCGTCCTCAAGGGCGAGGTGGGCCTCCAGCCCATCCAAAGACTCCCACACCAGGCGGAAGGCGACGCCGCGGCGCCCCTTGCTCCAGTCCCAGCTGCTGAGGACAAGAGCCTGGGAAGTCCCGCACGGCACGGAGGTCCCAGCGCCTGCGTCGAGCTTGGAAGGGGGAGCCTCCGCGCGGGGCTGGGGGCTCGGCGGCGAGCCCTCCGCCTTGGCGCCTGTGTTCTGCGTGCCGGCGTCGCCCCGCTCAAGCGGCGCCTCGTCATGGGTTTCCGGGGCGGGAGAGGCCTGCCCCGTAGCCGCTGCCTCCTCCTCCGCCGCAGTGCTTGGCGGGGGCGGCGGAAGGTCTTCTCCCACCGTATCGTCGGCCTTTGGCGGGCTCGGGGTCGGTGTAGTGCCAGCCGCGGCCTCCTGCTGCGCTGGCGGAGCCGCAGCACGCGGCGGAGTGGGCGCCTTTTCCGCCTGCTCCTCAGAGCGCTCCTCCTCCGGAGGCGGCGCGGACGCCTCAGCCTGAGGCGCATCCTCGTGAGGGCCTGCAGGGACCTCCTCCGCAGGCCTCGAGGACTCGTCTGCTGCGGCCTCTGGCGCGGCTTTCTTCACATCCGCCGCCTTGCGGAGCCTTTGGCGCTTCGCGGGCACCAGGTCGCTGGCAGAGAGCAAGAAGACTTGTCAGGGGAGAGCAGACAAGCAAGGATTGAAGAAGAAAAACCAAGTTAAAAACACTTACCCAGTCTTCTTGGCGCGGGTGTCAGCCCACGCCATGCCAGACGAACGCCAAGAAGGCGTGGTCCGGGCACCGGATCCTTCAGGAGCCGTCTCGGCTTTTCTCTTGAGGGGAGCGCTCGTGGGCTCCCCGGCAGGCCTGTCATGGGCCGCCTTGGACCGAGGCTCCTGTCGCCCCGCCTCGGCCTCCTCGTCGTCGCTGGACGATAGCTCGAAGACCTCCTCAGCAGGGGGCGCGGCTTTTGACGAGCTCGCCCTGCCTGTTGAGGGGATCGCCCCTGCCGCCGCGCCGCCTTGCTCGGCGTCGGATGCGTAGGGCGACTCCGTGGCGTCTGGCCCCTTCGCCACGGGCATGGGCCCCTCGTCCTCCTCCTCCCCCTCCAAGCCAAGCGGGGTGAACGTGGGCATCTGCTCCAGCACCGCCAGGCGCGCGGCCAAGTTGAGCTGGTGGAGGGGCCTCAGCACCGCAGCAACCGCCACGGGCACGTCCGGGTTGATGAAGAGGCCGCCCATGATGGTGGAGACGATGGCGGGGCGATGGTCGCAGGGCTGGAGTCGCATCGGGTCCGAGGGGCCCGAGTACATCCACATTGGCTTTTTGTGCGCCTGTAGAGGAGCGATGCGGCGGCTCACGAAGTCCTCCGCGATCATCGGGCCGGTGAGGCCGTTCTCCCGAAGCAGCCTCATGCGCCCCACGAGGTCTCCTATCTGCGGGCCCTGGAAGATCTGCTTGCCCCAGTGGGTATTCTTCACGGGCGGCGCCTCCGGGGTGTCGAGGAAGGAGCTCTGCGATTTGATGCCGATGAGGAACCACTTCTGCCTGAAGTCGTCCACCTTCTTCACCACCGCCGTGACGGGCTTCTCGCCGTTCCACGACATGGGGATGTAGACGTCCCCCATGCCGTCCACGATGCGGAAAGATACGCATCCCGTCCGCTCGAGCTTCGCGGAGTTCCGGAGCGCGTAGAAGCTCCTGAAGAGGGCCACCGAAGGCTGCACCCCCAAGTAGGCTTCGCACAGATAGGCGCAGATGGAGAGGATCAAGATGGAGTTGGGGTGGAGGTGGAGAAGATGGATCTGGTAGAACTCCAGAACCGCCTCCAGGAAGGGCGAGTATGGAGGCACCAGCCCGGCGTAAACGGTATGGAGGAAAATGGGAAAAAACCCCACCGGAAGACGGCCGAGCTTGGCGGCCTGAATGGCGCTGGCGCCGTGTTCATTGGACTTCCCGGCGACCAGGTGCCGGATCTTGACCAGCGCCGTCTCATTGACGCGCTCCCCGATCAGGGCGGGGCCGAGCCCCTCTTCCCCCTGCGCGTCTGAGGGGAGCGTCCCCATCGCCGCCTTGCCTTTCGGTCCACCCATCGTCGGGGAAGGAGAAGAAAGCGGAAGGTCGAGGAAGAAGAAGGAGTTCGCCGGTGAGAGAAAGCTAGGAGGACGAGAGCGAGAAGGCTGGATGCGCGGAATGAGAGCAGTAACTGCTGTTCGGACCGGCGCGCAGGCTTTATGCCCCATCTGGGCAGTTACCAAGGCGTGGTCGTGGTGGGACCCCCCACGACGCACGTTCTGCCGGAGAAAACGAGTCGCCGCAAACTCACCACCGATCGACGCGTGTCTCGGGCCGGCCGGACATTTTGGACCCACGACGCTTCGTCTGGGCCCGGTGGGCCTCGCCGTGCCCGCCATGGGCCCGGGGGCTACTGTCGGCCCAGTAGGATCCAGGGTGTGCAGAGCCCACTCTCCAGGGCCCTCGCACGCGACGCTGTCGACGAAACAACTAAGGACCAAGCAGAACGCTTGGAGAGACCCCCGAGAGGAAAGGTCTCTCGAGAGGACTGGAGGGAGCAGCGAAGGCCTGAAGAGGCTCCTCCCGAGGCTGCCCCTCTGCAAGGCCCTCTCCCCTGGAGAGGGGTCAACGCAAATCCCTCCACAAGGCCGCCCAGGCCCTGTGGAGATACTTCGCTACGAAGCAATCGCCGCAGAGCGCACATGGCCTCTGCCGCGGCCGCAGAGTGACGCGCGCGTCTGCGCGCGATGACGACGGCACCGCAGTTGCCATTCTGGTGATTAAAGGAGTCAACAAAGCTGTGTCCCCCGCGCCGGACTACGAGGCTTTCCCCTTTGACGATAAAGCGGATGGCCGGCGCTACGCTCCAAGGACGACGTCACCGTGGGCGCCCCCACGATCTCTGCGGCGCCGGCTGGCCGTCCTGCGTGGACGGTGGCTTTTTTGCGTCACGGGCAGGCTTTACGACCATGGACCGGGTCCATGGAGACCCCAGCAGCGGTGCACCCCACTCCTCCGTTTCGTCGCCATGTGGGGACCCTTCCACTGCGCAGAGCGCGAGGACGAGGCCCGGGGCACCTATAAAAGGAGGGGGAGCACCACCGTAGCAAGGGATCGATCAATCGCGAATCGACCAGTTAGCACTCCACCATTGTGTAGTTTAGCCTAGCCCACTCGAGGAGGAAGGAGACCTCGGTTTTCCTCCTTGAGCTCTGCCCTGTCGGAAGAGAGCCCTCGGCAAGCTCATTGTACTGTAACCTCCGCAGTGCAATACAGACAAGCAGGAGTAGCGGTGTTACCTCCTCCTGAGGGCCGTGAACCTGGGTACGGGCCGCTGTCCATCTCTACCGTGCTGTCCCTCCTCAGGCTCGACGAGCACCGTCGCCGTGCCGGTCGAGGGTTGTAGACCAACGTGTTCAGTCCCCTTCTCGAACTACTCTTCAGAGTGTGACTATCCCTGTCTCGTGGGAATCACTCTCCGACAACTTTAATATTCATTGATAAACCATAGGGGATACATGATAATGCTCAATGAGCTCACACAAGCCTAAGAAAGATTGATAGCTAAATGATAAAAAGCAAAGCACACCATGACTAGATAGATATGCTAAACTAGTAAAGATAAAGACTAGGTTGAACTCCCCCAAGCTTGAGGGTTTGGAGACTCTTTATTTCTCCTCTTTCTTGACTTCATAGTAGTTGTCTTCAAGTTCTCCAATGACACTCATCATAAGATTGTAAGCTTGCTCAAACTGGTTTGTTGCATTTCCCAGATTTTCCATGAGACTCTTCTCCCTTGACTCCTTGCTAGGCTTCCACTCCGGGCTTGGTACCTTGGTGTTTGGGATCTTGCGGTCCCACTCACCAAGATAGTTATCTGAGGTAACCTTCTGAAATTCCCTGTCAATAAGAGTAGAAACCACGTTTCTGCTTGCAAGAGCGTGCCTAGGAGCCTTCCCTCCAGTGCTCATGCGAGCGGTCTGCCTCTTTTTCGGAAGAGACATGTTCACTCTCACGACAGCAACAGGGATAGGAGCAGGTGGCGAAGGTGGTGCAGACGTGAGGTGAACGAAGGGGTTGTATTCTCCATCTTCTTCCTCTTCCTCCTCCATCTTCTCTACGTCGGGCTTGACGTCCTCATCATCCGAGTAGTCCTTCCTCTTCCTGTTCCTCCTCCACATGGACGTGGGGCTGTTCCCCTCAAGCTCATCATCATCGTCCATGGAGGAGAATTGGAAAGAGTCTCCCGAAGACATGGCCAAAACCCTGACAGACAGAAACAAAGAAAACAAAGATCGCTCGAGAACGCTCGGTGCGAGATTAGATTGACGAAAGGGGGTATATATTGACGGTTTTTAAGGTAAGACGAAGCGTCGGAGTCCAAAACGAGACGAAACGGGACTCTGAGGGGCAAAGGGAGTGGGCCCACGCGGCCAAAGCATCTAGCCGCGTGGGGCCCCCTCTTTCCTCCCTCGGGGCTCCGTTCCTTCCAAGTTTCTTGTCCTATATGCTAATTTTCATAAAAAAATGATCTCCGTAAAATATTATGAAATTCCGAGAAACTTCCCAACACAAAAGTTACCAATTATTGATTCTGGGTTTCCAAAACTGCAGAGTTTCTCTCTATTACCTCCTCCGGTGTCTTCAAGTCCATTTCTTCCACCATTCCGATGAAGCTTTTTCCTGCAATATAGTGTTTAACGCGTTGTCCATTATCCACATGAGGTTTACCTTTCATGTCACCGTGAAGACGAATGGCTCCTGAACGGTACACCTCCTGTATCACCAATGGTCCCTGCCATTTTGAAGCTAACTTTCCTTTGCTCCTGTGCGATCTCCTACATGATGCCCTCCATAAGGACTATCATGACAGTCTTTAATAATAGCCTGTTGTTCATGCTCATGTACACAACGTCTAATAATACCATCTACACTCTTCTTATAAAGGAAAGGATCATCCCAAAAATAATTTCTAAGGTCATAAAAGAATTTCTTTCTTTGTTGAAGAGTAAAGTGTGGTGGCAAAACTTTGCCAACAATAAAATTTGCATAATTAGCAAACCATGGAGATGCAACTTTAGCCATAGAAACATTAATGTTTGCAAGTTGTTCATTAGCAAAACTATCATTAATAGGAATATGATCATCGGGTATATTTTCCATTCTAGAAAGATGATTAGCTACTTGATTATCTTCTCCTTTCCTATCAACAATATGTAAATCAAATTCTTGCAGCAAAAGTACCCATCTTATTAATCTAGGCTTAGCATCTTTCTTATTCATTAGATATTTAATAGCAGAATGATCAGAATGCGCAATGACTTTTGAATCAATAATATAAGGTCTAAACTTATCACATGCAAATATCACTGCTAAAAATTCTTTCTCAGTTGTGGCTGATGCACCGGTGTGGTGTTGTTGGGAAACCCCAAGAGGAAGGTATGAAGTAGTGCAGCAGCAAATTCCCCTCAGTTGTGAAACCAAGGTTATCAATCCAGTAGGAAACTAGAATTCTTCCGAAGGTTGCTGCGGTTGACCTTAGCAGGGCGCACTACCGGTGTCAATCACGAACGTGGAACCTGCACACAACATAACCAAGATACTTTGCCCCAACTTAACAGTGAGGTTGTCAATCTCACTGGCTTGTTGTAACAAAGGATTAAACGTATGTGTGGAAAATGATGTTTGTTTGCAAAGAATGAAAGTAACAGGATTGCAGTAGGTTGTATTATCAGTTTAAGGAAAAAGGACCGGGGTCCACAGTTCACTAGTGGTGTCTCTCCATAAATAAATAATAGCATACATGCGGGTAAACAAATTACAGCTGGGCAATTGACAGAATAAAGAACTGCATAACAATCCATATACAAGTCATGATGTCTAGTGTGAGATTCATTTGGCCATTACAACATGATACATAGACCGTCATCCAACTGCATCTATGACTAATAATCCACCTTCAGGATAGCATCCGCAACACCATTCAGTATTAAGTTGCAAGCAACAGATTATTGCATTAAGTAAAGTGTGTAATGTAAGTAGCACAAATATCCTTAGATAAAGAACTACTGTTTTATCCCTAGTAGCAACAGTACATCTACAATCTTAGAGGTTGCCGTCACTCCCCCAGATTAAATAGAGACATGAACCCACTATCGAGCATAAATACCCCCTCTTGGAGTCACAAGCATCTACTTGGCCAGAGCATCTACTAGTAACGGAGAGCATGCAAGATCATAAATAACGCACTCACAAGATATATTATGAAGCAAATGACATAGTACTCAATTATTCATCGGATCCCAGCAAACACAACATGTAGCATTACATAAAGATGATCTTGATCATGATAGGCAGCTCACAAGATCTAAACATGATGGCACAATAGAAGAAGACAACCATCTAGCTACTGCTATGGAGCCGTAGTCCAAGGATGAACTACTCACGCATCAGTCCGGAGGCGGGTATGGTGATGTAGAGCCCTCCGGTGATGATTCCCCTCTCCGGCAGGGTGCCGGGAAGAGCTTCTGAACCCTCCCGAACTAGGGTTGACGGCGGCGGCGGCTCTGGAACGTATCGTGGAAAACTGTTCGGGCTCTAGGTCTTATTTCGTCAAGGGGTATTTGTAGGCGAAAGGGCGAAGGCGGTGGAGCCCCGTGGGCCCCACACCATCTCCCGGCGCGCCAGGGGGTACCCGCGCCGCCACGTGGTGTGGGCGCCTCGGTGCCCTACTCCGTCTCGTCTTCGGTGTTCTAGAAGCTCCCGAGAAAAATAGGGACTTTGGCTTTTGATTCGTCTAATTCCGAGAATATTTCCTTAACAGTTTTTCTGAAACCAAAAACAGCAAAAAAACAGGGAACTGGCACTGTGGCATCTTGTTAATAGGTTAGTCCCAGAAAATGCATAAAAACCATATAAAGTGTATATAAAACATGTAGCAATTGGTATAATATAAGCATGTAACATAAGAAATTATAGATACGTTTGAGACGTATCAAGCATCCCCAAGCTTAGTTCTACTCGTCCTGAGTAGGTAAAACGATAACAAGAATAATTTCTGAAGTGACACGCTTTCACACAATCTTGATCATATAATAATGTAATGCATGTAAATTGAGATCAAATGAATAAAAGATGTAGTTTATATTGATATCAAATGAGTAATGAGTAAACAAGTAGGAAGAACAAAGTAAAACTTTCAATGAATCAATACTAGAGAACAATCAACCGTGCAAAGTAGATATTAAAGATGATTTAAGCTTCAAGAATAACAATATAATCATCTAATGCATCCAACACTCATGACAACTTTGTGAAAGGATCAAGTCAAGCAATAACAATATGCACGTAGAAAATCATCTCTCTATTTGTTCACTTAAAAACAAGCAAGCGTTCAGCGTTGGTTCCTGGCACCAGGATGTTGTGGCTAAAAGAATAATAAGGGGGGTTTGGAAAGCCAACGAAAGAAAGTCTCACACAGCTGAAAGTGATCATTAGACAAGAGGAAATCTTATAATCGAAGCTATGCAAGGAGTAGTGATTGCCACACAACGGATGCACATAGAGCTATAAGTGTATGAAAGCTCTCCAATGGAACTAGTGGGGGTGCATCCAACTTGCTTGCTCATGAAGACCTAGAGCACTGATACGTCCATTTTGCATCACTATTTTATATCATAATTTACTGTTATTCATTGATATATTTCGTATTTAGAGATGATACTTATGTTATTTCATCTATTTTGCATGTTTGATGATTATTGGAGAATGGATCACCGGAGTCTGGAATCTGCTGGAAAAAGCACCGTCAGGATGCAATATTTGCGAAGCTCAGAAATAAAAAGTAACATGATGGAAATTTATATTTTACCAGATAATGGGGGAGGCCAAAAGGGGAGCCTGAGGTGGGGCCCAGGGGGCCCACACCATGCCGTGGCGCGGCTCCCCCCTCTGCCGCGCCGGGAGGGGGTGTGGCCGCCCTGGCCCACCTCAGGTGCTACCCCTTCGGGTACTTCATCCCCCCGAAAACCTAAGACACGGGGGTTGGACCAAAAACACATCCGCCGCCTCCACGAGGCGGAGAAGACAGAGAGAGAAAAGCTCTCCGGCAGGCTGAAAAACTGCCGGGGAAATCCCTTCCCGGAGGGGGGAAATCGTCGCCATCGTCATCGTCATCGAGCTGCACTTCATCGGGATCATCATCACCATCATCTGCACCGCCGACACCATCATCTCCACCGCTCCACTCCGTTCCCGCTGTAACATCTAGGGCTGAATCTTGTGTGTTTGATAGGGGAAACTCTCCCGGTGTTGATTACTATTGTTATTGATGCTATTGGGTGGAACCGTTGAATTAAGGTTTATGTTCAGATTGTTACCCATCATTATATCATCTCTGATCATGATCCATATGATGTGTTGTGAGTAGTTCGTTTAGTTCTTGAGGACATGGGAGAAGTCTAGATGTTAGTTGTGAACTATGTTGAGTAATATTTAATGGTTTGATATTTAAGTTGTGGTGCTATTCTTCTAGTGGTGTCATGTGAACGTCGACTACATGACACTTCACCTTTATGGGCCTAGGGGAATGCATTGTGTATTCGAATATTAATTGTGGGGTTGCCGGAGTGACAGAAACCTAAACCCCCGTTGGTATCTTGATGCATGAGGGATGGTAGGATCTCAGAGTTTAAGGCTGTGGTTAGATTTATCTTAATTACTTTCTTGTATTTGCGGATGCTTGCAAGGGGTTTAATCACAAGTATGTATTAGTACTAGGAAGGGCGGTGCAATAGCATAGGTTCACCCACACAACACTTATCGAAACACTAAAGATTAATCATCTATACGAAGCGAAAGCACTAGACATAAATCCCGTGTGTCCTCGGGAACGTTTGGTCATCATAAGTAAACAAACCGGCTTGTCCTTTGCTCTAAAAAGGATTGGGCCCCTCGCTGCAATTATTATTGCCACGCTTTATTTACTCGCACTTTATTTATCTGCATTATCAAAAACTCCTAAAAACTTGTCTGCTAGTGTTTACAGTGAAATCCTCATCAAAACCGCTTGTCAGCACCTTCTGCTCCTCGTTGGGTTCGACACTCTTATTTATCGAAAGTACTACGATACACCCCCTATACTTGTGGGTCATCAAGACTATTTTCTGGCGCCGTTGCCGGGGAGTGAAGCGCTATTGGTAAGTGGAATTGGTAATAAAAACTTTAGCTGTAAGTGTTGTTTTTACTGTTGTCTCCTAATTTACTTAATTGTGGAGAGAGCATCGATTGACTTCCTGTTTGGAAGAACTTCTACCGCTGCTGAAGTAGAAGATGAGGCGCCACCTGAAGAAATTGTGCCATTTAAAATACCTATGAAAATTGTTGATCGTGTTATGAGTAACCGCTATGAAGGGGGTGGAACTGTCCATCCTGGTGATCATTTGCTATATTTACATGAATTATGCGAGTTGTTCAAGTGTGCAGGTATTACAATGTACAAAGTAAGGAAGAAATTATTCTCTTTATCACTTACTGGGAGAGCTGCGCATTGGTATAAATTGTTGAAGAACGGGAATTCTATTGGATGGGAGGAAATTGTACCTCTCTTTTATTCTAAATTTTATCCTCCAAGTGAGATTCACCAAGATCGGAATTCTATATATAATTTCTGGCCTCATGATGGAGAAAGTATTGCCCAAGCGTGGGGGAGATTGAAGGCATTAATGCTCAAATGCCCCATTCATGAGCTTCCTGGTAATATTATTGTTGATAACTTCTATGCAAGACTCTCTTTTGAAGATAAAACATTATTGGATACTGCTTGTGCTGGATCATTCACGCGCAATAAAGAAGAGTTTAAATGGGACCTTCTTGATCGTATTGAGGAGAATACTGAAGCATGGGAGAACGACAAAGGTAGGGAGTCAGGTACAAAATATGACTTCGAATGCATTAAAACTTTCATGAATACTGATGCATTTCGAAACATTAGTAAAGCTTATGGTCTTGACTCTCAAGTTGTTGCAAATTATTACAAAGCTTTTGCTGCTCATTTCGGTTTGCCTAAGGAGGGTTTTGAGAAATACCATGAGCCTTATAAAGATAAATCTGTTTCTCCTGTAGCTAAAAGCATTGAAGTTAATATTGTTGATAATGTTATCCCTGAGCCTTATATTGAAAAAATTCCTTTTCCTGTTAAAAGGAAAGAACATTCTATCATGGCTAGTGTGGTTAACAAAAGTGCAAAGAAAGCTATAGAACCTAATGAACAAATTAATATTGAACCTTCTGTAGCTATAGTAAAAGATCTTGTTACTGGAAATGTGGAAGATGAGTATATTATATTTTGTGAGGATGCTTCTAATGTTGTTTCTCATCCTAAGAGTTCAAGGAAAACAAGTGTACCTGTGCTTTCTGTTAGAATTGGTGATCATTGCTATTATGGTTTATGTGATATTGGTGCAAGTTCAAGTGCTATTCGTTATGAGCTTTATAAAGAAATTATGCACGAGATTGGTCCTTGTGAACTTGAAGAGATTGATGTGGTTATTCATCTTGCTAATAGAGAAACCATCTCTCCAATTGGTATTGTTAGAGATGTTGAAGTTTTATGTGGTAAGATTAAATATCCTGCTGATTTTCTTGTACTTGGTTCTGTTGCTAGTAATACTTGTCCTATCATTTTTGGTAGACCTTTTCTAAATACTTGTGGAGCTATTATAGATTGTAAGAAAGAGAAAATCTTTACTAAGTTTGCTGGTGATTCGTATGAGTTTAACTTTTGGAAATTTGCTAAAGCACCTTATGAAACCGAAATGCCCAATGCAGATTTTAAATTTGAACAACTTGCTTCTATTGCTCTTGCTCCTAACAATGCTTTGCAGCAATATATCGAAGAGCATGAAAGTGAAGTCTTTAGAGAAGAAAGAAATGAACTTGCTGAAATATTCCTCCATCAACCTATACTTAAACATAATTTACAAGTGGAAGATTTGGGTAAAACACTTCCACCTAAGGAGGAACCAGTCTTTGATTTAAAACCTTTGCCTGATACTCTTAAATATGCACATATAGATGATAAGAAAACATATCATGTTATTATTAGTGCTAACCTTTCAGTTGAAGAAGAAGAAAGATTATTGGAAGTATTGAAGAAACACCGTGGAGCTATTGGTTATACTCTTGATGATTTAAAAGGGATTTCTCCTACTATGTGTCAACATTCTATTAATATGGAGCCTGATGCAAAGCCAGTTGTTGAACATCAACGCGTTTAATACCCAAGATGAAGGAAGTGGTAAGAAATGAGTTATAAAAACTTCTTGATGCTGACATTATTTATCCTATTGCTGATAGTAGATGGGTTAGTCCTGTGCATTGTGTCCCTAAGAAAGGTGGAATTACTGTTGTGGCTAATGATAATGATGAGCTTATTCCTCAAAGAGTAGTAGTTGGATATAGAATCTGCATTGATTTTAGAAAGGTTAATAAAGTTACTAAGAAAGATCATTATCCTTTACCCTTTATTGATCAAATGCTAGAGAGATTGTCTAAAAAGACTCATTTTTGCTTTCTTGATGGTTATTCTGGGTTCTCTCAAATTGCTGTTTAAGCTCAAGATCAAGAGAAAACCACCTTTACTTGTCCTTATGGTACTTATGCTTATAGACGTATGCCTTTTGGTTTATGTAATACTCCTGCTACTTTTCAAAGATGTATATCTGCTATTTTTCATGGTTTTTGTGAGGATATTGTGGAAGTGTTCATGGACGATTTCTCTGTCTATGGAACTTCTTTTGATAATTGCTTGCACAATCTTGATAAAGTTTTGCAGAGATGTGAAGAAACTAACCTTGTTCTTAATTGGGAGAAATGCCACTTTATGGTTAATGAAGGGATTGTTCTGGGACATAAAATTTCTGAAAGAGGTATTGAATTTGATAGAGCTAAAGTGGAGGCAATTGAGAAAATGCCTTGCCCTAGAGATGTTAAAGGTATTCGTAGTATTCTTGGTCATGCTGGTTTCTATAGAAGGTTTATTAAATATTTTGCTAAGGTATCAAAACCTCTTACTAATCTCCTACAAAAAGATGTACCATTTGTTTTTTATGATGATTGTAAGGAAGCTTTTGAAACTCTAAAGAAAGCTTTAATTACTGCTCCTATTGTTCAACCACCTGATTGGAATTTACCATTTGAAATTATGTGTGATGCTAGTGATTTTGCTGTTGGTGCTATTCTTGGACAAAGAATAGATAAGAAATTAAATGTTATTCATTATGCTAGTAAGACTCTTGATTCTGCTCAAAAGAATTATGCTACAACTGAAAAGGAATTTCTAGCTGTTGTCTTTGCTTGTGATAAATTTAGACCTTATATTGTTGATTCAAAAGTTACTATTCATACTGATCATGCTGCTATAAGATATCTTATGCAAAAGAAAGATGCAAAGCCTAGGCTTATTAGATGGGTGCTACTTTTGCAAGAATTCGATTTGCATATTGTAGATAGGAAAGGTGCTGAAAATCCTGTTGCTGATAATTTGTCTAGATTGGAAAACATTGCTTATGATCCTATTCCTGTTAATGATAGTTTTCCAAATGAACAATTGGCTGCAATAAGGGTGAGTTCACGAGATAGTCCTTGGTATGCTGATTATGTTAATTTTATTGTTTCGAAGTATTTGCCTCCAACCTTTTCAGCTCAACAAAGGAGGAAATTCTTTTCTGATTTGAGGCATTATTTCTGGGATGACCCACACTTATATAAAGAAGGAGTGGATGGTATTATGCGAAGATGTGTTCCGGAATATGAACAAAAAGAGATATTGAGAAAATGTCATAATAGTGCTTATGGAGGACATCACGCTGGAGATAGAACTGCACAAAAGGTTTTACAATCAGGTTTTTATTGGCCTACTATCTTTAAAGATGCAAGAAAGTTTATTTTATCTTGTGATGAATGTCAAAGAGTTGGTAATATCTCTAGACGTAATGAAATGCCTATGAATTACTCTCTTGTTATTGAACCATTTGATTTTTGGGGATTTGACTTTATGGGTCCTTTCCCTTCCTCAGAAGGTAAAACTCATATACTTGTTGCTGTTGATTATGTTACTAAATGGGTAGAAGCTATACCTACTAAAAGTGCTGATGGTGAGACCTCATTAAAAATGCTTCAAGATATTATTTTCCCTAGGTTTGGTGTTCCTAGGTATCTTATGACCGATGGAGGCTCTCATTTTATTCATGGTGGTTTTAGAAAGGTTCTTGCTAAATATGGTGTTAATCATAGAATTGCTTCAGCTTATCATCCTCAAACTAGTGGGCAAGTAGAATTATCAAATAGAGAAATTAAATCTATCTTGCAAAAGGCTGTTAATAGAACTAGGAAAAATTGGGCTAGTAAGTTAAATGATGCTTTATGGGCTTATAGAACTGCTTATAAAAATCCCATGGGTATGTCTCCTTATAAAACGGTTTATGGAAAAGCTTGCCACTTGCCTCTAGAATTAGAACACAAAGCTTATTGGGCAGTGAGAGAACTAAATAGAGATTTTAAACTTGCGGGTGAGAAAATATTACTTAACTTGAGTTCCCTAGATGAATGGAGAAGTGAAGCTTATGAAAATGCTAAACTATTTAAAGAGAAAGGTAAGAAATGGCATGATAGGAGAATTCTTAAGCGAGAGTTTCATGTTGGTGAGAAAGTTCTTTTGTATAGCTCTCGTCTTAGATTCTTTGCAGGGAAATTACTCTCCAAATGGGAAGGAACTTATGTTATTGTGGAGGTATTTCGTTCGGGTGCAATAAAAATTGCTTCACTCAAGGATGACTCTACACAAGTGGTAAATGGACAAAGACTCAAACATTATATTTCTAGAGATTCGTATAATGAGGATGTTGATATTATTCAAGTTATTACTCCGGAAACGTTTATCAAAGAGAAATTTTCTGAGTCTGCATAAGCCGAATTCGAAAAGGTATGGTTTCGGTAAGAAAAAGTCCGCGTTTTAATTTTTGGAAGATACTACATCTATTTTTGGAAAATATAGCAAAATAAGAGACGAAAACGAGCACGAGACGGTGCCCGAGGCGCCGTAACCACGTGGTGGCGCGGGCCCCACCCTGGCCGCGCCACCCTATGGTTTGGCCGCCTCGGAGTCCGTCTCCTACTCGATTTCGCCCTGTTGCCTTCCTTTTGTTGCGTATATTTTTGCTATATAATCTCCCGAGACCCCTGAGGTCCGTATATCGTGTTTTCGCTGCGTTTTTGTTTCGACCTGTTTCTGCCAGATTATACCCGTGGATCCATCATGTCTTCCCCCGAGCCTTCCAAGGACCGTTTCTTCGTGAACGTCGTCAACCCGTACATGCACGAGCTAAGGATGCACCCGAATGAGTTGACGCTAAAAGGTGGGAAGGTGCAGGTAGACGACGTCCAAGGTCCCCAAGGAGAAGGAAGCATAGAGGACAGGATGAAGAGTCTGGAGCAAGAGGTCTTCAAATACAAGAAGATGGCGGAACGTGAGGTGGACATCGTTCACCGGATCGTGGCAGAACTTCTTGCCAAGCATGAGGAGGAGACTTCAAAGCTATGGGAAGACATCTTCTCACTCCATAAGACTACCAACAATCTCCAGGCGCAACTCTACGATGTTCAGAATCAAAACTGTGAGTATGAAACCAGGTTTAAACGCATAAGTGCTGCTGCAAGTTTCAGGATACTCGAGACCAAGTCATCATTTGTCGATGGAAAGCCCCTACCTTGGAAATTTGATGAAGAAGACTCTCCTCCATCGCCACCTCAGGAGTAATTCATCATCGGTATTGGCATCTCCCTTGGCTTGTTCCAAGCTTGGGGGAGTGCCGCGGTATCACACCATTATCTTTTACCTTTTACCTTTTAGTAGTGTCATATCATGAGTAGGGAAGTTATCTTATATGATGGTTTGCAATGTGGAAGTATCTCTCTTTTAGTTGGTTATCTATCTATGTATCCCTTGGTGTCAGTTGCCGTTATGGAATATTAATGAGAAGTTTTATCATTTACTTTCTGCACACTTTATTTTGGTTTGCAACTTCTATCATATATGATTAAGCTTGTTATTAGTATTTGCATTACTTTGGGAACATATAGTAAATCTTTTGGTTTTGGCAAACTTAGCATTGGTCAGTAGCTTCAATACTTTAAGACTTGAGGGGAGAAAAGGGAATCACATGTAGACATATTATTCAATGATCTTTCTCACTTGTAGCTAATAAGTTCAGAATTCACAATTTAAAATTGTTTGTGCTTCCAAGTAAGAATTGCATGATTGTCTTTACTACATGTATGTTTGTTTGTATCCTTCAACTCCTATGCTGTCGGCCCAGTGGATTCTAGGGTGTGCAGAGCCCACTCTCCACGGACCGCACACGCGGCAGCATCTACGAAACGGCTAAGGGCCAAGCAAACCGCTTGGGGAGCCCCCCGAGGCAAAAACCCCTGGAGGGGACTTGAGGCGCCACCGGAGGTCTGAAGGAGGTTCCTCCCGAGGGCGTCCCACTTGAGGGCTCTCTCCCTCTGAAGGGAGCCAGCACGGCTCCTCCCCCTCGAGAGCCTCAGGCCCCGGAGGGGATACTTCGCGGCGAAGGAAGCGCTGCAGAGCGCACATGGGCTCTGCAGCAGCTGCAGGGTGACGCGCGCGTCTGCGCGCGCGACAGCGACAGCGTCGCAGTTGCCGTTCCCGTGATAAAAGGGGTCAACAAAGCTCTGTGTCTCCTACGCCGCCAACGAAGCTTTCCTCTTTGGTGATAAAGCAGTTGGCCGGCACAACGCTCCAACGACGACGTCACCGCGGGCACTCCCCACGGTCTCTGCGGCACCTGCGAGCCGCTCTGCAAAGTCTGCAGCTTGTCGGCCACGGCGCGCCGCTTTAGCACGGAGGAGCTGCGTCCAAAGACGGAGGAGACAGCTGCCCTGCCACGAGGGCAGGCTTTACGACCATGGACCGAGTCCATGGACCAGCGAGCAGTGGTGCACCCCGCTCCGCCGCTCGTCGCCATGTGGGAACCCTTCCACTGCGCAGGTCGCAGGGATGAGGCCCGGGGCAACTATATAAGGAGAGGGGGCACTTCCGTAGCAAGGGATCCGGAATTCGATCCCGAATTCGATAGCGTCTTCCACCTCCGGACCTTCTCAACGCCCGGAGGCTCGCTGTACTGTAGTCACCGCAGTGCAATTTAGACAAGCAGGAGTAGCGGTTTTACCTCACCTTGAGGGCCGTGAACCTGGGTAAGGGCCGGTGTCACTCTCTGTCGTGCAGCTCCACTCCAGGCACCGCGAGCAACGTCGCGGCGTGCATCGAGGGTTGTTTGACCTCCGTGTTCAGTCCCCCTTCGAACCTCTCTTCGGGGCGAGACTACCCCCGTTACGTGGGAGTCACTCCTCGACATTTGGCGCGCCAGGTAGGGGACTGAGGCGCGTCTTCAACCTCCGAACTCCGCGCCATGATGGACACCCGCGCGACGCGCGCCAACCGGCGTACCTCTGAGAGAGCTCACACCGAGCCCGGCACTGCTCCCACCCGTGGCCGCCGTGGTCGCCCCCGCACGACCGAGCGCGCTGGCACCGGCCCGCGCGTGGAGGAGCCAGAGAGCGAGGAGCACCGCGGCAGAGACCAGCGCGACGACGAGGACCTCTCCGAGCGCCGTGAGGACGCTGAGTCCTCGCACCCGTCCCGGCGCCAGAGCGTGTCCACTCGGGAACACCACGAGCCCGCCCCGCATACCGCGCTGCTCATGGCCCAGGAGCTCCTCCGCTACCGGCCAAGTGCTGAGGCACACGACCAGTGGCTGGACCGCCTCCACCACCTCGTCGACATCGCAACCACGCGCCCTGCTCCGTCGCGCTCCATCGTGCCTTCCGGCCCTGCAGGGACGGCCGCGCCAGGAGCGCCCCCACCGCCGCCGGGACCACCTCCGGCCGCGGCACAGCGGGCTCCCTCACATGCTTCCTCGCCGCACGACTGTCAAATCGTGCAGCGCACTGCGCCGGACGCGCGAGTGGGCATGGAGCGACGCCGAGACCTCCAGAACCGCCTCGTCGAGGAGCTCGGCCAAGCGGGGCAGCAAAACCGCAGGGCCCTCCAGGGAGGAACGGCCACCTATGCCTCCGGCTGCATGGCCTTCACGCGCGCCCTGCGTCGTGTGGTCTGGCCGCAGAAGTTCAGGCCAGCGCTCCCCAAGGGCTTCGACGGGTCCACCAACCCTCTCGAGTTCCTGCAGCTCTACACCACCTCTATCCAGGCTGCAGGGGGCGACGACAAGGTCATGGCCAACTGGTTCTCCCACGCCCTCAGGGACTCAGCGTTGTCCTGGCTTCTCAACCTGCCGGAGGACTCCATCGACTCCTGGGAGGAGCTCTGCAGACAGTTCGTCGCCAACTTCAAGGGCACGTACGAGCGCGCACTCACCCACAACGACTTGCGCGCTGTGGTGCAGAAGAAAGATGAAACTCTTCGCAAGTACATCCAGCGCTTCAGCCAGGTGCGGAACAAGATTCCAAACATCCCCGACACCCAGGTGATCGCTGCCTTCCGCGAGGGCGTCACGAACCGCAGGATGCTCGAGAAGCTCGGCATCCACGACAAGCTCACCTCCGTGGTGAAGCTGTTCGATCTGGCGGATAAGTGCGCCAAGGCTGAAGAGGGACTCCTCTTCGTCAAGATGAGCGCGCGGGGGGACGACCCTGGCGAGGGGTCCAAGAGCCACAAGAAGAAGGAAGAGCCCAAGCGCAAGGCCACCGCGGTCCTCGCGGCAGAGCCTGACGCGAAGGGCCCCCGCAGGGGTTCTCCCGAGCGCGGCGACAAAGAGGTAGACCACCGTCCGTTCTGCGTCTACCACAACAGGCGAGGGCACGCTACAGACGACTGCTTCGACCTCAAGAGGCTGAGCAGGGAACGCGAGCGAGGAGAAGGCAGCGGAGGCCGCGGCAGAGGTCGCGGCTACCGCAGAGACGGCAGGGGCAGGCGCGAAGGCGGCTGCCAGAAGCCGCCGGGCACTCAAGCCAATGCCGCCGAGAAGAACAACAACCTCCCCGACGAGGAAGATGGAGGCTACCAGGCCCCGAGAGGCGCCATGGCCTGCATCCTCGGCGGAGCTCAAGCGCCCAAGTCAAACAATCAGTTCAAGCAGTTCGCCCGCGAACTCAACGTTGCGCTCCCGAGCACCGAGACCTCCAGGCCCCTCAAGTGGTCCCAGTACACCATCGCTTTCGACGCCAAGGACCACCCCAAGTCGACCAAGACTGTTGGAACCCTCCCCCTGGTCTGCTCCCCCACCATCAACAACATCACCGTCTCCAAGACGCTCATCGATGGGGGAGCGGGCCTGAACGTCATCTCTGCCGAGACCTTCGAGACGCTTCAAGTGCCCTACGAGTGGCTTATGCCCTCCAGGCCGTTCACGGGCGTCACCAGTGGTTCTATCGAGCCTCTGGGGCAAGTCCGCCTCGCGGTCACCTTTGGCACGCAGAAGAACTATCGCACGGAGCTGATCGACTTCGATGTCGCCCACATCGGCCTGCCGTACAACGCCATCCTCGGCTACCCCGCCCTCGCGAAGTTCATGGCCGTCACGCATCACGCCTACAACATGGTCAAGATCCCCGGCAGCGCTGGCACCATCGCCATCCATGGTCATATCCTGGACGCCACGCGCGCTATCGAGAGCGCCTACAAGGCGGCCGCCATGGCGTTCCCGGCTGACGTGGACATGGAACCTCTCGAGAGGCCCAAGAAGAAGAAGCAAGTGTTCTCTCAGGAGCAAGCCGCCACGAAGAAGGTGCCGCTGGACACCACCAGCTCGGGGGCTGAAGGCTCGGGGGCTAGCGTCACCATAGGCGCTGCTCTGCCTCCCAAATAGGAAAGCGCGCTCGTCGCCTTCCTTCGGGCAAACTCTGACATGTTCGCATGGACTCCGTCAGATATGTCCGGTGTACCAAGGGAGGTGATCGAGCACCACTTAGCCGTGTGTCCAGACGCACGCCCCGTCAAGCAAAAAGCACGTAAGCAAGCCCCCGAGAAGCAAGCTTTCATCATCAAGGAAGTGGAGAAGCTAAAGGCGGCAAATGTCGTCCGCGAAGTCGCGCACCCCACTTGGCTCTCTAACGGCGTGGTTGTTCCTAAACCCGCTGGAGGAGGCCGACTCTGCATCGATTACACCGATGTCAACAAGGCCTGCCCCAAGGACCCATACCCCATGCCGAGGATAGACCAGATTGTGGACTCCACCGCTGGCTGTGACCTCCTCTGTTTTCTGGACGCCTTCTCTGGTTATCACCAGATCAAGATGGCTAAAGAGGACGAGGAGAAGACGGCATTCCTCACCCCCTGTGGTGTGTACTGCTACACATGCATGCCCTTCGGTCTGAAGAACGCTGGGGCCACCTTCCAGAGGCTCATGAGGATAGCCTTGGGGGCGCAGATGGGCAGAAACGCAGAGGCCTACATCGATGATATCGTGGTCAAATCTCGAGAGGGGGACACCCTCTTGAGGGACCTCGAGGAAACCTTCGCCAGCCTGAGAAAGGTGAACATCAAGCTGAACCCCGCCAAGTGCGTCTTCGGGGTCCCTTCAGGCAAGCTCCTCGGATTCCTCGTGTCCCACCGTGGCATAGAGGCAAATCCTGACAAAATCAAGGCCATAGAGCAAATGCAGCCTCCCCGCCGACTCAAGGACATGCAGCGCTTAGCGGGCTGCATGGCCAGCCTTGGTCGTTTCATCTCCAAATTCGGCGAGAGAGCCCTGCCATTTTTCAAGATCATGAAGAGATCGGGCACATTCAAGTGGACCCCTGAGGCGGATAAAGCCTTCGAGGACTTAAAAAAGTATCTGGCTAGCCCTCCGGTCTTGGTGGCCCCCAGGGCAGGCGAGCACCTGAAGCTGTACCTCTCAGCCACCCCGCAGACCGCAAGCGCCGTCTTGGTGGTCGAAAGAGAAGAGCCTGTCCTCCCCAAGAAGAGTACTGCCACTCCAAGCCCAGAACCCCCCGACGGCGACCCCGCCGAAGGAGCAGCCTCCGCAGACCCACTGCCAGGCCCGCCGCCTCAAGCCGAGCCTGCTCCCACGGCCCCTGTCGAGATGCCTCTACAGGCAGATCTCGACAAGGGCCCTGAAGAGCCTCCGCAGGGGGCTGACGCTGCGCCACCTCAGGTAACCCTCGTCGAGCATCCCGTCTACTTCGTCAGCACAGTGCTGCGGGACGCTCGCGAGAGGTATCCAATGCAGCAGAAGCTCCTTGTCGCGCTCCTCATCGCCTCCAGGAAGTTGAGACACTACTTCCAGGGCCACCACATCACGGTGGTCACTGCCTTCCCCCTGGAGCAAATCCTGCGCAACCCCAACGCCACAGATCGTGTCGCAGGATGGAACATCGAGCTGCAGCCATTCAACTTGCGCTTCGACACCACGAGGGTCATAAAAGGAAGAGCGCTGGCTGACTTCATCGCCGAATGGACTGACCCAAGCCCTGAGGAGCCTCGCGAGGCAGAGGCCGAGCCCTCGGGAGACACGGTGCCCAGCCACTGGACCATGCACTTCGATGGAGCCTTCGCTTGTCGCAATGGCGGAGCAGGCGTCGTCCTAACTTCGCCCAAGGGTGACAAGCTATACTACGCTGTCCAGCTGTGCTTCACGATCGACAAGATCTCCAACAACATCGCCGAATACGAAGGCCTCCTCGCCGGCTTAAGGGCCGCCATCGCTCTAGGCGTCAAGCACCTACTCGTCAAGGGAGACTCTCAGCTGCTCGTCAACTTCTCCAACAAGACCTACACGCCGAAAGACGACCACATGGCCGCATACCTCGAAGAGGTCCGCAAGCTTGAGAAGCACTTCAGGGGCATGGAGCTCATGCACATCCCGAGGAAAGAAAACCAAGAGGCTGACGACATCGCCAAGCGGGCCTCGCGAAGGCAGCCCCAGCAGGCCGGTGTCTTTGAAGAAAGGCTCGCCAAGGCATCCATCAAGCAGCCTCGAGAGGCCACAGCCGCAAGCGCAGACGAAGCCCTCCCACCACCCCCTAAGTCTGGAGCACCCGATTGCGGTCCCAGCACAGGGGAGCGCCTGTTGCTCACGGCAACCCGCCAGGCCTCAGGCTGGATCGATGAGCTCAAGGACTACTTGGTGAAGGGAATCCTCCCTGAAGAAGATGCCGATGCAGAGCGAATCGCTCGACAGGCAAAATCCTACTGCATCCTCGAGGGAAACCTCTACCGCAAGCGCCCAAATGGTATCGCGCTCAAGTGTGTCCCTCCTGAGGAAGGCCGAGAGCTGATTAAGGACATCCACAGCGGGGAGTGCGGCCACCACTCATGTGCGCGCACCCTCACAGGCAAGGTCTTCAGGAGCGGCTTCTACTGGCCTCAAGTGCTTCAAGATGCGGTCGCCATTGTGCAAACCTGCGACGCCTGCCAATTCCACGCCAAGCAAATTCATCAGCCGGCGCTGGGGCTTCAAACCATCCCGCTCTCCTGGCCGTTTGCGGTCTGGGGACTGGACATCTTGGGCCCTTTCCCAAGGTCGCAGGGGGGCTACCGTTTCCTCTTCGTGGCCATCGACAAGTTCACCAAGTGGACCGAGGTTGAGCCGGTGCGCACCATACCAGCCGGGGCCGCGGTGAAATTCATCAGAAGCTTGGTCTGCCGCTTCGGCGTGCCCAACCGCATCATCACCAACAACGGCTCGCAATTCACCAGCGGCATCTTCCGAGCCTACTGCGATAACCTTGGCGTCAAGGTCTGCTTCGCCTCGGTAGCTCACCCACGCAGCAACGGTCAAGCCGAGCGAGCAAACGCTGAGGTCCTCAAGGGCCTCAAGACCAGGAGCTTCAACATCCTCAAGGGCCACGGCAAGGGCTGGATCGACGAGCTCCCCTCCGTGCTCTGGTCCATACGCACAACTTCCTCGAGGCCTACAGGCGAAACGCCGTTCGCCCTGGTCTACGGAGCTGAGGCAGTCCTCCCCGCAGAAATCAAGCATGGATCGCCACGGGTCCTTGCCTTCAATGAGGACACCCAAGAGGGCCTCCACAACGACGACCTGCTGCTTCTCGAGGGACTGCGCCGTCAGGCCGCCCTCAGGGCGGCAGGGTACCAGCAAGACCTGCGACGCTACCACAGCCGCCATGTGTGCTCACGCACCCTTGAGGCGGGCGACCTCGTCCTCAGGCGAATCCTCTCCAGGGAAGGTCTCCACAAGCTCTCGCCGATGTGGGAAGGCCCCTACAGGGTCTCCCACGTCGCCAGGCCTGGCGCAGTACGCCTCGAGACCGAAGACGGCATCCCCGTCAAGAACCCGTGGAACATCGCGCATCTGCGCAAGTTCTACCCGTGATCACAGTCACGCCAGGCATTTTTTGTCTCTAGAGGGAAGCTCACGGCTTCACCTCCAAGCTTCTCAAAGCTTCTCCCGAGGCCCAGCCCTCCGAGCTCTCCTGCAAATGAGCCCTCGCAGGCCGCAGTGAACCTCTGCCACTAATGGGTGGTCCCCATGCCTCGACATGGAAGGAACGTTAGCTTGGCAAACCCAAGTGTAATGAACCGATTTTCGTTCCAAGTGAACTTTGCGCTCAGGCGCCACTTTCGTTCCTAAGTGAACTATGCGCTACGGCGCCACTATGTAATATTTTGGTGGTGAGTTTACTTCAGCATTATTTTCCTTATTGAAAATGGGCACTTATATCTCTCCACATGCGCACCTCGCGAGCGGGGGCTGAGTACGGTGCCAGTGCCTCAAATGACACACCAGCAGCACTGCAAAACCCAAGGATCCGAGCTCTGGCTAGAGGGCAGGCCCTCCCAAGCACGCCATCTCTACAAAGGACCTTGGTACTCTCTCTCCTCGCAAGGAACGCCTGAGGGGACCTATAAGCGCGCATTAGTCCCTAGTACTGTGCTCTAGCGTTTCGGCTTGCCCCTCTAACATCCACAGAGAGCAAAAGTCCCCGCCAGGCCTGCGGAGGAAAACCCTCGGCCCCTGAAGGGGAGAACTTCGCCAGAGAAGGCCTACGTCGGGCAAAAGCCTCGCGAAGCTAAGTTTCTCGCTCACCTCAAGGGAATCCTCACACTTCTCTCATGAGCGCTCTGCGTCCCTCAAGTGGTTCTTTCCTTACTCTCCGTGGACTGCTTGCGCGTCAAAGGGGGGCCCTCAGCATCGCGACTCGAGGGCTCTTACCTCCCCAAGCCTTAAACTCCCCCCGGCCTTGCCGAGTCATTGCTCGAGCATACCGCAGCGGCAGGAGTCATAGTGCGAGGGGAAGGGTCCAACGACGCAGAGCGAAAAAGACACTGAGATGAAGCAAAGACCCCTCGAGGGAAGCACGCACTGAATTGATAGCAAATTGTTCACAAAATGAAGAAATAAATTACAAAGTGAGAAATGAAAGTCTCTAACAGGCAAACGCCCCTAAAGCGCTACAAGCGCGACACATGGCAGGAGGAGACTCCAGGAGGAGATCAGTCGGAGGCCTCGGCGCCGTCCTGGTCACTCTCTTCTTCCTCCTCGGGCTCGCTCCCCTCGCCGCCATCCTCTGCAGCGGCCCGCTTGAAGCGGCTGCAGAAGTCGTCCACCTGGTCGCGGACGGAGCTAGAGGCCTTCCACCCAGCGTCCCCCTCCAGTGGCTCGGTCACCGTGGCGAGGTCGAACCCAGGTTGGAGGTGCACGAGGTTGGAGAAGATGCGATCCACCGCCACCGCCAGAAGCTGGCGGCACTCCTCCTCGACCACGTCGCGGATTTCCGCAGCAGGGCCTTCGAGCGCTGTGAAGAGCTGCTCAAAGTACAGAAGATAGGTGGCGGCGTCAGCGTGGCCCTGGGCCGGAACGCTCTGCGCCTCCGCTCCCAGCTTCGCGGCGAGCTCACGGCCCCGTCCCGTCAAGGACAGGAACATGCGCTCTCGCTGCTGCGACAGCACCTGCGCCGCCTTGATGCTCTCCGCTGCCTCCACTGCTTTCTCCACGGCAGGCCCCACCTGCTGGTTCATCTCCTCCATGTCCCCCATGAGGGAGGCGAGGTCCTGGGACATGTCCTCACGGGCCTTCTCGGCGGCGCGGCGGCGATCAGCTTCGCGCTTCACCTTGGCGGCGAAATTGGCGTTTGCCTTCTCGAGCTGTTGGATCCGGGCGCCGCTCTCGCCCAGCCTCGTCTTGAAGCGGTCCTCCTGCTTGGAGAACTTGTCTTTGTAGTCCTGGGAGACTGCGGCGCGGATCTCCTTCTCCTTCTCGCGGAGCTCCTTATTGAGCTCGTCCTTCCGCTCTGCAAGCCGCGTGTTGGCTCGCTCCACGTTCCCCTTGTGGGCGGCCACCTCGCGCTCGAGCTTGCTGAGCGCCGTGGCAACGCTGTCTTCGCGGGCCTCGAGGGCCGTGCGCTGTCCTGACAGCTCCTGCTCCCTCAGCGCCAGCTGCTCGTCGCGCCGGCGCGCATCCTCCTCGCGCTCGCTCAGAGCGCGCCCGCGGGCCTCCAGGCTCGTGCGGAGCTCGTCAAGGGCGGACCGCACAACCCCGGCGTCCGCGAGGATCTTCTTCTCGAGCTCGACGAGCTCGGTGTGCTTCGCCGCCAGCGAGTGCTCCACGGCCTCCCGCTCCGCCCTGGCCGCGGCAAGGTCCTCCGCCGCGGCTCGGCGCTCAGCTCTCAGGGGCTGAAGGAGCTCCTCCGCTTCGCGCATGGCCCCCTCGCGGACCTCCTCGGCGAAGCGCGCCGCCTCCTCGCGCTCCTCCTGCAGAGACTGGTCACTCTTGCGCCGGGCCTCTACGGCCGCGTGGAAGGCAGCCCAGGCGTCAGCAAGCTCATCCCGCTGTCGGGCGAGCGCCTGGTCCTCCGTGGCCAGGTAGGCCTCGAGCCCCTCCAGAGACTCCCGTACGAAGCGGAAGGCGACATCGCGGCGCCCCCGGCCCCAGTCAAAGCCGCCCAGAGCGAGGCCCTGGGACGGTCCGCGAGGCGCAGAGGGTCCCGCACCAGCGTCCGGCTCGGTGGCAGAGGCCCCCGCGTGGGCCTGGGGGCTCGGGGGCAGGTCCTCCGTCTCGGCGCTCGGTCCCAGGCCTCCAGTGCTTCCCCCCTCGGGTGGCACTTCCCGGTTCGCGTCCGGGGCAGGAGCGTGGGTCCCGGTCCTCGCTGCTCCCTCCTCCTCCGCAGTGTCCGGCGGCGGCGGTGGAGTATCTTCCCTGCGGGACTTAGGAGGGCTCGGCGCCGATTTGGCACCCGCTGGAGCCCCTGGCTGCGCTGGGGGGGTGGCAGCGCGGGGTGGAGTGGGTACTCTCTCCACCTGTTCCTCCACCCGCTCCTCCTCGGGCGGTGGCGAAGACGCCTCCGCCTGAGGCACCTCCTCCTGAGAGCCTGTGGTGCCCCCCACCACAGGCCTCGAGGCCTCCGCTGCCGCGGTCTCGCCGGCCTCGACCTCCGGTCCAGCCTCGGGGGTGGCCCTCTTCACATCCACAGCCTTGCGAAGCCTGCGGCGCTTCGCAGGCTCTGGGCCGCTGAGATAAAAGGAAAAGTTCGGTCAAGAAGAGCACGCAAGCAAGACTCAGAAAGGAAGAGCAAAGGCAAAAGAATCTCACCTGGCCTTCTTGGCGCTGGTGTCAACCCACGCCATGCCTGGCGAGCGCCACGAAGGCACGGCCCGGGCCCCCGCCTCAGGGGCCTCCACGGCCTTCCTCTTGTGGCGAGCGCTCGGGGGCTCCCCGGCAGGCCAGTCATGAGCCGCCTTGGTCCTCGGCTCCTGGCGTCCCGCCGCAGCCTCCTCGCTGTCGCCAGAGGAAAGCTCGTGGACCTCCCCAGCCGGGGGCGCAACGCCGGAAGAGCTTCCCGCGCCCGCGGAGCTTCCCACGCGGGCGGAGGGCTCCACCCTCGTCTCCGCGTCGCCCTGCTCCGAGTCGGATGTGCTTGGCGACTCGGTGGTGTCCGCTGGCATGGGCTCTTCCTCCTCCTCTTCCCCCGCCAAGCCTAGCGGGGTGAACGCGGGCACCCGCGCCAGGGTGGCCCGGCGCTTGTCCGGGACTTCAAACAGGGGCCGTATCGCCACATGAACCCTCGCGGGCACCTCCGGATTGACGAAGAGGCCTCCTAGGATGGTCTCGACGACCTCGGGGCGATGGTCGCTCGTGTGCAGCCGCAGCGGGTCCGTAGGCCCTGTGTACGCCCACATCGGCTTCTTGTGCGCCTGAAGGGGGGCGATGCGGCGCCTCACGAACTCCGCCGCCACCAGCTGGCCGGTCAGGCCGTGCTCGCGAAGCGCCCTCAGATGGCCCACGAGGTCGGCCAGCGCGCGCCCCTCCAGGGAACGCTTGCCCCAGTGGGTGTTCTTCACGGGCGGCGCCTCGGGGACCTCGAGGAGGGAGCTCTCCGAGGGAACGCGGATGAGGAACCACTTCTGCCT
This sequence comes from Poa annua, assembly GCA_026929855.1. Classification (NCBI taxonomy): domain Eukaryota; kingdom Viridiplantae; phylum Streptophyta; class Magnoliopsida; order Poales; family Poaceae; genus Poa; species Poa annua. Next base: position 46,701,228 of record CM049434.1, read on the forward strand.
GAAGTCATCCACCTTCTTCGACACCGCTGTCACGGGCCTATCGCCGCTCCAGGCCATGGGGATGTAGACGTCCCCCATGCCGTCCGCGATGCGAAAGGACACGCAGCCCGACCGCTCCTTCTTCGCAGTGTTCCGGAGCGCGTAGAAGCTTCGGAAGAGAGCGATCGAGGGCTTCACTCCCAAGTAAGCCTCGCACAAGAAGGCGAATATGGAAAGGACGAGGATGGCGTTGGGGTGGAGGTGCAGAAGGTGGATCTGATAGAACTCGAGGACGGCCTCGAGGAAGGGAGAGTATGGCGGCACCAGCCCAGCGAAAAGAGTCTGGAGGAAGATGGGGAAGTAGCCTGCGGGGAAGCGACCGGTCCGCGCAGGCAGAATGGCGCTGGCGCCGTGCTCATTGTGCTTCCCGGCGACCAGGTGCTGGATCTTATCCAGCGCCGCCGCGGTGATGCGCGCCCCGACCAGAGCGGGACCGAACTCCACCTCCTCCTGTGCGTCTTGGCGGGCCAAGGCCGCCGTCGTCTTGCCCTTGGATCCTCCCATGGTCGGAGAAGGGCAGGAGCACGGAGGAAGCGAAAGGATGGAAGGAGTTGGCCGGAAGAAGGGAAGATTCGCCGGAGATGGGAGTCTAGGAGGCGGAAAACTGATGGACTGGATGGACAAGACTGGACGGGGTAATGACGGCGGCTCGGACCAACGCGCAGCTTTAAACCCCGTCCGAACAGTTACCAAGGCACGATCGTGGTAAACGTGGCGAACGTGGTGGGCCCCCCCCCCCACTACGCAAGTTTCCGCCGGAGAAACCGAGTCGCCGCAAGTCCACCTCCAGGTGACGCGTGTCCCGCGGCCGGCCTGCAGTTTTGGGCCCACGACGCTTCGCCTAGTCCCAATGGGCCTCGACGTGCCCATCATGGGCCCGGGGGCTACTGTCGGCCCAGTGGATTCTAGGGTGTGCAGAGCCCACTCTCCACGGACCGCACACGCGGCAGCATCTACGAAACGGCTAAGGGCCAAGCAAACCGCTTGGGGAGCCCCCCGAGGCAAAAACCCCTGGAGGGGACTTGAGGCGCCACCGGAGGTCTGAAGGAGGTTCCCCCCGAGGGCGTCCCACTTGAGGGCTCTCTCCCTCTGAAGGGAGCCAGCACGGCTCCTCCCCCTCGAGAGCCTCAGGCCCCGGAGGGGATACTTCGCGGCGAAGGAAGCGCTGCAGAGCGCACATGGGCTCTGCAGCAGCTGCAGGGTGACGCGCGCGTCTGCGCGCGCGACAGCGACAGCGTCGCAGTTGCCGTTCCCGTGATAAAAGGGGTCAACAAAGCTCTGTGTCTCCTGCGCCGCCAACGAAGCTTTCCTCTTTGGTGATAAAGCAGTTGGCCGGCACAACGCTCCAACGACGACGTCACCGCGGGCACTCCCCACGGTCTCTGCCGCACCTGCGAGCCGCTCTGCAAAGTCTGCAGCTTGTCGGCCACGGCGCGCCGCTTTAGCACGGAGGAGCTGCGTCCAAAGACGGAGGAGACAGCTGCCCTGCCACGAGGGCAGGCTTTACGACCATGGACCGAGTCCATGGACCAGCGAGCAGTGGTGCACCCCGCTCCGCCGCTCGTCGCCATGTGGGAACCCTTCCACTGCGCAGGTCGCAGGGATGAGGCCCGGGGCAACTATATAAGGAGAGGGGGCACTTCCGTAGCAAGGGATCCGGAATTCGATCCCGAATTCGATAGCGTCTTCCACCTCCGGACCTTCTCAACGCCCGGAGGCTCGCTGTACTGTAGTCACTGCAGTGCAATTCAGACAAGCAGGAGTAGCGGTTTTACCTCACCTTGAGGGCCGTGAACCTGGGTAAGGGCCGGTGTCACTCTCTGTCGTGCAGCTCCACTCCAGGCACCGCGAGCAACGTCGCGGCGTGCATCGAGGGTTGTTTGACCTCCGTGTTCAGTCCCCCTTCGAACCTCTCTTCGGGGCGAGACTACCCCCGTTACGTGGGAGTCACTCCTCGACATATGCTTGCTACCCAACCTTGCTAGCCAAAGACCTGTATCGAGAGGGAATGCTTCTCATACATCCAAACCTTGAGCCAAAACCCTTGTCACTTGTGTCCACCATACCTACTTATTATGTGGTATTTTGCGCCACTCCAAGTAAATACTTGCTGCTATCTTTATTCAAAACTACTATCCCTTATTTGTGTCAATGTTTATTAGCTCATGAGGAAATAATAGTTGAGTTTGTTATCTTCCATGCTAATCAAGTAACCCTTGACTTGCATGCTCCATCTTCTCGTCACTAATATTGCAAAGAGCTGGTTAGACCATTATAATATCAAAAGGTTGAGAAAGTTAAAAATAGACACTTCTCCATGGTTTGAGATTGATTGGTGGGCACCCGAGGATTCGGTTAGCCATGGCTTGTGTAAGCAAAGGTTGGGAGGAGTGTCAAGTTATGTAAATAGTGCATATTATAAATGCTTGTTACTAAATAATCGGAACCGCTCTCAACTTGCTTAGTTTGGAAGATAACAAGAACTCTATTACCATTCGTTGACAACGACAAACACTACTCAAAAACTTATTCTTATGCTCCCTATATGATTTCAAAACCTATAAAACTAAAAGCTCGAGCACATGCTTGTATCTCTGCTTCCCTCTGCGAAGGGCCTATCATTTACTTTATGTTGAGTCAGTAGACATATTTCTTTCTATCTTAAGCAAGCATTTGAGTTTATTGTGATGCAACCATTAATACATGTGTATTGTTAATCATGTCTTTTATTCTTCCTTGTTTAGCACAATGTTGTCATCTAATAAATATGACCATGTGAGTTAGCAACTGCTTAAGAGGGATGTTTTGTAGAGTAAGTTCAAATTGATCATTGTTCTCTGACCAAGAATGAAGTTTGCCAACACCAATTATGATTGTCTCTATGCACCTTATTGTGATTTGCCTTTACCTGTTACAAGTTGACTTATATGAATGGAGTTATTATCTAAGATGACTTGTGTAGTAATAAATATGATGCTTCTTGTTCGTATATTGTTTATCGACACTTCACTCCATGAACCTGTGGTCATGTTTACTGAGTTCAGCTCTCGCTTGGGGACAAGCGAGGTCTAAGCTTGGGGGGAGTTGATACGTCCATTTTGCATCACTATTTTATATCATAATTTACTATTATTCATTGATATATTTCGTATTTAGAGATGATACTTATGTTAGTTCATCTATTTTGCATGTTTGATGATTATTGGAGAATGGATCACCGGAGTCTGGAATCTGCTGGAAAAAGCACCGTCAGGATGCAATATTTGCGAAGCTCAGAAATAAAAAGTAACATGATGGAAATTCATATTTTACCAGATAATGGGGGAGGCCAAAAGGGGAGCCCGAGGTGGGGCCCAGGGGGCCCACACCATGCCGTGGCGCGGCTCCCCCCTCTGCCGCGCCAGGAGGGGGTGTGGCCGCCCTGGCCCACCTCAGGCGCTACCCCTTCGCGTACTTCATCCCCCCGAAAACCTAAGACACGGGGGTTGGACCAAAAACACATCCGTCGCCTCCACGAGGCGGAGAAGACAGAGAGAGAAAAGCTCTCCGGCAGGCTGAAAAGCTGCCGGGGAAATCCCTTCCCGGAGGGGGGAAATCGTCGCCATCGTCATCGTCATCGAGCTGCACTTCATCGGGATCATCATCACCATCATCTCCACCGCCGACACCATCATCTCCACCGCTCCACTCCGTTCCCGCTGTAACATCTAGGGCTGAATCTTGTGTGTTTGATAGGGGAAACTCTCCCGGTGTTGATTACTATTGTTATTGATGCTATTGGGTGGAACCGTTGAATTAAGGTTTATGTTCAGATTGTTACCCATCATTATATCATCTCTGATCATGATCCATATGATGTGTTGTGAGTAGTTCGTTTAGTTCTTGAGGACATGGGAGAAGTCTAGATGTTAGTAGTGAACTATGTTGAGTAATATTTAATGGTTTGATATTTAAGTTGTGGTGCTATTCTTCTAGTGGTGTCATGTGAACGTCGACTACATGACACTTCACCTTTATGGGCCTAGGGGAATGCATTGTGTATTCGAATATTAATTGTGGGGTTGCCGGAGTGACAGAAACCTAAACCCCCGTTGGTATCTCGATGCATGAGGGATGGTAGGATGTCAGAGTTTAAGGCTGTGGTTAGATTTATCTTAATTACTTTCTTGTATTTGCGGATGCTTGCAAGGGGTTTAATCACAAATATTTATTAGTCCTAGGAAGGGCGGTGCATTAGCATAGGTTCACCCACACAACACTTATCGAAACACTAAAGATTAATCATCTATACGAAGCGAAAGCACTAGACATAAATCCCGTGTGTCCTCAGGAACGTTTGGTCATAATAAGTAAACAAACCGGCTTGTCCTTTGCTCTAAAAAGGATTGGGCCACTCGCTGCAATTATTATTGCCGCGCTTTATTTACTCGCACTTTATTTATCTGCATTATCAAAAACTCCTAAAAACTTGTCTGCTAGTGTTTACAGTGAAATCCTCATCAAAACCGCTTGTCAGCACCTTCTGCTCCTCGTTGGGTTCGACACTCTTATTTATCGAAAGTACTACGATACACCCCCTATACTTGTGGGTCACATAAAGCATTGCAATCAAATTCATCTACTTTTATTTTAATGATGGGATCCCAACCATCTTCTAACTTCCTAGGGATAGAAGCTTCAAGTTTTAATTTCTCTTCCATAGCTTTAATGAGAGCATTTGTAATATGAGTTGTAAATGCCATGTTCATGGCACTAGCATAAGGACTTGTGGCTAAATTTTGCAAGAACTTAATAACTTGAGAGATATTACAATTATCAAAATCAAAATCATTATCATCAAAGCAAACTGAACCATTATTTTCTATGTTCTTAAAAATTTCAGCACTTTTATCAAGAACAGTTTCAGCAGTTTTAGGCAATTTTAATTTTTTGGAAGAAGTAGAGGAAACATTGCCAACACCAATTATGTTACCATTAGTAGTAGGAGGTTTACTAGCATGTGAATTAACTTTATTTTCAGAAGTAGTAATAGTATAAACTCTAGCTATTTTATCCTTTTTAGCTAGTTATTCTTCTCTTTCCCATCTAGCACGTAATTCGGCCATCATCCTAACATTATCATCAATTCGAATTTGGATGGCATGAATTTTAGCAAAGGTCTTATTCTCTTTAGCATCATTAGGCATAGCTTTAGATTTCAAAAGATCAACATCAAGAGCAAGACTATCAACTTTAGAAGCAAGAGTATCAATTTTACCAAGCTTTTCCTCAACAGTTTTATTAAAAGCAGTTTGTGTAGTGATAAAATCCTTAAGCATGGTTTCAAGTTCAGAGGAGGATTTCCTACTATTGCTATAAGAATTACCATAAGAATTACCATAGTTGTTGCCATTATTAGGAGGATAGGGCTTGTAGTTATTATTACCATAATTGTTCCTATAGGCAGTGTTGTTAAAATTATTGTGTTTAATGAAGTTCACATCAACATGCTCTTCTTGTGCAACCAAAGAAGCTAAGGGAACATTATTTGGATCAATATGAGATTTACCATTCACAAGCATAGCCATAATAACATCAATCTTTTCACTCAAAGAAGAGGTTTCTTCAACAGAATTTACCTTCTTACCTTGAGGAGCTCTTTCAGTATGCCACTCAGAATAATTAACCATCATATCATCTAGAAGTTTTGTTGCAGCCCCCAAAGTGATGGACATAAATGTACCTCCAGCAGCTGAATCAAGCAAGTTCCTTGAAGAAAAGTTCAGTCCTGCATAAAAGGTTTGGATGATCATCCAAGCAGTCAGTCCATGGGTAGGGCAATTTTTAAACAAATATTTCATTCTTTCCCAAGCTTGAGCAACATGTTCATTATCAAAAAAATTAAAGTTCATAATGCTACTTCTTAAGGAAATGATCTTAGCAGGAGGATAGTATTTTCCAATAAAAGCATCTTTGCATTTGATCCATGAATCAATACTATTCCTAGGCAATGAAAGCAACCATTCTTTAGCCTTTCCCCTCAAGGAGAAAGGAAATAATTTTAGTTTAATAATATCACCATCTATATCTTTATACTTTTGCATTTCACAAAGTTCAACAAAATTATTAAGATGGGCAGCAGCATCATCAGAACTAACACCAGAAAATTGCTCTCTCATAACAAGGTTTAACAAAGCAGACTTGATTTCAAAGAATTCTCATTTAGAAGCACGTGGAGCTATAGGAGTGCATATGAAATCAATATTATTTGTGCTAGTGAAGTCACACAACTTAGTATTCTCAGCAGTACTCATTTTAGCAAAATAAAAGCAAAACCGAAATAAATAATAACTAAACCGAAATCAATAATTTAATGCAAGTAACTAATTTTTTTGTATTTTTGATATTAAGCAAACAAGACAGTAATAAAAATAAACTAAGCAAGACAATAACAAAATAAAAAGATTGGGTGTGAGAGACTCCCCTCGTAGAAGAGCTTAGTTTCCCCGGCAACGGCGCCAGAAATTAGCTGGTGCTTAGTTGACGAGGGAGTGTCAAGGTCTTCTGAACAGAGGCGCTCCTTCTCCCCGGAAGGGGCGCCAGAAATTAGCTTGATGCACCGGTGTGGTGTTGTTGGGAAACCCCAAGAGGAAGGTATGAAGTAATCCAGCAGCAAATTTCACTCAGTTGTGAAAACAAGGTTATCAATCCAGTAGGAAACTAGAATTCTTCCGAAGGTTGCTGCGGTTGACCTTGGCAGGGCGCACTACCGGTGTCAACCACAAACGTGGAACCTGCACACAACTCAACCAAGATACTTTGCCCCAACTTAACAGTGAGGTTGTCAATCTCACTGGCTTGCTGTAACAAAGGATTAAACGTATGTGTGGAAAATGATGTTTGTTTGCAGAGAATGAAAGTAACAGGATTGCAGTAGGTTGTATTATCAGTTTAAGGAAAAAGGACCGGGGTCCACAGTTCACTAGTGGTGTCTCTCCATAAATAAATAATAGCATACATGCGAGTAAACAAATTACAGCTGGGCAATTGACAGAATAAAGAACTGCATAACAATGCATATACAAGTCTTGATGTCTAGTGTGTGATTCATTTGGGCATTACAACATGATACATAGACCGTCATCCAACTGCATCTATGACTAATAATCCACCTTCAGGATAGCATCCGCAACACCATTCAGTATTAAGTTGCAAGCAACAGATTATTGCATTAAGTAAAGTGTGTAATGTAAGTAGCACAAATATCCTTAGATAAAGAACTACGGTTTTATCCCTAGTAGCAACAGTACATCTACAATCTTAGAGGTTGTTGTCACTCCCCCAGATTAAATAGAGACATGAACCCACTATCGAGCATAAATACCCCCTCTTGGAGTCACAAGCATCTACTTGGCCAGAGCATCTACTAGTAACGGAGAGCATGCAAGATCATAAATAACGCACTCACCAGATATATTATGAAGCAAATGACATAGTACTCAATTATTCATCGGATCCCAGCAAACACAACATGTAGCATTACATAAAGATGATCTTGATCATGATAGGCAGCTCACAAGATCTAAACATGATGGCACCATAGGAGAAGACAACCATCTAGCTACTGCTATGGACCCGTAGTCCAAGGATGAACTACTCACGCATCAGTCCGAAGGCGGGCATGGTGATGTAGAGCCCTCCGGTGATGATTCCCCTCTCTGGCAGGGTGCCGGGAAGAGCTTCTGAACCCTCCCGAAATAGGGTTGACGGCGGCGGCGGCTCTGGAATGTATCGTGGAAAAGTGTTCGGGCTCTAGGTCTTATTTCGTCGGGGGGTATTTGTAGGCGAAAGGGCGAAGGCGGTGGAGCCCCGAGGGCCCCACACCATGTCCCGGCGCGGCCAGGGGGGGACCGCGCCGCCACGTGGTGTGGGTGCCTCAGTGCCCTACTCCTTCTCGTCTTCGGTATTCTAGAAGCTCCCGAGAAAAATAGGGACTTTGGCTTTTGATTCGTCCAATTCCGAGAATATTTCCTTAACAGTTTTTCTGAAACCAAAAACAGCAAAAAAAACAGGGAACTGGCACTGTGGCATCTTGTTAATAGGTTAGTCCCAGAAAATGCATAAAAACCATATAAAGTGTATATAAAACATGTAGCAATTGGTATAATATAAGCATGGAACATAAGAAATTATAGATACGTTTGAGACGTATCAGTGGCATAGTTTCTTTGGGCACCATCAAGTGTCTTACTAGCATAGTAAATAACATTAAGTTTCTTATCAACTCTTTGGCCCAAAACAGCCCCAACTGCATAATCACTAGCATCACACATAATTTCAAAAGGTAAATTCCAATTAGGAGGTTGAATAACAGGAACACTTATTAAAGCATTCTTCAAAATATTAAAGGATTCAATACAATCATCATTAAAAGAGAAAGGAACATCCTTTTGCAAAAGATTGGTTAGAGACTTTGATATTTTGGAGAAATCTTTAATAAACCTACGATAAAAACCTGCATGCCCAAGAAAGTTTCTTATACCTTTGATATCCCTTGGGTATGGTAACCTCTCAATAGCTTCTATCTTTTCTGGATCAACTTCTATTCCTCTTCCAGAAATACGATTTTCAAGAACAATACCTCCATTAACCATAAAGTGACACTTTTCCCAATTAAGGACTAGGTTTTGATCTTCACATCTCTGCAAAACTTTGTTAAGGTTGAACAAGCAATTATCGAATGAAGTTCCATAAACAGAAAAATCATCCATAAAGACTTCCATTATCTTTTCAATATAATCAACAAATATAGCATTCATCCATCTTTGAAAATTAGCAGGAGCATTACACAAACCGAATGGCATTCTCCTATAAGCAAATGTACCATATGGGCAAGTAAAAGTGGTCTTTTCTTGATCATCTTTGTGAACAGGAATTTGTGAGAAACCTGAATAACCATCTAAATAACAAAAGTGAGAGTGTTTAGATAACCTTTCTAACATTTGATCAATAAATGGCAATGGATAATGATCTTTACGAGTTGCTTTATTTAACTTTATGAAATCAATACACATCCTATAACCAACAACAGTACGTTGAGCCACAAGTTCATCTTCATCATTTGGAACAACAGTCATTCCACCCTTTTTAGGAACACAATGAACGGGACTCACCCACTTACTATCAGCTATGGGATAAATAATACCAGCTTCAATAAGTCTTATTACCTCTTTCCTTACTACTTCTCTCATTTTTGGGTGAAGACGGCGTTGAAAATCAACAACAGGCTTTGCATCTTCCTCCAAATTAATTTTATGCATACATAGAGCTGGGCTTATACCTTTTAGATCATCAAGAGAATATCCAATGGCTGCTCGATGAGCTTCCAATACATCAAGTAATTTCTCTTCTTCTTCAGCTGAAAGGTTAGCACTAATAATAACAGGATATATGCTCTTCTCATCCAAATATGCATACTTAAGATTTTCAGGCAAAGGTTTTAACTCAAAACTAGGATCCTCTTTAGGTGGTGGTAACACTCCTAAATTATCAGGTGGAATATGCAATTGTAATTGTGGTGGTTGTTGCCATAATATTTGTTCTAGAGCATCCTTTTCTTCATCATTAAATGGTTCATCTTGATTAAACATATAACGTTCTACCACATCCGTTGAAGCTACATCTATATGAGCAAGAGTTTCAACCATATCTTTAGCAAATGGTTCTTTCTTTATATGTTTATCAGCAAATTTAGAAAAGTTAAACTCAAGTTTTTCTCCAGCACACTTAATAAACACTTTCTCTTTAACCAAATTAATTTCAGCACCAACAGTATGTAAGAAAGGTCTACCAAAAATGACAGGACAAAATGAATCTTGAGGACAACCAAGCACAATAAAATCAGCAGGATATTTTATCTTCCCAACAAGTACTTCAACATCTCTAACAATTCCAAGAGGACTAATATAATCTTTATTCGCAAGTTTAATTGTCATACCTGTCTCTTCCATAACAATAGGATCAATGTCAGGCTTGATTTCAAGATAAAGAAAATATGGAATAACACTAATACTTGATCCACTATCACATAACCCATGATAGCATGAAGTCCCAATAGCACATGATATAACAGGCTTACCAACCTTGGCCAAATTGCCTTTGATAACCTTAGTAGCATCTTCACATAAATAAACATCAACATGATCTTATTCATTTAATGGTTTGATAACAGAAATTTGACTTTTAACTTCCACCTGTTCATAAGACTCAGAACATTTTCTGTTACTCTTGTTAGTAACAGCAATAAGCAAGTTCTCCTTAATTTTATTTGGATAAGGAGGTGTTTCAACATACTCTTCAGTTGTCACAGATGACACTGGTTCCACCTGTTTAATAAATTTAGGAACAACAATAGATTGTTTAACAGGTTTAACATATATTTCAAAGCCAGTTTCAGGAAGACACATATGCTTAGCAAAACCTTTAGATATTTCTACCATAATATAAGGATCAAGACCAAAATTATCACTCAAGTTTTTGAATAAAGTAGAGGTAGAGAAGTGCTCTACACACGAATATTCATAGTCCAGATAGGGTTCATTACCTTTATCAAGATCCCAATGACCATTGTTCTCAGCAATAGTCTCCAATAAATTCCATGCTTATTCTTCAGTATTATTTGTAAAACTCCCACCAGATGAGTTATCCAGAATTTCCTTCAGATGCTTAGGCAGCCTCACATAAAAGTTTATCAGAATAATTTTCCTTGTAAGATCATGACAAGGATTCTTGCGAAGGAGCTCCTTTAATCTCCCCCAATCTTGAGTAATACTCTCTCCCAGATGTGGCCAGAAATTAAATATGCGGTTATCATAAGCTTGTTTAGGAGTAAAATATTTAAGAAAGAAAACCTTCCTCAGCACATTCCAATCTTCTTTAACTACTTCATCCAAAGATCTGTACCAAAAACGAGCATTACCAGATAAAGACAAATATAACAACTTCCTTTTTACCTGATCATCAGAAATATCAGTGAGACTAAATAACCCACATATGTCTTCAATGTGTGCAATATGATCACGTGCAGACTTAGCTCCATCCCCTAATAATGATCCTTCATAACTCTCTTAACATGACCAACTGGAATTTTATATCCCACTCTAGTTCTCTCAGGCACAGCAGTTTCCACCACTTTTGGAGTGGCATAAGCACTTTCATATAAAGCAAGTTGCAAATCATGACGATTCATAAAACGCATAGTAACAATAAGATAACAGCAGCAGATAAAATTCAGCTTCCAAGATTCCTTACCAAACTTCTTACCAATAGCACAACGCTCCCCGGCAACGGCGCCAGAAAAGTATCTTGATGACTCCCAAGTGCAGGAGATCAATTGTAGTACCTTTCGAATAGAAAAGGTTGTTGTAACGCCCCAAAAAATTTAGGTCGAATTTTAAATTTATTTTGACGCCGCAAAACTTTTTCTAATTTTAACAAATGGTTTCTAAAAAATCTTTCGAGGCTATTCGACTGAGAATTTTCTCTCGCTCTAAATACCGGAGGACTCCCCTATCCATATCTAGATGACCCGCTCAAAAACTTTTCTTACTCCAGTGCGAATATTTCCATTTCCATAGTAGACTGTCAAATGTCGATTCCAATCCCAATTTTATCTGACAACTTAGGAGTCTCGGAAAATTCTCCTATTTTAGGAGGATGCATATTTTCTCATCTCCTACACTTTTTCAGTTGAACCCAAATTCATTTGAGCAAGTTTTGACATACTTCCTTTGTAACCCAAACATCGATGTCGGTACGCGGCTTAGCGGCAATTTGCAAAACCCTTTTCCACACCACCAAATGAGCTCAAACTCCATAGACACTCTCCATATACCCAACCTACTCCGTGATAATTATTTGAGATTTTTCTGAGGTCGGCAAAACCCATGTCTTTTTGTCGAACACCTTCTGTGCGTGTGGTTTCCGAAAATATTTGTTTTACCAAATGCATCGTTAGAGCGTGAAGACATTGCAGTGCCGTATACCTTCTTGTTAGCCACCTGTAGGTACCCTCCTTTTCGCTTTTGGTGCTTTGAGTCACCCGGAACGCGTCGATGCCGCTCGCGTCGCGCTGGACGAACACTTTGGCATGACCTTAATCCACTTAGTGCTAAACCTCTTCTAACCATCTTTCACCAAGTGGTCCACAAGCTTCCACGTATCCAGCACCACAGCCACCCCCTCCCCCTCATCCCTATCCCCTCCATTGAATTCTTCGAGCAAGGTGGGTGCACCAAGGAGACATCAATGGCCATGAACCTACTCCTCCCCCTCTCCCTCTATATAAGACCACCTCAGGGAAGCCCGAGGAAACCCTAGCCACTTCCCACCGTCTCCTCTACTCCCACACTCCCCATTCAGTGCAAGAGAGTAGAGAAAAGCCACACAAAAACTTGCCCGCCATGGACACCATGGCCGAAGCTTGGACGAGCTCGTGGGAGCCCATGCCCTCGCCCGGACTCGCCCTTTCCGACCATGGGGAGCCACCCCCGGCCCTTCCCCGCCGCCGGCGAGCCTCTAGGCGCGCCTCCCGGCCAGCCCCGGACGCCCCTGCCGTTCCCGTTCCGAACCAGAGGAGGAAGACGACCTGGTCGATCCTCTGGTCTTCGTTTTGTTTTTTTTTCTAATTCAACCGTTTTTTTGGCCCAGCTCAAGGCAGCAGCCTCGCGGCCCACTCGCGGCCTGCCCAGGCGCTGGCGCAGCGCGCGCGCAGGCGCGGCCTCGGCCCAGTCGCGGCCCAGTTCGCGCGGCCGGCAGCCCGTCGGTTTTTTTTTCGCGCGTCTGTTTTTTCCTGCTGGACAGATTTTAAAATATTTGTAACTTTTGAACCGTAGCTGCGTTTTCGGTGATTCAAATTTCTAAATATTCGTATCGACGAGACCTACACTTTGGTACTAGTTTTACTTTCTTTGAAAACATTTTATTTCACTGTCGTTTTCAAACACGTTGTTTATCGTTCCGCGGTTTAGCTGTTTTTCGAGTTTCCGACGCGCCTCGACGACGAGACTTCCGGATGATTTGGAACCCGTATACGAAGGCAAGCTAACCCCTTGCTATGATCAATCCCGCAATGTTTGTTTGTTTGTTTGCTATGCCATGTCGTGTGTTTATATTTGTTTGTGCTCCGGTCACGTTGCATCTCATACTGCATAATCAATCTAACTCGCTAACTTATCTAACTCACTGACTTGTTTACATTATGTTATTTGTCATTATGTTATTTACTCCGTACTAACCCCACCATTCTTGAGACATTGGACTGGGGGAACCGCCGCCGTCGATGGAATGGTGGATATTAATAACCAACTAAAGACGACACGAGGTGATTCCGGCACCCCGTCGCGAATGCCCGGTCGGTTTAATCGGACATTGTTTGTTCCTATTGTATGATATATTGTGCCTGTTAATAACCAACTAAAGACGACACGAGGTGATTCCGGCACCCCCGCCGCGAATGCCCGGTCGGTTTAACTTGACTTTATTTACTTCCTGTTATGTTATATATATCTATCTTGTTATTGATATGTGATATATCTTGTGATGATCATGTGGAACTTTGGTTGCTATCACCCTGACATTGTTGTGTTTATGCATTTGGAAACTCTTGTTTTGCATTCATTGTTGTGGAAACATATTTTGGAAAGATCTTGATAAACTTGACTAAGAACTTAATCACCTCCCTCGACTAGATTGATTCAGCGGACCAAACCTTATTGCTCAGTCATGCGTCGTCTGAAATGGGCGGACCTAGCTTAGTAGCATTATCAGGATCTCCTTTGATGTCACCATTTGGCAAGTCTAGTCGGTTACCTGTGTGGTCGGGGCTAGTCTTGTGATGGTTCCGGAGCTAGGCGTCGCTCATAGGTTGGGGACGTGCCGGAATTTTAGTTCAGCCTAAGACAAGGCCCGTAGGGTATGTCGGTGACTATATAGGGAGTGTCTTGGTTTTGTGGATCGTTGGGAAGTGTGGACTTTTCCGACGGGATTTGTCTGCACTTCAGCGTGTAAGTTGCTGCGACCTCTCGAGAGTGTATCTAGATACTAGCCTAGTCCCAAGGATACGGGACAAGTTTGGGTCGAGTCACACTTAGAGTCAGTCTTGTCACGGGGAAAACTTTACAAATGAACTCGAAACAGGTTGTTGAAACAGGTGGTGAGACTCGTGGAGTCTAATTGTTGCGCCAGAGTTGGCGAGGGGCCGGAGTGCCCGGAATTGTGAACTTACCCGTGTGAACTGTGCATGTTGGACACCGCCCCTCGGTGTCGATATTTAAGTCCAACCGTTAAGATTTGACTCGTTCTTGGCACGTTACTTTCTGAACATATGCCATGCTATATTCTGAATTTATGCCATGCTTGCTTGTTGATACCCATTGATTGTTCATGCCTTGTTGTTTGCAATACCAGGCTACCGTTATGTTGTCCTGCTTAGCTTAGACTCTTGCCATGTCACATGCTATTTTATTATGAATAACTTGTCGTATGATTGTTTGCTGCATGATTGTTTGATTGTTTGTAGCAAGGGACTACCTCTTGTTGAGTGCATAATTAATGTACTCACGGGCCTTGTGATTGTGGCCAGATATTAGCGAGGATTCATCTTCCACATTAGCGAGGAGATGGAGCAAGAGCGTGCGTGCTAGGATCCGTAGTCCAGCCAGATGCCCGTGGGAATGGAGTCGCTCCAAGCCGTTGCCTCAATTCTTCTTCCGCTGCCAGTTAAACTCTAGCCTGTGCCATGCTTGGCTCGATACTCTGTCGTGCCTCGATGGACTTGTAAACCCTTTTGTAGCACTTACGTGCCTGATGGTGTAATGATAACACGTATGTTACACTGTCGCGACGTGCGGCCAGATATCTTGGGCTGGCGCACGGGACGACCGCCTCGCTGGCAAGTTGTGCCAGGGAGGGGTGTTACAGTTGTCGAACCCACGAGGAGCTGAAGGTATTGGTTAGTAAGAATGATAGATAAAACAATGAAAATTGTTTTTGGGGTTTTTGGTTGTATGATTGCAAGTAAAGTAAAAGTGCAGAAAGTAAATAGTAACAGTTGAAAGCTCTCAATGAGAGAAAAGCCCAATCCTCTATGTGGCAAGAGGACAGGCTCAAGGGATGTGTGTCTTATATTTGGAAAACGTTCCCGAGGGCAGCATGGATATAGCTAGGCATAAAGATTTATTAAACAACACATTGAATATCTTGTCAAGTTTAAATCTTGTTTAGGACGGAGCCACAACTTAGGTAAAGCTAAACAAATAAACTAAACCCTCTTATGATGGATCATGTGGCCAAGCAAATGACTGCACAAGAATTATTAAGACATAATGTCCCACCATAGCATTACACTCTAAGGTCCCCGATATTAATACCCCATAATAATAACTTCATGACTCATTCTCAGGTTTCTTGTCCTCCCAAGTCTTCCTCATTTCATTATACTACGGTGTTCTCCTATGGCCCATATAGGTGAAGTGTTGTGCAGTCGACGTTCGCACAACACCATCAGAGAATCACATAAAAAGATATCATTGCCAATTCATCCTATGCCCTCAGGAACATACGGGAACTACTCACAACGTGCAAACATGATCATATTCAGTGGCATAAGTGGTACAACACAATCTGAAAATATAACTTCACCACCAAATAATGACAAGAGCTCAATCATAAACATGAATAGTAGCACAAAACAAGTATCTAGGGTATAGCAACTCTCAAACTATGAGGGGAACGGAGTGGATCACGGAGATGATGATGGAGATGGTGCTGGTCTTGGTGATGGTGATGATGGAGAGGCCTCCTCCCACGCCAAGGAGGAGAGGTGATGACGGTGACGATGATTTCCCCCTTCTCCGGAGCTCCGGAGCAGCAGGATCTGACCCCCCTCGGAGGGAATCAGGAGTTTCGTCGCCGCCGTGGCCTCGGATGGTCTGGGGGAAAATTAGGGCGTAGGTTTTCGGAGGAGACGGAGGTCGTGGTAAAAAGCCACAGGCGAGGAAGTGCCCGAGGCTCCACTTAGTGGGCCCCACGCGGCCAAGGAATCTGGCCGCGTGGGCCCCCTCTTTTGGGCCTCGTGGCTCTTCCCTCTTCGATCTTTTGCCCCCTCTGGTTCTCCTGATGTAAAAACAATTGTCTAACTTTCCTTTTTCCATTTGGGTTCCTGTAGCTCTTGAAACAATAAAAACAAGAAAAAGGGGGGTTTTCTGCCTCCCAGATATTAAATACCAAAAATAGGGACTTTGTATGAAAGTCCCCAAAATCATCTAAAACATGTAAAACATTGATATAATAGTTCCAATAACATTCCAATATGATGATATAAGTTGTATAAATGATGACATAAAATGCACGTATCATATGTAGACCATGTTTTTCACTTGAGTCGTTAGTATATGACATATGAAGACTATGTGCGTCGGTTTTTCAATTTTTCGATAATTTTTTAATTTATTATGCTTATTTCAAATTCGGTCAAACCTAAGTTTGACCAACATTTAAACAAGTTTTTGACATCAAAATGAAAAACTATGCATGGATCCTTCTTAGTTACTCCAAAATGAAGCTTTTGTGAGGTTTTTAAAAATTTCATGTTGCAATTTCAAAACCACTTCTCTTCAACCTTAGACCTCATCGTTTGAGTTTTGCGATATCAAATGATATCACATGAGATACATGCCCTTCCCATTTTGAATGTATGTAGACCATGTTTTTCAACTTGACATCAGACGACTATGTGCGCAGGATTTTCCTTTTTTTGATTTTTTTGAATATTTGAAGCTCATTTCAAATTTCGGTCAAAATTTGAAGCACAAGTTTAAAACATGAAATTTGAAAAACAAAGCCTCGATCCTTCTTAGTCACTTCAAAATAAAACTTGGACACTTTATCAAACTTTTCAAAACCCCGTTGAGTGCCTCCAAACCCCGTTTGAACAATGACCGTCGAACTAACCCTAGCGCTGAACTGCAGCCGTCCGATCGTTCCTCTAGAAGGAATCTGCAGGCAGACTCGGGGCGATCCGCGCGCGTAGGACAAGGGCTGTACCCGCTGACGAGTGGACCACGACGTACCCAATTGGGGATTTTGGCTGTAACCAAATGGGGATTTTGGCAAAAATGGTGGACTCGCTGAAAAATGTGTTTCAAATGAGCTCCAAAGGTAGGGTAAACGGCCTCATTTCTAAGCAAAAATGGTGGACTCGCTGAAAAATGTGTTTCAAATGAGCTCCAAAGGTAGGGTAAACGGCCCCATTTCTAAGCAAAAATGGTGGACTGGCTGAAAAATGTGTTTCAACTTTCAAATGAGCTCCAAAGGTAGGTGATGCTCACGGGTGTGAGGAGTTGGAAGACCCCAAGAGGCAGGTGTGATGAGCGTACTAGCAAGTTTCACTCAGTTATGAAACCAAGGTTATCGAACCAGTAGGAGATGAAGAACACAACGAAGGTCTCCCCGGCGCCAGAAAAGTGCTTGGCGTGGAAGGGAGGTGGAATCTGCACAACACAATCAGGGAACTTTGCTCCAACTCAACAGTGAGGTTGTCAATCTCACCGGCTTGCTGTAACAAAGGATTAAACATATGGTGTGGAAAATGATGTTTGCAGAGAATGAAAGAAAGCAGTTTGCAGTAGGTTGTATTATCAGTTTAAAGAAAAGGACCGGGGTCCACAGTTCACTAGTGGTGTCTCTCTATAAATAATAATAGCATACATGCGGGTAAACAAATTACAGTTGGGCAATTGACAGAATGAAGAACTGCATAATGATGCATATACTATAGTCATGATGTCTAGTATGAGATTCATTTGGGCATTACAACAATATACATAGACCGTTCCAACCGCATCTATGACTAATAATCCACCTTCCGGTTAGCGTCCGCACCACTTTCAGTATTAAGTTGCAAGCAACAGATTATTGCATTAGGTGAAGTGTGTAATGTAAGTAATACAATTATCCTTAGACAAAGCACTGCTGTTTTATCCCTAGTAGCAACAGTACATCTACAATCTTAGAGGTTGCTGTCACTCCCCCAGATTAAATAGAGACATGAACCCACTATCGAGCATAAATACTCCCTCTTGGAGTCACAAGCATCTACTTGGCCAGAGCATCTACTAGCAACGGAGAGCATGCAAGATCATAAACAACACACAACATGATATATTATGAAGAAAATGACATAGTATTCAATATCCATCGGATCCCAGCAAACACAACATGTAGCATTACATAAAGATGATCTTGATCATGATAGGCAGCTCACAAGATCTAAACATGATGGCACAAAATGAGAAGAAAACCATCTAGCTACTGCTATGGACCCGTAGTCCAAGGATGAACTACTCACGCATCAGTCCGGAGTCGGGCATGGTGATGTAGAGCCCTCCGGTGATGATTCCCCTCTCCGTAAAGGTTTCTGGAAAAGTGTTCTGGCTGTTTAGGTTTTCACGTCGGGGGGTATTTGTAGGCGAAAGGGCGAAGGCGGTGGAGGCCCGAGGGCCCCACACCTGGTGCTCGCGCGGTTGGGGGTCTGGCCGCGCCAGCCTATGGTGTGGGCGCCCCTCGGCCCCACTCCTTCTCGTATTCGGTGTTCTGGAAGCTCCCGAGAAAAATAGGCACTTTGGGTTTTGTTTCGTCCAATTCCGAGAATATTTCCTTAACAGGTTTTCTGAAACCAAAAACAGCAGAAAACAGGGAACTGGCACTGTGGCATCTTGTTAATATGTTAGTCCCAGAAAATGCATAAAACCATATAAAATGTATACAAAACATGTAGGCAATTGGTATAATATAAGCATGGAACATAAGAAATTATAGATACGTTTGAGACGTATCAGTAGGGTAGACGGCCCCATTTCTAAGCAAAAATGGTGGACTCGCTGAAAAATGTGTTTCAAATGATTTCCAAAGGTAGGGTAAACGGCCCCATTTCTAAGCAAAAATGGTGGACTCGCTGAAAAATGTTTCAAATGAGCTCCAAAGGTAGGGTAAACGGCCCCATTCTAAGAAAAATTTGCAAACTGAAGTGGATTTTGGCACACCAAATGGGGATTTACACACACAATTGGAAACGTCAAGCAAAAGGCCTTGCCAAATTTCATGGTAGTACAAAATGGACTTGCCCTTGCCAAATTATAAAATAGACCAACAACTAATAACTAAATTGGCACTTGCCCTTAATAAAGCAACTAATAACTAAAATGGACTACCACTCGTCCTCGTCATCGGAAACCTCCACCGACTCGGCCTTGCCCTTGTCGCTGCCCTTGCCCTCGGCATCGACCTCTTCTGGGGCGTTGTTGTTCGACGGCGACCACATGTCCTCCTTCTTCCCCTTGCTCTCCGAGTAGATCTTGAGCCGTTGCTGCTCGGCGGCGGAATGCTTGGCCAGGTCCATGGCTTTCTGGTCGGCCATGGCCCAAGCCAAACCCGGGTCCAGGACCTCCGTGACCTCCTCCTTCCAGGCCATGGTCCAGTCCATACCCTGGTCATCCTCGTCGTCCTCGTCGGACAGATCGATGAAGGGAATGGGATCGGGAGCAATGGCCCTGCCCCTGCCCCTGCCCCTTGGAGACTCCCCGTCCCATGCCGCTTCCCTCGCTCGCCTCCTGCTCGAACTTGGAGGAGTACGCGCACGCCCACGCCCACGCCCACTCCCCATGCCGCTTCCCTCGCTGGCCTCAAGAAACCAAGGATAGGGGACGTGGCGGCGGCGGTTCGAGCTGGGAATGGAGCTGCCATCACCACAAGGCATGGAGAGATACGGGACTGGGCGAAAGTGTCTAGGAGAGGAAGAGGGGATTTGTGAGCGCAATGGGCAAGAAGATGGCTCCTTTTTATGTTAGGAGCGGTCTGGACGGCGTCGCGGTCTAGACGGCAGTAATCGCGACTGGGTATTGATTCGGCTCCAGACTACTCATCTTGCAGCAGGATAGAGTAGGCAAAATAGACGCGAGGACGGCGGAGCAGATGCGCGTCCGGGCCGGCAGTGTAGGCGGCGAGGCAGCTTTTTGCCGGCCAGGGGGGCACGCCATTGAAG
Source organism: Poa annua (assembly GCA_026929855.1). Lineage (NCBI taxonomy): Eukaryota > Viridiplantae > Streptophyta > Magnoliopsida > Poales > Poaceae > Poa > Poa annua. The sequence continues at coordinate 46,721,344 of CM049434.1, forward strand.
GCGCGGCGAGCACAGCTGGAATGGCATGGACGCGCACGTACGGCCGCATGCATGCAAGTGGGACGGGGTGCATGCACTTCGCTGGGCCCACATCTAAGGTCAAAGGGCCGACCCCACTAGCCCACCCCAGGAAATCTCAACCGAGCCGCGCTAGGCCGACCCCACCAGTCAGGCCAAGTGACGGTTGACCAGAGGGCAACAGAGCGTTTGGTTGAATTGCGAGCCAGCCAGGGCACGGACGAGAGAAACTACGCGGGTATGGCACAAACGGATAAACTAGAGACAACCAGGGCACAGAAGCAATTGTCCCTATTTCTGAAGATCAGAAACCCGCGAAAAACACCAGGAAGCTCTTATTTTGCCAAATGCCGGAGGGAGCCAAAAGGGGAGACCGAGGAGGGCCACCATGGGCCCATACCATATGGTGGCGCGGCCCCATTGCTGCCGCGCCACCACGTGGTGTGGAGCCCCTGGCCCACCTCTGGTGGCGCCCCTTCGCGTACTTCATCCCCCGAAACCCTAAGACACGGGGCATCGTCGAGAAAATATTTCGCCGCCTCCACGAGGCGGAAAACACCACAGAGAGAAAAGCTCTCCGTCAGGGAGAAATCTGCCGGGGAAATTCCTTCCCGAAGGGGGGAAATCATCGCCATCGTCATCGTCATCGAGCTGAACTTCATTGGGATCATCATCATCATCTCCACCGCCGACACCTGTCATCTCCGCTGCTCCACTCCGTTCGCGCTGTAACATCTAGGGTTGAATCTTGTCTATTTCATAGGGGAAACTTTCCCGGTGTTAATTACTTTTGTGGTTGATGCTATTGAGTGAAACCGTTGAATTAAGGTTTATGTCCAGATTGTTATTCATCATTATATCACCTCTGATCATGATCCATATGATGTCTTGTGAGTAGTTCGTTTAGTTCTTAATGACATGAGAGAAGTATAGATGTTAGTAGTGAACTATGTTGAGTAATATTTAATGGTTTGATATTTAAGTTGTGGTGCTATTCTTCTAGTGGTGTCATGTGAACATCGACTACATGACACTTCACCTTTATGGGCCTAGGGCAATGCATTGTGTATTCGAATGTTAATTGTGGGGTTGCCGGAGTGACAGAAACCTAAACCCCCGTTGGTATCTCGATGCATGAGGGATAGCAGGATCTCAGACATTAAGGCTGTGTTTAGATTTATCTTAATTACTCTCTTATATTTGCAGATGCTTGCAATAGGTATAATCACAAGTGTGTATTAGTTCAAGTAAGGGCGGTGCATTAGCATAGATTCACCCACACAACACTTATCAAAACAATCTAAAGAATAGAACCATGGGTAGTCACCGCGCCCTCCCAGCGATTTGGAGCTCCTGGCCGTCCGATCTTCACCGCGGTGCGATCTCAGCCGTCCATTCGCGGGTTGACTTCGTCGCCCAGTTTTTCGGCCCACCGGTCAGCCTCTATGCGGGTCGGGTTTCTTGTCTAACTCGACGTGCGCACGATCGAGCCAATCCCCACCTGCGCGGTCCCGACCCGATCCCCTCGCGTGCGTCTCCTCCCCAATCACATTCCGCCCGTGCGTGGGAAACCCTAGCCTCTCCTTCTCCCATCGCCGCCGCCGCCGCACCCAATCCCCCCGCGCCTCTCCTTCTCCCATCGCCGCCGCCGTTCTTCGCCTCCACTGTCCGGCTCTCCAACCCTCATGCGCGACGGCTTGGCCCGCAGAGCTGCGACCGGCAGGCTGCGCTACTCTCCCGCTTGCCTCAAGCTGCTAGAGCTCAACGTCCGGCATGTGTCGAGGAAGACGATGGCCCTGCCATGGCGCGGGAGGGGTGAGGAGGCTAGGGTTGGGGAAGAGAAGGCGTGAGGAGATCAAGTCACGGCGGAGCTCACCAGCCACTCATCCAGGCGACGACATGGCGCGGTGAGAAGAAACACAAACTTGGCGACATCTCACCTCGCGCCGCCAGATTAGCCGCTGGTGTGTCTCTCTGCTCCACCTCCGCTCTCTCTCTTTCCTCTCTCACATCATCTCGCTCTCTCTCTCTCAGCCGCTGGCGGCAACAACGACGCAGAGGCTGCTAGCGTGAGAGAGTCGCCGCCGATTCGCCTCTGCCAGCGCTACCCTTTTCCACCCGCTGTGCTCCACGACGACGAGCTCGATCTGCAGCATTGAAGAGGCCAACAGTGTGAGCTTTTTATTCCTTGATTGGATTTTTTGGCACAGTTTTCTCTAGATATTGAGACTATTTTATCTTTGTTCATTTCTTGCTGCGTTCAGTTGTTGTTTGGGTGATTCGTGCCTACCAGTGAGAGTGTGGGATGAATAAAAAAGGAGGCATATATGGAGATGGAAAGGAGAAGAATGCCAACGGAAGATGCAAGATTCCAGGTTGTTGACTAGACCCAGCTTATTTATCTTCGACGGAGCTCCATGCCGGATGATTGGATGGTGTATGCATTGTTGTTGTGTTTGATTGGAATTCATCTTTCGCTGTCAGATTCATATGATAGCATAACATGTGATTAGCTGATTAAGCAACATTGTTTTTATTCTAATACATGATGCAATAGTACATAACTCATTTGTATTACAGGTTTCTGGAAATGCAATTCTTGAGAACTCATAAATTTGTTTTATTGATTGTTCATCTGATATTGTTTTGCTGTGACCGTGTGAGGGATCGGCACAATTAATTGGTGGTTGTCAATTTGATTTTTGTACAAGACCGGAAGTTTTGGGTTAATGCTAACATTTATCGTTTTTAGGTTTGAACCATTCTTGATGATGCGCTTATTTTAGTTCTGAAGATAGCAAGAATGAGTGCTCAATTGGCTGCTTCAGGTACATTTATGTGGTCAATTATAATAGAATTAAGTAATCTAGGAGACAAATTCTGAATTTAACAAGGTTGCACTAACATGCACATTCGGTTATTGTGTCTATGTTAGCTCGAAGGGAAATGACTTGATCTATTGGGCTTCCCTCCCTTGGCCCCCGATATGTCAGCGAGGTTTGTCTTGGCAGCGTGTTTCTGTTTGTTTAAAGTATGTGTTGCTGATGTAAGATAGATGGTTCCAAGTCTAAGGTGAAAATAAATCTTCCCTTTATTCCTTATTTATGTTCAATATTGTTACTTAATTCAGTTATGTTAGGATTCGTGTGGAGCTCACAACCAGTACATTAGATACTCTATCTATTGTATTATTTGAAGTTCCAACTTGCAAATCAGCCTATGCCTTTGCATAAACAGAACAAATATATTGGTTTTATTATTGTGCTTTCTTTGGAACTGAAAAGTAGCGAGCATTTTTGTATCTTATTAACTTATGCCAACCAGCCATGTATTCAGGTGCAACCACTGGAAGCTACCGACAAAGAAGAGCATGGGCCGCCGCCGGAAAATCGCAAATGAGGGCGATGCTGGGCCACTGTACTGACAGAGGGCGAGAGCTGTCGTCAGTTCATTGTGCCTTGCATGTCACAACATGGCGGCTTTGAGGAGGAGCATGTGGAAAGCAGGACTCAAAGTCTTTAGTCGTATGCCATCCTTGGGTCTTGGGATCGAGAAGCGTTTCTGCACCACAGGTATACGAAATGCTTCTGTTGTTCTCCCTACCTTGTTCCTCCATGTTCGATGTTATATTAATCCATGTAATATTGTGCCATGATTATTTTATAATTTTGCTTTAATCTGCAATTTATATTCATTGAACGTAGGTTTGCTTGCATTAGGTTCAGAAATTTGGTTTTTGCTTGTGTCATGCACACATTTGTATTTGCTCTCTATTAGTTCACCTATATTTGTAAGTTCTGATGATTATTCCTTATAAAGACCGCATGTTTATTTACATTTCAGGACATTGTCTTGAGGACAGATGAAAAGAGTGTCTAGCATGAGTTGTAGCTTTGACTTTCCATGTAAGGATTTTCTTAATTACTTATACATATATAATCTAATGGAGATAGGATAATGTGCTTGTGGAATTGATATGTATGGTTTAGCTTTCAAACTTTCTGTAGACCTGAGCTAGAGGATTTTATTTATTTCTGCACCTAAGAAGTAAGAATTCTATTACAAACTAGGTCCCACATATGGATCTGCGCTGCAACTAATTGGGATTTTTTTCAATTCCTCTAGATATTCTAGGCATTTTATGTTTAACTTTGTCTTTATCAATGCAATTATCTTTTCATCTTTCGAATTAGGCATAGTCGTACCAATTCGGGTTGTGCCGTCATTCTGGTGTTGTTGTTTCTGTTTAGCACATCCATAATTTTTTTGCTGCTTGCAAGGGTATTCAAGTTGTTTGTCATTTCTACCTTTTGACATTGCAAGACCATCAGATGATTGATGCCACTGATTTTATTATTACGACTGAAACCTTTCAGGATAATCATGTGTCCTTTAATTCTTGGGTCGGAGTTACTTATATTCAGTATCAATTATTTTTGGAGCTGCGAAGAACATCTGCGATTCATGTCACGAGAGGAAAGACGAAGATATTACATATTGTTGTGTATAATATGTACAAGGTAGACATGGTTTAAGTGAATCGCTCGAGCTATTTTTCCTTAAATACCATGATACAACAGTCTTAGGTTTTGCCCCTGCATTACATTTCAGTCGCTTGAAATATTGTTTCACTTTGTGTTTCATAACAGAAGTACATGCCACCCCTTTTAATTATCGATTTGGGTATTTGCATGACAAATAATTAGTCGATTATGGTTGATCCATCAACTGGTAATTCCACCTACCAGTTGACGGATGAACCATACTCGATTTGGTTGCATGACACATAATTACACTGTGTAGGAGCTTGCCTAAAAGAAATGAAAATCCACACCATTTGCTTTCTAAGATTGTAAGTTTGCCTTTTGGATTGATCTAAACAGTTGAACGTCATTTAAGGTACTGTGGCGCATACTAATATTGTGCCATGTTACTCCTCTGCAGGATCCCCCTATAATTGCTTAAAAGATATCATGTATGCAATCAGACTTCTCAAGAATACTTCTCTTTGCCATTTGTGTTTATTTTGACTAATGAGTTGATGCTTGCCCGTGCCTAATACTATATTTAGTACTAGATCAGTTACTTTCTCTGTCATGAAGAATAGCTTAGGCGGTAAATGCATTGAGCCAGTACAAATAGTTACATGCATTGTGTGAATTAAATTTAAGCTGATGGTAAATATAAAAAAATTGGATGTATTTTTTGTTTTCGTTTTGACATGTACTACATGATCAAAATATTTTTAGCTTGAGTAGTGTTCTCTTTACAGTTTACATAGATTTTCCTTATGTTTTCCATGTTAAGAGAAACACAACTGGTGTATTGATGTGGTATTTCGTGTAAGGGTTAACCTTGCTAAATTAAGATCACCCCGAAAGTAGCTCTAACAAAAATGAAACATTTTAATTCGTAATACTGTGACAGTCAACCAAGTTTTCTATGCCATTTGTTGTTTGCGTGCTCTACCATTGAGGTAGTGGCCTGGCTGAATCTTATTTTGCTTTTCCAGGACTGTGTGATTTTATTGATATAAGTTGCAAGTGAATGTTCTTTCTGTGTTTACGTACCCTGCACTGTGATAGTGTTGCTCTCTTTCGTAGTTGCCCTGTAAATAGGAACTACGTGTACACTATGACGACACTCATATGCATCTTTTTTAGTTGTTGCTAATGAAGGTCCACCTGTATTTATTTTTGGTTTCTGCATCTCCAGATTGGTAATCATCTCCCCATTACAATTTTCATGTTTTTGCCTCCATTTGCATTCCAACACGTCACGAAGAATATCTTTAACCCACTAATACTCCTGCAACTGCAACTGCTAAGTTAATTAACCAATTTTTGTTTTTTGTAGAATGATCACCAAATATTATTAATACAATGAAGGTGCCAATGCATTGGAGCACAATTTTTTCTGCATCCTCATGGTGTTTGTTAAGGGGAGTTTATTATTATATATGGTTGAACAGGTCAATTGCGATGTCAGGTTTTCTTCTTATTTCTAGATATTTTTAGACATATTAGGAAGTGAATATGTAGTGGCATTTCCTTTAATTGGGATATTCCACTCTTCCTATACAATAGCATCATGGGAGCCACCTTTTTCCTTCAGATATTGTGTTAGTTCATCGTGGAGTCGGGTCTAAAATTGTTGTGCCGCATTATCACCTTTCTAAGTCTAGAGAACCTAATCTCCATTGCAATTAATTCTCTCTAATTTCTTCGTTGTGCTCTGATGCACGCGATCATTGTCTTCTGCAGAAAGAAATGTGTTTTGTTTTGAAAGTCGTGCTAGGTGGACATGCTTAGAGTTTTTTTTTTGATTGTGCAGTTGCTGGATTGGTAGGTTGGTGGTAATCTTTAGACTCTGCAGTTTCTAAATTGCTAGGTTAATGGAATTGACGCCATCATCTTTAGCTTGGCCTTTTCTGTAATAGTTAATTAATAACATTCAGTGATGTGGTGGTCAACAACAGTGCATCATAACATTAAGTTTGCTAATTAATATCTTTGTATAGTTTTAGTGTATTCAAAGGAAACTCACCTTTATTTGTAAATGACCGGAGATAAGTTAATTCATGTGTATTGTAAGTAAACACATATTCCATGACTTCTTTCTTAGATGTACATAGTGTTTGGATGTTGTAATGGTATAATGTTTTCTTCTACATGTAGTTTTCTTGCACGTATATATAATTCCGGGTTTAAGGGATGCTTGATTTAGTTCATGATGGTTACATTCATGCATTATGTTTTAAAGATTTTGAGACATTAGGAAATGTAGTGCTAAATCCTTTAATTTGGATATCCCACTCTGCTTAAACAATAAGCATATGGGCACATTTTTTCTTCTGATATTGTGTTAGTTAATGGAGGAGTCAGGTCTGAAAATATTGAGCTGCATTAGTACCTTTCTAAAGATGTCTAGAGAACCTATTCTTACATTGTAATTTAATTCTCCCAAATTTTCTTAATTGTGCTCGGATGCAAACGATAATTACCTTCTGCAGCGACAACAAAGACCTTAATATTTCATTTGTGCAGAAGGCTCCCGCATTCCCCATCCCAAACTAAGGCTCCAAAGGTACTTACACTTCCTGTCCAGATGTGCATGTCTATTGTGCCATGCTCATGTTATTTGTGTAGATTTTAGTGGTAATACATATAAGTACAGTCCGAGCTATATTTAGGTTTAGCTTTCCTCATGTATATATTAGCAAAATATATGAGGTATGCATGGAGCTTCGACCATATAATAAATGTCCATAACATATGAAAAGCATATAAGTGATATGGAAAGCATGAAAGCGGACATAAGAAAGATAGCATATGTTCCTAGCTTTATTATTTTAGAGGCCCTCTCTTTTCCAGATTTAGTTCATGGTTAGTTGCAACAAACATTTAGTTATCCTTATCTATACTCTTTGTATCTTCCTTTAATTCATTGCATTGTTCCTCGGGCTGAGACATAGTCCAAGAAGAAAACCCAATTTATCATCTTTGTTGGTGTTCGAGTCAGATAACTATCTCAGCTGCACCTTTCATCTTTTGTTGTTTCAAGTTCAAGTCGATAACATCCTCTGATTCCCACTTGGATCTAGATTTTTTGCTTCAATGGTTATGGGATCTCTCATGGTATTGGGATGTGTAGATGGTTTGCATAGGAGTGGTACAAGAGGTTGGTGTGCAAGAGGTACCTCCCGTATATTACAAGTACATTTCATGTCACTCAGATTATTTCTTTCAACTCTACAAGAGGTGGGTCTACAAGAGGTGGGTGTGCGTAAACAATGCATGTATTGGAATGTGGCCTTTTTAGTTTCACTCGAGTTCTTGGTTTGTGTAGGGGCTGATCGTAATGATGGATAGACAATCATGCAAGCTATTTTCCTTGAAGTTGATTCCCACTTGGATCTAGATTTTTTGTTTGACCTTCCAGTTAGGTACTTTGAAGGGTCGGGGCTTCTTTACGTATTTCTTCTACGTGCACCATATACATCAGGTTTTGTTAGTTTAAGCCACTGCTTTTCATTTCATTGTATATGATGCATTCCTTTTGTTTAACTTATCTCTGTCCATTCTTCTCAAATGCCTACTGAGAATTATTCCAAATTGGTCACCCTTTCGACACTCAAGCACATGGCTCACGATTTTCTGAAGATCAGTTAAATCTGAAACATACTAATCACAATAGGGCAATGAATATTTTGTGCAGACTGTGTGTAACTCTTATACCATCATGCATATTATGTTCTTGCCATTTTCGCACGCAACCAGATTTTGATTCTGCTACTGTATAAATTTACTCTAAATTGTTAACTATAATGGTATTAACTATAATTCTCTACCGGCGACAAATCTATGGAGATGGAAAGGAGAAGACCGCCAACGGAAGATGCAAGATTCCAGGTAGTTGACTAGACCCAGCTTATTTATCTTCGATGGAGAGCTCCTCCATGCCAGATGATTGGATGGTACAAGAGTAAACAGGAGCAAACAAAATTATGAAGAAGCAGCATTACGTTTGAGCATTGCAACAAAATCAGCGTTTGAGCATTGCAACAAAATCAGCCTTTAACGGCAACTGAAGATTGCCGACCCGATACTTAGCCCGCCTGAATCTACGGTGACGGCGAATGGCCATCCTCATCCGTCGATTAGCTCGGGCCTTGAATGCAGGAGTATAAGGAGTAGCCGGAACTAAAACAGGGAACAATAGTTAGGACATAATAAAAGCAAACAAAAGAAACTAAGGTAAACAGAATGCATACCTCGCGACAAATAATCGAAGGGCGAACCCAAAGGAAAAAGCGGCACAGGCATATGTGCTTCAGCATCAGATAAATCACCGTCGCCGTCACCATCTGACGACGAATTCGATTCATGATGTACACGTGACGGCCCAGCATCCGTAGCATGAACACCACGAAGACGGAAAGCCGAGCCCAATGCAGAAGACGATTCAGGCGGCAAGGGAACCCACGGAGTGAATCCAGGACGCCCTGACATAAACCCAGTAGCAGGTCTCGCAGAATTAAAAGCAGCATCAGGATCAGCCGTCGACGAAGAACCACCGGCGCCAACAGGAGGGACGAACCCGGAATCATCATCAGAAGAATCCACGTAATGCATAGACGGTCCCATAGAAAAAAAATCAAGCATTGCAGGCCCAACAGAACCTGCAAAATACGAAGGTTCAGAGAAACGTAACAGAAATAAGAACGACCGTACGGAAACAAAATTCGGAAAGAAAAAGCCCTCACCCTGATTAGCAGGATCAGTGGTAAGAAACGTAGAGCCACCAGGGTCATCGTCATCTGCATGCATAGGACGCTTGCCACGACGGATCTCCCTCCGGCGCGCGGCATCAGCCATAGCAGAATCTGAAGGTAACGCTGTAGCAGGCGACAACATGGGAGCAGTAAACACAGGAGGATCTGCCTCCATAGGATCGGGGACAGACATATCACGCAATCCATGACGTCGGTGAGGAACAGAAGAATGGGAAACAGGCGTCAAATCTGATAGAGCTGAGGCCTCAACCGTAGGATACACAGACTGAGAATCCGCGGGAAATTCATCCAGCAAAAGTCTGCTTCCGCGGGGACGGCGCTGACGCGGCAGACCAGACGAAGCCGATGAAGAGGCCTCGCCGGAAGCACGCACCGATCCACGCCGCCGACGGGCCGGCGGCGAAGCCGCCGCCACGGGCGGCACGTCCGGCGAATTAAAGGGAACGCGGCCGGCACCACCTCGAGGACCAGCTCCACGTCGAGAACCACGTCGAGAAGAGGCAGAACGTGGAGGCATCTCTCGTGGATGGAAAAAAGCAGGGAAAGACGGAAGATCTAAAACAAATCGGAACAGAAAATCGTAAGAATTAAGAAACTTCAATCAGAAGAAGGATGAATCAACAATTAGATAGGTAGATAAAGAACCGAGAAGAGGTACATACGGGTAGGAAGCGAAATCGATGGCCGGCAATCGACTGGAAAGAAATCCCCTTCGAGAACGACCGTTCGTAGGAGAGAACAGCGATAATCTGGGCAGAAACAAAGAGGAGATAGAAAGAAGGGAGAAGACGGCGGCAGAAGACCAAAGGAAACGACCGCTTAGGAAGCTAGGCAGAGACACCTATGTGTACATCGATCGCAGGTGTCAACGGGAAGCGTCTCTCCGCGTGGATCCAGGCTACCAAACGGAGGGAGGATGGCACGGTCCATGTACTGTAGTATTACTGTAGCAGTCTACAGTGCTGCGTGGGCCCAGGACGAAGGAGGTTGCGTCAAAACGTTTGGCTTTCATATATAGTTAGATGCACGGTTGTTATGTTTGATTGGAATTTATCTTTCGACGTCAGATTCATATGATAGCACAGCATGTGATTAGCTGATTAAGCAACATTGTTTTTTATTCTAATACATGATGCAATAGTAGAGAATTCGTTTGTATTATAGGTTCCTGGAAATGCAATTGTTGAGAACTCACAAATTGTCCGCTTGAAATGCTTACTATCTGTCGAGCTGAGAGCCATTGCAGTTGCTTTTTACTGTACAGGTCAAGTACCTTGAAAATGAAAACGAGCTGCTGGAGAGTAACGAAAGGATATGAAAGAAAACATGGAGATGCTGCTTTAGTCAAGGGAGGCATTCATGAAAGATTATGAGGCATGTGCCACCCTCTGTATTTTCCCCTTCATTTAGGCTATTGTAACTACTTAATTATTACTGCCAATTCGAATTTGTTCCATTGTCTTCTCTCAGAAGTAAACTCTTGTGAAATTTATGTGTCGGTAATTGTCACATATTTATGTGAGTCGATTACTTGCCCTTGAGTCATGACTCATCTCACCATCTTTATTTGTTCCCATGTCTTCTTTCTCAGATTGGTTTTTATATTATGGAATCTTCATCTAGACAAAATGGATGAGGTATGAAAATAATTTCTTACCTTTCGTTCACTTTCATAGCCTGTTAGTTCTTCAAATTTCTTAATTTTTTGTGTAGAATATATGGAAATTGATGTGAGAGTTACTTGGGAGAAATGGTTTTGCTTTTCTGGAGCCTGTGAACAAATTTGTTGAGATTAAGCATGCCTAACAATCCACTGACTTCCATCACGGACTTCCTGGGAGCTTACATCTTGGTAGAAGCATGAATGGGAAACCTTGGCTGACATCTGTGCCCAATACTTTTCCAACTTCATCACGTGTAGCTACTTGATGATCGCCTTTCTGTCTGATGTTACCCTCAGCTTTTGCTGACTTGTGAACCTGGGTTCTGGAGGCCAGCAGCGTCTGGAAATGATCTGGCTTTTGCTCACTTTTAGGTAAGGAAATGGCCTATTCGTGGAGATCGGAGATGATTCTGGGCTCTCCCACTGGACACACTTCTGCAGAATCGTGGCGTGCACCGTGCCACTGTATGTGTGTGATTTTTTTTTGGAAACCACTGACCGGTTGAGTTAGGCTCCAGCCTGTGGATATTGCGTGCGATCAGGGTTCTAATTGGAAATAGAAACCATTGTTAGACTGCTGTGTTTATATCTTGGAGAAAAAAGACAGAATTGGGGAGAGGGAGGTCGATTTTCCTGCAGAAACAAAAATGCAGTTAGTTCTGGCTGAGTTATTATTTTTTGTTTCCTTTGACAGTTTGACCGAGTTTATCCTGATCTGTTCACTGTGTCCTTCAGTGTCCTTATTTGACACTCGAATTAAACAGGTGGCCAGGTGGGCACTGTTTGGTTACACCATGGCCTATTATTTACTCCATGGCTTAAAAGAACCTGTCTATTTACCACTGGTCCCATGTATGTATGTGTACTGTGAACTATTATGCAGTTGTGGTGTTATTTTATTATGATTTGAACTTCTAAATGAATGCTCCTATGTTTCGCAGGCTCTGTCGTTTAGCAATTCTTTGGCCTGTTGATTAACTGTAGATGCTTCTACCCATTTATTAGTATATATATTGCTTCTTCTTCATGAAAACATCACTTGTTTTTGTTTTTGTTTTAGGTCTATGTATTGAGAATTGTGCTGCCATATATACATGGAGTAATGTGACCTCTTTCTCTATAGAAGGTGTTATTTCATGGCCTTCAACCGGTGTATTATGGAAATTGTTATGTACTTTATTCCTTGGGTCGTTTGAATTGTAAAATGGTATACATATCAATCTACTCGGTCTAATTTTATGTTAAGGTAATTTCACTTTCCTGTTTGAGTTCTGTTGAAAGAAGAGTGAGATCACTCATAGACTTGCACTAATCGTATCTCTGATTCCATATTTAATGTGTGGATCGCCCATCTATCCTTTTTCTGAACTATTCTCATTTGATGATGCATAGCTATGTCCCTAGAATGTACCACTGGATAAGCAAAAGTTATATTAGATTATATATTGTTTTATTGATAACCATGATTCCATATGTGAGTGTTTGCTTTTGGCCATATAGGTTTGTGATCACGCGTTGTTTGCAGGATCGTTAGCTCATTGTCGCCGTCTGCAAGCAGGAGATGCCTAGCCCCAAACTCCATGACTCCATGATCAATTTGACTGAAGATATTTATTTATTTTTCTATGATTGAATAATATTGTGTAATGTTAGGAGTGAGGATCAGTCAAGGATAATTTAAGATGCATCTTAATGAGATAATCCATTCTTTATAACGAAAATGTATTCATTTGTCACTAAAATTTATGTTTCCTGTCTTCCAAAAAAATCAATTTGTGAAATATGAGCAAACAGAGCGAGGCCCGTCCCTAGAGCCCTAATATGATATTTACATATCCTGATGAGTTTAAGCACAATGTAGCAAGCTGTTATGGGTTGCTTTGGCTTATGCATACTAGCCGTTCGACCATACATGTTAAAAACATGATCAGTTGTCTCCTATTTAATATATTGTGTTGTTTGTTAGGCTATAACAAAGTAGTGATTGATACTTTTCATAGAATCTTTTACTTATCAATTTATATTTATCTTGACCCGACTTGGGCTATTAAGGCTGTGTTTGGGACAGCTCTACTTCATCTAACTCCACTCCATCTATGAACTCCACTCCATCAACTAGCTCCAGAGCACTAAAAAGGTGTTTGGTTCACAAATTAGCTCCATCGAAGGAGATTGTTGTAAAATGTCTAGACTACACGCATATCTTGTTTTCTTAATTACTTTTTTTGCCTACTAATGTGCTACTGCAACATCGTGCTCACGTGAGGAGAATAGCCTTATTTTTTTTATCTTTCGACGAACCTGTCGTGTCAGTATGGAGAGTGGTGGCCATTGTTTTACCATTTATTGTTAAATGCTTATACATCAACCAGTAGCATTTGTTCGCCATGTACAGATCACATAAATACGTCAAGGGATGTACCATCACATTGAGCATAGTTATCGCACAGACTGTCCAATGTACAGCAAATTTGATCAATCGATCCATATGCAGTTACTTCAGATACAGCTGACAATGAGCAGCGGAGATGGAGGGGAAATTAGGGAGGCGATGGGCAAGCGGTGTTTCTTCCGTCGACTTCCTGGTGGACAAAGTGCAGGTAGGTAGACAACAGCGCCGGCGGCCAGCTACTAAGACACGGAGGAGAAGGGGTCAGAGATGAACTGTTGGTGAAAGGTCGTGGCAAGTTCCTGGTACACGGGACGGGAATTTAGGGAGGCGCTGTACCTCGTGCAGGCAGGCGATGAGCACGAGCCGTTTCATCCTGGGACCTCCCGGTGAACACGGCCAGTGCAGATAGGTGGAGTACGGCGGCGTTTGTTCCGGCGGCGTTTCTTCCGGCGGCGAGGTAATGGACACAAATCAGAAGCAAGCAAGGGGAGGGAGAATGGAAGGTGTCCACGGGGTGAAGAGAAGGAGGGGGTACATCACTAGAGAGAGAAAGGGTTCGCCAGAGCTGATGTAGAGGCAAGCAAACTCGACGAATATGTGGTGGCGGCATGACCTAGGTCGTTGGTCGCCACGAGGAGAGAAATCGAGAGGGAAAGGAAGAAAACATTTCGAGCTGGGGTAATGCAGTGGCATTGGTGGGTAAATACCACTCAACCTAATCTGGAGTGAAGCTGGCGAAGCACCTCTTCCGCTTCGGTAAAATGCACTAGCGGACCTCTCCGCTCCACTCCGGCTATTAGGTGGAGTTTATGCGCTTGGGGCAGTTTCAGCTGCTCCCCCGGTTAATTGGTGGAGTGGAGCTGTCCCAAATACACCCTAAATATCATTTTAAACATCGTTTTAAAAGATCATCATTGGTAGAGCAGGAGCTTAAAATTATTTTAAACCTGGGCTATTAAAATTATTTTAAACATCATTTTAAAATGCATACCTATGTGCTGGAGCTTAAAATCTATTTTGCCCTTTTCTTTATCTGGGCTATTAAACATTATTTTAAACATCATTTTAAAATGCTTACCTATGTGTTGGAGCTTAAAATCTATTTTGCCCTTTTCTTTATAATTATCCTTTTCATTGTTTTCATGATGTTGTACAAATATCCAGAACCACCCCGCTCCCCCCTCTTCCTAATCAACATTGGTGTGTCGTTTCGACTAATAGTCCGCTAACAGGGTGTTTCACCCTTTGCCGATTTATTCTTTAGAAACCAGGTGGCGCGCGGCAGGCCGCGCCCCAAATCTAGTAAAAGGTTAATCATCTATATGAAGCGAAATGAACTAATAGGCCTACTAACTAACATTAACTTGGATATGGGCCCTAAATAATCGGGGCCTGTGCAGGCGTACCGGCCCCACCTGCTCAGGGCCGGGCCTGTTTAAGAGTTATAACATTTTAAAAAGCAAACAAAATAGCCACAAGATGGAAATCTCTAGGCATGCATGTGCACCATATTGGAGATCGCTTTTGCTGTTGGAAGGGAACACATTTTAAGTATTGATCACACGCACCAGACGAACCACGAACAATGCTTTTTCGTGTCAACACTGTATACGATAAAGTCTGTGTAGTTATATGACTGAGTCTGTGTAGTTGTACATATAACCTAATTCTGTGTAGTTGTACGTATAAACTGAGTGTAGTTATACGTACAAGCTGAGTGTAGTTGTACGTATAGAAACTAATTGTAATTGTATGTACAACTTAAATCTATATAATTGTTCATATAATCTGAGTCTGTGTATTTTATGCGGATGCTTCATGCAAAAAATATACTTAGGTTCGTACAACGGTGAAGGCTACCTACGTTCAGCGTGACTCGTACAGATGTTAGGTTCGTACAACGGTGAAGGCTACCTACGTTCAGCGTGACTCGTACAGATGTGAGTGTTGCCTTTACTTTGATCAAACCGGGAGGATTCGTCTTTGCTTTTTGATTGCGCGACGGCTGCATACGTCGCGTACGGTCCCCGTACTGCCAGCACGTGGCAACGCCACACTCACTCGCGCGTGAGACTTGCCCTTTGCAAAGGCAAGCCTCTGCCTAGCGATACCCAGTAGGCACCTTTTAGCAATTGGGTAAAAATGTTAACGCAAAGCGAAATGAAAAAAAATCCGTAAATTAGAATCTAACTGATCGGGCCCAATTACGTGGTACAGCCCGCCAGCAGCTGCGGACTGCAAATAGAATTCGGCCCAAGGCAGCGGCCGCCGCCCACCATCCAGGACACGTCGTGAGCTGTCCTAGATACACGGCAACTGCGTTGGGAACGAGATCCTCTCACTTTGGAGCAACTACTGCAGAGGGACGTCCTTGTTTTTGGTCCGTTCGTTCCGCATCTAACGACGATCGATCTAAACTAGAGGCCGCTCTCTCGTTCGCTCAGTGGCCACGGAAATAAGCGGCCCACACGGCCCCGTCTGACGTCGGCAATGGTTCTCGCCTCCCTCCAGTCATGGTCATCGGTCAGCCTCGCTCTCGATTCAGGCTAGGGTTCGCCTCGTCGGCGGGAAGAGAAAGAGCAGCCGCTGCTCTGTCAGGGGCGACGTCGCCTAGCATGGAGGCGGAGCAGCCAGCCGTTGGCGCTCCTTCCAGGGCGTGACGCCGCCAAGCTGCGGAGGCGGCGAAGCCAATCCGCTCCGTGTACGGGCTCGACGCTCTGGAGCCGTCATGACGACATTTGAGCCGTGGACCAAGCATCATCCATGACGCTATAGAGGCCATGAATTGAAGAGCGTCGAGTCTTCTTGGATGGCTGCTGCTTGCCATTCCTTGCTGTCTCGGTGTTTCAGTTTCAGTTGTGCAGAACATCAGAGAAGCAACGCAGCAAGAAAATCAAGCCAAATGCCAAAATTTAGATTGTAATTGATGTGAGTTAGAGTATACACTCCAATGAGTAGTGGGACTGAATGTTAAATTCTGATTGAAATCATGTGATTTCAGTGCACTTGAGTTTATAGTGTGACCAGTGGCGGATCCAGCCGAGAGTGACGCCCCCGGGCCACATTCATATAAACAGTACCAAAACGTCGGTTATAGTGCTGCTACAGGTCGCCGGAAGCCTACGTCGCCGCCGTCGTGCCCCGGGCCATGGCTCCAGCTGCCCGGGGTGTAGATCCGCCCCTGAGTGTGACTGAATGTTATGTTCAGGTTGTATATTTATGTGAAGTGAAAATGTTACAAAATATTGAACGTGAATCAGTTAAGTTCAGTGTACTGTGACCATTGTACTGTTGTGATGTAAGATTGTCAAAAGGGATTGCCTCTTCTTTCAGCAAATACAATGTTTGCTTTGACAGCCGAATGTACAATGAGTATGGCAAAAGGGATTGAACATAACTAAATTAAATAGAAACCAGGACTGAACTTGAACTGATTTAAATGGCCTAGATTGACCCAAATTAGAAGTACTTCACCACAACCAAGTAAAAACGTCATCTCTGATCGGTCCCTGTAATAAAAGAAACTAGTAAGATTTTGTAAACAGTTATGATCTATAAATTGGTAAATTAACTATCTGAGCAAGATTACCATACAGTTCTGCAATGTAAAAATTTCATATGACAACTTACTTAAATCTATGAGATCTCAGACCAAATTGAATGTGCAGGGGATAAGAAACTTACTTATTAAATCATGATCATGGTGCGGTGTGTCAATCTCAATCTCCATCTCAGCCTCTTCCATAAGAAAACAAAATATTTAAGCAAGATCAACCTACTACATGCATGAGAGAAGAATAAAATCAATGAATTTCCAAGTAATCCGAAGGTTGGAGGTCGTACAGAAACAAAGAAGGGCAGACTTACCTGAGACTGATGAGCAAACAGGTTGGAGTTACCCTTCTGATCGAAATTGACGAATAGAGCAACGCCACCCTCGCAGGCTCCAGACGATCTGCTCCTTCTGATTGAGGTCGCGTCAATTTTTTCCTGTCTCTCGCCTTTTTCTTAGGCTGCTCTGTTGCTCTGTTTCGCCTCCCACGCGTTCGTCACACTGGGCCTCGTGGGCTGCTTGCTTCCGTAGCCAACTGAACAAACAAGTGAGCAGCCTGTAGTTTAGGTTGATTGTCGTTGTTGGATGTGGATCGAACGGACCAAAAACAAGGACGTCCCTCTGCAGTTGTTGCTCCAAAGTCAGAGGATCTCGTTCCCTGCGTTGCGCCCCGGACACTGCCTCTTCCGTATCGTTAGGTCTCTTTTGCCCTCCGCCTCTGGCGGCGCTCTCTCATCCAGCCCTAGCTGCTGCTGCTGCGTCTGTTCATCGTGGACAGGAAGGCCCCGTTTTCGATGCTCCTGTACTTCGGGAGGCGGAAGATCTGAGGGGACCCTGTAGGCGCCGCGAGATGGTACGGCTTCTCCCTCTCCGTTCTACCCTGGCCGCCGTTTCTCTCTCTTTCTTCCCCTGCTCGGTTTCTCGAGTTTTTCTTTCGGGTGGCGGCGGCAGAGCCGGATCGGATTTGCCTGGACCGCCGGCGACATGGTTCTCTGTAGGCGCAACGGGAGCGGTCTTTTTATTTTGCGAGCGATTTATTTACTTCGCAGATGTTATTAGCCAATTCTAATCAAAGAGAACTCTTTCTTATGTGGATCTTTGTGTGCAGGATGCTGTGTGTGATCAGTGTGGGGACGCTGGCTACAGAAAACTTTTGGTGCGCTGCAGCAAATGCAATGACGCGGCCAGGCATCGGTATGCTAAAATTCTCCTCCTAGTCCATCGCTATGCCCTCTGTTTTGGTCTCAAAACGCTAGATTAGAGGGTTTTTGCTTCTGATAAATGCATGTATGACTTATTGAGATAACTTGACCGTGCGGCATACTTCACAATCTTGTGGAAAAACGTTTTCTGTGTATTCTCCAATTTATTTATTAAAAAATATACAAAAATCTTGGGGTATTTTGAAAGTATTCCCTATAGTTGATGACACCCTTGCCAAAAATAAATAAATTGATGTGCCTTTTCTCCTCCAAGATGGTCATCTTTTGATCTTTGCCCTTGCAAGTGAAAAAATTATCTCTTTCAACATTTTCCATCGTCTTCTTGTTTCCTTAGCCCGTCATTGATAAACTTCCAAGCTCCAATCCTCCTATTTGAAAAGATTAACCATCTTATTTCCTCCCCGCCACTAGAAGAGTGGACATCAGACCTTGTCGACCAACCTAGCTTCTCCCCTAGCTACAAGCTGGTTTGTGGGAGATCGACTTCATTGTAGTACAACAAGCAACATAGGAACGTCTCACATGTTGTTCTAGCCTAACTATAGTGTCGTTCACATGCACTTGCCACTACAGGCTTGTTAGTGGTATTGCTATTAGTGATGCGAACCATCAAAAAGGTGATGGAGTATCTCTATAAGTCGTGATCTAGATGCGGTTGGGTCTTCCCATCGTCACCTCGAGCATGGTGTGGTTGTTGAAAAGTAGAGCTTATAAGGTCATCCAACTAATTAGGGAAAAAGGGGGAGAAGTTACAACACTTGTGTCCATTTAAATTTAGACTGAAGCGTCAATGCATAGCGTACGGATAAAACATGTTGCGCTGTTATGAGGGGTCATAATTGAATAGACTTAACATAACATGGGAAAAGTTCATTAAGAGAGACCTGAAGGGCTGGAATATCATTAAGGACTAGCCATAGATAGGGGTGTGTTAGCTACCCATGTACTAGAACCATGATTTTGTTTTTGAGATTTTATGGGTTTTAACTCTAGCTTACTCAACTTGTTTGGAAATGAAAGGCTTTGTTGTTGTTGCTTGATGTTTTTACGAAAAAATTAGAGTGATGACCAAAGAGGAGAGGAAAAAATGACAAGGGTACAAGGTCCAATTGGTAAAAAAAAATCATATAGAAATATATATGAAGACATTTGGACAAGACAATGTGGCGGCATCCCATACTAGCTCTAGTATGCGGCCTATTTCCTCTGTCTCAAACAATACATGCAAAATCGTGATATCTCCAAGATTCTATCAATCTTGAAATTAAAATGAGTTCCATCTCTTAATTGTTTACCTCATTGATATGAGACCGTGGCAAGTTTTTAAAACTAGATCCCTTATTAGCATGTTTTCAATGAATTTTTATCTGTTTTAATAAATTATAACCACATTATGATCACTTGGTTGCTATATAATAGTAACTCAGTTACTTGGTTGTTGGATGTTACTCGTTCCTGATATAAGGTTTACATAATAGAGAATTCTATTATGTTCTATTGGTTGATATTTTTTGGAAGTATATGATGAGCTTCCAATCTTCTCCACTATTTCAGTATTTGTTTGTGCATGAAACTTAATACAGTATCTGAGCAGAGGTTTTTGATATCCAGAAAAAATACGTATTTCTATTCACATTTAGATCTTATTGAGCCATACATAAGAGGGAGTGTTGAAATATATGTGGATTTTCCAACCTTCTCATATTGGTTCTAATGGTTGTGGATGAAACTTAATTTATCTCTATGTATTTCTATTCACATTTAGATCTTATTGAGCCATACATAAGAGGAAGTGTTGAAATATATGTGGATTTTCCAACCTTCTCATATTGGTTCTAATGGTTGTGGATGAAACTTAATTTATCTCTCGTTAGAACTGGCAATACTTCTCTAGCTCAAAATAATGTTGTGCTCATAGACATAGATTATTAACTAACAATGTGTTAGTTAATTATAAGTGTCTCAGTGATTAGAAAAAGCTCATTCAAGCAAAATAACATGCTATCTTCTATTGTTTGAGAATACTCATCATGATGAGCTCAGAGTGAAGAAGGATTGATAACTAGATTAAGGGCTAATGGGATAATTGGTCTAAAATTTTGGGTTTAACAGTTAGTGCGAGAACGTAGGTTACTACATGCCTCTATAAAAGAACACACGACTTCGCGAGCATATTGTCACCCATGTTGGGTGTTGCTTCGGGTTTGTACTTGATTTGTGTTTGGTTTGAGGGTAGGTTGGGTTGATTTGCATATTCCCATCCACATAGTTGGTTGAAGGGGTGGATGGGATATCTTATTTTCTGTTTGTTTGGGTGTATATATGAGCAAAGTCTTCTTTTGGTTCATAGGATGTCAGTGGTTAGGGACAATTGATCTTGTGGTTGGTCAAAGCGTGAGGTGGATCTGTTTTTGTTTTAACTTCTTTGATGGAGGTGGTGAAATTACTCCATGTACATGCTATTTGAACAACATAAATTTTAGGAGTTTACAACAAATAAATAATGTCGAGATGGTGAAGTTATTTGTTGCTAACCTTTGATATGGACTAAGACTTGAGATAAGAATGGGCGCTTGTGAAGAACACACTAGCAAGGTCAAGATAAATCATTTGCATGCCTTTGATTGAATTTTTCTAAATACCATTGATCTCCCGCGAGCATCATTGACAGTGAAATTCATCTTTACATAATCTATCCTTTTGCTACTTAAGAAGCATTGATCTCCCACAAGCATCATCAATAGTGATATCCATCACCACATAATCTCTTTGATGAAGTTTATAACAAATTAATTATGCTGAGATGGTGAAGTTATTTGTTGCATTAATAGTAGAAATGTTCGTCTTTAGACTTTAGTTCTTAACATATTGCAAGAATTGTGAACTAGATTTTTTTGATTTTTCTAGTGTAGGGGAAGCCCCCATAGTTCATAGTTCAAAGCATGGTAACTGTATAGGATATTTTCAACCAACTAAATCTAGTGAAGTGAATTAAGCCATAATTTTAGGAAGGGTAGAACTATAGGTTTCTACGTATGCTTAAGCAAGGTAACTCGGAAACATACCAGCTTTCTAGCCTTTAAAGGATTGCATAATGTTCTAAAAAAATCCAGTCATTTCTTTGCTTCCAAATATTCCAGCAAGTTAGAATTAAGATCTCCATAAAGCAAGGACCAGCAGAATCTTTTTTGGCTTTCTTAAGACAATCTGCAATATAGTCCCATCAGGCCATGTAATATGCAAATATGCGCATAATTTTATACCGAATTGACAAGCAAAGAACAAATGATTTATGTCCTCCAAATCCTGGCCATGACACAAAACATAGTCATTATTCTCTATGACTTTCCAATGTCTTCTCAGCATCATATCTATTGTGAACTAGATCAATTTTGTAAGAGTGGACATCATGGTATTGATCAGAAAATACATTACCATCTTTGAGACCAACAAATGTACTGCTAACCTTTGAATATGGATCAATGGATGAGATAGGAATGAGCACTTTTTTTTTGAGAAACACAGTACAATGCAAGCGCTCATATACACGCGCACACACTCACCCCTATGAACGCACGCACGCACACCCTACCCCTATGAGCACCTCCGAGAGACTGAGCCGGCGGGTCAGGTCTTGAGATTGACGAAGTCACCACGGGCGCCTCGCTGTCGACGGGAACGTCGCCTCCCACTGAAGAATATTCCGCCTAAATGAGAAACACCAGCGTCAAACCTAGGGTTTGAACTCTGGTGGGCTGGGGGCACAACCACCCTCCTAACCATCTTGCCACAGGCAAGTTCTCGGAATGAGCACTTGTGAAGAACACACTACCAAGGTTAAGATAAATCATTTACATGTCTTTAACTTGAATTTTTCTACTTAAATACCATTGATCTCTGAAGTTCATCTTCACATAATCTAAGCATCATCAATAGTGATATCCATCGTCACATAATCCCTTTGGTGGAGTTTACAACAAACAAATTATGTCGAGATGGTGAAGTTATTTGTTGCATTAATAGTAGAAATGTCCATCTTTAGACTTTAGTCCTTAAACATATTACAAGAATTGTGAACTTGATCAATCTTGTATTCTTGTAAGAGTGGACATCATGTATTAATCAGAAAATGCATTACCATCTTTGAGACCAACAAAAGTATTGCTAACCTTTAAATGTGGACGAATGAGCACTAATGAAGAACACACTAGCGAGGTCAAGATAAATCATTGGCCGTTGATCTCCCACAAGCATCATTGACAACAAAATCATCTTCACATAATCTATCGTTTTGCTACTTAAGTAGCATTAATCTCCCGCAAGCATCATCAATAGTGATCCATTGCCGCATAATCCCTTTGGTGGATATAATCATTCGTCGTGTAGGAACTTTGCTAGAGGAAACAAATTTCTATAGCATAACTTGGACTTGCGCCATTAGGTAAACTGTCTGTTTAGGTGGTTTTGTTTCGTCCGAAACGTCTTGTTCATTCATCCTATTCTAATATTCAAGACCAATCTACTCTATTCTCTTTCGAATAAGCTCGAAAAGGAGAAGGGTTGAAATGCCAACACACCTTTGTCTATCTATAATTCAGCCGATTTGATAGTACCCGCTTTTGCAATATCCAGTGCTGAAGTCACGACTTGGCTTATCGGCTTCTTGGCATGTTTGTCTTTTGCTTCTTGTAGCACACCTTCGCCTTGGTAACCCGTTGGACATCCTCATTCCACCACCACGAGTCTTCTTGTAGCACACCTTCGCCTTGGTAACCCGTTGGACATCCTCATTCCACCACCACGAGTCTTCTTGTAGCACACCTTCACCTTGGCAACCCGTTGGACCATGAGTCTTCAACTTTGTCAGTCCAGTACATTCCTAACTACCTATCTTTGCAACTTGCTATCTTCACCCACATGCTATTTGCACCTCCCTCTTCGTCTCATGGTCCTTCAACGATCATCAACTCCTTAAAGGCCAGTCCAGTCATGCAAAACACGTGTGTGGAAGCTAAAGGAAGCCACGCCAAGCTTATTTCCTGATACGGAAAAAAAATCAATTTGGCTACAATGTTGGGTAGTGAGTGTCTCTTACAAAAGGTGTTAGCTGCCAACTTCACCTAGCCTACTGCAAAGTCTAAGATGTCTTTACCATCTTGGTTTCTGTCGACATACCAAAAGCCCCATGTACCTTTTCAAACCCTATATTAATCGTAGCCACATTATTGTCACATTATTGTCGACATACCTAAAGGCCATGTGCCCCCTCAAACCCTATGTTGAGTGTAGCCACATGGCCAATGAGATCTATTAAAAGCTTCTCATTTGTAGGTACACTTCTAACCGTAGTCCTAGAATTGCCACTTAATGGTCTTATAAAGATAAGTAAGATACATATAGTTGACGTGTTATACAAACTAATCTAGATAAAGGTAGATTGATTGGATTATCGGTTCTACCTGTATGTACCCCTTCAAACTCTATATTAATCGTAGCCACATGGCTATCGACTCAAACCATATATTAAGGGTGTTTTTGGTAGCGTGCTCACTCCGACATGGGTTTCTCAGGTGAGACGGGATGAGCTTTATACAAGCTGGGCAAATATTTTATCGTGGTGGCTTGTATGTTTTGAGCCGAGCTTGAGATGTTGTTTGTTAGGTTGTATGCATTGATACGTGTTGAAACTATATTAGTCATTTCGACATTTTAACCGTGTTTGAACTATATTTAGCAATGTTTGTATTATATGGTCAAATTAGCTCAATTTATAACCTAAAGCCAATTCTTACATAAAAATATATAATATGTCACAATTACTAATAGGTCCTCCAAGTCTAGGAACTAAAACTACAAATATGTCCAAAACCTTACAAAATGGGCCCGAAAAGAATTTGAAAAGCAATCAGGTCCTCACACCATAACAATGTCCATGGCGTTCGTTGAGCAAGCCGCCGCCGGCACTGGATGTGAGGCAAGTCCCGAGGACAACGCTGGGCGGCTATGGGCGAAGCGAGGAGCACCGAAAGCAGCGGCGCAAGGAAACATTGGAGGGGAGACAGGGGAGGTGGCGATGCGTGGCTCTGCCCGAGCTAGGCGGCGCGACAAGCACTAGGAGGGGGCCGCACAATGAGACTTGCAAGGAGGTGGCGCTGGGCAGCTCTGGCGGAGCTACGCGTCGTAGGAGGAGCATCAGGAGGCGGTGCTGGAGGAGAACCAGGGGTGATGCAGGCGGCGTGAGAAACGCGAGGACACAACGGGGAGGAGGGAAGGGGTAAAATGAGCGAGGGGGTCAAGTGACGCGATGATCGTGACCCGTGGGTAGGGCCCACTCGTGGGATTTTTCGGATGACCTTGGCTTGGCCTGGGTCTGAAGTTCAATTTCTATTTCTCAAGTGGACAAGGCTGAGGAGGCATTTTCGCTTGAGGTGGGCATGGCCCAAGGACAAAACCGGGCTACCAAACAACAATATATTGGGTGAGAGATTTTCTGCGTCCAACTGGGCTAGCCCAGTTGGACTAGCCCAGATACGCCCTAATTGTAGCCACATGGCCATTGAGATCTATTATAAGCTTCTCATTTGTAGGCACACTTCTAACCATAGCCCTAGAATTGCCTCTTAATGGTCTTATCAATCCCAACTTAAGGGGCATAGGCATTAGCGATAGATTGATTTGGTTGTACGTGTACATTGTACCTGACATGTCTAAAGAATGTACATACGTCTATATATGGAATCACGAGTAACATGCCCTAGTTGTGCCAAGCGTCGACATCTCCCATATTGTTTTTCATAGTATAAAGAGCCTTGCGATCCACATGCTCAGCTACCGATGGCTTCGTTTGGCAGTCCTAGCAACAATGCAACTTGGGATGCGCTTCTCTTCGACACTTTGAGAACTCTCTCAGCGGGATTTGCCAAAATGCTCAGCGTGCTCACCACTGAATGAACGGAACAACTAGTCTAGCCCTTGAAGGCATTAGGTTGGGCTAGCTACAAATCCTTGCTCGAGCAAAAAAATCCAAACACACCCTAATTATCTCGGTAGAGGGTTGTACTTGTAGTTTAGGCTTAGGTGGCCAAAGGAAAGCAATCTTACTTGACTTGCCTATGTATAAAGCTTAGAAACCTACAATGAATATTTGGCCATGAGAAATTTGAGCTCAAGCACAAAGTTGAGACAAAATATTTTGATGGGGGGTATGGATCGATATTGTCACTTCTAGGTTCCATCTAAACTTGGGCATTGGAAATAAGTTATCTCCCTATCATTTTATCGACGTCACGTTGTGACTTTGTTACATTACTAGCGATCTCGTAGTTGCTACTTGCTGTCTAGACGATTGGATCTAATTGGGACTCAAGTCCCAAGGTATATGCATATACCGATTGGCGTCTCCGTACTTCTTTATCTATGGAACAAGTCAAGTATTGTCTCCATGGTAAACTGGGATGACTTTGACATTTCATGATTACCTTTATTTGGAAGGAAACATGGGAGAAGGTATGATGAGATAGAGATAAGTAGTTGTAGGGACATGCTTAAGATTATAGGAAATATATGCTATATTAAATACTTAATATATGGTTGTTACACCCCTTGAGCAAACAATCTCTTCTTGCCACCTCTTTTCAACCCATATGCTCCGCCTCTGCTCGTCATTTTGGTTCTTGTTGGCTTTGGAAGGCTTGCATGCTGGGTTTTAGGACGTCTCAATCTTATTATGTTCAAAGATCTCCCTATCTCCGTGAATAAGGCTTATGGTACCCTTTACTATCTTTGTTCCAAATTATTTGAGGTTCTTGTTCTACAAGATAAAATTAGTTCCATTAGATTCATCATAAATTATATCCTCTTTGTTGTTGTAGATGCTAGCACATTTTTCTGTAGACTTGGTCTGACATTGAAAAGTTTGGCTTGGGGTAAAGCTAAAACTCAAAATAATTTGAAACTAAAGGAGTAGCTATTAATCATGCTTTGATTCTATCCCAAATTGAGTTGGGTTGTATCCTTACTAGCCATAGTGGGGTATCATAGGTAGTATCATATATATATATGGCATGTTGGCAAAAATCTGATTTGGCGCAACGATTAATGAAGAAAGAGATGTTGGCAAAAATCTGATTTGGCACAACAATTAGTGGAAAAGGAGATGATAATGTTATCTACCCTTGTTACTTATCATAGCACATAAAACTAGATACTTTAATGGTAAGTAACTCTTTTCTACATATTTGTATTGGGATTCTACAAACAAAATAAATAAGGTGTGGCTATGATACTACTATAAGTATATAATACTATGCATTATAGTGGAGAGTAACTGACATCAGTATGCATGATACTCCCCATATAGGTGTACGCTGCTCCTTACTATGGCCAACATTATCCTAATTGTTTTGGTGGCCTCACCAATCTTGATGTACACTCACGAACACCTTTCGTATCCAAAGCTTACGGGTACTCCTTGAAGTGATAAATGCAAAACGATTATACCAAATTAACCCGTATAATGTGATTTTGCCCTCAATACTAAGCTCGTTGTGAGATGCTAGCCATCATGTGATGGCTTTACTTTACTTTGACTAGATCACTTGTGACATTTGACATTGTCATGTGCTCCTAGATATGTATGCCTTCTTAGAGGAAGGGGCAACTTCTTTCTTGACATGTGTAAAGATGTCGGGGATCAAGTGTTATCCCCTATCAACATCTTTTTTTTTAAAGGACAAGCTATATCTTTTACTTAACATAGTTTGTTGTTTGTAGATATTGCTTGGAAACGGTAATCTTTGATTCGGTAGTGGAATGGTCGTGTAGTGGTTGTATCCCAAAATACAAAGAAGCCATTGAATCATTAGAAGATGCGTCCAATCATACCACCCAGTTGTGTTGCTCTATGATTAAGGAACCTACTATGTACAACTGGAAGAGAACTAAGGCACGAGGACTTCGTACAATTGGACCACAACGGAAAAGGAAAGATCTTGTTGATGGAAGTACTAAACATTTCCTGAATGGATACACATCCAATTGGAGACTATGTAGAAACAAGCTGCACAAGGAAACAAGAGATAGTAGTGATGCAATCACTTCACAATTTTGTAGTCGAGACGCATTAGACTCTTGTGAAGTCTTCATCGGGGATATACGTAACAACGATGATTATGAGAAGGACGGGAAGGATAGAGATGAACACTTAACTTGCGCAGATAGTTCAAGCAGTTTGCCTTTGGATCATGTTTCAGAATTTGAAGCTGACAATTTGAAAAGGGCAATTGATGGCTCTAAACTTGCTTCAAATTCCATGAAGTGTACAGATCTCTCAAATACAAGGATTGGCTGCTTTGCTTCATCTAAGTATTTGGAGGGTCTTGCCCCACGAGGAAGAAAGGGTGATATATTTGCTCTAACTAGTGATGAGGGATCCCTTCCAATGATCATGGAGAAGTCTCATTCTACGCCAGCAAGCGTGGAGCAAGCAGGTGTGTCAATTAACATGGAGAAGTCTGAAGCATTAAAGGCAGTTATAGCACCGGAGAAGAGTTCCGTAGCATCCAAGTTTGCACCAAATCGTTCAAAGCCAATCCAAGGATCAGATCTGAAGACAGCGAGTGCAGATGTCTTGAATCCTCTAAATAAGTGTTTGGATTCCTGCTCAATGGTGTCAATGGAGTCAAGTCCCTCAAATGAACCAGAAGGCGTGGCTGTTCAGGAAAATAGTGCTGAAAGAACAAGGTGCTTGGTGGACGAAGAAACCAACGCTGCTACAATGGGGAATCTCAAGGTATCAAAGCCCTCCGTGGAAAATGAATGCCTGGTTTCCAATGAAGGCACCTCAGATAAAGTTAACAGAATATCAGGTGAGGTTTTATTGAATCCTCTAAAGATGTGTTTGGATTCCTGCTCAATTGTGTCAATGGAGTCAAGTCCCCCGAATGAACTAGAAGACGTGTCTGCTCAGGAAAATAGTGCTGAAAGAACAAGGTGCTTGGTGGACGAGGAAACCATCGCTGCTACAATGGGGAATCTCAAGGTATCAAAGCCCTCCGTGGAAAATGAATGCTTGGTTTCCAATGAAGGCAACTCAGACAAAGTTAACAGAAGTTCAGATGAGGTTTTACTGAATCCTCTGAAGAAGTGTTTGGATTCCTGCTCAATGGTGTCAATGGAGTCAAGTCCCTCAAATGAACTAGAAGACGTGGCTGTTCAGGAAAATAGTGCTGAAAGAACAAGGTGCTTGGTGGACCAGGAAACCAACGCTGCTACAATGGGGAATCTCAACGTATCAAAGCCCTCAGTGGAAAATGAATGCTTGGTTTCCAATGAAGGCAACTCAGATAAAGTTAACAGAAGATCAGATGAGGTTTTATTGAATCCTCTAAATAAGTGTTTGGATTCCTGCTCAATGGTGTCAATGGAGTCAAGTCCCTCAAATGAACCAGAAGGCGTGGCTGTTCAGGAAAATAGTGCTGAAAGAACAAGGTGCTTGGTGGACGAGGAAACCAACGCTGCTACAATGGGGAATCTCAAGGTATCAAAGCCCTCCGTGGGAAATGAATGCTTGGTTTCCAATGAAGGCAACTCAGACAAAGTTAACAGAAAATCAGATGAGGTTTTATTGAGCACCAAAGCTAAGAAGATAACAAGGCGAATGAGTGGTGATAGAGTGATAGTTAACTCTTACAAGTTAAATGTAATTTCAAATCCTGAGTCAGCAAAGGGTGACCGAGATACAAGAAACCTCCGACGTGATGCAGGAAAACTGTCATCTCTTGATATCAAAAAGGTGGTATTGCAAGAGGAAGGCATTGATAGTGAGTTATTATCCTCCAGTTTCGTTGGTCCATGCGAGTCAACAAAAATCAATCCTAGAAAGCGTAAAATTTTAGAAAGTTACATGCCCAGGGAGTACAATGGGTCTCAAAATTTGAATCATCGATGTTCCAAGAATCATAAGAAGAGATACGGAAATGTATCTGTAAGAAATCTGAATGCTGGATGTGCTGGGAGTGATGTATCACAGCTGACGGAGGGCAACTGTGGGATATCAAGGATGCCACCCATTTCAGAATGTGTTGGCATGCAACCCCTTGATAAACCTTATTGGACGTACGTTACATGCTCTTTGTTCCTTTATGGAGTTTCACTTTTATAGATTTTTCTGTCAATTGCTAATATGTTATCCTTTTATGGTGATAGTGGAATCATGAAGATTGATGGGAACTATATTCCATTGGCTGCACACCTGTCAACCACCCTGTCAACCAAAGCAGGCAAGAAGGTGCAGGAACAGTCAAGATCATTGCCACCAATAATCAAAGTGACCGGACTTTCTACATCGAAAACATCTCCAAAGCACCTAGAGACACCGATACCCTCAGCTGACAGTATTGGCTTGTATTTCTTTTCAAGTGATATGAGGTTTGTTGAGCCTGTACATATTTGCCTGTCTTATTTCTTCTGCACAAACTAGGGCTAATGTTTTTTTTGTTTCTCTAGGCCAAATGAAGAGCTGGATCAGCTAGTGAAACATGTCGCTGATAGTGGTATCATTCTAGAAGCTACTGTTGGTTCGGCCAAGCTGTTTCTCTTCCCTTCTTTTGTACTACCAGAGGGATATCACAGTAAGTCATTTTGCATATCTCATTCGTCTAATTTATGAGTATTTACACCTAACCTGCATGTGTAACTACTAATGTAGTGAAACTGCTCTGGTATTGTACTGTGTAATGCAGTTCTACATTAGTTTCTGTACTGTTTACTTGAACATTTTTTGTTTGCTGTTGTCAGAGTATAGGTTCAGAAAAGGCAAATATTTGGCAATAATTTTCAGTCTCTAATTAGTTTCTGTGTGGTTGTAGGGTTCGAAGGGAAACCCTTTCTGTGGGGAGCGTTCAAGCCAAGAAAAGAGAAGATCAAAAGATTAGCTCCAGTGGAACAAGATCGTGCGGCACACATTACGAAGGAAGATCATGTCCAGGAACATCATGTCTTGGACCAGCAAGACAAGGCCCAGGCCGACACTCTGGACCAAGTCGTGCAACCCGAGAATCAACACTTGCTAGATGTAAACCAAGAAGTAGGAGAGGAAGTGTTGTCTGGTAATGGTTTGCCCTTAGTTGACATGAAGGCCATGGTTTCTGCAAATATCAGCGCATTTTATCAAGGACAGCACTGCTCAAATCCGGAAGCTACGCCACACAAAATCTGCGGTATTGTTCTGTCACGGACACCAAAATCGGCACAACTCATCCAGGAGTTGCAGAAGGAAGGCGCATTATTGTTTCCTGTGCAGCAGGTGATGACAGAAGCTGGGTCAGTGGTGTAGGATCAGAACATTTCCGCTACTGTGGTTTCTGAGTTGCATAACATAACTTGTGCTTCTGTCTAAGCATTGTCTCAGTGGTAGAAAGCCAGTAGTAGACCTGAGCTTTCAGCTTTCGTGGGGGCTCACTTTCTGTGTCTGTCTGTATCTGTTGTTAGTTATTTCCCTCTTGTTCAAGATCAAATTGTGGTGGTCTTCGACTATGTAGGATGTATTGCCTGAAACAGAATTCCAGTTTGGTGTGGTAGTTTCATAGATGACCTAACCGTCTCTTTTGAGCTGTAAGTTTAGAGCTCACCTTTGTGGGCGAGATATGAGGTCAAGTGAAAGTTTCTACTGTAAAAACACCTGTCATGTAACTAGATACTGACATGCGAATTATCATCAGTTTTATCGTTTATTAGCATGACGTGGATATGCTCCTTGTGAGTTGTGATTCTCGCTGCTGAACTACTGGGTAGTACTCTGAATATAGTACTCTGACGCGGCTAGTAGAACCAAACTTCTGCGTTTTGAAGAAACCACGTGAACCGTTGCAGCAATAATAGCCGCAGTTCTCCTGTTTCAAAAACTCAATAGCCGCAGTTCCATCTTCCTTCGAAGCGAGCATCCAGTCTTAGTTCCAATTATTGGCAGCAAGAATCTCAGTTCATGTGCTTTAGGCCAAGCTAATTGTTGGAGCTGGAATGTTTACGCATCTAAGATCTGACATGATCCGTATACATAAATTAACATTTTGTACGGGTAAATTAGCATTTCTGTTCTGAATGGAAATATGAACAGGATGTGACTCTTCACCGAGATTCTACATGTCGATCCTCTTGTTTTGTTTCCCATTGTATTTGTCATGTAGACAAAAGGAAAGAAGAACATGACCGTGACTATCGAAGGCATATACTTGGTCGAAACTTTATCGGAAATTAGGAAGAGTGGACACAACGATCAATTGACATTTGCATGATAAAAAGTGTGTAACCAATTGATATCAATTATATTCAGTATCATGTACAAAACATTTGGTAGAGCAACAAGGCCTGAAGAAGCATCTATGAGCTAAGGATGTTCAGGAGCGAAACCCTGCTCTGGATCAACCTCCTGAACAGGAGCTCAACACTGTTCTCAAGATCTGCCAAGCTGTGCTCCAGCGCTTGCAACTGCGCCTCCTCGCAGACGACCCTCCTTTTCTGGAACCTCTTTGAGACAAGGGACCATCTGCTTCCATTGGTGACCGCGATTTGCTTTGGTAGGAGGCAAGACGCGGATTCAAGCATACAGACTGCCATCTCTCTTGCTTCTACCAGTAGCCTCACCGTCCTGCAATCTTCGGCGGTAGCTTTACTGCTTGCGATCTTCTTGAAAGGCTTCTGCGCCTTCTTCGCAAGGCGAATGAAAGACTCCATCTTGAGCTGAACAGCCGCATGACCTCCTCTCTTGATGGCAAGCTGCAGCTCCTGGATGCTCATCTTCAGCTCTGCCAAGTTCTCTTGCATGGCATTGCAGAGGTCAACGAGGACAAGTGATCTGTCAAGCTCTTCCTCAACCATTTTCCTTTGCAGGGGCAAGGAGAGGCCAACTTGGTTGCTAGGCAAGCTCATGATCTCCTCTATGCAGCTGTAGATGTCTCCGAGTCTCCTCAAAGCATCGCACATTGTGCTGATGGTCGCGGAAGGCGAAGAGATGCGTGTTTGCAAGCCCTGCAGCTCAACCTCCACTTTGGATTCAGTGGGGTGAGGAATAGAAGGCAAACTTGCAGATCTTTGATGGCAGGCCATGTTTCTAGTGGATGAACTGATGATGTATTTCAGCTTGAGATGGAAGAGGAAGGGAAGAACAGATGCACTTGGTTGGTGCTCAACCTCTGTAGCGCATTCTATTTATAGTCAATAACCAAAGGAATAATGGAGCAACTTCCATTGCGGCTTAATCATCTTCCACTATGGTGAAACTGATGCTTTCTTATTCTGGTTAGTGCAACTGACATCAATAAGTGAGATCGAAAGCGTGTGCATGTCTCATCTATAGATGACAAAGTATCCGCACGAGTGATTTGTCTCGAAATCCAGATTGGCCAATTAGTACAGGACACTGAGGAGTTTGCTGAAAGACCCAGCTGCCTCCACCTTCTGACAATCTGGCAATTCGGTTCTCAACTTGTGACAGTTAGACCTGCACCTCAACCCTCGTGCAGCATTGTTGCCTTCTTGGCATGATCCAGCACACATACGCTACTATTCCTAACAAACCTATCAATTATTCCTTGTCCTTTTTTGATAAAAATAAATGCATCAAATCTCTTAGTACCAACATTTACTCGATGGCTAAACTAATAACCTTGAATAAAATAGAATAACATTACTCATGAAAGGTAAATCATAAATGCCATATTTCGATGTCTGAAAACCTAACAAGGGCATGCGTTCAGTAGATCATAGCATGTGAACTAGAAGGCCATGGATCTAGGTGCGGTACCAGAGAAAGTACATTTATTTTGTGTCTCAAACACAAAGTGACACTCTGCGCCATTTTCACTGAGAAGGGAACGAAATAAGTTGTACTGGATAAATCACCAGTGTATTGCCTAATAGTGCAGGTCGCTGTTTTAATGTAACAACTGAGATGCAGCAAATACCTGCGAACAGTTCAGACTTTTTAGTCTCAGTAAAGGTTTTTATATTAGATACAAGTCTCAGTAAAGATCATTGATAATAATACCGGCTTCTTATGAGAAATTATAAATGCTTCTTGACTTGAAGCTTCCACATACAAATGACATGTATCTTCTTGTTCAGTCAGCCACTGTATCAGAGAAAATATTCAGCATAGCGATGAAGTTTGTAACAGCACAAATGAATATCCTCATATAACACAGTCCACGAAACAGGCTTTCGCCCCGCTTTATAAATAAAGCAACCAAACGGCTGAACCGATACAAAGTGGTGGTGAGGGAATCCTCTTACAAGCAGATAAAAGATAAACAACAGAAAAAACAAAGGAGTAGCCACACCCTGCCAAAGAAAGCTAGACTACGACAAGCGGAACTCCACGCCTCATCGATAAAGCGCCAGACTTAGTCACACCACCTCGACCAAATTATCGCCGGAAATGGCCGCCTGCCCACTCGCTCCGGGCCGTGGAGCGCTGATCCTGCCAGCGGACAATGAGGACGGAGATAGGTGAAGACCGAGTCACACGTAGAAGATAAGAGGCCGCCAAGACCACTCCAAGCCGGCGCCGAGAATTCCTTGAAGCAAGATCTGGACATGCCCACCGTTGCCGATGCCACCGAAACGATACCGAGAGGTCACAGGAGTCGGACTCCACGACGACGCCCCCAAGAGGGTAACGACGTAGTACGCCGCCGTCGCCGAGACCAAAGGACAAGGGTTTTCACCCGGAGCCCGACCATGGGAAAGGTGACCACAACAACGCCCCCAAGAGGGTAACGACACCCGCAGGCGTCGCCGTTGTCGGCACCGAAGCGCTGAGCTTTCGCTCGGTGAACCTTTATCCCACACCATGTCACCACAGACCGCCCGCCGCCACAAGTTGGACCTCCAAACCGCAAGCTGGGAGTCGCCGCTGCAGAAGCACGAAGACGCCAGGATCCCCCGTTGCCCGCTTCTCGCCACCCACATGGCCGAAGAAAGAAGCCACCACCACCGACACGTCGCTCGCCGCAGAGCCGACCGTGCAGCCTCTCCTTCCAGGGCCGCCGCCCCGGCGTCCACGAACGCAACCCGGTAACGTGAAAACGACCACTGCGGGACGACGAGTCAAAGAGGGGGGGCAGCGCCAAGTCCACTTCCGCCTGGTCCGATCCAGGTAGTAGAGGGACAGCAACCAAAGCCAACCGGAGGGGAACAACCCTCCGCCGCCAACGACGGCCGCCGACCGGACGGAGCAGCAGGTCCCGTCAGGCCCAAGATCAGGCGCGGATCAGACCCGCCTGGTCCAGATCTAGGCCCAGATCAGGCCAGAGAGGTCCCGCCGCCATGATGCAACGTTGAGGCCGTTGCTGTCGTCCGTCTACCCGGCCCGCGCTGCCCTGTCCATCTTCTCCTCGCTAAGCCCCGCCGCCATGGCCTGCCGCCGGCCGACCACCGGGCCGAATTCGCCGCACCGACCACTAGGGCAGCCAGCGTCGTTCCTGGAAGCGCGCAGAAGACGCGGAGCCACCACGCCGCCATGGCCGCGCCGGCGCGCCCCCCGCCTAGCACGCCGCCCAACTCGGCCGCCACGCCCCACGCCGTCGCGTCGCGAGAGGGGGTAGGAGAGGTCCCGCCGCCGCCGGCACCGCGCGAGCTTTGCCCGGTGGCGCTCGCCGGCGGCGGCGGGGAGGAGGGGCGGAGGAGGCGGCTGCTGGCGGCGCTAGGGTTGGGCGCCTCGGTCGCCCGCGCGGGGGGCGACGAGACGCGAGAGGAAAAAAGCCCTCATATAACACAGTACCAATGTGTTTTTTTGGAGAATCATATTTTGCTGATTTTTTTATCATATTTCACATGATATATAATATGCAGTCTTCATCATGTTTCAGTTATCCAGGAAAAAAAATAGAGTGCACGGCCGTCCAAGTTTGATTTTGCTACACCATGAGGGAAAAGATTGCAGCGAAAGCATAGGAAACAGCATCTTTAAGCTCTGAGAGAGAGAGAGAGAGAGAGAGAGAGAGAGAGAGAGAGAGAGAGAGAGAGGGAGGGAGGGAGGGAGGGATGATTTTGCTACACCATGAGGGAAAAGATTGCAGCGAAAGCATAGGAAACAGCATCTTTAAGCTCTGAGAGAGAGAGAGAGAGAGAGAGAGAGAGAGGGAGGGAGGGAGGGAGCGCTGTCATGTTTCATCAACCTGCAACAAGATCCACAAAAGGATCAGCATTCTTGACCACTCGAAACAACAACTCATTTTCAATTTAAATGGAACTATGGACAGAATGTGACTCTTCACTGAGATTCTGCATGTTGGGCCTTTTGTTTTGTTTCCCACTGTACTTATCACATACACAAAAGGAGAGAACAAGAACATGTACATGACTATCGACGACATGAAAATGGTCGAACCATCATCGGAAATTAAGAAACATGGACACAACGGTCGATTGACAAAATGCATGATCAAAATTGTGTAGCCAATCGATATCAAGTATATTCGGTATCATGTACAAAAGGTTCGGTAGAGCAACAAGGCTTGAAGAAGCAACTACGAGCTAAGGATGTTCAGGAGCAAAACCCTGCTCTGGATCAACCTCCTGAACAGGAGCTCAACACTGTTCTCAAGATCTGCCAAGCTGTGCTCCAGCGCTTGCAACTGCGCCTCCTCGCAGACGACCCTCCTTTTCTGGAACCTCTTTGAGACAAGGGACCATCTGCGTCCATTGGTGACCGCGATTTGCTTTGGTAGGAGGCAAGACGTGGATTCAAGCATACAGACTGCCATATCTCTTGCTTCTACCAGTAGCCTCACCGTCCTGCAATCTTCGGCGGTAGCTTTACTGCTTGTGATCTTCTTGAAAGGCTTCTGCGCCTTCTTCGCAAGGCGAATGAAAGACTCCATCTTGAGCTGAACAGCCGCATGATCTCCTCTCTTGAGGGCAAGCTGCAGCTCCTGGATGCTTATCTTCAGCTCTGCTAAGTTCTCTTGCATGGCATTGCAGAGGTCAACGAGTACAAGTGATCTGTCAAGCTCTTCCTCAACCATTTTCCTTTGCTGGGGCAAGGAGAGGCCAACTTGGTTGCTAGGCAAGCTCATGATCTCCTCTATGCAGCTGTAGATGTCTCCGAGTCTCCTCAAACCATCGCACATTGTGCTGATGGTCGCGGAAGGCAAAGAGATGCGTGTTT
The DNA here is from genome assembly GCA_026929855.1 of Poa annua. Classification (NCBI taxonomy): domain Eukaryota; kingdom Viridiplantae; phylum Streptophyta; class Magnoliopsida; order Poales; family Poaceae; genus Poa; species Poa annua. The sequence continues at coordinate 46,757,654 of CM049434.1, forward strand.
GCAGGCCCTGCAGCTCAACCTCCACTTTGGATTCAGTGGGGTGAGGAATAGAAGGGAAACTTGCACATCTTTGATGGCAGGCCATGTTTCTAGTGGATGAACTGATGATGTATCTCAGTTTGAGATGGAAGAGGAAAGGGAGAACAAATGCACTTTGTTGGTGCTCAACCCTTTGTAGCGCACTCTATATATAGTCAAGAACCAAAGGAATAATGGAGCAACTTTTCATTGCGGCTTAATCATCTTCCACCATGGTGAAACTGATGCTTTCTTATTCTGGTTACTGGTTAGTGCAACTGACATCAATAAGTGAGATCGAGAGCGTGTGCATGTCTCATCTATAGAAGGCAAAAGTGATTTGTCCCGTAATCCAGATTGGCAAATTAGTACAGAACACTGAGGAGTTTGCTGAAAGACCCAGCTGCCTTCACGTTCTGACAATCTGGCAATTCGGTTCTCAACTTGTGACAGTTGCACCTGCACCTCAACCCTCGTGCAACATTGTTGCCTTCTTGTCATGTCTCTGCCACCTGTATGATCCACCACACATGTGTTAGTATTCTTAACAAAAGAATCAATTCTTTCTTGTCCTTCTTTTTCAATAAAAATAAATGCATCAAATATTTAGGGCCAAAATTTATTTAGGGCTAAAATAATAATCTGGAATCAAGCTAGAATAACATTACTATGAAAGGTAATTCATAAATGCCATACTTCAGTATCAGAAAACCTAACAAGGGCATGCGTTCAGTAGAACATAACATGGGAACTAGAAGGCCATGAGTCTAGGTGCGGTACTAGAAAAGGTTTTTTTTTTGTCTCAAACACACAGTGACACGGCGCCATCTTCACTGAGAAGGGAATAGAACAAGCTGTACTGGATAAAGTATCTGCGTCGCTTATTAGTGCAGGTCGTTGTTTTAACGTAACAACTGAATGCTAAGAAACACCTATGAACAGTTCAGGCTTTTAGTCTTAGTAAAGGTCATTGATAGTATTAGTGTTTTCTCACGAGAAATTACAAATGCTTCTTGAACGGAAGCTTCCACATACAAATGCCATGTATCTTCTTGTTCAGCATAATCATGAAGTTTGTAATATCACAAATGAATATCCTCATATAACACAACACCATGTGTGGAGAACCATATTTTGCTAAATGTTTTTAAGGAGAAATGTTAACTAATCATTTCATTTCATCATGTTTCACATGTTATATAGTGTTCAGTCTTCATCATGTTTCAGTTATTCCAGGAAAAAAGAATTAGAGTGCACAGGCGTTCAAATTTGATTTCGCGACACCACGAGGGAAAAGATTGCAATGAAAGCAGAGGAAACAGCATCTAGAAGTTCTTAGAGAGAGGAAAGAGTTGACTTAACCTACAGAAACACGCTCAGTCCTGGCATGATACAGGTAACATTTTGATAAGCATGAACTCAACACATCATGGAGCATTGCTGTCATGTTTCATCAACCTGCAACAAGATCCACTACAAAAGGATCAGATTTCTTGACCAACCGAAATAACAACTCGTTAAAAGAAATGTAAAATAACTTCCACATGGAATCAAATATCAGCTGAACTAGTGGTTACTCTCTGTTTAGAGGATGTAAATTATTCGTGGCATGTGCAAGTCTGGTACACCTGTTAACATAATAGGGCTTGTATGCACAATGCTAGTCAGGTAATTATGAGTACCACATGGCCTAGAGCTAGCATGTTCATTGTTGTTAGTGTATTGCAAGCAAAAGATGATGGCGCCAAGTGAAAAATTTAAGGTGTACAACATGTAGCTAGAAAATGATTATACACCAAGCTCCTACCTATTACCAGAACTGTTAATAACTTAACTTTCACTGGTACTCTACATGCCACTTTCGTACGAGGAATTTCCTTTTCAGCTCCTTAACATTCATCACATACTCAGAAACAAAACATCAACATGACATTCAGCTATGGGATAATAAAAACCACCACATGGTAAATTTAGTGAATCAGAAGTCATGGTATGATAGTAAAAAATGATTTATCAACTATCATTTGTATGTTCATTTGGTACTGTGCGCGAACTACAAAGGTTCTATATGACTGCTGAATCCTTTAAAAGGCGGATGCCAATCACAAGGTGCTAGAGAAGAAAGGACTGAAAAATATCTATGAGCTAAGAATGTTCAGGAGTGAAACCCTGCTTTGGATCAATCTCCTGAACAGAAACTCAGCACCGTTCTCAAGATCTCCCATGCTTCGCTCTAGCACTTGCAGCTGTTCCTCCTCGCAAACGACCTTTCTTTTCTGGACAAGAGACCATTTGCTTCCGTTGGTGGTGGCGAACTGCTTCGGCAACAGATGCGACGTGGATTCAAGTAGATAGACAGACATCTCTCGGGCTTCCGCCAGAAGCCTGACCAGCCTGCAACCCTCAACAGTAGCTTTGCTGTTTGTGATCTTCTTGAAAGGCTTTTGCGCCTGCTTCGCGAGCCGAATGAAAGACTCGACCTTGAGTTGAATTCCCATAACATCTCCTCTTTTGAGAGCCAGTTGCAGCTCCTGGGTACTGATCTTCATCTCAGCTAAATTCTCTTGCATCGAATTGCAGAGATCAATTAGAACGAGGGATCTTTCCAGTTCCCCTTCCACCATTTTCTTGTTTTGGAGCAAGGAGAGGCCAGCTTGGTTGCTGGGCAAGCTCATGATCTCCTCTATGCAGTTGTAGATGTCTCCAAGCCTAACGAAACCACCGCACATTGTGTCGATGGTTGCGGAGGGTGAAGAGATGCATGATTTCAGGCCCTGCAGCTCTACCTCCACTTTGGATGCACTGGAGTGAGCAATAGAAGGCAAACTTGCAGATCTTTGATGGCAAGCCATGTTTCTAATTGATGGTGTGATGATATATTTCTGTTTGAAATGTAAGAAAAGAGAAGAAGAATACTACTCTGTTGGTGCTCAACCATTGTAGCACTCTATTTATAGTCAAGAAACGAGAGCAGTTCTGCTGGCACATGCCATTAGACAGGAAGAATATTGTGCATTACGCTCTGTTTGTTGCCAATAATGGACCAATTCTTTGCAGCAGCATAACCATCTGTATCCATTACAAGCTGGTCCTTATCTTGTTAGGGAGACAAGCATCACTAAGTGCATGAATTGTCTCGACAACTGGCAGCAAAGCATCTGCACGACTGCTTAGCTTAACTCAGTATCCAGATCAGCAAATTGAGGGCTAAATAAACTAAAATCTAAGACATGGAACATGAGGGGTATGTTGATGGACCAGACGACTCCACCATTTCACAGCCTGTCGTTTTGGTTCTCAACTTCTGACAGTTGCACCTACACCTCAATTGCCCGTGCAGCACTGTTGCTTTGCTGGTCTGTCTCTGCTACTACTACCAGCAACATGATCCATCACGCATGTATCATAATTATCAATGGATGCATATCTTCCTCTGATGCAACCTTCAACCGTTTGGAACATAAGAAACTTACGAATCTAACTCATAAACGTCACCCGAAGGGGTTTTAGCTTGCTAAATTTCAAGTGTTAGAGGGTCATGACTGTTTCTATAATAAATCTGTGGTGTAATCCTTCACTAGCAGAGGTGCCCAGTTACACAAGGAACTTGAAAATATGGCACAACAGACTGATACACAGATAGAAAGTATCTCTATCTCCACAGATCCCATCTACTCACATGGCCACCACATCGTCAGACAAGTTGATGCCCTATTGCCCTTGTCTATCTTAGTTTAAAGCAGCACGTGTTGCTAAATGCAACTTTGACATGTTCCAAACGAAGGCAAACTGTGGTCTGCACGACTACTTGACAGTACAGGAAGACAAGTTGCTATTTGGTATTGCCAATCTGTCATGTTTCAATTATATCCGCCAAAATGGACTGCACGAGTGCCCAGAGTTGTTTTCTTCTATATAAGGTGGCGAGGAAGAATCGCAGTTCATGAAAGGAACAGTTGACAAGCAGAACCTCCAAAAACGTGTTCAATGTAATGTGTGCCAGGTAGCTTCAAGATAAGCACAAACTCAACACCTCATGGAGTACTGCTTGCAAGGTTCGTCTACCTACAATAAGATCCATCATAAAAGGGTCAGCATATTTGACCATATTAAAAATACAACCAATAATGGTAAGACTGTACACTTTCAAAGATAGTATGTGCGTAAGTCTGGTTTCTGCTCATTTCTAAGTTTTTCAAGTTTTCTGTTCATCCTATTCAGTTAAATTGCATGCTTACATGCATAGCCTGGATCTTGTGTACACATGCATGTCGAGCAAACCAATTCTGAAATAATAAGCTTAATGCAAGCATAGGAAAAAAAGTATGAGGCCAAATTGTCAAGTGACAATATCCCCGCTTAAAACCTGATGCAACAGATGAGGAGTACTGTCATACTGAGTTTGTCGACATTTAGCAGCAATCAACCAGTATTTACCTAGGAAAAGAAATCAAATTTCACCAAAATCAGAACTCAGAGGTACACACAAAAGATCGTTGACAACATAAACAGATGACGCAATTTCTCTTTTTTAGTCAACCAGTAATAACTAATATGTACATGTGGTCTCCCATACACACTAGAAGGATTTACACAAGGTTTGCAAACCCTTTAAAGGGAGGATGCCAATCACACGGTGCCATAGCAGCAAGGCATCTGGATGAGCTAAGAATGTTCAGGAGAGAAACCCTGGTCTGGATCATTCTCCTGAACAGAAACCCTGCACCATTCTCAAGACCTCCAATTCTGCACTCTAATGCTTGTAACTTATCCTCCTCACATGCAACTTTTCTTTTCTGGAACCTTTTGGACACAATACACCATTTGCTAGAACTGGAGGTGGTAATCTGCTTCGGCAAGAGGTATGATGCAGATTCAAACAGGGATATAGCCATCTCTCTGGCTTCTGCTAGTAGCCTGACAAGGATGTGACCTTCAGAAGTAGCTTTGTTGTTGTACTTCTTGAAATGCTTTCGCATATTCTTCGCTGAACGGAAGAAAGACTCAATTTTGAGGTTGGCAGAGGCATGATCTCCTCTTTTGCGGACTAGTTGTAGCTCTTGTATACTCATCTTCAACTCGGCAAAGTTCTCTTGCATAGCATTGCAGATATCAAGCAACACAAGGGACTGCTCCAGTTCTTTCTCCACAAGTTTTATTTCCTGGGGCGAGCAAATGCCAACTTGATTCCTTGGCAAGCGCACAATCTCCTCAACACAGTTGTAGACATATGCAAGCTTCCTCAAGCCATCACACAATGTGACAATGGTGGCAGGCTGCCTACATAGGCATGTTTTTAGGCTGTGCAACTCTTCTTCTACTTTGATCTCACTAGAGTGAGGCCTAGAAGGTAGACTTGTAGATCTTTGATGGCCAGACATGTTTTTTATGGAGGCTGTGGATGAGTGATGGTGTATTTCTTCAGGACATGGAAGAGAAGAGAAAGGAAGAAAAGTTGCACTCTGTTCGGTGCTCTTCAGGTGTACTCTATTTATAGTTATGAATCAGATTTCAGAAGTCCAATGGCATTACCAAGCCGATGATCATCTTGACAGTATGGAGCAAGTTTTATGTTATGGTTAGATGGCATAGACATTCTTGCCATAGACAAGTTCATGATGTTTCATCTTGTTTGTGCAACAGACACCAATAAGTGAGCTTACAAGCAGGTGATGTCCCTATAATTGGTGGCAATGCATATGCACGAGTTTTCAACATTACTCAGAATTAATCTACTTCGCTAACTGATTGGCAGCTAGCAAAGGAAATGAATGCAAGCTATGTATGGTGTTTGTTGGAGGACCCCCTGCAATCTACAGAATGATCCATGACCATTGTATCTGAAAACAATAAGAGTACTTTCATGCCATGTTCTGATCGTTTCAGGTAGAATAAATTGCACGGGTGTCACATTGTCTGTTGGATAGAGGTTAAGGGGGCAGAAAATAAGAAAATAGTAAGAAATTAGATATGCTAGTTGACTCAACCTCCAGAAATGTGCTCACCTAGTGCAGGTCATGAACTGTCCACCTCTTAGAGTGCCCTGGCATGTTGCGGCCGTCTGTGACAAGATCCACCACAAAATCATCTGCGATCTTGATCATCTGAAATGGAATCAATTGGTAAAAAACTAAACTATAGACCTGAATACACCATATCCAGTTGTAATTCGTCTGAACAAACACAATAATGAGTCCCTAAATTGATGTAATTCTGTTTGGCAGAACATGAAAAAAACCATGACTATATGCGTGCCAAATCTCTTCATAGATCCTGCTAAAGGTAAACATGAACAAGTTACCTGTCTTTGACTAGACTTCAGGTAAAGCAGAGGCATCATCGAGTCATTGTGTCACACTGAAAAAAAAACAAATTAAGAACAAGGTACGTCACTGACAAACAATACTTAATGAGATTCTTCTAAAATAACAATAGTTGATGAGATTCTTCCCCAAATCAAAGAAAAAATTGCTGAGCTTCTGCGGCTGTCATTAAGAATTGGATGCCAATCGCATTATCACAGAGCGTTACCACCAGGGTGCCATCTGTATCAGGAGCATCTTTCAGCACAAGAGAAGTTGAGAAGAGACGCCCTGCTCTACCTCATTGCAGCAGGCACGTCAGCAGAGGTCGTCATCGCTGTTTCCCTGAGCCTCCTGCTTCTGTAGAAGAAACTTCCTTGCACGACGCGAAGGGCTCTGCGCCGCAGATCCAGCGACTGGAGAGACCGTTCAAACTCATCGTCTTCCCTAACTCTCATACGGTGGAGTAAGCGGGTAGAGGGCGTTGATACGAGGCGGGGCGGATGAGGAGGGGTAGGCGGTGGCGGTGGCTCGCCGGCGGCGAGACTTTAGGAGAAGAAGGTTCTGGGTGGGGCTTGAGGTCGACGGGGGGCATATACCGGAGCCACATGTCACTATGTCAGCCGTGCCACTGGATATTGGTCACAGATTAGTAAAAAACTATGATACTTTAACAACAAAAAGGGCATTTGGTCTAGTGGTATGATTCTCGCTTAGGGTGCGAGAGGTCCCGAGTTCAATTCTCGGAATGCCCCACTTAAATCTCTTTTACCTTTTTCTTTTTCCTTAATCCATAGTTTTTCTCCTTTTTTCTTAGCGTGGAGTGTATTTTAAATAGAACATCTCAGATTACTCCAGGATTATGTGTATTTTCTATCTTTTTAAAAGTTTGTTAAGTATTATAACATTCGTCTATGAATTTCTTTTTCCTTAATCGAGAGTTTTTCTCCTTGGAATAGCATGGAGAGTATTCAAATAGAACAGTCTAGATTAGTCCACAATTATGTGTATTTTCTACCTTTAAAAAAGTTGTTAAGTATTACAACATTCGTCCATGAATTTGGGCTCAGACAACATCTTGATCCATAAACTTATCCCGAGTTCAATTCTCGGAGTGCCCCGATTAAAATCTCTTTTTTTCTTAATCGATAGTTTCTTTTTCTTTTTCACGGCGTGGAGAGTATTCAAAATACAACATTCTAGATAAGTCCATAATTGTGTGTATCTTCTACCTTTTTAATGTTTGAGTATTATAACATTCGTCCATGAATTTGTGCTGAGATGACATCTTGATCCATAAACTTACAAATTCTTCAGTTCACAGTCTACAAGTTTGTATTTTGATAACATTTGGTCCAGATTGGTAATCTTGCGTGCGAGGCACATTGAAGTGGCGTAGGACTAGTTTGGGCGGGGTTCAGCGCATGTGTCCTAAGCCCTTTCACATGTGAAGAGCCCAAAATGGCGTGCAAGACTGACTTTATTGCAAAGACCTCATACGCCCAATATCTAATTTCATTGACAATATCTGTAACGACGGAAGTAGTTTGTGTTGATGACGGTGTCTAAAGCCGTCATGACCTAGAGATCCATGGTGTATCATTTTTATAAAATACAACACCATTCAATCACATCTTCTCTTGTTTGGGGCGTTTAGTTGAATAGAGTTCTTAGGAGGAGGATACGTTCTGATGGCTTTGGTCTAGCTTCTTTTTATTCCCACATTGTTGCAATCGATAAAAATATGTGTTGATTCATGGTTTATAGCATAAACCTTTATCATGTTTACATGCTGATTTAGTGACTGTGTAGTTAGACCTAGTATGAGATGAAACCTCACTTCTACAACAATAATTAGCGGAAAAAACTATATTTATGTGTTCACAAGGTATCCTAACGCGATCGTTCGGTGCCAGTGATGACTTAGCCGTCCAGCTAATGTAGACTAGACAAAGAATAAAGAGATTAAGTTTTTTTTTAAATCAATAAAGAGATCAAGTTGGTATATATTTGCCCATGAAAACTAGCGAGCAACTTGTAAATCTAGCTAGTTTTTCATTAGAAATTTCTTGGTCGAGCCTCATAGATAGTCCGGGGTCATCGGACATGGGGAACGGCAAGGGCCGTGCCCCCCTTCTCCGCGATCTACATAAATTTTGTGGCTCCCCTACTTTCTTTTGCGAAAATCCCCTAAAATTTACAATTTAGTACTTTGGCCCTCCCAAGCGGAATACAACTTTCATTGGCCCTCTCATACAATTTTTTTGACTCCGCCCCTATGCGCGAGTACACTGATACGACCCAAATGTATATGCTTTTACGAACACTTTTGCTATTGTTTTGCCTCTAATTTGCACGATCTGGATGCAACTAACACATACTGACGCTGTTTTCAGCAGAATTGCCTTTTTCTTCTTTTTGTGCGGGTTAATAAAAGTTTTGGAAAAATCCACAACAATTTAAGAGTAGGTTTTAAACCATATCAAGCTAGGAGCCAGAAGGCCAGAGCTGGGAGGGGCCCACAACCCTGGCGCATGGGGTTGGCGCAGCCTCCCCACGCTGCGCCAGCCCTTTCGCCTATATTACCCTCTCGACGTAAAAACTTCAGATCGTGAATTCTTTTCCAGTTGAGAGTCCCCGAACACCGCCACCACGATAAACCCTAATCCGGGGACTGATTCCTGTTCAGGCACCCTGCCGGGACGTGGATTGGAGGGGGAGATCATCGTCATCGCCTTCACCGACGCTTCTCCATCATTCTCCCGTGATTCGCACATTGATGTGTGAGTAATTCCTTGTTGTAGGGAAATGGGATGGTAGGGATTGGATAAGATAGAACATGTAACAGAGTCAGATCTTTAGAGCATGATGCCTAGTATCCACTATTATGTTTTAATCATCGTTGTTGCAACTTGTTATGGTTAATGCTTGTCACTTTGGGCCCGAGTGTCATGATTTCAGATCTGAACATGTTATGTTTTCATCAATATAATTATTACTTTTTATCATATATACAAGTTGTATGCACCTGTTATTGTCCTGAACCTAAGGTCCTGAAGTGACAGAAATTGGGATAGCTGAAGGGGATGGCTGTAACTTGACGGTTACATGTATTCAATGAATGTTCATACTTTGCTCCGGTGCTTTGTAAAAGGAGTACCTTAATTATCATACGGTTCCATGATTTGCCGCGCTGATAATGGGTGGTAGGATAAAATATATTGTGCAAGTTTGTCTCGTCGAGCACGTACAACTAAATACGAAAAACATGCCTATGATTGTTTTATTTACATGGGTGCTTTTATTTCGTTTTTATTATTGTGCCCTGTATTATGATCTTTACATGAGTTATTTCATCTATGCAACGTGCCTACGGTGCTTTTAATCCGTTGTTTGCCGCGATCATTACTTTCATCACTATTGCTACTTTTATTACACTGTTGTTGTTATTTTACTACTGCTAATATCATATCACTGTTGCTACTAATAATTTGTGCCAGGTAAAACATACTTTCATGTGTGACTGAATTGACAACTCAGTTGCTAAGACTTATAAATATTTTTTATCTCCCCTTCTATCAAATCAATAAATTTGGCTTTACTTCGCTCGAAGACTCTTACAATCTCCTACATTTGTGGGTCATCATGCACCTATTACTTTTAGAAAAGATGCAACGACCTTTGGTGCTTAATATGTCACATAATTCGTAAATTGGGTAATCGTGTGCCAATCCACTCCCCGTCTATCTTATCCAAATTTGCTAGTCGTCGGTTTTTTTGTTAGAGATTCCTTGGCTGAGCCCTGAGCGGCCACTCAGACTCGCTGGAGGTGGCTCGTCGACCTCACCCATTTGTTTTAGCAAAGATACAATAATTTTGTTGTTCTTAATATGCTAATTGGTAAACAAGGTGATCATATGCTAGTTCGCTCTCAAACCACCCTTCTCCAATCTGCACTTAGTCAACTCACACTAAATTTTCATGAGAGGTCTTGGATGAGGCCCGCGCGGCCACTGGACTCGCTGGAAGTGGCTACTCGACTTCACCCATTACTTTTAGCAAAGCTTAATGTGTCACATAATTCGTAAACGGGGTGACCATATGCCAGTCCACTCCCAAATTACCTTTCTCCAATACTCTCCCTATTAACACACTCATAGGTAGCCATCCTGGTATGGAACCATACAGCATCCGCTCTAGAAATGTTCTACTATTTCAATTCCCGTGCATGTTCTTTTGCGATGACCCTTGAGAAGCGTATATATACAAACCACTCCACCGTGGGGAGATCCACTACGTCAGATCTTTATGTGACATTGGAAGCATGCCGTTTACGAATGAGCAAGTTGAAGAGCCTCCTCAGTTTAAAGTAATTTCATCCGAATTTTTAACTATTCTATCCCTCAGGAAATGCTTCAATAGGGTTTACTTGGCTTGTAGGATTGAAAACCATATAATATTTTCCTATGGTCTAATTTGCATGAAGTTCCATAAGAAAAATTATCATACCTCATTTTCTCCAAATAATTCAATTAATTCGAAATATAGTTATGATAGTATCTAAATTTGATTATAAGAGACTAATTTTCCATACTTATGTTTGATGCCACATGAAAATGATGTTATTTAGCCTATAACATATTGTTGATTAAAAAGTTTCAACCTTATGTTCATCTAAAAAATATATAGAATTCGTTTTACATTTGATGGAAACTATCCATGTGGCCAGGAGCGAGTATGATATTAATGGTGGAGCATGTCATGCAAGTGGGTTTCACATAGTTTTATAGGTGGCTTTGCTGAAGCACATTATACTGTTCTCACAAAAATATTTGTCAATGGCAACTCGACATGAGAGAAGCAACTTTGAACTTATTGATGGATCAACATATCCTGATAAATTCATTGCTCTAGTGATAAATATGTCATGCACCTTCTCCTCGAAAAAAAATCATGTTAATTTTTATGTGGTGTAACCACCAAATATCTTCTACCCCATCAATAATATTTTACATGCTAAATAAAAATCATGTAAATATCTATAAATATGTGTTTCTAGTTTATGTACGATATAATTTGGCATGCTATTATAGTCCTCCGTTTTTCCTATTCCTAAAATCCCACGGATCAAAGAGACCTGATTGATTGGATGACTGCGAAATATATACATGTTTCTTCTATGGATTCAAAGATTTTGTTTGTCAACGTGGATGTAAGAATGCAGAGATGTGCAAAGGTTGGTTCGAACTAGGGGGACCCGCGTGTCAGTGAAACTAACCATACTTATCGTACACATCATCAACCGTTAAAACCAACCTGTCCCGGCATCAGACCGGATGACACGCGGGTCCCGCGCTCAACCGTCACAGATCCCTTTCTCACTGACAGGTGGGCCCACATGCCAGCCGCGCGGGCGCCGCAGACAAGCTCTGTCTGGGCCGCACACAGCGACGCGGGTTCCAATTCCAACTCGGTCTCGCCCCCAAAACAGGAACGAGACAAAAAATAAAAAATAAAACGCCGTCGAGTTCTTCTCCGGCGACGGCGTCGGCAGCGGCGAAGCCCTAGGGTTGGGAGCACCCGATCCATCTCAGCGGACACCCGAGCCTCCGCCGCCGCTTTCTTCTGTGCCGCGCTCCCACGCGCCACCCCGCGGCGGGCAGAGATGCGGAGGGCGATGGGGAGCGTGGACGATCTGATCGAGGAGGCCAAGGTGCGGACCGTGTGCTGGGCTCTCTGCATCTTCGCCATCTCCTACTTCCTCACACGTAAGCACGCCCAATTTCCCCCCTTCCATGCGTTGCTCCCCTGATTTTTGCTACTACGCTTCAATTGACGGACGCCACCCCGATGCGGGATTAGATTGCTCGGGTGGAAATTGGGATTATTGTTGCACGACGATGTATTCGGGAGAGATTATGGGCCGTCGCTGCTGTTCGATGCGATGCTGGTGCTGGGATCGCGAGAGAATTTTGTGGATAATGAGTCAGAAAGTTGATACGATTTTGCTAGTCAGATAACTAGAGCTTTTAATAGCCTGTACATATATCGGGAACGCATCTTACAGCGAGGATTTCTCACCGTATTGCTTGCGGACTTTTCAGCTATTAGTTTCTAGTTGGCTTTGATTTGGTTCCTGCTTTTAGTGGTAGAAGAGCTGACCTCATTAGCAAGGAAACTTGCTTGATTGGATTCTTAAAAAATAAAAATAAATCTGTGATACCATATTTTTTGTAAGAAGATTTCATTAATTTTTAAATGCACTAGAATGGGAGCAATGATGGGTGCAAGCGAGCATATGTGTTCTGTTCTGACTCATCATACCTTCATTGCTAGTCACTTGATTTAATTCATACTCGACGAACTTCTCATTTTACATTGTTTGTTATGTTTACCTGATAGGCTGATACATGTAGATCAGTAGATGAGGCCAAGCTAATCCAACTACAACAATATGGTCGTGTAGTATGAAAAGAGATAGGCTTTTAGGATTTACTATGGATACACTGATATACTGCTTGTGAATTGTCTGCAACATCCAATCCAGTTGTTGGTGGAAAAGTAGCTTCAAATGAATGAGCAAATTTAGCTTGAGAGGTGAAAGAGAAGACATGCCAATCTTTAGTTCATGTATAATTTTATTCTCAAGCTAAGCATAGATATACCCCTCCACCCCTCTCTTTAGTTTGCTTCAACTATGTGCTTAATTAATTTGTTGGCATTCAACCTCGCTCTCCAATATGTTTTTTCTGGTGTTCCCTAAAATAAGTTACTTATGGTGTGTAGTGTGTTCCCATATTGTCGTGCAACTATTGATTTCTGCATCATCTGTAGCCTATATCCTGAATATACGGTCTTTCTAACATTCCCCGTGATCTTTCTTTGAAATAGATACAAGTAAATCAATGTGGACAAATGTTCCTATGTCCATTCTTATACTTGCATTTTTGCGTTACCTCTCCTTCAAAGTGGAGTTTCGTTGGAGAAGTCAGCCCGTACCTAAGCAGACATATTTGTCTCAAGCGTCAAAACGGCAGTTGTCTGCTAATGATCATCGGCTCTCAAATGTCCCACCAGTTTCAAGATGGAGAAGGAAAGTCGGCTCACCTTCTGTTGAGGCTGCTTTTGAAAGTTTCATTGATAATGTTCTGCGGGACTTTGTGATGGACTTGTGGTATTCTTCTATTACCCCTGATAGAGAGGCCCCAGAACTGATACGTGGCTTAATACTCCATGCTCTTGGTGAGGTATCAGGCAGGGCGAAGGAGATGAATCTAGTTGATCTGCTAACAAGGTGAGCGAAGAATTGATCTACTATCTGGGCTCTATTTGTTTAGTAATAATTATCTCCCTTGAAATTGAAATGTTTTCATTTTTCTCCATTGCAGGGATATGGCTGATTTGGTTGGAAAACATGTGGATATATTCCGAAAAAATCAGTCTCAAATTGGTGTTGATGTCATGGGAACGTTGTCTTCTGAGGAAAGAGATGAGAGATTGAAGCAGCACCTAATCGTTTCACAGGAACTTCACCCTGCATTGTTATCTTCAGAACACGAATACAAGGTGGGGGTTAACGCTCTTAGCTTCGTTGTAATCCACTTATCCAACAATTGATTTTTAAAGTGGGTTATAGGTTCTTCAAGACCTAGTTGGGGGCATTATGGCCCTAGTGTTGAGACCACAAGATGCACAGAGTCCATTGGTTCGCTGCTTCTCCAGGGAACTACTGACTTGCCTAGTCTTGCAGCCAGTGATGAACTTTGCAAGTCCTATGTAAGCTCTTAGTTTCTCTATTACATGCCTTTTGTTTTCAGTTAATCATCTTCCGGGTAGATCATGTGTTCATGACATGTCCAGAAGAAATCAATGCATTTTGTTTCCCATCTTCCTGATTTTCACCACAGCCTTTAATATTCACAAAGTACTGCATGTAATCAGTAGATGCAATAACCCTTTGGTTCAAAATTTAGAAAAGTTACGATCGGTTGGTTAACTACTTACATTTGTTGCTGTGCTAAACGTATTACTAATTTATTTTCTTTCTTTTCCTAGCTATGTGAATGAGCTAATTATATATTTTCTTAACAACAAAGACACAAACATTGGAGGCAGCGTAAACAAGACTAATTCTGTCGGTGCAGTAACAAATGACCATTCATCTTATAAAGGAGGTCCCCAGGGTCGTCAAACAGAATCACAAAAGTTGTCTGGAGAATCAAGTGGCCTACTAGCAAGTAATTCCGGGATGACTTCCCTTGAGGGTGACAAGTCAAAAGTGTCAGTGGATGAGCCTGGGAGTACCACCCAGCCTCGTCAGGCAGATTGGGCTCTCGTATTGGATGCAGCTACTAAAAGGCGGTCCCAGGTTCTTGCTCCGGAGAATCTTGAGAACATGTGGGCTATTGGGAGAAATTACCAAAAGAAAATGGTGAAAGTGGAGCATCCATCAAAAGGAAAAGCTGCAGTAGATAACATTCAAAATGCGGTAACAGCTGGAAAAGAGTTATCCCCTAATTTCAATGAGAGAATTACATCGGTTGATGACAAGTACATGGTCCATTTGATGCAAGGTTCAAATAGGAATGCCCAGTCCACTTTTGTCGCAGGCAGTCATCCACTTGTTTCGCTAAATACAGATGAAGTGAAATCAAAAGAGCAGAGTCAAATTCATTACAGCAGCAAGGAAAAACACTCTGAAGCTGTCAAGAACACAAAAGCTCAGCTAAAGCGGTCTAATAGTAGTCCTGATATGGAGAAAAGACATTTGCCCAAAAGTAATCAAACCGGGATCTCCGGTGAAAGCTTAAATGCAAGGAAAAATCAAGATGAGAAAGGTTCAGGTCCTTCCTCACATGGTGAGGTACTAATATACGCTCGGAAGATAAGGTGCAGGGTAAGTTTTGCTGACCCTATCGCTGCCACTCTTTTCAATATCCTTTTCAGAATTATATGATTGGTTGGTGCTACTGAATAAATGGAAATAAACCATGTAATATTATCGTGCAATTAGTTATGCGTGGAAGGCTGCTAGCTAGGCACTAGGCACAATCTGTTCTGAGATAGTTTCAGATATTGATAACAAATCACATGCTAATAGCTATTTTGTGTTTGGGAAGTCTCTGGTAATTTTGTTATGGTGTGAGGTTGGTGTTTCACTTGTCGTGCAATTACATTCCATGTGTTCGATCTACCGCTTACCATATATATGCTGCTGTTTTCATTCTTACCTAAGTAACCATCGTTAGGCCATTTGCTTCTTTTTCTGTTTAGTATTTATAAATGGATAACATGTGAGTTTATTTGGTCCTGTTCTACCATTTGGGGTCCAATGAGAATCAACGCATATACAGTTTACTGTTTTGGTTTACTACTTTTGTAAGATAACTACTTCGCATGTTCCTTCAAATTGTATGTTCTGTTCTTAGATGATTACGCCATGCATAGCCATTGTACATTGTATCCTACCATCCTGCTATACAGTCTAGTTATCTATGTGAAATTTTATCCTGTTGATAACCGTATTTTACTGAAGTTGTGGTTTTGTATTTTGTTTGCAGGTAGTGGGTGCATATTTCGAGAAACTTGGTTCAAAATCTTTTGCAGTTTATTCTATTGCTGTGACTGGTGCAGATAACAAGGCCTGGTTTGTGAAAAGAAGGCATGATTACTGGCATATTTCTAAATTTCTAACAGCTTCTGATTATAATATATGGTGCTGACTTTCAAAATTTATTTGTAGATACCGAAACTTCGAGCGTCTTCATAGGCAACTGAAGGAAATACCTAACTACTCATTGCACTTGCCTCCAAAGAGTTTCCTTTCGTCTAGTATCGATGATTACCTTGTGCACCAGCGATGTATTCTACTCGACAAATATCTTCAAGTATGCTTTGGTCCTCTAGCATTCATCCCACTTTTTTTTAAAATTTGTTTACACTATCATTTCTGTTCAATAGGATCTCTTGTCGATAGCTAATGTTGCAGAGCAGCATGAAGTTATGGATTTTCTTAGTGAGTCCTCAAAGGTGTGTATGAAGCCAATGAATTTTTGTGCCTTCTCCTTAACAAGAAAAAGAATGAACACATACTTTCCCGTGGTTCTTTACAATTCGTTTCCCTTTCTATTTTGTAGAATTACTCAGCTGGAAAATCCACTTCCGTTATCAAAAAATTGGCTGGTGTGAATCTATTCTCTTTTTTTTGCACAATTATTAACTTGTATATTTAGTATTTTCTCACTCTAAGATATATTTATTTATTTTTGCATCAGCAGTCAACGTTGATGATGCCATGGATGACATTGTTCGACATGTTAAAGGAGTTTCAGATGGTCTAAAACGCGCGGTCAGCACATCATCCCCGAGCGCACCTTATTCACAATTTGCAGATAATAGGATGTCTTTATCTTGGAACCAGGAAGAGATAGATAACCAGAATATGCAGAATAGACACTTTGGAAGTTCACAGAGTCTTTCTGATGTTGATAGTAACTGTGACGATCGCCCCTCATCTGTAAATAGTGCATGCCACTCGGACAATGAATTGATTAACGGAGGGTACGCTTCAAATGATACTAAGCACATTGAAGCATGCACTAGTTGCGATGCACAAGTAAACCAGCAAATAGAAAAACCAGCAAGGGCAATTTCGGATTCGACGAACATGTCATCTATAAAACCATTTGAGGATCCATCAGCAATCCCTCCTGAGGTACACTTTTCTAATAGGTAGCAATATTTGATTCAAACATTAGGACCTTCTGTTCTACTAATGGTTTTTCCATTGTGCCCTAAAAACTCTCTTTATTCGGCAGTGGATGCCAACAAATGTGAGCGTGCCTTTATTGAATCTGGTGGACAAGGTGTTCCAACTGAAGCGACGTGGTTGGATAAGGTTTGATATTTCTTTCATAAACTTTTTTCTAATGCTTCTATATAATTTGGCTGCTAGTTTTCTACAGTTTACGTAGCAATGAGTGAAGTAAAGGTAATATTCTAGACACCCTGAGGATTGTGATAGAGGGTCTTGACTGATTGCTAGATATAATTGATAGTTCTCACTTCACATATTTTGGTAGTGTATTGGATGATTACAATTGGCATGTTTATTCAAGGTTGTTTAAACTTTTTGCATGATACCCTATGCAAGTCAGATATGTTTTTAGAATACTTCTGCAATCCAAATTGTTCATATCTCACGTCAATTTTTTTTTGTTCATATCTTTTTATCGCAGAATATGATGTTTTCTTTAACCAATAGGATATGATGTTTGACTTGATACCTATGTTATGTGCAGAAAACAAGTTCTCTGGATATCCAAACAAATCTTGCAGTTAGTGATGGAAGATGCGATCGATGATTGGATTATAAGACAGATCAATTGGCTTCGAAGAGACGAGATCATTATACTAGCAATTCGTTGGATTCAAGATGTAAGGAGGCACTGGATACTTTATCTGTACACTGAAGTGTTCTAATATCCTTTCAGTTTCTAGAAATGTTTTGCTATATTGTCTGCAGGAAACCATGTTATAAGTGATTCCAACTAGAAAAAGTGTCACATGGATCAGGAATGCAAATTGTGCAGTACATTTTCCTTTCTTATTAGCTCACAAGCTCTATGAGAAGATAGGTACCAAATCACTTTTTGCTAAGAACTAGCATGACATAAATACCACAGTAATTAGCAAATTATTCTTATATGCTAGGGTCCAATAGTAACTTTCACTACTGACCACTGTCATATGGCCCATAAAGTGTGTCCCACTATAGGTGCATGCCAGAAGAAATAAGGGCTAGCTTTAGGTAGTTGCAATTTGGATTTAGGCATTTAGCCCACAAGCTCTATGAGAAGATAGGTACCAAATCACTTTTTGCTAAGAAGTAGCATGCCATAAATACCACAGTAATTAGCAAATTATTCTTACATCCTAGAATCCAATAGTAACTTTCACTACGAGAGTGAATAGGTTGAACACGGGGGCATATGAACCCACTTATTTGGTATGTGCATAGGTGATGCAAAACATGTCCAAAAAATTTGAAACAAAATTTCTATGCATAGGGGATGCAAAACATGTGCCGTGCACATCAGTTTCGTGACAAAATTACTATTTACTTTGCCTCTGTAAAAAAGAGAAAAATCGTGTGCTATATAGCAGTATATATGTGATGTATTTTTGTCTTTTTACGTAGGCCAAGTAAAAAGTTGTTTCTCCGCGAAACTTTATATTCACCCATGGAACGTGCAGATGCACACGCGAACATTTTTTTTCAGAATTTTTTTATGTTTAAAAAATGTATTTCCGAAACAGGTTCATATGCACCCATGTTCAACATACTATTTTCCCTTTCATTACTGACTACTGTCATATGGCTTATAAAGGTAGTTGCAATTTGGATAAGAACTCCAGTTCTCCATTTGCATGTCATTAACAGATTTACCATTCTACAGACTCTCTGGCCTAATGGTGTATTCTTCACCAAGCTGGATGTACTTCAAGGAGATGCAGGTGTGAGTCAATCTGACAAGCACCCAACAGGAAGTGCGGATGAGCCTACTGGCAACAGAAAGAGCAGTACAAGCTCTTTTGAGCTTCAGTTGGAGGCATCTAGAAATGCCAGTGAAGTTAAGAAACTTCTTTTAGGTGAGTTTAGTGACATGTTTTGTTCATCACGTTTATATTTATAAATATCTACACAGCAAAGATATGTTGGTGTATATGTGCAAATTCTGACATGTGATAGGAATAACAAATATGCAAAATTGTGCTCAGTCATGTAGTCCAACTGTCCAAGTAACTTACTTTGTGATGCCCTTTCCAGGTGGGACTCCATCTACGTTAGTCAGCATAATTGGGTACAAGCAGTACCAGCGCAGTGCAAGGGATATCTACTACTTCCTGCAAGTAAGTAAACAAAAAAAAGATCCAAAATCTAGCATCCAAATAGCACCATTCTAACTTCCATGACTCATGCTGTGTTGCAGTCCACCGTGTGCGTGAAGCAGCTCACTTATGCGATGATAGAACAGGTGCTCGTGACACTCTTCCCGGAGCTTCAGAAGCTCATAGAAGACATCCATGAGAGGGGTCGCAAGGAACAAGCCTCGTTCACTTATCAACTTTAACCGAATTAGACATCATCTTTGATACACGGGCTTTAAATTCTAGTCATGGGCCGTTACTGTGGTGGAACATAAAGCTTCCTCGGCCTCAGTTTGCCCAAATGAATTTTGACAGCACAAAGTTGGATTCAGAGAGCGGTGGTGTTTTTCCCCACTTAAAATTTGTACAGTTGTATATCAGAAGGCATGTAAATTAGGGCACCCTGATGGAATCTAGAACAAGAGGTTCAGCGAGTTCTACTAGGAATAGTATGTACCACACCATTCTTTAATTCTTTGGACCGAGGCTTGTAAATTATGAAGTGATTTAATTGTATAGCTGTACCATTTTGCCCCCTGTTGTTTTACTGGAAATCAATATCATTCTCTGGAAACTTCACTGGATTTATAGACCATCCTCGTAAAATGTCTGTAACTGAAGATGTTTTGCCCTGTATAGAACACATGGATCTTACTTGTTTTGCCCCAGCAACAGAGAAATTTACTGTGTTCTGAACGGGCCGTATGTTTGCCTTAGAAATGGTACACCGCATGTGAGTTCAGCTAGAAATCTTTTTCTTTTGTGGGGGAGTTCAGTTTGAAATCTGTTGCGATGAGTCAAGCAAACTGTCGTGTCTTGAAATACCAGTTGTCCTTCACAGAAAACCTTGCCCACATGTCGAAGTTTTTGAATGTTTTGTCTAAAGATATGCACACGTGTCATTTATCTTGCCTTAACTCCTTAATCTTTGGTTAAAAAAGTTGACTCCGTGTAGACTTGGCGAACCTCTGGCTACGTCTGAGTTGATTTTCACGTGGAATTTTTAACTTCAAACTGCAGATAGACAAAGCGTCTGTCCGGCGTTTGGACACAAGTAACTGCTCTTGATACTTTTAAATACTCCGTAAGCAACTTCGGCCATTCTCAAATTTAAACTTGTTTCTGACACTCTCTTTGTACATTATTTTGAAGACTCATTGTGTATAAATGTCATCTAGAGAACTCCTCGTACAGTACCGAGCCTTGTTCCATGATCTCGAAGATATCTCTCCCAGAAACCAGTGGCGAAAATACATGGAGAAATATAGAAACTAAATATACCATTGAAAGATCCTTTATTAACCTAGCGGAAAAAAATATAAGGAGAAAATAATATGGCATATTATTATCATCTCACTAAATTATAAGAAACATATTCGGTAAACTCATTACGGGAAATAGCACAGTTAGCTAATCAATAGGGTTATAGTTCTATGGAGTGAATTCCAGTTTTTACCCCCTAATTTAAAATCTGTGACATCAATTACACCATTTAACAATTTTTAATCCTAATTACCCTATTTAGTAAAAGTTTTGTCAATTTTTACCCCTCTTAAAGATTTAGATTGTTTTGACAGATGGATTCGGACTACCAATTCCATGTGGTGTGACGTGTATGTGTTCGTCCTCCGTTTTTCCGTAAGGGCAGCCACAATGTGTAGCCAAAAGTAGTTCCATTTTGATGTTTTGGCTTTTAGAACTAGTTCCATACACTGTGAGGGTGGTTCTAAATTGGGCAAAACTGGGAACCGGAGCAAGGAGTTGCTCCGATGCCAAATCTTCCCTTCACAATAAAATATTGATACTTCTCCTAGTTGGCAAGAGCTGGACCATTTGGTGGGAGAGAGCACGCGTTACTTTATTCAAAGTTGGGACCCATTTGCACAGGTATTTGGCTATGCAACGTTGTGGAGTTGCTTCTAAATTTTACTCCCATGCCAAATCCTGGGATGTGTCAGATTTAGCTATCTACACGCTGTGGCTGCCCTAAGAGATGGGGGCGAAGGCAGTAGCGGGTGCTCGAGCGGCAAGGGGTAGGCGGTGAGCTGCAAGTAACCGGTGGCAGCAGCAGTGGCTGGTGTACAAGCGGCGTGAGTGCTGCAGCTGGTGGTCAAGCACGCCATCATTTTAAGAGGTGTTTCTCGTTGCAGCTGCTCGTCGATCTACTGCTGCCGCCATGCACGAGAGGTGTTTCTCGTTGCAGCTGCTTCTGCTGTTGTTAAGTACTTCAGCGACAAATGGTGGTGAAAGCGGATGTATCATGTATTTAGTGAAAGGTAGTGCAGTTGGTAATTGTCAGGTGCTTTTGTGTATGTTGGATTATAATCACGGACGGATGGTAATACCAGTTTCCTCATGATATCAGTATATGTCAACTTGTGAATGAAGTTGCTATGGAAAGGCAAGTTCTTGATACGATGCATTTACATGGAACTCACATCTCAGACCCATTTGTCAAAACGATCGAAACTTTAAGAGGGGTAAAAATTGACAAAACTTTTACTAAATAGGGTAATCACGATGAAAAGTTGTTAAATGGGGTAATTACTGTCACAAATTTCAAACTAGGAGGTAAAAACTAGAATTCACTCTAGTTCTATGTGTACCACCTCCTCCGAGGTTTACAAATTTTGAAGTCGACTCATACGATTACATTTATGGAATACATATGTTGGTAAGGACTAAGTGAACAAATCTGATTGTCACATATTTGATTTGTAAAAAAACAAATTTCTCAATTTTTGAGTAATTCATGAAGAAATAGTAATTTTGAACCAACATGGTTTGAGAGACTGTTTTTTATATAACTGAAAGGAGAGACGTCACCTAGAGCGCGGGGGGGGGGGGGGGGGGGGGGGGAATAGGCGATTTAGAACTTTTTCCGATGAGCCAGATTATCCGGTCGAAGATGGACTCGGATATTCTGCTATGCTTAATAAAGGCGGAATAAAACTGACGTTTTACTTTAACAAGCATACAACCTAAAATACAAGGTTCGCATATGTGCACCAACAACTTATGCTAAGCAATACAATTAACAAGGTGATAGCAAGATAGATGACTTCAAGCACGAAGGCTATCATAATGTAAAGTGCATAAGTAAAAAACTTAGATATAGAAATAACCGAGGCACGCGGAGACGAAGATGTATTCCCGTGTTACTCTTTGTTAAGGGAGTACGTCTCGTTGGAGAGGTGTGAGCGACCACCACAGGTCGGTCTCGACGCCACAACAAGCTCACCTTATTCTCCGATAAACCGCACCACAAAAGGTTTGGTTCACCTTCGACTGTTGATCTCCTTTTGGACGAAGATCGATTCACACCCGCAACCGAATTGGGGGCTGCCAAATGACCACAGTAGGTCTTGACCACAAGAGGTCTTGTCACAAAAAGGCATCTAGGGCCCAATGACCCAAGAGTAACAAGAGCACTAGTTTTCACTTCCACGAAACTCGTGGAGAACTCGTGGAGAGCACAAACCGATGCAAGATGCAATGGGCAAGAGCACACGAACTGGTCAAGCCCTTCACTCTCAAATTCCAACAAAGCAACAAATGCTTATGGGGGAATAAGAGAGGAAGAAAAAAGAAGGAGAAACACCAAGAACTCCAAGATCTAGATCCACTAGGTTCCCCTCACTTAGAGGAGAGATGAATTGGTGGGATTGTAGATCTAGATCTCCTCTCACTTTTCCCTCAAGAATATGCAAGAATCAATGGAGGGATTAAGAGGGAAGCATGCTTTCCAAGGTCAACAATAGAGTAAGAGAGAGGGAAAAAACGTGTTGCCTTAGATTACTGAAAGAAGAAGAAGGGGAGGGGCATTTATACCCCTCCAGCAAATATAACCGTTGCTGGTTGTCTCGAGTCAAATCTCCGGTGTAAGTGACCACCGGATATTCCGGTGCACCGGATAATCCGATCCAAAAGGAAATATCCGGAATGAATATCCGGAAATGTCCGGTACCCATTTCCCTTCTTTCCTTAGCCGTTTCTTGGATAATCTGATGATGGACCGAACATTCCAGTGGAGGTAAAATCTCCGGTATAAATATCCGGTTATGTCCAGTACCCAACTTCTTCTTTCCTTAGCCAAAAACTCGAGAAAACTAGGGAGTTGCTACTAAACTCTGTTTTCTCGACTTCCATAAAAAGGCAACTCCACTTTTATAAGAACACAAAACCTACAATGTGACATGGCACTATGGGGATCCGGTAGATAGGCACCCTCAATATAGCAGTAGGAGACTATAGTGTATTGATTATTTTTCTAGAATAACACGAAGATCTTTTGAGCCATGTGTATATCTAAAGACATTGTTTACTCTCGTCCAATATGTTTTATTGGATTCGCCCTATACCGAGCTAGTAATTTTGATGCAAATGAAATACCAAGTCTAGACAATTTGCAAGGTACACTAGCCCTCTAATGGCAATGAGATATGGAAACTTATGGCCTAATATCTATTCAACATCATCTAGGCTAAAAACATAGCTTTATTTGTATCTGGAAGGACATACGTCGCCTAGAGGGGGGGGGGGGGGGGGGGTGAATAGGTGAATTAAAACTTTTTCCGGGAAGCCGGATTATCCGGTCTGAGAAGGACCCGGATATTCCGGTATGCTTGATAAAGGCGGAATAAAACTAGTGGTTTACTTTAACAAGCATAAAACCTAAATATACTAGGTTCACCTATGTGCACCAACAACTTATGCTAAGCAATACAAGTAACAAGGTGATAGTAACATGGATGACTTCAAGCACGAAGGCTATGACAATGTAAAGTGCATAAGTAAAGAGCTCGGGTATAGAAATAATCGAGGCACGCGGAGACGAAGATGTATTCCTGAGTGCCTCCTTGTTAGGGAAGTACGTCTCGTTGAAGAGGTATGAGAGACCACCACAGGTCAATCTCAACGCCACAACAGGCTCACCTTATTCTCAGATGAACTGCACCACAAAAGGTTTGGTTCACCTTCCACTATTGATCCCCTTTGGGGCGGAGATCGAATCGCGTACAATAATCTTGAGGCACACGCCCACAACTTAATTGGGGGCTCCCAAGTGACCACAACAGGTCTTGACCACAAAAGGCCTTGGCCACAAAAGGCCGGCCACAAAAGGCGTTGACCACAAAAGGTCGGCTACAAAAGGCGTCTAGGGTCCAATGACCCAAGAGTAACAAGCTCACGAATTTCACCACCACGAATCCTCGTGGAGGTCTCAAACCGATGCAAGATGCAATGGCAAGAACACACAAAGTGCTCAAGTCCTTCACTCTCAAATTCCAACAAAGCAACAAATGCTTATGGGGGAATAAGAGAGGTAGAACAAAGAAAACCACAAAGGAGTCAAGTCCTTCACTCACAAATCCCACCAAAAGCAACTAATGCTTATGGGGGGAGAAGAGAGGAATAACAAAGGAGAAGAACAACAAATGAACTCCAAGATCTAGATCCACTAGGTTCCCCTCACTTAGAGGAGATATGGATTGGTGGGATTGTAGATCTAGATCTCCTCTCACCTTGAAATTTTGGATGCTCGGATATTCCGCCCAAAAGTGAAATTTCTGAGTCAAATTTCCGGCTGGGTCCAGTGCCACTTTCCCTCTTTTCCTTAGCCGTTTATTCGAGAAAAAACTGCACGGATCGGATATTCCGGTTCAGTCTAGAATCGGATATTCCGAGTGCCCGAAAACTGACAAAACCAGCAAAACAAAAACTGTAGTAGCTTTTTCATCCGGACTCCGTTTTCGATGATTTTCGGCTCGTTGGAATCGTTGCAACGAGCTCTACTTGAATGTGTATAGAAACATCACAGTCCATCATGTGAGGATAAAACCAAATGAGGAAAGGTTAAACTTTTCTAAAACTTGTAAACCGGTAAAACCCCCAATATAAAAAACGTAACAATATATTCATATGAAATCCGTTTTTGATGAACTAGAGCTTAGTATGAAGATGAACTAAGCTCTAAATCCTCACATGGATAAAACACACAATTTTTTCAAAGTAAAACATTTTCAAAGCACTTGGGCTTGTCATGAAGATCACGACAACCACCAAAACCCAACAAGGAGAAAAACCAAATAAGAACCAAGAAATGTGATATGCCAAGTATGCAAAGGTTTGAGCTCTTCACAAAGATGCGATCAAGCTACTCACTCGAGAGCCCCTCTTGATAGCACGCCTATCTATCCTATAACCCGGTCTCTCCAAAACAACACGAGACCGATAGACAAGAAAATCTATCAAGATCATACCTTTGCCTTGAGCATTCCACTTGAGCTAGATGATGACTATCTTGATCTCTTCAAGTGGATCACCTTTCTTGATTGCGCTTGCTAGCACATGTGTGATGAAGACATCTCCAAATACTCCCCCGTACTCCATTATGGGAGAGTCTCGCTTAGCTTCGTCTTCATGTATCCATTGCAAGCTCCAAGCATAGGATCTTTTCCAAAACCTTCTCTTGGTCTTGCACAACTCAACCTTTTATCTTCCAATATTTCTTTGCTAATATGATGTCTTGACTCCTTCAAGACATACTTGCAATATGCTCAACTCAACACATGACCATCCATCATATACACCCTTAAATGGAACCTTGGTCATCAAATAAGCTTCAAGAGTCCAACACATGAATTCCACTATTTCCATGGACAAGATCTATAAGGATATCTCAATGCAAACATTAGTCCATAGAGATTGTCATTTAATTAATTACCAAAACCACACATGAGGAAAAATGCGCTTTCAGTATCAAGTTATCTAAAGACCATGGGTGTTTTCGATGGATATGACTTATCCATATTGTTTGTTCCTATAACTTTAGGTATATAAAGATGTTTGTAAACAAATATTCCCGAACAAAGGTGATCAAGTTGTAAGCCGAAGAAGAGCTCAGATTTTCCAAATCTTTACTTTCAGTTTCCTCTATTAGATTATTGCGTATTTGCGTGCCTCATTTATGGTCTGTGTACTCCCAATAATATTAAGGTCACCAACTTGCATAGAGATCATATTTTCTCAACACCTTTTGGGCCCCATGTGAAGTCCCACAACATGGATTTTAGGTATTCTGATATCCCGCATTCAAGCTTGGAATCACTGTGCACATTTGTGTTGGGTTTTGGATCTTGAGCATTCGAGTGGCGTCTATCAACTTTGGGTTCATTTGCATTTACCGTTAGATTATTTGATTTCCCTTTTCTCATGAAGTATTGTGCGAACTCTTGTCCTTTGTATTTGGGAGATGAGTGGTTTTATTTGGCACCTCGATTCGTTATGGTGTATTAACTATAGAGATATATGATTTAGTGACACCTTTATGGTCAATATATGCAATGTGTTGCAAATGCATGATTATCTGAACTTGTGATTCATAATCTTCAATATATGCAATGTGTTGCAAATGCATGATTATCTGAACTTGTGATTCATATTCTTCAGTACATGGATATGAATGCCTATAACGTTCCAATTTATTTCTTGGAATTTTTGGTTTCCCTCTAATTATGGGAATTTTCCTCATAAAGTAGAATTAATGTAATGGGTTGTGGGTTGTTAATAGGTCTCTTGTTGGGGTCTCGGCGTATCTATAATTGATGAATAATTACATCCCACATCGATCTTTTTGCCCCATTGATGTACACATATGGTGGTGATATCAATATATATATAAACCACACCGATATTTTTCAAACTGGAGTCAGATTCTCATCGTGTAAAATCGCATGTCCCCAAATGATAAAATGACTGTTCTATAATAGTGTTCTAATAATTAATTTTATTCTTTGATAAGGGATTTAACCAATCTATTTTTAGTATGAACATAATGTACTATATTTTCTAGATGTATGACTAAAGCCATTCAATAATCATTAAATGCACGTGAAGTAAATTCATATGCCTTGTGCATTGTTATGTGTTTCCTATATTTATCGTGATTTTTTAAAATTCTGTAATTTTGGCAATTAATTTAATAAAGACATGGCTCCATGCAGGGCCAAATAACGATGACACCCGCCCCGGTTGGGTATGGGTAAGGCTTAACCAAACCCGTACCCACGTCCTCGTATTTTAACCACACCATACCCACATCCACGTCGGGGTACATATTATGTATCATACCTGCACCCGCGTGGGTATTAAAAACTCGCGGTAAAAAATTCACTCATATGCAATATATAAGAAAATAATCGACATGTATGCTCATCCATCCACTAATTAGGCAAGCGACACACATATATAAAAAGAAACAATAAGGCAACACAACATATATGATAATGAACAATAAAACAACTCATTCATCCAGTCAGTATACATGGCGAGCGGCCATACCCGTGGACGAGCCGGTTACCGTGTCTAGGGGAGTGTGTTCAGAGAGGGCGAGATGGCTGGCGGAGGCTGGTGGCTCCCTGTTTAGGGGAAGGGCAGAGCGATGATGAGGAGCCATGAGGGAGATGGACATATCGATCTAAAAGTAGTGGAGACCGGAGAGGAAACAACGTGGGTGATAACCAGGATGGAATTGCTAATCATGTAAGCGAAAATTACATAACCAGTTATTCGAGTTTTTCTCAGAAAAATCCTATGCATCATGAACCTACATGTCAAAAACAAAAAATATCTGGGTATGTGGGTATACGGGTAATGGTTTACCATATCCGCACCCGCAATACCCATTGGGTACACACTTTTAACCATTTACTTAGAGCATCACTAGCAGTGCCCTCAAACTGTTAACCCTCAAAGCCAGTTTGAGGGCCGAGAAAACGCGAATTTGAAGGCCAAAACGGCCGGCGCAAATCAGTGCCCTCAAACCAACCCTCAAAACAGAATAGCACTGATCTGCGCGCCTGCCTTCAAACCTTCAAAACAGGATCTCATAATCATGAAAACAGGATTTCCTAAAAAATGACAGCAACATACAATATTTGCAAATGGATATTAGCAAAACACAATCATGAAACACACATATCATGAAACAAACTTGCAAATGATTATAAATGATGCATGGTTCATAGTTTTACATCACATAATCAACATTTTGTCCTTGCAAAAGATCATCATCACCACCACATCGGTGACTCAAGCGAAGTTGTCCACACCTCCGTCGCCACCACCACTCATCGGAGACTCACCTCGGAGAGTAGACGACGCACCACCACCACGCAGTAGCCTCTTCCTCTCCGCGATGTTCACCTTGGTCTCCTTCCACCACGCCAATTGGTCTTCATCCATGTCCTTTTTAGACATCATCATGTGCTCCTTCTCCTTGGCCATGCTCTCTTTCCATCCTTTGCTTCCTTCAGCTTGATCATCCTCTCCTCCAGTTCGGCCTTCCGGTTGTCATCTTCCCGCCTAGCTTCCAACTGTGCAAGCTTCACCTCTGTCTTTCTCTCGGTGATAATGAGTTTTGTCTCCAATGCCTTCAATGTCAATGTCTCCTTTGCCTTGATTATTTGATCAAGCTTGTCCTTCAAGCTTGATGCATGCGCTTCCATATTCATCCTTTCCTTGGCCTTCTTGGATCACTCGGGCTTGCCATGGTTCATTCCTTCATCCTCACTATCTTCCATATTGAGCATATCTGATTTCTTAGGTGTGGATTCTTGATCCCTTACTTTCCACTTGTCAAGATCTTTAAGCAATTCCCAACAATGCTGGAAGATAAAATGTTTTCCCTTGGAATCGGCCATGTCCTTGTATCGCAAGTCAGCATATGTCTCCTACAATATGCATAATCGGAAGCATAGCATGATCACAACCGTGCATAATGTAAAATTAGGCATGAACCAAAGAGTGAGGTTGAGTATACTCAGTAGTCACTCTCAACGGTGCCACTTGGTGGAGCGTTAATCACTTGGTCCATAGCCGCACTCCAACGAGCAGAAGTGGGCTTTATCACCACCCACCGTCCTTGAAGTGACCGTTAAGAACGATGGACCAAGCTGCCAATCTTGGGCTTGAGCTTGCAATACTTGTCCTCGATCCGTTGCCAATAGCGTTTCCCGGTTTGATCCGTGCCATGAACCGCATCCATCCCAACTTCGGACCAAGCACGAACCAAAAGAATATCTTCAACCTTGATGTAGTTCGACGAGCGGATTATGGGCTGGCGAGCACCCCCTTCCTCTTGAGCGGTTTGGAACGCCGCCTCATTGATCTCGGTCACCTCTTCCTCCTCCGCACTCGCCTCCTCCTCCTCTTCCTCCTCACCTTCAAAGTCGAACGAATCGAGGGGAGGAGCCCCAATGTTCACCTCGGCATCGTTGACCAGTCCCATGTAACAAGCAGTTGGGGCCGACATTTCGTCGAGCACCTCATTGGCGCTTGGCGGCGGAGGGGCGGAGACGGGTGGAGGAGTGGACCTCTTGTGGCTGGCCGGCTTATTCCCCATGGGCGGCGCGCCCGGGACGTTCCTCTTCGCTCGGGCGTGCTTTGGCTCCAAGGAGGAACCGGCTTGTTCCTCTTCGGGGTGCGGGGGCGGGGGCGACGGAGGCGGTGACTGCGGGGGAGACGGCGGCAGCGCGTGCGGGGGCGATGGATGCGGCAGCGGATCCTGTGAGGACGTGCGCCCGCGTCCTCTTCACGCCGACGTGCGTGGAGGCCACCATACCGACCAACACGACGAGCTCGGGGCCGGGGCGGCGGCGGGAGGCGGTTGCGCGGGGGTGCTCGAGGCGCGGCCGGGCACGGGATTCGGCGGGGGCCGGCGGAGCTTCCATGCCCGGCGGCGGCGCAGGGAAGGAGGAGGGCTCGAGCGGTTGAGGGATTTTTCCCTCCCGCAACGCGTCATTGACCAGAATGAAGGGCCCTGTGTATTCGCCTCTCAACCTGTGTTTGTGCACGTTGGGATGGAAAATGAGGGCTGGGCCTTCAATTTTTTTTGAGGGTTTACGGGTTTGAGGGCTCTGTTCCGGGTCAACTTTCAGACTCAACTCTAAAAAAAACAGTTAATTTGAGGGTTTGACCAGTTTGAGGGCACTGCTAGTGATGCTCTTATGGGTAAAATTCTTTTACCAAATCCTTTAATCGGTAAATACCCACTAGGTAAGCGGGTAATGGGTACCCATAGGGGCGGAGCTGCATGGCAAACCCTGATGCACATGCATCAGGGTCCAAGATTTTTTTTTAGCCTAACATACTATATAAAAGGGATTTTTGCATCAGGTTAGGCCATAAGTGTGCATCAGCGTTCCATTTTCTATAATCCACATGGCAATTTAATCAGTATTAGTTACAGGACAACATGTTTACTTTTGCATCAGCTCCGCCCCTGGTACCCATTGCCATCGGTAGGGTGCATAGGCTTTGCATGGTGCAGGCGCAATAGGGATAAAAAGCAATTTACTATAGCAACTAGCTCCAAATTTTGCTAGCACCACGTAAACCCAATGGCAGACAGCAGGGCTCACTATTTCACACTCAAACACCGCCCAAACAAGCATGCTCAAGTCACATTTCATTTGGCTAGTTGATGTTCGCGCCAGAATATTGTTCCAGCTCCTCCCCTGGTTCCGTGTGGTAATAAACACATATGCATGTGACTATCTGGTAGAATCATCTATTATCACCATAAGGTCTCCTTTGATTCAAAGGATTTACTAAGGAATTTGGTAGGATTTGAACCTTGTGGAATATTTCCTTTCCAACATGTTTGATTCACGAGATTATAACCTGCAGGAAATATTCCTATAGGAACTACACAGTGTATTTTCAAAGGAAACCAAACATGAGGTTGCACCTCATGGAAAAAATCATGCGCCTTGTTCCTATGCCCGTAGGATTCAAATGGACAGGGCAAGTCAATCCTAGAAAAGTTCTATTCCTTTATATTTCTTACCTTGTGAATCAAAGGGGGCCTAAAGTACTTCATTTTTTCTGACAGGAATTATATATGATCTTTCCATTATATTTCTTTCCACTTCAGATGATCTTTCAATCAGATTGAACTTGCTTACTGGAGGAAGAGCCTTTCGATAATGGGTTATCCATTGATCTCCTGCATCAAATTACAGTGAGATGGCATATATGAGTGGAGTTGCTGTTAAATCGCCATATTTCATCATATTCCTCAATGTTGGATTTCTAGAAAAAAAATATTCACATTAAAATATAATTCTTCCCAAAGCAGGTCAGGAAATCTATATATTATGTTGGTCTATTCAACTTGACACAATAGAATTTGATGTTGAGTAACTGAGCTCATATAATTCATCGTAGTTAGATTAGACCATCAACATAATAAGATTGGTAATATATTTCTGTAAGTAACCATAATTTTTTTTAAAGCATACGGGTACACATATACATCTCATTTAAAAATCCAAATATAAAAGTACAGTTCAATATAAAATTTTAAAAGTTTGTCTTGTATTTTTCTTTGAAAATATCTCAATATGCTCACTTGTTGCCAAGTATCTCCCCCACTTGCCCATTGAGCACTATTTGTTTTGGGAAACTCACACACTAAATTAAATGAAAATTACAACACATATCTTTGGGGGTGTAAAAAATATTTCCATGGGGAAATTATGGTCTTGGAAATATCACCTTGAATATTTGCACTAGGCCTGATGTCCTTAGATAAACCTTTTCCTTTAAACTAACTTAATTACATAACCACTTAACCTAGGAGGTAGGCTATGTTCTACATGAGGTCCATCTATCATTTTTTCTATATATTTATCATTTTTAAACCTTACGTTATTATCATTGTTGTCATAATACACGAATATCTGATAGTATTTGAATAAAATCCGCCTCACCTAAAAATTCGCAATCACTTGCCATATGCATACAAGATAACTTAACACACAGACAAAAGAGAACTATTGTTGGATTATTAATATGTTTTACACCCATGAGCAACATTTTTTAAAACTAACGTTTCAATATGAGTATCGAAGTATATTATTACATAGTTACTTATTTCAATAAGCTATGGAAGTTGGTCTCTAGAAATACAACTAGAAACACTATAAAGAATGTTCTGATGCAAAAGGTTGATCTGGTTTAAATACTAGTCCGGTGTACATTCTACACAAATTTAGGTACACACGATATTTTTTGACAATGTTCTAGAACCAGAGTTGCGTGTAAAATTAACAATTCCGATTATGTAGTACCAAAAAGGGAATAACCTCAGTAGTAAAACATAGAGGCAACAACCTCGTAAAGTGTTGACTCATGACTTGATAATAGTAGGAATTATTACACTTCAATGTTTGTATAAACCAATCAAAATAGACTCGCACAGTAGTATATACACTCTACAAGGTAAAACATGTCCTGCAATCGTGTAATCACAGATTGATAGATTAAAAATTGTAGGCAACAATTGTGACTGCAATCTAACATACAACCGTAATTGGGTTCTATCATGATGCCTCATACAAGGTTTTGTGCTACGGATTGCGAGCACATTTCCACGTGACGTATTATGTGGGAAGCAAATGGTCAACCATGGCATGTGTAAATTATGGTATAGACATGTAAGTCTCAACCCCGGCTAGTGCTTTAACTAGCTACCCATCAGGCACCATGGAAAATTAATTATATACGCGGATAATTAATTAATATGCCCATAAGTGAACGTTTAACTTTTTTTTAACTCTTTCATGTTGCTTGTCCCATGGATTAATGCCGCTCCTCGCTGCCTCGCGATCTCATAGTTTCCCACGTTCTTTTCACTCAACTGCTTCTTGGTTACGTCGCCTTTTCTCCTCTAGGAACCAGCTACGGCGGAGAAAAACTTCCCCAAATCTCCACCGACCAGATCACTGGTCCACTCTCCTTCCGTTCGCCGCCTCGGCGGCAGGAGGGAGAGGGGACCTCATCTCTTCGTTCTGACTAGTAGATAGGGTTTGGATTTGTCTATTATGGTGCGCCGTTGGTGTAATACCCCGTAGTTATAGGATCCGAGAGGGGTAGAAATTAGAATTGTGCATTTTGCATTCATGCATGTTTGAAAAACCCGAATAATTTTCGCGCTTTTGTGCAAAAGGGAAAAGGAGTCGATACCGACAAACGTCAGCGATCCCTGGTATGATCTCTGACAAGTAGTCGAGTGTTGTCGATACACCCGAACCCTGGAGTACAAGAGAGGGGGATTTTAAAACTGAATCCCTCGAACTCTGTAAAGGAGTCTCAAGATAATTAGGAGAAAACATTTCAAATCTTATCTTCTCTTTATTCATACACCAACTTAAAGAATCCACATAACAAGGAAAAATTAAACATGAACTTGTTGAAAATGAATAAATGGAACATGACCATTCCCAAATCACAAAATAAAAACATCACCTTTGGACATCATCAATTCATGCATTGGAATACAAAGTCATAAATACTTAAAAGAATGTAACAACACATTTCCATTAATAATAAGTAAAGAAAATACAATATTTCATTCCATCATCTCAAATAAGAATTACAAGCAACCCCAAAGGGGAATTTAAACACATACAATGATATGACACAAGAATACAAATACATAATCCCAACACTGGATCTTTATTACAATTTATAAATGCCTTTACATGGAAGATTGCAAAAATAAAATAAAACCCTAGAATCCCTAGGTGAAAGTCTTGAACCCTTTAAGCCTTGAACCTGCAAAATAAACAACAAAAACAAAAGAAAGTTGTGGTTAGGATTAAAATGTTGTCAACACCATTTGGTGTTGACTGTTTATAAATAAAATCCTGGCATCACTTGAGCAGTATTAAGCACTGCTAAGTAAAGAAGGCAACAAGTATTTGGAATGCTTCGAAGGCAACAGGGGCAGATCAGTGTTGAGTTAAATAAGGCAACAGATGAAGGAGATATGCCCTAGAGGCAAATAAATATATAGTATTTATCGCATTATCTCATTAAGTTTATAATATGTTTTTGTATCGTGCTATAACTGTATTAATCGGAATTGTTAATACACGTGTGATACATAGACAAACCAGAGTCCCTAGTAAACCTCTATATAAACTAGTTCATTGGGCAACTGTTGATCGAGATTTCCCGATCATGGACAGTCACGTCGGTTGACAATGAGGTCATCTTATTAGTAGAATAAGGTGATGGACATACCCAACAAAGTATTGCAATAGGATCGTGTCACAATGTTCATCATTTGCAATAGGAAAGTAATATGATAGCTTATTCCTCAGACCGTGAGATCATATTAATTGTTGCTCCGTAGGATACTCTAAGTGCATCAAACGTCAGTTCATAAATGGGTGACTATAAAGGTGTATCTTGTGTATCTCGAAAGAGTACGTTGAGGCATATGGATCAAGAGCGGGATTTGTTCATTCGCGTGATGGAAAGATACTCTGGGCCCACTCGGTGAGATTACGTCTATAAAGCTGCGCAGCATATGACTAGGTCATGGAGATGTAATATCACAGATGAGTTAATTAACCCTTGTCGGTAACGAGATAAAACAGGACATCATATGTTTACGATCATATCTCGGATAAGGTGGTATCGAAGGAACAAAAGGAATGAATATCATGTTTATGGTTCAACGACGATATTCGTAGAATGCACAGGGACCGTCACAGGCATCCAGGTCTCCCTGGCGGTCATTGGCGAGCGAGGGGTCTCGACCATGTCTGGAGTATTCTCGAACCGTAGGGTAACACGCTTAAGGTCTTGCCGACACATGGAGATCATTGGAATAATAGAGATAAAGGAGAGAGAGAAATAACCCGGAAAGGTTCCGGTAGTTTCGGAAGGGTTCCGGGAATGTCCGAAGGAAGTTCGGGTGGTCCGGAAATTGTTTCGGAGTCACGGGAGATTAAATAATATGCAAATATATTAATTATGAATTAAATATATTTTATATTATATTAATATTAATTAAAAGAAAGGAAAAAGGGGGCAGCCCACTTAATGGGCCAAGAGGGGCCCATGTGGGGGCGCACCATGCATGCGCATGGGGCCCATGGCCGCCACGCCCATGCATGGTGCGGCCGGCCGGCCCCCTCCCTTGCTCCTCTTTTTAGTCCCACATTGGGGAGGCAAGGTGTGTTGCACACCCCCTCCCCCCTATATAAAGAGAGGCATATTAATTGTTTTAATATATATCTAAAATACAATTAATGTTGTATACGCCGGCCTGAGTTAATTCTCCGCCCGCTTTTCTCTCTCTCTCCCACAAGAGCTATACCGCAGTGCGCCGTCGTACTCCGAGATTCCACCAAAGTTCTACCCCTGCAATCTCAGCTGGATCTGAGTGACCGGGGGTTGTCGTCAAGCTCCGTATGTGTGCGAGTACTCGGAGGCGCCACACTTGAGGTGCCAGGGCGACATCGTCTCGCCACCGCTGCAGCCCCGCCGCCGCCGCCCCTCCTACTCGACGCGCCCCTCCTCCTCGACGCCGCGTCTTCATCAACATCGCTGCGTCATCGTCTTCTTCGTCGCGCCAAGTTCTTCGTGACCTCGAGGTCGGCTACGTCGTCTTCGTCAGCAACGCTTGTGCGGGAGCGTAATCCCCGCTATTCGGTATACAAGAGGTATGTAACCAGTTCCGCCCCGTTACCGCATTACTAGATAGATAGATCCTGGCTTGTTTCGGTATTCGTTAGTTAGAAAAATTATTGTTTTCTGCTACGAACCCCTTCAGAAGAGGGGCAAAGGCATTCAGTGCATCATTAGGCACTTAATTAGGGACAGAGGCAACTAGAACTGGAGACCATAACCACTAATCATCAAGATTAAATTAGGAAACTGCATTCCAAATACAACAAATCATGCCAGGAGATTAAAAGAGGCAACCCTAAGCAATGTGGTATCACATTTATCTATTAATTAGATAAATGGACCCTTGATCCCACAAACAAGCTCACAATCAACTTAATTAAGCCTCAGATCAGAAAATCATAGCCAAATCGACAAAACCAAGCCATACCGACATATATTAACCTTCCCTTCACAGCCAAGCATGGGTAGCACAAATATCTCAAAGGAGATAGGGGCAGTGACTCAGAACCTATCCTCAAAGGGTGATGAACTGAGTCGAATTGCAGTAGTAGATATCCACAAGAGTGGATGGATTGCACAGCCAGCCGTGCATGATTATCACCTAGGTGAGAATCAGTGCAAAACCTATCAACAAGGTGAAACCAAGTGCAAGACCAGTCAACAAGGGCAGCTCGAGGAGAGGGGCCACTGGCAGAGAAAGAGAACTCAAATGCAATTAACCTGGAGGTGAACATAGTCGGTTCAGAAGTTGATAAATAGACCCCAGCCGTAGGAGCAAACATCACACACAAACCTGAGCACAACACAACCTCTGGAGATCATCCACACACTGTTCTTACTCAAGAACACACCAGACCATGTCTGGAACCTAAGCAACACAACCACAAGCCTTTTCAGCTAGAATATACACCCTAGGAAATCTGAAGCAGCTAGGAGGTGCAGGCACAACCCCTGGAGCAAGAACCAACCCTACAGTTGTGTACAACTACACTACAACAGCAGGTTGATCCTTTTTATGTGTGAAAGCATCACTGCAACATGGCAGTGTTATGCTTAGCAACCTCAGCTGGGTGTTGTTCAGAAGAGAGGGAGTTGGAGAGGGTTGATTCTGTATTCACAGAACCAACTAAGCAACAAGTATTGCTTGTGAGAAAGAGAGAGACATGAGTGAAGTGTCTATTCTTTTAGATTTAACACACACAAGTGAACCTGAAGGGCTTCTGGATTAACTTGTGGATGCATATAGATGCACACAAAGCATCTATGTGTATGGAATAAGCACAGGAAAGCATCAGAAAAATACACAACTAAAACACACAGAAATAATGTGTAACTCCAAATGATGGAGGCATCATCATTAAAACCATGGGTTAAGTCATGTGTGTATATACATCATGGCTTGGTACTCTAAATGAGCACAGCTCAGTAAAATTAATTAGCATCATTGCTTGAATAACTCCAAGCTGAGAGGAGAGCTAGACAGAAGGAAAAGAGGTAGTTGTTGCTTAGCAACAATTGCTCAACTGCTAACACAGTAGCAGGAGCAAGAGCAGAATATTGTATAGCATGTTATGTGCTCCAGAGTGCATCAGAGGTGTGTTTAACACACCAAAGCATCTCAAACAGATGCAAATGCATGTCCAGGACCATAACAGAGGAGGAGACACATATATGGATAAATGCCACACTGGCATATCCAGGAGATGAATTAAAGAGCTCACCTACTATATTAGGAAGCAACAAGCTTCAGTAGCAGTAATACTAGCTATAGCACAACAGGTAAGTACACATAGAACATCACAGGAGGCAAGTTAGTGCTTAGCATAGCAGCAGAGCATAGGAGTGCAATTGCACTCATATTATACGTTTCGTTGTCAGTAACAATACTGACGAACCAGTAATCGTAGCAGCAGCATCTGGGAACCCTAGAAAATGGGGAAAACCCTAATTGCTCACTGTCTTGAGCAATTGATGCTCAAACAGGAGATCAGAGAGTTGAAAAGCATCTCAAAGAGATACCAGAGCGACTAGAACGAGTAACAGGAGGCGAACACTTACCAAACGACCATTGCCGTAGCTCCGAGGCGACGAGGCAGTGCCCGTGCAACCTCTGGAGGGGGCTAATGGTGGTCGTGGACACGCTGGAGAGCACCAGAGCACCGAGAAGAGCTCGGAGGCTTCCATGGCGCTGTAGAGCTCGGAGGCGCGCGCCGTCCCCCGAAACCCTAGCTAGGGTTAGGTTGCGCGCGAGAGCGAGGGGATGCGAGGGACAGATCGCGCAGACAGAAAGGCGGAGCGGAGCAAGGGGAGCATTTTGCCCCACGGCACGGCGGCATCGGTGGCCGGAGCTGGCCGGAAGCGACAGAGGCGCGGCGGCGGCGGCGGGTCGCCAGCGGAGTCGCGAGAGAAGGGAGGAGAGAGCACGGGAGAGAGAGAGCGAGGGGTTCGACCAGACTGGCTCGGTCGGAGCCAGGTCTGAGTCGTTTTGACTCGGTCCGACCGAGTCAGTCTAGGGGCATTGAAGTAATTTCACATTTTGTGAATTATACAAAATAAAAATAATTAATTCTCACTGAAATAAAAGCCTAAAAATACAATAAAAATATCCACACACATCAGAAAAATCCAAGGAATTTGATTATGATTTTTAATGATTAAAAAAAACCTTTGAGTGATGAAAAATTCAAGGTTCCTTAAGTGGATAATCCTTGAAATATTTTCCAAAATGTATTTTCTACAAGGAAATAAACTTGGGAAAAATTATTGAACAAGTTCAAATGACATTTTGAACATCATTCACATTTCAAAATATGACTGTCCAGTCACTCATCCTAGATTATAAAATACACCAAGAAATCATCTCTAAATCAGGGGAATTTTGGGGAAAAAAAACACCTCGAATGCATATCATCTATGCATAAAGGCATGCATTTGGATTTTTGAACATTGTCTCATATGAGCAATGATTTGGTTTTCAGAACACGAGGGTCACAACTCGTTGGAAGCTTTAGACTGCACTACTTGTCAGTCTCAAGGCAAGTTTCATACTTGCATGTCCTGATTGTTT
The DNA here is from genome assembly GCA_026929855.1 of Poa annua. NCBI lineage: Eukaryota > Viridiplantae > Streptophyta > Magnoliopsida > Poales > Poaceae > Poa > Poa annua. The sequence goes on from CM049434.1 coordinate 46,796,462, forward strand.
ATTTTATTAAAAACTATGTGCAAAATAATATCATTGCATTTCAAAAAGAAAAATTATTTTCGAATGATTTGAAGTGCTAAATATATTGTTTGGCGGGCGATGGAACCATGGATGGTACGGATATCATGATGGAGGTTCCATCGTACGGAAAGTATATACCTAGGAATTAATCACCCAAGTTCCAGTGATCCTAGCGCCGTGTTGAAGTATCGGCCAACAGATTCACTATGGATGGGCTAGCTAGAGGTTCTTTCCTTCGGATGTATATCCTCGGCAGGCTATCTCCTGGTTGCGTCCGTTGCGGCGGCCAACAGCGCGGAACCGCATACGTTCCCACCCGACGGGGTGAATTGGAATAGTAGCTCGGGAGTGGTGGCGAGCTTGTTCTTAGTACCAGCTTGGCCATAAGGGGCGGATATGCATTGTGCCGGGGAAGGACTCCACATGGCTAGGTGCCCTGAGTCCTAGCTATAGCACAAATGGTGTGCAAAGAAAGCATTTAAGAGCCAGGCTGCTGTTGGGTAAAGCGATGCAGCTCTGCAGAGTCATAAAAAAGAAACTGTGACTGTCACATCCTTGTTCCAGGAGGGAACCACAGACCGCAGCGGGAAAGGCATCCCAAGTGATGACTATGAACCCGTGGAGACTGGGAGCTTAGTTTTCTAAATTAAAATAGGACATTTCCAGAAATGTTTTCCAAAACCTGCATATTCATTTTGACTTTTTGGTCAAAATGGTAGATAGTGCATACCACTTATCTAAGCATAATGCTAAACTTGCTGAGTAACGTTGTTACTCATTCGTTCCCTCTTTTGATCCCTTGCTTAGATTGTGAGGGGAATTTGGAGGTGGGTTACGGACTGTACCATATTAGCAAGGTGGACTATGAAGAGCCGGACCTCTCCGGAGAAGTGGAAGGTGTGGACTACCTGATCGCCTATGGAGCTAGCGACGATGAGGAGGAGGAGCCCCAGACTTAGAAGTAGTTAAGGAACCGGGCCGAGCGATACTAGACTAGTACTACTTAGTGCTGAGCCCATGGTTCTTAGTTTGCTTTTATCAATAAGCCGAAGGTTGACACCTGTCACCTGGACAGTAGTTGAATTTCCACCTTTACAGGAGGAAGACATTGAATCTCTTATGCATTTCTGCCTTGTAATATTTAGCAGTGTGGAATAAAGTGGACCCGCAATCTTTCTGTTGTACTACTCTGTGTGATGTAATATTTACGGATCAGTCCTTCCGTGGGTGTTATGTCGAGACTTGTACACTACAATATGCAGTGGTGTGCGGGGTCACTACAGTTGGGGTGGTGGGAGCGGCGTCCGGGGAAATAAATCTGCCTCAAATCTACTCCCACACCGGCGACAATCTTCACAGTGGCGTCTCGGAGTTGATGGAACATGTGCTCGATCCTTTAGATTGGCAACTTGGTCTTCTCGCAGTTCTTCAGATCTGACGAGATCAGTTTCTCAGTGTGTCGCCGACGTTCATGGTTATCCGTGAGGGCGCCGGTGGCCGGGGCGAGGTGGTTCTTCTAGAGCGAGGATGTTGGTTCGGAGGTGGTGGATCTGTTGTTGTTCTCTGACTTGGTCGATGGGAGATGACAAATCTTGGTACAAGACAACACGGGGATGTCCCTCGGTAGACGTGCCACTGCAACATGTGCTCGCTACTTGCAGCAGGCTTGTTCATCGACTCACAAAGCCGTGTCCCTTGCAATGGTGGAGGCTCGACGCCCCTTCTGATGTTTGTCTCGGCGACACTGGAATTAGACGACGGCCGCTTGCTACTGTGCTTGCAGAAAACCCTAGGGATCGTTTTGTATTTCTCGGTCTGTTAGGATTTTTTCTGTAAATTCAGGATAATCATGTTATCCCGGTAGATATTTTAGTTTCCACATGTGTTGCTTACTGTAACTCGATTTTCGAATAATGAAATATATGGTTGCTCCTCGGTTCTTTAGCAATCTTGTGACAAGATCGTGTGGCTGAGCATCACTAGGAATCTAGAATGTTCTGGATATATACTCCCTCCATTCCGCAATATAACATGTTGTAGGTATTATACATATTGTTTAGATGCTTATTAAAATAAGTGTACACAGTAAAATGTGTCTAGATACATGTGTGTACTTGTGAATATGGAAAAGACTAAAACATCTTATATTGTGAAACGGAGGGAGTATAAGGCATGCTACCACTCTACCACGCTTAACCGAGACTGTAATGTGACCTTTCCAAATTTATTTCTATGGTTATACCTTGGTAGCAAATCATGCTCTCATGATGATTTAAGTAACGCAAACATGAATAATTTAGAGTGCTTTCATAGGTTTAAATAATTCCACGTTTTACCTATAATTATGCATTTGTGACACAAATTACCCATCTAGTGAAAAATCCAATGGATTATCCATTTTAGAATTCATTGGGCAGGGTGTGCAGTAATGATTGAAGCTTTAAAATATCGGGTCAACGGCGAAAAATTGAACAAATGGGCAAGAGAAGGTTGACCATTATGGTTGATGAAGTTCTTTGATCTTTACATATTTTGAGGCACATAGACCCAAGATACCGGCTATTCTAACGAAACATTCAAAATGACAAAATGGGGGGTAAAACTGTATTCAAAATTTTATATACGGTGCATCTCTGATTTTGTTTCACCAAATGGGGTAATAAGTCACAAGGATAAAAATAGGGATTCACTCTTTTAGCTATATAGGCTTTCCTTATTTAACATAGAACCATAACGTGTGAACTACAAATGCTTGTGGCAGGAGAGCTAATCTATTCATTCTTGACAATTGCGAGTTGGGTGAACCAATTTATCTCATAGGTGGTATCACCTTCCAATAAGAAAATATTATGAACAAAATCAAAGTATCACAAAAACAGAACAGAACAACAACCGTAAAGCCCAAATAAGTACGCTGTACTAAATAATCCATGTTCTTTAATAATCTTGGCTTTTCCCAGACTACCAAATGTCGGAAAAATTTAGCATCTTGTCAGTCAACCACATGAGATAACACAACTGTATAAGGATACAATTGTATCAAGTGATGAAAAATAGGATACAGTTCCATCAAAAAAAAGTGATGAACTACTTCACTGCTGAGGCTAACAAAGAAGTACCCCCTACGTTCTTAAATATAAGATGTTTTAGATATTTCATATGTTGTTTAGTTGCAGGCTAAAATTAGTGAATATACACATTAAAATATGCTTAGATACATTTGTATATATGTGAATAATTAAAACATCTTATATTAAAAAACGACTGTAGTACTAGCCTGGGAGTACATTTCATCGCCAGGCGTCTGAAAATGTTATGAGTTGTTCGGGACACATGAATTTTAGAGGTACCCCACAAGAACAGAGAATCTCCTATGTTCCAAACGGGGCCGGTATGTTTGTGCAGTTGAGTGATGAGCTCAGTTGGAAAAGTGATGTGATGAGTCAGGTACTCAGGTGATTGACAAAGCAAACTGTTGCGTCTCAAAATACCAGTCGTTATTGACAGAAAGTCTTAAGCTTGGACATGTCGAAGCATTTGAATTGTTTTATCTAAGAGCATCTCTAACAGAGCCCTCAAACCGCTGAACCTTAAAACCATTATAAGGTTCGCAAACGCCGCGCCATAGCAGTACCCTAAAGCAAAACCTTAAAACAACATATTCTGTATAATATTCCTTCGTCTTCTTCCTTCGTCCGTGGGACAGAATGCATCATCACGTATGAGCTAGCTAAGCTGAGCTAAGCTAGCTAGCACCACGTGGTTGCTGCTCCGGCCTCCTAGCAAAGCTAGCTAGCACCACGCGGTGTAGATCCGGCCGGCCGGCCGCCGGCGTGAGTGCAGCTCCGGCCGCTGCTAGCTAAAAGAAGCTCCGGCCGCGTGAGTGCAGCGCCGGCACATGCGGCCTCAGATGCTAAGCTAAAAGATAGCACCACCGGCGGTGCAGCTCCGGCCGGCCCGCCGCCGAACAGATCCTAGCCGCCGTAGGATGGAGAAGGCACGGTGGAGATCACATTTTGTGAGCGTTGACCAGATCTCAGGCACACTCAAATCGATTCTCAAATAGCCTCCAAATCTGAGTATTCACGGTGTCGGGGGGCCTACCCCCGGGTAGGGTAAAGGCAAGGGTAAGATACCCGTGTTTACAGTGGTAAATATCTTTGGCCTGGTGCCAAAGGTCTTTTGACTCTTCGGGAGGTAAAGGGACGCCTGTTGGAGGTACGAAGGAGGTGGCTCTTGGAAAAGGTCAAGAGGCGCCCTTTGGAGGAAGCAGGGGCCAGGCTGTCTCCCCTGGTGATACTATAAATAGACCCCCAGCCCCTCACTCTCATTCAGGCAAAGGCAGAGATTTCTCCTAAGAACCAGCTTCTCGAAGATGTCTTTGGGAGCGAGCCTAAGACATCTTCGTGTAGCTGGGCCTAGGGGCATTCTCTTGTGCGACGCCCGAAGCCGGTGCTGGTGTGCAGGGTCCCGGCTAGACCAAGTTGTGTGCTTGGCCGACTTAGGCGTATGTCGGAGGTAGCCGACAGGTTCTAACCGACATAACCATGTCCGAGATCTCTATCTATATGTGTTGTGCAGGAAGGAGGATCCGACATACAGGTGCGGGCCCGGTGAGGTATGTCGGAGGTCCAGGCCCGGCATAGCCATGCCGGCATGCGGAGACAAGCCCGGTATACTTGTGCCGGGATAGGAGGATGTGTCCGACATACCGCATGTCGGGCAACAAGTCAAGGGCAAGTACAAGTGCAGGGCAAGTGCAGGCAAGGACACTGTCCCGTCTGACACGGAGGTAAGGTCATCTCCCGTCTGATACGGGCGCGGGACATAGGGCACGAGACAAGGGCGACGTGACCATACCACTGTACTGGCAATTGACTGACCGGAGACAAGGCATGGAGAAGGCACGTCCTGTCTCTGGCAGGGGAAGCATCATCACCTAGGCCGGCGGCGGCTGCGGCAAGAGGCATCATGGCCTACCTCGACCTATGTCGGATAGCCCGGCGGCTAGGTCGTGGTAGAGGTGTCGACATTACCGTTGGACGGGGGCTGTTGTCCGGGGGGCCCGGAGGAATCAGGGTTCCCGGATAACCCGGCAGGAACTCTATATATAGCGCCATAACTCCTCCTGTGAGGAGACACACCAACGAGAGAGCCAGAACTATAGTCTCATTCACTGCTAGGGCATTTACTCCTTCCTCATTTTGTAGTTCTTCCTAGTTCTTACCAAAACAGCTCAAGGAGCGCCTTGTAGATCTGGTGAGACACATATAGAGAGAAGCAAGGCAGGAGTAGGGGTGTTACCTCCTCACGAGGGCCCCGAACCTGGGTACATCGTGCGTGTTTGTGGTACCGTGTGGGTTTGTTCACGTTCTTGCGTTTTCCTGGTTGTTCTTGCTTGTTCTTGACCCGGGTCGAGTCGGCTCGTGTCCGTTTCTTCTTTCCTCTTGCGTGAGCTTCTTAGCTCGCTAGCCCTCCCCGGATCCACCAGCGTCCATCGGCCCCACACTTTTAGCCATCCTATGGCATCTGCCGTGATACCACCACGACAGTTGGCGCCCACCGTGGGGCCGCGAGAGGCGCTGGCTGGTGTACTCATCCGGACGGGCCCCGTGCGAGTCCTCTCCGGACTCGTCGTCAAGTTCGGCGACATGGAGTTCGTCAGCGACAACGCCGGTTGCTTTCGCGGCAGGCCATTTCCGACCAACGGCTGCGTCATCGAGTTCGGCAACTTCGCCACCTATGTCGCCACCGAGCTCGTCTGCGAGTACCCGGCGCAGGTGCTCGTGGCCAAGGATCCCCCAGCTGTCTGTGCGGCTCGCGGCCGGCGTACCACTCGCCCCGAGAGCTGCGCGGTCATGATGGCCGGGGTGACGGCTCCTCCGACAGAAGACCCTGTCTTGGAGCCCGAGGCAAGGTCGACCCGGAGGGCCAAGCAGGCACTGGAGAGGCAGGGCCATGGCGGCGCCGAGACATCTCGTGTCCCGGTAAGGACTGAACCTCTTAGAGAGACAGTAGAGAGGTTGACTGTGCCGGGGGCAGCTGAGTTAGAGGCAGAGCGGCTGAGCTTGCTGGAGGAGGCAGAGAAGTTAGCAGAAGTCCGAAGGGACTTCGACCGAGTTCAGCGTGAGTATGACGCGGCTCATGGTTTCTCGCCGGTAGGAGGTCGGCCGAACCGTGAGGCCGAGGTGCGCAGAAGAGGCAAGGGCCTCAATGCCGAGATAGATAGGGATGGCAGAGCTGCATCCGGTGTGACTCCGAGCGTAATGTCGGCGGCTAGGCCGAATTACAGCTCTCCGGCCAAGACCCTCAGGGCTGCCGAGGCAGCAAGGGCCGAGTTATCCGGTCTAACCGGAGAGGCTCGCCGTAAGCAACAGGACCGGGTCAATGAGCTGGTAGAGGTGGCAACCCGGCAGAATGAGGCTGTCAAGAAGGCCGGGGGTGGATCTCAGGTTGTCCACTCAACCCGGGCTCCCAGTGGCATGTCCAGAGGACAGCCTTCTTCCCCGCATGTCGGTGGAAACCAGAGTCGGAGTAGGAATCCCGGAGGAGATCAGCAGCTCCAGATGCTGACATATGACCCGGCATATGCCGGGAAGCAGATTGCAGGCCAGGGCAACGCTGGGCAAGCCCAGAGCAGAAGCCGACAAGCTCCGAGTAATCGGCACGCCAAAAATGCCAACTCGGTCGGTCGGGGATACCCACCCCGATACCCGGCGCCTAACCAGGCCCCGAGGCAGCAAGTTGTTGGAGCACTGCAGACCCGGCAAGTGGGCGGGCAAGACCTGAACTGGTACGATGACGGCAACTCGGCATTGGCCAAGGCCGGGTATCATGTGTATGAGAGTGCTCTGGGGTCTCGACTGGGGACTCGCCAGTTGGATCCAAATGATGCTCGGTACAAGCTGGATCGGTTGTACAGATCCGAGCAAATGGAAGAGCAAGGTCCACCCGGTCCTGCTTGCTTCGGGCCCCGAATCATGTCGGAGCAACCTGTCCCCCACTTTCAGTTGAACAGGGGAGCCAAGACCTATGACGGCAGCTCCAAGCCAGAGGACTGGCTGACTGACTATGTGACAGCAGTGCATATTGCCGGAGGAAATCGCCGATGGGCGGTACGGTATATCCCGCAGATGCTTGAGGGACCGGCCAGAATCTGGCTGAACAATTTGAGGGAGGGAAGTGTTAACAGCTGGCTGGACTTCGAGGAAGCCTTTGTCAGCAACTTCTCCAGTACCTACAAGAGACCAAACCGACCTCAGCAGCTTGCAATGTGCAGGCAGAGGGACAACGAGACTGACCGAGAGTACTTGACTCGGTGGAGCACCATTCGCAATTCCTGCGAAGGAGTTGTGGAGGCCCAAGCCATCTCATGGTTTGCGCAGGGATGCCGACATGGATCCATGCTTTGGCAGAAGCTTCAGAGGGAAATGCCGGCCACCTTGGCCGAGACGATGAGAATTGCCGACAGCTATGCCCTCGGCGATCCAATGCAACCACAGATGGACTCGGGAGAACCGAGTAGGAGGAACTCGGGAAACCACAGGTCCGGGCAGGGCAGAAACAGTGACCGGCATGATTTTGGCCAAAAAAGGAGGGAGCCCGACTTTCGCTATGCCTCGCAGCAGGTAGCGGCGGTAGCCGGGGAACGAGGCAATACCGGTACCAACCAGCGGCAGAAGACTGATGGTCAGGGTTGGGCAGAGGTCCAGAAAACTTGGGCCGAGCAGAGGAAGCCCTTGACGTATGAGGACATGCTGGACAAGCCCTGCTGCTATCACACGTTCGAGCCCAACAAACCAGCCAACCACACGACTCGGCAGTGCAGCTGGTACCAGCGCATGCGGCAGGAAGGAGCTCCAGGGGGATCTCTGGTGACTGCCCCCGAAAAACCCGCAGCGCCCAGACCGACGGCACCTGTGAGCGGGGCCAATGCTGTCCGGGTTAACCCGCCAGTCCAGAGGAGACCACCGGCAAGGCCGGTAAACATGGTGAACGTCCGGGGTAACAACCGTGCCGGTCCTAGAAACCAGGGCGAGTACCCCCAGGGTGACTACCAGGAAGCCCATCAGAGCTATGTGATTTTTGTGACCGAGCCCACTGACAAGAAAAGTCAGCGCCAACGCACTATGGAGGTGAACGCCGTCATGCCGGCGGTACCCAAGTTCATGCACTGGTCCGAGATAGAGATCAGCTGGAGTCGGAAGGATCACCCCCGGGTTATGCCTAAGCCGGGAGGCTACGCCTTGGTGGTGGACCCGACATTCATCGGGCCGAGTATCAACGTCCGGTTCAGCAGAGTCCTGGTTGACAACGGCAGTGCTATTAACATCATGTATAAGGACACAATGCTTAAGTTGGGAGTGTCCCTGAACACACTGCTGCCGACCAACACAACCTTCCATGGCATTGTGCCGGGGGTTTCTTGCTCGCCTATGGGCAAAGTCTGGATAGATGTGTTGTTCGGGACCCGGGAGAACTGCCGGACCGAGAGTCTTGAGTTCGAGGTGGTGGACTTGGAGAGTCCATATCACGCCCTGATTGGCCGACCTGCTCTGGCCAAGTTCATGATCTCCACTCACGTGGGCTATTTGAAAATGAAAATGCCAGGTCCGAATGGCATAATCACCATCGCGGGGGACTACAAGCGCTCGATCGAGTGTGCTACTGCCGGCTCGTGCTTGGCCGAGTCATTGGTCATAGCAGAAGAGAAAAAGAGAATCCAGCAAGTGGTAACGCTGGCCCAAGCCTCCCAACTCGGTGTGCCCGGGATGACAAACCCGGAGCAGCATGCTTCCTTCCAGCCGCCAAAAGAGACCAAGAAGGTCGTGGTGGACCCGGCTAACTCAGAACACCGGGTGATCATAGGTACCAGTCTGGACAGCAAATAGGAAGGCGAGCTCACCGACTTCCTCCGTGAGAATCGGGATGTCTTTGCTTGGTCAAATGACGACCTTCAAGGAGTTCCGAGGGAGTTGGCTGAGCACTCATTATTCGTGAGACCGGATGCAAAGCCGGTGAAGCAACCGACTAGACGTCTCTCGGACGAGAGAAGAGCCGCTATCATGGAGCATCTAGCCGTATTGCTAGCGGCTGGATTTGTGATGGAAGTACTGCACCCGGACTGGTTGTCTAACCCGGTCCTGGTAGAGAAGAAAAAGGATGACCCTCTCCTGGCCAAGGTGTGGCGCATGTGCATAGACTTCACAAACCTCAACAAGGCATGCCCGAAAGATCCTTTCCCGCTCCCCCGGATAGATCAAGTAATCGACTCCACTGCCGGGTGTGAGCTTTTGTCTTTTGTAGATGCGTATTCTGGTTTTCACCAAATACCGTTGAACCCGGCTGATCAATTAAAAACTGCTTTTATTACCCCGTACGGGGCTTATTGCTATCGTGTTATGACCTTCGGGTTGAGAAATGCCGGGGCCACTTATCAAAGGTGCATGCAGAAATGCTTGCATGACCAGATAGGTCGGAATGCAGAGGTGTATGTCGACGACATAGTCGTAAAAACAAAAGAGAAATCCACTCTGATCAAGGATCTGAGAGAAACATTCGCTAACTTGAGGAAATTCCGGATGAAACTTAACCCGGATAAGTGCACCTTCGGTGTGCCGGCCGGAAAATTACTCGGTTTCTTGGTATCTAGCCGGGGTATAGAGGTTAACCCGGGCAAGATCCGAGCTATTGAAAGCATGAAATTACCAACTCGCCTTAAGGATATACAAAAATTCACCGGATGTCTGGCATCCCTGAGTAGGTTCGTAAGTCGGTTAGGAGAGAAAGCCTTGCCTTTATATCAACTCATGAAAAAGAGTAAAACCTTTATATGGACGCCGCAGGCAGATGCAGCTTTTAATGACTTAAAAAAGACACTCTCAAGTACACCAGTGTTGGCATCCCCGTTGCCCAAGGAGCCGATGTTGCTCTATATCGCGGCCACCAACCGGGTTGTAAGTGTGGTAATGGTGGTGGAAAGAGAAGAAGATGAAAAGGTGGTACAGAGGCCCGTGTATTACCTGAGTGAAGTACTCTCCCTCTCCAAGCAGAATTACCCGCACTACCAGAAGATGGCCTATGGTGTATACCTGGCGGTCACCAAGTTGAAGCACTACTTTCAAGAGCATCCGGTTACAGTGGTGAGCGAGGCTCCCTTGTCCGAGATTATAGGGTGCAAGGATGCCAGCGGCCGAGTTGCCAAGTGGGCCATCCAGTTGTCTCCGTACGCCCCGACTTACGAAAGGAGGGACGCCATTAAGTCGCAGGCGCTGCCGGACTTCTTGGTGGACTGGGCCGAGATGCAATATGAGCCTCCCCCACCCGACTTCAATTTTTGGAAGATACACTTTGATGGGTCCAAGGCAAAAATCGGGTTGGGTGCCGGAGTGGTCCTCACCTCCCCGAAGCAAGATGTACTGAAATATGTGCTCCAGATTCATTTCTCGGCATCCAACAATGTGGCTGAGTATGAGGCACTCGTTCATGGCCTCAATGTCGCTAAGGAAATCGGCATCCGGCGGGTAGAATGTTATGGTGACTCGGATTTGGTGGTGCAGCAGGTGTCGGGAAATTGGGATGCGCTGGATGCCAACATGGCGTCATACCGATTCCATGTACAGAAAATTTCCGGATTCTTTGAAGGATGCGAGTTCAAGCACATACCCCGGGGAGAAAATGAGGCTGCGGATGTATTGTCCAAGCTGGGGTCATCACAGGCCGCGATCCCACCCGGCATAGCATTGGAACACTTGAAGAAACCGTCTATCAAGCCATCACCCGAGTCGGAGTCCATATTTATCCCGAAGAGCTCGGAGACAGAAGCCGTGCCCATGGAGATTGATGTCGAGAGCATTTGGATAAACTCGGGGACTGTACCAGGTATGCCGGCAGAGGTGATGTCGGCTGATCCTATGGAAATAGATGCACCAGTCTTCCCGGTGAGGCAGGTACCGGAATGGGCGCAGCCCCTCATGGCATATATGGTATATGGAACCCTGCCGGAGAAGGAAGTGGAAGCTCGGCAGGTGATAAGGAGGGCCAAGGCTTACACGGTAATCAATCAAGAGCTGTATAAGAGAAGTGTCACTGAAGTGCTGCAGCGTTGCGTTGACCCGGAGGAGGGGCAAGAAATGCTGCTCGAGATACATCAAGGTGAATGCGGTCACCATGCTTCCTCAAGGGCACTGGTGGCAAAGGTCTTCCGACATGGGTTCTATTGGCCTTCGGCTCTGCAACAGGCAGAGGATATTGTCCGAAAATGTGGAGGTTGCCAGAGATTTGCACACAGAATACATATGCCGGCGGCAGCACTGAAAACTATCCCCATCACATGGCCGTTTGCGGTATGGTGCTTGGATATGGTGGGTCCATTCAAGCCGGCGCGGGGCAACATGACTCATATACTAGTCATGGTGGACAAGTTCACCAAATGGATCGAGGTGAAGCCGATTCGGAAGTGTGATGGGGCTACAGCCGTCTCATTTTTGAAGGATATCATACTGAGATACGGTTACCCGCACAGCATTATCACGGACAATGGCACCAATTTTGCAGTAGGGGAGTTTGCTCGGTTCTGTGCGGAGAAGAGAATCCGGCTTGATGTGGCCTCGGTGGCACACCCGGAGGCAAATGGGCAGGTTGAGAGGGCCAACGCATTGGTGTTGGCCGGCATAAAGGCCCGGTTGATAGAACCACTCCTGCGGACTCCGGGGTGCTGGATAGAGGAAATACCGGCGGTGCTATGGGGTCTCCGGACTACGCCCAACAGATCCACCGGGTACACCCCATTCTTCATGGTGTATGGTGCTGAGGCAGTGTTGCCAACCGACATACAGTATGACTCGCCCAGGGTGGCGATGTTTACAGAGACCGAGGCAAGAGAAGCTCGAGAGAATGATGTCGACTTGCTTGAGGAAGCAAGAGAGTTGGCCCTATCTCGGTCAGCGATATACCAGCAGAGCCTCCGACGCTATCATAGCCGGAAGGTACACCCCCGGGTGTTCAGAGAAGGAGAACTGGTACTGAGACTGATACAGCGAACTGCCGGCATGCACAAATTATCCCCTCCGTGGGAAGGACCTTTTGTGGTGAGTAAAGCCCTACACAATGACTCATATTATCTTGTAGATGCGCAGGAAGCTAGAAAAGGTGTAATGGATAGAGCCGGTGAGGAGACCAAACGACCATGGAATGTAGCCTTGCTTCGTCCCTTTTTTTGCATAAAAGGCAAAATGTATGTATCTCAGTTCCTTCTGAATGAAATGCCGGCACCCCAGAATGAATCTCGGGGACTGCCTTATCCGGATGGTGCTTCTTTTCTTATGTTTTTTCGCATATCGGCACTCCGGGGTAAACTCGGGGACTGCCTGACATTTATCTGTATTTGTATTTTGTTTAGTCCCTGGATAACTGAATGCCGGCATCTCGAGGTGAAACTCGGGGACTGCCGTGTCGTTTTCGTACCTGTTGCCCACGTGCCGAATGAATTTTCAACCTTGTTTCAAAGTTAAGTAATGTATGCTATGTGAAATGATCTTGTGACTCGACTGACGAATGCCCAAAGTGGTAGTCAAGAGCAAAGATAGTGGAAGGTGGTAAACACGAAAACGAACTCGGGGACTCGGTCTAAAAGCAATTCGGCACGTGTTGTGTGTTAACCCCGTCTTTCAATTATTCTTCCGTTATGTCGAATGCCTTTGAACCTTAACTCGGGCGTTTTCTAGTACCGTATGCTATAGTCGTGATTTTGTGACTCGACTGTCGAACGCCTATATGGTAGACAAGAGCAAAAGTCACTAAGTATAGTAAACGAGAAAGTAAACTCGGGAACGCGGTAAAAAGTGATCCGACATAACTATGTACTTGCTCGATTCCATAAGGCAAATTGCATAGTATTCTACTTAAAATTGTATATGTTACATATGCACCCGGCATTCCGGGGATCTAAAGAATTTGCCTAAGTATTTTCGGCAGCAGGGGCAGAAGTCGGTGAAGAAGCAGCAGCAGCAGTCGTGGTGTCAGGAGTGGCCGACTGGAGTACGGCGGTTGCTTCCAGACTAGTGTCGGCGGCAGGTGATGTAGCCACGGCGGCGGTAGACTCTTCGAGGCTGGTGGCCGCAGTCCCAGACTTGGGGGCGTGCTCGGCGGACTCGGGGACTCCCACCTCAGCGTCCGCTCCGGTGGGCTCGTCCGGGTTGGTCTCCTCCTCCTCCGGCTCCTCTTCGGCATCGCCGGCATCGGAGTCAGACTCGTCTTCATCCGGATAAACAGGGCCAGGGACAAACTCGTGCGGACGCGAGTATTGGGCCATGTAGTCAGCGGATTCTTGGCGGCGCTGGATTTTAGTCGGATCTGTGGTCCACACCGAGTTTTCGCGCTGCGTCTTGACGTGATCCAGGTCAATCTCTTCATACCAAGATAGTACAAAGGACAAGGCCTGATCCGCCCCGGCACGGGCAGCAGAGGACCTCCACTCCCGGAGTCTCAGCTCGGCCTTCCTCAGCTCATCGGCCAGCTCGGGAACGTTCTTGGGAGGTTCGATGCCGGGCCACAGCTGCCGGAAGACCGAGATACCGGCGTCGAGCAAGCCTACGCCGATGCTCTTCAGCGGGACAAGGCGCGCGTTGAGCGCAATCAGATGGTCCTCAACGTCCCACTCAGTCGAGATGGGACCAAGGTGCGCTCTCTTGCCCCGGGCCTTGCTAACAGCTTGGGCAGCGGCGTGTTGCGAGTGCGAGAAGGATTCTGAAGCAAAAAGAGCTATTGCCGAGTTAGAGAGCAAGCCGGAGATAGCGGCGTAACATTGGAAACTCAGTAAGCAAGAGGGGAGAAAACTCACTGTCCATTTGACTGTTGATTCGTCGCAACTCGGCCAACCAAATGTCGCATTTGGCCGTGAGGGCGGACAATTTGTTCTCGGCCAGGCTGGCGCGAGATTGGAGATCCGTCACAAGAGTCTCCTGCGCCTCCGTCACCTCGTTCATCACCTTGGTCATTTCGGCCTGCTCTTGCTGCGACTTCGCGAGTTCTTGGCGAAGCCGGGATACCTCGGCCTGCTCTTTTTCAAGCGCAGTCCGGTGCGCAGCCGCAACCTGGGCCTCCTTTTCAGCTGACGAAGTCGGCAGGTCGCGGATGTCAGAAGAAGAAATAAGAAAAGGGAAAGTATGACGGCAGAAGGGATAGAGTACCTTGTGCCGCCTCAAGGGTCTTGTACTTCTTCCGGAGGACGCTGTGCTTGACGAGCAATTTTTGAAACAACCGGCTCCGCTCCTTGTGGCAAGCCTGAAACGGGGTTACGCGGTAACTCAGTTCTAAGAAGATTCCCGCCGAGTAATCTTCACTCGGTCGAGTTTCGATTACTCCACACGAATCTCGGGGACTAGTGGGGGGAATAATTAAGAGACGTACCTCAGCGTCCCGGGTCATCTGGAGAACTGCGCACTGTAGAGAGTGCAAAGATTGGGCAATTTTCCCGGGTCCGGCGGGATGTCGGGCGTTCGGGTCAGAGGAGGACACCTCGCTGGTGTCGGCAGCATTCCAGTCCAGGTTGAACTGCTCCAGTGAACCTGAACAGTCGGCACCCGGAATGAGCAACTCGGCGGCAGGCGGAGCTTGGGCAGCAGTGGCCTCTAGCGTCTGCAGCGCAGCTGTCTTGACGGCCACGCGAGGAGGGGGCACCACTAGGATTTTGCCCGGAGGAACCTCACCTCTTTTCTGACTCGTGGTCCCATCACGCTTGCCCGAGGCGGCCGACCCGGATGGTGTGGTGATCACCTTGGAGGTGGTAGTGTCCAAGGTCGGCGGACGCCTCTGCTGCTGAGTCCGGACAGGTGGAGGTTGCTGGCGCTGTCCTTGCGGTTGTTGTTGCTGGTGTGAATGCGGCCGTTGCTGCGTTGGTTGCTGCAGCAGAGGGCGGTGTGTCGGCGGCTGAAGGACCCCTCCCGAGTGGGGTGGGGGTGACACGGTCTGGGGTCGCCTCACTGTGTCGAAGGTAGCGTCCCCACCAGATCCGACATCCCTGTCGGAAGTCCCTCTGTTCCTCCCGGCCGCGGCGCTGCCACTCAGCGGCGGTGTGGCAGCCCGGCTCATGCGGGTCGGAGAGCCTTCCCCGCGAGTCGACCCGGCCTCCTCGGTGTCTTTCCGACCTTGGGGCCCGGTCGGATTCAACTTCAGGGGGGCACTGTTTCAGGACATTGGCATATTAACTCGGACGGTACTGTCAGAGAGGTCGAAGTAGCAGGGCAAAGGATCTCGAGAAATCGGCTTACCCGGTGGAGGTCGGAGGACCTTTCTTCTTCGTGGGCGGCTTGGTTCCCGGCTTCTTACCGGTCTTGGCTCTCTTGGCGCCCGCCTCGTCGCCACCGGTATCCGACGTACCGGTGCCAGCTCGCTTGCGGGTCTCGGCTCGCTTGCTGGAGGTGGCGGTGGTCGAAGGCGCTGGGGGCGCGAAGTTGAGAGGAGTAGCGTCAATAACATCTATGATGCGACACTCATCCTCGTCGTCATCCGACCACTCGTTGATTGGAACGGGTGCGCGAGGCTTACCCGGGGCAGAGGCGCGAGCCAGGGGAATGGATAGATGATCTTCGTCATCCGGGTCCTCGCTGGGCAATGTTTCCGGGATGGGAAGGTCCGGATGCCACTCCCCCGCGGCATGGATCTGGTCTTCGAGGAGCTGCCGAGCGAACCTCTGTGAGAGAACAAAAGATACATGTGAGTACAGAGATGGTTGTACCATAAGTATGTCGGAGAATTGCTTGACTCGGTCAGGTGAACCAGCTTACTTGTGGAGGAGGACGAGAGCGCGTATGGGGCTTCATCCCCCAGGCCCAGGTGGATGGGTCCATCTCGGCCTGGGCAATAGCCTGGACTCGCCGGTATACTTGCTCCTGAGTGAGCGTGAAGACGCTAACCCGGGTCGGGTCGTACCTGCCACTCATGTGGCAAATCTTGTGAACCCGGGCCTGGAGAGGACAAACCCGGCGGCTGACGAAGGTGCATAGTAGATCCTCGGCGGTGAGCTTGTCCTTAATCGAAAGGAGGTACTCGTGGATCTCGTTGACCTCCGAGTCCAGCGTCTTCGGGTCCGAACTCCAGTGAAGCTGGGCAGTCGGGGGAGCGATATTGAACTCGGGAAGGTTGATAAGGTCGGTCCCTTCCTCCTTGTCACCTTCAACCGAGTCGGAGTTTCTGACATAGAAGAAACTCCGTTGCCATTTGCGGCAGGACTCTAGGCCCGAGATCCGGGGGAAGTCGGACTCCCTCCGAGGAACCACGATGGCAGCCCCGCAAGCCGTCATCTCCTTCTCCTTGACGCCTTTGTTGGGGATGCTCTGCTTCCGTAGTTGGAAGTATTTGGCCCATAGCTTGACCACCGGCCAGAGGCCGAGGTATCCCTCCGAGAAGGTCACGAAGGCGGAAAGGAGGGTGATGGCATTGGCCGGGAGATGATGGGGTTGCAGACCGTAGTAGTCGAGGAAGGAGCGGAAGAATGGGCTTGCTGGGAGGGCAAAGCCACGCTCGAAATGCGTGACAAAGACTACCCGCTCCCCGGGTTGGGTTCGGGGTTCGTTCTCGCCATCAGGAAGTCGGCAGAGGACCGCCCCCGGGATGCGGTGAGTTCGGCGTAGCCAGTCGATGTCGTCCTGGCACGCGTCGGACCCTTCCCATCCTCCCCGGACTCCCTCGGTACCCATGTCGGTGTTCTCCGAAGACATGTCAGAGCTGTCCTGCAGCATAAGGAAGGTGGTAAGTCGGGGGCACCAAGAGGAGACTTGCGATAAGTCGGGGCCTCCCGGCACTGAAACAGAATCTACGCCCGAGTAGCATGGAAGAAGATCTACCGAGACCACTTAAAAGGAAATTAAATGGTTCTAGCAAGGAAGGACCGCTAGCAGTACAATGGTGAATCGCTATTGAAAAGGTATGGCGAGATCTGGTGAAGAGAAACCTATAGCGGTGTCGTGATGACGGAAACAATGATCTGCGGAGAAATTAACCCTAGTTCTAGCCTGTTCTAGCAAAAAACGGGGATGAACTACCTCGGCCGAACCACGGTTCGATCTGTTCAAGCCTCGAGAGGAAACTTACCGGAGAAGGCGAAGGTACGGCGCGAGAGGTTCGCGTCCCGACGGTGGCGTGGCGGTTCCCGATCGTCGGCGTCGAGCTCTCCGGCGTGCAATGCGTGCGCGGCGTGCGTCGCGGCGGCGTTTCGCTCGAGAGCAGTGGGGAAGCAGGGAAAAAGATGATGCGGAGGAAGGAGAGGAACCTCGCCGCCGTATTTAAGAGGGAAGGAGAAGAGGCAGTTGCTAGGTTTTCCCGCCCGTTGGTTTCGAGCCGATCGTGGGATCGTGCGTGCGGCGGTTGGCGCGAGTGGAGCGGTTGTGGCCGCACGATCGGCCGCACCGTGGGTTACAGCATAGGAACCGTCGGCGGCGGATCGGATGCGGTTGCCAGCCCAGGAATCGAGGAGGCACCTCGGGTGCTCGACCCACTCGAGTGCCTGCTAGATGTGACGGCTGGTGGGGCCGGTGCGATGTTTTCGGGACAGCTTGTCAGACCGCGTGGCGCGTTTCTCGGAATGGTGCAGCATGTATGTGACACGTCTCGGCGAGAGATCTGAGAGAAAGATTTGGTGATGTCGAGAGTACCGGAACAATAACCCAGGGTGGCTGAGAACTCGGTGACAAACCGAGATGACCATGTCGGATGATTCTACAGTAAGTCGGACAGGCTTGCCAAAAATTTCTTATCAGGCCGACATCGTGGTGTCGCAGGGCCTTAAGTGACCGACTTGGGCAAGTCGGAGCAATCGAGTTACCCGACATAGCTATGTCGGCTTTCGGTTCAAGGCAGTTATCGGGTTAAATCTGGTGCAGCCCTTCATCCAAGGCTGCAGGACTACACCAGCTTCGGGGACTAGTGTCGGGGGGCCTACCCCCGGGTAGGGTAAAGGCAAGGGTAAGATACCCGTGTTTACAGTGGTAAATATCTTTGGCCTGGTGCCAAAGGTCTTTTGACTCTTCGGGAGGTAAAGGGACGCCTGTTGGAGGTACGAAGGAGGTGGCTCTTGGAAAAGGTCAAGAGGCGCCCTTTGGAGGAAGCAGGGGCCAGGCTGTCTCCCCTGGTGATACTATAAATAGACCCCCAGCCCCTCACTCTCATTCAGGCAAAGGCAGAGATTTCTCCTAAGAACCAGCTTCTCGAAGATGTCTTTGGGAGCGAGCCTAAGACATCTTCGTGTAGCTGGGCCTAGGGGCATTCTCTTGTGCGACGCCCGAAGCCGGTGCTGGTGTGCAGGGTCCCGGCTAGACCAAGTTGTGTGCTTGGCCGACTTAGGCGTATGTCGGAGGTAGCCGACAGGTTCTAACCGACATAACCATGTCCGAGATCTCTATCTATATGTGTTGTGCAGGAAGGAGGATCCGACATACAGGTGCGGGCCCGGTGAGGTATGTCGGAGGTCCAGGCCCGGCATAGCCATGCCGGCATGCGGAGACAAGCCCGGTATACTTGTGCCGGGATAGGAGGATGTGTCCGACATACCGCATGTCGGGCAACAAGTCAAGGGCAAGTACAAGTGCAGGGCAAGTGCAGGCAAGGACACTGTCCCGTCTGACACGGAGGTAAGGTCATCTCCCGTCTGATACGGGCGCGGGACATAGGGCACGAGACAAGGGCGACGTGACCATACCACTGTACTGTCAACTGACTGACCGGAGACAAGGCATGGAGAAGGCACGTCCTGTCTCTGGCAGGGGAAGCATCATCACCTAGGCCGGCGGCGGCTGCGGCAAGAGGCATCATGGCCTACCTCGACCTATGTCGGATAGCCCGGCGGCTAGGTCGTGGTAGAGGTGTCGACATTACCGTTGGACGGGGGCTGTTGTCCGGGGGGCCCGGAGGAATCAGGGTTCCCGGATAACCCGGCAGGAACTCTATATATAGCGCCATAACTCCTCCTGTGAGGAGACACACCAACGAGAGAGCCAGAACTATAGTCTCATTCACTGCTAGGGCATTTACTCCTTCCTCATTTTGTAGTTCTTCCTAGTTCTTACCAAAACAGCTCAAGGAGCGCCTTGTAGATCTGGTGAGACACATATAGAGAGAAGCAAGGCACGAGTAGGGGTGTTACCTCCTCACGAGGGCCCCGAACCTGGGTACATCGTGCGTGTTTGTGGTACCGTGTGGGTTTGTTCACGTTCTTGCGTTTTCCTGGTTGTTCTTGCTTGTTCTTGACCCGGGTCGAGTCGGCTCGTGTCCGTTTCTTCTTTCCTCTTGCGTGAGCTTCTTAGCTCGCTAGCCCTCCCCGGATCCACCAGCGTCCATCGGCCCCACACTTTTAGCCATCCTATGGCATCTGCCGTGATACCACCACGACACACGGTTTGTGGGTAGGAATTCCCAGTGCCACTTAAACGTTTTACGGGTTTGACCACTTTTAAGGATTCTATTCGGGGCATTTTTTTCCAACGAAAACTGTAAACGTCCGATTTTTACGTGTTTGACCGCTTTTGAGTGCTCTGTTAGAGATGCTCTAACGGACCTGGACCTGTACCGTTGCTTTCTTGACTCCCTAAATTCCTCAGCTTTTCCATCCTTGGTTAATTAGCTAACTCGACTCCGTCTAGCTACTTGGTGGGACATCGTTTAGAGTTGATTTGCACGTAGAATTAACTTCAGATTGCAGATAGTGTTGGTTAATTTTTACTGTCCAAATAGAATTTTAGGTTAATCTGAAAAAAAAGGAATTTGATACAGGCGGTGGTGTTATGTCAGCCGTCAGGTACAGAAAGGTACACTGCATTGAGCTGAAAGGTGATTCAACTCATGCCGGTGCTCGATCTGGCTGTTGCCCTATCGCTCTCATCTCGATAGAGAGGCTGTTTTGTGGTTAAGCATAAAATTATATATCACACTAGTGTTTTCATCTTATCATCTAGCTAGGTAGCTACCCATGGATCAAGAACTAGTGTCATTTCGACGATTCAATCCATACATCCATCATTAGTTCCTATATCTAAAATTTAACAGTGCCATGTAGGCCCAGAAACAATCAGCCTATGTTAAGCCTAGCTAGACTATACTATTACTAGACTATCAGATATCCCATTAAGCTTTACAAGAAAGATATCCCAATACTTAGTACAGATCTTTCCAAAAAGAAAACTGGAGAAAAGAGACAAAGACATGATCTGTAGGTCACTGTCCAAATCTTTTCGGCCACATGACACGACAACACTTGACTTCTCTTTACTAGGGCAAGTAGCAGCAACTTAATTGTTAGGTGCCCTATAGTCTTAGGTAATTACTATCCGTTGCCACGCAAAGGAAATAAAATCTATAGATGACGCACCACATGGCGTCATTGATCTTTGACGCTTCACATCGATCCTCCCAGCGGCAGTTTCCACTCCATCTTACTTTCGCCGGCAACAGAATCTCCGGCCATATCGCAAATCTGCTGGATGCGCATGCACTCCTGTGGGCAGCTTTGTCGCAAACGGCTCGCAAGACATCACGAGTCTTATTCCTGACGGTTTCAGCCATCTTGAATGCGATGCCATGGAATCGTGTAATGTACTCCTTCCGTTCCAAAATAAATGTCTCAAATTTGATAGAAAGTGGATGTACGTAGACATATTCTATCAAAGTTAAGACACTTATTTTGGGACGGAGGAAGTATGATATTTCAGAGCCATCCTGATGTTGATTAGGAAGGAAAAAATTACTAGTATATTTTCGTCAATGTCAGGCCAAATTATGTATACTTGCAAAATACCCCCGCTTTATTACGGATGGATTCTCTATAATCAATCAAATTAAATCATCACCGCAGGCTTCAACCATACATATGTTTTGCCCTATTTCGTAAAAGTTTAGAGGGAAGTGTTTAAGTACTTTGCTACTGCTGAGTTCCATTTTGTCCAAGTTATTTAGTTTATCATTTAACAGCGTAGACTTTTAAGGGTGAAAAATGGATGCGTGAGTTGTGGACCTACCCTCATTTAGCAAATGGTAGTAAAAAAAATAACAAACTAACACTACGGGAAAAACAATATACGCCGACGGCCTGGTATTACGCCGACGGTAAAATATCGGGGTCGTCGGCGTAAGAGACGGGCTGAAAAAAAGGCCAATGCGCAAAAATAACCGTCGGCGTACGGGGCTACGCCGACGGCATATGAATACAGGGATACGCCGACCGCAATGTCGTCGGCGTATGAACTTAACTTTTTTTCATTTAATATGAAATATTCATATCTTTCAATACATAAATCGGAATTTAACACATAAAATGTCTAAATCGGTTAGAAAAATGAGAGGAATACAAATATGACAACTATATCATCTTTTGCATCATGTTTTTTGTACTTGGTTCACAAAAAAGTCATTTTTGGCATTTACAAAATGGAAAATAATATTTATCAAAATAATTTGAAAATTTCCTTCATCATGATTGTTTCCTATACCAAGATACACCTATATGTGGAATATGAGATCTTTATCACAAACTATGTCGTGGGAGTGGCCATAACTTGATCATTTGGCTTAAAACTTCTAGATGTTTATAGATGATAGACCTTTTTCTGCATATTTTTTTTGAAAATTTTGTCAAAAATCAAGTTTATCATTTTTCATAGAAACTAGTACACATATA
The DNA here is from genome assembly GCA_026929855.1 of Poa annua. NCBI lineage: Eukaryota > Viridiplantae > Streptophyta > Magnoliopsida > Poales > Poaceae > Poa > Poa annua. Next base: position 46,818,147 of record CM049434.1, read on the forward strand.
AGGATCCTATGCCAAATGATATCCTTTTTGACGTGTTTATCCTTTTATTTGATTTAAAAAAAAAAATCTGTCAAAATGGTCACCATGACTATTCATCAAAACAGGTCGATTTTTTAAAAAATATCGTTGTTTCTGTGATATAACCACTAGTTGTGTAGCTTAAAATGATTTTTTCAAAAAAATTCAGACCAAACTATCAAACAGTTGTAGTTCAAATTTGAATTACTTTCGATAAATCGGCATAAACTCATTTAACTAGGCGAAATTAGGTAGAAATCAAGAAAACTCCTAATACTTGGGGTTATCCATCAAATGTGGACTACTGTTTGTAAAAATTAGGTTGGTGCCATTTTGCATCATATTTTTAGTACTTGGTTCACAAAAAAGTCATTTTTTGACACTTAAAAAATGAAAAATAATATTTATGAAAATAATTTGAAAAATTTCCTTCGGCATGATTGTTTCCTATACCAAGATGCACCTATAAGTGGAATAGGAGATCTTTATAACAAACTATGCCATGAGAATGGCCATAACTTGATCATTTGGCTTGAAACATCTAGATGTTTATAGATGATAGACCTTTTTGTTAAGACTTTTTTAAAACTTTTGTCAAAAATCAAGTTTATCATTTTTCATAGATACTAGTACACATATAAGGACCACATGCCAAAGTATATCCTTTTTTGATGTATTTTCATTTTCTTTGATTTTTCTGAAAAATCTGTCAAAATGGCCACCATGACTATTCATCGAAAGAGGTCGATTTTTTTAAAACTATCGATGTTTCTATGATTCAATAAATGATATGGGTGTCATATTTGGATTCCTCTAATTTTTCTATTCGATTTAGAAAATTATTTGTCAAATTCTGATTTCCGGATTTAAAGATACGAATTATTCCATACTAAATGGAAAAGGAAAAAGAGAAATTAAAATTTATTTTATCATTATTTATTTCAATATAATTATTATATAATCATTGTTGTTTATTCAACTTAATTTTTGTAATTCAAACAATGAAAAAGTGTAACATCATGACCGAGTGGTTAATATGATTGATAGGATATTAATATTGGTAAGTTATCTGTTCTCACCTGGTATCTAATTTGAAAGTAACTCAATAGTTAAGCGTGCTTGGGTTGGAGCAATTTAAGGATGGGTGACCGAACGAGAAGTTTGACTAGATTAAGTACTTTGACTTGAAATGAAGTGTGTACTTAGTTATGAAGTGTGTGGGTTAGTGGGTTATTAAGTATGTGACTAAGTGAGAAATTTTGAAATTCAAAAAAAAAATGGAAATGATAGGCCGACAGCATTGTCGTCGGTGTAGGCAAGGATACGCCGACGGTGTTGAATACGCTGACGGTCGAACCCGTGTACGCCGACGGCAAACAGGGCCTACACCGACGGTGGCTGGCCGTCGGCGTATGGATTGTTTCCCGTAGTGTAAATAACCTCAGACAGTTTTGGTCCACACTTTCCCAAGTTGTGGACCAACATGCGTAAACAACTAGGGTTTCAAAATATAACATGTTTTATTTTTTCTGATACAAATGTACCTATACACATAAAATGTGTAGATTCATTCATTTTAGTTCGTACATGGTCAATATTGAAATATCTAAAAACATCTTACATTTTAGAACGAATGGAGTATTATTTTTGTGTTTATTTTCGCTCAGATCTTCCATGGATATTAGGCTCATAGGCTGGTGGTACAAATCTTGAGTAGATGCGTCTCACCAACAAAGGCCTCACGAATTGGCGATCCACATCACCAACTGACCACATCGTTGCCTTTGATGGAAGAACTCAGTTGCTACAAGCACCAACAGCTTGCTCCTCTTTTTTTTTTTGAAGGCTCCTCTGCGTTGAATTCTTTGCAGCCCTAATTTCTGTAAACCAGCCCAATACGATACAAAATGAAAAATCAGGAAAACTATACTAGTAGGATCATCTGGCATGATTCCATTGAAGCAAGCGTTGTTCCGGTTACTGTTAATTCATAATAGGTGGGATACACAGGTGTACTAGGTCTCACTCCTCTATTAATGGTTTGACGTGTCAAGCCAATTCGATGGGTCACGTCGGATTGATGCAAGAGACGGATGACAAACAGTAGTACGTGCGTGCACCGTCGCTAGCTGTGCAGCGTGCACTTTATATGTATCGATCGAGCGAGAGGTCATGTCACGCTACACACAATGTGTTAACATAGACGCGCACTGTGGCAGTGGTTGGAAATTATCTTCATCCTTTACATATTGATTATTTTGTACTAGAATCAAGTTTTCTATTTGCAAAATATTTTTTTTGAGCCTCTTCTCAGGGCATACAAGTTGTAGCAACTGTTCAAACACATAGACACGCACACCCCACTCACGCACACCACACACTCACACCCCATTTATGTGTCTAAACAAGACCTACGACCTATATCCTTCACGTCCTTGAGAGACTTCCGGAGTACAGGACTCCGTGAACGGCGGGCACGTCGTTCTCGCCTGTGGCTTATTGACGTGTGAGAGAGGTACCTATAAAACTGGTGAGAAAACACCCTAAATTCGCTCCCCTGTGGAGTCGAACTCGGGCGTGCTGGGATGAGCCACTGCTCCCCAACCAACGCGCTGACGCGCGCTTCTCTATTTGCAAAATATTGACACTATATAGACCTATTTTTTTCATTTCTTTTGGATTCATTTTGTGTGTGTGTGTTTCTGGCCGTCTCAAACACGCCACCTTGCATATGCCTCCATTTTCACATTGTCGCCCATTTTCACATTGTCGTCGCAATTGTTTCTTCTGCCGGTAGGCTCCCCCACCGTACTGTGGCGTGCCTGGATAATTTGCCTTTTCAAGAAACATGCGTACGAGAAGAACAACACTTTTATCTTTGAAACTTGGACATGACATGGAACAATTTGAGTTGTGCATTTTGTGTAGGGTAGCAATTGGAAGATGTACACATATATGCATGCATGTCCGACAATGTCACGGAAGCATCCCAGTAGTACTATTCAGGACACGTCCCCTCCTGGTCTTGGTGCTTTCAGTCAGGTGAACTTAACCTGGAGGTCACTGTCCTATTTGTATGACGACTTATTTGTACATGAGAGCCGACTAGTGCGTGCATGCATGCATCGAGACACATGGTGTGATATTATATAAGACAAAGGTCCGTCTAGTTTGATTGAGAATCAATAATCTTCTCAGTCATTTTGAAGAAAAAAAATTACAACCTTGATAAATCTTTTTATAGATTGTGAAATGATCACTAAGTTGTAATAACATGTTGATCAAGTTAAAATGAATAGTATCTTCACATCTCGCGCCCCGCGGAGCTAATTTTTAGTTGATTTACAAATATGGATGAGACACCCTTAGGTGGACTCATTCATTGGTGAAACTTGACACTAGGAGATGCCTTTGATACAGATCCCCCAACACAGCGAGAGTGGCGGATCTAGGATAAAATATGTGGGGGTGTCAAGCTTAAAATATCCCCTATTAAGCTTGCCATTTTGTCGTGATTAGTGCAAACAATAGTTGGTAAAAGCATTTTTATATGTTTGGAGGCGAGCACCATTGCCCGCGCAACCCTCAACGCAGCCGGCAGAAAACGGCGACACCATCGGCCGTGCCAGCTACTGCGCCGCCTCGCCCCACACGCCACCAGCCCCACCACCATCATCGAGCGAGGGGAGATGTAGCCCTGTCGCGGCCGACCATTCGCCCGTCAGTGCCTCTCTCCCTCACGGTACCACCTTATCATTTTGCTATACAAAGTGTTAAGATCCACCGGCCTTCATACGTAATTTAAGTTGAAGTGTGTTGGCGGTAATCTCGTTTAGGGTCTCTTTGGATTGCAGGGTTGAAAAACACAGGGATGTGAAAAACACAGGAATTTCACAGGTTTATAAGTGCAGAAGAGAGGATTGTAAAACACACGAAAAGTGCGGGAATTGTTGTTTTAATAAAGCATAGGAACCGAAAAACACAGAAAACACTTGAGTGTAAAAAAGAGGTTGAAGTGGATATTTGAATTCCAATCGAATTGAGGCATAGGAATCCAATACATAGGATTTTAGTAACACCATTCGTTTAAACAAAAAGCAATCCATAGAAAAAATTGCTAAGAATTGGAATCCTATGAAATTCTTTTAAAATTCTTACAATCCAAAAAGACCCTTAACCGTTGTTCGAGCATGCTATTAACATGTGGAAAGTGCGATTGATTAATTGGTTTTGGAGACGTGAAAGGCCAGCATAAGCTTATCTTGTCACGCCTACCCTGTATGTCTACAGATTTGACGCGATCGACTGCGTGAGATGGAAATCTCTTGTCACGTCCAGGGGTTGAGGGTTCCATTTCACTCTCCAACTAAACCAAAAGGGAGATCGTTTAGCTGCTTAATGAGAAGTATAGCTGTAGAGAAGTATAGCTGTAGCACTACAGCACCCGTGTGCATGAGACATCAATGCTTTACATGCATAACCACGAAGCTTGTCTCAAGTCATTGGATGCACAGTCGTAGTGGAACAGAGATCATGTCATGAACCCATGGCTCGATCGTGTTCTTTGGCGCAACTAAACTTCCAAAAAAATTATATCCAGCAGTATTGTAATTTGTGTGACCCGGTCGGACTCCTCCTTTCCAACACATATGTGCGACTGATATGGGACGACCCGGACACGCCGGACGACCCTCATTTTCATTTCCAACACATATGGGTATTTCCAGCACATATGTGCAAACAAAGAGGTTCAGTCCACCCCCCCTCCCCACAGTCAAAATAACTTTTATCTTTCTCGTCCATTTTGTTTGACTCCAATGTCCAATTCCCTCCCTATTGGTCCATGTCAGCCCCGACGGTACAACTTCTAGCCCGACAGGAGGCTGGTGTAGGCCGCCCGACAGGATGTCGGTGTCCGTTACTTGTAACTCGTCGAGACAGATGCCGGAGTCATAGGGCTAGGCTTATCGGGGCGCCAGACAGAGGGTCCACGAGAAGGCGACGGTTACATATGGTCGGTGTGAGGACGACCGGATCCCGGATCCCACCAGAGGTCATGCACAAGTCCATGACCTTCGCAGAGACGGACACCCGGTATCAGCGCCACAAGAACGCAAGGTGTTGGTGGAGGCCATCGCACTGTCGAAGCGGGAGGTGGTGAACAAGAAAGCGTCGAATCCAAAGTCATCTGCCTTGCTAGCGAGCAGGCCCGCGGTGTCAAAATACTCGCCAACCTTCCCCTCTGGTGACGGCGACACCTCCTCCTCCAACCAATACACCATCTTTAAGACGCAGTACCACCCGACACAAACAAAGGAGAAGGGCAAGTCTTCGTTGTGATCCGCTCCAGATAGTCTGTCTGCCTATACACCTACATTTTGCTAAACTTGTACGAAGTGGTCTTTCGCTAAATTTCTACAGTGCATGATGAACTTGTCATGTCTTAATTCAAATAGATTTGAATTTGTCCGATTATGAAATTTGTTTGTGTTGTATATATTGTCAGATGATGATGATCAACATTGTATCGATTGTATGGATTTGAGGGGGGGCATCTGCAGACCCCATATATAAAGGTTGGCTGGCTCCAATTTGTGAAAATGTTAGTATGTGTACTTATGCATATAGGGGGTCAAAATAGGAAAGCCTGATTGAAGACATAAAATTAGCAAGGTAAAATAAGATCTAACCACCCTTTATCATACTACTATGCAACATACGAAGACATAAAATTAGCAAGGCAAGTCTTGCGCGGCCGCAAACCTCTCCCTGAAGCAAACATGGATGTATTCGACCCCGATAGACATGGGACACACCGTGGTACAAACAACACATCCAAAATATACACATCACATTGTTACAAAAGATAGCAAGAATACGATGAAGAGCGGAACGATCAAACCAACGGGGACACGAGATTTAACGTGGAAAAACTTCTCCAAACAAAGGAGAGGAAAAAACCACGGGCGCCAGCCAGCAGTACTTCACTATATCTGAAGGGAATATGCCCTAGAGGCACTTAATAAAGATAGTTTATTGGTTATATTCCAATTGTTCATTATATGTTTTATACCATGCTATAACTGTATTAAGCGGAAACATTAATACACGTGTGTGGTAGATAAACAACCAGGTCCCTAGTTGCCTCTGCTAAGACTAGTTTCATTGCGCGATTGATGATCGAGGTTTCCCGATCATGAGACATGGCGTCTGTCGGCAATGGAGTCATATCGTTAGGTGGAACGATGTGATGGACTTACCCATAATTTGTAGGACGTAGTCATTACGCCTTTGACCGTGAGACCAACTCTTATTGTTATTCCTGGAAGATACTTTGATCGCACCAAACGTCATATCTTATAAAGTGTGACAATAACGGTGATACTTTTGGGTATCGAAAAGGGGTAGTTGAGACGAGGGGTCAAGAGCGGGATTTGTCAGTCCGTATAGCCGGATGGATACTCTAGGGCCCACTCGGTGAGATTATGTCAAATGAGTTTGCAAACATGTGACTAGGTCACCAGCTGACATAATATCACAGACGAGTAGAAGATAGTGTTGTCGGTAACGAGATCATGCTAGGTATGGAGATATCTATGAACGATGCTCGGACACACTAAGTATCGCTATGGCAAAAGGTTTAAGACTCGACATCCAGGTTTGATAGATGAAAGTCATTCGTTATATCACAGGGGTTGATTCATGGGGTCCAGGCCTACGAGTTAATCATTGATCGGAGAGGAGTCTCGATCATGTCTGTTATTATATCGAACCGCTAGGGTAACACACTTAAGGGGTTTCGACAAGACAACCGGAAAGGAAAGAGATCACCGGGAACGTCCCGGGAATGGTCCGATGGAGATCGGGCAGCGACGAAATAGTTTTCGGAGCTAGAATAAATTATATATAATATGTTTGATATTAATTAGTGTAATTAATGTTCAAATATGATTTTATATATTTATTTTCGAATTTATTTAGGCTTATTTCTCTAAATGGGCCTTCTGGTGGAAAGAAGGCCCATGTGGGGGAAAATCCCCTAGGGAATTCGGTGGGGGAGGTATTGGCCGGCCTAGGTGGGCCAAAAGAAGCCCACCAGGTGGCCGGCTGCTGTCTTGGCCGAACCAGGCAATGGGGGATAGTCCCACATTGCCTGGCTGGCAAGGTTGGCTCCCCCCGGGAGCCTTTATATAGAGGGGCACCCCTGGCCTTTTAATTCAACCAATTAATTCCCGAATTCTCTCTCGATAACGTGATTCCCTTTGTCGGAGTTGCGCCGAGGAGGATGAGGGGATCTCTCCACCATAGCCCGCTGCCGCGCTGCTGGTGTTCCGGTCGAAGTCTTCCGCTGCTCGTCCTGGACTGGAGCTTCGGAGGCCGTCGTCTCCACCGTATGTGTGTAACACCCTGCGAGGTGCTGCGCTAGCGGTACTCGGAGGCCTACTTCCTCCACCCGACCTCGAGGTCATCTTCATCGTCTTCGTCGCGCCGAGTTCTTCGCGACCTAGAGGTCGGCTACGTCGTCTTCGTCGTCAACGCTTGTGCGGGAGCGTAATCCCCGCTTTTCGGTCTACAAGGGTATGTATTCCGATCTCCGCCGTACTTCTATATCTGCATAGAATAGATCTTGGCATGTTTTAAGGATATCGTTGCTAGGAAAATTTTTGTTTTCTGCCTGCGATCCCCTTCAGTGGTATCAGAGCCGATCTATCGTAGATATAGCTGTACGCTGTTAGAACCCGTGTTCTGCACGGGGGCACCGTTCCTGTTATTTGCTACCCTCTAGCGTGCACTTGTGATTCCAGCGGCATCGAGTTGATGAAGCGGCCCGGACCGACTTTACGCGTACGCTTACGCGAGACTGGTTCCACTACTGACATACGGCTTGTACCGTATCTGTGGCTGGCGGGTGTCAGTTTCTCTCTCTTTAGTTGGTTTTGCATTTTCAATGGAGGGCCCGAAAGGGATGCTTAAACATGCAATTATTGGATCGTTGTTGTGGTCATAAGGTTCGTAGGTATGAAGCGGTTCTATTTACGACAGCCCCAAGCCACGTAAAATATGCAAAAGATAAAGTAGAAGTGTCTAACTTTATTTTGCAGGGGCAATGTGATATGGTCAAGGTAGGTTTATTAAATTGTTTATGAACTGCGGGCGCCAAGAAGACCATGGCGCAATGGACTATATCACATCGCATTACATTTGATGTTTTGTGTGCATCTTATATTGTGTGATTATATATTAGTATATATTAGTTACACGGCGGTAGTTATATATAAGATGATCCCTTCAAAAATACCACTAGTGTTCTTCCTCCAACGAGCACCACCAAGAAAGTTCTACGTTATGAGGCAGGCGGTGACGATCGGGTGTCAGACATATCGTCGTTCGCATACAGTGGGTGTAAGCCATGTTGCACAAGCGTTACGTGGAGGTTATTGTGGCGAGCCTAGCATATGCAGATATGGCCTCGGAACACGGAGGCCGAAAGGTCGAGCATGAGTCACAAACTGGTTGTGATTGACAATTGTCTACCCTTGAAGTTGTGTTGCCGGCTCTGACGATGAGGGGTTGCGCAATGGATGGGGGTCGTGTAATCGCTTAAACGACCAGGAGGGATGTTCGTTTGAGTGGGAGTTCGGATAGTTATTTTCTAAAATACTAGAACTCAAAATATAATGAACAAAGTCTGTTTTGCAAACCTTTGTAGATATTAACCATTGTAATAGCATCTTTTAAAATTAGGCGCATTCCTGCGATTGAGAAACTTAAAAGGTTGGGTCCAAACTTCATAGTTTTATACTTTAGCTTGAGGATACTCCTTGTTTAAACCGTTAGCTCTTTGTGATACAATACCCGCTAGGAGATAAACCCGGAGATTCCGCTGACAAAAGATAATTTGGATTATCAGGTTTTGTGCGGATGATATCATCATAGTCCAGTGTATGCTATGATCTCTGCCATAGAGAACCAACGGTGGGTACGAGTTATTAGATCGCGAACATATGAGATGGTCGCTAAACTCGGGGTACCCCTAAAGTTGGGTTGATGAAGTTTATCAGTACGTTGACTGATTGTCTTCTCAACCAAGATGGAAGAGAATACACACATTGAAGGAGCACGTGGCAGTCATACTTGATAACATTGGTTATGCTTGATGACATATGGTCATACTTGATGAACATTGAGACGCCTCGCTCAGCTCGATCACTGGATGACAGACGTCGTTGCCAAGTGCAAATGCTATGTCATAGACTATGTCATGCAAGGGGAATCGTTCACCTTCATGGTTCTTGATTACGTTGGAAGTATCAAGAAGATGAAACAGATCGCCGGAAGTCATCAATGATGATGGTGTATATATGATATACATGTTATGAATGTTTTAGCTAAGCAAGTACTCGCAGTAGTGACTAAGTTTTGATACTAGTCATGTTTTATGAAACCAGGTTTACTGCTTGAGTGGCTTGAAAGGATGAGGCGACATTGCGTGTTGATAATGGCAGACAAATTGTTGTGATGGCCATAGACACTCTCCCTCTAGATCTACCATTTGAATAAATTCTTTATGATCGCCTGTTAGTATGATCGTTATAAGTGTGTCTCCTCTAGCGAGACAATTGTTCATATATATTAGTGACAAATTCGTTGTCCTATATTTATGAAGTAATGATCATATGCCGATTTGAATTTAGATGGTAGAAGCTCCCACATTCATAATATTAATGCCAAAGGATACAAACTTAATAAAGACACCACATATGTGTGGCACTACCGTTTAATTCATGTCAATGTTATAGTCAATGAATTAGCTCCATACCGGATGGATCTACAAGTCTTTAGATTTGATCTTTTGACACTTGCAAAATAACTAAGACACCGTTTTCGGAAAACGGGCATATAACTTATTGATAGTCATGCATATAGATGTATGTGGTTCAATGAAGTAATTGACGGGTAGTGGAGATCTTTATTTCGTAAACTTCACTGAACGTTTTGTGTATAACTTGTTGAGAATCATGCATATGGGTGTATGTGAATCAATGAAATACTTTAACGTGAAGTGGAAGTCTTTATTTCATAGACTTCATGAATATTCCGAGTAGATATATGGATATCCACTCAGGGAATGTTAGTCTGGAAATTTTGATTCGATCAAACAAGTTCAGAATGAAGTAGGAAATAAATTTAACAAGAAAATCAAATTCCCGCGATACAGATCGAGGAAATGAAGATTTGAGTTATAATGTTGGCATATCATTGGAAGACTTGTGAGAAGAATTCCACAAATTACGTCGCATGGAACACCATAATGTTATGGTATGTTAGGACGTCGTAATCGCACCCTATCGGATAGTGTGTGGTAAATAAATCTCTTACCGAATTATCGTGATCATTAGAGTCGTATGGTAGAAACGTAACACTCACGTTAGATAATAGGGAAACCATTTAAATCCATGGAGACAATACCATATTAGTGATGGCATGGCTTTTAGCCTAGATTGTCGTTTCAGCAATTTAGTGTTTTGATGTGATCAAACCTAAAATGGATTAATCTTTGTAGTGTACCTAAAGAGTTAATTGGGTACATGTCTCACGACATAGGCAAAATCGTTGCTGGGATATACCTTGCGAAAGAAATAGTTTCTTGTCCAAGGGTATAAGTGGGAAAGAAGGTAGAGCAAGGAAAAGTTGATGAACTTTCTCTCCAGACATCAGAGTGGCGCAACCGAAAGTGTTTTCGGTGTCATGCTCCATAGCTTGAAAGAAGCTAATGATACAAGAACATGATGCTCTGAGCTCATACTAAGAACGTAGGCGTACGAGGTTGTGTTCCACACTATGTGTTACGACAATCTTGTTATGAAGGTCATGTTAATGGAATATGACAGACCTACGAACTACGAAGAAGAGATGGTAGACCTAAGTCCGAGAAATGGCTATGAGTCATATATGATCCGAAATAAAATCCATGTACGATTACCAGGTATTGACTTGGGAGATCTTCTTGATGGCATCTAGGATGTTAACAGAATATGGAATTTTATGAGAGAGTAGACACTGATAAGGATCGATTTGTCGTGAAACAGTTCCGACAGATTCAAAAGTTGACCACAACGAGATTTTGTCTCAAGTGGCGAAGCCTAAATCTATTCTGGGTCGTTTAGCAATTACTATAATTCCGAATGAGAAATTAATAGATGGATAAGGAAACCATGTTTCTTAATAGCGTCATTAAGAAAGAGTTGTAATCAGTACAATAATGGTTTGGTGATCCTGAGGATGCTAAACATGTATGCAAACTTCAGTTGTCCATTCATGGGTTGAAGCAAGCATATCGGAGCTGGAATCTTCACTTTGATGATGTGATCAAAGGATTTTGGAGTTGTCCAAAATAGTTGAAGAAACTTGCAAAGAAGTGAGTGGGAGCAAAGTAGCTTTTCTTGATCTTATATGCGGAAGGCATATTTGAGTAAGAGCTAAGTAGCTTTCCTTGATCTTATATGCGGAAGGCATATTTGAGTGGGAGCTAGGTGTCATTCATGATTTTGTATGTGACGACATATTGAATGACACAGATCCTCTAGTAGAGTGTAAAGGATTATTTAAGTGATTAAATTTTCTATGAAAGAAGTTAGGAGTATTAGGCATCCGATTTATAATTGTATAGATCGTAAGGGGCTTAATAACATTAGGTCGGAATATTTCCTAAGTTAAGATTCTGAAGTGTTTCAGAATAAAACAAGCGAAGAAGATTGTTCTTGCTTGTATGACTAGGTGAAATATTAAGTTTATCTTGGCATTTTCAGTGATAGCAAATGATGTTCGACATTCTCTATGTATCAGACATAGATGCTATCAGATTGAAAGCTCGACTTAGTGTGACCCAAGTTCTTGGTTGAAGAACGGGTTCTAGAGTGATCCTTGTGTGGATCAATGAACAAACGTTAAGTATATTTTTCAGTGTCTGTGAGAACTGAAGATATGTTTTCTGGTAAAGGGAAAGAGTGTAAGACAACTTGCCGTAAAGAGGTTACGATGATGCAAGTTATTACACTGGCCCATACAACTAGAAATCTCATATAGGAGATGTTCTTTATTTTGAAGAAAGACATGGTTAGTTTGCGAAGTCGCATATGAATGCACTGTTGCATAATCTACATAGGTATAGAAATATATGCCAACTTCAGAAGTTGCAAGTGTGATTGGACTGAGCAGTTTTCCGAGCGTATGTGGTCCCTTAATAGATCTCTTAGACTTTTAAGGCCCATGCTACGCGAATGTTCGAATCTCACTCCATCCACTAGGATATATTTCACCGTCATCGTAAGATACGGGATGATGTCAAACTAGGTGACATAGAAGTGTTGCAAAGCACATATAGGTCTCAATGTGTGAGATCTGTTGACTGTATTCCTCTTCCACGAGACAAGCATGCACCAAGATGCTATGGGTGTTGAGCTTTTACCAAGTTGTAAACTAGATTAAGTGTTACTCTAGTGCAAGTGGGAGACTGAAGGGAATATGCCCTAGAGTCACTTAATAAAGATAGTTTATTGGTTATATTCCAATTGTTCATTATATGTTTTATACCATGCTATAACTGTATTAAGCGGAAACATTAATACACGTGTGGTAGATAAACAACCAGGTCCCTAGTTGCCTCTGCTAAGACTAGTTTCATTGTGCGATTGATGATCGAGGTTTCCCGATCATGAGACATGGCGTCTGTCGGCAATGGAGTTATATCGTTAGGTGGAACGATGTGATGGACTTACCCATAATTTGTAGGACGTAGTCATTACGCCTTTGACCGTGAGACCAACTCTTATTGTTATTCCTGGAAGATACTTTGATCGCACCAAACGTCATATCTTATAAAGTGTGATAATAACGGTGATACTTTTGGGTATCGGAAAGGGGTGGTTGAGACGAGGGGTCAAGAGCGGGATTTGTCAGTCCGTATAGCCGGATGGATACTCTAGGGCCCACTCGGTGAGATTATGTCAAATGAGTTTGCAAACATGTGACTAGGTCACCAGCTGACATAATATCACAGACGAGTAGAAGATAGTGTTGTCGGTAACGAGATCATGCTAGGTATGGAGATATCTATGAACGATGCTCGGACACACTAAGTATCGCTATGGCAAAAGGTTTAAGACTCGACGTCCAGGTTTGATAGATGAAAGTCATTCGTTATATCACAGGGGTTGATTCATGGGGTCCAGGCCTACGAGTTAATCATTGATCGGAGAGGAGTCTCGATCATGTCTGTTATTATATCGAACCGCTAGGGTAACACACTTAAGGGGTTTCGACAAGACAACCGGAAAGGAAAGAGATCACCGGGAACGTCCCGGGAATGGTCCGATGGAGATCGGGCAGCGACGAAATAGTTTTCGGAGCTAGAATAAATTATATATAATATGTTTGATATTAATTAGTGTAATTAATGTTCAAATATGATTTTATATATTTATTTTCGAATTTATTTAGGCTTATTTCTCTAAATGGGCCTTCTGGTGTAAAGAATGCCCATGTGGGGGAAAATCCCCTAGGGAATTCGGTGGGGGAGGTATTGGCCGGCCTAGGTGGGCCAAAAGAAGCCCACCAGGTGGCCGGCTGCTGTCTTGGCCGAACCAGGCAATGGGGGATAGTCCCACATTGCCTGGCTGGCAAGGTTGGCTCCCCCCGGGAGCCTTTATATAGAGGGGCACCCCTGGCCTTTTAATTCAACCAATTAATTCCCGAATTCTCTCTCGATAACGTGATTCCCTTTGTCGGAGTTGCGCCGAGGAGGATGAGGGGATCTCTCCACCATAGCCCGCTGCCGCGCTGCTGGTGTTCCGGTCCAAGTCTTCCGCTGCTCGTCCTGGACTGGAGCTTCGGAGGCCGTCGTCTCCACCGTATGTGTGTAACACCCTGCGAGGTGCTGCGCTAGCGGTACTCGGAGGCCTACTTCCTCCACCCGACCTCGAGGTCATCTTCATCGTCTTCGTCGCGCCGAGTTCTTCGCGACCTAGAGGTCGGCTACGTCGTCTTCGTCGTCAACGCTTGTGCGGGAGCGTAATCCCCGCTTTTCGGTCTACAAGGGTATGTATTCCGATCTCCGCCGTACTTCTATATCTGCATAGAATAGATCTTGGCATGTTTTAAGGATATCGTTGCTAGGAAAATTTTTGTTTTCTGCCTGCGATCCCCTTCAATATCGGGGTGAGGTTACAAACGCCGTGGGTTTACAATGTATGGCTTACCCCAACCGGCGGCTTACAAGATGTATTTATAGTGGGCAAAACCCTAAGTTGATTGCGATCCGACTCGGACACGATCCGTACCATACCGAAGTTAGCCGTTCACTCCATATCGTCATATGAATTTGGATCACCATAAAATAACACACATTTACCAGATAAACTTGTGTTCACATCTGCATTCAAAATACACATCACATTTATCAGACTTCTTCAAATGCCAAAGAAGATGTACACGACTTAATCACAAATGCAGAAACGGAACAGATTCATTGAAATGGATAAAAAATCTCGGAGAAATTCGTGCAAAAAGACATAAGGGTATTCTTACCGTTCAAAAAATGTGATCAATATGTTATCCAAGTTCATAACACTAGACAATGTCCAAGCTCGGTGCATTATTATGTGAAACAATATTCGGATGTGCATCACTATCACACCGTGACACTAGTTTTTGTTTTTTGTTTTTTGAACAAACACTGTGACACTAGCAAGAGAATAGCTAGCTAATCTGCCCGACCAAAATTGATCATCGTCGTAAATAAATTTCAGTAATATGAACAATGGCATAGTATGCACTTAACTAGTGGTTTGCTCCGTCACTTCTAGTATCAATGATTTGAAAATATGCTCTGCCAGATTTTAACTAGATTCGTAGCTTGCAAAGTGCAGCAAACAAGACACTAGAGATGATATTATGGTACGGAGTAGTTGGAATTTGCACGAGACGTGACATCTACTCCCTCCGTCACATACTACTCCCTCCATTACACAATATAAGATGTTGTAAGTGTTATGCATATTGTCTATATTTAAACTAAAATAAGTGTACACATACAATAAAACGTGTCTAGATATATGTGTGTGTATAAATATGGAAAAATGTTAAAACATCTTATATTATGAAACAGATGGAGTAGATGACTTCCATTTATACAAAAGTGGATGTATCTAGACATTTTACAAATCTAGATACATCCACTTTTATATAAATAAAGGTCATCTAATATGAAACGGAACGAGTATATCCTACTAGTATGTCAAGAATTAAGAACGAACCAATATCACCATGAACTTCCGTCTGGAAACTACTCTCTTCGTTTCATATTAGAAAACTTTCATTTGTCCAAAAATGAATTTATCTAAACTTATTATATGTTTAGATTCATTCACTTTATATGAATGAAAGTCATCTAATTTGAAACGGAGGGATTAAAAAAGCTCCACCGACGGCCTAGTTTTAGCTCAGCTTTACCAACCGCCGGCAGCATCTTTGCTCATCTCGTCAAGCCGGATTGCGGTGCTCGGGGTGCATGACGGCGTTGGCATACAACGGAGATATGTTCAAATTATGTATGTCACACATGTCCTAACGGAGATATGTACTTATGTTTCATATTATAGATGACTTTCATTTATTAAAAGGTATAAGTATCTAGATTTCTAACATGTCTAGATACATTCACTCTTATACAAATGAAAGTGAAACGGAGGAGTATGTTCTAATGTTTATGTGCATGTTAGGCTACAACGGAGACATGTATATACGGAAACACATATGCGATTAGGTCAATGAGTCAATGTATTAATTGGGTATTTGGAGGGACGACTCAGCTAACTTAATCGTATAATACTAATTGAGAAGTTCAAATAATCTGCTAAAAACGACGGAGTTGTCAGGTAATAACAGCACCATATCCGCCGGATATCCGCCTGACTAAATATGTATTTGTGCCCGTATTCGACGAATTGCTATAATCACGTAGCATGCCCTAAAAAGAGACGCGGATGTGTATTTGGGGCAGATATTATCCCTACCATTTACATTCATAGGTTTAACCCAAGACACTAGCTAGGATACCCTCATCACGTTCACCGTGTCGTGACTGCACACACCACCCCAGCAAACGCCGAACTCGTCGAGGCATTGATGCCCCTCCATGTTCAACCCACGACCAGCGGCGAACCTCGCCACGCCTCCGTGCTCACCCACATCCCAATGGTCCATGAACCTGGAAGAGAGACCACCCTCGTCGTTGTCCATCGTTGAGGGCTTTGCTTGTTGACAATGAGAAAAGGAAGTTGATGATGGAAAAGCTCTAGTGGTGGCTAGGTTATCGCCACCCAAGCCGGCCATACGAGCGAGGCACGAGCAAGTTCTATATTATTGCTACCAGCAAAAAAAAAGTTCTATATTATTGCTTCTCAGATTTTCCTTATCTTTAGGTGGTATTAGGATTTGACTACACATCCAGCTCAATTACCCAACACATGCAAATGAATCCTGCAAACATATACTCACTCCTTTTCAAATTATATGACTTTTATTTATTCAAAATTAAATGTATTTAGATTTGTAACAGACGCTACATGATTGTTAAATGTATAATCAAGAAATCAGCTACTATGCGAAATTGAAAGAGCAGCATCCAGCGACCCTGCCTGCCCATTGGTTGACCCATCCATCCGGCGTAACCAGCCGACAGGGCGTCGCACACGGCCACACCGCTCGTGCTCATGCCTCTCGTCGCCGTGTCCCGTCCGCGGGTGGGGCCCGCCCCATATTCGTCCTCGCCCACTGGGCCCACCCTCGAGCGAAAGAGCAGCCAATGGGAAAGCAGCCACCACCGACGGCGACGGCGACGCGGGCCGTATGCTGCCGAGCCCCCATTGGCTGGGCCTTTGACCCGTCCCCCTCGCCCTGGCCCACCCAACAGCGACGCCACCTACTGGGCCCCATTCCCACCGAATCCCTCTTCCATCCTCCCGCCCAGGACGGATCCCCTGCGCCGCGCGCAACAGCACAACACCATCGCCTGCCCTGCGGCCTTGCGGGAGGCCCACCGGGAGGTCGACACGTGTCCCCACTAGACCGGTGCGCGCGGCGTAAATGGGTGGGCCCGGATCAGTCACGGTAGTTGGCACGTGGGGAAGGCCACCACCAAAAGCGTTGCTGGGTGGGTGGAGGCTGACGATGACATGTGGGGCCAGGGGGTTGCGGCGGTCCCACTGTCGGCTGGAGAGACCCTTCGGGGCAGGTGAGGGCGTTTCGAGCGGGTGACGTGGCGGCGTCACGACCCCATGCCATGCGTGCTCTGCTCACCAGATCTTTTGTTCCTCCAGGACTTGCACGCCCCTTCGATTGCTACAGAAACAGTAGCATAGTACTGCTCCACCATATGATGAACATTGTTCCATTCCATGATAAAGAGAAAAAACATACTGATCAAGCACATTAAATTTGGTGCCGTGTAGTCTCGTCTACAGTGTGTAATAATCCCACACAGAGTTACTTAAGGATCATGGGGCTTAAGGTTTATTACCACATTTTTTAAAATATGTTAATTCTACAAGTGAGTAATCGATGCAACGATGATGGCACATCGCGACCCATTTGCGGTACAACGATATGGGTATGAACTTTTTTTTGTTATCAATGCCGACAAGTATGTATACGAGTTTGGCGTTAGCATCGCCGCACCAACAAAACCGATAGAGACACCACCTACAAGTCAATACATTGAATGGACAAGCTAGTAGCAGGATAAGCGATAGATAATAAGAGGAATTAATCGGTCAGTGCCACAATATTGTGGATTAAAGTTGCGACAAAGGACGATAACGTGGAAGGTTTCACTATGTTGGGACCGGAAAAGGGAAAGAGATTGGTGTTATGTGGCTGAAGCTCAACACCAAATAAGTATCAACAAACAAGAGATGTGTGAATAGCGTGTAACGGTGTTTTTTCTTTTACAAAAAGAATAAGTACATATTCATCATACGAAGTGATAATGCCGCACTGATTTTTTGCATGATCGATATCATGTGTGTAGTGGTCCCCATTTTTATTATTCCATCTATGTGTATTCTTTACCTATTGTTGCTTCATATATATATAGCATCTAATGGAAAAATGGTGTAGTATCCTACAAATTAAACAAATAAAGTGTGTGGTTTGGTCTTGTGGATGATCACACCGCGCATTATTAACTTTCGTTTTGAATTAGCAAAACACTTCTTCTTCTTTCAATACACCATGGAAAGGCATATAATTTTCATAGAAGCAGTAGCGAAGCGGCTGGAGCAGCGCCTTTCGGATTACAACACTGATCTGAATATTACCCACAACACACCATAGAAACACCACGCAAAGGTCACACATTTCCAAGCCGATCGAGCATCAAGGTTGCGTCTTGACCAACATCGGTCACCAACAAAGAGCGACAACTACACTCGAAATCCCCAAGACAAGGTAGTCTTCACCCTTGTCTGCCCAAATGACTCGATGAGTGAACGAGATGACAAGGAAAGTACCAAGGAAGGTACATCCTGGGAGTCATTGTTGACGGTATACATAGCGCCCCAGAAGCTCATTCCTGGGCGGCAGCAAGCACAAGAGCAATCCAACACAACAGCCACCTGCTTGCCCAAAATCTATCTCCAAAACGATACCTCTAACAAAGGAATGGCATCGAGGATGCCACCATCGCCAATTTGAACGACTGTATCTTAGTTCTCCCCTAGAGACAACACATCGAGTGGCTAAAGAAGTGTGGGCATCTCCATATGGGGATACCATACACATAGGTCATCCATACTCACCGGCTTGAACACAACACATCATTTGTGCCCCTCAACACCTTATATTTGCCGATTTAGCACCACGATCCAATGGTACCACCGTCATGGCCCAACGGTGCCACCATGCTGCTTGGCAATGCAAACATAGCCCATCGGCCCCCAAGATCATGTCATTAGCTTAGGATTAACCAAGAGCACCGTCCACTTCGCCATTGACAACCTCCTCGAGCTCTCTCCGGGCATTTGCTACGGTTCTCGCATCCTCTTAAGTCAACCACCATCCAGAGTGTCACCTGTCATTGTCGGCACCACAACGGTGCCTAGCCGATATATACCGCCTCCCACACCAACCTACCACCACATACTTGACCACGTAAATCCCAAGCCGACGTGTCTCACGGGAAAGCTCAGAACACTAACCACGGCTACATGGGCTACACCACCATCTCAATATGTCGTAGATTTGATATGTGATTATCTGGTTTTGTGAAATCATATGAAAAAAAAACATGGTGTAAATGGATAAAGAACTCATGTTTCATGCAACTATAACCGTGGATCCATGTGCCAGTAGAAAAAACATGATTTATAGTCCTATTTGACATAAAACTCAAAGTTTTTCTGGACTATACTTTTACAGTAAATCAAATACATCCTAAGACATCTCATCAATATATCCGACATATAGAAAAAAAATGGAAAGCCTAACGTTATTTTTTTTGCTAGAAACTACTTGAAAGTAATACAATATGAAAGCCCGTTCAATCATTTTCAACATGGGTGCATTGAGCATATGCCCATTTCCACTTCTACTGCTTTTGCACTTTTTCCTTCTCCCTTTCAAGGAAATTTCAACATCTAGCTAACTACCACAAGTTCGTGAAAATCAAAGAATATATTATGAGATTATTAGTGCACACTTGTATGGATGTGATCCTGAGGGAGCTATGTCGCTGAAATTTAGATTCTTTTGAAATATCATCATCAGAGTTGAGTCATATATGTGGGGGTGTGCAAATTAGGATAGATATTGGAATATTTTGTACTAATTAAGAATATAAACTTTAGCTCGATTCGTTGTGAATTATTTTTCAGGGATTTGTTGTAAAATTTGTGCATAGGCTGGTTAATTATATATATTTGTACATATAAATTTGAAAGTTAAAATTAATTATATACTGTATTATTGGGGCCTAGAGAGAATTATGATCATAAAATTTTATTTCAGGCTTAAGCTATTACAATCTTGAATTGTTTTGCGAAATAATATGATACTCGTCATGTAAACCTGTCAGAATGTTCTTGACAGTTCACTCAAATAGCAATGAACATATACTTCATCCTCTCTAATAACAGTAGATTCGTAGATGCAGCCAGTTTGGTTTGGATTCCTGAGCTTTCAATCGCTTTTCCTCCAAAAGAGGTAGCATCACCTGACTATATATATGAAAAATGCAAGGCGAAGAAAAAGGAGATCACCGAACTAGCTTATGTATCAGGAAGAATATTAGTATGTGAAGTAGACCATTATGGACATAAACAAATGTCCTAACAGACAAAATGAACGTCATACGTGCACAAGAAAGTGAGAGTGAAAAGGGACAGGGGCAAGGGAAAGGAACAGAGAAGCTAAGGTCACACACACACGGTATTAATTAAAATTCTGACCTAAGACTAGATGCACACAGCTTCAGAAAGAGAGAGAAAATATATGTGACCTAGACCTAGACATGGACGTGGACACTTCCTAGTTCTTCTGACACATCCAGACTTGTGTCAGAGTGTGTGCAGTCCGCCTATCTGAGCATGCACACGGACGCACCAATTGCTATCCATAATTCCTTCCAAATACCCTCTCATCATATCTATCTCAATTCTTGTGCCCAGGTGTGCCCTACACCTTTCTGTGCTAATAATACACCACATGAATACTACTCCGTACGTGCAACTAACTCATGGATACATTTTAGGCGCATTGGATGGATAAGAATATTTTGCACATGGCGCAGTTAAGATATAAATTGTGTTATGTTAAAACTCTTAATTTCATTCAGGTGGGCTAACCCACACGGTAAATTGTCGACGCAACCCACTGGCCACTAATTTGCGCCATTTTTTAAAGCATGCAACTTCAACCCCAAAAAATCCCATGAGCCGCAAGGCGAGAACCCTAGTGACACATGAGCGTGGTTACAGTGGCAAGGCAGACCAACCGGTGATATGGCAATGGTGTTACAGATGGATCCAAGTAAGGAGACTTGCTGAAGCGATGAGGGTACAAAGGGTTGGACAAGGGGTTTATATGGAGGGCATGATCTGATGGTCGCAAAACATGACAATCTAGATAGAAACTGCGGTGGTGTTGAAGGTGGCGATAACGGAATGTCTAATAACCGATGGGATTGCATCGGTGATCAAGAACACGGATATGTCGTTCCATCTAGATCCAGTTTCTCATAAAATGATTATGATTTAAAAAAAAACATATATAATGGTGGTATATCCCCTTATTGCGTACACGATATCTTTGTAAAACTAAATGGAAGTCCAATATGAATATTATTCGGGGGTACACCTCAATAACTCACGCTTGTACAACACAGTATGTGACTAGTCCTTTCTGATTGTCATGTTTGATGAAACTACACACCATGGCCAAAACGGTACAGACGGTTCCACACCTAGAATGCACGCTAGCCAGCACTTGATGAGAGAGAAATTAAGAGAGGAGAGAAAAAATCTTGTAGGTGGCTAGAGATCTAGAGAGAGAAATTAAAAGGGGAAGTGGGGGAAAAGCTGCGTGTGTGGGGGTTGTGAGGATAATGGAAGTGGGAGGTGGGTATCCCTCCTCCACTGCCTGGACTTTTTTTCATTTCCCTGGCCTCTCTCACTTTCTCTCTCTTAAAGACTTCACCAATCGGTCTCCCTCTCTCTATCTATCTATCTATCTCTTCTTTTCCCTTTCAGCTGGAGGGAGATCTTGAGAGGAAAGATATATAGTCCAGTGTCTTCTCTGTAGAGAGCAAAAGGGAAAGGAACTTGCAGCAGGTACTTAAGCACTGACATGAGTGATCTCATGCTCCAGATACCTTCTTCTTCTCGCTCTTCCTCTTTCCTCTCTCCTCCTCCTGCCTCTCTCTAGGATCTTCACCTCTCATGCTCTTTTAGAGAGAGGATTTCTTATATGCAAGCTTGGCACGTGTGCATGAAGCAGCTGATCATGAGCTGCATCGATTCTTGAGGTAAGCTCATGATGTGTGCCGGTTGCGTTGACATCTGTATCAGGTTTCTTTGTTAAATCACTTGATGAAGATGGGTACCTTCTCTTTTTCCTAATTTTTTTATATTTGTGTGATACTGATGCCTATTCCACGCACACATCTCTCTATCTCTAGTCCCTCTCTCATCCTCTCGTCTTCTATAGAGTATT
The DNA here is from genome assembly GCA_026929855.1 of Poa annua. Classification (NCBI taxonomy): domain Eukaryota; kingdom Viridiplantae; phylum Streptophyta; class Magnoliopsida; order Poales; family Poaceae; genus Poa; species Poa annua. The sequence goes on from CM049434.1 coordinate 46,840,431, forward strand.
GGAGTGTTCTTCCATGCATATAAGCCATAGTCCCATGCAGCTTACTTCTCTCTCTATATCTCCTTTCTCTACATGGATCATGGATCAAGTTTTATTATACCTCACAAATCACCCGAAAAATCACTTCTTTTCATCTTGTTATATATGTCCTTACCTTCTTGGCGCTTGATTGTTTTTGACAGGTCAAAGACACAACTAGCTCCACGGAAGAAGATAATTGAAGACAAAGAGAAGGAGAAATTTATTCGAGGAGTTTTTTCCTTACAACCATTGAAGGAGAATTTTCGTTAGTGGCCACAAGTGCACATACGTACATAGCCAAGACCTTGCCGTCGATCGAACTATATAGGTGCCGTCGATCGAGATGGCGGCGTACTACCATGGCGGTGCCGGCACGGACATCCACCAGACCGGGAGCGATGGCCTGCAGACACTGTACCTGATGAACCCGAGCTACGGCGCCGGCGGCTTCGGCGACGCCGCGCCCTCCGGGTCCAACATGATGTTCCTCAACTCGGCAGTCAGCTCCATGACCCCGGCGTCCTTCGGCGGTCATCAGCAGGCGTCGCCCTCGTCAGGGCAGCACTTTGTCGGCATCCCTCTCCAGGCGCCGCCTTCGGGCTACAACCTTTGGACCCCGGCCACATCCGGCGGCGCAGACGTCATGTCGCCACCGACGCATCAGGCTCATGGCGTGAGTGCCGTCCTCAGCCTGTCGTCCCGCGAGACGCAACCTGTCACGGTAGCCTCCGTGGCCGGCGACGAAGGGAGGTTTCAGCTCGGGGCGGCGTCGCCGGGGCAGATGGTGATGAACTCCAAGTACCTCAGGGCGGCGCAGGAGCTGCTCGACGAGGTGGTGAGCGTGAGCAAGGGCGTGGACGACGTCGAAGCTGCCAGAGCCGCCTCTGCAGCCAGGAGCGCTGCATCGGTGAGGAAGAAGGAGGATTCCGAAGGCCTGTCCGGTGGCGGTGGGGAGGACGGCGCCGGCGGGTCTAAGAGCGGCGGCGCGCCGGAGATGTCCACGGCCGAGCGGCAGGAGCTGCAGATGAAGAAAGGCAAGCTGGTTAACATGCTTGACGAGGTCAGTAACCTAAGTGTACTTTAACTAATTACCGAATGTTGAAATTTATGTTCTAGTAGTATCGATTCAGGGAGAAGTATTCTTCCTCTCTTGTTATTTTTCTTCAGAAAATATTTCCATCCTCATTCTTGTTTTTTTTCTCTGCAAGAGAATGGACGTACGGCCTTAAAACAACAATCTGATAGCTGTTGTCTGAAAACTCACCATTCCATTCTTAATTTGGTAGTGGTAGATCGATGATGGTTGTGAGATTTCCTTGCCTCTATAGTTTTGGCAAGTGTTATTGGAAGGATGTTGAGTCATTTGCTTTTCAGCTATACTTGCTTTGTTTTGCTGAAAGATGAGTGACAGACAGTTGTTGGGATAGCCAAATTTGATTTGCTGGATATTCCAAGCTTTTCTCATCCCTTTTCCTTTCCTTTAATTAAACATGTCTTGTCACCTTGTACCAACTATTTCTCCTCTACACTGGTCAGTACAATTGTCTTTTGGAAAGCAACGATCACAGCTACATATTATTTAGGGGATAGCTATTAATTAAGAAAGAATTATTTCAGGTGCGATGGTAAAGAACTAAATATCATAAAGCGACAAGTCATCAGAATAAAGTGTACTGCTTAAAAACCAACAAGTGGCTATCCTCTTATATCAGAGTAGTATATAAAGTATTTTGTAGTGATATGATTAACTAATATTTTTTAGATAGGATAATCATTCATGCACATAAAAACTATTATTCTTTCTGGTTGTTGTTTGTTGAGGCCAGTACAAGCAACCTTTAATTTTGTTGCCTGGTCAAATGTGTCTCTTTTTGTTTTCTCTCAGTAGCTTAATACTAAAATAAATAATTATTTAGTACCAGTACATAAGGTAGCTAGGCCCCTGTTTGGCCTGGCTGGTGCTAGTTTCTTGAGAAGCCAGCAAAAGCCAGCTTGGCAGTGTGGCTTTTCATATCTGGCCTGGCTAGTGCTAGTTTCTTCACAAGTGTCCCCATGCATGCATGTTTTTACAAATTCAATTGAATTACTCTAATTACACGCATTTGTAAATTGATCTTAATGGCAAGGTTGTGGTTGAAATGCATGTGATGAATTTGGTTATCCATCACGAATAAGTCTGTCAGAAATTAATCGAAGCAGAGAGTGTAGTTGTGGTCGTTAACAGTAATAGCAGTGCTAATCAATACTGCTAGTATCTAACAACTGAACTAATACACGAACTAATTACAAGTCTCTGGATGGAATGGCAGGTGGAGCAGCGGTACCGGCAGTACCACCAGCAGATGGCGTCGGTGTCGTCGTCGTTCGAGGCGGTGGCGGGCGCCGGGTCGGCTCGGACGTACACGTCGCTGGCGCTGCGCACCATCTCGCGGCAGTTCCGGTGCCTCCGCGACGCCATCGCCTCGCAGGTGCGTGCGGCGTGCCGCGCGCTGGGGGAGGAGGACGCCGACGTGGGCGCCGGCGGCGGGCGTGGCGTCGGGTCCAGGCTCCGGTACATCGACCACCAGCTCCGGCAGCAGCGGGCGCTGCAGCAGCTGGGCATGATGCAGAGCAGCGCGTGGCGGCCCCAGCGCGGCCTCCCCGAGCGCTCCGTCTCCATCCTCCGCGCTTGGCTCTTCGAGCACTTCCTCCACCCGTAAGCGAGCTCCACTCATCCATCATCCTTCTCTTCAGTCTTCACTCACCTCCTAGTTAATTACTGGCTCATTCGTTCACAATTATGAACTCGATAATTGAATCAATCATGGGCTCTCTCTCTCTCATGCATTGACGTGACGTGGTAAGAGACTAACTAAGAGAGAGTGAGATATTATCATGATCGAAAAAGAAGAGAGAATCCAGAGACATACTGTACGTAGGGCCGTAGACATGCATCATGGTGCGTTTTGCATGCACAAGTGCACGCGTGGTATCCATCGTACGCACGAACGTGCGCGCCCAAAACAGGCGCGCTTACGTACTCAGCGTCCTTCGTGTCGCCCTCTCACTGGTTGATCGGATCCTTCTTCGTCATGCAGATACCCCAAGGATTCGGACAAGATCATGCTCGCCAAGCAGACCGGACTCACAAGGAGCCAGGTAAATGGTTAAAATCCCTTTCACACTTTGATCCAGCAATGACCAGTTCCAATGGTTTTTACTGTTGGCTGTTATGGTGGTTCGGTTTGATCAGTGAGATTTTTCCTTTTTTGATTTGATCTCAGGTGTCGAACTGGTTCATCAACGCGAGGGTGAGGCTGTGGAAGCCCATGGTGGAGGAGATGTACCTGGAGGAGACCAAGGAGAAGCAGGACGGCGAAGAGGCCGGGAGGTCCGGCCCCATGGGCGCCAAAGCGGACGTGAATGACGGCACCGACGACACGCCGAGATCGATGGCCAGAGCGGCGGTCGGAGGCGCGGAGGGCGGATCTTCCAAGATCGACGGCGGCGGCGCCGTTCACGCGTCCCTGCTCGACCTCGCCGGGGACCACCGGGTACAGGTGGGGTACTACGACGACGAAGACGAGGACGAAGGCGTCGGCGGAAGGTTCAAGAAGGCGAGGGCGGCCGACGTCGAGCAGCAGCAGCCGGCGGTGGCGTTCGACGTGGCCGCGCTGCACCACGCACAGGCCGCGGCCGCCGCAGCCGCGAGGCAGCAGCACGAAGAGGTGAGCCACCGGGAGCTCCTCATGAAGTTCATGGAGAGCGGCGCCGGCACGAGGGACCACCACCAGCAGGACGACGTCGACGCGGCCGGCGCCGGGTACTCGCTGTTCGCGCCAGGGCCGTACGCGCAGTTCGGCTCGGACCAGGCGCCGTTCGCATTCGCCGGGCAGCACGGAGGCGTCTCTCTGACGCTCGGCCTTCCCCACGGCGCAGGCGACCAGACGGCGTCGTTCCTCATGGGCGGCGGCAGCAGCAACGGCACCGACAGCGGCGGTGGCGCCACGGGCTACGACATGAACATGCAGACCACCAAGTCCTTCGCAGCTCAGCTCATGAGAGACTTCGTGGCCTAGTATACCTAGCACAGTTAATTACTCAAAATCCAAAAAAAAAAATCGATAAATTTAGGGCTTGTATAGAAATAAAAGGTAAAAGCCTAGACATGCCTAGGCTACCATTAATCTTAAACCTCTAGAGGTCTTTGGGGGAGTAATTATGTAAACATGGGAATGGGACACTGTATATATTGTTATAGGTTAGTTAAGGTAGTTAAACCCAAACATTTCAGTTACAAGATTTTAGGGGATGGGGGGTATACAATACGTGATGGGGTATATATATGAACATTGGGAATTGGGATATTGGAATTGTATGCGGTATAATAGTTGCTTAATTGGAAATTTGAGTATTGTTTTTGGATATTGTAATGTAATAACGTACGTAGTTATTGCACTTTTCTTCACTGCTTAGTTCCATGAGGGAATGGATGATCATATGTTCTTACATTCAGCAACTCATTGTTGTACATGTTCATGTGTGTTCTTCCTTTTTTTAAGTCATGGCATCTACTGTCTTGAGCTCAGGAATTTATACTTCTTATAAAGAAAAATCATTTTTTTTGCCGTCGAATGATAAGATCACACAATCCAGCAATTTAATTACAAAATTAAATCATGTATTAGAGGAACACCTGAATTAGTTTACCAATAAGTGAAGACCTTTGCTTGCATATTTCTATAGTCTCCTTGAAATTTTATGTGTTTATCAGGTTTCTTAAGAGATACCCGCTGCAACGCGCGGGGTATTGTCCTAGTTCTATAGAAAACAGAGTTCATTCTTTAGTAGTAAAAAGGAAAATAAACCTGTAGACCAAACAGGTATCACAGCGAGGGCATTTCCTGAGCATCTGATGTATACCAATGAAGGCAATGATAGTAGTTCTCGTACAATTAAAAATATAAATACATGAACACGAGATATATGTCATGTCATAAAGTTTTATTCATGAAATTAACTCATAACTCGAGAAAAAAAACGACATACTCCCTTAGTCTCGAAAAAGCATGGCGTACAAATTTAATTAGAAGTCAAAGCTAAATTCGATCAAATACGTAAAAGGGGCTATCAACAACTATAATATATATATATAGTTAGTTAAACTTAGAATTTTTTTACTTTTTACTAAATTTATATATCATGCATTTTCGTGTGGATGGAGTGTCATGATATGCACAATAGTGAATTCAAATTGAGTTATGATTGGGCCCGGTAAACTAAATTTATTATTTTATTTCTCTTGTTTGTAAAGCTTGTAGTTGAAATTTCCTGACATGTTGATGTATTCTATCTCTATGCTCGTTACTTTTAGAACATACGGCACGGGTTTTTGACAAAAATCCGAGCGAAAATCGAGAAAAGAGTAAGTATTCATCTAGGTGCACAGGTTGTACATAAACTCAGGGTGCATAGGATATGCTAAGAGGGTGTTTGGTTAGACTTTTTGCTTGGCTTTTGCTTTTGACTTATAAGTCATAAAAGCACCTAAATCGGTGCTTTTAGCTTTTGACTTTTCGCTTATACCATAGTGTAACATAAGCCAAAAGTCAAAAGCACCTATAAGCCAAAAGTAAAAGCCAAGAAAAAAGTCTAACCAAACCCCCTCTAAGTCTCTAGGAGGATGCAAACTGCTGATCTTTAGGGTACCCTCTGACCCTCTTTAGTTAAATGAACTGAAAAAACTGGTTTATTTGATTGAACTAGAGGGGGGAGGAGGGTATACAGAGAGATCATGTGAAAAATGTTGTACAGCAGATCAACTACAAGTTGATACATAACAAACAACAAATGCAACAGAAACCTGATGGAAGTAATGGTGCATAGTCTGCTAACACAGTGAAATGTAGCTTCTCATAGGTCACTGTAAGGAATCACATGCTAACAGTTCAGCTTCTAGTTCTAAGAGACTTACAAAGGGCTTCTCCATTATCAACGCTACACGAAACAACTCAAGAAATTCCATCCAGCAAAAATCCACTAATATACGGCAAAACAAAAGTACCGAACAAAACTAAGATTGTACACGCAGTGACACTGCCTAATGATCATTTGCTGAATCAGCGCCTTATCTTCGATGCATCTTGTGTGATGACTTTCTGCGACTGGACATAAAGATGCACGTTTTCGCACAGCAACTTGTCACTGGAGAGCAAGTGACGCACCGGCATGGCAATGCTAGTCATGGCAAAATTGCGCAGATGCAGAATTCAAAGTGTTCGACTCCAGTCCCACGCTGCCTGCTGCTCTTAGCACTTGAAAGTTGATTGATTTGAGGGTTCTCTCTGCTCCTCACTGGATGTGACCTGTTGCCGGGATGACTGGTTGGCGAACCAAGCCGAGAGGCATCTTTCCGTTATTGGAGTTCTCTGCCGCTCCGCTGCCATCACAATTGGGTTCCAATAAGCGTACAAGAGAAAGAAAGATCTCCATTCTGGTCACGTCCCTGTTTGCCTGTATGACCAATTGAGCATGCTCAGTCAGTGTGCAACGTTGACTACAACCAGCAAGTTAAAATAAGACAGGAAAGTAGAAAGATAGAGATACATTCAACAGGCATCATGAATGCATCAGGAGTGGCATTCCATAGCTATAATGATGTGATGACCTTTTTTACATTTAGCTATATTACCTCGACAGTAAAGCGTGCCCAGATTTTACTTTTACGTGCTTCCATCACACCTCTCAGGATGGTCAATCCAAGCCCTTTGATAAAATCAGCTATCTCCAAGAAGATGCCTCTATCCTCACAAATCATCTGCAGAAGAACCATGTCAGCACATCTGAACCACAAAACATGAGATTGCAAAGAACAAGTGACTAAAGTGTCTAACGATTACCTCCACAAGCATCTGACGAGGTCTGTCAAGATCCTCAACAATGATTGGACATGTCATAGACTGAGAGCCAACATCAAAGGCCCAGGTTGCACCACCTTCAAAGTAGTCTTTCCATACAGGACCATTCTCACTGCCAAGTATCTGTGTGAAAACTTGACAATGTAAGGACATCTTTCGAACTAAGAAGAGTAATCACAAACTAGTTTATAACCCAACATATTTTTTTTGGATCAACCCAACAATAAAACTAATAGGCACATCGATACCTTAGATTCGGTAGAATCCTTGAGCTTGTCTGCATGTTTTGTCATGCTTTGCAAGAAGAGCATGTGCTTAACTGTCTTCTCTAACAAAGCATCAATGCTGCACTGCTGACACAAATGAGATAACAATGGATATCACAACACTGCAGCTGCTCTGGAGATCACATGTGCAACTCAAAGTACAAGTTGTCATAATAGATATTTAAAATCAGCGAGACTACAGGAGGATACCTTAGCCCCATTAGGCACCATTTCTCGGAGCTCCTTTATACGATCCTGTATCAGCTGCCGATCCTTTGGTCGTGACTTAGAACTCTCTCCAGGTCGAGATCTCTTTCTAGTTGTTTTGCTTGGTGCATCGAGACCTTTGCTGTTAGAAGCTGATGCGCTTTCACATTTCATGTTCTGACCATTCTCGATCCAAAGGCGTATCTGAGATTTCTGTGTTCCATTATTTTGGGAAAGGCAACCATCCTCAGTCTTATCAAAGTAATATGGTTGTTTAACAATCTGCGTGGACTCATTCTTGATTGCCATTGGTGGAATGCCAGAGGATTCACATTGCTTTAATTCTTTCAAACCAAGATGAGAAGTGCTTGGAATGTTAGTCAATGTAGTCTTGCAAGAAGCATTATCATCAGAACTCTGCTTACCACCCGGGTTGACATTTGAGATGACAGCATCCAATAACTGATCAGTATCAGTTAGTGAGAAGATCCCAGAATAGGGAATGTCATTGTCTAGTGAACTGAAGAGTGGAGAGGGTTCAGCTGCATCTCTATCTGAACTCTGAGATTTTACATCACACCAGGGGGACAAATTACCATCAACACTGTGGCACAACTGATGAAATTCAGGACCAAGTATATCAAACAAGTCATTATCCCACGTTGGCTGCAAAAGCAATGAGTGAGCTGTCTCACTGGGCATACTTGGCAGCGTGCAACTGTCCACATTCTTCAGACTTTGTGTGCTCACAGCAAGATGTGGATCATTTACCCTACTGACATGTTGACGTTGGTGCATATGATCTGACCTACTCAATAGATTATCTTGGGAGATGCCATTCAAGCCACTAGAAACCTGCATATCAGAATTTCTTTCTTGGCTCACCAGTTTCATGGTGAATTCAGAAGATTGGGAAACCTTACAAGGAACTGGAGGCTGTTTCTGCAGTAGCATTCCTGAAGTTGAATGGCTTCCTTGTTCTGATACTTGACTTGATGAACTGGTACATAAGTTAGCGCTGGTAACTCTGGCCCCTCCAGGCAGGAAATCATAACTTCCATGACCATTAGTCCCATGGGATACGTCAACTCTTCCATGTGACAGATTTACGTTGGTAGTTTCGTGCATAAAAGGATTTCGGTAAGCAAGCAACTTTAGCAGGGCATTTTTCGCCAAATCTGTACTGCTACCAAATTCTAACTGCTCAATGTTGTTCATCGATACTTCTTGTTGTTTCACTGATTCCAAGCTCGATGAGATCAGACCGGAGCTTATTGCAGCACTCTGTGTATTACTTCCAAGTCGACTGTCACAATAAGACATTTGTTGTACAAACATGCCGTTGGGTTTAGTACATACAATATGCTCTCCAAGAGTTTGACTATTCTGTTGTGCACCCTCAAACCAAGATGCATTTAGTGCACTTCTACTTGACGCGATTGCGATATCAGCATGTCTGTACTGCTCACGCGTCGCAGGGAATTGACTGAAAACCTTTGAGGAATTGTCTGCAGTGTGGATATTCGAGGCACCATGTAGATGGCGCGACTGACTCAAAGTACTTTTTGCTGAAGCAGAGACAGCCATACTTGACCGCTGGTTCAGCTGAGAGCACAGTTTCTTCGCATGCATCACAAAACTTGTGTTCTCCGTAACCTACCAAAATCCAAAAATAATAGGTTAGTAACTCAAAGATATGGAGAATAGAAGTTTTAGCAAAGCCACAGGGATGAACTGATAATCATGAAACCTGAAATCAAACAATTTGATGCTGTTGTTTCAGAACTTTTTTGCTTCTATTTTCTAAAACAGTCTGTACATGATAGAAGACATGTACTCTATTGGAAAACACGCCAACATTACTAAATATTCCTTTGCAAAAAAGAACATTGTGATTGTATAGAGGTATGTTCTTGCCACACTCTAGCAGCATATCTCAAAAGCTGCCATGAGTTAGCATTCACAACTTCTGAACTAAAAGTAGCACAAAGAACAGGTCTTCAGATTTTATATTCAGAATTTTAAACTTCCCTGATTGACTGGATCAATGTAATCATTTCTGCATGCATGATTGTTCTTCAAAACTCCCATACCATCCAGCGCAGGAGTACAACTTTTTGCATGATGTGATGGTTTAAAAGAAATCTCGATATGACATATTGGACCACATTCAACAGCTTGACACTACCTCACGTCTAATACAATAGTTGAACAGTTACAAACTTCACATAATGGGGCATTTGCCCTATTACATACCGGAACAAGATCTCTCTACACTTTCTAGCATGCATTAAAGAGTAAAGTATGGATGTCATACCACACCAGTAGAGCCTAGCTGTAGCACGCCGCGTGGCAGCACAGGAATAATCGCAATAGTCTGCAGAACAAGAAACTTTATTGAGTTCCAAAAGCACCCCACTAAAGATAGTTTACCATTCACAATGTTCAACTCTACTCACCTCAATGCCAGCTCTGAACTGAAGATGCATCTCAGAAGCAACCTATCATGGTGAGACCAGCGTAAGATCTCCGAAATAAAAGAAGCAAAATACAAAGATTCAAGTATAACAAAGTACTAGTAGCATTTTGGTGTAGTCAAGACAAATCTAAAGCTATTCACATGTAGTATTCTTTTGCATGTAACAGACCCATGTAAATGCCCATTTACAACAACCAAATCCCAGTGCCGCTTATTCTGCAGCCCGCTGAATGCCAAAAGTTCAAGCAGAAGGTCCCCCCACAAGACTTATTGCATGAATATAAATTCCCTGACTTGATGCTTTAAATGATGTCCCAGCAAAACTGAAGCAGTGAAACCGGAAATCGGTTAAGCACTTGTACCATTTCACACAAGGAAACAAGTACTACCTCGGATGAAAGCCCGTGATGATCCGCGGTACGATGGACGATCCATTGATGATTGCCAGTGAAGGCAGCACGGCCCACGGTCCTGAAAAGCCACAAGCGCAGCAGCCATTAATCGAAAGAGCAAACTAACCAGGAGCAATGCATTTGTCTCACTTGCATCAGCCAATGTAATTGTGAAGGAACCATGAAACTGCATCTCACCAGATGATGGAAAAACAGCGAGGGGAAGAAAGTGCTATGCTTGCTTACCCTTCTCCCACGATATGAACCTGCGAGGCCATGGCCTTCCTAACGAGTGAGCAAATGGTGTCAGCAGCAGCAGCAGCATCACACCCGAGCTCAGAGGCCGAAGCTTGAGAAGCCTCAGATCCGGAGAGGCATGGCGTGTGGCCGCAGTAGCCGTCCTCCCACACCAAATGCCTGAACATATTCAAGGTGAAAAAACGCAGGCCAAGTTCAGAACATAAGAGCGTAAACTGCCAAGACAGATACACATCCTCAAACTAATTAAGTGTTAATCCCTATGTTCCCAGCTCAAAGACACCATTGTTAACAAAATGCGGAGCACAGACAGCTACTTGAATCCTTCATACTCTCGAAGTAGCATTACGAAATCCCGAGACATTCCAATCTGAAGTTACAGAAGATGCAGCACTAAAAGGCTGTTGGAGACGGAAGCAGGGGAGCTTACACGGGGTCGGCGGCGCCGATGGCCTTCCAGAAGACAGCGTAGGACCAGCCGATCTCCTCGCAGAGCCGCCGCAGCGCCTCCCCAACCGCCATCCGCACCACGAACAAAAGAAAAACCCTAGCTTTAGAAAGCGGCGCCGCCGCCGACGGCGCAAGAACGAACGACTGTGAAGTGAACCACCAATGAGTCGAAAGAAAGAGTGAGCGAGCGAGTGCGGGAGGTGAGCTCGGTCGCCGCGATGTCTAGGCGCCGCGGCAGCCGGCCCGTCCGGCCTGCTTCGCGCGGAGACCGCCGCCCCTCCTCACCGCCGCCGGAACGCAGCCTCTCCTCGCCGCCAGCGCACGCGCAGCCATCGTGCGGCGCGTGGGCGGGGGACCCCAGCTGTCTGGGTCCGCGACCTTCAGTCCGGCCTCGGGAAGACGACGAGATCCTTTGTCGCTAGCTGCTTGCTTGCTCTCCCTCCCCTCCCTCTTCGTCTGTCTGTCTGCAGTTCAGCTTCCCACTTCTCCACTGTGTGTCTGCGAGCGAGAGAGAGAAGGGCTTTGTGTTGTCTTGTGCTTTCCTTTGTTTACCACCATCTTTTCCATCTTTTTACACCTTCACGGCTCCCGAGACGCCCATCATTCATTCCCTGAACACGACGGAGGGTAAATTAGGGATTTTATCCCAGCCGCATCTATGCCATTTTACAGCCAAGGGAATCAATTGCAACAAATGGGGATCAAAATAGAAGAAAAAAAACTCGAGATGAGGTAGTTGGTCACTTAGACTAATGATATTAGTCTATGCTACTATCTTAATAGTGGCAACATATATGTAGTATCGTATAAACTCATTTTGTTTCGAAATCTGTTATGTTACGGTATCTACTTATAATACCACCATCCCTCTATCTCCTCATTAAATAATTGCCACATAATCTTTTTTACCTATGTGTCATTTATGTTACTACCTATGTTACTTTCACTACGACTAACTAGTCTTAATAACTCGTAAGATATGATCAACCAGGCAATTAATGTCAGTTTGTGAGCGTTTTGGGCACAAATGGGTCTGTTATAGCTTGCAAGTTCAATGACCCATACGTTTATCTCTGAAAAAGTTCATTGATCACACGTGTGTTTCTTTCCATTAGAAACTATATGTATATCTCTTTTGTTGATCACAAGCAAAAACACCAACCCGGGACCGTTTTGGACACATATTCTACTAACAGAAATTATATGGTTAATCTGATATACGACGTTGTGAAAGAAACCTAAGAAACATGGCACTGCATGCCATACCAAATTAACAATATTTGCGATTGTGTTCTTCGTAACTCCTTAATATATGGTTGATACTTGATAGTCAGTATATATATCCAAAACTATACTTTTCCTAGACAAAACATTCAAGAAATGTCTGAAATCCTTTGTTTTATAAGTGCCACTTGATGAGCTCAATAGTTGGTTTGTGTGGGATATTTGAAAGATAATGTTACCAAATACAAGGTAGATTTGGGTATGAATTAGCAAGCTCAATCTTAAGTAAGTATCTTTGTCAAATCTATGATTTGGTGACTACGCCTTATTCCTCTACATTTACCACATGTATCTATGACTAAGGAGAAGTTATACCACTATCAGTATTCTGGTTGTAGTGAAGAAGAAGAATCTGAAGTTGATACTTGATACGTATGTCACGATGGGATGTCTCTTTCGTGACGGCCTCTCCATGAGTTCGTCTAGACCAAGTAACATCAAGCTAGAAAACGACATCCTGATACGGTGACCAACCACTTGAATCCAGTTTGCACAACCATGTATTTTGTAATCGGGTGCTAGGTTTGCACCACATTTTATTGTTGGTACCACATTGATAAAAGTGTGATTCCTCTCTAAAACGGATTATATTGAAATCAAAAATATTTCAATGAGCATGTGCTAATTACACATAGTGAGTAGTGTCGCTTTATGTTTGTCCCATGTTAGCTGCAGGCATATACATCATCATGCTAGTTAATTAAGTTACTCTTATATTGCATCGGGGCCGATGTAAGTCCATTCTTCAATTCCTAAATACTTTGTTTTTCATGCCATTGTCAAATTCTCCATGTTACAACTTTTTGCAACGCTTTTTACAACCACTAAAAGTTCTCACAGACAAGACAATGAGGATAACATAGAAAAACATGTAGCAATAGGAATGTCTCAAAAACACAAAACAATATTCAATTACTTTGTGGGTACAATCAAATATATCCTTTGCATTTTGAAGCTTTGTAATGATGCCAATATGGACCTCTTCAAAAGGAGGGCATGGAGACCCACAAATTATGTGGTCGTGTATGCTTTTTAGGAGGTGGTAGGGTAGTTTGGCAATTTTATAAAAGATATAGTATTGTTTTATATAAAGAAGAGGGAAAGCAAAGGCTAAGCCATTCAGATGCCAGAGGCTGTCTTTTGCTTAACGAAAATATTTTTCATTATATGTAGTTGGCTTAGCTTAAATGGATGCTTAAATATATTTTAAGATCTAAATAATCATGTTAACTCACATTATTCCTTTTCTTTTTCAGTCCGATGGTTATTAGTCGGGGTGCATGTCAGTTTTTTTTTTTTTGGTTTGAGGGGAGCATGTCAGCTGTTAGATAAAGCGTAATTGCAATCACTGATAGGCGGGCTCTCAGCACAATGTGTGCTCCCCTACCTGTCAGCCATTATTTGTGAATCTGTTACTCTTTGTAGCAACACTCTCTTTCTAGCTTTTTCGCAAGATGAGATCTACGATCTTGTTTTATTTTTCTTTTGAGAAAAGGTTTGGGCTTAGTTATTGAAGAATCTTTGTTGTCCTTGCACGTCATAACCGAGCTATTTGCAAGAATACTTGTGTTCATATTGCCAGAGTTGCAAAAGTAGCTCAAACTAAATGTTGTCGTTGCATGTGACAACCGAGCTACTCCGTATTTCCAAGAATATGATGTGTTCATATTGCGAGAGTTGCAAAAGTAGCTGAAACTAAATGTGTGAGAACGTTCTGTTCAAAATGTACCGAACAATTTACCGAAGCATCCCTTTTAAATCTGGTGTTAGACTGTTAGAGCTTAAGATAGAGAACCTTTTAGTTGCTCTTGACCGGTCCAACTCCCTAGCACACGTGTGAAAGATGTTACCCTAAGTCTTCAACATCGGTTTCAAGTCCTTGTTTGCTTTTCCGTCCAGTTATTAAACCTAATAGAAGGCTTAATTAGGACAAGAAATTTGGATAAACTAAATAGCCCCCACTATCCAGCAATCAGCTAACCTCCGGATTTCCGTTGTTTGCTTGGAAGTCACAGAATGGAAGCAAATCAAGCAATGCATCCATTGTTGAACATGAGGCATTTGTTTAGTGGAGCCTTACACTAATCCAAGTTTAGTGGAGCCTTCCTTACACTAATCTAAGAAATAGTGATCGATCCTGCTTCCTCCTCTCTGTGATGTGGAAAAAGCACGTACTTCTAGATGTTCAGTCATCTCTCGTTCTCACAAGAACAAGGGAACATAACGAAAGAAGACCGATCGCTAGAATAAAAAGTAGCTCAGCCAGACCTTCACTCTTATCATAAGAATGCAGCACAGCACAACACAAATATATTCACATATTTCACCATGCATCTAGTGAATCGGCAGCATGGCTAGCTAGTACGTCGCCACCATGAGACATGGGACGAGAGTGACACGAGTGTAGCATGAAAACGGCAGATGGATGATGAGACTAGCAGCCATTCCGGCCGGGTGCCCTGGGCAAGAGGTAACGCAGCGCCACCACCACCAACAACCCACTACGGGACGACATGATCTGCGTGAGAATCTTGACCTTGGTCTCCTGCAAATAATGCTAATCCCAGCTCTAGACAGAGTACTGGCACTATACCCTTTTTTATACCCTTTTCCTTTTCGGTTTGAAGGCTGCTTTGCTGTTTTTTGCCCCCACCAGAATCTGATGGCGATATGGCATTCCACTCTCTCCTTTTCCTTAACACGATTTGGATTGTATTGTGTGTGGTTGCCATCCGGTGTGGTTGTGGGTGGCATGTGGCGTCCAAACTAGGGCAGGCTCTAGGTATAGCTCTGATGGCCAGTCACCATTTGTGGTGTTCAGCTGCACATTCTGCATTTTGATTTGAGTACGAATCTGGCCTGAATGTGTGTCGCAAGAAAATAAATTAGTCTAAGTGTGGGTTGAAGTAAGGTGTCCAATTTCATTTACTAACCATCACAATTAAAACATACGAATTGACGAAAGGGCGATCCAAATATACATTTTAACACCCCCTCTCACGTGTGATTTAGAGAGGTCAACACGTGTATAGAAATCTCGGAGGTATAACTTAAAAGGTCAAAATGGGCAACAAGAATGAATAAATTGCGTAAGGGCACCTCCAACGGTGACCCGCAAAGGGACATGCAATATGTCCGCTTTTTCTCCGTTTGGGGTGGATTTTGTGTGTCCGTCCGAGACTGTTCGGCCACTGACCCCAACGGTAGTCCGCAAATTTTGCCCCGGACAAGGGAGGACATCAAATATTTTTGCAAATTCCATAGAGAAAAACACAAATTCAGCTAGAGAGGAAGAAGCTACGTGTTTGTGTTCGATTGACTTTCGACATAGAAGAACATAGAGGAAGAAGTAGCACAGCCACGCAAAGATTGGAGCAGTTCACCGTGCGCTTGCGGGTGCTTGCCTTCGCCCGCGCGGCGCCGTCCTGGCCGGACTTCTCCAGCAGCTGGCCACCGCACGAACGCCTCCTGCTCGTCGCACCGCGGCCCGCAATCCAGCCACGGCGCCTCTCCGGCGAGGTCGCGGCAGGGGAAGCTCACCTCTCGCCAACGGGGCTCGCACGGGATGGACAGGAAGAGCACGAGAAGGAGGGCCGCAAGCAGCGTCACGACCTCGAAGTGCTGGGCGACGAGCTGAAGCAGGTAGTGTGTCGCGGCCGCGCCTCCGCCTCGCGGGATCCCTCCGGCGGCGACGGCGAGCGACGCGACGCATCCAGGGATTTCGCCGCCTCGCCTTCCCGTCCCGAGCAGCGCCATCTCCGACGGTCGCGGCCCTCCCTGACCACCAGCTGGCGCTTGCTTCAGCGCGAACCAGACCGTGGGTGCCGGAGCCGTCGCGGGCTTCTCCTCCTCGGCACCGCGGCTCTCGGCGGCGGCATGCGCGTGCGTGGCTCGGCGATCCCTCTCGCCTACGCCGCCGTAGGCTTCTCCGGCCTCGGCGACGGCAACACGTCGACCGGTCGGGCAGGTGGTGGCTAGATGCGTTGCTCCGGCGACGGCGAAGGGGATGGATTGAGCCGGCGATGGCGTCATCAAGGTGGTTGGGGAAAAGAGAGAGAAAAGGAAGGGAGAGAGAGAAGATTTTGGATGCCTGTGTGGTTGACAAGTGGGGCAGGCCGGACAAGCGAGGAGGACGAAGCGGACAGTCGGACAACATTTTCTGTCCGTTCTTGCCCCAAATCCGGACCAAATTTGAGTCAGCTTTGGGGAAAAAATATGTCCGCCCCGGACAATTGTCCGTATGCGGTGCACCGTTGGAGCACACCCTTTGTCCGTTTGGACAAAAACAGACAAAGTTTGTCCATATGCGGAGCACCGTTGGAGGTGCCCTAAGATACCATGTTAAGTTTCATGCATTAACTAGAGCCGGAGGCGACTAATTGAATAAAAGTATAGTTTTCCACTTTGTATATAAAATAATGCATTACATGACATTCACATTAACTTCTCCACAAGTAGTTTGAGTCTGCATGCTCAATTTTTATATGATGTTTCATCTTCTTTTGTTTTGGATTCGAACACTTATTCTTTACTGTGATATGTATCTTCAGATTATAGAGTTATTTGTTGAACTCACGTTGTTTACAAACCACAAAAATATATGAAATTATCCTACTACAAGCGATACTATGAAGTTGGAATTAGGGCTAGTAGAATGATTTTTCTTGCATGATCCAAATTAAAACAAGTATAATTGGTGCCAACTTTTATACTTATTTATATCTTATTTTTAGCATTTACAATATCACAGGTATAATGTTTTATTGGTTTACATAGTTTAACCATATAGCTGTAATTACTAACAATTAGATGTATTTTAGATAGTACAAAATATCATTGAAACATAATAAACTATAATTTGTAAAAAATCTCTTCTTCAACTATTTTTTACAATGCATAATTTATACTCCCTCTATTTATTGTTAGAATGTGTATTAGTTTTATGAAAAGTCAAACTCTGTTATCTTTGATCAAGATTATAGAAAAAACTATCATCATATAAAATACCATGTAATGATTTATGAAAACTTATTAAAAATGAATATAATGATATTTGGTATTGATAATGCAAAAAATATTTTCTTAAAACTTGATAAAAATAGTCAAATTTGTTGAAAAACTAATGCACCTATAAGAAGGAACAAAGTAAGTATAATTTTATACCTACAAATGATCTCTAAAGATTATGATCTAACAAGTATCTCAATAACGGTTTCCAGTGTATGAAAGAGTAAGCATATTTATAAATATCTATAGAGTATGAACTAAATCAGTGGGACCATACATATTATCTACTCCCTCCATTCCTGAATGTAGGGTGTATAAGTTTTCTGCACGAATATTAAGACAAGCTATTTTGTACATAGTGTACTAAATTTGTTTTTGGAAAAAATGGCGAGAGATGAGTTCTTAATTGGTATAAAATGAATACAATCCGTTAAATTGCTCTTTTGAGACTAGGTCTCATTTTTTTATGGGTCAAATTGTCCATAAATAGAAAATACACCTTATATTTTGAACTTTTCTTCAAAAAACTATACACCTTATATCAAGAAATGAAGGGAGTATTACTTTATATACTCTTGTACAATTTGAATGTTATCATCTAGTATATACAAGTCCCCTGTAGCCAGTTTATGAAATAAAAATGTATTGCATGCAAATAAATATGAAAATCTACATATGTAGATTTCAATAAAATTTGTAGGACTTGCCATCAGAAAGAGTATAACACTACGACAAAACCGACTATTACAGTTGGACCACGGCTATAGGTCTCACCCGGTTTTCCCATCCGTCTCAGGGCATGTACAATAGTTTAGACGGTGATCGTCTGTAATACGCATCCACGTCACAAGTAGATGGCCCTATAGACAGCTAATACAGTGGGCTATCGGTTTGGTCGTCTGTAAAGATTCATCGGTAGCATAAAGCTTATTCAGGAATCAAATTCAATTCCCCAAACACAGAAAAAGAAAGGATGATTCCGAACTGGGGAAACAAATACGCAATGAGTAGGTCCTCAGATGGCCGGACTTGCTCCACACACCGGCGGCGGCAAGAAGCTGTACACTGCAGCAAAGTATATATGATCAATCCATCATGATACGTTTCATGCTGCCATCACAAGCAGACTTGAGTAATCGATCCGCCTTCCCTTCTGATGAGGACGCCGACCGATCGACTCTGCTATGCCCCGTGGTCTCGATCTAGGACATAGTTTGGCGCTGGCCTTGCTCCAGGTCCTGGGATCCATGGAGAAGAAACGAGAAAAAACTCTCATAACAGACGCCTCTTCGTACAACGGGGAAAATATCGTCGGTAAGTCCCGATTTTTAAGGGATTCGGCCGTCTATATTTCAACAGACAGGCTCGGCAGTTTTTTAAGGGATTCGGCCGTCTATATTTCAACAGACAGGCTCGGCAGTTTTTCATTTCCTCTCTCTCCCACGTCATCTAACCTCCTACGTGGTGGGTGTTACAGACGGCTGACTAGACACCACTGCACATGGGCATGTACAACAGCGTACAGTCTGCTGTCTGTAACGCATGCCATGCCTGGATTTTTACCTAGGTGGAGGGAAAAAGAAGCAGTTATGTTGTAGTCCATCTTTAGAATTAGCAGCAGTCTATTCCCAGAAAAAACGCTCCCCATCGACTGCTTCTCTTCCGTTGTACGATCGGCCGTCTAGAACAAGCAGTTATTTTCCTTCCCGTCCGCCAACACTTGCCTATATTCTTTGACCTGCTCCGGATTTCAAGGCGTTCATATAGAAAACTAAATAGATTGTTCATTGTAAAGGGTGTCTATAGTATGTCCTAGATGTGACATGGCATGGTATTTTTTTTCGATAAAGGGCGCTTTATTACTTAAAAAGTTTAAGCATTTACACCCAGCCTCTGCATAACTAAGATGCACACAGCTGACCCATCGTACACAAACCGAAACCGAGTAAAGGCGTATTACATATCATAGCAAAGAGCAAATGCAACTACGCCTGAATAGGTGGTGGTTCAATCCGTAGATTATGCTGCCACCCATGACATGGCATGGTATTATAGACAGCACTTGTCTAAACGATTGTACATGCTCTCAGAGCCATAGTTGACGATAATCCTGCCAACGGGGAGACGGTTTCCTTGTCTGACTCGGAAACTACCCCTCAGGTGGTTGTTTACCGGCCACGACATGGTGCAGAGATGAACTGGGTTCTTGACTGAAGAGCCGGAGATTTGTGGCCATCACGGACATACCAGAGCTGGTTGGGAATAAAAACATACTGAATTTGTAAGCGTCGATTGCACTAAAAAAAGGCGGTTCCTATTAACCCAGTGTTTGGGTTGGCCGCATTTGCCGTTCGGTCTGCAGTGGGTCCGGAGTATCTAAATGTTCCCAGAAAATTATACATACATCCCTCGTGGGCAGGTTTTTTCGGAGCATATCATGCCTACTATCGAGCAAGTTAATATTGATGCTAAACAGTATTAGAACATATATTGCTAATTAAGCATACTTACATTACATGACGACTAGTAAAAACTAAAATAAATAACTTCTAAATGGGATAGTTACCTGAATTCTAAATCCTAACTTAACTCAAATGATTCATCCACATCTCATCAGACTGCTAGCTTTCACAGCCATTCAGAATACATATGGAAAGCTAGTTTGCGAGCGAATTCATTCCGGAATTTCTTCTCCAAGGAAAATATGCCTTTCATCTTTAAACATTTTTCAAAGTAAAGGTTATTGGTTCGAACCACAAATAGAGTCACCCTAATCGAGTGAATGTTGAGGTGTTGTGTTCCTAATCTTCTGCAATTTTGAGGAGAATTACCAGTGACATCATATACAATTAAAATATGTGAAAGGAGGACAATGAATATGTTGTATGCAATTACTTATAGGTATACTTCGCCAAAAGTTTTTCTCCATCAACTTATGGACAACATTAGAGCCCATACATTCATAGTGCTTTCTGACAGAATCAACCATTTGTTTACGAAAGAGTGGAAACGAAGGAGGTTTCACTTTCACCAAAGAATTATAACGTCCTACGAATGCAGCATGAAAAGAACCGTGTTTCAGTTAATTACTGATGAGTTATTGGTGCCTATTTGTTGTTACCTTGTTTGGGCAAGTAGATAACGAATCACATTGACTTGATTCTCTACATCGTACATTCAAAATTGGTTATTTGTATGTCAAATACATGCCTATAGATAACTAACTTTGTAGTAAAAGAGCCTCCAAAAATATAACATGGCTCATCGATCACCATTTTCTCTTTGTTCTTGGCTTGTAATAGTATTAAACAATAATGTCCAATAAGAGTGTTCTTCCTCTTCTTTTTTAACGGGTTAGAACAATCCACATATACAATACAACACCCCCTCTCATAAACTGCTGCATTTCGTCCACACAGTTGCACGGCAGAGGGGATCAATCCGCATGTGCCCAGCAAGTGTGGTGCTCCGAAGACGTGTCGCCTCCCCACGCCGTTTGTGTCACCGTTCCGTTTCGAGTCTGAATGATTGATACCCTACCCGGCCCGCTTCTCATCGATTAAAGCCGTAATCATGGAGGGCGAGAAAGGCGGTGACACAAGGAGCTTTGGGCGTGGTTGGTAGCTAGCCCAGCCGCGCCTACGTACTCCGTCCCGGTGCAACACGTACAGTTTTATTCCCCATAGTCACAACTCACAACTTACAACTGTGACCCATTTCGGCCGGTGCAGCACAGTCACAAGCCTGAACCTCCAAACAGTGGAGATTCAGACAGAGACGTCGAACGGAAGCAAAGGCAGCCGCAGCAATAGTAGTAGGAGTACTCCTCTACGTGCTTTCTACACGCACATTGCCAAATTGGAAGAACTAAAGGCAAAGCTGTAAAAAAAATGGCTACCATAGCATGCCAGGAGGAGCTGGAGGGGGGAAGAAGATAAACCCGTCCGTCCGATGCCATCCCATCCGGTCGCGGAGCTACTCATTGTTTTCGCCAATAGGGCAGGCTCCACACACACAACGGAGCTAATCATCATCATGTGCGGTGCTACATGGTACAATCAGAAACCCTAACCGCGGCACAGTGGCATGTCATGCTATGCTAGCAGTAGCGCGGTGGAGGGAGACGATGATGCCGAGACAAATGTGAGGTCAGTTCGGGGGACGATCCCAGCAAATCCGGCTCCTTGTCTGCAGATGGACGAGTGGAGGTGGAGGAACGAATAACTGCGCACAAGGCAGCCCGATCTCACTCACAGGATAACAAATAGGGAAAGCTTCAGCAGTCCAGGATTTCACATG
This sequence comes from Poa annua, assembly GCA_026929855.1. Taxonomy (NCBI): domain Eukaryota; kingdom Viridiplantae; phylum Streptophyta; class Magnoliopsida; order Poales; family Poaceae; genus Poa; species Poa annua. The sequence goes on from CM049434.1 coordinate 46,861,990, forward strand.
AAACAGTTCATTTTGCATGATGTTTGATTCCGAATTTGAACACCAAAGAGAATTCCACGGAGAAACTATTCGGCGTCTGATGCGAGCGAGATCCTGAATCATGTCTCTGGATTTGGCTCTACTGTACTGTACGCACATTCAGAATTCAGAGCCGCAGAGCTGCTGCTGCGCCCATCACTCGCCCAGTCTCATAATGGCTGACACGAATTCTCGCACTAATCACTCGCCCAGTCTCACAGGATAACAAATAGGGAAAGCTTCAGCAGTCCAGGATTTCACATGAAACAGTTCATTTTGCATGATGTTTGATTCCGAATTTGAACACCAAAGAGAATTCCACGGAGAAACTATTCGGCGTCTGATGCGAGCGAGATCCTGAATCCTGTCTCTGGATTTGGCTCCACTGTACTGTACGCACATTCAGAATTCAGAGCCGCAGAGCTGCTGCTGCGCCCATCACTCGCCCAGTCTCATAACTTGTGCCAGCTTGGCTAATCCCTCCCCCATCCCTCCCGGGTCGCCCCCGCGCGGCGACTCCGGAGGCTTCAATCTAGCCAAGAAAAGCCAACAACGCCGGCGCGCCTCCGGCCGCTGCCGCTGCCGGCGCTGGCGGCGGTGGCGGCGCATGTCCGCTAGTGAGGCGGAGGGCTGAGGGCGGACAGCGGGGCCGAGACGCTGTTCTCGGTCGACCGGTCGCGCGGATGGGGGCTGCGCCCGACGGCGGAGTCTCAGGCGCGGTGGGGCGACGTCGTCGAGGATGGGCAGTGGCAGGCGGAGGGGCGAGCGGCACCTCGCCGGCGGCGGCGTCCTGGAGCTGGGGCGAGCGGCGCATCTGGGCCCGTTTGGGCCCGATCTGGGTCCAGCGGGCCCGCTCGTCCAGGTCGCGGTCCGAGGCCTGCTGCTGCTCGGCATGGCTAGGCTGGCGTACGCGAGGCGTAGGCGGTGGTGCGGCTGTCTCGCGGGAGTGGAGGTCCGCGGTGGTGTTGGACAAGGGGGAGAGGAATGGCGCCACCATCCGGTGGTTGTTTGCATCCTCCCTCTGTTGGAAGGGCGGCACGACGTGCTGTAGCAGGTGTTGGCGGGAGGGGATGGTGGCCGGTAGGAGACGAATGGCGCCATTGAGGGGCGTTGCATCCTCCTATCCGATGGCGGGGAAGCGGAAGAAGGTTGGCAGCACGTCGGTCTGTCCTGGGTGCTGCTTGAGGTGACCATCGCCACCTTGCCGACGACCTGAGGTGGTCTCTCTTGTGTGGTGTGTTCGGTGCTGGCACTCTTTTGGTCTGTCTGTGGATTGTGGGGCTGATGTTGGACCGGGAGAAATCCCGTGCTGTTGCGGACGACGGCCGCCTACGGGCGCCGTCACCTTCTTGAAGGCGTCGTCCAGGTCTTTATCATCCCCCTCCTGTGCAACAGGGGAAACCCTAGAGCCAGCTTGCTGGTTTAGGCAGCGGCGGCGCTACGGCGTCGTTACCTCCTTGGAGGCGCTGTTCGGGTTGCTCCAGGAGTCCCATGACAGCCCTCTGTGCCAGGGTTGGCCATCACTAGGAGCTTGGGTCCCTAGGGCGCAATGTACACTGATGCGGCATCTCTAGTCGGGTCCTGCTGTCCGCTCGCCACTCTCTTCTTCTTGGCGTCAAGAGTGGGCTGTTTGTTGACACGTGCTGTCCTGGAGTTTGGGTTGTTCTTCGAGTTGTCTTGCTTCGGTTGTGAAGCGGTCTTGTGGCTCTGTGTCCCGACCTCTCGCCATCACTGGCAGAGGTTAGGCAAGGCGTGCCTTGTTGTTGTGTGTGTGGTTGGGCGTTGTTAGCCGATTGGCGTCACTTGTATGGTTTTCGGGTCCGGTCTCCCTCATAAACTGGACCAACCTTTCTATCTATTTATTGAATTTAGCAGTGATCCTGCTAACATTCAAAAAAAGAATTCTCGCACTAAACTGCATATGGTCCTCACGGCCACAGACTAGTCAGGTCACCACTCTAAGTCCAGAACAGAAATAAACCATTGCAATTTGTTTGCAGATACTGGCACGGTACTACCGTACAACTAGTGGTTGACAGGGAGGGAAATCGAGGCCCACCCATCAGAGCCCCCAGAGGCCGCCCAGAGCTGCTTGCCATTGCCAGTATTGGAGACCAACCTACCTGCCTACTTACCTACCTAGGTGCGGCGGTGGGCCCACGCCAGCACATGCTGACATGCTGATAAGAGGAGTAGGCAGGGATGACGTGGCATTTACCAGGGACCCGTATGTCTCAGTGATCACAGTGCATCTATCTATACAGCATGTAGGTGATGCATTGCAACGCAGTACCAGGCAGACATTCCAAGCTCTACCTGCCATGAAATCATGGCACTACTACTCACTACTGCATATACCACATAGGTGTGGTGTACTTTAGATAAGAACACAACAGTGAAGCAGTGGATGAGTGCAACAGTGCCGCCAGTGCGGTACACGCATGCGAGGAGGACTGGTTTTGGTGCGGACACAGGGACACGGGCATAGGATTCTCATCCCTAGTATTTTACCACCCAGAAAGATATAAATACTAGTAGTATGAGTGAAAAAGGGTACAAAAACTCAAGGACTCAAAACTCTTATCTCTAATGCTTGCTACAAGTAGTTTGCAGTTTCTGTAATACGATAATAATGAACAAGGATGCCCCTATGGCATCAGGGAGGAGAGGAGGAAGAAAGAAGAATTTGTGTCACAGATTACAGGCCTAACTATGTACTACTACTAACGGCTGTGGCTGTGTCTTTACCAGCCGTATATAGGATTCTGTACCTGAGGGGGCAGCAGGTGCATGTCCGAGCTATGTTGCTTGTTGTAGTTGAGGGTCCCGGGCACCGCCCCGGTGGACAGCCTCAGGAGCTCGTTGCCCGTGAAACAGTAGTGGGCAAACGCTAGCCCGCCGTCGACAATGTCCGACATATTTGGCAGCGAGGCCGATTTCCTCATCATCTTCATGTCGATGACGCCGTTAGCACGTCCGGAGGTGCTGGCGGAGGAGTCGTTGTTATTGCTCAGGACCTTGTCCAGCTCGGAGTGCTCCATAAACCTCTGGGTCGCGGCCTCCCACGAGAGGTTGTATCGTTGCTCGGACGTGAGGGGCTGGGGATCACGGGTCATTGCTTCCTTCACCTTGGCCACAAAGTCCTCCGATGTGGTGTACGTCAGGCAGTTTGGGAATGACCTGAAGAAATCGTTGGACGGGTGATCTGCACACACCACAAACTTACCCATGGCTAGCGCCTCAGCAGTTGCTGTGCAGAGGACATCGCTAATGCTTGGGTTTACGAAAACTTTGTACCTGGAAAAAGAACAGGAGATGCAGTCAGATCAATGACATCAAAGATGCAGAAGGCATATGCATTCAAAGCAGGATAGGTCGGGTCTGTACCCATGAAGAGAATCATCTGCATGATCCCGGCCTTTGTGGAAATTAAGATTTAAATCCAACTTCTTGGCAGCTGATTGCACTTCAAGTGAATCTTCACCATTTCCATAGACATCCAGTTTGAAGCCATCCAAATCTGTCTTGTGCTTCGCAAGCAAATCTATCAGTTCTCTGTAGCCTTTGGCCCATACCATCTTCCCCAGGAAATAAGCTCCTTTGGACATGGACTGTTGGCCAGACTCCATCTCTGATGCTATTCTATCCCCAACCTCCAGAAACTTGGGATTAACACCATGCACATTGCAGATCATGGACCTAGCTAGATCTTGAGTAGCTCCTGATAGTCGCAAAATCTACATCATATTGATACCATCAGCTTGGAAAAGAAAAATAACCTAACACATAATTAAACTGAATACATGTATATGAAGAAGAGTTAACTGTGCAAACTCGAACACTGCAATGAATACAGTACCTTATGGCAATATGCTCTGGCAACAAGGTTGTTAATGTGCTTCACAAAAAAAGCTTGAATAGCACCATTCTTCTCTCTCTTAATATACTCTAAGTAATTAGTATGCACAACACCAACAACATGATTAAATTTATCAGTCCAGCGCTTTCCGTGATGGTACCAGTTCAGGTGTTCAGGTTCTTCCAGAATTGCAATGTCGGCTTCCTTTGATGGTATAAATTGTGAAGTGTCCCCGGCAGGAATTATACTTCTCCTTTCTTTCTGAAACTGTAAATTTTAGAAAATAATAATGATTAGACAACTAACACACATGGCATTTGACATACTGGGCGGAAAAAGGAACCCACCTTTCCAGGGTAGAATGATATTTTAAAGTCAGTTTTAAATCCAACTCTTTCCTCCAGCCAATCCCTTATATAAGTTTCTTGGTCTTCTGGAGAACTAAAAGTCATATTATTGGGATAGACGAGCTCTTGATCTGACTTGCAAAGCCATGGAACCATTAAGGTTACATATTGCTTGGAAGATTTAGCCAAGTATGCAGCTCGAAACAAAGGGTTTACAGCCGTTCCTGTCATCCAGGGAAGACTGGCTGTAGTGACTATTGCAACATGTCTCTTGTCAGCTACATCATACTTTTGCCCATCATCCCAAAATCCACCTTCGTAATTATGTCCTGTACTTTGTAGGACGCTAGCTATTCTCAGGTCAAGCTCATCACAAACATTATCATTTCTGAATGAAGACTGTTCACTAGTTGACAGCAGATCATATGCAGAGTGGTCCTTGCGCTTGCTGCATAGAGACTCCACTAACTTGTCACACACATCTATTCCACACAACAAAGAAAAATAAGTACAGCAGAAGATCACACACATATGTTCCAAAATTCTGGAGACTCGAGATATTGTAACTAAAATCATGCCCCGTACCTCTTTTAATACCAAGTTGGTCAAACAGTGGTCCAGATTGCTTTAGAAAATATGCAAGGAGTTCGTTTAAATCCAGTGGTGGAACTTCCTGCATTAAATCAATACTAATTAAGATATGTAAAAAAGCAGAAACAGTTGGCTGATCCTTAGACACACATGAAATCCAATGTCTGAATGCATGCAGACTTCTCATGTGAATGGTGCTAAATCATTGAGTTAGAATAAGCTTCATTATGGGACATGGTGCCTAGGACTCGGAAAACTAAGGCCCATGAAGCTGAATTGTTTTAGCATGTATTGCTATTACTGTCCTCCTCATCTACATGACTACATACATCAAAGTACTCATAGTATAATTAAGTAGACGATGCAATTAGGAGAAAAACTAGTGGGTCCCATGATCAAATACACTCAAGAGATGTTTGGTAGCACAAAGAGATCCCCACAGGAAGGCCGTGACAGTGACACTCAACTCTCAAGAGGACATAGATTTTGTGCCAGTCTTGACTCCGGGCATGCACCCACATTCATCAAAGTCTCTCTTCTTATGCGGGAGAATGGAAGAGAGCAATTTTATTATCAACTTTATTTTGTAGGTTGAAAACTGAGTACTTCTATGGAAAATAGATTTCCTGTGTCCTTCAATTCTTCGTCTTTTTATTGTTTCGATCTGGCATGGCATCAGCCGACACACCTACACTCCACGATGTTTCACATGGTTACAGTTGCATCAATTCTGACTAGATTATGTTCCATAATGCTCAAGAGATTATGTTCCATACATTCTGACTTTATTGAGTAGAATTAAGTAAACGATGACAAAAAAAACATGGATCTCATGAGATAAAATGCTCAAGAGACTATAGTGTGTCTGTAGAACAAAGAGACAACAAGAGGAAGAGCATTAGGGGGACACTGAAGAGGGCACATATTCTATCACACTGTTGGCTCCTGGCACGTGTCCACCTCTATTAAAGTCTCTCTTCTTATTGGGGAGAAAGCGATTTGTTATAAACTTTATTTAGTAGGAAGAAAATGAGTACTACCAAGGATAGTAGGTTTCTTTTGTTCTTTTAATTCTTCGTCTTGTTATTCTCTCAATCTCGCGTGGCATTGGCCGACATACCAAAACTCCAAAATGTTTCATATCATTAGTTAATTACCATTGCATACATTCTTACTAGATTATGTTCCCTTCATTAAAAGCTGAAACTTGGTAGGTTGAAGGCTGAAATCCCTATACAACCCTGCAAACTTAAAAAACCCTACATCAATGACATGTAGCCGCCAAGTATCTCTGTCAAGTGGGCCTAGGGGCACGTAAAGGTCTGTAATAATTTGTAAGGACACAGAAGGATTTTTCCCCCCTAGATTGTACAGCCATATTTGACCTTTATTCTTGAAACAAGAACATTTCTGCCAATTCCCATATTTATTAGTAATACACACATGATACATGAGGAATGAACTGAAGGCAGCAATTGTCACAATTAATATTGTTTTTCAAAAAACATCTCTTGCAGTCATAGGTATTGCAAGGTATTCATACAGAAAACTAAATCAATTGATGCTGATAAAAAGATACTAGCATATGCACAAAACAAGTGATGCTCGAATGCACAATGCAACACAATATTAAATGAGATGACTAACCTCAGATCCTTCAGGTGCAAAGCTCATAGATTTCTGCAATAGAAATAGCGATGGTACATCATTTTAGTGCAATCACAGTCTCATGTATATGTAGTATGTACTCAACTACAATCAGTAGAATATTTGCTAGAGCAAGCTGCAATAAGTAGATGCCAGAACAAGCTTACTTAAGATAAATGTATTGCAAAACAGACTCGAATTGTGTAGCTTTGCAGATAATTAATGTACAATTTTAACTGCGGACCTTTTTTAGGTAAAATCTGAATGCATCATTCACACCATACAGAACAATTAACGTGTGAGTATTCTGCAATAATTCTGGTCCCCTGAAACTTGATTTTGGTTCCATATTATCATTTCGACTTTAAAAAATATTAAAGGCCCCGTCATTTACACCAAATCTAACATTAAACACAAAAATTGGGTGAGTTCAAGGCACCACTAGTGAGAATCTTCATAAACTTGGGGGCATGCATGTTTGTTACAACACTAGCCTTAGATTATTTAGACTAGTAAGCAGTTGATTTCAATGTGCTCAGATTAACTAAGATCAGGCAAGGCATTGAACTACACATAAAATTCATCCCCTAGCTATATTATTGTTCATAGACTCAAAACATCTTGCGACTTTTTACACCTCACTTTTAAAATCTACAAATACACCTAAGGATGTTTCAAGAAAACAAGTACAACTATGGACCGTACAACAACTAATTTCAGAATAACCTAAGGATGTATTGTCAACAACTCGGCTCAAACTTGTTAGATCACAACGCCCGATGCTCCTCCCTCGACATCAAGGCGAAACTCGATGTTGGACACAAGCAAACTCACAAAATTGGCTCAATTTCGCTAAACACGAAGCTAAATTTTCAGAATCCAACTAGCCGGAAAGTATTGTAGAACTGAAAACGTGTCCAAAGTACAGTTGAGCAGAAATAGAGCTAGCCGTGCTGGAATTGGCTGAGTGCTGCTTGTGGGTGCAACTGAAACGGCAAGGCTGCTTCCTATCGCTGGTGGGGGTTTGGAGGCTTACCAGGCTGAGCTTGACCTTTTGGAGCACGTCGGAGGCCTGGTCCTGGCGCCTCCGGTCGAGGTCCCTGAGGCGCGCCTTAACGGCCCGGATGGGCTCCCACTCCCCGGCGTCCTCGTCCTCCCACCTCCAGCCGGCCTTGGCGCCCCACCCCCGGCCCACCTCGGCCTCGAACGCCTTCCCTATCGCCGACAGGTCCAGCCGCGTCCTCGCGGCCCCCGAGGAGGAGGAGGCGGAGGTGGTGTTGTAGGCCCGGCGGATGCGCGTGAAGAGTTCGGGCTCCGGGACGGGCGCGCTGAGGAACGTCTCGAGCTCCCCTGCCCGCGCGCGGATGAGGCGCAGGTCCTCCCGCAGGCTCCGGGAGAGGAAGGACAGCGCGCCCTCCCCGGCCGCGGCGGCCGGGCGCGTGTCCACGCCGAAGCTGGCCATGGTGTGGGCTGGGGTAGGGTTCAGCTCGGGGCGGCGGGGGGAGGAGGAAACGGTGGTGGTGGTGGTGGTGGTGTGAGGATGGGGAGGGGAGAGGGAGCGGAGGAGGAGATTTCCCGGGGCCCCGGCGGCGTGGACCCGGTCTATGCTACCGCCTACCGGGGTTGTGGGAACGGTGGAAGGGAAGGCGAGCTTGCGCGGCTGCGTTTGTGCCATCTGTGTGACGGCAAAACCGACGGCTCCGATCGAGATCACAAGGCGCTGGACGCTTCTAACTCCTTTTTTTTCCTGATTAGAGGAGAGCTTCAGGGAGCTGTTTATTTATTTCAAAAGTTAAAAAGGAGCATTTAAAAGTTTATAAAAATCAGGAAAAAATCCTAAATGTAGACAATGCTGTATTCGGTCAACATGAAAATATCAGCTCGAAACATCTTCTATTTTTTGTTGCAAAGAAATGATAAAACCTCACATTTAAAATAGTGAACAGTAAAAATTCAAACCACCAAACATGACTTATTTTGAGTTTAGTTTAGCCTGTTTTTAAAATGCAACATTGTCTACATGCCGGATTTTTTTTTAATTTTCAAGAAACAAAAAGGGCACAGGACACCAAGAGAGCTCGGCCTGTCGGCCAACATTTGTTGGGTCCGATCGACGCTTTCTAATTGATTTTTTTTTTGGACAAAGGCTTTCTAATTGATTTTTATAGCTGAACGCCTGATTTCCTGAACCTCACGTTACTTTGCTCATACTTTTACCGATCAAAGTGATTAAAGTGCTTATTTTTTTTCTAAATGCTTTAGAATACGAATCCAAAGTGCGTAAGTCAAAAGAAACAAGACTAATTATCAGGCCCTAGTTTTCCATTCGTCTAACAAACAAACTGAACACAGCTCCTTTAGATCAGGATCATGAGTTCTGCTGCTTCTTCACCATGCAAAACAAGGAGAAAAATAGACTGAATTTCGCAATTCTTACGCGTCCACGGTAATCTGGTATTCAGTTACGATGAAATTACTAGTAGTACAAGACTTATCTACCACCAGCAAAAGAAGGACACGGAAGTACACAAAGATTGGATGTATGCGGAATTCCGTTGAGTAAACCGAGGGCGAAAGACAGCAAAGCTAACTAGCTGTAGCTTCGCACGGCACGGCAGTCGGCAGCCCCCAGTTTGGAGCATTGCAGGCTTGCACTCAAGCACCACTCCGGCGAACCGAAAGCAACGGCTGTGTGTGCTGTTCTTGGCCGACAACCGTCGACCCAACGGCACCGTGGCACGGGGGTCTGAATCCGATAACCTTGTGTGAATAAGAACAAGCCCCTTCGCAGGAAAACGCCATGACAGGCGAGTTCACCGTCAGTATTTCCTCCGAGGATGCAGCTGGAAGGTCCTCCACTCCTCCTTGCATGCCTTGGCTGCCAACCACTGGCTGCTTGTTTATCCATCACACTTGATCCGTCAGCGTCAGTGTGTAGCAATGTCTGGCACAGGGAAGAGCTGGTCCGACAGCCACAAGATACTACAGTACCCTGCTTTATGAGTTCGCCAAGGTTCAAGCACAGCTCTCAGAGGCTGATGCCCCTGGATTTACACATTTGTCCTGCCACTGCTACTTCCCCATCAGTCTGCAGTTCTTCTGCCTTCTACCAGCCACAAGCCCAACTACGCATTCTCTCGCACCCATGTGTAAGTCACCTGGAGGATTTCAAGAGCTCCCATCACATGTCTGACCGATGTTTCGCATCAACTCAAGGATTACATCGCAAGAGCTAAAGGGCATCTCTAACCGATGTACAAAAGTTAGAGGAGTAAACCTCCGAAGAAAACTTAGGGACTAAAACACTCCTCTAACCGAAAGCGGTTCCTAAACAATGTACAAAATTTAGAGGATAAAATCCTGTGATCACCGCAAGATTTGATCAAATTTTGTCCAAATTTTGGTCGATTCAAACCGAATTTGAAACATAGTACTTCATTTAAGTTAATTTGTACATATTTACAACCAAAAGTCGGTCAAATTTCACTGAATTCGACGGATTACACATAAAACCTAATCCTCCTCCGAGTCCCCGTCGAAGGAGGAGTCGTTGTCGCTGTCGACGTCCTCCTCCTTCACCTTGGCCGCCGCCGGAGCTGCCGGCGGCCCCGCATCGCCAACGTCCTCCTCTTTCATCTTCATCCATGCCGCATCCACCTTCCACTTCGCCTCGGCGAATGCTTCCAGCCGCTGCCGCTTCTCCTCGACTCGGGGCTGCGGTGGCGGCGAGCGCTGGGGATGGGTGGCGGGGATGGCCGGTGAGAAGATCTGGCCATCTCGGGTTGTGGTGATGGCTGGGGCGACGGATGGGGCCGTCGGTGGTCGCCAGAGGCGGAGGAGAGGCCGAGGATGAGTGAGTGTGAAAGCCTGGGAGGGGAGGAATCTTTTACTCCTTTGAGCGGTGGAGGAGTAAAAATAGGAGTAGGCTGATCCAAGTCCTAAAATATTTACTCTGTTAAAGGGTTTTAGGTTTCGGTTAGATCGTGGTTAGAGGAGTAAAAATGTAAAATGACATGTTTTACTCCCCTAACCGGTTTTTGTAGTTAGAGATGTCCTAATAAGTTGCTCAAATATCTCTAGAATAAGATGTAGTGATCGCCGAGGCAGTGAAGAGATCAACCATTTACAACATCTGATCGCCCATCACCCAAGCCTACCGCCGCCGCCTCTTTCGTTCCTCCCCTGGCCTTCCCCGGAACCAAATGTGCACGAAATTCGGTGCTTCCGCCGGCTCTGCATCTCCCCCAAATAGATGATCCCACTTTCTTTCACCGCAGGGTTTGGTTAGGGTCTGGAGATTCTGTTTAGATTGGAGAGGGGACCCGCGGTGTCTTGGATCGCAGATGGGAGGTGGCCGCTCTGATTTCGCGCGCGCCGGCGGTGAAGCCTCTGCTGCTGCTGCTGACCCTGATCTTCAAGCCTCTGCTCGTTCCGGAAAGGCGTTATCTGAATTTTCGCTTTTGGTGAGCGACTGAGCGAGGGGCTGCAGGCTGCTGTGACGGAGACAACAAGCGCATGGACCGGTAAAAAGAAGACAAAGATCACACATACCTTCGGTGAGCATTCTTCTGGCAAGATCGTTGGCGGGCAAGAACAAGGGCGAGAGGAAATTGAAGGCCTTAACTGGGGCGATGATCAGCTGGCAAACGAGATCGACATTTGTCTCGGGCAGTTGGAGGACACCCCTCTTTTGGACCGACGTATTGTTTTTGATGACGAGTCTTCTTACCTTGACGGGGAGCAGCTGGGGCTGTTGAACCAACGGCTTGCTCTGTATCGCATCAGAGCTCACGAGAAGAGGTACCAGGATATGGACGATGAGAGCTTATCTTCGATCCACAATACTGCCAATATGTTCACCTTGAGGACTACCAGAAGCTCATGCTTAAGAATAATGGATGGTATGAAGACTGGGAATATCACCGCAGAATTTGTAGTTCGCTTGAGAGTGACCAGCCATTTGTCCAGTTCTGGGACGAATTGTCTAGTAAAACTGAGTTGATTGAATTCTACATGACCCGTGAGCCAAGAATTGAGAGACTATTCTATTATCATGCACTGAAGATTGCAGCAGGATATCCCAAAGTTTGCCAGATTTTGTTTGAATCAGGCTTCATGGACTTTAGGTGCAGGATGGAGATTGAGTTTATTTGGTATCGGCAGTATGCTGCTGTCCTCCTTTTTATGTGGAAGGTGCTTAATACTGGGGACAAGATGACTTTTGAGGGTGCGTTAAGGCTTGTCTACGACGATGGCAAGTACTCTATAATTTTTCGGTGCAAGAGTAACTTCTATGAGAATCTAGATACATTCCAAGAGCTATATAAACCCCTCTTGGATAGCATTGCTGAACAGACTGAGGAAGACCGTGTCAAGGGGTTGATCATGGAGTTTCTTAAAGGAGATGAAGGGGAACGCAATACATATTATCATTATGCGAAAAGGAAGTTAAGTATCGCTAAAAAAATTGGTTTGATCCCCACCCCCACAGAATTTATGGTCACACTCTGAAGCATGGAATCGGAAACAGAGGATAGGAAGCTGCGGGCTGCAAGACATCTGTTCACCACATATATGTACTGCAAGATTCAGTGTTTATTTCATTGAGTGGATTTTCGGTCATGGGGGTAGCTGCCCACCCAATCACCTACTCCCTCCGTTCCAAATTAGATGACTTTCATTTATCAAAAAGAGCATGTATCTAGAGCATGTATCAATTATCATCCAGTATCTGGATGGGATTCACACCGCATGATGTGCTTAGTAAATAGCTGGTCATGTTATACCATAATAAACTGTTTGGCCTGGTGGTTCGTAAGGTGAGTGTCGATATTGCATTTGGTGTCCGCTGACCGCTGCCAAGAGAGTGGCCAGCCACTGGAGGAAGTATTGGCGGCGACTGTGTGCTGAAAGGTGTTGGCAGCACAAATTTCTGTAATGGGGATGGATGCGTCATCCGTCCAAATGCGCCTGTGTTAAACACAGGGTATGCTGGATGAATGTTCACCGGGGATACACCACACTAGACGATAGGCGGGCTTCGTCCCGCCGCCTGCCAGGCGTTCTGGTACACGATGCAGTGGATTTGGTATAAATGTCAGAATTATATCAAAAACGATTATTGGTGTACCACTGGTATATGCAGTCTCTCAAACTTACAAAATTGTTTACAATCAAAGTGGCACTATAGAGTCGTTCAAGTGTCTCAACACCCACTGAACACGTATATAAGCAAGAAATAGAGAAGTCACTAACTACAATACGTGTCACAAAAAATTCAAAAAACATATCTTTCTTATAGCAGTTTATTTTTTATAAAATAGACGGAAGTATGTACTTCGCTCAAAGATGCAAGCGACTGGATAAGCGAGACACAACGGTGACATACAAAGAACAAAGAAAGTACTCATCTAACATCCGCTCACTCGATAACCAAAAGAAGACCATCCCGATCACTATGAAGAGTCCTTCCTTGAACCAAGTCTCTCCTTCTAGTCGAAAATGAGTACAGCTGCTGCCGGGGGTGCCATCTGATTGAAGACGGCATTATTGATGTGCTTCCGAAGCTCTCTAGATACCAAGTTCTCGAAAATCATGTTGCTGACTACGGACCAAAATTTGGAGATCCACCAGTCCACCAAAGTTATTTCATGATCGAATTCAAAAAAAGATCACCAGTTCAGAACATTTGTGCAACAAAAAAATCAGAAAAATGAAGTGGATACAGACAGCATTACACTGCCTCTGCATGCATCATCGATAATGATGACAGAAACAATTTAAGTTACAATGACAGTCCTACCATATGTATTTGAGCAAGACTTGTGCAGCAAACAACCACACATACACCATATTTCAGCTAGATTATTATGCCTCTGTAGCATGCAATTGCTACTAAAACAACCTTGCTCAAAGAATTTAAATTAAATCATGGCATAAATTTGCAGTAACTTATAAACTTATGCATGCCAGCATGAGTGAACTCAACTAATCTCAAACAGAACAAAATCAAGCTGATCTCAAAACATCATGTACATTCCACTACCTATGTTGGGGATGAAAGCTTTGAAATGTGCACTCATGCCAAATTCTGGTGAACTTTTGCTATACTTGCTTACACAGCGATATTGCAATCTACAACATGTGCAAGAGGTGTCGCCATTACCCTGATAAATATCAAAGTAAACAAAACCTGGATGCATACTCAATTCAGAACAAATTTAGAATGTAATGTCTTACACTACTATATGAGCATGGACTTCATCACGGTATTTATAACTGCACAATCTAGATGAATCGTGCCGCCTGTTGGGCGTTGGTGTGCGCTTGATAGTGAGCTAGACGCACTATGTGTGTATTGGATGAACTCATCCAAAATTCAATGAAACCACGCCTTCTACTATTTTGCAGTTGAAACTACTTTCACCAAGAGCTGAGACTGCTAGACAATCATAGTTTAAGAAGTTCACGGGCTAACCTATTGAATGCACTGATTGATGCATTTGCACTTGTCCTTGATATCTTTTTTGAAGGTTTCATTAGGGATGGACCCTTGCCGGAGGGCCAGAATCTTGCCGGTTTGAACACTCTCAAAACTCAAAAGTGATAGAACTGAAACTGTATATACTATCGAACATGTGTAGTAGTGTTATCAAAAACTTGACTGGATAGAGGATTGTACTAACCATATGGACATTGAATAAGCTGTAACCATGATTGAAAGCTCCTCGGGGACATAAACCATATTTTAACACTACAAAATTAATGAAACAGATGATTGCCAAGGAACATAATACATCTAACACTATAGACCACACATGATTACTGTTCTAAAAAAAAGTACATGAACCTACGCTTCCTAACTAATCACCAATACACATCAAGCCGACAAGGAAACTGATAAGCTACCATGAGATAGGATGGGGATGTGGCATGCTGATGACCAGAACTCCAAAAGCATGCCTATCAGCCATAATAAGCCGAATGGGGCGGAACCGGTAACATGAACAACAAAATAATAGGAAAACTGGAAACATCGGCCGGTTAAATTGATGTCATGATAAAACTCATTATAGAAGAGAATTGACATGGAACCATCCTATAAATAAAGAGACTTATTCAATGATGGCTCGCCTCTACAAAATGATGATAACATCAACAAGGCCAATAATCTATTACACTGAAACGGGAAAAATTGAGACATCGGCAACTAAACCATGTGAGCTTGACAACCTGTAAACAATTAAGTATGAAACCAGTAATCTAGAAAAGATAAAAGATAGGTAATCAAGTGATAACACCTGCAATATAACACATTAGCAAAAGAACTGGAGATTAAATATGTGTTAAAATACCAGGTTCCTAAAGATCTGTTGACTGCAAACCTTTTGGTAGGAATGGAACAACAAGCCTGCAAGCATGTGTATACTCTCTTGGGTAACAGATGTGTGACCAATGCAATGTCTTGTATTGTTGACAGTCATTGGAAAGCGTAGCACATCAAGCTTAGGAGGGGTCCTTACAACCTTTTCTTGCCAAAGAGCATAAACTCTGCTTCGGATGTGTCACCAGCTGCCGTGAAATAGAGGGAATATCTATATAATGAAAGGAAACTAAGTTAGGACATAGGTTACCCAGCAGGTGTAAGGCCTGTAAGGGGAAATAACCAACACTATTTCTGTTTCCATACAAGAGAAATGTCAAGTAAATAAACAGAAATGTATTTGATACAGATATGCCAAATCAAGGAAATAACCACCATCCAACCAAACTGAAGTATGTTGAACATCATAATTGTTTTTTAAACTGTCATGAGAAACATATTAGGTCAAATCATCTGTAGAGCAAACACTCAATTCAAAATATCTAAGGAAATCCCAACAAATATTTTAAAGTATAAGTATCTAAAGACAAAGCACTATAAATGTATTCAGTTGTGTTCAGTCATATGAAATTGAACGATGCACTGACAGTCACCAGTGTGGCACTCAGGCAATATGTACTTTTATTATGCACAACACCACCTCGGTCTAACCTCATAAGCATACTTTCTTTCCACTGTAAGGAAAAAACGAAAGGAAGATGTTCCTCCTATTCTGCTTAGAGATTTCACAATCCAAGAACCAAGGCTGAGGAGCGAAAATGTTTAACTCTTTGCCCATAGCGACGCAAGAACCAAAATTAAATACAAACCATAACCCATGTCACTCACCGGTCACCAGGGGGTAGATATAGCAATCCTGCAAAAACCGATGAAGCCTAATGATGCATCCAAGGACGGCCTCTATAGGAGAATCAAAAACATCCACCAGGGACAATCTCTATTGGATAATCAAAACAGCAAATAAGTTAGAAAGCGAAAACCCAGATGTGTCCAATAGCAATAGCAGATGGAAATCTACTTTGGTAGCAGAGGCATAAATGTTGGGTTATAATCTGGAGTTACTGTCCCCATTTTGAGCTGCTACAAAATATGCGAGCAATGCGTTTTAGGGGTAGGTGAAGTAAGCTATCCATTTCCTCTCTATAACATTGTTTTCTATTAGTTGTATGGTGTCTCTCAGGCCCCTTTGGTTCCCAAAATGAATCAAGAACCCGTACAAACAAAAAATGGAAACATCGGAGCAACCAATCATGATATGGAAGAACTGGAGTTGTAGCACCTTACCAGAATCGAGCTGCACAACGACCCACCAACGTGCTTGATGCGGTTCGTCAGATTTGAGGTCCTGGCAACAGGGAGGAACTCAGGCAACAGAGAGAAGGGAAGTCGTTGGCCTTTGGAAGGGAAGGATCTCGAGTCGTGGTGTGTGCAACCGCCGATGACGCTGAGAGAGAGAGCGGACTGGATCCCAGCGGAGATCTTCGCCGCCACCTGCTCTGCCAGCACGCGCATCGCCGCCTTCCTCCTCCCGCTTTTGTTGTGAGGGAGAGAAAGGAGAGGGGTAACCTTGGGAAGAGAAAAGACCTAGAGCGGCATCGTGCGACCTCTGGTGCCAGGTCAGGGGAGGAGACGATGCATATGGCAAAGGTGCGGCGAGCACTAACTCCGGCTGGCGGCGATGCGATTTGGGCTGGGCATGAAGCCTTGCTGGGGACTATGTGCCGCCTCTCCCTGCTGCTTGCTCGTCGCCACCGCTCCTTCCTGGTGCCTGCTCTCCGTCTTGCTCGCGACGGGCGGCGTGGATGACGGTCGGCGAGCGGAGAGAGAGACGCGGACAGCGGCATGGTAGGTGATGGCGGGGGAATCTCACCACCGCTCCTTCCTGCCTGCTTTCCGCCTTGCTCGCGACGGGCGGCGTGGATGACGGCTGGCGAGTGGAGAGAGAGAGAGACAGGGACGGCGGCGTGGTAGGTGGCGGCGGCGGAATCTTAGCGGGCGGGAGGAGATGTGCCGGCGGCGCACTTTGCGAGAGCCGAGGAGAGGAGAGTAGATAGCCTAGGAGCTCAGCCCTGACGCGTGCCCCAAACGTCTGTTGCCTCGTGCTAGCAACGGACAGGTACGCACGCCCAAAAAGACTCCAGAGCCATCGTCGTGGCAAAAGACTATAGGGGCAAATAGTCGGACCCACAAGCCAGAGAAGGAAACGGGGCGCAAGTGCCCTCAGAAGCCTCGCTCGGCACCGGCCTTACAGCCATAGTGAATTCAGCCTTACAGCCGTAGTGAATTCAGCAAAAGCAAAGTTAGTAGGAGCCAAGAACTTAAAATACTATGTCCACCAAGATTCAAGTACTGTGGATTTTATGCAAAACAAGTAGTACTATAATTTTTGAGAAAATTCCTTATATGACACTCTCTTAAAATCATGTTCCTTTTTTGACATCGGTGAAAATTTTCTTCCCTATATGACATCTGTTTAAATTTTCTTTCCCTATACGACACTCTAGTACATTTGGTTATCAAAGAGGCACGAAAAGACTTTTTTACTCCTAATACATTTTTTTCACCAGAGCTGAAAATCACAGTACACCTTTTTTTTATGATAGGTTTGAGAAAGTAGAATTTGTGTAGACGACTGGTCAGATTAGTATACAAACAAAGCATCCTTGCCTTGCATACTAATATCGATGTGTTGTGTTGTACATATCAGTATAGAAAAGTGATATCCTCCGTTTTTCCTGTACTACGTTGTTGTTGAGTGGCTATCACCGAAGGCTGCTCTGCCCTGTCTTAGTTTTGATCCCGCGTTTGAATCCCAACCCGGCAGCTTATTTTTCATTCATTATCCACCGACTGACAGGTGGGACCCGCTTGTAAGGCAGCATAAAGGTTACATTTACCATAGAAAAATATACAGGGACCTTTTTACAAAATGTATGACGTCACATATCACCTCTAGGATAACTTTGGACTTATTTGCACCTTCAATACAAGTTGTGGTACTGCAGCTTCACGTTTTACAACTTGTGGGACTAATTTGCACATGGTTGACAAGTTGTGGGACTATTGGAGTTATTACCTCATTTTTCTTGTATGTATAAAACCACGATATTGTCCATAGAATTTTGGTCACACTATGCACCAGGGGTTAAAAAAGTATTTTCATGTCTCTTTGGTGAACAAAACGAACTAGAGTGTCATATAGGCAATTTTTTTTTTGAGGAGAGGTCATATAGGGAAGAAAAAAGTTTCCAGTGTCAAATAATGAACATGATTTTAAGGGAGTGTCATATAAGAAATTTTCTCAATAAGTTTCACCAAACCAGCTTCATGTACAACAGCAGGCTTGTTTGCCCTTCTGATTAAAGAACTATTAACCCCCGTCCATATTAATTGTTGATTAAACGGATATATCTAGCACTAAAATACACCTAAGTACATCCATTTTATCGACAATTAATATGGGAAGTAAGAGTATTTGGCAAAATACAAATGGAGTTTATAACTAAATTTTGTTACTTCAAACTAGCCCTGTTGATAATGATGCTCAACAGAAGATCCAGCCTCTTTCAAATTTGAAAGGTAAAGACCGTAGTCAGAGCCACAACTTTAATAATGGTCAATACCACAACAAAGATCATTTTAGCATGATTAATTCCTGCGATCATGACGTCTTGCAAAAATTTCAGGCTCCGAAACAAGGTGCCGAGCACTTGTATGCCATGAAAGTCTCACCAACCTTGTATCATCATGCTACACTGGCAAGTACTATCCTGGTGAGTCAACTTTAGATACATTCCTAAAATCATGGCAATTGGAGTATGATCTATAGCAAGAATAATAGCCTGGTGAGTCAAGTTTATATACAATCCTAAAATCATGACTACGTAGTAAGGTTTGAGTTGTAAGGTTTAAAATTTTCCGAGAGCAAACAAATTTTAAGAGGAGGAATTATTCCAAGATAGCTGTACAATGAAGGGGTGACATATGATTCTTCTGTTTGAGTTGATTAGATATTTGAAGCGCACATTGTGTATTGATCATTTTGTGTCTACATGTAGGGCAAGGAACGCCCTATACTGATATCGAGATAATTACGTTTTTAGTCCCACAACTTGCACCGTTTGGACGATTTAGTCCCACATCTTGTAAATCGGACTAATTAGTCCCACAACTTGCACATGTTGAACAAATTTGGTCCAACCAGCGCACAACTTGCCACGTTAGGCGTCACGGTGGCATTCGTGTGCGGCAAATATTTACATTTTTGTCCTTTTGTTTTTTAGTATTTTGTTTTAGGTCCTTTTGCGTGCGGGTCAAGCGATGCAATTTACCATGTAGGGTTCCGGAAATATAGATATTTCCTTTCCTGGTCCAAACCTTATCGTGACGCAGTGCTGCGGCGACGAATACCTCACCTCGATGGGTACGACGCAAAAATCGACCACTCACCTCAGTATGCAGACCAGTTCTTCTTGCTGGCGTCGTAGGCGGCGGGGGAATCCAGTAGACCTCCCTAGTCACCGTCGCCCAGCCGTGTCCGTCCGTCATGACGCTTGCCCCACTGTCACCCGTTTGCTCCGATTTGACCAGCCCCGCGCTTCTTAACGAATCCATCCGCGACGCCACGACGCTGAAATTCCCTCCACGCCCTCCACCGAAGAGCTCAACGCCGTCCGAGATCACCGTCGCCACCAATGTCGCCACTAGGGTTCCGGCCAAAATTGGGGATTTTCATTCTCAGTTACTACAGGACCTATCTGTGATACATTAAATCTTGTCGGGGGGTTTCCGTAAATCTACCACGCATCGGCGTGTGCCACCGGCCACGCTGGCACGACAAGTGTCATCACCCAATTGGCTAGGGACTAAAACGTTTCGGAGGTACAAGTTCTGGGACTAATTACTCCGTTCTGCAAGATGTGGGACTAAAACGTCCAGACGGTGCAAGTTGTGGGACTAAAATGTAAATTACTCACTGATATCTCCGTCCAAACAGAGTGCGTAGGAAACAGGGTCCTATCCGAAGACGGAAAGCCAGTTAGAGCATCACTAGCAGTACCCTCAAATCCTCAAACCCTCATAGCAGTTTTAAGGGTTGAGAATTGGCATTTTTGGGCACTTTTCTGGGTTGAAAAACAGGGGCAAAGACTAGAACCCTCAAACCCAACCCTTATAACGGAATATCATTTGACATATCACAAATTTCATCACATTTCATCATTTCACATATCACAAATTTCATCACATTTGACATAAAACAATAATCATTCTAGGAGAATTTGTGAGTGCCAATAATGTCAACAATGAGTGCCAACAATAGTAAATTGTGAGTGCCAATGAATCAAAAATGAAAAAATGATTATGACCGAGACCATCTGCACACACAAGTTTTGTCTACTGCCTATGCACACATCCAAATAAACAGGGGAAAGGATACATGCATCTTTTTGCAATAATAAGATGGAGGAGGAGAGAGAGGTCACCGGCAGGAGCTTCTCGGGCAGCAAGAGCTCAGAGACGTGGCCGGCAGATTGGGCAGGAGCTTCTCGGGCAGCAAGAGCTCAGAGACGTGGCCGGCAGATTGGGCAGGAGCTTCTCGGGCAGCAAGAGCTCAAAGACGTGGCCGGCAGATTGGGCAGGAGAAGCACCCGGCCAACCGGGGGTGCTGCAAGGAGTTGGCAGGGAGGAGGAGCGAGGAGGAGAGCGGCGGATCCCGTGATGGCCGGCGCGAGGAAGTTAGGGGCGGTGAAGCACCCGGCCGACCGGCGGCGCTGCAAGGAGTTGGATCGCGGGGTTCGAGCCCACGCCGCCCACCTCGGCTCCGGCTCCGGCTCCGGACGCGGATTTGAAGGGGACGAGCTCCATTGCCCCCCGCGGGCGGCTGCTCGTGGGCGCGGCAGTTGGGAAGCTCGTGGGCCGCGGCGGAGGGAAGCTCGTGGGCGTGGCGGTTGGGGCCGGGGGAGGAGCGCCGTGGGCGCGGCGGCGGCGGAGGGAAGCTCGTGGGCGTGGGCGGCCGGGGCGCGGCGGTGGGGATGGCGGCGGGCGGCGGCCGGCGGTTCGCATCCGCGCGGGCGGGATGTTGGGGACGGTGAAACTTCCCTCCCGCGTGACGACGACTACGAGTGCGGGTTGGGGATTTTTTCGCTCCCCAACCCCTACTTCTACAGGTCCGCAGGGGCTTTGCAGGTTGGGTCTCTAAATTTTTTTTGAGGGTCTGAGGGTTAAAGGATTCTAGTCTACGCGTTTTTTTCGTTCCAAACCGTAAAAAAACAGTTATTTTTAGGGGTTTGGGGGTTTAGGGTACTACTAGACATGCTCTTACCAAATCCGACCCGATCTCTCCCTCCGCACCTTTTTAGGGCTTAAAATCGGTGCCCAGCGGAGGCAACACAGGTCAGTTCCGCCGGCCGAGAGAACAATGAGCAGACTCAACGCCTGCTTGAACCCACCCGCCATACCGGAGCTGGACCCCTCCGAAGCCCTCCCGCCATGGATCCTCCTCGAGACAAGGGTGTATTTCGCGCGCCGCGACAACTCCACCACAGCTAACGCCAAGACAAGCAGAGGCCACGACACGACATGGAGGTATCCGTCTGCTTCGCCGACCCGCCGGCCCTCTCCTACGTCTACCTGCACTGCCCCAGCCTTCGTCGGCGAGCCGCGCGTCGTCCGCTCCGAGAAGCAGCTCCTCCTCCTCCACCTGCCGCTCACCTGGTCCACCAGCAGGGTCCTGAGGAGGTCAAGCGAGTACTACATGTATCAGGTCATGCAGGGGGTACCCATCAGGGTGCAGGTGGGATTGTTCGTGGGAGGCCCGCGCCCACCCCACATCTGCCGCAAAACTCAAAGGGATACCCATGTAAGCCCACATATTATTATGTGGGATATATGGGCTTCGTGGGACGCCCACAAAATGTTAGACTATGAAAATAGACTGCCACCGCTAACAGCAAGCCGCGGTGACAGAAGGAAAAATAAAATTACACGAGAAGAGTATGCAATCAATAGGTTGTAGTTGCCGGGGAAAGAAGAGGAGCAGCAGCAGAAAAATGCCGGGGGAAATCAAGGGAGGAAGAAAGGAGTAGTAGTAACTAGCTTAGCACTCTAGTGACTCACTTACGATACTCCACATTATACAGCGCGCATCGGGACAGGGACAGCGGTGTAGATCGATCAGCAGCTTCCCCGCAACCTCACCATCCCCTCCTCATCGTCTTCTCCTTCGTCGTTCTCCTCTTCTTGCTCCTGCATTCCTGCAATGCCATGGCTTGGAGGATGCAGCTAGGCGCTAGCAGGGCTCCCCACCTCCTCTTCTTCAGCTCCACCGGCAATCCAAATATAGTGGATGGACAAGGACAAGGACAGGGGAAAGGGGAGCTGAGGAGCAATGCGGCGGTGCTGGAACAAGAACCGGATGCTCTCGGCTATATCTCTCACACTCACACACGCAAGCTCAATATCTATCCATTGCTCTTTCTGCGAAGCTAGCTTGCTGTGCTCCCAGCAGAGTAAGTGCACGTGGAGAGGGGTAGCGGCAAAGAAGAGGTCGAGCTGGGGGCTGTCGAGCTCGGCAACTCCCCCGGATAGGGTGGAGAGCGAAGAGCCGCAGACGCGGCGCCATCGTCGACGGCGAGCGCGGAGGCGAGCTGCTCCTGGAAGTTGCTGGTCCACAGGAGGGACGGCCCGGCGGGGAGGAGCCCCGACGCGGAGGCGAGGAGGGCGAGGCTGCGGCAAAGCACGTGCTTCTGCGACGGGACGGCGCCGAGGAGGCCGTAGACGTTGGCGAGGAGGGAGTGCGCCAGCAGCTTGAGTCGCGGCGGCGCGGAGGGGAGCGGGTTGAGGACGAGCAGTGCGCGCTAGAGGTGGGCCTTGGCGCTGGCGAGCCCCCTGGAGCGAGCGAGCAGCAGGCTAGCGAGGCAACGGCGGTCCGGCCATGGGAATGGGAAGGTAGCCGGCGGCGCTCGCGCAGCTCGTCGCCCCCTCTCTGGCTCTCTGTCAAAGGAATCGATGTGGGGAACGAATAGTAGGGTTCAAGGTGGGCTCCGACGTGGGCGACGGGGCAATCCCACATGGCCCATCTGAATTCGACTCTTACCCGTGGGTGCCCACGAATGATTTTAAGTGGGCCTGGGTAGTGGGCGCCGTGGGCAGCCCACTCCCACCCGCACCCTTAGGTACCCAAGCTCTCCCGCATTCCGGACCCGGATTCTGGTTGCTTGCTCCTGTCGGGTGATCTCGGCATCTACTGCGCCGCCGACGCGGGAGAATACGTCGTGGCTGGTCTCTGCCCGACACGTGATGCTAGTGGACATGAGCTCCACTTGTACACGTGCTCTCTCCTCGTCGCCGTGCGTCGCTGCGGTTCATCCCGCTTCCTCCAAGGTTGCCTGGGAACGCATCCGATCATCTATGCCCATGGAATGTCCTGGACGTCACCTGCACCAACGGGTCACTCAAGCTCATCGAGATCGAACACTATTTCATGGTACAGCCCGAGGTCGAAGAACGCGGTATTCCAGACATAATCTACGATGATGATCCACGCGATTTCCACGTGGAGGCTCCTAAATTAATTGGCTGGAGGTCCATCATATGGAACAGAGTGCTCTCTGAAAACTGCTGGCGGAAGGGGCGCAATGTTCATTTCTATGACGTACAGTATTTGGTTGGGAACCAGCTGATCCCTTCTGGCGCCTGGCGACCATCTTTCCCCAACCTGAGCATCCATTGTGACGACTATGTTGTCCACATGAAAGCCTTGTTGAGGCTGGATGACGAAACGAATGCTAGACAACACATGGTCTCTGTTGACATGAGAAGCAATACGCTGAAAGCGTTGGTGCCTTGTGCTGCTGATAGACTGGACGCCTACAGCCCCCACTTCCCCAGCGTGCTGTCAAATTATCTGAGCAACAATCAAGGTAATTACTGAGCAGGTTGCATCAGGCGCTGTTCAAAACAATAGCAATATGCTTCTTGTCATTCCTGTTTTTGTAGCAAAACAGGAACAGAGGTGTAATAATCTGATGAACCTTATTTATGATGACTACAGACTACTACAATGATTTGTCTTGAATTTAACAGCTATGAGGAAATTAGATTTTTGGAGCCTTTTTCCCCGCCTACACATACAGGTCTTTGCCGAGTGTCTGCCTAGAAAATACACGGCAAACAATACTACTCACTCTGTCCAACAAAAGATGTCACACTTTCTATCAAATTTGGATGTATCTATACACTAAGTCATGTCTAGATACATCCAATTTTTTATCAAGTTGAGACATCCTTTATTGGACAGAGGGAGTACTTTTTCCGCACTTGTCTTCCGGTCATTTTCTCAACCTTCCTGTCGCTATATGTAGGGCATCTGTCAGCCAATTTATTCTCACTCGGTTTAGTAAGACAGTGTTCTTAGAATACACAAGTAGTATCCGGATTCATTTGGGAGTGCCATGCTTATTTATCTTTAGAAGAAGAGAATGGCGCCCACTAGCGAATTTCAGACAATACCATTGTATTTAAGCGCGAGGTGTTACTTTCTGTTCGTTGTCAAAATCATCCCGGTGCGACTGGGTATGTCCAGTGGGACATGTGATATCACAAATCATCAGTAGAGATATACATGATTTCCTTGTAACTTCAGAAGCCATAACACATACAGGCTAGAGTATCTTGAATCAGCAAAAAAAAAAAAGGAAAATTATGCCCAGTCAATCTTAGCAGCGAAAGATAAAGACATTTCCAAGATTTATATATTATTCAAGTGGTAGACCATTAGACTCCAGAAACACTGGATTGAAGAAAATCACTTTGAACATCTGCTTTATACTCGGTACACTGAGCCATAGCAGAAAGTACAATTTCCACCATGAGAGAACGCCAGAACTCGGAAGTAACTCAAACTGAATCCTGACAGACCTGACCAGAGTTTCTCGGAAATCGCAGCTCCATTTCTTGGATTCACTGATAATAAAGAAAACAACTTGTTTCATAGATTGCACGATTTGTGACTTTGCGCTGTAAGACGCAACCCTCAGTAAGCAGACTTCCATTAGTTTGACAGTTTGTGGAGTTCCTAACCTCCTATACATCCAGCTTGAAAGACATGTAAGTGAAAACCGCTTGCCGGCGATTGACAGGTTCGTCTACTAGCTCAGCTGCGTCTCCTTGTGTTGCCATTGCAAGCTCCACCGAGATAATTTGAGAGCTAGCAATATGAGTTAAAGCAAGAGCTTATGCAGCGGGGAAATGAGAAATCCAACGACCTATTGTCCTCAAATTATATACTCACTTCATAGCTGGATACCTTCAAAGTTCAAAGTGTGTTCCTTACAGGGGCCAGCGATGGAGTAAGCTGACGCTCATGTGGTTCGTCCAATGCAAAAATTATGTACGGGTCTTTGCCACCCACGACAAAGCACCAGCATAAACTTTACAAACTTTCGGATTTCACCGGATCTGGGCAAGTTTGTGTTGCACTGCCAGACTGAACGAACTTCAACCATCACGAACAATCAACGCATTTGCTATTATCTTCACATCATAGAAAGTTAGAAACCACTAACCAGTGTGTGGATGGATCACGGAGGTTTAGATGATCTTCAGGTAACACAATGATCAGATGGTCAATTGTCAGACTGGAGTAATTCATGCAACGCCATAATTTGACATAAAACTGGCCACCCTCTCAGCCACGTCGACGCGGCCGTGCACCCGGCAGGCTGCGAGAAGCACCGCAAAGATGACCCTGTCCGGGCGCGCCTCCATCCGCGCCACCAGAGCCTCTGCCTCCTCGACCTCCCCGGCCCGCCCCAGCATCTCGACCATGCACGTGTAGTGCTGCAGCGCCGGCCTCCTCACCCTCGCGAACACCGCCCTCCCCTCGGCCACCATCCCGGCCCTCGCACACGCGGCGAGGACCACCGTCACCGCCTTATCGTCCATCTCCCGCTCCCGTCCGACGAACAGGCCGGGTACCTCCTGGCACCTCCCGTGCGCCGACATCGCGCTGGCTAGCGCGGTGCGCGCGGAGAGCGTCTGCTCCTGCGCGGGCAATCCGTCGAACACGCTGCGCGCGGAGGCTGGGTCGCCGCAGGCTGAGTAGGCGTGGATGAGCGAGGGGACGAGGACCGCGCCCCCGCGTAGCGCGGCTGCGTGGAGGGAGGCCACGAGCGGGAGGGACGGCAGCGAGGCTGCGTGGCGGAGGAGCGCCGCGTAGTGCCGCCGCATGGTACAGCCTTTCAGGCAGCTACGGCCTATGGAGGGATGTTTGCAGTTTGCGCAGGCCAACGATTGAGGTACTCCTTTCCGGTTGATCGTGGCCCGTGGGCACGTTTTTTTTTAGAAACAGTACAATGCAAACTCATATCCACGCGCGCACACTCACCCCTATGAACACATGCACGTACACTCTACCCCTATGAGCACCTCCGAGAGACTGAGCCAGCGGGTTAGGTCTTGAGATTGACGAAGTTACCACAGGTGCCTCGCTGTCGACGGGAACGTCGTCTCCAACTGAATAATATTCCGTATAAATGAGAAACAACAGCGATTTGAACTCTGATGGCTGGGGATACAACCACAAAAATTATGAATCCATCAGTCGGGCAAACATGATCAATCTTGTACCCGTATAAAATGATTTGCCGGAGAATGACTTTCACCGTAATTTGGGTAATTTTTTTGTCAAAAAATGCACTATATGTGCTGAAATATCGCTCAAATAGTTGAGTGCGCTTTTGGCCCATACAACAATTTCAGAAAAATCCCTAAATGCCCATGCTGCCATGGCAAGTGTTGGGAGTTAGTTCCACACGCGCTAGTTTAGTGAGATGTATATCAGCTTATATACTGAGCCATTCTCCAACTAGTACAACTAGTACGAGTAGGTGTGAGGTATGAGGAGAATGATTGTGTACCACACGCGCGGTCCTCCACCTCTGCCGCCCGCCTCGTCACGACACGTCATGTCACGACGCGTCGCGGGTTGCGCTAATCTTGCTGAGCCGATGTATTCTTTTGTCACGCAGGAATAAAATGTCAACGGTCATGAAACGTTTTGCATTAATGGAAAATGAATACGAAATTGAAACGTCTGTCTTAAGCTATTAAGTACGACTGTTTCCAGAATTTATTTGCCTTAACGGAATTGATTGTACGACGTTTCTGTTGGACCTCTCGCCTCCTGCGCTGCATGTATAAAGTAGAGGTTGCTCCTCTCCTGCGGATACAGAACAGAAAACAGCTGCTCCACGTGCCGCCACCGTCGTTCCTCATACTGTTGCTGCCATCGTTGATCACATCCCGTCCACCGCGTACACGGCCGACGGGAGAGCATGCCTCCGAAACCCCGCCTCTCCGAATCCTGTACGGGAGAGGGCGATTAGGTTTTTGGGGAGCGTCTCATACGCGACTGCTCGCCTACGTTCTTCGTCATCGTCTGCAACTACTTCCTCTTCGTCCACTACATCCGCATCGTCTTCATCATCATTATGGGTACTGACGCCGACCGGCTCGCAGCTGAGAAGGCTGTCGCTGATAAGAGGGCTGCCGACAACGCTGCTGCTTCCGCTTCTGCTTCGGCCAATTGGCCTACTGGAGGGTACATGATTATCCCTCTCCCGATTACTTACTTATTGCCGTACTAGTTATATGCTTAGATGTATCTCTATATGTCTAGTACACTCTTACACTATCAAGTTTCAGTATGTCATTAGAACTGTCTACGTCATGATTTTAGTTTATACTTGGATTAATATAATCGAAAAATTGTTTATATTCTCAACAATATGCACACCAAAGTCGTCATAGATTGGACTTTTCCCCCTCGAGTTAATAAGAATCATTTCCTATCCAAACAATTTTATACGAGTACAATACTTCATCATCTTTGATCCCAAAAAGAATATTAAAAATAGACCTTTTAATTACCATATTTTTTAACGCATATAGGGTTCACTAGTACCCAAGAGCCATTAATCCGTGTTCCAAGTAAACCGCCTTGGCCACGATTCTTTCCTAATATCTTCACGAAACAATGTCATCTTCTCGCTCCACTCTGAGAGAGAGAGGGAGGGAGGGAGGGAGGGAGGGAGAGAGAGAGAGAGAGTCCATGTAAAGCAGAGGTCGGCGACCAACACCGAGGTGGAGACGACACGGTGGAGACGACGACAGTGAGGATGGACCGAGTCGGAGATGCCACAGAGCCGAGGAAGCAACTTCGCATTGGCGGTGGGGGAGGTCTGACGGCGTCAAGGAAAAACAAAACTCTCAGAACTCGTGCGACTGGGAAATTGGAACGGGAGAAATTTGGTTACCTTCTATCGAATCCCTCATCTTATTTACCCCTATCGGCTCACCGCTGCAAAATGCGCCACATTTTTTCCCCGTTCGGCATTTCTTCACCAACGAGCGAGTAAAGAGATGACATCTTCTCCAGTCGGTGATGATTGGCGTCGGCAAGGCTTCTTCCTCATCCTCTCCGATCGGCGGTGGCAAGCCCTCTTCCTCTTCTTCTCCACTCGTCTACCAGCATTGAACATTAGCTCTGTTAGCTTAGGTCAGTGTAGATGCTTACGTGGCAGTATGTTAGGTTTTCTATGTCTTTTTGATGATGTTGTGTGCAGATGTTATCTTGATCAGTTGTAGTATGCAACTGTAGCTGAGATGGTTTTGAGAATGGGATAGTGGCTTAGTGGGAAGATAAGCGGTGGCTAATCCCAGCGACCAGGATTCGATCCCCGTCTAGGATGAATTTCTGGATTTTTTTTGAAACGTGGGGCAAAAGCTTTGCCCCTTATCCATTAATTAAGAAGAAGGTGCCCGGTTTATTAAAGGAAGAAATCGGGCGAAAACCATACAACGAACACCAACACCACCGGGCGAAGCCCACACAACCTCAAGAACATGACCACTCCACAAAGATTTGGCCAACCGTCCACCCTTGTCGGAGAGAAGAAGCCGCAACTGCTATGTGAGGAGCAAGTACGGGACACTCTGACGCAGATGAAGAGACCAACCATCGAGTGCGCTCACTGCCTGTTGACCGTCATCGTACACCGCAGCTTCGACTTCGGAGCAACAAACAAGCAAAACGAACCCACCGACCCCGTCGGAGTAGAGCAGCCAACACCAACCTCGCCTCCACAGGAGCCGCGAAGCTCTCGGGGCCGCCGCCCCGACATCCACCCCTCCAGTATGCCCTGCACACACCGCCAGCACCACCTTCCGGGGCCGCCACCCCGACATAACACCGCTCATACTCGAGCTGCAACGCCGCACGACCCAGAAGCCTGTAGCCCGAGCTACACAGGACCACTGCCCGCAGACCACGGCCGTCACACCATGCCCGGGGCCGCCGCCCCGACGTAATGTCCAACCATCCCCACTGGGATGCGCCGACCGAGCCGATAACCCTGCCGCCCCTGCAGCTCAAGGTCACCACCCAAAGCTGTGCCAAGCCGCAACCCTGCCTCATGGAGCTACCACTGCACCGCTGCCCGAGGCCGCCGCCTCGACGCACATCCACTATCTCGGAGCCGCTGCCCCGACATCCACAATCACAGAAGAGATGGGAAACTCATGCATCAGCAGTAGACTCGCCCTCCAGAGCGACGCCTCCGAGAAGGTCGCGACATAACTGACGCCATCGCCCGCTCCGGATGGAGCTTGGGTTTTCACCCGGAGAGACCAAGCCCCTCGAATGGAGAGGAAGAGCTCCACGACAACGCCTTCAACAAGGTAAACGACGCCTAGAGGACGCCGCCGCTGCAGGCACCAAAGTTTGGGCAAAGCTTTCACCGGAACATTCCATCCATCGAGAACTGCATGTAGTACCTGAGGGCACCAGAGCACAGAGCAAACGCCACCTCCACTGTCCGCCAGACCGCCCTACTCTGCTGCCACGAACGGCGACCCGCTCCACGCCGTCGCTAGGCCAACCGCGCCCAGGGCCGGGCCGCGAGGCCCAACCCCAGCCCGACTGCGCCCCGCCGTCACGCGCCTCCAGAAGACGGCCGCGCTGCCTCCACCGCGCAGCCCCGCCTTGCAGCGCACCGCCACGGCGGCCCGCATCCTTCCGCGCCGCCCGCCCGACGCCGGCAACCGCCGCGGCCACCTCGCACCTCTAGATCCTCGCGCTGGAGAGCACCGCATGGAGGAAAACCGCCCGCCGCCACCTTCCTTGGGGTGCGCGCGGCTTTGCCGGCCTCCCCTCCGGCGGCGGCGCAACATAGGGGGTGGGCGGGGGCTCCCCGGCGGCGGGATTCTAGGGTTTTCCCCGAGCCGCCCCAAGGAGGGCGACGCGGAATTATCACATAGGAGCGATTCTTCTATAAAAAAACCATCAAAAGCTAATCCTGGATGGTGAGCTTCACGATCTTGGGAGAGAGGGCCCTCGCGTCGTCCTCCTGAGGGCGACTCGGGGGCGACTAGGGTTTCCGCCGCGCCGCCACCCCCACCCCCCATTCCCGCCCTCGCCGCCACCTGAGGAGGACGCCGGGCAAGCCCGCGTGGTCTCCGGTGAAGGTGGCGGCGAGGATCTCGCCGTTCCGTGCTCCGCGCGGTGGGCTCTGGTCTCCAAGGCGGCGGCCCTGGTGGTGAGGCGACGGCGCTTGGGCGGCAGGCGCTGGTCGTAGGTGCTGGTGGCCGGAGGCCTTGGTCGCGCGGGCGGTGAGGCACCGGCGGTCGGAAGCTGCAGCACGCACTCCTCCCTGCCCTGACTCCAGATCTGGCAGGTATGGCTCCTCTCCCCCTTCAGGCTCCCTCCTCCCCGTCCTTCTTGTGGCATGGCGGCAGGGGTCGCCGCTGCCCGTGTTGGCGGTGGATTGGTGTTGCTTGAGAGGGACCGAGGGAAACCTCTGGCCGGCTAGCTCGGCCCGGCGGCGGCGATGCCCAAGGGCGCCGCTTTCCTCCTTGGAGGCGCAGTCGTGGTCCCTCTCTCACACCCCCGACCTTCTCCCGAGCGAAAGCTCAAAATCCCTCTGGATTGGACGGCGTCGTCGCTGTTCGCGTCGTTTGCTCCTTGGAGACGTCGCCTGGGGAGTGTGGACTTGGGCGAGGTGCGCTTTGCGGTGGTGTGCGCGGTGCTGCTGTTCCGGCGTCGATGGAGTGGTGGTCGAGTTGTGCGCGAGAGGAGGGAATCGTGGCAGCTCTTTTTTGGCGTCGACGACTCTCCGTGAAGATTGACAGGTGCCGTGTTTGGTTCCTCCCCACCCCGATGCCCCTGTTTCGCCATGGGTCGGTGCCCTCGAGCCTGGGCGAGAGGGGAAAGGGTTCCCCTCTTCGGCAACAGCGGCTCGCTTGGGTGGCGAGTGCTTCGAGCTTCGGTGGTCCTGCTCAGCCACGGTGGTGTGGGTGCTTTTCCGTCGCCGTCCCTGCTTCTCTGCATCTTCGTCCGACAGCTCGGGCCGGGCGTGGCTGTCAAGCCCCTGGTGGTGGTGCTGTTTCGGTGGCGCGCCCGCAGCGTGGCTGCTTTCTTCAGTTCCTGCATTCTTTCTCCCCCGGTGATCTCCCCTCGCCACTGGACGGTACGGAGCGCCTTTCGAGCCTGGGCGAGGGACAGGGGTCCTTTTCCGATGGTGAGGATGGCGGAAGCTGGGTCCAAGAGTGTCTTGATGTTGAAGACGGTGTCGTGTTCGCGTGGTGCTCCCGTCATGGCCTCGGTCGCCTTGGTGTTTGTTAGCGTGTGTTTGGTTCAGGATCAAAACAGGGATGGGTTGGGATGGTTCTTTTTTTCCATGTGTTTGGTTAGGAAGTGAGGGGGATGGTTTCGTCCACGCAAGGGAATATTCTCTGTATATGCTGTATCAAATGACTCCTCCAAAACGGCCGAACCTTTTGGCCCACTTTTTTCTAATCCTGTGTCCAACTCTAACCCTTCTCTCACCCATCCCTAATTATTCCCCTCCGCAGAGCTCACCTAGGCCGCCGCCGCCTGCCGGTGCTTTCGTTGCTTCGCCGCTGAGCTCCATCGCCATAGCCCCATGACTGAGCAGTGCTTACCTGAGCAGAGACCTCGTGCGCCGGCTTCCCTTGGACCACGAGGACGTCACACATGGGGCGGAACATCACCAGGAGCTTGAGGGCGCCGGAGCCGTCAAGGGCCGAGCACGCCGACGGTCACGGCCGCGCCGAGCTTGAGGGCGTCGGAGCTGTTGAGGGCCCTCGTTTCTTGAGCATGCTGACGACAGCTGTTGCGCCGATCTTGAAGGCGTCTGAGCTTTTGAGGGCCGAGCACGCCGCCAGCCACCGACGCGCCGAGCTTGATGGCGCCGGAGCCGTCGAGGTCCCTCGCTTCTTGAGCATGCCGACGGCCGCCGCAGTGTCGACGTCCTCGTGGTCCAAGGCAAGCCTTCACTCGTAGCTTCCTGAGCTGAGCTCGCCGACGGCCGCTGTTCCATCAGGTCCTTCGGCGCTGACAAGTGAAGGCTGCAGCAAGTCCGGCACTACCCACTACGACTGACTGCTTCTCCACGATGGAAATCCTTGTTAATTCCTTGATAACCGCACTAAGCTATTGTGGTTAACCATGCTAAACTAGACGCAGGCTCTCCAGTCCCTGAAGCCAAACAAAGACACAAAACTGGACCATTTGTTCCATCCGGTCCACATACGGTGGATGGTTCCATCTCAGTCCTAGTAAACCAGGAACCAAACACACGCTTAGTCTAGCTTGGTTTTATCTTAGGCGTCTCAAGCTAGTCTCTCTTGTGTTATCTGTTGTTTGCTTGGGACATCTGATGCTTGTAATCTGTTTTTCAGCATGCTATTGTGGCCGCTTCTGGCTTTGTTAATTCAAAGTTGGGCTTATGCCTTTTTTCTATATAAAAAAAAGCTTCATGATCTTTCGTGTTGTACAGGCCATGTATGTATTAGGGTGATTGTTGGAACGAGGATTAGCTCTAACATTTGTAGAGTAGTTACAGTAGTACTCATCTTTACTTATATCAGTTTTTCTCCTATACATAAAAATATGCAATGAAGATCACGCACATTTTACCGCGTGATGCATGCTAAAAAAATGTTGTGATGAAATATTTGCTTCATGCTGTATTCCTGTTATATGTGCATCAATCGACACGATCAAAGATTTCTAAAACGTAGCAAGAGATCAGACCCATCTGAGATCTGAAGACAGTTTCGATCTGTCGTCTGACTAAACCAGGCCGTCAGATCGTTTGGTGACCGTGCGCTAATTCGGATCGCTCGATCAGGATTCAGCCGTTCCACCTGAGCCCCATCATCCTTCGCGTCCGTGAGACGTAGAGGTCCCGCGGCTTGACGGCGCCGGGGATGTGGCCGATGAGTGTCATGAACGGCAGCTCCGACAGCGCGTCGCGGCGGCCGAGCGTGACGGTCATAGTGGTCTTGGAGGCCTTGTACCGGTGCAGCTTATGCTCCGGCCCAGCGCCCTTGACCAGCAGCCGCAGGTTCCGTGACACCACCATGGCGTGCCGCTGCGCCAGGTACCCTTGCTTCGCCTCCGGCACGTCGGTGATGTCGCCGATGGCGAACACATTCTTGAGCCTACTTACACGCAGGTGCTCGTCTACCGCCAGCCGGCCGTCGGCGTCCACATGGTCGCCGAGGAACGTGCCCCGCAGCCACCCGGACGCCACGGGCCGTCCCGTGCACACGAAGTGGCAGTCGCCGGTCACCGTCTCGCCAGCGGACGTCGTGAAGACTCGGCCGTGCTCTTCGTCCCTGTTGCTGGCTGCGGCGAGGTCGTCGACGTCGACGGTCTGGTCCAGCAGCACGGTGACGTTCTTGGAGCGGAGCCACTCGAGCGCCTTGGCCGATGCGCGGGTGCCCATGACCTTGAGCAGCCTCGGCCCGCCGTGGACGAGGGTGACGCGCTTGTCGGGGCTGTCCATGGCAATCTCAGCCGCGAGCTCGACGCCGATGGGCCCCCCTCCGATGATGAGGACGGAGCTCGCGGCGGCGATACGTTCCTTGTCGCGCTGGAACATCTCGAGCCGGTCGGAGCGCCTCTGGGGGCGCGTGCAGTTGCGGCCCGTGGCGATGACAAGGAAGTCGTAGCCGACGGTGCAGCCTATGGAGGTGAGAACGACGGAGTCGTCGACGCCGACCGCCGACGCCGTCACGACTTTGGCGTGGGTGAGGTAGTCCGAGTGCGGGATCACGGTGCGCTCCACCGCCGCCGGGTCCACCTTGGCGCGCATGTTCGCCCACGGGATCTCGAAGTACTCCTTCCTGCATCCATGGCGTATCATGATCACCAAATCAAGAACCGAACCAATGCTTTGCTATAATTGGCGCGCGTACGGGTCGATGAGGACGACGTCGGCGTGACCCTGGAGCGTCTTGGCAAGGAGGGCGCCGGCAATGCCGCCGCCAACGATGACGACGCGATCACCGCTGCACCGCAGCATGGCTGCGCGTGAACGGATTCCTGGCTGGTGCACCCAAAGAGGTTCCTGCGCATGTGAGGAATGAGCGACGCCGGTTGCACGTCCAGACGGCCGGCGGCAAACCTGACCGTGCGACCAGTCAGGAGATGGGCCCCACCTGTCAATGAGCTAACTACCAGGAACATTATTATTGCTAAAATAAGCTTAATTCCCGAAAATAGGAGCACTATTTTTTACTAGCCACAAGGCGCACATTGGAAGCCTGGTAAAGACGGGTCGTTGCCGCCAGGCGCCAGCCTTATCCTAAACTTCGAATCAGCACATGCATATTCGAATATTCACTCTGTTTTCGAATATTTGTTTTGGTCGAGACCTTCCATATGCATATTTCAGGATTCTAATTTTAACAGCGTGTATACTGGGGAATAAATTACCGAGTAAGTATTTATGACATAGAAATTTGTTACTGTACTAACACTAGAGTAGTAATAGTGGGGAGTAATAGGTCCAGGCCTCTAAATCGGTGTCCAGTAGCCCCCAACTGAGCCTACTTTGGGGGTGCCGGACATGTGTCCGGTCAACATTTATAGGCCGCCCACAGCGGCACTCCCCAAAGGCCCACCCCTCAAACACGACCAAATGGTCGAACACCTTGCGGGCGCACGAACCGTCACCGGCAAACCTAGCGGGCGCACGAACCGCATGCTGTGGTCGCCGCCGCACGAACAGCACAAATGATTTAAACTTCATTCAAACGAAATTTAACATTGAAATTAAACTTAACATTGAAATTTAAACCCTAATAGCCTAAACCCTAATCTTAACTCCGCCCTGGCCTGCGTCGTCGTCGTCCAGGGTCGACTGTCCTGCCAGGGAGGCATTCTGGCTCTCCTGGCTAGACGCGAGTGGACACGCCTCTCCTGCCGGAGCGCGCTCGCCGCCCGGCGCATGTCATCCCTGTCAGCCCTTGCAGTTGCCTCGCGCGCCCGGTTCAGCTCCTCGTGAACCGCCTGCTGGGCGGCCTCCAACGCGGCCGGATTCTCCCACTCCGCGGCCACGGCGTTGAGGTCCGCGTATGCCGCGCGCTTGGCGGCCATGAAGGCGCGGCAACGGGCGTCTCGCTCCGCGGTCTCGAGGGAGGTCTTCAGGATGGCGGCCTCGACGGCGTCGCCAACCGCCTCGTACCCTAGCCTGAACTGGTAGGCCGCCTGCTCGGAGCGCCAGGTGTCGAAGGAGTTGACGGCGACCACCTGGTCGGGCCACAGCAGCGGCGGCAGCTCCTGCTCCGGTGCCGGCTCCTGCTCCGGCGCCTGCTCCGGCTGCTCCTCTTCCACGTCGATGTCGTCGACGTTCGCCCAGTCGACGGGCTCCTCGTCGACGACAGGCTGGAGCGCTTGCTCCGGCGCCTGCTCGGGCTGCTCCTCCTGCCCAGAGGGTGAGCGCGGCGTGCTGCCTGGGTGATGGTGGACCAGGTGGTTTGGAGGCGGCGAGGCATGGTTCCTTTGTAGGCGGCGAGGCTCGGGGCGAGGTGGTTTGGAGGCGGCGAGGCTGCGGGCACGGCGGAGGAGTGTTGGTGTGGTGAGGCTGCGGGCACGGCGGAGTGTTATATAGGCGGGGAGGGGGCGGGAAACAGAGGGGCGGGAAGCGGTGGCGCTGGGCGGGAAGCGGCGGGTGGGTGAGCACGCGTCGCGTCGGAGTAATGTGGCGGCGACGCGATTCGGCCACGCCGACGCTTGGGATGGCGGGAACGCCTGGGCGCCGGCGTAATTGCGAGGTGTGCCGCAGATGCCTCGCCGTCCCGTCGCTTCGTCGCCTGCAGAAACGCGTCGCCATTAACGCGGGTGGAACGGCTTCCTGCATGGCGCAATTATAGCAGCTCCTCGCGCCCTATGTCTATGACAGGCGGGCCAACGCTGTCAGGGTGATGACCCTTGACGAAGATGAAAATGGCGCCAGAGATGCGTCAAAAGAATGTGGGTTAGGTTGAGACTCCAAGTGCAGAGTGTATAGTAAGGGAAAAAGACTATTTTCCCCACGAGGGTGACTCGAGGGTTTAATATCGAACTCTCGGGGAAATGAACCAAAAGTTGTTGTCTCCTTATCCTTCTTTATGAAACCTACAAAACAAAGTAAATTGTTTGTGCCCTCAACCTCACCAAGTGGTTGTCAAGCACAAGGTGTAAGTAAAAGATATAAAGATAACAAATGCAAAACTTAAATAAATATGCAATGATGGTAACTAAAAGTGCAAGGATGGTATAAATGATAATGGATGATGTTTTTGTGTTTTGTATGGTGTTTGCAAGATGTAAAAGTGTTTTTGTATTTTCGGATTTTTAAATGGCAGAAAATGTAAAGTGCTTATAAAGTGTTGTAAAGGTGTTTCTTATAATTAAAAATGGACTGGGGTTCATGGTTTCACAAATGCACTCTCTCTTTTATATAGTGGTAGATAATGGTGCATAGGAATTGACATATGAGATTGCAACAAGACAAGTTATTAATAATATGGGCATCACATCCTAACATAGAGATCTTTTGGTTATTAATCTCTCTTATACTCCATCAAGATGCGAACTAAATCATAACACCTCAGTAATTACAGAGTATAGCTTTAAGTTAAATGACATGAAGTTTAAATAAGAACATGCTAGATCTAGTCATGGTGATAGTGGCAGTGTCACCCACGTATCCCCGGTAGCATGGTATTTCCTTTATCCCTAGTGAGGCAACAAAGTAAGGTAAAAACCAAATTGGATCACGGTATTGCTGTCAACTTACCACAAAACCACCCCCCGTTACTCCAACTAATGCACACGTTCCCCCTCACACGCCCTCATACACATGTTGGATCAAAACACATAGATAATAACGGGGTACATAATATGCATCTACTTTTATAACAAAGACATAATAATTGCAATTATCATAACATATATCAACTTAAGAGATCCACCACAAAGGTATTACATATATGACCATAATCATGTTCAGCAGCTCATATGACAATAATTAGTGAAGCTCAAGAGAGAGGAGAGATACATAAGTTACTTCCACAAACCCATAGTTCAGGGGTGGACTACTCCCTCTTCATCATGGAGACGGTGGAGAAGTCGTTGGAGAAGGTGGAGACCATACCGGCAGTGCCCCGCCGGAGTTTTCCCCCTCCAATCTGCAGCTCCAGGTCTCTGTTTCGTGGTTTCTGTGTTTCTGCGGCGCTCCTCCCGAAAGGCGTCGGGGGACTATTTTTATAGTCGTTTTTAGGTCAAGACGAAGTCAGGGAGACGAAGATCGACGACATAGGAGGCTCGAGGGCCCAGATGGGGTGCTCCACGCGGCCAAGGAATCTGACCGCGTGGGCCCACCTCTTTTGCCCATCGACCTTCCACTTTTGCTCTTCCTTCGCTTCTAAGCCTTGTTCCTTCCAAAAAATGATCCCCGTGGAATATTAGGTCATTTGGACGTCGTTTGGTCCCTGAAACATCAAAATATAGAAAAAGGGATTTTCTGACAGTGCAGGGTTAATTCCAAATAAATAGGGAAAGTGTGAAATATTCCCAAAATCATTATAAAACATTGATATAACCCTTATATGATGCAAATATGAATGGAATATGAGTAATACAATGTAAAGTTCATATATGCATTTTACATGCATCAACATCCCCAAGCTTAACCTATACTCGTCCTTGAGTATGAAGGTGATAAAACTAAACATGGACTTGGCATTTTATTACTTAGCAGAGGATATCAAAGATGATTGCTACATAGAGTCAAATGATTCATTCTTTAATAAAGAGTAGCAACATACAAGACATATTGTCAAGAGATATTAAATATTCAAGGTAAAGATGTTCAATGATAATTCACAAAGTGTAACATGAAAGAAAAGTTCTATGGACCAAATGAATGCATAAATGAAAAGTATAAGATATCCTAAGTTGGTCATAGTGTATTTTTATAGAAATCTGAATATAAAAGGTGGACACTTTGGAAAGATAGATAAATAAGTAGAGGAATAACATGCAAGAGTATTATCTAGCTTCCAAATGCTTCAACTTAAGCTAATGTTTGCCATGTAGTGCCCATTGGTGTGAAGTTCTCATTACCCCTATCATAGCATATTTAGTCATTAATAGTTGAAAGTGAAAGCAAATATGAGTTATGTGCTTGACAAAGTATGGGTTAAAAGCCTCATGCCCCTTGAAAACAAAAGCCTCTCCGACTGGCTACTAAACTTGGGCCACAAAGCAAGTGAAGGTTACAGTCATCGTGAATAAAAGTGGCGTTACAGAGAGTATCACCCCGGGTACCCTTTACCCCAGGACATGGAAATGGGCACATGTCCAAATGACAAAGCAAGCAAACAGTGGACATCTCTACATCTCTTTCTTTACTCATGTTTTTTTCTTGTAAATGTTTTTTCTGTTGTGAGATGTGTCATAGATTCCTCCACTATGGTTATGTTGCAAATTTCCACCATGAACCACATAGCTTAGGTTAGCCTCCAGGTGTCTCTCTAGTCATTAATACCACTCGCCCGAACTTACTAAGTTTCCATCTTCATTTCACGCAATGTTAGGCATCCATTAACAAAAGAACATGATATCAACTTTCATAAAGAATAAAGTGCAGTGTTGAAAACTTGCCACGTGTCAGCACGTATGAGCTAGCTCCCAACCAAAGACCTTTGTCAAGCCCAAAACATCATAATCTTAATCACAATGGATCATGTTTATTAAGTGCATAAAAAGTAATGTGTGCATCAAGTTCGTGAGATCTTTTAAACCAACTTAACCCATGACAATCCAAATAACATAAGCATCTTAATTTGGAAGCATAGATAAAACAATATAACATGGTAAACATACTTGGAATAGCATATTAGCTAATAGGTAGATATGGTGGACTCACTGGAAAAACTTGGTTGAAGGTGGTTGAAAACAAGCTTTTTACTTGTTGGAGTTTTTGGGCTAGCAAGAGGGAGAAAGTTGACCATCTAAATGCATGCATAAGTGTCCATAGAGCTAACCATTTCATGTTAAACAAAGTAAAGCATCATTCAGCATATAAAACATGAATAAGAAATAACTCTAGACAAGTGATACGTCTCAAACGTATCTATAATTTCTTATGTTCCATGCTTATATTATACCCATTGCTACATGTTTTATATACACTTTATATGGTTTTTATGCATTTTCTGGAACTAACATATTAACAAGATGCCACAGTGCCAGTTCCCTGTTTTCTGTTGTTTTTGGTTTCAGAAAACCTGTTAAGGAAATATTCTCAGAATTGGACGAAACAAAAGCCAAAAGCCATAACATCGAATACGAGAAGGAGTGGGGCCGAGGGGCGCCCACACCATAGGCTGGCGTCCCCCCCCTTGCCGCGCGAGCACGAGGTGTGGGGCCCTCGGGCCTCCACCGTCTTCGCCCTTTCGCCTACAAATACCCCCCGACGTGAAAATCTAAACAACCCGAACACTTTTCCAGAAACCCTTACGGAGCCGCCGCCGTCGTCGACCCTAGTTCGGGAGGGTTCAGAACCTCTTCCCGGCACCCTGCCGGAGAGGAGAATCATCACCAGAGGGCTCTACATCACCATGCCCGCCTCCGGACTGATGCGTGAGTAGTTCATCCTTGGACTACGGGTCCATAGCAGTAGCTAGATGGTTGTCTTCTCCTTTTGTGCCATCATGTTTAGATCTTGTGAGCTGCCTATCATGATCAAGATCATCTTTATGTAATGCTACATGTTGTGTTTGCTGGGATCCGATGGATATTGAATATTATGTCATTTGCTTCATAATATATCATGTTGTGTGTTGTTTATGATCTTGCATGCTCTCCGTTGCTAGTAGATGCTCTGGCCAAGTAGATGCTTGTGACTCCAAGAGGGGGTATTTATGCTCGATAGTGGGTTCATGTCTCTATTTAATCTGGGGGAGTGACAGCAACCTCTAAGATTGTAGATGTACTGTTGCTACTAGGGATAAAACAGTAGTGCTTTGTCTAAGGATAATTGTATTACTTACATTACACACTTTGCCTAATGCAATAATCTGTTGCTTGCAACTTAATACTGAAAGGGGTGCGGACGCTAACCGGAAGGTGGATTATTAGTCATAGATGCGGTTGGAACGGTCTATGTATATTGTTGTAATGCCCAAATGAATCTCACACTAGACATCATGACTATAGTATATGCATCATTATGCAGTTCTTCATTCTGTCAATTGCCCAGCTGTAATTTGATTACCCGCATGTATGCTATTATTATTTATGGAGAGACACCACTAGTGAACTGTGGACCCCGGTCCTTTTCTTTAAACTGATAATACAACCAACTGCAAACTGTTCTTTCATTCTCTGCAAACATCATTTTCCACACCATACGTTTAATCCTTTGTTACAGCAAGCCGGTGAGATTGACAACCTCACTGTTGAGTTGGAGCAAAGTTTCCTGATTGTGTTGTGCAGATTCCACCTCCCTTCAACGCCACTTTTCCGTTGCTGGGGAGACCTTCATCGTGTTCTTCATCTCCTACTGGTTCGATAACCTTGGTTTCATAACTAAGGGAAACTTGCTACTACGCTCATCACACCTTCCTCTTGGGGTTTTCCAACTCCTCACACACGTGAGCATCAACAAGAAACTTGCATATTAATATTCATTAACAAAGCACATGAATCATGCAACTATATGTATCTTTTTAAATCAACTCAAACATCCTCTTCCCAATATTTTTTTAGCATCCAACTTAATTCAACCCAAACTTCCAGTAGCTCTCTCATAACATAAATTAAAAGTGGTGGTCTCAAACAAAAACCAAACCGAAATAACAAAAAGAACAAAAACGCTCCAAGTTTATGCGATAAAGTGCAATGAACGAAAAACAGAAGTTAGACGTGTGCAAACCGAGAGTATGTAGGTTCAGTGGGGTTGTCTTCACATCCTCAATCTTATGGTCTTCACTATATAGCTCTTGGTGCATCTCCTCTAATCCATGTGAAAAAACTTCAAAACACTGTTTCTCCCGTTTCTTTTCCGTGGGGTGACATTAGTAGGCACAAAACAATAGAATTGCTTGCTGTATGAAATCCTTAGACAAACATAAGAAACATGTCCAGAAAGTGTATAATGTTGTATTCCTTCTAATAAGCTCAATTGGATTCAAGTTAAAAGCTTAAAGAATGCATAAAACAAAATGGGACATAATATGTCCAGAAAAACAGCAGCAACAAAACACATTTTTTTACCCCACTTAAATTTGTCGAAAAAATCTGAAACAGTTCATGCTTACAGAGGGCAAAAGGTTGCAACTACATTTCAAATTTCAGCTCATTCAGAGTTACAGAATAGGAATGAAAAATCAAACCGTGCACAGATTCGTGCTGGAATAAAATCTCCGAATGGAAAAAGCAACTTTCAAAGCCCAAATGGGTAAAACTTGGCACTTTATGAAAAATTCCAGAAGCTAAACTAAAAACAAAGTCTCTTGGTACAGCAAGAGGACTCAAAGAAAATATCAAATAAAAAACAACCGGGTTGCCTCCCGTAAAGCGCTTTCTTTATAGCTATTTAGCTAGGCTTTCTTACTTGATATTTATAGTGGACGAAACTCATGAGGGAGCTTGAACTTTGGTGTGTCCCTCTTCCTTGGAAAGTGCTCCATTCACTTCTTCTGTGGGAACTGAAACTTCACGTTCCCCTCCTTTGAATCAATGATAGCACCTGTAGGACTAGAGGTTTTATTCCCCATGTCCATTATTATAAAGTCAACAGGCACAAAAGTCATGTGTAACTCTACCATAACATCACTTACTTTTCCTAAAGCATATTTAATGGAATCATCAGCAAGTGAAAGTTCAATAGAGCATTTTTCAAGATTCTTTATTTCAAGTACTTCATATAGTTCCTTAGACATGACAGAGACACTAGATCATAGATCTAATATGGCATGGTGTGTCTCTTTTCCAATTGTTACTAATACCTTGGGGACCCAAATATCCCCAAGCTTAGGTGGTGTCATGGCTTCTTTATTATACCTATTAATTTTCTCATTTAAAACATGGCTAGCAATAAAAGAACCAAAACCAGCTTGGTTAATATTAATAGAAGGATCACTAGCAATTTTTTGTAAAATAGACATAAGCTCATGCAAGCTACAACTCTCTAAGTTAAGTAGTGGTTCCTTGACTTCACTAAGCATCTTAACTTCTTCTCTCACAAGAGGATCATCACTTTTTTTTTTGATTAGCTTCATTCAAACTATTAAGATAAGACATAAATGGCAACAAGTATTCAGGATATTGTAACAACTCATTAAAAGTTTCTTCCAAAGTAGCTGGAACATTTTCAGCAATATTAATAGAACTCACTCCAACCACGGGTGGTGCTTGTGGTTTTCCTGCAGACATACTCAATAAAGTGGCTTGATTATCAGCTAGTTTTGAAAGGGCTTTATCTAGTCCTTCAGCTTGTAGTTGTAAACCTTTAATATCAGAACTAATGGAGGTGACAGCTTTAATCAACTCTTGTATCATGGTATTATGACTAGCAACTTGTTCCATAAGAATTTTATTAGCATCAAAACTATCATTACTTGAAGGCATAGGTTTACACTTATTATCATTACTACCAGGATATGGAACAAAAGGACGGGTTTTTGGAACATATGGAGGTTTACTATAAGAATTATAGTTGTTGTTACCAAACCCACTATTACCATATCTAACAAAGTTAACATCAACATTTTCAGGATTATTACTCACTAGTTCTTGCAAAGGAACATTCTCAATATTTTGTTTATTAATAAAAGCAAGAATAGTATCCATTTTAGATGACAAGTCACTACTTTCTTCTATGGAGTTTACTTTCTTAGGGGGATTAGGTGCTCTTTCAGTGTTCCATTGACTATAGTTTTGCAATATACTCTCTAAGATGTTCTTAGCTTCTACTATAGTTTTACTCATAAAAGCCCCTCCAGCAGCAGAATCAAGGATGTTTCTAGACATGTAATTTAGACCATTGTAAAAAGAGTGTAATATGGTACATTCGTTAACCCCATGTGATGGACAAGTTCTAAGCATAAGTTTTATCCTATCCCAAGCCATAGCAACATGTCCATTTTCATTTTGCCTAAAAGAAAGGATATTGTTTCTATTTTCTAAAATTTTAGCAGGTGGATAATACTTCTTAATGAAAGCTTCTTTTAAATCATCCCAAGTATTAATACTATCAGTAGGTGATATGTCTCAAACGTATCTATAATTTCTTATTTTCCATGCTTATATTATACCAATTGCTACATGTTTTATATACACTTTATATCATTTTTATGCATTTTCTGGGACTAACCTATTAACAAGATGCCACGGTGCCAGTTCCCTGTTTTCTGCTG
Source organism: Poa annua (assembly GCA_026929855.1). Taxonomy (NCBI): domain Eukaryota; kingdom Viridiplantae; phylum Streptophyta; class Magnoliopsida; order Poales; family Poaceae; genus Poa; species Poa annua. Next base: position 46,905,614 of record CM049434.1, read on the forward strand.
TTTTTGGTTTCAGAAAAGTTGTTCTGGAAATATTCTCGGAATTGGACGAAACAAAAGGCAAAGTTCCTATTTTTCCCGACACGACACGGAGTCCGAAGGAGAGACGAAGGGGGCCGAGGAGGCAGCAACACCATGTGGTGGCGCGGGTCCCCCTCTGGCCGCGCCACCATGTGGTGTGGGCCCCTCGGGCGCCCACCGACGTCGCCCTTTCGCCCATATAATGCCCCCGACGTGAAAACCCTAAATCAATGAGCCTTTTCCCTAGAAGAGTTTCGCTGCGCCGCCGCCATCGAAGACAAGTTTCGGGGGACAAAAGTCTCTGTTCCGGCACCCTGCCGGGACGGGGAATTGCCCCCGGAAGCCATCTCCATCGACTACACCGCCATCTTCATCGCCGCTGCTGACTCCCATGATGAGGAGGGAGTAGTTCTCCCCCGGGGCTGAGGGCTCTACCGGTAGCTATGTGGTTTATCTCTCTCTCCCATGGTGTGATCTTTATGTGATCATGAGCTTTGTAATCTAGTTGAATAATTAGATGTTACTCTTTATCTATTATACACTCTAGAGGTTACTTTAATATGAACTCCGGAGTTACTCTCCACGGTGTGAAGGTGACAGTGTGCGCACCGTGTGTGACTCCTTTATGACGTTGTGATGTTTGTTTACTCAGACTCTAGGGTGTGCTTTTATAGCCCTACGCAATGAATGGTGTTTATCATCCAACAAGAGAGTGTTTGAGAGTAGTATTTATTATTCAACTATGAGGTCATTGTTGAGAGTTTCCACTAGTGAAAGTATGATCCCTAGGCCTTGTTTCTAAGCATTGAAACACCGTTTACAACCTGTTCTGCTACATGTTTGCTTGCTGCCATTTTTATTTCAGGTTGCAATTACTACTTATAATCATCCATATTACTTGTATTTCACTACCTCTTCGCCGAACTAGTGCACCTATACATCTGACAAGTATATTGGGTGTGTTGGGGACACAAGAGACTTCTTTTATCTTAATTGCAGGGTTGCTTGAGAGGGATATCTTTGACCTCTACCTCCCTGAGTTCGATAAACCTTGGGTGATTCACTTAAGGGAAACTTGCTACTGTCCTACAAACCTCTGCTCTTGGAGGCCCAACACTGTCTACGAGAATAGAAGCATGTGTAGACATCAAGCTATTTTCTGGCGCTGTTACCGGGGAGGTAAGCGTTGGAAGGTATCTCCTTTAGATTCTGCAATTTTATCATTTTGTTTCTTGTTTTTATTACACTAGTTAGGCTAAATGGAAAACAACAAAAAAATTAGAGATCTTTTGGTTATTAATCTCTCTTATACTCCACCAAGATGAAAACTAAATCATAACACCTCAGTAATTAAGATAAATAGAGTATAGCTTTAAGTCCAATGATGTGGTGACCCAGCATACCACTGCATGATGTAGTATGCTATAGTCGTTGACATAGCACCAATGGATCACCGTCGACCAGTGTTACATCATCAGAGTGGTACAACAGAAACATCGCAGGTACAAGGCATGACTATAGAGTACAAACAAAAGATCCAGAACAACAGATCTTTAGAACCTCCTCGATACAATGAGGAAAGGCCCTAATAAAAGAAAATCAAATGGAAAATCTCGGAGAACTAACCTATACTAAGCCTACTGCTAATACTGCTAGGCTTGCGACTGTTACCATAACATCGCCTAAAGAAATAGGTTCTACTGACTAGGGATTTGCCCCCTACTATACTACGCCTTCACTTGTCCTCCATCTTCTCTGGATTGCTTCAACTCGTTGTAGTTGCCTTCTGTGGTATCTTGAGTTTATCCTCCCACGGAGTCTTCATAGCCTAGAGTGTTGCCTTCTCGGGTTCTTCATGTCTAAGCAGGGGTTTAAGAGGCAAGGGTGAGTAACAGCGTTACCCAGCAAGTTCATTATGTAAGGTGGGAAGTTTGATGCATAAATATAGCCACAGACAAAGGATTGTCATAGGCTGGTGCAAGTTTTCGAAAGCATTTCTTCAAAAGGTTGCTTTTATTCTAAAGAACTATGTCCGTCAGGAGTCACATGTGCTAGGGCTTTGAGGAGCCTCCTTTCCTGCTGCGTTCGTCGTTCCTTCCTGGAACGTGGAGTAACATGTCACATTTATACACTCTGCAGAGGTGCGCTGCTTTACCCATAAGTGACCAAAGCCTTATTGTACAACCGGGCGAATCTTTCCCATCCACACTCTCTTTGGTGTGGGGCCCAGCCGTTGATCCAAGCCAATCACTGCGCCTTTCCACCATCCCCGCACACCCCCCATTACTTTCAATTGCAGGTGGCGGGAAAGCCCAACTTCCAACATGCTAACCATTTGGAACTCGTCTCAAACTGGTTCTGAAGCCAACCTTCATAGATGCAAGAAGCCACAACCCGAGGGTGAGGTTATTATCCTGGCCACCTCAAGCTCAGCGGATTTACACACCGCCCGGCTTTGATTTAGCCATCCGTTGGTGTACGAGAGGAAAAGGGTACAACTGACTTCTCCGTCCCATTCCAAATCTTATGGTTGCGCGTTATATACGGCGCAAGAATCACTGGCGACATTTGTTGTTAATGAAAGGAATATGCCCGAGAGGCAATAATAAAGTGATTATTATCTTATTCCATGTTTATGATAAATGTTTATTTCTCATGCTAGAATTGTATTAATCGTAAACGTTAATACATGTGTGACTAATGAACAAATTAGAGTTCCTAGTAACGCCTCTCGTTTAACTAGCTCGTTGATTAACTGATGATCAAAGTTTCTTGATCATGAACATTGGATATTGTTAATAATGGGATCACGTCATTAGGAGAATGATATGATGAACACACACCCAAATCAAGTATAGCAATACGATCAAGTCATTAAGTTTACATTGTTGTACTGAGCATACGAAGTAATCCTAATCCTTAGACCATGAGATCATGTCAATCACTAACACCGGAAGAATGCTTTGATGACATCAAACGTCACACCGTAACAAGGTGAATATAAAGGTGGCGTTGGGTATTCCGAAAGTATTAGTTGAGGCTCATGGATCAAGAAGTGGGATTTGTCCATCCAGATGACGGAGAGATATACTCTGGGCCCTCTCGGTGATATCACATCGACACCGCTTGCAAGCACGTGACTAGGTCACAAGGATGTCATATCACAGGACGAGTAAAGAGTACTTGTCGGGAAAGAGATCGAACTAGGTATAGATGATACCAATGATCGGATCTCGGACAAGTAAAATATCGCGAGACAAAAGGAATTGGTTATGACGTTTTTGGTTCACACGATCACAAGATTCATCGTCGAATATGTAGGAGTCATTACGGATCTCCAGATCCCGCTGTTGACTATTGATCGGAGAGGTGTCTCGATCATGTCTACATTATTCACGAACCGTAGGGTGACACACTTAAGGTTTGTCGACGCTTTTGGGTAGACACGGAATTTCGGAGAAAAGTTTGGACAGCACCGAAATTGTTTCGCGTAATATTGAAATAGTTCAAGGGGTTAATTGTCAATGGTTGCCAATGGTTGTTAATAGAATTAACAAATGAACCAAGGGGTTAAGTGTTAATGTTTGTTAATAGAATTAACAAATATTAAAAAGAAATTAAATTGTTTTATTTAATAAAGAAAAACGCTTGGGATTTTGAGTGGAAATTGATGAGAGAATGAGTGGGTTGAGTGGAGACTCCACTCACATGATGAGGGGAGAGGTGGGGGCACCCCAAATTCGTGGCTCCCTCCCCCTCCTATATAAAGAGGGGTGTGAGCTCCCTCTCCCCACACACTTGTCTCTCGCTCCCTCTTCCCGCTGCTCCACCTTCCAGCTATCCGCTTGGCGAAGCCATGGCCGTTTAGTTCTCCACCACACCACGCCGTCGTGATGTTGGAGTTCCTTGGTGGTTCTACTACTTCCGCTGCCCCGCTGGATCGAGGGAACGGAGGTCGTCATCAAACCGTACGTGTGACCGAGTACGGAGGCGCTGCCCGTTGCAGCGCACATCTTCACGATCTTGAGATTGGCGAGTGAACGACTACATCATCCACAAGAATTATTCTCGAAACGCTTACGGTCTTCAAGGGTGAGTTTCTCTTGGAATATGTTCCACTCGTTACGAGAATCTCCTAGATTAGATCTTGGCTTGTTGGTTTGTTGTCACCGTAGGAAATTTTTTGTTTTCTATGCTACGAACCCTTCAGTGGTATCAGAGCCAACTCTATGCGTAGATGTTTTTGTACGGGTAGAACACATATGTGTATGTGGGCGTTGATGATCATGTTATTGCTTCCTTTGTATATTTTGTATCTTAGTGGCATAGTGGGATGAAGCGGCCCGGACTAACCTTACATGTCCACGCACATGAGACTTGTTCCACGACTGACATGCAACTTGTTTTGCATAAGTGGCTTTGCGGGTGTCTGTCTCTCTCACTATAGTTAAGATATAAAATAGAACGGGTTGTTAATAATTGTTTCATCACCGTTGTAGTTTCATGTTCGTAGGTAAGAACGGTTCTATCTTCGAAAGCCCTAAGCCACGTGAAATATGCAAAAATAAATTAGAGGACGTCTAACTTCTTTTTGCAGGGCATGTGATGTGATATGGTCAAAGTTACAAATTTGATGTATGAGATGATACCTTTTGTAAATTATGACAAACCGGCAGGAGCCAAATGGTTGTCTTTTAATTTTATGGCCTGCGTGCTAAATATCATATCGATATGATATGTTGTAAATTTGGAAGACAATCAAGAAGGAGGCGCCATGGACCTTGGTGCCATGCCGGTGGAATGATGAAGATCATGCCAAGATGCACAAGATGGAGATCAAGTGCAAGAAGGACCATATCATATCACATTATCCGTGCATGTGATGTTAATCCTTTTATGCATCTTATTTTGCTTAGATCTTTGCTTGGATCACGACGGTAGCATTATAATATGATCCCTCTCACAATTAATATCAAGATAATAATGTGTTCTTCCTTAGTATGCACCTTTAAGAAAGTTCGTCGTTTCGAAGCACCACGTGATGATCTGGTGTGATAGACTCAACGTTCGCATACAACGGGTGTAAGCCAGATTTACACACGCAAATACTACGGTTCTACTTGGCGAGCCTAGCATGTACAGACATGGTCTCGGAACACGTAACCGAAAGGTAAAGCATGAGTCATATGGATGATATGATGAACATGATGATGTTCGCCTTTGCAGCTGCACCATCTCTCGTGATGATCGGTTATTGGTGTAGTGAATTTGGTTCGCATAATCACTAAAACGACTAGAGGGATGTTGTTTTTGAGTGGGAGTTGACATAATAATTTAGAATAACTCCATTTATCTATCATAAACATAGTCTAAAATATCTTTGCATTAATATTTGTAGTATTGGCATCCATAGTCCACTACGCACTAGGCTTGTTAGTTGAGATCAAAATTGTTTAAAATCTGATAGTTACTCTATGGACTGGTACCATATTGTAAGAAAGTAATTATGTCTAGAGAAGTTTTAAAGTCCTATTGCAAACTTCCGGTAACTCTAAAATTGCTCCATGTGATTTGGAATCTAAAATGAGCAACAATTCTATGTAGTGTCTAAATTCATTCTTGTCTCCATGAAACTCACATTTTGAATTTGTTTGAAAATCGAGGAGATCTATGGAGTTGAAAAGGTGTTTTCAGAAATAAATAAGGTATGAGATATATTTGATATCTAGGACCTTGTTTTTGTTACAAGTTTGAATTAAATTCAGTGGGAGTACATGAGCTCATATTGTATGAGTATGTACCGCAAGATAGAAGATGCTAGGCATCTCGATATCCAAATTAGTTTGGCACTGATTAATATCCAATCTAATTGAGCCTTGGTAGCTTCATCATGATAGGGTTCATGATGGGATGGATAAAAAGTGTAAGTGAATTTGTTCATTGCATTAAAAGACTACTAATAGTGAAATACAGAAGAATATTTTTTCATATGATGATCAATTTCAACATATAACTCCAAAGGGTGCTAGTACTTGACTATTCACGCCTAGGATTTTGATCCAAATTTGATTGGCACAGATGTTGATGTTGAATGATTCTTCTGCATAGAGAGGAAAACCCGAAAGAGGAACTGCAAAAGTATTTGGCAGAAAAGAAAAGACTAAAAAGTCTAGTTCATGTGTATATGGCTGATATACATATTATAGATATTTTTCTTATTAGTCACATATTGTAATTCTTGAGTATTTGTACTAGATTGGTTGGTATGAACTCTCATACAACTCACTACAAGAATACAATGTCTTGAGTGACTTACAAGGAATCTGCTAACAATACGCAATGAGAATATATATGATAATTTGTTATTGTGTTCGTTGTTGGTATTATACCTAGCCCATGAGATTTACTCTAAGAACTTAATAAATTTGTTATTTTGTTCCGGTCTAAATAAAACAACTGGTTGTTCAAATTTTGACCAAGATACATAGAATATGGATAAGTTGTTATAAATCTTGTTGGTAAAACATATATAAACGCCGCAAGGCTAATGATTTGAATCCCACTTGATTGTGGAACCGCCGTGTAATTCATATTAGAAAGAAATGCATGAAGAAACTCCATACAGTTGGATTTCGGAGTCATTTGATTTTGAATCATTTTGACGCTCGCAAAACTCTCTAAAAGGAAAATGATTTGAACTCTGTTCGAGAAGCCTAAAATTGAACGAACGGTTGAACATGTTGGAAATCATACATAAATGATGTATGTGATCCATTAAAGTGTAGCCGTGAGCGGTAGATTCATCTACTTCGTCGATGAGTTGAATAGATATATTCAGATATTCCTATTTGATGAGAAAGAAGTCTGAGACTTTTGAATATGTTCAAATAATTTCAACATGATGTAGAAAATCATTGTAACAATAATATATATGATGAGTTCATAGAAGGGATTATTTGAGTTACAAGTTTAGCACAAAACATCTGAGTGTTGCAGGACTGATTCCGCAACTTATGCCTCCCGAAACACCATAGGAGTGTGGAATGTTTGAGAGACATAATCAGACCGTGTTTTGACATGGGAAGATCAACGATGTAAATTGAAATTGCCATTATATTTTTTGGGATCTATGCTTTAGAGACTACCGCTTTTACACTTAAAAGAGTACCATCATATATGATCCATTGAATTGACAACCATATGAGATATGGGACGGGAAGTTACCCAAATGGTCTTTTCTACAATATTGGTATGTAGATGAGTTTACAACCAAAATGGATAAATATCTTTGTAGGTTATCCCAAGGAAGAATTGGGTATTCTTTCCACTATAAAGCCAAAGTCAAAGTGTTGTTGTTACAAAGAATGACTTATTTCCGAGAAGGATGTGCTCGTGAAAGTTTTGAGTGGGAGGACAATAGAATTCGATAAGTAAGATGAGCAGAGTGGCGCAACACCAGAATTTGTTCTGCAAGCGGCCATGGCGCCCATGACACCCGCAACTACAAGTTGTTGTAGCTCCGGAGATTGATTTTCATATTGAACCTCACTAGTCGGGTATGATTTCGTAATCGAATAATAAGGATTTGAGAACGAAGTATTATTGTAGGACAATAATTAACCGACTGTATACAAGGAAGCGATGATGGGCCCTTAACTCCGTTAAAAATGGCTGAACGCCATAAAATCCAAGATAGTATCCATATACGAAATCAAGCTTAGAACTTGGTGAAACGTAAATGAGTCTATAAACAGAAGTGGATGTCACATCCATAAAAGGCTAGAGTTGTCAAAAGTTGTTTACGACAAAGTTCAAGAAGTTGACTACGATAAGATTTGGATCTTCCGTAGCGAAACCTTAAGTCTGTACGGATTATTACAGCAATCGATGCATATGAGTTATGTCGGGTAACAAAGTTGTGTTCCTTAGTTGGAATGCTAACCAAGGACGTATAACTGATACATCTGAGAAAGTTGTTGGTCCCGAGGTAGCTAAGAAATGGTATACAAACTTCCAAGATAGAAGTATGCATCACGGAGACGAAATCTTCATTGAATGAAATAGTCAAATAAGTTTTGATTTCATTATGAATAATGAAGATGCTTGCTTTTGCAAGAAATTAAGTGGGAGCGCTAAGACATATTCATGATACTTTATGTGAATGACATATTGTTGACTGAAAGGTCATGTATCTTTACTTGACATAATTAAAAGTTTCACTGAAAATAGTTTTTCACTGAAAGGACTAAGACACAAAACCATATTAGGCATCTAAGATTCATAGAGATGAATTGATGCGCTTAACAGGTTAGGTCAAAGTACATAAAAGAGATATCAAATTAGTTTGATATGGAAACATCAAGAAGTGTTCTGGTTGCATGGCGTGTTAACAAGACTTGAGTGTGTTAGACACTTGATGAATAAAATAAAATGAGCGATTTTTGATCAATCATGAACACCATGATATGTACACAAACATATATTCTATGTTGTAATATAGTCATGAGCATTTACCAGAGTGATTCATGTGATGATCACTGGACAACAGTAAAATATTCTCGGGTGCTTTGGAAGAACGAAGAATATATTTTGGATACCTTAGTGGCAAACATATTGTTGTAATGTGTTACACTGACAGGAGTTGTGTCACATATCCAAATAAATTAATTTTTGATCTCAATTAGGCTATATGTGTGTTCAATGATAGTGGCACAATAGAATGGAAGGAAGTTCCATGTTGGTTTGGATGAGTTCCAAAAGTTCAACGTTATGACGGATTCTACAAATGAGGATATGTGTATTGTTGTTGTGACAAACGACATACTACAACCTAAGGCTGAATATATCATTGTAGCAAACGATAGCTGAGTATATCGTTGTTTTAAGCAACGAAGTTTAAGTCAAGAAGTTCTTACAGACTTGGTGTAGTTCCATGTGTGTCAGATCTATGAAGCTATATTGTTTTGACAGTATTAGCAACCTGATTCAGACCAATGAACTAAGGTTCCACCATGCGACCAAAGCTATACAAAGCCATGCCTAAACTCATTTGAAATGAGTAATGCGTAGAGACGCAAGTGATATGCAAAGTACATACGGACCTGAATCGTTCAAGGCCCGTTGACTTAAAACCTCTTCCACGAGCGAAACATGATCATCACTAGAAGGCCACTGGTGTTGGATCTTTACAAGTGTTAACAAGATTATTGACTCTAGTGCAAGTGGGAGACTGAAAGGAATATGCCCGAGAGGCAATAATAAAGTGATTATTATCTTATTCCATGTTTATGATAAATGTTTATTTCTCATGCTAGAATTGTATTAATCGGAAACGTTAATACATGTGTGACTAATGAACAAATTAGAGTTCCTAGTAACGCCTCTTGTTTAACTAGCTCGATGATTAACTGATGATCAAAGTTTCCTGATCATGAACATTGGATGTTGTTAATAACGTGATCACGTCATTAGGAGAATGATATGATGAAAACACACCCAAATTAAGTATAGCAATACGATCAAGTCATTAAGTTTACATTGTTGTACTGAGCATACGAAGTAACCCTAATCCTTAGACCATGAGATCATGTCAATCACTAACACCGGAAGAATGCTTTGATGACATCAAACGTCACACCGTAACAGGGTGACTATAAAGGTGGCGTTGGGTATTCCGAAAGTATTAGTTGAGGCTCATGGATCAAGAAGTGGGATTTGTCCATCCAGATGACGGAGAGATATACTCTGGGCCCTCTCGGTGATATCACATCGACACCGCTTGCAAGCACGTGACTAGGTCACAAGGATGTCATATCACAGAACGAGTAAAGAGTACTTGTCGGGAACGAGATCGAACTAGGTATAGATGATACCAATGATCGGATCTCGGACAAGTAAAATATCGCGAGACAAAAGGAATTGGTTATGACGTTTTTGGTTCACACGATCACAAGATTCATCGTCGAATATGTAGGAGTCATTACGGATCTCCAGATCCCGCTGTTGACTATTGATCGGAGAGGTGTCTCGATCATGTCTACATTATTCACGAACCGTAGGGTGACACACTTAAGGTTTGTCGACGCTTTTGGGTAGACACGGAATTTCGGAGAAAAGTTTGGACAACACCGAAATTGTTTCGGATAATATTGAAATAGTTCAAGGGGTTAATTGTCAATGGTTGCCAATGGTTGTTAATAGAATCAACAAATGAACTAAGGGGTTACGTGTTAATGTTTGTTAATAGAATTAACAAATATTAAAAAGAAATGAATTTTTTATTTAATAAAGAAAAACCCTTGGAATTTTGAGTGGAAATTGATGAGAGAATGAGTGGGTTGAATGGAGAATCCACTCACATGATGAGGGGAGAGGTGGGGGCACCCCAAATTCGTGGCTCCCTCCCCCTACTATATAAAGAGGGGTGTGAGCTCCCTCTCCCCACACACTTCTCTCTCGCTCCCTCCTCCCGCTGCTCCACCTTCCAGCCATCTGCTTGGCGAAGCCATGGCCGTTTAGTTCTCCACCACACCACGCCGTCGTGATGTTGGAGTTCCTTGGTGGTTCTACTACTTCCGCTGCCCCGCTGGATCGAGGGAACGGAGGTCGTCATCAAACCGTACGTGTGACCGAGTACGGAGGCGATGCCCGTTGCAGCGCACATCTTCACGATCTTGAGATCGGCGAGTGAACGACTACATCATCCATGAGAATTATTCTCGAAACGCTTACGATCTTCGAGGGTGAGTTTCTCTTGGAATATGTTCCACTCGTTATGAGCATCTCCTTGATTAGATCTTGGCTTGTTGGTTTGTTGTCACCGTAGGAAAATTTTTGTTTTCTATGCTACGAACCCTTCAGTTAAGTCCTAGGTGATACTTTCCCGTGCAAATGGGACCTCCACCACAACATTCTTACCGTGGTCCCATCTGCCACTGGTGGGTAACCATAGCCATATTATTATAAAATAAGTTTTCTGTCCTTTTGTAATGCATGTGATAATAGCACCCTTTGCAAATAGTTTCATAAGAAATATCTCAAAGGACATGAATAAGGGCTGAACTTGCCTTTTTGATTACAAGATTATGCAGCCAAGGTCTTCGATATAATAAGAACTCCAGGAAATCTGGAAACAACATCATTGGTCCGGTAAGGACTAATGTTTAAAGAAGCAACATGCTTAATGCATAAGTATGAAATGCATCGCAAAGTACCCCGCAACTAACTCTCAATGATTGAGTGTTGTTTGAGTTGGGTGATTTCATTTAGGGTTGTCTTATGTTCAAGTTTACTTCATAAGAAAAATGGATTCTTTAGCCTTAGATAAATAACATCAATTTAAGCATATGAGTAAAGTAAAACAACATATATTATTCAATGATTGTTTTAGGTTGTGTTCATCTTTTGTTGGTAGAAAACATGTATTAACTTTAATTAAGTAGAGAGTTATTTGTTATATTTCATGATGGCAAAAAGAATAACTTTTGAAGAGCAGAAATAATGTAAACAATTGTTGGTATCATATGAAGTGGTTAAGAGAGGGTTATATAATTATTCTCATTTGTGTGTTTTACCCAAGACTTTGCAATGAGATCTTTATTTTGTTTCAATCAAGAATTTACTTCTTAACTTAACTTTGTTTCTTAAGAATGAGTAGTTTGTTCTTGGAATATAACAAGTTATATAACTACTATAATGTTGTTAACCTTTTAGGTTGTTTCTTAATATTCTTCACTTAACAAAACTATAAGCAAAAGAATTAAGTAATAAATGTAATATGTGTACTATTTATTATAAGTGGTTGCTAAATAGTAATGGAATAGCTTTTCTAAGCTTATAGTTTTATTTAAAAAATTATGAAAATAATACTTACTAAATATTTTCTTAAATAGAATATTATTTTTAAATAGCAATTATTGTAATAAGAATATTACATATTATGATGAAGTTATATTTTTGCAAATTTAAAATTATACATGTGAATCATTTTAAATGAAGTTTGGAATGCATCCAAAATAGCATTTCAAATTAACTTCATATTTAAAAGATTATGTTATTTGTATTTCAAATTTCATCATGTTTCAATTTTATTCAAACACAAATTGTAATGATACAATATTGTAGATTTTATTTTTCTACTGATTTTGCTATAAAGATTGTATTTTTATGATTTAAGATGATTTAGTTATGAATTTACAAAATTTAACTCAATTTAAATAATTTCTGGAATTATTAAATAAAGTTGGGCCCACATGTCATGGCTAATATAATTTACAGAATTTATTTTGCTAAATGATTAAAAATCTGACAATGGGGTGCACATGTCAGGGATTTATTCAATTGAAAAGAATTAACAGAAATGATTTAAATTTCTTGGTGACGTCATCATGACGTCAGCATGACATCATGGATGAACTTGCCACGGATTTGAGTAGGATTTGCGCGATTCAGTGCAAATTGAAGGGTGGTGTGTGGCGTGAATGATCGGGAGTAGTGTGGGGACTCGGTTGGGTGGCGCGGGTGACCAAATGGTCACCGCAGTCGCCGGCGGTGAGCATCACCGCGGCGGCGGACGGCAGACCATGTCGGGGTGCTCAATGGATGAGGAAGAGAGAGGGGAAAGAGGTCGGCGAGGTGCGCCTACTCACCGTGGATACGAAGAGAGGGTCGGGGTGGCCGGAGGAAGTCGAGGGCGACCGATATGAGCTCGTCGAAGCGGCGGCCGGAGTTGGAGAAGAACGGCGCGATTCTCGGCTTCCCGACCTCCTCCACACGAACGGCTCGGCGAGGAGTATCACAGAGGCACCAAGATCCCTCCCAGCTGCTCAGAACGGGAAGGGGTGGCCGGAATCGACGGTATTCGCCGGCGGACGGCGGCGGCCCGAGAGAGCTAGGGTTAGGGTTAGGAATTAGAGAGAGGAAAAGAGAGGGAAGGAATTGCTAGTGAGGAGAGCTCGATGCGGACGGCTCCGAGGTCTTATCCTCGCGGGAGAGAGGCGAGCAGGAGCAGCACGGCAGGTCGCGCGCGAGGACACGGCGCTGCCGTCCTTCTGGCTGAAGGAAGAAGAAAGTGATTTAAGAGATTTTTGCGAAATGCTCCCTGAGTTTCCAGGAAACTAAAGAGTTAGTTCAAACAGACCCCTGTCTATTGTTTGGACCAAAACTGGATTACAGATTTTACAGAGAGGACCTGTAATGTTTAAAATGCTGTTTAAAATGTTTGTTTCTACTTTGTTTTATGAATAATTGTCTATTTTTAATACCCTTTATTATAAAGTGAATTTTGGGCACATATGTATTTATTTCTTTTGAGTAAAATTTGTGCCACCACACTTCTTTATCTTTATAATGCATTTTAGTAACATGGCAATATTTTTCTATGTCCTTAATTATATGTGGTGTTTTGATATCTTCAAATGGTAAGATGTTTTGAGGTTACTCCAGAACATAGATAGGTTTAGTGATTGAACTTTGTAATTTAACTATCTTGTATGGTTTTAAGTTCATTAACCTATGAAATGAATTTGGGCATATTTGCTTTGTTTCTTTTATTAGGAAGGGTGACATTCACCTCTTGAGTTTTGTGGTGCATTTAGGCAACATGAAAACATATTGCTGGTTGTTTGCTGGTAAATATTTGAAATGCCCCTTTTATTTGTGGAGGGTTGAAAAGGTATTTGATGGTTTACTCCAAAGTAAGGATAGACATAATTACTCACTCTTGTGATTTGTGCTTTACAATTCCTTGGGCAACACCAAGTGGTTGTCCAGTGATAATTGTAATGTTCATTGTGATGCCTATAAAGAGTATGCACATATGAATAAATCACTTTCATGTTTAAATTTAAGACATTGCCAAATTGAATTGATTTCATAAACCTGACAACTAAATCATGAGAGATCATGATCAGATGTATATGAAAGTACAAGGTATAGATAACCTGCCTTTGGTCAGGTCTTATGGCTAGATAAAAGGATAACAAGATGAAATTAGAGTTCTACTCAATCCAACACTCATCTGATGTTCAGAGGTTGATGCACTCACTCCTAATAGAATTGGTCTCTTTGGAATATGCATCTTGCTAGTAAATGTATGTGTACTATTAAATCAGGTGGCTTGAGCCACCTAATGGTTCCATATGATTCCAAATTTCATATGTCCAAGCTTATCTTTTCTTGAGAATGAATTTTTGGTTTCAACCAATAGATCATTATCTATTGATGAATCGGTGGATCCTCTCTTATATAACTTCCTCATTCACATGTCCTTGAGAGATGTTTCATGTGATTCCTGTCTGTGGATATTGATTACATGGGCTTATGATTTGGCTTTACTTTCTCCTAGATTATGAGTCTATTGGAGAAACACCATATGTCACCATGTGACTTACTCATTTATATCTTGATTATTCTACCTAAGTGATAATGTAGTTTATTATTGCACTTTTGATCTTTCTCTGGTATGGATTATGGTTGACTCGCCCATTGATGATTTTCTTGAATCAGGTTGATTCATTAGGTCCATGCTATAATGTGGCCTCTACTATGGAATTGATTTACCCTAATCCATGATTAGAATTTTAGGACAAGTTCTCCTTGTCCTCGACAAGAATTCCTACAACACTTGTCTCACCCTTGTGGTGAATGCACTTCTTTTACTCCAAGCAAGAAGTTCTCCTGATTGGTTATAATGAATGTTGATGTGTTTAAGGTCCTCACCTTACCTTATGGATATAATAAGAATTTGTAAGCAAGATAGCCAGTCTTGCCTTCAAACTACTACTTATACTCAATTGGTTGAGGTATTTAATGTGCTGGATGATCTTACCTTCTTCTTATTTGCATATGACACTCAATTGTTTTGTGCATACAAAAGTGAGTTGTTAACAAGGTTTCGAAGCTCGTTATCAAACAACTTCTATATAACCCAAACCTTTGAATATCACACTCTTTCCAGAGATATTATTAAGAATGGATTCTGATATGAGAAGTTCCCATTCTTCATGATAGATTGACATAACACTTCTATGCCCTTCTAGGGAATCTTCTTCTAAGCCTTCTTGTTGTATTTCCTCCTTTCTGGTCATCTTCTCTGGTGGATGCCTTCGAGAAGATTGGGAGATAAGAAAATATGATGTCTAGATAAAGTAAGAAGATCTAGGTTAATATTTAGGTAGTTCAGCTTGGTCTTCAAAACTATCATGATTTCCATGTACTAGAAGTATGTCTAGCACAATTGATAAGAATAGATGCTTAGAGAAAACTAAGAATAGTTGGGTTGATCATTAACTCCTAGAGTAATGATTTGGTGTAAAAAGTTTTATTTCATTTGGAGTAACATTTTATCGTATATCTCTCTACCCCAAAATAAGGTGTAAACCAAGATCATCTCAAAGTTTATAGCGCTCAAGTTGATGATCTACTTCAATTCCACCAACTCAAGTGAAACTTCAATCACTTAGTGTTTTGAAAATTAAATGCGCGAAAATTATTCGGATTTTCTTATGCATGAATGCAATGAACACTCCTGTGTCCTCTATATTTCTGAACTCTAAATCCTGGGATGTTACAAATGACATGAAGTTTAAATAAGAACATGCTAGATCTAGTCATGGTGATAGTGGCAATGTCACCCACATATCCCCGGTAGCATGGTATTTCCTTTATCCCTAGTGAGGCAACAAAGTAAGGTAAAAACCAAAGTGGATCACGGTATTGCTGTCAACTTAACACAAAACCACCCCCCGTTACTCCAACTAATGCACACGTTCCCCCTCACACGCCCTCATACACATGTTGGATCAAAACACATAGACAAGAACGGGGTACATAATATGCATCTACTTTCATAACAAAGACATAATAATTGCAATCATCATAACATATATCAACTTAAGAGATCCACCACAAAGGTATTACATATATGACCATAATCATGTTCAGCAGCTCATATGGCACTAATTAGTGAATCTCAAGAGAGAGGAGAGATACATAAGTTACTTCCAGAAACCCATAGTCCAGGGTTGGACTACTCCCTTTTCATCATGGAGACGGTGGAGAAGTCGTTGGAGAAGGTGGAGACCACACCGGCAGCGCCCCGCCGGAGTTTTCCCCCTCCAATCTGCAGCTCCAGGTCTCTGTTTCGTGGTTTTTGTGTCTCAGCGGCGCTCCTCCTCCCGAAAGGCGTCGGGGGACTATTTTTATAGTCGTTTTTAGGTCAAGACGAAGCCAGGGAGACGAAGATCGACGGCATCGGAGTCTCGAGAGCCCAGATGGGGTGCTCCACGCGGTCAAGGAATCTGGCCGCGTGGGCCCACCTCTTTTGCCCCTCGGCCTTCCACTTTTGCTCTTCATTCGCTCGTAAGCCTTGTTCCTTCTAAAAAAAATGATCCCCGTGGAATATTAGGTTATTTGTACGTCGTTTGGGTCCCTGAAACATCAAATAAATAGGGAAAGTGTGAAATATTCCAAAAATCATTATAAAACATTGATATAACCCTTATATGATGCAAATATGAATGGAATATGAGTAATACAATGCAAAGTTCATGTATGCATTTTACATGCATCACAGGGCCATGCCCGAGTCGATGTCCGACACCCCCAGGAGGGCCTCCAAACTTGGAGGCTCTATTGGGGGTGCCAGACAGAAAATCTGTCGGGGCGAGACTTTGTGGGGTGCCGCTGGTGGCTGATTTTCGTGTCCGGCCCCCTAAAGGGCCTTTGGGGTCCTTTAAAGGCTCCCGGTGGAGATGGTCTAATAAGTAGTAACATGCACATGTTACTTCCCTGGGTGTTTATGTGTGGTAACATTGGGTTATTTATTTATTACTTTGTAGAATCAGTTTGTACTGAAAAATATTTAATTACGGTAGCTACCTACGTTACTCCATTTTCTTCTATCTTCATTAATTGCATGCCACATTTGTGTCGGGGTCCGGACAATGCGGACACACCTGTCCATCCGGTCAGTGCCCCCAACGATGCTACCCATCCCAGTTGGAGTGGACAGCAAGAAAAAAATCTTGAAGAACAACCAGAGCATCAAGAACATCTTCTAAGATTTCGACCAAGACCAAAGAATGAAGGGAGAACTCAGACCAAGAACCAAGAACAACCAGAGCACCAAGAACAGGATGTGCCTCCAAAACAAATGATGGGAGAACTTTAAAACGGCTTCTTTCTTCCTAGATTTCAACCAAGAGCAAGCAAACAGACCAAAACCAAGAACAAAGGGAGAACTTCGAAACAAAAGAGCGAACCAAACCGAACTCCCCAACACGACAACGCCTCCCACAAGCAGGAGGAGGTGCAGGCGCCCGTGAACCTCTTCACGCGCACATGACGCCCGACGGGCACGCGGCCGAGGGCGCTCGTCTTCATGCTCCACGGCAACGACATCAACTGGACGACGCCTTCCTCGCCCGCTCCGGCTGCACCTACTTCGCCACCAACCTCCCTGGCCACAGCCGCTCCCACAGTCTATGCGCCTTCGTCCCCGAGCTAGACGTCGCCGTCGTCGACCTCCTCACCTTCTTCCGCCCCGTCAAGCAGCAAACAACTAGTATGAGATAGAATCAGGCCTCCGTTGGGAATTTTTGGGGAGAGAGGAGAGATAAGTAGTGGAGGTTGTCGTGTGTTTATTTGACTGGTAGGTTGTCAAGCAAGGCGTGAAACGGACATCAGCAGACCTAGTCGGACGCGTGGACATGTCTGCCACGACGTAAATGTGACCCAGATTTGGGTAACAAATGCGTCAGGACGGTCAAAAAACAGACAACATTTTAGGATGGGTCTACGCGTTGGGTGCTGATTTCTGCCCATGCGAACATGCCCGGACACGAACGGGCTGGAATGCGTCTAATCGTTGAAGAGATCCTAATCCCTTTGCTCAACCTCGTTAGCCGCCGTACATCACTTATTTCCAACGCCTCGTTGCATGAGACTCTCATGTTTTTGTTAACAACGAGAGACTTTCGTTTCTTTCCTTCCATATTCCGCAGGTGAGGTAAGTGATGATGATGTCCCACTCTTTTCTCTTCATTTCGAAGGTGAGACCATGAGGGCGGAATGGAAGGTCCCTGGTGCAAACTGACAAGCATAGATCCGCGCACCACTGTTGGGAAGTGCACCCGTGACATAAGACTACTCACAATGGGGAGAATCATACGGTTATATCATGTATATGACCGTTCCAATGAATAAGTCTTATATTATTTTGAAAAAGTCAACCCTTATAAAATTTGACCAAGTTTTTATGAAAACGTATTAACATGCAAAATATAAAATTAATGTCATTAGAAACATCATGAACTATATTTTCAGATGATATCTATATAATATCATATTTGTTGATATCTTTCCTATCTAAAAGAAAAGTTTGGTTCCTCTTTCTGCCCACCCTTTCGTCCAACCCTTCGTCCTCCCACCTCTTCGTCGAACCTTCGTCGGGCATGTCTATTCCTCGCGAATTATTGTGCGTAATCCCCGCCCATGTTAATCATGCCCCTAATCTCCGCCATCCCATGCCCGAGCCGGCCACGCCTCCAGAAAAGAGGACCTCCTCCATCCCCACGCCTCCAGAGCCGGCCACGCTGGTCGGGGAGCCCGCCCTGCCTCCACCTTTCCCGGTCGTATCCTCCATCAGATGCTTCAGTGTCTCGTCCGCCGCCGTGACGCATTCCCGAGCCTCACCTCGACTTCGTCGGGTAAGGCCTCAACCTCGATGGTCTCCGCTGGCTCCGATCCCGAAAGTAGTTGGCAATTGACCAGAGCTCCATCAGATCTTGTCACCCTGTTGATCCATCGCCCCGTCCCCTGCCACATCGCCTCGCCGCCGCCGTCCAACACGCCGCGAGCCTAGCCGCCGCGCCCCTGCCCTCGCCTCGCCGCCCCTCCCACACATGTCCGCCATGGTATGCTTCAATCGCGGCCAGCCTCTTGGTGCCAGGAGGGATCGTGGCCTCGCCGCCGCATCGGGTGTGTGGCCTCCTCCGCGTTGGGTCGTTTGGGCCTCACATTCACATTCACATGCAATCTAATTGCTATAATTACGTTGCACTAATATGTAGATGAGCAGAGGCGCATACCACTTGATGTTTAAAGTTGGAGACTACTCAAGCTTGTAGACTGCAGTAATATCTCTGCATCGTGTTGATATTTTGTTGGATGTGCAGTTGGTAAATATATTTTCTTTTTAATTTTTTTGCTATTAATTATTCTCCCTGATCACTAGAGAGCACAATACCAGTAGTATATTAGGGATTGCTACCATGTTCATACGAACAGATGCACAAATATGTTAATAATTTACATTCGGTTTTAGTTTACTACTGCAGGTATTACATTCATCCATATGGTCCTGATTTTTCATACCGGACTAGCTTGGTTCAGTTGGGGAACAATAATGAATCCTACATAAAGGATCATGAATAGCTAGCTGGTCAAATCTTGTTACGTTCATATTTTCCGGACTATCAGATTTAGAATCGTCAATGGTTTGGATATTCATGATCTTAACATCATTCTGAATTTCTGATAGGTCGTGGAGTTGCTTTATTACGTTCATATTTTCCCTATTATCATATTTAGAATCGTCAATGATTTGGACATTTAAAATCTTAAACAGAACACTAATAGGTCATGGAGTTGCTTTATTCCCATTATCTGACTTTGCAAGGGAAGAAGGAATACAAAATATTGAGGTATTGCGGTGCTAGCATTCTAGATCGATTATACATTGGATAGAGATAACATGACCAACCACCTAGAAGTAAACCCATAGATGAAGCTCATACTCAATATGAGAGCAAAGCAAAGAAGAAACATAACCCATTCATCTGATTTACAAATGTTTATTATTTGAAATTTGTTATAATTGCGGGTGTTAATTTTTACCATCAAGCCATGAGATGGGAGTTATAAAAAATGATGTCGTGAGCAATTTGGCACAATGAAGAGCTATGGTATGTTCTCTAGCATTTTTCTCTGTTCTTGTTGTGAGCATTTGGTTAATTGGCTTTAAGAAAAGGTGCTGGTAGACTAGAGATACTTAGTTTAGCCAGAGTTCTCCGGGAGTCAAGGGGTCTGGTTGACATCTCGTAGGAATATAGTTGCCAAGTTGCTATACTTTTGGCATACTGAATTGCAGATTTAGATAGCTGTACTATGAGTCTCTGCATTGTGAGGTTATATCTGGGAACTGCTGAAACTATTTGCTTGGTGTATTTTGACAATGTTGAGCTTATATCCGTAATTCGTGCTCCATCTGCAGGCCAGTGGACGCCCGAACCTTGCCATGGCATACCAGGCCACCAGCTATTCTTTGAACAAACAACTATTTCAAATCAATAATTAGAAGAACGGCATTAGATCCTTACGGACCAGAAATTTAGTGGTTTTTCCCATTCGTTCAGACATGAGCATCATGAAAAGAAGCATCCGGCTTAATTGTTCCCATTTGGTGTACTTGACCAAACCAGGCCAACTCGTGGCCATCGAGACCATGTTCCTTATGTCGCTCGCGCTCGCCGCCGTGAACTTCGTCATGGCATACCAGGCCAGCAACTATTGTTTGAACAAACAACTATTTCAAATCAATAATTAGAAGGACTGCATTTGATCCTTACTGACCAGACATTTTGTGGGTTTTCTGTTTTCCCTTCGTTCAAACCTGAGCGTCATGAAAATAAGCATCCAGCTTAATTGTTCCCATTTGGTGTACTTAGAACAAACATTGTACTTGATACTTGTAGCATTTAGTTGAATAACTAAAAAGTCCGACTTTCAGCTGCAGACCCCGCCCATCAACATAACTGATGAACATTCAGTAATGTTATAGCATGGCTGAACATGTTCCCCTCCAATTTCAGCACTTATCCAGTACAAGAAATTACTACAGCCCTCAACTAAAAAATGCAAATCAAACCATATGTCGGTAGCATGTCTGAACATGTTCCCCTCCAATTTCAGCACTTATCCAGTACAAGAAATTACTACAGCCCTCAACTAAAAAATGCAAATCAAACCATATGTCGGTACATGTTTGTGTCTGTTATATTTCTGAGCTGATTGCTGTAGTGCCCAGTTGATTTCTTCAGTGTATTCGTATTTTCCCCAAACAAATTAGTACTATATATGTCTTCATTAAGTAGCCGCTGGCAGATTCGTGTGAGTCTCGCTGCCGCGAACCTCGCAATGGCATACTTAGCCAGCAGCTATTGCTAATTGTACTCCCTATGTTCGAATCAATAATTTGTATGCCATCGAGTCTTGAAGACACTTATGTTGTGATTGATACTTATAGTTTGTTGTATTTGATTATAGGATTTCGGTGGAGCTTTGCCATCCTACAAATTACAAAAAATTGATACAACACGTGTTGGTGATGCATTTCTGGGTGGTTCACTAATTCGATATCTGCTGAGTGTTGCAGGATCAGGAAAAGCCCGAGGAGGTGATTAAATTTGCCAATGTATGTAGAGAATTCACCACCACAAAGAAAGGGGCAATCACTTTGCTGCCCGTGAAATTGAAGTCTTGCACCTAATAGAGAATGCATATATACTTAAGAATTATGCTAGCTTCGAATCTTGCAAATTGTATTGTAATGCTGATCTGGATCAGAAGCAAGGTGTACTCCCAAAAAATATGTGTCGTTTTATTTGCCCTTCTTCACCTTCTGAAAGAGTTTTTGTTTTGGAGTTCGAAGTTGAATAAGCAAAGCCTTTATTATCACTGTGCCCCGTTTATGTACTTATAAGTAACTAGCCTTTAGTGGCAGCATTATTTTTTCACATTCTATGCCTTATTTGGGGGTCTCAATTGTTTGTGAATTCTTATTCTCAATTTTCACAATTAAATACATGTACAATGTTGACATAGAACATAGAAAGTGCCAAAAGTATCCTGATACTCCTGGTATGTAATATTAAGTTGTGGCTTGTACCAGCACTGTTCAATTTATTATCTTCTCTTTGGGACTTTATTATCTTCTCTTTGGTAGTGAAATGGAGAGGACTAAGTTCATCCTTATTCTCACTGTGTTGTTGCAAGAAGCCATGAACTGGAGTTTTGCCGAGTAATATGTGTTGTATCTGCTAGGGTTCATATGATGATTTCTTGTTCATGTGGCGGCAGTTCTGAAAAGGCATTACTTCTTTTGCACTTACTAATTTGTTATGTGAAAAAATGAGTTGTGTCTGCTAAGCGTTTCATATGACCGATTTCTTGTTTGGTTGATGCCGTTCTGAAAAAGGTGTAACTTCTTTTGCACTCTACTATTGTGTGATGTAAACTTTGATGCTTCATTAAATTAGGTAGTGATGAGTGAGTGATGAAAAAATTATCACCCGTAGCAACGCACGGGCAATTTGCTAGTTTTCTAAAAGTTTGGTCAAACTTTACTTGACTTGACTTTTGCAAAAAAATATAGGCCTTATTCATCGGAACAGAGTGAGTACTGGTTTATGTTACTACTTTCACGATACATAGTACTCCCTCTATCACAGTTTATAGAGCACGCACGTTGTTTAAGAATAAACTTTGACCATTAATTTAAGCAACAAAATTCAAATTTTATATTACAAAAATTATGTCATTAAAAACTTATTTTAATATAAATCAAATGGTATAATAACATATAACTCATAATTTATTGACTAAATCTAAAGGTCAAACATTTTCTTAAACTGCGTGCGTGTCCTATAAACCGTGACGGAGGGAGTAACATATTTGTGTTATCATATAATTCATGCATTTATTAGGGCTAGACTCATCTTTCATTGGAATCCGTTATGTTACTGTATCTACCTATGATACTACTATCACATCTCTCTTTATTAATTGCAGTGACAAATCAGTTTTTTTGCCAACATGACGTGCATGATACCAACTATGATACCCCCACTGTGGCTAGTCTAATTATTGCACCATCTTAGGTACAATGTGATATAGCGTATAAATGGGATATCTATGGAGCGAAAGGTTCTCTGAGAAGTATCATAGACTCATCTCGTCTCAAAATCCGTTACATTACGGTATCTACCTATGATATCAGCATTAACTCTCTCCTCATTAAATATTTACCACGTCATCATTTTTTTTTTGAAATTACGTCCTCCTTTTTAGCTATGTGACACTTATGTTATCACCATCTGTTACTCCACTATGACTAGTCTAATTCAAATCTTTATGTGAGCAGCTAGCCATGTGAAGAATGACACTCGGGCTCGGCATGTGTGCAAAAGATCATCGGAGCTGTAGAGGGAGCTGTGGAGAGAATTGGGAAAGAATTACCAAATAAGTACTCCATCCGTTTCACAATATAAAATGTTATAGCTATGACACATGTTGTCTAGATTCACACTAAAATGAGTGCACATGTACACTAAAACATGTCTAGATACATGTGTGCACATATGAATGTGGAAAATGGATTAAACATCTTATATTATGGAACGGAGGGAGTACATAGTAGTATGAACTAACGACCCAATGCAGCCATACCATTTCGAACACGAAATCAACTTTCAAACTACATGTTTGCCGAACACAAATTGAGAAACTGAGAAGCGTGTCAATACATTTTGATTTCTTTTTTCGATACAACCATAACCCTCAACAATATCCAGCTGGTTGATAACACGTTTATATACAACTAAAACTTCAAATTAGTAAAAATAGGAACATACCAACGCCAGGACTACCATGCGATGGATTATGGCACTCACACACACAAATTCGCCACATTTTTCACCAATAGACCCACGAATGTTGCCTCATAAAAACGCAGGCATGCACGAAAGGCACGTCGAGAACGTGGGAAAAGGAGCTGGACAAGCACACGTACGCTGGCTTTCCGTTCCCACTCGTCATCATCCTTGGTATAAAACGCCCACGTCCTTTTGCCTCTCCACTCACCATGCACCGTGAGCCTCCTCGACCAATCTTCCGGCCTCCATCCTCGATCCGCCACCTCCTCCACTACACAGCAACCACGTCGTCGCCGCTCTGATCTTTCTCTAGGCAAGACAAGACAAGCAATGGCGATGACTATGGTTGAGGATTACTACGGGAGGGACCTGAACGACGTCGCCCACAGGCTGCTGCCGCGGGAAATTTTGGAGGACGTGGGCATCGTCGTGCCCGGCTGCGGCGCCCCGCCTTCTTCGTGTGCTGTGAGGCGCCGCGGAGAGGACCACGCTGCCGTCGTGGAGGACCTTGCCGCTCACCTCGTCGGCATACTCGGCCTAGACGCCGCGAGAGAACACCCTCGCCCGCACTGGCAGCACATCCACGAGCAGCGTCGCCGTGCTGGGTTGGGGAATGGACGCAGGGCCCCTGTACCTGTAGGCGGCGGCCAGTACGACGGAGGAGCGGTGCGTCATGCGCCGCCCGCTTCTTGCTGGAACGGTACCCCGCCGTGTCTGCCGAGGTTTGAGATGGCGGCCCAGGTGAACGGCCATAATCCGGCAATGTGCCGCCGCGCCGGCACCGGCGTATTCCTGCCGCGCGTCAAGGCGTACGAGCAACACAACAGAGCATCCTCCACGTCTCCCAGACCCAACTCCAGGAACGGTAAGAGCTGTTAATTGCCGTTATGTATTTACTTAATTCCTTTCCGGCAGCCGTGGGGAGTTTGTCTCAAGTTCAACGGGGCTGAGCCTAATGACGACGATGGTGCCAGCCCGAACTGAACAAACGTCCCTGCAATACATGTAGGTGTGAAGCCGCCACGGATGCAGAGCAGGGAGGCTGCCCTCCTGATTGCGCAGCAACAGCAGCTGCTGCATGCAATGGCGGCGGAGATGCAGCGACAGAGGGAGGCTTTCGCCGCGGCGTTCCAATTCCATGCCTGCGCCGTGATCGCGCCGCCGCGGCAATGGACGTGCTGATATGTGGATTAATTATTGGTCGCATGCGGTATGCACAGAGGAGAATAAGTTAATTTTTGCTCTGGGTTCATGTTAGAGTACCTCAATTAATCATACTACTTTTTATCGACTGGAGTTGTATTTCTTATTCTTGTTAAAGAGAGTCAAGCATATGGTGTAAATTTCAGGGAGTTAGAATTGAATTTAAGGTTTTGAGTCACCATCTTATGGAAGGAAAGAAATGTTGATGTGTTTGTACAAAGATTTTCTTATTACGTGGGCGCTCAGTGCGTATTCTTTGTCACAAACGAGTGGCGGGTTAGGTTTTGTTCGAAATTGTGGCATTTTGACCCATCTAACAGTTTATTTTAGAATAAACTCAAAATCTTATTAGTGGGTTCGGATCGAATGTTTAGTCCAATGGAATGTTGAAGAGAGATGGGGCAAACTTATAAGGGAATTCTCTCTCCCTTTACGCGCCATGTTCGTCCGCTTATGTTTCGTGATCAAACTAAGGGCCGAGGCAGATGCTTATGTTCCGTGATCAGAGGGCTGGGGCAGACTATGTTTTACGTTTACACGATAACAAAGTTGATCAATTGTGTCAATAATGGATATATTATTAACATTCTAAAGTCATCATGATTTATTAGAATGGTTGAATGTGGTTGTTACCAGTATTAATCATGGTTGTTACAAATGTTAATCACATATGTTACTGGTAGCTTAATTGATGTCAATAATGACGTGTTTATCACACACTTGGTTTTGTCTATTAAGGAATGGAAGGAGGGACAGGGCAAACAGCACAACAAGATAGTCGTGTCTCTCCTCTCCCTATAGTGTTCGTGTCCTGTCCCTCTAATGTGTGTGCTCTCTTCTTTCAACTGTGTGTATGGGAGATAACAAGCTTTTTAAAAAGCGTCTTAACATGAGTGTTCGCGCCCTTCTTCGTGGACGTCTTCCTATAAATCAAGTGACTTGGAAATGAATGTATGACTAGTTCCACTACTTCAACAAACATCCAACTGATGAGCCAAGGTAGAAATTTTCTTCTTTCTAGGAGGGGCAGTCTCTACGTTGGTAGATCGCACTTTCATTTCTTCCTTCCATTTTTTGCAATGACTCGAGCAAGAGGAAACCACCAACACTAGCAACACCCGCGCTACAAAAGGTTTTCCAATAGCAATGTCTTCGAAAAGAGAACAATGCACAAACATCATTGTCGCTCAGTATAACTAGAGGATGAGATCATGGGTTTTAACCTTGTACATAAGTCCAATTTGCCGAAACAATGCCTTCAACAAAGTAACGTAAAGAAGACCGTCATTGGCAGGTACAACCAATTAAGGTCCGACTAGGTATTTGGTTTCTGAACTGCGCACTCGCTTCAAACATCGATATCAAGATTCCAAGATTCCTCGTTTGCGGAATAGCCATAGTTATGAGATGGAAAAGTTTGGTACCATGCCGAATAGAACCGCG
Organism: Poa annua; assembly: GCA_026929855.1. Classification (NCBI taxonomy): domain Eukaryota; kingdom Viridiplantae; phylum Streptophyta; class Magnoliopsida; order Poales; family Poaceae; genus Poa; species Poa annua. The sequence continues at coordinate 46,931,989 of CM049434.1, forward strand.
GCCTGGTTAGGATCAGGGTCGGAAGAAAATTTACACCTACTCCTTATAAGTTAAAACATAATGATTATTTCATATTTATTTAATACATTCCCTTTGCCTCGTAAAATGCCTAAGTGTGCCGCTTTCTTGCACAAGAAAGAAAGAAAGTAACACAATAGCCTCCAGAAAGAATTTCCATGCATGGTCATACAACATACCTAGGAGTATAAAGTAACAAGTCAATGTAGACATAATGTTTGAATCCGAAATCATCATTCCAACTGTTGGCCACTAGTGGAAAACACACATACAGTACCGGTCGGGGAGGGGCATCAGTACCGGTTTCGCAACCGGTACTGCGCAATCGGGACTGATGCCAACCCAGCATCAGTACCGGTTGTGCATAGTCCGGTACTAAAAGGCCTCCACGTGGGCGCGGGGCACGGCGGAGAACCTTTAGTACCGGTCGGTAACACCGACCGGTACTAAAGGGTTTAGGGTTTAAGGGTTTTGCAATTTATTTTTCATTTTATTTTCTGTTATCTGTTTTCTTTTCTTCACTGCAATTTTATTTTATGTTTTCTTTTTCATCTACTGTTTTACATGCATACGGTATTATATATATATACACGGTACACGTTGATGCATACGTAATATACTTTCGTATATGTATTCTACGCTACTACATACGGTACACGTTGATATAGAATATAATTTAGATATAGGACATATTCATACTACACTATTACATACATATATACATATATACAATCCACAATCCGGTGTATAGAGATCGCAATAATGTCATACATCCTCCTATTTTATGTGCCATAGCTATATTTAGGATTATTGTATTCTCCCTTTGGGATGCATGACCTGCTCAAGGATAAATCCCGCTATCTCCTCTTGAATTGCTTCTACGCGCTGATGTGGTAGGATGGCGTTCCGCTTGTCGTTAAGCTTTAAACGAGATCAATATGAATATATTAGTTGTGTGTGTATATATATATCAAATCATAATAAGATTGAAATATAGTGCAAGACAGTCACACTCAAATCCATTCTTTTTTCACGCGACGCCTGCTCAACGCTCAAGGTCCTCATGAACTCGCGGACGTAGAATCCACATAATTCATTTCCCGGGGTTGCTTCAATGTCTTTACGAGAATATAAATTAATTAAAAAAATAATTCAAAATGATGATGAATTAAAAAGACTATGTTTAATATTAGCACACTTACATCAATATGTTTAATAGTCAGCTCTGGTTTCCATTCACCCCTATCTCTCTTGATGAATATTTTCCAAACCCTACTCGCAAAATCAAATAAATAAATGAGTTATGATTACTTGATATCATGAAATGGATTAATGGTTGAAATTACCTCTGAAGCATGTCAATCAAGTACTGGTAGTATGATTCTGATTTGCGTAATGAGTCAAAGACTTCAACTAATCCGTTGTCAATGATAATGTCCAGTAGAATCCAATGGTAGCTGCACACGTTTATATAGTGAGGCATGCATATAACTCATCAATTAAACTTAACATCTAGTAATTAGCAATATAGAAATGTGTTCAAGACAGTCACACTCACTTGAAGTTGTAAGGAAGAAGTATATCTGCCGCCTTTGTTTGCCTCAATAGCGACCTCAACAATGCCTCCTCGCAGTCCTCGGGCTTCCGCTCTAAGTTTTTGCAGTTAACGATAGATGGGTCAATGAACCCAACTTCCCAGAGTCTTTTACTTTTGCACTCGATAAGCATCCACCTGCATATATAATAGCATACGAAAGAATATAGTGAGGATAATTACAGGCTCAATTAGTGAGGATAATTACATGCTCAGCTAGACACTTAGAAAAAATTACTTACAGAACATAGCAACTCATGATAGCTATGGCACTTTTACTTCAACACAAGAATCCCTGTCTGTGAGTCGGGCTCCATCCCGACGCCGTACAACCAATGCTTCGCCCTTGTGGGATAGCTCGATGTACTTGGAGTGACCCCGACAACAATTAACTTGGCGTCTCTTTCTTCCCACATAGGAACGGCGGTCTTATAGCCACCTGGCCCCAAACGTTGGTGATATTGCTTTTTGTCGGCATTCTCCTTATTTTTCCTCGACTTTTCTAGAGCTTCTTCTGAATCCTTGTAGTCCTTGAATTCTTGCCACTGATCTCTTATCCTGCTGTACTGTACGTTTTCAAAATTGGGGGTTTTGCCTATCTTGACGAAGTTGAGGTATAACCTTTTCTTATAGTTCATGAATTGTTGGGCCATTTTCTTAAGAGTCCACTGGAAGACTTTCTTTTTCTCGGCATCTCTGAGGCCTGTCGGTAGGGCGAAATTGTGGAAAAGGGACTTCAGAAGTTCTTTCTTGCAAATATCTGACACAAAACTCTCTCTTCCACCCTTCGGCTTGTGCCATTCTCGGATGGTGATCGGAATGTTGTCCCGAACAATAACTCCGCACTGACTCACAAATTTACGTGCGTGCTCTTTCAGAGCAATCGGTTCGCCAATTTCAGAGATTTCTTCGATATCAAATCTTTCATCTTTTAACTTTTTGGCCGGGCCTCGTTTTATTTTACCAGACTTGCTCGATCCCGGTCCGGAGGGCTAAAAGAAGAAATATTAAGTTAAAACATGTATATGTACATATATCAAATCATTTATCACCAGAAGCTATGTATACCTCGTCGGTATTCTGCGCTACATTCTCATCGGCATTATTATTCGAGGCGGATGGAGGAGCTTCTAAGTTATAAATCTCCTCGTCCTCCATTCCATCACCGGACATGTTAAGATATTGCGAGCAATCATCTTCAACAACGTTGTGATTGGGCGAATTTATGATGTCGAACAATACATGTTCATTTGCTCTGCCGTCCATAGCTTAACTAATACAAAAAAAAAGAACAATTTAGTGCCAAATCGGGCGACGGCATTATTGGAAAGAAATAACACGTGCGCGGTATAGGCTCACCGCGGGGGAGGGCACGAGGGAATGCGCGGGAACGACGGTGAGGCGAGGGATAGATGGCGAGATTCCTACATGATGTCAAGTTATAACGGTGAGGCGAGGGATCGACGAAATCAAGTACTTTGCATTGAGAAAATTGTGGTTGCATTCCCCGCGCGTTGCCGCGGGAAATTGTGGTTGCATTTTCACAATACTATTTCACAAATTCTAACACTTTCATTCACAAATTTCAACACTTGCATCCACACTATTTATTACGTTGTAGCATTATAATCTTTGCATCAAATAAAATTACATAGTAGCATCCATAAAATTCCCCTAAATTACACAAGTACTTTGCATCCACACTATTAATCCAAATTTACAAACTTCCTAACATTGCAAAACAGACAGCAAGGCCTCATATAAAATTGCTTCAGGGATGGTGTCAGCGAACAACGTGGAATGAACATTGCATATATGTTCAGACAACATGGTTCACTCACACCTCCCTGAAGATGCAACGTGCAACCATCTAATCATCGGCCAAAATTTAGAAACTTTATAAAACAGTAGCAAAAATTGCAAGTACTTTGCATCAAATAAAATTGCATAAGTAATTTGCATCAAAAATACACACACTAACTATAATCTTCTCTCTAAAACAGTAGCTCTCCTCCCCTCCTGCTTCTTGTGCCCTCAATTGCGCACCAAATCGAGCATTGACATAAATATATTTTTGCTAACACTATAGCATTTACATAAATATTGTAACAATAACATTCATATAAATAACAATAGCATTTCCTAAGAATTCATCTAAAAACAGTACCATTTTTTGTAGCAATTCTAAAATAATGTTACACTCTATATAAAATGTCCTAAACTCTATTTAACAAATAATCTAACACTCTATTTAAAAAGTCTTACACTTCATTTTCTAGTTGTGTGAATTTACAAATAATCTAACACTCTATTTAACAAATAATCTAACACTCTATTTAACAAATAATCTAAAAACAGTAGCATTTTTTTATATAGAAATGGCTGACGTCATGCTGACGTCAGCATGACAATGGAGCTCCCCCGTCCCCTGCCTTGCGCCCCTCGATTGCGGACGAGAGGGAGGAGCCAGACATCAATGGAGGCGCCGCCGTGCTCTGCGCTGTGACCTAATGCTGACGGCGGCCGCGACACTCCTAGCGGCGGCGGCGGCGACACTCCTAGCGGCGACGGCTCCTTCTTATCTAGGGTTACACGCCTAGCGACGGCGAGAAGGAGGGAGGGAGGAGACTCACCGTGGGGGAGCGGCCGGCGTCGGGGAGCGGCCGGAGTCGAGGATGGCGTGGGCAGCACCTCGTCTCCATCGGGCAGCACTTCGGCTCTGCGTCTGCGTCTGGAGAAGATGAACTGCCCGATCGAGCAAGTGCTGCATTTAAGGCACAGGCCTTTAGTACCGGTCGATGCCACAGACCGGTACTAAAGGTCCTTTAGTACCAGCTGCTGATTGCAGCCGGTACTAAAGGTTTGCCGTTTCGGCGTCCAAATAACTGGCACAAAACGAAAACCTTTAGTACCGGTTGCAACGAGCAACCGGTACTAAAGTTCTTTTTCATTTTTCTTTCTCTTTTCTGTTTTCTATTTTCTGATTTTTCATATCTATAGATTTAATTGTTCAAACCAAGTAAAATTAGTTTCTAATAATTTGTAAAAAACACATATATATTCAAGAACATGTTTTCAACAAATTACAAAAAAATAGATATTTAAAAAATGTAACATTTAAAATAAAGAGAATTAATAAAAATAAAAGGTATTCCACAAATAGGTGCATAAAAATAAAATGGCACCCATCCAATTTTCACTAAGAGTAGTCCACATATGATGGATAATCCCCAACTATTAGGTTTTTCTTTGATTTCTACCTAATTTACCCTAGTTAATTGAGTTTATGTCGATTTTTCGAAAGTACTTCAAATTTGAACTACAGCTGTTTGATAGTTTGGTCTGAAATTTTTGGAAAAATCATTTTAAGGTACACAACTACTGGTTATATCACAGAAACATTGATAGTTCTAGAAAATATTACACCTTTCGATGAATTGTCATCGCGGCCGTTTTGATCGTTTTTCCGAAAAAATGAAATAATGTGATAAACACTTCAAAAAAGGAAATCATTTGGCATGGGGACCTTATATGTGTACTAGTTGCTATGAAAAATGATAAACTTGATTTTGGACAAAATATACAAAAAAAATGTTCACAAAAATGTCTATCATCTATAGACATCTAGAAGTTTCAAGTCAAATGATCAAGTTATGATCATTTCAACAACATAGTTCGTGATAAAGATCTCATATTTCACAAATAGGTGCATACAATATTACACATCATCAATATTCCCATCTGTTGTATTATTCCTCCTTTTCTTCGATTGCTTAACTTTGCGCCGGAACCATGGAGAATCTTCATTACTTAACGTGATGCTTGGGTCAGTGTTTACTTTGAAGGGCGGAATTTCATCAAACTTATCATAATCTTCTGACATGTCTGTCTTGTCCTCCACTCACACGATGTTTCTTTTCCCTGAAATAACTATGTGGCGTTTTGGCTCGTCTGATGTATTCGCTTCCATGTTTTTTCTTTTTTCGGTTTGGTAGACATGTCTATCACGTAGAAAACTTGAGCTACATCATTTGCTAGGACGAACGGTTCGTCTTTGTAATCAAGATTGTTCAGATCCACCGTTGTCATTCCGTACATCGGGTCTACCTTTACCCCACCTGCATTGAGCTTGACCCATTTGCATCGAAACAAAGGGACCTTAAAAGAAGGTCCATACTCAAGTTCCCATATCTCCTCTATGTAACCATAATATGTGTCCTTTTGCCCATTGTTGTTTGTTGCGTCAAAGCGGACACCACTGTTTTGATTGGTGCTCTTTTTATCTTGAGCGATCGTGTAAAATGTATTCCCATTTATCTCGTACCCTTCGAAAGTAACTATAGTCGAAGATGGTGTCCTGCCCAACAAGTACAGCTGAACATCAACTTCGGTGTTACTCATGAGATGTGTTTGCAACCAACCGCTGAATTTCGCCTTGTGTTGATCTTTAATCCAGAACTCATCCTCCACCGGGTTCTCGGATCGTAAAATATTCATGTGTTCCTCGATATACGGAGCTGCCAACGAGGAATTTTGTAGAACTGTGTAGTGCGCTTGACTGAAAGAAGGTCCGTCCCTACATACTAATACTTTTTTCCCTAGAGTGCCTTTTCCACTCAGTCTCCCCTCATGTCGCGACTGTGGAACACCAATCGGATTAATGTCAGGAATAAAGTCAACACAGAACTCAATGACCTCCTCGGTTCCATAGCCCTTGGAGATGCTTCCTTCTGGCCTAGCACGGTTATGAACATATTTCTTCAAGACTCCCATGAACCTCTCAAATGGGAACATATTGTGTCGAAATACGGGACCGAGAATTTGAATCTCTTCGACTAGGTGAAACAAGACATGCGTCATGACATCGAAGAAGGATGGGGGGGAACACCAACTCAAAGCTGACAAGACACTGGACCACATCATTCTGTAATCTTGGTAGGATCATTGGATCGATTACCTTCTGAGATATTGCATTGAGGAATGCACAAAGCTTCACAATGGGTACTCGAACATTTTCCGGTAGAAGCCCCCTCAATGCAATCGGAAGCAATTGCGTCATAATCACGTGGCAGTCATGAGACTTTAGGTTTTGAAATTTTTGTTGTGCCACATTTATTATTCCCTTTATATTCGACGAGAAGCCAGACGGGACCTTGATACTGCTAAGACATTCAAAAAATATCGCTTTCTCTTGTTTGGTTAGAGCATAGCTGGCAGGACCTTCATAGTGTTCTGGAAGCAGGTCGTCTCGTTCTTTCAAACGTTTCTGGTCCTCCCGTGCTTCCACTGTATTTTTTTTCTTCCCATACACGCCCAAGTGGCCTAGCAGGTTCACGCAAATATTCTTCGTCACGTGCATCACGTCGATTGCAGATCGGACCTCTAGGACTTTCCAATATGGTAGCTCCCAAAATATAGATTTCTTCTTCCACATGGGTGCGTGCCCGTTAGCGTCATACGAAACCTGTAGTCCTCCAGGACCCTTTCCAAAGAATACTTTTAAATCCTTGACCATATCAAATATTTGTTCACCAGTACGGTACATAGGCCTCCTACGGTGATCTGCCTCAACTTTGAAATGCTTGCCTTTCTTCCGTACGTTATGCCTGACCGGAAGAAATCGACGATGCCCCAGGTACACACACTTCTTACATTTATCCAAGTATATACATTCAGTATCATCCAAACAGTGTGTGCATGCATGGTATCCCTTAGTTATCTGTCCTGAGATGTTACTAAGAGCAGGCCAATCATTGATCGTTATGAAAAGCAACCCTTGAAGGTCAAAATCCTCCGGTTTGTGCTCATCCCACACACGTACACCTTCTTCCCGCCACAACTCTAAAAGTTCGTCAACTAATGGCCTGAGGTACACATCAAGCTCGCTGCCGGGTTGCTTCGGTCCTTCGATGAGCACTGGCATCATAATGAATTTTCGCTTCATGCACAACCAAGGCGGAAGGTTGTAAATACATAGAGTCACAGGCCAGGTGCTATGACCGCTGCTCTGCTCCCCAAAAAGATTGAAGCCGTCCGTACTTAGACCAAACCTTAAGTTTCTTGCGTCATCTGCAAAGTCCGGGAACTCTCTCTCGATTTTTCTCCACTGGGACCCATCAGCGGGGTGTCTGAACATCGCGTGTTTCTTACGGTACTCTTTGTGCCATCGCAACATCTTGGCATGCTCTCTGTTGCTGAACAAACGTTTCAACCGTGGTATTATAGGAGCATACCACATCACCTTGACAGGAACCCTCTTTCTGGGGCGCTCGCCCTCAACTTCACCAGGGTCATCTCGCCTGATCTTATACCGCAATGCACCGCATACCGGGCATGCATTCAGATTCTCGTACTCCTCACCGCGGTAGACTATGCAGTCATTAATGCATGCATGTATCTTTTGCACCTCTAATCCTAGAGGACAGACGATCTTCTTTGCCTCGTACGTACTGTCGGGCAATTCGTTATCCTTTGGAAGCATCTTCTTTATCTTTTTCAGCAATTTTTCAAACCCCTTGTCCGATACACCATTCTCAGCCTTCCATTGCAGCAAATCCAGCGTGGTACCCAGCTTTTTCTGATCATTTTCGACACCTGGGTACAATTTTTTTTTGTGATCATCTAACATGCGCTCCAACTTCAACCACTCCCTCTGACTTACGCTATTTCTCTGTGCATCAGCAATGGCCCGAGCAAGATCATCAGTGCGCACATCCGGCGCCTCTTCGTCAGGCGCCTCTTCTCCAGTTTCCCCCATTGTAGTACCATCGTATTCAGGAAACTCGGTATAGTTGTCATCGTCCTCTTCTTCTTCATTGTCTTCCATTATGACCCATGTTTCTCCGTGTTTGGTCCAACAATTATAGCCGGACATGAAACTGGACTCAAACAGGTGGATGTGAATGGTTTTTGATTTGGAGTAACCCTTGATATTCTTACAAGCACAACATGGACAGTACATAAAACCATCCCGCTTATTTGCCTCAGCAACACGAATAAAATCCAGCACGCCGGTCATGAACTCCGGAGAGCGTCGGTCAACGTACATCCATTGTCGATTCATCTGCATTATGTAAATATATCCAAAACCATTACACAATAGCAATAGAGAGATACGTGACCAATTAATTAATACAAGTTCACCATATTTAAACAAATCTAATACATTGTTCTCATAAACATTCATTAATTGAAACTAACATAGAACTAGCTAAAGAATTTAAATCGAACGACAAATGCGATCAAAATCGCAACTAAGTTACTTATTGAACCAACAAAATAATAATACCAAGCCTCTTGACTAATGACATATTTTCTAAACTTTTTAAGATTCAAGCGCATTGCATTTATCTTGATCTCGTGATCCAAGCGCATTGTCTCCATCTTGGTCTCGTTATCATCGACGACGTCGGCAATCTTCAACTCCCATTTCATCTTCTCTTCGAGACGAACATCTTCACTTCTTTTCAATTTAGCTTTCAAATCATTGTTTTCTTTTACTAAAAACTCGAAAATAGGGTCGGGCTCATTTTCCGGTTCAACTACCTCCTAGATAAAAATATATTTACGTCAAGTTGGTCGGTATAATTTTTATAAACACGAAATTAAACAAACATATACTTATAACAAACAATCGTACCACATCCGAATAATAGAGCGGGCGAGAGCCGGTGTGGACAGATGTCAAAACCATGGCACTATATATAACAAAAAGTTACACAAATAAGAAAATTATACAAGTAATAATTATATAACTAAATTTTTTTAAAATAGAAGATAAAAACAAGAGGCTCACCGAGGTGGTGTCGGCGACGGGGCGACGCGGGAGATCGACTGCGGTGAGGAAGGGGACTAGACGACACTACAAAAAACCACAAATCATACTTTAGTTTGAACTTAAAATGCATATAAAACAAATGAAATCCCTAACTTAGGCATTTCATCAAACACCTTGCTAGCACTACAAAAATCAAATGAGCTCAAACTAGCAAAAGAATGAGCTAAACTTGAAATGCCGGAATAGTAGATGAAGGTGCTAACCCTTATATAGGTAGGTGCCACCAATCTAGACAAATGTTGGAGAAAAATGTGCTGAACTAGAGATCTTAGGAGAGAAAAGAGAGAGAGAAATGGAGTGTGGCTCGAGTTTGAAAAATGGTGCTGTGACTCGGGGTGGGAGATGCTAAATACAGTGAAATGTTTAGTACCGGTTGGTATTACCAACCGGTACTAAATGTCCATCTTTAGTACCGGCTGGTGTCACCAGCCGGTACTAAAGGTTCTCGCTGTGGGGCCCCATCTGCAGCGCCTGCCCCAAACCTTTAGTACCGGCTGGTGACACCAGCCAGTACTAAAAGTTCTTCTTTCTTTTTTCTTTCTCTTTTCTGTTTTTTCATATCTATAGATTTAATTGTTCAAAACAAGTAAAATTAGTTTCTAATAATTTGTAAAAAACATATCTATATTAAGAACATGTTTTCAACAAATTACAAAAAATAGATATTTAAAATATGTAACATTTAAAATAAAAGGTATTTTATATCTATTTTGTTTTAACTAATTAGTTTCTAAAACAGTGGATAAAAAGGGGCACCAGTGGAAAACAGGGACATACAGAAAGTACTGCATAATTAAAGATACACATATATATGAGACTGGAAACAGTACACTCTTCCATATGAGGAGACCCTCAAGCACTACAAAATAATAGAGATAAAGTGTTTGCCATTGCAAACACTAGTACAAATCGTACTCCGAATCAGAATACCCCGAAGCAGAAGACTCATGGCGCACTGGTGGCGGTACAAGGTGACGCTGCCCGTAGTTGACAATTCTAATCTTGCGTTACAACTCGTATGCAACGTACGCATCTATTGCTGCATACTCAATGTTGATACCGTCAATTGGGGTCTTCTCCCAAAAGTCGTGCTGCTTCTTGGGAAATCTTGTCTTCATTTCAGCATACTTGTCCTCGTCGATCACGGCGACTGCCATATCAGCCATTCCAGTCTTGTCATGGTCAAGCTTGAACAAGTCCTGTAGATCAATGTGGCAGGCGGATGGTATCTCAAGATCCCAGGTGCGTCTCATCTTGATCTTGTCATTCGTTATATCAACGCTAGCAAAATGTACGCCGCTACGAAAAAAATCCATGAGTATTGTACATTGTTTGTCACTACTGCAACAACAAATGGAACACATGTTATAAATACTGCTACAACAAAGTATAATTTAGAACAACAAGTATAATAAGAATAATAACAAGTATAATTTGAGATCAAGTATAATAAGAATTATATTACAATCAAAGAGAACAATATGCAACTTTCATTTTCGGGCAATATATAATTTGATATCAAGTATAATAAGAATTATACTACAATCAAAGAGAACAATATGCAACTTTCATTTTCGGCCAATATATAATTTAAGATCAAGTATAATAAGAATAACAACAATATGCAACTTTCATTTTCGGCCAATATATAATTTAAGATCAAGTATAATAAGAATAACAACAATATGCAACTTTCATTTTCGGCCAATATATATAATTTGAGATCAAGTATAATAAGAATAACAACAATATGCAACTTTCATTTTCGGCCAATATATATAATTATTTCACTACAATCAAAGAGAAATTGCTATCCTATGCAATTTTCATATCCCTATGAATCAACAAAGAAAATAAGCCCCAACATCTACTTGGAAAATATATTACCTTGCTCATTGGAAGACCATGACATGTTTCTTGAAACAAAGTTGGATGACGGCAACATCTACTTAATCGGCCGTGTACTCGAGATCAAGGTACATGAACTTGTCTTGCTCCCGAGTTTCGCCAAGCCAACACTTGAAATCGGAAAGAAAACCCGCCACCTTAGCGCTATCGTTCGTGGATCGCCGGAGGAAGAAGAGAGAGAGGCGAGGGAAATGAAAACAGAACGCCGGCGCCCCTCTGTAGCAAATCGTGTGTATAATCGTGGCGGGAGGCGAACCGTTTTGGATTTAGTACCGGGCCGTAACACGAGCCGGTACTAAACCTCCGCTCGCGCGGCCCCGCGCGGCTGTTGCCCTGCCACGGATCATTAGTACCGGCTCGTGTTACGGCCCGGTACTAAAGGTTCCCAAAGAACCGGTACTGTTGCCCCTCGCCTGTCCGGCCGCTTGGACCGGTACTAATGTAAGATTAGTACCGGCCGCAAACTGGTGCGGGACTAAAAGTCCGTACCAAAGGTCTGTTTTCTACTAGTGGGCCCACCCCAAATTTAGAACGAAAGTTAAAAATAAGCACGTTTCAAGACATTTTGGTCTCATTTTTCGTAAGGCTGTGATCCTTAACGTCACTGGTTGACTGCATTGAGCTGGCATATTTGTAAAAATAGTTACCTACATAAGCATTTTTAAAAAATTACCAAGACATTACTTCCATGCGATAGATTATGGCACTGGCTACAAATCGGCCACATTTTTCACCAATAAAAATAACGACTAGCCCCCGCTAAAAACGCACGCGCGAAAGGCACGCCGAACGTGGGAAAAGGAGCTGGGTAAATTTAGTGTGAAAGAAAAGCACACGCTGGCATTAATTCCTATCCCACTCCTCGTCTCCTCGTCATCCTCCCGCTGTATAAATCCCCACGTTCTCTTCTTACCTCTCCACTCCCCCATGCACCCTGCGCCTCCTCGATCTTCCCCTCCATCCTCTGCCATCTCTCTCTCTCGACAAGCAATGGCAATGACACTGTCCGAGGACTACTACGCCGGGGATCTGGACGACGTCGTCCACCGGCTGCTGCCGCAGGAAATCTGGGCGGACGTGGGCATCGTCGTGGCCGGCGGCGCCGCCCCGCCTTCTTCTTGCGCGGTCAGGCGCAGCGGCGACGACCACGCCGCCGCTGTCATGAAGGACCTCTCCGCGCACCTCGTCCGCATCCTCGGCCTCGACGCCGAGAGAGAACAGCAGAGCGCCTCTCGTCCGCGCTTGCAGCATCCCCGTGCTGGGATGGGGTGCGTAAGCGGCGCCCCGGCAGGCGGCCGATACGGAGCTGCGGCGCATTACGCGCCGGCCGCTTCCAGCTGGAACGGTACTGCGCGGCCTGCGGTGAACATCCACCCTCCGGCGAGGTTCCATGGCGCCAGCACGGGCACCGGCGTGTTCCTGCCACGCGTGGAGGCGTACGCGCAGAACAGAGCACCATCCACATCTCTCAGCCCCAGGAACGGTAAGACCTGTTGCTAATTGTCGCCAAGTGTTCCCTTAATTCCTTTCCGGCCGCGGGAGCTTAATTGTCTCCACGGCAGCGGCGGCGACGATGGCGTCCGTCTTAACCTACGTGCTCCATGCAGGTGCGAAACCGCCACGAGTGCAGAGGAGGGACACTGTGGTGGCGATGCGGCAGCAGCAGCTGCAGCTGCTCCAGCTGCGCGCAATGGCGACGGAGATGCAGCGGCAGAGGGAGGCATTCGCCGCTGCTTTCCATGTCTGCGCCGTGATCGCGCCGCCGCAGCAATGGACGTACTGATATCTCGATTAATTATTGGTCATATGCGGCATGCACAGAGGAGAATAAAATCAAACAGCTTACAGCTACGATCAGTGGCGGAGCGTTAACAAAACAGAAGAGGGGGCAGATTCCACAGAAAAACAAGAAATAAGCACATGATATGAGGAAATAAACACAATATGATGGTTGGCTGGCAATTTCATGATGATATATAGATATCTTCACCCAAAATACAACAATATAATTGGTTCGAATATTCCTGGGCACTGGACAAGTAATTTTCATGCTCCATGACCAAAATACAACATAAATATGACCAAACTAGCTACAGAAATGCCCTCCGGTTCTTCGTAGCTTTGAAATCAGCAATTACATCTTCATAACTAATTTGTAATGCGATTTCTCGTTCTATCTGTAGGAGCATGCTATCTGCAAGAAGATCATCTTCCATTCTGTTACGCAGCCTTGACTTGATAATCTTCAAAGACGAGAAAGCACGCTCAGCAGTTGCAGTGGAAACGGGGAGAGTAACAATCAATCGAAGCAACCTATCAAGCAAATTATAGATCCTATCTCTTCCTGTCTTAACAAGGCAGCGGCATAAAGTAGTAATGGTTTTAGGCTTTCGCAATTCTTTACTGTTTTTAGCATCCACAACAAAATGGTTCAGCTGAAGCTCTAATCCATACCTCTCTTGTTGTGTAAAATCAGCTGGATAATATTTCTCCACCATTGAGCATACCTCTTTAGCGCTGAAAGATCTAAATCTATTTCTTGGTATGAGTGTAACACTAACGGATAAGAGATCCATCACTTTTTCAGTTTTGAGCTCAGTGGCGTGGATCAGTTGGGCGTTGGGGTGGAGCAGAAGCAGCAGATCGTTGCTGGCTTGCTGCTGTCTGCAGTGCGTGGCCGTCTTCCGGCCGGCCGGCGATTTGGATTTTGGAGAGAAGAGCCGACGCACAGTCCGGGGGCGAAATTGAGCAGCAGCGGCGGCGGATCGGCCCAGTCCGGGGGCGAAATTGAGCAGCAGCGGCGGCGGATCGGCCGGCACGACGTTGAACGGGGAGAAGGAGAACTACAATCGACCGGACGGCGGAGGACGGGAGGAGCACGGCGACCTAGCATGGGCATGGGTCAGCCGGTCAGGGGCGGAGCTGGAGCCTGGAGGCGTACGCGGGACGGCACCCCTCTGTTTTCCTCGTTCTCTCTCCGCGGGCTGGGTCATGCTGCGTATTACTACCTAGTAAAAAAAATTGCAAATTTTTAAGGGGGGGTCGTGGCCCCGTTTCGCCTCCACGACGCTCCGCCAGTGGCTACGATGATTAATTTGGTTTGCTTTGGCCTTTGGGTTGCTAGAGTACCTCAATATGGAGTGGAGTTGTATTGTTAGTGTTAGAATTGAATTTCGGAATTTACGGGTAACATTCTCTCAATATTCTCCTTGTGTGACGCTTCCAAACACTCCATACATGCATTCGCTAGATATAGACATATAGTGCTGGTCACATACAAAACAATTGCTAGATACGCAACTGCTAAGGCCACACGAGTAAGGAACACATTAGAAGTTGATTTCTTACTTTAAAATGATTTAAAGCCTAGGCTCAGTTTGGTAGTTCAACCCTCTTAGAATCACAATATTCAAAAATTGAAGTCTTTGAGTGCCAAACGGACGAGTACTTCAGCTTCTTGGTTTACGAAAAAAGAGGTGAAGACTAAAGTTTTCAAAACAACAACAAAAAATGCAATTTCGGGGGACTAATTTATTTTTGAAACCACACTATTCATTGCATCCAAACACCTCAAAGTATTTAGTACTTTATATTTTAAACCATGGTATTCTTAGAATATTTCAAAAATATTTTGATGCCAAACATGGCCCTAAACTTTTGCCCGGTTCGCAATCAGCTTTTACCATTAGTCTCGTAAACCGGATGGTTTTTAACAAAATAATGTCATAGTTGTCATTTTTATTTGCAATAAGTTACCACGTGGTAACTTTAGTACATATATATACACTAGTAGAAAAAGGGGCTCTAGTCCCGGTTTGGGAGGCCCTCTAGTCCCGGTTTCTCCAACCGGGACTAGCAAAGTGGGACTAAAACCTCCCACCCTTTAGTCCCGGTTGTCTACGAACCTGGACTAAAGACCCTCCCACATGGCCACATGTGTCCGGAGGGTTGGTACCCTTTAGTCCCGGTCGGTAATACCAACCAGGACTAAAGGTTTTTCGCAGAAATTCAATTTTTTTCAGGTGTTTTTATTTCGAATCTTCGAATAGTTTTTGAACTTTGAATCTTTAAATTATTTGACCAATTACTTTATATTTACCCCTATTCTCAAGTCAAAGTGCATACCTATGGTCAAACTTCCCGCTCAGTCACCCATCCTCACACTACTCCACCCCAAGCACGCTTAACTTTTAGGTTCCTTTCAAATTAGATACTAAGAGAGAACTGAGAACTTACTGATATTACTATCTTATCAATCATATTAACCACTCGGTCATGATGATACACTTTTCCATTGCTTGTATTATAAAAATTTAGTTGAATAAAAAAATGATTATATAATAATAATATTGAAATAAATAATGATAAAATAAATATTACTTTATTTTTGCCTTTTTATTTAGTATGGAATAATTTGTATCTTTAAATCCTTAAATCGGAATTTAACAAATAAAATGTCTAAATTGATCAAAAAAATTAGAGGAATCCAAATATGACATCCAAATCATCTTTTGCATTACAGAAACATCAATAGCCATGTGATACGTCCAAAACGTATCTACTTTCCCGAACACTTTTGCTATTGTTTTACCTTTAATTTGTGTGTTTTGAATGCAACTAACACGGACTAACGCTGTTTTCAGCAGAATTACCCTGGTGTCTCGTTTTTGTGCAGAAATATCAACTTTATGGAAAAACCCCGAAAAACACCTGGGAGTCGTTTTCTCACCCGAAGAGTCCAGGAACCACGAAGATCAAACGGAGGGGAGCGACGAGGCCGCGTCACCCCCTGCCCGCGCGGCAAGGACCTGGCCGCGCGAGGACCAGGTGGGACCGCCTCGGTCGCCTCCTCGCGACCCCCTCTCGGCTATAAGACCCTCCTGACCTAAAAACGCACGGGGGTATCCACTTTCGCCAGAAACATCTCCGTACGCCGCCGCCACCGCGAACCCTAATTCGGGGACCAGAAGTCTCTGTTCCGGCACCCTGCCGGGACGGGGAATCGAAGGGGATCATCGCCATCGCCATCGCCAACGCCTCTCCATCAACCATCCATGTTTCCCCCATCCATGTGTGAGTAATCCACCGCTGTAGGCTTGAGGGGATGGTAGGGATTGGATGAGATCATTCATGTAATAGCTGTAATATCGTTAGGGCATGGTGCCTAGTATCCGTTATCGGTGTTTTACGTCATTGTTGCAACTTGTTATGCTTAATGCTTGACACTAGGGCCCGAGTGCCATGATTTCAGATCTGAACATGTTATTGTATCATGAGGATAATTATTGTTTTAGATCATATCTATGAGTTGTATACACATATTATTGTCCGGAACCGATGGCCCCAAAGTGACAGCAATTGGGATAACCGGAGGGAATGGCTGTGATGTGAGGATTACATGTGTTCACGGAATGTTAATGCTTTGCTCCGGTACTTTATTAAAAGGAGTACCTTAATTGCCAGTAGTTTCCCTAGAGGCCCCGCTGCAAACGGGCTGGCAGGACAAAAGATGATGTGCAAGTTTCTCATTGCGAGCACGCACAACTAAATTGGAACACATGCCTATGGTTAATAAATACTTGGATGCTTTATCTTATTTATCTGCAAATGTCTACGCTATGATATTACATGAATTATCTTATCCATGCAACGCCCATACATCCGTCCCTATGCCTACAATATTTTAATCCTGCTGTCTACCGTAATCACAATCGCTGTCTTAATTCTGCTGCTGTTATTATTTCACTACTGTCTCTGCTATAAAACTGTTGCTACTGATAATCTGTCCCGAGCAAGTCTATTCACAGGTGCAGCTGATCTGACAAATCATCTGTTAAAGCTTATAAATATTCTTTGGCTCCCCTTGTGTCGAATCAATAAATTTGGGTTTTACTTCCCTCGAAGACTGTTGCGATCCCCTATACTTGTGGGTCATCAAGACTATTTTCTGGCGCCGTTGCCGGGGAGCATAGCTTTATTTATAAGCCCACCTGAGTGTGATATTGTTCGCTGGAATTTATTCATCATGGGAAAACCTGCTGATAAGAAGTTTCCCATACTGCCATCCACTACAAGAAAAGGTACGACTCTGAGTACCGCTGCTGCTCTTGACTCTCCAACTGTGATGAGTAAGTTTGTTACACCACCACAACCTGCACGTTCTGTTACTACTGCTGAATCTGAAATTACTTATGATGATGCTTCTACTGCTCTTGATGAAACTGGTTCATTAGGTACATTTTTAGATGCTACTATTGCTAAATCTAAACAAATTGAAAATGCTGAAATTCCTGATGAAAATGCTGAAACACCTGTTAATTCACCTGAATTTACACGTAATACTTATGATGAGCGTGATGATATGTATGTGGATCTTGATGATGCTCTTGTTGAAGAAATTAATGCTATTAAAGATGCTAGTGCTATTAAAAATCTTGTTGAAAAACGTGCTGTTAGATATAAATTATCTCCTGATGCTAAGTTTGCTACATCTCCTATAAACATTAAAGATAAAGCTTATGATTTCTCTCTTGATTTGGCTCATATAGCTATTGTTGAAAGAGAACCTTTTTGTGGAACTGAAAATGAAAGTGCTGTAGAACACATGAATGTATTGTCTGATTTAAGTGGAATATTTGCTGAGGACATTAAAAGACCCACTTACTTTGTTGCTAAAATATTTCCTTTTTCATTAAAAGGAGAAGCTAAAACCTGGTATAATAATTTGTCTCCTGGTTCCATCACTAGTCCTAAGGGTTTGCTTGATGCTTTCTTTCAAAAATATTTTCCTGCTAGTGCTCAACATGATGCTTTGTTAAGAATCTATAATTTTAATCAAGATGAAGATGAGAAATTGCCTAAAGCTTGGACACGCTTTTGTTCCATTTTAAGAGGCCAGCCGAACCATGATTTGGAGAAAAATGATCTACTTGATATATTTTATAGTGGACTAACTGCTGAATCTAGGACATACCTGGATAGTTTTGCTAGTTGTGTTTTCAGGAAAAGGACTCCCGAAGAGGCTGAGGAATTATTAGCCATGATATGCAAGAATAATGATGATTGGGATATTCCTGAACCTACTCCAACACCACCACCAACACCGAAGAAGGGAGGTATGATTGAATTAAATGAAGAAACGATGAAGGAAGCTAAAAGATCTCTTAAGGAGAGTGGTATTAAATCTGAAGATGTGAAGTATTTACCTCCTATTGAAGAATTATGTAAGCCAATTCCTCCTTCAACCGTAATTGAGGTACACTCTCTCCAAAGGTTTGATGATGGAGATATCCCTTACTCTAAACCTCCTGCTCAATGCTTAGATGAATTTGATACTTTTATTACTAAGCAATGCAATTTTAATATGAGAATAGAGAATCATTTAATTGAAAATTCTCGTGCTATTAGTGATTTGCATGATATTGTTGATAGAACTTCTAATGATGTTAAAGTGCTCATTAAACAGTTTCATATGGTTCAAACTCAAATAGATCAACTCACTAAAGTGCAAAAAGAATTGCTAGCGAATGCCTCTATAGCTAAAGAAAAACTTGTTTGTGAAGTAACAACTAGAGGTGGTAAATCTACTCAAGACCCTTTGTATCCTGAAGGACATTATAAAAGAATTGAACAAGATTCTCAACGAGTTAATGAACCTAGTACTCCTTCTAGGAAAAAGAAAAAGAAACATAAAACTGTTGTAGAATCCTCTGAACCTGTTAATGATCCTAATAGTATATCTGTTTCTGATGCTGAAACTGAAAGTGGTAATGAACACAACAATGATGATGCTAATAACAATGATAATGATAAAAATGCTAATTCGGATAGAGAAGAATTAGAGGAGGAACCTGAAAAGCATGTTAAAAATAAAAAGTACACTAAAGAAGATTTTATTGCTAAGAAACATGGTAATGAAAGAGAACCTTGGGTCCAAAAACCAATGCCTTTTCCTGCTAAGAAACTTAAAACAAAAGAGGAAGAACATTATAATAAATTTTGTGATTGGATGAAACCATTGTTCTTGCAAATTCCTTTGACTGATGCTATTAAGTTATCTCCTTATTCTAAATATATGAAAGATATTGTGACTGACAAAAGGAAAATTCCTAATGAGGAAATATCTACTATGCTCGCTAATTACTCTTTTAATGGCAAAGTTCCAAAGAAGCTGGGTGATCCAGGTATTCCAACTATTCCTTGCTCTATCAAAAATAATTATGTTAAAACTGCTCTAGGTGACTTGGGAGCTGGAGTAAGTGTTATGCCTTTCTCTCTTTACAAGAGACTTTACCTTGATAAATTGATACCTACCGATATATCTTTGCAAATGGCTGATAAATCTACTGCTGTTCCTGTTGGAATTTGTGAGGATGTTCCTGTTCAAATAACTACCAATTGTTTAATTATGACTGACTTTGTTGTTCTTGAAATGCCTGAAGATGATAATATGTCTATTATTCTTGGAAGACCTTTTCTAAATACTGCAGGGGTTGTTATTGATTGCAATAAAGGAAAAGTTACTTTTAATGTTCATGACAAGGAGCATACTGTTTATTTTCCCAAGAAAGTTGATAAAATGCCTGGAGTTAATACAATTACCAATTTGAGATCTATTAGAGTGGGAAGTATTGATTGCCCATATAAAGAAGAATACAAAACTCTCATGATTGGATCCATACCAATTCAATATAAGGTAACATGAGTGTCTCATATAGTTTAAAATCTTTTATGTCATATAAAATTCATTTGGTGGCAAGACTTGATCAACCTTGTTAACAAGTGCATTTTAAATGCATAAAGAAGCTAAATAATTTTCTTTCTCTCATTCTTGTTTTACCTACTGTAATGTTATTTAGTTTGCAATGTTTAGTTGAATTTGTTGTTAGAAAGTAATTTTTCAATATTGAATTTAATAATGCAAAATACCAGAAAATGAAAAAAAATAAAGTTTCTCAGAAAATTAAAAAATTTATATCAAAAATCATATTTTTCGAGGAAGGACCTGGAAGTGCCAGAGAGCAACCAGGGAGGCCCACAGGGCCACCTCACCACATGGTGGTGCGGCAGCCTCCAGGCCGCGCCAGCACATGGTGTGGGGCCCACAGCCCCCCCCCCCCCCCCCCCCCACCCCACTTGCTCTCTCTCCTTCCCCTGGCTTCCTCTTGCCCGAAAAATCACTTTTGGATAGCTCAAACTCGTGTTCTTGCTGCTCATTTCCTGTGATTTCGATCTCCACATTCAGCCAATTTCTGTTGCTGAAATTTGGTGCATCTACTCTCCGGTATGTGACTCCTCCGAATATCCAAGTAGAATTTTGTTTAGTGGTGTATATATGAAGTATTTTGCTGCTGTAGATATCTTGTTTAGTGAGTTTGAATGCTTGTTCTAAGTTGAAATAACTAGTTTTGATGCATGCTTAAGCCTCTAGCAAGTCACTATAGTAGTTTCCCTTCATTTAGTTGACTAAAAATCGATTTTTATGATGTTTGTCAAAAATTTCAGAAAAGGGAGATGCATAACCATGACTTTGATGACATGTTTGAGGAAGATTTCCAGAGGAGGACAAGGCCTCCAAGGGATGCCACTCGTGTTAGGCAATCCTACAACGAGTAAATCCTAGCACCAACGTTTGGAGATGAGCGAGATGCGGGAGTTCCAAACTCCGCGTCCCGCCCATGTAATGATTTCCTTCGTGCTGCAGGTTTACTTGAGGACTTCCTAACTCTTGTGGAGAGTGTAGGCTTGACCTCCTACATGATGGATGAGAGGCCTCAATACTATGGGCTCACCAAGACTTTTTCTGAGTCTTTCACTTTTAACTCCAAGTCTTATGGGAAAACCATTTCTTTCAAGATATATGATAGGCCTGTTAGCTTAACTTTGCAGGAATTTTGTGAGGTGATAGGTACAGCGGACGTGGGGATATTGGGGCTGATCTCCACTTAGGCCAAAAGCCTAAGCTTGGGGGGGGAGGTATACCGATAGCACACTCATCTACATATCATTACCATTCGGTACTTTGTGTATCCATGTTTCGTTGTAGTTTTCTTTCTTTCTCTCATTTGTTCATGCTTTGTTTGCTTTCCATAAACCCAAAAACATCAAAAAGATTTTTGTTATCTATCTTGCTGGTTTGTTTTAGTATCTAGTATTAATATGCCTAGTATTTATTTCAGTTCAATATGCAAAAACACAAAAATATTTTGCTTTGTTGTGTGCTGTTTCGCGCAGGGACAGATTTCTGCTGTCCACCGTTTAAATCATAACTCTTCACAGAAATATCGGAATGACCTGAAATTTCGTGTGCATGTTCCTCAGATTTGTACGCAACTTTCATTAGTTTTGAGTTTTCTGATCTGGGCATGTTAAGGCCCTCGAAAATATTCGTCTTTACTGGCTGTTCTGTTTTTAGTTCCTAAATCCGAAAACCCAAAAATATTTGCTGTTTCTCTTTGGTTTTGTGTAGTTTGTTTCAGAGGTCATTACCTTCGATTACTCCATGGAGCTTGGTTATTATTTCATATCTTTCAAGCACACAAGTGATAAGGCAATTATGATGATCTATGACAATTCGAGTTAGGTAAGAGGCTGGTACTGAACTCTATTTGTTTCTCATTTTTGTACATATACTCATTCATGTGAGCATGCTTAGATGGTTCGCATAAGGTATATGTCGATTGGTGGATGCTTAGTAGTTCGTGTTCTCTTATGATCGTTTCCAATTTATTTATGATGGATGTCATGTTTCTATGGATATTTGCTTGCATTGTTTTGCTCATAATAGAATATGACATTGTGGTATCCTCCTCTGAATATTTCATTTGAATTGACTTGGCACATGTTTACACATGTTATGACTGAAAACAAAAAGTCAATTAAGCCTTGATGACATATTTTGCCTCAGAGTTCTAGTATCATTTTTATGCCTCTGTTAATTTTATTTCGTCGCAAGCATGATTATGACGGTTATTGCTTTCTTGAATTGTCGCTTTCCCATCTTTTGCTAGCCTCCACTTGTACTAAGCTGAAAATGCTTGTGCTTCCAAACCCCTGAAAACCAAGTTATTCCAAAGAGTCCACCATAAACACCTATGCATGGCAATTTCGAACCATTCAAGTAAATTTGCATGTGCTATCTTTAAAACCTTCAAACACTTCTCAATTTGTGCCACTGTTTTGAGCTCATGAGGAAGTAGTAGTTGGGCTTGTTATCTTCCATACTAATTAAGTAATTGACTTGCATGCTACATCTGCTCGTCACTAATTTTGCAAAGGGCTGGTTAGACCATTGTAATATCAAAAAGGATTTGAGAAAATAAAAAAATAGGCACTCCTCCATGGTTTGAGATTGTTTGGTGGGCACCCGAGGATTCGGTTAGCCATGGTTATGTTAGCAAGGTTGGGAGGAGTGTCAAGCTATCAAAATGAATGAATATAAAGATGCATATTATAAGTGCCTTGTTTTAAAAATAATTCGGAACCGCTCTCAACTTGCTTAGTATGGAAGATAACAAGAACTCTATTGCCATTCGTTGACCAAACAACCACCACTCAAAAATAATTTTACCTCTGTTTTCAAAATGATAAGAAGCTCTAGCACATGTTAAATCCCTGCTTCCCTCAATGAAGGGCATATCTTTTACTTTATTGTTGAGTCACAATCTTTTTTTTTAGCATCTTCTTGAGAGCATAATTGTCATTCTTAGTGTAATATGCTTGTCCCTTAATATGTTAACTGCGGTGTAATCTTGATGCTTTTATCTTTGATATCTTTATCTCTAGTCTTCCCTTGAAACTCAGAGGTGCCTGGGCATTTATGTTTTGCTGTTCCATTCGGGCAAGCGAGATACCACTTTATCATACTTTCTTATGAGCCTTGCAATCCTGTGAATTGATATGTTTCATGTTATTTATCATCGGTATAATTGGCATCTTTTCATGGTTTACATAACTATTGGGTGACACCGTTTATATATGTCTTGTTATGAATAGTCTAAGCATTTGTCCTCATAATGAGAATATTTACATCACATGAGCAAATGAGTTCGTGAAAGTTCTTTTATCGCACTCAGTTGTTAACTGAATTGCTTGAGGACAAGCAATAAGCTAAGCTTGGGGGGAGTTGATACGTCCAAAACGTATCTACTTTCCCGAACACTTTTGCTATTGTTTTACCTCTAATTTGTGTGTTTTGAATGCAACTAACACGGACTAACGCTGTTTTCAGCAGAATTACCCTGGTGTCTCGTTTTTGTGCAGAAATATCAACTTTATGGAAAAACCCCGAAAAACACCTGGGAGTCGTTTTCTCACCCGAAGAGTCCAGGAACCACGAAGATCAAACGGAGGGGAGCGACGAGGCCGCGTCACCCCCTGCCCGCGCGGCAAGGACCTGGCCGCGCGAGGACCAGGTGGGACCGCCTCGGTCGCCTCCTCGCGACCCCCTCTCGGCTATAAGACCCTCCTGACCTAAAAACGCACGGGGGTATCCACTTTCGCCAGAAACATCTCCGTACGCCGCCGCCACCGCGAACCCTAATTCGGGGACCAGAAGTCTCTGTTCCGGCACCCTGCCGGGACGGGGAATCGAAGGGGATCATCGCCATCGTCATCGCCAACGCCTCTCCATCAACCATCCATGTTTCCCCCATCCATGTGTGAGTAATCCACCGATGTAGGCTTGAGGGGATGGTAGGGATTGGATGAGATCATTCATGTAATAGCTGTAATATCGTTAGGGCATGGTGCCTAGTATCCGTTATCGGTGTTTTACGTCATTGTTGCAACTTGTTATGCTTAATGCTTGACACTAGGGCCCGAGTGCCATGATTTCAGATCTGAACATGTTATTGTATCATGAGGATAATTATTGTTTTAGATCATATCTATGAGTTGTATACACATATTATTGTCCGGAACCGATGGCCCCAAAGTGACAGCAATTGGGATAACCGGAGGGAATGGCTGTGATGTGAGGATTACATGTGTTCACGGAATGTTAATGCTTTGCTCCGGTACTTTATTAAAAGGAGTACCTTAATTGACAGTAGTTTCCCTAGAGGCCCCGCTGCAAACGGGCTGGCTGGACAAAAGATGATGTGCAAGTTTCTCATTGCGAGCACGCACAACTAAATTGGAACACATGCCTATGGTTAATAAATACTTGTATACTTTATCTTATTTATCTGCAAATGTCTATGCTATGATATTACATGAATTATCTTATCCATGCAACGCCTGTACATCCGTCCCTATGTTTACAGTATTTTAATCCTGCTGTCTACCGTAATCACAATCGTTGTCTTAATTCTGCTGCTGCTATTATTTCACTACTGTCTCTGCTATAAAACTGTTGCTACTGATAATCTGTCCCGAGCAAGTCTATTCACAGGTGCAGCTGATCTGACAAATCATCTGTTAAAGCTTATAAATATTCTTTGGCTCCCCTTGTGTCGAATCAATAAATTTGGGTTTTACTTCCCTCGAAGACTGTTGCGATCCCCTATACTTGTGGGTCATCACCATGGTGACCATTTTGATATTTTTTACGAAAAAATGAAATAAAACGATAAACACCTCAAAAAAGGATATCCTTTGGCATGGGTACTTATATGTGTACTGGTTGCTATTTAGTTCCATTTTTTAAGTGCGAAAAATGACTTTTTTTTTAACAAAGTACAAAAAATATGATGCAAAATGGCACCCATTTAATTTTCATGGAAACTACTCAAAAAAGGATATCCTTTGGCATGGGGTACTTATATGTGTATTGGTTGCTATTTAGTTCCATTTTTTAAGTGCGAAAAATGACTTTTTTGTGAACAAAGTACAAAAAATATGATGCAAAATGGCACCCATTTAATTTTCATGGAAACTAGTACACATATGATGGATAATCCCCAAGTATTAGGTTTTTCATTGATTTCTACCTAATTTCCCCTAGTTAAATGAGTTTATGTCGATTTTTCGAAAGTAATTCAAATTTGAACTACAACTATTTGATAGTTTGGTCTGGATCTTTTGGAAAAATCATTTTAAGGTACACAACTATTGGTTATATCACACAAACATTGATAATTCTTGAAAATATTACCTCTTTCGATGAATAGTTATCGCGACCGTTTTGATCGTTTTTACGAAAAAATGGAATAAAGTGATAAACACCTCAAAAAAGGAAATCCTTTGGCATGGGGTCCTTATATGTGTACTAGTTGCCATGAAAAATGATAAACTTGATTTTTGACAAAATTTGCCAAAAAAGTCTTCACAAAAAGACTATCATCTATAAGTTTGAAGCCAAATGATCAAGTTATGGTCATTTTCACGACATAGTTTGTGATAAAGATCTCATATTCCACAAATAGGTGCATGTTGGTATAGGAAACAATCATGCCAAAGGGATTCTTGAAATTATTTTCATAAATATCATTTTCCATTTTTAAGTGCGAAAAATGACTTTTTTTTGTGAACAAAGTACAAAAAATATGATGCAAAATGGCACCCATTTAATTTTCATGGAAACTAGTACACATATGATGGATAATCCCCAAGTATTAGGTTTTTCATTGATTTCTACCTAATTTCGCCTAGTTAAATGAGTTTATGTCGATTTTTCGAAAGTAATTCAAATTTGAACTACAACTATTTGATAGTTTGGTCTGGATCTTTTGGAAAAATCATTTTAAGGTACACAACTATTGGTTATATCACACAAACAT
The DNA here is from genome assembly GCA_026929855.1 of Poa annua. Taxonomy (NCBI): domain Eukaryota; kingdom Viridiplantae; phylum Streptophyta; class Magnoliopsida; order Poales; family Poaceae; genus Poa; species Poa annua. The sequence continues at coordinate 46,958,066 of CM049434.1, forward strand.
TGATAATTCTTGAAAATCTTACCTCTTTCGATGAATAGTCATCGCGACCGTGTTGATCGTTTTTACGAAAAAATGGAATAGAGTGATAAACACCTCAAAAAGGAATATCTTTTGGCATGGGGTCCTTATATGTGTACTAGTTGCTATAAAAAATAGTAAACTTGAGTTGTGACAAAATTTCCATAAAAAGATTCCTTCCGGTTGACCCGCCATGCAAGTTTCGCATTCTATCATTCCATCCGAGACTAAACTTTGGCTACAATTAATAATAAAAAGCTTAAAATGGTAAAGCATCACATAATGTCATTTTATGTGACCTAATTGCGTAGATAGTTTTTCATATACTACAGAATTTTTTCCGAATTCGTACGCAAAAGTTATAGCTTTTTAAATTGATATCACTTTTTTTGCAAAAAAAATCAAAATTCAAAATTTAAAATTTTCCCTACTAGTAGGTTTCGATAGGTACCGGCACGTCAAAGGATTTTTAAATTTGAAGTTTTTATCATTTTTGTTTATTTATTTTAGACGTTGTTTTTTCGCGGTAAAAAAGTAGTCTGTCGCAGACCATTTAGTCCAGGTTGGTGCCACGAACCGGGACTAAAGGGTCACACGCTAGGCCCCGCCTCTACGGCCGCATGCGGTGACCCTTTAGTCCAAGTTCCTTTTTAATTACGAACTAAAGGGGTGAACCAAAGCCCCATTTTCTACTAGTGATAGTATATAAATTTTACATCTGGCAACTTTGAAGGAGAAAAAAATATTGCAATCAAGTTTTAAAAATCTACTCAACGCAAATCTAAAGGTGGAGATGTGTGGCAAATTGGATTCGCAGTTTGAGAGGTAAAACAATTTTCAATTTTTGCAAGAGATAATGTGGTTGTTTAGTGGTGGTAGTGCATGCATGCAAATGAAATGTTAGCACTTGTTCTCGTTTCTTTCGAATGGCGTCGCTCTCCCCCTCTACTTCATTGGCTCTCCTGGCTGGAGTGGAGGCGAAGGGAGGCCTGGTCCCCTCCCTCTTCTGTATATGTCCACATGTAGCCATATACCCTAAATAAGCTCGGTTGTGGCGCCCCAAATCCTAACTTTGAACTAGGCCATCGACATTTCAAGATGTGTTCATGTTCTCCCGAGTTCAACCCTAGTGGCTCCTCCGCGGTTGTTGCCGTCTCGCCACCGTTTTTGTGGTTGAGTGGCGGACCTCCTCAGCCATGGCGCCAGACAGTAATCTTCTTGAACGTGTGTGGTGTCTGGTGCTCTTCATTGACACACTGGCCGAAAAGGAGGATATTCTCCCTCGTCCGGACGTCAGACAACATCTTCTTCCCAAGTAATTCGTCATTGGCACTGGAAAAGGCTTGTCTAGCCTTGGAGCTCACCTTGACAGTACATTTTCGGTCGAGAAGGATAGTCACCGTATTCGAATTTTTATCTAGAGTCTTTGTTGTAAAATTCAAGATCTTTATTGCATTTCGTTATCTTTTAGGGGCCCTTGTGTAAGATGTAATCTGACCAGGATCACAAAGCAGGTTCATTGCTTCTAAGAGCCAGGAGGGAGAAACTAATTAAAGAAAAAACTCCGAACAAATTTTAAAATAGTGAAATCGGTAAGGTTTATGATAGTAGATATATCCATGCTTTGGACAACTACGTCTGGCGAAAACATCTTCCCTTCTTCATGCCTTGCACCACCTCATTTGGCACCCCGAGAGGTTTCTCTGGCCCTCCATATCGAGCGGTCATAGCGGTGGAGTGCAAGGTGCAGTCCTGATCTGTGAGCTCACTGAGGTGTAGTTACAAAAACGAGATTAAATTGCACAGAACCGTCACTTTTTTGGGTTATAGTCTTATAGATACAGGGAACTGCCACTTTTGGAGTTTTTCTATTGCACAAAACAAACATTATTCGAGTAGGTTGCAGATTGGTGTAACGAAGCCACCACTTTTAAAATCGTTGGACCACTGCATTTCAATTTAGGGTACCGTAACTTTAAACCCCAAAAGTGGTTGTTTTGTGCTAAAAATAAAAGTGTTAGTTCTGAGTACCCGTAGCCCTAACTTCCACCGTATTTGTACAATTTACTCTTAAAACATTTGGAGTCGAATAAAATGGGAATGCTGATTTTTATTTTATGAAATAGATGGACCGATGTCTACAAAGGTGATCCGAGTGAAACCTTGTATCAAGCTCCTCATCGATCACACAAATTATGGTACAAGCACATTTTCACCTACATATGAATACCCATAGGACGTAAACGTTTGGTCTCGTGAAGATCGTCAAGGTTGCAACTGCCAGTTGAATTATTTTTCCATCCACAAATTAAGCCACAAAAGGGAATAATTAGATGAAAAACAAACACTATATGCACTAGTTAAATAACGTGGCAGCATTACACAAGTGACAACTAGCGCTAGTCAGCAATTTCTTGCTAGCTTCCGAATCTGACGAAAAAAAAGAACTGACAGTACTATAAACAAGCACGCAGATTAACTGATAGTTCACCCGAATGGTCACGACGACCCGCAGTCGAACACCTCACCTCCAAAAGGTGACGGCGGGCAGGAGTAGCGCGAGGATCACGACGGCGTAAACGGTCGCCGCGCCGCTGCCGCGGCTCCTGGTGCTGCCTGAGAGGTAGAAGTAGTAGTATGGGTTGGAGTTGGACGACGATGGAGGGGACGGTGGCGACGAGAAATGCGAGGACGGAGCGGAGGGCGACGACGATCCGCCGCCGCTCTTCGGTGGAGGTGGCGACTTCTCCATCGCCGGCGGGGACTGGTCGTACCCGTCCGATGACGATGACGGCGGTGGCGGGAGCAGCAGCGACAGGTACGGCGGCGGGGGCGCGGGCGTTGGCAGCGGGAGGATCGACATCAGCGGCGAGGGAGGCGACGGCGTTGATGTCGTCGGCACGGGAGGGGATGGTGGCGGCGACGACGTGCACACCGTTGGGCACGTCCCGCACTTGCTGATGCACAGCATGCTCGCCTCCGGCCCACGCGCCGCCGGCTGTTCCTGATCACCTTCGGCGACAGCCACCTGGACAGTAGAACACAACGCCAGAACGATCACCGACACCACCACCATTGCCAACGCTCTTGGTCCCTCCATTGTCGCCGCCCTGAACAGACAGGGCTGCCGTGAGCTTTGCTTGGTGCAGGTGGGGAATGAGATTCTTGCGATCGAGCTTGGTGTGGGCCGGAGCTGCCGGTTTTATAAGCCCAGAAGTGCAGCAACTATGTGCGAAACTTGAGGTGCAAGCTGAGAAGGAATATTGGGCAGCAGGGTGTAAAGAGAAGATGCTCGTGAATTGGCAGCAAGAAATTTAATCGGTCTGTAGAAATCGGCCACCACTGACCACTATAATGTAAAGAGAAGATGTTTGTGTTGTGACTGATACCTTGTTTCATGGAGTTCAAAAGTGTTAGCAAGCTTTTGCTTGATGCCGTTGTTATAATGGAGGAAGATAAGTATGCTATGGTTGAAAGATTGAGAAATGTCTATGTACTGAATTGCAGAGTGCAAGGCAGGTAAAGCATCTGGGCAAGGTTGGTTGGAGAAACACAGGTGTTTATGACTTGCTAGTACTCAGCTAGAAAAAATAGTAGTCTATTGCCTTGTTTAGAAGAGAGGAATTCCCCCAAACAGTTCTACAGAAATTTCACATGAAGGGGTCAAAATTTATCACAAGAATGATAAAGTGAAAAACCCACCATTCAAACAGCGCTTTGAAAAGAAGAAAAGGATAAGTAGCCAGGATTTCAATCATCTCACATGAGGAATATATTAAGGGAAACCATAATTACATTGGGTGAACAATGACACTGGATATGCTCATGTAAGGAAGTAAGGCTTGCTGACTTAGGTCTACGGCTATTGTAAGGATGTATGACACCCAGAAACATCTAGCACAAAAAATAAGTGAAGAAAAATCTGGATATCTGCATCGAATTCCTATTTTCCTCTGAGCATTTTTTTTAATTCGGCACGCTTTACAGCTTAAGGATTGTCAATAAACAACCGACAAAGGTGTACACTGGACACTTGTACAAAAGGCTAGCCCTGGAAGGAAAACTTTTGCCAGCCTTTCACTCTTACCAGTTACTTAAATGCCCTCCCTCACCTGGGAAGGTTAGTATCAAAAGTAAAATCATGAGTTAACAATGTTGCTAGTCCGTTTCTGCGTCTTCTGCTGTTGCAGTAGCTGACTTGGGTTTTTGGCTCACAAACTGCCCTTTAATTCTCGGTCTTTGCTCCGCAAGCTTCTTCCTGCTGTGATATCTGACCTGTAGAATTAAAGGTAAGAGATGTAAGGAAGAATTATAACAAAAGCCAAGCATCTGGATAACTATTTCTAGAGGTGATAAAAGTATCCATTCACTATTTCCAAAAAAAAATATGAATGTACATAAGCTATTCACAGAGTATTTAGGTTTGTCAAACAAAATACCTTCTTCTCAAAACATCTCTCTTTCCTTTTCATGCGGAATTTCAACAAGGCAGCTTCACGACGAGACCGGTCACTGTCCAGACCATTCATACCGAAGTTCTGGATGCCGCTCTCATTGCCGCTTTCTGGGGCAATCAATGTATTTGTGTTTGTATCAGTTTCACCGCTCACGGTCCATCCACTTCCTCTGCGGATATCCTGGCTACAGCTAGCGCTATGGTTAGCATGCTCTGCATGGGCTCTAGACAAGTCAATTGGCTCTCCCGATTCCAGGAGAATTTGTCTTGAATGATGTAACTGCTGAGTTCCTTCTAGCTGTCTGTGTTCATCAATATCTGACGGTTTACTAAGATTGTGATGGTAATTGGAATGATAAGATGCATGCTGAATTGCCATTTGGTTGATGCTAGACGGATCACATTGCATAAAAGGAGCCTGTGGGTAGTATATCGGCTGCATAATTGCACCATAATGGTAGGGTATAGCAGCACCAACAGGAATTGGAAGAGGTATAAACCCATATGGAGGATGACTCGATATCTCCTTTCTAGGGGAGGAACTACTTGTGCCAGCATCATCTCTCGCAGTGCTGGAACAAGGGATGGCAGCACCCTTGGTGCAACTGTCCAAAGGAACCTGAGCTTGGAGTGTACTCTTGTATGTGTTATAGTCATGGCAACTGGGCAAGGCCCCATCAGGTTGGACACTCTTGTCACAAACAGGTTCTTGAAAAGTTAACTGGAGGGACGGGGGAAACTGTTGCTTAGCTGATGCTTCTATCCTTTTATTACCATACCTGTCATGTTGCAAACGATGTGATGAGCATGCATAATAGAGATAGTCAGAGTTGCACAGGGTGCAATTACTAATATCCACCTCAGGGTCTAAAATATGAAGACAGTGCAATTCAAAGAAAACCATAACAAACAAATGCCAAATGCAATTAAAAATTATTTGGATCAAAATTAAAATTAACAAACATGTAAGTACCTTGAAAAGGCAGAAGAATTTGAGTGATTAAAGTTATCCTTATCCTTCAGTTCTTGGTTCGAGTAACCATCACGATGATGTTGCTTCCCTAAGTTGATCTCCACAGATGGACAGGGTCCAGACTCGGCATGGCCTATTGCAGCACCCTTTAAATTTTCCCGAAGGGTATTCTCGACTACCGAGTTGACAGCATTATTCTGTGTTACTGGAGATTTGCATTTTTTGCCAGTTGTTGGTTGGGCAGTAGCCACAAGATCTTTGCCAGGATCACTTGGGCGACATGAACTTGCATCAGCTATCCTCAAGGCATTATCCATTATCTGTCCAGCAACCTTTGCTGAAGTAATACCATGAAGATACTTGGAACGCACATTCTTCTCAGCTGAAAACATGTGTGGCTTACTTGTGGGACATGCATTTATACTTGGAACGTCTACATAAAAACACCAGGTAAATCATAATGAATTGTCAGATGTGCAATGTACACACTTGCTGGCCAGTAACAGAGCACAAGAAAAGAAAATGTCAGAGAAACATGTGGAGATTTCATACCATCAGTACCCTTCAACGCTATTTTAAGTTCTCTGGATGAGTTTGCCCCATTATCTTTCACAACCTCAGGTAAATTCTCAATGCTCTGAATTTCAGTCTCCTTGCTTCCCGAGCTCTGATCATGTTAAAAGAACGCCAATAGTATTAGGTGCAGAAGAACTCTAATAATGTAATACAAAAGAGAAAGCAGAACTTTGTAAAGATCAGTCATGATGAAGTGAAGTTTCGGTAAACAATACTGGCTACATTTTATTGGTATTCACAAAAACAAAGGGACATAAAGAAATGCTCCAGCTTTCACATGTGCTTGCTTGGCTTTATCAACCCGGGTTAGCGTGATGCAATTCTATTCATAGTTGGATATCAGTTAGACAAATAAGGTACAAGTCAGCTCAGTTTCTCACCTGAGCGTCACTTTCCTCGTCGGTGTTTTCTCCAGTCTTTGACCCGTTACCAGAATTCACACTTATATGATTGCTGGCCGCATTGTTTTCTGATGCATTTAATTGGCTATTCATCTGCAATGGAATTCACATGGCATAATTATACTTGAGAAAACTAGAATCAACAATAAATGCTGCTATTTACTAAAAGCTTACACAACCACATCAACAATATTGCACTCATAATCTTGGACAACCAAATTAACGTACATCATACATGGCACTTTGATACAAATGATAATATATTCAAGTAAAACACGTCCATTTTTTAAGCCAGTCATTCGCCATAACAGAGGCTGCAAAGGAAAACGACAAATGAGGACTTACTGAGTGCCGTCTCCACACATGTTGCCATAAGTTACGCAACTCATTCTTTCTAACTGGTTTCACAAGAAAGTCCACTGCACCATTCTGCATGCACTTCAGCACCGTGCCAATGGAATCTTGGGACGACATCACTGCAATGAGAGCCCAATAAAACATCATAAATACAAGACAAATTGAGTGAATATTGAGTTCAAGAGAACTCTATATTAAGTGCAGCGTTAGGCACAGGCCCCCCTAAAAGGGGAAATCTAAGTCCCCTCTCCCCACTGTCGGACCGTTATCCCCTGGCCAGAAATAAGCACCACGCACTTTTGCATTTTTAACCCCTCACCTTTTGGAAATCAACCCACACTACATATCAGATACACTCAAAACGAACGGGTATGGCGAGTTGCCCCCGGCGATAGGTCGGCCTAACTACGTTTTTCCTATATTAAGGCATCTCCAGATGCACACATTTCCTTACTAACATCAGTAATACACCCATCACTCCACTGTGCCACTCGGCTGCTTATTTGTTTGTCGTATTAGACTCACAGTGGTTACGTTCACATAGTGCATAGCAGAACCGTGCATTTATCACGTGTAGCTCCGAGAGGGGATTTTTTGTTTAGTATTAGAAACATAGAATGTATTTATGTACATATGTACTCTCTTCCATATTTTGAACACGCAAACTAAACTATTATTAATACTAATTACAAAAACTATAAGCATATTCATTTTTTTGAAGTTGATGTTTCAAAAATTCGCTCAATAGGTACTTAAGAACACAATGAAATAGTATGGTTGCTCAATTAAGCTACCTCTCAGGACCTTAAAATATGCATTTACCCCTAAAAACTGAACTAATGTAAAGCTACAGCTCACCAATATTTTTGTAACTTTACATCCCTAGAATAGATTCACCTAACTACCATTAGAGTTTTGCCAACAAACTTACTCAATACCAAAAACTGCGCCGAATAAAACTATGATGCGAATTTATTCATCGAGGATACCGCACAATACAAATCTGTTGACAAGATTCAGACGCGGTAAGTGGCCTATATCCGTAGCGATATTCAATTAGTAACACAAATGGAATCCGACAACGACAACGACAACGACAAAATTCAGTTACATCACAGACACCGAACCAAAGTAACCGACACATGACTGAAGCGGAATACCAAATCCAATTGAATTCAGCTCCAACTATATATCCAAGTGCGGTACCATTACCAAACGGTGGCATATAAAAACACCCTATGACAGTTAAAACAGTTAGCATAAGAAAACATCACCGCCGCAACTAGTAATTCAAGCTCACACGACGAACTAAAGCGTCAGTAGTAGAAGGATGTGGGTGGATGGGCGGCTTACTTATGACGGGGATGTTCCTGCACTCGTCGGCGGCCACGATCCTGGAGAGCAGGTCGATCCCGGAGAGCGTGGGCATGTTGACCTCGGTGAGCACGAGGTCGAAGGCGTAGGCGCGTCCCCGCATGACCTCCCACGCCTTCATCCCGTCCGCCACCGCCGCCACTGGCCGAGAAGAAGCGCCCCCAATTCAGCAAAACATGAAACCGGTTGGCCGTGCGAGGCTAGCGAGCGAGCATGGCTAACAGAGAAGAGAAGATAAAGGGGTGGTCACTGACCGCGGTATCCGCACTTGCGGAGGAGCGCGGTGACGACCTGGCGCGTGGAGTCGTCGTGCTCGACGAGGAGCACGCGCAGGGAGCGGCGCGGCAGGATCTGGTCCCAACGGATCACCCCGCGGGCTCCGGCTCCGGCTCCGGTTCCCACCACCGGACCCGCAGCCGCAGCCGGCGCCGCATCCCCGGCGTCGGCGTCGGGGGACATCTCGTCGTCGCCGTGGGAGGAGGAGGGAGGAGGGGAACGAAAATATCTAGAGAGTTTGGGTACGCCGGGAGCGCCACGTCAGCGGGAGGGAGAGAGAGAGAGAGGATCGGAGGGCGGGGTGGAAATGGGCCAGATAAACTACCACGAGCGAGCGCTCGGATATTTTTGCTGCTGGGTACTGGCGCTGCTGTTGGGGGGTGGGGTGAAGTGTCGTGAACGTGAAAGGTTTGTGATATTTCTGGTGCGATTTCGCGGAGATATTTGCCGGGGAGCTGGTGGCCTCTCGTTTTTGGGCACGAAATATTTGGTCGGGGTGGGGTTTCGTTTCCTTTGGGGAGTTTTTTAGTGGCTGCTGGCTGGCCTTGGCGCAATCCGGCGGCCACTTGATTTTTGAAGCGTGCGAAATGGGCCACTTGTGGAAGGAAAAGCTGGCATGGGAACACAGAAAAGGTGCACCCCGGAACAGAGAAAAGATCTGGTAGTCCATGTACGTGACAATGCATGGTTTCCATACGGACAAGTCCTCGACGAACTTCGTCGAGTGGAACAAGCTTTTTGCTCCACCTGGAGTAAACCCAATGAAAAGAGAGAAAAAACAATACTATATAAATATATTTTTTAATCCTATGTTGGTCATGGATTTTGTTTTTTCATACAAAGCAACACAATGTCATTTCTTCATAAAACTTTACACGTATATATAAAACACTTGGGTATGTTTTTGCTAAAAAAAGTCATATTTTTTAAGTTTTTTTTTCCTTTTCTGGATTTTGTACTTAAACATGACCATATGAGGCCAGGAGTTCAGCTGAATTTTAGATTGAGCCTTAGATCTTTGAATTCTTAATCACATCAAGAATTTGACTATCTAAACGTCTATCTAGTTTTGCACATATTTGCGCTTAAAAATCACCATGTGCTTTACTATCCCGAGCTAGTAATTAGTTTAAATTCCATCAAATGGAAACTTTTTCAATGTTAGTAACTAAATCGTGATCTATCTCTTAGGATCTATTCCGTCCCCACTCAATGACGACATCCACTTTATGACACAAAAAATGGTTTCCAAGTATCCCTTTTGTAGTTTTTTTTGTCCCTTACATATCATTTTGTTGATTTGTTCTTTTCTTGACAAATTTATCATATTTGACCTAATGGATGGATACGAGAATTTATTTTCTTGGTATAACCATCATGTTCATGTTGTCCTTTGGTACGAGCTTTCTAACATTTCCCCTTAACATCGTCGTTTTTTGGATGAGGTCCTTAATGTTTAGCCTTATCATCAATATGCAAATTTTGATGAGGACATTCAATGGAGTGACACTCTTGCGCCGATCTAACCAATTATTAATCACAACAAGTTTAAACTAAGTGTGTTTAGTGTAACAACAAATGTTTATACTGAAATTGTATAGTTTACCGAAATTAATTTATCATTGTACAAGTACAATATTACTGATATGTTTTTCTATTGCTCAGTTATTATAACTAAATACATAAATCGTTGTTAAATATGAAGATAAGTTTCTCCTTTTATGTACGTCTAATATCAATCATAAAAAATACACTTGCAGTATAAATTAAAACGGTAATGTTGGGTAGATAAAATATTAGTGTTTTACTCATATTTTAAATGTTTATCTAAAATATATTTAATGAAAGAGAAAACCCTTTACGAGAAAATGGTGATAAAACCATATGACTCCAAGGAATAATTTGTGATCTTGTATGAATAATAATTATATATCGTTGGGTATAAATTTTTAAACAGATGGTGTAACAAATACCTTAACAAATTTATATACATGTGTGTGCGTTTGGGTATAAGTTTTTAAATCATATGTCTAACCAAGTAGAATATTCTAGATATGTCCACTTGTGGAAACTGACATGAAAAATACAAAGGTGATTTGGGATTAGCGAAAACATATTATACATAATATGGCTTATAGATAAATGTGGGTACCAATGGATAATGCACGATGATGATACATCACGTGGGATATCAAAATATGGGAACAAGTAAAATGATACTCACATATATATATCGGAATATCTAATGTCGTGTAAAGTCCAGTATCATGAAGTAATACGAAAGATAACCAACAGGTTCAACCGAGCATTCTTCCTTGGAGTCAATATGGATGTCTATGACCTCGATGTCGATTATTGATCGGACAAGTTCCTATGAATCATGTCAGCTTGTTTATCGAACATGTAGGGTCACACACTTAAGTTAGGTCTGGTTAGTTGTGTACATTGGTAGGTTCGGATAACAAGAGAGGATCATCGGAATGTTTTTTGTGTGGTTGATATTATATATGTCAAGAGAAATTTGGATCGACATACATTGTATGTCCCAGGGTGGTCGAAAGTGTTTTGATCATTGTCAGAATTATTATGAAGGTTTATATATGTATAGAGAGTTCTTTATTTAGAGAATTTGCATGCAGACATAATATGCCCCGGATATTTATGTGAGAACTAAATTAATTCAGAAAATTTTCCCTAAAGTGGACATTCGGTTTGAAAATAGTTAGACAAAACATAAATAAAAGAAATATTCGAAAAAGAAAAAATAAAGAAGCCCACGATTGGTGCTGCCACATGGGCCCTAGTTGCCCACATGCTAGACACACCACAATGTGGTGGTGGTGGACCGGTACCCGGGAGGAGGGGAGGCGCCCCTCCCTCCTTGATGCACCGGTGAGGTGTTGTTGGGAAACCCCAAGAGGAAAGTATGAAGTAGTGCAGCAGCAAATTTCACTCAGTTGTGAAACCAAGGTTATCGAACCAGAAGGAAACTAGAGTTCTTCTGAAGGTGTCAACGGCGGCAGAAAAGAGCTTGGCGTGTAGCTGACGTGAAACCTGCACACAACACAATCAAGATACTTTGCCCCAACTTAACAGTGAGGTTGTCAATCTCACTGGCTTGCTGTAACAAAGGATTAAACGTATGTGTGGAAAATGATGTTTGTTTGCAGAGAATGAAAGTAACAGGATTGCAGTAGGTTGTTTTATCAGTTTAAGGAAAAAAGACCGGGGTCCACAGTTCACTAGTGGTGTCTCTCCATAAATAATAATAGCATACATGCGGGTAAACAAATTACAGCTGGGCAATTGACAGAATAAAGAACTGCATAATGATGCATATACAAGTCATGATGTCTAGTGTGAGATTCATTTGGGCATTACAACATGATACATAGACCGTCATCCAACTGCATCTATGACTAATAATCCACCTTCAGAATAGCATCAGCAACACCATTCAGTATTAAGTTGCAAGCAACAGATTATTGCATTAAGTAAAGTGTGTAATGTAAGTAGCAAAATATCCTTAGATAAATAACTATTGTTTTATCCCTATTAGCAACAATACATCTACAATCTTAGAGGTTGCTGTCCACTCCCCCAGATTAAATAGAGACATGAACCCACTATCGAGCCTAAATACCCCCTCTTGGAGTCACAAGCATCTACTTGGCCAGAGCATCTACTAGTAACGGGGAGCATGCAAGATGATAAATAACGCACTCACAAGATATATTATGAAGCAAATAACATAGTACTCAATTATTCATCGGATCCCAGCAAACACAACATGTAGCATTACATAAAGATGATCTTGATCATGATAGGCAGCTCACAAGATCTAAACATGATGGCACAATAGGAGAAGACAACCATTTAGCTACTGCTATGGACCCGTAGTCCAAGGATGAACTACTCACGCATCCGTCCGGAGGCCGGCATGGTGATGTAGAGCCCTCCGGTGATGATTCCCCTCTCCGGCAGGGTGCCGGGAAGAGCTTCTGAACCCTCCCGAACTAGGGTTGACGACGGCGGCGGCTCCGTAATGTTTTCTGGAAAAGTGTTCGGGTACTTAGGGTTTTCCCGTCGGGGGGTGTAGGTAGGCGAAAGGGCGAAGGAGGTGGGGCCCCGAGGGGCCCACACCACGTGGTGGTGCGGCCAAGGAGGGAGCCGCGCCACCAACAGGTGTGGCCGCCTCGTGGCCCTCCTCCGTATCCTCTTCGGTGTTCTGGATGCTTCCGGGGAAAATAGGGGTATTGGCTTTTGTTTCGTGCAATTCCGAGAATATTTCCTTAACAGCTTTTCTGAAACCAAAAACAGCAGAAAACAGGGAACTGGCACTGTGGCATCTTGTTAATAGGTTAGTCCCAGAAAATGCATAAAAACCATATAAAGTGTATATAAAACATGTAGCAATTGGTATAATATAAGCATGGAACATAAGAAATTTTTCTTATAGATACGTTGGAGACGTATCAAGCATCCCCAAGCTTAGTTCTACTCGTCCCGAGTAGGTAAAACGATAACAAGAATAATTTCTGAAGTGACATGCTTTCACACAATCTTGATCATATTATAATGTAATGCATGTAAATTGAGATCAAATGAATAAAAGATGTAGTTTATATTGATATCAAATGAGTAATGAGTAAACAAGTAGTAAGAACAAAGTAAAACTTTCAATGAATCAATACTAGAGAACAATCAACCGTGCAAAGTAGATATTAAAGATGATTTAAGCTTCAAGAATAACAATATAATCATCTAATACATCCAACACTCATGACAACTTTGTGAAAGGATCAAGTAAAGCAATAACAATATTCACGTAGAAAATCATCTCTCTATTTCTTCACTTAAAAACAAGCAAGCGTTCAACGTTGGTTCCTGGCACCAGGATGTTGTGGCTAAAAGAATGTTAAGGGGAGTTTGGAAGGCCAACCGAAGAAAGTCTCACACAGCTGAAAGTGATCATTAGACAAGAGAAAGTCTTATAATCGAAGCTATGCAAGGAGTAGTGATTGCCACACAAGGGATGCACATAGAGCTATAAGTGTATGAAAGCTCTCCAATGGAACTAGTGGGGGTGCATCCAACTTGCTTCCTCATGAAGACCTAGAGCACTTTTGAGTAGGCTCATCATTGGAATATACAAGCCAAGTTCTATAATGTAAAGTTCCCCACATAGTTATACAAGTAAAACATGAAGACTCTCTCATATGGAGTAAAGGTGCTAAACATGAGCACAAATGATGACTATGAGTACTACAGGTGCTATAACATGAGCACAAGTGTAGATAAAGAGTAGTAATGTTGCCCCCTTTTTTCTTCTTTTTTTCCTTTTTTTTTACTTTTTCTGTTTCTCTTTTCGATGGCCTCCATGGCTCTTTTCACTTTTAGGGGCAAACATTCTAATATGACAACATACTTTTGATACAAGGACCTCATAAGGAATAAAACATAGTGTATGAAACGGTGCCTCTGCCAGTGTAGCAGGATATGCAATGATCTAGCGTAACATGGGTAAAACCACACATCAGCTGTAAAGAATCATGCAAGGCAATATATAAATGATAAATGACAACAAGTCATGTAATGTAAGATGGAAGTTGCATGGCAATATATCTCGGAACAGCTATGGAAATGTTGTAGTAGGTAGGTATGGTGGATGTTTTGAGGAAGATATTTGGCTTATGTGTAGGAGAACATGATGAAGATCTCCCACGAGTTTTGGATGTACCCGCGAAGTATGCACCAACTCTCAATGTGAGAAAGGGCAATGCAAAGTACTGAAGAGGCTAGCAAATATGGTGGTGGAAGTGCCATGAAAACCGCAGCTTAGAACTCACAAGCAAAAAGATTCCAACTAGAAATATGATCTTACAAGGCATAATGAAAATCACTCCATGAGGGACTGTGGCAAATGAACAAGTCACTGTTGGGACCCCGACCGTAGCGCATAACACAAAGTTATTACGGTTGTTTTTAACATTAGAAGTCATATATCATTATGCTATCAACTGGATATTTAAGTGTGGCACAGCTTCAAATTTTCTAGACCAACCATTAATCATTCCACTTTACTAAACCATCATGTTTTACCATTAAGCATATTAATATCTCAAAACAACATCAATGATTCAATTGACACAGTTTAATGATCTACAAGATTATGTATCATTTCATCATAACATCTACCACATTTAACATTTTCTGTTCTTAACCAAACACCAATCAACTTATCTAAAAATAAACTCTCCAAGTATTTAACAATGAGATATGAGAGTATAATATAAGAAAACTAACAGCTCTAACAAGAGATGCATGAAAAACAAGAGCTAATAGTATTGAAGTAACATAGAAGAATACTCAACAAATAATAGTGAATAATACGAGTATTCATAAGAAAAAGCGGAGCGTGTCTCTCTCCCATAAAGGAATGCTAGGATCCATTTTATTCAGAGAATGAAAATAACGAAAAAAAACAGACGCTTCAAATAAAGCACATAAGATGTGTCGGAATTAAAATATAGTTTCACTAGAGAGGATCTGATAGTTTGTTGATGAAGAAGGGGATGCCTTGGGCATCCCCAAGCTTAGACGCTTGAGTCTTCTTGAAATATGCTTGGGTGACCAACGGGGGCATCCCCAAGCTTAGGCTCTTTCATCTTCTTGATCACATCATATCATCCTTCTCTCTTGATCCTTGAAAACTTCCTCCACACCAAACTCAAAGTAAACTTCATTAGAGGGTTAGTGCACAATCAAAAATTCTCATATTCTGCATGGACAAAACCATTACACATGCTACTGGACATTAGCTATAGCCACTATTATTTTATGGAACAAAAGATCCATTCAAAAACAGCAAAAGGAGCAATGCAAAATAAATGGCAGAATCTGTCAAAAACAGAACAGTCCGTAATGATGAATTTTTTCGTGGCACTTAACTTACTCAAATGAGAAAACTCAAAACTAATAAAAGTTGCATACATATATGTGGATCACGCACAAAAAATCCCAGGTCATTTTGATTTTTCTGTGAATTCTTACGAATTAAACGGTGGACAGCAGAAAACTGTTCCTGCGCAGGAATCCAAATCTAGCATCAACTTTCTACTAGAGGCTTAACTTGATACAACAATGCAATAAAATAAAAATACAAAGGAGTTGCTACAGAAGTAGACATGTTCCTTGACTCAACAAAATAAAATAACAGAAATAAAAAGTGGGTTGTCTCCCATAAGCGCTTTTCTTTAACGCCTTTCAGCTAGGCACAGAAAGTGATATTCAAGTGTTTACAAGAGATGAAGCATCAACATCATGGCTACGAGATGCCCTACGTTTATTTATCTTACCATTTTCCTTACCTTTGATCGTAGGGAATACTTGACCACATCCAGGAGGGGAGGGGGGTTTTATTGTACCCTTTCCAACATCTATTACTGCCCCCAAGAGTTTTAGCAGAGATCTTCCAAGAGTGATTTGTCCTGTTCCTACACATTCAATAAAAAGATAATCAGTGGATACCGTTCTTCCCAAGAATGTTGTAAACACTCCTTCAGCTATTCCAATGGGTTATATAATAGCATTATTAGTAAGAGTTATTCCTTCTCCCCCTTCAGAAAGTTCCTAAAGATTTAAAGATGCATAAATATACTTAGGCATAAGGCAAAACTCAGACATAATATCGCAATGAGCACGAAAAGTTTCACCACCAATAACAATTTTTATTATAGGAAGCCATGTTGAAGGTTCAAATTTTACGGGAACGTAATCATAATATTCACGAATTTGACTATAGCCATCTTTTAAGCAAGATATATGTGTCTCAAGGGTGTTTAATCTAGTATGAATATTCCCAAGGCTTGTATCACATTTATTAGTTGAAGAAGAGGATGTAATTAATTTCTTTATTGCGTTGAAAGCTTGATCTCCATCACATCGAAGGAAATCTCCTCCCACTACAGCATCTAAAGCATACCTATAGCAAAGAACAAGCCCAAAATAGAAGCTACTAAGAAGTACACTTAGAGTCATTTTTTGTTCGGTTTCACCATAAGATTTAAAAATTCTTGACCAAGCTTCTTTAAAAGTTTCCCCACTTCCTTGTTTAAAAGTAAAAATCAACTCCTCGGGTGACATAGTGATAGGAATAGGACTAGACATAATGATAGATTGAAAAATGAACTAGACGATTTTTTTATATATATTAATGATAAAGAAAATGCAAGTAAACAAGATAACAATGGAGATAAACTAAACAAGAAAATAGTAAGGTAAATAAAATGCAAGTAACTATTTTTTTTTGTATTTTTTATATTAAGCAAACAAGATAGTAATAAAAATAAACTAAGCACGACAATAACAAAATAAAAAGATTGGGTGTGAGAGACTCCCCTCGCAGAAGAGCTTAGTTTCCCCGGCAACGGCGCCGGAAAAGAGCTTGATGCACCGGTGAGGTGTTGTTGGGAAACCCCAAGGGGAAGGTATGAAGTAGTGCAGCAGCAAATTTCCCTCAGTTGTGAAACCAACGTTATTGAACCAGTAGGAAACTAGAGTTCTTCTGAAGGTGTCAACGGCGGCAGAAAAGAGCTTGGCGTGTAGCTGACGTGAAACCTGCACACAACACAATCAAGATACTTTGCCCCAACTTAACAGTGAGGTTGTCAATCTCACTGGCTTGCTGTAACAAAGGATTAAACGTATGTGTGGAAAATTATGTTTGTTTGCAGAGAATGAAAGTAACAGGATTGCAGTAGGTTGTTTTATCAGTTTAAGGAAAAAGGACCGGGGTCCACAGTTCACTAGTGGTGTCTCTCCATAAATAATAATAGCATACATGCGGGTAAAAAAATTACAGCTGGGCAATAGACAGAATAAAGAACTGCATAATGATGAATGTACAAGTCATGATGTCTAGACCGTCATCCAACTGCATCTATGACTAATAATCCACCTTCAGGATAGCATCCGCAACACCATTCAGTATTAAGTTGCAAGCAACAGATTATTGCATTAAGTAAAGTGTGTAATGTAAGTAGCACAAATATCCTTAGATAAAGAACTACAGTTTTATCCCTAGTAGCAACAGTACATCTACAATCTTAGAGTTTGCTGTCACTCCCCCAGATTAAATAGAGACATGAACCCACTATCGAGCATAAATACCCCCTCTTGGAGTCACAAGCATCTACTTGGCCAGAGCATCTACTAGTAACGGAGAGCATGCAAGATCATAAATAACACACTCACAAGATATATTATGAAACAAATGACATAGTACTCAATTATTCATCGGATCCCAGCAAACACAACATGTAGCATTACATAAAGATGATCTTGATCATGATAGGCAGCTCACAAGATCTAAACATGATGGCACAATAGGAGAAGACAACCATCTAGCTACTGCTATGGACCCGTAGTCCAAGGATGAACTACTCACGCATCCGTCCGGAGGCGGGCATGGTGATGTAGAGCCCTCCGGTGATGATTCCCCTCTTCGGCAGGGTGCCGGGAAGAGCTTCGGAACCCTCCCGAACTAGGGTTGACGACGGCGGCTTCGTAATGTTTTCTGGAAAAGTGTTCGGGTACTTAGGGTTTTCCCGTCGGGGGGTTTAAGTTGGCGAAAGGGCGAATGAGGTGGGGCCCCGAGGGCTCGGGGCCCACACCACGTGGTGGCGCGGCCAAGGAGGGAGCCGCGCCACCAACAGGTGTGGCCGCCTCGTGGCCCTCCTCCGTATCCTCTTCGGTGTTCTGGATGCTTCCGGGGAAAATAGGGGTATTGGCTTTTGTTTCGTGCAATTCCGAGAATATTTCCTTAACAGCTTTTCTGAAACCAAAAACAGCAGAAAACAGGGAACTAACACTGTGGCATCTTGTTAATAGGTTAGTCCCAGAAAATGCATAAAAACCATATAAAGTGTATATAAAACATGTAGCAATTGGTATAATATAAACATGGAACATAAGAAATTATAGATACGTTGGAGACGTATCACTCCTCACCCGAAGTGGGCCCACATGCTCATGTGGGGCCAGAGCCTATAGCTTGGCTGGACACGCCCCCAACCCTAGGTCGGAGGCAGGATGGGCCCCACTATGGGGGCGGTGGCTTGGGGAGGGAGCCCCTTCCCAAGTCTCCCTCCCCCTCCTCCCACTATATATACTCCATCCCCTCCCCTTTGGAACACACAAGTTTCTCTCTTTGGAGTAACTAAAAGGTTGTTTTGCTCTAACAGGATTTTTGAGATGTCCTCTCCCTATTAGATTAGATATTTAGATCGAATATCTCTCCTTCTCATGTGTTGAGATCTCTACCTCATGTAGGCTACTAGTCCCTCCGTTCTTTTTTATAAGACGTTTTAACTCTTTTGCAGGTTCACTCACTTTAATTTGTACCTAGTCTATTATTTTTAGTATGTAGGTTCATCAAACATGCACATGCATGTACACCTAGATAGTACTAGCTAAAACGTCTTATAAAAAGAACACCTCTGTTGAACCAGATCCGACAAGCGTGTGCGAGGTCTCAAAGGGATGAGACGTCTGACCGTAACTCAATTAGATCTAGAAGGCCGGAAGCAAGGAGTTGGCTACATCCTCGCAACTTGGCTTAGTTGCGGGATCTTTTGCAGGCTACATTTACATCGTCATCAGCATCTCTTCCGCTTCAACATTGTTGTTAATGAACTAAAGCTAGACCATTGACTTGGTGTTAACTGTATCATCGTAGTAGATCTTGATTGTTGCGTAGCATGGCGGATTTTTTTGTTTCCGTTGCGCAACCCTACAAATTCTCGCGCGATATCTACTTGTTGGTCTTAGTTTAAATATGCTGTATCATTTCGTGGATCTGTTTTGCCCGAGCCCTTCCCGTACTGCTATAAATAATTTTAGTGCATACCGGATACGATATCCGACATGAGATTTTGGTGTATTTGCTAAAGATGCCCTAAGCCTCACCGTGGACCCCGTCCCATACTACCCCATCTCTCCGCGCGTACAAACGACCAACGACAAGTAACCACCTCCCCCCACAACAATCCAATCCTCGCCGTCTGCGTGGTCTAAGGTCAACACGCGTGCAGATCTTAGAGACGAGCGTTCAAACCATTCTTCTCCTCTTCTCCGCGTCAACACAAGCACGTCGTCTCCGACGCCCCTCACCGTCCGATGTTGTGTTTTTACTACGTTGGTGTATCCAAAATGTTGCAATGGGTTTTGCTACACACAAGTTTTTACTTATTTATAAAAAATATTGCAAAACGATGTCGCATATTCTGAAATGCTGCATACAAAAAAGGTTACGTTCTTATATATTCGTATTTGCATCAGCCGGATCACGCTTAATGCTTGCCTAAACTTTAATAAGCGGTTCCGATGTACACTATCATGGTGCATTTTCCGAATGTCTCAAACTCGTGGGTTCCCGCTGTCAGCCCTCTGGAGAGCTTCCCGTTCAAAAGAATCTCAAGAGGGAGCTTTGCCTCAACTCTCAATACTCTGAAAACAGAAGGGGGAGCTTCGTATTTGGATTTGGAAACGTACCGTGAAATCCAAGCACGGGATGAGCCGCGCCGTGGACCCGGTCCACACCGCCCCGCCTCTCGGCGCGTCCGAACGACCGGCGCCAGCTAACCACCTCCCCCTGCACCAACCCATCCTCGCCGTCCGCGTGGTCCGAGGTCAACACGCGCGCGAATCTCGGAGACGAGCGTTCGAACCATTCTCCTCCTCCGCCTCCCCTTCGCGGCGACACAACCACGTCGTCGCCGACGACCCCACCGCCCAACGATTCGCGCTTCCCCATCGCTCCCGCCACGCCGCAACGATTCTAGAACCTTCCACAAGGATCTCTCCCGACTACGGCGCCGCCAGCGGCGAGCCTCCTCGAATCGCGCGCATTCCCGTCGCCTGTTCGAGATCTCCCCGGCCGGCCTCGGGCGGAGGGAGGCACCGCGTGATCTGGGACCGAAAATGGCGGTATCTGCGCTCCCGCGGACGATGGAGGCGCTCTCGCGGCGGGCGACCATGCTGCGCGACTCGCTGCAGAGGAGCCAGGGGAACACGGACGGCATGGTCGCCATCCTCGGCTCCTTCGACCACCGCCTCTCCGCGCTCGAGGCCGCCATGCGCCCCACCCAGGTCCGGCCTCCTTCCCGTTCTAGCCATTTCCCGTTTGGTGCGCGCGGTGCCGACTCGATTTTTCCGTGGGGGAATGGTGATGCAGGTGAGGACGCACGCGATCCGGATGGCGCACGAGAACATCGACAAGACGATCAAGTCCGGCGACGCCATCCTCTCCCAGTTCGACGTTGCCCGTAAGGTACATGACGCTCACCTGGCCCACCGTCAAATTTTAAACATTTCAACTGGATGTGGTGGTGCATTTGTTAGTATGTTATTTTTTCTTGGTTGGAAAACGTTTTATGGATCTGGAGGGGATTGAAATGTTCCAACTGAGCGCCGTCTGGTTGCAACGATCTGAGTATGTGTTACGGTGTATATTATACACTTTGTGTGGGTGACTGAGGTTAAATGACACTGAATACATCAGAACTAATATGGATTTTTGGTTACTAAGATAAATAACACTCACACATTTTTGTTCTTTACAAAATGATGAAGTGAGTGATATAATTAGGCACTGTTATGTCATTAGTTCGGGTCACTACTAGATGAGTGTTTGATCTCTCTTATCAATAGTTGAGAACGAGCCTTGGCTCATATGGCTAACTGGCCAGGTGTGCCCACAGCCCACCCGGAATCGAGTCCTAGAATACTCCATTAATCCCCGTGTGTCTCACCGCACGTTATGTCATTAGTTTGGGTCACTACTAAATGATTGTTTGATTTCTCTTATCAATAGTTGAGAACGAGCCTTGGTTCATATGGCTAACTGGCCAGGTGTGCCCACAGCCCACCCGGGTTGGAGTCCTAGAAGACTCTATTAATCCCCGTGTGTCTCACCCCTCTGCTTATAACCAAAAAGCCAAGGGTCCCTCCCATCATGGATCTTTCTTTTTTCTCTTATCAATAGTTTCCTTTTCTAAATCATCTGGTCATGCGACATTGACAGTTATTTTCTCGCAGAAAGAGAATGGATGAAAGGATAGCTATTTGAACTCATTTTAGATACTATATTTATTCACAAAAATTCTTCAATTTTTGGGAACTTAATTAAATTAGTTTAAACATTGCATTCGAGATTTAGGCTGAGGCGACGATATTGAGGGGTCCTCATGAGGATTTGGAGAGCTACCTGGAGGCAGTGGATCTGCTGAAAGGAATCGCCAAATTCTTTTCCTCAAATAAAAACTTCAGGAGCAGTGATGGAATTCTGAATCATGTTAACAATCTGTTAGCAAAGTCTTGCCTGAAGATTGAAGAAGAATTTAAGCAACTGATGAATACATACAGGTAAGATACTCATTCTTATTGCAGACTCGGTCTGGAATTATCTTCCTGTTTATTTCTTATATTTCAATAAAAGAAATGTTGTCTGTGTTGATTTACCTGCTCTTTCAGCAAACCTATTGAGCCCGATCGCCTCTTTGACTGTCTACCCAAGTCTCTACGGCCATCAAAGGATGACGCCGACGGAGGGAATGCTAACCACACTGAGCATCCATCCAAAGGCTTGGAAACTGCTATATATAGGACCCCGACACTAGTTCCTCCCAGAATATTGCCACTCATGAATGACATAGCTCAGCAGTTGGTTCAGGCTGGAAATCAACAGTCATGCTACAAAATTTACAGGTAGATTTTGGATTGTAGTTTTCTCATCTATTCCCTTTTCTACTTGGTTCTTAATAATTTTGGTCCGCATGTATTTAAGTGGAAAGGTCAAACATAATTTCTCCTTTTTCTTCAGAGATTCGCGTGGTTCAGCACTAGAGTCCAGCCTTCGGAAGCTGGGAGTTGAAAAGCTTACTAAAGATGATGTACAAAAGATGCAGTGGGAGGCTTTGGAGGCTAAAATTGGAAACTGGATACACTTTATGCGTATTGCGGTGAGGGCCCTTCTGAAAATAGTTCCAATGCCAATGCTGAGTGTGCTAGTTTAGACTTTAAAAACCATGCTAACATATTATGATTTCGAACAGGTTAAACTACTACTAGCAGGAGAAAGAAAAATCTGCAATCAGATTTTTGATGGTGTCAATTTTAACAAGGACCAATGTTTTGCAGAAATGTCAACAAATAGTGTTGTGACTCTTCTCAGCTTTGGAGATGCTGTTGCTAAAAGCAAAAGGTCTCCTGAAAAGCTGTTTGTATTGCTAGATATGTACGAAGTAATGCGTGAACTTCAGTCGGAGGTAATCTGCATGTAATTTATTGAACTTGCCTCCGAAATGCTCATTTTCCTTTCAAGTTTTACTATGATGACTTTGGTGAGCACTACCAAAATTTCAGCGCCGTATTTGTTTGAACTTGTTATCAGATTGAGGCAATATTTGAAGGAAAGCCTTGCTCTGAGATGAGAGAGGCTGCATTGGGCTTGACTAAGCGATTGGCCCAAACCGCTCAAGAAACCTTCGCTGATTTTGAGGAGGCAGTTGAAAAGGATGCTTCAAAGACTATTGTTCAAGATGGAACTGTGCATCCTTTGACAAGCTATGTGATTAACTATGTTAAATTCCTATTTGAGTAAGTATTCCCTTCTTCACCTAAGAGCCGATTTATGGATGTGTAGAACTGTAATTTCCTGATTCCTGACAAAGATACGCTAGCCTAGACGAGTAAATTCTGGGGCTATATGTTCATTTTGAACTTCATCTCCAGTAAGGAGATGCACTAGTTGCTAGTGCTCCTAAAAAAGATTTCAATTGCCAAAATCATAGCAGGGCAATCTGTAGATAACTATACAGACTTGCATATTCACTTTCTACTATGTCTTTGGCTTACATTAAGTTGTTCTGTGTTGGTTTATCCATTTGTTAACTAAAAATATATATTTATTGGCAGCCTTCCTGCTACTGTTGTTCAAGTAGCACGCCTAATAAATGTTATTTCATTTGAACAGTTATCAGTCGACGCTGAAGCTTCTGTTTCAGGAATTTGAAACTGGTAGTGAAACAGAATCTCAACTTGCTGTTGTTACTATGAGGATAATGCAAGCCTTACAGAATAACCTAGATGGAAAATCCAAACAGTATAGGGATCCTGCATTGACTCACTTATTTCTTATGAACAATGTTCACTATATGGTTAGATCTGTCCGCAGGTATGCTTGGTTTTTCTATCGATCAGCATCCTAGAATATTCTGGCAATCTGCTCATTTTGCATCTCTTGTGTCTTGCCAGATCAGAAGCGAAGGATATACTCGGTGATGACTGGATTCAGAGGCATCGTAGGATTGTGCAGCAAAATGCCAATCAGTACAAACGTGTTGCTTGGGCAAAGGTTAGTGGATCAACGAATCCTCCAGTTATTTGGGCACACCATCTTCCCTTTGTGTTTGTCTGCATAATGTTACAAATCTGTGGATATACTAATTTTGATTTTTGCCTTACCACCTTTTTATTTTTAACTCTTTCTTGGTGCATGGTAATTTATGTGAAAACACTAATGAGAGCTACCTGTTTAAGATATCATAGTTCAGGTGTACTTGTGGGAGTATAGCTGTTGCGAACAATTTTTAGTGACAACTATATCAAAACTTGGCAGATAATACTGTCCAGGAGTAGTGGTTCAGCCAGGAAAAGAGTCTGGCCAGCTTCTGTCACATTGCCTCTCAATTCACTTAATTCTACCCCATTACTTTCTCACTACAGCTCCATAGCGCTGGATGCAATAACATCCACTTGCACTCACGTCTACAACATGTGAAGCAAATCCAAACACAACATGCTATATTTCAATTTCTGCTTGCGCTGGAGTTGCTAATATCAATTTCTGCTTGGAAAATGGTTTCTTCCATGTCCTATGGTTCAGTGGTTAACTCGTTTTCATACTATATTTACATGATTGGACATATGAAATACCAGTTCGTTATAGCTACACTGTTTCTGTTTTATTTCTTTCAGGTTCTTCAGACACTTTCAGTACAAGGTGCGACAGGCAGCACTGGTTCCTCAGGAGGATCAGACCTTAACAGCAGCGGGGTTTCAAGAGCTGTGATCAAAGAAAGGTAAGTACCTTGGCAGTTTGGTCTGCATTGCTTGGGATAATGATGATAGAAGAATCATTGTTTCCAATACTTGATGCTTTTGTCTTGACAGGTTTAAAGCTTTCAACACACAATTTGAAGAGCTTCACGCGAAGCAATCTCTGTGGATTGTACCTGACCAAGAATTGCGTGAATCCTTGAGGCTGGCTGTAGCTGAAGTTCTGTTGCCAGCCTATCGATCTTTCATTAAACGTTTCGGGTACGTCACCGCGCCAATCACTTTGAACATGATTGCTTAGCACTCTAGAACATCTCTTTGATTGCTTCAGCTCGTCTAGCACTCTAGAACAACTCTGATTGCTGCGCTATAGACCTATAGTTCACCCATTAGCTTCCATTGAATCTTTTTAGCCGTATATATTACTTGATTTGTATACAAGGATTACTAAGGATAATACATTTTACTCCATTTTGTCTATCCTCTAAATCCTGATCATTTTTTGGTTGACTGACGGGTGGGGCCTAAGACTTTACTTTTGGAGAATTGCACTTTGTTTTCTCTCCAAGACTCCATCCAGTTTGGATGTCTGTTGTTCAAATATAATACTAAATCCCTTCGTAATTATAAAACGTTTTGGTAGGCTAATTTTGGCATGCGGTAACTAGTGTACTATCCATTTTGGCATGCAGTAATCTTGTTGGGAGCGGCAAGAACCCGCTGAAGTACATCAGATACAGCCCTGAACTGGTGGACAAGCTCCTGGGCGAGTTCTTTGAAGGGCAGCAGTACGGCGAGCCGAAGCACCAGCACCGCCTCTGAGGTTTCCAAGCCATGAAGGCAGGCCCAGTCTCGGAAAAAGATCCCTGTCAAAGCAAACAACTAACGGTCCCTTTGCACAGTTAGCAGCAACTTTAATCATATACTACCAATATAGTTATCACCACAGCAAAAAATGAAAGAAAAAAAGGACTGCTGTTTCGTTGTCTCAGAGGCTAACACGGCAAGCTAACAACAGTGTAACGATGTGTTTTCGTTTGGACTACAAGTCTTGTTCCCCATAATATATCAGATGCTGTTCCATCCTGTTAATTCAGCAGATTTTATTACTTTGTGACGCTGATCTTTCTTATGTCGTAGAATATATTTCACTTGGTTAGATTCATCTTGATCTCAGTTGCAGCAAGATCTGTCCTAGTACTCGTCTCAGCATTGCATGTATGATGCAAATGATTCTAGTGCACATAACAGTAGAATAACTCATAAAGACAAAATTATGCAGGTGAGCATTGATGGTAATTTGATACCCCGGACCAGCATAATCAACAAGGGTACATTAGACATAAATTAGTAAAGCATGAAATAGCCCAGAAATATATCTGTCAGCCAGCATGATGCAAAATATTCAGCAGAAGTTGTGAGTTCTACCATGATCAACGTGAGGCCATAACAGTAGAATAACATATGTATGATGCAAGTGATTTCCAGGGTACATACTGTATAAGATAGCTGAGTTCTGATAATAATTTGACATTCCAGACGAGCATAAAAAATAAGCCATACAGGAACCGCATTTGAGCAACACCTGCCTTCTCATCATGCAACATATTCAACAGAAGTGAGTCCTAAAATGATCAACGACAGGCGGAGCCAAATAAATAAACCATACATAAACCGCATTTGAGCAACACCTGTCTTTTGCATCTAATTCTGACGGTCGTCTGCAAACAAAGCCAGGAAATTTGCCAAAAGAAAGCACAAACCAACGATTCAAAATGATGCCATGCGACGAAGAGACAGCAGTAACCATGCATTTCCCTGGAAATTAAGCTTGCCGTGATCGAAATATCAAAATCTCTTTCAGATTCTTCAGTACGCACCAGCCTTCTTAAAAACTGCACCCGTGAAGAGCACCGGTGCACGCGAATGGGTCCCCTGTAGAGAAACCAGTTCCTGTTTGGAAGTTCAGCAACCAGTTGTCTTCACCAGTTCTTTTTTGTAATTGATGGCCGATTTTGATCTTCGTGGGCAAGCCATCACGGTCCGGCATTGACCAGATGATGAGCCTCTCGAGTTGCGGGGCGTCTATCACTGCGATGTTGAGATCAACAGGCTCGATGACCTGCACGCACCGGAGACTGGGGCTGGTGAGGTTTAGGTGCTTCATCAGCACGTTCAAATGGATGCAGAGGATCTCCAGCACAGGGCTCCTGGCGAGGACGAAGTCCACGTCCTGCGTCTCGATGCGCATGAAGCAGAGGCCAAGCTCACGGAGGTGCGGAAATGACGCAGCGCGTGGGAGGCCGGTCGTGTGAGGGAACTCGGACATGCCAAGGTACAAGCGGGTGAGGTTTGCCATGGCGAAGAAGGTGGGCGGGAGGAGGAGCATGTCGAGCGGCCATGGGCGGTTGACGAGGACGAGTTCACGGACGTCCTTGAGGGCGAGGAGCTGGAGCCAGCGCCGGAGAAGGTCGGGGGCACTCCTGTAGGTGGCTGCAGATGAGGTGCACGCAGCGGAAGGGCCCCGCGTGAGCGGCGAGGATGGAGGAGACAGCGTGTGCGACGCGCTGCGCGTCGGCGTGCGCGGCCTTCAGGCCCGAGCCGCTTCCGACGGGGAGGGGGAGGAGGTCGGAGTCGATGAGAACGAGGGGCGCGGAGCGCCAGATGCGGCGCCAGCGGCAAGAGAGTGCGGCGGTGCGCGCGCCGTCCTTGACGGGGAGGCGGGAGACGATGTCGCGGAGGAGCGTGTCGGGGAGGTCGCTGATGTGGTCGTCGCCGTCATGGGGTGGGGGGAGAAGGGCGGAGAGTGCGGCGTGGATGGAGCCGACGGGCGGAGGAGGGAGGACGGAGTGGACGCTGGAGAGCAGGTTGGTGATGTGTGCATCCAGGCTACTCGGGTCAAAGCCGTTCACCAGGAACGCGGCCTCCATCTCGGCGCCCATGGGGAATGGCCGCACACGGCTGTCCAAGGCCGCCGCCGCAACGCCTCCGTCGGGTGGTGCTCCGGAGCAGCTGCATCCATGGGAGCACGTGCAGCGGGGTCCGTGGTGCGCGTGGTCCATTTCGACGGGGTGGCGGTGGCTGCCGCTGCCGGAATGGAAGCAGCCGACGAGGGTTTGGGGCAATCCTGGCCAACGTGGCGGCCCAGGCCCGGCACGGCACGTAAAGGGCTTTCACCTGCCTGGCACGGCACAGCCCACCATGACCCGGTTCCAACACACGGGCGGCAGATAGGGGCCCAGACACGCCACCTCAGCTAAACGGGCTAGCCCGCGGCACGTCTGGCACATTTCAGCCAGACTAGACCCAGTTTTACCGAAAATATCTGAAAAAACAGAGAAAAATGTAGAAAAAAACTAAATTGTAAGTAAAATGAGGCAAAGTGTCATATAGAATAAAAAGTGGGCTTATTAGTTTCTGCCTCGTGAAAACCTTCCATCCCTTAGAAGGAAAAAAGAGTATATAGCACTCTAAAAGTCTAAATTACAAAAAAGAAAAGGTACAAAAGGATAGGAAAAAATTAAAAAGAAAAAGGAAATTACAAACACTACAACGAAGTTTCTAATTCTTTATCTTCATCAATGGCAATTACCAGTTCTTGATGATCGGCAATGTGTTGGGATCTACTTTTGGCTAGTTCCCCATCTTTCGCTGTCATTAGTGTCTTCACCATATCCGATCTGAGACTGGTTCTTTCATCAACAATTATTCTTCCAGTTAGTCTGACAGCAGACTCCGATGACACCGACGAGACAGGTACTGATAGCACATCTCGTGCTAATATAGAAAGCACCGGTGTGAGCTTTTGGTCATGCCACCACTGCAGTATGTTGGAAGTCTTCCATTATCATCTTACTGATGCGGGACTATGCCACTGTTGAGGTACTTCGCTAACTCTCCGCCACCAAAAAGCACTAGCGGTGTTTGTGTCGAAAAGGTAGAGGTGGAGGAGGAAGAAGCAAATATCCTCTCCCACGCTCCTTTATTCTTGCTTCCAGATGGTGGTGGTGGAGCTCGTTGCCAAACTCCGCCATACTTTTCTTCGTACTTGGTGAAAATTTCACTCAACTTATCACGAACATCGGTGAAATAAGTAGTATAATCTTCATCTACCAAAAATTTTAAGAGCGCAAGAGCACTACCACACCCATCTAATTTAGTCCTTGGATCCAAAATAAAGGCGAATGCATACAAGTAAGGCATTTCTCGCCAATATTTGTTAATTTTTTCTTTTATTTTAGCAACATATGTAAGTAAATCAGGACCATTTTCATAATGTTTGAGGTAACTATAAATTTCTAAAATATGATTCACCATTAAATGGGACTAGTGGAGTTAAGCGCGGCCATGCCGCGCCCGTGGAGTAAATAGAAATTTAATTTGGTAATGTGCAAATTTAATAGATATTTAGGTTTGAAGTTAGTGAAATTCAGAGAAATTCGCGTTTGAAAGTTGTTTACATTCCGAAAATTGTTTAAGTTGGGGAGCATTGAGTTATATTAGTTCTTGTACTTATTATTTTTAACTTTATTAGAATTTGTTGCTTTCTGTTTATCCGAATGTTGAACAATTTTGAATTGTTTTTATGCAAGACATATAGTTAATATAAGAAGCTATGATGTTTATTGTAACCATTTTTTTGTAAAAAGTAGTTTGAACATGCATGGAGACGTATTAGTTGTAAAGTCATCTTTGTGCTGAAAATTTTGGTTTTTTTTCGTGAATTACGGTTTGAAAGCTACAAATTTTGCAGTTCCAAATATTCATGTAGTTATTTAAAATCAACAGTGAGTTATATTGAAAACTATTTTTTTTTTGTATTTTTTTGTAAATTGTAATCTAAAAGTCACAAATTTTGCAGCTTCAAATATTGCATGTAGTTAGTTAAAATCAACAGTAAGTTGTGTTAAGAAGTTATATTTAGTTTATGTATTTGTTTCTTTCTGCTGAATTAGGATTTGGTGCTTATATTTTTTGTAAATTACGGTTTGGAAGATGCAAATTACATGGTTACAAATATTATTTGTAATTACTCCCTCTGTTTCATAATATAAGGTGTCTAAGGTTTTGGCACGGATATTAAGACGCCGGTATTTTACATACGGTGCACTCATTTTGTTTAGATAAAAATCAGGAGAGAGGAATTTCTAATAGTTACAAATTGAAAACAATAGGTCAAATCCCTCCGTTCAACATTTTGACTTGCTTTTTGATGAATAAAATTGTCTATAAATCGCAATACACCTTATATTTTGAAAATTTTCTAAAACCCTTAGACACCTTATATCAAGGAACGGAGGGAGTATTTAAAAGTAACGATGAGGTGTACTTAAAAGGTATATTAGTTATTTTAATTGTTTTTGCAATTGAATTAGAATTTGTTTGTCCGCGTGGCTCCGAATATTCGAGATGGCTTTACAGAGGCCACATAACTAATATAGGAAAAAATTGTTAATATTCGAGATGATTTTATATAAGTTTTACAATTAATATGGAAAGCCGTAATATTTGTTGTAATTTTTTTTAAAAGTTGTGTAAACATGCATGGAGATGCGCTAGTTGTAAAGATGTTTTTTTTTTTTTGCAAATTTTGATATTGTATTTCTATTTTTCTGAGTTGTGCATAAAAAGATATGATTTTTTCGAATTTTATTTGTTTTCTGAAATTGGAAAATCGGCTGACAGGCGGGCCCCGCCTGTCATCCGGACCCAGGCGGGCCCCGCCTATCATCCGGACCGCGCTGACGTCAGCCCTCAACGTCAGCGGGCAGCGGACGCGGGCGGCGGCGCTTGCCTCGCCGTGGCGCAACGGCGCACGCGGCCGGGCCGTGGAGGCGCGTCTCCGGTGGAGGACGCCGTGGCGCGTGGAACCAGCGGCGCATCGCACCAAATGGTCGCCGGAGACGCCGGCGACGACAGATCCCGCGGCGGCGCACGCAGAGGACGGCGGCGGCGAACCGCGGTGGTCTGCCGGCGACTCGGTCGTCCGGGCGCGCGACAATCAGCGAGGAGGTGGAGGAGAAGGCGGCGCATCTAACCGTGGTCGCGGATCTGGGCGGGGAGGCGCGAAATGGCGGCGGCAACGGCGATCTCGGGGTCGCGGGAGAGCAGAGGAAGGAGAAGGGGATTTGCGGGCGTTTTTTCAAAAAATCCTGTGAGCTTCGAAGAAATTGTAAACAGGTCCCTCGGTGCGTTAAATGTGGACTCCGGGGCACGGTTCCGTTCTTTCAGTGTTTTTTCTATAAAAAAGCCAGGGCGACCGGTGGGAACCGTTGGATATAGAACGGACGGCTCGGAGACGTAGGCGAAACACGTGGCGCATTGTGATTGGAAGAATATCGATGAACAGTACCTCATGGGCTGAGAAGCCAGCGATTCTGCCGTCCTTGAATCAGGCAGTAGTGGTTCCATCCGCGGTATGGTAATTTGCATTAACAATTCCGAGGATTGAAATATGTAAGGGAGAAGTTTCCTAAGAGCATCTCCACCGGGGCCTCTAAATGTGTGTCCGGCACCCTCCAATTGGGCCTCCTTTGAGGGGTGCCGGACATGTGTCCGGTCAACATTTAGAGGCCGCCCACAGCGGAACTCCCCAAAGGCCCACCCCCAAACGCGAGCAATCTGTCGAACAACTCGCGAGCGCACGAACCGCCGCCGATGAACAACACAAACGATGAACACAAATGACGATGAACAACACAAACATCTTTTAAACGATATTTAACAAACTTATAATTTCGAATCTAAACGAGATTTAACAAACTAGACCTAGAAGGTGCGAGAGAGAAGGCCTATGCTGTGCTACACGCGCCGGCGAGGAGAAGAGATGCCGCTTCGTGGCCGGCGAGGGGTAGAAGATGCGAACCAAGCCAAGGAAGCAACGACGCTTCACTTCTGGCCATTGCTCATCACCGTTCCCATCGGCTACAGCCTTTAGAAACGGTCCCGTAGCCTCGGCTGAGCCGGCCGAGGCTTCTGGCCTCGCGGGCGCCGTGTTCGATTCACCGCCGTGACATGCGGCGGGGCGTTTGATGGGAAGCCTCTTCGGCTTTCGGCGCCCCTTTCTTCGGTGACGGCGACGCTGCTGACCAAGATGCTAGCAGCTCGTCGCTGGCACCTTTCTTCGGTGACGGCAACACTGCTGATGGCGTCGTCGTTTGTAGAGGCAGATCGGGCAGCTCTCGTCGACCGCTACGACGCGCCTCGTACTCCTTGTCCACCACGGCATGCCAGTAGGGCGCCGAGATGGAGTACTTGGCGTCGAGCTTTTGCTCGTACGGCATCTCCGTCCACTTGCGGCTGACGAACTCGACGCGGTCCTGGCCGCTGAGCCGCGGCGCCACCGGAATGTTGGCGGCGCTCCTCACCCAGCCGTCCAGAAGGGTGTCGTCGTTGGACACCGGCAGCTGGTGGCGGCTGCTCAGACGCGCGGTCTCCAGCGAGAGCACGTACGGAGGCGCGTTCTCGGCCTCCTCGCGCCACAAGACTCGCTGGAACGCCTTGGCCATCTCCGCCTCCTCGTTGCGACGCCGGATTTTCTCTAGTTGCTTGTGGCGATGCTGCCTGCCGGGGCTGTCCGCCATGGTGGCCTATGTTCTTGGGGGAGAGGGAGAAGTGTTTGTGTGAAGATGAGGGCTGCGCTGCGTCGGGTTTTAACGCGGCCGGAGGAGCGGGGTGGGGTGGCCTGTATTAACGCGGCCACCGCTTCGCCTGGCCGCGCATTGACGCCGACGAAGCGTCTGCAGGGCGCCGCCGCTGCGACTCCAGCACGCGTCGCTTCCGTCTACGGCGTTGGAAGCGACGCCGCGTTATTGCGAGGCGTCGCTTCGGTCTGCGGCACGTGATGACAGGCGTGGCGCCATCTAGTCGCCTCGACATTAAACGCGGCGCAACGGCCTCCTGCACAGCGTTCGTTAACACGGGGAGAGGCACGTGTATGTATGACGGGCGGGCCAGCGCTGTCAGGACCATGCGCGAGTCGATGTCCGGCTCCCACAGGAGGGCCTCCAAGTATAGAGGCCCGATTGGGGGTGCCGGACATAAAATCGCTCGGGGCAAGGCTTTGGGGGGTGCCGCTAGTGACGGTTTTTCGTGTCCGGCCCCCCAAAGGGCCTTTAGGGGGTCCTTTATAGGCCCCCGGTGGAGATGCTCTAAGCATTATGCAAGTAGAGTTTCATCTAACATGCATGTCTAAATTAAAACTATGAGCCTTAGCGTTTATAGCATGATAGAATCTCTTGTAATTGGCAAGTCTAGGATTAGAAGCACACAACCAAGAAATTGTGGTGCGCAATGCATTAATGCGGCCAGTCACTTGCTTTAAAGCAGTTTTAGGAATAAGATTAATTATATGACAAGCACAACCTTGATGCAGTAACCAAAATGCAGCATTGTCGTCGTGGTGAACAGACAGATGCCTACGGGTAGGCTAATTTGTGGGGCCGGATGGACGCTAGAGGATTCGGCGAGGGATAGCGCGCTGAGAAGCACACACAGATGAACACATGGACACGGGGATTTACCCTGCTTCGGGGCTCTCGTGAGGAGATAAAACCCCTACTGCAGCATCTATCCTATTTGGTGTATTTCTTCTCTCCGCATATGCTGTGTACAGGATGCTCCATGAGCTGAACCGAGTTACCGAGTTACCTCTAAGAGGTTTTTGGGGAGAAAGAGAGCAAGGGGCAAAGGGAACCAGCCCGTGCGTGGCTTGGCCGTGGCCGCGGATGTGTGTCTCTCCTCTCTTTTGGCCTTCCCCCTGATGCTCCTTATATAGGAGGAGCCCAGGGGACAAGAGATGGCCCACGTGACACTATTCCGGCACTGTAGCTGACATGACTACTGGGGTCTTGTCAATACTATTCCCTGCATCATGAGTTGTACTCTAGTCACATCAGGGGATGGGCTTGTCATGTCTTGTCTGTCCTTTGTCCTGTAGCGCTTGGCATGACATCTTCTCCGCATAACCCGGCATGGATATGCCGGATAACTTGGCGACTCCTCTCCTGGGCAACCCGGCATGGATATGCCGGATTCCACCTCTCAACCCGGCGTGGGTATGCCGGATAATCTGCTTCTCCCGAGACCCGGCATGGTTATGCCGGATTACCCTTCATAAACCGTTCTTCCTGCACATCAGAATAACACAATGCATACCGACATAGATATGTCGGGTAAAATCTGATTAAGTCGGTTAGAGTATGTCGGGCTGCACCAATATCATATCCCGGTCCCTTCCGACCCGGGCATATGTCGGTCAGCAAGTATGTCGGTTCCTGGGGGTAGCCCCCATATCTTTACCCTACCCGGGGGTAGCCCCCCGACACTAGTCCCCGAGGCTGCGGGGGACTCGCAGAGTCGCGCGCAGACTTAGAAGAAATAACAACATCACCATCTTTACCTACTCCACCGTGTACCTGCAAAAATACAATCATATGCCGGTGCCTTAGCCGCTCTGGGCGTTTTACCGACATAGATGTCTTCGGCCACTGCCGGCTTGACATAAACATACCTCACATGCCGGCTTTTAGCCACTCTGGGCGTATACCGACACGGACGTCTCATGTGCCGGCCTTTAGCCACTCTGGGCGTATACCGACACAGAGTCTCATGTGCCGGCTTTTAGCCACTCTGGGCGTATACCGACACAGACGCCTCCAACCTCTGTTGATTTGACATAAGTGTATCTCGGGTGTCTCGGTATCTCGGCCACTCTGGGCATATCACACATGTCTCGGTACCTCGGCCACTCTGGGCATATCACACATGTCTCGGTACCTCGGCCACTCTGGGCATATCACACATGTCTCGGTACCTCGGCCACTCTGGGCATATCACACATGTCTCGGTACCTCGGCCACTCTGGGCATATCACACATCTCATTTCACAAACCAACATGAACGATGACCGGGGATACAGGATGATGCCACGATACTATGGCGAACCGAAATAAACGGCGATCTGGAGATACGGAACGATGCCGCGATACATTGGCGAACTGACAAAAGTGACAACCGGGAAATGACAGGCCATTTATAACTCGGCAAGCCGATACCAAAGACTATCCGACATGAGCAACAACCTGGTATGATATGCCATTTATAATTCGGCAAGCCGATACCAAAGACTATCCGACATGAGCAACAACCTGGTATGATATGCCATTTATAATTCGGCAAGCCGATACCAAAGACCATATGCAACATATCTTGAGACAATAGCAATTATAAGATGGATCCGAGATAACCGACATAACCAAGATTTCCGACATGAGTATTCTCCCGATAAAACCGATATCACCTTTCAACGTTAGTTCATGCATGCATATATAACGAATTTTCCAACAGGAGCAACAACTTTATTTAACACGCCAAATTAAATCTTACCGACATAAGTGACGACACGGTGTAATAGGTCATTTATAACTCGGTAAACCGACATCAAAGATAGTCGAGGATACACTTTCAGGCCATAATAAATATACGATCGATCCGAGATAACCGTCATAACAACCAAGATAACCAAGATAATCAATCCATTTGACATGAATATCCTCTCGGTAAAACCGACATCACCTTTCAACGTTAGTCCAGGCATGCATGTGCAATAAATATTGAACAGGAGCGACTGTTCTATTTAACAGGTCAAACTGACTTTAACTTAAAGACAGAAATTACGACGAGTTGCAAATCTACGCACTAGGGTGCCGACTCGGTCTTCACCGAGTCCCCGAGTTACACTAGAGATCTAGCAGAAAGAACAGAACGCACTGGCGGGCTAATCCCCGGGTCAAGACATCTTGCCCCCGGGGAAAACACAGACAACGTATGTCGAATTACTCTTCAGACCGAGTTCCCGAGTTTACTTCGTGTTTACCATACTTAGTGATTTCTGCTCTTGTCTACCATGTTGGTGTTCGACAGTCGAGTCACAAAATCAGAACCATAGTATACAGTACTCGTAAACCTCTGAGGTAAGGCTTAAAGTTATCCGACATACAGAAAACATAATGAGGGAACCTGGTTAATAAAATAACACATGCCGAATTGCTTTTTAGACCGAGTCCCCGAGTTTGTTTTCATGTTTACCACTCTCCACAACCTCTGCTCTTGACTACCCTTCTAGGCGTTCGTCAGTCGAGTCACAAGATCATCTCGGATAGCATACATTACTTTAACTTTGAAACACGGTTATAAGTTTATTCGGCACACAAACGACACAGACACCGCGCATCAAGATAAGGCAATCCCCGAAATTCATCTCGGTGTGCCAACACAGCAATAACTTAGGAAAACAGACACGAACCACATGCATACAGGTAAATTAATTTCCGAGTTACTCTACCGACTTAGGAGAAAACACAACTGACCGGTAAGCCAGTCCCCGGGTCAAGACATCTTGCCCCCGGGGAAAATGTACAGATAACACAACATGGCAGTCCCCGGGTTACGACCTCTCGCTCCCGGGTTAACAACTAAATTAGGCACGAAGGGGCTGTCCCCGAGTTACTCTCAAGACAGGCCAACTGCATGATACAGACGAAGATACTCACGGAGCACTGGTGCGGTCGGGATCGACGGAACCGACATGACCCGGGCAACTGTCGTGGAGTTACCCGGAATCTGTCGACGGCGAGCGCTGGTGTAGGTCGGAACGGCCTCTGCGTGCGGCAGCAAGTCGGGGCGTGGAGACCATGGTGATGTCGAGTCCCCGAGTTGATGAAGAATGTCCCGTCCGAAATTAGTCCAGCAAGCGCCACTGATGCCCCACGGTGGGCGCCAACTGTCGTCGTGGTGAACAGACAGATGCCTACGGGTAGGCTAATTTGTGGGGCCGGATGGACGCTAGAGGATTCGGCGAGGGATAGCGCGCTGAGAAGCACACACAGATGAACACATGGACACGGGGATTTACCCTGCTTCGGGGCTCTCGTGAGGAGATAAAACCCCTACTGCAGCATCTATCCTATTTGGTGTATTTCTTCTCTCCGCATATGCTGTGTACAGGATGCTCCATGAGCTGAACCGAGTTACCGAGTTACCTCTAAGAGGTTTTTGGGGAGAAAGAGAGCAAGGGGCAAAGGGAACCAGCCCGTGCGTGGCTTGGCCGTGGCCGCGGATGTGTGTCTCTCCTCTCTTTTGGCCTTCCCCCTGGTGCTCCTTATATAGGAGGAGCCCAGGGGACAAGAGATGGCCCACGTGACACTATTCCGGCACTGTAGCTGACATGACTACTGGGGTCTTGTCAATACTATTCCCTGCATCATGAGTTGTACTCTAGTCACATCAGGGGATGGGCTTGTCATGTCTTGTCTGTCCTTTGTCCTGTAGCGCTTGGCATGACATCTTCTCCGCATAACCCGGCATGGATATGCCGGATAACTTGGCGACTCCTCTCCTGTGCAACCCGGCATGGATATGCCGGATTCCACCTCTCAACCCGGCGTGGGTATGCCGGATAATCTGCTTCTCCCGAGACCCGGCATGGTTATGCCGGATTACCCTTCATAAACCGTTCTTCCTGCACATCAGAATAACACAATGCATACCGACATAGATATGTCGGGTAAAATCTGATTAAGTCGGTTAGAGTATGTCGGGCTGCACCAATATCATATCCCGGTCCCTTCCGACCCGGGCATATGTCGGTCAGCAAGTATGTCGGTTCCGTCTTGGACGTAGCTTTTACCCTATCTTTACCCTACCCGGGGTAGCCCCCCGACAAGCATATTGGGTAAGTACATGAGTCAAGTAAGTCATTGCCTTAGTATTTGCAAATATCTTGTTACTGAGACCAAAATCTTCAAGAACTTTACATATCGATGTAGAAATGTTTTCACCAGTATGTGCTTCATCAATTAATTCAAATCCTACGACTCTTTTTTGTAGTCCCCACTTTTCATCAACATAATGAGCAACCACATTAAGATAGTACTTCTTAGCGTGAGCACTCCAGGTATCATATGTAATAGAGACTAAA
Source organism: Poa annua (assembly GCA_026929855.1). Taxonomy (NCBI): domain Eukaryota; kingdom Viridiplantae; phylum Streptophyta; class Magnoliopsida; order Poales; family Poaceae; genus Poa; species Poa annua. The sequence continues at coordinate 46,995,595 of CM049434.1, forward strand.
AACGCGCATGTAGTAAAGTCATCTTCTATTTTGTGAAGAACTTTTTTACCTTCCTCATATCTATAGATGTAGTTTGTCTAGAAACTGGATGGAAATAGAGTATGAGAATCTTGAATATATTCGGTGAAACAAGGAGACTCAACTAAACTTAAAGGTAAATCGTTAAAAGCAATTAAACGACAAAGAGCTTCTCTTTGACGGGCGGGATCATAGGCGAAATTACCATACCAAAACAATCGGGGTTTAGCTTGAGCTTGCTTTGCGTCAACGCGAAACTTCCTGCCTCCGCCTCGTGCGTGAGAACATGCCTCGCCATGTGCCCGTTTCGCATTCTTTTCTGGAGGGAAAACAGACTACCGCAAATGGTTTTTTTTGCACCCGCCTCTCCGCTTCTTGACACCGCCCTCCTCAAACTCCTCCTCATCGAAGTGCTCCCATACCGGGTTTTTCTACGAGCCCTTTTGACACCGGTGGTGGTGGAGGAGCTGGCACAAGTGGAACAATTATGGGAAGGATGTGTAGATGGAGGTTGTGTATAGTCGACATTGTCGTTGTCGAAGAGAGGAGAACTAGCGTAGGGACTAGTGGTGTCTACGGGTATATCAAACCCGCAATCTTGAAGAGGGAAGTGGATCATGCTGGGGTCAACCATGTTCGAGTGTGAGATATGAGAGGAGTGTGCTCCCAATTTATAGCAATTTTTGGCCATTTTTGGACAAAACCACCCTTTCCAACGGCCAGAATTTGGAAATTCTACAAAAAAATGACTAAAACACCCTAAAACGGGTACAAAAAATGTTAAACAAGCGACCCTGCACTATACGGGCCGCGTGCTGGCAGGCGGCAGGTCATCTTTGCTTCCCGATCCCCTCAGGTTACCGTTACAAGCTCATCCTAGGAATAAAATTTTAAAAGAGGAAAAAGGTTTTTACGTGCCATGTCGGGCCGGCACGAGTGCTCTAGGAAGCGGCCCAGGCACGACCCTTCGTGTGCCATGTGTCTGGCACAACCCGTTTAGCCACGTGACGGGCCTGGCATGTGGGCTGACGAGCCGACATGCAAAGACACGACCTAATGGCCAGGTTTGGTTTGGGGAAAATTGGGGTTTTTTTCCTTTGAAATGAGGTGACCCAAACCAACATTTTACCTTCAACCTAGATCTCATCTCCCCTCTCTGAGCAGGTAAGTGGTACACTCGGCGACATCTACCACCTCGTCTACTCCAGTTGTCCCCGTTTTTACCGCATCTAGACTAACGACTTTAAGTAAACAAACGATCTGCATGTAATAATCTAGACCCGTCAGAATGTGCTTATCTATATTTTGCTACCACATATGTGCTTAATTGTGTAGGCTCTGTTAGATATGCAGAGTTTGCTAGTGGGTGTGTGTTTCCTGTTTAGCATTTGTTTATGTGTAGAACTTAGTTGTTAGGGTCTTACTTGTGTAGGCTCTGTTATTGCATCTAGTAGCTTATTGATATCCTATACCTAATCGATGTAGGATTTAATGGCCAACGGCTTTAGTCATGCTCTCATCTCCATTGGTGATCTCCGATCCCTTCATATGTCGACGACTCACAGTCTGAGAATCGCTTGGTTGATAAGATCGGTAGCATGGTTGTGCTAGACCTTATGCACGAGCTTGTGAACGGGGTAGCTCTGACGGTGAAAGAAAATATCTCCAAGAGTAAGGCCCGTGTTAAGGGAACCATGAAATGGCTACCTTTCATGTCGTTATTAAGTATATGTGTACAATGATCAAGGATAGGGTGAGGACCGACAAGGATTTCAAAGAGATCCATCTCACTGCCGTCTCCAACGCTTTGTTTGTGTACTGTGGGGCTGAGGTCACTTCTACTCACTCAGATGAGAGGAAGTGGATGCTCATGTGGCCCCAAGTTAGGCTCCGAGACTTGGCGGTGCACAATGATGTAAGGACAACCACATGATCACTCTGGAGACTAAGCACTATCAGGGACACATCACGGTTAGCACACCGTGTTTGAACTTGTTTCAACATCCACTTGTTTAGCCTTGATCATCAATATCGGTCCATATAACAAACTGTCCCTTTTAAATCAAATCTTAGGATCCCCAAGGACGCAGAGGCTCTCACAACAAGCCCATTCTAACTACACGCAGATGCAGACCATCTTCTTTTCCGGTCTGGCCACCGAGAATTTTTTCCATGGGTTTACGTGATCCCCTTGACACGCCCAGGGCTGACTTCAGTGACACGCGGGAGTCCAAGACCATCAATAAGCCGACTGATGCCCACAAACACGCTAGAGCTGGAGCTGGAGGGAAGAGGAAGAGGGGTTAGTACTACTACCGACGGGTGGTGGTGGAAGCATAATAATGGACGGTGCTGCCAGCATGATTATGAACTGATGATGTATATTTTGGGTTAGCTAGGGTTTAAATTTTTATCTTTTGACATCTACTGAATTGATGTACTCTGTCATGACTCATGAGCTCCCATGAAAGTAGTAAAGCTCCAATGTGCACTACTGCCCTACTGATGTCTCCATGATAAATCATCTCAATATGGAACCTAAGTAGCGTCTAATATTCCATACATCAAGTAAAAATATATGTTTCCTTCCGGCAACTTCCTTCATTGTTGGATTTGCAAGAGCAATATAACTGCCAAAAAGAAAAAAGAAATAATTCATCAAATTTACGATTTCTCTCTTTTTCTTAGAAGGAAATTATAAGCATATGATCTCAACTTAACCATTCAAAAAACTTAGAAAAAGGCCACCATTCAACATTGGTTTTCGAATTTTTATAGCTGAAAGCCCTAATACACATCATGCAATTAGAAAGCTTACAGGTACAACAACAGGAATATGAACATGGAAATAAAAAGAAGCTCCACGACATAATAGGAAAAAAAAGGTTCAGACCAAAAGGGTTGAAGCCTTGGTTTTCGCCCGGTTTTCCATAGTTAACCGAGCAATTATAAAATCTTCTTAATCAATGGAACGGGCAAAACGCGAAGGGAGCCTAGCTCAACTGGTTTGGTTCCTTGTGGTGGAACCAGTCCACCCAGGTTCAAGTCCCAGACTTGACATGGGTGCTCGCATTTTCCTGGATTTTCCAGGATTTAACCGGCGCTATGATTTCAGTGGTAGGTGACGTGCCCGTCAACAGCGAGGCGCCCGTGGTGACTTCGTCAACCTCAAGATTTGCCGGACCAGTCTCTCAGAGGTGCTCATTGGGGTAGGGTTTGCGTGTGTGCGGTCATAGGTGTGTCTGTACGTGCGTGTGTGAGCGTCTGCGTCTGTACTGTGTTTCTCAAAAAAAAAAATGGAACGGGCAAAACAAACTATACAACAAATTTCAACATCTGTGATATTCAATGTATGGGATCTGCCTTTAACCAAAATCAAAATGTGGAACAGAACACAATTAACTCAAAGAAATATAGGAGCATGTGGGGTGATTAAACCTGATATCTAGTGGTACTTAGAAGCATGAACTAGGCTACATCACTTGACCTCACCTATCAAAATATCCTAAAAGGTTTCACAAAGATTGTCTTAAATTTGTCAAACCTGAAATACTAAATGCATCAGACCATCAGTATCAACCGCTACAACAAGCAGCATTAAGCAATACATATAAGAAGCATTTGGTGCTAGGCTGGTCTTAAAACCCTTTGTTTTGTCGACAGGGCAGGCAACAAACTTTGTATCCCATAAGGTGGCCAAGAATTTGATTGTACACATGTTTAATTAAATCAGAAATGTTCCAGGTATAAAGAAATAGTAAATGTAAGAAGCATGAACATTGTTGCAATTTGTTAGTCCAAAGTCGTAAAAAAACTCAAGACCTGAAGGAAATTAGTGTGGCTTAGCTTCAGAGACACTGCAAAATAAATTGCACGTGTTTGCCATTTCAGCAGTTCTAATCCATCATCAGAAGTTTTTCCATTTATTTTAAGGATATTGCCTTGGACAGATAAGTTCAAAGAACACTAGAAGATTATAATTACATAAACTGGTGACAGGAAACCAAGTTAAGTATATGAGCAGATCCTGATTCTGTATATAAGCATAGAAACTCCATGATATAATGAGAATATCCTGATGATATTTTGAAGACATGGTAATGCTAATGTTGCAGCAATAGTAAAAAATGATGAAGTGTTACATCTTAGTAAGGATAAGCAACAGTTCAGTGTTTTAGACCGAGAAATCAAGATGACAATGGACAAAGTAATTTTTTTAATCACGGCTAAAAAAACTGATTATATATGTGTAAAACATTATGCAGCAGCCAGGAGGCCAACACCGTAAGAACTTGACTTTACATGAGCTCTTGTTGTTCACTCGATCATGCATACGACTCTTCAGTGCAGCTTATACACACTAAAATATGTTGGACCTTGACAAGGAAAACTATCCGACAGACCGTGTAAAATTAACTTACTATATTACAGTCCATCAATAGTTATCAATGTTTGGAATGAAATGTCAAGGTACATTATGTCCAATTATTTAAGTGTAAGCGGAAGAAAGCATGCATTTTCATTATGAAATAACATGCATAGTAAAATTTCACCAGGAAGGACACGTGACTCCTTACGTTTCATAGCTCATAATATAATAATATATACGGTTATCATTGATGAAACAAGAAATATAAATAACAATAAAGCTTCGGCATAGTTCATAAGAAAGAGAAGGCAGAGTAATCCATAGTCCTAGCATTGTGTTAACCAAAAACGGAGCTACATCTTCCAAACCTGTTCTGGACTCAAATATGCGGGATCCAGATCTTAATTGCTCCTCGCCAAATAATGTGCAACGTCGGATTACTCTCTTCCTCTCTGGCATGTGATGCAAAGGATCTACTGTGCACATCTTGTTAGACAATAAATTGTATTAGCCGTTGGACTAAACATGTATGATCAAGAGCATCCGTATGGTGTAGTACACCAACGGCTAGGCATCTCCAACGGTCATACATGATTTGCTCCTTCCTGTTTTATCTCTTTCCCTGTTTACAACATTACCATGTAATTGCCACTGATGGGGCTTTTCCATCACTATTTAACATGCAACCAATCCCCCTCAACAGGGTAGGATTGTTCTCTCCAATATGGTAATCAGAGCCTACTCTTCCTGACATCAAACAAACACCAGAGGAATTTTTCTTGCTCGCCACCCTCCCTCCCAACAATGGCGACGCCCACAACTCCCTCCCTCGCCTCGGCACTCGGTGCCCCGCCGATGGAGAAGCTCACGCTGGCCAATTTCCTTTACTGGAAGGCACAAGTGTTGCCGGCCGTGCGAGGCGCGCAGGCCATGGGGCTGGTTGACGGCTCCGACCCCGCGCCGCCCCAAACCAAGGAAGTTCAGGATGCATCAGGAACTCTGACTACGGTCCCCAATCCATCCTACGGGCTCTGGATTTCACGAGATCAACAAATGGTGAGTTATCTCATCAAGTCCATCTCCCCCGACCTCTTCGGCGACGTCCTTGGCCTCGAGCACGCGACCGAAGTCTGGGCCGCCATCATCGACAAGTTCTCGGCCCAGATGAAGGCACGGGTGGGGATGCTACGCGCCGCCCTCATCAACACCAAGAAACGCGACCTCTCCGCCACGGACTACATCAACAAAAAGAAGAGCTTCGTCACCGAGCTCGCCTCCACCGGCAGATCCATCCCCGACGATGATCTCAAAGAGTCCCTCCTCGCCGGACGCTCTAGTGAGTACAATGGTCTTGTTGCCGCGGTTAATGCTAATCCGTTTTCTACTGCTGTCGATGTTTGCAATCAATTGCTTGCCTTCGACTACCGCCAAAAGATGCTTGCTGATTCTGAAGAACCGGCACCCTTCACCTCCTCGGCTAATGCTGTCGATCGCCGTGGCGCTGGTGGTGGCTACCGCCATGACCATGGTGGTAGTGGTAGCCATCGCGGTGGCTATGGTGGCGGCGGAGGCGGCTATGGTGGAGGAGGAGGAGAACGCTATGGCGGCAGTGGCGTCACGGTGGCGGTGGTGGCTACGGTGGCGGTGGAGGTGCACACCGTGGTCACCAACAAGGGCGTCAAACACGCCGCCACGGTGCTCCTGATGGCCGCCGTTCTCAACCAAGAGGTGGCCGCGGGCGTGGACGTGGTAATCGTGTCCCCTCCCCTCTCCAAGATGTCACATGTCAGATCTGCAAAAAGTACGGGCACCCTGCCACTGAATGCTGGTGGCGCTACGGCGACGATGATCACGATGACGACCCTCCTCATGAAGAGAAAGAAGCACACCATGCCGCATATGGAGTTGACACCAATTGGTATGTTGACTCCGGTGCCACAAACCATCTCACCGGTGAAGTAAGCAAGCTGACCACCCATGAGCAATACATGGGCAATGATCAAATCCACACGGCGAGTGGTCAAGGTATGCCAATTACACATGTTGGTCATTCAAATATTCATACTCTTCATAGCTCAATTCGTCTTCAAAATATTCTGCATGTTCCTAATGCCTCCAAAAGTTTATTATCCGCTCATAAAATAGCTCTTGACAATAATGCCTTAATAGAATTTCATCCTTTCTTCTTTTTGATTAAGGATCGGGACACCAAGGAAATCATGTTTAGAGGCCCATGCCATGGTGGTCTATACCCTCTCGTGCCCACCTCAATGGAGTCCACCAAGAACGCCTTCATCACCCTCAAACCATCATCATCCACTTGGCATCGCCGTCTAGGACACCCATCTTCGTTCATCGTTCAACAAGTTCTTCGGAAAAATAATCTTGCTCACTCGCATGAAGTAAACCCCTATGTCTGTGATCCATGTCAACAAGCAAAGAGCAAACAATTGCCTTATCCTATTTATACTAGTGTTTCCACTGTACCATTAGAACAAATATTCTCAGATGTTTGGGGGCCTGCCCCTCCTCCAGTTGGAAAACACTTGTATTATGTTAGTTTCATTGATGATTTTATAAAATTTACATGGATCTACTTGCTTAAAAAACGATCAGATGTTTATCAAGCTTTTCTTAATTTCCAACAATTTGTTGAGCGCAAATTTGATCGCAAAATTATCACAATGCAAACGGATTGGGGTGGTGAATATGAAAAACTCAATTCCTTTTTTCAAAAAGTAGGCATCACACATCATGTCTCATGCCCTCATGCACATCAACAAAATGGCTCCGCTGAACGAAAACATCGTCATATAGTTGAGGTGGGACTCTCTCTTCTTGCAAATGCATCTATGCCTCTAAAATTCTGGGATGAAGCCTTTTTAACCGCCACATATCTTATCAATATGCTTCCTAGCAAACCCCTCAATTTTGAAACACCAGCCGAAAAACTTCTTCATATCAAACCACATTATGAATCTCTTCGTATCTTTTGTTGTGCTTGCTGGCCTAATCTTCGTCCCTATAACAAACGCAAATTATCCTTTAGGTCCAAACAATGTGTTTTCATTGGATACAGTCCTCTACACAAAGGCGTGAAGTGTCTTGATGTGTCCTCCGGGAGAGTCTATATTTCTAGAGATGTCGTCTTTGATGAAAATATTTTTCCTTTTGCTGCCCTTAATCCCAACGTAGGATCTCGTCTACGTGAAGAAATCCTCCTAATTCCCTCTATTTCACCTCCCACATCATCCACTATTGAGAGTATGAATATTCATGACCACATGCATTTTGTACCTGCCACTAACCATACACAGGTACCCGAGACAAGTACAGAACACAATGCATCTGCACAGAAATCAAGTGCTGAAGAAACGGTGCCAAATAGTTCTCAAAATATGCCAAACCAATCAAATTCAGAACATGCAGAAGAAGACAACCCGAACAGCGACCCCGAAGACAAATCCTCCTCGGATCACGCCCCCGCATCCACCCCGGGATCAACGCCCTCCAATCATGCGCAAGATTCCACTGCCAGCGACCCCACCACACGCCAGCCTGCGCCCGACCAGGTGACGCCTCCCCGCCAACCCCGCGCTGCCACGTCTCCGACAGGATCTCCCTCGGCATCGCGCCCCGCGCCTCGCCGGCTTTTCCCGCCCGCGACTGGATCCCCGCATCAATCAAGTGCAGCCACGTCGCCGACATCTTCGCATGCATCTGCGGCAGGGGACAGCGCCTCCGGATCTTCTACGCCGACTTCATCATCAGAACCTGCCACAAGCACGCCCCCAGGATCGGCTACGCCCGATCCTACTGGCACCTCAGGATCCTCTGCGCCAACACCATCTGTGTCACCTCCTACACCGCCTGCTCCACCACTTCCTCTCCAAGTTCAAACACGACTTCAAAAAGGTATCCGACAACCTAGAATTTACAAAGATGGTACAGTACGCTATGTCATGTTTACTTCTACAGGTGAACCCTCCAAACTATCTGAAGCCCTTGGAGACACCAAGTGGAAAGAGGCTATGCATGATGAATACAATGCCTTGCTCCAAAACAACACATGGCATCTTGTCCCCCCCAGCTCGAACAAGAACGTCATTGACTGTAAGTGGGTCTACCGCATTAAGAAACATGCTGATGGGTCTACTGACAGATACAAAGCAAGACTTGTTGCAAAAGGCTTCAAGCAACGATACGGGATTGACTATGAAGACACCTTTAGCCCGGTTGTGAAAGCAGCGACAATCCGGCTTGTTCTTGCTCTCTTTGTCTCTCAAGGATGGAGTCTACGACAACTTGACGTCAAGAACGCGTTCTTACATGGCGTTCTGGAAGAGGAGGTCTACATGAAGCAACCACCTTGTTTTGAAAATCCACATGCTCCACATCACCTTTGCAAACTCGACAAAGCTATCTACGGGCTAAAACAAGCTCCTCGTGCATGGTATTCTAAACTAAGCACTAAACTCATTTCTCTTGGTTTTACTCCTTCCAAAGCAGACACATCCCTTTTTATCTATCACAAGTCAGGTATAACTATGTTTATGTTGATTTATGTCGATGATATTATCCTAACAAGTTCCTCAGATCAAGCTACTTCGGCTCTCCTCCATGACTTGGGGGACACTTTTGCTCTCAAGGACCTTGGTACCTTACATTTTTTCCTAGGCATCGAAGTCAAGAAGACAACTGATGGGCTACAATTGAATCAAGCAAAATATGCAAATGAATTACTCACTCGTGTAGGCATGGCTAAATGCTCACCATGTCCTACTCCACCATCCAATGCTGAAAAGTTGTCCCTAACTGATGGCACACCATTGGGGCCAGAAGACAGCACTAGTTACAGGAGCATTGTAGGAGGCCTCCAATATCTCACATTAACTCGCCCCGATATATCTTTTGCTGTCAACAAGATTTGTCAATTTCTTCATGCACTCCCACCACAACTCATTGGACAGCTGCAAAACGGATCCTCCGTTATATCCAAGATACAATTACAGTTGGCATTACATTTCAAAAGACTAACCACACCACTCTTAGTGCTTTCTCAGATGCGGATTGGGCCGGCAGCCTAGATGACAGGCGCTCTACTGGAGGTTTCGCCATCTTCTAAGGTCCAAATCTGATCTCTTGGAGTGCTCGCAAACAAGCCACAGTCTATCGCTCCAGCACCGAAGCCGAATACAAAGCCCTTGCCAACGCCACTGCAGAACTCATTTGGGTGCAAGCCCTTTTACAGGAACTTGGCGTCTCTCTCCAAAAGAAACCATGTCTATGGTGTGACAACCTTGGTGCTACCTATCTCTCAGCAAATCCGGTTTTTCACGCTCGCACTAAACATATCGAGATTGATTTTCACTTTGTTCGTGAGAGAGTTGCTCGCAAGCTTCTTGACATCAAATTCATCTCAAGCAAGGATCAAATAGCGGATGGATTCACAAAGCCACTACCGGTCAAGGATTTCCACAATTTTATGCGTAATCTAAACCTTTCCATTTCTTCCAAGGATTAGATTAAGGGGGTGTTAGACAATAAATTGTATTAGCCGTTGGACTTAACATGTATGATCAAGAGCATCCGTATTGCTAGGCATTTCCAACGGTCATACATGATTTGCTCCTTCCTGTTTTATCTCTTTACATGTTTACAACATTACCATGTAAATGCCACTGATGGGGCTTTTCCATCACTATTTAACATGCAACCAATCCCCCTCAACAGGGTAGGATTGTTCTCTCCAATACATCTAACAGTAGAATAACCCATAAAGACCACATACTACAGCTCAGGTGATAATTAGACTGTTTTATACATTCATATTGATCTCATTTGCAGCAAAAAATGTTCTACTGAGCTTATTTTCACCTGATCTGCAATACTCAAGTGGACTTCCAGCAACATCTATGTGTCTGGATCACAGTTCGTAACACCCACGAAGCTTGGACTTATGGATATACTGTCATATGACTAGGTCCTTCAGAAGTTAGAATAGACAGCAATTCGGACACCAACCTATGACTCGGATCAGAATCCCTACTAATCTAAACACCACACGCATGATGCTGATGCCAATGATTTCCAGTACACATCTATTCTATCTATTATATACTAAAAGCACAATACGGAGGTTTTAATTTCGAGACACCACATTAATCCACATCACCATAATTATTGTAACCGCTAGATCTACAGTTAATGGCTAAGATTAATTAAGCGCTAATTAATCACGTACACATGGATATGTCTGTAGTGTCCCGTTAAAAGTCCAACACGTCTGACATATATTTAGGCTGGGACGTGCATGGTAGCTAGCTGGTCCTTTTTTTTCCATTGCATCCTACTACGCGCTGATCATTCGTACTAGATTCCCGGAAAAAAAAAATCGTACAGAGCTAGATGGGATTGATCAATACTTTCGGTTACAACAAATCTTCGCCTTTTAATTTTTTTCTTGACGGTGTAGTTTCTCTTTTCAACAATTTAAACAAAGCACACATATCATCCAAATTAATTTTAGTAGGTAGATCTAAAAATGTATAGTTGGAATTTTGATCATCCAAATTAATTTTAGTAGGTAGATCTAATAATGTATAGTTGATATTTGACACAATTATGTTAACCAGATCACACACCTACGTCTGCGTCCTTTTGAAAGAGCAGCCATACGTGTGAAAGACTCGAAAAAACATTTTACTGATCAATACAATACAAGTACTTCCTCTATTTATTTACCCTCTTTGTGAGTTTCAACAAAGATATACTTGCTCCATTCCAAATTAGTTGATGTGAATTTGTACAAATTTGTATATCTCGACGTGTTTTAGTGGGTAGATACATCCGAATTTGGACAAATCCACCTCAAGTATTTTAAAACGAAAGGAGTAGCAATAAATATCAACATCCATAATACCTAATCTATATAATGTGAAAATACATTTATGGTGATTTTAATAATAATGTTTTTATATTCTAGATAATGATATTTGGCAAAAAATTATAAAGTTTGATTTTGACTAAATGGAGAACACGAGATGAACGGAGGAAGTATAGACCAACACACGCACAAAGTGCCATAAAAAGTTTGAAATCTTGGAAATTTAAAATTAATAAAATCACGACATTAGTCACACTACGTACATTGTTCTATGATTGGATCGTCCAATTTCCTATATATTAGCATAACATTAAGGAAGACTCAACATTAACCAAGTGTACCAAAAATCTACTGGGGTCTGGCAAACACTCGCACAAAATGCCCGTGTAAGTTTAAAGTTTGAGACGTGAAATTTTAATATCAATGAAACCACAATATTAAGTCGTAATATGCATGGGAAGGTCTCCACACTGAGAAAATAACCACCTTAATGATACACACATGGCTCGGTCAACACAAACTCTCGCGGGGATGAGATAACCCTCCATTGAAGGAACATTAGTCGACACTCTGTTGACGAGAACGTCCCTCATGAATGCTATAAAATATTTTGGCTTACTGATACACACATCACTAAGTCAACACAGGTTCCTTCTTCATATCTTTCATATTTAGTTGTCATATGGTGTGTCATTAAATTTTTAGTCGGATGACTAAAAATTTCTTATGAATTGTTTTGGCGGATATTATGATAGACATATTTGGATCAGTGTATGTGTCTTTCTCTTATATAACAAAATCGACATAAGAGCATATGTCATTCAAAGTGTACTTTAAAATTGACAAATCATTAACAGAACTATGATATTTAAATCACGCAGTCATTTTGAATAACAAAGAAAATACATGTGACCGGGTGTGTGTGTAGAACCATTGAATGATGATAAAGATTAGTTACGAGTCCGGAAAGATTTGAGTTGTACTTCCCTAACTTTAACGTGTTTAGCTGTTAGCAGATATGCCTAGAAGAAAAGAATTTATCGTATAAAAACACACATATTTTTAAATCGTTGCACAATGTAACATGAAGTGAGTAAATGAGAGGGAGAAATATGAGAACAAGATAATTCTCACTATATAATGTGACCTAGCAATTAAGGAGTATAGACCGACGTATCTTGATTCATTTTTTTAATCAAAAGTGTACCTATATAACATCATGAAAACTATAGTTCAGTTTACATATCGAATATTTGAACATATGGCATAATTATCATTTGCCCATAATTTCAAATTGCCAAAGATATTACAAACATGCGTGATATTTTTCTTATTAAAATATTTGCGATAGTTGTAAAACAATTATATTCATTGTCCCATAATGGGGAATAACGTGATATCAATGAAACCATCTTTTATTTCTTAAACACTTTCAACCAACCATAGATGATGCCACTAAGATATCAATAAAAATGTCATCTTCTTTTAAAAGATAATCTTCCTTAATGAGACATTTAGGTAAGAAACTTAGGGTGTTGATATGTGTTGACCGTTCTACCTATCCGACCTCATTGACCGTTCTACCTATCCGACCTCACGTTAGTTCTATAAAACATCTTTTCTAATTTCGAGGTTGAAACATAGAACAGTTTATGAATGGATTGAAAATCAACTCATGCATTTTTTTTCTTTTCTTTTTAAGGTTGAACATCTTGCCGTGATGATACTAAAAGTTTGGAAGTTCCGCAAGGACATAAGGAATACACACTAATTTTAGAAAACATGGTTTCTGATTCTGTATTTTGTTAACTCTAAGAATCTGGACAACATCACGTTGATGAAATAGCTAACACGAGAAATAATTAGGTTATTCTCAAAATAACTTATTGTATGATAAAATTATAGTAAAACCTGAAAAACAGAGAGATGATAGAAATTTCTATAAAACGCCAGCCTTCGTATTGTCGATTTGTTGGATGATTTTTTTATACAATATGGATACCCTCAGTAATATATATTCATAAGTATTACCACTAATGTGTAATCAAGAGAAAATATTTTCAAAATAGAGACACTCACAATGTAGGGATCAAATTCCTATAAAACTGACAACGGTCATGGAAAAGAGCGATGGTTGCGCATACATAGTGACAAAAGGCGTGAAGAGGAGCTATGATGAGAGGATAGACGGTATCTCGGGTTAGTATAGGTTTGGCATGGAATTCTAATGAATCTCACAATTGTCATATGTTCATTATCGAGGTTGTTGACACGTGGTGATTAGAGATACAAGCTTTTATTTTAGCCATACAACCATACATTGGGTTTCTAAGCTATGTGCATTTCTCATTATTATTTAGAAACATATAAGAGTATATGAATGGTGAATATTAAGTATACCCCAAATTGCAATAATTCGTGGCTCGGAATTAAAGATATTTCCGACATACTATATCATTTTTGTTTATGTTTGGGTTGTACTATTTCATCTCATGTAATGTGATATCCATAATACACAATTTCATTTCTTGGAAATTTTAGCGTAATAAAGTCGACGCACTCGAAACTCTTATTATATTTCAACCAAAATAGGAAAACCTCGCTACTAATATAAGATCATATAGAAAATGCAATTATGTATAAATATCACACAAATAAAATATTTGGATGTTTATAGAAATAAAATAATATTTCTTGGCCTACAAATTAACGTTGTTTAATGATACTACATATCTGTATATGTCATATTAAATTTGTGTTGGTCGAGCCATATTAGTTCTGATTACATAATGTGATGTCAACGAAAACACTGTTAAATTCATTTGGAGCCTTCAGCATATTAAACACGATGCCCCGCATTTGCGAGGGCCACCTTGCTAGTTACAGTGGAATAACTCATAAAGACCATATAAGAGCTGAGCTCTGATAATAATTTGACATTCCAGACCAGCATAATCAACTGGGGTACATCACATAGAACAAACATTTCACCAAACGTGCTAAAGGAAATTTGGTAAAGCATGAAATATCTCACGAACATATATATGTCTGTCAAAATCAAGCAACACGTTCATCAGAAAAGGTGGGTTCTAACCTGATGACGTTAGGCAAAGCTAAATAAATAAACCATACAGAAACTACATTTGAGCAACACTTGTCTTTGACATCAACCTCTGAAGGTCTGTCATGTAAATAAAATCAGGACCTCTGACAAAGACAAAACCCAACGATCCAAAGTAGTGCCTTGCATGTAGAGACTGAAACAGAGCACAGGTAGAAAAATCAGAACCTCTTCTCCAATCTTCAGTGAAGACCTGCCTTTTCCTCAGATATTGCACCCGCGAAAAGCAGCAGTGCATGCAAACGGGTCACCTGTAGAGAAATCAGATCCTGTTTCAAAATTCAGCAACCATTTGTCATCGCCTACTTCAAGTGCACTCTCCGAGAGCTGCAGTACACAGTCTTGACTGGCCCATTTTGCAGCAAACAGAGTTTTCACTTTAGAGTTTGCCTCGGTCATCGAACTGAAACTTCCTTTGCAAAACACAATCAGCAGCTTCGTCAGCATCCGCGCATTCTCCAGGAAGAACTTGAGGAAGGAAAGCTCGCCTCGCTCCCCTCGGAAGGCATAGAAGACCATCAGCTTAATTTGTGACTGAATGCATTCGATGGGACCGACCTCCTGCCAGAACTTGTTGTTGAGCTTGCCAGTGGGTTCATCAGTTTCATTGGACTGTAAATTGGTCAAATCAGTAAAAACTTTAGCTCACACGTGGATGCATCAACAATATATACACAGATGATGCTGAATAAGTGAGGGGGTGTCACCTCGAGATGCAGCCGCTCGACATTTGGAAAGCATCTGAGGAAGCTGGGTAACATCTTAGCATCGTTGCGAATTCCAAAGCACACTCTTAGGCTGAGGATCTTGATGCTTGGGACTGGCGGCGGCAGGTGTATGCACCGGTATTCCAAGGAATACCCAAGATTTTGACAGGAAAAAAATGTAGATATATTTCCTGGTTTCCTGGCACAGCACGCACACGAGACGGAGTCACCGAGTCACGTGATGCCCTTGCTCAGCCCCGCCTCAGCTTCTCTGTCCTATCCCCTTTCCACGACCATGCCAGGGACCAGCCGCCGGGCCGATGCAGCACCAGCACCAGCAGCCGCCCGGAGCAGGCGACGGCGCCCCGCCCCATGCCCTCCCCATGGCCGTGCCCGCGGCGCCTCGCCCCCTGCCTGCCCGCGCCCTGCTCCGCCCCTGCCCGCAGCGCAGAAGCAGGTCCAGCAGCCGCCCGGAGCAGGCGACGGCGCCCTGCCCCCTGCCTGCCCGCGCCCTGCCCACAGCGCAGAACCAGATACGACTCCTCTTCCTCTTTCATGTGGATTACTTGATTTGCTACGTTTTGATTGCTTGATTTGCTTGCTGGCGCGGCAACTGATTTACTTATAGAGCAAAAAAAAAAAATTGGGTGAATACCCAGGCATTTTTTCTTGGCGCCGCCACTCACTGTGGTACTAGGGCTTGCCCTTGTCCCAGCCTGCAATGCACCCAATTTGTGAGATATTTTCATATACTAACACTACATATTGTCAAACTGAACAAACGGAAAGTCAGAAACTTGAGGAGAGCAGTATGCACCTTGATGATTGTGTTGCCAATCTCCAAGACGTGTCGTGCCGGCTCCAAATAGCCAAGTAATTTTAGTGCAGGGGCATGTCCAATCTTGAACCTCCTGTGCAAGCCATCGCGGGCCGATGATGACCAGATGATGAGTCTCTCAAGCTGTGGGGCATCCTTCACGGAGATATTGAGATCAATGCCTTCTAGGATCTGCACGCACCGGAGGCTGTGGCTGACAAGGCTGAGGCAATTCAGCAAAATGTTGGCTTGGATGCATAGGATTTCCAGCACGGGGCTCCTGGCGAGGACGAAGTTCATGTCCCGGTTCTGAATGGCCATGCAGCAAAGTCCAAGCTCGCGGAGGTGTGGGAATGCCACTGCGCGCGGGAGGCCAGCCGTGTCGGGGAACCCTAAGGCGCCAAGGTAAAGGCGAGTGAGTGTCGCCATGCCGAAGAAGGTGGCCGGAAGAGCCATGTTGAGCGGCCACGGGCGGTTGACGAGGATGAGTTCTCTGACGCCCTTGACGGCGAGGAGCTGGAGCCAGCGCGCGAGCAGGCCGGGAGTCTCCTGCATGTAGCACGAGATGAGGTGGACGAAGCGGAGCGGCCCTTGGTGTGCGTCGAGGATGCGGGTGATGGCGGCGGCGACGCGCTGCGCATCGGCACGCGCGACCGGCAGGCCGGAGGCGCGTCCGTCGGGGAGGAGGTCGGCGTCGACGAGGACGAGCGGGGTGGAGAGCCAGACGTTGCGCCAGCGGCAGGAGAGCGCGGCGGTGCGGGCGCCGTCCTTGGCGGGGAGGCGGGAGACGATGTTGCGGAGGAGCACCTCGGGGAGGTCGCTGATGCGGTCGGCGCCGTCCTGGGGTGGAAGGAGCGCGGAGAGGGCGGCGTGGTGGGAGACGACGGGGCGGCCGGGGAGGATGTAGTGGAGGCAGGAGAGCGCGAGGGTGACGTCGGCCTCGAGGGTCACTGGGTCCATGCCGGACTCCCTCCACATGGCCTGCGTCGCGGCGTCCTGGGGAAGGCCCGCACATGGGTGTCCAGGGCCGCCGCCGCGGGGCCTCCATGGCTAGGTCCGCGGGTACACCGGGGGCCATGGGGACACCTGCACCGGTGCCCCTGGTTAGCGCGGTCCATGGGGCGCCGCTGTCGGAATGGAAGGAGCCGGCGAGGATTTGGGGGTTTTGAAACGCGGTGGCGGAAGATTTTCTCTTTTTTTAAGAATTTCGAGAAGACAGCGATGCGGTGTTTGTCGTTTTTCGTCACTTACCTGGCCATCTTGCCGGCCCGGCACGGCCACGGCACGAATAAATTTGGGCGGCCCGGCACGCTAGGTCCGATAAGCTAATGGGCCGTGTCCGGTCTGTCCCGCGTGCCTGAGCTCAGCCTCCGGCACGGCACGGCCGGCACGGATAGAGCCCGGCACGGCCCGTTAGGCACGGTAAATAAATAATAAAAAATAAAAATATGTATAAATAGATATAAAAATTCAAAAAAATAAGTAAAAATAGGTAAAAAATCTAAAAAAATAAATAAAAAAAGTTAATCGTGCCGTGCCGGGCCGGCCCGCGTGCTTCAACCTGAAGTTGGGCACGGGCCCGCATCGGGCCGGGCCGTGGCACGATTATAATCGGGCCGGGCCGTGCTCGTGCCGGGCCAAATTGACCGTGCCTCGGGCCGGCCCGTTTAGCACGGCCCGTTTGGCCAGCTATAGTGATAGGACAGAAGTGTCCGGAGTTTTGATGTTTTGAGCTTCGGTTCACGGAGCTCAAATAATTCTGAAATACAGTTGTATTTAAGTTTCATTAATTTCTGGAAAACAAATCCTAGATGTACATATTGATGAACTCTAAAATAATTTGCAGCATCAAAAGTCAAAACACGAAAGAGAAAATTTGTGGAATTTGTGTGCAGCCAAAATCCCGATGCTCTTGTCTCGACTGAAACAAGTAAAACGCAGATACTTATCCCAAGCATGCACACCTTATCTATGAGTATTTTTTAAAAACTGAGTCGACGGATAGGCTTTTTAAATTACGTCATTATGAACGTCTCGTCATCGACGAGAAAGTCGTAATCCACTGAAAAATGTTCCCGCTACATGAGAAATACTAGCATCAAACCTAGGTTTAAATTTTGGTGGGTTGGGGTACAAGTACCTCCTTTTTTTCATAGCAATATGTTTCTCATTTCTATAAAAAGATCAAGTTACAAGATACGTACACACTGAATTTACACATATGAAAAGATAGGATAAATCTATACAAAAGAAACTAACGTCTACTCCTTCCTTCGACATCACCAAAGTGACCACCAAAGTGACGGAAGACAGATCACCTTTTCACTTGAGCTCGATGCGGATTCATAGCTGATCAGCAACTTTACAGACCTCGAAAGTACTTTGCCAGAAGCAAAATCATTGTCGTTGAAAGAATCAGACCGGGGCAACATGTCCCCGGACACGTCATCGAACTCCAGAACTGACATGCCCACACGACACAGGATACGCCATCTTCCAGTTGTCACATGCGCAGACAATAGTCTGCACGTACTCATGGACGACACCTGCGGACCAGCGGCGGGAGCCGGCACCTGCGGAGCTGCGAACTCGTGGAGTCTGGATCGATTCCGGATAAAACTTAAAATCTCAGTTTAAGGGTCCATATGTGCCCAAAATTGACTCATATTTGAACAGTAGATACATATTAGTGTTTTTGATTTACTGTAAAAAAATTATTTTTCTGAGAAAGTTCAATTTTGGGCAAAGTTTGAAATTCTCAAATTTTTAGACGCCTAAACACGCTTTAGTGCTGCCAAAAGTTGTGCTTAGGGGTAGTATGGTAAATATGGCACTAATACACTCAAATGTATTTATTTTGAGGATCATAATTCTATTTAGTGAAGAAAATGGCATGGATAGAGGTATTGAGAAGTTTGAGTGGCATATTTACAACTTGATTTTTTATAATGGTATAACTGCAATCTGTGGACAGTGGCATAGATCCAATTAACGCTAGATATATCCGGCTGTCCATCTAACGGGTCAATTAACGAGTCATAATTGAGTTGAAAGTTAAAAAAATCATGCAAGTAGTATACGCCGTGTTGTAGGTTCTCCCTCTTTTTTTTTTTACTAGTCAAATGCCCGTGCGTTGCAACGGAGGTCTGGATATTCTAATGATTCCATTGTAATTTTATCAAACATGTATTTTTTGTATTCTAGTGGGTATCAGCATCATTGTCAAGTCATGAGCAAAGTTATCATACTATTTCATGGTATGGTTTTGAGCAAAGTCAGTCTCAAATTTTTCGGCTGCATAAAAAAGCATAATCGTGTGTCTAATACCCACACTTAACTTTCCACCATCTTGCACCCGAGTATACCCCAAAAAGATATTAATTTTTTTAAAGTGAATCTACTACTCCCTCTCAGTTTCTTAATATAAGATGTTTTAGCCTTTTGCTACATGCACATGTCCAAACTTGTATCTAGATATGTTTTAATGTTAACATTCACTCATTTTGGTGTGTATCTCAACAACATATGCAATAGCTAAAACATCTTATATTAAAAAACGGAGGGAGTAGTTCCCTTCATATTCCTCTACTCTTCTTCTCGCCTGGTCGTCCCTCGCCTCAGGCCTTCCTCCTCCCTTGCTCGGAGGTTGAGGGTGACGCTTGAACTGGAGTTTGGCCCCGGTGTTGTTGGTGAAGGGAATATGCCCTAGAGGCACTTAATAAAGATAGTTTATTAGTCATATCCCAATTGTTCATTATATGTTTTATACCATGCTATAACTGTATTAAGCGGAAACATTAATACACGTGTGGTAGATAAACAACCAGGTCCCTAGTAGCCTCTACTTGACTAGTTCATTGGGCAATTGATGATCGAGGTTTCCCGATCATGTGACATTTATGTCAGTTGACAATGAAGTCATGTCGTTGGTAGAACGATGTGATGGACATACCCAATATTTGTAGGACGTAGTCATTACACCTTCGACCGTGAGATCTACTCTTATTGCTATTCCTGGAAGACACTTTGATTGCATCAAACGTCATATTTACATAGTGTGACAATAAAGGTGTCCCTCTCGGGTGTCGGAAAGGAGTATGTTGAGACGGGGGATCAAGAGCGGGATTTGCCAGTCCGCATAGCAGGATAGATACTCTAGGGCCCACTCGGTGAGATTATGTCAAATGAGTTTGCAAACATGTGACTAGGTCACCAGCTGACGTAATATCATAGACGAGTAGAAGATAGTGTTGTCGGTAACGAGATCAAGCTAGGTATGGAGATATCTATGAATGAGTCTCGGACACGCTAAGTATCGCTATGGAAAAAGGTTTAAGACTCAGACGTCCAGGTTCGATAGGTAAAGTATTCGTTATCTCGCAGGGATTAATTCTGGGTATTCTCGGTCCACGAATTAGTCATTGATCGGAGAGGAGTCTCAATCATGTCTGGTGAGATAATCGAACCGCTAGGGTATCACACTTAAGGGGAGTCGACATTTTACCGGAAGAGAAAAATAGGAAAAGAGAGACCGGGAACGTCCCGGGAGAGGTCCGATGGAGATCGGGCAGCGACGAAATAGTTTTCGGAGCTAGAATAAATTATATATAATATGTTTGATATTAATTAGTGTAATTAATGTTTAAATATGATTTTATATATTTATTTTCGAATTTTTAAAGGCTGATTTCACTAAATGGGCCTTCTGGTGGAAAGAAGGCCCATGAGGGGGGGAAAGTCCCCCCAGGGCTTCGGATTGGGGGAGGGCCGGCCTAGGTGGGCCAAATGGGGCCCACCTAGGGCCGGCGGCTGCTCCTTGGCCGAACCAGGCTGTGGGATAGTCCCACATTGCCTGGCTGGCAAGGTTGGCTCCCCCCCGGGAGCCTTTATATAGAGGGGCACCCCTGGCCTTTTAATTCATCCAATTAATTCTCGATTTCTCCTCGATCTCGTGATTCCCTTTGTCGGAGTTGCGCCGAGGAGGATGAGAGTTCTCTCTCCACCATAGCCCGCCGCCGTGCTGCTGGTCTTCCGGTCCCAGTCTTCCGCTGCTCGTCCCTGGATCGGGCCCGGAGTTCGTCGGCTTCACCGTATGTGTGTAACGCCCTGCGAGGTGCCACACTATTGGTGCTGGAGGTCTGCTTCCTCCATACGGCCTCAAGGTCGTCGTCGGTTTCACCGACATCGCCGCGTCATCGTCTTCTTCGTCGCGCCAAGTTCTCCGCGACCTTGAGGTCGGCTACGGCGTCTACGTCGTCAACGCTTGTGCGGGAGCGTAATCCCCGCTTTTCGGTCTACAAGAGGTGTGTATACCGACCCCCCCTGCGTACTACTATATCTGCATAGAATAGATCTTGGCTAGTTTTTGGTTATCGCGGTTAGGAAATTTTTTGTTTTCTGCCTGCGATCCCCTTCAGTTGGAGCATTGTTAGAGGCTCACACGAATCCTATGTATAGTAGGCGCTAGCTAGTGAGTACATGGTCTAGTTAATCAACGCGCGTATATGTGTTTGTTTTTCTCTATAAATTGTACATGAGTTCTCTTATCCTAGAAGCGACGGATCAAAATGCCAACCAACAACATGAACAAATTAACCGATATGATTATCATCATTTTCAAAGGATGATGTCAAGAAACGAAATGGAGTTTGTTCGTTTCAGATCGCCTACCAGCATACTTGATGTGAAATTGGTTCTTATCATGGTCATGCAAAGATGTTGACCGTATACAACAAGCTTATGTTCTTAATTATATACTACCTCTGGTCCGATTATAGTGTCGGAGAAACAAACTACGTACGCACAAATCGGAAGCACAGGTCGCGTCACTTTTTCCGGTTCGGAGGGAGTACTAATTCAGGTCCAAATCATTGCCCATTTGTGCCTTTTCTTTCTTTCACAAGGTGAAACTTTATCCAGCAACATAAACTGCAACCTCCCAAAAGGGTGAATGAGATTACACAGTGCCAACCTGCAGCGACAAAGCAAATCAAAAGACAAGTTTTATTACATAATGTAGAATAACGGGAATCAAATTGATCCTGAAACCTTGAGAACCAGATCTGTTCTTTGTCTAGTCAGAGTGCTTGTCACGGTATTTTTGATCGCCAGGCCGAGCCACCAGATCATTTGTAGTAACTGAATCAATATGACCCTGACAATTAGGAAGGTGGCAATGCTCCATCCTAACGCTTTGGTAGCATGAACAGCCAGCAGCAGTGTCTTCGCCTCCTCCTGAAACGATGAATTCGCTGAGGATGAAGCAACTTGGACATAAAGCTTCAGACTTAGATCAGGGTTGTACATAAATACTCCCAACCCTGCAGAGCAAGCATCCACCCAGGGCTTGTAAGCTGCGTCAAAAAAGACTTCAGCACCTGCGTCAATTATTCTGCCTCGTTTCCTCCAACCTATGATGGCAAAATGAATCACAACTGTACGATACAGGAGTATATACAACAACATGGTAACAAATACTATGAATTCAACCATCTTGTGGATAGACGTTCTTGCCCAGTTAGTAAACTGTGTAAAATTGTGAATATTCAGTTCTTAGTTAGTGAGTTCTTTAACCAAAGTCAACCAGAAGCCATACAATTTATATTATCTAAAATGCACTTGAACAACTTGTGGGTAAACTTGAAACTCGTAATATGGTGTAATTAAACAAACACTACTACGTGCTAGTTAGGTGCCAAGTTAAGCAACATTTAGAGCATTCATTATACAAATGGAAAACAGAAGGAATGAACAGAGCTTGAATCCCCTATATATAGAACAACTCTTTTGCAATCAGAAAAAACAGGGTACAAAAAATGCACAGTTGAGCAGTACATTGTCTACATCATCAAGTGGCACCACACTTTACTCCATTTCAAACGGAAAAATCAACACCACCGTAGAACAGGTTTGTGTACTTCTTGTTCAGTAAGTACCCAAAACTATAAATTTTAGCTCATCGGTAACGAGGTAAGTAGTAAAACAATAACTTAGAAAAAGAAATCCAATAGCAGGCCATTAGAGCTATAAAACAGGAAAAAAGACCACCATTGTCAGTAACTTCAGACTAAAATATAATCTTCCTGTAGGTCCATACAATATTTTCATTTATGTGTGCAATGAAAAGTTGGGAAGAAATTTCATATGTCGCAGTCAAGTAACAATTCACTGAGAACAATGCAGTTAAACAACTTGGCAACAAATCAACAGATTAGTTTAAGAGTCATATCATAAGAACCACACACTCTCTAATAAACTATACACGTAGAGCATATAATACCTAGCAGTACAAAATGGAGCCAAATTCATATTAACCAGACTATTATGAGCCATTTAGCAAAATATGATAAAGATTGCAGAAATAAAAAATGGAACTAAGTTTGTATCAAGCGAATCATTTCTGCAATAACTCTCATAGTAACAAACACCAAACGTGCAATACGTTTTCTCAAAAGCTCAACTAACCATGGCACAACTGTAGGTTAGAGGAGTACATATTACAACATGGTAACAAATATGAGTTCAACCATCTTGCTAAGACACGATTCGCCCAGTGAGTAAAATTGTGAACATTCAGTTCAGTTAGGAAGTTCTTCAACCAAAGTTTATGTTATCTAAAATGCACATCAACAGCTCATGGCTTAACTTTAGATAAGCTTGCAACTCAGGATAACCCTAATCTGTGCATCTTAGCTGCCAAGTTAAGCAACATCTAGAGTATTCATTGTAAAAGGGAAAAAATTAACATGGAAGAATTGAACAGAGAACGACTTTTTCTAAGAAAGCATGAAGATATTACTCACAAAATACAAGCCACTCTATAACAACTCTTTTGCAATCAGAAAAGTCAGATTGCAAGAAGTGGAGAGGTGAGCAGTACCTTGACATAGACCTCATCGCCAAGAGCGTAGACTATTCCATCCACCTTGGCACTGTGGTAGTGTTACCTCACCTTACTCCATTTCAATCAGAGCATTGTGGTGGTGAGAGGAAGGGCATGGCATTGGAGGTGCTGGTCACTAAGAGAGAGCTGGCATCTGGTGAGATTGTGGCAGTGCACTTGGATGAGAGAAACACTTGCAAGTGAGATAGAGTCGAATTATGCAACAACCTACACCACCAGGGTAGAGTGAAAGAGAAACTTAATGTCAGAGTTTCTTCTAAATTAACAACAATGTGAGCACAATTAAATATCTGATTCCGTGGGGAAATAACTGCACTAAGCATGGTCAATCAGATTGTGGGGTCATGTTAATTCACACACCATAACGAATCGTTATGCAGTTTGGGTAGCAGCTGCATTCCTATAATAAGATGATGCGGGGAAGGGTGATATGGAACTTACAGGTTCCGGAAATTCTCAGATATCCTTCTTGGCATGGACGCCATCATTGCCTACACGTACTCCGCACCACCGCGACACGTACTCTTACAACAAGTAGCTGGTCACCTACTCCCTCGTCCGTCTCCATCAGCACATACTCCTAAAAACAAGGACCAGATCCTCAGACAAAATTGATGGAATCCTAAGAACAAAAGGAGCCCGCCAACGCCCAAATCAATGAGAGTTCAAATGTTGTACCAGCTGGGCGATGTGCTTGCCGAGCTTAATGTTCATGCTCCCGTCGCGGAAGCAGAGCTCCTGGAGGCGGTTGGTGGAGCGGGGGTGTGCCTCCTTCCTGGCTTTGAGCCACGCATGGGAGCCCTATCGAGGCACATGCGGGAGTAATGATAGTTGAAGGCGATGGTGGCGTCGGCGAGGAGGCGCGGGGGCAGGTGCTTGCAGATCTTGAGTGTAACTCATCAGAGGTTGTTATGGCCGCCGCACTGGAGCCGGTGTCCAGCGCGAGCGCCGCGGTCACTGCCTGCCGCCCATTGTTGGCGCTTTAGGAAGACGGCGTGTGGCGCCTCCCATTCCACCGTTGGTCCTCGTCGCCCTGGAGGAGCGGCGCCTTCCCTCCAATCGTCCTACTTCCTCCCCTTGAGCCAACGAGTGCGCCGGATCCATCCTTCCCCGCGCGGCCTTTGCAACCTTGAGGTGATGGAGGCGGCGGGCGCGGACGCGTCGATGTCGACCTTGAGGCGTTGACCGTGGCTGAGGCGTTGACCTCTAGGCCGGAACCCTAGCTTGTGGCTCCCCACGATAGAGGAAGGGGAATGGGATCGGGAATTCAGCGAGATGGAACGAAGGGGACGGAGGAAATTGCGGTGACCCCACTTGTCCGGCACGTGGTTGCGATCGAGGGAGTTGGACGACGGACGAAGCGGACCGCTGGAGGCAGGATACGGAACGAATGATTCTTTTTAGATAGGAGAGATAAGTGGTTTGTCTTTAAATTGGTTTTCACAAAACTATTACGTCGTGAAATAGTAATGCAAATGAAGCCAGTTTTTTTTTATAAAATTCATATAGATATATACTACCCCCTTGATTTTTTTAATTTTTTCTGATTTTTTTTGAATTTTGAGCTCTATTATGAGCCGTTAGATGGAAATCTAATGGATGTAGGTGGGCTAAAGGACAACGTGACTTCACACAGTGAAGTCACTGGATCTCTGTCCGCTTAGACCGTCTTGATTAATCGCATGGTTAGGAAGAAGGAACACATGAGAATACAACCAAAGTCAGCAATTCCAACACAAACAGCAACCGTGTCTTCTTGGATTCAACTTGCTGACCGCATATCCTACTTACGTCGCCCAACCACGGTGCCACGTCGCCCGGAATGTTTCGGCCGTCCGATCCAGCGCGACGGACAATTAAGATGGAGCCACATTGCCCTACTCCCCACCAAACTGTACCAGCACGAGCGCGAAGATTGGCGCGTCGGTCTCTCACGGTCATTCCTGGTTACCCCATCTCAGCACGCTTTTTGGCGTACGCAGCGTCACGCCCGGCCGCTCCCGGTTGCCTCCTTCCTCCGTGCACACCCTCTCCTTCCTCCATGCGACTTTGCCGCCACGTCGCATCCGCTCGACGGCTCCGTCGCCTCCTCCGTCTTCTCGCGCTGCATCCAACGCCCCGGCCCCTCTTCCTCCTTTCCGAAAATGTACGGTGTATTTTATTTTGGAAGTACCTATGTTTCACAATATAAGATGTTTTAGCCATTATTCACATTTATATGTACATACATATATCTAAACATGTTTTAGTATACATGTGCACTCATTTTAGTTCGAATCTAAACAACAAGTATTACATCTTATATTATGTAACTCAATTATCTTCAGCTAGATATAGAACATATCATGAGTCTGGACGTCTCGTAGTCTGGTTGAGCATTTGCCTACTATACTCGGGATATAATATTTTAGCTTGTTAAGAACTGAAGAATTTCTTCAGCTTCACCTAGAAGTAGTAGGAAGTCTAACAAATGAATCATTATATGTTTGTACATTCATTATTATAATTTCTATAGGTTATTGGGGTTATTTACTTTTCTGCATGGAATATTGCAACTATTAATTGTTGGAGAACCTGAATTTTCTCCTCCGTTGGTTTTGGCTGATTATGTTACGTCTCATTAGATTAAAAGGATCGTACGAGTTATCAGTTTACATGGGGACATTTTTTTAGGGATGCCAAATAAAATTTGGTGCGGTCTCGTGGAGATGCTAAAGTTTCCTCCGTGGCGGAAAATTAGGGACATTAAAACTGAGCCAAATTCGAGCTCTCTGAGGCCACCTCACTTTTCGGCCGTTGGATGTGCAGCTGCTCACGATCCTGACCTTAGATGCTCCTCTTCCCAGCGCGCACTGGCCAGTTGTCCTAGCGATGCTACTCTGCGCATCGACTGCGCGTTCTGTGGTAAATTGGGCCTAAAAACCCCGTTAAGGCCCATCTACTGGAGAGAAAACGTTTTCCTCTCAGATGGCCTCCTCTCTTCTCGCTGGACTCACTTTCGCCTCAAAAAAAAAAGAGGGTGTCGAAAATTTCGAGGCAGGAGGCGGAGCGGCGAGCGAGCCGAATCGCCTGGCGGCCAGGACCCAGGAGCAAGGCGACGCGTCCGAGGCGCTCTTCCCCCGATCTCTGCCTACGCAGCCAGACCATGGCGGATAGAGGCTGCGGTCGTTATCTCGACTCGCTATAGGGGCAGCACCAGATGACGGCGACGACGACGACTGCACACGCAGTTCCTCCTCTCCTCAACAATCAGGTTGGCCATACTTGTCCCTT
The DNA here is from genome assembly GCA_026929855.1 of Poa annua. Classification (NCBI taxonomy): domain Eukaryota; kingdom Viridiplantae; phylum Streptophyta; class Magnoliopsida; order Poales; family Poaceae; genus Poa; species Poa annua. The sequence continues at coordinate 47,022,689 of CM049434.1, forward strand.
GATCATATTCATGGTTTCTACAAGGAAGCGCTAGATCGGCTTCCGATGCCCTCGCTGGCCCCGCGCCTCCGGGCGGCGATACCATAGGGACGAGCGGCGTACTCCATCCTCCATCTCCTGTTCCACAGAGTTGGCGGCGCAGGCCATGCAAGCCAGGCAAAGCTTACCTGTTCGTAGGTTGAACATGTAGGGGAAATTTGAGGTAGGGGATGGAGAGGCAGGTCATGGGCCTAATTCGGTGGTTAACTGGAAGGGGGAAAGCCTAATTCTCTAGGCTAGGAAGTAGGAACATTGGCTGACACCACAACCTGACCAATAATTCTCCACACTCCCAAATTTTCCAGGCTAGGAAGAGTTTGCCCTACCTCAAACTTTTTTCGTCCTCCGCCACTGATCCGAGATGATACCCCCACTACTCTAAAATGAAGGCAGTCCAGGCGGTGACATTCCAGGTCAACATCTCTAAGACCAAGGCGGTCGCTAGACCCCCTGGTATACGCCACCGGAGCCGGTGGTACAGTATGCCGAGGCACAAGGGCCAGGGAACTCTCTTCAGGTGAATCCGATCTCAAACGGCGTGAGGCGGTCAAGCTCGCTTTCCTCTTTACGTTTTGAACTTTAGTTCCTAATTTATTGTCTCAGCCTCTCAGGGCGTTTGTTTTCTGGTTGCAGGATATTTCAAGCTAGGAAGAATCTGTAAACTGTAAACAGCCGCGAGATACGCTTTTTTTTTTGGTTGTCAATGGTGTTCGAGGTACAATTTGTGCTGATAGCAGCGTGACTATTTCTGATTTTTTTTTCTCTCTCTTTTGATTCAGTAGTGCCAACGGAGGGCAAGAACTTGCCTGACACTCCCGCTTCAAAAAAAAAAAACTTGCCTGACACTCTCCCGATCATACACCGTGGCATTACCAATGAGATACAGGCCAACGTACAGAAGTTGCAAGGTACCGGCCAATGTATAGAAGTTACATTATCGTGTTCACACATGTTGATTACTGAACTATTTCAAGTTCTCTCTGTACCGGTTCTACTAGACCACAATTTTCAGGTGCGACAATTTTTTGCTAGGTTGATGCTCTCTCCTGTCAAATCCCCATTTTGCAGACACCATTTGTCAGTTTTCTCTGTCTCTAAATCCAAAATCGATTGTTTTGTGGGTTCTGTTCATCCCGGTTCATCTATTTTTTTTACGAAGTGCAGCGTAGCTCCTTCCATTGCGATTATAGAAGAGAGTACAAGAAATTACTGGGGTGGGTCACAAGCAAGGAAACTATCTAAGACATAAAAACAGGGCTTTGCCACTGCTTCTAAATCAGTTAAATCTTTGAATTTGGTCCAGTTTATTTGGCTGTGGAATTCTTCACGTCACTGTTTCCAATGGCTGCTGGCCTGGTAAGTTCTTAGATTACCTCATCTATTTGCTTCATAAAAATACATGTCAGTTGTTTGCCCTTGCTAGACGTTGAACCATGTTATGTCAATTTTTTAAATTGTAGATACTCCCTCCGTCCCAAAATAAGTGTCACAACTTTGATAGAAAGTGGATGTATGTAGACTTTGAGACACTTATTTTGGAACGGAGTGAGTACTTTGTAGGACGAATATGACCAAATGATGCAATTGAATCCCACGTTACTATCTTGCTTTTATATGTGGTAGTTCGGCAGAGCCTGAACCGACTAGCGTACAACAATCCTTTATACTGAAGACAGAGACATATTGGCAAATGCAGATCAAGAAATTGGTTCGAAAAGAAATTTGAATTCTCCTATGAAATCCTTACTGGGAAACTGTGGTGACTCTTGAGTCAAGTTTAGGACTAACCTTTCATTCCCGTTTAGTGCAGGATAAGTGCAAAGGATCCTGATTTGCTTTCCTCTTCATATTGATATAAACAGAGAGAGACTGCTTTATTTTTAGCAAGAATACTGAATTGAAGATGCGCCTGCAAAACATGGAACGGCAATTACACTGACAAGATGGTAAATTTTTATTTGACTCGCTGTTCTTAAATGTAATTGACCTTACTATTTTCCCCTGGACTATGTATACTGAACGTAAGGCAAATATTCTCCCCAACTAAGTCTAAGTTAGCATTGTGAGAGGGGTTGATTACAAAATGGAACATATTAATCATTTTAAGGTGGTGTTCTATCATGTAAAGAAACAAAATGAGATTGGCTATAGTTGATTTTCTACTAGAATTGTTTTAGTGTAAATTCGCTGCCACAACAAAGAGGAATATGATCAACATCAGACCCTGACCTGCAATAAACAAACAATTATACCAGATGAGATAGAGAAGATGCAAAAACGTAGAGTACCAAAATACATGGGTTGAGTAAAAGAACATAATCAGGGCAGTTACTTACAACCAACGAAGAGTTATTTGCTTCTTACTTACACATTCAAACTCATAGGTAATAACTTTCATCCTATAAATACCTTTAATTTAGTGTCTTAATAAACCCTGTGTTTATATACACTGTCTAGGTACAAAATGAGACTCAACAATTGCTAGCAGCATCCCATTCTTTATATGCAAATATAATCTTCTTTTCACTTGATATACTGCAAATGAAGTAATCTAGAGATGAATCCCGTCCAAGGACTACCAAAGGCGACCATATAAATCTGATGAAGGATTGGAACAATGGAGATAGTCCATCATATTTGTATGAACAGTGTTGGCTTCCTGCTGATAAAAATATAACCGGCCACGACAAACCAATCATGCAACATGAAAGTACAATTGGGGATATTATAAGGGGGTCTCTAATGATCAGTCGACTGGGAAATAAGCCTTTTCCCAGTCGCATGTTGTTGGGCCGTTTTCATTTTCCTTTTGTTGTCTTTTTTATGGGCCGATTTCCTTGTCTTGCTCAGTGTCCTTCGCTAGCACAGGGGATGTAGACATCACCGTGCGTACGTCGCGCCTCCCGTTCGATCGATCCCATAATCCAGCAGGCCCAATCGTATGAAAAGCTAGCTATCCGGCCGGCCCAATCATACCAGGCTTACACAAACCTAGCGTTCGATCGATCATGCGTAGCTAGACTTTCACGCCAGTCGTAACACTACGCATATGCAAATCCGGCCCCGTATCGCTGTCTCCTAGACGTGCACTAATAGGAATAGCTACGATATTGCTTGATCGTAACACTAACAAACCACAAGTTTCAAAATATCTGCTTCAACAAGATTTGATTAGCTACAGCTAGACTTTCACGCCGACTTGCACTTGTGCGTTGCTTGATCTAGCCCTGCAACTTCAAGGGTAATTAATTCTTCGCTCGATTGATTTAATTATTAATTAATAATATAAAGAAATTTCAATCCACAAAATAGACAACATGCAAAAGCAAATTCAGTCGGAATCAAATCAAATGAATTCTCTTTATTTGTGCTCGTCAGTTACAGTGATGGCAGATCAAAGACAACCAAATACAAAAAATTCATAAGACCTTTGAAAAAATCTCTTATCAGATGTCATTCAAGTTGCGACTACCGCCCACCCCCCCCCCCCACCCCCCCTACAACTAAAAAGAATGGGAGTGAGTCAGTTGCAACTGAATCCGAGGGGGCGGGGATGTGAGTTGCATGTCAAGTTGCGATTACCACCCCCACTAAAACTACAAAAAACAACTGGGAGTGAGTCAGTTGCAAGTTGAGTTGCAACTGAATCCGAGGGGGGGGGATGGGGGTGTGAGTTGCATGTCAAGTTGCGATTACCACCCCCACCACAACTACAAAAAAAGAATGGGAGTGAGTCAGTTGCAAGTCGAGTTGCAACTGACTACATAGAGGGATGTGAGTTGCGTGTCAAGTTGCGACTGGCTATAGCTACAAAAAAAATGGGAACGGGATGATGACAATTGCAATTCAAGTTGCAACTAACTCCGCGGGGGGGGGGGGAGGAGGTTATGGGGCAACTTCAAGTTGCGACTGGCTACAACTATAAAAAAATGGGGACAGAGATGTCAGTTGCAAGTCAAGGTGCAAACTGACTTAGCGGGGATGTCAATTGCAAGTCATGTTGCAAGTGACTACATAGAGGGGATGTGAGTTGCGCGTCAAGTTGCGACTGACTCCGAGGGGATGATGACAGTTACAAGTCGCGTGCAACTGACTCCAGTTGCAAACTGGCTAGAACGGGGGTTGTTAGTTGCGAATCGAGTTGCAACTGACTCTGAGGGAGGGAAAAGTATATGGGGCAACTTCAAAAGTTGCGACTGGCTACAACTACAAATAAAATAGGGACGGGGGATGTTAGTTGCAAGTCAAGTTGCAGCTGACTCCGATTGGGGGGGAAGGGGTATGGGGATGAGAATTGCATGTCAAAGTTGAGACTGACTACAACTACAATAGCAGGGGTGTCAGTTGCGAGTCGAGATGCAAGTAACTACAGAGAGCGGATATGAGTTGTGACTGACTGCTTCCAAAAAAATGGGGAGACGGATACTCGATTTTCAAAAACTAATTCCAAAAAAAGTATAAAGAAAATCATTTGTGTGTGGATATGTAACTATACAAATAAAAGGACAAAAAAAACATGACCCCCCAGTTGCAACCCTAATTGCAACTAACTGACTCTGAGGGAGGATGTCAGTTGCGTCTTGAGTTTAAAACTAACTCCAAGGATGGGAGGTGATTTACGTGGCGATTTGAAAAAATATAAGAAAAATATAAGAAAAAATAAGAGAGGTGATTTGAGGGCGTGTCAAGTTGCGAGGCATACATCTAAAAAAAGGAGGAGGGACATGAGTTGCGTGTTGATTTGCGGCCAAAAAAATATAAGAAAATAATCCATAAAAAAGATAAAACAACATAAAAATGGGACATAACATTATGAGAAACACAAAAATAACACCTGCCCGAAAAAACACAAAAATAACAGATAAATTCTTTGCAACTCAAGACAAAAAGAGAACAAACGGCCAATGGAACATGACGATCAGTTGCGCAATGGTGCGAGAAAAGGCGTCTCATGCACCACCATTAAAAAAAGTTGATATTGGATATCGACTTGCAATCACATCAACGACTAGGCATACGTCGGCAGCACCGACTGCGGATTGGGGACAAGACCTAAAGGCAACAAACCATGCACATAACCAAAAAAAAAGTTGGTGGCTCGCCCATAATACTGACCATGATTTGCACGTTGGCACAAAAAATAAGGCATTTACGACGCGAATTATCAAACCACATCCATTACAAAAAGAAATTAAAAGGGTACAAAAATTCAAAACAAACCCTCAAACAAAACAAAACAGTCCAGAACTGCACGAACACACAGACAGAAAAAAAACTCAAAAAAGCCCGGGAGAAACCAATGACCACACGGGAGAGAATGCAAAAACAAAATCGTGACTAGGTGCACTGCACGGGCGCATTTGTCTTCCTGAGCCGTAGCCAAAACGAGGCCCAAAACAACAACGACAAAAGCAGCGCGAAAAAAAGAAGCCCAAAAAAAATATTCGGTCACATCTCGCGGCCCATGAACAAATATGGAGACAAAACGGGTCGAAACGTGAAAATACTCCAGCGCGTACGAATCTTCAGCTAGCGACATCGAACGGCGTACGACTTAACTGAACCGTAGCTTAGCAATCCCCATATTATAACTGAGCCAGTTATTGAACCAAAAGAAAAGTTTTCTGCTACAGTTGAGGTTTAGAATGAACAATGGTGATTGCTGGCCTTCTGACAGAACATGTAAGTGCACATTACATACTGCATAGCTTTCAGGACGATTGTTAAACAACTAATAATATTCCAAATTGACTGTTTGCTGGGAGAAAAACGAGTACGACCTCCTATGCAGTCCTGGAATGAAGTATGCCTCTTGGTGGAAGTTTAGTATCTTATGCAGCATATCATCAATGAAAAAGGACTTTGGTACACCTTTTTTTTTGGGTGTGGGCAACTTTGGTAGACTTTTGCTGCTAAAGTAAAATGTTATATCATCATGCCTTCTGTATTGTAACCAAATTTCATCTTTACATTCTGTATATATTGTACTTCAAACCCTACTCAAGTTATGTAGACAAAGGAACATTGTTCAAGGTAGCCCGGGTGAAGGAAAACCGGATTTATGAGGGGAAGTACAAGAACGACAGTGGGAATAATGCCTTCTAAATAGTTTGTACAACTTTCTGGATACTGAGACACAGTAAATAGTTTTTACTTTGTCATTTTATAGAGCAATTTACTTGCATACAAAACATGCGATTCCATGGCAATTTAAAATAGTATTAATACTAAGATTTATATTGCTGACAGTGACATAACATTTCATCAAATATAAATTATATCTTATTTCTATATCAGTGCAGTACTTGAGGCAAAATCTCCCCTTTTAGTGTTCTTTTGCTCGAGAGGAACAACTATAACTATTTTCGATCTATCTCAATGCATTTGTACTCTCACAATTTTTTGCATATTCACTTCCGTGTGTCATGTACCGAAATATGTACTTATTTAACAGATATAGAGACATTATCTCATCGAAAAGTTTATTTCCATCATAATTTCCTATAACTTTGTAATATTCTTTCCTAATGGACGGGCGCGGCAACGCGCGCCTACATGATCTATGTATAGAGAGAGATGAAAACCGCTTCTGTTATACCGCAAATGGCTTCTATCATGTCCATATGTGCTCATAGCTCGGGGATCTATTTATTATGTTGTCAATCTTGGTTCGAAATCGCTATGCGTCCGATCAAATATGTCCGACATGCGTCCGACAGTTTCTCACGGCCGGTGAGATGGGTTAAGAGCATCTCTAGCAGACCCCGCATTTTGCGAACCTGCAAACGCGATATACAGTTTTGCAGACCGAGTAGTGTCGCGCGCAGATCAGATACCGCAAATCGAAACTGCATATTCGGAATTCAAAGTTCGCGGGGGAATTTCATTTACATACGGAGCGTGCTCGCCGGAGCTCGCTCGATCAGCCAAAATCTACACGCGGCCCTAACCCTAAGGTCCAAAATGCGGCCGCGCCGTCGCCGGGGCGCTTCACTCCTCGTCGGACGAGTCGTCGTCGACGTAGACGACGACGGCCTTCCCCTTGCTCGAGCTGGCGCCGGCCTCCTGCTCGCGGTGGCGGCGGTCCTGCTCGAGTCCCTGGTCGAGCAGGAGCGCGTCGATGTCCTGCTCGCGGCGGCGGCGCTTGGCGTCGGCTTGGACCTCATCCGCGGAGCGCGCCTGGACGGCGCCGGTGACCGTTTCGAGGACCTCGTCAGGGACGAAGTCCTCGCGGGTCACCGCCGACTCGAAGGCAGCGGGATCGTAGAGCTGGAACCCCTCGTCGTCGACGGCGATCTCGCGCGCCTGCGATGTCGGAGTTCGCGGCGACGGCGCTCCCGCGGATATCCAGCTGCCGGAGGAGGAGGAGGTCACCAGCGACCAGGTGGCGGAGGGTGAGGCCGGCGCGGGCGGACTGGACGGCGCGGGGAGGTTGGCCGGAGCGGGGAGGTTGACCGGCGCGGGCGGCGGCGGGAGGGCGTGGTGCCCGTTGAGGCCGTGGAGGAGGTCGAACTCCTCCGTCTCCCGCCGCCAGAGCGACGGCGGCACCGGGAGGTTCCGGTAGATCCATTTCCGGGCCGAGCGCTCCCGCGCGGCGTCGGAGGCGACGCAGCGGTGCCGCTCGGCTTGCAGGTGCGGCGGGAGGTGGTCCATGGCGGCGGGGATCGGCGACTGGAGAGAGGGAGGGAAGTGGCCGGCGGCGAGAAATGTGAGAGATTGCGGCTAGGGTTTGGTGGCGGGGCGGAGGGTTTCGACCTGCATTTCGGCGACCGAACGGGTTAAATAAAGTTCGCGAGTGGACATTTGCGGAGCCCTGCAAAAAATTTGCAGGCCGGGCTGCAAATGCGGCGTCTACTCTACGCTGCAAACTGGACCCGGCCCGCAAAGTCGCCGGGATTTTGCAGTTTTCGCGGAAATGCGGTGTCTACTAGAGATGCTCTAAGAGCATCTCTAGCAGACACCGCATTTCCACCGAAACTGTAAAATAACCGCTGTTTTTCCGTCCCGGGCCGAGAACGCCCACAAACCAGACCCCGCAGAAGTTACGGACCTGCAAAAAATTTTGCGGGGCGCGGGATTTCCCCCCCCCCCCCCCCCCCCCCCCCGCGGAACTGTTAAAATCGGGTTTTCGCTTCCGACCTGCCGGTGCCCTGTATAGGCAGAAACAACTTGGCGGGAGGGACATTTCCTTTTCCTTTCCCAGCCGCCACGAGCTCCTAGCCCGCAGCCGCCCTAGATTCCGGCGGCCGGAGCCGCTTTTCCGCCGCCCCACCGCCGTCTGAAGGGCCCGCAGACCCTTTGCCACCGCTGCCCCGCCGGCGGAGCCGGCTGTGTGGCTCGGCCGTCCTAGATCGAGGCCGCCCCGGCGAAAGGGGATCCGCCTCCGCTGCGCTGCCGATCCGTTCCGGCCCCAACCGCGGCTCGTCAGCAAAATCTCAGGTGTGAATCACCACCTCCTTGAAGGGGATCGCAGGCAGAAAACAAAAAAAATCCTAACAGCGATAACCTTAAACTAGCCAAGATCTATACTATGCAGATATAGTAATACGGAGGAGATCGATATACATACCCTTGTAGACCGAAAGCGGGGATTACGCTCCCGCACAAGCGTTGTCGATGAAGCCGACGAAGACCTTGAGGTCGTGTAGAGGAAGCAGGCCTCTAGCACCACTAGTGTGGTGCCTCGCAGGGCGTTACACACGTACGGTGAAGCCGACGAACTCCGGGCTCCGATCCAGGGACGAAGCAGCGGAAGACTGGAACCGGAAGACCAGCACCACGGCGGCGTGCGTATGGTGGAGAGAACTCTCCTTGGCGCAACTCCGACAGGGGAATCACGTTATTCAAGGAGAAAAGAGAGAGAGAAATTGGTGTGGTTTAAAGGCCAGGGGTGCCCCTCTATATAAAGGAGGCCAGGGGCTGCCCACCCTGCCAGCCGGGCGGTGTGGGACTATTCCCACACCCCCACCGGCCAAGCATGGTGCGCCGGCCTAGGTGGGCCCCATGGCCCACCTAGGGCCGGCCGAACCAGCCCTCTTTCCCTTGGGGGATCCTTCCCCCCCTCATGGGCCCTAAGGCCCATTTAGGGTATTTTGCCTCTAAAAATTCAGAAAAAAATTAAATAAAATAGATTTAACTATTAATTACATTAATTAATATTAAATACATATAACATAATTTATTCCGGCTCCGAAAACTATTTCGTCGCTGCCCGATCTCCATCGAAACTTTCCCGGGACGCTCCCGGTGCTCTCTATTAATTTTTCTTCCTCTTCCGGTCTATTAAACTTGTCGACTTCCCTTAAGTGTGTTACCCTAGCGGTTCGAGATCTCACCAGACATGATTGAGACATCCTCTCCGATCAACGACTAATTCATGGACCGAGGATACCCAGAATTAATCCCTGCGAGATAACGAATACTTTGTCGTTCGAACCTGGACGTCTGAATCTTAAACCTTTTGCCATGGCGATACTTAGCGTGTCCGAGACTCGTTCATAGATATCACCATACCTAGCTTGATCTCGTTACCGACATCGCTATCTTCTACTCGTCCGTGATATTATGTCCTGGTGACCTAGTCACATGCTTGCAAGCTCATTTGACATAATCTCACCGAGTGGGCCCTAGAGTATCTATCCTGCTATGCGGACTGGCAAATCCCGCTCTTGATCCCTCGTCTCAACATACGCCCTTCCGATACCCGAGAGGGACATCTTTATTGTCACACTATTAAGATATGACGTTTGATGCAATCAAAGTATCTTTCAGGAATATCAATAAGAGTTGATCTCACGGTCAAAGGCGTAATGACTACGTCCTACAAATATTGGGTATGTCCATCACGTCATTCTCCCAATGACATGACTCCATTGTCAACTGACATTAATGTCACATGATCGGGAAATCTCGATCATCAATTGCCCAATGAACTAGTTAGATAGAGTCTACTAGGGACCTGGTTGTTTATCTACCACACGTGTATTAATGTTTCCGCTTAATACAGTTATAGCATGGTATAAAACATATAATGAACAATTGAGATATGACGAATAAACTATCTTTTTTAAGTGCCTCTAGGGCATATCTATTTCAGTCTCCCACTTGCACTAGAGTAACACTTAATCTAGTTTACAACTTGGTAAAAGCTCAACACCCATAGCAACTTGGTGCATGCTTGTCTCGTGAAAGAGGAATACAGTCAACAGATCTCACACATTGAGACCTATATGTGCTTTGCAACACTTCTATGTCACCTAGTTTGACATCATCCCGTATCTCACGATGACGATGAAATATATCTTAGTCGATGGAGTGAGACTCGAACCTTCGCGTAGCATGGGGCTTAAAAGTCTAAGAGATCTATTAAGGGGAACCACATATGCTCGGAAAACTGCTCAGTCCAATCACACTTGCTACTTCTGAAGTTGCCATATATTTCTATACCTATGTAGATTATGCGACAGTGCATCCATATGCGACTTCGCAAGCTAACCATGTCTTTCTTCGAAATAAAGGACATCTCCTATATGAGATTTCTAGTCGTATGGGTCAGTGTCATAACTTGCATCATCGTAACCGTTTTACGGCAAGTTGTCTTTCCACTCTTACCCTTTACCAGAAAACATATCTTCAGTTCTCACAGACACTGAAGAATACACTTACCGTTTGTTCATTGATCCACACAAGGATCACTCTAGAACCCGTTCTTCAACCAAGAACTTGGGTCACACCAAGTCGAGCTTTCAGTCTGATAGAATCTATGTCTGAGGCATAGAGAATGTCGAACATCATTTTCTATCACTGGAAATGCCAAGATAAACTTAATATTTTACCTAGTCATACAAGTAAGAACCTTTTTCTTCGCTTGTTCTATTCTGAAACACTTCAGAATCTTATAAAATATTCCGACCTAATGTTATTAAGCGCCTTTTGATCTATACAATTATAGATCGGATGCCTAATACTCCTAACTTCATTCATAGAAAATTTAATCACTTAAATAATCCTTTATATTTTGCTAGAGGATCTGTATCATTCTCAATATGTCGTTACATATAAAATCAGGAATGACACTTAGCTCCCACTTAAATACGCCATCCGTATATAAGACCAGGGAATTTCTTTTTAGCTCCCACTCAAATATGCCATTCACATATAAGATCAAGAAAAGCTACTTAGCTCCCACTCACTTCTTTGCAAATGCAAGTTTCTTCAACTATTTTGGACAACTCCAAAATCCTTTGCTCACATCATCAAAGTGAAGATTCCAGCTCCGATATGCTTGCTTCAGCCCATGAATGGACAGCTGAAATTTGCATACATGTTTAGCATCCTCAGGATCACCAAACCATTTCATTGTACTAATTACAACTCTTTCTTAATGATACCATTAAGAAACATGGTTTCCTTATCCATCTATCAATTTCTCAATTTAAAATTATATTAATGGCTAAACGACCCCGAATAGATTTAGACTTCGCCACTTGAGACAAAATCTCGTTGTGATCAACTTTTGAATCTGTCGGAACTGTTTCACGACAAATTGATCCTTATCAGCGTCTATTCTCTCATAAAATTCCATATTCTATTAACAGGCTAGATGCCATCAAGAAGATCTCCCAAGTCATTACCTGGTAGTCGTACATGGATTTTATCTCGGATCATATATGACTCATAGACATTTCTCGGATTTAGGTCTACCATCTCTTCTTCGTAGTTCGTAGGTCTGTCATATTCCATTAACATGACCTTCATACCAAGATTATCGTACCACACCAGTGTGGAACACAACCTCGTACGCCTACGTTCTTAGTATGAGCTCAGAGCATCATGATCTTTATCATCAGCTTCTTTCCAGTTGAGGAGCATAACACCGGAAACACTTTCCGTTGCGCCACTCTGATGTCTGGAGAGAAAGTTCATTAACTTCGTCTTGCTCTACTTTCTTTCCCACTTATACCCTTGGACAAGAAACTATTTCTTTTGCAAGGTATATTCCGGCAACGTTTTTGCCTATGTCGTGAGACATGTACCCAACTAATTCTTTAGGTACGGTACACTACAAAGATTTATCCATTTTAGGTTTGATCACATCGAAACACTAAATTGCTGAAACGACAATCTAGGCTAAAGGCCATGCCATCACTCATATGGTATTGTCTCCATGGATTTAAATGGGTTCCCTATTATCTAACGTGAATGTTATGTTTCTACCATATGACTCCAATGATCACAATAATTCGATAAGAGATTTATTTACCACACACTATCCGATAGGGTGCGATTACGACGTCCTAACATACCATAACACTATGATGTTCCATGCGACGTAATTTGTGGAACTCTTCTCACAAGTCTTCCAATTATATGCCAACATTATAACTCAAATCTTTATTTACTCGATCTGTATCGCAGAAATTTGATTTTCTTGTTAAATTTATTTCCAACTTCATTCTGAACTTGTTTGATCGAATCAACATTTCCAGATTAACATTCCCTAAGTGGATATCCATATATGTACTCGGAATATTCATGAAGTCTATGAAATAAAGACTTCCACTATACATTAAAGTACTTCATTGATTCACATACACCCATATGCATGATTCTCAACAAGTTATACTCAAAACATTCAGTGAAGTTTACGAAATAAAGGTCTCCACTACACGTTAATTACTTCATTTATCCACATACTTCTATATGCATGATTATCAATAAGTTATATGCCCGCTTTCCGAAAACGGTGTCTTAGTTATCTTGCAAGTGTCAAAAGATCAAATCTAATGACTTGTAGATCCATCCGTATGGAGCTTGTTCATTGACTATAACATTGACATGACTTAAACGGTAGTGCCACACGAATGTGATTTCTTTATTAAGTTTGTATCCTTTGGCATTAATATTATGAATGTGGGAGCTTCTACCATCTAAATTCAAATCGGTTGATGATCATTACTTCATAAATATAGGACAATGATTTTGTCACTAACATATATGAACAATTGTCTTGCTAGAGAAGACACACTTATAACGATCATACTAACAGGCGATCATAAAAGAATTTATTCAAATGGTAGATCTAGAGGGGGAGTGTCTATGGCCATCACAACATTTTGTCTATCATCATCAACACACATTGTCGCCTCATCCTTCCAAGCTACTCAAGTAGTAAATCTGATTTTCATAAAACATGACTGGTATCAAAAACTTAGTCACTACTGCGAGTACTTGCTTAGGTAAAACATTCATAACGTGTATATCATATATACACCATCATCATTGATGACTTCCCGGCGATCTGTTTCATTTTCTTGATTCTTCCAACGCAATCAAGAACCATGAAGGTGAACGATTCCCCTTGCATGACATAGTCTATGACAAAGCATTTGCATCTGGCAATGTTGTCTGTCATCCTGTGATCGAGCTGAGCGAGGCGTCTTAATGTCATCAAGTATGACCAATGTCATCGAGTATGACCAGTGTCATCAAGTATGACTGCCACGTGCTCCTTCAATGTATGTATTCTCTTCCATCTTGGTTGAGAAGAAAAACAGTCAACGTACTGATAAATTTCATCAACCCAACTTTAGGTGTATCCTGAGTTTAGCGATCATCTCATATGTTCGCGATCTAACAACTCGCACCCACCGTTAATTCTCTATGGCAGAGATCATAGCATACACTGGACTATGATGATATTATCCGCACAAAAACTTGATAATCCAAATTATCCTTTTGTTAGCGGAATCTCCGGGTTTATCTCCTAGCGGGTATTGTATCACAAAGAGCTAATGGTTTAAACAAGGAGTATCCTCAAGCTAAAGTATAAAACTATGAAGTTTAGACCCAACCTTTTAAGTTTCTCAATCGCAGGATTGTGCATAATTTTTAAAGAAGGCTATTACATTGGTTAATATCTACAAAGGTTTTGCAAAACATAAAAACTTTGTTCATTATAAAATAGGGTTCAAGTTTTAATAAAATAAAACTACCAGAACTCCCACTCAAAACGAATATCCCTCTAATCGTTTTAGTGATTACACGATCCTCATCCATTATGCAACCCCTCATCGTCCGAGCCGGCAACATAACTTCAAAGGTAGACATCGTCATGTCAATCACAACAACTCTGTGACTCATACTTAACCTTTCGGTCACCGTGTTCCGAGGCCATGTCTGTACATGCTAGGCTCGCCATAATAACGTTCAGCGTATACGCTTGTGCAAACATGTCTTACACCCACTGTATGCGAACGACGATATGTCTGACACCCGATCGTCACGGCCTGCCTCATAACGTAGAGCTTTCTTGGTGGTGCACGCCGAAGGGAGAACACTAATGGTATTTTGGAGGGATCATCTTATATTACAACCGCCGTGTAACTAATATATACTAATATATATTCACACAATATAAGATGCACTCAAAACATCAATATGTATTGCGATGTGACATGGTCCTTGCGCCGATGGACTCCTCCGCGCCCGCAGTTTATAAACAATTTAATAAACCTATCTTGACCATATCACATTGCCCCTGTAAAATAAAGTTAGACGCATTCTACTTTATCTTTTGCATATTTTACGTGGCTAGGGGCTGTCGCGGATAGAACCGCTTCATACCTTCGAACCTATGACCACAACAACGATCAAATAATTGCATATTTATTCATCCCTTTCGGGCCCTACATTGAAAATGCAAAGCCAACTAAAAAGAGAGAGAGACAGACACCCGCCAGCCACATATACGGTACCAGCCGTATGTCAGTAGTGGAACCAGTCTCGCGTAAGCGTACGCGTAAAGTCGGTCCGGGCCGCTTCATCAACTCAATGCTGCCGACATTGCAAGTGCACGCGAGAGGGTAGCAAATAAAAGAACGATGTCCCCGTGATAAACACGGGTGCGACTAGCGTACAACTATATCTACGCATAAACCTGGCTCTGATACCACTGAAGGGGATCGCAGGCAGAAAACAAAAAAAATTCCTAAAAGCGATAATCTTAAACTAGTCAAGATCTATACTATGCAGATATAGTAATACGGAGGAGATCGATATACATACCCTTGTAGACCGAAAGCGGGGATTACGCTCCCGCACAAGCGTTGTCGATGAAGCCGACGAAGACCTCGAGGTCGTGTAGAGGAAGCAGGCCTCTAGCACCACTAGCGTGGTGCCTCGCAGGGCGTTACACACGTACGGTGAAGCCGACGAACTCCGGGCTCCGATCCAGGGACGAAGCAGCGGAAGACTGGAACCGGAAGACCAGCAGCACGGCGGCGTGCGTATGGTGGAGAGAACTCTCCTTGGCGCAACTCCGACAGGGGAATCACGTT
Organism: Poa annua; assembly: GCA_026929855.1. NCBI lineage: Eukaryota > Viridiplantae > Streptophyta > Magnoliopsida > Poales > Poaceae > Poa > Poa annua. The sequence continues at coordinate 47,038,066 of CM049434.1, forward strand.
ATTCAAGGAGAAAAGAGAGAGAGAAATTGGTGTGGTTTAAAGGCCAGGGGTGCCCCTCTATATAAAGGAGGCCAGGGGCTGCCCACCCTGCCAGCTGGGCGGTGTGGGACTATTCCCACACCCCCACCGGCCAAGCATGGTGCGCCGGCCTAGGTGGGCCCCATGTGGCCCACCTAGGGCCGGCCGAACCAGCCCTCTTTCCCTTGGGGGATCCTTCCCCCCCTCATGGGCCCTAAGGCCCATTTAGGGTATTTTGCCTTTAAAAATTCAGAAAAAATTAAATAAAATATATTTAACTATTAATTACATTAATTAATATTGAATACATATTACATAATTTATTCCGGCTCCGAAAACTATTTCGTCGCTGCCCGATCTCCATCAGAACTTTCCCGGGACGCTCCCGGTGCTCTCTATTAATTTCTCTTCCTCTTCCGGTCTATTAAACTTGTCGACTACCCTTAAGTGTGTTACCCTAGCGGTTCGAGATCTCATCAGACATGATCGAGACATCCTCTCCGATCAATGACTAATTCATGGACCGAGGATACCCAGAATTAATCCCTGCGAGATAACGAATACTTTGTCGTTCGAACCTGGACGTCTGAATCTTAAACCTTTTGCCATGGCGATACTTAGCGTGTCCGAGACTCGTTCATAGATATCACCATACCTAGCTTGATCTCGTTACCGACATCGCTATCTTCTACTCGTCCATGATATTATCTCCTGGTGACCTAGTCACATGCTTGCAAGCTCATTTGACATAATCTCACCGAGTGGGCCCTAGAGTATCTATCCTGCTATGCGGACTGGCAAATCCCGCTCTTGATCCCTCGTCTCAACATACTCCCTTCCGGTACCCGAGAGGGACACCTTTATTGTCACACTATTAAGATATGACGTTTGATGCAATCAAAGTATCTTTCAGGAATAGCAATAAGAGTTGATCTCACGGTCAAAGGCGTAATGACTACGTCCTACAAATATTGGGTATGTCCATCACGTCATTCTCCCAATGACATGACTCCATTGTCAACTGACGTTAATGTCACATGATCGGGAAACCTCGATCATCAATTGCCCAATGTACTAGTTAGAGGCTACTAGGGACTTGGTTGTTTATCTACCACACGTGTATTAATGTTTCCGCTTAATACAGTTATAGCATGGTATAAAACATATAATGAACAATTGAGATATGACGAATAAACTATCTTTATTAAGTGCCTCTAGGGCATATCTCCTTCACTCCTCCCCCCACCGCACCACACCGCTCCGCCATGCCGCCATGTCCTCAGCCTCGCGGTGTTATTGCGCAGATGGAGCTTAGCAAAGATGAGCAATTTGTGCTCGAGGATTCTTTGTCGGACGACGACTCAGATGTGGAGAACCTGCTGGCGAGCCATCGCCAGCAGATGTTGGTCATCTTCATGGCTATCAAGGAGAGCGAGGACCGACGGACGAAGAGTAGGCGGCTCGGATCGAGGGTCGGCCGCCTCTGCATCCCGCGCAACCGCGTCCTCGGCAACGAGCTTCTGATGCGGGACTACTCGCGGAGCGGCCAACCTATCCCGCCAATCTCTTCCGGCGAAGGTACCGAATGCGCCGATCCCTCTTCGTGAAAATTGTTGAGGCTTCCGAGTCAAATTCTCGCTTTTTTACCCGTCGGAGGAACGCCGCCGGTTTATTGGGATTTAGTGCGTATAAAAAAAAATCCGCCGCCACGAGGGTTATTGCTTATGGAATCCCGACAGACTACGCCGACGAGTATCTTCGTATTGGTGAAGATACTACACTAGAGTCCGTGCGTAGGTTTGCAAAAGTTATGATCCGTGTGATCGGTCCAACTTATTTTCGATCACCAAACGAAGAAGATACGAAGAGGTTGATGTCGATAAATGAAAGGAGAGGTTGGCCGGGTATGCTAGGTAGCATAGATTGTATGCATTGGACTTGAAAAATTGCCCGAAGGCTTGGCACGAGCAATATTGTGGCAAAAGCCGAGATGCAACAATTGTGCTTGAGCCCGTAGCGTCCGAGGATTTGTGGATATGGCATTGCTTTTTCGGTTTGCCGGGCACCAACAATGATATCAATGTGTTGCAAAGGTCACACCTATTGGGCAGGCTTGCTAGTGGTGATGCTCCTGCTTGCAACTTCACTGTGAATGGTAATGCCTACACTCAAGGGTACTATCTTGCCGACGGCATTTATCCTCCTTGGACTACTTTTGTTAAAACTATATCCAATCCAACCGGTAGGAAACAATCTGAATTTGCTAAGCAACAAGAGGCATGCAGAAAGGATATTGAGATAGCCTTTGGTGTTTTGCAATCTAGATTTGCTATTGTCCGTGGGCCAGCTCGTTTCTGGGATAAGAAAACCCTCGGCAACATCATGACTTGTTGTGTGATTCTTCACAACATGATCATCGAAGATGAGAGGGATTTAAACTTGGAATTCTTTTGTGATAATGTTGGTAGCCGTGTGAAGCTAACCAGAAACCCTGACCGTATTCAAGCTTTCCTGGAGTCCTAACGGCAGATCGAGGACGCAATTGGGCACACTAATCTACATCATGATCTCGTTGAGCACATATGGCAGTTGCATGGGCAGTAGATATTTCTTTGTTCATCTATTTCATTTGATTGTTGTGTAATTCAAACCATTCTTTCCATTCCGGACATTTGTTGTAATTTTATTCTTTCATTTGAACAATTGTTGTAAGTTTATTCTTTTATTTGAACCACATCTTGTTGTAAATGGTACCAAGATTGTTTATGTGTCGAAGAAGAATCTTTTGAAGGAAAACAGCGGAACGCAAAAGGTATTTTTACTTGTGTGGGAAGTGAAACGAAGGACCCGTCAGCTTCTCCTTTTGTGTTTGTGCTTGTTGCGTTCAGGCCCGAAGAACAAAAGTGGACTCATCGCTTTCACGGGTTCACCCATTTCTACTTGATTGATTTTGGATAAAGTGATATCTTCCACTCAAGTTTTGAGTCATGTTTTCGGTGTCAAAGCTTCTCTTTTTTCTTCGATGAGTTTTTGGGTAAGGAGTAAGGACGGTGGATGTCTAAAGAAAACATTTTTTTAGCAATTTAAGATACCTTTTTCACTAGTAGCCGAAAGTGCAAAGCTACCTAAAATCACCACATTTTTTTGAATCTTCCCATATATATTATACCAATAAAGAGTACGTGATTACATCGATTAAAATACAATACTAAAAGAGACGAACAAATCTATGAGATTTTCAAGCTCTTTCTTCTTCCATGACACAATCTTATACTTTTCTGAAGACAACCGTAGAACAATACCGAATACACGAAACCATAGACATGTGAATACTAACAAAGGTTCTCCATTTTTAATTTTGAGCCGCAATGACAGGCTTTGTGCATGTACGCAACCATTAAATTTATCAAGCAACATCGGCAAGAGCACCACCACTGATATTTTAGGAACAAAATAACCGAACCACTTTGTCGACGTCTGGGAGCCGAGAGAACAAATCACCATTGCCGAAGACGTAGGAGCCGGGATAGATAATGCGAGGATAAACCTCCTCACGGCAATCATGAAAAATAATCAAAGATTGATCTGGCGAAGCAAGATCTGAAGAACATCATACCTAGACAAACTTAATCTTCCAAAGCCGAAGCGTGAAAGATCACTTATTATAGACGAAGCCACCTCCGTTGACGAAGAAGAAAATAACCAAAACCAAGTTCTAACATTAAAGACCTTTCTATAGTGCTCTACACAGGTCCGAGATCCCCACCCCTCCGAGTACCAGAGCGGCACCTAGGAGAGGTGAGGACCCGTCAGTACGAAGATGACGATAAAGATGTAGATGGCGCCGGCGGCTACGGCTAGGATGAAACCCTAGCCCGCCACCACCTAAAATCCCCACATGATACTAATTCATCTATAGTACATAAATATGTGAGAATTTTTAGTATGAATATAAATTTGTTGGGCTCTACTAGGCTTTGCCGAGCTATATACCTAATATATAAAAGCTCCCGTGATTGGGCTCCAGACAAGCTTCCACGTCGCCAACCTTCTCCCGGCCGTCCGATCCATGAAACCAACGGCGCAGATCGAGACACGTCCCCCCCATTCACCCCCGGCACTGTTCATCTCTATTTATAGCCAATCAGCGGCCGACACGCGTCCCGGTCACGCGGCGGTGGCGCCCGGTTCCGCCGGTTACCGCGGAATTTTGCAGAAAAGCATCTCCACAGAATTACCCGTCACCCGCGGTCCACAGATTAACACTGTGCGGGACCCCTTCGCAAATTCAAGAAAACACAGGGACTTTTCCGCAAAAGCGTCTCCGCATTTCCCCCCGCCCCCTCTCTCCCTCCCGCGCGCCTCCGAGGACGTCGTTGCTGCCGTCGCCCTGCGCCTCCCCGCTCCAATCCACGGCCATGGCGAGCTCCGCCGTCATCTACTCCATCGCCTCGCTGGCTATTGCTTCCTGGGATGGCCGGATTCGGCTCCAATCCGGTCGAGTTTGTCGTCGCCGCGATTCGGGTTCGCCGCCGGCGACTCCGGCGACCACTTGGTCCGAGACGCCGCCCTCCCGGCTCGCCGCTGCCTCCTCTCTCGAAGCCGTGCCATCTTGAGGCCGCGCGCGTGCGCCGCCGGCCGCCGTGGCCTCGCCAGCGCCGGCCGCGTCCGCCGCCCGCTGACGTCGAGGGCTGACGTCAGCGTGGTGAGGCTGACGCGGGGGCCCCACCCGTCAGGTTTTCCAGATTTAGAATAAAAATTGAATAAATCATATCTTTTAAAATACATCTCCAAAAAATACAAAAAAAAAATACCAAAATTCACAGAAAAAATATGCCTTCACAACCAACCCAACCTCATACATGTTTAGACAACTTTTTTTTAAAAAAAATTACACCACACATTATAGTGTTTCTGTATTAAATATGTAACTTATATAAATACATCTCGAATATTGATTAACAAAATCTAAGACAATTTAAAAAAAATTATAATAACTAATATGACTACGTGGTACAACTCATTCTCTAATTTTAATAACTACATAAAATGTTTATAAACGTCAAATCCGTAACTTCTAGACCACGATTCACGCAAATATATAAACATCAACTTCTAATTCCGTAAAAACATAAATACACAAACTAAATAATACTTCTCGGTGCAACTCATATTCCGCATAAAAATGTCTTTACAATTAATATGCCTCCATGCATGTTCGAACGATTTCCCCCGAATAAAAATGCAATGAACATTACACTTCTTATATTAACTGTAAATTTACAGGAAAACAATTCAAAATTACCGAACTTAACAGAAATACACAAACTAAAAAAGAATTCTAAGTTCAATTAAAAATCGGCACAAAAATAACTTTACAAATAATACGCCTCCATGCATGTCCAAACAATTTTTCACCGAATCAAATCTTCTTATATTAACTGCAAATTTTCAGAAAAATATTCAAAATGACTGAATGTTCCGAATTTTAATTTTATTTACTCCACTGGCGCGGCATACGCCACCTCCACTAGTATGATCAGATTATACGGCGCACTTCTCGGAAGCGAGCTGTAAACGCGGCATTCGACACGGTTAATCTAGGAAACGCGTTGGAACGTGCACGAAGATCTGACGTGTGGCGTGTTCAACCGAATGGAGGCCAGCGTCAGGGTGATGAGATAGATCCTTCATCACCATCTTCATCTCTATCTCGACGACCAGAAAAGAAATCTCACGCGCTCCCGTCCCCGCCGTTTCAACGTACTACCGACCTTTCCTCCACCTCCACCTCCAGATCCCAAATCACCATCGCCTCTGCCCTCTGCCACAACCAAACTAAACCACTGCCGCCGCCGCCATGCACCCATCGTCCTCCTCCTCCTCGGCGGCGCACCCGCCGGACGGCACCCAGCCCAGCTCCAAGTCCCCGCCGCCGCCTCCCGCCCCGGCCATGGGCTACCCCGCCAACGCCGCGCCCAACCCCAACCCCAACTCCAGCACCGCCTACTACGCCCAAGCGCCGCCCCCCGCCGCCAACGCCAACGGCACGGCCGCCTTCGGCGTCGCCTACCCGTACCCGGCTCCCCCTCCGCACCACCCCCCGCCCCCCTACCACCACAACCACTACCACAACCCCTACCACGCACCCCCTCCCCCGCCGCCCACCTGCCTCCGCCGCCTCCTCGCGCTCGTCGTCGCCGCCTTCCTCCTCCTCGGCGCCGGCACCTTCATCGTCTGGCTGCTCCTCCGCCCGCGCGCGCCCGCCTTCTCCCTCGCATCCCTCTCACTCTCCCGCGTCGCCTACTCCCAGGCCAACTCCTCCCTCTCCGCCGCATTCGACGCCTCCGTCCTCGCCGCCAACCCCAACGCCAAGCTCGCCGTCTCCTACACCTCCCTCCTCGCCTCCGTCGCCCTCGCACCATCCTCCCCCATCGCCGTCACCTCCCTCCCGCCCTTCAGCCAGGGGCCCGGCAACAGCACCGCGCTCGCCTTCCGCCTCCAGGTCGACGGGGCCTATGTGGGGCCCGATGAGGCCGCCCCGCTCAAGACCGGGGCCGGGGGCACCATGGAGGTCCAGGTCAGGCTCACGGCCGTCGCCGTTTTCGATCGAGGGGGTTGGCGCACCCGCCGGAGGATACTCAGGGTCGTGTGTGATGACGTGCCCGTCACATTCCGTGGGAAGAACGCCGCCGACGCCAAATTTGATGGCCCCGCACGCCGCTGCGAAGTCGTCTTGTGAATTGAACAAGGTTAGTTGCCATGCCTGAAGACTCCAGCCAGTATTTTACAACTTGTTTATTTGCATCTAGCCAGCGTTCCACTTCCTTGTGGTAAAACAAATTCTACCATATGGATTGTAAAGAATGTCTCTTTGTTTCTGTATATTCGTTCCTCATGAGTTGGTTCGCGATAGTACAGTACTGGAGTGACAGAAAATTTCAGTGACGAACCTACCGTGTCCAGGTCTTACTTTAGTGTTGAAATGAAATGTCAACGGGAGTGAGAGAACCACACATTAAATAGAACGTTTAAAAATCAGTAAAGAGTCCAACAGATGCAGGGAATAACCTTTTTCTACTAATTATAGCCAAAGTTAGGCGGCAATAGAAGATCTGCCAAGCCGAAACGAATAACAATTGTTCTATTATATTATTCGTTTCCCTTTTTGTAAGTTTTTATGAGCAAAGTAGTCAAAGAAAAGAAGTCAATCAGTTAATATCCGTTGTCATGCTTGATGTTTTAGTCAAAAGAACGTTCTCTGTTATTTAAAAAATCCAACCCGTCACTACCAGCTAATGCGGCTCAGTTGCCATTTTGTTTGTAGACCAATTTTTAACTCGAAGGATATAGACTTGGAGTTCTTGACATGAATATAACTTCAAATAATTATAGTGTAAGGTGTGATTTTTACTTGTAGTCCCAGAAAGTTGTATGTGCATTCTAAATACTTTCCTTTATTTTGTTTGTGGGCCAGTTTCTAACTCCATTTTGTTTTCTTGTCTCTTAAATGAATGAGAAAACTTAGACCGAGAAGGATGTAGACTTGACAGAATATATAACTTTAAAATAGTTACATTGTAAGGTGAGATTTTAATCGTAGCTATAGTTTGGGTCCTAGAAGTTGTGCGCACATTCTAAATTCTTGTCATGATGGTTTCTTAGTTGTTTGAGGCCATACGCAGTAAAGATCATCAGGTGTTTTGTCTTCGAAAGTTGCATATGGAATTGAGTATAGCAGTAGTATTGTAGAACTTTTGACTGCCGCAACTCAGAAATATAATAATGGTTACATGAAGATGAATTTTAGGGAAGAAGTTTGAGCTTTTCACACGATATCTTTGATTGAGCTTAGTTATTTTTTGCTGTGAACCTTACCTTTTCATGATGTAAACCTGTACATGGGCATGTAGCTTCATGGACCTGATGTTCAAATGCCACAAGTGTTTTTTTTTTTTGAGAAACACAGTACAAACGCAGACACCCACATACACGCGCGCACACTCATCCCTATAAACGCACACACGCACACCCTACCCCTATGAGCACCTCCGAAATCCTGAGCCGGCGGATCGAGTCTTGAGATTGACGAATCACCACGGGCGCCTCGCTGTCGACGGGAACGTCGCCTCCCACTGAAAGAATATTCCGCCTAAATGCAACACACAGACGTCAAACCTGGGGTTTGAACTCTGATGTTCAAATGCCACAAGTGTTGTGAACCTTGATTCACAACGGGATAACTACCGTGCAGAAGATACCCAGGCGGCGTGGTTGAGAGGGATTGGGTACACATAGGTTGAGAAGAGATAATTACTAGGGAAAGATTAGATTGATTGTTTTTGCTTGATGCGGGTAACTTACTTGACTGACACATATATAATACTCGACCAATTAACTTGACACATAAGGCGTTGTACTTTCCTAACCCTTACTGTTTTGAATTGATGTTTCCTATATCTCTAACTAATATTTCCTAGTTCAACTCGTCCCCTTCATGAACTCTTCCCTAGCCAACTCCTTACCTGACTCTTATGGGGACATGGGAGGCAACATGCTAATGTCCATAACACATAGTGATAGGCTGGCCTGGAATGTATCAAGTGATATATTTGACAGGTGTATCCTCAGTTCAACCCTTGCATTAGCACACATCCAAAACTTGGAAAACTAAGGAGGCAGGGCACAGTCTTGGATCTGACTTTTTTATTGACAGCTCTCACTCTACTGGTATGCTCATGGAGATGGATGTCTTAAGTTCTTGTGCAGATTGTCAAAGGAATGTTTGGTCTTATACCATAGTTGCATGAGCTTTACTTGAAACTTTGTAGTCATAGGAGGGAATGAGTATAATCTAGCTACGTAGTTCACCTCTGAATATGTTATGACTGCGCCTTGATGGTCAATACGGTGATTCTTCTCAAAGTTCTTCAGTGTGGGTAAGTTCACATGTAGTAAGTCTAATCGGCAAATCATTTATTTTCAGACTATGATGACATCATGGTAGTTGTCCAGAAGGATACCTTACATATTACAAAGTTTTAGCTGTGAGTTCGTATCATAGTGTTGCAGATATAGAAAAGGATTCTAAATCATTAATGGCATGACCACCAGACTACATTATTTGATTGATATGTTTACTGCTATTAGGGAACCCCATGAGATACATAAATACAATTGATCATTGTGGAAAGAAACCCGAATACATTGCTTTTTAGGTCGAGGAAAGGTCCCGAACGTGGTGGTGCAGATGGCGACCTACACCATGTTGCTCCCTGGCCCTCGCCGAGCCCGTAAACCGGTTCTCTTGCTGCCGTTGCCGAGAAATGCCGCCCCGCTGCTAGAGATCGACGCAAGGGGGAATCGACCGTGTCGACATTTCTGAATTTCAGATCAGTTCATGAAATTGCGGGGTATGTTGCATGGAGAGCAAAGAAATAAAATTCAAAACCTACCTGTTTCAAAACCTCTGCAGATTCAGCTCCTGAAACACCAGGGACAACACACACTTGATATAATGAAACACGTGATAATAGCATAATTCCACCCACGAACATGATTCACTTAAGGTGACAAACTTTTTTTCCTTTCAAGAGGCTGTCAAGAGTAAAAATATGACCGCTGTAAGGATATCGTGTAAGAGATGGACGAACTGTACATTTAGGGAAAAGAACAGCCGACGCGGAAGAGGGCGGAAGCATGGCAGTCGTCTTGGAAGACAGCTCCCATATGGACGCTGGTTATGTCCATGCTGTTGAGAGGTCGCAAGTTGCGGTGCGCTTCATCCACCAAGATTAAGATATGGGGAAGAGCGTTGCCGCTCGACGATGAGGCCCATAAAATGGCAGTGAGGTACAGCTTGGGTTTGCTGTGAAGTTCACCGGTGACGGACGGACGCCACCGGGAAGGACGAGGGGCGCGACGTGGCACTGCCTGGGATGTCGTTCGCCGCCGCCACCGGGAAGGATGAGGGTGCAAGACGCTGATTGGGGTGTCATTCGGCACCACCGCTGTCGGGCCGCCGCGTGAGATGGAACCTGGGGGGGAGGCGCCTCGGCACGAGATGCAACGGGGGAGAGGCGACGATTGCCGCCGCATCTCCTGCCTGGTCTGATCGTCTCCTCCTCTCTGGCATCGCATCGCCCCCAATCCCTCGCTGCATACTTTGTTTTCTTGATGTGTGTCGGTCTAGATGGGCTGCACTGCGTTTTCTGGGCCCAACTTACCACAGAATGCCAATTTTACCTCCGATGTAGCTTCCCTAGGGATATTTAAGGCCCATTGAGGGATTGAGGAAGATCCCACGGCCAAGAATTCCCAGGTCCCCAGCAAGGAAGAGCAATCTGACAGTCAAAAATTCCCAGGTCGTGAGGGTGCTCCCTCTTGTGCCTTTTAGTTGGTTTTGTCTTCTGAAATTGCTACACTTCTGTAACCCTAGACTGTTAGTTGAGATTGCCTTGCGGTGTATTGTAAGTTATAATTAGGGTTGAAAACGGAACGGAAACGGACGGAAACATGCATTATCGTTTTCATTTCCTTTTATCTCGTCGGAATCGGAAACGAAATCGGGAATCCCGGAAACGAATACGGAATCGGAAATCTCTGAAAACGAATATGGAACGGATACGACACGGGTACGGATACGAAAACGGATATTTGTCGAAACACAATAGCAGCATAATATGTTGATCCGTACCCCAACATAATAGAGGCGCAAAATGGAGCAGTGTGTCGCTAGACAGGCAAGAGTGCATGTACATAGGTTTAGTATTAATAGCCTAATCCGTAATGGACCCTACTAGCGAATCCATCCAGATCCATCCAGGCCTTAGTTTGCATTTGGGCCATGGTTTTCATGGTATTATGGAAAGTTTCCGTATTTATATTTCCGGAAATTTCCGTTTCGTTTCCGTCGGAAATTGCTATATCGTTTCCTTTATCATTTCCGTTTTAAAATATGCCGTTTCCGTTTCGTTTCGTTTCCGTAAAATGCCATTTTCGTTTCTGTTTTTTGCTCTTCGTTTCCGTTTTCTACGGAAACAACCGGAAAATTTCCTTGTCATTTTCAACCCTAGTTATAATCTTGTCATCTAGGAGTAGTATTTAAACTCAATTGCACACCCTTTATTGTGTAATACCAGGACAACTTTCTTAGTTAATTGTCTGCTCTTGTCAATTATCAGGTTCGTTCGTGGTTGTTGACAACTCCAGATGTTGATCCAAGGAACCATCTTCAATAGGTACAAGAAGTTAGCTGGCACTATAAGAAGTTGGCCAGCCACTGATTCATGAGTAATGTGGGTGGGTAGCTTCAACTTACCTGCCTGCCAATAGAATTAGAATTCGCGACAAGGAAGAGTCTGGAATGATTTATGCTTAATGGTAGCATGTGACGTTTTCACCTATCTTATTATAGCTTCAACAAGAATGGATGTTGAATATACCAACTGAGTGTGAATGTTGGAAATACTTGGCAAGAATGATTATGCCTGGCTGCTAGTTTTCTTGATGAGAGAACTCCAAACTTGTATGGAGCCTCACGCGGGCTTCATACGCTAATGTAGTTCAGCTTGAAATAGGCTCTAATTACTCATCGGGCCCATGGTTTAAATTTTTTTAGTCTAGGGTGTTTGGTGTCGTTGTAGCTTAGTTGTATAGTTGGTACTGTAGAAAATTAATTGTATTGCTTACTTGGGAGTGGCTGTTGGGCGAGATTGCCTGCCCAGTTTAGCTCTTTCATTGGCACATCCTAAACATGGTCCGGTAGGCTTCCAGAGTATCGTGTTGTAGACGAGTAGTCGTGTAACCATTTCCGTGATACTACCTTACTATACTTGCTCTCAGTGTTGTCTTGCTGTGCGTACTGTTAATCTGCTGGGGGGACAGGTAGTGCTCCGTTAAAGCCAGGCCCTGAAACAAAAATATCTTGCTCCACGCATGTCTCTACTCTGTGTTCTTGGCTGGATGTTTGTCTGATGTTCTCATGATGAGAATTATTGTTGTCATTACTTAAGATCCATCCAATAATTATCAGGAGGCAGTCAGCATTACAAATTGATACAACCTGGAATGAGCCATCATCTTCCAAGCAGGGCTTGTATCGTGGCATGTTTCAGAGGGGTAGTGTCCCTGGTTTATTGAACCCCATGTCGCCTACAAACCTAGTTAGGCCTGTGCCGCGAGATGGTTTATTTGAAAATACACTGCTGACAAGTAAATGCTAATTGGACGGTAGATCATCATTGCAGTTGCAGAAGGCACATCGGCACATGCTTTTAATTTCCCAAGTGGCCGGCTCAGCTTTGCCGTGTTGATGGTGGTATGTAATGGAACGCAAGTGACAAGAGGATATGGGCAATGCGGAGGAGATGAGCAGCCATAACGCTCCATGCCGGGCTGGTTGTTAGGACGTCTGTTGTGAAGTGGACTGAAAGAGAAGAGGTGGAAGAGTAGTTCATTAGAATCTGCCTGCTGCCTAACCCCGGTCCCGGCTATGGTTTTCCTTTCCCCTGTTTCAAAGATTTGAGCGTGTCGGGTTCTGGCTTTAGCGAAGGGGTGATGGCGACACCGGAGGTTTTCGCCGTTGCTGCTTAAGGGATGATTGTAGGGTGTTTGTTGGGGAATGGCCTGGAGTTGTCCCGGGGGAGGATGATCTTATCTCTTGTCTCAATGGGTGGGGTCCGTAAGATATGCACTTGTCCGTACTAACTATATGTAGTTGCTTAAGTTCTTTTGAGCTCTTGCTCTTTTTTTTTCTTCTCAAGGAAGGCGTGATGAGTTATGGATTTGTAGTAGTCGTAGCAGATAACTTTATTACATGGACTACTCTTCCATAGTCCGCTAGTCCTAAAGGAAAAAAGGAGTACTGTAGTATATATGCAAGAGAATTTGTAGCTAAAGGCGGCGATGGAAACCGAAACCTATTGCAGGTATTGTTAGCACGTAAAGGTTGGGTGAAATAGGTCGCTTGCGCCAGTGAAAGGTGATTGCACCACGATACCAGTGGAGAGCATGCATAGCATAGGTGGTGGAGGCTGGAGAGGTTAGTAGATGGTTGCTTGAGGCGTATATTCGCCATCGATCGTTTCTTTTCTCTTAGAAGGCGACGCCCATAAGAGAAGGAAAAAGTCGTTCTCGCCCTTTCTCATCCATCGGTGCGCACGATTTACATGACAACACAAAGGTCTCTGTCTTTCCACATCCGAAGATAAGAGTTGCAAACAGGAAAGAAAAAGAGTTTAGGCCCTTTTTGGATTGTAGGATTTTTAAAATGTATGAATAGGAAAAACAAAGGATTGAGATGTCATGCATTTCAATTCATGCGGGATTTCAAAACATAATTTTTTTTGTAAACGATGTCTTTGGATGGTGCACAGGAAATAAACACAGGAAATTTGTAGGAATGAGGGAAGAGAGTAGAGAGAGATAGAGTGTGAGTGCATTGAACTTTGTAAAGGAAAAATAGGAATTTGGTGGGCTCAATCCTACAATCCAAAACATTTCATAGGAAAAATTCCTATAGATTGGAATACTCTAAAATTCCTACGGAATTACTTCAATCCAAAGAGGACCTCAGGTCTTTTTTACATTTCATGACCTGCTCGCTCTTTTTTTTTAATACATGGGACAATTTGGCTCATTGTATATAAGGAGGAGAGAATATGCTGGTTCATTAATAGGCACTGGGCAGCCAGTCTAAAGTCGTAAAATGCACCAATACCGTCATGCAACACGCCCATACATCTTTTCTAAAAAAACACGCCCATACATATTGTGCACCCCGGACAACCTAACCAGTCACACGGAGCACACCCACGCTGTTTACCAGAGAAACGAAGGAAAAATTAGCGTGACAAACCAAAGTAAGGCATGTCATAAAGTACACTATTAGCGAGACATGGTGTACAAATTTATTTAGCAAGGCCATTCTCATACTACTAGGCTTTTCGGTGAGAGAACCCAAACATCGAGTTTGAGTTTGCCGTGAGACGTCATCGTCCACGAGCCAGCGACTATGAGTTAACTTTCGCCCCTACCCCTCGCTAGCTTATGATTTTTTTTTTTAGCAACACAGTATAGACGCAGACGCTAATAAACACGCACGCACAGATAACTTATGATTATTCCACTACGTACTACCTCTAATTTCTTTAATATAAGACGTTTTAGCTTTTTTTTCACATTCACACGTCTAAACTTGTATCTAGACATATTTTATTTTCCATATTCACTTATTTTTATGTGGATCTAGACAACATGTACAATAACTTTATATTAAAAAACGGAGGCAGTAGCATTTAGGAGGCTGGATTTTGGTGTAGCGTGACAGGTACTAGTTAGTTAGTGGACACTGTAGGTATACCAGCCCAGAAGGAATGAATGGCTGATCGATCCGCGACACCCCCGCTTGCCAACCTTGGCTCTCACGCTGGGTAGGCATGCACCGCCACCGGGAAATCAAGGCTATGCCGATGATGAACAGTACGCAGGAGTCCAACCACCGCATGTTGTTGAGTTGAGTAGACGGCCGGTGGTCCGAGACGTGCTAAAACGAGGCATGCAGAGCTGCGTGGATGGACTGTACGGTGCGACCTACCGCGTCGGACATACGGCGAAGCTTCCTGGGCCTAAACTTCCCCCATTGAGTCTAGGCAAGGCCGTGGGTAGGCGCCGCCCGTGCCGTATCAGGAATATACATATTGCCATTGGTCGTAGACTGACTCGTCCTGGTGGTAGTAGCAGTACTCCCTCCGTTTAGGTTTATAAGTACTCTACCTATCACTAGATTGTAAATTTGAGCAACATAATATGATATATATATTATAAAAAACATATTACTAGAAAACTCAGACTTCATATTTTCTAATGGTATAATTTTTGTATTATAAACTTTATATTATATTGGTTAAATTAACAACCTAGTGATACGTATAGGACTTATAAACCTAAATGGAGGGAGTACCATGTATGTTTGTCGGCCAAAAAACTAATTATTGCTGTGCGTTTGAAATCGTGTTGCGGAGGTGCTTCTAGCAAGATGCTTAACTAATTAATCATCTACTATCCACATGTGTGTCCAGTGTCCACTTCTCTCTTCTCTCTAATCCTAGAGACGATACGATGATAATGATGATCGAGTGCCAGCTGTTGGCGTTGCCTCTTGTCGACAACGCGACCCACCTAGCCAGTGCGCGCAGAGGAGACCAGCCCAGCAGGAGCGGTCTTCTTCTGACCAAGCGAGGACCGCCTGCCAGATGGGCCCCACTACGCCGCTGCTGCGTGTCTGTCGGCGAGACCACCAACACCTCCACCTTGCTGAATGCAGCCTGATCGAGGCAACGATCGACGCGCTCCACGTGACGTCCTCCTCCTTCGGCCTCTGCTGCTCCTCCTCCACGTTGCGTCGTCAGGCCTCCTCCGTCCACCGCGGTGCACATGCATGCTGGCAAAACTAGCAGTCTAGCACAGCACTGGGTTTTGGAGTTAAACAGGTACAGATTGTTGTTGACCATGCATGCATCCCTTGCTTCACGCGTTGGGTGCGGCCGTCCAAAGAACTCGGACTACATCGGATTGTCACCGTCTATTTTTCTCGTTCGCCTAAGCTCCGCTGATTACTTAACCTCCCGGCTAATTATAGAAACACGATTTTTTTCTCTCTCAAAATTCGGAACGATTTGACAGATTTCAGTGAGTGCATCAACTCTACTTGGGTCCACCTCATTTTGCGATGATTACTACAATGATGATCATTTGTGGTAAATCGGAGAAGCTAGATCGAGAGTGATGGTGGATGACAACCAAGTTTACGGTCAGCCTCGACTGACGCTCACCTCTTCAAGAGTGTGCGTAAATCTGCATCGATAGCTATATACTTACTTTGTTTTACAATGTAAAATTAATACCTACAACATCTTATATTATAGAACGGAGAGAGTATATTGGTTAGTGTCGACTGTGTTTATTCCATGATGTGTGGTTTGGATCTTTGTGTCAGTTCACATTCAGTCTTACATCATTTTTTTTTTGATAAAAGTCTTACATCAATGAGCTGCACATTATTTTTTATCAATGGAATAAAATATTTGCATTGTATAATTATCGTCTGTGGTGAATCTTTCTGTATCAGCACACTACAACTTTTTCTAGCTATATCTAAAATGGAAAAAAAAAGATATCGTGGTGCATGTAATTGAACCGGCGCTTAGTTACCGCGAGGTATCCGTCTTTTATAAATCTCTCTAGGTAAATGGGTTTCCTGGGGATTTTTTTTGTCTTTTGGAATCTTATCATTCTGTATTAATGACATTTTTTCTTGTCTGTAATTGCTTCAATAGTGCGTTGGTCGGTCAAAATTTAAAAACAATCGCTTCTCCAAAGACTCAAGATGTTGAAAAGTGGTTGATAATATATTTCAACATGAACAATAATAGATTTATTACGGCCTTGCATGTACAAACACCATAGACGCTCTAATACAACGCCTAGCTAATGGAAAACTTAGTTACGGGGTTTCAAGGTGAAATCACACGTGTACTTGTTAAGTATGGAAACATCACCTCAACTCAAAAGAACATTCGCTTAATTGACCTCAACTCAACTCAAAAAATGAATGATATATACATTATAATGTCATTTATCTCGAATCTACCTAAACTGAAAGGACGATGTTCATTCTTCGTATATAAAATATAAATCTTTTCTACAGATTTTTGTCCATATATTTGTAGCATGTAGTCCCACGACAGTTTCTAAAGATTATTTTTCCAATCTCGATTTGGTTGATAAAGTCAAAAAAAAAGTTGGACAATTTCTAAGAATTATGAAAGAGAGCATGGAGAGAACACTCCCGTGATGTGATGATGTCTCCATGATTTAAACATGATCTGCTCACACAATCTCAACCCCACACAAACACAAAAAGGAAAAGAAAAGTAAGGACCCATGAAAAATCAGTGACCTGAATTATTTTATTTGGAAAATCGTGACTCAACAACTGCGAGAGCCCGATTTATTCACGCTAACGCTACGAAGCCACCTCACTCTTCCAAGCATCCTCCTCCCATTCTCCCTTCCTCAGCTCCTCTGCTCTACTCTCACACGCGTCCGAAAAGCAGGACGCCATGGGCAAGGACTGCGGCAACCACGGCGAGGACAACATCCGGCGCTCGTGCCGGCGCCTCTTTGCCTTCCTCTTCTTCCTCGCCCTCGTCGTCGCCATCATCATCCTCATCGTCTACCTGGTCCTCCGCCCCACGCACCCGCGCTTCTTCCTCCAGGACGCATCGCTGCAGCAGCTCGACGCCGTCACCGCCAACGCCTCCGCCACCGCCGGCATCCTCTCCACCACCCTCCAGGTCACCATCGCCTCCCGCAACCCCAACGACCGCGTCGGCATCTACTACGACCGCCTCGACGTCTACGCCTCCTACAAGTACCAGCAGATCACGCTCGCCTCCGCGCTCCCGCCGGTGTACCAGGGCCACGGCGACGTCGAGGTCTGGTCCCCGGTCCTCTCCGGCCCCGGCGTCCCCTTCGCGCCATACCTCGCCAGCTCGCTCGCCAACGACGTCCAGGCCGGAACCCTCGTCCTCCAGGTCAAGATCGACGGCCGCGTCCGGTGGAAGGTCGGGAGCTGGATCTCCGGCCACTACCACATCTTCGTCACCTGCCCGGCTTACCTCACCGGCAACGGAGGCAACGGCGGGCCGGGGGCCAACGGGCTCAGGTTCCAGGGCGCCACGTACTGCCACGTCGAGGTGTAGCACCGCCGTGCTCCGGCTTCTCCCTCTGCCCCGGCAGCCAGCGCCGAGGTAGGTTTCTTGCGGGCGGCGCGCGCGCCTGTGCAGACAGACTGCCGACAGACGGAGCGAAGAAGATCAAGGAGGGTATAGGTGTAAAAAGTGCAAGAGAATTTAGTTTTGGTCAATGCTGGGGTTACAGGAAGTAATTATGTTTTATCCGTGTTAAATTGTAGTAGCCTCCCTTGTTTAATTCCACGTTTAATTGTCAATATAAACTTCTCGTTCTGAAATTTAAGGTGAAAATTGGTGATGCTGGGGGTTACAAATTCATTGGAAGCAATAGTAGTAGGTGTATCCTGTTGCAAATTGAGAACTGTTTGTTGCTGTACTTTCTGTTCAAGAGGTTCAACAAGAACTTTTGGGATTTTGTTCCGTTGGAAGGCTGCTAGCTTAGGTTGGTGGCAACAACCTCATTTTTTTGTTGCGGATGAGCTTCATGGTAGGTTGCAAGTCCATTTCTCTGAACTCATGCCCTGGGATTTGGTGAATGAGTAGGTACAGATTGGACTTAGGAGGCCAGCATTCATCATGCATCTCTCTCTATAGTTCTCTTCCTCTCTCCGGTAGAACTAAGTGCTCTAACAGCAATCCATTTTCTTTCGTCAGTTCCATTTGAGTAACAAGTAGACATGGAATAAATAAAAAATATTGTTTTGGAGCTTCCAGCAGTTTGCTTCTTCTGGTAGTAAGTGACAGAGTAGTGGGTGTGTCTGTCTTGTACAGAAAAACTGCCTGACTAGTGAAGAATGACCATCCTGTAAACTAGAGTAAGTACTAGTATTTTATATGCAGGGATTTAAAAAATATATAATTACACATGTTCCATGAACTTGCAAGCACGGTGCCAATGACGATTGGTGACGGTTGCATGATTTCTGCAGCCCGAGTGGCCCAGATTGTAGGAAAAGGGATCCATCACTTGGCTTTCTTTCTTTTCAAAAAGGAAAATATGATGAAATGGGGTTGGAAATGTGCTTTGAGTCGGACATCACAGGAGTGGTCCACTGATCTCGAGGTGCGAGCAACACGACGACGCAGACATGAAACATAACGCATTTACTGTTAAGCTACCGTTTTGTCGTGCAGGAACCATTGTGCATTGCATAATGCACATTTGGAATCAATCTTCAAACGCGTCTGGAAGTTCTGGTTAGCGACAACTAATTTGGAACAGAGAGGGTAATAATATTAATAAGCCAGTAGCAGCTCACACAATCGGTCAGACGAAGCGGTGGCAAGTCTGCATCGTAGTAGCTGCTAGTAAATGGTGTTGCTGACGTGAGAAGATGTCGATGCTAACACCAAAAGGCCGTGAAGGATTATGCGGTAAGCGAGCGTTTGGCAAGTGGCCAGGGGTCACTTTCCTCCTTTTTTTTCTTACTTTGTTGCTTGCTTCTGAGTGGACGTCTCCGTTCCATTCTAGCTGCACCCTCTTATCGGGCAATAGTGATGATAGTGGCCTCTTACTGGCTTCCTACTCCGAAGAACGGGAGTATCACCGATTATTCTATCCGTGCAATGAAATCACCGGCGCATCTTGTTTGAGAACAGCTTGGACGAAAGGCGGGCAGAGCAGAGTTGTTCGATCTTGGAATTGTCTTTGCCATGATGTTGTATTATTGATGCGAGGTGCATGTTCTCTTCCAGCGCCATCATCTCTCATGTTCCGTCACGAGTTGGGTCTTGTTTCATCACGAATTGGACAACTGATCCCAACAGGTAATGGACAGAAAATGTGTGCCCTGTACGGTCACGAGTCCACGCCAACAAATACAGTTGACGCTGGCCAAACGCTGATGAGCAAACATCTGTACACATGATGGATGAGTTTCCATGGACACACTCCATGAAGAAATCATCTTTTCAAACTAAGGTATATTACAGCTCAGATTTCCCAGCATAGCGAACAAGCACAGAGTGTTCCCGCAACAGAAAAAATAGGTTTAACACTGACATTTAAAAACACAATGTGTTCTACTCGGGGTGATATTTTCTTTTCATGACCTTGGTCTTTTGTGGTCCCTTTCGCTGCTGCCATCATTGCTCCTGTGCTCATGTGCATCCATCCTTTTCTTGTTGCGGCACTCTTGGCTGTCCATGGACAGCTCCCCCTCTTCGGTGCTCTCTGCTGTGCCAGTGGCGTTCTGCTGATCCTCCCAGTGAGGGGAATTAGGGGAATTGGGCCAGCTCTGCCTAATCCGGTGTTTTTTATCCGCATCCTCAGCATCCAATTCCATGCCATGCTCCAGCTCCCTCTCAACTAGGTCATCCTCGCCCACAACGTCAACCTTGCTGCCAGCATCACCATTTGAACTCCCCTGTTTCTCCGGCGCAGCTTTCACCTTTCCGTTGGCTGTTCTTTTCACAGCATCTGTTGTTGATGATAGCATACTGAGGCCTTCATTGCTGGCCTTTGATTCGCTCGGGAGTATACTCTGTTTTGAGTTTGGCTTTTCAGGGCCATGGCAACCTGGCATGCTCGATTGACTGGATGCTTGATGATTTTCATGGGAAGGAGACTCCTCAGCAGCTCCACGAGCTTTCTCCGGAGCACGTTGATTAGCCACACTTGCAGAGCTGCCTTTAGTATGATTCTCTTGCCCTGGTGGTGGGCCATAGAGCTCCAACATCTGGTTGCTAACCTCTGAAAATAATAATAGTAACTAACGTAAGCATGGGTCATTGCCTCCTTCACAAGAGCATCAAAAGTAATGTGAAAGAAGAACAAAAAAACGGAGCATCAATTCTAGTAAATAGATATAATCGGGAGATAGCATCGCAAAATCAACAGAGCAAAAGTGTTATCCACACATTAGATGTCCAATCTCTTAGCCGATTTTCTGTATAACAGAAGTGATAATAGACAAGGTCTACCAAAATAGTTGTACTCAAAAGTCAAGGTCAACCCAAATGTTTACAGTTTCATGCCATATGCTCCTATTTGTGGCATTCCCTTGAGTATCACAGAACACCAAGTGTGGACATCATGCATCCCCCTGAGTTTTTCTTACCTAAGCCGCCTAGTTCCACTACCAGTTTTGAATGAATGTTGAAATTTTGTCCAATTCTAATGGGCACAAAGACAGCTAAAATACTGTTTACTTGTGACGAAGTGAAAACTGTCCTTATGAGATTGTATGGTAATAGTGCAAATATGGACTACTGATTTTGTATCTAGAGACCAACCTTCCAACTGCCGCGGGGTTACATCGAACTGTTGCAACCAGAAATTCTCGCCATCTGCTGGAAGCTTGACTTTAAGGAACTTTGTGGCAAGGAAGATTGCGCCGGCCGCAATATGTTGGGGCTTAAATTGCAGGCAAAGTGAAGTGCGCAGCCTGTACAGCCGTTTCAAGGCATGTAAATAGGCATAATGTGGGGTTACTAATTATGAAAGAACAAGTGTAATTTTAGCATACCCGTCATTGACAAAACTCCAGGCAGCTTGAGCAAGTGCCTTTTGAGCAGCCTTGTTGAATTTCTCTATTGCTTGAACCAAGGGCTTGTAAGGATGATGCACATTCAGGTCAAAATCAAGTGTTACAAGCACCACACGCTCACCAATTAAAAGAAGTTCCTTCTGTTTTTCATACACTTCCTGCACAAAGCAACATAAATATCATCAAATACTATTCTTATCATCCAGGAAATAAAATGCATCAACTGTAAACAAAAAGTTGCAGCTTCATAAATAACCAGCTAAATACCCTGCTTAGCTACGGATCAACAAATTAGATCATCTCAGCATGTCAAACAGTTTTTGTTGTGCTCCATGGCACACAGAGCATCATCCCATCTCTCGTCATATTTGGAGTCGCTGGACGAAGATTGAAGACACGCTATCTTGTGACATTGTAAATTACCTCAAATAGCTTTTACAAATTTGACGAAATGGTTGGTACAGCAACAACATTTTTTAAGGGACACTAAGACGATTGCTATTCATTAACATCATTCTTGGGCTCCAATGGAAAAGTTTATTGTTTGGTAATTAACGGGACTGTTAGAAGGGAAAAGGAAATAGAATCACACAAACATTGCTTGTTCCTGTGATACAAAAAGCGAAGGACATTAGACCAAATCCTAAGTCTCTATGGGCTGAGTGGGCCTCTTGACTGGCATCATTATTATTTTTCCAGTTTTACTGATTCAGTTCCCCATATGAACATTAGGCTATGCTACTTGGCTACATAGGAATCGCTAGCCATATTCTGTAGGTACAATGTACAGACACCTGAACGGGCCTTGCTCTGCTGCAGAGGCACGGCCCAAGAGAGTGAATGGGCGACCACCAACTTAAAATTTCATAAGTAGAAAAGATAGAAGTGTGGGGAAACAAGGATTGCTCTGTCAACTAGATAAGAAGTATCAACACAGTGCTCAGAGTAAAATATCTAACCTTTTGCTTAATTTGAGCAATGGTAGCAGGATCCTTTTTGTGGATTATCTCATAAGAAATTAGTATGACATCCTTCAGGGGTCTGGGTGTTTCTTCAACTTTACCCGCCAAGAACATGCAAACTGTGGCTATCGTCTGCAGGTTATAATAAAATTATATTGACAACACACAATGGCAGTTTATTCATAAGACAAATGCTAACCCAAAAAAATAACAAATTGCATTCAGCATGCTATATATTCTAAGCTACACACACACATACATAAAATAACCTGCATGTCTCTGGAAAGCCAAACAAAATTCATCCTGTAGTGGAACCCAACAGAACACATCTTCACTAATCCCAACCATCCAACCAGGATCTAACAATCCAGATTCATCCAATGTTGAGCTCACCACACAACCTCCAATTATGGCGCATAACAATTATTACCACCTATAGTTACTATAATTATTCCTGAGATCAAACCATAATTACGGTACCTAACAATTACTGTCACTACTAACATCAGTCAAGCCGCACATTCATAAACCACTTTGCCCAGGTTGTATGTAAACCCCCCTTCACCCCCATCACCTAAAGTGGCTTACAAATGACAGCAGACCATTTTTGCGTATCTTACTATCTTCCACATTGGGTGGCAAACATTGATGATCGAACACCTGTTAGAAATATAGAATACTGCCTACCATACCTAGAAACTGATTTACAGTTAGTCAAATATGTTATCTGATAACAAACATGTACAAGCCCGTACAAATTTCAGTAGGGCTTACCATTCTATCATTTCTGGCATGAGATTGACGAAGGAAAAACCGATGACAGAATACTACAGCTGTAGCAATTGTCACTGGAGGCCTACATTTTAAAGCCATTCGTCATAAGAGGGAAAGAACATATACTATACAGAACTATCAACCATGCCACGAGAGCATAATTGATGCAGTAATATACAGCGATATTTACTGATTCATAAAACATGCACGGCAAGGACATAAATGCCTTTACATCTTTTCTGTTACAGCTGAACCAAGGGTGTCCCGTGATCCTTCAAAAACTAATAATCAGGATAAGGGCCATCAGGCCAATATGCTACAAAAGTTATTCCTAACAATGCCATGTGCTTATGAAGAAAACATAAACCCTTTCTAAAGGAAAACTGAACAGGAGTTATGTGGTTACATGCATGTGTAGCAATTTTTCAAACACAAATATCATTGGCTTCACAGGCATATGCTCACACATCTCCCAGCACGAAATGCTTAGGCAGAAGAAGAGGAATTCAACAATCATAAAACTGTTAAATATCTTACATGGTACAGATATTGCATGCTTAAATAAAACTTATTTAATACAATCGAGTAAAATGCCAAAGAAAACAGACAAGTCGATTCTGGACGGGGCAATGATTAAATTGCCGCCTGAGCAGCCCACGTGCTTGAAAGCCTACCACAATGAGGCTAGTCTTTGTTTCTTTAAAACCCAAACATTATGTCCCCTAAATCACCAGAGGTGATGTTTGTGATCTTCTGAATAACATTTGCATCTCTAATATCTTAACATATGTTGCTCAGAGTGTTCTTTTAGCAATTCCTCCCATTAAGTACTTCCACTAACAGCGAGCTTGGTGACTCTGGGGAAGAGGAAAGAGTTGTATAGAGATTAGACATGGGATGTGTCATTTTAGTTCCAATTCTTCATCTGTTATGATGGGAATTGTGCGTAGGAATTTGAGAAAGAAGTCTCTTTCCTTGTTTGGTCACGGGGAATTCACGATGGATTAGTGAAGGGATGAGAACATAAGTTATGATGAACAGTTGAGATGTTCCCTTCCAATTCCCACCCCTCCCCTGTTATTAAAATGGTGGGAGTTATAGACTCTAAGTCCCATTCCCAGTCTCTTAAATTCCCATTTCTCCAACCAAACAGATGGTTTTATATCTTACAACTCTAAATTCCCATTTCCCCTTAATTCCCTCCATCCAAACAAGCTGTAAAGGCCGGTTTAATTTGCAGCCTCACAGTGCCTAAGCATACCAGGCATTTTGCCTCAGTAAAAACTGATACCACAACATAGTTTGCCTAATAATCCTTGCTACAAGTGCATGTATCTATGCCACGTGGGATCAAGCTTGGTCATACTAGACCTAAGGGGCAGCCACAAACCGAACACTTGCTAAAATGTATGTCCAATTCGAGCAATACTAAGGTCCAATTCCGGTTCTGCTTTTCACAAAGTAGCAAGTAGCCCAATGACTTGGTCAGCCTAAATGGTGGATACAAGTGCATGTGTCTATGGCGTTTAGGACCCAGATTAGTCAAATTAGCCCTAAGGGATGCCACAAATCATGAAATAGATGAAAAAAAACATTTGAATGCACAAGGCGTGGCTTTGAAGCAAACACTTTCCTAACTCGGTCAAACTAGCCCTAAGGGGGTGTCACGAACGATGTCAGAGCTTGCATCCAACTAAGAAGACCCTAAGGGCTTGTTTAGTTAATCACCTCCCCAAGGGGATTGGAGAGATTTTGACTTACAAAAAATTTAATCCCCAGAACCCTTTCAATCCCCGCTAAACAAACAAGCCCTAGACATTCTGTCTGTAAAGTGTGCAACCTAGGGGAATCTAGTCATATACACCAAAAAATCATGGTTTAGATATGCACTAGACTTTCCTCCGGTTTGGAAAATAAAATGAGCATGATATCAATCATTTAGAATATTGTTGATGGAGAAATGACGTAAGTCAAAAGAACTATACGAAAAATGTCAAGTTGTTTACAGAAACTTGAAAATGAGGTAAGTTGTTTACAGTATGATTCAAATAATACTGCTAAAACAGCTGCAAGTAATAATAAAATATTTATACTACTGCATATTCTTACACTTTAAGCCTGACTCCTAATTCCTGAAGATAAGTGCAGTATGACTTGCGAAGGTAAGACTCCTTCTTTAGATCAATGCCATCTCTTCCTGAAAGGGAATTCTCCTCTATTTCTTTTCTACTAAAATACCACGAAGCACCAAGGTTGACACCTTTTGCATGTCTATCATAGGGAATTCTATAAGGGCTGTTTTCAACAATTCCATATTGTGAAGAATCACTTGTCTGCATGATATCCATTTATTCTAAAGAACCTGGCAAAGTGAGATATATAATGTCAGCGCTTGCAAACTTATAACATTATAAATATTCATAAACAGAAAGTAGGCACAACTACGTGCGTAGCATATACACGTTTCTTTCAAATTTAGCATTGAGGAAGTCATGAAGACTGAAGAGTTAAAGAAGGTATCTAACTACATATATCAACAATGCTCCAGGTCTGAAGATGCCTTTGTCTGTGCACTACTTTACATGCAGAAGATAAAGGATGAATGCTAGATGATAAAAACGACGGAAACAGCCATAAGTCCATACAGCTATGATGAACTGCCTGTCCTCCACGGAAGCACACTAATTGAACAAATTTGTGACACGTGCATGATAACATAAGAAACAAAAAGGTTTTCTTAAATACAACGTGTCAACCCATTCCCTTCATTTACAAGGATAAAAGTAATGACAGGAGATCCTTGATAAACTACTAGAATGGCATTAAAGAAACTGATGCACAAAAGTAATGACCACCGTACAAGTTGCTATTTGCTTTTTCAAGTTTGTTTTTTCTGAGTCCGTGGTGTTCAAGGTATTTTCGTGAATCTGTGGCTAAACATAGAGACAGAGTAACCCAAATCTTACTAAGAGCATATCTCTAGTAAAGCAAAAGAAAGGATGAGAAGAGATCACACAATGTAACTATGCTCTTGTCTTCCTGAGGGCGCTTGTTTGACCTAAAGCAAGCAACTATATTCCACCAGCAAGAAGCTAAACCTCAGAACATAAGAAACACAATTCTCAAACACATTTTAGAAGGCATTGTGAAAAAAAGTCATTACTCAAATTATAGGTGAGCAACATAAAATAGTGAAGAAAACCCCTGTGTTTAAAGTGTGAAACCACCCCAGAAATCCAAATTTTGTCCTATAAGCCCAAATTTGTAAGATTAATTCACTGCAACTGAGGATAAACTCAAACTTCAAGAGCCATAATTCCTGCAAAAACATAATGTGCTCCTACACAAATACGGCGCATGATGGAATACAATCATCGCACGTAACTTGCTGCAAACAGATGATGTAGATAAAAGGTATCTAATTAGTATAGATGTACATTTTTCATTCACTTGAAAAGAACATGTGCACTTGAGTAGGTGACCCTATATGAAACTGTTGGTGACTTCAGATCAGTTTAAGGTAGGTATCTGGGTTATGAAGGTATTTTCCTGGCTAGCACACATTGCTATGCATATATGACAGAAACGAAAGCTAGTGGCTTATTACTGAAAGTCGAAATTCACTACAATAAGAACAAAAAATAACCTCATAGTTGGTGTTGTTGGAACATAATGAAATGTGTTATAAGGCACATAAGTGAACCAACACAAACCATAGTTTACAATATTGCACAAAGTTCTCTAAGATAAGCTGCATACTTCTCAAGCAAATGCCGAAATCTTCTGACTCAGTGTTACTGTTGGTCCTTGGAATTCACTAATTCATCAATAATTTTAGCTGCATCCAGTCGTCGATACACCCAAAAAAATAATTCCCCCCGACGCGAATTCGAGATTCAGCCCATTGAAGCGACTACCCCTTAAAAATGATTCAAGCGAGTAAATTCAGCTCCAAGATCCACGAATCCAAGAGTACCCCTAAAAAATATTAAAACGAGTAAATTCAGCTCCAAGAACCACGAACCCAAGAGTACCTAGGGTTGCTCCCGCCCAGCAACAATCACATAGTATAATCTAGGAAGGTGCTCTCCCAGGCATGGGATCCCTCAGTTAGCAGGCACACTCATGCGGACCGAGATCCACAGAAATCAATTTGAACCGAAAAAAGGAAGATTTTACGGAGAAACAAATCGGACCAGATCAGAACCTGAGAAATCGAGAGGTACTCTCACGCAGGGGGCGGACCGAACGGCGCGCGCGACGGAGCGGAGACGAAGACGGATAACGGGGCGGGATAGCGTCGCGCGCGGAGGGCTGCAGCCGGCGACGACGGAGGGGGCGGCGGATGGCGAAGCGGCGGCGAGGAGGAGCCTGGGAGGCTGGGTGGGACGGAACCCTAGCAGATTGACTTGTCGCGTGTAGGCGCCCGGATCCGCCGTCGGATCGGTTTCCCGTGGGGAATAGGCATAGCGAGCCGTCGGATCTCGGGCGGACTTCCAAGTGGGGCTCCCGTCTCCGCGCCGCACGCGGCGAGAGCCGATTTTTTTTTAATAATACATTTTTTATTGCAAATTCGGGAAATATTGCGCAGAAACAGGATTTTTCAAAAATAATACGGCCTCGGCCCACAGAAAGCCGACCAGGGCTCGTCGGCCACGAGTAGGCCGACCAGGGCTCGTCGGCCAGGAGCAGGCCGAGCAGGTGCGTACCAGGCACGGGCCTTCGGCCGAATGCCTGATCGGCGCCGAGTGGCCACCTTTCGGCCACGTCAAGGCCGAAAGTCTGGTCGGCCTCCTCCGGGCCGACGAGGGCGCGTTAAGAAGCCACGCGCGGCCTCTTCTTCCTCCCGTCGCCGTCTCTCCTCTCTCTCTCCTGTTCTTCCAGCACCGAAAAAACAGCACGATTTTAGCCTCGATTTGTTGCATCTATCCACTAAAACTTAGTTCTAGACTGCTCCTAAGGCTGTGGGGTGCCCGATATATAATGGGGTAGGCTGTGGAGGCGAGTTGGTGGCGGTGGGAGATTCATTTTCGGAGGTGTTCGTGCTCGTGGTGGTGCTCCGGTGGAGGCTTCTCCGACGCAGTCCGGTGGTGAGTTGCTACGGTGGTGGAGGGAGGTTGCAGTAGCTGTTGTCACGCTTCAAGGGTACGTGATTATTCGAACACTAGGGTTAGGGTTAGTGTGTTGTTAGTCTGGTAGGATTTTTAGTTAGCCCGGATGGATTCGTAGTATGTTAGTATTTGTAGTTGGTATTGTATTAGTTTATGATTCCCGTTTGCAATAGTTACGTACTTTACGGCAAGTTTTGATTAGATCATTTGGTTGTTTCAGTATAATTAATGGAACGGTCGTATTAATATTTTATACATTTTAAAATTTTACTAGGTGAGAAAAATGTCGGATGTAGTAAAATTTGTTTTCTACTACGGTGACGGTTCAGTACAACAAAATGAAGATGGGATGGACCTGAGTCAGTTTCAGCACATCGAGTTGGATCTGACTGCCCCTCAAAATTGGTCTGTTAGTCAGTTAAAAAATTGGTTGGCAGAGTGTTTGGGATTAAATGCAGAAACACACACTGTCGGGGTGCACGCGTTATGGTCCAGGTCGAGTAAAAAAATTTGGTACACTCTGAGGCCGATTGATCGGGATTCTCAGTGGGTGAACTGGTTGCAAGGTTGCGAAAACAGGGGAAGCCACCCAGTTGCCTTGTTGCTTCCTGTCGTTAAGGAGGTAAATGTCAATCCTCCTGAAGGCGAAGGTGGGCACGATCCAGGGCAGAGCAGTGCAGCAACCATGGAAATTGAACATGATGACAGCCATGGTTATGATGGAGGCAGTGGTTATGAATCAGGGCAGAGTAGTATGGTTGGAGGGCATGATGACGGTGAAAATGTGGAGGCAGATGGGGATGAGGAAGATGGCCGAATGCAGAACGAGATGGAAGATGAAGATATTGAGGGTGATTGCGGGGACGGCAGTGATTCTGATTCGTCGAATGACGCAGAGTACGAGCCGGAGGTGCCTTATCCAGCTTCATGGACTCAGGACATCTCATCTGGCATGACTCTGGACGATGGTCATGATTCTGCCTGGCAATATCACCAGAGCAGCATGGCTGTGGGAGCAATGTACGCTGACAAGCAACATCTGCAGGAAGCAATCATACAGTGGGCAATGTCGACATCAAGGGTTTTCAAGACAACTGTGTCGAGTAAGAAATATCTGACCATGGAATGCTCGAGGATAGATTGTCCGGGTAGGGTGCACGCATATGTCCCCAAGTATGATACGAACTGGGTTGTGAGTGACATGGTAATGCATACATGTCGTATTCCCAGCATCCTTCAGGATCACCGTAATCTGTCATCCACGCTTATTGCTCGTTTGTTTTACACGGAGATAGTGGAGAGCAAGGCGATGGAAGTGAAGGCAATAAGGAACAAAGTCTTCACGAGATTTAATTTCAACATTTCTTATGGCAAGGCCTGGAGGGCTAAGCAGAGCGCGCTGGAGCAGAGATTTGGGTCATTCTTTGACTCATATGATTCTGTTGTCCGTTTGCTCCGCACGCTTCAGGCGAGGAATCCTGGCACATATGTTGATCTTCAAGACTTCTACATGCCAGAGTTCCCTACAGTTAGGGTGTTGCACCGTTTGTTCTTCTCTTTTGGTGTATGCATCGAAGCCTTTAGCCACTGCCGACCAGTGTTATGTGTCGATGGCACATTTTTGACCGGCAAGTACAAGGGTCAGATATTGACTGCTATTGGCCAAGACGGCAATAACCAACTGTTGCCCCTTGCTTTCGCTTTTGTTGAGAGCGAGAACACGGATAGTTGGACGTGGTTCTTTAGGCAGCTGAAAAAAGCAGTTGTGAAGGATAAGCATAATGTTTGCGTTCTACATGACAGACATGCGGGTATACTCAACGCTATAAAGGCATTAACAAACCCTGGACCAGATGAAGAAACACCGTGGGTGGATCTTCAGAGTCGTTGGTGCATGCGCCATCTAGCTGCTAACTTCTTCTCACAGTTCAGAAATAAGAGTCTCATGAATCTGTTCAAAAAACTTTGCAAGCAGAACCAGGAGTGGAAGTACAATTTTATCCGTGGCAAGCTTGATGAGTTCACGAACAAACATGTTCGGGAGAGGAAAGCTGCACGTACTGCGGCAGTGGCGTTTCATGTAGCCCAAGTAGCGGCAGAAGCAGCTACAGGGCCTGCACCGCCTGAAGAAGAACCGATCGGACTGTGTGATCTGCCAGGCTTTGACCCACCGGGCACGAGGAGAAAGGGTGGACGGTTGATTAAGAATTTCCAGCAGTGGATTGAGCATGAGCCCGTGGAGAGGTGGTCATTGTTGCACGACTCATACTCATAACTTCTCTACAATTATTTACTTTTTTTTATATTGTCCTTCATTTCCTAAATCACTTTCAGGCTGAGTTGACGTGGGATCTTGGGAATGATATAGACCAGTTAGACCGTTCACTTTCGACCGGGCCTTTGCTTACACGCGAAGAGCATCGGTCTTGGTTGCAGTCCGCTGCCCAGAGAGTGCGACGGATCTACGAGGCTATCACGTGTGTCCGCTCGTCTGACGTTCTCCCACATGCTGCACGAGGGCCACCGCATCCGTCCACGCAGCTGCCTCAACGGCGGGCACGGCGTAACGTGCAGCCACCTCCAGAGGCACACCGACAGCACCCGCGTCCCCGTGTCGCACCACCTCCACCTGACCAGCCTGGAGGTTCGGGCTGGCAGCAGCAGAGTTACCACCAGGGGGGCTACCAGCAGAGCCCCACTGGGGGCTACCAGCAGCGACCACCACCAGGTATGTCGATTCGTACTACTACAATCTCATGTCTTCAAACTATTTACAAAATAACATGTTACATAAAATTTCTCGATTGTAGCACAATTCGACTTCGACTTGGGGCCTATTATCTCCGAGCATTACTCGGGTGCGTCGGGTTGGGCGAGTCAGCAGGACGTGTTTCCCGATGCGGATGCGGACACCCAGTGGCTCAACATGTACAACAACACTCCTCCTCCACCCCCCACACAGGATACACAGCAGGCAGATGACGGGTCTTTGCTTCCTCCACGAGTCACCCGCCCACCCCATCGGTTAGGATGGAGCACTCCTCAGCCACATCCGCCACGTCGTGGCAGAGGCGATGACTGAGACTCTACTTATGTATCAGAGACGTATGTTCGCTATTTTCCATGTACCGTAAGACCTATGTATGAGACATATGTATGCTACTTCTTTACGTTCTGTGTCTGACGTATTCATATGTATGAGATACAGTACGTAATACGAACACCAGACCGTCAAATAAATGCGGAAGTAAGATACAATTCTAAAAATACAACTGCAATACTTCAAATAAACTGATACTGAAAGTAAGACACAACAAAACTCGAGTCCATAATGACCACAGATACTAATACCTATCTTCCATCGACGCATCCTGCACCGTCCACCGCGTTTGCACTCTAGCCCTTGGACGAAGATTCAGCCTTCTTGCCTTTACCCTTGCTCGATGCTTCTGCCTTCTTGTTCTTGCCCTGTCTCGATGCTTCAGCCTTCTTGTTCTTGCCCTTTCTCGATGCTTCCGCCCTCCTTTCCTTTTCCGACGGCATAAAATCGTCGGAATCATCGCTGGAGACTACCCAAAGATAGGACTCACCGTAAAAATAGCGGTCATCTTCGGTCCGGAGATACGGACCATTGGTAACCTTCCTATCATACTTATCTACAAGCCTTACGATTTCTGCACGGATTTGTTGCGGGGTCCTATACGGAAACCCGTCTCGAATTTGTCTCGCCCCAAGCAAAGCGAGATGTCTCTCACTACCAATAATTTCTGAGATGGGAACTATCCTACCATCTACCTTCAATTCTTCGGAAATCTTAGCCAGATGCTCGGATGCGGCTATGTGAAACCCGGACACACACTTCTCACATGGAACAATACACACCATCGTGCGCTCTTGAGAGTAACATGCCTAGCCTCGGGTGGTTTTTATAGAGGCGGTAGTCCGCGGGCGGGAATAATTTGGCGGGAGAATCATGCGGGAAACGGCCACGCGAAAAAAGAGGCGTGAAACGGTGGCGGGAGAAAAAACAGGCGCGAAACGGTGGCGGGACAAGGCGGGAAACGGTCACGCGAGAAAATAGGCGCGAAACGGTGGCGGGAGAAAAAAGAGGCGCGAAACGGTAGCGGGAGAAAAAAGAGGCGCGAAACGGTGGCGGGAGAAAAAACAGGCGCGAAACGGGGATGGAAAACAGCCCATGCAGCCCTCGGCTTTCCCTGGGCCGACAGGGTCTACTCGGCCAGCTCTGGGCCGACCAGAGCCATGCAGGCCGTCGCAGGCGCCTGCAGGCGAGCAGGTGCGGCCGACGAGACCTGCTCGGCCTGCTCCTGGCCGACGAGCCCTGGTCGGCCTGCTCCTGGCCGACGAGCCCTGGTCGGCTTTCTGTGGGCCGAGGCCGTATTATTTTTGGAAAATCCTGTTTCTGCGCAATATTATCCGAATTTGCAATAAAAATGTATTATTTAAAAAAAATCAGCCGCGGCGAGAAGTGTCGGACTGTCAGTCACGCAGCGAGCAGCTCTATCCATCAGATCCCGCATCCGCTGCATCAGTATAATAAGCGCTAATTTATAGTTTAGCTAAAGAAACACAGATCAGATCCTACACTGGAACCGCAAATCCTAAAAAAAAATCAGGTCATCCAGTTCCGTGCCTCCCATGCTCTATACTCGCAGTTTTCCCCACCCTTCCGAGCACGATCCCCATCCGCTGGAATCAGTTGGCGCCAAGGATATTCCCCCCTCCTTCAAGAGCTCTCTTGCTCCGCCACTAACGCGCTCTGCCGCAGATCCCGGCCGCCACAAGCCCTCCCTCTCGAATCTGCCCAGCAGAAACGCTCCCTCCTCACCGGCGACCCCGTTCCCCTCGAAAGCTCTCGAATCGACCGTGGATTCTCGTGAATCGATCGTGAATTCCTTCCCGACGCGAAAGCTCGCCGTCAACAAGGTATGTGAAACCATCGCCGCCGTTGATTTCCTTGCTCGGTAGTCTGTACTAGGTCACCGCGGGTAGTGACTTTTTCCTTTTCGGACGCTTGTAGATGGACCCGTGCGAGGTGTTCTTGTTGGAGGACTCGGAGTCGTCGGACGGCTCCGACTTGGAGGAGTTGCTCGACGACGACATCGAGCAAACGGCGGTGCTCCTCGCGGCGAAGGAGGTCATCATCGTGATGCCGAAGAAGCGGAAGGGCTCGACCGTGGGTCGGCCTTGCATCCCTCGGAATCGGATGTGTGGCCACAACGAGCTCATGAGGGATTACTTCGCCGAGGTACCCACATACCCGCCTCATCTCTTTCGCCGCCGGTACCGACGTACCGTATGCGTTGATCTTTGTTCAACAAGATCGTCAAATCTTCTGAGGCACATACCCGCTATTTCAAGCGGAGGAGGAACGTGGCGGGGCTGCAAGGATTCAGCGCGCATCAAAAGGTTTCAGTCATGATGGGCGTCCTCACCTACGGCATACTGATGCCCACAAGTATAGGGGATCGCTGAATCTTCGTTGGGAAGTATTACCCAAATTTATAGTTCGACTCAAGGGGAACACAAGAATACCAATAAGACTTTAGCAATTGAGGCGTCACTCTCAACCACACATGTATATCAATAAACTCGCAACAGTGATAGTGATGGCAGTAATATGATTCAAGTAGGCAAAATAAAACAGCAGTAGTACCAAAAGGGTTTCCCAGTCTTCACCGGAAAAAGTGAAGGTGTAACTCAGAGATTTAAAACGTAGGCATGAGGTGACAGCGGGGTGTTGCATGAATAAGATTGATCATATAATAAAATATAAATAGCAATGGGACTTAACTCTAACTCCGATATATGTAGGTATGTATTCCGTAAATAGTTGTGCGTACTAACCAAGAGAATTTGCACAACATCTATTGTCGTACCTGCCCATTTCACCGGGGCCAACTTGGAACTACAGGTAATTAAGGTCTACCCTTTCGAGTAAACCGGAACAATGCATTAACACTTCATGAACACATAGAATCCTCAAACTAAGACATCTCCCCCTTGTTTTCCCTATATGTCACTTTTAGGGTTCGCAGGTTCAACATAATAGCAGGTAATACACTTTACAGATAAATACCAAACTCAATTATATGATGGAGCAAAATAAGTTCAGTATTGAAATCATGCCACTCGGGCCCTAGTAGCAAGCATTAAACATAGCATAAGTGCATCAACACAATACAAAAGTATCCTCAAGATAAACCCCTAAGATCTCGAACAACGGGTATCATTACATGATCAATCTCATCCAATCCCCATCCACATCATATGCCTACAGTGGTCTACTCACACATGGTGATGGTGGAGGAGCTCATGGTCGATGGAGATGAAGGCGGTGAAGACGGCGGTGAAGACGGCCTCCGGATCCCTCCTCCGGGAGAGAAATCCTGGATCAATCTGGCTCCGAAAACGAAGATCGTGATGGTGGTGGCGCTCTGTTTCGCGAATAGACCTCTCCTCCTAGGTCATCTAGTTTTTCATATATATGAAGGGGTACGCCAAAGTCGAAGGGGAGGCGGCGCTCAAGGCTCCAGATGGGTGGGCCCACGTGGCCAAGGAATCTGGCCGCGTGGGCCCCCCTTTTGGGCCTCGGGCACCCCCTAGTGTCCATCCTTTGCACGATGTCCCTCTTTTTCCATAAAAATGCGCGTGGTATTTTTCTCCGATTTAATTTCCTGCAAAAATAGACAGAAACAAGACTTTGCTAAAAACAGCGTCAGATTCTGCAGTTTTAATCAAGTATGGGAAGACTCCGGAGCAAATAATGAGGCAAAGTGATTGGAAAAGTAGATGCATTTTAGGTGCATCACATACCGGCAGATTATGTCATGAATATCTTCGCATAGGCGAAGATACGACCATGGAATCAGTGTGTAGGTTCTGCAAGGTGATGATCCGTGTGTTCGGGCCTGTGTATCTTAGAGCGCCCAACGAATAAGATACAATTAGATTAATGGGGGAGAACGAACACCGAGGTTGGCTGGGTATGCTCGGTAGCATAGATTGTATGCTCTAGATTTGGAAAATTTGTCCCAAGGCTTGGCAAGGCATATATTGTGGCAAAGACAAAGACCCGACGATCGTGCTAGAGGAAGTTGCATCTCAGGACCAATGGATTTGGCCCGGTTCTCTCAACGATATCAATGTCCTCCATAGGTCTCATCTTCTTGCGTGGCTAGCTAAGATGATGCCCCGGTTTGCAACTACATTGTCAATGGGAGGGATTATACAGTGGGATACTACCTATCCGATGGCATATACCTGGATTGTGTCACACTAGTGAAGAGTTTCAAGAATCCAAGAGGGGAGGCTGAAGCTGAATTTGCAAAATATCAAGAGGCAGCCCGAAAAGATATAGAAAGGGCTTTTGGTGTTTTACAAGCTACATTTGCAATAGTTCGAGGTCCTGCCCGATTTTGGGATATGCAAACACTCAAGGATATCATGAACACTTGTGTGATTCTTCACAATATGATCATTGAGGATGAGAGGGGTTTGAACTTGTCTTTATTCTTTGACAATGTTGGCACCCGGGTCAAACCAGCAAGAAACCCGGATACAATTGCGGTATTTCTTGAAATATATCGTGCGATTGAGAATGCCCCAGCTGCCAAAAAACTTCGGCAGGATCTCATTGAGCACAATTGGCGGAGGCACGGCCAAGTCCCCTAGGCCATTTGATTTATTTGTTTTCCAATCCATTTGTTATTTGTATTGGAGACTATTTGTCATTCATTAAATTATTGTTGTATTTGTGTGATTCCAAACATTTGTTGCAATAATGCGGATTATTTTTTAATCGGATGACACTAAAACATTTGTTGTATTTGATGTGATTCGTATGTGAAATATTGCATAAAACCCTGCTTTGATATTTGGTTTGCAGGCTGGAAACATGCGCATGGGGGGTCCGGTCTGCGCGACATGTTTTCAGCCTGCAAACGCCCGATTGTGCGGCCTGCATCCCGTGATGTGGGGTTTGCGGTTTGCGGGACTGCTAGAGTTTCTCTAAGAGCAACTCCAACAGTGGCCGGCTATTTGCGCGCTGCAAAACTGCGATGCAGTGCACGCTATCTGCAAAACAGAGCGCTGATGTTTTAGGTTGTGACTCCAAGAGCAGAGTGTAGTAGCACGGGAAGCTTTTTCACCACGGGGGTGACTCGAGGGTTTTATCGAACTCTCGGAAAGCTGTGTGTCAAGGATTTATCTCCTCTTCCTCCTCTTGTAACCTGCAAAACAACATAAATTGTTTTGTGCCCTCAACCTCACCAAGTGGTTGTCAAGCACAAGGTGTGAGTAAATATGATATAAATAAATAAATACAATGCAAGAAATAAATATGTAATGATGGTAAATAAATATGCAAGGATGATAAATATGAGTGGTGATTATGTTTTGGGTTTTGGTTTGTAAATGCAAGAAGTAAATGTGTTTTTGTATTTTCGGATTTTTAATAGCTGAAAATAAAAGGTGATTATAAAGTGTTGGAAATGTGTTTATTATGATTAAAATTGGACCGGGGTTCATGCTTTCACAAATGCACTCTCTCTATAAAGTAGTGATGGATAATGGGACACTAGAATTGACATATTTGATTGCAACAATGTTTATGTGAAGCATATAATTATATGGGTATCACATCCTAACATAGAGATGTTTTGATTATTCATCTCTCTCATACTCAACTAGGATGGGAAATAAATCTAACACCCTAGTATTAAGATAAATTAGAGTATAGCCTTAAGTTTTATGACATGAAGTTAAATTAAGAACATGCTAGATCAAGTCATGGAGAAGTGGCAATGGTCACACCAAATCCTCGGTAGCATGGTATTTTCTTTATTCCTAGTGAGGCAACAAAGTAACGTAAAAATACCCAAGTGGATCACGAGATTTTAGTTGTCAACTTCCCGTACTAGCCACTCCCCGTACTAGTCACTCCCCGTTACGCCAACTTATGCACACGTTTCCCCTCACACGCCCTCATGAACATGCTTGATCAAAACAAGTAAACAAGAACGGGGTACATAATATGCATCTACTCTTATAACTGAAACTTAAAACAATTACAATCTCATATATTAACTCATAAAAGGATCCACCACAAAGGGTAATACAACGGTGACTGTAATCATGTTAGGCAGTTCCTATGGTGCTAATACCATGAATTTCAAGAGAGAAGAGATACATAAACTAATTCCACAAACCCATAGTCCAGGGTGGACTACTCCCTCTTCATCATGGTGACGATGGTGGAGTCGTTGGAGAAGAAAGAGACCACGCCGGCAGCGCCCCGCCGGAGTTTTCCCCCTCCAATCTGCAGCTCCAGGTCTCTGTTTCGTGGTTCTGTGTTTCTGCGGCGCTCTCTTCCGAAAACCGTCGTGGACTATTTTTATAGTCGGTTTTAGGTCAAGACAAACCACAGAGACGAGAATCGATGACATCAGAGACTTGAGGGGCAAACGGGCATGGCCCACGGCCAAGTAATCTGGCCGCGTGGGGCCTACTCGTTTCCTCCTCGGTCTTCCTTTTTTGTTGATCCTTGGCTCGTACATTTCCATCCTTCCAAAAACTGATCCCCGTAAAATCTTAGGTTATTTGGATGTCGTTTGGGTCCCTGAAACGTGAAAATATAGAAAATAGGGTTTCTGACTGCCCATGGTTAATTACAGAAAAATAGGGAAACTGTGAATTGTTCCCATAAATCAATATAAAACATGAATATAACCCCTATATGAAGCAAATATTATGGAATAACAAATAATAAAGTGCAAAGTTCATGTATGCATTTTACATGAATCAACATCCCCAAGCTCAACCTATACTCGTCCTCGGGAATGAAGGTGATAAAACTAACATGGACTTTGTACTTTGATACTATAATTGGATATCAAAGATGATTACTATTGCTACAAAAAACTTAATGATTCATTCTCAAAGGAATAGCAATATACAAGATAGATTATAAAGATTATACAATGATATCAAATATTCAAAGCAAGAATGTTCAGTAATAATTCACGAAGTGTAACATAGAAGAAAGAACTACGGACCAAATGTATGCATGATGAAAAGTAAAAGTAAAAATAAAGTAAAATAAATTATGCTATTAGACATAGCAAGTTCAGAAAAAGGCATAAGAGGCCAAAAAGCATAACGGCGACGTCCTAGTCCATAGATTCCAGGCTGCAATCTGGGAACCCCAAGCTACTCGTCGATATCGATGTCCACAAATCACACCTGTCCAAATAATTGTGCAAGGCTGAGTACTGAAAGTACTCAACAAGACTTAATTAACCTAATATATCTGCCCGTTCAGAGAGTATTCATGAATGTCCTTTGCGTAAAGCCATTTTTATTTTCAAATCCAGGGAGGAGAGAATCTCGCATCAACAGACTTTTAAAAGGGGATAAGAGAGTGAAACACTAGCTTCAAACACATCTTCAGTCTCCACCAGATCATCATGAGGTGTACCACCCACCAGAATCACCCCCTCGCTCAACCCGAGGAAGCCATCCTAACCACCCTTAGTTGGCAAGTTTAATAATTAGATTATAGTTGTCTATGATCATCAGACATAAGGTACCTAGTCGTCCATAACCGTGGACACGACTTTCCAAAAAGATTTACCCTGCAGGTGGTGTAACTTCCCACACACGCCAACCAATCGATACGCCAGCTATTAGCACTGTTCCGGGGAGTGCCGGTAGAAGGGTTGGCCATGACCTTTCCCAAGATTCGCCTATTTCCATGAGCCACAGCAATAGGTCAGACCGCCATCTCAGCGATCCCTAGTGAGGGTTGCCAGGGTCAAGATCAGAACGTCACACTCTCCTGACCCGAGCCCTACTCCTCTCATTTTTTTTACAGCACATGCAAATGGAAAACTCGAACTAGTGGCTTCACGTAGTAGGCTAGACAAGTTGGGGTCGAAGGAGGTCCAAGTCCTATGTGGGCATACGAAGTCTTGGTTCCAAAGACGAGAACTCAGTTCCTAGGTCGGCAAGAATGGAACAACCCACCACAATCCCAATGTGTCCTCCCATCCAAGCCTTTAGCATATCAACACGTCTCTGCTCATTCCACGTCATTCTTCATGGAAGTTCCTTCACAGCTCTGATTCATCAACTGGATGGAGCAGAGGGAACATCTAAGCATGGCTAAGCATAGCAGACTCTGGCAATGCACCACGTAAGCCACTCTATACCTCAACTCAAAACCACATTTTGAATCGCATGCATAATACCAGAATTAAATACTTTGGAATCTTATATGTGCAGATAAGAGGTTATGCTTGCCTTGCTCTTCGATACCAATTACCAAGATATAAAACTTTGCAAATCTTCGGCTTGACTTGATCGAGATAACGAATCATAGATTTCGCTTGATTTGATCGTCGATGGTCTAGCACTGACCTTCGGTGTTGTCGATCTCCACTTCGGATTCCAATTCTACCGCGAAGAACAAAACATCGGAAAAGAAACGGGAAACAACATTCAACCATGGCATCGATGCAATGCGCACAATGTATGACATGACATGTTTAAGGATTGAAATGTAAACCCTACACATGAATAACATTTTAATGGAATTGGAATGCCCGGAAGGTGCTGATATGTCTCCAACGTATCTATAATTTCTTATGTTCCATGCTTATATTATACCAATTGCTACATGTTTTATATACACTTTATATGGTTTTTATGCATTTTCTGGGACTAACCTATTAACAAGATGCCACAATGCCAGTTCCCTGTTTTCTGCTGTTTTTTGTTTCAGAAAAGCTGTTAAGGAAATATTCTCGGAATTGCACGAAACAAAAGTCAATACCCCTATTTTCCCCGGGAGCATCCAGAACACCGAAGAGGATACGGAGGAGGGCCACGAGGCGGCCACACCTGTTGGTGGCGCGGCTCCCCCCTGGCTGCGCCGCCACATGGTGTGGGCCCCTCGGGGCCCCACCTCCTTCACCCTTTCGCCTACTTATACCCCCCGACGAAATAAGACCTAAGCGCCGAACACTTTTCCACGATATGTTCCAGAGCCGCCGTCAACCCTAGTTCGGGAGGGTTCAGAAGGTCTTCCCGGCACCCTGCCGGAGAGGGGAATCATCACCGGAGGGCTCTACATCACCATGCCCGCCTCTGGACTGATGCGTGAGTAGTTCATCCTTGGACTACGGGTCCATAACAGTAGCTAGATGGTTGTCTTCTCCTATTGTGCCATCATGTTTAGATCTTGTGAGCTGCCTATCATGATCAAGATCATCTTTATGTAATGCTACATGTTGTGTTTGCTGGGATCCGATGAATAATTGAGTACTATGTCATTTGCTTCATAATATATCTTGTGAGTGCGTTATTTTATGATCTTGCATGCCCTCCGTTACTAGTAGATGCTCTGGCCAAGTAGATGCTTGTGACTCCAAGAGGGGGTATTTATGCTCGATAGTGGGTTCATGTCTCTATTTAATCCGGGGGAGTGACAGCAACCTCTAAGATTGTAGATGTACTGTTGCTACTAGGGATAGAACAATAGTTCTTTATCTAAGGATATTTGTGCTACTTACATTACACACTTTACTTAATGCAATAATCTGTTGTTTGCAACTTAATACTGAATGGTGTTGCGGATGCTATCCTGAAGGTGGATTATTAGTCATAGATGCAGTTGGATGACGGTCTATGTATCATGTTGTAATGCCCAAATGAATCGCACACTAGACATCATGACTTGTATATGCATTGTTATGCAGTTCTTTATTCTGTCAATTGCCCAGCTGTAATTTGTTACCCGCATGTATGCTATTATTATTTATGGAGAGACACCACTAGTGAACTGTGGACCCCGGCCCTTTTTCCTTAACCTGATAAAAAAACCTACTACAATCCTGTTACTTTCATTCTCTGCAAACAAACATCATTTTCCACACATACGTTTAATCCTTTGTTACAGCAAGCCAGTGAGATTGACAACCTCACTGTTAAGTTGGGGCAAAGTATCTTGATTGTGCTGTGTGCAGGTTTCACGTCAGCTACACGCCAAGCTCTTTTCTGGCGCCGTTGACACTTTCAGAAGAACTCTAGTTTCCTACTGGTTCGATAACCTTGGTTTCACAACTGAGGGAAATTTGCTGCTGCACTACTTCATACCTTCCTCTTGGGGTTTCCCAACAACACCACACCGGTGCATCAAGCTCTTTTCTGGCGCCGTTGCCGGGGAAACTAAGCTCTTCTGCGAGGGGAGTCTCTCACACCCAATCTTTTTATTTTGTTATTGTCTTGCTTAGTTTATTTTTATTATTGTCTTGTTTGCTTATTATTATTAAAAACACAAAAAAATAGTTACTTGCATTTATTTTTATATTTCGGTTTGCATATTTTATTTTCAGTTTTGCATTTTGTATGCATTTGTTATTTCGGTTTGTTATTATGTCTAATTGTTTATTTGCTATCAATGGCTTATCTCTATGAAACTAGATCTTGTTGGCAAGGTTGCTACACAGAAAATGAACGAAGATATTATAGGAATTACCGTTTGTCACAAAAAGGGATGTACTTATGGAAATTGTTGAATCAACTAGAGGAATATGCTAGAAATTTATGCTATCTATTTGGCAGAACCTTTTGCTTTAATGAATCTGATTGTCATAGGAAGTCTAAACACTTTCCTTTCCAATGTGCTTGTAATGAAAATGAAACCTTAGCTTCTTATGTTAAAGGTTACTATAGTGCTTATGAGGTAGAAAGGATGGAAGAATTTATTATCTTTAAGGGTGCACTTGAAATTAGTTCTTACCTTGAGCATAAGATTGATGCCCCTTATAAATCTGAAAGTCTTGCTATACTTAAATATTGTTTTGATAACTATAAGAATGAAAACTCTTATATTACTGAACATGTCAAGAGGATTTTTCCTCGTACAGAAGAAACCGTTGTCTTGCAGGAACCTATAGAAGAAGAAATTGCTGAACCTGAAAGCTCATTAGATGAAAAAGAGGAGGAGAGTGAAGAACAAAAGGAGGATCTACCTCCTAAAGATAGTAACTCTTTAACTCTTACATTATTTGATTGCCCTCCACGCGTGTCTAAGGAGGAAGTGTGCTATATTGTTGAATGTCATGAATCTATTGAAATATCTACTTTTGATAAATTTGAAAA
The DNA here is from genome assembly GCA_026929855.1 of Poa annua. Classification (NCBI taxonomy): domain Eukaryota; kingdom Viridiplantae; phylum Streptophyta; class Magnoliopsida; order Poales; family Poaceae; genus Poa; species Poa annua. Next base: position 47,080,356 of record CM049434.1, read on the forward strand.
AGGCATGTTCCTTGACGCAACAAAGGAAATAACAGAAAGTAAAAATGTGCTCCCTAATGTTATATATGATAATGCTTTAGATGATGGTCCTATGCTTATCAATAATCCTCTATGTTTAGAAGTTATTACTTATTTATGTGAGGATAAAAATGATATAATTGCTGCTTGTGATGGTACTCTTACTCATGAGAGTCCTATTTTGTTCTTAAATTCTCCTAATTACACCATGGAGGAGAAATTTGCTTATGTTGAGAGATACTTATGTGGTTTGCAATTGTCTCTAGTTCCAAATCTTTGTTGCAACCATGATCTTAAACTTGATATTGATCTTAGTAACTATTTTGAAAGAGGAAAGCATGCTAATGAATTCCAAAATAAATTTAATGATCCTCTTTATGTGCCTATATTATCTAAGTTGAATGATTCTTGTGGTTATATGGTTGAATTTATTTCTACTACTGAAAATTATTATGAGAGAGGAGAATATGGTTGTAGAAGTTTTCATGGTACTAAAACACCTCTCTATATGCTAAAAGTTTTGAAATTACTCTTGTTTTATCTTCCTATGCTTGTCACTTTGTTCTTTGTGAATTTATTTTGTACAAGATTACTATGCATAAGAAGTGGGTTAGACTTAAATGTGTTTTGAATTTGCTTCTTGATGCTCCTTTTGCTTCATTTTGTATTTTCATGAGAGCATCATTAGAACTATCAAGCCTAGCTAAACGACATTAAAGAAAGCGCTTTTGGGAGGCAACCCATTATCTTTTATTTTCAGCTTTAGTCAAGGAACATGCTCACCTCTGTAGCAATTCCTTTGTATCTTTATTTTATTGCATTGTTGTGTCAAGTTAAGCCTCTAGTAGAAAGTTGATGCTAGATTTGGATTCCTGCGCAGGAACAGTTTTCTACTGTCCACCGTTTAATTCATAAGAATTCACAGAAAAATCAAAATGATCTGGCAGTTTTTATGCGTGATCCTCATATATGTATGCAACTTTCATTAGTTTTGAGTTTTCTGATTTGAGCAAGTTAAGTGCCTCGAAAGAATTCGTCTTTACGGACTGTTCTGTTTTTGGCAGATTCTGCCATTTATTTTGCATTGCTCCTTTTGATGTTTTTGAATGGATCTTTTTGTTCCATAAAATACCAGTGGCTGTAGCTAATGTCCAGTAGCATGTGTAATGGTTTTGTCCATGCATAATATAAGAATTTTTGATTATGCACTAACCCTCTAATGAAGTTTACTTTGAGTTTGGTGTGGAGGAAGTTTTCAAGGATCGAGAGAGAAGGATGATATGATGTGATCAAGAAGATGAAAGAGCCTAAGCTTGGGGATGCCCTCGTGGGTCACCCAAGCATATTTCAAGAATACTCAAGCGTCTAACCTTGGGGATGCCCAAGGCATCCCCTTCTTCATCAACAAACTATCAGGTACTCTCTAGTGAAACTATATTTTAATTCCGACACATCTTATGTGCTTTACTTGAAGCGTATGTTTGTTTTTGTTTTTGTTTTTGTTTTTGTTATTTTCATTCTCTGAATAAAATGGATCCTAGCATTCCTTTGTGGGAGAGAGACACGCTCCGCTTTTTCTTACGAATACTCGTATTCTTCACTATTTTTTGTTGAGTATTCTTCTACGTTACTTCAATACTATTACCTCTTGTTTTTCATGCATCTCTTATTAGATCTGTTAGTTTTCTTATGTTATACTCTCATATCTCATTGTTAAATACTTGGAGAGTTTATTTTTAGATAAGTTGATTGGTGTTTGGTTAAGAACATAAAATGTTAAATGTGGTAGATGGTATGATGAAATGATACATAATCTTGTAGATCATTAAATTGTGTCACTTGAATCATTGATGTTGTTTTGAGATATTAATATGCTTAATGGTAAACATGATGGTTTAGTAAAGTGGAATGATTAATGGTTGGTCTAGAAAACTTGAAGCTGTGCCACACTTAAATATCAAGTTGATAGCATGATGATATATGACTTCTAATGTTAAAAACAACCGTAATGACTTTGTGTTATGCGCTACGGTCGGGGTCCCAACAGTGACTTGTTCATTTGCCACAGTCCCTCATGGAGTGATTTTCATTATGCCTTGTAAGATCATATTTCTAGTTGGAATCTTTTTGCTTGTGAGTTCTAAGCTGCGGTTTTCATGGCACTTCCACCTCCATATTTGCTAGCCTCTTCGGTACTTTGCATTGCCCTTTCTCACATTGAGAGTTGGTGCATACTTCGCGGGTACATCCAAAACTCGTGGGAGATCTTCATCATGTTCTCCTACACATAAGTCAAATATCTTTCTCAAAACATTCACCATACCTACCTACTACAGCATTTCCATAGCTGTTCCGAGATATATTGCCATGCAACTTCCATCTTACATTACATGACTTGTTGTCATTTGTCATTTATATATTGCCTTGCATGATTCTTTACAGCTGATGTGTGGTTTTACCCATGTTACGCTAGATCATTGCATATCCTGCTACACTGGCAGAGGCACCGTTTCATACACTATGTCTTATTCCTTATGAGTTACTTGTATCAAAAGTATATTGTCATATTAGAATGTTTGCCCCTAAAAGTGAAAAGAGCCATGGAGGCCATTGAAAATAGAAACAGAAAAAAAAATGGTAAAATAGAAAAAAGAAAAGAAAAAAAAGAAAAATAAAAAGGGGGCAACATTACTACTCTTTATCCACACTTGTGCTCATGTTATAGCACATGTGGTATTCATAGTCATCATTTGATCTCATGTTTAGCACCTTTACTCCATATGAGAGAGTCTTCATGTTTTACTTGTATAACTATGCGGGGAACTTTTCATTATAGAACTTGGCTTGTATATTCCAATGATGAGCCTCCTCAAAAGTGCTCTAGGTCTTCATGAGCATGCAAGTTGGACGCACCCCCACTAGTTCCATTGGAGAGCTTTCATACACTTATAGCTCTATGTGCATCCGTTGTGTGGCAATCACTACTCCTTGCATAGCTTCGATTGTAAGACTTCCTCTTGTCTAATGATCACTTTCAGATGTCTGAGACTTTCTTCCGTTGGCCTTCCAAACCCCCCTTATTATTCTTTTAGCCACAACATCCTGGTGCCAGGAACCAACGCTGAACGCTTGCTTGTTTTTAAGTGAACAAATAGAGAGATGATTTTCTACGTGCATATTGTTATTGCTTGACTTGATCCTTTCACAAAGTTGTCATGAGTGTTGGATGCATTAGACGATTATATTGTTATTCTTGAAGCTTAAATCATCTTTAATATCTACTTTGCACGGCTGATTGTTCTCTAGTATTGATTCATTGAAAGTTTTACTTTGTTCTTCCTACTTGTTAACTCATTACTCATTTTGATATCAATATAAACTACAACTTTTATTTATTTGATCTCAATTTACATGCATTACATTATTATATGATCAAGATTGTGTGAAAGCATGTCACTTCAGAAATTATTCTTGTTATCGTTTTACCTACTCGGGACGAGTAGAACTAAGCTTGGGGATGCTTGATACGTCTCCAACGTATCTACAATTTCTTATGTTCCATGCTTATATTATACCAATTGCTACATGTTTTGTATACACTTTATATGGTTTTTATGCATTTTCTGAGACTAACCTATTAACAAGATGCCAGTTCCCTGTTTTCTGCTGTTTTTGGTTTCAGAAAAGCTGTTAAGGAAATATTCTCGGAATTGCACGAAACAAAAGCCAATACCCCTATTTTCCCCGGGAGCATCCAGAACACCGAAGAGGATACGGAGGAGGGCCACGAGGCGGCCACACCTGCTGGTGGCGCGGCTCCCCCCCGGCCGCGCCGCCACATGGTGTGGGCCCCTCGGGGCCTTGACACGTCCAAAACGTATCTACTTTCCCGAACACTTTTGCTATTGTTTTACCTCTAATTTGTGTGTTTTGAATGCAACTAACACGGACTAACGCTGTTTTCAGCAGAATTGCCCTGGTGTCTTATTTTTGTGCAGAAATTCAACTTTATGGAAAAATCCCAGAAATTATGCGAAAGTCCCTATTTAGCCCGAAGACCCACGGAGCCAGAAGGCCAGACGGAGGGGGGCTACGAGCCCACCAAACAGGGTGCTGGCGCGGCAGGCTCCTGGCCGCGCCAACAGCTCATGAGGGCGACTCGTTCGCCTCCTCGCGCCCCCCTCTCGGATATAAACCCCCTCAGACCTAAAAACGAGGGGGCGTTCATCACTTTTTCCAGAAACTCCTCCGTGCGCCGCCGCCACCTCGAAACTCAATTCGGGGACCAGAAGTCTCTGTTCCGGCACCCTGCCGGGACGGGGAATCGAAGGGGATCATCGCCATCGTCATCACCGACGCCTCTCCATCAACCATCCATGATTCCCCCATCCATGTATGAGTAATCCCCCGCTGTAGGCTTGAGGGGATGGTAGGGATTGGATGAGATCGTTCATGTAATAGCTGTAATATCATTAGGTCATGGTGCCTAGTATCCGTTATCGGTGTTTTACGTCATTGTTGCAACTTGTTATGCTTAATGCTTGACACTAGGGCCCGAGTGCCATGATTTCAGATCTGAACATGTTATTGTATCATGATGATAATCAATGTTTTAGATCATATCTATGAGTTGTATACACATATTATTGTCCGGAACCGAAGGCCCGAAAGTGACACTAATTGGGACAGCCGGAGGGGATGGCTGTGATGTGAGGATCACGTGTGTTCACGGAATGTTAATGCTTTGCTCCGGTACTTCATTAAAAGGAGTACCTTAATTACCAGTAGATTCCCTTGAGGCCCCGCTGCAAACGGGCTGTGCAAGTTTCTCATTGCGAGCACGCACAACTAAATTGAAACACATGCCTATGGTTAATAAATACTTGGATGCTTTATCTTATTTATCTGCAAATGCCTATGTCTTGATATTACATGAATTGTCTTGAAATTACATGAATTATCTTATCCATGCAACGCCCGTTCATCCGTCCCTATGCCTACAGTATTTTAATCATGCTGTCTACTATAATCACTACTGCTGTCTTATTTCTACTGCTGCTTTTATTTCACTACTGTCACTACTATAAAACTGTTGCTACTGATAATCTGTCTTGAGCAAGTCTATTCACAGGTGCAGCTGAACTGACAATTCATCTGTTAAGGCTTATAAATATTCTTTGGCTCCCCTTATGTCGAATCAATAAATTTGGGTTTTACTTCCCTCGAAGACTGTTGCGATCCCCTATACTTGTGGGTCATCAGGCCCCACCTCCTTCGCCCTTTCGCCTACTTATACCCCCCCGACGAAATAAGACTTAAGCCCTGAACACTTTTCCACGATACGTTCTAGAGCCGCCGCCGTCATCAACCCTAGTTCGGGAGGGTTCAGAAGCTCTTCCCGGCACCCTGCCAGAGAGGGGAATCATCACCGGAGGGCTCTACATCACCATGCCTGCCTCCGGACTGGTGCGTGAGTAGTTCATCCTTGGACTACGGGTCCATAACAGTAGCTAGATGGTTGTCTTCTCCTATTGTGCCATCATGTTTAGATCTTGTGAGCTGCCTATCATGATCAAGATCATCTTTATGTAATGCTACATGTTGTGTTTGCTGGGATACGATGAATAATTGAGTACTATGTCATTTGCTTCATAATATATCTTGTGAGTGCGTTATTTATGATCTTGCATGCTCTCTGTTACTAGTAGATGCTCTGGCCAAGTAGATGCTTGTGACTCCAAGAGGGGGTATTTATGCTCGATAGTTGGTTCATGTCTCTATTTAATCTGGGGGAGTGACAACAACCTCTAAGATTGTAGATGTACTGTTGCTACTAGGGATAGAACAATAGTTCTTTATCTAAGGATATTTGTGCTACTTACATTACACACTTTACTTAATGCAATAATCTGTTGTTTGCAACTTAATACTGAATGGTGTTGCGGATGCTATCCTGAAGGTGGATTATTAGTCATAGATGCAGTTGGATGACGGTATATGTATCATGTTGTAATGCCCAAATGAATCTCACACTAGACATCATGACTTGTATATGCATTGTTATGCAGTTCTTTATTCTGTCAATTGTCCAGCTGTAATTAGTTACCCGCATGTATGCTATTATTATTTATGGAGAGACACCACTAGTGAACTGTGGACACCGGTCCTTTTTCCTTAACCTGATAAAACAACCTACTGCAATCCTGTTACTTTCATTCTCTGCAGACAAACATCATTTTCCACACATACGTTAATCCTTTGTTACAGCAAGCCAGTGAGATTGACAACCTCACTGTTAAGTTGGGGCAAAGTATCTTGATTGTGTTGTGTGCAGGTTTCACGTCAGCTACACGCCAAGCTCTTTTCTGGCGCCGTTGACACCTTCAGAAGAACTCTAATTTCCTACTGGTTCGATAACCTTGGTTTCACAACTGAGTGAAATTTGCTGCTGCACTACTTCATACCTTCCTCTTGGGGTTTCCCAACAACACCACACCGGTGCATCAGGTGCCATTTCCGCAAACCTCATGTTTAAATAAAAGGTAAATTGTTCTTCTATTTTAAACATGGTTCGATGTTGCTTAAACATGCATGATTTTAGGCATTAATATATAGATTTCATTTTTCTGAAATTTTTATATCAATCATATTTTTCTGACTTAAAATGGATTAGTTATGAATTTCTAAAATTTAGTTCTTTTTAAAATATTTGTGAAATTAAATAAATAATTAGACCCACATGTCAGATTTTTATTAATTTTAGAAATCATTTTTGGAAATGAAAAAACTCTGACATCACGGACCCACCTGTCAGATACTTAACAATTATAGAAAAATAATTTTCGGAAAAGAATAAAGGGAGATGACGTCGACATGACGTCATCAATGGAGGAATCCTCCCTATCGATCACCAATCCGGCGATTCCAAAAGAGAGGGAGGCAGTAAGCGGGCGCGCTGGAGGTGCACGGCCATGTGGAGCCAGAATTTGGCGGCGCGGCCAGCAAAAGGTCGCCGGAGCTTCTCCAACAATGAGCTCTCGCGGCGGCCTGAGAGGGCGCGCGGTGGCCGGAGAAGATAGATCGAGAGGGCGAGGGAAACGGGGTCCAGGAGGACCAGAGGCTCACCATGAGAGCGATGATGAGGTTGGGGAGGCGATGGGAGGCCGGAGGCGGCCGGAATCAAGATCGCCGGCGTCGGACCCGAACAGAGGAAATTTGACGAATCCTTCGAGCTCCGGTCTTCTCTGCACGAACGGCTCGTAGAAGAGGGAGAAGGGAAGACGACGTTTTTTTTGGGTGGCTAGCCGGATCTTGGGGTGGCCCGGAGCGGCCGGAATCGACGGAATTCGCGGGAGACCCGAGAGCTAGGGTTTCAAGGATTTGGGGAGAATGAGAGAGGAAAAAGAGCAATGGGCTTCTCCCCAGCGGCGGAGGAGGTACTTATATGGGGCGCGATGTCGGCGGCGCGCATCTGATGCATGTAAAATGGATACATGAATTTTGCATTGTATTACTCATGTTTCATTCATATTTGCATCATATAAGGGTTATATCAATGTTTTATAATGTTTTGGGGAATATTTTTCACAGTTTCCCTATTTATTTGGAATTAACCCTGCACTATCAGAATACCCCTTTTTCTATATTTTGATGTTTCAGGGACCCAAACGACGTCCAAGTGACCTAATATTTCACGAAGATCATTTTTTGGAAGGAACAAAGCGTAGGAGCGAAGGAAGTGCAAAAGTGGAAGCCCGAGGAGCAAAAGAGGGGGGCCCACGCGGCCAAATTCCTTGGCCGCGTGGGGGCCACCATCTTGGCCCTCGAGCCTCCGATGACGTCGATCTTCGTCTCCCTGGTTTCGTCTTGACCTAAAAACGACTATAAAAATAGTCCCCCAAGCCCTTTCGGAGGGAGCGCCGCAGAAACACAGAAACCACGAAACAGAGACCTGGAGCTGCAGATTGGAGGGGAAAAACTCCGACGGGGCGCTGCCGGTGTGATCTCCACCTTCTCCAACGACTTCTCCACCGTCTCCATGATGAAGAGGGAGTAGTTCACCCCTGGACTATGGGTTTGTGGAAGTAACTTATGTATCTCTCTTCTCTCTTGAGCTTCACTAATTAGTGCCATATGAGCTGCTGAACATGATTATGGTCATATATGTAATACCTTTGTGGTGGATCTTTTAAGTTGATATATGTTATGATGATTGCAATTGTTATGTCTTTGTTATGAAAGTAGATGCATATTATGTACCCCGTTCTTGTCTATGTGTTTTGATCCAACATGTGTATGAGAGCGTGTGAGGGGGAACGTGTGCATTAGTTGGAGTAACGGGGGGTGGTTTTGTGGTAAGTTGACAGCAATACCGTGATCCACTTTGGTTTTTACCTTACTTTCTTGCCTCATTAGGGATAAAGGAAATACCATGCTACCGGGGATAAAGGAAATACCGTGACCGCATGCCCTCCCGGGAGGTGCATGGGATGTTGGCGAGGTCCTTCCAGTAGTCGAAGATGGTTGGTGATGCATGTAAAATGCATACATGAATTTTGCATTGTATTATTCATATTTCATCCATATTTGCATCATATAAGGTTATATCAATGTTTTATAATGTTTTGGGGAATATTTCACAGTTTCCCTATTTATTTGGAATTAACCCTGCACTATTAGAAAACCCCCTTTTCTATATTTTGATGTTTCAGGGACCCAAACGACGTCCAAATGACCTAATATTTCACGGAGATCATTTTTTGGAAGGAACAAAGCGTAGGAGCGAAGGAAGTGTAAAAGTGGAACCCCGAGGAGCAAAAGAGGGGGGCCCACGCGGCCAGATTCCTTGGTCGCGTGGGGCCCACCATCTTGGCCCTCGAGCCTCCGATGCTGTCGATCTTCGTCTCCCTGGCTTCGTCTTGACCTAAAAACGACTATAAAAATAGTCCCCCGAGCCCTTTCGGAGGGAGCGCCGCAGAAACACAGAAACCACGAAACAGAGACCTGGAGCTACAGATTGGATGGGGGAAACTCCGTCGGGGCGCTGCCGGTGTGATCCCCACCTTCTCCAACGACTTCTCCACCGTCTCCATGATGAAGAGGGAGTAGTTCACCCCTGGACTATGGGTTTGTGAAAGTAACTTATGTATCTCTCCTCTCTCTTGAGCTTCACTAATTAGTGTCATATGAGTTACTGAACATGATTATGGTCATATATGTAATACCTTTGTGGTGGATCTCTTAAGTTGATATATGTTATGATGATTGCAATTGTTATGTCTTTGTTGTGAGAGTAGATGCATATTATGTACCCCGTTCTTGTCTATGTGTTTTGATCCAATATGTGTATGAGAGCGTGTGAGGGGGAACGTGTGCATTAGTTGGAGTAACGGGGGGGGGGGGGGGGGGTGGTTTTGTGGTATGTTGACACCAATACCGTGATCCACTTGGTTTTTTACCTTACTTTGTTGCCTCGCTAGGGATAAAGGAAATACCATGCTACCGGGGATAAAGGAAATACCGTGACCGCATGCCCTCCCGGGAGGTGCATGGGATGTTGGCAAGGTCCTTCCAGTAGTCGAAGATGGTTGGTGATGCATGTAAAATGCATACATGAACTTTGCATTGTATTACTCATATTTCATCCATATTTGCATCATATAAGGGTTATATCAATGTTTTATAATGTTTTGGGGAATATTTCACAGTTTCCCTATTTATTTGGAATTAACCCTGCACTATCAGAAAACTCCTTTTTCTATATTTTGATGTTTCACGGACCCAAACGACGTCCATATGAGCTGCTGAACATGATTATGGTCATATATGTAATACCTTTGTGGTGGATCTCTTAAGTTGATATATGTTATGATGATTGCAATTGGTATGTCTTTGTTATGAAAGTAGATGCATATTATGTACCCCGTTCTTGTTTATGTGTTCTGATCCAACATATGTATGAGGGCGTGTGAGGGGGGACGTGTGCATTAGTTGGAGTAACGGGGGGTGGTGAGTGCGGTAAGTTGACAGCAATACCGTGATCCACTTGGATGTTTACCTTACTTTGTTATCTCACTAGGGATAAAAAGTAATACCATGCTACCGGGGATATGGGTGACAATGCCATTTTCTCCATGACTAGATCTAGCATGTTCTTATACTAACTTCATGTCATAGAACTTAAAGCTATACTCTGTTTATCTTAATTACTGAGGTGTTATGATTTAGTTCGCATCTTGGTGGAGTATAAGAGAGGTTAATAACCAAAAGATCTCTATGTTAGGAGGTGATGCCCATATTATTAATAACTTGTCTTGTTGCAATCTCATATGTCAATTCCTATGTTCCATTATCTACCACTATATAAAAGAGAGAGTGCATTTGTGAAACCATGAACCCCAGTCCATTTTTAATCATAAGAAACACCTTTCCAACACTTTATTAGCACTTTGCATTTTCTGCCATTTAAAAATCCGAAAATACAAAAACACTTTTATATCTTGCAAACACCATACAAAACACAAAAACATCAACCACTAACATTTATACCATCCTTGCATATTTATTTACCATCATTGCATGTTTATTTCTGTTTTTCATTTGTTATTTCAATATCTTTTACTTACACCTTGTGCTTGACAACCACTTGGTGAGGTTGAGGGCACAAAGCAATTTACTTTGTTTTTTTAGGTTTCATAAAGAAGGATAAGGAGACAACAACTTTTGGTTCATTTCCCCGAGAGTTCGATATTAAACCCTCGAGACACCCTCGTGGGGAAAATTAGTCTTTCCCTTACTATACACTTTGCACTTGGAGTCTCAACCTAACCCACATTCTTTTGACGCAGGTGTTGATACAGAGATATCAAGACTATCTTGTGGAACCATCATCATCGTCAAGGGCCATCAGCATCTTAGCGTGGAGGCGGCGACGGACGGGCGCGCGCGTGACAGCGCACGCTGGCGAGGTCGGAAGCTTGAAGACGTCGGCCATTTTGCAGAGAACCCCCTCGACATTTGAGGAACCACAAAACCTTTGGAAACAAACCCCTGGTTTTGAAAATAAAGCTTTTGAGGACCTTTTTGTAAACAGAAAATTTATAGAAAAATACCAGGAGCTTTAGAATTTCACAAGGAAGCCAATGACAACTTTGGATTTTGAAAATTTTGAAATTCTTTTAGCACATTTAAAATAGCAAGAGGTTTAGGCCACTTTAGGTTTTTTTCTTTTGATTTAAAATTCAAATTTGTGTGCAACTTTTAAATTAGAAGCCAATGATGCTCATGATGCACAAACAAATATTATTTACCAGTAATATAGTTTGGGGGTGTTAAAAATCTATCCCCCTTACAAGAATCTCGTCCCCGAGATTCCTAAGGTAGGAAAGAGATAGAGGGAAGAGGGCTACAGCGGTCTTGGATGATCTTCTCAATCCCACGACAAACTTCTTTCTTGAAGAGGCTGATACAAGACTTCATGAATGATTGTAGCACTTCAAGTTTCTCGGACTGTCCTTCAACTACACCAAAGAGAAGAGGGAAAATAACTCTGGAATGAGGATCTCCAAGAAGATCGAGGATCTCATGGTTAACTAAATGGAGGAGTGTGCAAAAACAACTCTTGGTTAACAAACATGAAACACATCAAGGTAATAGATGGAATGGAAGAAGTTTTCAAGTTGAAAGGTAACTGGTCCTCGAAAGGATTAGAATAGGAACTTTGCACAAGACCAAGATGGATAGATAACAAGATCTTGACACAACAAGAAGGAAGAACCCTTTTCAGGTTTCAACCATTTGGCATACAAGACGTTTTCGACATGATTAAAAGTCCAGGGCCCTAAGATGACTGACAAATTCACACAATGTGTGAGTTGAATAGATATTCAAGTACAAACAAAGGGAAGGAAGAATTGATCAATGAAATGTTGAAGATCGCCATGTAAAGAAAATTCACATGATAGATATGTTGTCAAAAGATAAGAAAAGGATCTGGAGGATCGATCGAGAGACATTCAGAATCTCGAAGAACATCGGAATAGGAAATTTCTTCTTGATCTTCGAGAAACCCATATCAAGCTCATAACAAGCCTTTAATAGGTGATTAGTTAAAGATCGTATTTCAGAAAGAGAAAAGACCATACGGGGCAACTTCTATAATAAGTTGCACAAAAATCCTCATGGGGAGTGGTTGTTCTTAATGACTCAAAGGAAATTAGGGCAATAGGCTTTCCGGCTAATTGTGCCAACCACAACATCAACCTTGCCGGATTTTAGAAGTGACTTATGCCAAAACCCTTGACAGACACCAACCATCGTTGCTGCTTGAGATTCAACTTTGGTTAGTTAGAATGATAACTCAGGCTCAACATGTTTGAGAGGAAAGTTTGCAAGGAATACCACAGAGGCAAGGTGGATAGATTCTCAAGATGCAGACAACAATGTCAAGCCCGAAAAGATGAGTGATACGTCTCCAACGTATCTATAATTTCTTATGTTCCATGCTATATTATACCAAGTTATTACATGTTTTATATGCATTTTATATAGTTTTATGCATTTTCTGGGACTAACCTATTAACAAGATGCCACAGTGCCAGTTCCCTGTTTTCTGCTGTTTTTGGTTTCAGAAAAGTACTTAAGGAAATATTCTCGGAATTGGACGATTTCTTTTCTGAAGTCAGTTTTTCATCGGGAACGTTCCAGAAAGCCGAACACGAGACGAAGTGGGCCACCGAGGCGGCGCCACCACGTGCTCGCGCGGCAGCACCCCTGGCTGCGCGAGGACCAGGTGTGGGCCCCTCGGGGCGCCACCGACTTCGCCCTTTCGCCTACAAATACCCCCAGACTAAAAACCCTAACACGGTGTTCATATTTTCCTCCACGGGTCCCGAGCCGCCGCCGTCGTCAACACCAATTCGGGAGAGATCAGAACTTCTCCCCGGCACCCTGCCGGGAGGGGGAATCGTCACCGGAGGCCTCTACGTCGCCATGACCGCCTCTGGACTGATGCGTGAGTAGTCTACCCTTGGACTACGGGTCCATAGCAGTAGCTAGATGGTTGTCTTCTCCTCTTGTGCTATCATGTTTAGATCTTGTGAGCTGCCTATCATGATCAAGATCAGCGTTATGTAATACTTCATGTTGTGTTTGCTGGGATCCGATGAATATTGAGTACTAAAGTTATTGCTTCATAATATATCATGTGTGTGTTATTTAATGATCTTGCATGCTCTCCGTTACTTGTGTATGCTCTGGCCAAGTAGATGCTTGTGACTCCAAGAGGGGGTACTTATGCTCGATAGTAGGTTCATGTCTCTATTAAATCTGGGGTGGTGACAGCTAGCTCTAAGGTTGTAGATGTACTGTTGCTACTAGGGATAAAACAGTAGTACTTTGTCTAAGGATGATGTTACTTACTTACTTTACACACAGTGCTTAAGGCGATAATCTATTGCATGCAACTTAATACTGAAAGGGGTGCGGACGCTAACCGGAAGGTGGATTATTAGTCATAGATGCGGTTGGAACGGTCTATGTATATCGTTGTAATGCCCGAATGAATCTCACACTAGACATCATAACATTGGTATATGCATTGGTTTGCTCATCATTATTCTATCAATTGCCCAGCTGTAATTTGTTTACCCGCATGAATGTTATTATTATTTATGGAGAGACACCACTAGTGAACTGTGGACCCCGGTCCTTCTCTTTAATCTGATAAACCACAAACTGCAAACCTGTTACTTTCTGCAAACAAACATCTTTCTTCCACACATACGTTTAATCCTTTGTTACAGCAAGCCGGTGAGATTGACAACCTCACCGTTAAGTTGGGGCAAAGTATCTTGATTGTGTTGTGTGCAGGTTCCACGTCACCTACGTCCCAGGAAGCATTTTCTGGCGCCCTTACGTCGCAGATTTTTTTGGCGCCGTTGACACCTCGGGGGAATTCATTATTTCCTACTGGTTCGATAACCTTGGTTTCACAACTGAGGGAAACTTGCTGCTGCACTACTTCATACCTTCCTCTTGGTGTCTCCCAACAACACACCCACCGTGTGCATCAAGCATTTTTCTGGCGCCGTTGCCGGGGAAATAAGAATTCCTTTGAAGACCTTCACACTCCTCCGTCAACTTCGTTGCCGGTGATTTGAAGATTCTTCTACGAGGGGAGTTTTCGCACTTCCAATCTTTTTATTTTTTTTATTGTCTTGCTTAGTTTATTTTTATTACTGTCTTGTTTGCTTAATATCAAAAATACAAAAAAAATTAGTTACTTGCATTACTTTGTTTATTTCGATTTGCTATTTTATTTTCAGTTTTTGTTATTTTGGTTATTTCGGTTTGATATTTAAGTTGCTGAAAATGGGTAGTCCTGAAGTTGAAGTTCGTTCGTTTAAACAACAAGGAGGAGAAAGTTTAAAAGATGCTTGGTATAGGATAAATGATGCTCATAAAAAATGCACTAAAAAACACTCTACTTTAATCCTCCTTAGGAATTTTTTATGTTGGTATCTCTAGTTGGTATAGGTATGTTCTTGATACTCTTACGGGGGGGGGGGTAACTTTCTTGGTACACCTGCTTTTGAAGCCTGCAATTTAATTGAAAGTTTGGTAGGGGCACCACCCCTTACTAAAGAAGTTAAAACTGAGATCACTTTGGAAGATATTATTAAAAGGTTGGATTCTATGGAGAAAACTTTTCTTGATAATACTAGCAAGGGTAATGAATCAATAGATGACATTAATGGAAGAATCACTGCTTTAGAAACTAGCAACACCCTTGATACTCATAATCATAGAATTGATGAATTAGAAGATGCTATGGAGACCTTAAGTTCAACCTTTGCCTCTATTAAAACTAAGAAAGATAAGGCTTTTGTAGTAAGAGAGCAAAAGTTTATTTATATTCCCAAACCCAAACCTCCCAATATGCCTAAAAGTGATGGTTTACATAATAGGACACACTCATGGATACCAAAAACACCTATTACAACCAACCATGTTTTGGAGGAAATTATTGGTGTTGATGCTTCATCTCTTGATAATACTTGAGTTTTGCTTTCTGTGCCTAGCTGAAAGGCGTTAAACAAAAGCGCTTATGGGAGACAACCCACTTTTATTTCCTGTTATTTTATTTTGTTTGTGTCAAGGACTTGTCCTACCTCTGTAGCAATTCCTTTGTATCTTTATTTTATTGCATTGTTGTGTCAAGATAAGCCTCTAGTTGAAAGTTCATGCTAAATTTGGATTCCTGCGCAGAAACAGTTTTCTGCTGTCCACCGTTTAATTCGTAACTCCTCACAGAAAAATCCAAATAATCTGCCCTTTTTTGTGCGTAATCCTCAGATATATATGCAACTTTCATTAGATTTGAGTTTTCTGATCTGAGCAAGTTAAGTGTCTCGAAAAAATTCGTCTTTACGGACTGTTCTGTTTTTGACAGATTCTGCCATTTATTTTGCAATGCCTCTTTTGCTATTTTGATTGGATCTTTTTATCCTATGAAGTATCAGTGGCCGTATCTAATGTCCAGTAGCATTGGTAGCAATTGTGTTTCTACAGAATATCATAATTTTTCGTGCACTAACCCTCTAATGAAGTTTACTCTAAGTTTGGTGTGGAGGAAGTTTTCAAGGATCAAGAGAGAAGGATGATATGATGTGATCAAGAGGATAGTAAAGCCAAAGCTTGGGGATGCCCCGGTGGTTCATCCCCAACATATTTCAAGAAGACTCAAGCGTCAAAGCTTGGGGATGCCCAAGGCATCCCCTTCTTCATCAACAAACTATCAGGTCCTTTCTAGTGAAACTATATTTTAATTCCGCCACTTCTTATGTGCTTTTCTTGAAGCGTCGGTTTGTTTTTGGTTTTTGTTATTTTCATTCTCTGAATAAAATGGATCCTAGCATTCCTTTGTGGGAGAGAGACACGCTCCGCTTTTTCTTATGAATACTCGTATTCTTCACTTATATTTGTAGAGTATTCTTCTATGTTACTCCAATGCTTTCTAGCTTTTGTTTTTTATGCATCTCTTGCTAGAGCTGTTAGCTTTATTATATCATACTCTCATATCTCATTGTTTAATTACTTGGAGAGTTTATCTTTTAAATAAGTTGATTGGTGTTTGGTTGAGAACAGAAAATGCTAAATGTGGTAGATGGTATAAAGAAAGATATACATGCTCTTATGGATTGTTATCTTGCATGTTGTGGTGCTTGGCAATTGTTTTGAGCTCTCAAGTAGATCATGTTTAAGCTTTTACATCATGTAGTTAAAACCTATTAGTGAGGAACTACCGTAAAACTTGCTGAAATTTGGTTTGCATGTTTGGTATCTCTAAGGTCTAGATATTTTCTAGTTAAAGTGTTTGAACAACAAGGAAGACAATGTAGAGTTTTATAATGTTTGCAATATGTTTTTATATACGTCTTGTTATCATAGTTTATACTTGTGTTTGTTTCAAACAACCTTGCTAGCCAAAGCCTTGTACTGAGAGGGAATGCTTCTCGTGCATCCATAATCCTTGAGCCAAAACCTATGCCATTTGTGTCCACCATACCTACCTACTACATGGTATTTCCTGCCATTCCGAGTAAATACTTCATGTGCTACCTTTTATTCAAAATTTATTATCCCTTATTTGTGTCAATGTTTATTAGCTCATGAGGAAGTATGTGGTGTTACGGATATCAACCTTGTCATTTGCTTTTAGACAGACTTTCACCAACCGGACTAGTGGCATATACACCGCTTATCCATTAACTTTGCAAAAAGAGCTGGCAAATGGGGTGCCCAGTCCCAATTAATTACAACTTTAACCGCTGCATTCTCTTCACATTTTTGCCCTGATCTAATCAGCCAAGCAATGATACTAGTTCTAAACTACATGTGTAAACAAAAGAGAAAAGAGGGATGATCTGCCCTTGGGTAGAAATAACGTCCTTCATGGGAGCCGCTCTTAAGAAAGTCTGGTTGACAAGGGGGGTAGAGTGCCCGTTACCATTCGTTGACAACGACAAACACCGCTCAAAACTTACTTTTATGCTCTCTATATAATTTCAAAAATCTATAAAACTAAGAAGCTCTAGCACATGCTTGTATCCCTGCTTCCCTCTGCGAAGGGCCTATCTTTTACTTTATGTTGAGTCAGTTTACCTACTTCTTTCTATCCCCGAAGCAAACACTTGTGTCAACTATGTGCAACAATTCTTATATGCTTACTTATTGCACTTGTTATATTTCTTTGTGTTGACAACTATCTATATGATATACATGTTCAAAAGTTGAAAGCCAATGCTGAAACTTATATCTTCCTTTGTGTTGCTTCAATGCTCTTTTGCTTAGATAATATTGCTTTATGAGTTAACTCTTATGCAAATCTTTTTGATGCTTGTTTGAAAGTACTATTCATGAAAAGTTTTACTTATATGATGTAGTTGTTTACTCCTTGTCTATTTGTTAGCAAACTATAGATCATTGCCTTGAGTCACTTCATTCATAACATGAGCCTTACATTATATTATGATCAAGATTGTGTTTAAGCATGTCACTTCAGAAATTATTCTTCTTTTATCGTTCTTGCCTACTCGGGACGAGTAGAACTAAGCTTGGGGATGTTGATACGTCTCCAACGTATCTATAATTTCTTATGTTCCATGCTATATTATACCAAGTTATTACATGTTTTATATGCATTTTATATAGTTTTATGCATTTTCTGGGACTAACCTATTAACAAGATGCCACAGTGCCAGTTCCCTGTTTTCTGCTGTTTTTGGTTTCAGAAAAGTACTTAAGGAAATATTCTCGGAATTGGACGATTTCTTTTCTGAAGTCAGTTTTTCATCGGGAACGTTCCAGAAAGCCGAACACGAGACGAAGTGGGCCACCGAGGCGGCGCCACCACGTGCTCGGGCGGCAGCACCCCTAGCTGCGCGAGGACCAGGTGTGGGCCCCTCGAGGCGCCACCGACTTCGCCCTTTCGCCTACAAATACCCCCAGACTAAAAACCCTAACACGGTGTTCATATTTTCCTCCACGGGTCCCGAGCCGCCGCCGTCGTCAACACCAATTCGGGAGAGATCAGAACTTCTCCCCGGCACCCTGCCGGGAGGGGGAATCGTCACCGGAGGCCTCTACGTCGCCATGACCGCCTCTGGACTGATGCGTGAGTAGTCTACCCTTGGACTACGGGTCCATAGCAGTAGCTAGATGGTTGTCTTCACCTCTTGTGCTATCATGTTTAGATCTTGTGAGCTGCCTATCATGATCAAGATCACCGTTATGTAATACTTCATGTTGTGTTTGCTGGGATCCGATGAATATTGAGTACTAAAGTTATTGCTTCATAATATATCATGTGTGTGTTATTTAATGGTCTTGCATGCTCTCCGTTACTTGTGTATGCTCTGGCCAAGTAGATGCTTGTGACTCCAAGAGGGGGTATTTATGCTCGATAGTAGGTTCATGTCTCTATTAAATCTGGGGTGGTGACAGCTAGCTCTAAGGTTGTAGATGTACTGTTGCTACTAGGGATAAAACAGTAGTACTTTGTCTAAGGATGATGTTACTTACTTACTTTACACACAGTGCTTAAGGCGATAATCTGTTGCATGCAACTTAATACTGAAAGGGGTGCGGACGCTAACCGGAAGGTGGATTATTAGTCATAGATGCGGTTGGAACGGTCTATGTATATTGTTGTAATGCCCGAATGAATCTCACACTAGACATCATAACATTGGTATATGCATTGGTTTGCTCATCATTATTCTATCAATTGCCCAGCTGTAATTTGTTTACCCGCATGAATGTTATTATTATTTATGGAGAGACACCACTAGTGAACTGTGGACCCCGGTCCTTCTCTTTAATCTGATAAACCACAAACTGCAAACCTGTTACTTTCTGCAAACAAACATCTTTCTTCCACACATACGTTTAATCCTTTGTTACAGCAAGCCGGTGAGATTGACAACCTCACCGTTAAGTTGGGGCAAAGTATCTTGATTGTGTTGTGTGCAGGTTCCACGTCACCTACGTCCCAGGAAGCATTTTCTGACGCCCTTACGTCGCAGATTTTTCTGGCGCCGTTGACACCTCGGGGGAATTCATTATTTCCTACTGGTTCGATAACCTTGGTTTCACAACTGAGGGAAACTTGCTGCTGCACTACTTCATACCTTCCTCTTGGGGTCTCCCAACAACACACCCACCGTGTGCATCAATGAGCGAGATTGCAGCAACCATGTATTAGCCATGTGTCCAAGACAACAACATCTACATGAGTTACTTACAACAAACACAATTGAGTCATTGTTGGGAAACAACAAAGAAGATCGTGAAGTTTTCCGACTTCTTCTGATTCTTGAACTAATCAGTCAGTGGCTTGGGATGCATATCACTAGTAGGAAAAGGCTTATAGCACTGATGTCTACGCACGCTTCTATTCTCGCAGACAGTGTTGGGCCTCCAAGAGCCGAGGTTTGTAGAACAGCAACAAGTTTCCCTTAAGTGAATCACCCAAGGTTTATCGAACGCAGGGAGGTAGAGGTCAAAGATATCCCTCTCAAGCAACCCTGCAATTAAGATACAAGAAGTCTCTTGTGTCCCCAACACACCCAATACACTTGTCAGATGTATAGGTGCACTAGTTCAGCGAAGAGATAGTGAAATACAAGTAATATGGATGATTATAAGTAGTAATTGCAATCTGAAATAAAAATGGCAGCAAGCAAACATGTAGCAGAACTTGTTGTAAACGGTGTTTCAATGCTTAGAAACAAGGCCTAGGGATCATACTTTCACTAGTGGAGATTCTCAACAATGACATCAAAGCTGAATAATAAATACTACTCTCAAATACTCTCATGTTGGATGATAAACACCATTCACTGCGTAGGGCTACAAGAGCACCCCCAAAGTCAGAGTAAACTAACACCACAACATCATAAAGGAATCACACACGGTGCACATATTGTCACCTTTACAACCATGAATAACCCCGGAGTTCATATTAAAGTATCTCTAGAGTGCATAATAGATAAAGAGTAGCATCACATATTCAACTAGATTACAAAGCTCATGATCACATAAAGATCACACCATGGGAGAGAGATATAAACCACATAGCTACCGGTAGAGCCCGCAGCCCCGGGGGAGAACTACTCACTCCTCATCGTGGGAGTCAGCAACGGCGATGGAGATGGTGGTGGAGTCGATGGAGATGGCTCCGGGGGCAATTCCCCGACCCGGCAGGGTGCCGGAACAGAGACTTCTGTCCCCCGAAACTTGTCTTCGATGGCGGCGGCGCAGCGGAACTCTTCTCGGGAAAAGGCTTATTGTTCTAGGGTTTTTCCGTCGGGGGCAATATATGGGCGAAAGGGCGAAGGCGGTGGAGGCCCGAGGCGCCCTCATGAGGGGCCCGCGTGGCAGAGGGGGGAGCCGCGCCGGGACCTCATCTGGGGGCCTCGTGGCCCCTCTCTGTCAGGTCTTCGGTGTTCTGGAACCTCCCGTGAAAAATACGGACTTTGGTATTAAACTCGTCCAATTCCGAGAATATTTCCTTAAGGGGTTTTCTGAAACCAAAAACAGCAGAAAACAGGGAACCGGCACTGTGGCATCTTGTTAATAGGTTAGTCCCAGAAAATGCATAAAACCATACAAAGTGTATATAAAACATGTAGCAATTGGTATAATATAAGCATGGAACATAAGAAATTATAGATACGTTTGAGACGTATCAAGCATCCCCAAGCTTAGTTCTACTCGTCCTCGAGTAGGTAAAACGATAACAACAAATAATTTCTGAAGTGACATGCTTTCACATAATCTTGATCATATAATATTGTAAGGCTCATGTTATGAATGAAGTGACTCAAAGGAATGATCTATAGTTTGCTAACAAATAGACAAGGAGTAAACAAGTACATCATATAAGTAAAAACTTTTCATGAATAGTACTTTCAAACAAGCATCGAAAAGATTTACATAAGAGTTAACTCATAAAGCAATATTCTCTAAGTAAAAGAGCATTGAAACAACACAAAGGAAGATATAAGTTTCAGCATTGGCTTTCAACTTTGAACATGTATATCATATAGATAGTTGTCAACACAAAGAAATATAGCAAGTGCAATAAGTAAGTATATAAGAGTTGTTGCACACAGTTGACACAAGTGTTTGCTTCCGGGACAGAAAGAATTAGGTAAACTGACTCAACATAAAGTAAAAGATAGGCCCTTCGCAGAGGGAAGCTGGGATACAAGCATGTGCTAGAGCTTCTTGGTTTTATAGGTTTTTGAAATCATATAGAGAGCATAAAATTAAGTTTTTGAGTGGTGTTTGTCGTTGTCAACGAATGATAGTGAATGAAAACTATATTTACCATGTTATCTAGACTTTCAAGAGCGGCTCCCATTGAAGGACGTTATTTCTATCCAAGGGTAGATCATCGCTCTTCTCTTTTGTTTACACATGCACACTTTTATAAATTGGTTTGGCACTCCTCCCCACCATTGCTTACACAATCCATGGCTAACCGAATCCTCGGGTGCCTTCCAATCTATCTCAAACCTTGGAGGAGTGCCTATTTTTGAATATCATAACACTTTGTAACTCTCTTTTTGATAACTCATTGAAAACCATGTGAAGAGAATTGAACAATTAAACTTGGCACAGGGCACCCCATTTGCCGGCTCATTTGAAAGTCTATCTAACAAGTTAAACATAGAGTAACACACATACTTCCTCATGAGCTAATAAACAGTGACACAAATAAGGTATAATAATTTTGAATAAAGATAGCACATGAAGTATTAAATTGGAATGGCAGAAAATACCATGTAGTAGGTAGGTATCGTGGACACAAATGGCATGGGTTTTGGCTCAAGGATTTTGGATGCATGAGAAGCATTTCCTCTCAGTACAAGGCTTTGGCTAGCAAGGTTATTTGAAGCAAACACAAGTATAAACTATGACAACAAGACATATATAAAAACATATTGCAAGCATTATAAAACTCTACATTGTCTTCCTTGTTGTTCAAACACTTTAACTAGAAAATATAAATATCTAGACCTTAGAGATACCAAACATGCAAACCAAATTTCAACAAGCTCTACGGTAGTTCTCCACTAATGGGTTTTAACTACATGATGCAAAAGCTTAAACATGATCTACTTGAGAGCTCAAAACAATTGCCAAGCATCACAAAAAATTCAAGACAATGATCTACAAGCATATGTATGTCTTTTCATTATACCATCTACCACATGTAGCATTTTCTGTTTCCAACCAATCAACTTATTTAAACATAAACTCTCCAATTTATTTAACAATGAAGCAAGAGAGTATAACATATGAGAACTAACAGCTCTGAACAAGAGGTGCATGAAAAACAAGAGCTGAAAGTATTGCAGTAGCTATAGAAGAATACTCAACAAATATAAGTGAAGAATAGGAGTATTTAAATGAAAAAGCGGAGCATGTCTCTCTCCCACAAAAGAATGCTAGGATCCATTTTATTCAGAGAACAAGAATAACAAAAGCAAAAATAAAAACAAACAGACGCTCCAAGTAAAGCACATAAGATGTGGCGGAATTAAAATATAGTTTCACTAGAGATAACCTGATAAGTTGTTGATGAAGAAGGGGATGCCTTGGGCATCCCCAAGCTTTGACGCTTGAGTCTTCTTGAAATATGCTTGGGTGACCCACGGGGGCATCCCCAAGCTTAGGCTATTTCATCTTCTTGATCACATCATATCATCCAATCTCTTGATCCTTGAAAACTTCCTCCACACCAAACTCAAAGTAAACTTCATTAGAGGGTTAGTGCATTATAAAAAATTCTCATATTCTGTATGGAGACAATCATTATCATGGTACTGGACATTAGCTACAGCCACTGAAATTTTATGGAACAAAAAGATCCACTCAAAACAGCAAAAGAACCAATCCAAAATAAATGGCAGAATCTGTCAAAAACAGAACAATCTGTAAAGACGAATTTTTTCGAAGCACTTAAATTGCTCAAATCAGAAAACTCAAAACTAATGAAAGTTGCGTACATATCTGAGGATCACGCACAGAAAATATCAGGTCATTCCGACTTTTCTGTAAAGAGTTATGAATTTAACGGTGGACAGCAGAAAAACTGTTCCTGCGCAGAAATCCAAATCTAGCATTTTCTACTAGAGACTTAACTTGGCACAACTATGCAATAAAATAAAGATACAAAGGAATTGCTACAGAGGTAGGCATGTTCCTTGACTCAAGAAAATAAAATAACAAGAATAAAATGGTGGGTTGTCTCCCATAAGAGCTTTTCTTTAAAGCCTTTTAGCTAGGCAAGGGGATTTTTATGATGCTCTCATAAAAATGAGAGTTGAAAAACAAAAGAGAGCATCAAGAGGCGAACATCAAACACATTTAAGTCTAACCCACTTCCTATGCAAAGGGATCTTGTAGTAGGATAAATTATTGAAACATAAAGCAACTATCATAGAAAGATGAAACAAATGCAACTTCAAAACTTCCAACATAAAGAGAGGTGTTTTAGTAACTTGAAAACTTATACAACCGTATTTTCCTCCCTCATAATAACTTTCGGTAGCATCATTGTTAAAATCCACAATATAACCATCACACGAAACATTCTTATCATGATCCATATGCATAAAAGTATCATTATTTCCCTCACAAGAAAAGTTCTTCTCATTAATAACAAGGGGAGCAGAATCATCATAAAGAACTTGAACATGATAGACGAGTTGCATATTAAAAGGATGGGTTTGAGTAATTCCTCTATAACTATGACAAGTTTCAAGAGGATGATTGTAATTATAACTTATGTCATAGTATTCTTTATAATTATCAAAGACTGGAGGCATAGTATCATCATAAACAATAGAATAATTATCCTCCAAAGTGTGTTTATTTGTAAACATATCATCATTTTCACTAGAAGGAGATGTATCAAATATATAATCATTAGTAGCAAAAGGATTTTCAAACACCTCATCCCCAGGCTCAGAGCTTTCGATATTATCATGGGAAGGAACATGGATAGTACTAATAATGTAGCAGTTATTAACATCATCATTTTCAGAATTAGTGTCCTAGAGATCTTCAATATCAAAAGAGGTGTGCTTTTCCCAATCATGATCAGTAATATAAATAACATGCATAGGTTCATCATCAAGTTCAGAATCATCGAATTCAGAATTATAAGTATTAATTGTAACAGGAGCAACAAGTTTGGGAGAAGATACCGTTTCCTCTCTCCTTTTACTCCTCTTCTTCTTCTTCCTCTTTCCCTTTTTCTTCTTCTTTTCCTCTTTAGGAGGGAGAGACTTGAAAGGAAGCTTCTCCACATAACCTGGTTTAGTTTTAGAGACAATGGAAGAAACCTGGGGGAATTCCTCTCTTTCATTAATAAGCTCAAAGAACACATTAGTCCTGTCATACTTTGGTAAAGTCTCATCCTTAATAATATTTTGTATGTAGGTGTTAGCATGGCAATTATTAACACAATAGAGATAACATCCATGCAACAAATCATTCATATCAATATCACTCATATTTAACAAAGACGTTTTTCTTGATAACTCTTCACACCCCAAAAATAATGTAAGTTCATCATGTTGATTAGGAGTGATCATGTTATCACAAAAGTCTCCTACAATATCCTTATTAGAACCTGAGCATTGAAATTCGAAATGACCCTCTTCATAGCAAAGTTCACAAATAAAAGGGTAGGTGGCACAAACTTTTTCACCAAGTTCTGTTAGATCCTTATACCAAGCTCTAGTATTTTCATTCCTATGATGGATACAATATTCATCTTCGATTTGATTAATTCCACAAGGTCTATGTATTCCACAAAAATTAACATGCTTATAAGAAATAGTATCTTGAGAAGTTTGAGCATGTTTATTGCAATCATTAACAACAATTTCATTTTCCATGTAAGTGTCTTTGAAAGGTTCATGATACACGTCCCAATTTTCTTTAGGAACAATAATATGAGAAGCAAAGGTTCTAAAATAATCAACAATAATATGAGAATCAAGACCATATTTAGCACTGAGCTCTTGAAAACCAGCAGTTTCAACTAAAGACTTAATGCAATCATATTCATAGTTTATACCTGATTCTTTACCTTTGTCATTCTCCCAATCTTCAGCATTGTTTCGAATCGTTTCAAGGAGATCCCATCTAGCCTCAGCCCTCCGAACAGGCATCTAGATAATCCTTGCAATGTCCTGAAAGCCTTGCATAAAAATTATTAACAATTATTTTATCAGGAAGCTCATGGTTAGGACATTTGAGTATTAATGTTTTCAGCCTTCCCCAGGCTTGAGCAATGCTTTCTCCTTCATGAGGCCAGAAATTATATATAGAATTACGATCTTGGTGAATCTCACTTGGAGGATAAAATTTAGAATAAAAGAGAGATACAACTTCCTCCCATCCAAGAGAGTGCCTATTCTTCAACAATTTATACCAATGCGCAGCTCTTCCACCAAGTGACATAGAAAATAATTTCTTCTTAACTTTGTCCATTGAAATACCTGCACACTTAAATAACTCGCATAATTCATGTAAAAATAGCAAATGATCACCAGGATGGACAGTTCCATCCCCTACATAGCGGTTATCCATAACACGATCAATAATTTTCATAGGTATTTTAAATGACACTATTTCTTCAGGTGGCTTTAGAATATCACAAGCATCATTAGAATTATCACATATTGGAGGTAAAGCATTATCAAGGCAAAATAATTCCTCCAAAGCTGAGGAGCAAAAATGATTATTTTTACGTAAACTAGCTTCCCCAAGCTTAAGCTTTTCCACAGCCTTAGCAATAATGGTGTCCAAAGAATTTATACTAATAACACTACTACCACTATTATGCAAACTAACTTCCATAGGTTTTTTAATTTTCTCTTTAAAAGTATCATGTCCTAATGCAATATAAATTTCATAGAGATCTCTAATTTTTTTGTTGTTTTCCATTTAGCCTTACTAGTGAAATAAAAACAAGAAACAAAGAGTAATAACTGCAGAATCTAAAGGAGATACCTTCAAGCACTCACCTCGCCGGCAACGGCGCCAGAAAATAGCTTGATGTCTACGCACGCTTCTATTCTCGCAGACAGTGTTGGGCCTCCAAGAGCAGAGGTTTGTAGAACAGCAGCAAGTTTCCCTTAAGTGAATCACCCAAGGTTTATCGAACTCAGGGAGGTAGAGGTCAAAGATATCCCTCTCAAGCAACCCTGCAATTAAGATACAAGAAGTCTCTTGTGTCCCCAACACACCCAATACACTTGTCAGATGTATAGGTGCACTAGTTCGGCGAAGAGATAGTGAAATACAAGTAATATGGATGATTATAAGTAGTAATTGCAAACTGAAATAAAAATGGCAGCAAGCAAACATGTAGCAGAACTTGTTGTAAACGGTGTTTCAATGCTTAGAAACAAGGCCTAGGGATCATACTTTCACTAGTGGACATTCTCAACAATGACATCAAAGCTGAATAATAAATACTACTCTCAAACACTCTCATGTTGGATGATAAACACCATTCATTGCGTAGGGCTACAAGAGCACCCCCAAAGTCAGAGTAAACTAACACCACAACGTCATAAAGGAATCACACACGGTGCACATACTGTCACCTTTACAACCATGAATAACCCCAGAGTTCATATTAAAGTAACCTCTAGAGTGCATAATAGATAAAGAGTAGCATCACATATTCAACTAGATTACAAAGCTCATGATCACATAAAGATCACACCATGGGAGAGAGATATAAACCACATAGCTACCGGTAGAGCCCGCAGCCCCGGGGGAGAACTACTCACTCCTCATCGTGGGAGTCAGCAACGGCGATGGAGATGGTGGTGGAGTCGATGGAAATGGCTCCGGGGGCAATTCCCCGTCCTGGCAGGGTGCCGAAACAGAGACTTCAGTCCCCCGAAACTTGTCTTCGATGGCGGCGGCGCAGCGGAACTCTTCTCGGGAAAAGGCTTATTGTTCTAGGGTTTTTGCGTCGGGGGCAATACATGGGCGAAAGGGCGAAGGCGGTGGAGGCCCGAGGCGCCCTCATGAGGGGCCCGCGCGGCAGAGGGGGGAGCCGCGCCGGGACCTCATATGGGGGCCTCGTGGCCCCACTCCGTCAGGTCTTCAGTGTTCAGGAACCTCCCGTGAAAAATAGGGACTTTGGTTTAAATTCGTCCAATTCCGAGAATATTTTCTTAAGGGGTTTTCTGAAACCAAAAAGAGCAGAAAACAGGGAACTGGCACTGTGGCATCTTGTTAATAGGTTAGTCCCAGAAAATGCATAAAACCATACAAAGTGTATATAAAACATGTAGCAATTGGTATAATATAAGCATGGAACATAAGAAATTATAGATACGTTTGAGACGTATCATTGGCGCAGCAAATATCCATTCGCCAGTTCTATGCCCTCTACTGCCGGCGAAGGGTGCAGCGTGTGCGCCAGGGCAGGAGGCGAGGCTAGGGGGGGGGGGGGGGGGGTGCTTTGCGGAAGGTTACCGCTGGCGAACAGCCCTGCCGGTTCGCCAGCGTACTCTTCGTATTCCTGGCGCATGGAAACTGCGTTCGCCAGGGGTAAAACTACAGCCGCCACAGATATTGCTGCTGGCGAACAGCTACCTAGTTCGCCAGGACTAAGAAACATACCCCTGGCGAATAATCCTCACCGTTCGCCGGGGGTAACCTGACATTTTTTCGTAAAGTCGCCCACCTACCTCTTCCCCTCACTTTAATGTTATCTCACTCCACTCTCTCACTTGCTCGACCCATTGATACGTCTCCAACGTATCCATAATTTCTTATGTTCTATGCTTATATTATAGCAATTGCTACATGTTTCATATACACTATATATGGGACTAACCTATTAACAAGAATACTCGTTTTCTTCACTTATATTTGTTGAGTATTCTTCTATGTTACTTCAATATTATTAGCTCTTGTTTTTCATGCATCTCTTGTTAGAGCTGTTAGTTTTCTTATATTATACTCTCATATCTCATTGATAAATACTTGGAGAGTTTATTTTTAGATAAGTTGATTGGTGTTTGGTTAAGAACAGAAAATGTTAAATGTGGTAGATGGTATGATGAAATGATACATAATCTTGTAGATCATTAAATTGTGTCACTTGAATCATTGATGTTGTTTTGAGATATTAATATGCTTAATGGTAAAACATGATGGTTTAGTAAAGTGGAATGATTAATGGTTGGTCTAGAAAACTTGAAGCTGTGCCACACTTAAATATCCAGTTGATAGCATGATGATATATGACTTCTAATGTTAAAAGTAACCGTAATGACTTTGTGTTATGCGCTACGGTCGGGGTCGCAACAGTGACTTGTTCATTTGCCACAGTCCCTCATGGAGTGATTTTTATTATGCCTTGTAAGATCATATTTCTAGTTGGAATCTTTTTGCTTGTGAGTTCTAAGTTGCGGTTTTCATGGCACTTCCACCTCCATATTTGCTAGCCTCTTCGGTACTTTGCATTGCCCTTTCTCACATTGAGAGTTGGTGCATACTTCGCGGGTACATCCAAAACTCGTGGGAGATCTTCATCATGTTCTCTTACACATAAGCCAAATATCTTTCTCAAAACATCCACCATACCTACCTACTACAACATTTCCATAACTGTTCCGAGATATATTGCCATGCAACTTCCATCTTACATTACATGACTTGTTGTCATTTATCATTTATATATTGCCTTGCATGATTGTTTACAGCTGATGTGTGGTTTTACCCATGTTACGATAGTTCATTGCATATCCTGCTACACTGGCAGAGGCACCGTTTCATGCACTATGTCTTATTCCTTATTAGTTACTTGTATCAAACGTATGTTGTCATATTAGAATGTTTGCCCCTAAAAGTGAAAAGAGCCATGGAGGCCATCGAAAAGAGAAACAGAAAAAATAAAAAAATGGAAAAATGGAAAAATAGAAAAAAGAAAGAAAAAAAAGAGGGCAACATTACTACTCTTTATCCACACTTGTGCTCATGTTATAGCACCTGTAGTATTCATAGTCATCATTTGTGCTCATTTTGATATCAATATAAACTACAACTTTTATTCATTTGATCTCAATTTACATGAATTACATTATTATATGATCAAGATTGTGTGAAAGCATGTCACTTCAGAAATTATTCTTGTTATCGTTTGACCTACTCGGGACGAGTAGAACTAAGCTTGGGGATGCTTGATACGTCTCCAACGTATCCATAATTTCTTATGTTCCATGCTTATATTATACCAATTACTACATGTTTTATATACACTTTATATGGTTTTTATGCATTTTCTGGGCCTAACCTATTAACAAGATGCCATAGTGCCAGTTCCCTGTTTTCTGCTGTTTTTGTTTTCAGAAAAGCTGTTAAGGAAATATTCTCGGAATTGCACGAAACAAAAGCCAATACCCCTATTTTCGCCGGGAGCATCCAGAACACCGAAGAGGATACGGAGGAGGGCCACGAGGCGGCCACACCTGTTGGTGGCGCGGCTCCCCCCTGGCCGCGCCGCCACATGGTGTGGGCCCCTCGGGGCCCCACCTCCTTCGCCCTTTCGCCTACTTATACCCCCAGACGAAATAAGACCTAAGACCCGAACACTTTTCCACGATACGTTCCAGAGCCGCCGCCGCCGTCAACCCTAGTTCGGGGGGGTTCAGAAGCTCTTCCCGGCACCCTGCCGGAGAGGGGAATCATCACCGGAGGGCTCTACATCACCATGCCTGCCTCCGGACTGATCCGTGAGTAGTTCATCCTTGGACTACGGGTCCATAGCAGTAGCTAGATGGTTGTCTTCTCCTATTGTGCCATCATGTTTAGATTTTGTGAGCTGCCTATCACGATCAAGATCATCTTTATGTAATGCTACATGTTGTGTTTGCTGGGATCCGATGAATAATTGAGTACTATGTCATTTGCTTCATAATATATCTTGTGAGTGCGTTATTTATGATCTTGCATGCTCTCCGTTACTAGTAGATGCTCTGGCCAAGTAGATGCTTGTGACTCCAAGAGGGGGTATTTATGTTCGATAGTGGGTTCATGTCTCTATTTAATCTGGGGGAGTGACAGCAACCTCTAAGATTGTAGATGTACTGTTGCTACTAAGGATAAAACAGTAGTTCTTTATCTAAGGATATTTGTGCTACTTATATTACACACTTTACTTAATGCAATAATCTGTTGTTTGCAACTTAATATTGAATGGTGTTGCGGATGCTATACTGAAGGTGGATTATTAGTCATATATGCAGTTGGATGACGGTCTATGTATCATGTTGTAATGCCCAAATGAATCTCACACTAGACATCATGACTTGTATATGCATTGTTATGCAGTTCTTTATTCTGTCAATTGCCCAGCTGTAATTTGTTACCCGCATGTATGCTATTATTATTTATTGATAGACACCACTAGTGAACTGTGGACCCCGG
This sequence comes from Poa annua, assembly GCA_026929855.1. Taxonomy (NCBI): domain Eukaryota; kingdom Viridiplantae; phylum Streptophyta; class Magnoliopsida; order Poales; family Poaceae; genus Poa; species Poa annua. The sequence goes on from CM049434.1 coordinate 47,110,914, forward strand.
TCCTTTTTCCTTAACCTGATAAAAAACCTACTGCAATCCTGTTACTTTCATTCTCTGCAAACAAACATCATTTTCCACACATAAGTTTAATCCTTTGTTACAGCAAGCCAGTAAGATTGACAACCTCACTGTTAAGTTGGGGCAAAGTATCTTGATTGTGTTGTGTGCAGGTTTCACGTCAGCTACACGCCGAGCTCTTTTCTGGCGCCGTTGACACCTTCAGAAGAACTCTAGTTTCCTACTGGTTTGATAACCTTGGTTTCACAACTGAGGGAAATTTGCTGCTGCACTACTTCATACCTTCCTCTTGGGGTTTCCCAACAACACCACACCGGTGCATCACCCATCCCCATTTCCACCCCTTTTCCCCTCATTCCCTACTAGTTTTTAACCAAAAAAGGCTATATTTTTTGTTAGATCTACCTATATCTCTCCCCCAGAACCAATCTCCACCAAACAATTTCCACCCCAAACCTCTCCTATCTCTAGATCTAGTTTATAGCCTCTCTCCGCTCTCCAACTCGTCGTGTGGCATATATATTCAAGTCGGAACACTATAACAATGTGATTGTGTGAATTTGGCCTATATGTGTGAAATTGGACAAATTTGGATGATATGTGTGAAATTTGGACTCTATGTATGAAATTTGACATGAAAATGAATGAGTTGCAGATTTTTGCTGAAATGTTGATTAATTTCCATTTCGACAAATATCGGCACTCCTATTGGCTAGTAGATATAGGAAGGTCATGGCAAAAAAAATCGTGAATCTAATATTTTTTTTGGTTATACACACTGTGCAGGAGATATAATGGTCCTCATGAGTGAAGCCATCGTGAATAGATATCATAAACACGCGACAAAAAATATGATCCGGGAAAACCGCATGGAGATATGATGTCCATGTCGAAAGTGCAAACTAGTGGGCTTGATCAACCCTTTTTCCGGAAAATTGCTTGAGCACCTACTCATACGTGGTTTCATGGATGGACACACTCAGTGAATGACCGATGAAGATGATGAAGTTTGTGAGGTGGCGGCTCCTGATCATGACGATGAAGGACATCATGACAACAATAACAACGAGGGGTACGAAGACGAAGAGCCTCCTGATAATGCGGAAGAAGAGGAGGCGGAAGAAAATGTAGAAGACGAGGACACGTCGCTAGCTTCACTCGTGCGGGATCCTCATGTTCAAGAAATGCTGCTGAAAAAGGCGCTGACTCGAGATCAGCTTGTAGAGAGCAATCGAAACTGGCGCAACTGGAGATAGACTCGAAAACTCTGTTGTATGCAGGTTGCGATGCGGAAAATTCCCGTTTGAAAGTAGCGCTCGATGTTCTGCAGATGAAGGCTAGATACAAATGGAGCGACGTAAGCGTTGACACAAGTCTAAAATACTGGAACGGTGTTCTTCCAGAGGGCAACAATTGTCCCAAAAGTTGCGACGAGGCCAAGAAGGTAGTGTGCCCCTTTGATTTGCCGCACGTAAAATACCACGTGTGCTTCAACGATTGCTATATTTATCGGGAAGAGGACGCAAAAATGAAGAAATGTCCAGTGTGTGATGCCGCACGATACAAAAAAGGGAAGAAAGCTCCACGGAAAGTTGTGTGGTACTTTCCGCTCATTCCCCGTCTGGAGCGTTATTTTGCGGTCCGCAAGGAAGCAGAGCTACTGCGATGGCACGCGGAAATAAGTAAAAAAGTGCTGAAAGATCCAAAACGGAGTGAAGATGCAAGTCAGTGGAGAGCAGTAGATGTTGAATACCCAACCTTTGGGAGTGGGCCAAGATATATCAGGAGCAGCACACACAACACCTGGCCTGTGTTTGTATGGATTTACAACCTCCCCCTGGTTGTGCATGAAGTGGAAGTATATTCACATGAGCATGCTGATTCAAGGCCCGAAACAACCAGGCAACGACATCAATCTATATCTGAAACTACAAAAAATACAAAAAGATGAGCTAGACACCTTATGGGCTGAGGGTGTTACATAATAATTCACAAAGTGTAATATACAAGAAAGAACTATGTACCAAGTGTATGCAAAGTGCAATAATAAAAGTGGAAGTTAAAACATCCTATAATGGTCATAGAGTATTCATCTAAAATTTGAATATAAAAGTGGACATTTTAAAGAGATAGATAATAATCAGAGATTAAACAAGAATAAGTTCTATATAGCTTCCAAATATTTTCTCTTAAGTTTATGTTTTCAACATGGTATTCATTAGTGTTGAGCTCCCATTGCCCCTATCATTAGCATCTTAAGTGATTAAAGTTAAGGGACAATTGCTTCTGTGCCCCGGTTCTCTCTAGTTTATCCGTCTGTGCCATACCCGCGTAGTTTCTCTCGTATGTGCCCCGTTTGGCTCGAAAATCGGCCAAACGCTCCCTTTGCCCTCTGGTCAACCGTCACTTGGCCTGACTGGTGGGGTCGGCCTGGCGCGGCTCGGTTGGGCGGCTAGTGTGCGGCTCGCGTGGGGTCGGCTCATTTTGAATTGGAACGTTGGTAGGTTTGAATCATCGTCTTCCCCCCCCCCCCCCCCCAAATCCCGATCTGACACGCCGCCCCGCCCCGTGCCACCGCCCTAGCGCCGCCCCGCCCGTCCCCGTCCGCCTATGGTGCACTGCACCTCTGCTTGCAAGACGCATCCATGGCGGCGGTTCCAGACCCCGCCGTTCCGCTCGATCCGCCTTGTGCTTATAACGGCGAGGACTGGGTGAAATCGGATTCAGATAACACTTGGATGAGGAAGTAAGTACATAATCTCTCGATTGTCTCGATTAATCTATCGATTGTCTCAATTTCGTGATGTATGTAGTTGAATACGGCTTCAATTTGACCTTATCGCCATGAATTTTGTTCAAAAGGATGAATCCAAATACTGCTTTTCGCTTGTCAGTCGAAATGGTCACTCGCTGGCAGCCGGATCTCGAGTTCGCCCCTCCTTTTTGGTATCAGTTGGTGGTAGAAACGACTTATTCGTTAAATGATTTGCTTAAAGCTTGCTGTGACAAATTCAGCTGGCGGACAATTGATACTGTCGTGATCAAATACTGGGATATGTTGGAGGGCTCTTTCATCCCACTGCCCGATGACACTGCAGCTGGATGCTTATTTGCTCAGAGCGCAACCGAGCGATTCGGTAAAATTAGGCTTGAGGTGGCTCGGAAACGACTTGAACATGAATCGCGAAAGACAAAGGGAAAGGGAGAGCGAAAGGGGGCAGCTGCTGATGCTCAGCTTCCGCCGTTACCTCGTAGTCAGCCCAGTGGCAATACAAGTCAACCCAGTGTTAGTACAAGTCAACCCAGTGGAAGTACGAGCCAGCCCACCAGCGGTAGTGCAAGTCAGCCCAATGTTGATAATATTAATTCAGACGATGAAGTGGTGCCCGACGATCCCGTGTCGCGGAACGACGATGAAGATGAGAAGATGTTTCCTGAATTTGTGCATGAATTGGGCCATAGGGCCCCTGTCGCTCAGCTTGTACAAGATAGTCGTGAAGAGGAGGAGGAGAACGCTGACATGTTGATTGAAGATGAATACGATGGCGATGAAATGCCAGAGCTTGATTGGGATAGGAATGCTCCTAAGCTTGCTGCAGGGACAAGATTCAAAAATGTGAATGAACTTCGGAAAGCACTTACAACGTCCAGCATCCTCAGCAACAATATTTTCTCCATTGAGAAGAGTCAGACAGATAGGTATACGGTTCACTGCCCAGATGAGAGGTGCAAGTGGAAGTTGCATGCCACTCTTGTGCCAAAGAAGATTCGTGACAAACATGACGAGAAAGACATGATAGAGATAAGGTATAACGAGCATGAGCACACTTGTCCATCTAAGGTGGCCTGGCAGAAAACACACTTAGCAAGCAAAGGGTGGCTGACAGAGGTGATGACTCTATTGCTAAGACAGAACCAAAGATTAGGAGCAACTGCCCTCGGGAAAATGATCAGTGATAAATATAAATTTAAGACGAAGATATCTTACACGAAGCTATGGAACGCCAGAGAAGAGGCCCTGAAGAACATAAAAGGTACTGCGTGGGCAGATAGCTTTCACTTGTTGTACGCATTCAAAGCTGAGGTGGAGAAGGCAAGTCCAGGTAGTGTGGTAGAAATCGATCATGTGGCTGTGCAGTCCAGAGTGAGAGGAAAAATGGTTGAAAGAAATATCTTCAGGAGGGCTTTTGTCTCTTTCAAGGCTTGCCATGAAGGGTTTCGTAAAGATTGCAGGCCATATTTGACTGTGGATGCAACTGCTCTAACTGGAAGATGGAAAGGACAGTTGGTAGCTACTTGTGCAGTTGATGGACACAACTGGCTTTTTCCAGTTGCTTTTGGTGTGGTGGAGTCGGAGAACGAGCTTAGCTGGAGGTGGTTTCTGGAGAATTTACACAAGGTTATAGGGGACCCTGCTGGATTGGTTATCCATACAGATGCTTGCAAGGGTTTGAAGAATGTTGTAGAAATTGTGTTTCCTGAAGCAGAGCACAGGGAATGTATGAGACATCTTGTTGCTAATTTCAAGAAGCATTTTAAGGGGAAAGTATTTGATGCAAACCTTTGGCCAGCAGCGTACACATGCAGCGAGAAGAAGTATAAACACCACTTGAAGACCATGTACGCTGAAAATGCTGGTGTCAAAACATACTTGGAAACACATCACGGAAAGCTGTGGACGAGAAGCTTATTTGGAACATTGTGCAAGGTCGACTATGTGACAAGCAACATTGCTGAAAGTTTCAACGCAAAGATTAAGCACCTGAAAGGTCTAATGGTGTGGGAAATATTTGACAACATCAGGCAGTTGATAATGGAGAAGATGGTATTGCGCGATAGAATTGGACACTCATATGATGGCCATCTCATCATCCCAAGTGTGATCAAGAATTTGCATGCGCGAGGAAGAAATATGCAGGGTGATATGACTATGCAAAGAGTAAACGCCATAGAGGCTGAGCTGACATATGTCTTCCGAGACCGTGTTTGGAGGCATCCAGTAAATTTGGGAAAGAAAAAATGTAGTTGTAAGCGATGGGAGATCACTGGCAAGCCATGTATACATGCCCTCTACTTCCTGAACTACATCGGAGGCGAAACGGGCAAAGTTGATCCATATGTGTCTGAATATTTCTCTGTTGACAAGTTTAATTTAGCATATGTTGATAACGTGCCTGCTTTATTGGGAAGAGAACAATGGGATGAGTATAATCCAGGATTCAAACTGCACCCTCCGGCACTACATAGAGCACCTGGAAGGCCAAGGGTAAACAGACTAAGACCAGGTGCAGAGGGTGCAGCCGTAAAGAGGCGTCCGTGCAAAAGATGTGGAATAGTAGGGCACATTCAAAGGCTATGCAACAATGCAGCCCCCTCTATACTTGTAACAGATCAATGATGGGGCGCAGATGAAGCAGCAGAAGCAGCAGCCATAGCAGCAGAAGCAGCCGCATTAGCACAAGCCGTAGCAAGAGAGTTTGATGAAAGGTATGTGTGTCTAGAATGGTTGTCGTATGCACTAGTAAACATATTTTCCATATTTGCTAATATCTGTTTCACTTGAATTTCGAATGCCAGGGAAAAGACAAGTAAGAAGGGTAAAACTAAAGACCACTGGCAGAAAAGGACACGTGCAAGGAAAAGAGCTGCTCAAGAAGAATGGGGGCCGGCAACAGAAGCTATGGAACGAGAAGCTTCTGTTCCCGATCCTGAAGAAGAGGCATTTGTATCGGCAGCATGTGCCGGAATGGAAGAGTCATTTGTAGCTTCGCCTCCGAGACCACCAGTTTCGGCTACTGGAATTACCCGGGTTCCAGCATCACCAGCAGCAGGAGCATCAGCAGCATCATGAGCATCACCAGCATCACGAGCATCAACAGCAGCACCAGCATCAAAGAACAAACGAGCCAAGAAGCACGAGAAGGGGGGGGGGGGGGGGGGGTCGTGGACCCAACTGGTCCAAATCCAGCAAGGAACACCCGGAGCAAGGTCACCTTAGGTCCTTGTATTCGCACGGGGAGCAAGTCAAAGCTGTGAACATTTGAGGAAATTTGTAATATTTGTTATTGTACTTCTGTCGAACACCTTAAGTGCGCACTCTGGACGCGCCATGGCGTGCTCAGAGCGCGACACGGCGTGCTCTGGAGCACATTTGTGTAAAATTTGGGCGAGAACTATGCCTAGACCATTCCTAGTCACTCCAAAATGATACTTTCGTGAGTATTTTGAAATTACCATGTTGCAATTCCAAAACCACTTCTCTTCAACCTTAGACCTCATCATTTGAGTTTTGCGATATCACATGAGATACATGCCCTTCTAATTTTGAATGTACGTAGACCATGATTTTCAACTTGAGTCGTTAGTGTATGACATATGAAGACTACGAGCGTCGGTTTTTCAATTTTTCGATAATTTTTGAATTTATTATGGTTATTTCAAATTCGGTCAAACCTAAGTTCGACCAACATTTAAACAAGTTTAAAACATGAAAATGAAAAACTAAGCATGGATCCTTCTTAGTCACTCCAAAATGAAGCTTTTGTGAGGTTTTTGAAAATTTCATGTTGCAATTCCAAAACCACTTCTCTCTAACCTTAGACCTCATAGTTTGAGTTATGCAATATCACATGAGATCCATGCCCTTCTCCTTTTGAATGTATGTAGACCATGTTTTTCAACTTGAGTCGTTAGTATATGACACAATACGACTATGTGCGCATGATTTTCCTTTTTTTTTTATTTTTTTTGAATATTTGAAGCTCATTTCAAATATGTCGGTTAAACTGCAGCCGTCCGATTTCCTCTAGAAGGAATCTGCACACAGACTCGGGGCGATCCGCGAGAAGCTTATTCTGCGATCTGATTGGACGCGCGCGTAGGATAAGGGTTGTACACCCGCTGACGAGTGGACCACGGCGGACCCAACGGGGATTTTGGTTCGCCCACCCCCATTTGTCTCAGTGACACAAAATGGGTATTTTGGCACATCAAATGAGGATTTTGGCTGTTACCCGTCATCGTAACTTAAATGTGGATTTTGGCAAACCAAATGGGGATAGCCATGAGCTTGCTCAAATCTAGCTTGAATCCATATAAATTTTCAAATGAACTTGGACTCGCTGAAAAATGTGTTCCAAATTTCATGTTGCAATTCCAAAACCACACTTCTCTTCAACCTTAGATCTCATCGTTTGAGTTATGCGATATCACATGAGATCCATGCCCTTCTCCTTTTAAATGTATGTAGACCATGTTTTTCAACTTGAGTCGTTAGTATATGACATATGAAGAGTATGTGCGTCGGTTTTTCAATTTTTCGATAATTTTTGAATTTTTATGGTTACTTCACATTTCGGTCTCATTTCTAAACAAAAAATGGTGGACTCGCTGAAAAATGTGTTCCAAATGAGCTCCAAAGGTATGGTAAACGGCTCCATTTCTAAACAAAAAATGGTGGACTCGCTGGAAAATGTGTTCCAAATGAGCTCCAAAGGTAGGGTAAGCGGCCCCATTTCTAAGCAAAAACAGTGGACTCGCTGAAAAATGTGTTCCAAGTGAGCTCCAAAGGTAGGGTAAACGGCCCCATTTCTAAGCAAAAACATTGGACTCGCTGAAAAATGTGTTCATACGTACTTTTCAAAAAAATCAGAAGTTTGCGTAACTCAGCTTGAAACCCGTTCATTTGTACCATTCATTTTTCACTCTTTTGTGACCAAGTTTGACAGTTTCGCGTACTCGCTGGAATGTACGTACTCGCTGGAATCTAGGTGCCAGTTTCGCGTTGCGCGCCATATGCGTAGCATTTCCCGCCATATGTGTAGCATTTCCTGCCTACTACGCGGCCATTTAAATCCGTCCATCCGCCTTCTCGCCATCCATCTCGCCGCCCATCTCCGTTCTCACCGCCATGTCATCCCCATCCGATAGCGACTACGACCCGGCGGAGCGCCGCCGCCGTCAATCGAATGTCATTGCAGCGAGGAGGAGTAACGTAGCTCGGAGGAGGGGGAGCGCCGCCTGCGCGGTGCGCGGTCGACGCCCACCGCAGCGACGTCACGATGGGGTGTCTGAGTCCTCGCGGGCCTCGCGAGCCGCAGCGCTTTTATTTGGAGACCCCACCGCAGCGACCCCACCGCCGCCGCCGCCGCCGCCGGCACCGCTTACCGAGTCCAGCGACGACGACGATTCCTACTCAAGTCTCGAATCGCCCTCCACCGACGACGGCGAGGACCTCCTCAAGATCGTCGACCAAGTCGAGATGGATGCGAGTGTTTTCGCCAAGTCCGTGCGTTCAGAGCGCCGCGCGGAGAAGCGTCGCTGTGCGGATGCCAAGTTTGAGGAGGTGATGAACGAGGTGCGTCTGGAGCAGGGTCTGCGACAGGACGCCGAGCACACCGCTCGCGCGCGGGAGTGGGAGGAGGTGCGCCGCCGCCAGCGGCTCAACCAGGCCTTCGCCGCATCCGATAGTGAGTAGCGGGGTTGTGGCCGCAGATGGTCTGGTTGCCGCTTTAGTTTAGATTTGGGTCTACTAAAAATATGTATGAACTACTGTGTACTGTCTACTTATCAACTACTGTCTATTGTCTACTTATGAACTACTGTCTACTTATGAACTACTGTCTACTTTAGATTTGGGTCTACTAATTTAGTACACCATTTTTTTCATATATTGTCTACTGTTTGTTTAATTAATTAAGATCATCGATCAGAATCATTTAAGCAATATTTTTGGTCAAGTTTTCATATACTGTACTAGCTATAGCTATGTCAGTCGCGTTCCCATCGCGTACTTGCGTTACAGGTCGATCGCTCGCGCCAGTCTGCATAAATTTATGTCTACATTGACCATAGGGCAGAACGAGCGGCATGTATCCGTTCATGTTTGGGTTACCTTCATGTTTATCCGTTCAAGCGTGAAAGGAAGAATCCGAAGCAAATCAATTTTTTACGAGTCGTACGATGAGACACATCTCAGAGCCTTCCAGTTCGTGGCACTGCGTGCACATTGAATACGTGAGTGGCATGCCGTAGTCCACCCTGCCGTCTATGTAGCGTGCATGGATAGGCATGGTCATTGAACGCGTCGCAGAACTGCTTCCTCCTCACCACCGCTAGCCTAGCCTAGCCGTCATGTCCAATCACGGTGTAAATGCATTTGTCAAACAAGATAGACGATCAGAATAAAGATTTACTCCATAGAAACAAACGATTATCTCCATATAACACAATCAGTTACTACCTTAAAACAAGAACTACTACTAATACTACTACTTCTACTTCTTCTTCTTCTTCTTCTTCTTCTTCTTCTTCTTCTTCTTCTTCATGGGTGCTGCGGTGGACTGACGGTGACATCAGAGGCGTCGGAGGCGTCGGATTTGTCCTCGTCGTCGGAGTCGGAGGCATCGGAGTCATCCTCATCGTCCGAGTCGTCGATGTCGTCCGAGTTCCCCTCGCCAGGGATGTCCTCGATGATAACATTGGGCTCGGCAATGGGCGCAATGACGACAGGCGCGGGCGGTTGGTCCACGACAGCAGGCCCGCGCTCCTCGTCGGAGTAGGGCTCGTCCGAGGACTCCGATGCCCCGTACTCGTAGACTGGGGATTGCGGCGGAAGATCTCCACGCCACACTTCGTATGGTTGCTCTTTCTTCTCGCGCAGGGGGGAGAGCCCTTTCCGCTTCCGGCGAAGGTTCTTCTCCGCTAGCCTCTCCTCCTCCTCCTCTCGCTCCATCTCCTGCATGTCGTGCAATTCCTTAGGCGAGTAGATCTCCGAGTCCGACATCGTCGAGTAGGGGCTCTCCGGCGAGGGCGTGCTCCACCACATTTTCGAGGGAGGGAGGGGGAGAGAGAGGGAGAGGAAATGGGCGTTTCTCCGGCGAGGGCGGCCCCCTTTTATTAGCCGCGGCGGGGGTGGGCGGCGAAACCCTAACTGACCCCACGCCGACCCCGCGCCGACCCCACGCGCCGTCCCCATGCCGACCCCGTGCCGACCCCACGCGCCGACCCCACGCCGACCCCAGGAAATCCCAACCGAGCCGCACACAAGCCGACCCAGGAAATTCCAGCCGAGTCGCGCCAGGCCGACCCCACCAGTCAGGCCAAGTGACGGTTGACTAGAGGGCAACGGAGCGTTTGGCCGATTTGCGAGCCATCCAGGGCACAAACGAGAGAAACTACGCGGGTATGGCAGAGACAGATAAACTAGAGAGAACCGGGGCACATAAGCAATTGTCCCTAAAGTTAATGTGAGAGTGGAATTAGCTATTCTCAAGAGAAAGAGTTACGGTTCTAGTTTTAACTTAGGAACCGGTTTTGCGCATTGTTCACTAAGTCTAAAATAAGTATAACTTTTTTGTACGGATTCTTTTTTTTACGGCACTCAAATCATTTAGAAAAAACACCTGCACATAAATATGTTTGCCCAAAAATAGCCACCCTACCTTCCCTTAAGTGGAGCTCCGCCCCTATCACCGCCCATTACGGCTAGGAGCTCTCGATAGGCATGCAAGTTTCTCAAGCCAGAGCCATTTCCACCGCCACCTCCACCAACGTGTTGTTTGTGGTGATCCCAGTTCATATAAAGATAAAGCTAACTTCGACCGAGCGAAGCGAGACCCGTATATATCTTCGTTTATGCCACGATACGAGTCTTTTTTGGGTCAGACTACAACTGACCTAGAGTTATGCCACCATATATACATATTGTAAGCCGTTGTTTGGGATAAATCGAAAGTTGTAAATCCCTGTCGTTTGTGGCCTCACCAATCATAGTGAAGATTTGCTGACTCAGGCCTGTGATTTTTTCTTTTCCGTTACTGAAAGGATTTTCCACGTTAAATCTCGTCCCCGTTATGTTGATCTTATTTTTGTTCATTGTTTATTTTCCTATCGTTTATAACACAACATACGCAACATGGACGTAGCAACATCCATGTGTTCTCAAGAGCATATGCTAGATTTAGTGTTTAGTTTAAATTTTAATAAAAAATCACCTGTTCGACCTTTTAGAATGTTTTTGAGAAACTTATCGGAGGGACCAGTGGGGGTAGTTACTCCCAGTAGACCGTCCCAGTAGACCGAGAGCGTGGGCCGTTGGACACAGTAGGATCGATGAAATCTTGGTGTCAAGATTGCTTACCAAATGCACGGAAAATGCGCTCGTGCTCCGGGCGGCAGGTGATCCTGCCATATCGACGGCTATCAGAACATGGAGATGCGCACTCATGCGCAGGCCAGTGGGGGCATCAGTAAGGGTATACTCGTTTCCCAGCATGTATTTGCACCGTATTTCGGGAAGCGGTAGGCCTGCTGTGATGTCTGCCATGGTCGGAAGTTTTTTGAATTACGGTCACCATAGGTCATGTAGGCTAGGCGACTGTATAACGTCCAAATTTCGGACCGTTGGTGTTCCAGGTAATCTATATGAAGGAGCAATCGGTTTTGGTCGTCCAGGACAACTCGCCAGTAGTTATTCGGAACAGGATAACTCGCCAGGTTTCCTTCTTCGTTCGTCAGACCAGTAGCTCACGGAGGGAGGAAGACGATGTCGCAGTCCTCAGCCAGCAGTCGTCGAGCTCGGGCGCCACCACCACCTCTGCCATGCATAGTTTGCCCACGGTGCGGCCTGGCTAGGGTGTCGTACTTCATGTCCGGCACGGAGGCCAATCCCGGCATTCGCTTCTACAAGTGTACACAACTCGTAGTAAGTAATCCGGCCTCGGTTCTTCTCGGCACATTCCTAAGCAGATGTACCAAGATTAGCTCAAAGCAGAGTTGCATTTGCTCGTAGGTCTCGTCGCCGGACGCGCAGCCGCAGCCGTGCCGTTTCTGGGAGTGGGAGGCGGACTACGCGTTCTTCATCACCGGGGAAGGATTGCCACTGCTGATTGAAGCCGTGGCACACCGCGCCGGCAATGGATTCTTTGGAATGGGGTGGATGATGCGAGAGCTGCGGCGTACAGTGACGAACACATTTGCCCTTTGCGTCCTGCTGCTCATATGCTCGGCATATCAGATGGTGCAGAGCAACAACGGTTCCTGAAGAACAACCCCGAGGATGTAGCCGAGCATGGCGCTGGGAGGTTATCGATCCGTCCAGTTACATGGACAGCAGCATTGTGATTTGGGTTTCAGTCGTTCCATTGTACTAGGCAAGTCGGATTAGTAATACCGTGCTATGTAAGAACTAGGTACCAGTAACGTAGTGGTCATGTGTGAAGGAGTAGAAAAATAAACGTGTAAGGGTGTGTTTTATGGTTAAAATGGAAGGATTGAGGAGAAGAGTGAGCATTTTTTTACTGTGTGAAGATCAAGTCGCAGTCATTTTCTAGTTTTCTCTCACATGTCCCCCAGCAGAGCTATTGGCCTCGAAAAAGCTGTCACACTGATGTACACATGTCGGCTTGAGCAGGAGCACGATCGCGTTGCCTGTCCCGGGACGGATAAACCTGTCCCAGTTTCTTAGGTTCCATGAATCTGGGAGCCCCGAGCCCCTCCACCTAACTGGGCCAGTGGTAATTCATTCCAGACTCAATAGTCGGCAGGTACCGCTCCCCACCTCAGTAATTGCAGACTGCAGAGCTCTCCAGTCCCTCTGCGAGAGAACTGTCTGGAGTGTGGAGAACCAAGAGGGAGATACCGGCGGAGCCAGATCGATTATTGTAAGTTCTAGTTGATATTCCATGTGTGGTTGGTTACATCTTCGCGTAGACGGATTTCCAGACCAGCTGCCATTGTTCGCGCAGAACCGTTTCCGGATCTGCACTGCTGTTCGTCAGAGGCGGTGGATTACATGGCCGAACCTACGCCAGGAGCTGGGACAATGGAGGATGGAGCAAATCATCAACCTTCTTCCAACTCCGGGCCTTCACCCACATCGAGGATCGCCGTCCAGAAGGTACACTCTGTCGTAGTCGGGCTTTGTGAGTACAAGAGATATCTGGTAGAGGAGATTGGTTTCGCCGGCGTTCTCCTCTTCCCGGATATAGCCAAGCTAAATCTGAAGTTCAGTAGTTGGATCATGTCCAAGGTAGACGTCCGTACCCATGTCATAGACCTAGGACCCTCATACGAGCCGCTCGAATTTTTCCCCCAAGATTTCCACAAGATCTTTGGCATTCCTGACGGACCTAGGAACATTTACGGTCCGGACGCCCAAATCAGTAAGGATGCAGTTAAGTTCATCAGGGACTGCATTGGGCTGTCAGATAAATTCTCCCACAGCCTGAAAGCTGCAGAGGCATTTGTCACCAAGCCGTTATCTGAAATTTCTAGTACAGTGGAGAAAGATTGTTTCAAGATGGCATTTGTGGTGTTCGTCATGGGACATCTGCTAGCCCCGTCTACGAAGCACGACTACAGCAACGTCGATTATTGGGGGGCGCTACGTGAAACTGATAACATTTGCCGTTTCAACTGGTGCCAGTACTGCTTTGATCATTTGCTAGACGCCGTCACAAAACTGAAAAACGACACAGCTGCGGGTGTTGTGCAGGTGAACAATCTATCAGGCTGTCACTTGTTCTTTCAGGTACTATTGCTGTGAACATTATTTGTTATTGTCTTATCCCATATTCCGTCACGAATTGAAATGAGTACTCTGGGTTTTTACAGATATTCCTGCTTGACAACGTTGACCTCGGCGTCTTCAACATCCCCCACAAAATGATTCCAAGGGCTCAACACTTTGATGGCGTCCGCCTGAAACAGATGATCATGATGTGCTCTCACAAAGTCGATGGAGCAAGCGTGTACATTGCACCACCGGTATGGAAGGCAGCTATTTTTTGTGGGAGGGCCAACAAATATACACCTCTTGCAGATATGTTGGTTCCTCACAAGAGATTAAATTTGTTACTGCCATTTCAGGTTCGTACCGCGACGATTGTTTGTTACACCAGGCACAACCTCGCAACGGATGAACTACCGCCTCTCCGTCCTATTTTGAAGGCTTCAAGCTTAGGTCCGAAAGATAAACACCCTGAACTGGAACCATCCCCAGGCACGACAGAACCGAATGAACATCACCCGGGTGGGGCTGATTTCGTTAGGTTTCTGCACCAGCGATACCCAGCATTGGTACGTGCCCGAATGCTCATCTGTCATGACCTGAGATCCTTGCTACCTATATGTGCGACCCACAGGGTCTAAACATGCTGCGACCACACTTTTTTTGTGGTTCAGGCTGCAACGCCAATTGGTTGCGCACTCAAACAGCACAATGCAAGGTGCCTTTACATGGCAAACCAGATTAAGAATATGTTCGTCGAGGAGAACATCCGCTTTGCCCAAAAAATAGTCGACATCATCGTACCAACGGGAAACATGAGCACGCCTTTCGCCGGGACAACAGTTTGGCCGAACCAAGGTACTAGCACTCAGGAATTGCAGCAGCACTCTCTGCTCCCGTCAGTCGATATCCGTGCTAGTAACATCTAACTGAAATGAACCTTATGCCTCATATTTTTGCAGGACTGACACCGCGATCAACGGAAGTAAGGGCGAACCGGATCCAAGGCCGTAGGCTACAGTGGTCACCATCTGAAGGTGATGAGCTGTCTGCCACCGCACCGTCTCGAAGGCGAGTTCCCCACAAGGTTTTCCCACAGTCATATGTGTTTGGTATGAAAGCTCCTCCTCAAGGTGCAATTCTGTTGCCAACGACACATCGTCGGTTCATACGATCCAACACAGCAATACTATTGAAACCAATAGCTAACAACTTCTCTTGTCAACATCATGTGTTCCTATCCGTAGGGACGTCACCACATGCCGAGTGTGATGAGGAACAACCACATTCAGAAACAAAAGAATCACCTCACCCCGATTCTGACATTGATGCTCGGAAGAGACAGAAACTTTCGGAGCACAAAGGCAACTGAGCACCCAAAGAGATCCACAAAACATTACTGTATCTGCTACATTTCAGTTCCCCATTGACCTAATATTATATTTTTTGTTTTCGTTTCAGAAACGGAGCAGCTGGACAGCTCTGTCCAATGTTCGCAGTATCAGGCAGGCAGCGATGACACATCGGCACAAATGCTCATTGCCGACACGTCGGCTGACGCACATTGCGACGATGAATCGCCGCAAAGTCACAGGGCCGAGACGTCCCATCACGATGTTCCAGGTTCACATGCAACAATGATAGTTAACATGGCCAGTTACCATATGTTTCTTACGGAACAGACAATCGAAACCTATTGACAACTTGTAGTCACCTGCAAATTTTTCCCCATATGATTGAACAGATGATTGTCACGTCCCAATGGTCCCTGATACCGAAAACGAAAGCACTGGGGGTGTACGGAACCAAGATGTCAAGTTTGCGAGAGCTTCCAAAGCAGTTGGTAACACCCCGTTCATGTATCATATATGGATTCCGCACTTGTATTACACAGACAACCAACCATGTTTGAACTAATAGTGTGTGATGTATGTGTTCCTGAATGCCAGACCCACCTCCGTTCGATCTGGGTTTTGCTGACATGGAGGAGGTGAATTCTCCACCAAAGAAAGGCATAGACAGTATAGGCCGACAACCTGTGTCTCCACGAACGGCAACGAAGACATTCTCTGACCACCTTGTCGCGCAGCTCCTCATGGTGAATGATGACATACCGGACGGCGTCAACATCTGCAAGTTCGGAATGCTGTGTACCGGTAGGTTGCCACTGCAAGGAACAGCTGTGCCCAGCTTTTTGGGACAACCCAATGGTAAATCAGTCGCTGGTCGAACACACGTCACAGGCGTGGACCAAGCAATAGGTCAATGGATCGAGAAGACAACTGACGACAATCTTGACAGGTAAATTGAGCCTTTCACCAGCAACTTCTGTTTCTGACATGCACATGTTCCTAATCGGAATGAATGGTTTACTGATATGTGCTCTCCATGTAAGTCACAGTTGTTCATGTACATCATCTCACATGCTCCCGCACACGCAGGGCATGGATTGTGCATAACGAGCCGAGGTACATTGCAATTAATGGTCATTGCGTGAAGGCGCAACTGCATGGGGGCAGCCCGCTGGACCACGAACTTGGGTCAATTGTGATACGCCGACTATCTCAGCTAGACGAGTACACGCACAAGCTTACTCCGGGCAGACGACACCGTTTGATTCTGGAACCGGACTTCGCAGTAAGCGCAAGCAAATAACCCCCCAACATTTCAAGTACCATATAATCCCCCTGCTTAATATCTCCTGCTGTCATTTACATTTTCTCCAGACCGCAGCATTAGCCGGTGAGGACGTTACCTCATATGCATCTGTACAGAAACAATTTGCAGGAGAGCAGTTGCCTTTCAGTTTGTTGGGATGTCGTTACGTAAGTGTACAATCTGAGTTGCATCACAGTTAAAAGTAGTTTCGCAATTACCCTGCCTAACACTTCAATGAATCACTTCACCAATCTATGCCTTATCATGAAACAAACAGGTTACTGCAGTATCTGTTTTGCCCCACGGATGGTGCACATTCATGTGGGACATGGAAGAAAAGGAATTGCTCGTAATTGATCCACTTGCATGCCAGCCAGACAATGGTTTCAGGAGGAATTGTCTGGACTATGCGGCAGACATATTACATGAAGCTCTTTTCAACTGCCTCCAGCAGTTTTACACACAGTGGCATTGCTCACGGAAGGCATGGACACGTAGGTTTGTTGTACTTACGACCACTAGGTTCACGAGGTAATGCACGAACACTCAAAATGTGACGCTACATGTTTCGCCGTTCCATGCACCATGCCTTCCGTGAGCAATGCCATCTAATCCATTTATGCTTATTCTGTTGGACAGCATGGAAACAGGCATGTGCATGGTGCATATAATTCGCCACTTTGATGGAAGGAACCTCACTGCGCCAATGACTAAGGTCAGAACTTATTTTCCAAATGCTTACCCATTCTGATGTTTGCATAATCCATGGAAATATAAAAATGTCTGAATTCGAATCTAAGTGCTTCACATATGCAGTGGACATGTAACACGACAGCCCCATCCATGACATTAATTTTGTACCCAAACCGTCAGAAGACAATTAACCCGGATGCATTCCTCCATTCCAGGCTTCTGTGCTTGAACAGAGCAACTACATACTAGTGGAGGTGCTTCATTTGGAAGGAAATGCAGCGTGCCTGCAGATGGAGGCCCTGGAATGTGTCGCCAACGCCACCCACCCAGCAATAATTCATTCGGAGAACAACATGAAGAAGTACGAAACAAGCACAGCCAGAAGTTCTTTCCCACCCTTGTAGATACGCGACGTGTTCCAATGCAATGCGTTTCCTATGCTAGTTTGAATAACATGTAAAGCTTATGTAATGGTGGGAAATTCTGTTGATTCCCGCACGTTGAACAACTTAGTTTTCCCGTTCGAGAACCTAGTCAAAATCCCCACCCTGATAGGTCATGTAACACCTCCCCGACACGGGTGACGTGCTCCTATGCTTATTAGACATATCCTAATGTAATTTTGCACAAAAACTTGTCTGACACGTTTGGTACACAAACATATCTCATTGTGGGTACAGCAAATAAACATGGGGCCATATGACACCCCCGGATTGCTCATGTTGCGTCGGAGCAATTGAGAAATTCGTTTTTCCTAGCGGCTCAGCGGCAAAGCAATGCTCTGTGGTCAGAACGCACTTGCACCTGGAGGGGAGGCACGGCATTGCAGCAGAAAGGAACTCATGTCACAGCAGTTCATCCCAAATGGTTCAACAATTGGAACATGGGATGCAACAATTACAAGTACGAAGGCTGCTGCATGCCTGTGAGAACAAGATTTCGAAAATTTCCAACATGCGCAGACACGCATTGCAGTCCTAGTTACCAGCTCAATGTACGCTACGCTCATGTCACAACGACATGCTTCCACGGCCGGGCAAATACCCAATTAGAATTGCAACAGAAGGAGCTCACCCCTACACGGAAGCTACCACACAAAATTGAGTATGAAAAACAGCTGAAACTAAAGACCAAAGGACCTGCGCGCAGCACCCAGAGAAATGACTTTACTACATTGCTGATTCAGGAATCCATAAGGCATAATTTACATATATAGTGTGCCACAAGTAGTTCCAACAGAGCGGAACAGATGGCGTCGCCACTACTACAGCCAGCAGGCCACCATGCAGTCTATTTCACAAAATATATCCCCAGAAACTAAGGAGTGCCCTGACACAAAGATTATGTCGCCCTAACGGACTACATATATCTTACAGCTGCAGTAAACATCTGCAATGTAATACTGCCGGCTACACACCCCTGCATTGTACCCTCCAAAACATGTTCAAACTAGGAAATAAAACGTCAGCTGCGCAGGCTTCTATTTCTTATCGCCCTAATGGACTAGATAAAACTGACAGCTCCAAAAATCAGATGCACTAACTTCTTGCACACTGATTCATCTCGGCATGTAATGCTGTCTCAGCTAGTCCTCCCGTCAACGGTAACGGTAAGGAGCATCGCCGATGTTCTCCGCCATAGTAACAGCACCCCGGAGTACCTTCTTCTTAAGCTTGATGCACTCATCCTGTCCGGAAAAGTACGGCAATACAGAGCTACATCAATATTGTGCATATTACTAGGCTGTCTCTTACATCAGATATATCACGGCGAACTCACCTCGGTCAAGTTCACTGGACGCCTCCCTCGGACAAATGTCACTGCGTGGTGCAGGAACTGGACTCCTGAGTCAGTCCTGCAGAAGCAAATAAAAAGAAGTGCAGTTGTGAGAAAGCGGCACACAAAGTAATTTACGCGTTCCAAGTCATCCCAACATAATTGTTATACTTCTTAATGTGTGCCCTGTCCCCCGTCATTGGCATTACCATTGGTTCTTAAAAGTACCGAAGAATTGGTAGGTCCAAGCCTGGCCCACAGTGGGTGTCCCCCAGTACTTTGAGGCGCACCGGAGGAAGGCCTGCAGAAGGCTCGAGACCAGACGACCATGCTTACCCTTCATGTGCACCTCTTCAACAGAGTGCATTGTTGGGTCTATCACAGTGACCTGCTTGCAGCCAGTGTCAAATATGTAAGTGTTCCATGCGCCACCCAAGTACACGGGTGCGGATGCCTGCAATGGTACACAGACGCTATCTTAGCCACGGTGTCAGCATTACGGCATGCTATCATATAGCTGGCACAGGCAGATTAGCTCACCAGCACCCCGTGTCCTGCAGGGTATATTTCCTTGAACACTAGCTGCACGCCGCAGGCTTCCAAGAAATTCCTGTAGAAGGCGACCTGTTGCTGGTGCCGAAGTCAGTACACATGATGAAATGGAGGAGCCACAGAATGCAGGAGTCTAGGTACACCATCGTCAAAGTCGGGCAGCACAACTCACCGCCCACGTTGATTCGATGACGAAACGGATGGGACCATGCTGCCGCTGTGCCCCTCTTGCCCCATCATCGCTTGTGATGTACCTGATCCCCATGTCAACGCCTGTCCTCTCCAGTACATGATTAAGTTGAAACTGCTCTCTAATTGAAGATCCTGCTAGCTCCACCCTTGTTGGGTGGCGATGTGTGAACCAGACTCTGCCAATGTTATCTCTGTCAGCACACGAAGCATAGTTCATGCATTCATAATTTTGTAGCAAATATTGCAAACCTGTCAAGTTCATTGAAAGATGCGGACATAACAAGTCGGTAGTAGTCGTCATCATGCTTGACAGGATCTTGGTGATCCCGTTTCTGTTTCTTCTTGCTCACAGCAGACTGCACCTGTACAAAACATTTGTCTGCTGCAACAGCTTTCGTCCCTGCGGAAATGCTATCCGAAATTAACTTTCCAATGCTTCTACTCACCGTGGTCAAATATATAAACTACAAAGCCGGATGCGGTACCTCTTTTAACACCAACGGGCCCTGCCCGTCGCGACGATGATCCAAGGCACAGTGTCGTGTCGATGTCCAATACACCATTGCCCGCATTCATATTTAGCCTGCGAACAACTGTTTTTGTAACACAAAGTTAAGGGATTTATTTTCGTCACAACCGGCACATGGCGAACATATTTCAAATGTCTACATTGAATTAAATATGTAGACATTAAATTAAGCGTATGGTATGAGCACCGCTATTCTGTTCTGAAAGTAGCTTGGACATCAGTTCGACACGAGCCTCCTTGTCTAGACTTCCAGGGCTGGCATACTGGATGCCCCGCACCCTACTAGCTGACACCGTTCGTATGGCAGCCGCATCGCGATCCATAAGGTTGCCGAGATCAAGCACCCCTGTAATTGAAAGAAAATGCTGAATATAAACCGATTTTGCACGTCAGGGGGGAGTAGTGCTCATTTTTTACACATGAAAACAACCTCGAGCACCAAATTGGCATGCCTCCAGGCTTTGTTTCAGATCCACTTCACTCTGAATCGCGGTTGGCATGGTCGAACAACCTGCGAAGACGCCACCTGCTTGGTAACAGAACAAAGTGTAAATGCGTTTACATCCAATGGCTCAACAAACGTTCTGCTATGCACGGACAGCGTGTGATCACCTGTTTCTATAACTGGTGCCTTCCCTTTCTCTTCAACCAGCATGTCCATTCCGCATGTCGCTGGGTCTGCAGAGAATCTCCCATACTCAGTACTGCTAAATTCACACATGGAATCAATCCGCGCAACGACATTCATTTACCATGCCTCAGAGGGTGGCCAACTAGATGACAGAAGGACCGACAGTCCTAAGTTGTTACACATTTCAAATAGGGCTCATACCTTTGTGCGTAGGAAACCCCTCTAGTACATTGTCCAAATCCACCAGACGCAAACCCCCATTCAGTTCAGTTATACGCAGTGCGCTTACACGACCGATTATTTTCTCTGCCATTGTTCCGCGAGCCTTGACGGTACTGTCACGACGCTCCTCCACCGCTGCAAGCAGCCCTGCAATCATAGCTGTCAGCTTCTTCTTGTACTCCCCCTGCATCGCGAGCTCTGCGTCCAGGTGCGATGTCACGACCTCTCTGATTGGATCAACAAACTACAACAACACAATGAGTCAGTACTCACACTTGCGGACAGAACGAACTGTTGGACAACAATTCTCACGTACATGAGGTAATTAAGGAGACATTGCAAAATATGAGAATCCAATGAATAATGGGACGTACATGTTTTCCCCAACCAGCAGCCTCAGCCAGGCAGTACACTCTTGAGCTTGCTAGGTGAGTGGCTTCTGTACTTCGGCCAACACCATGGTAATCAGTCTGCTTATCCTCGTCAACTTCGAAAGGATCGGCTGACGTGCCTGACCCTGGCAGCCCCAGCGACGGCGCGGTTGATCTACTGACCCTTGGAACAGCAGGTGGAGTGATAACACGAACCTGCAAGGAGAAATCACGTTCAGTCATGTTTTAAGCTGGGGGAAATTCTAAATAACGCAGGGAATGTTCATCTCCCGAGCCTCGCACATCACCTGGCCTTTGCCGTACATTTGGATCGCCCCTGAACCTTTGCTTTGTTTGTCTGAATCCACGTGGATGCATCGCTTCACATCTTGCGCGTTATACATAGCAGCACGAGGTATCCCCGGGAACCTCCGGTGTCCATTGCCCTTCTCCATCATGTCGAAATAAGCAACCTGCAGTGAGGGGAAAAAACATACATTCAGGCAAGAACTGAAAAAAAGGCACGTACAGGATTCATCAACTGAATGAGGGAAAGGAACCTAATTTCAGGAACTGACCTGTGGCACAAGGTAGCAAACCGGGATGTTGAAGCTTCTGTACTCCGCGAGGTAGTCTCGCTTTGCTCCCATCACGCCAGCGAACAGGACGTCCAACACGTACTTCCTCCAGTTCTTCTTGCCAATCTGATCGGGCTTTCTAACCACTTCCAGGGCAGACAACCCCACGGGCCCTCCCGTCGGCACCGGGTTGAAAATGCAGGCATCGCACAGCAATGCGAATGCAGCCAATGTTGTAACCTTATGCGTGTCAGTCAGGCCGCCGCCTGTGGGGCGCAACACATCCTCCAGGATTGATATTGTTATCTTGTTCAGAACACGGCTGAACCCAAGTACCGAACTCACATCGCGCATCAGGCCTTCGCTGGGATGGTCTCGTGGATATGAAATCTCATCAGGGCCGCCACCTAGACCAAGCACATCACCGACGACAGAGTCTACAAGCGGGATGAAAGTCTCATCCGCCGCAACTAGGCCGCGCCTGATGGGGTCGACGCGCTGTATAAGCCAGAAAACGAACTTGCGGTCGACGTGACCCCAGTTTCTCAGATGCAAGAAACCCCAAAATGGGGAAGCAGCAATCACTTGCCTCTGTTCGTCCGACATCCTCGCAAGTGCATCGAGGACAACCCCGGGCTTCATGTGAAACTCAAATCGCCATGGCCGCCCTCCTTGAGCCCCGACCTCGGCGCTCGCTGCGTCTCCTCCGAAGGCAGAAACACTGCCGTTCACGCCGGACGCGGCGCTGACGGCCGCGACAAACGCCGATGTACCATCCACCCTTGACATCTTCCCTGGATGAACATCGACAAACACAAAAACGGATGAGCAAGAAAATTATCATCCAGACCGAGTACACATCACGGCAAAGGAGGAAGCACATTACAACAGGCAGATGCTTATAGAGATGCTTACCACTATCCGCTCGAAGCAGTACTATCTCGTAAGCACAGCAGGAAAGGAGACGTAGATCACCGCACGAGCAAACCCGCACTGAGGGGTACTGACGATACAAGGCTCAGCTAATAGTTCGGAAGGTGGCGGACCTGGGGTATCAGGTCATCTCCGCGTCCGAAAGAGCACAGGGTGAACTGGGGGAGAGCCACTGCTTGCCCACAAATAGGGGCAAACAATCCGAGAGTGAATCCAATCGATCCACTGATACAAGTCATGCTCCCGTGAAAACAGAGATGTTATTGCGCATGGCCCACCCTTAAGATCTTGCAGTAGATTTTTTGACGCTCGAAGCAGTACTAGCTCGTAAGCACAACATGGCCCGTTCATCTCGACCGTACACGTCTGCATGCCACACACGATGAACGACCCATGGGAAGAGATGATTGCGTTTGCTCCCCTATTGCTCCGGCTTTGCATATCCCAACGAGGGACATGTGCTCTGGTCTGGTGGGCCAGGGACGTCTAATCAGGGCGGCTAAGCTACGCCGGGTACACATAGCCCACCGTAGCTTCCTCCTAGACTCACGGCTAAGAGATGAGTCCCACTGCTGGCAGGGACGACAGTCGATATCATCACGATCTGTCCCGGCCCCACTGCTGGAGTCGCCGCTATCTGCCGCATTGACTTCTACCATGCGGAGAGGGGCGACACAAGTTTTTGTATTCCCAGCGCGCCAAGGAGTACAACAGTGCACGTTCGCGGGTAGTGTTCCAAATCGCCGGAGTGGAAGTGCACCATTGTTTATTTCAGACGGCTAAATGTTATCCGAAAATGTAGCCCGACGCAAACGGACGACCGCGTCGGTCGTCCAGAAGTGACCGGGGCCGGCTAAAAAAAAAAGTACAAACACGCCCCAACTGTGGGCTCCGCATGCGCCGTCGCGTACGGTCCTGCGCTTCTACGCGTTTGCACGCACCTATGAAGGGACCCCGCACGCTATCGCCCCCTCCCTCCTCTGAAAGGTTGCCACGCCGCCGCTCGAGGTTCTGCGTCACCTAAAATGGATCCGCGTCGCTCCCCGCCGCTCACGGAGTTCAATGCTGCCCCCAACTTCTCCCACCGGTACAAAGGCTCCCGCGGACAACTCCAACAGCCGACGTCCCACCCCCCGTTCCGCCCTACACTGCCGCATTTGTCTGGTGCGTGCAACACGACCCCGCTCGAGTCCCTGATTCGACGTCAATGGAGCCGCGTCCCTCCTCAACGCTCATTGACTTCAATGCTGCCAGCGTCCTAGGCCACCGTTATGAAGGCATACGCGGCCAACTACCACGGCAGACATCCCACCTCCCCTTCCCCACGAAATTGACGCAATTACAGACCCGTGCCCGATGAAGAAGATCAAGATGGTGTCACGCATTGGCGGCTCCTCCACGGGGCGCTGGCCCTCGCAGGCGCCGAACAAGCCAAGGGAAAGCCCCTACATTCGGAGCCCCACTGGAGCATGCATATTACCGCACGAACACGCCGGTGCCTAGAGACTCCACCTCCCCAACGACTGGCAGCTCAACTCGAATAGGGTACCAGTCCGGATTCCTCCTCCTCCCATCAGACCTACAGGAGGACGACAAGTCCATGCGACCCGTCGGCGTTCCTCGACCTAGCCGATGATATCTACGTGTAGTACACACCGGCGGCGACCGGCGCCCGATGAAGCCCTGTTTATGGTTCTCTTCCAATATATGTCTTACATTCCACCCCCCACTCTGTCATAATAGAATCTTTGTCATACTAATCGAATTACCAAAAATGGGACGGGCCGTTCGGATGGGTCGAGACGCAAACGGACATTGGGGCAGACAGATCACAATTTCTGTCCGCGGACCGCAGCAAACGGTCCAAAGCATTCACGATTAGGTAAAAAAAAAGGTCCGCCAGTCAGGGATGACCTAATATATGTATCTAAAAAATCTCTAATTGCCCACGGGTGTCATATATTTGATGTGATGCTAACAGTCCGCGTCCACCGCCTGACCTCCCTATTAGTCTGACGTGGGCCTTCCATGGGACCTGTCGTCAGTGCTCCAGTACCAGGCCCAACCCAGCGTCTGTAAACGTCAAACACAGACCACATTCCCTAATGCAGGCCCAGTAGTCGTAGATGCGCACCAGATCACCCAAGACGTCAATCCTCCGGTACAGGTTGCTGTCAACTTATCCAAACGTTCCACAAAGAAATTTTTGTTCTCCAGCGACCTACAGTACCAGTCCGGCACACAGAATTTCAACCCAGTAAAGTGAAGCATTCGCCTGAGAGAGCATGAATCTCACGAATAGAACTAATAGATGGATTTACGGTCAGGTTACATGTAGTACGGAACAAAGTGACACGACCTTGTTGAAATTACAAATATAGGAATAACGAGCACGGAAACGTGAAATGCGCAAACATAGGTTGGATACTAGAGAACTTACAACACTATAGTACAAAGCAGCAGCAATTCACACCCCGACATGTCGACACCGCGAGAACTGAGGTCTGAAGCCAACATTTTGTTGTGAACAACATGCATGAATGCACAGATCAGGGTGCTAGGACAGAACCAGGGAGTGGCTTGCAGCAGCTTGTTTTCTTGTGTCCAGCAACGCCACAATTACTGCACTTGGGTTCCTTCCGCGGCTTCTTTGGGATGTCGCCGCGTTCAGGGCATGTACTGCTTTTGTGCCCTTTGCCCCGGCAAATTTTGCAATACCTTGACCGTTTGTCAGTTACCTCATAACCTGGTTTATCTCTGCCAGTCGTTGGCCGGCCTCTGCCTCTCTTGCTTGGTGGTGCTCCAATGGTGCTGGCCAATGACGTACCATCCTCAGTTGCAACATCTTCCCACGACGGCAGATTTTGGCGCACCATGAAACCATCAGGAACTACAATTACCCTTCCGACTGTACTCGACCCTGATGCACATGCCTGAATGTTGCTCTGTTTTTCCTTGTCGACAAGGCCCAATCCGTCTTTCACCTGCCCTATCACTGATAACTCAGCCAAACCATTCGACAGTATCTCCATTGCACGGTCAAAGGTTGCAACATTGCTGTCACCCATCTGCACAAATTCAAGAGCGGACATGTACAGAGCAGAATGCCTGAAAGTAGACGACAACCTTGGGCCCTGGTCCTTCTGGTAGTGACGGAGGTGGGCTGGGAGGTTATCGCGTGCATCAATGGTCCATCTCTTTACTACATGACAGGGGGGGATCGTGCGAACGCTGCGGTGGATCATAATCTGCAGATTCCAGTCAATCATTTAGTATATCGACCATGTGGGGCGGAACTGCTTTATTATTTTCACTACTGTGTACGGAATTTGTTATTGCGAAGCATACCTTCATAATGTGGCAGCATATCATGCCCATGTGCTCGAAAAGACCACACTCACAAGTGTACTGGTCACCGTCTGCTGAAACAACCACGGTGTAACATACTCTGCACCACTGCTCCCTTGCATCTGCCTCGACATGTCTCGCGACATATTGCCTGCCAGGGACAACCTCCTCTGCCATGTACCTACCTGACATGTACAAGAAATGGCTGAACATGTCAAACATGTTCCGGGTGTACACTTTGCTGGCATGCTCCTCCAATGGGATATTGTACTTCAGCACCACACCCCCCTGCGCACCAAAGTATCAGACAACAAGATTAGTAAACTATTCTGTTACTTGTTTGCTAGTGATACAGCTATGTGCTCATGAACCTTCAGATTTAGAAATAAAAAGAAAAGCTAATCAATCAGGAATAATTGTGCGCATCACTCACCAGTCTTGTCCGCTTCTCCTGAAATCCTTCTTCGCTCTCACGGTCGAATTGTATCTTCCCGTACTGTCTCACAAATAGGTTCATGGAACAGCCCGGGGGGATATACCCTTTCAGCATATGGTTTGCACTTTCGCTGCGTTGCGTGCTCGTCTGCTTAGCACAAAACTTGCCACTGAAGTACGGCTTTGCCCATTTATGGCGTACTTCATATATCTGCGTTAGGAAAGGGTTGTTCTGCAGCTTGTACTTATCTAGCAGAATGCGCCAGGCTTCCTCAAATTCACACACAGTCAACATGTCATTTATCACCATGTAGAATTCCCTCTTGAAATCACTGTTTTTCCCGAAATGTGTGCCGAGCGATTCCTTCGCCTTCCGTAGCACATGCCACTTGCACCACCGGTGTGTAGTCTCGGGCATGACTTGACTTATAGCAACCTCCATGGCCCTTGCCTGATCTGCAAGTATTTAGTGCACACAGAAGGTTGAAAACAATGTTAGTACACGTATGTCGGATCATGTCTTCCCATCCTGCTAAACATCAAGAAGGCAATGAATGTAGTGAAAACCGAAAAAAAACACCTGTCAGAATGGTTCTAGGATGTTTCCCACCCATCATCTTGATAAACTCCTGGAAAACCCACTTGAAGCTCTCTATTTTCTCCTCCCTCATCAACACGCCGGCAAGAATAATACTTTGGAAATGATTGTTTACCCCAACAAACAAACCGAAAGGCATGTCGTACAGATTAGTCCGGTAAGTTGTATCAAATGTGATGACATCGCCAAAATTGTGGTACTGCATCTTGCTGCGTCCATTAGACCACAGTACTGTCTTGATCTTGCTCTCAACATCAACCTCTACAACATAGGAAAAGTCCGGGTCCGAAGCCCCCAGCTCAGAGAAAGCTTCCATTGTCTTCCGTACATCATCATCTGCCTGTTCTCGGCCTAGCTTGCCACACACGTTCCTGAGACACCTTTTGGTGAAGGGGATGTTGTCCATCCGTCCAAACATGCTGCCAATAATGCTGTAAACTCTCCCTAGGTTAACATTGTTCTCCCTCAGCTGCCTGACCAGGTCCCTTGTGTATCTGTCTATATGTTTGTGAGAAGAACAATGTACCTTCTCCGCACAGGTCTGCAACATCTCGTGGTTGTGCGAGACACGGTGCTCACAAACAAACCAACCATGGTCATCCGTACGGAGCAACCTAATCATAGCTGGACAACCAGTCCTGCTGGATGAGCTGTTCTGGCGTGTTGGCTTGCCCTGTGTCAAAGCATGATTACATTGCCAAATTATTAAAACATGGTTAAACACGGACCAAGGCGCAACTAATTCAACTGGTTCCCTGACTGGGAAAATGTGTTTACAGGCATAAAAAACATGTCACGTACCGCGCAACCACAAAGTATCTCTTGCATGCACTTGGAACCACTCACATTTAGCCTGCTCTTCCCATATCTGATCGAGAAGCCGCATTCCCATGAATAGAGGTTGTAGAACTCATACGCTTCAGGAAGGGAGTCAAAAACAGTGCCCATTGCAGGATTCACAATGTACTCTGTCTTCCTTTCACCAAAACACCGCAACACCCTCTCGAGTGCAGGTATCCGCTCAATGGAAACAGGCCTTTCGTCAGGGATGGCCGTATCCCTGGACCTGGAGCGCAAAATCCACTGTTATGTATGTGTTATCTCTAGGTACATCCGCAAAAAAAGAATATGAGACGGGAAGAGTTCATTTAAGATCGGCGAACGCATTATGTAGGCCAATTTATGCTGCACTGCCCCATAATTTAGGTCTCCCCAGGACACAGAAAATAAGATAATGTCATGACGACCAGCACGAACCATGCCCCACCGGAAAATGTTCACCCTGTCCAAATATGGAAGCTACCATGTAGCGTACAGGATTACGAGCCAGGTTCTTCACATATTCGCCGCACTCACTAAGCAGCCCACACGAAAACATGTAGGAAATATGAACACAACACCAGTTTGCCAATAGACTGCGTACGAGATTATTACCTTTTTTTCCAACCGCAGTTTGATGATGTAGACGGACTTATACAACCTGAAGTCTTCTGCAAATTCTTGTGGATTGGGGGAGCACCCAAAGGATGGCTAGATGTTTCGTCGCAAGATGTGCTGCTCCTGCGCACAGATGTCCCGATTTGCGACAAACAGGACAGTTCAGGAGATTGTGGCGACGCATCCTCACTCTGCTGCATCCTTGCTTCGTCCTGCTTACCGGCCTCAGTCCGTACGCCGGAGGAAAGCACCTCTGCGGGATTCTGGGCAGTCAGCCTTTCAGTTTGTACAATTAGGACATCATTATGCGGAAAGGGGGAGATCCCGTTGCAGCCCTGTCGCAAACTACCATCGACTTCATTCATACGCGCACATTGGGATTTTCCCCGCGCGCCTTCTAATCTTGATTGTCCGGCCGCTTCGCCAGGTCGGGGTGGAGGCAGTTCCTCAATCTCCACGACCATGCCGTCTCCAATCACTTGGGCGTCCCCCGGGACCAAGACGCCCAGCCGGACGTCACAGATCTGCACCACCTTCATCTTCTGCACCAGAAGGTCTCCTCCGCTACCGTCCTCACATGTTGCCGGCAGCAGATCCAAATCCACCACCGCGACCTCCGGCGTGGGGATTGCGGTAGAGGTAGCAGGCGGACTGTAGGACGAAGTCGGCGTGCTGCCCGTCCCCCCACAAACTTTGTGTGACGGAGGCATCTCCTGGACGAACATCCTACAAGAATCTACGGGGATTAGTTCAGGAAGAGCAGCAAAGATAGGTCTAAACGCGACTGAGCCACAACAAGAACACGGTCGCCACTTACCT
The DNA here is from genome assembly GCA_026929855.1 of Poa annua. NCBI lineage: Eukaryota > Viridiplantae > Streptophyta > Magnoliopsida > Poales > Poaceae > Poa > Poa annua. The sequence goes on from CM049434.1 coordinate 47,140,214, forward strand.
TCCGTTGGTATGGAGAACCTAGTCCGGATACATGGATAGAACAGCCAGATCTGTAGAACAGCTGCCCTAACCTTTTCCGAACAGAGTAGTTCACAACATGATTGCAGGTGGACGAAGCTCGTAGTAAGAAAATAAACAGACGCACGGGGACTAGTCCCTCTGCGGCACGGAAGCATTTATTGTTCCACGTGCTTACACACATACATGCGCCCCGCCATCCACAGTAAGCCTATGGTGTACGTCTACGTTCCATCTCGGAAAATAGGCAGTATAGTGCACTCCTCACGATTATCTCAAATGTTTCCACTGTTTCCCCGATGACGTCCGCTTACGTCACGGCAAGTCCATCCAACGGATGGATACGCAGGAGCACCGGCCGCCGAGAGCCATTTATCCACTCTCAATGCACGCACTAAGCAGCAGAGCAGGCGAGGTGCCTTGGGCCTCGTCGACCGTGCTCGTATGACGAGTCGAGTCGGCGACAGGATTGGAATCTTACATGAACATTTCATACGAGCACGGTCGGCGGCAGGATTGGAATCTTACATGAACATTTCCTATGGTGTTGTTTGGAAGAAATAAATATGAAATTCATATTCCTTTAAAATTCCTATGGAATAGTATGGATTCATTTGAAATTCCTATGGAATAGGTTATTCCATAGGAAATTTGGAGGAAAACAAACATGAGGTCTCACCTCATGTTTAATCTTTCTATGTCTATAATTCCTGTGTTTCTCCTGCGTGACATCCAAAAGACACTTTGGATTTTTTGTGTGGTTTTGGTTCCTGTAAGAATACAAAATATGACATCTCAATTCCTATGTTTCTTACTACGTTTTTACCTCCTGTGTTCGTGGAACATGACTTTAGAATTTTTTCCTATAGATTGTCTTTGGTTTAAGGGCCCCTTTGATTTGAAGGTAACATAGAGGAAAAGTAGAGTGTTAGGAAAATTTCCATAGATGTCACTATTCACTCCTTTAGTTCAATTGAATGGTAGAAGGAAAAAAAACACCCATGAATTACGAACTGTACAGGAAAATAAAATCCACTCCAACTTCATGCTTTTTCTCCTTTGCTGCACAAGCTTAAGGAACTAGGCATGTTTTACACCTACCATCCTTTGCTATTCCTAACTCTTCCCTATTCATTTGATTTCTCAATTCTAAGAATCAAATAAGCCCTAAAAGAATGGTGTTAACAAAATTTTATGGTTTAAATTCCTATGCCTCAATTAAATTTCAAACATCTATTTGAAACTCTTTTTTACACTCAAGTGCGTAAAATCGAGTCACTTTTTTTTTCTATACCCTATCTAAACGATAATTTCCATATTTTTGCACCCACAATTTTCTTATATTTTGCATCTGTTTTAAAATATCTATAATTTTCACAGTTCCTATGTTTTTTAAGAATCACAGAGGCGAGTTAAATGTTTATAGGATTGATGAAATCTTGGTCTCAAGATTTGTTTACCTTCCCAATGCACGCACGGAGCTGAGCAGCAGAGCAAGCAAGGCGGCCTTGGGTCTCGTTCACCGTGCCGTGCGACGAGTCGAGTCAAGTCGGCGGCAGCGTCGCCGCCGACCCTTGGCCCTGCCGCGCGCCCCTCCACGTCTACCCCCAATCAACTTTCTCGCCGCTCCGTATTCTTCGCCACACCACAACGAGTACTAGTGCTCCGTCCATGCCAGTAGCCTAGCAGTAGTACTCCAGCAGTCGAGCTAAAGCTCTCACTGCACCTCAGCTTGCTCGTGAGCCGCCATGGGAGTTCCGTCCTTCTACCGCTGGCTCGTGGAGAAGTTCCCCAACATCGTCACCCCCGCTGTCGAGGAAGAAGAGGAAGACGGCGAACGCCGGCCCGTCGGCCCTGATGCCGTGTGCTACGACAACCTCTACCTCGACATGAACGGCATCATCCACCCCTGCTTCCACCCCGAGGACCAGACGGTAACTGATCTATAGGCCGATCCACACGTCGTCAACGGATACATGCAATCTCGCGAGTTCTTAATCAATCGAGCTGGTTTCTCATATCTCACTCACCTGCGTTTTGTGTACGCACGCAGGGGTGCCTTCCTCCGGCGACGTTCGACGAGGTGTTCCGGTCCATGTTCGAGTACATAGATGGCCTTATCCGCATCGCTAGGCCCCGGCGGCTCCTCTACCTGGCCGTAGGTTCGTCCACGGTCCATGGCTTCTTCCTCCTCCTCCTCCTCCTCCTCCTCCTCCTCCTCCTCAGGAGCAGCTTCGTCTCCAATCCTTTATTTACTTGATGAAACATCCATGCATATGCAGACGGCGTCGCCCCTCGCGCCAAGATGAACCAGCAGCGAGCCCGGCGCTTCAAATCCGCCAAGGCCGCCAAAGAGGCTGTACGTGAAAAAGCTTCTTCCGTCTCCATTCCCTGCAATCCTGTTAAAGCTTCTTGAAGATCTTGCTTTGTTTTTCTTCCAGGAGATTGAGGAGAATCTGCTGAGGGAGAGGTTCAGGGCTCAGGGGAAGGATGTGCTGCCACAGGACGAGGCTCTGCGCGAGGTCTCGGATCCCAACATCATCACGCCAGGGACCGAGTTCATGGAGAAGCTGTCGCTGGCCCTGGAGAACTACGTCCGTGCACGGTTGAACAGCCACCCCCGGTGGAAAGACATCAAGGTTGGTTTCTGCTCATGTACTTGGGGGGAATCGATTATAACCCGCCGAGCTCACGTGCCTTTGATCATAAGCCCCCTTGTTCGCGTGTCTCGCTCACCAGCCCCCCACTTCGATTAATTGTTGTGGATAGCCCCCTTTAACATGGTTAACATAGTTGTCAACATTTAATCAGTAAATTAATTCCGTTCCATGATTCGGAACAGCCGGAACCCAGCAAAATTCGTGAAAAATAGGAAAAGGTATAGCTTGCAGCCTGCAGATGAGGGGAAGAATCGACGACCGCGGCCAGGTCCGGCGGACGGGAGGGAGTTGGGGGAGGGCGCGGCCAAGGAGACGGAGGCGAGGGCCGCGGCTCCGGTGGTGGAGCGGCCAGAAAACATGGAGGCGAGGGCCGCGGCTCCGGCGGCAGAGCGGGCGGGGGCGACGGAGGCACGGCCAGGGGATGTGAAGAAATGGAGGCGGCGGACGGGGGAGGGGAAGGAGGGCGGGGTCAGCGACGGCCAGTTGCGAGGGACGGGGCGCAGCGGCGGCCAGATCGCGAGCGAACAGAGGAGGAAGAAAGCGAACCGGTCAGGCCATCTGTATCATGAACTGAATGAGGAGGGGCAAAGTAGTCAATTCGGATAAGCATTAGGCTTAAGATATTTGATTATTGGCTTAATACAGAGATAATAATGTCAAAGGGGGATATAAGGGATAGTTAGACGAACTCGGGGGCATAGAAGTGAGGCAGATAAATAAAGGGGGTTAAGATCAAAGGAGCACGAACGGAGGGGGTTATTATCAATTCCCCCCATGTACTTGCAGTTGCAGCAAGAGTGACCCATCACTCATGTGTTCATACTGTATACATGGACTGTTCAATCTAAACATGCCTGTTTTTTAAGGTGATACTCTCTGATGCAAATGTTCCCGGAGAAGGGGAGCACAAGATCATGTCGTACATCCGTGCACAGCGGAGCATGGAAGGCTATGATCCGAACACACGCCATTGTCTCTATGGGCTGGTATACATGTTCCTTTAACCGTCTGAATAACTTAACCGTGTCAACGTTTGAAGCTACATACATCGTGGCTAACTCTGAAAAATTATGCAGGATGCCGATTTGATAATGCTCGCTTTGGCATCTCACGAGATTCATTTCTCTATTTTGAGAGAGGTATGTTTATCCCTCCCTAGTGATTAACCTGCGACATCATATGCAGTATCTAAGTTATATGTCAAAGTAAAGTTAGCATTTTGCAGTTCTTTTCCGAGGAGGATAGCATTTGGCAGTTGCATTTGAGCTTATGTTATTTATTTTTTGCGAATGAGACTTTTCTTCTGTTAACTTGAACAGGATGTGATACGCCAACATCATCATCCAGAAGTTTGTGTCACTGTTACTGAAACAAGTTTCACAGCCCAAGAGTTACCAAAAGTTAAGTGCAGAGGCTGGTTCCCTAGGATTACACAGGCAAGACCTGAGGGCAAGGTTCCCAAGAAACCTTACCAGGTTTGTCCCCTGCGATAATATTACTGGAGATTATCCATCTAAGTTCTAACTATGCGAATAATGCAGTATACCTTGTTGCAGTTCCTCAACATATGGGTTCTGAGAGAGTACTTGGAGTTTGAAATGGCTATACCGGGTTGCAAACAAGATATTGAGAGGCTCATAGATGATTTCATATTTATATGTTTCTTGACAGGGAATGATTTCATTCCGCACATTCCTTCACTAGAGATACATGAAGTATGTATAGCTGTATGGTTTTAGCTGAACTTGGTCATCTGCGTGAATACTATTTTAGTCTCTTATGTATGTTACACTTGACAGTATGCAGTTGATCTTCTCGTCAACGTGTACAAGACAACGTACAAACAAATGGGGGGCTATATTGTCGACACAGACAAAGTATCTTGAGAATTTTAACCCCTTATTTGTCATTGATGATTATCAACTGTGTTCGTTCAATGTTGTTTAATTGCTACTACTGAAAACAGATCAAAGATAAGCATGCCGCTTGTCTGAAGGTCTCAAGGTTAGAGAAGTTCTTCAATGAATTATCGTTGCATGAAGAGAAAATATTTCTCAAAAGATATGAACTACGGGAGGTATCTTATCATCCTTGGCAATAGTTTGCATGCACTCCCAGTTAGCATTTGTTGATGTGTCTGTTATTGTGTTACTTGCAGAAGTTACTTCGCAAGATACAGCGTGAAGCTGCAGAAGATCAATGGAATGAAACAAACTATGACATTGTGGTAAATGATTTGTTATAGTAAAATAAAATGTACATGCGTACAGATATCATAGGTTCTTCTGTGCAGGAAGGAAGCTCTAGCCTTGACTTGATGGACAAATCGGTTTCGAAACAAGAAAGCATCTCTACCTCCAACGATGATAAATTTGATGTACTGGTGTCTTGTTTATTTCTGCTACATGTATATGTTCTGTGAATCTGACTGTGTGCCAAACTGCCTATCTGTCAGGTTAATGAGAATACCTTGGAGCTAAGGAGAAATTTGAAGGACAATCTTCGTAGTAAGCAAGACATTTTCAAAAGTGGATCCTCTAAACATGACCGGGTTAGTGTCGCTTATTGTGATAAATATTTCTTCTGTGTGCAAATATTGACATACTCTACTACAGATAAGACTGGGCCTACCAGGATGGAAGTCCCGGTTCTACAGAGAGAAGTTTGGTTCAGAAACCTCTCATGAAGTTGGGAGGCTTCAGACGGAAATGGTTCTGATTTTCCTTGTTTCTTGGTGCAAATGATGTCTCATCCTCATGAGGCTTGGCAGGGTTATAGCATTTTAGACTTATTAATATGATTTTCATTGCTGCTGCTTCAGGCTCAGAGTTATTTAGAAGGATTATGTTGGGTGCTCCGATACTACTTTTCTGATGTACCATCATGGAGTTGGTAAGACGAAAACAAATATTTTTGTCTGTATTTTATACTGTAATTCATTTTTTTCAATTATTATCGTGACATTGGTATCAAAAGCAACTCAATTTCATCATATTTCCATGCTGGTGACGTATGAAATTTCCAATGGATAGATAAACATTTGATGTTACAATGTTATTATGCAGGTACTATCCATTTTATTATGCTCCTTTTGTATCGGATCTGAAACGCCTATCTCAGTTCAAGATATCTTTCACTTTGGACAAACCACTAAGACCATTTGATCAGCTAATGGCAGTCTTGCCACCTGAAAGGCATGTTTTGTCATGCACATTAATTATTTTCATTTCTTGAGAAGTAATCGCTTTTTTTTGCAGCTCACGTGCCCTTCCAAAATGCTACAGCGAATTAATGGGCTGCGAAGAGTCCACAATACAAATGTTCTACCCATCAGGTATATCTGTATCATGGACTATTCGATATCATCAGATTATTGGTATACTAAAGCATTGATTTTGCTTGTTGCCAGAGCTGGAGATTGATACACATGGAAAACGTTTCTTGTGGCAAGTAAGCTATCCGTTATATGCACTAAATGAACTGATAATTTCAACCTAATTGATCACGTGAGTTTTAGTGACTATATCTAAACAGAACCAATGGATAAATTATTTCAGGGTGTTGCAAAGTTGCCATTTATAGATGTGAAGCTGCTGCTTTCAGCAACTAAGACAGTAGAGAAAGATCTTGCGGTAAAACAAATTACTGCCATCTCTACTAATGTTACACTAAATTAAAACCACTATTACAAAACTCTTATGTCACATGCTTAAGGTATTTTACCTTGTTTGCACATCAGATTCATGAAATGAAACGGAATACTATCCGTAAAGAGAAGATCTTCCTAAGGAACTCAAATGCTCTTGCAAATAATGCAGCATTTACGGAATTGTCCGAGTGCACACCGAAAAAGCTTCCGATATCCACTAGGTACTGGAAGTCTGAACAAATGTAAACATGATGTGCATGTGCTAAACTTTATATTCTGTTGAGAGTCCCAGAGCAATGCATCAGTAATCCTGAACTTTTCAATTGTTTCTCCGTAACAGTGAAATCTCGGGATGGTTATCTCCAGATGAGGATGCTCCAGGATATGACGTCTTCCGCTCGCCCGTAAAAGATCTGCCAGACATCACACACGACCAAACGATGCAAGTTTCTTTTGACCTATAAGGCTCATGCATTGGGGGTCACTTGGGCTATCTCCATGCTGACTTAACATCCTCTTTTGGTATTCAGATCAGTCATGTTCTTCAACCCCGAGGCAGCGAAGCCAATCTCAAGACTGCTCGACAATGTCAGAGTCCCCGACAAGGTAGATTGGTACAGTTTGGTGTATAATTTCTTTGATCCATTTGGGCTTCATTTGATCTCTGAACGTTTACGCGTCCTTGCAGACGGTCACTGAATCCGACATCCGGGAGAGACCGATGTGGCACACGTACCCGGGCCCAAGGCCGCCCATGGTCACCTGCAGGCCACAGACACTGTGGAAGGTGAGCTCGCCGGCGATGCAGCCGAGGGAAGAGGTCAGGAACGCGGGAACAGGATGGATGGGGCGTGGGAGAGGAGGCGCCGCCGTCGTAGAGACGCCGCAGATCGGCAGAAGCAGCTACGGGCGGGGGAGGGGGAACGCCGCCGGTGCCGCAGAGACTGTGCAGCCGAGGAGCGGCAGCTACGGGAGAGGTTTGGAGGGCGGCCGGTTCAACGGCAACGGAGGCGCGTACAGCTTCCGACCGGGAGGCGCTTGGGCAGGAGGGGGCAGCGCGGTGCAGAGGCAGCAGACGGCGTGGCGGCCGGTGGGGGCGTGGGCGAGAGGAGGCGGCCGTGGCGGTGGTGGGAACGGGCAGCCCCGTGCCTGGTAGAACTGATGGGCCGGCTCGTTGGTCTTGCCATATTTTGCAGAAACATCAGCGTTCGATGTCGATGAAGATGTAGTAGTACAATTATTTTGTGCCGGACTAATAGGTATCAGCGTTCTATGTTAGACTACGTCTGCCTCTGTCCCAAAATAGGATGCCTATAATCTTTGTTCAAAGTCTAACTTTGAAATTTTGAAATTTCCGAGAAGACCGTCCCTCGCGTCGCTCCCACGCGGGCGACCCGAGGGAACCCTAGCCCGCCGCCGCCTAGAGCTCCTCTCCGGCCTCCCTCCCCGCCGCCGCTGCCGCCAGCCTCTCTGCGGTGGCGGCGGCCCCAACCTCCACAAATGGGGCGTGGGAGGTCTGCGGTGAACGCGTGCGGGCTCGGGCTTGCGCAGGGCGGCGGCGCGTCTGGCGGCGCCGGCGTGCGTCGTCGGATGGAGCTGGCGGAGGACGGCTGTGCGTGGCGGCGGGATTGGGGTGGCGACGCGGCTGCGAGGTGGGGGCGTTGGCGCCCGCCTGCGCTAGGTCTGGGTCGGGGCGGGCCCGATCTGGGCAGTTCCGGGCTCCAGGCAGATGCGGGTCAACTCGTCCGCGGCCTGCCGGCGCCGCCCCGTCCTGGCGGGGGTTGTCCTGCCCGAGGTGGGCGACGTCTGCGCTGTACAAGTTGGGTCCCCGGGCGGCGACCCGTGGTGGTTGGCGGCGGCGGCCGGCGTGGCTGCTGGGGCGGCGCGACGGCCGGAGTTTGGAGGTGGTTCTGCTGCTCTTCGAGTGGTGCTTCTGCCGGCGAGGTGCTTGGAGAGGCCGTCCGTCCCCGTCCTGGTTGCCCCCGCATGGTGCGGTGCTCCCGGTGGTGGTCGACGAGTTTCTCTGCCTCCAACTCTGGTGGTATGAAAGGTTTGCTTCCCGGACCCTGCTAGGCGCTCTCCTCCGTCCGGCTCCCAGGGTTTGAGGTTTGTTCTCGACAGCTCCGTGCGTTGGACTTGAGGATGGTGGTGTGGTGTTTGGAAACGGGGGAAACCCTTGGCCGGTGGCCATGACATCGTCGACGCTCCGGCGCCGAAACCCTCCTCGGAGGCCTTGTTGAGGTTCCTTCCCCATCACCCGCCCTCCTGTTTGGGTGAAAACCCGGTTCTCCTTTTTGGGCAGCGGCGGCGTTCCGACGTCGTTCCCTCCATGGAGGCGCTGACCGAGGACGACAGGGGTGGTTCGCGAGCGGTCTCATGGCTCGAGTAAGCAGGTGTCAGTGCTGTGTTTGGTGGTGGTGATGCGGCCATCTTGGGGCCGACGGTTTGTGTTTCTCTCCTCGGCAGGTCTTCACGTGGTCTCGGTCACCTGGATGTGCTTGCCCAAGAATCTCCTTTGGTTGCTGTCGCGGTGTGGAAGTTTCATGCTTCTGGTTGCGTCTCGGCTCTTCTTTGCATAATGACGACACAATGTGTGTCTCCCCCACCTGCTGCTTCTCGACCTTCGTGGCGGAGCTCCCCATCTAGGTTTGTGCTAGGTGCTAGGCTTGACACTCGCCGGTGATGATGGTGGTGCCCCCCAGTTGTGCCGTGGGGCTCGAGTCGCACGCCGGTGCGTGTGTGGGGCTGTTTGTAGACTCTAGGCATTGGTGATCCCTCGACTGCGCCCCCACCTCTTGTGTCTTTTGGCGGCTCTTGCTATTCCTTTTTCTAGTGGTCTTTTTTTTTTCTTGTATTTTCTTTGTTCTCTCCTCTGTATCCCCTATAAAACTGCTATTCTGTTGTAAGAACATGGCCCGCCAGGCTACTTTCGGAAATATAACAACCGGTGGGGAGCAATCCCCCCGTTATTCTCGAAAAAAAAAATTGGTTAACTCTTTTGACAAAAATATCAACATCTACAAAATCGTAATACTATCCGTGCTTGTGACCGTGGTATTTTCTGCCCATGGTATTTCCGTGGGCAGGTATCGTATAACTTGTGCTACCTATGAATATGCATGTAAAATAAACAGTATTTTTTTATCAAAGGATAATCTTAACTGGAATGAGGAAACACTTTGGTGTTTTTTTTTTTTGCAAAACACACTGCAACGTAAATGTTCACATACACGCTCATAAACGTATGCACACATACTCTACACCACACCTATAAGCACCTTCAAAAGACTGAATTGCGGATTCAAAAAGCGCCTTCAAAAGACTTGAGTTGCGGACACAACAGATGATGTTGTTAACGGAAACGTCGTCTCTCGCTAAAAAATATTCGATCTAGATGAGAAACACCAATGTCAAACCTAAGATTTAAACTTAAAATCTGTTTAGCTAAAGATATAAACATCCTCCTAACATCCTTCTTCACAATGATATTTTTTCCAATTCTGTCTACCTTAGATTCGAAGAGAAGTGGGGAGAATTGATTCATGTGTCACGAAATTGTATAGTTGGTTGGTCCGGTGCTCAAAACCTGAAAAGTGTGTGAGCTCGTTGACGATGCTCTATAAAATAAAGCAGGCACCGGTCTCACAGTGTATTGGTGCCCAAAAGCAAATTGTGGGACCTACAAAAGAATAGAAACCTTGACCAAATCATGCTCCGACAGTTAAAAGTTTAGTAAAATAATGATATTTTATTGGCTCATGAGTTGGGGCATCGGAGCAACTACATGCTTCGGTTTCCTCAAAAATCTTATGGCACCGACTGGGTAATAGAAGGCACCGGTGCGAGATCCCTAGAATGTGGTTTTTGCACCGATGTCTGACAACGCCGTGGAGGGTCTTATTAGAAATCAGAAAGGATAGAGTGGTTCAGCCCACATGTCTTATACTATCTTCGTTTCTAAAGGCAGATAATCCTTTTATTTTTAACTTCCGTTTTTAAATGTAAGAGGTTAGGTGTTTCACATGGTGTTCAAATGCTTAAATGTAAAATTTTAGGTGTTTTACATGTTATTTAAGTGCTTAAATGTAAGATGTTAGGTGTTTTACGTGTTGTTTAAATGTATATTTAAAGGAATAAACATTAAAACCTTTTTTTTATATTTAGAAAAAGGAGGGAGGAGTAGATTGAGGAAAAGATGGAGTAGTAGGTTGGCTCTTGGGGATAGAGTGGTTTGGCCCACTTGGGGATGAACGCACAAAATTAAATCTGTAATCCTGACCAAAAAAAAAGAACACAATGAAAAAAGATCAACATAATTTTTTTTGTTATCTATGCAAAAAATCTTTCTTTTGGTTTTGTAATAAGATTGTAAATATAAATATATTTCGTGAAAATATTAGAATGACTAAACATGGTGCCGCCAGATTTGCCATGGCCACCGTAGTAGTTGCAAAAAAAAGCTAATTACAACGAAAAACTATATATTTGTAGCAATAAAAAGTGGTTAAGAAACATCTTTTGTTGATTCAGATTTTTTTTCATCAGGAATCACCAACCATTTCAATAAAAAATCACAAACAATTAAAACAAATCACGTGTTTGCGACATTTAAAAAATTAAGTAAAACATCATTGAATAGGATGCCTATTCAATGTGACGGACTAATAGGCATCACTGTTGTATGTTATACTCCTTATGTCCCAAAATAGGATGCCTATAATTTTTGTTCAAAGTCAAACTTTAAATTTTGACTAAATCTTTTGACAAAAATATCAACATCTACATAAAACCACAATACTATCCGTGAACACTTGTGCCCGTGGTATTTTCTCTCCATGTATTTTCGGCGGCATGTACCGTATAACTTGTGCTATCTATGAATATGCATGTAGAGAAAACAATATTTTTTTAATCAAAGGATGATCTTTTTTATATTTAATCAAAGGATGATCTTAACTGGAAGGAGGGAACACTTTGGTATGTTTTCTACTTTTGTTATTTTGTACTGCAGCCACGGGATACCTTAGATTCGAAGAGCCGGTTCAGTATAGCGGGGAGAATCGATTCATGTGTCAGTAAACGTATCGATGGTTTGTTCGCTTATTATAAATCAACATTCAAATAATAGTGATTCGGCCCACATGTCATATACTTCCTCTGTTTTTGAAGTCAAATAATCCTTCCATTTTTAAATGTAAAGTGTTTAGATGTTTCACATGTTATTTAGATGCATATTAAAATAAATGAAGATAAAAACCTCTTATTAGGAACGGAGGGAGCAGCGGATCGAGGAACGAGGGGAGAAGTAGGTGGACATGGATCTCATAACGTAGCCATTTCTACTTTTATTTCCCTTATATATGAGACCCATCGCTGCATGGGGCCGACATGTCAGCAGCGGAAAGTCAGAGCATGTCAGGATTTTCAAAGTCAGAGCACTGGTGTATCCACCTTATACCAGCCGGGTGCACAAAACACAGGGAAGAAAAAAATTCTTTATAAACTAGCAATTTGTCATCACATATGCACCCAAAAAATGTTTTAAATGTGTTGTGACACCATATGTACCTTGTTTTCAATTGTTCTAGCTCCACCCCGGAGTCAGAGGATCCATGTCCGGGGTAGGTTAACTCTTATAAATCAGCTTGCAAAAAGGATAGAGTGGTTCGGCCCGGTTGGGAATGAACGCACAAAATCCAATCTGTAATCATGGCCAAAATAATAAGAACACAAATGAAGAAGATCCACGTTTTTTTTGTTATCTATGCAAAAATTATTCTTTTGATTTTGTAAGATCATAAATATAAATATATTTCATGAAAATATTAGAACGGCTAAACATGGCGCCAACAGATTTGCCATGGCACCATGGTAGTTGCAACAAAAAGCATAATCATTTTAACAAAATAAAAAACAATTACAACGAAAAACCATATATTTGCAGCAATAAAAAGCGGTTAAGCAAGAATTTTGTTGATGCATATTTTTTGCATCAGAAATCACCAACTATTTCAACAAATCACAAACGATTAAAATTCACGTGTTTGAGACATTTCAAAAGGTAAGTAAAACATCATTGAAGAAAGGCCAAGAAAACACACAAACTTCTAGAAAATGCCGAGAAAATATTCCAACATCTGGCATGTGATTTCGCAACACAATTCATTCTAGTTTGATACAATTTCGAAGCACATATAGAATATTGATAAATCATACGAAAACACAACTTTAACAAATGCACATAACGTTTTGCAATAACTTGCATCTGCTTTCACAATGAAGCTCATGCGACTTCGTTATACATTTTTTCAGACGCCAATTCCACGCAGCTTGAGTTCATGTTGGTTCCCTTGCATTTGGTTCCTTAAATCTTTGGGTTTTCTTCGGATTTATTTGACCGAGCAATTCTAAAAATTCGCAATAGTTGTCTGCCAGTATAGTTGAGAGGTGTTCACATATCATTCTGCAGTCTCAGTTTTGTAAGTATTTTTTCAGAAGAAAATAAGAAGACACGGCTATCATAAACTGTTTATTTCTGATGCAAGCACAGCTGCATAATATACATTTGTTGGCTAAAGGAAGAGTACTGAACACAACAGTTTATTTGCAGATCTTGATTTTTTTATTTCCAAACATGTTTTTGAAACTTAATTTTCCTGGGTGAGTTTTTTCTGGATCTTTGTATTTTACTTTTGGTTGCGCTGCTGCAATATGGTACGAGTTATTTATTGTACAACTACGAATGAATGTACCTATTCATGCTTGTGTGATAAGTGGAAATTTGCATGCATATCTAATTCAGATGTTGTATTTGCTCGTTTTCAGGTAAATGTCGACTTTTGTCTACAGGCATTTACTTACAGTACGCTTATTTTGTTTTCAGTTCTGACTTATTTTGTTTATTTCTACAGAGGGGTGTCTATGGAGTTTGGGAACAATATCTTTGGCTGGAGAACACTGGTACTGCACCAAAAAGGGACTATCCAGTCAATATGGTATGCAGTGTGTAGTTATCTTGCTAGGAAGTGAATTGTCATACTGCTATACTATGTTGTCTTTGTATCCAAGATATCCTTGCTATAGAAGGATTTTCTGTACGACCCAGCATTTTTGTTTAACATGGTCTTAAAAATCTTAGTTATCACTCATGCTTGGTATAGATAGGTTATATCCCTTTTGTGCATTCTTGGTACCAACGCTTTCTTATAATTTCAGCATTTTGTGCGAGCCGTGCACAAAATACTGTAAACATTCTTTGATTCTGCCTAATGTTCGGATTGCATAGTTTATTAGGACATGTATCTTACTATAACTTTTGTGGTTTTAAACATTTTGTGCAAGCCCTGTAGAACCATCACACACATGATAAGCCGGTGAGTTTACAATTAAGATGTCGTACTACTTTGCTGGTACCACGATGAAAGCATTGATCTGAGAGTGGAAAAGGACAGTTAGTGAACGGCGAATAGACTTGAAATGGGGAAAATAGCAAGATGTTTGTTCATTTGAGGGCCATGGCAAATCTTTGCTCTCGATGCATGACCATGATGATTTTTCAATGTTTATCATTTTTGCGGGGAATGAACGTGAAGGCATATTTTGTTTCCTTATGCTACAGGTTCCTCTCGGTCCATGCCCATGACGATTTTTCAAGGTTTACCGTCATGTCAGACATTGATGTTGCTTCATTTTGAAAGCACTGTTGAGTATAGATTTGCAATTTGATATTGTTCTAAGCCCGTGACAACGGAGAGTCCGTATCAAATTTGTTCTTGGTTTCATTTCTTAAATTAGAAACATGAGCAATGATTATTACTGCATCAAATCTCAAGTTCCATGAGATACATTTCGGTCACAAGTTTAGATATTTGCACTCTTGCCAAAATTTACTATGCAAGACCAATGCATTTCCTTGGAGAAGTTGTACTAGAAAATTATCTGCCTCACTCTTTTTATTCTTCTATCAATACCTAACATTCTCGCATCCAAATAGATGGGCGCAGCAACACGCGCCATCAATGATATTCGCTCCATGTAGTGCTGCTCTTTAATTAATCGAAACAAAGATAACGACAGGAAACCAAACCATCGTGGAACCGAAAGCGAATTGGCAGAGGAAAAAGCAAGTGCCACTTGCTGGGCCAAAGAAACGACTGCCACTGTCGGTCTTCTTTGTTAGTGTTCCTCCTTTAGTTACTACTGCCAAATCAGTCCTCTTTCTTCTCTCTATCCATGCCGAGATTCTAATAGCTCCAGTAGTATCTGCCATGGGAATACCTTCTTTCTTCAGTTGGCTCGTGTGCAAGTACCCAAACATCGTCTCCCCGGCCTACGACAACGATGACGACGAAGAAGAAGCAGAAGGTGATGGCACTGTAAAAAAAGAAGATGATGGCGCTGACAAGGAGGACAAACAGGATGACAAAGAAGAAGAAGATGACGATGAATCATCGGAGGTTGGTTGCACCGAGGAGCGCATCATCTTCGACAACCTCTACCTTGACATGAATGATATAATCCATACTTGCTCCAGCCCGAAAAACAGAAGGGTAACTAATACGCATCTCCTCCAATGGCAATCTACTTAATTATTCAGTCTTGAGCTTGGCCTTTGACCTGCATCTCTGCAGTTTTTGTGGCACATGAGTGATTACGTAGATGAATTGTTCCGGATTGTCAGGCCGAGGAGGCTCCTTTACTTGGCAGTTGGTACGTACGTACATGGATCTTCTTCTCAATATGGCAGCTTCCTCTTCCCATATATGTGTCTGCTTTTAAATAGTATTACAGTTTTGCTAAAATTGCCAGTTGCCTGAAAACTTTGCAACTTAATACTGCATGCTACTTTACTTAGCATAAAACTACAACACTAGTAGTGTGCAATATCAGCAACACAGAAGCTGAGTAGAGCACAGCTCTTAAAGGCCACATCGTCCTCTTCTTTTCTTTCCTTTTATTTTCTTTTCGCGAAGATGCTGTTAAGGCCTCTTCACGTCTGTAGAAGTTGTAAGAATATTGTAATTAACAAAGTAACAAGGTATAGGATCATCTACTTTCCCCTTAAAAAATGTTATATGTAGGTTATATATGAAGCAAGACAAGGACGAGAATGATTGGATTACTGGATATTGATTATAATTCTAGGCAAATTGTGAATAAACAATCCCTTCAGATCTTAATTATCTGGTTTGGATCAAACCGCAGATGGCGTTGCCCCTCTCGCCAAAATGAACAAGCTGCGACAGGGGTACTTCAAATCCACCAAAGATGATACAGATTCGGTGAACTCTTAAGTCTATTTTATTTTCATTTTCCTGCATCTATGGCACGATAAATTTCATAATTGACGAAAATCGCATTGATCATGTCTGCGTTCTTGGATCTAACTGCCAGGAGGTTGAAGCGAAGCTCTTGACAGAGGTATTCAAAGCTCAAGGGAAGGAGGTGCAACCGCGAGAGACATATCGGTTTGCAGATCCTACTGTCATCATGCCAGGCACAAAATTCATCGAGACAATATCAGGAGCGTTGGAGTACTACGTCCGCTGTCGGATCAGTACTGATCCCTGGTGGAAAGACATCAAGGTTTGGCGTTGTTTGTCGGTATTTTCCCCTCCACTTTCACCCCTCAACACTGAAACATAAAAACACACTCTTAGTTGTTAACAGCGTCTAGATCATCCCTTACCCCAGTCAAAGCCAATTTAGTCCATGTGAAGGTGTGGTGAGCAAGCACTGAAGCTCATGAGCAGAATAAGGAAAGGAGGAGGATCTGGATGGCGCTTCTATGAAGAAGCGTGACAGTGGATTAGTGCAGGCAAGGGAGGTTTGAATGGTGTGATGTTTCATCTTTGGCGTAGTGAGAAAGATTAAGAATTCTATCTAGCTCAAGCATTTCATCTGGTTTCGATGGAGGCACTGCAGTGCATTTAACAAGCGGGTGTTTATTAATAGCCTGCATTTAGCACGGCATGGGAGGCACGACCGTACCAGCACTAAAGCACTAGTTTCATCATAGCACATTTTATGGTAGTGAGGTTGCCGATTGTCTAAACATTTGGTCATTGCTTGACGAGTTCATAATATGTCTGTTTCTGAAGGTAATATTGTCTGATGCAAATGTTCCTGGAGAAGGGGAGGACAAGATCATGTCTTTCCTTCGTGCACAACGGAGCATGGAAAGCTATGATCCGAACACTCGTCATTGTATATATGGGCATGTATGAACTTTAACTGCACAATGCACTTGACTGTTATCTCAGTATTCGAAGTTTTCCACAGCATCTAACTATATATATGCGATGTTCACTCATGTCCACTTATGTACTTAACTCTGATGAATTATTGCAGGACGCAGATCTGATAATGCTCGCTTTGGCGTCTCATGAAGTTAATATTTCAATCTTGCGAAAGGTCTGTTACTCCCTACTCAATGCTACTTCAGGTTTCAGCAAGATTTATAACATGCTTAACTCTGTGATATCAGATACAGAAACCACATTCAACAGAATCAAGTCCGAAGGCCAAGCAACCCAACGAACAGCATCAGGTTTTTTTCCCTTGAGCATTACCATGGGAGGGTTCTCATTGTAACTATGCAGATAAACGACATTTACCTTGCTGCAGTTCCTAAACGTATGGGTTCTGAGAGAGTACCTGGAGCTTGAAATGGCGGTACCAGGTTGGAAACACGACACTGGGAGGCTAATAGACGAGTTCATCTTCATTTGTTTGTTGACAGGAAACAATTTCATTCCACGGATTCCCTCACTCGAGATACATGAAGTATGTATAGCTGATTTTATTAAATACTAATAATCCCAAAGCTTGTTCATTGCTGTGATTGTTTTTCTTATTCATGTGACAGTTCGCAGTTGATCTCCTCATTCAAGTGTACAAAATAACCTTTAACGAAATGGGAGGTTATATTGTCAACACAGAAAAAGTACCTAACGGATGTCTTATTTCATCAATGGCTGTGCCTATTGAGTTGTACCTTCATGTAATTGTGTTGCTAATGTAAACAGATCAAAGATAAACATGCTGCCTACCTCGATGTCTCAAGGTTGGAAAAATTCTTTCAGGCACTGTCCTTGAGTGAAGAGAAAATTTTCCTCAAAAGATTTGAACTGCGACAGGTATGTTAACATCCTCGTTAACAGTGTGCGCTTGTACCAATTACCACTTCTCCATTCCGGTTGCTTGCAGAAGCTGCTGTGCAGGATACAACGTCAAGCTGCAGAAAATGAATGGAAGGAAACAAAATCTGACAATGCGGTAGGATTAATTATAGTTAAAAAATATAGATTATATGTGGCAGTCTTATGGTTCCTCTACCCAGGAAGAAAGCCCTGGTTGCTTAGACCTAGCTTCGAAGATGGTTTTGACACAAGGCAGTTCTTCTACTTGCAGCTCTGATATATCTGATGTATGTATTTTATTTTATTATTTCTTCTACAAATCAAGGATGCTTGAAATTAGCTCCTGAGTGATTCCCTATATAGATTTGTTTTGTTCTCTGAGAGTATGTTTGCAGATTGATCTGAATACGGAAGAGCTCTGGACAAATGTGAATGATATTCTAAAAAATAAGGACGATCTTTTTAAAAATGGAGCCTATAGTCATGATACGGTTAGTGACGCATACTTATATAACTATTGGTCTTCCTCGTGCAATTTCTCACTTCTACTGCAGATAAGACTGGGCTCACCAGGATGGAAATCACGATTCTACAGAGAGAAGTTCGGCGCTGAAACTTCTAACGAAGTCAGAAGGCTTCAAACTGAAATGGTTGTGAATTTAATTATTTCTTCATGCAAATGGAGTGTCATGAGGCCTGCAATGGGGCATACTTCAATATGATGTCCTTGTTTTCACAAAAATTCCCGTTTACTTATATTTTGCTGCGGGTGAACCCTTTTCTTATGGAATTTAGGTTCAGAAGTATTTAGAAGGATTATGTTGGGTACTTCAATGCTATTTCGTCGAAGTACCGTCATGGAATTGGTAATACTGATAAACCGATACAAATTACATGTCTTTTGTCTCTGTATTTCCTTACAACTGTAATTTCATGGTTCTATTTTTTTATAACGTCATTTGACTAAAAACTACTAGAGTTCATAATATTCTGATAAGAGTGATAATGGGTAGATCAATAGATATGTGCAAGACAAATGCTTTCATTATCTGTCTTATGGTGCACTTTTCGTGTTCTCGCAGGTACTACCCGTTTAATTATGCTCCTTTCGCATCTGATCTCAAACTTCTGAATCAATTCAAGATATCTTTCACCATGGGAAAACCACTAAAACCATTTGATCAGCTAATGGCAGCTTTACCACCGGAAATGCATGTCCTGTCATGTACACTTCCAAAATGTTATAGCAAATTAATAGGCTGCGCAGAGTCTACAATACAGTTGTACTATCCATCAGGTATATAAATAAATAAATAATACATTAAGTATACATGTTATTCTTGAATTTACGTCATCAGATTATTGATCAACTTATGTAAATGAAATTATTTTTTGACCAGAGCTGGAAATCGATACAGATGGGAAACGTTTCTTGTCACAAGTAAGCTGCTCTTGTGCACAAGGACAAACTTAATCAACAGATAATTTCAACCTAAACTGATCAAGTGTCGATGCGCTTAATATGGCTAAGCTACACCTTTTGGGTGCTAGCTTGAAGCAGAAAGGAATATGATGCTAATTTTCAATGAGAGATTGTGGTAATTTTCAGTGATTAAATTATTTCAGGGTATTGCGAAGTTACCATTCATAGATGCGAAATTGCTGCTTTCAGCCACCAAAACGGTTGAGAAAGATCTGACGGTAAAACAAATGCTCACCGTCCATACTAATGTTAAAAAACTTATATAGATCATACGTCACAAGATAGTAATGACGGTGGTTTACCTTGTTTACACCCTAGATGGATGAGATGGATCGTAATAATATTCGACAAGCGAGGATCTTTCTGAGGAACTCAAACAATCTGGCAAATGATGCAACATTGGTGGCACTGTCCGACTACTCGCAGTCGCAGAAAAAGCTTCTGATCTCCACTGGGTACTTGATCTGAACCAAACTAATTTAAACTTGACGAACACAATCCGGCGTTACAGTTTATTCAGAGCAATGCAGAACTGATGCTGATTTTTCTGATTTCCCCGTGGCAGTGAAATCGGAGGATGGTTATCTCCAGATGTTTATTTTCCAACTAACGGCTTCACCCGGGTACACGTTAGGCCGATTGCAGATGATAAGACGATGCAAGTTCCTTCTAGAGCCTATCATGTTCATGCATGGAGATAGCTGCCAGCTCATGTCGTTTTTTCAATATCATGTTGTGATGTCTCAGATCAGCAGTGTTTTCCAACCCTGAGGCAGTGAAGCCGGTCTGTAGACTGCTGGATAATGTCGTCGTACCTGACAAGGTTTAAATTGGTACGAAGTGGTACATAATGTCGATTGATTTGCAGCTTCATTCGATCTCTGAATGTTCTGCAGACGATAACTGAATCTGACATTCCGAAGAGGCCGCTGTGGTACACGTACCCAGGCGCAAGGCCGCCGCCGGTCACCCGCAAGCCAGAGACCCTGTGGAAGGCGAGCTCGCCAGCGATGCCGAAGGAAGAGGTCAAGAACGCCGGAACGGGGTGGCTGGGTCGGGGCAGAGCAAGCGCCGCCGCCGCCGCCGTCTCCGTCACCGCCGAGACGCAGCAGATCGGGAGGAGCAGCTCTGGGAGAGGGAGAGGTGACACCGAGACCCTGCCGCAGAGGAGCGGCGGCAGCGGCTACGGGAGGGGTTCCCACGGGATGGTCAACGCGCAGAGCCGAGGAGGCCGCTTCGACGGCGGCGGCGGCGGCGGCGTGTACAGCTCCCCACCTGGAGGAGTTTGGGCAGGAGGCGGCGGCGGCGGCGGCGCGATGCAGAGGGAGCATACGGCGTGGCGGCCGGCGAGGGCGTGGGCGAGAGGAGGCGGTGGCGGTGGCGCGAGCAGGCAGCCCCGTGCTTGGTAGACCTTATATTTTTGTTTTCCTTTGAAAGTGTCGAACTGATGAATCGAAGTTGCCGTATCTGTACCGTAGAAAGCATCAGAGTATGGTCGTGCCTCGGATTAATGAAGCATATTTCAATGGATTATATTTTGAAAACTCAACTTGTATGTATTTTAACGTTCATTCCAATCTCTTTTTTATCCTCGTATGCGTAGGATCGAGACACTTCCTACGTTGTCTCAAGTTCCATTTAAATGATTATTTATGTAATTTGCTAATGTTTTGTGAAATCCAATAAATACTTTTGAATACACAGTTTGATTCCTAGCCATGCCCATGACTTGACGTGGAAAACCTTTTTATTTTTATTTGCACTCGTATTAAGTGTAGAAACTAGAAAATTTAACTTGCAAGTCAAAGAGGCAATACAATTAAGACACATACAATATAAGGTGTTTAGAGAGTTGCTTATAAAAATAAACTTATGTAAGTAGTGGGCCTAACTCACTTGATTTGTGGCAGTAACTCAGCCATCGCAACTCGAAATTTCACATATAAGCATTTTGATTATTTTCTTTGAAACATACACCGCAGTGGCCTCCCAACATTTCTTAATAAAAAACTTTTCTTTAAGCACCAAGTTCTATGTTAGAGATGGTTAATTAAACATCCTTTGTAAATCAACCTGTGGTTGGATGGCTAGTAGGTTGGTTGTACCCTCGGCCCACCAGAGTTCAAACCCCAGGTTTGACGTCCGTGTGTTGCATTTAGCGGAATATTATTTCAGTGGGAGGCGATGTTCCCGTCGACAGCGAGGCGTCCGTGGTGTGACTTCGTCAATCTGAAGACTCGATCTGCCAACTCAGTATTTCGGAGGTGCTCATACGAGTAGAGTGTGCGTGTGTGCATTCATAGGGATGAGTGTGCGCGTATTGTGAGCGTCTGTGTTCATACTGTGTTTCTCAAAAAAATTAAACATCCGTTTTGTATAAATAAGCACCATTGATTAAGAAAAATCTGTTTTCTATATAAGCATCAATGAACCACCTTGCATCATTGGTGAACCTAGGAGTAGACTCGGGCATTTTCTAGATCATGTCAGGCTTTGGAATGGGCCTGAAAAGAACGATGCATAAAAAATCCAGCGCTTTGCCCCTCTGCTTTTTCCCTGATTTTGAGTCACTGGTTTGTAGTTCCCACCAGAAGTAGCCTGTCAATAAGCCAAAGTCAGGCTAGGCAAAGTCAGAGAATTTGGTCCGTAAAAATTCAAGGCTCGAGATTGGTGGCTCAATTTTTAAAAATATCTAGGCCAAAGCCCGAATCAAAGTGATAAAAGGAGGTTTTTGGCCCGGTATATAGGTCGGTTATCCATGTAAACAACCTGATTTGCCAGCGCTCAAACTGGCCCGAGATTACGGATGGCACCCGCCGGGTACGGGGCCGGGTATGGCACCCCCATACCCGCACCCGCCCCCTCTACCCGTCCCCGCCACCCGCCCCCGTACCCGCCAACGGGTACAAAACTCCACCATACCCGCCACCCGGCGGGTTTGCAAGACCCGGCGGGTACCCGCCAAGTCCTCAGCGTCGGAGGCATGGGGAGGACGTGTGCAGGTGGACGCCGAGCGCCCTCTTGCTGGCCTTGCGCGGCACGACGGAAGGCTACCAGGTCGTCATCGCTAGCCAGCTAGTAGGACGAGCTCGAGGAGGGCATGGCAGGGCACATGCCGCGCACGAAGACCTCGAGGTGAGTAGGGCGCATGCCGTGACGGCGAGCTCGAGGAGGTAGGAGACAGGGGAGGAAGGAGATGCACCATCGGACGGGGTTGGAGTCGCAGCCAAAGCTCTCCTGGCCCGCCTTGCTCCTGCACTTCTGGTCTTCTGGACTTCAGAAGGAAAAATCCAGGGAAGGAATAGGGAGGGCGAGCAGTAGGAGGGCGGAGGGCCGGAGGGACGGCAGCGCAGCAGCTGGCAGCGGAGCTCGAAGGAGGCGGCGTGTTTGCCTGTGCCGTGGACTCGTGGGGAAGAGGATAAGACTGAGGCACGGACGGCGCGTGCGTGTGTGGCTGAGTGCGTGCCTGCGTGGGCTGGAAATTAGGTTATCACTTCATCTATTCCCAGTGACAAGTGGGGCCGAATGTCGGGCTGGTATCTGTGTACTAATTGACATGTGGGGATTCCCGGGTATGCGGGTTAAAGGTCATGGGTTTAGCACCCCCATACCCGTACCCGTCAGACCCGCTGGGTTTCAATTTCACCCGTTAAGTACACCCGCGGGTATTATTTTTTACCATACCCGCCCCATTTAAAACGGGTACCCGCCGGGTTTGCGGGTAACGGGTACCCATTGCCATCCGTACCCGAGATGCACAACGGGCTTAGGGTGTGTTTGTTTAAGTATTTTTTTTTTGCTGATTTTCACTGAAATAAGCCAACTAAATGGAATAGCTTTGTTGTAGGCTTATCTAAAACCGGTCTAAATTTGTGCAGGCGAGCATAAGCACCAAATCGGAGGTTGCTTTTGCTGACTTCCCGAGCTTTCCAACTTCTGCACAACCCGCACATCAAGCCGTATCCAGTCACAACCAACTCAAACAAACACACGCTTAATTGACTAGGAGTAGGTTCAAGAAAGCGTAATTAATAGTACGATTAACCTCGCTTAAGCGCTAAGCGATGGCAAAACGCTTCGCTTAGGCCATAAGCGACTACTTAAGCGATGGTAAGGTGCGTGTGAGACTCCTGCTCACGGTGTCTTTTGTGTTATAGAGTTGGCCCAATAAGGCCCATTATGAAATCGTAGTTTGTTAACCCGATCTGAGTCATTTGTCTATTCTAATCTGAGCCATCCATCTAGACTCCTCATCTCTTTCTCTCACATTTTACAATTCTACGCACAAATTCACGTCAACAATGATATTATGATATTCTTGTAGGTACAACCCCTTTCCTGCCTCCCAGCCATGTCTTTCCCCGCAGCTGCTTAGCTCCCCTCAATTTCTACTCTGCTCTCAGATGCAAGTCCACCACCAAATTCAGTAAATTTTAGAAACGCTTAAGCACGCTTAAATGTCGCTTAAGCGACGCTTAAACGAACAAAACTCTAAGCCAGAGCAAAACGCTCCGCTTACGCTTTCCGCTTTCTTGAACCTGACTAGGACTGACCCGACCCGACAAGAGAAATATTCGATTTGCCCGTGTCTAGATCTTACTAAAAGTTGTTCCATTGAAATAGTGAAACGGAGTCTGAATCCGTCTCTGTTCTAATTCTACTACCACCCAGACACGAAGAATTCTTCACTTCAAATTCTAGTTCCTAACTTTCAAGTCCAATACCAACATGCCACTCAGTAAAATTTTACAACAAAGGTAGCCACTTTTTTTCAAAAATTCCGCTCAAGGAGGGCATGGTGTTCGGCAATTCATAAAAAAGAAAAAATTGGCCACATATTTTCTTACCATGTTTATGAGAAAAATCAGGCTAAAATAACCCGAGTAAACCCCGTCGGCCATACATACGACCTAGTCATCCAATATGACAACTACACACCTCCGACAATAGGGTCATCGGCCCGACTTACACCATTGACACCAAAACCACACACGAGTCACAACATCGCATGCCGCCCTGAGCCCCGGTTACCTTGACACGTCCGACAAAGCTCGTTTCATCAAATCCGAAGTCGAAACCGGCCAGGTTGACGAACTCGTGGTCCACACGGCACCGGGTGGCTATCCAAGCCATGAAAGGCCATAGTCATGCCCCATAGGATGGTCGCCAAAACATACCTACAACCACTATCCCGGGCCACCATCCAGGCCATGCCTAGCCGTAGCAAGGTGTCGTTACACCGTTTGCTAAAAAACTCCAATGCAACGCCTACAAAAAGTAGCTTACACAACATGTCCGTCCCTGCCTCCCATTCCGATGGAGATTAGGTTTTGAACAGAAACACTTCTCCGTACTTGGCAGCATAAGAAGTATGGTCCACCAACAAACTCAGATTCCTTCTAAGAGTATGTAACGATGGTGGGCACTTTGCTCCCTTGAATTCGAACTAGACATTAGTTCGTCCCTGCACTCTGGGCCACGCTCTTGTTTCTGAACATTTATCCTTGCTTTTGGGGCACGTCTACGTACAAGATCCTTCGTGATTTTAATAAGCACCGCCTTATTAGTTGACTGTAGGTGAAGTGTGATCTACATCCCATAGTTTAAGGCGTGTGAATCGTTCCGACGCTGGGTGTTTATAAAAAAAATCCACGTCATGCCCGGGGCCCAAAAAGGAGAATTCAGGAATGCCTGCCGAGCTTTTTCGAACACAAAATTCGAGTAGTTCAGTGAAGGTCAAGCTTTCTTCCATTACAGGAAACAGTCTATACAACAGGGGGATCAATTTAGTTGTCTGTAACCATCAAAGTATTCATGTGGTTTTTTAATAAAAAGGTACTCCTAAGTCCTAACCAAATATAATTTTGTAAAAAGGAATTGGATTGGTGATAAGAATTGTCCACACTGTGATTCAGCTAAGACGATTAATCATTTATTTATTGAGTGCCCGTTTGCTCAACTTATCTGGCGAGTCGTTTTTTGTACGTATAATATCCCGCCTCCTAGTAATATTTCCTCCTACTAATATTTCCAATATGTTTGAGAGTTGGTTAAATGAGATTGACAAAAAGATTAAAACTATGATTCGTATCGGCGTTTCCGTTATTTTGTTGGTCTATTTGACGTTGTAGAAATGGTCTAGTCTTTAACAAGAAAGAGTGTTCTAATGTTTTACAAATTATTCATTCGACGGTTCATTGGATCAAACTCTGTGCCTTCCTGTTTCCTTCGGACCAGCGGGAGCTCATAGAGTCTGGGTGCACGCGCCTACTTACGGTGGCACTGGATTTTTTTCCCAACCCACGTGACGGCATGTTATTCGACTTCAGTAGTCACTTTTATACGCTTTCTTGGTGGGTTGCGGCTACATCTCTTTACTTTCGTGTGTTTTGAGATGTAATTTGGATGAGCTACTCGAATTATTACTTTATTTAATAAATGGATGTGTGCATCGCTTGATGCAAAGACCGGGATTACCCTTTTCGAAAAAAAGCCATCAAATTGTAGGTGTGGGGTAGTTTGTTTCCGTGAAAAAAAAGATCCAATTTGAACCACGACAACCGGCTCTTTCGGTACAACGGGAAACAAGCTGTGCTGGTAACCAGCCATTTTCACGTCAATAGGTTGTTTTTATTTCTACCGATGGATTCTAGTTTTCTCTCTCCCCACCTAATCAACTTTCCTACGCGGGATAGAACTCGTTCGTGGTAGGGTGTTTCTTATTTATGTGGAATATTTTTCATTGGGAGATGACGTTTCCGTCGACCATGAGATGCTCGTGGTGACTTTCTCAATCTCAAGACCTGATCCGTCGGCTCAGTTTTTCAGAAATGCTCATACGGATAGGTTTTGTGTACTTGCGTTTATAGGGACAACATTGTATAGGGGTGAGTGTATGCGCGTGTATTTGAGTGCCTGTATTTCGCAAAACATAGCACAATTTCACATTCTCATGACCTTTTCTTATGAGTTTAAATTTGTTCTAACAACTCCAGTTTAATCATCTATACACATATACACGCACGCAATAAAAAATGGCTCTGACCCTAAAGGAATCTGGTTCGAATAGTTAGGGGGAACAGTCTTCATAGCTCAGATTGCATTGCACTCAAAATTCAAGGAAATAAACGAAACGTCAAAATGAAGTCTGTGGCGAACTGAAACTGTCCGCCTATTGCTTAAAGAAAATTCAATCTTGGCGATTGAAATAGTCTGAAAATAATATTATCTGCAAAAAAGAAGAGAAATTTCCCTTCTCCCCGTGTTGCCCTCCTCCGGGCGTCACGGGGGAAAACCCTAGCCGCTGCCGGAGGAATCCCGACCACCCCACTCCCGCTTCGCCCCGCCGGAGGGGCCGCCGGCAAAGCCGCATGTGCCCCTGGGATGGTGGCAGCGGGGCATGTGTTCTTCGCTCCGGTCCATGGTGCGGTGCTGGCGCAGCTGTGCGTGCAGGGCGAGGCGGCGGGCTGTGCGTGCGGGCTGGCGGGGCTGGAGGTGTGCGGCTGCGCAGGAGCAGGCGGCGACGCGGTCGTCGTGGTGGTGGTTGGTGGCGCGGGCCGGATGGGACTCGGTCGTCCCTACGCGCTGCGGATGGTGCGACTATTGCGCACTGCTGCGGGTGGCGCACTGCGGTTGGCGCGGGGGCCTGGGCGTCGGGAGGGGGCTGCTGGTTGAAGGAAGGTTGCTCCGTTTCCTCCCGACGGCGATTGTTCCCGGGGATGAGGAAGCCGGGGCGGCGGCCCCGGACCAATGGCTGCTGCAGGGCGTGGCCGGCAGGGCTGCTGTCTTGGCATGAGGTGCCACGGTGGTTGGCATGTGTGAGGAGGTCGGTGGTTGGCGACGGAGGTTTTGCTTCCAGCCGGCCGCTCCTTGAGCTACACGGGCGGGAAGAATTCAGGGCGAAAGCTTCCACAGACTCCGGTCCGTGCCAATGACGGCGGCGCCTTTGGGCATCGTTCCCTTCTTGACCGCGTCGTTGTGGAATCTCGATCCGGTCCGACGCGAGTGGTTTCAAGAATCTCCGGGTGAAAACCTAAGCTCCATCGGGGACAGGCGACGGTGATGGACACGTCAGTACCTTGTTGGAGGCGTCGCCTTGGAGTTTTTTGGCTCTCGTGGTGCAATGGCTTCGCGGTGGATGGGCAGGATGGCTCCATGGTCGGGGGATACGGATCCCGGGGCGGCGGCCCCGGACGGTGGCGGTACGTTGAGGCGGCGGCCTCTGAGTTCCCACAAAGCGATGGTCCTATGGGGCAGGGTTCATGGCCAAGTGCGGGTTGGGTGGCGTCCTGATGTTGTGCGGACAGCAGGTTTGCCGATCCGGCTGGTTCGACTCCGGCCAATGCGGAGTTTCGTTCTGCTTGCTACGCTGGGACGACGGCTCCGGAGCAGGTGTGTTTGGGTGGCTTCCTGGCTCTGTGCGGACAGCAGGCTCGTCGACCCTGACTGGTTCGGGCTTCGGGCAATGCGAGGCCTCGTCCTGGTTGCTACGTCGGGGCGGCGGCCCCGGATTAAGTGGTGTGTGTTTGTGGTGTTAGGTCTGACTTGTGTCGTGTGGGCTGCGGGTCGCCTCGTTTGTGCGATTTTTTGGTCCCGTTTTTCTTATAAACAGGACATTGTACAGTTTTATATGATTTTTAGACACGGTTTTTCTTATTAACCGGATCATCTTTTCTATATATTCGGACAATGAATACAACCACTTTTACCCTAAAAAGAATTTTTAAGAGAAGAAATGGAGTCGCTAGAGCAGCACATGGACATGGAAAAATCGTTGGAGGCCGGAGGGAGCGGCGGCCATCACGGTAGGTGGGAACCGAGGACCCAGCCGAGCAGAGAAAGGTTAGGCAAGCCAGCCACGGCCGCCGACTAGCCTCTCCGCGTGTCCACCGCCGCACACGGGCAAAAAGACCGCGTAGCAGACTAGCAGCGCGGCTCCAGCACCGACGACCAGATCGACCTTCTTGACAAGATTTTCTTTCTTCGCCGCGAATTCCATCGGCTTAATTAGACTTGCAAAAGCAAGAGAGTACTTCATTTTATACAAGTTTAGCCAGTAGCCCCGTACTCACTCGGTCACTCTGTTTCACCATATTAGCATTCAACTTATAATGCATGTATCATTAAAAAAATTATATGCATCAACGCAATCTAGGTTATTAGAACAACAACAAATTGTAATGCATGTCTCTGCTAGTTGCACACCACAACATTCCAAAGCAATTAATAAAGGTAGAGATTGTAGATATAACAACACTCTTAGATGACCAACACGTGATTGGGTGATTTGGGGTGGTTGTGCCACAGTCCGGATCAAATTCCAGATCTGACAATGTGGTGTTACTAGCTGGTTCTAAAAAAAACTATCTTAATATTTAGTGCACAAGGTAGTCTATAACCGACACTAATACAATATAAAAGATACTTATAGTGAGTGAGAAAGCAATACTAACGAATTGACTTCTAAATGCAACACCCTAAACATAAGTAATTCGAGATAAAATAAAATTGAAACTGTTTTCCGGACAAACATGATCAAACATTGTACTCGTATATAAAGATTTGCCAGCAAATGACTTTCGTTTCCCCTTGGGGCAATTGTTTTTTGCCCTATATAGTAGTATTATACAAGAGACGACAAATGGAGGCCGAGCTCCATGGATCCCCTTGGAGAGTGAACAAATGTTGTATTCTACCAAAGTGAAAAATCTCAACTAGAAATATCATGAATTTGATTTTGGGTTGTACAAAAATAACAAAGTCTGACATTTGAAAATAGTAAACAATAGAAAATTTCAACTCTTCCAAATATGATAGATTTATTATTTTTAAAAGTATTTTTATTTAAGATTATGCATTTTGCTAGAATACAACATTGTCCACAACCATGATTTTTTTCAGACTCCTTTTATACTTCAAATATGTTTTTCCAAAATAAAAGACTCCATGGAGCTCGACCTCCATTTGTGGTTTTCAAATATTATACACAATATAGTTGTCATAAATTTACACGAGTACAAAATTTGAGCATCTTTGATTTTAAAAACTATTTGGAATTCTTTAATCTTTTTATTTTTTTGGGTACCAGTGAGCCAAAAATACCATCCGTTGATAACAAGTTTTCGTAATTTATGGCCTCACCATAATTGGTTTGTGGCTGGTTTTGACTGTAATATTTATGTTCTAATGAAACGAGACCACCCGACAGTCCCGTGAAAATAATTTTCAAATACCAAATGTTTTACAAAGAATAATACACATGAGTATATACTTTTTCATTTTCATGAAACTTTACATGAAAAAAACAAAAAAAGTATATATTAGCAATATATTTATGGGTACAATTACCGCTTCTACTCCGTGGAGTCATACTGACACCTTTGCCTGAAGGTTGGGTCATATGTATCAAGGAGTTTATTACCATTAAAAACATCACACAACCTTCAACCTTGCCAATGTTGCGTCACTCGCCTACCATGGTTGCATATGTTGATATGGCCTACTCGACCGTCATCTTAAACTTAATGCTTGTGTTCTCTCCTCTCTTATAGTTGACCTTTGCTCCTTGTCTACTCAACCACCCCACCAACAAGTGCTTGGCCTTTGTACATTTCCTTTTTGTTAATTTTAGTGCCCATACTCCGTGGATCATGTTTTGATCATGTTTGTCCGGAATTTGACAGGAATTTGACAGTAATTTGACGCCTTTGTCTCAAGGTTTGGGCATATAACGAGGAGTTTATGACCATTAAAACCATCACACAACCTTGCCGCTGTTGCGTCACTTGCCTAGCACGGTTGCGTATGTTGATATGGCCTACTCTACCGTCACCTTAAACCTTAATGATTGTCTTTTGCTTTCTTGTAGTTGACCTTTGTTCCTCATCTACTCAACCAACCCACCGACAAAGGCTTGGCCTTTGTACTCTGCTAGTCCCCTTGGAGTATATCTGGCCATGGGCAGCCCGGCCCGGCCCGAAAATACCGGGCTTGGGCCTGACGGGACTGACCACCGGGCCGGGCTCGGGCCTGATTTTCGGGCCCGACGGTCGGGCCGGGCCGGGCTCGGGCCTTGCGAAAACAGCAAAACAGGAAGGGTCGGGCCGGGCCGGTCGGGCTTTTTCGGGCTCGGGCCGGGCCCGGGCCTCATTTATGCAGCCCGACAGTCGGGCCGGGCCGGGCCCGGGCCTGGC
Source organism: Poa annua (assembly GCA_026929855.1). Classification (NCBI taxonomy): domain Eukaryota; kingdom Viridiplantae; phylum Streptophyta; class Magnoliopsida; order Poales; family Poaceae; genus Poa; species Poa annua. The sequence goes on from CM049434.1 coordinate 47,170,357, forward strand.
ATTATGACATCGGGCTTTTTCGGGCCGGGCCCGAAGCCCGGCCCGGCCCGGCCCGAAGCCCGGCCCGGCCCGGCCCGAAGCCCGGCCCGGCCCGGCCCATGGCCAGATATACCTTGGAGCCACCTACACCTAGTGCTAAAGTTAGCGGCGTAAAAAACAGTCTCCGTAGATGTATTTGTCCTCTTCGCTATTCATTATTTTTACTACAGTACATGCTTTTCATATTCTCTCTACCACCGTTTCCAATAAGGGTGCATGTGAACAATCACCTGTTAAGGATTGATAATTCCGAGTGAACTTAGAAACAATATTTATCGACTGACATTCGTAGCCGTCCTATGAACTCAATATATAGATCATATGGTTACTACAATCGGCTTAGAAGTAGTTATGTTAAGTCACTTGAAAAAAATAACAAAACCAATATGATTGAATAACCCAAACTCAGACAAATGTTCACCTGGTTTGCTCGTGCCATACTTTGCCATGCCAATTTGTGGCAAAGTTCCTTTCTTGAGCAACAAAAAATACATTTTAGCCCACCATTGATTATAAGATTTAGCTTGTATCGTGATAACTTTAGACATCACTTAAATATTCATATGAAATCGGCCGGTGCAAGAACAAAATGAACTAAAATTCCAATTTGAGGGCCTCTTTGGATTGTAGGATTTTCAAAGGAATTCCATAGGATTTCAATCCTTAGGATTCTTTCCTATGGATTGACTTTGGTTTAAAGGAATGACACCTCCAAAATTACTATGGATTGCATTCCTACACCCCAATTCTATAGGAATTTCAACATCTAGTCTAACCTCTTTTTTACCCTCATTCGCGTAGGATCGAGTCGCTTTTCCTGTGTTTTTCCTGTGTATCATCCAAATGACCATTCATATAGTTTTCCTCTGTTTTGCAATCCTCTGTTTTACACCTGCAATCCTATCAAATTACTGTGTTTTTCCAATTCCTCTGTTTTCTAATCATGTGATCCAAAGAAGCCCTGAGTATATTCCTTTCTAAACTTTGTCAACAACAAATGAGTTGATAACCCGATGGAACTCGTTTATCAATCAACAAGTCAATTAATGGGGAGTTATTTTCCTCCAAAGTTCGAGCGGCAGCTATTTAAACCCTACCTCGACAAGAAAAACACTCTCCCAACTAAAAAAACGTGTGGGAAAACACCGAAACGAAACATAAAATGGAACCGCAGTCGTGCAGTAAATATGTACCTCGGCATAAATTGCCGGGAAATAAAAGCCGAGAGGGAAATCAATTAAAACCTGCCGAAAAAAGAGAGAGGAAGCAGATCTGAGGACCCGTTGGCCCCGATTTCTGCTCCCCTATTTATAGGGCCCTCCCCTCCGGCTCCGGGCACCACCGCCACCACCAGTTCGCAACCTCCCCCGTTCTCCTCATTGTCCTCGCGCTCCGACGACCAACCGCGGCCTGCCGCCAAGGTACGCCATATCACTCTCCGCGCCTCCTCTTCCTGCACCTCTCGATCCGCGAGTGTGGTTCGCGCCTGTTCATCCCGTTGCGTGTGCGCGGCGAGATCTTGTGATTGTTGCGTGATCCTGATAAGCGAGTGCCTGCTTGCTCGTTCCGGGGTCAGCGTAGTGAGATCTGGGCTGCCACCGGACCCTCTGCTACCCGCCGATCGAACTCACTTCCGGGCTTCGCGCCACCTCGGCACACATTGCTAGTACCCGTAGTGGGTTGGCGTGGAGGGGAGATCTGTCCAGTTCGGCACGGATTTGTTTGCGGGTGGAGTACTGACAGCAGTTGATTTTACAGAAATATCGGGGATTCAGTTCTCGTTCGTACTACCTGTAGATCTTGGTACTGTACATTATTATGTGCCATGTAGCAGTAATGTTTTTCTTTTGAAAATGATTATGACGGCTTAGTGTGCAAGAACACGTCGAGGCGGGTAAATTTTAGTGGCCATTTTGTGTTGACGCCCAAATGGTCCCGACCTCCGGAAAAAATTAACAAAGGCAACTTCATCTAATTATTTTGTCAATGTTTTGTAAAAATAGTGTAATTGCATGTCGTGGTACATCTATATATGTGCCCTCCCTTGCAATGATTTAAGCAGGACACCATACAGTCTGCAGTGCTAAAATTCTCCTGATTAGAATGTCTGATTAATAGTTGCAGTAGCTTTGAGTAAGATCAACTGTTTAGCTCATGGAATTTTTTCCTGTATTTTGATTTGGAAGGATTGGGTAGTCATGCTAATTTTGCGTACACAGTCTGAACCATTGATGAGTCATGCTGTGTGTGCTTTCTGAAAATTTATCTGCAGTACCCTCTTCTGTTCGTTACATTTCTTATTGCTACATATATGCTGAGTTGTTGTGCAGTAATCATGACAGTATATATTTCATCAAACAGGCAAGATGGTGAAGATCTGCTGCCTTGGAGCTGGCTATGTCGGTGGCCCAACAATGGCGGTTATCGCCCTCAAGTGCCCTGACATTCAGGTGGTTGTGGTAGATATCACCAAGTCCCGTATTGATGCCTGGAACAGTGACACTCTCCCAATCTATGAACCTGGCCTTGATGATGTTGTGAAGCAGTGCCGTGGAAAGAACCTCTTCTTCAGCAATGACATTGAGAAGCATGTTAGTGAGGCTGACATAATCTTTGTGTCGGTAAACACCCCAACCAAGACCCGTGGTCTTGGAGCTGGCAAGGCTGCTGACCTGACCTACTGGGAGAGTGCAGCTCGCATGATTGCTGATGTTGCCAAATCAGACAAGATTGTCGTCGAGAAGTCTACTGTTCCAGTCAAGACTGCTGAGGCAATTGAGAAGATCTTGACCCACAACAGTAATGGCATCAACTTCCAGATCCTCTCCAACCCAGAGTTCCTTGCTGAGGGTACTGCCATCAAGGACCTGTTTAACCCTGACCGTGTTCTTATTGGAGGACGTGAGACTCCAGAAGGCCAAAAGGCTGTTCAGACGCTGAAGGCTGTATATGCTCATTGGGTTCCTGAGGATCAGATCCTGACAACTAACTTATGGTCTGCAGAGCTGTCTAAGCTTGCAGCCAATGCATTCTTGGCCCAGAGGATCTCCTCTGTGAACGCCATGTCAGCCCTCTGCGAGGCCACTGGTGCAAATGTTTCTGAGGTATCTTATGCTGTAGGCAAGGACTCTAGGATTGGCCCAAAGTTCTTGAATGCCAGTGTTGGATTTGGAGGTTCTTGCTTCCAGAAGGATATTCTCAACCTGGTTTACATCTGCGAGTGCAATGGCCTCCCAGAAGTTGCCAACTACTGGAAGCAGGTCATCAAGATCAATGACTACCAGAAGAGCCGGTTTGTGAACCGTGTTGTTTCCTCTATGTTCAACACTGTTGCTAACAAGAAGATTGCTGTGCTTGGCTTTGCATTCAAGAAGGACACTGGTGACACTAGAGAGACTCCTGCTATTGATGTCTGCAAGGGTCTGCTTGGTGACAAGGCTAAGATCAGCATTTATGATCCTCAGGTAACTGAAGACCAAATCCAGCGTGACCTTGCAATGAACAAATTTGACTGGGATCACCCAGTTCATCTTCAGCCAATGAGCCCCACGACCACGAAGCAAGTCTCTGTAACCTGGGATGCATATGAGGCGACCAAGGATGCCCACGGCATCTGCATTTTGACCGAGTGGGATGAATTCAAGACACTTGACTACAAGAAGATCTATGAGAGCATGCAGAAGCCTGCTTTTGTTTTTGATGGTCGGAATGTTGTTGACTCTGAGAAGCTCAGGGAGATTGGGTTCATTGTCTACTCCATTGGCAAGCCTCTTGATGCTTGGCTCAAGGACATGCCTGCCGTGGCTTAAATAAACTTTGATCGAGGGAAGAGAGGCATGTTGGTGGAATCCATGAGCAGCTATTGATAGGGTTCAGCTCGTTTTTCCTCTATAGTTGCTATCTTGTGCCAGAAAATCAGAATGTCATTCTTTGCTTCCTTTATAATTTTTTTTCAGGGTTTACAGTCTTAGAATGGCATGGTCACTGGGGATGTGTCTCTTCATTCCTTTGCTCCATTGTCATAGCGTTGTAGGGAATGTCTGTTGTTACATTTTCATTATGTTACTGGTGTTCTACCCGTTGGTTATATATGTGTCTTCAGTTACTTAAAAAGTATTTAGCAGTTTATGTATTAGCTGTTCATCTTTTCTTTGCTTAAATATAATTTGTTGTGAGTTCTGCTTCTGAGCTTGCTGCAACTGGGACATGGCTGTTATGTCAACTTGTACACACGAGCAATTAAACCCCAGTTCCTTTGCATCCTGTTTAGTCTTTTCAATTATTAACTTGATGTTTCTCGGCCAATAAACTTGTGGTTCCCTCAAAACGAAATACATGATCTCTATGCACATTATTGTTTCTGGGGTGTTCTTAGGAATGTTAATAACCATGCCTGGCTCAAGTTTGGCCGGTTTATGCTCTTTGCTCATTGGGCTACAGATCACTGTGGAATACTGTTGACTCTGTAAGGTTTTGGTGTTTCTACTCTTGAGTCTGTTCCCTCATTGCAAGGCTGATTCCACGCCTTGTCTTACATTATTATTTTCTGTTTGTCTCAGTTCTTCAACAAGGTCCCCCTACTGGCTAATGAGATAAGAGGTTAATGCAGCTGAGTTTGAGATACCAAAGGTCAATCTATGTCAGGATGTAGGCTTCAAGTAGTTATTATCACTGGAACTTGGTATCTGCAGACACTCCAGTCCAGGTAAGCAAGCAGTATTCAGTAACCTTTCAGATGAATGATCACAATGCAAGACTGAAGAACGATATGTGATATTTGTCAGGTTCAATTTCGTCCTACAGTGTGCTTGCTCTCATGCAAGTTGCAACTTCGATAATAATCATCAGGCTGCGCTGAACTGTTATAACTCTGATATTTTTCATGTTCTATGTTAAATGGAGTGATCTTGAAGCTTCCTAGCCATTCTCTGATTTGCCCATGATTTTGATTAAATAAGTTGGCTCTGGGAACTCAAAGCCATCTCTTCTACTTCTAGTGGATGGTGCGGGGAACTCCAATCCACCTCCTTTTGTGTGTGTAATGGGAACTTGTAGATTTATCTCTGATATCTTGCAGTTTAGGTGTGCACTAAGTTGACACACGGTCCGTGGATATGTCGGTGGACACATCTCATGTCTGTCTATGTTTACGTGAATTACTTACATTCCAAAATGTCACTGTTGTGTCGGTGGATGATTGGTATGGTCTTGATGACAGATGATAATTCTGCCAATATGTTGGTACCTAGATCTGTGAATGATCAGCTTGCTGGTTGTCCCATTTAAACCGCGATACACATTTGCTTCGCTCCAAGGACACATCTCGTTTTTAGGTCTTTGTCTAGAATATTTCAAACCATGCTTGGCTGTCTCTTTTTTGTGAAATGCAAGTGTACACGAGTAAATGTTTGCCCACTGTGTGTTGCATTAACTGTTGTTTCATCTTCTTAGCTCAAACTGTATGCATGTTAGTTTTCAGGTACTGACCTTTGTATCCACGCATGCAGGTCACCTGTACTCCCCACTCCAGACTGTGTGAGTGATGTTGTCTGCTAGAAGATTGTTGACCAGCATCATGGCTGATAAGTGCCATACTGTGCGGCAAGATCTGGAGAGGTAGCACTAATTTCTGTGGATCCGCATGTTCAGCACGCCCAAAGGTACTTGTCCAGCCCAATGGCTCTAACTGAGGTGTTAAGGAAACATACTTCTCAAGTGGTTGAAAACAATGCTAGATACTAGCAAGGTATACATATCAGCCCAGTCCCAAATGTCAAAATAGTGTGCAGAAATATCGACTAGGAGTAGATTGTATACGGAGGCTTTATTTATTGTGATGAATAGTGTACCTACAAGTTACAGACACGATAGTAACTAAGGATCCCTACACGATGAGCTACTGAATACCAATTACAATATATCCCATAAAGAATACATCATGTTGCAAAATAATATCAACCAGTAGACAAAAAGAGAACCTCCAGTAACCTAAAGCAATGTTGCCATAGTGCCAAAGAGCCGTTCTCTTCTTTCTCTATGCTGTGGTACTACTCTCACGGCCGCACAAACTCACAGTCAGCTGCGTAGATGTAGTAAGGTGGTATGGGAGACCTCCATGTCAAGACCTCAAATTTTCCCCGTGGCATAGCGCTCCACGTCCCTGATAACAGATCCACTGTTGTTACCTTTGGAACCTCGCAGTGAGAAGCAAGCCCTTTTTGGTAGTCACAAGTCACAACATATAAAGAACTTAATATCCTCAGAACCTTGCCGTGTTTGGGCCATGCTCCAAATATACCGAGGCCTTTCCATAAGAGGATATTCACCGAACAACAGGGTATTCTTCTGCATGTAATCCCTCAGGTGTCTAAGAACCCTGGACCAGAACCGAGCATCGAGATTTTCTCTTAGTAAGGCAGCAGCAACATATGCAAATATGAAAGATCCGCACATATCAAGGGCTAGCTCCATGGCTATGGATGTTAACTTTGGGTGCTCTTCTGGACATGTACTACCGAATACGAGCATCTTGAAGAAATACCAGTAGGCTTCTTTACACAATATTTTTAGCCTGACTGCTTGGGTTGTTCCAAGGCTAACTGTCTTCTCTGATCGACTAGTGATTATGATTTTGCTCCCATGTGTCATGTATGTTTCAGCAGAGTGCAAAAGCCTCTTCCATGCCCCATTGTCCACGTCCCCTAAGAGCTCAATGACAACCAACAGCCTTTTTTCACACGAGGCAATATTTTGATGCTTGATCACACAATCATCTCTAATAGCCGTCGCCGTTTCATATTTAAGGTCGTTTTTGCTATAGATCAAGATCAAGGAGAATTTACTGCGCACACGATCATCGTTGCAAATATGTTCCACAAGTGTGCTCTTCCCAACAAATGCAGGGCCAACAATTGGAAGGACACCAAAATTTCCTTTCCCTACAGGCTCAGCGTGTAGCAAGAAGCTGATAGCTTGTTCCCTCTCCATTTGGCGGCCAAACATATACTTGTCTAAATATAAATATGCGCCATAAGGTTGGTGGTACATCCGAGGGTAGCTCATCAGAAATGTAGCAAACTCTTTCATATCAGTAACCATGTTTTCTAGGATAAGAATAGCCTGCTTCAACTTATTGCTGTCTCTATTCATTATGATGTTCTCAATTTGAGTGTTTCTAGAAAGGAGGCGAACACGCTTAGCCGGATTAAATGTGGATTGAGAAAGACTCACCTCTTTGTCCTCGTTTTTTTCTCTCTGCAGCTGTAGGCGTCGAAAAGGAAGAACCCTCTGAACATTTGCTCTTTCATGGTGCTGATCTGACGGATCATCCCTCGGTTTGTGACACACCGCCCCTCAGCCTCCTCGACGACTACAGATATCGTCATTAGCAGTTGCTGCAGCCTCTGCAGGTCCTCGGTGGTTGTCTGCTTCTTGGCGGTTGTCTGCCCGCAGCACTTCTCGACCATCATGGATATGGCCCTTCTGACAATCTCACCAAGTACGGCAGAAATGAAGGCTTCCATTGGAAAGGAAGAAGGAGCAAGAACCCCTCAAGGCTTTTCACTATCTGTTGTGCTCTGAGCTTGAAGGAGTTAGGCAGTTGCTGACATTGAACGGCCAGCTAAAAGCTTAAGAAGTAAGGCAGTTTCAGAGAATGGGGATTCTGCAGTCTTTGTTGACCCACCCAACGAATTCCATTTTATATTTGGATGTCATCATGGTGGAAAATTGATGCCGCATGTTGATGTTTCCACCGTTGGAATCAACAGCCAACCTTGATCACATTTTTCTTGTTCTTTGATTGGTGTTGATTGTGACTTGTGGTGTTGATCTTTGTAGCAGCGCATATAGGTTGCCTGAACTCCCAAGATTGACGTGTGTGATGTTGCCTGCCACAGGAGCTGTATCTATCGATGCCTTTAAATCGTCTGCTGGGTAGTTTCGCAAAGAAATTATGGATAAATTTTAACAACGACGGCACTGTTATAACAGAACAATATTATTTGCTTCTGATTTCAAGGTCAGCGTGGTGGAAACTTGACAGCTGCATTTCCCCCCGGTGTGTTCCTGCATGTTCCTCTTTCCTTCTAGCGTTTTTTTTTTAACTTCTTCGAACTAGTTTACCCCAGTATGTAACTATGTAAGGGCACTGCCGCCCTGTGTCCATCATACGGTGCTGGAGATGGTCACCGAGCGCCAGTGCCTCCGGGTGGAGGAGAACGGCTGGTGGTCGTACCTGCCCAAGTTCACGGCAGAGATTGCGTGGGAGGAGTGTGATGGAGCTAGTGAACTGGCTCGTCCATGGCTGCGGGCTGCGGCGATGCACATTGCTCTGTGGTGCGCTCATGAGAAGGACAGTGCAGCTGTTGGCCCTCGGCAACCGTGGGCATGGCGCGCGGCCTTGGCCGGTGTCCAGCGGAAAGTATGTCAGGTCAGGGCTGTGTTCGAAGACATCAAGCGATCGTCATTCAGCAAGAGTTATACTTGTTATGTTGCTTTTTCTTGGATTCCAATAGCAAAGGTATCTAGTGTGCAAGAGGGATATTGACATGAAAAGTACAATTAGTATTGGAGCTCAACAATTCTTGCCAAAGAGCAAACTTGGTTCTTTTATATAACCAACATCCGGGCGATTTAGCACATGATTTCTTTGCTCATTATAGTTTTTGACGTGTTATTGGGCATATGTTTCATTATTCTGGCTGAACGTTGGTTGGTTTGTGCTCTTTCTTGCTTGGGCTACATGCCATCGTGGCAGGGCCGGTTCTATATTTTGCGGGGCCCTCATGCGAAGTTAAAATATAGGCTTTTAAGGATAACATATATATGTAAGCGTATTTAGATATATGACGCAAAATATTAAAAATTTACATCTGAGCATATATTCTTTTTCTGAGATGTCTAAAAATATTTAATAAGGCTTAATCAAGTCATATTACTATAGAAAGATTAAAATAGTAGTAGGATAAATAACATGTAGTATTTTCTGTTAGTTTGATTACCTCGAATAAGAACCAAGTTCCAATGTCTATTGATAATAACGCTTCAATTATTTAGAAAAGCTTCTTCAGGTATTTCTGGATAGAAAATCATTGAGGAAGATCAATGTAGTCCAAAATGTCCTTCTCAATACAACAGGTAACTAATCTATTCAACATAACCTAAATCCATAATCTAACGTATAACAATCCTAATTCAAATCATGAATACATGTATAATTGAATTCACAATGACATAGTGGGACATGTATCACAGGTCGGTCGGTCAGGGCGAGCAGCGAGGAGGACCGATCTGAGACGGTGAGGCAAGCAGTAGAGGGTACTAACCATGCAGCTGTTGGCCCTCGGCAACGGCGGGCATGGCGCGCGGCCTTGGCCGGTGTCCAGCGGAAAGTATGTCAGGTCAGGGCTGCGTCCGAAGACATCAAGCGATTATCATTCAGCAAGAGTTATACTTGTATGCATCATCGCGATGCAAAGGCCGGGACTACCCATTTCTAAAAAAAAGAGTTATACTTGTTATGTTGCCTTTTCTTGGATTCCAATAGCAAAGGTATCTAGTGTGCAAGAGGTATATTGACATGAAAAGTACAATTAGTATTGGAGCTCAACAATTCTTGCCAATGAGAAAACTTGGTTCTTATATATAATTAACATCTGGGTGATTTAGCACATGATTTCTATGCACATTATAGTTTTTGACGTGTTATTGGGCATATGATTTATTATTCTAGCTGAACGGTTGGTCGGTTTGCGCTCTTTCTTGCTGGGGCCACATGCCATCGTGGAATATATTAAACTTGTACATGAGCAATGGCTAATAACAAGGACTGAGAACCTCTGTCAGGTTTTGGTGTTCCTACTTACTGCCTCCTTCTTTAATATAAGATGTTTTAGTTATTACACATGTTGTCTAGATACAAGTTTGAATATGTAAATGTGGACACTAAAATATGTCTAGATACAAGTTTGGACATGTGAATGTGAAAAAAGATTAAAACGTCTCATATTAAAAAATGGAGGGAGTACGATTGTGTGTTGATTTAACGGTTTGCTTCACTATGCATTGCCTTATGTTTTTGTTTATTTGTTTGTTTCAGTTCATCAACCTCTGATCTCACTACTTCAACCAAGTGAAATGAGATGTCAGAGGCCAATACATGGAAAGATCTATTCACGAAATAGTTATTATCACTGGAGATATACATGGCATCTGCGAGAATATCGGTCACTCCAGGTAAGCAAACAGTACAGTATCAGTCACCTCCCTTATGAATGAACATAGAACTAGAGATTGAAAAACCAAATTTGAAAGGGAATAGCTTAGCAAGGTCCATAAAAGGGAATAGTATGACATCCCTGTTTAAATGCAAATGACGAATTAAGCTAGTTCTATAATAATTGTGCTAACAAGATGATAGAAAAAAGAAAGGAAAAGCCATTATATTGAGCTCCCCCACTGCTAGCTTGATAAACAATCAAGACACCGCACTCCTTAAGATAAAAAAAAGTGAAGAAGCACAATCAAATTGCCTCTTTTATGCAATGTAATCGAAATATACTTCTGTTTTTTCAAACGAGTTCAGATTAGCCATAAGACGTAAGTGTTGAGATCTATATTAATATAAGCATAACCTAATCAGAACAATTTATATACCAGATTGATAACGATAAGACCATAAGTACATAGAACCGTAGGACCTCAGTGTGGAATTCTACCAAAAAATTGTGCTAAAGAGAGCATTCGCCATAACATAGACTAATGTAAACACAAATTTGTAGACACCACATGGTTTGCAACTATGTAAATGTAAACAGTTCGAAGAAAATAACCCTAGTTCATCAGCAATCTGATCGGTCACAGAAAGATTTACACTCCCTGTGATCCAAAAAAAGTGTCGCAAGTCTAGCTAAGGTTCTGTATTAGAGAAGTTCATTTCCCACAACACTTTTAATGGATCGGAGGGGGTATCTTCCACTCAGCGAGAGTACTTTATCATCATCGTCATCCTCCGGTACGTCAGGTTCCGTGATAGTTGTACCGTCCGCAGATTGACATGCCATGCGCCCGCCTCTGCCACACGCTCCGCGACCCTCTAGCGATAAATCTGGACGAAGTGGTGGTAGAAACGACCGACAACGGCCCTCCAGCAATGATCCCCTCACAAAGCGCCTCGTATAGATGGGGAGTGAGGGCAGGGTTCGCATAGAGGCCGATATCATATGGAGCATTAATATATCTTTGTCTGCCATATATTAGCAAAGAAAATGTCCCCTGTCGATGAATGTCAGGTCGCGGGCCACCTACCCAGGTGGGCCTCATTCGCCATGCACAAATGAGTTTTACTGTTGGCTCTCTCGCCGCTGTTTCTATAGAGGGGTATACTTAGTATTGTTCTGTACCAGTGACATATAGTACTAGTGACCCATAATTCAACTGATCATTCTGGATGACTACCATAGCCAGGCTGGTAACCACCTTCACCTTCTACCAAAGGATCATCCTTCACCATGATAAACACTAAGGTGACGGGATGTGTTCTTCGACATTTGCAAAAGTCAAAAATATAGAAAAAGAGGTTTTCTGGGTCTGTAGGGTTAATTCCAGAAAATTAGGAGAAGGTTGAATTATTCCCAAAAATCATTATAAAATATGTATATGACCCATATGTAATGCTTGGAATATCAAGTAATACAGTGCAAAGTTCATGTATGCATTTTACATGCATCAGGGTGATAAAAAGTGGCACGGATACTCGTAGATGGCTAGGTGTGGCGCACATGGGTCCAGATGGCAAGGTGTGGCGCACGTGGGTAAAGGTGAACTTAAGGTGGTACGGATACTCCTACATGTTTGAGAGTGGTCCACATGGTTAGATGACGTAAATGTGGTACATATACTCCTACTCCTAGATGTTGAGAGTGGTGCACGTGGGTTAAACGGTGTAAAGGGTACGAATACTCTTAGATGAATATGTGTGCTGCACGAGGCTCCAGATGGCTAGGAGGGGCACACATGGATAAGGGTGACCAAAAAATGGTACAGATAGTCCTATATGGCTGGGAGTGGTGCACATGCGTTAGATGATATAAAGGGGTACAAATACTCCAGATGAATATGAGTGGTGTACGTTCAGGCGAGGGAGGAGGCAAGGCATTGATGGCCGGAGTCCAGCGGCAGTGGCAGGGGAGGGGGAGGAGGCCGGTCCGCAAGGGTGGTGGCGCTAGGGCAGGGCGGGGTCATTGGGGAGGGAGGCCAGGTCCACGCGCATCGATGTAGAGGCCTGACGGAGCTCGAGGGCGTCGCTGATGCGCACGTGGTGAGGGAGGGTGCTGGGCATGGAGGTGGAATGAGGAGGAAGAAGATGTGGAGGAGAATGAGAGCGGCCTGGAATGTAATAGGTCCCAAACCTTTCATACCGTGTAACCAGCTCACATGAGACCAGCCTACCAGCCCATGTCTAAACACCACGAACCAGTCAAACCAGTGGGAAACGGGCTGGTTTGAGGAAACCGCTCAAACCGGTATAAACCGGGAATGGCCGGGCTTAACTAGTGGACACACGGCGCGCATAGGAAGTGGGGGACGCGACGTGCCGATCCCCTGGATGATTGTAAGATTTTCCCTAGCAAAAAACATAATAGACAATGGATTGGTTTTAGTTTCATCTTTAGTAACCAGAATCCTTAAATATATGGTGAGACTTGAGAGATATTGTTGCTAAAAGATCATCTCTTATCAAATACTACCTCTGTTTTTTTTAATGTGTGATGTTTTAGCCTTTTTCCACATGCTTTTGTCTAAACTTGTATATAGACATGTTTTAGTGTCCACATGTGTAATCTAAACAACATGTGTAATCTTATATTAAAAAACAAGGGAGTAGAAGGTAAAACCTTTTTTTTTTCTGTTTCTCTCTCTTCCAACTCATCGGTTATCCTATGGGTGGAGGCTAAATATCACTGGAGGCTAAATATCACCATCGTACATGGCCTCAGTGGAGGGAATCGCAGGCAGAAAACAAAATTTTTCCTAACAGCGATAACCTTAAACTAGCCAGAATCTATACTATGCAGATATAGTAGTACGAAGGGGTTCGGTGCACATACCTCTTGTAGACCGAAAAGCGGGGATTACGCCCCCGCACAAGCGTTGTTGATGAAGCCGACGAAGACTTCGATGCCGTGTAGAGGAAGCAGACCTCTAGCACCACTAGCGTGGTACCTCGCAGGGCGTTACACACGTACGGTGAAGCCGACGAACTCCGGGCTCCGATCCAAGGACGAAGCAGCGGAAGACTGGGACCGGGTGACCAGCAGCACGGCGGTGTGCGTATGGTGGAGAAAACTAATCCTCGGCGCAACTCCAAACTGGGGAGTCACGGGATCCAAGGAGAGAGAGAGAGAGAGAGAGAAATTGGTGTGTCTTCAAAGGCCAAGGGTACCCCCATATATATAGGAGGCCAGGGGCTGCCCAACTTGCCAGGCTGGCGGTGTGGGACTAATCCCACACCCCAGTCGGCCATACATGGTGCGCCGGCCCTAGTGGGGGCCTGCCGAACCAGCCCCTCCCTTGGGAGGGACTCCCTCCCCCCCTCATGGGCCCTTTTGCCCAAAAAGGCCCATTTAGGGTTTTTTGCCTTTAAAAATTCAGGAAAAATTAAAATAAAATATATTTAACTATTAATTACACTAATTAATATTAAATACAGATTACATAATTTATTCCGGCTCCGAAAACTATTTCGTTGCTGCCCGATCTCCATCGGAACTTTCCCGGGACATTCCCGGTCTCTCTTTTCCTATTTTTCTCTTCCGGTAAAATGTCGACTCCCCTTAAGTGTGTTACCCTAGCGGTTCGATTATCTCACCAGACATGACCGAGACTCCTCTCCGATCAATGACTAATTCGTGGACCTTGGATTCCCAGAATTAATCCCTGCGAGATAACGAATACTTTACCGATCGAACCTAGACGTCTAAGTCTTAAACCTTTTGCCATGCGATACTTAGCGCGTCCGAGACTCGTTCATAGATATCTCCATACCTAGCTTGATCTCGTTACCGACACTGCTAACTTCTACTCGTCCATGATATTATGTCCTGGTGACCTAGTCACACGCTTGCAAGCTCGTTTGACATAATCTCACCGAGTGGGCCTTAGAGTATCTATCCTGCTATGGGACTGGCAAATCCCGCTCTTGACCCCCCGTCTCAACATACTCCTTTCCGACACCCGAGAGGGACACCTTTATTGTCACACTATGTAAGATATGACGTTTGATGCAATCAAAGTGTCTTCCAGGAATAGCAATAAGAGTAGATCTCACGGTCAAAGGTGTAATGACTACGTCCTATAAATATTGGGTATGTCCATCACATCGTTCTACCAACGACATGAGTTCATTGTCAAATAGACGCCATGTCACATGATCGGGAAACCTCGATCATCGATTGCACAATGAACCAGTCAAATAGAGTCTACTGGGGACCTGGTTGTTTCACGTATCACACGTGTATTAATGTTTCCGCTTAATACAGTTATAGCATGACACAAAAACGTATTACGAACAAATGAGATATGATAAATAAAACTCTTTATTAATTGCCTCTAGGGCATATCTCCTACACTCAGAGCCAGGTCACAACCGCTTTAAGCCTTCAACTCCTGCATGAATTCTCGAGCTTGATATCCATGTGCACCAATTCCATCTTCATGACTGCATCGCCAACTCACTCGCTTGGGGGAACTCCTAACCACCGCATAAGCGGAAAAGGAGGGAGCCCCACTCCCACAAAGATAATGAGACCAATTTGGCGATTTAAAATTTAGTTTATTGCTTCGAATAAATAAATACCCATAAAATCAAATTCAATTATTATAAAATTTTCATAAACCATTAGTAACAAAAAAATTCATCTGCGAAAAAAATGATTCTCGAATAAAAATACGTGTTATGTAAACTGCGGTTGATCTAATGAAAAATTTGACATTTGTGACATGAAACCATTGTACAAGCTGCTAGCTATATATGCTCTATTTATTTTTGAAAAGGGGAACATAGCCTATCCATCGATGCAGGCAACCATTTATTGCACATAAAAATTATGATTTATAACCTCGTGAATGTTGGTATTCTCATGATCTCATCCATGCCAAACCCCCATCAGCTTTCGGTTGCTAAACCATGCACCAAAGCGGCATGGCCGCCATCACTATTTTTTAGCCGTGTCTCTCTAACAAGAAAACATCTCGTGTAAGGAAACACTATATTCACGCGTATGTAATAGCGACTAAAGCTTCTGCATCTTGCACATATTCGGCATACGTGGTTCATTTCCCACGTAATATGCGTCACTGGCTTGAACCGCACAATCTAAGGGCCCCTTTGATTTAAAGAATGGCATTTTTTTAAGGATTTGTTCATATTGAAAATGTTCCTATGGAAATTGTTTGACTCATATGATCACATTCTATAGGAATTAATCCCATTGGTATCTTATAGTTTAAATCCTATAAGAAAAAAGCATGAAGTTACAACCTCATGAAAAGTTCCTTGGCCACAATCAAGAGAATCTGTCTCCCCATAGGATTCAATTAGACATACCACATCAATCCTACACTTCTCTATTCCTACATTTTTTTGATCCTATGAATCAAAATCAAAGAAACCAAAAAGAACAGCAGAGACATCCGAACAAGAAGAGAACGCGTTAGCTTTGAGAAGATAAAAAGGCGAGATTGCCTATGACAGAAGAAAGCTAGGCTTTGCAAACTCTGACTTCTGTGAAGTTTCCTTTGGCCATAAGCCGTACACGGGATCTGCACCAATGCCTGGGAACTAAAACTAAATTATGGAGGCTATCTTGTAGCAGAAACTAAGCAACATAAACGTATTGACATTTGGTGAGAGTTGTCGTAATTAATAAACGTCAGGCAGAGATTGATGACCAGCTACATGTTCAAAGCCTTTGACTTCCATTCCCTTATGGGCACTCCATGACTCCATCGACAGTATAAAATCAGCAAGACCATACTACTTTTGCGTTTGACAACCAACACAGCAGATTATTATACAATAGTTCGCCATTTTATCTTTCTTACCCAACTAAGCAAGAAGACTTTGTATGTTACAAAAGGAGAATTAGAAGAATTTTTTTACTATGCAACTAAGCAAGACTTTGTAATTTTGTATGATACTCAAAGCAAACAAAAGCTTTTATCTTCTTTCTCGTTATTCTTATTTTTATATATTTTCATTTTTTCTAATTTTGTTCATTTTTATAGCTGCACTTTTCTAGAATGCACAACAACTCATCAAAAATGTGCAAACATAATTCTGCATGTAATTTGTGTTGAATAATTAGACAATTTAGCATATGATTTAATTCGCGAAAACAGTAAATAATTCATGACTAGAATAATACAGATTAAACTAATCATGTGATCTACGTAAACAGTAGATAAACAAGATCAAGAACACGTACAGTGCAGCGGCAGCAGTGCCGCTGGAGTTCCCCGTGTCGCCCATGTTGTCGATGAAGAGGTTGGCAATGTCGGGGAAGAAGTCGTCGTTGGGGAAGAACTCGAAGCCAGTAGTTGCGCGAGTGCGCTCCCCAAAAACCTGATCGCCTCTCTCCCGTACAGGATCACAAGAGGCGGGGTTCCGGAGGCCTACTGTCCCTTCAACCGGTGTACGCCGGAAGACGGGATGGAGAAGACTTGAAAAACGGCGGCGCAAGGTTCTGGAACGGTGTGAGACCATGTATCGCGTACTGGCGGCTAGGGTTTGCCCCGGGCTGTATATATAGTGCGGCTCGGGTAGGACGTGGGCGCAGCCGCACGTTTAAGTCGGTAACAACCCCACGATCATAAAGGATCGGAAACGGCCGAGGAATTAACGCGTCCGTTAATTACTAATCAATGACTCATTAATTTTCCCGGACTGCAAAAATATAAGCTCGGCTCGGCGAGATTCCCGCAACCCGCGGCGCGGCGCGGCGCGTCGCGTCGTGACGTGACGTGACGAGGCGAGGCGAGGCGAGCGAGGAGGAGGAGCGCGCGTGTGGCACTTTTCATCTTCTCTTGTTCTCACTAGGTCATACTAGTACTAGAACATCCCACTATATAAAGTGGTGCAGCTCACTCTCCACTAGCAGTATGGGACTAAACATTAGTCTCACATACACACAGCCAGCCAACTAGAATGGGCCAGGAGAATTTCGGATTTTAGTTGGGCTTTGGCCCAAGTACACTAAAATTCCAGCAATCCCCCACAAAGTCTCATTGGCACATTATATCACATTTGTTCCAAAATATTGTTTTATATACCGGTGATTAGTGGAGACTGTTAAGTTGAACTTCTACTTGGAAACTTATGCTACGCTAGATCGCAACTTGAATAGTGGACTATGCCTTGAACTACAAGTTTCCTGCGAACTAGTTTCACACAAGTCCTTGACCGATACTAGGCTACCGCAAGGCTTCCCCGCGGGTGGAGCTTATACGTCATACTCCAAGGCCTTTCATGAGTTTATTAAAAAGCACCCAACTCTCATAGACTGCGACGTTTAACAGTCAGACTCATATAGGTGTATTCCTCAAAAGATGCTCTGCAGGATAACATCTCCACTTATAAAAGTAAGCCGCTTGGAACACATTAAGATAAATATCAACCTGCCGTGCAGATCAGGAGAGTATTGCATCTTTGCGGAGTGGGATAGTAAAATGTAAGGTTACTCTCCTCTCAGCTGACCAACAGCTTGTCTCCCACTTCTAATTCACGGGATCTCCGATCACATAGAGTAGGTTACCACTGTGGACAACTCATACGGTGGGTCTCAAACCCATCTCCCTCGATGCATTATCTATCACGTTACGCGATAAACCCTTTGTGAAAGGATCTGCCAAGTTCTTAGACGTTTGGATATAATCCAACGCAATAACTCCGGAGTTCTTCAATTTTCTGACAGATTTTGTTCTCCTTTTCACATGCCTTGATGACTTTAAATTATCCTTAGAACTTTTAATCTTAACTATCACAGTTTGATTATCACAGTTCATAAGGATAGCGGGTATGGGTTTTTCAACCACAGGTAAGTCCATCAAAAGCTCTCGAAGCCAGTGGCTGTGTCTAACGCTGTGAGTTCTGCTTCCATAGTTGACCTCGTTAAGATGGTCTGCTTGCAAGACTTCCAGGAAACAGCTCCACCGCCGAGTGTAAACACATAACCACTCGTGGCCTTAATCTCATCAGCATCAGATATCCAATTGGAATCACTATAACCTTCCAGTACTCTAGGATAACCAGAATAGTGAATTCCATAACTCGCAGTGCCTTTTAAATAGCCCATAACTCTCTCAAGCGCATTCCAATGATCATCTCCCGGGTTGGAAACAAACCGGCTCAACTTGCTTACAGCAAAAGAGATGTCAGGCCTTGTGGCACAAGCCAAATACATAAGCGAGCCAATGATCTGAGAATATCTCAGTTGATCTCTACCAATGCTCTGATTCTTTCGAAGCATCACACTGGGATCATATGGTGTCGGAGAAGGCTTGCAGTCGTCATACCCGAAGCGACTCAAGATCTTTTCCACATAGTGAGATTGAAGCAGTGTAATCCCACCATCACCATCTCTCAGCAGCTTGATGTTTAAGATAACATCAGCTACTCCAAGATCCTTCATCTCAAAACAGTGAGATAAGAAATACTTAACCTCCTTGATTAAATCAAGATTGGTTCCAAAGATCAATATGTCATCGACATAAAGGCAGAGAATAACTCTCTCGCCCCCTACCATAGCGATAGTACACACACTTATCAGATTCGTTAACAACGAAATCTGCAGCAGTTAAAGTTCTTTCAAACTTCTCATGCCACTGCTTAGGAGCTTGCTTAAGGCCGTATAAAGACTTCAATAACTTGCACACCTTTGCTTCCTGACCAGGTACTACAAAACCATCGGGCTGATCCATATAAATTTCCTCGTCTAACTCTCCATTTAGGAAAGCTGTCTTAACGTCCATTTGATGAACGAGAAGACGATGCGAGGCAGCCAACGAAAGTAGCACCTGAATCGTGGTAAGCCTAGCCACAGGTGAGTAAGTATCAAAAAAGTCTTCTCCTTCTTTCTGGGTATAACCCTTGGCCACAAGCCGCGCCTTGTACTTCTCAATAGTACCATCAGGCCTAAGCTTTTTCTTGAACACCCACTTACATCCTACAGGTTTGCACCCATAAGGACGATCAGTAACTTCCCAGGTTCCGTTAGCTAAGATGGAATCCATCTCACAACGGACAGCTTCCTTCCAGTAGTCAGCATCAAGAGATGCATAAGCTTCTGAAATGGTCCTGGGGTTGTCATCCACAAGATACACAATGAAATCATCACCAAAAGACTTTGCAGTCCTCTGTCTCTTGCTCCTAACAGGAACTTCATTGTCATCCTCCACAGAATTATCAGTGTGTTCTATCGAAATGGTAGGATCAGAAATCTCAACTAATTCCTGACTAGATGTATTAGGTATCTCCTGATTTGATGAGCTAGGCATATCCTTCATCGGAAAGATGTCCTCAAAGAAAGTCGCATCATTCGACTCCATAATAGTGCCAACACGCATGTCGGATACCTCAGATTTGATTATCAAAAATCTATAACCAATGCTATGGAAAGCATAGCCCAGAAGAACACAATCCACGGTTTTTGGTCCTAGCTTGCGCTTCTTGGAAATTGGAATATTGACTTTCGCCAAACAACCCCAAGTACGTAAGTAAGAGAGTCTCAACTTTTTCCTTTCCCATTCCTCAAATGGAGAAACGGTTTTGTTCTTTGTGGGAACTCGGTTTAGGACATGACAAGCTGTCAATAGCGCCTCCCCCCACCATGCCTTGGAGAGACCTGAAGTGTCTAACATGGCGTTAACCAAATCAGTTAGAGTTCGGTTCTTCCTTTCGGCCACCCCATTTGACTGAGGTGAATAGGGAGGCGTCCTCTCATGGATTATACCATGTTCCGCACAAAAAGAATCAAACTCATTGGAAAAATACTCTCCACCACGATCAGACCTTAACCGTTTTATTCTTGGATCAAGTTGGTTCTCTGCTTCAGCTTTATAGATTTTGAAGAAGTTTAAAGCTTCATCTTTTGATTTCAGAAGATACACATAACAATATCTAGTGGAGTCATCAATAAGCGTCATGAAATATTTCTTTCCGCCTTTTGTCAAAACGCCATTCATCTCACAAAGATCTGAATGTATAAGTTCCAGTGGTGCCAAGTCTCTTGCCTCCGCAGGCTTATGTGACTTGCGGGGTTGTTTAGCTTGAACGCACACTTGACACTTGGAACCTTTGACATTAGTGAATTTCGGAATTAAATCCAAATTAGCTAGCCGCGTCATGCTACCAAAGTTAATATGACAAAGTCGTGAATGCCAAACATTAGACTCAATTTCGTGGCAAACATGATTAATAACTTTGGAGCAAATATCCGATAAAGATAGGCGGAACAAGCCTCCGCACTCATAGCCTTTTCCAACAAATTGTCCATACTTAGATATTACAACTTTATTGGACTCGAAAACCAACTTAAAACCATCTCGACACAGCAAAGATCCGCTGACGAGATTTTTATTGATGGCGGGCACATGATGAACGTTCTTCAGGCGCACAGTCTTCCCCGAAGTAAACTTCAGATCGACCGTACCAACACCACGAACAAAAGCATGTGACCCGTTCCCCATCAGCACGGGAGAAGTCCCTGTGACCTGGTAAGAAGAAAACATCGAGGCATCAGCACAAACATGTACATTGGCACCAGTGTCAATCAACCATTCAGGAGAATGACAAACTGAAAGGATGGTAGGAAATATACCGTACCCTGAATCCTTCATCTCAGTATCGCCAATGACAACATTGGCATTCTTGCCGTTGTTCTCAGATTCACGCAGCTCATGGCGGTTGGGACAACGAGGTGCCCAGTGATTTGGATCACCGCAAACATGGCATGAACCCTTCCTCGGTTTGTTGTTCTTCTTCTTAAAGTTGGTAGGCTGTGATGGCTTGTACTTTCCATCAGGCTTGCCCTTGCCCCCAGAGTTGTTCTTGTTAAACTTGGGCTTGTGGGGCGGCTGGTAGTTCTTCTTCTGTACCACATGGGCACTAGAACCAGCCTCGGTAACTCGAGCACGTGTATCCTTCGCTCTCGCCTTCTCTTCCACATCAAGCGACCCAATGAGATCCGAAACGGAAAACTCTTGTCTCTTGTGTTTCAGAGAAGTAGCAAAGTTGCTCCACGAAGGTGGGAGCTTGGCGATAATGCCACCGGCCACAAACTTGTCCGGTAAAATACACGTAAAGTACTCAAGTTCCTTAGCGAGTGACTGTATCTCATGAAGCCTGCTGTACAACAGAGCGCTCATCAGTCATCTTGTAGTCATAGAATTGCTCCATGACATACAACTCGCTGCCCGCGTCCGAGACCCCAAACTTGGCCTCGAGCGCATCCCACATGTCCTTGCAGTTAGAAAACGACATATACGAGTCCACAATGGAATCGTTAAGAATACTCAAAAGGGCACGCTTAAACATGGTATCGAGCTTCTCAAAAGGCTCCTGCTGTGCAGGATCAAGCTCGCCATCAGGCTTGCCTTTGGTGGCCGCATAGCAGTTCATGTTCTGAAACCATAACACTGATCTCATGCGCCACCGCTTATACAATACCCCTTTAAAAAGGGAAACGGCTTTGTAGACGCGATAAAGCCAGCAGGTGCTAATTGCCTATAATCAGGTTTTTGGATTGTTGAATAATTAGACAATTTAGCATACGATTTAATTCGCGAAAACAGTAAACAATTCATGACTAGAATAATACAGATTAAACTAATCATGTGATCTACGTAAACAGTAGATAAACAGATTGAATCTAGAGCATGTACTACAAGTAGAAACTCTAGCATAACATCATATATGAAGATCAAGAACACGTACAGTGCAGCGGCACAGTGCCGCTGGAGTTCCCCGTGTCGCCCATGTTGTCGATGAAGAGGTTGGCAATGTCGGGGAAGAAGTCGTCGTTGGGGAAGAACTCGAAGCCAGTAGTCGCGCGAGTGCGCTCCCCAAAAACCTGATCGCCTCTCTCCCGTACAGGATCACAAGAGGCGGGGTTCCGGAGGCCTACTGTCCCTTCAACCGGTGTACGCCGGAAGACGGGATGGAGAAGACTTGGAAGACGGCGGCGCAAGGTTCTGGAACGGTGTGAGACCATGTATCGCGTACTGGCGGCTAGGGTTTGCCCCGGGCTGTATATATAGTGCGGCTCGGGTAGGACGTGGGCGCAGCCGCACGTTTAAGTCGGTAACAGCCCCACGATCATAAAGGATCGGTAACAGCGTCGTGACGTGACGTGACGTGTCGTGACGAGGCGAGGAGGAGGAGCGCGCGTGTGGCGCTATTCATCTTCTCTTGTTTTCACTAGGTCATACTAGTACTAGAACATCCCACTATATAAAGTGGTGCAGCTCACTCTCCACTAGCAGTATGGGACTAAACATTAGTCTCACATACACACAGCCAGCCAACTAGAATGGGCCAGGAGAATTTCGGATTTTAGTTGGGATTTGGCCCAAGTACACTAAAATTCCAGCAATTTGTCTGGTACAGATTGTTGCACATATTTAGAGATGTGCAGCTAACTAGCTTGCCGAGAAAAGTGCAGCCCGAGTTTATATGTATTTTCCATTCTTTTATTTATTTTTGGTTAGTTTCCGGTTGTATTTTGGAGCATATCATAATTGAACTTAAATAGAAATGTAAACTTTATCTTGTTGGAAAAAGCCCAATCAAGGGTTACTTATTTAGTTTTCTTCTTCTTTGTCTCGATAATAATAGGTTGCAGTTTTCGTCATATCATAGTAGCAACTAACTTGCCGAAAGAGATGGAACAAATTCTTCTATATGTATTGTCTAGTATTGTCTGGTTATTTATATATGTTACTACTTTTCGTCAAACCGTATTGCATTATCTTTACAAATGTGCAATGATCTCATCAAGAAAGGTATAACCATGATTTTATTTGTGACTAGTCTCCATCGGTACCATATGAAAAATTATCATCCACTGTTGACATGGCTACATAAGGTGCATGTGTCTTAAGACTCTTAGTCCGACATCACAAGCTAACTTCTCATAATCTAGGATTCCGTTGTTCAAATTAGCACAAGACTCGCTCATAACTAGACCATTATGTAATTTTTTTGTACTGACCACACAATCAGTGTCATCCATTCGCTCAAATGTTCACCTTCCAAACACTAATTACTAATGTACACATACGAAGCTAGGTTAATATGCATAAATATTTGAATTTTGAAAATAATATAAACCCAATTGCATAAAAAATAGTGCAAAGTTGCAAAAAAGACGAACAAAAAATCAAAATATATTTGTCATAATATAGTGCATATGGGATTTCTTAAAACTTAAACCCTGTAAACTTTAACCACGTTTATTGAGAAAAACTATCTATTTCTAGATACTACATGTATGCCATATATAAATATACTTCATAGTGAATTTAAAATTCTACATATTGATATTTTTTAAAACTTGATCAAACTTTAAAAAAAATTCATATGCACTACATGCAGCTAGGAGGGAGTAAATCACAACTGAACGGTTGAGAAGAAACATACTACCTATATGTAAAGTTGGAGGGATTTACCCCTAATCCAGCACGCCACGTCGCTCCAATTGTCTGGGCCGTCCTTTAGACCCAACCGGCGGCCAGGATTCGGCCACGTCGCCATCCCGCGCGGGATACTGTTCATCGGGCCATTTTCTGCCAATCGCGTGCCTCCATGTTGCCCGGTAACCGCTCCGCGCCCACCCGGTCGCCCGCCTTGCTTCTGCTCCGCGCCTACCCGGTCGCCCGGTCACCTCCTCCTCCAGTCCCTTCCCGCGGCTCGTTTCTCCTCACGCCGCCACAAGGTCTGCCCAACCGCCCCGCTCTCCACCCCATCGCGACGGCGCAGATTCAGGCCGTTGCCAGCGGCGCCGTTCGATGCGCCTGTTGGGAGGGTCAGAGGACAGGAACACGGTCGCGGCGGCGACGACAGCCACGAGTCCGCCACACACCGCAAGGACGGCCATGAACCACACGGTAGTGGGAGCGCTCTGCTGCTGCTGTTGGATGCCGGCGAGCGTCCTCCCCCTTCTCTTCCGTCACTGCAGCAGCTCGGCGCAACGTCTGGGCTCGCCAAGAACAAGTGTCGTCTCGGTCCTCCCGTCGCGCTTCTTCGCGACTGCGCCACCGTCTCTGGCCGTCTCGGGCGGATTTGAGGCCACCGGCGGCACCGCATCAACGTCCTCTATCTCCTCCCCGACGAGCACGAGATGGAACGCAGCCAGTCGTAGGGAGCGACGCCGTTTTTTCCACGGCCGGCGGCCGCCCGCCACGCACGATTCGCTCGCTTGAGAACTTCACCGGCCTCCCCGACCCTCCCATCGTCCTCGTTGTGAATTCATTGTGCCGATTGTCCATCTCCCTCGTGCTCTAATTTGCACCGCCGCCGTTCACCATCGTCGTCCATCGCCAACACCGTCGCTGAGCGGTCATACACACATGATGGGGATCGGGCCTTTTTTCAACCCTAACCCTCTCCCTCTCCTGTTGGCGGCCCACGCCGCACCGAAGAGCCCCTGCCGCCCGCCGCACATCCTCCCCACCGCGCGACCCTTCCCACTGCCGTCGCCATAGGTGTCGCAGGGCAAAGCCCATGTGGCGCGGCGGCATCGGCGTCGTCTGTTTCCTCGGACGGAGGTCGGGTCTGGGCGGCGGGCCTCGCCTCGGACGGCCTACTAGCGGTGCCGTGGGCCAGCGGCGGCCGAGGATGGCGTGAAGGCGGCGACGACGGCAGGGCAGGAGGAGGCGGCGCCCGATGACCGAGATGGGCTTCAGCGGGCCGAACTTCAACTGCTTCACCGACGCTGGCAACGACAATCGTCTTCTTGGCTTGGCAAGCGTCATGACGAAGCCGGGCTCCTACCCTGGGCATGGTGGTGGCGGCTTCCTCTTCCATCGGAGGGGTCGGCCTGGCTGGATGTGTTGGATCTTGGATCCTAGATCTAGTACCGGCGGCGAGTTGGGGAGTCGTAGCTGCCGGTGAAAACCTAGTTCTGACTACGGTCACGACACACGATGGCGGCGCTTATGCATCGTTACCTAGTTGAAGGCATCGTTGTTGCAGCTACTGTCAACCCGCCCGCGCTGCTCCAGGGGAAACCCTAGATCCTGGGATTCCTGGGTCGGACAATAGCGGCGCTTGCGGTGTCGCTCTCCCTCTTGGGGGTATTTTTTGGAGCAGAAGCTAATTAGGAAGAGGCGAGTCTTGGCGGCGTGGCGCTGCAGGGTCTCGATTTCGGATGCTTGATGATGGACTCGCGCACGGTGGCGCTGTCTGGAATCGTGGCGATGCCGACGGTAGGCTTGTTTTTGCAAGGTTATAGTGTTGATCCTTTCTGAAGATGGGTTCGTGGAAGATGGCGGCAGCTATTTCTAAAGCGTGCACATCGGTGTGCGTTGAGTGTCTGTTGAACTGGTATTTCGGTTTTAGATGATGTGCGTAGTTGTGAGATCATAGGTATTGGCTCGGTCTTAGACACCCTCATAATAGTGGTAGCGACCCTTGTTGTCGAGAGGTTAACTTCAGTTTGTTTCAATGTTGTATCTTATAAATCGGGTTTGGTTAATAATTGTGAATAACTGTGTGCATCATTTTGATGCAGAGCCGAGGATTCACACCCTCCTTTTCTAAAAAAACGTAATGGGATCCGGCCAAGCCTGCTCAACCAGCTGGTGCCTCCTAACCAATGTGACTAATGGCTCCAATCACATTAGCTATGAACATGGTAGTTCCCTTTTACCCCGAACACTCTCTGTATTGTAGGAGATACACCATTTTTTTGGTAGTACTTATTGGTACTCCCTCTGTTCCGATGAATAAGACTTATATTTTTTTAGAAAAGTCAATACATGTTAAGTTTGACTAAGCTTTTATAGAAAAATATTAACATGTAAAATATAAAATCAATATCATTAGAAACATCATGAACTATATTTTCGTATGATATCTATATAATATCATATTTGTTGATAGATTTTTCTAAAAGTTTGGTCAAACTTTACTTGACTTGACTTTTCTAAAAAAAATATATGCCTTTTTCATCTGAACGGAGGGAGTACCTAAAAATTACATTTTTTCCGTATGACTTTTGTTGTTTCCCTTTGTCTAAGACTTAGCAAGTACTCACTCCGTTCCAAATTAGATGATTTTTATTTGCCTATATCTTGAGTTTTTGACATGTTACATGTATATATACGTCTACATGTAGATAAATGAAAGTACTCTCTAATTTAGAATGGATGGAGATTGAAATTCGGTAATGCGGAGTACATAATTTGAGAGTGTCAGGTGACCAATTACCTCCTTGAGTACAATCCCTTGGATTAAAAAAAATGGAAGGTCCATAAATGTTGGGAGCATGCTAAAATTTGTCATATGGAAAGTTACACATCAAACTTTATGTGATCACCGAGTCAGCTGAATCCTTGATGTACGTAAACCGTACGTGCTCAGCGCTTGCGCATGCATGAGATGAGTTTAGGCCGATGCCTGATCCATCGACGAAGATGCAGCTGCACGTATATAAAACCTACGATCCCGCCTGCACCGAGTAGAGCGAAAGCGATCAGCATATGCCTTGAGGTTGAATCATTAGAGACATGTTAAATCGCGTCAAAACGCCGGCCAAGGCCGCCGCAGCGACAATACTGCTAGTAGCTCTGCTCTGCTTGTGCTCTCCCATCTCTTCCTACTCCTCTGTCGACGCGGCCGGCACCAGCACCATGCCGGTCTCGACTGGCAATCTCCTGACGGTCGACCAGTCCGGCAAGGGCAACTACAGGAAGATCCAGGACGCGATCGATGCCGCCCCGGCGAACAACTCCGCCGGCACGGCTATCCGGATCAATCCCGGGGTTTACAGGCAAGTAATTAACTGTACGACATGCCCATTATATCTTCTAAATATGGAAGTTGAAGACGCACAGTCGTGTTGTGTGATCGATGTATGTGATCATCCGTTGCAGGGAGAAGATCGTGGTGAACAAGCCCTACATCACACTGACCGGCACGAACGCCAACGCCACCGTCATCACCTGGAACGAGCCCTGGGTCTCCGCCGACTCCCCGACCGTCTCCGTGCTGGCCTCCGACTTCGTCGCCAAGCGCTTGACGTTCCAGGTACGTACTCCAGGACAGGAGTAAGTTTTCTCATCGATCATCTGTTCATGAACGAACGCGCGTGTTGTTGATTTTCTCGATCGGCGTTCAGAACACATTCGGGGACAGCGCGGCGGCGGTGGCGGTTAGGGTCGCCGGAGACCGGGCGGCGTTATACGGTTGCAGCTTCTTGTCGTTCCAGGACACGCTCCTCGACGAGACAGGGCGGCATTACTACCGTGGGTGCTACGTTGAAGGGGGCACCGACTTCGTCTTCGGAAACGGACAGGCTCTCTTTGACGTAAGTACTACTAGTCTACTACATCAGTTACATCATGTACTCACTTAACTCGCACGAAAACGAACTAGTACTACTTGATTCAGGGTTTAATGAGATTGGGGAGTGTGTTCCCCCTGTGATGTGAGTATCAAAAGATCGAGGATTACGATCATCAACTAACACAAAAGGTTGGCGTGCAGAAATGCCATCTGCACTCCACCTCGCGCATCGGCGGCGCGTTCACGGCGCAGCAGCGGTCGTCGGAGTCGGAGGACACCGGGTACAGCTTCGTCGGGTGCAAGCTCACCGGCGTCGGGGCTGCCACATCCATCCTGGGGCGGCCATGGGGTCCTTACTCCCGTGTCGTCTTCGCCCTCAGCTACATGTCCAGCACGGTGAGCCCTCGAGGCTGGGACGACTGGGGCGACAGCGACAACCAGAGGTAACAAACACCAACCAGCGACAACTCCCCATTTTCCTGTGAAAAGATGAAGAAGATTTGCTCGGGCGCTGACATGTTTTGCATCGCAGGACGGCGTTCTACGGGCAGTACCAATGTTACGGCGAAGGATCCAAGACTCATGGCAGGGTCGCGTGGTCTCGCAACCTATCGCAAACCGAAGCATCACTGTTCATCACCAAGGCTTGGGTGGGCGGACAACAATGGCTTCGGTAGACAGCACTTGGCGACTTGGCGTTACTGGTTTATTTCTACTCTTCTGTAGAAGATGCTACTAGCCTACTACACAGATCCACGTGCAGTTAGCGCATTATATTAAGGGCAACATAGTCAAATCGTCATTGCAAAGGGCTTCCTAGAACCATCCGCACACTTTGGGCATTGTACAATGATTTTTTTTACGGTTGCATTGTACAATGATTGATAAGATGATGTTAAACCTAATTAAGATATGACGAAAAAATGTGGTGTATAATGGGTTGTTTTTAGTCATATATTTTCTACCAAATATCTCTAAATTTGTGGTGAGACAAATCACACAATTGTTGCTAAAATACGATCTCTTACCAAATGTACATTTGTTCTGTTCAACTTCGTTAGACTTAGAATAAAGTACCCCCTTTGTATTCGGTCACTTCATAATTTAGGTCTAACTTTGGCCATTAATTTTACCAAGAAAATGTGAATTTATATGCCGTAAAAGGTATGACGTTGGATGTACATTTCAAAGAATTTTTCGATGGCATATTTTATGACATCTAACTCATATTTTATTGACTCAAATTATAAGTCAAAGTTTGACATGAAAAAAGAAATGGCCTTGTATGTAAACTAATTGACTGCCTGTGCATTGCTACGGATTAAAACTTGGTGTACACCGTTTTATTTCTCGAATGCATTTGTCTTCCAATGTCACACCCCCTTCCTTTTCTAACCCCGCCTCACATGAAGAACATGTATCATCTTACTTATCTACCCCACTCCATTGTCTAGATCAGTAAATAAATACCCGATCAGGTTTGAGTGAATCTTTGTTCTACCACTTGCCTATAGTTGCTGATTCATATACGATGTTAGATAACTTCTCTACACTGAATTTTCTGAATCATAGGCCCATATAAAATGGTGCATAAGAAAGATGCAAGAATTAATATATTTTTCTTGTATAGGGGATACTTAGATGATGAAGTGTGAATAAGAAGAGTGCCCAAACTATATCAGGCTGGATCCACATTGTTAGTTCGAAAAAAAAACACCTGATCAAAGATAACTAAAAAAGTATCAATTTAACAATTGGTAGGTTTCTTCGCAAAAAAAAAAAAAGATTGTACATTATCAATATTCCTTTGAAGTATTGCAAAAATCAAACTGAAGCATGAACAATATCTTATCAGCCAGTGTAAGTTTCTCGATGACAGAAGGCTCATCTTCAAGGCAATCTAAATGACTACACGTAGGTAGTAGCTATTAAAAAGGTTAACTTATAATGTCTTCAAGGAAATATGGATAAGTTTGCAGCTTAACCATATAGCCTTGAGGACGACAGGTCGCGCCCCTGGACTGTGGCTGCTCGACCTGGAGTAGGAGCTCCGTGGTCAGGGCCACCGTCTCTACGGCCTGCTCTCGTCGGCCCCGTTCTGCTGGAGGTTTGTGCGGCCTGCTCCCGTCGGTCACGCGCTCGACGTGCAGCGTGGATCTACCGCTACACCAAAACTCGGGTATGGGGCAGCCTATGGAAGAGAGAGGTATATCGGCAGTGTGGAATTCGGATTGGGAGGGGTGGAAGTTTGATCCGGGAAGAAAAGGAATTGTGCTATCTGGGTTAAGAATGATTCTTCAAATGCATTTATATGCCGCACATGGGGTTGCTATTAGAAAGAAGGGTCAGATCGGGATATTATTTGGTTTCCAGGTCGTAATAACCAGTTATTTGGTTTCCATCAGTTATTTTTGGTTAAACGTCCATTAGTATAACAATTAATTGGTATGTTTAATTACAAACGACTGAGAGATCAGACGGGGCGTGTTTGGTAGACTGCCCCACCTCAGATAATCTCTCCCCATACAATTTCTGGCTGTTTGGTAGCCCGTGTCTCGCGTCTGGGCCATGCCCACCTCGCCCGAAAACCCCTCTCAGCCATGCCCGTGAGAGAAGCTCAGATCGAGCTTCACAACTCAGCCTGGCCCAACTCATACGGAAAAATCCCCACGCGTGGGCCCCACCCGAGCGTCCGCGCCACGATCCCCTCTCAAACCGACCCTCATTTCCCCCACAGTCTTTCCTCCTTCCTGCAGCTCTCTCCCTCGCCTCCTCCTCTGCTCTCCTCCGGCAAATCGCCTGTCCCGCGCCTCCCAAAAACGATGAAGTGGCGAGTGTGGTCATCTTCGATCCACCCGTGCTTGCTCGTCGTGCCCAGAGACGGAGGAGTACCCTGCGCCCGCATCTGCCCCGAGCTCCGGCATCCTGCGCCCGTATCTGCCCGAGCTTTGCGCCGCCGCTTCTACCCTGAGCCTGGCTCCTCTGTCGCCGCATATGGCGCCGGTTCCCTGCGTCTACCGCCGTCACCCGGTGCCGGATTAGGAGCGCCGCCGCCGGAGATTTGCTCCGAACACACAAGTTCGAATGTGGGACCTGATTGCTTTTTCAATTACTATCTAAGGACTTTTTTGTAAAACTTTGGACCTGTCTGTAATTTTAGTTTCTGGACTCTAGTCTCAGCACATACAACCTACCAAACAGCTTCTCGGGTCAGCCGTTTCTTCACATGCAATCTACCAAACACACAACAATATCTCAGCCAAACCTGTATAAGCTCAGCTTGGCCCAGGTGAGAAAGTCTTGTTGAAGCCATACGGGCTACCAAACACACCCACAGTGTACGATGGTTAGACATCGAGGCGGAGAAGTTGAGTTTGATTGGACGGTTAAGATGCTCCAGTGTTTTAGAGAACCAACCAACACCAACTCCCATTTAATAGTATAAAGATTTGCCTTCCATCTAAGATATCATCAGCATTAAATGGACCGGAGTAGGTGATGTAGGTAGAAAAAAAGAAAATATTGGATGAAACCAGAGGAGGGAAGGAGGAACCAAACTTTCTTTTTAGATAGGAGAGAAATGAACAAAGTGGTAGATTTGAACTCACATGAGCAAGAATGGCCTTTCTCGAAGGGAACGATATGATGAATTGGTGTTGCTAGCGACCAAAGATTTTCCCAAATACTGAATAAATAAACCTGCAATCCATGTTATGTTCGGGGCTAGTTTACATGGTGTTGATCTCAGTTTATAGTAAAGCATTATTGGACACACACAAAGGAAGATAGAGCTACCGATGATGTTAGGGTGAACACTAAACGAGAGCAAATGAGAAAAGGAACAACACAAGCAGGGCGTGCAAAAGTGTTGCCTGGAGCTCATCGTGAACACAGTCACATCAACACACGCTGCAGACCGCTCGCCGAGAACAACTACACCTTTAGAGGCAGCATCACCACGATCATCACCGTCACTATTCACAGGAGAAATATATAAGTACTAGTAAAAAACCTCAAAACCATGGCCATCTGCTCCTTAATAGATGCATCTCGGGCCTCGTCAACTAACACTGCAAATTTTTTATCCTAAATGTCATCGATAATAGCTTTGGTTGTAACATCAGCACAAGCTTTGCAAATCTGTTTTTGTATTTTTGGTGAAGTCATTTGATGGTTTGCAGGGGCATTTTCAAGCAACTTTGCGGCCTTTTCATCTTTACCTTTATACCATTTCAGCATCTCAAGAAAATTCCCTCTATTATTTGAGCTAGAAGACTCATCATGCCCAAGAAAAGCAAGAGCTTGCAATAGTAATTTTTTTTGCAATGCCGGTCATAATTGTAATGCGAAATTTATATTCCTCCTCGTCCTTCTTGGTGGCAGCTGCCAACACATGATCCACACCTTGCTGCTGATTTTTAAAAGCCTCGCAATATTTTCTAGCTTTATTGTGAGCACTATTGATATTCTTACCGACATGAAGATCACAAGCTTCAATCCCATTCTTCCAGTAGCTAAAACCAACCTTTGTAAATGATTCTGTACCAAAATTTTCTGTTTGTGGTTGCTTAAAGAGGAAACAGTAAAAACAAAATGCAGCATCTTTAGCTACACTATATTCCAACCAATCATACCTTTTAAACCATTTATCCTGAAATCTCCGCATCTGGCTTGCAACTAATTTTCCAGGAAATTTATGACCAACTGGTTGGCATGGACCCATTAATAAATACTCCCTCCTAGCAGCGTCTTTGCTGTTTAAATCAAGCTCCTTGATCGGTTTCCGAAGGCCAGGATCTGCGTGTCATCTGGATTAAGCTCACCACTAGCATTCTCTTGATCGGGGCTAGTATTATCCCCTTCTGGATCAACAACAATATGAGGATCAGGATTATCTTGTTGTTGTTCGGCAGGGGCTTGATGTGTGGTACTAGCTACTCCATGTTCAAGAACCGCCTCAATTCCGTCAACATTTGTATTTGCATCAGATTCTTCAGCCGTCGTTGTAGCCACACGAGGTTTGTTCGAATTGGCAAGTTGTGTCGCTGATGTAAAATAAGATGACACCAGTCTTGATGAGTACGGCCTTGATCTCTTTGTCCCCTTCATCTTCTACATAATCAGATTAGATAAAGTTAAAATTAATGTTAACAATTCGCTAAACTGATTAAATTTGATTGTTCTCTTACCGTCTGAAAGTAGGAAATTAAAATTCTGACTGCACAAAACAATATTACCTAAGTGATGAGATGCAGGTAGGGGTGGGAACTGGTAGCAGATAATCCGAATTATCCGACATTCGTATTCGAAAAATTGAAAATGGAAGTGGTATATATCCAATCCGAACGAAATCAAAATGGAAGTGGTAAATATCCGGATTCGTTTTTACAAATACAAAAACAAATGTGGTATTGAATTTTGGAACAAATATGGATATGGAAATGGATATATCCGTATCCGAATAGTATCCGAATAAAATTATGTTACTCAGTTTGGTAATTCTAACCTAATATGTATATTAACCAACTTTAAAAGAGTAAGAAAGTGGACAAATATAGTTGTTTGTGACTGAACATTAACTATTATGTATTATATAGCTATATTTATCACTAGTTTGTTCTATAGTTGACTCGTTATAAGACACGAGTCTATTATTTGTTATATTTGTATCCGTTCCGAATTGAGAAAACATCCGATCCGCATCCGTATTCGAATAACATTCGCTCTACATTCGTATCCGACTACATCCGTATTTGTATTCGTATTCATTTTGAAAATATGGAAACGGATGTGGGAAGGGCACTATCCAATTCGCATCCGATCCGTTTCCACCCCTAGATGCAGGAGACGTCTCTGTCTCTGTGACAACTAACACGGCGTGGGCAGGGCGCGATCGACACGGTTAAACGCGGCAACTGCGCGACGGCGAGTCCCCTAGGACGCGTTTGGTAGCCTGTGAGCCCCTTTTTTTTGCAGGGGAACGCAAATCTGCCCGTTTGGTTACCTGGGCTCAACCGCGTTCTTGCACGGACCGGATATTAAAGCACACTTGGGCCAGGCCTCGTAGGAACGCCCGAATCGACCGTTTCTACAGGGACATGCCCGTTCTCTCCTGCCGGTTGCACACGTGGAGACGCGAGAGAGAAACGGAGCGTCGCTTCGGGAACACGTGCCATAACTCCCCTCACCGTCTGTCTACTTCTCTCACCTCTTCCTCTCACTCTCACCCCCAAACTGTCACATCAAGCGGCGCCGGTTGCTCTCCCGCCCACCAATCCGCCGCACCGCCGCAAGGAGAAGGAGCCGGACCGGAGGACGAGACAACGGGGACAAGCTCCGGGGCCTCTGCCGCAAGAACCACCGCCAAAGAAGGACCTGCATCGACCACTTACCGCACGACCCCGAGCTCTCGTCGACCGGTTCAATGGCGGTAAGTTTCATCTTCCCGATATCTTCGTCATAGTTCATGCATCCCGTACATTTGTTTGTCGTTTCTTATGGCATGCAGATCCGATCTGTTTACGTTTTCAGTAGGATAGGATTTGACTGAGGATTCAGTAGGAATAGTTCTGCGAGCACCGTAGGATTGAGTAGGATTCGCTCTTTGCATGTTCTTATACACCATGCCATAGTCTGTTCGTAAGGGGATTGTAGATCCGATCGTGCGTATACTGTAGATGCAACTAGGATAAGGGAGGGTGCAGTAGATTGATTACGCTGTTCTGAGTTTGTCCAGAACCGGATTCAACACGAACTCGAGGAGTTGAGAAGTGAGAATGCGGTCCTGAAGAACGTGCAACAAACTCAAGCACATGTGTTTAAGGCTAAGAAACATGAATGGGAGGAAAAAAGAGAGGTCTTGCTGGCCGAGAAGAAGAGTCTGAAGTATGAAAAGAGAATTTTGAAGTACACCATCTACGATATGGTCAAACTGGTTGCTGTAAACAAGGACAAGATCAAGAGGATCAGGGCCATTTGGGATGAGTAGCGTAGAAGTTGTTTGGGACATTTGAGTAGCCTAGTGGCATTTGTAACGTACACCTTATGTATCTTGCATTTGTCTTTCACTATGCTTGGATTTCAGTGTGCTTGCATTTGAGTTTCAGTCTGCATTTGTATTTCAGTAACTCTTTCTTGGGCGATGATTGAAATGTGCTACAATGGAAGGCAAGGGGTTGTCCTCAAACCTAGTCTTGTGTGTAAGTTTTTGCACACTTGACTTAGTTTGTGGACAATCCCTTCGCCTACCGTGTGACCCAAATGTATGAGGCCTCGTCATGTTTTTCTGCATTTGAGTTTGTTGTTCTTCTACATGTACTTAGCATGTTCTTACTCTGTGCTAACTGTTATCTTTGCCTTATCTCAGAAGACTCTCTCTATCGACCTAGACGCACCGGCGGAGGTGGAGGTGGAGGGGCTGAGAAAACTCTTTACGAACAACCAAACAATTAGACATTTCTGACCCGTGGCCCATTTACAACACGCAATGCGACTCGCTTCTGGCCTGCTGTCCCCTGGTTGCTGCTAACGTGCGTGCGTGATGGGCTGATATGATTAGCCCTGCTCGTTCTGATTCAGTGCCACGGGCTGGGCTGCCTGAGTCAACTAATCATTAGGAAAAAATAACAGATTATGCATGTATTAGGAGGGCCACGACCGGGGCTATTGTCCGGGCTGCCCGGGGTGCAGTTCCGCCCCTGCTTTAAATCGTCAGCTGGGAAGTTTTGCAAAGAAATTATGGATAAATTTTAACAACGACGACACTGTTATAACAGAACAAAATTGTTTGCTTCTGATTTCAAGGTCAGTGTGGTGGAAACTTGACAGCTACATGTTCCCCCGGTGTGTTCCTGCATGTTTCTCTTTCCTTCTAGCATTTTTTTGAACTTCTTCGAACTAGTTTACCCCATTATGTAACTATGTAAGGGCACGGCCACCCTGTGTCCATCATACGGTGCTGGAGATGGTCACCGAGCGCCCGTGCCTCCGGGTGGAGGAGAACGGCTGGTGGTCGTACCTGCCCAAGTTCACGGCAGAGATTGCGTGGGAGGAGTGCGTGCTGGAGCTAGTGAATTGACTCGTCGATGGCTGCGGCGGTGCACATTGCTCTGTGGTGCGCTCATGAGAAGGCAGGGGCGCCGTTGGACATGACCACAGTGCAGCTGTTGCCGCTTGGCAACCATGGGCATGGCGCACGGCCTTGGCCGTGTCCAGCGGAAAGTATGTCAGGTCAGGGCTGCGTCCGAAGTAATCAAGCGGTCATCATTCAACAAGAGTTATACTTGTTATGTTGCTTTTGCTTGGATTCCAATAGCAAAGGTATCTAGTGTGCAAGAGGGATATTGACATGAAAAGTACAAGTAGTATTGGAGCACAACAATTCTTGCCAAAGAGCATCTAGGTCTTTTATATAACTAACATCTGGGCGATTTAGCACATGATTTCTATGCACATTATAGTTTTTGATGTGTTATTGGGCATATGTTTCATTATTCTGGCTGAACGTTGGTTGGTTTGCGCTCTTTCTTGCTTGGGCTACATGCCATCGTGGAATATATTAAACTTGTACAGGAGCAATGGCTGATACCAAGGACTGAGATCCTCTGTCAGGTTTTGGTCTTCCTACTTATGATTGTGTGTTGATTTAATGGTTTGCTTCACTATGCATTGTCTTAAGTTTTTGTTTATTTGTTTGTTTCAGTTCATCAACCTCTGATCTCACTACTTTAAGCAAGTGAAATGAGATGCCAGATGCCAATACATGGCAAGATCTATTCACAAAATAGTTATTATCACTCGAGATATACATGGCATCTGCGAGACCGTCAGTCACTCCAGGTAAGCAAACAGTACAATATCAGTCACCTCCATTATGAATGAACATAGAACTAGAGATTGAAAACCAAATTTGAAAGGGAATAGTTTAGCGAGGTCAATAAAAGGGAATAGTATGTTATCCCTGTTTAAATGCAAATGACGAATTAAGCTAGTTCTATAATAATTGTGCTAACAAGATGAAAGAAAAAAGAAAGGAAAAGCCATCATATTGAGCTCCCCCGCTGCTTGCTTGATAAACAATCAAGACACCGCACTCCTTAAGATTTAAAAAAAGTGAAGAAGCACAATCAAATTGCCTCTTTTATGCAATGAAATTGAAATATACTTGTGTTTTTTCAAACGAGTTCAGATTAGCCACAAGAGGTAAGTGTTGAGTTATATTAATGTAAACATAACCTAATTAGAACAATTAGTATACCAGATTGATAACGATAAGACCATAAGTACATAGAACCGTAGGACCTCAGTGTGGAATTCTACCAATGTTTTTTTTCCTAAAGAGAGCATTCTCCATAACGTAGACTAATGTAAACACAAATTTGTAGACACCACATGGTTTGCAACTATGTAAATGTAAGCAGTTCTAAGAAAATAACCCTAGTTCATCGGCAATCTGATCGGTCACAGAAAGTTTTATATCTTCCACTCAGCGAGATTGATTTATCATTGTCATCGTCCTCCTTCGGTACGGAAGGTTCCGTGATAGTTGTATCGTCCGTGGATTGACATGCCACGCGCCCACCTCTGTCACATGCTCCGCTGCCCTCTTGCGATAAATCTGGACGAAGAGGTGGCAGAAACGACCGATAACGGCCCTGCAGCAATGGGACCCTCACGAAGCACCTCGTACAGATGGGGAGTGAGGGTAGGGTTTGCATAGAGGCCGATATCATATGGAGGATTAATATATCTTTGTCTGCCATATATTAGCAAGGAAAATGTTCCCCTATCGACGAATGTCAGGTCGCGGGCCACCTGCCTAGGTGGGCCTTCTTTGCCATGCGCAAATGAGTTTTACCGTTGGCTCTCTCGCTGCTTTTTCTATATAGGGGTAAAGTGACACATAGTACTAATGACACATAATTCGGCTGATCATCCTGGATGACTACCCTAGCCAGGCTGGTAACCACCTTGCTGATGGGCTGTGTTCTTCGACATTTGCACGATCTATCTACACAACCTCCAACGTAATATTTATGCCGGATTTGGTCCACATTGACTAAATACTCACGACAAAGAGACTTTAGGACCAACTTTCAACCACCAAAGAAACTGACTAATGTTAAAATTTTCAGGGTCCCTCAAGTACAACTCCACTTGCAAATTCACTCAGATCAACACCCCTCATTTTTTTATAGGATAGTAACAAAACCATAAAAATAACGATTATGACTAGTTCCTGAGCTAAAAACATATTGACATCAAACACTAAGTACTAGACATTTGTCCATATGACTACCACCCTGATGGCTCCCAAGTGCAGGATCAATTGTACTAAACATATTGAGATCAATTGTAGTACCTTTCGAATAGAAAAGGTTGTCGAACCCACGAGGAGCTGAAGGTATTGGTTAGTAAGAATGATAGATAAAACAATGAAATATGCAAGTGTTTTTGGGGTTTTTGGTTGTATGGTTGCAAATAAAGTAAAGGTGCAGAAAGTAAATAATAGCAGTTGAAAGCTCTCAATTAGAGAAAAGCCCAATCCTCTATGTGGCAAGAGGACAAGCTCAAGTGATGTGTGTCTTAGATTTGGAAAACGTTCCCGAGGGCGGCATGGATATAACTAGGCATATAGATTTATTAAACAACACGTTGAATATCTTGTCAAGTTTTAATCTTGTTTAGGACGGAGCCACAACTTAGGTAAAGCTAAATAAATAAACTAAACCCTCTTATGATGGATCATGTGGCCAAGTAAATGACTGCACAGGAATTATTAAGACATAATGTCCCACCATAGCATTACACTTTAAGGTCCCCGATATTAATACCCCATAATAATAACTTCATGACTCATTCTCAGGTTTCTTGTCCTCTCAAGTCTTCCTCATTTCATTATACTACGGTGTTCTCCTATGAGCCCATATAGGTGAAGTGTTGTGCAGTCGACGTTCGCACAACACCATCATAGAATCACATAAAAAGATAAACACTAGACAAAATACCAACACATGTCATATATAAATCATTGCCAATTCCTCCTATGCCCTCAGGAACATACGGGAACTACTCACAACGTGCAAACATGATCATATTCAGTGGCATAAGTGGTACAACACAATCTGAAAATATGACTTCACCACCAAATAATGACAAGTGCTCAATCACAAACATGAATAGTAGCACAAAACAAGTATCTAGGGTATAACAACTCTCAAACTACGAGGGGAACGGAGTGGATCACGGAGATGATGATGGAGATGGTGCTGGTCTTGGTGATGACGGAGAGGCCTCCTCCCACGCCAAGGAGGAGAGGTGATGGCGGTGACGATGATTTCCCCCCTCTCCGGAGCTCCGGAGCAGCAGGATCTGACCCCCCTCGGAGGGAATCAGGAGTTTCGCCGCCGCCGCGGCCTCGAATCGTCTGGGGAAAAATTAGGGCGTAGGTTTTCGGAGTAGACGGAGGTCGTGGTAAAAAGCCCCAAGCGAGGAAGTGCCCGAGGCTCAAGTTGGTGGGCCCCACGCAGCCAAGGAATCTGGCCGTGTGGGCCCCCCTCTTTTGGGCCTCATGGCTCTTCCCTCTTCGATCTTTTGCCCACTGTCGTTCTCCTGGTGTAAAACCAACTGTGCAATTTTCCTTTTTCCATTTGGATCCCTGTAGCTCCTGATGTCTACGCACGCTTCTATTCTTGTAGATAGTGTTGGGCCTCCAAGAGCAGATGTTTGTAGGACAGCAGGAAAGTTTCCCCTAAGTGAATCACCCAAGGTTTATCGAACTCAGGGAGGTAGAGGTCAAAGATATCCCTCTCAAGCAACCCTGCAATTAAGATACAATAAGTCTCTTGTGTCCCCAACACACCCAATACACTTGTCTGATGTATAGGTGCACTAGTTCAGCGAAGAGATAGTGAAATACAAGTAATATGGATGATTATAAGTAGTAATTGCAATCTGAAATAAAAATGGCAGCAAGCAAACATGTAGCAGAACTTGTTGGAAACGGTGTTTCAATGCTTAGAAACAAGGCCTAGGGATCATACTTTCACTAGTGGACATTCTCAACAATGACATCAAAGTTGAATAATAAATACTACTCTCAAACACTCTCTTGTTGGATGATAAACACCATTCATTGCGTAGGGCTATAAAAGCACACCCCAAAGTCTGAGTAAACAAACACCACAACGTCATAAAGGAATCACACACGGTGCGCACACTGTCACCTTCACAACCGTGAATAACCCCGGAGTTCATATTAAAGTAACCTCTAGAGTGCATAATAGATAAAGAGTAACATCACATATTCAACTAGATTACAACGCTCATGATCACATAAAAATCACACCATGGGAGAGAGAGATAAACCACATAGCTACCGGTAGAGCCCGCAGCCCCGGGGGAGAACTACTCACTCCTCATCGTAGGAGTCAGCAACGGCGATGGAGATGGCGGTGGAGTTGATGGAGATGACTCCGGGGGCAATTCCCCGTCCCGGCAGGGTGCCGAAACAGAGACTTCTGTCCCCCGAATTGGTGTTTTTGGTGGCGGCGGAGCTTCGGGACTCTTTTCTGGAAAACGA
Source organism: Poa annua (assembly GCA_026929855.1). Lineage (NCBI taxonomy): Eukaryota > Viridiplantae > Streptophyta > Magnoliopsida > Poales > Poaceae > Poa > Poa annua. The sequence continues at coordinate 47,210,538 of CM049434.1, forward strand.
CGATTGATTTAGGGTTTTTAGGGCAGAGGAAATATATAGACGGAAGGGCGGCGCAAGGGGGTAGCTGAGTCGGCCTCCTCATGTGGGGGCGCCACCCCCCTGGCCGCGCGAACACGTGAGGCTGTGGGCCTCCGCTGGACTTGCCCTTCTGGGTCCGTGAGTCTTTTGGCGAAATAGAATTTCCGGATTTTTTCTGGATTTTTCCGAGCACTTTGGTTTTCGGGCCTTTTCTGCAATAAACATACATAATAAACAGAAACTGGCACTGTGGCATCTTGTTAATAGGTTAGTCCAATAAGTGTCATAATATGATATAAAGTGTGTATAAAACATGTAGCAATTGGTATAATATAAACATGGAACATAAGAAATTATAGATACGTTGAAGACGTATCAAGCATCCCCAAGCTTAGTTCTACTCGTCCCGAGTAGGTAAAACGATAAAAAGAATAATTTCTGAAGTGACATGCTTCCACACAATCTTGATCATAATATAATGTAAGGCTCATGTTATGAATGAAGTGACTCAAGGCAATGATCTATAGTTTGCTAACAAATAGACAAGGAATAAACAACTACATCATATAAATAGAAACTTTTCATGAATAGTACTTTCAAACAAGCATCAAAAAGATTTACATAAGAGTTAACTCATAAAGCAATATTCTCTAAGTAAAAGAGCATTGAAGCAACACAAAGGAAGATATAAGTTTCAGCATTGGCTTTCAACTTTGAACATGTATATCATATAGATAGTTGTCAACACAAAGAAATATAACAAGTGCAATAAGTAAGCATATAAGAGTTGTTGCACACAGTTGACACAAGTGTTTGCTTCGGGGACAGAAAGAATTAGGTAAACTGACTCAACATAAAGTAAAAGATAGGCTCTTCGCAGAGGGAAGCAGGGATACAAGCATGTGCTAGAGCTTCTTGGTTTTATAGGTTTTTGAAATCATATAGAGAGCATAAAAGTAAGTTTTTGAGTGGTGTTTGTCGTTGTCAACGAATGATAGTGAATGAAAACTATATTTACCATGTTATCTAGACTTTCAAAAGCGGCTCCCATTGAAGGACGTTATTTCTACCCAAGGGTAGATCCTTCTTCTCTTTTGTTTACACATGCACACTTTTTCTAAATTGGTTTGGCACTCCTCCCCACCATTGCTTACACAATCCATGGCTAACCGAATCCTCGGGTGCCTTCCAATCCATCTCAAACCTTGGAGGAGTGCCTATTTTTGAATAACATAACACTTTGGAAATTTCTTTTTGATAACTCATTGAAAACCATGTGAAGAGAATTGAACAATTAAACTTGGGACTGGGCACCCCATTTGCCAGCTCATTTGAAAGTCTATCTAACAAGTTAAACATAGAGTAACCCACATACTCCCTCATGAGCTAATAAACAGTGACACAAATAATGGATAATAATTTTGAATAAAGATAGCACACGAAGTATTTGCTTGGAATGGCAGGAAATACCATGTAGTAGGTAGGTATGGTGGACACAAATGGCATGGTTTTTGGCTCAAGGTTTTGGATGCACGAGAAGCATTCCCTCTCAGTACAAGGATTTGGCTAGCAAGGTTATTTGATGCAAACACAAGTATAAACTATGACAACAAGACGTATATAAAAACATATTGCAAGCATTATAAAACTCTACATTGTCTTCCTTGCTGTTCAAACACTTTAACTAGAAAATATCTAGACCTTAGAGATACCAATCATGCAAACCAAATTTCAGCAAGCTCTACGGTAGTTCTCCACTAATAGGTTTTAACTACATGATGCAAGAGCTTAAACATGATCTACCTGAGAGCTCAAAATAATTGCCAAGTACCACAACATGCAAGATAACAATTCATAAGAGCATGTATATCTTTTCTTTATACCATCTACCACATTTAGCATTTTCTGTTTCCAACCAAACACCAATCAACTTATTTAAACATAAACTCTCAAAGTATTTATCAATGAGACAAGAGAGTATAACATAAGAGAACTAACAGCTTTAAACAAGAGATGCATGAAAAACAAGAGCTGAAAGCATTGAAGTAATATAAAAGAATACTCAACAAATATAAGTGAAGAATAGGAGTATTCATAAGAAAAAGCGGAGCGTGTCTCTCTCCCACAAAGGGATGCTAGGATTCATTTTATTCAGAGAATGAAAATAACAAAAGCAAAAATAAAAACAAACAGACGCTTCAAGTAAAGCACATAAGATGTGACGGAATTAAAATATAGTTTCACTAGAGATAACCTGATAAGTTGTTGATTAAGAAGGGGATGCCTTGGGCATCCCCAAGCTTTGACGCTTGAGTCTTCTTGAAATATTCTTGGGTGACCCACGGGGGCATCCCCAAGCTTAGGCTCTTTCATCTTCTTGATCACATCATATCATCCACTCTCTTGATCCTTGAAAACTTCCTCCACACCAAACTCAAAGTAAACTTCATTAGAGGGTTAGTGCATAATCAAAAATTCTTATATTCTGCATGGACACAATTGCTACCAATGCTACTGGATATTAGCTACATCCACTGATACTTTATGGAACAAAAAGATCCATTCGAAACAGCAAAAGAGGCATTGCAAAATAAATGGCAGAATCTGTCAAAAACAGAACAGTCCGTAAACACGATTTTTTTTCGAGGCACTTAACTTGCTCAAATCAGAAAACTCAAAACTAATGAAAGTTGCATACATATCTGAGGATCACGCACAAAAAATCCCAGGTCATTTTGATTTTTCTGTGAATTCTTACGAATTAAACGGTGGACAGCAGAAAACTGTTCCTGCGCAGAAATCCAAATCTAGCATCAACTTCCTACTAGAGGCTTTACTTGACACAACAATGCGATAAAATAAAGATACAAAGGAATTGCTACAGAGGTGAGCATGTTCCTTGACTCAAATAAAAGAAAAACAACAGAAATAAAACATGGGTTGTCTCCCATAAGCGCTTTTCTTTAAAACCTTTAAGATAGGCATAGTCATTTTAAAAGATGCTCATTTCAAAAAGCAAATACGAAACACTTTTAAGTCTAACCCACTTCCTATGAAAAAGAATCTTGTAAAGAAACAAGTCATGAAAGCACAAAGCAACAAGCATAGGAAAGCAAAACAAGTGCAACTTCAAGATTTTCAACATAAAGAAGGGAAACTTAATATTGTTGAGATGCATAAAACTATGTTTCCCTCTCTCATAATAACTTTCAGTAGTAGAAATAAATTCAACCATATAAGAATCATTCAACTTAGATAATATAGGCACATAAAGAGGATCATTAAATTTATTTTGAAATTCATTAGCATGCTTCCCTCTTTCAAAATAGTTATTAAGATCAATATCAAGTTTAAGATCATGGTTGCAACAAAGATTTGGAACTAGAGGCAATTGCAAACTACATAAGTATTTCTCAACATAAGCAAATTTCTCCTCCATGGTGTAATTAGGAGAATTCAAGAACAAGGCAGGACTCTCATGAGTAAGAGTACCATCACAAGCAACAATTATATCATTTTTATCCTCACATAAATTAGTAATAACTTCTGAACATAGAGGATTATCGATAAGCATAGGACCATATCTAAAGCATTATCATATAGCATATTTAAGCAATACTCATCATTATCATCAATAAGTTCACTTGTAGCATCATGAATAAAATTTACAACATAACTATCACATAAAACATTCTTATCATGAGCCACATGCATAAAAGAATTAATACTCTCCACATAAGCATAGTCATTCTTATTAATTGTAGTGGGAGCAAATTCAACAAAATAGCTATCATTATTATTCTCATCACCATAATCATCAAATATAGGAGGCATATTGTAATCATAATTAATTTTCTCCTCAATAGTAGGTGGACTGGAAATATCATATTCATCATTGTAATCATCATATATTGGAGGTATAGTATCATCAAAGTAAATTTTCTCCTCCGCGCTTGGGGGACTAAAAATATCATGGTCATCAAAACCAGCTTCCCCAAGCTTAGAATTTTCCATAGCATTAGCAATAATGGTGTTCAAAGAATTCATACTAATAACATTGCTACTAGCATGCAAATAAAGTTCCATAGGTTTTTTAATTTTCTCTTCAAACACCTCATGTCCTAACTCAAGATAAATACTATAAAGATCTCTAATATTTTTGTTGTTTTCCATTAAGCCTAACTAGTGAAAATAAAAACAAGAAACAAAAATAAATAATTGCAGAATCTAAAGGAGATACCTTCCAACGCTTGCCTCCCCGGCAACGGCGCCATAAAATAGCTTGATGTCTACGCACGCTTCTATTCTTGTAGACAGTGTTGGGCCTCCAAGAGCAGTGGTTTGTTGGACAGCAGCAAGTTTCCCCTAAGTGAATCACCCAAGGTTTATCGAACTCAGGTAGGTAGAGGTCAAAGATATCCCTCTCAAGCAACCCTGCAATTAAGATACAAGAAGTCTCTTGTGTCCCCAACACACCCAATACACTTGTCAGATGTATAGGTGCATTAGTTCGGCGAAGAGATAGTGAAATACAAGTAATATGGATGATTGTAAGTAGTAATTGCAATCTGAAATAAAAATGGCAGCAAGCAAACATGTAGCAGAACTTGTTGGAAACGGTGTTTCAATGCTTAGAAACAAGGCCTAGGGATCATACTTTCACTAGTGGACATTCTCAACAATGACATCAAAGCTGAATAATAAATACTACTCTCAAACACTCTCTTGTTGGATGATAAACACCATTCATTGCGTAGGGCTATAAAAGCACACCCCAAAGTCTGAGTAAACAAACACCACAACGTCATAAAGGAATCACACACGGTGCGCACACTGTCACCTTCACAACCGTGAATAACCCCGGAGTTCATATTAAAGTAACCTCTAGAGTGCATAATAGATAAAGAGTAACATCACATATTCAACTAGATTACAAAGCTCATGATCACATAAAGATCACACCATGGGAGAGAGAGATAAACCACATAGCTACCGGTAGAGCCCGCAGCCCCGGGGGAGAACTACTCACTCCTCATCGTAGGAGTCAGCAACGGCGATGGAGATGGCGGTGGAGTTGATGGAGATGACTCCGGGGGCAATTCCCCGTCCCGGCAGGGGGCCGAAACAGAGACTTCTGTCCCCCGAATTGGTGTTTTTGGTGGCGGCGGAGCTTCGGGACTCTTTTCTGGAAAACGACGATTGATCTAGGGTTTTTAGGGCAGAGGAAATATATAGACGGAAGGGCGGCGCAAGGGGGTAGCTGAGTCGGCCTCCTCATGTGGGGGCGCCACCCCCCCTGGCCGCGCGAACACGTGAGGAGGAGGCTGTGGGCCTCCGCTGGACTTGCCCTTCTGGCTCCGTTAGTCTTTTGGCGAAATAGAATTTCTGGATTTTTTCTGGATTTTTCCGAGCACTTTGGTTTTCGGGCCTTTTCTGCAATAAACAGACATAATAAACAGAAACTGGCACTGTGGCATCTTGTTAATAGGTTAGTCCAATAAGTGTCATAATATGATATAAAGTGTGTATAAAACATGTAGCAATTGGTATAATATAAGCATGGAACATAAGAAATTATAGATACGCTGGAGACGTATCAGCTCCTGAAACAATAAAAACAAGAAAAGGGGGGGGGGGGGGGGGGGGGTTCTGCCTCCCAGATATTAAATACCAAAAATAGGGACTTTGTATGAAAGTCCCCAAAGTCATCTAAAACATGTAAACCATTGATATAATAGTTCCAATAACATTCTAATATGATGATATAAGTTATATAAATGATGATATAAAATGCACGTATCAACTCCCCCAAGCTTAAACCTTTACTCGTCCTCGAGTAAATAAGGACATAGATAATTACATGCATCAATGGACTTATGGTTGATAAATAAATACGGGCATAGTATCATCATCATGTTCAGTTGTAAAGTAAGATAAATGGAACTAAAACTCATACACATGTGGGCAATATAAGTAGAAGCTCTAGCAATCACCCCTTACTTTTGAACATAGAAAACCATTGTATGTTGGACAATTGAACTAAACTCTTATTCATACTCTTTTACCAATGCTTTTGCTCTCATTTGCAAGCATTATACTCTTTTATGCTTTGCTGAAATTTAAAGACAAGATAAACTCTCATGGGATAAATAGTTAGAGGAAGACAAATGAAAGGATAAATATGATATTGTTATCACCTTGCCTCTCTAGTAACTATTACAAACTTAAGTCATGGATATTTCAATCAAGTTCTTATGCTCAACACAACCTTTGTCTAACACTTTCCATGGCTAACCGAATCCTCGGGTGCCCACCTTTTCATTCACTTTTCAAGAGCATAAGTATTGAAACATCCATGATCATCAATTTGCTCAAAAGATACTAAAGTCCAGCAAGAGTGTTTCATATTTCCTTTCATTAACCTTCCTAAATATTTATTCTACAAGACCACATATTCACTTTAAAATTTTATACTTCATGTCATATTGACTTATTCTTTCACTTATTCTATTGATGAGATAATTCTACAAGTGTCCAGCATACTCAAGTTAACCAAGTTCAAAGCAAGATGTGACTGAAACTTCTAAATATACCACGCACATTTGCATGAGTGTTACCCATAAATCTCCAAAACAAGAGACCCATGAATGACACCATACTTTAATATTCATTGATAAACCATAGGGGATACATGATAATGCTCAATGAGCTCACACAAGCCTAAGAGAGATTGATAACTAAACGATAAAAAGCAAAGCACACCATGACTAGATAGATATGATAAACTAGTAAAGATAAAGACTAGGTTGAACTCCCCCAAGCTTGAGGTTCTGCCAGTGCCTCCTCTGCTGCAGCTTCTTCTTTTTCATAATCCTCCTCCCACTCTGCTATCTTCCATTGAAAAGGCCTCCCATTGTGGAAGGATATAGGTGGATCATTATACCTTAGGGAAGCAGCTTCTGCAATCTTCTTGAAGCGCTCTTCGTACTCGCAGTTTTGGTTTTCTACATCCCACATCAGAGTTTGATACCTATCCAACTCTGACATGACATGCAGATACCTATCCTCCAAGTCCTTGAGCCTCTCCTTGTACTCTTCAACCTTCTTCTCTAGATCTAGATTCATGAAGTGGTGGGCATCAAGGCTGCGTTCAACAACCGTGTTGTACCTGAAGATCTTCTGTTCCAGTTCATCAAGCCTCTCTTCCACTGTCCTGGCGGTCTTGGGAGCCTTCACCTCCTCCACGAGCAGCACTCCCTCCTTGAAGGACAAGGTCTTCAATGGTGCCATCACGGAGTTGAGGTAGTGGTTCACAATGCCTCCCTTGGTGGAGTCCTCTCCCTCTTGGTTGGATCCAAAGCTTGACATGGCTAAACCCTGACAAACAGAAACAACCAAAACAAAGATCGCTCGAGAACGCTCGGTGCGAGATCAGATTGACGAAAGGGGGTATATATTGACGGTTTTTAGGGTAAGACGAAGCGTCGGAGTCCAAAACGAGACGAAACGGGACTCCGAGGGGCAAAAGGAGTGGGCCCACGCGGCCAAGGAATCTAGCCGCGTGGGGCCTCCTCTTTCCTCCCTCGGGGCTCCCTTCCTTCCAAGTTTCTTGTCCTATATGCTAATTTTCATAAAAAATTATCTCCGTAAAATATTATGCAATTCCGAGAAACTTCCAAACACAAAAGTTACCAATTATTGATTCTGTGTGTCCAAAACTGCAGAGTTTCTCTCTATTACCTCCTCCGGTGTCTTTAAATCCATTTCTTCCACCATTCTGATGAAGCTTTTTCCTGCAATATAGTGTTTAAGGCGTTGTCCATTGACCACATGAGGTTTACCTTTCATGTCACCGTGAAGGCGAATGGCTCCTGAACGGTACACCTCCTGTATCACCAATGGTCCCTGCCATTTTGAAGCTAACTTTCCTGCAGAAAACTTGAAACGAGAGTTGTATAATAAAACTTGATCACCTACTTTGAATTCTTTCTTCTTAATTTTCTTGACATGCCAAATTTCAACTTTCTCTTTAAATAGCCTAACACTTTCATAAGCTTCATTTCTCCACTCATCAAGTAGGTTTAAATCAAGAATTCTCTTCTCTCCAGCAGTTTTTAAATCAAAGTTAAGTTGTTTAATAGCCCATCTAGCTTTATGTTCTAATTCAACAGGTAAATGACAAGCTTTTCCATAAACCATTTTGTAAGGAGACATTCCCATAGGATTTTTATAAGCAGTTCTATAAGCCCATAGTGCATCATTAATCTTAAGTGGCCAATCAGACCTGGACCTATCAACTGTCTTTTCCAAAATGAGTTTAATTTCCCTATTACTTAATTCAACTTGTCCACTTGTTTGAGGATGATAAGGAGATGCAACTCTATGATTAACATCATATTTTGCTAATGTTTTCCTAAGAATACCATGCAAGAAATGAGAGCCACCATCAGTAATTAAAAACCTTGGAACACCAAACCTGGGGAAAATGATGTCCTTCAGCATCTTCATTGCTGTGGCATGATCTGCACTTTTGGTTGGGATTGCTTCCACCCACTTTGTAACATAATCCACTGCAACCAAAATGTGAGTATGCTTTGTCTTTGAGGTTGGGAAAGGTCCCATAAAGTCAAAACCCCACGTATCAAAAGGCTCAAGTGGTAAAGAATAATTCATAGGCATTTCATTTCTCCTACCAATATTTCCTACTCTTTGACATTTATACAAAGTTTTAACATATTCAGCACAATCCTTAAATAAAGTAGGCCAATAAAAACCAGATTGTAATACCTTTGCTCCTGTGCGATCTCCTGCATGATGCCCTACATAAGGACTATCATGACAGTCTTTTATAATAGCATGTTGTTCATGCTCAGGTACATGATGCACTCACGGGTGTGTAGTTGGAAAACCCCAAGAGGAAGGTGTGAAGTAGTGCAGCAACAAATTTCCCTCAGTTATGAAACCAAGGTTATCGAACCAGTAGGAGATGAAGAACACGTCTGAAGGTCTCCCCTTTGCAAAGGCGCCAGAAATTGCTTGGTGGCGTGTAGTTGACGAGGGAGGTGGAACCTGCACAACACAATCAAGAAACTTTGCCCCAACTCAACAGTGAGGTTGTCAATCTCACCGGCTTGCTGTAACAAAGGATTAAACGTATGTGTGGAGGATGATGCTTGCAGAGAATGAAAGTAACAGTTTGCAGTTGGTTGTATTATCAGTTTAAAGAAAAGGACCGGGGTCCACAGTTCATTAGTGGTGTCTCTCCACAAATAATAATAATAGCATACATGTGGGTAAACAAATTACAGCTGGGCAATTGACAGAATAAAGAGCTGCATAATGATGCATATACTAATGTCATGATGTCTAGTGTGAGATTCATTTGGGCATTACAACAATATACATAGACCGTTCCAACCGCATCTATGACTAATAATCCACCTTCCGGTTAGCGCCCGCACCCCTTTCAGTATTAAGTTGCAAGCAACAGATTATTGCATTAGGCAAAGTGTGTAATGTAAGTAATAACATTATCCTTAGACAAAGTACTACTGTTTTATCCCTAGTAGCAACAGTACATCTACAATCTTAGAGGTTGCTGTCACTCCCCCAGATTAAATAGAGACATGAACCCACTATCGAGCATAAATACCCCCTCTTGGAGTCACAAGCATCTACTTGGCCAGAGCATCTACTAGCAACGGAGAGCATGCAAGATCATAAACAACACACAACATGATATATTATGAAGCAAATGACATAGTATTCAATATCCATCGGATCCCAGCAAACACAACATGTAGCATTTGAAGGAGATATGCCTTAGAGGCGCTTAATAAATATAGTTTATTCATCATATCTCAATTGTTCATTATATGTTTTATTACATGCTATAACTGTATTAAGCGGAAACATTAATACACGTGTGGTAGATAAACAACCAGGTCCCTAGTAGCCTCTATCTAACTAGTTCATTGGGCAATTGATGATCGAGGTTTCCCGATCATGTGACATTTATGTCAGTTGACAATGGAGTCATGTCATCAGGAGAATGACGTGATGGACATACCCAATATTTGTAGGACGTAGTCATTACGCCTTTGACCGTGAGATCTACTCTTATTGCTATTCCTGGAAGACACTTTGATTGCATCAAACGTCATATCTTACATAGTGTGACAATAAAGGTGTCCCTCTCGGGTGTCGGAAAGGACTATGTTGAGACGGGGGGTCAAGAGCGGGATTTGCCAGTCCGCATAGCAGGATAGATACTCTAGGGCCCACTCGGTGAGATTATGTCAAAACGAGCTTGCAAGCGTGTGACTAGGTCACCAGGACATAATATCATGGACGAGTAGAAGTTAGCAGTGTCGGTAACGAGATCAAGCTAGGTATGGAGATATCTATGAACGAGTCTCGGACGCGCTAAGTATCGCATGGAAAAAGGTTTAAGACTCAGACGTCTAGGTTCGAACGATAAAGTATTCGTTATCTCGCAGGGATTAATTCTGGGTATCCTCGGTCCACGAATTAGTCATTGATCGGAGAGGAGTCTCGATCATGTCTGGTGAGATAATCGAACCGCTAGGGTAACACACTTAAGGGGAGTCGACATTTTACCGGAAGAGAAAAATAGGAAAAGAGAGACCGGGAACGTCCCGGGAAAGTTCCGATGGAGATCGGGCAGCAACGAAATAGTTTTCGGAGCCGGAATAAATTATGTAATATGTATTTAATATTAATTAGTGTAATTAATAGTTAAATATATTTTATTTTAATTTTTCCTGAATTTTAAAGGCAAAAATCCCTAAATGGGCCTTTTTGGGCAAAAGGGCCCATGAGGGGGGGAGGGAGTCCCTCCCAAGGGAGAGGGCTGGTTCGGCCAGCCCCTAGTGGGCCACATGGGGCCCACTAGGGCCGGCGCACCATGTATGGCCGGCTGGGGTGTGGGATTAGTCCCACACCGCCAGCCTGGCAAGTTGGGCAGCCCCCTGGCCCCTTTATATAGAGGGGCACCCCAGGCCTTTGAACACACACCTAATTCTCTCTCTCTCTCTCTCCTTGGATCCCGTGACTCCCTTGTTTGGAGTTGCGCCGAGGATAAGTTTTCTCCACCATACGCACGCCGCCGTGCTGCTGGTCTTCCGGTCCCAGTCTTCCGCTGCTTCGTCCCTGTATCGGAGCCCGGAGTTCGTCGGCTTCACCGTACGTGTGTAACGCCCTGCGAGGTGCCACGCTAGTGGTGCTGGAGGTCTGCTTCCTCTACACGGCCTCGAGGTCGTCGTCGGTTTCATCGACATCGCCGCGTCATCGTCTTCTTCGTCGCGCCAAGTTCTCCGCGACCTTGAGGTCGGCTACGTCGTCTACGTCAGCAACGCTTGTGCGGGAGCGTAATCCCCGCTTTTCGGTCTACAAGGGTATGTATACCGATCTCCTCCGTATTACTATATCTGCATAGTATAGATCCTGGCTAGTTTAAGGTTATCGCTGTTAGGAATTTTTTTGTTTTCTGCCTGCGATCCCCTTCAGTGGTATCAGAGCCGATCTATGCGTAGATATAGCTGTACGCTAGTTGCACCCGTGTTTATCACGAGGACATCGGTCTTTTATTTGCTACCCTCTCGCGTGCACTTGCAATGTCGGCAGCATTGAGTTGATGAAGCGGCCCGGACCGACTTTACGCGTACGCTTACGCGAGACTGGTTCCACTACTGACATACGGCTGATACCGTATATGTGGCTGGCGGGTGTCTGTCTCTCCCTCTTTAGTTGGCTTTGCATTTTCAATGGAGGGCCCGAAAGGGATGAATAAATATGCAATTATTTGATCGTTGTTGTGGTCATAGGTTCGTAGGTATGAGGCGGTTCTATTTACGACAGCCCCAAGCCACGTAAAATATGCAAAAGATAAAGTAGAACGCGTCTAACTTTATTTTGCAGGGGCAATGTGATAAGGTCAAGGTAAGTTTATTAAATTGTTTATAAACTGCGGGCGCGAAGGAGACCATCGGCGCAAGGACCATGTCACGTCGCATTACATATTGATGTTTTGTGTGCATCTTATATTGTGTATATATATATAGTTATATATTAGTCACACGGCGGTAGTAATATAAGATGATCCCTCCAAAATACCATTAGTGTTCTCCCTTCGACGTGCACCACCAAGAAAGTTCTACGTTATGAGGCAGGCCGTGATGATCGGGTGTCAGACATATCGTCGTTCGCATACAGTGGGTGTAAGCCATGTTGCACAAGCGTATACGTTGAAGGTTATTATGGCGAGCCTAGCATGTACAGACATGGACTCGGAACACGGTGACCGAAAGGTTAAGCATGAGTCACAAAGTTGTTGTGATTGACATGTCGATGTCTACCTTTGAAGTTATGTTGCCGGCTCTGACGATGAGGGGTTGCATAATGGATGAGGGTCGTGTAATCACTAAAACGATTAGAGGGATATTCGTTTTGAGTGGGAGTTCTGGTAGTTTTATTTTATTAAAACTTGAACTCTATTTTATAATGAAAAAAGTCTTTATGCTTTGCAAAACCTTTGTAGATATTAACCAATGTAATAGCCTTCTTTAAAAATTAGGCGCAATCCTGCGATTGAGAAACTTAAAAGGTTGGGTCCAAACTTCATAGTTTTATACTTTAGCTTGAGGATACTCCTTGTTTAAACCATTAGTTCTTTATGATACAATACCCGCTAGGAGATAAACCCGGAGATTCCGCTAACAAAAGGATAATTTGGATTATCAAGTTTTTGTGCGGATAATATCATCATAGTCCAGTGTATGCTATGATCTCTGCCATAGAGAATTTACGGTGGGTACGAGTTGTTAGATCGCGAACATATGAGATGATCGCTAAACTCAGGATACACCTAAAGTTGGGTTGATGAAGTTTATTAGTACGTTGACTGTTTTACTTCTCAACAAAGATGGAAGAGAATACACGCATTAAAGGAGCACGTGGCAGTCATACTTGATGACATTGGTCATACTCGATGACATTGGTCATACTTGATGACATTGAGAAGCCTCGCTCAGCTCGATCACTGGATGACAGACAACGTTGCCAGATGCAAATGTTTTGTCATAGACTATGTCATGCAAGGGGAATCGTTCACCTTCATGGTTCTTGATTGCGTTGGAAGAATCAAGAAGATGAAACAGATCGCCGGGAAGTCATCAATGATGATGGTGTATATATATGATATACACGTTATGAATGTTTTACCTAAGCAAGTACTCGCAGTAGTGACTAAGTTTTTTTTGATACTAGTCATGTTTTATGAAAACCAGATTTACTGCTTGAGTAGCTTGGAAGGATGAGGCGACAATGTGTGTTGATGACGGCAGACAAAATGTTGTGATGGCCATAGACACTCTCCCTCTAGATCTACCATTTGAATAAATTCTTTTATGATCGCCTGTTAGTATGATCGTTATAAGTGTGTCTTCTCTAGCAAGACAATTGTTCATATATGTTAGTGACAAAATCGTTGTCCTATATTTATGAAGTAATGATCATCAGCCGATTTGAATTTAGATGGTAGAAGCTTCCACATTCATAATATTAATGCCAAAGGATACAGACTTAATAAAGACACCACATTCGTGTGGCACTACCGTTTAAGTCATGTCAATGTTATAGTCAATAAACAAGCTCCATACAGATGGATCTACAAGTCTTTAGATTTGATCTTTTGACACTTGCAAGATAACTAAGACACCGTTTTTTGGAAAGCGGTCATATGACTTATTGATAATCATGCATATAGATGTATGTGGATCAATGAAGTAATTAACGTGTAGTGGAGACCTTTATTTCGTAAACTTCACTGAACGTTTTGAGTATAACTTGTTGAGAATCATGCATATGGGAGTATGTGAATCAATGAAGTACTTTAACGTATAGTGGAAGTCTTTATTTCATAGACTTCATGAATATTCCGAGTAGATATATGGATATCCACTTAGGGAATGTTAATCTGGAAATTTTGATTCGGTCAAACAAGTTCAGAATGAAGTAGGAAATAAATGTAACAAGAAAATCAAATTTCTACGATACAGATCGAGAAATAAAGATTTGAGTTATAATGTTGGCATATCATTGGAATACTTGTGAGAAGAGTTCCACAAATTACGTCGCATGGAACACCATAGTGTTATGGTATGTTTGGACGTCGTAATCACACCCTATCAGATAGTGTGTGGTAAATAAATCTCTTATCGAATTATTGTGATCATTGGAGTCATATGGTAGAAACATAACATTCACGTTAGATAATAGGGAAACCATTTAAATCCATGGAGACAATATCATATGAGTGATGGCATGGCTTTTAGTCTGGATTGTCGTTTCAGCAATTTAGTGTTTCGATGTGATCAAACCTAAAATGGATAAATCTTTGTAGTGTACCGTACCTAAAGAATTAGTTGGGTACATGTCTCATGACATAGGCAAAAACGTTGCCGAAATATACCTTGCAAAAGAAATAGTTTCTTGTCCAAGGGTATAAGTGGGAAAGAAAGTAGAGCAAGACGAAGTTAATGAACTTTCTCTCCAGACATCAGAGTGGCGCATCGGAAAGTGTTTCCGGTGTTGTGCTCCTCAACTGGAAAGAAGCTGATGATAAAGATCATGATGCTCTGAGCTCATACTAAGAACGTAGGCGTACGAGGTTGTGTTCCACACTGTGTGTTACGACAATCTTGTTATGAAGGTCATGTTGATGGAATATGACAGACCTACGAACTACGAAGAAGAGATGGTAGACCTAAGTCCAAGAAATGGCTATGAGTCATATATGATCCGAGATAAAATCCATGTACGATTACCAGGTAATGACTTGGGAGATCTTCTTGATGGCATCAAGGCTGTTAATAGAATATGGAATTTTATGAGAGAATAGACGCTGATAAGGATCGATTTGTCGTGAAACAGTTCCGACAGATTCAAAAGTTGACCACAACGAGATTTTGTCTCAAGTGGCGAAGCCTAAATCTATTCGGGATCGTTTAGCAATTACTATAATTTCAAATTGAGAAATTGATAGATGGATAAGGAAACCATGTTTCTTAATGGTATCATTAAGAAAGAGTTGTAATTAGTACAATGAAATGGTTTGGTGATCCTGAGGATGCTAAACATGTATGCAAACTTCAGCTGTCCATTCATGGGCTGAAGCAAGCATATCGGAGCAGGAATCTTCACTTTGATGATGTGATCAAAGGATTTTGGAGTTGTCCAAAATAGTTGAAGAAACTTGCATTTGCAAAGAAGTGAGTGGGAGCTAAGTAGCTTTTCTTGATCTTATATGTGAATGGCATATTTGAGTGGGAGCTAAAAGAAATTCCTGGTCTTATATACAGATGGCGTATTTAAGTGGGAGCTAAGTGTCATTCTTGATTTTATGTAACGACATATTGAGAATGATACAGATCCTCTAGCAAAGTATAAAGGATTATTTAAGTGATTAAATTTTCTATGAATGAAGTTAGGAGTATTAGGAATTCAATCTATAATTGTATAGATCAAAAGGGGCTTAATAACATTAGGTCGGAATATTTTCTTAGGTTAAGATTCTGAAGTGTTTCAGAATAGAACAAGCGAAGAAAAGGGTTCTTGCTTGTATGACTAGGTAAAATATTAAGTTTATCTTGGCA
This sequence comes from Poa annua, assembly GCA_026929855.1. NCBI lineage: Eukaryota > Viridiplantae > Streptophyta > Magnoliopsida > Poales > Poaceae > Poa > Poa annua. Next base: position 47,226,230 of record CM049434.1, read on the forward strand.
TTTTCAGTGATAGAAAATGATGTTCGACATTCTCTATGCCTCAAACATAGATTCTATCAGACTGAAAGCTCGACTTGGTGTGACCCAAGTTCTTGGTTGAAGAACGGGTTCTAGAGTGATCCTTCTGTGGATCAATGAACAAACGTTAAGTATATTCTTTAGTGTCTGTGAGAACTAAAGATATGTTTTCTGGTAAAGGGTAAGAGTGGAAAGACAACTTGCCGTAAAACGGTTACGATGATGCAAGTTATGACACTGACCCATACGACTAGAAATCTCATATAGGAGATGTCCTTTGTTTTGAAGAAAGACATGGTTAGCTTGCGAAGTCGCATATGGATGCACTGTCGCATAATCTACATAATAGGTATAGAAATATATGGCAACTTCAGAAGTAGCAAGTGTGATTGGACTGAGCGGTTTTTCGAGCATATGTGGTTCCCCTTAATAGATCTCTTAGACTTTTAAGGCCCATGCTACGCGAAGGTTCGAGTCTCACTCCATCGACTAAGATATATTTCGCCGTCATCGTAAGATGCGGGATGATGTCAAACTATGTGACATAGAAGTGTTGCAAAGCACATATAGGTCTCAATGTGTGAGATCTGTTGACTGTATTCCTCTTCCACGAGACAAGCATGCACCAAGTTGCTATGGGTGTTGAGCTTTTACCAAGTTGTAAACTAGATTAAGTGTTACTCTAGTGCAAGTGGGAGACTGAAGGAGATATGCCCTAGAGGCACTTAATAAATATAGTTTATTCGTCATATCTCAATTGTTCATTATATGTTTTATACCATGCTATAACTGTATTAAGCGGAAACATTAATACACGTGTGGTACATAAACAACCAGGTCCCTAGTAGCCTCTATCTAACTAGTTCATTGGGCAATTGATGATCGAGGTTTCCCGATCATGTGACATTTATGTCAGTTGATAATGGAGTCATGTCATTAGGAGAATGACGTGATGGACATACCCAATATTTGTAGGACGTAGTCATTACGCCTTTGACCGTGAGATCTACTCTTATTGCTATTCCTGGAAGACACTTTGATTGCATCAAACGTCATATCTTACATAGTGTGACAATAAAGGTGTCCCTCTCGGGTGTCGAAAAGGAGTATGTTGAGACGGGGGGTCAAGAGCGGGATTTGCCAGTCCGCATAGCAGGATAGATACTCTAGGGCCCACTCGGTGAGATTATGTCAAAACGAGGTTGCAAGCGTGTGACTAGGTCACCAGGACATAATATCATGGACGAGTAGAAGTTAGCAGTGTCGGTAACGAGATCAAGCTAGGTATGGAGATATCTATGAACGAGTCTCGGACGCGCTAAGTATCGCATGGCAAAAGGTTTAAGACTCAGACGTCTAGGTTCGAACGATAAAGTATTCGTTATCTCGCAGGGATTAATTCTGGGTATCCTCGGTCCACGAATTAGTCATTGATCGGAGAGGAGTCTCGATCATGTTTGGTGAGATAATCGAACCGCTAGGGTAACACGCTTAAGGGGATTCGACATTTTACCGGAAGAGAAAAATTGGAAAAGAGAGACCGGGAACGTCCCGGGAAAGTTCCGATGGAGATCGGACAACAACGAAATAGTTTTCGGAGCCGGAATAAATTATGTAATATGTATTTAATATTAATTAGTGTAATTAATAGTTAAATATATTTTATTTTAATTTTTCCTGAATTTTAAAGGCAAAAATCCCTAAATGGGCCTTTTTGGGCAAAAGGGCCCATGAGGGGGGAGGGAGTCCCTCCCAAGGGAGAGGGCTGGTTCGGCCAGCCCCTAGTAGGCCACATGGGGCCCACTAGGGCCGGCGCACCATGTATGGCCGGCTGGGGTGTGGGATTAGTCCCACACCGCCAGCCTGGCAAGTTGGGCAGCCCCTTGGCCCCTTTATATAGAGGGGCACCCCAGGCCTTTGAACACACACCTAATTCTCTCTCTCTCTCTCTCTCTCCTTGGATCCCGTGACTCCCTTGTTTGGAGTTGCGCCGAGGATAAGTTTTCTCCACCATACGCACGCCGCCGTGCTGGTGGTCTTCCGGTCCCAGTCTTCCGCTGCTTCGTCCCTGGATCGGAGCCCGGAGTTCGTCGGCTTCACCGTACGTGTGTAACGCCCTGCGAGGTGCCACGCTAGTGGTGCTGGAGGTCTGCTTCCTCTACACGGCCTCGAGGTTGTCGTCGGTTTCATCGACATCGCCGCGTCATCGTCTTCTTCGTCGCGCCAAGTTCTCCGCGACCGTGAGGTCGGCTACGTCGTCTACGTCAGCAACGCTTGTGCGGGAGCGTAATCCCCGCTTTTCGGTCTACAAGAGTATGTATATCGATCTCCTCCGTATTACTATATCTGCATAGTATAGATCCTGGCTAGTTTAAGGTTATCGCTGTTAGGAATTTTTTTGTTTTCTGCCTGCGATCCCCTTCAGCATTACATAAAGATGATCTTGATCATGATAGGCAGCTCACAAGATCTAAACATGATGGCACGATAGGAGAAGACAACCATCTAGCTACTGCTGAACCCGTAGTCCAAGGATGAACTACTCACGCATCAGTCCGGAGGCGGGCATGGTGATGTAGAGCCCTCCGGTGATGATTCCCCTCTCCGGCAGGGTGCCGGGAAGAGCTTCTGAACCCTCCCGAACTAGGGTTGACGACGGCGGCGGCTCCGTAAGGTTTTGTGGAAAAGTGTTCGGGTCTAGGTCTTGTATTGTCGGGGGGTATTTGTAGGCGAAAGGGCGAAGGCGGTGGAGGCCCGAGGCCACGTCCTCAGGTGCTGGCGCGGCAGGGGGGGGGGGGAGCCGCGCCCCCACCTGATGACAGCGCCTCGGTGCCCTTCTTCGTTTCCTCTTCGGACTTCTGGAACGTGTCGGAAAAAATAGGGACTTTGGCATAAAAATCATCCAATTCCGAGAATATTTGCTTAAGTGGTTTTCTGAAACCAAAAACAGCAGAAAACAGGGAACTGGCACTGTGGCATCTTGTTAATAGGTTAGTCCCAGAAAATGCATAAAACAACACAAAGTGTATATAAAACATGTAGCAATTGGTATAATATAAGCATGGAACATAAGAAATCATAGATACGTTTGAGACGTATCAGTACACAACGTCTAATAATACCATCTACACTCTTCTTATAAAGGAAAGGATCATCCAAAAAATAATGTCTAAGATCATAAAAGAATGTCTTTCTTTGTTGAAGAGTAAAGTATGGTGGCAAAACTTTGCCAACAATAAAATTTGCATAATTAGCAAACCATGGAGATGCAACTTTAGCCATAGAAACATTAATGTTTGCAAGTTGTTCATTAGCAAAACTATCATTAATAGGAATAGGATCATCAGGTATATTTTCCATTCTAGAAAGATGATCAGCTACTTGATTATCTTCCCCTTTCCTATCAACAATATGTAAATCAAATTCTTGCAACAAAAGTACCTATCTTATTAATCTAGGCTTAGCATCTTTCTTATTCATTAGATATTTAATAGCAGAATGATCAGAATGCACAATGACTTTTGAATCAATTATATAAGGTCTAAACTTATCACATGCAAATATCACTGGTAAAAATTCTTTCTCAGTTGTGGCATAGTTTCTTTGGGCACCATCAAGTGTCTTACTAGCATAGTAAATAACATTAAGTTTCTTATCAACTCTTTGGCCCAACACAACCCCAACTGCATAATCACTAGCATCACACATGATTTCAAAAGGTAAATTCCACTCAGGAGGTTGAATAATAGGAGCACTTATTAAAGCATTCTTCAAAATATTAAAGGATTCAACACAATCATCATTAAAAGAGAAAGGAACATCCTTTTGCAAAAGATTGGTTAGAGGCTTTGATATTTTTGAGAAATCTTTAATAAACCTACGATAAAAACCTGCATGCCCAAGAAAGCTTCTTATACCTTTGATATCCCTTGGGTATGGTAACCTCTCAATAGCTTCTATCTTTGCTGGATCAACTTCTATTCCTTTCCCAGAAATACGATGTCTAAGAACAATACCTTCATTAACCATAAAGTGACACTTTTCCCAATTAAGGACTAGGTTTTGATCTTCACATCTCTGCAAAACTTTGTTAAGGTTGAACAAGCAATTATCGAATGAAGTTCCATAAACAGAAAAATCATCCATAAAGACTTCCATTATCTTTTCAATATAATTAGCAAATATAGCATTCATGCATCTTTGAAAAGTAGCAGGAGCATTACACAAACCGAATGGCATTCTCTTATAAGCAAATATACCATATGGGCAAGTAAAAGTGGTCTTTTCTTGATCATCTTTGTGAACAGGAATTTGTGAGAAACCTGAATAGCCATCTAAATAACAAAAGTGAGAGTGTTTAGATAACCTTTCTAACATTTGATCAATAAATGGCAATGGATAATGATCCTTACGAGTTGCTTTATTTAACTTTCTAAAATCAATACACATCCTATACCCAACAACAATACGTTGAGCCACAAGTTCATCTTCATCATTTGGAACAACAGTCATTCCACCCTTTTTAGGAACACAATCAACAGGACTCACCCACTTGCTATCAGCTATGGGATAAATAATACCAGCTTCAATAAGTCTTATTACCTCTTTCCTTACCACTTCTTTCATTTTTGGGTGAAGACGGCGTTGAAAATCAACAACAGGCTTTGCATCTTCTTCCAAATTAATTTTATGCATACATAGAGCTGGGCTTATACCTTTTAGATCATCAAGAGAATATCCAATGGCTGCTTGGTGAGCTTTCAATACATCAAGTAATTTCTCTTCTTCTTTAGCTGAAAGGTTAGCACTAATAATAACAGGATATAGGCTCTTCTCATCCAAATATGCATACTTAAGATTTTCAGGCAAGGGTTTTAACTCAAAACTAGGATCCCCTTTAGGTGGTGGCAACACTCCTAAATTATCAGGTGGAATATGCAACTGTAATTGTGGTGGTTGTTTCCATAATATTTGTTCTAAGGCATCCTTTTCTTCATCATTAAATGGTTCATCTTGATTAAGCATATAACGTTCTACCACATCCGTTGAAGCTACCGCTATATGAGCAAGAGTTTCAACTACATCCTTAGCAAATGGTTCTTTCTTTAAATGTTTATCAGCAAATTTAGAAAAGTTAAACTCAAGTTTTTTCTCCAGCACACTTAATAAACACTTTCTCTTTAACCAAATTAATTTCAGCACCAACAGTATGTAAGAAAGGTCTACCAAAAATGACAGGACAAAATGAATCTTGAGGACAACCAAGCACAATAAAATCAGCAGGATATTTTATCTTCCCAACAAGTACTTCAACATCTCTAACAATTCCAAGAGGACTAATATAGTCTTTATTGGCAAGTTGAATTATCATACCTGTCTCTTCCATAACAATAGGATCAATGTCAGGCTTGATTTCAAGATAAAGAGAATATGGAATAACACTAATACTTGATCCAATTTCACATAACCCATGATAGCACGAAGTCCCAATAGCACATGATATAACAGGCTTACCAACCTTGGCCGAATTGCCTTTGATAATCTTAGTAGCATCTTCACATAAATAAACATCAACATGATCTTCTTCATTTAGTTGTTTGATAACAGAAATTTGACTTTTAACTTCCACCTGTTCATAAGGCTCGGAACATCTTCTGTTACTCTTGTTAGTAACATCAATAAGCAAGTTCTCCTTAATTTTATTTGGATAAGGAGGTGTTTCAACATACTCTTCAATTGTCACAGATGACACTGGTTCCACCTGTTTAATAACTTTAGGACAACAATAGATTGTTTAACAGGTTCAAAATATACTTCAAAGCCAGTTTCAGGAAGACACATAGATGCTTAGCAAAACCTTTAGATATTTCTACCATAATGTAAGGATCAAGACCAAAATTATCACTCAGATTCTTAAATAAAGTAGAAGTAGAGAAGTGCTCTACACATGAATATCCATAGTCCAGATGTGGTTCATTACCTTTATCAAGATCCCAATGACCAGTGTTCTCAGCAATAGTCTCCAATAAATTCCATGCTTCATCTTCAGTATTATTTGTAAAACTTCCACCAGACGAATTATCCAGAGTTTCCTTCTGATGCTTAGGCAGCCTCACATAAAACTTTATCAGAATAATTTTCCTTGTAAGATCATGACAAGAATTCTTGCGAAGGAGCTCCTTTAATCTCCCCCAAGCTTGAGTAATACTCTGTCCCAGATGTGGCCAGAAATTGAATATATAGCAGCGGTTATCATAAGCTTCTTTAGGAGTAAAATATTTAAGAAAGAAAACCTTCCTCAGCACATTCCAATCTTCTTTAATTCCTTCATCCAAAGACCTGTACCAAATATGAGCATTACCAGATAAAGACAAATATAACAGCTTCCTTTTTACCTGATCATTAGAAATATTAGTGAGCCTAAATAACCCACATATGTCTTCAATGTGTTCAATATGGTCCCGTGCAGACTTAGCTCCATCTCCTAAGAATGGATCCTTCATAACTCTTTTAACATGACCAACGGGAATTTTATATCCCCCTCTAGGTCTCTCAGGCACAGCAGTTTCCACCACTTTTGGAGTAGCATAAGCACTTTCATATAAAGCAAGTTGCAATTCATGACGATTCATAAAAGCCATAGTAACAATAAGATAACAGCAGCAGATAAAACTCAGCTCCCAAGCTTCCTTACCAAACTTCTTACCAATAGCACAATGCTCCCCGGCAACGGCGCCAGAAAAGTATCTTGATGGCTCCCAAGTGCAGGAGATCAATTGTAGTACCTTTCGAATAGAAAAGGTTGTCGAACCCACGAGGAGCTGAAGGTATTGGTTAGTAAGAATGATAGATAAAACAATGAAAGATGCAAGTGTTTTTGGGGGTTTTTGGTTGTATGGTTGCAAATAAAGTAAAGGTGCAGAAAATAAATAATAGCAGTTGAAAGCTCTCAATGAGAGAAAAGCCCAATCCTCTATGTGGCAAGAGGACAAGCTCAAGTGATTTGTGTCTTAGATTTGGAAAACGTTCCCGAGGGCGGCATGGATATAACTAGGCATATATATTTATTAAACAACACGTTGAATATCTTGTCAAGTTTTAATCTTGTTTAGGACGGAGCCACAACTTAGGTAAAGCTAAATAAATAAACTAAACCCTCCTATGATGGATCATGTGGCCAAGTAAATGACTGCACAAGAATTATTAAGACATAATGTCCCACCATAGCATTACACTCTAAGGTCCCCGATATTAATACCCCATAATAATAACTTCATGACTCATTCTCAGGTTTCTTGTCCTCCCAAGTCTTCCTCATTTCATTATACTACGGTGTTCTCCTATGAGCCCATATAGGTGAAGTGTTGTGCAGTCGACGTTCGCACAACACCATCATAGAATCACATAAAAAGATAAACACTAGACAAAATACCAACACATGTCATATATAAATCATTGCCAATTCATCCTATGCCATCAGGAACATACGGGAACTACTCACAACGTGCAAACATGATCATATTCAGTGGCATAAGTGGTACAACACAATCTGAAAATATAACTTCACCACCAAACAATGACAAGTGCTCAATCACAAACATGAATAGTAGCACAAAACAAGTATCTAGGGTATAGCAACTCTCAAACTACGAGGGGAACGGAGTGGATCACGGAGATGATGATGGAGATGGTGCTAGTCTTGGTGATGGTGATGATGGAGAGGCCTCCTCCCACGCCAAGGAGGAGACGTGATGGCGGTGACGATGATTTCCCCCCTCTCCGGAGCTCCGGAGCAGCAGGATCTGACCCCCCTCGGAGGGAATCAGGAGTTTCGCCGCCGCCGCGGCCTCGAATCGTCTGGGGAAAAATTAGGGCGTAGGTTTTCGGAGGAGACGGAGGTCGTGGTAAAAAGCCCCAGGCGAGGAAGTGCCCGAGGCTCAAGTTGGTGGGCCCCACGCGGCCAAGGAATCTGGCCGCATGGGCCCCCCTCTTTTGGGCCTCGTGGCTCTTCCCTCTTCGATCTTTTGCCCACTGTCATTCTCCTGGTGTAAAACCAACTGTGCAATTTTCCTTTTTCCATTTGGATCCCTGTAGCTCCTGAAACAATAAAAACAAGAAAAGGGGGGGTTTTCTGCCTCCCAGATATTAAATACCAAAAATAGGGACTTTGTATGAAAGTCCCCAAAATCATCTAAAACATGTAAAACATTGATATAATAGTTCCAATAACATTCTAATATGATGATATAAGTTATATAAATGATGATATAAAATGCACGTATCACACCCATAGTTCATATACCGTGTCACCTGAAAATTAAAAATTTCAAATATATACACATCTATTGCAATCCAACTGATCGACTTTCACTCCATCATATTAAAATATATACTACACATACATTTACACTAATCCAAATATAAGCCACACAAATAAACCATATACACTAAACCTAAATTAGCGAGGTATTAGGGTTTACCCTTCATGCGTGTGAAACCCCTCCGGCCCGGTACCATGCTTTAGACTAGCACCACGACTTCCGCCGCCCATCGCTCCTTCTACTACCCCAATTCCACCACTCGCCTTCACTGCCCACCATTGCTCTGTCGGAGCACGCCTCCGCGGGCACTCCACGAGCTATCTCATATCGAGGTACCCCCATGCCACCTCCTTCCTCTAGTTGTTGGATGTGGATTGGGGGGGAGTTTCCAAGCAAGACTCCCAGCCACAATCGACTATTTGGGAGAGAAGAGAGAGAGGTCGAGAGCAGGAAGAAAGAGAGGGCCACTACTTAGTTCGAGGGTTATCGTCCCATTGATAGAAGAAAACTACTTTTCTTTTCCGTGGACGATGAAAACCTCTTTTTGTTTCGTATGCCAACGATAGTTGGGTCTGGCGGTTGGGAGGGGAGCATGGTGGGAGGGGTGCAAGATTTATGTTGTTGTAGTGGATGAAACTGGCCGTTTCATCAAGAAAATAATTTTTCGTGGCAGCTACTTCAAAAAAAAAATCCAGATAATACTTGAGAAATTTAATAAAAAATATTTAAAGAAAAATTTGCTATCTTGTTAGTGGTGGAGCTCATGTTATTGATATATCAGTTGTGAACTTCTTTCATAAACTTGTTTGTTATAGATATGTGTTGAACTTGTTTGTTATGTACTTATAATGTTATTCGACTTGGTTATGTCCGTGTCTGGAATTATCGATATGTGCTCGTATGCATGGATATATGTGTTGTGTCGAATGTATGAATATATGTATTGTGCTGAATGCACTGGAGTCATAGATGTGTGCTGAATTGCTGGGATGTTCCATTAAATGAAAAATAATAATCCACGATTTCCTTTTGGTGACTACTACACTTGCTAAAGATAGGTGTACTAGATGTGGCATTTGGCATACGCGAAAGCTGATACGATACGGAAAAGTCAGACCAAGTGACCCTGCTCAGCCATATGTGTTTGCCAATTATTGAGACACACGGTAAACGTGTATACCGAGCATCTATACACATTGACACTTGGCAAACAAGGTGCCATGTGGCTGCATTTGATGAGTTATGTTCGTTGAGTATGGGCAAAACTGAGGTGCCATGTAGCCTTGTCCATCTTCATTGCCTAGCCGTTAGGCACCTTTCTGTTGCCGAGTTGTATTATTTGGTACTTGTCAAGTATTTTGCCAAGTACATGATGGATGAAACTTGGCATACACTGTGTTGCCGACATTGTGCAAACCGAGCCATCTTTACGGGGAATGATTCTTTTGACTTTCACCGAGTACTCTTGATGCGCAACGATCAACTATTTTACTATAGTGATTCCAATCTATATCTATATCTATACTTCTTATAAAGAAAAACTCCAGTAATTGAAATTAATGTTTCTATCTCAACATGCAAGCTATCCAAATCACTTACTTTTTTAGCCAACCAATTTTCCATGTCATACTTCTAATTACTTATTGTCTATCTCTACATGCAACTATCTACATCATTTTTTCTTTAGCCATTAAATTATTCAATTCATCTTTTTGTCGTTCGAATACACTAGTGCAGAACAAGCAATTGGTCCCGGGCCGTAAGGGCTCGTTGTCCCGGTCTTGCACTATTTCATTTCAAACAAGTTTCAAACAAATAGTACTCCGAAACTAATATTTACAACCGGGGAGGCACTAATATTTACAACCGGGGAGGCACTACTTTCGAGCTGCTTTAGTACTGCATTCGCCCTTGCTCTTCAGAGCTGCTTGAGTACTGCATTCCGCCCCCCACTGAAGCACATAGTCCATCAGAAAGCCTGACAGCTCCTCCGCAATTGGGAGTAGACGGTCTTTTGCATCTAGGCGGTTCCGGATGTTTTCAAACTGTAAAGGAGATATCAACAACATTATTATATTAATCATCAGAAAAGTGAAGAAAATTGAAGAAACAAGTTTGAATATATTCTTTACGTACAGATTGACATTCATTTCGCCGCTCATTGATGTGTGAACGCATGAACTCGCAAACATAGAATCCACATAAATTAGTGCCTTGTTGCTGCGTCGCACACTTTAAGAGAGAATATGATAGGATTCAATTAAATAATAATAGAAGATACTAAAAATGGTATTAGGAACTAGAATATTTAAAGAGATGCGCGGACCTAGCTATGACTACTTACCTCTTCTTGTTTAAAAGTTAGATCCTTACGCACACCCTGGTGGAATCCGGTGAACTTGTCCCAAACCCTATACGGTATAGAAAATAATTAAATAAGTTATTAATTTCGCTATATTAGAACGGAACAGGCCACAATAATGATTGAAATTACCTCTGGAGCATTAGTTGCAAGTCGATTAACTTCTCAATCGGTTTGCCTAATGGGTCGTATATGCATACTTTTGCCTGTTCAACCTCGATCTCAAGCAGTATCCAGTGATATCTGCGCATGTTTATATACGTCAATAACTCATCAATTACACTTAACATGGAGTAAGCAAATTATTGAATATGTACAAGGCAGTAATTAAAAAACTCACTCGAAGTTGTAAGGAAATAGTATGTAGGTTTTGTAATATTGCGGCATTAAGTATGAGAGCAAAAGCTCCTCCGTATTCTCTAGGTAATTTAATATACCATGATGATGAACTCGATTTGGGTCAATGAACCCAATGTTATTATCAACTCCAAGCTTCCGAGCTTGTATAACCTTCAGTCTGCATAATAATATAGTAGAAAAGAATATAGTGATAAGGATAATTACAGGCAATGAAAAACAAGCTAAGCTCGAGAATTAATGACATGCATAAATTAATCACTTACAGACAATAGGCACTGACGATAGATTTGTTGAGGGCGTCAAAATTGAATAACTGGAATAATTCTGGGAGCTCAATATGAAGCTCATCATCACCTGGGCCATAATGAGACTTTTGAATTTTTGCATAGATATAGTCTCCATCATTATTGGCCGTGTAAGACATGTACCAATCATGTAATTGGTGCATTCTTGCTGGTAGGAGGCGCAGGTGAGAAGAGTCGATCAGAGGTAGCCCTCTAACATATTGCCACGCCAATTCACCAAACCCGATAGTGCCGCCCGATTGTAAGGTGCGAAGGGCTGAAACAGAGATACCTATTTCTTGAGCTTGCTTCTCAATTTCTGTCTGTGCACCGCTGGCGTACACTCTGAGCGGGGCGACCGATTGTCCCGCCTGCATTCCGAGCTGGGAAACGTCTCGCTTCTGTGTTGCACCCGCAGCCCGTCTTCGTTCCTCCTGCACTCTTCTAGCGTTACGCACCAGAACGCGTACGTAGTCATCGTTCATGTTCATCTGATACTGCGATGGCTGCGTAAGAAATTCATAGGCCCACTGTATCGCTTCCGGAGAATATACCGGCTTTGGCGGAGACTTCTTCCGTTTCAAGGATAACTTGGTAGTAGGAGGCGGCGGAGGAGGCGGCGGTGTCATCTTCCTCGCTTTCTTACCCGAACCGCTCTGTAGAGTACTAGTCGACGCTGCGGTGGACTTCCGCTTATTTTGCGGCGGCGGAGTTGGCTGACGCGGCGGCGGAGATGGAGATGGACTGGCGCCTTGGTCGTTGTTGTCGTTGTCGGGGAGGTCCGGACTGGCATGTGGACTGGGAGGGGGCTTGCTTCTAGTGCAAGTTTGCTTTTGCAACAAGTGTGGGAACACGATGTATTCCTTCTTCCATAAGCAGGTAGTCTTGCAGGCATATCTCAATTCAATCTCGTCTTCTCCCGTAGGGTAGTCCAGTTTTATTCCCTCATATCCCTTCATTACCTCATCAACCGCGACAACATCATAGCCATCTGGAATCGGGCGACAATGATAAGTTCCATCTGGTTTATGCGGCACGGCAAAACCGTCCGCCACCTTCACAGTTATGTTCAAGCATGGCACATGTAGCTCGCACAGTTCCTGCTGACTGATACAATCCACGGGGTGACAAGTACCCGAGGGGGAACCTGGGCGAACGAGCTCCGTGGAAGCCACACTGCTTCTCTGCATAGATTTTGGACCAGGAGAAGGATCTTCGTGCGTCTCAGATTCGCAGGAATTCCGTGGACGCCGCCTCTCAGCCTTGAGCTCAGCTATCTCCTTCTCGTGCTCTGCTAATTTATCTTCTAGCTTCTGCATCCGGTCATTCGCAATGTTCTTCTTTCTCGCTCGGCTTATGTAAGTCCCGACATCTAAGGGAAACCCAATCTTCCACGGAACGGAGCCGGCGGTTCCTCGTGTTCGTCCACTGTGTTCAGCGTTCCCAAGGGCGCGCGATAGCTCGTCATTCTCTCTGTTTGGCTGGAACTTGCCTTCCTCCACCTCCTTCAGTACGTCTCTGATTTTTTTGACAGGGTCTAGTCCGTGGTCCTCGTTAAAAATACATTCCCCTGTTTCTGTGTCCAACTTTCCACCAATGCCATAGAACCAGTCTTTAAGCCGTTCGGGCCAATCCAATGTCTCGAACTCTATATTTTTAGCCGCTAGCTCATCCTCCATTTTCTCCCACTTAGCCTTGGCCGTCCGATAGCCACCTGACCCCATAACATGGTGATATTTCTTCTTTGCTGCATTTTTCTTATTTATCTCTAACCTTTTCTTAGCTTCAGTCGATAGCTTGTACGCCTTAAAATCGTCCCACTCATGTTTTATGTTTTCATAGATCCCGATGAATTCTGGAGTCGTACCTTCAGTTACCAACTTGTTTAGCCTTTTCTTCCAGCTGCGGAACAGTTCTCCCATCTCCATCAAAGCCCAGGTCTTGCATTGGTTCTCTATAACAGGGTGATCTTCATCCTCCTCTGCTGGTAAAGTGAAATTCTTCATGAGCTCGGCCCAAAGGCGTTCTTTGTCTGCATTGGGGACATAAGTAACCCCCTCTCTTGGCACCTTTGGCTGATTCCATTCCTGAGTCGTGATGGGGATCTGGTCCCTTACAATGACTCCGCACTGACTTACAAATTTTTTTGCGTGCTTGACGGGAGCAATCGGTTTGCCTTTTGCATCGATTACTTCAATGTGGTACTTTTGAGTCCCGGTCAGCTTTTTTATCCCGCTTCGTGGCCCGCCTCGTTTCGTAACATCTGACTTGGCAGATGTTTTTTTGCTCGATCCGGAGGGCTAAAACAAGAAAGAAGCGGTAGTTAATATATGTATATACACAAATCAATTAACGCATCTATTCAACATAGACGAACACCGGAGGGCTAATATATACCTCGCCGGACGACTTTCCAACAGCAGAGTCGGGGACGTCTATTTCGTCGGAAGGCCCCTCCAATCCATCACCGGACTCATTCAGGAACTTTGCGGTGAAATCGTCTTCTTGTTCATGGTCTCTACCGGGATCCTGTCCCTCTACAGGACATCATGTTCTCTTCTTGTTCATGGTCTCTACCGGGCTCCATAGTTTCTGCAATTTATTAAGACAAATTCACATCTTCATTTCTATTTGCACATCGATTAAAGTATCATATATATTATTAACCATGAAGGTGGTGGAGAAGTCGAACAATGTTATTTCCATAGTTAAATATCGATTAAATATCACTAATATAGTCGAATAATCCATTTAAAGCAACAATATTACATCTCGAACAATTCATTTACATTTTGTTGCTCGTCTTTGACAGTGGCGGCTTCGAGAGGGCGGCGGCTACGACGCGGTGACCAATTCGAGTACCTGCACGCAACAAAAATATGTCACTCCGAATAATTGCAATAATATTCCAACACATTACTACATTGAAAATTTAACTACCACAATTTCAAAAAAAAAAATACAAACACAAATTATTTCACAACTAACTACAACTAAACAATTATTTCAACACATTACAATAAGTATACCTAGACTACAACTATTTCAACACATTACAATAAGTTTACCTAGACTACAACTAAACATCAACAAACTTAACAATTATGCAATTCTAACAATTCTAATTCTAACACATTGGAATAATATCACATTTGCAATGATATTGTTCTAATGAAAAGATTAGCTAATTTTGTCATAGAACTTTATTAATATCTAATTTGCATGCATATATAAGTTTTTTGCATACTACACATAATAATATGTTTTTTTTGCATAGAACACATACAAATACCTACAACTAACTATAACTTACTAACCCTAAACAGTAGGAAAATAAATTAACAATAAGGATAAATCATCCGTGACGTCAGCATGACGTCACGGACGCAATCTCGCTCGAAATCGAGCAATCGGCCGGCAGCGGCGGTGTGGGCAACGGCAGCGGCGACGCGGGCAACGGCAGCAGCGGCGGCGTGGGCAACGGCAATGGAGGCGCGCGGGCTCTGCGCTACGGCGGCACGGACGGAGGCGAGGGCGGCGAGAGGGCACATGCGAGGGCGGCGAGGGCACATGCGAGGGCGGCGGCTCGCGCCTGGGGAATAGAGAGAGGGAGGAGGGGTTCCGCGCGCGCGAGGCTCACCAAGTCGCCGGCGGAGTCGAGGACGGAGGCCGGAGTCGAGGTCGGCGAGGGCGGCGGCGACGGAAAATTTCGGCAGCGTAACGGCAGGAGTGAGGAATTGCTCCGGGTTGTGGCTCGAACCGCGGCTAAGTGTCGCTTATATAGGCAACCCCCCATTTGTCCCGGTTGGTGGCTCAACCCGGGACAAAGGTTGGTGGCTGGAACCGGGACAAAAGGGGGGTCTTTTGTCCCGGGTTGAGCCACCAACCGGGACAAATAGCTAATTTTCGGCCGCCTCGGCTTCGCGCCTTTACACCCCCTTTTGTCCCGGTTGGTGGCTGGAACCGGGACAGAAGGGGTATTTTCAGTTTTTCTTTTCCATTTTCATTTTCCAAATAATTTGAATCTGATTTTGAGTAGCTTTTGTATATTTTTGAATTAGACAAAACTTTCAATATGAAAAGTGTTTGAATTTGACTAACTAATACAAAAATATTTTCTGTTTTCTATTATAATTATTTTAAGTACTTTAAAAATAGTTTGAATATGAATTTGAAGAAATTTTGTATATTTTTAAATTTGACAAAACTTTCAATATGAAAAGTGTTTGAATTTGACTAACTAAGACAAAACTATTTTCTGTTTTCTATTATAATTATTTTAAGTACTTTAAAAATAGTTTGAATATGAATTTGAAGAAATTTTGTATATTTTTGAATTTGACAAAACTTTCAATATGAAAAGTGTTTGAATTTGACTAACTAAGACAAAACTATTTTCTGTTTTCTATTATAATTATTTTAAGTACTTTAAAAATAGTTTGAATATGAATTTGAAGAAATTTTGTATATTTTTTATTTTGACAAAACTTTCAATATGAAAAGTGTTTGAATTTGACTAACTAAGACAAAACTATTTTCTGTTTTCTATTATAATTATTTTAAGTACTTTAAAAATAGTTTGAATTTGACAAAACTTTCAATACGATCCGTGTTGGTGGGATTCTCTTTAGTCCCGGTTGGTGGCTGGAACCGGGACACCAACCGGGACAGAAGGTCTGTTTCTTCCCGCCTTATTTCTTCCCACCCTCCGCTTCCCGCCCTCCATCCCCGACGGCTGGAGGCTGAGCACCGGAGGCGTGCCCACACTATCACTTCCAAACCGGGACTAAAGAAGCACACGGATCGTGTGTTTCTTTCAAGCACTTGTGAGCCGTTAAATCAGGGGTGTGTTTCTTTCAAGCACTTCTGAGCCGTTAGATCAGGAGTGTGTTTCTTTTGTCCCGGGTTGAGCCACCAACCGGGACTAAAGATACCTCCCCCTGGTGATGCTATAAATAGGTGCCCACACCTTCAGAACAATCCAGGCAAAGTCAGAGGACTCCTCTAGGAACCAGCTTCTCGAAGATGTCCTTGTGAGCATACTTAGGACATCTTCGAGAGGCTGGGCTTAGAAGCATTCTCTTGTGAGGTAGGAGGAGGAAGCATACATGTTTAAGCTATGTCAACACTTAGTGTAGTTCATTTGATATACAAAGCCACCGTCTGGCACTCACGAACCACCGTCGGCGGATCCATTTGATATGCAGGTAACAAAAACATCTTCTTCACATAAAATGTTTAATACATTATTACAGGGTCGGAACCATGGAGCATCTTCTTCAGGGTCGGAACCATGGAGCATCTTCTTCATTCAACTTGATGATTGGGTCAATGGTCACTACGAAGGGCGGGATTTCATCAAAGTTGTTATAATCATTTGACATGTCTGTCTTGTCCTCCACTCCCACGATGTTTCTTTTTCCTGAAAGAACTATGTGACGCTTCGGCTCATCGTATGATGTATTCGTTTCCATATTTTTTCTTTTTTTCGGTCTGCTAGACATGTCCTTCACATAGAAAACCTGAGCAACATCATTGGCTAGGACGAATGGTTCGTCTCTGTAACCAAGATTGTTAAGATCCACTGTTGTCATTCCGTACAGCTTGTCTACAAGAACCCCGCCTTTCAGATTGACCCATTTGCACCGAAACAGAGGGACCTTAAAATAAAGTCCATAGTCAAGTTCCCATATCTCTTCTATGCAACCATAATATGTGTTCTTCTGCCCATTGTTGTTTGTTGCATCAACGCGAACACCACTGTTTTGGTTGTGCTGTTTTTATCTTGGAATGTCGTGTAAAATGTATTCCCATTTATCTCGTACCCTTGGAAAGTAGATACAGTCGTAGATGGTGCCCTGGCCAACAAGTATAACTGTTCTTCAACATCTACTTTATTCCGGATATGTGTTCGCAACCAACCGCCGAAAGTCGCCATGTGTTTACGTATAATCCAGTTCTCAGACTGCCCCGCGTGTAGGGAGCGTACAATATTCTTGTGTTCATCGATATACGGTGCCACCAAGGTTGAACTTTGTAGGACTGTGTAGTGTGCTTCAGTGAAAGAATGCCCATCCATACAAATTATTGATTTCTTTCCTAGTGTGCCTTTTCCACTCAGTCTCCCCTCATGCCGTGATTGTGGAACACCAATCGGCTTAAGATCAGCAATAAAGTCAACACAGAACTCAATGATCTCCTCTGTACCATAGCCGTTGGAGATGCTTCCTTCTGGCCTTGCACGGTTATGAACATATTTCTTTAAGACTGCCATGAACCTCTCAAAAGGGAACATATTGTGTAGAAATACAGGACCGAGAACTTGAATCTCTTCGACTAGGTGAACCAGGAGATGCGTCATAACATCGAAGAAGGATGGGGGGAACACCAACTCAAAACTTACAAGACACTGGACCACATCACTCTGTAACCTAGGTAGAATCGCCGGATCGATTACCTTCTGAGATATTGCATTGAGGAATGCACAAAGCTTCACAATGGGTACTCGAACATTTTCCGGTAGAAGCCCCCTCAGTGCAATCGGAAGCAATTGTGTCATAATCACGTGGCAGTCATGAGACTTTAGGTTTTGAAATTTTTGGAGTCTCACATTTACTATCCTCTTTATATTCGACGAGAAGCCAGCCGTGACCTTGATACTGCTCAGGCATTCAAAGAATATTACTTTCTCTTGTTTGGTAACAGCGTAGCTGGCGGGGCCTTCATAGTGTTCGGGATTTAGACCGTCTCGTTCTTTCATACGTTTCTGGTCCTCCCGTGCTTCCTTTGTGTCTTTTTTCTTCCCGTACACGCCCAAGTGGCCTAGCAGGTTCACGCAAATATTCTTCGTCACGTGCATCACGTCGATTGCGGATCGGACCTCTAGGACCTTCCAATATGGTAGCTCCCAAAATATAGATTTTTTCTTCCACATGGGTGCGTGCCCGTTAGCGTCTTTCGGAACCTCTAGTCCTCCAGGACCCTTTCCAAAGATTACTTTTAAATCCTTGACCATATCAAATATTTCTTCACCAGTACGGTTGACAGACCTCCTGCTGTGATCAGCCTCACCTTTAAAATGCTTGCCTTTCTTCCTTGCGGGATGCTTGATCAGAAGAAATCGACGATGCCCCAGATAAACACACTTCTTACATTTATCCAAATATATACATTCAGTCTCACCTAAACAGTGTGTGCATGCATTGTACCCCTTGGTTGTCTGTCCTGAGAGGTTCGCAAGAGCCGGCCAATCGTTGATCGTTACAAAAAGCAAAGCTCGTAGGTCAAATTCCTCCTGTTTGTGCTCATCCCACACACGTACACTTTCTTCCCGCCACAACTGTAAAAGTTCTTCAACTAAGGGCCTGAGGTACACATCAAGCTCGTTACCAGGTTGCTTCGGGCCTTGGATGAGCACTGGCATCATAATAAACTTTCGCTTCATGCACAACCAAGGAGGAAGGTTATAAATACACATAGTCACAGGCCAGGTGCTATGACTGCTGCTCTGCTCCCCAAAACGATTGAAGCCGTCTGTACTTAGACCAAACCTTAAGTTCCTTGCATCATCTGCGAAGTCCGGAAACTCTCTCTCAATTTTTCTCCACTGCGACCCATCAGCGGGGTGTCTGCACATCGCGTCTTTCTTACGGTCCTCTTTGTGCCATCGCAACAACTTGGCATGCTCTCTGTTTGTGAACAGACGTTTCAACCGTGGTATTAGAGGAGCATACCACATCACCTTGGCAGGAACCCTCTTCCGGGGACGCTCGCCCTCAACTTCAGCAGGGTCATCTCGTCTGATCTTATACCGCAATGCAGTGCATACCGGGCATGCATCCAAATTCTCGTACTCACCGCGGTAGAGGATGCAGTCATTAGGGCAGGCATGTATCTTCTGCACTTCTAATCCTAGAGGGCACAGAACCTTCTTTGCTTCGTACGTACTGCCGGGCAACTCGTTAACCTTTGGAAGCATCTTCCTAATTATCTGCAGCAACTTTTCAAATCCCTTGTCAGTCACACCACACTCTGCCTTCCACTGCAGCAATTCCAGTGTGGTACCCAACTTTTTCTGACCATCTTCGCAACTTGGATACAACAATTTCTTGTGATCCTCTAACATCTGCTCGAACTTCAACCTCTCATTTTCAGTTCCGCACTCTCTCTTTGCATCAGCAATGGCCCGACCAAGATCGTCAGCGGGCTCATATGGTGCCTCTTCATCTTCAGCTTCCCCCGTTGCAGTATCACCGTAATCCGGGAACATAGGATAGTTGTGATCATCATCTTCTTCATTATCTTCCATCATAACCCCTTCTTCTCCGTGCTTGGTCCAACAATTATAGCTGGGCATGAAACCGTGCCGAATAAGGTGGCATTGAATGGTTCTCGCTTCTGGGTAATCGGTGTTATTCTGACAGTCCACACATGGACAACACATGAAACCATTGGTACTGTGGGCCTTGGCTACCTCGAGAAATTTCTTCAAGCCCTTCATGTACTCGGCAGTGCGTCGGTCACCGTACATCCATTGCCGGTCCATCTACATTATATAATTAACTATATCAAGAACCATTACAGAACATCGAGAAATAACCACTGAGCATGCACTGTATCAATTAATGACAAAAATGACAAAAAAATAACCTCGATCGAAAAGAAAGATAAAACTTAAGTGTGCACCAAATCATTTTGGGAACTCTCTCGAACATTTCATCGAACACCTTGTGTGCATACTTCAAAAAAATAAACTAGCACACACCTCCTACCATAGTAAAGAAAAAAATGCCTCCAATGGTCTTGGGAGATGGAGGCTGCGGAGTATATATAGGCATCCACCTTTTGTCCCGGTTCCAGCCACGAACCGGGACAAAAAGGCTGGTGCCCTCAGGCACACACCTTTTGTCCCGGTTCGTGGCTGGAAACGGGACAAAAGGTGGTCTTCCGACGCGCGTGGAGGCTGCAGGCACCCATCTGTCCCGGTTTGTAATGCAACCGGGACAAATGGGGCATATCTCTTTGGTCCTATTGCCTGTTCTCTGCTAGTGATAATAAGACCACACCATACCGCTAACTGTAACATTAAATCATGTGCCAATCAAGTCAACTTTTCAGTTCATTAGATTTCATTTCTTAAAGTGATACCCATCATAACTCGTTCTAGTTTCTTATAAAGCAAAACTCCACTAGTTGTAATTAATGTTTCTATCTCAACATGCTATCCACATCACTTACCTCTTGAACCAGCCAATTGTCCACATCACCCAGCTTACGTTCATTACTTCTGGTCTATCTATGCATGCTATTATCCACATCACCTTTTCTTTTAGCCATTAAATTTTCTATGAATCATTTTTTTATTCCGTTCAAATAATAAGATCACACCATCCCGCCATGTAATTATAAAGTTAAATTCCAAGTCAGTATTATTAAATCATGTGCCACAATAACATCGGAATTAGTTTCACCAATCTAATAAACTTTTTTCTTACGTATTTCTATAGTCACTTTTAGATTTCATGCGTTTATTAGATTTCTTGTGAGTACCCACTGCAAAGTGCGGGGTTAGTATAAAAATACATGCACGGACAACAATTTGTTGGAACAGGTATTTGTTTATATGTTTTGTGCATTCAAACAGTTTTTCTTTTGGTTTCGACCGTGACGCATGCCGGCTTTACATGGAAAAGAATAAGATACCGAGAGTACTGATCACGAGGGACACTACCTTTAATCGTATTATATACGTACGTATGATCACGATGAAGCATGAAAGTAGAGAGACCGAGTGATGCTTCTTTTGAGATAAAGTATAGTATGGCTAACCGATATTCTCACCTTTTAAGACAAAATAAAAAGTAAATGTGGGTGAAAAAACACAAATTAAAGCATCCTGGATCGATAGTTCGATACACGTAATAATTAATGTGTACAGTGCTAGCTTGTGGAAAGGATAGATAAGCATGCGAGTAAGATTGAAGAGATACACACATGCATGCGACACAATCTCAAGTTGCACACGACAAATTCCCTACTTACACTTCTTTCATGTATTTTATTAGAGAGAGAGAGAGAGAGAGATGATTTGTTATCTTTCAAGGATTCTAAAGCATCAAACTTTAGGGTCCTTAATGACCAACGGCCGGATGCCTAATCTATCTTTTATTTCCCTCATGTTAAGCTAGCTTTTGACACCCACTACTTTTTAGATGGGGAGGAATGTGGATTTGGAAATCTAAAGCACGAAAAGGAGGATCCTTTTACTCAAATGGCATCACCATACTAAAAGCAAATGCTCCTTTAGGTCATCTCTTAGTAAAGATTGCTCTCCTTGCCTTCTAAAGTACCTCCACCTTTCTACAACCCCGAAGTCATTAGTCATACTGTCGATAAAGACACAATCTTATATAAACTCCTAGATTGAAGATGTATATATTATATGAAGTGCAGAGCAAAACCATACGTATAAAAGTATGGACTTTGCAGTACATGGCATTATAGAGCAAAAGTTGTCGAATTATGCAGTAGCTAATGCAATCAGAAGTCTGAACTAATTTAAAGAGCTTGGCAATATATTTCAACACCCCGTCACATCTAGATTTCTTCAAACCTTTGGATGTGTGATCAATCAATGCCACAACTATTTCAATTATTAGTGTGTTTGTGGGGATTTGAAGTTGTTTTTTTTAAGACCTCTTGATTCTAATACATTGTATGCTCTAACTAGTTCAACAAAAAAACAAATCTGATGGAAGACACTAGTCAAATATATTTCAATGCCCCCAACTTTAGAACATATATTAACTCATAAATCCTTCTCAACCATTTCCATTGTGATTACGATTCAACGTTTCTAGACACACGTCTAGACTCACGAGTCTAAATCATGGATCATCGATCTTTCTTAGAAAGGCCACAAATATTTATTTTTAATATTACGTTGGCCATCATTTGATTCCAGACCGTCTGCCTCTGATACCATAATAAAAATTGCATACTATTTTATCCACATCAACCGGAAGACCGGTCGAATGGAAAGAGTTAGGGCATATATTTCAACAAAAGCCACACTTATGATTCTTATTTTCTTTTTTATTCATTTTTAGATAAAAATGTATTGTCAAATATCAAGAATATTTTAGAAACTATACTGCCACATGGAATACGTCCACCCAATCAGTACATTGGACATGATCTGCCGCTGGATAACGATTTGTTCTAGTGGATGCTAAAAATTCTTGGTAAATGCTTTGGTGACGAGGACACCTTTTTTACTTTGAAGAACTTGCTTGCAGGAATAAACATCTTTTCAACTTACGTGATGCATCCTAACATATCTACCTAATTTGGTCTCCACGATAGCACCAAAAGTTCATGAACACACATCATGTCATAATTTTCTAATATATGAGCTATATGGTGTAATTATAGCTTGGTACCATGTGTAATTTTGGTGAATGATTGTCAAGCTGGATGTGATTGATATCGTGGGAAGCACTTGGTAATCTGTTAATTGCATGATCATATATACAATAAAAAGGTGTGCTAATTAGGTTCCTCTTCCCTTTGAAAAGGGTGATTTCAGTAAGATTGAGTGCATGATGATTCCAGGAGAACAGAATAATATCATAGCTAAAACCAAATAAACATTCATTTCCACCTTGTGGGGAGCAGAACGCAGCATAAATGGTTGGTGATTGCAATTCATGCTTCCACAAAGCCAACCACCATTAAACAACTATCGCATTGTGCAAACCACATCAATTCTATCATGTGGCTATTTTGAGAGTCCAACATAATGACTGTGCTTATTAAATTAATTTCTGCACTACATGCATGCTAAAATTGTTTTTATTTGTCTATACTGTTCAAACTAAAGCTAGCTAGAGTCATGCTCTTTATTTATTGGCACACAAGAACTACACTAACTAATTCATTCAATTGCAGAAGGATGCCTGTATTTTGATAATATTATTTTTTAAAGCTTGTGTAAATAGTACCTTGTATCCTAGCCGGTTGGGGGCTTTATTAATTGAAAGCTTAGTATTTCAAGTTTTCAGTCGTAAAAAAGTGATGACAAAAACAAGGAAACGATAGCAAAGTCACCATTTAGGATTATATATGAGTTCATGGAATTCTTTGTATGAACTTATAGGAAACATTTGGACAGAACCAGAAGAACAAAAATGCTCCTTTGGATCCAAACTAACACAATTAATGAAACCCAAAATTCTATACTTACAGAGTCACAATTAAATAAAGACCAAACGCAAATATACATATTCTTGTTCCTTGTACATTAGATTGTGGCTATAAGTCCAAGTCTATGAAAAAGGGAAGAAACAACAACTCTAGGTTAATTAGTTTGCGAGAAGAAAATTAGAAGCACAAGGAAGCTAGCTACTGTGACAAATCTATCGCGCTATAGTCGGAAGAAGAAAACACCATCCACAACATCACTGATCTCCACATCCTCAACCAATCTCTCTTCCTCTTCGTCTCCTTCCCCATCATCGTCGGCCGCGCACACGTTCAAATCCAGGCTAAAACACGGTGGCTTCATCTTCTCCTTCTCAGCTCCGCTGTGTTCCTCGTCGCCGTCGTCATTGATGCAGCTGACCCTCTGCTTGATCCTAGGGGAGGAAGCATTAGACCGTGAGTCCAATGCTTCGCAGCTTAACACTATAATGGCATCCTCTAGGGTGATCTCATTGCCGTTACAACCCCTCATCCTCCCACTTTCAATCGCTTTCTTGATGCCGATTTCCGAGCCATGGTCCAATTGCTCAATGTCGTCGATCAGTACCACTCGGCGCGGGTTATCATGTATCACTTCGTAGAACCTTTGCCCGCAGCCATGCTCGTAGTCCGGCGATCTTTGTCTCTTGCCGGTAAACTCGCCGGAGCTCGAACCGGAGTGCATCAGGGTAATACCTGCCGATGAGATGGAGGCGAAGTCATTGTAGGAACCAAAGACGAGCTTCGCGAGCTCGAGAGCCATGGCCTTCTTGCCATCGCCGTCTCTCCCTTGGAAAAGCAGCCACGTCGCCGAGCTCGGCCTTGGCATCAGAGTCTCTCCCCGCCTCGCCATCCCAGACCGGCACCGGAGCACGGCGCTCGCGACGCCCGGCGCCACGTCCTTAATGTGCCGGGGGACGCTGTCCTCGAGCGTGCTGCACAGGATCTTGAGGTTCTCCGCCGTGAGCTCCGAGAACTTTGGCGGCCGCCGCTCCGCTGTGTCGCGGCCGTCGGGTAAGTTGGAGTTGGACTGCACCGAGATGGATTCCGGACTAGGGTTTATTGTAGGACGCAGCTGATGATAATGCAGTTGTGTCTCGGCCATTATCGCCTGGCCGTGATGGTTCGGCGGGCACGCTTGCCTTGGCTGGAGATGCCATGGTTTCGACGAGCTCATCGTCGTCGGGGTTGTATTGTTGTAGCCCGAGAGGGAAGAAGCCGCCGGCGATGTCGGTGATATGAAGCTCAACGTGAGCTCTGACGTGTGGTGGTGCGTTGCTGACCCATTACGCGTGGGGTTCCATGGATCATGCAACTGTACCCACATGAAACGTACACAGATGCTTAATTAGTGAAGGAAACATTCGCTCGCAATGCTATTATCTATGGCATGTTATTCGTACAATACGCTGCGTGCATATGTACCTGCTCAAGATTGCTGCTACTGCCCGCCGGTGTGGTCTGATATGGGTCATGGTACGGGCGAAGCCACGCCGGTATGCTCGGCTCCGGAGACGGTGTCCTGGCGCAGCAGGTGAGGTGGCTTTCGCCGATAAGGGCCGCGCCGTTGATCAAGGGCCATCCCGTTATCGGTCTTCTTGCTTGGTGGCTAGCCTGCGCCTCACTTCAAGAACAGAGAAGCAGTTTATTAGCTATGTTAATCAGGAGTTTATATATACAGCTTTGTAAGTTTATAAACAAACCGATGCAAGATTAACAACCGAATACTTGAGATAGCCGTGATCGAGCACGTACCTGGTGCAGCTGAGGCTTAACACGAGGCTGCCGCCGTCGGGCACGGAGACGGGGTGGATCCCCCATACGGCCTCCAGAGACGGCTGCCCGACCCTGCACCTCATGAACACCATGCTGCTCGCAAACCCAAGCAGCCAGAACCTTCCACCGCGGGAGCCAGAGTCGCCGGACACAAGGCCGCTCACCTCCATGACGGCGTGTTCCACAGGGCAGTAATGCTGTGACGGCCCGCCGTGCACGTTTACCGCGCCCCTTCTCGTCTGCCAGGCCTCGGCGGCGTAGGCGAGATCCTCGAGGACGAGGACGACTCCCTTGCCGGCCGCGCGTGCCTCGCGCACGAGCGCCTGCAGCTCGCCGGCCTTGGCCTCCACCTCCTCCTTCGCCACGCACCGGAACGAGGCGATCGAGAGGGGCACGAACTGGACGCTCTTGAGGCGCTCGTGGTGATGGTAGGGGAGGTCCCCCTTGCTCACCCTGTCCATCACCGCCTTCACCGCCGCCTGTGCACCCTCGCCGACGACCACCAAGCACCGCTGCGCACCGCTCGCCATGCTGTCGAGCACGCGCATGGCGGCGTCGACGGAGGCCCCCGTTGAATCCTTGGTAGAGCTCGTAGTGGTGGTGCTCGCCCCGGATGGTGACGACGAGGAAACAGCTTTCTCCACGTTGGCCTTGACCTGAGAGCTGGAGAAGCCGGCCTCGCGCATGACACGGCTCACGCTCGGGTCGTCGAGGATGGAGACGATGAGCTGCTCCAGCTCAACCTTCGTGGCGACCACGGGCGCTACTGTCTGCTGGACACCGTCCCCGGCGCCCCCGCGGCGCTGGTGTGCCTGCGCGCGCTTGAACGCGGCGACGAGTGCGTTTGACAGCGCGGGGGGAGCGCCGCCGAGACGGTGGTGGTGGAACATGGTGGCGGCGTGGCCGGAGGCGGTGGGGAGGCGGTTCAGCGCCACGTTGAAGCATAGCTCGAGGGCCTTGCACTGGAGAGGGTGAGGGTGGGAGCGGAGGCAGGCGGTGCGGAGGACCCCCGCGGGCGCCGGGGGGAGGAGCAGGGCGGTGGCCACGTGTAGCGGGGTGACCTGCGCGTGGCCGCGCCGCCGCGCTAGTGTCACCGCCTGACTCACCACGGACGCCGCCTCCGCCGCCAGCGCCTGCTGAACCGCGCAGCCGCCAGCTCGCATCTTTCCAAGAAAGCTGGTACGTCAATGAGCCCAACCTGGTCTGACTAGCTTCCTCTCTCAGACCCTCTTTCAGCGTACTAATGGAGTGAAGTGTTCTCTGTCCATTTCTTTTGTCATACATACCAGTAACCACAGTGTGTTAACCAGTCCAGTTACTCCCTTCGTCGATATAAGATGTTTTAGCCTTTTTTCACATACACATGTTTAAACTTATATCTAGACACATTTTAATATATGTATACACTTATTTTAGTATGAATTTATTATGAAACGGAGGGAGTAGGAAGAGATTGAGCATAATCTTAGAAGTATATTGTCACTATCTGTTTTGTTGTACTGCTGTCGTAGCTTGTTGAGATATCTAATTTTCTCTCTCTCTCTCGTGCTTTGGAAAATGTGGTAATCTTATTCCATTATGGGATAGGGCAAAACGCATGTGCGGCTAAAAGCAACGCATTACCTACACATTCTCCATCTACAGGACTAAAGGATGACTCCAACGGGTGAGGTAAATGGGCGTGTTTTGGTCACGTTCGGTCCGTTTACGTCGCCAATCAGACATGCACACGGTCCATGTTTATTAGTGGCCACTACATCCACGACATGACGTATTTATATATTTTTTAATTTTGAAAACAGGCCATACTTAGACCTTTTCTTGCATTAATAGCGGGTGGGCCACAAATGACCATTTTTCACACATAGTTAAAAAAAGATTAACCTAACCCTATACTAGGGTTATGCCACGTCTAGTCGCCCACCGCCGCCGGAGGCTACTCCTCATCATTGGAATTGTCAAGGATGACGTAGTCCGGGGCTGTGTAGAGGTGTGTCGGTGGCGCCACCGCCACAGGCCAGCTCGATGGGGTGGCTTGTACGTCTCCTCCTCGCGCTGCTGATGACCCAGACGTATATGGGATCTATCGTAGTATTTTCGAGAGAAGTTAAATTCAAATTTATTGATTCGACACAAAGC
The DNA here is from genome assembly GCA_026929855.1 of Poa annua. Classification (NCBI taxonomy): domain Eukaryota; kingdom Viridiplantae; phylum Streptophyta; class Magnoliopsida; order Poales; family Poaceae; genus Poa; species Poa annua. Next base: position 47,253,730 of record CM049434.1, read on the forward strand.
GAGCTGAAGAATACTTATAACTCTTAACAGCTGAGGTGTTAGTTTAGCCACACCTGAAAAAAGCACTAGTAACAAGACTGATGTGAGAGCAACATGCACCAAAAATGCTGGCACGAGAAAATAGTTGATGGCAATACGAATAATAAAGTAGCAGCAATAAAAATAATAACAAATGATTAAAGATGAATGAGGTTCATAGTTTTACTAGAGGTAATTCTCAAACAAAACAATATGTTACGTAAATAAAATTGATAGAACTGGAATAATAAGACAAAGCATCTAGTTTATAAATCATACGTAGGCATGTATCGTAGGCATGTATACCATATATAGTGTACGTGTTCGCAATGAAAAACTTGCACAAAATATTTTTTCCAACCATCTCATTTTCAGCAGGGTCAATCATAGAACCTTATGGTAATTAAGAGCATCTCCAACAAGCGCGGGAAAATAGCGCGTGCGTTTCTGTGTTTACAGCGCCGTTTTTCAGTTTAGCGCGCGGTACAAAATTCGCCTTCACCGGACGCGCTATTTTGCAGCGTGCTAAACAGCGCTCCACCGGGCGCATTTTACAGCGCGCGCTATCGCGACAAACAGCAAACGCACGTGCAGCGCCAGATTTAAAGATCAAACACGCGCCGGAAAATCAAAGAAAAATGAAACAAAAAATTCTAGAAAGGATATTTCATAGATATATAACGATAGTTTGTTTACGAGGATTTGCATGGAACTAAAAACTAGATACGATAGTTCGGTGTCACACACGACACGGAATACTACATTGCATAAAACTAATACTATATATAACTAGGGAGTCCGATTACTCGTCGGAGTCCCAGTTGAAGTCGTCTGAGTCTTCGCTCGAGGAAGACACCGGCTCCGACGACGAGAGGTCGTTCCAGCGCTCGTCGTCCGGTGGGATCGTCGGGTTCTCCAACTGCGCGAGGATGAACAAGCGTCGGTGCTCCTTGTCGAGGCGGCGCTCGGCGCGGTTCTGCGACCTGTTGAACTTGCTCTCCTCTACTTCGACGTGGAACTCCTCCTCCGCGCGCGCGCTATCCGGGTACCTATGGTGCCAGTATCGGCGTCGCTCCTCGTCCTCCACGTCAACCTCGAGGCGTCGCTGCTGGGTGCGGTGGCGGTGCCGCTCTTCCTCGTCATTGAGGTGCGGCTCTGGTGCCAGATCGGTCGCCTGCCGCACGATGCGGACGTCGTCGTCGAAGTTCATCGACCGGCGAGGGCGGCCGAGGCGCCACGCCGCCGCGTCGTACGCGCGGGCGGCCTCATGCGCCGTGTCGAAGGTGCCGAGGCGGATGCGGCGGCGGTCGTCGTCGCGAATCTCAGCGTAGAAACAGCCGGCGGGCAGCGCGCGGACGCCTATGTACCCGGTGGCGTCGCGTGAGCGGCGCGGCGGCATCTTCCTGCTGGTGGCGTGGCGCGGGGAGAGGAAGCAGTTGGTAGGCGAGGTGGCGCGCGGGGAAGAGTCTGACGGTTTCTTTTCGCGCGGAAGCGGTGGGTTTTACCGCGTGCGCTAGCGCGGGCGGTATATATGGCGCGGCGGATAGCGCAAAATGGCGTGCGCGGGATTTTTTTTACCGCGCGCTGGGTTTTCGCGCGCCTGTTGGAGCAACCAAATCGCGCCCTCGCGCTAAATTGGCGGTTTATCCCGCGCCGCGCTATTTTGCAGCGTCTGTTGGAGATGCTCTAAGGTACTTTTCTCGGAAGCACCGGAACAAAGCATTAACACTTGTAATACTGATGCATGTAAAATGCATACATGAACTTTGCACTTTATTACTTGATATTCCACTTTATTCACATCATATATGGGTTATATTTACGTTTTATAATGAGTTTTGGGAACAATACACAGTTTCCCTAATTTTATGGAATTAACCAGGCAGAACCAGAAACCCCGTTTTCCATCTTTTTAACTTTCACGGACTCAAACAACGTCCAAATGATCTGAGATTTTACGGGAGCCAATATTTGTAAGGAAGAAGACGTACGACCCAAGTATGCGCAAAAGAGAAACACCGAGGAGAGAACGGGCACACCACACGCGACTAGAAGTCAGGCCGCGTGGGCCCTGCCCGTTGCTCCCTCGGGTCTCCGATGTCGTCGATCTTCGTCCCCGTGTCTTCGTCTTGACCTAAAACCGACTATAAAAATAGTCCCCCGACTACTTTCGGAAGAGAGCGTCGCAGAAACACAGAACCACGAAACATGAGCCTGGAGCTACAGATTGGAGGGGGGGAATTCTGGTGGGTGTTGCCGGTGTGGTCTCCATCTTCTCCAACGACTCCACCATTGTCACCATGATGAAGGTGGAGTAGTCAACCTCTGGACTATGGGTTTGTGGAAGTAGCTATTGTATCTCTCTCTCGAACTCCATTGTATTAGCACCGTATGAGCTGCCTAACATGATTACAGTCATCTTTGTATTACCTATATGGGGGATCTTTATATAAGTTGATATTTGAGATTGCAATTGTTTAAAGTTTTAGTTGTATGAGTAGATGCATATTATGTACCCCATTTATTATTTACTTGTTTTAATCAAGCATGTTGATCCCCAGGAAGCTTAACGTTGATGATGATGAGATCACCTGCATCAAGAAAGGAATATGGGTTAGGTTGAGACTCTAAGTGCAAAGTGTATAGTAAGGGAAAAGACTAATTTTCCCCACGAGGGTGACTCGAGGGTTTAATATCGAACTCTCGGGGAAATGAACCAAAAGCTGTTGTCTCCTTATCCTTCTTTATGTAACCTACAAAACAAAGTAGATTGCTTTGTGCCCTCAACCTCATCAAGTGGTTGTCAAGCACAAGGTGTAAGTAAAAGATATAGAAATAAATGTAAAACAGAAATAAATATGCAATGGTGATAAATAAAAGTGCAAGGATGGTATGAATGATATTGGATGATGTGTTTGTGGTTTGTATGGTGTTTGCAAGATGTAAATGTATTTTTGTATTTTCAGATTTATAAATAACAGAAAATGTAAAGTGCAATAAAAGTGTTGGAAAGGTGTTTTTTATGATTAAAAATGGACTGGGGTTCATGGTTTCACAAATGCACTCTCTCTTTTATATAGTGGTAGATAATGGAACATAGGAATTGACATATGAGATTGCAACAAAGACAAGTTATTAATAATATGGGCATCACATCCTAACATAGAGATCTTTTGGTTATTAATCTCTCTTATACTCCAACAAGATGCGAACTAAATCATAACACCTCAGTAATTAACATAAACAGAGTATAGCTTTAAGTTCAATGACATGAAGTTTAAATAAGAACATGCTAGATCTAGTCATGGTGATAGTGGCAATGTCACCCACATATCCCCGGTAGCATGGTATTTCCTTTATCCCTAGTGAGGCAACAAAGTAAGGTAAAAACCCAAGTGGATCACGGTATTGCTGTCAACTTACCACAAGACCACCCCCGTTACTCCAACTAATGCACACGTTCCCCCTCACACGCTCGCATACACATGTTGGATCAAAACACATAGACAAGAACGGGGTACATAATATGCATCTACTTTCATAACAAAGACATAATATTGGCAATCATCATAACATATATCAACTTAAGAGATCCACCACAAAGTTATTACATATATGACCATAATCATGTTCAGCAGCTCATATGGCACTAATTAGTGAAGCTCAAGAAAGAGGAGAGATACATAACTTACTTCCACAAACCCATAGTCCAGGGGTGGACTACTCCCTCTTCATCATGGAGACGGTGGAGAAGTCGTTGTAGAAGGTGGAGACCACACCGGCAGCGCCCCGCCGGAGTTTTCCCCCTCCAATCTGCAGCTCCAGGTCTCTTTTTCGTGGTTTCTGTGTTTCTGCGGCGCTCCTCTCCGAAAGGGTTCGGGGGGCTATTTTTATAGTCGTTTTTAGGTCAAGACGAAACCACGGAGACGAAGATCGACGGCATCGGAGGCTCGAGGGCCAGGATGAGGGGCCCCACGCGGCCAAGGAATCTGGCCGCGTGGGCCCACCTATCTTGGGCCTCGGCCTTCCATCTTTGCTCTTCCTTCGCTCCTAAGCCTTGTTCCTTCCAAAAAATCATCTCCGTGGAATATTAGGTCATTTGGACGTCGTTTGGGTCCCTGAAACATCAAAATATAGAAAAGGGGGTTTTCTGACAGCACAGGGTTAATTCCAAATAAATAGGAAAAGTGTGAAATATTCCCCAAAACATTATAAAACATTGATATAACCCTTATATGATGCAAATATGAATGAAATATGTAAAATAATGCAAAGTTCATGTATGCATTTTACATGCATCACATGTTCATGAGGGCGTGTGAGGGGGAACGTGTGCATTAGTTGGAGCAACGGGGGGTGGCTAATGGGAAGGACATAAAATTTTCTGATCCACTTCGGTGTTTACCTTACTTAGTTGCCTCACTAGGGATGAAGAAAATACCATGCTACCGGGTGCTTGGGAGTGACTTTGCCAAGTATGCATGGCTCGATCTAGCATGTTTTTATTTTAACTACATGCATAGAACTTAAGCCTATACTCTGATTTAATTCTTAATACTAGATTGATCGATTTAATTTCCTTTCTAGTGTAGTATGAGTGAGTTGTTAGAAATAACATCTGTATGTTAGGACGTGATGCCCATATGAATACCTTCTTTATATAAACATGTTGCACCAATATTATGTCAACTAGAGTGTTCCGTAGTCCACCACAACCTATAGAGAGAGTGCATAAGTGAAACCATGCACACCGGTCCATTTTTAATCATAAGAAAACACTTTCCAACACCTTTTGATCACTTTTCATTTTCAGCTATTTAAAAATCCGAAAATACAAAAACACTTTTGATTCTTGCAATCACAAACCAAAACACAAAAACATCATATTTCATTGTTTTCATCATTATTGCATTGCATATTTTTCTTTCAGATTTATTAACACTCCTTGTGTTTGACAACCACTTGGTGAGGTTGAGGGCACAAAGCAATTTATAATTGTTTTGCACGTTGCTTGAAGAAGGACAAGAAGATAAATCATTTTACACACAGTTGTCCAAGAGTTCGATACTACCCTCGAGTCACCTCATGGCGAAAACACTTCCCGTGCTACTACACTCTTCCCGTGGAGTATCAACCTAGCACACATCAAATACTCAAGTTACAGTCATTCCCTTCGGTTTCCCCAATTTCTGTCAGTATGTAACTTGTAGATAGGATCTAAGCAACAATTGTATTCATGCAAACATAAAAGAGATTAAATCTAAGATCATGCCACTCGTGCACTAGTGACAAGCAATGAGCATAACAAGATTGCAACAATAATAATTTGTAATCATAGTAGATACTAAAACAATTCATTGGAATCCAACAAACACATCATGAATTATATCAGATGAATATCAATCATGTAAAATAGTACACGAAAAATTTACTTGGAATGGCAGAAAAATACCATGTATGGGTAGGTATGGTGGAAACAAATGACATGGATATTAGCTCAAGGTTTTGGATGTACAAGTAGCATTCCCGCTTAGTACAAAGTTTGGGCTAGCAAGGTTTTGAGCAAACACATAATGTCAACCGGTACAAGAAGGCTCCACATTGTGTTCCGTCTTAACCAAACTTCTTTTGATGAAAATACTGAATAATAAACCACCAAGTATAAAAACTAAACAACTTCAATCTTTATGGTAGTTCTTCACTAATAATTTATTAAGAAAATGATCCATTACTTTACTTGATATCTCAAAACAATTGATAAGTATCAAATTATTCATGTCCAATGATTACAAGACTATACAAGTTTTTCATCATACCATATCACATGCACAACATTTTTAGTTTGAACCAATTAACCAACTCTCCAAATAGATATAAGTGAAGCATGAGAGATAAACTTTGTATAAAATAAATATGATATCTCTGATAATATAAGTGAAGCACAATAGCTAAAATTAAGCAATAAAAAAATTGAATACTCAACAAGATATAAGTGAAGCATATGAGTATTATATGATAATAAAGTGGAGTGTGTCTCTCCCGAACAAGAATGCCAGGATCAAATATTGTAATGAACAGAAAACAAAACAAAATAAAAACTGAAAGCAAAATAACTAACGCTCCAAGAATAACACATACTATGTGAAGCAATAAAAATATAGTTTTAACGGAGATGACCTGATAATTCACTAGTAGAAAATGGGGCTTCGGTTTTGAGCCCTGAGTCCCTTCAGTCCCGGTCCTGCCTGGAACCCGGACTAAAGATACTATTAGTCCCGGTTTCAACGGCTAGTAAGGCATCTCGAGGTCGAAACCTATCAGTCCCGGTTCCAGGCAAACTTTTAGTCCCGGTTGGATATACGAACCGCGACCAAAGGTTTTAGTCGCGGTTCGTGTAACAAACCGGGACTAAAAGTCCCATTTTATATATACTTCGTCCCTCTCGCCCGAGCCAGTCGTTGCATTTTCTGGTCAGAGCGCGTGTGGAGAGCTGCTCGAGCTGTTCTTCGTGTTCTTCGCGTGGAGCTCGAGTTCATCAGCGTTGCCGTCGATTTGTGAAGATTTGAAGCTTCCTGCCTTCTAAAAGGTTAGCCATTGTATCCGATTATCTCTTACTGCTAATTTTTGCTTATTTAATGCTTTAGAAGTATAGAGAATGGTGGATTTAGCTTTAGGAGTAATTTTGTGTGAAGTGTGAGCTCAAATTTTAGCTACCTAGCTAGTTTGCATATGTGTGAAGATACGGTCAACTTAGCTCAACATACCTCAACAATAGCTCAACTTTAGCTCAACTTAGTTATTTATATGTATATAATGATATGTTACATATCCGAGCCACGCAGCCGTATACGATGGTCGACAACAGCGAGGTCCCCTACGGCGTCGTGAACAACTCCTCCTTTTCGGATGAGGTATTATTAGCACATCTAGATGTCATGTCGTCTCTGTAATATAAAAATAATTTTTAATTTAGGGTGAGAATTTCCTAATTTAATTTTTCCAATTATAAATATTAGGAATCGGTATGTGAGTGCGGCATTCGTGATGGATGTGTCCAGTTTCAACATTGTCTACAAGGAAAAGTCATTCTGCTAGAAGAATTAAATTTTACAAGAGAGGAGAAGAGAAAGACCGATGAAAATTTGAGTAGGACCGAAGAGAATCTAAGGCTAGCTCATGATACAATCCACAAGATGAAGCAAGATTTAAAAACTCTGAACGAAAAAAGAGACATGGTTGTGGAAAAGAAGGGGGAAATAGAGTTGGATTTGGCGGATATCATCGATGGACACATGATCCAGACTCGTGAAACTAGGGAAAGAACGAGGTTGAAGATTAATAAGATGAAAAAGGCAGCTCTCCGAAATGAAATGTTCCTACATTTCTCATTCGGTGTCATTGTTCTCCTAGTCGCGATTATAATCGCCATGTACGGTTTTTTAAAGTGTGCAAACTAGTGTTGTCGTACTGTGTTGGGACTCAGAATTATTGTTAGCATTGTGTGATTGCGCTTGTATTGTGATGAACACTATATTAATTTGAGCACTTACTCTCTATATATATAATTGTGTGTAGATGAGACGACAATGGATGTACAGTGACCGGCGATCGAATGAGTTCAAGGCGTGCGGGAATTTGTCGAGGTTGCTAAGGCAAACGCGCATAATGGTTTTATGTGTTGTCCATGCTGTGTGTGTCGGAACGAGAGGGATTTCCCCGACTCACGGGATATTCACATCCACCTCTATACGTCCGGTTTCATGCCCGGCTATAAAAGTTGGACCAAGCATGGAGAAATAGGGGTCATGATGGAAGACGACGAAGAAGAAGATAATAATGACGACTATCCTATGTTCCCTGAACAGTGTGAGACAGAAAATGTCGTAAATGAAGAACAACAAGAAGAAGAAGTTGAAACACCAGATGTGCCTATTGATGATCTTGGTCGGGTCATTGCTGATGCGAAGCGAGACTGCGAAAGTGAAAAGGAGAGGCTGAAGTTCGGGCAGATGTTAGAGAATCACAAAAAATTGTTGTACCCAACTTGCAAAAATGAACAGAAAAGGCTGGATACCACGCTAGAATTTCTGAGATGGAAGGCAGAGAACGGCGTGACCGATAAGGGATTTAAAAAGTTGCTAAAAATTATGAAAAAGAAACTTCCAGATGATAACGAATTGCCCGTCAGTACGTACGAAGCAAAGAAGGTTGTCTGCCCTCTAGGATTAGAAGTGGAGAAGATACACGCTTGCCCAAATGACTGCATCCTGTACCGCGGTGACTATGAGAATTTGGTTGCATGCACGGTATGCACTGCATTACGGTACAAGATCAGACGAGATGACCCTGAAGGTGTTGAGGGAAAGGGCACCAGGAACAGGGTTCCTGCCAAGGTGATGTGGTATGCTCCTGTAATACCACGGTTGAAACGTTTGTTTAGAAACAAAGAGCATGCCAAGTTGATGCGATGGCACAAGGAAGACCGTAAGAAAGACGAGATGTTGAGACACCCCGCTGATGGGTCGCAGTGGAGAAAAATTGATAGAACGTTTCCCGACTTTGCAAATGAAGCAAGGAACTTAAGGTTTGGTCTAAGTACAGATGGCTTTAATCCTTTTGGGGAGCAGAGCAGCAGTCATAGCACCTGGCCCGTGACTCTATGTATCTATAACCTTCCACCGTGGTTGTGCATGAAACGAAAGTTCATTATGATGCCATTGCTCATCCAAGGACCGAAGCAACCCGGCAACAACCTTGATGTGTACCTCAGGCCATTAGTTGAGGAATTTTTACAGTTGCGGCAGGAAGAAGGTGTACGTGTATGGGATGAGTACAAACAGGAGGAATTTGACCTACGAGCATTGTTGTTCGTAACCATCAATGATTGGCCTGCTCTTAGTAACCTTTCAGGACAGACAACCAAGGGATATCATGCATGCACACACTGTTTAGATAAGACTGATAGTGTATATTTGACTAACGGGGGGAAGAATGTGTACCCTAGGCATCGTCGTTTTCTTCCACCCAATCATCCCTTAAGAAAAAAAGGCAAGCATTTTGGTGAGGCGGAAAAAGGGAAGAAGCCTAACCTTCGTTCTGGTGCTGATGTATTTGATATGATTAAGGATTTGAAAGTAATATTTGGAAAGGGTCCTGGCAGCCTAAAAGTTCCGAATGACGCTAACGGACACGCACCCATGTGGAAAAGAAATCTATATTTTGGGAGCTACCCTATTGGGAAATCCTAGAGGTCCGCTCTTGTATCGACGTGATGTACGTGACGAAGAATCTTTGCTTGAACCTTCTAGCCCACTTGGGTGTGTATGGGAAGAATAAAAAAGATACACCGGGAGCACGAGAGGACCAGCAACGTTTGAGAGAAATGGACGGCATCCATCAAGAGCCGTTTGAAGGTCCTGCCAGCTATACTCTTACGAAAGAAGAGAATGACATATTTTTTGAGTGTCTGAGTAGTATGAAGGTCCCATTCGGATTCTCATCGAACATAAAGCGAATAATAAATATGGCTGAGAAAAAATTCCAAAACCTAAAGTCTCATGACTGCCACGTGCTTATGACCCAATTGCTTCCGGTTGCATTGAGGGGGCTTCTACCGGAAAGTGTTCGACTACCCATTGTGAAGTTATGTGCATTCTTGAATGCAATATCTCAGAAGGTAATCGATCCAGTGAGTCTACATACCTTACAGATTGATGTGGTTCAATGTCTTGTCAGTTTCGAGTTGGTGTTCCCACCATCCTTCTTCGATATTATGACGCACCTGATAGTTCACTTAGTCGAAGAGATTTCCATCCTCGGTCCTGTATTTCTACACAATATGTTCCCCTTTGAGAGATTCATGGGAGTCTTAAAGAAATATGTTCATAACCGTGCTAGGCCTGAAGGAAGCATCTCCAACGGCTTTGGAACAGAGGAGGTCATTGGGTTTTGTGTGGACTTTATTCCTAATTGTAAGCCGATTGGTGTTCCTGAATCGCGGCATGAGGGGAGATTGAGTGGAAAAGGCACTCTCGGAAGGAAAACAATGATCTGTATGGACGGTCATTCTTTAACTGAAGCACATTACACAGTTCTGCAGAATTCCACCTTTGTGGCTCCTTATATTGAGGAACACATGAATATTGTACGGTCCAAAAACCCGGAGATGGATGACTCCTCGATAACAGAAGCACACAAGGCGAATTTCAGCGGTTGGTTGCAAGCACATCTCATGAATAACAACACTGTTGACATGAAGTTGTTCGACTTGGCCAGCGGACCATCTTCGACCATGTCAACTTTCCAAGGGTACGAGATAAATGGGAATACATTTTACACGATGACACAAGATAAAAAGAGCACCAACCAAAACAGCGGTGTCCGCTTTGATGCAACAAACGACGATGGAAGTAAGGACACATATTATGGTTACATAGAGGAGATATGGGAACTTGACTATGGACCTTCTTTTAAGATCCCTTTGTTTCGGTGCAAATGGGTCAAGATGACAGGGGTACATGTAGATACCCAGTACGGAATGACAACGGTGGATCTCCAGAATCTTGGGTACCTAAACGAACCATTCGTCCTAGCCAATGATGTGGCTCAAGTTTTTTATGTGAAGGATATGTCTACTAGACTGAATAAAAGAAAAGAAAAGCAAGACAAAACATTATCCGGTGATACCAAGCGCCACATAGTTCTTTCAGGGAAAAGAAATATCGTGGGAGTGGAGGACAAGACAGACATGTCAGAAGATTACAATAAGTTTGATGAAATCCCACCCTTTAAAGTCAACATTGACCCAACTATCAGGTTAAACAATGAAGATATTCCACGGTTACAGAGCGCATATAAGAAAGCGAAACACTAGTTGATGTGTAATAATGTTAAACCTTTTATGTAACTCTATGTGTCAGAAGCTGTAATAATGTATTCCGCGCCATCACGCCGCCTTATTTCAAGTTATTATTAGTTTAATTATAAAATATAATGCAAAAGATCTGAGTTTACCTCATATTTAATTGAAAATGACAAAATGGTTATTATTTTAATAGCTAAAATAATTATTTTAAGAATCAGAAAATGGTTTTATATTAGTTATTCAAATTGAAACACTCTTCATGTTCAAAATTTTGTCAGGATCCAAATATGTAGTCAGAAGTTATTCAAATGTATGTTCAACCTCTTTTGAAATTGCAAAATGAAAAATATTTGAGTTTTGGCGCAAAAACACCCCTTTAGTCGCGGTTGGTTTTACGAACCGCGACTAAAGAGGTGGCACCGCGCGCGAAAACTGATCGGCCGAAAACACAGTGGGTCGCGGTTCGTGGCTCCAACCGCGACTAAAGGGGTACCTTTAGTCGCGGTTGGAGCCACGAACCGCGACTAAAGGTCTGAGGTATATATACTTCTTCTTCACAATCCCGGTTCAATCCACAAACCGGGACAGCGCTAAGGAACCACCCAGGACGCCGCCAGGCTGCCCAAATCGAGCGCGCCGCCGTCCGCTGCCGAGCTCCGCCTCGCCGCCGTCCGCTGCCGAGCCGCTCCCCGACGACGCGCTGCTCTGGCCGTGGCCTCTTCGCCCTCGTCTCCGACACGTACGCTCCGGCCGCTCTCCTTCCTCGTCTCCGACGCAGCGACGCCGCGCGCAGCGACGCCGCGCCACCGTGCCTGCCCCTGCCCCCGGCCTCCTCCTCCTCACAAGGTACGGCATCTCCTTCCTCCTCTCTCACACAATATCAAATTAGCTAGGGTTTGCATATTAGGTTCGAATTTTACATATTAGGTTCGAATTAGAGTTCCATTTTGCTAATATTTTTTAATATCTATCAAATGCTAGTTAAGTTGCTAGTTTAGGTCTTATTTTTTAGTTACTATATACTGTTTTTGCTACTGTTTTTTAGGATGTTAATTACAATGCAAAGTACTTGTGCAATTTTTAAATTCCAAGTTCAAATGCTAGAATTATTGTTAGGAAAATGCTATTGTTCTTTAGTTGCTAGAGTTATGTGCAATGTGTTGATTAATATTTGTGAAAATGCTATTTGTGACAATGTGTTTTTATGCAATGTGTTGATTAATTTGTGATGCAATGTTAAGTGAATTGCTACTATTAAGCTCCATTGTCATGCTGACGTCAGCATGACTACTTTTGGCCGATGATTAGATGGTTGCATCTTCAGGGAGGTGTGAGTGAACCATGTTGTCTGAACATATATGCAATGTTCATTCCACGTTGTTCGCTAACACCATCCCTGAAGCAATTCTATATAAGGCCTTGTTGTCTGTTTTACAATGTTAGGAAGTTTGTAAATTAGTGTGTTAGCAAATTGTTATAGTATTTTAGTGTCTTCAATTTAGAATTTAGAAATATTGTTTTAGTACTTAGTTGAATTTAGTTGATTGATTTAGGAATTTAGTGTCTTCAATTTAGAATTTAGAATTTAGGAATTTAGAAATATTGTTTTAGTGTCTTAGCAAATTGTTATAGTATTTTAGTGTCTTAGCAAATTGTTGTTTCTTAGCAATAGGAATTTAGTTGATTTAGGTCTTCAATTTAGAATTTATAATTTAGAACTATTGTTTGAGGACTTAGTAGTTGAATTTAGAATTTAGCAATATGTTGGAATTTAATACAATGTCTTTGAATTTTACAATGTTTTATACAATGTCTTGGATTTTAAGAGTTAATGTAAAGATTCATAGTTTCAAGATGGACGGGACTATGGATGTCCGGGACTGGGCTCCGCCGGGTTGGCACTGGGAGGTGCTACCTTCCGGTGTGCGCAGATTGGTAAGGAATGAGGGAACCATCGTCGACCCAGAGCTTCTTTGGTGGCGGTCACGTGGGCCCCGACGGGTACAGAGGGTGCCGGCCCCCGAGGAGTTGGTACGCCGTCGTGTCAGGGCGGAGGACGAGCACGTCCGTCGGTACATGGTCGCGTTGGATGTCCGTCCGTCCAACACTTGGCAACATCTTCAGGGATCTCACATTAGTTATGATCCTGTTTGGGTTCCTTCACTTTGGGTTTTCACCGCACGCGGCATGTTTCCGGCGGTTCGACGTCCATTTTGATTAGCGTGATGTATTATGGATGCGATATATATTATTATGACTTGTAACTAATTGATGTTATTGCTACTAATACTTTCAATGTCCCTCTTTGTTGTTATTGCTACTACTTTTAATCTTTATTTAATCCTTTTTCTTTATAGTTAAAGCTATGGACCACAACGGTAACGGTAGAGATCCTCAGGAAGATGCATTGTTGAACATGATAGGGGAAAGCCGACCAGAAGATGTAGAGAACTTTGTAGATGACGGCTCACAATATCTGAATGATGATGGGTATTGCTTGTTGGAAGATTTGTTACAAGGAGACAACCCGCAAACAAGTATTGATGTCGATACTAGCGCTGGGCCCTCAACCTGCAAGTCCTCCGATGTAAATATTTAAGTCTTTGCTCATGATATATATCACTAGTTAGACCTTCACACATTGAGCATATATTAAACGAATGTTTTTTTAGACCTCCAAATCGAACAAATCCTCCACTCCAAGGGGCCCGACCAAAAAGTGGGACGAGAACATGCACATGAGGATTGATGTAGTCAGTGCCGATGGGATCCCTTTGGAGCCCAAAAAGAGCGTGACAGCATTTACAAATCAAGCAGGAGTTCTTGTTAGGGATATGATCCCGATCACCTGTCGAGAATGGAATAAGCCAGCAAGAGCCGACAATATAAGTTTTGTCTCTGACGAATTAAAGAAATCTATTTGGGAGAAGCTGATATCACACTTCACTCTGCCGAAGATGGACACCCCGGAGCAAACAAAGGCCATGATGGACAAAGTGAAGGCGTGGATCCTTAAGAAGATGGCCACACAATTATGTAACCACAAGAAAAGATTGTGGGCGACTTATGTCAAGAGCGGGAAAATTACTCCGGAATTCAAGGGAACTCAAGAGAGGTTACGTGCTCAATGGGATGATTTCAAGACATACAAGGAATCAGAAGAAGCTATAGCACGATCGAAAAAGAACGCGGATAATGCCGCGCTGAAGATATATCATCATAATCTGGGGACAGGTGGCTACAGGACTGCCAGGCCTAAGTGGGATAAACTTAAGGCTGAAATTAAGGCAAAAGGGCTATCTCCAGGTACAGAGAAAGTGCCCGAAAGAGCAGGAAATTTCCTAATGGCGCATGGTATGACGTTGGATATGGAAACAGGGGAGTTGGTTCTTCGTGATCCGACGAAGAAAGCAGTGTTGACTCCCCTCAAGGATCTTGAAACAGCAATAGCCGAGGTGGAGGCGGGAACTTTTGTTCCTGATAGAGATAACGACGAACTGACAAAGGCACTCAAAAATCCTGAGCACGGAGGACGCGTACGAGGCTATGGATGTGTTACTTGGAAGATAGGGTTTCATGAGAACATAAACACTTATAGAAGCCGAGCGAGAGCACAGAAGAGGAGGGAGCAGCAGGCGGCAGACCGGCTGAAGAATGTGGAAGAAAAGAACGAGCAGCTCTTTGCGCTGTATTCTCAGATGCAGGAGCAAATATCAAGCCGTCCAGAGGGAGAACACATGTACATAGATCCCGCACCCAACTGCCGGAGAAGCAGCATGGCTTCCACGGCGTTGCATGTCAGCGTTGATGATGCACAGGTTGATGTGTCACCGATGGAGCGCTACCCCGTGGACAATATCGAAGAGAAGACTGATTGTGAGCTACACCAGCCATTGAAGAATATATCCATGAAGGTGGCCGTCGGCTTTGCTTTGAAAGTTGATCCTGCAGCGCGTTGGCATGGCCGCGAGATTCCAGCTGGGTATGCTCGTGTCGGGGTGGATGAAATTCTATCCGGATGTGAGACATTGGAGATTGACTTCGCTGGCCCTGAAGGGGAGTCGACCCTGTGAGAAGTCTTGCATGGAGTTATTTTATGGAAAAAGAAATACATCATATTTCCAGGCTCGAAGCAAAGGACTAAGGCTCCCTCAGCTCCACGTCGATCATCGCGGCCTGATGCTCCATCACCTCCACCTCGATCATCGCCGCCTAAGGCTCCCTCACCTTCACCTCGATCATCGCCGCCTAAGGCTCCCTCACCTTCACCTCGATCATCGCCGCCTAAGGCTCCCTCACCTGCACCTCGACCATCGCCGCCTAAGGCTCCCTCACCTCCACCCCAACCATCGC
Organism: Poa annua; assembly: GCA_026929855.1. Classification (NCBI taxonomy): domain Eukaryota; kingdom Viridiplantae; phylum Streptophyta; class Magnoliopsida; order Poales; family Poaceae; genus Poa; species Poa annua. Next base: position 47,268,965 of record CM049434.1, read on the forward strand.
CGCCTCGATCTGCGCCTAAGGCTCCCTTATCTACGCCTAAGGCTCCCTCATCTACGCCTAAGCCTCCCTCATCTACGCCTAAGGCTCCCTCATCTACGCTTAAGGCTCCCTCATCTGCGACTAAGGCTTCCTCATCTGCGCCTAAGGCTCCCACATCTTCCACGCTGCATCAGCGGACTCGATCTTCGGCGCCGCCCACTCAGTACATTGGAGTAAAGCGGAAGTGCCCGACTCCGCCTACTAAGGAGAAAGTGTCACCGCTCCTCAAGGGTCGTCCCACGGAGAATAAGAGGCAGCAGAGAGCCGACGTTGCCCTGCTTGGACAACAGAAAAAACAATCGATCGTTCCGTTGAATGTGGCATCCCCAATTGTATTACCAGAACAGTTTGAAGAAATTCCTGGTCTGACGATTGCTGAAATGTTAGGCCTAGTTGAAACCGGCATGGCTCCCCTGGCAAGGCAATTTGTCATGGGGAAGGAACTGGTCACAGAGGCGGAGTTGGCACTGCTACCTGCAAGGATGCGAGAATTACATCAGTGGTACATGGAGCGCACAAAAGACGGCCAAACAATGATGTCTCTTACATATAAAGATGAACATTACTTCATCGGAGAACAGACAATCCATATTGATATTAATGAATTATGGCAGTTATTCAATATGTAAGCCCTCGACAAATGTATCATGAGCTGCTATTGTCTTAAGTGATTAATTTTTATTTCTGTTATTAATTAAGTCTCTAGCTAATTAAGTCTCACTACATACATTCGTTCATATGCTATTATGCAGAAAGAAGATTCTCAAATGTAAGAGGATGGCTAATTATCAAGTTGGGTTCGTTGACCCGGATCGAGTTCATGTACATAACCTAGAACAGTTTCCGGAGGAAACGGAGAACAACTTGTTCAATGCATTGAAGCAACAAAATTATCTGACTAAATGTTGATGAACGTGTGCAGCTACCACTGGATTCTCTTTAACATTCAAATTGACTGTGGGATAGTTGAGATCGAGAACTCAATAGCGCATACCTTGGAGTATTACGCAAGCATTACTGATATGCTCCAAAAGTAATTTCAATCGTTATTACACTATATCGGCCTCTTTATTTTCATGTGTTCTAGTTATTAATATCTTCTTTATTAATTTTATTTGTAGGGTATGGAATCGGTTCACAAGATCTGAGGGTGGTCATTTTAAATCAGAGCTGACCTTTAAACAAATCCCCGTAAGTATAGTACTCATTTTAATTCAAGTTTTAATATCGGATTGTCATGTTTCATTATTATTTGATTCAACTCTATTTTCGTAAAGTGCGAGAAACAGCCACCGGCAACTAATCTATGTGGATACTTCGTTTGCGAGTACGTGCGCACGTGTGTCAGTGCGCGGACTTCTCCAAATGTACGTTCAACATTAATATATATATTCAGAGTTTTACTTTTGTTAATGACAATTTATATATTCATATCGACCTTCTATTTGATACAGAATGTGGCTTCACGGTCGGAACTCCCAGCAAAGCAACGCATAAGAGAAATTCAAGAGGAAATTGCTGGTTTTTTGCTTGACGAGGTCATAGCCCCAATAGGAGAATACCATGAAAACCCATAAGTGATATTCATGTAATTCTCGTGTTCGGAAGACACTCGTGTGTATATATGATCGAATGTATATATATGTTTGTACGACTGACTCGTTATATTATATATGCATGTATGCTTAATTTAGACTCGTCATACAATATATGCATCGATGTGTGTAATTGTACCGTACGAATAATAGCTTAAATCATAAATAAAACAGAAAACAGAAAACAAAATAAAAAAAACCTAAAACCTCTCGAACTTTTAGTCCCGGTTTGTAATACAGACCGGGACAAAAGGTTATGGCCTGAGCAGCTCGCCTGCGAGCCCACGTGGATGCTATTTGTCCCGGTTGCAGACGGGACCGCGACTAAAGGGCTGGCCTTTAGTCCCGATTCCGCAGTCCCGGTTTTTAAACCGGGACAAAAGGCCCTTACAAACCGGGACTGTTAGGCTGTTTTCTACTAGTGATTGTTGATAAAAAAGGGGATGCCTTGACGCTTGGTACTTTTTAGATATATTAGTGGGGTGTATCCGGGGCATCCCCAAGATTGATTTTTTATCCCTATCTGATCTTCTTTCATCATCCTCTCTCGTGATACTTGAAAACTCCCTTCACACAAAACTTCGCATAATTTTCATTAGAAGGGTTAGTACCCGATAAATAAAATCCACTTTTGTTCATTTGAGACAAATTGCAAGAACTTTATTTAACACTAGATACTGTTATTAAGCCCTATTTGTGGCCCTCTACGTCTGGAGAAACTCACTTAGCACCGTAAAGAGACAAATGCAAAATAAAAACATAATCTGTAAAAAAAGAACAACCTGTAAAGATGAATTTTTTCGAGTACCTTTCGTAGATCCAATCAGAAAACTCAAAACTAATGAAAGGTATCAATAACTGAGTAACACGGTCAAAACATTTCAGATCAACATTCTATTTTGGGATTTTGAAAGGTTTTGAAAAGTGAAGAACTTAAATCTGTTTTCTGGACATCAAATCAAAACTGTTTATCAACATCTTTGACTCAAAAAGCAAAAGATAAAAATGAAGCAAAAAAAGATAATGAGTTGCCGCTCAAAAGCGCTTTTCTTTTATGCCTTTTAGCTAGACTTGTATGAGACAAATGTATGCATTTCGATTAGGGTCGTATTCTATGGTTACATATGTCTTTTTGATTCCGTCTAAAATCATGCCTGGTTTCTCTATAGGCTTTGTAATGCTTTTCGAATAAAAATAGCACGGCAGACCGACGACCTTTATAATCTGACAGTGCTTGCAAAATTAGCTCCCCCGTGATAGCTCTATGATTTCTCTCGAAACGGAAGGGCCACTCCTAAATATTCCTCGCACTTTAAACTTCCGCAATTATGGTAAAAGTGAACAACCAAACCAATGAGTGGATTACGTTGCTGTGCTTGCTACTGTTTGTACTGTTCATCAAGTCTTTTCGTTAAAGAAAAACTGTTCATCAAGTCCCTTCAGCTCAATTTGCGTAACTGTGTACGTCCTTCCTCTTTTTTATTATCTGCTCTTTCTTCCGTCTAGCTCCAAATTGAACTGTTGTAGTAAATCTGTGTCTGTCATATCTCAAACTCCATGATCTCTTGATTCTCTTATATGCTCTGGTGTTCTTGTGCTGCATGCATGCCTGCCTAATCCGATGTGATGTAGCAAGATCTCTGCTTCAGGTCCTCTAGCAATCAAAGACAATGCGACATCCACTTGATCAACCACAACCCCTTACGCCTGATTCCAGACCCAATCCTCTTCCCAGTGCCCTTCTCCTCAAACAAACTATAATCCTCATAAAATGTAACTGTACATTTGAATTGCTCAATGATGGAGCTAATAGAGAGGAGATTGACCGGAAAAGGTGGCACATGCAAAATGGAAGGCAACACCATAGACGGTGTGCAATAGTAAAAGAGTATCCGTGGCTGGCACAGAGGGCCAAGGGGGAAGAGTCGGGCAATAAACCCCACCTTTTTTAGGGGTTCCAAGTGGCGGCAATTGCTAAATTTCAGCAGCATTTCAAAATATTTGGATGAATATCTGACCATTCATGTCCCTGGTTTTCAGTAAGCTCCAATGCTTACTGAATCGCTCATTGCTTAGCAACGTTGTTTTACACCAGTGGATGAGTTTTTCAGTCAAAAAGTGGTCACCTTGGTCACTCCCCCGTGCATGGTCCAAAAGCCTCATAAAAGATAGTATTCATGATTAGAACAAAATATCGAAAACACCACCCAACTGCAGTAAAAGAAGTGCCTAGAGGGGGGGAAGGGATGATAGGGAAAAGGCTGAAGAAAGAAGAATAAACAGGTGGCAGAAATTAGTAAAGAATTCAGGGCTACACACAAATTAGCAAGTTTTTCCATCAGAGCTCCAACAATTTTCTATTTTTGTAAGAATCAGCTCACTAATGGCAGGCTAATTAAGGGGAAAAGAAAAAGGTGGGTTTCCTTTTAATTATTTTCTTCATGATGAATCAAAGGCTTTATGCAGCTTGATTTATCTATGAATCTATCTTATCTGAAAGTAAAGGCATTGTCATCGAAAGCACTTGCACTGAATTTTCTCGTCAAACACTCAATGACTCATAGGCAGTTGGCATCCAACTAATCTAAGCACATCCGTGCATCTCTTTTGCTTGATTTAGGAAAACCATTTTGAAGAGTTATATATTTTAAGTTCTTTCCTTTTCCCTCAGCAAGCAATTAAAAAAGAGGGCGCCAAATAAACAAATATAGTTCTGGACAAACAAACGAGAGACATAGTTCTTCTTCGAAATGGAGACAAAAATCTGTGTTTCAAAGGCCAACCAATGGCGTCGATAAATAAACATGAAAACAAGTAGAAACTGCTGATTAAGTCAACGAGTCACTCCACCGGTTTCGGTGTACTAGCTTTTTCAGAAGTTATTTTTCATATTGAACTGAGTTTGTGAAAGAACTATCAACGTCAACAATATTACACCAGCTGATCTTCTCTCCTCCAGCAGTCGGCATAGCTCAACCTTCAGCCAGATAACCTGAAATAATACAACGGAACTTAAATATGCAAGTTTTCAGGTGTGGCTTGGGGGCAGTTTATTTTATTTGCAGGGGATGGAGACTCCGGCGGTAGCATTTTGTAGAAATCATCAGAACGAGAGGTATGGGGGTTAATGACTGAGAGTTGCAGTAGACGCTACTCTTTTGTGAATAAGTAAATTATTGGACCTTCAGCAATTTGCTTTCAGAGATTCAGGTGATCTACTCCAGAAAACATAATTGTCTAACAAGGGGCAAGGATCTGTGGGTATAGATATAAAGAAAAGGACGCTACGCCACAGCGCACGCGCGCTTTCTCGTCTTAGAGCGCACGCGGCAAAAAAAGGAAAAGATTCCCTCACTTCAGAATGCACGTGTAAGAGCACACAATAGTTTAAGTACGCTACGCCACAGCGCACGCGCGCTTTCTCGTTTAGAGCGCACGCGGCAAAAAAAAAAAAGGAAAAGATTCCCTCACTTCAGAGTGCACGTGTAAGAACACACAATAGTTTAAACTTTGAAAAACACATAACTTTCAAACCAAGCGTCCAAATCAAAATCGGTTTTGACCATAGTGTTGCTCGCGACCAGATCTACAAAACTAGATCCCCCATGGACATGTTCCGTTAATTATTTTCCAAAAAGCAACTTTCTATCACGGTAGAGCAAGTTCATGGTAAAAACATGTTTTTCTATCTAGAAGTTGCTTTTAGAAAATATTCATCGGAGTATTTAAGTATGAGATATTGTTTTGAATGTCTCATGCCAAGGAGCATGATAGTCTCTCATAAACCAACAAGTTGACCATTGCTTGGATTTGAAAACATATCCCCCACTCATTCTCACATTATTTATTGTTTATAAAAGAAAAGGCAAATTTATAGTACAAACTTTGTTCTTGTCATGGAAGTTGCTTTTAGAAATCAGAACATGAGAGAAAAGGAAATGTATAGGCTAGAAAAACGTGTCTCAACCAGTAAATTGCTTTTTTGAACAAAAAACAACATCGGAGTAGAAACAAGATTTTCTCTTTTAAAAGCCAGTTTATAGTATAAAGTTGCTTTTCGTGCTAGTGTATACTACATAGCTGCTTTTGTGATAGAAAAACAAGTTTATATTTCAAATGTTGACTTCGTAAAAATATTTTGAAAACCAATTGTTATCACGAAAAAACAACTTTTGGTCAAAATTTGCTTTTGTGGAACGAATCGACGAGTTGAAACAAAATTGTATCAATATTTTAAAAATTTATAGTACAAACTTTATGTCATAGAAGTTGCTTTTAAAAATTAGAAAATGTGGTAGTACTTTGCATGTCGATAGACAAGATCGCAGTATTCCAATTTTTTTTGCTTTTTTGGACCAAAGCATGTTTATAGTACAAAAGTTTCTTTTTGTGTTGCTTTATACTACGTAGCTACTTTTGTGATAGAAAAGACAAGTTTATATTTCAAATTTGATTTCATAAAAGAAAATTTTAAAAACAATTGTTAACATGAAAAAACACCTTGTGGTTAAAATTTTCTTTTGTACACCAGTTGAACAAAATTTGTATCACAAAAAGGCAATTATACTAAGAAAGTTACTTTTTGATAGAAAAGCAAGTTTATAATACAAAGTTGATTTTAAAAAAAATGGTCAGAACATACTCATATGGGATCTAGTTTTGAAGATTGCGAGTAACACGATGGTGAAAACCGATCTTAATTTAAACGTTCAGTTTGAAAGTTATAGACTTTTAAAAATTCAAAACAGTTTTGCAGGTCCACTTGTCTTGCATTGAACCGTTCTGCAGGTGCGTGCGCCGCGCGAGGTTGAAACGCACGCGCACTATCTGTGAATTCCCTAAAGAAAAAGATAGCTGCTAGCTGCTGTACAGAAAAGAAAGTAATTGCGGACATATCGCTGAAACAGAATCCCTCAGCATGTGTATCACAGATTACCAAGATTGTGAGTTTGTGTAAATTGACTGGAAAACCAAGTAATCGGAGTATGTGCGTTCGTACTCCCTCACCCGACGCCTCAACACGCGCGTGGTCTTCTGGATAAAGCACGTGCGTTCTGTGGCGAGCGAGCGAGGCATTCTGCTGCAGAATCTCTAGGTTGCACTCTGCGTCTCCAGCTTATGGGCCTCCAGATGGCTGGCCACACGGGCCTTGCCCTTCCGCGTTGCCTTGCCGGGGCAAATCCGATACATCGCCCATTGTGTAAATTGACGCAAAATTGAACCGTCGACTGACGGATTTAATTACTGGGCCGGCCCATTTGGCGGATTTGTTTTCCCGTTTTCTTTATTTTCTTCTCTGTTTTCGTCTTATTTTTTCTGTTTACTTTTCTGTTTTGTTTCTTTTTCTAAATTAGTATCAGATTTAAAATTTAAAATGCATAAAAATCTCGTTGACGCCAGCAACACTTCCGACGAGCTGGAGCATGGGCAGGAAGCCATTATTCCAACTTGCACCATCAACATCAGCCCCACCATCATCGGAATACGTCGATAGAGGAAACTTGAAACCTAAAAGGATTAGGAACACACATGAACGAGGGTCGGAGCTCCCCTTTTCCCTCGTGTCGCCAAGGCGATAGGGGAAGGGCAGAAGCGGATCACCAACAAGAAGCATTGGAGCTGGAACTGCCTCTTGCGGGTGAGGAGGAGACAAAGCAGTACGTACACGACCCTTATTTTCGGTTCACTTTTATTATCGGTTCACACATATTTTTGGTTCATGGGCATTTTTGGTTCAGTATTATTTATGTTTCCCCCAAAATTACTTTCTTTTTGGTTCACCATTATTTTCGGTTAACAAATATTTTTGGTTAACTAGTCTTTTTTGTTCACCCAAATTTAGTTCCTTTTTGGTTCACTATTCTTTGCTCGGAATTATTTTCAGTTCACCGCCATTTTTTGGTTCACTATTATATTCGGTTCACCCAAATTTAGTTCCTTTTATTTTTATTAATCTAACCTTTTTAATATGAACTATTTTAAACTGATTTTTTAATCTGAACATTTTTTTTATTCTGAACCATTTACATAAAATGAATTTTTCAAATATGGACTTGTAAATATGAACTATTTTCAAATACGCACATTTTCAAAATTTAAAGTGTTTTAAAAAATAACATTTTCAGAAATATGAACCATGTTTAAATATGAACATTTTTAAAATCTAAACCGTTTTAAAATATGAACATTTTAAATATCTGAATCATTTTCGACAATAAATACTTTTCAGAAATCTGAACCATTTTAGGGCTTGTTTGATTCATCGGATATGAAAGACATAGAAATAGGAAAAGCATATGATTGTCATGTCATGCATACTCCAATCCTATAGGATTTGGTATGTATCAAAACTTGTTTGCTTTCACCAAAGAATTTATAAAAAGAGTTTGGATTGGATGTCAAGATTCCTATGGGAAGTAGTACAAATGAATCTTCAGGCAAAATTCCTATAGGATACAATCCTACAAATCAAACAGGTAAGAAATGAAAATTTCCTACAGGATTGAATTCTTCAAAAACCTTATGCAATTCCTTTGAATCAAACAGGCCCTTAAAATGTAAATATTTTTAAAATCTAAACATTTTTTAAAAAGTAAACATTTTCCAAAAAATAGAAATTAGCAAATGATTACCTTAATTTTATTATTTAAATATAATTTTTGAAATTAGCAAAGTACATGGAACTGATCGGGAAGACTAGGGCTACATGTACAGAAAACGAACATTATAACATGTATAGAAAAACTATCGCTAATAGGTCGACCAAGTGTGGCCAAAAAGAGGAACGTTGGGACGATCACGTGAGCGAGCTGGGGACGGGTGCCCCTGTTTGATGACCTGGTCGTAGCGCATTGCGCTCCGCCCGCAGGCGCGTCGTCGTGGGCTGCGGCCCACCAACGCACCACCACCGCGCGCGTTCTTCTTCTTCCTCCACCACAGCGCAACCACCGCGAGCTTGCCCACCACCGCGCCGCACCTCCTTCTCTCTTCTTCCTTCCTCGAGCCGCCCTCCCACCGCCGGCCAGACCGCCTACTCCTGCACCCCGCGCTCGGCGCCGCCTCCGTGCCCCGCCCTCCAACCGCCGCCCACCGCCGGTCCTCCGCCCCCCCGGCCGGCCATCCCTCTAAGGCCCCCCGACCACAGAAGCTTGTCGCCGGCGAGCACCCGCACCCCCCCCCCCCCCCCCAAGTTAAGTTTCTCCTCGCCGGCCGCCTTCTTCGCCGCGGCTTCGCAGCGGCGTCGCCGGCGCCGCCTCGGCATGGGATTCATCCTCGACGTCGCCTTCTCCGCCGCGCGTCCGCGCCGGCGCCGGCGACGTCTCGGGCTGACCGTCGCTGTCCCCGTCTTCTTCTTCCTCTGGCTCTCACAGGCGTGACGAATTGGGCCGGGCCCAAAGCGCATCGGGGGTGGTCGTGCACTAATAGTGCACGACCTGGTCGTCAAATAGGATCCACCGCTGGGGACGGGAGCTCCTATGCTCTATCCTATGCGGAGGAAAAAACCTTCCCACAACCCTCCGCTACTCGTTCATGGGCTGCTCCAACCGCGGCCCAATAAAATTTAATGTTTTCTCATTTTACTTTTTTATAAAAAAAAATATTTTTCATAATATGATCATTTTCAAATTTGAAAGTTCTTTCGAAACTGAAAGAGTTTTAAATCTGAACAATTTCTGATGTGAAATTTTGTCGAATTTGAACAATTTTTTAATTTCTACATTTTGAAAACTAAACCAAATTTTTTAATCTGAATAATTTTTGAATGTGAACAAATTTCGAATTTGATTTTTTTGAATGTGAACTACTTTCAAATTTGAGTAATTTTTGAGAGTCAACAATTTTCGTATTAGAATATTTGCCACTAGGGACAAGCGCTAGCTAAAGGAGAGACATAGGCGCTCCCGTCGCACATGGCACGTCTCACGCGACACGCAAGGAGCTTCGCCGACGGCCTATAGACGCCATGTAGTTTGTGGAACTATGGATGCTAGGAGCTTCACCGACGACCAAGAGATGCCAAGCAGTGTGTGGAACCATGGATGCGGAAGGCGTGATAACGGCGACGGCTCGTTGTTACTCCCGAACTAGTGCTCTCGCAATGCTTCTTCTCGATTTAAACTAAAAAAATTGAAATAGCCGAACGGCAAGAAAACCAGTAAAAATTGTGGGGTGACTGGCTTATTTAAGTACAATTGTTGGATATGGTAGTTTTTTTGCCCAAAAACACATTTCTGCTGATGTAAATTTTGCATCAAGCCATTTGTGGTGCCTGAAAGTACATTCGCTATTAGGGAAGTGCACCGTCGCCTACCTGGTGCTCGGGCGCCATCACACGCTCGACATGGACTTTCAAGAGGGTCTTTTTTTCCTTAGACGGCTACCTCAGGACCGTTTTTAGCGCTTAGCGACAAACTCAGGCGTGGTTATGTTGATGCCTCATCAACGTCAAGAACCATGCTATTATTAAAACTGACATTTACGATTTTGGAAAAAAAATCGTATGTGTCCCTAGTAAATGTGTCACTGTTATTAAAACTGATATTTACGATTTTGCGAAAAAATTGTATGTGACCCTAGTAAATGTGCCATGCAGATGAAGGCATCGCAGGAACATGTAGGACTTTAATTGACACACGTGCAAAACTATTAGGATTCAGATATCCATTTTCATACAGTTAGGACTAAACCCTACACCCCATGTATCTTTTAAACCTCTTGTGTATTTTACTCTTATATTATATATAAACTCCCCTTCAAGATTCTATGTAAATATACCATTTACAATGGGGTGTGAAGCTGTGAAATTTATATTCAGATTTAAAAACAACATTTTCCCTTCATATTTGATTTGTAACCATGTCTCATCAAACACTGAAAGATCACGATTTCGCCTTGAGGGGGTGAATAGGCGTTTTTTAATTAATTGTGGATTTGGTTAAAAAAATATGAAAATAAATATTGTTTAATTTCAATCACAAATACTAAATATGCTAGGGTTAAGTAAGTGCACCAACAGCAACAACTTAAACTAAACAAGATGAGCACAAGAGATACATCACAAGTGATAAATAAGATAAATATAAATTTAAGCACGAAGACTATGACAATGAAGTAAATTCGAATATAGAAATAACCGAGACACGTGGAGACGAAGATGTATCCTGATGCTCCCTTCCTCAGAGAAAGGTATTCACCGTTGAAGAGGTGCATGATATCATGAAGGACACAACCTACGCCACGAAGGTTCACTTTCTTTTCCAAACCCCCACGCGAAGTAAGGGCCCAGAGCTGGCTGCCGCCGCCCACGCCCATGCAGGTTGCCACCGCCGGCTGGCCCCTCCTTCTCGCTCGCGCCCCTACATGTCACATCGATGTGTGGTGAGCTAGCTAGCTCCCATGATTGGGGACCTGATTGTGTTTTTTAACTTTTGTCAAGGATCTATGTGTAAAATTTAGAGAGTTGTTAACGAACATACATTGACTAAATATGTTTGTGGCGCTCTATTTTATTGCGTTTGGTAAATTGCTGCATCATGTGCGCTGTATTTTTGGGCATCTGGAAAACTGATTTCGATCATGGCTCGCTAAATCATAGAAAGTAACACTCTAAAAAGTTTAGCGCGCCGAATTTTAGTGTGCCTATTGAAGATAGCCGACAATGATATAGAGCGCTCCACAAGTGTCATCCTGAAAGAGTCATCGAGTTCCCATCTAGCTCGTTGGATTAACAAGTGCAATTATCATTGTAATCTGTTCTTCCTATAAATGAAATCTAAGCAATAGTATGGCTATAACCCGCATCGAGTGGTCCCGAACCTTGGTTAAAGTTGTGTCTCGGAACCGCAGGTGACGCGAGCATATCTCTGCTAACAAAAATCATAACAATCACCGTACGCTTGTGAAGCACCGGTATTCAAACACAATTTATTTTAAGACAATACATAAAAAAAACACAATCATTGCCACCATCTCTTTATTTAATAGGTTTACATATAAAAGCACTTGCGTTATTGCAAGAAACAATGCAGCCACACACGTTCACCAACACATGCTAACCCATTCTTAAAGTGAACCAGTTCACATATCTAGAATTGCCCAATCTAGTCTTCTTCACTTGTGGATGTTGCGATTCATGTTGTCAATTGCAGTTTTGATGTGGACGAGGAAGGGCTGCTTGCATTTGAGGCAGATGGGGTACTCCTCCCTAGCCTGCATGCAATAAATATTGCAGCGCTGACAAACTCCCAGCAACATCACCTTCCCGTCGCCCGGGCTACCAACTGACGACATGCACGAGGTCGGAGACGACGAGCCGCTGTTGTTGCTGTCCTGGACGCTGTTGTTGTTGCTTCCGCTCATGCTGCCTCACGACCCCGACTCAACTCACACGCATCTAAACAAGAACAACACAAGCAGATCAATGATATATAAGATTTTCTATAAAAAAAATCAACATGAAGAACACATAAAAGAAGGGATGTTACCTGAATGATAAGAAGAGGAGAAGAGGATTGTTTGATTTGGTTGTGATGGACTACTGGGGGTTTATATAAGGAGGGGAAATTCAATGTTTTACATTTACTCCATTAAATTGATGGCGAGATCAAACAAAATAGAGGTCTTTTTCCTAGAAAACACTATCTATCAGTATATCTTGCTTTTACGCCGATTCATTTATACTTTTATTTCTATTGTATTTCTCAATTACTCCGCCACGCTGTAGTGTACATTTTCTTGTCGGCAAGTTCATCAATCGATTAACTGACCTATGAAGAGCAATAAATGTGCTGCAACATTATGTATTAAAAAAAGATTATAGATGTTTCGGCCAAGAAATCAAGTTTGGCGATACAATATTTTTAAAATAGAGATTTTTTTTCAGATGTACAGAAAAATGCATCTACATTTCTAATCATTTCGCTTACATTATGCCCTCAAATTCTTATTTCAAAATAAAATAGTACTAATTAGTAACACCGCTTTTGGTACAAGACAAAATTATTTTATGCACAAGAAGCAATATTCATTAAATCAAGGAAAGTAAGGAGAAAAGTTGAAGAACTCATGGTCCAATCGTCCAATCCTACCCAATCCGTGCAGCAGAGTCTGGCCCAGACCACGCCGGATCCCCTGGTGGTTAGGAGTGGTTCCTGCTGGCCGCTTCGGCCATTCGTCAGACTACGACATAATCATCTCACTTGATATCCCCACATTGATATTTCACTAGGTTAATTTACAAAACGATTTGAGAGGTTGTGCCTCTACTAATATTTATTTCATGAGACGATTGAGTCGCTGCCTCTGTCGTCGGAAAGGGTTTTCCAATGTATCTATTGACACTTTCCCCCATCCATGTATGATTAATTCGTTGTATACACATATGATGGATGAGAACTGGATGATTAGAACCATGTTTTGAAGGAAAATTTATTGTCCCTAGTTTTACTATAGTCACTGGAGTTACATTGATGAATATTTGCTATGTGTAATTATTGTTTCTAGGTCACAATATAAGGAATGGTTTGGAAGGGTCGGGAGAACAAGTTCCCTTGGACCAAAGTTGGTAGGGTTGTGATGCCCACAAGTACAGTTATTCGTTTCAATCTTTGTGGGGAAGTATTTTGTATCCCCATTTAAATTCGACATGAGGGGTGCACGGGAATACAAATATGACATTGCAAACTGAGGCGTGATACATCTCAAACGTATCCATAATTTCTGATGTTCCATACTCATATTATACCAATTGCTACATGTTTTATTTAGACTTCATAGCATTTTTATGCATTTTCTGGGACTAACCTATTAACAAGAAAAGTTCATGTTTTCTGCTGTTTTTGTATTTCAGAAAAGTTGTTCTGTAAATATTCTCGGAATTGGACGAAACAAAAGCCGAAGTCCCTATTTTTCTGTCACGTACACGGAGTCCGAAGGAGACCCGAAAGGGGCCAGGGAGGCAGCCACACCATATGGTGGCGCGCCCTCCCCTGGCCGCGCCACCACGTGGTGTGGGCCCCCTGGGCGCCCACCGACATCGCCCTTCCGCCTATATATTGCTTTCCACGGGAAAACCCTAAGGACCCGAGCCTCCATCCACGAAAAGTTCTGTAGCCGCCGCCGTCGTCAACCCGAGTTCGGGAGGGTTCTGAAGCTCTTCCCGGCACCCTGCCGGAGAGGGGAATCATCACCGGAGGGCTCTTCATCACCATGCCTTCCTCCGGAGTGATGCGCGAGTAGTTCATACTTGGACTACGGGTTCATAGCAGTAGCTAGACGGTTGTCTTCTCCTATTTTGTGCCATCATGTTTAGATCTTGTGAGCTGGCTAACATGATCAAGATCATCTTATTGTAATGCTACATGTTGTGTTTGATGGGATCCGATGAATATTGAATACTATCTCAAGTTGATTATAGATCTATCTTATATGTTATTTGTGATCTTGCATGCTCTCCGTTATTAGTAGATGATTTGACCAAGTAGATGCTTGTAACTCCAAGAGGGAGTATTTATGCTAGATAATGGGTTCATGCCTCCGGTAATCTGGGAGAGTGACAATAACTTCTAAGGTTGTGGATGTGTTGTTCCCACTAAGGATAAAACAACAATGCTTAATTGTGTTGTTTACATTATGCACTTTACTTAATGCAATTATCTGTTGCTTGCAACTTAATACCCAAAGGTTTGCTCGGATGACATCCTGAGGGTGGATTATTAGTCATAGATGCAGTTGTATTACGGTCTATGTATCTTGTCGTAATGCCCAAATGAATCTCATAGTAGTCATCATGTCATGTATATGCATTGTTATGCACTCTCTATTTATCAATTGCCCAGCGGTAATTTGTTCACCCAGCATGTTATTTATCTGTTATGGAGAGACACCACGAGTGAACAGTGGACCGCGGTCCATTCTTTTACATCGATAATACAATCTACTTCAAACCACTGTTCTCTTTCATCCTCTGCAAACAAACATCATTTTCCACACTATACGTCTAATCCTTTGTTTTCAGCAAGACCGGTGAGATTGACAACCTCACTGTTTCGTTGGGGCAAAGTAATTTGGTTGTGTTGTGTGCAGGTTCCACGTTCGTTGTTGACACCGGTAGTGCGCCCTGCCAAAGTCAGCCACCTACACCTTCAGAAGTGATTTCTTTCTCCTACTGGTCCGATTAAACCTTGGTTTCATACTGAGGGAAAACTTCCTGCTGTACTCATCATACCTTCCTCCTGGGGTCTCCCAACAAACGTGTGTTCTCACGTCATCAAGGCGTCGCTCTCCAATCGCGCTTGTGTTTAAGAAAACTTGTGAATTTTTATGAGCGATGGCAATGAAAATTAGAAAAGTAAATAAAGAAGGAAAAATTCAGTAGTGACAAGTTGAAAGCTAGGAGTGATTCTGAACATAAATATCGGATAATCAACACGATGTTGCATGGTTGAGACCATTTATATTATGATAATGAATATATAAATTTGGCAATAAATACTAGTTCTAGCTCTACAAGAAAATGTAGGCTTGTGTTCCATAAATCATCAAGTCGTCGAAACAGAATCCAATAATCCTATTGCCCCCCCCCCCCCCCCCCCCCCTATTTCACGAAGGTCATAAAAGAACTAGGGATGATTAATGACAACCTTTTTCAGTTATCTGGTACAACACATTAATACTATGTGAACATATGGAATTCTCAAATTACAACCTTCCCATTCATATCCTGAGATGACTCTTGGATTCTAGTTCCAAACCATAACAAGTGATACAACTTGAAAGACATAACCCAAACAAATGAGGTTTATATATGAGACCATGTCACTTGGTCCCTTGTAACAAGCAACACAAATAGCAAAGTTTAAGCAACATCTCAATAATAACATAAAGGAACTAGGTAACGTGAATTTTAAAGGTAATCATCATTACAAGATTGATCTCATCCAATTTTCATCAACCCATGTGCCTACAGTGGGCTACTCACACATGGCGGGGGTGGATGAAGAGATAGCGATGTAGCCCGGATGATGACTCCGCTGCTTGATATATGCCTAGAAGAGATCATGTGAATATAGTATTTTTCGAGTGTGTATTCCTAAGTTATTATATTGTATTCAAATCATCAAGGATACACATGTGTGATGCCTGCAAGTGCACAAGTTCGTTATCGTACACTTTCGTGGAAGTAGACTCCCGATTTATACCGTCCCAACAAATATGTTTGGAGAGAGTTTCTTATGGATGCCTTGTCACACTGAAGGTTTCATACTTGAGTCTGTTGACTCCAAAGATTTGAGGAACTAAACAATGGAAAAAGGTGATGTGAATTAGCGAAATAGTGTTTTTGTTGTTGCTAGCTAACAGTGAACAAGAGAGTAACAAACGGTTGTACTGCCTATGATGAGAGAAGGTGCAAGGTTTGTTCGGTTCATGGTTATTGTGAGTGTGCCTTGATGGTGATGGAAATGTAAGGTCAATTATTCTCATTGAGTAGTTGGTAGGCAGGTTGCCTTGTTACATCGAAATCTCCTACCGCTCTCGTTCGGTACTATTGTTCTGCCTATTGATACCGCCTATTGATACCACGATCATGGTCAGCATCATCATTTAGCTAGGTCTCACTCTCATGAGACATGGCCAACGCATTAGGCTTGGTGGTTTCTCTATCCTCGAGTCATCTTTGTTCTTCATTGATATCCCCATCTGTCACCTTGGGGGTCGCAGATTCACTAAAAAACAAGTGCATGGGTAATTAGACCATATTGCCTGGGTCCTAGACAAGAAGCGTTAGGTAAACCATAGATAAACAATCATGTAAACAATGATTAGAAAGCTCTCATAAATAATAAAATTGATAGGAAGAAACACATCTCACCAATTCCCTACATCTCCCACGCCCATGGGGGATTACTCACACATGAGAGACATGATTATAGACTTGATAATGATAAAAATAGGGTTCATCTCAATATTACCGTAGGATTCCACAATAAGTGGAGATCAACCAAACAATATCTCAAGTTCAATCTAAAGCAGAGTTTACACACCCTATACTTACAAAGATGAATCTCTCCCTCTAGTGGGGGTGATGATGGTGGAGTGAAGGATTTTGAAGAGTTGTGTCACAGGGACGGGTCTGGCAGAGAGGTCTTCCCTCCGGATCTTCTCTTATCCGTTATGCATGTTTTCGATGATTATGTGAGTGTTTTATGCCTGCCTCGCTTTGACAAAAGTTTCTAGTATTGACGAGGCGAAGATGGCAGTATATAGAAGGGTCGATGGTACGGTCACGCCCGATCGTACCACGACTCGAAGATAGTATCTTTGGAGCCAGCCCTGGCTGGGTGATGTTATCTTGAATACAACCTCGTATGAGGTTGCCACAAAAGAGAAAATGCTTGAATTGCTCCCAATATTCCAGATATGACTTCATTTCCTTCACACAATACATAATTATTGAGTCATATAGAAAACGAAAGTTTTCCAAACAACGCATGTACACTAAAATATGTTTAGGTACATGTGTGTACATATGAACGGGGAAAATGACTAAAACATCTTATATTGTGAAACAGAGGAAGTATTTTATAACTCAGTGATGATTTGGCTCTTTCAGTCATGTGCATGGTAATGCCAATCCTCTAGTGTTGGCTCTGGTGAAGGAATTTACCTGAGACATACATGCCCACTTTCAGAAATTGCGAGTTGTTGTCATTTATTAGTCTCAAACAATATATACCATGTGCATTGACCTAAACTTCTCACATCACCCAAGTGGTAGATCGTTTAGGTCCGTCAAACATTGTGCCATAACCAGACAATTAGTTTTTTAGAGAAAGAGGAACCCAAAAGGGTCCCCAATTTCATTTAAGAAACTGAGGATAACCAGACGGTTATGAAGATATATTTTGCATAACGACATGGAACTTTACCCTACACTAAGCGAGATTCCCTCTGGCCGCCCGAGTGATTGGTCATGAAACTAGGTTGTGATTTAAACAAGGACACGGATTAGAAGCTACTCCCTCTTTTCAGTATTTTCGAAATACATACATCGGTTGGCACTTTTCCAATCTATATATAACTCTTTTTCGGAAACAAAATGGAGCCCATGATACCAATGACCATAGCTTCATCTTTCAAAGTTCAAACACAGATAGCCCTGCCCGGCGGACGATCGTGGGCCCAACCATTCGCCGCCAGCAGGCCCCACCCTTGCACCGCCGCTCAGCACGCCGCCGTCTCGCCGTCCACGCCCCAAATTCCGCACCCGTCTCGCACTCTTGTCTCGTCGGTATTCCTCACCATTTTGCAGAAGCACCCACGTTAGAGATTGAGGCTGCAATGTGGGCCGGTGTTTACACTCCCAGCCAATCATTTCCCGTTCTTGCAGCTTCGTGTCTACAGTTCTACACACATATAAAGAAACAACGCACTCTCGAATTATTCCTCTCCGCTTAGGAGATATCTTCATTTTTTGTTTAAAAGGGACTGCGAGAAATCTTCTCTTCTCCAACCACCAGCTGTGCTGATACCAAC
Organism: Poa annua; assembly: GCA_026929855.1. Taxonomy (NCBI): domain Eukaryota; kingdom Viridiplantae; phylum Streptophyta; class Magnoliopsida; order Poales; family Poaceae; genus Poa; species Poa annua. The sequence continues at coordinate 47,287,132 of CM049434.1, forward strand.
TGATCGTGCTATGGTGGCAGCCGTGCTGGAGTCGCCGTCGCGGCGGCGGCACCGGCTGGCGAAAGCTACCACCGGCGACTTCGAGCTCCGGCATTGGCGCCCGGCCAAGAAGAGCGGTTCCTCCGGGATGAAGGGGCGGTGGGTGCCGCCGGAGATAGAAATCCCCGGCGGCGATGCGGGGGCGTACACCAGCCTCCGCGACATCATGTCCTCGCCGGAGTACGCCGCCGCCAAGCAGGCCCAGTCCCCCGCGGACGGTGGCGCCGGCGGGGACGTGCACATGATACGGCACCCGCTCGTGAAGCACGCGGCGTACGCCTACCTGCAGCTTACGCCGTCGGCGCGCGAGGACTCCAGCAGGCGGCGCGGCCGGAAGCGTGGCCCTCTCTGCCGCCTCATACTGAGCTGCCTCGACTTCGTCGGGGCCTTCTTCGCTTCGGCGTGAGCCTCACGGTTCTTCGTTACCTTTTTTGACCTTTCTTGCTTGTTTTTTCCAGTTCTCCTTCTTGCCCTCTCCGAGTGTAAGAAGGAACTTGATTATTTTCTTTGGGTTTCAAATCTTGTACTGTAAATATTTTTTGGTAGGATTAGGAGCAACAAAAGATGATCGCAACAAGAGATTTTGAGTCTATTGCGAGTCTTCTTTGGTCGTCATGAACTCGAGTTTGATGCAAGTAATAACGTAAGAAAGAACCGAACAACGGATTATGCAGAGGAAAACGATATAGGATCATGGAAAGAAAAGGAAATTTCTGTCATCCTCATACAACCATACAAGTGTAAACTCCACATTCGATTTGATTTGCTATGTACTCTGCTTTTTTTTCATGTGCCATCCTTAATTTGATGTTTGATCCAATCTATGTACATGATCATCCCCTAAAACTGGACCAAATACTGATCCCAGCCGGCGCGTTAATACTTGCCACTGTACTGCCGCCGAGCAGCAGGCTTAGCGCCGGCCAACGAAGAGCGGATAACTTGGGCCACAGCTGCTGCGTCGAGGTCGACCGGGCCACCACCGAAGATGGACTCCTGTGGCGGAGGCGACGGCGGCCGGCGTTTGGTGGTGAAGGGGCTCCACCCGGACGATTTCCTGTTCCTCTGGTGCACATGCAAATTAAAGTTGAAGAGATTAGAGAACTGATCATTGCCAAATAGTAATGTTGTCCCTAGTGCGTTGCATCTATCGTCGTCCACATGTCCGTTCGGTTGGCGGGGTGCGAGCCTATCCTCAAGCCTGATGCTCCGACGGGCGACAGAACGTGCGCGCGACGACGGCTTCCGGTGTTGCCCGTCACTGTCTGATTGGGCAAGGTTTGAACCAAAGTAGTGAGAGCTGACAACGATCGGGGAGGTGATCTGCCAGATATGTCCTGAGCTTAAGATGGAGAGCTGACTAGCCTGCAGCTTGCGAAACTACAAACCTAATTCGGGTCTCATTCACACCTATGTTTTCATCTATTTTTTATGTAGAGTAGAGTTGGTACCTGATATACTTTTTTTTTTCGAACCTAGTACCTGATATACTCTACCTGATAATGTGACACTAAATAGTCTCAACAGTATTTGATGCACACTGCCAAGTTTCGTGTGCTCTTCGGGTCATCGGTTTTTCTGAAGGCAGGGGAGGCCTTCAAGCCATGGCAGTTGCCATGGATAGACAATTTCCCTGTCTATTTGCCGAAGTGGTGGGTGCAATTCGACAGTAGGAGCTGTGACTCTGAGCGGTGGATTTGCCACAAACGGTATAGCGTTTTAACTGCCCACATTTTTGTCTGACGATAGTTGGAATTTCCCCGGATATGGTTTCTGACTGGCGTTTGATGAGGAGCAGAGCAACTGACGAGGAATGAAAAATAGTTCCACGATTGCAATACTGCCAACAGGGATCACATCCGTAAGAACGCGGCGTCACATTGACACTATATGAACTACCTTATGCAGAGAGGTACCATGGAAGATATGACCGCTTGAAAGTTAATATTTGTATGAAAATTTTCACGGAGAAAAACTCATATGTGGTTACCTCTGAAATTGACGATCCAGGTTCGTCAGAAACGACAGATCTTAGGACATCCATGAAGAAGGCTGTCCCTTTGTCAGCGAAGTTCTTCACGTAGAACGTGAGCAGCTGCCCTGATCTAGCTCTCAGATGCAGCAACCTTTGCTCGATGTTTGGCTCGTACTGCATCACCATAGGCCGGAGGAAGGTGTCATACACAATGTCGCTTCCCTGAAGAAACAATCGGTGACCCGTATAAGAAGTCTTTTTTATTCTTCTTTTTTTAATCACACGTCCATATAAGAATCTAGATGATGAAAATGTGGTTGTGTGTTCTTTCATTTTCACATCTCTTGAGGGAAAATGCTGTGGAATATATGCACACTCTTACCTTTGTCTTGGGGTACCACAGGTAAACGAAGAAAGCCAGCTTGATTTCTCCATACATTGGCATCCTAGTATGGACAAATTATAGCATGCATGCATGGATGAGAAAGGAACCTCAAAACACAGCTGGAAAACGATCTTGCAAATGGAATTGATTTAACTAACCATGAGATGAAGCTCTCTACAGCTCTCACCATGGCGACTATGATCCTGAAAAGTATGGACAAACTCAACTGTTAGGAATGCAACTCATGAGCATTAGCACAAGAAGTGCTGACAGGCTTCAGCAGGAAAGTTCTGGCCATAGTTTGCAGTGTATAAAATCTATTTAACAAAACATGACAACAAGTTTTGAAAATGTGTATTAGAACTTTACACACTAAGATTCTAACATATTTTGAAAACAAGTATCAGTAACACGGGTAACTACAAGGAAGCTTTCTGGATATACTGTTACCGAATCAATATAAGTTAGGTAAAGATGCAGGCTAGTTGTGTTTTCGTTGTTCTTACTAACGTTAAATTAGTCTCCAGTTAATTGTGAAATCAAGTACAATGATAGTAAATAGAATTTGTAAGAAACTTCAATTGCCTATGCTCAAAAAAAGAATTTGTAAGAAACTTATGCCTCAGTTATTAATTTTATGATCTTATAAGGTGTAGTCATGCTCAATTCATCACAATAGAATAAACTAGAATGCGTTGGAACAAACAGATAAATCACATAATGTTAACGATAAAGAAAAACACTACATGCAGAAAGAACTTGGAATAGTTAGACAACACATTATAAATTTACAGCTGTTACTAACTACTACATCTACTTGATTTGAGGCACTTTTAAATTGCAAACTGTATCATCTGCGCCCAAACTGTACTCGCTCAAGTTCATTACAAGTTAATATGTGCCATTTAATTGAATTTTCGCTCAACAACTAAGAGTGTAGTAGGTATTCAGTGGGTTATTGATAATCTCCTCTATCCAAAGAAGTTTTTGCTATTAAACTGCCTGGCTAACCAAGTTCTTCACAGCTAAGAATAGAACTTAATTTCAATGCATCATGTTTTGTCGGCTACAAACTAAGCCTAAATCAGGTCTGATTGTAGAGCAACGATCCAGACATACACCACCATCTGTCCTAAAACAGAGCACTGATACAGTATGATCAAATGATCCACGGCCGCATCATTTTAGGGACAGGGTAGGCACAAACCCATATATATAAGAAGCCAAAATGCCAAGCAGCATACAATTTGAGAACATAGTGACCAATGCAATAATGTACATCTCCTAGAGAAGCTAATAATTTGCCGGTAGTATAGGTTGTCCGAATCAGCAGCGGAAAGTTATCATCAGACACCTAACGTCCACCTAAAACTGCACCTAGTATAAAAAAAATTAAAAGTGTTGTAGGAAAAAGAAAAGTTGGCATTATATCGCAGCACATGAACTCTATAGCATGTTGTATCAATGAATGAAAAGGCTAAAGGGGCAGGCACTAAAGTTACCATGATGCGTGGTATCACATAAAGGAAAGAGGGAGGAGGGGGCAAAAAAAGCATTAGAATCCATTGAAGTTTTGCATCTCACGCTTCATCCTATTATGTTTTTTTTCTGTGTTCGATCGATTCACTTAGTCAAAGTTAGAAACACAGAAGGTGAAGCAGGTGAACAATCCATTAACTTCTTGTAGCGTTGTTAGCAGTAGTAGAGTAGTTAGTAGTCTGGTGGTTGACCGAAGAATATAGTACTAGTACGTAGTACGTACCAGTATTGGCACCAGAATCGGAGCATGTGCGCGTCGTTGGGCCGCGCCTCCACCGTCTTGAAGCACTCGAACGCCGGCATGGCGTAACCGAACAGCAGCCTGCCGTGTCAATGGCGATAGAATCATTCATGAATGGCCGATAGAATCATTCAACTCGAGAGCGGTAAGATGGAGCAGGGGACTTACAGCAAGATCCTGGAGAGGAGCTCCCCCAGCATCTCGCGCGCCGGACCGGACTGGTGCGCGGGTTCCAGCGGTGGCGCGCGTCTGCGATCTCCGGAATCGCCGCGGTTCACGGAATGGCCGGGGATTCCGGCGGAGGAGGCAACTGGATGTCGCTTCGGGGAGACGGGACGGGAGAATGAACTTGGAAGCGGGAGCGAGGAGGAGGAGACGCGACTGCGACTCTGCGAGGACGATGGAGGTGGTTGCCGTTTCTTTTGAGTTTAGTCCTGGCCCACGGGTGATCCACTGCAGGTGGGCCCGCGACGTGCCTTGTAGTTTCACCGGTATATCCACCCAGACCCGTGTCGTGTTTGCGGCAAAATGCACCGACGTTTCGGGCAAGTGTGTCAATGGCATGGTGGGGCCGAGGAGAGGTCGCGGTATCTTTTCACAGCTGGGTGGTCAGCGCTGCATTCAACAGTCTGCTAGTTTTCCTTGAGTCGTTCAACGGTTCCATTCAACCTGAACCTCGTCGTACAAATAAATTCACCGCTAGAGCCTACGGGGAGCAACTACTGCGGTCACGGGTGTACGTGCTTGCTATGGTGTCCGTGTTGACGACAGGCTTTCGCCGCTCATTTGATGCTACAAATACTCTATTGTCTGCAAGATTATTCGTGTTTCCTTAGGACATCTCAACCGGTCCGACGCAAACAGACGGCCACAATCTGTTTCTGTCCGAAAATGACCGGTGCCGGGAAAACCCCGGCCCAACGGCTCGACGCAAATGTCCGAGTAGTCCGCGGCGACGCAAACGAAGCCCAAATTGGTTTGCGTCGCCGCAGACTGTCCGTCGTTTCCGCACGTGCCTCCCCGCCTTTGACCGGGCCCCGCGCGTCAGCGACACGGCCTTCGCTTCGTCTCCCGAGGGCTGAACGCCAGGCGGATGCCAGTCCAACCAGTGCCCGCCGGCGGCGAGGCGCGCTTCGTCGAGAACCACCGTCGCCGCCGCCTCTCGCCACTGAACCTCCGCGACGACGAGCGATTTCACCCGGCCTTGCCATGGTGGGATCATCCAGGGATGGAGCCCGACCCGAGGAGGCGCTCCGGCCTCCTCGGAGACGCCGACTACGGCAGCGGCGGCAACTGGGTGCCGCCCCCGTCGGAGGAGGAGGACGACGACGACGAGGAGCAGCAGCAGGAGGAGCTGCCCCCGCCGCCGCAGCCGGAGTTCCGGTGGCTGACTTCCAGCCACCGAACCTCTCGGAGGAGGAGGCCATCGCAGCCGTGATGGAGCAGCCCGAGCTCCAGGAGCTCGTACGCTGGGAGGGCCTCAGCACAATGCTGAGGGCCTCCGCCTTCACGACTAGCGGCGCGTCCAGCAGCCACAGGCCGCCGCTGCCGCTGCCGGAGCAGGAGCTACTGTCGCCGCCAAAGCAGTAGCTCTGGGAGCCATGGCCCGAGGTGGCGTCCTCCTCCCAGGCACCACCAGCACCTCCTCCGCCGCCGCAGGGGTGCCGGCGGTGGAATGTTCCTTCCCCTAGGCCCCGCCACCATTCTACGACCTCACTGCGACAGCAATGAGGAGTAGGCGCCCGGCGGCGAGCCCTAATACTAGATAGGGCCTTTTAAATTTCTGCAATTATTTTCACGTCCTAATGTAATATATATATATATATATATATATATATATATATATTAAATATGACGAAGTTTTAAAAATGCATCGGGCCGCTATGCTGGGGCACGAACCAAACAGACAAGGAGGACGGACAGAGGCTATTTTCTATCTGCGGTCTGACGTAATCAGACCAAATCGGACAAGATTTGATCTCAATATGCGTCGGCAGCTGGAGATGCCCTTACATCGATATTTGTTTCTAGGGAAGGACCAATTTCGGCGTTACACCTATCAAGGGCATGATTATTCTCTCTAGTGCCAATAGTGCTTGATTGCCACTAGTCCACTATTACTAGCTAGCTCGAGATGCGGCATGCATGCCTTCGATCCGTAAATGAAACGAAACGTGAGGGGAAAGCCTAACCCATCCACTAATATGGTCCATTGTTTAGGAGACACAAAAGGCAAGACCAAGAAGAATAGAAGGCAAGATTCCAACTATGATGTTCGCATCCACGGCACGTAGAGTCCGACCAAAGGAACCAATCGCGCGTGCATGCCATCTCATGCACTTGCGTGCGCGGTTGCAGAATGTGATGTTCGTTTTTTATTCTCCTGGTGTTCATATTCAGTAATTTCAAGGGAAAATATCTGTTATCCATAAAAAACTGCGTAATGTTATCATAATTTTCTTATACCTTATAACTCCTAGCTAAATGGGCCGCATGATTAAATATGGGTCTACGTGACCATCTATGTTACCCTTATTTTCCTTAGGATTAATCGGGTCGGGTTTGGTCGGGTCGACCTCTTCTAGACCCATGCCCGTTTAACAAATGAGCAAACTTCTCTGCCCGTGACTCTGCCCATGGATCAGATTTCATACCCATGCCCATGCCCGTCGGGTCACCTGACCCGTCGGGTCGCCCGTCGGGTCTACATACAACAACTTCTAATGTCAATTCTGGAACTTCAAAATGGCATATTTTAGTCAAACTGCATCAGTACATCAATAAAATCATAATAAGTGTTGAAATGCATCAAAACATCAATACATCGATATCATCAAACTAACATCAGTACATCGATATCTATGAGACCCCACATGTCAGCTAATCGGGTTACCCATCGGGTCGCCCATGGGTACACATGTCTGCCCATACCCTACCCATGACTAATCGGGTCGCCCACGGGCGAGACCCATGGGCGAACATAGCAACCCATACACTGCCCATTAGGGTCGGTTGCCCGTGGGCGGACGTGCCCATGGGCGGAATTGCCGGCCTTACTTAGGATGATGGGGGAGATCTACCACCACTCGCCTCTCCAAATCGGTATCACTCGGGTCACCTCAATTTTAGACTTCTTTGTCTTAGTACAACATGAGTCCAATCTAAACGTCCCATTCCACGGAAACTCGCTTCACTAAATGAATCGAACGGGGACACACCATGCCGACTGCTAAGCTAGAATCGCAGGTGAGAGTCCACGGCTTAGCTTGTGTACGTCCACGGTGTAACCAACATCAGCACACTTGCTCCTCGACACCGCCAACCAAACTACCAAGATGTGGCTGAAGCGCAATGTTACAATTATTCGATCCATGCTGATGTGGTTATACCTACCGGGTATACCCAGTCGAGCGCTATGAAGTACAACCTAAAGGAAGGCCCACCCGGTGGCCCAGTAAGAGCCTATGAAGAAAGGTGCATGGCGGCCCAATAACAAGGAGTGCGTCGCAAGGAAGGCGCACTCGTACCGACTTAGAACTTATCATACCAGTAATCCTAGTCAAACACGATCTCTTGAGACCCGAACTCCTATATAAAGGTCGGGAGGGACGACGGGGGGACACGCAATCTAATAGCCAGAAACCCTATCGAGCTATCGACTTGCTGGGCCGCCGTTGTAGCCACCTTGTAACCTCGAGATTTATAATCAGACAAGTAGGAAGTAGGGTGTTACCCTTCGGTGGCCTGAACCTGGGTAAATATTTTCTTGTCAGCCATCCGAAATCGCCAACGACTACCTTCTTCCTCTCTAGACAAAACTCAGGGTGCCTAACCATGGAATTTGACGTGATTACACCACGTCACATGCCGAATATAGAGAACCATGGCCCCTGCTTCCCATCATCGAAACAACAACAAAATGGGTGGGAAATGGGGAGAGGTGGAGATCTTGTCGGATGGAGTGAGGTGTGGTTAGTTGCAGAGTGTTAAAATATATAGTCTGGCCATTTCTACCAGTTTAGATTTTTGAGATAGTTGACTAATTCATCAATTTAATATGGTATCGGAGCCAAGTGGTCTCAAAACCCGGCCAACGAGGTATTTAATATACAATTAGTTGTTACCTCCTGTCTATCTCATGTCTAAAATCTTTCTGTTCGCTTAGCCTAAATGTGAGGGGATTGTTAAAATATGTAGCCTATCCCTTCTATCAGTTTGAAGTTTCAAAATAGTTGGCTACTTTATCGGTTCAATAGTAAGGGAGCTTCCATGTTTGCTTCTTTTCCTCTCTTTGTTTATAGTATGCTTCTGCGTTTTTTTATAAACTAGATCAGCTTCTTCGGAATTAAAAAAATATGTTTTTCCATAACAAATGTCGTAGAGTTATGGGCCATTTCTTTTTTCTCTCTTCGGGTAAACTCCTTATCTGGAACATTTGTTCTCATATTTGCATTCTCCAAAGCCCAAAACTTCCCTAGGTAGACAGGTGTGGCAAGGGCGCAAGGCATCTATACAGGCCGTCCCGTTCGGGAGCTCCTGTTTCACGACCAGGTCGTGCGGGATTAGCTCCCGCACACCCCCTTCCAGCTAAGTGGGCCGGCCCAAAGAACCACTCCTCCCCCTGTTTTTTTCGGGAGCTCCTGTTTCACGACCAGATTGTGCGGGATTAGCTCCCGCACACCCCCTTCCAGCTAAGTGGGCCGGCCCAAAGAACCACTCCTCCCCCTGTTTTTTTCTCTTCTGTTTTTTCTTTTCAGTTTTTACAGAAAAAAGAAAAACAAGAAATATTTGCATGTGAATAAATTTGTGAATGTGACAATTTTGAATTAAGTAAATTTTTAAAATGTGAATAATTTTCGAATATGAACAATTTTCGAATTTGAACAAATTTGACAGTGAACAATTTTTAAATGTGAATATCTTTTAAACTGAAAACATTTCTAAATTTTTGAATTTGAACAATTTTTCAAATTTAAAACATTTTTAATTTGAATAATTTTTAAATGTGAACATTTTTCGAATTTAATTTTTTTTAAATTTGAACAAATTTTCAAATCTATTTTTTTTATTTGAATAATTTTTAAATGTGAACAATTTTCGTATTTGAACAATTTTTAAATATGAACATTTTTTAAGAGTGATGGATAGGTTCCGATTGAATTGGCGGCTCGGCTGGCCCAGGGATGATCTGATCCATCCATTACCCAGGTGAGCCAGCTAATCTATAGGCATCCCTAAAAAAAAAAGCTAATCTATAGGCTGCCCCTGAGACAGGCTCATGCATCCATTTGCAAGCGGCCAATTGATACATTCACTCCTCCTGCATTCCTGCCCTCCTTGATTCTGCTTAGCATTCATCAGTTCAGGTCAAGAAAAAACATTCATCAGTTGTTTTGCAAACGTAATAAGTTCCCACTCAGTATAGTAAGATAACCGTTGTTCAAGTTCCAGTGTATTCTTTGGACGCCACTACGAACTTGAAATCACGTGTTTCATCTTCTACACCTGCGATTTCCGTTCGAAACAAGCCGTGGGTCGGAAACTTTCAAACAAACAAATCACGTGAATTACATTGGTCCAGGACGGGTAACCACATAGATTAGACTCCTGACGCAGGAATGAGCATGCATATCAAATCCATCACACTGGACAAATACACGATCCGAAACAAAGCTCGACCCATCAAACCGGTGGTAGCTGAGAGTGGTAAAGAGTTTGAGCATTGAAGATGTATGTAGTGTAAGCTGCTGCACCACAATGTTGCGTCACCCTCCTGTGCTGACAGCTTCATAATTTGTGGCGGCAGCAGGGCAGGCATGGAGGGCCATGATCGTTGGACAGAATTTGACTGCAACTCCAAGCCCAAACAATAGAAATAAGCTCTGAATCTCTGGTCTGGTGTCCTTCTCACCCCCTGAAAATAAACTCTGATTCATTACTATTATTATCCGGTGTGCTAGATCTCATCATACCCTCATTTTCATCCATGGCGAACAGCATGCATGCAGATGCAGGCTGAGCTGATGATGAGGGATGCGAGCGAAGGAAGATGTCATCCGTTCAGGCTATAGCTTGCGTAGACCGGGTCTGGGCAGTACCCCAGCTCGCGCAATGCCTAGCAGTAGCAGGTGGGTATGTGCTGTGATTCACAGTGGCTGAAGAAACTGAAGTAAGTGAAAGTCGGCCAGAATTTTCAGAGTACAGATAATCTTACAGGAAGCGTCAAAACAGGACCAAATTCAGGAGCAGATACGTGCGAGGGAATGACGGATCGATCAGCCCCGGTCCTCTCTCTAGACTCTAATCGAGAATGTTCTCCGCTTTGCACGCCGCCTAAGACGCAATGACGTACGTTACGTACAGGGCGGATCGAAGGAATAAGCATGCATCCAGACCTTCACGTACGCCTGCAGACAAACCGCAATGATCATCATCAAGCAGGGCCAGCTCCCAAAACAAGGATCAGAGACGAGGGGTAGATCATGGATGTTTACATCTCCGTTCTCCGACATGATGATCCGCACGCCATTGCTGAAAAGCGCTAGCTTGAGCTGACGTGCTGATATGCACCACCGTCGAGCGACGAGTGATGACCAGTGAGTGTATCGAGCCTGATGATTTGCCGCGCTGATCTGCACCTGGATCAGAGTTATGCATGTCTCGATGATCGATGAGTTTTGGCAGCAATGACTATACCTTTGCTTGCAGTGAGGCACATCACCCATGAGAATGAGCCTGATACTTGCACCTACCATGATCACGCGGATTCACGCCTCTCCACTCTCGTCTCTGGAGAGAAACGGTCGCGGACATGTTTACACCTGCGGCCAAATTACCGTCTGTGTGGACTGTGGTTACTTCTTACTGGGGTTACAAGCAATGATGGCTCCTCCTGGACAGTGTTGGGCCTTGGCCGGCGCCCGGTGGCCCAGATGGACCTGTACCGCGAGCTGCAGCTATGATGATGAGAGTTGGATGAAGCCAAGAAGTTGAAACGGAACCCTGGTCTCTGCCGCTGCCTGAATCTGATGAATGCAATGCCGGCAGCAGCAGCCCACTGACTGTCTGACAAGTCTTGAGTCTTGACTGCTGGTCCAAGTAACGTCACCTTTCTTTACGATGCACACAGACACCCAGTGAATACTCTACAGTATTTCACAGGAGCAAACGTACCTGCGTACCAGAGGAATTATGCATGTACGATCAACATACGGATACGGAGTGTGCAGGTAGAAGTAGAGTTTCACCTTCACGAACGGGTTCATCTCTCGAAACAATATTACATCGAAAAATTCTATTTGGATGAATCTTGGGAAACTGGGAGGAGGTTTTCCGCCTCGGGATAAGAACGTGGCCGTCCACAAGGTTTTATAGAGTGTGCCTACACTCGACGTCGACATGGAACACATTGTGAGTCCGCCGCTGTTCTTCCTCGATCCTACATTCATGGCGTGGCCGCCACCAATGAACCGCTGGGCGCTCCGGACTGCGTCCTAGATTTGGTCCTCCTCCTGCTCCTCTTCGACGCGATGGTCTTCCTCTTGCTCCTCTTTGGCATGCTAGGGAAGTAGGAAACCCCACTTCCGTAGCCCAAACTGAAGCCGCTCACCGCCGAGGAGAGTGAGTAGCATCGTCATACGCGATCCGCTAGAGCCGTCGTTGAAGAAGGTGAAGCCGAATCCAAGGTGACAGCCAAGTTCCGGACGCAAGAGGTGTTGTGTGACCCTGAAGCCGACCCCAACGAGTTTCCGAGCTGGAGCGTGGTTGTCAAGGTGTCGTGCAACGATGAAGCAACAACGACGTAGGGCCGGGTCAAGAACGAGGCTTGGACGAAGGACTACAGCCGCTTCTAGTGGCTATATATTAGGGTTAGGTTTTATTTAACCCTATTATATTCAAACGTGTAATTTTAAAAAAAAATGAATAAAATTTATTTGGTTCACATATGTTTTTATGTTTTAAATTTAAAAACATATTGGAGCCGCGACTGCACGCCCCCAATAGGATGCAACATCAAAGGACGCCCACGAATGACGCTCGTAAATTTTTGGTGAAGCTTTAGTAATCTGGGGATTAGGGATATAGACCGGCTGGATTAGCTGCAGCAGGAAACCAAACCACATATCCATACGTGCACGCCTGCACATAGTAGCACTGCTGTAGTCTGCGGACCCAAGTCTCGCTAGTAGAAAACTGGCCTTAGATTCACCCCTTTAGTTCCCAATTTGGCACGGGCCGGAACTAAAGGGGCACCGCACCCGGTTCAAACGGCGACAGCCCCGTCCCGGTTCGTGAGGGACCTTTAGTCCCAGTTCGTGTCACGGACCGGGACTAAAGGGTCACTGCATGTGGCCGCGGACGCGGGGTCCGTCTCCGGTACCCTTTAGTCCCGGTTCCTAACACGAACCAGTACTAAATGTCCCGCTATATTAGCTTCTCAGCTCGACCCGAGCTCCTCCATTTCCTACTCCATTTCATCTCCATTTCCTCTCACCAAGCTCAATTTATCCGCAATTTTTTTCCAAAATTTGGGAAGATTGACGGCACCACACGGTTAGCAGCTTCATCCTTCTTCCGGCGTTACTTCTTTAGCTCATTTAGCTCGTTTCATATTTGTAGTGCAAGCTAGGTGTTCGATGAAATGCTCAGGTTAGGATTTCATTTGTTTCATATGCAATTTGAGCTTAAACTAAATTATGATTTATGTGTTTTAGTGTCGTTCCCGTCCTTACCGCCGTCAATCGCCCGCGTCGTCCCGTCACTGACACCACCTAGGCGAGCCTCTTATTTTTTATCTTTTATTTTAAAAAAACTTAGTTTTATGGTTTAGGTGCATATATAGATATTACTTGTATAATTTTCTAACTTGTATTATATGTATAGTGTCATGGTTCTGATATCCGCCCCCGTCGGTTCTCGTCCGGTCTATGATTCGGATGTGGTATATTTTCAAAACTATTTATTTCATTTCGTGTTTCTCACAATTATACCGACCAACTTGACATAGATATATTTTATCTAGGAGGTGGTTGAACCGGAAATTTCAACTGAACCTATTATCGAGTTTTTGGAAAATAAAAACAATGATTTGAAAGCAAGATTAAAAATAAGTGAAGATATTTATCTCCAATGCTTAGAAGATACGATGAAATTAGAGTTCAAACTTGCCGACGTCGTCGATGCTAACGAGATTAAGATGGATGCACTTCCTTCTCGGATTCCGCACTTCCTTCTTTCTCGGATTCCGATGGAATTCCCGTATGGTCGTGTGCCTCCACACCTCCGTTGCTGACCTGCACCAGTCCCTCTGTCTTGTATTCTGGCAATTTTTTCTTTTAGTTTTGCTCTCTATCTCTAATTCAACCTCCCCGTACTGTAGTTTATTTACAAAGTTTAAAAAAAGCTGTAGTTTCCTACATAAGTACTTTCTCCCTTTTTTAATTTTTAATATAAGATGTTTTAACTATTGCATATGTTGTCTAGATACACACAGAAATGAGTGAATATGGACACTAAAATATGTCTAGATACAAGTTTGGACATGTAAACGTGAAAAAAAAGCTAAAACGTCTTATATTAAAAAACAGAGATAGTACTGCCCAATCCCCATACTATAGTTTTACTGGGTAGGCCGTTGGGATTCACGAGAGTGGACCGGTAGGAGTCTCGGCGGTGTGAGCCGGCGGGCGAGCGCCCTGTTGCCTGGGAGGGATTGGTGGCGAGCGACGTCGGTAAGGGCAGGACGACGTGGACTGCGGATTGTGTTGGAGAATAATTACGGTGCTTACCATTTGTTTAAAACTACAAATAATTGTGAGAGTGGTAAAACTTGAGGTTTTATCATACTAGCCTATCTCAGTTTTACCATTTGATTGAGTCTTGCCACTGTTCCGTCATAACACTCATCATTTTTTTAAATTCCATCATATCCACACTGTTAGTGCTTACACAGTTTGTTATTCCGTCATCTTTTTGTCGTTATTGTACATATGTACTCAGTTTTTTCATTTAGGAACTCTTTGGACCGCAGGGTTAAAAACACAGAAATATGAAAAAATACAGAAATTTCACAGATTTTTAAGTGTAAACCAGACGATTGCAGAACACAGAAACTGTGCGGAAATTGTCGTTTGGATAGAACGCAGAAGAAACACATGAAAGATGTCTCAATCCTACGCACTTGACTATAAAAAAGATGTTGAAGTGGATGTTCAAATTCCTATGGAACTGAGGCATAGGAATCCAATCCATAGGATTTTGTTAGCATCATTTTCTTTAAACCAAAGTCAATCCATAGGAAAAATTCCTAAGAATTGGAATCCTATGATTTTTTTTGAAATTCCTACAATTCAAATAGTTCCTTAGATAGTGTGAGCAACCACAAATGTGTTTAATATGCCAAATTTGGAGACAATTCAATGTTGAGAATTACCACCAAAGAGTTTGACAACGTTCCTTCTGCAGACTACAACGATATCTGCAGAAATAATCATCACTTGGCTTAAACGTTCATGTTGTTGAAATATGTTAATTGAGCCACCTTAGTTTTTAGTAGTTGCAATCATTAATTCTTGCACAATACTAGTATTTAGGAAAGGAAATTTACCCCAATCATGCAGCAAATATAGGTCATCTATGGATTGAAGGATTTTCATATAATTATTAGAGGATTTCAATCCATAGAATTTTTTCCTAAGGAGTCCCTTTAGATCAAAGGAATGACAACTCTAAGATTCTTATTAATTGCATTCCTACGTCCTAATTTCATAGAAATTTCAACATCCACTCTAACCTCTTATTTTCACTAATTCACATAGGATCGAGACATTTTTTTCCTATGTTTTTCCTGTGTATCATCCAAACGAACCATTCATGTAGATGTTTTGTAATTCTCTGTTCTGCACCCGCAATCTAATCAAATTTCTTCGTTTTTCTAATTCATGTGTTTGCTAATCTGTGATCTAAAAAAATCCCATAGAGTGCAATTTTCACATTCTTAGGGCCAGTACATGCACAAGTATCACTGATTGAAGTCAACCTTCTCACTGCATCATCTGTGCGAAGTGAGCCTAACTCAACTGGTTTGGTTCCTTGTGGTGGAACCAGCCCACCCAGGTTCAAGTCTCAGACTTGGCATGGGTGCTCGCATTTTACTGGATTTTTCAGGATTTAACCGGCGCTATGCTTTCAGCGGTAGGTGACGTGCCCGTCAACAGCGAGCCGCCCGTGGTGACTTCGTCAACCTCAAGATATGCCGGACCAGTCTCTCGGAGGTGCTCATAGGGGTAGGGTTTGCGTGTGTGCGGTCATAGGGGTGTATGTACGTGCGTGTTTGTGAGCGTCTGCGTCTGTACTATGTTTCTCAACAAAAAAAAAGTCCCAGAGCCAATCATTGACACTTTCTATTTACGAAAGCATCTCTCCAACACGGTCTAATTCCCACGACACCGTAGTTATCGTTGTTTCGGTACCGAGAAATCAGACTACGAAAATCTTGTTGAGAGTATTCTAGCTAGGTTGTGCTCAACTCTTTGATTATAGACTAATGGTGGAGATATGATAGAATAGTAAAAAATGAGTACATACTAATAATGCTAATGGTGATCAGCGGAGAGATAACAGAACGGCAAAACTGAGTAGTCCTAGTAGTATATCAGAAGAGTGGCTAGATTGAGATTTCGTAAAACTGAGACTCGTGTTGGTCACACTCACGAGCATCTCCGGAGCCCCCCCAAACCCTAGCCAAAAAAGCCCCCGCCGCGGCTCTCCCTGGCCGCTGCCGCGCCCTGTCGACAAAGGAGGTGGGCGAGGTGGGCGCGCCCCGTCGGGCTCCCTTCGCACGGAGGCGATGCGACTTGCGGGCTGCGCTGGTGGAGGCGAAGCGTGCGGCTGGGCGGAGCAGGCGATGTGATGGCGGCGTTCTGGGCCTACACAGAGGTGGCTCGGCGGTGGTGGCGGTGCCCGGAGCTGCGGAGGAAGCGCGGCGACGGCTCGGGCCCGATCTGGGTAGGGCAGGCCGCCATGTGCGCTCCCGTGTGGAGGCTTGGCCTGTGCTTGGGTGGCCGGCGCGGTGGTGCCCTGGTCCGGTGTGCAGTATGGAGGCGTCCGGGTGTGGTTGGTAGGATGTGGTCGGTCTGGCCACCTCGATCTGGAAGGGCAGGGCCCGACCCTCGAGCTCTACCACCCCCGTGCCAGATCTGTTGCCGCCGGTTGCCATGGGGGCGGCCGGTGGTTGACTTGGTGGTGGAGGCCTTCCTCTTTATCTTGTTCTTTTCAGCCATGTGTGGAGCTGGGACGCCGGGGCGGCGGCCCTGGACGGTGGTGAGCCTTGTGGCTGGTGGGCGTGCCAGGGGCTTTGGTGCTTGCCGGTTTCCATGGTCGTGGGGACGGCGTGGTGCCGGCGAGTCGTGTGTCGTGGTGTAAGGACCAAAGAGTGTCATTGCCGGGGGAAACCCTTGCCCTTTGGGCCTTGACGACGACGTTCGTGGACATCGTTCCCTTCTTCAAGGCGTCGATGGGGCGGCGCTTGGTGTGTCTTTGTGCTCCGGGTGAAAGCCCAAGATCCTCGGATCGGGCGGTAGCGGCGTTTCTGCGTTGTGAGCTTCTTGAAGCTGCCGCCTTGGAGTCCCACGGCGAGCGGCTCTCTGTTGGTTGGGTGGTCCTCTCCACTCTCCTCGGGAAGGCTTGCTTCGTGTTCTGCTTTCTCGGTGCTTGTCGGGCTGATCTATGGCGCTTCTTCCCGGTTGCGAGGCGTTGGCTGATTCCTGGTGGTGACCAGCCTCTGGTGGCGTCCCTTACGATGGTGGAGCGGTCTTGTCTGGTCGTTGTCGGCTTGCCCTCTTGGGTGGGCGCTGGTCCGAGACGCATCCAGTACATTGCCTTTGTTCCTCCCTTGCGTAGTCCACTATAATTGTCGACGGCGGTTTCGCGTTTCCGGTGGTAGTGGCTTAGCTAGGCCAGTTCTTGTATGAGTTGGCAGTTTTACCTTGTAAGCTGTTTCAGCACTTTGTATCTGTTTCGCCGTCTGGCGTTATTAATTTAATGCTGGGTTGTAACCTTTAGGCCTTATTTGGCATGGGTGTATTAGTGTGTATTCTAGTGTATTATACATCGTGTCTTGGGTGAAAACATTCCAATCACCGAATCCACTCAAATACTCTTCTATCATGATCCCCTCAAACCCCTCTCTTCAATATTGTTGTTTGGCAAGCAAGGATTGCTACATTGGAAAGGCACCTTGTCTAGCAGCTCGCCCAGCTAGCGAGCTGGAAGAGAAACCGCACCAATCGCAAGCACGACCGCTCGACAGAACCAAGAATAGTGTCGCGTCTACGAACGCGGACATCAGGGAGAGAGCGATCTCACCCCTTTATTTCGTTCGGTAGAAGACGAGGGCGAGAGATTTCATGCGCGTGCTAACTAGTTATGAGCAAGAGACACTCAGCACGCCACGGTTTTACCCAGGTTCAGATCATCCGAAGAGGATGACTCTACGTCATGCTTGTCCGATCTTTGTATTATGATATGTCACCGAGCTACAATGGTTTCACCATCCTCCTCCTTCAAATCCGACCATATCCTTATATACATGAGCCGGGGAGATGAGTAGGCATCCTCCTAGCGCGGAGCTGACATCTGCTAGGCATGTGTCGGAGGCACTGTACAGGCGTCGCGCGCCTGCGGGAGCTCTCCTGCTCCTTCGCCACCCTCAGCCACGCGCTGAAGCTGGTCTGATGGGAGGCACACGTGGCCGCCTGGTATGTTGCTTTCCGCCTAGCGGGGCCGGGGGAGTGCTACCCCCGGCCGCTCTCTTGTCGGGCTGGTTCATCCTGGGACGAGCCCGCTGTTCGGGACACCCCGGGTGGCGGGGTGCCGATAAACAGCACCACAACGGCAGCAAGAAACTACGAACCAAAGTAAGAGCTGCTCATGTATTTACCCAAGTGAGAGACGAGTTGCAAGTTGGCGACTGGACAAATATTGTACATGCTGATAACATGTTACTTCTCCCTGCTTATCTACATGGATAACACCGCAAGAGAGCACACATGCCATGTTCACCGGAGGCATCAAGAGCTGTAGGCAATTAAGAACCAATCTCACCAGAGGCTGCATCAAGAACCCTAGGCCATTCATCTAACAGTTGTATGAAGCACTAGATAGGGAGGAATAGAACTTACAGGAGACGAGAGAGAACCAGAGGAGCCAATGGTCCGCGGCGGCGAGCTCAGTTGTTGATATGGCGTCGACGGTGTCAGAACCTATATAGTGGCCTTCACAGGATGGAAAGGAGTCGGCGGAGCTGTGGACTGCCTGACCGTGGGGCAGTGGAGCCACAGGCGTCGTCGTTGGCGGCGTCATCTGTGAAAGGAGACCGGGCGTCGTTACGAGGTGCGTGCGACGCCGGCTCTGACTCGTCCTCGAGTGCATCGGGCTTCACCTTCTGTGAGGCTACCTCACAAATCAGACTCTATCGCCCATGGGCAGAAGCGTGTGGACGCCTCATACGTCTCAAACGTATCCATAATTTCTGTTGTTCCATGCTTATATTATACCAATTATCACATGTTTTATATACACTTTATATCATATTATGACACTTATTGGACTAACCTATTAATGGTTGCAAAAGTGCACAATGTTCTTGTTTTACTCCTTGTGTAGAAATTATCAAGAATACAAGAGGAAACCTTTTTGGAGTCGAATTGTGACTTTCCAGAAATCTGTCTGAAAACTATTTTCGAATATTGTCACGTTTGGGCCTGAAGACGACGTCAAATGGAAATTAAAATTGTTACAAAGTTATAGGAAATTTTCTCCTAATCGACCTGGACTTAAAATTTGGCCCAATCCGAGTCCGTATGCTCAGAATATGCCCGTTTTGGTGGAGCCCAAGAGGGGCTGACGGAAATCCGACGGAAATCCGAGAGTCCATATAAGGGAGGGAACCCTAGCTCGTTAAAAAAACCCCAAGACCACGAATTTTCCTCCTCCCAAGCAGCCGTCTTGGGGAGGAGAACCTCCTCAACACCATCCCCATCACCAAGGGTGGCCGTGGCCTCCAAGGGCCGCCGCCGCCGCCGGGCTGCAGCCGCCGCGCGGAGGGCTGCCTCGTCGCCGCCGCCGCCGTGACTCCACGGGCTGCCGCCGCCGCCACTTCTCGCCGCCGCGCCGTGGCTGCTGCGGGCTGCCATCTCCACTCCGGGCTGCACCTCTCCATCAAGCTCCTCATCACCATGACCATGCGTGAGTAGTTCTCCTCCGGGGCTGCGGGCTCTACCGATAGCTATGTGCTTTATCTCTCTCCCAACATGTGATCTTTATGTGATCATGAGCTTTGTAATCTAGTTGAATATGTGATGTTACTCTTTATCTATTATGCACTCTAGAGGTTATTTTAATATGAACTCCGGGGTTATTCACGGTTGTGAAGTTGACAGTGTGCGCACCGTGTGTGACTCCTTTAATTTATGACGTTGTGGTATTTGTTTACTCAGACTTTGAGGGTGCTCTTGTAGCCCTACGCAATTAATGAATGGTGTTTGTTATCCAACAAGACAGTGTTTGAGATTAGTATTTATTATTCAGTTTTGATGTCATTGTTGAGAGTGTCCACTAGTGAAAGTATGATCCCTAGGCCTTGTTTCTAAGCATTGAAACACCGTTTACAACAAGTTCTGCTACATGTTTGCTTGCTGCCATTTTTATTTCAGATTGTGATACGTCTCCAACGTATCTATAATTTCTTATGTTCCATGCTATATTATACCAAGTTATCACATGTTTTATATGCATTTTATATAGTTTTATGCATTTTCTGTGACTAACCTATTAACAAGATGCCACAGTGCCAGTTCCCTGTTTTCTGCTGTTTTTGGTTTCAGAAAAGTACTTAAGGAAATATTCTCGGAATTGGACGATTTCTTTTGAGAAGTCAGTTTTTATTTGGGAACGTTCCAGAAAACCGAAGACGAGACGAAGTGGGCGACCGAGGCGCCGTCACCTGGTCCTCGCGCGGCAGGCTTCTGAGCCGCGCGAGCACGTGGTGTGGGCCCCTCGGGGCGCCACCGACTTCGCCCTTTCGCCTACATATACCCCCCAGACCAAAAACCCTAGCACGGTGTTCGATGTTTCCTCCACGGGTCCAGAGCGCCGCCGCCATCGAAGACAAGATTCGGGGGACAGAAGTCTCTGTTCCGGCACCCTGCCGGGACGGGGAATTGCCCCCGGAGCCATCTCCATCGACTCCACCGCCATCTCCATCGCCGTTGCTGACTCCTATGATGAGGAGTGAGTAGTTCTCCCCCGAGACTGCGGGATCTACGGTAGCCATGTGGTCTATCTCTCTCTCCCATGTGATCTTTTATGTGATCATGAGCTTTGTAATCTAGTTGAATATGTGATGCTACTCTTTATCTATTATGCACTCTAGAGGTTACTTTAATATGAACTCCGGGGTTATTCACGGTTGTAATGGTGACAGTGTGTGCACCGTGTGTGATTCCTTTATGACATTGTTGGTGTTAGTTTACTCTGACTTTGAGGGTGCTCTTGTAGCCCTACACAATGAATGGTGTTTGTTATCCAACATGAGAGTGTTTGAGAGTAGTGTTTATTTATTTAACTTTGATGTCATTGTTGAGAATGTCCACTGGTGAAAGTAGGATCCCTAGGCCTTATTTCTAAGCATTGAAACACCGTTTCCAACAAGTTCTGCTACAAGTTTGCTTGCTGTCATTTTTATTACAGATTGCAATTACTACTTATAATCATCCATATTACTTGTATTTCACTATCTCTTCGCATAACTAGTGCACCTATACATCTGACAAGTGTATTCGGTGTGTTGGGGACACAAGAGACTTTTTGTATCTTAACTGCAGGGTTGCTTGAGAGGGTTATCTTTGACCTCTACCTTCATGAGTTCGATATACCTTGGGTGATTCACTTAAGGGAAACTTGCTTCTGTTCTACAAATCTCTGCTCTTGGAGGCCCAACACTGTCTACGAGAATAGAAGCGTGCGTAGACATCAGATTGCAATTACTACTTATAATCATCCATATTACTTGTATTTCACTATCTCTTCGCCGAAATAGTGCACATATACATCTGACAAGTGTATTGGATGTGTTAGGGACACAAGAGACTTCTTATATGTTAATTGCAGAGTTGCTTGAGAGGGATATCTTTGACCTCTACCTCCCTGAGTTCGATAAACCTTGGGTGATTCACTTAAGGGAAACTTGCTGCTATTCTACAAACCTCTGCTCTTGGAGGCCCAACACTGTCTACGAGAATAGAAGCGTGCGTAGACATCAACGCCATCTCCCATCCCCATACCTGCAAGCTCCCCTCCAACTAGGACCTGTACGAGAAAGAATCCGAGTCATCTATCCTTCCTCATTAGCCCCGGAATAGACCATCCAGGTACCGCGTGGAAGGTAGATTTCTTGCTGCACCACCAGAGCTCTACGATGCGTTGAGCGGAGAAGAAACGCGGATAAGAGGGGTGGAAGAAGCTCGGCGTCGGCGCCGTCACATGCAGAAAAAGTGGGCTAAACGGGATTTGAGTCGTCAATTATTCTGGCTGGCTGGGTGGCTAGAGGGGAGATTGGCCACGCGTCGTCAGATAGAGCGTGTTGCGCCGTCAGCGTCCAAAACACGAGGGGGTAGGAGTGTCTCCAAAACACCCCGACGCGGTGTCGATTTTGGCATTTTCTAGGGATCAGCCCCCGACCAAAGACCGAGCCGTCAAACAACCCACTCCGGTTTTCTAATGTTTCTTGGATGGGCCAGAAAAATACACTCAAAAACCTATGGAACCCCTCTGTCAAAAAAGACCTTAGGTTGCGTTTGGTAGCTCACATGATGGTTGGTGGGCTCATTTCCAACAAGAAGATTTGTTTTTTCGTGGACAATCAACTAATGATTAAAATAATCTACTCAACACGCGTCACGAAGCATAAAAAGTGGTTTCGGGACATACTCCACTGCTACGTTCAAGAATAAGTCAAACCGTCTGCTATTGCTACCAGTACATCGGTCGACTACTGAATTGTATTTTACAGCTAGTGACCTGGCTGGTTTGACCGGTGAGAATATGATCAAGATGGGGTGTGTGAAACAACAACCGGATGGGTGACCTGCCGCGCGTCACGTACCAGAGTCACCATCGATCGAGACTACATTAGTCGTCAAAATAAATACATTTTGGAAGGCAAGTATTGACGTACTATAAATTTGTTCGTCTAGTCCGAGTACACGTATTGACGTATGCGATGTAACATATACTGTATGTCAAATCAATCTGTTGGTTCATTATTATTTTTTATCGAAACGGCATCGGAATATTGCCCAGTCTTGCACAAAGAATGGTGTGAGGTGTCCTAACAAAGCACTAAACTTGACTAATTCGTGCAAAGATTAAGCAAATAATTTGACGAACCTTCAGTTTATTCAAAATAATACAAGAAAGCCCCCCCGCAGACCTGCAATGCAGCTGAATGGTTGATCTCGCGCTTGCTGTAATCAAAATGGTCCGTATACCTCCTCGGCTCTTCTCTCCAAGATCTCGTACGTTCATACGTTAGCTTAGTTTTGCGTACGAATGTTGCAACAATTTTTTCTAAAAACAGGAGGCAAAAAATTTGCCTCATCTCATTAAATAACAACCTCATAGAAGCGGGAACAAGAAAACCTGCTCGAAAAAGAAAGCTACTCTCCCGGCATAATATAACCCAAATGCTTAGCGCCCGCGGCGCACCACAAAGCCGTTTCAGATTTAATTCGATCAATAATCACCGTTGGCATGGTGGAGACATGACGAAAAACACGCGTGTTGTCTTCGTTCCAAATCTCCCAACATATGAGCATAATGAGGGAAGCCAAGGATCTTCGCCGAGTGTCGTTATAGAAGATGAAAAACCTCCACCAATCTTCAATGGATGAAAAGGAGGGCCATTGGGTGGTATCGACCGAAGTAATCCCAAGCCATGTGAACACCAAATTCCACACGCGAGTGGCGTAGCGACATTTAAAAAAACAAGCACCTCGGTTTCATCATCTCTCTTGCAAAGTTGGCAAAGGCGACAAACCATAACACACCAAGGGTGATTATAACGGCAACTTCTTATATCTTGAAAAGCATGTATTGACTTAGTAAATCAGACCTGTGAATTGCTGTTAACAGGCATGTCACCTGATTCAATGTCCAACCATTATCGTCAGGGGCAGAGCTTCAGCCCGGCATTCCCGGGCGGCTGCCCGGGCTTCGTTCGTCCGGCTACCAAGGATTAGGTGGTATGTTTAATAGTTAATTAGTACTCCCTCCGTATCAAAATGTAACATGTTATGGCCATTTTTTATCATTATGTATCTAGATATATGGCAAGCTGCCCGGGCAATACTCGTACTCCCTCCGATCCATAAAAAGTGTCGCTCACATAGTACTGGATGGGAGGGAGTATCAACAATGCTTTCTTTGGCCCTTTTCCAATTTCCTTTTCCAGCCCACATGAAGCTGGCCCGTATAGCCCAAAGGCCTTGGTATCCAGCACGATGAGTAGTTACAGAAATCGCGCCAGTATTATCGATCTCCTCGACTCTTCCTTACGGCGGCTGCAGCGACGCGGACGCGCATGACGGCATCGATCTTAACGTTGCATCAGGTGCGATTTGGCCGTCGGCATCGGCCGCTGCATCAGGTGCGATTCTGCATCGATCTTGAGTTCTTCACGATTGTTTCCTCGCCGTCAGCCGCTGCTGCAAGTCAGGTGCGATTCGGCAGCTGAATTTAATCTTCAAAGTCAGGATATTTGTTCATCAAACCTTATGTTGTTGAATCATTGTGGTGAGTCTTTGATTAATTAATTTCAATCATCAGAAAATGCGGAGGTTTATGGTTGATAGGACAAATCAGGGGACTGAGGCAAGCTCCAACACCGGTTCAGGTTCAAGGAATGATGAACAAATCCCAACACCACAGGCAACACCGGTTCAGGTTCAGGAGGTTCAGGGAATGATTTTAATCCGGATGAAATTGTTTGTGACCCAGCACTCAGAAAACAAATTGCATCTTATGCTCCGGATTTTCAAAATCAAGTGAGGAGGGCATACATATTAAAGGGACCTACCCAACCAATAGTGAAATTTCCTCGTCCTGGTGGCAGAGCATTTTCTCAGTCTTGGTTCCAAAGGTACAATTGGATTGAATATAGTGTGTCCAAAGATGCAGTCTTTTGTTTCTATTGCTTCCTCTTTAGAAATCCTAGAAGAGGCAAACGTTTTGGTTATGAAGTCTTCACCAAAACCGGTTTTAAGGATTGGAAGCATGCATATAAAGCGTTACCTGAACATATTGGTGGTTTGGGAAGTGAACACAACAATTGTGTTCGCCATTGTGACGATTTTAAGAATCAGCACCAAAGTTTGGCCACTAAATTGGCTAGAGCAACGGATGAATCCAAAGAGTTATATAAAATCCGTTTGACTTCTTCTTTAGAATGTTGTAGATTTCTCATGGCACAAGGCTTGTCTTTAATTTCATGGCCACGATGAATCATCCACTTCTTTGAACAGAGGGAACTTTAAAGAGATGATTGATATATTAAAAGATGGCAATGAACAAGTAAGAGTTGCTTTCGATCGTGGTGGAAGAAATTGTCAGATGACTTCTGGTGAGATTCAAAAAGATCTTGCAAAGTGTTGTGCAGAAGAAGTCACTGAAGTGATTATGGGAGAGCTTGGTGATAAACAGAGAAGCACTTGGTATTTCCATTAGTTTGCAAGCTCATTGAGTTGGCGTTGTTGTTGCCGGTGTCAACGGCTTCTGTAGAGAGAGCTTTCTCGGCAATGAAAATTATCAAGTCTAAATTGCGCAGCAAGATAAATGATGATTGGTTTAATCACTTGATGATATGCTACACCGAGCGGGAGATATTTAAATCACTGGAAGATGTCGTTATTATTCGATGGTTTCAAGCATACAGGAATCGTAAAGGGATCTTACCGAGGCATTATTAGTATTTGAACGGCATGCGTCATATATCCTAATGTCATAAAGTATGTATAACTCTTTCAGTTACTAGTTCTTACTCTCGTTTACTTTTGCAGGTTCCTTTTGGAGTGTTTGAATGGACATTTAAATATCCAGACTTTACTTGTGAGATGTGACTCGTATTGTCTAGTGAGCTATTACTATCATATTTAATTTAGTTTTTGTCCTTACAAACTATAATGAATGTACGGTTGTCCAATTCAGTACTTAT
The DNA here is from genome assembly GCA_026929855.1 of Poa annua. Classification (NCBI taxonomy): domain Eukaryota; kingdom Viridiplantae; phylum Streptophyta; class Magnoliopsida; order Poales; family Poaceae; genus Poa; species Poa annua. Next base: position 47,312,579 of record CM049434.1, read on the forward strand.
ATTCATATTTTATGTATCGAAATATCTGGTTGCCATTTTTTTTTTTCTTGCTTCGCTTATGGTCCGCCCAGGCTCCGGTTTTTTCCTCGCTCCGCCACTGATTACCGTCAACCCATTTAGTGAATAAATATGATTTGAAATAAAGTTAGATTATCAATTATATTATGTTTCTTTGCTAGAAGAACTCCATTTGGAACCTGCTTAATTAGCTTGCGATTGCAAGGGCGTAACGTGTAGGCATATTGCGGAACAATTAGTGGTCGCTGTCGACGATATTGTATAGCGAAACTGAACTCTCTGTATCACTGTGAACTCTCTATCACTGCCACGTACTGCTTTCATCATATATTAATAGCAGTTGATGCATGCGTCGAAAATATTGTCCAGATCGAGCAAGTTTTAGTTGCCCATCGATCATATCCAGACGCGTCGCGTACTCGCGTGGAGTACGTGTTCGCATCAATGTAGATGTATTTTTTATTTCGATCATCGCGGCCGGCCAAAGCTAGTTTATGTGTGGAGATATAACATGCTCGATCTACGTGGTTACCCGTTATTCAAGATGATCGATCAATCATCAATGGAATGACATCCATGCTCGCACATGAGAATAATATAAAATACCCCTCTAGTAAGCAAGCAATCATATATAGATCGATGGAGAACAGGGAGGGAAAAGGAGATGCTCACGATTTTCACGCCTTATTTCGTGAGGCTGCGATTGAGGTGTACTCACTTCACACCGGACGTGCGTGCGACGTCATGCTCATGACGAGATCCGGCGTCTGTGAAGGAAACCCAGCGAGTAATGCGTTTCTCACCAGCCATGCAGAGGCAGAGAGGCATCAACACGGAGAACGATGAGCATGCCATCATGCATGCCGATTGTCCATGAAATGTACTTCTACACAAACAAAACAAAAAAGGCAAGTGTTTTGCGTCCTTAAAAAAAGACAAATTATAAATTACCCAGAATATATATACCCAAGCACTACACAATGACATTGCTAGTAATTAGCTCTTCTAACTTGGCAGTTGGTACATGTCCAAACTGTTTTTCCATGTGCAAATTTTCAATTGGCAAGACAAGAACTAGAATATGAAGGCCGGCTAGAGAGAGGACGGTCAAAGTCGTCACAAATGGCAGGATGGGAATGATGAGCAAGCCAGCCCCACATGGCCCAGCTAAACCCCACCAATCCTCTCTCAATTAACTATCCCGCCCCACTCTGTCCGTCAAATACAACATATATAAACTACTACATGCCCCTTAACAGCAATCCACACGAGAAAATATACTAACACCTCACTTGCATAGTCCCATTTGATAGTAGGAGACTTGCGAGCTTGCGAAATTGCACACACCACCGGGCTCGGCCGTGCAAGCAATTAATCCCAACTCGCCTACACACACACCACCACCACCACCGGAAACGGAGCTAACCGAACCTTTATACACCCATCCAGCGTACACGCCGACGACGTAGACCTTGCAAACATAGTGTACCAGCGATGTCGTCGACGACCGGAGCGCGCAGGGGGGTGGTCGCCGGCAGCGGGCACTTCCCGGTGGGACGGCGCCGCCACGTGCCGGTGGTCGATACCGGGTGCAGCTGCCGCCCGCGCCGGCCCAGGGTGCAGCTCAGCCTGCCGTCCTTCCTCAAGCCTTCATTCGCGAGCAAGCCGGCGTCGGCGCCGGCGAGGAGCAACAGCTCGTCCAGTTTCTTCCCGTCTTCCTCCTCCACCGCCTCCTTCTCCACCAGCTACGCCTCCTCCAACTGCTCCAACTACTACTCCTCCTACCACGGCTTCGGCGCCGCTCCCACCACCAAGCTGCCGCCGCAAGAAGCCGCGGCCCAGCTGCAAGTTCCAGCGGTGATGCCGGCCTCCCCGGTCAAGAGGCAGCTTCCGTCGAGCGCGAAGAAGAAGAGGTATCATCATCATGTGGAGAAGAAAGCGGCTACGACTATGGCGGCGGAAACGGAGCAGGAGGAAGACGTGGGGCTGGCGGTGGAGAAGGACTCGTCGGACCCGCGCGCGGACTTCCGGGACAGCATGGTGCAGATGGTGGTGGAGACGGGGCTGTGCAGCTGGGACGACCTCCGCTGCATGCTCCGCCGCCTGCTCGCCCTCAACTCCCCGCGCCACCACGCAGCCATCCTCACGGCCTTCGCCGAGCTCTGCGCCCAGCTCGCCTCGCCGCCCCCGCCCGCGCAGGCGGCATCGTCCTACCACTACCAGCTCTAGGCTCTAGCTTGCTACGTATAGCTCGCAGCGGAGGTCTCGAGATCCTTGCACCACCTGGTGTCCCCGCGCCGGCGTCACGCATCCCTGCTGGTCAGGCTACCGGGTGGTGATAGGATCTTGTAGAAGAAACAAAATTAGCTACTAGCTAGTACCAATAGTAAGTACTAGCGCAAGCTAGGACAAAACCTCTTTAAAAAAACGTAGCCGTACCAGGTGTTTTATTTCTAGCTAGAGTGTGTTCTTGTTGAATAACTAGTTTCTCATAATAAGTCTTTAGTTTGCTTGCGAGTTCGTTGTGAGGAGTTTGTGTCAAGTGCATGCATGACCTCTAGTTTTGTGTGAAGGTCCATGCAGGGAAACTTCTATGATAATTAATTAGTAGGGTTTGCTAATAATAAAGTGTGTAACTAAACACTGTGTGTGATTTTTGTGAAGCGTTTGTATTTCATGAAACCCTGCTACTGAATGAGACTGTGTGTTACAGTGGTAGTACCTGATTTGTGTAATGGTGCACAGGTATGTAGTGCACATGATAGTACACATGGATGAACTGTATCCAACTCTGAAACCCAAACAAAGAGTACGATCTCGTTAGCTACTTTCTTGCTTAATTTGTTACACAAGCATGGAGTACATGAGTAAAACTATTGGATAACACCAGGGTGCATCTGATCTGAGCTAGATCGAGTTGGCTGGGAAACGGAAAGAACAAGCAGCAGACAGGTGATGCAGATCTCATGACCACCATGCACAGTACGCGCCTAGCTTTCCGTGTGTGTTCGTGCAACTTGACTCTGTTCATGTCACATTTATGTACGTACGTACGCCACTGTTTCGATCTCATTTATGTGCGGATGTGTCCTGTTGTGCCTGTGACTCACTGCCAGAGTCTCACTATTCCGATCGGGTACTTACTTTGCTTGTATCACGGGCGTCCTTCAACAGTTGGACGTATAATACTGCTGGACCACGGATGGGATCTAGCGCTCGGAATTTACGCTCTTCTGACTGCGCAGGGTACGTATGTGTCTACTGACAAGTATTGTTATTTCAAAGTACTCTAAAAGATAGCTGCATTGTTTCTAATTCAACATCACAAAAACCACAAACTGTTTTCATTACTTTGGGACTTCTATCATGTTACTGTACTGTACATTGAACCTACAAACTCGGTATTGCAAATGCGGATCAGAAATAAAATGCAACCTTTTGCAATGGTTAGAGGAAGGGTATAGACAAATAACAAAAACGATAAAAACAAATGAATTATGTTTCGGAACCAATAAAAAAGGATAGAATTTGGTATAAAGTCTAATCAAAACACACCTTTGGTATAAAATTGACAATCTCGGGATGAAATATCAGTAAATTTCTTACTTACTGCTTGATCCCATCTTTTACTGAATCAATTCCATCTTCTTTATGTACAAGTTTGGGTATCTCAACATGTCTCGAACCACGGAAAGACGTTATTTTGCTGATTTACCAATATTCGATACTGATGATTCATAGCATAACTGGCATTCCCTATTCATTGTGGGTTGGTTATTCGTTAGTATGGGTTTAGCTTATGGCCTGTTTGGAAGTCCTCAGCCTAGCAGAGGAGTCAAGATGTTTATTTTTTCCTTTTAGAATAAACAAAATACAGCTGAAACAACTTTCAAGCTCCACGATTAAATTAAGAATTATTTTCGCTTTCTTCTTCTTACGTCGATATTTTTGAAACCAAATACCATGTCGATAGGGTTAGGTGAACATTTATTTCTCATCAAGTGTACTTCTCATATAATGTGTATGTACTGCCAAGTGTATTTTTATGTTAATGTGTATGTATTTCCAAAGTTTATTTGTCTGCATGTACTTTCCATGTTACTGCCACAAACGGGTCTTACCGTCTTAAGTGCCGATGGCGCCGCCGTAACACAGTGTAACAAGCAATGTGTGCAGATTGTTGCTTGTGACAAATGTGATTCATAAAACGCCAGTATACATCCGATTCTGAAAAAAATGTAGAACATCTTAAAATTATGAACGTCCACTACATCCGGTTTAGAAAAACGTCAATGTATAATTATGAATGCCAATATACATGTTACCTATAAGCGTATGGACATCGTGAAAGCGCACACTTCAAAATGTACGATTTTTTTTAGGCACAAAACAGTAGGGAAAAATCCCTACTACTTAATTTTCTATTTTCTCATTCAAACAACTGTACAGATACAATAAAAGTTCATAAAGTGTCCACCCGTTGGGTCATACCCTACTTAAGACAAGGCTTAGCTCTATGCATAATAAGCTTAAAAGAGTAAATAAAGTCCTGGAACAACTATCTAAACAAATAGGTTGATTATCAAAAATGCTTATATTTCCGTGATTCCAAAGGCTTTAGCATCCAACAAGAAGGACCTCCTTGAAGCAGATCAGCTTGTAGGTCTTCTATGCTTCTACCAACACAGCAAATATATCCAGGTCACTATTCCATTCAAAGAACAATTTCTACCAGAAATTTCGACTGAAATCACACTCAAAGAAAAGATGCATATAGTCCTCATTTTCTCCCTGTGCACAAAGTACACAACTATAATCCTCAATCACAAACTGCTTTCTGGCCAACAGATCTCTGGTATTCAGTCTGTCCTGCAACAGACGCCAGAAAAAGATCTTGTGCTTGGGGAGGGCACATGACTTCCAGATCCATCTGAATGGTGGAGGGGCCAACTCACTTGGCATCTATACATCATAAACTCTTTTACTAGAGTATGGTGTACTGCTGGGAGCCTGTGTCCATTTATCCTACATAACCTGCCCTGAGCGAGCGGCCAACATATTGTCAAGCTGATCACATTGTTGGTCAGCAATAACAGAGAGAGGAGTGTGAAACATATCAGCAATATCCTCATCAACACAAATGGCGACTGCCTGTTTGAGAGAGATAGACTGTGATTTAGCAAAAGAGCACAAAAGGGGTAACTATGTTGAGTAAATCTATGTTGAAACCACATAAAATCAAAGGAAAACAAACACGAAACATGAAGATCAATTTAAAAACAAAATTGGCGCTATCATGTCATAGGATCGACCTCCCGTTGTGCCATACATGGTTAACAAACTTCACTGAGAGCCCTAGTGTACCATTCTGGCGGGCAGAAATGACCGCCTTCCAGGACAACGCCTACCTGGTCTGGGTTTAGCTCGTGAAGCTGATGGCCCTGAGACGTAGTTACCTGTGTCAAAAGGATATGGGTTAGGTTGAGACTCCAAGTGCAGAGTGTATAGTAAGGGAAAAGTCTAATTTTCCCCGCGAGGGTGACTCGAGGGTTTATATCGAACTCTCGGGGAAATGTGATAAAAACTGTTGTCTCCTTATCCTTCTTTATGAGACCTGCAAAACAAAATAAATTGTTTTGTGCCCTCAACCTCACCAAGTGGTTCTCAAGCACAAGGTGTGAGTAAAAGGCATGAAAATAACAAATGCAAACAATAAATAAATATACAATGATGATAAATAAATATGCAAGGATGGTCTAAATAATAATGGATGATGTTTTTGTGTTTTGTGTTGTGAATGCAAGATGTAAAAGTGTTTTTGTATTTTCGGATTTTTAAATGGCAGAAAATGAAAAATACTTATAAAGTGTTGGAAAGATGTTTCTTATGATTAAAAATGGACCGGGGTTCATGGTTTCACAAATGCACTATCTCTTTTATATAGTGGTAGATAATGGAACATAGAAATTGACATATGAGATTGCAACAAGACTAGTTATTAATAATATGGGCATCACGTCCTAAGATAGAGGTTCTTTGTAGTTATTAAACCTCTCTTATACTCCACCAAGATGCGAACTAAATCATAACACCTTAGTAATTAAGATAGAATCAGAGCATAGCTTTAAGTATCATGACATGAAGTTAAAATAAGAACATGCTAGATCTAGTCATGGAGAAGTGGCAAGGTCACCCACATCCCCGGTAGCATGGTATTTCTTTTTATCCCTAGTGAGGCAACAAAGTAAGGTAAAATACCCAAGTGGATCGCGGAACTATTGTCACTTTCACCGCACTAGCCACCCCCCGTTACTCCAACTAATGCACACGTTCCCCCCTCACATGCCCTTATACATATGTTGGATCAGAACACATAAACAAGAACGGGGTACATAATATGCATATAATTTCATAACAAAGACATAACAATTACAATCTTCAAAACATATATCAACTTAAGAGATCCACCACAAAGGTATTACATAGATGACTGTAATCATGTTCAGCAGCTCATATGGTACTAATTAGTGAAGCTCAAGAGAGAGTAGAGATACATAAGTTACTTTCACAAACCCATAGTCCAGGGGTGGACTACTCCTTTTTCATCATGGAGACGGTGGAGAGGTTGTTGGAGAAGATGGAGACCACGCCGGCAGCGCCCCGGTCGCCGGAGTTTTCCCCCTCCAATCTGCAGCTCCAGGTCTCTGTTTCGTGGTTTTGTGTTTCAGCGGCGCTCCCTTCCGAAAGGCATCGGGAGAATATTTTTATTGAGGTTTTTAGGTCAAGACGAAGCCATGGGGACGAAGATCGACGACATCGGAGCCTCGAGGGGGAAAAGGGGGCACCCCACGTGGCCAAGGAATCTGGTCGCGTGGGCCCACCCGTTTTGGCCTTCGGGTTTCCACTTTTGTTGATCCTTCAATCCTACGCTTTGTTTCTTCCAAAAACTGATGTTCGTGAAGTTTCAGGTCATTTGGACGTCGTTTGGGTCCCTGAAACATCAAAATATAGAAAAGAGGGTTTTATGACAGTGCATGGTTAATTCTAGAAAAATAGGAAAACTGTGAAATATTCCCCAAAACATTATAAAACAATGATATAACATTTATATGATGCAAATATGATTGAAATATAAGTAATACAATGCAAAGTTCATGTATGCATTTAAATGCATCAGAAGCATATTCAACATGGGGCACATTTGTCGTAGCCGATTAACACTTATGCATACAGTTCAAGATAAAACAATTGCGCAGTTCAAACAAACATTCATGTACGAAAAGTAAAATAAAAAAGTTAAAAGAACAAAAAAATAAAAAGGGGAAATGGGAAGCATAAAAATACAAAGAAAAATTAATGGGTACTTAGTTGGGCCGGCCCACCAATACAATCTTCGTCAAGGTTCCCACTTCCACGAGTCGTTCCCATGGAGTTTGCATGCGGTGCACCTATTTGACGTTTTAGGGTTTAGGCCTCATTACCATGGCAATTAAGGGGGGCTTTATTTTTGTTTTAATAAATCTTGAACTTTAGTTTTATATATACTATATTCTGTTAAATATAATTTTAGTAAATTGAAGAAACCCATATGCAATTCAAAATATGATCACTCGAGTGCAAAATAATTGTTCAGTAGGTTAAAAATAATTGTCCACGAGACAAAAAATAGTTCATATAGCTTAAAAAATATGTCCCGTTCATATAAAAACAGTTGTTCACGTGTTCAAAATATCATCGACAAAAAACTCGTCGTGAGGGCTTCCCCCACCGCTTTCCTTCTTAAAAAAAATCATCTCAAAAGCCTGTGTTCAAACTTTTCAAAATAAATGTTTCTGAGATATTCCAATTAAGGTTCACTCACTACATTGGAGTATAAAATTTCATATGATTTTAAAAAATGGAACAGAAAAATAAATATTATTGTAAAATAACCAGTAAGAGGAAAGGAGAAAAAAAAAACAGAAGAACAGTGAAATAAACGAAAAACAAAACTGGGCTGCTCCAGCCAGCGGGGCTTATAGGCGTTGTAACTCTAGGTGACGCTATGAGCGTTACATAGGAAATGCCCTTACAAGCGCGTAAGGTGGCCTGAAATTAAATAGGCTTTCCTTTTTCTTTGTTGATTGTGATACATTGATCAGTTCAGTTTTGCTCAAAAAAAAAAGATCAGTTCAGTTCTCCTACCTTCTTTCTAGATCGTTTTGGTGGGCCGTGAAATGTTGGTAATTAGGCCTGTGAGTGTTTTCTATATGGCTCGTGAGTGTTTTCTATATGCACCGAGAGCGATGCACAGTCTAGTTCTGTCGTGTTCAACGTTCGTAAAATCAATCGACGACGCTAATTAATCACGAATCCCGAATCAATCCGGTTCCGCATCCACGCATTAAGTTGACAAGATCGTTGCATTGACTTGCAGTTGAAGTGTAGAGCTCACTCTCTGTACTCACATGGACGCTCGCCATGACGCAAAATTTGAATCTTTGCATGTGCAGCAGTATCTCCCGCAAGATCGACAGTACAGCTTCCATGCTTCGATCTCCTCCATTTTGAGCTTGACGGTCTTAAATGCGGCACCGGAATAGGCGCCGGCCTGGGTGTTAGAAAACTCATTCATGCATGCGCCAACAATGGCGATCCCATGCCATCCCTTGGAAGGCTCAAATGCCCTGAACCCGATGATGCGGGCGCTGCTCTGTCTGTAGTAGGCATGCAGCGCAGGGCAACTTGTGGTTCCTCCCCTCGCGCGCACTCTACGGAAAACCAATTTACTCCCGCCGCTTTGCGTGATCATACGCCAACCTAGCATACCAGGTATCTAAATTTTTTCTTGTATTTTTTTGCAAATGTGTCCAATTTGTTTCTAGCACATACATACAGAGCTGAAGACGTAAGAGTCTCCAACTGGTTCAGAAAGTGTGCAACAAGATTCCATTGAGCTTTCCGGATCCATAATTCTAATGTTAGCAACCTAGCATTTCGGCGAGTTTCTCTGATCCGTTAGGTTACCTTAACTAGAACATGGATTTTTTAGGGTTACCAGAAACGAAATTTACTTTATCTAAAAAACAAAAATTGGAAATTACCTCTGGTGAATTTTCAAATGGAAGGATTGAAGGCGAAGTCTATTACGTACTGTATATCGGTAGTACGTACCACTAGCAATGGCACACTGCTTTGGTTGCATTCTATCTCGATCCAATAGAGCATGGTCCACTATGGAGTGTAGTAGAGTTCTATAATCGATCTTGGTTCTTGCATAAATGAGTACTTCCGTATATAGAACTGCCACTACTAGCAAAAAATTGGTCAGTCTCGGACAATGCAAAACAAGCGGTAAACCGTGAACGGGTGCCTTAAAATGAGAGAAAAGCTCGCACGCGATCATCGCGGGAGACTGTGATGCAGATGCGGACGGTTTAGAAGGTTCGGCCACGTAGTGACAGACTCCGCTGTCAGTGGAAGCGTGCGTACTTTATTCATGGAAGAATCTCTCGGTTTCCTTCCTTCCTTCCACCGGTACAGGCGCATCGATTGCAAAGCAAGTGCTTATTAGCAAATGAGCTTATTGTTTGACCATGTGGCCATTTTCTTAGAATAGTCTTTTGTCCCATTTTATAAATAAAATCACCGCACCGAATCGATACAAAGTGATGAGCAAACCCTATTACAAAATAGATAAAAAATAAAACAGAAATACATGAGTAGCCATAAACCGAAGAAACACTAAAGAGTAAAGACTATCAACTAAAGGTGACACGACGCCGTCTTGTGAAACCACCGAAGAGAGCCACAAGCCCTCTCTGGTCCGTGCAGCGCCGTACCTGCTAGAAGACAACGAGGACATGTAGTGATAACTCGGTCACGCGTAAAGGATAGCAGACCTCCGAGAAAACCCCACGCTAGAGCTGAAAGCGCCTCGAAACAAGATTCGAAATTTTCCACTGATGCCAACGGAGCAGGACCAAGAGGTACCGGAACTTCACGACAACGCCCACACGAGGGTAACAATGTAGTGCGCTGCCGTCATCGAGACCGGGATGGTCAAGAGTTTTCACCCACAGACCTGATACAACAGGGTAACCACAGTGTCGCCCCCAATAGTGTCATGTCACGTGCCGACATCGCCGCTGGTGGAGCCAAAGCACTGGGCTTTCACCCGGAAGAACCTCAACACCACATCACCTCCTGGAACATTCGCTATCACCAAGCATGGCCACCGGAGCGTGATCTGGAGCCGCCATTGCCGAAGCGACACTAACAGGAATGTTGCCCACATCTAACTCCTCACCATACACATGACCAAGAGAAATACCGTCATTGTTGCCATAGCGCTCACCGTAGAGTCACCCGCGCAGTCCACCTTCCAAGGCCGCTGCCCCAGCATCCATGATCACGAACATGTGGACTGGCGACAACCACCGTTAGGGACCCACGGAAAGAACGAGGAGGGACAATTCGACACGGCAGCGGAAGGGCGATGAGCACGACTACAACGAGACCTCCGTGCTACCTGTCAGGCGAGACCCGCAAGACCAGAGGAGGGCCTACCAAGCACCCACCAGATACGGGCCCGCTTGGCTCGGATCTAGCGCCCCAAACACTCACAGTCGGAGAATGCACACAACCTATCGACAAGGGCGGAGGGAGCCGCCACCCGCAAGGCCTAAATCATGCCATAATCGACCCAAAACCGGGCCCAAGCTGGCCCGCTCCGCCCCGCCATAGATGTGCACAATTTCTCCAGCTGCCACCACTCGCAGCTCCTCCGCGACACCCATCGCTCATCAGCGCCGCCAGGTCGGCGCAGCCGCGAGGAGCCAGCACCAGCAGGTCGAGATCTTGACGCCACCTATTACCACCGCGGTCGGCCGACCTTGCCACTCGCAAGATCGCAAAGAAGGGCCGCCACCGCCGAAAGCATCGCGCGTGCTTCGCCCGACGGCTCAAGCCTGCGATCGACGGAAGGGCGGGGGAAGAAGCAGGTGTAGGAGTCGGGGAGGAGCACGGGGAACGACGAGGACGAGACGCCTGTTTTTCCCCATGTGGGCATTTCCAACATGTCTTGATTTCTAGCAAACTTCGTGCAAAAATTGTAGTAACTATTCGGCGGTGGTCAATTTTCAACCATTTGGCCATACTTTTTTCTCTTGGGTCCTTGGGGAAGGCGTTTTGGCTTCCGGAAGCATATGCAAAAATTCTGAGCTTTTTTTTTTAAAGGGGAGAAGCCCTAGCCTCTGCATCGCCATTAGCGGACCCAGACATATATTAAAGCCCGGGCAAACAGTGTATTTAAAGGCTTAAAATGCTAATTATATATGAAATAGACAATAAACTAAGTAAACTACAGCTTGCCGGCCGGCCGGAAGCCCGGGCAGCTGGCTGCCGGGACGCTGCGTCCGCCTATGACTGATGCACACGGCTTTTATTGCAAAGTTAAAGGTATAAGGTGTTTCAGAGTTTACATCTCCAGAATAAAGTACAAATCAAAAGTGAGCTAGGAGCGAGAAAACATTCGTCCAAAATTCTGAAGAAAATGGTGAGCATCTTGTGGAGGTGAAGCCTGTGGGAATGCAGGGAGGAGTTGAGCAAGCTCTCATTCAAATCCGCCGCCCAGACAGGCAGTGTGATGGCAGCCTCATCAACACTCCCTACGATCGACGGCGACTGTTCATCGGCGTATCGTCGGTCTCTCGCCTACCATTAGTACCAGTACACTGTGGCTTTCCGCCGTAGTCCTGCACGCTTGCTAATCACGATCGTACTTGCTCTAATCGCATCATCCACACAGGAGATTCACATGCAGGAGCAATTGATTGGCTTCGATCTGGTGCGGCACTTCACACACTTGAATAAGCGCGTATTCGCAGTTTCGCACCGCCGAATACATGCGACTTTATTTCAGATTCACGTTAGCCTAGCGCCCCTAGCCTAGCCCGGCGGTCGGTGCGTGCCTCATCCGTTCAGTAGTATGCGGCAGCGATTTAACCGATTGATGAATTGCTGTTTAAGCTTGCTCAGACTAGAGGTACTGTACTACCTACAGCGGCCCTGCAGTTGATGTGTCAAGCATTGCGCATCCCGCCAAGCGCCAACCTACCCCGAGATTAATTGTAAATCTGTATCGACAGTAAAAGAAAGAGGAGAATCTGTATCAAACTTGAAAACGAGCTTTCATCCAATTGTTTTGGACAGCCAAAATTTCACGAGAATTTGGTGGGAACTGCAAGCATGCCAAGACAAATTCTGGTGAAATTCTGGCGTTCCATTCCAAATATTGGGCCGTAAATCAAACTCGGCCACAGTAATTTTGAGACCTCCATCAGGGTCTCAGGGAGCTACTGCGATGCTACGGTCGTCACCTGCCTGCCTTGTCGCCGATGAGGTCCTCCTCCTCCGCCTCCTCTCTGTCGTGCAGCAGGCCCTTGCCTAACGAGCGCGCGGCGTCGACGCTCCGGCCGTCGCATTGCTCCTCCTCCGTGGTTGCTGCCGCGGTGGGAGTGGCGTCGCCCGCGCAGCCGCAGGTGCTGCTGGACGTGCTGGCAGAGCTGCTGCTGTTGCTACGGCAGCTGGTAGTAGCGGTCGTCAGCGTCGTCGCTGTGGTGGTGGTGGCGGTTGGCGCGGCGGAAGAGGAGGACGGCGGCGGCGTGGCGAGGCTGACGAGGAGGTCGACGAAGGCGCCGACGATGAGCGCGTGGTTGTGCTTGCTGTTGATCCGGAGGTACCACACCAGGAGCTCCTCCAGGGCCTCCCAGCCGCGCAGCCCGTGCGCGGACACCATCTCCTCCATGGACGCCCGGAAGTCCCCGTACGGGTCCTCCGAGTCCACCGCCACCGCCACGCTCTCCTCCACGAGCGACGACGGCTCAGACGACGGCGCCGTGCCCTCCTCCTCGGACGACGTCGTCGCCGCACTGGCGTCGGCCTGCTTCCTCGGCGACGAGGCCAGTATGGAGTTGGACGCCGGGCCCGGGTCGACGAAGAAGCGGTCGGTGGACGTCCGGCCCAGGCTGCGGATCACCGCCTCGGACCACTCCTCCGACGCGGTCGTCGTCGAGAAACCGTCGTCGTCGCCGTCGTCCAGCTCCACCAGCGCCCGTTGCTCGTCGTCGTCGTCGTCGAAGCAGGAGCCGTCGGCGGAGAGGTAGTCGAGCTGGTAGACGGAGTTGACCATCTTGTACATTTCCCTGACGCCACCGGGGATGAGCCTGGCCGCCGCCGCCGCCGCCGGGACGGACGCAGCGGCGGAGCTGCAGGGCCGGTGCCTGTCTCCCTCGCGGAAGGAGGCGGTCTGGGGGTTCCGGCACGATGGCCACGGCCAGGGCGGAGAAGGCTCGTCGGCGCCGGCGGGGAGCTTGGTGGAGAAGATGGAGGTAAGCCCTTTCCTGCCCATTGTATCGTACTCGTACCCCACACACGGCTCGAACGGACGAATTGAGCCGACGAGCTGTACTGTCTAGAAAGAAATTGTTGGAGGAGATGCAACGGAAGAGAGGGCAGCGTTGAGATAGAGCTGCAACTCTTTTTTCCGGTAGAGCAGCAATTAAGAGAGGGAGAGCGGAACACATGGGGATGGGGCCGCGGATCATGTGCCCGGCCGTATTTATCTACTACTCGCTGTCTAACTCGTAGACTCTCTAATGCAAATGCAACAATGGCCACCGTCTCAGCTTTGTTTAATCCTATCCGAGCTTTCCTACGATCGAGCAGGTCAGCCGCTCTTGCCGATTCGGAACGCAAAGCTTCTTTTTGGAGGACATGAATTTTGTCCCATTGTACTGTACTAAATGAAGAATTTTCCTAGGAGTGTAGAGTTTCGGTTTTGAAATCTATTTGTTATTAATCAAGGCTGTTTGGATCATAGGATGACGGCACTCGAATTCCATGGGCTGTTATTTTCAACGAAACAGGTGTTTGTGGCTCGTTCCATTAAGATGATAGAGAAAAGTAGAAGAGAATCGACTGATATATTAGTGTTAAACCATCCAAAAAACGTTACGAACCCATCAATCAATACTATCATGTACTCTCTCCGTTCCATATTAGATTACTTACATTTATGCAAAAATAAATATATTTAGACTTGTTCACTTTTATATAAATAGAAGTTATCTAATTCGTAACACAAGGAGTAACACTTACTCCGTATTAGTGTGCACCAGCGAACTAGCCAGTCACATCAAGCATACACACGTAGGATGGCTTTATTAATTTAAAGATGGGATCTGCTCGAGCCTTCAATCTAAAAATGCAGTATACACAAGTCGTCGAGTCGAGTCGAGGTTGTCATTGAATGCTGTTATCACTCTTCCACGAGCCAACGACTTTAACTTAACTTTCGACGACCACCAACAAAACCCTTGCTGTAACTGACACTAGAACACATGATGGTCCATTCGAATGTTGGACCCAAATCGTTGAGGAAGACAACTCTAAATTCGGTATGAGCTTTACCGAAGAAAGTTGCACAACTTACACTAACGAAGAAATCCACGCGACCACTGGAGATCGAAGGATTGAAACCACCAATCACATGACATTGTTTGTAGCATGTCAGGACTACTTCGATTTCAACTCTTCACAGTGGGACGCAACACATGAACTCAAATGGACTGACAGCAACGAAGGACATATCGTCACTCTGCTTTGCTCGTCACTCTCATCGTTGCCACACAAGACACCACACCACCATAGCCAGCAACCGGTTCTTTCGGTAAAAGCAAACCTCAAAACGATGCCTCCAATAGGAATACAACACGGTAGGGCTGCCATTGTCCACATTGTTTGAAATGTTGTGCATTCTCCTCAAGCATCAAATACAATCTTTGTAAATTCGTTTTTTTTTCACGACAAGAATTAATATGCGTTCACTTTTGGAGAGAATGAGCCGAGGAGTGGGTAGGACAGCTTGCCCACATGTATATACTGTTGAAATTGTAGAGCTACATTGTTTGTATAATTGTTTTTCCGAAATGGAACATGATTTGTGTAAATGTGGAAGGAAATATAATCTCAGCATGACACAATGATATTTTGTATTTTCTTTTCGACCTGTGATGCACATATTCAGAATTCATGACATCGAGCTCGTTCCTTGGAGAAAAGGATCGCCGTGACATGAAAACTATATGTGCCTCCTCCTTGTGAAATGTTCTACTTATAGGAAATTTGAGGGCCACTAATGAGTCCTCGATTAAATAGCAACTCTAATAGGGCTCTATCTACATTTCTCGCATCCTACGTAACACCTATGAATTCCTTGGGAATTATTTGGTGGAAAGCAGATTAAAAAGAAAACAAGGGAAAATCATATACTTCCCCCGTCCATAAAAGAATGTCTTAACTTTGTACAAATTTATATGTATCGACACTCTAAATATGTGTATATACAAATTTAGATAAAGTTCAGACAAAAATATGAGTCCTTCATCTTTTGAAACTTTTAACAATAACTAAAGGCATTACACTGACCACTTAAAACTTCAGAATGTGATTCCGCATAGTTTTTACAGCAACTAATTATCCACCGAAATTCTGGCGAGATGTAAACCAGTGACTGATCATATTTGGCGACTGGCACGTGAAGCGAGATCCGTGTGCACGTACGGTGAGAAAGAGAAAGGTCATGAAGGCGATCGGATCAACCGGTTGGTGAGAGCTGTAAATATTTGCCCCTGTCAGGTAAATCATCCCGAAATGACTCTACGGGCAGACGATCTATCAATCCATGGCCACCGCCGCCGACTGCCGAGAACAGGCCTCCGTAAAACTAAAACGACGGTTAACGAAAGCGACGTGCACCGTTGACAAAAGAAAAGAAGAAACGAAATCCCCCATTCAATTCAGGGGCTGCATCCTCGCCGCCATGCGTTTTGCCCGTTCGATCAAGGACTCAAGGTGTTACATGCGTGTAGAATTTACACTGTATAATCGGGTTTGACTTTGCACATAGTTTATTAACTTCGATATATTCCCTTTCGTAGTACTATCTTCAAAGATCTCGAGAGGTCACGACTCATCTCCGTGCGCCGGTCGCGGGACAGATGGGTGCAACGGCTAGTCGGCTACAAATTGTTTTTCTTTTTTGAAACAGTTAGAGATATATATTACACGCCGATATCTGAATTCATGCGACAGATTCAGAAGTCAGGACATCATTCCTTATATCAGCAAAATGCAGGTGGCAAATAGGGAAAAAATAAAATAAACATCCACTTCTTATCATGCACGACAACCTTAGTTAGTTTTGTAAATACTGCTACCTCCGTTCCAATATATAAATCGTTTTGGTAGATCATTTTAGCCTCCCATATTGCCTCCCATATTGTCCTATATTTTGAAACAAAGGTAATATCATACTTGTTTTGGAGTAACGACCGTTTTACAAGACCAAGCGGCACTAGTAGAAAAATGACTTTACGTCCAGAGATTTAGTCCTGTCTGTGTTTGCGGCCGGTACTAATGAGCATCAGTACCGGTCCGAACGGTCAGAGGGGAGGGGGGCAGCAGTACCGGTCCGTAAGGGACCTTTAGTACCGGGCCGTAACACGAGCCGGTACTAAAGGTCTGTGGCATGGCAACGGTCGCGCGGGGCTGGGCGAGTGGAGCTTTAGTACCGGTTCGTGTTACGGACCGGTACTAAAGGCCAAACCGTTCGACTCCCGCCCACGATTTTACACGCGATTGGCTATGACGCAGGCAGTTTCTTCCTCTCCTCTCTTCTTCCTTCGGCCGGCGCGACTCTGCTCTCTTCTTTCCAACCGGCGACCCTCTCCTCTCTCTTCTTACATCGATCACTCCGGCCACCATGAATCCGGCACCACCAATCACTCGCAACGGGCAGGTGCTTGCACATGGCAACACCTATCTTAACGTCGTGTACACGAACGATAGCGCTAAGGTGGCGGGTTTTCTCTCCGATTTCAAGTATTGGCTTGGCGAAGCTCGGGAGCAAGACAAGTTCATGGGTCTTGATCTCGAGTACACGGCCGATCAAGAAGATGTTGCGGTCATCCAACTATGTTTCAAGAAACGTGTCATGGTCTTCCAATGGGCAAGGTAATCCAATGTTGGGGCTTATTTTCTTTAATTTGTTGATTCGTAGGATAGGAAAATTGCATAGGATAGCAATTTCTCTTTGATTATAGTGAACATAATTATATATATTGGCCGAAATGAAAGTTGCATTGCATATTGTTGTTATTCTTATATTATACATGATCTCAAATTATATAGCGGCCGAAAATGAAAGTTGCATATTGTTGTTATTAATTCTTATTATACTTGATCTCAAATTATATATTGGCTGAAAATCTTAGTTGCATTGCATATATTGTTGTTATTCTTATTATACATTATCGCAAATTATATAATGGCCGAAATGAAAGTTGCATATTGTTGTTATTCTTATTATACATGATCTCAAATTATATATTGGCCGAAATGAAAGTTGCATATTGTTGTTATTCTTATTATACATGATCTCAAATTATATATTGGCCGAAATGAAAGTTGCATATTATTGTTATTCTTATTATACATGATCTCAAATTATATAATGGCCGAAATGAAAGTTGCATATTGTTGTTATTCTTATTATACATGATTTCAAATTATATATTGGCCGAAAATCTTAGTTGCATTGCATATATTGTTGTTATTCTTATTATACATGATCTCAAATTATATATTGGCAATATTTTTAACATGTGTTCCATTTGTTGTTGTAGTAGTGACAAGCAATGTCCAATACTCATGGATTTTCTTCGCAGCGGTATACATTTTGCTAGCGTTGATATAACGAATGACAAGATCAAGATGAGACGCACCTGGGGTATTCAGATACCATCTGCCTGCCACATTGATCTCCAGGACTTGTTCAGGCTTGACCATGTCAAGACTGGAATGGCTGATATGGCAGTCGCCGTGATCGACGACGCGTACGCTGATATGAAGACAGGATTCGACAAGGAGCAGCACAAACTTTGGGAGAAGACCCCACTTGACGGTTGCAACATTGAGTATGCAGCAAAAGATGCGTACGTTGCATACGAGGTGTACCGCAAAATTAGAATCGTCAACTATGGGCAGCGTCACCTCGTACCGCGACCATTGCGCCATGAGTCTTCAGATTCGGAGGACGATTTGTACTAGTGTTTGTAGTGCTTGAGGGTCTGCTCATGTGGAAGAGAGTAGTGTTAGTGCAAACACTTTATCTCTCTAATATTTTGTAGTACTTGAGTGTCTACTCATCTGGAAGAGAGTAGTGTTATTGTTGCAAACAATTTATCTCTAATATTTTGTAGTGCTTGAGTGTCTACTCATCTGAAAGAGAGTAGTGTTATTGTTGCAAACAATTTATCTCTAATATTTTGTAGTGTGCTTAGTGTCTACTCATCTGGAAGAGAGTAGTGTTATTGTTGCAAACTAATTTCAAGATTTCCTTTGACATGGTTGTTTCTTATACCAATATGCACCTATTTGTGGAATATGAGATCTTTATCACAAACTATGTCTTGAAAATGACCACAAGTTGATCATTTGGCTTGAAACTTCTAGATGTCTATACATGATAGACCTTTTTGTGAATATTTTTTTTGAAAATTTTGTCAAAAATAAAGTTTATCATTTTTCATAGCAACTAGTACACATATAAGGTCCCCATGCCAAAGGATTTCTTTTTTTGAAGTGTTTATCACATTATTTCATTTTTTCATAAAAAAAAGTCAAAGCTGTCGCGATGACAATTCATCAGAAGATGTAATGTTTTCTAGAACTATCAATGTTTCTGTGATATAACCGCTAGTTGTGTATCTTAAAATGATTTTTCCAAAAATTTCAGACCAAGCTATCAAACAGTTGTAGTTCAAATTTGAATTACTTTCGAAAAATAGGCATAAACTCATTTAACTAGGGGAAATTAGGTAGAAATAAAGTTTATCATTTTTCATAGCAACTAGTACACATATAAGGTCCCCATGCCAAAGGATTTCTTTTTTTTTGAAGTGTTTATCACATTATTTCATTTTTATTTCAATATTTATTATTATATAATCATTTATAGAAATAAAGTAATATTTATTTTATCATTATTTATTTCAATATTATTATTATATAATATTTTTGTTTAATCAAGTAAAGTTTATAATATAAGAAATGAAAAAGTGTTTCATCATGACCGAGTGGTTAACATGATTGATAAGATAGAACTATCAGTAAGTTCTCCGTTCTCTCTTAGTATCTAATTTGAAAGGAACCTAAATGTTAAGCGTGCTAATGTTATAGCAGTCCAAGGATGGGTGACCGATCGGGAAATAGATTAAGTGTGTAGTCTTCGCAATAAAACAAAGAGATTAAGTGTGTGGGAAGGGGAAAATTAACTAGATTAAATAGTTAGACTTGAGATTAAGTGTGTAGTTAGTGATGAATTGTGTGGGTTAGTGGATAGTTAAGTGAGAAATTTCGAAATTCAAAAAGAAATTAATTTTTTTGGAGACCGACCGGTCCTAAAGGTCTCCAGACGAAACCACGCCCTGCGGCTGACGTGGAGGTCATTTAGTACCGGTCGTGTTAGTGTGTAGTCTTCGCAATAAAACAAAGAGATTAAGTGTGTGGGAAGGGGAAAATTAACTAGATTAAATAGTTAGACTTGAGATTAAGTGTGTAGTTAGTGATGAATTGTGTGGGTTAGTGGATAGTTAAATGAGAAATTTCGAAATTATAAAAAAAATTTCAAAAAGAAATTAATTTTTTTGGAGCACTTTTAGTACCGGTCGGTAACAGGTCTCCAGACGAAACCACGCCCTGCGGCCGACGTGGATGTCATTTAGTACCGGTCGCAACACGACCGGTACTAATGCTTGGGGGCCTTTAGTCCCGATTGGGCAGTACCGGTTGCGAAACCGGTACTGATGCCCCTCCCCGACCGGTACTAAAGAGCCGTTTTCCACTAGTGCGGTTATGAAGGACATGTTTGGTTACCTGTAGTTGTTTTGAGCCTTTTGTATCTGTCATTCCCAAACTCTGACACTTAGAAAACACAGCTTGACCCAGATTGTGAAGCCCTTTTAATTCCTCATAATGTGGCAGCTAGACCCGTTACCCTCATACCAAGTTCTGGAAAATCATGTGTTTGGCTGTCACAGTTTGCATTTTAGGGCTAATCCCTAGCGTTTGGCTGCATTATTGGCTCGTTGTGATTATCTTGCATCCACTAGTGTGAGCCAGTTCAAGATTTTCATATGATGATACACAAGCTTAGAGGGTGAACAAATACGCAATGACCATGAACTACATAAGTCCTCTCATCCACGGATGCACCTCTCTTCCTCTTCCTCTTCCTCTCAGGTTGCATACCTGCAGGGTCTTTGTTCTTGTATCAACCATCGACATCGATGGTACCGGAATCCTGGTTATCAAGGTCAACAAACTCAGAGAACATGTGTGCCAAGAGGCAAACCGGATCCCATGGCGAATTTGTTTGTTGCCAGACTGAAGGAGTGGATGGTCTGTATCTGGTAGTAGTTTTGGATGGGTTTGTTCACGTACTCGACGTCTTTGGGGTGATCCTACGAACAAGAAAACAATGTTAGTCAGTCAGGCTAGGCCAAAGGGGGGCAAATGTGAATTATATTAGAAGATAGGTGGTCAACCTTGATATGTTCTTTTAGGTGCTCAACCTCCATGTGTAACTTTTCTCTTTTTGGCCTCGGACGTGTCATGTTTGCTTCTCCTATATATCAATATAAAAGGCAAAACTTTTGCCTCGCTTCAAAAAAAAAAGGTGCTCAACCTCCAGGATAATGCTCTCATCCCACTGAGTGCCACTAAGGTGTTTCAACTTGTTAATATGTGTCCACCAGACCTTCCACTCCCTGAGGCTGTTGTACACCTGAGTCGAGCTGACCTCTTGGCCACAAAACTTCAACATCAGCTTGGCAACGGTGTTTACGTGCACCTCATTAAATCCTTTGCTAGTCCTCACTCCAGAGGCGATGGTGTCGTCCATCTTGTTAAACACGGAAGTGGACAAGAACGGAGAAAACAGGCTAACAGTCCCGGTTGGTAAGGGCTTTTTGTCCCGGTTTACAAACCGGAACTGCGGAATCAGGACTAAATGCCACCCCTTTAGTCGCGGTTGTGTCTGCAACCGGGACAAATAGCATCCACGTGGGCTCGCAGGCGAGCTGCTCAGGCGATGACCTTTTGTCCCGGTTTGTAAGACAAACCGTGACTAAAAAGTTTAAGGGGTTTTGGGTTTTAGGTTTTTTTATTTTGTTTTCCGTTTTCCGTTTTCTGTTTTATTTATGATTTAAACTATTATTCGTACGCTACAATTACACACATCGATGCATATATTATATGACGAGTCTAAATTAAGCATACATGCATATATAATATAACGAGTCAGTCGTACGAGCATATATATACATCGATCATATATACACGAGTGTCTTCCGAACACGAGAATTACATGAATATCACTAAGGATGGTATTCTCCTATTGGGGCTATGACCTCGTCAAGCAAAAATCCAGCAATTTCCTCTCGAATTTCTCTTATGCGTTGCTTTGGTGGGAGTTGCGACCGCGAAGCCACATTCTGTATCAAATAGAAGGTCGATATGAATATATAAATTGTCATTAACAAAAGTTAAACTCTGAATATATATATTAATGTTTAACATACATGTTGAGAAGTCTGCGCACTGACACACGTGCGCACGTACTCGCAAACGAAGTATCCACATAGATTAGTCGCCGGTGGCTGTTTCTCGCACTTTACGAAAATAGAGTTGAATCAAATAATAATGAAATAGGACAATCCGATATTAAAACTAGAATTAAAATGAGTACTATACTTACGGGGATTTGTTTAAAGATCAACTCCGATTTAAATTGACCATTGGCAGATCTTGTGAACCGCTTCCATACCCTACAAATAAAATGAATAAAGAAGATATTAATAACTAGAACACAGGAAAATAAAGAGGCCGATATAATGTAATAACGATTGAAATTACTTTTGCAGCATATCAGTAATGCTTGCGTAATACTCCAAGGTATGCGCTATTGAGTCCTCGATCTCAACTATCCCACGGTCAATTTGAATATTCAAGAGAATCCAGTGGTAGCTGCACACGTTCATCAACATTTAGTCAGAGCGAAAGTTAATGTGTACAGTAAGAACACTCTCACCTGAAGTTGTAAGGAAACAAAATCACATCTTTATAATTTTGTTGCTCCAATGCATTGAACAAGTTGTTCTCCGTTTCCTCCGGAAAACTCTGTAGGTTATGTACATGAACTCGATCTGGGTCAACGAACCCAACTTGATAATTAGGCATCCTCTTACATTCGAGAATCTTCTTTCTGCATAATAGCATATAAACGAATGTATGTAGTGAGGACAATTATAAGCAAAATGATGAGCTTAATTAGCTAGAGACTTAATTAATAACAGAAATAAATTAATCACTTACAGACAATAACATCTCATGATACATTTGTCGAGTGCTTCCATATTGAATAACTGCCACAATTTATCAAAATCAATATGGATTGTCTGTTCTCCGATGAAGTAATGCTCTTCTTTATATGTAAGAGCCATCATTGTCTGGCCGTCTTTTGTGGCCTCCATGTACCACTTATGTAATTCTCGCATTCATGGAGGTAGCAGTGCCAACTCCGCCTCTGTGACTAGTTCCTTCCCCATGACAAATTGCCTTGCCAGGGGAGCCATGGGGGCTTCAACTCGGCCTAGCATTTCATCTATCGTCAGATCAGGAATTTCTTCAATAATATTGGCTTCTTCTAATACAAATGGGGATGCCACCTTGAACGGAACGATCGATTTTTTTTCTTCTGTTGTCCAAGCTGGGCAACGTCGGCTCTCTGCTGCCTCTTATTCTACGTGGGACGGCCCTTGGGGACCCGTGGAAGCGGTGACACTTTCTCCTTAGTAGGTGGAGTCGGGCACTTCCGCTTTACTCCAATGTACTGAGTGAGCGGCGCCGAAGATCGAGTCCGCTGATGCAGCGTGGAAGATGAGGGAGCCTTAATTAGGCGCAGATGAGGGAGCCTTAGGCGCAG
This sequence comes from Poa annua, assembly GCA_026929855.1. Taxonomy (NCBI): domain Eukaryota; kingdom Viridiplantae; phylum Streptophyta; class Magnoliopsida; order Poales; family Poaceae; genus Poa; species Poa annua. The sequence continues at coordinate 47,335,683 of CM049434.1, forward strand.
ATCGAGGCGGCGATGGTTGAGTTGGAGGTGAGGGAGCTTTAGGTGCATATCGAGACGGCGATGGTTGAGGTGGAGGTGAGGGAGCCTTAGGCGGCGATGGTCGAGGTGAAGGTGAGGGAGGCTTAGGCGGCGATGATCGAGGTGAAGGTGAGGGAGACTTAGGCGGCGATGATCGAGGTGAAGGTGATGCGATGAGCGGGGTGTCTCAACATCTCGTCTTTCTTACGGTCTTCCTTGTGCCATCGCATCAACTTGGCATGCTCTTTGTTTCTGAACAAACGTTTCAACCGTGCTATTACAGGAGCATACCACATCACCTTGCAGGAATCCTGTTCCAGGTGCCCTTGCCCTCAACACCTTCAGGGTCATCTCGTCTGATCTTGTACCGCAATGCAGTGCATACTGGGCATGCAACCAAATTCTCATACTCACCGCGGTAGAGGACGCAGTCATTTGAGCATGCGTGTATCTTCTCCACTTCTAATCCTAGAGGGCAGACAATCTTCTTTGCTTCGTACGTACTAACGGGCAATTCGTTATCCTCTGAAAGTTTCTTTTTCATAATTTTTAGCAACTTTTCAAATCCCTTATCGGTCACGCCGTTCTCTGCCTTCCATCTCAGCAATTCTAGCGTGGTATCCAGCTTTTTCTGGTCATTTTTGCAAGTTGGGTACAACAATTTTTTGTGATCCTCTAACATCTGCCCGAACTTCAGCCTCTCCTTTTCACTTTCGCAGTCTCGCTTCGCATCAGCAATGACCTGACCAAGATCATCAACAGGCTCATCTGGTGCTTCAACTTCTTCTTCTTCTTGTTCTTCATTTTCGACATTTTCTGTCTCACACTGTTCAGAGAACATAGGATAGTCGTCATTATTATCTTCTTCTTCGTCGTCTTCCATCATGACCCCTATTTCTCCATGCTTGGTCCAACATTTATAGCCGGGCATGAAACCGGACGTATAGAGGTGGATGTGAATATCCCGTGAGTCGGGGAAATCCCTCTCGTTCCGACACACACAGCATGGACAACACATAAAACCATTATGCGCGTTTGCCTCAGCAACCTCGAAAAATTCCCGCACGCCTTGCATGAACTCATTCGATCGCCGGTCACTGTACATCCATTGTCGTCTCATCTACACACAATTATATATATAGAGAGTAAGTGATCAAATTAATTAGAGTTCATCACAATATACAAGCGCAATCACAATGCTAACAATAATTCTGAGTCCCAACACAGTACGACAACACTATTTTGCACACTTTAAAAAACCGTACATGGCGATTATAATCGCGACTAGGAGAACAATGACACCGAATGAGTAATATAGGAATATTTCATTTCGGAGAGCTGCCTTTTTCATCTTATTAATCTTCAACCTCGTTCTTTCTCTATTTTCACGAGTCTGTATCATGTGTTCATCGATGATATCCGCCAAATCCAACTCTATTTCTCCCTTCTTTTCCACAACCATGTCTCTTTTTTCGTTTAGAGTTTTTAAATCTTGCTTCATCTTGTGGATTATATCATGAGCTAGCCTTAGCTTCTCTTCGGTCCTACTCAAATTTTCATCGGTCTTTCTCTTCTCCTCCATTGTAAAATTTAATTCTTCCAGAGAATGACTTTTCCTTGTAGACAATGTTGAAACTGAACACATCCATGACGAATGCCGCACTCACATATTGATTCCTAATATTTATAATTGAAAAATTAAATTAGGAAATTCTCACCCTAAATTAAAAATTATTTTATATTAGAGTGACGACATGACATCTAGATGTGCTAATAATACCTCATCCGAAAAGAAGGAGTTGTTCACGACGCCGTAGGGGACCTCACTGTTGTCGACCATCGTATACGGCTGCGTGGCTCGGATATGCGACATATTATTATATACATAAATAACTAAGTTGAGCTAAAGTTGAGCTATTGTTGAGCTATTGTTGAGCTAAGTTGACCACATCTTCACACATATGCAAACTAGGTAGCTAAAATTTGAGATCACACTTCCCACAAAATTACTCCTAAAGCTAAATCCACCAATCTCTATACTTCTAAAGCATGAAATGAGTAAAAAATAGCAATAAAAGATAATAAGATACAATGGCTAACCTTCTAGAAGTCAGGAAGCTTCAAATCTTCACAAATCGACGGCAACGCTGATGAACTCGAGCTCCATGCGAAGAACACGAAGAACAGCTCTCCAGCTAGCTTCTCCACGCTCTGATCCAGAAAATGCAACGGCTGGCTCGGGCGAGCGGGGACGAAGCATATATAAAATGGGACTTTTAGTCCCGGTTTGTTACACGAACCGCGACTAAAACGTTTAGTCGCGGTTCGTATATCAAACCGGGACTAAATGTTTGGCTGGAACCGGGACTAAAGGGTTTTGACCTCGTGATGCCATACTAACTGTTGGAACCGGGACTAAAGGTAGCATTAGTCCGGGTTCCAGGCAGGACCGAGACTGAAGGGTGTCAGGGCTCAAAACCGAATCCCCATTTTCTACTACTGTGATAACAACATCACAACAACATGAAGATGTACGCAAGCATCAACACAATCTATCTCAACTTGACTAAGCATGAACATCTACCACAACATCATCACGAACACAACAGAGCAGCCTAACATGCAAACTTAAGTCAAGTAGTAACTAAGCTTCACTGCCTAACACGCTAAATCTACTCAAATCTACTTACTCACACTAATGGCCATCTTGACCAAATTATCTACTTATTGCTCACGGATCTAGCTACAAGACCTAGCAGGGATTGAAAAACCTTATTGAAATCCTAGGTCTTAGGCGGAAAACGATACCTCCGTTAGGAGGCCGGGTACGTGTTTATATAAGCACAGGAAAAGCCCCTGGCGGTGGCGTACAAGGTTCGGTATGATACGGTGGAGTACTACTCCATACGTATCAACCGTTAGGATATTACATGTCGTTGAGATATTACAGGTTTAACACCCTCCCTTAATCTAAACTTGTACAAAGGTTTAGATTACGCTTAAACTCATCTAACTTCTTAACAGGAAGGGGTTTTGTAAAGCCATCAGCAACTTGATCCTTGCTAGAAATAAACTTAACCTCTAACAACTTATTTGCTACTCTTTCTCTTACAAAATGAAAATCTATTTCTATGTTCTTAGTTCTAGCATGAAAAATGGGATTTGCTGACAAATAGGTAGCAGCTAAGTTGTCACCCCAAAGACATGGTTTTTCCTTCAACTTAACACCAAGTTCTTTGAGAAGAGCTTCAACCCATATTAATTCTGCAGTGGCATTTGCTAGAGACTTATACTCAGCTTCAGTACTAGAACGTGATACTGTTGCTTGCTTGCGAGCACTCCAGGAAATTAAATTCGGTCCAAGGAAAATAGCAAAGCCTCCTGTGGACCTTCTGTCATCAAGACAACCAGCCCAATCTGCATCTGAAAAAGCACTTAACAATGTAGTAGAAGACTGAATAAAAGTTATACCAATATTTAGTGTATCACCGACATATCTCAGAATTCTTTTAACTGCCGTCCAATGAGCTGTTGTTGGAGCATGAAGATATTGGCAAACTTTATTCACTGAAAATGACAAATCTGGGCGAGTGAGAGTCAAATATTGTAGAGCACCCACTATGGTCCTATACCGTGTACTGTCTTTGGGACCAAGAGGTGTTCCTTCATGTAAAGACAAGGTTTCGGTGGAAGACAAAGGTGTAGGAGCAGGTTTACAATCTTTCATACCAACTCGAGCAAGCACATCTCTATCATATTTCTCTTGTGTCAAGAGCAACCCATCCTTAATTTTCTGAACCTCAATACCCAAGAAATAATGTAACACTCCAAGATCCTTGATAGCAAAGTGTGCATTAAGATCTCTCAAAAGTGCAGGAATGGGTTCATCAGAGGAACTTGTAACTATAATGTCATCAACATAAATCAAGACAAACATGATGATACCTGACTTTTGATACAGAAATAAGGAGGTGTCAGCCTTGGATGGAGTGAAACCGAGGTCATATAGCTTGGAGCTCAGTCTAGAATACCAGGCTCGTGGAGCTTGTTTTAAACCATAAAGAGCTTTATCAAGTCTGCAAATATGGTGGGGGGCATCAGGATTTTCAAAACCAGGAGGTTGTCTCATATATACCTCTTCTTCCAGAACACCATGTAAAAACGCGTTCTTGACATCTAGCTGCCGTAGACTCCATCCTCGAGAGACTGCAACTGCTAAGACAAGTCTAATGGTTGCAGCTCAAGATGGGATCGGGGCGGGTCGACCCGCTGGGTCAGTGGCCCGGCCCAAAATTTCGAGGCCATTGGGTCGTACGGGTCGGCCTTGAAAACTTTTTGGGCCAATAGAGCCGGCCTCGACCGACCCTTTGGGTCGACGGGGTCGACCCACGATTTCAGTAGAGCGACATCTCTGTGACTCCCGTCCCCGTCCTGCCGCCCTCGCCATGCCCTAGTCGACTCCCCCGCCACCGCCCATCTCTGCCGCCGGCGGCGCCGCCCCTTGCTCGTCGCCGCCGAGATCGCCGTCTTCGAGCTCGTGTCTGTCCAGATCGTCGTCGTCCCGGTCTGCGCCCAGCTCGTCATCGTCTCGGTCGCCGCCCAACTCGTCGTCGTCCCGGTCGCCGGCCTTCTCCTCCACCCTTGTGCCCCCGAGCTTCAAGGTACGTCCAGATCGCTCGTGCCTGTACAGATCGCTGGGTGTACTATTTTACAGATATTCGCTTATCTCCTGCTGTGTTGAATTGTCCTGTGATGGATGGGTGGATGCTTGATTCCCTGTTGAAGCATCTTGTTCTTGCTGTAGGAGACGTCTTTTGGCCATCTTTTATAGCTTTTCTTTTCCTGATCACACGAGCTTTTCACACCAGCTCGTTGCTGAGTTCTAGTGAATGTGTTAAATTTTGGATTTGGGAGCAGGGAAACCTAGATCTAGCTTATTCATCATATTATTGTAGGCATCTTCTTGTGCATGTGTTCCTGTCGAATTTAAACCTTGACACCATGTGTAACTTTAGAGCAGGGCAGTACTAGTACAACCACAGGTTGTTCTTTTGAGCAAGGTGTAGCAATATCTGACTTAGAGTTCTTCAGGTAGTACAGGATCAGTGTTCCAGATTAAACTACACTTGAGTACCTGATCGTATATCATAGAACTGCTGTCATGTTTTTTCTGTGGGTAGATACTTGTTGCATGCTAGTTGGGTTCTGAATGTAGTTTGCCTCCAAGCTGAAGAATCAACTATAGTATAGTACCGGTGACTGAGATCAAGCTGTGGTGGTGCCAGTAGCATCATTTTACTGCTTGAGCACTTGTTTGTGTATGGAATCATTTTCTCTTACATGTTATTAGCAGCAACCTTCCATATGTATCTTTCTTAATATGCTTGCACCTGCAACCTTCCCTATGACCAGAAACATGGAAGAGGACGAAGCAGACCAAAGTGGTAGCTCATTGTTAAACAGAACCATGTCAAGGGTTCCACCAGTGTTGTCTCCTTCTTTGATAAACCTTTGCAGAGCTTATCATGGTGAGTCTATGTGTTTTTTATTTCTTTTCTAGTAATGCAACTTATAACCTCCTATCGAATGCAACGCTAACTCTCTGGTCCTCTTTGCAGAACGTTCACGTGATATTCAAATGACTGATTTTGAAGAAGATCTTGCTGATGAAGATGATATTGACTATGAAGAAGAGGAGGAAGAAGAAGAAGAAGAAGAAGAAGAGGCCGTTGAAGAAGAAGAAGACTATGCTGATGAAGAGGACAGAGTGGAGGATGTTAACATGGGATCTTTCTCTAAACCGGGAAGGAAGTTTCTGTCCAAAGTGTGGAAATAATATGAGCCTCTACGTGTTGATAATGTAGTTGTAGGTGCTGAATGCAAGCATTGTGCAAGAAAGATTTGTGCTGAGCGTAAACATGGAACTAGTTCACTGCGCAAACACTTGAAGAGATGCAAGGAAAGAAAGAAAGCTCTTAGAGTTGCTGGTCAGCTGAGTGCTTCAATCATGAGCCCGGATGGTGTTGCAATAGGACGTTGGACCTTTAATCAGGTATTGGCACGCAGAGAGCTGATGAGGATGATAGTTTTGCATGAGTTGCCTTTCTCCTTGGTAGAATATGATGGCTTCAAGAGATTTGTCTCCAGCCTAAATCCAAATTTCAAGCTGGTTTGTAGAAAAACAATAAAGAATGACTGCCTGAAAGCATTCAAGGAAGAGAAATGCTGCCTCCAAGCGATGTTCAGAAACTTAAGTCCAAGATATCGTTGACTTCGGACATGTGGACGTCCAATCGGACAGTGGGGTATATTTGCATTACTGCCCACTTTATTGATGATGATTGGAAGCCGCAGAAGAGGATAGTGACGTTCACTGCCATGGAGACGCCGCACACAGGAGTTGCTATGTTCAACGTAATGGTGAACTTTATAAGGGAGTGGCACATAGAAGACAAAATCTTTGCGATGACACTTGACAATGCATCCAACAATTTCGCTATGATCAAGTTACTCAAGACTCATTTGTTGAACAAGAATATGGTGCTTGGTGGTGGCAAGTTGTTCCATCAACGGTGTGCTGCTCATGTCATAAACTTGGTATGTAAAGCTGGATTGAATTTTCTTGATCCAATGATTACCAAGATACATGACAGTGTCAAGTATATCCGTAGCTCACAGGCTCGAAAAGAGAAATTTGAAGAAATAGTTGAGCAAATTGGCATATCATGTGGCAAAAGTCCAAGTCTTGATACTCCAACTCGCTGGAACTCAACATATGTGATGATTGATACAACAAGAGAGTATCGTGGGGTGCTTGATTCCCTGGCCATTCAAGATAGCAATTATCCCTTCAAACCATCAGTTGAAGATTGGGAAATCGCTGATGTCATTTGCAAGTTGTTAAAGGTTTTTTATGATGCCACGAATGTGGTTTCGGGCACTAAATACCCCACAGCCAACTTGCATTTCCATGAAATGTGGAAAGTGAAACTCACCCTTGACCAGCAACATTATGAAGTAGGCACGGAGTTTGGTGATGTGGTCATGTACATGAAGAGAAAACTAAAGAAGTATTGGAAGTTGTCATGGGTCAATCTCAGCATTCCAGTGATTTTGGACCCGCAGTTCAAGCTGAAATATCTTGAGTTTCGTTTTGGCTCAGAATTTGGGGATGATGCTGAGGCAATGATCAATAAAATAAAAGATGTGTTCCAAGGGCTGTTCAATAAGTACCTCCAACAGAATGACAATGGTTCAGACCACAGTACCCAAGGAGTTGATGATGACATGGTTATAGCATACCAAGATCCTATGGCTGATTGGGATAAACATGTCACCCTGAGCGCTCGATCAACAAATTCAGATTCTACTGAACTAGATTCATACTTGTCAAAGGTACCCATCCGTCGAAGTGATCAGTTCAACATCCTAGCATGGTGGCAGATGAATGCAGCTGAATACCCAACACTTGGTCGTATGGCTAGAGATATCTTGGCGGCACCTGCCTCTTCAGTGGCATCGGAGTCGGCCTTTAGTACCGGGAAGCGAGTCTTATCTGATTTTCGGAGTCGAATGACACCAAAGACAGTAGAAGCACTCGTGTGCCTACAAGATTGGATAAGAGCGACATCTAATACTGAGTGCAGCATTGCTTCGGTTCATGACATAATTCTGGAAGCGGAAGGTATGTCACATATGTCTGCTTCATATTTATTTAGGTTGCTATTTGTTCATCTCATATAGCGTATGTTCTCTGTTCCTTATACATGACTGCATCAGTTAAATGTTTGCCGATTTTGTTTGTCCCATTGTATGCAATATAATTTGTTGGAAACATAACCATATTTTTCTATTGTTGTGTAAAATAATGCAGATCATGAGGACGGTGAAACAAGTGAGATTAATGGACACTAATCTTGGACTTGTGATGATGAAGAAATAGTAATGTGGTTTGTTTGTTTGAAAACCCACGAATTCCTGAACGAAGCAGGTGCTCCATGCATGCACTTTCTGGTTGTTCCAGATGATGTAGCTAGCCTCTGAGTCGTACTTTCACCTGTTCCTATGGATAATGGGCTGCCAGAGTGATCTTTTTGTAGACCAGATTTTTATGCTGTATGACAACTAGGCTCTGCTGTAACACTTTTTTTGCTGCGGGATTATAAGCTTCGTGTACCAGTTTTCGTTTTTTAAACATGCACGAGAGTTATTTTAAGTGGTTCCTGTCAACCAGTAATTTCTAAGGATCAACACGTCATGTATTTCTGAATTTTGTTTGCAATTTTTGGGTCGACCCAAAATGCCCAATGGGTCAGTGAGGCCACAGCCGTTCTAGAATGGGCCGACCCGTGGCCTCCCAAATTGGCCTTGAGGCCATGGGGGCCAGGTCCAAGGCCAGGTCCGGGCCGGCCCATTCCCATCTCGAGTTGCAGCTTTAACAACAGGACTGAAGGTATCTTCATAGTCTATCCCATACCTTTGCTTGAACCCTTTTGCAACGAGTCGTGCTTTATATCGATCAATTGTGCCATCTGCATTCTTTTTGATACGGTACACCCACTTACAATCAATTAAATTTTTGCTTGTGCTTGGTGGAACAAGATGCCAAGTTTTATTTGTGAGCAAAGCATCATATTCCTCCTCCATTGCTTTGCGCCACTTAGGATCATCAAGAGCTTCATTAAGAGAGCGAGGTTCGCCTGTAGAGGCAAGCATACACCATCTAATAGTACCATCAGTATATTTTCGTGGCTGGCGAATACCTTGTTTAAGTCGTGTAAGAGCACCAGTCACAACCGGAGCTACAGGAGCAGCAGGCGTAGATGATCCAGAGGAATCAGGGGAATCTGCATCGGATCCGGTGTGAGCATGTGCAGCAGGAGACAGCGACGGGGTCCCGCGGTCTTCATCATTGCTTGCGTCAGGGCTGGCGGGGCTGGCGGGAGACAGCGTCCCGCTGTCAGCACCGGAGTGGACGTGGGCCGGCGTGGAGGATTCGCCGGTCACATCGCTGTCCACCAGTGGGCCGGCTGCATGCGAGAGAGGGGACCGCGCGGGGGTCGACTCTCCTCTGTCAGGCGAGCTGGCAGGCGAGGAGTGGGCAGCCGCGTGTGGTGCGTCGGACGCGCTGAGATCTGCATGGGAATCAGCACAGGTCGGAGCAGAAACATCTGAGCCAGAATCAGCATCGGGATCAGCTCCGTTTTCGTCATTTTCTGAACTTGGGGCAACATCATTTTGTGCACTGTTTTGAGGCGTTTCTTCAGCAAACGACTCTGAATTTTCTTCTGTATCTTCTTCAGCAGATTCTCCTTGGTCCTGGTCATGATTAGTAACAGGAACAACAGGTAAAGGCATATGGTCATCAACGTTTGCGTCCCCCTCATGAGATATCATGGATGCATGTGTAGGAAGTAAGAGTATTTCTTGGCGAAGAAGAGCACCAGCGTTTTTATGCATGGAGGCGAATGGGAACACATTTTCATCAAAAACAACATCCCGTGAGATGTAGATGCGTCCGGTAGATGGCTCAAGACACTTGACTCCTTTGTGACGAGGACTATAACCCAAGAACACACAACGTTTGGAACGAAAAGCGAGCTTGCGTGTGTTGTAAGGACGAAGATTGGGCCAACATGCACATCCAAAAATACGAAGGGAATCATAGTTCGGTTTTGTTTTGAGGAGGCGTTCGACAGGAGACTCAAAATTGATGACTTTGCTAGGGAGCAAATTTATGAGAAAAGTGGCAGTGAGAAAAGCTTCATCCCAAAATTTGAGAGGCATGGAGGCATGTGCAAGCAAAGCAAGCCCAACCTGAACAATATGGCGATGTTTTCGTTCAGCAGAACCATTTTGTTGATGTGCATGGGGGCAAGAAACATGATGTGTGATGCCAACTTTTTGAAAGAAACTGTTGAGTTTTTCATATTCACCACCCCAATCAGTTTGCATGGTTATGATTTTGCAACCAAACTTACGTTCAACAAGTTGTTGGAAATTGAGAAAAACTTGATAAACATCAGAACGTTTCTTAAGCAAATAAATCCATGTAAATTTACTAAAATCATCAATGAAGCTTACATAATAAGTGTGCTTGCCAACAGAGGCTGGGGCAGGACCCCATACATCAGAGAACACTTGTTCCAAAGAAACAGTGGATACACTAGTAGAGACAGGATATGGTAATTGCTGGCTCTTAGCTAGTTGACAAGAATCACAAATGTAAGGATTTATTTCTGGAGAATAAGCTAAATCATTTTTTCTAAGAACTTGCTGAACGACAAATGATGAAGGATGCCCTAGACGACGATGCCACGTGGATGAAGACGGCTTTATTGAAAGAAAAGCATGCTTGTGTGAAGACCCTGAGGAGATAGGCACTAGGGGATAAAGACCACCATGACAAGGTCCTTTAAACAGGACGCTCCTTGTTGCCTGATCCTTGATCAAAAAGAAAGAGGCATGAAACTCAATAAACACATCATTGTCAAGGGCAAGTTTGTGAATGGAAATGAGCTTTTTTGAAGCACTAGGAACATGTAGAATATTATTAAGATGTAAGGATGCATGAGGGGTTTGCAAAGTTGTGTGACCAATATGACTTATGGGCATACCTTGACCATCGGCCGTGTGAACACGGTCACGTCCTTTGTACTTGTCGCTGGTGGAGAGTTTGTTGAGGGCGCCAGTGATATGGTCCGTAGCACCTGTGTCAGAATACCAATTGGTATCGACACCATATGATGCCATGTGCGCGGCCTTCTCTTCATGGTCGCTGTCGCTGTCGTTATCATCCTGGTAGCGCCACCAGCACTCCGTAGCAGGGTGCCCGTGGATCTTGCAGATCTGACAAGTCACGTCCACGAACGGAGTAGCACGGCGGTCACGGCGGCCATCATTGCGACGGCGATCATCGTGTCGTCCTCCATCACGTCGGCCTCGGTCATCACGGCGACCTCCATCACGACGACCACCATCGTCGCGACGGCCGCGTTGTCCATCATCTCGGGCGCGTCCTCCATCGCCGCGGTCGCCACGGTGACCACGGTCACCACGGTCATCACGGCGTCCACGTTCGTTACCGCGATCACGGTCATCACGGCGTCCACGTTCGTCACCGCGATCATCACGACGGCCGCGGTCATAACCGCGGTCATCACGACGCCCGCGATCACCATCTTGATTGTCGTGGTCGCGCCGAGCAACGTTTGCAGAGGAGGTGAAGGAGCTTCCACCCTGGCCGGTCTCAGCCAGCATGAGCTGGCGGATGTCGTGAGCACAAATCTGCCCGAAGAGATCATCAAGCGTGGTGCCAGGGTTGGCGTTTGCAGAGGCGACGATGGAGTCGTAGGAGCCGTCGAGCCCGTTCAGCAGGTACCCGACAAGTTCATCTTCTTCAACAGGCTTGCCGGCAGCTGCCAGCTCGGACGCGAAGCCCTTCATCTGAGCGAAGTAGGCTGCGGCCGTCAGGTCGTTCTTCTTGGTGTTGTTGAGGGAGCCGCGGAGACTGTTGATCCTGGAACGAGAGTGGGACGAAAACATGTTTGTTATGACACTCCATACCTCGACGGTTGTCTCGAGTCCAACCACATGAGCAAGGATCTCAGGTGAGAAGGAGTTCAGCAGGAACGACAGTGCGGCGGAGTCCCGAGTGACCCAGGCTGCATGCGCGGGGTTGGGGACGGTCATCTTTTTTCCTTTGTCATCTTCAACCTCGACGAACTCGGCTGGAGCAGCATTCCTTCCATCAAGCAGGCCAACAGCACCTGCACTGCGCAGAGCTGGAGAAACGAGGGTCTTCCAGAAAAGGAAGTTCCCTCGAGTCAGCTTCTGCGACGGAGGAGAGCCCAGCATGGAGGTTGTCGTTGGCGTGGATCCCATTGCAGAACGGGAAGATCTTCAGGTCGTGGCTTGTTGTAGATTGTAGTTTTGGCTTTGGTTGTGGTTTTTGGCGTGGTTTGTGGTTGTAGATCGTAGCGTAGGTCGTGGCTTTGGTTTTTGGTTTGTAGATCGAAAAACGGCGGCTAGGTCATGGAAGAAGAGAGGAGCTCTGATACCATATTGAAATCCTAGGTCTTAGGCGGAAAACGATACCTCCGTTAGGAGGCCGGGTACGTGTTTATATAAGTACAGGAAAAGCCCCTGGCGGTGGCGTACAAGGTTCGGTATGATACGGTGGAGTACTACTCCATACGTATCAACCGTTAGGATATTACATGTCGTTGAGATATTACAGGTTTAACAAACCTTACATGCATGATAGCACCTGTTGCGGACATTCGCAGGTCAAAGAAGGGCATGAAGAAGCTGCCGCCGCTCGCTGGAGGAGAAGCTGCCGCCGCTTACCTGCTCATGTGGGAGATTTTTCTATGTTGCGGGAAGAGAAATCTCAGAAGGGGAAATGGTGGTGGAAGTTTTGTCGGTGAGCGGAGGGGATATAGAGCGGCGAAAACAAAGTGCGATGAGTAAAATTTCGCCCGCCGCAATTATACGTGGCCTCGCGTCATATTCAGGCTCGCATGAGTTTGAACGAGGGTGGCACCGACGTTCTTCAATTGACACACGAGAATGGTATCTCTGACAAACGTCTAAATCAACCGTTCACAACGGACTCACGGATGATTTAAGCTTCGTGCAGACCAACAACAATGCGCGGAGTAGTCCGGACAACAGAAACGCTCTATTTTGCATCCCACGCCCGTAGATCCCCATCGATCATAATCCTGAGAAGCGTGTGTGTCTCCCCAACACCCACCACGCAGCTGACCATACATGAGCCATATATCACAATGATAACTTGGACACAGTTGACATTACGCTACATAGTACTTGTATATACTCCACGCTAGCGGCCGATTGGATCTTCTGCTGACGAATCATTCAGCGTACGTACGTACGTGCTGGCTTGAGATGCGGGATACCGCGTGACAGCACGCAGACTGCATGCATGAGTGTGCATTGCATGGCTGTGGGTAGGGTAGCTTCCTCGTTGTTGGGTCACCGTCGCGTGGTCGGCCGGTATTTGCAAACCGGTGCCAGGTCGCCCCTGTTGGGGCTGGCACACCCGTTTAGCTTGAATGCACACGTAATTATGTGATGATGTGTCATTGTTTTGGTTTTAATCATTTTGCAACTTGCTAGGAACGAGACCGTCGATTGTGTCTTGCATTTTGTAAGTATCGTCTATCTTGACATTGACAATTATATACTCCCACTGTCTCTAAAATAAGTGTCTTTAATTTATCCAAATATGGATGTATCATATCTAGATACATTCATATTTAGTCAAATCTACTAGTACACTTATTTTAAAACGGATGGAGTATTCAATAACGTCATACATCATTTCTATCAAAGAGATGAAATCACTAGTTACAGGCTTTTTACATGAGGACACGTGGTGCAGTTTTAGCACCAGCATTAGTGACAAACTGGTAAAGTGTACTGCCAAATGCCCCTTGATTTCAGATCGAACAGAGAGGAGGGGGTGGCTTTATATACTAACATAGTAACATGCATGTCCCATGTTTGATTAGTCAAAAAGAAAACATTGTGTCACAGGTTGGATTTTGTGGCGACCTGGATAAAAACTGTGTGGGCAGAGTGTTCGTCGACCATGACTGGATCGCTTTCGAGTAACGCGAAGGTCGATCTGGTTGTTACACCGGGACGGCGGCCCGGAGCAGGTGGTGTGCGTTTGTAGCGTTTGGTGGTTGCGTCGTGTGGATGGCGGGTCGCCGCGCTTGTGCGGGTTTTTGCCGTTTGTATAGTATGTATGGTTTTTGGGCCCGGTTTCCCTTATAAATTGAGCCACCTCTTCTATCTAATCGAGTGGTGGATATCGACCATCTTAAACTCATGAAAAAAAACTGTAGGTGTTTGGTTCGCCGCATCCCGCTGCCTGCGTCCTAACAAATTTGTTGGGCCCAAACAATAAGGGCGTAATTGGTTAACTGAGACAGTTTCTAAGCTCCGCGTGGCATGCCTGGTCATGTTCTGGTCTCTGCCTTAACTAAAATAGGCTCTACGTCAATGTTGGCCACGCCGTTTAGTTGCAGACATCTCATGACAAAATACGCAAGACCTTCATCACATCGTGACCATTAGACAACAAAGCAGTAGCACTCTAGTAATGTTTGTGCAAATATATAGGCTCTAAGTCTGGTCATCCTTCTTGCAGATGTCATCCCAGCACACCTCCCCATTTTAGTTCTGATGTCTGCAAGTCAGTTCATAACCTGGATCAGTAAGGCCCAGATCAAAGAGATTGCAAATAAGAACATACATACATAGTTGACTATGAGTTTATTCAGGAACTCATCATCCTTTACGTACAACTAAGAATGAGAAGGCAGAGTGTTATTTGTGATTATTATGTATGCTATGAACCAAGTCAAACAAATAAACATGTTATGCAGTCTAATCATGAGGTGTGAAATCAACTTGTCAATTTGGATGGAAGATCTGTCCTCATATTCATCATAATATTTGCGACTAGCTCGCCTCCTCATATTAAGCATCCCTCACCAGTAGTACCATAGCTGGTACTTGTGCTTTTGTTTGGACTATTTGGAATTGCAGGAATGATGTGGTGTTTAACAAGAATAGAGGTTCCCATTTTTTGCAGGTTGTACATCGGGCGGTATACTGGATCAATTTGTGGTCATACCTACTGCCACAGGACCAGCGAGTACCTATGGAAGCTGGTTCTACCCGGTTGATGGCAGTTGTTCGAGCTATTTTCAACCAATATGGATGTCAGCATGCTAAGAGACTCCAAGATGTGTAACTTGCTAGATAGCGTTTTGTTTCGTTGGCTAGTTCATGTTGCTAATTTAGCAGATCCTTGATTGTAATAAGTGGTGACAAATACTTTATGACCTTTTAAATTAATATAAAAAGGCTGTGTGCATCATCACGATGCAGAGGCCGGAGCTTTTCCATTAAAAAAAACCCAGTAGTACCATAGCTAGCCTCAAAATTTCGATACCCCAAATATTCCTACTTGCATCCTATTAGGATCAACAACCACATTTGTATATGCTTTCTCACCATCATTATCATCACCATCACCATCATTATCTACTACAACACAATCATCCTATGGCCACATTTCTATGTCTTTCTGTTTCTATACATCATATTCAAGACGAAGCTTTTCCAGACATGCTTGGTTCAATTGTTTGCATTTATGCATATGATGAACTGAAATCATTGACGTCATGCTATATTCTTAGTCTCTTTGCTAACAGTATGTACCGATATCAACACAGTCCTACTAACCAGATGTTGCCTCCATATCAAGGTCAATGCCTTATTAGAATTTACGTAGAAATTATCCAAATTCCTTTCATAGTACATATATAGGTACAATTATTTCGTCTGGTGATTTACATGAACAGATCTTTTAGAGTTAGTTCTACTGTTAGCCATGATTTTAGTTTAGTAGAAATCTAGATGCAGACGTCCTATGGTTAGGAATTGCACATTCATGTATCCAGAGTTGCAAATATTTGCTCCTTGCGTGCATTGCCTCTACGCCACCCCGTCCCAGGATTTCCAACCGCGTTGCATTCATCTAGACACCTAGATCCGCATCAGATCCTCTGTTTAATTTTGTGGGCGACAAATAGGGGCTCATGTGTGTCGCATAGAGGACGGCAACAACTAGATGTCGAAAGGGCAGGGACCACATGAGAGGGCATGCGAGTGGCGAGCCGCCAAGGTGGAGAACAACAAGTTTAGGGGTAGCTTCGAGGTGCATAGTGGCGGGTAACGAAACGGTGACATCAACGATAAGAGCAGAGAAGTTGAGCGATAAAATGTAGGAAATTTCACACATAAAGAAGATTTGAATCGTAAAAAACTGGTAGACACATCGTCTACTGCTGACCTAATGGGAGCCAAGTATAAGGATGACGGTTGGAATACGTATAAGAAACGGGTCAAACAGACGAAGAGCTGGCGAACCAGACGGTAATGTCAAGTGCGTCCAGTCCCACAGAATAAAGACGTATCACGAGCGGTAATGTCATTTTTGCAGCAAGAGAAAAGTAGTGGCGAATTCTAAATTACGAATTACGTCTGTGGAGCAGTGACACGGTTAATTTGCCCCTCATTATTGTAATAAGACACTCCGTTATAACAAGAAATAAAACCATACATTCTTTAACACAGACGACTAACCAGATAAATTATAGTGGGGATGAACTAATTTTCGCTAATTAAACAAGCTAGTACTGCCCAGTGGACAATCTAACGGCGGTCATTCGTCGGCCTAGAGCCAAGATGCGTGCGCCAGCACTAAGCCATAATTTGGCGAAGGCAAAGAACACTGAGCTAATAACTGTATCGGTGCGCATGCATCCACTGGGCACAGCGAGTTCGTTCGTCTCATTACTGTCCCGTGCCACCCTTCTTGTCGTCGCCGGCGGCGGGGAGGACGTCCACGAGGCACGGCTGCTTGCAGTTGATGCAGGTGGGATATTCCTCCTTGGGCACCATGCAGTACATGAGGCACCGCTCGCATGCTCCGATCACCAACGAAGACTCGGTGCCGCCACCACCAGTGCTGTCATCTGAGTCCGACGACATGCACGACCTCGGCGAGGACGAGTAGTTGCTGCTGTCGTCGACGTCTTCATCGCCGTCCACTTCTATCCGCTCGGCTGCAGCCGCTGGCGGCAAAGGCGACAGGTTCAGGTTGAGCTCCAGCTTCCTGCTCCAGCCACCGTCGCCGTTGCCGTTGTTTCTGCTCATGGCTCACCACCGCGATCACACTGCCGAAACAGCCAAGTATGCAGGATCAACAGATGGCAACATATCAAAAAAGGAACCCGCAAAAAAAAATGTTATACGCAGAGACTAATTTGCAAGAGGAAGAACAAAAACTAGAAGAGATGTTAACTGATTACCGAAATGCTGAGAAGATGAGAGGAGGCAGGAGTGTGCTGAGGCTCTGGCCGGCTTCGATTGCCATTATATAACGAGTGGAGAAGGAGAGGTCAATGTTTTTCATTTACTCACAGCATTGATGCAAAATCTTACTCCCACACAAATTTAGAGTCAGTCAGCTTGTCAATGCTCTCTGTCTCTCTCCATGTCACTCGTAGTCAATGCTCTCTCTGTTCCTCTATTGCTATCACATCTCTTCATTTCTACTTTCATTCCATTTATCTCTCTCTCTGCGATCTTGCAGTGTACATATGGTTCTTGGCTGGAAGTTCATCAATTAATTAAGTGGTCTTTAAGAGCTTTAGATGTGCTTTAAACATCATGGGTTTGTAAGCAGGACTATACAAGATTTCTGTCAAGAATCTCACGTCAGATGGTACTCACTTTCAACGACATTAAAACGAATTTCGGAAATTCAAGTTATTTCAGAATAAAAGATTTCAGCCTTTTCAATAGTAGACATGAATTCAAATAGTTCTTAACGCTTTGGTTTACTGTCAGCCAGTTTCAAGTGAAAATTTGGTGGGTGCATTGTTCACGTGCTCGCTAGCGTGACAACGACAATGGTGATGAGCTATGGTTTGGTTGGGAGTTTGGGACAAGACCTTATTAGTCTGCTACTTTGTTTTGGCATGTTCGACTCGTCTTCCTGTCGGGCTCCTCTGCTACGAAGTCGGAGCTACTGACCTACATGTCGAGCGGCTACGATCACATGCATGGGTCGGTCCAGTCATGAAGGTCTTCGCTGGCGCGGGTCTTGTCCTTCCTCTTCGGAGCTCGTCTTCAAAGCCCAACCTTATAGTCTTCTGCACGAATGGTTATCTGATTGGCATGAGGCTGCGTGACCTTTTTTGAGACCGCTGCGATGAGGTCTTTTTAGGTGGTCGTTTCTGCAGTGGAGTCGGAGTCGTTGTCTCGATAGAGTGATGATGATGAAGTTGGTTGACAACCTCGACGACGACACTCGTCTTCAGCGGTTTGCGTGTGGTAGCCAAGGTGGCCCTGTGTGCCCTTACGACGGTCGTATTTTATGATGGTCGGCGAGTGTGTGTCTCGGCGGTTTCTCGTTGATTAGTGGCCAACTCTCTTCTTGCTAATCAATGAAAACGGAAAGTCTTTTGCCCCGTTTAAAATTTCTGTCCTAATTTGGCCAAAGTGGAAAAGTAGATGACTGAAATTCGCAGGACTTCGGTGATTTCAGTCGTGGACGGATATTTCTGAAAGCAGAATTCAAAAGCACGGTACTATAGAATATATTCACCCCAATTGCCTAATCTCACAGACGACACCATATGTGAGCAATAAGGCAGAGTCAGCAATACATGATGTTGAAATAATCATGAATACAGGATCTTGGTTCCTCATAAACTGGAAATTGGATGGTTTGTAGTCCAGGTAGCCCCTGCCTTTATCGGACGCTTTATGTTGTTCATTTGTTTGGGACAGTTGGATGCGTAGTGTAGTGTGAAAAGTATGATCGCTTATTCTTATTGGTGCAGTGCTTTGGTGGGCACTGTGGGCTGTCACTAAGCAGGAATGATGTCGTGTTGAACGAATAGGATTTTGCTATGTACTGCTGTGTACTCCTGAGTAGCTAGCCGTGGAAGATTTCATCACCTTGAATACCCTCTCTGAACAGTATTTATGGCCACCTAAGAAGAATAGCCAGCTCAATGGAGTATAGTAGAAAAGTAAATGTTCATCAATTGTTCTTCTAAAAATAAATGCAAAAAATATATTACTCCCTCCTTTTGTTCATACAAGGCCATATATCTTGAGTAGAGATTTGCTGCATCCGAGCTCCAGTGGTACTATTACTTTATGTCGAAAATATATATAAAGGTTTAAAAAAATCTGAAAAAAAACATGCATGTTCTTGATGATGTATATCCTATAGACGTGCAAAATGATAATACAAAATACTTTGTATTCCGACCTACATAAAAATAAAAAAGTTACATATCTGATTATAGTTAACAAAGCATAGTTTCAAATTTCCAATCTTGCCATTTTTGTGTAGACTATAGTATAAAGATTTGTTTTCATCCATATTTTACATCTTATAGTACACATCATTGAAAACATACATGATTTTCTTCAGATTTTTTTGAAACTTTAATTATAATTTTGATTTAAAAAAATAGAGGAACACCGGAGCTTGTAATCAAAAACCACTTTCCGATATATATCTTGGAGTATTTGAGTGTATCTTTGACCATCGATTCTTTCGAGTCACATTTCAAAGTAGTCTGTAAGGTACTATAGTACTTCTTTCTCCGTATAGCTTATATTTTGCTGATCAGATCGACGGTTAAAATTAGACTAAGGATATGAGGTGACCTTCAATTAAGAATATATATGAGGTGACCTAGTAGTATATAATGAAAAACGACGGGGTACTACGTTGGATCGGTTGACTGGCCTGGTCATATACGACGTTCTTGGCAATCTTCAATGCCCTGGCAGTCCATTAAGTTATCGGCCTCGTTTGATGTCTCCACAAGTGCAACCTTTACTCTTACACTTCAGAAAAATGAAGTGCGCGCAGTATGATCAATTGCCCAGTATGAAGCTCGTACCAGCTGAGAAGCATTTACTTAGAAATTAACCCATTAATTGCATATTCATTTCATCGGTGTACTTAATGACCAATACGAGTTGCCTTTTTCTGCTTAATCAAGAAAGAGTTTACTCTTGCCAGCCTGGTCTGACAATGAGTTTTACAATATTGTAGAATTGAATCAGAAGTTCAGAACATTTATGGTCTGACAATGGGTGTTACCTCAGTCGAGGACCCTGAACCTGGGTAACTCTCGATTGTCAGCCGTCGGATCTACTAACACTACGCAAGATATCGTTGGGGGTGAGGTCATGAATCTGTACGCCATATGCGTACAGCAGACCACGCACGAAGTTGTGCAGAGGAAGCGAAAAACCGCGGGGCAAAAACTCCGCGAAACATACACGCTCGCCAGCACGAGGCTCAGGGCGGTAGGATGCCAGCCTTTTCTCGGTCACGACGGACCTGGCCCAGTCACCGTGAACCTTCTTCAGAGTCGTGGCAGGCGCAGCCGAGGCGGTTGCCGTCTCCTTCCCTTTTTGCCCTTGCGTCGACAGTGGAGGAAGCGGCGGTGGCACCCTGCCTCTTCTTGGGCGCCATAGCAACGGAGGAGCGAATGCGAATGGGGAAAAGCAAGAGCTTGGAGATCGCAGCAATGGCAAGAGGACGCAAGGAGGAAGACGAGAGGAAGCAGAGTAGGCAAATGGCAGGGTAAAAAAAACGGCGGCGGCGAGATCTGTATTTACTGCAAGACGCAAAGCAATCTCAGTCGTTCGGTGCGGATCTACGAGAGACGTGGCACACGTGGAGAGTAACCGTCGCAGGCCACACCGCCCACTACGCACGTAAAAAGAGGAGGTTATGATTACGCAGCGAAAATTTCGCCACCTCCGGTCAAATCGGAACCGAAGCGGCGCCTTCGGCGGTCAAAGCAAGGCTCCCGCAACGACATGTCTTGTCAAAATTCTGCGCGCACGCCAAGAGCGTCATGCGTGACGTCACCCATCAGGCAAATCAAAGGGGGCGTAGCAAAAGGTGGTTGATTGGTCATTCAACTAAGATCACAGTCGCAAAAGTTTCCAAAATCTATCGACTAGAAGGAAGCACACATTTCATACGTCATACAGTGTACTCCCATCGGGAGCGGGTAAAATTTCTTCGACTAACATATACAGGAAAATGCGAATTTGAGATTGTCCTCCATTACAAGTAATAAAGCACAAATCTCGGGGGCTACTCCCATCGGGAGCGTTGTCGCGCACCCGATTGATTCAAAGACAAAATGCATCAGTCGATTGCCGACTCCACTCAGTCAAAATCCAAAGAGTAGCAAAGTCAAAAGAATTCCCGAATTGCGTCAATCGAATGATGTTTCGGATGCTGCATGCTAAAGATGCGAAGGTAAGAACCGCCGATCAGTCGAGCCGGGCTAGGGACCACTCCGGCAGTGCTAAGTCCTTAAAATCTTCGGTGTCAGCAGACGCGATGAAAAATCCTGGCGGACGCGCTGAGTAGCAAAACTGAGATTGCGGAGTGATTCAGTAAGACCTCCGCGGCCTGAGTCGAGTATGTCCAGTATGTTCCAGATTCGAGCCCGAGGACTCGAATTTGATTGAAGACTAGTAAGGTGTTGCCCAAATGAGCAGTTAACTGGTCTCGATTAGTCGAGTAAAATCAGGCCTACTAAGTCATAATCCTTTGTCAAATAACAAATCATAGTCAAAAAAGACAGTATGAAACATAAGACCTGATCATAAGCATTGGACGTGCACTATCGAGTGAGTCCATGCCTGATTCTCCGATTCAGGCAAGCACTCGGGGGCTAATGACGAGGATATACCAAACGGATACCCTACCATGTGGGTACCTAGTGCACGTGATGACTAAAGCCCAATTGTCTACAGACTGATGAAGCCCATCAGGGGAGGCCCACGACGAAGATTGCTTCCCAAGTTAGGCATTGGTCGGTTGTAGTTTCCTTATCTGTAAACCTAGTCGGTTACGTACCCGAGACCTGGCCCCCCATATAAGGGCCAGGACGGCGACCGATCAAGGACACACAACACCAGAACCACCAAACCCTGGCGAGATCACGCTCTCGCTTGACCCTTGTAACCACATCATATTCTCCAGCAATACAGACATGCAGGAAGTAGGGGTGTTACCTCAGTCGAGGGCCCTGAACCTGGGTAACTCCCGCTTGTCAGCCGTCGGATCTACTAACACTACGCGTTCTCTACCTCGTAACTCTAACCTAGCTCGGGTGCACCCCCAAAAAGCACTCGCACAAAACCATGAAACATGCAATGTGCAAGATACCGTTGGGGGTGAGGTCATGAATCTGTACGCCATAGGCGTACAGCAGACCACGCAAGAAGTCGTGCAGAGGAAGCGAAAAACCGCGGGGCAAAAACTCCGCGAAACATACATGCTCGCCGGCACGAGGCTCAGGGCGTACCTCTCGGTTGGCCGGCGCGCGAGCAGAAAGCTCGTCCGCCGGCGGCAGCAAGCCCTTCTGGCGGTAGGATGCCAGCTTTTTCTCGGTCACGACGGACCTGGCCCAGTCACCGTGAACCTTCTTCAGAGCCGCGGCAGGCGCAGCCGCGACGGTTGCCGTCTCCTTCCCCTTTTTGCCGGCGTCGACAGCGGAGGAAGCGGCGGTGGCACCCTGCCTCTTCTTGGGCGCCATAGAAACGGAGGAGCAAATGCGAATGGGGAAGAGCAAGAGCTTGGAGGTCGCAGCAATGGCAAGAGGACGCAAGGAGGAAGACGAGAGGAAGCAGAGTAGGCAAATGGCAGGGTAAAAAAACCGGCGGCGGCGAGATCTGTATGTACTACAAGACGCAAAGCAATCTCAGCCGTTCGGTGCGGATCTATGAGACACGTGGCACGCGTGGAGAGTAACCGTCACAGGCCACGCCGCCCACTACGCACGTAAAAAGAGGAGGTTATGATTACGAAGTGAAAATTTTGCCACGTCCGGTCAAATCGGAACCGAAGCGGCGTCTTCGGCGGTCAAAGCAAGGGTCCCGCAAGGACATGTCCTGTCAAAATTCTGTGCGCACGCCAAGAGCGTCATGGGCGACGTCACCCATCTCGCAAAGCAAAGGGGGCGCAACAAAAGGTGGTTGATTGGTCATTCGACTAAGATCACAGTCGCAAAAGTTTCCAAAATCTATCGACTTGAAGGAAGCACACATTTCATACGTCATACTGTGTACTCCCATCGGGAGCGGGTAAAATTTCTTCGACTAACATATACAGGAAAATGTGAATTTGAGATTGTCCTCCATTACAAGTAATAAAGCACAAATCTCGGGGGCTACTCTCATCGGGAGCGTTGTCGCGCACCCGATTGATTCAAAGACAAAAAGCAGCAGTCGATTGCCGACTCGACTCATTCAAAATCCAAAGAGTAGCAAAGTAAAAAGAATTCCCGGATTGCGTCAATCGAATGATTTTTCGGATGCTGCATACTAAAGATGCAAAGGTAAGACCCGCCGATCAGTCGAGCCGGGCTAGGGACCACTCCGGCAGTGCTAAGTCCTTAAAATCTTCCGTGTCAGTAGACGCGATGAAAAATCCTGGCGGACACGCTGGGTAGCAAAATTGAGACTGCAGAGTGATTCAGTAAGACCTCCACGGCCTGAGTCGAATATGTCCAGTATGTTCCAGATTCGAGCCCGAGGACTCGAATTTGATTGAAGACTAGTAAGGTGTTGCCCAAATGAGCAGTTAACTAGTCTCAATTAGTCGAGTAAAACCAGGCCTACTAAGTCATAATCCTTTGTCAAATCACAAATCATAGTCGAAAAAGGCAGTATGAAACATAAGACCTGATCATAAGCATTGGACGTGCACTATCGAGTGAGTCCATGCCTGATTCTCCGATTCAGCCAAGCACTCGGGGGCTAATGATGAGGATATACCAAACGGGTAACCTACCATGTGGGTACCTGGTGCACGTGATGACTAAAGCCCAATTGTCTACAGACCGATGAAGCCCATCAGGGGAGGCCCACGACGAAGATTGCTTCCCAAGTTAGGCATTGGTCGGTTATAGTTTCCTTATCTGTAAACCTAGTCGGTTACGTACCCGAAACCTGGCCCCCCATACAAGGACCAGGAGGGCGACCAATCAAGGACACACAACACCAGAACCACCAAACCCTAGCGAGATCACGCTCTCGCTTGACCCTTGTAACCACAACATATTCTCCAGCAGTATAGACAGGCAGGAAGTAGAGGTGTTACCTCAGTCGAGTGCCCTGAACCTGGGTAACTCCCGCTTGTCAGCCGTCGGATCTACTAACACTACGCGTTCTCTACCTCGTAACTCTAACCCTAGGTATTCGACTATGGGTATTGATGAGGACACCTTTCGTCAGGCGCCGGCCTCAATGTTATCTCCATCGACACATTCGACAGGATGAAAGTGGATTACGCCTGCCTAATGCCTACACGGCCCTTCGCGGGCGTGACTGACGGCACCACGATCCCCATCGGGCAAGTACGTCTCCCCGTCACGTTCGGTACACGAGAAAACTACCGTACGGAGTACATTGATTTCGACGTGGCCCACATCGGCTTGCCGTACCATGCTATCCTCAGGTACCCGGTCCTCGCCAAATTCATGGCCGTCACACACCACGCATACAACCTCGTCAAGATCCCTAGGAGTCGAGCCATAATCGCCATTCGCTGTGACGAGAAGGACTCCATGCGCTCCGTCGAACACGCCTACCGCATGGCGGCTGCCGCGCACCCGGCCGATGTGGACGACGTGCCTGAGAGCTCCGAGAGGAAGAAGAAGATGCTCTTCACCCAAGAAAGGGCTGCAACCAAGAAGGTGGCGTTGGACCCCAATGGCACGGGGGCTACCAACTACATAGGCGGGAATCTCACCCCCAATAGGAAAGTGTGATCGTCACCTTTCTCCAGGCAAACATCGACATGTTTGCTACGAATATGTCTGATATGCCTGGTGTCGCAAGGGAGGTGATCGAGCACCACCTAGCCGTGTGTCCAAACGCACGTCCAGTGAAGCAGAAGTCGAGACGCCAAGCCCTAGAGAAGCAAGAGTTCATTGTGCAAGAAGTTAAGAAACTCGAGAAAGAAAACATCGTCCGAGAGGTCATCCACCCGGATTGGATAACTAACCCCCTCGTCGTCCCAAAATACACTGGAGAGGGCCGCCTTTGCATCAACTTCACCGACCTCAAAAAGGCTTGCCCAAAGGACCCATATCCGCTGCCCCGGATTGACCAAATCGTGGACTCCACCGCCGGCGGCAACCTCTTGTGTTTCCTTGACGCCTACTCCGGCTACCATCAAATCAAAATGGCCAAGCAGGACGAGGAGAAAACAGCGTTCCTCACCCCCTGCGGCGTGTATTGCTATGTGTGCATGTCGTTTGGCCTCAAGAACGCAGGAGCCACCTGATGTATGTTAAATACATACATGAACTTTGCATTATATTACATGATATTTGATGCATGTAAAATGCATACATGAACTTTGCATTGTATTACTCATATTTCAACCATAGTTGCATCATATAAGGGTTATATCAATGTTTAATAATGATTTTGCGAATATTTCACAGTTTTCCTATTTATTTGGAATTAACCCTGCACTGTCAGAAAACCCCTTTTTCTATATTTTGATGTTTCAGGAACCCAAACGACGTCCAAATGACCTAAAACTTCGGGAACATCATTTTTTGGAAGGAACAAAGCGTAGGAGCGAAGGAACAACAAAAAAGGAAGCCTGAGGCCCAAAAGGGAGGGACCCACGCAGACAGATTCCTTGGCCGCGTGGGGTGCCCCCTTCTGGCCCTCGAGGCTCCGATGCCGTCGATCTTCGTTTCCCTGCATTCGTCTTGACCTAAAAATGCCTATAAAAATACTCCCCCGACGCCTTTCGGGAAGAGCACCACAGAAACACAGAAACCACGAAAAGAAAATATGGAGCTGCAGATTAGAGGGGGAAAACTCCGGCGGGGCGCTGCCGGTGTGGTCTCCACCTTCTCCAACAACTCCTCCACCGTCTCCATGATGAAGAGGGAGTAGTCCACCCCTGGGCTATGGGTTTGTGGAAGTAACTTATGTATCTCTCCTCTCTTTTGAGCTTCACTAATTAGTGCCATATGAGCTGCTGAACATGATTATGGTCATCTATGTAATACCTTTGTGGTGGATCTCTTAAGTTGATATATGTTTTGAAGATTGCAATTGTTATGTCTATGTTATGAAAGTATATGCATATTATGTACCCCGTTCTTATTTACTTGTTCTGATCAAACTTGTTATGAGGGCATGTGAGGGGGAACGTGTGCATTAGTTGGAGTAACCGGGGTTGGTTTTGTGGTAAGTTGACAGCAATACCGTGATCCACTTGGGTTTTTAACTTATTTTGTTGTCTCACTAGGGATAAAGAAAATACCATGCTACCGGGGATGTGGGTGACATTACCACATTCTCCATGACTAGATCTAGCATGTTCTTATTTTAACTTCATGTCATTGAACTTAAAGCTATACTCTGTTTATCTTAATTACTGAGATGTTATGATTTAGTTCGCATCTTGGTGGAGTATAAGAGAGGATAATAACCAAAAGATCTCTATGTTAGGATGTGATGCCCATATTATTAATAACTTGTCTTGTTGCAATCTCATATGTCAATTCCTATGTTCCATTATCTACCACTATATTAAAGAGAGAGTGCATTTGTGAAACCATGAACCCAGGTCCATTTTTAATCATAAGAAACACCTTTCCAACACTTTATATCCACTTAACATTTTCTGTCATTTAAAAATCCGAAAATACAAAAACACTTTTGTATCTTGCATTCACAATACAAAACCCAAAAACATCATCCATTATCATTTACACCATCCTTGCATATTTATTTACCATCATTGCATATTTATTTCTTGCTTTGCATTATTTTGTTTTCATCTCTTTACTCACACCTTGTGCTTGACAACCACTTGGTGAGGTTGAGGGCACAAAACATCTTGTTTGTTTTGCAGATACTTAAGAGAAGGACAAGAAGATAAATCTTCTACACACAGTTCCCCGAGAGTTCGATATAAACCCCGAGTCACCCTTGTGGGGAAAACAAGTCAATCTTCTTGTCCTTCTCTTGGTATACCTGCAAAACAAAAACAAAATGTTTTGTGCCCTCAACCTCACCAAGTGGTTGTCAAGCACAAGGTGTGAGCAAAGAGATGCAAATAAAATAAATGCAAAACTAGAAATAAATATGCAATGATGGTATGGATGGTAATGCAACGGTGCTAGAAAACAAAGTGGTAGTTGACGTGGGACTAGTGGGATAAATCTCTCTAGCATCAACGTCATAAAACAATGATGGTGGTAAATAAATATGCAAGGATGATAGAAACAATAATCGATGATGTTTTTGGGTTTTATATGATGAATGCAAATAATAAAAGTATTTTTGTATTTTCGTATTTTTAAATAGCTGAAAATGAAAAGTTCTTAAAAGTTGTTGGAAAGGTGTTTCTTATGATTAAAAATGGACTGGGGTTCATGATTTCACAAATGCACTCTCTCTTTAATAAAGTGGTAGATAATGGAACACAAGAATTGACATATGAGATTGCAGCATAAAGGTTTCATGACAAGTTACTAATTATATGGGCATCATGTCCTAACATAGAGATCTTTTCGTTATTAATCTCTCTTACACTCCACCAAGATGCGAACTAAATCATAACACCCTAGTAATTAAGATAGATCAGAGTATAGCTTTAAGTTCTATGACATGAAGTTAAAATAAGAACATGCTAGATCTAGTCATGGAGAAGTGGCAATGGTCACGCCTAACATCCCCGGTAGCAAGGTATTTTTGTTTATCCCTAGTGGGCAACAAAGTAAGGTAAAACACCCAAGTGGATTGCGGAACTTTCTCTCACGTTCACCGCACTAGCCACCCCCCGTTACTCCAACTAATGCACACGTTCCCCCTCACACGCCCTCATACATATGTTGGATCAGAACACATAAACAAGAACGGGGTACATAATATGCATCTACTTTCATAACTGAAACAAAACTATTGCAATCTCAAACATATATCAACTCATAAAAAGATCCACCACAAAGGTATTACATAGATGACTGTAATCATGTTCGGCAGTTCATACGATGCTAATTAGTGAAGTACAAAGAGATCAGAGATACATAAGTTACTTCCACAAACCCATAGTCCAGGGGTGGACTACTCCTTCTTCATCATGGAGACGGTGGAGAAGTCGTTGGAGAAGATGGAGACCACGCCGGCAGAGCCCCGCCGGAGTTTCCCCCCTCCAATATGCAGCTCCAGGTCTCTGTTTCGTGGTTTTGTGTTTCTGCGGCGCTCCCTTCCGAAAGGCATCGGGGACTATTTTTATTGGCGTTTTTAGGTCAAGAGCCAGCCACGGGAACGAAGATCGACGGCATCGGAGGCTCGAGGGGGGAGATGGCCCCTCCCACGCGGCCAAGGAATCTGGCCGCGTGGGTCCCCCTCTTTTCCTCCTCGGGTTTCCATTTTCTCGCTTACTTCGCTCCTACGCTTTGTTCCTTCCAAAAACTGATGCCCGTGATATATTAGGTCATTTGGATGTCGTTTGGGTCCCTGAAACATCAAAATATAGAAAATATGATTTTCTGCCAGTGCAGGGTTAATTCCAGAAAAAATAGGGAAACTGTGTAATATTCCAAAATCAATATAAAACAATGATATAACCCTTAACCCTTATATGATGCAAATATGATTGAAATATAAGTAATACAATGCAAAGTTCATGTATGCATTTTACATGCATCACTTGCCATGAAATTTTGTTGCAATCAAATATGTAAATTCTAGTGTTCCATTATCTACCACTTTATTAAATAGATAGTGCATCTGTGAAACCATGAACCCGGTCCATTTTTAATCATAAGAAACACCTTTCCAACACTTTATATCCACTTTTCATTTTCAGCCATTTAAAAATCTGAAAATACAAAAATACTTTTATTACTTGCATTCATCATACCAAACCCAAACACACTATCACCACTCATATCTACCATCCTTGCATATTTATTTATCATCATTGCATATTTATTTCTTGTTTTACATTTATTTTATTTTCATATCTGACTCAACAACAACAACAACAACAACAACAACAACAACAACAACAACAACAACAATAACAACAAAGCCTTTTTCCCCAAACAAGTTGGGGTAGGCTAGAGTTGAAACCCATAAGATCTCGAAACCAGGTCATGGTTCTGGCACATGGATAGCTAACTTCCACGCAGCTCTATCCATGGCTAGTTCTTTTGTGATATTCCAATCCTTCAGATCTATCTTAACAGACTCCTCCCATGTCAAGTTTGGCCTAACACGGCCCCTCTTAACTCATCCCGCTTTATCCGTCGGGTATGCAATGGCGCTTCCGGAGGCCTACGTTCTATATGACCAAACCATCTTAGACATTGTTGGACAACCTTCTGTTAATCGGTGCTACCCCAACTCTCACACGTATATCATCATTCCTAACCCGGTCCTTTCTTGTGTGGCCAGATATCCATCTCAACATGCGCATCTCCGCTACACCTAACTGTTGGATATGTCGTCTCTTGGTCGGCCAACATTCTGCGCCATACAACATCGCAGGTCGAATCGCCGTCCTATAAAACTTGCCTTTTACCTTTTGAGGCACTCTCCTATCACAGAGGACGCCAGAAGCTTGGCGCCACTTCATCCAACCAGCTTTGATTCGATGACTCACATCTTCATCGATATCACCATCCTTCTGGAGTATAGACACCTTGTGCTTGACAACCACTTGGTGAGCTTGAGGGCACAAAACAATTTGCTTTTTTTGCAGGTCTCATAAAGAAGGATAAGAAGATAATTCTTTTGGCATAGTTCGTCGAGAGTTCGATATAAACACTCGAGTGATCCTCGTGGGGAAAAGTCTTCCCGTGCTACATCACTTTACTCTGAAGTCTCAACCGCACGTTAAGCTCTAAGCTTATCAAGACGTTTTCTGGCGCCGTTATCGGGGAGCTGTGCAAGTAAAGGATTGTCCTAAGGTCATCTCACAACAAAGTCAACTTCATCACCAACTTGTGTAAACACCTAAGCTTGGGGAGGTTGCACCTACGTGAGCATCATCTTATCCATCTTCACCTTCAAAGCATTTTATTTTGTTTTGTTATTGTCTTGCATATCATTTTTATATTTTGGTTTCCTATTTTATTTTCAGTTTTGCATTTTGTTTTTGCATTTGTTATTTCGGTTTGCATTGTTTAGTATCATTTTACTTTCAGTTTTCATTTAAAAAATTAAAAAACATAGAAACTTGCAATCATGGGCCTTGAAAACAAACAAGAAGTGAGCTCTCCATTAAGTTCCACATCTAATTTTAAGCAACATCCTGGGGAATCATTAAAAGATGCTTGGGTATAGGATACATTGTGAAGAACCTACATCCTGTGAAGATGAAAACCTAGATCTTTATTTTTATTATGAATTAGACCCTTAGTACCAAAATGCTTTAGATGGAGCTACAGGTGGAAGTTTTGTCTTTTCAACACCATCTTGTGCAGCCATGACACATAGAAGAATTTTTGGTAGTTTTGTTGGTTGTAAGAAAAAGGTGGAGGATACCACGGTAGCACTTTCATTATCTAAAGATAAATTTGAAGCCAAATTAAAGAAACTACCTAATAAGGAGGATTTTGAACAACTAGCATCTTATTCTTAAAATATTATTCCTAGGATAGACAATGAATTAGTTAATGTTATGCGTAAACTAAGATTATGTGAGAAATAATTTCTTGAAAAAGATGCTTACCTCTACAAGATTGAGGAAAAGTTGGTTTGTGTTAGTGATTTATTGAGAAAAGACCCATCATTTAAACATGTGAAGGAAGTTCATGTTAAGAAACAAGTATGTGTTAAAAAGAAACAGGTTGAGGAAGTTAAAATGCTTAGTGAAGTCAAGGAACCATTACTTGCCTTAGAGAATTGTAGCTTGCATGAATTAATATATATCTTACAAAAATTTACAAGTGATCTTTCCATCAACGTTAATCAAGCAGGTTTTGGTTCTTAAATAGCTAATCATGTTCTAAGAAAAGATTGCTAGGTACAACCAAAAAGCAATGATACCACCTAAGCTTGGGGATATATGGATTCCCAAAGTACTAGTAACCATTGGAAAGAGACACACCATGCTATACTTGATCTAGGATCTGATGTCTCTGTTTTATCTAAAGAGTTACTCCCTCCGTCCCAAAATAAGTGTCTCAACTTTGATAGAAAGTGGATGTATGTAGATACATACATCCACTTTCTATCAAAGTTGAGACACTTATTTTGGGACGGAGGGAGTATATGAAGTACTTGAATTAAGAAATCTTGAACAATGCTTGATACCCACAAGTATAGGGGATCGCTGAAATCTTCGATGAGAAGTATTACCCAAATTTATAGTTCGACTCAAGGGGAACACAAGAATACCAATAAGACTTTAGCAATTGAGGCGTCACTCTCAACCACACCTGTATATCAATAAACTTGCAGCAGTCATAGTGATGGTAGTAATATGATTCAAGCAAGCAAAATAAAACATCAGTATTAAACAAGGGTTTCCCAGTTTTCACCGAAAAAATGAAAATGTAACTCAGAGATTTAAAACATAGGCATGAGGTGATTGCACGGTGTTGCATGAATAAGATTGATCATATAATAAGATACAAATAGCAATGAGACTTTTCTCTAACTCCGATATATGTAGGTATGTGTTCCGTAAATTGTTGTGCGCACTAACCAACAGAATTTGCACAACGTCTATTGTCCTACATGCCCATTTCACCGGGGCAAATTTGGAACTACAGGTAATTAAGGTCTACCCTTTCGAATAGCCCGGAATAACGTATTAACACTTCATGAACACATAAAATTCACAAACTAAAACATCTCCCCCTTGTTTTTTCTATATGTCACTTTAGGGTTCGTAGTTTCAACATAATAGCAGGCAATACACTTTGCAAATAAATACCAAACTCAATTATATGACGGGGCAAAATAAGTTCAGTACTGAAATCATGCCACTCGGGCCCTAGTAGCAAGCATTAAACATAACATAAGTGCATCAACACAATACATAAGTATCCTCAAGATAAACCCCTAAAATCTTGGACAACGGGTATCATTACATGATCAATCTTATCTAATCTCCATCCACCTCATGTGCCTACAGCGGACTATTCACACATGGTGATGGTGAGGGAGCTCATGGTCGATGAAGAAAAAGGCGGTGAAAATGACGGTGAAGACGGAGCATCAACTCTTCAAAGCTTAGCTCGTTCTCTGAAACTAATAACCGAACAAACTTAGTCCACGTTGTTGGGAGTGGGGGAAGAATAAGTAAATTTTACAGGCTGCGCGTCCTCATCGATCGGGTTCAGAATCTTTGAATCCAGTCCCCAACGGCCAGCCTGCAACAACAACCACGTACACGTTATGCCATATGAATAGAGTGGACTCTGGAGTTGGGAGCGACTTCCCTACGCGCGCGCTGCGCGACCAATCTGGAGTACGTACTAGCCCTAGTCTCCCGGTTGCTGGCTACTTTGTAGCCGAGTTAGTTACAAATTAGTTACTCGTGCATGAATGTGATCCTGTAATATATATGATCCAGCGTTCGAGATATATATATATGCGCGCTGCGCTGCATCTGAATAACCTCTCCCACAAGTCGCATCAACGCCGGACTGCGTCATGGGGCAACACATCATCGTCCTGCTCCCCCTTCTCCTCTCCCTACTCCTCTCGTGCCATGCATCCGCAGCCGGCGGCACCCAAGCGAGGCGGCGGTACTCGTCGCCGCTGGCGCATCGCCATCGCGTGATCACGGCGGAGGCCGCGGCTGTGACGGCGGGCACCGGTGTGCCGGCGATGGTGCAGTACGAGACGCGGTACTACACGCAGCGGCTTGACCACTTCAACGCGGCGCCGGCGAGCTACCGCACGTTCCAGCAGCGGTACCTGGTGAACGACACGTACTGGGGCGGCAAGACGGCGCCGGTGTTCGTGTACGCCGGAAACGAGGGCGACGTTGAGCTCTTCACCAACAATACAGGGTTCATGTGGGAGCTCGCGCCCCGCTTCCGGGCAATGCTCGTCTTCATCGAGGTAAATCCTGCGTACATGCATCGATCGATCTATGCCCTTTGTTCTCTTCGTCGATCGGATAATTAATGTTTTCACAGTTAAATCATAAGTAAGACACGGCATGCGTGATCGTTGATGTGCTTTGCTGATGGATCTGGAATGCATGCAGCACCGGTACTACGGGCACTCGGTGCCGTTCGGGAGCGAGGAGGCGGCGTTCAAGAACACGAGCACGGCAGGGTACCTGACTACGACTCAGGCCATCGCCGACTTCGCCACGCTGGTTCAGAGCCTGAAGTCCAACCTCACCGCACACGAGGCCCCCGTCATCGTCTTTGGCGGTTCCTACGGAGGCAGTAAGTACTTAATCGATCACCTTTCAGTCATTGATCATGCAACATATGCAATGCCTAGCTACTACTATCTACTTTTCCATCCCTATGCAATGAAGATCCTAATTAAACACGCAAGCAGCGATGTTTATGTAGTTCGTTAACCTTAAAACTTGTAAAGATTATCTTTAATAGTAGTTTGTAGTTAATTCTGCAACCAACTGCTTGGGCAGTGCTGGCAGCGTGGATGAGGATGAAGTACCCGCACGTGGTCATCGGCGCCGTCGCGTCGTCGGCACCAATCCTCAGCTTCTACGGCCTCGCCGACCCATACGCCTTCTACGACATCATATCCAACGATTTCAAGGTGCCTAGCTTGTGTTCTTGTGCATCTCATTTGTTTAGGATATTTCCTTAGTAACGTTCACATATCATCGTTATATCTGCAGAGCGAGAGCAAACATTGCCACGACGTACTGATGAACTCGTGGCAAGAGCTGGACAAGGCGCTCTCCAATGACGCAGGCCGGGCAAAACTCAACAGTACATTCAAGATGTGCCGGTACTGCACGCTCTCCTGAATATGCTTAGCAATTCTTTCGACCGGTTGATGAATCCGTACATATATGTATACGCTTGAACATGCAGAGCTAGCAGCGTGGACGCGATACCGAACTTGCTCGACACCGCCCTGGTCTACTCCGCCATGACCGACTACCCGACGGAGTCAGGCTTCCTCACGCCCCTTCCACCTTATCCCGTCAGAGAGGTTCGATATGATGGTGTCTTTTTCTATCTACTTTCATAGACTAGGATGTCTGAATGAGATGTTTGATTGATTGATTTGTTCTCAGATATGCCGAGCGATCGACCACCCGACGTCGGGCAACGACACCTTCTCTAGGATCAAGGACGCCCTGATGGTCTACTACAACTACACCGGGCACGCGGACTGCCTGGTCGACGCCGAGGAGAACGATCCCTACGGCATGTTCGACGGCTGGGACTGGCAGGCATGCACGGAGATGATCCTCATGAGCTACGGCGTGCGCAACGGCAGCGTCCTCCCGCCGGAGCCCTTCAACTTCACCGACCTCCTCGCCGGCTGCCGCGCCTCCACCGGCCTGCCACCGCGCCCATACTGGATCCCCACCGAGTTCGGCGGACACGTGAGTACAAAACTACAGTTTTTGTGTCAGGTTTTGGGCTGCACATACATGCGCGCGGCCGGTTCAGTAACTAACCGTTTGCTTCAGGATATTGAGCGTGTTTTGAAGAGATCAGCTAGCAACATCGTCTTCTTCAATGGGCTGCGGGATCCGTGGAGCAGCGGCGGGTAATTTAATTGATCAAAATATTAGACTGAATTTATCATTAGTTCTAGGTAAATCCTTGACCCTTAATTGTCTTTTTTTTCTTATTATGGCGTGTGACGCAGTGTACTGAAGAGCATTTCCAAAAGCATCATCGCGCTGGTTGAGCCAAAAGGTTAGTCGTCTCATCACAATCGAATTAAGAGTTCCACCTTTCTGATCAAATCATTAGTGAGTACTGAGTAAACGGCATGTTTTGTATGTTCGACAACACTTTTTGTACCATCTTCAGGTTCACATCACGTAGACTTGAGATTCTCCAGCAAGGAAGACCCCGACTGGCTTAAACAAGTGCGCGTAAAGGAGACGAGAATCATAGCCCATTGGCTTAGACAATACTACAACGATGAAGTTGAAGCCATAGGCACCAAATCCTAGGTGTATATCCATGCCATATGTATTAAGGGAATTTAATCTAGTAATCCTTTCTTATTTCAGTCTATTAGTCTTAGACTGTTATTTAGCACACTCTGAGTAATAACATAGATATTTGGATGTGATGATCTATTCATGCATATGCATCCCACCTTTTTTCGAAAACAAGAAGAAATTACATTACGGGCTGCACACAATACTCGGAAACACACCAAAGATATTGCAGTTCCGTCAAGGTCTCTTATCAAATAATCATGCATATGTGATTTGTTTCTTACAATTCACTCAAGGGTTTACTTTCAGTAATGTACATATTCTTCTTTTTTTTGAATTTTCCACGAATATTAAACCCACAAAGAGTACGCGATTATATCGATTACAAAAACAAAGGTAAAATAGACTAGCAAATCTATGAGATATTCAAGCCATTTCTACATCCATGACACAATCTTGTACTTTTCTGAAGCGAACAACGTCAAAACCACCAAACCACACACCTGTAAATACCATCGAAGGTTCTCCCTTTTTAATTTTGAGCCGCAATGCCAAGACTTTGTGCACGCACGCAGCCATTAAATTAATCAAGCAACATCGGCAAGAGCACCTGGGCGAGTATATATAGGCGTACAATGGACTAACTTGGAGTACAAGACAAATTAGGGAATCGATGGAAATAGATCCTAATAACTCTATCCTAGACTACCATATCGAACCGTACACGTATACTCTAACATCCCCCCGCAGTCGTAGCGGTAGCATCGTGAACAACTGGAACGTCGCGGACGGTCAGACTGGAGATAAGCCGAAGTAGAATCCAGTGGGCTGACATCCCCCCACAGTAGGAGCGGGAACGTCGTGGACGGTGTCGCGGAGCAGATGCTTGGACTGTAGAGGAGCTGATGAGGTGCTCAAGCGAGGTGATAGC
This sequence comes from Poa annua, assembly GCA_026929855.1. NCBI lineage: Eukaryota > Viridiplantae > Streptophyta > Magnoliopsida > Poales > Poaceae > Poa > Poa annua. The sequence goes on from CM049434.1 coordinate 47,371,415, forward strand.
CCTTTGTGCCGATGTCAAGGGAGCCGAGAGCGTTGGGCGGTGCAGCCTTGGTCGGGGTAGCCGTGCGAGGGGTCGCCGTGTTCGATGTCATGATCGGGGTTGCCAGTGTCGAGGTAGACGCAGAAGAAGCCGCATGCGCATAGTACGCGAGGAGAATGACGGGGACGTGTCGAGACAGTCGTCAAGAATGCCGATGCCGGAGACGACGTAGTACGAGCCGTCGAGGACGAGGTGCGGCCATTGTTTTGCCGGAACAAGGCGCACGTCGGGGACGAAGGCATACTCCGGCTTTGCCAGAGCCGAGTACGCGTAGAAGAAATCGGTGACGTGGTCGAGGCAGACGTAGAGAAGGAAATCGATGCCGAAGACGTTGTCGAGGCCGATGTAGACGAGGCGCCGACCCGGGCTTGCCAGACCCGGGGACACGTCAGGGACGAAGGCACGCACCGGTGTTGCCAGTACCGTGCATGCAGGGGCAGGGACCACCATGAACCAAACTCCAGCGTCGGAGGGACTAGCAGAGGAGGACTCGACGACGATTGCGGCGCCAATCAGCAGGGGGTAGAAGGTGCCGATGTCGTTCGCGGTTGTCGGAGTAGACGTAGTCGGGGACGAGGATGATGATGCTGGCGACGTGGTCGTGGTGGACGAAGATGCAGAAGGCGGCGAAGGCAGCGGCGGCCTGAGGAGGCCATGCTGGACGCCTGGAGAAGGGGTGGTCGGCGGGACCCGTGACGGCCTGAAGTGGCCATGCAGGTTACTTGTAGATAGCGGCGGCGTTACTCGAAGTAGGCGATGAAGAACCCGGCGGCTTGACGAAGACCATGTGCGGACGGTGGCGTTCCCACGCCGAGGGAGTCGGCGCGGCGCATACCACGTAGAAGTCGACGCGCAGGGACGACGAAGAGGACCGCGTGCCGCGACGCTACAGCCCGAAGGGACGGCGCAGCAGCAGGGCGCGGGTCGGGGCGACGGCGGGTGTCGCCGGCGGCGTACACGCCTGGGAAGGCGTGTTGGCAGTCGGCAACATGGACCAATGGCGGCGGCCCGAAGGGGCGATGCAGCGGCAGCCTGTAGCTCGATCGGTGGTAGGCGCGTGCTCGGGGACGTGCTTGGCGGTGCAGGCACGCGATCGGTTGATCAGACCGACGCAGCGCGGAACGCGCCATGGCGGCGACGACAACGCGCAGATCGGAGTCGATGGCGAAGTTGTCGATGAAGTCCCGGTCGATGACGGCGAAGACGAACCGGCGATGAAGACCGCGCAAGCGAGAGAAGCTGGCGGCGACGCGTCCCTTGGACGGCGCATCCGGCCTTGCTGCGTGGTTGGCGAAGACGAGCCGGTCGGTGCGGAGTCGGCGTCGGCGTGTCGTCCGCGATAGCCGGCTTGGAGGAGCCGAACGGTGCGAAATCGGCGCCGGCGAGTCGGCCGCGATAGCCGGTTGTCGAGGAGGGGGCCGGTGCAGGTCGATGCCGTTGTCGGAGTAGAGGCGCAAGAAGACGACGGCGGTGGCGGGCGACGCAAACCGATCTTAGATCGGAAAACCAAAAACGAAAAAACGTCGGTAAAAAAACGACCGGCGAGAGAGAGAAAAACCAGATCAAGCGACCGGAGAAAAAGACACTAGGCCAGCCGATCAACACGAATGGCGGACGAACCCTAGGTACGGGTCGCGAGGCCCCCGGGAGAGATCATGGAGATCGATCTCCCCGGGGGCGGCGCGGTGCGGAAGCGACGGCAGCGGCTAGGTCAAGGATCGTGCCGCTCTGATACCATGTAGAATTATGAGATATGCGGAATTGGTGGATGCATTATTGAGCCTCATGGGCGAGTATATATAGGCGTACAATGGACTAACTTGGAGTACAAGACAAGTTAGGGAATAGACGGAAATAGATCCTAACTCTATCCTAGACTACCATATCGAACCGTACACGTATACTCTAACAGCACCACCACTGATATTTCAGGGACATTAAACCACGTTGTCGACGTTGTTGGGAGGCGAGAGAACGAATCACCGTTACCGAATACGTAGTAGCCGGGATAGATATTGCGAGGACAAACCTCCTCGTGACAACCACGAGAAACAATACAAGATTGATCTGGCGAAGTAAGATCTGAAGAACCATACCTAGACAGACTTAATCTTCAAAACCACCATTGATGTCGGGAAGGATATCTCGTTGTCGAACGAAGCGTGGGAGATCACTTATTGCAGACGATACCATCTCCATTAACGAAGAAGATAACGATCCAAACCAAGCTCGAACATTAAAAACCTTCGTATAGCGCTGTGCGTAGGTCCGAGGTCCCGACTCCTCCTAGTGCCAGAACGGCAACTAGAGGAGGCGAGGACCCGTCAAATCTTTGCCGGCGGCGACGATGAAGCTGCAGATGGCAACGGCGGCGACGATGAAGTTGCAGATGGCACCGGCGGCAACGGCTAGGGTTGACCCTAGCCCGCCGCCACGATCGACCTAGATCGCCTCGCTGCTTCGTACGTACCGGTTCGTCAAGTACTCTTTGTTTGGCGTAATGTTACATCTACTAATGTACATATTCTTAATTCTTAATACGTAATTTAATTAGATATTCTGCAATAGAAAAATACTTAAGTTAAGCCAGAGGAAAATAAAAGGAGGAGAAAAGGAGCCCATGGAGGAGAGAGAGGCCCACTAAGCCCATTCGTGGGCATCCCTTTTGGACCAAAGCAGACTCCTTCATGGACCAAACTCACGGAACAAGAAAAGACAAGGATTAAACTCACGGAACAAGGCCCACTATTTTTCATTCTTTTCTAGAATAGACAATATTTCCCTTACTTTCCCTCCCATCAGAGAGAGGTGCCGCTCGTCTTTTGTACAAGACCCCTGGCCTATAAAAGGCACCCCATGATTCACTTGTAATCTATAATCTCATCTCTTGTTTGAAGAAAGTGCTCACCACAAGGGAGAGAGACCTACTTCTTGAGTTGATAGTTTCAATAATTGGGATCGGGTGTGATTTCTCTAGCTCTGATCTCTCGAAAACAACTATGACAGAAGTTGGGTTGCATCGGTGGGATCACCGGGTCGTACGTCACCTTCGTTATCCCGAGGTCGCGCAACGACACTAGGACTCTCTATTATCCATGAGACGTGCCCGGCCCGGTCAATGAAAAAAAATTGTGCCCTCGTTTTAGTGTGTGAGGTCCAGCAATGCGGTATTTGGGCATGCCCTCTATTTCCAACACAGAGCTCTGAAGCTTCACCGTCAAAGAATAAGGCCTTCCATGACGCCGTCGACCTCAGCAACACGGAATTGAAGGCGATCTGATCGCTAATATGGCCGCATTTGTTGAAGAACCAGGCCCGCCACCCCTAATATGAAACTCATGCCCCGTCGTCGGAGTAGGACGACTATCGCAATGCCACGCTGCCCATGCGATGAGCCTATAGCGGACAATAGGAACAGCAACGAGTAAGACTCCGTCTGAGCGCACCGGATTAGAACAATGCCACACCACCCTCACAAGAGGACCTTCGGGATGAAGATCAGTGCCTAAATAAGTGGCCCTCGTCGGCCAACCCGTCTCTCCTTGCGAGAAACAAAAGAACAGTATCGTCGTTGATGATGTGCAGGTTTCGCCAGACCTTGCCTTCTAGTCATGTCGAGGAGAGGTGTTGGCATCGGTTAGTGTTTCTCCCGTGCCGCTCATGGGAGCGACAACACACTGGGATGTTACAAGGAAAAAAAATCTATGGTATGTGAAAACAAAGTTATGTACTGATTTGGAAGCAAATTTCACTACACTAAAACCTATTTTATTCTATTGAAAGTAAATTGAAGAGCGTGAAATAAATCAAGCTAGAATTTGAAAGATTAATTAGTTGAAATAAATAAATCAACAAGGTGTGTCCGGCTCTAGTAAAGGATTGGCGATGACAGCGGTGCTCATTCGGCTCGCTTAGGTGATAGCACTCGTCGCTAGGTAGTATACGGATGTGGATGTAATTTTTTATTATTCTTTTGTGTTATTTGTACTGCTTGACAGTTGATAAATAGACCGGAAGTTTTCTCACAAGAAAAAACCATGGATTTGTTTCCTTCATAGTATTATTACTGCAATCTGTATCGCGACAAGATTGACTCGAAGTATATATTCTATACATGGAAACTACCTACTACTCGAAGTAGAATATTTCTGTGGCTTAATTCGATCCTTTAATTCCTGATCTGAGGGAGGAAGCAGATTCGTTTTGGACGAGCGACTCGGTCAGGAGTGATTCTCAGAATCCGTTGTCTATAAAGCAAATCGTAATAATGTATTTATATCGAAAGTAACTGCGTCAGGTCCACCTTACATTAGTGAATTATAACATTCCTAATCCTACGATGGCGGAGTGTACCAATCCCTAGTCCTTCCCCTCGCCTACAAATAGCCTGCTAACAGCGCCATATATAGGCCGAGTGAACAACAAAAAGACAGCGTAACTGCATAGACATTCAGGCATCCTAGGCAGAAACATGGACACCAAGCCATCAGTGCTCCTTCTGTCCTGCTTGCTGCTTTGCATTACCTACAAAGGTGTAGTATTCTGGATGCCAAAACAATCACCAAGGATTAACTGACAATCAGATTATCCGTCCCCAGGTCCACACATGGATGCACGCATAGTTAATCCATCTCTTTTTTCATGTGTTTATGCATGCAGGGAATGGAAATATTTCAGGAACAGACTGCAGAACTGCAGATCTTGCCGTCGACACAGACACTGAGGCTGATCCGGGAGGAAGACCGGAGTACTTCGTGAGGGTGGTCAACACTTGCAGTTGCACGCAGAAGAACATAAAGCTGGCGTGCCCAGGGTACAACTCGTCCATCGAAGTCTACCCGGCCAGCGCCATCACGCCGGACGCCGACGGCATGCTCTGCACCCTCGTCGGCGGCGGCCCGGTGGAGGCTGACCAGCCGGTCGACTTCTACTACGAGTGGAGCACCAAGTTCAGCTTCGAGCCCGTCTCCTCCACCATCATCTGTTAGATAATACGAATAAATGTTAATGATCTTTTTCCTTTGGTGACAAAAAGATCAGTCTCTCTATTCTAGTACTCTATCCGATTCAAAATAAGTGTCTCAGTTCTGAATTGGGGTTAGTTTAAAACCACGGCACCTGGTATAAATCGGAGGTAGTAATAAGGATTTGGGTATCATGTAAATAAAGATTTGGAGTGTAAATGGAACTTTTGACGGGATCAAACTTTCTATATTTCGATGTACCAACAGAGGTTGAATCGTTTTGGCATCCTGGCATGTCCATACAATTCTGCCGTCCAGATTTTTACAATACGAAAAATAGCAAGGGGTCATAGAGCAGGAAATTGTGTCTACATGTTGTGGTTGAGAAAAATATGAGTCGTTTATCCGAAGTAATTTAATAGTGGAAAAGAAAAGGAAAAAAAAGTAAAAGTACTATACGGTACCAAAAGTGTGGAGACCAGTACAAAACCAGACGAAATCAGCGTACCTAAACTATTTATTTAATTCTTAAAATGTTAGATAACTAATTTAAGACAAACTATTTGGGTAGATACCTTTTTGACACAAATCGGAGCCAAAATGCAATCACAAAATACCCTCGTTATACAAATTTAATAATTTCAGTTTACTTATTACATCATAATCAGCCAGGTAAGTACCTGAAAAGTACTTTTGGTATTCCCTACGTCCCAAAATGTAAGGTACACGTTATTTATATGAAATTTGAAGCATAAGTGTTACCACTAGTATGTACCAAATTATATGGATTGAGAATGTATAAATCATATAATGTCATGAAAAATCTTTCATTTCGTATATCTTTAAACTAATGTTGTCCATATATTATAAGTATAACTCATAGTCAAATTTCAAGTTGTTAACCAGTAAAATTAAGGACAAAGTACATTTCTATTTGAAACGGATGGAGTGTATAGTTTGAACACAACACAATAATAATGCCACCACCAAACCGTAGTTTCATCACTGTGTCCTATGATTGAAAGTCGGGATCTCAAAGTAAGGTACGTCGAGAGTTTTATTTTACTAGTAAACGTGCACGTGTAACACACGTGTAACAATAGTAAATATAATGAAAATTGTATCTCATGATGAACTGAATTAATTCTACCACTGAACCTGCAGCAGATAGAAGGTATACTTAGCATGAGTCATTGAGAGTTTTACTGAACATTTCTTTAAGAAATATATATTTTCTTTGTCAAACTAGCTATATAAAACAATGTTTAAAACTTATATTTACCTTACTTATTACCATCAACATAATTTATGGTGTTGTTATGGTGTTATGGTGTTGTCATCGAGTAAAGAGACGCTACTCGGGCCAACATAATCATTCTCCCGGCCAGGCTAAGCTGAGGATGGGCCGACTTTATGGATAACCCGGGTGGACCGAGGTAGCCAGCAGAGGGGCACGATGCATTTGGACTTCGGGCCGTCCGAATTATCTCCAACCTCGACCTTCACCTCACCGACACCACCAAGCCGTCTTCAACCTCGCCCCGCCTCCAGCTCGCCCGCACCATCGTCGACCTCGGCCTCGCCCCGGCAGTCCCGGCTTCCCCGACATGGCGCCACTCCCGGCTTCCCCGACTTGGCGGCACTCCCGGCTTCCCCGACATGGCCCCACTCCCGGCTTCCCCGACATGGCGGCACCCCGACTTCCCCGACCGGTACGGATGATTCTGAAAACAGGCGCAAGCAGACAGGACAAGTACGCGCGCCGCACGGGTTCTGCCTGCCCTGAGTGTGACCACGCATGGCTACAGTGCCGATGATGTGATTAGAGTACACTGCATAGTGTAGTGAACAGTGCTGACAAGACCCCAGTAGTCAAATCAGCAATAGTGCATAGTTGTCTTTGTCTCCTTTTCCCCTCATGTGTCATGTGTCCCCTGGGCTCCTATATAAAGGGTACCAGGGGGAGAGGGAGAGAAACACACACGGCCACAGCCGGCCAAGCCGGACGGCAGCCTATTTTCCCCCTTTGCCATTTCCTCCCCAAGACCTCTTAGAGGCAAGTATGATCAGCTCATGGAGCATTTTGTACCACACATATGCGGAGAGAAGAAATACACAGAGTAGGCTAGATGCTGCAGTAGGGGTTTTATCTCCTCACGAGAGCCCCGAAGCAGGGTAAATCCTTGTGTTCATCTGTTTATCCGTTTGCGATCCCTTCGCGCTATCCCTCCCCGAATCCTCTAGCGTCCATCCGGCCCCACAAATTAGCCTACCCGTAGGCATCTGTCTGTTCACCACGACGACAATAATCCAAATTGTTCTTTGGGCTCGATTTTTTACGGCGAACCAAAAATATTACGTTGGATCAAAGGTATCAAACCCACGCAGCGCACATACAACAGAACGAAATCAGCAATCAAAAACTAGCAGCACTCCGATTCAACGACCAATATTGGGACGAATCTCAGGATAACTTTAATCTCATATTCCCGTCTAAGATGCATGGCGGCTACCATGACCTTTATATAGCGTGACTCAGACCTAACTCCGTTGGATATGCCCAAACCGAACCTAACACAAACCAGATTGAAACTGAACTTGGTTCGAAACAACTAAAGACTAATTCAACTGGGCCGGCTAAATAACATGGGTCACGAATTAAAACATAACCTATCCAAGTACTACATATATTAGGTCTGCATCTCCAAGTATGCCTCTAGCTTGATGGAGTTCTGACGTGGGTTTTACACTATTACCTCATCTTCTTGAGGAATCTCAAAGCAGAAAGATCCAACCTTTAGAATGTATGTCAGTGGTGCAATAGCAGGAAGTGTAGCCGTCCTGCCCTCATCGTAACCACCTGTAATTAAACATGCTCCCACCACGAAACAGGCTTTCGCCCCGGTATATTAATATAGCAACCAACCGATACAAGCATCAGACCACAGCTGGGGCAAACAGCACAGAGCAAGCCCAAAGGAAACAAAAAAGAAAAAAAAAGAGAAAGAATGCCGACAATAGCGGTTCGACGAAAAACAGAGAATACTCGTAGCCGTTGCGCCCTATGGAAAAGTCCCACCACAAGCCTAGCACTCTGAAGCGCCGCGAACCAAGCAGCACCTTCAAGAAGGTGAGCGACGAAGACGACGCTGCTGCCCGAACAGACCCAGAGGGAACGTCCTAGGGTTTCCCCCGGTACGCCACGGGGGATGGGGAGGAGGTACATCCGACGCCCTTCAGGAAGGACGGCGACACCCGCAGGTGTCACCGCATCGGTGTCAAGAGTGACAGAGATTTCTCCCGACCCCCAAAGAACCAGACCCCCGGACTCTCCGTCGTGCTCCACCAAACTTGCCACCCACAAGCGTGCGCCGCCACGGTCTTGCAATCAGCCATGTCGTCGCACCGTGCTCCAAGTTGCGAGGCCGGGAAGACAAAGAAGAAGGACCACCGACAGGGAACTGCGGTACGGTAGCACGCGGGAGGGACCGACCTCCACCACCAACGGCGGTAACCGACCGGATGCAGCAGCAGGGACACACCAGGCCCACCTGGCCCGGCCGAGTCCAGAATGGACCCGTAAAGTCCCTGCCGCCGCACTGTAGCAGGCATGCCACCATCCCCACCACCCCCGTCTCCAGTCCCTTCTCTTCCGTCCACCGGAGATGCCGCCCCTGGCACCCAGCCACCAAGCGGCCGCTCCATCGCCACCAGAAACACCGGGACCAGCATAAGGAGAGTAGACCCGACCGGACAAGACAACCAGCAATTGGACGGTAAGGGTGCGACAAGCAGGGATGCAAGGTGCAACACCATGATGAGGCCTGCAGGCGGCTAGCCGATCCAGGCCCGCCTGGCCCGGATCTGGTACCCTAATCGGAGAGCAGGGGAGGTCCACGGCCGCCTGCCGCAGAATCCTGCTCTGCTGGGAGGTCCTCGGCCGCCTGCCGGAGTACCAAGCGCAGCAGAGCCCAACCGACCCAGATCGGGCCCGGATGGGCCCAGATCCGGGCCGAGCCGCCCCCAGTCGCCACCCTCGCTTCATCTGCGCCGCGCCACTCCGCCGCCAACTGCAGTCCGCCTGCCGCCGCGTCGACCTCGCCGAGCTGTAGCCGGACCACAGCCGCGCTGAGTGCACCGCCGCCGGGAGGAACGGAGCCCCGACCCGCCTCCACGCCGCCGGGGAATGGCAATCCGCCGCCGCTGGCGCCAACCAGGCAACACCCGGTAGCCCTGCCGGCGGCGGCGACGAGGGGGAGAGGAGGAGAGGGCGCGCTCGGGCCGGAGAAGGTGGCGGCGGCCCCGTCGCCCTCGGGGGGGGGGGGGGGGGGGGGGGGGGGAGGGGCGAGAGGGGTTTCTCGCGAACTTCAGAGCGGTCAACGACCCTACGATTAAGTTGTCGCCCATTAAACCTGCTCCCCACAACACAAGCTCCTCAGATGTGGTTGCAATCATGTTTTAATTCATCAGTAAAACATTCATATATACCAAATTATATGGACTAGGAATGTATATAATGTAGTTGCATTTTCATGCAAATTTTTTCATTGAATGTAGTTTTGTACTAATTTTGCTGACATATTATAAGCATAAATAATAGTCAATTTTATAAGTTGCGGATCAGTTACATTTTGGGATGGACGGAGTGTATACTCAAAAATTATACACATTGAACTCTCCGACTGCCACCTCAAAGTTTAGATATTATCGGCCATCAAATTTATAAGTTATGGATCAGGACACGTTACATTTTTGCGTACATAGTCTTTCTTTTTGGAAGAGAAGGGAAAAACTAGACGAACTATAGAGTTGTAGAGATTCGCCAACAACCAAATGGGACACTAGACGAACTTGTACAATTGTAGAGATTCACGAGCAACCAAATGGGACAGTAGGCTCCTCATTGGGTTCATTTCTACATAATTGTGAGACCTAACTATGTGAAAAATGGTACTAAGTAATAATTTGCTCTATGTTAGCTCAAATCCATTAGGTCACATCCTAGCTCCACCGCTAGGCCCCCTTGGGTCAATTCAGCCCGTCGATTCGTCGGTCAAGACGGGGATCCCCGGGTTACCGGGTTACCAAAAAATCCCCTTAGGCCACACTTGTATCAATTCCGTTGTGTCACTTTATTTATAAAGCGGGATAAAAAAGATCGGATTTGATTACAAAAGTCGAACTAGAAGCGGATGAGTATCGAATGAATAGATACTCTGAGATAGAACGAGATTTTTTTATTAATGTGTGTGGGTTTATTTATAAAATGGGACACCATCTTATTTCGATAGAATATTTCTCAGACGGCTACGTATTTTAGCAGGATTTCAACGGAAATTTGCCTATCGTTTTAACTAAAAAACAGGAACCCAAACAGTGTTTCAATCCTAAGCTGGTTTTTGTATATGGATCCATCAACACTCATTTTTTTTCTAACAACCTCCATCAACATTCATAAGCTGATCTATGTAAGATCACACCATGATGATAAAGGCAGGGACCATGAACACGAGCGCCTGATAAGCCGGATCGTTCAAACAGGCACCGGCCCATCCAAGCCCACCCTGTGGATTCCGGTGACGTCACCCCTGGCACACGAGTTTCAGGTGTCGATCTGAGGCCTGCTGCAACAAGTGGAGGAAATTATCACAGCCACGCTTTTGGCACAGGTCGACTGTTCGTCACATGGCTTGGAAAAAAAAGTTCAGATATTAAGGTCGACATACAGTGGGTACGGCGTACGGATCCAGATGCATGGGACTGACATATCCGAATAGTTGTGTAAGGGTGAATTGATGATGGATACTGTAGATCTTGCTCTAGGATAAAACAGTTCAGCTATCCTTTCGGTAGCAAAAGTTTTGAAAGTACATAGAAACCGCTCGCTCTCGCTCTCACGACTCTAAACGAGGCGGCGGTTCCTTTCCCGTTCTCTCACCGGCGAGTCCTCCGCTCCCCTTCTCCCCCGGTCGCCGTCATGGCGTCGCGAGGAGGGAGGGAAGGCCTGGTTCTCATTTTTGCGTGTGTTTAGTCCTAGTAGATTCTGAGTTTCCTAGTAGATTCTGAGTTTTCGAGTTTTTACTGTAGGTGTCCTATTGGGATAGAGGTTGATGGTGTTGGTAGGAATAATGATCTCCCAGTTCATGCTCGATCCTGCTCGTTGAAGGTGTTGGTGACGCGAACGACAAGCTTATGAGTCCAAACTGTTAGAGCGATTTGGATCTGGCGTTGCGTTTTGTCGTGGCGACGAGGGTGGGTTGCTCTTGAAGTGCAGCGTGTGGATTGATGCGGATCTGTGGAAGACGGTGGAGATCCTGACCGATTGATTTAGGGCGGGGTCAAGTTGGCCCCGGGTCCGGCATTGAAAAAGCTTGGAGGGCCCTTCCGGGTGATGTTTCTTATCGGACTAGATCTAGTCTTACGAGGCTAGTGGCTATCGTGGGTCGCTAATGTCTCATGGTTAGGGTTTTTTTCAGCGTCAAGATGTGGGCCAACTGTGTTGGTGCTCTTCTTCTCCGGCAAGGGCGAAAGATTTGGGTGCTTGCTAATTCTGATGAAGATGGTATGCAGATGTACAACCGCTTCTATCCTTCTAGTTTTATGTTACTTGTATGTGTTTCAAATTTGTACTCTTATACTACTATTATGAATACAAGTAATAATACTATTATAATTCAAGTAACTAGCACAGTGGCCCTCGCAAATGCGAGGGCATACGTCCTATTTACCCTGGTTGATCCATAATACATAATATTTTAGACATGGAAACATCTTTAAATGTATTACTTTGACGTAATTTTGAATATTATTATTTTTATAAACAATAAATAAATAATGAAACATTTCACTGTGTGATCAACATCTCAATCATTATTTTGAATATTTTTATGTTTCAAGTTTTAATATCTACACCTACATTCAAATGCCAATAAGATTGATCGGTATGGTAATTAAAAGTATAAATTTGAGCAGATGTGTGCTGAAAGAAAGTAAGTTAACTATCACATTAGAGTTTATCTTTAATCATTAAATATCCTCAATTGTTAAATTCATAATTTAATATGTTATTCATTAATTGAAATGTTTGCAATTTCTCAACATTTTGTTAATATTTTCCACTTATACCACTAACAATTTTGCAAAATGTTTAATATTCTAAGATGAAATTTTATCTTGCATTTTTGTGAAGAAACTTTGTTTCACTATTAAACATCGTCAGACACCATTGTGCTACATGATTTTAAGTTCCTCTTGCACAACCTTGTACATGTCGATTCACTTTGTGCATGTGCAATCATGCACCATTTTCTGTCCTGCGGCACCACGTTTTGTGAATGTCCAAGCGAATTAGAGACTCGAATGTGATAGTAGCAGTTTATAGAGAGCGACATATTAACAACTATTTCAAAATAGATGCACTACATTCTAGTAAATATTATGGTACCCTTAGGTTTATTTTTCTGTATGGCACCATCTCAACCCTAAAACATTGTCATAAAAAACTCAATAATATAAGATACATAAAATACACTTATTGCCTCTCTCATATCTTGAAGCCTTTAGTTATTGTTTAGGGTGAATATAGCTTGCCAGATATTGAACCAAGGTATTCATGTCAATATATATCGGCACACAATATTAATATACTCCATATGTTCCTAAATATAAGCCTTTCTAGCCTTTTCTTGCATATCTTGTATCTAGACATGTTTTAGTGCAACGTTCACATAGATAGATATGCATCAAAAGTCTAAAAAGTTTTATATTATTGATCGGAGGGCTACATTTATTGGTATATAATTATGTAATGTTACAAAAATATTCTCCCTCTCACTCTCTGGTATCCGTGTTATTTTTTCAGCCGCGCCAAAGTTATTTCCATACTAAATTACATTTCGTTAGGAACTAAAACATCTTATAAAGTACTTGACATGATTTGCCTCTCTCCACCTTTTTTTGTCAAAGCACAGTAACATTCCACATCTCGAAGATATCAATGGATTTATAGTTGAAGAGTAGCGGTTGCGGAGATGGAAGTTCTTTCTCTTATTTTTTGCAAACCGATTGGATTAAATACATGATCATTTTGCAGTGTCATCGGGTTGGATAATCGTGTGACACCGGACATGATGAATCGCATCTGCTTCTGCTTCCAAAAAAATCAGGTCCACGGCCTTAATTACAAATCATCCTACATTGCGAGAAGGAAAAATATGTCCAAGGTGGTGTTACCATGTCAATACTACGCTACAGACCAAAAAATTCAACATGTTATATACACTATAATCTCTAAGCCTCGTGACATATACCGCCAACCATGTTTCTTTGTGTTCCCATGTTGGTAAATACCCAGAAGCACTTCAATAAATGGATCAGGCCACCGTTATGCAGATTGTGTGGTGTATTATATAGAAATCAAGAGGTGATGAATTAGTTTAAAAAAGGACCCTATAACAGGCGCTATGCTTTTGGAGTGACACAATACTTGGATTAATTTCACATGCGGATTAATCTTACGATATAGGGGAAGCATGAGGGTAAAGCCATCCATAGAGTGCTTGGTGTATTATATAGAAATTAAGAGGGAATGAATTGGTAAAAAATCCTGTTAGAAGCGTTATGCTTTTGGAGTGACACAATACTTGGACTAATCTTAGATGGCAATAAATCTTTGCATGTGGGCCATACAGCATACTGAGCCGGCCGGCCGGCCGGCCGGCCAGGCAAAGCGATCGAGAGATCAGCCGTTGTGGCTTAGGTAAGGAGAGTCCATATCTAAAAATCCTATCGATAAGCATAGGGATTACAGCAATGGTCGGCGGCCGGAGTCCTATCAGGATACGTCGCGCTATAGATCATTTTTTTTTACGTGTCTAATGTTTAATTTCCCTGACAACGTATTATGTAGTATGTAAAACATGGATCGTGTCGTATAGTTACGTTACTACTTATCCATGAGAAATCTTAACCATAAAATTTAGATCTAACGGTCAGAATAATTAAGATGATGTGGATTAACCTGGTGTCTCGAAAAACTAACTCATTTTGCTTTTAGTATATAATAGATGTATGTTGCTGGCGTACACCGCCAAAAAAAAAGTGTTGAGTACTTGCTTTTTAGTATCCAAAACCCCAGTTAAACTGTTGGCTGTTTCATAGGCTAACCGATTGCTTTAAAATGCACTGTTCATACATGTTTAGCTACCCGTGCAATGACCTGAGCTGGAGGCAGGGGGCCTGGCCGTGGGCGGTGCCGGTGCCCCCAAGAGCGCAACTCGCATGCGCTGCCGCTGCAGCTAGCTAGATGGGGAAGTAACGATGGCAGCTGCGCAGCGCGGGCACTGCCGGGGACCAGGAGGAAGATAGCAACCGCGTGCGCCGTGCGATGCGCGAACTGCGGCGAACTGTAGGAGGTGGGCCGGCCGGAGCAGGAGGAGGGAGAAAGGACCAGCTCCTGTAGCTGCCGCTCATGGCGTGGTGGTGCACTCATGGCTGCCACGGCACGGCACCTGCCCTCCTGTTCGCATTCCACTTGCACCGCCACCTACCGGATCACTCACTCACCTGCTGGGTGTGCCTTTTCCCCGGACATCGATCCCAGTGCCGTGCATATGACATGATGCACTTCGGACACTGCTCTCACACCGATCACCTTTTTATTGCTGCTGTGATGCAATTTCTTTTTTGTGAAACACTATGGCTCGACAACAATATCTCTCACAATTTGCTCAAACGCATCGTAAACAACAAATTATTTTGGACGAAACCATAAACAAATTAGCTAGGCGTTGGCAAGGACCAATACGAACACATAGCCACATACACCTCATCAGCACAAGCTAACAAACAAACAATCGACTCTCGCGGGAAAACCCTAACTGTCGTCCACACCTCTTCTCCGGTCTCCCCTTCCCTCGCTACACTCAGTGTAACTGGGCAAAACGGGTGTCGCATCAGCCGCGACGGTGGGGTTCTTCCTTTCCTCATGAAGCGAGATGGCGTGGGTCGACGTGGAGATCAATACGCCCGGCCTTCGTCCCAGGTGGTGCTCATGTGGAAGAGGTGTGGTGTTGCTGTAATCCCGTGTGTATGGAGTCTTAATCGTTGCGGAGTTCTAGTGGAGGAGGCTGCACGACAGGCTCGTCGTACGGACGGCGTGGCGCAATGGTGGTTGTCCTGATCCGATGGCGGCACATGAGTTTTTGTGAATATAGGTGGCGACCCTAGTTCTATGACACAACGACACCCACCGTGGCCGTGTGGATGACACAACAATCGGGAGCTTGAAATGGTGTTGGTCTTCGGCTCCATGTTGAGTGGCCATGAAGTTTCAAAGGATGATGGCGTACGTTAGGGCACCTCCAACGGCCCAGCGCATACGGACAGCGAATCCGGACCGATTCGGTCCGCTTTGGGAGGACAACGGACGGATTTTGGGCCTTCGTCCGTTTTGCGGCGGAGGTGCCCCCAACGGCCGGCCGCATTTCATAAAAAAGAGTAGGTCTCATAGGAATTTCATTCAAAGTTTGGATAGAAAATAAACACGCTGAAATATTATTCATTTATTACAACAAAGTTCGAATAGAAAGAAAAATAAACATGTAGCACTACTGGTTTCCAAAATGAGTCCACAGGTGCTCTATCAGATCATTCTGCAGACGTTCATGCAGTGGCCTGTCACGCATCTCCGCATACACATCTGAATATTGCTCATATATCACCGGTACAGGTGTAGGCGCAACCAACTCACCCTCAAATTTCCAGCCTTGATCAAATATCCTCGCATCATCCCGTTCATTCTCGACAATCATGTTGTGCATGATCACGCAAGCAGTCATCACCTCCCACATGACCTCCTTGCTCCACGTTCTTGCCGGGTGCCGAACAATAGCAAACCTGGACTGGAGCACACCAAATGCTCGCTCGACATCCTTCCGGCAAGCTTCTTGTTGCTGAGCAAACTTGCGAGCTTTCTCATTTCCAGGCATGCGAATGGTCTTCACAAAGACAGGCCACGAAGGGTATATACCATCAGCAAGGTAGTACCCCTTGTCATATGCATTTCCATTAACCTCAAAGTTAATTACCGGTGCATTGCCCTCGGCCAACCTATCAAACACCGGTGATCTCTGAAGAACGTTGATATAGTTGTGAGAGCCCGACATGCCAAAGAAGGAGTGCCAAATCCACAGATCTTTAGATGCAACAGCCTCAAGTATGACTGTGCACTCTCCAACGTGTCCCTGATACTGTCCTTGCCAATGAAAGTGCATGGTTGCCCCCATGCGTGGTTTTGGTAATTAATGACAATCTTTATGGACTAATGTTTACATTGAGATATTCTTATAGATCTTGTCCATGGGAATTATAGGAGTTCATGTGTTGGACTCTTCAAGATGACATAATGACCAATGCTCTATTCAAGGGTTTATATGAAGAATGGTCATGTATAGAGTTGAGCTCATTGCAAGTATGGCTTGGAATAGAAGATTGAGTGAACAATCATGTTTACCCCCAAGCCATCATACATATCAAGAGAAGAAGATGAAGTGCAAGATCAATACGATGCATCTCGGAAGATATCTTTTGACTGAATCTTGCAAAGGAGACATGAAGACGAAGCTTGGCGAGGCCCTCCCATAATGGAGTATGGGGGAGCATTTGGAGAAGTCTTCATCAAGCATGTGCTAGCAAGCACAATCAAGAAAGGTGTTTCAACTTGAGAGAGTCAAGATCGTCATCATCGAGCTCAAGTGGAATGCGCAAGGCAAAGGTATGATCTTGTTAGGTTTTCTATTTTACCGGTCTCATGGTGTTAGTGGGAGACCGGGTTTTAGGATAGACGGCGTACTATCAAGAGGGGCTCTCAAGTGAGTAACTTGATCGCATCGTTGTGGAGAGCTCAAACCTTTGCATGCTTGGCATATCATCTTTCTTGGTTCTTATTTGGCTTTTTACCTTGTTGGGTTTTGGTGCTTGTCGTGATCTTCATGACAAGACCAAGTTCTTCGAAAACGATTTTAGTATGGAAAACTTGTTGCGTTTTCGGTGTGGAAATATTGCCGGTTCGACGTTGAGGAAAGCCCCAAACCTTCACATGTATGGTGACTTTGCTCTATTTATGGGTTGCAATATTTTCACTTTTTGTAGCCCTGTGCTTGTCGCTACCTTTCTAACGGAGTTGGTCTCACCTCATTCGGAGTTCATTTGCAAAAGTTATTTCAGTTCTGGTGTTTCTGCAGTTTTCAGAGGTCCGGAAATTTCCGGACCCCAGTCCGGAGATTTCCGACCTGGAGAATTTTTCGCCAAGTCTTAAAGATTTTCTGCACTGCACTCAACTGGCTCTCAGTCGGATTTCCTACCGGAAATTTCCGGGGTCCGGAAATTTCCGGTCCCGGTTCGGAAATTTCCGAACGATCAAGTTAAAGATTTTCGCCAAGTCTTATTTGATATCAGCACTGGTCGCTTTCATCTCTCAGTCGGATTTCCTACCGGAGATTTCCGGGGTTCGGAAATTTCCGGACTTAGGTCCGGAAATTTCCGGCCGTCAGCCCGGAAATTTCCGAACCGAGTTCGGAAATTTCCGAGCTAACGGTTCCCAACGGCTAGAAAACTGGGAGGGCTATAAATACCCCTCCCCTTCTTCTTCCTTGGGTTGCTGGTTTTTCCCCTCTCTCTCCTGCCATTGTTGACCTTGGAAAAACTTGCCCCCTCTCAATTCCTCCCATGATTCTTGCATATCTTTGAGGGAAAAGTGAGAGGAGATCTAGATCTACGTTTCCACCGATCGATTTCTCCTCTAAGTGAGGGAAACCTTGTAGATCTTGATCTTGGAGTTCTTGGTGCATCTCCTCTTTGTTCTTCCTCTCTTATTCCCCCATAAGCATTTGTTGCTTTGTTGGAATTTGAGAGTGAAGGATTTGAGCACTTGTGCTCTTGCCTTTTGCATTTGGTGCATCGGTGTGCTCTCCACGAGGATTCGTGGAAGTTGAAAGTTTGTGAGCTTGTTACTCTTGGGTCCTTGGACCCTAGACGCCTTTGTGGTGGTTGGACCCTTGTGTGGTCACTTGAAGCCGTTCGGGAGCCCCCAATCCCATTGTGGGTTGTGCCCCGGATTGTTGTTGGAGGCCGTTCGGGAGCCCCCAATCCCATTGTGGGTTGTGCCCCGGATTGTTGTTGAAAGGCTCCGGATTCCGCCTCGAAGGAATTCCGATAGTGGAAGGTGAACCAAGCCTTTGTGGTGCGGTTCATCGGAGAAGAAGGTGAAACCTTTGTGGTTGTTGAACCGTTGTGTCGGTTCACACCTCTCCAACGAGACGTACTCCCTTAACAAGGAGGAACTCGGGAATACATCCTCGTCTCCGCGTGCCTCGGTTATTTCTATACCCGAGCTTTTACTTATGCACTTTACATTGTGATAGCCTTCGTGCTTGAAGTATTCTATTCCTATCACCTTGTTGTTTATCTTACTTAGCATAAGTTGTTGGTGCACATAGGTGAGCCTAGTTTATTTAGGTTGTCGGCTTGTTAATTTAAACACCTAGTTTTATTCCGCAATTATCAAGCCTAAACCGGAAAAGTTTTAAACCGCCTATTCACCCCCCCCCCCCCCCCTCTAGGCGACATCATTGTCCTTTCAGCCAAGCAAAAGGACAGTTCTTCCACTCCCAATGCATACAATCTATGCACCCAGGCATGCCAGGGAAGCCTCTGCTCGAGTTCATGTTCAGAAGACGGGCAGTGTCTTCCAAATTAGGCTCCCTCAAGTACTCGGGACCGAACACCTGAACAATAGCCTCACAGAACTTGTACGTGGACTCTAGGCAAGTGGACTCACTCATGCGCAAATATACATCTACCAGATCACCGGCTACTCCATATGCAAGCATGCGTATAGCTGCCGTGCACTTCTGATAAGATGAGAAACCATACCTACCAGTAGCATCGGGTCTGGCGACGAAGTACTCATCGTATGCCCTCACCCCTTCAAGTATACGCATGAACAAGTTTCGTGACATCCGAAAACGGCGACGAAACTTGTGATCCGGATATGTTGGCTTCACGGGATGGAAATAGTCCTTCCAAAGTTGGTAGTGACCTTGTTCCCGGTCACGATCCAACGCAGGAGCCCTTCCAACAACCGACCCAACATGCCGAGGCCACTCCGTCTGGTTGAAGTTGTGGACGAGCGTGGTCGCGACCATCGTAGTTTCGAAACCGTCCTCCGATTCTTCGTCCGATGTATCGATGAAGGTATTGTAGAAGAACTCATCATCACTGTCCATCTAAACAAAACACACAAGTGAGAATGAAATTACATCACTTGTTCAACCAAAAAAGGTGGGTTGATTCTCACAAACCTTGCGTCGAACACCTTCGGGGCAGTGGACTTCGCGGCCGCCTCCGGTCCAACGGCCGAACGACCCGGGAAGCGGCGGTGGCGGTGGCGGCGGACGACGGCGAGGGTGGCGCAGGGCGGGACTGCCGCGGTGGAAGAGGCCGAAGAGATAGGGGCGGCGGCCGCCGCGAACCAGGCGGCGACCAATGCGATCGAGGCGGCTGAAGGAAGGGGGAGGAGTGGGGTTCGTTTGGCTGCCAACTGGGCCAGGCGCGGACAAGGGAGGACAAGAGACTGTCCGTTTTCTCCCCCAAATCTGGACCAAACTTGGGCCAGGTTTGGGGCCGAAAACCTGTCCGCGCGGACATTTGTCCCTATGCGCTGGGCCGTTGGAGAGGGTCCTCTGTCCGGAAGGACAGATTAGGACAGGCCCTGTCCGTATGCGCTGGGCCGTTGGAGGTGCCCTTATGGTGGCGTACGTTATGGAACGCCCACTCCATGTTGAGTGGCCATGAAGTTTCAAAGGATGGTGGTGTTCTTCATCCCCTGTGTTTTACGACCCAACCGTTGTGTCCCCCTCATGTCTTCCTTCTCTCTTCATTATGTGTTTCATGGTGGTGAGTGAGTTCGGGCTGCATAGTTGTTTAGTTAGATATCAACAATGATGTGTCGGCCACAGTGGCAGGCTCAAGACCAACGCTCAACACTAACCAAAGAAAATAGAAACATAGAGAAACAACTTCTGACTTCGGAGATTCATTACCGACGGACGAGTTGATCACAAAGGAATGTTTTACCGGACCTCAGTAAAGGTGGCTACGATTGAACCCAATGATAAGAATGATGCCCAAACCTACATGATCTGAGGCTATATAGGAGGTACAAGAAGATGACAAACATAGTGTTTGAGAAAAAGTGACATAATGTAAAGAATCATTGTCAAATTTTTAAACAACAACGGCTTGGTTCATCTCAGTCATTGATCTCTAGATGAACATCTCACAGGTCATGTTGAAGCACGAATCGGTAAGTAGCGAGCTTGGCCGTTGGATGGATGATAGACGGATAAGGCCTGATCCACTTAAACGGAAACAGAGATTCATATATGCACCATGGTTTGCCACTTTGTTGTGACGTATGTGTCCTCGAGGCGACAACTTCCAACAATGCAAAGCGGTTGTGTTGCACTTATATATGCTGGATCAACACATATGGCAGATAGCAGTGTGATAACGAGTAATACAGCTAGGTCCACTAGAGTCTACATATTATAGGATCAGCGTTCGGTTTTTTTTCATGCAATGGATGAGAGCATAGCGCTTTCGCCGCATTGGGTGACGTGAAGCTGTTGTGTAGGTGGTTGCTGCTAGAGAGGATAGATAGCGATATTAGAGGGTTCTTTATAAGTATGTGATTTTCCTTGCGAAAATCAATGGCATCACCACTTTGGCGCCATCAGCAACATCGATGGTCGTATGCTGTCTTTCATGAAGGTAAGGGCATAAATTTTGACCTTTTTTGTTTGGATTCAGCAACGTAAGAGCACGACCTATTCGACCTATTCAATTATGGCAGATGATGGAATATAAGGTTGTCACGAAACCGGTAAGATGGTATTGGGGTTATTTTCTTTTCTATCTATTGAAGCCGATGTGTTCGATCTTGATAGTTGACATCTTTTAAATGAAATTATGGTCGTGTACATGGAGTATCGATATATATATTTAAAAAACAAAAACTATCTTCCTCGCACTCTTGCGTCTGCTACTCTGTCTCCGTACGTACTAGTTACTCGCTAGCATGGCAGCATGCAGAGTCTGCAAGGGGTAAACAAAGGCATCGGAAAATATACCTGTTTCTTTCTCTCCTCCGTCACCTTCTTCTCAATCACGTCAGTCCTCAGTCAGGTGCGCGAGAAGAGAAAAAAAAGGCCAGTCCGGTTTATTAGATCGTCTGGACCTCACCCTTGCGTGTCCCCACGCCACGGCACCAGAAAGATCTGTTCAAAAGATCGCATCGCAGGCGAGGAAAATTCAGCTGCGCACACTTGCAGCACTCCTTGCTACAGAGATTTAGGCAGCCATGGCCATACACGACAATGAATGCAGAATGGTAGTTGTGCACACCATGGTCCCAACACGCAAATGTTCAGATCTTGCGAAATATAAGCTCGAATGGAAAGTTCAACATTGATTGTTTTTCTCTCTAACAACAAAGATCCATGAGAAACTGAGCTCAATAATTTTAAGAAGATGCTATCGATGGTTTCCTCCAAAAAAAACGACCAAATCATGGTAATTATGCAGTCGAATCTTGAAATGAGATTCCAATTTAAATAGACGCTTGCTTAGAAACAAGAATTCTTTGGAAACAGCTTAGAAAAAATATATTTAAACAGAAGCCGTGCTAGACCAAACACAATCTCTCTGTATAACGCTTGTTGTCACCACAGTATTGTACGCAAGGACCATAGGTTCATGGATCTTAAGCTAATACCATCATATATAATGTTGTACGTGCAATGTTAAGAGCTGTACCCCATTTTAGTTTTCTATTAGACATAGCCCGGTCACCAAGAAGAAGTGATTTCGATTATTAATTTTGTATTGGTAAGGTATGCCATCGAAAAACTAGGATACTGAACATTTTTTGTAAAACTTATTCTTTCCGATGGCCCAGTCACTGTCTTATCATTTCCAACAAAATAATCTAGATACTTTTGGTTTTGCAATATTAAAAGGTCCAAGATTGGTAATGCTTAATTGCACACTTGCCATGATGGCATGTATATAATCGTGAATAGAGGAGGGTAACATGCTGCCCTCAAGGCTTACTCCTACATCTGCATGAACTTGGCAAAACATGCATGGCCTCAAGGAAAGGAGCTGAGACCACAAGGATAACTAAACTAGGAGCATTAGCATGTGTCCCCTTATCTTGAGTTATCTTGGTATTCAATTCCATCGGATACCAACTCATTCATGTGCATGGAAAAACCAAACCTGCATTATCAAAAGATTGGGCAGGTGAGCTGCATGATTGAGTTAAGAAAAAAGGACCTGCAGCGTGGCTCCCTAGTCCCTACCCATGGTCATGTTTATATATGATACACTTGGTCTAATTTCACAACAAGTGCATGCACTATACCAGTTAGCGAGTAAGTGATAATATTGTAGTTACGATCAAGTACTTCCTGCATCTCTGATAAAATACATGGTAAAATTAAGTTGCAACTTGCAGGTACTGCATTTTGGTTCTTTCTTTGATTCTTGACCAAAGTCTAGGCATGCAATTGGCAATATGAAAATTAAACGTCTATAGTCTATTACGGCATACCAAACTCCAACTTGTGATCTAAAATTAGGAGGAAACACAATTTGTTTAAGAAACACTAGCGTTCCACTTCACATATACATGTAGCTACTGAGCCTCAATTCTCAAATGTCAGGTTTTTTACAAATAGGGCTGAGAGTAACTGGGACAAAAATCGTATCACCTGATTCTTCACGGTTCGTTGGAAATTGGAGAAGGGTGCATGGTCTCTGTGCAGGTCCAGTTTTCATCCTGGCGTTTGGGAACTTGAAGCACCATGAACATGAACACAAAGCAGAACAGGCAATGACAAGGCCACGTGAGATTATGATCACATACATATACATTGCCGTTATTGGCGCAGGATTAGTAATAAGCACAGCAGAAGGAAAGATAAAGAAATGAATGGGAGGATGATTTGTTCAGATCCGTTAAGATCGTTGTTATGATTAGATTCTCGAGAGTACCTCCTAACATAAAAATGACCTCCCCGGTCCCTCCAAAGTTTGACAAACTGAATAACAGTTAACATAATCATGTATGGATTGGTCAGCACACAGTGTATAGCCATAGCAGCTTCCCCCCAAACCATGTGATGTAATACCTGTCTCCAAAGAAGCAAGCAAAGCGACATCGCTGATTTTGTCCCTGATATTTTACAGAATCTGATACAGATCTGCCACTATAATTTATGAGAAAAAGATCAACAATTGTCCTGTGATTCCAATCCTTCAGAAAGGATAGGTGCTCGCTAAACTCCCAATGCTTATTAAGATATAAGAGGGCCAATAATCTGCACAGTTCATGCCACGAGAAATTAAATCATGTCACCCACGCAAATCCCCTCCTCTGTGCCCTCAAGAGAGGCAGGTTGTCATGGCCTCATGGACCCGTTGAGAGGTATTGTAGGCTTATACCGTGTATCCACTCTAATAATACTATTGTCAAGTACCTTTAGGATATGAAGACCTCATACAAGCTATGCAGTTCTTGAAGAATGAAAAAAACCCGGTATGACAGCACGTACCAGGGCCGCGGATTTAGTTTGCTAGTATGGGTTAGCATGTTCTTATTCAGTTAGACTAGGTTTTTAGAAACAGAGATCGAGTTTTAGAGCATATACATTATACACTCATGTCAACCTTGTATAATTGGTCTCTCAGTCCCACGTCAATTGTCCATTTCACCCTGCTTGCCCACCCATGAATTCGGGTAGTTTATTCACAAGACAAGTTGTCCTGCACCAAATGAAAACAATACTACTGTCATACACTCAAATTGAAGAATCCAGCCAAAACTAGATCGCTGCTTGCAAGTCCTGCCCTGTTAGGTTGTCAGCCACGCATTGAATTAGACAGACCTGGCAGAAAACTTGATTGTGTTGAATCTGAGATCAAAAAATATGGCTGGTGCTAGTACTACATGATAGCGCATGCTAATTAAATCGCACGGTCCATACGCCCTCAAATGTCACATCCGGCGAGACCAGGCAGTACCCTGCCCTCAACAAGTAATTGCCTACCAGCTATTCCAAGCGGACCACAGGTATAAACTATTAAGTTGCTGCCAATTTATCAACCCATCTACTCCAGCTAATCCATCCATTTGATCGATGCAGAGGCCGAGGGTACAACCTCCATTGTCTATGAAAACCCTCCGGTTAGTACTATTCCATGTTTTTCAGTTCAAAGTGCACACTAGAATAGTAAAATGGACTCTTATTGCTAATCGACTGCCAAAGACAGGTAAAAATGGGAGGCCAGATACATATGACTCTATAAGGTTAAGGCCCTGTTTGGAATCCAGGATTCTCCCAGGAAACAATTCATTTCCTGCGGACAAAGGAATATATTCTAAAAAACGGGGCCTTACAATGGTGAGCTAATGACAGTGGTTACTCAGACATAGCCCCAACCACCAAGGCACATGGAAGCAATGGTAGGGCCTACTCTATTCTACTACACCTCTTGGATGGCTGTGATTAGGCCACAATGGCCAGGCAGCAACTTTGAAGCACCATCACCTGATCATTCCTCATCAGCAGCTAGCTACACACTGAAACTACATATTCTAACCTCAACATCATCAACAGCTACACACTGAAACTACATACATATTTTAACCTCAGCAACTTTGAAGCCCTTCACTTTGATTCTTCCTGTCTACCTAGGTTTAAAAATACTATGCTCCCTCCAAGATCGAATGCACTGAGCTGTGCCCTCATGTACCAGAGAAAATATTAATTCATCACATGGGCACCTCTCCAAAGCTCCCCTTGGTAGGCTATAAATGCCTGCCCATGACATCTGCATGGTTCTCTACACCACACCACATCGCCACTGCTAGCTACTCGATCGTGCCCAGATTTTGCCACACACAAGAACCTAACACGTTTCCCTCCCAAAAGGATGGCCATGAATCCTCTCTCCCAGGAGCACCCCAATGCATGGCCATGGGGGGTAGCCATGTACACGAACCTGCACTACCAGCAGTACCACTACGAGAAGGAGCACCTGTTTGAGAAGGCCCTGACGCCCAGCGATGTGGGCAAGCTCAACAGGCTGGTGATCCCCAAGCAGCACGCTGAGAGGTGTTTCCCTCTTACCGGTGACTCCGGCGAGAAAGGCTTACTCCTGTCCTTCGACGATGAGGCCGGCAAGCCATGGCGGTTCAGGTACTCGTACTGGACGAGCAGCCAGAGCTACGTGCTCACCAAGGGCTGGAGCCGGTACGTCAAGGAGAAGCACCTGGACGCCGGTGACGTTGTGTACTTCGAGAGGGTGCGCGGCCTCGGCACCGGTGATCGTCTGTTCATCGGCTGCAGGCGTCGCGGCGACGTCGGCGCACCAACAGCAGTGGCACCACCTCCCGCTGTGCTTGTCGTGCCTGCGTCTGGACAGAACCCCAGGGAGCAGCAGCCGCCTTGGAGCCCAATGTGCTACAGCACATCCAGCTCATACCCTACTAGCCCGGCCAACTCCCATGCCTACCGTCGTTCAGTAGAGCACGATCACAGCGACATGCATCATGCAGGTAAGATTAAGACTGCATGAACTGAAGATGTAATACCATTTCGTACCTCTAGCTAGCTTAATTGACACCTTTTCGGCCAACAATCGCAGGAGAATCCCAGTGGGACGTAGACACCAGGAGCTGCAGTGCAGCCTCGGCGCCGACGCGGAGGCTCCGGCTGTTCGGCGTGAACCTCGACTGCGGGCCAGAGCCGGCGGCAGAAACGGCGATGGCAACTCCAGCGATGTACGGTTACGTGCACCAGAGCCCCTACGCCACCGTGTCTCCAGTTCCCAGCAACTGGTCAGTCCCGAAACATCACTGGGTTAGATGATTGATCATGAAAAGCAGCCACATATAACTCTGACAATTGACCAATCAAGAACTTAATATATTGACAGGGGCAGTTCATGAATAGGATGACGAGTAGATCTGAGGCCATGCGTTGCTCGGTGGAACAAGCTACTACTACCACCACCACCAGCCTACTACTGCTGCTCTGCACCAAGTGACATATTTGAATTGACCAGTGGAAGGAAAAGGAAGGAAGTGGGGAGATCCCATGCTCCCCAGTCAATCTTCCATCCACCCATCCATCACCAGGACGCCCTTTTTCTGTTTTCTTCTCTCCCATTTTGTCTTCCAGAAACCCTATTTTCTGTACGGAGCCCTGGCAGTAGGCATGGGTGCGGGGAGGTTTCAGGAAACATCAACTTGAAAAGGCGAGGGAGAGAGAGAGCTAGCTAGCTAGGCAGACAAACTTGTGTATGTATGTATCATGTCTGTGAGCGAGTGCTTGAGTGGGTCCAAGAAGAAGCTCTGAAGCTGATGTATCCTCTCCTGCCTCCTCAAGAAACAAAGTAACATTCCCATGGGGATTTTGTTCTCTCCCAATCTCCCCTCTGTTCTAGAACTGTTCTAGAGCTCATGCAATCAATTGGTGGTGCAAATGCTTTCACTATAGCTATCAGTAGGTTCGATGCTTTCAGTTTCACCTAAAAATAGGGATGTGCATGTGCAATATATTCCCTTGCTATAAATAGTGCTTATAGTTATCGATTATTTCCGTTTCCGTTCAAGACATTAGCCCCTGTTAGGAACAATGGATTACTTTTAAGTGTTCATGCAGGAGACAAACTAATTCATGTGGAATACGTGAAAACATTGCCACCCTAACACTTTTATGAAACAATATTTTAGCAAATGCCCAACATTAGGACATAATGTGGCGCACATGATGCCGACATCAGGGAAATTTCATGCCTTGATATTTAGTTAGTTGTTGGTCTCCACCTTTTTGTTCCCTCGGGAAGGAAAAGTTCAACAAGAAATGAATGTACAGGAGGGCTTAGGTCCCTCTAATAGGATACTAAGAAAAGGCCGGCTAAGCTGATGGTCTAAGAGGCGCCAAGTCTAGACACAAAAGACCACTAAACTCCAATAAACAGAAAGATTCCTCACAAACATGTATCAAAAGAAAATTGAAGTTATGTCTACTGCTTTTGTTGCCTATGTAAAAAAACTAGCACGAGGCAAACAACATGATATTATTCTGGCCAGTCAATGTTTCAAAGTAGATGCCTGGAAAAGCCTGACCTAAGCTAAACTGACTTGGGGTACCTGCTCTTAAGTCTTAACAGAGGGCAAGCCGTAGCTAGCTCCAAAAAAATTAACCATACTGTCAGCTTGTGAAACACGCCGAAGCTAAAATAAAGTGCCTGGAGAATCTAGATTAAAAGCCTAACTCCTAGGTCACCCAATCTGGTTTAAGCACTTGTTGTAAAGACTAAATATTGCAGGTGCAAGTTGCCTGAGAAGTAGGTCTTGCTACATGGATGTACGTAGTGGAGAATACCGAGACAAGCTATTAAAACCTAGATCATTCAACTAATTAGGAGATTAAATAATGAATATGCAGGTTACAGGTTCATCTTAATGATACTTGCATCATCAAATGTGATAATGATGATTAAACTAGCAGACTACGACTGTATCAACAGATAGATATCCTGTCTACTACTAGAACACCAGCCATGTGCAGTGCAGGAGGAGGCTAAGCTTTCCCTAATTTCAAAATATGAACATTATCCTAGGGTTACATGATTAACACTTGAACACCAAAAGGTAATTTATCTTAGCACTAGCGCAAATGGGCATGTGAGTGCCATAATGATAAAGCAGGCGCTCACCCTATGGAACACATACCGAGAAGAAGGGATTACCAAAGGTGCATCTGCAAAGTACAAACTAATCACATCATTTGCATAAAGACTTGCAGCCAAATCAGCTTTTATAAATCTACGACCAAACCTATTAGTTATGCCCTACTTAGTAGCATTATAGCGAAAAGCCACTGCCCAGTAATGCTACACTTACGGAAGAGTCCTACGAATTAACTTACGGAAGGCGTCGTGGCATGACGCAACTGGGAGGGACTCAGGTGGTTTTTCTGATAATTCAGCGCACGAACAAACAACTTCACAACACGTCCTTCCGTAAGCCCCTTTCCGTAACAAATCATCCGTAAGTGTAGCATTATTGGTCACTGCCTGGGACACAACAAAATAAAGGACTACGAGAGAAACATCAAGGTAAAACATGAACACATATGACGATGCCACGAGAATGCATCTGACAAGTGAATGGCCACCCACCCAAGGCAAATGGGGTACCAGAGGGTCGATCGACCCATAAACTGGACCTACAATATGCTGGCCATGATACACCCATCAGGCATCGGCCACTGGATCTCGTTGCTTTCCAAATAAGTCACTGCCTTCATTAGGCTCATGGTCCACAAAAACGGGCTGGCCTGATGAATGCTCATCCTCTTACCGTAGTTATATGCATTTTATGCAGTTTTCCTCAGTCACTGCTAGTATTTTTAGACGCCAGCTTTTGTACAGAAACAGTACTTGCCTTGAGAAAACATGTGCAGGACGTACAGATGGCGGGCCACAAACACGGGAATGTCTGGTTGTACTATGAATCTATGATGTAGAAACTACGCATATATTAAGATGTTAATGATATCATATGTACAAACATCTAACTGTATTGAGATTTTTTCCCGTCGCTTATTGTGGTACAGAGAGGATGAGTAAGTCTCGGGATTGTTGGCAGAATATGCCTCAAGCCAATAGCAACCTCCTATACTAACTGATAATTATCACGACTAGGATATGACAAGTTGACAACAAATAAATTAGTTCAATGTCTACTTTTGACCAATGAAAGTGACGAGATTTGCCAAAACAAGAAAGCACAGTATCAGAATTTAGGAATCAGATTTTTTAAGAAACAAAAGAACATGTGTCTGTGAAAAGGAAACAGGTACATGTCATCATATAATGAAAATGGGATCTCAAAAGGTGTCACGTTATTTCTACAATATTCAATAGCTTCTCCCTTATTATCAGTTTTTTAGCAGGTTGATGACAACACCAGACAGTAGACAAAGAAATATTATTGAGAAATAAATATTGCATAATGTCAAAGCATATTACTAAAGCTTCAGGTAATCTTGGTTTCCATTTGTACAAGTTAGAAGAGACGGATCACAAAGTCAAGTTATAAGACGATATCTCTTGATGAACAGTTATATATGGATTAAATAATTACAAAATTAGGTTTGTATTAATGCAGTGATCCAATAATAATGATGTTCAATGCAGCCACTGAAATACAGTATGAAGAATGAAGCAAGTTTAACAAGTTGCAAAACACATGAGGCTGAGCACCGATGACAGAATGGAACCTACCACTTTCCACTTTTCAGACCTCATGATTTTAGGAGTGGAAACAATAATGAGGATGATGAAATCATAATCGAGATAACCAAGATTCAATCGGTGCAGTTATCCACCGCAGCACACCAATAGACAACAGCCCTCAGTAGGTGCACTTAATCTCTTCCTGAAACTCTCGAATCGGCTAGGGGTCCAGGATAGAAGAAATCCACTTCTGATGTTTGTACATGAATAGATCTTGCATACCAAGGCATTGTCTTATGATGCATGACTCAACTACTGTACAAGATAAGAGCTACGTAGGTCACTCAGTCTGCTCAAATGATCAAGGACCCACATCTCTGCTTCCATTTGCTATGCACAGTTCAAATGATACAGCTGATATTACATCAAATGGGGTCAGCAGCATGACATTATTGACTTGAATCACCAATCTCCCAATATAAGTCCTGACATGGATCTTTAAAGCAGCAGAGCCACTACCCACAAGACAATAATGTGCTACATGATGAGGTCACCACTTGAAGATGATTGCTATCCCCTGATTCAGTTCCAATCCCCAGAAGTCCCCACAAGAACATGAACCATCCTTAAAATGGTGAAATCTACTGATATCTCTGACAATGACCAGACATTCAATAAAACTTGTTGCAATCTTCATGAACTCAACAAGGAATGGCATTCTCCACGGATCCTAAGGTTTTCTATATTGCACAATAACTGGTATTACTAGAACGAAAGATGATTAAACCGAATCCAGTGCCAACTTATAACTGTGGTGTTTAACCAGCTCATGGCTCCTCCTTTTTGTAGGCATGCACATCATGTAGGTCGCATTGTGTATTGGCCCTGTGTGCAAATCTTCTCATCTCACGGAAATCCCAGCCAACTGGATAAACACAGGGCCAATACACAATGGATTCCAGTGCAAGCTTGAGGGGCATGCCGTTTAACTGCTTGCGGTTTACAGAAAGCATACTTTTACAGACGCAGAGTGCTGAAAAGGTATATTCACTCATGTGCATTCTTCTTGGTACATCGCTGAAAAAAGCGTCATAACTTGCATATCCTCTCCACTATGAGTAGGCATTGGATAAAAAACTTGACGAGCACAATCATTCGGGTCATGTTCTGCTTACAGACTGATAAGAATATTGCATGTGAGAACATCTGTTACCACACCAAGATGAGTAGCTAACCCATGACAGCTTTTCCCAACCAAGAGTGGAAGAGGGACCTGCTCTCTGCACATAGCGATGCCACGACAAAAATGCAATAATTGGAGGAACTTTCCTATCTCAGATTGTCCCATGTTGCTTACTTATAATGCAGCCATATAACGGTGTCGGCTTGTACCATGAACACAAATACAAAAGCATCCATGCGATCATGTAGATCAACATACAAAGATCCCTAGCATCAACTGTACTAGCACCACTGCATTTGGCATAAGATGATTCAACCAATGACGCTTTTCGCTTCCTTGAACAATACTATGTAGTCTGTGAAAATAACACAGGCACAAAAGCTTAGTACTTAAGACAAGGAGCACAAATATACTTAGTCCAGTAAAATAACATTAGCTGTTTTTTTCGAAAAGAGGAAATCCCCAGCCTAAATAACATTAGCTGTATAACTCCAGGTACTGAAAAGCACGGAAACACCTACCGCGCAATTGGCAAACACAAATGCATTAACAA
The DNA here is from genome assembly GCA_026929855.1 of Poa annua. Lineage (NCBI taxonomy): Eukaryota > Viridiplantae > Streptophyta > Magnoliopsida > Poales > Poaceae > Poa > Poa annua. The sequence goes on from CM049434.1 coordinate 47,402,529, forward strand.
AACTAACAACAGAAGACATACACATTTTGTAAGAAGATTTGTAAAAGGGAATTCTCACCTTACCAACGGTAATTCCGCATAGGGCTTACGAAATTATTATTATTTGAATCGAAGGCAAAATCTTTGCCTTATCCATTAATTAAGAAGAAGGTGTCCGGTTTATTAGTGGAAGAAACCGGGCGAAAACCAAACAACTCGAACACCAACGCAACAAGGCGGAGCCCACACGACCTCTAGAACACCACACTAAAAAGATCCGGCCAGCCTTCCACCCATGACAAAGCGAAGAAGCCGTAACTGCAACATGGATGAAAAAACCAACTCTCCGGGATAGCTCTGCAACCAGTCGCCAGTCATCGTACACCACCGAGACCCGTCACCGGAGCTTCGACTTCATAGCAACAAAAAGAAGCGAGAAATCCCACGGACACGCCGCAAAAGAGGCGAGAACCTCAACCTCACCTCCACTGAGACGCGCCACCTCAACGAGCACCTCACCCCGGGGCCGCCGCCCCGGCATCCAACTAGTTGCCGCGCCCTGCACCGCCATCCCATGCAACTAGTTGGATGTCGGTTTGGCCGACAGGTAGCCATTTGTGTTGAATGTGTTGATATATACGGTTTTGTTTTGATCAATATAAACAGTTTTTCTAGATAGACATGAAGATTAAAACAAGTGTATACATTTGCACTTCCGGAGCAGAGCGTCGGGCGGAGCGGGATCCGTTGACGAGGCGCAATCCCGCCTCGAGCGCCTCTTGGGGGGATGGTGTAAGAGAGATCGAGGGACAAGCCCTATGCTGCAATTTTATAGCATTAGAAGAGAGGCACAAAACAATTAATATATATATACTCCCCATGTCCCTTACAATCAATATAATATAGTTGTTGTAATAATATCTTATATTATGGGACAAAGGGATTTGTTGCTAAAATTAATGGATATTCAGTGAGTCCCTTGTGCAAAGATATTGTCAATGAGCCGAGGAGGATCATCCAAGATGTAAGTCTAAACCTATCTATAGAAATATTATAAAAAGATCAGCAGAGAGAGCGATGCTAGATTAAAATAGGCATAATTTGTTTATTTATAGTCATCATAGACTTCATTTTTTTTGTCGGCGTTAACACCTTAGCTTAAGTTGTCCAGAACATATGTGGGTATGGCTGATGTCGGTTGATCTACTATATGAATGGTGAGTGGTAAAACTGACGGAGTATGGAACGTCCCGTATCAATGTCCCAACACCTAAAGGTATTTTAGAATACGAACATTAAGAGAAAGTATTCGGAACTTCTTACACCATGGTTTATAAGGGACGCCATAGCTAGCATGCTAAAGTGTTAATAGCATGGTAGATAACCAAGTTTACCTATTTATATGTTTCTGAAAATAAAAATAAAACAAAGAGAAAAGTGAAAACGATAAAATGTTTGTGTGTCCGTGGAGAATAAAATGAAAATATGGTTTTTGGAGCCATTTTTCATTGTAAACTGGATCAACTCTGTCTATCTAATCGAAACCGAATGCCATAAAGTTAGAAAAACTAAAAAAGAATACAAATGATAACTTAAAAAAGAAACGAAAAGAGAAAAACTCTACCTTGTTGGCTTGCCCACCAAAGAACTATATGTGGATGTCGCTCCCTAAGGTGACGCAATGGGTGTCAAATAAGGGCCGCCATAGCTAGCATGCTAAATTGTTAATAGCATGGTAGATAACCAAGTTTACCTATTTGTATGCATGGTTTTGAAAAGAAAAAATAAAACAAAGCGAAAAGTGAAAGCGATAAAAAAATTGTTTGTTTGTGGAGAACAAAATGAAAATACGGTTTTTGGAGACTCTATCCATCTAATCGAATGACGGATATCGACTGCCTTAAAGTTAAAAAGCCTTAAAAAGAATAAAAATGATAACTTAAAAAATGAGAAGTGGAAAAAAATTATCTTGTTGGGCTGGCCCACCAAGGATATGTGGGTGTCGCAATGGGTGTTAAATAGGATCCCGGCTTCCCTCTAGTAAAAGCGGGAAACAGGAGGTCAACCAGTTTATACAAATATATGTTGGTTACTTTTTCTTTGGTGTTTTCTTTCGAGAGAGAAATATGTTTAGTGTTGATATATACTTCTTTTGTGTGTGAATATAAACACTTTTTAGGTTACATAATTACATGAAGATAAACACAAGTATAATGTTATAGTGAATCATTTCGTAGATGAAGTTTCATTGCAAATAAATCATGGAGGTGTTAACATTTTCTCTAGTTTAAATTTATTAGTACGGTTCTTTGTACACACATAATCTTTGAATCTCACTAGACAGGAGCGACGCCTAACTATCTGAAAACTGCAGAGAAAAACCTAAACATACTAGAGAAAAATGTTCATGGCATTTTGTGATCTCAGCTTGCAAGTGGTGGCAGAACTCATACGTACGGTCTTGCTCTGTGTGTATCCATTTTCTGTATCGATTCCAAAGAAATGGCAGCGATTGTGTAGTCTTCAGATTCTCTTTTAGCTTTCCGCACATTTGTTCGACCTATTGATTGTGGTTTACGAAATCTAAATGTCTGGTTAGTGGTTTTCTAAACTAGATGCAGCCATTTTCAGAAAACAAGAATTGCTCAAAGGAAAGTGCATTGCGCTCTCTGTATGGGAAAACTGAACCTGGCCGCTGCGTTGTTATTCATAGAAACGAAAGGCAGAGCATCGAATTACACAAGTAATTTGAAGGCAAAGAATGAAACGCAAGATTGACCGTCTCAAATGAAGAACAAGCCGCTTACATTACATTGAGGGACTAAACTGAATAACCAAAGAAATGCTTGCTGCTACTTAATTACAAACCAGTCAAATTCGCAACCGGGAGTACAAGAAGTCTGGCCATCTCACAAACTATTCAGGGAAGCTGATGCCTGACAATGGCAAATGCTATCCAGTAGCCAGCTAGGTTGCTGCTAGTGCGCCCGCAGCAAGAAAGAAGGCATGGGGAGCATGGACGGATCGGGCGAGGCGTAGAAGTTGGGCCCAGCGAACGCGGCCTCCTGCATCCTGGTCATCTCCGTGTGCACTGCCATCATCGTCGCAACTGTTGCTGCTGTTGTTGTCTTGCCGGCCTGAGGTAGCTTGTCCGCCGTCTCTTCTGGGCGAGGTTTCTTGTGTAAGTCCCAGCGCTCGGCGGAAGACGCGCGGCTGGCTGGGCGCTTGGTGTTGCCGTCCTGGACCTGGCGGACACGGTGCGTCGTGTGGGACATGCCGATGATCTTCTTGCTGTCCCAGCGCTCCACGGAGTCGGCGCGCCCGGGGCTCTGCCCGCCATCCGACGATGACGAGGACGATGTGGCGCTGCTGGGAACCTTGTACTTCTTGTGCACATCCCACCTCTCGACGGCGTCGGCGCGGGAGGAGCTCCCGCCATTGTCGGAGACCGATGACGACGACGCAGGGATGCAGGGTATCTTGTAGGTGTCCCACCTCGGGACGAAGTCTGCTCGCCCGGGCATGGCGGAAATCGCCAACAGCAGGGTGAGACCGGTCGGTGTGGGCAGCAGTGGCAGCATCTTGCTCCTGGGCGGCGTTGGGAGGATCGGCGGCATCTCGTTCCTGGGCGGCGTCGGGAGCATCGGCGGAAGAAGAGAAGCTGCCGCCATGGAGAGCAAGCGGGCCGCCGATCGATCGATCGGCGATGGCACAAAAGAACGACAACAAGCTACCGGAGAAGCGATGAATCGAAGAGATGGTTGGGTACGAAGCGATGAATCGATCGACGTGATGCTGAGCAGGTACTTAAAGGCGTCGACGGATGGCGTGAGAAGGTGGTGCATGGTGCGTGTTTGTTCTCGGTCCGGACTCGGATTCAGCAAGGAAAAACGGAAATTGGAAATTGAACCTCTCGTTGAGCCGCGGACTCGGTTTCGGATCACACTTGACTGACGTCACATCCACGATCGAGGAATGCTGCGTGTTTGTCTTTGTTCTCGATCCGGATTCGGATTCATTGAGAAAAACGGAAATTGAACCTCTCGTTGATCCGCGGACTCGGTTTCGGATCACACTTGACTACCGTCACATATAGGACAACTGCTTCGGTTCACTCGCTTTACAATCTCGACGTCAGTGGACATGTCTGTCAGTCTGTACATGCTCGCAGACATATAGGAGGTAAAATTAGGCAAATCTGATTGTAGATGCTTTGCGGATTAAAACTTACGCTTTACTAGGAAAGGCATAATAATAAAATATAAGCTTCATGAAATATCTGCGGCCTCTCTATTGTTGGCCATCTTTTTGTTTTGAAAAGCAACATCATTGATGATTTCATTAATGGAGTAGTACGAGTAGAAGAGTAAAAAAAACAAAAAATAAGGGCAGACAACGGTGCAACCTCCCTAAGAAGAAGATGAAACAACCCATCGGCAACAAACGACATAGTGTTCAAACACCCACTACACAAAAACCGAAAGACACTGACAACCTTTTCCTACGTCGATGGCTTTTGTCGGGCGGTAAGCATAGGGTCCGAACTGGGAAACCCAGTAAAATGGTCGTCGACACGGTTTAGCCGTCGGCATAGCTATTTTCCAATTGTTTTCTATTTTACTTTTAATATAGAATAATTTATATCTTTAAATCCGTAAGTCAAAAATTAATAAATAAAATGTGTAAATCGATTAGAAAAATTAGAGGAATCAAAATATGACAACTATATCATCTTTGCACCATATGTGTACTTGGTTCGCAAAAAAAAAAACTTTTTTGCTACTCAAATAAGAAAATTGATATTTATAAAGTTAATTTGAAACATCCCTTCGGAACCATTGTTTCCTATACCAAGATACACCCATTTGTTGAATATATGAACTTTGTCATAAACTATGTCGTAGGAATGGCCATAACTTGATTATTTGCCTTGAAACTTATAGATTTTTATACATGGTAGACCATTTTTTTGTGAAGATGTTTTTGAACAATTTGTTAAAAATCAATTTTATCATGGCAACTACAACACATAAAAAGACTCCATGCCAGAGGAATATTTTTTGAGGTTTTTTTTTCACTTTGTTTGATTTAAAAAAACTGTCAAAATGGCCACCATAGCTATTCATCGAAAGAGATCTAATTTTCTAAAACTATCGATATTTCTGTGATATAACCACCAGTTGTGTATCTTAAAAATATTTAAAAAAAACCAGACCAAATTATCAAACTCTTATGGTTCACTTTTGGAAAATCAGCATAAACTCATTTAACTAGGCAAAATTAGGTAGAAATCAATATGTTCATAATACTTGTAGATTATTCAACAAATGTGGACTACTATTTGTGAAAAATATATGGTGCCATTTTACACCATATTTTTTATACTTGGTTCACAAAAAAATCATTTTTGCCACTTAGATAAAAGAAAATGATATTTATAAAAATAATGTGAAAAATCTCTTCGGAACCATTCTTTCCTTCACCAAGATACACCTATTTATAGAATATAAGAACTTTATCACAAACTATGCCGTGGGAATGGTCATAACTTGATCATTTGGCTTGAAAGTTATATATGTTTACACATGATAGACCTTTTTGGGAAGATATTTTTTGAAAAATTTGTTAAAATAAAAAATTGCATTCTTCATATCAACTAGTACACATAAAAGAACTTCATGCCAGGGGATATCTTTTTTGATGTTTTTTTCACTTTATTTGATTTTTTAAGGGTCAAAATGGCCACCATGACAATTCATTGAAAGAGGCCAAATTTTCTAAAAATATTGATGTTTATGTGATATAATGATGAGGACGTCCCACATGTTTATACAACCGTTGCACCTATAACCACAATACAAGGACCTCTCACACGAACTCGTGCACGACAACTTAATTATCAGGTACTTTCGTTTTTTGGAATCAATCCTCACATACATGAACATATGATGCTGCCTAAATCGGATATGTTTGTCACACTTAGAAATGATGGTCCTAGCATGGATGAGAGGGGCTAATATTGGAGCATGATCATGCATGGAGAGGATGGCAGCAAGCGTGGGAGGATTGAAGATGACGCCACTACTGGAGATTTCCGTACATTGAAACCACCATAATGAGAGAAGAAGACTTAGACGAAATATAGAGTTTTCCACTTCATAATTTCGTCCATATATTCATATGGTGATGCGTCACCTTTTAGTGATGGGCCAGGCTCATGTAATTTCGTCCAAATTAAGTGCGTGAACAGTTAGAGTCCGTATAAGTGGAAGGAGACCGACTTAGGATGGAATTCGACCTCCTTTTCCAAGGTTGGCCGAATCCCTCTTTTGTCCCTCCATATATACTTCCGTTAGGTCGTCGTTTAGACTCGGATTTTGTTTAGTTTAAGACTTAGCCATTGCTATTCTTCGCCAAAGACAACAATGTTGGTTCAGACCTTTTGTACTTCGCACTTGCAGAATCCCATCTATAAAGCTTTCATCTTACATCCGCAATATCTTGATTGCATGTATAATTCTTACTAGTTCTTCGATTGCTTGCAGGGATTGATCTTTGTATCAGGTTGATCTAGCTCCGGCATGATCAATAGCCTCGGAAGTTAATGTAGCGATTGCTAAGGTGCAACGTCTCGCACATTTGTAGTCGGATCGTCAACGTCGACCTCCACCCAAATCGAGAGTTATCCATCTCATCGAAAGATCGGGTACCATTACCATATCATATAACCACTAGTTGTGTACCTTAAATGAGTTTTTTAAAAATTCCAGACCAAACTATAAAACATTTATAGTTCAAATTTGGATTACTTTCGAAAAATCAGCATAAACTTATTTAACTAGGCAAAATTAGATAAAAATCAATAAAATTCCTAATACTTAGAGATTATCCATCAAACGTGGACTACTATTTGTGAAAATTAAATTGGTGCCATTTTACACCATATTTTTTGTACTTGATCACAAAAAATTTCATTTTACCACTTAGATAAAGGAAAGTGATATTTATAAAATAATGTGAAAAATCTCTTCGGAACCATTGTTTCCTATACCAACATACACCTATTTGTCGAATATGAGAACTTTATCACAAACTATGTCGTGGGAATGACCATAACTTGATCATTTAGCTTGAAAGTTATAGATGTTTATACATGATAGACCTTTTTGTGAGGATTTTTTTGAAAAAATTGTCGGAAATCAAGTTTATCATTTTTCATAGCAACTAGTACACATAAAAGACTCCATCCCAAAGGATATCTCGTTTTGAAGTTTTTTTCAATTTATTTGATTTTAAAAAATGGTCAAAATGGCGACTGTGATTATTCATCGAAAATGGCGGACCAAACTATCAAACACTTGTAGTTCAAATTTGCATTATTTTTGAAAAAATGGCATAAACTCATTTAACTAGGCGAAATTAGGTAGAAATCAAGAAAATTCCTAATACTTGGAGATTATCCATCAAATATGGACTACTCTTTTTGAAAATTAGATGGTGTTTGTACCTGGTTCACAAAAAAAGTCATTTTTTCAATTTAGGAAAAGGAAAATTATATTTATAAAAGTAATTTGAAACATACCTTTGGAACCATTCTTTTCTGTACCAGGATACACCTATTTGTAAAATATGAGAACTTTATCACAAACTATATTGTGGAATGTCCATAACTTAATCATTTGGCTCCATGCTAGAGGATTTTTTTACATAGTCAGTTTATCAATTTTCTATGATGCAAAAGATGATTTTGATGTCATACGTCGATTCCTCTCATTTTTCTAATCAACTAGCAAGGTGGCCCTCGCAAATGCGAGGGCATCATCTTTTGTATATCGAAATTCTTACCTTTTGTCTTATTTAAATGTTTCTCTCTTGTTTATTCCTTTTTTTGAAAGGTAAAGAATATTAGATAATATAAAATTGCAAATCAATAATTTTGACGTTTCATTTTGTATGAAATTATATTGATAACATGTAATAAAAAGTATTATAGAAAATAAAACGATGGTGTTTCTATTTGTCACAGTCACATATTTATACAGTTAGACTCGAAGTTAGGAAGACACAAACAGAACTGAGTGTGCATGCAAGATCAGTTGTCGTGTGCTTGGTAGCGTAGGTCAACAGATTTACACATCTTTTTCTCTGTGCTTGTTTGTGTTCTTGCTTGTCTATTTCTATTCTATTCACGGCAGTAGTGTTCTTGTGTTCATATTTTGTGCTTACATGTATAATTGGATCTATGTCTAACAATAAAGTTAAGCGAAATACTCCGGTGCTTTCCAAGAAAACATGTTGCACGAATTTTAAAGCAAATCGATGGCTGTGATTAGGGGTGGGGATTAAGGATGCTAATTCCACGTGGTTAGTACTCCTCTTAAATCATTTTGTGAACCTAATCATAGCCGTCGATACGCTTTAAAATTCGTGCAACATGTTTTTCAGGAAAGCACCGGAGCACTTCTGTAAAGTTAATATTTAGAATAATTGGTGGTCAACATGCCGTCCACTTAATGTTCTTCGGCACGCCATTCAGCCAGCTTTTTGGCTATAGCCTTCTTGAAACATTTACATCTCCAATATAATGAGCCTTTAAAGTTTCTCTCTTTTGACCCTTTGTTTTTCTTTCAGCTTGTAAGAACATTAAATTTCAAACATTGTACTTAGTAAAATTATCTTATTGATTTTATTCTGCATCTAAAAAAATTTAAGCAATAAGGATTGTTCCTCCCGATAAATCTACAATATATAAATATTAGGTTGGTACTCAACAATGTATTCTCACGCTGATTTAGGCGCAAATAAAAAGTTAGTAGAATATCATGGCTTGATGGGTGGCCACCACGTATGTATACCCGCTGGTTGCTACTGGACGTACGCCTACATAGGTCGTAGTTTCGCCGTCAATGTGTAGATGGCAGAGCAACCGTAAATTGAATGAAACACCAGAGTTACAAATACGATGTCGATGCCGCCTGGCGCATGACGTATTTTTTGCTAAATCTGGCCGTTTTTACGAACTAATAATGTATTTCGTCGCTCTGGAAAATGATTTTCAGATTTGGCCCCTCGGATCGGAGCCAACTCGATTGGAGCCGAAGTCCTGCATGTCGGTGCTAGTGGCCTTCAGCGTCGAAGATCTCTGCTTGGTCTTGTTGAAATCCGACGTGGCAGGATTTACCCCAATATGGTTGGCGCTAGGTCGAAACCCTACTAAGCCTGGCGGCATGCAAACTTGAGCATTTCTTTACTTGTACCAACTTGAGTAGTTTTTTCTGCTGGTAATTGTCGGCCCAGTGGATTCTAGGGTGTGCAGAGCCCATACTAGACGGACCGCGCACGCAACTGCATCTACGAAACGGCTAAGGACCAAGCAAACCGCTTGGGGAACCCCCCCGAGGCGGAAACCCCTGGAGGGGACCTGAGGCGCCGACAGAGGCTTGAAGGAGGCCCCCCCCCCCCGAGGGTGTCCCACTTGAGGGCTCTCCCCTTCTTAAGGGAGCCAGCCCGGCTCCTCCCCCTCGAGAGCCTCAGGCCCCTGAGGGGATACTTCACGGCCAAGGAAGCGCTGCAGAGCGCACATGGGCTCTGCTGCGGCCGCAGGGTGACGCGCGCGTCTGCGCGCACGACAGCAACAGCGTCACAGTTGCCGTTCCCGTGATAAAAGGGGTCAACAAAGCTCTGTGTCCCCTGCGCCGCCAACGAAGCTTTCCTCTTTGGTGATAACGCAGTTGGCCGGCACAACGCTCCAACGACGACGTCACTGTGGGCATTCCCCACGGTCTCTGCCGCGCCTGCGAGACGCTCTGCAAAGTCTGCACCTTGTCGGCCACAGCGCGCCGCTTTAACACGGAAGAGCCGCGTCCAAGGACGGAGGAGACAGCTGCTCTGCCACGAAGGCAGGCTTTGCGACCATGGACCGAGTCCATGAACGAGCGAGCAGTAGTGCACCCCGCTCCGGCGCTTGTGGCCATGTGGGAACCCGTCCGCTGCGCAGGTCGCAGGGACGAGGCCCGGGGCAACTATTTAAGGAGAAGGGGCACTTCCGTAGGAGGGGATCGAGGATTGGATCCGGAATTCGATCCCGAGCTCAATAGCGTCTTCCACCTCCGGACCCTCTCAAGGCCCAGAGGCTAGTTGTACTACAGTCACCACAGTGCAATCCAGACAAGCAGGAGTAGCGGTTTTACCTCACCTTGAGGGCCGTGAACCTGGGTAAGGGCCGGTGTCACTCTCTGTCGTGCAGTTCCGCTCCAAGCACCGCGAGCAACGTCGCGGCGTGCATCGAGGGTTGTTTGACCTCCGTGTTCAGCCCCCCTTTCGAACCTCTCCCCGGGGCGAGACTACCCCTGTTACGTGGGAGTTCATTCCTCGACATTTGGCGCGCCAGGTAGGGGGCTGAGGCGCGTCTTCAACCTCCGAACTCCGCGCCATGATGGACACCCGCGCGACGCGCGCCAACAGGCGCACCTCCGAGAGAGCTCACACCGAGCCCGGCACTGCCCCCACCCGCGGCCGCCGTGGTCGCCCCCGCACGACCGAGCGCGCTGGCACCGGCCCGCGCGTGGAAGAGCCGGAGAGCGAGGAGCACCGCGAAGGAGACCAGCGTGACGACGAGGACCTCTCCGAGCGCCGCGGGGACGCTGAGTCCTCGCACCCGTCCCGGCGCCAGAGCGTGTCCACGCGGGAGCATCAAGAGCCCGCCCCGCACACCGCGCTACTGATGGCTCAGGAGCTCCTCCGCTACCGGCCAAGTGCCGAAGCGCACGACCAGTGGCTGGACCGCCTCCACCACCTCGTCGACATCGCAACCACACGCCCTGCTCCGTCGCGCTCCATCGTGCCTTCCGGCCCTGCAGGGACGGCCGCACCAGGTGCGCCACCGCCGCCGCCGGGACCGCCCCCGGCCGCGGCACAGCGGGCTCCCTCCCATGCTTCCTCGCCGCACGACTGCCAAATCGTGCAGCGCGCCGCACCTGACGCGCGTGTAGGCATGGAGCGACGTCGCGACCTCCAAAACCGCCTCGTCGAGGAGCTCGGTCAGGCGGGGCAGCAAAACCGCAGGGCCCTCCAGGGAGGAACGGCCACCTATGCCTCAGGCTGCATGGCCTTCACGCGCGCCCTGCGCCGTGTGGTCTGGCCCCAGAAGTTCAGGCCAGCGCTCCCCAAGGGCTTCGACGGGTCCACCAACCCTCTCGAGTTCCTGCAACTCTACACCACTTCCATCCAGGCTGCAGGGGGCGACGACAAGGTCATGGCCAACTGGTTCTCCCACGCCCTCAGGGACTCCGCTCTGTCCTGGCTTCTCAACCTGCCCGAGGACTCCATCGACTCCTGGGAGGAGCTCTGCAGGCAGTTCGTCGCCAACTTCAAGGGCACGTACGAGCGCGCACTCACCCACAACGACTTGCGCGCTGTGGTGCAGAAGAAGGATGAAACTCTTCGCAAGTACATCCAGCGCTTCAGCCAGGTGCGGAACAAAATTCCAAACATCCCCGACACCCAGGTGATCGCTGCCTTCCGCGAGGGCGTGGAGCTCATGCACATCCCGAGGAAAGAAAACCAAGAGGCCGACGACATCGCCAAGCGAGCCTCGCGGAGGCAACCCCAGCAGGCCGGTGTCTTCGAAGAGAGGCTCGCCAAGGCATCCATCAAGCAGCCTCGAGAGGCCACAGCCGCAAGCGCAGGCGAAGCGCTCCCACCACCTCCTGAGTCTGGGGCGCCTGATTGCGGTCCCAGCACAGGGGAGCGTCTGCTGCTGACGGCAACCCACCAGGCCTCAGGCTGGATTGATGAGCTCAAGGACTACTTGGTGAAAGAAATCCTCCCTGAAGAAGATGCTGATGCAGAGCGAGTCGCTCGACAAGAAAAGTCATACTGCATCCTCGAGGAAAACCTCTACCGCAAGCGCCCAAATGGTGTCGCGCTCAAGTGCGTCCCTCCTGAGGAAGGCCGAGAGCTGATTAAGGACATCCACAGCGGGGAGTGCGGCCACCACTCATGTGCGCGCACCCTCACAGGCAAGGTCTTCAGGAGCGGCTTCTACTGGCCTCACGTGCTTCAAGATGCGGTCGCCATTGTGCAAACCTGCGACGCCTGCCAATTCCACGCCAAGCAAATTCATCAGCCGGCACTGGAGCTTCAGACCATCCCGCTCTCCTGGCCATTCGCGGTCTGGGGGCTGGACATCCTGGGCCCCTTCCCGAAGTCGCAGGGGGGCTACCGTTTCCTCCTCGTGGCCATCGACAAGTTCACCAAGTGGACCGAGGTTGAGCCGGTGCGCACCATACCAGCTGGGGCTGCGGTGAAGTTCATCCGAAGCTTGGTCTGCCGCTTCGGCGTGCCCAACCGCATCATCACTGACAACGGCTCGCAATTCACCAGCGGCATCTTCCGAGCCTACTGCGACAAGCTTGGTATCAAGGTCTGCTTCGCCTCGGTAGCTCACCCACGCAGCAACGGTCAAGCCGAGCGAGCAAACGCAGAAGTCCTCAAGGGCCTCAAGACCAGAAGCTTCAACATCCTTAAGGGCCACGGCAAGGGCTGGATTGACGAGCTCCCCTCAGTGCTCTGGTCCATACGCACAACCTCCTCGAGGCCTACAGGCGAAACGCCGTTCGCTCTGGTCTACGGAGCCGAGGCGGTCCTCCCCGCAGAAATCAAGCATGGATCGCCACGGGTCCTTGCCTTCAACGAGGACACCCAAGAGGGCCTCCACAACGACGACCTGCTGCTTCTCGAGGGACTGCGCCGTCAGGCCGCCCTCAGGGCGGTAGGGTACCAGCAAGACCTGCGACGCTACCACAGCCGCCATGTGCGCTCACGCACCCTTGAAGCGGGCGACCTCGTCCTCAGGCGAATCCTCTCCAGGGAAGGTCTCCACAAGCTCTCCCCGATGTGGGAAGGCCCCTACAGGGTCTCCCACGTCGCCAGGCCTGGCGCAGTACGCCTCGAGACCGAAGACGGCATCCCCGTCAAGAACCCGTGGAACATCGCGCATCTGCGCAAGTTCTACCCGTGATCACAGTCACGCCAGGCATTTTTTGTCTCTAGAGGGAAGCTCACGGCTTCACCTCCAAGCTTCTCAAAGCTTCTCCCGAGGCCCGGCCCTCCGAGCTCTCCTGCAAACGAGCCCCCGCAGGCCGCAGTGAACCTCTGCCACTAATGGGTGGTCCCCATGCCTCGACATGGAAGGAACGTTAGCTTGGCAAACCCAAGTGTAATGAACCGATTTTCGTTCCAAGTGAACTTTGCGCTCTGGCGCCATTTTCGTTCCAAGTGAACTATGCGCTACGGCGCCGCTATGTAATATTTTGGTGGTGAGTTTATTCCAGCTTTATTTCATTTATTGAAAATGGGCACTTATATCTCTCCACATGCGTACCTCGCGAGCGGGGGCTGAGTACGGTGCCAGTGCCTCAAATGACACACCAGCAGCACTGCAAAACCCAAGGATCCGAGCTCTGGCTAGAGGGCAGGCCCTCCCAAGCACGCCATCTCTTCAAAGGACCTTGGTACTCTCTCTCCTCGCAAGGAACGCCTGAGGGGACCTATAAGCGCGCATTAGTCCCTGATGCTGTGATCTAGCGTTTCGGCTCGCCCCTCTAACATCCACAGAGAGCGAAAGTCCCCACCAGGCCTGCGGAGGAGAACCCTCGGCCCCTGAAGGGGAGAACTCCGCCAGAGAAGGCCCGCACTGGGAAAACGCCTCGCGAAGCTAAGTCTCTCGCCCACCTCAAGGGAATCCTCGCATTTTTTCTCATGAGCACTCTGCGTCCCTCAAGTGGTTCTTTCCTTACTCTCTGTGGACTGCTTGCGCGTCAAAGGGGGGCCCTCAGCATCGCGACTTGAGGGCTCTTACCTCCCCAAGCCTTAAACTCCCCCCGGCCTTGCCGAGTCATTGCTCGAGCATACCGCAGCGGCAGGAGTCATAGCGCGAGGGGAAGGGTCCAACGACGCAGAGCGAGAAAGGCATTGAGATGAAGCAAAGACCCCTCGAAGGGAGCGCACACTTAATCGATAGCAAAATGGTTACAAAGTGAAGAAGTAAATTACAAGGTGGAAAATGAAATTCTCTAACGGGCAAACGCCCCTAAAGCGCTACAAGCGCGACGCGTTGCAGGAGGAGGTTAGTCGGAGGCCTCAGCGTCGTCCTGGTCGCTCTCTTCTTCCTCCTCGGGCTCGCTCCCCTCGCCGCCTTCCTCTGCAGCGGCCCGCCTGAAGCGGCTGCAGAAGTCGTCCACCTGGTCGCGGACGGAGCTGGAGGCTTTCCACGCAGCGTCCCCCTCCAGTGGCTCGGTCACCGTGGCGAGGTCGAACCCGGGCTGGAGGTGGACGAGGTTGGAGAAGATGCGGTCCACCGCCACCGCCAGAAGCTGACGGCACTCCTCCTCGACCACGTCGCGGATCTCCGCGGTAGGGCCTTCGAGCGCTGTGAAGAGCTGCTCGAAGTACAGGAGATAGGTGGCAGCGTCGGCGTGGCCCTGAGCCGGAACGCTTGGCGCCTCCGCCCCCAGCTTCGCGGCGAGCTCACGACCCCGTCCCGTCAAGGACAGGAACATGCGCTCCCGCTGCTGCGACAGCACCTGCGCCGCCTGGATGCTCTCCGCCGCCTCCACTGCCTTCTCCACAGCAGGCCCCACCTGCCGATTCATCTCCTCCATGTCCCCCATGAGGGAGGCAAGGTCCTGGGAGATGTCCTCTCTGGCCTTCTCAGCGGCGAGGCGGCGATCAGTCTCGCGCTTCACCTTGGCGGCGAGCTTGGCGTTCTCCTTCTCGAGCTTTTGGATCCGGGCGCCGCTCTCCCCCAGCCTCGCCTTGAAGCGGTCCTCCTGCTTGGAGAATTTATCCTTGTAGTCCTGGGAGACTGTGGCGCGGATCTTATTCTCCTTCTCCCGGAGCTCCTTGTTGAGCTCGTCCTTCCGCTCGGCAAGCCGCACGTTGGCTCGCTCCACATTCCCCTTGTGGGCGGCGACCTCGCGCTCGAGCTTGCTGAACGCCGAAGCAACGCTGTCTTCGCGGGCCTCAAGGGCCGTGCGCTGTCCTGACAGCTCCTGCTCCCTCAGCGCCAGCTGCTCGTCGCGCCGGCGTGCATCCTCCTCGCGCTCGCTCAAAGCGCGCCCGCGGGCCTCCAGGCTCGAGCGGAGTTCGTCGAGGGCGGTCCGCACCACCCCGGCATCCGCCAGGATTTTCTTCTCGAGCTCGAAGAGCTCGGCACGCTTCGCCGCCAGCGAATGCTCCACGGCTGCCCGCTCCGCCTTGGCCGCGGCGAGGTCCTTTGCAGCGGCTCGGCGCTCAGCCCTCAGGGGCTGAAGGAGTTCCTCGGCTTCGCGCAAGGCCCCCTCGCGGACCTCGTCGGCAAAGCGCGCCGCCTCCTCGCGCTCCTCTTGCAGCGCCTGGTCGCTCTTGCGGCGGGCCTCTACGGCCGCGTGGAAGCCAGCCCAGGCGGCGGCGAGCTCGTCACGCTGGCGGGCGAGCGCCTGGTCTTCTGTGGCCAGGTAGGCCTCGAGCCCCTCCAGGGACTCCCGCACGAAGCGGAAGGCGACGTCGCGGCGTCCTCGGCCCCAGTCGAAGCGGCCCAGAGCGAGGCCCGGGGGTGGACCGCGCGGCTTAGAGGGTCCCGCACCCGCATCCGGCTCGCCGGCAGAAGTCCCCGCGTGGGCCTGGGGGCTCGGGGGCCGGTCCTCCGCCTCCGCACTCGGTCCCAGGCCTCCTGTGCTTCCCCCCTCGGGCGGCACTTCCCGGTCCGCATCCGGGGCAGGCGCGTGAGGCCCGGTCCTTGCTGCTTCCTCCTCCCCCGCGGTGTCCGGCGGCGGTGGAGGAGTATCCTCCCTGCGAGACTTGGGAGGGCTCGGCGCCGACTCGGCACCCACATTAGCCCCTGGCTGCGCTGGAGCGGTAGCTGCGCGGGGTGGAGTGGGTATCTTCTCCACCTGTTCCCCCACCCGCTCTTCCTCGGATGGTGGCACAAATGTCTCCACCTGAGGCATCTCCTTCTGAGAGCCTGCGGTACCCGCCCCCTCAGGCCTCGAGGCCTCCGCCGCCGCGGTCTCGCTGGCCTCAACCTCCGGTGCAGCGTCGGGGGCGGCCCTCTTCACGTCCGCGGCTTTGCGAAGCCTGCGGCGCTTCACAGGATCAGGGCCGCTGAGGTAAAAAGAAAAAGATTGGCCAAGGAAGAAGAGCAAGCAAGCTGGGCTCAGAAAGGAAAGGAAAAGGCAAAAGAATCTCACCTGGTTTTCTTGGCGCGGGTGTCTACCCACGTCATGCCTGGCGAGCGCCATGAAGGCACAGCCCGCGCCCCCGCCTCGGGGGCCTCCTCGGCTTTCCTCTTGTGGGGAGCGCTCGGGGGCTCCCCGGCAGGCCTGTCATGGGCCGCCTTGGTCCTCGGCTCATGGCGCCCCGCCGCAGCCTCCTCGCTGTCGCCGGAGGAAAGCTCGTGGAACTCCCCTACCGGGGGCGCGACGCCGGAAGAGCTCCCCGCGCCCGCAGAGCTTCCTACACCGGCAGAGGGCTCCACCCTCGTCTCCGCGTCGCCCTGTTCCGAGTCAGATGCACTTGGCGACTCGGTAGTGTCCGCGGGCATGGGCTCCTCCTCCTCTTCATCCCCCGCCAAGCCTAGCGGGGTGAACGCGGGCGCCTGCGCCAGGGTGGCCCGGCGCTTGTCTGGGACTTCATACAGAGGCCGTATCGCCACGTGAATCCTCGCGGGCACCTCTGGGTTGACGAAGAGGCCTCCCATGATGGTCTCGACGACCGCGGGGCGGTGATCGCTCAGATGCAGCCGCAGCGGATCCGTAGGCCCTGTGTACGCCCACATCGGCTTCTTGTGCGCCTGCAGGGGGGCGATGCGGCGCCTCACGAACTCCGCCGCCACCAGCTGGCCGGTCAGGCCATGCTCGCGAAGCGCCCTCAGGTGGCCCACGAGGTCGGCTATCGCATGCCCCTCCAAGGAACGCTTGCTCCAGTGGGTGTTCTTCACGGGCGGCGCCTCGGGGACCTCAAGGAGGGAGCTCTCCGAGGGAACGCGGATGAGGAACCACTTCTGCCTGAAGTCTTCCACCTTCTTCGACACCGCCGTCACGGGCTTGTCGCCGTTCCAGGCCATGGGGATGTAGACGTCTCCCATGCCGTCCGCGATGCGGAAGGATACGCAGCCCGTCCGCTCCTTCTTCGCAGTGTTCCGCAGTGCGTAGAAGCTTCGGAAGAGAGCGATAGAGGGCTTCACTCCCAAATAAGCCTCGCACAAGAAGGCGAAAATGGAGAGGACAAGGATGGCGTTGGGGTGGAGATGTAAAAGGTGGACCTGGTAGAACTCGAGGACGGCCTCGAGGAAGGGAGGGTAGGGCGGCACCAGCCCAGCGAAAAGAGTGTGGAGGAAGATGGGGAAGTAGCCGACGGGGAAACGTCCGGTCCGCGCGGGCAGAATGGCACTGGCGCCGTGCTCATTGTGCTTCCCGGCGACCAGGTGCTGAATCTTATCCAGCGCCGCCGCGGTGATGCGCACCCCGACCAGGGAGGGGCCGAACTCCGCCTCCCCCTGCGCGTCTTGGCGGGCCGAGGCCGCCGTCTTCTTGCCCTTGGATCCTCCCATCGTCGGAGAAGGACGGGAGCACGGAGGAAGAGAAGGAGGGGAAGATTTGCTGGAGACGGGAGTCTAGGAGGCGGAGAACCGATGGACGGGATGGACAAGACTGGACGGGGTAATGACTGCGGCTCGGACCAACGCGCAGCTATAAACCCCGTCCGAGCAGTTACCGAGGCACGGTAGTGGTGAGCGTGGCGGGCGTGGTGGCCCCCCCCCCCCCCCCCCCCACTACGCACGTTTCCGGCGGAGAAGCCGAGTCGCCGCAAGTCCACCTCCAGGTGACGCGTGTCCCACGACGCTTCGCCTGCAGTTTTGGGCCCACGACGCTTCGCCTAGTCCCAATGGGCCTCGACGTGCCCATCATGGGCCCGGGGGCTACTGTCGGCCCAGTGGATTCTAGGGTGTGCAGAGCCCATACTAGACGGACCGCGCACGCAACTGCATCTACGAAACGGCTAAGGACCAAGCAAACCGCTTGGGGAACCCCCCCGAGGCGGAAACCCCTGGAGGGGACTTGAGGCGCCGACAGAGGCTTGAAGGAGCCCCCCCCCCCCCCCCCCCCGAGGGTGTCCCACTTGAGGGCTCTCCCCTTCTTAAGGGAGCCAGCCCGGCTCCTCCCCCTCGAGAGGCTCAGGCCCCTGAGGGGATACTTCACGGCCAAGGAAGCGCTGCAGAGCGCACATGGGCTCTGCTGCGGCCGCAGGGTGACGCGCGCGTCGGCGCGCACGACAGCAACAGCGTCACAGTTGCCGTTCCCGTGATAAAAGGGGTCAACAAAGCTCTGTGTCCCCTGCGCCGACAACGAAGCTTTCCTCTTTGGTGATAACGCAGTTGGCCGGCACAACGCTCCAACGACGACGTCACTGTGGGCATTCCCCACGGTCTCTGCCGCGCCTGCGAGACGCTCTGCAAAGTCTGCACCTTGTCGGCCACAGCGCGCCGCTTTAACACGGAAGAGCCGCGTCCAAGGACGGAGGAGACAGCTGCTCTGCCACGAAGGCAGGCTTTGCGACCATGGACCGAGTCCATGAACGAGCGAGCAGTAGTGCACCCCGCTCCGGCGCTTGTGGCCATGTGGGAACCCGTCCGCTGCGCAGGTCGCAGGGACGAGGCCCGGGGCAACTATTTAAGGAGAAGGGGCACTTCCGTAGGAGGGGATCGAGGATTGGATCCGGAATTCGATCCCGAGCTCAATAGCGTCTTCCACCTCCGGACCCTCTCAAGGCCCAGAGGCTAGTTGTACTACAGTCACCACAGTGCAATCCAGACAAGCAGGAGTAGCGGTTTTACCTCACCTTGAGGGCCGTGAACCTGGGTAAGGGCCGGTGTCACTCTCTGTCGTGCAGTTCCGCTCCAAGCACCGCGAGCAACGTCGCGGCGTGCATCGAGGGTTGTTTGACCTCCGTGTTCAGCCCCCCTTTCGAACCTCTCCCCGGGGCGAGACTACCCCTGTTACGTGGGAGTTCATTCCTCGACAGTAATACGTGTCTTATTTATAAATTTATAAAATATAGCGCATCAAGCACATGTTAAGTGACCGGAACCGGAACACGTCTCCCGCAGCTTCATAGAGACCGAGTTTCTACGTGTATGCCTCTTTATTTATCCTCTTAAGGCAATCCGCTAAAGAATATAGATTTGGCAAAAAATAATTAATTGTACTTGGGTGTCCTGGTTCAACACATATGGTATTAGGACGTGTATGTGCAATCGTAACACATCTAGATTTTTCTCCCTCCTCTTGTGTTGCGATATGACTCCTCTTATGTTTGTACGCGGTCCAGATGGATTTTGTACGTGACAATCTCTTAAGCCAATCAGTAAAAAGAAAATTAGCAAAAAATAATCCATTTTACGTCGGTGTATATATTTTTGCAACATAACACATCTAGATATTTTTCTCTCTCTCCTCTTATGTTTGCACGTGGTCTAGATAGATTTTGTACGCAACAATTTTTGGGTAACACACTTTGACTTTAAATCGCAGCCATTAAAAAGAATTTTTTGGTGGCCAGCCGGTGGATGTGTTAAGCACGGACTCTTGCTTAAAATTAAGAGTTTGTGCACCCTGCGATTTATGTCAACTGAATTTAGTACACGTGACATGTTTGTTGTGTCATACTTATTTGTTACATAAATCCAATGGCTGGGATTTAAAATCATGACAATAAAATTTAGATCTAACCATTAAAACTAATTTAGATGATGTGGCTTAACGTGGTGGCTCTATTTAACCATCCGTATATTGCTTTTAGTATATAATAGATTTAGATATTTATATTTAAAATTTTGATTTATGAAGTGGAAGATTTGAATTATTCCATATTAAATGTAAAAAGCAAAAAGTGAAGTAAAATTCATTTTATTGTTATTTCAAAAAATATTATTACATAATCATTGTTATTTATTCAAATAATTTTTAAAAATATAATCAATAAAGAAGTGTAACATCATGACACATGGAAGGAACTCAAAAGTTAAGAGCGGGAAACAATAGGTCGACCTGTTTATACAAATATATGTTGGTTACTTTTTTTGGTGTTTTCTTTCGAGAGAGGAATTTGTTTAGTGTTGATATGTACTTCTTTTGTGTGTGAATATAAACACTGGTTAGGTTACATGAAGATAAACACAAGTATAATATGTACTTCGTAGCTGAAGTTTCATTGCAAATAAATCATGGAGGTGTTACCATTTTCTGTAGTTTAAATTTATTAGTATGGTTCTTTGAACACAAATGATCTTTAAATCTCACAAGACAGGAACGACGCCTAACTATCTTAAAACTGCAAAGAAAAACCTAAAAATACTGCAGAAAAATATTCATGACATTTTGTGATCTCTATTCTCTAGCTGCAGCTTGCAAGTGATGGCAGAATTCAACGTACGGTGCTCTGTATGTATCCATTTCCTGTATCGATTCCAATAAAATGGCAGCGATTCTACAATCTTCAGATTTTCTTTTTGCTTGCCGGACATTTCGTTCGACCAATTGATTTGGTTTAGGATATCTAAATGTCTGGTTAGTGTTTTTCCAAACTATATGAATCCATTATTAGAAAACATAATTGCTAGAAGGAAAGTGCATTGCGCTATCTGTATCTGTATGGGAAAACTGAACCTGGCTGGTGCATTCTTATCCATAGAAACAAAAGGCACAACATAGAATTACACAAGTAATTTGAAGACAAAGAAACGCAAGATTCACAGTCTGAAATGAAGAATAAACCGCTTACATTACATTGAGGGACTAAACTGAAAAATCAATGAAATGCTCGCTGCTAGTACTTAATTACAAACCAGTTAAATTCGCAACCGGGAGTACAAGAAGTCTGGTCATCTCACAAACTATTCAGGGAAGCTGATGTCTGACAATGGCAAATGCTATCCAGTAGCCAGCTAGGTTGCTGCTAGTGCGCCCGCAGCAAGAAAGAAGGCATGGGGAGCATGGACGGATCGGGCGAGGCGTAGAAGTTGGCCCCGGCGAACGCGGCCTCCTGCATCCTGGTCAACTCCGTGTGCACCGCCATCATCGTCGGAACCGTTGCTGCTGTCTTCGTCTTGCCGACCTGAGGCAGCTTATCCACTGTCTCTTCTGGGCGAGGTTTCTTGTGTAAGTCCCAGCGCTCGGCAGAAGACGCGCGGCTGGCTGGGCGCTTGGTGTTGCCGTCCTGGACCTGGCGGACACGGTGTTTCGTGTGGGACATGCCGATGATCTTCTTGCTCTCCCAGCGCTCCACGGAGTCGGCGCGCCCGGGGCTCTGCCCGCCATCCGACGATGACGAGGACGATGTGGCGCTGCTGGGAACCTTGTACTTCTTGTGCACATCCCACCTCTCGACGGCGTCGGCGCGGAAGGAGCTCCCGCCATTGTCGGAGATAGATGACGACGACGCAGGGATGCTGGGTATCTTGTAGGTGTCCCACCTCGGGACGAAGTCTGCTCGCCCGGGCATGGCGGAAATCGCCAACAGCAGGGTGAGACCGGTCGGTGTGGGCAGCAGTGGCAGCATCTTGCTCCTGGGCGGCGTTGGGAGGATCGGCGGCATCTCGTTCCTGGGAGGCGTCGGGAGCATCGGCGGAAGAAGAGAAACTGCCGCCATGGATACTTCTGATCGGCGGTAACGCGTGAGCAAGCGGTCCGCCGGTCGATCGATCGGTGATGGCACAAAAGAACGACACAGGCTACCAGAGAAGCAATGAATTGACGCGATGCCGGACAGGTAATTATAGGGACGCGTAAGACGGTGGAGCTCACTGCGCATTTGTTCTCGATCTGGAGTCGGATTCCGAATCCAAAACTGAAAGTGGAAAGCGAGTCTCGCATGGAGCCGAGGACTCGGTTTCGGATCAGGATTTGGCGTCATCCTCGGTGGCCCTTGATCCTGTTTTTTAAATGAGCACATATATTTTGTTGCAATATCGCACAGAAGGGAGATATTCTGTTGGAACAGTAAAACATTTAAGAAATTCAAAAAAATGGCAACAAAAATATACAGTACAAGTTTTCCACATGGTGCAAAGTTTCATGATGAAATGATATTTGTGTTGCTCTATGCGAAAATACAAAATTAGTGCTCTAAGAACAAAAATTTAAAAACTCATTTTATTGATTTTTTGGCATAGATCTATCTAATTGTCATTTCAACACGAAACTTTGCACGTATATATAAGACTTGTATATATAAGTTTTTTTTTACGTTTCACTATTTTTTGGATTTTTAATTGGGCAGCAACATATGAGCTTGGGAGCCATTGTTAATTTCCACGTGGATACGATTGCTAAGATTGATGTTTTTGCTAGGCCGACCACAAATATGAATAAACTATATCAAGTTAATGTGAAAAGTAACTTAACAGGCCCCAAAATTGTACGCCAAAGGTAGTACGGTAGGTGCGTTAGAGCATCTCTAACACATACCTTAAATAGGTGTCCGGCTCGGAATTTTTGTTAGGGAGTGGATCGCCGGAACAAATTTTTAGTACTTCATACCTCTTCAGCGAGGCACCACTACTGCCGATCCCCCCGCCCCACAGCGTCAACGAATTGCCGCCATGGAGCACCCGCAGTCGCCGCCTATTAGATTCCCTGTCGCACCGCCCCTATCACAGCCTCCTCGACCTTCCACGTGTCTCATGGCCGACGTCCCTATCACTCCTGCCAATCCTTCTGTCGCTGCGGAAAAAAGGAAGTAGCGGGAAAACCACCTCATGCAAGGTGCCAGGTCCCTTCCAGTCGCATCCCCCCGGCTTCCCCCCTCCAACGGCGATGCCGCCTCAAGGGTCGGTTCGGCAACATCAATGTCGCCTAGCGGACCGTCCAGCCTAAATCGTTGTCCACTAGACTGAAGAAGGCGAAGGTGTCGGTGACTAGAGGACGAGTGTCACGTCCAGCCCCTGTGCTGGCCGAGACCTTTGTTTCTAAAAGCATGGCAGAGCATGTCATTATATACGATTGTTGGCAATGATAAAGCCGACAAAACTATTGGAAACACATCGAGGACAAGTTTTGTCAGATCATATCAACCTCATCCAGCCGTACATTGCGATCACTCCATGGTTGGTATGATTTGATCAAACAATGTTGTAACGGTTGGAGTGGTTGTTTGGAGCAAGTGAGAAATACACCTCCAATTGTTGCATAATTGATGACTATGTTAGTTTGTCTCCAATATATTATTATTTTCTTGTTTGCGTGATTGTGCTCACACTTCCCATTTTTGCAATTTAGGATCGCATTGCTCTTGAACGTACAAGAGAATATCGACATCGAAAGGCAAACCATTTTTCTCCAACAATGTTGGAAGTTTCCCAAACATAGTGGGAAGTGGAGGTTAAGGGATCAAGACGCCTCACCAAAGAAATGACCGTTCATTAGACCGGATGATCCGTTAGATAGTGATGAACCAAAGGGAAAAAATATGGGGAAGCGCAATGGAAGGAAGATGGAGAAGGAAAATGTCAAAAGGAAAGTCGAGACCACAAACTTGAAAGAGTAAGCTGGTGAAACAATGAAGTCACAAACATGATTGTTTTTCATGTTCTTGAACCTTTTAAAAATTGTGAGCACGTTTTAAAGTCACAAACATTATTTAAAGATTGGTGGAATTTTTTTAAATTTGCGATCATGATTCATTCATGAAATTTTTTTAACATCCTCAAACCATTTTTCGAATTCTTGATTATTTTAAATTTTGTTACCATTTTTAAACCTGTGAATATTTTTTGATTTAATCTATTTTTAAAAATAAATAAGAACCAGATAGAGAAGACCGAACGATTGAGCGAGAAAATAAGGAAATGGTGAGCTGGGCCTCTCACTCTCCGGACTCTGGTGTTCCAATTTGATTCCCCCATTTGCCGCTCTTTGCGGAAAGTATAGAAAGCAGCGCGTAATTTTCAGCCCAGTTGAGCTAACTTTTAAACTTGACGGTTGTTTGTCTGTTTCTACTCGTCGCTGATGTTTCTTCTTGGTCCTCCGACTGGGATTTTCGGTGTTACAATGAAGCAAAGGTGTTACAACTTACACTCCCACCAAACTATATTGTGAAAAATATATGCAAGCCGACCAAAAAAGGTGAAACTAATTAGCAGCATGCTATACATAGAGAGGAATCCAGATGATTGATGGAAGAAACACCAGACATATCACATAATTCTCGCTCCACCGGCTGGCTAACCGAAATGGACTGATAGGGAGATACTCGTGAACAACAGAATTGTTATGTCTCGGTCGACTGAGAAATCCTTATGCCTCAGTCGACTGATTAGCACTATTTGATTTTGCTTAGTTAGCGCTAACATGCTGACCGGTAGGTCACTTGTGTGGTTGTGTCTGTCAAAGGATTTTCTTGATCGTGTTGGGCTACTACCCTTGTTTTATGGGCCTTTTTTTTTTTTGTGGACTGTGGGGTCATCAGAAACTTGATTTTATTATTCCTTTTCTATCTAACATGTTGATGTGTTTTACGTGTATTTTGGTTTTTATTTTTACTGAATTGTGTTTACTGAAGCAACATGAGAAAAGGCACACTGAAGAGAAGGGAGATTTATAATTTTTCTTTCATGTTTATTAAAACAGTTTCGATTTGAGTTTCATTATGTAAGAAAATGTGTAATTCCAACCCGTTTCTGAGTTGCACTTTTCTAACATTACTTGCAGTCTTTTCAGGGAACATACACTAAGTGGTTTTTAAAATGAGTTGCATTTTACTCTTACGAAATGTGTAACTTGTCCCGAGCCTGCACTATTCCAATTAGAAATGTGCAAGTACTAAGTAGTAAAGCGTTTCCTATTATGAAATGCACAACATGTCTCGAGCCGAGTTGCACTTTTCTAACTAGAAATATGCAATTACTAAGTACTAGACCTGAATCGAAGCGGGATGCACTTTTTTCTTGCAACTCGCTTGGAGCCAAATTACACGTGTCTCACTTTTATGAAATGTGAAATCACCCTCGAGGCGAATTGCACTTTTCCGACTAAAAATATGCAGTTACTACGTAGTACACCCGAGTTGATTTTTTTCCTTGTGAAAGGCTCAACTCGCATGTGAGAAATATGCAACTCGCCTCATTTCTCACTTTTGTGAAATGCACAACTAGCTTAGATGAGCTGCACTTTTCTAACAAAAAATGTGCAACTACTAAGTAGGTACATCCGAGTGCACTTTTTATTGTGAAATATGCAACTCGCCTCGACCCGAGTTGCACATTTCTCACTTTAGAAGATGTGCAACTAGCTTTGGCGCAAGTTCCGTTTTTTCAACTAAAATGTGCAACTATTAAGTAGTATACTCGAGTTGAGCTTTTCCCATATGAAATGTGTAACCCGAGTCGAGCCGATGCACAATTCTAACTAGAAATGTAAAATGTGCAACTCGTTTCGAAAGTTGAAGGTGGGTTACATCTTTTCTTGTAAAATGTGCAACTCGTTTCGAGGCAAGTTATACTATCCTAAGTACAAAAGTGCAACCCCGAGTTGAGGCTAGTTATCTTGTGAAATGTGTAACTCGACCTGAGCCGAGTGCAATCCCCAAGTCAAAGAGAGTTGCACTTTTTTCTGGTTAAATACGCAAGTCGTTCGTATTGAGAAATAAAGTGATCAGAAGTAGCAGTCCTTGGTCGGCCGTTCCATCGACTAACAAGAAACATTTTAGTTACAGAGTGGACTGAGATTTTGTTCTTTGTTTTTCTTTTCTTTCATTTTATTTATCTTTTGTGTTCTTGTATTTATTTAAGAAGGAACTAAATTGTGTATGAGAAAAAAATCATTGTTTTTAGAGAATCAAATTGAAGCGTTCACTATACATAGGCTGAATTAATGGGCGTCTTATTTTTTTCTCAACACACGTACAAGACTTTGGCCCAGTTCTTTTGCTGGCTTATTCCATAAGTTGCCCCTCCCCCAGCTTATTTTATAAGCCGAACAACTTATTACTTTCAGGTTCCAGATTAGTTATGGGGTAATTATGTTAGAAGCATCGAGCAATAAGCTGGGTGGCTTACGAGAGAAGCTAGCGAGGGGGCAGCTTAAAATTTTTAAGCCAGCAAAAAGAACTGGACCTTTACGTGAAGGGCTAGTAGGCTCAGAAAGCTGGAAAAAAACACGGCACACACAAAGCAATGTTGGGCTGAGGAAAATGGGCCGTACGAGAGTAGGGAACGATCGGACGTGCATATACGTGGACTGCAGAATCTCAAAAAAAAAAAATATATACGTGGACTGCAGTGCGCCCAACAAATAATGTCGATTGTATTGATGAAAGCTGAAGACCTTGCTAATTCTCAAAAAAAAAAAACTGAAGACCTTGCCCAAGTGTTGCTTGGCTCATGAAATCTGCAGGAAAAGGACAAAAACAATAGTAGAAGGCAAATATATAATTTCCAACATTAGTTTATCATTTGGGAATCTAGAACGGTGAGATTGGCTTTATCGTAGGACGTGTTCCGAAATTGTTCACGGTGTAGATATCTATACAAGACAAAAAGGTTGTTTGTAGGGTTCAAACAAATTATTGAAGAGGTTAAAAAAAATCATATGAGAGAAATGAGTTCAGGAGGTTAAAAAGTTTCATGGTTTGGAAAAATGTTTGTATGAGAAAAAAATGTCCGCACAGCTTAAAAGTTGTTTTAATTACGCATGAACATTATCTCTGAATTACATGGACATTTTGGAACAACATGTCATTGGAAATTCTATGTTCTATCTAGTTAGTATTCACGTAAATCATGAAAATTATCTTTTATCCTAAAGACTAACGTAAAGGACTTACAATCGGCTAACCTCTTATCTCCCATGCAATAAGAACTCCATATTAAAACAAATGTTTCTGTTGCATGAACAATATAATCTATCCCATGAACATTATTACAAAAATTGTTCTGAAAAATATATTTTTAGTTACACATGGCAAAACGAATAAAATAAATAAATGTAAAGGAAAAATGAAAATGAAAAGGTTAAAGTAAAAAATGATAATGAAGCTAACGTGCATGTTCAAACATAGCCTTTTGTCACGATAGGATAAAGGAACGAAAACATATAAGACTTGTTAAGAAGGGAACTAGTATGTTTACTCGATGATTAGTTTTGGCGCCCATTACTGGGCTGGGCTGGGGCCCCACGAAGATGGGCTACACAGACAGACACAAGTTTTCGAGTGGCAAATATGACTTGCCCCAACCGTCACGGATCACTCAGAAACGTGGTGTTTACCCTTCATTTTTATCCTTGGCCAACTCCAGGTCAAGAAAGTATGTGCAATCGGTCATGAACAAACCTATGAGCATTCCAGGTATAAACACGTTGTAAAGAGTTTAAAAGAAAAGGTAACTCAAGCTAAAAAAGAAAACTTAGAAAAGACACATGCCAAGAAAACACATGCTTAGACATGTAAAAAAACATGCTAAGCATGACAAGAAGATCTAACAAAAAATAGCAAATAGATGCACCATGTATTTGCCATATCACAGAATTATAGCTCCACATTAAAACAGTATTCGAAAAGATTACAATAGGCAATTTACCTCCTTTGTAAGAGATCACTGGCCACACGAGACAATACAAGCTTTCAAAATTAAATCTGATATGCACGAAAACTTGATACGGTTTATAACTGACTTTGTCACCGTACGTTCATAGTAAGACTTGTGCTGTCAATCAACCTAGGAATTCTATAGGATTCCAATCTTCAAAAGATGTATGCGTGGACAAGCGACTGTGTGGTGGTGCAACAGTGCAAGGTTGAGGAAAACGAATTTGTCTGGTATGTGCACGCGAATGCTCTCGCTACACAGACCCGTCAACGGTCCACGCCGCATGGAATAGGTGCACCAAAGTGTCAAACTGACGGCCTAACGACCACTCCACCAACTCCAAGGATAATTTCAGTCTATGTGGATGGGACCAACACGCATGGCATGGCATCTCCACGGCGCACCTGCCCAGAGGTTTCGCGGCAGAGAAGTACAGTACCAATCAAAACCATTGGATCGGCGGCTAGTGTTTTGCAACTTGCTGTTATTTACAGGATGTTATCATGTCTCTTGTTATGATATACGTTATGCACACACCTAGCAAATATACTACTCCGTATGTGTTTCGTGCTTATGTGATTTGGTTGTCTCGTTAGAGACAGACAGAAAAGAAGGTTGATTACGTACTCGATCGCCAAAACACTGTTATACGGCCGGTTTTGTTGCATGCTTGCCAGAGGACGTACGTATACTGACCTTCTAGAAGTATTCCCTGTTTGTTTAATCAATTCGCTTCTAATGATTACATGATCCATTCGCAAAACAAACAAAAACTATGATATCATAATCCGGAACAGCTCATTCCTTCTGACTTGTTCAGTACATTCATGTTCCCATGCGTACTTTCGGTCAAACTTTTTGATAAACCTGTAAACTATGGATCTATATGAAGTACATGTTCAAATATACTGTAATTGATGAACACGAATAAGGTTGTCACACATAACAAATTCAAATCTGAACCATTAAAAATATATTTATATATATTCTCCTGGCACTACATAGATGGTGTTGTCGTTTTCTTTTCTTGAGTTGTCCGTT
The DNA here is from genome assembly GCA_026929855.1 of Poa annua. Lineage (NCBI taxonomy): Eukaryota > Viridiplantae > Streptophyta > Magnoliopsida > Poales > Poaceae > Poa > Poa annua. Next base: position 47,431,171 of record CM049434.1, read on the forward strand.
AACATTTCAGAAGGTTTGTACTACTTTTGTAGCGTGATGTATTACTAATATCTATGAATGTTGTTAATCTTTACCGATTTTTAATGGTTTTTAAAATGGAACTAGAGGTTGAAAGCAAGTGTGCACCGAATACGCCTCGGTAAATGGTAACTACCAATGCATACATAAGCTCTTAAGAATTTGAGGAAATTACATAAAGCGCTAGCTGCAGGGTTGTTATGTTTCAATATAAATATTCTTTCTTAAGTTTGTACTAGTATCAAAGATCATCATGAAAAGTGGACAATCGCAAATTGATAAGAACCTACATGTCACGTCACTGGTGACTGATGTTCGGAGTACCTTGATTATTTTTCTCCTCAATCATCAACTTGTAGCATGACATGCGCTAATTAATATTCTACTTAATTAACTTTCAGGCAGGGACACGTCCTTTAAATTTGATTATAGTACCAATCTTAACCACGACGGTGCCATAACATAATTATAACATATATATAATCCAGTGAGTGGCCTAGGTAAATAAAGATGAGTAGAAGAAATAACACTTTGAGAGGACCTAAGACAAAAAAAACTTATAGCCGCTCCTGCTCGCGAGCTGACTGAGAGCTCATGGGCGCCGCCTCTCAGCTCTCCTTCTACTACTCTCCTCCTCCTCGCCGCCGCTGATCAGGGCACCTTTTCCCCATTGCGTGGTGGGTGTGGGTCGCAACGGCCGGTCAGGGTGTGGCGCTTAGCGATGGACGCGGCAGCATGCTCGTTCGATGACAGCGCGGCGGCATCGCGGTCATGGCGCGCTCGTGGCGGCGGCGGTTGCCTTTCGGCACGGCTGCATCAGCGGGCTCGACCGCGAGGTGGGCTGATAGAAGACAGGTCGACGCTGGTGCAGGTAGGTTCAGCCGGTAGAGGCATAGCTAGTCGTGCAGAGGCAGATCTGGCCATTCAAAGTCGGGACAGGGCAGGCATCCCGGCTCCCCTTTTTCGAGCCCATCTTCCTCCTCTCCGTGATGCGTCGATGTCGGTTGCCGTGGTGGGACCCTGCTTGGTGATGTCTATTCTCGTAGACAGTGTTGGGCCTCCAAGAGCAGAGGTTTGTAGAACAGCAGCAAGTTTCACTTAAGTGAATCACCCAAGATTTATCGAACTCGGGGAGGTAGAGGTCAAAGATATCCCTCTCAAGCAACCCTGCAATTAAGATACAAGAAGTCTCTTGTGTTCCCAACACACGCAATACACTTGTCAGATGTATAGGTGCACTAGTTCGGCGAAGAGATAGTGAAATACAAGTAATATGGATGATTATAAGTAGTAATTGCAATCTGAAATAAAAATGGCAGCAAGCAAACATGTAGCAGAACTTGTTGGAAACGGTGTTTCAATGCTTAGAAACAAGGCCTAGGGATCATACTTTAACTAGTGGACACTCTCAACAATGACATGAAAGCTGAATAATAAATACTACTATCAAACACTCTCTTGTTGGATGATAAACACTGAAAGAACATTTCTTAACCCCTAGTGTTTTGTGTGTTAGTTAACAATACCAATGATATACTAATTCTAATGCTAAGTATTTCAGTTAGTGTATGACTAAAATATCATATGCATCAAAGCCAAAAATGCAAAGAAGAAGTTGCTCTGAAAAAGTTCCAGGAATCGGATTATTGGAGCCGGAAATTCACAGGGCCGGAATTTCCGGTCCACCAGAACTTCGCAAAAATTGGCTAAGGAATTGTTGGAAAGTGGTTCTGGCTTCAACCGGAAATTGTGCCCGGAAATTCCAGTCTACCGGAATTTCCGAGTGCACCCAGAAGAGCCCCCCCCAGAAACGACTAAGTCAAGTTGAGAAAGCGTTCTGCCTTCAACCGGAAATTGTGCCCGGAAATTCCAGTCTACCGGATTTTCCGGGTGCACCCAGAAGGACACCCAAGAAACGGCTAAGGAAAGAAGAGGTTTCGGTTCTGGCTCCAACCGGATTTTCTGGTCGGATATTTCAATATTCCGGATATTCCGGGCCACCGGAATTTCCGGTTGTGACTTATACCGGAATTTCCGGGTGGTCGAAGCAGCCAACGGCCAGTTTTTGGGCAGAGCTATAAATACCCCCCTCACTCCCTCAAGAACAGTCAGCTCTCTTACTCTCTCTCTCCTCAACTTCAAGAAAGCTCAAATCATCAAGATCTCCCAATCCCTCCACCCAAATTCGTTGATACTTGGAGGATTGAAGGAGAAGGCCCCGATCTACTACTTCACCGAAGCGATTTGCATTTCCTCCCCATTCACTTGGGGATTTCGTGGCTAGGGTTTCCTTTAGGAAAACCTAGTTCACCATTATTACCTTCTTGGTGTTGCCTTGACCTTTTGTGGTCCTTGACCTGTTGTGGTCATCTTGAGAGCCCCCAATTAAGTTGTGGGTGTGTGCCTCAAGCTTGTTGTAAGGGATTCGATCTCCGCCCCAAAGGGGATCAATAGTGGAAGGTGAACTCGCAACCTTTGTGGTTGAGTTCATCGGAGAAGAAGGTGAGCCTTTGTGGCGTTGTGGTCAACCTGTTGTGGTGACCCACACCTCTCCAACGAGACGTACACCCTTGTGGTGGAACTCGGGATTACATCTTCGTCTCCGCGTGCTTCACTTGGTTCCCCTAATCCTTACTCCCTTACTTGCTTGTTTCACACTTGTATTTATCTTGTATCTTGTTTCTTGTCATTTAGTTAAATTCACCTTAGTTGCATATCTAGAGAATTTACCTTTGTGTTAAGCTTAAATTGAAAAAGAGTTAAAATTTGTAATAGCACCTATTCACCCCCCCCCCCCCCCCCCCCCCTCTAGGTGCCGGATTCCCGTTCAATTGGTATCAGAGCCAGGTTCACTTTTAAGGGCTTTACCGCCTAAGTGATACGATGTCGGAATCCGAACCCGAGAGGGTAGCCCGTGAGTTGGAGTTGGCAGAGGCGCATGCCAAGGGAGCAACCATGGGCGATCTCAACTTGTTGAAATCATCCATGGATGCCCAATTCCTGAAGATGAACGAATTGCTTCAAGCAATTTTGAAATCTAAGGAAACCTCGAATGCTTCTCTCTCAACCCCACTATCTCCTAAGGAGAAAGGTGATTCCTTCAAGGAATCATCGTCGGGTGAGTCCAAGGAAACGCCTCCAGGTATTTCTGTGGAAAAGGATGGAAAGGGTGAACCACTTAGCTCCACTAAAACCCCACCATCCGGAGAGAAATATAATGAAGTCTTTCACACCTATTCTCCGGATCCTCCCATTCCACACCCTCATGTCAACATTAGAACCGATCCCCCAAAGCTTAAACCTCAACATTTTTCTCAATGGCAATTTCAAATGAAGTCTCACATTTGCAGTGCTTCCATGGAGTTATGGCGCATCATTCAAGTTGGATTCAAGGCCAATGACCCAACCAACTTGACAAGGAGAGAGGTGGTTGATGGTCAACTCAACGCCACCGCTCTCCACCAACTTCAAGTGGCCGTTGGAGAAAAGGACATGCCTCTCATCCAACATCTCTCCACCGCCAAGGAAGTTTGGGATGCTCTTTCCGAAATCTTTGTCGGTAATGAGAGCATGAAGAAGAACCGGTATGATGCCTTGTGTAACGAGGTGGAAGGGTTCTTCAAATTGGATGGTGAAAACCATGAGGACATGTACCGGAGGTTGGTGGCCATCGCTACTACCTTTAGAAGCCTTGGTGCGGTCTACGTTGATGACCGATGGATCAAGAGGAAGTTTGTGAGCACTCTCTTGCCCTTTGAGGAAGCGGACTTGAAGACCTTACAAGGAAGGCACGACTACGCCAAGTTGACATCCAATGAAGTCATGCAAGAGATGACCGCCTACAAGGTTGCCGCGAAGATTGCTCAAGACGCAAGAGCAAGAGCTATTGGGATGCACAAGCACGCATCGGTAGCCTTGAAGGCCACCGTTGAAGAAGAAGAGGATGATGATTGTGATGACTCTATCGAGCTACCACATGATCATTACCAAGGTTCACTCAACCAACATCTTGCTCTTACGGCTCATAAGTTTTGGAAGAATCCCTCGAAGTCCAAAGCAAAGATGGACAGGAAGTATCCAAACAATGGAAAGAACCAAGGTAACAAGGTGAGGACTTGCTATAATTGTGATGACAAAGGCCACTTTGTTGTAGATTGTCCTTGGGAGAGGAGAGAAGAGCATGGGGGGAGGCTCGTGGCCAAGCCCAAGGGCAAAGGGCCACTATCCATGAAGAAGAAGCCCTTCTTCAAGAAGAACCAAAAGATTGTCTTGGTGACTCAAGAGGAATATCCCTCCGATGATGAAGATAGTGACAAGGAAGACACTCGAAGTGAAGTAGCCGCAATAGCCACTACCTCTACCACTTCATCACTCTTCTCATCCCCAAATGAGAGCCACATCACCAAGAATGCAAGATGCCTTATGGCTAAGGCATCCGAGGTAAAATTGCCTCCTACTTCTATATCCCATGATCTTGATGATGAAGTTAGTCTTGAAGTAAAACAAGAAATTATTGCTTTTGATGAATTCATGACTAACTTGCAAGGGGTTGGCAAGAAACACTTTGGCTCTCTCATGAGTCGTATAGGTGAGCTTGAGGATGAGCTTGAGCTCAAAGGTGAGATTGAGAGGGAAGATGCCTATGCTAAGGCATCTCTCCAATCTTCTTTAGAAAATGAACAAGAAGCTCATGCTATTCTCCAAGAGCAACTTAAAACTCTTGTGGAGTCTCATAATTCCGATATTGCCAAACTAACTAAGGATCGTGATCTTTACTTTGCTAGATATAAACTTGTGCAAAATGAAAAGGTCGAGTTTGTGGCTGCTCATGCTAGACTAGTGGAGGACTTTGAGTCACTTGACAATGCTCACAAGGCATTGACAAGTGAACATGATCTTCTTACCAAGTCTCATGATCAACTTCAAACTCGGTTGTCAAACCTTCAGAAACCTAGCACCTTTACTTCTTCAAATGACCATGCCATTGTTGTTGAGAATGGTGCTAAGGTGAAGTTTGTTCCTTCCATGGCAACTACAGTCAAGACCTCTCTTGATAAGGGTAAGAAGGCACTTGCTACCCCTCTTCATGAGCAAGTGACCCACAAAGGGAAAGAGGGTCTAGGCTATGTTGCCAAGAAGAATAAGAAGACCAAGAAGAAGGCCAAGCCCGCTCTAGCCAAGAAAGTTGACATTGCGAGTGGAAGGGTCACAAGGGGCACACCCACTCGTAATGACTTTGCGGGCATATCTAACCCTAACTATGCTCTATATGTTGATTATTATGGGGATGTTTATGCTAGATACATTGGTCCATTTGATGGTTATATTGAGTATGCTATTTGGGTTCCAAAGACCCTTGTTGCTAACCAAAAGGCACCCATTGCAAAATGGGTACCTAAGTCAAAGAATTGATTGTGTGTAGGGCCTTGTTTCCGGCGGATCGAAATGGATAATTGACAGTGGATGCACTAGTCACATGTCCGGAAGCAAGGAGCTTGTAACGGAGTTGAGGCCCAATGATGATCATATAACCGTTACATTTGGCGACAAATCAAAGTCTAAGGTAATGGGACTCGGCAAGGTGGTAGTGGCGCCGGACATCACTCTTGTGAATGTCTTGCTTGTCGAATCCCTAGGGTACAACTTACTCTCGGTTCGTTCTTTAACTAAGTTGGGTTTCTCCGTTCTCTTTGAAAAGGATATGGTTATCCTCTTGCGGAGCAAGTCTCTCAATGTTGCTTTCGTTGGGTACATTGAAAATGAACTCTATGTGGTTGACTTCTCCGGAGTCACCACCTCTCATACAATGTGCCTATTCGCTAAAGCGGACTTGGGTTGGTTGTGGCACCGCCGCCTAGCCCATGTCAACATGAGAACTTTGCAAAGTCTCCAAAAAGGTGGCCATATCCTAGGACTAAAAGACCATGTTTCTTTCTCAAAGGATCGAATGTGTAGGGCTTGTGTTGAAGGCAAGATGCATGATTCCCCCCACCCAAGCAAAACCATCATTTCATCAAAGAGGGTTTTGGAGCTCCTCCATGTTGACCTCTTTGGTCCTATTCCGGAAGCTAGTCTTGGTGGGAAGAAGTATTGCTTGGTTATTGTTGATGATTATTCGAGATACACATGGGTCTTCTTCTTCAAGACGAAGATGGAGACTCAACAAACAATCATCGACTTCTCCAATGAAGCTCAACGTCAACACAATGTCCCAATCTTGGTGATTAGAAGTGACAATGGGTCCGAGTTCAAGAACTATACGTTGAATGAGTTCCTTAGTGAAGAAGGGATTCGTCATCAATATTCCGCTGCGTACACTCCTCAACAAAATGGTGTAGCCGAAAGGAAGAACCGCACTCTCATTGAAATGGCAAGATCGATGATGGCCGAGTTTAAGTCCCCAAACAACTTTTGGGCCGAAGCCGTCAACACCGCTTGCCATTCTTCAAACCGGCTCTTCTTTCGCAAAGGACTCATGAAGACACCCTATGAAGTGCTTACAGGGAACAAGCCAAATATCTCCTACTTCCGAGTCTTTGGTTGTAAGTGTTTTTATCTCATCAAAGGTGCTCGCTTAGGAAAGTTTCATACTAGATCTCTTGAAGGGATATTTGTTGGTTACGGTGCCGAATCCCACACTTATAGAGTCTATGACAAGGCTTCACGCATTGTCATAGAATCTTGTAGTGTGGCGTTCGAGGAGAATAATGGCTCCCTTGTGGAGCAAGTTGGTGTTTCCGATGTAGGTGATGTTCAACCTCAAGATGCTATCCTAAGGATGGGGGTGGGCTTTCACCGCCCCGTCGAAGTCTATTATGAAGGTGATCAACAAGGACCAAGCTCTACGCAAGTGGTAGCTACTTCCTCACAGGGAACCCAAGACAACAACACCGTGCCCAACACGTCCAACCAAGAAGATGGACAAGAACCTTCGACTGCTCCAGGAATTTCCGGAGAGCCGGAAAATCCGGTTCAGCCTGATGTCGGAAATTCCGGTGGGTCGGAATTTCCGGTTCATGATGAACCCGGAATATCCGGTTCTGCTGAAATTCCCGGTGGCAGTTCGCAACAAGGCCAAGATCAACCTACTCCCTCATCTCATGAAGTCACTCCAAGGGTTGATCAAGGCCATCAAGACGGTCAAGGCGGAGACAAGAATGATCAAGATGATCAAGTGATTCCTCCCACCTCAAGAAGGGAGATCGAAGTCCGCCGTGTGAATAGAGTTGGCACCTCTCAAGAATTGAGAGCCCTCTCTCTTGACAAGGTTCTTGGAGATGTAAGAAGAAAGGTCTCCACTCGAAGGCAACTAGCAAGCTTTAGTGAGCATCATGCTCACATCTCCATGGTGGAACCAAAGAAGGTGTTTGAAGCGCTTGAGGATCCGGATTGGCTGGAGGCCATGCACGATGAACTCAACAACTTCAAGCGCAACAAGGTGTGGAAGTTAGTGGAAAGACCCAAAGATTGCCGCAATGTTATCGGCACTAAGTGGATATTCAAGAACAAGCAAGATGAGCATGGCATAGTGGTGAGGAACAAAGCAAGATTGGTGGCTCAAGGCTTCTCCCAAATTGAAGGCATTGACTTTGGAGAGACCTACGCGCCCGTGGCTCGACTCGAGTCCATTCGTATACTTCTTGCCTATGCTTCTCATCATAACTTTAAATTGCAACAAATGGATGTTAAAAGTGCTTTTCTAAATGGTCCACTAAGCGAACTTGTTTATGTTAAGCAACCTCCGGGGTTTGAGGACCCCAAATATCCGAACCATGTCTACAAGTTGGATAAGGCGCTCTATGGCCTTAAACAAGCCCCACGTGCGTGGTATGAGCACCTTAGAGAACTACTTGTAGACCGTGGGTTCCAAGTTGGGGAAATCGACCCCACTCTTTTCACTAAGAAAGTAAATGGAGAACTTTTCTTATGTCAATTATATGTGGATGATATTATATTTGGATCTACTAACAAAGCATTTAACGAAGAATTCTCTAAGCTTATGACCGATAGGTTTGAGATGTCCATGATGGGTGAGATGAAGTTCTTCCTCGGATTCGAAATCAAGCAATTGAAGGAAGGGACTTTCATCAACCAAGCAAAGTACACTCAAGACATGCTCAAGAGGTTCGGGTTGCTTGAGCTCAAGGGTGCCTCTACTCCAATGCAAACCAAGTGCCACCTTGAGCTCAACCCCAAGGGTAAGGATGTGGATCAAAAGGTATATCGCTCGATGATTGGATCTCTTCTTTACCTTTGTGCATCTAGACCGGATATAGTACTAGCCGTAGGAGTGTGTGCAAGATATCAAGCGGCTCCTAAAGAAAGCCATGATGTGGCGGTCAAGAGAATCTTTCGGTATTTGGCTCATACCCCAACCTATGGATTGTGGTACCCCAAGGATGCTCATTTCACTCTTTGCGGGTACACGGATTCCGATTGGGCGGGAGATCAAGATGATAGGAAGTCCACCTCCGGTGCTTGTCAATTTATTGGGAGGTCATTGGTAAGTTGGTCTTCTAAGAAGCAAAACTGCATATCTCTCTCCACCACTGAAGCCGAGTATGTTGCCGCCGCAAGTTGTTGCACCCAATTACTATGGATGAGGCAGACTTTAAAGGAGTACGGTGTCGATTGCGACAAAGTGCCTCTTCTATGTGACAATGAAAGTACCATCAAGATTGCATACAACCCGGTGCAACATTCAAGAACCAAGCATATTGAGATCCGCCATCACTTCATTAGAGATCATGTGGCCCGAGGAGACATTGACTTATCTTATGTGGGCACAAGAGATCAATTGGCGGATATCTTCACAAAACCTCTCGAAGAAGGAAGGTTTTGCTATTTGAGGAACGAGCTCAATATCATTGATTCGAGGTCCCTTGCTTGATCTATTGCACACACACCAAGGACGCGATAGTACCATATTTTGTCTAGATGTAGGCATGGACTTAGGGGGAGTGCGGTCCTAATACATTGGACCATCCCTCCCCCCATTATGCCGACAGTAAGTGTTCTTTTATCTCTATATTCATTCTTATGACTAGTGAGCTAAAATGACGAGTATTGGTTATGCACCCAAGATATATCTTCGCGGTGACATGCCATACGCTCCTACATGGTGGCTTCGGCCACCGCCCTCTTCGTCTAGAAGAGTTGGTGTTATTTGGAGCTTATTGATGCTTTTTGCATACTTGTTCATGCATGTGGGAAACCTACTCAACTTGGCGCTTTATTTTCGTTTTGGTTGTTGTAAGTTGGGTATGGTGTACCAATGACAGTTTGGAAATCTATCCCAAGCCTTTCTTATCTTGAAAACATTTCTATTTATTGCACACAAGTCATCCGTTTGAAAACCGGAAAGATTGGTTCAGCAGGTCGGAATATCCGGTCTGTCTTCAGACCGGAATATCCGGTGACCCGGAATTTCCGGTGTAAGTTACACCCGGAATTTCCGGTCGGGCGGTTTGTCTAAAAATATAAGGGCAGGCTCGGGGTGAAGGGCTCATTCGTGCCCTTCTTCCACCCCCGAACTCCCTCTCCTCCAGCCGCCGCCCCTGCTGCTCCAAGGTCCCTCCGGAGCACTCCGACCGCCGGGGAACCTCTTTCTCGGCCGGATCTGCTCCTCCTCCACCCCGGGAACGTTCTCCTCCAAGCAATGTCCTCAATGGATGAGGGTAACTACCACTATCCCTAACCCTAGGTGCTTGCACTTGGATCTAGATGTGGAGTTATTTGTTTTGAAATTGCTTGGTAGAGGTTGCTCCTAGTGCCATTCCCTGCCATCTACATACATTAGTTTTGCATTTTGTTGGATCGATCTAGTTTTAGACGGAGTCAATCTCAAAACTGCACTGTTCTCCGTCAGACCGGAATTTCCGGTCTGAACACGAACCGGAATTTCCGGTCTGAACCTGAAAAGTGCAAATTTTCAGATTTCCTCATGTTTAACTATATGTGATCAACTAAATGCCTACCTAATGTGCGTATGCTCTCCTGACTTGTGTGTACTCATCTTGTGCTATCCATCTATTCTAAATTCACAGGTAATTTGAGTGGGAGTTCTTCTCCTTCCATGAGTGGAAGACTCTCAAGGCAAGTCACTCGAAAGGTTAAGGGCAAAGGTCTTGCATCTTCTAACATGTCCATGTCCAAGAAAGCAGTTGCCTCCTCTAGCAAGCCCAAGTCCAAGAAGAGAAAGGAAGTTCCTCCTCCTACTCGCCGTCTGCCGTACACAAAGATGAGTGCAGTTGACTATGCTCTGTTTCGTCAAAGGGATTGGTACCTTAGGCCGAGGGATGATGACCTCGATGATCGCAGTTTTTGGTGCAAAGAGCAAGAATACATCCTAAAGGACGTCTATTACTCATTGAAGAAACCCATCCGCAAGATGCAGCCCTACAACCTTCAGGCGCTACAGAAGAAGGCCTCATTTGCTGAAGCCATCCATCTTATCAAGGCTATGGGGTTGGAGAGACTTGTGATCACCCGCTGCGACTACAACTCTCAGCTCGTGCTGCAGTTCTTTGCCACTCTTGTGATGAAGGGTGACTCAAGGAAGACCATCAAGTGGATGAATGGCGAGACATACTGTGAGTCTGACTGGTATGAGTTTGCAAAGGTATTGGGTTACTCGTTTGATGGTAACAATCCTCAGGGTTACCGCATGCACCACAACTACCGCATCAACAAGAAGGATACCGCTCATCTCTATGGCGAGGGTGGAGTTCCCGGTCTCTCCAAGGACTTGCTCCCTCTGTATGATGTCCTTGTGCGCATTCTCCGGGAGAATATTGCTCCAAGTGGTGGAAACAATGATAATGTGGTCACTCCCCTTTGCAACTTGCTACTTCATGCCCACACCATTGCTATGAGCACAGATGATAGTGCGGATTGGAGTGTGGATGTGATGGACTACATTCACCATGAGATGCATGATGCCATGACCACTACGGTCACCATTCCCTATGCTCCATACATCATGATGCTCATCAAGTCCAGGTTCCCCGACCATGATCTTAGTGATGATGACTTGGAGGTCCATGACTTCAAGCAACTTTATGAGAAGAGGACTGTGCCCAAGCCCCCAAGTGTGCCATCCTCTCGGTCCACTCGGGGTGGTTCGTTCATGGGTGATGCTCGGAGGGCTGCTACTCCCTCTTATGCCCCCTCCACCTTCGGGCACGTGAAGAAGCTGAATTGGTTCCAACGCAACATCCTTTGCATGAACATCGACATTCGCAAGGAGCAATACTCAGCCTACAAGGACCGCCGTCAATCTGCCCACAATCAAGAGATGATCCTCCATCACATTTCTGGATCTCCCGCTCCTGCTGAGCTCACACCGCCTCTCTCCTATGCTCAGTGGAACCAGGGGTCTATGGCTCCGTGGTCTCAGTTTGAGAACGATCTTGGTGGCAGCTCATACTCCACGGGACAGGCATATGAGGAGGTTACTTCTGATGATGATGACGAGGATGAGGACGATGATGAGGATACCCCTTCCGAGTGATGTTCTTCGGGACGTAGCATCGCTCTTCTTCCTTTTTGGCGTTTCGATGCCAAAGGGGGAGAAGTTGATCTATTAGGGTGCATGGGTTCGGGCACAAGCATAACGGGGATTTGCATGGGTTCGGGCACAAGCATATGCTTCTACCATTTATTTGCGCTTGTGTCCATTTATCTTATTTGTGTTTGTCAAACTATTTATGCTTGTTGAACTATTTGTGAGAACCTTTGTGTGTATTGAGACAATTCCCATGCTATCTATATTATCTATGGTTGAGACTACAAGACTATTGTGTTGGTATTCACCTCATATGTTATATGCAAAAGGTATGAAATTCTATCAAGTCTCTAGTTATACCATGGCTGTATATTGTCTCATTACTCCTTATGATATCATGTGCTCTCTATTGCAAAAATGCTCTTGCCTATTGTGCTATCCGTTGTCTAGCTGTTTTCAAGTATGCACATGTTTAGGGGGAGCCATTTTTTACCATAAGCATGATATAGCATTGTCTTTTATTGCAAATCTGTGTATTGTCATCTAACACCAAAAAGGGGGAGATTGAAAGAACATTTCTTAACCCCTAGTGTTTTGTGTGTTAGTTAACAATACCAATGATATACTAATTCTAATGCTAAGTATTTCAGTTAGTGTATGACTAAAATATCATATGCATCAAAGCCAAAAATGCAAAGAAGAAGTTGCTCTGAAAAAGTTCCAGGAATCGGATTATTGGAGCCGGAAATTCCCAGGGCCGGAATTTCCGGTCCACCAGAACTTCGCAAAAATTGGCTAAGGAATTGTTGGAAAGTGGTTCTGGCTTCAACCGGAAATTGTGCCCGGAAATTCCAGTCTACCGGAATTTCCGAGTGCACCCAGAAGAGCCCCCCCCAGAAACGACTAAGTCAAGTTGAGAAAGCGTTCTGCCTTCAACCGGAAATTGTGCCCGGAAATTCCAGTCTACCGGATTTTCCGGGTGCACCCAGAAGGACACCCAAGAAACGGCTAAGGAAAGAAGAGGTTTCGGTTCTGGCTCCAACCGGATTTTCTGGTCGGATATTTCAATATTCCGGATATTCCGGGCCACCGGAATTTCCGGTTGTGACTTATACCGGAATTTCCGGGTGGTCGAAGCAGCCAACGGCCAGTTTTTGGGCAGAGCTATAAATACCCCCCTCACTCCCCCAAGAACAGTCAGCTCTCTTACTCTCTCTCTCCTCAACTTCAAGAAAGCTCAAATCATCAAGATCTCCCAATCCCTCCACCCAAATTCGTTGATACTTGGAGGATTGAAGGAGAAGGCCCCGATCTACTACTTCACCGAAGCGATTTGCATTTCCTCCCCATTCACTTGGGGATTTCGTGGCTAGGGTTTCCTTTAGGAAAACCTAGTTCACCATTGTTACCTTCTTGGTGTTGCCTTGACCTTTTGTGGTCCTTGACCTGTTGTGGTCATCTTGAGAGCCCACAATTAAGTTGTGGGTGTGTGCCTCAAGCTTGTTGTAAGGGATTCGATCTCCGCCCCAAAGGGGATCAATAGTGGAAGGTGAACTCGCAACCTTTGTGGTTGAGTTCATCGGAGAAGAAGGTGAGCCTTTGTGGCGTTGTGGTCAACCTGTTGTGGTGACCCACACCTCTCCAACGAGACGTACACCCTTGTGGTGGAACTCGGGATTACATCTTCGTCTCCGCGTGCTTCACTTGGTTCCCCTAATCCTTACTCCCTTACTTGCTTGTTTCACACTTGTATTTATCTTGTATCTTGTTTCCTGTCATTTAGGTAAATTCACCTTAGTTGCATATCTAGAGAATTTACCTTTGTGTTAAGCTTAAATTGAAAAAGAGTTAAAATTTGTAATAGCACCTATTCACCCCCCCCCCCCCTCTAGGTGCCGGATTCCCGTTCAAACACCATTCACTGCGTAGGGCTACAAGAGCACCCCTAAAGTCAGAGTAAACTAACACCACAGCGTCATAAAGGAATCACACACGGTGCGCACACTGTCACCTTCACAACCGTGAATAACCCCGAAGTTCATATTAAAGTAACCTCTAGAGTGCATAATAGATAAAGAGTAACATCACATATTCAACTAGATTACAAAGCTCATGATCACCTAAAGATCACACCATGGGAGAGAGAGATAAACCACATAGCTACCGGTAGAGCCCGCAGCCCCGGGGAAGAACTACTCCCTCCTCATCATGAGAGTCAGCAGCGGCGATGAAAATGGCGGTGGAGTTGATGGAGATGACTCCGGGGGCAATTCCCCGTCCCGGCAGGGTGCCGAAACAGAGACTTCTGTCCCCCGAAACTTGTCTTCGATGGCGGCGGCGCAGCGGAACTCTTCTCTGAAAAACTACGACTGTTTTAGGGTTTTCATGTCGGGGGCATTATATGGGCGAAAGGGAGACGTCGGTGGGCGCCCGAGGGGCCCACACCACATGGTGGCGCGGCCAGAGGGGGAGCCGCGCCACCACATGGTGTGGCTGCCTCCTCGGCCCCCTTCGTCTCTCCTTTGGACTCCGTATCGTGTCGGGAAAAATAGGAACTTTGTCTTTTGTTTCGTCCAATTCCGAGAATGTTTGCAGAACAACTTTTCTGAAACAAAAAACAGCAGAAAACTGGGAACTGACACTGTGGCATCTTGTTAATAGGTTAGTCCCAGAAAATGCATAAAAACCATATAAAGTGTATATAAAACATGTAGCAATTGGTATGATATAAGCATGGAACATAAGAAATTATAGATACATTGGAGACGTGTCAAGCATCCCCAAGCTTAGTTCTACTCGTCCCGAGTAGGTAAAACGATAACAAGAATAATTTCTGAAGTGACATGCTTTCACACAATCTTGATCATATAATAATGTAATGCATGTAAATTGAGATCAAATGAATAAGAGTTGTAGTTTATATTGATATCAAATGAGTAATGAGTAAACAAGTAGGAAGAACAAAGTAAAACTTTCAATGAATCAATACTAGAGAACAATCAACCGTGCAAAGTAGATATTAAAAATGATTTAAGCTTCAAGAACAACAATATAATCATCTAATGCATCCAACACTCATGACAACTTTGTGAAAGGATCAAGTCAAGCAATAACAATATGCACGTAGAAAATCATCTCTCTATTTGTTCACTTAAAAACAAGCAAGCGTTCAGCGTTGGTTCCTGGCACCAGGATGTTGTGGCTAAAAGAATGTTAAGTGTGGTTTGGAAGGCCAACGGAAGAAAGTCTCACAAAGCTGAAAGTGATCATTAGACAAGAGGAAGTCTTATAATCGAAGCTATGCACGGAGTAGTGATTGCCACACAACGGATGCACATAAAGCTATAAGTATATGAAAGCTCTCAAATGAAACTAGTGGGGGTGCATACAACTTGCTTGCTCATGAAGACCTAGAGCACTTTTGAGGAGGCTCATCATTGGAATATACAAGCCAAGTTCTATAATGTAAAGTTCCCCACATAGTTATGCAAGTAAAACATGAAAACTCTCTCATATGGAGTAAAGGTGCTAAACATGAGCACAAATGATAACTATGAATACTACAGGTGCTATAACATGAGCACAAGTGTGGATAAAGAGTAGCAATGTTGCCCCCTTTCTATTTTTCTTTCTTTCTTTCTTTTTTCTTTTTTCTATTTTTCCAAAAAAAAATTACTTTTTCTGTTTCTCTTTTCGATGGCCTCCATGGCTCTTTTCACTTTTAGGGGCAAACATTCTAATATGAGAACACACTTTTGGTACAAGGACCTCATAAGGAATAAAACATAGTGTATGAAACGGTGCCTCTGCCAGTGTAGCAGGATATGCAATGATCTAGCGTGACATGGGTAAAACCACACATCAGCTGTAAAGAATCATGCAAGGCAATATATAAATGATAAATGACAACAAGTCATGTAATGTAAGATGGAAGTTGCATGGCAATATATCTCGGAACAACTATGGAAATGCTGTAGTAGGTAGGTATCGTGGATGTTTTGAGTAAGATATTTGGCTTATGTGTAGGAGAACATGATGAACATCTCCCACGAGTTTTGGATGTACCCGCGAAGTATGCACCAACTCTTAATGTGAGAAAGAGCAATGCAAAGTACCGAAGAGGCTAGCAAATATGGTGGTGGAAGTGCCACGAAAACCGCAGCTTAGAACTTACAAGGAAAAAGATTTCAACTAGAAATATGATCTTACAAGGCATAATGAAAATCACTCCATGAGGGACTGTGGCAAATGAACAAGTCACTGTTGGGACCCCGACCGTAGCGCATACCACAAAGTCATTACGGTTGTTTTTAACATTAGAAGTCCTATATCATCATGCTATCAACCGGATATTTAAGTGTGGCACAGCTTCAAGTTTTCTAGACCAACCATTAATCATTCCACTTTACTAAACCATCATGTTTTACCATTAAGCATATTAATATCTCAAAAACAACATCAATGATTCAAGTGACATGATTTAATGATCTACAAGATTATGTATCATTTCATCATACCATCTCCCATATCAAACATTTTCTGTTCTTTAACCAAACACCAATCAACTTATCTAAAAATAAACTCTCCAAGTATTTAACAATAAGATATGAGGGTATAACATAAGAAAACTAACATCTCTAACAAGAGATGCATGAAAAACAAGAGCTAATAGTATTGAAGTAACATAGAAGAATACTCAACAAATATAAGTGAAGAATACGAGTATTCATAAGAAAAAGCGGAGCGTGTCTCTCCCACAAAGGAATGCTAGGATCCATTTTATTCAGAGAATGAAAATAAAAAAAATAAAAACAAATAGACGCTTCAGGTAAAGCACATAAGATGTGTCGGAATTAAAATATAGTTTCACTAGAGAGGACCTGATAGTTTGTTGATGAAGAAGGGGATGCCTTGGGCATCCCCAAGCTTAGACGCTTGAGTCTTCTTGAAATATGCTTGGGTGACCCACGGGGGCATCCCCAAGCTTAGGCTCTTTCATCTTCTTGATCACATCATATCATCCTTCTCTTTTGATTCTTGAAAACTTACTCCACACCAAACTCAAAGTAGACTTCATTAGAGGGTTAGTGCATAATCAAAAATTCTCATATTCTGCATGGACAAAACCATTACACATGCTACTGGACATTAGCTACAGCCACTGGTATTTTATGGAACAAAAAGATCCATTCAAAAACAGCAAAAGGAGCAATGCAAAATAAATGGCAGAATCTGTCAAAAACAGAACACTCCGTAAAGACGAATTTTTTCGAGGCACTTAACTTGCTCAAATCAGAAAACTCAAAACTAATGAAAGTTGCATACATATCTGAGGATCACGCACAAAAAATCCCAGGTCATTTTAATTTTTCTGTGAATTCTTACGAATTAAACGGTGGACAGCAGAAAACTGTTCCTGCGCAGAAATCCAAATCTAGAATCAACTTCCTAATAGAGGCTTGACTTGACACAACAATGCGATAAAATAAAGATACAAAGAGTTGTTACAGAGGTAAGCATGCTTCCTGACTCAAATAAAAGAAAAATTACAGAAATAAAACATGGGTTGTCTCCCACAAGCGCTTTTCTTTAAAGCCTTTTAGCTAGGCATAGTGATATTTATGATGCTCACATAAAGATGAGAGTTGAAAAACAAAGGAGAGCATCAAGAGGTAAACATCAAACACATTTAAGTCTAACCCACTTCCTATGCAAAGGAATCTTGTAATAGGATAAATTATTGAAACAAAAAGCAACTATCATAGAAAGATGAAACAAATGCAACTTCAAAACTTCCAACATAAAGAGAGGTGTTTTAGTAACTTGAAAACTTTTACAACCGTATTTTCCTCTCTCATAATAACTTTCAGTAGCATCATTGATAAAATCCACAATATAACTATCACATGAAACATTCTTATCATGATCCATATACATAAAAGTATCATTATTTCCCTTATAAGAAAAGTTCTTCTCATTAATAACAAGGGGAGCAGGATCATCATAAAGAACTTGAACATGATAGACAAGTTGTATATTAAAAGGATTGGTTTGAGTAATTTATCTATAACTATGACAAGTTTCAAGAGGATAATTGTAATTATAACCTATGTCATAGTATTCTTTATAATTATCAAAGACTGGAGGCATAGTATCATCATAAGCAATAGAATAGTTATCCTCCAAAGTATGTTCATTTGTAAACATATCATCATTTTTACTAGAAGGAGAGGTATCAAATATATAATCATTAGTAGCAAAAGGATTTTCAAACACCTCATCCATAAGCTCAGAGCTTTCTATATCATCATGGGAAGAAACATGGATAGTACTAATAGTATAGCAATTATTAACATCATCATTTTCAGAATTAGTGTCCCAGAGATCTTCAATATGAAAAGAAGTGTGATTTTCCCAATCATGATCACTAATATAAATAACAGGCATAGGTTCATCATCAAGTTCAGAATCATCGAATTCAGAGTTATAAGTATTAATTGTAATAGGAGCAACAAGTTTGGTAGAAGATACCGTTTCCTCTCTCCTTTTACTCCTCTTCTTCTTCTTCCTCTTTCCCTTTTTCTTCTTCTTTTCCTCTTTAGGAGGGAGAGGCTTGAAAGGAAGCTTCTCCACATAACCTGGTTTAGTATTAGAGATAATGGAAGAAACTTGGGGGAATTCCTCTCTTTCATTAATAAGCTCAAAACACACATTAGTCCTGTCATACTTTGGTAAAGTCTCATCTTTTATAATATTTTGTATGTAGGTGTTAGCATGGCAATTATTAACACAATAGAGATAACATCCATGCAACACATCATTCATATCAATATCACTCATATTTAACAAAGAAGTTTTTCTTGATAACTCTTCACAACCCAAAAATAATGTAAGTTCATCATGTTGATTAGGAGTGATCATGTTATCACAAAAGTCTCCTGCAATATCCTTATTAGAACCTGAGCATTGAAATTCGAAATTACCCTCTTCATACCAAAGTTCACAAATAAAAGGATAGGTGGCACAAACTTTTTCACCAAGATCTTTTAGAACCTTATACCAACCTCTAGTATTTTCATTCCTATGATGGATACAATATTCATCTTCAATTTGATTAATTCCACAAGGTCTATGTATTCCACAAAAATTAACATGCTTATAAGAAATAGTATTTTCAGGAGTTTGAGCTTGTCTATTGCAATCATTAACAACAATTTCATTTTCCATGCAAGTGTCTTTGAAAGGTTCATGATACACGTCCCAATTTTCTTTAGGAACACTAATATGAGAAGCAAAGGTTCTAGAACAATCAACAATAATATGAGAATCAAGACCATATTTAGTACTAAGCTCTTGAAAACCAGCAGTTTCAACGAAAAGCTTAATGCAATCATATTCATAGTTTATACCTGATTCTTTACCTTTGTCATTCTCCCAATCTTCAGCATTGTTTCGAATTGTTTCAAAAAGATCCCATCTAGCTTCAACCTTCTTACTTGTGAAAGAGCCCTCTTAACAGGTATCTAGATAATCCTTGCAATGTCCTGAAAGTCTTGCATAAAAATTATTAACAATTATTTTATCAGGAAGCTCATGGTTAGGACATTTGAGTATTAATATTTTCAGCCTTCCCCGGGCTTGAGCAATGCTTTCTCCTTCATGAGGCCAGAAATTATATATAGAATTCCGATCTTTGTGAATCTCACTTGGAGGATAAAATTTAGAATAAAAGAGAGATACAATTTTCTCCCATCCAAGAGAGTGCCTATTCTTCAACAATTTATACCAATGCGCTGCTCTTCCACCAAGTGACGTAGAAAATAATTTCTTTTTAACTTTGTCCATTGAAATACCTACACACTTGAACAACTCGCATAATTCATGTAAAAATAGCAAATGGTCAACAGGATGGACAGTTCCATCCCCTACATAGCGGTTATCCATAACACGATCAATAATTTTCATAGGTATTTTAAATGGTACTATTTCTTCAGGTGGCTTTAGAATATCACAAGCATCATTAGAATTATCACATATTGGAGGCAAAGCATTATCAAGGCAGAATAATTCCTCCAAAGCTGAGGAGCAAAAAAGATTATTTTTATTTAAACTAGCTTCCCCAAGCTTAGGCTTTTCCATAGCCTTAGCAATAATGGTGTCCAAAGAATTTATACTAATAACATTACTACCATTATTATGCAAACAAACTTCCATAGGTTTTTTAATTTTCTCTTCAAAAGTATCATGTCCTAATGCAATATAAATTTCATAGAGATCTCTAATTTTTTTGTTGTTTTCCATTTAGCCTTACTAGTGAAAATAAAAACAAGAGACAAAAATTAATAACTACAGGATCTAAATGAGATACCTTCCAACGCTTACCTCCCCGGCAACGGCGCCAGAAAATAGCTTGATGTCTACGCACGCTTCTATTCTCGTAGACAGTGTTGGGCCTCCAAGGGCAGAGGTTTGTAGAACAGCAGCAAGTTTCCCTTAAGTGAATCACCCAAGGTTTATCGAACTCAGGGAGGTAGAGGTCAAAGATATCCCTCTCAAGCAACCTTGCAATTAAGATACAAGAAGTCTCTTGTGTCCCCAACACACCCAATACACTTGTCAGATGTATAGGTGCACTAGTTCGGCGATGAGATAGTGAAATACAAGTAATATGGATAATTATAAGTAGTAATTGCAATCTGAAATAAAAAATGGCAGCAAGCAAACATGTAGCAGAACTTGTTGGAAACGGTGTTTCAATGCTTAGAAACAAGGCCTAGGGATCATACTTTCACTAGTGGACACTCTCAACAATGACATCAAAGCTGAATAATAAATACTACTCTCAAACACTCTCTTGTTGGATGATAAACAACATTCACTGCGTAGGGCTACAAGAGCACCCCTAAAGTCAGAGTAAACTAACACCACAACGTCATAAAGGAATCACACACGGTGCGCACACTGTCACCTTCACAACCGTGAATAACCCCGGAGTTCATATTAAAGTAACCTCTAGAGTGCATAATAGATAAAGAGTAACATCACATATTCAACTAGATTACAAAGCTCATGATCACCTAAAGATCACACCATGGGAGAGAGATAAACCACATAGCTACCGGTAGAGCCCGTAGCCCCGGGGGAGAACTACTCCCTCCTCATCATGAGAGTCAGCAGCGGCGATGAAGATGGCGGTGGAGTTGATGGAGATGACTCCGGGGGCAATTCCCCGTCCCGGCAGGGTGCCGGAACAGAGACTTCTGTCCCCCGAAACTTGTCTTCGATGGCGGCGGCGCAACGGAACTCTTCTCTGGAAAACAACGACTGTTTTAGGGTTTTCATGTCGGGGGCATTATATGGACGAAAGGGCGACGTCGGTGGGTGCCCGAGGGGCCCACACCAGATGGTGGCGCGGCCAGAGGGGGAGCCGTGCCACCACATGGTGTGGCTGCCTCCTCGGCCCCCTTCGTCTCTTCTTCGGACTCCGTATCGTGTCGGGAAAATAGGAACTTTGCCTTTTGTTTCGTCCAATTCCGAGAATATTTCCAGAACAACTTTTGTGAAACCAAAAACAGCAGAAAACAGGGAACTGGCACTGTGGCATCTTGTTAATAGGTTAGTCCCAGAAAATGTATAAAAACCATATAAAGTGTATATAAAACATGTAGCAATTGGTATAATATAAGCATGGAACGTAAGAAATTATAGATACGTTGGAGACGTATCACTTGCGGGGTGTGCCGGAGGGGCGTCGGGCAGCCCAGTTGTGGACGAGATATCCCGACCGCCTCGCACCCATGGGCCGAGCCAGGGGCCCCGAGCCCTTGGGACCCCATTTGCACCACCTCACCTGGGTTTTGGCGTCGCCGACAGCCATGGGGGCTGCATGTCACTTATTTAGACCCCACATGTCACCTCTCAACTTCCAGCGCTGGCGCCGACAACAGCCATGGGGGTTGTTGCTCGCTATTCTTCCTTATGGGTCTGTTGTTTGGAGAGTGAATCAGCTGGTGGGGTCGTCTGCCAAGGTCGGGGCGCGTCTGTCATTGCTGATCGCAACAACTCAGGGTGTACCAACTTGTTGGGACTCCAAGTGCAGAGTGTTTTCGCAAGCGTTTTTTTCATACAAGGGTGATCCGAGGGTTTATATCGAATTCTTTGAGAACTGTAAGAACTTTTTACTTTATCCTCTTATAGCAACCTACAAAACAAAATATTTGCCTTGTGTCTCCAACTCCACCATGTTGTTGTTAAGCACAAGGTTTCGTATTAGTAAAACTAAAATGAAAATAAATAAATAAAAGTAAACAATCTACAACTAGGGAAGAAAGTAAAAACAATAAACTAGTTATTTTTACGTTTTTGTTTGTATTTGGTTATACTAAAAGTGTTTTGTATTTTCGCATTTAATTCATGCAGAAATATAAAAGGCAATGCAAGTAATGGAAAGTGGTTTCGTATAATACAAATGGATCGGGTTCATGGATTCACTTGTCTACTCTCTCTCATAAAGTGTAGTGGGCATAAAACAGTTCATAAGTGATACAATATTGATGAAACTTCATTATGTGTTTGATTAGCATTTATATGGGCATCACGTGCTATTATAAAGATTAAGCAACATATCTCACGTATACTCCTCTAGAAAGGGAAAACTCCATACAATCTAGAATTAAGAATTAACATAGTACAACAAATGTGCTACCTTGAACGAACAAGATCATCTAGTGAGGTAGAAAAAGAAAGGTAAAAACCATAGTGATCTCAAATTTTCTGTCACCATCCAATCACCATCAACATGTTACTCCAACTAATATACACGTTCCCCCACACACGCCCTTGCATACAAAGTTTGATCATAACAAGTAATTAAGAACATGGTACAGAATATGTATATATCAATACATCCTACAGATAATAGAATTCCAATCTCAAATATCAACTCGTAAAACAAAGATCCACCATATAGGAATTACATAGAAACCCATAATCATGTTGGGCTGCTCATATGGTACTAAAACAGTGATAGCATGAGAGAGAGACCAAGCTACTGCCACAAACCATAGTCCAGAGGTGGACTACTCCCCATTCATCATGTTGTTGATGTAGGTGATGTTGGAGAGGGTGGAGATCCAACCGGACGCGGCTTCGGCGGCGTTTCCCCCTCTAATATTTATTGGTTCAGCTTGTTTCGGTGTTTCTATGTTTCTGCGCCGCCCCTCTAAGGACGCGTCGGGGATCTTTATATAGGCGTAGGTCAGGACATCGAATTAGGGCTGAAGATGGACGACTGGCGATGCTCGAGGAAAGAAAGGCCATGGGTGGCGCGGTTCACCTCCCAGGCCGCCTCACCTTGTCTCTTTCGGACCTCTGGTCTCCGATCGTGAGGCTTCAGTGCTCCAGTTTATCGCTTGGCGAAATAATAATCCTTGAAAGACCCAGTTCCGCTTGACCTCGTTTAGGTACTTGAAAGTTAAAAATACACAAAACAAGCTATTTCTGTTCTGCAGAGTTATAATCCAAATAAAGGAGATCGTTGGTAAATACCCATATATCGATCTAAAACATGGATATAATTTTAACGATGCAAGTATATTGGAACATGTGTAATAAAATTAAAAAGTTCATGTATGTATTTTACATGCATCACTTGCACCGGTGGTGGCTCTTGGTTCTTTATTCAGTTCGGCGGCGCGGGGTATTTGGACGCCGGGACGGCGGCCCTGGATGGTGGGAACCACGTTGGTTGGTGGGTGCGTCAGTGGTTCAGGTGCTGGAAGGTGACCACGGTCACGAGGGCGGCGTGGTGAGTGGCGAGTGGTATTCCGTGGCAGCGGTGTGTTTGGTGTTTTATTGGTGCTCCAAACCCTGTGCGGGAGGTTGGGAAATTGTGTGAGGAAACTCTCATCCAGGATCTACCCGGACGGCCGGACCGTGGTGGCGATGTCGTTAGACGTTGTCCCCTTCTTTGAGGCGTTGTTGTGGCTTCTTTCGGTCCTCCCTTATGCTCCGGTAGAAATCCCAAGATTCTCGAGTCGGGCGGTGGCGGCGCTCTGACATCGTGCTCTTCTTGAAGACCCCGCACTGGACCACATGGAGTGCTGCTATCCGGAGGTGGCGTGGCGGCTCTGGCAGCACTCCATTGTCGAGCGTTCTCTGGCCAAGCTTATAATATGTTCTGCACCTCGATGTTTCTTTGTCTGGGTCTTCGTTGAGCATGTCCACAGCTCTGTGGTCGGTGACGATCTTCCCTGTTGAGCATGTCTCTTGTAGACAGTGGCGGTGTTCTTGACCTTTTGACTGTAATATTCTTGTTTCTTCTGTGTGTGCAGTGTCATGTTGTAAGATGGGATCAACATTTCTTTTGTTTTTCTGAAAAAAGATGGGATCAACATTAATGTATACGCGTCGTGATTTCGGACGTTATCTTCTCTATCTAAATAAGCTGCACCCTCCCTTGCTTCTCTCACAAGCCGTCCAGCTTATTGCTCGGTGCTATGAAAGTAATTATCTCATAACTACTGTAGAAGCTATAAGTAATAAGTTGTTCGGTATAGAATAAGCTGGAGCAGGAGCAGCTTATGAAATAAGCCAGTAAAAGAACTGGGCCTAAGCCATCCATCTTTGAAAGAAAAAAGGAAACAACTCAATTTATATTCATTACAATAAAAAGATATCACTATGAAATTCCGCAGCAACAACACGTGAGGTGTTATCCAGTTAATTTAACGCTAAGTCGCCGGGCCTTTGGCTACAAAAAATACAGAGGACTACAGAACCTACGTAGCGTACGTACATACGTGATACGTGCAGCTGTAGAGACGACACTGACTCGACCGATCGCCAACTTCCAGCACTATAGCCGTCGGCATCTGCATGATTAATTATCATCGTTTTTGGAGCAGGTTCATGGCACGATCGGATATACATACAGCTCCACGTCCAACTCTTACGTATGTGTGCAAAAAGCGAGGTTTTGATGACGAAAAGGGATCGACGGCGACGTACGGCTTTTAGGTAGCCTGCAGAGTACGTAGACGACGCCGGTCTCGCTTCAAAACTTTGCAAGATCGGAATTGCTCTGCGTATTGCAAGATTTATGTGTAGTGTGAGACTACATTCAGAAGCACCACTGTTCAGAAGTGGAGAACTGTTAGGGCTTCAAAACTGACCAGCCATGAAAGGGCCAAATCGTCGAATGCAATGCATGTATCAAGCATCGGCATCGATCATGCATATGCATTATTGATTTAACAGTGTGTGAATGTTTAGATGTCCCCTGACATCTACAGCACCTGTTGCAAGTGAGACGGTTAACTCGATATATATTAACGTGACCAAATATCAGAAATGAATCACATCAATGGAAACGACAAGAAAAAGTTTGTTGTATCCCACAATTGTCTCTGTCAGAGGGACCACGATGTCACAAAATCCTTGGCCCATTTCCTTTTTCTCATGCAAGAAACTGTTGGGCAACAACACTAATATACACAATAAAAAATAAAACAAAAGGGTGGCAGCCGGTCATCCGGCCTTGCCGGGTTTTTCGAGTACACGAACCGAGTTAATTTGACTTCATTAAAAAGAAGAGAGTTGTCGGTTTATTAAGAAAAAAACTGGGCAAAATCTGATACAAAGGGTGGACGAAGCGACGTGAACCACGGCATAACACACAAGGATAACCAAACATAAGTAATAGCAGAAAAATCATTCGTCGCCAAACACCTCTCAACCCGCCCCGGTACAGAACCACGTCACTCCCCAGCCGGCTCGAGGAGAAGGTGTAGCCGATCTGGAGGTAAGGGATGCCCACCCACCTCCTTGGCATGAGTCCATGACGCATGGGACCGTCAGGGTGGTAAGGGAGCGGCCATAAGATGAAAGGGAGACGTCGCAATTGCCGGTGACGGCCACCAACCGCACGCGCCACTATGAGGCTTAGGATCTATCACGCACACGACCAAGGGACACCAGTCGTTGTTCATGCCGCCTACCCGCCTGCTACACACCACACCATGTCGCACCGCCAGCTCCAGCCCGAGGCCGCGGGCCCGACTTCTGAGCTTCGTCGTGTCACCAGCGACTGAAGGGACTCGTCTCCCTTAGGGTACCTAGGGCTGGTGGCATAGAGCAAATGGAAAACTTGGCGGCTAGGGCTTTCCCGAGTCGCCCTAGGCGACGCTTGGTCTCAATCTTTCTTGGGCATGTCGCCTCGTCGTTGATCTCCTCATTCTTGATATTAATGTCGTCTTAGTATGTCTTATAATTCTTCCTTACAGACAGGTAGTACCAAATGGAGCAATTAACAAATCAAAAATACTAATCTGCAATATTTGTGTTAACTATGATTCAGGTATGGCCATGTAGGCTATTTCCAAGAACAAACATTTAAGCAGCATTATATCGGAAGAGCAATATTTCGTTTTGGCCTTTGATTTTCCATTGTTATTCTTTAAAAGGTCAAGCTTCTGACTCTTATATCAAAGAGAAACAAATAACGAGACCCGGCTTCCAGAGCGGGAGTGGCGAAGTTTCTGCTATATGGGAACATAGGTACAGTATATTTCAGCAGAACGCCGCCAGCGCGGGAAGAAAATCTCTCGTTGTCATCCCTACACCTACGGTACAGCCGTCGATTCATGCCGTCGGAAGACAGGTTCTGCAACGGCCGGCAGCACCCAACCCAGCCCGCCATGTCTACTCCGGTCTTCTTGTGCTACTTTGATTCTCCCTTTTAAGATGTAGCCGTGACGTGTCGGCTCTATCCCACATCATCACACCGAAGCCTAGAAACTCCGTTGGCCTTTGCCTTTCTTTATTTAGCAGGTGGAATCCCTTGGCCGACACGTCAGTCCAAGGAGCTACCACGGCACGGCCCACTTGTCAGTGAAACATTCAACACAGAAACATCATTCCGCATTTCTTTATACTAGCCAGTACTCGTATTTATCTGTTTGTTTATTCGGTCGGGGCTTTGCTTTTGGGCAACGCAAGCAGCGAGTTCAGAGTTGATCAGTCGATCCCAACCTCTCTCTTTCAGACCGCGATCACTCACCTTCATCGCTATATATATATAGATATATATAAAGTTACACACAAGTACATCAGCATAACCAATTCACTCACAGGGCGAGCGCAGCACGAAAAGAATTGCACCGGTGCGAGTTTCTGTCGACCATGGCGGCAAGACCAAGTCGTACTACTCATCTTCTTGAGGAGGAGAGCGTGATGGACCGCGATTCTACGGCCTGCGGCACCGTGGCGGAGACGGTTATCGACGACATCCCCGCGGACGTGCTGTCCCTCGTGCTCCGCCGCCTCGACGGCGCGTCTCTGGCCGCGCTCGGGTGCGCCAGCTCAAGCTTCCACGACCTCGCCACCGACCCTGACACATGGCGTGGGCTCTGCCTCGCCCTCTGGCCGTCGGTCGCCACCGTCCCCGACCCTGCTTGCTGCCGCGGCGGCTTCCACCGGGCGCTCTTCGCCGACGCGTTCCCGTTCCCAGCGACGACGACGACGGCCGCGACAGTGGCGCCCGCCCTGCCCGGCCGGCTAGTCTCGGCCGTGGACCTGCACCACAAGGGGGTCAGCATCATGTCGCGCGTGGTGGAGACGGACGCTTCCTCGGCGTGGTTCCTGGGCTCGCCCTTCCGAGTCGACGCGCTCGTGCAGGAAGGCTTCACGGCGCCGTCGCCGATCGCGCCGGCGGAGCTCACGCTCAGCTGGGTGCTGCTCGACCCGGCGTCCGGCCGCGCCGTCAACGCCTCTAGCCGGCGCCCCGTGTCCGTTGACCGGAGCTGGCTCACGGGCGAGACGGTGGCGCGGTTCACCGTCGTGCTCGGCGGCGTGGCCCTGGACGCGGCCGTCACGTGCGACGACCGGTACGGACACATCCGGGAGGTCAGCCTGTGCGTGGAGGACTGCGACGGCGGCGGCGTCAGCGGGCGGGATGGGCTGGCCGCGCTCGCCGCGGCCATGGCCGCCCCGAGGCAGGGCCGGGGCGCCGAGGCGGAGGCACAGGCGGCGCGGCGGTACGCCGAGTTCGTAAAGGGGAAGAGCGCGCGGAAGGAGTGGAAGGCCAGGCGCGAAGGCCTCGTTGACCTGTGCTGCTCCGGCGTCGGCGCGGCGGCCTTCGTCGGCTTCCTCGTGATGCTCACGTGCCGCTGAGGTTTTGCTCGTGCGTGCGAGCAATGTCAATAGGTTTGTCGTAAGTCGCTGCCACAATGTAAATGTGTACAGATTAGAACCAAGATTTTCCTTTTTGCTACGTATTAATTTTCAGATAGTGAACCTGAGAAGATACTGTTGACATGTAGATTCATGGTTTGGCCTTTGTCAATCAAGCTTCCAGGCTCAGTTTCTTGCTGTTGCTGATCTTTAGGCTTTTCTTTTTGCAATTGCATGTTAGATCTAAGTTAAAAGGTGCTAACTATTCTATTTTACCAATTGGGTGCACCGTGCACAAACTACCTTAAACTGACAGGAATCTGGAGCGAGATTTTATGGCAAGCCTCAGTAAAATATTCTTGGTACGCCAGCGTTCATAATATAAACAAAAGATATTCAGAATTTGATGCTAAGGTAAGTAAGTACACAGGTCACAGGGTAAATCACAAGGAAACATTTGTATCCGATGCCATGAGATCTGATGCTGATCCTGGGGTAAGTGCTCAGTACCTCAGTAAGACACACGAAAACAATGATACTACTGTAACATCCTTACAAAGTACTGCTTCTTTTCTCAATTACATAAGTGTAATGACATTGACAATATAGTTATTTGGAAATAAGGAAGATCATAAACAATACCGGCCATTGCTATAAGGAATCTACATCAACACATCAATACAAAGCTATACAGAAGTTTCAGGACCAGCAGCACACAAAACTCACAAACAGAACTCTTGTCGCAGCCCGCTGCCAGCGACGGGACAACCTAGAAAGCAGTCTACATATGTGCATTCTGCAACTCCCGGTAAACTAAATCGATGAACTGGTCGCTCTGTTGGGAACATGATAAGAGAGTTAAAAACATATAAAGGATCTCCAGAGCGAACAAGCGCTGAATATTATGATTTTCGATGTGAAACATACCTGAACAAGTCTCAGGAGGGCGTCCTTAACTTTATCCCGTGAAATCGTAGGACCTACATTGTGTGAAGGGGCAAAGGAGGAAGGCGGTGCAGGTGGTGGAAAAGGTTGGAGTAGAGGGGTGCCATGCCCATACTGATGATGTTGAGCAGATATCGAAGTTGGATGAAGAGGCGGTGCTGTGGGCATCATTGAGGAAACTGGTGGCGCTATTGATGCAGAAGACGACGATGGGGGCGCAAAGAATGCCGGTGTTAAAAGATTTGTTGAATGGCTAACATGGGTGTCTTGAAGGGGCAGTAGTGGAGCTGATGAGCCCCCTGAAGGAGGGGCTATTTGATGCGATGGAGCAGCAGACTGAATAATAATATGGGAAGATGCAGTGCTCTCAGCAGATGGATGAGCTCTTCCAACCATTGGTGCACTTGATACACCCGCGATGCTTGCAGCACCCTGTATATTTGTATAGAAGAATATTTCAGTAGAAATACAATATATATAGAACCAAAATGCAACCACGGCCCCTGAGCTTAGATACAGAAAAATAATGATTTATTTTATTACAGATGACAGTCTAAGACATCGCAAATACTATTTGCTGAGAATTGTGAAGATAGAAAATTATTTAGAAAGGAATGGAAGAAAATTTAAAGAGAACGTACACCGAAGTAATTGGCAAGTGATTCATCAGGAGCATCAGAAATAAGAGTAGATGCTGGCGGAGGTTCAAGGGGGCCATCTATAGCAGCAGATGTAGGAACAGCCTCCAATTCCTCAAATTCGCTGTACACATTAGAAGAATTTAACAGGTGTCAATGGAAAATATATCCCATTTATAGTTGAGGGGGGAGGGGGGGGTACCTTCTAGCGGAAGGCACTTTTGCTTTTGGAGGCACTCTGGCATAAGCATTCAGTATCCTGCAAAGAAAAATGGAAGCAACACAATTTGAGGAAACGTGTCCATCAATTTTCACAACGAATTTTAACTGGTATGCCAAGATATAATAGTAAAAACTCTCAAGACAGTTGCCCTTAACACAGCAAAGTTCACTTCATGCTAAAGCAATCATAATTATGCACAACCTACTTACAGAATTATGCGCACAATTGCTTTCAATTAAGCCAAACAATGAAACATAATTTGCAGACACATGCGAGTTGACTGAGTTGTTCAGAACAAAATGCGACAATCTCTGACCACTAATGGAAACACATGTCCCTGACATCTACGAGTGTTTCCATCAGTGTTCTCTACAAAATGTGATGTGGTGGCCACAATATTGCTCCGTTTGGTTAGACTGTCATTGACACTTCAATCTTTCAGGATATGAACTTCTAGTTAGATTCCAATTTACACAACATGATAGGCTAATATATTTTACTTCTATTACCATTTATAATATGTCTCCAGTAACATTCAACGATTTTAAATACACATCCCAGCCAGTGAAAAAGAGGCATCCAACAAGAGAACATGATACATGAAAAGCCTTACCTTCCAAAAAGATTTGCTACGGCATCGCAGTCCTGCTGATTGTAAAACCAAATACCATTTACTTCTTGTGCAGCATTCCGGTACAACAAATATGGAGGCTGAAGTTCGTATTCAAAATCACTTAATAAATCCTCCACCAGATTATCTGATAAGAAAAACAATATTGAACATTTCAGGAGCCAATTAAACAATTGGCAATCACAATCATCAAGGAACAAAAACATGGCTGTTAGTCCTAACCAACTTATTTCATTTCAATACAAGGAACATGTTATTTCCAACTTAAGTCATAAATAACAAAGAAAATGCAAGAAGACTGCTAGTCACAGAGTTTTACGTTGTATACACCTTCCCACCCCCACTGGCTCACATGGACAGCGAGAATTTTGCAACAGTTCACACAATTTTGATACAACTACTACCATACGAAGGTTATTACTGCACTAGTGTGTGGATAGACAACCTCAATCTAAACAGCTATGCTGAGACCCCTAGAATCTACCATTGATTGATTGGCTAATCGCACAAAACATCAAGCTGACCGAAGCTAAGCCTATTTGAGGCGGTAGATGCCTGAAAAAGAAGGCCGGAACAACATTAGTAGATCTTTGACATGGCTTAAAACATTAGAGTCTGGCACTATGTTGAGGCAATTATAGTATTATACCACGATCAAGAGGCATGTAACCATGGTTTTGTTATCATTAGCACCGAGAACACTATTTTGTGGTCACCCACGAGGGGGGGGGGGGGGGGGTCTGACCTGAGAGTCTTTCTTACAGGTCTTTTGTGGCAAGTTTTGTCACATGAAACAAATCTCTTTCACAGCAACTTCAGCCACATTAATGTTCAGAGTTTTGACTTTTTGCTTCATAGTTGTTCTCTATATTTTCCGTTAGGATTTTTAATTCTCGCTGTGGAAGTTTAAAGGTGGTTCGCCATTAAAAAAAATTACATTAGAGTTTACTGAGTGGAAAGCATGTGGTTTTGTAATGAAAGATTAAGGTATCCAGGTAGAAATAAATAGAAAGCTTATCAAAAGCTCATGTCGTTAGACTAAAAATCTTCTATTATCCTAGTTGCAAGCTCTTATTGTCCAAGTAGTGTTTTGGTTGAAAGCTCGTTTATTTTTGGAGTAGAAAGCTTGCACTGTCGGAGTTGAAAGATGGTAGTGTTCAAGAAGCTCGATGAATTGGTAATCAACAATATAATTGACCAGGTTATGGGAAAATGACTAGCTAAATAGATGACTTGCAGCGCAAAAAGGAATGCTCTGCTCACATCACTCAGGTTGGAAAGCCAAAAGAATAGGCAATAGAATAGGGGATTGTAATAGGTTTGTCAGCCTTGCGTCCCATGAAAGGGGAAGTGATCGGACAGTTGGAACAGTCGCGTGGAATGCTATATGCAGGACAACTGTCCGATGGATCACACAGATAGCAAACTCGGTCCAATTTGCACGGATTTAAGCAATGGTGTTAGAGTTGTTTAAGTGCACAGTCAGTACTTTGTGAGCAGCCCCATTGCAGTTTCACTGAACTGAAATTGTTTTACTTCATAACAGCATAGGTTAACCTTACTAACGACTTATCATGTAGTATAAGATACTGCAATTTTTAGAAGAGCGGAAAGGAACACTTCTTTTGTAATCGTGATCATCTCTACTCTAACGTGGATGGGCTGATGCAAATAGATCACAGATTGACCTACCCGTGTTCCGCCTGTTCATGACGATAAACTGGAACCTGGGTTGCGTGTTCCTACAAGAACAGAAACCAATCAGATATTCAGATCCCAACCGCAGCCTGACAGAAGAGCAAAACCCCGGCTTTACCAGCCCTAGCTCACCTCTTCACGACGAACAGCGACCCCTCCACGTCCTTGCGGCTCTGCGCAACAGAAAGCGAGCAAATCGGATCGGATCAGTTTCCGGCCAATCACGACACGGGGGGTCAGGGGGAGGAGCAACACAGAAGGAGAGGGAGGGAGGGAGACTGACCCATTGGTTGAGGTCGATGTTGAAGTCGTAGAGGGTGACGTGGGCGGCGGTGATGAGGATGTCCTCGACGGCGGGGTCGAGGCGCTGCAGGACGGTGAGGTTGAGAAGGCGCGTGCCCTCGGCGTCCATGGCCAGGTTCGGGGTCACCTTCCCCCCGTTGGACGGCGGCGGCATAGGCGGTGGCGGCATCGATCGATCGATCGATCTGCAGGTGGGCGGCGGTGGATCTGGGGACAGCTACAGGCTGCAGCTATCGGGTAGGGGGAGCTTGGCAGTTTGGAGCAGGCAGGGTGAGGGGACTGTAAAATTTCTGGAAGAGTCGCCGCACAGTATGACGGTAGAACTCTTCCGTGTACACCTCGGATGGGACGTGGCTGGACCTATGGAGGAGAGAGACGGGGCCCATCGGCTGGCATCTGTGTTGCGAATAGGAAAAAGTATATACTATTTACTCTGGATTTTAAATTTAGAGAATGTGTACCTGAAGTTTACCAAACCGGAGAATTCAAACCCTGATAATGGTTTTGCACCGATTTGAGCGGTTTTGAGGCAAATTTTAGGCGGTTTTGGATCCACAAGGACTTGGTGACGTGGCGCTGATGTGGCAAGTTAACTAAGGCCGTTACTGACCACTGGGTCCCACTGGTCAGTGACTGGAGACGCAACTTCAGACACGATTTGGAGGTTGCACGTTGGGCCCCATCTGTCAGTGATTGGAGATGCAGTTATTTACCCTAGTTAACCCCCCACTAACTCACTCACCCACCGCTCTGACTGACCACTCACCGTTGTACTCCTCCTCTCCCTCGAGCTGGTCGTCGTCTCGCTCGCCGGCGGAGAAGACCATCGATTCCGCCTGCGCTCGCCGCCGTGACTGCTCGCATACCGCCGCCGTCCTTGGAAGGTAGGTTTGCTCGACTCATTGGTATCATGTAGCTCTTCTATCCATCTCTGCGGCGGCGGAGATAAGGTTTCCGACGCGGTGGTTCAGCGGTCGTCGATTAGGTTTAGGATATTCCCCGTCCAGTACATCTGTCGCTCATGTAGCTTATTTCGATGCGTGTTTGATGTTTGAAGCAATCTTACGCCTTCAATTTCTGGTTTTGATTTTGCTAGTCCGCCGTGCCGCCAAAGACAGAGTACATCATTCTGGATGATACCGACTCTGAGAACGAAGGGGTTCATGTGGTTGTTGGGGGAGCTGGATTTGGTGAGGACGATTCATCGACTGATGTTATGGTAGAGGTTGGGGGAGATTCATCCCCCTCTGAAGATGGTTCATCCTCTGAAGATGAGTGCTTGATGCACACGGTGGTGTTGTTGGGAAAACCCCAAGAGGAAGGTATGATGAGTGCAGCGGCAAGTCTTCCCTCAGTTGTGAAACCAAGGTTATCGAACCAGTAGGAGATGAAGAACACGTCTGAAGGTTGTCGGTGGCGGAATATGGCACGGCGCAACACCAGGGATTCCGGCACTGACGTGGAACCTGCACAACACAATCAAAGTACTTTGCCCCAACGAAACAGTGAGGTTGTCAATCTCACTGGCTTGCTGTAACAAATGATTAAACGTATGTGTGGAAGATGATGTTTGTTTGCAGAGAATGAAAGAAAGCAGTTTGCAGTTGGTTGTATTATCAGTTTAGAGAAAAGGACCGGGGTCCACAGTTCACTAGTGGTGTCTCTCCATAAATAATAATAATAGCATACATGTGGGTAAACAAATTACAGCTGGGCAATTGACAGAATAAAGAGCTGCATAACGATGCATATACTAATGTCATGATGTCTAGTGTGAGATTCATTTGGGCATTACAACAATATACATAGACCGTTCCAACCGCATCTACGACTAATAATCCACCTTCCGGTTAGCGTCCGCACCCCTTTCAGTATTAAGTTGCAAGCAACAGATTATTGCATTAGGCAAAGTGTGTAATGTAAGTAATAACATTATCCTTAGACAAAGTACTACTGTTTTATCCCTAATAGCAACAGTACATCTACAATCTTAGAGGTTGCTGTCACTCCCCCAGATTAAATAGAGACATGAACCCACTATCGAGCATAAATACCCCCTCTTGGAGTCACAGGCATCTACTTGGCCAGAGCATCTACTAGTAACGGAGAGCATGCAAGATCATAAACAACACACAACATGATATATTATGAAGCAAATGACATAGTATTCAATATCCATCGGATCCCAACTAACACAACATATAACATTACATAAAGATGATCTTGATCATGATAGGCAGCTCACAAGATCTAAACATGATGGCACAATAGGAGAAGACAACCATCTAGCTACTGCTATGGACCCGTAGTCCAAGGATGAACTACTCACGCATCAGTCCGGAGGCGGGCATGGTGATGTAGAGCCCTCCGGTGATGATTCCCCTCTCCGGCAGGGTGTCGGGAAGAGCTTCTGAACCCTCCCGGACGAGGGTTGACGACGGCGGCGGCTCCGTAATGTTTCGTGGAAAAGTGTTTGGGTCTTAGGTCTTGTATTGTCGGGGGGTATTTGTAGGCGAAAGGGCGAAGGCGGTGGGGCCCCGAGGCTCCCTCCTCAGGTGCTGGCGCGGCAGGAGGTGGGGCCGCGCCGGCACCTCATCTGGGGGCCTCGTGGCCCCTCTCCGTTAGGTCTCCGGTGTTCTGGAACCTCCCGTGAAAAATAGGGATTTTGGTATTAATTTCGTTCAATTCCGAAAATATTTCCTTAAGTGGTTTTCTGAAACCAAAAACAGTAGAAAACAGGGAACTCGCACTGTGGCATCTTGTTAATAGGTTAGTCACAGAAAATGCATAAAAAGCATATAAAGTGTATATAAAACATGTAGCAATTGGTATAATATAAGCATGTAACATAAGAAATTATAGATACGTTTGAGACGTATCAAGCATCCCCAAGCTTAGTTCTACTCGTACTCGAGTAGGTAAAACGATAACAAGAATAATTTCTGAAGTGACATGCTTTCACACAATCTTGATCATATAATAATGTAATGCATGTAAACTGAGATCAAATGAATAAAAGCTGTAGTTTATATTGATATCAAATGAGTAATGAATAAACAAGTAGGAAGAACAAAGCAAAACTTTCAATGAATTAGTACTAGAGAACAATCAACCGTGCAAAGTAGATATTAAAGATGATTTAAGCTTCAAGAATAACAATATAATCATCTAATGAATCAAACACTCATGACAACTTTGTGAAAGGATCAAGTCAAGCAATAACAATATGCACGTAGAAGATCATCTCTCTATTTGTTCACTCAAAAACAAGCAAGTGTTCAGCGTTGTTTCCTGGCACCAGGATGTTGTGCCTAAAAGAATAATAATGGGGGTTTGGAAGGCCAACGGAAGAAAGTCTCACACAGCTGAAATTGATCATTAGACAAGAGGAAGTATTACAATCGAAACTATGCACGGAGTAGTGATTGCCACACAACGGATGCACATAGAGCTATAGGTGTATGAAAGCTCTCCAATGGAACTAGTGGGGGTGCATCTAACTTGCTTGCTCATGAAGACCTAGAGCACTTTTGAGGAGTCTCATCATTGGAATATACAAGCCAAGTTCTATAATGTAAAGTTCCCCACGTAGTTATACAAGTAAGACATGAAAACTCTCTCATATGGAGTAAAGGTGCTAAACATGAGCACAAATGATGACTATGAATATTACAGGTGCTATAACATGAGCACAAGTGTGGATAAAGAGTAGTAATGTTGCCCCCTTTTTATTCTTTTTTTTCCATTTTTTTTGTATTTTTCTGTTTCTCTTTTCGATGGCCTCCATGGCTCTTTTCACTTTTAGGGGCAAACATTCTAATATGACAACACACTTTTGATACAAGGATCTCATAAGGGATAAAACATGGTGTATGAAACGGTGCCTCTGCCAGTGTAGCAGGATATGCAATGATCTAGCGTAACATAGGTAAAACCACACATCAGCTATATAGAATCATGCAAAGCAATATATAAATGATAAATGACAACAAGTCATGTAATTAAGATGAAAGTTGCATGGCAATATATCTCGGAACAGCTATGTAAATGCTGTAGTAGGTAGGTATGGTGGATGTTTTGAGAAATATATTTGGCTTATGTGTAGGAGAACAAGATGAAGATCTCCCACGAGTTTTGGATGTACCCGCGAAGTATGCACCAACTCTCAATGCGAGAAAGGGCAATGCAAAGTACCGAAGAGGCTAGCAAATATGGTGGTGGAAGTACCATGAAAACCGCAGATTTAGAACTCACAAGCAAAAAGATTCCAACTAGAAATATGATCTTACAAGGCATAATGAAAATCACTCTACGAGGGACTGTGGCAAATGAATAAGTCACTGTTGGGACCCCGACCGTAGCCCATAACACAAAGTCATTACGGTTGTTTTTAACATTAGAAGTCATACACCATTATGCTATCCACTGGATATTTAAGTGTGGCACAGCTTCAAGTTTTCTAGACCAACCATTAATCATTCCACTTTACTAAACCATCATGTTTTACTATTAAGCATATTAATATCTCAAAACAATATCAATGATTCAAGTGACACAATTTAATGATCTACAAGATTATGTATCATTTAGTTATACCATCTACCACATTTAACATTTTCTGTTCTTAACCAAACACCAATCAACTTATTTAAAACATAAACTCTCCAAGTATTTAACTCTGAAAGTATCACGGTGTCTCTCTCCCACACAAGAATGCTAGGATCCATTTTATTCAGAAAACAAAAATAACAAAAGCAAAAATAAAAACAAGCAGACGCTCCAAGTAAAGCACATAAGATGTGGCGGAATTAAAATATAGTTTCACTATAGATAACCTGATAAGTTGTTGATGAAGAAGGGGATGCCCATTTGACGCTTGAGTCTTCTTGAAATATGCTTGGGTGACCCACGGGGGCATCCCCAAGATTAGGCTCTTTCATCTTCTTGATCACATCATATCATCCTCTCTCTTGATCCTTAAAAACTTACTCCACACCAAACTCAAAGTAAACTTCATTAGAGGGTTAGTGCATAATCAAAATTTCTCATAT
Source organism: Poa annua (assembly GCA_026929855.1). Taxonomy (NCBI): domain Eukaryota; kingdom Viridiplantae; phylum Streptophyta; class Magnoliopsida; order Poales; family Poaceae; genus Poa; species Poa annua. The sequence goes on from CM049434.1 coordinate 47,468,354, forward strand.
TCTGCATGGAGACAATCATTATCATGATACTGGACATTAGCTACAGCCACTGGAATTTTATGGAACAAAAAGATCCATTCAAAAACAGCAAAAGAACCAATGCAAAATAAATGGCAGAATCTGTCAAAAACAGAACAGTCCGTAAAAACGAATTTTTTCGAGTCACTTAACTTGCTCAAATCAGAAAACTCAAAACTAATGAAAGTTGCATACATATCTGAGGATCACGCATAAAAAATCCCAGGTCATTTTGATTCTTCTGCGAAGAGTTATGAATTTAACGGTGGACAGCAGAAAAACTGTTCCTGCGCAGGAATCCAAATCTAGCATCAACTTTCTACTAGAGACTTAACTTGGCAAAACTATGCAATAAAATAAAGATACAAAGGAATTGCTACAGAGGTAGGCATGTTCCTTGACTCAGGAAAATAAAATAACAGGAATAAAAAGTGGGTTGTCTCACATAAGCGCTTTTCTTTAACGCCTTTCAGCTAGGCACAGAAAGCAAAACTCAAGTATTTCCAAAAGAAGAAGCATCAACATTATAGTTTGTACGAAGGGCTCTTCGCCTATTTTTCTTACTCTTGTTCTTACTCTTGGTTCTAGGGAATACCTGACCACATCCCGGAGAGGAGGTGAAATTCATATTACCTTTTCCAATATCTATCACCGCTCCCAAGAGTTTCAGCAAGGACCTTCCAAGTGTAATTTGTCCTGTACCTACACATTCAATAACAAGATAATCAGTGGATACCATTCTTCCCAAGAATGTTGTAAACACTCCTTCAGCTATTCCAAGGGGTTGTATAATTGCATTATTCGTAAGAGTTATTCCTTCTCCCCCTTCAGTAAGTATCCAAAGATTTAAAGATGCATAAATATAATTAGTGAAGGGGATCGCAGGCAGAAAATAAAAAAATTCTAACAACGATAACCTTTAAACTAGCCAGGATCTATACTATGCAGATATAGTAATACGGAGGAGATCGATATACATACCCTTGTAGACCGAAACGCGGGGATTACGCTCCCGCAAAAGTGTTGTCGATGAAGCCGACGAAGACGACCTCGAGGTCTTGTAGAGGAAGAAGACCTCCGAGCACCACTAGCGTGGCACCTCGCAGGGATTCACACATGTACGGTGAAGACGACGACTTCCGGGCTCCGATCCAGGGACGAAGCAGCGGAAGACTGGGACCGGGAGACCAGCAGCACGGCGGTGTGCGTATGGTGGAGAGAACTTCACCTTGGCGCAACTCCAATGGAGGAATCACGTTATTCAAGGAGAAGAAGAGAGAGATTGGTTGTGTCCTTTAAAAGCCAAGGGGGCACCTCTATATATAGGTGGAGGGGGGCTGCCAGCCTTGCTGGCTGGGCGGTGTGAGACTATTCCCACACCAGCCCGCCTCAAGGGGGTGCGCCGGCCTAGGTGGGCCTCATTTGGCCCACCTAGGGCAGCCCCCTCCCTTCATGCGCACCAAGGGGGAAATTCCCCCCCTTATGGGCCTTCTCTCCCATGGGAAGGCCCATTTAAGGTGGACTGCCTTTAAAAATCCGAAAATCATTAAATAAAAATGTATTTAACTATTAATTACACTAATTAATATTAAACACACATTATCTAATTTATTCCGGCTCCGAAAACTATTTCGTCGCTCTCCGATCTCCATCGGATCTTTCCCGGGACGCTCCCGGTGCTCTCTTCTAATTTCTCTTTCGGTAAACTTGTCGACTCCCCTTAAGTGTGTTACCCTAGCGGTTCGAGATCTCGCCAGACATGATCGAGACACGCTCTCCGATCAATGACTAATTCGTGGACCTTGGATACCCAGAATTAATCCCTGTGAGATAACGAATAACTTTGTCGTTCGAACCTGAACGTCGAGTCTTAAACCTTTTGCCATGGCGATACTTAGTGTGTCCGAGACTCGTTCATAGATATCGCCATACCTAGCTTGATCTCGTTACCGACAACACTATCTTCTACTCATCCATGATATTATGTCCTGTTGACCTAGTCACATGCTTGCAAGCTCATTTGACATAATCTCACCGAGTGGGCCCTAGAGTATCTATCCTGCTATGCGGACTGGCAAATCCCGCTCTTGATCCCTCGTCTCAACATACTCCCTTCCGATACCCGAGAAGAACACCTTTATTGTCATACTATTAAGATATGACGTTTGATGCAATCAAAGTATCTTTCAGGAATAGCAATAAGAGTTGATCTCACGGTCAAAGGCGTAATGACTACGTCCTACAAATATTGGGTATGTCCATCACGTCATTCTCCCAATGACATGACTCCATTGTCAACTGACATCAATGTCACATGATCGGGAAACCTCGATCATCAATTGCCCAATGAACTAGTTAGATAGAGGCTACTAGGGACCTGGTTGTTTATCTACCACACGCGTATTAATGTTTCCGCTTAATACAGTTATAGCATGGTATAAAACATATAATGAACAATTGAGATATGACGAATAAACTATCTTTATTAAGTGCCTCTAGGGCATATCTCCTTCAGTCTCCCACTTGCACTAGAGTAACACTTAATCTAGTTTACAACTTGGTAAAAGCTCAACACCCATAGCAACTTGGTGCATGCTTGTCTCGTGGAAGAGGAATACAGTCAACAGATCTCACAGATTGAGACCTATATGTGCTTTGCAACACTTCTATGTCACCTAGTTTGACATCATCCCGTATCTCACGATGACGGTGAAATATATCTTAGTCGATGGAGTGAGACTCGAACCTTCGCGTAGCATGGGCCTTAAAAGTCTAAGAGATCTATTAAGGGGAACCACATATGCTCGGAAAACTGTTCAGTCCAATCACACTTGCTACTTCTGAAGTAGCCATATATTTCTATACCTATGTAGATTATGCGACAGTGCATTCATATGCGACTTGGCAAGCTAACCATGTCTTTCTTCAAAATAAAGGACATCTCCTATATGAGATTTCTAGTCGTATGGGTCAGTGTCATAACTTGCATCATCGTAACCGTTTTACGGCAAGTTGTCTTTCCACTCTTACCCTTTATCAGAAAACATATCTTTAGTTCTCACAGACACTAAAGAATATACTTAACGTTTGTTCATTGATCCACACAAGGATCACTCTAGAACCCGTTCTTCAACCAAGAACTTGGGTCACACCAAGTCGAGCGTTCAGTCTGATAGAATCTATGTCTGAGGCATAGAGAATGTCGAACATCATTTTCTATCACTGAAAATGCCAAAATAAACTTAATATTTTGCCTAGTCATACAAGTAAGAACCTTTTTCTTCGCTTGTTTTATTCTGAAACACTTCAGAATTTTAATTTAGGAAAATATTCCGACCTAATGTTATTAAGCCCCTTTTGATCTATACAATTATAGATCGGATGCCTAATATTCCTAACTTCATTCGTAGAAAATTTAATCACTTAAATAATCCTTTATACCTTACTAGAGGATCTGTATCATTCTCAATATGTCGTTACATATAAAATCATGAATGACACCTAGCTCCCACTCAAATATGCCTTCCACATATAAGATCAAGAAAAGCTACTTAGCTCCCACTCACTTCTTTGCAAATGCAAGTTTCTTCAACTATTTTGGACAACTCCAAAATCCTTTGATCACATCATCAAAGTGAAGATTCCAGCTCCGATATGCTTGCTTCAGCCCATGAATGGACAGCTGAAGTTTGCATACATGTTTAGCATCCTCAGGATCACCAAACCATTTCATTATACTAATTACAACTCTTTCTTAATGATACCATTAAGAAACATGGTTTCCTTATCCATCTATCAATTTCTCAATTTGAAATTAGAGTAATTGCTAAACGATCCCGAATAGATTTAGGCTTCGCCACTTGAGACAAAATCTCGTTGTGGTCAACTTTTGAATCTGTCGGAACTGTTTCACGACAAATCGTTCCTTATCAGTGTCTACTCTCTCATAAAATTTCATATTCTATTAACAGCTTAGATGCCATCAAGAAGATCTCCCAAGTCATTACCTGGTAATCGTACATGGATTTTATCTCGGATCATATATGACTCATAGCCATTTCTCGGACTTAGGTCTACCATCTCTTCTTCGTAGTTCGTAGGTCTGTCATATTCCATTAACATGACCTTCATAACAAGATTTTCGTACCACACAGTGTGGAACACAACCTCGTACGCCTACGTTCTCAGTATGAGCTCAGAGCATCATGATCTTTATCATCAGCTTCTTTCCAGTTGAGGAGCATAACACCGGAAACACTTTCCGTTGCGCCACTCTGATGTCTGGAGAGAAAATTCATTAACTTCGTCTTGCTCTACTTTCTTTCCCACTTATACCCTTGGACAAGAAACTATTTCTTTTGCAAGGTATGTTCCGGCAACGTTTTTGCCTATGTCGTGAGACATGTACCCAACTAATTCTTTAGGTACGGTACACTACAAAGATTTATCCATTTTAGGTTTGATCACATCGAAACACTAAATTGCTGAAACGACAATCTAGGCTAAAAGCCATGCCATCACTCATATGGTATTGTCTCCATGGATTTAAATGGTTTCCCTATTATCTAACGTGAATGTTATGTTTCTACCATATGACTCCAATGATCACAATAATTCGATAAGAGATTTATTTACCACACACTATCCGATAGGGTGCGATTACGACGTCCTAACATACCATAACACTATGGTGTTCCATGCGACGTAATTTGTGGAACTCTTTTCAGTTCCATGCGACGTAATTTGTGGAACTCTTTTCACAAGTCTTCCAATGATATGCCAACATTATAACTCAAATCTTTATTCCTCGATCTGTATCGTAGGAATTTGATTTTCTTGTTAAATTTATTTCCTACTTCATTCTGAACTTGTTTGATCGAATCAAAATTTCCAGATTAACATTCCCTAAGTGGATATCCATATATCTACTTGGAATATTCACGAAGTCTATGAAATAAAGACTTCCACTATACGTTAAAGTACTTCATTGATTCACATACACCCGCATGCATGATTCTCAACAAGTTATACTCAAAACGTTCAGTGAAGTTTACGAAATAAAAGTCTCCACTACACGTTAATTACTTCATTGATCCACATACATCTATATGCATGATTATCAATAAGTCATATGACCGCTTTCCGAAAACGGTGTCTTAGTTATCTTGCAAGTGTCAAAAGATCAAATCTGAGGACTTGCAGATCCATCCGTATGGAGCTTGTTCATTGACTATAACATTGCTTGACTTAAACGGTAGTGCCACACGAATGTGGTGTCTTTATTAAGTTTGTATCCTTTGGCATTAATATTATGAATGTGGGAGTTTCTACCATCTAAATTCAAATCGGCTGATGATCATTACTTCATAAATATAGGAAAACGATTTTGTCACTAACATATATGAACAATTGTCTTGCTAGAGAAGACACACTTATAACGATCATACTAACAGGCGATCATAAAAGAATTTATTCAAATGGTAGATCTAGAGGGAGAGTGTCTATGGCCATCACAACATTTTGTCTGCCATCATCAACACACATTGTCGCCTCATCCTTCCAAGCTACTCAAGTAGTAAATCTGGTTTTCATAAAATATGACTAGTATCAAAAACTTAGTCACTACTGCGAGTACTTGCTTAGGTAAAACATTCATAACGTGTATATCATATATACACCATCATCATTGATGACTTCCCGGCGATCTGTTTCATCTTCTTGATTCTTCCAACGCAATCAAGAACCATGAAGGTGAACGATTCCCCTTGCATGACATAGTCTATGACAAAGCATTTGCATCTGGCAACGTTGTCTGTCATCCAGTGATCGAGCTGAGCGAGGCATCTCAATGTCATCAAGTATGACCAATGTCATCGAGTATGACCAGTGTCATCAAGTATGACTGTCACGTGCTCCTTCAATGCGTGTATTCTCTTCCATCTTGGTTGAGAAGAAAAACAGTCAACGTACTGATAAACTTCATCAACCCAACTTTAGGTGTATACTGAGTTTAGCGATCATCTCATATGTTCGCGATCTAACAACTCGCACCCACCGTTAATTCTCTATGGCAGACATCATAGCATACACTGGACTATGATGATATTATCCGCACAAAAACTTGATAATCCAAATTATCCTTTTGTTAGCGGAATCTCCGGATTTATCTCCTAGCGGGTATTGTATCACAAAGAGCTAATGGTTTAAACAAGGAGTATCCTCAAGCTAAAGTATAAAACTATGAAGTTTGGACCCAACCTTTTAAGTTTCTCAATCGCAGAATTGCGCCTAATTTTTAAAGAAGGCTATTACATTGGTTAATATCTACAAAGGTTTTGCAAAACATAAAGACTTTGTTCATTATAAAATAGGGTTCACGTTTTAATAAAATAAAACTACCAGAACTCCCACTCAAAACGAATATCCCTCTAATCGTTTTAGTGATTACACGATCCTCATCCAATATACAACCCCTCATCGTCAGAGCCAGCAACATAACTTCAAAGGTAGACATCGACATGTCAATCAAAACAACTTTGTGACTCATGCTTAACCTTTCGGTCACCGTGTTCCGAGGCCATGTCTGTACATGCTAGGCTCGCCATAATAACCTTCAGCGTATACGCTTGTGCAAACATGTCTTACACCCACTGTATGCGAACGACGATATGTCTGACACCCGATCGTCACGGCCTGCCTCATAACGTTGAAGTTTCTTGGTGGTGCATGATGCACACGGTGGGTGTGTTGTTGGGAGACCCCAAGAGGAAGGTATGAAGTAGTGCAGAAGCAAGTTTTCCCTCAGTTGTGAAACCAAGGTTATCGAACCAGTAGGAAATAATGAATTTTCCCGAGGTGTCAACGGCGCCAGAAAAGTCTGCGGCGTAGGTGACGTGGAACCTGCATACAACACAATCAAGATACTTTGCCCCAACTTAACGGTGAGGTTGTCAATCTCACCGGCTTGCTGTAACAAAGGATTAAACGTATGTGTGGAAGAATGATGTTTGTTTGCAGAAAGTAACAGGTTTGCAGTTTGTGGTTTATCAGATTAAAGAGAAGGACCGGGGTCCACAGTTCACTAGTGGTGTCTCTCCATAAATAATAATAACATTCATGCGGGTAAACAAATTACAGCTGGGCAATTGATAGAATAATGATGAGCAAACCAATGCATATACCAACGTTATGATGTCTAGTGTGAGATTCATTCGGGCATTACAACAATATACATAGACCGTTCCAACCGCATCTATGACTAATAATCCACCTTCCGGTTAGCGTCCGCACCCCTTTCAGTATTAAGTTGCATGCAACAGATTATCGCCTTAAGCACTGTGTGTAAAGTAAGTAAGTAACATCATCCTTAGATAAAGTACTACTGTTTTATCCCTAGTAGCAACAGTACATCTACAACCTTAGAGCTAGCTGTCACCACCCCAGATTTAATAGAGACATGAACCTACTATCGAGCATAAATACCCCCTCTTGGAGTCACAAGCATCTACTTGGCCAGAGCATACACAAGTAACGGAGAGCATGCAAGATCATTAAATAACACACACATGATATATTATGAAGCAATAACTTTAGTACTCAATATTCATCGGATCCCAGCAAACACAACATGAAGTATTACATAACGGTGATCTTGATCATGATAGGCAGCTCACAAGATCTAAACATGATAGCACAAGAGGAGAAGACAACCATCTAGCTACTGCTATGGACCCGTAGTCCAAGGGTAGACTACTCACGCATCAGTCCGGAGGCGGTCATGGCGACGTAGAGGCCTCCGGTGACGATTCCCCCTCCCGGCAGGGTGCCGGGGAGGAGTTCTGATCTCTCCCGAATTGGTGTTGACGACGGCGGCGGCTCGGGACCCGTGGAGGAAAATATGAACACCGTGCTAGGGTTTTTGGTCTGGGGGGTATATGTAGGCGAAAGGGCGAAGGCGGTGGAGCTCCGTGGGCCCCACACCACCTCCTCACGCGGCCAGGGGGGCTCCCGCGCCTGGGGGTGGTGTGGGCCCCTCGGGCTCCGTCTTCGACTCCTCTTCGGTGCTCTGGAACGTTCCCAAATAAAAACTGACTTCTAAAAAGAAATCGTCCAATTCCGAGAATATTTCCTTAAGTACTTTTCTGAAACCAAAAACAGCAGAAAACAGGGAACTGGCACTGTGGCATCTTGTTAATAGGTTAGTCCCAGAAAATGCATAAAACTATATAAAATGCATATAAAACATGTAATAACTTGGTATAATATTGCATGGAACATAAGAAATTATAGATATGTTGGAGACGTATCAACATCCCCAAGCTTAGTTCTACTCGTCCCGAGTAGGCAAGAACGATAAAAGAAGAATAATTTCTGAAGTGACATGCTTAAACACAATCTTGATCATAATATAATGTAAGGCTCATGTTATGAATGAAGTGACTCAAGGTCATATAAGTAAAACTTTTCATGAGTAGTACTTTCAAACAAGCATCAAAAAGATTTGCATAAGAGTTAACTCATAAAGCAATATTATCTAAGCAAAAGAGCATTGAAGCAACACAAAGGAAGATATAAGTTTCAGCACTGGCTTTCAACTTTTGAACATGTATATCATATAGATAGTTGTCAACACAAAGAAATATAACAAGTGCAATAAGTAATCATATAAGAATTGTTGCACACAGTTGACACAAGTGTTTGCTTCGGGGATAGAAAGAAGTAGGTAAACTGACTCAACATAAAGTAAAAGATAGGCCCTTCGGAGAGGGAAGCAGGGATACAAGCATGTGCTAGAGCTTCTTAGTTTTATAGGTTTTTGAAATCATATAGAGAGCATAAAAGTAAGTTTTGAGCGGTGTTTGTCGTTGTCAACGAATGGTAATGGGCACTCTACCCCCCTTGTCAACCAGACCTTCAAGAGCGGCTCCCATGAAGGACGTTATTTCTACCAGCAAGGTAGATCATCCCTCTTATCTCTTTTGTTTACACATATAGTTAAAAACTGTTGTTATTGCTTGACTGATTGGATCAGGGCAAAAATGTGAAGAGATTGCAGCAGTTAAAGTTGTAATTAATTGGGACTGGGCACCCCATTTGCCAGCTCTTTTTCCAAAGTTAATGGATAAGCGGATGTATATGCCACTAGTCCGGTTGTGAACGTCTGTCTAAAAGCAAATGACAAGGTTGATATCCGTAACACCACATACTTCCTCATGAGCTAATAAACATTGACACAAATAAGAGATAATATGTTTTGAATAATAAAAGGTAGCACACGAAGTATTTGCTTGGAATGGCAGGAAATACCATGTAGTAGGTAGGTATGGTGGACACAAATGGCATAGGTTTTGGCTCAAGGATTATGGATGCACGAGAAGCATTCCCTCTCAGTACAAGGCTTTGGCTAGCAAGGTTGTTTGAAACAAACACAAGTATAAACTATGACAACAAGACGTATATAAAAACATATTGCAAGCATTATAAAACTCTACATTGTCTTCCTTGTTGTTCAAACACTTTTACTAAAAAATATCTAGACCTTAGAGATACCAAACATGCAAACCAAACTTCAGCAAGTTTTACGGTAGTTCCTCACTAATAGGTTTTAACTACATGATGTAAAAGCTTAAACATGATCTACTTGAGAGCTCAAAACAATTGCCAAGCACCACAACATGCAAGATAACAATTCATACGATCATGTATATCTTTCTTTATACCATTTACCACATTTAGCATTTTCTGTTTCCAACCAAACACCAATCAACTTATTTAAAAGATAAACTCTCCAAGTATATAACAATGAGATATGAGAGTATAACATAATAAAGCTAACAACTCTGGCAAGAGATGCATGAAAAACGAGAGCTAGGAAGCATTGAAGTAACATAGAAGAATACTCAACAAATATAAGTAAAGAATACGAGTATTCATAAGAAAAAGCGGAGCGTGTCTCTCTCCCACAAAGGAATGCTAGGATCCATTTTATTCAGAGAATGAAAATAACAAAAACAAAAACAAAAACAAACCGACGCTTCAAGAAAAGCACATAAGAACTGGCGGAATTAAAATATAGTTTCACTAGAAAGGACCTGATAGTTTGTTGATGAAGAAGGGGATGCCTTGGGCATCCCTAAGCTTTGACGCTTGAGTCTTCTTGAAATATGTTGGGGATGAACCACCGGGGCATCCCCAAGCTTTGGCTTTACTATCCTCTTGATCACATCATATCATCCTTCTCTCTTGATCCTTGAAAACTTCCTCCACACCAAACTTAGAGTAAACTTCATTAGAGGGTTAGTGCATGAAAAATTATGATATTCTGTAGGAACACAATTGCTACCAATGCTACTGGACATTAGCTACAGCCACTGATACTTCATAGGATAAAAAGATCCAATCAAAATAGCAAAAGAGGCATTGCAAAATAAATGGCAGCATCTGTCAAAAACAGAACAGTCCGTAAAGACGAATTTTTTCGAGGCACTTAACTTTCTCAGATCAGAAAACTCAAAACTAATGAAAGTTGCATATATATCTGAGGATTACGCACAAAAAATCCCAGGTCCATCCGATTTTTCCGTAAAGAGTTATGAATTTAACGGTGGACAGCAGAAAACTGTTTCAGCACAGCAATCCAAATTTAGCATGAACTTTCAACTAGAGGCTTATCTTTGACACAACAATGCAATAAAGTAAAGATACAAAGGAATTGCTACAGAGGTAGGACAAATCCTTGACTAAAGCTGAAAATAAAAGATAATGGGTTGCCTCCCAAAAGCGCTTTCTTTAATGCCTTTTAGCTAGGCTTGATAGTTCTAATGATGCTCTCATGAAGATAGAAAATGAAGCAAAAGGAGCATCAAGAAGTAAATTCAAAACACATTTAAGTCTAACCCACTTCCTATGCATAGGAATCTTGTACACAAATAAATTCACAAAGAATAAAGTGACAAGCATAGGAAGATAAAACAGGAGTAACTTCAAAACTTTTAGCATATAGAGAGGTGTTTTAGTACCATGAAAACTTTTACAACCATATTCTCCTCTCTCATAATAATTTTCAGTAGTAGAAATAAATTCAACCATATAACCACAAGAATCATTCAACTTAGATAATATAGGCACATAAAGAGGATCATTAAATTTATTTTGGAATTCATTAGCATGCTTTCCTCTTTCAAAATAGTTACTAAGATCAATATCAAGTTTAAGATCATGGTTGCAACAAAGATTTGGAACTAGAGACAATTGCAAACCACATAAGTACCTCTCAACATAAGCAAATTTCTCCTCCATGGAGTAATTAGGAGAATTCAAGAACAAAGTAGGACTCTCATGAGTAAGAGTACCATTACAAGCAGCAATTATATCATTTTTATTCTCACATAAATGAGTAATAACTTCTAAACATAGAGGATTATTGATAAGCATAGGACCATCATCTAAAGCATTATCATATATAACATTAGGGACCACATTTTTACCTTCTGTTATTTCCATTTTGTTTGAGTCAAGGAACATGCTTTCTTCAAATTTATCAAAAGTAGATATTTCAATAGATTCATGACATTCAACAATATAGCACACTTCCTCCTTAGGTAGGCATGGAGGGCAATCAAATAATGTAAGAGTTAAAGAGTTACTATCTTTAGGAGGTAGATCCTCCTTTTGTTCTTCACTCTCCTCCTCTTCTTCATCTAATGAGTTTTCAGGTTCAGCAATTTCTTCTTCTATAGGTTCCTGCAAGACAACGGTTTCTTCTGTATGAGGAAAAATCCTCTTGACATGTTCAGTAATATAAGAGTTTTCATTCTTATAGTTATCAAAACAATATTTAAGTATAGCAAGACTTTCAGATTTATAAGGGGCATCAATCTTATGCTCAAGATAAGAACTAATTTCAAGTGCACCCTTAAAGATAATAAATTATTCCATCCTTTCTACCTCATAAGCATTATAGTAACCTTTAACATAAGAAGCTAGGGTTTCATTTTCATTACAAGCACATTGGAAAGGAAAGTGTTTAGACTTCCTATGACAATCAGATTCATTAAAGCAAAAAGTTTTGCCAAATAGATAGCATAAATTTCTAGCATATCCCTCTAGTTGATTTAACAATTTCCATAAGTACATCCCTTTTTGTGACAAACGGTAATTCCTATAATATCTTCGTTCATTTTTCGTGGAGCAACCTTGCCAACAAGATCTAGTTTCATAGAGATAAGCCATTGATAGCAAATAAATAACTAGACATAATAACAAACCGAAATAACAAATGCATACAAAATGCAAAACTGAAAATAAAATATGCAAACTGAAATAAACAAAGTAATGCAAGTAACTAATTTTTTTGTATTTTTGATATTAAGCAAACAAGACAATAAAATAAATTGCAAGTAACTAATTTTTTTGTATTTTTGATATTAAGCAAACAAGACAGTAATAAAAATAAACTTAGCAAGACAATAACAAAATAAAAAGATTGGAAGTGCGAAAACTCCCCTCGTAGAAGAATCTTCAAATCACCGGCAACGAAGTTGACGGAGGAGTGTGAAGGTCTTCAAAGGAATTCTTATTTCCCCGGCAACGGCGCCAGAAAAATAGCTTGATGCACACGGTGGGTGTGTTGTTGGGAGACCCCAAGAGGAAGGTATGAAGTAGTGTAGAAGCAAGTTTTCCCTCAGTTGTGAAACCAAGGTTATCGAACCAGTAGGAAATAATGAATTCCCCCGAGGTGTCAACGGCGCCAGAAAAGTCTGCGGCGTAGGTGACGTGGAACCTGCACACAACACAATCAAGATACTTTGCCCCAACTTAACGGTGAGGTTGTCAATCTCACCGGCTTGCTGTAACAAAGGATTAAACGTATGTGTGGAAGAAAGATGTTTGTTTGCAGAAAGTAACAGGTTTGCAGTTTGTGGTTTATCAGATTAAAGAGAAGGACCGGGGTCCACAGTTCACTAGTGGTGTCTCTCCATAAATAATAATAACATTCATGCGGGTAAACAAATTACAGCTGGGTAATTGATAGAATAATGATGAGCAAACCAATGCATATACCAACGTTATGATGTCTAGTGTGAGATTCATTCGGGCATTACAACAATATACATAGACCGTTCCAACCGCATCTATGACTAATAATCCACCTTCCGGTTAGCGTCCGCACCCCTTTTAGTATTAAGTTGCATGCAACAGATTATCGCCTTAAGCACTGTGTGTAAAGTAAGTAAGTAACATCATCCTTAGATAAAGTACTACTGTTTTATCCCTAGTAGCAACAGTACATCTACAACCTTAGAGCTAGCTGTCACCACCCCAGATTTAATAGAGACATGAACCTACTATCGAGCATAAATACCCCCTCTTGGAGTCACAAGCATCTACTTGGCCAGAGCATACACAAGTAACGGAGAGCATGCAAGATCATTAAATAACACACACATGATATATTATGAAGCAATAACTTTAGTACTCAATATTCATCGGATCCCAGCAAACACAACATGAAGTATTACATAACGGTGATCTTGATCATGATAGGCAGCTCACAAGATCTAAACATGATAGCACAAGAGGAGAAGACAACCATCTAGCTACTGCTATGGACCCGTAGTCCAAGGGTAGACTACTCACGCATCAGTCCGGAGGCGGTCATGGCGACGTAGAGGCCTCCGGTGACGATTCCCCCTCCCGGCAGGGTGCCGGGGAGGAGTTCTGATCTCTCCCAAATTGGTGTTGACGACGGCGGCGGCTCGGGACCCGTGGAGGAAAATATGAACACCGTGCTAGGGTTTTTGGTCTGGGGGGTATATGTAGGCGAAAGGGCGAAGGCGGTGGAGCTCCGTGGGCCCCACACTACCTCCTCGCGCGGCCAGGGGGGCTCCCGCGCCTGGGGGTGGTGTGGGCCCCTCGGGCTCCGTCTTCGACTCCTCTTCGGTGCTCTGGAACGTTCCCAAATAAAAACTGACTTCTAAAAAGAAATCGTCCAATTCCGAGAATATTTCCTTAAGTACTTTTCTGAAACCAAAAACAGCAGAAAACAGGGAACTGGCACTGTGGCATTTTGTTAATAGGTTAGTCCCAGAAAATGCATAAAACTATATAAAATGCATATAAAACATGTAATAACTTGGTATAATATAGCATGGAACATAAGAAATTATAGATACGTTGGAGACGTATCAGTGCACGCCAAAGGGAGAACACTAATGGTATTTTGGAGGGATCATCTTATATTACTACCGCCGTGTAACTAATATATATAATATATATATATACACACAATATAAGATGCACACAAAACATCAATATGTAATGCGACGTGACATGGTCCTTGCGCCGATGGTCTCCTTCGCACCCACAGTTTATAAACAATTTAATAAACCTACCTTGACCATATCACATTGCCCCTGCAAAATAAAGTTAGACGCGTTCTACTTTATCTTTTGCATATTTTACGTGGCTTGGGGCTGTCGTAAATAGAACCGCTTCATACCTACGAACCTATGACCACAACAACGATCAAATAATTGCATATTTATTCATCCCTTTCGGGCCCTCCATTGAAAATGCAAAGCCAACTAAAGAGAGAGAGAGACAGGCACCCGCCAGCCACATATACGGTACCAGCCGTATGTCAGTAGTGGAACCAGTCTCGCGTAAGCGTACGCGTAAAGTCGGTCCGGGCCGATTCATCAACTCAATGCCGCCGGCAATGCAAGTGCACGCGAGAGGGTAGCAAATAAAAGAACGATGTCCCCGTGATAAACACGGGTTCTAAAAGCGTACAACTATATCTACGCATAGATCGGCTCTGATACCATTGAAGGGGATCGCAGGCAGAAAACAAAAAATTTCTAACAACGATAACCTTTAAACTAGCCAGGATCTATACTATGCAGATATAGTAATACGGAGGAGATCGATATACATACCCTTGTAGACCGAAACGCGGGGATTACGCTCCCGCACAAGCGTTATCGATAAAGCCGACGAAGACGACCTCGAGGTCTTGTAGAGGAAGAAGACCTCCGAGCACCACTAGCGTGGCACCTCGCAGGGATTCACACACGTACGGTGAAGACGACGACTTCCGGGCTCCGATCCAGGGACGAAGCAGCGGAAGACTGGGACCGGGAGACCAGCAGCACGGCGGTGTGCGTATGGTGGAGAGAACTTCACCTTGGCGCAACTCCAATGGAGGAATCACGTTATTCAAGGAGAAGAAGAGAGAGATTGGTTGTGTCCTTTAAAGGCCAAGGGGGCACCTCTATATATAGGTGGAGGGGGGCTGCCAGCCTTGCTGGCTGGGCGGTGTGGGACTATTCCCACACCAGCCCGCCTCAAGGGGGTGCGCCGGCCTAGGTGGGCCCCATTTGGCCCACCTAGGGCAGCCCCCTCCCTTCATGCGCACCAAGGGGGAAATTCCCCCCTTATGGGCCTTCTCTCCCATGGGAAGGCCCATTTAAGGTGGGCTGCCTTTAAAAATCCGAAAATCATTAAATAAAAATGTATTTAACTATTAATTACACTAATTAATATTAAACACACATTATCTAATTTATTCCGGCTCCGAAAACTATTTCATCGCTCTCCGATCTCCATCGGATCTTTCCCGGGACGCTCCCGGTGCTCTCTTCTAATTTCTCTTTCGGTAAACTTGTCGACTCCCCTTAAGTGTGTTACCCTAGCGGTTCGAGATCTCGCCAGACATGATCGAGACACGCTCTCCGATCAATGACTAATTCGTGGACCTTGGATACCCAGAATTAATCCTTGTGAGATAACGAATAACTTTGTCGTTCGAACCTGGACGTCGAGTCTTAAACCTTTTGCCATGGCGATACTTAGTGTGTCCGAGACTCGTTCATAGATATCGCCATACCTAGCTTGATCTCGTTACCGACAACACTATCTTCTACTCGTCCATGATATTATGTCCTGGTGACCTAGTCACATGCTTGCAAGCTCATTTGACATAATCTCACCGAGTGGGCCCTAGAGTATCTATCCTGCTATGCGGACTGGCAAATCCCGCTCTTGATCCCTCGTCTCAACATACTCCCTTCCGATACCCGAGAGGAACACCTTTATTGTCATACTATTAAGACATGACGTTTGATGCATTCAAAGTATCTTTCAGGAATAGCAATAAGAGTTGATCTCACGGTCAAAGGCGTAATGACTACGTCCTACAAATATTGGGTATGTCCATCACGTCATTCTCCCAATGACATGACTCCATTGTCAACTGACATCAATGTCACATGATCGGGAAACCTCGATCATCAATTGCCCAATGAACTAGTTAGATAGAGGCTACTAGGGACCTGGTTGTTTATCTACCACACGTGTATTAATGTTTCCGCTTAATACAGTTGTAGCATGGTATAAAACATATAATGAACAATTGAGATATGACGAATAAACTATCTTTATTAAGTGCCTCTAGGGCATATCTCCTTCAATTAGGCATAAGGCAAAACTCAGACATAATATCACAACGAGCATGGAAAGTTTCACTGCAAATAGCAATTTTAATTGTGGGGAGCCACGATGAAGATTCAAAGTTTACAGGAACATAATCATAATATTCGCGAATCTGAGCATACCCCTCTTTCAAACAAGATATTTGTGTTTCAAGGGTGTTTAACCTAGTATGAATATTCCCAAGGCTTGTATCACACTTATTAGTTGAAGAAGAGGATGTAATTAAATTCTTTATTGCGTTAAAAGCTTGATCCCCATCACATTGAAGGAAATCTCCTCCCACTACAGCATCTAAAGCATACCTATAGCAAAGAACAAGTCCAAAATAGAACCTACTAAGAAGTACACTTAGAGTCATTTTTGGTTCGGTTTCACCATAAGATTCAAAAATTCTAGACCAAGCTTATTTAAAAGTTTCCTCACTCCCTTGTTTAAAAGTAAAGATCAACTCCTCGGGTGACATAGTGACAGGAATAGGACTAGACGAATTTTTTTATTTTATATATTGATGATAAAAAGAATGCAAGTAACTAATTTTTTTTGTGTTTTGATAATAAGAAGCAAACAAGATAATAACAAAGTAAATAAAATGCAAGTAACTAATTTTTTTGTGTTTTTGATATTTAATAGCAAACAGAACAGGAAATAAAATTTAACTAAGCAAGACAAAAACAAAGTAAAGAGATTGGGAAGTGAGAGACTCCCCTTGCAGATGTGCTTCAGCTCCCCGGCAACGGCGCCAGAAAATTCTTGCTTGATGCACACGGTGGTGTTGTTGGGAAAACCCCAAGAGGAAGGTATGATGAGTGCAGCGGCAAGTCTTCCCTCAGTTGTGAAACCAAGGTTATCGAACCAGTAGGAGATGAAGAACACGTCTGAAGGTTGTCGGTGGCGGAATATGGCACGGCGCAACACCAGGGATTCCGGCACTGACGTGGAATCTGCACAACACAATCAAATTACTTTGCCCCAACGAAACAGTGAGGTTGTCAATCTCACTGGCTTGCTGTAACAAAGGATTAAACGTATGTGTGGAAGATGATGTTTCTTTGCAGAGAATGAAAGAAAGCAGTTTGCAGTTGGTTGTATTATCAGTTTAGAGAAAAGGACCGGGGTCCCCAATTCACTAGTGGTGTCTCTACATAAATAATAATAATAGCATACATGTGGGTAAACAAATTACAGCTGGGCAATTGACAGAATAAAGAGCTGCATAATGATGCATATACTAATGTCATGATGTCTAGTGTGAGATTCATTTGGGCATTACAACAATATACATAGACCGTTCCAACCGCATCTACGACTAATAATCCACCTTCCGGTTAGCGTCCGCACCCCTTTCAGTATTCAGTTGCAAGCAACAGATTATTGCATTAGGCAAAGTGTGTAATGTAAGTAATAACATTATCCTTAGACAAAGTACTACTGTTTTATCCCTAGTAGCAACAGTACATCTACAATCTTAGAGGTTGTTGTCACTCCCCCAGATTAAATAGAGACATGAACCCACTATCGAGCATAAATACCCCCTCTCTGAGTCACAAGCATCTACTTGGCCAGAGCATCTACTAGCAACGGAGAGCATGCAAGATCATAAACAACACACAACATGATATATTATGAAGCAAATGACATAGTATTCAATATCCATCGGATCCCAACAAACACAACATGTAGCATTACATAAAGATGATCTTGATCATGATAGGCAGCTCACAAGATCTAAACATGATGGCACAATAGGAGAAGACAACCATCTAGCTACTGCTATGGACCCGTAGTCCAAGGATGAACTACTCACGCATCAGTCCGGAGGCGGGCATGGTGATGTAGAGCCCTCCGGTGATGATTCCCCTCTCCGGCAGGGTGCCGGGAAGAGCTTCTGAACCCTCCCGAACGAGGGTTGATGACGGCGGCGGCTCCGTAATGTTTCGTGGAAAAGTGTTTGGGTCTTAGATCTTGTATTGTCGGGGGGTATTTGTAGGCGAAAGGGCGAAGGCGGTGGAGCCCCGAGGCTCCCTCCTCAGGTGCTGGCGCGGCAGGAGGTGGGGCCGCGCCGGCACCTCATCTGGGGGCCTCGTGGCCCCTCTCCGTTAGGTCTCTGGTGTTCTGGAACCTCCCGTGAAAAATAGGGACTTTGGTATTAATTTCGTCCAATTCCGAGAATATTTACTTAAGTGGTTTTCTGAAACAAAAAAACAGCAGAAAACAGGGAACTGGCACTGTGGCATCTTGTTAATAGGTTAGTCCCAGAAAATGCATAAAAACCATGTAAAGTGTATATAAAACATGTAGCAATTGGTATAATATAAGCATGGAACATAAGAAATTATAGATACGTTTGAGACGTATCAATGAGTCGATGGATTCAGAGTCGACTGAGAATGGTGTATCCTCTGAAGTTCGGAATGAGTGCACTTGTGAGACATGCATCTGGGAACATGAGAACAACATGGTTATCCGAGGTTGTTTATCTGTACATTGTTGATCTTGTGATTTTCAATTTGTATCAATTTGATTGAAAACTGTGTTGTTGCTTGTTTGCAGGTCCAAACCATCCAGACATGGACAGTTTCGACCCTCACTGTGTGTTTCCTACAAGAGTTGCCCTGTTTCCTCGTGAAGTAAAGCTTCTGAGGCACATTTGTGCTGAACAAGCACCAAAGACACCAATCTATGTGTGTTTGATGAAGAAGGGACAGGTGCTAAGGGATGGCAGAGGGAAAATGGTGAGTACTTCTGTGCAGATGTGTTTTACAGCTAGTGAGTTGCTTTTAGTGTCTTTTCCATATCTGAATGTGGATCTATCTGTGTTGCAGTACTTCAGCAAGGAGTTCACCAGGATGCATATTAGTCCCAAGATTAATGCTACTGGTACTGATGTGATTGTCCACTACCAGAAGAACACTGAAAGAACTGCAGTTAGGATGAAGATTTGAAAATTTGACAAGCTTGCCATCATGACAAAGAACTGGACAGATGTCCTGGATGTCACCCAGTGGGAGGCAACCCACCATGTTGTCATGTTCTGGTTTCGCAGTGCCACAAAGAGAGGAGTTCATCTGTATGTTGACAAGATCTTGCCAGGTGCATTTGGGCTAGATGAAGAGGAGCACTGGCGTGTCTAGGAAGAGTGATGAAGCTACAGGGGTTTGAACAGACTAAACCAGTCTCTTTTGGACAGTGATAGTTGTGACCTGGTTGCTAGCCTTCTTAGTAGTAGTAAATGGTCTGTAATGAACCATATGTTGGTCTTCTATTGATGTTGCTTAATCAGTTATGTAATGAACCATATGTTGGTCTTAGTAGTAGTGCTTATATGGTCAGACTTGTGAGCCATGTGCTCTGCTTTTGTTATGTAATGAACCATATGTTGGTCATATGATGGTGTTGGTTATGTGTTACTCTTTAATGAACTAGTTGGTGCTACCTATGTGATATGTTGTTCTATCCCTGAAATTCAGAGTTAGTGTCTAAAATGGTTCAACTGAAAAATGCAGGTGTTGTGCTACTTGTTTGAACAGAATGGTTCAACTCAGAAATACACAACTTGATAACAGGTGTTACATCATGTCAAATTGTTGTAATGGAACTACATGGTAGCATGTGTTACAAAGTTACTCATTAGAAACTAGATGGTCACATCATCTGAACTAAATTCATTCCCTTGATCAAATTTAGGTTTCACTTATTTGCTTGATTTTGTTCAGTTTGTCTCTGGGTGCTTCACTGATGTTGAACAAGTCATAGAGGTTGTACTCTAGCTTCTTTATGTACTCCTTCTGCTCAAGGACTTGTTGCTTCAGCTCCTCTGATTCCTTTTGCTCACCCTTTTGTATAGCTTTTAACATCTCAAACTGCTCTAGCAGCTTAGCTGTTTCTTCCTGTTCTTTCTCCAAATTCCTTTGCTCATCCTTCTACCTTGCTCTAAGCAACTGATTCTGCTCTAGCAACTGAGACTTTTGCTTCCTGACATGTTGTAGTTCCTCATGCTCACCCTCCTGCAGTTTCTTCAACTGCTCAAGCAACTGAGCTCTCTGCTTCTCCAACTCATTCAGTTGCTCCTGCTCACCCTTTTGCACAGCTTTCATCATCTTCAACTGCTCAAGCAACTGAGCATTTTGTTTCTTCACTTCCCCCACTTCTAGTTGCTCATTCAGCTTCATTATTTCCATCTTCTTTTTAACTGTTCCAGCATCTGAACATTCTGCTTTTTCAACTCATCTAGTTCTTTCTCTGCATTCACCTTTGATGCCTTGTCTTCTTCCAGTACCATTTTGCTTATCTCTTGGTGAGTTTCATCCATCCATTTGTCCATATCTTGTACAAGATTGGAGTATTTCTTCTCAACCTTCTTCTTCTGTTCTGAAATATTGTGCAGCAGTGTGGCATTTTGGTGATTGCTCTGAATGAAACTTTTTTCACTTGCTTGATGCATAGCCCACAACCTAGAAAGGGCATTTTGCAAACCTGCATGCCAATCAGGATCAATCCATCCTACAAACCCACAATTTTCAGCTTCCTACAAATTCAGAAATCCAGAGTTAGTGTGCTAACTGACAGAAATTCAGAGTTAGTGTGTTAACTGACAGAAATTCAGACAATTCACAAATTAAGACAATTCAGCAGTGAGATGCATTTGTGTCACTCACATTCTTGAGTGGACAGTTGTAGAAACGTCTTCCTGTTAGGTTTCCTTCGAAAGCAACAAATATCTCGGGCTTCAGCTTGTGGATTCGACAGAGAACATTGGCGTCGGCATCAATCCCACAAAATACAGGGTCTTGCACTGAATCAGGCGTGTCTGCTCTGTACGTGATCTACCGGCATGCAAAATTCATCAGAAAGATTGGGAATCGGAGGTTGAATCAAAGAATGGGAATCGAAATTCAGACAGAAACGGGGAATCATAACCCTAGCGGAGTCGCGGTGGAGGACTTACTTCAGGTAGGTACGAAGCAGGCTCAGGCTCGAGCGTCGTCTGGGCGAGCGGCGTCTCGAGGAGGGTGGACCTAGAGCTTGAGCAGAGCGGGTGCCAGTTCATGGCGGAGCGGCGAGCTTGAGCAGAGAAAGATGGCGGAGCGGGCTGACAAAGGTGTGTCTGAGCGACAATTTTGCAGAAATAACCTTCCCCTTTCTGTTCTCTTTTGCAAATAAGCCCTTCCCCTCCGAGGCAGACAACAAGCTTTCAGTTATCACTTTTTCAGACAAAACGACGAGAGCACAGCTTCTCCCACCTTTTCCTTGCGTGCCCCGCTTCTTCCACCACCACCAGAACCACAACGACGCCATGGGAAACGCCGCCACCGTCCTCCGCCACAAGAACGACGTCGCCGCCACTCGGTGCCCCGTGGTTTCGCGACAGATGCCATGCTGATGACGCTGCGCTGCTCCGTCGTTTGCTTCCGTCGCCGCAACTACCACCTCGAGCTCGCCGTCGAGGGCTCTGTCCGCCCCGCAACCTCGACCTGGCCGTCAACAACGCGACCTCGCCGTCCATATTCTTGCCTGCTTCTCCGTCAACCTCGCCATCCGTCTTCTTGCCTGCTTCTCCGTCGGTCTGCCCCGTCCGCCCGCTTTGACCAACACCTCGACCTCGCCGTCGAGCGGTCCGTCCGCCGCGCAACCGCGCAACCAAAATCGGCTGCTTTCTTCATCGAATTGGACAATCACGGTGAGTTTCTGAATTTCAAAGCTGAGGGTTTTAGCTGTCAGATAACAAATCTCTGTCAGTTAACAATTTTCTGAATTTTTTCAGGCTTGGACGCCATGCCTCGTGAGCCTCACCTCCGTTCTTGGGAGGAGGAGAACCCCCCCGGAGTACGGTGATGACTGCAGCTTCACTGTTGTAATCGAGCACAACGGGAGATTCATTGGACTAGGTGAGGATCTGGATTACTATCAAGGAACTCCTTCTGCTCTGGACTACTGTAACACAGAGACTTGGTCTATTCTATGGATCGATGAAATGTTGAAGCAGTTGGGGTATGAGAGGGATGAAGTGTTGCATGTGTACTGGCAGAAGCCTGGGAAGGATCTTATCGATGGGCTGCTGTGCATACAGTCAGATGCAAACATAGTTGAGATGTTGAATGCTGTAAGTGTAGGCCATAAATCACTTTGCCTGATTGTTGACCATACAAACTTCATGAAGAGATTGTGGGGTGATGTATGTACATCAATCATTCCAAGCATTACTGTCAGGTTCCATGCCATGGGTTACTTTAGAAGAGATGGATGCAGTGTTGACTATGTGGGGGAGGAGGCATGTCATGAAACTGATATGAACAGAGGTGATCTGTGTTTGGAGACACTGATGAGCTATGTAGAGGATATTTATCACTGTGAATTGGGTAGAATGGACTTTAAGGTTGCACTGGAGCTGCATTGGCTTGTTCCAGGCAAAACTCTTAGTGATGGCCTCATGTTTGTGGGAGACAATGATGCAATCAAGAGGATTGATATGGGCATTGGACATGGTGAAAAGGCAGACATTTATATTGAAGAGGTGGTTATCCTTGAGGCCGAGAAGGCAGATAATTTGGTTGAAGTAGCAGTGACTGAAACATACTCATCCCACAACTGTAATAGCATGGACCTTGTGATTCCAGTTCAAGAAGCAAAGCAAGTGGGAGCAAAGCTAGCTGAAGCACTGGAGCAGCATGTAGTTGATGCAGGTGTGACAGAAGATGCACCACCTATCCAAGGATGAGATGAAGACACTGAGTATGAGCCAATTCCTGATGACAGTTCTGGTGAGGATTCTGAGGCTGAGCAGATGAGAAAACTTTCAAGGGAGATAAGATTAAATGAGAGGAACAAAAAACTTGGAAGAGGTATACACCATATCATCAAAGACATTGCAATTGTAGCACACGGATCTGGAGATGAAGGTGTTGTCTTTTCTGAATCTGAAACTGAGTATTTTGACAGTGATGACCAGTATTCAGATACAGAGGAGAGTGATGGAGAAGGTGGAAAGACAACTGTGAGGAAGAAGAGTATTTGGCCAAGATACAATAGCAAGGAAGAGGATAAAAAATTCCAGCTAGGGATGGTGCTCAGAAGCAAGAAACAAATGAAGAAGGCTTTGATTAAGTATGGAATCAAGGAGAAGCACCATTTAGTTTTCACAAAAGATGAGCATTGTAAAGTCAGAGCAAGTTGTTCTTGGAAAACTTGCCCTTGGACTATATATGCATCAAGGACTAGCAAGAACAAGTGGCTTCAAGTTTCTACTCTAGTTGATGAGCACCACTGTGTTCCTAGGAGAGACAACAAATTGGTCAATTCTACTTATCTTGCTAAGAGGTTTGGCAGCTTGATAAAAGCAAATCCAACCTGGAAGATCAAGCATTTTCAGCAGACAGTGCTTGATACGTCTCCAACGTATCTATAATTTCTTATGTTCCATGCTATATTATACCAACTTATTACATGTTTTATATGCATTTTATATAGTTTTATGCATTTTCTGGGACTAACATATTAACAAGATGCCACAGTGCCAGTTCCCTGTTTTCTGCTGTTTTTGGTTTTAGAAAAGTACTTAAGGAAATATTCTCGGAATTGGACGATTTCTTTTCTGAAGTCCGTTTTTAATTGGGAACGTTCCAGAAGACCGAACACGAGACGAAGTGGGCGACCGAGGCGGCCACACCACGTGCTTGCGCGGTAGGGAATCTGGCCGCGCGAGGAGGTGATGTGGGCCCCTCGGGGGTCCACCGACCTCGCCCTTTCGCCTACATATACCCCCCGAACCAAAAACCCTAACAGGGTGTTCGATATTTCCTCCACGGGTCCAGAGCGCCGCCGCCATCGAAGACAAGATTCGGGGGACAGAAGTCTCTGTTCCGGCACCCTGCCGGGACGGGGAATTGCCCCCGGAACCATCTCCATCGACTCCACCACCATCTCCATCGCCGTTTCTGACTCTACGATGAGGAGTGAGTAGTTCTCCCCCGGGGCTGCGGGATCTACGGTAGCCATGTGGTTTATCTCTCTCTCCCATGTGATCTTTTATGTGATCATGAGCTTTGTAATCTAGTTGAATATGTGATGCTACTCTTTATCTATTATGCACTCTAGAGGTTACTTTAATATGAACTCCGGGTTATTCACGGTTGTAATGGTGACAGTGTGTGCACCGTGTGTGATTCCTTTATGACATTGTTGGTGTTAGTTTACTCTGACTTTGAGGGTGCTCTTGTAGCCCTACACAATGAATGGTGTTTGTTATCCAACATGAGAGTGTTTGAGAGTAGTGTTTATTTATTTAACTTTGATGTCATTGTTGAGAATGTCCACTGGTGAAAGTAGGATCCCTAGGCCTTGTTTCTAAGCATTAAAACACCGTTTCTAACAAGTTCTGCTACATGTTTGCTTGCTGCCATTTTTATTACAGATTGCAATTACTACTTATAATCGTCCATATTACTTGTATTTCACTATCTCTTCGCATAACTAGTGCACCTATACATCTGACAAGTGTATTGGGTGTGTTGGGGACACAAGAGACTTCTCGTATCTTAATTGCAGGGTTGTTCGAGAGGGTTATCTTTGACCTCTACCTCCCTGAGTTCGATATACCTTGGGTGATTCACTTAAGGGAAACTTGCTGCTGTTCTACAAACCTCTGCTCTTGGAGGCCCAACACTGTCTACGAGAATAGAAGCGTGCGTAGACATCAAGCTATTTTCTGGCGCCGTTGCCGGGGAGGTAAGCGTTGGAAGGTATCTCCTTTAGATTCTGCAGTTATTACCTTTTGTTTCTTGTTTTTATTTCACTAGTTAGGCTAAATGGAAAACAACAACAAAATTAGGGATCTCTATGAAATTTATATTGCATTAGGACATGATACTTTTGAAGAGAAAATTAAAAAACCTATGGAAGTTAGTTTGCATAATAGTAGTAGTAATGTTATTAGTATAAATTCTGTGGACACTATTATTGCTAAGGCTATGGCAAAGCCTAAGCTTGGGGGAGCTAGTTTAAACAAAAATAATCTTTTTTGCTCCTCAGCTTTGGAGGAATTATTTAGACTTGATAATGCTTTACCTCCAATATGTGATAATTTTAATGATGCTTGTGATATTCTAAAGCCACCTGAAGAAATAGTGCCATTTAAAATACCTATGAAAATTATTGATCGTGTTATGGATAACCGCTATGTAGGGGATGGAACTGTCCATCCTGGTGACCATTTGCTATTTTTACATGAATTATGCGAGTTGTTCAAGTGTGCAGGTATTTCAATGGACAAAGTTAAGAAGAAATTATTTTCTATATCACTTGGTGGAAGAGCTGCGGATTGGTATAAATTGTTGAAGAATAGGCACTCTCTTGGATGGGAGGAGGTTGTATCTCTCTTTTATTCTAAATTTTATCCTCCAAGTGAGATTCACCAAGATCGTAATACTATATATAATTTCTGGCCTCTTGAAGGAGAAAGCATTGCTCAAGCCTGGGGAAGGCTGAAAACATTAATACTCAAATGTCCTAACCATGAGTTTCCTGATAAAATAATTGTTAATAATTTTTATGCAAGACTTTCAGGACATTGCAAGGATTATCTAGATGCCTGTTCGGAGGGCTCTTTCACAAGTAAGAAGGTTGAAGCTAGATGGGATCTCCTTGAAACAATTCGAAACAATGCTGAAGATTGGGAGAATGACAAAGGTAAAGAATCAGGTATAAACTACGAATATGATTGCATTAAGTCTTGTGTTGAAACTGCTAGTTTTCAAGAGCTTAGTGCTAAATATGGTCTTGATTCTCATATTATTGTTGATTATTTTAGAACCTTTGCTTCTCATATTAATGTTCCTAAAGAAAATTGGGACGTGTATCATGAACCTTTCAAAGACACTTGCATGGAAAATGAAATTGTTGTTAATGATTGTAATAAACATGCTCAAACTTCTGAAAATACTATTTCTTATAAGCATGTTAATTTTTGTGGAATGCATAAACCTTGTGGAATTAATCAAATTGAAGATGAATATTGTATCCATCATAGGAATGAAAATACTAGAGGTTGGTATAAAGTTTTAAGAGATCTTGGTAAAACGATTTGTGCCACCTATCCTTTTATTTGTGAACTTTGCTATGAAAAGGGTCATTTCAAATTTCAATGCTCAGGTTCTCATAAAGATATTGCAGGAGACTTTTGTGATAACATGATCACCCCTAATCAACATGATGAACTTACAGTATTTTTGGGGTGTGAAGAAATATCAAGAAAAACTTCTTTGTTAAATATGAGTGATATTGATATGGATGATTTGTTGCATGGATTTTATCTCTATTGTGTTAATAATTGCCATGCTAACACCTACATACAAAATATTATAAAGGATGAGACTTCACCAAAGTATGACAGGACTAATCTGTGTTTTCATCTTATTAATGAAAGAGGGGAATTCCCCCAAGTTTCTTCCATTATCTCTAATACTAAACCAGGTTATGTGGAGAAGCTTCCTTTCAAGCCTCTCCCTCCAAAAGAGGAAAAGAAGAAGAAAAATGGAAAGAGGAAGAAGAAGAAGAAGAGGAGTAAAAGGAGAGAGGAAACGGTATCTTCTCCCAAACTTATTGCTCCTGTTACAATTAATACTTATAATTCTGAATTCGATGATTCTGAACTTGATGATGTACCTATGCCTGTTATTTATATTAGTGATCATGATTGGGAAAAGCACACTTCTTTTGATATTGAAGATCTTTGGGATAATAATTCTGAAAATGATGATGTTAATAATTGCTGCACTATTAATACTATCCATGTTCCTTCCCATGATGATATAGAGAGCTCTGAGCTCGGGGATGAGGTGTTTGAAAATCCTTTTGCTACTAATGATTATATATTTGATACATGTCCTTCTAGTAAAAATGATGACATGTTTGCAAATGAACACACTTTAGAGGATAATTATTCTATTGCTTATGATGATACTATGCCTCCGGTCTTTGATAATTATAAAGAATACTATGACATGGGTTATAATTACAATTATCCTTTTAAAACTTGTCATAATTATAGAGGAATCACTCAAACCAATCCTTTTAATATACAACTTGTCTATCATGTTCAAGTTCTTTATGATGATCCTACTCCCTTTGTTATTAATGAGAAGAACTTTTCTTATGAGGGAGATAATGATACTTTTATGCATATGGATCATGATAAGAATGTTTCATGTGATGGTTATATTGTGGATTTTATCAATGATGCTACTGAAAGTTATTATGAGAGAGTAAAACACGGTTGTAAAAGTTTTCAAGTTACTAAAACACCTCTCTTTATGTTGGAAGTTTTGAAGTTTCATTTGTTTCATCTTTCTGTGATAGTTGCTTTATGTTTCAATAATTTATTCTATCACAAGACTCCTTTGCATAGAAAGTGGGTTAGACTTAAATGTGTTTGATATTTACCTCTTGATGCTCTCCTATGTTTTTCAACTCTCATTTTTATGAGAGCATCATACGAATCTCCTTGCCTAGCTAAAAGGCTTTAAAGAAAAGCGCTTATGGGAGACAACCCACTATTTTTATTTCCTGTTATTTTATTTTGTTGAGTCAAGGACTTGTCCTACCTCTGTAGCAATTCCTTTGTATCTTTATTTTATTGCATTGTTGTGTCAAGTTAAGCCTCTAGTTGAAAGTTGATGCTAAATTTGGATTCCTGCGCAGAAACAGTTTTCTGCTGTTCACCGTTAAATTCATAACTCTTCACAGAAACATCCAAATGACCTGCCCTTTTTTGTGCGTAATCCTCAGATATATATGCAACTTTCATTAGTTTTGAGTTTTCTTATTTAAGCAAGTTAAGTGCCTCGAAAAAATTCGTCTTTACGGACTGTTCTGTTTTTGACAGATTCTGCCATTTATTTTGCAATGCCTCTTTTGCTATTTTGATTGGATCTTTTTATCCTATGAAGTATCAGTGGCTGTAGCTAATGTCCAGTAGAATTGGTAGCAATTGTGTTCCTACAGAATATCATAATTTTTCGTGCACTAACCCTCTAATGAAGTTTACTCTAAGTTTGGTGTGGAGGAAGTTTTCAATGATCAAGAGAGAAGGATGATATGATGTGATCAAGAGGATAGTAAAGCTAAAGCTTGGGGATGCCCCGGTGGTTCATCCCCAACATATTTCAAGAAGACTCAAGCGTCAAAGCTTGGGGATGCCCAAGGCATCCCCTTTTTCATCAACAAACTATCAGGTCCTTTCTAGTGAAACTATATTTTAATTCCGCCACTTCTTATGTGCTTTTCTTGAAGCGTCGGTTTGTTTTTGTTATTTTCATTCTCTGAATAAAATGGATCCTAGCATTCCTTTGTGGGAGAGAGACACGCTCCGCTTTTTCTTATGAATACTCGTATTCTTCACTTATATTTGTTGAGTATTCTTCTATGTTACTTCAATCCTTTCTAGCTCTTGTTTTTCATGCATCTCTTGCTAGAGCTGTTAGCTTTATTACATCATACTCTCATATCTCATTGTTTAATTACTTGGAGAGTTTATCTTTTAAATAAGTTGATTGGTGTTTGGTTGAGAACAGAAAATGCTAAATGTGGTAGATGGTATAACTAAATGATACATAATCTTGTAGATCATTAAATTGTGTCACTTGAATCATTGATGTTGTTTTGAGATATTAATTTGCTTAATGGTAAACATGATGGTCTAGTAAAGTGGAATGATTAATGGTTGGTCTAGAAAAACTTGAAGCTGTGCCACACTTAAATTTCAAGTTGATAGCATAATGATATATGACTTCTATTTGCTAATGGCAACCGTAATGACTTTGTGTTATGCGCTACGGTCGGGTCCCCAACAGTGACTTGTTCATTTGCCACAGCACCTCTTGGAGTGATTTTCATTATGCCTTGTAAGATCATATTTTTATTTGGAATCTTTTTACTTGTGAGTTCTAGAACTGCGGTTTTCATGGCACTTCCACCACCATATTGCTAGCCTCTTCGGTACTTTGCATTGCCCTTTCTCACATTGAGAGTTGGTGCATACTTCGCGGGTACATCCAAACTCGTGGGAGATCTTCATCTTGTTCTCCTACACATAAGCCAAATATCTTCCTCAAAACATCCACCATACCTACCTACTACAGCATTTTCATAGCTGTTCCGAAATATATTGCCATGCAACATCCATCTTACATTACATGACTTGTTGTCATTCATTACTTATATATTGCTTTGCATGATTCTATACAGCTGATGTGTGGTTTTACCCATGTTACGCTAGATCATTGCATAACCTGCTACACTGGCAGAGGCACCGTTGTCATATACATATTATGTCATATTCATATTAGTTACTTGTATCATCAGTATGTTGTCATATCATCATTAGTGTGTTGTCATATCATCATATTAGGATGCTTGCCCCTAAAAGTGAAAAGAGCCATGGAGGCCATCGAAAAGAGAAAGAAAAAAAAAAGAGAGAAATAAAAAAATAAAAAAGGGGGCAGCATTACTATTCTTTATCACACACTTGTGCTCATGTTATAGCACCATATCATTTATGATCATCATTTGTGCTCATGTTTAGCACCTTTACTCCATATGAGAGAGTTTTCATGTCTTACTTGCATAACTATGTGGGGAACTTTACACTATAGAACTTGGCTTGTATATTCCAATGATGAGCCTCCTCAAAAGTGCTCTAGGTCTTCGTGAGCAAGCAAGTTGGATGCACCCCCCACTAGTTCCATTGGAGAGCTTTCATATACTTATAGCTCTATGTGCATCCGTTGTGTGGCAATCACTACTCCTTGCATAGCTTCGATTATAAGACTTCCTCTTGTCTAATGATCACTTGCAGCTTTGTAAGACTTTCTTCCGTTGGCCTTCCAAACCCCCCTTAACATTCTCTTAGCCAAAACATCCTGGTGCCAGGAACCAACGTTGAACGCTTGCTTGTTTCTTTTGAACAAATAAAGAGTTGATCTTCTACGTGCATATTGATATTCCTTGACTTGATCCTTTCACAAAGTTGTCATGTTTGTTGGAAGCATTAGATGATTATATTGTTGTGCTTGAAGCTTAAATCATCTCTAATATCTACTTTGCACAGTTGATTGCTATCTAGTACTATATCATTGAAAGCTTTGCTTTGCTTTGCCTACTTGTTTATTTATTACTCATTTGATATCAATATAAACTACAGCCCTTATTCATTTGATCTCAGTTTACATGCCTTACATTATTACGTGATCAAGATTGTGTGAAAGCATGTCACTTCAGAAATTATTCTTCTTTTATCGTTCTTGCCTACTCGGGACGAGTAGAACTAAGCTTGGGGATGTTGATACGTCTCCAACGTATCTATAATTTCTTATGTTCCATGCTATATTATACCAACTTATTACATGTTTTATATGCATTTTATATAGTTTTATGCATTTTCTGGGACTAACATATTAACAAGATGCCACAGTACCAGTTCCCTGTTTTCTGCTGTTTTTGGTTTCAGAAAAGTACTTAAGGAAATATTCTCGGAATTGGACGATTTCTTTTCTGAAGTCCGTTTTTAATTGGGAACGTTCCAGAAGACCGAACACGAGACGAAGTGGGCGACCGAGGCGGCCACACCACGTGCTCGCGCGGCAGGGAATCTGGCCGCGCGAGGAGGTGATGTGGGCCCCTCGGGGGTCCACCGACCTCGCCCTTACGCCTACATATACCTCCCGAACCAAAAACCCTAACAGGGTGTTCGATATTTCCTCCACGGGTCCAGAGCGCCGCCGCCATCGAAGACAAGATTCGGGGGACAGAAGTCTCTGTTCCGGCACCCTCCCGGGACGGGGAATTGCCCCCGGAACCATCTCCATCGACTCCACCACCATCTCCATCGCCGTTGCTGACTCCTACGATGAGGAGTGAGTAGTTCTCCCCCGGGGCTGCGGGATCTACGGTAGTCATGTGGTCTATCTCTCTCTCCCATGTGATCTTTTATGTGATCATGAGCTTTGTAATCTAGTTGAATATGTGATGCTACTCTTTATCTATTATGCACTCTAGAGGTTACTTTAATATGAACTCCGGGTTATTCACGGTTGTAATGGTGACAGTGTGTGCACCGTGTGTGATTCCTTTATGACATTGTTGGTGTTAGTTTACTCTGACTTTGAGGGTGCTCTTGTAGCCCTACACAATGAATGGTGTTTGTTATCCAACATGAGAGTGTTTGAGAGTAGTGTTTATTTATTTAACTTTGATGTCATTGTTGAGAATGTCCACTGGTGAAAGTAGGATCCCTAGGCCTTGTTTCTAAGCATTAAAACACCGTTTCTAACAAGTTCTGCTACATGTTTGCTTGCTGCCATTTTTATTACAGATTGCAATTACTACTTATAATCGTCCATATTACTTGTATTTCACTATCTCTTCGCATAACTAGTGCACCTATACATCTGACAAGTGTATTGGGTGTGTTGGGGACACAAGAGACTTCTCGTATCTTAATTGCAGGGTTGTTCGAGAGGGTTATCTTTGACCTCTACCTCCCTGAGTTCGATATACCTTGGGTGATTCACTTAAGGGAAACTTGCTGCTGTTCTACAAACCTCTACTCTTGGAGGCCCAACACTGTCTACGAGAATAGAAGCGTGCGTAGACATCAGTGCTGCAAGAAGTGGGGGCAGATGTTACTGAAGCTCAGTGCAAAAGAGCTAAGCAGCTTGTGTTTAGGAAATTGATGGATTCAACCAAAGGAGAATACTCAAAAGTATTTGATTATCAGCTGGCACTGTTAAATTTGAATCCAGGAAGTATTGTTGCTGTCAAAATGGACACTGATCAACCAGATGGCAGTCATGTATTACAGAGGTTCTACATGTGCTTTGCAGCTCTGAAGAAAGGGTTTCTTGCAGGGTGAAGAAAAGTAATTGGCTTGGATGCTTGCTTCTTCAAAGGAGCTTGCTTTGGACAGATGCTATGTGCTTTAGGAAGGGATGCCAACAATCAAATGTACCCTATTGCTTGGGCAGTAGTGAAAAAGGAGAACTATAAATCATGGTTATGTTTTCTAGCTTTGCTGAACAAAGACCTGAAGATTGCAGATCAGGCAGCAGGTTGGGTGTTCATATCTGACCAACAGAAAGGTTTGCTAGCTGCAATTGAGGACATAATGCCCAGGGCAGAGCATAGTATGTGTGCTAGACACATATACTCAAACTGGAAGAAAAAACATCCAAATCATGACCTGCAAAAATTGTTCTGCAGATGTGCCAAGTCGCCAAACAGGGTGCTTTTCAATTACAACAGAGCAAAACTGGCTCAGTTCACTGTGGATGGAGCTAAAGATATGATGAACACTGATCCACAACACTGGAGCAGGACATTCATGGAAATTGGATCTAATTGTGACTCTGTGGACAATAACATGTGTGAGTGCTTCAACAACTACATAATAGAGTCTAGGTACTTGCCTGTTGTGTCCATGCTAGAATGGATAAGACGCAAGATGACTGTCAGGGTTCAGCAAAACATGGCCAAGTCAGCAAAATGGAAAGGGACTATCTGTCCAAACATATTCAAAAAACTCAAAATGAACATCACAAGGTCTACAAACATTGAGGTGTTCTGGAATGGGAAGGGGTTTGAGGTGCAAGAATATCAGAAGTATAGGTTCACTGTCAATTTGGAGAAAAGAACATGTACTTGCAGATATTTCCAACTGTCTGGCCTCCCATGCTGTCATGCAATCAGTGCAATTTATGCTTCTTCAAGACAGATTGATGACTACATTGCTGACTGCTATTCTATTAGGGTTTACAATAAGATATATGACCATTGCTTGGAGCCAATGGAGGGTGAAGAGAGCTGGCCAAGAGCTGAACAACCTAGACCAAACCCCCCTGGTTTTATTAAACTGCCTGGAAGGCCCAAAACTGAAAGGAGAAGGGCACCATATGAAGGACCCAAGGGCTCAAAGTTGAGCAGAGTTGGCCAAAAAATAACTTGCAGTAACTGCAAGCGAAAGGGACACAATATGTCCAGCTGCACAAACAATCCTGTTGCCAAGCACCATGGCAATGGACACATAGTCAGAGATAGAACCAAGAAAAGAAGGCAACAACAACATGAATTTGAGTTGGAAACTAACAAGAGAGCTAAGGTACAACTGAACTGGATAACAGAAAGGTTTATCTACTTACTATTTTTCCACTAACCTTATATAATTGTTGCACTTGATACAGGAAAACGATGACGCTGCAAGAGAAAGGAAAGGAAAGAGTGTTGTGGTGCATGAAGAGGCAGTAGCAAAGGCATTAAGAACCAGGCCTACAGGACTGAAGATACCTAGGAGAGACTCTCAACAAGCTATCCAGCCAAGTACAAAGGCAAGAACAGAGCAAGACAACAACACAATCAACAGGCCTAATTCTCAGCCAATAAAAAAGCCAAGTTCCCAGCCAAGAAGGAAGCCAAGTTCCCAGCCAAGCTCTCAACCAAGCTCTCAACCAAGCTCCCAGCCAAGCTCCCAGCCCAGCCAGCTGGACAACGGGAAAATTGTAAACCTCTGTCAGCAGCCATTTGTGACACCCAGACCAAGTGACACTTCCCACCAGAAGATCTTCTCCAAATACAAGCCTGATGCTCCTCCTAAGCATACCACTTTCAGTCTTGCTGCATACAGAGCTGCTAAAGATATGCAAAGGAAGTAGCCATTTGTCTACTGAGGCTGTTTTTTGTAATGTGAGAAGCACAAGTATATGTGCCAGTTCTATCAATGTAAAATGACACCTACAATATTGTGCTTTTACATTGTTCAGAATATGAATATGTCTGATTCACCATGCAACTTAATGTGTGCAGCATTAAAATTTATGAACAATGTATGCTAGAGATGTGCTTTGCAATGAAACACAAACAACAACAGATACATATTCATCTCTGACAGGTTCATTACACAAACAGAAGTATCAGTACATGCCAGTACAGACTTCATTACTTCCAGGTTCAGACATAATACTACACCTTCCAACTACTACAACTGATAAACATACTACATCTTCCAACATAAATATACTAAGCTGATTCAAACTACCACATCTAATAAACATACTGCACGGTTCAGTTCTTCTGGACAAGCAGCAGACAGCCCACAACCATAAGAGCAACAACAAGATTCAGAAGAAGAACTGCTTCAGTAAGTTGCTCCCCCACGGACACAATGCTCTTCATCATCCTCTCATCATGCACCCCTTGGCCCATCCTCTCTTCAGCTTGCTTCTTCTTGAGCTCCAGCTGTTACCTCCTTTCCTCTGCCCATCCAAATGTTTCTGCTTCAGCTGCTTTCATGATGTAACCCGCGTCCATCAAATACATCACGTACTGCAGCTCCCAATGCCAGAAATTGCACCCCCTCTGTTTATTAAGAAAGAACAAAGCTTCAAAGACTAGAACATTTCCCCTTTTCGCAAAGAAATTACCCGCCCCAACAAAAATAAATAAGAACAGATACGATTGAGGACATACCCTATGCTTCCTGCATTGGTAGTAGATCCAGCCGTCGTGGTCGCTTGTGCTGGAGCGGCGCCGCTGCACCTCCAGGCCGCAGTCGGGGCAGCCGACAAGAGGGATGAACGGGGCTGGGCGGCGCTCAGAGGACTGGACGGAGCTCGACGCGGCCATGGGGTCACCTAGGGTTCGTCGACGCAACCTAGGGTTCGTCGGGGGAGCCAGCGAGAGGGAGAGATCGAGAGGAGAAGGGGATCGAGCGGAAGCTAGGGTTCGTCGCGACCGAGAGAGAAGAAGAATGATCCAGATACGGCTAGTCTCAGCGATT
Organism: Poa annua; assembly: GCA_026929855.1. Taxonomy (NCBI): domain Eukaryota; kingdom Viridiplantae; phylum Streptophyta; class Magnoliopsida; order Poales; family Poaceae; genus Poa; species Poa annua. The sequence continues at coordinate 47,503,683 of CM049434.1, forward strand.
TAATGCGTCAGGTGAGGTACCGATCTGTCCAGAGCATTTAATCCAGGGGGAAATGTGCAAGAAAACGGCCTCAGAGCCACTGAAAAGTGGGACCCACGCTATGACACATTTAATTCAGGAGCAAATGTGTAAGAAAACGGTCCGAAGACCCACTGACAGGTGGGCCCACGTTAACTCATAACGGCTGTTAACCTCTTGTTGCCAAATCGTTGCCACATCAGTGCCACGTCATGGTCACCTCATCCCTCAAAACCACCCAAATCGATCAAAATCACTCCAGGGTTTGATTTCACCGGTTTGGCAAACTTCAGGGTACACATTCTCCAAATTTAAAATCCAGGGTGAATAGTAGCCAAATCATGACACTTGGGGTGAAATATATACTTTTTCCTTCCGAATATATTGGCCAGAGAGGCTATACAGGCCCATGCGATGTGTGGTATACAGATATGGGCCGTGCAAACGGTAATGCTAAGAGTTAGGGAAAGCTTTTTTTTTTCTCAGAAGAATTAACGTTTTACCGCATAGAGTTGTACAGGGTTGAAAACTTTCCTTATGTTTCCCTACAAATAGAAAAAAAGAACATCGCATAAAAACATAAAACAGATCCCAGTCAATTGTTTTGGCTGGAGGATCCGCCGGATTTCCTAATTTAACCTCTCACGGACGGTATATCTATGTTTGCAAATAAATAAAGTCGCTATGATGACTTTTCCTCTAAAAACATAAACATATCCTTAAAAAAGGAAACATTTAAAAATTTAAAACTGAAACGATAACATATTAGGAATCAATCTCAGCAAAAAATGAAAACGACATGGTAATTCTCTGAAAATACAAATCAGACAAGTCCCAATACTATTTTGTTAGTAATTTTATTTTTTATCACTCTAAGCCAAAAAATTACCTGGTCCTAACAGTTTTCACTTTTGGCGAGGGCTTATGAGAGTTAATTATACCCTCTACAATTTTGCTAAAGAGCAGAGAAACCTTTTTTCTAGGAAGATGTGTGGGATAATTATACCTCAACTTCCAATATCCGTAGACTATATGATAGTATATAGTACCTTTTCCTAGTTGATTAATGTGAGGGAAGTAAAAAATGTGGTGCATCAGGTTTAAAAGAACTCTATGTGAGAGAGAGAGAGAGAGAGAGAGAGAGAGAGAGAGAGAGAATACGATGGGAGAGCGTGAAAAATCTAGTACATGGTGTGCAACTTAAAGATGAGGCGGCTGATAGAGTTTAGTGGAATTTTTGGAAGATTAAAGTAACTTCTTCTACAAGCAATGAACAATGTCATTTGTGTGAGTTGAAACAAACTGTTGATCATCTTCAGTTTCAACGTATCTAGGCCAAACTAATTCCGCAGGTGATTTTTTGTGCGGTATGTTTTGTGAGGCCATTAGATGGTGCATTATAGCTAGCTGAGGATTTGACTCATTCGTTCACAGTGTCATTCTGAAAAACACGAAATGAAGCCGGTTTTAAGCACAAATTCCGAGATAATTTAGCAAGTGTGAATTATATGATCACTGGTGGAAAACGCACATCCAGTACCGGTCGGGAAGGGGCATCAGTACCGGTTTCCCAACTGGTACTGCGAAATCGGGACTGATGCCCCCCCAGCATCAGTACCGGTTGCTTATCGTCCGGTACTAAAAGGCCTCCACGTGGGCGCGGGGCACGGGCTCGTGCGGAGAACCTTTAGTACCGGTCTGTAACACCGACCGGTACTAAAGGGTTTAGGTTTTAAGGGTTTTGCAATTTATTTTGCGTTTCCTTTTTTTTCTTTTTTTCCTGTTATCTGTTTTTTTTTCTTCACTGCAATTTTATTTTATGTTTTCTTTTTCATCTACTATTTTACATTCATACGGTATTATATATATACACGGTACACGTTGATGCATACGTAATATACTTTCGTATATGTATTCTACGCTACTACATACGGTAAACGTTGATATATAATATAATTTAGATATAGGACATATTCATACTACGCTATTACATACATATATACATATATACAATCCGGTGTATAGAGATCGCAATAATGTCATACATCCTCCTCTTTCATGTGGCATAGCTATATTTAGGATTATGGTATTCTCCCTTTGGATGCATGACCTCCTCAAGGATAAATCCCGCTATCTACTCTTGAATTGCTTCTACGCGCTGATGTGGTAGGATGGCGTTCCGCTTGTCGTTAAGCTTTAAACGAGATCAATATGAATATATTAGTTGTGTGTGTATATATATATATATCAAATCATAATAAGATTGAAATATAGTACAAGACAGTCACACTCACATCCATTCTTTTTTCACGCGACGCCTGCTCAACGCTCAAGGTCCTCATGAACTCGCAGACGTAGAATCCACATAATTCATTTCCCGGGGCTGCTTTAAGGTCTTTACGAGAATATAAATTAATTAAATAATAATTTAAAATGATGATGAATTAAAGAGACTATGTTTAATAGTAGCACACTTACATCAATATGTTTAATAGTCAGCTCTGGTTTCCATTCACCCCTCTCTCTTGATGAATATTTTCCAAACCCTACTCGCAAAAGCAAATGAATAAATGAGTTATGATTACTTGATATCATGAAATGGGGTTAATGGTTGAAATTACCTCTGAAGCATGTCAATCAAGTCCTGGTAGTATGATTCTGGTTTGCGTAATGAGTCAAAGACTTCAACTAATCCCTTGTCAATGATAATGTCCAGTAGAATCCAATGGTAGCTGCACACGTTTATATAGTGAGGCATGCATATAACTCATCAATTAAACTTAACATCTAGTAATTAGCAATATAGAAATCTGTTCAAGACAATCACACTCACTTGAAGTTGTAAGGAAGAAGTATATCTGCCGCCTGTGTTTGTCTCAATAGCGACCTCAACAATGCCTCCTCGCAGTCCTCGGGCTTCCGCTCTAAGTTTTTGCAGTTAACGATAGATGGGTCAATGAACCCAACTTCCCAGAGTCTTTTAATTTTGCACTCGATAAGCATCCACCTGCATATATAATAGCATACGAAAGAATATAGTGAGGATAATTACAGGCTCAATTAGTGAGGATAATTACATGCTCAGCTAGACACTTAGAAAAAATCACTTACAGAACATAGCAACTCATGATAGTTGCGTCGAGAGCACGCCGGTTGTATAACTGCCATAATTCTTCAAATTCGACACATATCTTGTGGTTGACGAAGAATTGGTATTCTCGGTATGTCACGTAAAACACGAGTTGCTTTTCCTTTCCAACCTTCATGTACCAGTCATGCAATCTCCGCATTTGAAAAGCTAGACGCACCATCTCATCACTAGGGAGAAGATCTTTGTCGTAGACAAACTTCCGTGCTATCTCAGTCGACTTGGGGAAAAGTGCGTCAAGCTCAGCATCGTCCATGTAGTCAGAAGCAGGAACATTTGTCCCAACGTTGGGACTCTTGTCTGTCTGAACCTTCAGCGGGGCGATCGACTGTACTTTCTGTTCTCCGAGCTGGGGAACCTGTTTCGCCTTCTTCTTCTGTGCAGCGACCCTTTTCTTTTTATTCTCCTCTTGCGTGTCATAACTCTTCGAGATAGAGCGGTCATAGTTATCAGGCAAAGTTCTACGGTGAGGATCACAGACGATGTCTAAAAAGTGTTTAACACCCTTAGGGTTTAGTACCTGTTTTGGCTCGGGCACTTTCTTAGCAAAGTGTGCGGCATTGTGAGCTTTGACCAAGGGAGCATTCTCCTCAATGGTCCGGTGGTAAGTTAACACCGGAAGATCCTTCAACGACGGCCCGTACTTGTAGGTGTCCTTTGGAGCACCACTCGACGCACCGGCAAGCATCTTCTGCCTCATTGAGAAGGTCCTATTGCCGGTGGGCGGACTCTTTGCAAGCTCCGGGGTGGACTCCCGCTGGAGCGGACTCTTTGCACGCTCCGGGGTGGACTCCCGCTGGGTTGGACTCGCGCACCGGGGAGATGGAGTCGCGCTGGGTTCCCTCTCGGTGTCCATATTTTCAATGTGGGGTGGACTTGGAGGTTGATTGCTACTTGGAGGGGTTGGTGGCCTACGCGTCGATTCTCCTGGAAACACGATGTGTTCCTTTCTCCATAGAATGACTCCGCGCAACACTTCTCGCAGTGTCGTCTCCCCTTCAGCTCCAGGAAAGTCAAGCTCTAGGTCCTCGAATCCGTTCATAATTTCGTCCACCCCGACTCGCGCGTAGCCAGCTGGAATCTGACCGCCATGAAGGGTTGCTCCGGGTATATTCTCTAAAGCAAAGCCGACCGCTACCTTTATGGATAGGTTCCTCATCTTGATGTGCAGCTCACAGTTTGTTTGCCCCTGAATCTGATCCACGGGGTATGTTGCGTCATCAGGCTGGACATTTTGTGTGGAAGCCACGCAGCTTTTCCGCTGAGATGCCATATCAAGTTGGTCCTCCCGCGGCTCGGATGCCCTTTTCTGCCTCATTTCATGTCGCAGGTCTAATATCATGTCTTCCAACCGCTGATATTTCTCTGCCTCCTGTTTCTTCTTCCTGTCGCGGCTCCTGTAAGTGTCCCTATGCTCGGGGAACCCAACCTTCCAAGGGACAACGCCCATGCCTCGTACTCGCCCAGTGTGTTCAGGATTCCCGAGGGCGAGTGACAGCTCGTCCTTCTCTCTATTGGGCGCGAACCTTCCCTCCCGAGCGGCAACTACTGCATCATCAAGTTCTTTGACTTTCTTCCGAATTTTTTCTCTTTCGGGCTCTCCCTCAGGGCCTGGTTTAACCTTTTCCTTCAACACAAGATTCCCTGTCTGTGAGTCGGGCTCCAGCCCGACGTTGTACGCCCAATGCCTCGCCCTTGCGGGATAGCTTGATGTACTTGGAGTGACCCCGACAGCAATTAACTTGGCGTCCCTTTCTTCCCACTTAGGAATGGCGGTCTTATAGCCACCTGGCCCCAAACTTTGGAAATATTGCTTTTTGTCGGCATTCAACTTATTTTTCTTCCACTTTTCCAGAGCTTCTTCTGATTCCTTGTAGTCCTTGAATTCTTGCCACTGATCTCTTATCCTCATGTACTGTACATCTTCAAAATTAGGGGTTTTCTTTATCTTGATGAATTGGTGGTATAACCTTTTCTTGTAGTTCATGAATTGTTCGGCCATTTTCTTTAGAGTCCACTGGAAGACTTTCTTTTTCTCGGCATCTCTGAGGCCTGTCGGTAGGGCGAAATTGTGGAAAAGGGACTTCACAAGTTCCTTCTTGCAAATATCTGACACAAAACTCTCTCCTCCACCCTTCAGCTTGTGCCATTCTCGGATGGTGATCGGAATGTTGTCCCGAACAATAACTCCGCACTGACTCACAAATTTACGTGCGTGCTCTTTCGGAGCAATCGGTTCGCCAATTTCAGAGATTTCTTCGATATCAAATCTTTCTTCTTTTAACTTTTTGGCCGGGCCTCGTTTTCTTTTACCAACCTTGCTCGATCCCGATCCGGAGGGCTAAAAGAAGAAATATTATGTTAAAACATGTATATGTACACATATCAAATCATTAATTTATCACCAGAAGCTATGTATACCTCGTCGGTATTCTGCGCTACATTCTCATCGGCATTATTGTTCGAGGCGGATGGAGGAGCTTCTAAGTTATAAATCTCCTCGTCCTCCATTTCATCACCGGACATGTTAAGATATTGCGATCCATCATCTTCACCATCTCTGATGATGTCGAACAATTGCTCTTCATTTGCTCTGTCGTCCATAGCTTAACTAATACAAAAAAAAAAGATAGAACAATTTAGTGCCAAATCGGGCGGCGGCATTATTGTAAAGAAATAACATGTGCGCACGGTAGAGGCTCACCGCGGGGGAGGGCACGAGGGGATGCTCGGAAACGACGGTGAGGCGCGGGATCAACGAGACTCGGGAAGGTCACAGACAGGACGACGGTGAGGCGAGGGATAGACGGCGAGATTCCTACATGATGTCAAGTTATAACGGTGAGGCGAGGGATCGACGAAATCAAGTACTTTGCATTGGGGAAATTGTGGTTGCATTCCCCGCGCGTTGCCGCGAGCAATTGTGGTTGCATTTTCACAATAATATTTCACAAATTCTAACACTTTCATTCACAAATTTCAACACTTGCATCCACACTATTTATTATATTGTAGCATTATAATCTTTGCATCAAATAAAATTACATAGTAGCATCCATAAAATTACCCTAAATTACACAAGTACTTTGCACAACGACTTTGCATCCACACTATTAATCCAAATTTACAAACTTCCTAACATTGCAAAACAGACAGCAAGGCCTCATATAGAATTGCTTCAGGGATGGTGTCAGCGAACAACGTGGAATGAACATTGCATATATGTTCAGACAACATGGTTCACTCACACCTCCCTGAAAATGCAACCATCTAATCATCGGCCAAAAGTAGTCATGCTGACGTCAGCATGACAATGGAGCGTAACAGTAGCAATTCACTTAACATTGCAAAACAGTAGCAATAGCACATCTAAAACAATAGCATTTCCTAGCAATTCATCTAAAACAGTAGCATAACACATGAAATATTTTAAACAGTAGCATAACACATCTAAAACAGTAGCATAAATATCAATAGCATATAAATAACAATAGCATTCATATAAAAAACAATTTAAAAAGCCTTCATAGTGTTCTGGAAGGAGGCCGTCTCATTCTTTCAAACGTTTCTGGTCCTACCGTGCTGCCTCTGTGTTTTTTTCTTCCCATACACTCCCAAGTGGCCTAGCAGGTTCACGCAAATATTCTTCGTCACGTGCATCACGTCGATTGCAGATCGGACCTCTAGGCCTTTCCAATATGGTAGCTCCCAAAATATAGATTTCTTCTTCCACATGGGTGAGTGCCCGTTAGCGTCATTCGGAACCTGTAGTCCTCCAGGACCCTTTCCAAAGATTACTTTTAGATCCTTGACCATATCAAATATTTGTTCACCAGTACGGTGCATAGGCCTCCTACGGTGATCTGCCTCACCTTTGAAATGCTTGCCTTTCTTCCGAACGTTATGCCTGACCGGAAGAAATCGACGATGCCCCAGGTACACACACTTCTTACAATTATCCAAGTATATACATTCTGTATCATCCAAACAATGTGTGCATGCATGGTATCCCTTAGTTGTCTGTCCTGAGATGTTACTAAGAGCAGGCCAATCATTGATCGTTATGAAAAGCAACCCTCGAAAGTCAAAATCCTCCTGTTTGTGCTCATCCCACACACGGACACCTTCTTCCCGCCACAACTCTAAAAGTTCGTCAACTAATGTCCTGAGGTACACATCAATCTCGCTGCCGGGGTTGTTTCGGGCCTTGGATGAGCACTGGCATCATGATGAACTTTCGCTTCATGCACAATCAAGGCGGAAGATTGTAAATACATAGAGTCACAGGCCAGGTGCTATGACTGCTGCTCTGCTCCCCAAAAGGATTGAAGCCGTCCGTACTTAGACCAAACCTTAAGTTTCTTGCGTCATCTGCAAAGTCCGGGAACTCTCTCTCGATTTTTCTCCACTACGACCCATCAGGGGGTGTCTGAACATCGCGTCTGTCTTCCGGTACTCTTTGTGCCATCGCAACATCTTGGCATGCTCTCTGTTGCTGAACAAACGTTTCAACCGTGGTATTATAGGAGCATACCACATCACCTTGGCAGGAACCCTCTTTCTGGGGCGCTCGCCCTCAACTTCACCAGGGTCATCTCGCCTGATCTTATACCGCAATGCACCGCATACCGGGCATGCATTCAGATTCTCGTACCCCTCACCGCGGTAGAGTATGCAGTCATTAATGCATGCATGTATCTTTTGCACCTCTAATCCTAGAGGACAGACGATCTTCTTTGCCTCGTACGTACTGTCGGGCAATTCGTTATCCTTTGGAAGCATCTTCTTTATCTTTTTCAACAACTTTTCAAACCCCTTGTCCGATACACCATTCTCAGCCTTCCATTGCAGCAAATCCAGCGTCGTACCCAGCTTTTTCTGGTCATCTTCGACACCTGGGTACAATTTTTTTTTGTGATCCTCTAACATGCGCTCCAACTTGAGCCACTCCCTCTGATTTACGTTGTTTCTCTGTGCATCAGCAATGGCCCGACCAAGATCATCAGCGGGCTCATCCGGCGCCTCTTCGTCAGGCGCGTCTTCTCCAGTTTCCCCCATTGTAGTACCGTCGTATTCAGGAAACTCAGGATAGTTGTCATCGTCCTCTTCTTATTCATTGTCTTCCATTATGACCCCTGTTTCTCCGTGTTTGGTCCAACAATTATAGCCGGACATGAAACCGGACTGAAACAGGTGGATGTGAATTGTTTTTGATTTGGAGTAACCCCTGATATTCTTACAAGCACAACATGGACAATACATAAAACTATCCCGCTTATTTGCCTCAGCAACACGGATAAAATCCAGCACGCCGGTCATGAACTCCGGAGTGCGTCGGTCAACGTACATCCATTGTCGATTCATCTGCATTATGTAAATATATACAAAACCATTACACAATAGTTATATATATATATATATATCTATCATGAATAGATAGATACGTGACCAATTCATTAATACAAGTTCACCATATTTAAACAAATCTAATACATAGTTCTCATAAACATTCATTAATTGAAACTAACATAGAACTAGCTAAAGAATTTAAATCCAACCACAAATGCGATCAAAATCGCAACTAAGCTAATTATTGAACCAACAGCATAATGATACCAAGCCTCTTGACTAATGACATATTTTCTAAACTTTTTAAGCTTCAAGCGCATTGCATTCATCTTGATCTCGTGGTCCAAGCGCATTGCCTCCATCTTAATCTCGTTATCATCGACGACGTCGGCAATTTTCAACTCCCATTTCATCTTCTCTTCGAGACGAAGATCTTCACTTCTTTTCAATTTAGCTTTCAAATCATTGTTTTCTGCTACTAAAAACTCGACAATAGGGTCGGGCTCATTTTCCGGTTCAACTACCTCCTAGATAAAAATATATCTACGTTAAGTTGGTCGGTATAATTTTTATAAACACGAAATTAAACAAACATATACTTATAACAAACAATCGTACCACATCCGAATAATAGAGCGGGCGAGAGCCGGTGTGGACAGATGTCAAAACCATGACACTATATATAACAAAAAGTTACACAAATAAGAAAATTATACAAGTAATAATTCTATAAACAATTAATTACGTAATTATAGCATAAAATGAGCTAAACTAGAACTAAATGAGCTAAACTAGGACAAAATTAGCTAAACTAGCACAAAGTAAATGATGAAACTAGCACTAAATAAGCTACATTTCTAGATTTTCCTAAATTTTTCTATCTAGGTCAAACTAACAATACATTTCTAGATTTTCCTAAATTTTTCTATCTAGGTCAAACTAACACTAAATGAGCTCAAACTAGCACTAAATGAAATAAAGTTTCCAATTAAATGTAAGAGAAACAAGTTTCTAACCTTTTTGACCAAAAATGGTGCCACCAAATTGGACAAATCGCCGGATCGCCACCGAGCTCGAGCAAGAACAGAGAGAAATAAATGAGGAGGCAGAGAGTGAAGTGAGCTCGGGCTGGAGGAAGCAGATGGAATTTATAGCGAAATGATTTAGTACCGGCTGGTGTCACAAACCGGTACTAAATGTCCATCTTTAGTACCGGTTTGTAACACAGACCGGTACTAAAGGTTCTCGCCGTGGGGCCCCCCGCTGCAGCGCCAGCCCCAAACCCTTTAGTTCCGGTTGGTTACACCAACCGGTACTGCTGCCCCTCGCCTGTCCGGCCGTCTGGACCGGTACTAATGTCATATTAGTACCGGCCGCAAATGCGTGCGGGACTAAAAGTCTGGACCAAAAGTCCGTTTTCTACTAGTGGATGTGTAACTTTTAAGGTCGTATCACAGAAAAGGCAACGGCGAAGAAATCTTGAAAAATGTATGGAGACTATCAGGACGGTGTTGCGCGGTGACGCTTACCCGAGATCTCATGCAGGGTTCCAATGCCTATGGATTGGTTGTATTTCCATGAAATCAAGTTGTATGCTCGTGATAATATTTGTGGAGCTTGGTGCATGTAATATCTTGTACTCCCTCTATTCTAAATTACTTGAGATACATGTATCTACATATAGATGTATCTATACACTAAACAAGTATATATACATTTATATTTAAACAAATACAATATTGGATTTGTGAGAACGATCGTATCCCGCTTGGGGGATCGGTTACGTGTTTATATGGTGATGAAAAGCCCATCACGTGGCTGATTACATGGAGACGTATTTGGGTTGGAGTACTACTCCATACCCACGTACGTGAGACGTTTACAGATCGTATACAAGTCTAACAGTCCCCCCTTAATCACAACCTTTTGAGAGGTTGAGATTACGAATGAACTCATGAAGATTTTTGACTGGTAAGGCTTTGGTAAAACCATCTGCAACTTGATCTTTGCTGGAGATGAACTTGACGTCAAGAAGTTTATTTGCAACCCTTTCACGGACAAAGTGATAGTCTATCTTAATATGCTTAGTCCTAGCATGAAAAACCGGATTTGCAGATAAATATGTAGCTCCCAAGTTATCACACCATAGACATGGTTTATCTTTGAGTTTCACACCAAGTTCACGAAGAACAGCTTCAACCCATATCAACTCAGCTGTAGCATTTGCAAGAGCTTTAGATTCTGCTTCTGTACTAGACCTTGACACTGTTTTCTGTTTGAGAGCACTCCATGAGACCAAATTCGGCCCTAAAAATATTGCAAACCCTCCTATTGATCTTCTATCATCAAGACAGCCTGCCCAGTCGGCATCAGTGAAGGCACTGAGCAAACTTGATGAAGACTTCTGAAAAGTTAATCCAACTTGTTGCGTACCATGAACATAACGTAATATTCTTTTTGCGGCTGTCCAATGAACAGATGTAGGAGCATGTAAATATTGGCAAACTTTGTTGACTGAGAAAGAAATATCAGGACGTGTCAATGTCAAGTACTATAATGCACCAACCTCACTTCTGTAACTTGTGCTGTCCTTCGGACCAAGGGGGTTCCCCTCGGTTAAGGATAATTTCTCATTAGATGACAAGGGTGTAGGGGAGGAGGTGCATTTGGTCATACCGACTTTGGCAAGCAATTCAGCAGCATATTTTTCCTGAGTGAGAAGCAAACCAGACACAGTCTTCTTGACCTCAATGCCCAAAAAGAAGTGTAGATCTCCCAAATCCTTGAGAGCAAAATCATCATTTAGATCACGAAGAAGGGCAGTAATAGCTTGATCTGAGGAGCTCGTAACTATGATATCATCAACATATATTAGCACAAACATCATAATTCCAGACTTATTGTAAAGAAAAAGTGAAGTGTCAGCCTTGGAGGGAATGAAGCCAAGTTGTTGCAACTTGGTACTAAGCCTGGAATACCAAGCTCGAGGGGCTTGCTTGAGTCCGTATAGAGCTTTATCAAGCTTGCAGATGTGATGTGGCTTGTTTTTATCTTCAAAACCTGGAGGTTGTTTCATATGCACTTCCTCTTCCAGAACGCCATGTAGAAACGCGTTCTTGACATCTAGCTGCCGCAAACTCCAACCCCTGGAAACAGCTACTGCCAAAACAATACGAATAGTAGCAGCTTTAACCACAGGACTGAACGTATCTTCATAGTCTACACCATACCTTTGTTTGAATCCTTTTGCAACCAAGGGTGCCTTATAGCGATCAATCGTACCATCAGCATTTTTCTTGATACGGTATACCCATTTGCAATCTATAAGATTCTTTGTATGATGTGCTGGAACAAGATGCCATGTTTTATTTTGCATGAGAGCATTGTGTTCTTATTCCATTGCTTTGCGCCAACGGTCATTCTCAAGCGCCTCCGAGAGTGTCCGTGGTTCATCTGAGGAGGCAAAAAGACACCACCTGATAGTACCATCAGTTATTACTCGGGGCTGACGTATACCTTTTTGTAAACGAGTACGGGGTTCCATAGGTGGCGGAGGAGGCATCGGAGGAGATGATGGTGTAGAAGAGTCTCCCCCAGCAGAATCCTCCCCAGCGTGCTCCTCCACAGAAGATCCTCCTCTGAACCAGTGCTGGCGTTTTCTGCATGAATTTCTGCATGCGGTTGTGGTCTGTTTTCACTCGTTCGGGCATCATTTTGCTCAGAATTTGTATCTTGTTCCTACTGATCTGTGCTAGTACCTGCGGACATATGTGTTTCTGTACTTTGATTATTAGTAACATCTGGTATAATCGGCAAGGCCATATAGTCATTAACATGTGCAACCCCATTAGAGGGAGAAGGAGATGAATGAGATGGCAAAAGAAGTATATCTTTGCGAAGACGGGCGCCGGCATTTGGATGTAGAGAGGAAAACGGAAAAACACTCTCATCAAAAACGACATCTCTAGAAATATAGATGCGACCCGTAGAAACCTCGAGACATTTAACTCCTTTGTGACGTGGGCTGTATCCTAAAAACACACACCGTGTAGAACGAAAAGCAAGTTTTCGTTTATTATATGGACGGAGATTTGGCCAACAAGCACAACCAAAAATCCGGAGAGACTCATAATTTGGCTTGGTATTGAGAAGACGTTCAACGGCTGTGTCTAGGTTGATGACTTTACTTGGAAGGAGATTTATGAGAAACGTGGCTGTGAGGAATGCTTCATCCCAAAATTTTAAAGGCATAGATGCGTTTGCAAGTAAGGCAAGACCAACTTCAACTATATGACGATGTTTGCGTTCAGCGGAACCGTTTTGTTGGTGAGCATGTGGGCAAGAAACATGATGAGTTATACCATTTTTCTGAAAGAAAGCATTGAGTTTTTCATATTCACCACCCCAATCAGTTTGCATAGTTATGGTTTTTCGGCCAAATTTGCGCTCAACAAGTTGCTGAAAATTCAAGAAAACTTGATAGACTTCAGAACGTTTCTTTAACAAATAGATCCATGTAAACTTGCTAAAATCATCGATAAAGCTTACATAATATGAATGCTTGCCAGCAGACTCAGGTGTTGGACCCCACACATCAGAAAACACTTGTTCCAAAGGAACAGTGGAAACACTAGTGGAGACAGGATACGGCAACTGATGACTCTTAGCTAACTGACAGGAGTCACAAATTTAAGGGTTTATTTCAGGCGAATGGGAAATATTATTCTTCCTAAGTACTTGTTGAACCACAAACGATGAGGGTTGTCCTAAGCGACGATGCCAAGTCGAGGATGAAGGCTTGATTGTGATGAAAGCGTGCTTGGATGACTCGGTGGAGAATGGTACTAGCAGATAAAGACCACCATAGCAGGGACCTTTAAACAGAATCTTCCTTGTTGCCTGATCCTTTATTAGAAAGAAATATGGGTGAAATTCAAAGAAGATATGATTATCAACAGCAAGTTTGTGAACAGATAAAAGATTTGCAGTTGCACTAGGAACATGAAGAATATTTTTAAGATGCAAAGAAGTATTAGGGGTGCATAATGTTGAACGACCAATGTGGCTGATTTGCATACTGTTACCGTTGGCAGTGTGGACTCGATCCTTTCCTTTGTACTTGACATGAGTTGTTAACTTGCTCAGCTCCCCGTGATGTGATTTGAGGCGCCGGTGTCAAGATACCAGTTGGTATCGACACCGTAGGAGGCAAGGTGGGCGTTCTTCTTCTCATCTTCTCCATCGGAATCATTGCGGTCTTCATAACGCCACCAACACTGATCAGCTGGGTGACCATGGATCTTGCAAATTTGGCACTTGACATCAACATATGGTGTGGGTGCTCGATTGCGACGACGTCCGTGTCCATCATCATCACGCCGGCCTTTGCCACCGTCACGGCGGTCTCGGCTTTCACGGCGATCATCACGACGTGGTCCCTTGCTGTCACGGCACCCTTCATCACGGGAGCGCCAGGGAGCATCATCGCGGCGCCCTTCATCACGAGGGCGACGATCATCTCGGCCTTGATCAGCAGACCGTGACCGCCCATAGTCACCACCATTGCGGCGATCAGCAAGATGGGCGGAGGAGGTGAAACCAGCAGCGGGGAGGGCATCTTCTTCCTCATCGGAAAACATCTCGCGGCGCATATCATATGCAGCAATCTGTGCGTACAGGTCATCAAGGGTGGTGCCGCGCTGCCCATTGACAGCAGCAACCACGGAGTTATAGGCGCCACCTAAGCCATTGAGGATCAGATCATCATCAATCGGTTTTCCTGCAGCAGCGAGCTCAAAGACGAATCCCTTCATCTGCGTGAAGTAGTCCGCAGCCGATGTGTCCTTCTTCTTGGTTTTGTTGAGCGCTGTGCGCAGGTGTGTGATCCGAGAGCGAGAGGCAGATGTGAACATGGCAGATATCGCAGTCCACACTTCAGCCGTGGATTGAAGCTCAAGAACGTGAGCAAGCATATCCTGGGAGAGTGTTTGTAGAAGCCACCCCATCACGAACTGATCTCGGGCTATCCATGCATCGTACGCAGGGTTCTGCACGGTCTTCTTCTTGTCTCCATCTTGCACCTCCATTGTCTTGGCAGGGGCGACGTCCGTGCCGTCGAGTAACCCCATCACCTGCGCTCCTCGGAGCGGAGGGAACACGAGCGCCTTCCAGAACAGAAAATTGCTCCGGGTGAGCTGTGTCTTCGGAGGTGATCCGAGAGAGGAGGCCAGCGCAGCCATGGATGATGACGACGACATGGCTGATCTTTTGCGGCGGCGGCGGCGGCAGAGACTGCGGCGGCGGCGGCGAGGTCTTGTTCTTGATCTTTGATTGCGACGGCGGCAGTTTGTGCTGCGGCGGCGGCAAGGTCTTGGGTTTTGATTTTCAGCGGCGGCGGCAAGGTCTTGGTCTTTGTCTTGGGCGGCGACAGCGCCAGATAGTGCGGCTGCGGTGGCGGGATCTTGAGTTTGTGGCGGCGGCGCTAGAGTTTCTTAGAAGAAACCTGCTCTGATACCATATTGGATTTGTGAGAACGATCGTATCCCGCTTAGGGGATCGGTTATGTGTTTATATGGTGATGAAAAGCCCATCACGTGGCAGATTACATGGAGACGTATTTGGGTTGGAGTAGTACTACTCCATACCCTCGTACGTGAGACGTTTACAGATCGTATACAAGTCTAACATACAAATCAACCAAAGAGAAGAGAGTAGGAGTAGTGGAGCGAGCCTAGCTCAACTGGTTTGGTTCCTTGTGGTGGAACCAGCCCACCCAGGTTCAAGTTCCAGACTTGGCATGGGTGCTCGCATTTTACTGGATTTTCCAGGATTTAACCGGCGCTATGCTTTCAGTGGTAGGTGACGTGCCCGTAAACAGCGAGACGCCCGTGGTGACTTCGTCAACCTCAAGATATGCCGGACCAGTCTCTCGGAGGTGTTCATAGGGGTATGGTTTGCGTGTGTGCGGTCATAGGGGTGTCTGTACGTACGTATTTGTGAGCGTCTGCGTCAGTACTGTGTTTCTCAAAAAAAGAGTATGAGTACTAAATCGGGTTGGTTATTATAGTTAAAATAACGAGAGGAGTCAGGAGACACGTTTGTTAAGAAAAAAAGTCCAAATGCAAAAAACAAAATGCCAAAATGCCGCATAGGCGGCGCGGGGAAACGTGCCTATTCACCAAGGATAATCATTTCCGTTGATTTATTGTTGAAGCTGTAAAAAACTGCCACTAGCTAGTACACAAAGAATCGTTACATTGCGCACAACTGGGGTGCTATACATGATCGGACCACCAGCTCTTTCTCCGGCTACGGATTGCACTGAAGACTCACAAAACCGAATACATTTCTTCAGTGTCTTCGGCCATGATTAAAATGCAAAACCTACGCACCTAAACGAACGGATAGAAACATAGAAAAAATTGGTAGGAACTGTACTACTAATATCAGTGTACTGTATTATCTTGCCTCCAAGAAACCAATCGTCATCATCAGTTTATCACCAATATGGCCTGTCAGTGACTCAGCGGCAGTAGTGCCATGCATGCGTCCTCCTAGTAATCCGCCATCACTCAGTAACCAGCAGCTCAACTACCAGTGTTCGCCGGCGCCATGGCGGCTGTTGGCGTGCATGTGCTTGAGCTTAGTCAGCTCCTTCCTCCTCTTCCTCGCCTCCGCCGCCGTGGCCGCTTTCTGCCTGCCGCTCAGCGCGACCTGCAGGTCCACGGCGCTGCTGCTCTGGTGAGCGTTCGTTACCGCGGCGTTGCTCCTCTTGTCGGCGGCGTCGATGGCAAGGGTGAGCGAGCACGGATCGTCATCGTCGGTGCACTCCCCGGCGCCGACCGGGCTGCCCGCCAGCTCCTGGAACGGCTGCACGTAGGAGGGCGGTGACCCGCGAGGGTCGGCTGCGGCGACGACCGGGTAGTACCACGCGCAGGGCGGCGGAAGGCAGAGGGGCGGCGGGGCGTGTCCGACCGGGCTGCCGGCGTGCTCATACGGTCCCGGCCCGCACGGCGGCCAGGAGCCCCAGACGTATGGCACCGGCATTGTTGGCGGCGGCCCGCTGTACAGGAAGCTTGGGGGCTGCGGTGGCGTGGGCGGCGGGGACGCTTCCGCGTGCTGCGCCGACGTCGAGATGTCCATGGGCGTGGTCGCCGGTGTGGACGACGGCTTCTTCTTGGTCGTCTTGGCCACCTGCAATGCAAAGTCCAGACAACACGACTCAGTCAGCACAGTGCACATCAGCACGTCTTCGGGTGGTCTTGACATGATTCAGTCACGATCAAATCTTGCATGTATTAACCTGAACCAACCATGCATGTCAATGAACTTCAAGTAAAAAAAAAGTCAGTGGACTTGGTGCGTGTTGCCTAAAAAATGACTTCATGCGTGTGGCACGTAGAGAAAACCGGCCTGATTATTACTGTCGGTGCAAACCGTTTTCAGATCTGGCTCAGACTGGTTGCGCCAGCCAACTTTTTGGTCGTATGGGCGTCTGGGGCAGCGACCCATGCCGCCACCGGCATGGCGCATGGCTGGCTTCTGACTAATCTTATTTGGCTCCGTTGGAGCTCCAAGGGTCGGATTTTACATAAAAAATGCACTCGTGTTTTCTTGGTTTTGACATCCCCGCGATCGACGAATTTTGCAAGATTTTCGTATATCTGAGCATGTGCAAACATGTTTGCGCACCCATGAAAATTTCGACAGCTGCCGGCCGGCGTCTTGGATCATCGAGTTTATCCGAACCCCTGCTCTTGATAAAACAATGCAAATGTTCCGTCACCTGTCCTTGAACGATCGACACAGCAAGCTACACGTACAGAGTACAGGCGCAAATAAAACGCGTGCCGCAATCTTCTACTCGAATCCTTCTCGCAGAACCGACTAGATCGACCACCCGGCGAGACAGATAGGCACGTTGGCCGGCTTGCATGTGTAGAAAGGCATACCCAAAGAAGCAAAGACAAATGTAGAAAGAAACAGCAGAGACATATTATTATCCAAACAAACATCACTGTCAGAGCAAGTGTGATAATATACAAACATCAGCCACAGGTTCCCGGTTTGACCATAATTAGTAGGTCTACGGCAGCAGGGATGACTGGTAAGGCGACCTCCGCTCGTGGGGGAACAACTGGAGCTGGGATTAGAACATATTAGGTTCTCTCTTCTTATTTTCTCCTTCTTTTTTTTTGCCCTACAAATGGTACTCCTAATAATTGACAAAAATTAAAGGTAGGAAAGCGAAAGATGGTGTGCCTGTTGTTTCAGCTGCTTGTTCGTCTCCTTGAGCGACAGGTACTGCTCCAGAACCATGTCCTTCTCCTACATGCACCGCCAAGCCACAGAGTAAGATGAACATTCAAAATTTCGAAAATCGATCATATGAACATCACTGGATAGCAGAGACTGAGGCTTGATCAGAGTACCTTCTTCATGTTCTCGTTTTGTGACGCCAAATCCGCGACTTTTCTCGCCAATTCGTCACGGATCGCCTGGACGACACGTATATACGTACCCACAGCGAGATTCAAATTCAGATGAGATACTACGGTTCAAATGGCAGCAGGAGCAGGGGAATTAGTTAATCAAAGGAAGGAGCTAAATCACCTGGCGGCGGAGGATGGTTTGCCGGGCGGACTCCCGGTTGGCGAGCACACGCCGCAGCCGCTTCGCCTCCTTCTCCGCCTGCAAATCAGAATGTTCCGCGCGCGGATCAGGCGACGCCGGTTTAACTAATTTGCGGAGATAGATAAAGCAAGCGAGCAAGTTCAGACCTCGGTGAGCATGCTCCGCGGCCTGCTGGGGCCGTACCCCGGCACGGCCGCGGACGTGGTCGCCGCCGTGTGCGGCGGTTGCTGCTGCCCGGCGCCGCTGGAGCTGCTGGAGCAAGGGGAGGAATGGATGGCGACGTTGCCCAGCTCGAGGCTCAGCCTCGTGCTCGCCAGCTCCTCCTCCTCGTCCTCGTGGTCCATCGCCGCCTGCTGCTGCGCACCACCGTCGAGAAATCAATCCAATTGGTTCCGTAAACCCAAGGCTGCAGGCTCCTGTCTGGATCGAGATGCAGCCTGCAGGGCGTATTGTACGTAAATCAAGAAATCCATGGATTACCTGAGGCTGAGGCACGGCGGCGGGCGCAGGGGTCGGGTGCTCGACTCCGGCCATGTCTGCCAGCGCCATGGCCGCGTGGAGCTCGACGTCGGCGCTGGCGCCCCGCCGGCATTGCCTCTGCTGCCCGTCGTCTCGATCAGTGGTGGTAGGCATGGGATGGGATCTCGCATCCGCCGGGTCGAGCAGCACAACACAGGGCGAGGTGCGGTGCCAAGCGAGAGTACGGCGGGGCCCCTGCGTGGGCTTTAAATATCCTCTCCGGCGGCGCGAGGGCGTCGGACAGGTGGTACCCTTCGCCGGCGCGAGGGCGTCTGGATGGGGAGCATCTGGCCCGTCCGCGGAGGCCACGTCGCGCGTGCACACAGGAGGAGGTGACTCCACGCACCGAGACACGTGGAGCCGCCGCGTGCCGTGCCCAGCATGCAGCGCAACGGCTCGTGGACCGAGGTGCGCGCGCGGGGCCCGGAAGCCAGTGGGAGGCCCCCGGTTGTCGACGTGGATTCTGCGGCGGTACACGTGGCCGGGGTGGCTCCTCCTCGCCGTCGCCGGGATGGGGGAGCCCGCAGGTCAGCACGCCGGAGGAGCCGCCGCGTGTGAAGCTAGCCGACGCCGGTGATCGAGCGAGTGGCCGGAAACGCCTAGAAGACCACGCAACTGGGGCGGTCGGAGCTGCATTGCATGCACGGGCGCAGCCAAGCCAAGCCTGCCAGTCCCATCGAAATGGCCAATACGTTCCATCCACCGAGTGCAAACGAAACTACCCAATCTCCTATACTACTAGCAGCTTGTCTATGCATGATGAATCCGTTTTTGTTAGCTCGTCCGAATCTGGTTTGAGCGCCGGTGCGAAGCATTGCTTCCTAATTAAGCAACCATGCACAGATGGTTTTCGTTTCCTACAACGCGTTGAAATGTGTTTGTGGTGCCTGTAGTTGCTTTCGTTTGTACAGTATTTCCCTCATTCGTTGCATGGTTGTTGTTTCCTGTCCAGGGGATGCGGAGGTTGGCAGTTGGCACAAGTTGTGTGTTCGTATCTTCCCACTATAGCAACTTAGCAAGTGCGTTTGCTTCCCTATTCTACACTAATTTCAATTCCCAAAAGAAGTAAGGTAGATTATAATGTAATATCAGGGGAAAATCAGTTTTGGGTCATAGCTGTAGACGCACAAACTATTTCAAATTGCATTCTAATTTTTGTAATGAACTTGTTGGGTATGTGTATATCTGAACATTTTATGCTTGCACAAAATTTTCATTGAACTAACAAAAAAAGAATCGCTCAACAACCAAATAAACTAACAAAGTTATATTCCATAGTCGTCTGTACAATGACCATGTAAGTGAGTTGTTGTTTAACAGATGAACTCCACAACTCACTAACTACTAATTGTGCTTTATTAGTTTAGACAGTTCGGTCGAAAATCAGATTATTCAGATTACAGCTATCGGATAATCCTAATTAATTTTCGGATGCTATTTTACATACAATATCCTATAATGCATCCTGCACCCGGGTGTTCAGTTCGAAATCAGACATCCTTATCTGTAGGATTTTTTAAAACCGAATATGGATTTTTTTTAATACGTATTCGATCATGTATTCGGTACAGAAAATATCCTATCCGTTTATATCTCTACCAAGCACCCACTCACGTGTCGGGTTGTGGAGAAGAAACATAACCCATATTATCGTTTTCATTCAGTAATTTGTGTTATTCAGAGTCTTGATGTTTTTACTACTCCGTCTGTCCCGGTTTATAAATCCTTTACGTATTCTAGGTCGTACATAATATGATATATATTATAAAAATATATTACTATAAAATTTAGACTTTATATTTTATAATGGTATAATTTTTGTATTATAAAATTTATATTATATTGGTTAAATTGACAACCTAGGGATACGTAGAGGACTTATAAACCCGAACGAGGGAGTATTAGAAATTATGTGATAATAAAAATCCTTTACACATGCTAAGATGAAGCGAAATGGGTTCTTCGAGATTAATTATGGGACAATGATTCCGCAATTGATTTTGATACGCAACATTGATTATATGAAATTTGCCCAACTGTCATGGCCACGATGTCAACTGTTGTTTGAAGGTTTCTTATTATTATGCTACAAATTTTAAAGAGCAATTCACTCCTAGTGCACCTGTTGGTAAGCTCAGCATTTCTATAAAATAGTTTAGCCGAAGCCAATCACATCTCTCCAACCAAAGCATAGTTCCTTCGACTTTTCAATCCCAACGAGGCTGGAACACCATTCCATAGTAGTGGAATGGAAACATCATATTTCATTCCACATTATCCCAAACAAAATATATCAAAAAGGAATCTAGCTAGAGCATGGACTATTTTGTTTTCCGTCCAAAAGCACTTTGATAGTGCAGTCGGAATGCCATGTATGATCATGAGATCAGCAAGAAATGACCTCTTAGTCCATTGTTTTTGTCTAGGGATGCTTTCGTTAGTTGAAATTTGAAGTGAAAACTTCGACGCAACATTTTCAAAAGTTACAGAATACCCCCACCGTTCACTATTACTATATAATAAGACCTTTTAGATTCTTCAGTGGAGACTAACTAGAGATCAAATGGGGAGGGCCTCCTCCTCTCTTCTTCTCTCCCCCTCCCCCCCCCCCTTGAGAGTCGACCCCAGCTCGCCGGCTCCTCCTCTTCCTCCCCTCGGCGGCGATGCCGTCCGGTGGGGATGGAACAGGGGAGTCCGGATCTGTATAGCTAGGTTTAGGTTTTCCTTGTTGTGGTCCTACGTGGCGTCTTGGAGTAGGTCGCTGGCTCCCATCGGCCGGATCTGGCGCGTCTCCGTCCTGATGTTCGTCGCTGCTCTGCTCTGGTGGCGAGAGCAGTTGCAAGCGGTGGAGTTGGGGCGAAGCATCTTTGCAAATAAGGCCGTCCTCCCTGCTTTTCTTGGTCCTGTTGTCTCTGCGCTTCGGCATGGCTCAAGGCAACGAGGCTCGGCGAGTGCTTCCCCAGTGCTTCGGTGCGGTGCTGGGAAGCGGTAGTCCTGCATCCCGACGGCGCTTCCGTGGAGGAAGATGAAGTTGTGGTGCTGGATGGCAGCTCGCTTCAATAAGTGCCCATATGCCTTCCTCGGTATGATTTCTATCACTCTTTCTCCTCTCTTGCCCGGCCGTGGTGGCGAGGGGGAGAGGTGTGCTGCAGTGGTGGATCTTCTTGCTGGAGAGGGGCGGGAGTCTCGTGGTACTGCTCTCTGGAGAAGAACATCGGTGGCTGGTGGCTGGCTACCGAATCAAGATGCAGGCAGGCAGCAGCTCCAGGCCTGGTCGCCGCTTTACGACAAGCTCTTTTCAACCTCCTTCGGAGGCCCTTTCGAGTTCATGCGATAGCGCTGCGCTCCCATCCTGCGTCAAGTGGTCTCGTCCCCGACGCTCGTGTGGGGGGCTGTCGCGTGTGCTTGCTGTTCTTCAGCGCTGGCGAGGAAGACGAAGGATCCGATTGCGTTCCTCCTTCTTTGTTTAGGGTGTATTGTGTAAAATTAGAGGACTCTTTTCTTATTCTGGTTTACTGTGAGGTCCTCTTTGTAAAATGTAACGCGTTGTTGACTTTTTAATGCAGTATCCAGACCCTTCGGGGTCTATCCCTGTTAAAAAAAAACCAGAGATCAAATGTGTGAATACAAACACTAATTGAGTGCAATGCGTCTAGATGTACATTTTCAAAAATTTAAAGAGGGACCACTTGAACAAGTTTCATGTAATTGCATGGCGTAAACGCGCAGAAACGGAAAAACTGCCGGTTGGTGCACATACACTGAATCAGAGAGACCGTGTGGGTACGTTGTGCTGGATGGTGATGGGTATATACGTACGTACACCGATCTGATGGATTCTGATCCAGTAATCAGAGGCGTGTGCTGACCGTTGATCACCAATTTTGTTCCCTGGCGCTGGGGTGCACGCACACGACGAGCCAAACCTCGTGCTTCGTGACTCTGTCAGTGCAGCTGCATTCTGATTTCTGAGCTTGTGAGCTGTGCCGTAGTACGGCGCGTTCGTGTGGTTTGGGATGTCGATCCGGCGGGAGCAGGATGAGAGGATGGGGTGGTCCTGGTGGCACCGGCCCATGTCGACTGACGCATCATATGGGCGACACCTGGTTCCTGAGAGCACCGCGAGTCGACGCCCCTGATATTTTTAATCTGTATCCATTGAGTAAGAAATAATGCACCACTTGTTCCTTTTTGGGATACTTTTTTACGGCTGCGCAGCGTATTATATAAATTTATATCGTTCTTAAACTATTCCTTCACGGCATTGCCTCAATCATGAAATCTTCTGCAAAGGAATCTAATCACCAGGTCGAGCAAATACACGCACTCTGCTTCTCGATTGATCGATCCAGCCATCTGGGGACTACTGCCAGATGCAGATTCACGCAACTTCACACTGTTCCTCACCAGCTATGCGTATATCGTCGCAGGCGCATATTTATTAAAGGACAATTGATCACAACAACGACTACATAACTTGGTAACGTGGTGGATTGGCGATTAAGGGAATCTGACGCAAACGAATGGCGGACGTTTATGTACGGAAATATTCGGAAACGGACGTCCGCGGTTAGAAAAAATCCAGCCCAACGGTCCGACGCAAAATGTCCGGGCTGTCCGCGTTAACGCAAACCGCACCCAAATTTGGTCTCGGTTTACGTCGGAGTGGACGGTCCGCGCTGTCCGCCCCATATATGCCTGGCCTGCTAGGCAGTGGCTCGAACACCACTCCCCACTCCTGCCATTTTGTCAAATTTCCCGCGCCCCTTCGGCTGGGGAGGGTCGTCTTCGTCGTCGAGGAGGATCAAGCCCCAGAAACGCGCTGCCTCCACGGGCGTGGCGGGGAAGCAAGGGGACGGAGCGGGTGGGGAAGGGGGGAAGGCGTCGAGGGGTTCCGGAGAGGCGCCGGCTGCCGCAGTCGAGGGAGTCGAGGAAGCAGCTAGGTCGTCGTCGTCGTCGAGGAGGAGAATAGGGGCCTCGACTGCGTCGGTCGAGGGAGTGGCACGGGAGCGCTTGCGGGAGATGGCGGGAGAGGAGGCGGATACGTCATCATCGTCGTCGTCGATGGTCTCGACAACCGTGCGGGATGCCATTGGCTTGGTGGTGGGCGCCGCTTTGGCTGGGGAGGGTCGTCTTCGTCGTCCACTGACGGCGACATGGTTGTGACCGGCGCTGTCACGGCCTCCGCGCCATCCGGCAGCACGGCAACCGCCGCAAACGGGAAGAACAAGGCCAGGGTGAAGAAGGAGCCGCTGTCCGCGGAGGAGAGGAAGGCCGAAAACGCGAAGCGGCAGACGCGGCGGCTGGCTGAGAAGGCAAGGAACGCCGAGAAGTTGAACGCGGCCATGAAGAAAGAAAGGCGACTCCGGCTGGCCATCGCGACGGCCCGGGTCCAAGAGCTTGTCGGCGAGGGCAAGGAAGACGTCGTAGCCGGCGCGGCCTCGTGCAGTTCCGTGACGTCACGCGCTCTCCTTCCTCCCGTGGCGCCCCGCTCCCCCGCGACGCCAACGGCCATAGCGCCAGTTCATCAGGCCCACGCGCTGGCGATGCCCCAATTCGGAGGCGCGCCATCGACGTCGCTGATACGTCCCAAACGTATCTATAATTTCTTGTGTTCCATGCTTATATTATACAAATTGCCTACATGTTTTATATACATTTTATATAGTTTTATGCATTTTCTGGGACTAACCTATTAACAAGATGCCACAATGCCAGTTCCCTGTTTTCTGCTGTTTTTGGTTTCAGAAATCCACTTAAGGAAATATTCTCGGAATTGGACAATTTTTATACCGAAGATCTTATTTTTCCCGACACGTTCCAAAAGTCCGAGGGAGAAACGAAGACGGGCACCGAGGCGCCGCCATCAGGTGGTGGCGCGGCTCCCTTCCTGGCCGCGCAAGCACCTGAGGGTGGGCCCTCGGGGCTCCACCGCCTTCGCCCTTTCGCCTACTTATACCCCCCGAAAACCTAAGACCAGAGCCCCGAACACTTTTCCAGAAACCCTTACGGAGCCGCCGCCGTCGTCAACCCTAGTTCGGGAGGGTTCAGAACCTCTTCCCGGCACCCTGCCAGAGAGGGGGATCATCACCGGAGGGCTCTACATCACCATGCCCGCCTCCGGACTGATGCGTGAGTAGTTCATCCTTGGACTACGGGTCCATAGCAGTAGCTAGATGGTTGTCTTCTCCTATTGTGTCATCATGTTTAGATCTTGTGAGTTGCCTATCATGATCAAGATCATCTTTATGTAATGCTACATGTTGTGTTTGCTGGGATCCGATGGATATTGAATACTATGTCATTTGCTTCATAATATATCATGTTGTGTGTTGTTTATAATCTTGCATGCTCTCCGTTGCTAGTAGATGCTCTGGCCAAGTAGATGCTTGTGACTCCAAGAGGGGGTATTTATACTCGATAGTGGGTTCATGTCTCTATTTAATCTGGGGGAGTGACAGCAACCTCTAAGATTGTAGATGTACTGTTGCTACTAGGGATAAAACAGTAGTACTTTGTCTAAGGATAATGCTATTACTTACATTACACGCTTTGCCTAATGCAATAATCTGTTGCTTGCAACTTAATACTGAAACGGGTGCGGACGCTAACCGGAAGGTGGATTATTAGTCATAGATGCGGTTGGAACGGTCTATGTATATTGTTGTAATGCCCAAATGAATCACACTAGACATCATGTCATTAGTATATGCATCATTATGCAGCTCTTTATTCTGTCAATTGCCCAGCTGTAATTTGTTTACCCGCATGTATGCTATTATTATTTATGGAGAGACACCACTAGTGAACTGTGTACCCCGGTCCTTTTTCTTTACACTGATAATACAACCAACTGCAAACTGTTACTTTCATTCTCTGCAAACATCATTTTCCACACCATACGTTTAATCCTTGTTACAGCAAGCCGGTGAGATTGACAACCTCACTGTTGAGTTGGAGCAAAGTTTGTTGATTGTACTGTGCAGATTCCACCTCCACGCGCAAGCACTTTGCTGGCGTCGGGAGACCTTCGTCGTGTTCTTCAGCCTCCTACTGGTTCGATAACCTCGGTTTCATAACTGAGGGAAACTTGCTACTACGCTCATCATACCTTCCTCTTGGGGTTTTCCAACTCCTCACACCCGTGAGTATCAAGCACTTTTCTGGCGCCGTTGCCGGGGAGTTGAAGACACTTCGGTTTAGCAGATTTCTATCTCCTCTTCGACGCCACTTTTCTGGTGCCGTTGCATCAGAGATCAAGAAACATCTGTAAGGGGAGTCTCTCACTTCTCAATCTCTTTACTTTGTTTTTGTCTTGCTTAGTTAAATTTTATTTCCTGTTTTGTTTGCTATTAAATATCAAAAACACAAAAAAAAATAGTTAATTGCATTTTATTTACTTTGTCATTATCTTGTTTGCTTCTTATTATCAAAAACACAAAAAAATTAGTTACTTGCATTGTTATTTTTATTTCGGTTTAGTCATTTATTATTTCGGTTTCTGTTATTGTTTATTTCGGTTTGTCTTTTAAATTGCTAAAATGACTACCCCTGAGAATACTAAGTTGTGTGACTTCACTAGCACCAACAATAATGATTTTATATTCACACCTATTGCTCCACCTGCTTCCAAAGCAGAATTCTTTGAAATTAAACCTGCTTTGTTAAATCTTGTCATGAAAGAGCAATTTTCTGGTGTTAGTTCTGATGATGCTGCTGCCCATCTAAATAATTTTGTTGAACTTTGTGAAATGCAAAAATATAAGGATATAGATGGTGACATTATAAAACTGAAATTATTTCCTTTCTCCTTGAGAGGAAGAGCTAAAGAATGGTTACTTTCATTGCCTAGGAATAGTATTGATTCTTGCATTAAATGCAAAGATGTTTTTATTGGAAAATACTATCCTCCTGCTAAGATTATTTCCCTAAGGAGTAGCATTATGAACTTTAAGCAGTTTCATAATGAACATGTTGCTCAAGCTTGGGAAAGAATGAAATCTCTGGTTAAAAATTGCCCAACCCATGGACTGACTGCTTGGATGATCATCCAAACCTTCTATGCAGGACTAAATTTTTCTTCAAGGAACTTATTGGATTCGGCTGCTGGAGGTACTTTTATGTCCATCACTTTGGGGGCTGCAACAAAACTTCTGGACAATATGATGGTTAATTATTCTGAGTGGCATACTGAAAGGACTCCTCAAGGTAAGAAGGTAAATTCTGTTGAAGAAACCTCCTCTTTGAGTGAAAAGATTGATATGATCATGTCTATGCTTGTGAATGGTAAATCTCATATGGATCCTAATAATGTTCCCTTAGCTTCTTTAGTTGCACAAGAAGAGCATGTTGATGTGAACTTCATTAAAAATAATAACTTCAACAACAATGCTTATAGGAACAATTATGGTACTAGCAACTATAAGCCCTATCCTCCTAATAATGGTAATTCTTATGGCAATTCTTATGGTAATTCTTATAGCAATAATAGAAATACCTCCTCTGAACTTGAAACCATGTTAAAAGATTTTATCGCTACACAAACTTCATTTAATAAAACTGTTGAGGAAAAGCTTGGAAAAATTGATATTCTTGACTCTAAAGTTGATAGTCTTATTATTGATATTGATCTTTTAAAATCTAAAGTCATGCCTAATGATA
The DNA here is from genome assembly GCA_026929855.1 of Poa annua. NCBI lineage: Eukaryota > Viridiplantae > Streptophyta > Magnoliopsida > Poales > Poaceae > Poa > Poa annua. The sequence goes on from CM049434.1 coordinate 47,531,011, forward strand.
CTAATGAGAGTAAGACCCTTGCTAAAATTAATGCCATCCATGTTCAAATTGATGAAAATGTTAGGATGATGGCTCAATTGCGTGCTAGATGGGAAAGAGAGGAAGAATTAGCTAAAAGTGATGATATTGTTAGAGTTTGCACCATTACTACTACTGAAAATAATGTTACTTCACATGCTAGTAAACCTCCTACTATTAATGACAACATAATTGGTGTTGGCAATGTTTCTTCTACTACTTCAAAAAATTAAAATTGCCTAAAACTGCTGAAACTAGTCTTGATAAAAGTCCTGAAATTCTTAAGAGCATAGGAGAAGGTGGTTCGGTTTGCTTTGATGATAATAATTTTGATTTTGATAATTGTAATATCTCTGAAGTTATTAAGTTCTTGCAAAAGTTAGCCACAAGTCCTAATGCTAGTTCTCTAAATATGGCTTTTACTACACATATTACAAATGCTCTCATTAAAGCTAGGGAAGAGAAATTAAAACTTGAAGCTTCTATCCCTAATAAGTTAGAAGATGGTTGGGAGCCCATCATAAAGATAAAAGTGAATGAATTTGATTGCAATGCTTTGTGTGACCTTGGTGCAAGTATTTCTGTTATGCATAAGAAACTTTATGATATGTTTGATTTGCCACCTTTGGAACATTGCTATTTGGATGTTTTTCTTGCTGATAATGCTTTGAAGAAACCTTTGGGGAGGGTTAATGATGTTCTTATTATGGTTAACTATAACCTTGTCCCCGTTGATTTTATTGTCTTGGATATTGAGTGCAACCCCTCTTGTCCTATTGTTTTGGGAAGACCTTTCCTCCGCACGGTTGGTGCTATTATTGATATGAAAGAAGGAAATATAAGGTACCAATTCCCACTTAAGAAAGGTATGGAACAATTCCCTAGGAAGAAGATGAAGCTATCTTTTGATTCTATTATTCGTACAAACTATAATGTTGATGCTTCTTCTCTTGGAAATACTTGAGTTTTGCTTTCCGTGCCTAGCTCAAAGGCGTTAAACAAAAGTGATTATGGGAGACAACCCACTTTTTATTTTTGTTATTTTATTTTATTGAGTCAAGGAACATGCCTACCTCTGTAGCAATTCCTTTGTATGTTTACTTTATTGCATAGTTGTGCCAAGTTAAGTATCTGGTAGAAAGTTGATGCTAGATTTGGATTTCTGTGCAGGAACAGTTTTTCTGCTGTTCACCGTTAAATTCATAACTCTTTACAGAAACGTCAGAAAATCTGATATTTGCTGAGCATGATCCTCAGATATGTATGCAACTTTCATTAGTTTTGAGTTTTCTGATTTGAGCAAGTTAAGTGCCTCGAAAAAATTCGTCTTTACGGATTGTTCTGTTTTTGACAGATTCTGCCATTTATTTTGCATTGGTTATTTTGCTGTTTTTGAATGGATCTTTTTGTTCCATAAAATTCGAGTGGCTGTAGCTAATGTCCAGTACCATGATAATGATTGTCTCCATGCAGAATATGAGAATTTTTGATTATGCACTAACCCTCTAATGAAGTTTACTTTGAGTTTGGTGTGGAGGAAGTTTTCAAAGATCAAGAGAGAGGATGATATGATGTGATCAAGAAGATGAAAGAGCCTAAGCTTGGGGATGCCCCCGTGGGTCACCCAAGCATATTTCAAGAAGACTCAAGCGTCAAAGCTTGGGGATGCCCAAGGCATCCCATTCTTCATCAACAATTTATCAGGTTATCTCTAGTGAAACTATATTTTAAATCCGCCACATCTTATGTGCCTTACTTGGAGTGTCTGTTTGTTTTTATTTTTGCTTTTGTTATTTTCATTCTCTGAATAAAATGGATCCTAACATTCTTGTGTGGGAGAGAGACACGCTCCGCTTTTTCATTTGAATACTCCTATTCTTCACTTATATTTGTTGAGTATTCTTCTATAGCTACTTCAATACTTTCAGCTCTTATTTTTCGTGCACCTCTTGTTCAGAGCCGTTAGTTCTCATATGTTATACTCTCTTGCTTCATTGTTAAATACTTGGAGAGTTTATGTTTCAAATAAGTTGATTGGTGTTTGGTTAAGAACAGAAAATGTTAAATGTGGTAGATGGTATAGCTAAATGATACATAATCTTGTAGATCATTAAATTGTGTCACTTGAATCATTGATGATGTTTTGAGATATTAATATGCTTAATGGTAAACATGATGGTTTAGTAAAGTGGAATGATTAATGGTTGGTTTAGAAAACTTGAAGTTGTGCCACACTTAAATATCTAGTTGATAGCATAATGGTATATGACTTCTAATGTTAAAAACAACCGTAATGACTTTGTGTTATGCGCTGCGGTCGGGTCCCAACAGTGACTTGTTCATTTGCCACAGTCCCTCATGGAGTGATTTTCATTATGCCTTGTAAGATCATATTTCTAGTTGTAATCTTTTTGCTTTTGAGTTCTAAAGCTGCGGTTTTCATGGCACTTCCACCACCATATTTGCTAGGCTCTTCGGTACTTTGCATTGCCCTTTCTCACATTGAGAGTTGGTGCATACTTCGCGGGTACATCCAAAACTCGTGTGAGATCTTCATCATGTTCTCCTACACATAAGCCAAATATCTTACTCAAAACATCCACCATACCTACCTACTACAGCATTTTCATAGTTGTTCCAAGATATATTGCCATGCAACTTTCATCTTACATTACATGACTTGTTTTTATTTATCATTCATATATTGCTTTGCATGATTCTATATAGCTGATGTGTGGTTTTACGCATGTTACGCTAGATCATTGCATATCCTGCTACACTGGCAGAGGCACCGTTTCATACACCATGTTTTATCCCTTATGAGATCCTTGTATCAAAGTGTGTTGTCATGTTAGAATGTTTACCCCTAAAAGTGAAAAGAGCCATGGAGGCCATCGAAAAGAGAAACAGAAAAGTACAAAAAAAATGGAAAAATAGAAAAAAGGAAAGAAAAAAAAAGAAAGAATAAAAAGGGGGCAACACTACTACTTTTTATCCACACTTGTGCTCATGTTATAGCACCTGTAATATTCATAGTCATCATTTGTGCTCATGTTTAGCACCTTTACTCCATATGTGAGAGTTTTCATGTTCTACTTATATAACTATGTGGGGAACTTTACACTATAGAACTTGGCTTGTATATTCCAATGATGAGCCTCCTCAAAAGTGCTCTAGGTCTTCATGAGCAAGCAAGTTAGATGCACCCCCACTAGTTCCATTGGAGAGCTTTCATACACTTATAGCTCTATGTGCATCCGTTGTGTGGCAATCACAACTCCTTACATAGCTTCGATTATAAGACTTCCTCTTGTCTAATGATCACTTTCAGCTGTGTGAGACTTTTTTCCGTTGGCCTTCCAAACCCCCCTTATTATTCTTTTAGCCACAACATCCTGGTGCCAGGAACCAACGCCGAACACTTGCTTGTTTTTGAGTGAACAAATAGAGAGATGATCTTCTACGTGCATATTGTTATTGCTTGACTTGATCCTTTCACAAATTTGTCATGAGTGTTTGATTCATTAGATGATTATGTTGTTGTTCTTGAAGCTTAAATCATCTTTAAATATCTACTTTGCATGGTTGATTGTTCTCTAGTACTAATTCATTGAAAGTTTTGCTTTGTTCTTCCTACTTGTTCATTCATTACTCATTTGATATCAATATAAACTACAACTTTTATTCATTTGATCTCAACTTACATGCATTACATTATTATTTGATCAAGATTGTGTGAAAGCATGTCACTTCAGAAATTATTCTTGTTATCGTTTTACCTACTCGAGGACGAGTAGAACTAAGCTTGGGGATGCTTGATACGTTCCAAACGTATCTATAATTTCTTATGTTCCATGCTTATATTATACCAATTACCTACATGTTTTATATACATTTTATATAGTTTTATGTATTCTCTGGAACTAACCTATTAACAAGATGTCACAGTGCCAGTTCCCTGTTTTCTGCTGTTTTTGGTTTCAGAAATCCACTTAAGTAAATATTCTCGGAATTGGACAATTTTTATACCGAAGACCTTATTTTTCCCGACACGTTCCAAAAGTCCGAGGGAGAAACGAAGACGGGCACCGAGCGCCTGAAGGAGATATGCCCTAGAGGCACTTAATAAAGATAGTTTATTCGTCGTATCTCAATTGTTCATTATATGTTTTATACCATGCTATAACTGTATTAAGCGGAAACATTAATACACGTGTGGTAGATAAACAACCAGGTCCCTATTAGCCTCTATCTAACTAGTTCATTGGGCAATTGATGATCGAGGTTTCCCGATCATGTGACATTGATGTCAGTTGACAATGGAGTCATGTCATTGGGAGAATGACGTGATGGACATACCCAATATTTGTAGGACGTAGTCATTACGCCTTTGACCGTGAGATCAACTCTTATTGCTATTCCTGAAGATACTTTGATTGCGTCAAACGTCATATCTTAACAGTGTGACAATAAAGGTGTCCCTCTCGGGTATCGGAAGGGAGTATGTTGAGACGAGGGATCAAGAGCGGGATTTGCCAGTCCGCATAGCAGGATAGATACTCTAGGGCCCACTCGGTGAGATTATGTCAAATGAGCTTGCAAGCATGTGACTAGGTCACCAGGACATAATATCATGGACGAGTAGAAGATAGTGTTGTCGGTAACGAGATCAAGCTAGGTATGGGGATATCTATGAACGAGTCTCGAACACACTAAGTATCGCCATGGCAAAAGGTTTAAGACTCGACGTCCAGGTTCGAACGGAAAAGTTATTCGTTATCTCGCAGGGATTAATTCTGGGTATCCAAGGTCCACGAATTAGTCATTGATCGGAGAGGTGTCTCGATCATGTCTGGTGAGATCTCGAACCGCTAGGGTAACACACTTAAGTGGAGTCGACAAGTTTACCGGAAGAGAAATTAGAAGAGAGTACACCGGGAGCGTCCCGGGAAAGATCCGATGGAGATCGGAGAGCGACGAAATAGTTTTCGGAGCTGGAATAAATTAGATAATGTGTGTTTAATATTAATTAGTGTAATTAATAGTTAAATACATTTTTATTTAATTAATTTCGGATTTTTAAAGGCAGCCTACCTTAAATGGGCCTTCCCATGGGAGAGAAGGCCCATAAGGGGGAGAAGTCCCCCCCCCCCCCTTGGTGCGGTTTTGGAGGGGCTGCCCTAGGTGGGCCAAAAGGGGCCCACCTAGGGCCGGCGGCTCCTCTTGGGGCGGGGCTGGTGTGGGATTAGTCCCACACCGCCCAGCCAGCAAGGCTGGCAGCCCCTCTCCTCCTTTATATAGAGGTGCACCCCTGGCCTTTGAAATCAATCCAATCTCTCTCTCTTTTTCTCCTTGAAACACGTGATTCCCTTGTTGGAGTTGCGCCAAGGAGGAGTTCTCACCACCATACGCACGCCACCATGCTGCTGGTCTTCCGGTCCCAGTCTTCCGCTGCTTCGTCCCTGGATCGGAGCCCGGAGTTCGTCGGCTTCACCGTACGTGTGTAACACCCTGCGAGGTGCCACGCTAGTGGTGCTGGAGGTCTGCTTCCTCTACACGACCTCGAGGTCGTCTTCGTCGGCTTCATCGACAATGCTTGTGCGGGAGCGTAATCCCCGCTTTTCGGTCTACAAGGGTATGTATACCGATCTCCTTCGTATTACTATATCTGCATAGTATAGATCTTGGCTAGTTTAAGGTTATCGCTGTTAGGAAATTTTTTGTTTTCTGCCTGCGATCCCCTTCAGCGCCGCCATCAGGTGGTGGCGCGGCTCCCTTCCTGGCCGCGCCAGCACCTGAGGGTGGGCCCTCGGGGCTCCACCGCCTTCGCCCTTTCGCTTAGTTATACCCTCCGAAAACCTAAGACCAGAGCCCCGAACACTTTTCCAGAAACCCTTACGGAGCCGCCGCCGTCGTCAACCCTAGTTCGGGAGGGTTCAGAACCTCTTCCCGGCACCCTGCCGGAGAGGGGGATCATCACCGGAGGGCTCTACATCACCATGCCCGACTCCGGACTTATGCGTGAGTAGTTCATCCTTGGACTACGGGTCCATAGCAGTAGCTAGATGGTTGTCTTCTCCTATTGTGCCATCATGTTTAGATCTTGTGAGCTGCCTATCATGATCAAGATCATCTTTATGTAATGCTACATGTTGTGTTTGCTGGGATCCGATGGATATTGAATACTATGTCATTTGCTTCATAATATATTATGTTGTGTGTTGTTTATGATCTTGCATGCTCTCCGTTGCTAGTAGATGCTCTGGCCAAGTAGATGCTTGTGACTCCAAGAGGGGGTATTTATGCTCGATAGTGGGTTCATGTCTCTATTTAATCTGGGCGAGTGACAGCAACCTCTAAGATTGTAAATGTACTGTTGCTACTAGGGATAAAACAGTAGTACTTTGTCTAAGGATAATGCTATTACTTACATTACACACTTTGCCTAATGCAATAATCTGTTGCTTGCAACTTAATACGGAAAGGGGTGCGGACGCTAACCGGAAGGTGGATTATTAGTCATAGATGCGGTTGGAACGGTCTATGTATATTGTTGTAATGCCCAAATGAATCTCACACTAGACATCATGTCATTAGTATATGCATCATTATGCAGCTCTTTATTCTGTCAATTGCCCAGCTGTAATTTGTTTACCCGCATGTATGCTATTATTATTTATGGAGAGACACCACTAGTGAACTGTGTACCCCGGTCCTTTTTCTTTACACTGATAATACAACCAACTGCAAACTGTTACTTTCATTCTCTACAAACATCATTTTCCACACCATACGTTTAATCCTTGTTACAGCAAGCCGGTGAGATTGACAACCTCACTGTTGAGTTGGAGCAAAGTTTCTTGACTGTGCTGTGCAGATTCCACCTCCACGCGCAAGCACTTTGCTGGCGCCGGGAGACCTTCGTCGTGTTCTTCAGCCTCCTACTGGTTCGATAAACTTGGTTTCATAACTGAGGGAAACTTGCTACTACGCTCATCATACCTTACTCTTGGGGTTGTCGCTAACCATTATGGGTGGGGCATTGCCGCCGGAAATCGATCTCAAGCACACGCCTATGCCCGTGGACTCTGCACCGTCGGCACGCAAACGAAGTCGGGATGGTCCTCCGGCGAGCTCCATGAACGCCCGCGCCCTGTTCGGCGAAAAGGCCGCCCTGACCCCGGACGATCCGGTACGATCCTTCTCGATTTGCCATACGTTCGTTAATTATGCATGTGGTCGGCATAACGCCGAATTGGTCGCAGGCGTTCTTCGCCGAGCATGGCGAGGACATCATGCTCGGCTTCATCAACGGCGGCGGCCATGGAGCCTTTGGGACGGAAGGCACCCAGGCCGAGGCAGTCGACATCGACGAGCACCCCTTTTCGAACAGGGAACGGGCTCGGTCGTCCCCACGGCCATGTTCAACGATGGCCAAGGAGAGGAGGAGGAGAAGGAGGAGGAGGTTGACGATCCGGACGCCGAGATTCCTGCTTCCGGCACAGCCACGGCTAAGAAGATATCGAAGAGGACCGCGGGCTACACGAACGACGCCGAGGACAAGTGCCTTTGCCGGTCTTGGCTCGCATTGAGCGTGAACGCCATTGTCGGCACCGAGCAAAAGGGCAATGCCTATTGGAAGAGAGTTACCGCGGACTTTCATGAACGCCGGCACCTCAAGCCCTTCGTCATCCACAGCGACCGCGGCCAAGTGTCCATCCAAAAACGATGGTCCTACATCCAGCCCGAGACCAACAAGTTTTACGGCGCCCATGAGCACGTCGTGAACCGCCCTATATCAGGCGTCGGCGTCGCCGACACGGTATGTCCTTCATCCTCGTCGTTTTGAGGTGTCCTCCTCCATTGTTTGTTGTCGTGAGTGGCCACGGTTCCATGGCCTATGTAGATTGTGCAGGCCTTGGAGTTCTTCAAGACCGCCCATGAGGGCAAGTCCTACCACTTGATCCATTGTTGGTGGGAGCTTAAGGACCACGAGAAATGGAAGCAAACATATCAAAGCCACAAGAACGGCTTGAAGAATGGCCGAGACCCGGCCACCGTGGGGGCGGAAGATGATGGCGGCGATGAGGCCGCTGTTTCCAAAGGAAGGCCAAGGGGACACAAAGTCTCAGCAATGGACATGAAGAGGGATGCCAATGTGCAATCACTGACCGAGACCTTGAAGGGCTACATGGCCAATAACAAGGAGGAGACCATTGCCGCGAGAGAGGAGAAGAAGCGCCGCGAGAGGGAGGAGGTGGCCGCTCAATTCTATGACCTTACAAAGAAGGCTGTAGAAATTGAAGCGAGCCACGCTAAGGCGAAGATCATGACCGAGGAGAGGGTGATCATGCTCGTGGACACCACCGACATGGCCGAGGACCAAAAGGCTTGGGTGATGAAGCAGCGTGCCATCATTTTAGCTCGCGCCGAGTGATGGATTTGGCGCCAATTTGTTTGTAATGGCCGAGTCATTTTGCTAGTGGAGACAATGCAACCAATTTCATAGAATTCGTAATGAAAAAAAAGGGCGCGTCCAAAATACGTCGGGCCGCTGGGCTGGGACGCGACCCAAACGGACAAGGTGGCCACACATCACCCATTTCCTGTCCGCGGGCCGATGCAAACGGACCAAATCGGAAACGATTTGGTCCAAAAATACGTCGGACCGTTGGAGATGCCCTAACGCTTACATTCGCGAGGAATTTTACGAATGCTTGACGGTTTTAAAAAGAAAAGGCTAAACGGCCGATCACCAGCGCCACGTTGTTCTAGCACCCATGTTATAAACATCGCACTGTTCTCCAAGCCAATCTCATATCTTACTCAATTCGTTTTAAATTAAATGATTTTTTGTTATATAAAAGTAGATGTATGTAAACATGTTATAAGTCTAGATATATTTAATTTTGCATAAATGTAAGTTATCTGATATGGAACAAAGTGAGTATGTACCTATTAGCTACGTCTATTCTATTTTTAACTACCCACGGTGGCTTCATAAATTCAAGATGATGACGCACATATTTGTCAAGAGAGAGTTTATTAAATATGTGTACAAGTTTGGTTAAATTTAGGATTGTACCATGCTCTTGTTTATACTCGATACTTTCCAAATTATCCGCTCAACAACATCACACATGGATAAAAAAGTCACCATATCCAACAACATCGATGTATCAGCGGTCCGATAGCCTTGTATCCTTAAGTGAACAACTAACATATTAGACTTTACACATAAGAGTTACTAAACTTATCATTCTAACTATTGTTGACTACCTGTTTAAAATTTTAAATAAATTTTGTCGTTGTACTTAGTCATCTCAAATTAATATATCGCATTATAATTTTCAGTTGGCTCACCACTTTCATAAATTCTTTATGGTTAACTCTCGTCCATCTCTCGGTCTTGATAGACAAATTACTTACTAGCAAAATACCCGTGCGTTGCTACGGGTTGATTAAAAAAATTAATGATTTATTTCTCATACCAAATAAGACTCTAGGCTCATCAAAATATTGTAAGAATAAGGTCACTATCTATCCAATAGGTTCAAATAACAATCAAGAGTATGAAGTAAATGTACCCGTGTGTTGTAATCTACTTTTAAATGATAATAATAGGTGTCGCCCAAATTTTGTCATGACGTTTTAAATTTATTTTTATATCCAGTTCCATCTGTATACATTGCCCCTAAGATCATTATAAACTATAAATAAGAAAAACTTTTGAAGTCGATATATGAACACTCCAAATACAAACGCTGCCATGTTTTTAGAAGTAATCAGCTAGCCACCTGATCATCCTGCTTATCCATATGTCTAGTCACGGGGTATGTATTGAAAGGAAAAGGAAAGAAAATTACCAATATAAACTAAAATGAAATAATGAATGCAGAAGTGCAATGCTTGGAGAAGGAAAATTTTGATTAAATTCAGTCGTGTTAGCTAGTCATTTAGCACGAATGAAAAGTACATCACTACTGTTTCTTGCAGCTAAACGTGTAAATTTACTATGCATGGAACTTTCATCCTAAAATAATCAAGAAAGTATTGCAATAAACACATACATGCATGCATGAAATGTACAAATTATGTGATCAGAGCACAGTTCAGCAGGTTTTTCTTTGTGTCCCGGATAACTCATTGACCTCACATGCTTAGAATCAGTGATAGCGATTTCCAAAATTCTCACCAGAGACCAGTGTAATCTTCGATTCCAGTTTAATTGTGTCTTTTCTTTACCTGATGAGGCATCATATATCTCATCTAACCGAGAAATTCACAGGCACCAAAATGAAACACCAACTCAGAAAGCACTCAATCCCTCGCTAAATCTCAACGCCGTTCAATTAAAAAAAGGATCCACTCCCCAAATTCACATGGAAACACTGATCAACAGCACAAGAGAAACAAAATGCTACATGATGTGAACATCATAAACGCTTCTCCATCAAATTCCGTCAAAAGTTGAGCAGAAGCGCACTGCCCAAATGAGAACCAAATCTGCACTGAGACAATCGGGATACAGAACGCTAGCAACGTGAATGAACTGAGACACTGAATCATCTGAACCATTCGTAAGTGCCTGCAAAGAAATTTCAAATATGTTCTCTTCAGCTTCAGAGTTTCTAGTTCAGAGTTTAAAACTATACTGGCTTCAGAGTTTCTGATTCAGAAGTTAAAACTGTACCGAAAAACAAATTAAAAGATACACTATACTCTTTGGGATAGGGACAAAGGCACAAACTCTGAAGGACATGAAAAACCGATGAATTGAGAAGCTGACGGACCAGCGGTGCTGCTGCTGTCTGTTTTCTCCTGAAAATTCAGAAGATGTTGCCGTTCATGAGCGTCAGCGTTCTGAACATCTTGACGCGGCCGCCAACACCAGGTAGGACGTCAGATAGCCAATGATCCCAAGTCCCTAGCGAGCTGAGCGAGTACCCCTAGATGTCGTAGGTCTGGACGCCATAGTCATCATCCTTGGCGCCGTTTCAGAAACGTCCCCCAATCCGACGCGGCGGCGCCTCCGATCATAGGGCCGAGCCGTCCATGACACGAAGCGCTCGAAATTGCTGTCCGCTGGCCGCCCTCCCTCCTTCCCTTTCAGATCCCCTCCTTTGTCTCAGCTACTGTGAGTAGGGCGTCCGGCTCCACGGCCACGGCGAGAGATCGACGGTCGTCAGTGCGGCGTCCAGGCGGTCGTGAGGGCCTCCAGTGCGGCATCCAGGGGGCTGTGTGGAAGAGGACTTATCCTTTCTCCCCCTTCCTCCCATCCAAGGACTCCTCGCCCTGGCGCTGCCCCGACCAACTCTTTCCATGTACACATACTTGCCGTTCCTCTCTCAGCCATGGGGATTGGGGGTTGCTGCTACCCTAAGAGAGGAGTTTGTACCTAGCGTTGGGGTAGGGGGACGAGATGTCGCCGTGCTCCCCGGAATCCCGCCGCCGACCTTCCTCTCTAGCTCCGGCCATACCTAGCGTTGGGGTAGGGGGACGAGATGTCGCCGTGCTCCCCGGAATCCCTCCGCCGACCTTCCTCTCTAGCTCCGGCCACCTTAGGGTCCGCCACCTGGTTGCTTCATTTCGGCGGACGGGGAGCTCTGTTCTGTGTTCGACCTAGAAAAGGGTGCGCCCGGGACGAACAGGTCTACGACTTAAAAAGGACGGCGGGTTAATTTTCAGATTTTACAGGGACTAAAGCGTAAAACGACCACGACGTACCCTTACTCACCTCCTGTATCTAAATAGCAGATACCCACCACAACAAATTCTCTCAACATGCAAGGTGCATTTATTTTTGTTAATGGGCGCCTCCTCCCATCCTCATCTACTACTAACCTACAATTAAGAGCTAACCAAAAACCTCCACATGTAAAAGACTACAATGGAATTGAACTACTCATTAATACATGGATTAGAACTCGCTTTCCTGCTCTTCACCCTTCATTATTTTCCACTCATGCTTCTCATGGATTAGTACTCGCTTTCGTACCGGTCGGGTCGTACTATTGGAGCTAAACAGTCCCCTTTTTTTTTATAGATTGGACAATTGATAGCCGCGTCCAATACTCTACCCGGTGTCCCATTCCCTTCTAATCACAGGTCGCCTGCTAATTTCTTGCTCTCTTCGGATTCTTCTAACTCTCGATCATATATATAGCCGATGTGCGCCCATCGTTGCAGCACCAAGCAATACCATGGTGCCTACTGCCTATCGAGCCATGAGCTATCCTCTCCACGCTCTAGATAGTGCTGGCAACAGCGAACATGCAGATCATTTCCATCTATATATCAACACAACTATGACTCGATTCTCCCTTCATGCATGTGTCGTTTGTTATTACCCTTCGGCAAGTTCTGTGGAATTGGTTTTATCCTAGAGGATTATTCAATCAGTTGATAGGATTCGGTACAAACTGCCCAGGTGTGTGACTTCTGTTTTGCAAATGCCTCTCTTTAAATTTTTGTAGAATCAGTAATTGTTCTCACTGTTAAGCATAAGCGTGCAAATCAATCACTTTGTTGTTCATTCGTACTATCTTCTCATTATCGTTTACTGTTTACATGGCTCCATCTTTATCTGTTTTTTCTTTTGTTGGGATCCTTTTTTTCTATTTGATTCAATCGCATGGAAGTGCAAAGTAGATGGAGCCATACTGTGGTTGCTGGGATTTCCAGTTTCTACTTTGCTGGGATTGAATCAAATCAACCACAGTTTCTACTTTGCTGGATCTTGCTGGGATTTTTGTCAAACTGCGACTAGGCATATCTGCGAACTATTTTGAGCCTCACAAGGAACTAACCACTGCAAGGGATAGACCGGTTTCTGGTATATAGTTAGTGTCTTCACTCCTCAGATCTATCTCAGAGTATGAATGCATGGATTTTGCATGCATGAAAGAAGCGTATTGTGTTATCATATTTTTGCAAAGTACATGGTAAAGAAGACGTAAATTCTTGTAGCTGATCTATTTTGGGTCACATTTATAAATGGACTTAGCTTATCTTATATATTTTGCCTGCCTTCTAACATAAGCAAATAATGTTTTGAGCGCAATGAGCATGGTGATTTCCCAGTTACTAATAAAGCATGTTAGAACAGCGCAAACCATTTTATGGTAATTATCATATATTCTTTCACTTTGTCGAGTTTGTTGAGTATTATCAAACAGGGCCAACTGAAGAAAATAATATCACTCTACATATTGATATATCAACATCACAATTTTATGTCGTGTCGTTTTTACCGTCCCCTTTTATCCGACTCACGTTGGCCCATAACACTATACAGTCTACTCGCCTTATGTGTCCAACACACAACCGAATGCATCCATCCGATTGTGCGACCTAGTACATACTCCACAAGTCTTTATACGCACATCACCTCTCGTCGTATGCAGTCCATCGTAATCAACTGGGTGTTTCGATGCCAATTTCCATCAATCTTACGGTGAACGGCTCCGCGTCCTATCTTGACAAGGTTGCTATTCAAATTGCAAGCTTTTGAATCAATCAAACTAAGCCACGCACCGTAGTCATCCTCACATGCGCTCCAAAGGTCTTGGATCATTTTTTCTCTCTCTTTGCTCCCCGTGGAACGTACCTGCACGTACTACAACGTACAGTACTATAAATTCCTTTTTTTCTTCACAAATCCCGTGTACACCCTCAGCGAGTCAGCCCGACCATTTTTTTTTCGCGAAAAAAAAGTTTGACCATTTGTTCCTGGACCAAGCCCCGCACGCCGTCTGGGGCCTCTGGCCTTTGGGCCACGTCCTGGTCGGCCAGCTGCTTGCGGCCTGCATCAGCCCAGCACGGGCTTCCATACCAGCCCGGTTCCAGCTAAGGCCGCCCCCCTCGGCCCTCGCTAACGTGATCAGGATAGCCCAGTCGTGCTCGAAGCAATGGCATGTCGAGACTGAGAGACACTTGCCCTCACGCAAAGATTTCAAGGAAACGACATCCGTCTTCACGACGGTGTCGTTAATAGGCATGAAGGTAGAAACTTGAACGGCGAGGCTCACCGCTTTGAGCTACATGCTTGGAGATTGTCAACAACTTGCAGCTGCAGCAATCGTACATGGGAGTCTACAGTGAGTCTATGCCATGATCACTAGAGCGATCAAGGAAACGACATCCGTCTTCACGACGGTGTCGTTAATAGGCATGAAGGTAGAAACTTGAACGGCGAGGCTCACCGCTTTGCACGTAGCTCTATTAACCAAGTTATCGGGGGCGTCAGGTCTGGTTCCTATAAGCACACGAGGGTTTTATGCATTCTTGTAAACATTCTGAGAAACTAACGCTGCCCCTTTTTCCATGGAAAACACGCCTTCTACGTCTAGGGTGGCGCTGCCTCTCGCTACCTTTTCAAATATGAAGCCAGTTTAGGACACAATCAAAGCTACATAGCTGTCCCAATGCTCCACGTCGGCTCAGGTGGTCTAGCTTGTCAAGAATATGTTTTTTTCGACGATAATCCTCATGTCCGTCGTGTGCCTTCATCTGGGCACAGCTTGTCAAGAATATGTTGCTTGTAGAGGCGAGCGAGATGTTGCAAAGGAGTCTACTTTCTCATTGACAAAAGTGTGGTTGCAGTGTCTCCAATCGCCATCCTTGCACGAGAAAGAAAAGTGGAGGACGTCTATAGACTCCTCTCATCCCGCTACCGCTTGCCTCCATATGGGTAAAAAACCTCAGCTCCATCGTGTTTGTTCTGCTAGGTGGTGACCGCTTTTCGCCTCGTGCACTCTTACAAGGTTGATGGTGGTGGGATCTCTCCCCCCTCCCCATTAACTTTGAACTCCAGTTCATGGAGGAATATGTCTGACTCTTGTGCTGACATGGAATGATATACAGAATAGAAGAAATGGTAGACACACTGGATTAGGGGAGAAGTAATTCATAAATGGATTATTGGGTGAGGAACCGAGGGGAGGGAGTCGGAGATGTTTGGGGGGTGTGATACATCACGAATTGTATATATTTTGATTGATGTATGATTTGTATGTCAATATTATATGTAATATGGTTTTATATCAATTTTATACTTATTAAACTGACCTATTAACGGAATGGCTAGACTATAGTACTCGGAGGCTAAGAAATGTTAAGAGCAAATTTTCGTATTCCAAACCTTTTCTGGTGAAACCCGAAACTTGTTTTCGGTACAACATTATAGCGGATATGTTACAGCTAAATTGCCGCGCCAAGCTCAAGTGAAAAGATGATCTGTCTTACTTCACTTTGGTGGTACATTTGAACGCGTTGAAGGAGGGAGATGGTGTCGGTGTTAGGTGTATATGTGCCTTTTAACTTCATATATATTTTCCTATCTATACCTCTTATAAAGCAAAATCCTACTAAGTCCATTTATGATTTTCTAGCTCAATATGCAAGCTATCCATATCATCCACTACTATAGCCAACCAATTATCTAATTTATCTCACTAGGACAATATTATTTTTTGCATCCAACTACCCACGTCATCTAATTTTCATCCATACAATTTTCCACATCACCCGCTTTTAATCACCAAATAAAAAATTCACATCAATTACATTTAGCCTTTCAACGATTGTGACATGTTCCATATTTTGTATAAACAAATTCACCTTTTTCAAAGAGTATATATTAATGTCGCGGAGGTACCAATTACACCAAGCCTTTATCAGAGCTCAATGTCCTAATGACATTATGAGTGCACACAACCGAAAAAAGAAGAAGAAATAAAACAGTCGCTACACAATTCCAGATCGTACACCAGCAGCGCAACCACCACCAAGACAACACCCGAAGTCCAACTTTTCCAAAAGCAACGAGAAAACAGTGCACAAGCGTCGTCGTCGCCTATTGTAGATCTTGGGTTTTCACCCTGGAGATAGTCCATGCTCTCAAAATAATGCCTTCAACAAGGTCACTGTCAGACACAACCAATGAAGGCCAAACCTTCAATTTTTATCCTAAAAGGTAGTATTTTAAACTTCACATGTGTTGCCGCCCCCGCTTACATACAAGTTCCTAATCACCATAAAGTATTCAATTACCTTTGCTAATCCTCCAATTTTGGCTTCCATGACATTCTCTGTCTTTGACTTCGACATGGATTTGTCCATGATGACAACAGATCACAGCTTCACGTCGCTCCCTCCGTCACGACCGAATCCCACCCGTTCCAGCAGTCTCTAGACATAGGAACCGGACACTCCGACCAAATCAAAGAGAACAAGCGGTATGCATATCTTCTTCCTTTGCGTAAGAGTAACCCTAGGACCTGCACCATTATTGGCCAGATCGGCAGGTCCCCCACGTCGTCGCCCGTTAAGCCCGAGGCCGCCGCCCCAGCCTCCAAGCGATGCAGGTAGATCGTAGACCTTCGTTGGCGCGAAGAAGGACGTAGCCGATCGAATTCTCCAACAGTTCGAGCCCTCCCCGCTAGCGCCGCCACCGCACCTCAGGCCACCGTCGCCCCGCACCACCGCAACCAGAAGCGTGGCCACGGACGCGTCCACCGTCATGCCTGGCCGGGACCAGCAGGCGCCCCGCCGCCGCCCATCGCACGGGCCAAGCCCGATGGCATCTCCGTGCCGGAGGGAACTGAGGGAGTGAGGTCGAAGAGTTCCTAATGCTGGCGGCTGGGTTGCCCCGGTGCAGCGTGGCGCCGCCGCACCGAGATCGTGATAGGGATAGAGTTCTATAGCTCAATAGATGCATAAACAAATTCATATTTCATAGGTTTTATATTACTTTATTTTCATAGCATATGTTTTTAAAAAGATTACCGAGTACGTTTCTATGTAAATAGCTAAATGCCCGTGCGTTGCTACGGGATATGACCATTGAAGGAAATGGTTTTTATATTTCACGGACAAGCACATAAACATAACCTTCATGGAACTTGATTCTGAACCATATCATGTAAATGTGCTTATTACCTGTAATGTTATTATGGTACTCTGTCTCCTCACCAGGTGGATGATCTTAAGTGGTTGCACTCTCACTTTGTATTATGTAGTTATTTTCCATGCGGCTCCTCATTATGTCGAAGATTCAATTATTTAGTTATGCAACTCAATATCCTCCGTCAGTACTGAATATCTTTTAGCTCTATTGGGAAGTACAGTATTCGTTTCAGATCAATGTCGTCCTTGTTGTAGCCCCTAAGTGAAGAGGCAAACGTTCGTAAACAATTTGGTTACTGAGAGTATAGATCAGATTTTCACATCCATACAAGTGATTGGTAGTCTACACAACAAACCTGGGCGAGGAGAAAAAAAGAAAGAGAAACTAAAATATAATCTAAAAACAACCACAAAATTCAGAGAAAATATAAGGTTCAGCAAACAAGATGACAGTTATATATCTTGTAACAACATCTAAGAGAAGCTTTTGCTATTAATTTTTTTTGTTTTCAAGTTTTTACTGAACCCTGACAAGTGTCCATATATGGAGCCAGTAGTTCTGAACCCTTTGGCATGCAGAAAAAATATTTAAATAGCAGATGAAATGAAATAAGAGGCTGAACAACGAAGAAGTGGATAAGTTATGTAACCAGCACCATGATTTGACAACCAGGTGACTTAACTAATTGAGTACCAGACAATGACTGAACCTTAACAAATAAAGAAGATTAGTCCGATGACACGGTAAACTGATATCAAACTAATATAACATGTGACATCGTATGTGCGAGTAATGCCAAATAATATGTTTTTGCTAGCTAATAATCATCCCTAAAAACGTTATCTAAGATGGGATTTTTTTCATCTCGTAAATAGATTTCTGGCCCTTGGTAAATTTATGATTTTTAGTATTTCCATGACTACAAATACCAGTAACAAACCTAGAAACAATTTACTAATTATCAGAACCGTACAAAAGCTTTAGATAAACCAACCAGAAGCATGATCTTCCAATTAACAAACTAAAAGGTGTTACAAAGTATAGTTTTTCCACGATTCTGAACATATTAGACCTGCTTGTCTAATCTAGTACGGTAAAATAACAATATCTCATAAACTCGTGACAAATTATTTCCATCTAGTATGGCAAAACAACAATACCTAATAAACATGAGTGAAACTGATTTACATAGTAGCTTTCTACTGCAAGTAGACAAATCATGTGAATCTCCTTTACTTTCTCTGCATCAAGTGAAAAGGAAGTGTGTCAAGAAACAAACGTTTAGGCAACATTTTTTTATTTTCTACTGCGCACACAAGCAATTTATTTTCAGCTATGATACTCCATGCAAGCAAGCAAAATTTATTTTCAGCAACGATACTCAAAGCAAGCAAGCAAAATATATTTTCAGCAAGCAAGCAAAATTACTCCTACATTGACACAGGCACAAACATGAAATATACTCCTATATTGATAGTCACCAACTAAGTTTTTTTGTACATGCACTCATGCGCCGGGCATTTCATCAGGAAGGCAAGTCTGCATCGTTGGTGCTCCCCCATCGATGTTCCTCCACCAAGAGATGAGCTTCTGCACCAATCTGTGTCCCGCGAAGAAGCTATATGAACCGAGGCGTGCTGGCACATGCCGATGTACTCCTGTTGTAGAACCTCGGCTAAGATGAATGGCTGCACTGAACCCTGGAGAAAAGGTTAGCCCAACCATTGCTGCACTGATACAATGCCAAACGGTGGGAATGAAGCACACCAGCCATATATGGGGTCGTATCTATGGGAAAGCTGGATTTTTCTTCATAGGTAGCAGCTCGGAGTTCACCTAGTGGTCGGGGCTGCCACCATGGCCGTGCATCTTGCTCAGAGCTCGCTCAGTTAGCAGCGGAGGCAGGCGGTGAACAATGGGTCTTCTTCTCCCCGTCAACGATCTGAAACAAGAGGACGGGATCAACGAGCTCCGGCATGCGACCGTCGCGCCGTCATGGTAGTCCCTGTCGCAGATCAAGCACACCGTTACAGATCCGGTGGCTGGAGGGGATTCCATTTTTAACGATGCGGAGGGAGAGGCGAGAGGAGTTGGGGACGTCCTGCAGGCCGCGTGGCCGATGGCAGCGGATGACTCGAGGGCAGAGATCATCAGCTTTCGTGGCGGCGTGGGGGGAGGGGCACGGTCGTCGTGAAGGTGCCCATCTCCCCTCCTCTAGTGACTCATGCGCACCGCCCCTTGCTATGTGGGTGCGGCGAGTTCATGGAAGGAAGGTCCGCACCTAGCGGAAGGTGGAAGAGCGGTTCCTGCGCGATGGAGGCCCCTAGCGGCGCCGAGTCCAGGGAAGGAGGGCAGGCTCCTGGCGCGGGGTACGGTCGCGGTTCCCGCACATGATGTAGGGGCGCCATGGGAGGTACGTTCGGCGAAGGAAGGCACCCGGCCGGCGCGAGGTGAAGGCGTTGTTCCCGCACGTGATGGAGGCGGCGGCGGCAGGGGCTCGCGCATGGGTGGCCGCCAGAGAGAGGGAGTTGAGGAAGGAAAGGATCGAGGAGGCAGAGGAGGCGCCAACAGGTGTTGGGCTTGAGCCCTTGGCCCATTCGGTCGTAGGCGGGGTCGCTGCGCGGAGAGGAGCGCGAGGATGAAGTCGGACGAAAGCATGCGCAGAAAGAGGAACCAAATTTTCTTTTTAGATAGGAAGGAGAGAAAAGAGCTACAAAACAACCAAAGGGATACAAAACAACCAAAAAGGGATATGGCTATCTCTTGGTCTTTCCCGAACTACTGTATTTTGTAGGCAGTTTTTTTTTAGGGAATTGCTATTTCTCAGCTAGCTGAGAAATAAGCTACAGCGCAGCTAGCTCGCCGGCCGTCCGATTTTTCACGCACGCCAAGATCCGTGTGGGGTGCTGGAGGTTCTGATTCGGCCCGTAGTTGCTTTCATAGCAGGTTCTGGGCCGGGTTTGTTTGTTACCGGGCCGTTTTTAGCAGGGGACGTTGGGGTTTTGTCTTTTTTTTTTCTTCTGTGGTGGCTGTTTTAGCTGTTTGTTTGTTTTGGGCCGTTTTTAGCGGGAGTTTCAGCCCCGTCTTTTTTTTTTGGGAGGTCCGGGTGGTGGGTTTGATTTTTTTACATATTTTGCAGTTTCGTTTTTCTTAGGAAAAAATATGTTAGGCAGCTGCCCGTAGGGGATTTTTTGTGTGTGTGTGAGGTGTGTTTTTTTAGCCTTTTTAATCTTTTTTCCTGATTTTTTTTATTTCCTAGATTTTTTCTTATCTTTTTAGAGCATCCACAGTGGTGAACGCTTATGCATACGCTTAAATGAAAAAGAAAATAGAAATTAAATCGAACTATAAGGCTAGCGTCATTGGTCTGCAACGGTGAGTGCTAACCCAGGAGCTAAATTCTCGTTGCATGCAAATCAAACCGCTACATACAGTGGCTTCTAGCGACGCAAATCTATTTTTTAATTTTCACGCGTGCGGAAAAAATAACTAAGCGTCCGGCGAAACTTGATGCGTCCGACGCCCGGATTTGCTAATGCAACGGTCCATCGACTAGGATTTATACCCTGGCGTCAGCGACTTAGCGCTGCATTGTGGATGCTCTTTTAGTCGCAAATCGACAACGCAATTGACTTTTTTTGTAGTCTTTCTTGAAAATAGTTTTTGCAACTCGACACACGCCACTCATACACCCCTCCTCCCATTTTTTGTGGATACAGTTAGTCGCAACTCACATTCTCTCTAGTCCCCATTTTTTGCAACTTGACTTGCAACGAACATCCCCGTTTAGTTTGCAACTTGACTTGCAACTTTCATCATCCCGTTCCCATTTTTTGTATTTTGTAGCTAGTCGCAACTTGACACGTAACTCGCACCCCCTCTATGTAGTCAGTTGCAACTCGAATTGCAACTGACTTCCCCGCTTAGTCAGTTGCACCCTGACTTGCAACTGACGCCCCGCTATAATTGTTGCTGTAGCTAGTCGCAACTAGCTACAACTCACATCCCCCTCTCTGTAGCTAGTCGCAACTTGTCACGCAACTCACATCCCCCTCTATGTAGCTAGTCGCAACTTGTCACGCAACTCACATCCCACTCTATGTAGCTAGTCGCAACTTGTCACGCAACACACATCCCCCTCTATGTAGCTAGTCGCAACTTGTCACGCAACTCACATCCCCCTCTATGTAGTCAGTTGCACCCTGACTTGCAACTGACTCCCTGCTATAATTGTAGTTGTAGTCAGTCGCAACTTGACACGCAACTCACACACCCCTCTCTGTAGCTACTCGCAACTTGACACGCAACTCACACACCCCTCTCTGTAGCTACTCGCAACTTGACACGCAACTCACATCCCCTCTATGTGGCCAGTCGCAACTTGACACGCAACTCACATCCACTTAGTCAGTTCCATCTTGACTTGCAATTGACGCGCCCGCTATAATTTGTAGTTGAAGTCAGTCGCAACTTGACATGCAACTCACATCACCTCTTATTTGGTCAGTCGCAACTTGACACGCAACTCACATCCCCTCTTTGTAGTCAGTTGCAACTCGACTTGCAACTGAAATCCCCCCTTAGTCAGTTGCATCTTGACTTGCAACTGACATCTTTGTCCCCATTTTTTATAGTTTTAGCCAGTCGCAACTTGAGGTTGTCCCGTACCCTTCTCCCCGCCCCCCTCGGAGTTAGTTGCAATGCCACTTGCAACTGTCATCATCCCGTTTTCCCACTATTTGTTTTTGTAGCCAGACGCGACTTGACACGCAACTCACATCCCCTCTTTGTAGTCAGTCACAACTTGATTGAAATGTCAGTTACAACCACTAGCTGAATGTCCGTGCGTTGCATCGGATCGTTAAGCTTCTTTTGCGTAACTGAATCCAACATTTACTATCACATTTTGATGGATGTGCATGTTTGTCCATCAAACTTTCTACCCTGCAGCTATTTCAATGGGTTTCTCCTTTTTGACACACCTCTTCCAAGCGGTCACGAGACAAAACAAAGCATAGTCTTATTCGGCACATCTTGATGGATGTGCATCATCTTTTATTTGTCCCTTCCTCCTCCTCGTCCCTTTGTAAACCCTCCTCTTTGCCCCGCCGCCAACAATCACCTCTCTTTCTGCTCGTACATAAAAATGGAGTTTGGCGTTAGTTCTATCCATCGCTAGTACAGGTGGATGCAACCTAGTGCTGACACTATGCCAGCACTAAATGGTGCAGTCCCGAGAGAAAGGATACATTTGAAGGGGATCGCAGGCAGAAAACAAAAATTTTCCAAACAGCGATAACCTAAAAACAGCCAGAATCTATACTATGCAGATATAGTAATACGCAGGGGTGTCTTCGCACATACCTCTTGAAGACCGAAAAGCGGGGATTACGCTCCCGCACAAGCGTTGACGATGAAGCCGACGAAGACTTCGATGCCGTGTAGAGGAAGCAGACCTCTAGCACCACAAGCGTGATGCCTCGCAGGGAGTCACACACGTACGGTGAAGCCGACGAACTCCGGGCTCCGATCCAGGGGCGAAGCAGCGGAAGACTGGGACCGGGAGACCAGCAGCACGACGGTGTGCGTATGGTGGAGAAACAATTCCGAGGCGCAACTCCAAACTTGGGAATCACGGGATCCTCGGAGAGAGAGAGAGAGAGAGAGAGAAATCTGTGTGTATTCAAAGGCCAGGGGTACCCCTCTATATAAAGGTGTCCAGGGGGCTGCCCACCTTACCAGGCTGGCGGTGTGGGACTAATCCCACACCCCAGCCGGCCAGCTTGGTGCGCCGGCCTAGGTGGGCCCCATGTGGCCCACCTAGGGCCGGCCGAACTGCCCCCTCCCTCATGGGGGGAACTTCCCCCCCTCATGGGCCTCTTTGTCCAAAGAGGCCCATTAAGGGATTTTTGCCTTTAAAAATTCAGAAAAAATTAAAATAAAATATATTTAACTATTAATTACACTAATTAATATTAAATACATATTACTTAATTTATTCTGGCTCCGAAAACTATTTCGTCGCTGCCCGATCTCCATCGGAACTTTCCCGGGACGTTCCCGGTCTCTCTTTTCCTATTTTTTCTCTTCCGGTAAAATGTCGACTCCCCTTAAGCGTGTTACCCTAGCGGTTCGATTACCTCACCAGACATGATCGAGACTCCTCTCCGATCAATGACTAATTCGTGGACCTTGGATACCCAGAATTAATCCCTGCGAGATAACGAATACTTTTCCTTTATCGAACCTGGACGTATGAGTCTTAAACCTTTTGCCATGCGATACTTAGCGTGTCCGAGACTCGTTCATAGATATCTCCATACCTAGCTTGATCTCGTTACCGACACCGCTAACTTCTACTCGTCCATGATCTTATGTCCTGGTGACCTAGTCACACGCTTGCAAGCTCGTTTGACATAATCTCACCGAGTGGGCCCTAGAGTATCTATCCTGCTATGGGACTGGCAAATCCCGCTCTTGACCCCCCGTCTCAACATACTCCTATCCGACACCCGAGAGGGACACCTTTATTGTCACACTATGTAAGATATGACGTTTGATGCAATCAAAGTGTCTTCCAGGAATAGCAATAAGAGTAGGTCTCACGGTCGAAGGCGTAATGACTACGTCCTATAAATATTGGGTATGTCCATCACATCGTTCTACCAACGACATGACTTCATTGTCAAATAGACGCCATGTCACATGATCGGGAAACCTCGATCATCGATTGCACAATGAACCAATCAAACAAAGGTGGTTGGGGACCTAGTTGTTTTAGGTATCACACGTGTATTAATGTTTCCGCTTAATACAGTTATAGCATGACACAAAAACGTATTATGAACAAATGAGATATGATAAATAAAACACTTTATTAATTGCCTCTAGGGCATATCTCCTACAGTCTCCCACTTGCACTAGAGTACAATTTAATCTAGTTACAACTTGGCAAAAGCCGGACACCCATAGCATCTTGGTGTTTCACGTGCTTGTCTAGCAGGAGAGGCTTCGTCAACGGGTCTGCCACATTCAGATCCGTATGTATTTTGCAAATCTTCACTTCACCTCCTTGTACGTACTGTCGTATCACATGGAAGCGTCGGAGTATGTGTTTGGCAGTCGAGTGAGACCTTGGTTCCTTCGCGTTCGCAAT
This sequence comes from Poa annua, assembly GCA_026929855.1. Classification (NCBI taxonomy): domain Eukaryota; kingdom Viridiplantae; phylum Streptophyta; class Magnoliopsida; order Poales; family Poaceae; genus Poa; species Poa annua. The sequence continues at coordinate 47,555,094 of CM049434.1, forward strand.
AGCACCCGTATTGTCGCAGAAGAGGGTCACGGGGTCTTGCGCGCTAGGGAACACTCCAAGCTCGATGATGAACTTTCTTAGCCACACAGCTTCATTCGCAGCTTCAGAAGCAGCAATGTACCCCGATTCCATTGTAGATTGGGCCACGATGGGTTGCTTCCCACTCCTCCAGCACACAGCGCCTCCGTTCACCTTGAACACATATCCTGTCTGTGACTTAGAGTCATCTGGGTCTGAGCAGAAACTTGCATCAACGTAACCTGTTACGCCAAGTTCTTCCTCACAGTCCCCATACACAAGAAACATTTCCTTTGTATGCTTGAGATTCTTAAGAATGCTTTTAACAGCTACCCAATGTTCCTTTCCAGGATTACTTTGGAATCGGCTCATCAAACTAAGAGCCAATGCTACATCAGGTCGAGTACTTAGCATGGCATACATGATCGATCCTATGGCTGAAGCATAAGGATGTTTAGTCATCGCGACTCTATCATGTTCCGTTACCGGACACTGTGCCTTGCTCAACACCTTATTCTTGACAATAGGCAGAGAACCCTTCTTTGCCGCATCCATATTGAACCGTTTCAGTATCTTGTCAATATAAGTACTCTGACTTAACGCTAATAGGTGTCTTGATCTATCACGATAGATTTTAATGCCTAAAACGTATGCAGCTTCTCCTAAGTCCTTCATTGAAAATTTACTGTTTAAATATTCCTTAACGCTATTCAGTAGTTCCACATTATCTCCTATTAGCAGTATATCATCGACATATAGTGCCAGGAACACAACTGAGCTCCCACTCATTTTCTTGTAAATGCAGGTCTCTTCTCTGTTCCGGACAAATCCAAAACCTTTGATCACCTCATCAAAGCGAAGATTCCAGCTCCGAGATGCTTGCTTCAGTCCATAAATGGAAGGCTGAAGCTTGCATACCTTGCCAGCATTTCCTGGATCGACAAAACCTTCAGGTTGTACCATGTACAACTCTTCCTCAATGTTACCATTTAGGAACGCTGTTTTGACATCCATTTGCCATATCTCATAGTCATAATATGCGGCAACTGCTAGCAAAATCCGAATAGACTTTAGCATCGCTACCGGTGAAAAAGTTTCATCGTAGTCAATTCCATGAACTTGTCGGAAACCCTTTGCGACAAGCCGAGCTTTATAGACGGTCACATTACCATCAGCATCAGTCTTCTTCTTAAAGATCCATTTATTCTCGACGGCCTTGCGCCCTTCGGGAATCTCCACCAAAGTCCATACTTTGTTATCGTACATGGATCCTATTTCGGATTTCATGGCTTCAAGCCATTTCTCGGACTCAGGACTAGCCATAGCCTCTTTGTAGTTCGTAGGTTCGTCTTGTTCAATTAACATGACGGTGCAAACCATGTTGCCATACCATTCAGGGGCGATCCGTGATCTCCCTGACCTACGAGGTAGAATAGCACCCTCGACATCTTCTCCCACTCCATCTGTGGAGGACGGTTCCGGAACAGCTTCCGTTGCGCCACTCTGTATTTCGAGTTCAGGATCAACGATCTCGTCGAGGTCTATTTTCCTCCCACTTACTCCTTTGGCGAGAAACTCTTTCTCCAGAAAGGTACCGTTCTTTGCGACAAACGTTTTGCCCTCAGCTTGGTTGTAGAAGGTGTATCCTATGGTTTCCCGTGGATACCCTACAAAGACGACTTTCTCCGATTTCGGTTCGAGTTTGTCGGGCTGTAGTTTCTTAACGTACGCCTCACAACCCCAGACCTTCAGGAACGACAACTTAGGCTTCTGGCCATGCCAGACCTCATACGGTGTCGTTGCTACGGATTTGGACGGAGCCCTATTTAAAATGAATGCGGCTGTTTCTAACGCGTACCCCCAAAAAGACACGGGCAAGTCGGTAAGAGACATCATAGATCGGACGCTATCCAGTAGAGTGCGATTACGCCGCTCAGACACACCGTTGCGTTGCGGCGTTCCAGCTGGCGTAAGCTGCGGCACGATGCCATAGGCCTTCAGATGTGTGCCAAACTCAAAACTCAAATATTCGCCACCACGATCGGATCGAAGGTGCTTGATTTTCTTGTTGAGTTGATTTTCGACTTCACTTTAAAATTCTTTGAACTTTTCAAATGTTTCAGACTTGTGTTTCATCAAATAGATATACCCGTATCTACTCAGGTCATCGGTGAAGGTGACAAAATAACGATAACCATTGCGTGTCGACACGCTCATTGGTCCACACACATCTGTATGTATGACTCCCAATAAGTCCGACGCCCGTTCCATGAAACCATTGAACGGTGTCTTGGTCATTTTGCCCATGAGGCATGGTTCGCATGTGTCGAGGGATCCAAAATCCAACGAGTCCAGAAGTCCATCGGCATGGAGTTTCTTCATGCGCTTTATACCAATATGACCAAGACGGCAATGCCATATATACATGGCGGTATCGCTACTAAGTTTAATCCTCTTGGCATTTATGCTATGAATGTGAGTACTACGATCGAGATTCAACAAGAATAAACCATTACTCTCGGGAGCGTTAACATAAAAGATATCATTCATAGAAATAGCACAACCACTTGATACTGATTTGAACGAATATCCGTCTTGCAACAAGCAAGACCCACTGATAATGTTTACACTCAAGGACGGTACAAAATAACATTTATTGAGGACCAAAACTAATCCCGATGGTAGATGTAGAGGGAGTGTGCCGACAGCCACTACGTCAACTCTTGATCCGTTGCCGACGCGCATCGTCACCTCGTCCTTTCCCAGGCGCCTCTTATTCCGCAACTCCTCCCGGGAGTTACATATATGAGCAACAGAACCAGTATCAAATACCCAGGTATTGCTACGGGCGCAGGTTAAGTACACATCAATAACATGTATATCAAATATACCTTTCTCTTTTCCGACAATCTTGCCGGCCTTCTTATCCTCCAGATACTTGGGGCAGTTGCGCTTCCAGTGACCATCCCCCTTGCAGTAGAAGCATTCCACGCCAGGTTTGGGGCCAGGTTTGTTAGTCTTAGGCTTGGCAACATGCTTGCCATCCTTCTTGGACTTCCAGTTCTTCCTGCCCCTGCCGCCAGATTTCTTAAAATCGACGGTCTTGTTGACCATCAACAGCGTGTGCTCCTTCTTGATTTCCACCTCAGCAGTCTTGAGCATCACGAACACCTCACCCAGGGACTTAGCCATGCCCTGCATGTTATAGTTCATGACGAAGCCTTTGTAGCTAGGGGGCAACGATTGCAGCACCCTATCAATCGCCAGCTCATCAGGAATCTTGCATTCCAGAGCGTTCAGGCGTTGAACGTAGCCAGACATTTTGACCACGTGCTCGCTCACACTGCTGTGCTCTTCCATCTTGGCTGAGAAAAAGAGCTCAGAAGCTTCATATCTCTCAGCCTTAGCCTGCGGCGCAAAGACAGCCTTGAGATCAGAAATTATCTCGAAGGCACTCATCCTCTCAAAGCGCTTTTGCAGGTCGGCTTCCATGGCATAGAGCATGCCACTCTGGACAAAAGAGGAATCATCCGATTTAGTCTGGAAGACCTTCTTCTCATCATCGGAGGCATTATCTGCCGGGGGGGTCACCCAGGGGGCCTTCAAGGACATAGGCCACCCTGTGGGGAGAGAGGAGGATCCTCAGGTTGCGGAACCAGGCCATGAAGTTTGACCCATTGGTTTTAAGCTTCTCTTTCTCAAGGAACAGGCCTAGGTTAAAGGTGGGGCGAGACATCTACAATGGAATTTGCAAAACATAAGACTTTGTTCATAATAGTTGAGTTCAAGTATTTTCGAAAATAACTATAAGAACTCCCACTCAAACGGATATCCCTTTCATCGCTTGAGTGATTACACGACCCCAATCCGTTATGCCACCCCTCATCATCAGAGCCGGCAACACAACTTCAAAGGTAGACATCGGAATGTCAATCACAACAACTTTGTGACTCATGCTCGACCTTTCGGTCACCTTGTTCCGAGGCCATGTCTGTACATGCTAGGCTCGCCATAATAACCTTCAACGTAAATGCTTGTGCAACATGGCTTACACCCACTGTATGCGAACGACGATATGTCTGACACCCGATCGTCACGGCCTGCCTCATAACGTAGAACTTTCTTGGTGGTGCACGTCGAAGGGAGAACACAATTGGTATTTTGGAGGGATCATCTTATATAACTACCGCCGTGTAACTAATATATACTATATATATATATACACAATATAAGATGCACTCAAAACATCAAATGTAATGCGACGTGATATGGCCCCTTGCGCCGATGGCCTCCTTCGCGCCAGCAGTTCATAAACAATTTAATAAACCTACCTTGACCATATCACATAGCCCCTGCAAAATAAAGTTAGACGCTTCTACTTTATCTTTTGCATATTTTACGTGGCTTGGGGCTTGTCGTAAATAGAACCGCTTCATACCTACGAACCTATGACCACAACAACGATCAAATAATTGCATATTTATGTATCCCTTTCGGGCCCTCCATTGAAAATGCAAAGCCAACTAAAGAGAGAGAGACAGACACCCGCCAGCCACAGATACGGAACCAGTCGTATGTCAGTTGTGGAACCAGTCTCGCGTAAGCGTACGCGTAAGGTCGGTCCGGGCCGCTTCATCAACTCAATGCTGCCGGCAGTGCAAGTGCACGCGAGAGGGTAGCAAATAATAAGAACGATGCCCCCGTGCAGAACACGGGTTCAACTAGCGCACAGCTATATCTACGCATAGATCGGCTCTGATACCACTGAAGGGGATCGCAGGCAGAAAACAAAAAATTTCCTAACAGCGATAACCTAAAAACAGCCAGAATCTATACTATGCAGATATAGTAATACGCAGGGGTGTCTTCGCACATACCTCTTGAAGACCAAAAAGCGGGGATTACGCTCCCGCACAAGCGTTGACGATGAAGCCGACGAAGACTTCGATGCCGTGTAGAGGAAGCAGACCTCTAGCACCACAAGCGTGATGCCTCGCAGGGAGTCACACACGTACGGTGAAGCCGACGAACTCCGGGCTCCGATCCAGGGACGAAGCAGCGGAAGACTGGGACCGGGAGACCAGCAGCACGACGGTGTGCGTATGGTGGAGAAACAATTCCGAGGCGCAACTCCAAACTTGGGAATCACGGGATCCTCGGAGAGAGAGAGAGAGAGAAATCTGTGTGTATTCAAAGGCCAGGGGTACCCCTCTATATAAAGGGGTCCAGGGGGCTGCCCACCTTACCAGGCTGGCGGTGTGGGACTAATCCCACACCCCAGCCGGCCAGCTTGGTGCGCCGGCCTAGGTGGGCCCCATGTGGCCCACCTAGGGCCGGCCGAACTGCCCCCTCCCTCATGGGGGGAACTTCCCCCCCCCCCCTCATGGGCCTCTTTATCCAAAGAGGCCCATTAAGGGATTTTTGCCTTTAAAAATTCAGAAAAAATTAAAATAAAATATATTTAACTATTAATTATACTAATTAATATTAAATACATATTACTAAATTTATTCTGGCTCCGAAAACTATTTCGTCGCTGCCCGATCTCCATCGGAACTTTCCCGGGACGTTCCCGGTCTCTCTTTTCCTATTTTTTCTCTTCCGGTAAAATGTCGACTCCCCTTAAGCGTGTTACCCTAGCGGTTCGATTACCTCACCAGACATGATCGAGACTCCTCTCCGATCAATGACTAATTCGTGGACCTTGGATACCCAGAATTAATCCCTGCGAGATAACGAATACTTTTCCTTTATCGAACCTGGACGTATGAGTCTTAAACCTTTTGCCATGCGATACTTAGCGTGTCCGAGACTCGTTCATAGATATCTCCATACCTAGCTTGATCTCGTTACCGACACCGCTAACTTCTACTCGTCCATGATCTTATGTCCTGGTGACCTAGTCACACGCTTGCAAGCTCGTTTGACATAATCTCACCGAGTGGGCCCTAGAGTATCTATCCTGCTATGGGACTGGCAAATCCCTCTCTTGACCCCCCGTCTCAACATACTCCTATCCGACACCCGAGAGGGACACCTTTATTGTCACACTATGTAAGATATGACATTTGATGCAATCAAAGTGTCTTCCAGGAATAGCAATAAGAGTAGGTCTCACGGTCGAAGGCGTAATGACTACGTCCTATAAATATTGGGTATGTCCATCACATCGTTCTACCAACGACATGACTTCATTGTCAAATAGACGCCATGTCACATGATCGGGAAACCTCGATCATCGATTGCACAATGAACCAATCAAACAAAGGTGGTTGGGGACCTAGTTGTTTTAGGTATCACACGTGTATTAATGTTTCCGCTTAATACAGTTATAGCATGACACAAAAACGTATTATGAACAAATGAGATATGATAAATAAAACACTTTATTAATTGCCTCTAGGGCATATCTCCTACAACATTATGCCTTGGTGAGTGGTCTATAATAAGTGTGGTATTAATAAGATTATGAATTTCAAGGGTTAGGAAAAATGCACGACATATATTCTCATCCTCATAACTTACGTACCGACCGTAGTTGTCTATTTTTCTCTTAGTGTTGCCAATTCTAACAATAAAACTCAAGAGAAACAAATACACAAGAGTAAGCATTCGTCCAACACTCATCCTTAGAACGATCAAGATAATCTACTAACAGAAAGTCTGAGAGATGAATATCACGTGAACATCTTAGTTAACTCTCTTCCAATGGGGATGGCAAAAATAATGTACCTATGTCTTCATACTGAAAGCAATTTATCTTATAACGAGAATATCAACAGAGTTTTTAAGCATGGATTGCAGAGTGCTAGCGACAATATTTTGTACTGGCATGAATAGATAAAATTTCTAGGAAATATGTATGATAGATACTGACATTTATCATGTCATGGGCTTACATACTTCTCCCTTTGCATTTTTTTCCTTCAGTACTGGTACCAGCAACCGTTGGATCATCCATTCATCATACTATTAGTATGTGGTAAGCCTAGTTTGGAGACAAGAGATCAAAATAAGTAATTAAGTGGCATGAAACAAGAGATCAATGAGATAGTAGGAGACTTCGCACCAGAAGCAAAATAAAATGGGTGATAGCGATGAGTGAACTTGTTACCACTATCTAATCATCCAAACAATTAGAAAATCCCAATTTGGTGCAGTCAACCATACTTCATGATGAACTGGCGTATCCTATGCCATGAATTGGTCCCAAAGAATATTACTGCAGGCCAAGTTCTTGCGGAGGCAAACACAAGCCTTAGCTTACTTTTTATTCAGAAATTCAGACCTCTCTTGAAATTCTCCATCTTGCAATTTTTTTTCAAAGCATGCATGAGCATTGCATGTACTAACATAGGAGAAGAAGATAGGCCTGCATGTCGAAGTTTACAGAAAGGCTGTCACTCAGCAAGAGAGAAAATAGAGGTCGACCCTAGGAATTACCATTTTATCGAGACTCCAATTCTGATTCAGAACAACGAGTCCTATGTACAATTTTCAAACTCCAAACTGGAGGATTCAACACCCACAGTCGATGAATAATAATTTTGCAGAGGCATGCCACGACATCCTTAAATCACCAAGACACTCATCCACTTGCAATTCTGATACAGAATCAGAAATTCAGTAAACCTTCTAAGAATAGTTGACAGAAATATATTAAAAAAAACGGCTATACATATAAGTAAGACAAATGGTGTCTGTGTTTGTTTCCGGTAGTTAAAAAAGAATAGAAAAGACATATGTACAGTGTGGGAGATACTGTAGTGTACTAACTCCGTTTCAAATAAGTTGACTTCATCTAATTTGGAACGGAGGGAGTAGTACGTAAATTGCAACCAAACGGTTAGACATTAATGCCTCACATAGTCCTCGGCAACGCTGTAGGTGAACGAGAATAAAACTCCAGCACCATGAACGCGAATACAAGTATTCATTTAAATCATCTGTTCATCAAACCAAACCAGGTTTTTGTGTGATATATATTGACAACGACAAAAATCAATTACCTCCAAAGTTAGCGAGGTCTTCAAGCTTGATACCACTAAGATCCGCAGCCTATAAAGTGATAGTGAAAATCTCGATAACAAAGCCATTTATCAGATTTTAGTGTCTATTGAGTTGTGCAAAATTCTGGACAACGAAATTCACAAATTACAGTCCTACAAGAAAATAATAGTAACATACTGCTTTGAAATAATTCCAATCATCAGTGTCATGGATGACAATCTGAAAACAATCTTTCAATATTCTGCACTGTCTTACCTGCGTTTTGACGTCCCAAATTTTCGAACAGCTTCAGATGTGCTTGTTGGCTTAACCTGGTCAAACACAAACCAGATTGGAATAAATCTCTACATAATTTCATAGAGTAATTTTTTGTCAAACATCGTCATCGAGCACACCCCCCCCCCCCCCCCCCCCCCGCCCCCTATCGTTGTGCTGCGGTCTGCCATCCTCCCTCCAGCCTATTGAGCATCTCTCATCGCGTCGGTGGCGACATTTGACCTTATGATAATTTAGGAGTGTTTACTGCAAACCGTAAGAGATAAATTATCAACCGAACAAATATGAACCATCTGATCTCAGAGGAGATGACACACATGTGAAGAGCTGGTGGGAGCAGTGTAAGGACAATAAGGGGCAAGGACTGGAGGAGGCCGGATGCGTCATGAGTCAATCCCACTAGCAACATAAATCATTCCTATGTAGATTTGGACCATACGAATGCAGCAATAGTTTAGTACTGCATGACAACGGAGATGCATGAGTTCATGTACCACGCCGCATCTGGGGACGAGGACGGTGGTAGGGTCGCCGCTCCTGCCAAGGAGGGTGCCGAACTGCACCAGCTTGACGACGACCGCCGTGAGATCGCCGAGGTTTTACGACGCCACACCTTGCTCCCAGCACTGGCTCCATCCTATTTGTAATACTTGTGATGTTGCAGACGTACCTAAGCGAGGAGGGGAATCGGGGAGAGATCGGCAGACCGGTGGAACGTGAGATGTATATTCCACTCCCTCGATCAAGTTTGTTATACATCCCTTCCTTTGAGAGGATAGAGTTTGTTAGTCTGTTGTTTTTTCCTTCCAAAGATATCCATGCCTTTATTTCAGCGGTAGTTACATGCACATGCGAGAAGAAAAGGAGAGATGGTACGGGGTGGCATGGTTAGTGTAAATAAGAAGACCTATTTCACTTATAGGTGGCATGGCATGTAATTAATTTGAAGTATGAGGGCATTTGGATTGTGACACCATTTGGATTGTGACACCATACCACGCATTTTGATTTAATAGTAAATAATACTTGTGATGTTGCAGACGTACCTAAGCGAGGAGGGGAATCGGGGAGAGATCGGCAGACCGGTGGAACGTGAGATGTATATTCCACTCCCTCGATCAAGTTTGTTATACATCCCTTCCTTTGAGAGGATAGAGTTTGTTAGTCTGTTGTTTTTTCCTTCCAAAGATATCCATGCCTTTATTTCAGCGGTAGTTACATGCACATGCGAGAAGAAAAGGAGAGATGGTACGGGGTGGCATGGTTAGTGTAAATAAGAAGACCTATTTTACTTATAGGTGGCATGGCATGTAATTAATTTGAAGTATGAGGGCATTTGGATTGTGACACCATACCACGCATTCTGATTTAATAGTAAAGATGATTGAAACAAAAAAACATTCAAGTTGCAACTCGCTACAAAAAAGGAGGTGTGGCATGTCAAGTAGCGACCGAATACCACTACAAAAAAAGAAAAAACGGGACGTCAGTTGCAGTCGAGTTGCAACTGACTACAGAGAGGAGATGTGAATTGCGCGTCAAGTTGTGACTGACTACAAAGAGGGGATTTGAGTTAGTTACATTTGGCCGTAGATGGAGTTAGTTACATTTTTTGATCGGTGTATTCAGTTGCAACCTGACACGAAAGCCGACATTTTTTTAAATGAACCCCCGAGTCAGTTGCAATTAGGTTTGTTGGCCTCTACTATTCCTCTGATTTATCTGAGAATTCAAAATGTTGTTTGCAAGTTAATTAGACCCATTGCAATATTTTTCGCCCATAATCTCACGTGTTAGAAATTGGCACGAAACAAACAAAAAATCGCAGTGCTTTCACCGCTCGACAGACAGCTAGCCACGTATAGTACAGTGGTCTTTTTCAGAACACAAAGGCTGAAGCCTCAAAGCTTCTTTTTTTTTACGTTACCTCAAAACATTTTCGAACGAAAAGCTAGTACAGCAGAACCAAAAAACCTCAAAGCATTTTTGAACGGGTGGGGCTTTTTGTCATTTTGTCTTCTCGGCCCAACAAGACAAAACAAATACTAGACAAGAAAATCGGCCCATTAAAAATACAAGAAAACGAAAACGAAAACAGCCCACAACAGGCGACGGGAAGGAGCGATCATTAAGTCTACGGCGCTGACGTCAGCTGACTGGGAAAAATCTTATTTCCCAGTCGACTGATCGTTACAGATCCCTTTTTTTTACCAAATCGTCGCCGTCGGGAGGATTGAGGCCGCTCGCGGCCGGCGTTGGCTCGCCGCCGCCACTGGTTGAGCCGCTCATGACGAGGTGGCGTGGGGAGGGCCGACGCGCTGGAGGCCGGCTCCGTTCCAGGGCTGACGGCCGGGAGTCGAGGGTCGCCGGAGCTCCACGTCGTCTGCCTGGAGCCGTAGACGCAGCCTCGAGGAGGCGCGCATCCCCGCGTCGATCTCCCGCTGCCGTCGTCACCGCGGTGGTCCTCCGGCCTCCCTGGCCTGGGCGCCGCCACCACTCTCAAGCGTTCCCTCTGCCGCGCGCAGGAGGAGCAGCACCGCGGAGCGCGAGTTGGTTTCCTCATTGATGCTGAAATAGTCGTGCTTCAGGTTGAGAGGGATTGACTGAATACGATCCAGCCTCTTCGGGAGGACAGTACATTCTCCTTGGTCGGAGGTATTTTTTCTTGGCACAGCTGCACGATCCAAACACTTTTCTGGTAATAGTCTATCCAATCCAAACACTTTTTACATTGTTGCGGAAGGTGGCAGGCAAATCATCGTCAGCTTCCACCTTAGCCGGCAGGGCTAATCTCGTAACAAATCCATCCACCATAAGATTCTACTATACGGAATAAGTACTAACTTTATTTTTATTTTTTAATTCGCTCTCGGTGGCTCGGTGCAACAACGGCAAATCGATCGCAATGCCTTGCGTGCTAGCTCCAATCTCCTAGCCGCCCTTCCCTCCTCTCCAATCCGGCTCAATCTCCAACAGCAATCCCACCCCGCGATAATAATCTACTCCGATTCTTCCGAGTTCAGTTACCACCTCCGCTACTTGTACCCACCATCGTCAATCTGCGAGCGGTGTAACAGCTCCGCTTCCTTCCCAAGGTCCGTCTTTTTTCCTAACCAAGAACCTCGCAGTAGCAGTGTTCCACTGGCGCCGCACGCTGGCCGCCGCCGAAGTTTCCTACATCTTTCTTCGCGGAGAGCCTAATTTTGTGGCGTAACTCGGGTTGTTTCGCAGATACGACGGCGGAGAGGAAGGAAGGAAGGAAGGAAAGAAACCTGCACGGATGCAAAGCGGCCGAATCGAATTCCACCCTTATTGGATAATAAATTACCACCGATCGATCGGCTTCTTTCTTTCTTGCAAGCGCGGGTGCGGCGGCCGAGCATAGGAGGAACTAGAAGGCTGGCATCCTCCATTTGGTTTGCAGGGGAGAAGACGGGTTTAGATGGGGGCCATCCTGTGCTGCTTGCGCGGCCCTGACGAAGAGGCGCCCCGCTGTTGCTCGTGTCTCCCATGGCCTTTCTTGAACAACAATCAAGACTCGGTATGTATGATATTCTTCCCATCTGTTTGTTTTACCCGCCCCGTTTGGGTTTGGCGATATTACAGTGCCATTAGTGCAGTTGGGGGGAGGAGATGTAGATATGTGATCAATTCAGTCATGGCTGCTGGTGCCTGGTGGTTTAATTTTCTGTATTTCTGATCTACACATGCGTGAGTCATGCGCAGAGGGTGACCAAACAACTAGTACTTCTGTCCAATGTGTATGGGAGAGCTGAAATCGTCAATTCACCTATTCAGCAGTTGCCTTGTCTCCTGATAGGTTTGCCTCAGGGTTTCTTACTGGGAAGGTTGCGCGGCCCTAAACCCTGCCTCCTGTGAACCACATCAAAGCATCTCTGATCTCTGGGTGGCGCTCTCCTGGAGGCAGGATGATCAATACCGCAGGGGCATTGCCTGCATCGTCATCCTCATCTCATGGGAGATATGGTTGAACGAAACAGACGAACCTTTCCGCAAAAGATCGTGGCGGTAAAAGATACCGTGTCAGCCATTCGTCGATCATTAGAGTTATGGTGCCTTGCAGGCACAAAAAGGGTTAGCTGCTCCAGCCGGGACCCTTTGTGAGGAGTCGGTTAACTGGTCAACTGTTTAATACGGTATTTTGTATCAATCACCTAACGGTGATTTGTAAACTCCTTCTATCTGCTTAATAATGCATAAGGCACCTTCGTGCTGGATCTTAGAAAAGAAAATCAGTTCAGAACTGCTATTTTTAGAAGCTGGAACTGGACAACTTGGTACTGAAAAAGCAAGATGTTCATGTTTTAAGATGAATATTATAACAACTGTTCTTCAGATATATACTTCATCTTGTCACGTATGTTCATGTTTTCTCTCGGTATTATGTTTTGATCAGCTGCCACTCAATTTCATCACTGCTTTCTCCACAGGGCGCCGCTGCTCGTCAAAGAGCAGAAACACGGGTTGCACCTGTTCAGGGAAGGGTTACTCTTGCTGGTTCCACTGGTCCAGGGCAGGAGGATTCAATGAGTACTTTCCGCTTCCCTCCAAGGCCTTTACCTTATGATGATCCTCAATTCATCCATCAGACAGAGCAGCACCCGCTAGTGGCAGGACATGGCAAAGCTTCAAAGCAGTTCCAGAAATCTAATCACCTTGAACAAAGCAACAATGCTAATATCAGCTCAGCTCGCACCGCTGATAAGGGTGACGGGTCGTCCCTTAAAGCTCAATCAGAAGGTCAAAAGATTGGGGGAACACAAGTCGATGTTCCTTCTGATTGTCAGGATGACTGTCCAATTTGCCTAGAAGGTCAGTTAACACAAGTATCACTACAGTCCTATTCGCAAATCTGACATCTTGTCTTTCCGTTGGAATGAGCTATATAATCTGACATCCTATTCATTCTAACCATTATCGATAATGAACATTTCCTAAGTTATCAGGACTGATGGATAGCCGCTTTGCTACATTTCTACAGAATTTGCTGCCATATATCTATTTTCAGGCGTGCGAAAGAAAAACATATGTAGCAGTCCATCAGTCTGAATTTACTTCCATAATGTGTTGGTGCTTCTCATCTTCTGACTGTTTCTTACTTACAGAGTATGATTACGAGAATCCGAAGATAGAGTTGCAGTGCAACCACCATTTCCATCTTGGTTGCATTTACGAATGGATGGAAAGAAGTCAATCTTGCCCTCTATGCGCCAAGGTATTTAGCTTTCTGACCAGAACTCTTTCACCTTAGACAGGGAGGCATCAGTATCTGGTATTAGATTTTTCACAAAAAGAAGTATCTGGTATTTGCTTGATGATTCTGGCAAAACCCATGTCTAACATTTTGACCAACTGCCCCGTTGCAGGTAATGCTGTTCAACGAGGACCAATAACCAGGCCGCCGCAAGTCTTTTGCGCATGCTGAAGACCTGAATCGTGTAGGTTGTGTACATAGCGATGATGAAATCAAGTCGCTAGATTGTTTGCTGGAACTAACAGAGGCACAGAGATTCGGCATTTCTTTGTAGAGCAGTTAACTTTGTTTTCTATTTCCTCCACAAAGTTAATCGATTTGTGCCAATGCACACCTGACGTTTCAAACTGATGTTGGTCTGATGGATGGTGGGTGATTGCATTCGCTTGGCATACTGAAGTAGCTTACTCTGGGAACTTCACCAGTTACTGCTATTGCCAATGGTTTGCAGCATGAACTGTGCTGTTATTTTGAATAGCTACTGCATGATTTATCACAAGAGTTTCAGAAAGATAAGAAAATCCATGTTCCAGAAGTGGCTAGCAACTACAACACGAACTTTGCTAGGATTAGTTAACAGGTAGACACAGATGTCACGGTTTCTGAGACTTGCATTTGCAATCGTATTGAGAATTCTGTAGTTCCCCACTCATTTTGCGCTTCCTGTGTCCTTTTGGTAGATCAGATAGGTACAACTTTCCATGGTTTATTAAAACTGATTTTTTTTTCGAGAATAACGGGGGGAATAAATCCCCACCACTTGTTTCATTCATCGAAAGTAGCCTGGCGGGACATGTTCTTACAACAGAATAGCACTTGTACAGGGGATACAGAGGAAGAGAAACAACGAAATACAGGAAAAAAATACAACAAGAAGGGGGACAGCAAGAGCCACCAAAAGACACAAGATGTGGGTAGTGTTGTCGAGGGATCACAATGCCAAGACTCGACAATCAGCCTCACGCATCGCACCGGCATGCGGCTCGAACCCCGCGGCACAACTCAGGAGCACCACCATCATCATCGGATCGGAGTGTAAGCCTAGCACCTAGCACTATCCTAGATAGGGAGGTCCGCCATAGATATCGAGACAAAAGCAGGTGGGTGAGACATACATTGTGTCGTCAAGGAGCAAAGGTGAGCCGAAACGCCACCACGAGCACGAAGCTTCCACACCGCAACAGCAACCAAGGAAGGGTCTTGGGTAAGCACATCCATGTGGTCGAGACCATGTGAAGGCTGGCCGAGGAGAGAAACACTGCCGTCGGCCCCAAGCCGGCCACACCAACACCACCAGAACACAGCACCACCAGCACACGCATCAACCAAAGCCATACTTTAGCGTCTCCAAGATGACGCCTCCAAGGAGGTTGTGTTGACGAGCAACACCGTCATCCGGTCCGGCAAGGGACCAAGATTTTCACCCGGAGACCAAAGTAATGTAGGCGCTGGAGCTCCACAGCGACACCTCCTGCAAGGGAACAGTGTCGAAGGCACCGCTGCCGCCGGCATCGACAAGGTAGATGCAGGGTTCTCACCCCGAAGTTTAAGCAATCCCTACAAAAGAGGCAGATAATCACCACCGGCCGCCGCAGCAGTCAACCGCACCTCACGGAGACCACCAGCGGCCAGAACAACATCGCAGCATATCCAAATCCTCCCGGACCGCCGGTCGCAGCGCCAACGACCGCACCCCGCCGAGCACCATGCCGACGGAGGCGGAGAAGCGTTGCCCGAAGCCCAGAACCACCATGGTTCCAGGCAGCGGACCAGCAGCACACGCCGGCGTGCTCCACGCACACCACCGCGCGGCTGCCTTGGGGGCGGTGTCTGGCGCCACGCTTTGACGAGGATGGGGTGCCCCGGCCCTTCGGGGGCCCAGATCGGGCCCGGGACGGGCCGCAGCCTGCGGCGCACCTCCGGCCATCCCGCCGCCACTCGCACGGCCCCGCCGCCACACAACGCGTCGTCGCCACCAGGACCAGCCGGAGCTCGCCAGGACGAGGACGCGCGCGCGCCGACGACCGCCGGTCCCGCTGAGCCCCGTCGCCCAGGGACCCAGGGGCCACGAGGAGACGCCCCCGCCGCCGCCGTCGGCCGCGCGAGCTTCGCCCGACGGCTTCCTCCGGCGGCGGCGCGGGCAGGAAGGTGGGAGAGGCGGCGGATGTTAGGGTTTTTCGGGTCGCCCTGGGCGAGAGCGACGCGGGGGTAGTTAAACTGATTTTTTTGCGAATCACAATTCACGATGTATCAATTCCTCAAACGATAGCGCATAACCGCATACTTGCCGGTGCTCACCGAGGCTTCTCAGCGCGTCTTCCCTCGTTACGGTATCTGATCTGTGGGTCTAGATGTCTTTGCCACTGGTTTGTGGGTCATGTTTCATCGGTCCGGTTGCTTCTAGCGTGTGCGTGCGTGTCGCCGCTGCTTTCCTCCAACCCGCGCCGCCGCTGCCCCTGCTCAGCCCTCCCGTGCCTTTCCTCCTCCACCCTCCAGCTCGCGCCGCTGCCGTCCCTCCTCCTCCAGCTCGCCCATCGCCACCGCCCAGCTCGGCCGCCCCTCCTTCTTCGACGCTCATCCTTTTCCCTCGTCGACACCGGACTCCATCCCGCCGCTCCCCTTAGCGATTCTCCGGTCGGCTTCCATGGAGGATGCCTCCTGTAGTTGTTAGAGGACCTGGAGGAGGATGGGGGCGTGAAGGAGCAGGAGCGGGTGGCGGCTGAGCTACAAGCCGCACGTGCTGTATCGCTTGGTTTAGAGAGGGGGAGGAGGACGGAGGAGAGCCGAGGGAGGTGGCCCTCAGGTCCGGCCGTGACGGGAGGACCTGGAGATCGGCGGCTGCCCAGATGCAGCAGTAGGTCGTCGTCTCGGCGGGAGGATGGGAGGCCCCGGTGGTGGAGGCGGCCTGTAGGCCCGGCATCGGCGGGATGAAGGTTGCGCGTGCTGCCTCGCTTCCGTTCCCCAATCGACCACATCCTGCTGCTGCGTCCCAGATCCCTCGGCATCGTCGCTCGTCAAGCGCCGGCTTCCATGAGATGGGGATTCAAAGCACGCCTTCCACACCTCTCCTTCCCTTCTCTCTTCTCCCGCTAATTATTCTGCATAATTTCTACTGTATTACTTACTGAATTTTTTGTGTTTAAACTTGTACTTATTATATGATATAATTAGTAGTACATATAAACCAGCGTTTCAGTCTGCTCTCAGTCAGTGAGTGAGGATGGAAGGGGAAGACACCTGAGATTTTGTCTTCAGGATTTGACTTAAACAACATCTGCTCTAGACTGTTTTGTGGCCTTACCTATCTACATAATTTCATAGCTAGGCATACGAATCACGACCATGCTACAGTGTGATGTTAGTATTGTTATTTTCTTGCACCATTGGTATACATGCGCATACATCCTGTTAATTTTCAGCACCATGGTTCGTACATTCAGTACACATCTGCTTAGTCCCACGGATCAGGAAGACACTCTTAGTAATTTATTTTATCTGCAGTTTTCCACTCCCAAGATCACATGATGGCTGTTTTCTTTATAAACCTGACCACATACTCAGATTTTTCTTTGGTGCTCCAATTGTTTGCAGCCCTGCAAGTTTATATTTAACTGTCATACCAGCAGAGTAAAACTTCACCATTTTTTACCATTTGCTCGCATCTTCCTGGTTGGAGAACTTGGAATTTCTGTGGTACTATTCATATTTTTTCTCATGCTTAAAGGGATTGCTACTGCATATTTTCATAATTTCAGAAATTTTCTTCTAACCGAAGTGAAAATATATGCAAACATTCAGGAAGAAGGATCATGTCTGTTGCTCAGCTTCGAGTCACAAGGTAAGGAGGACAATCTTTTGCAACTTTTAAGTGAGATTGATGCTTGATGGCATCAACGTGTAAAGCTTATGATGCAATTTAATGCCATATCCATCAACACTTTAGCGTTTCAGCTTTCTCACCTTTGTGGCTTTCCAGCACGTTATCTATGTGATGGAAAATAAAATCCCTATGTGTCGGAGCATTACTGAAAGGATGCACCACCTGTAAGTGTATATTTAAGTTACTTTGCTTTGACAAAGAGAGTATCTATTGGAAAAATGTGTGCTCGAGATGTATTTTATCTTTGATTATGGTTCCCTAAAACTATGAAGAGGTTCATCAATGTATAACAATGTTCTATAGATTATGTTGTGCTAGGCTTACCTATGGATGGAAGGTGAGAATTACACACAAGCACCATGCTGTATGTTGAAATATATTTTAGTCACAGTACTTATAATTATTGAGATCTTGGATGCAGATTCTTAAAGTTCTGGTGGCTGGCTAGATCAGGGGGAACTTGTGGATTATTTGTTTGAAACTTTGGATTGCTCGGGGTAAGCCAAAGTAAAAATTATATTTCAACGGGCAAATCTGATGAAGACCTAGAAGATTAATCACCTCTATATGGTGAGGTCTGAAGGTATCCTCTCTATGAAAATACACTCTAAATGCAAATGGTCATGACTTTGAATTTGGATTCCATTTCTACGCAAATGTGTAACGCCTTTTACTACTTGAGGGGTTCAGGAGAGATACTTATACTTCTCCATGATCAAAGAAAACAACGAAAAAGATGAAGTTTGGAGAACATATCACCAGGTCGTATGTTCTTACAATATCTGAAATTCAGATGAAGTTTGTATTGCGGAGTTGCGATTGGTGGCAACCAGGTGATTGCTGAGTTTTTTTGCTTGCACCAAGTGGAACGGAAGGTTTTTGTGTGTCTATATTTCAGTTGACAAACCTGGTGAACATCCTTTCGTGTTACAATTTTGTTTGAATGGTTTGGAAGCTTTGTTTTCGGTCCCCCCTAATACTCATGTACTAATGTATTTATCATGTTTCTCGGTAAGTGCTTCAGTTCTGCCTGCGCCTCGGCGAATCGGGTCATCTACGGAGCAATTACAGTATCAACGATCCAGTAGAAAAAACAAGAAGACAAGGGTCTCTGCCAGTGTTTGTGCATGTTCAAGTGCCGATGTTTAAATGCTTAATAGTGGCCACCGTAACTTAAGAAGGTAGCTTGCCAAACTCCCTGCCGGTGTTCAAAAACCTGTCAGAAAGTAAATCTAAACACATTTTTTTTACTTGAAATCTAAAACATGTTGTAATATAAGTACATGTCTGTAGTATACAAGGCTCTGTATTCCTATGCATATATTGAGATTCCATTTCTCGCATCTGTATTTGAGTAAACGAACCGGTTTCAGGCTCCTTTTATTTTCAAATTTTACCAAAGATTTAATTACATGTTACAGCAACCTCAGACCGCCGATAATCCGTCGCACTGGCTGCGCTGTGCAAAAACACCTAGCAGGCGGCGCGGCGAAGCGCGGATTGTCGTCTAGTACTCTTCATTTGCAGCAGCCAACGTTCCTCACGGATAGCTCGACTTCGGTAAATGTTGCAGCATCTCAAGACATGATTCTAGGCCTTGGTCACTGGTCCATCAGAGCACAACTTGCTCAGATTGCATGACCGGAACAGACCCATCGCAAAAGTAGGCAGGCCGGACATGCACGAATCAGTAAGCGTGAGTCTCCCCACTGAGGACATCAGCTTACCTTGCCTTAGCTCAGTCCTATGCCCAAGTTTGTCTACTAGGGGTTCCGAATCCACCAGGGTAAGTCTGTGGTTACTCATAGGTCATAGGGAACCCTAAATAAGTAAATGGGAAAGTTCCAACCTTACAGTTGAGCAAATCAACCACTCTGTCTTGCTCCACCAGGGACCACCCCATAACTATGAATTCACTCTTGTAGAAATTTATTTTTAAACCTAACATGAGCTTGAAGCAAATCAGCAAGAATTTGAGCTTTGCTACAGCCTGGTTAGAGTTCTTGATCAATGATCATAATATTAGTATCATCTACATATTGGAGGTGGGTAATCCCTCCTAGAAGCAAATGAGGAATGACACCCTAGATGTGCCCAGTTGCACTAGATTTAAGAAGCAAAGCATCCAGGGCATGAATAACAAAATCAAAACGCTGTGGGGAGCTAGGGTCACCCTGACACACGCCCTTTTATTTCTGAAATAAGGACCCCCCCCCCCCCCCCCCCCACACACACACAGACTAGTTGCATGATCCTATGGATTACTCGTATATTAAAACCCTTCCGAAGGAGCGCTTACGTAAAAAGGGCAAGCCTACCCTATCATAAGCCTTCCCAAAATCCAGCTTAAGCAAGATCACATTATCCCCTTTTACCCTGATCTCGTGGATTATTTCGTGTAGAGCTATGGCTCCATCCCCGATCTCTTTCATTTCTTTCATGTAAAGAATTTCCCTTTGCAATGACCGCGGATGCCAAATAATATTTGTTTGATTTTGAGATCCAAGAATCTGTTAGATTTATAGAGTGTAATCAAGTTAAGAAGTATCAGTAGCACTCTCAACTTTGAACATCATTTTTTGTAATTGAACTATAGCAGCAAGTTTCTAGACGCACTCTTTTACTTACCAGGGTACCTACGGGGACTGGAAGATTTTTAATGAGGCAGATTGCTTGCTTACATTTCCCATCAAATAAAAAAAACTTTGAACATCATTTTTGTTGAATAATTAGACAATATAGCATATGATTTAATTCTCGAAAACAATGAACAATTCATGACTAGAATAACACATATTAAACTAATCATGCAATCTACGAAAATAGTAGATAAACAGATTGAATCTAGAGCACATACATACTACAAGTAGGAACTCTAGTAAAACATCATATAGGAAGATCAAGAACACGTACAGTGCAGCGGCAACCGCACCGCTGGAGTTCGCCGTGTCGCCCATGTCGTCGATGAAGAGGTTGGCGATGTCGGGGAAGAAGTCGTCGTTGGGAAAGAACTCGAAGGCAGTAGTCGCACGAGTGCGCTCTCCAAAAATCTGATCGCCCCTCTCCCGTACAGGATCACAAGAGGCGGGGTTCCGGACATCCCACTATATAAGCGGGGTTCAAGACGTGTCGTGACGAGGCGTGGCGTGGCGTGGCGAGGCGAGTGAGGAGGAGGAGCGCGCGTGTGACACTTTTCATCTTCTCACGCTCTCACTAGGTCATACTAGTACTAGAACATCCCACTATATAAAGTGGTGCCGCTCACTCTCCAGAAGCAGTATGGGACTAAACATTAGTCACGTACACACACAACCAGCCAACCAGAATGGGCCATGAGAATTTCGGATTTTAGTTGGGCCTGGGCCCAAGTACACGAAAATTCCAGCAATCCCCCACAAAGTCTCATTGGCACATTGTACCACTTTTGTTCCAAAACATTGTTTTATATACCGGTGCTTAGTGGAGACTGTTAAGTTGAACTTTCACTTAGAAACTTATGCTACGCTAGACTGTAACTAGAATAGTGGACTATGCCTTGAACTATAAGTTTGCTGCGAACTAGTTTCACACAAGCCCTTGACCGATACTGGGCTACCGCAAAGCTTCCCCGCGGGTGGAGCTTATACGTCATACTCCAAGTCCTTTCATGAGTTTATTAAAGAGCACCCAACTCTCATAGACTGCGACGTTTAACAGTCAGACTCATATAGGTGTATTCCTCAAGAGATGCTCTGCAGGACAACATCTCCGCTTATATAAGTAAGCCGCTTGGAACACATTAAGATAAATATCAACCTGCCAAGCAGATCAGGAGAGTATTGCATCTTTGCGGAGTGGGATAGTAAAATGTAAGGATACTCTCCTCTCAGCCGGCTTGTCTCCCACTTCTAATTCACGGGATCTCCGATCGCATAGAGTAGGTTACCACTGTGGACAACTCATACCGTGGGTATCAAACCCATCTCCCTCAATGCATTATCTATCACATTACGTGATAAACCCTTTGTGAAGGGATCTGCCAAGTTTTTAGACGTTTGGATATAATCCAACGCAATAACTCCGGAGTTCTTCAATTTTCTGACAGATTTTAATCTCCTCTTCACATGCCTTGATGACTTCAAATTATCCTTAGAACTTTTAATCTTAACTATCACAGTTTGATTATCACAGTTCATAAGGACAGCGGGTATTGGTTTTTCAACCGCAGGTAAGTCCATCAAAAGCTCTCGAAACCACTCTGCTTCAACAGTGGCTGTGTCTAACGCTGTGAGTTCTGCTTCCATAGTTGACCTCGTTAAGATGGTCTGCTTGCAAGACTTCCAGGAAACAGCGCCACCACCGAGTGTAAACACATAACCACTCGTGGCCTTAATTTCGTCAGCATCAGATATCCAGTTTGAATCACTATAGCCTTCCAGTACCCTAGGATAACCTGAATAGTGAATCCCATAGCTCGCAGTGCCTTTTAAATAGCGCATAACTCTCTCAAGCGCATTCCAATGATCATCTCTCGGGTTGGAAACAAACCGGCTCAACTTGCTTACAACAAAAGAGATGTCAGACCTCGTGGCACATGCCAAATACATAAGCGAGCCAATGATCTGAGAATATCTCAGTTGATCTCTAGCAATGCGATTATTCTTTCGAAGCATCACGCTAGGATCATATGGTGTCGGAGAAGGCTTGCAGTCGTCATACCCGAAGCGACTCAAGATCTTTTCCACATAGTGAGATTGAAGCAGTGTAATCCCACCATCATCATCTCTCAGCAACTTGATGTTTAAGATAACATCAGCTACTCCAAGATCATTCATCTCAAAACAACGAGATAAGAAATCCTTAACCTCCTTGATTAAGTCAAGATTGGTTCCAAAGATCAGTATGTCATCGACATACAGACAGAGAATAACTCCCTCGCCCCCACCATGGCGATAGTACACACACTTATCAGATTCGTCAACAACGAAACCTGCAGCAGCTAAAGTTCTTTCAAACTTCTCATGCCACTGCTTAGGAGCTTGCTTAAGGCCATATAAAGACTTCAATAACCTGCACACCTTTGCTTCCTGACCCGGTACTACAAAACCATCTGGCTGATCCATATAAATTTCCTCGTCTAACTCTCCATTTAGGAAAGTTGTCTAAACGTTCATTTGATGAACGAGAAGACGATGCGAGGCAGCCAATGAAAGTAGCACCCGAATCGTGGTCAGTCTAGCCACTGGTGAGTAAGTATCAAAAATCCACGCAAAAAAAAAGAAGAATAAGTATCAAAAAAGTCTTCTCCTTCTTTCTGGGTATAACCCTTGGCCACAAGCCGCGCCTTGTACTTCTCAATAGTACCATCAGGCCTAAGCTTTTTCTTGAACACCCACTTACATCCTATAGGTTTGCACCCATAAGGACGATCAGTAACTTCCCAGGTTCCGTTAGCTAATATGGAATCCAGCTCCCTACGGACAGCTTCCTTACAGTAGTCAGCATCAAGAGATGCATAAGCTTCTGAAATGGTCCTGGGTCACCCCGGACATAAAAAACCGAAGCCGAAGACCAAACCCAAAAAGACCAAGACCGAACCCGAAAAAACCAGAATTTCGGTCTTCGGTTAACAGATTTATACCCTTTTTACCTGCCATTTTCTGAAGTTTCAGTGGTCAAATGCACTTAAAGTCATTGTTAGATAGAGTAATAATGCCTAAATGATCATATTTACATTCTTGCTATTATTTCTTACAGATTGGTGCGACAAGGCACATTTTCTTCTCATTCTGGACAAAGTTGCTGTTGTACCAATGTATAGAAGGACTTGAGTATAAAGAAGACTAAAGCTCCAGGGGTCTAGCTGAAGAATGAAAGGACCATCTTGTAGAAGAAGAAGAGAAGAGAAGGGACCAAGCTGCAAAAGAACCAAATCTGATCGGGAGGCAATAAAATCCCGAGGCTCTGCTTCTGTACGAGCATGCCTGGCATTTCTGCCCTAATCCCCAAGCTCCCTCTCCACCTCCGGCCGCCGCCGCGGCCAGGCCAGGCGTGGCGGCGCGCCACCCAGCCACCGCCACGAACAGCTCCATCCCCTGCGTCTCGCGACCTGATGCTCAGCACCGACTCTGGCGTACGGCGACGACCCTAAGCTCTGCTTCCTCTACTTCCCCTGCTGCAACCAAGGACGATCCCTGAAGCTGCTCTCCCTCAACCCCCACTGCTGCTGCTCAACAACCTGAAGCTCTTCTTCATCTCCAAGTGCTGCTCCTCCTCATCACCGAGACCTGCAGCTACATCTCCTGAGCTAATCCCCATATGCTCCTCTCGATCCATCTCTCCCTTTCTTTAATTTCTGCAGCTTCTTGTGAACTAGTGCTTTGAGTTCAGAAACCTGTACGTGATGAATTGGTAGCTGCTTTCTATTGATCTATAGGAAGTAGACCGTGGCCTGTGTAGTACTTTGTTCTCATATGTGTGTGCTTGTTAAAACCTGTAACTTGTGTGTTGCACTTGTGCACAAACGTGTTTGCTGTTTAAATTCCGAGTCCTTGTGTTGTTATTCTATCCCTGTCCCATAAAATTGCTTCTATCTCATCCTTGTATGTATGCTTGTGTTTGTGTTTACTTTCCTTTAGTTAGCTCTGTCCTTATTGGGCATATAACTGAAAACACCAAAAAGATTCAATTATTTTAGATTAAATTCCTGCAATCCCTCCTTATTTCGTGACCTAGCTTTAGCCGAAGCTCGATATTTGTCGCCTAGTCCCTGCGGAGAACACGACACTCGCAGTTGGGTGAAATACCACTGCTATTCTGCATTGATCATTTTGGCGCCGTTGCCGGGGACTAGCGTCGAACAATTGTGTTAGGCTATAGGCTAGGTCTTTGTTTGCTTTTTTGCGTATTTTTATCCTAACTCCTGTTCTAGTTATTTTCTGTATTTCTCTTTGTTTCTTTTTTCTTTTGTGCAGGTTGAAGTAGATATGGCATACTATGTTGGATCAGATGGATACATGAGTTTCCCTAACACTTGCAATGGTAATGCATTTCCAAATGAACCTGATCATTTCAATTCCAATGGTTATTCTCATGTTGTCCCTGTATGTCAGAGATGTGGTACTCACGGCCATACGCCCGCTGATTGTCAGCGTGGTGGTTATTCCCCCACTCCAGATTGTTTTGGTATGAACTTTGCTCAAGAGCATGGTTCATACCACAACAATAATTCTCCTGGATGGCCTGAGAACCGAACTATGACATATAGGAGCAACAACCCACCTATCTCATCATTTTCTCCAAGTTATCAAATGCAGGAATTTAGGTGTGGAAATGAGAATCAGTACAATCAACATCATCACTATGTAGCTCCAACTTATGCTCCCCAATTTCATCAAGAACAACCTCAGATCAGTCCTCTAGAAGAACAATCCTCTTGGATGACAGAAGTTCTGAAGCAGCAGCAAGAGTTGCTAGACCAGATGAACTCACAAGTGATACAGCTGAATGAAAGGTTTCCACAAACAGCAACTCAGCCTGTGGACCAACCTCTAGGGTCTGTACCAATGGAGTTAAATGGTCCTCCTCAAGTGCAAGAACCCACAACAACAAGAGAGCTTGATGATATAGATAAGCTCAGTTTGCTATGCCTTGAGCACACTTGGAGTGCTGAAGGTGATCCTTTGCGGCCAGTCCTAATCCAAGAAATGAAGAAGATTAAGGATGGAAGAGATTTGATAGAGGAGTTGAAGAAGATTGAGAAACACATGAAGCTCAACAACACTGTCTCACTACAGCTCGAGCTAGAGCTGAGTGCTCCAGCGATTCCACTTGACATATGTGAGGTCCCAATACCTTCACATACAAGTGGGTCAGCTAGTGACAGTCTAGAGGGAGAGAGATCCCAGATTCTAGTTCTAGAGGATAAAGAAGCTGCTGCAGTAGAAGAAGAAGATAAAGAAGATCTTCAAGTGGACAAAGATGTTGTCATACAAGAGGGTGACAAAACATGTTTATCTAACCCTCTTGATGATATATTTCCTTGTGAACCTTCTGCCATTACATTGCAATGCATGATACCATCTCTAAAAGAAGAAATGAAAAATGATTTGCCTAAACTTGATAATACACATTCTCTAAGCAACATTGTTCAGGCTCATGATGATAACACCTACTACTCATATGTTGAAATTATGTTGAAGGATGCATGCTCTAAAATTGCTTATAACTCTCCTGTGGATGCTTATCATTATAACCATGTGCTTTATTGCTATACTTACATTATTGGTTACTCAATTGATGATCTAGTTGGTGTGAACCCTATCACTTGTGCAAGTTTTTCTTTGTATGGGTGTACTTTCAGGATTTTGCTTGGGCACTACTCACTGAGGTCATACATGGTGCGAGTCGACATCCCATGGGATCCTGGTGGATTCATGGTATGGTGTTGAGGAGAATTGTTGGAGTGCAGCGAGGAGAAGAGTGAAGGGAGCATGAAGAAATGGAGGAAGGGAATGCAGATCAAGTCTTCAACACTTACCAGGTGAAAACGTTTCAGTTAGAGCAAAATACCTGTTTATTTGCTGAACAATCATGATACTACACATTTTTCATCATCATTTGGTCTAATTGACTTTAAGAAATATTTGTTATGCATTTTCTGAAGACTGAACAGTGCCTGCTCTATTTTATATAAGTTTGCATGTAACCATAAATCTTGCCCAGGTTTTGTTTATGATTAATACTAGTTGAGACTTCGAAATCAAAATTCAGTATGAATTTCCTTTGTTTCTCCATTTAAAGTATTTGAATTCCTAAGATGCTCTAGTTCAGTTCAGTAGTTAAAACTTCCTTATCTTCTTGTTAGCCCTTTACTAACATTTTTTTTGCATTAGCCTGTCATGATCCTGGGATCTGTGATAGGTGAAGCACTAACTATTCAGCATTGCACCCAAATTGTAATTACCATTTATTAACACTTTTTGCATTAGCATGTCATGATCTCGGGATCGGTGACATGTGAAGCACTAACTCATGAAAATTCATTCCATGTTCCATGATTACTAATTAAATGTTTTTGCATTAGCTACCATTATCTCGGGATTGTGATAAGTGAAGCACTAACCTGAACCAAGTTTTGCAAAAAATCCTCTAAAAAGGATGAAGCACTCAAAATTTGAGCATTAGCATACTATGATCCTGGGATCTGTAGTATGTGAAGCACTAATTCAGTTAATCAAAGCATTTTCATACTAACCGCTGCATAAGCATTAGCATGCCATGATCCAGGGGTCTGTGGCATGTGAAGCAGCAACCTTGCATCCATTTCTGCATTTGGGATCACTTTTGATCATGTAGCTTTAATACTGAGTTTGAACTGAGCATCCTTTGAATCCAATGTTTTTAAATTCAGAAACTCTTGAAAGTCTTACTGAAATCTTTTTCTGAAGCTACCTAGTGTCATTCATGTACTGAAAATCTAGCAGTGACATATATACATGAATCCTTATATCCACTAGAACTGTCACTGTTCACTTTCAGATTTTGTCAGTTTTTATCAGTAAACCTTTTGCTTGAGGACAAGCAAAAATTCAAGTGTGGGGGTATGATGAACATCAGATTTATACCCTTTTTACCTGCCATTTTCTGAAGTTTCAGTGGTCAAATGCACTTAAAGTCATCGTTAGATAGAGTAATAATGCCTAAATGATCATATTTACATTCTTGCTATTATTTCTTACAGATTGGTGCGACAAGGCACATTTTCTTCTCATTCTGGACAAAGTTGCTGTTGTACCAATGTATAGAAGGACTTGAGTATAAAGAAGACTAAAGCTCCAGGGGTCTAGCTGAAGAATGAAAGGACCATCTTGTAGAAGAAGAAGAGAAGAGAAGAGCTGCAAAAGAACCAAATCTGATCGGGAGGCAATAAAATCCCTAGGCTCTGCTTCTGTACGAGCAGGCCTGGCATTTCTGCCCTAATCCCCAAGCTCCCTCTCCACCTCCGGCCGCCGCCGCGGCCAGGCCAGGCGTGGCGGCGCGCCACCCAGCCACCGCCACGAACAGCTCCATCCTCTGCGTCTCGCGACCTGATGCTCAGCACCGACTCTGGCGTACGGCGACGACCCTAAGCTCAGCTTCCTCTACTTCCCCTGCTGCAACCAAGGACGATCCCTGAAGCTGCTCTCCCTCAACCCCCACTGCTGCTGCTCAACAACCTGAAGCTCTTCTTCATCTCCAAGTGCTGCTCCTCCTCATCACCGAGACCTACAGCTACATCTCCTGAGCTAATCCCCATATGCTCCTCTCGATCCATCTCTCCCTTTCTTTAATTTCTGCAGCTTCTTGTGAACTAGTGCTTTGAGTTCAGAAACCTGTACGTGATGAATTGGTAGCTGCTTTCTATTGATCTATAGGAAGTAGACCGTGGCCTGTGTAGTACTTTGTTCTCATATGTGTGTGCTTGTTAAAACCTGTAACTTGTGTGTTGCACTTGTGCACAAACGTGTTTGTTGTTTAAATTCCGAGTCCTTGTGTTGTTATTCTATCCCTGTCCCATAAAATTGCTTCTATCTCATCCTTGTATGTATGCTTGTGTTTGTGTTTACTTTCCTTTAGTTAGCTCTGTCCTTATTGGGCATATAACTGAAAACACCAAAAAGATGCATTTATTTTAGATTAAATTCCTGCAATCCCTCCTTATTTCGTGACCTAGCTTTAGCCGAAGCTCGATATTTGTCGCTTAGTCCCTGCGGAGAACACGACACTCGCAGTTGGGTGAAATACCACTGCTATTCTGCATTGATCATAAGGTTAGTCCGGGCCACTTCATCCCACTATGCCACTAAGATACAAAATATACAAAGCAAGCAATAACATGGTCATCAACGGCCACATACACATATGTGTTCTACTCGTACAAAAACAACTACGCATAGAGTTGGCTCTGATACCACTGATGGGTTCGTAGCATAGAAAACAAAAAATTTCCTACGGTGTGAACAAATCAACAAGCCAAGATCTAATCTAGGAGATGCTCGTAACGAGTGGAACATATTCCAAGAGAAACTCACCCTCGAAGACCGTAAGCGTTTTGAGAATAATTCTCGTGGATGATGTAGTCGTTCACTCGCCGATCTCAAGATCGTGAAGATGTACGCTGCAACGGGCAGCGCCTCCGTACTCGGTCACACGTACAGCTTGATGACGACCTCCGTTCCCTCGATCCAGCGGGGCAGCGGAAGTAGTAGAACCACCAAGGAACTCCAACAGCACGACGACGTGGTGTGGTGGAGAACTAAACGGCCATGACTTCGCCAAGCGGATGGCCGAGAGGTGGAGCAGCGGGAGGAGGGAGAGAGGATCAAGTGTGTGAGATAAGAGTGAGCTCCACCTCTCCTTATATAGGAGAAGGGGTAGCCCAAAGGTGTGGTGCGGCTCAAGAGCCTCCACCCCTTCCTCTTCATGTGAGTGGAGCATCCACTCATGCCCACTCACTCTCTTTAAAACTCCACTAAAAAATCCCAAGAGTTTTTCTTTATTAAATAAAACAATTTCATTTCTTTTTAATATTTGTTAATTCTATTAACAAACATTAACACTTATCCCCTTGGTTCATTTGTTAATTCTATTAACAACCATTGGCAACCATTGACAATTAACCCCTTGAACTATTTCAATATTACCCGAAACAATTTCGGTGCTGTCCAAACTTTTCTCCGAAATTCCATGTCTACCCAAAAGCGTCGACAAATCTTAAGTGTGTCACCCTACGGTTCGTGAATAATGTAGACATGATCGAGTCACCTCTCCGATCAATAGTCAACAGCGGGATCTGGAGATCCGTAATGACTCCTACATGTTCGACGATGAATCTTGTGATCGTGTGAACCAAAAACGTCATAACCAATTCCTTTTGTCTCGCGATATTTTACTTGTCCGAGATCCGATCATTGGTATCATCTATACCTAGTTCGATCTCGTTCCCGACAAGTACTCTTTACTCGTTCTGTGATATGACATCCTTGTGACCTAGTCACGTGCTTGCAAGCGGTGTCGATGTGATATCACCGAGAGGGCCCAGAGTATATCTCTCCGTCATCTGGATGGACAAATCCCACTTCTTGATCCGTGAGCCTCAACTAATACTTTCGGAATACCCAACGCCACCTTTATAGTCACCCTGTTACGGTGTGATGTTTGATGTCATCAAAGCATTCTTCCGGTGTTAGTGATTGACATGATCTCATGGTCTAAGGATTAGGGTTACTTCGTATGCTTAGTACAACAATGTAAACTTAATGACTTGATCGCATTGCTATACTTAATTTGGGTGTGTGTTCATCATATCATTCTCCTAATGATGTGATCCCGTTATTTACAACATCCAATGTTCATGATCAGGAAACCTTGATCATCAGTTAATCAACGAGCTAGTTAAACGAGAGGCGTTACTAGTAACTCTAATTTGTTCATTAGTCACACATGTATTAACGTTTCCGATTAATACAATTCTAGCATGAGAAATGAACATTTATCATAAACATGGAATAAGATAATAACCACTTTATTATTGCCTGTCGGGCATATTCCTTTCAAACTTGGCCTCGAGCGCATCCCACATATCCTTGCCGTTAGAAAACGACATATACGAATACACAATGGAATCGTCAAGAATACTCAAAAGGGCACTCTTAAACATGGTATCGAGCTTATCAAAAGCATTCTGCTGTGCAGGATCAAACTCGCCATCAGGCTTGCCTTTGGTGGCAGCATAGCAGTTCATGTTCTGAAACCATAACACTGCTCTCATGCGCCACCGCTTATACAGTATCCCTTTAAAGGGAAACGGCTTTGTATACGCGATAAATACAGCAGGTGCTAATTGCCTATAATCAGGTTTTTGGATTGTTGAATAATTAGACAATATAGCATATGATTTAATTCTCGAAAACAATGAACACAGATTAAACTAATCATGCAATCTACGAAAATAGTAGATAAACGGATTGAATCTAGAGCACACTAAAAGTAGGAACTCTAGTAAAACATCATATAGGAAGATCAAGAACACGTACAGTGTAGCGGCAGCCGCACCGCTGGAGTTCGTTGTGTCGCCCATGTCGTCGATGAAGAGGTTGGCGATGTCGGGGAAGAAGTCGTCGTTGGGGAAGAACTCGAATGCAGTAGTCGCGCGAGTGCGCTCCCCAAAAATCTAATCGCCCCTCTCCCATAAAGGATCACAAGAGGCGGGGTTCCGGAGGCGTATTGTCCCTTCAACCGGTGCACGCCGGAAGACGGGATGGAGAAAATTTGGAAAACGGCGGCGCAAGGTTCTGGAACGGTGTGAGACCATGTATCGCGTAGTGGAGGCCAGGGTTCGCCTCTGCCTCAATATATAGCGCGGGCCGGGTAGGACGTGGACTATAAGCCCACGATCGAGTCGGTTACACCCCACGATCCCAAAGGAATCGAAAACGGCAAGGTAATTAACGCGTCCGTAAATTATCGATCGATGACTCATAAATTTTCCCGAACAGCAAAAATATAAACTCGGCTCGGCGAGATTCCCGCAACCCGCGTCGTGGCGAGCGAGGAGGAGGAGGAGGAGCGCGCGTGTGGCACTTTTCATCTTCTCATGCTCTCACTAGTTCATACTAGTAGTAGAACAGTCCACTCTGTACGAGCAGTATGGGACTAAACATTAGTCACGTACACACACAACCAGCCAACCAGAATAGGCCATGAGAATTTCGGATTTTAGTTGGGCCTTGACCCAAGTACACTAAAATTCCAGCATTTTTTTTTCGAAAAAGATTTTTTTATTTGATGTGTGCATTGAATTACAACAATGTGAGCTAAAAGACTTGAATTTTTGTATCCATCATAGAGAGATGTAATCACTTCCGGGCAAAGGGCGATGGAAATCCATATTGGATTCGAATAGGCTAAGAATCGGATGCCCCACCTTTATTTGTAACTTGTTCGCGGCCGGTGAGACCTACGCTCGCAGGTCTGCCCTACTAACCAATCTTCCATCGATGGGCGCCAGCGCAAGCAAAGACGGAGAAGCTGCGACGGCGCCTGCGGGACTGCCGTACTCGCTCTGGTCGGACCTGCCGCCGGAGCTCGCGGCCCTCGTGATCCAGCGGCTGCCCTCCTACGCCGACCGCGCCCGCTTCGGCTCCGTGTGCCGCCACTGGCGCTACGCATCGAAGCTCCTGCAACAGGCGCCGCTGCCACCGTCCCAGCAGCCGCTCCCGTGGCTCAACTTCCTCGACGGTACTTTCCAGAGCCTCCCCGACGGCGAGCGGCACCACCTCCCGCCTGACAGGCCTCTCGTGCAGTGGTTCCGCGGTTCCGCCAACAAGGGCTGGGTACTGTTCGAGGAAGGGCTGTCGGGGCCCGCGCACCGCCACTATCTCAAGAACCCTCTCTCCGGCGCCGTCATAAGGCTCCCAGGCCACTGCAAGGCGCCTACTCGGAAAAGCAGCAATATACCTTCTTCCTCCTCCGACTCGGAAAAGTTCACGATCCGAAAGGTGATCGTGTGCACGAGCACGAACGACGTGATCGCTGCCAAGATCAGCTACAACGGCCTCCCGGACGTCGTGGCGTGCTGCCGGCGGGGTGCGCACGCGTGGTCCACTGGCCCGTGCATCGGCACGTGGTACGAGGACATGGCCCTCTACAAGGGCACGGTATACACCGTGTGCCAGAGGGGCGGCCTTTTCTCGCACGAGCTCATGCAGGTCAAGAGGACCGGGGAACCGTGCGTCCACCCGCCGGTTGAGCAGATCGCCATGGCACCGCCGGACGAGCCTCTCACGGGCGCCGCCAGGAAATACTACCTCGTTGTATCTTCACGCGGAGATAAGTTGCTCATGGTTCGATGGATCATTCCCTGCGAGCACCATTGGGCCAGGCCTGCCATGAAGTTCAAGGTGTTCGAGGCAGATTTGGAGATGGCCCGGTGGGTAGATGTGGAGAGCTTGGACGATGAGGCGCTCTTCATCAGCACACGCTGCTCCAAGGCCATTAATAGCTCATCTAGCCATGCCGGCCAAGGGAGAGGAGGTCAGATATATTTCGCCGACTATGGCCTTAGGTCTGCCAACCGGACCGGATGCATTACTCGTACCTGTGGTGTATATGACATGAGAAGCAAGGTTGTCTCTCCAATTTCGAGTAAATGGCCAATCAGTGATCAATCAAAGGCGTCGTGGTTCTTCCCTTCGGTTGAGTATGGTGACCCCAACCGTAATTCTAAGACTCGGACAGCTACGCTACGCGGATTCTTTACATGGATGTGAACATTTCCCGTGTTGGGCCTTATAGGCTTGTAGAAATAATATAAGCCACTCTATGCATGGCCGCATGGGGTATATATAAAGTACAACATGGAGAAGTGAGAAGAGAGGGACATGGAGTGGAAAACAATTTGTACATGGTTTAACCTATTGTATCTCCATCATGGTTTTGGTTACCGGTCGGGAAATCCGGTTTGTGGTCGGTAACCGGATATCCCGAGCACCCCCGGAAACGGTTATATCGGACGAAAAATCCCGGCAATTTTGAATTTTAACGAAAAATCTCGCTAAATTTTCATACTCCCTCCGTCCCAAAATAAGTGTCTCAGATTTGATAAAAAGTGGATGTATGCATACACACTTATTTTGGGACGGAGGGAGTATTAGGAATCAATTATTTTGAACTTTTGAATTTCGGTTTTCAAATTTGTTCGGTAACCGCGGTAACCGGAAATCCCAACTCCTCTCGGGATTTATTTTTCTACCGGTAGCCACCTTGATCTACATCTATGTAGCATTTGATGGATGTATGCCTGTAATGTGGATCATGTTGTATACCCGCAGGCCGCAGGGCAAGAGCCATACGGCTTGAGTCCCAAGTATATCTGATTAACTTGTTAGCGTGGCTTGATTCCCAAGTACTCTACGCATGAAAATTTAAGACGTTGTATCATTTTTATATAGATATATTTTAGTGTAAGATTCACATACTAAAACATGTCTACATACATGTAGGTTAAAAAATACTAAAACATTTTACATTTTGATACGGCGGAAGTATATCATAACGGTTTTGCTATTTCTCAGTCACACCTTGTTCACCGTTGGATTTGGTGCAGAGATTCACGTCGCGCGGCAAGGTTGGGCTGACGTGCTGGTGTGGACCAGCTGTCGCGCATGGTATATGGGCGTTATTATTTTTATTTATTTGACCTGTCTTGCCACGTTTTTTTACCTATCTTTGGGCTTGTTTTTGTTTTTCCAAATTACGGTGGACTTTTATTTGTTTTTTCAAGGTCAGCCAAGGTCGACGTTGGATAGTTTCATTCAGCTGCACAACCATTTATTTGTCCCTTCTTTTCTGGTGTACGTTGGGTTGTTAGTATTCAGTGCATACCGTATGACTATGTTGTCTCTCTTTTTTTCTGAATGATAGTTCATTCAGTTTAAAATCGGCATGCTAATTCTTTTCTTATCCTCTCTTTTCATGTCTTTTTGTTCACCGGCTCTAGCAAGTCAATTTTACATGATAATTATTTTTCAGTCACAGAATAGCCGTAACTACAATTTCCTAATTGCTTGCCAAATTCTTGAGGTTGGCAAGCTTTCCTTTTCCTAAACCTCTATTTATCGAGAGGCATATGTAAACAATACAGTATCATCTATCAATAGACTGTCGAGAGATTATGCTCCAACTAAGACTTGTACGGTGCCACGTTGCACGCCGTTGACTGTTTTTCAGCCACGATAACAGGAGCTTGCACGATAAGCTCCACGGCGGCGGCAAGGCCGTGGGAGCAACAATGTCAGTCGAACTCCAACTATTTTCCTAGCTTCGCCACTGTCGGTAGCCATCAGCCTGGAAAGCCAACGCAGAAGCCAACGCAGATTGTGTACATTTGTAACTTTGTTCTTTCTATAACTGAATAATGCAAGACAAGTTTCATCGAGGCTCCACAGCACAACTTTGTTTAGGCGCTCAACCTTATTTAGGCGCCATAACTATAATTGCTATTGCGTGCAGGAATGATCATTAGAAGTAAGTTTGACACGTAGAAACACTTTGTTGCTTCGATGCTTTTTGTTATCAAGTTCGTGGTCTCCATACGCAGAGTAGCATTCCGAAAAATTATGCTTCAGTTCACAACCAAATTAAGATCAGATGCAACTGTCACTTCTGCATGTGAACTTCTGTCGCAAGCAGCCTATCTTTCGGAAACCTAATGATCTGACAAAAAGAACACGCACAAACCAGTGGGGAATCTGGTAACTTTTCACTTGCACTTCACGGAGCCAACGAAATGAACTACTGAAATGGTTGTCCATCAATAGTTTGTTCTCGTTTACATTTGTACAGTGGGACCAGGGGCGGATCTGCGGCCGGTGCTACCGGGGCGGTAGCACCGGTCCAACAGAGTTAGTCCAAAGCAAATCTATTCATGTGGCATGCTTAATTACCTGATGAACGCCAGAGGTAAATCCCGATCTCATATGTTAGCACCACTCTAGGTGCGTTCTTAGCTCCGCCACTGAGTGGGACGCACGATCAAAACTAGCTGCTTTTCCAGCTTACTGCCCAGGAAAACTTTCCTCTCGATGCAAGACCAGTACACTTCTAAGATCCACGAGTTCCTTCCTACATTTCCTGTATCATTTACAGTAACTCTGAATACCTGCAACTCCCATAACACTATATGGTCAGTAAGGCTTGTACAAATTTACAGCTTCCAGTCAGTGTTATGAACATATTCAGTGAAGCAGCTATTCTGCACAATTAAAGATTCAAGGGCAAGCAAATAACATGGTGCTTCTGAATATTGCTTAAGGAAGACAAGATTGCCAAGAGCCCAGGATGGCGAAATCTCACTATTTCAGAGTTGATATATCAAATGACAGATTTAATCAGCTATTCTGGACAGTTAAAGGTTCAAAATGGACAAGCAAAAAATTCAGTAACATAACATGGTAGTGCTCAATATTTCTTCAAAGACGACAAGTTTGCCAAGATGGCGATATCTCACTATTTCAGAGATGATATATCAAATATAGCTTTAATTATTTGTTTTATGGTGTTTAACAAATTATTTGCTTCATCAGCCTGTACTTGACCAGAACCAAACGCAGAAGGAAAAATGTAGCTCAAAATCATATGCACCAAGGTTCTGATCATTTTCAAACCAATCAAACTACGCATATAACTGCTCATCTGCAAGAGAATCTTTCATCTCTACCATGGAGGTTCTGATCATTTTCAAACCAATCATATGCAGCCTCCATGGATAAAATGGTGAACGGTCATTTGGTTGAGTGAAGAAAAACTATATCATGAGTACTCAATAAAGAGGTTCCAAGTGAAGTGAACTTGATTAACCATGGAGGTAAGCATCTCCTGTTCAGGATTGAGATAGGCATTCCCGTTTCCAGTACAAAATTGCTCAACACGGAGTAGTTCGATAAAATTGGCAGTAATCTACACAGTAATAGGTTGTGCTTAACAACATCAACCATGCTGTATGACTGAATCTCGTCATGGAATTGGTAGTGTACAATAGCCTTGTATTATTTAAACTGACATCATTTGCGCCAGGACATGATGACACCAGCTAACTATTTGTCACTAAGCAATCATATTTGTCACTGTCTGGTTTAAACTGACATCATTTGCGCCAGGACATGATGACAACAGCTAACTATTTGTCACTAAGCAATCATATTTGTCACTGTCTGGTTCCAAGACATATACTGAGACATACCAGAAAAATCATCAGACTATCTCATTCACATGTGTTAGTAGAGGCGCTTGCGTCTCATCCTTAGGCTCACCATGTACATGCAGCAGAGGATCACGGCGCCACTTTACATAATAACAAATAATCTATTAACTGAATATACTGCTCATGAAACAAAAATTATGAAAATAAGTAGGGACAGTATCATTAAATGTTACCTTGATGGTAGGAAGCTGAGGTACTTTTATGTATGTCAACCACACATAGCCTATCACAATAACCATTACTGCAAAGTGTAGAGCAAACAACACCAGGGATAGAGTGTCCTCTGGTAAACATTTGCATAGGCTGTAATCAACAAAGGCTATCGTGCAAATGGCAGCACAAGCAGTGAATACAGAAGCCCAACTGGTGCAACCTTGCCCGCGTCCAAACTGAGATAGCAACAATCCTAGAAACCAGACAGTCA
Organism: Poa annua; assembly: GCA_026929855.1. Classification (NCBI taxonomy): domain Eukaryota; kingdom Viridiplantae; phylum Streptophyta; class Magnoliopsida; order Poales; family Poaceae; genus Poa; species Poa annua. Next base: position 47,591,758 of record CM049434.1, read on the forward strand.
CAAATATGACGAAGAAAGATATCACAACAGACTTCTCAGAGCTTGAGCCACCTGCATCCTGAGTTATTTTAAGCAGACTAAATCTTTGGTTAGACTCCTCTTTAGGCTTCACTTCATAACGAGGGAAAAATATAAGCACTTGTGGCAAAGCAAAAAGAACACAGTCCACTAGAATTTTGTTGAACATTTCCATCAGTTTCTTCGCTTCCTCCTGAAGCACAATTAGATACAGAAGTTATGTTAGCAGTTAGCACTTCGTTAAGAAAAACAATACATGTAGATAAGCAACCAGTATTGCATAACAAACCTCTGTGGCCAAACTTTCTACTGATGCTGTACCATCAAACTCTTGCAGCACAGTATACTGCTTTGATAATTGTTCCAAAATCTTCTCTAGAACAGGAACCAGACGATCCAAAGACTGATTCGTTGCTAGAGTGGTTTCACAACTCTGAAACTAAAAAAGAACAAGCTATTTTCAGTTTTTTCCCAAAAAATAGTAGGATTATCATCAGAAATCAATCATTATGGTGCCCAAGCTAAACCAAGATGTCAAGGGAAATGAGCATGAGCAATACAATTTATTAGCTTATCACATTGTTCTGATGGCTACCGTAATACCTCAGGCACCATCGATTGATGTGTCTCCGTTTTAGCAGTCCTCGCTTTCTCTTGATCCTTGGAACGAGGTAGACCAAATTTTCCTAGCCCCACAACCTAGGAAATGAGCAATAAAATGTTTCATAAATTGTAATATTCGGTACTTCTAGATGTGCAGCCATGATTCCAACATCAGGAATTAGACAGAAAACATAGTGTGCACCAACAAATATCCTTTAGTTTCATTGCTTGCAAAATATTCTTATTTACTAATAAAATTAAATGTTAATGTCCATACCTGATCTTTATGTTTTAACAGGCCGGCAGGATTGGCATTCCAATGGACAGTGCCCTTATGACACAAGTAATCGATCCTTGTCCCTCCATTTTGCGCTAACTTCAGAAACGTTGATAGTTCCAAGACAACATGTTCATTGCGCAAGAAACAAAATAGGCTTCCTTCACACATGTATTCTGCACGAAAATTATACAAATACGAATTTACTATTGGAGGAAAACTGGTCTTACATATGTATACTTCTATGCAGCAATCAACAACACAATCTTCATTATAGGACAAACACATTCCTGGAGGATTTGGTAATTTAATAGTAGCTTTAAGTCAGTTTTGGTCAATTTTACAAATCGATAGGAAAATTGTATAATCTTTTCTCCTGGAAGTTAGATGATTTGTATCATAAAATATATGGATGGCGTCAGCGTGAAGCTCACCTGTTTTTGTGCAAAACTGGTGTGGCTTTGTGCATTGGCCAAGCAGTCGAGCAATATTAGCATGGTGAGCATTCCTGAAAACAAGTGGGAAGCTGAAGGCGAGATGCATATTTCATTTGCTGGTACTCGAAATAGACATGCAGGTGCAGGTAAACATGATCCTATTGGTGTTGTGTCCACCTCTATCTATGTTTTGGGGAGTAGTTACTCTGACCATAATAAAGCAAGAAGATAGAAACTTCAAGAAAAGCCTACATCGATAATAACTTCAACAAGAGCCTACAAGAGTGAAATACCTCGAAGTGTGAATTTCTTTGGTAAATTTACTCCAGGCATTCTGATCCAAATATGCAAGACTTAGAATTCCAAAAGCAATCTTTGTACCAGAGTGAGTCCCATGAAACCTTCACATAAAAACAAAACAAACTGTATGAAGAAAGGTCTACGAGACATGACAAGTTCACAGTGAAGTTAAGAATTTATGGAGACTCACATAACCCCACACGATCCAGAAGTAACTTCCTCTCCTATGTTCAGAAGTGTTGCGCTGATATTTGACTCACAATCATCTGTATGGAACGGTAATAATAGGTTTGTAGTTCCAGAACCAAAGCCAGACCATAAATCCTGCATTTTACCATCATCAAATAAGTTAGCATCATCAAATAAGTTACCATCATCAGTAAATTCCAGCAATAACCTCTAATGAGTGACCATTAAATTACCATGTTTATCAAAAACAATGCCACTAGCACCTTATGCAATCCCTTTGGATCCTGATCATGACATGCGAATCATCACACATAAGAATCTGTTCACCAAAAGATAGGAACACGATGATCGTACCAGAATTTTACCTCGATTGGCCAACACTCGACGATAAAATCATTAATGGAGCGGTCTCTTCTTGAGAAAGCATGTGCGTCTATGATGTTCACTCCAATTTCAGAAAGCAAAGCAGGCAACTGTGAGAAGAAATTATACAGTCAGGTGCTAGGTGGTTCCCAAGAGGCAAACAATGAACAGTTGTAAGTTAGCACTTGACCTCACTAAGTTGGCTTGGATTGTCAATCACGAAGGAAATAGTCTCATAGATGTGCATATATAGCGTCCCCGACCTGTGAAACAAGTATATCTCGTAAGGCACCCTCAAATCAGGCATGCTACAATTTCACGAATCAGATACTGAAAAAGTCCATCACCTATTCGGAATTTCAGGTGACGTTCCTATAAGCCTCGATTTCATCCAACGACTCACATGACACATCATTTCAGGCTTCCGCCGCGGTACACAAAACCGAAGCTAGGAGCGAGCGGGCAGAGGGAGCAGCTCACCTCGCAGGAAGCCGGCCGAAGCGGGCCTCGAGCCTGTCCCGGGACTCCGCTGAGAACCCCGCCGCAGTTTCCTCCACGTGGCCCTCGGCGACGAGCTGCTCGAACGCCTCGGTGCCGACGTCGCGTAGCCTTCCCCCGGGGCCACCGCCTCCGCTTCCACCGGACGAGACAGGCGCACCAAACGCGGGCGCGGTGGAGCGAGGCCGGCGCGAACTCTCGCAGACGACCTCCTCGACGCCGCCACCCCCACCCGCACCAGCGCCAGGCCCAGCCAGCGCAAGCGCGGCGGAGCGAGGCGGGGGCTTCCTCTCTCTGGCGCCGTCCTCGACGCCGTCACTCCCCGCCTCCATGGCCGCCGGTGCGCGAGCCCTGGAAACTTCCGGCGAGGTTCGGCCCCGCCCTCTCTCTGTGTCTCGCGGCGGCGACGGTGTCGGGTGGTTCGAGAGTCGGGGAATTTTGAGGCGTGTGCGGGCGCGATGGAAGTGGAAATTTGGAGGGAGTTAAATTCATCTATAGTCGCTGTACTTTCAGCCAAAGTTCAATACGGTTATTGTACTTCGGAAATACGCAGCTACGGTCACTGAATACGTCGGAGTGTGTCACACCCGGTCACCGCCGCGCCGAGAGAGACGTATGTGCTGATGTGGCGTACGGCGGGCCCACCTGTCAGGAGAAGCGGGTCACTTATTCGTGATGGTTGTGTTTGCTAGGGTTTCTTTTGCAAGAAATCCAGCGTACATCAATTCCCCAATTCATTCGCTCTGTTCGCTCGATCGGTTCCACTCGCCTCTAACCCTAGCTGCCGTCGCCGGCGATTGAGAGCTGTTGTCGCCGTAGATAGAGAGCTGCCGCAGTCGCACGGAAGCGCCGCCGTTCGCCGCCATGTCCAGCTCCAGTGTTAGCCGCAGCCTCGTCGTTCGCCCGCGCTTTCCTCGCATCCCCTGCCCCGACTGCCAGCGCGTGGTGGTGAAGCGTGTGTCCACGACAAAGGAGCACGACGGCTGGGTCTACTACCAGTGCTTGAAGCATGGTGTACGTTTTCTTGAACCTTTCTTCTGATTTGGTTGCAATTTTGTGTTTCGATTTTGCTTTTTGGTCTGAAGCTTCTGCTGTTGCAAATGTGTTAGGATGGTTGCCATTTTTGGCATTGGGAGCTGGAGTACCTGATGTATCTGTCCGAGAATGGGTACATCGAGGGTGATGAGGCGACGAACGCACTAGCGTGGGCTGATGAACGCAGAGAGGAGCTTCTTTATCGCAAGGAGGAGAGGCGTCTGACAGGGGCAACTAGTGCAGTTCGACAGATGCCAATGCAGGCTCAAGTACAAGTGCTGCAAGCTGAAGATGAGAAGATGATCAAGGCAGTGTCACAGCTGGTGTTTCTACTGAGGTGCATTGTTTGTCTCCTGGGTGTGCTCTGTGTTGTACTTGTAGTCAAGAAGTGAGTGTTGATCAAGCTTAGTTGATGTAGAATGTTTGATCATGAGGTGTTCAGAGCTATCTATGTAAGAGTATGTAAGACTAAGTAGTGTAAGAGTTAGTATGGTTGATGATCATGTGTTCAGCTATCTATGTAAGACTATGTATGTCCACTGTTTGCAATATATGCAGTGTTGGTGTTTATGTTAGTGTGCTAATATATTCGGTGTTTGCAATATTCAGTAGACATAGCAAGTTAAACCACATTGCACAAATATTTGACATGAAATTCAGAACATAGCCATTTAAACCACATTGCAATCTTCAGTACATGATCCAAATAGTACAGGACTGGTTCCACATAGTATTGTGCAAAAAGATGATCCATGCTGTTACATATAAGAGGCAATAATGCTAACTATTACACAGATTTCCTGGGAGCTCTGAACTCATCAAACATGCTCACTTTTTTCTTTGGTTGATGAACAGCTTCAGTCTCTTGCTGCTCCCTTCTGTAAGCTTCCATCTCAGCATCTTTGTGAGCTTGTTTCTGAGCAAGCATTGCTTGAGCTTTAGCCTTCTTCTCCTCTGCTATAGCCTTCTTCTTGAGCTCTGCTTGCTCTGTTTTTCTCTCTACAGCTGCCAGTCTCTTCTTCTCATCTAAACTCTTCTTGACCTCAGCAATGAACTTCTTAGTCTCTGCTTGTGCCTTCTTCTTGACCTCTGCCTCTTGCTTTCTCTGCTCCCTCTTCTCTGCAGCTTCCATGGCCTTGACCTGTCTTTGTTCAGCCTTCTTCTTCTCTACCTCTAGCCTCTTCTTAGCTGTTTCCTCTGCTTTCTTGAGCTCTGCTTCATACTTAGCTTCAAGGATCCTCACCTTCATGTCTTCATTGGCTTTACTCCTTTCTTGCTGCATCTGAAGTAACCTTTGAGCCAGCTCACCTTGCCTTATGGTATTGGCAGTTGTAGGTGGTTTGCTTAGAGAAGCCTGTGTTGTAGTGATGAAAGAGGATTCTGGTGTAGGTCTTGGATCCATGTTTCTTGGCACTGGCCTCTGCTCAATTAAGATAAATCAATGTGTAATATGACAGTATGAACTGTTTTACTGCAGTAAACATATATAAAAGACAAGCACCTGCTCAATTAAGGTGTTGACAAGTAGATCATCCACTCTTAGTGTAGTTGGATTGTTTTCCTGCAATTACCAGGTTATTTACACAGTGTAAGGCATTGACATACATTGTAATATCCAGTTGTAAGATGTTTAACCTGTGGTATGACAGTTTCAGATGCAACTTGAGGCTGTGTAGGAGGAACAACTTCTTCAGATGAATTTGGTGGTGGCAGTCTTTCTCTCTGGTATTTGCACCCTGATATGTTGTGATCAGGTAGACCACAGTAAGAGCAATGCATGATCACCCCATGTCTTGACATTTTTTTACCACCTCCTCTGGCATCTATCTCTCCAGGTGCCCTTCTTCTCAATTTTGTTGGCCTGCCCACATGTTTAGTGAAAACAGGTGGCAATATAGTTGGGCCATTCATCTTTTCCCACTCTGTTTTGTCTCTGCATGGATACACTATTGGTTCATATGCTTTCTTGTGCATTTCCACTGAGTAGCAGTTGTCAACTAGTGTAATTGGGTCTATGTCTTCATTCCTCAAGCAAGCAATGACATGTGAGAAAGGTATGCCTGATTTCTGCCACCTCATGCAACTACATGTCTTTTGCTTCAAATCAACCACATAGTCCACTGGTTGACAAGACACTAGCTCTCCCACTGCATACAGTCCATCTCCTGCTCCATCAGCATACACATTGCTTGCCCACATAATATTTATATCTAATTTCTTCTTTATCTTGGGACAGATAGGACCAGGCCAAGCTGCTGCCTCTTTCTGTTTGTTGTAGTGCCTAGTCATTAGCTGTGACTTAACCCTTTCCAGCATTGACAACACAGGTAATTCTCTAGCTTCTAGGATATATTTGTTGAAAACTTCACAGTTATTGTTAAGCAGGATGTCACATTTAGGAAGATCTGATTGGAAAGCTCTTACCCAAGTCTTTGGATCCAACTTGTTCAACCAATCATGTGCATCAGGATTTATAGCCTTCATCTGTTCCATATTTCTGTCAAACACAGCAACAGTGTTACTCCTAGCAATTTTCCACAGTTGGTTCTTCAGGACATCCCCTTTGAACAATTGTTGAAAATTCTGCCACATGTGTCTCACACAAAATCTGTGCTCTGCTTGAGGAAACACCTCTCTAACAGCATTGATGAGGCCCTGAAAAAATAACATATCATTCAGTCAGAACTGAGTAAACAAGCTACAATAAGAGCAGTGGATGGTTCACTGTTCACCATCAGAAAATTGCCAGGATATAGAATTATACCTTCTGCTTGTCTGACATAATGGTCCAAGGAGCTGTGTTAATTATCCCAAGATCAGCTTTTAGAGTTTCTAGAAACCATGTCCAAGATGCAGTGTCCTCAACTTCAACTGAAGCAATTGCTATTGGGTAGATACAGTCATTTGGATCCATGCCAACTGCACATAGCAACTGTCCTCTGTACCTAGTCTTGATGAAGCATCCATCTATGAAGATGACAGGCCTGCAACCACTTAAGAAACCTCTTTTACAGGCCTCAAGACCCATGTAACATTGCTTAAACCTTGCATTACTGTCTAGGCCAACAAAGAAAGAGCTACCAGGATTGCTCCTCCTGATCTCATTTGCATAATCCCAGAGCATCTTGTACTGTAGTTCTTCATCTCCATATATGATCCTCATTGCAATCCTTCTAGCTCTCTACAATTTACTTCTACTTGGAGTCATGTTCCACCCCTTCTGAACCACTCTTGAGAAATTTCTTAGATTCATGTCTTGATCAGCTCTAAAACTCTCCAAATACTTCTCAGCAATGAACTTGGCAGTGAAAGCATGAACTTTCCACTTTCCACTACAAGTGTGCTCAGGCTCATATTTTTTAATCATGAAGCATTTGGTCCTGGAGTCATAGCTAGCCCAGAGGTACCAAGAACAGGTTTTGCCACACTTTCCTCTAACCCTCAGTTTGTCATTAACTGGCAGTGAAATTGGCTTCCTTAGTATGCAGCTGTAAGACCTGATAGCTTTCCTAAGCAACTCAACTGATCCAAAAACTTGGCCTACATGGAACTTAGGATCAATCAAATCAGCCTCTCTGAAAGTCTTGAATTTAAGCCTGCACTGTTCATCATCAGATTCAAGTCCCCATAGATCCTCTCCCTCAGAGTCCTCACCTTTCACCTCCATCTTCTCATTTACTTTGTCCATATTAATGTATCCTTCATCATCAGTGACATCATCTGCACAAAGATCTTCATCACCCTCATGTACATCAAAATCAGAGTCCACACATTGAAAATCTGAGTCATGAGATTCATCACCATCAGAATTAGGAAGATCACCATCTGATTTATCAGCTACAAGTTCAAGCAATGATCTTCTCTTCCTCCTGCCATGCTTTGGTACCACGGTTTGTGTGTACACAACACCTGATGCCAGTGGTTCAGTCTCTTTGACAGGATCAGTTTCTGCTACTTGAGTTGCTGGTACCAGATCATGATCTGAAGTGGACCTAGAATACACACATTACTGCTGACTTGACTTGCTAATACATCATCCCAGTTCTTGCAAATGCTGGCTTGATCATGATCAACATAAACACTGAAGAAATGGTGACCAACATCAACAAGACTAACCATGACCTGTGTGTCATGATCATCTCTTATCTCTCTCAAGCCATTCTTGCTGATAGAAAGCATAGGAACACAGTACCATATTTTCATGCGGCCAGCCATCTCATAACCAATCTCCTCCACAATCCTTTCAAGAACCTGTGGTGACCAGGTGAGAGTGTCCACTTGATCATAGCAGATTACTTGACCATCCACATACTGCTTTGTACTCCCAGTGCCCTCAAAACACCCACCATGGTTGATCTCAACTGTGAACAATGGATCACGAGCACCTGCGGACCAACATTCAGATAAACAACATTTTCAGAACTGAAAAATACAGTCTTCTTCAGAGTTCGACAGTTAAAAGTTCAGTAAACCTAAAACTTACGAAACCAAAAAAAGCTACCAAATTTCAACACTATAACCATCACCATGCACCATATGATCTATTTCAACAAGAAACTTAAATAAAAATTGAGCCCAACCCTACCGCTAAACCCGCGCAGACCACAACCGCAAACCCCTTCTCGAACACTAGCCAAATCGTAGCGCCACCGATGCAAATTCATCAATCCCGCCTAGAAATCACCCGTATTCCGCGAAAGTACGATCATTTCCGACTAAAATCATGCCGCGGAATGATCGAGGTAGAGCTCATACCGTACACGGGAGCGGGCGCGCCTTCCGGACGCCGGCGCGCGTTCATCACCACAGCCTCCGCCGCAACACCTCCGCAAGTCCTCCGCCTCCGACGGAGAAGATCGCTGACGAAGCAACGCGTTCGATGAACAACGCCGCCGCCGAAGGAGATGGTCGTGGCGTCGACGGCGTGATGGTTGCTGACGAACAAGCGAAGGTTCGGGGGAATTTATTACTAAGCACCTGGCGGCTGGCGATTTATGCGGATCCTAGATGCCAGAGGTTTTTTTTTGCAAAATGATGTCCACTCCCATAGTTTGTGACGCTTACAGGTGGGCCCGCCGTACGCCACATCAGCACATACGTCTCTCTCGGCGCGGCGGTGACCGGGTGTGACACACTCCGACGTATTCAGTGACCGTAGCTGCGTATTTCCGAAGTACAATGACCGTATTGAACTTTGGCTGAAAGTACAGTGACTATAGATGAATTTAACTCATTTGGAGGGGAGGGGATTGAAATACCGCAAAGAGTAAAGCGAAATTCTCTGTGTAGACGCCGCACGAGCAACGGGTGGCGAATCTATATACAGTATACTTATTATAAAGCCAATCTAGCTAAGTGTAATTAATATTTTTTATCTTCACATATAAATTATCCATATCACTTGGAACTACTCATGTCATTCTCATTAATATTTATTAATTATTTTATACTTGTTGCGTTCCAAATTAGATGACTTTCATTTGTCTAAAAATAGATATATAGCATGTCTAGATACATCCGTTTTTTGTATCACTTGAAGTCATCGAATATAAAACAGAGGGAGTATCACTATCCACATGATCTTTTTTAGCCCATCAAATTATTCATAGCAAAAAAATTGTCGTTCGAACGATAAGATCACACCATGTCGCTATTTAGTTACACAAGTAAACAAGTAGTTACGCCATTGAACGATAAGATCACATCATTTTTTCATGTAAAAAAGGTACATCTATTTTGTGTCGTTTGAAAGAGAAATTGCAAATGCTCTCGTTGTTGTCTTCGAAACTCATCGTCAAGGATTGCACCCCGAGTTGCGGTGTCGCTATTGTGCTGACGCTATGGCAGAGATGAAGTCTCCTTGGATGCGAGCCTGGGAGTATGGATCTGTTGATCAGTTGATGGATAGTGCCGACGAAGGGGCCCGGGCGAGGACACACACAAGGCGTGCACGGCAACCAGAGGCAAGGAGGTCCACGAGTGTGTGCTCAGTAGGTTGTGAACCTCGTGCACCGGCGACGGGAACAGATGTTGCTACCCCCCGACTAGCACGAGTCCGCTACTTGGACGACACTCGTGCACCGTCTACATGGTAGCCGTGTCTGGCGTAGCCACCCTGCTTGCGGTCCCTCACATCTCTTGGCGTTTTTTTCAAAACGTACCATGTATTTTAGTTTTCACCCATTGGAAGGCACGAGTACTAATAATACTATAAAACCGACGTATAACTAAATACTCGCAAACCTAACTAACTAAACATAGGTACCCTTAAAGCATGTGGAGCCCCTCCTTCCAGCAGCCTTAAGTCCCCGGAGCCACCACCACCACAACCACCACGCAGCCCGGGCTACCCAACACCAAGCTCCACCGCAGCTCCACCATTGCTCCAAAAGAGCACCGCCAAATCTCCTCCACAAGCTATCCCTTCAGTACATTAGGGTTCCCCTTCTCCCTGCTAGCTCTGGGATGAATAATTGGTGAAAGGATATACTAAATCACCCCGGAATCACTGACACCACAAGGCAGGTTCCACACAACCTCAAGAAGAACCAAACCCAAAGCCCACTCCGCGAAGAACCGGCCAGTCTTCCACCCTTGCCAGAGAGAAGAAGTCGTACTGCTATGGGAGGAGCAGATACGGGACACTCCAACGTAGATGAACAAACCAACCCTCCGGGACGCTCCGCCGCCAGTCGCCCGTCATCGTACACCACCGAGACCTCGTCATGGTAGCTTCGACTTTGCAACAACAAACAAGCAGAGTCGATCCCACAGACACTCTCGGGGCCTTCTTCTTAATTAATGAATAAGGCAAAGCTTTTGCCTTCGTTTAAAAAAAATTTATCACCCGGAATCGCGCCACCATGGAGATACACCTGAATTCAGAGAGGAGAGAGAAAAACGAGAGTAGGAAGAAGAGGAGCAGCACCATGATATTATTATTGTTCTGTGGCTGGTCAATTATTTCCAAGCAGATGAGCTCGTCGACGTAGCCGATTAGTGGCCACGCGCGACTGACAGGGCTGTCGGCTGTCGGGCCGTCCTGGCCCGACTAGTTTTCGCTTGAGCTAAGCCGGGCAGATCTGGTCGGCTTAGCTGTGGCCGACAAGCCCCTATCGGCCTGGGCAAAACCAAGGGTGTATTATCTTTGCAAATTCCACAAAAAACATATTATTTCTGTTTTTTAAGTATATTATCTAAAAAAACATAGCCAATTTTGTGAGTACGTGACAAGGGCAGAGTAAAAATAACCTATAAGGAGTTATAAACCCCTATATTTAACTCCTCAAAATAGTTAAGGACATGAGTTCATATATGTCGGCCCAGTGGAATCTAGGGTGTGCATGGCCCACTCTCCACGGGCCGTGCACGCGACAGCGTCTACAAAACGACTAAGGACCAAGCCAACCGCTTGGAGTGTGCCCCCCAAGGGAGAAACCCCTGCGGGGGACCTGCGGCGCTGGAGAGGCCTGAAGGGGGCTCCCCCCGAGGGCGTCCCGCCTGAGGGCTCCCTCCCCCAGCGGGGAGCCGGTTTGGCCTTATCCCCTTGAGAGCCTCAGGCCCCTGAGGGAATACTTCGCGACGAAGGTAGCGCTGTAAAGCGCACATGGGCGCTGCAGCGCGCACATGGGCTCCGCTGCGGCCGCAGAGTGACGCGCGCGACCAGCGCGCACGACAGCAGCAGCGTCACCATTGCCGTTCCCGTGATAAAAGGGGTCAACAAAGCTGCGCCGCCAGCGCCAGGACCGCCAGGACTTTCCTCTTTGGTGATAAAGCTGATGGACGGCGCAACGCTCCAAGACGATCGTCATCGTGGGCTCCACCACGATCTCTGCTGCTCCTGCAAGCCGCTCTGCACCGCCTGCAACCTGTCGGCCACGGCGCGCTACTTTAGCACGGATGGACCGCGTCCATGGACGGACGAGGTGCGGTGGACTCCCGCTCCTCCATGCGACTGACGTGCGGGAGCCCACCAGCCCGAGGGCGGAGCCCGGGGCGCCTATAAAAGGAGCAGGAGCTCCACCGTAGAAGGGGATCGCCCAATCGCGCAATCGCACCCTAAGCGCGTAGGATAGCCAACTGCTGGGGGAGGAAGACGACCGTTGTGTCCCTCTCCAAGCACTAAACTGCCTCAAGAGAGCCTTCGGCAAGCTCATTGTCCTGTAACCTTCACAGTGCAATACAGACAAGCAGGAGTAGCGGTTTTACCTCCTCTCGAGGGCCGTGAACCTGGGTACGGGCCGGTGTCTCTCTCTGTCGTGCCGCTCCACCCCAAGCACCGCGAGCGACGTCGCGGCGTGCATCGAGGGTTGTTTGACCTCCGTGTTCAGTCCCCCTTCGAACCTCTCTTCGGGGCCGAGACTACCCCTGTTACGTGGGAGTCATTCTCCGACATTTGGCGCGCCAGGTAGGGGACTGAGGCGCGTCTTCAACCTCCGAACTCCGCGCCATGATGGATACCCGCGCGACGCGCGCCAACAGGCGCACCTCCGAGAGGGCTCACACCGAGCCTGGCACTGCCCCCACCCGCGGCCGCCGTGGTCGCCCCCGCACGACCGAGCGCGCTGGCACCGGCCCGCGCGTGGAGGAGCCAGAGAGCGAGGGGCACCGCGGCGGAGACCAGCGCGACGACGAGGGCCACTCTGGGCGCCGTGAGGACGCCGAGTCCTCGCACCCGTCCCGGCGCCAGAGCGTGTCCACGCGGGAACACCAAGAGCCCGCCCCGCACACCGCGCTACTCATGGCCCAGGAGCTCATCTTCCGAGCCTACTGCGACAAGCTTGGTATCAAGATCTGCTTCGCCTCGGTAGCTCACCCACGCAGCAACGGTCAAGCCGAGCGAGCAAACGCAGAAGTCCTCAAGGGCCTCAAGACCAGAAGCTTCAACATCCTTAAGGGTCACGGCAAGGGCTGGATCGACGAGCTCCCCTCAGTGCTCTGGTCCATACGCACGACCCCCTCGAGGCCTACAGGCGAGACGCCGTTCGCCCTGGTCTACGGAGCTGAGGCGGTCCTCCCCGCGGAAATCAAGCATGGATCGCCACGGGTCCTTGCCTTCAATGAGGACACCCAAGAGGGACTCCACAACGACGACCTGCTGCTTCTCGAGGGACTGCGCCGCCAGGCCGCCCTCAGGGCGGCAGGGTACCAGCAAGACCTGCGACGCTACCATAGCCGCCAAGTGCGCTCACGCACCCTTGAGGCGGGCGACCTCGTCCTCAGGCGAATCCTCTCCAGGGAAGGTCTCCACAAGCTCTCCCCGATGTGGGAAGGCCCATACAGGGTCTCCCACGTCGCCAGGCCCGGCGCAGTACGCCTCGAGACCGAGGACGGCATCCCCGTCAAGAACCCGTGGAACATCGCGCACCTGCGCAAGTTCTACCCGTGATCGCCGTCACGCCAGGCATTTTTTGTCTCTAGAGGGAAGCTCACGGCTTCACCTCCAAGCTTCTCAAAGCTTCCCCCGAGGCCCAGTCCTCCGAGCTCTCCTGCAAATGAGCCCTCGTAGGCCGCAGCGAACCTCTGCCACTAATGGGTGGTCCCCATGCCGCGACATGGAAGGAACGTTCGCTTGGCAAACCCAAGTGTAATGAACCGATTTTCGTTCCAAGTGAACTTTGCGCTCTGGCGCCATTTTCGTTCCTAAGTGAACTATGCGCTACGGCGCCGCTATGTAATATTTTGATGGTGAGTTTTATTCCAGCTTTATTTCCTTTGTTGAAAATGGGCACTTATATCTCACCACATGCGTACCTCGCGAGCGGGGGCTGAGTACGGTGCCAGTGCCTCAAATGACACACCAGCAGCACTGCAAAACCCAAGGATCCGAGCTCTGGCTAGAGGGCAGGCCCTCCCAAGCACGCCATCTCTTCAAAGGACCTTGGTACTCTCTCTCCTCGCAAGAAACGCCTGAGGGGACCTATAAGCGCGCATTAGTCCCTGATGCTATGATCTAGCGTTTCGGCTTGCCCCTCTAACATCCACAGAGAGCGAAAATCCCCACCAGGCCTGCGGAGGAGAACCCTCGGCCCCTGAAGGGGAGAATTCCGCCAGAGAAGGCCCACATCGGGCGAACGCCTCGCGAAGCTAAGTTTCTCGCCCACCTCAAGGGGATCCTCGCACTTCTCTCATAGGCACTCTGCGCCCCTCAAGTGGTTCTTCCCTTACTCTCCGTGGACTGCTTGCGCGCCAAAGGGGGGCCCTCAGCATCGCGACTTGAGGGCTCTTACCTACCCAAGCCTTAAACTCCCCCCGGCCTTGCCGAGTCATTGCTCGCGCATACCGCAGCGGCAGGAGTCATAGCGCGGGGGGTAGGGTCCAACGACGCAGAGCGAAAAAGACACGGAGATGAAGCAAAGACCCCGCGAAGGAGGCACACTTAATTGATAGCAAAATGTTTACAAAGCGAAGAAGTAAATTACGAGGAAGAAAATGAAATTCCCTAACAGGCAAACGCCCCTAAAGCGCTACAAGCGCGACGCGTTGCAGGAGGAGATTAGCTGGAGGCCTCAGCATCGTCCTGGTCGCTCTCCTCTTCCTCCTCGGGCTCGCTCCCCTCGCCACCTTCCTCCGCAGCGGCCCGCTTGAAGCGGCTGCAGAAGTCGTCCACCTGGTCGCGGACGGAGCTAGAGGCTTTCCACGCAGCCTCCCCCTCCAGCGGCTCGGTCACCGTGGCGAAGTCGAACCCGGGCTGGAGGTGGACAAGGTTGGAGAAGATGCGGTCCACCGCCACCGCCAGAAGCTGGCGGCACTCCTCCTCAACCACGTCGCGGATCTCCGCCGTGGGGCCTTCGAGCGCTGTGAAGAGCTGCTCGAAGTACAGGAGGTATGTGGCGGCGTCAGCGTGGCCCTGAGCCGGAACGCTTGGCGCCTCCGCCCCCAGCTTCGCGGCAAGCTCACGGCCCCGTCCCGTCAAGGACAGGAACATGCGCTCCCGCTGCTGCGACAGCACCTGCGCCGCCTGGATGCTCTCCGCCGCCTCCACCGCTTTCTCCACGGCAGGCCCCACCTGCCGGTTCATCTCCTCCATATCCCCCATGAGGGCAGCGAGGTCCTTGGAGATGTCCTCTCGGGCCTTCTCGGCGGCGAGGCGGCGATCGGTCTCGCGCTTCGCCTTGGCGGCGAGTTTCGCGTTCTCCTTCTCGAGCCGCTGGATCCGGGCGCCGCTCTCCCCCAGCCTCGCCTTGAAGCGATCCTCCTGCTTGGAGAATTTCTCCTTGTAGTCCTGGGAGACGGCGGCGCGGATCTTGTTCTCCTTCTCCCGGAGCTCCTTGTTGAGCTCGTCCTTCCGCTCGGCAAGCCGCACGTTGGCTCGCTCCACATTCCCCTTGTGGGCGGCGATATCGCGCTCGAGCTTGCTGAGCGCCGCGGCGACGCTGTCCTCGCGGGCTTCGAGGGCCGTGCGCTGTCCGGACAGCTCCTGCTCTCGCAGCACCAGCTGCTCGTCGCGCCGGCGAGCATCCTCCTCGCGCTCGCTCAAGGCGCGTCCGCGGGCCTCCAGGCCCGTGCGGAGCTCTTCGAGAGCGGTCCGCACAACCCCGGCATCCGCCAGGATTTTCTTCTCGAGCTCGATGAGCTCGGTGTGCTTCGCCGCCAGCGAGCGCTCCGCGGCCTCACGCTCCGCCTTGGCAGCGGCGAGGTCCTCGGCGGCAGCTCGGCGCTCAGCCCTCAGGGGCCGGAGGAGCTCTTCGGCTTCACGCAAGGCCCCCTCGCGGATCTCCTCAGCAAAGCGCGCCGCCTCCTCGCGCTCCGCCTGCAGCGCCTGATCGCTCTTGCGCCGGGCCTCTACCGCCGCGTGGAAGGCGGCCCATGCGTCGGCAAGCTCGTCCCTCTGGCGGGCGAGCGCCCGGTCCTCGGTGGCCAGGTAGGCCTCGAGCCCCTCCAGGGACTCCCGCACGAAGCGGAAGGCGACGTCGCGGCGCCCTCTACCCCAGTCGAACCGGCCCAGAGCAAGGCCCTGGGGCGGACCGCGCGACCCAGAAGGGCCCGCACCCGCGTCGGGCTCCGCGGCAGACGCCCTCGCGTGGGCCTGGGGGCTCGGAGGCAGGACCTCCTCCGTGCTCGGTCCCCGGCCCCCAGTGCTTCCCCCCTCGGGCGGCACCTCCCGGTCCGCCTCCGAGTCAGGGGCGTGAGGCCAGGCCCTCGCGGTTTCCTCCTCCCCCGCGGTGCCCGGTGGCGGCAGTGGAGTGCCCCCCCGGCGAGATTTGGGGGGACACGGCGCCGACTCGGCACCCGCAGAAGCCTCTGGCTGCGCCGGCGGGGTAGCTGCGCGGGGAGGAGTGGGCGCCCTCTCCACCTGCTCCTCCACCCGCTCTGCCTCGGGTGGCGGCGCCGATGCGTCCTCCTGAGGAACCTCCCCCCGAGGGCCTGTAGGCCTCGAGGCCTCCGACGATGCGGCCTCGCCGGCCTCGGTCCCCGGTGCGGTGTCAGGGGCGGCCCTCTTCACGTCTGCGGCCTTCCGAAGCCTGCGGCGCTTCGCAGGAGCGGGGCTGGTGGAGTAAAGGGGAGATTGGTCAAGAAACAAAAGCAAGCATGCCGGACCAGGAAAGGAAAGGGCAAAAGAACCTTACCTCGTCTTCTTGGCGCGGGTGTCCACCCACGTCATGCCTGGCGAGCGCCACGAGGGCACAGCCCGCGTCCCCGCCTCGAGGGCCTCCTCGGCTTTCCTCTTGTGGGGAGCGCCCGGGGGCTCTCCGGCGGGCCTGTCGTGGGCCGCCTTAGTCCTCGGCTCATAGCGCCCCGCCGCGGCCTCCTCGCTGTCGCCGGAGGAATGCTCGTCAGCCTCCTCCGCCGGGGGCGCAACGCCGGAAGAACTCGCCGCGCCCGCCGAGCTCCCGACGCCTGCAGAGGGCCCCGTCCTCGTCTCCGCATCGCCCTGCTCCGAGTCGGACGCGCTTGGCGACTCGGTGGTGCCCGCTGGCATGGGCTCCTCCTCCTCTTCATCCCCCGCCAGGCCTAGCGGGGTGAACGCGGGCGCCTGCGCCAGGGTGGCCCGGCGCCTGTCGGGGACCTCGAACAGAGGCCGTATCGCCACGTGGACTCTCTCGGGCACCTCCGGGTTGACGAAGAGGCCCCCCAGGATGGTCTCGACGACTGCGGGGCGATGGTCGCTCAGGTGCAGCCGCAGCGGATCCGTAGGCCCTGAGTACGCCCACATCGGCTTCTTGTGCGCCTGCAGGGGGGCGATGCGGCGCCTCACAAACTCCGCCGCCACCAGCTGGCCGGTCAGGCCGTGCTCGCGAAGCGCCTTCAAGTGGCCCACGAGGTCGGCTATTGCGTGCCCCTCCAGGGAGCGCATGCTCCAGTGAGTGTTCTTAACCGGCGCCGCCTCGGGGACCTCAAGGAGGGAGCTCTCCGAGGGAACGCGGATGAGGAACCACTTCTGCCTGAAGTCCTCCACCTTCTTCGACACCGCCGTCATGGGCTTGTCGCCGTTCCAGGCCATGGGGATATAGACATCTCCCATGCCGTCTGCGATGCGGAAGGATACGCAGCCCGTCCGCTCCTTCCTCGCAGTATTCCGCAGGGCGTAGAAGCTTCGGAAGAGAGCGATGGAG
Source organism: Poa annua (assembly GCA_026929855.1). Lineage (NCBI taxonomy): Eukaryota > Viridiplantae > Streptophyta > Magnoliopsida > Poales > Poaceae > Poa > Poa annua. Next base: position 47,609,034 of record CM049434.1, read on the forward strand.
GGCTTCACCCCCAAGTACGCCTCACACAAGAAGGCGAAGATGGAGAGGATGAGGATGGCCTTGGGGTGGAGGTGCAGAAGGTGGATCTGGTAGAACTCAAGAACGGCTTCGAAGAAGGGAGAGTAGGGCGGCACCAGCCCAGCGAAGAGAGTGTGGAGGAAGATGGGATAGTAGCCGGCGGGAAAGCGTCCGGTCCGCGCAGGCAGAATGGCGCTGGCGCCATGCTCATTGTGCTTCCCGGCAACCAGGTGCTGGATCTTATCCAGCGCCGTCGCGTCAATGCGCGCCCCGACCAGAGCGGGGCCGAACTCCGCCTCTCCGTGCGCGCCATGGCGGACCGAGGCCGCCGTCTTCTTGCCCTTGGATCCTCCCATTGTCGGAGAGGGACGGGGGCTCGGAGGGCGGAAGGAGCTGGCCGGAAAGAGAAAGTTTCGCCGGAGGTGGGAGACTAAGAGGCGGAGTGCCGATGGACTAGATGGACAAGACGGGACGGGGTAATGACTGCGCCGCGGACCAGCGCGCGACTTTTAACCCCGCCCGAGCAGTTACCGAGACACGATGATGATGAGCGTGGCGGGCGTGGTGGGCCCCCCCCCACTACGCACGTTTCCGCCGGAGTAACCGAGACGCCGCGAGTCGACCTCTAGGTGACGCGTGTCCCACGACGCTTCGCCTGCTGTTTTGGGCCCACGACGCTTCGCCTAGTCCCGATGGGCCTCGGCGCGCCCATCATGGGCCCGGGGGCTACTGTCGGCCCAGTGGAATCTAGGGTGTGCATGGCCCACTCTCCACGGGCCGTGCACGCGACAGCGTCTACAAAACGACTAAGGACCAAGCCAACCGCTTGGAGTGTGCCCCCCAAGGGAGAAACCCCTGCGGGGGACCTGCGGCGCTGGAGAGGCCTGAAGGGGGCTCCCCCCGAGGGCGTCCCGCCTGAGGGCTCCCTCCCCCAGCGGGGAGCCGGTTTGGCCTTATCCCCTTGAGAGCCTCAGGCCCCTGAGGGAATACTTCGCGACGAAGGTAGCGCTGTAAAGCGCACATGGGCGCTGCAGCGCGCACATGGGCTCCGCTGCGGCCGCAGAGTGACGCGCGCGACCAGCGCGCACGACAGCAGCAGCGTCACCATTGCCGTTCCCGTGATAAAAGGGGTCAACAAAGCTGCGCCGCCAGCGCCAGGACCGCCAGGACTTTCCTCTTTGGTGATAAAGCTGATGGACGGCGCAACGCTCCAAGACGATCGTCATCGTGGGCTCCACCACGATCTCTGCTGCTCCTGCAAGCCGCTCTGCACCGCCTGCAACCTGTCGGCCACGGCGCGCTACTTTAGCACGGATGGACCGCGTCCATGGACGGACGAGGTGCGGTGGACTCCCGCTCCTCCATGCGACTGACGTGCGGGAGCCCACCAGCCCGAGGGCGGAGCCCGGGGCGCCTATAAAAGGAGCAGGAGCTCCACCGTAGAAGGGGATCGCCCAATCGCGCAATCGCACCCTAAGCGCGTAGGATAGCCAACTGCTGGGGGAGGAAGACGACCGTTGTGTCCCTCTCCAAGCACTAAACTGCCTCAAGAGAGCCTTCGGCAAGCTCATTGTCCTGTAACCTTCACAGTGCAATACAGACAAGCAGGAGTAGCGGTTTTACCTCCTCTCGAGGGCCGTGAACCTGGGTACGGGCCGGTGTCTCTCTCTGTCGTGCCGCTCCACCCCAAGCACCGCGAGCGACGTCGCGGCGTGCATCGAGGGTTGTTTGACCTCCGTGTTCAGTCCCCCTTCGAACCTCTCTTCGGGGCCGAGACTACCCCTGTTACGTGGGAGTCATTCTCCGACAATATACTCTTCTAAAATTGTAACGGGTTACCCAACAATATCCCTAAATCACAAAGGCAAGGCAATTTAGATACACATGTGTGCGCTCTTTCTATAGAGTCAAAGCTATAGATTGTCAATTCGAATAGAAAAATAATTAGCGGAAGAAAATAATCCATCCAACTAGAGTAGCAAGAGTAATCTACTCCCTCCGTTCCAAAATAAATGTCTTATATTTGTCAAAATATGAACTTATCTAGATATGAAGCACGCATAGATACATCGATATTTAAACAAACGAATGAAAGATAATTATTTCAGGAGGTAGAGAGTATAATGGTCAAGCTGAAATTGCAGGTCAAAAAAATTTGCAGGTAATCAAGTTATTAAGCGCCGAATCCAAAAAAGTGTAATCCCCTTACGCTTGAAGGGATTTACCTATTAATATGAAGTTCACCACTTGAGTTCAGAAGGGAAGCGACTGATTTCTATTTCTTCTTTGCTATAGCGCTTGACTCCTGTGGAATTCCATTAACAAGATTATAAGAAAGACTTTTATTTTGTTTTTGACTAGTTATTTATAGGTTAAGTTCGATATACCACATAATTAATTAGACTGCCAATAGTAATGGACCACTTTAGTGAAGCTGGAGTTTTCTTTCCAAGTACCCCGGTTGCTTTTCTGGGTCGGCGCGTTGGATGAATTATTTTCTTCCGCTACTCCATGTCCCTCACTTCTCACTCTGCTCACTCCGCCTTCGACTCAAGATCGACTCCGACTCCATTACACGCACAAGGCAGCGAGATCCGTGTCTTGCCAGTCCTATAAATATGCCCTCGACGGCGTCCCATCAGTCACCAATTCTCCTTGGTTTCCCTCGACTCTCACCGTGCGCTTGCCCTAGCAATCATCCATGCCGATGGTGGCACCTTCTCGTCACCCGCCGCTGCTCGCGTCGCCATCCAAGAACCAGATGCTGCCGATCCTCCCGACGCCGCCCAGGAGCATGATGCTTCCGCTGCTGCCGACGCCGTCCGGCCACGCGCTGCTTCTGGCGCTTTCCACCATGCCCGGCCGAGCGGACTTCGTCCAGAGGTGGGACACGTATAAGATGCCCTTCAGCACGGCGTCGCCACCATCGTCCTCCGAGAACCATGGCCGTGCCGATACCGTCGACAAGTGGAACGCGCACAAGAAGTTCAAGATTCCCGGTGGTGCGAGAGCCAGATCGCCGTCATCATCGTCAGACAGCGGTGGGAGCCATGGACGCGCAGACTCCGTTGAACGCTGGGACAGCAAAAAGCTCGTCGGCATGAAGGACGGCAGCAACAAGCGCCCGCCTAGCCGCGAGTCCTCGACCGAACGCTGGGACTTGCACAAGAATCATCGCCCCGAGGAGAAGGACAATCTGCCTCAGGCCAAAGAGACGACAACGGAAAAGTTTCCGGCAACGGCGGCGCACAAGGAAATGGACAGGATGCAGCAGGCCGCGTTCGCTGGGCCACACTTCTACGCCTCGCCGGAGCCGAGCATGCTCCCCATGCCTTCGTTCTTGCTGCGGGCGCACTAGCAGCAACCTAGCTTGCTCATTCCATTGCGTTTACGATTGTCAGATAGCTAGCCAGATTTCTTGTACGTTCGATTTCCAAATTATGTCTAGTTTGTAATTAGATATCAGTTATAGTAAAAAAAAAAAAGATATCAGCAAGCATTTTAGTGTATGCAGTTTAATTCTTCAATGTAAGCAACTGGTTCTTCACTCGAATACGGTCGTGTCCTCAGCCTTTAATTTCTTCGATTCGATGGTGAAAGTTGTGATCGACCAGATTCAGTAAGGCTCCGTTTGGCGGGGTAATATTTTGTAAACTGAAGTATATATCTCAAAACTAAAGTATTACAACACAAGGCAAACAAATACTACAGTTTTTCTCCTTTCTCAGTTTCTGAGAAAAGAGGGTCGGACCTCTTTCTCCAATACTTCAAAAAACTACGGCTCCGTTTGGCGGGATAATATTTTGTAAACTGGAGTATTTTGAAACTAAAGTATTACAACGCCAGGCAAACAAATACTACAGTTTTTCTCCTTTCTCTGAAAAAAAAAGGGTCGGACCTCTTTCTCCAATACTTAAAAAAAAACTACACTTTTAGACAATACTTCAGTTTTAAAATCACATTATTTATTGGATCCAAACACGTTAAAGTATTTAATACTTGAGTATTTTCAAAAACCAAAGTATTCTTTAAATACTTTGAAAATACTTTGATGCCAAACAGAGCCTACACTTTTGGACAATACTTCAGTTTTAAAACCACATTATTTATTGGATCCAAACAAGTTAAAGTATTTAATACTTGAGTATTTTCAGAAACCGAAGTATTCTTTATATACTTCAAAAATACTTTGATGCCAAACGGAGCCTTAGTACTTCTGTTTTCTTTTCCGGTAGTTTGGAAAGCCAAATATTTAGATTTCGATCTTAAACCACAATCAAACCGAACCAAATATCAATTCAAACAAAAACTAACCAAATATGTGAGGCAGGCTGGACAAACAAAATCTGAAGATTGTAGAATTCTTGTCATTTACGAAAAAATTTGTGGGAAGTTTCAGCATATATTCGTTCCAGCAAATTCAGTGTAAACAGTGAGTACGACCCACACTTATATCCTTCAAAAAGTCCACTAGTCTATTAATAATCATCGACAACAGTACAAAGACCTAAAAAGTTAAAAAATACAAATTGGTCCTTAGACCACCTAGCGATGACTATGAACACTCATGTGAGTCAAAGGTGCGCAACTCTCCTCACCCCTCCCTCACCGGAGTCAAACAAAGTTTGTCGTTTGAAAATTTTGTTATAGTAGACGGACGGGGAGTTTTTGTGCTAAGACCCCAAAGGGCAAACACACAAAAGCAGCAACCATCACCAAAGGTGGGAACCATAGATCGAAGAACCTAAGCTGCAACCACACTGACGAACAAGAAAACCGAGCAGATCCTAGGAGATCCACCGAACCCACACTTGATGAGCCGTTAATGTGCAGTTATGAAAAAAGTTATCGCTAGTTACTGTTGATTGGGCTTGAAGCTATATCTATATTTTAGAATATTTCAGTAAATTTCAATGTATATCTTAAATCCACCTACAACTAATCAATGAACATTTTTCTTTTTAATCATTTAATAAGTGAACATATGATCTGCAATGTTCTTTCTCTGGTGATGGCTTTATAGGCCCAGTTTTAAAACGCATGCCATTACTACCCACGCACATGTCATGGGCTGCACAATAGTAGCAGTGCAGCCAAATGCCAATAAACAATGGGCGCATCAAAGTGTACCTAATCCCTCTAGTGTGTCGATAATTCATCTCCAATGTACCTAATCATACCTTGTGACAACACATCCTTACGTTCTATGGGCTCTCCGAGATTTCGGAGGGAGAATTTCCCAGTTGCACATCCACAAATTCAGCCAAGGGGGATATACCGTTTTGAGAATTCTAACACTCAAGGTGTTGGTTCATGTGTTCAAAAAAAGAAAATGTTTTGGTTCACAACAAATGAGCTACACTTAAAAGGCCGAGAGTACCGAATCAAAACGACTCAAAATCACGAAAACAAATATTACATAGATACAATTAAACAACTTCATATCACGAAAACAAAGACAACCTAGAGGTATGAACGATTTTTTGAAATTCTTAACAATTATTTTTGAATTGTATGAATATGTTTTGAACCAGTGAGAGTTCTTTTTTAGCGATGTGAAGAATTTTTAAACCTATGACAAAAGTTGAATTGTGCTAACATGTGTGAACATGTTTTTGAACTTGTGAGCAATTAGTTTGAACATACTGCCTCCTCACAAACCAAGTAATTCTAGACCTGACCACAATTGCTTGGGTGGAGCCGTCAGCAAATGATATGCCGACGCGGTTTCCCCGATGAGAACAAACACAAGCAAACAGTACCTACTCGTCCTTGAACAAAAACAAAGTACACATCACTGTCCTTAATGGTAATTGTTCTGTTTGTCTTAAGGAATCGTGGCCGGTAGCCGACGAGCATGGGGTGGAATAGTTAGTACGTGGTGCATCAACTCCAACACCAGCGCCAGGTACTTCAATGCCACATCGAGCATTAGTACTCTTGCTCATTCTAAGCACTAGTAATCAGCCAGTGACGGACCGGTCAATGTCCGCGTCTCACGACGACGACGACGACGATATGGCTCAGCTCCTAGTCTCCTCGCTCCCACTCGAGACAAGGTCCCCGGCGTTCCCGTTCAGACAATACGGCGCTTCTGGTTCCCCGAGCCGGTCCTCCGGGGTGTTCTGGCCGCCCATGCGCGGTTCGAAGCGAGGCCATCCGACGTCTTTCTGGCAAGCTTCCCCAAGTCGGGCACCACCTGGCTCAAGGCGCTTGCCTTCGCCACGGCTCGCCGCGCCGATCACCCGCCGCGAGACCCTGACCACCCGCTCTGTCGCGGAAACCCGCATGACTGCGTGGAGTTCCTCGAGAGATCCTTCTTGCTCTCTCCGATCAAAGATGGCGACGTGTTCGCGGGACTAACTACCTTCGCCCCGCTTGCTCGCCACCCACATTCCCCACTCCCTCTTGCCGGAGCGCATCACGGCCGAGAACTTCGGTTGCAAGATCGTGTACATCTGCCGCGAGCCCAAGGATACCTTCGTCTCCTACTGGATGTTTGCCAAAAAGATAGCTTCCAAGGAAGGCGACCACGACACGCCACCGGCGCCATTCGCGATCGAGCAGGCGTTCGAGCTGTTCTGCGACGGCCGGTGCTTTGGCGGCCCGCAGTGTCAACATGTCGCCGACTACTGGGAGGCGAGCCAGAGGTGGCCGGAGAAGGTCCTCTTTCTCCGGTATGAGGAGATGCTTAGGGAGCCCTTGGAGAAGTTGAAGAAGCTGGCGGAGTTCATGGGATGCGCGTTCTCCGTCGAGGAGGAGGCGGCGGGGGTGGTGAAAGACGTCGTTGACCTGTGCAGCATCGACGTCCTAAGGAACATGGAGGTGAACGAGTTTTTTTTTTAAATAATACGATTTTTTAATACAAATTCGCATTATAGCGCGCGGAATAAATAAATTTCAAAACTAGGGCGCGGTCGGCCTGACCCGTGCCGATCGGCACGACCCATGCCGAAAAGCTTCGGTCGGCGGGACCCGCACCGACGGATGCATGCGGCAGAGGCTGAGCAGGCCGGGCCCCCACCTTTCGGCGCCGCTCGTGCCGATCGGCACGGCTCGTGCCGATCTGGACCGAGTTAACCCCGCGCCGGCTGCCTCTCCTTTCTCCCTTCTTCTTCTTCCTCCCATCGACCCAAGCGAGCAGCACGCTCAGTTCTTCCTCCCCCACGAAAACTCTGCCAAATCTTGCCCAAATAATTAGTGTGAGCAGGTTAGATTGCTAGGAAACAAGAGAGGAGGACTAGGGCATCAAGGATCTGTCCATGCAGTAATTTTTGATGGATTCGTTTTAAGGAGAGGAGGTGAAGGATTGGAAGCAATTGAGGCCAACAATGGTGGATAGCAGTGGTGGGAGCTCGTGTTGGAGGAGGAGGTGTGGTGGTGGAGCAGTGGTGGCGGTAGATTGAGGCCGGGAACGGAAGAACCGGGCTTTCCACGCGTCAAGGGTAAACCCTAAGTAATCACTAGATGAATCTTGTTTATATTTTGTAGTGCATTTATTTCTTATGTATGTGTTAGCTGTTAAATATTTGTGTCGGTGGATGTGATAGGTGTACCGGACAATTTTTTTGTCGGTGGTTTATAATTATTCTGTTAATATTGTTGTATAAATAAATTTGAGGACTATTATATATATATATATATATATATGTAAATTAGGCGGGTTTTTGTGCCGGTCGATATTAATGGGTGTATGTTGGTTCTTTGTTATTATTTGAGGACTATTAGTAATATTGGTAATATTTTGGGTGGTCGCAGTATTTTGTAGCGTATTATTTGACGGAATTATTTCACAGCCGACTATGTTTATGCCGGCAACTTCACAGTCGCCATTGTTTATGTCGGGTCCTGCACAGTCTCCACTCTTTATGCCGGGTAGCTCATCCTGGCAGGCACACGCACCACCGTACACCGGGATGCCATATTCGTACGGTTATGGGGGCGGACCACAGTTCGTTGGAGCATCACACCAGCCGCAGATGGCCAATCTTATGGGCCAGTACTCTCAGCAACTAATGCACGGAGGTTAGAATTTTTTATTTCTCGTAGATATATAATTTATATCCAGACAGCTCACACTAACATATTATCTTGTGCAGGTGCAGATCAGGTGTACAACTCTCCCCAGTACGACTTGGACACCACTCAGGCATACGCGCCTTCGCCACCGATGCCCACTCAGCAGACACCACCTCCGGAGACAGCCCAGCCAGACGACGAGCATGACGATGCGCCGTTGCAAGGCCGCGGAATGCGGCAACACCAGGCTCCCACGCGTTTGTCACCTTCCGGCCCTCGGCGTAGGAGGACGCGGTACCGTCGTCAGGTCGACGAGGACTGATGCTTTTACCTATGTACTATTCGATATTATGTACTACACATATTCCTATGTATGAGACATCTCTGTGTTCCGTTCGACCGTACTAGACATATTCGTATCTGCGAGACATTTCCGTAACGATTTGATTACGTAAACATACTCGGTAGAACATAACATATGAAGATAATAAATATAAGGTACACCACAAGGCGAGTACATACTGATCACAACATACGAGAAAAGAAATTACATAACACAATTTAAGACTCTACCTATCTCCCATCGATGCAACCTGCACCATCCGCCGATTTAGCTCCCTTGCCCTTGCTCGATGCTTCAGCCTTCTTCTCCTTTCCCTTCCTCGATGCTTCAGCCTTCTTCTCCTTCCCCTTCCTCGATGCTTCAGCCTCCTTCTCCTTCCCCTTCCTCGATGCTTCATCCCTCCTTTCCTTTGACGTCGGCATGAAATCGTCATCATCATCGCTGGAGACTACCCAAAGAAAGGACTCACCGTAAAAATAGCGGTCATCTTCGGTCCGCAGATACTGACCATTGGTAACCTTCCTATCATACTTATCTACAAGCCTCAGCATTTCTGCATGGATTTGTTGCGGGGTCCTATACGGAAACCCGTCTCGAACTTGTCTCGCCCCGAGCAAAGCGAGATGTCTCTCACTACCAATAATTTCTGAGATGGGAACTAACCTACCATCTACCTTCAAATCGGTGGAAATCATTGCGAGATGCTTCGAGGCGGCATCGTGAAACCCGGACACACACTTCTCACAGGGAACAATACACACCATCGTTGCGCTCAAGTGACTCACATGGCTACCTTCGAATGGGTTTTATAGGAAAACTGGAGTACAAGTAGGACGGAAGCGCCGGCGGGAGAATTCTGGCGGGAAACGGTGCCGGGAGAAATAGGTGGGAAACGGTGGCGGGAGAATTCTCGCGGGAAACGGTGGCGGGAGAATTCTCGCGGGAAAAGATGGCGGGAGAATTCTCGCGGGAAACGGTGGCGGGAGATTTCTCGTGGGAAACGGTGGCGGGGATGGCGGGAAACGGTGGCGGGAACAAAGTCTGTATGAAACTTTTCCCTCCACCTCTCTGAGCACATTTCGGCACGGCCCATGCCGATCGGCACGGCTTGTGCCGAAACGTGTTGCCGCACGTGAACGCCAACGAAAGCCATGCAGCCGTCGGCATGGCTAGTGCCGACCGTGTCTTTTCGGCACGGGTCGTGCCGATCGGCACGGGTCAGGCCGACCGCGCCCTAGTTTTGAAAATTACTGATTCCGCGCGCTATAATGCGAATTTGTATTAAAAAATCGTATTATTTAAAAAAAAAACTCGGAGGTGAACATGAGTGGAAGCCAGATATTCGTGAAGAACGAGGCCTATTTCCGGAAGGGGGTCGCCGGAGACTGGAGCAACCACATGACGCAAGCTATGGCGGAGCGTCTAGACAAGATCGTTGAAGACGCGCTGCAAGGTACGGGGTTCACCTTCGCCGACACTCAGTCCGCGTGAGTCGCCGATCTGCCATGGATCGATGCTTTGGTACTCAAAACTTCAAAGGTCGTTACCAGCGTGGAGAGAGTTTTGGTTCACTACTTTGCCCTTGTTCAGGAAATGGACTTCACATACTGCTGACCTGCTGTGTCCTCTGTTCGACTTCTCAGCCAAAGTTTGTGCCCTTTCCATGAAAGAGACCGACCATGACTTCAGGAAATGGACTTCACATAGTTACTGTACCATGACCATTAGTTTGTGCCCTTTCCGATAATAAACAGGTTTTACAAACTGTGCCATCTATCTATCGGCACCGTATCCTGTGAATCCCATGATTTGGTGCATCCGTGCATCCCTTCGTGTAGAGTCGCTCGATCTCAATCATGCGCCACACATGGAATTGCCAGGAAATTTGCAATTACATGCCCGCTTCTACACTTAACCAACGTCATATTTGAATAAATAAAAAACCAACGTCATATTTGTAAAAAAAACCCTAACTCTAATTCACGAAACCCCGCATCGTGCTCCCGTGCACCAGATCGAGAACAGGGCTTGTCCGGCCGTCGTCATCCTCGTAGTTCCTTCGCGCGAGAGACTACAACTCTACAAGGCCGGCGCCGCGAAGACCGTCCTCTGGTGCAAGGAGCGATGATGTCGAGCTGCTGCCGGCGCCACCGCGGCCGACGATGTCGAGCTGCTGCCGGTGTCACCGCGGCCGATAACGGCGAGCTGCTCCCGGAGGATGCGTTGGATCCTCGACGAAGCAGATCAGGATGGCTACCTCCCTGTCCCCAACCAAGAAGCAGATCCACGACTCCATTGACCTCTTCCACGTGAGATTAGGACAGCAACAAGTCTGAATGTGATTCAGTATAGCTGCTTTATATTTCTTTTTCATTGTCGCACACCGTCAGGGCATTTGGGAAATTTGCTTGTGAGTTACTGTACCATCAATCAGTGTTGTTCTGAGACTGTTGTGTTTACAGGCTTACACTAGAGCACAGACATACACACAATCTTGTCTCGCTTATTGAAGCTGCTGTGTTTACAGGCTTACACTAGAGCACAAACTTACACGCAATCTTGTCTCGCTTATTTCGTTGTACATGCATTCATATTGTAAACCCAAACTTCACGTCCACCCAACAGAGAGCAAAATGCAACCGGTTGCATATGCTACTCCTAGTACTAATACAGACAGTACACAAGAAAACGAAAAATTCAGAGTTTTAGGTGCCTAATTTCCTGCGATAACCATGCATGGTATATAATGGCGCTGCAGCCCACACGAGTGTGTAGCAGGCTGACGTCGGGGGAAGTCGATCAGGAGGGGCATCTGCCAGGACGAGCGTGTAAGCCGGCGGTGAGAGGTTGCGGACCCCGATGGACTCAACGTAGGGACCAACGAGACAGAATACGTGCACGGAGACGGCCTAGGCACGGCAGACCCGTCCATCGAATGGCATCTCTCTTCTGGCGATGGCGAGCACAAATGAGTTCTGACAGGGAATTGTTGAGCTCGCCGCCGCCGCCGTTGGGATCTCGTCCGGGTGTTGTTTAGGGATAAGACAGAGGATTTGGACGACATGTCGTTTTGATGTCGAGGGGTCACTTTGCAAAACAACAATCCAGACACGGGCGTTTCAGTGCAAAACTCCACCGGAATGAGTCAAGACGCAAGATTTAGATCACATGGTTGAATATCAACGGATGCAAAGATACACGGAGGAGCCGGTTTCATAGGATACGACGCCAACAAGCAGTATTCGAATCATCGCTGCCAAAGCAGCTCTTTCTCCTATAATTGTTGTACTTGTCGTTTCACTTCCATCGCACATACAAGATCTATCCTCCATGAATACATTGTACATCACAAATTAACATAATGAGTACTCATCGCGGTTATATGCGCCATCCTAGTTCGGATGTAAGAGAGATATTTAATCTTAGACATATGTTCGTCGGTCCATTGAGCGGACCAGAGCTTGCTTGCCAATATGAGCACTATGCTTGTAGCTGTTCTTTTTGGTGTGCTTATACCTAGCTGTTGGTTGCTGTGTCAGAAATGAAAGGAAGGTTTTAAATTGATTCAAAAGTACCTCTTTCCAATTCCCTCAATTAGGACATGGCATACTCATTTATTTACATGAAAGTTATTTTTAAAAGTTTCTGAAGCAAACGTAGAGGAGAAGGGGGGATCCATTTTATAAATGGGACACAGCGAAAGGAAACTCCATAACTAGCCTGGATATATGTACCACCCACCTGTTTTTCTTGAAAAGGCTAGATTGCAATTTGCACATTTCTCATACTGTAGCAAAGTTACTAACTCTATTAAATAAAGTGCAAGCGTGTATTATGTTTGATAATAATGTCTAAAGGATATCAGTCATCAGCTGTATAAGATCCAAGGCACCTCAAGATTGGCCAATGTAAAATTTGTGACACAGAACAAAGCACAAGATGAGTCTGAATTGCACTGGCGCAGGCAGCAACACACATGCTCAATATTAATTCAGAAATAAAATACATAGTACTCCTTCGTGCTCAATATTAATTCAGAAATAAAATACATAGTACTCCTTCCGTTCCATAATGTAAGCCTTTTTAGCTAGCTAGTTAGCTTGCTAAAAAGGCTTACAGTTTGGAATAGAGGTAATGAGTATTGGTAATCCATTGAGCAGATGGATGCTGAGGTATGTTTAACTGAACCTCTTGTAGGATTTGGGGCAGCTTGTCAGCGAGCCATTGGTCGAAGTCCTCCTGCAGCGATGGCGCCTCGGCGGCGAGGATGCGAAGCATCTCCGTCGGCGTGGGGCATCCGGTGTACTCCTCGACGGAGGACCTGCAGGCGTCCTCCGGCGGCGGCGCGTGGTGGTCGGCGCAGAGCGTGAGCGTGACAACCCGGCCGTGGGCGTCGCCGAGAGTGCACCTGAGCGGGGCGGGCGCGCTGCCGCAAGCGTCGCAGAGCGGGGCGCGCGAGTGTTGCCCCGCGAGCGCGCTGGCGCCGTGCACAGCGTGGTCGCACACGAGGCAGAGCCTGGCGCTGTCGGAGGGACAGAATACGACGGCGCGCTCGGTGTGGCAGTTGCTGCAGACGTAGGTGAGGTGGTCCATGTCGACGAGAGGGGGAGAGGAGCGCCCGTCGGCGGCGATGGATGGATGGATCGGCGGCGCCGGTGATGGGAGTCAAGAAATAGGCGGCGGGAGTGGGTTGAGGCGGTCGGTTGCGTTGACGGGCGCGGCAAGCCCGACGACTGAGACACTTTGTCCCGATTGGTTCCTTGGATTAGCGCCGTAAGACTAGCCACAATGGGGAGTATCATAGGTGGTATCATAGATGCCATGTTGGCAAAAAGATGACGTGTCACTACAATTAATGAAAAAAGAGGTGATAGTGGTATCATAGGTAGATACCGTAACATAACGGATTCCAATGTAAGATGAGTCTACAACGTAATAAATATAATCATATATGATACTATATATGATACTACATATATGTTATCATGCATTGTGGAGGTAGTAACATGTAGTAGTATCATATGCATGATACTAGTATATGATACTCTCCATTGTGACCGGTCTAAAGTGTTGGGTAGAAAAACGGGCCTGTCCACGTCAGTATATTTGCATGCAACTACAAGCGGGTGGAAAAATACTGACCGGAAAAGCATACGGGGCTTCCAATCGCGAAGCTTATCCTACTCCTCCATTTTTTTAAAATATAAGATGGTTTTACGGAAAGAGCGTTTGACAGTTTAATTTTTAAATCATATTTTTGGGTTTAAAAAAAAATCTAAGAAAAATCATCCATGTTTTAATGAAGTATATTATAAGGATGCAAAATCTCAATGCAAATGTTTTTTATTTTAGGCTACACAAAAATGACAAAAGTTTAAAATTTTAAACTATACATTATACACTATGCTCATATGTATATTTATTATTTTTGTATAGCTCCAGACATAAAGTATTTTGCATTGTGATTTTCCACGCTTGTATGATATATCACTAAGAACATGCATCTTTCTTTAAGATTTTTTTTAAAAATTACATAGACTTTTGAATTTTTTTAAATGGTGAGATCAGTGGAACTCGGGAGCACCAAATCTTTTATGCATTATACATGTTCAGTAGATGCACACAAAAATGAGCGTACATACTGTCGGGGGCTACCCCGGGTAGGGTAAAGGCATGAATAAGACACTCATATTTACAATGGTAAATGTCCCTTGCCTGGCACCAAAGGTCGTGTGACCCTTCGGGAGGTGAAGTGACGCCTTTTGGGAATACTCAGGAGGTGGCTCTTGGGAGAGGTCAAGATGTGCCCTTTGGAGAAAGCAGGGGCCAAGCTGTCTCCCATGTTGACACTATAAATAGACCCCCAGTCCCTCACTCTCATTCAGGCAGGAGCAGAGAGTTCTCCTAAGAACGAGCTTCTCGAAGATGTCTTTGGGAGCAAGCCTAAGACATCTTCGAGTAGCTGGGCCTAGGGGCATTCTCTTGTGCGATATCAGAGACAGGTGCTAGTGAGCAGGGTCCTGGCTGGATCGGGCTATGAGTAAGCCCGACTTGAGTGTATGTCGGAGGTAGCCGACATACTCCCGGCGTGGGAGAGGCTGAGGTAGGATACACTGGTAAACTAGCTTGGGTCAGACCGACATAACCTGACCGACATCTCCGTGTCGGCGTCGTCTCTCTGTCTATTGTGTGCAGGAAAGAGGTTCCGGCATAGCCATGCCGGGACTCGGGAAGACGTTCCGAGTTAGTAGGCCCGGCATATCCTTGCCGGGGTACGGAGAAGAATCCGGCATAGCCATGCCGGGTTGGGCAAGATCGTCCGGCATATCTAATGTCGGACCAGAAGTCAAGGGCAAGTACACTGCAAGGACACTGGCCCGTCTGACACGGAATCTAGGTCACCTCCCGCCTGACACGGACGCGGGACAAAAGGCACACGACAAGGGCGACGTGACTATTCCACTGTACCGTAAACGGACTGACAGGAGACAAGGCATGGGGAAGCCACGTCCTGTCTCTGACAGAGGAAGCATCATCACCTAGGCCGGCGACCGCTACGGCTAGAGGCATGATGGCCTACCTCGACCTATCTCGGATAGCTCGGCGGCTAGGTCGTGGTAGGGGATGTCGACATTACCGTTGGCATGCCATCCCTGTCCGGTGGGACCCGGAGGAATTAGGGTTTCCGGTCAACCCGGCCCGGCCTCTATAAATAGCGCCATTACTCCTCCTGTGAGAGGGACACCAACCAGAGAGCCAAAACTATAGGCGCATTTACTCCTAGCGCATTCACTCCTCTCCTCCTTGTAGTTCATCCTTGTTCTTGACTTCATCCTTGAGAGGGAGGCCAAACAGATCAAGGAGCACCTTTGTAGATCTTGTGACATACATATAGAGAGAGGCAAGGCAGGAGTAGGGGTCTTACCTCCTCACGAGGGCCCCGAACCTGGGTACATCGTGCGTGTTTGTGGTTGCTTGTGGCTTTGTGTGTGTTCTTGCTAGTTCGTGTGCGTTCTTCCTTGCCTAAGTCGGTTTTTGGTGGTGTCTTGCCATCTTTCGTGTGAGCTTCTTAGCTCGCTAGCCCTCCCTGGATCCACCAGCGTCCATCGGCCCCACACTTTAGCCATCCTATGGCATCTGCCGTGATACCACCACGACAGTTGGCGCCCACCGTGGGGCAGGTAGAGGCGCTGGCTGGTGTACTCATCCGGACGGGTTCCATCATCCACTCCGACACGCGGGTCCTCTCCGGCCTCGTCATCAAGTTCGGCGACATGGACTTCGTCAGCGACAACGCCGGCTGCTTCCGCGGCAGGCCGTTCCTGGCCAACGGGTGCATCGTCGAGTTCGGCTCCTTCGCCACCTATGTCGCCACCGAGTTCGTCTGCGAGTACCCGGAGCAGGTGCTCGTGGCCGAGGATCCCCCTGCTGTCCGCGCGGCTCGCGACCGGCGTACCACTCGCCCCGAGAGCTGTGTGGTCATGATGGCCGGTGTGACAGGTCCTGCTGCCGAGGAGACGGTCATCGCACCCGCGGCAAGATCAACCCGGCTGGCCAAGCAGGCGCTGGAGAGGCAGGTCCAGACCGACGCCGAGACGTCCCATGTCCCGGTAAGGCCTGAACCTATGAGAGAGGTAGTGCAGAGGCTGACAGTGCCGGTAGCTGCTGTGACTGATGTCACCCAGGCTGTCGCCGAGTTGGAGGCACAACGACAGAACTTGCTTCAGGAGGCTGTCGGGTTAGCCGAGGTCAGGAGGGACTTTGACCGTGTGATGCGAGAGTATGATGCAGCTCATGTTTTCTCCCCGGTAGGAGGCAGGCCTAACCGGGAAGAGAGTGTGCGCAGAAGAGGCAGAGGCCTCAATGCCGAGATAAACAGAGATGGTAGGGCTAGCTCTAGTGTGACCCCTAGCGTGATGTCGGCAGCTAGGCCAAATTACAGTTCCCCTGCTAAGACTCTTAGGGCAGCTGAGGCAGCAAGGGCCGAGTTGGCCGGTCTAACCGGAGAAGCTCTCCGTAAACAGCAAGACCGGGTCAATGAGCTAGTCGGTGTGGCAAACCGGCAGAACGAAGCCTTTCGCAAGGCAAACACGGCTGTGGGGGATCCCAAGTCGTCCATTCGGCTAAGGCAGCCACCGAGAGGTCCAGAGGACAGGCTTCCTCTCCGCATGTCGGAAGAGGTCAGGACCGGAGTGTGAATTCCGGTGGAAACCAGCAGCTCCAGATGCAGACATACGACTTGGCGTATGCCGGAAAGCAGATAGCTGAGCAGGGCAATGTCGGGCGTGCCCAAAGTAGAAGCCGGCAGGCTCCGAGTAATCGGAATGTCGGAAATGCCAACTCGGTTGGTCGAGTGCACCCTCCTCGCTATCCAGCGCCGAACCAGGCCCAGAGGCCGCGGAATGTCGGAGGTATGCCATAGCAGCAAGTAGTTGGCCAAGGGGCTAGCCGATATGATGACGGCAACTCGGCAATGGCCAAAGTCAGGTACCATGGATATGACAGTGCACTGGGATCTCGGCTGGGAACTCGCCAGTTGGATCCGAATGTTGCTCGGTACAAGTTGGACCGGATATATTGGTCCGAGTTGATGGAGGAGCAAGGTCCACCTGGTCCTGCTTGTTTCGGACCCCGGATTATGATGGAGCCACCAGTGCCCCACTTTCAGCTCAACCGGGGTGCCAAAACTTATGACGGCAGCACCAAGCCGGAGGACTGGCTGACAGACTATGTGACGGCAGTGCACATTGCATGAGGTAACCGTCGCTGGGCGGTGAGATATATCCCGCAGATGTTGGAGGGGCCAGCTCGGATCTGGCTCAACAACTTGAGAAAAGGCAGTGTCAACAGCTGGTTGGACTTTGAAGAAGCTTTCGTCAGCAACTTCTCCAGCACTTACAAGAGGCCAAACCGACCTCAGCAGCTTGCGATGTGCAGTCAGAGGGACAACAAAACTGACCGAGAGCACCTAACTCGGTGGAGCACTATTCGCAACTCCTGCGACGGGGTTGTCGAGGCACAAGCCATCTCTTGGTTTGCGCAGGGATGCCGGCATGGCTCTATGCTCTGGCAGAAACTGCAAAGGGAGATGCCGTCCACCTTGGCCGAGACAATGCGCATCGCCGACAGCTATGCTCTCGGTGATCCTATGCAACCTTTGCTGGATTCGGTGGAACCGAATAGGAGGAACCCGGGGAACAACAGATCCGGGCCGAGCAGGCACAATGATCGCCAAGACTTTGGCCACAAGAGGAGGGAGCCGGAGTTCCACTATGCCTCACATCAGGTTGCTGCGGTAACCCGAGATCAAGGTGACGCCGGCAGTAATCAGCGTCAGATGACTCGTGGCCCGGCTTGGGGCCAGAACCAGGAAGTGAAGAAGACTTGGGCTGAGCAGAGGAAGCCCGTGACTTACGAAGAGATGTTGGACAAGCCCTACTGCTATCACACCTTTGAGCCTAATCGGCCAGCAAATCACTCGACTTGGCAGTGTAGCTGGTATCAGCGCATGTTGAGAGAAGGCGGATCTGGAGGATCTCAGATGGCTGCTCCGGCAAGGCCTGAAGCTCCGAGGCCACTGGCACCAGTATTAGGGGCCAATGCTACTCGAGTTAACCCGCCTGCTCATAGGTAACCGGCTCCAAGGCCGGTGAACGTGGTGAACATCAGGGGCAACAATGATGCCGGTCCCAGCAACCAAGCCGGATACCCACAGGGCAACTACCAAGAAGCTCATCAGAGCTATGTGGTCTTCGTGACCGAGCCCACTGACAAGAAGAGCCTGCGCCAGCGCGCACTCGAGGTGAACGCTGTCATGCCGGCAGTGCCTAAATTCATGCACTGGTCCGAGATGGAGATCTCATGGAGTCGGAAGGATCATCCTCGGGTCATGCCTAAGCCGGGAGGCTATGCCTTGGTGGTGGACCCAACATTCATCGGGCCAAGCATCAATGTTCGGTTCAGCAGAGTCCTAGTTGACAATGGCAGTGCCATCAATATCATGTACAAGGACACTATGCTGAAGTTGGGTGTGTCCTTGAACACACTGCTGCCGACTAGCACGACCTTCCATGGCATTGTGCCGGGGGTTTCCTGTTCGCCTATGGGCAAGATTTGGGTAGACGTGCTATTCGGTACCTGGGAGAACTGCAGAACTGAGAGCCTTGAGTTCGAAGAGGTGGACCTTGAAAGTTCATACCATGCCCTGATTGGCCGACCAGCTCTGGCCAAATTTATGATCTCGACTCATATGGGCTACCTCAAGATGAAGATGCCGGGTCCGAACGGCATAATCACCACTACAAGCGCTCTATCGAGTGTGCTTCTGCCGGTTCCTGCTTGGCCGAGTCTATGGTCATTGCGGAGGAGAAGAAGAGGATCCAGCAAGTGGTGACGCTGGCCCAGGCATCCCAACTCGGCATGCCCGGGATGACGAACCCGGAGCAGAATGCTTCATTCCACCCGCCGAAGGAGACCAAGAAAGTCGGAGTTGACGCAACTAACCCGGAGCACCGGGTTATCATTGGCACCAACCTGGACAACAAATAGGAAGGCGAGCTCACCGACTTCCTCCGTGAGAATCAGGACGTCTTTGCATGGTCGAATGATGACCTGCAAGGTGTTCCGAGGGAGTTGGCTGAGCACTCTTTATTCGTCAGGCCGGATGCGAAGCCGGTGAAGCAACCGACAAGACGTCTCTCGGACGAGAGAAGAGCTACGATCATGAAGCATCTAGCCGTGCTACTTGTGGCTGGATTTGTGATGGAGGTGCTGCACCCGGACTGGTTATCCAACGCGGTCCTGGTAGAGAAGAAAAAGGATGACCCCCTGCTGGCCAAGGTGTGGCGCATGTGCATCGACTTCACCAACCTCAACAAGGCGTGCCCGAAGGATCCTTTCCCGCTCCCCCGGATAGATCAAGTGATCGATTCCACTGCCGGGTGTGAGCTCTTGTCTTTTGTAGATGCGTATTCTGGTTTTCACCAGATACCTTTGAACCCGGCCGATCAATTGAAAACTGCTTTTATTACTCCGTACGGGGCTTATTGCTATCGTGTCATGAATTTCGGGTTGAGAAATGCTGGTGCTACATACCAGAGGTGCATGCAGAAATGCTTGCATGACCAGATAGGTCGGAATGCCGAGGTCTATGTCGATGACATAGTCATAAAAACAAAAGAAAAATCTACTCCGATCGATGATCTGAGAGAGACATTCGCTAACCTGAGAAAATTCCGGATGAAACTTAACCCAGATAAATGTACTTTCGGTGTTCCGGCTGGTAAGCTACTCGGTTTTCTTGTGTCTAGCCGGGGTATTGAGGTCAACCCGAGTAAGATCCGTGCTATTGAGAGTATGAAGCTGCCTACGCGTCTCAAAGACGTGCATAAATTCACTGGGTGCTTGGCATCGCTAAGTCGGTTTGTAAGCCGGTTAGGAGAAAAAGACTTGCCTTTGTATCAGCTCATGAAAAAGAGCAAAACTTTTGTGTGGACTCCGCAGGCGGATGCGGCATGAAATGACCTGAAAAAGATGCTCTCAACTACGCCGGTGTTGGCATCGCAATTGCCCAAGGAGTCGATGTTGCTCTACATCGCGGCCACAAACCGGGTTGTGAGCGTTGTGATGGTGGTGGAGCGAGAAGAGGGTGACAAGGTGGTGCAGAGGCCGGTGTATTATCTGAGCGAGGTGCTCTCCACCTCCAAGCAGAATTACCCGCACTACCAGAAGATTGCTTATGGTGTATATCTGGCGGTCACCAAGTTGAAGCACTACTTCCAAGAGCATCCGGTTACAGTGGTGAGCAAAGCCCCTCTGTCCAAGATCATCGGGTGTAAAGACGCTAGTGGCCGAATTGCCAAGTGGGCTATCCAGTTGTCTCCATATGCCCCGACTTACGAGAGAAGAGACGCCATTAAGTCGCAGGCGCTGCCGGACTTCTTGGTGGACTGGGCCGAGATGCAGTATGAGCCTCCACTGCCCGATTCCAACTTCTGGAAGATGCACTTCGATGGCTCCAAGGCAAAGATCGGATTGGGCGCCGGAGTGGTCCTCACCTCGCCAAAGCAAGATGTGCTGAAATATGTGCTCCAGATTCACTTCTCGGCATCCAATAATGTGGCCGAGTACGAAGCACTCGTGCATGGGCTCAACGTCGCCAAGGAAATTGGCATTCGCCGGATAGAGTGCTACAGCGACTCGGACCTAGTGGTACAGCAAGTGTCGGGGAATTGGGATGCCTTGGACGCCAACATGGCGTCTTACCGGTTTCATGTGCAAAAAATTTCCAGATTTTTCGAAGGCTGCGAGTTCAAGCACATACCTCGGGGGGAGAATGAAGCGGCTCATGTGCTATCCATGTTGGGATCATCGCAGGCTGCCATTCCACCCGACATAGCCTTGGAGCATTTGAGGAAGCCATCGATCAAGCCGTCACCCGAGTCGGAGTCCATCTTTATCCCGAAGAGCTCAGAAGCAGAGGCTGTGCCCATGGATGTTGATGTCGGGAGCATTTGGCAGAACCCGGGGACTGCGCTGCAGAACTCGGGGACTGCGCAGGAAATGTCGGCAGAGGTGATGTCAGCTGAGCCTATGGACATAGCCGCTCCAATCTTCCCTGTGCGGCCGGTGCCGAATTGGGCGCAGCCCATTATGGCATACATTGTGGATGGGACCTTGCCCGACAATGAGGTTGAAGCCAGGCAAGTGATGAGAAGATAAGGCCTACACTGTTATCAACCAGGAGTTGTATAAGAGGAGTGTCACCGAAGTGCTGCAACGTTGCATCGAACCGGAAGAAGGGCAAGAGATGCTGCTCGAGATACATCAAGGGGAATGCGGTCATCATGCTTACTCAAGGGCATTGGTGGCTAAAGTCTTCCGGCATGGGTTTTACTGGCTCACAGCTTTGCAGCAAGCACAGGATATCGTTCGAAAGTGTGGAGGTTGCCAGAGGTTTGCCCACAAGATACACATGCCGGCAGCAGCACTGAAGACTATCCCCATCACTTGGCCGTTTGCTGTATGGTGCTTGGATATGGTGGGTCCATTCAAGCCGGCACGGGGTAACATGACTCATATGCTGGTCATGGTGGACAAGTTCACCAAGTGGATCGAGGTGAAGCCAATTTGGAAGTGTGATGGACCTACTTCCGTCTCGTTCTTGAAAGATATCATACTGAGATATGGTTATCCGCACAGTATTATCACGGACAATGGCACCAATTTTGCTGTAGGGGAGTTTGCTCGGTTTTGTGCTGAAAAAAGAATCCGGCTTGATGTAGCCTCGGTGGCACACCCAGAAGCAAATGGACAAGTGGAGAGAGCTAATGCACTAGTGCTTGCCGGCATAAAATCCCGACTGATAGAGCCACTCCTGTGAACTCCGGGATGTTGGATAGAAGAGGTACCGACATTACTGTGGGGTCTCCGGACCACACCAAATAGATCCACCGGGTACACGCCATTCTTTATGGTGTATGGGGCAGAGGCGGTGTTGCCAACCGACATACAATATGACTCGCCGAGAGTGACAATGTATACAGAAACCGAGGCAAGAGAAGCCCGAGAGAATGATGTCGATTTACTCGAGGAGGCACGAGAGTTGGCCCTGTCTCGGTCAGCGATATACCAGCAAAACCTCCGACGCTATCATAGCCGGAAGGTGCATCCTCGGGTGTTCCGAGAGGGAGATCTAGTGTTAAGGCTGATACAGCGCACGGCCGACATGCATAAGTTGTCACCTCCATGGGAAGGACCCTTTGTTGTGAGCAGAGCTCTGCACAACGATTCCTATTATCTGGTAGATGCACAGGAAGCTAGGAAAGGTGTAATGGACACATAAAGGGCACAGTGTATGTATCTCGGTCTCTCATGAATGAAATGTCGGCACCCCGAGATGATACTCGGGGACTGCCTTGTCCACGTGAATGCGTTCTTCTTGTGTTATTTGCATGTCGGCACTACAGGATGAACTCGGGGACTGCCCTATCTTTACTTATATTTTATCTTGGTTATTTCTGTATTGTCTATATGCCGGCATCCCGAAGTAAAACTCGGGGACTGCCTTTGACTATTTTATGTCTATTGTTCATATGCCGAATAAACTTTCAACCGCGTCTCAAGGTTCAAGTAATGTATGCTATCTGAGATAATCTTGTGACTCGACTGACGAACGCCAAAATGGTAGTCAAGAGCAGAGATTGTGGAATATGGTGAACACGAAAACAAACTCGGGGACTCGGTATAAAAGCAATTCGGCATATGTTGTTTACTAACCCTGTTTTTTCAATTATTTTTTCCATTATGTCGGATAACTTTAAACCTCAATTCGGATATTTACTAGTACCCTATGCTATAATTGTGATTTTGTGACTCGACTATCGAACGCCTGTATGGTAGACAAGAGCAGAAATCACCAAGTATTGTAAACGAGAAAGTGAACCCGGGGACTCGGTGCAAAGTAATCCGACATAAAAATTTGCTTGTTCGGGTAGATAAAGCAGAGTAGTAAGATAACCTACTTAAGATGGTATATATTACATCTGCACCCGGCATTCTGGGGATTTAATAAGTTTGCTTCATGAAAAGTTTAAACAGTTGGGCCGAAGGGGTTCGCATCAGCAGGAGTTGTCTCGGCGCTTGAAGCGGACGTTGAAGCAATAGCAGCGACAGAAGGTGTCTCCAAGCGAGTCTCGGGCGCGGCTTGCTCGGCAGTCCCAGTCGCCCCTGGGCTGGTGGTGTCAGTAGCGGCCGACTTGGTAGTGTCGACTGCTGCCGGTTCGGAGGTGTCGGTAGCGACCGACTTGGTGACATCGGCAACAGTCTTCTCGGTGGATGTAGCCGCGGTCTCGGACCCCGGGGTCTTCTCGGTGGACTCGGGGACTTTCGAGTCGGCATCCATGTTGGCGCGCTCCTCGGAATCGGATTCTTCTTTATCTTTATCTTCACTGGCCTCGTATTCCTCGTCATCCGAGTACACGGCGCCTGCGACATATTGATGAGGGCGCGAGTACTGGGCCATATAGTCGGCGGCCTTTTGGCGGCGCTGGATCTTGGCCGGATCAGTGGTCTAGGAGGAGTTCTCGCGCTGCGTCTTCACATGATCCAGATCAATGCCTTCGTACCAAGATAGTACAAAGGACAGCGCTTGGTCCGCCCCGGCGCAAGCGGCAGAAGATCTCCATTCCCGGAGTCGGAGCTCGGCCTTCTCCAATTCTTGGGCCAACTCGGGAATGGTCTTGGGAGGCACTGTGCCGAGCCACAATTGCCGGTAGACCTTGATGCTGGCGTCAAGAAGTTCCAGGCCAATGCTCTTCAGAGGGACGATGCGCGCGCTTAATGCCGTCAAATGATCCTCGACGTCCCACTCATCCGAGATGGGACCGAGGTGTGCTCTTTTCCCCCGAGCCTTGCTGACGGCCTGGACAGCGGCAGCGTGCGAATGGGAGAAGTGCTCTGAAGAAAGAAAAGCTATCGTCGAGTTGGAGGGTAAACCGACATATTATAAGTCTCGGCAGAAATCGAGTAAACAAAAAGGAGAAGGAAGGAAACTCACTGGTCATTTGGCCGTTGATCTTTTTTAACTCGGCCAGCCAGATGTCGCATTTGGCCGTGACGGTAGATAATTTTTCCTCGGCCAAGGCGGCGCGAGCCTCAAGATCCTCAACGACATCTGCCTGTGCCTTCATAATCTCCTCCATGGCCTTCGCCATCTCGGCCTTCTCGTGGTTGGCCGTCGCGAGCTCTTGCCGAAGCCGGGTTACCTCGGCCTGCTCCCGCTCAAGTGCAGTCTTGTGCTCAGCAGCAGCTTTGGCTTCGGTCTCAGCTGGCAAGGGCGACAAGTCGGTTGTGTTAGTAAAAGGAAGTCGGGAGCAGGAGAATTATGTCGGTAAGAAGTGAAAGGTACCTTGTTCCGCCCGGACAGTCTTGTACTTCTTCCGGGGTGTCCCGTGCTCAACAAGCAGCTTTTCGAACACCTTGGTCCGCTTAGTGTTGCAGGCCTGAAACAAAGCAAGACATTAATAAGATTATAGGAAGATTCCCGCAAAGTGATCTTTACTCGGTCGAGTTTCAATCACTCGACCCGAATATCAGGGACTAGTGGGGATATGTGTCTAAGGGACTCACCTCGGCATCCTTGGTGATCTGAAGGACTGCGCACTGCAGAGAGTGCAGAGATTGGGCGATCATGCCGGGACCAGCAGGATGTCGGGCGTTGGGGTCAGAGGAGGAGACTTTGCTAATGTCGGCAGCGTTCCAGCCCATGTTGAACTGCTCCATCGAACCTGAAGAGGCATCACCGGATGTGAGCAAGTCGGCAGCAGGAAGAACTCGGCGGGCAGTGGCCTCTAGCAGTTGCAATGCGGCCGTCTTAACTGCCACGCGCGGGGGAGGTACCACTAGGATTTTACCCGGAGGAACCTCACCTCTCTTCTGGGCCAACTGCTTGTCGGTAGGGCCAGCCTTTCCTGTTCGCTGACCCGAAGCTGCCGATTTAGTGTGCGGGATCACCGACTTGGAAGTATTGGCCTCTGTTTGCTGCAGGCGCTTCTGTTGTTGAGCCCGAGATGGAGTTGCTTGCTGTTGCGGCTGCAGCTGCAGAGGAGGTTGTTGTTGTTGCTCCTGCTGTTGCTGCTGTTGTGGTGATGGTTACCGGGGCCTTTCCGACTGTGGCGATACCCCCAGGGCCTCGGACTGCTCTGGCGCAGGGTGATGACTGTCGCCGCCAGACCCGACATCCCGGTCCGAGGCACCTTTCTCTCCTCCGACCACAGCGCTGGTAGTCGGCGGCGGTGTGCCGACCCGGGTGGTATGTGTCGGGGAAGCTTCAACTCGGGCTTGGTCGGCACCCTCGGTGGTCTTCTGGCCAAGGGGCCCGGTCGGGTTTAACTCCAGCGGGGCGCTGCATCAGGTTAAGAAAATGTTAACTCGGGAATGTATGTCGGAGGGAGTAGAAAGAGATGATGTACAAGATGGCGGAAGATCAACTTACCCGGCGGAAGTCGGAGGACCCTTCCTCCCTCTGGATGGCTTGGTTGCCGGTTTCTTGCTGGTCTTTGCTCTCTTGGCCGCAGCTTCAGAACCACTGGCATCGGATGTACCAGTGCCGGCTCGCTTGCGAGTTTCGGCTCGCTTTGTAGAGGTCGTTGCTGTCGAAGGTGCTGGAGGCGCGAAGTTGAGAAGTGTAGCGTCAATAACATCTATGATTCGACACTCGTCCTCATCATCGTCGGACCACTCGTTGATGGGTACTTGCGCACGAGGCTTACCCGGGACAGGAGCACGGGCCAGCGGAATGGAGAAGTGGTCCTCGTCATCCGGATCCACAGTTGATGGAGTGTCCGGAACCGGGAAATTCGGGTGCCACTCACCCGCGGCATGCCTCCGGTCTTCTCGGAGCTGCCGAGCAAACCTCTGCGGGAGGGAAGAAGGGTTGTTATATAAGTACAGGACTAAAAACGACACAGTAATGTCGGTCAATTGGGTATGTCGGTTAAATGGGCGAACACTTACTTGTGCCGGAAGGCGAGATCGAGAGTAGGGCTTCATCCCCCATGTCCAGTCTTCATCCATCTCGGTCTGAGCTATTGCTCGGACGCGTCGGTACACGTCCGACTAGTTCAGCTAGAAGGTACTGACCCGAGTCGGATCATACCGACCACTCATGTGGCAGATCTTGTGAACTCGGGCCTGGAGGGGGCAAACTCGGCGGCTGATAAACGTCCGTAGAAGATCATCGGCGGTGAGCTCGTCTTGGATCGAGAGGAGATATCTGTGGATCTCGTTGACCTCCGCGTCACTCATCTTCGGGTCGAGGCCCCAGTTGAGTTGGCCTGTCGGAGGGGCGAGATTAAACTCGGGAAGATTGATGAACTCGGGAGCCTCGACCTCCTCCATCCCCTCAGTCGGAGCTGGGTTCCTCACGCAGAAGAAACTCCGCTGCCATTTCCGGCAGGACTCCAGGCCATAGATCCGGGGGAAATCGGAGTCTCGCCGAGGTACGATGATGGCGGCACCGCAGGCAGTCATCTTCTTCTCCTTGACACCCTTGTTAGGGATGCTTTGCTTCCGGAGCTGGAAGTACTTAGCCCAGAGGTTGACGACGGGCCAGAGGCCGAGATACCCCTCCGAGAAGGAGACAAAGGCGGACAAGAGAGTGATGGCATTAGCCGGAAGGTGATGGGGTTGGAGACCGAATCGGTCAAGGAAAGAGCGGAAGAAGGGGCTCGCCGGGAGAGCGAAGCCGTGCTCGAAATGTGTGACGAAAACTACCCGCTCCCCGGGTTGAGCATTGGGCTCAATCTCTCCCTCGGGAAACCGGCAGATGACGTCGGCCGGGATACGATGCGTCCGGCGCAGCCACTCTATGTCGTCCTGGGTTGTGTCGGAGCCTTCCCATCCACCCTGGACTCCTTCGATGTTCATGTCGGCGGTCTCGAAGGACATGTCGGTATGGGCCTGCAACAGAAACAGTATCTTAGTCGGATGCACAGAAAGAAAGCTAACTGTATGTCAGACAAGAAGGCAGACCGGATATAAAACTGAATCTATTACCAGGTTATAGGAAAGAAGATCTACCAAGGCCGAATAAAAGGAAATTAAATGGTTCTAGTTGGGAAGAACCACTGGCTGTACTATGGGGAACCGATGTTGAGGAAGCATGGCAAGATCTAATGGAGAAGAACCAGTAGCAGTGCGGTGGTGACGAACATAGTGATCTACGGGGAAGTTAACCCCAGTTCTAGCCTGTTCTAGCGAAGAACGGGGATGAACTACCGCGGCCGAACCATGGATCGGCCCAATCGGGCATCGGGGAGGGCCTTACCGTGGAATTTGGTGTCGCGGCGCGAGAGATTCTCGTCCCAATGGCGGCGCGGTGAGCTCCGGTCGCCGGCGTCGTGATCCCCGGCGTGCTGCTCGTGCGTTGCGTGCGGCGCGGCGGTGGTGAGCTCGAGAGCGAGAGGAAGGCAGAGGAGAGGAAGAGGATGATGCGGAAGGGGAAGAGAAACCCCCTCGCCTCCGTATTTATGAAGGAGGGGGAGGCGCGGTTACCAATTTTCCCGCCCGCCGTTTCGAACAAGTCGTGGGATCGTGTGTGGCAGTTGGCACGGTTGAGATATTTGTGGCCGCACGATCGGCCACATCGTGGGCTACGGGATGGGAACCGTCCGCGGCTGGATCGTGTGCGGTTGCCAACCCGGGAATCGAGGAGGCACCTCGGGGTCAAATCACTCGAGTGTCTGCGGGATGTGACAGCCGGTGGGGCCCCTGCGGCGTTTTCGCGATGGCTTGTCAGGTCGCGTGGCACAAGTTACGGGATGAAGCAGCATTTGAGTGACACGTCTCGGAAGAGGATCTGAGAAAAGATTTACTGATGTCGGAGATACCGGAATAAAGGTCAAGGATGGTTGGGGTGAGAAGATTATGTTAAGAACTCGGTGTCAAACCGAGACGGTAATGTCGGATGGTTTCATGGTATGACGGGATGAACATGTCGGAGACTTCTTGTCGAGCCAGCATGGCGATGTCGGATGATTTTTGGAAGGACCGACTTGAGCAAGTCGGAGCGGTTGGTTGACCCGACATGGTAATGTCGGCTTCTTGTTCAAGACAGTTATCTGTTTAAATCTGGTGCAGCCCTTCATCCAAGTCTGCAGGACTACACCAGCTTCGGGGACTAGTGTCGGGGGGCTACCCCCAGGTAGGGTAAAGGCATGAATAAGACACTCATATTTACAATGGTAAATGTCCCTTGCCTAGCACCAAAGGTCGTGTGACCCTTCGGGAGGTGAAGTGACGCCTTTTGGGAATACTTAGGAGGTGGCTCTTGGGAGAGGTCAAGAGGTGCCCTTTGGAGAAAGCAGGGGCCAAGCTGTCTCCCCTGGTGACACTATAAATAGACCCCCAGTCCCTCACTCTCATTCAGGCAGGAGCAGAGAGTTCTGCTAAGAACCAGCTTCTCGAAGATGTCTTTGGGAGCAAGCGTAAGACATCTTCGAGTAGCTGGGCCTAGGGGCATTCTCTTGTGCGATATCAGAGACAGGTGCTAGTGAGCAGGGTCCTGGCTGGATCGGGCTATGAGTAAGGCCGACTTGAGTGTATGTCGGAGGTAGCCGACATACTCCCGGCGTGGGAGAGGCTGAGGCAGGATACACTGGTAAACTAGCTTGGGTCGGACCGACATAACCTGGCCGACATCTCCGTGTCGGCGTCGTCTCTCTGTGTATTGTGTGTAGGAAAGAGGTTCCGGCATAGCCATGCCGGGACTCAGGAAGACGTTCCGAGTTAGCAGGCCCGGCATATCCTTGCCGGGGTACGGAGAAGAATCCGGCATAGCCATGCCGGGTTGGGCAAGATCGTCCGGCATATCTAATGTCAGACCAGAAGTCAAGGGCAAGTACACTGCAAGGACACTGGCCCGTCTGACACGGAAGCTAGGTCACCTCCCGCCTGACACCGACGCGGGACAAAAGGCACACGACAAGGGCGACGTGACTATTCCACTGTACCGTAAACGGACTGATAGGAGACAAGGCATGGGGAAGCCACGTCCTGTATCTGACAGAGGAAGCATCATCACCTAGGCCGGCGACTGCTACGGCTAGAGGCATGATGGCCTACCTCGACCTATCTCGGATAGCTCGGCGGCTAGGTCGTGATAGGGGATGTCGACATTACCGTTGGCATGCCATCACTGTCCGGTGGGACCCGGAGGAATTAGGGTTTCCGATCAACCCGGCCCGGCCTATATAAATAACGCCATTACTCCTTCTGTGAGAGGGACACCAACCAGAGAGCCAAAACTATAGGCGCATTTACTCCTAGCGCATTCACTCCTCTCCTCCCTGTAGTTCATCCTTGTTCTTGAGTTCTTGTGACATACATATAGAGAGAGGCAAGGCAGTAGTAGGGGTCTTACCTCCTCACGAGGGCCCCGAACCTGGGTACATCGTGCGTGTTTGTGGTTGCTTGTGGCTTTGTGTGTGTTCTTGCTAGTTCGTGTGCGTTCTTCGTTGTCTAAGTCGGTTTTTGGTGATGTCTTGTCATCTTTCGTGTGAGCTTCTTAGCTCGCTAGTCCTCACCAGATCCACCAGCGTACATCGGCCCCACAGTTTAGCCATCCTATGACATCTGCCGTGATACCACCACGACACATACACACTGAAATATGTCTAGGTACATGTAGATACATACGAATCTAGATAAAAGCTAAAATATATTATATTTAGAAACGGAGGGAGTAAGTATGTAGCTTTGGATGCCAATTAGGTTGAGTATGTAGCTGCGCCTGAATCCATCCTGCAAAATAAAAAATATGAACACTTAGCACTATCAA
Organism: Poa annua; assembly: GCA_026929855.1. Taxonomy (NCBI): domain Eukaryota; kingdom Viridiplantae; phylum Streptophyta; class Magnoliopsida; order Poales; family Poaceae; genus Poa; species Poa annua. The sequence continues at coordinate 47,638,751 of CM049434.1, forward strand.
AACTAAAACTATAGGGACTGAACTAAGTTTATACCGCAATCTAGATTTACGTGTCTTGGACGTCGCCTGACACATTTAGATACCAAGGATTGTATTTTTTTGCTAGGGAAGGGTTGGCAAAATACCTAAAATGCCTCCAAATAAGGCTATAAATAGAAGGCATGAGAGAAAGCTAGAAACACAAGTTTTTCAGAGTTATAGTGCGTGCAAGACAACATACTAAAGAGCTCTCTTGTTTTCTCTTTATTCGGTGTCTTTCTTCATCTTATGATTATGCCTTTGTGTATGTGGTCATTGGAAGAAAGTATTGAACAACTATGTTTCTCAATACTTTATCAGCACGAGTGCTTTGGAGCTGAGGTATGCTGTTCAAATTAATTGCTAATCACGCGGTGGAGAATACCAGATGATTATTTATATTGCTGTTTCTCCTACTCTTGATATTGTTAGCATGCGTACCACTGCAAACTTCATCGTGATCGGCCGAAAAATAATAATCAAGGCCACCGATCTGTGCTAATATCACATATATAAATGTATATATGTCGACAGACCGCATCGGTACGAGTGAGCAACTCATTGTCGGGAGTCTGCAGCTCCTATACGTTAGTACGTTACACACCTTGTTGATGGGCTTCGTGTATGTCACCCACACCGCCACACGTGCCTAGACGGCCGCGTTCGATGTCATCGGAGCCAAAGGAACTTGAAGCTCTGCACCATCACATCACCTAGACCAGCGTCGTGCCCTTGCCTATGGCGTCGCTAGAAAACACTTTGTGAGCCTGACACAGCAGCATCGCCTCCTCCTCGTTGGCCGGAAGCCAAGACGAGAATTTTATGTCAACCTTACACAACAACGACCTTACGTGTTTATGTACACATATTTATATAATTCGATTATACCTTACAAATTCTTACAAATTAAATCATGAAGCGTTTAATCACTACATAAGCATCTAGAACTGTCTATATATCAGATTTATACTATCAGCACTCATGACATGCACTTATTTATCTTAAATAAATTGTTGCATGATCTAAATATACGTAGGAAATGCCAAGCATCATCTCCAACGAATGGAGGCAACTACCTCAAGTGGTTCATGGATGCTAAGTTAAGCTTTACATCCATGTCTCTCTAGCGCTAATGATCCTTCTTCCGCTGAAAAGGCAAATGTTTTGATCTGAAGGTTGAATATTTGACTGAAGAGTGTTACGAAAGATAGCACGAAAACGATGAAGAGCGGAAAGATCAAACCAACGGGGACACGAGATTTAATGTGGAAAACCCCTCCAAACAAAGCAGAGGAAAAAACCACGGGCGCCAGCCAACAATACTTCACTATATCGGGGTGAGGTTACAAACGCCATGGGTTTACAATATGTGGCTTACCCCAACCGGCGGCTTACAAGATGTATTTATAGTGGACAAAACCCTAAGTCGGCCTGCAGTCCGACTTGAACACGATCCGTACCGTACCGCTTCGCTCCGAAATTAGCCGCTCACTTCATATCGTCATATGAATTTGGATTATCATAAAACAACAAAGAGATCCACTCACTCTTTGGCAATCCCTTAAGGATCCTATGACCACCAAAGGTAAATTTTGCTTCCTCAAGCACGAAGTAACTCGTTAAATCTACGTTTCCAAAACTTCAAGTCGGTGACAACATACAATGCTTCCTTGCACCGCATTGTTTCTCTACTCAGAATGTGTGGCTAGAAAGTCTCTGAGTTTGATATAAGAGCTCTTTTACGGTGCTTGTGGAAACTACCCAAATAGTTTTAGGTAGCTTCCCTTCTAAAAAAATTCGGCCTTTGATTTAGTCTATTCCATCTCTAAATTATATTAGCTGTTCAACTACTCATCAGTTTTTTTTTTTTTTGTCAAAACAAGTTCCACGTCATTCGTTGACTAATCCAACTAAGGCCTGGATGCACGTCCGTGCGGCCGCGGCGGCCGTCTCCTGCATGGTTGCCGCGGATGAGTTCAGCCTGACTACGGGCTCCTGTCTGGCCGGCGGTGACGCGCGGTGCGATTTTAGCGTCCGCATGGCGAGCTGACGGGAGTAAAGCTGACGTGGGGACGCTGGATGGATACAAGATGTGATGGGAGCAGCGAGCATGCCCACGCTGGGTTCGTGTCGCATGTGTGCGCGTCGCCGTCGATGAGGTGGCCCGGACTGAGCCTTGCCGTGGCAGTGCACCACGCTCGTGAAATTTCACAAAAATAACCCTTTGGACAAACTTCAGCCAAAACTAACCCCTTTTCAAAACTATGTCAAAATCTAACCCTTTTTGGTAGCGCCCAACAATGCGGCGCTACCCTCTCTGCGGTAGCGCCATCGTCTCCGGCGCTACCCTCGTGCCAGCGTGGCACGGCGGGCCCCGCGAGGTGGACGCGCAACGCCGAGGACCGCGGCGCTACCCTTCAGAGGGTAGCGCCGCACGCCATGGCGCTACCCTCCCGCATCGGAACTGACCCCTTTGCGAGAGACTCGTATCGAACTACAGAAAACAAACCGACGCGGTGCGGTGCTCTTCTCTCGACAATGGCGGCTGCCCTTCTCTCTCCCCCATCCTAAATCCCCACCAAATCCGGCCGGATTTGAAGCAGACCTTGGAGGAAATCGTCCTCAGCTCCTTCCCCCGGGTATTCTCCTCCTCTCCTCGGAATTTCATCCATAGGAGTTGTCAGATTTGCTCTATTTTTGCTATGGTAGGTGAAACCCTAGTTTATGTGTGATTCGGAATTAGGGCTAGTGTAGTTGAAATCCTTCGAGATTTGAGGGGGTGAAATCGTTTGCCAATACGTGTAGGTCGTTGTGCTATTTTTTAGATTTATTTATAATAGATTTTTGTATTACTCCTCCGATTTGTAGATGAATACTACACCGATTTTGAACTAAGCTATCTATTATAGTTTCTCTTTTAGCAAATGTATAGTTCAATACTCCTCCGATTGTGTAGATTAATACTCCTCCGATTTGTATAGTTGCTCACATGCTAAATTTCGGATTTCTACCAATATGGGCTACATCTTATTTGTGTATCTTTATATGTAAATGACTAGGATGGAATTACTTAATGAGGCATATGACCGAGTGCATCGTGCACGGTTCATTGCGGAAGGGAGTAAGGTAATACTTTTTGTGTCATAACTTGTAAAATATTATTGAGATGGATTCTATGTATTTAACTTGTGTTTAATTTTTGTAGGTTTTTAAACCTCTTCGTCTTCGGTCTCATGAGGTATCAGACCCCGAGAAGATGCAATACGACGAGAGGTATACCCCGTACATCCACAGGCTGCGTATACTGCCATTCATCCACCTTGTCACCCGGTCAACGGTGAACTTGAACCCTTCTGCTATCACCGCTCTCGTTGATCGATGGAGGCCGGAGACGCACACTTTTCACCTCCGCACGGGTGAGATGACCGTCACTCTCCAGGACACGGCGATGATCCTAGGGCTCCCTATCGATGGAAGGCCGTTGTGTTTTAGCACAAGTTCAGATGGTTGGAGAGCTAATATGGAAGGTCTTATTGGGAGGTCTCCTGAACCGAATCCAGACCCGAAAAAGAATAGAATGCCCTCTGGAGCGTCCTTTCATTGGGTCAGTGAAACCTTTGGTACACCACCGCCTGCCGATGCGGATGACATTGTGGTTCAGATGTACGCCCGTGCGTACGTGTGGTACGTGATCTCACGGGCCTTGTTTGCGGATGGTTGCGGCAGGACGTGTCCGTGGATGTGGCTCAAGGCGTTAAGCGGTTGGGATACAAACTGGAGTTGGGGTTCTGCGGCTTTGGCATACTTGTACCGTCAGGTAACAAATTGGGTTTGTTTTTGCATCTAACATCTCATGAAGTCATTACTTATCACAATGCTTACCCTACACTTGCAGCTAGACGATGCCTGCCGTCGGGGAGAAGGTCAGTCCGGGATAGGTGGCCCGTTAGTCCTGCTTTCTGTCTGGATGTGGGAGCGCTTCTCCGTTGGACGGCCGACCCCCGGGCATTGGCTGCCTTGGGATAATGGCGGCGACGTGCACCGTCTGCCAACTTGGGCGTACAAGTGGGTCGTGATTCCCCCGTTCTATGGCGACGGTGAAAAGGAGTACGAGAGGTACACAAACGAGTTCGACGCGCTAACGCCCGAGCAGGTAATGGATGTCTTTTTTTTGTTAACTCTTCTTTTGTCTATATTGCACCATGTGAAATGAGCCCACTATTATGTTGTAGGTGGTATGGGATCCATATGGTCGTGGCCATAGGTTGGGAGACACGGGTGAATTCGAGCTCAACCCTATATGCATGGCGGAACAACATCTTTGGTTGATGGAGACGCCGCTCATATGCTTGTGGGCGGTCGAGTTTCACTTGCCGCAACGAGTGATGACCCAATTTGGGCTATTTCAGAGTACACCGCCGGAGTGGGTGAACACGGGCTTAGCGCTCCACGAGTGAGATCATTGTTCACCTCGCTCGGTCGTTCTATTCATATTGAACTTGGTTGTTGTTGATGGTACAATTGAACTTTAATTTGCAGGTTGGAGCGCAAAAGACAGAAGAAGGTATTCAAGTGGGACGTGCATCACGAGGACTACGTTGCTAAGTGGCATCAGGTGTTGGCGGCGGCGAAGGCGCATCCGAAAACCCTCTCACATTACCGTCAATATGACCAAGGTGCTTTCGACAACTATCTAGCTTGGTTCCTTTCGAACAGTCGTGTGGAGCTATGCGCGCCGGCTTTTGATTCTGCCATACTTGAGGACCCGCCCACCGATGCAAATTTCCGGACGCTTCGTTACAACAAGCTTGTGAGAGATGGCACACAAACCAAGTTTGCTCCATTGATCAACTTCATGGTAATACGATTCTCTTGTACCTCGCGTTGTCATAAATATAAATTGTGTGTTGACATATTTCTATATTGTTATAGCGCAAGGAGATCTCGCAGCAAGCCGATGAGGCCGAGGAAGCAGCCGCTTATCCTCGGACCAAGAAGGGCGACAGTGCCGTTAGAGAGTTTGCGAAGGTAAGTCGATATTGTGCATCCTAGTAAAGTAGTTATATGAATGTTTTTCTTAGACCTATGTTGCATCCATAATGTCACAGAGAAGCGCCCAACGACTACGCTCACTAGCTCTACTGCTTGGTTGTCGTACCACCGATGACACCGTGGCCACAGAGCCGACGTCGTGCTCCACACCTCTTTGTCATGGTGGTGCCTCTAGCTCCAATCCGCAATATGACGAGGTACGGAATTTTTCTAGCTTCGTCCATACACCAAAGTCGTGTCTTCACTTTCTAACCGCATCCATTGTGTTGTTTTAGATTCCCGACGACATGACCTTGGACGAGTTTCAGGTCAGCCAGAGGCGGTCGTTTAACCTACGGTCGAGGCGCGAGTTCATCCGATTCACACCTAGCCAGTGGGCTCAGCAAGCCAAGGGCAAAGAGATTGAGTCAGAGGAGTCGGAGCCGCATAGAGCTGAGTCGGAGGAGTCCGATCCGCCGACAGCTGAATCGGAGGAGATAGAACTCGCCGAGACCGAGTCAGAGCACGAGCCACCCCCGAGACCGCAGAAGCTTCCTCCAAGGAGGAGACCAGTTATGAAGATTGCCACTAACGTGCCATTTGAGGATAACATCGAGCCGGAGAGGAGGAGGCCTAGAATGAAGAATGCGTCGAACGCGCCGATCCCCAACTCGGCATTGAGGAGGTTGAGGAACGATGGAGATGAGGATCAGCCTGTGCTAGGTCCTAGGAGGAGGAGGGGAAGGAAGTAGATGTGCTGTTCTACTTGCACTTCTTGATCATGCACTAGTGGATTTCTGTATGGTGACGCACTTATGTTCTTATGCGTGCGCTATGTAGTGTTTTGTTGTGTTCTTATAACTTGTATCCTCCTGGAGTTGATATGGCTACGCACTTGTGTTGTTATAACTTCTGTCCTGTAACTTTTCTTATTTCTGTCCTGATGTATATTTGTGTTGTATATTTGTCTCCAGGAAGGCTGTTGATTGAAAGCAAAATCTGCTGTTTTCAGGAGGGTAGCGCCATTCCCCGTGGCGCTACCCTATGCATGGTAGCTCCAAGCCCTGCGGCGCTACCCTCCCAGACTTAGTCGTTTTCGACGCCCTCGCGTTGGTATGGAAAGCAAGCTCTCTGGAACTATTTTTAACTAGGTTAGCGCCATGCCCCTTGGCGCTACCCTATGCATGGTAGCTCCAAGCCCTGCGGCGCTACCCTCCCAGACTTAGTCGTTTTCGACGCCCTCGCGTTGGTATGGAAAGCAAGCTCTCTGGAACTTTTTTTAACTAGGTTAGCGCCATGCCCGTTGGCGCTACCCTATGCATGGTAGCTTCAAGCCCTGCGGCGCTACCCTCCCAGACTTAGTCGTTTTCGACGCCCTCGCGTTGGTATGGAAAGCTAGCTCTCTGGAACTTTTTTTTAACTAGGGTAGCGCCATGCTCCGTGGCGCTACCCTATGCATGGTAGCTCCAAGCCCTGCGGCGCTACCCTCCCAGACTTAGTCGTTTTCGACGCCCTCGCGTTGGTATGGAAAGCAAGCTCCCTGGAACTTTTTTTAACTAGGTTAGCGCCATGCCCCGTGGCGCTACCCTATGCATGGTAGCTCCAAGCCCTGCGGCGCTACCCTCCCAGACTTAGTCGTTTTCGACGCCCTCGCGTTGGTATGGAAAGCAAGCTCGCGGGAACTTTTTTTAACTAGGGTAGCGCCATGCCCCGTGGCGCTACCCTATGCATGGTAGCTCCAGGCCCTGCGGCGCTACCCTCCAGGCTTAGTCATTCTGCCTTCTTCTCTAGCTCTAGCCAACACAAATAATATTGAGAACAAAATAACAGTACCATGCCAGTTGCTAGCTCCAGCAAACACAAACAATATTTGGAAGGTTCAAAATAAACCCATCGATAGGAGCACATTACAAGGTTCAAAGAGTATCAAATGGTTCACAATATTACATGGTTCATAACAAAGCCTACGAGATAGGAGACAACGATGTTGGAGGCTCTATTGAGTCCAACGCGGGTACTTGTCCCGGCGTTTTCCCGATGCTTCATCCTCCATGGCACGGCGAGCTATTGCACGTTTCTTCTCCCTCTCGGCCTCACGAGCCTTGGCCTCTTCACGCTTCTTCTTTGCTTTCTCCTTACGTTCCTTCTCCTTCTTCAACCTCAACTTCTCCTCCCTCTCCTCATCCTTTTTCCTCTCCCTCATGCGCCGTTCTGCAGTCTCTCGCGCCCATTCGACCTCGTTCTTGAAGTACCTATCTTGGACCAAGTCTATCCATTTGATAAAGACACAAAGGGGCGGCGGTGACTACAAAAGAGACAAGGGGCATTAGATATTAGTACACAAATATATTTAAATTTGCATGCGTAAGAGGAGACATACCTTGGGACGATCATAAGCAGACTTGGGTTCTTCCTTGTCCCTACAATAGTTGGGACACAACCAAAACCGTCGTCCTCTTGTCTCATCCCAATCATCTGACTGTTTGGCCTTGCAAATGTCTTGACAAAAACACTTTGGTGCCTCCTCCTCGGGCTTGGTAGACGCCACCCTCCATGCCCACGGCCTCGACATCCAATCATCGGACCCCATACCCTACAAAATGAAGCACAATTGATATTAGCATGATCAAATAAACAATATAATAAATAAAAGAGAACAACCAAATAATTTGTAGTCGTACCAATCATCTACGGCTACCACCTCTACGCCTCGAACCGCTACCCCCTCTAAGCTCGTCAAACATTCGAACTCGTGTACCCCCATATCCACTTGTGCTACCACCACCACCACCACGGCTACCACCACCACGGCTACCACCACCACCATCTCGTCTACCACCACTACCACTACCACCACCACCACCACTACCACCACCCACACCCCCACCACCACCTCCCCCATCACCACCACCCACAACCCCACCACCACCTCCCCCATCACCTCCACCCCCACCCCCACCGCCTCTACCACCACCTCCCCTTCCTCCACGACTAGTGCTTCCATCATTGCCCTTGGATCTCTTGTTTTGGCTACAACCTCTTGTGTTGTGCCCAACTTCATTGCAATCTCCACAACGGCCACTCGCACGAGGCTCTTGAAAATGTTGGTTGCCCCATTCTCTAAGGCCTCCCCCACCCCATGCGTCCATGTCATTTCGGAAACGCTTTGTCTTCCGTCTTCCCCGTTTCGTCACTTTCAATGCTGGATCAGGCCACATTTGAATGCCATGGTATTCAGGCCATTGCGATTGGTCGAAATAAGGCTCAAATCGCTGAGTCCATGTATCCCTTGTAGCCTCGATAGAGTACTCAGACAACCTCACGGGATCGGTGTATCCCACTTTCCGAGCGAGTGACGCCGTCCGCAAGTGGGAGCATGGGAGGTGAAGCAACTGAGGCCTCTGGCATGAGCACAAACATTGCTTAAGTAAAACTTTGCGCGCCCGCCCTCCATGTTGCACACCACCTAACGTAGTGCCTCCTGGCTCGTTGACTTGGTAAGTCCACTCATTTTGGTCAAAACACTGAGCCGTACTAGAGTCCGCTTTTCTAGACTGGTACAACATCCACTTGTCAACTTCGGGTGGATAGTTATACTTCTTGTTATCCTTGTTCCTCCCTTCAATCTGATCATCTGTTTCCTCACTGTATTTCATGAAATACTCATTCAACTTGTCAAATGTATATTGCACGATTGCTGTCACGGGCAACGCACGCACACCCTTGAGCACATTGTTGAAACACTCTGCCATGTTGCTTGTCATGTCACCATACCTCCGACCGTCCGGATCAAATGCTCTAGCCCACTTGTGTGTAAGTGCCTCATGCCTATGCAAGAACTCTTTACCCCCAGCTGATGTTGTAAGCGTGAGCAATCGGTTGTACAATCTCGCGAAATGCCCCTCGGTGAAAGCAAGACAACAATCTTTTAGATCATCGGACAACTCCTTATTACCACATGCCCTATAGAAGTTGGACACAAAATGCCTCATACACCATCGATGATGTACTGGAGCATGCCCGGGAATATCTATCTCCACCGCGTTGAGTATGCCCTGGTGCCGGTCCGAGATGATACAAACTTCTCTTTGAGGCTCGAAGACCATGGTTCTCAATAGCCCCATGAACCACTCCCAATTGTCGTTGTTCTCCGCCGTGACCAAAGCAAAGGCCAATGGGAGCAACCGGTCGTTTGCATCATGAGCTACAGCAATCAAAATAGTGCCCCTGAATTGACCGGTCAAGAATGTGCCATCCACAGAGACAACCGGCCTACAGTGCTTGAAAGCCCTTATGCATTGCCCGAAAGCCCAAAAAGCACGACCAAAAACACGGACGGTTGCACCTTCATACTCTCTAGTCTTTTGACCAAATGGCTCCACTAAGGTAATCATGCCCGGATTGGTAGCGGCCATAGCTCCCAATAGTCTAGGAAGTCGGTTGTATGCTTGCTCCCAATCACCATACAACATCTGGAATGCCGCTTGCTTTGCCTTCCATGCCTTGCCATACTTTACGGAGTAACCAAAGATTTCTTTCACCGTGCCCTGGATAGACTTCACCGTGAACGTCGGGAATGCCTCTATGGAATTGGAAAGCCTATAACCAATGAATTCGGAGGTGAGTTGACGGTGTCCGTCATCCACATCCTTGTGATCATCACCCTTCCCACTACACATGTGAGAGGAAACACATTTCGTTAGAATCCATTGAGGACCACCTTTCCATGGTCTTGCACGCACAACCCATGGACACCCATTTGCCGCGTCCTCACACTTTACCGTGTACCGCTTTCGGACATCGGAGTGAACAACTTTGAACGGTCGAAAATACCTAACCGCATACTCCTTGATCCAAGTCTTCAACTCCAAGAAGCTTTCTGTAATGCCCCAATCCATAAATTATACAGTGATGCTATGTGTCGGTGGTCATGCTACATAATCGAAGGTTACTGGGGTTACCACTCCCAGGCCGAGTAAACATCGGCAGGCGTGCTCGGCATGGATCATCGGCCACACAACCCTTCGATCATGCCATATCCAAAGCATAGCCCTCAAAGTATAATAAAGAGATTAAGACACCGGAACACCTGGCACATGACAGACCCTACGACTCAAGATAATATAGCTCAACTCTTAGTAGAGAAAGATAGCAAATATTACAATCAGAGGTCACTGACCCAACATTACAACAAGCGGAAGCAAATTAAGTTGTTCTAAACAACAAGATCCAAATATGGCCTAAGAGGCCTACAGATAAACAGTTCCGTGCCAGCTGGTTCCGAGTTGCCCCAGGCTGCCACCCGGGAACCCCAGACTACTCGTCGATGTCAATAAAGAACCCACCGTCGAGATCGGTGAAGTCCTCCTCTGAAACAAAAATAACAAGGGTGAGTTCGACGAACTCAGCAAGAATAGGAGCTATATATGCTCAATGATTGGCTTCCAAGGTTTTAAGGCTGGTTTGCGTAAAGCTGATTTTATTCATAAACTCACGACTCCAAGGCATCGACTATCAGAATATTTTAACAGAGGGGTAAGAAGTAACTCTTTTTCTTTTTATCACTTTCTCATCATCAACCACTGTACCTGTTCATCCAAGGCACCTCCCCGAATCACCCTCGAGGAAGTCAACCTTACAATCGTGAGTGGTACCTTTAGTACCCAGTTTTTAGTCATTCCGTTAAAGTTATTCTATGATCCCTGAATTCGTCACCAAGTCGTCCTTAACCGTGGACACGGCTTTTCGAAAAGATTTATCCCTGCAGGGGGTGTACAATGTGAAAGTCGCCAGGTTCCCGAGGGACCTCCCAGCTACTTATCCATGCGTACCGTCCGACCCATTGCCAGTACCTTTAGCTCTCTTCCGGGGAAAGCCGGCTGGGTGGGAGCGGCTACGACCTTTACCTCGCTTAGAACTAACCCAGGATCATCAGTGGCGGTAGGACAGGTTCAGTGCCTCCAACACCCTGCCCCGCGGCCACTCATTTTCCTAAACACCATCATCCTCATCTCAGTCTTGGCCACCATCTCAACGCACGCGCAAATGGAAAGCCAAACTAGAGGACCCTCGGCTAGTCCGCCACAAGTTAGTCGGTCGACGAGGTTCCATATGCCCACGCATGGTAGCACGCTCAACTTGGCTCGAAGGGGAGAACTCGCACTTAGGCGGCGAGAACGAGACAACCCACCACATACCATGTGGCCTCTCATCCCCACCTTTTAGCATTTTATTAGTTGTTACTACATTTCTCCACCATCATCCGCGGAATTTCCACATCCGATACCAACATGAATAACCATCGGACCATTAAACACTTAACTAAGCATGGCTAAGCAACGACATAGCATAGTTAATTATTTCAGGCCAACAATGCAAACCTATGGATAATAGGAGGGGAACAGGTAATGGTATCGGGAACTTAATGCAACTATAGGATACTCTAATCCAACAAAATTGACATTTGGAACCGCATGCAATATTATAGTGGAGAAAATAAATTGCGGAAAATAGGTTGAGATATGCTCAGAGGGTGGGGATCACGCTTGCCTTGCTCAGCAGGCGGGTAATACTGGTCGTCGGGGTAATGTGGTGAGATCCCGAGTCCTTGATCTAACGATGCATCAAAACACCGGAAGAACACAATCAATATAAGCAGATCATATGCAATGCGCAAGCACATGATGGCATGACATTTTAATGCACTGAATTTATTATAACAAATCTAGCAATTTAAATGGGGTGCCCAGAATAATTATTCAACAAGCTACACCATATCCCCATATTTAATTTAATGATCTTACCAAATTCCATTTGTATGCAGTACCATATCATGGTTCAAATATGCATGAGGAATGATGTTTTTGGAGGTTTCACCAATTTACGGACATGTTGGTATATCGAATACAATTTTATTATGTCTGTGTAAATCCTCTGTAAATTATGTCCTTTTACAATTTATGTGAAACAACAAGTGAAACTCGTTGTCTAGATTTGAAAAAGATGAATTTGGAATTTTATTAGGTACTGGATTAAATCGGAATATCCGATTCTTTTTTGTTCGGATTATCCGGCAACACGGAAATTCCGATCTCTACTAACGCGGAATATCCGATTGGTTTGGGGAGCTCGAATTTTGGCTAAGGACTGATACGATCACGTACTGGTAATAACCGGAATTTCCGGCCCGACGCGGCTCGGAATATCCGACGCGACGGCGAGCTTCCACTCTCTGGGCTACGAACCACGAGCTACGGACTACAATCGAACGGAAGGAGGGCACGGGGATGTTCGCCAGCTCACCCTGCGCGTGTAGGAGAAGACGACGAGGTTGGAGATGCAGCGACGGCGACGAATTCGTCCGGCAGGGCGGCGGCGGTGGTCGGAGGGGAATCGGGCGGCACGGGCGTTTGCAGGCTTCCCGGCTCGATTCCTCCGGTGGAGCGGAAGAGGACGGCGCGGCGGTGCTCGTGGTGGTCTTTGATCTGGGAGGGGCGAGCTCAACCGACGGAGATGCGGCGGCGGAGCTCAGCTAGGGCTCGGCCATGGCGGCTCGGGTGGAGAGGAAAAGAAGAGGAACGGGGAGCAAATCGAGGGGAAAAATGGGGTGAGGAGCAGGTGGGGGCCTCGGGGAGCTTGCTCTCCTTGCAGGGAGGGGCGGAGGGGGCCCGGCGCGGTGCAGGGGAGCTCGACACCGCGACATGGTTCGTCGGGGACGGCGGGCTCGGTCGCTACAGCGAGGAAGACGACGACGTTTTCTGAAAACCCCCCTGGCGCTTTTCTTCTTCCCTCACAAACAGGTCCTTCCCCATTACAGAGAGGTCCTTTTCTATTTCCTTTTAAAATCCAGTGCACTGCTTTGATTTATTTGGGGCGGTGAAACTTTTTAGAAAAATTTGAGAAAATTCATGGAGCCTCCCCATACCATGTAGAGGCACCACAAAAATTGGCATCTCAAAATAAAATGTTTTGAACCATTTTTGTTCAGAGGGGTTAATTAGGGCATTTTGCTGAATTTTCCAGAGGTTGCCACTTTAATAATTTGGAGACAATGCAGATATAATATTTTGAACTCTTGGAACTTCCTTGACAAATATGCAAGATTCAAATTGTGGGTTGTAAGGAACATATTAGTAGCACAATGCTATGGATGCCATGATGCAATTACACAAAAGTGGAAAAATTACAGAGGTTTTCAGGTTTTCAACCTTGGGCTGTTACAATTCTACCCCCCTTACAGGAATCTCGTCCCGAGATTCTAAGGTCGCGGAAGAAAGTCGGGATACTCCTCACGAAGACTAGACTCTCTTTCCCAGGTAGCTTCTTCTTCGGAATGGTGAGACCACTGAACTTTGAAGAACTTGGTAGTCTTATTCCGAGTCTTCCTTTCTGCTTCATCCAAGATACGTATGGGATGCTCACGATAGGTGATATCCGCCTGGATGTCCAGCTCCTCATGATTGACCCCACGGATAGGATCCTTGAAACAACGGCGGAGTTGGGATACATGGAACACATCATGCACATCCGGGAAGTTGGTTGGGAGTTCGAGCTGGTAGGATAGATCTCCTCGTTTGGCCAGAATGGTGAAAGGGCCAACATAACGAGGGGCCAACTTTCCCTTGATACCGAAGCGACGAACACCACGAAGTGGAGAAACGCGGAGATAGGCCTTGTCACCAATTTCATAATGGACCTCCTGATGATGCTTGTCATAGTAGCTCTTCTGCCTAGACTGGGCAATCTTCAGATTCTCTCGTATGATTCTCACCGTCTCCTCAGCTTCATTGATCACGTCCGGACCCAGGAGTTGCCTCTCTCCGGTCTCGGACCAATTTAGCGGAGTTCGGCATTTTCTTCCATACAGGACCTCGAACGGGGCCATACCCAGACTCGCTTGATAGCTATTGTTGTAGGAGAACTCGGCGAATGGAAGATATTTTTCCCACCCCTTCCCAAAAGAGATTACACAAGCTCGAAGCATGTCCTCTAGAACTTGGTTCACCCTTTCGGTCTGACCATCAGTCTGGGGATGGAAAGCGGTGCTGAAGTTGAGGCGGGTTCCCATGGCTTGCTGGAAACTCGTCCAGAACCTGGAGGTGAACAAGCTGCCACGATCAGAAATTATCTTCTTGGGAACACCGTGAAGTACGACGATCCGGGAAGCATAAAGGTCAGCCAGCTTAGCAGCTGTGATGTCGACACGCACCGGTAGGAAGTGAGCCACTTTCGATAGTCGATCGATGATTACCCAGATGGCATCGTTGCCCGTGGGAGACTTCGGCAGACCCGTAATAAAGTCCATACCAATCTCATCCCATTTCCATTCTGGAATTGCTATAGGGCGAAGAGTGCCAGCAGGCCTTTGATGTTCAGCCTTTACACGACGACAGGTGTCGCATTCAGCAACATATTTGGCGATTTCTCGTTTCATCCGAGTCCACCAGAATAGTGGTCGAAGGTCTAGGTACATTTTGGTACTACCGGGATGAATAGAGAGAGGGGAGTCATGCGCTTCTTTGAGGATCAACTCCTTCAGATTCTGTTCCTTTGGCACCACCAGACGGTCACCAAAGTACACGATTCCCGCTTCATTCTCCGAGAAGCATTTGGCCTTTCCATTAGCAATGTTCTTCTTGATATTAAGAATGCCATTATCTAGTTTCTGCGCCTCCTTTATCTGGTCTACCAGAGTAGATTTGATCTCCAGATTTGCGAGGTAGCCAGAAGGGACAATTTCCAGGTTCAAACGGGCGAACTCTTCATGGAGAGAAGGGTGAGCCTTCTCAATCATTAGGTTGTTGCTATAAGCTTTTCGACTTAGCGCGTCAGCCACGACGTTCGCCTTGCCGGGTTGGTAATTCAGACTCACATCATAGTCCTTGATTAACTCCAACCAGCGTCTTTGCCTGAGATTTAGATCCGGCTGAGTGAAAAGGTACTTTAGACTCTTGTGATCTGAGTAAATCTCGCAACGGTTACCAAACAGGTATGGTCTCCATTGCTTCAGAGCATAAACCACAGCGGCAAGCTCTAAATCATGAGTTGGGTAATTTTGCTCATGTGGCTTCAATTGGCGAGAGGCATATGCCACTACATGGCCATCTTGCATTAGCACACAGCCCAAGCCTTGCAGAGAGGCGTCACAGAAGACTACGAAATCCTTGCTTGCGTCCGGCAGGGCAAGCACAGGAGCAGAAGTGAGTTTGGCTTTCAGGGTTTTGAAGCTCTCTTCAGCCTTGTCCGTCCATACGAACCTTGTATCCTTCTTGAGAAGGTCAGTCAGAGGCTTGGCTATTTTGGAAAACCCTTCGATGAATCGGCGGTAGTAACCTGCCAATCCGAGAAAGCTTCGGATGTCCTTGACAGACATGGGGGTTACCCAATCCATAATAGATTGAATCTTGTCGGGAACGACAGCCACTCCACTAGCGGATATCACATGTCCAAGGAAGACAAGATTATGCAACCAGAACTCACACTTGGAGAACTTGGCATATAGGCGGTGTTCTCGAAGGCGTGTCAGGACCAAGCGAAGATGTTCGGCATGCTCTTCATCGGTTTTGGAGTAGACGAGGATGTCATCAATGTAAATGACGACGAACTTGTCTAAATAATCCATGAAGACGGAGTTCATGAGCCTCATGAACGTCGCAGGAGCATTGGTGAGACCAAAGGACATAACGGTATACTCATAGGAGCCATAGCGGGTAACAAATGCCGTCTTTGGGATATCCTGCTTTCGGATCTTGATCTGATGGTACCCTGATCTCAGGTCCATCTTGGAAAATACCGTTGCACCAGCTAATTGATCCAACAGATCATTGATGCGAGGGATAGGGTACTTGTTTTTGATCGTCACCGCATTTAACGGTCTGTAGTCCGAGACTAGACGAAGCACGGTAGAATCCCTCTTCTTGACAAAGAGTACCGGACAACCCCAAGGTGAACTGCTAGGCTGAATGAATTCTTTCGCTAACAGTTGATCAATTTGTTCTTTCAATAGAGCCAACTCCTCCACCGGCATACGGTAGGGCTTCTTCGCAATCGGCGCGGTACCGGGAAGCAACTCTATGACAAACTCCACACTTCGATCAGGTGGCATGCCAGGCAATTCCTCCGGGAACACATCCGGGAAGTCGCACACTACATGGATGTCCTGGATTTCAGGAGGGGATAAGCCTTCCATAAAGCAAAGGAGGAGCTCTGGTGAGTTGGGAATGGATGAAGATGGAGGTCTTGACAGTGCAGACCAATACCCCACAACGTCGCCGGAAGATGTGGTCACCGTGATGGTTCTGGCAGCACAGTCGAGGTTAGCCTTGTACTTCCCTAGCCAGTTCATGCCCAATATGGCATCAAGGCCGGTTGAATTGAAGGCTACCAGAGGAAATGGGAAGGGGAATGAGCCTATGTTAATCTGGACTTCGGGGGTAACCCTGTTGGTTCGCCATCGAGTGCCCGGGCTGGTGACCATTAACGGTGTTTCCAACTCTTCAAACGGTATATGGTTTTGCTGTGCAAAGGCTACCGAAATGAATGAATGTGATGCTCCAGAATCAAACAGTACTGTAGCTAGAGCTGCATTAATTCGAAGCGTACCCATGAGGACGCTGGGGTCCTCCTCAACGTCTTCAACAGTGACGTGGTTCAGGCGACCACGGCTAGCCGTACCCGTCTTGGCTACGGGCGTGGCAGAAGATGGTGGTGGCGCCTTCCGAGGGCATTCTCTGGAGTAGTGGCCGGGCTGGCCACAGCTGTAGCACGTGCTTGTCGGTGGTGCAGGGAGTTGAGGACGATAACCACTTCCGCCCGGGCCCATTTTCGGAGTAGGAGGGCGCGGCAGAGGTGGCCTGTACCCCGAGGTCCTTGGCACAAACGGAGGACGGGGCACGGAGCTATAGGGAACGAAGACCCTACGCTTCTTGCCGTCAGAAGCCGAGGCGCTCTGATGATCCCCTTGAAGTGGCCTCTTAGTGGCCTCCAGTTCCTTCCTTCCCTGTTCCAGGGTGAGAGCCTGGTTGTACAACTCTTGGTAGTTCTGGAACTTGAAGGGCAACAGCTCGTAACGAAGCCTTGGATTCAGCCCCTTGCGGAACAACTCCTGCTTATCCGCATCATTGGCCACATCCCGAGGGGCGTAACGGGAGAGACGGTTGAATTCACGACCACAGGCTTGAATGTCCATCCGTCCCTGATGCAGGTCCAGGAACTCCCTCCTCTTCAAGTCCATGATGGGCTTTGGTATGTAGGCCGCGCGGAAGGCGGTGCGAAACTCCTCCCAGGTGAAAACATGCCCAGCCGCGAACATCGCCTGGTGGCTTTCCCACCACGCGCCCGCTGCACCCGCCAGTAGGTAAGTGGCGAAGTTGACTTGTTCCACAGCTGGAACATGCAGGGCAGCGAACTTGCGCTCCAGTGCACGCAGCCAGTCATCTGCGTCCAAGGGCTCCTTAGCATCGGAGAAGGACGGTGGCTGGGACCGCAGGAACTCAGTGAGAGTATTACAATCGTTGTTCCTCCGGTTCCCTTGGTGCACCAACTGCTCGAGGAGTCGGTCGCTGCGCACGCGGTTCTCCTCCATAATCAGGAGGACCTCCGCCATTGTGGGTGGTGGCGGTAAATCTTCGCCGCGGCGACGACCCGCCATTCTGGATATTGGACAGGGACACGGTTAGAATCCCATCGTAACGATTGAGAGGGTAGTAAAAATGTCCACTTAGGACAGCAAAACTGGTAGTAACAGCAGCTAGGACATCATCCAAATCACTAGGCACAAGCATAGATGGAATTGAGTACACACATACTGGTTCTGGTACAAGCCACAAGTTGATGTGAGCAAGCGTACAAGCCTCATACATATTACACTGAGTGAATACTAGGAAGATAAAAACTGACGAGTTTGATACATAACGAGCTCTACTGCTCCAGGCTCCAGAGATATCGGCAAGGGAGTATTTGGCACAACACGCAGGAAGGCACAATTACTCGAGCATCTACTGGTAACGCACATGGTTAGTAGTACGCCATGACATCCTCATCAAGTGGCGCAGGGGGAGTGGGGAAACGGCGTGCACTTGCGGGCTGGCTGCCGTACGGCGACTCGAGTGCAGTAAGCCTCGGGTCTCGGTGAGGTCCTGTAGGCGGGGTTACGCCACCAACTCCCGGACTGCGAACGTCGGGAGGCAGCTCCTCCAACGGTGGTGGTTGGAGCAGTGAGAGAGGGAGCGTCCCATCCATGACATACGGGCGCACACTCATCAGCGTAGCACGGTGGCTTGCGCGGGCCGAGACAGCGTAAAGGTACCACTGCCGGGCTCGACGGTCCAACGCTCGGACTAGCTCAATCAGTGCTCGGTGCCTGCTGTCCGACTCAAACTCGCCGCTGCTGTATACAGCTCGGTAGACACCCGACGTACTGTCGTCGGCAGCTGGGAAGTGGCAGAAATCCGACGCCTGGTTAGCGAGGTACGGACAATAGCTGCGGTAAATAGAGAGGCCGTTATACGCGGCCTCCTGAACCGCCTGTTCCACGGTCATACCCACGCCTCCAGCTACGTTCTCAACGCGACCCTCGTCGTTGAGCACGCGCACCTTACAGAAGAACTGCGCTTGGCTGTACGGTGCATACTCCTCATACACCGTGTACTCCGGGTACCACCTACAACCCTGGCTGGCCAAAGCTGCGGCAAACAAGGCGGGGAACCCTCGGACGCCCTCACATCGAGTGAGGCGAACAACCAAGCCCGAACCAGTCATCTGTAGCAAGAATAATTCAAATGTCAGGTACGGAGACTCGAGAGTCAGGAATGAAAGTAGAACTGGTGTAGGGACTAGGCACAGCAAGGAGAATGATCCTGAAAGCAAACATAGGGACGGGAGCCCCAACAGCTGGTCGCCCCGAGCCCTGAATCCCGAAGTGAGTAAGTATGACAAGGCATACGCAGCGGAAGCGACACGTGATAAGGCTCAAAACAAATAGAGGTAAGATTGCTCCGAGATTAGAGGGTAACCAGATAAGGAGTAAAAAGAATCCTAAGATGGTTTTCACAACTCATTTTTAGGTTAAAAATATTTTTCCAAACACCAGACTCAACGTCAACCAGTAGTAGGGTTTCCTACAGGCGGTACTGCTCTGATACCAAGCTTGTAATGCCCCAATCCATAAATTATACAGTGATGCTATGTGTCGGTGGTCATGCTAC
This sequence comes from Poa annua, assembly GCA_026929855.1. Lineage (NCBI taxonomy): Eukaryota > Viridiplantae > Streptophyta > Magnoliopsida > Poales > Poaceae > Poa > Poa annua. The sequence continues at coordinate 47,658,004 of CM049434.1, forward strand.
ATAATCGAAGGTTACTGGGGTTACCACTCCCAGGCCGAGTAAACATCGGCAGGCGTGCTCGGCATGGATCATCGGCCACACAACCCTTCGATCATGCCATATCCAAAGCATAGCCCTCAAAGTATAATAAAGAGATTAAGACACCGGAACACCTGGCACATGACAGACCCTACGACTCAAGATAATATAGCTCAACTCTTAGTAGAGAAAGATAGCAAATATTACAATCAGAGGTCACTGACCCAACATTACAACAAGCGGAAGCAAATTAAGTTGTTCTAAACAACAAGATCCAAATATGGCCTAAGAGGCCTACAGATAAACAGTTCCGTGCCAGCTGGTTCCGAGTTGCCCCAGGCTGCCACCCGGGAACCCCAGACTACTCGTCGATGTCAATAAAGAACCCACCGTCGAGATCGGTGAAGTCCTCCTCTGAAACAAAAATAACAAGGGTGAGTTCGACGAACTCAGCAAGAATAGGAGCTATATATGCTCAATGATTGGCTTCCAAGGTTTTAAGGCTGGTTTGCGTAAAGCTGATTTTATTCATAAACTCACGACTCCAAGGCATCGACTATCAGAATATTTTAACAGAGGGGTAAGAAGTAACTCTTTTTCTTTTTATCACTTTCTCATCATCAACCACTGTACCTGTTCATCCAAGGCACCTCCCCGAATCACCCTCGAGGAAGTCAACCTTACAATCGTGAGTGGTACCTTTAGTACCCAGTTTTTAGTCATTCCGTTAAAGTTATTCTATGATCCCTGAATTCGTCACCAAGTCGTCCTTAACCGTGGACACGGCTTTTCGAAAAGATTTATCCCTGCAGGGGGTGTACAATGTGAAAGTCGCCAGGTTCCCGAGGGACCTCCCAGCTACTTATCCATGCGTACCGTCCGACCCATTGCCAGTACCTTTAGCTCTCTTCCGGGGAAAGCCGGCTGGGTGGGAGCGGCTACGACCTTTACCTCGCTTAGAACTAACCCAGGATCATCAGTGGCGGTAGGACAGGTTCAGTGCCTCCAACACCCTGCCCCGCGGCCACTCATTTTCCTAAACACCATCATCCTCATCTCAGTCTTGGCCACCATCTCAACGCACGCGCAAATGGAAAGCCAAACTAGAGGACCCTCGGCTAGTCCGCCACAAGTTAGTCGGTCGACGAGGTTCCATATGCCCACGCATGGTAGCACGCTCAACTTGGCTCGAAGGGGAGAACTCGCACTTAGGCGGCGAGAACGAGACAACCCACCACATACCATGTGGCCTCTCATCCCCACCTTTTAGCATTTTATTAGTTGTTACTACATTTCTCCACCATCATCCGCGGAATTTCCACATCCGATACCAACATGAATAACCATCGGACCATTAAACACTTAACTAAGCATGGCTAAGCAACGACATAGCATAGTTAATTATTTCAGGCCAACAATGCAAACCTATGGATAATAGGAGGGGAACAGGTAATGGTATCGGGAACTTAATGCAACTATAGGATACTCTAATCCAACAAAATTGACATTTGGAACCGCATGCAATATTATAGTGGAGAAAATAAATTGCGGAAAATAGGTTGAGATATGCTCAGAGGGTGGGGATCACGCTTGCCTTGCTCAGCAGGCGGGTAATACTGGTCGTCGGGGTAATGTGGTGAGATCCCGAGTCCTTGATCTAACGATGCATCAAAACACCGGAAGAACACAATCAATATAAGCAGATCATATGCAATGCGCAAGCACATGATGGCATGACATTTTAATGCACTGAATTTATTATAACAAATCTAGCAATTTAAATGGGGTGCCCAGAATAATTATTCAACAAGCTACACCATATCCCCATATTTAATTTAATGATCTTACCAAATTCCATTTGTATGCAGTACCATATCATGGTTCAAATATGCATGAGGAATGATGTTTTTGGAGGTTTCACCAATTTACGGACATGTTGGTATATCGAATACAATTTTATTATGTCTGTGTAAATCCTCTGTAAATTATGTCCTTTTACAATTTATGTGAAACAACAAGTGAAACTCGTTGTCTAGATTTGAAAAAGATGAATTTGGAATTTTATTAGGTACTGGATTAAATCGGAATATCCGATTCTTTTTTGTTCGGATTATCCGGCAACACGGAAATTCCGATCTCTACTAACGCGGAATATCCGATTGGTTTGGGGAGCTCGAATTTTGGCTAAGGACTGATACGATCACGTACTGGTAATAACCGGAATTTCCGGCCCGACGCGGCTCGGAATATCCGACGCGACGGCGAGCTTCCACTCTCTGGGCTACGAACCACGAGCTACGGACTACAATCGAACGGAAGGAGGGCACGGGGATGTTCGCCAGCTCACCCTGCGCGTGTAGGAGAAGACGACGAGGTTGGAGATGCAGCGACGGCGACGAATTCGTCCGGCAGGGCGGCGGCGGTGGTCGGAGGGGAATCGGGCGGCACGGGCGTTTGCAGGCTTCCCGGCTCGATTCCTCCGGTGGAGCGGAAGAGGACGGCGCGGCGGTGCTCGTGGTGGTCTTCGATCTGGGAGGGGCGAGCTCAACCGACGGAGATGCGGCGGCGGAGCTCAGCTAGGGCTCGGCCATGGCGGCTCGGGTGGAGAGGAAAAGAAGAGGAACGGGGAGCAAATCGAGGGGAAAAATGGGGTGAGGAGCAGGTGGGGGCCTCGGGGAGCTTGCTCTCCTTGCAGGGAGGGGCGGAGGGGGCCCGGCGCGGTGCAGGGGAGCTCGACACCGCGACATGGTTCGTCGGGGACGGCGGGCTCGGTCGCTACAGCGAGGAAGACGACGACGTTTTCTGAAAACCCCCCTGGCGCTTTTCTTCTTCCCTCACAAACAGGTCCTTCCCCATTACAGAGAGGTCCTTTTCTATTTCCTTTTAAAATCCAGTGCACTGCTTTGATTTATTTGGGGCGGTGAAACTTTTTAGAAAAATTTGAGAAAATTCATGGAGCCTCCCCATACCATGTAGAGGCACCACAAAAATTGGCATCTCAAAATAAAATGTTTTGAACCATTTTTGTTCAGAGGGGTTAATTAGGGCATTTTGCTGAATTTTCCAGAGGTTGCCACTTTAATAATTTGGAGACAATGCAGATATAATATTTTGAACTCTTGGAACTTCCTTGACAAATATGCAAGATTCAAATTGTGGGTTGTAAGGAACATATTAGTAGCACAATGCTATGGATGCCATGATGCAATTACACAAAAGTGGAAAAATTACAGAGGTTTTCAGGTTTTCAACCTTGGGCTGTTACACTTTCAAACTTCAATCCCTCGGCAATACCATAATTGTCGGCATTGGTATCCTTCTTCGAACTTGGCCTTGCTTCAAGCAATTTACATGAGCCTCCATCAACCACGGCTTTATCCGCGAGACTAAGATCACGGAACAACGATATCCGATGGTCCCGCCCCACTATCTTCTTGAACACTTCCGATTCTTTAGCCGTGAACCCATCCTCATCCACTTCTTCGTCCGGTCCGTCATCCTCCGAGTCCGATGCGTAGCCTCGGCTATAAGGGATGTCATGGTCCATGTCCTCTTGCCTACAAGTTCTCTCAACGTCACCAATACAAGTGTTATGAAGCTCATCCTCCAACTCATCGGTATCCTCCTCCGATAGTTCATAGCGGTCAAATTGCATCGGGCTTGGAGGTTGACTAGATTCATGTTGGGTCATCGGAGGTTGGCTCCACGTTGCTTCGTACACTTCTTGTTCATTGGATAACTCATTTTGAACCCCAACTTCACCTTCGGCGGCACCCCGGTTCAAGTCAAATGTTTTGTTGGCAAATAACTCGAGAGCCTTGTCTTGAGATGCGACAACCATCTCCTTATATGCACTCCAACACAACTCGGAGTTGATAGGCATGATCTTCCAACGGGAGTGAGGACCGAACCCAACATTGTGCCTTCCCTCCAAACAAACTATATCATTTAGGTCCGTCCAATTCAATGCAATCCTCACTTTACCAACAACCTCGGCATAGTTAGGACTACGGTCAAACACCACAACCTTCTCCTCCGGGTCATGCTCAACGTTGCCTTTCAAAAATGCTTCTTTATCCACATGATGCACACTAACCATTCTCTCCATCTAAAAACAAATAATTTGTAGAGAACAAATTATTTGATGATACTACAATAACATGATATAGCTAATTAAATCCTAAAGCAAAATTAAACTAACCTAAAGCTAAATTAATCAACACTAACCCTAACCCTAACATACAATGTGTCCAAATCAACACTAACCCTAACCCTAACATACAAGGGGGCAAATAGAAGCATACACACACACATTGCCCACTATTATCCACAAAAACGAAGTATTACACCCTCATGTGACATTTCTAGGGTTTCCAAGATCTAAACATAATGCCACAAAATTGCAACAATTTGGTTGGACAAAAACATGGGGGATGGAGGAGATTACCTCTCTCAACGCAGGGAAGCCCAAATCCACGGCCAAATCGAACCAATATGGAGGGATTTGTGAGGGGGGTGAGTACAAGGAGAGAGAGGGAGAGAGGAGCTGTTGGGGGCGAATGGAGAAGAAGAACCGTTCGGGCATACCCGTGGTCTTATTTCCTGTCCAGAGGGTAGCGCCATAGTCGGGGGCGCTACCCTCTTGGACTTAACGAGCCCCCCCCGCCGTAGCAGCGCTTAAGTCAGGGAGGGTAGCGCCATGGCGTGCGGCGCTACCCTCTGAAGGGTAGCGCCGCGGTCCTCGGCGTTGCGCGTCCACCTCGCGGGGCCCGTCGTGCCACGCTGGCACGAGGGTAGCGCCGGAGACGATGGCGCTACCGCAGAGAGGGTAGCGCCGCATTGTTGGGCGCTACCAAAAAGGGTTAGATTTTGAAATAGTTTTGAAAAGGGGTTAGTTTTGGCTGAAGTTTGTCCAAAGGGTTATTTTTGTGAAATTTCACACCACGCTCTTCGCGTCGTGGACGTCCGAGGAGCATAGTGTCCGTGTCGCAAGCGTGCATGTGCGTCATGCCGGTGTTGTTCCTCGCGCAGCGTGACACGCGTGCGCTCCGTTTGTCGTCCAGACTTCAGACCGCCGGCGGCGAAGACGTGGCCGGAGCCAGCTCTCGCCGCGTCGGGCGCGTAATCTCTGGTCGTGCCCGCGTGTGCCCCTGTCATGTCTCTGGTGACCACGACCGTTGGCGTTCGTCGCACTGGAGCAGCCACGCGTGCTGCCGGTCACTGGTTCGTCCCGCGCGGGTGCAGCGACCGAAAGAGCGACCACATGCTCCTCCGCGCGTCCACGCGCATCTCTGGTCGTTCTCGGTTTCGTCCGTCGTCGTCGTCCTATTTCTCCGATGACGAGTCGGTAAGCTGGCAGAGAAGGTCGGCGGCGTTCGCTACTACCTCGAGGGAGCACTCTAACATGGCGCTGCGGCTGCCGGACAAAGTGCCGCTCCGGAACGTCGAGATGGCCTGTCTCGACGAGAAGCAAGCAGGCAAAGAGGAAAGTCAAGGTTGCCGCCCTCGCTCCGCTCGGCACCTTCCGCCTCCGCAAGTGCCGCCGCAACCGCCAGTCCGTTGAAGCCTCCCTCCCGAGCACCGCCCACCTCGTGCTACTGCTCCCACTCCACCTTTCGCGTGTCTGTGTCACGCTCCGGAGCTCGGCGCTAGAGCCGGGGGGATATCCCCACCGCCGTCGGCGAGCAGCGTGTCCGCCGCATGCCGCCCTCACTTGTTGCCAGCACACTGTCCCACTAGGCTCGGGCCGCTGAGTGTTGTAACTAGCAGTCTGCCACAACCATCGTCGCCCTCACAATGTGGTGGCTCCACGTGAAGAGAATACAAGGCGAGTTGCCGGCTTGCCGCCGCCCCGGGCGACACACATGCCGCTCATGACACGGTCGAGCTTCATATCCTGTGTGACGCTGCCGCGCTCACCCACGTGAGAAGTCAGCTCCCAATATGCTGCATGCTTGACCAGACCCACGCGGCGGATAACGACGGCGAGGTGCGCCCCCAGATGGTGTGTGTTCACGGCCGCCTTGCGGCGGCCAGCGCAAGCCCCCCATTACCAGCCGAGTAGCCGACGCCGGGCGGCATATAGCCCTGCGCGAGCCCCGTGTACATGAGCAGCGTCTCAAATACGCACGTCCTGACATTGATGTACTCCCGCCTCCGCATGGACATCACCGGGAGACCGGCTCCAGAGAAAGAATCGATTTCTTGTTTATCGGAAGGAAAACTGGACCACGCTTTAAAAGAAATATAACTTTAGGGGGCGCTCTGTAAATATGCAGCGGTCAAAACGCCGCATAGGCTGGTCAGCTCCGTCAGCCATTAGATAAAAAGTAAATAATTTTGGTAGTTTCAGATAGTTTTAATTTAGTAGTTTCAGGTTGCTCTAATTTTATCAGCGTTCAATTAGAGCGGATGAACGGTTGTTAAAAATACCAAGTAATATAAAACTTGTACTGATATAACTGTTAAAACATTGTCTACGTTTCATCCCACCAACATGGTATTGCAAGAGCAATACAGGCATGCTAAATATGCCAAGTACTCTGAGTTGATTTCTGTCCGGCTAGTGGCAGAAAAAAAACTTATTATGAAGAATCATAGTGTCCGCTCAGCTGGGACTATGGTTGTGCCTAAAGCACATTCAATCACTCAAGGTGTTGGGAGTTCCCATGGCTTCAAAAAGGACAAAGGGAACGAAGGGTGGAAGGGAAAAAAGAGCGATGCATTCAAAGGCAAGGGCGGAGGAAGAGAAAAAAGGCCAAGAAAAATTCAGAACTAGGCCGAGTGGTAAGAGTAGGGGGAATCAAGGAAAATGTTTCAAATGGAGATGCGAGGATCATTGGTCTCGCAACTATCGCACCCCGATGCGCCTGGTTGAGTTATATCAGCAGTCCATCAAAAGTAACAACAACGAGGATAATCATGAGTCCCAGTTTGTAATGCCAGCTGCTCTGTCGAACTCTGAGAAGTTTGAAATTTTGCATCTTGAGGAAAATCCAAATGGTGATGATTTTAACCTTGATAATATCGATCTTCCCAAAGAAGATAGGGATTTCTATTTTTGTGCCTCTGATCAGTTAGTTGTACTCACTTCTCCCCAGCTGCTAAACTTTTCCTCACTTTAGCCCTCACTCTAGTTTAAAACCCTCGCAAACGCTCAAATAGAGGGATGCCATCTGGTCGAAGGCCTTGAATGTTACATGCTGACATGTGAGGGCGTGTTGGGACGTGTCCGACATTGACCGTTATGTGGTGAAGGTTGGGGACGCATGGAGACACATCGGACCGGCCATCTCTCGCTGATGGGTGTGGCCGGAGCAGCTACTTGCCTGCCAATGACCGATGTGGTCATGTATGACACGTGTGGTCGGCTCTCTCATCCGCGTGCAGCCTCGAGCCCCGAGCAGCTCCTACCCACCGGCGGACAGAGCAAACATCGTCGGCTCCGTCCTCCGGCAGCGTTAGATAGACTGTGGTGTTGTACCTCAACTACGGGTCCAACACTTGTTTCGTCCGCACACATTGTACGTCGACGCAGTACCCACCACAGCATGTCCGTCGCACGCAGATCCGCCACCCACGACGACCGGGATTTGTTCCGCCACCGTAGCCAGACGTACAGCCACGGCAATTGCTTGTAAGACCTCCGCTCCTGCCCCGCCCACCCTAATCTATTCGGTTCCTGTAATTTCCTCGAGATTACAGGTGCGAATTTGATCATGGTGGGGATTTGATCATGTCTGGCCACGTTCTCCTTCTCCTACCTCGTTGGAAGTGCTGGTAGCTCCTGCTCTTTGTACTATCGTTGAATTTGAAACGTCCCCATTGCCTATCAGAGTGATTTCAATTGGGGTTTTTTGGGATTTTGACGGTGTGCTAGGCAGACCGATGATTCATGGTACATTGCATACCCTAGTGATGTAGACAGAGGATGGATTTGGAGAAAATGGTGGCCAATTTAGATCATGAAAATTGGATTCAGCGATGGTGAGTTGGACACGATCCATTCATGTTCAGGCAAGCAACCCATCTGATCAACGACAAGTAACATACACACAAAATTAAACAAACAGACTGTTGCAGATTAGGGAATAGGGAGTATCAAGCAGTAGAATGGAGGCCTCCATCCACAACCATGACACCACATTCACTGGTACGCTTTCACCAACCACAGATTTCTATAGACATACTCGCACAAATGAACAGAAATGCTTGACGCGGGTAGGAAATGATAAGGAGCGAGGGAAGCCCACCGTACACGTTTGCCCCAACCCGAGGCGGGAGCCTAATAATGGCTGGGTTGGACGAATAGTGGATCCGACTCCGACGAACTGGATCGCCGGCGGCGGCAGGGCGAAAGGCGGAGGCGGCGACTGGCAGCGGTTGCCGGTTGGGTTTCTCTTGGTTGTGTGATTCTGTCTCCCTCGCTCGCTCGCTCTCCCCTTCTCACTCCGTTGCGAGAAAATAGAGAGAAGAATGATGGTCTTGGGCTGGGCCAGGGAGTAGTCGGGGGATTCGTGTTGGGCCATTACTCCATTACGGGCCGAATGTCAAACTGCTTTTCTGAGTCAACGCATCTCCTTGATCCGAAACCGAGTTTTTTTTTCGAAACCGGCCGAGTTCATGCTCCAGGCGGTACTTGATCGATTTCCATTTGTTTCCCTCGCTCTGCTCACTCCGACTTCGACTCAAGATCGAGTCCGACTCCATCACACGCACAGATAGCGAGCTCCTCGTGCTAGTCCCTATAATTATGTGCTCGACGGCGTCCCATCAGTCATCCAATTCTTGGATTTCCTCGTCTCAGACCGTGCACTTGCCCTAGGGTTGCTTTGTGGCTTTACTTGATTTCCCTCTAGTCTAGACGGTTGATCTGCAAGCATCCATGGCGATGGTGGCATCTTCTCTTCACCAGCCGCTGCTCCCGTCGCCATCGAAGACCCGGATGTTGCCGATCCTCCCGACGCCGCCCAGGACCATGATGCTTCCGCTGCTGCCGACGCCGTCCGGCCACGAACTGCTCTTGGCGCTTTCCACCATGCCCGGCCGCGCGGACTTCGTCAAGAGGTGGGACACGTATAAGATGCCCTGCAGGACGGCGTCGCCATCATCCTCCTCCAAGAACCATGGCCATGCCGATACCGTCGAGAAGTGGAACGCGCAGAAGAAGTACAAGATTCCCGGCTGTGCCAGAGCCAGATCACCGTCGCCGTCTTCATCGTCGGACAGCGGTGGGAGCCACGGACGCGCCGACTCCGTAGAACGCTGGGACAGCAAGAAGCTCGTCAGCATGCCCCTGCCGACGCATCGTGGGCGCCTGCAGGACGGCAGCAACAAGCGCCTGCCTAGCCGCGCCACTAGTAGAAAACGGGGCTTTGGTTCACCCCTTTAGCCCACATTTAAAAAGGAACCGAGACTAAAGGGTGCAAGCCACCAGATTGAATTTCGGAGGGACCTTTAGTCCCGGTTCGTGACACGAACCGGGACTAAAGGGTCACCACATGCGGCCGCAGAGGCGGGGCCCAGTGTGTGACCCTTTAGTCCCGGTTCGTGGCACCAACCTGGACTAAAGGGTCTACGGTAGGCTACTTTTTTACCGTGAAAAAACAACGTCTAAAATAAATTTAAAAAATGAAAAAAACTTCAAATTTAAAAATCCTTTGACGTGCCGGTACCTATCGCAACCTACTATTAGAGAAAATTTTAATTTTTGATTTTTAATTTTTTTTGTAAAAAAAGTGATCTCAATTTAAAAAAGTATAACTTTTGCGTACGAATTCGAAAAACATTGTGTATATATGAAAAACTATCTACGCAATTAGGTCACATAAAATGACATTGTGTGATGATTTACCATTTTAAGTTTTTTTATATTAATTGTAGCCAAAGTTTAGTCTCGGATGGAATGATAAAATGCGCATCTTGCAGGACCAGTCAACCGGAAGGAATCTTTTTTTTTGCAAATTTGGTCAGAAATCAAGTTTATCATTTTTCATGGCAACTAGTACACATATAAGGGACCCTTGCCAAAGGATTTACTTTTTTGAGGTGTTTATCACTCTATACCATTTTTTCGTAAAAACGATCAAAACGGTCGCGATGACTATTTATCGAAAGAGGTAAGATTTTTTAGAATTATCAATGTTTCTGTGATATAACCAATAGTTGTGTACCTTAAAATGTTTTTTCCAAAATATTCAGACCAAACTATCAAATAGTTGTAGTTCAAATTTGAATTACTTTTAAAAATCAACATAAACTCATTTAACTAGGCGAAATTAGATAGAAATCAAGGAAAAACCTATTACTTGGGGATTATCCATCATATGTGTAGTAGTTTTCATGAAAATTAAATGGGTGCCATTTTGCATCATATGTTTGGTACTTTGTTCACAAAAAAAGTCATGTTTTGCACTTAAAAAATGGAAAATGATATTTATGATAATAATTTGAAAAATCCCTTTGGCGTGATTGTTTACTATACCAATACACACCTATTTGTGGAATATGAGATCTTTATCACAAACTATGCCGTGCAAATGACCATAACTTGGTCATTTGACATGAAACTTATAGATGTTTATAGATGATAGTCCTTTTTGTGAAGACTTTTTTTTGCAAATTTTGTCAAAAATCAAGTTTATAATTTTTGATGGCAACTAGTACACATATTAGGGTCCCATGTCAAAGGATTTCCTTTTTTGAGGTGTTTATCACTTTATTCCATTTTTTCGTAAAAATGATCAAAGCGGCCCCGATGACTATTCATCGAAAGAGGTAAGATTTTCAAAAATTATCAATGTTTCTGTGATATAACCAACAGTTGTGTACCTTAAAATGATTTTTTCAACAAATTCATACCAAACTAACAAATAGTTGTAGTTCAAATTTGAATTACTTTTCAAAAATCGACATAAACTCATTTAACTAGACGAAATTAGGTAGAAATCAAGGAAAAACCTATTACTTGGGGATTATCCATCATATGTGTACTAGTTTCCATGAAAATTAAATTGGTGCCATTTTGCATCATATGTTTGGTACTTTGTTCACAAAAAAAGTCATTTTTTGCACTTAAAAAATGGAAAATGATATTTATGATAATAATTTGAAGAATTCCTTTGGCATGATTGTTTAATATACCAATATGCACTTATTTGTGGAATATGAGATCTTTATTACAAACTATGTCGTGAAAATGACCATAATTTGGTCATTTGGCTTGAAACTTATATATGTTTATAGATGATAATCCTTTTTGTGAAGACATTTTTGCAAATATTGTCAAAAATCAAGTTTATCATTTTTCATGGCAACTAGTACACATATAAGGGTCCCATGTCAAAGGATATCCTTTTTTGAGGTGTTTATCACTTTATTCCATTTTTTCGTAAAAAAGATCGAAACGGCTACGATGACTATTCATCGAAAGAGGTAAGATTTTCAAGAATTATCAATGTTTCTGTGATATAACCAATAGTTGTGTACCTTAAAATGATTTTTCCAAGAAATTCATACCAAACTATCAAATAGTTGTAGTTCAAATTTGAATTACTTTTGAAAAATCGACATAAACTCATTTAACTAGGCGAAATTAGGTAGAAATCAAGGAAAAACCTATTACTTGGGGATTATCCATCATATGTGTAGTAGTTTTCATGAAAATTAAATGGGTGCCATTTTGCATCATATGTTTGGTACTTTGTTCACAAAAAAAGTCATGTCTTGCACTTAAAAAATGGAAAATGATATTTATGATAATAATTTGAAAAATCCCTTTGGCGTGATTGTTTACTATACCAATACACACATATTTGTGGAATATGAGATCTTTATCACAAACTATGCCGTGCAAATGACCATAACTTGGTCATTTGACATGAAACTTATAGATGTTTATAGATGATAGTCCTTTTTGTGAAGACTTTTTTTGCAAATTTTGTCAAAAATCAAGTTTATAATTTTTTATGGCAACTAGTACATATATTAGGGTCCCATGTCAAAGGATTTCCTTTTTTGAGGTGTTTATCACTTTATTCCATTTTTTCGTAAAAATGATCAAAGCGGCCCCGATGACTATTCATCGAAAGAGGTAAGATTTTCAAGAATTATCAATGTTTCTGTGATATAACCAACAGTTGTGTACCTTAAAATGATTTTTCCAACAAATTCATACCAAACTAACAAATAGTTGTAGTTCAAATTTGAATTACTTTTCAAAAATCGACATAAACTCATTTAACTAGACGAAATTAGGTAGAAATCAAGGAAAAACCTATTACTTGGGGATTATCCATCATATGTGTACTAGTTTCCAAGAAAATTAAATTGGTGCCATTTTGCATCATATTTTTTGTACTTTGTTCACAAAAAAGTCATTTTTTGGACTTAAAAAATGGAAAATGATATTTATGAAAATAATTTGAAGAATCCATTTGGCATGATTGTTTAGTATATCAATCCGCACCTATTTGTGAAATATGAGACCTTTATCACAAACTATGCCGTGAAAATGACCATAACTTGATCATTTGGCTTGAAACTTATAGATGTTTATAGATGATAGTCCTTTTTGTGAAGACTTTTTTTTTCAAATTTTGTCAAAAATCAAGTTTATCATTTTTCATACCACCTAGTACACATATAAGGACCCCATTTCAAAGGATATCCTTTTTTGAGGTGTTTATCGTTTTATTTCATTTTTTCGTAAAAAAGATCGAAATGGTCACCATGGCTATCGATGTTTCTGTAATGCAAAATATGATTTGGATGTCATATTTGGATTCCTCTAATTGTTTTGATCAATTTAGACATTTTATTTGTTGAATTCCGATTTAAGGATTTAAAGATACGGATTATTCCATACTATATAAAAAGGCAAAAGTAAAGTAATGTTTATTTTATCATTATTTATTTCAATATTTTATTGTATTATCATTTTTATTTATTCAACTAAAATTTTATAATACAAGCAATGAAAAAATATATCATCATGACCGAGTGGTTAATATGATAGATAAGACAGTTATATCAGTAAGTTCTCTGTTCTCTCTTAGTTTCTAATTTGAATGGAACCTAAATGTTAAGCGTGCTTGGGGTGGAGTAGTGTGAGGATGGGTGACCGAGCGGGAAGTTTGACCGTAGGTATGCACTTTGACTTGAGAATAGGGGTAAATATAAATTAATTGGTAAAATAATTGAAAGATTCGAAGTTCAAAAACAATTCGAAGATTCAAAATAAAAAAACCTGAAAAAAATATAAAATAGTTGATTTTTTTGAAAAAAATGAATTTCTGCTAAAAACCTTTAGTCCAGGTTGGTATTACCAACCGGGACTAAAGGGTCCAAACGCTGTGGGCACACGTGGCCATGTGGAAGGGCCTTTAGTCCAGGTTCGTAAGCAACCGAGACTAAAGGGTTGGGCACCTTTAGTCCCGCCTTGATAGTCCCGGTTGCTACACCGGGACTAAAGGTCCTCTAGAACCGGGACTATTGCTCATATTTCTACTAGTGCGCGTCCTCGGGCGAGCGCTGGGACTTGCACAAGAAGCATCGCCCCGAGGAGAAGGACAGTCTGCCTCAGGCCGAAGAGACGACAACGGCGAAGCACAAGGAGATGACCAGGATGCAGGAGGCCGCGTTCGCCGGGCCTAACTTCTACGCCTCGCCCGATCCGTCCATGCTCCCCATGCCTTCGTTCTTGCTGCGGGCGCACTAGCAGCAACCTAGCTTGCTTACTCCATTGCGTTTACGATTGTCAGATAGCCAGACCTCTTGTACGTTCGGTTCCAAATTATGTCTGGCTTGTAATTAAGTATCAGCAAGGATTTCACTGTATGCAGTTTAGCTCTTCAGTGTAAGCCACTGATTCTTCATTCGATACGGTGAATTTAGGATTACACTGGTTGTACTTGTGTGCTCTGCCTTTTATTTCTTCCATAGGGGAAGTTGTGATCGATCAGATTCTTTCCATATATCGCGAGCGCAATGCACTTTCATTTCAGCAATTATCTTTCCTGAAAATGATTTTTTTTTGAGAAACACAGTACAACGTAAGCGCTCCTATACACGCGCACACACTCACCCCTATGAACGCACGCACGCACACCCTACCCCTACGAGCACCTCCGAAAGACTGAGCCGGCGGATCAGGTCTTGAGATTGACGAAGTCACCACAGGCGCCTCGCTGTTGACGGGAACGTCGCCTCCCACTGAATAATATTCCGCCTAAATGAGAAACACCAGCGTCAAATCGGGGATTTGAACTCTGATGGGCTAGGGGTACAACCACCCACCTAACCATCTTGCCACTGGCAAGTTCTCTCCCTGAAAATGATTGCTACTGTATATAACGAACACCAGACATTTACATTTCGTAAACCACAATCAATTAGAACAGAATGTGAGGAACACCGGCCAAATAAGAATCTGAAGATTACAGAATTGGTGTCATTTATATAAAAAATTCGTTGGCATTGTTCTGCATCCCATCGTTCAGCCTAATCTTTACTATTAAATGGAAGTTCATACGTCAAACTCCCTTCGTCTGCCAGGCCACGCTCGTCGTGCGAAGGCCCATCTAACGTGGACACGACAATCGATCTGGCCCAACTCCCCCGAGACCTCCCCAACCCTCCCCCTCCTCTACGTCTCCAGCCGCCGCGCGGCGGATCGTGCTGCTAGCCTACCACGGCGGCGTTACAGCCACGGTCACCACCTATACCAACCTCTCTCCGAGGCGCACATCCAGCTGCCCAGCTGCGCCCTCTCTGCAGCTACCTCCGTGCGAGCCTCCGCGACACCTGCCGGATATCTGCAGCACCACCCAACGCCACCCTCCCTCGAAATCTTGGGCTCTCGGTCAATCTCCTGAAACAACTCCCGCAGCCCCGCCCTCAGCATCTTCTTGGTCGCCGGCCGCTCCGGATCGAATCAGCCGCAACCACGTGTTTGCCATCCGCCATCGTCCTCGGCAATGGCAAGACAAGCTCACTACACCGTCCTCCATTCCTGCTCTTCTCCCCAAGGTGAGCCATGAGCAGCAACTCCTCACCATTCTCTTCCTCCCTATGTTCAGATAGAAAAAATTTCAGACATGGAAGATGCGTTAGTAAATTGTGCTTCTGTTAAAACTTGTTTGGTGAAGCAGCCACACTGGCACTGATTGAATGCAACAACGGAATGATTCATCAGCCACTAAAAGGTGTGATGTGTTCGCTAATAATCATCAGCCACTAAGGCGTGATGTGTTCGCTAATAATCATACCTCGAAACATTATTTTCAGAAATAGAATGTGTTAATGATTGACCTTTACCATTATATATCTTTTAGGGAACCCATGTACTGTAGCATATTATCAGGTTTGAGAAAAATGGAGCACTCCAAGGATACATGCATGCTATTTTCATGGAAAACAAGTGTAGATAATTTGATATGATTGCTTGAACGAGTGATTTGTTTCCTTGCAAAATCTGAACTGAATGTAATATATTTTTCCTGTGCAGATGCAAGCTCGGGAGGTCCAAACTCGGTAGGTCCAGGAGGTCCAAGCTCGAGAGAGCCTCATAAGTCTGGTTGTTTAGTAAAATAGTGTTGTTGCCTCTGTTTCTATTGAACTGCTATTGCAATCATAATTTATTTGGATGAAGTCATCTACAGATAGCAATGAGGCAAATGAACGATCACTAGCTGTTGTAATAAAAATATCAACTACGGCTATCAGCCTAGCAAGCCAGCCAGCGGCACTTCCCCAGCACCCAGCTAGCCTCCAGCGCCACTACACATCGACATGAACAAACCCATGGGCTGAACTCCAGCTAGCCTTCATTGTTTAGTCTTGAAGTTGACTCACGCTTCAATATATGGACAATCCTCCTGTATATTTTCCGATACCTCTAATTTGCTGAAAGCCTTGAAAATGCAGTATATTTGTAACAACCGAGCAGTCATTTTCCAGCTATTTGGATATATAGATGTACGTTTCAGACTTTCAGTTTAAGCATCTTTGTTCTTTTAGGATTCTACTACTTTTAAGGTTTCAGTATCTGAATGTTCAGTACAGTAGAGAGCTGAGAGCGTATGTCTATTTCACAGGAGCGTTGCTGCTAATCCATCTGTTCTTAGCGGGTGACGAGGCAACGTTGGCAGCGCAGACATGGGAGAGAACTATGACAAGTACCTGCATGAGAGGATGCCGATGGAAGGTAAAGCGAAGGGACCAGTGATGTCGTTGAGGTCTTGAAGGACCCCAAAACTATGAGGAAACATAATAGCAAGGTATAAATCTGAGGTTTCTTTAGCGAGTGTCCCGTGCACCATCTCTCTACATTGGTCACAATATGTATATCTTCAAGATTCTTTGCTTTGCAGATCCTTTTTACTTCTTTGTATCTTAGAAAAGGATGTGCCCCGTACTCATCTTGATTCTGGTATAGACGTCACACCATATCACATTCTATAACTTATCTTAATATTAGTCCGTTGCGGCAGCCTATTATCAGCTAGACGCCATATGTATTTATTTAATTTTGACATGGACGCCATATGAATTATTCATACTTGGGAGTTGCTAGGAATTTCTAGATACACTGCCAATTATTGTCTGAACACATCCCAGTCGAGGCTTATATTTAAAGTAGATTATTTTCAACTTTCTATTTAAGTATTAATCTTAATTGTTTCTAGATACCGGCAAAGTTTTCCCGTTGTTACATTCTCGGACATACTTTATGTTTTATTCAGTTAATATGTAATTAAGCTCAAAGTTTTTGTACATACAAATTCATGGTTACTAATCAAGATATTATTTCCGATCTGTCCTGTGACTATAAACTATGAAATGATTTTGGATTGTATAATATGCCTAGCTTCACACATTCCAATACTGAATTCATGATTTTCTTTAGATTTTTTGTTAACCTTATAACGCTAGAAAGTTATGTCCAAAGTAAATCAGTGTATCCACACCTGAGCTCAGCCACGATGTCCGCACTGCGGAATATTATCGATACAAATATTATGTTTTTCATTTTGTTTTGAAGCGCTTACATACTTGTGATTTTCTGATCATGGGCCCAGCAGAAAGCCGAGGAGGAAAGGCCCTCCTCAATTAAATCCGGGGAACATCAATGTAGGGCCTACAATGCCTTTTCATGCGGTTATTGTATTCATTTCTTTTCTCACAAAAAAGAGTATTCATCTATATTTGCATTTTGTGGATGGTCTTAATATGATGACATGTTGCCCTATCAGTACTCCCTCCGTTCCGATGAATAAGGCCTATATTTTTTTTGGAAAAGTCAAGCCAAATAAAGTTTGACCAAACTTTTAGAAAAATATGTCAATAAATATGATATTATATAGATATCATATGAAAATATAGTTCATGATGTTTCTAATGACATTAGTTTTATATTTTGCATGTTAATATTTTTTCGTAAAAATTTGGTCAAACTTTACATGTGTTGACTTTTCCAAAATAATATAAGCTTTATTCATTGGAACGTAGGTAGTATATTTCTTTCCTATTTATATCCATGGAAACTTGGATTATTTTCTATTGAGGCTCACTTATTTTTAAAGCCTCCGCATTATTCGAATAACTGCTTATTTCCGTTCATATCTACGTTGTAATTTCAACACTGAACCATCTTAAATAGGACCATTGTGATTTCTTTTAATTAACAGATCCATGTCTTGATGGGACCAGATTTAACGGATCTTACTGCTCTTACAAGCCGACAAAACGCGGCGACTATAGAGGTGGCACTGGGGATTGCAGGAGACCGTCTAGATGGAACCCAGAGATGGCAGCTGATTGTGATTCTATGCGAAAATGGTTTTTGTGCAAAGGGTTATTATTTCGTTGTGAATGTTGCTCTTTGTTCCTTGTAAAAATTCTTTGTCGGAATTCTCTTTGAATTACTCTGTCATAGTCCAGATAAGATTAAAAAATGGTTGCCTTGTTTTTGTTCAAATTCAGTCCAGAGAATCAACCAAAAAAGGAGCAAAATTTAGTTAAGCATGAATCTCTGAACTTTCACATTATGGTTTCTTTGTCGGCTCTGTTTTAATTTATTGTTCCACCTTGATATTTAAAATTCACATAAGTATAGTTCCAAACAGATGCAATTACTGTAATTACATAGTTGTCATCATTAATTTGTCTTGCAGTAAGAAACAAGGGTCTAATCTAAGAAAGCTAAAGTAGCATTGCAGGACATCTCATAGGCTACCACCTGGTGGCTCTAAATCTATGTGAATACACATTGAAAAAAAATCCCATGTGTGAAAAGTGTCCATTTTGTTTTTTGCCTTGTTGTGACGCTATTCATTCATGCTAAATTTGATTTCTTGTTTCTCAATGCAAGATAATAGTCTTATCTTTTTTCAAATGGTAGCATGGTGGCTTGTAAGTTAGGATAGCACTAGATACTCTCTTCAAAGACATAGTGGTGGGAGACTTTTGTCACAATGTTATTGAAACGTGCATAGTCATGTTTGATTCGTGAAAATTAGCCATGCTTTTGGTCCATTCATCTATTCACCCGTAGCAACGCACGGGCATTCAACTAGTTCAATGTAAACTGCGAGTTTGACCGCACCTGATGAGCAGTTAATCTGCAGTTCCCAAAAATTAGCGCTAACTACAGTTTCGTGGGATTGAAGCTGTATACGGTCTTTCAGTCAATTTCAATGTACTTATTAAATTAGATGACTTCTAGTTATCCACATGTGGATGTATTGACATGTTTAGACACACCACTTGTAAACAAATGGAAGTCATCTAATATGGAACGGAGTGAGTATATGTGAGGACGTGTACAATGGTTATATCTTAGCGTTGACACGATAGGATGTTTGATGATGTGGAGGAGAGAGAACTGGGAAAAAAAGACTATTATCTTATCTTAGGCTCTTAGCTATGAGATGATCTCTTAGCCTAATATGCCTCACCACAATTTTAGGAGATCCGATGATTAAAGATAAGACTAAAAATAACCCATTGTATAACATGTTTTATTGTCATATCTAAATTAGGTGGCAAGACTAAGACTGGCTTTCACCCAGGGTTGCAGTTAATGAGTAGCTGATCTCTTGTGTTCTTTATACTACTTCATTATAGATGAATAGATCAGAAGTTTTTTTGATAAAAAATTAATAGCTGATCTGCAGTTGTCAGAAGAGTTTACCGTTAATCTTGTTTGGTGCGTATGTATGTATTCGTCTGTACAAGGGCCATGACGAGACGGTACCCTAATAAAATGGCAACATGTCACTGAAACTTGGGTCACATTGACCCATGGCAGTGGCACATTCTTTTTTTTTTAATAAAGGACGCTTTATTACTTAAAAGGTTTAAGCGTTACACCCAACCTCTGCAGCACACACATTCTTTCTTAGAAGACCTGATGGACTTTCTCCGATGATGCCTTTGTTGGCCCAGTTTTAAAAGGCATGCCCTATTGCTACCCATGAACGCGGCCTGCTAGGTGCTCATCCATGCGATGGACTGGAGACTGGTAGCAGTACAATGGAGTAGGGCCGAATTTGTAACCGTAAGATGGAAAAGAAAACAGAATGGTGCTAAGAAACCCTGTTATAGTGGTTTTTTTTTTGCGCAGAAATAGGTTATAATGTTAATTAAAGATGGATAAGAAATTGAACGAATTGAAAACATAACTTATTTCCATCGTGCCCTCACATAGTGCAAGTAAGAATCAAGCTTTATGTTAAAAGAAACGGACAACATTGCGTTGTCATTTTGAAAAGGCATTTTGGAGCTGTTCTGAACCAACATGAAGACCACGACGAGTACATCCCGAATTCCCGATACGTAGTATCAAGACTAGAATGCGCTGCCTCAGGTTCGGACCTTACTTAACTGTTGAGAATTCAGGTATTTGGGTCAATGCAAGCAATGGAAAGCTGCAAGCCCGCAACCAGAGTGCATCTTGAGTCTTGACCCCCAAATTTTTCGTTTCCATCGACTCTTGTTTTTTCTCACCAACCAGTCTAGTGATACGATCAATGACATACAGTACAGTTTTCTTCTAAATCTTAATTGTCACGCCATGAACCTGATGCATCTGCAGGGATTTACATGAGCAGGAGCCCAATTGGTCGGCATGCATCTTAATTAGATGAATAATTAGCCTACCCGAGTTAAACACTGTCCTGCAAAGCTTTGGCAACAGAAGCTTTCTGAATTTTGAAGCCATCCAAGAACTCGAGAGTGCCCAAGAAGGCAAGAACTCTCTCTTGTGTGTGCGCGTGCGCGTTGAAGCTAGCCAGTAGCAGTTTCCAGGCGAGAACATGCTGAGCACGTGACGGGTACAAGGATCCTATGCGTCATTCTGTTCTCTCATGTTAGTGAAGTGGCAGATCTGGTCTCGGAATGGATCGGATTCGGATAGCCTTTAGCCCTACTGACCGTATCCTCTTCAATTCTTTGTCACCAGAAATTCTCATGCAGCAGTAACTACATCAGAGAGTGAAAAAATGCCCCCGAGGTTTAAACCTGTACTCTAATTTATCTAGTCAGACTCCTGTGTGATCCATGCTGATTTATTAGGGCTACGTAAGAGCATCTCCACCGACATCACCAAACCGACCCCAACCGGTTTGGATACCAGGGTCAAAAAATGGCCCGCACCAGCCAACCGATGTCGGTAGATTGGACCGCCCTATAATTTGTCCGGCAACCCTTTCCAGTCCCCGTAATCAAGGTCGGTTTGGAGCTGTCGGCAACGCGTGGCAACACACGCCACGTTGGAAAGACTGAGCCGACCCCCCTTGGCAGCGGCACAACACTTCTTCCCCCCCCCCCCCCCCCACACCCGGCACCCCACACCCGTACTTTGGATACCACCCTCCGTGAGTCGTTGACGCCACTAGCCATCTATGAGCGGTAGCCGCCCGGCTCTGCCCAGTTCCTCCCCCATATCGCGCCGTCCATCCCTTGGTAGTCTCTCGACCTGTTGTCGCCGATGTATCTCCGTCGATTGGGCCCCGGTCGTGGTCAGGTTTTGGAGAACCGCCTGCGAACGACCGGCGGCCAGAAGGTGCCCTTGTGAGCACCCCACGAGTGCCAGCGGCTGCGGGGTTGTTCCAGGGACTGACTCGAGAATAGGTGGCGCGGCCAACTCGCCGCGAACCATCCATCCTCGCCGCGCACACAACGTGTTCGACATTTTGCCAAGGTAAATATTGCGAACTTTGGCCACATGTGAAAATCTTCATGTTTTTTATTCGAATGTTTGTTCTTGCTAGATGGATAGCGACGATGAGCTTATGATGGCACAACTCCTCGAAGAGGAGGCCGACACGTGGGCTCGAGGGAGTGAGCGCATTATGATCATCGACGAGCTGATCCGCCTACATGCCGCTCTCCGGCCTCCTCGCCGTGGAGGGTCACGGAAGAGGAAGAAGCCGAACCGAGACCGTCAACGGCTGGCGGGAGCACTCATGTTGCATAAAGATTATTTCGATGAAGGGGCCATGACCCGGCTACTTTCTACCGCCGGTTCAGGATGAACAAGGAGTTGTTCACGACGATGGTTTGTGGGGTGCGGGAGTTTGATTCGTATTTTATTTGCGAAAGGGACTACACCGGTTTGATGGGTTTCACCTCTATTCAAAAGTGCACAGCTGCCATTCGATGTCTTGCCTATGGTGTTTCACCGGATATTCAAGATAACTATCTGCGCATGGCCGAGTCCACAACTATGAAGTGTGTCTACAGGTTTTGTCGTGTTGTGGTGGCCAAGTTTGGGCCAACATATCTGAGGGCATCAAATGCACAAGATAGGTTCGTATATTGGCAAAGAACACAGCTATATGATTTTACGGGATGCTTGGGAGCATCGGTTGCATGCACTAAGGATGCAAGAATTGCCCATTTGTTTGACAGGGTGTGTACAAGGGCCAAAACGGAGAGAATACAATGTGAAGGTCGTGGTTGATTAGGGCTTGTGGAGTTGGCATGCTTTTTTTTATATGGCTGGATCTTACAATGATCTTAATGTGTTGTAGCGATGTGCAGTGTTTGACAGACATGTAGAGGGCCATGCCCCGAGGTAAACTTTGTGGTCAATGGACACGAATACACCAAAGGCTACTACCTAGCTGATGATATTTATCTTCGTTGGGCCAGCTTCGTGAACACAATTCCTAACCCGACTACTCCTGCAAATATGTGGTTCACCAAGTGCCGGGAGGCTGCAGGAAGGATGTCGAGCGAGCTTTCGGGGTCCTCCAAGCACGCTTCGCTATTATCAGGTAACCTGCTCTAACTTTGTCAACCTCGCAGATGTGGGAGGTGATGTTAACTTGTGTGATCATGCATAATATGATCATCGAGAGTGAGCGCGATGCATCAGCGGTTGATCTATTGCCCTATGAATGCATTGGCCCTCTAGCTGAGGTCGATCACGAGGTGCCGTCTAAATTCGGTGTTTTCCTAACTATGCATGAATCTATCCGCGACGGAATGGTAGAAGAACAGCTATAAATAGATCTCGTCGAGCATTTGTGGGCTATCATAGGAAGAAATGCACCCCGGCTTGAGTTCCCATTTATTTATTTAAACATTGTGTTATTGACATTCAAATATTTGATTTGTTGTAATAAATTTGAATTTATTTGGCTTTAAAATATGATCTATACATATTTTTTTATCCATTGATACGTACCGTGATCGTTGGGTTCACAGTTTGCGGCCTGCCTGAAAGAGCATTTTCCATCATGTGTGGTTTTGGTAATTAAATGACAATCTCTGTGGACTAATGTTTGCATTGAGATATCATTGTAGATCTTGTCCATGGAAATAGTGGAGTTCATGTGTTGGACTCTTGAAGCTTATTTGATGACCAAGGTTCCATTTAAAGGTGTATATGATGGATGGTCATGTGTTGAGTGGAGCATATTGCAAGTATGTCTTGAAGATTCAAGACATCATCTTAGTGAAGAAAAGATGAGATGTGCATGACCAAGAGAAGCTTCTCGAAGAGATCCTATGCTTGGAGTTTGCTATGGATACATGAAGACGGAGCTTAGCGAGAACTCTCCCATTATGGGTATGAGGGAGTATTTGAAGAAGTCTTCATCAAGCATGTGCGTGCTCGCGCAATCAAGAAAGGTGATCCACTTGAAGAGATCAAGATAGCCATCATCTATCTCAAGTGGAATGCTCAAGGCAAAGGTATGATCTTGATAGGGCTATAGGATAGATGGGCGTACTATCAAGAGGGGCTCTCAAGTGAGTAACTTGATCGCATCGTTGTGGAGAGCTCAAACCTTTGCATACTTGGCATATCATATTTCTTGGTTCTTATTTGGCTTTTATGGTGGTGAGGAACTAGAGCTTGGTTCATCTCCATGTCAAGCTCTTGTTCATCGAAAACGGTTTTACTTTGGAAAACTTGTTGCGTTTTCGGTGGCGGAAATATTGCCGGTTCAACCGTGAGGAAAGTCCCACACCTTGCCATGTGTGGTGATTTTTGTTGGGTGCTTATCGTTGCTATTTTTCCAACAAAATTGGTCTCACCTCATTCAGAATTCATTTGCAAAAGTTATAGCAGTTTTCGTTTCGGTGTTCTGCTGAACCGGATTATTGGGGCCGGATATTTCGCTCTACCGGAATATCCGGTTCCCCAGCTCGTCCAAGAAAACGGCTAAGGAAAGAAGGAAAAGAGGTGCTGAACTCAGCCGGAAATTGTGGTCGGATATTTCCATGACTCGGAATTTCCGAGTTGCCCTCAAAGAGCCTCGCGAAAACGGCTAAGGAAAGAATTGTTTTCGGCACTGACTCCAACCGGAAATTCAGCTCGGAGATTTACTTTGACCATATATTCCGGGT
Source organism: Poa annua (assembly GCA_026929855.1). Classification (NCBI taxonomy): domain Eukaryota; kingdom Viridiplantae; phylum Streptophyta; class Magnoliopsida; order Poales; family Poaceae; genus Poa; species Poa annua. Next base: position 47,681,881 of record CM049434.1, read on the forward strand.
GACCGGAATTTTCGAGTCTCACTTACACCGGAATTTCCGAGTGTCGAAACAGCCAACGGCTATTTTTCGCGGTGGGCTATAAATACCCCTTCCCTTCTTCTTCCTCAGCCCATCCAAGGCAGCACGACTTTTCTCTCTCTCCTACTCCATTGTTGACCTTGGAAAGCTCACTTCCCTCTCAATCCCTCCATAGATTCTTGCATATTCTTTAGGGAAAGTTGAGAGGAGATCTAGATCTACAATCCTACCAATCCATCTCTCCTCTAAGTGAGGGGAACCTAGTGGATCTAGATCTTGGAGTTCCTTTGTGGTTCTTCGCTTTGTTCTTCCTCTCTTCTCCCCCCATAAGCATTAGTTGCTTTTGGTGGGATTTGGGAGTGAAGGATTTGACTCCTTTGTGGTTTCCTTTGTTCTTCCTCTCTTATTCCCCCATAAGCATTTGTTGCTTTGTTGGAATTTGAGAGTGAAGGACTTGAGCACTTCGTGTGCTCTTGCCATTGCACTTGCATCGATTTGAGCCCTCCACGAGGATTCGTGGTGGTGATACTTGTGAGCTTGTTACTCTTGGGTCTTTGGACCCTAGACGCCTTTTGTGGCCGGCCTTTTGTGGCCAAGACCTTTTGTGGTCAAGACCTTTTGTGGTCACTTGGGAGCCCCCAATTAAGTTGTGGGTGTGTGCCTCAAGATTGTTGTACGGGATTCGATCTCCGCCCCAAAGGGGATCAATAGTGGAAGGTGAACTCGCAACCTTTTGTGGTTGAGTTCATCAAGAGAAGAAGGTGAGCATTTGTGGCGTTGCGGCTAACCTGTTGTGGTTGCGCACACCTCTCCAACGAGACGTACACCCTTTGGGTGGAACTCGGGAATACATACTCGTCTCCGCGTGCCTCGGTTATTTCTATACCCGAGCTCTTTACTTATGTACTTTACATTGTGATAGCCTTCGTGCTTGAAGTCATCTATCTTGCTATCACCTTGTTACTTGTATTGCTTAGCATAAGTTGTTGGTGCACATAGGTGAACCTAGTATATTTAGGTTGTATGCTTGTTAAAGTAAAACACTAGTTTTATTCCGCCTTTATCAAGCATGCCGGATTATCCAGGTCATTCTTGGACCGGATAATCCGGCTCCTCGGAAAAAGTTTTAAATCGCCTATTCACCCCCCCCCCCCCCCTCCCCCCTTAGGCGACGTCTGTCCTTCCACTGCCGATGCGGGCAGCGGCCCAAACTACCGGCGGTTTGGAAGCCGCCCCCAAGCCGTTGCCGAAGCCTCTGATGGACACCATTTGGGGATGCCGGTGGAGATGCCATAAGTGGATCCCACTTCTACCGTTCGTATTTCCACATGCCTAATGTCTTGATCTGAATTTTGGAACCAGAATGTACAAATACGATATAAATGAGATAAGTGGGATCCCACCTACACATCCTTATGCTTAAGAGAAGTGCGGCTGATTTGGTGAAATGCCACTCTTGCCAACGGAAAAAATATTACAAAATGTCAGAAAAAAGTTTTTTTTTGCGCGTGCATCTCGACTTTGTGCGCACACCAAGTTCCGCATATTTATGGCGTATCTAAAAATGAAAAATAAGTATGTCGTGGAAATTTCAAAACCGAGAGCATGTGTTCCAAGGAGCCAAAACGCCTCTCCGGTTGATTGTCAACCAAAATGATTCCTGAAAATCCAGACGAGATGCAACTTGTACTTGAAGTTAAAAAGGTTGCCACCTTACTGTGATAACACATTTCCACTATGAAAGCTCGGTCCAAGAACTGACTCGCACAAGCCGCTCAAGGTGGGCGGTTACGAAAAACCCTAGCCGCCTCCTCCTCCACCCTGGCTACCACCAGAGGGAGCCGATAGGACAAAACTATCAAACATATGGTGATAGACGACTTATCTCCTTGTAGAGCCTTTGCGGTTGGCGGGTTGCCATTGCTCGTTTTTTCAACTTTATTAACACGCATGCAAAACTATGAATGAAGTTTACCAAAAAAATATAAACCCTAATATAATCTTGATTATCTCCTTAGTCTTGTGATTACATGCAAAAAAATAACAAAGACAATGACACATTTTGATATGTTAAAATGTTTGCCTTCACCTTTGGGTGAGGCAATTTTGATGATAGGTCTTGATCGCCAAATAGTACCTAGAGGGATATTCATCTCCCTAGGTAACATATAATCAATTGTATCATAAAAGAGTCAAATGGTTCATTTGGATCATGAGGCATCAATTATTCAGGAAATAAGGGACAAAGACAACATTGGATAATCCATTTCGTAGGGACAGTAAGACAACATTGGATGATCCACCAATAACTACTAACAACTAACAAGGCAACATTGCATTGCCATCTAATCTATCTAGGATCCTTAAATCCCACAATTTTTTTCATATTTGGACCCTGATTGACATAGAGAGGTCAATGTGATCATAAGCCAACTATTTAATCCCATATTTGCAAAGCCCACAGGTTGATAGATTGCACGTTCAACCTACATAGAGGGGTCAATGAGGCAGACACATTGCACGTTCAACCTACATAAACACAAAGTGAGAAATGCCACTGAATGATATCAAAAACATAATCTCAATACTAGATAATGTCCAACGAACAATATCATCCTTAAAGAGAGGACCCCGGGCATTGAGCATGGTAACTTGTAGCCATGAGAGGAGGCCATCAAGAAGCTCACAAAACATGCATGTGAGTAATCAACATGGGTGTCCAAAAGACAACAACAAACTAAGTATATAAATAAAGAGCATGCACACAACCTCCACCATTTTTCACACCACAAGATCATCAAAAACAGCTAAAAAACAACATAGATCTTAGGAATTCAAGAAGCTAGGAGGAGCAGACATAACCTAGTTAAAGAAGAAGGTTATTCATATCATCAATAAAACAAGCCACATAAGATTGCAAATATGAAGTACATAGCAATTGGAATGAAAAGACGCCGTTGATCTAACACCCATCGACCGACTCAGAGACCCCTCAAAGAAGGTTATCTATTTTGGTTTGCTCTAGTTTACTCGTTTCTTAATGTATGAACTCCGTTTGAATGTTGCTCTAGTTTGTATTTATGGACCGATGACCAAAACAAGGTAGGCATCTTTTTTTTTAATTATACAACATCGTTTTAGGTATCTATTCTGGTTCATCAGATTTCATACCGCAAAACACTTTTGCTATATCTGCTAGAGTTGTCCGAACCACCTAGGACCGTGGCAAGGTTTCTCAACATTTCATGCTCGACGCGTCTTAAGGCAGAGGCGTCGCTCCTATCGATACAGAGAACTTGTGATGATTTTGTTAATTTCAAAACCAGACCCGCCAGCTCAGAATATGTGGGTGTTGTGTTTCGCGAAATGAAACTCATGGAGACCCAGGTTTCAATATTTCGATTTCAAGTTTCCTTTCGCGCCCGGCCGAGATTCGCAATTTTTGAGAAATAAAATAAAATTCTAAGAAAAGTTTCAAATATTTCGGTCCAATTCAAATTTTGGCTCTTAGAAATATGCAAAATGAATGAAAAGAGGAGATTCAAACTCGCGATCATGCACATAATTGACTGGATGCTCAACCGACAGAGTAAAGCCATGTTTCTGATGTATAATTGATTTCTCTTTACTATAAAAGTTACCTGATAGATTTTCTTTAAATTTACTCCAAGTTTTAGACTTATTTAGGTGTTCTCACCCCTTTACGAGAATCATTGATTTTAAAATTCGTTCGAAATTCCGACGAAATTATTTTCCCTCCTGTGGACACCAAACCCGGTAAAAGGCGCTACGCAAATCTACCATAGTAGTAAAAGTTCTGGCAAAAAAAAAAAAGAAGCGAGAGTCGTGGTTGAAAAGGCTGAAAAGGGGAAAACACTACTCTACCTACCTGACAGCCATAGTTGAATCTTTTTTTTGAATCTTGAATCCATCGAAAGTACCACGAGGCGGTTAGTTAATTTGCACATGACCACATCACCCATTTCTTCCCTCGTACGCTTAAATAGAGGAGGAAGAACCGCACCGCACGCGTGAGCGGGGGAAGCGGTAGGAGACGACGAAGCATGATGATCATCATCACATCATCATCGTCGTCGTCGTCGTCGTCGTCGAGCAGGCACTGAACCTCCCTTCAATCCGACTCCACCTCCACACAGATCCTATCCACCATTACCCACCAAACACACCACGAGAACAATTTCCCGTCTTAAAAATCCCCTCTCTAATCAAAGATCTCTCTCCTCTGTCCTCTCCTCTCCTCTTTGTTGTCCGTCCGTCCACTTGGATTTATTATATCTTCTTGTCCCATTTTGCTGTGGATTTGGACCACGCGCATGCAGCAACCAAATCCCCTTCCAAATTCAATCTCCGGTGGAGGGCGAGCAGGGGAGAAATCAATCCTAAATTAGCGCTCCGCCACCAAGAACTCCACTACCAGGCGAGGATCCCCCAATCCAATCATTCCTCTTCGCCGCAGGCATTTGGCCCACTCCACCACCACCACCACCACCCAGGAAAGAAATCCCACCTCCGAACGGAAATTGGCCCTACGCCGCATCAGATTACAGCCTTGTAATCATTCCCCTGAGAAGAAGAAGAGAAAGAGCTCGGGCCGAGAAAAAGGAGGAAGCAATGACGGAGGTGGCGCTGTTCCGGGGCCCGGCCAACCTTGCGTCCTCGGCAAGCCGCGGCTCCTCCTCTCCCTCCTCCTCCTCCTCCCCGCGCTATTTAGCCGATAGCGACGTGCTCCAGAGGAGAAGCAGCAGCAGTACCACCAACGCGGAGAGACCTTCAGGATCCGCGGAGCGACAGGCCGGGGGATCGGAGGAGGACGGTGAGCGGTGGTCCTTCTTGGCGCTGCTCTTCGAGCTGCTGCGGAAGTCGTTGCTCGGGTGCAGGGTGGAGAGCGGCGCCGGCGAAGACGGGATGGAGATAGGGCTGCCCACGGACGTCCAGCACGTGGCGCACGTCACCTTCGACAGGTTCCATGGCTTCCTCGGCCTCCCCGTCGAGTTCGAGCCCGAGGTGCCCCGCCGTGCTCCCAGTGCGAGGTCCGTCACTCTCTCTGGTGTCTCTTTTCTCATGCTCATCAATTGCCATCAGGATGAATGCGGTTCTTGTTATTCTGAACTCGATACGTTTCTGAATATCCAGTTTTTAGTTCCAGTTTGAACTTCAAACTGCATCCTCTGTTTGTTTTGGGTCTGAAACTTGGTAGACAAAAAAATTCTAGTGAAATATGTATTCCATTTTAATCATGTTTATACCAATAATCTGTTTGGACTTGTTACTCCCCGTTGCTGGAACGCACTGGGCACCATGAGCTGGAATTGATCTATGATGGTAGATAGACTGTCTATGATGATGGGCACGCTTTGGACCACCACTCTGTCCAGAAACAGTTTGTGTCAAGTTCTTCCCATGCTTCATTAATAATTGGCCAATCATGGCTTGGGATGCCTGTTATGGATAGAGTTAAGATGGTACTACCTTTTTTTCAAAATGTAAGCCTTTATAGCAAGTTAAACTAGCTAGCTAAAATGGCTTACATTGTGGAACGGAGGGAGTATTTCTGTAGCTGGTTACCTCATAAAGTCAACAAAGGAGAAATCAACACTTACAACTTTTAATGAGGTTGGAAATGGAATAGGACATTCACAAATGAATCTTCATTAGTTTTAATTAAAGAAAAACAGATTTTTTTTAATTTGTAAATCATAGAGCTTCTACATTTAGTAGTACCAGCCATTTTGTTCACTTCATAATTTCCTATCCTCCGAGGCGATGGTACTCTATCTATGTTACGTAGTGTTCCCAACTTCCCGTCAACTCCAATCTTGTTTTGACTTGTATGCAAGCCCACCAAATAAACATATTTTTGTTTCAACACTGGTGTGTTAGAAAGACTATCTTTATTTAAATTGGGTTCCCAAAATCGAAAGGAAGTATTCAATTGGCACAAACGTGCCGTTCGCCTCAATATTACGTAGTGTTAGAAAGACTGAATTCTTGTTGGATCTGTTCAGCTGTATCACGTCTTGCTTTGTTTGGTAGGGGTGCTTATCCTTGCTATGCAAATACTAAACTACTGAGATATTTCATTCTCAGTGCAAAGTTTATTCTACGGTAGGTCGGTAGCTGTATTGTTGTGTTGTTATTCATTATTTTTATCCAACCCTTCTTCTGTATGCACAGTTGCACACACATTGCCTGGCACATAATTTTAAATCAGATGCAAAGAGGAAGAAAATGACACCATTTAACAAAGTTGATTGACCTAAGAATACCAATAAGTAGATTATTGCACGCTCTGCCATGTAGGAAGGATCAGAAGAACTGTTGGGAATTTCGTCATTTACTAATGACATATTTTGTCTTGATAATCATTGTCCGCATCTGGTTGTTGGTTTTTGCAGACTTTATTGGCTTGAGTAACTATGTTTTTTGGTTCGCTGTCCTCTCAGGCTTATACTAAAAAGTAAAAACAGAGCAATAAGAATAACAAACATACTGCAAAGGTACTATATATTCAAGGATGTGTTTATTATTTTTAGACAATATAAAAGGAACAGGCCAAACGATTCTCTTTTAAAAAGATGGAATCGTTTTGCCGCCAAAAGAAGATAAAGTGGCACAAACACCTAGAACCCATCTTCATAGTTCAAACTGGAGGATTGTAGCATATGAATTGTGCTCACTCAATAGTTGCGAAACTTCTGGAACGCGGATAGGTCCTGAAAGTAAATGAAAAATAATCCAGGATAGTTAACACATCCAAGTTAATAAACCAGTAGATTTAGCATCGAATTCAGAGTGTTGTTGCATACCATCTTATTGTTGAAATCTGCTTCTTTAAAAGGTGCCTTGACTTATCTTTTAAAACAAAAAAAATGAAATATGCCTTAACCTCAATGACCATGTGCTCTTATTTTTATTTGGTATAGTGTATTTTGGAGCATCGTGTATGATTAGTTCCAGTTCATGTTTCCTTGTGCTGTTCTCGTTTCTCAGCTGATTTAACTTCAAATGCAGCGCTAGTGTCTTCGGGGTCTCAACACAATCAATGCAGTGTTCATATGATTCAAGAGGAAACAGTGTTCCGACAATTCTCTTGATGATGCAAAGACGTCTTTATGAACAAGGCGGTCTTCGGGTATGATCTTTTATCATTTTAAGTGATGTGTACTTCCTTGTTTTATCAATGTCCTGTAGCTTTTAATGAGTTCTGATCACATTAATTTTGTTTTGTCTTTACTTTGCAGACAGAAGGTATTTTTCGCATAAATGCGGAGAATAGCCAGGAAGAATTTGTGAGGGATCAGTTAAATAGTGGAACTGTACCAGATGGCATTGATGTTCATTCTTTGGCAGGTCTAATCAAAGTAAGCCTCCTTCTGTCCTGTAGCCTATGACATTCGCTGAGAGTACCACTCAAGAAATTCATTATAATGTGCTTATTTTCAATAGTTGGATTTTTTCTCGACACTTGTTAGACAATCCAGATTTCTTTCTGATGAAAACCAATCTTCTTTTACAAAGGCAAACCAAAGTTGTGGCTCGTAAGTTCAACAAATTATTGTTTTCAGAATCTAATCCTGCTTTTCAGTATAGTTATGTGGTGTGGTTAACTCATTTGACACCACAGCTTTGTGTTCTCGAGTCAGTCAGCTTTCTTCGGCAAATGAGTACTCAATGACAAAAAATATACTCATTTCTGTTCGAAAAATTGTACTCATTTCATATATTTTTTATCTTTTCAGGCCTGGTTTAGGGAATTGCCATGTGGGGTGCTGGACTCTATCCCACCTGAGCAGGTGATGCAGTGCCAATCTGAAGAGGACTGTGCTCGGGTTGCCAAATGCCTTCCACCAACTGAATCAGCCTTACTTGACTGGGCCGTTAATTTGATGGCTGATGTTGTCCAAGAAGAACAGATAAACAAGATGAACGATCGCAATGTTGCTATGGTTTTCGCACCAAATATGACCCAGGTAACGTGTTGTCCTAACAGAAATACAGAATACTTGACAAGGACATTTAGGTGGATGCTAACTCATGCACACATGTAAATGCAGATGGCAGATCCTTTGACTGCACTGATGTATGCGGTGCAAGTGATGAATTTCCTCAAGATGCTAATACAGAAGGCCCTCAAGGATAGAGAAGAGTCCAACCTGGAGGATGCTTCTTTGCCACAAAAGGACCCATCTGATGAAAACGGGCATCAGAACCCTAGCCTTGCCATTGGTTCTCAACCTGAAGATGTATCTGCGCGTCCTTCTTTTGTCAGGGAGGAGCCCCTTCTGTACAGTCCTACACACGGCGCTGAAGACAAGCCGAGTGGGATTAGTCCTGTCGAAGGCGATTCCGTAGCTTGTGTTGTCCAGACATATAATGTCCAGACGAGCATGGAGAGCTCCGCCAGTTGCTCACAGCCTCCTCTTGCTGTTTCATCCACCATTGATGATGCTACCTGTGCTACAGCTGTGAACTCACTTCAGGGCAGAGGGAGCCGTAGCCTGACTAGCAGGAGGACTAGAAAGGGAAAGCGGCTGTGTGGAACACCCACTGTTCCCCCAGTTGAGAAATCAAGGGGCACAAGCATCGTGAGCCGGATAAACTCCAAGGTCGAACGGATTGAAGCGTGGAGATAGAAATCTGGGCGTCATTGCTGTTGTTTGTTGTGTAATAGATTACTGACTCAGTGTTTTCCTTCACATTTTGAATTTCCGACGTGCTTATCATTTCGTGTTTTTGGACCATGATCATGTTTTCAGACTCATCGCCCTGCCTTCACTAACTTATGTATCTTGCTTGTGAGTAATTTGTGGCTGTAGAGTAAATGAAACAGAAGGCCGTTGCTTCCTTTGTACATGAACTTCTTCTGAACTTCCTGGGCAATTTCTCTCAAGATTTAACTACCCTGACCTTTCTGAAGTGAGCCCTCAACCATCGTATTCATGTTCCTATAATTGCATCAGATAGCTTTATTCTGCCTTCTCTCCTTCATTCTTTTCGTTCACTGAATCCGTCTGAAGATTTTTCCGTCTGAAGTCATTCTTTTTCTTTCGTTGAATCCACCACACATTTTTTCCAGTTTTCATGGAGAAAGAGAAATGTCTGGAAAATAAATCACTGATGAGAGAAATTGAAATGCATCATCCTCCACCTAGCTTTCTGCCAGTTCAGCTAAAAGAACGGAACATATTCCTGTCTCCAGGAGCACTTGACACCAGTGTGATGCTCAGTGACAAGTGCATCACTGGTCGGAGAAAATCGTCCCGTTTTCTCCAAGGGTTTAAACCATCGTGAAATGTCTGAATTCTGTTTGCGGTGCGCGGCATTCTTCATCTGTTCCCGTGTCAGTTGGAACAAGAATTAATTCACGAAAATCGACCTGGAATGCCAACCTTATCAGATATTCCATTTTGTCAGTGCAGGATCACCATCAAATTTGTTCGACCTGCAAATGCTGCACTATTCCGAACTTTTTAGCTGTAGCTGCAGATTTCCATGCATTTTCTGACATGTCATGCAGATCAGTGCTGAAGAACACACACATACACACTTGCGCAAGATGCACATTTCCATTTCCTCCCAAGTTGCTTGCAGCTGGAGTAGTATATACCACCTCCACTTGTTAAAAGGGGTGAAGAACCCCAAAATTCTGATTCGACAGCCACATAAACGCCTCTATCTTTCATGGCCTCTCCATTTCTCTCACTATATATACCTCTCTTCGTCAGAGATTACATAGCCAATTTCAACAGACACAAAAAAAAATTGCAGCTTTACATACGAGGAGCAGAGTTGCGTTTGGTAAATGGGGCACATGGCGGCGGCGGACGGCGTGCTGCGGAGGCTGTTCGAGAAGCCGTTGCCGGAGAGCCCGAGTCTTCTGGATGTGCTGGCGGCTTGCAGCAACCACATCCACCACAAGAAGCAGCTGCTGCCGCCCGTCGACCCGTCGTCCTTCACGGAGATCTTCGGCGAGCTCCACTTCCACGAAAAGCCCGACGCCCGGCCGGTTGTCTTCCTGCCGCCACCACCAACACACCCTGCCGCCGTAGCTCCTGCTCGTGGCCCGACGCCGTCGTGGCTAGACGTTGCCGATCATCAAGCTGCCGAGAAGAGCAAGGATGACTCGTCGCTGGACGCGCTCCTCAGGCCGCCGAAGCCCGCGAGCTTCAGTATGAAGAAAAGCGCGAGTTTCTGCCTGAAGAAGAGCTCGGCTTCGCTGCTACTGTGCACGGAGGGGCTCGGGTCCGAGAGCACCGTCGACTCGGACGACATGGTCAAGGGCGACGGAGGCGACGCCGCCCTGAGCCCCGGGAAGGAGGCGATGCCGGAGGAAGCGAGGAATGGAGGGCCGCTGGGAAACAGCATGGACAAGGAGCCGCCGTCGTTCCCGCCGCCGATACGGTCGATCGGACGCGGCGGGAAGCCGTGCGTGTGCTTCCGGACGTTCCGCACGGACGGGCGGTTCGTGCTCACGCAGGTGGTCATCCCCGGGAAGGAGCTGCTGCAGGCATCCCGCGAGGGCGGCCGCCTCAGGCTCCAGTTCGCCAACGCCGCAGGCGACGAGGATGACGTGGAGCTGGAGCTCGGAGACCAAGAAGATCGCGGGCACGAAGCCAACACCAGATGCATGATCCGTGCATGCGCTTAATTATTACAGTAACTCCTACGGAGTAGCTTGTTGGTTAACGAATCCGAAGCTGATGACGATCAGGTGTTTGGTACTTAATTTGGTATTGCTACGGCTTGTATTCATAGAACTGGTACTCCCTCCGTTACTTGATACAAGGTGTCTAAGGTTTTTAGAAAAAATTTAAAATATAAGGTGTATTACGATTTATAGACAATTTTATTAATCAAAAAGCAAGTCAAAATGTGAAACGGAGGGATTTCACCTATTGTTTTCAATTTGTAACTATTACAAATTCCTCTTTCTCGATTTTTGTCTAAACAAAATGAGTGCACCTTATGTAAAATACGAAAATCTTAGACATCTTATATTATGGAACGGAGGGAATAGTATTTTTACTTTTTAACGAGCTACTATACTATCGGTGGACTATTGTTTATTAGGATGCTATCATTGGCAGTAAGATTTTTACTTTTTATTTTATTTTGTTTGGACACAAGTCCCTACGCAGGTATAACATGGATTGATGTTGGGATGAGTCGATGACACTGACTCGGTCAATGAACTTGTCGCACTAGTCAAACATACCATGAACACAACACAACAAGACGAACCGAAAACGTCGTCGGCACATGGTGCCGTCATAGATCTTCACGGCGAGTTTATCCTCGCCGTCAAACTCGAAGGCTCGCCTCGCACAGTGTCAGTGCATGGGCGCGTCCCCCCCCCCCCCCCCCCCATCACATCGGCGAATTTTGCGGGCAGCCGCAACCTCGTTGTCGGCGGCATGAACACCGACATGAGGAACTCAAAGCCGGTGAGGTGCGAGAGCGGGCCCGAAGGTGACGGCGACCGCGAGGAGGACGACGCCGGCAAACTGCTCCGTTGTCCGCGGCCGCCACCGCCATCTCGCACTCGGTGCACTCGTTCACGCCCTCTGCCACGCGGGCATGTGCGGCCTCTCGGCGCCCTCGCCATGAGCACCGCTGATCTAGGGTTAGGAGTCGCCGAGGGCGTGGACGATCTAGGGTTAGGGTGGGGAAATGAATCGGGGGTGGGGAATCGGGAAATCGATTTAGGGTTTGTATTACGACTCGACTTTTATTAATTAGTCCGCGTTATAAAATCGTAGGGGGTTTGTGTAAAAATCACAATGGAAAACAGACTGACGGGTGGAGTTTTGGACCTCCGTGCGCACGAATGTCAAGTTCAGTGACCAAATAATTTTGTTTTCCAGTAGTGTGACTTAAGTGCACATAAGTGTGGTAACCCTACGATGCATGTAACCCTACGGTCGATAAATCTAAGTCAATAAATCTAAACAGACCTACTGTGCATGTAACCCTACACCGATAAATCTACCATGATCTATATAAGTAAGACATGAACTAGCTAAAGAGGAGTGCAAAAGGTGCTTACTGCCATGGACGAAGCGGCAGAGCTATGGACGACAGGGTGGTACTGGCCGCGGAAGACCTGGCCGGTCGAGAACGATCTACGAACGACCCGCCTTCCTCTCCCGCTAAAGATCCGGGCAGTGGAGCTGTGGGCGGCGGTGGTGGCGGCGGAGGTAGAGGAACCGCCGAGGAGGAGAGGAGAGAGGAGGCGAGTGAGTCGAGTGCGTGGGGGGAGATAGGCGTTGAGGGGATTTATGGCGCGTGCTCGGGAAGGAACGCGCCATCTCCCGCCCCGTCCCCGTGCGTGTAGCCGAAATTTGGCCTACAAGAGGGTGGCACTGTGAGAACGACCAAATCGGTTGTTTCCGCTAGGTCTGTCCCGTGCCCGATTTAAGGTTCGTGTTGTGCAAAAATACGGCGCAGCTCAGGCAAGTGTTATAAAAGATAGCAAGAAAATGATAAAGAACCGGGAAAGATCAAACCAACGGGGACACGAGATTTAACGTGGAAAACCTATCCAAATAAAGGAGGAGAAAAAACCACGGACGCCAGTCAGCAATACTTCACTATATTGGGTGAGTTTACATACGCCGTGGGTTTACAATGTATATAGCTTATACCAACCAACGACTTACAAGAGGTATTTATAGTGGGCAAAACTTTAAGTCGCTACAGTCCGACTCGGACATGATCCGTACTGTACCGCGGGGCTGCCGCCCCGCACCCCTTCCGTGCATATCGGATGGGCCTGCGATCATGATTGGCCAACTTTTAACTCCGGAACGCTCCGCTCTCCTACGGTCACAAGCTGATTTTTATTAGTATATTGGATACAACAAGTAATCTCGGAAAAACTGCATAGCCTCGCGGGGTGGGTAACCAAACGCGTGCAGAGGAGTTTTTTTTTTTGACATGTAAAGCATAGCTTTATTACGACAGACTATTAGGCAAATCGCGACAGCGATATTTGCTGAGACATCTGTTTCCCACACATTCATCAGGCCAGGTTCACAAGATGAACCAATTTTAGCTAAAGCATGCGCAACACCATTTACTCCCCTTCTACAACTAATTATGGAACATTTGGAGAACCAAGTTTTGCACCGTTGCCAGATCTTCGATGATAGGAGCTGCAGGGGACAGATCAGAATTGTTCATTGCAAACATCAGGAGTTGTGCATCAGTCTCAAAAACTGCTCTGATCGCTCCCAGACTTAGCCAAGTTGATGGCTGCTTCTAAGTTCTAAGGGCATCTCCAGCCGTACCTCGGCAGGCCTTTTTAGCGTCGGCGCTAACGAAAACCTACCAGCCGCCCCCTAGAAGTCGATTTAGCGCCGTTTTGCGCCGGCGAACCCAGCCCAAACCCAGCACGCTGGGTTCGGCTTGGGGGGCAAAAGGCGTTCGTGGGCCAGATTTGTCGGCGAGGTAAGGTGATTTCCCTCCATAATTTAGGCCTTTCCCTCCATTCCCTCCCCCCCCCCCCCCCCCCACATACACCTCTCCCCCCGCCCCGATCCCGCCATTTCCCCTATCTCCAAGATCTGGCCGCCATGGCTCCCGCCCGATTCCGCAGGTCCCCGTGCCGTCGCCGCCCCCGTCCCCGCGGCCTCCGCCACCTCCATGATCGGCAAGAAGCCGCGGAAGCCGAGAGCGCAGAAGGAGAAGCCGCCGGGCATGACCAACAAGGAGTGGATCGCCGAGCAGACACGCCTGAGAGCGGCGAACCTCCAGCGCCGGACGAGGGAGGCAGCGCAGCGGCAGAGGCAGCTGGCGGCGGCCGAGGACCAGACCGTCGTCGAGGAAGAAGAGGAAGGGGAGGAGGAAGAAGAGGCGCTGGATGAGCCGCCAACTCCGGCTGCGGCTGCGGCGCCGCCTGTCAAGCGGAGGGGCGCCTTCGCTCCGCTGTTCGCCGGCTGGAGCCAAGCCACCGTCGCCTCGCCATCGCCGTCACCGCGGTTCCGCTACTCCCCTGGGTACGCCGACGCTAACCCCCTTGGTGGTTTCAACCCCAACCTCACCTTCCCCCACCATCCGCCGATGATGTACGGCGGCTCGCCGGGCTACACATCTTCACCGTCGCACCGCCGTCCCCTCCCTTACGCCACGCAGGCCATGTTGGCCGGGATGCAGCCTCAACACAGCTACATGGACGAGATCATCACCACCGGCTCGATCGTGGCAGCGGCATGCCCGGGCTCAAAGTGGGTAGTTTTTCTCACAGGGCGGCGGCGATTACGACCAAGGTGCGTCTGGCGCCGGTGTCGGCACGGAGGAGGCGGAGGCAGAAGAAGAGCCCGAGACAGCGCCTACAGCGCCGGAGGGAGCAGATGGCCCGGCCAAGGAGGGCGACACGGGCGGCCGACGACCCAGGAAGGGCTCGAAGGCGGTGCCCAAGCCGCCCATCGAGCCTCACATCAAGTGGACGAACAGGGAGGACGTCCTCCTCGCCGAGTCATGGAAGACGGTCAGCTTCGACACCATCGTCGGCGCCAACCAGGCCATGGACAACTACTGGAAGTGGGTGAAGACGGCGTACGACGAGCGCCGGATGATCGACTCCGACTTCGCCACATGCGCCACGGAGCGCGGCCAGAAGGCCATGGCCAACCATTGGGCGAACATCCAGACCGCCTGCAACAAGTGGCATGGCATCCAGGAGGAGGTCGCGAACCGACCAAAGAGCGGCGCCAACCGCGAGATGGAGATTGTCCGAATGCTGGAGGCGTACAAGAACGACGAGAACGCCGACTTCACGTACCTCCACGTCTTCGTCGTCATCGAGGGGTGCGAGAAGTGGGCGGAGGCTCGCCGTATGCTCGGCAAGGGCAAGGAGTACGTCCCCGACGCGGTTGCTGCGGGGGCGTCTGAAAGCCGTCCACCGATGGGGCACAAGAAAGCCAAGGCCGCGAGGGACGGCGCGCCGGCAGCGGCAAAGCTCCAGGCGTCCATCGAGACCTGCATCGCCGACGCCCAGACCCAGGCCGCCAAGAGGGAGGAGACCGCCAAGCAGAGGTGGGCGGCGCTCATGGCCAACTCCAAGGTCAAGATCGACCTCCTCAGGACCGGCACCGTGGCGAAGAATAGGAACCACGACCTCGCCTTTCTCATGGGGGGCGATCCGGCCGCGATGGACCCCGAGGTGAGGGCATGGTTCATGGCGCAGCGCCGTCTCATCCTCAGCGATATCAGCCCGGCTCCGGCCACGACCCCAACGGACACGAGCTACGCCACCGCGGCGGGCACGACCTGCGACAGCCCGACAAGCTCGGCCAGCCCAGCCGAGACGCCGCCACCCCCCAAGCCTCCGACTACTGCGTCGTCGAGCACGCACATCGACCTGGAGGGCGCCGAGACGGCCATCGACCTGGAGGATGCCGCGCCCGTCGTCAACCTCGAGGCCGCCGAGACTTCAACTCCGACCTCGCCGTCAGCTCCAACCACCACGGCCGTTGTCGACGTTGAGTATGACGCTGCGGTGTCGCCGACCTCTATCTGATCTGCGCGTCAGCTGACTGCCGAATGTGGCCGTGATCGCCCGACTGTGGCTTGATCGAGACTATTTGATCGTCCAACTGTGGCGTTTTTTTGTAATGTGTTCGCCCAACTGTGGCTGCTGTGATCGCCGAACTCGGACTATTTTTGGGCGGGAAGAAGAACTTTCAAATTTATGGCCACTGTGTTTTCCTGGGCCGTCGAACAGTTAGTAAAATCGCCCCCAAGTTTTGGTGAGGGGCAGCATTAACGCTAAAAAGCGCCGAACCAAAAAAAACATGGGGGGCGAACGGCTGGAGATGCCCTAACCTAAGGAGGAGTAGAATCTCCTTCTTCATCTTCTTGCAGGAGGCCCACCTGCAGCCTCCCAAACCAGAGAGCCACCGCTGCTCTTATCCTCCCGACGGTTCCCTCCCTCCCGACCTCCGCGGAAATGGAAGCCGCCGTTGCACTCACGCTAGCCTCGTCCCCCGCCGCCGCGGCCCGCCGCTCGCCAGAGAAGACGACCGTATCTGCTTTCTACCTCCGCCACCTCTCTGTCCACACTCCGCTCCTCCGCGCTGCCGCCCAGAGCCCAGCATTATGTGCCCTCTCTTCGGTCCGCCCCGCCCTCTTGGCTCTCCCTACGGATTCCTATAGGTCGCATTGTTGTTTGTTTCCGTAACCCCTTGTATCCGCTCGTCATCCTTGGGAAATTCAGGGGTGGAGACGGCGGCGGAGGGGGAGCGGACTGGTGGTGCGAGCGGAGACGTTCGGGCAGCTCACCACCGGACTCGAGTCAGCGTGGAACAAGCTGCGCGGCGTCGGTGAGTGACCCCGCTTCTCCACTCCCGTCGCGCACTATTCAAGCAATTTCCGTTACCCCGCTAGCTCCCTCTCACTGTACAGAAAAATGATTTTGATGGTTTGCGATGCTCTTGTGATTTAAGATGTGCTGACGAAGGAAAGCATGGCGGAGCCGATGCGGGACATCAGAAGGGCACTTCTAGAAGCAGATGTAGGGGCAGTTTCGCGCATTCATTTCTGTCCCTGAATGCGAGCAGTTCGTGTGACGCTACTCTTTCTTTCTGTAGGTTTTTTTTTTGAAATTCTTTCTTTCTGTAGGTTAGTTTGCCTGTCGTGAGACGGTTCGTGTCGTCTGTGAGCGAGAAGGCTTTGGGTTCAGATGTTATCCGAGGAATCCGACCGGAGCAGCAACTAGTCAAGGTATTATGTGTGTTCTTCTTATGGGATGGTTTATTTATTTTTTATGCTTGAATTTGGTGTTGTCTACATTTTACAACTCAGGTAACTGATATTTGATACTTTGCTGACTGAAAACTGAAAATGTATGTCACAGGATCGGGATGCCCGTAAGGACTGAATTAGAAAAACTATGAGTTTTTGTTTGCGATGATGATTTCATATGTTTGACTTTGATGTTATCTAAAGCTAATTAATTGGATAATACTAACTCGTTTCCCCGCAAAATAAGTAAAGTAGGTGGATTTTTTTTCAAATGAAAAGTTCCTCCCTCTCCCGAGGGATAATGGAACACTAGAAGTAAAACGCTGCAACATGCTTAAACCATTTCACTATGAGAAATGTTAAGATATATGTTGAGTTGGTGATAATCTTCTCAAACTAATTTATATAATTGTTGTGTAGATTGTCCATGATGAACTTGTTCAATTGATGGGTGGAGAAGTATCAGACCTGGTGTTTGCAAAAACTGGCCCAACGGTCATCCTACTGGCAGGTCTGCAAGGTGTTGGGAAGACTACCGTTTGTGCAAAACTTGCTTTCTATCTGAAGAAACTGGTGCTCTCCTCAGCCTTTATTCCGAGAATTTCAATAATGTGTCAATACATGGTAAACCGTAGATACTTATACCAGAGTTAGATTACAGGGCAAGAGTTGTATGCTGGTCGCTGCAGATGTTTACAGGCCTGCTGCCATTGATCAACTCACCGTACTGGGCGAACAGGTACTTCCTTGATGAACGTAACTTTGATGTTAAGCTGTATTGTGTATAGCTGTAATGCTTCACTGACTTAGAAGTCAATTTGCACTCTGCTTGTTTGGAAACTGAAACTTAAAAGCTCCCAAGTTACATTTGCTTTCGGAATGCAATTATACAGTTTGCGTTTGGCTAAAAAAAGGGCATTGACAGGTGGGTGTGCCAGTTTACTCAGAAGGAACCACGGCTAAACCTGCAGAAATAACCAAGAATGCTGTGGAAGAGGCAAAAAGAAATAATATTGATGCGATTGTTGTGGATACTGCTGGAAGACTGCAGGTCAGTCTGTATTTCATTCCCGTTTTCAGTTTACTTATGGTAATCTACCACCTTTATGATTTAGCTATCATTATTGGTGGTACCTGATCACCTTTCTGACATTCAGATTGATAAAGCAATGATGGTTGAACTGAAAGAAGTAAAAAAAGCAGTTAATCCTACAGAGATTTTGCTTGTTGTCGATGCCATGACTGGCCAGGAAGCTGCAGGTATCCATCTGTTTGTTGTTGCTACAATGTGAATGTCCTTGTGGCATGGACATTTAGGAAATTAAGTACAGGTCTAGGATTTAACTATCTGACAAATTCTAGAAAATTGTTGTTGTCCCTAATGCGTTTATAGAGCAGGACGTTGTTCTGCTAATTGTATATTATTTTTTTGTTTTTAAAGATTACTTTCTTTTATATAGTGGTAACAACTTACACTTTCTTATATGTTGTGCAGCATTGGTCACTACCTTCAATATTGAAATTGGTATATCTGGTGCTATATTGACCAAGTTGGACGGCGATTCCAGAGGTGGAGCAGCACTCAGTGTTAAAGAGGTCTATACTTGCCAGAAACTTTTCTTGCCATCATTTGCGAATGCTTAGGATCTCCCGTACAACGCTTTCATGCTAAGTTGATAATTTTGAGAGGAGTATTGTGTCCATACTCCATAACCATTCGCCCTAGCGCGAGTTTCTTTTTTAAAAGACTTCAATTGTTTAATGGGCTTGCCTGATGCTTTCATAAATTGTCGATCAGTACATTGCTTGTTGAGCAGTTTCTGATGGGCATAACATTTTCCTCTTATTGTCTTCTTCGCGTGTATGTTGAAGAATATCTCTGTTTTATATGGTAAAAAATATCTATGTTTTATCACCAGACTACTTATTCGCAAACATATGTTCACCAGTCCGAAATTCTTAGTATACCTGTGAGGTGACCAAGTAGTGTGATATTTTCCCTATTTTTCTGCTGGTGTATGCAACATCGTCAGTACTTATCACTTGATTGTTCATGTAGGTGTCCGGGAAGCCCATCAAGTTTGTAGGAAGAGGAGAACGGATGGAAGATCTAGAGCTTTTTTATCCTGATCGCATGGCACAACGTGTCTTGGGAATGGGAGATGTCCTTTCATTTGTTGAAAAAGCACAAGAAGTTGTAAGTTGATTCCTCTAAGACTGATCTTCTGCACTTGTCCAAAGCAATGTTGTGATGATTTTATGGTGTTGAAATGATGCTACAAATAGGTTCGTCAAGAGGATACAATGGAACTACAGAAGAAGATCATGAGTGCAAAATTTGACTTCAATGACTTCTTAAAGCAAACACAAAATGTTGCCAAAATGGGTTCCATGAGCCGTGTAATTGGAATGATTCCAGGCATGAACAAGGTACATGAATCTGTGGAATTTATTCGCTCCCTCAAGTTGATGATTTAGATATGATAAATTCCAGAACATGAGAACGATTCTCGTCATAAATAGGTTACTCCTGCACAAATCCGGGAAGCTGAGAAAAAACTTGCATTCGTAGAGTCGATGATCAATGCAATGACACCTGGTATGTTCCTCCTTATCTGCCGCCTTGTGTACATATCAAGATTGTAGCTGTCAAGTGTCATGCAAAGCAACCAAAACTCGTTGGCTAGTGCATGAACCTTGACAGTAGCAATGGTGACCGTTCCTTATGTGACTACATTTAATCCTTATTTTTTGCAGAGGAAAGGGAAAAGCCTGAGTTATTGGCTGAATCACGCGAGAGGCGGATTAGGGTAGCCGAGGAGTCCGAAAAGACAGAACAAGAGGTTCAGTCCTACTCTTACGATCGTATCACAATGTTTTTCTTATACTAGCATTCAGCAACCAGCATAATTCAATACCCACTCCCCCTCCATGAAGCTAAAAGGGTTGCCATTTTCCTTATTAGGTGGGCCAATTGGTTGCCCAGCTCTTCCAAATGCGCGCACAAATGCAGAAACTAATGGGTATGATGCAAGGGCAAGAAGCAATTGCAGGAATGGGAGATCTCGTGGACTCGCTTAATGCTGACGAAAAGGTAAGGATAATGGCCTCTGGCAGTGTGTGTGAATGATGTTTATCCTGTGAGTTCTGCATGGACAAATTACGACTGCCTGAACTGTTGGTGCATATCGTTCAGGCGCCTCCTGGCACCGCGCGGCGGAGGAGACGGCGGAGCGAGCAACCGCGGCAGAGAGAGCTGGAAGCAGTGGGTGGCTCCCAGTAGGCCTTCAGTTGATGTGCACCGGGGCTGGGAGTTTTCACTGGAGTAGTTTTGTATTAGCATGCAAGATGCAACGCTCTAGGCCTTGGTTCAGTTGACGTAGATATGGATGCTGTAAGATTTCCTGTACATTTTCGCCTACAGAGTTTGCCAGTTCACGACCAACGCTCCAGGACTTGGTTCATGACCAAAGTTTTAGTGGACGGAACAAGCATTTTGAGAGTGGAGGATTAATTACCGGTCTTGCTAATTCTATGTGGCCGGACCTTTTCTTATACCGTAGGAGGCAACTTTGGGAGCGCTCGTGCGCTTTGATGTATGTTCATATGGGATCCAGTTCGAAAGTCTTGGTGTTAGGAGCACAATGGTGAAAATGGATTTTGTTTGGACAGCTGGTTTGAAAACTAATCCGATCTAGCTTATGTCAGGTTAGCACAGTAGGAGAAAAAAACAAACATCTCGCCATCTCAAATTGCTAAAGGACAGCTCAAAATGATGTCATGGGCTAGAAGAAGGGAAGCAACGCATGAAGGGCGGGCGGGCCGAAGAGAAGAAGGCCCGGCTCAACACAACAAAAAGTCATCGTCTTCTCCGCTCCCAAATCCCTCGCTGCAGTACAGACAGAGACGACGAACTCTATCCATCTCCACGCCACTCAGCGCTACCGCCGCGGTGCTGGCTTGCTAGTAATGGAGACTTCGCTGCGGCTGCGCGGCGCCGACTCCACCGCCGGCCTCCGCATCCACGCCAAGCAGAAGCTCCCCCTCGCCTCCAACGCCCTCCTCCAGGCACGCACGCCCCCTCCTCCATCTCGTTAATCTTCTACCTCTGCCTAACGATGCACGCACCTGTCCTTAACCAATCTCATGCAGGCTCAGGCGGAGATCGACACGAGCACCAGGAAGCCCAGCCACCTCGCCCTCCTCGCCAGGCACTTCTTCCCCCAGGTACCCAACTCGCATGCATTTCTCCTTCTCCCCTCCCACCTGCATTCTCAAACCAACAAGAGACACAGAGCGGCGAAGCACTAATTGATTCCTTCTCCATCGGTCCCAGTTTTCGGCCAACGTCGGGGTAGGAGTCCAGGTAGAAGAACGTCCTTTAATAACCAAGAAAAAGCAGGAAAAGCGCAACATCTTCATGTACAGCTACAGCCTCCGCGGGAAGAAGGCCGTCTCCTTCACCTCCGACGGCCTCCTTGGGCTCAACATCAAAGGGCGCCTCCTCGCCGACAAGGACTTGAAGCCGGTACTACTGCACAGACCAGACCAGACCAACCACCATCATTTTATTGCTGTTATTTGCCATGTTTTGTACCTGAATCTTGCCATTTTTTCTTGCAGAGGACGAGGAGTGCTGCCGTTGAACTTTCTTGGACAATACTCGACTTCAGGAAGGGTCAGGATATCAGGCTCAAAGCCGGGTATGAGCTCTACCGCAAGGTAGGTGGTACCCATCTGTGCTGGTGCCTGCCCCCATCACCATTGCCTAGCCCGCTTGTCTATTGCATTCATCTTATTTAGCCCGACACAATCTTCTGGGATTTGCGGCTTCGCTTTTAATTATAATCCCTTAAGATTTAAGATCAGTGGATTAGTCTGTAACTGAATTTTTGCAAGTTAGCTTCAGACCTTCGGACCAACAATAAACAGTTCATGTCTATACATAGAAAAGTGCAGGCCAGTTCCTCTTTCCTGTAGAAAAAAATGTTCAGAACAGCAGTGTAATTCCCCACACATTCTCTGAATCCTATAGAAAAAATGTTCAGAACAGCAGTGTCATTCCCCCACACATTCTCTGAAGACACTTAGTATATTGACCAGACTACGAGTAAATGGATTTCCCTTTGGTATCTGTTAGTGTCCGATATGCACATTCTCGTGTCTTGTTAGTTCTTATATTTAAAAGATTCCATCCCTTCCCTTTTTACTATCAATATACTCTGATGAGCATGTATTCTGCATACCCAAAACCATTTGGGTATGCCGTATGCATCTATTCCTTATTGAACAACACATTGCCGAGCTTACCTTGTTCTAATTTTAGTTTGAAAACGTGTGATTGCAGATGCCTTATTTCCAGCTGAGGGAAAACAACTGGACTCTTAATGGTTATATGGATGGAAAATGGGATGTCAGATTCGATATGTGATCGGGAAACTATTCGTGGAAGGAACTTGTCTGGCGATCATTAGTGTCATAGATGGTTTCTCCTTTTTTTAGTTGCCACCATCCCGTTTCGATGTATTGCTCTAGAAAGATGTAATGTCATTCATTCATCGGCAAACACCTGTTTCATGGAGAATGTAGAAGTAGAAACTTGTCATTTCTGTTGATGGACAGAGTCTAGAATTCAGGAGGATTTACATGTCTACTTGGGTGTCTTTATGTAGCAGTTATGAGATGATTAGTTGCTGCAATGCATCATTATGGAAGCAGATACCGAGAATTGTCTAAGATTAATCAGGATCCTAATCTTCGTCCGTGTTTAGGGTGGAACACACATCGTCCGTTTCCGCCCGCATCTAGCTCTTGTCTGTTGTTGCCCTACAAATAGGAAATCTCGGCCACTCCACCCTCTTTCCCCACGCCGGTTCTCACGTCTCTTCTCCTCCTCTCCGCCGTCGCGTCGCTGCCTGCCTCCACTGTTGCTAGCTGATTCTACCACCTTGCCGCCACTGCAGAGGAGTTCCTCTCGCTGGCATTCCACCTCTCCGAGACAGGATGATAGTGAAGTTTTGATGGCTGCAATTGTTCTCATCCATGACCAAATCAGCGTCCCAAATTTACGGCCACGATAAAAGGGGCAAGAAACGGTTGATTGTAAAAGAGGCACAAAAATATCTCAAATTCAAGCATATTCAGCCGGTGTGCCCTCTCCATCTTTTTAGGCGGCACTTCCGGATGTCAAGGTATGTGATAGATTCTTTCATATGGAGTTGTTGTTGATCTTATTGATGAATGCATGTGCATGAGGAAGTCTACATTCCTTACAAGTTCTGCAAAACGGTGGAATATTCTAAAAAGAATACTCGAAAGAAGTAAATACTGTGAATACATCATGATTGTTGGCGGTTAATGCTTGAGAGACATTTCTTTGATTTGGAAGTATAGATTGCATACATTAGCAGTGGAATAGTTGTCCATTATTCGACATGGGCAATATATAGAACATGTTGGAGAGTGCACATTCATATTGAATCCGCGTCATCACAAGATCTCTGAATTTAGCACTATTTGTTCTGGCATGGCAGATTCTCATAATGACATTAACATGTTTGAATGCTCTCTGGTGTTTTCAAGGCTCGCGGAAGGAAATTCTCTAGAGGTCAACTAAAGAGCGCTGAGATCAAATACAATAAGGGTACTATCTACTCCCTTCGTTTGTAAATATAAGATGTTTTAGGTGTTTCACATGTGAACATTCCCACTAGAATAAGTGAATATTCCTACTAAAATATGTCTAGATACATTTGTATACATGTGAATGTGGACAAATGCTAAAACATCTTATATTTAGGAACGTAGGGAGTTGTTGATTGCATCTATCCTCAATGGTCAACATTTGTGAACACAATCTTCACTCCCCAAGGTAACAAAAGATGTACGAGAACAAGAACAAGAGAGTATCAGGAAGGATGTGGAGAGACCTTTGGTGTGCTACAAACTAGTTAAGCTATTGTCCGGCACCCACTAGAATATGGAGGGTGAAAACAATGAGGGAGGTCATGAATACTTGTGTGATCATACACCATAACCATGTAGGATGAGCGCGATATGCTATAACCAATGGTGTGACTTTCAGTGCAACTTGAGTCAACCCGATGCTGGACCGGAAACTTTCCAAATGTTACCATGTGTGCATCATCCACTCCGTGAGTAAAAACTCCTATTCAACTTCAAATGATTTGGCTGAGCACAAAAGGATCCATCAAGGACATCAGTAGCTATTTAATCAATTTTTTTAATTTAAAATTTATTTCATTGTGTGGGCTATTTCTTTTAAATTATCGTGTAACTTTTATGTACAATATTTATCTTACAAGTTTTATCATACTTGGCATTTATACTAACCGTTGATTGAGTCTAATCAAACGGTAGAAAAAATAGAACTACCTGAAACTACTAAACTAAAACTACCTGAAACTACCTGAAACTACTAAAAAAGGAATTATTTTTAATCTAAATTAAAAGGGCACCTTGGTAAATTGATAGGGCATCCTCAATCTCAGTCTCTCTCCAGGCGGTCGCTCCTCTCTCAAGTCTAGTGAGATGCGGCATTGGGCCAGCGGCGTCGCGGCTCCAGGCCGCGGGAGGCGACGGCGGGGCGCCGGGCTGGCTGCGGCCAGCGACGGCGGGATGCAGGGATCCAACCCCAGAGGGATTCCCGCCCCTGCTGCTACTGCCCCTTCCCCGCATCTCACTCTCTCCCCTGCCCCGTCGCCGGTGGCCGCCGTCCGCCCGCCTCTGCTTCAGTAACCCCGCGGGTTCGGAACGGCAGGTACACTGGCGTGTCGCCGAAGGTCGCGAACACGGGGAGGCACAGCGCGAACCTGTTGCCGAACCCGCGCTGCGCCGCGAGTTGCGACGGCAGCGAGAGCGGCTGCCGGGAGAGCCCCGCGACGCCCGTGGCATCCGCGGGGAGCGAGCTCAGCAGCCGGTCCGGCGCGCATGCGCCAACCACGGCGAACGACTCCTCCGGGAGCAGCTCCATGGTGGTGTTGGCCGACATAACCAGGCTCGTAAGATCGCCGGTGGAGCCCTCGCCGGTGACCGAGTTAAGCGGGTGGGCGGTGCACGCGCACCACAACGACCCCGGCTCGCGGTTTTCCCAGAACCGGCCGCCGTCCACCGTTCCACGTACCGGCAGCCAGACGGGGACTGTTGTTTGGCCGTGGCGCAGGTGGTGGACTCGCATGATAGCTTAAGCCATGACATGTGCGTGACGTGTGCGTGCGTGAGTGCAGGCGTGGGTGTCTATTAGCTGTTAGAGAGATTAGAGGATCGTTGGGCGTGCTGATCGTGGTGTGCGTGTGGACTGCGTTGCCTGGGCTATAAAGCCCAGTCCTCTGTAATCTCCTTGTACTGCGAGTTATACATAAGAAAGACTAGGCCGTTTGTGCGCCCGCGGCGGCGCCGTTGGCATCGGCCGGAGAAAACTTCTGTGTCCCAGCTCCAGTCCATGTCTCCCACCTCCCGTTCTTGTTAGTGCGAGCTCGAGAGGTCCAAGAGGAGAGAGTTGCAGCTTCTGGCTGCAACAACATCGCACAAGATGGTGCTGTGCTTCGAGGACGACGGGCACGTCGACCAGACGAGCGAGCCGGCGAGGTCGACGACGAGCGGCGACTTGTCGGCCTTTACGGCGATGGTGTAGAGGGAGGTGGCGGGGTCCTTGGCTGGGATAAGGAACGGAACGGCTCTGAGATTCGTTTCCAGCCCCTGACTTCTTGGGGAAAAAAAGTAATGGTGCTTGAACGGTTAGTATTATTTGGAGATGAAGGAGATCAAATCAACGGTTGATTTTTTTTAGAACAGAAACTACCCAAAACTACCCAGGTAGTTTCAACAAGCACCGTAAAAGAGCTCTATTTATCTACTTAGCCGAAAATGGTGAAAATGGGCATAAAGGGACAAAATGCGGCACAACCGCATGACATTGGCGGGGATGAGGCAGCCGAACGAGAGCCATCGAGTCACAACTGACCTCTGTGTCGAAGGTGCCAACAAGGAAGAGAGCAAGCATAAGTCGAAGCCGATCATCAGAGGCGTCACACATGTGAGCAATCAGTTTAACAGTGGGGTTAGGGGCGTGCCTGTGCGAAAGAAGAAGATACCATACTTGACCTAGAGGATGGGCCGGAGGGATCAACCGTGGTGGCGCTTCAAGCAAGACGTGGCGGCAAGATGGATAGTAAGCGATGATGTGGGGGTGGATGGTTAGGCCAATGGTGGTGGGGTGGGTCACAATGGTGATTTAGCGTGACATGGCAGCAAGGTGGGCAGTGCGGGGTGAATGACCACCCGCTAGCCCTGCCCGATGGAAGCTCCCAGCTCTTTGTTGTGTTCATAAAAAAAGAAAGCTAGTCCCTCTTCACTTTTATAAGACATTTTAGTTTGGTATACACACTAAATATGTCTAGATACACTATTTTTGATATGCATGTAGATCAAATTGAAATATATACCATGGCTTATAAAAAGTGAACAGAGGGAGTAGTTGAATTGTTGACAAGCAAAGCATTACACAAGGTGACAAGGACAACATGCAATACACATATAACACACGAATAGCATTTTTAACGTGTGTGGATATATAAAAGACATCATACAATCATTGTTATAAACGATAGACAAAAATAAATAGGCCTGAAATTCAAGCAGCGCCGAGCAAGCTTAGCTCGACTCGTTGAAACTCGATGAACTAACGAGCCGGCTCGGCTCGACTCGTTTAATAAACGAGTCCAGAAATAAAACTTGACTCGGCTCGCTAAACTTACGAGTTTGCTAGTTTAACTCGTTTAGTTTGGTAAACTGTTAACATATATTATAATAAATTATATATATAAGTATTTCTAATTATTTAGTCATGTGACAATCGATGTCAATATGACACTATGAACTACTACCTCTTTTCATAAATATAAGACGTTTTAGATCTATTACATGTTGACTAGATGCACATCAAAATGGATGCACTTGTATACTAAAACATGTCTACATACATGTAGATACATGTGAATCTAGGCAAATGCTAAAACATCTTATATTAAAAAACGGATGGAGTAATATCTAGTCATTAAACTATAATAATTCAGAAAATTAATTCACAAGAACAAAATACATGTCACACTTTTTTTACGAGCTAAACGAGTAGATCGGAACTCGGCTCGTTTAACTCAAACTCGTTTATAATCCAAAATGAAAAGTCCGGTCGGCTCATTTAGCAACGAGCTCGAGCTAAGGCTGAGTCGAGTTCCGAGCTCGTTTATTTCGTGAGTTTTTTTAGTTTTAATCTCATGCCTAAAAATAGAGCAAAGACGAACAAATCAAACATAACGACATAAGATTTTAACGTGAAAAAACCATACAATTATAAGAGTAAAAAACTATCTAGAAAAAAAAGAAAAGAGTAAAAAAATCACGGGCGACAGTCAACAAGTTTTTACTATATCAAGAAAGGTTACATCACCGATAAATTTACGTCGATTCGACTTATCCCATGTGAGGGCTTACAAACGGTAATAAAGAGGTAGTGATCTGGATCAAGCTTACAGGCGATGGGGCTCGCTCTGCTTCGGTTAAAGTTCGGCTCTGTCATAACTCAACAATCATCACTAAGAAAAAGTGTGGCCGCTTCTCGATTCGACTAAAAAATTAGCTTAATTGTCATACAAGTTTCAAAAAAAAACTTAATTTTCATACAAGTAATGTAATCAATCTAATATCGGTAACTCACCACTAATACGAAACATGAAGCAATCCAACATTATGCAGCATTTTTTCTGAGTTGCATGCAACTCATGTTGTAATTAGTTGTGCAACTCGAAAAATCTTGCTTGTATCTCATATAGTGCACGAATCGCGATGCAAGCAGACAGCTCTGGAGTTGAATGAACTACTCCGTCCAACAAAGGGTGTCACACTTTTATCAAATTTGGATGTATCTATACACTAAGTTATGTCTAGATACATCTAATTTTTTATCAAGTTGAGACATCTTTTGTTGGACAGAGGAAGTATATAATAATTTTTTTAGCCCAACAAGAATTAGCAGAACGTTAAAAAAAATTATGGCGTCAATCATATGTGACTTGGGCGTCTATATAAGCAGCTCTATCACACAGACGATACCAGTGGTAGTCATTGTTGCCAAGCTAATCAAGTAGCTACCTCACCACCGCACTTAGCTCACTGTCCGTCCGTACCAGTCAAACAACCAGGTTCATCATACCACCATGCGGACACCGGCGAGCCTCATCCACTCCACCACCGCCGCCACACCAGCTCCCGCGTCCAACTCATCATCTTCAACTTCAGCCATGATCTCCATCGACCCCGACATGGTGATCATCCTGGCCTCCCTCCTCTGCGCCCTCATCTGCGTCGTAGGCCTCGCCCTCGTCGCGCGATGCGCCTGCCGCCGCGCTCACCGCACTCCCCCCTCTGCCACCAGCGCCACCAACTCTCGATTACATCTCCCTCAGAGAGGCTTGAAGAAGAAGGCCATCGACGCGCTCCCCGTCACCGCTGCCTCTGGACAAGGGGGAGGTCAGGAGGATCAGTGCGCTATCTGCCTGGCTGACTTCGCCGCCGGGGAGCAGCTCCGCGTGCTGCCGCAGTGCGGCCACGCCTTCCACGTCACCTGCGTCGACACCTGGCTCGGAGCACATGCCACCTGTCCCTCCTGCCGCGCCACGATCGTCGAAACCTCCTCCACCTCATCGCCGCCGCCGCTGCCCGTCCCCGGCCGGTGCCGGAGGTGCGGAGCGACCTGCGTCGACGACAACGCTCCTGCTGCTGCTAGTGCTAGGGACGAGAGCGGCTTCTTGCTGTAACTATAATCCTCTGACAAGATCCATCCTTGTTGCTTCTGAATTAATTTGGTACTCGATTAGTTATCTAGCTGAGCTGATTGCTAGCAATGGCACGTACTTTGGTCAAAGAAAGAAATCTAGTGTGTGTACAGTTATCATCATTACAATATATAAATGTACACCTTGTACGTTCTCAGATAATTCGGTGTATCAATTATACTGAATGTGTCCGGACTCCAAAGAGTTCCGCACAGATTCCGCACAAATTCAAAATAGAGTTCCGGACAGATACTGTATAACTGATAGACAAAAAGTATGATGTGTAAGCTAATCTTACAATACTAGTGTTTATGAGTGAAGCTTTTGTCAAAAAATTGCTGCGACGCAAAAAAAAGATGAAAACAAATAATGCATGCAGATTTGAATGTTCATTATCATAGGAAAAAGGTTTTTAAAAATAATGTCAATATTTGCATGCGGTACAGAACTAAGGCAGCATGGGTCAAAATGGCAAATTCAAAAATGTAGAAACATGCGCGGACTTCTTATTTTCCATAGGTCATATTATTTAGAATTATTTTATGCAGATTTATAGGTTAAATACACATGTGTAATTTTCGTAGTGATTTTTGACAACCGAGTAAACTTTAATAAATTATTTTTGGCACTCGTAGCACTAGTGCCCGAGATTCAAACCGACTTACCTTAGTGTTTATGCACTACAATACGTGCGTACATATCGTACGTACTACCTCCTCGGGTTAAAAGTTAAAACTATCTCTGACTTTGTGAATGGAGACGGTTTTACCTTTGGCAAGCTATTTTGAAGGTCCAAAAAGCTGGATGTCAGCGATGAAGCTGTGTTAAACTCAATGAAGAGGTGATGTGTCCCCCTTTTCTTCGGTGGCGAATGTGGTGGTGGCAGAGAGGAGTGACATACGTTGGT
Organism: Poa annua; assembly: GCA_026929855.1. Taxonomy (NCBI): domain Eukaryota; kingdom Viridiplantae; phylum Streptophyta; class Magnoliopsida; order Poales; family Poaceae; genus Poa; species Poa annua. The sequence goes on from CM049434.1 coordinate 47,711,422, forward strand.
ATGGTGCTGAGATTTTTTTCAGTCTGCGCTGTAATTTTCCTTTTTAGCTGAGGTTCTACTTTTTGAAAAAGTTAGAATTCTCCTATCTATTTAATTTCGTCTTGTCGGTGTTTACTTTGTTTATAATTTAATGTATTACCGAAAAAATATAAATTGATGTCAATGTACGTACTTAGTCATCAAATCAAAGCTATCTTTTTTCTGGAAAGTTCCACCGATATATTGATATCATCCATAAGAGCATCTACAATGCATCGATGCTTAATTGAGCGCTTAGGTAATAAAAAATCAAAAGAAATAAAATAAGCAGCCAAGCGCTCGACCTTGCAACGATGGGCTCTTGTTGGAGACGCTAAGCTAAACGCTTGCACAATATTCCAAAGTTTTCACCGCGAACAAAAAGTACCTAGCGTCGAACGATTGTTTTTGCATCCGGCGCCCAGGATCGCTGACCGTAACGGACCATCGAGCAGGATTTCAATCCTGGAGCCGAGGTACAAGCACTTGCGTCTGCCCTAAAAGTACAAAGAGGCCTAAAAGTAATAAAAATTAGAATTAGATTATTTAATCACCTAGCAACGATTACAAATACTAGTACGAGCTGAAAACGTGCCACCATCCTCGCCCCTCCATCACCGGAGCCAGACAAAACATGTCGTAATAGAGCCTGTTGTAGTAGACAAACAAGAAGTCTTCGTGCAAAGCCCACAAAGGACTAGCGCATCAAAATAGGAACCATCGCCAAAAATGAATAGATAGGAAGAAATATACCTAAAACCATACCAACGAACACGAAAACCGACTGTAAAGATCCACCTAGTCATACATATTAGATGGAATGTATGATTCGGTCGAGCTGCTACTTGTGGCTATTATTCACCGGGAGGTTCCCTTTTGCTCCTGGCCGATGATTTCGCAGAATCGATCTAGCCTAAGCATAGCCTAGGTATGCATCAGATATTAATAATGGCTTTGACCTCTGAAAGTAGGAGCGAAAGCAACGGAGGAGAAAGCAGTTAGTTTTAAGCCGTTGCAAGTGCCACCCACGGACCCCGCGCCACGTCACATTTCAGCCCTACGTTTACCGGTTTGAATTTTCTTTTGGAGAGCATATAATTACACGCCATTCATCAAACCCAGGTTATAACTTTTTTTTAACCGGGGTCGGCCCCGAAGGACAGGAAAGAAGCTTTCATTCTTTCTCGTTGTTGGAAATACAAATTTTATCAGGGACCAAAAAACGGTAAGAAATTACCATGTCCACACATTTCGCACAAAGGAACCCACAATGAAACTGGAAAACGCCACCCACAATGAAACTGGAAAACGCCGTCGGGCCCAGCTCCTTCTCTAGCCGATTGTGTTTTTGCAAACCAGACCAGAGTCCAGCGTCCCACACACCACACATGAAGGCCCCGTTCTTTTAGCGACTTCTCCGAGAAACTGCCCTACCCCCAGCTTCCTGGAGAAGCCGGTACTAAAATTTTATGAGGCTTTCAAATTAGTTTAGCCTTAACTACTTAGGAAGCCTCACAATTTTTTGAGCTGGCTTCAGGGTAGGGCAGCTTCTCGGAGAAGCCGCCAAAAGAACTGGGCCGAAGTAACGGCAATACATAAGTAACAAGGAACCTTCTTTTCTCGGTGACTAGCTTTTGGAAGCAGAAAAGCAAAATTCCCAAAACATTAAGAGGAGGAATAACAAGTCGTGCATTTTCTGAAGGTAACAGATATACTCCCGGTCACTGGAACTTACACAGAAAATTTACATCACCGGGGTAAGTATGTTGCCACTACTAGCAAGCTGCAGTGGGAGATCTCAAATATATGTCCATATTGGCTTCAACTGGTGGTTCGGGAAGGTAGGCAGCAACAAATACCACCTCCAAGACAGAGCATCTCATCGGCGGTAACCGCGCATCCGGTCCAGATCCCGCCGCCTCAGGTTGCCATACTTCCTCCTGGGCTGGCCAGCACCGGCGGCAGCAGCCTGAATGATCAAAGTTACACAATGTCTTAAAGCTCATAGCATATGATAACAAAACGACGTAATATGCCACTGGCTGTTGACTGGGCTCGTGCCTTTACCTGCTCTTCGGACTTGATGGACTCCACGAGATTTTGCATATCGGGTGTATCTTTTCCTTGCATGCCAGCCATCATTTTTTGCATTCGAGCGCGCATTTGGAAAAGCTGCGATACTAACTGACTCACCTGATAGCAAAGGAAGGTTCAGTTTAGCTCCACGTGGTTTATACTACTCCTGATCACATAGGGAAAAACGACGATGGGATGACAATCGAACCTGCTGTTCTGTCTTTCCAGAGTCCTTAGCCACTCTTCTCCGCCTCTCACGCGACTCAGCAAGTAACTCTGGTCTTTCCCTTTCATCTGCGGAGACCGGAGAGTCAGGATAGTTAATTAGTTATTACTACACAAATGTTGGTGACACAACAGCTCTTTGCAACCATGTTCCACAAAATCAGGACTGATACGTCACTTGATCAATAAGCTTGGCTCGCATAACTGGTATGTCCCAGCTATGCGAAACTATTGAATCCAACACCTAGCATAATATGTAAGAAAAAAAAAGATAATTTCCCTACTATAACAACTTAACAAGTTAAGAAAGAATATGCAAAACCATAAATTTCCCTATTATAAAAAAGACAATTCCCCTACTATAACAATTTCCCTTCATGATGTTTACTGAATATAGATTATACTTACCAATGGTCATCACATTGATCATTGACTCCATAAATTTAACGTTTTTCTCAGCTTCACGAATTTGTGCTGGAGTAACCTGCTCAAAACGTGACAAGAGTGGCGGTCTTAAGGACATCAGTTTTAGTTCTTATAACATAAGAGCCACAAGGCCAGTTCATAAGGCTAGTTTCAACAAAATGTAACACATTAGGTCCAGAATTTATATTTGCACCTTGTTCATGCCTGGAATCATGCCAATTATACGACTGAACGAACCCATTTGTGAGATAGCTTTTGTTTGCTTCAAGAAATCATTGAAGTTAAACTTTGCACTCATAATCTTCTTCTGTAATTCCTCAGCATCTTCTTGACGCATCTACATGCACCATTAAGTTATAGCTCATGAATATCACATGATTTTAAATGAAAGACACAAGGACAATGACATTTCAAAGGAAGCTACTTACCACTTGTTGTGCTTGCTCAACAAACGAAAGTACATCTCCCATTCCCAAGATACGCTGCGCCATACGATCTGGATAGAAAGGCTCAAGATCCTCAACACGTTCTCCTCGTCCTACGAACTTAATGGGCTTTCCAGACACCTGCAGATTACGTTAGTTGTAATATTTAGTATATGCATACTAATGGAAGGAATAGAGATAGAAAAATTGCTAATGTAGGCATAACATGGCAAATACTGAACTTATTATTTAACCTTGCTCAATCCCATTTTCTGTTATACTTTATACAAAATGAAGAAAAAACTAACTATGCAGGATGAAGAAACCCGTGAAAATAAGTAAAAAGAAATTATGTAACTCCTCCATGAAATAAATCAATTTTCACTGGATTTATGAGAACAGCTTAACTTACAATACCTTTTGACAGTAAATGAGGAATCTGGAAAGGTCAAACACAACCAAATAATATGGACGCAACAATTATAATTACTTCTAAGCACTACCATAAGTAGTTCTTCTTAGACAGAACCAAGAACTTATAGTTGGACAGCACACAAAATGGACAGAACTTTCGCAAGTTTAGAGACCTCTTTGATACTAAGTGCTGCTCCACCTCTAGAGTCACCATCCAGTTTTGTCAATATAGCACCAGTTATACCAATCTCACCATTGAAAGCACCAACCAATGCTGACCATATTCATAGCAGAAAAGTAACAAAAGTTAGTAAACAGTGTGGCTCAAGCAAATGACGAAGAGTTCGAGTTCAACTGAAAAACAGATGAAGAGTTTTAAGATTTGACTTCACGAGAATGACAAACCCTGCTACTATAGCCAGTGTGTCCGTGTTCTTTTGAAAAGAACACAACAAACTACAGGAACATACATGCGTCTTATATACATGTAGATTAAACATGACTAATATGGGACTTCCATCCAAATGCATGGTATATGTACATTAACAAGAAGTGCTGCAATAGTCAGTTAAAATGCAAAAACAAAACAAAAACTGCGTGCCATACAGTGCATTAGGTAAGTTACTTACAATAGAGGAAGTATAAAATGTTGGGTCTAGAAGTCTAAAGTCTCGAAGAACAACAAGCCACTACAAACCTGCAGCTTCTTGACCCGTCATAGCATCAACCACAAGAAGAACTTCTGTAGGCTTCACTGCCTTCTTTACTTCTTTCAACTCATTCATCATAGCTTTATCTACCTAATGATAGAAGGGTTAATAAGCTGTTGACATTTGTGCTGGTTAAACACAGTTGAAAGTAGCAAGAAGGAAACGCTAGCTCACACGAATTCCTCCATTTAAAGTTAGATAAACTATAACTATAGTGACATGTAACTCAGCTTAGCAGAAAGAAACGGCCAGAGCTAATTTGAAAACATGATTTGGAACGGCAACTGCACCACCTGAGGAAAAGTACAAGTACACTAATTTGTCACACAGGCTTGTTACGTAACAGATTATCGTTACATCCAATTTTAAATATACTATAATAGAATGACAATTTCTAGTTGGTGCACTATGTTAAGTTCGAAGCAAACACACAAATTGAAGCCAAAATAAAACTAATTTTGAGCTGCTCAGAACTTATACGTTACTAGTGAGTAAGAATGACTGCAGTTTGATCATATATCTGGAATTTAACAGTTCAGCATGATCATGATCTGGTGCCCAAGATCCATGTATGCAAGAAGTCATCTGGTCATAACTCATGCATAACTGACGTATAATTGTTTAGAATCATGATTGTAGTAAAACAGAGGAACATAGTTAGAGGACATAAGAGTTACCTGCAATCTTCCAGCAGTATCCACTATAACTACATCAGTCTTCTTGCTTTTTGCCTCTTTCAAACCGTTCTTGGCAATGTCTGAAGGTTTTACTTCTGTTCCTTCTGAGTAAACTGGTACACCAACCTATGAACATTCAAAAACTAACTGAACTGTCAATTTCAAAATGTAGACAGATATGCATCTACTGGCATCTGGCAACTCTATAACCCATTGGATGTAAGATAGCCACAGTTATTACCTAGAAAATGCTTCCAACCCAGTACTACAGTGGAAAATTAGGTTCATCAGGCGTACCTTTTTACCCAGAATAATAAGTTGATCAATGGCAGCAGGCCTGTACACATCTGCAGCAACCAGCATACAGCTCTTCCCCTGTAACCTGAGTCTGGTCTATAAGCATCAATAGCCTGGGCCTCTTAGGAAAATGCATGAAGTAGAAAGGTCAGGAATGCACCTTCTTTTTCAGATAGAAGGCAAGCTTCGCACAGACGGTGGTTTTCCCAACACCTTGCAGTCCAGCCAATAAGATGACTGTTGGGCCAGATTTCGCAAATACTAAATCGGATACCTCCCCACCCATCAGTTGTACAAGTTCATCATTCACAACCTGCATCAATCAGCTGATATTAGCCCTCTAGAGCTAGAACTACATACATATAATTGGGAAAAGCCACAACTATAATGCAGTCATTGTGCAACCTCTAGTCACAGTAGACAACAAAAGTATACCTAGAAAACTTTAAAAATATATAATTTCTAGGATCTGAGCATACCTTGACCAACTGCTGCTCAGGTTCGACACCTCGAATTACATCAGTGCCTACAGCCTTTTCAGTAACAGACTCGATAAAACTTCTCGCTACTGGCACACTTACCTGCAAATTAGGTTCAGCATCAGATTGTGAAATAAAATAAGAAGTACAAATTACAATGTGGATGCACAAGAAAGCCATGTAATACAAGAGATGAGACATACATCGGCCTCCAGAAGTGCTCTTCTAATATCCCGCATCGGTTCGGCGATGTTTTCCTTTGTCAGTCGGTCTTGAACCATGAAAGAAATTTGACTTATTATTTACAATTATGATTTATGAAAAAACTAGAGAGGGTGCAGTCAGCTTCGCTGATCAAGCGTGACAAATGCACATTTTGTTGGAGAAAAACTATTCACGATCCAACATACTGCCACTAGATAGTTGCGTATGGCAAAAACAAAAATACATGGCTGAGAAGCAAAAAAAAATGTAAATTTGTACAAAGAAACAAACTCACCGACGCCACGCAGCTTGTTCCACGCGGACTCCAGCCCGGTGGTGAGCTGCCCGAACATTTCCGCCCTCACAATCATCCCGCTTCCCCTCCTCCTCCTCCTGCATCCCTGAGCGCACTCAAAACACAGAATGGTGATAAAATCACTCGATAAATACAAAATAAGCGCGAGATCGTTCTCTGAGGGAGGAAGACAAGGAGCTGTAGAGTCTCGGAGCGAACCGGGAATGGGGAAGAGAGGGCGCGAAAGGCAGCAGGACCTTGGGCCCTGCAGAGGTGGGAGGCGGGATTTTGCCCGCGGCGGAGGTGGAGGGAGGCCACGGTGGTCCTCGTCGGCGAGCGGAGGACGGCGGCGGGAGACGAGGAGAGCGTGAGTTTAGCAGTGGCCTCCATTGGAGAGAGCGGAGCGTTCTGAGGAGGGGAGGCAAGCAACGAGGAGGATAAGAGCGTTGCTGGTAAGTAACTACAGATGGGCCCTTTGGGCTTCTCGCCGTGGGCAACTACGGAACTACACTCTCTGGTCGAGTGCGAACTCCGTGTTCTACTCCAACAAGTCCCGGCCGGATTCAGAATCCCCTCTCCTAGTCGGAACACAAGTGAGACGTCCTTCTTCTCTATAAAAAAAAAAGCTGCCTGCTCTTGGTTTCAGCTTCAGATTAAGCCCCGTCCGTTGGTAGCCACACAAGGAACCAGTTCATCTCACAGAAGACATGGGTTTGCAAATTTCCGCTCCTATGGAAGCCTGTAGCGTAGGCAGGATAATGAGTTTTGCACAGTTTGGCTTGACAACTTTGCACAAGCTCTTGGCTCTGCCTCCCGGATCACTGCAGAAATTCAGAGAAAGCTCGCCACGTATGCGAACCGAGACTCTGTCGCCGGAGCTGCCGGAGGACGTATTGATGGATATCTTTGCCCTCCTGGAGATCCCTGACCTCGTGCGTGCAGCCTCTGTGTGCTCCTCCTGGCGCTCCGCGTATACCAGCCTACGCAGCCACCCTGAGCTGTACACACGACCTCAGACACCTTGCCTGTTCTACACCTCCGAATCTGCTGGTGATAATGTAGCCTCTATGTACAGCCTCGCGGAAAAGAGGGTCTACAACTTAACTCTTCCAGATCCACCCATCCGAAGTAGGTATCTCATTGGGTCCTCACATGGTTGGCTAATTACCGCCGATGACAAGTCTGAGCTACACCTTCTCAATGCCATCACCGGTCAACAGATTGCTCTCCCGTCGGTGACCACGTTTGAGTGTGTAGAGCCAGTATTTGACACTGCAGGCACACTTATTAGCTATGAGCTGTGGGAGGCGCCCTATGATCCGGTCTTGGATACTGAAATGGTTGGTCGCGAAATGTTATTCCATGGTCCACCCAACGAGCTTCGTAACCACCTCTACGATAGGGCCTTCATTTTTTCAGATCCGTCCACAGGAAGCTATATTGTGGTTCTCATCCATGGTCTAGCACTGCAACTTTCGTTCGCAAGGGTAGGAGATCGTAACTGGACCTGTCTGCCGCCGGGTTCGGACTATGAACAATGCATCTACATGGATGATTTGCTGTATGCATCCACGAGATGCGGAGGAATCGATGCTTTTGATCTCACCAGTCCTACTGTCACGAGGAATGTAATTTCAGATGATATTGAATACAGCTCTGGTGACCACCAGGGGTACAAGTATCTTGTTCAGGGTCCGTGTGGCAGTCTGCTGAAAGTCTGCAGGAATACAAAACTCGTGGATGCGGGTTATGAGGAGTCACTAACAAAAACTGAGAAAATCTTCGTACATAGAATTGACGTTGCAGCAAAAACGCTTGTGGAAGTAAATGGTTTGCATGATCACGTGTTGTTTCTTGGATGTAGCCAGTCGCAGTGCCTTGGTACAGAAGAGTGTCCACAACTGAAGGCAAATTCCGTCTATTTCACAGATGATGATAAGAGTGGTTGGAACTATAAGAATATTCCTCGGGATATAGGCGTCCTTAGCTTGGAAAATGACAACACGGAAGAAATTGTATCTCCGTCACGGTGCAACTGGCCTAGTCCCATATGGATAACACCGAGTCTTGCTCTAATGAACTTGTAATTGTATAGATGCTGATAGGTATAATGTTAAATTATTATGTACCTCATTCTGGAGTCTTTCTGTTACACGCTGTGTTTGGATGTTGGAAAACTAGCCAGGAATTGAATTGGAGAAGGAATTCCAAATTCAGGATGGAAAGGAAATGGCTTCCAATTTCAATTATGTTGTTTGGGTGTGTTCGGAATTTCCTTTTGGAAACAGAGGCTAGTGACCAATTCCAATTCCTGTTTGGATGTACAAACCATGGAATTGGATGTTTTGTTGGTTTTAGACAATATAAAATTTTGTACATGCATGAAAAATAACATGTACGTAGTACAATGTTTATATCACTAGTGGAATAAGGACCTTTCGTCCAGACTATCAGTCCCGACCGGTTTTGCGGCCGGTACTAACGTGGCATTAGTACCGGTCGAAGCGGCCGGACAGGCGAGGGGCATCAGTACCGGGCCATAGGGGATCTTTAGTACCGGTCCGTAACACGGCCCGATACTAAAGGTCCGTGGCAGGGCAACAGCCGCGCGGGGCCGCGCGAGAGGAGCTTTAGTACCGGCTCGTGTTACGGCCCGGTACTAATGAGAAAACGGTTTGCCTCCCGCCACGATTTTAACACACGGGAACACGACTTGCGGTTCCATTCTCTTGTTCGTCTGATCCCTCTCTCCTCTCTTCTTCCATCCCCCTCCACCATGAATCCTGCACCACCGATCACTCGCTACGGGAAGGTGCGTGCACATGGCACCACCTATCTCAATGTCGTGTACACGAACGACAGCACTAAGGTGCCGGGTTTTCTTTCCAATTTCGAGTATTGGCTTCGCGAAACTCCGGAGCAAGACAAGTTCATGGGCCTTGATCTCGAATACACGCCGGATCAAAGAGATGTTGCCGTCATCCAACTTTGTTTCAAGGCAAGGTAATATGAAAACTTATCTTAGTTTTAAATTGGGGCTTATTTTGTTTGTTGATCATAGGGATAGGAAAATTGCATAGGATAGCAAATTCTTTTGGCCGAAAATTGCATAGGATAGCAATTTCTTTTGGCCGAAAATTGCATAGAAAATTGCATAGGAAAATTGCATAGGATAGCAAATTCTTTTGGCCGAAAATTGCATGGGATAGCAATTTCTTTTGGCCGAAAATTGCATAGGATAGCAATTTCTATTGGCCGAAAATTGCATAGGAAAATTATAATTGTTATGATTCTTAATATATACTTGTTATGATCAATTCTTATTATACTTGTTGATTCATAGGAAATGAAGGAAAATTATATATACTTGTGCCGAAATATACTTGTTATGATTCTTAATTATTATACTTGTTCTAAATTATAATTGTTATATATGATTATTATTATACTTGTTGTTATTATTAATTCTTATTATACTTGATCTAAAATTGTACTTGTTATTATTCTTATTATACTTGTTGTTCTAAATTATACTTTGTTGCAGCAGTATTTATAACATGTGTTCCATTTGTTGTTGCAGTAGTGACAAGCAATGTCCAATACTCATGGATTTTCTTCGCAGCGGCATACATTTTGCTAGCGTTGATATAACGAATGACAAGATCAAGATGAGACGCACATGGGGTCTTGAGATACCATCTGCCTGCCACATCGATCTCCAGGACTTGTTCAAGCTTGACCATGACAAGACTGGAATGCCTGATATGGCAGTCGCCGTGATCGACGAGTTCGAGTACGCTGAAATGAAGACAGGATTCCCCAAGAAGCAGCACAACTTTTGGGAGAAGACCCCACTTGACGGTATCAACATTGAGTATGCAGCAATAGATCCGTACGTTGCATACGAGGTGTACCGCAAGATTAGAATCATCAACTACGGGCAGCGTCACCTCGTACCGCCACCAGTGCCCCGTGGGTCTCCTGCTTGGGGGTATTCTGTTTCGGAGTACGATCAGTACTAGTGTTGGCAATGGCAAAGACTTTATCTATAATATTATGTAGTGCTTTAGGGTCTCATATGAAAGAGAGTACTGTTTGCAGTTTCATATATATGTGTATCTTCAATTATGCATTACTTTCTGTATGTCCCTGTTTTCCACTGGTGCCCCTTTTTATCCACTGTTTTAGAAACTAATTAGTTAAAAGAAAGTTTGAGAAACTAATTAGTTAAAACAAAATAGATATAAAATACCTTTTATTTTAAATGTTACATTTTTTAAATATCTATTTTTTTGTAATTTGTTGAAAACATGTTCTTGAACATAGATATGTTTTTTACAAATTATTAGAAACTAATTTCACTTGTTTTGAACAATTAAATCTATAGATATGAAAAAACAGAAAAGAGAAAATAGAAAAGAGAAAGAAAAAAGAAAGAAGAACTTTTAGTACCGGCTGGTGTCACCAGCCGGTACTAAAGGTTCGGGGCAGGGTTTAGTACCGGCTGGTGACACCAGCCGGTACTAAAGATGGACATTAGTCCCGGTTGGTAATACCAACAGGTGCTAAAGGTTCTCGCTATAAATTCCATCTGCTTCCTCTAGCCCGAGCTCACTTCACTCTCCGCCTCCTCATTTATTTCTCTCTGTTCTTGCTCGAGCTCGGTGGCGATCCGGCGATTTGTCCAATTTGGTGGCACCATTTTTGCTCAAAAAGGTTAGAACCTTGTTTCTCTTACATTTAATTGGAAATTTTAGTTCATTTAGTGCTAGTTTGAGCTCATTTAGTGTTAGTTTGACCTAGATAGAAAAATTTAGGAAAATCTAGAAATGTATTGTTAGTTTGACCTAGATAGAAAAATTTAGGAAAATCTAGAAATGTAGCTTAGTTAGTGCTAGTTTCATCATTTACTTTGTCCTAATTTAGCTAATTTTGTCCTAGTTTAGCTCATTTCATCCTAGTTTAGCTCATTTTATGCTATAATTACGTAATTAATTGTTTTTAAATTATTACTTGTATAATTTTCTTATTTGTGTATTTTTGTTTTGTTATATAGTGTCATGATTTTGACATCTGTCCACACCGGCTCTCGCCCGCTCTATTATTCGGATGTGGTACGATTGTTTGTTATAAGTATATGTTTGTTTAATTTCGTGTTTATAAAAATTATACCGACCAAATTGATGTAGATATATTTTTATCTAGGAGGTAGTTGAACCGGAAAATGAGCCCGACCCTATTGTCGAGTTTTTAGTAAAAGAAAACAATGATTTGAAAGCTAAATTGAAAAGAAGTGAAGATCTTCGTCTCGAAGAGAAGATGAAATGGGAGTTGAACATTGCCGACGTCGTCGATGATAACGAGATCAAGATGGAGGCAATGCGCTTGGATCACGAGATCAAGATGAATGCAATGCGCTTGAAGCTTAAAAAGTTTAGAAAATATGTCATTAGTCAAGAGGCTTGGTATCATTACGTTGTTGGTTCAATAATTATCTTAGTTGCGATTTTGATCATATTTGTCGTTGGATTTAAATTCTTTAGCTAGTTCTATGTTAGTTTCAATTAATGAATGTTTATGAGAACAATGTATTAGATTTGTTTAAATATGGTGAACTTGTATTAATGAATTGGTCATGTATCTCTCTATATATAGCTATTGTGTAATGGTTTTGGATATATTTACATAATGCAGATGAATCGACAATGGATGTACGTTGACCGACGCTCTCCGGAATTCATGACCGGCGTGCTAGATTTTATCCGTGTTGCTGAGCCAAATAAGCGGGATGGTTTTATATACTGTCTATGTTGTGCTTGTAAGAATATCAAGGGTTACTCCAAATCAAAAACCATTCACATCCACCTGTTTGAGTCCGGTTTCATGTCCGGCTATAATTGTTGGACTAAACACGGAGAAACAGGGGTCATAATTGAAGACAATGAAGAAGAAGAGTACGATGACAACTATCCTGAGTTTTCTGAATACGACGGTACTACAATGGGGGAACCTGGAGAAGACACGCCTGACGAAGAGGCGCCGGATGTGCCCGCTGATGATCTTGCTCGGGCCATTCTTGATGCACAGAGAAATAGCGTAAGTCAGAGGGAGTGGTTGAAGTTGGAGCGCATGTTAGAGGATCATAAAAAAAAATTGTACCCAGGTGTCGAAGATGACCAGAAAAAGCTGGGTGCCACGCTGGATTTGCTGCAATGGAAGGCTGAGAATGGTGTACTGGACAAGGGGTTTGAAAACTTGCTGAAAAAGATAAAGAAGATGCTTCCAAAGGATAACGAATTGCCCGACAGTACGTACGAGGCAAAGAAGATCGTCTGTCCTCTAGGATTAGAGGTGCAAAATATACATGCATGCATTAATGACTGCATACTCTACCGCGGTGAGGAGTACGGGAATCTGAATGCATGCCCGGTATGCGGTGCATTGCGGTATAAGATCAGGCGAGATGACCCTGATGAAGTTGAGGGCGAGCGCCCCAGAAAGAGGGTTCCTGCCAAGGTGATGTGGTATGCTCCTATAATACCACGGTTGAAACGTTTGTTCAGCAACAGAGAGCATGCCAAGATGTTGCGATGGCACAAAGAGGACCGTAAGAAAGACGCGATGTTCAGACACCCCGCTGATGGGTCCCAGTGGAGAAAACTCGAGAGAGAGTTCCCGGACTTTGCAGATGACGCAAGAAACTTAAGATTTGGTCTAAGTACGGACGACTTCAATCCTTTTGGGGAGCAGAGCAGCAGTCATAGCACCTGGCCTGTGACTCTATGTATTTACAACCTTCCTCCTTAGTTGTGCATGAAGCGAAAGTTCATTATGATGCCAGTGCTCATCCAAGGACCAAAGCAACCCGGGAGCGAGCTTGATGTGTACCTCAGGCCATTAGTTGACGGACTTTTAGAGCTGTGGCGGGAAGAAGGTGTACGTGTGTGGGATGAGCACAAACAGGAGGATTTTGACCTTCGAGGGTTGCTTTTCGTAACGATCAATGATTGGCCTGCTCTTAGTAACATCTCAGGACAGACAACTAAGGGATACCATGCATGCACACACTGTTTGGATGATACCGAATGTATATACTTGGATAATTGTAAGAAGTGTGTGTACCTGGGGCATCGTCGATTTCTTCCGGTCAGGCATAACGTACGGAACAAAGGCAAGCATTTCAAAGGTGAGGCAGATCACCGTAGGAGGCCTATGGACCGTACTGGTGAACAAATATTTGATATGGTCAAGGATTTAAAAGTAATATTTGAAAAGGGTCCTGGAGGACTACAGGTTCCGTATGACGCTAACGGGCACGCACCCATGTGGAAGAAGAAATCTATATTTTGGGAGCTACCATATTGGAAAGTCCTAGAGGTCCGATCTGCAATCGACGTGATGCACGTGACGAAGAATATTTGCGTGAACCTGCTAGGCCACTTGGGCGTGTATGGGAAGAAAAAAACACAGTGGAAGCACGGGACGACCAGAAACGTTTGAAAGAACGAGACGTCCTGCTTCCAGAACACTATGAAGGTCCTGCCAGCTATGCTCTAACCAAACAAGAGAAAGCGATGTTTTTTGAATGTCTTAGCAGTATCAAGGTCCCGTCTGGCTTCTCGTCGAATATAAAGGGAATAATAAATGTGGCACAGCAAAAATTTCAAAACCTAAAGTCTCATGACTGCCACGTGATTATGACGCAATTGCTTCCGATTGCATTGAGGGGGCTTCTACCGGAAAATGTTCGAGTACCCATTGTGAAGCTTTGTGCATTCCTCAATGCAATATCTCAGAAGGTGATCGATCCAATGATCCTACCAAGATTACAGAATGATGTGGTCCAGTGTCTTGTCAGCTTTGAGTTGGTGTTCCCCCCATCCTTCTTCGATGTTATGACACATGTCTTGGTTCACCTAGTCGAAGAGATTCAAATTCTCGGTCCCGTATTTCTACACAATATGTTCCCATTTGAGAGGTTCATGGGAGTCTTGAAGAAATATGTTCATAACCGTGCTACGCCAGAAGGAAGCATCTCCAAGGGCTATGGAACCGAGGAGGTCATTGAGTGTTGACTTTATTCCTGACATTAATCCGATTGGTGTTCCTCAGTCGCGACATGAGGGGAGACTGAGTGGAAAAGGCACTCTAGGGAAAAAAAGTATTCATATGTAGGGACGGAACTTCTTTCAGTCAAGCACACTACACAGTTCTATAAAATTCCTCGTTGGCAGCTCCGTATATCGAGGAACACATGAAAATTTTACGATCCGAGAACCCGGTGGAGGATGAGTTCTGGATTAAAGATCAACACAAGGCGAAATTCAGCGGTTGGTTGCAAACACATCTCATGAGTAACACCGAAGTTGATGTTCAGCTGTACTTGTTGGCCAGGACACCATCTTCGACTATAGTCACTTTCGAAGGGTACGAGATAAATGGGAATACATTTTACACGATCGCTCAAGATAAAAAGAGCACCAATCAAAACAGTGGTGTCCGCTTTGACGCAACAAACAGCAATGGGCAAAAGGACACATATTATGGTTGCATAGAGGAGATATGGGAACTTGAGTATGGACCTTCTTTTAAGGTCCCTTTGTTTCGGTGCAAATGGGTCAAGCTGAATGCAGCTGGGGTAAAGGTAGACCCGATATACGGAATGACAACGGTGGATCTGAACAATATTGATTACAAAGACGAACCGTTCGTCCTAGCAAATGATGTAGCTCAAGTTTTCTACGTGAAAGACATGTCTACAAAACCGAAAAAAAGAAAAAACATGGAAGCGAATACATCAGAAGAGCCAAAACGCCACATAGTTCTTTCAGGGAAAAGAAACATCGTGGGAGTGGAGGAAAAGACAGACATGTCAGAAGATTATGATAAGTTTGATGAAATTCCGCCCTTCAAAGTCAACACTAACCCAAGCATCACGTTAAATAATGAAGATTCCCCATGGTTCCGGCGCAAAGTTAAGCAATCGAAGAAAAGGAGGAATAATACAACAGTAGAAGGCAATATTGGTGATGTGTAATACTGTATTAAACCTTTTATGTAACTTGTACCAATATGCACCTATTTGTGAAATATGAGATCTTTTGGCTTGAAACTTCCTGATGTTTATAGATGATAGACATTTTTGTGAAGACTTATTTTGGGTATTTTGTCAAAAATCAAGTTTATCATTTTTCATAGCAACTAGTACACATATAAGGTTCCCATTCCAAAGGATTTCCTTTTTTGAGGTGTTTATCACTTTATTTCATTTTTTCATAAAAACGATCAAAACGGTCGCGATGACTATTCATCGAAAGAGGTAATATTTTCTTGAACTATGAATGTTTCTGTGATATAAGTACTAGTTGTGTACCTTAAAATGATTTTTTTTCAAAAATTTCAGACCAAACTATCAAACAGTTGTAGTTCAAATTTGAATTACTTTCAAAAAATCGACATAAATTCATTTAACTAGGGGGAATTAGGTAGAAATCAAAGAAAAACCTAATACTTGGGGATTATCCATCATATGTGGACTACTCTTTGTGAAAATTAGATGGGTGCCATTTTGCATCATATTTTTTGTATTTTGTTCACAAAAAAGTCATTTTTGGCACTTAAAAAATGGAAAATGATATTTATGAAAATAATTTCAAGATTTCCTTCGGCATGATTGTTTATCAATACCTTTTTTTATGCACCTATTTGTGTAATGCCTTTTATTTTTATCAATACCTTTTATTTTATCAATACCTTTTATTTTTATCAATTCCCTTTATTTTAAATGTTACAGTTTTTAATTATCTAATTTTTTTATAATTAGTTGAAAACATGTTCTTGAATATAGACATGATTTTTACTAATTATTACAAACTAATTTTACTAGGTTTAGACAATTATATCAGTAGATATAAAAAAACAGAAAAGAGAAAAGAGAAATAAAATGAAAAAGAACTTTAGTACCAGTTGCAACCGGTACTAAAGGTTTTCGTTTCGCGCCAGAAAACTGGGCGGCGAATCGACAAACCTTTAGTACCGGTTGTAGTCACCAACCGGTACTAAAGGACCTTTAGTCCCGGTCCGAGGCATCGACCGGTACTAAAGGCATGTGCGTTAAATTCTCTCGCCCCGATCGGACAGTTCTCATTCTGCACACACAAACGCGCAGAGAGGAGACGCAGAAGAGCCCGACGGCGACGAGGTGCTGCCCGACGGAGACGAGGTGCTTCCCGGCCGCTCCCCGACTCCGGCTTTGCGCTCACCTACTCCGGCCGCTCCCCGACTCCGGCGCGCCCCCACGGTGAGCTCTCTCTCGCCGCCGCCGGAAACCCTAGCTAGGTAGATTAATCGCCCGCCGCCGGTAGAAATCGCCGGTAGAGGCCAAGGGGAGGCGCTGCCGCGCAGGCCGAGGCGGAGCGCGGAGGCCGAGGGGAGGCATTGTGCGGAGGTGCCGGCGGAGCGCGGAGGCCGAGGCGGAGGCGCCGCCGGTAGAAATCGCCGAGGCGGAGGCCGCTCCCCGACTCCGGCGGAGGCCGCGGAGGCGGGGGCCGAGGCTGAGGCGCCGTCGGGTTGCTTGCGCGCGGAATCGAGGGCGCAAGAAGGCAGGGAGGGAGAGCTCCTCCATTGCTGACGTCAGCGTTTTTTTTCCAGAAAATGAATTAAGACAAAATGTTTAGGTGTTGATTTTAATTCCTAGTTACTGTTTTACTTACTAGTGTAGGTGTTGTTTTAAAATTGTTTTTAATTACTAGTTCAAATGCTATTTTGGAAGGTTAATTAATATGCTATAATATTATTTGATGCAAATTAGTTGTGTAATTTTATTAGTGTGGATTAATAGTGTGGATGGAAAGTACTTATGTAATTTATGGATGCAACATACTTATATGCTATTGTTAGAATTTAAAGTGTTTTTATATGAATGCTATTGTTATTTATATGCTATTGTTATTTATGCTACTGTTTTAGATGTGTTATGCTACTGTTTAAAATATTTCATGTGTTATGCTACTGTTTTAGGTGAATTGCTAGGGAATGCTATTGTTTTAGATGTGCTATTGCTACTGTTTTGCAATGTTAAGTGAATTGCTACTGTTAAGCTCCATTGTCATGCTGACGTCAGCATGACTACTTTTGGCCGATGATTAGATGGTTGCATCTTCAGGGAGGTGTGAGTGAACCATGTTGTCTGAACATATATGTAATGTTCATTCCACGTTGTTCGCTGACACCGTCCCTGAAGCAATTCTATATGAGGCCTTTCTGTCTGTTTTGCAATGTTAGGAAGTTTGTAAATTTGGATTAATAGTGTGGATGCAAAGTAGTTGTGCAAAGTACTTGTGTAATTTAGGGTAATTTTATGGATGCTACTATGTAATTTTATTTGATGCAAAGATTATAATGCTACAATGTAATAAATAGTGTTGATGCAAGTGTTGGAATTTGTGAATGAAAGTGTTAGAATTTGTGAAATAGTATTGTGAAAATGCAACCACAATTTCCCGTGGCAACGCGCGGGAAATGCAACCACAATTTCCCCAATGCAAAGTACTTGATTTCGTCGATCCCTCGCCTCACCGTTATAACTTGACATCATGTAGGAATCTCGCCGTCTATCCCTCGCCTCACCGTCGTTCTCGCGCATCCCCTCGTGCCCTCCCCCGCGGTGAGACTATACAGCGCACGTGTTATTTCTTTCCAATAATGCCGTCGCCCGATTTGGCACTACATTGTTCTCTCTTTTTTTGTATTAGTTAAGCTATGGCCGGCAGAGCAAATGAACAGGAATTGTTCGACATCATAAATTCGCCCAATCACAACGATGGTGAAGATGATGGCTCGCAATATCTTAACATGTCCGGTGATGGAATGGGTGATGGAATGGAGGACGAGGAGATTTATAACTTAGAAGCTCCTCCATCCGCCTCGAACAATAATGCCGATGAGAATGTAGCGCAGAATACCGACGAGGTATACATAGTTTCTGGTGATAAATGATTTGATATGTGTACATATACATGTTTTAATATAATATTTCTTCTTTTAGCCCTCCGGATCGGGATCGAGCAAATCTGGTAAAAGAAAACGAGGCCCGGCCAAAAAGTTAAAAGAAGAAAGATTTGATATCGAAGAAATATCTGAAATTGGCGAACCGATTGCTCCGAAAGAGCACGCACGTAAATTTGTGAGTCAGTGCGGAGTTATTGTTCGGGACAACATTCCGATCACCATCCGAGAATGGCACAAGCCGAAGGGTGGAGGAGAGAGTTTTGTGTCAAATATTTGCAAGAAAGAACTTCTGAAGTCCCTTTTCCACAATTTCGCCCTACCGACAGGCCTCAGAGATGCCGAGAAAAAGAAAGTCTTCCAGTGGACTCTAAAGAAAATGGTCGAACAATTCATGAACCACAAGAAAAGGTTATACCGCAACTTCATCAAGATAGGCTAAACCCCCAATTTTGAAGACGTACAGTACAGGAGGATAAGAGATCAGTGGCAAGAATTCAAGGACTACAAGGAATCAGAAGAAGCTCTGGAAAAGTCGAGGAAAAATAAGGATAATGCCGACAAAAAGCAATATTTCTAACGTTTGGGGCCAGGTGGCTACAAGATCGCCGTTCCTAAGTGGGAAGAAAGAGCCGCCAAGTTAATTGTTGTCGGGGTCACTCCAATTACATCGAGCTATCCCACAAGGGCGAAGCATTGGTTGTACGGCGTCAGGATGGAGCCCGACTCACAGACAGGGAGTCTTGTGTTGAAAGAAAAAGTTAAACCAGGCCCCAAGGGACTGCCCGAAAGAGCCAAAATACTGGGGAAAGTCCAAGAAATACAAGATGCAGTAGTTGCCGCTCGGGAGGGAAGGTTCGCGCCCGATAGAGAGAACGACGAGCTGTCACTCGCCCTCGGGAATCCCGAACACACTGGACGAGTACGAGGCGTGGGCGTCGTCCCTTGGAAGGTTGGGTTCGCCGAGAATAGGGACACTTACAGGAGCCGCGACAGGAAGAAGAAACAGGAGGTAGAGAGGTATCAGCGGTTGGAAAACATGATAGTAGACCTGCAGCAGCAGCAAAATGCAATGAGGCAACAAAGGTCATCTGGTCCGCAGGAGGACGAACTGGATATGGCATCTCAGCGAAGAAGCAACATGGCTTACACGCAAAATGTCCAGGCTGATGACTGATGACCCACAAGTATAGGGGGTGTATCGCAATACTTTCGATAAATAAGAGTGTCGAACCCAACGAGGAGCAGAAGGTGTTGACAAGTGGTTTTGATGAGGGTTTCACTGTAAACACTAGCAGACAAGTTTTCAGTAGACTTTGATATGACAGATAAATAAAGTGCGAGTAAATAGAGCGCGGCAATTATAATTGCAGCGAGTGGCCCAATCCTTTTTAGAGCAAAGGACAAGCCGGTTTGTTTACTTATGATGACCAAACGTTCTTGAGGACACACGGGAATTCTATCTAGTGCTTTCGCTTCATATTGATGATTAATCTTTAGTGTTTGGATAAGTGTCGTGTGGGTGAACCTATGCTAATGCACCGCCCTTCCTAGGACTAATACATACTTATGATTATACCCCTTGCAAGCATCCGCAAATACAAAAAAGTAATTAAGATAAATCTAACCATAGCTTTAAACTCTGAGATCCTGCTATCCCTCATGCATCGGAATATCAACGGGGGTTTAGGTTTCTGTCACTCTGGCAACCCCACAATTAATAACCGAGTACACGATGCATTCCCCTTAGGCCCATAAAGGTGAAGTGTCATGTAGTCGATGTTCACATGACACCACTAGAAGAATGGCACCACAACTTAAATATCAAAACATTAAATATTACTCAACATAGTTCACTACTAACATCTAGACTTCTCCCATGTCCTCAAGAACTTAACGAACTACTCACAACACATCATATGGTACATGATCAGAGATGATATAATGATGGATAACAATCTGAACATAAACCCTAATTCAACGGTTTTACTCAATAGCATCAATAACAAGAGTAATCAACACCGGGAGAGTTTCCTCTATCAAATACACAAGGTTTAGCCCTAGATGTTACAGCGGGAACGGAGTGGACCGATGGAGATGACGGCGTCGGCGGTGGAGATGGTGGTGTTGGCGATGGTGATGGAGTGCAGCTCGATGACGGTGACGATGGCGACGATTTCCCCCCTCCGGGAGGGAATTTCCCCGGCGGCAACGCAGCCTGCCGGAGAGCTTTTCTCTCTCTGTCTTCTCCGCCTCGTGGTGGCGGCGAAGAGGATTTCTGAACACCCCCCAGGTCTTAGGTTTTCGGGGGGATGAAGTACGCGAAAGGGCACGCCCGGTGGTGGGCCAGGGCGGCCCCACCACATGCTCGCGCGGCCAGCCTCCCTGCCGCGCCTGGGCATGGTGTGGGCCCCCTGGGCCCCACCTCAGGCTCCCCTTTTGGCCTCCTTCGTGATCTGGTGAGAAAATAATTCCCAGGTGTTTCGTTTGATCTTCTGAGCTTCGCAAATATTGTATCTCGATGACGCTTTTTTCAGCAGAATTCAGACTCCGGAGTTCCATCCCCCAATGATCATCAATCATGCAAAATAGATGAAATAACATAAGTATCATCTCCAAATACGAAATATATCAATGAATAGCAGTAAATTATGATATAAAATAGTGATGCAACATGGACGTATCAACCCCCCCCCCAAGCTTAGACCTCGCTTGTCCCCAAGCGAAAGCTGAACTCGGTAAACATGACCACAGGTTTATGGAGTGAAGTGTCGATATAAAATATACGTACAAGAAGCATCACATGTATAAATGCACAAGCCATCTTAGATATCGACTCCGTTCATATAAATCAACTTGTAACAAGTAGAGGAAAACCACAATAAGGTACATAAAGAAAACCTTAGTTGGTGTTGGCAAACTTAGTCCTTGGTCAGAGGACAATGAACATATTGAGCTTAGTTTATAAAACAGCCCTCTTTATTAGTTGATAACTCCAAAAATCAAATTCATTAGATGCCAACAATGTGCTAAGCAAGAAAGAATAAAAGACATGATCAACAATACTAATGTATAACTGGTTGAATCACAATCAACTCAAATGCTTGCTTAAGATAGAAGGAGATAGGTTTACTGACTCAACATAAAGTAAAAGATAGGCCCTTCGCAGAGGGAAGCAGAGATACAAGCATGTGCTAGAGCTTTTGGTTTTATAGGTTTTCGAAATCATATAGAGAGCATAAAAGTAAGTTTTTGAGCGGTGTTTGTTGTTGTCAACGAATGGTAATAGAGTTCTTGTCATCTCCCATACTAAGCAAGTTAAGGGTGGTTCCGATTTATTTTAAAAAAAACAAGCCTTTATGAAATTCATCTTCTTTTTCCTTTACTTTCACAGCCTTGACACTCCTCCCCACCAATCTAACACAACCATGGCTAACCGAATCCTCGGGTGCCCACCAATCAATCTCAAACCATGGAGGAGTGCCTATATTTTAAAATCTCAACCTTTGATATTATAGTGGTCTGACCACCCCTTTGCAATATTAATGACGAGCAGATGTAGCATGCAAGTCAAGGGTTACTTAATTAGTATGGAAGATAACAAACCCAACTATTATTTCCTCATGAGCTAGTGAACATTGACACAAATAAGGGATAATAATTTTGAATAAAGATAGCACAAGAAGTATTTACTTGGAGTGGCGCAAAATACCACATAGTAGGTAGATGTGGTGGACACAAATGGCAGGGGTTTCGGTTCATGGTTTGGATGTATGAGAAGTATTCCCTCTCGATACAGGTCTTTGGCTAGCAAGGTTGGGTAGCAAGCATAAGAGTTGATGGATACAAACTAACATACATGTAGTAAAGACAATCATGCAATTCTTACTTGAAGGCACACACAATTTTAAGTTTGTGAATACTAAGCTTATAATCTACAAGTGAGAAAGATTAATGAATTCTATATTCTACATGTAATTCCTTTTTCCACTTAAGTCTCAAAGTATTGTAGCTACTGACCAATGCTAAGTTTGCCAAAGCCAAAAGATTTACTATATGCTCCCAAAGTGATTACCAACACTAATGACAAGATCAATCATACATGATAAAAGTTGCAAACTAAAATAAAGTGTGCAGAAAATAAATGATAACACTTCGCATTAATATTCCATAACGGCAACTCACACCAAGGGATACATAGACAGCCAACTAAAAGAGAGATACTTCCACACTGCAAACCATCATATAAGATAACTTCCCTACTCATGATATGACTCTACTAAAAGGTAAAAGATGAAAGATAATGGTGATACCGTGGCACTCCCCCCAAGCTTGGGACAAGCTTAGAGAGATGCCAATACTGATGATGAATTACTCCTTCGGTGGTGATGGAGGGACGACTCGAAGTGGGGTAAGGTAACGCTCCAACATCTTGCGAAGCCTGTTGTTCTCCTCTTGAAGTATATCCACTTCCCTCCTCAGGACGCGGTACTGCTCGCAAAACTGATCCGTGACACGGAGAGCTTCGGTTGCATTTGGAAAAGAGCTAAGATCCGGAACAGGTGGTATTGCTCCCTGCATGTTATGAGAAAAAGCATGTTGGGCGTTAATTGATCCCACAAAGGTGGGCTTGCTAGTCCCCGTCCTTGCGCGATCTTTCTTGGCCGACAGCATCTTCTTTACTTCCTCCATGACGCTGTCGTCCATGTCCCTGCGCCTAGCCTTCACCTTCTCATCATCCGCCCATCCAACAAAAGACCCTTGATCAAGATCTTGAAGGAGTTCGCGTTGGCGACGAAGTGCGTAGTCTTCGGAACAAGATCCCTGAGATGACATCTGGACAGAAACAGCTCGAAACAAAAATGCGTCGAAAACACGATATACGGACCTCGGGGGCTCCGGGTGAATATATAGCAAAAATTTACGAAATAAAAGGAAGGCAACAGGGCGAAACCGAGTAGGAGAGGAGCTCCGAGGCTCCCCCACCTGGTGCTCGCACGGCCAGCAAGGGCCCCGCGCCACCACGTGGTGTGGGCGCCTCGGACTTCGTGTCCTGCTCGTTTTCGTCTCGTGTTTTTCCATATTTTCCAAAAATAAATAATAGGTAGCTCAAAATTAAATTCGCGAACTTTTTCTTACCGAAACTGTACCTTTTCGAAATCAGGTTCTGCAGACTCAGAAATATTTTCCTTAATATAATCTTCCGGAGTAATTGCTTGAATAATATCAACATTTTCATTATAAGAATCTCCAGAAATATAATGCTTGAGTCTTTGTCCATTTACCACTTGTGTAGAGTCATCCTCGAGCGAAGCAATTTTTATCGCACCCGAACGAAACACCTCCACAATGACATATGGTCCTTCCCACTTGGAGAGCAATTTTCCTGCAAAGAATCTAAGACGAGAGCTATACAATAGAACTTTCTCACCAACATGAAACTCTCTCTTAAGGATTCTCCTATCATGCCATCTCTTAACTTTCTCTTTAAATAGTTTAGCATTTTCATAAGCTTCACTTCTCCATTCATCTAAAGAACTTAAATTAAGTAATCTTTTCTCACCAGCAAGTTTAAAATCTCTATTTAGTTCTCTCACTGCCCAATAAGCTTTGTGTTCTAATTCTAAAGGCAAGTGACAAGCTTTTCCATAAACCATTTTATAAGGAGACATACCCATGGGATTTTTATAAGAAGTTCTATAAGCCCACAATGCATCATTTAATTTACTAGCCCAATTCTTTCTCGTCCTATTAACAGTCTTTTGCAAGATAGATTTAATTTCTCTATTTGATAGTTCTACTTGCCCACTAGTTTGAGGATGATAAGCTGAAGCAATTCTATGATTAACACCATATTTAGCAAGAACTTTTCTAAACCCACCATGAATAAAATGAGAACCTCCATCAGTCATAAGATATCTAGGAACACCAAACCTAGGGAAAATAATATCTTGAAGCATTTTTAATGAGGTCTCACCATCAGCACTTTTAGTAGGTATAGCTTCTACCCATTTAGTAACATAATCAACAGCAACAAGTATATGAGTATTACCTTCTGAAGAAGGGAAAGGACCCATAAAGTCAAATCCCCAACAATCAAACGGTTCAATAACAAGAGAATAATTCATAGGCATTTCATTACGTCTAGAGATATTACCAACTCTTTGACATTCATCACAAGATAAAATAAACTTTCTTGCATCTTTAAAAAGAGTAGGCCAATAAAAACCTGATTGTAAAACCTTTTGTGCGGTTCTATCTCCAGCGTGATGTCCTCCATAAGCACTACTATGGCACTTTCTCAATATCTCTTTTTGTTCATACTCCGGAATACATCTTCACATAATACCATCAACTCCTTCTTTATATAAGTGTGGGTCATCCCAGAAATATTGCCTTAAGTCATAAAAGAATTTTCTTCTTTATTGAGCTGAAAAGGTTGGAGGCAAATACTTCGAAACAATAAAGTTAGCATAATCTGCATACCAAGGACTATCTCGTGAACTCACCCTTATTTCAGCCAATTGTTCATTTGGAAAACTATCATTAACAGGTATAGGATCATAAGCAATGTTTTCCAATCTAGACAAATTATCAGCAACAGGATTTTCAGCACCCTTCCTATCCACAATATGCAAATCGAATTCTTGCAAAAGTAACACCCATCTGATAAGCCTAGGCTTTGCATCTTTCTTTTCCATAAGGTATCTAATTGCAGCATGATCAGTATGAATAATAACTTTAGAATCAACAATGTATTGTCTAAATTTATCACAAGCAAAGACAGCAGCTAGAAATTCTTTTTCAGTTGTAGCATAATTCTTTTGAGCAGCATCAAGAGTCTTACTAGCATAATGAATAACATTTAACTTTTTATCCACTCTTTGCCCAAGGACAGCACCAACAGCAAAATCACTAGCATCACACATAATTTCAAATGGTAAATTCCAATCAGGTGGTTGAACAATAGGAGCAGTTATTAAAGCTTTCTTAAGAGTTTCAAAAGCTTCCTTACAATCATCATCAAAAACAAACGGTATATCTTTTTGCAAGAGATTAGTAAGAGGCTTTGATACCTTAGCAAAGTCTTTGATAAACCTTCTATAGAAACCAGCATGACCAAGAATACTACGAATACCTTTAACATCTCTAGGGCAAGGCATTTTCTCAATTGCTTCCACTTTGGCTCTATCAACTTCAATACCTCTTTCAGAAATTTTATGTCCAAGAACTATCCCTTCATTAACCATAAAGTGGCATTTCTCCCAATTAAGAACAAGATTAGTTTCTTCACATCTCTGCAAAACTTTATCAAGATTGTGCAAGCAATTATCAAAGGAAGTGCCATAAACGGAGAAATCGTCCATGAACACCTTCACAATTTCCTCACAAAAACCATGAAAGATAGCAGACATACATCTTTGAAAAGTAGCAGGAGCATTACATAAACCAAAAGGCATACGTCTATAAGCATAAGTACCATAAGGACATGTAAATGTGGTTTTCTCTTGATCTTGAGTTTTAACAGCAATTTGAGAGAAACCAGAATAACCATCAAGAAAGCAAAAATGAGTTTTATTGGCTAATCTTTCCAACATTTGATCAATAAAAGGTAATGGATAATGATCTTTCTTAGTAACTTTATTAACCTTCCTAAAGTCAATGCACATTCTATAACCAACAACTACTCTTTGAGGGATAAGCTCATCATGATCATTAGGTACAACAGTAATTCCACCTTTCTTAGGGACACAGTGCACAGGACTAACCCATCTACTATCAGCAATAGGATAAATAATACCAGCATCAAGAAGTTTTAATACCTCATTTCTTACCACTTCATTCATCTTAGGTATTAAACGGCGTTGATGTTCAACAACTGGCTTTGCATCGGGCTCCATATTAATAGAATGTTGACATATAGTAGGAGAAATCCCTTTTAAATCATCCAAAGTATAACCCATAGCTCCACGGTGTTTCTTCAATATTTCCAACAATCTTTGTTCTTCTTTACCTGAAAGGTTAGCACTAATAATAACAGGATATATTTTCTTATCATCAAGATGAGCATACTTAAGATTATCAGGCAAAGGTTTTAAATCAAAGACAGGATCCTCTTTAGGTGGAAGTGTTTTACCCAAGTCTTCCACCTTTAAATTATGTTTAAGAATAGGTTGACGAAGGAATATGTCCTCAAGTTCATTCCTTTGTTCCATAAAATCTTCACTCTCATGATCTTCCATAAATTGCTGAATATAATTACTAGGCGCAAGAGCAATAGAAGAAAGTTGTTCTACTCTAAAATCCTCATTAGGCAATTCGGTTTCATAAGGAGTTTTAGCAAATTTCAAAAAATTGAATTCATATGAATCACCAGCAAATTTAGTAAGGATTTTCTCTTTCTTACAATCTAAAACAGCACCACAAGTATTTAGAAAAGGTCTACCAAAAATGATAGGACAAGTCTTACTAGCAGCAGAACCAAGTACGAGGAAATCAGCAGGATATTTAGTCTTACCACATAGAACTTCAACATCTCTGACAATACCAATAGGAGAGATAGTTTCTCTATTAGCAAGTTGAATAACCACATCAATCTCTTCAAGTTCACTAGGACCAATCTCATGCATAATTTCTTTATAAAGATCATAAGGAATAGCACTTGAACTTGCACCAATATCACATAAACCATAATAGCAATGATCACCAATTTTAACAGATAACACAGGAACACTAGCCTTCCTTGGCTTTGCAGGATGAGAAACAACATTAGAAGCATCATCACAAAATATAATATACTCTTCTCCCACATTTTCAGAAACAAGCTCTTTAACTATAGCCACAGAAGGTTCAACTTTAATTTGTTCATCAGGTTCCTTAGCTTTCTTATCACTTTTATTAACCACACTAGCCATAATAGAATGTTCTTTCACTTTAACAGGAAAAGGAATTTTATCAATATAAGGCTTAGGAATGATATGATCAACAATATTAACTTCAATGCTTTTAGCTAAAGGAGCAATAGATTTATCTTTATAAGGTTCATGATATTTTTCAAACCCCTTCTTGGGCAAACCGAAATAGACAGCAAAGGATTTATAATAATTTGCAACAACTTGAGAGTCAAGACCATATGCACTATTAATATTTCGAAATGCATCAGTATTCATGAAAGTCTTAATGCATTCAAAGTCATATTTTATACCTGGCTCCCTACCTTTGTCGTTCTCCCATGCTTCAGTATTTTCTTCAATACGATCAAGAAGATCCCATTTAAACTCCTTCTTATTACGAGTGAATGATCCAGCACAAGAAGTATCCAATAATGTTTTATCTTCAAAGGAGAGTCTTGCATAGAAGTTATCAACAATAATATTACCAGGAAGCTCATGAATGGGGCATTTGAGCATTAATGCCTTCAATCTCCCCCAAGCTTGGGCAATACTTTCTCCATCATGAGGCCAGAAATTATATATAGAATTCCGATCTTGGTGAATTTCACTTGGAGGATAAAATTTAGAATAAAAGAGAGGTACAATTTCCTCCCATCCAAGAGAATCCCTGTTCTTCAGCAGTTTATACCAATGCGCAACTCTCCCACCGAGTGATATGGAGAATAATTTCTTCCTGACTTCGTCCATTGCAATACCTGCACACTTGAACAACTCGCATAATTCATGTAAATACAGTAAATGATCACCGGGGTGGACAGTTCCATCTCCAACATAGCGGTTATTCATAACACGTTCAATAATTTTCATAGGTATTTTAAATGTCACAATATCATCAGGTGGCGCCTCATGTTCTACCTCAGCAGCGGTAGAAGACTGAAAGGACAATGATGTCGCCTAGAGGGGGGGTGAATAGGCGGTTTAAAACTTTTCCGGTTTAGGCTTGATAATTGCGGAATAAAACTAGATGTTTAAATTAACAAGCCGACAACCTAAATAAACTAGGCTCACCTATGTGCACCAACAACTTATGCTAAGCAAGACAAACAACAAGGTGATAGCAATATAGAATACTTCAAGCACGAAGTCTATCACAATGTAAAGTGCATAAGTAAAAGCTCGGGTATAGAAATAACCGAGGCACGCGGAGACGAGGATGTATTCCCGAGTTCCTCCTTGTTAAGGGAGTACGTCTCGTTGGAGAGGTGTGAACCGACACAACGGTTCAACAACCACAAAGGTTTCACCTTCTTCTCCGATAAACCGCACCACAAAGGCTTGGTTCACCTTCCACTATCGGAATCCTTCGAGGCGGAATCCGGAGCCTTTCAACAACAATCCGAGGCACAACCCACAATGAGATTGGGGGCTCCCGAACGGCTTTCAACAACAATCCGGGGCACAACCCACAACGGAATTGGGGGCTTCCGAACGGCTTCACAAGTGACCACAAAGGTCCAACCACCACACGGGCGTCTAGAGTCCAAGGACCCAAGAGTAACAAGCTCACAAACTTTCAACTTCCACGAATCCTCGTGGAGAGCACACCGGTGCACCAAATGCAAAAGGCAAGAGCACAAGTGCTCAAATCCTTCACTCTCGAATTCCAACAAAGCAACAAATGCTTATGGGGGAATAAGAGAGGAAGAACAAAGAGGAGAAGCACCAAGAACTCCAAGATCAAGATCTACTAGGTTCCCCTCACTTATAGTAGAGATGGATTGGTGGAAATGTAGATCTAGATCTCCTCTCTCAAATCCCTCAAAGATATGCAAGAATCATGGGAGGAAATGGGAGAGGGGCAAGCTTTCCAAGGTCAACAATGGAGGTGAGAGAGGGGGAAATTTCGTGCTTAGAAGAGCTGGTCTCTTTGGGGAAGAAGGGGGCCTTTTATAGGTCCCACGAAAAAAGAGCCGTTGCAGGAAAAATAACACCGGAGACTCCGGTCTGCAGAGACCGGAGACTCCGTCCCCCCAGAGACTCCGGGGTCACTCTGGACCTACTCCGGACCCCTATACCGCAAGCGCCGTCCGCTGGAACAAAAATCGATTCGCGAGGACCGGAGACTCCGGTCTAGGACCGGAGACTCCGGCCTAGATAAAAACTGCAGCAAAACCGAACACGAAAACGAAGATATCTTGATCATCCGGACTCCGTTTTCGATGTTCTCGGGCTCGTTGGAATCACAACGAAGAGCTTTACAAGATCATGCAGATAAACCTCATAGTCCAACAATGGAAGATAAAACCAAATGGAGGAAGTTAAAACCTCTCTAAAAAGGAATAATCGGCAAACCTCCAAAACCGAAAACGCAACAAGTTTTCCATATGAAATTCGTTTTCAGTGAACTTGGGCTTGTAGTGAAGATCACAACAAGCACCAAAACCCAACAAGGAGAAAAGCAAAGTAAGAAGCAAGAAAGATAAAATGCCAAGTGTGCAAAGGTTTGAGCTCTCCACAAATATGCGATCAAGTTACTCACTTGAGAGCCCCTCTTGATAGTACGCTGTCTATCCTAAAACCCGGTCTCCCACTAACACCACGAGACCGGTAAAATAGAAAACCTATCAAGATCATACCTTTGCCTTGCGCATTCCACTTGAGCTCGATGATGACGATCTTGACTCTCTCAAGTTGAAACACCTTTCTTGATTGTGCTTGCTAGCACATGCTTGATGAAGACTTCTCCAAATGCTCCCCCATACTCCATTATGGGAGGGCCTCGCTAAGCTTCGTCTTCATGTCTCATTTGCAAGCTTCAACCAAAAGATATCTTCCGAGATGCATCATATTGAACTTGCACTTCATCTTCTTCTCTTGATATGTATGATGGCTTGGGGGTAAACATGATTGTTCACTCAATCTTCTATTCCAAGCCATACTTGTAATGAGCTCAACTCTATACATGACCATTCTTCATATAAACCCTTGAATAGAGCATTGGTCATTATGTCATCTTGAAGAGTCCAACACATGAACTCCTATAATTCCCATGGACAAGATCTATAAGAATATCTCAATGTAAACATTAGTCCATAAAGATTGTCATTAATTACCAAAACCACGCATGGGGGCAACCATGCACTTTCAATCTCCCCCATTTTGGTAATTGATGACAATCCCTTTTACGAGGGTTTATATATAATGAATTTAAGCAACCATGCAACACAAAGATCAAGGATGCAAGAGAACCGCAAGAGAACAAACCCATATTCCCTTAAACCCTCTAAATTTCTCCCCCATTGGCATTGATTGCCGAAATGGGTGAAAAGTAAGAAGGCCAATATAATATGAGCTCCCCCATAAAGTGTGCATTTCTCATAATGTGAGTGAAATCAAATGCACATATCCAATGAAGAATAGACGGAGGGAGATCAAACTATATTGAGGATCCAAAGATTGCAAGAGAATGTCAAATAGAAAGATAATTCAACGAAAGAAGCAAGCAATCAAAAGGATCCGAAAAGTGTTCTAAATATCATGAGGGAACTCCCCAAGGTATGTGCACAAATAGGATTTGTATTTCAATAGTGTGCACAACATGGAATCCTCACTCCCTCCTAGATAAATTCGAACACAAGCTCATGCAAGAGAATGTAAATGATAAAAGAGGCAAAACAACTTTCAACAAATAAATAAAATGTTTTGCAACATGAGCTAGGAGCGGCAAATATAAAGATGGGTGTGAGATAAAAAGACATTTTAGGAGACTAATACAAGGATGAGAAGCATCAACATAGTCTTTCAAAAGGAGTTGCACAAGTGAATATTATGTCTTTCCCATACCCACACACCAAAAGAGATATAGGAAATAGCTCCACAAGTTAGTAACATGCAAAAACAATAACACATGAAAAATAAAGCTTGTGCCTTTTAGAAACCACCAAAGAGTCAAAAGCAATAATAGGTGGTCATTAAAGAATTGGAATATCAATTAAAGATGTACTATTCTCATGTGTATAAGTTTCTAAGTAGACACGAATCACTAAGATATGGGTCTACAAATAAACATGTACACACAAGATAGATACAAGGGTAAAGATCATGATATCCAAGAGGAAGTCATAAATACACCAATAAGATCTTTGCTTAATAACATAGCACAAAGCCGAATTATATCTTAACGGAATATAAATGAACTTCCAACACATACTCATCATAGCATCAAAAACTATCCACAAGTGATAAAGGTTAACAAATGGATGCTCCGAGTAAGATAACACGTATCCCAAAAGGCAAATGATTTGAAAATTCATCAATGTTGCACATGAGAGACTTTAAGTAGAAAGTGCTAGATTGACATAATTGGGATCGATGAATCATAAAAATGAATATATAGTCCCCTTATATGTAATCATCCCGGCTTACTCACATTTGCAATAAAGACGTTTTGCAAGACTCAAATTAATTGTAACAAAAAGATTGATGCCAAGATACAACCTACACAAGGTTGAAAGCTAGCAATGTATGCATGAGATAGATACTTGTTACCGAGATAGCATTGGTGATGTAGAAGATAAGAGTTAACGATCATCCAAACTTGGCTCTAATAAGCACATGGTGATAACACCTTCCTTGTATATGAGACGAGCTTCCAATGCATCTCCACATGTACCTAAAACAAATTCAAGTACAAAATGGTACCCAAACTCATTGGGTCCAAAGTAGTTAGAGCAACTACAATACATAGGACAAACTCTACATAAATATGTGCATATTGATATGAAATTGAATTTCATGCACATCTTAACCATTTAGGATTTGATGGAGTTTATCCTATATATTGGATCAACGAAAGTACGCATGCCATAAGATATACATATAGTAAGTATGCATGCACAAGACTTTCAAGAAACAAATGAGATACAATTTGGAAAAAACACCAATTAAACCAAGAAATCACACACAAGTGTGACAAGAAAAAGAATTGTCCAAATTATATCAAAGACCCAAATCAACACATGATTGAAGAAACCACTTTGAAAAGATAACAAATGAAAGCAAGAAACCAATTGAAGAAAATACCATCAAATAATAAACCAAACCCTCTACACTTTTCATGATGGCACAAAGTGCCAAGACGAAAAATGTTTGTCTTCCAAAGAGACACGTCATCGGGATCAAATACCAAATGAAGACAACTAATGTTCGAAAGCATATAGGATTGCTCCCCCAAGATGTGTGCATTATTTATGATCTTGCATTTGAATACAAAATGCACACAAATGAGATCATCACTCTCCATATATATATAAACACTAGTCATATTCAAGAAAGGCAAGAAATTGCAATACCAATCTAAAGAATGATGTTCCACTCAAAGTAGGATAGCTTCCCAAAGAATAGTGCATTATCAAAAAGTATGACTTTTGAATGTCAACGCACAAGAATTGGATCATTGCTTTTCCCAACTCAACAAAGCACAAAACAAATTTCAAGTAGAGCAATAAAGGATCCAAAGGATACAAGGAAGACAAATAAGAGTTAGATCAAAAATAAATCCTTGGCAATTAAATAAGGCAATACAAAGCAAGAGCCAAAGTGAATATGATCAACATATTTACCCCAAATATGATTATCACTTGTCAAGACAAGTAATGTATGGAGATATTTCTCGGTGGTGGATTGCAAGGATATATTCAAGATCATATTCACAAAACATAAGCATGAGGCATAGAAATTAAAAGCCATGCTTAGATAGATAGATATTCTTGATAGCTTCACAAATCATGTGATAATGCAAAGCAACTCCAAAGAGTTGCTTGAATCAATTGGCTTCCCAAAAAGATATATGAGAACATATTTAGGGAAAGCCATACCAAGAACATCCTCCACAAACAAGATCCAAAAGAGTGAGAGACAAAGAGCATTTAAGTAAATGGGAACTTGTTTGAGCACATGCCACATAGGAACAAGATAATTAGCAATATCAATTCTAGGTGGCAAAACCTCACATGTTCACATTTTCTAGGCTTGTAATATGCACATAGCTTATTACTCCCCCATAATGTGATAATCCATTTATTTTAAAACAAGTGGCAAACAAAACCAACTAGAGAAATTAATTGACATTATAGAATTTGAATTTCTCATGAGCAAGACATACCACATAGAGAATAGATAATATTGATATATCGACACTAAGTGGTATTTCCCATGTACACACATTTTTAGAATTGTGAAGTGCACGAAGCATATCACTCTCCCAAAATGGAATAGTCCATTAATCTCTCAAAGAGAGAGTCAACAAGATAAGATAGCAAATAAAAGCAATAGGGCTCAAAACAAGTAGATGGTGTGCAAACCAAAATACACATGCTTGATTTCTCAAGATAAGTAAGTAGAGAGCACAACACATACAAACACTAGCAAGGTACAAAACCTAACACATGCAAGGGTGCGAGCAACTTTCAATGTATATATGATTTAAATAAAAGTTACCGCAAGGAGGAACATTGGATATGAGATAGAACAATATAATCCATATGACTTGACTTGAGAGAATATAATTGATGAAGATCCCTTAATTCTTCATAGTGTAGCCAAGTCTCCAATGCCCTCCAACAACACCTATTGATCAAGTTTTAGCTTGTTGGTCCCCAACCAAGTTGGGTCCTAGGAGGTTAGTCACAATAGGTTTGGTAACCCAAATGGTTCTTTTCTTGACACCACTTTGAGTACCAACATATTTGGCAAACACATTGCCAACCTTATCCTTCCGAAGAGAATAAACATCATCAACTATAATGGGGTTGGATAAGGTACCATTTGTGCATGAAGAAGCAAGGTGACCCTTCTCATGGCATAGGTAGCAACATCTACTTCCTCCTCTCTTCTTAGTTGGAGTCTTGACTTGAGGAGGGGTAGCTTGATTCTTCTTGGGAAGAGACCGTTCTTCAACTTGAGTAGCTTGAGTTTGAACTTGAGGCTTCTTCCCTTGTTGCTTCTCATTAGGAGCCTTCTTCTTCAAAGGGCAAGATCTAACATGGTGCCCTTCAACTTTGCACTTGAAGCAAACAATCTTGGCCGAATCCTTGACTTGTTCTTGGCCCTTGTTATTCTTGTTAAACTTGGACTTGTTCTTGATATTGGAGTTGAATCTAAGTCCACTCTTGTCATTGGGGCGTCTTTGAACACTCAACGTATTGTCAAGTGTAGAATCTCCAACATGACGCTTTTCCAAGTCTTTCTTCAAAGAAGTGACTTGGGCCTTGAGCTCATTTAATTCCTCTACATGGTTAGTATCAACACAAACACTAGAGGAAGTAGAGGCTTCATTGTTAGAGCAACAAGGCATGGAAAGTAATTCATCACAGGATGTAGCAACATTATGAGTGGATGAATCACTAGGACTAGCACATGGCAATATAGCATTAAGAGTAGAAATTGTGCCATTGTCCACATGAGGCTCACAAGATGTTACCTTTGACATAATAGCCTCATGAGCTAACTTTAGCCTAGCATGGGATGCTAGAAGATCCTCATTAGAGCTAGAGAGCTTTTCATGACTTTCTTCCAATTTCTCATACTTGCTAGTTAGCAATTCAAGTTGAGCCCTTAGCTCAACATTCTCCTTCAAAATAGATGCTTTACAAGAAGTGGAGTTAGTAGCACAAGCATCATTGATATTAGAAATGGAAGAAGACAAATTGGTAAGCTTATCATTCTTAGATAGTTGAGTTTGGAGTTGATCATGAGACTTGATAAGGAGAGAGTGTTCACTTTCTAAAGCCTTGTGAGCTTTGTCAAGTTTCTCTATGTCCTCACTTAGTCTAGCATTGCCAACACCAAATTCAACTTTTTCCTTTTTAAGCACTTTATATTTATCAATAGCATGATCTCTTTCCTCAATTATTTTAGCAATAATAAGATCATTTGATTCATCAAGAGATTCAAGTTTCTCCTCAAGAGACACTCGAAGCTCTTGCTCTTCCTCAAGGGCATTCTCTAAGGATGCTTTTTCATTAGCATCTTCTCTCTCAATTTTACATTTTTGCTCAAATTGAGTATCCAAATCCACAATGATTTCTATACATTTAATACCATGTGCAACGATTTCACATAGAGAAGAGATAGCTTCACTACCTTTGGGAAGAGCACCAAGAACAATCTCACCCTTCTTGGTTAAGGTTTCAATGTCAAAATCTTCTCCATGAGGATCCTCAACCACATCATCACATATCTCCGGATTCGAGGTAGAAGTTACCTTGGAATCCTTAGCCATGAGGCAAATATGATTAATGGGTGAGGAGGATGAAGAATTACTTGAAGCACCATTGAGGTCCATGTCTTGATCCAACAAATGTTGGGATTCCTCTACATTGTTAGTCATGCAAGTACTAGAGGATATGGAAGCATTATTTTCATGATAACAAGACATAGATAGCATATCATCATTATATTTAGTTAAGCAACTATTACATGATATGCAAGGACCATCAACTCTAGCATGTATGACATTTGGAGTGCTAGAAGAGTTTAAGTCCAAAGATAGAACATTGCAATGTGATAGAGAAGAAGTATAATCAATAGTAAGTTCACCATCACCAATGCAATTTCTATCACCACTCACCATATAATTACCTAGTGACAAATCACATGTTGGTGAAGTGGAAGAAGTTGTGAACTCATCACGGCCGGTGGTTGAGGGAGAACAATCATCCTTAATAAATTTGGACACTTCATATATATCTTGAAGCTTGGTCCAAAGCTCATGTGCATTTCGAAAAGGCATGATTGAAGCAAGAACTACATCGGTCAAAACACATATAAGACCATTAGTAACTTGAGTCTCGAGATGAGAGTTTATCTCATCCTCTAAAGATAATTCTTGGGAATCCTTTGGAGGAGATAAACTCACATCTACAATCCTCTTCATATAATTTGGACCCATGGCCCTAAAAAGATTAAGCATGCGAATTTTCCAAACATCATAATTTGTGCCATCGAATATGAAAGTGGGATCGTGCACTAATTCTCTAAACGACATCTTTTACTCTCTAGGCGGTAAAGCCCAACAAGAGAGAACCTGGCTCTGATACCAATTGAAAGGACAATGATGTCGCCTAGAGGGGGGGTGAATAGGCGGTTTCAAACTTTTCCGGTTTAGGCTTGATAATTGCGGAATAAAACTAGATGTTTAAATTAACAAGCCGACAACCTAAATAAACTAGGCTCACCTATGTGCACCAACAACTTATGCTAAGCAAGACAAACAACAAGGTGATAGCAATATAGAATACTTCAAGCACGAAGTCTATCACAATGTAAAGTGCATAAGTAAAAGCTCGGGTATAGAAATAACCGAGGCACGCGGAGACGAGGATGTATTCCCGAGTTCCTCCTTGTTAAGGGAGTACGTCTCGTTGGAGAGGTGTGAACCGACACAACGGTTCAACAACCACAAAGGTTTCACCTTCTTCTCCGATAAACCGCACCACAAAGGCTTGGTTCACCTTCCACTATCGGAATCCTTCGAGGCGGAATCCGGAGCCTTTCAACAACAATCCGGGGCACAACCCACAATGAGATTAGGGGCTCCCGAACGGCTTTCAACAACAATCCGGGGCACAACCCACAACGGAATTGGGGGCTCCCGAACGGCTTCACAAGTGACCACAAAGGTCCAACCACCACACGGGCGTCTAGAGTCCAAGGACCCAAGAGTAACAAGCTCACAAACTTTCAACTTCCACGAATCCTCGTGGAGAGCACACCGATGCACCAAATGCAAAAGGCAAGAGCACAAGTGCTCAAATCCTTCACTCTCGAATTCCAACAAAGCAACAAATGCTTATGGGGGAATAAGAGAGGAAGAACAAAGAGGAGAAGCACCAAGAACTCCAAGATCAAGATCTACTAGGTTCCCCTCACTTAGAGTAGAGATGGATTGGTGGAAATGTAGATCTAGATCTCCTCTCTCAAATCCCTCAAAGATATGCAAGAATCATGGGAGGAAATGGGAGAGGGGCAAGCTTTCCAAGGTCAACAATGGAGGTGAGAGAGGGGGAAATTTCGTGCTTAGAAGAGCTGGTCTCTTTGGGGAAGAAGGGGGCCTTTTATAGGTCCCACGAAAAAAGAGCCGTTGCAGGAAAAATAACACCGGAGACTCCGGTCTGCAGAGACCGGAGACTCCGGCCCCCCCAGAGACTCCGGGGTCACTCCGGACCTACTCCGGACCCCTATACCGCAAGCGCCGCCCGCTGGAACAAAAATCGATTCGCGAGGACCGGAGACTCCGGCCTAGATAAAAACTGCAGCAAAACCGAACACGAAAACGAAGATATCTTGATCATCCGGACTCCGTTTTCGATGTTCTCGGGCTCGTTGGAATCACAACGAAGAGCTTTACAAGATCATGCAGATAAACCTCATAGTCCAACAATGGAAGATAAAACCAAATGGAGGAAGTTAAAACCTCTCTAAAAAGGAATAATCGGCAAACCTCCAAAACCGAAAACGCAACAAGTTTTCCATATGAAATTCGTTTTCAGTGAACTTGGGCTTGTAGTGAAGATCACAACAAGCACCAAAACCCAACAAGGAGAAAAGCAAAGTAAGAAGCAAGAAAGATAAAATGCCAAGTGTGCAAAGGTTTGAGCTCTCCACAAAGATGCGATCAAGTTACTCACTTGAGAGCCCCTCTTGATAGTACGCCGTCTATCCTAAAACCCGGTCTCCCACTAACACCATGAGACCGGTAAAATAGAAAACCTATCAAGATCATACCTTTGCCTTGCGCATTCCACTTGAGCTCGATGATGACGATCTTGACTCTCTCAAGTTGAAACACCTTTCTTGATTGTGCTTGCTAGCACATGCTTGATGAAGACTTCTCCAAATGCTCCCCCATACTCCATTATGGGAGGGCCTCGCTAAGCTTCGTCTTCATGTCTCATTTGCAAGTTTCAACCAAATGATATCTTCCGAGATGCATCATATTGAACTTGCACTTCATCTTCTTCTCTTGATATGTATGATGGCTTGGGGGTAAACATGATTGTTCACTCAATCTTCTATTCCAAGCCATACTTGTAATGAGCTCAACTATATACATGACCATTCTTCATATAAACCCTTGAATAGAGCATTGGTCATTATGTCATCTTGAAGAGTCCAACACATGAACTCCTATAATTCCCATGGACAAGATCTATAAGAATATCTCAATGTAAACATTAGTCCATAAAGATTGTCATTAATTACCAAAACCACGCATGGGGGCAACCATGCACTTTCAAAGACTTCCCAAACAGGAAAGCAACATTTCCTCTCTCCATTATTAAGCAAATAAGGAGACAGAAATAAAAACAACACTTACAGCTAAAGTTTTCCTTACCAATAGCGCTTCACTCCCCGGCAACGGCGCCAGAAAATAGTCTTGATGACCCACAAGTATAGGGGGTGTATCGCAGTACTTTCGATAAATAAGAGTGTCGAACCCAACGAGGAGCAGAAGGTGTTGACAAGTGGTTTTGATGAGGGTTTCACTGTAAACACTAGCAGACAAGTTTTCAGTAGACTTTGATATGACAGATAAATAAAGTGCGAGTAAATAGAGCGCGGCAATTATAATTGCAGCGAGTGGCCCAATCCTTTTTAGAGCAAAGGACAAGCCG
Source organism: Poa annua (assembly GCA_026929855.1). NCBI lineage: Eukaryota > Viridiplantae > Streptophyta > Magnoliopsida > Poales > Poaceae > Poa > Poa annua. Next base: position 47,750,243 of record CM049434.1, read on the forward strand.
GTTTGTTTACTTATGATGACCAAACGTTCTTGAGGACACACGGGAATTCTGTCTAGTGCTTTCGCTTCATATTGATGATTAATCTTTAGTGTTTGGATAAGTGTCGTGTGGGTGAACCTATGCTAATGCACCGCCCTTCCTAGGACTAATACATACTTATGATTATACCCCTTGCAAGCATCCGCAAATACAAGAAAGTAATTAAGATAAATCTAACCATAGCTTTAAACTCTGAGATCCTGCTATCCCTCATGCATCGGAATATCAACGGGGTTTTAGGTTTCTGTCACTACGGCAACCCCACAATTAATAACCGAGTACACGATGCATTCCCCTAGGCCCATAAAGGTGAAGTGTCATGTAGTCGACGTTCACATGACACCACTAGAAGAATGGCACCACAACTTAAATATCAAAACATTAAATATTACTCAACATAGTTCACTACTAACATCTAGACTTCTCCCATGTCCTCAAGAACTTAACGAACTACTCACAACACATCATATGGTACATGATCAGAGATGATATAATGATGGATAACAATCTGAACATAAACCCTAATTCAACGGTTTTACTCAATAGCATCAATAACAAGAGTAATCAACACCGGGAGAGTTTCCCCTATCAAATACACAAGGTTTAGCCCTAGATGTTACAGCGGGAACGGAGTGGACCGATGGAGATGACGGCGTCGGCGGTGGAGATGGTGGTGTTGGCGATGGTGATGGAGTGCAGCTCGATGACGGTGACGATGGCGACGATTTCCCCCCTCCGGGAGGGAATTTCCCCGGCGGCAACGCAGCCTGCCGGAGAGCTTTTCTCTCTCTGTCTTCTCCGCCTCGTGGTGGCGGCGAAGAGGATTTCTGAACACCCCCCAGGTCTTAGGTTTTCGGGGGGATGAAGTACGCGAAAGGGCACGCCCGGTGGTGGGCCAGGGCGGCCCCACCACATGCTCGCGCGGCCAGCCTCCCTGCCGCGCCTGGGCATGGTGTGGGCCCCCTGGGCCCCACCTCAGGCTCCCCTTTTGGCCTCCTTCGTGATCTGGTGAGAAAATAATTCCCAGGTGTTTCGTTTGATCTTCTGAGTTTCGCAAATATTGTATCTCGATGACGCTTTTTCCAGCAGAATTCAGACTCCGGAGTTCCATCCCCCAATGATCATCAATCATGCAAAATAGATGAAATAACATAAGTATCATCTCCAAATACGAAATATATCAATGAATAGCAGTAAATTATGATATAAACTAGTGATGCAACATGGACATATCAATGACGACGCAACATACCCCGTGGATCAGATTCAGGGGCAAACAAACTGTGAGCTGCACATCAAGATGAAGAACATATCCATAAAGGTCGCGGTCAGCTTTGCTTTAGAGAATATACCCGGAGCAACCCTTCATGGCGGTCAGATTCCAGCTGGCTACGCTCGAGTCGGGGTGGACGAAATTATGAAGGGATTCGAGGACCTAGAGCTTGACTTTCCTGGAGCTGAAGGGGAGACGACACTGGGAGAAGTGTTGCGTGGAGTCATTCTATGGAGAAAGGAACACATCGTGTTTCCAGAATCGACGCATAGGCCACCAACCCCTCCGAGTAGCAATCAACCTCCAAGTTCACCCCACATTGATAATATGGACACCGAGAGGGAACCCAACGCGACTCCATCTCCCCGGTGCGCGAGTCCAACCCAGCTACAGTCCACCCCGGAGCGTGCAAAGAGTCCACTCCAGCGGGAGTCCACCCCGGAGCTTGCAAAGAGTCCGCCCACCAGCAATAGGACCTTCTCAATGAGGCAGAAGATGCTTGCCGGTGCGTCGAGTGGTGCTCCAAAGGACACCTACAAGTACGGGCCTCCGTTGAAGGATCTTCCGGTGTTAACTTACCACCGGACCGTTGAGGAGAACGCTCCCTTGGTCAAAGCTCACAATGACGCACACTTTGCGAAGAAAGTGTGCCCTCGCTAAAACAGGTACTAAACCCTAAGGGTGTCCAACACTTTTTATACATCGTCTGTGATCCTCACCGTAGAAATTTCCCTGGTGATAACTATGAACGCTCTGTCTCGAAGAGTTTTAACACGGAAGAGGAGAATAAAAAGAAAAGGGTCGCTGCACAGAAGAAGAAGAAGGCAAAACAGGTTCCCCAGCTCGGAGAACAGAAAGTACAGTCGGTGGCCCCGCTGAAGGTTCAGACAGACAAGCGTCCCTTGGAAGGGACAGATATTCCTGATTCAGACTACCTGGACGATGAAGCAATTGATCGACTTTTCCCCAAGACGACTGAGATAGCACGGAAGTTTGTCTACGGGAAAGATCTTCTCCCTGCTGATGAGATGGTGCGTCTAGCTTATCAAATGCGGAGATTGCATGACTGGTACATGAAGGTTGCAAAGGACAAGCAACTCGTGTTTTACGTGACATACCGGGCCGACCAATTCTTCATCGACAACGAGATATGTGCCGAATTTGAAGAATTATGGCAGTTATACAACCGGCGTGCTCTCAACGCAACTATTATGAGTTGCTATGTTCTGTAAGTGATTTTTCTAAGTGTCTAGCTGAGCATGTAATTATCCTCACTAATTGAGCCTGTAATTATTCTCACTATATTATTTCGTATGCTATTATATATGCAGGTGGATGCTTGTCGAGTGCAAAAGGAAAAGACTCTGGGAAGTTGGGTTCATTGACCCATTTATCGTTAACTGCAAAAACTTAGTGCGGAAGCCCGAGGACTGCGAGGAGGCATTGTTGAGGTCGCTATTGAGGCAAACACAGGCGGAAGATATACTTCTTCGTTACAACTTCAAGTGAGTGTGACTGTCTTGAACACATTTCTATATTGCTAATAACTAGATGTTAAGTTTAACTGATGAGTTATGTGCATGCCTCACTATATAAACGTGTGCAGATACCATTGGATTCTACTGGACATTATCATTGACAAGTGAGTAGTTGAAGTCTTTGACTCATTACGCAAACCTGAATCAGACTACAAGGACTTGATTGAAATGCTTCAGAGGTAATTTCAATCATTTATCCATTTCATGATATTAAGTAATCATAACTCATTTATTCATTTGCTTTTGTGAGTAGGGTTTGGAAAATATTCATCACAAAAGAGAGGGGTGAATGGAAATCACAGCTGACTATTAAACATATTGATGTAAGTGTACTACTATTAAACATAGTCTCTTTAATTCATCATCATTTTGGATTATTATTTAATTAATTTATATTCTCGTAAAGACCTTGAAGCAACCCCGGGAAATGAATTATGTGGATTCTACGTCTGCGAGTTCATGAGTAAATTGAGCGTTGAGCAGGCGTCGCGTGATAAAAGAATGGATGTGAGTGTGACTGTCTTGCACTATATTTCAATATTATTATGATTTGATATATATATATATACACACAACTAATATATTCATATTGATCACCTTTAAAGCTTAACGACAAGCGCGATTCCATCCTACCACATCAGCGCGTAGAAGCGATTCAAGAGGAGATTGCGTGATTTATTCTTGAGTAGGTCATGCATCCAAAGTGACGATACCATAATCACGACGGAATGAGGAGGATGTATGACATTATTGCGATCTCTATATACCGGATTGTATATATATATGTATGTAATAGCGTAGTATGAATATGTGCTATATCTAAATTGTATTATATATCAACGTGTACCGTATGTAGTAGCGTAGAATACATATACAAAAAGTATATTATGCATCAATGTGTATCGTATATCTATATATATAATACCGTATGTATGTAAAACGGTAGATGAAAAAGAAAACATAAAATAAAATTGCAGTGAAGAAAAGAAAACAAATAACATAAAAAAAATGAAAAAACATAGGAAACGAAAAATAAATTGCAAAACCCTAAAACCCTCAACCCTTTAGTACCGGTCGGTGTTACCTACCGGTACTAAAGGTTCTCCGCACGAGCCCGTGCCCCGCGCCCACGTGGAGACCTTTTAATACCGGACTATTCACAACCGGTACTGATGTTGGGGGGGGGGGGGGGGGGGGGCATCAGTCCCGATTGCGCAGTACCGGTTGCGAAACCGGTACTGATGCCCCTCCCCGACTGGTACTAAATAGCCGTTTTCCACTAGTGTATATTATTTTTCACACATAATAACATTAAAATCAAGTAAAATCAGGACATTAAAATCAAGTAGAATTTTGTACACTGCTAAACTGCACAAAGAAGCTGGGCATGCGTATATCTGCATCTGTGACAGCGTCTGCTTGAGCCACAGTTGATCGCATGGCCTCTAATTTTGGACGAGGAAGAAGCTGGAGGCAACACTGATCTTGGAGCTGGATCCACTGCTAGCATGGTACCGGTGACGCACAGCTCGCGGAAAACCACCATAGCCTGGCTGCGGTGGCAGCTCACGTGGGTGGTTCACGCGGAGTACGACGAGGCCGCGGCGCATGAGCTGTACCGGCCGTTGCTCCGCTCCGGCCAGGCGCTGGGCGCGCGCCGCTGGCTCGCCTCGCTGTAGCGCCAGTGCGGGTGTACCTCGCAATCCTCTACTCCAACCCGCTCCCGTCCCGCGGCGACGGCCGCCACGAGGCCATCTCGCCCGTGGGGCGACGCTGCATGCTCAAGCTGGCGCAGCGGATGACGAACAGGAGGCCCGCGACGCCGGGGAGGACAAGGTGCGGATGATGGCGCGCCGTGGCCACAGCCACCAGGAATTAGGGTTTGGGCGGCAAGCCAAGGACGCATCCGAGAGGTGGCCGGGAACGGGGAGAGGCCGCCGGGAAGGGGAAGATGAGGGCAGGGAGGAGGGCTTACCGGCGGCTGCGGCGATAACCTGGTGGCTGCACGGTCGGGCGGTTGCGGCGGCGCCTGGTGGCTGCACGGTCGATCAGCCAGGTTCTGTGGAGACGAAGGCACGAAGCGGTATGCGGGGTTCTTTTTCCGTGCCTTTCCGAGCTCATGAGCTCGGAATTGAGCCACGCCGCGGGACGCTAGCGGGACTGGGGCCTCGGAAAGTTTCTCTAATTTCACCCTTCAATTCATGACCACTCCAAACGTCGGAAAGCGGGCCAACAATTCCAGATTGTCAATTCCAAGCCAGTTTTCCAACATCCAAACACAGTGTTAACCAAATTTACCATTTTTTTGTGGGAAGCTGCTATGAAAAACGAAGGCATGTTCCGTTGTTTCTCTTCATACCTCATTTCTTATATCTGATAGAAATATGCTCTTGAACCAAAGATTAGGAATAGAAATCTCACTAGGTTCGTTTTCCTTAGTGGCATTGTACAACACTTTCACTTTCCGTTCTCTGCATTGCTTTCCTATTCAACACATATTCTGACTCAATATTAATTGTCTTTTTGAGATATATTTCCTCATAACTGAAAGTACAAGCCACATAGTAACCACCAGTATAAAAGTACAAGCCACATAGTAACCACCAGTATAGTAGTCTGTTGTGCTGGAATTTTAGTGTACTTGGGCCAAAGCCCAACTAAAATCCGAAATTCTCATGGCCCATTCTGGTTGGCTTGTTGTGTGTGTATGTGACTAATGTTTAGTCCCATACAGCTTGTGCAGAGTGAGATGCACCACTTTATATAGTGGGATGCTCTAGTACTAGTATGAGCTAGTGAGAGTATGAGAAGATGAAGAGTGCCACACGCGCTGTCCTCCTCCTCGCTCGCCTCGGCTCGTCACGACGCGCCGCGCCGCGGGTTGCGGGAATCTCGCTGAGCCGAGCTTATATTTTTGCTGTTTGGGAAAATCTATGAGTCATTGATTGATAATTAACGGACGCGTTAATTAGCTTGCCGTTTCCGATTCCGCTGGGATCGTGGGGCGTTAGCCGCCACTACGCGATACATGGTCTCACACCGTTCCGGAGCATTGCGCCGCCGTCTTCCAAGTCTTCTCCATCCCGTCTTCCGACGTGCACCGGTTGAAGGGACAGTAGGCCTCCGGAACCCCGCCTCTTGTGAACCTGTACGGGAGAGGGGCGATCAGGTTTTTGGGGAGCACACACGCGCGACTACTGGCTTCGAGTTCTTCCCCAACGATGACTTCTTCCCTGACATCGCCAACCTCTTCATCGACGACATGGGCGACACGGCGAACTCCAGCGGCGCGGCTGCCGCTGCACTGTACGTGTTCTTCACCTTCCTATATGATGTTTTGCTAGAGTTCTTACTTGTAGTATGTGCTCTAGATTGCATCGGTTTATCTACTGTTTTCGTAGATCATATGATTAGTTTAATCTGTGTTATTCTAGTCATGAATTATCCACTGTTTTCGCGAATTAAGTCATATGCTAAATTGTCTAATTATTCAACAATCCAAAAACCTGATGATAGGCAATTAGCACCTGCTGGCTTTATCGCATCTACGAAGCCGTTTCCCTTTAAAGGGGTACTGTATAAGCGGTGGCGCATGAGAGCAGTGTTATGGTTTCAGAACATGAACTGCTATGCTGCTACCAAAGGCAAGCCTGATGGCGAGTTTGATCCTGCACAGCAGGAGTCTTTTGAGAAGCTCGACACCATGTTTAAGAGTGCCCTCTTGAGTATTCTTGACGATTCCATTGTGGATTCGTATATGTCGTTTTCTAACGGCAAGGACATGTGGATGCGCTCGAGGCCAAATTTGGGGTCTCGGACGCGGGCAGCGAGTTGTACGTCATGAAGCAATTCTATGACTACAAGATGACTGATGAGCGCTCTGTTGTACAGCAGGCTCATGAGATACAGTCACTCGCTAAGTAACTTGAGCACTTTACGTGTAATTTACCGGACAAGTTTGTGGCCAGTGGCATTATCGCCAAGCTTCCACCTTCGTGGAGCAACTTTGATACTTCTCCGAAATATAAGAGACAAGAGTTTTCCGTTTCGGATCTCATTGGGTCGCTTGATGTGGAAGAGAAGGCGAGAGCAAATGATACACATGCTCGAGTTACCGAGATTGGCTTTAGTGCCCATGTGGTACAGAAGAAGAACTACCAGCCGCCCCACAAGGACAAGTTTAACAAGAACAACTCTGTAGGCAAGGGCAAGCCTGATGGAAAGTACAAGCCATCACAGCCTACTGATGCACACGGTGGGTGTGTTGTTGGGAGACCCCAAGAGGAAGGTATGAAGTAGTGCAGCAGCAAGTTTCCCTCAGTTGTGAAACCAAGGTTATCGAACCAGTAGGAAATAATGAATTCCCCCGAGGTGTCCACGGCGCCAGAAAAGTCTGCGACGCAAGTGACGTGGAACCTGCACACAACACAATCAAGATACTTTGCTCCAACTTAACGGTGAGGTTGTCAATCTCACCGGCTTGCTATAACAAAGGATTAAACGTATGTGTGGAAGAAAGATGTTTGTTTGCAGAAAGTAACAGGTTTGCAGTTTGTGGTTTATCAGATTAAAGAGAAGGACCAGGGTCCACAGTTCACTAGTGGTGTCTCTCCATAAATAATAATGACATTCATGCGGGTAAACAAATTACAGCTGGGCAATTGATAGAATAATGATGAGCAAACCAATGCATATACCAACGTTATGATGTCTAGTGTGAGATTCATTCGGGCATTACAACAATATACATAGACCGTTCCAACCGCATCTATGACTAATAATCCAACTTCCGGTTAGCGTCCGCACCCCTTTCAGTATTAAGTGGCATGCAACAGATTATCGCCTTAAGCACTGTGTGTAAAGTAAGTAAGTAACATCATCCTTAGACAAAGTACTACTATTTTATCCCTAGTAGCAACAGTACATCTACAACCTTAGAGCTAGCTGTCACCACCCCAGATTTAATAGAGACATGAACCTACTATCGAGCATAAATACCCCCTTTTGGAGTCACAAGCATCTACTTGGCCAGAGCATACACAAGTAACGGAGAGCATGCAAGATCATTAAGTAGCACACACATGATATATTATGAAGCAATAACTTTAGTACTCAATATTCATCGGATCCCAGCAAACACAACATGAAGTATTACATAACGGTGATCTTGATCAAGATAGGCAGCTCACAAGATCTAAACATGATAGCACAAGAGGAGAAGACAACCATCTAGCTACTGCTATGGACCCGTAGTCCAAGGGTAGACTACTCACGCATCAGTCCGGAGGCGGTCATGGCGACGTAGAGGCCTCCGGTGACGATTCCCCCTCCCGGCAGGGTGCCGGGGAGGAGTTCTGATCTCTCCCGAATTGGTGTTGACGACGGCGGCGGCTCGGGACCCGTGGAGGAAAATATGAACACCGTGCTAGGGTTTTTGGTCTGGGGGTATATGTAGGCGAAAGGGCGAGGTCGGTGGCGCCCTGAGGGGCCCACACCACGTGCTCGCGCGGCCAGGGGGCCTGCCGCGCAAGGACCTGGTGACGGCGCCTCGGTCGCCCACTTCGTCTCGTCTTCGGTTTTCTGGAACGTTCCCAAATAAAAACTGACTTCTGAAAAGAAATCGTCCAATTCCGAGAATATTTCCTTAAGTACTTTTCTGAAACCAAAAACAGCAGAAAACAGGGAACTGTTACTGTGGCATCTTGTTAATAGGTTAGTCCCAGAAAATGCATAAAACTATATAAAATGCATATAAAACATGTTATAACTTGGTATAATATAGCATGGAACGTAAGAAATTATAGATACGTTGGAGACGTATCACCTACCAACTTTAAGAAGAAGAACAACAAACCGAGGAAGGGTTCATGCCATGTTTGCGGTGATCCAAATCACTGGGCACCTCGTTGTCCCAACCGTCATTAGCTGCGTGAATCTGAGAACAACGGTAAGAATGCCAATGTTGTCATTGGCGATACTGAGATGAAGGAATCAGGGTACGGTATATTTCCTACCATCCTTTCAGTTTGTCATTCTTCTGAATGGTTAATTGACACTGGCGCCAATGTGCATGTTTGTGCTGATGTCTCGATGTTTTCTTCTTACCATGTCACAGGAACTTCTCCCGTGCTGATGGGGAACGGGTCACATGCTTTTGTTCATGGTGTTGGTACGGTCGATCTGAAGTTTACTTCGGGCAAGACTGTGCGCCTGAAGAACGTTCATCATGTGCCCGCCATCAATAAGAATCTCGTCAGCGAATCATTGCTGTGTCGAGATGGTTTTAAGTTGGTTTTCGAGTCCAATAAAGTTGTAATATCTAAGTATAGACAATTTTGTTGGAAAAGGCTATGAGTGCGGAGGCTTGTTCCGCCTATCTTTATTGGATCTTTGTACTAAAGTTATTAATCATGTTTGCCACGAAATTGAGTCTAATGTTTGGCATTCACGACTTTGTGGTGGAGAGTATTTTTCCAATGAGTTTGATTCTCTTTGTGGTGGACGCCTCCCTATTCACCTCAGTCAAATGGGGTTGCCGAAAGGAAGAACCGAACTCTAACAGATTTGGTTAACGCCATGTTAGACACTTCGGGTCTCTCCAAGGCATGGTGGGGGGAGGCGCTATTGACAGCTTGTCATGTCCTAAACTGAGTTCCCACAAAGAACAAAACCGTTTCTCCATTTGAGTAATGGGAAAGGAAAAAGTTGAAACTCTCTTACTTACGTACTTGGGGTTGTTTGGCGAAAGTCAATATTCCAATTCCCAAGAAGCGCAAGTTAGGACCAAAAACCGTGGATTGTGTTCTTCTAGGCTATGCTTTTCATAGCATTGGTTATAGATTTTTGATAATCAAATCTGAGGTATCCGACATGCACGTTGGTACTATTATGGAGTCGAATGATGCGACTTTCTTTGAGGACATCTTTCCCATGAAGGATATGCCTAGCTCATCAAATCAGGAGATACGTAATACATCTAGTCAGGAATTAGTTGAGATTCCTGACCCTACCATTTCGATAGAACAGACTGATAATCCCGTGGAGGATGACAATGAAGTTCCTGTTAGGAGCAAGAGATAGAGGACTGCAAAGTCCTTTGGTGATGATTTCATTGTGTACCTTGTGGATGACACCCCAGGACCATTTCAGAAGCTTATGCATCTCTTGATGCTGACTACTGCAAGGAAGCTGTCCATAGTGAGATGGATTCCATCTTAACTAACGGAACCTGGGAAGTTACTGATCGTCCTTATGGGTGCAAACCAGTAGGATGTAAGTGGGTGTTCAAGAAAAAGCTTAGGCCTGATGGTACTATTGAGAAGTACAAGGCGCGGCTTGTGGCCAAGGGTTATACCCAGAAAGAAGGAGAAGACTTCTTTGATACTTACTCACTTGTGGCTAGACTGACCACGATTCGGGTGCTACTTTCATTGGCTGCCTCGCATGGTCTTCTCGTTCATCAAATGGACGTTAAGACAGCTTTCCTAAATGGAGAGTTAGACGAGGAAATTTATATGGATCAGCCAGATGGTTTTGTAGTACCTGGTCAGGAAGCAAAGGTGTGCAAGTTACTGAAGTCTTTATATGGCCTTAAGCAAGCTCCTAAGCAGTGGCACGAGAAGTTTGAAAAAACTTTAACTGCTACAGGTTTCGTTGTTAACGAATCCGATAAGTGTGTACTATCGCCATGTTGGGGGCGAGGGAGTTATTCTCTGCCTTTATGTCGATGACATATTGATCTTTGGAACCAACCTAGGTTAAGGATTTCTTATCTCGTTGTTTTGAGATGAAGGATCTTGGAGTAGCTGATGTTATCTTGAACATCAAGCTGCTGAGAGATGGTGATGGTGGGATTACACTGCTTCAATCTCACTATGTGGAAAAGATCTTGAGTCGCTTCGGGTATGACGACTGCAAGCCTTCTCCGACACCATATGATCCTAGTGTGATGCTTCGAAAGAATCATCGCATTGCTAGAGATCAACTGAGATATTCTCAGATCATTGGCTCGCTTCGGGTATGACGACTGCAAGCCTTCTCCGACTTACCTGTTGTTGAAAAACCTATACCCGCTATCCTTATGAACCATGATAATCAAACTGTGATAGTTAAGATTAAAAGTTCTAAGGATAATTTGAAGTCATCAAGGCATGTGAAGAGGAGATTGAAATCTGTCAGGAAATTGAAAACTCCGGAGTTATTGCGTTGGATTATATCCAAACATCTAAGAACTTGGCAGATCCCTTCACAAAGGGTTTATCACGTAATGTGATAGATAATGCATCGAGGGAGATGGGTTTGAGACCCACGGTATGAGTTGTCCACGGTGGTAACCTACTCTATGTGATCGGAGATCCCGTGAAGTAGAAGTGGGAGACAAGCTGTTGGTCAGCTGGAAGGAGAGTATCCTTACATTTTACTATCCCACTCTGTAAAGATGCAATACTCTACTGATCTACATGACAGGTTGATATTAATCTTAATGTATTCCAAGCGGCTTACTTATATAAGCGGATATGTTATCCTGCAGAGTATCTCTTAAGGAATGCACCTATATGAGCCTGACTGTTAAACGTCGCAGTCTATGAGAGTTGGGTGCTTTTTAATAAACTCATGAAAGGCCTTGGAGTATGACGTATAAGCTCTACCCGCGGGGAAGCCTTCGGTAGCCTAGTATCGGTCAAGGGCTTGTGTGAAACTAGTTCGCAACAAATTTGTAGTTCAAGGCATAGTCCACTAGTCAAGTTGCGATCTAACGTAGCGTAAGTTTCTAAGTGGAAGTTCAACTTAACAGTCTACACTAAGTACCGGTATATAAAACAATGTTTTGAAACAAAAGTGGTACAATGTGCCAATGATACTTTGTGGGGGATTGCTGGAATTTTAGTGTACTTGGGCCAAGGCCCAACTAAAATCCGAAATTCTCATGGCCATTCTGGTTGTCTGGTTGTGTGTGTACGTGACTAATGTTTAGTCCCATACTGCTTGTGGAGAGTGAATTGCACCACTTTATCTAGTGGGATGTTCTAGTACTAGTATGAGCTAGTGAGAGCATGAGAAGATGAAGAGTGGCACACGCGCTCTCCTCCTCCTCGCTCGCCTCGCCACGCCACGCCTCGCCTCGTCACGACACGACACGACGCGCCGCGGGTTGCGGAATCTCGCCGAGCCGAGCTTATATTTTTGCTGTTCGGGAAAATCTATGAGTCATTGATTGATAATTAACGGACGCGTTAATTAGCTTGCCGTTTCCGATTCCGCTGGGATCGTGGGGCGTTACCGACTCAGTCGTGGCTTACATCCCACGTTCTACCCGACTCGCACCGTATATACAATCCGGGGCAAACCCTAGCCGCCACTACGCGATACATGGTCTCACACCGTTCCGGAGCATTGTGCCGCCGTCTTCCAAGTCTTCTCCATCCCGTCTTTCGGCGTACACCGGTTGAAGGGACAGTAGGCCTCCGGAACCTGCCTCTTGTGATACTGTACGGGAGAGGGGCGATCAGGTTTTTGGGGAGCACACTCGCGCGACTACTGGCTTCGAGTTCTTTCCCAACGACGACTTCTTTCCCGACATCGCCAACCTCTTCATCGACGACATGGGCGACACGGCGAACTCCAGCGGTGCGGCTGCCGCTGCACTGTACGTGTTCTTCACATTCCCATATGATGTTTTGCTAGAGTTCTTACTTGTAGTATGTGCTCTAGATTGCATCGGTTTATCTACTGTCTTCGTAAATCATATGATTAGTTTAATCTGTGTTATTCTAGTCATGAATTATTCACTTTTTTCACGAATTAAATCATATACTAAATTGTCTAATTATTCAACAGGTAGGAGATCGTAATTGGACCTGTCTTCCGCCGGGTTTGGACTATGAACAATGCATCTACATGGATGATCTTATGTATGCATCCACGGGATGCGGAGGAATCGATGCTTTTGATCTCACCAGTCCTACTGTCACGAGGAATATAATTTGAGATGCGATTGAATACAGTAATGGTCCCCACCATGGGGTAAAGTACCTTGTCGAGGCTCCGTGGGGCGGTCTGCTGAAAGTCGATAGGAAAACAGATTTCGTGAAAGCGGGTTATAAGGAGCTATTAAGAAAAACTAAGAAAATCTTGGTACATAGAATCGACATTGCAGCAAAAGTGGTTTGCATGATCACATGTTGTTTCTTGGACACAGCCAGTCGCAATGCCTTAATACTGAAGAGTATCCGCAGCTGAAGGCAAATTGCATCTATTTCACAGATGACGAGGCATGTGACTGGAAGTATAAGAATATTCCCCGGGATATAGGTATTCTCAACTTGGAAAAGGACAGTACCGAAGAAATTGTATCTCCGCTTTGGTGCAGCTGGCCTAATCCCATATGGATAACACCGAGTCTTATAGTAATGAACTTATAATATAATTAGGTAGTCTTTTTAATTATTATGTACCATTGACCAAATTTACCCTTTTTGTGGGGGCATGCTCCATTTTTTTGTCTTCTTTATACCTCATTTGATACATCTGGTAAAATATGCCGGAGAATCAAAGGTTAGGATGAAAATCTCACTTGATTCGTTTTCCTGGATTGCATTGTACAAAAATTCTGCTTTCTGTTTTATGCATTACTTTCCTATATTCACCACATATTCTTTCTGAATATTAATTTTTTGTTTGAGATATTTTTTTATCATCTCTTCTCTATCTCTGTCTCTACTATGTAATCTCTGCTATCTAATACGGCTTAAGGTGTCCCGTACGTAGTGGTTGTTATGCATTTTAGCCCCTCGGCTTTGTGAAAATCAACCCGCAGTCCACCAGTGCGGGTACGTGCAAAGGTCTCTGGCGCCGCCGAGGTCCCCTACCTTGCTGACGAGAAAGCAACTCCGAGGGGAAAGGATACCGGCGCCGTCCGGGTCCCGTTCTACACCGGAGACCTCCACTGCTCGGAACTCGAGCAGGCCGCCTACCTCTGTGGCGTGGAGATCCATGGAGGGGGAGGAGAAGCAGGCCGCCTACCTCTGTGGCGTGGAGATCCATGGAGGGGAGGGGAGGCACCGGAGAGAGGGGACATGTGGATGGATGCTAGAGAGGTGTGACCAGGGAGAAGAAGATTGAGCTCCCGGGTTACTGTGAACGCCGTGGTGGAGCTCTCGGCGATGCCGCAGTGGAGGCAGCCGTGTGCACCTTTTTCCCCTGGCCGCCATACCACACTATACGATTGAGATGCAATTGTTCATATCCGTGAGATGCAGAGTTTTGGGTTATTCATTCTTTGAAAGGTTCGCCTTTCCTGAAGATAGCAATAGAATTTTGCAAGACGACAATTACCCTTGTTTTGTTTGTAGTGATTCATAGATATTGATGGCAAAGATTTTCTGTTCTTCAACTTTACAGTGACAAATTGGTCGACCAAGCTGTTGGCATGCCTTCGGTTGCTCAAATTTTCAAAGTTCATAGTGAAGCCTTCTTCAGGGATAATGAGGTAAGGCTGCTCAATTCATCTGACTCATAGCTCTCATCTGTGACTACTGATATATTGAAGGGTAAACTTTGACGTATGAGTTCCTTTCATTCGGGGACTGAAGTAGTGATTTTATCTTCTTTTTGTTCTTTTCAGAGGGGCGCTGCTGTTATCCGACAAGTTAACTGGTACCTAGAGTTCACCCTTTTTTTAAATTCAGCATAACACGTGCCTTCTTTTTTGCTGATATATAATGTTCTGATCTCTCGTTGTACTAACATCTGGAAGAATATGGAGAAAGGTTGGATGTGCCCTTAGAGACTCTTGCAAGGTGTATTGCTAAAGTGGGGACTGCATCTCGTCCTCTTCTAGATCAGCCATCGGGCGATCCATACACAATGGTAACTACTTGATCTTTCAGTTTATGCCATGTTGGAATATGTTGGAATATGAGGGCAACAAGGATGTGCGAAGACATTCTGTGATTTAAAAAAATAGTCAGATCAATACTTGAGATGATTATATGTACTTCAACTTGTTTAATTTTCTTAATAACTACTCCCTCCGTTCCAAATTAGATAACCTCGTTTTGTACAAAAGTGAATATATCTAGACACGTTACAAGTTTAGATATATCCACTTCTAGACAAATAATAGAGTAACGTGTAGCCTTACAAAAAGAAAATAAGTTAGAGAGGGATTATGTATTTATCGATGTATGAATAGAAGCCGTGTCTCATGTAGTTTGCATCCCTTTGAATTTAGTACAATTATTTAATCGGATTGTACATAATTTTATCAATATCCCGTAGCAACGCACGGGCAATTTGCCGAATTTGGGGGCGACGAGCACCGGCGGCGGGGAACTTGGGGAGGAGGCGCTCTAGAGACCGAAGGCGCGATAGATCTAGTGGGGAGGAGAGCGGGCGGCGGACAATTCGTCCGGCAGCAGGGACGATTCGGTTGGCGGTGGGAGCCATGGCCGCACGAGACACGAGAGGATGGAGAGAACGACGGGTCAGCTCGCTAAAGAAAACAAACGTACCGGTAGCATGTGACTTAAACAAGGAGTGTGGGTTGATTTCTTGCTTTTTGAGGGGCTAATCTGCAAAACATCCACGACGTACCGGGACACCTTAAGCCGTATTATATAGTACTAAAGCGCAAAATGCCCGTGCGTTGCTACGGGCAGAGAAAAAATATTCTTATTAAAAAATGTTATTAATCTGATCATGTCAAGTCTAGCTAGTTCAAATAGTAAGGACCTCCTTATAGACTATGTTCTTTGTGGTCGTTACTAAGGACTCAGTTCTTTTTCTCTTCTTTGAATTCTTGGTTTCATCCTTTTCTTCGACCTTGATTGCGAGGATCTTGATGTTTCTTTTAGCGGTAGCTCTGGACAACGCGACGTATAACTGTCCATGAGAGAATACCGGCTCCGGCAGGTACACGCCTACAATCGGGATGGTCTGCCCTTGCGCCTTGTTGATCGTCATGGCAAAACTAAGCCTGATGGGAAACTGCTTCCTCTTGAATCTGAACGGGAACATGTCAGTATCAGATAGACACAGAGGTACGCCCATTGCTGGAACAGACGCCCTCCATGCAGTATGGGGTTGAATATGGCAGGACGCGTCTGTAGTCGGTAACAGTAGTAGTCCCTGACGGAGACGCACATACGTCCACCCCCTCTGTGACATGAAAAAAGAAGGTTATGCAACATATGTGAAGGATAGAGAAACTTGCATAATTATTCGAGATAGCCAAACCTGGATCCGCGTCTGCTCGTCGATGTTGTTGTCTAGAGGCGGATGCTCGTTGATGAAGCGGTTCAGTGCTGCCTCTCATTTCTCCTGGAAGAAGGCGTGTGTGACGTCCCAGCGTTTAGGAAACCACGGAGGGTAGAACTAGAATTTGTGCATCTGCATTCATGCATCTGAAAAACCGAATAAATTTTTCGCAACTCAAAACCTTGAAGAGATCAGAGTTTAGATCATCTTATTGAGTTAGGGTTTAGCTCAATCGAGGTGATCGCTATAAATTTTGACATGACCCTTTAAGTATTTTACTGGTTTGAGAGAATTTGAGCAAATTCAAATATTTAAATAATTTGAATTTGGAACAAAATAAAATAAATAACAAGTAATTACTCAACAATGTGTAACTCATAAATTAAATATTTACAAACATGAGACATAAATAAGGATATACAAAAAGTAATTACATTATAAATATGTACATTACAAAACAAATAGTTACAGATTAAGTAAACACATATTTACAAATTAAGAATACAAATGAAAGTGATTTAGACAAAAGAATCACTTTATTAATCAAATCACAATATTACAATGATATTACAAACAATATTCAGAAAAGGAAAATTACATCTTAAAACTAAACCCTAGCTACTCCAAGTATTCCACCTTTAGATCATCTCCATTTTGTTTAATTCATATTAATCATCTTATCTTGCACCATTTTCTTCTTTCCTGTAAGTCCAAAAGAAAACAAAACACAAATAAAAGAATACAAAACAAATATAAAAAATAAATGAAATTGGATAAAAGATTACTCTTAGATTGAGAGTGTGATGCACTGTTAAACTCATCATCGAGATTGAACCTTAATCAAGGTTAGTATCTGATCTTATGGTGTAAATCAAGCCTCAGCACAACATCACAAGCAGGGACATTAAAAAAAAAGCCACTTGGCATCACAAAATAAACCCAGCATGGATAATATCAAAGCTAGCCAAATGCATCAGCTCCAACCCAAAAGATCTAGGGTAAGCTAGTATGCAGGCAGCTCACACACCCATGCAAAACCTCACTGCTGTAACCAGCACAGAGGAACCAGAAGCAAATAAGACCAGTTGCCGAAGCAACCAAGGAGGCAAAAGCCCTTTGATCATCTCAACCTCGGCACAAGCACATCTCATCTGTTCATCACACAACACTTCACACTCCAGATCAAAATCCCCAAATCATCCACCCAGCACCACCAGACCACATCTTACCTTTGCCAAAAGCAAGGCAAGACGATGGCCAGCAACACCAAGGAGGAGAAGGGCTGAGCAAGAACAAGGAGGAGAAGGGCTGATCAAGAACAAGGAGGAGAAGGCTAACAACTGATAAAGAACTGCACAACCACAAGAGATCCAGGACCTCCACATCAACCAAAACCACATCACAACTTGCCAGGAGGTTGATCCTCAACTTATTTAGCAAGTGGATACATCAACTGATGCATAGATGGTTAGTCATGTGTTTAACCCTCGGAGATGCATACAAATGGTATGCAAAACTCATCATTGGGGATATACCAAAAAGCACACAAGCATCTGTTCTTATCAATAATCACAAGCCTCAGCCTGTGCATCATAGGTTGTGGGTAACAAACAAATTAAGCCAAGGCATAGTAACTGTTCTTATCTTATTACTGCCTCAGCCTGTACATCATAGGCTGCTGGCAATGATCCATACATGCATAAGCTTATAAATAGCACCTGTCCTTATTTCCATATAAGCCTCAGCCTGAGCATCACTGGCTGAGATTAACCAACCCATTAAAACCATGCTTAAACACTCAGCAACCCAACCAAACACAAAGCATTTGATCCTATTCCCTAATAGCCTCAGACCAACATCATAGGCTGTTGGGAAGTATTTATTCATGCAAATAAATTGCAGTAGCACATATATCAGAGAGGCCTCAACTATAGCATCACTGGCTGCAGGCAAACACCTTAATTGATGTTCATCATCCAACAGCTAGCAATAGATCCAGTGCATGAATTGCTGGGCACTAATTCCTTAAGGAAATAGCACCACAAGCACAAATCACACACTCATATCTTCAATACTAGCATCTGGAAGAAGAGAAACTCCATCCACCAAATCACCATCCTAGAAATAAAATCTAGGAATCATTGGATGTTTAACTGAACCTTAGGTTCAGATAACACTACAGTGGCACAGATCTGAACCCAAGGGTTCAAAGTAGCACCCACCAGCACATCAAATTCAGGAAATACCACAAAGGCAACAAGGCAACATCACTGGGTTGTATTTAGCACAAATCACAGCAACCATAAGCAAAATTCCATCTCCAATCCAATCGGGCACCACAAGAGGAACGGAGAGGATAGTGACCTAAGCACATCACAAGCACTAATCACTTGACAGAGAGACAATAGCACCAGGCTCGGCCTCGGGCCCAAATGGTGAGAGAGAGAGAGATGAGAGAGGGGAGGAGAAGTGCTTACCAGCGCCTGAGCGCTACCACGACGGCGTGGTGGGGCAGTGCCCATGCGGCCGTCGCGGCGCAACTGAGGGAAGCCATCCCGAGCTCGCACACAACTGCATCATCGCCGGGATCGAAGAATCATTAGGAGGCCGAAACCCTAGCTCCAGTTCGTCAACGGCACGCTCGCGCCATGGACGCGCACGGCAAAGGAAGGGGCCTGGGAGGTAGAGCTCGGCGCGGTGCATCGTATGTGCGTGGTGGCGGCGGCGGAGGCCGACGGAGTTGGCTGGAGCGAGGCGCCGACGGCGCTGGCGATTCGTATTGCCAGGAAAGAGAAGGGGATCGAGGAGGGAGGAGATGCGCACGGGAGAGAGGGAGAGGATGAGAGTGAGAGGGGTGGGTCGGGTCGGTTTGACCCGAACCAGTTAGGCCTAGTGGGCTTCAGCCCAATTCGATTTGGGATTAAAACCCAGAAGTATATTTTTTAGTAAAAATCATTTTCTTTTGCTCCAAATAATTCAAATACTTAAGTCCAACCAAGAATTATGAATATGTTCACAATTCCAATAAAAATCAAAATAAAATAAGAAATCATTAGGAAATATAAATATGATTTCTTTGGAATTTGTTTCACTCAAATAAATATATTTAAAATTCATTTAATTCTGAATGGATAACATAAATGCTTGAAAATATGAGGGAGTGATACTTTGAATCAATAATCACTTAAAGTTGAGAAATATATATTGAATAACTATTTCATGGTTTTGATAAAAAGTTTCCTACAAGGCATTTAAATATATGACCTGAAGTTGTAAGTTTTGTTACTAAATCCTTGAAAGTGTTTTCTAAAATAAAATGAATGGTTTTCCATAAAGATTTACTAGGGAGAAATCCTAAATGCTCTTAAGTGAATATAAAAAAATTCGGAATCATTGTTGTACTATTATGATAATTCACTTGAATATTTCTAAGGAGTAAAATAAATTTTGGGCACAATACAATTTGGCCACTTACTATAGTATCCTTAACTAATACTATGTAATTAAGTTAAATACTTGAATTAATCAATTTACTTAAGTATTATTTCTAAATATGATAATACTTTACAACTTAATAAAAGTGAACAACAATTAAGTTTGGAAGTTATAACAATTCAAAATAATGTAACCGAAGAATAAATTATGATCTTAATTATCCTTGTAACCTTTAGAGATTGCTTAACTTAATATAAGAAATATTTTCTTCTTCAAAAGTTATACTTTTTGCAACTTCCCACAAAACCCCATATTATTTATTTTAAGTCTTAACAACTTAAGCATGACTTTCATTAGAGATGAAACCAATCAACATCAAGCATTTACTATTACTATGCTTTACTAATATGTCTTGTAAGTTTACTTTTAGCATCTTAGAATATACCCTTGGTTGTGAATTAAACATGAAGATTAACCAAATCACCCAAACTTAACTCACACACAACATCGGGAAATACTTCGGGGTTTTACAAAATGCATCTCATACTTATGCATCAAAGCATCCATTGCTTCTTTAAACATTGTCTTATGAGACAATGATGCTTTCTTTCAGAACCCGAGGTCTCGGGTCAGTTCGAAGCTTCACGTTACACTACCTCTCAGTTACCAGGCAAGTTCACCACTTGCTCATGTCCATTGAAATATTTCTTAGAAAATTATTTGCCAAATGCTATATCTTATCACTTTTGCATTGAAAATCAAAACCTTATTTTCATAATAATTATGACTATTGGGTTACCAGCCCAGGGTGGCTGATTAACCTATTATGGTGGGCAGTGAGACCATGGTAAGACTGTGGTTGGTGGAGGTTCCACTGCATAAGGAAAGTAATAACCCTAGGAACTAATAACAAATGTCGTCAGTGATTCTTGCGTCGTATATAACGCGCAACCATAAGATATGGAATGGGACGGAGAAGTCAGCTGTACCCTTTTCCTCTCGTACACCAACGGATGACTAGGACAAGCCAGGCGGTGGATCCGCCCATGAGCTTGAGATGGCTCGGATAATAATCTCACCTTCGGGTTGTGGCTTCTAGCATCTATGAAGGTTGGCTTCAGGACTGATTTGATGCGGTTTCCAAATAGTCAGCAGGCATGAGATGACTGGTTTCCTCTAGCCTGCAACTGAAGTAATGGGGGGTGTGCGGGGATGGTGGAAAGGCGCAGTGATTGGCTTGGATCACCGACTGGGCCCCACACCAAGGAAGTGTGGACGGGAAAGATTCGCCCGGTTGTGCAACAAGGCGTGGATCTCTTATGGGTAAAGCAGCGCACCTCTGCAGAGTGTACAAATGTGACATGTTACTCCACGTTCCAGGATGGAACGACGAACGCAGCAGGAAAGGAGGCTCCTCAAAGCCCTAACACCTGTGACTCCTGGCGGACATAGTTCTTCATAATAAAAGCAATCTTTTCAATAAATGTTTACGAAAACTTGTAGTTAGTGCATCAAACTTCCCACTATACTTTAATGAACTTGTTGAGTAACGCTGTTACTCACCCTTGCCTTGAACCCCTTTCTTAGACTTTGAGGTCACAGAGGACGATGGTGGACATGACATCTACAATCAAGACGACCTGGTCTACGACGAGCCAGACCTGACGGGCGGTGTCGAAGGCGTCGACTACCTCATCTCTTATGGCTGCGAGGAGGAGTCAGAGTAATAATAGGATAGTACCCTAGTGTAGATAGTGAGCCGAGCAGCGTAGAACTTTACTAAATAAGTTGCTGAGCTCTATGGTTCTGAGTTTGTTAGTTCCACTAGTTTGTAAACTCTTTAGTTTGCAACTGGAACCTAGTAGTGCGGATCCTCGTTGGACCGAAGAGGATCTTACTGAATTTGTACTCTCTTGGCTTGTAATAATATGTGTATGACCGTTGGACCCATACAATGTTTCTGTTGTGCCACTCTGATGGTGTGAAATTTGCGGAACGGTGTTCTGTGAGTTTTACATCGATGCATGCCTTGCGTGTTGCAATCATGCGGTAGCATGGCGGGTCATCACAGCGTGCCACTCGGGCTATCTGAACAGAGCAGCGGCTCGGTGAACCGTTGAAGCTTCCTCTAATGGTACTGGACGAAACACTTGAAGTTCAAGCCTGTTTTCAGAATTGGTGCCTCTGGCACCCTGGCCAAACTCATGGCAAAGTCTATCTGCAAGGTTGACTTCGACGGCCCGTGAATGTTGTATTCGGCGTGCTCTTTGGCCTTATGCGGAGAGCCACTTTGTTCACATCCAAATCGGCGGTGTTACGCGTGTGTGGCTTAAGGTGTTCGTGGTACGTCACTTTTTCTTTCGATTCTACCTCTGTAGTTCTGAGATATTACCCACCCTGCCACCCGCAAGTGAGAAAAACGATTCGATTCTTCTTTTTTTCCCGTCAGAGCGCTGCCTCCAGGGTCACCCGGCGCGTCTCTTTTCCCCAAACTTGATGACCCGTTGCGCAACTGCGCAACTACCGGAAAAATGACCGCAACCATACGCTTTTGGATTTGCTATCCATACTTGGAATTAAGTTAGAGAAATATACTTATGAGCCATATGATTTTCATGTTGCTCTTAGTTTGAAGATTTATATCGATTATAAGATAGAATTGAAAGAAATACATTAAGCAATTATTTTTCTCTGCATTTACTTAACCTGGTCAAATATGGATACTAACCCGCTATTCCACCGACGCAAGCACCAAAAGTGAGACTCAAATAAAGGAAAAGACGTAGATGAATAAGATAAAAACACGGATAAAAAAGGAACTGTAAACCGGCGAAAAGAATTTGTTGTTTCGACGTCCATTTACCTTGTTGTTTTTGTATAGATACACCAAAAATCCGGTGTGGCACCGGTGCAAACACCGAAAGTGAGTTCCATTTCATCAAAGAGTTTATACACAACAGAGATGAAGATTAAGTGATTCCTATACAAAAATAACTCTCTATTGCAAAAGGTACAAATTATTTATACTGGATTTGAAGGTCAGCGCAGTAAGCTCATCTATAAGGAGGGGAGAAGGGTGGGGAAATACGCACAAAAAGATATGTCAGGAAAAGCATTGGGAACATGCGGATTGTGAACTTGTAAAAGCAGCAGTTGTAGTTGTAGGCATAGAAATAAATGGAGCAGCATCATGCAAAGGAGTCCAAGTGTCCCCGGCCAATTTACGGGACAAAAGGTCGGCATTCATTTGAAGCCAATCTTCAGAGGGATCATCGACACCAGCAGCGATATGTTCTTCTAAACCACCTAAAAAAACCGTTGAGAATAGGAGTAAACCATTTTGTTTGCAAACAAAACAAAGAAAAGCAGCCGCTCTGTCCACCCAGACAAAATGCAACAAAGGAATTCCAAACCTGAAGGAGCAAGTCCAGAAAAGGAGGACGACGGCGCATATTCGGCAATAGATGAATGATCACCATGACGCAGCGACTAACGCTCTAAACGTTCAGTACAATCTGTGGACGGGAAAAAAGGAAAAAATAAATTAGACTATAAAATAGAAATTGCTTTGTGCAGCAAACCATACGTTCGTGAATATAATCCTCCTTGTAAGTGAATATAATCCTCCTTGTAACGCGTATAAATTTGCTAGCTGAGCCCATCCTGTATACAGCAACAATAATATACTCTTTAGCTAGCCGGACTGATGGCTTTTTTATTACTATTGATGAGAAACATAGGTGTGCTTATAATGTCTGTAAGAGTAGACTAACATTTGAGTTAATCCAATGCAAAGTCTACAACATAAATAATTCACTCTACCAAAAACTCTTTCGCTAATTGAATGTAAACCTCCATTTCCGTTGACATGAATTACACATGCTCAAATGTCTGTAAAAGTAGGCTAATACTTTAATACTTGAGTTCAATTGTTGCAGGAACCATGCAGTATTAATTTTATTCATAAACGAAACAAACTCTACTGGATCTGCTACAATGGAACCTATAACTACCAATAGTAGCAGTCCCGTGATCTGAAATATAGATTTACTTACAAACCATGTTAAAATAGGCAAACTGCTTAGTTAAAAGTTAGCAAATTAGCAAGAGATCTTGAAACCGTGCAAATTGATAACCTGCACCCTGATACTAAACTATATAAACTACTTAGTACTCAATATTGAAAGGTTTAAGGAAACAGAGCAGCTATGATATGAATGGAGGTGTGTGGACAGTAATCTTTAGTAGAGATACCGGCACACATATGAAAAATAGGAAATTCAGAGACACATATTGCTCAGCTCAAACCTCTCTTAAATCTAGATTATGCCTGGGAAGCACACACTAAAAAATGACCAAGCTTGAGACAATAATAGACTTCAAATCCTTACCTTAATGATGAGAAAGATGATGTCCATTTCAAGAACTATGGGCACATCCATCAGATGCTCTCCAGTCTCCATGAACCTGCAAGAATCAGATAGCTGAACCAAATGTGTGGAGTCGAGCGTGTCAGTCCCTAGCAGCAGAACGGCAGTGTGCCGGCACCAGCAGCAGCACCTGCAGATCAATAGGCTACAGCAGCCACGAGCGAGAGTCCTCCCTGCCAAATCAAATGTGTAAGTGCAAAAAAGAAGAGGAGTGGATCGAGTGGGCAGCAATTAATGGAACCAAATGAGAAAATATGAACCTTTCATGTTGTGGTCGCGGTGGGGTTGAGCTCCTACAGGTTGGTGCCGGAGTGGATCAACCGGGCAGCAATGCGACACTTACTTTAGGTACCTCACGTAAGCAACAACAACACATGAACTGCAGCCTTTACACATGGCTAACTTGTTCACTACAGCGAGTAGCTACGACACGCCATCTAATCAATCAACAAGCATAATGGCTGCAAGTAGGGTGACAGTCTCTTCGCATGGATCAGACCAAAATTATCAACACACAAAATGTAGAAAGCATGCCAGCAAGAAGATCGTTTCACATCAACTCAACAAACGAATTCACTCGTCAGCTAGAGCCTAGAGATGACATTCCATCTCATTGACAACTGCACTTGTCATAACCACAAAACAACTCTCAAAGAACAACACCAGCTAGGCTCCAGCCAAAGACTTACGGGTCAAGAAAAACCGTATGCTCCAAACACATACCTACAGAGAAGAGAACCTAACAATCAACTAAATCTGAACAATCTATCAAATTATAGCCTTTAAAACGTTAGAGAAGAGAATCTAATACAGAGCTGCATACCTACAGAAAAGCATAAATGACGGGCGGGCCGCGATCTCCACCAAAGCTCTCACAGCAACCCCGGACCGCGATCTCCACCAAAGCTCCCACAACAACCCTCACCGCACTCACTGTGGCCCTTCTCCTACAACAACAAAAACAGGCATGTATTATTAGCAGAACAAACAGATAGCAACGACACTAAATAACATATCAAACCATCATGAGGGTGAACATACCTACATCAAAGCAACAACGACGGGTGGCGAAAACTCCCACAGCAACCCTTACCCTACTGACCGTGGGGCTTTTCCTGCAACAACCAAAACAAGCGTCGATTATTAGTACGACAAAAGGAAGACAATCTAGAAATATAATAGCACGGAGGTAAATGCCATTCTAACTGGAGCTACCATGTCATATCACTCAAGGGAGACAAAAAAGAATTATCTTTTGTACACACAGGTAAACATCAATTCAGAATAAGCATTTGTAGCTAGCTAAATAATGCTTCAGTTCATAGAAAGCTAAACATCAGCAGTGGTAAAGGTAAACATCTGTTTCAGTAGGACCCATTTACCAATTTCAGCACTGACAAAGCTAAACATAGCATTGGTAATCTGAATTCAGTTCAGACAAATTTAAACATTGGCCTTGACATGCACCAAATTTCATTATGAACCATAGACGCGTCTAGCCAAGAACAAGAACGATCCGGCCTAGAATCAGCTCGGCAACAAATGATTATATTTATATGCATATGGCATAATATTCAGCAAAGAACTTCCAACGAACATAGTGGTGTGCAATTGTTGAGGTGTGTGTTTTATTAAACTAAGCACATGTTTCTTGTTTAGTACTAAGGCTTTGTTTCCTATCATTTCTTGCAAAATGATGGTTGCCGCTTTTTATTCGTTTTCCCAGCATGGTTAGTTAATCTTAGCTGCAATCTGGTTGTACTTGGGATTGCCTTTTGCTTTTATGGCTATACTGCATAGTAAACAGTTAACAAACTGTTAAATTTTGATTTGAAGACACGTTGTCACTATATGCACATGGCATATTAGCTTGTACAAATTGAATAAGAATATAGTGACCACAACAAAGTAGCACAAACTTATTTAAAACACAGATGTATGCATAATTGCATATAGAATACGAAAGGAGCTAATGACTTAACCTGGGATATATGTTTGCCCTTATTACTTATGTACTCGCTCTAGTACTACAATGATTTAGCATTATAGGGGTATTTGGTGAGAGATGTTGCATAAGAAAACATGTATTTGTAAACCAAATCACTTCTGCACAAACAGCATCTAAAGTACGCTGAGTGATACCTGTTAAGAGAAACTCGATGAGATCCTGGAAACTGAGAATTGGCTCTACCCTGGTAAGCAAAAGGGTAACAACACACTGTAATAACCTTGATGCAAAACTAAAGCTATAAAAAAGAATACAGACGAAAAGAAGCCAGTGGAACACAATGGGTATGCAAATAAACACAATCTTCCATAATAATCTCCAAGACGAGA
This sequence comes from Poa annua, assembly GCA_026929855.1. Taxonomy (NCBI): domain Eukaryota; kingdom Viridiplantae; phylum Streptophyta; class Magnoliopsida; order Poales; family Poaceae; genus Poa; species Poa annua. Next base: position 47,776,552 of record CM049434.1, read on the forward strand.
ACAAATATTTTCATCTTCACACCCATTCATCAAAACCATAGATAATAATAATTCAAAATGGGTGTTCCTAGACTCCAGAGAAAATAGAAGAGTAATTATGTATCATATGTTATCCTTTAATTAAGATACAGGAGAAGAATTGCTCACATTTTCATCTTGGCTGGTCGAGCTTGTCTTCCCCAGAAGGACACCATCACCTTCGAGGTGGTCATGAACGAGGAATCCATGGACCACGTGTGGCTGTGGCTAGGAAGAAGGCGGCCAAGGCCATGCACAAGGAGGAGAGGGATCTGCAGAAGTTTGCATCTGTTCTTGCCTCCTCTCCGAGTCCGCCGTCCACTCGAGATTCGAGACCCCGAGCTCGCCGGACATGGCGACGCTCTTCCTCGCCCTGCAGTGTGTGTAGACGTGTAGTGCTCCACGATGCAGGTGCGCGCCTCAACCAAACAGAGCCCCGTCAATTCCCCCGCTCCTGTTTGTCTGTCTGACGATTGGTCCGACCTTCTTCCCCTCAACGCCAGGTGAAGCAGCAGAAGAAGAGCAACAACAAGTGGGTCTGCGTGGTGTGCAACCAGCGCCAGTCCGTGCTCCGCGTGCACGCCCGCGGCTACCGCGCCGCCGACCTCCGCCGCTTCGTCCAGGACGCCAAACTCGCACGTGGCCGCGGCGCGCCCATGCCCGTGCCCGAGGCGGAGTGGGATCTTCCGGCGGCCGGGGATCAGCAGTACGAGCCTCCGAGGGAGAAGAGGAGGATGGACTGGTCCGAGTACCTGGACGACACCCGGCCGGAGATGCGCCGCTTTCCTCCTCCTCCTCCTCTACTCTGCTGCACCACCGCCCTCCTTCCCAACCTCGTCGGATCCGGCCACCTCGCCTCTGTGCAAGCCTGATCCCTGCCGCCGCTGCCCAGCCCAGCCAACCCCGCCCTGCCGACGCCCCATAGAGCCGCCCGCCGCCGCCATGCCTGCCCCGGCCGCCTCTCCAAGCCTGCCCGCCGATTTGCTGCCGCCGCCATGTACTGTAGAATGGGAGAGAAGAGGAGACAGGAGGGGATTGGAGGAGGAGCACGACTGGAGGCTAGGGTTTCACCGGAGGGTGGTTTTGTCTCACGCGAGCTCACCCACCGAGCGGGCCGAACTGCGAGACGCGGGCGAGCGGTTTTTGCCCACTGATCTGCGGGCCCAGCGCGTAGCTCGCCCCACCATGTCATGCACAAATAAGCCAGCACAGAGTAAAAGAAAATTTACCGCATCCAACGGCTGTGGTGAAAAGTGGGAGGAAACTTACTATTCCTAAGGCCGATCCAACGGCTCAGAATGGTCAGAAGGGGCAAATGCCTTGAGGAGGAGGGTAGGCTCTCATCCTTTATAGCAGTAATTATCCGGTCCCTAACCGTGGAGGCAGGAGTAGGCCATGGAGAACAACTGCGCCTACCCGAACTTCCCCCGATCTGGCCCTGCATCTAGGCGACCGCCGACAATGAGGTCCTGGAGGGCTTCTACCTCCCGCTGCTCTCCTACCGCTCCTTCGCGGCTCCGACCCAAGCCTGGTCCGGACGCATCTGGGCGCGCACCGGTTGCACGCCCGCCGGCACGAAGCAGCTCCACTGCGCCACGGGCGACTGCGGCGAGCGGCTCTGGTGCAGGAGCCTCGGCGGCGCGGCGCCCGCGACGCTGGCGCAGGTCTCCCTCGGTCCCTCCACGGCAGCGGCGACCAGGCCGCGTACGGCGTAAGCGTGGTGGACGCCTTCAACGTGGGCCTGTCGATGACCCCACACGTCCATCCAGCACTCGAGCCCGCCGCCGGCTGCCAACAGCAGCAAGTGTCGTCGCTGCAGGACGATGGCGCAGTGCAAATCTTTGGCTTCCTGGGAACGAACATCTAGCTGACTCATTATCTCAAGCTGAACCTGCTGCAATAAACTGCAGGAATGAAGGCGTGTACATTAGTAATTTACTACATAACGGCAGTTAACAGTGGTTGCCTCGGCAACTCAGAACTCAGAAGCAGTTGAGGCTTCTAGAAAATCATCCAAGGAGATGAATCAAATTGTTCTTGATGATGACTCCAGGCTGATTCTAGGACTTGGACCCATGATAAATCTGTATATTCTACTGTTAGTCACTCATCTGATGGTTATCTGGAACTTTGTTCACCGGTTGCACCTTAACTGATCATAGATTAATGTTGGGGATATCAAGAGACATCTTGAGAAAACCTTAACTGTTTTCGTAAACCAGGTATGAGGCCTAGATATACAGATCAGCATGTGGACCAGCTTAGCCCTGAGGCTTCGGCAACAACGGATTTTCCTTCAGTGCAACTTCAGATACAATAGCTTGTGGTAGCAGTACGGAGCAGAGAAGTCATTAACACCCCATGTTGATCTAAAAAAGTCATCAATGTCATCTTAAGAAATGTAGGTTTAACGGGTGTTCGAAGGGCGGAAGGGGTGCATCGGGACTGTATTTGCCATGGGTGGCAGTCAGCGCTATCAAAAGCCAGGTTGCTATAAGGGCGCCGAGAGTCGAACAACATACTGTAAAGCTCACGGAGGTGGAAGGCGGTGCCAAGAGTTAGGCTGCAACAAGAGCGCCGATGGAAAGACAGAGTTCTGTATTACCCACGGTGGTGGGCACCGGTGTGGGGTTCAGGAGTGCTCGCAACAGCACGGGGAAGATCAGGATTCTGCATAAAACATGGTGGAGGGAAGAGGTGCATCATGGAGGGGTGCGCAATGAGGATGATCTACATATGTTTGTTCATCGCACCGTATCTTTTAGTTGCAAGAACTTATTTTATGTGTTTCCATGACAACAAATTCTCTCCCGTTGCAACGCACGGGCATATTACGGCCAGGGACACAAAGAACTGCCAGCCGAACTGTTCTTCGATTCCAAAAATGTGTACATGTCATGCTTCCATATGTGTATTGCATTATTTATTTTAGGACGAAAGTGAAATGTATGGTGAATGTACACCTCTACGTAGCTGCAAGAAACGGTACTGATAGATTTGATTAATGCTAAAAGATTGCTAACACTTGACTGAATTTACTTAACGCTCGTGAACTATGTTTACATGTGAGGGGTAAGAAAGAAACTCGAGAAAGCTTTGCAGGCATCCGTGATGTAGAAGTTTCTCCCGTTACAACGCACGGGCATGTGAGTGGCCGCTGTTCTCTTCAGTATGAGATATTCTGGTTGCATCGATGTTTTAATAGCTCTTGTCATTTATTTAATTAGGATGTTCTCATTAACTAGCCATTGAACACGACATCATTTTCTCCAAACATTTGTTGGCACATGTTGTTAGTGAAATTGCCAATGTATGTGGTTAAACTATTGCTCATGTGGTACTTCATACAGTTATTTGATTGGCAAGCTTTTCTGCTGAGTTGCTTTAAAAAAAGTAAGATTATCGCTAGTTAAAAACTTGACCAACGGGAGCGGGTCCCTCACTTGGCTTTATGTTGTTAGGTAGATGAGACATCCCGTTTAATTCGAGTATGCCTCAGCTGCGACTCGAATTTCTTTGAGTATGCGTCAGCTGGGACTCGAACCCGTGTGGGCTGGGCGGCCTCTGAGCTAGCACTCAGTTCTCAAGATTGTCGCTAATTGCAGTTTAGAATCGATAATTACACTGAACGTAGCTCTGACTGGCATATTTGATGGCATGCTCATTAAAACTGGTAGCTTTTTTTCCCTTTTGAATCTTGGTATATCAGAAAAGAGTGTCAAATAGAGTATTTTCGCAATATATGTTAGGCAGGTACTCTCAGTGGGTCTAGGATAAGCTTGCACTTGACAGGGAGGCGGCAAGATCGCCTTCTGGTTTTGAATTGTGTACGTAATTACCATCTTTGAAATGCAACCTATCAGCGGAATGTAATCACTTGATGACTGTTATTACGACTTATGACTGTAGTGGCTGCATTATGTTTTTGTTGCATCTGAAAGAAACTGATGAGATGCTTTCACAACCATGACTAAATGGCATGTTTTGGAGCTGTAACCTTCTTTTATTATCTTTGAAAAAAAAACATGAGTAGATGCTTTAACATAAGCATCACAAAATATACATGTTTGATCTATAACTAATAAATTTTCTAGAATCCTCCTATGTTAACTCTGTTCTTGATATTTGACTTGTTCGTCAAACTTCACCAAACTATAAGAGTGACTCGCCAGAGAAAGTGAAGCAAGAGGTGCTTTGCAGTCGTCGTAATTTTCTGCTCTTCACAGTTTGTGTTATGAAATGTCACTATCAGCTATTAACCATGTTGCATTCATGCTAGAGATCTTTATGTTCAATCACAGTCTCTATACAATGATGACATGTATCTAAGGTCATGGCTGTTCTGCACCTAATGATTAAGACTTGCATGAATTCTACAGATTATGATAGTGAATTGGTATGCTCATGAGCTCCATTTTTATGGGTATCTTCTTCATGCTTGATGGAACTCTATGTAAAGCTTCTACATGTTCTCTTAAAAAAGTATTTCATGGTATTTATCTTGCAACCACTGACCATGAGATACACTACAAAGGAAGCCTTTAGTCTTCATTGTTTCGCTATATACGCTCGGAACCTATTTTTGATTCCTTGTTTTTTTTGGTAGTCTCAGGGTTTGTTTTTTATTCCTTGTTTCTACCTTGACAACTTCCATGCTATAGAACAGAATGCTTGCTTTATTGAACTCCATGACTCAATTAGTCTGTTATGCTTTAGGATAGCATCCCCAGCGTGGTATCTTGGAAATTATTCCTATGCTACACCCGACAGCTATGTTATCATCAATGTGGTGACCTCTCCTGCTTGAGCTGCTATGCTATCTTAGCAGAGAGGAAAGTCCCATGCACAAGAGTAGTAAAGAAGTGCGTGAACAGAATACTGTTGCACCGCCAATGGCAGAAAGCGTGCTTCTGTTAAGACATGTTATCATATCTTACATACATTTGCACACTTTAAGAAATATGAAACCTTGAGTAATTTTATGTGTAAATTATCATGGCTACGGTTGAACCAAGCCATACCATTGGCATGGCACAAAAAGAGATACTATGGTGTGCTCTGACTGGGGGATTCAATTTGTAGAAAAGCTTGTGCAGATCATGGTCAACGTTTATTTTGAGGCTCCCCCGCATGAAAGGTTTAGTGCCGCTCAGCCAACGGTCCCTGGCGAAGCTTTGGAGGAAATAGTTATGTTGTCCCTATTTGTGAACCCAACTTGGTAATCCTGTACGGTTTGCAGATTCAATCATATCTTCCAATTTCCACATAACTTAGCACATACTACCCCTGCTTTTTAACATAAGACGTTTTATCCTTTTTCCACATTCACGTGTACAAACTTGTATCTAGACATGTTTTAGTGTTCATATTAACTCATTTTGGTGTGTATCTAGACAACATGTGCAATAGCTAAACATCTTATATTAAAAAACGGAGGGAGTATGTATCAGGTATTCATACATGGAAGTAGAGTAGCTAAATACAAGCTTTGATGGGATAAATCAGCTTGGATGCTTCGCTAAAATGAGGAATTATTTTGAATATTTATTTTAGAGTTAAATTTGATGGCACAACTTGTTCGGTTGTTACATTTCAACATATACAACTGAAATTCCTAACTTTTTACGTGGTATAAATTATATTGGTTGCAATTATAAAGATACAGTGCGAAATGTAAGAATAGTGAAGAAAATTATGTTCTTACTATAGAGAGTGTTGAGAAAGGTTAGTTTGGAACCATCTATATTTTGAGCCAAATGAATTGGATTGTTTATTTACTCCATACTTACTCCGGAAGTTGTTAATGCAGGTGCATGAACACAAGGAGGGACAATCCGAGGGGTATTCTTTGGAGTATTTCTGCTGAATTTTTCAACCGTGTTGTGAAAAACGAGGAGAGGCAGGAAAATGCTGAATGTAGAAGTGACATGAATTTTCATAGACTTTCTAGAGCTCACTTTTGGAAGGAAATTGCAGATGTGTATGAAATCTATCTTGTTGGATCTTGTGGGTGTGTGTTGTCGTTAGATGTTCCTTGAGATGACTACGTTACAGCCGATGAGAACCTTGAAAAATGACTGTCCTCGCGGTTTTTGGAGACTGTGTTCTGAAACAGCAGAAAGAGGCCCCCGTTGAGGCTTGGTCACAAATAAGATGCACTTGTTTTGGATTGGAAGAGCTAGAAATAAGTCCTTGTAAATACTCAATTTTGTCTATCTCAGAGGTAGAACAAATGTTTGTTCTCTTCCAGGTGATGGTCTAACAATGCTTCTTGCCTTATTTGTGATCAGGAGATGAAATCCCTTGTCCATCTTTTCTTCACTGCCCCTTTTCAAACAAGTTTGACGCCTCGGCAAGATGGCGTCGCAGTGCACGGGAAGCCTCAAAAGATGGTGCTTCAAGTCCTCTAAATCCGAAGAGAAGAGGGACCAATGCACTTTGGGTCTACTAGTAAATATGCCCGTGCATTGCATTGGGAGTAAAATATATTTTTCATAAAAAAACGACCACCTTTGGCAACTCAACAACACATTTGGAAAATCAGAAGGGAATACAAAGAATACCTGGTACAATAACACTACCGCTTTCCCTAGTCCAACTGGATGCAAAAAACACATACACCATCGTATCCACCGGCAGCTTAGTAATACAAGAGAAGCCTCTGCGGATCTCTTAACAATCTCTGCAAGTCGATATGTCAAACTTATCATCTCATACTTTGCGCTGTCATAGATGCAGCTATATTCACTCATCTTTGTAGTAACTTCAGTTTCCTCCCTGTAGACAAATTCTATTTTGCCAAGGCTGTGGACTCAGGCCATCTCTCGAACATGCAGATAAAGAGTAAGATTCGGCTGAGTGAGGCTTCAAATTGATAATATTAACCAATGTATGATGAATATACTAAATTCAAGCAAGTCCAACCTCGATGGTTTGTTGCTACTTGCGGACGGCCCATGGTAGGATGAGCTGCTCTGTTCGCCTTCAGTTCCTGAATGTCAGTCATTTCATGGGTAACATATAGTGAACAGATGACCATAGTCCACATCAGTTTAGCTACCAAATATCCCCTTCAACATCAATTGAGCTTCCCACATCAGAGACAATGGGCAGGTGTGTTCTTCGTCGCCACAACCAGGAACCATGCCTACGACTATATGAGAGTGAAATGAGAAAAGACAAAGAGCTTTGTTGCAGTTTTAAAACTGAAACTACCTTTAACTTGCAGGGGACAGGGGAGTATGTAGAACTGCGCTTGGCTTCGGTAGCAGAAAAACGGCACGAACGTCCCGATGAACTCCGGCGATAATCCATCACCCTTAGTATAATCCCAGCCTGCCTGACATAGCTCCGCCGCCATCCCACATGTACAGCGACGATATCTCGGGAGAGTGATGGTCTGGAGCGGCATGGGGTGCCGGCCCTAGTGGATTTTTCACCGAGCTTCCCTCCTGCGCAGAGGCCGCTGGGGAATAGAGCAGGGGCGGCTTGCCGGCAAAGGCCCCAGGTAGGGCGGGGCACGGGAGGGAGGGAGGCGCCTACCTATGGATCAGGAGGAAGGGGAGGCGATGACGGCGCTCATCGGTCGAGCGGGAAGAAGGGTAGGCAAGGACGGCGCCTGCTGGGGGAGAAGGAGGAGGCAGGGGCAGGGATTTGTCCATGGGGTGGCGGCGGAGTTAGCAACGTAATGAGGTCCTTTGGGAGAGAGGGGAATCGGGAGGTGGCCCTTTTTTTTTTGAAACTGAAAATAAATTCCACTAAACCTGGTGCATAGCAGAATCGCTAGCAACCAAAACGGATACAGAGTCTGGTACTGCCTCCGACCAAAAGGAGTTTACAAGTCCCATCTCCTTGCCATACTGGGCCATAGAATGCGCAGCAGCATTACAATTTCTACGACAGAAACGTGTGGTGGAGAAGAAGCAGAGGCGGCCGCGTCGAACCGGTATTTTCAACTTAGCGGTGGCAGTGCCTGTAAATATATAGCGAAAGTAAGGGTAAACTGGTAAAATTGAGACGGATGTTAGGTATAGAGATAGATATAGATATACGATCTAGCATATATGGAAGGAGTGAAACCGAAGAACCTCCGAGGGCAAAGAATTGAATCCAGTTGGTGTTGTGGGCTTGTGGCCCTGATTCGGGACGATACTACGTTCGTTGGAGAGGCGTTTTCGAGATATGTGGTGTGTTTCTCGGCCCTTTTAAGGCCATGTATTTCTGTTACTTCCATTCTGGTCTCTGAATTTTGCTCCAGTTGTGGTATGCCAGAGTATGATATGCACGTTCATGAAAACTGATATTTTTGCTGCCCAGTTCCGCTCCATAAAGGAAATCCTCAACTTTTTTACTAAAGAGCTATATTTCAGCAAATGTCGAATGCTGTTCCTACACTTTATAATCGTCATGCCCTACAGTTTATGAGCATGGTATACTTGTATTTTTCATAAGTTCTCGCTTACAAAAAGATTGGTGTGGATCTACACTGATGCTGAGGAGCTTTTTTTTTTTTGAAAGAAGAGAGCTCTCGGCTCTTCGATTTCTATTATTAGAAACCACAGATTTTGTTCAGCTATAACAAAAGTAAAAGTGCAGAATGAAAATAAAAGCAAGAAAGAACTAAACTACAGCAAACTAACTCCCAGTATCTCACAGAAGGAGATGACAAAGGGAAAGTTCTCTGAATTTTGCCGCACTCCCAGCCCTGGAGAAAACTTCTACAAAGAACGGGATTTCATTCTTCCCTGATGCTGATGCTGAAGAGCTACTACACTCTAACGGAAGCTCACAATCCCTGAACATTACAGTTTATGGGCTTCATATGCATGGATCCCGGTCTCCCTCGCATCCTTGCCAAAGGCGTAGCATCCAGCCTTCTGGCAACGCACGACTCCTCCCTTGTGTCTCGAAGCGACGTGGCTATCAATCTGAAGCAATTTGATGATATTAATTAGTCAATGGAAAATTGAAAATGGTTACTACCATACGATTTATCGAGGCAGAAGATAGGTACCTGTCGTGGCTCATTGTTCTTAAGCTTGACCTCCTTGTCCTGGCCCTGGCCGTGAAGGAAGCAAATCATGCAAGGGGTTACATTTTTGTTCTTCAATTTCTGATTCAGCTGCCAGTACAGATTGTGAGCTTCTCTCTCTAGCTCCTGCAAAATTTAAGCGAGCACACATGAACACGTAATGCTGAATCGCTGCTCGAAACCATATATAAACATATACGAAACTCATTGATTGCTCAAATGCACCTGTACCTCAAGAACAGGATACAATTCCACTACGAAACATATACGATTATATATGCCATGAAGATAAATGTTGAAGCACATAACGATTAGATATGCCATGAAGACATAGCGTGTATTGGGAAGAAACAATGCAAGACACACTGGTAGTAATTGTCAGGTAAGATATCTTGGAACAAATTCTCTAAAGCATCATGTGAACATCAACTTGAGCTGGCATCAAAGAGAACTGGAAGTCGATTAAGTAACTTTTATGTCCTGCATATCACTGTGTAGTACAGAGTACTAGAATCGAATCACAGAGTGCTGATAATTTGTAAAATCGAATTTCACCAAGACGACAGGATAACATTCCCCTACGTGCAAGATTGCTGGCGGTGGCGCCGAGTGGAGGCCGATCATACCTCGGGGTCGCGGGAAGGTCCGGCCGGTGCAGGCGAGGCGGGACTCGAAGAAGGCGGTGGCGCCGGTTCCTCATTGGCGGCGCGGGCATTCTTGTTCTTGGCAGCATGCTTCTTGGCAGCCTGCTTCCTGGCAGCCTCGAGCCGCGCCTCCTCGGCCGCCTCGGCCCGAGCGTTCTTGGCCGCCTCGAGCCGCGCCTTCTTGGCCGCTTCGTCAGCCTTAATCCTCGCCTCCAGCTTCGCGGCCGCCTCGGCCACCGCCTTGTTGGCCTCCTCGGCCTTCTTCTTCCTGGCCTCCTCGGCCGCTGCCGCGGCGTTCTTGTCAGCCTCGGTCTTCTGCTTCCACTGCGCTGCCAACGCCTTCCTGGCCTCCTCGTCCGCCTCCTGCTTGTCGGCCTTCTTCTCCGGCGCTGTGTTGGCTGCGAAGGAGGCGTCGTCGGGCGCGGTTCTTGGAGCCCACATGCGCCCAGCAGGCCACAGGCGGCGCAGGACTCGCAGCACACCAAGAAGGCGTGCGCATGCTCTGCGCAGGAGGTCGAGCGGGCGCGGAGCCGGCGCCGGCAGCGGCACCGGGGGCAGAGACATCCTGGGGAAGGGAGGTGCGACGGCGGTGGAGGGTTGAAGGTGAGAGGAGGAGGAGGAGCGGATTGCGGTGGTGGTCGGATGATCGGTGCGGGAGACAAGAGGGAGGAAGGGGCGGGAGCTGGGAGGAAAGGGAATATAAGGAAGGGGCTTCTAACCCAATTTCTTTTTGTAATTTCTTTTCCTATATGGACTGGACCGTCGTCTTGATCTCCGGCGGGCGGCGGCGCGAGCCAGCTGGACCGAGCCCAAGCGGCCAGGTCGGTCAGTTATGGTTCCGTCCACTAGCCTACCTAGGTTGGGCCAAGCCCATGTACGTACTCAACACAGGCACGCACATCACACTCGATCCCCTCCTCTCTCGCTCCTTCCTCTCCGCCGCCAGCACCGCCTCTCACGGCTCCGGCGCTGCTCTGCTCCTCTCCGTCGATTCCACACCGCCCCCCCAGTCGATTCGCCTCCGTCCCGGCCCTGGGGCTAACCCTAGCTTGGCCACCGGCGCTGCTCAACCTCCTCCGCCAGCTCTCCATCACCGCCGTCTCTGCTGGCAGTCACCACGACCACGGCCTCTCCTCGAGCCTCTGCTCCACTCCGATGCCGGCGGGATGGACGCAGCCCCGGCGTCGCCTACCCGTACGGTACGGTACAGTGGTGCTCAAGCCGGTTGTCGCCGCCTCCTCTCGGTGCTCCTCCACCGTGGTAGCCTGAGCACTGCCTGCCTCGACACGCCACGGTGTACCTGCCCGAGCGCAGGTATCCTTCCCTTCTCCTCTCTTCTCACTGGATTCACACGAGGACAAGATTAGGATTTGTTCCTACCCAATCTAGTGCTCGCGGTAATGCTCCACTTCAACCAGGTGAGGAACTGATGCAGCAAGTTTAGCTAATTGGCTCTGATTGCTCTCGGTCAGTGGCTTAACTGAAGAAAATCTTCTGTCTCGTTACTTAACACTTGGTTAATTCTGTCAGTTATGTTAGCTGAAGAAACCTTCAGTTTCACTTGTTTGTTTTGTAAGTTATATTCAGAGAGGAAATCTAAATGAATGGAGTGAAGACTGGGATGTTTAGTGCATTCCAGACTGGGACTTAAAACCCAAGCCTTGACATTCTGAATTTTAGGAGGCTGCATGTTTCCCAGTTTTTGACTTCACACATTTATTGAATTGTATTGCTTTGCTTCTTGTATGATCATATTTTCTGCGCATTCTACCTTTTCGTCCATTATTCAAGCACATTATTGCATCTAGTTATGCACCCTGAAACGTCTGCACTACCAACTTTCTACATGTTATGATCTCCGGCGGCCAAGAAGGTGTGGCGAGCTAGCTGGACCGAGCCCAAGCTGAAGAAATATTCCGTTTCACATTGACGCCGCTGCTGCATCAAAGTGGAGAACAGGGACATTGACTCCATCGTTGCCAGGAGCCCCGCCCTGGAGATCTTCAACATCCAAGGAAGAATGAAGGCTGTGCACCTCCACCCTCGTCAGCCACAGCCTCTGGTGTGTCCTGATCTGTGCCTCTGTGATGAAGAACATAGCCGTGCTGAATGCCGTGCGTTTCGAGCGGCTCATCTTGTCGGAGACTATGAGCCGTGCCGGCGGCTTGTGCACCGGGGTGAAGCTTGGAAACACCCCCAAGCTGAAGATTGTTTGGGTACCTGGAGCCAGGGAAACATGCCATAGAGATACGAGACACGGTACATATCCCAGGTCTCATCTTTAAATTGTTCAATTTAGGAATCATGTGTAACTAAAGGTGTGATATTTTCTTGTTGAATTGAGTGCATTCCAGACTGTGATGGAGGTGACCCCAACTCCCCAAGTATGATGCTCATGACCGTGAAGAAACTGTGTTGACGTCTGTGTTTTCGAGTTTACAAAGACATCAAGATGATTCCTACCTTGTTCAGATGCTTCTCTAATGTTGAGGCGCTGTATATTAAGGTACTTCCTAGCATTACATTTTTCGTGTTGCTTCTGCTGCTTCATGATTGCTCACTTGCTGAAATGTTCATTGATTTAAAATGTTGTAGTCTGCAAAATGTGACCAAGGGTAGCAGTATGAGCTTTCCTTCGTCCAATATTTCTTTGAGAGTGCATGTGTATTTAACGTCTGCAATCATTACAATGGAGAATTCAAAATTCACTTCTCTCTCCTTGGATGAGATGTTTGCCAGTGTGTACTATACTGTATGTCAACACGCCGATCTTCTTCAGTATGTCAACACGCCGAGCTTCTTCAGTATGTCAACACGCCGATCTTCTTCAGTCATTGTTGGATGTGTTGCTCTTTTCTTGGTATGAGTTCTAAATTTGAGATAGTCATGCTCCGTAGATGTTTATGACTTTAGGTAATGCATTCTCTTTGTTCTGGAAAGCTCCACTCCATAGATCCAACACTGGTCCATTGAAGCTATCCCAAACTCCACCAAATCGGTAAAGGGGAGTTGAGGCCTCCCCTAGTTCATTCTGGTGGAGTTGGATAAAGGGTGCTCTACCAGCGTTAAAGGGTGCTCTACCAGCGTAAATTCAGACCCAGGCGCCTCTAACACCCAAAATGTCCATACAGTTTTGTTGTTATACCTGCAAATGCCATGGGTATACCTGCCCCGATCAGCCAACCCCTTCGTCTACTTCTATGGCTTCATCTGTCCTGGTTTTTTGCCACCTCTCTCCCTCCAACTTCCTCCTTCGCGAGCTCCGCCCGCGTCCTCCCTGGACCTGTTGCCTTGCTCCACCTGCTCCAAGTGACGCCTTTGTCCTCTGCCGACAACCTCTTCTCAAGGACATCACCTTCAACTGGCTCCACCAAGGCATCAAGACCTTCCAGCCATCACCATGGGTGGCCTCCAACAGTATCTCACCATTGTCTATTTTCCGCCAGAAGTTCCTTACGGAAAATGGCAGCCAACCTCCCCTTTTCAGATTTTTTAAAATCTGTTGTTGTATTGCTCTGATAATTGGTAAATTCTGGTGATTTCTTAATGTGTAGAGCACTTTGAATTAGGATATGCGTGTATTTGTTCTTGCGGTACAAGTGCATCTGATCAATCAATCAATTTTGTGCCTGTTTATATATAGCCTGGAAACGATTCATTGCATTGGGTGTTCATGTGTGTATTGCATTCTAGCTAATTTCTATATATAGAGGTTTGTGCAGTTCTTGTATGCACTAGTTGTTCATATGTTGGAGCTAAAGAGTTCTTTAACATGAGCTGCATGCAAATATCCTTGAACAGCTACATATGTATAAACATGTTGAGAGCAAAAGAAAGTATAATCTTGAGTTTTCACAACAATCTCCTTGTAGCCTGAATCTGTAGGGAGCTAGTTGTTCATTAAAAGTTCATATGTTGAAGCTAACAGATTTCTTTAACATGAGCTGTAAGCAAATATCGTAGAACAGCTACACATGTAGGTTGATTGAAAAGAAAGGGTAGTCTTGACTTTTCACAACAATTTCCTTGTATCCTGAACCTTAGCTAGCTAGTTAGCCGAATACTTCTAGACTTTTCACCGTCACCAAGAGTTTAGAGGTGGAGTGAAGTCTAGAGGTGGAATGGGGTTGAGGTGGAGTGGAGCTTTCCCAAGCACAGCCAAAGTTAGACCTGTTCATACAAAAAGTTTATGATCAACCTTTTTTAGAAACCCTTCTTGAAGCACTTAGTATGTTGTTACAATTTTGAAACTTGTTATTTCAGGTTGTTGATTAGAGAGATAGGTGTAAGAGAGGCATATCAATCCTGGTTGCCAACAGATATCTAGTTTACTCGCTGAATCAAATCATCGGAGTAACCACTTTACCGTGATTTCCTGTAAGACCTACGCTTCAAGTTTAGTGATCTTTCACATTGCATTGTGAATCTACTCGAAGGTTAATTAATCATGTTGTTTTCCTTATTAATTAGAGTTTATTTTCGTGGAGTTGGTTGCAAACAGACACAGGGATAAGAGACTGCAAATGGCAAACTGTAGCTGAATAATGCCTTATACAAGTTGTATGGATCATATCTGTATGGAGAATGTGGGTGCGAACTGAAGAATAATGCCTTAAGCACCTTGTGGTCGTCAAGCCTGTTGACTACTTAGGTCCTGTAGATAGTAGTGCGACATTCCCTATTCATAGATCTGCACCTGCCTTCATCGAATTAGATATGAAATTATCCATTCTGTCTACACAACACACCTTGCTTGTTTATGAATAGAAGATGTCATCATATACATTGTATTAATATTATGCAACGTGGCTCACTTGTTAGCAAATTTTAGGCACACTAAGATTTTGACGTGTTTTCCATGATATACAACCTGACTCTTGCACACTCTGAGCTAGTTCCTTCTGCTCTTTGTTACTCATCCTAATGAATTTGTCTTTTGTCATGCATCAATTATAGGGCCCGGCGGCCAGTCAGCAGAAGTCAATACACAAATGTATAACTCCTCAGGAATTTCAATTGTGCTTAAGCTGGCAAGTGTCGCAAGTGAGGTCTTCGACTCACAACCATACCGAGTTTGGAGAGCTTACCTGAATACCTTACAGCGAGGATCAAAGTTATCTGATGATGAAGCTTTTGCACCAGTTGAAATCTCATCAACTAGGTGTGCACTGATTTAGACTTTTTTGTATCTCACCTTAATATTGGGTAGATCTCGAGCAGTAGTAGAATGATCAGGTTGAATTGTGAGGTACCTAGTAGTGGTATATTATTGCTTGCTGATTGCATCCTTTCATCCTGACTGATTGTGTGAAGTAATCATCATTGCATCACTCTGATCTTTCTGAGTTCTTCGAGTATGAAATGTGAAGTTTAATGTGCAGCTATGCAATGAAGTTGGTTCATTTAGGCATGAGTTGTGATGATAGCTGTACCTTGTCATATGTAGTTATGCACCTTGTGGGATGCTGTACAAACTTGTGTATCTGAAAGTATAAGATCCCCACACTGTTATTTATTTCAGGCTACAACAGGTTGACTCCTAGTGATGCTCTTAGTGCACATAGCATATCAGTTCACTACACTAGCTGAATAATTACCTCGCTTATAATGTTACTTGTTAGGCTCACCTTGTAGCAAAATTGACGCATTGTTAACATTTTAACTGGTCAGGGAAATATACAACCTGACTTGTACACTAGTCTCTGAACCATCTCCTTCTTCTCTGTGTTACTAGTTTACTTCACTCATGATTCTCGTTTGTTGTTGCATCAATTGTAGACCTGGTGGCCAGGACCAGGCATCAGAAGTCTCAAACTGGAAGAATCACAAGTGAGGTCTTTGATATGCCGCGCGTGTAGGCATGGTTGGCTTACCTGAATACTTGCTAGTCTCTTTTTTGTTTTGGCACACACTAGTGGACTTTTGTGGTCCTGTAATGGCGTTCAATTGCCACTGTGATCTGCGTGAGAGCTTTGATGTGTGTTCTATATCTAGCTGTGGTTGTGCTCTATGGCTGTAGATAATCCCCCATTAACGAAAAAAGACATGAAATTTTACTTAGAAGGAATCCTTGGGTTATGATCAGGTTGGCCAGTGTTCATTCTCTTGTAAAAATTTATAGGCAACTTCTGAATGTGCTTTTGAAATGAATGCCTTAAGCGAACTGTGTTTGTGTCTCTTTGCTGAGTTCGCCTGCAATGCCAACATGCATTCGACGGGGATGTTGTATCCGTATTACACATCTGAACAGCAGCGATAGATGCTCTCATCAGGTTTTGAAAACCTGATAATGTCGTGAAGCCTGAAAAGGTTTCAAGATCCCATTCCCAGATGGGAGATGCCCAACCTATAAATGGGATCATTAATCCTTATACGTTACAAGCGGCAGCTAAAAAGAAAAAAAGAAGCGCCATCGATTCTCTGCGTTCATATTCGTTGCAGTCTGCTCTGTTTGGTTGTATAAGGTCGGTTTTCTGTTTTTTAATGCATATTGTAAACATTTTTTTATGCTGGGATGTGAGAGGACTGAACGTGCGTATCCGGCGAGACGCGATCAGAAATCTGGTCGTTTCATCCAAAGCAACAATTGTATGTTTCCAAGAAACAAAAACCGAAACGTTTATCAAAGAGGATTTTTTTCTCTCTAGCTCCAGTGCTCCCGTCTTATAATTGTTTTTAGAAAATGGTATTTTGAAGTTTCAAAAAATCTCCAAGAAAATTGTTGGATACATATACAGCGAAGTATCCGGTGAAAACAGTCGTTCGGTAAAAACTTAAACTTCTGCACTGGTCCATCAGATCGACAATAAATGTAACAGGTCAAACGTGGGAGCACTAACCACCCACTAAACCCTCTTTCGAGGATGACCCAACCCCGGATCAGGAAATCCTCGGCGCTTCATCTTCGATCTTGCGCTACGAATCTACGATAGAGAATCATCGTCCATCGGGCACCAGCCGTGTACCCTCCACCTCCGCTAGGCCCGCCCATGACTTCTATCCCTCCACTGCCCCCATGCCCTCGTCCTTCACCGAACCCGGCTGTGAGCCACTGTCCTCTGGCGAGCCACCGTCCTTAGCCGAAACAGGCAAGCCACGACCCTCTGGAACCGGCCGCGAGACAATGCCCTCCGCCGGACATGACTCTCATAAGAAGCAGACTCACAACTCCTCTATCGTCTGCAGATTGAACAACACAACTAGTTGAAATCAGTGATTCAGTTTTTCATACTCCCTCTATCCAACAAAAGATGTCACACTTTTGATCACATTTGGATGTAATCTATATGCTAAGTCATGTCCAGATACATCCAATTTTTAATCAAGTTAAGACATTCTTTATTGGACGGAGGGAGTAGTATCAATCACCATGAACTCCATCGCATCATAATAAGCACTATGTTTGCATCACGACATCCAGGAATTGCATCACAAAAAGCAAAAGCTTGAACGTTTGGACATAATTGCATCAGGTATAGTATAGGGAAATGAAGGGCAGTCCTCATCTGGACGACGACAGTAAGAACGGACACCGCGTTTTACGAGGTTACGGGCCACTGTTTTATGGCCGCCGAGCGTCGTGCCGTGGGGCAGGGCCATGTTGCCGCCTAGTAGATCGCCGTCGCTTGAAGGCATATCACCCTGGCCGTCGGGTCACCGTCGCGTGGGGCAAATGACACGACCGACGTCACGCTGGGTCAGCACCGTGTCGCCTCCACATGAGGAGCAGTGTCGTGGTCTCTGAATCGCCATCGCTGGGAACAAGCCTCCCTGACGCCATTTCGTACACAGGATCAACGCACGTCCCCCAAATAGATTAACCGTTCTATAATTTCTCTTGCGCCAGATGGAAGTTGCCCGTGAGCCACTTCCCGTAAATAGATTAACCGAAATATAAAACCACATTTTATGTACAAATAACCAAATCGTTGTCTCTGAAAAACTTTCCTTCCACCCGTTTTAAAAAAGAAAAATTTCTGCAGAATCGGCTGGAAGCGGGTCAAATTTGAACTACATCATGTGCTTTGTAGTTTGCTCATCATTTATAGGTATATTTATAGGTACGAAAGTAGATGTTTCATCAGATATATACCAAGAGTTTCACAAAATTCCACCCCTAGATACGAACGGTCACGTCCGTCGTTTTGACCGTATTTTGAAATATGTGCATATAATAAAAAAAATCAAATTTTTGTAAATTCTTCACGAAGTGTCATTATATGTGACCTAGTTTCAAGGGAAAATAACAAACATGGAAAATGCAAGATATTTTTAAAAAGTGTTCACAGAAATGGCCTCTCATGTACGAAGACTCGTGGATTTCAGCTCAAATGACCGTTGTTATGGCGGCGATAACCATGAGTTTGTTCAAATGCTCCCATATTCCGCACAAGCGTGCATCTTGGAATGGAGAAAAATGTTGCCGAAGAAAGTTTTCAACTTTATTGCACGGAAAAATCATTTTTCATTTAATTATTCTGAAAATTGAGTTTTTTTGTGAAGCACGTACAAAAATTATGTTGCAAAATGGGAGAGAACCATTTTTATAAATATCATACCACATTGTATGTCCAAATAACCAAATGGTTGTGTTTTAAATGGTTTCCTTCCACACCTTGTCAAAAAGACAAATTTCCGTCGATTCAGCTGGAAGCGGGTCAAATTTGAACTACATGTGCTTTATAATTTGCTCATGATTTTTTTTAAAAATCGTTTCTAGGTACAAAAGTATATGTTAATCAAAGATATACCAAGAGTTTCATAAAATTCCACACCTAGATATGAGCGGTCACGCAAGCCGTTTTGACTGTATTTTGAAATCGGTGCATATAATTCAAAAAAATCAAAAATTCCACACCTAGATATGAGCGGTCACGCAAGCCGTTTTGACTGTATTTTGAAATCGGTGCATATAATTCCACACCTAGATATGAGCGGTCACGCAAGCCGTTTTGTGCAAAGAAGTAAATCATTTGCAAAGTGTCATATATGTGACCTAGTTTCAAGGAAAAATAACAAACTTGGAAACTTTAAGATATTTTTAAAAAGTGTTCACAAAAATGACCTCTCATGTACGAAAATTCGTGGCTTTCAGCCAAAATGACCAATGTTATGATGGTAACCATGACATAGTCTGTCCAAATGTTCTCATATTGCGCACAAACATGCATTTGGAATGGAGAACAATGTTGCCGAATAAAGTTTTCCATTTCTTTGCACAAATAAAACATTTTTTATTTTCCAAGTGCGAAATTTGAGTTTTTTTTTGAACCACATACCAAAAATATGTTGCAAATTGGGATCACATCATTTTTATAAAATATCAGACCACACTTTATGTACAAATAACCAAATGGTTGTTTGTAAAACGGTTTTTGCCTACCCTTTTTAAAAAGACAAATTTCATTCGAATCAGTTGAAAGGGGGTCAAATTTGAATTACAGGTGCTTTATATTTTGCTCATGTTTTTTTGAAAAAATCATTTCTAGATACAAAAGTAGATGTTTAATCAGAGATATACCAATATTTTCACAAATTTCCACCCCTAGATGCGAACGGCCAAGCCCGCCGTTTTGACAGTATTTTGAAATCGCCATATAAAATTGAAAATTAAATAAAGCTTAGGTTTTTTTATTTAGTTTGAAAAAAATAGTACCTAATAATATACAATGATATAGGACATTATTACAATATTTGTGTTAAATTGGACTTCAAAATTAAAAGTTATGAAGAAAACAAAAAAGAATAAAAAGAAAAGAACAACAAAAAAATGGACCACTCGAGATGGGCCGGCCCATCTAAGTTGTAGTGCCAATGCGTTTGATGCGTGTAGGTTTTTGCAATGGGCTTTGGACCAGGATTGTTTACCGTATAAGAAGGTTTTATCTCTACAGATCACGCGATCTATTCATTGGTTCAGTGGTAGGAGCGTCGTCCTGATGTGGGGGGGACACTGGTTCGAATCCTCCGCGAGGCGCCTTTAAACTGCGATTGAGCCAGGAAAAAATTGTGTCCATGCCATGTGGCTCTATCTATTAGATAGGCAGTCTATGTATAAAACCGAGGCGTCTTTTTAGCTGCGATTTATTCAGTGCGTGCGCGCGGGCTGTTCAGTGGTAGGAATGTCCATGCCATGTGGGGCTCTATGTATTAGATAGGCACTCTTTGTATAAAACTCGTGCTACGAGTTATAACGATTACGGTCTTGGCCTCGTAGTTCCGGCCCCATCTCCTTGGAGCGGGTCGTCAGTTCTACCCCGCACGCGCCATTGCCTCCTCCTTTTTTGAATATTATTTCAGGAGTTATATGGCCGAGCAAGATCTACAAAAGGAGATATCGCCTACAAATCTGCATCAACGAGCTGTTGGTCCATTGGTTGTATTCTACGGAGTGGTTTGTGAGGTCGCGGGTTCAAACCATGACTTTTTGCAATTTATTTTAGCTATTTGTGAGGGCGCTCTCCAGTGTGCCATGTAAGCAAAAATCACACCTAATTCCGGACACATAGGCAAAATCGATGACATCGCAGCCAACTCATCTGGACAAAATTTTATGACGTTTTCGCCTACCAGGTAATGACTTTTTTGTCACAAAACGTCACTAAGTTCGAGGGGTTTGCCTCTCTATGACGGGTAGTGATGATTAATTTCAAAACGTCATAAAATTGTGACCATTCTGAGATCGTCACTAAAAAAACATCACAAATTGGCTGATTTCTTGTAGTGGTTCACAAACATGTAGAATAGTACTTAGACAATAGCTAGGGTTCGAACAATTGAGGGGAATGAAGTGGATCACGAAGATGACGATGGATATGGTTCTGGTCTTGACGGTGGTGTTGATGGAGACTCCGGAGGGGGGATGGAGGAGCCTTCCGGAGGTGATTCCGGCGGCGTTTCCCCCCTCCAATCTTCTCTAGCGGCAGCCTTCTGTCTTTTGTTTCGTGGTTTTGTGTTTCTCCGCCGCCTCCTCGCGAAACTCCTCGGGGGACTATTTTTATAATTGGTTTTAGGTCAAGACGAAGCCACGGAGACGAAAACGGGCGGCATCAGAGCCACGAGGAAGAAGAGAAGGGGTCTCACGCGACCAAGGAATCTAGCCGCGTGGGACCACCAATTTCCCTCCTCAGACTTCCTCTTTCGCAGATCCTTGGCTCGTACGTCTTCTTCTTTCCAAATATTGGGCCCCGTAAAATCTTATGTCATTTGGACGTCGTTTGAATCCCTGAAAGTAAAAAAACATGGAAAAGGGGGTTTTCTGGTTCTGCAGGGTTAATTCTAAATTAATGGGGAAACTGTTAAGTATCCCCTAAAATCATTATAAAACATAAATATAAACCATATATGATGCAAATAAGTTTGAATATCAAGTAATAAAATGTAAAGTCCATGTATGCATTTTACATGCATCAGGGAGAAACAAGCTTCCGATAGTATACACTCTGCCCTTGGAGTCTCAACCTATTCTTCACCGTCAAGTGTAGAACCACCAAATGTTTTTCTGGCGCCATTGCCGGGGTACTAGCAGAAGATTAACTCACAACAAAGTCAACTTCATCACCAACGTGTGTAAACACTTAAACTTGGAGGTTGCAACTACGTGAGCATCATCTCATCCTTCTTTACATACAAAGCATTTTATTTTGTTTTTTATTGTCTTGCATATCATCATCTTTTTATTTTCAGCTTTTTATTACCTTTTGTATTTCGGTTTTCCATTTTATTTTCAGTTTTGCATTTTTATTTAGTAGTTGTTATTTCGGTTTACATTGTTTTAGTACCATTTTACTTTCAGTTTTCATTTAGAAAATTAAAAACACATAAGAACTTGAATAATGGGAGAAAGAACTAAGTTGTGTGATTACACAAACACACCTAATGAGCAATTCATTGCTAGGCCCACTACCACACTTGAGATCAAAGCTGATAGTTTTGAAGTAAGTCCTAGTTTATTAAACTTAATAACTAGGGAACAATTTGGCGGTAGTGCACTTGAGGATGCCTCTATGCATCTTCATGACTTTATTAAAATATGTGACATTGATGGGCGTAAAGTTAGTACGCTTAGGTTGAGACTCCAAGTGTAGAGTGTGTAGTAGTGGAAGACTTGTTTTCCCCACGAGGGTGACTCGAGGGTCTTATCGAACTCTTGAGGAACTGCGAGCCATAAATTTATCTTCTTGTCCTTCTCTTGGAACCTGCAAAACAAAGATAAGTGTTTTGTGCCCTCAACCTCACCAAGTGGTTGTCAAGCACTAGGTGTGAGTACGATATGAAAAATATAATGCAAAACAAGAAATAATTATGCAATGGTGGTGAATAAATATGCAAAGATGGTGGAAACAATAATGGATGATATTTTTGGGTTTTGTATTATGAATGCAAGTAATGAAAGTATTTTTTTATTTTTGGATTTTTAAATGACTGAAAATGAAAAGTGCTTAAAAGTTGTTGGAAAGGTGTTTCTTATGATTAAATTGGAACGGGGTTCATGGTTGCACAAATTCACTCTCTATTTAATATAGTGGTGGATAATGGAACACTAGAATTGACATTTGATTGCAACAATGTTTTATGACAAGATATAATTATATGGGCATCACGTCCTAACACAGAGATGTTTTGGTTATTCATCTCTCTTATACTCCACTAGGATGGGAAATAAATCTAAACACCCTAGTATTAAGATAAATCAGAGTATAGCCTTAAGTTCAATGACATGAAGTTAAAATAAGAACATGCTAGATCTATTCATGGAGAAGTGGCACGGTCACACCCAACATCCCCGGTAACATGGTATTTTCTTTATCCTAATGAGGTAACAAAGTAAGGTAAAACACCCAAGTGGATCACGAGATTTCAGTTGTCAGCTTCCCGTACTAGCCAAACCCCGTTACTCCATCTAATGCACATGTTCCCCCTCACACGCCCTCATACACATGCTTGATCAAAACAAGTAAGCAAGAACAGGGTATATAATATGCATCTACTTTCATAACTGAAACAAAACTATTGCAATCTCACATATATTAACTCATAAAAGATCCACCACAAAGGGTAATACAACGGTGACCGTAATCATGTTCAGCATCTCAAACGGTGTTAATTAGTGAAGATCAAGAGAGGAGAGATACATAAATTACTTCCACAAACCCATAGTCCAGGGGTGGACTACTCCCTCTTCATCATGGTGACGATGATGGAGTCATTGGAGACCACGCCGGCAGCTCCCCGCCGGAGTTTCTCCCCTCCAATCTACAGCTCCAGGTATCTGTTTCGTGGTTTCTGTGTTTCTGCGGCGCTCTCTTTCGAAAGCCGTTGGGGGGACTATTTCTATAGTCGTTTTTAGGTCAAGTGGAAGGCACGGAGACGAAGATCAACAGCATCGGAGCCACGAGGGCCAAAAGAGGGGGTCCCACGCGGCCAAGGAATCTGGCTACGTGGGCCCACCTATTTTCCTCCTCAGACTTCTTTTCGTGGGCTTCCTTGGCTCCTACTCCTTCCTTCCAAAAGCTGATCCCCGTAAAATCTTAGGTCATTTGGTCGTCGTTTGAGGCCCTGAAACATCAAAATATAGAAAATAGGGGTTTCTAAGTTAATTCCAGACTAATAGGGAAACTGTGAAATATTCCCATAAATCAATATGAAACATTAATATAACCCTTATATGATGCATATATGATGGAATAACAAGTAATACAATGCAAAGTTCATGTATGTATTTTACATACATCAGACATGCAACAATTTAAGAATGTTGAAAATGACATTTTAAAACTGAAGCTATTTCCATTCTCACTTAAGCGAAAAGCTAAAGAGTGGTTACATTCATTTCCTACCGCTAGTATTAACTCTTGGGATGATTTGAAAGAATCTTTCATTAAAAATATTACCCCCTGTTAAAATTTTGCAGAATAGAAACAATATTCTTTCTTTTAGGCAAAATGAAAATGAACACGTTGTCGTGGCTTGGGATGGGGTAAATATTATGCTTAGAACGTGTCCATCTCATGGGGTTAACGAATGCACCATACTACACTATTTTTATAATGGTCTAAACTATATGTCTAGAAATATACTTGATTCTGCTGCTAGAGGGGCTTTAATGGGTAAAACTATCGTAGAAGCTAAGGCATATTAGAAAGCATATTGCAAAACTACATTCAATGGCATACGGAGAGAGAGCACCTAATCCCCGCTAGGAAAGTAAACTCAGTGGAAGAGGTAAATGATTTGTCAGCTGAAATGGACACCATAATTCCTTTCATTAATAAACAAAATATTGAGAATGTCCCCTTGCAAGAACTAGTTGGGAATAATGCTGAAAATATTGATGTCAACTTTGTTAGAAACTTTGGTAATAATGGCTTTGGTAACAATAATTACAACTCTTAAAATAAGCCATCTTATGTCCTCAACAAATACACTAGTGGTAGTAATGTTTCTATTGACTTGGAAAATACCATTAGATCATTTATATCTACTCAAAAAGAGTTGAACAACGAATTCATACCTAAGTTTGAAAACCAAGACTCTTTGTTTGAAAGGGTAGATCAGCTCACTGATACGTTTCAAATGTATCTATAATTTCTTTCGTTCCATGCTTATATTATACCAATTGCTACATGTTTTATATACACTTTATATCATTTTTATGCATTTTCTGGGACTAACCTATTAACAAGATGCCACAGTGCCAGTTCCTGTTTTCTGCTGTTTCAGAAAAGTTGTTCTGGAAATATTCTCGGAATTGGACGAAATAAAAGCCAAAGTCCCTATTTTCACCGGAAGGATCCAGAAGACCCAAGAGGAGACGAAGTAGGGCCACGAGGCGGCCACACCACATGACGTCGCGGTTTCCTCTTTGGCCGCCGTGACGTGGTGTGGGCCCCTCGGGCGCCCACCGACGTTGCCCTTTCGCCTTTAAATTGCCCCCGACGGAAAACCCTAAAAAGAACCGAACACTTTTCCACGAAACATCCCGTAGCCGCCGTCGTCGTCGACCCTAGTTCGGGGGGGGGGGGGGGGGGGGTTCAGAAGCTCTTCCCGGCACCCTGCCGGAGAGGGGAATCGTCACCGGAGGGCTCTACACCACCATGCCCGCCTCCGGACTGATGCGTGAGTAGTTCATCTTTGGACTATGGGTCCATAGCAGTAGCTAGAGGGTTGTCTTCTCCACTTGTGCTATCATGTTTAGATCTTGTGAGCTGCCTATCATGATCAAGATCATCTTATTGTAATGCTACATGTTGTGTTTGCTGGGATCCGATGAATATTGAATACTATGTCATTTGCTTAATTATATATCATGTGAATGTTATTTATGATCTTGCATGCTCTTCGTTACTAGTAGATGCTCTGGCCGAGTAGATGCTTGTGACTCCAAGAGGGGGTATTTATGCTCGATAGTGGGTTCAGTCTTCAGTTAATCTGGGGGAGTGACAACAACCTCTAAGGTTGTGGATGTACTGTTGCTACTAGGGATAAAACAGTGATGTTTTATCTAAGGATAATTGTGTTGCTTACATTACACACTTTACTTAATGCAATAATCTATTGCTTGCAACTTAATACTGAATGGGGTGCGAACGCTAACCGGAAGGTGGATTATTAGTCATAGATGCGGTTGGAACGGTCTATGAATCTTGTTGTAATGCCCAAGTAAACCTCATACTAGACACCGTGACTAGTATATGCATTGTTATGCAGTTCTTTATTTTGTCAATTGCTCAGCGGTAATTTGTTTACCAGCATGTATGCCATTATTTATTATGGAGAGACACCACTAGTGAACTGTGGACCCCGGTACATTCTTTTACATTGAAAATACAACATACTGCAAGCACTGTTCTCTTTCATTCTCTGCAAACAAACACCATTTTCCACACTATACGTCTAATCCTTTGTTTACAGCAAACCGGTGAGATTGACAACCTCACTGTTAAGTTGGGGCAAAGTTTTTTGGTTGTGTTTTGTGCTGGTTCCAAGTCAACCGTCAGGACCATGCCTGCAACAGAGATTTTCTGGCGCCGTTGACACCTTCAGAAGCGTCTTCATCTCCTACTGGTTCGATAACCTTGGTTTCATAACTGAGCAAAACTTGCTGCTGCGCTCATCACACCTTCCTCTTGAGATTTCCCAACTGCCGAGAAGAAGATCACCTCAGCACCATCACTCACTAAAGAAGTTTCCTCACTAAAAAACACTATTGTAGCCCCAAAACATGAGAAAACAATTAAATATTGTCAAGTGGTCATAAATAAATCTTGAGAACACATTTA
The DNA here is from genome assembly GCA_026929855.1 of Poa annua. Classification (NCBI taxonomy): domain Eukaryota; kingdom Viridiplantae; phylum Streptophyta; class Magnoliopsida; order Poales; family Poaceae; genus Poa; species Poa annua. Next base: position 47,802,525 of record CM049434.1, read on the forward strand.
TGAGCAAGAGAGAGTTGCCAAAAAAATATTATGATTATGAATGAGAGAAAAGTTGAGGAAGTTCAAATGCATAGTGAAGTCAAGGACCCATTGCTTGACTTAGAAAAATATAGCTTGCATGAATTAATATATATCTTACAAAAATTTGCAAGTGATCCTTCCATCAACTCTAACCCAATCATGTTTTGGCTCTTACATAGCCAACCATGTATTGAAAGAAAAGATTGCTAGGTACAACCAAGAGGCCATGATACCACCAAAGCTTGGAGATATGTGTGGATTCCCAAGGTACTAGTAACTATTGGAAAAGAGACACATCATGCAATACTTGATCTAGGATCTAGTGTCTCAGTTTTATCTAAAGATTTTTATGAAGCACTTGAGTTGAAAAATCTTGAAAATGCTCTATAGAATTACAACTTACTGACGATACTATTAAACATACATTAGACAAAGTAAGTGATGTAATGATAGAGTTACATATGACTTTTGTGCCTATTGATTTTCTAATCATGGACATGGGGAGTAAAACCTCTAGTCCAATTATTCTTGGAAGACCTTTTCTTGATACAACATGTGCCATTATTGATTCGAAGGATGGCAATGTGAAGTTTCAGTTCCCATACAAGAAGTGCATGGAACACTTCCAAGGAAGAGGGACACACAAAAATATAAGCTCCTTCATGAGTTTCAACCTTCATGATCACCAAGTAAGTAAGCCTAGCTAAATGGCTATAAAGAAAGCGCTTTACGGGAGGCAACCCAATTGTTTTTATTTTTGATTTTTTCTCTGTGTCCTCTTGCTGCAACAAGATACTTCGTTTTTAGTTTAGTTTCTGGAATTTTTAATAAAGTGTCAAGGTTTACCTATTTTGGATTGAAAAAGTTGCTCATTATATGCGGAGATTTTATTACAACACGAATTTGTGCACGGTATGATTTTAATATCTTATTCTGTGACTCCGATTAAATTCAAATTTGAACTGTAGTTGTAACTTTTCATCCTCTATATTCGTGATTTTAGGACAAGAACACTGATGGGTGTAAAGATAATACGCTTAGATTGAGCTCCAAGTGCAGAGTTTGTAGATGTGGAAAACTTGTTTTCCCCACAAGGGTGACTCGAGGGTTTATATCGAACTCTCGGGGAACTGTGTGTAGAAGATTTACCCTCTTGTACTTCTCTTGATTACCTGCAAAACAAAACAAGATGTTTTGTACCCCCAACCTCACCAAGTGGTTGTCAAGCACAAGGTGTAAGTAAAAAATATAGAAATAAACGCAAAACAGAAATAAATATGTAATGGTAGCAAATAAATAAACAAGGATGGTATAAATGATATGAGATGATGTTTTTATGATTTGTATGGTGTTTGCAAGATGTAAAGATATTTTTGTATTTTCGGATTTAATAATGGCAGAAAATGTAAAGTGCAATAAAGGTGTTGGAATGGTGTTTCTTATGATTAAAAATGGACTGGGGTTCATGGTTTCACAAATGCACTCTCTCTTTTATATAGTGGTAGATAATGGAACAAAGAAATTGACATATGAGATTGTAACAAGACAAGTTATTAATAATATGGGTATCACGTCCTAACTTAGAGATATTTTGGTTATTAATCTCTCTTATACTCCACCAAGATGCGAACTAAATCATAACACCTCAGTAATTAAGATAAACAGAGTATAGCTTTAAGTTCAATGACATGAAGTTTAAATAAGAACATGCTAGATCTAGTCATGGTGATAGTGGCAATGTCACCCACATACCCCCGGTAGTATGGTATTTCCTTTATCCCTAGTGAGGCAACAAAGTAAGGTAAAAACCCAAGTGGATCACGGTATTGCTGTCAACTTACCACAAAACCACCCCCGTTACTCCAACTAATGCACACGTTCCCCCTCACACGCTCTCATACACATGTTGGATCAAAACACATAGACAAGAACGGGGTACATAATATGCATCTATTTTCATAACAAATACATAATATTGGCAATCATCATAACATATATCAACTTAAGAGATCCACCACAAAGGTATTACATATATGACCATAATCATGTTCAGCAACTCATATGGCACTAATTAGTGAAGCTCAAGAGAGAGGAGAGATACATAAGTTACTTCCACAAACCCATAGTCCAGGGGTGGACTACTCCCTCTTCATCATGGAGACGGTGGAGAAGTCGTTGGAGAAGTTGGAGACCACATCGGCAGCGCCCCGCCGGAGTTTTCCCCCTCCAATCTGCAGCTCCAGGTCTCTGTTTTGTGATTTGTGTGTTTCTGCGGCGCTCCCCTCCGAAAGGGTTCGGGAGACTATTTTTATAGGCGTTTTTAGGTCAAGACGAAGCCACGGAGACGAAGATCGACGGCATCGGAGCCACGAGGGGGAAGTTGGTGGGCCCCACGCGGCCAAGGAATCTGGCCGCGTGGCCCCCCTCTTTTCCTCCTCGGACTTCCTTTTCTTCTCTTCCTTCGCTTCTAAGCCTTGTTCCTTCCAAAAAATGATCCCCGTGGAATATTAGGTCATTTGGACGTCGTTTGGGTCCCTGAAACATCAAAATATAGAAAAAGGGGTTTTCTGACAGCACAGGGTTAATTCCAAATAAACAGGGAAAGTGTGAAATATTCCCCAAAATATTATAAAACATTGATATAACCCTTATATGATGCAAATATGGATGAAATATGAGTAATACAATGCAAAGTTCATGTATGCATTTTACATGCATCAACATCCCCAAGCTTAACCTATACTCGTCCTCGAGTATGAAGGTGATAAAACTAAACATGGACTTGGCATTTTATTACTTAACAAACGATATCAAAGATGATTGCTACATAGAGTCAAATGATTCATTCTTTAGTAAAGAGTAACAACATACAAGACATATTATCTAGAAGGAAGGGCTGCCCTTCAAGCATGGGTACTCCCTGAAAGGTTAGCCTGCCAGATATCATACCTGCGATGTTGTTGGCGTAGCTCTGTCCTCTGCTGACTCGTCCGATGCTGGGACCGCTGGCACTGGGCTCCTCAGAGCATCGGTTCGTTGGCCCACGCCGGAAGTGGGGGTTCCTTTGCGGCTGGCTCGTGAAAGGAATATGCCCGAGAGGTAATAATAAAGTGGTTATTATCTTATTCCATATTCACGATAAATGTTTATTTCTCATGCTAGAATTGTATTAATCGGAAACATTAATACATGTGTGACTAATGAACAAATAAGAGTTCCTAGTAAAGCCTCTCGTTTAACTAGCTCGTTGATTGACAGATGATCAAGGTTTCTGATCATGAACATAGGATGTTGTAAATAACAGGATCACAACATTAGGAGAATGATGTGATGAACACACACCCAAAATTAAGTATAGCAATGCGATCAAGTCATTAAGTTTACATTGTTGTACTAAGCATGCGAAGTAACCCTAATCCTTAGACCATGAGAGCATGTCAATCACTAACACCGGAAGAATGCTTTAATGACATCAAACATCACACCGTAACAGGGTGACTATAAAGGTGGCGTTGGGTATTCCGAAAGTATTAGTTGAGGCTCATGGATCAAGAAGTGGGATTTGTCCATCCAGATGACGGAGAGATATACTCTGGGCCCTCACGGTGATATCACATCGACACCGCTCTCAAGCACGTGACTAGGTCACAAGGATGTCAGATCACGGAACGAGTAAAGAGTACTTGTCGGGAACGAGATCGAACTAAATATGGATGATACCAATGATCGGATCTCGGACAAGTAAAATATCGCGAGACAAAAGGAATTGGTATGGCGTTTTTGGTTCACACGATCACAAGATTCATCGTCGAATATCTAGGGGTCATTACGGATCTCCAGATCCCTCTGTTGACTATTGATCGGAGAGGTGTCTCGATCATGTCTACATTATTCACGAGCCGTAGGGTGACACACTTAAGGTTTGTCGATGCTTTTGGGTAGACACGAAATTTCGGAGAAAAATTTGGACAATACCGAAATTGTTTCGGATAATATTGAAATAGTTCAAGGGGTTAATTGTCAATTGTTGTCAATGGTTATTAATAGAATTAACAAATGAACCAAGGGGATAAGTGTTAATATTTGTTAATAGAATTAACAAATATTAAAAGAAATGAAATTGTTTTATTTAATAAAGAAAAACCCTTGGGATTTTGAGTGGAGTTTTAAATAGAGTGAGTGGACATGAGTGGACATGAAGAGGAAGGGGTGGGGGCTCCTTGAGCCGCACCACACCCTTGGGCTGCGCCCTCTCCTATATAAGGAGACGTGGAGCTCCCTCTTATCCCCCACTTGATCCTCTCTCCCTCCTCCCGCTGCTCCACCTCTCAGCCATCCGCTTGGCGAAGCCATGGCTGTTTAGTTCTCTACCACACCACACCGTCGTGCTGTTGGAGTTCCTTGGTGGTTCTACTACTTCCGCTGCCCCGCTGGATCGAGGGAACGGAGGTCGTCATCAAGCCGTACGTGTGACCGAGTACGGAGGTGCCGCCAGTTGCAGCGAACATCTTCGCGATATTGAGATCGGCAAGTGTTCCACTAAACCGTCCACGAGAATTCTTCTCGAAACACTTCCGGTTTTCGAGGTTGAGTTTCTCTTGGAATATACTCCACTCGTTATGAGCATCTCCTAGATTAGATCTTAGCTTGTTGTTTTGTTCACACCGTAGGAAATTTTTTGTTTTCTATGCTACGAACCCATCAGCTCACCACCGCCCCAACGCCTCGTCCTCAACTGACCCCTCCGCCATGACGGGGTGCCGTACCGTCAAGAAGATCTGAGCACCCTCCTACCTAGCGCTCCAAATGTCGCATTTGCACACGAGGACATCAGGGAGGGAGCGATCCCTTCCCTTTTATTTGTTCGGTAGCTTAGGGGGCGCTGAGACCTCGTCGGCGGGGGATACCGGTCGTGTGCCGATCGCCTCGCCGACCAGGGCTGGCTTAGGCCCATGGCAAGAAGTGCGATGGCCCGGGGCCCAGTCAAATTTGGGGCCCATATATGATACGTTTGTACATAGAATGCATAATAAAAAAAGGTAGAAGATGCATTAATTTGGGCCCATTGATAAAGTTGACACATTGGCCTTGTAATATTAGAGCCGGCCCTGTCGCCGACACAACACAATACACAACAACACACAAATTTTCCCAGGTTCAGACCATCCGAGATGGATGTGATACCCTACATCTCGCTTGTCTAATCTTTGTTTAGGTGTAGATGATTACAAGGGGTGGTGCTCTTCCCGCTACTCCGACTATCTGACCATCGGTTCCCTCTTCTCCACCTACTCCGGTTCAATTCTCCTCTACCTCCTAACCTTTTTTTTAGAAACACAGTACAAACACAAACGCTCATAATACGTGCGCACACTCACCCTTATGAACGCATACACGTATACTCTACACCTATGAGCACTTTCGAAATACTAAGTCAGCGGATTGAGTTTTAAAATTGACGAAATAACACCGCAGACGCCTCGCAGTCTACGACCTTCCGCGCGGGTTTCCTTTCCTCCCGCGTGCGGACAGGCGTATCGGACAGAAACCCGACGCGCGACTACCCTGGCCGCCGGTCAACGGTTCCTATTTCTGGATCAACGCCAGCGCGGCTCCTCCCCCAGACCCCACCACCCCAGGCCACTCTCCTGAGTCCTGAGCGCCCGCCACCGCCGGCCTCCGAGCGCCGCCCAGGTTCTCTGCTCCCGTGCAAGCAAGTTAATCGTGCTCGGCGCTCTGCGTCAGTCCCTCCCGGCACCGGCGACAAGGAGGTCCTAGGTGGTGGGATGCGGCTCTTCTACGACGACGGCGCCGGCCAGACATCTTTGTCCCATCCTGTATTGCTCCTATCCAGGTACTTCCTTCTGCCATCTCGCGATGTGAATCTGATCGGATTCGAAATTCCGTATTCTACTGCAACAGCCAACAAGTCCCGGCCGGATTCGGAATCCCTTCTCCTAATCGGAGTACAAGTGAGGTATCCTTCCCTATAAGATATAAGCTGCCTGTCCTTGCTTTCAGCTTCAGATTAAGTCCCGTCCGTTTGGTAGCCACACAAGAAACCAGTTCATCTCACAGAAGACATGGTTTTGCAAATTTCCGCTCCAATGGAAGCCTGTAGCGTAGGCAGGATAATGAGTTTTGCACAGTTTGGCTTGACAACTTTGCATAAGCTCTTGGCTCTGCCTCCCGGATCACTGCAGAAATTCAGAAAAAGCTCGCCACATATGCGAACCGAGACTCTGTCGCGGGAGCTGCCGGAGGACGTATTGATGGATATCTATGCCCTCCTGGAGACCCCTGACCTCGTGCGTGCAGCCTCTGTGTGCTCCTCCTGGCGCTCCGCGTATACCAGCCTACGCAGCCACCCTGAGCTGTACGCACGACCTCAGACACCTTGCCTGTTCTACACCTCCGAATCTGCTGGTGATAATGTAGCCTCTATGTACAGCCTCGCGGAAAAGAGGGTCTACAACTTAACTCTTCCAGATCCACCCATCCGAAGTAGGTATCTCATTGGGTCCTCACATGGTTGGCTAATTACCGCCGATGACAAGTCTGAGCTACACCTTCTCAATGCCATCACCGGTCAACAGATTGCTCTCCCGTCGGTGACCACGTTTGAGTGTGTAGAGCCAGTATTTGACACTGCAGGCACACTTATTAGCTATGAGCTGTGGGAGGCGCCCTATGATCCGGTCTTGGATACTGAAATGGTTGGTCGCGAAATGTTATTCCATGGTCCACCCAACGAGCTTCGTAACCACCTCTACGATAGGGCCTTCATTTTTTCAGATCCGTCCACAGGAAGCTATATTGTGGTTCTCATCCATGGTCTAGCACTGCAACTTTCGTTCGCAAGGGTAGGAGATCGTAACTGGACCCGTCTGCCGCCGGGTTCGGACTATGAACAATGCATCTACATGGATGATTTGCTGTGGATGCACAAGAAAGCCATGTAATACAAGAGATGAGACATACATCGGCTTCCAGAAGTGCTCTTCTAATATCCCGCATCGGTTCGGCGATGTTTTCCTTTGTCAGTCGGTCTTGAACCATGAAAGAAATTTGACTTATTATTTACAATTATGATTTATGAAAAAACTAGAGAGGGTGCAGTCAGCTTCGCTGATCAAGCGTGACAAATGCACATTTTGTTGGAGAAAAACTATTCACGATCCAACATACTGCCACTAGATAGTTGCGTATGGCAAAAACAAAAATACATGGCTGAGACTGAGAAGCAAAAAAAATGTAAATTTGTACAACGAAACAAACTCACCGACGCCACGCAGCTTGTTCCACGCGGACTCCAGCCCGGTGGTGAGCTGCCCGAACATCTCCGCCCTCACAATCATCCCGCTTCCCCTCCTCCTCCTCCTGCATCCCTGAGCGCACTCAAAACACAGAATGGTGATAAAATCACTCGATAAATACAAAATAAGCGCGAGATCGTTCTCTGAGGGAGGAAGACAAGGAGCTGTAGAGTCTCGGAGCGAACCGGGAATGGGGAAGAGAGGGCGCGAAAGGCAGCAGGACCTTGGGCCCTGCAGAGGTGGGAGGCGGGATTTTTCCCGCGGCGGAGGTGGAGGGAGGCCACGGTGGTCCTCGTCGGCGAGCGGAGGACGGCGGCGGGAGACGAGGAGAGCGTGAGTTTAGCAGTGGCCTCCATTGGAGAGAGCGGAGCGTTCTGAGGAGGGGAGGCAAGCAACGAGGAGGATAAGAGCGTTGCTGGTAAGTAACTACAGATGGGCCCTTTGGGCTTCTCGCCGTGGGCAACTACGGAACTACACTCTCTGGTCGAGTGCGAACTCCGTGTTCTACTCCAACAAGTCCCGGCCGGATTCAGAATCCCCTCTCCTAGTCGGAACACAAGTGAGACGTCCTTCTTCTCTATAAAAAAAAAGCTGCCTGCTCTTGGTTTCAGCTTCAGATTAAGCCCCGTCCGTTGGTAGCCACACAAGGAACCAGTTCATCTCACAGAAGACATGGGTTTGCAAATTTCCGCTCCTATGGAAGCCTGTAGCGTAGGCAGGATAATGAGTTTTGCACAGTTTGGCTTGACAACTTTGCACAAGCTCTTGGCTCTGCCTCCCGGATCACTGCAGAAATTCAGAGAAAGCTCGCCACGTATGCGAACCGAGACTCTGTCGCCGGAGCTGCCGGAGGACGTATTGATGGATATCTTTGCCCTCCTGGAGATCCCTGACCTCGTGCGTGCAGCCTCTGTGTGCTCCTCCTGGCGCTCCGCGTATACCAGCCTACGCAGCCACCCTGAGCTGTACGCACGACCTCAGACACCTTGCCTGTTCTACACCTCCGAATCTGCTGGTGATAATGTAGCCTCTATGTACAGCCTCGCGGAAAAGAGGGTCTACAACTTAACTCTTCCAGATCCACCCATCCGAAGTAGGTATCTCATTGGGTCCTCACACGGTTGGCTAATTACCGCCGATGACAAGTCTGAGCTACACCTTCTCAATGCCATCACCGGTCAACAGATTGCTCTCCCGTCGGTGACCACGTTTGAGTGTGTAGAGCCAGTATTTGACACTGCAGGCACACTTATTAGCTATGAGCTGTGGGAGGCGCCCTATGATCCGGACTTGGACACTGAAATGGTTGGTCGCGAAATGTTATTCCATGGTCCACCCAACGAGCTTCGTGACCACATGTACAACAGGGCCTTCATTTTTCCGGATCCGTCAACAGGAAGCTATATTGTGGTTCTCATCCATGGTCTAGCACAGCAGCTTTCGTTCGCAAGGGTAGGAGATGGTAACTGGACCTGTCTGCCGTCGGGTTTGGACTATGAACAATGCATCTACATGGATGATCTTCTGTATGCATCCACGAGATGCGGAGGAATCGATGCTTTTGATCTCACCAGTCCTACTGTCACGAGGAATATAATTTCAGATGCGATTGAATACAGCAATGGTCCCCACCGTGGGGTAAAGTACCTTGTCCAGGCTCCGTGGGGCGGTCTGCTGAAAGTCGATAGGGAAATAGATTTCGTGGAAGCGGGTTATGAGGAGTTTTTAAGAAAAACTAAGAAAATCTTGGTACATAGAATCGACATTGCAGCAAAAGCGCTTGTGGAAGTAAATGGTTTGCATGACCACGTGTTGTTTCTTGGACACAGCCAGTCGCAATGCCTTAATACTGAAGAGTATCCGCAGCTGAAGGCAAATTGCGTCTATTTCACAGATGACGAGGCATGTGACTGGAAGTATAAGAATATTCCCCGGGATATAGGTATTCTCAACTTGGAAAAGGACAGTACGGAAGAAATTGTATCTCCGCTTTGGTGCAGCTGGCCTAATCCCATATGGATAACACCGAGTCTTACAGTAATGAACTTATCATTGTATAATTAGGTAGTCTTTTTAATTATTATGTACCTCCATTCCAGGGTCTGTCTGTTGACCAAATTTACCCTTTTTGTGGGGGCATGTTCCATTTTTTCTCTTCTTTATACCTCATTTGGTACATCTGGTAAAATGTGCCGGAGAACCAAAGATTAGGATGGATATCTCACTTGATTCGTTTTCCTGGATGGCATTGTACAAAAATTCTGCTTTCTGTTTTATGCATTACTTTCCTATATTCACCACATATTCTTTCTGAATATTAATTGTTTGTTTGAGATATTTTTTTATCATAACTGATAGTACAAGCCACGTAATAACCATCCAGTATAATAGTGTGTTGTTCTCTTCAGTATGAGATATACTGGTTGCATCGATGTTTTAATTTCTCTTGTCATTTATTTAGTTAGGATGTTCTCATTAACTAGCCATTGAACACGATATCATTTTCTCCAAACATTTGTTGGCACATGTTGTTAGTGAAATTGCCAATGTATGTGGTTAAACTATTGCTCATGTGGTACTTCATACAGTTATTTTATTGGCAAGCTTTTCTACTGAGTTGCTTTAAAAAAAAGTAAGATTGTCGCTAGTTAAAAACTTGACCAACGGGAGCGGGTCCCTCACTTGGCTTTATGTTGTTAGGTAGATGAGACTTCCCGTTTAATTCGAGTATGCCTCAGCTGCGACTCGAATTTCTTCGAGTATGTGTCAGCTGGGACTCGAACCTGTGTGGGCTGGGCGGCCTCTGCCACTAAGCTAGCACTCAGTTCTCAAGATTGTCGTTAGTTGCAGTTTAGAATCGATAATTACGCTGAACGTAGCTCTGACTGGCATATTTGATGGCATGCTCATTAAAACATACAGTGGTAGCTTTTTTCCCTTTCGAATCTTTGTATATCAGAAAAGAGTGTCAAATAGAGTATTTTCGCAGTATATGTTATGCAGGTACTCTCAGTGGGTCTAGGATAAGCTTGCACTTGACAGGGAGGCGGCAAGATCGCCTTCAGGTTTTGAATTGTGTACGTAATTACCATCTTTGAAATGCAGCCTATCAGCGGAATGTAATCACTTGATGACTGTTATTACGACTTTTGACTGTAGTGGCTGCTTTATGTTTTTGTTGCATCTGAAAGAAACTGATGAGATGCTTTCACAACCATGACTAAATGGCACGTTTTGGAGCTGTAACCTTCTTTTATTATCTTTGGAAAAAAAAACATGAGTAGATGCTTTAACATAAGCATCACAAATATACATGTTTGATCTATAACTAATAAATTTTCTAGAATCCTCCTATGTTAATTATGTTCTTGATATTTGACTTGTTCGTCAAACTTCACCAAACTATAAGAGTGACTCGGCAGAGAAAGTGAAGCAAGAGGTGCTTTGCAGTCGTCGTAAATTTCTGCTCTTCACAGTTTGTGTTATGAAATGTCACTGTCAGCTATTAACCATGTTGCATTCATGCTAGCGATCTTTATGTTCAATCACAGTCTCTATTCAATGATGACATGTATCTAAGGTCATGGCTGTTCTGCACCTAATGATTAAGACTTGCATGAATTCTACAGATTATGATAGTGAATTGGTATGCTCATGAGCTCCATTTTTATGGGTATCTTCTTCATGCTTGATGGAACTCTATGTAAAGCTTCTTCATGTTCTCTTTAAAAAGTATTTCATGGTATTTATCTTGCAACCACTGACCATGAGATACACTACAAAGGAAGCCTTTAGTCTTCATTGTTTCGCTATATACGCTCGGAATCTATTTTTGATTCCTTGTTTTTTTTGGTAGTCTCAGGGTTTGTTTTTTATTCCTTGTTTCTACCTTGACAACTTCCATGCTATAGAACAGAATGCTTGCTTTATTGAACTCCATGACTCAATTAGTCTGTTATGCTTTAGGATAGCATCCCCAGCGTGGTATCTTGGAAATTATTCCTATGCTACACGTGACAACTATGTTATCATCAATGTGGTGACCTCTCCTGCTTGAGGTGCTATGCTATCTTAGCAGAGAGGAAAGTCCCATGCACAAGAGTAGTAAAGAAGTGCGTGAACAGAATACTGTTGCACCGCCAATGGCAGAAAGCGTGCTTCTGTTAAGACATGTTATCATATCTTACATATATTTGCACACTTTAAGAAATATGAAACCTTGAGTAATTTTATGTGTAAATTATCATGGTTACGGTTGAACCAAGCCATACCATTGGCATGGCACAAAAGGAGATACTATGGTGTGCTCTGACTGGGGGATTCAGTTTGTAGAAAAGCTTGTGCAGATCATGGTCAACGTTTATTTTGAGGCTCCCCCGCATGAAAGGTTTAGTGCCGCTCAGCCTACGGTCCCTGGCGAAGCTTTGGAGGAAATAATTATGTTGTCCCTATTTGTGAACCCAACCTGGTAATCCTGTACGGTTTGCAGATTCAATCATATCTTCCAATTTCCACATAACTTAGCACATACTACCCCTGCTTTTTAACATAAGACGTTTTATCCTTTTTCCACATTCACGTGTACAAACTTGTATCTACACATGTTTTAGTGTTCATATTAAGTCATTTTGGTGTGTATCTAGACAACATGTGCAATAGCTAAACATCTTATATTAAAAAACGGAGGGAGTATGTATCAGGTATTCATACATGGAAGTAGAGTAGCTAAATACAAGCTTAGATGGGATAAATCAGCTTGGATGCTTCGCTAAAATGAGGAATTATTTTGAATATTTATTTTAGAGTTAAATTTGTTGGCACAACTTGTTCGGTTGTTACATTTCAACATATACAACTGAAATTCCTAACTTTTTACGTGGTATAAATTATATTGGTTGCAATTATAAAGATACAGTGCGAAATGTAAGAATAGTGAAGAAGATTATGTTCTTACTGTAGAGTGTTGAGAAAGGTTAATTTGGAACCATCTATATTTTGAGCCAAAGGAATTGGATTGTTTATTTACTCCATACTTACTCTGGAAGTTGTTAATGCAGGTGTATGAACACAAGGAGGGACAATCCCAGGGGTATTTTTTGGAGTGTTTCTGCTGAATTTTTCAACCGTGTTGTGAAAAAACGAGGAGAGGCAGGAAAATGCTGAATGTAGAAGTGACATGAATTTTCATAGACTTTCTAGAGCTCACTTTTGGAAGGAGGTTGCAGATGTGTATGAAACCTATCTTGTTGGATCTTGTGGGTGTATGTTGTCGTCAGATGTTCCTTCAGATGACTACGTTACAGCCGATGAGAACCTTGAAAAATGACTGTCCTCGCGGTTTTTGGAGACTGTGTTCTGAAACAGCAGAAAGAGGCCCCCGTTGAGGCTTGGTCACAAATAAGATGCACTTGTTGTGGCTTGGAAGAGCTAGAAATAAGTCCTTGTAAATACTCAATTTTGTCTATCTCAGAGGTAGAACAAATGTTTGTTCTCTTCCAGGTGATGGTCTAACAATGCTTCTTGCCTTATTTGTGATCAGGAGATGAAATCCCTTGTCCATCTTTTCTTCACTGCCCCTTTTCAAACAAGTTTGACGCCTCCTCGGCAAGATGGCGTCGCAGTGCACGGGAAGCCTCAAAAGATGGTGCTTCAAGTCCTCTAAATCCGAAGAGAAGAGGGACCAATGCACTTTGGGTCTATATACGATCTAGCATATATGGAAGGAGTGAAACCGAAGAACCTCTGAGGGCAAAGAATTGAATCCAGTTGGTGTTGTGGGCTTGTGGCCCTGATTCGGGACGATACTACGTTCGTTGGAGAGACGTTTTCGAAATATGTGGTGTGTTTCTCGGCCCTTTTAAGGCCATGTATTTCTGTTACTTCCATTCTGGTCTCTGAATTTTGCTCCAGTTGTGGTATGCCAGAGTATGATATGCACGTTCATGAAAACTGATATTTTTGCTGCCCAGTTCCGCTCCATAAAGGAAATTCTCAACTTTTTTACTAAAGAGCTATATTTCAGCAAATGTCGAATGCTGTTCCTACACTTTATAATCGTCATGCCCTACAGTTTATGAGCATGGTATACTTGTATTTTTCATAAATTCTCGCTTACAAAAAGATTGGTGCGGATCTACACTGATGCTGAGGAGCTTTTTTTTTTTGAAAGAAGAGAGCTCTTGGCTCTTCGATTTCTATTATTAGAAACCACATGTTTTGTTCAGCTACAACAAAAGTAAAAGTGCAGAATGAAAATAAAAGCAAGAAAGAACTAAACTACAGCAAACTAACTCCCAGTATCTCACAGAAGGAGATAACAAAGGGAAAGTTCTCTGAACTTTGCTGCACTCCCAGCCCAGGAGAAAACTTCTACAAAGAACGGGATTTCATTCTTCCCTGATGCAGATGCTGAAGAGCTACTACACTCTAACGGAAGCTCATTTCATGCGCTCGGTAGTGATGTAGCCCGATCTGCCTCCCATCCTTGGCAAACACAAAGCATCCGGTCTTCTCGCAATGGATGACCCCAGACTTGTGAAACCTCTTCACATGGCGATTAATCTGCAGTAATTTGGTGATATTAGTACACTAATTTGGTTACCATACGATTTAGCAAAATCGAGACAGAAACAGCTACCTGTTCCTCTTTATTTTTAATCTCGCGCTCATCGCCAGCATGCTCGAGGTAGCAAATCAAGCAAAGGGTTACATTATTTTTGTTCAACTTCTGATTCAGCTCCCAGTATCGGTTCTGAGCTTCATTCTCTAGCTCCTACAAAATTTAAGCGAGCATAATGAAGAACTCTGTTAGCTCAAACTTATGAACTACTAATTCATACAAGAACTGCCCAAACCTCTATATATATAGAAATTAGCTAGAATACGATAGACACATGAACACCCAATGCTGAATCATTTCTCCAAACTATATATAAACATATACAAAATTGATTGATTGAAAAAAGACAACACGGCGAGATTATGCGATGGGTCTGTGCAGTTGGGTGATGCTGCTACCGAGGTTATCCAGCATTTTGAATCTGATTAGAAAATATGACTAAAAAGAAATGAGTGCATAATGGATACTACAATTGTCAGATTGTGCCATCGGATCCTAGTGTGTAGAGGAGGTGAAGATAACTCTTGTCCGACAGAAGGTACGTCCATATCATAAAACTTACGACTATAGAAAGTAAATCTTGCATCAATTCAATATGCCCAAAAATATACATAAAACAAAGCATGCATATCATTGAGGGTGTTTTCCTTTGAGAGAGAAAAAACCTAGATTGTCATTGAGCATGTTCTCCAAGAAATACCTAAGCAAAATCAGTCACTGTCCCTCTTTTCTCCAACATATTGATCAATTTTTGCTCCAAAAATGGTTGTTGAAATATTTTCAGAGTCTTAGCATCAATGTTTAATGTTGAAGGGCAGAACGATTATATATACCATGAAGATAAATGTTGAAGCACATAACGATTAGATATGCCATGAAGACATAGCGTGTATTGGGAAGAAACAATGCAAGACACACTGGTCTGGTAGTAATTGTCAGGTAAGATATCTTGGAACAAATTCTCTAAAGCATCATGTGAACATCAACTTGAGCTGGCATCAAAGAGAACTGGAAGTCGATTGAGTAACTTTTATGTCCTGCATATCACTGTGTAGTACAGAGTACTAGAATCACAGAGTGCTACAAGGATGATTAATTTAAGCGAGCATAAGAACTCTGTTCGCTCAAACTTAAGAACTCCTAATGGCCAATGCATACAAGAACTGCACAAACCTCTCTGTCTATATAGAAACTAGCTAGCAAAGGATGCACACATGAGCACGTAATGCTGAATCGCTGCTCGAAACCATATATAAACATATACGAAACTCATTGATTGCTCAAATGCACCTGTACCTCAAGAACAGGATACAATTCCACTACGAAACATATACGATGCAAGATTGCTGGCGGTGGCGCCGAGTGGAGTGGTTCAGTCCGATCATACCTCGGGGTCGCGGGAAGGTCCGGCCGGTGCAGGCGAGGCGGGAGTCGAAGAAGACGACGGTGGCGCCGGTTCCTCATTGGCGGCGCGGGCATTCTTGTTCTTGGCAGCATGCTTCTTGGCCGCTTCGTCAGCCTTAATCCGCACCTCCAGCTTCATGGCCGCCTCGGCCACCGCCTTGTTGGCCTCCTCGGCCTTCTTCTTCCTGGCCTCCTCGGCCGCTGCCGCGGCGTTCTTGTCAGCCTCGGTCTTCTGCTTCCACTGCGCTGCCAACGCCTTCCTGGCCTCCTCGTCCGCCTCCTGCTTGTCGGCCTTCTTCTCCGGCGCTGTGTTGGCTGCGAAGGAGGCGTCGTCGGGCGCGGTTCTTGGAGCCCACATGCGCCCAGCAGGCCACAGGCGGCGCAGGACTCGCAGCATACCAAGAAGGCGTGCGCATGCTCTGCGCAGGAGGTCGAGCGGGCGCGGAGCCGGCGCCGGCAGCGGCACCGGGGGCAGAGACATCCTGGGGAAGGGAGGTGCGACGGCGGTGGAGGGTTGAAGGTGAGAGGAGGAGGAGGAGGAGTAGCGGATTGCGGTGGTGGTCGGATGATCGGTGCGGGAGACAAGAGGGAGGAAGGGGCGGGAGCTGGGAGGAAAGGGAATATAAGGAAGGGGCTTCTAACCCAATTTCTTTTTGTAATTTCTTTTCCTATATGGACCGTCGTCTTGATCTCCGGCGGGCGGCGGCGCGAGCCAGCTGGACCGAGCCCAAGCGGCCAGGTCGGTCAGTTATGGTTCCGTCCACTAGCCTACCTAGGTTGGGCCAAGCCCATGTACGTACTCAACACAGGCACGCACATCACACTCGATCCCCTCCTCTCTCGCTCCTTCCTCTCCGCCGCCAGCACCGCCTCTCACGGCTCCGGCGCTGCTCTGCTCCCCTCCGCCGATTCCACACCGCCCTCCTAGTCGATTCGCCTCCGTCCCGGCCGCCGCGCGTCTCCTTCCCCCACCTCCCGCCGCCGGCGACGAGCTGCGGATACCTCCACCTCGCGCCGGACCCAGCCACGCTCCTCCCGATTTGGCTGGCGGCTGGCCATCTACTCGCCGGACCCAGCCACCGAACGCCACCTCCGGCAGCTAGTGATCCCGCCGCGGATCCCCATTCCCTCAACCCCTCCCCTCGTCTGCTCCCATTCGCCTCTCCATCCCTGACCTGCAGCAAGTCCGAACTGCAGCGGCTGCACCGTCGCCTCCCCAAGCATCTCCACGATTTCGCCGGCTAGCAAGGTCTCTCCCTCTCTCTCTCTCTCTCTCTCTCTCTCTCTCGATGGTCCGATCTGCACATTCAGTTGGGTGTGTCTTGCTGCGCTTGATCTGGTTGCTTGTGAATTGCTTCTTCTGCTTGATCTGCTCCCTACTATATGCGGCCCAATTAGCTACTGTATCTGCTAGGTGCTTACGGTACTGAACCCTTTAATCTGCTCGCTGCTAGGTACTAGGTAGTCTGCTCATCTGGCTGCTGCAGCTGCTCTGCTTGATTATCTATAGTTGTCATAGTGTCATTGAACATTGTTGTTGCTTCATCTAGCTGTCATTAATTTTTGTTGCCTGATGTGCAGGGGTCTACGGCTGCTTCTACTGCTGCAAGTTCTTGAAATTCAGAAGACATGGGGTGGGAGTCAACCCTCAAGATTTACACCCAGTGAAGTGCAAGTTGTGTGGAAAGGAGATGGCCATTTATCTAGTTCATTTACACAAAGAGTGAAAGGATATGGCCAGTTAGACACCCTGATACTTCTAGGTGTTGGACAAGTATGCAGCCTTACTTTGTACACTCTTGAGTCGGTTCTGGACACGGCGTCTCCCCCACCTCCGGGAGCTCGGCTGCTGCTGCATCGAAGTGGAGAACAGTGACATGGACGCCGTCGTCGCCAGGAGCCCAGCCCTGGAGATCCTCAACATCCAAGGAAGCATTTCCACTTCGTCAGCCACAGCCTCTGGTGTGTCCTGATCTGTGCCTCTGTGATGAAGAACATCGCCGTGCTAAATGCCCTGCGTTTCGAGCGGCTCATCTTGTCGGAGACTATGAGCCGTGCCGATGGCTTGTGCACAGGGGTGAAGCTTGGAAACACCCCCAAGCTGAAGATTGTTCGGGTACCTGGAGCCAGGGAAACATGCCATAGAGATACGAGACACGGTACATATCCCAGATCTCATCTTTAAATTGTTCAATTTAGTAATCATGTGTAACTAAAGGTGTGATATTTTCTTGTTGAATTGAGTGCATTCCAGACTGGGATGGAGGTGACCCCAACTCCCCAAGTATGATGCTCATGACCGTGAAGAAACTGTGTTGGCGTCTGTGTTTTCGAGCTTTCAAAGACATCAAGATGATTCCTACCTTGTTCAGATTCTTCTCCAATGTTGAGGCGCTGCATATTAAGGTACTTCCTAGCATTACATTTTTCGTGTTGTTGCTTCTGCTGCTTCATGATTGCTCACTTGCTGAAATGTTCACTGATTTAAAATGTTGTAGTCTGCAAAATTTGACCAAGGGTAGCAGTATGAGCTTTCCTTCGTCCGATATTTCTTTGAGAGTGCATGTGTATTTAACGTCTGCAATCATTACAATGGAGAATTCAAAATTCACTTCTCTCTCCTTGGATGAGATGTTTGCCAGTGTGAAGAATATGAATCGTAAAAAATGGGCAAGTAAATTCATTCTCGCAGTCTGTGGGAGTAATGGTCCTGCAGGAGGCAAGATCTGGTCCCTCCAACAAGGGAGCAAACTTTTCCGATGAGGATCCTTTTGCACCGGTTAAAATCCTTGCAAGTACGGGATTCATATTGTTTTCCAGTATCTACATGTGTACTGAGTTAAATTTGTGTGTGTTATCTGAAGATTGGATAGTACGACACTGAACCATCTTTACAACTTTAGTTATCTAATCCCTTTAAAGATAGTAAATATTTTTTAAGTTTTTCCTTTCAGGTGGATTTATTCTTATTGAATTTTCATAAGGAAAATAATTATCCTGAAACTAATTCTCTGTGGGGGACAATGTGCCTTTAGAATACCAGTTTGAAGCATATGTGCCTAAGACATACTATCATGGTCTTGGGAGGCTGTTTGGTTCCAGGCTCAATTTTTGTCACACCTAACCTTAGGCTAGGCTTATTTTTGGTTTCTGGCCATATGGCCCATGTGGCATAGACGTAACTTTTTGCCTACTTTTGCCACATTAACTAAGGTTTATTTGTGGAATAGGTTTGCCTTGAATCAAACATGCCCATTACATGGTATAGTGAGCCATGTGGCAGTATTAAAAGGACACTGAATCGCCCATTAGCTATATAGAAAAACTTTTCTTGTCTTATACTGTATGTCAACACGCCGATCTTCTTCAGTCATTGTTGGATGTGTTGCTCTTTTCTTGGTATGAGTTCTAAATTTGAGATAGTCATGCTCCGTAGATGTTTATGATTTTAGGTAATGCATTCTCTTTGTTCTGGAAAGCTCCACTCCATAGATCCAACACTGGTTCATTGAAGCTAGCCCAAACTCCACCAAATCGGTAAAGGGGAGTTGAGGCCTCCCGTAGTTCATTCTGGTGGAGTTGGATAAAGGGTGCTCTACCAGCGTTAAAGGGTGCTCTACCAGCGTAAATTCATACCCAGGCGCCTCTAACACCCAAAATGTCCATACAGTTTTGTTGTTATACCTGCAAATGCCATGGGTATACCTGACCCGATCAGCCAACCCCTTCCTCTCCCTGTTGGGTAGCCCATCTCCTTGTCTACTTCTATGGCTTCATCTGTCCTGGTTTTTTGCCACCTCTCTCCCTCCAACTTCCTCCTTCGCGAGCTCCGCCCGCGTCGTCCCTGCACTTGTTGCCCTGCTCCACCTGCTCCAAGTGACGCCTTTGTCCTCTGCCGACAACCTCTTCTTAAGGACATCACCTTCAACTGGCTCCACCAAGGCACCAAGACCTTCCAGCCATCACCATGGGTGGCCTCCAACAGTATCTCACCACTGTCCATTTTCCGCCAGAAGTTCCTTACGGAAAATGGCAGCCGACCTCCCCTTTTCAAAAAAAAAAAAAATCTCTTGTTGTTTTGCTCTGATAGTTGGTAAATTCTGGTGATTTCTTAATGTGTAGAGCACTTTGAATTAGGATATGCGTGTATTTGTTCTAGCGGTACAAGTGCATCTGATCAATCAATCAATTTTGTGCCTGTTTATATATAGCCTGGAAACGATTCATTGCATTGGGTGTTCATGTGTGTATTGCATTCTAGCTAATTTCTATATATAGAGGTTTGTGCAGTTCTTGTATGCACTAGTTGTTCATATGTTGGAGCTAAAGAGTTCTTTAACATGAGCTGCATGCAAATATCCTTGAACAGCTACATATGTATTAACATGTTGAGAGCAAAAGAAAGTATAATCTTGAGTTTTCACAACAATCTCCTTGTAGCCTGAATATGTAGGGAGCTAGTTGTTCATTAGTAGTTCATATGTTGAAGCTAACGGAGTTCTTTAACATGAGCTGTAAGCAAATATCGTAGAACAGCTATACATGTATTGATTGAAAAAGAAAGGGTAGTCTTGACTTTTCACAACAATCTCCTTGTAGCCTGAACCTTAGCTAGCTAGTTAGCCAAATATTTCTAGACTTTTCACCGTCACCAAGAGTTTGGAGGTGGAGTGAAGTCTAGAGGTGGAATGGGGTTGAGGTGGAGTGGAGCTTTCCCAAGCACAGCCAAAGTTAGACCTGTTCATACAAAAAAATTATGATCAACCTTTTTTAGAAACCCTTTTTGAAGCACTTAGTATGTTGTTACAATTTTGAAACTTGTGATTTTAGGTTGTTGATGAGAGAGATAGGATGTAAGAGAGGCATATCAATCCTGGTTGCCAACAGATATCTAGTTTACTCGCTGAATCAAATCATAGGAGTAACCACTTTACCGCGATTTCCTGTAAGACCTACGCTTCAAGTTTAGTGATCTTTCACTTTGCATTGTGAATCTACTCGAAGGTTAATTAATCATGTTGTTTTCCTTATTAATTAGAGTTTATTTTCGTGGAGTTGGTTGCAAACAGACACAAGAATAAGAGACTGCAAATGGCAAACTGTAGCTGAATAATGCCTCAGCCTGGGAATGGGGAGAGAGCCGCACCAAATCCGGCCCAGCCCGATATGAAAATTAGCTCACGCCCACACCAAACCACCCCACTAATTATTCACTGAAAACCAACCCGCACCAGCCCGCAGTCCTCTTTGCCCCCAAACCGCACCAATCCATCCATTATTTGCGGATTGAAACCGCTTCATACCCCACGTGCAGCCCACGCGACGAACCAAAGTACAACTCCCACCTCACCAAAACCATGGGGACGATGTCCGCCGCCTACTACTCCCCAATTCGCTTCTCCATCTCCTGCTCTTCTTCCGCGCCGGCGCGCCAGCTGCGCGTGGCCGTGGTGGGCGGCGGCTCGGCCGGCGCCACCCTCGTCCCGGGCCTCCTCACCTCGCTCTCCCTCCCCACCGGAGCATCTCGGCGCAGAGACGGAGGCGGCCAAGAACGAGATAGCCGTGCTGCGCGACGAGCTTTCCCGGCTGCAGTCCGCTTACGAGGCGTCCAAGTCCATCCTTCGCCCCGGCGCGCCCTGCGCATCCACGTAGGCCGCGCTTGTCCGCCTCCTCGGCTCCGCTCGCCGCCTATGCACGCGCCTGGCATCCATGGACTGCCGCGCCCCGGCCTCCGCCGCCCAAGCCAACACGGGCCTTACGGCCGCCTCAAGGACCCGACCGCCGGTGTCACTCTTTGGCGAGGTCTCCGCTGAACGACGTGGCGACACAGCCCGCTGCTACCTCGCTGTGGCCGGCTAGGCCCCAACTAAGATTCAGCTGGATCGTCTCGTCGCCAGTAACGGACTCCCAGGGCGCGCTTGGAGCACGACGGTGGAGGATGTGCTTGGTCGGGGGAATCGCTGCGCTGCTACTCGTCGTCCTCGCCATGGCAGATATCGTGGTGGCTCTCAAGCTGGAGCCGCAAAAGGGCGGCAGTGGGCAGCTCGCCGGTGCCGGCTTGTCTGTCTTGGTGGGGATACTGGAGAAGTGGAGAGAGTTGACAACCGCACGGCTGGTGCGGGTTGAACCCACGGCTCCAACCCATTTATGTTGCTCTGATTTCAACCCCAAACCGCACCGGTCCAACCCGCTTTAATGATTAGCCCGCACCGCCCCAACCCATTACGATGTAGCATCCATTTAGATCCGACCCAATTGAGGCCATAACAAAAACCGCACCGAAAAATCCACTACGATCCGCACCATTCTCAGGCTGAATAATGCCTTATACAAGTTATATGGATCATATCTGTATGGAGAATGTGGGTGCGAATTGAAGAATAATGCCTTAAGCACCTTGTGGTCGTCAAGCCTGTTGACTACTTAGGTCCTGTAGATAGTAGTGCGACATTCCCTATTCATAGATCTGCACCTGCCTTCATCGAATTAGATATGAAATTATCCATTCTATCTACACAACACACCTTGCTTGTTTATGAATAGAAGATGTCATCATATACATTGTATTAATGTTATGCAACGTGGCTCACTTGTTAGCAAATTTTAGGCACACTAAGATTTTGACGTGTTTTCCATGATATACAGCCTGACTCTTGCACACTCTGAGCCAGTTCCTTCTGCTCTTTGTTACTCATCCTAATGAATTTGTCTTTTGTCATGCATCAATTATAGGGTTGTGTGGCTAGTCAGCAGAAGTCGCAAGCTGGCAAGTGTCACAACTGAGGTCTTCGACTCACAACCATACCGAGTTTGGAGAGCTAACCTGAATACCTTACAGCGGGGAACAAAGTTATCTGATGATGAAGTTCTTGCACCAGTTGAAATCTCATCAACTAGGTGTGCACTGATTTAGACTTTTTTGTATCTCACCTAAATATTGGGTAGATCTCGAGCAGTAGTAGAATGATCTGTTTGAATTGTGAGGTACCTAATAGTGGTATATTATTGCTTGCTGATTGCATCCTTTCATCCTGACTGATTGTGTGAAGTAATCATCATTGCATCACTCTGATCTTTCTGAGTTCTTCGAGTATGAAATGTGAAGTTTAATGTGCAGCTATGCAATGAAGTTGGTTCATTTAGGCATGAGTTGTGATGATAGCTGTACCTTGTCATATATGTAGTTATGCACCTTGTGGGATGCTGTACAAACTTGTGTATCTGATAGTATAAGACCCCTCCACTGTTATTTATTTCAGGCTACAGCAGGTTGACTCCTAGTGATGCTCTTAGTGCACATCGCATTTCAGTTCACTACACTAGCTGAATAATTACCTTGCTTAGTGAATTGCCCACCGAGCATTCATATATAATGTTAGGCTCACCTTGTAGCAAAATTGACGCAATGTTAACATTTTAATTGGTCGGGGAAATATATATATATATATATTTAGAACCGTGGGGCAAAAGATTTGCCCCTTATATTAATTAAGAGAGAGTTGGCACAAGAAAATTATAACAAAGTAACGAACAACAAAAACAAAAACGGATTACTCTCCTGGCACTAAATCTCCTAGCCGCTTCGCTCCCGCAAGCACACAAAGCTTGGCTTCATTCTTTATTTTAGCGAGGATGGTGAGGGGCGAGGAGCGCTTATTTTTGAAGACCCGACCATTCCTCTCGTTCCACACCTCCCAAGAGGTGAGAAGGAGAAGGGAGGCCAAAGACTTGCGGCTCGTCATGCGACTCCACCAATCCGGGAGCGAGAGGGTTGGCCATGTAGTAGTGTCGAGGTCGTGGAGGCCGGTCCATTCCTTCAAGGAGGTCCAAATTCTCGTCGTGTAGCGGCAATGCAAAAGGAGGTGTTTGGCCAACCCCTCCGCGCCAAGCGATCCGCCGTCCAAATACGGTTTTGGAGGGCGAGCCACGCCAAGAACTCGGGTCTTGAAAAATAAGCGCTCATCGCCCTCCAAAGTTCTTTGCAAATGAAAATGTTTTGAAAAGAACTTTGCAAAAACCATGTCAAATGCAACTTAGAGATACTCATGCCAAAGAACAACCTACGCAAGGTTGAGAGCTAGAAATATATGCATGAGTTAGATACTTGTTACCGAAATAGCATTGACGGTGTAGAAGAAGAAAGTTCACAATCATCCAAGTTTGGCTCCAAAAAGCACATGATGAAGACATCTTCTTTAATATGTGACAAGCTTCCAATGCATCTCCCATGTACCTAAAAAAAATCAAGTACACCATGGTACCCAAACTAATTGGGTCCAAAGTAGTTAGACCAACTACAATACATAGGACAAACTCCACATAAATATGTGCATATTGATATGAAATAGAATTTCATGCACATCTTAACCATTTAGGATTTCATGGAGTTTATCCTATATATTGGATCAAGGAAAGTAAGCATGCTACAAGATATACATATAGTAAGTATGCATGCACAAAACTTTCAAGAACCAAACGAGATACTATTTGGACAAAACACCAATTAAATCAAGAAGCTACACGAAAGTGTGACATGAAAGAGGATTGTCCAAACAATATCAAAGACCCAAATCAACACATGATTGGGGATACCAATATGAAAAGATATCAGATGAAAATGTAGTCAAGGAATGACCATAACCCTCTACACTTTTCATGATGGCACGAAGTACCAATACGAAAAATGTTTGTCTTCCTAAGAGACATGTCATCGGGATCAAATACCAATTGAAGATAACTAATGTTTAATAACGTATAGGATTGCTCCCCCAAGATTTGTGCATTATTTATGATCTTGTATATGAATACAAAATGCACACAAATGAGATCATTACTCTCCATATATATTGTTAAAACATTAGTCATGTTCAAGAAGAACAATAAGATACAAAACCAATTTAAAGAAGAGTGTTCTAAAGAGTATAGAGTAGCTTCCCCATGATTAGTGCATTATTTGAGATCTTGTATGTAAATACAAAATGCACACAAGTGGGATCATTACCCTCCATATATCTTTTTGAACACAAAGTTCAAGAAAATCAATAAGACCCGATATCAAATAAAGGATGGTGTTCTACTCAATGCAGGATAGCTTCCCCAAGAATAGTGCAGTACTTAGAATTAAGACTTTGAGTGTAAATGCACAAGAATGGGATCCTTGCTTTTCCTAACTCAAGAAAGCACAACACAAATTATGAGTAGAGCAATAAACAATCCAAAGGTAGCAAGGATGACAAAAGGGTGGTTAGACCAAAACAAAACTTGGCGACAAAATAAGACAATTTATGAACAATAGCCAATGTGAAGATAATCAATAAATTTACCACAAATATAATTATCACTTGTCAAAGACAATGATTGTATGGAGATAGTTCTCGGTGGTACATGACATATATGTATTCAAGATCATATTCACAAAACATAACCATGTGGCAAAATAAAAGAATTGAAAAACATGCTTATCTAGAGATTCTTGATGGCTTCAAATAATCGATGATCATACTAAGCATCAAGAACCTCTCTCACAAACAAGATACCAAAAGATGGGTGAACAAAAAGCATTAAAGCAAATATGGAACTTGTTTGAGTACTATGTCACCTAGGAACAAGATAATCAACAATATCAACTCTAGGTGACACTACCTCACATGTTCACATTTTCTAGACTTGTAATATGCACATAGCTTATTACTCCCCCATAATGTGATAATCCATTCTTTTTAACAAGAGGCAAAAGAAATCCAAGAGATAATTAATGGACATTTAGAATTTGAATTTCTCATGAGTAAGACATACCACAAAGAGAGTAGATAACGTTGATATATCACCCCTAAGTGGTAGTCCTCATGAATACACATTTTAGGATAGTGAGTTACCAAAAAGCACGTCACTCCCCCAAAATGGGATAGTCCATTAATATCCTCATAAGAGCCAATTAAGATGAAAGCAAATAGGCAAGAGGCTCAAAACATACATGGTGTGCAAACCAACATACACATGCTTGATTACTCAACATAAGTAAGTAGAGTGCACAACACATATAAACACTTGTAAGGTACAAAACCAAACACATGCAAGGGTGCAAGTAACTTTCAATGCATACATATGATTTAAATACAAGTTACCGCAAGGAGGAGCATTTGATATATGCTAAGACAATATAATCCAATTGACTTGACTTGAGAGAATATAGATGATGAAGATCCCTTAATTCTTCATGATGTAGTCAAGTCTCCAATGTCCTCCGTCAACACCTATTGATTAAGTTTTAGCTTGTTGGTCCCCAACCAAGTTGGGTCCTAAGAGGTTAGTCACAATAGGCTTGGCAACCCAAATGGTTCTTTTCTTGACACCACTTTGAGTACCAACAAATTTGACAAACACATTGCCAACCTTATCCTTCCGAAGAGAATGAACATTATCAATAGTAGTGGGGTTGGATAAGTTACCGTGAGTGCATGAAGAAGCAAAGTGATCCTTCCCATGACATTTGTAGCAAAGTCGGCTTTTACCTTTCTTTTTGGGAAGGGAAGGTTCTTCAACTTGGGAAGCTTGAGTTTGGACTTGAGTTTGCTTCCCTTGTTGCTTCTCACTAAGAGGCTTCTTCTTCAACGGGCAAGATCTAACATGGTGCCCTTCAACCTTGCACTTGAAGCACACAATCTTGGCCGAATCGATAACTTGTTCTTGGCCCTTCTTCTTGATGAACTTGTGCTTCTTCTTGACATTGGACTTGTTCTTGTTATTGGAGTTGAATCCAAGTCCACTCTTGTCATGAGGAAGTTGTTGCACTCTTAACATGTTGTCGAGGGTGGACTTCCCTTCATGACACTTCTTCAAGTCTTTTTTCAAAGAAGTGACTTGTGCCTTGAGCTCTTTGATTTCCTCTACAAGGTTAGTTTCAACACAAATACTAGAGGAAGTAGATGCTACATTGTTAGAGCAACAAGGCAAGGAACGTAATTCATCACAAGATTTAGCAATAGTATGTGGTGTAGAATTACTAGTACTAGCACATTGCAATAAAGCATTAGTAGTAGAAGTTGTACTAGTGTCCACTAGAGGCTCACAAGATGTTACCTTCGTAGTGACCGCCTCATGATCTAACTTTAGCCTAGCATGGGATGCTAGAAGATCCTCATTAGAGCTAAAAAGCCTTTCATGAGTTTCTTCCAACTTCCCATACTTACTAGTTAGCAAATCAAGTTGAGCCCTTAGCTCAACATTCTCCTTCAAAATAGATGCTTCACACAAGGTGGAGTTAGTAGCACAAGCATCATTATTATTAGAAATGGAAGAAGACAACATGACAAGCTTATTATTTAACTTAGCATTTTCTTTACTAAGCACATTACATTTAGCAATAGCATGGTCATGTTCTTTAGTGAGTTTAGCAATTATTTCATTATTTAACTCCTCACTAGATTCAAATCTCTCCTTGAGAGCAACCCGAGTTTCTTGCTCTTCCTCAAGAGCATTCTCAAGATTGTGGATCTCACCCGCGGAATTACGAGCAAGACCCCACCCTTCATGACAACGGGTCTCCAAGGCCTCAAGGGTCTCCTTGTGCTCAAAAAGGGTAGTCATGATTTCTAAGAAGTTCTCATGAGCATTTTTATTATTTAATAGAGCATGAGAGACAATATCAAACTTCTCCTTAATTAGATCATCATCATCATCATCATCATTATCATCATCATCATGAGATGTATTGGAATTCAAGGTAGGAGATACCTTAGACTCCTTAGCCATAAGGCAAATGAGAGTAGTGGATGAAGACAATGAGGAGTTACTTGAAGCGCCATTGAGGTCCATGTCTTGTTCCAACAATTGTTGGGATTCCTCTACATTGTTAGCCAAACAAGTACTAGAGGAAATAGAAACATTTTGATCATGACAACAAGACAAGGAAAGCATATCATCATGAGATTTAGTTAAGCAACTACTACATGATATGCAAGGACTATCAACACTAGCATGTATGACATTTGGAGTGCTAGAGGTGTTTGAGTCCAAAGATAGAGCATTGCAAGAAGATGGGTGTGAAGTATAGTCAATAGTGGATTCGCCATCAAGAATGCAACTTCTATCACCACTCACCATCTCATTACCTTGTGGCAAACCACATGTCGGTGAAGTGGAAGAAGACGTGAGCTCATCACGGCCGGAGGTGGAAGGAAGACAATCATCCTTGGTAATGTTGGACACCTCATATATATCTTGAAGTTTTGTCCATAATTCATGAGCGCTCCGAAAAGGCATGATTGACGCAAGGACTACATCGCTCAAAACACATATGAGACCATTAGATGCTAGAGTATCGAGATAAGAGTTTTTTTCGTCCTCTAAAGATAATTCTTGTGAATCCTTTGGAGGAGAAAAACCCATATCTACAATACTCTCTAAATTCGAACCCATGTCTCTAAAAAGATTAAGCATGCGAATTTTCCAAGCATCATAATTTGTGCCATCGAATCTATAAGTGGGATTGTGCACTAGATTTCTAAACGACATCTTTATCTCTAGGCGGTTAGTCCTAATAATGAGATAACCTGGCTCTGATACCAATTGAACGGACAGATGTCGCCTAGGGGGGGGGGGGGGGTGAATAGGCGATTTAAAACTTTTTCCGGGGAGCCGGAATTTCCGAGCCAAGATGGACCGGAAATTCCGGTATGCTTGATAAAGGCGGAATAAAACTAGTGTTTTACTTTAGCAAGCATACAACCTAAATATACTAGGTTCACCTATGTGCACCAACAACTTATGCTAAGCAATACAAGTAACAAGGTGATAGCAAGATATATATATGACTTCAAGCACGAAGGCTATCACAATGTAAAGTGCATAAGTAAAGAGCTCGGGTATAGAAATAACCGAGGCACGCGAAGACGAGGATGTATTCCCGAGTTCCACCCAAAGGGTGTACGTCTCGTTTGGAGAGGTGTGCGCAACCACAACAGGTTAGCCGCAACGCCACCAAGGCTCACCTTCTTCTCCTGATGAACTCAACCACAAAAGGTTGCGAGTTCACCTTCCACTATTGATCCCCTTTTGGGCGGAGATCGAATCCCTTACAACAATCTTGAGGCACACACCCACAACTTAATTGGGGGCTCCCAAGTCTTGAGGCACACACCCACAACTTAATTGGGGGCTCTCAAGTGACCACAAAAGGTCTTGACCACAAAAGGTCTTGGCCACAAAAGGCCGGCCACAAAAGGCGTCTAGGGTCCAATGACCCAAGAGTAACAAGCTCACAAGTATCACCACCACGAATCCTCGTGGAGGTCTCAAACCGATGCAAATGCAATGGCAAGAGCACACGAAGTGCTCAAGTCCTCCACTCTCGAATTCCAACAAAGCAACAAATGCTTATGGGGGAATAAGAGAGGAAGAACAAAAGAAACCACAAAGGAGTCAAATCCTTCACTCCCAAATCCCACCAAAAGCAACTAATGCTTATGGGGGGAGAAGAGAGGAAGAACAAAGAGAAGAACCACAAAGGAACTCCAAGATCTAGATCCACTAGGTTCCCCTCACTTAGAGGAGAGATGGGTTGGTAGGATTGTAGATCTAGATCTCCTCTCAACTTTCCCTAAAGAATATGCAAGAATCTATGGAGGGATTGAGAGGGAAGTGAGCTTTCCAAGGTCAACAATGGAGTAGGAGAGAGAGGGAAAACGTGCTGCCTTGGATGAGGCAAGGAAGAAGAAGGGGAGGGGTATTTATAGCTCTCCCCATTTCTGACCGTTGGAGTCTTCGAGACACCGGAATATTCCGGGTTAAGTACCACCGGATATTCCGGTTGGCCGGAAATTCCGGTCGCCGGTGAAAAATCCGGTGGAAATTTCTGACCGAGATCAGTGCCTCTTTTCTTCTTTCCTTAGCCAAAATCCTGAGCACACTCCTAGGGACCGGATATTCCGGTGGGGACCAAAATATCCGGTCCAATAATCCGACCGAGATCAGTGCTCATTTTCTTCTTTCCTTAGTCGATTTCTTGGACGAGTTGGGGAACCGGAAATTCCGGTGGAACGAAATATCCGGCCCCAATAATCCGGTTCAGAACAGCCAAACTAAAACCGCTATAACTTTTGCAAATGAACTCCGAATGAGGTGAAACCAACTTTGTTGGAAAGATAGCGACGAGCACAGGGCAAGGTGTGGGACTTTCCTCATGGTCGAACCGGCAATATTTCCGCCACCGAAAACGCAAGAAGTTTGCCAACGTAAAACCGTTTTCGAAGCACTTGGGCTTGTCATGAGGAACACGACAAGCACCAAAACCCAACATCCAAAACACAACAAGATGAACGAATGAAATCCCGATTTGGATGAGCTAGCGCTTGGCATGAAGATGAACCAAGCTCTAATTCCTCACATGGATAAAAGCCAAATAAGAACCAAGAAATATGATATGCCAAGTATGCAAAGGTTTGAGCTCTCCACAAAGATGCGATCAAGTTACTCACTCGAGAGCCCCTCTTGATAGTACGCCTATCTATCCTATAGCCCTATCAAGATCATACCTTTGCCTTGAGCATTCCACTTGAGCTAGATGATGACTATCTTGATCTCTTCAAGTGGATCACCTTTCTTGATTGCGCGAGCACGCACAAGCTTGATCAAGACATCTCCAAATACTCCCCCATACCCATAATGGGAGAGTTTCGCTTAGCTCCGTCTTCATGTATCCATTGCAAGGTCCAAGCATAGGATCTCTTCCAAAAGCTTCTCTTGGTCTTGCACATCTCGCCTTGATGACGATCACCACATGACGTCATCCTCCACGAGCTATATGAAATCTTCATTTGATGCAAGCCCATGGGAAGATACCTAACCCCACATAAAGATACCACACACACATATCATGGGTTAGTTCACAAAGCTATATGGACAAGTGATTACCATCCCAAGAGATATATGATCCCTCTTGGTACATCTTGTAGCTTTGTGTGTTGATCAACATCTTGATCAACCTTGTATCTTCCAACATTTCTTCACTAATATGATGTCTTGAGTCCTTCAAGACATACTTGCAATATGCTCCACTCAACACATGAGCTTCAAGAGTCCAACACATGAACTCCACAATTCCATGGACAAGATCTATAAGGATATCTCAATGCAAACATTAGTCCATAGAGGTTGTCATCAATTACCAAAACCACACATGAGGGAAAATGCTATTTCACCTTTTTCAATTTCACATTCTACAGCTACCAAACCATTTCAATTAATTCACTATGATTTGTGGACCTCACCGGTCGTCAGTTGCTCCGGTTATAAATACTATCTTGTGATCCTCGATGATTTCTATTATTACTCATGGGCATTTCCTTTACGAGTAAAATCAGACACTTGTGACACTCTTTTACGCTTTTTTACCTTTGTCACAACACAATACCACACCACTATTCAATGTTTGCAAAGCGACAACGGCGGCGAATTTCTCACTACCGCACTACGCACCTATCTCTCCTCTCACGGCGTCTCCCTACGTCTCTCCTGCCCCTACACATCTCCACAGAATGGTCGTGCCGAACGTATGATTAGAACCACGAACGACGTAGTCCGAACACTCCTATTCCAAGCATCCCTACCACCTCACTTTTGGGTCGAAGCACTAAACACAGCCAACCATCTCCTCAACATACGACCTTCCCGTGTCATCAACAATCACACGCCCTACTATCTTTTACACGGTCTCCATCCGATGTACGATAACCTTCGCACGTTCGGGTGTCTGTTTTTTTCCAAACGCCGCATCCACATCTCCACACAAACTCTCACCCCGTGCCACACGATGCGTTCTCTTAGGGTACCCTTGATGCACCGGTTTGGTGTTGTTGG
The DNA here is from genome assembly GCA_026929855.1 of Poa annua. NCBI lineage: Eukaryota > Viridiplantae > Streptophyta > Magnoliopsida > Poales > Poaceae > Poa > Poa annua. Next base: position 47,833,740 of record CM049434.1, read on the forward strand.
GAAACCCCAAGAGGAAGGTACGAAGTAGTGCAGCAGCAAGTTTCCCTCAGTTATGAAACCAAGGTTATCGAACCAGTAGGAGATGAAGATTCTTCTGAAAGGTGTCAACGGCGCCAGAAAAATGCTGGTGCTTAGTTGATATGGAACCTTCACACAACACAATCAAGATACTTTGCCCCAACTTAACAGTGAGGTTGTCAATCTCACTAGCTTGCTGTAAAAAAGGATTAAAAGTATGGTGTGGAAAATGATGTTTGTTTGCAGAAAATGAAAGTAACAGGATTGCAGAAGGTTGTTTTATCAGTATAAAGAAAAGGACCGGGGTCCACAGTTCACTAGTGGTGTCTCTCCATAAATAGTAATAGCATACATGCGGGTAAACAAATTACAGCTGGGCAATTGACAGAATAAAGAACTGCATAATGATGCATATACAAGTCATGGTGTCTAGTGTGAGATTTATTTGGGCATTACAACATGATACATAGACCGTCATCCAACTGCATCTATGACTAATAATCCACCTTCAGGATAGCATCCGCAACACCATTCAGAATTAAGTTGCAAGCAACAGATTATTGCATTAATTAAAGTGTATAATGTAAGTAGCACAAATATCCTTAGATAAAGAACTACTGTTTTATCCCTATTAGCAACAGTACATCTACAATCTTAGAGGTTGCTGTCACTCCCCCAGATTAAATAGAGACATGAACCCACTATCGATCATAAATACCCCCTCTTGGAGTCACAAGTATCTACTTGGACAGAGCATCTACTAGTAACGGAGAGCATGCAAGATCATAAATAACGCACTCACAAGATATATTATGAAGCAAATGACATAGTACTCAATTATTCATCGGATCCCAGCAAACACAACATGTAGCATTACATAAAGATGATCTTGATCATGATAGGCAGCTCACAAGATCTAAATATGATGGCACAATAGGAGAAGACAATCATCTAGCTACTGCTATGGACCCGTAGTTCAAGTATGAACTACTTACGCATCAGTCCGGAGGCGGGCATGGTGATGTAGAGCCCTCCGGTGTTGATTCCCATCTCCGGCAGGGTGCCGGGAACAGGTTTTGAATCCTCCCGAACTAGGTTTGACGCCGCAAAACTTTTGACGCCGCAAAACTTGATTTATTTTGACGCCGCAAAACTTTTTCTAATTTTAACAAATGGTTTCTAAAAATCTTTCGAGGCGATTCGACTTAGAATTTTCTCTCGCTCTAAATACCGGAGGACTTCACTATCTATATCTAGATGACCCGCTTAAAAACTTTTCGTACTCCAGTGCAATATTTTCAATTTCCGGAGTAGACTGTTAAATGTCATTACCAATCCCAATTTTATCCGTCAACTTAGGAGTCTCGGAAAATTCTCATGTTTCAGGAGGATGCAAATTTTCGCATTTCTTACACTTTTTCAGTTGAACCCAAATCCATTTGAGCAGTTTTTGACATACTTCCTTTGTAAACCAAACACCGATGTCGGTACGCGGCTTAGCGGCTATTTGCAAAACCCTTTTTCACACCACTAAATGAGCTCAAACTCCATAGACACTCTCCATACACCCAATATAACCTGTGAGAATTATTTGGGATTTTTCTGAGTTCATAAAAACCCCTGTATTTCTGTCGAACACCTTGTGTGCGTTAGCTTTTCGAAAACTTTTGTGTAACAAAGTGTAGATTTTTTGCGTGTGCCCTGCGTAGTGTCGTAGTCCTCGTCCGTAGCTGCCCGTAGATACCTCCGTTGTTCTTTTTGGTTCTCCGAGTCAGGGCCGGGCCAAGGGGTGTGCGGAGTGTGCCGAGCGCACAGGGCCCCATTTTTTGGGGGCCCATATTTTGATGGGCACAAGTAATATTTCTATAAAATAAATTTGCGTCGGGCTGATTTGATCCCGCGAGCTCATGAACAACTACGGTTAGAGCGTGCATGGCATCAGACCGAGCGAATAATTGTGCTAAGTTCGTAGACCTATTTCTTTAATCTAGTAGCTCCTCCAAATTGATTAGTAGCATACATCTTTATAGTATTTGTCAGACCAAGCGAATAGTTATGCTACGTTAGTAGACGTACGTTTTAAATCCTGTAGCTCCTCCAAATTAATTATACTAGTATACATCTTTAATTTTGGTTAAAACTAGATGCATTTTTGGGTATACTTTTATCTTTTACTAACCGTTGAGTGAACAATTTAAGCCGTCAGTGGAAACTGCTAAGAGCATCTCTAACCGAAATCTAAATATTTAGAGGATAAAAGACCTCCCTAAAGGTTAACTTCCTATATTTGGTACTCTAAATTTAGCGTCAGTGTGCACTTATATTGTGTTCGGCCGGTTCCCCGCTAATTAACCGGTCATTTTCTCCTACTTTTTAATAGAATGAGGCAATTTTACCCCTTTAAAATAAATTAGTCAGTAATCTTGTAGGATAGTAACTTCAATGGCTTGTTGATGTGTATGACTTTCAATATTTCATTAGTAGGGCCCATTCTAAAATTTGGCACCGGGTCCCAAATTTTGCCGGCCCGGCCCTGCTCCGAGTGACCGGGAACGCGTCGATGCCACTCGTGTCGCGTTGGACGCACGTTTTGGCATGACCGAATCCACTTAACACTAAACACCGGCCTAACCATTCTTCACCAAGTGGTCCACAAGCCTCCACGTGTCAAGAACCACAGCCACCCCCTTCCCCCTCATCCCTATCCCCTCCATTGAATTCTTGGAACAAGGTGGATGCACCAAAGAGCCTTCAATGGCCATGAACCTACTCCTCCCCTCTCCCTCTATATAAGGACACCTCTGGACAGCCAAGGAAACCCTAGCCACTCCCCATCCTCTCCTCTACCCCTACCCTCCCCATTCAGTGCAAACTGGTAGGGAAAACCACACCAAATACTTGCCCACCATGGCCACCATGGCCGGAGCTTGGACGAGCTCGCGGGAGGCCATGCCCTCGCCCGGACTCGCCCTTGCCGACCATGGGGAGCCTCCCCGGACCCTTCCCCGCCGCTGGCCGGTCCTCCGGCATGCTTCTTGGTCATTCCCGGCCGGCCCCTTCTGCTCCCGTGCGTGGACACGGGAGGTTGAAGACGATCGATTCTCTTCCCTTTTTCTCTCCTCCCGTGCGTTTTTGTGCAGCCCAGCCCAGCAGCAGCAGCCAGCGCAGCGCGGCAGCCCGTCAGAGGCCTAGCGCGCGCGTGCGGCGCGTAGTGCGCGACCGCGGCCCGTTTCCGGCCCAGCCGCGCGGCCGAGCGGCCCGTGCTGTTTTTTTTTTGCGGAACTGTTTTTTTTCCTGCTGTGCAGATTTTCCAACCCTCGTATCTTTTGAACCGTAGCTCCGTTTTTGGTGATTCAAATTTCTAAATGTTCGTCTCGATGAGACCTACACTTTGGTACTAGTTTAACTTTCTTTGGAAGCATTTTATTTCACTGTCGTTTTCAAACCCGTTGTTTACCGCTCCGGAGTTTAGTCGTTTTTCGAGTTTCCGACGCGCGACGACGCCGAGACTTTCCGGATCATTTAGAACCCGTATACGAAGGCAAGCTAACCCCTTGCTATGACCCGTCCCGCAATGTTTGTTTGTTGATTTACTTGTTGTCACGTTGTGAGTTATATTTGTTTGCGTACGGTTATATTTATGCATGCTTGCTTATTGTTTGTGCTTAATATGATACATGTAACATTGCTCCGGTCGCATTATATCATACTGCATGATCTATTTGACTCGCTGGCTAATCTAACTCGCTGAGTCGCTAACTTATTTATTATGTGCTAACCCCACCATTCTTGAGACATTGGACTGGGGGTACCGCCGCCGTCGATGGAATGGTGGATATTAACAACCAACTAAAGACGACACGAGGCGATTCCGGCACCCCTGCCGCAAATGCCCGGTCGGTTTAATCGAATCTTGTTTGTTCCTATTGTATGATATATTGTGCCTGTTAATAACCAACTAAAGACGACACGAGGTGATTCCGGCACACCCGCCGCGAATGCCCGGTCGGTTTAACTTGACTTTGTTTGCTTCATGTTTTATTGATATTGTTATATTGATATTATGACTGTTAATAACCCACTAAATACGACCTGTGGTGGTTCTGGCTTCACAGCTAAGAGTGCCCGGTCGGTTCAACTTGACTTTATTTATTTCATGTTATGTTACACATATTTATCGTGTTGTTTATATGTGCTATATACTGTGATGATCATGTGAAACTTTTCTTGCTATCACCGTGATATTGCTTTCACCATATGCTTTGCTTGATATTCTTGTTGTGGAAACATCTTTTGGAAAAGATCTATTAAAATGTGTCTAAGAACTTAATCACCTCCCTCGACTAGATTGAGTCCGCGGTGCCATTCGCCAAACCTTACTGCTCAGTCACGCGTCGTCTGAAATGGGCGGACCTAGCTTAGTAGCATTATCAGGACCTCCTTTGATGTCACCATTTGGCAAGTCTAGTCGGTTACCTGTGTGGTCGGGGCTAGTCTTGTGATGTTCCGGGGCTAGGCGTCGCTCATAGGTTGGGGACGTGCCGGGAAGTAGTTCAGCCTAAGACAAGGCCCGCAGGGCATGTCGGTGACTATATAGGGGGTGTCTTGGTTTTGTGGACCGTTGGGGAGTGTGGAGTTATACTTGCCGCCAGGAATGGTTTAGTACTTCGGTACCGGCGGGATTTCTTTACACTCCAGCGTGTGTGTTGTTGCAACCTATCGAGAGTGTATCTAGATACTAGCCTAGTCCCAAGGTCACGGGACAAGTTTGGATCGAGTCACACTTAGAGTCAGTTTTGTCACGGGGAAAACTTTACAAATGAACTTGAAACAGGTTGTTGAAACAGGTTGTGAGACTCGTGGAGTCTAAGTGTTGCGCCAGAGTTGGCGAGGGTCCGGAGTGCCCAGAATTATGGACTTACCCGTGTGAACGATGCATTTTGGACACCGCTCCTTGGTGTCGATATTTAAGTCCAACCGTTAAGATTGGACTCGTTCTTGCCATGATACTTTCTGAACATATGTCATGCTATATTCTGAATTTATGCCATGCTTGATTGTTGATACCCATTGATTGTTCATGCCATGTTGTTTGCAATGCCATGCTACCGTTATGTTGTTCTACTTAGTTTAGACCCCTACCATGTCATAGTAGGCTACTTTATTTATGAATAACTTGTCGCATGATTGTTTGTTGCATGATTGTTGGATTGTTTGTAGCAAGAGACTACCTCTTGCTGAGTACATACGTAATGTACTCACGGGCCTTGTGATTGTGGCCAGATGTCGGCGAGGATTCATCTTCCACCTTAGCGAGGAGATGGAGCAAGAGCGTGCGTGCTAGGAATCAGTAATCCAGCCAGATGCCCGTGGGAATGGAGTCGCTCCAAGCCGTTGCCTCAAGTCTTCTTCCGCTGCCAGTTAAACTCTAGCATGTGCCATGCTTGGCTCGATATTCTGTCGTGCCTCGATGGCCTTGTAAACCCTTTTGTAGCACTTATGTGCCTGATGGTGTAATGATAATACGTATGTTACACTGTCGCGACGTGCGGCCAGATATCTTGGGCTGGTGAACGGTAATCCGGCACCTAGAGGGGGGGGGGGGGGGGGTGAATAGGTGCTACTTCAAATTTTAGTCCTTTTCAAATTTGGGCTTGACACAAAGGTAAATTCTCTAGATATGTAACTACGGTGAATTTACCTATATGGCAAGTAAGCAAGATATGCACGAAACACGTAAGTAAAGGAGTGAAGATAGGGGAACCAAGTTGAAGCACACGGAGACGAAGATGTAATCCCGAGTTCCACCTAAGAGGTGTACGTCTCGTTGGAGAGGTGGGTGCCACCACAACAGGTTGGTCACCACGCCACAAAGGCTCACCTTCTTCTCCGATGAACTCAACCACAAAAAGTACGAGTTCACCTTCCACTATTGATCCCCTTTGGGGCGGAGATCGAATCCCTTACAAACACTTGAGGCACACACCCACAACTTAATTGGGGGCTCTCAAGATGACCACAACAGGTCAAGACCACAAAAGGTCAAGGTTACACCAAACTACCAACAATGGAGATCTAGGTTTTCCCAATGGAAACCCTAGACTCGAAATTCTCAAGTGAATGAGGGGGAAATGAAGAACGCTTTGGTGAAGTAGTAGATCGGGGCCTTCTCCTTAGATCCTCCAAAGATCAACGCGATTGGGTGGAGGAGTTGGGAGATCTTGGAGATTTGAGCTCTTGAGTTTAGTGAAGAGAGGGAGTGTAAGAGCTGAAATGCCTGGAGGTAGGTGGAGGGGTATATATAGCCCCTCCAGGGATCTTGCCGTTTTTCTTCCCGTTGGGCCGGAACTTCCGGTCACTTCACCCGGAACTTCCGGTCGCACCGGAAACTTCCGGGCAAAGGTCCGGGCGAGCTTACGGCTTTGCCAGAGCACAGGCAATTCCAGACTTGGCGAAATTCTCGGCTAGTCAGTACCGGAACTTCCGGTCGCAGGCCGGAACTTCCGGTCACCCCGGAAAGATCCGGCCAAACTTCCGGACAAAGTTCCGGTTTCGCCCGAGCGTGGGCAATTTCTGACTTAGCGAAAGTCTCAGCCAGTCCAAACCGGAACTTCCGGTGGTAAGCCGGAACTTCCGGTCAACCCGGAAAGATCCGGCCAAACCTCCGGAGAAAGTTCCGGTTTTGCCAGGGGCTAGAGTCTTAACGACTTAGCCAATTTTGGCAAAGCCTGGAAGCTCCGGTGAGGGAGCCGGAACTTCCGGCTACAACAACGGAACTTCTGACCCAGACAGGACCAAAACAGCCAGCCAGACCTTAATTTTAACCATTCGAGCTTCATCTTCTTTGTTCTTCAAGAACCTATAAGTATCTGAAAATACTTAGACACACATTAGACTTCCTTTTAGTGTTGTCATCACTATCCAAAACTTCGGAGACCGAAAATGCTCTTTCAGCTGGCGCACGGGACGACCGCCTCGCTGGCAAGTTGTGCCAGGGAGGGGTGTTACAGAGTGGTATCAGAGCCAGGTTGGTTGTAGACTACCCTAGCATGGAAAGCCCCACCTTACCTTGCCCGACAAGGAGCCCGACGGATTTAACCCGCCCGCGCCTAACCGGCATGGCTCGTGTCGGTCCACAGTGAGGTACAGTATGATTGGTCTCCTTTCCTGTGTGAGGCCAGCCGGTTTCTTCCATGAGAAGGAATCAACACAACCCAGCTATAAGAGACCCAAGTCCTACCTGCCAGTTATCCCCACCCTCGCCTGCTACCCTTTGCAACCCAACTCTCCCAAAGTAGGATTCCTTTTAGGAATTTCGCCCTCATGTATCGTCCTAGTCCCAATGCCCCGAGTAGACCGACGGTGACTCCCATTGTCATCCTGGAAACCACCGCCAAAGATCAACTCGGCTTCCCACAGATTCTTGTGAGCGCCGTCTGTGACCTTCTTGGCAACCCTGCCCGCCCTCGGTATGTCGTGTTTGGGAGCTCAACCCCGTTTCCTGCCGGCGAGTTTCGACCAGACGTACATGTCAGCCCGTGCCCTTCAGGCACAAATCAGCCCCACCTGATCCGCGGTAGGTACATGCCTACGCCTAATCAAGCCATCCATGTAGCAGCTTGGGAATGCCTCGCCCGTCTCCGACACTTGGAACCCGCGATGGAGAGAAGTTGGGCGTTCCATTTTTTCCCAGCTAGATCTCGTGAGGATGCGGAGACTACCTCAACCCCACTCCACGGAGAAGCCGATCCCGCCGTACGCAGTCTATTCACCTACGCAGTTGCCATGTCGATACTCAGCAATTCTCTGATGGAAGAACTCGTGACCACTAGGCGCAACCTTGTTCGTACTAACTCCCTCAACCGCGTGCAAGCTCAGAGTCAGGGACCCTTCTTCTCGGAAGTACGTGAGGCCGCTCATGTGATTCCCCACCCCGTAGAAGATGGAGAGGTAGACACCACCCTTCGTCTCGGTCGCGCTCCACCATCTGCAAGAGGCCTTCAAGCGTTGTAGAACCCGCGTTTAGTTAGCCTGAGTGGCGCTTATGTGTTGATAGGTGAGAATCAACGAGGTTGCTTGTTTCCTCTTGTGTGGCTTGTGAGAATCAAGTCGTTGTGTTTTTTTAGTTATTGTTTAATTAGCCAGCGTAAAACTTTTGTTCTAATCTTTTTCTAGTGGGCATGGTTGAAATAATTATGCCATACCTGTGCAAATATTTTTGGGCCGCAAAATATAAAACTATTTTCTAAAAGGATACACCCTTCATAGAACCCCATTTCTTTTCCAAATACTAGTACCTCGAAAATTTCTATCTATGCTGCAAGACTAGATTGGCGACAAAGACAGAAATCCAGGAATACAAATCTTGCTCCAGTTCGTTAGAAGATACAAACTCGGCACGTCCGTTGTAGTCTAATGCAGAAGGGAAATTACAGAAATAGAAGATACAAGTTCTACTCCAACGAAGAACGCTACGAGTACCCAATGGAGATACAGAGGCACCCCGCAGATTCTACTCTCTCCCATACTCCACGGCGCTGTCAGAAGACGAGCCAGGCTCACCCGGCGCTGACCCGCGAGCTGTGCGACGGCGACGGACAACTCGAACCACCCGCTCACCTCGAGCCGGAGGCGCAGCCACCTCAGCCATCGGCGCCGCAACCCGCTCCTCCGCCGCAGCACCCCCGCTAGCATCGACCCACCAGTTGTACAGGCTGACGACGAGGAAGATCGCCACCGCGTACAGCACGGCGCCCACTACCGAGGCGCAGATCGAGAAGGTGACGATGATGACGAACTGCTCGATGTAGCCCGCCTCCAGCAGCATGTCGGCGTAGGAGTCCAGGAAATCGCGGATGCACATGGTGGCGATGGAGAAGAAGAGGATTCGGTGATTTCGATTTATAGCCGGAGCTCGGATGCCGCGCCTCGGAACAGTTTTGCGCGGGAGAAAGGGGAGGAATCGCGAGCAGTGCTCGCCATGGCGCGAAACCCACCTCCAAAGCCGTGATGGCCGCTGCACCGACAGACCACGCGCGCGGCAGTGCCGCGGCGAATGCTCGGCGCACTCAGAACCAGTCGGGCGCGAAGCGAAGGAAGAAGGAGACCGACAGGTGGACCCCGGCCCCACCCGTCAGCGAGTAAGCGAGTATCCCTCCGTGTGCTTCTACCCTTGTTCAAGCCGTATCTCTCGCTTTCCCCCGTATCCTCTGGCGAACACTTTGGAAAAAAAATTATATTTGGGATGGCCCTACCCCACAGTGTGTGTGAGCCAATTATTGGCCGCACAAAATTTTGTTTTATTTTAAAATAAACTTGGATACTTCTTCATAATATTGTGGTACGATAGAGATATAATTTCTATATTTCTAACCTTCTGTTTTTCCAAAATTCTAGTAATTAATTGACTAAGATAAAATCTTGGTTGTTGGTTGATAATTTGCTCGTACCCTGTTTGATCTTGTTGTGCTTGTATTGTTAAAGAAAACATAGATTTAATTTCATAAGCATGCAGGTAGAACCTATATTGAGTGATTGTGTGAGCCCCTACCATGCCGCCTTTTAAATGCATCGAGCGTGGTAAAAACATTCTGTTTGAGTGATACCTATTTTGATAAAAATCTTTTGAGTATAAATATTTCAGGTACTATTTTTTTTCATAGAAAAGTTTTGACTCGAGCGTATTCGATGATTTAAAATTCTCACCTGTAAAACCTTCTTAATCTCGAGGACGAGATTCCTTTAAAGGGGGGAAGATTTGTAACGCCCCGAAAATTTTAGGCCGAATTTTAAATTTATTTTGACACCGCAAAACTTTTTCTAATTTTAACAAATGGTTTCTAAAAATCTTTCGAGGCGATTCGACTTAGAATTTTCTCTCGCTCTAAATACCGGAGGACTTCCCTATCTATATCTAGATGACCCGCTTAAAAACTTTTCGTACTCCAATGCAATATTTTCAATTTCCGGAGTAGACTGTTAAATGTCGTTACCAATCCCAATTTTATCCGTCAACTTAGGGTCTCAAAAAATTCTCATGTTTCAGGAGGATGCATATTTTCGCATTTCCTACACTTCTTCAGTTGAACCCGAATCCATTTGAGCAATTTTTGACATACTTCCTTTGTAAGCCAAACACCGATGTCGGTACGCGGCTTAGCGGCTATTTGCAAAACCCTTTTCCACACCACCAAATGAGCTCAAACTCCATAGACACCCTCCATACACCCAATATAACCTGTGAGAATTATTTGGGATTTTTCTGAGTTCATTAAAACCCCTGTCTTTCTGTCGAATACCTTGTGTGCGTTAGCTTTTCGAAAACTTTTGTGTAACAAAGTGTGGAGTTTTTGCGTGTGCCCTGCGTAGTGTCGTAGGCCTTGTCCGTAGCCGCCCGTAGATATCTCCGTTATTCTTTTTGGTTCTCCGAGTGACCGGGAACGCGTCGATGCCGCTAGTGTCGCGTTGGACGCACGTTTTGGCATGACCGAATCCACTTAACACTAAACACCGGCCTAACCATTCTTCACCAAGTGGTCCACAAGCCTCCACGTGTCCAGCACCACAGCCAACCCCTTCCCCCTCATCCCTATCCCCTCCATTGAATTCTTGGAACAAGGTGGATGCACCAAAGAGTCTTCAATGGCCATGAACCTACTCCTCCCCTCTCCCTCTATATAAGGCTACCCCTGGACAGCCAAGGAAACCCTAGCCACTCCCCATCCTCTCTTCTACCCCTACCCTCCCCATTCAGTGCAAACTGGTAGGGAAAACCACACCAAATACTTGCCCACCATGGCCACCATGGCCGGAGCTTGGACGAGCTCGCGGGAGGCCATGCCCTCGCCCGGACTCGCCCTTGCCGACCATGGGGAGCCTCCCCAGACCCTTCCCCGCCGCTGGCCGGTCCTCCGGCATGCTTCTTGGCCATTCCCGGCCGGCCCATTCTGCTCCCGTGCGTGGACATGGGAGGTTGAAGACGATCGATTCTTTTTCCTTTTTCTCTCCTCCCGTGCGTTTTTGTGCAGCCCAGCCCAGCAGCAGCAGCCAGCGCAGCGCGGCAGCCCATCAGCGGCCCAGCGCGCGCGTGCGGCGCGTAGTGCGCGACCGCGGCCCTCCGTGTCGATATTTAAGTCCGACCGTTAAGATTGGACTCGTTCTTGCCACGATACTTTCTGAACATATGTCATGTTATATTCTGAATTTATGCCATGCTTGATTGTTGATACCCATTGATTGTTCATGCCATGTTGTTTGCAATGCCATGCTACCGTTATGTTGTTCTACTTAGTTTAGACCCCTACCATGTCATAGTAGGCTACTTTATTTATGAATAACTTGTCGCATGATTGTTTGCTGCATGATTGTTGGATTGTTTGTAGCAAGGGACTACCTCTTGCTGAGTACATACGGCCAGTTAAACTCTAGCCTGTGCCATGCTTGGCTCGATATTCTGTCGTGCCTCGATGGACTTGTAAACACTTTTGTAGCACTTATGTGCCTGATGGTGTAATGACAACACGTATGTTACACTGTCGTGACGTGCGGCCAGATATCTTGGGCTGGCGCACGGGACGACCGTCTCGCTGGCAAGTTGTGAAAAAGGGCGAAGGCGGTGGAGCCCCGAGGGGCCCACACCACGTGGTGGCGCGGCCAGAAGGGGGGCCGCGCCTCCACCAGGTGAGACCGCCTCGTGGCTCTCCGCCGTATCCTCTTCGGTGTTCTGGAAGCTCCCGAGAAAAATAGGGACTTTGGCTTTTGATTCGTCCAACTCCGAGAATATTTCCTTAACTGTTTTTCTGAAACAAAAAACAGCAGAAAACAGGGAACTGGCAATGTGGCATCTTGTTAATACGTTAATCCCAGAAAATGCATAAAAATCATATAAAGTGTATATAAAACATGTAGCAATTGGTATAATATAAGCATGGAACATAAGAAATTATAGATACGTTTGAGACGTATCAAGCATCCCCAAGCTTAATTCTACTGTCCCGAGTAGGTAAAATGATAACAAGAATAATTTCTGAAGTGACATGCTTTCACACAATCTTGATCATATAATAATGTAATGCATGTAAATTGAGATCAAATGAATAAAAGTTGTAGTTTATATTGATATCAAATAATTAATGAGTAAATAAGTAGGAAAAACAAAGTAAAACTTTCAATGAATCAATACTAGAGAACAATCAACCGTGCAAAGTAGATATTAAAGATGATTTAAGCTTCAAGAATAACAATATAATCATCTAATGCATCCAACACTCATGACAACTTTGTGAAAGGATCAAGTCAAGCAATAACAATATGCACGTAGAAAATCATCTCTCTATTTGTTCACTTAAAAACAAGCAAGCATTCAGCGTTGGTTCCTGGCACCAGTATGTTGTGGCTAAAAGAATGATAAGGGGGGTTTGGAAGGCCAACGGAAGAAAGTCTCACACAGCTGAAAGTGATCATTAGACAAGAGGAAGTTTTACAATCGAAACTATGCAAGGAGTAGTGATTGCCACACAACGGATGCACATAGAGCTATAAGTGTATGAAAGCTCTCCAATGAAACTAGTGGGGGTGCATCCAACTTGCTTGATCATGAAGACCTAGAGCACTTTTGAGGAGGCTCATCATTGGAATATACAAGCCAAGTTCTATAATGTAAAGTTCCCCACATAGTTATGCAAGTAAAACATGAAAACTCTCTCATATGGAGTAAAGGTGCTTAACATGAGCACAAATGATGACTATGAATACTACAGGTGCTATAACATGAGCACAAGTGTGGATAAATAATAGTAATGTTGCCCCCTTTTATTTTTCTCTTTCTCTTTTTTTTTTCTCTTTTTCTATTCTTTTTACTTTTTCTGTTTCTCTTTTCGATTGCCTCCATGGCTCTTTTCACTTTTAGGGGCAAACATTCTAATATGACAACACACTTTTGATACAAGTAACTCATAAGGAATAAAACATAATGTATGAAACGGTGCCTCTGCCAGTGTAGCAGGATATGCAATTATCTAGCGTAACATGGGTAAAACCGCACATCAGCTATATAGAATCATGCTAGGCAATATATAAATGATAAATGACAACAAGTCATGTGATGTAAGATGGAAGTTGCATGGCAATATATCTCGGAACAGCTATGGAAATGCTGTGATAGGTAGGTATGGTGGATGTTTTGAGGAAGATATTTGGCTTATGGGTAGGAGAACATGATGAAGATCTCCCACGAGTTTTGGATGTACCCACGAAGTATGCACCAACTCTCAATGTGAGAAAGGGCAATGCAAAGTACCGAAGAGGCTAGCAAATATGTTGGTGGAAGTGCCATGAAAACCGCAGCTTAGAACTCACAAGCAAAAAAGATTCCAACTAGAAATGTGATCTTACAAGACATAATGAAAATCACTCCATGAGGGACTGTGGCAAATGAACAAGTCACTGTTGGGACCCCGACCGTAGCGCATAAAACAAAGTCATTACGGTTTGCTTTTAACATTAGAAGTCATATATCATTATGCTGTCAATTGGATATTTAAGTGTGAAGGGGATCGCATGCAGAAAACAAAAAATTTCCTAACAGCGATAACCTAAAACCAGCCAGAATCTATACTATGCAGATATAGTAATACGCAGGGGGGTCTTCGCACATACCTCTTGAAGACCGAAAGCGGGGATTACGCTCCCGCACAAGCGTTGTCGATGAAGCCGACGAAGACTTCGATGCCGTGTAGAGGAAGCAGACCTCTAGCACCACAAGTGTGATGCCTCGCAGGGAGTCACACACGTACGGTGAAGCCGACGCACTCCGGGCTCCGATCCAGGGACGAAGCAGCGGAAGACTGGGACCGGGAGACCAGCAGCACGACGGTGTGCGTATGGTGGAGAAACAATTCCGAGGCGCAACTCCAAACTTGGGAATCACGGGATCCTCGGAGAGAGAGAGAGAAAAACTGTGTGTGTTCCAAAGGCCAGGGGGTGCCCCTTTATATATAGGAGCAAGGGGGGTGCCCAACTTGCCAGGCTGGGGGTGTGGGACTAATCCCACAGCCCCAGCCGGCCAGCCCCCATGCGCCGGCCCTAGGTGGGCCACAAGGGGCCCACCTAGGCCGGCCGAACCAGCCCCCTCCAAGAGGGGGACTCCTTCCCCCCCTTCATGGGCCTCTTTGGCACAAGAGGCCCATTTAGGGATTTTTGCCTTTAAAAATTCAGAAAAAATTAAAATAAAATATATTTAAGTATTAATTATACTAATTAATATTAAATACATATTACATAATTTGTTCTGGCTCCGAAAACTATTTCGTCGCTGCCCGATCTCCATCGGAACTTTCCCGGGACGTTCCCGGTCTCTCTTTTCCTATTTTTTCTCTTCCGGTAAAATGTCGACCCCCCTTAAGCGTGCTACCCTAGCGGTTCGATTACCTCACCAGACATGATCGAGACTCCTCTACGATCAATGACTAATTCGTGGACCTTGGATACCCAGAATTAATCCCTGCGAGATAACGAATACTTTTCCTTATCGAACCTGGACGTCTGAGTCTTAAACCTTTTGCCATGCGATACTTAGCGTGTCCGAGACTCGTTCATAGATATCTCCATACCTAGCTTGATCTCATTACCGACACCGCTAACTTCTACTCGTCCATGATCTTATGTCCTGGTGACCTAGTCACACGCTTGCAAGCTCGTTTGACATAATCTCACCGAGTGGGCCCTAGAGTATCTATCCTGCTATGGGACTGGCAAATCCCGCTCTTGACCCCCCGTCTCAACATACTCCTATCCGACACCCGAGAGGGACACCTTTATTGTCACACTATGTAAGATATGACGTTTGATGCAATCAAAGTGTCTTCCAGGAATAGCAATAAGAGTAGGTCTCACGGTCGAAGGCGTAATGACTACGTCCTATAAATATTGGGTATGTCCATCACATCGTTCTACCAACGACATGACTTCATTGTCAAATAGACACCATGTCACATGATCGGGAAACCTCAACCATCGATTGCACAATGAACCAATCAAACAAAGGTGTTTGGGGACCTGGTTGTTTTAGGTATCACACGTGTATTAATGTTTCCGCTTAATACAGTTATAGCATGACACAAAAACGTATTATAAACAAATGAGATATGATAAATAAAACACTTTATTAATTGCCTCTAGGGCATATCTCCTACAGTCTCCCACTTGCACTAGAGTACAATTTAATCTAGTCACAACTTGGTAAAAGCCGGACACCCATAGCATCTTGGTGTTTCACGTGCTTGTCTAGCAGGAGAGGCTTCGTCAACGGGTCTGCCACATTCAGATCCGTATGTATTTTGCAAATCTTCACTTCACATGGAAGCGTCGGAGTATGTGTTTGGCAGTCGAGTGAGACCTTGGTTCCTTCGCGTTAGCAATAGCACCCATATTGTCGCAGTAGAGGGTCACGGGGTCTTGCGCGCTAGGGAACACTCCAAGCTCAATGATGAACTTCCTTAGCCACACAGCTTCATTCGCGGCTTCAGAAGCAGCAATGTACTCCGATTCCATTGTAGATTGGGCCACGATGGGTTGCTTCCCACTCCTCCAGCTCACAGCGCCTCCGTTCACCTTGAACACATATCCTGTCTGTGACTTGGAGTCATCTGGATCTGAGCAGAAACTTGCATCAACGTAACCTGTTACGCCAAGTTCTTCCTCACAGTCCCCATACACAAGAAACATTTCCTTTGTATGCTTGAGATTCTTAAGAATACTTTTAACAGCTACCCAATGTTCCTTACCAGGATTACTTTGGAATCGGCTCGTCAAACTAAGAGCCAATGCTACATCAGGTCGAGTACTTAGCATGGCATACATGATCTATCCTATGGCTGAAGCATAAGGATGTTTAGTCATCGCGACTCTATCATGTTCCGTCACCGGACACTGTGCCTTGCTCAACACCTTATTCTTGACAATAGGCAGAGAACCCTTCTTTGCCCCATCCATATTGAACCGTTTCAGTATCTTGTCAATATAAGTACTCTGACTTAACGCTAATAGGCGTCTTGATCTATCACGATAGATTTTAATGCCTAAAACGTATGCAACTTCTCCTAAGTCCTTCATTGAAAACTTACTGTTTAAATATTCCTTAACGCTATTCAGTAGTTCCACATTATCTCCTATCAGCAGTATATCATCAACATATAGTGCCAGGAACACAACTGAGCTCCCACTCATTTTCTTGTAAATGCAGGTCTCTTCTCTGTTCCGGACAAATCCAAAACCTTTGATCACCTCATCAAAGCGAAGATTCCAGCTCCGAGATGCTTGCTTCAGTCCATAAATGGAACGCTGAAGCTTGCATACCTTGCCAGCATTCCCTGGATCGACAAAACCTTCAGGTTGTACCATATACAACTCTTCCTCAATGTTGCCATTTAGGAACGCTGTTTTGACATCCATTTGCCATATCTCATAGTCATAATATGCGGCAACTGCCAGCAGAATCCGAATAGACTTTAGCATCGCTACCGGTGAAAACGTTTCATCGTAGTCAATCCCATGAACTTGTCGGAAACCTTTTGCGACAAGCCGAGCTTTATAGACGGTCACATTACCACCAGCATCAGTCTTCTTCTTAAAAATCCATTTATTCTCGACGGCCTTGCGCCCTTCGGGAATCTCTACCAAAGTCCATACTTTGTTATCGTACATGGATCCTATTTCGGATTTCATGGCTTCAAGCCATTTCTCGGACTCAGGACTAGCCATAGCCTCTTTGTAGTTCGTAGGTTCGTCTTGTTCAATCAACATGACGGTGCAAACCATGTTGCCATACCATTCAGGGGCGACCCGAGATCTCCCTGACCTACGAGGTAGAATAGCACCCTCGACATCTTCTCCCACTCCATCTGTGGAGGACGGTTCCGGAACAGCTTCCGTTGCGCCACTCTGTATTTCGAGTTCAGGATCAACGATCTCGTCGAGGTCTATTTTCCTCCCACTTATTCCTTTGGCGAGAAACTCTTTCTCCAGAAAGGTACCGTTCTTCGCGACAAACGTTTTGCCCTCAGCTTGGTTGTAGAAGGTGTATCCTATGGTTTCCCGCGGATACCCTACAAAGACGACTTTCTCCGATTTCGGTTCGAGTTTGTCGGGCTGTAGTTTCTTAACATACGCCTCACAACCCCAGACCTTCAGAAACGACAACTTAGGCTTCTGGCCATACCAGACCTCATACGGTGTCGTTGCTACGGATTTGGACGGAGCCCTATTTAAAATGAATGCGGCTGTTTCTAACGCGTACCCCCAAAAAGACACAGGCAAGTCGGTAAGAGACATCATAGATCGGACGCTATCCAGTAGAGTGCGATTACGCCGCTCAGACACACCGTTGCGTTGCGGCGTTCCAGCTGGCGTAAGCTGCGGCACGATGCCACAGGCCTTCAGATGTGTGCCAAACTCAAAACTCAAATATTCGCCACCACGATCGGATCGAAGGTGCTTGATTTTCTTGTTGAGTTGATTTTCAACTTCACTTTGAAATTCTTTGAACTTTTCAAATGTTTCAGACTTGTGTTTCATCAAATAGATATACCCATATCTACTCAAGTCATCGGTGAAGGTGACAAAGTAACGATAACCATTGCGTGTCGACACGCTCATTGGTCCACACACATCTGTATGTATGACTCCCAACAAGTCCGACGCCCGTTCCATGAAACCATTGAACGGTGTCTTGGTCATTTTGCCCATGAGGCATGGTTCGCATGTGTCGAGGGATCCAAAATCCAACGAGTCTAGAAGTCCATCGGCATGGAGTTTCTTCATGCGCCTTATACCAATATGACCGAGACGGCAATGCCACATATACATGGCGGTATCGCTACTAAGTTTAATCCTCTTGGCATTTATGCTATGAATGTGAGTACTACGATCGAGATTCAACAAGAATAAACCATTACTCTCGGGAGCATTAACATAAAAGATATCATTCATAGAAATAGCACAACCACTTGATACTGATTTGAACGAATATCCGTCTTGCAACAAGCAAGACCCACTAATAATGTTTACACTCAAGGACGGTACAAAATAACATTTATTGAGGACCAAAACTAATCCCGATGGTAGATGTAGAGGGAGTGTGCCGACAGCCACCACGTCAACTCTTGATCCGTTGCCGACGCGCATCGTCACCTCGTCCTTTCCCAGGCGCCTCTTATTCCGCAACTCCTCCTGAGAGTTACATATATGAGCAACAGAACCAGTATCAAATACCCAGGTATTGCTACGGGCGCAGGTTAGGTACACATCAATAACATGTATATCAAATATACCTTTCTCTTTTCCGACAATCTTGCCGGCCTTCTTATCCTCCAGATACTTGGGGCAGTTGCGCTTCCAGTGACCATCCCCCTTGCAGTAGAAGCACTCCACGCCAGGTTTGGGGCCAGGTTTGTTAGCCTTAGGCTTGGCAACATGCTTGCCATCCTTCTTAGACTTCCAGTTCTTCCTGCCCCTGCCGCCAGATTTCTTAAAATCGACGGTCTTGTTGACCATCAACAGCGTGTGCTCCTTCTTGATTTCCACCTCAGCAGTCTTGAGCATCACGAACACCTCACCCAGGGACTTAGCCATGCCCTGCATGTTATAGTTCATGACGAAGCCTTTGTAGCTAGGGGGCAATGATTGCAGCACCCTATCAATCGCCAGCTCATCAGGAATCTTGCATTCCAGAGAGTTCAGGCGTTGAACGTAGCCAGACATTTTGACCACGTGCTCGCTCACACTGCTGTGCTCTTCCATCTTGGCTGAGAAAAAGAGCTCAGAAGCTTCATATCTCTCAGCCTTAGCCTGCGGCGCAAAGACAGCCTTGAGATCAGAAATTATCTCGAAGGCACTCATCCTCTCAAAGCGCTTCTGCAGGTCGGCTTCCATGGCATAGAGCATGCCACTCTGGACAAAAGAGGAATCATCCGACTTGGTCTGGAAGACCTTCTTCTCATCATCGGAGGCATTATCTGCCGGGGGGTCACCCAGAGGGCCTTCAAGGACATAGGCCACCCTGTGGGGAGAGAGGAGGATCCTCAGGTTGCGGA
Source organism: Poa annua (assembly GCA_026929855.1). Classification (NCBI taxonomy): domain Eukaryota; kingdom Viridiplantae; phylum Streptophyta; class Magnoliopsida; order Poales; family Poaceae; genus Poa; species Poa annua. Next base: position 47,852,846 of record CM049434.1, read on the forward strand.
ACCAGGCCATGAAGTTTGACCCATTGGTTTTAAGCTTCTCTTTCTCAAGGAACAGGCCTAAGTTAAAGGTGGGGCGAGACATCTACAATGGAATTTGCAAAACATAAGACTTTGTTCATAAAAATTTGAGTTCAAGTATTTTCGAAAATAACTATAGGAACTCCCACTCAAACGGATATCCCTCTCATCGCTAGAGTGATTACACGACCCTAATCCGTTATGCAACCCCTCATCATCAGAGCCGGCAACACAACTTCAAAGGTAGACATCGGAATGTCAATCACAACAACTTTGTGACTCATGCTCGACCTTTCGGTCACCTTGTTCCGAGGCCATGTCTGTACATGCTAGGCTCGCCATAATAACCTTCAACGTAAATGCTCGTGCAACATGGCTTACACCCACTGTATGCGAACGACGATATGTCTGACACCCGATCATCACGGCCTGCCTCATAACGTAGAACTTTCTTGGTGGTGCACATTGAAGGGAGAACACAATTGGTATTTTGGAGGGATCATCTTATATAACTACCGCCGTGTAACTAATATATACTATATACATATATACACAATATAAGATGCACTCAAAACATCAAATGTAATGCGACGTGATATGGCCCCTTGCGCCGATGGTCTCCTTCGCGCCAGCAGTTCATAAACAATTTAATAAACCTACCTTGACCATATCACATAGCCCCTGCAAAATAAAGTTAGACGCTTCTACTTTATCTTTTGCATATTTTACGTGGCTTGGGACTTGTCGTAAATAGAACCGCTTCATACCTACGAACCTATGACCACAACAACGATCAAATAATTGCATATTTATGTATCCCTTTCGGGCCCTCCATTGAAATGCAAAGCCAACTAAAGAGAGAGAGACAGACACCCGCCAGCCACATATACGGAACCAGCCGTATGTCAGTAGTGGAACCAGTCTCGCGTAAGCGTACGCGTAAGGTCGGTCCGGGCCGCTTCATCAACTCAATGCCGCCGACATTGCAAGTGCACGCGAGAGGGTAGCAAATGATAAGAACGATGCCCCCGTGCAAAACACGGGTTCAACTAGCGCATAGCTATATCTACGCATAGATCGGCTCTGATACCACTGAAGGGGATCGCATGCAGAAAACAAAAAAAATTCCTAACAGCGATAACCTAAAACCAGCCAGAATCTATACTATGCAGATATAGTAATACGCAGGGGGGTCTTCGCACATACCTCTTGAAGACCGAAAGCGGGGATTACGCTCCCGCACAAGCGTTGTCGATGAAGCCGACGAAGACTTCGATGCCGTGTAGAGGAAGCAGACCTCTAGCACCACAAGTGTGATGCCTCGCAGGGAGTCACACACGTACGGTGAAGCCGACGCACTCCGGGCTCCGATCCAGGGACGAAGCAGCGGAAGACTGGGACCGGGAGACCAGCAGCACGACGGTGTGCGTATGGTGGAGAAACAATTCCGAGGCGCAACTCCAAACTTGGGAATCACGGGATCCTCGGAGAGAGAGAGAGAAAAACTGTGTGTGTTCCAAAGGCCAGGGGGTGCCCCTTTATATATAGGAGCAAGGGGGGTGCCCAACTTGCCAGGCTGGGGGTGTGGGACTAATCCCACAGCCCCAGCCGGCCAGCCCCCATGCGCCGGCCCTAGGTGGGCCACAAGGGGCCCACCTAGGCCGGCCGAACCAGCCCCCTCCAAGAGGGGGACTCCTTCCCCCCCTTCATGGGCCTCTTTGGCACAAGAGGCCCATTTAGGGATTTTTGCCTTTAAAAATTCAGAAAAAATTAAAATAAAATATATTTAAGTATTAATTATACTAATTAATATTAAATACATATTACATAATTTGTTCTGGCTCCGAAAACTATTTCGTCGCTGCCCGATCTCCATCGGAACTTTTCCGGGACGTTCCCGGTCTCTCTTTTCCTATTTTTTCTCTTCCGGTAAAATGTCGACCCCCCTTAAGCGTGCTACCCTAGCGGTTCGATTACCTCACCAGACATGATCGAGACTCCTCTACGATCAATGACTAATTCGTGGACCTTGGATACCCAGAATTAATCCCTGCGAGATAACGAATACTTTTCCTTATCGAACCTGGACGTCTGAGTCTTAAACCTTTTGCCATGCGATACTTAGCGTGTCCGAGACTCGTTCATAGATATCTCCATACCTAGCTTGATCTCGTTACCGACACCGCTAACTTCTACTCGTCCATGATCTTATGTCCTGGTGACCTAGTCACACGCTTGCAAGCTCGTTTGACATAATCTCACCGAGTGGGCCCTAGAGTATCTATCCTGCTATGGGACTGGTGAACGGACAGATGTCGCCTAGAGGGGGGGGGGGGGGGTGAATAGGCGATTAAAAAACTTTTTCCGGGGAGCCGGAATTTCCGGTATAAGTGAGACTCGGAAATTCCGGTCAACCGGAAATTCCGAGTCAAGATGGACCGGAAATTCCGGTATGCTTGATAAAGGCGGAATTAAACTAGTGTTTTACTTTAGCAAGCATACAACCTAAATATACTAGGTTCACCTATGTGCACCAACAACTTATGCTAAGCAATACAAGTAACAAGGTGATAGCAAGATATATATATATGACTTCAAGCACGAAGGCTATCACAATGTAAAGTGCATAAGTAAAGAGCTCGGGTATAGAAGTAACCGAGGCACGCGGAGACGAGGATGTATTCCCGAGTTCCACCCAAAGGGTGTACGTCTCGTTGGAGAGGTGTGCGCAACCACAACAGGTTAGCCGCAACGCCACCAAGGCTCACCTTCTTCTCCTGATGAACTCAACCACAAAAGGTTGCGAGTTCACCTTCCACTATTGATCCCCTTTTGGGCGGAGATCGAATCCCTTACAACAATCTTGAGGCACACACCCACAACTTAATTGGGGGCTCCCAAGTCTTGAGGCACACACCCACAACTTAATTGGGGGCTCTCAAGTGACCACAAAAGGTCTTGACCACAAAAGGTCTTGGCCACCAAAGGCCGGCCACAAAAGGCGTCTAGGGTCCAATGACCCAAGAGTAACAAGCTCACAAGTAACACCACCACGAATCCTCGTGGAGGGCTCAAACCGATGCAAATGCAATGGCAAGAGCACACGAAGTGCTCAAGTCCTTCACTCTCAAATTCCAACAAAGCAACAAATGCTTATGGGGGAATAAGAGAGGAAGAACACAAGAAACCACAAAGGAGTCAAATCCTTCACTCCCAAATCCCACCAAAAGCAACTAATGCTTGTGGGGGGAGAAGAGAGGAAGAACAAAGAGAAGAACCACAAAGGAACTCCAAGATCTAGATCCACTAGGTTCCCCTCACTTAGAGGAGAGATGGATTGGTAGGATTGTAGATCTAGATCTCCTCTCAACTTTCCCTAAAGAATATGCAAGAATCTATGGAGGGATTGAGAGGGAAGTGAGCTTTCCAAGGTCGACAATGGAGTAGGAGAGAGAGGGAAAACGTGCTGCCTTAGATGAGCTGAGGAAGAAGAAGGGGAGGGGTATTTATACCTCTCCAGGAAATATAGCCGTTGGCTGTTTCGAAACTCGGAAATTCCGGTATAAGTGAGACTCGGAAATTCCGGTCAACCGGAAATTCCGAGTCCATGAAATTTCCGAGCTGAAATTCCGGCTGGAGTCAGAACCAAAACCAAACTTTCCTTAGCCGTTTTCGCGAGGCTCTTTGAGGGCAACTCGGAAATTCCGGGTCATCAAAATATCCGACCACAATTTCCGGTTGAGTCCAGCACCTCTTTTCCTTCTTTCCTTAGCCGATTTCTTGGACGAGTTGGGGAACCGGAAATTCCGGTGGAACGAAATATCCGGCCCCAATAATCCGGTTCAGAACAGCCAAACTAAAACCGCTATAACTTTTGCAAATGAACTCCGAATGAGGTGAAACCAACTTTGTTGGAAAGATAGCGACGAGCACAGGGCTACAAAGTCACCACACATGGCAAGGTGTGGGACTTTCCTCATGGTCGAACCGGCAATATTTCCGCCACCGAAAACGCAAGAAGTTTGCCAAAGTAAAACCGTTTTCGAAGCACTTGGGCTTGTCATGAGGAACACGACAAGCACCAAAACCCATCATCCAAAACACAACAAGATGAACGAATGAAATCCCGATTTGGATGAGCTAGCGCTTGGCATGAAGATGAACCAAGCTCTAATTCCTCACATGGATAAAAGCCAAATAAGAACCAAGAAATATGATATGCCAAGTATGCAAAGGTTTGAGCTCTCCACAAAGATGCGATCAAGTTACTCACTCGAGAGCCCCTCTTGATAGTACGCCTATCTATCCTATAGCCCTATCAAGATCATACCTTTGCCTTGAGCATTCCACTTGAATTAGATGATGACTATCTTGATCTCTTCAAGTGGATCATCTTTCTTGATTGCGCGTCCAAGCACATGCTTGATGAAGACTTCTCCAAATACTCCCCCATACACATAATGGGAGAGTCTCGCTAAGCTCCGTCTTCATGTATCCATCGCAAGCACCAAGCATAGGATATCTTCAAGAGTCTTCTCTTGGTCTTGCACATCTCAACTTCAACACATGACCATCCACCATATACATCATGGAATGGAACCTTGGTCATCAAATAAGCTTCAAGAGTCCAACACATGAACTCCACTATTCTCATGGACACGATCTATAAGATATCTCAATGCAAACATTAGTCCATAGAGATTGTCATTTAATTACCAAAACCACACATGAGGGAAAATGCTCTTTCAACTGGCAAATCCCGCTCTTGACCCCCCGTCTCAACATACTCCTATCCGACACCCGAGAGGGACACCTTTATTGTCACACTATGTAAGATATGACGTTTGATGCAATCAAAGTGTCTTCCAGGAATAGCAATAAGAGTAGGTCTCACGGTCGAAGGCGTAATGACTACGTCCTATAAATATTGGGTATGTCCATCACATCGTTCTACCAACGACATGACTTCATTGTCAAATAGACACCATGTCACATGATCGGGAAACCTCAACCATCGATTGCACAATGAACCAATCAAACAAAGGTGTTTGGGGACCTGGTTGTTTTAGGTATCACACGTGTATTAATGTTTCCGCTTAATACAGTTATAGCATGACACAAAAACGTATTATGAACAAATGAGATATGATAAATAAAACACTTTATTAATTGCCTCTAGGGCATATCTCCTACAAAGTGTGGCACAGCTTCAAGTTTTCTAGACCAACCATTAATCATTCCACTTATCATGTCTACCATTAAGCATAGTTATATCTCAAAACAACATTAATGATTCAAGTGACACAATTTAATGATCTACAAGATTATGTATCATTTCATCATAGCATCTACCACATCAAACATTTTCTGTTCTTAACCAAACACCAATCAACTTATCTAAAAATAAACTCTCCAAGTATTTAACAATGAGATATGAGAGTATAACATAAGAAAACTAACAGCTCTAACAAGAGATGCATGAAAAACAAAAGCTAATAGTATTGAAGTAATATCGAAGAATACTCAATAAATAATAGTGAAGAATACGAGTATTCATAAGAAAAAGCGGAGCGTGTGTCTCTCCCACAAAGGAATGCTAGGATCCATTTTATTCATAGAATTAAAATAACGAAAAAAAACTAAAACAAACAGACGCTTCAAGTAAAGCACATAAGATGTGTCAGAATTAAAATATAGTTTCACTAGAGAGGACCTGATAGTTTGTTGATGAAGAAGGGGATGCCCAACGCTTAGACGCTTGAGTCTTCTTGAAATATGCTTGGGTGACCCACGGGGGCATCCCCAAGCTTAGGCTCTTTCATCTTCTTGATCACATCACATCATCCTTCTCTCTTGATCCTAGAAAACTTCCTCCACAGCAAACTCAAAGTAGACTTCATTAGAGGGTTAGTGCATAATCAAAAAATCTTATATTCTGCCTGGACAAAACCATTACACATGCTACAAGACATTAGCTACAGCCACTGGTATTTTATGGAACAAAAAGATCCATTCAAAAACAACAAAAGGAGCAATGCAAAATAAATGGCAGAATCTGTCAAAAACAGAACAGTCCGTAAAGAGGAATTTTTTCGAGGCACTTAGGAGGTAGATCCTCCTTTTGTTCTTCACTCTCCTCCTCTTTTTCGTCTAATGAGCTTCCAGGTTCAGCAATTTCTTCTTCTACATGTTCCTGCAAAACAACGGTTTCTTCTATTTGAGGATGTCTTTTCTCAAGAAATTCAGCAATATAAGGATTATCATTATAATAGTCAAGACAGTAACCAAGTATAGCATAATTCTCAGTTTTACAAGGAGCATCATCATTTTGAATATAACCAGCAATTTCATAGGCACCCTTAAAAACAATAAATTCTTCAATTTGTTCAAGATTACCAAAGTCATGGTTTCTTTTAGCGTAAGCAGCCAAGGTTTCATTATCATTATAATCACATTGGAAAGGTAGGTGTTTATGCCTTCTACAACAAAAGGATTCATTAAAGCAGTAGGATTCATCATATGTAGAACACAAATTCTTAGCAAAATAATTCAATCTACTTATTTGTTCCCATAAATATTTCCCTTTTTTAGACAAGCGGTGTTCCTTATAATAGTTTTGTTGTTCCTCCGTGAACCCACCATGCCAATAATATTTTGTATCAAATAGAGAATCCATTGATAGCAAGTAAAAAACTAGACATAATAACAAACCGAAATAGATAAGTAAATGCAAGTAACTAATTTTTTTGTATTTTTTATATTAAGCAAACAAGACAATAATAAAAATAAACTAAGCAAGACAATAACAAAATAAAAAGATTGGATGTGAGAAACTCCCCTCGCAGAAGAGTTTCAACTCCCCGGCAACGGCGTCAGAAAAATGCTTGATGCACCGGTTTGGTGTTGTTGGGAAACCCCAAGAGGAAGGTATGAAGTAGTGCAGCAGCAAGTTTCCCTCAGTTATGAAACCAAGGTTATCGAACCAGTAGGAGATGAAGATTCTTCTGAAAGGTGTCAACGGCGCCAGAAAAATGCTGGTGCTTAGTTGACGTGGAACCTGCACACAACACAATCAAGATACTTTTCCCCAACTTAACAGTGAGGTTGTCAATCTCACTGGCTTGCTGTAACAAAGGATTAAACGTATGGTGTGGAAAATGATGTTTGTTTCCAGAGAATGAAAGTAACAGGATTGCAGTAGGTTGTTTTATCAGTTTAAAGAAAAGGACCGGGGTCCACAGTTCACTAGTGGTGTCTCTCCATAAATAATAATAGCATACATGCGGGTAAACAAATTACAGCTGGGCAATTGACAGAATAAAGAACTGCATAATGATGCATATACAAGTCATGGTGTCTAGTGTGAGATTCATTTGGACATTACAACATGATACATAGACTGTCATCCAACTGCATCTATGACTAATAATCCACCTTCAGGATAGCATCCGCAACACCATTCAGTATTAATTTGCAAGCAACAGATTATTGCATTAATTAAAGTGTGCAATGTAAGTAGCACAAATATCCTTAGATAAAGAACTGTTGTTTTATCCCTAGTAGCAACAGTACATCTACAATCTTAGAGGTTGCTGTCACTCCCCTAGATTAAATAGAGACATGAACCCACTATCGAGCATAAATACCCCCTCTTGGAGTCACAAGCATCTACTTGACGAGAGCATCTACTAGTAACTGAGAGCATGCAAGATCATAAATAATGCACTCACAAGATATATTATGAAGCAAATGACATAGTACTCAATTATTCATCGGATCCCATCAAACACAACATGTAGCATTACATAAAGATGATCTTGATCATGATAGGCAACTCACAAGATCTAAACATGATGGCACAATTGGAGAAGACAACCATCTAGCTACTGCTATGGACCCGTAGTCCAAGTGGAGGCGGGCATGGTGATGTAGAGCTCTCCGGTGATGATTCCCCTCTCCGGCAGGGTCCCGGGAAGAGCTTCTGAACCCTCCCGAACTAGGGTTGACGGCGGCGGCGGCTCTGGAACGTATCGTGGAAAAGTGTTCGGGTGCCTAGGGTTATTTTGTCGGGGGGTATTTGTGGGCAAAAGGGCGAAGGCGGTGGAGCCCCGAGGGGCCCACACCACCTGGTGGCGCGGCCAGAAGGGGGGCCACGCCTCCACCAGGTGAGGCCGCCTCGTGGCTCTCCTCCGTATCCTCTTCGGTGTTCTGGAAGCTCCCGAGAAAAATAGGGACTTTGGCTTTTGATTCGTCCAACTCCGAGAATATTTTCTTAACAGTTTTTCTGAAAACAAAAACAGCAGAAAACAGGGAACTGACACTGTGGCATCTTGTTAATAGGTTAGTCCCAGAAAATGCATAAAAACCATATAAAGTGTATATAAAACATGTAGCAATTGGTATAATATAAGCATGGAACATAAGAAATTATAGATACGTTTGAGACGTATCAATTCTCGTGAGCACAAGGGCTATTGATGTCTCGATCTGGCCACACGAAAAGTCATTATCTCACAACACGTATTTTTTTATGAGAACTCGTTTACATACGCTGATGCCACACCAGCGGCCACACAGCCACCTCCCACAGCCGATCCAGCCCCACCTGATCCGATCCACCTTGGATCTGCAACCGAATCAACGACCCAGCACCCACCAACCTCGTACCCTCCGCGCACCACTCCCGCGCAGCCAGCTGACCGACTCCTACCGCCACCACCATCTCGTCCCACGACCACTGGACGCCACCGCACGACCGCGCCCACGCGTCTTGCGCTGCCTGGCCCACACCGCACGCCCACGTCCACTTCCCGCGTCAGCCCTGTCCCCATCCAGACCACAGCATCCACCTCGTGCTCCACACCTCCCGCCACACCCGAATCTCCCTCGCTTTGCTCACCAGAAAAATCACCACAACACACGCACCAACCCAACCATAGCTCGCCAGCTCAGCCTGCCCCACCTCCCCACTCCATTCCGGTAGATCCACCCAGAAATGCACACCAAAAGGCCACTCGTGGTAAAACTGGATATTTCATGCCCAAACGAAATTTAACTCTCGCTCTCTCCACCGCCATTTCACCCATCCCATCCTCGTACCGTGCAGCACTTAAGGACCCCCGTTGGCATGACGCTATGCTTGATGAATTTAACGCTCTTATTCGGAATGACACTTGGTCGCTAGTTCCTTGTCCTGCAGGTGTAAACGTTGTGACTGGCAAATGGATCTTCCGCCACAAATTCAACTCGGATGGAACATTATCTCGGTACAAGGCTGGATGGTTTGTGCGAGGGTTTACTCAGCAAGCCGGTGTGGATTAGGGAGAGACTTTTAGTCCGGTTGTGAAACCAGCAACCATCCGTGTGGTGTTGAGCATTGCCACGTCCAAGAATTGGCCTATTCATCAACTCGACGTGAAGAATGCATTTTTGCATGGGTGAGCTTGCTGAAACTGTCTACTGTGCTCAACCATCAGGTTTCATCAATTCCACCGCTCCAAACCATGTTTGCGTCCTCAAAAAATCCCTATACGGTCTCAAAGAAGCTCCAAGAACTTGGTTTCTTCGCTTCACCACTTTCCTGCATTCACTTGGGGTTGTGTCTTCAAAAAGTGACTCCTCACTCCTCATCTTACAAACACCAACCACCACAGCCTATGACGGGGTGTGAACCCAGCAAATCCCTCGGTTAGGTACCTTGGGTTTCGTATAGAGAGAGAAGTATGGCGGCTGGTGGTTCCGGACGGCCAACAAGCAAGAATTTACCCAGGTTCGGCCCCTCATTGTGAGGTAAAGACCTAGTCCTGCTTGTCTGATCTGGTATTGATGATGATTACATGGTGGCTGTGATGGCTATGGTGGCCTCATCGGGGTTTGCCCGGCTATCTTCTGTCTATTGTCTATGATGTTGTGGCCTATCTTTTTGTCTACCCCTCCCTGTCTTTATATATGCAGCCAGGGGGGTTTTACATGAGTCCTAGTAGACTACGAATAGAGTCCTTGTCTTGCCCTTCAAGTTATTCCTTAACAGCTTCTTGGTCTTCATTGGGCCAACCGGTGGGCCTCATCTTCATTATACGCCATAGTGGGGGTACCCGTAGGGTATAACCACGTCAGCCTATCTCCTCCTATATGTGGATGACATAATTCTCACAACCAGTTCCACTGCCACCCTCAATCATGTCATTGAGTCGCTACACTGTGAGTTTTCCATGTCTAATTTGGGAGATATTCCCCACTTCCTGGGAGTCACTGTTCACCGTACAGCGCATGGGCTCTTTTTGTCACAACAACAGTATGCCCTTGAGATACTGGAACAGGCCAACATGCTTAACTGCAATCCCATCTCAACACCACTTGACACCAAAACCAAGCTCTCCGCTCAAGATGGTCGGCCCGTTTCTGATCCTTCCAAATACCGTAGCCTGGCTGGTGCACTTCAGTACTTAACCCTCACCCGTCCGGATCTAGCACACGTTGTTCAACAGGTGTGTCTATTCATGCATGATCCCCGTGCCTCCCACCTCAATTAGATCAAGCGGATACTTCGCTATGTTTAGGGCACCTCTCACCTTGGTCTCCAGCTGCACACGGGCTCCTCCACCGAGCTGATTGCCTATTCAAACGCTGACTGGGCAGGGTGTCCCGATACACGCCGATCTACCTCAGGTTTTTGTGTGTTTCTCGGTGATAACCCAGTGTCTTGGTCCTCAAAGCGGCAGAACACGGTGTCTCGATCAAGCGCGGAAGCGGAGTACCGCGCTGTAGCAAACTGTGTCGCTGAATCAGTCTGGCTCCGACAGCTTCTGCAGGAATTGCATCAACCAGCTACCAAGGCCACTGTGGTGTATTGTGATAACATCAGTGCTACATATCTCTCGACGAACCCATTCAGCATCAACGGACCAAGCACATAGAGATTGATCTTCACTTCGTGCGTGATCGAGTTGCTCTCGGAGAAGCTCGGGTTCTGCACGTTCCGACCAGTGCACAATATGCAGATATCTTCACCAAGGGATTGCCTACAATGGTCTTTCAGGATTTTCGTACCAGTCTCAACGTCCTCCCTGGCCCGGTTTCGACTGCGGGGGGTTGTTGAATGACTTTAACTGTATCTCCTAGTCTTCAGGTAGACCGGTTCTGTAGCCACGATCATGCGTCTGCGCACGCCTCTGACGTGGGGTACCGTTAGGCTCTCTCACCCCACTGTTGTACTCTATATATTGTGCTTAGATCACTCAATAAAACTATCGGTTCAGTTCTATCTCGCCTTCTCCACGCCCTTGTCCTTCACCGGACCCGGCCGTGAGCCACACCCTCTGGCGAGCCACCATCCTTAGCCGAAACAGGCAAGCCACGACCCTCTGAAACCGGCCGTGAGACAACGCCCTCCGCCTGACATGACTCTCATAGGAAGCAGACTCGCAACTCCTCTATCGTCTGCAGATTGAACAACAGAACTACTTGGAATCAATGATTCAGTTCTTCACACTATCATTCAATCATCCATGGACTGCATCGCATCATAATAAGCACTATGTTTGCATCACGACATCCAGGAATTGCATCACAAAAGCAAAAGCTTGAACGTTTGGACATAATTGCATCAGGTATAGTATAGGGAAATGAAGGGCAGTCCTCATATGGACGACAGCAGTAAGAACGGACACCGCGTTTTACGAGGTTATTACGGGCCACTATTTTATGGCCGCTGAGCGTCGTGCCGTGGGGCAGGGCCATGTTGCCGCCTAGTAGATCGCCGTCGCTTGAAGGCATATCACCGTGGCCGTCGGGTCACCGTCGCGTAGGGCAAATGACACGACCGACGTCACGCTGGGTCAGCACCGTGTCGCCTCCACATGAGGAGCAGTGTCGTGGTCTCTGAATCGCCATCGCTGGGAACAAGCCTCCCTGACGCCATTTCGTAGGTGTTGATTAAGCCAAGAGGATAATACCAGTCTATGTTTGTACGAACTAACGATAAAAAGAGGGCTGAACGGCTGTTTGCACGGGATCAATCGCACGTCCCCTAAATAGATCAACCGTTCTATAATTTCTCATGCGTCAGATGGAAGTTGCTCGTGAGACACGTCCCCTAAATAGATTAACCGAAATATAATTAGCGGGGCTCCACAAATACAATCGGAGCCGGTGGAAGGAAAACGTCAGCACACTTACAATATGATGCAAACGGTAGCAGCATTGATAATCTTTATATTGTATTATTTTATTTCATTTTTTGTTGTTTACTACCGAGTAATTTGAATAGACACAAACAAATTGTTCGCACATCCGTTTGGATTGAGTTGGACCGAAACCACAGTCCAACGCGTCGATGAAAAAAAACACGGTCAGTCCGTTCTCGGTACGCCCTGCGTCCGCCCCGACGCATTTGTTCCGCACGCATCCGTTTGGATCGAGTTGGACCGAACGCGGCGACGTAAAAAACACGGTCAGTCTGTTTTCGGTCCGCCACGCGTCCACCTCGACGCATTTGTGGCCCAACGAATCCGTCGAGACGGTCGCGCGGCGGACTGACCGCGTGGTGTCCTCTCCTAGCCCATCTGCCAGTGATACTGTAACACCCCGAAAATTTAGGCCGACTTTTAAAATTATTTTAGACGCCGAAAAACCTTTTCTAGTTTTGTTAAATGTTTTCTAAAATCTTTCGAGACAATTTGATTTAGGTTTTTATCTCTCTTTAAATACCGGAGGACTCCCCTACCCATATCTAGCAAATTCTTCCAAAAATATTTCATACTCCAATAGAACATTTCCGGTTTCGGAGTTAACTGTGAAATGTCGGTTCTTATTCCAATTTTATTCGTCCACTTAAGAGTCTCTAAAAATTCTCTTATTTTAGGATGATGCATATTTTTACATTTTCTACACTTCTTATGTTGAACTCAAATTCATTTGAGCAAGCTTTTACCTACTTCCTTTGAAAGGCAAAAACCGATGGTGGTACGCGGCTTAGAGGACACTTTTCCAAAACCCTTCTCCACACCACCAAATGAGCTCAAACTCTTTAGACACCCTCTATATACCAAATATACCCATAAGTAAGTATTTGGATTTTTTTCTAAGATGGGGAACCTCTCTTTCTTTTGTCGAACACCTTGTGTGCGTTCGATTTTCTGAAAACTTTGTTTTACCAAATGTGACATTCAATCTTGTGACTAGTGTAGTGTCGTAGTCATCCTCCTTAGAGATCCGTAGATACATTCGTTCTCACATTTGGTGCTCCGAGTCTCCGGGCATACGTCGATGCCGCTCGCATTCCACCGGAGAGTTCGGGACGCACGTTTTGGCATTGCCCCAAATCCAACCTAGCACTAAAACCCACCTAGTCCCTCTCTCCTAAGTAGCCATTTACACCCCTGGGAACCCTCCACCGACATCCATCCCCTCCACCCGTTCCAATCTCCTCCCTGTGGCAAGAAAACATCATCCATGACCTATGTGGCCATCAATGACCAAATCAACCACACACCTACTTTTCCTCCCCTCCCTCTATATAAACCTCCACCCAAGCCAGCCACCAAAACCCTAGCCATCTTCCCCCACTATCCTACCCCCTATACTCTTCGTTCGGTGCAATGAGTGAGGGAGAGCCACATAAATTTTTGCCCACCATGGCCGGAGCTTGGGCGAGCTCGTGGGAGGCCATCCCCTCGCCCGGCCTCGCTCTTCCCGACCATGGAGCGCCTTCCAGTGCCCGTCCCCGCCGCCGGTGAGCTCTCCCGGCGAGCCCCCTGCCCATTCCCGGCCAGCCGGCCATTCCAGTGTGGGAGCTGGAGCCTGGAGGTTGATAACGACTGTGAGCGTGAGACAAGGGATTGTTTCCTGATATTTTCCTCGGGAGTTAAATGGAGAAACATGGATTGCGTCCTGATTTTTCTCTACAAACTGCAATCAGCGCGGCAGGGTAGAACGCCACGAAGGTGCATGAAATGGAATGTTAGAGAGGAGTCGGACGAAGGCACTCTGCTGCCTTGAGTCCTTGTTTGAGCTCTCATTTTACACATACGACCTTGGGTTTAACTGAATTCTTTCGAGGCAACAACGCTACATTTGAGCTCTTATTTTTCATTCGCAAAAAAAAAGAGGCTTTCTTTTTCCGTTGCGGGGGTGCATCATATCTTTCTAGTCTATATCGAATGGCGATTTGAGAGGGCGGATGGTCAATGTTGAAATGGTTTTAAGTTCCCCGGTTTAGATTAACCTGCTCTCGAGCTATATACTTTTCTTACGCCTAAACTATGGAAACCTTCTGGTATGCCCTTTAGAACTATCTAGTCACCAAATAATTAGTGAAACTAAGATGAAACCACGATACAGTATATATATACACACAAACTATAGATCCTTTTGAGCAGCACAACATAATCTATGGATGTGCGCAAGTGAAATATCTAAGGTGTTTGCATTGTGTAGTAGAAAAATTGTAGGTGTAAAAACAATGCTACAAGGTTAGAATTGTATATAACTAACAATACATTGTAATGGCCTCGAAAAAGCAATATGTTTTAATGCTTAGTAACAAAAATATGTGGTTAATTTTGGTAAGTGTACTATCATTGTAATTGTTTAATAATTGATAGATTTTGAAAATACATTCTAAAGCGGAAAGTTAACTGTCAAAGTTAACTGTAATTAGCAAAACCGAGATAGAAACAGCTACCTCTACGCCTTTATTTTAATCTCACGCAAGTGAGTTTTTTATTTTTCTTTATAGGATTTAAAGGGGTCATGTATAAAGTAAACTGGCAATGTATTGAAAGGGAAATATCTAATGTGCTTGCATTGTGTAGTAGAAAAATTTTAAGTGTAAAAACAATGCTACAAGGTTAAAACTATATATCATTAACAGTACATTGTAATGCCCTCGAAAAAGCAATATGTTTTAATGCTTAGTAACAAAAATATGTGGTCAATTTTGGTAAGTGATAAATATCAAAAAGAGATACAATATCATTTTTTGAACACCATTACTGTAGGGAAAAATCCCTACGATTAAATTTTATATATAATGGGGTGATAAAAAATCTAGATGCAATATCTCTAACCTCTTTCTATTACGTCTAAGACTAATAGGACGAAAAACAAATCTAAATATAGGATTTATTGCGATTTATGGATATACTCATCCAAAGATGAGTTCCAATCTCGAATGTATGAATTTTACGGATTATTTTCATTTGGTGGCTATTAGGGACTCCTCTCTTCCGAATTTGTTCAAAAACAAATGAGTTCACCGTGTGCCAAATATACATGTCTTCATATTTGTACAGAGAACTATAAGCCTTACATTCATGCATGGAGGGAGTATTACTTATTATCTCCAAATCTAAAGTTAGTTTTATTTTAATGTGTAGGAGCTTCGCGGAAATTTGATGATTCACTAGGAAAAGTCAAGGTATCAGTGAAATTTGATCCAAATACGTTTCTGCACGGTCAGTTCTTAGAGACCTCATTTCCCTATGAATATGGAGTCAAACGGAAAAGATCAAATGTCAGAAGTTCTTCCACGTGTTCATATCATTTAATTGCATATTTAAGCATCCATAATGGACTTTGGATGTGTCCTCGGCGCTGTAGCGACTTGACCTTAAAACTATACAGACATGCTATGTGTCTCCGATCATGCTGCACAAATCAAAGGTTACTGGGTTACCACTCCCAGGTCGAGTAAACATTAGCAGGTGTGTTCAGAATGGATCATCGGCCCGAGAACCCTTTGATCATGCTATAACCTAGGCATAGCTATCAATGCATAACAGAGAGATCAAGACTACGGAAAATCTGACACATAACAAACCTACGACTCAAAGTATTATAATTCAACTCTTATCACAGAAAAAGATAGCAAATATTACAGACAGAGGTGAGTGACCAAACAGTACATCAAGCGGAAGCAAATTAACTTTTTCTAGACAGCAAGATCCAAATATGACATAAGAGACATATGGATAAACATAGCAGCATCAGCCTGTTCCGAGTAGCCGCGCGGGATGCGAGAGGTAGAGGCGCGGGCCGGGGAATTGGGCGTGGAGGTGGAGGAGGATGAGGTGTGGTTGGCGGAGCACTTCCACCAGCGCATACAGAAGGAGGAAAAGAGGCGACGGGGTTGACTGGCTGACCGGTTGAGGCTGCCGCAGTAACCGGGCGACAATGGCACCCGCTGATTCGCTAAACATCAGTTGTGAACGGTAGCGTGGGAATAGGGACATGGAAACAGCCGAGCCGTCCGTCGCGGTGATCGTACGGCTCGCGTGCGCGCGCGACGTGGCTCCTCTGAAGCGCAGCGAAGATGTCGCTCTTTTATATATAGGTACTATTTGGGTGTGTTATCTGAAGATTGGATATAATGATTAGCCAGAATTGACGAGGTAACTAGTAGTGATATTTTATTTTACTTGGTGATTTCGTCCTGTCATCCTGATTGATCATACAAATTTATCATTTTTGCATCACTAACTTAATGAGTTCTTCGGTTATGGCATATGAATCTTTATGTGCGGATATGCAAGCTAATTAAGTTGATTCATCTAGGCATAAATTTTGTGGATGACATACGTTTCAACTGCATGACCACTAGACATATGAATCTTTATCTACATATTGACAATTCTGACTTAAAATCGAAGCCTTGACATTCAGAATTTTAGGTGCTGCATATTTCCCATTTTGTACTCCATACAGTTTTGAAATTGTATTGCTTTGCTTCTTGTACAAACATATTTACTTTACATTGCAGCTTTTCCTCTAGTATTTAAGCATCCTCTTACATCTAGTTATGCACCCTGATTACTGTTGTGCCAACTTTCTTCATGTGTTAGCGTCCACTGAGACTTTGCCCAACACTCTGCCTAGTTTCAGACGTTTATGCGCACACAACCCAACTATAAGAGGAGAGCCCATTCCATCCCAAAATTCCGGACTGGTGAGAGGAGTAATCTCTCCCTTATAAGCTGGGTGTGGCCTCTTCCCCTAGATGAGGTGGGACTAAACAGAGCAGCCTCCACCGGTCCACAGAGGGTCCTAACATCCCATTCCCCTGAGAATCCCACAGGCGGGCATGGCAACGTTGGCTCTGATACCGGATATTAGCGTCCACTCAGACTTAGCCCAACACTCGGCCAGTTTCAGACGTGTATGCGCATACGGCCCAACTACAAGAGAAGAGCCCATTCCATCCCAAAAGCCCAGACTGGTGGGAGGAGGAATCTCTCCCTTATAAGCTAGGTGTGGGCTCTTCCCCTAAACGAGGTGGGAGTAAACTGAGCAGCCTCCGACGACCTACTCCCGGTTCCATTCCCTCCCCATTCTTTAGGTAGACAAATGCCTGCTGCTTGAATATACACAGTATCCCGTAGTAGATCTCCTATCGTCCAAACATCTCCTTTTTCTTGATGTAGTTATCATGCTTAAATCATTTTTAGAGTTTATCGTAGCCCTCCAGTAGCTACTTTATGCAGCTTTGAGGATCGGAGCCCTCAAAGCATGATTGATGCTCCCACATCCATAGCATGAGTAGTTGAAGCAAGTGAATGATTTGAAATTCGAGTTATTTCACAGAATAATATTGAATCTCGTGATGATTGAGATGCACTGGTAATCCCGTAAGGCTTAAACGTGCTATGCCAATTCCTTGATTGATTTGAGGAGAACCAACTCGATTACTCATGGTCGAGGTGATCGAGTCACTTCCGACACTTCGCTCAAATGATAAGGGTTTTCTCTTGCATGTATTTTCATACAAGATTTTTATTCATGAAAATAAAAAAGGAAGTTTGTGAAAGGCGCCAGCTCTCCCCCAATTTACTAAGTGTTCGCGGAAGTGGAGGGAGGCACTTTCGTATCTATCTTGAATGCAAATGCTATGGACTCCTTCCATCATACTCGGTGAATTGGTTTCGCCCGAAGCATCGGACCAATGATCACCCATGACTTCTGTGTACCACTAGTGCCACAAAGGCCTTTGGTGGTCCTAACATCATGTTGTGTACACCTTGTATGTTTATTAATACAAGATGCCAGTACCAGAGTCTTGTATTCTTGGCTCTAGCACATTAAGTCATCTGTATTGTTGATATGTGAATCACCTGGCTTTGTACACAGTCGAGTCGGTTCCTTTTGCTCTGTGTTACTAGACTGTGACTCATCCTAATGAGTTTTGTCTTCCGTTGTTACATCAATTATAGTCCCGGCGGCCAGGCAGCGGAAGTCTGAAGTCGCAAGCTGGCGAGCGCCGCGACTGAGTTCTTCGACAGACGAACGCATGGGTGCATGCATACCGTGTTTGGAGATCTGACCTGAGTTCCTGATAGTCTTTTGTGGTTCTGTAGTGAGTTATGCAATGGCTTTTTTAAGTTGCTACTCTGTTTTCCATGAGAGCCGTGCTTTGTGGTCTGTATCCAAGTTTCTGTGGCCGGAGATCATTCTGCAGTAACAGAAAAAAAACATGATTAAGTTCAAAATTTGCACGGAAGGAATCTTTCAGTACGAGGTTTAACCATGATCAAGTTAGCAACTTCATTCTTGTGTACACAATCCGTGAAAGCGCTTTTGGTGATGAATGGTTTGGGCGTGTGTTTATCCTTTCGTTGAGTATGCCCTCTGCAAAGCCAACTACATCTGACTACGTGTAAAACACATCTGAACAGCAACAGAAAACGCTCTAATATCCAGTGTATTGACAAAATTATTACTGTTGATAGGCCTGAAACTACCAAGATCCATGCGATGGCTGAAGCTGCTTGCATGTTTTTAAAATAATGGATAACGCAGCAAAGTTGCACATGCAAAATCATTTCTATTAGTGACTTGTAAATACTCCAAGATGGTACGAGTAGTATAGTTCGTACATCATTTTAGCTCAAGGTACACGCACATTGATGGAACAAACTTGCTAGAATAACAACCATACAGCACTACATGCACAGCACTTGACTCCAAAACCACAGGTTTCCACATTATATGAACTACAAGCAGCTGAAACAGAGCATCAGTGATCACTAAAGCACTCCCTCTGTCACAAGAACTGTACGTTGCTACACCATAACTCTTTTACACCAGAAAAGTAATGCGGGTCTACTTCTGCACAAGAGGTTGCCGTTCCAGTGATATCGTACATGGTTGACGAATTGGCTTGATTTTCCGATGTAGGTCAGTCAGTTTCTGAGGCCTCCTCCTCTGGTAGTTCAAAGGCGTCGATCTCCTGGAAGTATGTTCTCTGCTTCTTGACAAAATCATCTGGTAACTTAGGTCTGCCTGAAGATGGTTTTTCCATCGTCATGTGCCTCTTCTGTTTAGAAGTTCAAGTAGTCAGCAAGATGAAAACACTGTTGCAACTGTTTCAACATTCTCAATTTTGCTTTTAATGTTGATTCTGTGGAAGCTGTTTATACAGCAGACCTTAGAACTGGTATTTCCACTCGCCCATAAACTACTCAATAAACACCACACAATAGATACAATGAAAAGGAGCATGAAAGAAAAAATCAGTATGTGCCTTATTACCATTTACATAGCAATGGATGAGAAAGTTTGAGAAAAAACATGAGCTACAAACAGCAAGCATGACTAACATTTGTATTGGACAGTGATACAGAGTTACAGATCATTCAAAGAGAGCATGGTGATGAAAGTAGAATTCTAGGAGAATGGCTGAGTGCTGTGCGGCTTACCTTTTTAGCTGGATGACAAGGAGCTGAGGATGAAACAGGACAAGAATCCTTTGTCGTTTCGGCTTTCTTAGTTAAGTGACTGAAATGAAAGTGGATTTGAGTTTACCAAAGACGCTCAAATTGCAAGCATTAGCTAAATAAACTAAGAATTCCATTTAAATGGGAAGGTATCCTATTAGTCTGGACCAGTTGGAACTTGAAATCGAATTGTTTTAATTTCTGTTTTGACCTGAACAGTTGCAGGCTAAAATGGCAGAAATGGCATCGTGTAAAACCGGATGAATATTGATCAGCATGACGGTTTCCTGTTGTTGTACTCTTATCATTTTCAATGACAATTTATTCTCATCTACTGATAAAATCCCGTCTTAATTAAAACTTCATAGTACTCGGTATGCAGAAGCTTCACCATAAGTAAATCTCACAATCAATTGCACAGAAGCAGGGGTCAGCTTGTTCACAGTTCACCTGCTGGCCCTTGTAGCTTTGCCGAGAGGGGGGCAACTTGCTGCTGCTCCGGTACGGGAGGGAGCCTTGACGCTGGTGGGATTCCTCCTTCCCTGAGTTCTGCGACTCGTGTAGACCGTGGAGATGGGTGATTTCACCGAACTCAACTCCTCAACAGCTACAGAGACGCAGAGTCAGATGAATCCCAAATTGGTACAGCAAGTAGAACAACCACCTCGGAAATCGAACGGAGAAGGGACTAGAGGTTAAGGTGTGATAACAGCGAAGGGAACCGGCGAGCCGAGCTAAGATGATACCTAGTTCACTAGGGATTGAGCCGAGAAGCGGGGTGCAGCGAGCTCACCAGGGGAGGAAGAGGCCTTGGATACGGGAGTGGCCGACGCAGTGGAGGAGGAGCAGACGGAGGCGTCGGAGGGAGCCGGCGGGACGGGCCGCCTGGTGCTAGGGTTTCTCGGGGCAGGGGTGCTCGGGAGGAGGTTGGTCAGATCTCCTAGGGGCAGCGCTGCCTTCCGCTGCCGCTTGCTGGCGCCCGCCGCCGGTGGTGTGGCGGCGGCGGTGGTGGTGGTGGTAGAGGATTCCATTACATTCGCGTGGGATTGAGTTGGATTTGGGGGGTGGGATTTGTAATTTGTGTGCCGGAGCGGCAAAGCGGGAAGAAGAAGAGACCAATAGCCTTGCTAGGGAAGATTGGAGACGAGACGACGGTGGAATATTACTGAATTTTCCGAAGTAGGTGAGCACTGTTTTGACGAATTTTTTGTGTGTACTGCCTAGGATGTGCACAACTCTTTTCTGGATGTGCACTACTCTTTTCTGGAGTGCGGTGCAATGTCTTCTCTTTTTACAGTGTACTATCTCGAAACACTGTATTCTCTTTTTACGGTGCACTGCATCAATAGAAAAATGCACCGTCTATTTCCCCGGTGCCTGTTTCGGAGTGCATTCAGTGCATGACCTTTTTTTTATACTGACCGTATAAAAAATTTCATCTAACAAAATGACCAATCCGGCTAGCTATCGCAAACTCGCGACGGATGGATCATTCAAAAGCTAGCTGCCTTGCTCGCGAACGAACGAAAGTGCTAGCTAGCTGGCTGCCTCGCCTCGCTCGCTCGCGTCACGCCGTTCGCGCGCGCTGCTACAGCGGCACGCGTCGGGCTTCCGTGTAGCCGGAGAAGCGTACGTGAAGCGCTCGTGTTTCCTAGTCATTCTCAAACAGTTTTTAGATAGTATTTGTTTTACTATTTTATGTGTTCCTAGCTTTCAGCTAAAGATTAACAAAAATCAGGAAGCCAGGCCAAGCCCAACGATCAGGCTTTTGAGCAATGTGCAGAACACACAACTAACAAAAACAGTATTCTGCTTTCATTAATGAAATAGGGCGTAAGGAATAAAAACAATCCGTAGAGGACATGGCATCGTGTAGAGCAGCTACGATACGCAAGCCCAAATCATGCACTGATTGCGGTTCATTTCATCCTATGGGCTATGGCTAGCCGGAGAGTACTTGTGTTAGTTCGAACCATGCCCGACCCAAACCGTCACCAAGTCAACACCGATCAACCGTTCATCGCGCGCACAGCAATAGCATGCATCGTGCCCGGATTTCGTAACACATGTGCTCCTCGACGAACGTGATTGCACGATGGGCGTACGTACTCTTACGCACGTTGTCCTTTTGATTAATCGATGATGGAGACTTGCGTCTCGATCGATCAATCAACGACCTAACGTAGGTGCGCTTTATCATTAACGCGCACACCTTACATGCATGCTTGTTAAGCTACTGTCAAATTAAAGAGGACCATACTTTTTTCATTATTTCTACTAATTAAGAATTATCTAGTCAATTTACAGAAAATCATGCGAAGACCGTTACAAAATATCACACACAGACTATTCCCAAAGAATGAAACTCGGCGGCCGCCTCAACACATCAATGAATTAAGGGAAAATTGGTTCCGTGCCATTAAAAGATCCACAGTTTAGAAAAATACCACTGAAGTTTTTGGCTTTGGAAAACTACCACACAAACGCTGCTCCGTTGTTGCTTTTTACCATCACCGTCAACTGAACGTTAGGATCAGATTGTAAAGGAAAAATAGGACACAGAAGCTGAGCAGACTCACGACGCACACCGCCCAGACTGAAGGGAGACCAACCGGCGGCGACGGCCTGCCTGCTCGGCGCCGTACCACCCGGCCGCGCACCTCCCCGACGGCAGCGCCTCCTCCTCCGAACACTCCTCCATGGTACACATCCTCTCATCCTTTTTCCTCTGGTTCTCTCTCCTTCCCTGCTCTCAGATTGGTCTAAACCCTAGCTTTTGGGAATTCTGTAGTGTTGAGACGAGGATTAGGAATTTGAGCAAGGATGGATGCTGGTGAAGTTCCAGAAGGGTAATCTGCTCCGATCTTCCATATATTTTTCCAATCTGTACCTAGATTACTTGTATCTGTGCGTGGCACATGCATCATGAAAGGATTGATTCAGTCCTTGTATTTTTGGCTTGCACAGGGTTGATCCAAAAAATGCTTGTACATTAGAGACCCTTGTCAACTCGTACTTCAGTATTATTGATGGTAAAAAGGTATATAATAAGGGTAGGACTGTAACGTGGGTTGTTGATTCAGATGAATATTCACTCATTGATCTGGACAAGGATATTGCTCAATACTTCACATGGGCCAGCAACCAAGAAGCAACATTCTGGGTTGTTGATTCAACACAAAATATGACATGCAAGTTAGCTACAGATGCTCAGCTTCTTGAATTGTTAAGGGCGTCTCGAGTGGTTAAGTTGTTCATGGTAGTGGGTGCACGTGAAGAGGAGCATGCGGGGTCTGTTGCGAAGGTGGTTGGGGAGGGCATGAGTGTTGCAGCGAATATGGTTGGGCAGTCTACTCGTGCTGCAGGGAACATGATTGAGGAGGACATGAAAGTTGAGGGATTTGCATGGGCGGAAGTACCAATATATGGAGAAACAACTGCAGGTCCACCAATGGCTGAAGAGGAAGAGAAGGAACACTTCATGACTTTTGGGTGTGATCCGCATGGAGATGAACCGGCTGGAGCTGATGAAGAGTGGAGGTACTTAAAAAAAGTTGCAGATGCTGCGCACGAGTCAAAGCCAAAAGAAAATATTGAAGTGGAGGTAAATAAAAGAAAGAGGGCAAAGCCAACTCCAGAATTTGATCATGAGTGTGTTCCTGATGATGAGGCTGGTGCGGTAGATGATTATTTTGTGCCTCACACAACACATGATCCAGAGAATCCGGTTATTAAGGAAAAAGACACATTTGCAGACAAGGAGGAGTTTATCCAGACTATGAGAACATATGCCATAAAAAATGAGTTTGAGACTATGGTTGAACATAGCGACAAAACAAGGTATCGAGCAAGATGTGCAGCTGAAAATTGCGAGTGGAGAGTTTATGCAAAGAAACTTCATGGTGGCAACACATTTATGGTTAGTATTATTTCTTTTGAACTTATAGATTGTTAATCATTTTAGTGTAACACATTCGTCAAATAAATATCTAACTTTCTCACTCATATTTATTTGCAGGTAATCAACCTATCTTCACTAGAAGATCACACATGTGAGGGTTCAGCCACACTAAAGGGACATCAAGCTTCCACTTCTTGGATATCTCGAAGGGCAAAAGATATTGTTAAAGAGGATCCCACTCTTAGTGCAAAGAAGTTACAAAAAAGATTGGAGAAACAATACAACATTGGGTTGTCATATTTTAAAGTATGGGCTGGGAAGAAGTCAGCAATGAATGAGCTTCACGGTACTTGGGAGCAGAGCTTCGCAATGTTATGGAGATTCAAGGCAGCTCTAGAAGAAGCTTGCCCGGGAAGCATTGTTGAGATCGACTGTAAGAAGATCAATGGAAAAATACATTTTTTGAGAATGTTTGTGTGCATTAGAGCATGCGTGGATGGCTTTTTGGCTGGGTGTAGACCATATCTTGGTGTTGATTCCACTCACCTCACTGGTAAGTATAATGGACAATTGGCTGCAGCAACCGCTATTGATGGACACAACTGGATGTATCCAGTTGCATATGGTATTTTTGGGAAGGAAAATAATGCCAATTGGGCATGGTTCATGAACAACCTAAAGAAAGCAGTTGGCACTCCACCTGGGTTGACGATCCACACCGATGCTTGTAAAGGATTGGCATATGGTGTCAAGAAAGCCTTTGGAGCTGATGCAGAGCACCGTGAGTGTTTTAGACACCTAATGTCTAATTTTCGGAAAAAGTTCAAGGGTGAGGTATTGAAGTACATGTGGCCTTGTGCATGGGCATGTACAACTCGTCGACATGATGCATTGATGGAGAAAATTGCAGCCGATTGTCCTAAAGCAATTCAGTTTTTAGATATGCATCACAAGCTGATATGGAGCAGATCTAAATTCTCAAAAGAGTGCAAAGTTGATTATGTCAACAACAACATATCAGAATGCTTCAACAATTGGATTAAAGATTACAAAGACCTTCCAGTTGATTATCTCATGGACAAGATTAGGGAAATGATACAGGAGAAGATGTACACGAGGCAAGTAATAGCCAACAGACTTCAAGGCCTAATCCTCCCAAGTGTGTTACATGAGTTGAACATGAAGAGCCGAGGGTTACACTACGATATCCAGAAATGTGGTCCCATGTCAGCTGAAATATCAGGAACAACAAAAGAAGGGAAGACATGGAGGTACGCGGTTGACCTTGAAAAAAGAGAATGTGGTTGTGGACAATGGGAGGTGTCCGGAAAACCATGCCCTCATGCTATATACTTGCTTGGCAAAGTTAGACAACTAAGGACCGAGGACTTTGTGCATGACTACTATTCAGTAGAGAGATTCAAGATGGCTTATCAATTTGATATCGCTCCAATGAATGGCAGGTCTGAATGGCCAAAGGTTGATGTTGGTTTTGAAATGATTCCTCCACCTCTACAAAGGGCTGCTGGCAGGCCAAGGAAACAAAGAATCAAAGCTAGTGGAGAGCCAGGAAAACGAGGACCATATCAATGCAAAAGGTGTTATCAGTTTGGACATATAGAGAAGGGTTGTAATGCTAGTCAAGCTGAACTGGAACAAGAGCTTCCACCACCTCGCCCAAAGAAAGTACAAAAGGCAAGGTAATGTCCTAATTTTTTTGGTTCCGACATGTGTTGCAATACTTGTTTTGCTTCTTATGTGCTGCAACTTATTCCTTCACTAACGTAAGTTGTGCCTCATAGGAAAACCATGTCGGAAGATGTTGGGGCCTCCACAACAGTTGATGAACCCTATGTGATGCCTCATTCAAGCCCAGGTGTACGTCGAGGGTCGTCTGCTCTTTCTCCAACTAGCCCAGGTGTAACAACTAGAAGGATGGCATCTCTTTCTCCAACTAGCCCAGGTGTAACAACAAGGAGGATGGCTGCAATCTCACCCGGAGGAATCAATCGTAGGATCATCATTGAGTAGATCAATTAGCTACCTTAGTATATTATTAGTGTGAACTATGTGGAACGAAGGGATCAGTTATGTCCTTCGTTGTGAACTCTCTTTTGGGCCGCTACATGTGAAATTATGCTATTTTGCTGGGAACAACAATATGTCCAAAAGTTGTGTTCTATGCTGATGAAATTCTCCTTTATGCTCTTTTTAAACATCCTGGCATATACCATTTTGTGCTGTTAAATTAGTGCTGAAATTTTGCTTCAGATGTTAAAGTTGTTTGAGAGGTAAAGTGCCGCTGGAGAGGCTCCAGCTCATGCAATTCGGCTGGCTGTGTTCTATTTTTCCTTTAGAATCTGATCGATTGCTAGAGTTAACGTTTCAGCTAACGGCAATGGTAAATAGCAACAACGGAGCAGTGTTTCGGTGGTAGTTTTCCAAAGCCAAAACTTTCAGTGGTATTTTTCTAAACTGTGGATCTTTTAATGGCACGGAACCAATTTTCCCATGAATTAAATCACATGTACTCATGGATTGCTGAATTTCTACTCTAGATAATATACAACAAGCATTCATTGTCACGATTAATATATAAACAATAAAAAATCTTCAAATAATCATATTCCTCCTGTTTAGTTCATATATGCTGGAAACCTCCTCCCATGCCTCCCGGTTTGCTCCTCTGGGGCGACGCAAACCCTAGCTGCCGCGGGCCTTCCCCTCCTCCACCCCCCTCGTCGCCACCCGAGTTGGCCGATGGGCAAGCTCGCGTTCTTCGAGGATGGCGTCGGCGAGGTGTTCTCCAAGCGCTGCTTGCGGTTCCGTAGGGGGCGCACTCGTTTCCTGCTCTCAAGCTAGCACGGAGGCAAGGCTCGCCCATGACGCTGTCTCTGTCGACCGTCAGCTCGTGGAGGAAACTCGAGGTGCTGCTTCGCATAGATCAAGCAAAGGAGGCCCTTTGGCATGGTGAATCTGGTCTGCTCTCAAGCTAGCACGGAGGCAAGGCTCGTCCATGACGTTGTCTCCGTCGACCGTCGGCTCGTGGAGGAAACTCGAGGTGCTGCTTCGCATAGATCAAGCAAAGGAGGCCCTTTGGCATGGTGGATCTGGTCAGGGTGACCATGATCGTTTCGAGGCTGGAGCCGGGGAGGTTGAGTCTCGTCGTCGGAGCTGGTTTATTTTTGAAAAATTTCTACTGTAGTGCAAAAAGCCCCACAACCCTCTTTATTAAATGAAAGCACAAAGCTAATTACAAATTACAGACTATTTACAGAGCTAATTACAAGAGTAAGGGTCAAGAGAAACCCTACCTGAAGAAGCCTATGCCAGGGTGTTAAGCCAACCCAAAATTTTATCCTTATTCTTCCGATTCATTCAAATGTGCATGGAGGTGCATATCATGAACAAAGGTGCTACGCCAGGCGGCAAACCTCGGTATGATGCTATTGAATATTCTGTTTTTCCTTACTTTCCAGGTGCTCCAGCAAGCCAACAACACCACATTAGTGAAGAAAGGTTGAGCAACTCCTTCCTAGCTTGCTTGGCCACAATCACTATTTGATCATTTCGTGACCATTTAACTTGCAAATAGCTCCAGACTCATCTGTTAAAATTGCAAGTAAAAAAAAGATGGTCTCTATCCTCATGAATTCGAGCAGGACATAAGACAAAATGATATTCCTTGCTACACTCCAGTATCTCCTCTTAAGCATGTCCCTGGTAATGAGTTGGGTTGCTCCGGATGTGCGCTGATCCTCGTCCCTGCTTACCCCCATTTGGTCTCCTTGTCTTCTAGATCTGCTTTGCACGTCACGAGCGGCCGGATATAGGGATCCAACCGGCTTTGCGCGCTTCTTTGTGATGTCAGAATCTGTGTTTGCACGCTTCTTGCTCTGCTGGGGCGGGGGAGTCTCAGAAGCCGGGGCGGCGGCCTCGTGCTTGGTGGACATTGAGTGGTGTCAGTGGTGTGATGTCCTCTCCTTTGGCTGCGTGGGCTGCGAGGGTTAGGCGGTCGGAAGTCGCGCTGCGGGCTGCTTTGCCTGCCTAGCTAGCTCGAGATTTGTGGAAGAAGCTTTCCCCTAACCCGCCTTGTTTGTCTCCCTGCCAGCTCGATTCCTGGCGTCTTGCCGGTCTTTGGAGCTGTGCAAGGTGGTTGGAGTTGGTGATTAGATAATGGGGGAATCCCTTGGTCACGGTGAGGGCCACGACGACGGCGACACCCATAGGCGTCGTGCTCCTTCTCGAAGGCGTGCGTCGAGGTATCCATCCCCTGTCAACTCTCCCCCTTCTTCGGGCAAAAGCAGCGTTCCCCTTCGGACGGCGGCGGCGTTGCAATGTTGCTTTCCTTCCTGGAGGCGCCGTCTGGGGATTGCAAGGGTGGTGGTGGTGCATTGCAGAATTGGTGGTTGCCGTGGCGACTTGTCTTTTTGGGCAACGACATGCTATCATGTTGATTGGTGGGTGGCGGGTGTGTCTCCCTCCCATTAATGTTCCCTTGTTTGCCAATGGGTCGGCGCCCTCGAGCTTGGGAGAGATGGGAATGTGTTCCCATCTACGACAACACATCACATTTGGTTGGTGAGCGTTCGAGCTTCAGAGTTCCTGCTCAGCCGCGGTGGTGTGGGTACCTTCTTCTGTCGCTTCTTCTTTGTGGCGGCTTCGTCCGGCAGCTTGGGTCCGGTGTTGCTATCAAGTGTGTACTTGTTAGCGTAGTTGGGTTTTAGCATTGGCGCCTCAAGCTGTTCTTTGTTGTTTTATCTTCGGTTTGCTTATGGTGTCTGATGTTTGTAAGTTGTGTATCAGCATGTTGTAATTACCGTTAGATACTCTCGGGCTTTGTTAATTTAAAGCCGGGCATTCTATGCCTTTTATCTAAAAAAAACTGTTCTTATACACTAGTAGCGCTATCGAGCAGATAGGGTTGGGTGAGTGGGATGGTAGTGGTTCACCTGTTAACGATGCCATGGCCTAGCCGTGCCAACCTCCAAGCTTCCAACATCTTTCAAGTTCCCCAAAAGTCTCTTCTCCTGAGGTTAGAAAGTCCCTCTCAGCCTTCTGGTCCATGATTCCTTCATGCATTATGGAACCATCGTATTCTTGTTATTGTGTTCTTCTGATGTCTCGTTATATTTGGGAGACGGAGACGAAAAGGAAGACAACATTTATTGGCATTCCTGCTTAGAAAATACGTCTCCTGTCGAGCTCACAACCGTACTGCAGAATAAAGATTATAATCGTTCAGCTGATGCCAAAACTACACTCAATATACAGGCCGGCTGTGTTCGGTACACAGTAGTTGGCCTTGGCTAACTTCTCCCATAGACAATTGTACCTAAGCCCCAATTTAACAATTTATTTTCCAACATCCAATATCTGCACGGTTTCTTTACAGACAATCCATTCTTGTTTCCGGTAGGCACTTAAAATCTTGAGAACCAACTGCAATAATATTGCCCATGATTGGTTATCCTACTAATTTTATGATGCAGGTACATATTGCTGTGCTCATAAACCATTCCATCTGAAACGGGGGCACAGGTCAGTTCGGACAATGTCCATGCACCAACTAGTACGTTCATACATTTTTTTCAAACAAATTTATTTTTTAAAAGGCATTGTACACACCTTCGTTATGAAAATTAAGCCTGAAGAAAGGAGATTTTAATCAAATTGCACTTCTTATTGTTGCTTTAGTCGGTTAGCAACCACCACAAATACTAGTCCTGGAAAAGAAATATAGCAACACACCATCCTCCTCCCTTCCTTCTCCCGAACATCTTTATATCCTCACGCAGCGCATAGCAATGTCGACCTTGCTGCTGCTGCTGCTACCACCATTACCACCACCATTGGCAATTGAAAGAGACAAGGGGGCAGAGGAGGAAGCATGGACTGCTGCATCTGCGGCCCCATGGCCGCTATCTACAGGCCTCCGAGGAACACCATCTGCTCCCCCTGCTACGAAGGCGCCAAGGCAATCATGGCCCTCCTCAACGACGACGACCACGCCGCCTGTGACGGTGGCAGCAGCGACGGCTTCCGGGGATTGATCAAGCACACCTACAGCTCCACCAAGGCAAGCGCTCTAACTTTCTAAATGCTTATGGTTTGCAATGTTACATCTCAATTATAAATACTTGAATATGTCTGAGTGAATTGATGGAAACTCTGCTTGTAAAAACCAAATGTTAATTAAGCTCAACATTTAGCCGAGCCTGTTTGGAGTGTGGGAATTCTACATTCCGGAAGGGGCCTTAGGTTTTGTTCGTTGAGTTCTGCTCTGCCGTCTCTGCTATTTTACCGAACGGTGAGCTGCATGTCTCCATCACAGAATTGCATGTCTGAACAAAAAAGTTTGGTCGGTGAGAATGACAGATACCACTCTAATGATTGAAGTATGCATACTGGTGTTCGTGAAAAGTTTTTCTTTTTGACAAAGTCCTAAGCTTGAATTATCTGGAGCACGCGTGAAGTGATCGCCCTAAAAATACAGATTATTTATCTTGCTGTGTCTTCCGTTGCAGCAGGGCATGAGTGAGGCATGGGAGCAGGTGAAGGAGATGAGAGACAGGCAGGAGGAGGCGAACCAGCGGGCCGGGTTCCTCGAGCAGGGCTTCGGGGCAGCCTGGATGGAAGGAGCCCACACAGACATCGTCGTCAAGCCTGGAAATGGGCCCCCAATCCCAGCGCACAAGGCCATCCTAGTGAGCCGCCATTTCTCCATCTTTAACGGCCCTTTAGGCTCTCGGGCCTGGTGATAGAAGAGCTAACCCCGGCCGCGCGTCCGGTGCGTGCGTGCAGGCGGCGAGGTCGGAGGTGTTCCGGCACATGCTGTGCTCCGACGAATGCAAGGCCGCCCCCGCCGGCGATTGCGTCTCGCTCCCGGAGCTCGCCCACGACGAGCTCTCCCTCCTGCTGGCATTCCTCTATACGGGTACGCTCGACGTCGCGGCGGCCGCGACGGCGACGGCGGCCTCGGAGCGGCGGCTGCATGCGCTCCTGGTGGCAGCGGACAAGTACGACGTGCCGTTCCTGGGGCGGGCGTGCGAGGCGCGGCTGGCGGCGGCGGTGGAGCCCGGGAACGCGCTGCGGACGCTGGAGGTGGCCGACCGGGTCAGCTCGGGCGCGGCGCTGAAAGAGCGCGCCATGGGGGCGGTGGTAGAGCACGCGGAGCAGGTGGTGTTCTCGGACGAGTACCACGACTTCGCGATCAGGAACGCCGGCCTGTGCGTCGAGATCACCAGGGCGCTGCTCGCCAAGGCCGCCGGCGCCAAGAGGGCATGAACCCAAGTCTGAAGATGTATATAGGTAGGATGCAGCTGTTTTGGGGCTCATGTCTGAAGATATATACATGTGTGTCTAAAATGCCATCAATGGAAGATTTATTCAGGTTCCTATTGTTGTCTCGTTGAGTTTTTTTTTTTTTTGAATTGTTGTCTCGTTGAGTTTGTGCCAAGCAACACTGCGAGTAGTAAGATTGCAAGTGGGATGGGCCTGCCACCAATACCGTGTCCCAAACCGTCTCAAATTACCTAATTATCCCGCCTAACAAACCCACCTGTGCCGGACGGATTAATTGGGACAAGCCCCACCTAATCCACCGGAGCCCATCCAACCCACTGGTTATTGCGTAGCAGTAAAACGAGAACGAACCTAGATCGAGGGCGCGTTCCCGGTGGAGCCGCCCCATCCTCGCCGGCTGAGCCGGCGCAATTCGTAGCCGCTCGCGGGCGCTCCTGATGGAGCCGCGCCATCATCGCCCGCCGACGTCTCCATGCCGACCAGCGCCCCTCGCCGAGTAGTTACGAAACAACTCCAGGTAGCCCGTCTTTTGAAAAATTCGAAAGTGGCATTTCTGTGTTTTAAAGGTAGATGATCTTGTACTATATCGGTGTGAAAAAAGAGGTGTCCCTTGCAACAATATACAAAGAAGCTCGTCTAGGCTTGCACGCTCCGGATTTTGAGCCTTGTCGAATCGGACACACTCATAGATTGGGTGATAAAGAATCAAGTTGATCTTGAGCCACTGACATCATTATTAATGCGTGACTTCAAGGGATTTTTAAAAACTTGGACCTTAGATGATGATGATGATGGGGGGAGAAGTATACATAGGAAAAGAAAAGGGAGAAGGAGAAGACGATGGCATGCTAATTGGGGATAACCTTTGGGACGATGACACCGATGATGATAGAGGAGAAGAAGAGGAGGAAGAAGGTGGAGGAGAAATTAACGAATGCAAATGAGGGAGAATACGGAACGGAACTCCGACGATGGTGATGCTCTAAGCATTGACGATGATTATCAAAGATGCAGCGTGAACCTCCACTTTCCCCTATAAAGAGGGGGTTTTCTTGGGCTTATCACCGTCTATAGCAGTAGCTTATCATTTGAGAAGCTCAAAGATTCATTTTCTTGGCAAAATGAGCCCAAATAATTACTCTCGTGCGCATACAAATGGAATTTATGAAGCATATTCGTATACCCCTTGCATGATTGGGGATCTTAAGAAACATGCTTCAACGAGTCATCGCAGAGGTTTGATCATTTTGGCAACAAGGAGATTAAGAAACGAGAAACGACACCCTGTTGTTTGGGTTGTAAATATTTTTTTGGGCGATCGGTTGTCACTTTCAAACGGATCATGGTTCTTACTTGGTAGGATAGGATTGGTCAAAAATGTTTGATGAGGTGGACACCTTGCATGTTGAGAGAATTCTTTGTAGTGGGGTTCTCACATTTAGACAGAGAAGATACGTGCCAAAAACGTTTCTGCTTGTTTTTTTAATCCTTTCCAGTCCTGAATGTAATTGCTTTTGATCGCCCAGTGTCGAGGACTCCTCCGGTATAAGAATACTTTGTTTGGACAAACAGCATTAGATAAATAGATATTGCTTTCGCGAGTTCAACGCGAATGGGTGTTTGGTCTAGTGGTATGATTCTCGCTTCGGGTGCGAGAGGTCGCGAGTTCGATTCTCGCAACACCCCATTTCTATGTTTTGCATTTTCTTTTTGGAAGAAAGTATACATTTAAAAAGCTCTCCGTGACCTCTGCCCCACCCCATGCAATGTTTGGCATTTGTTTGGGACGAAAGTACAACTAAAAGGCTCACCGTGAGTCCGTGACCTCTGCTTGCTCGCCGCCGTTTTGGTGGCGACCAACCCAGTACATCGACAGGCACGGGGAGGACAGCAAGGAGAAGACGCACGTCAGGGTTCAGCCTCAGCATCAAGAGCACTATTCTTGGCTCAAATCAAATTAGGCACCCGTCTTCTACCTCCGCTCCCGTCCACCCGTCCAACCCGCATGGCCAGTTTGGCGATGCCCTGTAAATACACGCCGGTAAAGAGGGCGACGCTGGTCTCGCGCGATCGATCCCCCCTCAAAAAGCTCATTACATCAGGAGAACCAAGAGACGATCGATCCCCATGGTGCCGGCAATGGCGTCGTCCCGTCGCCCCGTCCTCGTATTGATCATCGCCGCCATCGCGGCGTCGTCCGTGGCCGTAGCGCTCGGTCAGGCGGCGGCTGGGCCGGACTATAGCTACGTGCCGGGGACGAAGCTGGGTCCGGAGAACTGGGCGAGACTCAGCCCCGCGTACAGCGCCTGCAACGGTGGCGCTCCCGTGAGGAAGCAGTCCCCCATCGATATCGTCACCAAGAACGCCGTGCCCCGGCCAGACCTCGACACCCTCAACCGCACCTACGACGCCACCGACGCCACCCTCGTCAACAACGGCAAAGAACTCTCGGCAAGTCCCCCGCGTCCATCATGTCGCATCATCCACATCTAATGCTGTTTCTCGTACTGATTGGCAAATGTCAATGCAGATGACGTTTGGCGGCAAGGTCGGCACGGTGTCCATTGCCGGCAAGGTCTTCAGCCTCAAGAAGCTCCAGTGGCGCACGCCCTCCGAGCACACCATCAACGGCAAGCGCCACCCGCTGGAGGTCCAGCTCGTCCACGAGAACGTCGCTGGCAACGGCGAGCTCGCCATCATCGCCATCCTCTACAAGGTCGGCGCGCCCGATTCCTTCTACTTCCAGCTCAAAAGGCAGCTTGCCGAGCTGGCGGCCGACCGGTGCAACTACGCCGAGCAGGACGCGCGCTCGCCGTTGGGGCTTGTACACCTGCGATCGCTGCAGAAGCGGACGGGGAGCTACTTCCGGTACATGGGCTCCCTGACGGCGCCGCCCTGCACGGAGAACGTCTACTGGAACGTCCTGGGCAAGGTGAGGCAGATGAGCAAGGAGCAGCTCGACATGATCCTCGCGCCGCTGCCGGCCGCCGCGAAGCAGAACGCGCGCCCGGTGCAGCCGCTCAACGGCAGGGTCGTCACCTTCTACAACCCGCCCAACAGCACCATCTCTTTCGAGATGTGAGCTGTCTGAATGTCTGATCCACCATTCATTCATGCATGTGCTAATTAACCTAGAAATTAATTTAATGTACTGCTGCTGTAATCGTGTATCACTACCACCGTACTGACCAGTTATTCGCCTGATGTGTCCTGTCTCAATCACTTCGTTGTTTTACTTGGTACTTTGATTAACTTTTGTATGATCTTGATCGTAATGTTTTGTTGTATCGATTGCAACGATGATCTGAATATCTGAATCATACATACTTGTGACCATGTGCACTAACTACTGATCCAGATTCAAGAGCCTAATCATCTGAAATAGAGTTTGGTCTATTTGAATGCTGGGTCGTATTTTTCACTCTGCCACCACATTTTAAAGTCCAGGCGCCAATTGTTCGGTCACTTCAACCTCCACATCAACGACTTGGACTTGTAAAACTAAAACTGGATATACTGCAAATAAAACATATATTCCCCAGGTTTCTTATTACAGCCATGTTAGCTGTATTAGAATGAACAGGACATACAACTGCATGAACAAGAGTTCTGAAGGCTAACCAACATCACACATACTTGCGTGAATGTGTCCTCCAGCCAAGATATAAATCCAATGGCTGCATCAGTGAGCACAACAATCATCTAAACTTCAAGTTGAGTTCACCATCTGTACCATGCATGGTTCTTGTGAGTGACACAGATGGGTGATCAAACTCACGAGTATGACAGTATGCAACTGCAACTAATTTTGGAGTGCCCATGTAAAAGTAAACTGGTAAGCGACTGAAGAAAAGTCTAACCACACAAACAGATGGGCAGCAAAGTACTCCATTCTGCGAATTGCTAGATTTATTTAACTGCCCCTGGCTTGGATTCAAAGTATGTGCTAAAAAGGAAGTGGGCTTTGCATCTAAGGTTGATCTTCAATACTGTGGGTTCTGGAAAGAAGACTACTATTGCAAGTGGAATATCCGTCCTATTTATTTTCTAGAAAAATCCGTCCAAATTGGGTCATAGGGATACTCAAATTAGAAGACAGTAGAACCACATAGTGGAAGATCAAAATAAAACGACAGAAAAAGAATAATATCTTTTGAGCAAGTGGTCAAGGCCCTTGGCGACATCGTTCCTGTAAGAGACAAATGGAAGCTCAGAAGAAAGAAGGGTCAGAAACAATGGGACCTATGAGTATGACTGTGTGAGGAAAATTTTGTCGCAAAAAATAGAAAGAGTGGAGAAATTTGAGCCGCGACGTTCCACCACTCGAGCTGCAACAAGAAGCAATAATTAATTGTAGAAACAAGCGACAGGGCTAAGCTTCTGGAAGAAAATGACAATCAAGAAGAGGTATATGAAATTTTCTTCAAAATTGCACACAATACTCCATTCTCAGGAACATGTGAATTTGCAGCAAGCCAAACCAGATCATAAAACCATCAAAATTTTGTCTAATTTTGCAATCCATATAAAACTCTTTCACAAATCTCTTCTCCTAGTATGTACACACAAACACACACAGCTTTACCTAGAATTAAGCACATCAACAAGCCAACAACCGGGGTAGAAGATCGATCGCACAAGCTAACTAACAGTAAGAAAAATCTGCTGCGCACGCTACAACGGCCCGGACCTCGCGACGCGGTCGTCCACCTCGAACTCGGCCGCCCAATCCGCCGCCCGCCTCCCCGACGCGAACCGCATCACCCCTGCGAGCCCGGGCGCCGGCGCCGGCGCGGCCTCCTCCGCCTCGAACGCCTTCGTCTCCCTCCGCCTCTCCGCGGGGGGCGGGGGAGGCGGGGACCAGTCGACGCTCTCCACGGCGCTCTTCCGCGAGCGGCTGCGTCGCATCAAGAAGCCGAACCCAGGGCAGCAGCCGCCGGGAGGCCGCTGCGTCTTCGCCGACGGCGGTGGGCGCGGCCTGCGGCGCGCCTTCTCGCGCTCGGAGAGCACCTTCCCGATGCAAGAAACCTTGGGGGAGCTGGGCTCGTCCTCCGGGACCGCGGGCCTCGGGTTGCGCCCGCCTCCTCCGGTCTTGGCCTTCTTGGGGAACATCGCCGGCGGGTTGTGGTGGTTCCTCCGCCCGCCGCCCTGGCCGAGCTTCCCGGAGAGGCCGATGATGGGCGCCGCCGTCGGCTTCAGGTTCCCGGAGAAGCGCTGCGACGTGCCCCCGCCGCCGCCGTGGTGGTGGTGCTGCCCGGGCGCGGTGGGGTTGTGGTTCTTGAGGAGGCACTTGGGGTTGGTGTTCTCCTTGAGGGAGTCGTCGCGGTCGTACACGCCGCCAACGTCCACCCACCCGATGTCCTCGCCGATGCGCAGCCGCGTAGAGTCCGGCGGTTCGCCGCCGAGGTCGCGCTTGGTCGCCATGAGAGAGAGAGAGAGATTGGTGGAGGGAGAGGGAGGGAGGAGATGTAGTCGTCGGCCGGTTCGTCGGCGTGTGGCGCGGTTTTAAAGGAGGAAGTCGTCGCGTTGTTGGGGATTGCCGGGAGCGTGGGTGCGCGTCCTTTTCTTTCGCTTTATTATGTTTTCCGTCCAGGTTTAGTAAACGGTTTATCAAAAGATCCAGGTTCCAAAGACGGGGTTCCTGTCCTGTGGACCTGGTTTACACGAGGGCGGCTCTCTCAGGAAAAATCATCTTCCTATACACTAGTAGCTTCTAGAAGTACCAGTGTTGTGATTTTCGTGTGGCCTTGCCAGTCTCTCGAAATCGACGATTGTCGGTGGTAAGAGGTCTACCTCCGTTTTAAACTAGATGACTCACACCTGGCTAGATGTGGCATGTAAAATGTCTAGATATATATCCACGGACCACAGATGGCTATACACGTAAATCATGTAATGAAATGGAGTGAGTAGCAATGACAATATTACTTGTCGTACTCTTGGTAATTGTATTGCCTTAGAATTGCTTGGGCCCACTCTACACGGTGAAGCCCGTGATTTAGTTTCAATGGTTCGGTATATAACAACAGTGTTTGTGTGCTATTCTCTTCTCGAAGGTTTCAATTATAGAGAACCTTTCTTGTAATCCAGTGATTGCCGAGGTAGATATTGGAGTACTAGTGTGTCGTTGATTGCTTTGTCATGGCATTTCATGTTGTTTCTTTCTTTTTTTCTCCCATTTTTATTAATTCGTTGAGTGTATCCTCGAGTCTCAGGTAGCTCTTGGCAATGAGTTGTTTTAAAAATTGGTTGCTTAATACTACCTTCTGGAAGGGATCCAAAAATTTCACTTTGGGTGTGCAAATTCAAACCAACAAGACGTACAAATAAAAAACTAAAAATGTACCTCGAAATCCAGCCTGAGCACTACTCGTGTTACCACAGACACCACAGACAGAAGAGCAGCAAATCATCCCAGTAGCCGATGCCCAAACACACATCTAGCATGAAAGCGCTGAGACGCCAGGACCTACCGACGCGCCTCGAAATTTGGTCGGGACACTGCCTACGCATCAACTGTGGATCGGGCTTTGCTCGACGACAGCAAGGGGATGAAGCGAGGAGTATGTGGGGGAGCGGATGAGGTGTGGCGATGCTAGGCTTGTTGTGTCGACATGACCATCTCGATTCACATCAAGACCTACATGCAAACACCGGCGCCTTCCTTTGAAGAAAGGAGTACCGTAATGTTGGTTGAATTTACAGAACATATATAAGCATAATTGAAATTCCTGGGGAGTTATAAATTTGTGTATTGATAAGACCGTCTTTTTTACTTTGCTAAGAGGTATAATATGGAATATATGAGATGGGGTTCGTAGATGATAGCGAAATTTGGTTCTATTCTAGGTGAAGGGGTTAAGGGCTACGCCAAAAGCAAGACATATATTTATAAAAACTAAGTTACATATATATGTGTGGCACACCCATCAAATAAAAAAATGTGCGGCACACACGTGTTAGAACATTAAAATGTGATGAACACCCATGACCCATGGTGGATTCATCCATGACTCCCTGCTATTAGTATAACTCCCTTTATCCGGATAAAAGCTAGGTGTTGCTCGCTCGGTGGCTCTCAAATGATGTGTTCTGGGTTGGCTTCTCTTGTACGTTGTTTGTCAGCTATGCTTCGGTCTATTTCTATCTCACACCACTTTTGGGTGCTCTCCATCCTGGTTCATCTACCCTTCTATCCTAGCATCCCTTTTGTTTCCCCAGTTCCTTCTCTGCTGCCCTCTTCCTCTACTATTGATTCTCCTTCATATGCTCGAAGGTCAGCTACCATGGAAGAGTCATACTGGAGCTCAAGGCGGAGCAAAAAAGGGAGTTCTCTGCATGGTCCCGAGCTCCGGGAAGATGGCGCTCGAGAGTATCTAGGTCTAGGCGGGTTGCTCGGGCTCTAGCTAGCGAGCTATATTTGTTGTGAACGAGACCAACACATTAAATATTGATGGTTAGAGGTTAGTGAATATATTGAAATGTTGCGGGTGTGTATGTTGTCCATTGTTCATGTGGGTGTGTCAGGAGGTGTTGTTGTTTTCATGCTACACGTGTAGTTGCGCATTGTTGTGTTCCCTACATGTAAATGTTGATTGCAATGATTGTATTTGATGCATATGTTGTGAATTATTTTTCAACATATTAGCGGTGATGGATAGAAAATTTTGACATAGCTTGATTTTCTACTAGCCTGGACGCCTACAAAATGTGGCAACATTTTTACAAGTTTTTTCATGTTGTTATGGTCGGGCAGTTTAGATTTCCTATTTAAATGACATCGAAGTTGCATGAACTGGTTAGAGTTACATGAAGCTGGCACTTTCACATACTTTTTTTGACATGAGATATTGGAGTTCTGTACTACTCCCTCCATCTAGGTTTATAAGTCACATTTCCAAATTCTCTACAACCAAGGTAATAGCTGATTGGGGGAGAAAGGTGGATAAAAGGCTCATTAATTATCTCGTTTACTGTGGTGATTTATTATGGGAGGACAACAACCAAGTTTAGCCCCCACTTTGCAGCGTGCTATTCTATTTGCATGCATCCACATGCAAACCGGTTTGCATGCTGAGACGTTTTCACACACACGAAAATACAGTAGAAAAAGGTTACAATGACTATTAGCACAGTGTATTTATTGCAAATTAGACCCTATTGTTGAGAAAACCTGGTTTTGGAGAAGTGACTTATAATCCTAGATTGAGGGAGTACTTGTGTTGGAGCTAGCATCTCATAATTGTGTAGAACTCATGTCAGCCGATATTGGTGGGCTCCACACACGTTTGAAAAGTAGAATCAAACTATGTCAAACGTTCAACGCTTGACGTCGGGGGGGGGGGGGGGGGGGGGGTGTGAACCAGCCCACCCAGATTTAAGTCCCGGACTTGGCATGGATGCTCGCATTTTTCTAGATTATTTCAGGATTTAACCGGCGCTATGATTTTAGTGGCAGGTGACGTGCCCGTCAACATTGAGACGCCCGTGATAACTTCGTCAATCTCTGGATTTGCCGGACCAATCTCTCGGAAGTGCTTATGCGGGTAGGGTTTATGTGCGTGCTTTCATAGGGGTGTCTGTACGTGTGTTTTTGTGAGCGTCTACGTATGTACTGTGTTTAAAAAAAAAAACACTCGACGCCAGGATCGCATCGCGGCGTCTTTTATCATACAAATAGGAAAGTGTATTTTTAGCAGGTGCCGCGAATGTAAAATTTGGTAACACACAAGATGATGACAATCACATTAACTACTTTGGACTAACTAGGTCTACTTAGATTCAGGTAAAAATAGATTTTTTGGGCGAACACTAGTTTGTTTCTCACTAACCTTTATGTCGATTTTCTATAATAAAAAATTGTCGATTAGTTTAATTGCTGTTTGGCAAGAAAAGTCAGGATAACAAATCCGAGAGAGCTTTTTGTGTTCGTCGGCTTGCATGGCATGCACGCACATCCCTCTCGTTCAATCGTGTGCAACTACGTGTGCTACTGCCTACTGGTGCAGTGCACCCGGCCCAGACAAGCCGCGGAGAAGCGGGCACCAATCAAGAGCGCTAGGTGCGATGTGATGTGGCGTGCACATCTGGGCAGCTCTACAAAAATCAAAACCTTGAGATTAACGTCAACGACGACGACGTGTTTAGACCACCATAGCGGTTGCCCGTTTCCTAAGCCAATCTACTGTACTACTACTAGTGCTGCAGCTGTTTCGACCGACCAGCCGCAGGCGGCTAATCTTTTCTTTCCCTCATTCCCGCGGTTTCTTGGACCTTTTTGACCTTGGAATCCGCTGCACAAGGGCCCCTGAAAGATCAATATTATCTCTCAAAGTTACTAAACGTTGTTTTAGGTAAGATTACTAGACCATCTACATCAATCGATGAACCAGAGGCCCCGACTGGAGATCCCCATTATTTTCTGGAAAAGAACATTTAAACTAATTAAGTGACAGGGAGAGAGGAAATAAACGATTAATTAAGAAGCTACCATCTGATCACTGCTCATATGTATTGTTCGAGTTTATATTTAGTTGATCAGTTACATCATATACGCCCTGATTTTTCTCTCTCGATAAAACCTCACTTCTTCGTTTTATATATATCACCTGTTCCGAATGGCCCAACTACTTTGACTTTAGCCGTCACTCTCTACATCACACTCGATTGGGTCCTTTATCAATCACCATGATTTCCCGTTCCCCGTGATTTGAAAATTCTACAGGAGAATCAACTGGCAATAATATCTGTCATCGGACTATTGCTTGGTCAATCACTCTTGTGTGTTCTCTTATTTTTATCTGGGTCTCCTTGTGCATGAACATTTTCTATTACTATATCCAATACTACTTTTGCTTAAGTACACGCAGAAACTAAGTGAACCTCAGTTCTAGCATTAATCTAGGATTCATTGAGAAATCTATAAACTGAACGTTTGATCGTTGTCCGAGCATGGGCACGTCATATAACGTTCAGGTTGCAGAAGAGGAGGGAGAAATGCCACCTTAATAACGAGGTAGGAAAAACATAGAGATAAGGGGGTGAAGAGTGTTTTGAACGGCATGGTCCAAGAAGCTGGGGCGTAGCTAAACCGACGTCGACCGTGGTTCACCACATTGTATGGTGCTCTTTGCACGTCAAAATTTTAATCACCTGAGTGCATTTTTTCATGGTATAAGGTAGTGTACGGACTATTTTTTGGCAACATTACAAAGAAAAATAACGCATACCATGATGCATGTGCACCATGGTGGGCACATGTAGTTCCGACCCTGTAGGGAGGAAGAAGGAGGTGGCAAGAAGAATGTTCAACACATATGGTCGAGGTGGACATTTTAAAATTACAAGTATAAGTACAAACAAATTTTAACCATATATTCTCTTGGTGCTGCAAGTGCCAAAATGGTCTTGATGATGACATAATTGTGGATTAGTGCACGTAGAACATAGTCAGCGAAAAAACATAAAGATAAGAGAGCTCCCAGATCTCTGTTCCACCTAATAAATACAATTTATTAGGCCAAAGACCGAGAAGGCGACGCACCGATCAGATGGTTTTGGAAGGAGAATCAAGCATTTAAAGTTTGTTGGTCACTTGGTCAGCAATATAATCAACATTTCTCTCTCTGGCGAGTAGAATTTCAAAATATGTAACGACGAAAGTGGCCTTTTTCTACAATCTACAGCAAAAAAAAAACCTTCTCGAAAAACCTACACGAATGTGACTCTTTTGTTCAACACCATGCGTTCGGGCATTGAAATCAGGCTGCTCCGCGCCATTGTCGATGGCGTGATGTGCCTTGTCAAGTTTGAATACAACTGGAT
Source organism: Poa annua (assembly GCA_026929855.1). Classification (NCBI taxonomy): domain Eukaryota; kingdom Viridiplantae; phylum Streptophyta; class Magnoliopsida; order Poales; family Poaceae; genus Poa; species Poa annua. The sequence continues at coordinate 47,894,603 of CM049434.1, forward strand.
TTGGGCATACTAGGAAAATTCAAACTCAGGTGGAGTACAAGGCAATCATATCTTAGTTTTCTTTAATAAAATGTCGACCAAGCTTGTATGTTTGTCAGATATTGATTTGACTTTTTTGAGGTAAATACTATGTTGATTTTCGAACGATGGAGGGAAAGGGCTCCCGGATACCCGTAACTGGTCGCGAGTCCGCGACCGGTCACCAGACACAGGCAACTGTCCACCTGTGGATTGTCAATCAACGCCAGCCGTGATAAGCACTGTGATGTGTAAACGAGAGAGCTAGCTATCACTTCATAGGTTCTATCTACGGACAAGTTTTGATCACAGCTGCGTCATCTAGTGACAATAGTATGACCGGGTGTTGGGTATAAGATAGTGTCATATCATTTTTAGCTAGCCTAATAGCCAACAAACATAATAGTTGGTTATAATAAATATGGTTTATTTTATTAAAAAATGTAGGTACTTTATTTTATTAATAGCCTGTCAATATTTCACTCTCATAGAGTGCTTAGTAACATAGGTGGCTCTTACATGAGAGTCTCTTTTATTATATCTCATGTTCTCTCTCCTCCATTTAATCATAAATATATTATTTAAATTCTAATAAGCCGTTAACTATATCTTATTATAGTTAATCTTACATATCGCTTGACTACTTTTATCGGAGCCAGTCAGTACGTCACACTCGGCTTTCTCAATCATTTTTATCTTGTGGTTTCTCTGAATTTAAACATACCGTTGAAGAATCAGTCTCGATACTAATATAAACTCTAAAGTATGAAGAATACTTTTCTTCCTGGTAAACTAGAATAGTTTTCGTACAAATTTGATAATTAATTCAACGGATTCCCTAATTCTCAGTCCACACCGAGAACTTGTCTCGGAGGTGTGCACAAGACTGGAGGTTACGGCGAGAGTCTTTTTATCCCAACATGGATGAAAGCATAATTTGCGGATCGGCCCTCCACCACCTTAGGCATTTATTACACTTTCTCATGCTGATATGTAATACGTCTACTATGTTTAATTTTATGAACTTCGAACCTATCGGCTGTGTGCATCTTCGTTATGCAGAACCCGGGTGTAATGCTTAAAACTTACTTAAGTAATAAATCTCCCTTTATCGAAAAAATTGAGATCCATACAAAACTTTCATTTTCAAACACTACAATTTTGAACAGCAAATCATTACATCTTTATGTATGATTTTTTATCTGTATGCCAAATTTATAGAATAGGAATTGAAGGCAATTCTACATATTTTTTCTACTCTGGATGACCAACTTATTACAACAAGATGCACTTATAAATCTGTTCGAATAAATTATACAGTCTGACTTCTCAGTCAAGACAGACATAAACGCGGCCTTAATTAATTCAGGATAGTCATGCAGCATGACATCAACAAGCACCGAAGGTGCAGAGAAAAACATTCTCTTATTCTTTTCGTCCGCGATCTCAGCCTAGTTTAGCTTATCCGCCAGATGAAATACAAGTAATAATATTTTCTGAGAAGTCAGTACCATAAAGAACAAAGAAAAGAACGCACGACGTTTCACACAATAATCTAATCAAGCTGGTGATCTCCAGGTGAAGAAACATGGACCAAAAGGAACGGACTGGTTTAATTATGGCTCTAGTGCACAAGACAAATCTGAAGACATATAGAAAGCCATGCTTTGCAGTTAGTTTAACTCAGCTCGATTGTCCCCTGCCCTGGAAACTTCTTCAAGAGGCGTGCATAAGGATCGGTCGCGTAACTTTATTCTCTCCATAAGTTTTTTTTGGCATTTTTCTGATGAACAAAAAGCGGCGCAATCTTCTATATATGGACGACCCAGAATAGGTATTACTCCGTAGGACAGTACAGCGTGTTAGGACGTTAAAAGTTGGCCGAGTCAACTTAGTCTGTGTAGTGACGAAATCAAGCTCCAAACCCAAAGTTGAATCGATCAATTGGTATCTACTCCAAGGTACCAGACAAATATCGATTTGTATCAGAGTTAATTTGTACTGGTTTTAAAAGTTACTCTTCGGTGAAAAGATGACTACTCAGGATAAAAAAAAAATAGAGAGAAAGAAGGACACGGTGTTTTGACTCATGCGTCTAGAAGTACCTGTTAAGAAAATATATTGTTTGATATATTTTTTAATATAAAAAAATTCGAGTACAAATTTGGGGTATACATCGGACATTTTTTGTCCACACAAAAAAGTTTCGTTAAAACAGATATTTCTATGGGCTGTATAAAAAGATAAAAAATGTCGCGTACTAGCCATTTTGTATCACCGAAATTTGTCTTGTTACATAGCCCACAAAAAGTATCATTTTTCCACGAAACTTCATGTATGAACATAAATCTAGATGTACCACCAAATGTTTTGTTTAGAACTCTTTAACATTTTGAAATATGGTTTTTAGGTAGTAGGTTCATATGGTCCTACTAACCAAAACTGATTTCGGAAGAAAACAGAACTAAAGGTGAAGTTAGTCCTCAAACAAAAATAACACAATCCATATGACTAACAATACGAATGGCAGATGACTAAGGTCGATTTTTTTTTGACTTATGCTTATGCATATGGTTCCTTATGAGTTTCGCTGAGAAGAAATTACGTGTGGAAAAGTGAGGAGTCATTGGGATACTACTTATTTGTTGTATTGAGTTGTGAGATGTCTCAAACGCCATAAAAATTAAATTAAATTATAACTAGTTTTAAATTATAATAACAATAACTCCTCAATTCATATGTATAACTACATATGAATACATGTACATACTACTCAGGGGCGTAGCCAGTAGGGGTTCGAGCCTGGTCGACCGACCCGGCTCATCTAGGGGCGAAAAAAAAACAGCCCCACAGATCATGCACAGCCTGAGACCCTGAGTCGTACGAGGGAAAAATCCCCCATCCTCGAACCTCAATCTTGATCCACCGCCCCGCGTGCAAGCTTGCCGACCGCCCGCGCGTCCTCTCCCGTCTGTCGCGGCCACGCTCTGCCCCGGCCGCCTGCGCCTCCTCTCCCGCCACCCCTCCTGCGCCTTCTCTCCCACCGCCCTCCCCCCACCCTGCCCTCACATCACCCCGGCCGTCTGCTCCCTGCTCGATCCACCGCTGCTCACTGCTCCCTGCTCGATCCGCCTGTGCGGCGCTGCCCTCAGTCTGTCGCTCCTCCCTGCTTGATACCCTAGTCCCCAACCTTTCTCTCCTCTCTGCTCGATTCCACAAACCCCTGCCAACCCCCAATCATTCGCCCCCTAACTCGCTTTGTGACTACATGCCCGATCTGTGCTGCCGCCGGACAACTGCGATGGACGGAGAGGACCTGAATTGGGAAGACCATATGTGAATTCAGTTGGGGAAGAAGAAGCAGCGGCAACGGCGGCAGCAACCGTAGCATCTTCTCAAAATTGCAGGCGGAGACTCGACGATGCAGACGACCAGCAGCGGCAGTGAGGGGACGAGCATGTTATTTCTCCCTCTTCTGCAGATTTCACATCTATTGTTGCCAGATATTGTTGTAGGTTTGTAGCAAAATACACAAATTTTGGCATCTACTTTATATTACAGCACACTCCAGAAGCTATTGTTCTTGTTAACAAGTTTTTAATCTAGCAACTGGTGTTGCTATTTTGCTCTTTAGAGACCAATGGAAGAATATGGTACTCAGGAAATCAGGGATAAAATGAGAAAGGCATATTTGTCGAGAGGTCCGAGTCGCTTAATTTTCCAACTCAAATGGCAGGAGTCCATGTTAGTAGTTTTAAAGTTGTTTTTATGTTATTTTTATGTCATTAGTAGTTGTACTTTGTGAGTTATAAATATTTGAATACATATAGACCATTTATCTTGTTGAATAGACACACTTTTGTGGCTTAATTTTTTTATACCTTGCGTATTCGCCCCCCCTCATCTCAATGATAGTCAAAAAATAAGAGAAAAATCATGTTTTGCGTGCGTTGTGTAGGTCAGTACTGGTTAGCTAATCAATAGCTATCGTGGCTAGTAAATGAGTTTTTTTTGTTTTGCACGAGGAGCCCGATGGTGCAAAAATCACGGACCAGATATTTCGTGCCTTCAGTGAAGTTATAGTGGGAATATTTTCCGATTTCCGAATTTGAAACTCAAATTTTCCGATCCTGATCTCGAAATTCCTGAATCCAACAACTCCGAACGTTTTTTCGGTAAGCTGTTCCAATTTTTTAGAACAATTTAGAAATGTTGTGTTAAATTATAAAAATTTCGTTTATCCTGTAAATATAAAATAAAAAGCCCAGCAACGAAGGTGTGAAATGCCCAGGCCCAACTATACAAGTGTGTTGCGCTGCCGACGTGCCTACGAGTCTATGACACTACTTCCACTATAAAAAAAAAAGTCTACGACACTACTCGCCCTAGCGCTCTTTCTCCCCCGACCAGGCTAGTAGTCGTTACTCGCCAGTTGCCACAACGCCGATGCAAGTGCGCAGATCAGCCGCCGCCGTTGCCGTTTGCGGTCTGATGGCCTGCATCGGTGCACCTTCGCGGCGTCGCCCACTAACCCAACCCCCACTCCGGCGGCGGCAGGCGTCCGCGTCTATCCCAACCCCAGCGCACCGTCTTCCAAACCATGTCGTCGGCCACTACGTCTTCCGCATCGAGAAAGCAACGAACCGACACAAGTACATCTTCCCTGATTCGACGCCTCCATCCTCCTCGTTTCACTCAAGGACGGCCCAACGGTGGAGGGGCAAGCTGCACTGCTCAAATCCTGAAACTTAAAACTTTTCCTCTCATTTTGCTTTCATTTCTGAATTTTCTCCTCTTCTTTCTCCTCTGAAGTCTAAACTTCGGACAATACGAGATTTTCTGAACCCGATCTAGAATTAATTGTCGGGATCCCGAATTTCGGGGATCAAATTTTCTCAGAAAAAATTGGAAGTCATTTTATGGATTCTGAACTTTATTTTACAGATTTTCCCGTCTCAGAATTTTGGGAAATGCCAACCGACCGTCCTGACAGTGAAGGGGACGAACGCTTGTGCTCCTTTTCATCTCTTTTAAATCCAGTGGCCCATGCAAACTGTAATTTAGCAACGTGAAGAGATATCTTCCACGATTTTTTTTTTTTGACGGGTGTATTGAACTCTTTTTTAAGTGTAACGAGTGCATTGGACATAGCCTGAGATTGCGCTGCTATGTTCATTAGCCTACTGCATACAAGATACTGGGCCAGGCCAAATATCTACAAGATAAAACGTTATCTCAAGTAGAAGTAAAACCTACCGACTCACCGTTTTGGAAAGGATTGATGAAAGTAAAAAGAGATGTTTTTTCACGTGGAGTGTTTGAGGTAGGCAATGGATTGCAAGTGTGGTTTTGGGAGGATACTTGGCTAGGGCACAATTCGCTGGCGGAAGATTACCCTGGCTTATACAGTATAGTACGAGGTAAGAACACTAGGTAGCGGATATCTTGTCGGTACTACCACACTATCTGAATCAATTCATTTTGGAGAGCTTTGGTCGGTGATAAATGGGTTGCTTGGCTGCACTTGGTAGAGAGACTAATGCGCGTCTCTCTAAGACCTAAGTGATGAACCCGATGTTTTTAGATGAATCTAAACACTTCCGGTGTATATACGGTCGAGTCGTTATATGCGGAGTTAATGAATGGACACACATCACTTTTGAGTAAGTATTTGTGGAAATTAAAAATACCACTAAAGATAAAGAACTTTTTGTGGTTCCTTCATCGGAAGGTGCTTCTCACAAAAGACAAACTTATTAAAAGAAATTGGATTGGATGTGCTAAATGTGTTTTTTGCTATGAGAACGAATCAGTGCAACATTTATTTGTCTTATGTCCTTTCGCGCGAGACATATGGAGACTTATTCATTTCACTTTTAGTATAACGCCTCCTACTAGAATTGCGCACATGTTTGGTAATTGGCGAATGGTATTGATTCTAAGACTAAGGCACGCATACGTATTGGCGTTTTAGCCTTCTTGTGGTCTATTTGGAACTGTCGGAATGATGTGGTGTTTAACAAAACAAATAATGTTCACTATTTGCAGGTTGTCAATAGAGCCATCTACTGGATTCAATCATGGTCCTTACTCCTACCTGTGGAGCAGCGGGCGATCATGGATACCGGATGTACCCGCATGCTGGCGGTCGTGCGGTCTATCTTGTACACGGGAGGATGGTTGCATCCTAGGAAAATCGATGTCTAACACATCAATCTTTAGCTGGTTGATTTTTGTTTCTACTATGTGTGATCCTTGATTTGTAATGCTGGATATGTCGTGACGATACTCTTTATTTATCTATAAGTATTGTTTGCATTATTTTGATGCAGAAGCCGCGGCACCCTTTTCTAAAAAAAATGGCCAGGCCAAAAAAAGTCACATCCAGAACAGCTACACACAAACAAGGAAAACAAAAGCTGGACCAGGCCCAATGGGCCATTGGAGACACAGAATATTAACGTAGGCAGAGTTTTATTAATTTCTATATTACACCAAAATAAAGGTAGAGTTCTTTTTCTTCACGGAAATCTCAATTTTTTTACTTCGGTTCTATAATTTTAAGAATGGAAAGATGTTTCCATGCGAAGAATGTAAAACCACACCTTAAATTTTTCTAGCTTAAGAACATGTCACGTTTTCTTATAAATTACGGAAAATTTTCATGTGTATTGAATAAATTCTTTTTTTATTTTCTGAAGAATGTTCATTTACATAAAATTTATCAAGGTCAGTAATATTAAAAAATATAAAAATATCCATATTGGAAACATATTATTTTCATGACATCAAAAATAGTAGATTCATATGTATATAGAAAATGTTCATCTTTATTAGAAAAAGGAATAGGAAGAGAAGGAAACAAAGATTTTTATTTGTATTTATCAATTAAAGATGAGTATTTCCAAATATGTTCATACTTTTTTGTATTTAGTAATTATCGAGGTCTTGCTCCAATTTGCACTGTGACTTCTTCGCTGGTTTGTTCTTCGTTCTCGAACTCTTTTGTGATCACCGCATAGAACTGGGAGAACGAATATAGGCTCCATACTTTTGTCATAATTGTTGATAATGGGCCGATCATCTTCTTCCTCATAATGGGCCGATGGCGCGCGCCATCATTTTTGCATATGGCCAGATTATAAGAGAATTAGAGGCTTCAATGGCTCAGGGTTTCCAATCCGTGGAGTTTGTTCACGAGGGACGGCGCTCGATCGTTGACGCTCACAACCTAGCGAGAGGTTCTATCCATTCTGGGGTAGGGAGACATGTTTGGCTTATTAGTCCACCTGAGGGTGTTTGTAATAGTGCTATGGATCCACCGATGGGTGTTTGTAATCAGCAGGAGCAACAAGTTTCTGACGCGCTCTTTTCCTCACCAGTGTACCTAAGGGGACTGGGAGGTTTTTAATGAGGCGGCTTGTTTGCTATTAATAAAGTGTTCCAATTCTCAAAAAAAAAAAAATCAGCAGAGCCAGCCTGTCGTTGCTGATCGTGACAACAAGTCATCAGGGCTAGTGGCGGATCTAGCGTTCCGTTGCCAGGGAGCTGCCCGAGCTTCCGGCCGACTGGCACAAGTAATTTGATGACTAGTTGACAAATCATTAGCATCATAAGCCTTGATTTCAAATGTTTGCACGTGCTTTAAAATTTTCCAGGGTCCGCTAATAATAAGGTCACAATCCTGCTGGACCAACACATTAGAGAAGAAACTTTTCACTCTGTCGCCGGCGAAAGATGCACAAATTGAAGACCTTGTCTTCCAAAAAAAAATCACGGGCATTATGCTGACATCAGAGGCGGCACCAAGGTGACGAGGTCGGAGAACAAACTGCATAAGGAAGCCGCCGCCGTCCTGTAAACTCTATCCTCCAAACCCTAGCTCTGATCGACGCCATAGGCACCACCAGGGAAGCACTGTCGTGTTTCCTTATTTCCCAAAGCAGGGAAAACTAGAAATCTATTGGGTGGATCAGAACCTCTCCGCATTCTCATATTGGTGGAGGAGTGGTACATAGATCTGCCGATAGAGGAGGGGTAGTGGCAAGTTGCGTCTAGAAAATCACCTCTCTAGCTAGAGTTTGGAGGAGAAAGAAGGTGATCTATAGTTGGGTACATAAGTTAGGTCTGGTATACCATATGTCAATATGGATCGAGATCATATTTTCAATTTTATTTAAGTGACGAACATGTTTGTCTTCCCACTGTAACGGTGAATGTTTAGATCGAATCAACGAGGTTTGTTTGCACAACACAAGGAAAATAAAAACATTGCAATCCATAAATGCCGAAGGTTAAAAATACACGCAACGACTATAGCTTCCCATTCTGTATATTGAATAACATAGCATTTACCCAATAGGATCTTTCAAACCTTGAATTTAAACGGTGTTTCGTCATATTTGATCCTAACTAGGCGACCACGGGTTAGGTGACCCAGCCCGTGGACCATGCCACGTGCAGCTCGCTGAATATGGTCCACCGGCTGGTCGTACCACGTGTTTGGATGTAGGAATTGAGCCGTGGAATTGAAATGGGCTGACAATTCCGTTTCCCAGATGGAAAAGAATTTGACTCTAATTCAAATTTCAATGTTTGGTTGACAATGAAATTTATGTCCGGAATCAAAAGTAGCACATGATTTCAATTTCTGTTTGGATGTATAAAGTATGGAATTTGATGTTTTGTTGAGTTTAGACAATATAAACTTGTCACATGCATGAAAAATATTGTACATATATATTCGAATATTGATATATTACTTTGCATACATAATAAAATAATAAAAATTGAAATCAAGCCAGAAAAATAACACAATTTCAAATTAAATAGTTTTGAAGTACAAACAACACATAGATAATAATATTGTCTCTAAAAATAGCACAAGTGGGTTTTTCATGTCTCTTACACATAGCGCACATAGACAATCTGCAAACAACAAAGTGCGTCGACTATTTCATACAAGAACCATACAAATACTTGGTACATTAATCCGTCGGTGGAGACTCAATTGGGGGTGCGGAGACACGAATTTGGAGGGTGTTGGTGGAGATCTTTGTGTTGATCACAATTGATTCAGAGGTGAAGGTGGATGGTCAGTCAGGACATGGATGTATGTTTAGTGTTGCTGCCGATGCAAATATTGTTCTCTTCGTGTGAATCTTAATCAGAAGTATTCACAACTCGAACTCGGACAGGATGATGCACGCCAGCGATTTAGAATCAAGCGAACATGAACAAATCACAAACCATCAGGGCATTTCGCTCAAATGGTTGAAGAGAGATAGTGCATCAAGTTATTCACAAGGGCCAACTTGATCCTCTTCCCCAGGGATCCCAGATGAGGGAAGCCTAGGAGAGCCGCCGACTCCAACTATCGTCCATGTACGATCCATACTGGATCTGACCAACGGGGGGGGAGGGTGGGGGGGGGTGGGATGCTCCGGGGCCAGACGGTAGTCGACGGAGACGACGACAGCCGGGGCCGCGACGGCGAGGGTGGCGCTGGAGACGGCGGGAGAGAAGGGATGGGGAGGGGATGGCGGGGAGAGAGGAGGACGTGTAGAGAAAAGGGCGGAGCAGAGGAGTCGCGGTGGGGAGAGATGAGGTCGAGGGAGTCGCGAGCGACGTTTCCGGGCGATTCCGAGCCTCCACGCTCGGAAAGTTTTAAGGCTAAGGGGATACGTGCGGGGACGGGCTCGGAATTGAGAGGAGTTTCCAAACCCTAATTCACAAGCCACTCCAAACAGCGGAATTGAGTACAACAATTCCAAATTACCAATTTCAGGGCTCAATTCTTACATCCAAACACAGTGTAATTTATTGCTCATTTACTTATTTGCTCTTTCCGAAAGAGTGGAATGCATAGCTATTCTTCTCGGGGCATGGCTTGCAGTTGCGCCAAATCGGTCATTTCGTCCAAACTCGGAAGCATCGATCACGCATTTTCGGATTCCGGCCTGACCTTGCCGATCCTAAGGAAGATGGGGTAGCTGACCGTCTTCACCTCCTGGCGGTCGCCGCCCCACGCCGCCGCGAATTCCTTCACCGTGTCCTCGTCGAGCATCTCGACGCCCTTCTCCTTAGCGGTCTGGTACGCGGACCAGGAGGTGATGTAGGTGAGGTAGTCGTCGAGGTCCATCTTGCGGTCCGTGGAGAACTCGAAGGGCCCCGTGTGGTCCTCCCCGTCGACGGGGTCGAAGGGGAAGTCGACGCTGCGGTACTCGTCGTCGACCATCTTGCGGTTGGGCGCCCAGTGCGGCTGCGAGGCGCGGTATAGGCGCCAGAAGACCTCGTCGACGGCCGCGCCGACGCGGGGCTCCGTGTAGCACCAGGCGGCGAGGACGCCTTGCGCGCGCAGGACGGAGCGAACCTGCGTGTAGAAGTGCGGCAGGTCGAGCCAGTGGAAGGCCTGCGCAACGGTGACGACGTCGACGGAGCCGGGCGGCGCGACGGCCGCATTGATGTCGGCCACGGGGAGGTCCGGCGGGGTGTGGACGTAGCGGACGTTGGGGAGGCGCGGCGCGTAGGAGAGCTGCTGCGCGCTCGTGTCCGTGCCCACAACGTTCTTGTACAGCTTCGCTAGCTGCAAACAGCAACGAGACCAGGACAAACAGTTCTCAAGTCCAGCACAATGTGTATCTGAATTTTCAACTAAAACATAGATGCTGATTGAATGGCTGAAACAAAGCCAGAGGTCGAGAGGGATCCATGGAAAGGGACATTCGGATAAAAAGGTACTACCACAAAGTCACTTTTGTAAATTGGTGGAGACTAATTAGTGAAAGAAGACGCAATCCTGCAGGGAGACTCGAGGAGAAGGGAGATGAACAGAGAGAAGAGGAAGGCTCACCGACGCGGCGGCCTGGCCGCTGCCGGTGCCGACGTCCCATGCCAGGTCATGACGGGGCGTCTTGGAGGCGATGAACTGGAAGAGCTCCATCGGGTAGGCCGGCCGCGTCGCCGCATACTGCTTCGCCTGGTTCAGGAACAGGTTCGCCATCTCGGCCTTCACCTGTGCGTGTGAATCAGTTGCGGCTTGTCCTAATTTTCGATGCAGTGGCTTGTCTTTGAGCGGGTTGAGGGGAGAAGATGACGGAGTGCGCCTACTTATAGAGAAGTTTGATCGGCGACGTGAAGAGGCGCGGAGACGTTCTTCGCAAGTCCCTGGGTCGTCTTCACCCGAGGAAGGTTTCTCCTGGAGATGGATGGGCCAACCAGCAGAGAGTGCCAGGCTTTCTTCCAAAGCTATACTACGGAACATCATTGGAAACGTGCTTCATGGGCTAGCTTAGCCTGGGCCTTCTTTCCACGAAGATGCCGAGACCAGTTCGGATGGCAAAACGAAAATGCATCATGGATACTGATACACGGAAGTACCTCTGACTCTCTGAGGGAAAAAATAAAGGAAACTTCCTTTTGGCTTCCCTGGCCGTGCTGTTCCATCTCCCCAGCCCCCAGCGCAAGAGGAATCTGGACTAGGAATAGCCTTAGCACCGTGGATGAGTGGGTGCAACAATATATGCTATCTGAAGTCATCTAATATGTAACAGAGCGAGTATATGTTACTACTTACAAAGTATGTGGTTCCATATAACACTGATTTATTAGATTCATCTTGCATAATTGCATTCGAATCTGTTATGACGGTACTTATTATACTAATATCATATCTCTTATCATTAATTACAGTAACGTCAATTTTTTAGCAACATGACCTGCAATGGTACCACCTATAATACTCTAACTGTGCCTAGTTTAACCAATCTCGCATCATGCCACGAACTCTAATGGATAAGAGGAAGCCGAAGAGAATGTGGGTAGCCGTCTACATCTCACTGCTTGCAAAGTTGATAAAACATGTTGTTCGGCTAGGCCCTGTAAAGCAGCCCAATCCACAGCCCAAACTCTGTTTTTGGTAATAAACCATCCTAACAAAATTACATTTCGCCCAATTGTCCCATATGGTACGATTCGAAGCTACCATCCCTTGCTTTCCAATAAGGGAGAAGTGATGACGTCATGTGACCGCGACTGAGAATTAGCAAAAATTTAGTTTAAAAGACTACACAAATTTAGGGGCAGCACCATTCTTTGTCCTGATCATGCTCATGCCCTCAGTTTGTGCTAGCAAGTCTTGCGGGTGCTAATGATTTCATTAACACGGCCTCCTGTGTTTCTTTCTTTTTGACTTTTCACCGGGGAGAGCGCAAAGGCTCTCACCTGAATTTATCATTTCTTTTTTTCACAGGAAAAAACAGGGTGAAATCCCTGACGTAAGGGTGAGAGTTACAGAGTTGGGGGGGGAGGGGGGGAGAACCTATACAGTCATCTATAGCAAGGCCACCGAGAGCGAGACTCAGCGCCGATTGTGTTGGAGGAAGGGCATCCAGAGGTCGACATGGCCACGATTGACCATGGGCAGCCTGGCGCGCCACAGGACGGCGTCGTCGCGGCAATTCTTCAGGGCGAGGGACAGAGCGAGGTGGTCGAACACCACGCCATTCCGATGCTTCCACAGATGCCAGAGGCAGAGGAGGCGTAGCGTGGGCGCGGTGTCGGGGGGAGTGGTTGGCGGGAGCGGGCAGCACGCGGCGTCGCGCACGGCGTGCGCGGGCGAGGCGCCGATGGTAGCCCAGAAGCGATGGGCGAAGGGACAGCCGGAGAAGAGGTGATCAGCTGTTTCCAGCGCCGCGCTGCAGATCGGGCAGCCGCTTTCGTCGGCGGTGAGGATGGTCTTGCGGAGGAGGTTGGCGCGGCATTGAACCCGATTCTGGACCAGGAGCCAGGCGAAGAACTTGACGTGCGGCGGGGCGTGGCACTTCCAGGCGAAGTCATCCCAGCCCACCCGCACCCCACCGTAGGTGCAGAGCTTGTACAGCGAGGAGGTTTTGACCTTCCCACCCTTCGTGCCGCACAGGGGCAAGACGCGAGTGTCAGCCCAGGCCGACAGCTGGACGCCCGCCACGGTGGCGAGGAGTGTGCGGAGTTGAGTCGCGGCAGTGGCGGAGAGGCGGGGGTCGAGCATGTTCTCCATCCCAACAGCCAGCACCTGAGAGACCGTGGCAGCAGGGGCGCTGCAGTGGGAGAAGAGCTGGGGCATGGACGCGGCGAGTGCACCAGCGGGCGTCCACGAGTCGTGCCAGAACGACGTACGGCGCTGATACGTGCATTTTATATCATCATTTATATAACTTATATCATCATATTAGAATGTTATTGGAACTATTATATCAATGTTTTACATGTTTTAGATGATTTTGGGGACTTTCATACAAAGTACCTATTTTTGGTATTTAATATCTGGGAGGCAGAAAACCCCCTTTTGTGTCCACCATACCTACCTGCATGTTTGGTATCTCTAAGGTATAGATATTTTCTAGTAAAAGTGTTTGAACAACAAGGAAGACAATGTAGAGTTTTATAATGCTTGCAATATGTTTTTATATACGTCTTGTTGTCATAGTTTATACTTGTGTTTGCTTCAAACAACCTTGCTAGCCAAAGCCTTGTACCGAGAGGGAATGCTTCTCGTGCATCCAAAATCCTTGAGCCAAAACCCATGCCATTTGTGTCCACCATACCTATCTACTACATGATATTTTCTGCCATTCCAAGTAAATACTTAATGTGCTACCTTTTAATTCAAAACTTACTATCCCTTATTTTTGTCAATGTTTATTAGCTCATGAGGAAGTATGTGGTGTTACGGATATCAATCTTGTCATTTGCTTTTAGACAGACTTTCACAACCGGACTAGTGGCATATACATCCGCTTATCCATTAACTTTGCAAAAAAAGCTGGCAAATGGGGTGGCCAGTCCCAATTAATTACAACTTTAACCGATGCAATCTCTTCACATGGTTTTTCAAAAATTTATGCTTCAAAGTGTTGTACATTTTAATATAGACACTCCTCAATTTTATGTGATTGTTGGAAGGCACCCGAGGATTCGATTAGCCATGGATTGTGTATGCAATGGTGGGGAGGAGTGTCAAAACAGTTTTTAAATATACATGTGTAAACAAAATAGATAAGAGGGATGATCTACCTTGCTGGTAGAAATAACGTCCTTCATGTGAGCCGCTCTTAGAAAATCTGGTTGACAAGGGGGTAGAGTGCCCATTACCATTCGTTGACAATGACAAACACCACTCAAAAACTTACTTTTATGCTCTTTATATGATTTCAAAAACCTATAAAAAACCAAGAAGATCTAGCACATGCTTATATCCCTGCTTCACTCTGCGAAGTGCCTATCTTTTACTTTATGTTGAGTCAGTTTAACTACTTCTTTCTGTCCCCAAAGTAAACATTTGTGTCAATTGTGTGCAACAACTCTTATATGCTTACTTATTGCACTTGTTATATTTCTTTGTGTTGACAACTATCTATATGATATACATGTTCAAAGTTAAAAGCCAATGCTGAAACTTATATCTTTCTTTGTGTTACTTCAATGCTCTTTTACTTAGAGAATATTGCTTTATGAGTTAACTCTTATACAAATCTTTTTGATTCTTATTTGAAAGTACTATTCATGAAAAGTTTTTACTTATATGATGTAGTTGTTTACTTGTTGTCTATTTGTTAGCAAACTATAAACCATTGCCTTGAGTCATTTCATTCATTACATGAGCCTTACAATATTATTTGATCAAGATTGTGTGAAAGCATGTCACTTCAGAAATTATTCTTGTTATCGTTTTACCTACTCGGGACAACTAGAACTAAGCTTGGGGATGCTTGATACGTCTCCAACGTATCTATAATTTCTTATGTTCCATGCTTATATTATATCAATTGCTACATGTTTTATATACACTTTATATGGTTTTTATGCATTTTCTGGGACTAACCTATTAACAAGATGCCACAGTGCCAGTTCCCTGTTTTCTGCTGTTTTTGGTTTCAGAAAAGTTGTTAAGGAAATATTCTCGGAATTGCACGAAACAAAAGCCAAAGTCCCTATTTTTTCTGACACGTTCCAGAAGTCCGAAGAGGAAACGAAGGAGGGGACCGAGGAGGCCACACCACATGGTGGCGCGACTCCCCCCTCTGCCGCGCCACCACATGGTGTGGGCCCCTCGGGGCTCCACCGCCTTCGCCCTTTCGCCCATATATTGCCCCCGACAAAATAACCCTAGATCAGAGACCTTTTCCCGAGAAGAGTTCCGCTGCGCCGCCGCCATCGAAGACAAATTTCGGGGGACAGAAGTCTCTATTCCGGCACCCTGCCGGGACGTGGAATTGCCCCTGGGAGCCATCACCATCGACTCCACCGCCATCTCCATCGCCGTTGCTGACTCCTATGATGAGTAGGGAGTAGTTCTCCCCCGAGGCTGCGGGCTCTACCGGTAGCGATGTGGTTTATCTCTCTCTCCCATGGTGTGATCTTTATGTGATCATGAGCTTTGTAATCTAGTTGAATATGTGATATTAATCTTTGTCTATTATGCACTCTAGAGGTTATTACTTTAATATGAACTCCGGGGTTATTCACGGTTGTGAAGGTGACAGTGTGCGCACCGTGTGTGATTCCTTTATGACGCTGTGGTGTTAGTTTACTCAGACTTTGGGGGTGCTTTTGTAGCCCTACGCAGTGAATGGTGTTTATCATCCAACAAGAGAGTGTTTGAGAGTAGTATTTATTATTCAGCTTTGATGTCATTGTTGAGAGTGTCCACTAGTGAAAGTATGATCCCTAGGCCTTGTTTCTAAGCATTGAAACACCGTTTACAACAAGTTCTGCTACATGTTTGCTTGCTGCCATTTTTATTTCAGATTGCAATTACTACTTATAATCATCCATATTACTTGTATTTCACTATCTCTTCGCCGAACTAGTGCACCTATACATCTGACAAGTGTATTGGGTGTGTTGGGGACACAAGAGACTTCTTGTATATTAATTGCAGGGTTGCTTGAGAGTGATATCTTTGACCTCTACCTCCCTGAGTTCGATAAACCTTGGGTGATTTACTTAAGGGAAACTTGCTTCTGTTCTACAAACCTCTGCTCTTGGAGGCCCAACACTGTCTACGAGAATAGAAGCAAGAGTAGACATCACACATCGGCGACGAGGAGGAAGAGGTACGGCGACAGAGGGTCACCCTGGCGCAGCCCGCGCATGCACTTGATCCATTTCCCCGGCAGGCCGTTGAGCAGGATCGCGAACCGCGAGGATGAGAAGATCTCGTCCATCCAGTCACACCAGAGCGTGGGGAAGCCCCGAGCGATCATGACAGCACGGAGGCTCGCCCAGCTCACCGAGTCGAAGGCCTTGGCGAAGTCGAGCTTGAGGACGATGCAGGGAGCGCGGCGGCGGAAGCAGGTCTGCACCAGCTCGGTGGCATAGACGAAGTTCTCCGAGATGCTCCTACCGGTGAGGAAGCCGGTCTGATCCACGGCGACGAGGTCACCGATTTGCTGCTGAAGGCGCGTCGTGAGAGCTTTACAGAGTGCTTTGACCGAGCAGTTCTGCAGGGAGATCGGCCGGAACGACGATGGAGACAGCAGGTCGTCCTTCTTGGGGAGGAGCACGACGTGCGTGCGGTTAATCCGCACAAAATCCGCGGCGCGGGAATGGATGCTTTGAAAAAGGCGACACAGGCCGGAAGACACTGTGGGCCAGGCGGCACGGTAGAAACTTGGCCCAAACCCATCAGGACCAGGGGTGCTGGATCGATCCATCCTATCCACCATAGCCTTGATCTTCTGGGCCGAAAACGGCCCAATAAGCTTGTCTCCATCGGCCTTTGGCAGATCGGCGTAGAGAGCGGCGAGGTCGAAATCCCAGGCGACGGGGTGAGCGGTGCCGAGCAGGTCGCCGTAGAAACTGTGCAGCGCCACCGCCTTCGGCTCGTGGTTGACCAGGGTCACTCCGTCGACGTTGAGGGCGCGGATGCAGTTTCGCCGGAGGCGCTGCGAGGCGCGGGCGTGGAAAAAACGCGTGTTTTCGTCGCCCTCGACGATCGCGCGGAATTTCCCGCGCTGCTTCCAGTGCGCCGCGCGAACAAGGATGAGTTCCTCCAGCTTGGTCCTGCAGAGCACACGGAGAGCAAGCTCGCCGCGCGATTGAACACGATTTTCTTCAAACAAATCAAGCAGGTTAATCACGAATTTACAGTTATTTTCAAACTTGGGAGAGAATTGGTGGGAGCGTTTCCAAACCTTGGCAGCTGTGCGGAAGGATTTCAGGCGGGCAGCCAAATCTCCAGCGGCATCAGCAAGTGGAAGTGAGGAGGTCCAGGATGGGAGAGTGGTGGGGAGGAAGAGGGGATCAAGGAGCCAAGCGTTCTCAAAGCGAAAACAGGAGGACCGAGGGATGACGGTGGAGGCGGTGACAAGCAACGGAACGTGGTCAGAAGTGGGGCGGTGGAGCGAGGCGAGAGAGGAATTGGGGAGGGACACATTCCAACGCTGGTTGAAGAAGGCACGGTCGAGACGAGCAAGGACCGGGGTTTCACGCTTGTTAGACCAGGTGTAGAGGCGATCAAGGAGGGGAAGTTCGAAGAGCGTGAGGTTGCGAATGGAGTCGTTGAAGGCCGTGGCGAGAGCGGAGTTAAAGTTGTCGGAGTTTTTTGAAACCTGAACATAACAGTTTCTGTTCTGAATGACGTAGAACACTCTCTCTTGGGCCTCATCTAGTTGGCCTAGATAGCAAGTCCCTGTCTTTTTCCTTAAGCCCAATTTGAATAAAGACCTCCGGGTGACAACCAAAAGGCCAGCCCAGACCAAAGAAAATATGATCCACGTTTACTATTCACGGACGCTCATGTACGCCTTCAGCTGCGCTGGAAATAGAAGACGCTGGATGTACGACAAAGCGCACGCACCCCTTCAGCCCCCTTCAGCCTCTGCTTACGCGTAAAGTGTGTATGTGACGAAACTGGGCCAGAAAAAACCCTTACACTAAAGAGTACATGACAACCCGACCCCCGCGTCGCCTCCCCTGGCGGCTCGGGGGAACCCTAGCCGCCGTCCCCCCGCTCCGGCTCCCGCTGCGCCGCCGCCGTCGGAGGATACCGCCGGGAAAAGCCCGTGAGGTGGATGGCGGCGGCGGGGCCTTCGTCCCGCGCGCGCGGTGTCCCTTGGCGGCGCGGGCTCCTGGTGGGGTGGCCTCGGCCCCCAGCGCCGCGGCCGGCGCGCCCCGTCGGTCGTCGTCCTCGCCCTCCGTCGCCCTCTGCAGCGCCCCGTCGGCCGGACCTGGTGGGCTTCGTCCCCGCCGGTCTCTGATGCGGCAGCGCCGGCCTTCGTCGGCGAGTTTGGGTGGGGTGGCAGCTCCCCTTTCCTGCGCTCGGGTCTGTGGTGTGCTGGTGGCCGGCTTCCGGCGTCGTCGTCGTCCGGTGGCGCTGTGGGCGCCAGACCTTGTGGGCGCCATGGTCTGGCTCGTTGACTTCGGTCAGCGGTGAGGGAGGTGGCCAGCGGCGAGTTCTTCGGTGGTTGCGCTTTGTGCTGCCTCGACGTGCTCGGCCTGGAGGTGCAGAGCTGTCTCGGCGGGGGTGGGCGGGCTTCGGCGCGCATGGTGGCGGTATGCGGGCGGCCGTTCAGGTGGTGGGTTGAGCTTTCCCGGGAGAAATCCTTGCTTTGCCTTGGCGGGAGCTGGCGATGGTGGCGCCTGCGGGTGTCACGGACTTTCTTGGAAGCTTTGTCAAGGTGTGCTCACCCCTCCTGCGGCCCTGGCTCCGGAGGGAAACCTCAGATCGGTGATCGGGCGATGGAGGCGCTGCTGCGTCTCCTTCCTTCATGGGGGCATGGTCTCGGAGTCGCCTTTGGCCGGGTTTTGTGAAGAGGGCTGTTGTCGGGCAGTTGTGCGAGGTCCAAGTGTGCAGTTTGGCAATGGTGATGCGTCGTGCTGAGGATGGGTCGCGGCTGGGCTTCGGTAGTTGGTTTCCCGGCGTGTCCGATGGGCTCTTCTGCTTCGTTGTGTTGCTGTGGAGTCGGAGCTGCGGTGGAGCGTGTCCAGGCGGTGACGATGACCGGTCGCCAATGGTCTCTGCAGAGTGCTCGGTCGGCGCAAGTCCAGCATAATTCCCTTGTGATTCTCGTTTGTTTGAGTCAGAGCTGTCTGTCCTTGGCGCGTGTGGCCAATCGGTGGCATAGGCCGGCATGGGCTCCGGCACCGTTTGTGAGGCTCTGTTTGGGAAGTCGCTGGTGAAGTCGGAGTCGCTGGCTCGTGGAGGAGTGATAACGATGACGCTTCGTGGCAACCTTGATGTGGCTCTCCTTGTGTTCCAGTGTTTCGTGTGGGTAGCCAGGTTGGCTGTGGTGGTGTGCCCAATGTGGTCGTGTTTCATGACGACATTGGTGCATTTGTACGGGTTTTCGGCCGGTGCCCCCGCAAATAAACCGACCAATTCTCTTCTACTTTTCAAATAAAATGAGTCAAAATTGCCCGTTTTATTCAAAAATAAATTGTGTATGTTTTGACCGCCCGTGCCATGTACAATCCATTCATCACCATGTATTTGGCTCTTTGTACAACTCGATCGGTTGTGTGCATGTACGCACATACACGTTTTCGTTATTTTCTTGTACGTCAAAAAGTAAAGGCAAACAAAACAAATTAAGAATTAAGTATAACTAGAAATAGAACTATACACAGTTAGGTTGTACATACATATAGACTCAGGTTGTTTATAGACTCAGGTTGTTTGTTTATACGTACGGCTACAAACTCAGATTGTACGTACAACTACACTCAGACGTACAAGTACACAGACCCAGGCGTACAACTACACAGACACAGACGTATAACTACACATACTCAGACAACTGCACTGCTTCAGGTTGTACGTACAATTGCACAGACTCAGGTTATACGTACAACTACACAGACTCTATCGTACAAGTCCACAGAATCAGGTTGTATGTACAACCTGAATCTCTGGTTGTACGAACTATACTTAACCGGAAGAAAAAAAAAGTTTGTCAAAACCTATCAACATGGGATCTAGTTTTGAAAATCTCGATGTGAATAGCTCAAAAGTGAAAACGGTTCGTAATTTGAATAAACGGTTCATGAGATATTTTATTTTGAAATTTCGTTTTTGAAAAATGCCCTCCACCTCTCTCGTATCAATTTCTCTATAATACTCATTCCCACTTTTATTCCGGTAGCGACATTTAGCGGACATGCAAACAACCATGGTGGAGCAAAATAAGCAGAAAACGACACATATCATCACATGAGTGGGGGTAAAGTTCCCATTGCAAATGGAATCTTTTTTTAGTGATTTCCGCGTAAGCCTAACTAGACCCGGTTAGGTTAGGCCCAGTTACCTAACCATCGCTACTTGTATGGTGTTTTTTGTTCTTGCTCGCACGTGTTCTTTTCGTTTTTTCTTCATATTTACATGTTTATTACACATGTATCTAGAAACATTTTTGTGTACATGTACATTTATTTTAGTTCAAATCAAGATGACAAATGAGACATCTAAAACATCTTATGTTATAAAACTGAGGGAGTATCTCATTCAGCTCAAGTGCATATAACACTAGCGTTAGACTTGTAATCCTGTACATACAAAGGTATGGAGTAGTACTCCAACCTAAACACGTATTCATGTAATGCCACGTGATGGTCTTTTCAACACCACATAACACGCAACCGTTCCCCGGAGAGACCGGAGAGGGGCACGATCGTTCCGACAATTTTCACACGGTATCAGAGCAGCCTTTTCCAATACCTAGCTGCCAAATACTCTAAAATCCAAGAAACACCGCCGCCGCAGCCCAAGAACAAGACAAGGCTGAATCCCGTCGTCGCTATGTCGTCGTCATTAACAGCCGCGCTCGCCACCGCAGTAGCCTCTAGGCGTTGTGGGTTGTGAAAAAAAAAACCGATGCTCCAAAATGACTTTGCATGAGACATTTGCTTACTTCTTTGCACAACTTTCAAAAAATGTCTTTTTTCGTCTAACTTTTTTGTACGAATATAGAGTGTCTAGATGTATCTTAAAAAATGTTTGAAATTTTCTGATATTTAAATGTATTAAAAAAAATTCATAACAGCTGCATCTAGACTCATGAGTCACCGTGTCCACTATCTATTTATAGTTAGAACAATGTACCTATAAAACGGGCTAGCGACAGTCAATATTTGACAATAGAGATATGAGTATCTTCGGTGGGAAGATCTATCCCAATATTGGCATAGGACATGACTACACAGTGGTCTACCACTTTTTAGCTTAAAAAGTGGTCAGTTTTGACAACCTATTTTTACAAAGTTAGTGGATTATGAATATTACCTAAAAATGGAAACATGTCATTTTTGGAAAGTGGCAACATACTAAATATTGTCTAAAAATAAATACCGACCTTTGTTTTTTTTAAATTGACAAATATTAAAAGGCATAAATAAAAGTTACATCGATGGAATAAAAAGTACTAGCTAAGTGCCCGCGCGTTGCTACGGTTCTCTCTCTACGGTTAATAAAAGAGTATCTAAATTTTGATTTTACCTATTTATATGTCACACAACCAATATTAATTAGGCACGAACCCTCAAATTTATTTTCTTACTGAACATTTTAAACACAATGCACTTTGAAAATTCTCAATCATGTGGAGAATATGAAAATTTAGATACTTTTTATTAATCAATATTTTAATGAAAAAACATCCAATCAAAGGGAAGAACGAACAGTTTGAGCTTTTCAAAGTGCATGTCATAATCTTGATCTGTTTCAACTACGCAAATTGAAGCATACCCTTCAGTTACAAAATCTCTTCGATGTTAGTTATTTGTTCCTACATGAAATAATAATTGTTCTAAGTAACTGAAAGGGAAGTATCTTATTTGTCCCTCAAGATTAGCAAGTTTTAATGAAGTGAGGAAATTGAAAAAATAATAAATTAGATAAAATCCCAATTTTCCTTTTTCATGACACCTGTGAGATAAAACGGAGAAAATACATTAGAAAACATGTCTACAATTTCACAACAATAAATTTACATCCTCGCATTCAACATGTGAACAACTTTGGGCGACACGATAAACTTGCAAGGTATATAAGATTCCATTAATTATCTTTAGGGTACGGGTTACACATTAGCTTCATGGTGCAAATCATGTGTGTTTATCGTCTTACAAGGTATAGGGATTTCACTAATTACCTTTTAGCATGAAAAAAGAAGTAAGAAAATATTTTACACCTACACACGAACATGAAAATTCTCAATTCGGAGAGGCTTTCACTCCAATATATAATACTCGGACTTTCGCCTCATGTCCTCCTCTTTAGGGTTAAGATTGTCAAGCCTCCACGGCCAACCTTTTGAAATTCACCTATACTAATCTATTAAATAAGTTGGATATACGTAGTACTAATTAAGTTATCGAAAATCACCATAACAAGTTAAGGAAAAAACTGTAAATAGGAACACAATTGACCGCAACCAAAACACAGGATTCATAAATTCAAGCTATTTCTATTAAGCGGGTCTAGCTTATTGTAATAGTTTCCCCTTTATTGAAAATATTTAATAGGAAGATCAACAAACACCTTCATAGTAGTATATATCAAAAGGTGGAAATCATGTGAAAAGCTGAACCCATCATTTCAAATGTAACCATTGAAACCAGCGAAGATATCAGTTTGAGTAAGGAAAAAAGATAATGTGTATCGAGTAGTCATGTCACGCAGCTGAGATGTAATCATCGCTATGATTAATATCATTTAGATCTTCCTCTAGTACAAGGAGGAACCAAATCTAATCCTTGGGACCACAACATTAAAACCCGAAACCGTGAAAAATAGTTATATTTTAGAATGTATGCCTACAACTTTTTTTTTTGACAAATCTCTGACGAATTGCAACAATATTATGGTCTTTTCTTCTCTTTGAAGACCACCTTCCCCTAGAGCGTTTGTGCATCTCTAACCACGCCTCTAAATCACAGATTAAATAATTCGATATCCTTAAAATTCAGAGCAGAACAACAACAACCATGGGTAAGTTTTTTTTTTTTGAACACAAGAAGGGCCAGGAGGACCCCGAGCTGTCATTAAGATTGAAGAAAAATTACAACCCAGCTAATACAGTCTCATGCTCTGAGAAACAGTCTAATCGGCTAGTGCCTATACGCACACAAAGCAAACAAGGTGTTGAAAACCTTTAAAGCAAGGTCCTTCAATTCTCTCGCATGCCTGTTGCCAAACTATAAAGATTAATTTAAATAGAACAGACTGAAGAAAAAGACAGTGTGGTTGTTGAAACTTATTCATTCTCAGTGAAGGTAGCCGCTCGCAGTTGATGCAATTGAAGTTTGTTTGGACCTTACCTCAAGTGGCCTTCCCGTTGATGATGAACCGGAGGCTTCCAAGCGACCTGTGCGAACTGGAGTGTCTGTGATCGATCTGCGCTCCTGCGCGCAATAAGGTAGGACTCCAGATTAGGGCTGCTGCCCTTTAGCGAGCCGACGAGGCCATGGCTAAGGTCAAACGTGTTCATGTCTTGAAAAACTTTCTAAGGAGCGCTCATGCAAGAAATGCATGGAGTCGGTGCGACGGGTCTAACACCTCGACGGTGACGCGCCACAACCTCCGTGGGTTGCCACCTCATCTAGGGAAAAGGTTTCGAGCATTGGCAAAGGCATCCACGATGTGTCTGTACGACACCAAGCACGCCGGCTTCCCTCCAGCACAGTGCGCAGAAGCATCTCGGGCTGGTCACTGAGGGTGCGCACAGCGCCCGCGACGACCGGTCAGGGCGACAAAGGGCGAAGGGGAAAGGGGCTCGTCGGCGCGATCCCCTAGGCAGCAGACGCGATGTTGCCGACTCGGCGCCGCAAACCAGCTCGCTCCGGTTCTCGGAACGTTGCCTCTCGTCCGTAGGGACGGTGTGACGCTTGTCGACTCGCTCGTGTCCATGTTAGGGCGCTCCGACTTCGAGGTTGTATCGTGCGGTGGAAAAAAACAAATGGAGTTTGATTTTCTTTTAGTTGTTGAGTTGAGACAGATAATCATTCTTGTTTTTAGCCACCACAAATAGGATCTCAACAGAACAACCAGCCATAGAAATAATTTAGGATAGAGGTTTGCACACAAGAAAATAGGATGGATAGAGTTCGTCAGCTGCATGCGCGAGAAGAGGAGAGATAAGGGAGAGACATTGCGGTGGTATTTTATTTGTAAATATTTTTTCTAAACCGGTATCCACTTATAGGTGGCATGGCACGTAATTAATTCGAAGCATGAGGGTATTTGGCTCGTGACACCATTTGGATTGTGACACCATACCACGCATTCTGCTTTAATAGTAAAGATATTCATGAATGGAACTTACATCTTAAATAGTTAAAAATTACATCCTTCCTTTTGAACGTAATGAAAGGAGACATACAGATTACTTCTATTTACAAAAAGTTACATCCCGTTTTTCCCTAAAAAAAAGTTACATCCCGTTAGAAAAGCTACACCCAACATCATACATTCAATCACAAAAAGTGCATCCCCATATAAAAAGTTACATCCGACGCTGTATCCCCAAATACAACTTCCAAAACATCCCGGATCCAAAACATCCTAGATACAAAAATACATTCAGTCAAAAAATACATCGCATTCAAGTACAATTTCAAAAATTACATCCGGGATACAAAAAATTACATCCAGTCAAAAGATACATCTCTGCATCCACGAAGAAGCAACCAGAGAGGTCCGCTAAGAAGGGTGGTGTAGAGCTGACTAGGCACTAGCCCATGGAAGCCTATCAAAAACGCTGATGTATGTTAGCCGAAAAACTTGCGGCTCTGATGGTGTCGGTGCAGAGCATGGTCTGCAACCAGAAGAATCGGCTGGATCGCGCTCAGCCTATTGGGGATCTCCGTAATCTCCTTCGCCGCGTCCGTGGTCAGCCGCGACACCTCCATCAGATCATTTCAATGGCGGCGGCCTCCACCACGACCTCGAATTTGGGGACGCGTCGGTCCCGGGTATGTGTGGCAAGCCGTTCCGCACGAGGGACCTAGCCGACGGCGGGGTCGGAGCTCGCCGGGGAGTCGGTCGGCAGCGGAGTCGGGATCGTCGTGGAGCTAGTTGGCGACGTGGTCGGGTAGCACCGAGGATCCGGACGGACGACGGGGTCGGGGTACGTTGTGGGCTGTGACTCGGATCCAGGGAGGGCGGCGGCCAGCGCGCGTGGTGGGGAGTTGGCCGGTGTAGCGCCATGGTGGGGAGCGAGCTCAAAGCTCGACCGGGAACGATATGGGCAAGTGGGATGGGTCGCGTATAGTTTGGTCGTTGGTGGCTGTCCACAAATCGTGATTCATTAGGCAGTAGATCACGCTGGGCTGACCACGGCGTAAGCCAGAAAGTGGTCAGGCACAAGTTAGATTTTGCCATTGGCATATCACATTCCATGGTGCAGCGCTGACCATATGCCATTTATATTAATTGAGTATTACTTATTTATGTATTTATTGCATGCTATTTACATTATATTTTTTTGAATGATATGATGATTAGAAAATTCTTATCACCTACAAGCCCATGTTAAATTCTCTTTTGCCAAGGCCACCTTGGATATCCTAGCGATTATTTAAATAATGGGCATGGCTGGTGCTCAGTTGACTGAGAATTCCTTAATTCTCAGTCGACCTACACCTCTTGTTATTTCCGAACCGGCCCAATCTCAGGCTATGTTGTACTGCCCTAATTATCGCTTGAAGCCAGTACAATATATGTCTAGCCCACGTGAATAAGCATGGGGAGACAGAAAGCAGCCTGGGCCCTCCGTAAATGGGCCAAATTCATTGTGTATTGAAACAAAGTTCATCGTATATCAAAAAATTAAAGGGCATTTAGAAAAAAGTTCATTATGTATTAAAAAAATTCACCAAATATTTAAAAAATATTCAAAACTCATCAGTGCTTATGAAAAATATTGAAAAGGTTAAATAAAAAATATTCAAAATTAAAGAGGCTTGCAACGAGTCCTAAAACTCAAAAAATCCCAGTTACGGGTGGCTTGCGACTAATCAGAAAATCAACTCACGGTTGCCACAAAAAAGGTTAAATAAAGTCATAACCTCAGTTACAGGTGAATTGCAACTATAAAAACTCAAAACTCAAAAAAATGCCAACGCCTCAATTTTCGGGTGGCATGCGCTCTAATCAGAAAATCAACTCTCGGTTACAAATGGCTTGCGACTGGTCAAAATAAAATAATAAAGCACTCAGTTATAGGTGAATTGCAACTAATCAGTATGAGTCAAAACTCAAGAAAATTTAACTCCAGAGATACGGGTGGGTGCGACTAATCATAAAGTTAACTCTCAGTTACAAGTGGCTTGCAACTAGACCTAACAACTCAATGATCCCAGTTACGAGGTGGCTTGCGACTAATCAGAAAATCAACTCGCGGTTACAACTCTCTTGCGACAAAAAAGGTTATATAAAGACATAACCTCAGTTACAAGCGAATTGCAACTATCAAAAACTCAAATCACAAAAAGTCAACACCCCATTTTAGGGTGGCATGCGACTAATCAAAAAATTAACTCTCGGTTACAAGTGGCTTGCGACCGGTAAAAAAAATCATAAGCACTCAGTTATAGGTGTATTGCAACTAATCAATATGAGTCAAAACTCAAAAAGATTCAACTCCAAAAGATTTGCGACTAATTATAAAGTTAACTCTCGATTACAAGTGGCTTGCAACTGGTCCTAAGAACTCAAAGAATCCCAGTTACGGGTGGCTTGGGACTAATCAGAAAATCAACTCACAGTTGCGACAAAAAGTTAAATAAAGTCAGTGACAGGTGAATTGCAACTATGAAAAACTCAAAACTCAAAAAAGTCAACACCCCATTTTTACGGGTGGCATGCGACTAATTAAAAAATTAACTCTCGGTTACAAGTGGCTTTCGAAACAGGTAAAAAAAGTCATAAGCACTCAGTTATGGGTGAATTGCAACTAATCAATATGAGTCAAAACTAAAAAAAAAATCAACTCCCCAGATACAAGTGGGTTGCGACTAATTACAAGGTTAACTCTCGGTTACAAGAGGCTTGTAACGAGTCCTAAAAACTCGAAGATCCTAGCTACGGGTGGCTTACGGCTAATGAGAAAATAAACTCACGGTTGCCACAAAAAAGGTTAAATAAAGTCATAACATCAGATACAGGTGAATTGCAACTATCAAAAACTCAAAACTCAAAAAAATGCCAACACCTCAATTTTCGGGTGGCATGTGACTAATCAGAAAATCAACTCTCGGTTACAAGTGGCTTGCGACTGGGCAATATGAATCAAACTCAAAAACATTCAACTCCCACTTACGGGGTGGATTTTTTTTTTGACGCATACGGGGTGGATTGCGACTAATCAGAAAGTGAACTCATGGTTACAAATGGCTTACAAATAAATCAGAAAGTTAACTCGTGGTAAAAAGAATAGCTACGTGGCATGCTATTATTATCTCCTCATAAAAAACCTGAGATGACACCAAAAATCTCATGCGCACACAAAAAAAACCAGCACCAGACTGGGGGATAACATGCCACATCTCGTGCGCGCCCACAAAAATAGACCACACACAGAAAAAAGGCACGACAAAATGACTAATCCACCACTAACGGAACCACGCGACCACTAATACCATCGACTAACTACCTAACATTGTTTTACTTCTCCTACAAAAATATGTAGGCACCATACAAAACAATAAACAAATACACTCAACGTGTGTGTCATGCTTAAAAAAAGCCCACATAGCACCAAAAGAGGGAGCAGTCTATAGGAAAAAAGACAGCACCGACCGGCCCACATAGCACCAAAACAGGGAGCAGTCTGTAGGGGAAAAAACAGCACTCATCGGCCCACAAAAAAGCCCACACAAAAAACGCACGCGCACGACACCAAAAACAAAAAACACACAGCCCAACAGGAGCAACTTCGCGCTCCAACAAAGAAAAAAGGCTCGCACAGTCCGAGCTGGTTGGAAAAAAGAAAACGCACGCATCTCAATGCGCATAATCTGACGGTGCTGGACACGACTGAGATCTAATGAGTTCTCAGGCGACTTAGAACTAGCAAATCCGTTAAATAATACTATCATTCACAATTAAATTAGATGTTGAGGACTGCATCAGAAATGTTGATAGCGATAGAATAAATGTTTGTGAATGAAGTTTAAAACTTATTACTGGCGGCTTGGGCCAGAGGACATGGGCTTCTTCATCAATTGAGTGTGTTGCCATGCCCTTTAGTGGAGTAAGGGTTGGATATCTTCACCCGGGGCAATAGAATGATAAGAACTTTTTGCCAAGTGATAAAAAACAAAACCCGCTCGATCACATCCACATGTGAAACCTAGTTGTACGTTCATCCAACAAACAACTACATAATGACTCACTAGAAGAAAAAAATGGATTTTACAACGACTAGTTTTCGTGGTAGAAGGGTCACTTTTTTGGGCTAAAACTGTTTTTACCACAGAAGATGAACCTGTTGAGATATAAATATGTTGCATAACCTGTTTTATCAGTTCATACTTTTGATTTTAGATGGCTAGTGCAACATTCTATATGGTTTAGATCCGAGAGGTCTTGAGTTTCAGATTCTGCTCACGCAGCACAAAAAAACGAAAAAAAGATTATGCGGCGTGCACCGAATCCACGCCAAGGACCAATTTTAGACGTGAGGGGGAGTGTTGAGATATTAATCTATTGCACATCCCTTTTCATCAGTTCGGACTTTTGGTTTAGATGGCTAGTGCAGCAATTCTATGAAACCATCATAAAAGCAGCGATCAATCGCCCCGGTTCAAAAAAATCATGGTAGATAGGTGTGCATCAACCACGGTAAGCGTGGATACTGATATTTCCATGACCCCGAACGGCTTACCGATGTTTAGTTTCCACGTGGATAACGGCGTTAATTCTGACGTCACCCCGATACATGGCGTGAGAACACTGCTTCTACGGCGCTTTCCCCAGATTTTGAGTGTTCCCTCAAAATCCTTTAACAAGAGTAGTAAGGTAAGGGACAAGAGTTGCTTTATGTATAAAGTGGGACAAAAACCTATTTGGAGGAAGGTGAAGGACTGGAACGGGCCTCAAGGGAGGAGAGAAGCGTGGCACCGCGCGCTGTCGTGTTTGGACCAGCCGACAATGGGTTTCCCTCGTTGGGAAGCCTACAGAACCAATAGCCCACCTTCTCAAGAGGCGACAACACCCAATAGCTACAGGATCCAGCGAGGAGGAGCGTGCGAGAGGGGCAGAGCGTAGAGGCCTTTAGATATAGAGAAGAAGACCATTGGCACAACCCTGCTATTGTTAGATGAGTAGCTAGCTCGTCAGCTAGCTTCCATGCCTGGGAGTCTTATCTAGGAAAAATATGATTAGCTGCCTATCAATCTTCGTATATATATGTTAATGGTCCTCAGAAACAACAAGCACCTACATACAAACAGAAGATCTAAACCACAGCAATGGACAGTCAACACATAGAATCTTCAGCGAACCACCGAGACATATACTGTCGTTGATTTTTCAAGATGTGGTCGTAGAAGTACAGCTGCACTGCAGCAGAGGTTTGATACTTCAGCGCGTGCAGTTGCCATTGGAATTCTGTTGCCAAAGAAAGTCGGACAATGGACTTGTTCTGCTAGCTACATGCGCGTGTCGATGTCGATCATATTATTTTCGGTAACAGTATACATGCACACTAGTAGGAGTAGTTGGGTGATGTCCTTGCACTGCATCTGCATGGATGCATGCGTGAAGGACCGCAGCATTCTAGGGCTGCCGAACCTCCGGCGATTGCGGTGCGGTCGGATCCAAAAGTCGCAGTTTGCATCCGGCTACCGGCATTGAAGTTCTTTTGACTAGAGTCTAGCAAACCGGAAAGCACTACACCACTTGCATGAACTTGTCAGTTTAGGGTGAGATATATGTGTATGGGCTAGCTACTAAATTAACGTTTGCTGGTCTAAGCCGTATATCTTTTCGACGACAGCGCGTGGACGTACGCAACTACTCCTACTCCGTATAAGCGAGCAGCTTTTCGATGCGTATCATATTCATATCACGGCCGGTGCTGTCGATCACCAATGCATGTTAAGTAGCATCTCTATACTAAATTTAATACTCTGAAAGCGTCTCGGTCCCCTTTCAAAGACACTTCCTAACAGACACAAGGGTCAATGCATACACACACTGGTTCTCTAGACCATGCATGTGCACGCAAGCAACTTTTATCGAACCCTAAAAGGCTTGTGGTATTTCATATGAAGAAACTTTACCTTTTTTTTGAACGGGATATGAAGAAACTGTATCGAACGAACATTATCAACAAGGCAGCTTCCGCAGTCTCCTCTGTCCATCCATTTGGATTTCTTCGAGTCAAAATCAAAGGAGGAAGTGTAAGCATATGTAGATGCTCAGCTAAAAAATGAGCTGGCTCCAGAAAGATAACAAATTGTGTTGATTGGTGTTTCTGTGTGAATTGTGCCTAAAAGAGAAATTATACTCCAATCTTTTGACTAGAGTCAAACCGGGAAGCACCAGAAGTCCATAACAGCTGAACAGAACACCACTTTGAATTTGCTTTACCACTTAAGGGTGAGCTATGTATATAGGCTAAGCTAGCATGTCTAATTTCTTGGTCTAAAGCACATCAAGTCCCTGTATCTTTTCGACGACCCGCGCGTGGACGCAACTAAACCAAGTGATGGTAAGCGGTTTTCAAATGCATGTCGTGTCATGTCACGGCCGGTGGTGTCAGATCACAATTCATGTTTAGCGGCATCTCTATATTTCTACTGCCACTAAATTTATATGCTACTTTCAAAGCTTTGCCATCCTTCTCATTCTTTCAAAGACAAATTCCCATGGACGTAGCGCCTCAGCCATAGGCGCGGTACACATCCTGCTAACCTGACGGCTGCTGGGCCAGACGGGCCCACCCGTGGTCATGTAGTGCCTTTCTGCTAGGCGCTACACTATGCTTGTAGCGCCTTGCCGTAAGGCGCTATGCGCCCAGTTAGGTTTAAGTCGTGCGTTGGGCCTCCCCCAGTCCCATTTCCTCTCTCCCTCCCTCCCATTGAGTCTCGAGATGGCGATGGCGGCGGCATTCCCTCCCCTCCCCATCTAATTCTCTCCCCAACCGACCCGAACATCTCCCCCACCGGCCCACACCCTCCGACAGTCCTCGTGCCCGAAGGCCTGCCGCTCGCGCCTGAGCCATCTCCAACTCTGGCGCTGTTCGGCGTGAGCTTGTGTACTGCGGCCGGAGCACATTCTCCGCGCGTCTGGCTCTCTCTTCTACACTCGTGCTCCGGCTCCACATCAATTTTGAAGTAAGAAATCGAAATTCAAACCATCAACAATTAGGGGTTAGTGTATTTGTTCGGTTAGGGGTATGGTGGATTTGCTATGTTAGGTTTATGTGATTGTCAAGTTAATGAGATTGTTCGGTTATTTTAGTAGGCTTTTTTTTAATCTTCACATGAGTAGTTATTGATTTAACTTTCCATGTTGTTGTTGTTTTTATTTTAGGGATGGCAAGAATTGTTCTTGTTCATCATGTGGACAAGGACGCCTTTTTGAAAGGCAATATGGCACCAAACCTGGATGAGTTAGGTTTGGGTTCGAGCATAGTACTAACTATGTCGAGGTTTTGAATCAAGTGAAGATTGTTTGAATTGGATGAATCCAAATGATGTTGTACAGTTGGTGGGAAGACATAATGCGGGTCATGGAGTGCACCTCCGTTGAAAGTTTTTGCGTATCAACTCCGGACTCCATTGGATTGTATACAAGGAGACCGTTGCCGACTCACTAGACAAGCCTATTGATTTATTTGCCACTAAAATGGTTGATGCTTGTGTGAACTTGGACTTGAATGGAAGTGCCTCCCCATTTTCTCATAGGAGTCCACCACAACTCACGATCCAAGATGAAGTGGTCGAATCTCCTTCGATCGAACATGAAGTCCAGCCAACTTTGATCCCCATTAGAAATGATGATTATGTGGATGATGAGTATGAGAACAATGAGAATGGGGTCGACCTCCACGACAACAATATTAGAGATTGGGACCTATTTGTTGTGGAAGAGACCATGGATCCCGACATTGTTTATTCTCGATCGTATGTATCGGACTCGAATGGCGATGGTCCCGGTGAAGACATTAATGACGAGGGGTTCACCGTCAAGGAGGCTGGAGCTTACAATAAGGTATTCAAGCAAGATCATCGGATTCCGTTGTTTTGTGATCTTAGTCTCGCTGATGAAGCCATGGTTGACAGCGGCAAGTGTATAGTGCTCGGACCAAGACCCACTTCTTGCCGGGATATGAATCATAAGGAAAATGGGATATCGCCTGGTTGAAGTTTGCGACTTTGTTGGAATTTAATATATGGATCAAGGAGTTCTCGGCCAAGTATTTTTGTCCGTTTAGGGTGGTTCACTCGGACAAAAAAGCGATACACGGTGAGATGCGTGGAGGAAAGTTGTCCATGGATTGTGCGTGCAACACCATTGGACAAAGGGCCCGAATGGCACATATCAACACCTCCGACTTCATCGCTTATAGGCTTTTGAACTCCATCTTGTCACATATCTTTCTGCACTATAATGAACTTATTGGTACTATCATGATATGGTTCTGAACTTTACCTCATGTTGTGGTTATGAATTTATTTATCTTGAATTATCGTTGTACATTTCCCCTACGACTCATTTATATCAATTTTGCAACAACCTCATATATAGAGCCTAATAGATAGGCTCTACAAAACGTATTGTAGCGCCTTACGCAATGGCGTGACACACCCTGACTTAACGTTTTCAGGTTGCCTCGCTCGTTTGTGCTCTTTGTGACTCTTGGGCCAGAAACATAATGGATGTGTAACGCATTGCCAGTTGATGCACACGGTGGTGTTGTTGGGAAACCCCAAGAGGAAGGTGTGAAGTAGTGCAGCAGCAAATTTCCCTCAGTTATGAAAGCAAGGTTATCAATCCAGTAGTAGATGAATAGCACTTTGGAGGTTGCTGCGGTTGACCTTGGCAGGGCGCACTACCGGTGTCAACCACGAACGTGGAACCTGCACACAACACAATCAAACTACTTTGCCCCAACGAAACAGTGAGGTTGTCATTCTCACCGGCTTGCTGTAACAAAGGATTAAACGTATGGTGTGGAAAATGATGTTTGTTTGCAGAGAATGAAAAGAACAGGTTTGCAGTAGGTTGTATTATCAATGTAAAAGAAAGGACCGGGGTCCACAGTTCACTAGTGGTGTCTCTCCATAAATAATAATAGCATACATGAGGGTAAACAAATTACAGCTGGGCAATTGACAGAAAAAAGAACTGTATAATGATGCATATACTAGTCATGATGTCTAGTGTGAGATTCATTTGGGCATTACAACATGATACATAGACCGTTATCCAACTGCATCTATGACTAATAATCCACCTTCAGGATAGCATCCGCAACACCTTTCAGTATTAAGTTGCAAGCAACAGATTATTGCATTAAGTAAAGTGTGTAATGTAAGTAGCACAATTATCCTTAGATAAAGAACTATTGTTTTATCCCTAATAGGAACAGTACATTTGCAATCTTAGAGGTTGATGTCACTCCCCCAGATTAAATGAAGACATGAACCCACTATCGAGCATAAATACCCCCTCTTGGAGTCACAAGCATCTACTTGGCCAGAGCATCTACTAGTAACGGAGAGCATGCAAGATTATAAATAACGCACTCACATAATATATAATGAAGCAAATGACATAGTACTCAATTATTCATCGGATCCCAGCAAACACAACATGTAGCATTACATAAAGATGATCTTGATCATGATAGGCAGCTCACAAGATCTAAACATGATGGCACAATAGGAGAAGACAACCATCTAACTACTGCTATGGACCCGTAGTCCAAGGATAAACTACTCACGCATCAGTCTGGAGGCGGGTATGGTGATGTAGAGCCCTCCGGTGATGATTCCCCTCTCCGGCAGGGTGCCGGGAAGAGCTTCTGAACCCTCCCGAACTAGGGTTGACGGCGGCGGCGGCTCCGTGATTTTTTCTGGAAAAGTGTTCGGTTACTTAGGGTTTTCCCGTCGGGGGTATAAATAGGCGTAAGGGCAACGTCGGTGGAGGGCCGTGGGCCCCACACCATATGGTGGCGCGGCAGAGGGGGGGCGGGGCGTGCCTCCACCAGGTGTTGGCGCCCTGTGGCCACTCCTCGACACCTCTTCGGTCTTCTGTATGCTTTCGGGAAAAATAGAGACTTTGGCTTTTGTTTCGTGCAATTCCGAGAATATTTCCTTAACAGCTTTTCTGAAACCAAAAACAGCAGAAAACAGGGAACTGGCATTGTGGCATCTTGTTAATAGGTTAGTCCCAGAAAATGCATAAAAACCATATAAAGTGTATATAAAACATGTAGCAATGGGTATAATATAAGCATGGAACATAAGAAATTATAGATACGTTTGAGACGAATCAAGCATCCCCAAGCTTAGTTCTACTCGTCCCGAGTAGGTAAAACGATAACAAGAATAATTTCTGAAGTGACATGCTTTCACACAATCTTGATCATATAATAATGTAAAGCTCATGTTATGAATGAAGTGACTCAAAACAATGATATATAGTTTGCTAACAAATAGATAAGGAGTAAACAACTACATCATATAAGTAAAAACTTTTTATGGATAGTACTTTCAAACAAGCATAAAAAAGATTTGCATAAGAGTTAACTCATAAAGCAATAGTTTCTAAGTAAAACAACATTGAAGCAACACAAAGGAAGATATAAGTTTCAACATTGGCTTTCAACTTTAAACATGTATGTCATATAGATAGTTGTCAACACAAAGAAATATAACAAGTGTAATAAGTAAGCATATAAGAATTGTTGCACACAGTTGACACAAGTGTTTGCTTCGGGGATAGAAAGAAGTAGGTAAACTGACTCAACATAAAGTAAAAGATAGGCCCTTCGCAGAGGGAAGCAGGGATACAAGCATGTGCTAGAGCCTTTTAGTTTTTATAGGTTTTTGAAATCATATAGAGAGCATAAAAGTAAGTTTTTTAGTGGTGTTTGTCGTTGTTACCGAATGGTAACGGGCACTCTACCCCCCTTGTCAACCAGACTTTCAAGAGCGGCTCCCATTGAAGTACGTTATTTCTACCAGCAAGGCAGATCATCCCTCTTATCTCTTTTGTTTACACATGTAGTTAAAAACTAGTATCATTGCTTGCTGATTAGATCAGGTTAAAAATGTGAAGAGAATGCAGCGGTTAAAGTTGTAATTAATTGGGACTGGGCACCCCATTTGCCAGCTCTTTTTGCAAAGTTAATGGATACGCGGTGTATATACCACTAGTCCGGTTGGTGAAAGTCTGTCTAATAGCAAATGACAAGGTTGATATCCGTAACACCGCATACTTCCTCATGAGCTAATAAACATTGACACAAATAAGGGATAATAAGTGTTGAATAAAAGGTAGCACACGAAGTATTTGCTTGGAATGGCAGGAAATACCATGTAGTAGGTAGGTATGATGGACCCAAATGGCATGGCTTTTGGCTCAAGGTTTTGGATGCACGAGAAGCATTCCCTCTCAGTACAAGGCTTTGGCTAGCAAGGTTATTTGAAGCAAACACAAGTATAAACTATGACAACAAGACGTATATAAAAACATATTGCAAGTATTATAAAACTCTACATTGTCTTACTTGTTGTTCAAACACCTTTACTAGAAAATATCTAGACCTTAGAGATACCAAACATGCAAACCAAATTTCAACAAGATTTACGGTAGTTCTTCACTAATAGGTTTTAATTACATGATGTAAAAGCTTAAACATGATCTACTTGAGAGCTCAAAACAATTGCCAAGCACCACAACATACAAGATAACAATCCATAAGAGAATGTATATCTTTTCATTATACCATCTAACACATTTAGCATTTTCTGTTTCCAACCAAACACCAATCAACTTATTTAAACATAAACTCTCCAAGTATTTAACAATGAAGAAAGAGAGTATAACATAAGAGAACTAACAGCTCTAAACAAGAGATGCATGAAAAACAAGAGCTGAAAGTATTGAAGTAACATAGAAGAATACTTAACAAATATAAGTGAATAATACGAGTATTCATAAGAAAAAGCGGAGCGTGTCTCTCTCCCACAAAGGAATGCTAGGATCCATTTTATTCAGAGAATGAAAATAACAAAAACAAACAGACGCTTCAAGTAAAGCACATAAGATGTGACGGAATTAAAATATAGTTTCACTAGAAAGAACCTGATAGTTTGTTGATTAAGAAGGGGATGCCTTGGGCATCCCAAAGCTTAGATGCCTGAGTCTTCTTGGAATATGCTTGGCTGACCCACGGGGGCATCCCCAAGCTTAGGCTCTTTCATCTTGTTGATCACATCATATCATCCTTCTCTCTTGATCCTTGAAAACTTCCTCCACACCAAACTCAAATTAGACTTCACTAGAGAGTTAGTGCATAATCAAAAATTCTCATATTCTGTATGGAAAAAACCATTACACATGCTACTGGACATTAGCTACAGCCACTGATATTTTATGGAACAAAAAGATCCATTAAAAAACAGCAAAAGGAGCAATGCAAAATAAATGACAGAATCTGTCAAAAACAGAACAGTCCGTAAAGACGAATTTTTTCGAGGCGCTTAACTTGCTCAAATCAGAAAACTCAAAACTAATGAAAGTTCATATCTGAGGATCACGCTCAGTAAATATCAGATTTTTTCAATTTTTCCGCAGAGATTTATGAATTAAACGGTGTACAACAGAAAACTGTTCCTGCGCAGGAATCCAAATCTAGCATCAACTTTCTACTAGAGGCTTAACTTGACACAACAATGCGATAAAATAAAGATATAAAGGAATTGCTACAGAGGTAGACATGTTCCTTGACACAACAAAATAAAATAACAGGAATAAAAAGTGGGTTGTCTCCCATAAGCGCTTTTATTTAACGCCTTTCAGCTAGGCACAAAAAGTGTAACTCAAGTGTTATCCAAATAAGGAACGAAAATCCTCTCAACTATGCATTGTATTTTATCTATATAAGGTTCAGAGGTTCCTCTTTCATTACTTTTAGGTTTACTACTTTTATCAAAGGGGTTTTGAGGGACAATCCAATCAAAATTTTCTTCCAAAGCTTCATGCATAGCTACAAGTTTAACAGGTATTGGTACTTTAATTTCTTCCCCCTTTGTAGGTTCGGTTTTCCCCAATTTTTCAAGTGTATTAATAACATCTACACATGAGCCTAGCATATTAAAACGATCAAAGACTTTCCTAACTTCTATAGCAACATCACCGAATTCTTTAAGCAAGGTTTCCATAATGAAATCTTTCTTTTCAGCATTTTTAACATCATGAAGGTTAAGAAACATTTGTTGTATTATGGGGTGAAGGTTAACAAACCTAGCCTTTAATATGTGAACTAAAGAAGCTGCAGCAGTTTCATAATTTGGAGCAAGTTCTGATATGGATCTATCCTCAAGATTTTTATGCTTACTAACATGATTAAAGAATTCTTCAATGTTCTCTTTTCCAACTATAGAACCACTACCTACTGAGAGGTCTTCCAGGGTGTACTTAGGGAGCAACATTTTAGCAGAAATAAAACTAAACCGAAATAAAGAAATAAATGCAAGTAACTAATTTTTTTGTATTTTTGATAATAAGCAAACAAGACAGTAATAAAAATAAACTAAGCAAGACAATAACAAAATAAAAAAGATTGGGTATGAGATACTCCTCTCGCAGAAGAGCTTGATCTCCCCGGCAACGGCGCCAGAAATTATATGGTGCTTAGTTGACGAGGGAGATAGAGATTTGCTTAACAGAAGTGCCTTCACCTCTGATGACCCACAAGTATAGGGGGTGTATCGTAGTACTTTCGATAAATAAGAGTGTCGAACCCAACGAGGAGCAGAAGGTGCTGACAAGCAGTTTTGATGAGGATTTCACTGTAAACACTAGCAGACAAGTTTTTAGGAGTTTTTAATAATGCAGATAAATAAAGTGCGAGTAAATATAGCGTGGCAATAATAATTGCAGCGAGTGGCCCAATCCTTTTTAGAGCAAAGGACAAGCCGGTTTGTTTACTTATGATGACCAAACGTTCCTGAGGACACACGGGATTTATGTCTAGTGCTTTCGCTTCATATAGATGATTAATCTTTAGTGTTTCGATAAGTGTTGTGTGGGTGAACCTATGCTAATGCACCTCCCTTCCTAGGACTAATACATACTTGTGATTATACCCCTTGCAAGCATCCGCAAATACAAGAAAGTAATTAAAATGAATCTAACCACAGCCTTAAACTCTGAGATCCTACCATCCCTCGTGCATCGAGATACCAACGGGGGTTTAGATTTCTGTCACTCCGGCAACCCCACAATTAATATTCAAATACACAATGCATTCCCCTAGGCCCATAAAGGTGAAGTGTCATGTAGTCGACGTTCACATGACACCACTAGAAGAATAGCACCACAACTTAAATATCAAACCATTAAATATTACTCAACATAGTTCACTACTAACATCTAGACTTCTCCCATGTCCTCAAGAACTAAACGAACTACTCACAACACATCATATGGATCATGATCAGAGATGATATAATGATGGGTAACAATCTGAACATAAACCTTAATTCAACGGTTCCACCCAATAGCATCAATAACAATAGTAATCAACACCGGGAGAGTTTCCCCTATCAAATGCAAAAGATTCAGCCCTAGATGTTACAGCGGGAACGGAGTGGAACGATGGAGATGACGGTGTCGGCGGTGGAGATGGTGGTGATGATGATCCCGATGAAGTGCAGTTCGATGACGGTGACGATGGCGACGATTTCCCCACTCCGGGAAGGGATTCCCCGGCAGCTTTTCAGCCTGTCGGAGAGCTTTTCTCTCTCGGTGGTTTCCGCCTCGTGGAGGCGGCGGCTCTGTTTCTGGTCTATCCCCCTCGTCTTAGGTTTTCGAGGGGATGAAGTACGCGAAAAGGGCGATGCCAGACGTGGGCCAGGGCGGCCTCACAAGGTGCTGGCGTGGCAGCAAGGGGGCCGCGCCGACACCTCATGTGGGCCCCCTGGGGCTCACCTGGTTCTCCCCTTTTGGCTCCCTTCGGCATTTGGCAAAATAGGAACTTCCAGATTCTTCGTTTTGTTTTCTGAGCTTTTCAAATATTGTATCTTGACGGTGCTTTTTCCAGCAGA
The DNA here is from genome assembly GCA_026929855.1 of Poa annua. Lineage (NCBI taxonomy): Eukaryota > Viridiplantae > Streptophyta > Magnoliopsida > Poales > Poaceae > Poa > Poa annua. Next base: position 47,933,888 of record CM049434.1, read on the forward strand.
ATTCAGACTCCGGTGATCCATCCTCCAATAATCATCAAACATGCAAAATAGATGAAATAACATAAGTATCATCTCTAAATATGAAATATATCAATGAATAACAGTAAATTATGATATAAAATAGTGATGCGAAATGGACGTATCAACCTCCCCGGCAACGGCGCTAGAAATTAGCTTGATGCACACGGTGGTGTTGTTGGGAAACCCCGAGAGGAAGGTGTGAAGTAGTGCAGCAGCAAATTTCCCTCTGTTATGAAACCAATGTTATCAATACAGTAGGAGATGAAGAACACTTTGGTGGTTGCTGCGGTTGACCTTGGCAGGGCGCACTACCGGTGTCAACCACGAACGTGGAGCCTGCACACAACACAATCAAACTATTTTGCCCCAACGAAACAGTGAGGTTGTCAATCTCACCGGCTTGCTGTAACAAAGGATTAAACGTATGGTGTGGAAAATGGTATTTGTTTGCGGAGAATGAAAAGAACAGGTTTGAAGTAGGTTGTATTATCAATGTAAAAGAAAGGACCGGGGTCCACAGTTCACTAGTGGTGTCTCTCCATAAATAATAATAGCATATATGAGGGTAAACAAATTACAGCTGGGCAATTGACAGAATAAAGAACTACATAATGATGCATATACTAGTCATGGTGTCTAGTGTGAGATTCATTTGGGCATTACAACATGATACATAGACCGTCATCCAACTGTATCTATGACTAATAATCCACCTTCAGGATAGCATCCGCAACACCTTTCAGTATTAAGTTGCAAGCAACAGATTATTGCATTAAGTAAAGTGTGTAATGTAAGTAGCATAATTATCCTTAGACAAAGAACTACTGTTTTATCCCTAGTAGCAACAGTACATTCACAATCTTAGAGTTTGCTGTCACTCCCCCAGATTAAATGAAGACATGAACCCACTATCGAGCATAAATACCCCCTCTTAGAATCACAAGCACCTACTTGGCCAGAGCATTTACTAGTAACGGAGAGCATGCAAGATTATAAATAACGCACTCACATAATATATAATGAAGCAAATGACATAGTACTCAATTATTTATCGGATCCCAGCAAACACAACATGTAGCATTACATAAAGATGATCTTGATCATGATAGGCAGCTCACAAGATCTAAACATGATGGCACAATAGGAGAAGCCAACCATCTAGCTACTGCTATGGACCCGTAGTCCAAGTATGAACTACTCACGCATCTGTCCGGAGGCGGGCATGGTGATGTAGAGCCTTCCGGTGATGATTCCCCTCTCCGGCAGGGTGCCGGGAAGAGCTTCTGAACCCTCCCGAACTAGCGTTGACGGCGGCGGCGGCTCCGTGATGTTTTCTGGAAAAGTGTTCGGTTACTTAGGGTTTTCCCGTCGGGGGGTATAAATAGGCGAAAGGGCAACGTCGATGGATGGCCGTGGGCCCCACACCATATGGTGGCGCGGCAGAGGGGGGGGGGCGCCTCCACCAGGTGTGGGCGCCCTGTGGCCCCTCCTCGACGCCTCTTCAGTCTTCTGCATGCTTCCGGGAAAAATAGGGATTTTGGCTTTTGTTTCGTGCAATTCCGAGAATATTTCCTTAACAGCTTTTCTGAAACCAAAAACAGCAGAAAACAGGGAACTGACACTGTGGCATCTTGTTAATAGGTTAGTCTCAGAAAATGCATAAAACCATATAAAGTTTATATAAAACATGTAGCAATGGGTATAATATAAGCATGGAACATAAGAAATTATAGATACAGTAGGCGTTAAAGGGCGATAGCACCTAAGGGCAAGGCGCTACACGTCGTACAAGAGAGCCTTGTGGATAGGTGCTACAAATTGACTTAGCATTTTCCAAACATACTGGCTTATTTGTGATCTCTGTATCTTTCGGGGCAGAAGCATAATGGATATGTAATGCCTTGGCATTAGGCGTTACGTGATCATAGCATCTCTGTAATGGGCGTTACACACTGATTTAGAAATTGCCCCCCCCCCCCCCCCCCCCTCCAGTCTCGACTTTGCTCTGTGGCCTCTCGGTGTCCACTAATATTGATTGTGTAGCGCCTTTGCATGAGGTGCAACATAATCAAGTATTGGGTTCATGCACGCCATGCTGGCAGAATGTGTAGCGCCCGATCGTTGGGCGCTACCGTACAGAGTGTACGCCTGGTTGACGGGCGCTAGCCGAGATGGTTAGTTTGTGAAATAGTTTCTCCGAACGTTCATTATGTGATTTCCTTTCGTTTTATGGTCATTTTTGTTTAAATCGCCTGGTATTTCATATGAAGAAGAAACTTTATTGAATCAAAATTATCAACAATGCATCCATGCATATGCTGCAAAGTACTCCAGTTTGACGGACCAATACCTACAAAATCGTTCTTACGTAGAATAATACTCCCTCTATTCATACTAATTGACATTGATTTAATATAACTTTGTGATTAGTACATAGTTATACTAAATCAGCGCCAAATAATTTAAAACGGATGTAGATTGAACACATAATTTTCCTACAAAAAACAACTTAGCAGTTGTTGCTATGTGTGATGAGCAAATATTTGTAAGACCTTGTTTGCAAATGGTGAGATGGACCCTACCTCAGTTCATAGGGTCTGCAGGGTAGAGAAGAAAGAATTTGCTGATGTGCGTGCGTATATACTACCTTGAGAGAAGTTATAATTCACCGTTTGAATTGCCCATGCTATAGATATTTTAAAATATTTTGACCATGTGTTTGTGACCCGGTCATGCATGTACCCAATCTCTACGATGAGCATGGGCCGGGTAAATAGTTCCGGCCGGAAACCTGGTCCATACGCTAACGCTCTCGAAACTTGAAAAAGAGGAGAAAAGTGACGAGCAGGATAGGATAGTCGGATTTCATCTAGTAGCTAGGCTAGTAGCTACATGCCGATGGAGATGTAAATTAACCTTCACATTTGCAAATCAAAATGCGATGATGCAAATTAAATAGGACAAACGCGATCATGCAAATTAAAATGAAAAAACTCAGCGTGCTAATTTACTACTCCCTCTGTTCAATAAAGGATGTCTCAACTTATCAAAAATTAGATGTATCTAAACATGACTTAGTGTATAGATAAATTTAAATTTGATAAAAAGTGTGACATATTTTGTTGGACAGAGGCCGTTTAAAATGCTGACTTAGAGACCATGCATGTAAGTGTTCAAGATGGCCTAAAAATTGATACAGGCATTACTCCTAACAAAACTGTCGGTAACCGAAGGCAGCTGTCGATCTCGTAGGTTCTCCGTAGCCAAGGAAAGCAACATGAAGGAGACTGAGGCATATGCATGCAGATGAATGATTGATCGACATGGCTTTGCTTAACCGTGTCGATGGACCGCACTCTGGTTGCAGGTGGGATGGGATTGGGATGTCTACTTCCCATCTCGCTTGGTACCCCACTTATCCCATCGCCCCACTACCCGACTATCACATAAGCTGAAATTTTATTGGGCTTTTTTGGCATACCCACTTCTCCCGCTAAAATCCCGTCAACAGCAATCCCGCTGCCGAAAGTGAGCCAAGCGCGGCGCGAGTCCCCCGCGTGGCCGGCGAGGAGCAGCGGCCGGAGGTCGGCCGCGTGTAGGAGAGCCGCCATATCCGGACCTGGCGAGGATTCAGTCGAACGACCGCTCCGAACCCTCCCCACCGGACGGAGACTGCTCCATGGCATCGTGCTCCACGCCTTCGAGTTCGTCGCTGCCGTCCTCTGGCCATTCGACGGTCATCTCCTCCATAGACGGCGACCGAGCCCCTCCCCCGAGTTCACCCGCTCGCGTGGCCTCAGTCTTGGCATCTGCCTGCGCTCGCCCGTTCGCTGCCGATGCGTCGCCGTGGGGAGCGCCGCCGGGGCGAGCTAGAGATTGTGGAGGAGGAGGGGGCGATGGCGCCGGCTGCGGCTGTGCTCACGGGGCCGGCACTCGGGCTCCGGTGACGGCATATGCCCGGCAAGATGGTCCGCTTCGGTTTGCTCATCTTTGCTCGTCCATTGGGGGAAACGATACGAGGAATTCATGGTTTGCTTCTTCTGCCGGGATACGGTGGGTGTTGGCGGGCTTATTCTGTTTAGCCCAGCCGGGATTAGCGGGTACTTCTAGCGGGATAAATTGGGTTTTTATGGTGGGATGGGAGGTGGGATTGATTGGAAAGCCCATCCCACCTGCAACCATAGACCGCACAGTGTCGGCGCAGCTAGCTTTTTTGACGTTCATAGTTACACATCCAAGGATGGGTACACCCGGCGCTGGTGTGAAACGCGCGATTCCAACTCCACCGTTCAACCCGAGCTCAAAGTCCACCGGAGTAGGTGAAGACGCTGATGCAATCTAATAATCATATTTGTTGGCATACTATACTAGCAAGTAGCAACCATAATCATGACATGCCCAACGCATCGAGCTTTTCTCTCCCTATAAATACCGGCCGGCCGGCGTCCGATCGTCTCATCCAGCAAAAACAAGCTCAAGGCACTATCTACGTACCCAAGCTAGCTGGCGCACCACGCACACTCTGATCTCACCATGGCAGCGCGCGCCATTGTCGTCCTCCTCCCGCTCGTCCTCGCGCTGGTCGCCGCCGGCGGCGCGTCGGCGCAGCTGTCGACGAGCTTCTACTCCTACTCGTGCCCGAACATGCTCGCGGCCGTGCGGTCGGCGCTGCACCCGGCGATCGCCAGGGAGCGGCGCGTGGGCGCCTCCATCGTCCGCCTCTTCTTCCACGACTGCTTCGTCCAGGGCTGCGACGCCTCCCTGCTGCTGGACGACGCGCCGGGCATCCAGGGCGAGAAGAACGCCGCGCCGAACAAGAACTCCGCCAGAGGGTTCGAGGTCATCGACGCCGTCAAGGCCGCCGTCGAGAGGGCGTGCCCCGGCGTCGTCTCCTGCGCCGACGTGCTCGCGGTCGCCGCCGAGGAGAGTGTCGTCGCCGTAAGTAACTGACACACGTCTATCTAGCGCCTGTAGCTGCGTTCTTGTGGCGCCCTGGCGCGCCGACGTACACTTTTGACTGAAGCTGTAATTAACATGCATGTGTGTACGTGCAGCTGGGTGGTCCGAGCTGGCAGGTTAAGACGGGGCGGAGGGACTCCACGACTGCGAGCTTCAACGGCGCCAACAACGACATCCCGCCACCGACGTCGGGGCTCGCCAACCTCACCTCTCTCTTCGCCGCCAAGGGGCTCTCCCAGAAAGACATGGTCGCGCTCTCAGGTATGCATGCAAAAATACACACGTACTCAGGGGTTATATTTATATACACCGGCTGCTAATTGAATTAGTACACTAACATCTTGCACTAAGCATTTTGTACTGAATTTCAATATGTACGCTCCATCATCAAATTATTGTTCCATTCTTAATAATTAATCAACATGAATATATAGCTGTTCAAGACTTCAAAGTAGGACTCAGGGGTAATGTTTTTCTGCTGACCAACAGTTTTAATTGCTTCCAGCACCGTTAATTTCTCGGTGGAGTAGGTACTAGCTAGCTTAAGTATCTGCAATTCTGCAAAACAGCTTTATCAAATAACGGGACTGATAGCTAAGTTTTGACTCCAGAGCGCAAAAGTTCAGCATAAGACCTTTCGCAGGGTTAAACAAATATATACTCCAGTTTACAGCAGGTGATGAGTTCCAAAGTTGGTGATTAATCACCACTTACCGACCATGGTCGGTTTGCTTTCTAACACTTGACAAAATATAAAATATGTTCCTTCATTACCAAAACTAATTAACTATGGAAGTTGGTGAAGGATTGATATCGAAGGAATGAGAAAAGTAATTAGAGATAACCTGACATGGTCTATCACCTTGTTCCAGGAGCACACACGATCGGCCTAGCGCGCTGCACAAACTTCAGGGACCACATCTACAACGACACTGACATCGACGCCGGCTTCGCTCGGAGCCGCCAGTCAAACTGCCCTCGCACCAGCGGCTCCGGCGACAACAACCTGGCGCCGCTGGACCTGCAGACCCCGACCGTCTTCGAGAACGCCTACTACAAGAACCTCGTCCAGAAACGGGCCCTCCTGCACTCCGACCAGGAGCTCTTCAACGGTGGCGCCGCCGACGCGCAGGTCCGTGAGTACGTCGGAAACCAGGAAGCCTTCTTCAAGGACTTCGTGGAGGGGATGATCAAGATGGGCGATGTCATGCCACTGACGGGGTCCAATGGACAGATCAGGAAGAACTGCAGGAGGATCAACTAAAAGACTTCTAGCATTCTCAAGTTTCTACGCAACAACTGTGAAATACTGAAATCCATAGCATCTAGTAGTATGTGTTCGATCGAGCCCATGTCTGCAAGCAGATCGTAGACTCGTAATCCCTCTTTCAATTATGTTTCTGCAATTGTGAAACCAATGTACTGTACGTTGTACCCGTCTGAATAATATCTACAACCACCCAGGAAGTACCCCGTCTATAGCCAGAAATTATTCGTTCGAACAGTGATCAGGACGAAGAACACTACAGCATGAGGAAAATCGACACATGCATTGACATATCACGAAGCAAAGTGTCTAGTCCATGACACTACTTAACACTTTGCAGAATACGAATGTTCTGATACTAAATGCATCCAAACACAAAAGATACTCCAGAATTCTAGTACGTATTTATGTACTCTGAGAAAACGACTACTTGTCTTAAGTAGAGAAGATTTGAGAACGAATGGAAACGGGCTAGCATTCAGTCCATAACTAATCCAGGATCCTACTTATATCATAGTTCTCCTCTACAACTATTCTTACCAATGTAGCCCAAGTCATTGTCTGCCTCACCGTGTGGCAAAATATAGTCAGATTACCTTGCATATCATGATTCAAATTTCACAACTGAAGAAGTAAGATAGACCATAAAGAGCATAAATTGATTTGGCATATCTATGAAAATCAATAGACTGCTCCCCCCTTCTAGAGTGGTGTGATGACATTGAGAGATAGCACCCCCCCCCCCCCCCCCCCCCCCACACCCACCTCCTCGCATTTGGCTTGAGGAGAGCTATGTAAAAATGACACCTTTTAATGGAAAATATTTCAGGTGGGCTCTTCGCCCCCCGTTGTTGTGCTTTCAAAAAAGAAAATCAATCAGAACAGAGACTGACAGAATAACAAATACTCCCGGGTCCTGGTGACGTTAGAGGAAAATGTTACTAGCATCGAGCCCAATATGTTCAGTAGCAATTGTGCAATGTAACGCCACTGTAATCAGAACAAAGCTAGCAAACAAAACACGGGAACAGCATGTTCCATGATTACCAAAAAACAGGGTTTATCACATAAAGGTAGTCATTTTGCTTTGAAATTCATAACACAAGAAGATACACCAGAATTCTGGTGTTTGTACACTCTGGAAATTTCATAGCAATTTACTTCGCATGATTAAATCTATAAGCACCTTTGACTTCAGTAGTTCGCGAAAGGGTCATCAAGAGAAAAATCAGATCCTCTTTTGAACCTCCAAATGTTCCCTCCATCAGGATCAGAACAGCTAGTGATCAGCATTTTGGAGCCTTTACTGGCCCACTTCACGGACTCTAGAATCTTAATTTTGGATTGTGCCTCTTCTACTGAAATGTAACATCCATCAGCCAACAGAATCACCAACTCCTTCAGCACCAATGCGCTCTCTAAGAAAAACTGCAGGAAGGCAATCTCTTTTTTATCCCCTCGGAAATCACGGAAAACCAGCTGCTTGACGCTCGACCTGATGCATTGAATGACACCGGAGTCACGCCAGAACTTGAGGCTGAGCTTACCGGTGGATTCATCAGTTACTCGAGGCTGAAACATAGATTAAATCAGTGGACATGCAGTTCATAAGCTATTGGTCAGTCATGCGGCAACAACAGTAATTCACAATATGATGCTACTACATGATGGTCAAGCGAAAGCCAATAAAAAAGTTCATCACCATGATGTGGAGCCTCTCAACATTCGGAAAGCATCTGAGGACATGCGGGATCATCTTGGCATCCTTACGGACTCTGAAATTAACCTCCAAAGACAGGATCCTCACGCTTGGTACCATGGTACTCGGGCTCACCTTTGTCCCAGCCTGCAATTGCAATACACCCATTTAAGAGAAGAAAGATCACACATTGAAGTTGATCATTTAAGCATGACGTACAAGTACAATCTCTGTTTTAAATAGCCGTCTATAGAAAATAGCCCCGACATTCGAAAAGAGCTATAGCGGGGCTAAATCGGAGCTAAATGGGGCTATAGCCGGAAATTGTACATGGATTTATTTAGCTGCAAGATCTCAAAAGGCTATAGACGGGTTATAGCCGGCTATTTAAAACAGAGAGTACAATTGAACAAATGGAAAGATGATGCACCTTGATGATGTTGTTGCCGACCTCTAGGACATGTTTTCCTAAATCCAAGTATCCGAACATGTGCAACTTGGGAGCACGGCCTATCTTGATCTTGGTGCGTACGCCATCAGGTGTCGAGACCGCCGAAAGGATTAGCCGCTCAAGGCACGGGGCGTCCACCACATGGATTTCTTCGACCATAGAGGACACAATGATCTACATATTCCCTTTGACGCATAGTTTCTCCAGCACGGGGCTTTTGGCAAGGATGAATTCCAAGTCCCGGTTCTCCATGATGACAGCACAGAGGCCAAGTTCTTTGAGGTTGGGGAAGGAAATGGCGTGCGGGAGGCTGGCTGTGTCTGGGAACTTCCAAACACCGAGATAGAGGCGGGTGAGGGTGGCCATGCCGAAGAAGGTGCCGGGGAGAACGACGTCGAGCGGCCACGGACGGTTGACGAGGACGAGCTCCTTGATGCCCTTGATGGCGAGGGTCTGGAGCCAGCCCGCAAGCATGCCACGGTACTCATCCATGTAGCTGCTCGTGAGGTGGACGTGGCAGAAGGCCCCCTGGTGCGCGGTGATGATCTGGGACACGGCGGAGGTGACGCGCCGTGCATCTTCGCGCGTGACGGCGGTGGCGACGGGGAGGATGTGGGCGTCGACGAGGACAAGCGGGACGGAGCGCCAGACCCCGTGCCAGCGGCGGGATAGCGCGGCGGTTCGGGCGGCGTCCGTGACGGGGAGTCGGGAGACGATTTTGCGGAGGAGATCGTCGGGGAGACGGCTGATGCGGTCTACACCGTCGTGGGAGAAGAGGGCGAAGAGGCGAACGTCGGCGGAGACGGGCGGGTCCGGGAGGGCGTAGTAGGCGTAGGAGAGCACGCGGGCGAGCAAATCTTGCATCTTGTTCGGGTCTGTGCCGCGGCGCCGGAGGTTGGCCGCAAGCCCAGGGTCCATGGGAAGGGGAGGTACCCGGGTGTCCATGGCCGCCGCCGGAAGCGCTGCGGACTGCGGTGTGGACGAGGGTTTGGAGCGGCGTCTCCTGTCTGTGGACTGGAGCAGGATCGAACGGCGGAAGAAGGATGATGTGAGTGTTTTTTTAATTGGATGGTAAAAATGGCAGGAGCTCCTTTCAGGTTGATCGTGGGCACGGTGAATGGTGCGTGATTGGTGTAAGTGGTGGGCCCTCCTCTCTCTTTCCTACTCCCTCCGTATCTTAATATAAGACGTTTTGGTAGTTCAAATTGAATTACCAAAACATCTTATATTTAGTTACAGAGGAAGTATTGTCTAATAATCCAATTAACCCGTCCGGTCCACGTTTCTCTCTTCCTATCTTTCTTTTTCATGGTAAAACGATTCTCATTTATATAATAAAATCGGGTTACAAGACATTTTACACTAAATTTACAGAACTGAAAAGATAAAATAAACCTATGTAAAAAGCCAACGTATATTCCCCTCCTTTGACAGCACTGAAGTGACCACCAAAAGGACGGAAAATAGATCGCATCTTCACCTGAGCTCGACGCGGCTCCATCGCTGATCAGCAGCTTTACGGACCTCCAAAGTAGTTTGCCAGAAGCAAAACCATTGTCGTTGAAAGAATCAGACCGGGGCAACATGTCCCCGGACACGCCATCCAACTCCAGAACTGACACTCCCGCACGACTACGACGTCGAGTGAGAAAGCCAAAACTGTTAGCCTCCAACCACAAACCCAACACAGGATACACTATCTTCCAGCTGTCACATGCGCAGACAACAGTCTCCGCGTATTCCTGGACGACACATCCTCTCTGCTCCACCATGACGTCGGAGACAACGTCGTAGCAACGGGGACAGAGCAGAAGGAGAGACACACCTGATGGGGTCGCCGCCACCGCCTCACCGACACCATCCATGAATCCTAAAGCCCCCGATCTGAAAGATCGGCAAGCACACGATTCCACCAACTCTGAGACGCCGCCATGAAGGAAAACGCCGGTGTGGGAGTAGAGTTGAGACAGATTTATTTGCCCGGGCGTCGCTTCCACCACCCCAACGACACGCCATGGTAGAACTATCCAAGCCCTAATCATCATGCAAAAATGGAGAAGACGGGTCCCTCTCCCTCCAGCCACCGAAGCAACAACAGAGGTAGAGGAGCCCAAAGTCGTCCATAGGGTGGAGATCAGGCGAAAAAAGATCGCCTCCGATCCACCTCACCTGGCAGTGGCTAGGTTTAGGAGCGAAACAATTTCTCTCTCCCTATCGTGCTGTTGGAATTTCAACCGTGCCCACGGGGTGACCTGAAGCTAGCCACGCCCAAACGGTAAATGGTAAATGGTGTAAGCTGTGGGAAACCATGTGAGCTCAAGGTGCGTTTGATAGTCTGGGATAGTCTGGGTCTGATAATCTAATTTAAACATTGGGAAGAAGAATCGTCCTGCGCTTTTATACGGGACATGGGGTAGAAAAATCCTATAAGCTTACTTAGAAGCAAACACTTGTGTCAACTTTGTGTGCAACAATTTTTATATGCTTACTTATTGCAGTTATTATATTTCTTTGTGTTGACAACTATCTATAAGATATACATGTTACAAGTTGAAAGCCAATGCTGAAACTTAAATCTTCCTATGTGTTACTTCGATGCTCTTTTACTTAGAAACTATTGTTTTATGAGTTAACTCTTATGCAAAACTTTTTGATGCTTGTCTTGAAAGTACTGTCTATGAAAAGTTTTTACTTATATGATTCAATTGTTTACTCCTTGTCTATTTGTTAGCAAACTATAGACCATTGCCTTGAATCACTTCATTCATAACATGCGCCTTATAATATTATTTGATCAAGATTGTGTGAAGCATGTCACTACAGAAATTATTTTGTTGTTATCGTTTTACCTACTCGGGACGAGTAGAACTAAGCTTGGGGATGCTTGATACGTCTCCAACGTATCTATAATTTCTTTTGTTCCATGCTTATATTATATCAATTGCAACATGTTTTATACAGACATTATAACATTTTTATGCATTTTCTGGGACTAACCTATTAACAAGATGCCACAGTGCCAGTTCCTGTTTTCTGCTGTCTTTCCTTTCAGAAAAGTTGTTCTGGAAATATTCTCGGAATTGGACGAAACAAAAACCAAAACTCCTTTTTTTTCCGGAAGGATCCAGAAGGCCGAATAAGCGTCGAAGACATGCCACGAGGCGGCCACACCTGGTGGAGGCGCGACCCCCCCCTCTGGCCGCGCCACCACGTGGTGTGGGCCCCTCGGGCGCCCACCGACATTGCCCTTTCGCCTATAAATACCCCCCGACGGAAAAACCCTAAGTATCCGAGCACTTTTCCACGAAACATCTTGTAGCCGCCGCCGTCGTCAACCCTAGTTCGGAAGGGTTCAGATGCTCTTCCCGGCACCCTGCCGGAGAGGGAAATCATCACCGGAGGGCTCTACATCACCATGCCCGCCTCCGGACTGATGCGTGAGTAGTTCATCCTTGGACTATGGGTTCATAGTAGTAGCTAGATGGTTGTCTTCTCCACTTGTGCTATCATGTTTAGATCTTGTGAGCTGCCTATCATGATCAAGATCATCTTATTGTAATGTTGCATGTTGTGTTTGATGGGATCCGATGAATATTGAATACTATGTCATTTGCTTCATTATATATCATGTGTATGTTGTTTATGATCTTGCATGCTCTCCATTACTAGTAGATGCTTTGACCAAGTAGATGCTTGTGACTCCAAGAGGGGGTATTTATGCTCGATAGTAGGTTCAGTCTCCATTTAATCTGGGAGAGTGACAGCAACCTCTAAGGTTGTGGATGTACTATTGCTACTAGGGATAAAACAATGATGCTTTATCTAAGGATAATTGTGTTACTTACATTACACAATTTACTTAATGCAATAATCTGTTGCTTGCAACATAATACTGAATGGGGTGCAGACGCTAACCGGAAAGTGGTTTATTAGTCATAGATGCGGTTGGAACGGTCTATGAATCTTGTTGTAATACCCAAACGAATCTCATACTAGACACCATGACAAGTATATGCATCATTATGCAGTTCTTTATTTTGTCAATTGCCCAGCTGTAATTTGTTTACCCGCATGTATGCTATTATTTATTATGGAGAGACACCACTAGTGAACTGTGGACCCCGGTCCATTCTTTTACATTGATAATACAACCTACTGTAAACACTGTTCTCTTTCATTCTCTGCAAACAAACATCATTTTCCACACTATACATCTAATCCTTTGTTACAGCAAGCCGGTGAGATTGACAATCTCACTGTTTAGTTGGGGCAAAGTATTTTGGTTGTGTTGTGTGCAGGTTCCACGTTCGTTGTTGACACCGGTAGTGCGCCCTGCCAACGTCAGCTTCAACAACCTTCAGAAGAGTCTTCATCTCCTACTGGATTGATAACCATGTGTTCATAACTGAGGGAAAACTTGCTGCTACACTCTCCACACCTCCTCTTGGGGTTTCCCAACGCGCTCGTGTGCATCAATCACGGAGATGATAATGGAGATGGTGTTGGTCTTGGTGATGGTGATGATGGAGAGGCCTCCTCCCACGCCAAGGAGGAGAGGTGATGACGATGACGATGATTTCCCCCTTCTCCGGAGCTCCGAAGCAACAGGATCTGACCCCCTTCGGAGGGAATTAGGAGTTTCGCCGCCGTCGCGGCCTCGGATGGACTTGGGAAAATTAGGGCGTAGGTTTTTGGGCGAGAGGAGGTCGTGTTAAGAAGCCGAGCACGAGACGATGCCCGAGGCCGAAGTTGGTGGGCCCCACGCGGCCAAGGAATCTGGCCGCGTGGGCCCCCCTCTTCTGGCCCTCGTGGCTCTTCCTTCTTCGATCTTCTTCCCACGATGAAAAACCAATTGTGCAATTTTCCTTTTTCCATTTGGGTCCCTGTAGCTATGAAACATTTATAACAAGAGAGGGTTTCTACCTCCCAGAAATTAAATACCAAAAATAGGGACTTTGTATGAAAGTCCCCTAAATCATCTAAAACATGCAAAAACATTGATATAACAATGCCAATAACATTCTAATTATGATAATATGAGTTATAAAATGATGATATAAAATGCACGTATCAGCGACGTCTGTCCTTTCACCTAGCCACGCACCGCTCCGGCGAGATGGGCCGCAACTACCATGAAGCCGGCGGCCGCAAGCGGAGCACCGCCCAAGGCCACCCACGACCAAAGAATCTAAACCTTGGCGAGGAGGCCGTCTTTTATGAGTCAAACCTCATCGTGCCACCAACATACTACCTCCTGTCGGCGGTACACCGCGACGACCCACTTCCGGAGCTCGACGTGGTGGGCGGACACGCTCACGCACGAGCGGGAGGCCGCCGTGCAGCGCTAGGTGTACCCTCCCTCCGGGCCGCACAACACGGGGCGCCGGTATGCGTACTGGACCGACCGCGACGTCAACGAGGTCCTGCGCCGCCACGAGTACCATCCCCAGGGCCGCCGAGCCGCCGCGCGCGCGGTCTTCGGCGGGCCGAGGGTCGGAGTCCTGCGGGACCTGTAGAAGGAGAAGGACAACGAGGATGACTATAATGCCCTCCTCGCCGGCACACCGTCGAGCAGAAGGCAAGAGCCGCCGAGGAAGCCGGGGCTGCTCAAGATGCTCGGGCTACCGAAGAGGCTATCGCTGCCCTCATTCCGGCGGGCATGAGCGAGGAGGAGGTCATTGCGTGGGCGGAGCGCGACTCGGCGGAGGAGGAAATGCTCGCGGAGGAGAGCGCCTGGGTGGGCACGGGCGAGGCCCTCCACCTCTCCATGTAGGAGAGCGCATGAGCGCCGCCGCAGGCACCTCCACCTCCACCGCCGGCTTGGCTGTATCCGTGGCCACAACCGACATGGATAAACCTCGACGACAGCGACGACGAGGTCGACGACTAGGCGCGCGGCGCCCAAACCCTAGATCGTCCATGGGTCGTTTTAATTTATGTTTTTAGTTTAAATTAGTTCAAATCGATGTACAAATATTTTAAATTTGAATTAAAGTTTCAAAAATGGTTGTGTGATCGTTAGGTGTTCGGTCGTGCTATTGTTAGTGGTCCGGTCGTGTGATCGTTGGCGGCTCACGGTGTGGGGAGCGGCCCCTAACCTGCGGTCCATCCCCAACGTCGTTGCAGGCGCCTCTGTCAGGCACCATTTTCCGGGTGCCGGTGGAGATACTCTTTGTTTGAAAGTAAATAGTTTTTTTATTGATTGAAACATAAAAATTGATTTAATCACAAAATCTTAACTAAATGAATTTGAAAATTTCTCAATATACGAATGAACCATTTACAATTTACTGGAATTTTTCAAAAATTTCAATATGTCCTTTGCTTCTATGTTTGCCTCTGTTTTTCTGTTTTTCTCCTTTGCTTGTACATAGTTTCAATACCCTTTTGTAATATTTACATCAAATAGCAAAATGCCCGCGTGCGCAACGGGTTGATGAAAAACTTAATGATTTATTTCTCACACAAATTAACTCTCTAGGCTCATGAAAATATTGCAAGAATAAGGTCACTATATATCCAGTAGGTTCAGAAACGGTCAAGAGTGTGTAGTAAACATGCTCGCGCATTGTAACGGGAGAGAAAATTTTAATTTTTAAATGATAATAATATGTGTCGTCCAAATTTTGTCATGAAGTTTTAAATTAATTTTTATATCCAGTTCCATCTGTATACATTGCACCTAAGATCATTGTAAACTATAAATAAGAAACACTTTTAAAGTCGGTACATAAACACTCCAAATACAAAACGCCGCCATGCTTTTAGAAGTAATCAGCTAGCCACCTGATCACTATATGTCTAGTCACGGGGTATGTATTGAAAGGAAAAGGAAAGAAAATTATCAATATAAACGGAAATGAATGCATAACTGCAATACTTGGAGAAGGAAATTGTCGATTAAATTCAGTCGTGTTAGCTAGCCATTTAGCACAAATGAAAAGGATCACTGCTGTTTCTTGTAGCTAAACGTATAAATTTTACTATACATGGCACTTTCATTCTAAAATAATCATGAATGTATTGTAATAAACACATGCATGCATGACATGTACAAATTATGCAATCAGAGCACGGTTCAGCTGGTTTTTCTTCGTGTCCCGGATAGCTCGTCGACCTCACATGCTGAGAACATATTTGCAATTTCCAAAATTCTCACCAGACACCAGTGTAATCTTCGATGCCAGTTTATTGTGTCTTTTCTTTACCGGATGAGGCATCTCACCTAACCGAGAAATTCACAGGCACCAAAATGAAACACCAACTCAGAAAGCACTGAATCCCTCGCTCAATCTCAACGCAATTCAATTTAAAAAAGGATCCACTCCCCAAATTCACATGGAAACACTAATCAACAGCACAAGAGAACCAAAATTCTACATGATCTGAACATCACAAACGCTTCTCCATCAAATTCCGTCAAAAGTTGAGCAGAAGCGCACTGCCCAAATGAGGATGAAATCTGCATTGAGACAACGAGATAATGAACGGTAGCATGAATGGACTGAGACAGTGAATAATCTGAACCATTCGTAAGTGCCTGCAAAGAAATTGCAAATATGTTCTCTTTGGCTTCAGAGTTTCTAGTTCACAGAGGTTAAAACTGAAAACAAATTAAAAGATACACTATCCTCTTTGAGATACTTATTATTTGGGGACAATGGCACAAATTCTGAAGGACATGAAAAACCGATGAATTGAGAAGCTGACGGATCAGCGGTGTTGCTGTTTTCTGTTTTCTCCTGAAAATTCAGAAGATGTTGCCGTTCTTGAGCGTCAGCGTTCCGAACATCTTGACGCGGCCGCCGACACCAGGTAGGACGTCAGATAAGCTATGAGGCCAAGTCCCTAGCGAGCTGAGAGAGTCATCATCCTTGGCGCCGTTTCAGAAACGTCCCCTAATCTGACGC
The DNA here is from genome assembly GCA_026929855.1 of Poa annua. Taxonomy (NCBI): domain Eukaryota; kingdom Viridiplantae; phylum Streptophyta; class Magnoliopsida; order Poales; family Poaceae; genus Poa; species Poa annua. The sequence continues at coordinate 47,950,195 of CM049434.1, forward strand.
GGCGGCGCCTCAAATCATAGGGCCGAGCCATCCATGGCATGAAGCGCTCGAAATTGCTGTCCGCTGGCCGCCCTCCACTCCTTCCTTTCAGATCCCCTCCTTTGTATCAACTACTGTGAGTAGGGCGTCCGGCTCCGCGGCCACGACGAGAGATCAACGGGTCGGCAGTGCGGCGTCCTGGCGGCCGCGCTGCATCGCGACCCGACACTTGATCACCCATCCCTTCTCGACCACAACGAAACCATCCACAACGTCGCACATCTCCACGATTACGACAAGGAGCTTCTCGTCGAGTAAAATCCATCGAAGGTCACCATATTTGAGGCAGTTACTCGCTATCATCACCGTACACAGCTCTACGTAAGTTACGGTCACCAAATACGCATCAGTGTGACATCGAAGGTCACCAGAGCATGTATAGCGACGTATTTGCTGATGTGGCACTTCGTTGACCGGTCTCTAGCAGTTATATTTTTGCCAAAATGCCACTTCTGATTCTGTTTTTTCATATAAACTATGAAGAAAACGATTTGGCTATTTTAGTGACACTGACCGGTGGAGCCCACACCCACCCACCTTCTTCCTCCTAGCCTTGTCTTCCTCTGTCTCCACACTTGAATCACAGGCGTTTGTGTGTTGACCTCGCTCTACTCATGTATTCGAATTCGATCGAGTAACTCCCGACGGCCGTGACGACAAAGCTCCGGCGAGACGCGCGTGCACAATAGCTGATGGATTCCTTCGGGCAAACATGCACGTACCGAAGCCAAGCTAGCTAGATTTAGCGATGTACTATTAGCTCCCCAGTCCACACAACGCACACACCCAAGGTAATTTGGATTTGCAACAGGGGCGTATCGCTCCTTGGGCTCGCCGGCCTCGAATAGTTCATGGCAACGACGGGTGCAGGCGGCTGGCGATCCTGCAGAGCCCTTCAGGTTGATCCTCACGCGGGAGCATCAGTGGCCTAGGCGTGTGGCTCATGTGCATCCTCTTGGCCTCTGCCACCGTGCATCCCGGCCGGGTGCTTCGCTCTGCTTCCAATCCACCGCAGGAATGTCAACACCGGGTGCTTCGCTCTGCTCTCCGTATTCCTAATAGATGGAGTAGCTTCCCTGCTGCGGACGCCGTTCTGCTGGCTATCAGGATTGAATCGGATGGGGCGGATGCGCCGAGCCGGGGCGCCGCGTTGGGACGGGACGAGGCGGCGACGCGCTCGGAGATGCGGAGGGCGGCATGCGGGAGCAAACGATGATTGGGGATTGAAGGAAAGTTTGCACATGGCCCCCTGCTTTGGATGCATTTCGCAAAAAAGACCTCCACACGGTCTCTGTTCCACTGACAGCGGGCTCCACACTCCGCCAAGACACCGATATACGCGCTACGGCCTTCGCGGTGATGGTGTACTACAGAGCCGTGCGTATTTGGTGACGGTAACTTGATGAGTATAGCTGTGTATGGTGATGATGGCGGGTAACGACCTCAAATATAGTGTCCTTTGATGGATTTTACTCTTTCTCGTCTTTACCGACCCAGATCTCAATTCTGTAGCTCCGGTCGCTTTGGGGTTGCCGTCGCCTGGTTCCTCTGTTTGGATCTGTTCGACCTAGAATAGACTAGTTGAATTCGGCGTGGCGGCACGCCGCGCCCTTTATGAGAAAATTTGTGCATGGTTTGTTGTCTTATTTTAGTACTATATAACATATCTTGTAAGCAAATCAGTGTATTACTTTGTCTTCAGAAATACATATCTTTTTATCAATTGGCATTGTCCCAACATAGAACTTTTACCAAATCTGAGAAATTATAATATTGCAAAAATATTTATCATGAAAGTTACAGTAATATCGCATTCACCACCCAATTTAAATGCACACATATTAGGAAGTCATCATCATAAACTGACTTTATGTGATTGAGAATAGTGTTGTGAAAGGTCGGGCCAACAACTGATCACCTTGAGGTTCACACTACATCAATTGCTAAGTAGATCCAAAATCCAATTACTGAGACTAGTCACAATGGGGAGTAACATGTGAGTAACATAAATGCCACATAGGTAAAAATGATGATGTGGCATGCAATTAAAGAAGAGAAAAACAAATGGAGTAACTAGCTATGTTACCATAACATCACATATTTCAAGACAATATGTGTTTATAACCTAATTAATAAGGCCTTACATGACACCACACATATGTTACTACCCACTATGGAGGTAGTAACATAGACTCGTAAAATGTGTATGTTACTAGTCTATGTTACTTCCCATTGTGACTAGTCTGATTCAAAGCTTAGACATGAAACTCCGTGTACAGTTGGCGAACAGACATTCAGATAAGGTGTTCCACACATCCATTTTCAACACAAAAAATACGGTCTTCTGGTTTACTTAGATTACTCTTCTTCAAATTACCTCTAGACATTTTAGTATTGCAGCAACGTCCGAGTGTTTGGTGATAGGCAGCAAAACCATGCAACTCGGCAATACATAAAGCTGTCAATTTTCTTCTGGATATTGACATAGAATAGGAGAAAATCAATTTAGTTTGCCCGTGAAGATGAAAAATTGACACCAAGCTACCTGAAATTAAGTTAAATAGAAACAAAGTTGGTATTATTAGAAAAACAAAGCCAAAATAGGAATCCACATGCTTTCATGATCTTACTTAAAACCAAATGAAAAAATAATCGATGCCAAATTTTATCATATAGCTACAGTGTGCTCGTATGTTGGAAGACTAAAGTACATGGCTTGGTACTTGCATATTACGGAGTATTACTCTGAAAAAGTAAGGACGAAAATGACAAATGCTCGCACTTTAGCAACAATATAAAGTGATGCATCAGACAAAAATTCACTCAATTATTCAAAGCAATATATCACTGAGTCACACTTAAAATTAGTGTATGAATAGAAACGTCAGCAGCATAGCCAGGGACATATGCTACCTTGGGGATTGTTGTAGTTGCGGTCATGAAGATGATCCTCGATATGTACCATTTTCCCACTCATCCTACAAGAAGAAGCACACAAAATTAAGATATATGTATCATGTTTCCCTGACCACCAACAAACCTCAAAATAACCGTATATAAGAAAACTGAAAATTACTGAAAGAATCCACCAGGAAAAGCCATAATGTTAGAAATAGTCTCGCTCAAAATGTACAATGTGTTACATGTTTGGAAACATTCAGATGGACAATAATTATTTGCCTGAAAACGACGAAGGCGTGTGACAGTGGATATTTGGAAAAAGCGTAACCACCATTGTTTTCTTTAATCCTGGCCCTGATGATGGATATATTGGAATTTGTGCGCCATGTCCTGGGAGGATACTGCATGTTAGTATCTCTTCTCTGGGAAACCATTACATTTTGAAATCTTAGGGTCACCTTTTAATTTGTACGGTTACAGAACTCCACAGATATAGGTATATTGGACAACAAAGAATGAAAATAGAAACCTGAACTAAAGTATTCTGTAACCCACCGTAAAGACTTATTGCACAAAACAAAACAAAACAAAAATAGAAAGCTGAACCAAATTATTCTATAACTCATTGTAATGCACTGTTGCTCAAAACATAACAAAAATTGAAATCTGAACCAAATTATCCTGTAACACTTTGTAGTGCCTGGTTGCAAAAAAATGTAGTAAGTTAAGAAAAAATAAGGGTAAATTGCTAATTCATCTAGTGGAGAGCACTTTGCATATATATTTGAATAGAACTACACCCCACAAGAAAGCTGAAAGTTAATACAAATTACAGAGCTGAAGCTTGTCATAGGCATGGATTATGAAAGCCATATCTCCAACATATCCAAACTGAAATTATATATGCCATATTATCAACTGTACGGACGTACAGATGGAAATTGCTTGCTAAAATGGAACTACTATTTCACTGCTAGGATGGTAAAGACCCAAAATATGTATACTAAGCCAATCATATCAAACAAATCTGCAAGTCAAATTACCAATGAAATGAGCATATCTCGCTGGTCAGGATCTACTTAGCTAGCCAGGTTGAACTTCTTCAGACATATTTGCTATGGTATGTATCAATTAATTAAGTTTGTTATAAGCACAGACTCTGCTATAAATAATATATGCTATTGCTAACTTGTGCGGTGGGCTTTAATATTTGTAAATGACATCTGCAATCCTTTGCAAATAACGTTGATTTTCCTTTGGATACAGTAAAACTATACAAAGTTACTAATTACCAAACTTAATGTTATTATGCACTGTTGCTCACCAAAACGCTGAATTGTTAATAATTAACTCTGGAAAGTTATTTGTTAGCAAACGGAACATAAGAAAGCTAGGAAAATCACCCTGCTATCTGGGTAGGAATGGAAGGACTTGTTGGAGGTTAGTGGCCGGAGGACCTTAAACATCCAGCCAGCTGGATCACGCAGGCGACCTGATACCGCCACTGCTGGTCGACATTGAATCGGGGACCTTCCACTCGAGGTTAGCCTAGCTTTTACTCCTCTTGTTGTTTTTCTCGGAGCTGCACATATAAAGTTTAAACGTTGGGTTTTATGGATTTATTTCTAAAATTTGTAGTACTCTTGTCGTACTTTTTCTTTCCGAGCTATGCACACATAAAGTATACAGAAATAATATACTGGGAAATTAACATGACGCAAGATGCAAAGAGGTACAACCTCGTGTTGTGCTTACAGTTCTGCATGTACGCACCATTACCATTCAAACCTCCTTCATGAGGGGTGATACGTCTCAAACGTATCTATAATTTCTTATGTTCCATGCTTATATTATACCAATTGCTACATGTTTTATATACACTTTGCATTGTTTTATGCATTTTCTCGGACTAACCTATTAACAAGATGCCACAGTGCTAGTTCCCTGTTTTCTTCTGTTTTTGGTTTCAGAAAACCACTTAAGGAAATATTCTCGGAATTGGACGAATTTAATACCAAAGTCCCTATTTTTCACGGGAGGTTCCAGAACACCGAAGACCTGACGGAGAGGGGCCACGAGGCCCCCAGATGAGGTGCCGGCGCGGCCCCACTTCTGGCCGCGCCAGCACCTGATGACGGGGCCTCGGCCCTCCACCGCCTTCGCCCTTTCTCCTATTTAAAGCCCCCGACAATACAAGACCTAGAGGCCGAACACTTCTCCACGAAGCATTACGGAGCCGCCATCGTCGTCAACCCTAGTTCGGGAGGGTCCAGAAGCTCTTCCCGGCACCCTGCCGGAGAGGGGAATCATCACCGGAGGGCTCTACATCACCATGCCCGCCTCCGGACTGATGCGTGAGTAGTTCATCCTTGGACTACAGGTCCATAGCAGTAGCTAGATGGTTGTCTTCTCCTATTGTGCCATCATGTTTAGATCTTGTGAGCTGCCTATTATGATCAAGACCATCTTTATGTGATGCTACATGTTGTGTTTGCTGGGATCCGATGGATATTTAATACTATGTCATTTGCTTCATAATATATTATGTTGTGTGTTGTTTATGATCTTGCATGCTCTCCGTTGCTAGTAGATGCTCTGGCCAAGTAGATGCTTGTGACTCTAAGAGAGAGTATTTATGCTCGATAGTGGGTTCATGTCTCTATTTAATCTGGGGTAGTGACAGCAAGCTCTAAGATTGTATATGTACTGTTGCTACTAGGGATAAAACAGTAGTACTTTGTCTAAGGATATTGTTATTACTTACTTTACACACTTTGCTTAATGCAATAATCTGTTGCTTGCAACTTAATACTGAAAGGGGTGCGGACGCTAACCGGAAGGTGGATTATTAGTCATAGATGCGGTTGGAACAGTCTATGTATATTGTTGTAATGTCCAAATGAATCTCATACTAGACATCATGACATTAGTATATGCATCATTATGCAGCTCTTTATTCTGTCAATTGCCCAGCTGTAATTTGTTTACCCACATGTATGCTATTATTATTATTTATGGAGAGACACCACTAGTGAACTGTGGACCCCGGTCCTTTTCTTTAAACTGATAATACAACCAACTGCAAACTGCTTTCTTTCATTCTCTGCAAACATCATCTTCCACACCATACGTTTAATCCTTGTTACAGCAAGCCGGTGAGATTGACAACCTCACTGTTGAGTTGGAGCAAAGTTTCTTGATTGTGTTGTGCAGATTCCACCTCCCTCGTCAACCACGGGCAAGCACTTTTCTGGCGCCCGGGAGACCTTCGTTGTGTTCTTCATCTCCTACTGGTTCGATAACCTTGGTTTCATAACTGAGGGAAACTTGCTACTACGCTCATCACACCTTCCTCTTGGGGTTTTCCAACTCCTCACACCCGTGAGCATCAAGCACTTTTCTGGCGCCGCTGCCGGGGAGATAGGAGCGCCTCTGTGTCTGCAAGTCTTGACTCCCTGCAACAGCACTTTTCTGGCGCCGTTGCCGGGGAGATCAAGACACATCTGCAAGGGGAGACTCTCACTTCCCAATCTCTTTAATTTGTTTTTGTCTTGCTTAGTTAATTTTTTTTCCTGTTTAGTTTGCTATTAAATATCAAAAACACAAAAAAAATTAGTTACCTGCATTTTATTTACTTTGTTATTATCTTGTTTGCTTCTTATTATCAAAAACACAAAAAAAAATAGTTACTTGCATTAATTTTTGTATTTCGGTTTTAGCTTTATTTCTGTTAAAATGTTGCTCCCTAAGTACACCCTGGAAGACCTCCCAGTAGGAAGTGGTTCTATAATTGGAAAAGATAATATTGAAAAATTCTTTGACCATGTTAGTATGCATGATGATTTTGAGGATAGATCCATAGCAGAACTTGCTCCAAATTATGAAATTGCTGCAGCTTTCTTGGTTCACATTCTAGAGGCTAGGTTTGTTAACCTCCATCCCATAATTCAACAAATGTTTCTTAATCTTCATAATGTTGAAAATGCTGAAAAAAAAGATTTTATCCTAGAAACCCTGCTTAAAGAATTTGGTGATGTTGCTAAAGAAGCTAGGAATTTTTTTGATCGCTTTAATATGCTAGGCTCATGTGTGGAGGTTATCAATACACTAGAAAAATTGGGGCAAACCGAACCTAAAAAGGGAGAAGTAATCAAAGTACCAATACCTATTAAACTTGTAGCTATGCATGAAGCTTTGGAAGAAAATTTTGATTGGATTGTCCCTGCGAATCCCTTTGACGAATGTAGTAAACCTAAGAGTAATGAAAAAGGGATCTCTGAAACCCATATAGATAAAATACAATGCATAGTTGAGAGGATTTCTTGTATTGATTTGGATGCTTCTTCTATTGGAAATAATTGAGTTTTGCTTTCTGTGCCTAGCTGAAAGGCGTTAAAGAAAAGCGCTTATGTGAGACAACCCACTTTTTATTCCTGTTATTTATTTTCTTGAGTCAAGGAACATGCCTACCTCTGTAGCAATTCCTTTGTATCTTTACTTTATTGCATATTAGTGACAAGTTAAGCCTCTATTAGAAAGTTGATGCTAGATTTGGATTCCTGCGCAGGAACAGTTTTCTGCTGTCCACCGTTTAACTTGTTAGAATTCACAGAAAAATCAAAATGACCTGGGATTTTTGTGCGTGATCCTCAGATATGTATGCAACTTTCATTATTTTTGAGTTTTCTGATTTTCATTCTTGGGGTTTTCCAACTCTTGGGGTTTTCCAACTCCTCACACCCGTGAGCATCAAGGGGACTAATAGTATGGTGTGTACTATTATAGAAAAGGGCACGATAAAGATGATGGTGTCACACTGTCAATTCCACTAACCTAGCAATATAGGAACTGCAGTCTGAAGATTACCACGGACTAGCAGTCGAGCAACTACAAAATAAGAAAATCTAAGTGTGTCCCCCAAGCGTGGATGGCAAACAAAACAATCTATGCCCTATTAGCTACATCTACCTCTACAAAAGGCCACCTCTTGACTTTTGCCCTCACCTCAAGAACATCTCGTGGAGCAATAGATCCAACGGAACGACAAATCAAGCAGCAACTGTAAATATGGGAAGGTCACGGTCTATCAAATCGAATAACACGGAAAAAAAAAGAGAAGGAGGGTTTCATGCATGTAAAATGCATACATGAACTTCACATTTTATTACTTCATATTCCAACATATTTGCAACTTATATGATGTTATATTCATGTTTTATAATGATTTTGGGGATTTTCTAAACAACCCCCCCTCTTTTGGTTCTAACTCTATTTTCCATAAAACATCTTTTTTAGTGTTTTGGACTTTCCGGGAGCTTTGGGACTCAAAAAAGGGCAAGGCCAAAGAGCACGGTTCAGAATTTTCGAGACGAACGCCATGGGCCTAAAATGAAGACCAGAAGCCCAACGAGCTGGGAATTAGGGGGCCCACGCGGTCAGATTCCCTGGCCGCGTGGGACCACCCCTTTTCCCCCTCGTGGCTTCGATGCCGTCCGTTTTCGTCTTCGTGGCTATGTCTTGACCTAAAACCGACTATAAAAATAGTCCCCCGAAGAGTTTCGAAAGGAGGCGGCGGAGAAACACGAAACCAAGAAACACAGAGTCAGAAGGCTGGCGCCTGAGAAGATTGGAGGGGGGAAACGCCGCCGGATCACCTCCGGAAGGCTCCTCCATCCCCCCTCGGAGTCTCCATCAACACCACCATCAATACCAGCACCATCTCCATCACCATCTTCGTGATCCACTTCATCCCCCTCATAGTTTGAGATTGTTCGAACCCTAGCTATTGTCTAAGTACTGTTCTACATGTGTGTGAATTGCTGATGTCTACGCACTCTTCTATTCTCGTAGACAGTGTTGGGCCTCCAAGAGCAGAGGTTTGTAGAACAGCAGCAAGTTTCCCTTAAGTGAATCACCCAAGTTATATCGAACTCAGGGAGGTAGAGGTCAAAGATATCCCTCTCAAGCAACCCTGCAATTAAGATACAAGAAGTCTCTTGTGTCCCCAACACACCCAATACACTTGTCAGATGTATAGGTGCACTAGTTCGGCGAAGAGACAGTGAAATACAAGTAATATGGATGCTTATAAGTAGTAATTGCAATCTGAAATAAAAATGGCAGCAAGCAAACATGTAGCAGAACTTGTTGTAAACGGTGTTTTAATGCTTAGAAACAAGGCCTAGGGATCATACTTTCACTAGTGGACATTCTCAACAATGACATCAAAGCTGAATAATAAATACTACTCTCAAACACTCTCTTGTTGGATGATAAACACCATTCACTGTGTAGGGCTACAAGAGCACCCTCAAAGTCAGAGTAAACTAACACCACAACGTCATAAAGGAATCACACACGGTGCACACACTGTCACCTTTACAACCGTGAATAACCCCGGAGTTCATAATAAAGTAACCTCTAGAGTGCATAATAGATAAAGAGTAACATCACATATTCAACTAGATTACAAAGCTCATGATCACATAAAGATCACACCATGGGAGAGAGATATAAACCACATAGCTACCAGTAGAGCCCGCAGCCTCGGGGGAGAACTACTCACTCCTCATCGTAGGAGTCAGCAACGGCGATGGAGATGGCGGTGGAGTCGATGGAGATGGCTTCCGAGGGCAATTCCCCGTCCCGGCAGGGTGTCGGAACAGAGACTTCTGTCCCCCGAATCTTGTCTTCGATGGCGGCGGTGCAGCGGAACTCTTCTCGGGAAAAGGCTTATTCTTTTAGGGTTTGCATCTCGGGGGCATTATATGGGCGAAAGGGCGAAGGCGGTGGAGCCCCGAGGACCCCACCTCAGGTCCTGGCGCGGCCAGGAAGGCTGCCGCGCCACCCCTTGAGGTGGGCGCCTCGGTGCCCGTCTCCTTTTCCCCCTCGGACTTCTGGAACGTGTCTGGAATTCTAAGATCTTCGGTATAAAAATTGTCCAATTCCGAGAATATTTCCTTAAGTGGATTTCTGAAACCAAAAACAGCAGAAAACAGGGAACTGGCACTGTGGCATCTTGTTAATAGGTTATTTCCAGAAAATGCATAAAACAATACAAAATGTGTATAAAACATGTAGGCAATTGGTATAATATAAGCATGGAACATAAGAAATTATAGATAAGTTTGGGACGTATCAATTGCTACTTGTCATTGTTTTGTGGGGAGATTATATTTTCAGATTGTGTTGTACCACTTATGCCATTGAATCATATCATGTCTTTGAGTTGTGAGTAGTTCTCTCATGTTCCTGGGGGCATAGGATGGATTTGCAATGATTTCCACTTAAACATGTTTGAGTATTTGGTCAAGTCTTTATCTTTGATGATTGTCTTGTTGTACAATATATGAGTGCACGCATATGTTGAGGAATGCATGAGGTGATCACACTATGTAATGGATTGGGTAGGACCTGGGAGTTGACAACTAAACCTATGGTCTAATACATGAAGTTCCATTAGGAGGGGATTAATATCGGGGACCTTAGAGTGTAATGCTATGGTGGGACTTTTATGTCTTAATAACTCTTGTGTAGTCATTTACTTGGCCACATGATCCATCATAAGAGGGTTTAGTCTATTTATTTAGCTTTACCTAAACTATGGCTCCGTCCAAAGAAGATTAAAACTTGACAAAATATTTACCTTGTTGTTCTAGAAATATCTATGCCATGAAATCCATGTAGCCCTTGGGAACGTTTTCACACATAAGAAACAAACACTTGAGCTTGTCCTCTTGCTGCATAGAGGATTGGGTTTTCTCTCTTTGAGAGCTTTCACTTGTCACATTTTATTTTCAGTTTTTACTTTATTGCAAACTCTACACCAAAAACCCAAAACACTTGCATCATTTTGCTTTGTCTAGTGCATAGATAATAAGAATAGTGACACTCTTATTTGAAAGGATAAACATTTATACCTTCTACTCCTCGTGGGATCGATACTTTACTTACACATCAAAGATTTCAACGATCCACTATACTTGTGGGCATCAAGACATTTTCTGGCGCCGTTGCCGGGGAGTGTAGCGCTTAAGTTTTTATTCTTGTTTGCACTAGATATTTATTTTCAGTTTTGCATATACTTTAGTTTACTTTCAGTTTTGCATTTAGTTTAGTTTTACTTTCAGTTATATATATATCGAAAACACAAAAAAATAGAAAATGGAAAACTATTATGAAAACGCCATGATAGCTGCTGAATTTAGAAAACCAGATGAAGGGAAAAGATTAGGAGAATACATGGAGGTTCTAAATCAAATTGCTAGTGTGTTGCTTAATTGTCATAAGGAAAAAACTTGTTGCTCTGAATACTTTAGACACTTTGAATTCCAATGCCCTTCCAATCTTGAACATGTTATTGCAACTTATCATACATCGAATTATGCTCACTTAGGGATGGAAGAAGTAGAGAAATTTGTTATTTTTATGGCAGCCTATGAATTATACACCTTCATTGATGAACATGAAACTTGCCCTATAGCTTCTCAGTTTAAATTTTATATTGCCACCGTCATTGATCTCTGCTCACTTGAATTTGATGAAAATATCTATGTTGTTGACACAAGGAAGAGATTTGTCGAAGAAAGCACTGATGTTTCGTAGGAAGAAGAAGATGAAAACATAAGCTTGGAAGAGGAAGAATGTGAAGAAGAGGATAAAAACCTAAGCTTGGGGATGCCCATGCAACCCCAAGAAGATGATAAAAATGATGAACAACTAGAGAATGAAGAGAGGGAACTTCCACCTTCACCACCTATGGATGAGGGTAACCTTCGAAATATTGCTGATGATAAACTTTGCTTTTATGATTCTGATGATGATGAGGAATGTGAACCTATGCCTAATAAGAACATTATTGATAATAATTTTAAAAATGATGAGGAATATGGTCTAGACATGCTATATGATAATGCTTTATATGATAATTCTTTAGATGATGGTCCTATGCTTATTGATAATCCTCCATGTTTAGTTGTTACTACTTTATGTGAGGATAAAAATGATATACTTGCTGCTTGTGACAATACTCTCACTCATGAGAGTCCTACTTTATCTTTAAGTTCTCCTATTCACCCCATAGAGGAGAAGTTTTTATATGTTGAAAAGTACTTGTGTGAGCTGGAATTATCTTGCACTAATAACCATTCCACCCACAACCACCACGTTTGTGATGTTTCTTCCAACTATTTTGAGAGAGTGAAACATGCTAATAGCTCACATGATAGTTTTAAAAACCCTCTATATGTTCCTAAGTTTGGAAAGTTGCACCAATTCAATAATTGTCTTGTGAAGTTTAATTCCACTACTAGTAACTATTATGAGAGAGGAAGAAAGACTTATCTTTATGTTTTTATGCTATTTATAATGCAACCTACTGATCATTACATGCATTTGTTACCACAAAATTGCTGCTATTTATTCATATATAAAATGCCAATGCATAGGAAAGGAGTTAGACTTAAAAGTTAATGGTTTAATACTTTAATATTTTGTGGTGTGCTCTTTATGCTTTTATTTCCTATTCAGTTTGAGCACACCTTTATATATTTAAGACATGCAAAATAACTATACCTACTGTTTTCTAATAACTAGTTTAAGATTTTCACTTTATATAAAATTTGGGAAAGTAAATGAGAAAGATGAGTAATGGAGAAGTTGGGGTCGACCTTGAACATGTGTTGTTCATGCCAATGGAATCATTGCAAAGTATCTATCAATAAAACTTCTCCCAAAGCAAAAACCAAATAAAAAGAGTGTTTAAGTTGTATATATTTGCTTCTTCTTTTTGCCTTTTTGCTAAATCAAAAACAACAAAAATATTTTCTTTCTTCTTTGTTTGTTTCTCTTGAACCATTCTTGGTTCTTTTTGTTTCTTTTTGATTTCTTCAATTTAGCTTTCAATTTTTGAGTCAAGGTGCTTGTATACTACTGTAAAATCACCTTTGTATTTTATTTTTCATCTTTATGGCAAGAATAAACCTGTTTTGAGAGGTAGGATTTAACAATAGTGATTTGCTGTCCAGAAAACAGATTCCTGATCTTCACTGCGAAAAATGTATCAAATCACAGAAAAGGAATTCCGATCTGATATTTGACGACAGAAATATTAAGTTATTATTACACATTTCATTAGTTCAAAGTTTTCTGATTTGAGAAACGTAAGTGGCTCTAAAAATTCACTCTTTACAGGCTGTCTAGTTTTTGACAGATTTTGTTTTTATTTTACATTGCTCTCATTACTTGTGTTTTGTGTGGTTCTTTTGATCAAGGAGCAATGCACAACCGTAGTAACAGTATCTAATGTTTAGAATCAACTCATGATATGTCTTTGTTGTACCTATGTGGATTTAATTTATGGAGACACTAACCTCTCTAATCAAGTTTTATGATGAGTTTTGTGTAAAGAAAATTTCAAGTGGAAGAGTTGAGGGAGATGAACATAGATTAAGAGGGACAAACACTCAAGCTTGGGATGCATCCCCTAGGCTAACCCTACATAAATCAAGTAAGTGCAAGAATTCAAGCTTGGGGATGCCAAGCCACCTCACTCCAACCATCTTGATACCAAGTAAGTAAGCCTAGCTATATAACTATAAAGAAAGCGCTTTACGGGAGGCAACCCGGTTGTTTTTATTTTTGATTTTATCTGTGTCCTCTTGATGTAACAAGAGACTTAGTTTTTAGTTTATTTTCTGTATTTTTTAATAAAGTGCCAAGTTTTACCCATTTTGGCTTGAAAAAGTTGCATTTTGTATTCGGAGATTTTATTCCAGCACGAATCTGTGCACGGTATGATTTTTCATGTCTATTCTGTAACTCCGAATGAGCTGAAATTTGAACTGTAGTTGCAACTTTTCATCCTCTGTAAGAGTGAATTTCCTCAGATTTTTTCAACATATTTAAGTGGGGTAAAAAAATGTGTTTTGCGGCTGCTGTTTTCCTGGACAGATTCTGTTCCATTTTGTTTTATGCATTCTTTGAACTTTTAAGTTGAATATTTTTTATCCAATTGAGTTTATGAGAAGGAGTACAACATTATACACTTTCTGGACATGTTTTACACTTTTGTGTAAGGATTTTATGCAGCAAGCAATTCAATTGTTTTGTGCCTACTAATGTCACCCCACAGAAAAGAGATGGGAGAAAATTTTGTGTTGAAAGTTTTTCACAGGGAGTAGAGGAGATGCACCAAGAGCTATCTAAGGATGGTGAAAACCATAAGCTTGGGGATGTCAAGGCACCCCACTGGACCAAACACTCTCGGTTTGCACACGTCTATTTTTTGTTTTCTATCAACGCATACTATCGTATAAACTTGGAGCGTATTTTTATTGTTTTATGTTTGTTTTGTTTTTAATAAGATCATCATTATCATTTATGTTATGGGAGAGGTACTGTAAACTTTAGTTGAATTAAGTTGGATGCTATTAGAAATATTGGGAAGAGGATGTTTGAGTTGATTTAAAAAGATACATATAGTTGCATGATTCATGTGCTTTTTAATGAGTGTTAATATGCAAGTGTTTGTCAAGAGTTGTTTCTTATTCATGTTTTATATGTTGAATGATGCTTTACTTTGTTTAACATGAAATGGTTAGCTCTATGGACACTTATGCATGCATTAAGATGGTCAACTTTCTCCCTCTTGCTAGCCCAAAAATTCTAACAAGTAAAAAAAACTTGTTTTCCAACACCTTCAACCAAGTTTTTCCAGTGAGTCCACCATATCTACCTATTAGCCAATATGTTATTCCAAGTATGTTTACCATGTTATATTGTTTTATCTATGCTTCCAAATTAAGATGCTTATGTTATTGGGATTGTTATGGGTAAAGCTGGTTTAAAAGCTCTCACGAACTTGATGCACACATTACTTTTATTGCACTTAATAAACTTGACCCATTGTGATTAAAATTATGATGTTTTGGGCTTGACAAAGGTCTTTGGTTAGGAGCTAGCTCATACGTGCTGACACGTGGAACGCTTTCAACATTGCACTTTATTCTTTATGAAAGTTGATATCATGTTCCTTTGGTGATGGATGCCTAAGATTGCGTGAAATAAAGATGGAAACTTAGTAAGTTCGGGCGAGTGATATTATTGGCTAGAGCGACACCTGTGGCGGCTAACCTAAGCCATGTGGATCATGGTGGAAATTTGCAACATAACCATAGTGGAGGAATCTGAAGGGGTTCCGGTGCAGAAAACAATAATTTTTCTAGCGTATGAACACCCTAACTAGCCAGGATCTATCTATCTAGTACATGTGATAACGGTGGCGGAACGGGTTACATTACCTCCATGTAGACCGATAGCGGGGATTACGCTCCCGCACAAGCATTGATGATGAAGTCGTACGTAGCCGACCTCGAGGTCGCGGAGAACTTGCCGCGATGATGTAGACGATGACGCCGGGGTGTCGACGAAGACTTGCGTCGACGGGCGTCGGGCGGAAGATGGTGTGGCGCCGGCGACTGGGGGGTGGCGCCGGCGGCAGGGCAGCGACAGGGCTGCTGGGTGGGCGAGACGATGTCGTCCAGGCTCCTCAAATGTGGCGCCTCCGAGCACTCGCAAACATACGGAGCTTAACAACAACCCCCGGTCATTCAGATCCAGCTGAAATCGCAGGGGTAGAACTTTTCTGGAATCCCGCAGGGCAACGGCGCCCGGCGGTATAGCTTTGGTGGAGAGAGGAGGCAAAACGGGCGGAGAAACAACTCAGCCGGCCTGGTACAATATTAATTGTATTTTCCATGAATTAATCCAATTAATATGCCTTGCTATATAAAGGGGGGAGGGGTTGTGCAAACTCCCTAGCTCCCCCATGTGGGACTAAACAAAGGAGAGGGGGGAGGGGGTTCGGCCTAGCATGGGCTGGCCGCACCAGCCATGGACCCCACCCCCTCCTTGGTGCGGCTCCCCCTAATGGGCCCCAATTGGCCCATTAGGTGGGCTGCCTCCTTTTCCTTTATTTTTAATTAATATTAAATTAATATAAAATATAATTAATTCATAATTAATATATTTAAATACTATTTAATATCCCGTGACCCCGAAACATTTTCCGGACCACCCGAACATCTTTCGGACATTCCCGGAACCATTCCAGGCCTTCCCGGAACTCCTTCCGGACCACCGGAACTCTTTCCGGATCATTTCTCTCTCTCCAATAAAATCCTATAATATTCCAGAACCTTCTCCAGGTGTCGTTAAGACCTTAAGTTTGTTACGCTACGGTTCGAGAACACTCCAGACATGGTCGAGACACTCCGCTCACCAATGACCGCCAGGGATACCTGGATGCATATGACGGTCCCTGTGCATTCTACGAATATCGTTGTTGAACCGTAAACATGATATTCATTCCCTTTGTCTCTGCGATACTACCTTGTCCGAGATGTGATCGTAGACATCCAATGTCCTGTTGCATCTCGTTACCGACATAGGTTATTAACTCGTCTGTGATATTACATCTCCATGACCTAGTCATAAGCTGCGCAGCTATATAGATGCAATCTCACCGAGTGGGCCCAGAGTATCTTTCCATTACAAGAATGAACAAATCCCGCTCTTGATCCTTACGTCTCAACATACTCTTTCGGGATACCCAAGATGGACACCGTTATTGTCATGCTATATAAGACACAACGTTTGATGCTCTCAAAGTACCCCTACGGAGTAGCAATAAGCACGGTCTCACGGTCTAAGGAATAAGCTATCATATTACTTATCTATTGCAAATGACAAACATCGTAATACGATCTTGTTGCAATACTTTGCGTATGTCCATCACCTTATTCTACTAATAAGATGACCCCATTGTCAACCGACGTCATTGTCCTTGATCGGGAATCTCGATCAACTGTTGCCCAATGGACTAGTTCATATAGAGGCTCACTAGGGACTCTGGTTGTTTATGTATCACACGTGTATTAATAATTCCGATTAATACAGTTATAGCATAATACAAAAAACCTATTATAAACTTATGAGATAATGCAATAAATACTACTTATTTATTTGCCTCTAGGGCATATCTCCTTCAGTCTCCCACTTGCACTAGAGTACAAATAAACTAGCTGCATTTTACTTCATCAAAAACCCCTTATCAAATAAGCGTTATATGATAATGCTTGCTTGTGGAAGAGTGTTACTCTGACAATCTGTACAATACATAATTGTGCGTTCTTTTGCGATCCATTGATATCAACTTGTTTGATACCAACATGTTATCCAATAACATATATACAAATACCGTAACTAAGTGAGACTTCTGTTTCCCAGCGCTTACTCTGATTCTGTTAACCAGATAATTGCCTTGAAAACACACTCAGTCATAGAGAGCTCCTTGTAACAATTACAATCTCGCGATATCTATATATACTTTCACACCCATGTAGAAGACTTGACATACTTATGTCAATCCAAAAACTAATACACTTCTACTTCCAGTAAATTCTAAATTTACTTTTACAACTGCTCTTCTTCTAAGAACATCGGTCATATTTCATCGAGCAGGTAATATGGTTTCTGTATGACGTCTAATATCACATAATAGACCAACATGTCATACAACCACCATTACCGTGTGTCATTATTCTTAATGATTAATTGGATTTCCAAGGACCATCCTTTGGTTTTAATCTATTCTGACTCCTCAGATATAATCCAAAAACAACTCGACTAACTATTTAAAATTCCCGTTCTATTCCAAATAGACACTAACTTTCAAATAGTTTCACAACTTCATTAATTCTACTGGTACAATTCACAATGTGTCATTTACACAAGATGAATTCGGCTCCCACTCAAATTATGTCTCCACACATTTGAGAACACGAGCTCCCACTCAAATTATGTCTCCACACATTTGAGAACACGAGCTCCCACTCAAAACATGTCTTCTACATATTTGAGGTTCTAAGCTCTCACTTAAATTCATAATTTATTTCGACATTTTGGTCAAACCAAAATCATTGATCTCTTATCAATTCGAATTCAATACAAACTACAGTATTCCATTAATACAAATCCCACAGACTTCAAGCATGTCTACATCAATGTAGTCAACAAATTTGATCTTGTCCAAGACACATTTCTTGACAAAATATGCTTTCACGTCTTTCTTATAGTTACATTTCTCATATAACACTTTATATGATGATCAAGAAATCTTATTTCTCCAAAAGGAATTATAGCAACATTTACTGTTTTAATCCTTTCTAAATGTAACTTGGATTTTCAGGCTCAAAAGCCTTTGTTCGTATTCTGATATTTTCTCAACTTTCTTTGTATTCATAAGGTGCACCTTGATCTGTGAACAAGATCTGAAACACTTAATATTATGCTGTGACCTGACAGCAATATTAAATATAACAGCACTTTATTTTAGAAGCTTCTTTCATGAAAATATTATGATCTTCACGAAGAGGATTGCAAGCAGAAAACAATTTTCTAGTCTCCTTCACTCTTAATCATCAAATTTTCATTTGTAGACATATATCTTTTGGAACACTTTCCAATATTCTACTTTTATGAATATAGGTCTGACACCTTATTTCAAGCTTCTAATTTTATTCCATTAACCATAATTCGAAAAATCATATTTTCCTCGGAATTACATAGACAACAATACAAGTTTTGTTTCTATTGGGTTTTGGAATACACTCTCATCCAATGTGAGCAATCTACAAAGAACTATTCGTGTATATTCTGAATTATCGCATAATCCTCTATATAACGACACTATTGTCGATCTTACGAATTACCGTTGAAAAACATCTATTTTCTAAAGTGGACATCGACTATAATGTTTCGAACATATAAAGAGATTCTAAGACAGATTCTGAAAGACCACACTTTATCTAAAATAGAGTATGATTATAATACTTCACATATCACCATATATGATATTATAATATTGTGAAACGAATTTCCACAAGTCTTTTTGTGCTGAAACCATAATTCAAAAATATTGCCCTTTGATCGAATCTTGCGAATACAATATTCACCATTCTTTCTTCTGAAAAACCCCATTTGATCTTTTATCAAATTAATTTCAGACTCATGATTTATTATGTAAATACACTTATTTACCAATAATCATAGAAGAATTCGGATCAAGGAAAATTCACCATATAATTAATTTAACAATCATCCGATATGACTCTTAATTAATTCCCTTTCGTATTGACACTTCAATACTAATTTCAAACTCAATCAATTCGGCTCATGTAATACTTAAATAGATCAAAGTATCTATTACTTCTTACATTGCCTTTATGATCAAATTCGATGGTGTTTGTTCTAGTAACAAAATCTTTTATTCCTTGGACACATAATTTTATCATTCCTACTATTATGAATGTTATCATCCAAGTAATGTGATTGAGATGTGAAAACTTTATTCATAATATAAAACAACTGGCTTGTTTCATAACATAAAACAACTGAACTTGTCTTATTACATATATGAATAACTTTGTCTTGTAACAATCAAGACACTAAACACACTTTCTCACTATTACAAAAAGGTCTTATCAAAAACTATTAATGATAACTATGATAACTTGAGGACGTGAACACCAATAGCCATCAACTTCCTTGATCACCATCTTCAGTGCCAGGTCACATCATACTTCGCCGCATATATGTGATAATCAGGGCTTGTTTCACAAACAGAACAAGTATCAAATACTTTATCATATATCAAGGGGCGAATTCATTCATAATTCTGTATATATCAAATATATACCTGTAGCATCGAAGATTTCTCCTTCGATGGAATCAACTTTCAGGGATTTGAACTCGGACACGAACTTGAAGAAGCTCATCGTGTCTCTATAGCATATTCACGCACATGCTCTTCATAGCTAGGAGGCAAAGATATAAGCGCAGTCTCTATTGCACTAGAGTCCGCTATCTAGAAATCGTAGATATTCGTAAGCCTGAAGTAGATGTCATACAACTTCTTCAAATGAGTCTCCAGACAGGTATGCTCCCCATGTGAATGGTCCGGAACTTTCTAAGCTGTCTGAACTGCTCAAGACTCAATTCATCTTTGAAGTGTCCTTTGATCGCATCAATCACGACATATGGCTCCATGTGTTGAAACAACTTTCAACTCTGGTGCTAGGCATACGCTCATGACGACCTCCACTTCTATGAAAATATCATGATGCTTACGGAACTCATCATCTTCCTCCTTGCTAGCAGAATCATCTGGTCTATCTCCTAACTTATGTTCTAGGACATATAGGATGTTTGTTGTGTTTGAGAATGTTTCTAAAACCAATGTACCATCTGATGAAGTTGGACCCGTTGGCTTCTAAGGTAGAATCCGGGCTCTTGAGGAAGTAACCGAAGTATAGTTCCGTAGTCTACAGATGTGATCGCAAAAGAGGAAAGGTAAAGTTTATAATATATGTGAGTTTTAGTTTATAATCATATTATCAAACACACTCCACTAAAATTATTATCCCTAAAATAATAATAGCGATTACACGACCCCATCCACTATACCACCCCCGATCGTCACGGCCGGCGGCACAGCTTCAAAGGTGGACATAAAATGTCGATCACAACAACTCTGTGACTCATGCTCGATCTTTCGATCTTCCCGTGTTCCGAGGCCATATCTGCATATGCTAGGCTCGCCAATCAAACCTCGAAGACCCTGCGCGTGCAACATGGCTTACACCCACTGTATGCGAACGACGATATGTCTGACACCCGATCGTCACGGCCTGCCTCATAACGTAGAACTTTCTTGGTGGTGCGCAACGAGGGAGAACACACTTTTGGTATTTGTTAGGGATCATCCTATTTAAGTTGCTACCGTTGTATATCTAACATATAAGCAATCAACAGGATGCACACACAACAGCACACAATAATGATGCAATGAAGTGCGATGTGACATGGTCGATGCGCCTGGACCTCCATGGCGCCATGTGCCTGGCCCCGGGCGCCCCGGCATGGCTCCGAGTCTACGGTGCCCTCCATTGCCTCCGACAGTACGAGTAATATCAAACTTACCGTAACCATGTCACATAAAATAACGCCTCTGCAAAACAAAGTTAGACGCCTCTACCTTTATTTAGTTTTGCAAGTTTTACGTGGCATATAGGCTTATTCGTAAGAGAACCGTTTCCCTACCTACGAACTTTGTACCACAACGTCGATCGTATAATTGCATGTTTAAGCATCCCTTTCGGGCCCTCCATTGAAAATGCTTTGCCGACTAAAGAGAGAGAAACAGACACCCGCCAGCCACAGATACGGTGCAAGCCGTATGTCAGTAGTGGAACCAGTCTCGCGTAAGCGTACGCGTAAAGTCGGTCCGGGCCGCTTCATCAACTCAATACCGAAGGCATCGCAAGTGCACGCTAGAGGGTAGCAAATATAAGAAAGACGTCCTCATTCAACATGAGTTCTAACCGTACCAGCAGTACTACGCATAGATCGGCTCTGATACCACTGAAGGGGTTCCGGTGCAGAAAACAATAATTTTTCTAGCGTATGAACACCCTAACTAGCCAGGATCTATCTATCTAGTACATGTGATAACGGTGGCGGAACGGGTTACATTACCTCCATGTAGACCGATAGCGGGGATTACGCTCCCGCACAAGCGTTGATGATGAAGTCGTACGTAGCCGACCTCGAGGTCGCGGAGAACTTGCCGCGATGATGTAGACGATGACGCCGGGGTGTCGACGAAGACTTGCGTCGACGGGCGTCGGGCGGAAGATGGTGTGGCGCCGGCGACTGGGGGGTGGCGCCGGCGGCAGGGCAGCGACAGGGCTGCTGGGTGGGCGAGACGATGTCGTCCAGGCTCCTCAAATGTGGCGCCTCCGAGCACTCGCAAACATACGGAGCTTAACAACAACCCCCGGTCATTCAGATCCAGCTGAAATCGCAGGGGTAGAACTTTTCTGGAATCCCGCAGGGCAACGGCGCCCGGCGGTATAGCTTTGGTGGAGAGAGGAGGCAAAACGGGCGGAGAAACAACTCAGCCGGCCTGGTACAATATTAATTGTATTTTCCATGAATTAATCCAATTAATATGCCTTGCTATATAAAGGGGGGAGGGGTTGTGCAAACTCCCTAGCTCCCCCATGTGGGACTAAACAAAGGAGAGGGGGGAGGGGGTTCGGCCTAGCATGGGCTGGCCGCACCAGCCATGGGCCCCACCCCCTCCTTGGTGCGGCTCCCCCTAATGGGCCCCAATTGGCCCATTAGGTGGGCTGCCTCCTTTTCCTTTATTTTTAATTAATATTAAATTAATATAAAATATAATTAATTCATAATTAATATATTTAAATACTATTTAATATCCCGTGACCCCGAAACATTTTCCGGACCACCCGAACATCTTTCGGACATTCCCGGAACCATTCCAGGCCTTCCCGGAACTCCTTCCGGACCACCGGAACTCTTTCCGGATCATTTCTCTCTCTCCAATAAAATCCTATAATATTCCAGAACCTTCTCCAGGTGTCGTTAAGACCTTAAGTTTGTTACGCTACGGTTCGAGAACACTCCAGACATGGTCGAGACACTCCGCTCACCAATGACCGCCAGGGATACCTGGATGCATATGACGGTCCCTGTGCATTCTACGAATATCGTCGTTGAACCGTAAACATGATATTCATTCCCTTTGTCTCTGCGATACTACCTTGTCCGAGATGTGATCGTAGACATCCAATGTCCTGTTGCATCTCGTTACCGATATAGGTTATTAACTCGTCTGTGATATTACATCTCCATGACCTAGTCATAAGCTGCGCAGCTATATAGATGCAATCTCACCGAGTGGGCCCAGAGTATCTTTCCATTACAAGAATGAACAAATCCCGCTCTTGATCCTTACGTCTCAACATACTCTTTCGGGATACCCAAGATGGACACCGTTATTGTCATGCTATATAAGACACAACGTTTGATGCTCTCAAAGTACCCCTACGGAGTAGCAATAAGCACGGTCTCACGGTCTAAGGAATAAGCTATCATATTACTTATCTATTGCAAATGACAAACATCGTAATACGATCTTGTTGCAATACTTTGCGTATGTCCATCACCTTATTCTACTAATAAGATGACCCCATTGTCAACCGACGTCATTGTCCTTGATCGGGAATCTCGATCAACTGTTGCCCAATGGACTAGTTCATATAGAGGCTCACTAGGGACTCTGGTTGTTTATGTATCACACGTGTATTAATAATTCCGATTAATACAGTTATAGCATAATACAAAAAACCTATTATAAACTTATGAGATAATGCAATAAATACTACTTATTTATTTGCCTCTAGGGCATATCTCCTTCAGAATCCATGACACATCTCATAACAGAAAAAGCATTTACAAGAAAAAAGCATGAGTAAAGAAAGAGATGTAGAGATGTCCACTGTTTGCTTGCTTTGTCATTTGGACATGTGCCCACTTCCATGTCCTGGGGCAAAGGGTACCCAGGGTGATACTCCCTATGAGGCCACTTTTATTCACAATGACTGTAACCTTCACTTGCTTTGTGGCCCAAGTTGAGTAGCCAGTCGGAGAGGTTTTTGTTTTCAACGGGCATGAGGCTTTTTGACCCATACTTTGTCAAGCACATAACTCATATTTGCTTTCACTTTCAACTATTAATCACTAAAGATGCTATGATAGGGGTAATGAGAACTTCACAGCAATGGGCACTACATGGCAAACATTAGCTTAAGTTGAAGCATTTGGAAGCTAGATAATACTCTTGCATGTTATACCTCTACCTATTTATCTATCTTTCCAAAGTGTCCACCTTTCATATTCAGATTTCTATAAGAATACTCTATGACCAATATAGGATATGTTTTTACTTTTTCATTTATGCATTCATTTGGTCCATAGAACTTTTCTTTTATGTTACACTTTGTGAATTATCATTGAACATCTTTACCTTGAATATTTGATATCACTTGATAATATATCTTGTATGTTGCTACTCCTTATTAAAAATGAATCATTTGACTCTATGTAGAAATAATAATCATCTTTGATATCCTTTGATAGTAATAAAATGCCAAGTCCATGTTAGTTTTATCACCTTCATACTCGAGGACGAGTATTGGTTAAGCTTGGGGATGTTGATGCATGTAAAATGCATACATGAACTTTACATTTTATTACTTGATATTCCAACATATTTGCAACTTATATGATGTTATATTCATGTTTTATAATGATTTCGGGGATTTTCTAAACAATCCCCCCTCTTTTGGTTCTAACTCTGTTTTCCAGAAAACATCTTTTTTAGTGTTTTGGACTTTCCGGGAGCTTCGGGGCTCCAAAAAGGGCAAGGCCCAAGAGCACGGTTCAGAATTTTCGAGACGAACGCAATGGGCCTAAAATGAAGACCAGAAGCCCAACGAGCTGGGAATTAGGGGGCCCCACGCGGTCAGATTCCCTGGCCGCGTGAGACCACCCCTTTTCCCCCTCGTGGCTCTGATGCCGTCCGTTTTCGTCTTCGTGGCTTCGTCTTGACCTAAAACCGACTATATAAATAGTCCCCCGAAGAGTTTCGCAAGGAGGCGGCGGAGAAACACGAAATCAAGAAACAGAGAGTTACAAGGCTGCCACCGGAGAAGATTGGAGGGGGGAAACGCCGTCGGATCACCTCCGGAAGGCTCCTCCATCCCCCCTCCGGAGTCTCCATCAACACCACCGTCAAGACCAGCACCATCTCCGTCACCATCTTCGTGATCCACTTCACCCCCCTCATAGTTTGAGATTGTTCGAACCCTAGCTATTGTCTAAGTATTGTTCTACATGTGTGTGAATTGCTACTTGTCATTGTTTTGTGGGGAGATTATATTTTCAGATTGTGTTGTACCACTTATGCCATTGAATCATATCATGTCTTTGAGTTGTGAGTAGTTCTCTCATGTTCCTGGGGGGATAGGATGGATTGGCAATGATTTCCACTTAAACATGTTTGAGTATTTGGTCAAGTCTTTATCTTTGATGATTGTCTTGTTGTACAATATATGAGTGCACGCATATGTTGAGGAATGCATGAGGTGATCACACTATGTAATGGATTGGGTAGGACCTGGGAGTTGACAACTAAACCTATGGTCTAATACATGAAGTTCCATTAGGAGGGGATTAATACCGGGGACATTAGAGTGTAATGCTATGGTGGGACTTTTATGTCTTAATAACTCTTGTGTAGTCATTTACTTGGCCACATGATCCATCATAAGAGGGTTTAGTCTATTTATTTAGCTTTACCTAAACTATGGCTCCGTCCAAAGAAGATTAAAACTTGACAAAATATTTACCTTGTTGTTCTAGAAATATCTATGCCATGAAATCCATGTAGCCCTTGGGAACGTTTTCACACATAAGAAACAAACACTTGAGCTTGTCCTCTTGCTGCATAGAGGATTGGGTTTTCTCTCTTTGAGAGCTTTCACTTGTCACATTTTATTTTCAGCTTTTACTTTATTGCAAACTCTACACCAAAAACCCAAAACACTTGCATCATTTTACTTTGTCTAGTGCATAGATAATAAGAATAGTGACACTCTTATTTGAAAGGATAAACACTTATACCTTCTACTCCTCGTGGGATCGATACTTTACTTACACATCGAAGATTTCAACGATCCCCTATACTTGTGGGCATCAGGGTTGGAGAGAGGAACGACCTGCACAGAAGAGAGATGGAGCGCGGCCGCGAATCGAAGGTCATCTGCCGCGACGTTGGCGACAAACCCTCCTTGTTTGTCTCAACGGTCGTTTCATGGCCAAATCGGGACGGAATCATGAGGAGGACCGACGGGGAGAGAGGAGGAGGGCCGAGTTCGGGTCAAGGTAGTGGCGCGGAGGAGGGAGGCCGGCCGGCGGCGACCGGCCGAGCGGCGCCCAGCCATCCATGCGAGGCGTTCGTGTCGGAGAGGGGAGGCTGGCCACCGCCGCCGCTTTGACGGGCCTAGAGGGGGAGAGGATTACGCGAGTCTGAGTTTTAGGCATCTAGGGTTGCAGGCTGGTCTTTTATACATGAGGACCTATTCATGAATAACAGGAAATGCATGGGTTTTTATGTAAAAAGGCCACACGCACCGTCGGATGGATCGAAACACTGTTCATAGCCGTTCACATGAACAGTGCCCGAGCGCGGAGAGAGCGTGAAAATCTCCGCTCGTTATATATAGAGGTAATGCGCCCAGGGCGAACCGGTATGAAAAAGGACAGCGAGTTGATTCACTAATTTTATGGGGACTAAATCGCAAAAAGCCACGATATACCATGGACACTGTTACTCGTATATTATATAGTAGAGATACGGGGTTCAGCTTCTGCATGTGTATGTATGGATTGTGTTTTCATTTTTTTCCAATCCAATTATAGTACTAACACACTATATATTGTTCACTTTCTTGCTACTTTTCTCGGAACTGAATATGTTAACTGAATGTGGTGGTGTCTGGTCTCGTGCTGGTCCAGGCCATCAGAGGTGGCCATAGGACGAAGTGGTGTCGCTTTACGTTGAACTGCTGGTGGCCGCTTGGATATGTCAGCTTAAACTTTGTTCATATTCGTAAGAATGGCTGCATTATGCACAACAATAGAGAGAGCAGCAATAACGAAAACGATATAATATAAGAAAAACTATGGAATGAACAATAACAGTCGATATGTCCGAGTGGTTAAGGAGACAGACTTGAAATCTGTTGGGCTACGCCCGCGCAGGTTTGATCCCTGCTGTCGACGGTTCCATTTTTTTTCTTAAACACTAGTATTTTTTTCTTAAACACTAGTATTTCTGATTACAAATGCTGTTGTCCTTTTCATAGTATTTCCCTTCCCAATCGCTTGTTAGAATCCTTCGCTGCACGCCACTCTTTTTTCTACACAAATCACTTTACAAAAATCGTATAAAATGTCATAAAAATCATGTGTAGTGGTTTTCGTGCTTAGTTGCACAACAATTGTACTCCCTTTGATCCCAAAAAATCGTCGTAGGTAGTGCATACGACTTGTATTGCTCATTATATTTTGGTGACAGTATAAAAATAAGCAAAAAAAAAAGAGGACGAGCTAACGCCCAACAACTTTGGACTAGTTGCTCAATTTACCGCTTGCTTCTCTTCTATCTTGAAAATCCAGGATCGCCTATCCCCGCTTTTGTTTTGGAAAACTGAGGATCATCTTATCCCCGCTTCCGAACGTTGTCGCTGGTCTCCACTTTGTTGGCCACACACCTCTAGTGACATGGCCATCTATGTTCCAGGCAAAGTTGGATCTGATCTTTGCCGGTTTATTTTCTCATACACTCTGCCAGACGAGTTTCAAATATCATTTCATTCTCAATATATGGTCCTCTTATTATACATGTAAAAATGCACTATGTATTGCGTGAGAGACAAACCACAAAACAAATGAACACCCACATGTTTTTGTCTTCAACCACGTAAATGGTTATGTTCAATTTCAAGCTCAATTTAAATGTTTCACGAGTGCACCAGCCACTTTTCAGTGTATGATGAATCTTATCTATCTAAATAGGAGCACACCACTACTTGATTTTTCTCAACATGCAAGCATGCCACATCATCAAGTCTCTCGTTGGTCCACCTCATTAAGTCATCCACATTTATCTTTAGCCAATTTTCTAACAAAGAAATGGAACAACTCAAGTTTTTCTAATATATATCACTATAAAATTCCGCAGCAACGCGCATGTGTTATCTAGTTCAATATAAGTGCAGCTCGCATAAAATACACATTGCGTTTGTGAGAAAATTAATGGTAGTTTCCATGGATTACATACCTCTGTATGTGTATAGCAAGAACATGACCGAACATATTTAACATCTAGCTCAAGTGTTTCATATTCGTAAGGAAAAAACGGAAAGGGCATTTCCCGTGCCAGTTTTCGGTATGGATGATAACATAACTAGAATACTAACCGTGTGCGTAAGTGATTATGCTTATGCGATGAATGGCACACGACGGTTATCATGCAACCCCCTAGTGTAAATAGTGAAGACGACTTTCTGACATTTCTCATTTCACTGAGTAGAAGAAAAATTACTGTGTGTGGAATCAAATTCACATAGAAAAACAACATTTGCACCCAAATTTCCTTCCCCGTCTTTGGTGTGAGAGAGTTTCAATTTCATGTTGCTGATTTGTGTTCAGGGGCGGAACTTTCGGTATGTAAGTCACTGAAACTTCCGGTATTTAAGCATGGAACTTCGCAACCTCACCACAGAACTCTTAGCCCCTGGAGGTTATGTCAACATCCGACTTTCAACTTCGACCCAATATTTTTGTTGGTCAATGTCAGTTGAGGTGGGACATATGATCATGGACGAAGGTGGAGCCACCGATATCGAGAATTTTACAGAGCCTCTTGGGCCCAATTGGAGGTGATGCACCATCTTTTGAGACACATTTTTTACATAGATTCTATAAGAGCATCAAACTGTTTTTGCAATAGTGTCACACTCAAAACAAATTTGAAAGGGAATGTAGTTGCCGTGGAATGTGCACGAGATAAGCTTTATAACACAAACTGAACCACCCAATTTGGAGTCCCGATGTGAGAGTTATCAAGTCAAGCTGGTCTCTCTAGGCCGATTCTGATTCCATGATGTTGCGGACTTGGTCTCAAATAACTTATTTTGGATCCAAAGTAATCGTGAGAGAACTTCTCATACAACACTTAATCATGCCCGTTTGGTTCAACACCATTTGTCTATGAAATACAATGGAAGTAGTCGCAGTTGTGGTTGTATCCATGGAAGCGATGTCCACATCATTCGGCCGGGCATTGGAATTTATTCGATCTGGCTAAGGAAATGATTATTAAGATGTGGACATGATAATTCTCTTTGCAAGAGGGAATTATATATGTCCTATAAAATGATGGAAAAAACACTAACTTCATAAAAATATGTCTACATGTAAGTGGACATATTTTGTGATAAAACATATTTTATATTTTTATACAGGCCGAGTACATTCATAACACTCATCTTTACTATTAAATCAAAATGCGTGGTATGGTGTCACACGCAAAATGCCACTCAACTTCATGACTAATTACGATGAAATGCCACCTATAAGTGAAGATACTGGTTCAGAACAAAAGAAAAAAAATTACTCACCAAATGCCACCACACTCCTAATTCCGTGGCGCTAGCCTAACTGTGTGATTAATCTCACCCGCAACAGCGGACGTGACTAATCTGTGCTCCCATCCGTGGGCACCCACCGTAAATAAATCATCCAACGGACCATGGCCTCCATTCAGGTTTTCCCTTCCGAAAAGGAAAACCCTTATGTTAGGGCGACCTACGCGCTTATTCTAGGTCGCTCACGCGCGCTGCGAGATTCCTTCCTTGAGTTGTCGATGTATCACGTGGTAGACCCCAACAAGAGTACTTTTCCGCGACGCCCCCACGAAGTATTAAACGCCCAATTCTTTGCTACTCTATGCATGCAGACATGCAGTAGTACTACGGCAGGATAATGTACTGTTAATGCATCAACGGAGCTGATGCATCAATATTGATTTTTGCTATGTCTACATGTAGTACCTTTGACTATGTTATGTATTTCTTGATATTTTTTCTGCCATTTTTGCTGCAAAATGGTGCGCCTCTTGCCGCAAGGGGGCGTTTCCCAGAAGCCGGCTTGGAGGCTTTTAATGGTGTATGTGGTGACACTATGAGGCCAGTTCATTATCGGAGGCGTTGGTGCAACGGTGCAGACAGCTTCCTGTCCACCGTGGTTGTTTCACGGGGTTGCCTGGTTCATTTATTGAGTCGTAATGTTACATTCATACTTTATTGTTGTTGCAAAAATTCATAAATTTTATGCTACAACCGCACCACCCTTTTGTGATGATCTTTTCTTTAGTTTTTTGCGGCGATGTAACATACATTCTATTTCTTTGTGGTAAAAGCACATAAATTATGTTACAAATATCTCAAAGTTTTGCTTCGATCATTTTCAATTTTTTCCCAATACTACATACATAATTTCTCTTGTTGCAAAAACACATAAATTATGTTAAAAATATACGACAATTTTGCTTCGATAGTTACTGGTTTTGTTGTGATTTTTTTTTCTTCAATGCTACATATGTCTGTTGTGTAAACATACATAAATTATGTAACAAACTTAGAAATATTTTGGTTCCATCAGTTTTGATATTTGTTGTGAGCCTTTATTGCATTAAAACATTTGCGACACACTTGTTGTGCACAGTAATTTCTATTGTTGCAAAATAATACAAATTATGTTGAAAATATACGACGATTTTGCTTCAATAGTTTTTGGTTTTTGTGGTGATCTTTTTTTTTCTTCAACGCTACATATGTATGTTGTGTAAACAAACATAAATTATACTCCTTCAGTTTGCTTCCTTCATATTTGAAACATTCACGACACATTATATAGCTGAGTAGAAACATGCATGCATGATGCAGCACTGATGAACTGATGAGTTTCACAGCGTGGCTGCATGCGACTCAAAAGAAGACAACATCACTTTTTGTGGGCTCCCCCCATGTGAGCAAATAGAGATCGGAGACCACCAGCCAAGGCATCATCGGAAAGCGACAGGATGCGCAGTGGGCCTTGTAATTTGTCCAATTAACCGAATAAGGGGTAACACTACTCTTTTCCATGTCATGCTCGTTACAAAATGTACTCGTTACAAAAAAAAAAATACTCGTTACAAAATATGTTCACTCATTTCTGTTGGCTGTTGAGCTATACAACCATTGCTATGAAGGGGAAAAACTAAGGCGTACATGCAAACCTGATATGCTAGACCTTGTTTTGTACAATAGGCGGAAAAGTCTAGATTAAGGAATCTATAGACCTCAAGCTCAATTTATAAGGGCACATGATAAATCCAACTCTAAAGTATATGAAAATCGAAGCACTCCAAGACTCTGATTGAAGATCTGGAATAAATCCTGCCCAAAGGTTGATGAGATAACTGCAACATTTCAATAGTTCTCTGCCTATAAAAAACAACATCACAAAATGCTGCATCAAATCAAAATGTTTATGTACATACAACTGAAGCTAGAAAAGAGTATATCCATGAAATCATCTTGTGAACCACAACAAAATATATACGTGAGTCTAAATCTGGTAGGACTAATTTGATGATTACCTCCAGCCAGGAAACAAAGAGAATGGCTACGATCTCGACAATGATAGAATTAATATGATAATTTTCACTGCAGGTAGTGTCATGTTGAATAATTGATCTTGCATAAATTATGTCAATATTTTCTAAAAGGTGATGAATATCTATTTCCTGTTCTCAAAGCTCCAAAGGCAAAGTTAATAAACTATATACAGAGAACAATGGAAAGTATAACCTTTTCAAAAACAAAGCTGTTGAGCCCCTTTGGTAGATCCCTGCAACAGAGAAGTTAGATACAGTCTACGCATTGACTACATAAAGAAAAAGAAAAGGAGAAGGTTAAACTGAAGAAGCAAAAAATATTATGGGAAACCAAGTCAAAATGTAGTGAGAAATTAAAATATTCACTCAATGTAATGTAATTTTTGAAAAATGGGTTATGCAGGGAAAATATTTAAGCATTCAGTCAAATATGTACATGCGTTATTTCGCCAATAGTAAAAAAATAACAGATATCTTTGTTTACACACAAATTCAGTAACTTTTGGAACTTTCTGTCCATATTTTCATGTCTTTTCATTATACAGAACTTCAATTTTGAAACATATAAACTAACACATATATGATCGGATATATATAGAAGAATTATGGATGGTTTCTTGGTGATTCTTCACAATCTACTTTAAATGATCAAACGGAACACGTAAGTGCTATACTTTCTAAAGAAGAATCCAACACATAAAATTAATTGCCCGGTCAGCTTTTCAAGAATCCTATAAGGTAAGCTTCTAAAAGGTAATCCAAAGAGTTTGCTAACCAAACATTCCTCCTTTTATCTGCATGACAAAAAAATAAATTATTCTTGAGCAGGTGAGACAGGAAAGGAGGGACTGCACCGCCATGGTACAGGAATGTGAGGTCACTGGAGGGAGAAAGAAGAAGAGAATGGAAGATGGTACGGGCATTTTGGTACCACATTCTGCATAATGCAAATATAGGAGTATTGCAAAGTTGTAGTGGCATTTTCCGATGAGCTACACTGTAAGTCATAAGTCAGTTCTCTGAATCATCAATATTGCAATCATATATCGAAGTTCTCCCTATTGAAATATCAAACAACGGAACTTAAGATCTGAAAAGGCAACATTTGAAAGGAGCAAGGCGGTGCATTGATGCACTTGATCTAACAAAGAGGATTCCAAGTTAATCAGGGAGTACGTCAAAATTATGGTTAAAGCCCCTGTATGAGGTAATGTTGAATTATGTAACCTCTCCTTGACATGTTAGTGCCAGTAGGTACAAATACTGAATGCACAAATGAAAATATACATATTTACCTGATAGCCTGTTCGGTGTAGACTCTGTCAGGCTTGGTCCCAAACTTCATGTACTTTTTTTTAGCTTCAAACTTCATGTACTTCATTGTCAAGGACTTGTTGATCTGCTATAGATGCTCCGTATGGAACTACTTATTACTGAACAAACACCAAGATTTCAGAGAATATAATTGAGATATAAAAACATCTACAATTGATTTAAGTTTTCTGTACTGAAAAACTCATTAGTTCCAACTTATAGCAACCGAGAAAAAGAAATAGATAGAATAATTAGGA
Organism: Poa annua; assembly: GCA_026929855.1. Taxonomy (NCBI): domain Eukaryota; kingdom Viridiplantae; phylum Streptophyta; class Magnoliopsida; order Poales; family Poaceae; genus Poa; species Poa annua. Next base: position 47,982,919 of record CM049434.1, read on the forward strand.
CATAATCGCCCATGTTCCAGATTGCTACTATAACTTTTTCGACAATCTCAAATAGAACTGAACAACATTTCTTTACGGAACTGAACAACAAATGAGTGCTTCCAAACTGAACAAGCGACTGACTACTACTACAGGTCTACTGCTAGCTTTCACAATTTTGGCTAAAACAAAACAATAAATTTGTTCTTCACAATTAAAACAAGCGGTTGATTATGAGCAAACTTAACCAGCATACTGCGCTAAAGGTGAGGGCGTCCTTGCTGCTGGTGCCCGCAGCGATCTTTGGCAGCCGCACTAAGAAGTTACTGCTAGCGAAGTGGTGCAACCCCATGATATGAGTATGATAGCTCCTCAACTCAGCTAGTGCTTGTGGGTGTGCTCAGATAGAACTATCATCCTTACTATACTGCAAACTGAGAAATATTAGGTAGAATCCATATGCATCCCCTTCAAAAAAATGCGAAATTTCGTGAGACCTTGAGATGTTAAACAATGGCAGCTATACCATGGTAATATTTCAAACATGTAAAGTTTCCTATCATCCTATGCACTTGGGCCAACAATGATGAACCCTAATATGCAACCACTGTAAATATTCGAGTAAAACTGCTCATTCTTGAGGTGTCAAACCATAGGTAGCAGAAAAGTATACAACAGCCCAACTTATTAATCAACCTGACAGCGTGATATATAATCTAATACGCCGTAGGATGGAAAATGGGAGTGTCTTCTACCTGTACCATCTCCACAACATAGACCTTGGGTAGCATAAGCATATCTGATATCAATCATAACAAGGACATGATAATTAACATAGTGAACACCTGAACGGATTATTCATATCACATGGGCTCACAATAATTGCACTCACAATAATTGTACAAAATAGTTAGTTCTGTTGTCACCGTTAAGACACAACATTGTGCATGTATTTCATAACTATATTATAGAAGCTCGAATCAAATATAGGCAAGGAAGTAACGTTGTCAGTATTAATTAGAATCCCCATGGCTATAGGGCAAGAAAAATGTTTACCTCTATCTCAATAATGTGTGTTATCATATCTTGTGTTGGCTTAAGCCCATCCCATAAGAACTTCCCAATTATTTCATCCATGCTCCTTCCGAGTATAGGGAACTGCTGCTGCTCTGCTAAGACAATGGTCACTCATCTAAAGCAAATAGAAGTTATCAGGATGAGCAAAATAGAAACAGTATATATAAGCAACTTAAATGTTAATTAACTCTGTATGGAAATTTAGCCAAATAGATGCTTAAATTTATGTTTCCAAGATAACCGCTGGGCTGAAATACCTTGATCAGTTCCTCATATATGAAATATGTTCCTCATATATGAAATCTGCACACTGGAGACTCGGATCAATCAATCCGCTGATTTTTCTTCGTACAAGAACTTCAAAGGGCACCTGAACAATTGTTAACATAAGGAAGAGTTTTCAGCTCAACTAACCAACTCACAAGAATCTAGAAATTAACACAGTTCGCATCATACCTCAGGTGCAACAAACATTGTTTACAAAATCTGGGAAAAACATACAGTATACAGAGAGACCCCAACTTCCAAAATCCCAAAGTAATTGCAGCATCACCTAAATCCAGCGTCGTGCACAACTGCCGCCGGCCCATCCAGCAGCACATTTGGCCACCAGCCGTTCCTTGGTGAATCACTGCCCCTCGTTCAAGATCGACCTCCGATTCGCTTCTCCGTGCAAGCCCAAGCAACTAAGGGAAGAAGGGGATTAGCAAACACACACACAAGCATGCCGACACTCGCACATAGAGAGAGAGACAGAGAGACGAAATTGTATTCCCACGGCGGAGCAGCGGTGAGAGAAGAGCAGTGGAGACGGAGGGGATCGGCAAATCTGTGGCGCCTCACCTCGTGTTGACATCCTGCACCTGTCGCGCGCTGCGGCGGCGCCCCGTGTGCACCTGTCCCCTCGCAGCAGCAGATGGCGCTCCACCCGGCGATGGCGATGTTGCATCGTCCCGTCAGAACAGAGGCTCTCCCGTCGACACCATGCGGAGAGACGGAGCAGGAGATTGGGGGAGAAGAGACGCGAAGGAATTGGAAGAGAGAGCACAGGGGATTGGAGGCTAGGGTTGGATTGGTTTCTGGAGGTGAGAGAGAGGATTGGAGGAGAAGGAAGAAGCGCGGTCAAAGGCGGTATGCCCGATCGTGGCGAGACGACACAAGTACACGGGCGCACGTACGAGAAGACATCAAATCCATCTAACGCTGAGTCGCTGACAGTGGGACCCACAGTACGACCAAGCAGCCATACACGTTTTGCCACGTGGGAGGCTCCATTGCTCTCTATTTCCAGGGAGCTTAGGTTTGGGAAGGATACCATCCGGCCAACTGAGCCAGTACAGCTGGGCGCCTGGGCCTTGCCGCCGTCTCGGCAGCATTGGCGCCCCGCGCCGACGAACTTCGATCCTGGCAGACCGCTCCCGCCGCCTCTAGCATATTGACCCCTATGCGCCATGATGATCTGGCTATCGTAACTCACGTCTTCAGGGCCGCCATCTTGGTGCCGATGCCTTCGAACACGGGCCGCGACACAAGAGCCGGTCACCCCAGGCGCAGAACCTGTCACCGCGACGCCACTGACGCCTCGAGCCGAGCGTTTTTCTTGATGGAAGTCGGCCATCGGGGCCTTAGGCGCCAGTGGTGAGGGCACACTCGCGCGCGGAAGAGCTCGGGGCAGTGGTGGCACACGACCATGGCCGCGGAGCGGCATTGGTTGCGGTGGCGTGGTGCGGCCGGCCATCGGGGCCTTAGGCGCCAGTGGTGAGGGTACACTCGCGCGCGGAAGAGCTCACCGCTGGTCCGAGGCAGTGGTGGCGCACGGCCATGGTCCCATGGAGTTGGGGCCTCACACGGGATGAGGCTGCTTGCGGCATGACGGCGGCGCGGGCATGGCAGGAGCAAACCTTGTACAGAGATTCAATGGTGGAAGCCTCATCGGCGACACGTTGATTTCCAACGGCGCGTGGAGAACTGAGAGTTTTCATTGCGCTGTGTGCGTGATTGCGTGTTGCGGACCGCCGAGAACCCGCGGAGCAGCCGCGACTCGCCAACAGCGATCTGGACGGTTGGACTCGCGAACAGGAAGGTGGGCCCGGGAAATAACGAGACCGTCGGATGAACGGGCGCAGCGATGGGAGCACGAATGCGCCGGCGCAGGCTCCCACACGTCTCCAACTTAGCATAAATTCTTGCACATTTTGCAACGTCCTCGAATAGCTATTGCCAATATTTCGAAGTAAAAAAATCAATATATGTGTAAAACGAGAAACAGGGCAAAATAGTAAGAAATCTGGGTAAAACGTGGCAAATAATCAAAGCCCAAGTAATGTGTGGCAAATAGTAAAGAACCAGAGTAAAACGGGGCAAAAAATAAATTCTCCTGTCCATACGATGTCGCAGACATCGAGCTGCGCGCCGCTGCTGGAAAAACAAACTTAAGAGTCTAGCGTCGCAAGTGCGACGGTGGTGAAGGAGAAGATCGACTGCCCAACATCATCAAGACATGAGCGCCATCAATCGTGATATCGTGGAGGAGCACGGGGACAACGTCGAAGCTGCGGAGAGGAGGAAGAAGAGGACTTTGCCGGACGGACAAACCAAGTTTGAGAATGTGCACAAGTATTACTACAGTCGCCATCAAAAAGCCGGAGGAGGATATGGCGCGCCTAGCACGTGAACAATTGATACTCGCGCGGGAGCGCGCCATGCCCGCTAACCGCGACGCGTCCTTGCTCTCCTTCATATAGAAGTTCACCGGGGAGATTATCCCCATGTCGTCCACGCAACCACCGCCATCGTCGCAGACTCACGCCACGCCCATCGCCTACGCCGCCTGTAGCGCCACCATCGTCGCAAATACTCCCGCTGGGGGTACACCAAAGCAGTAGAGAGATCGTCATGATACCCATCGAGAAGCTGCACAACGCGTCGGTGTACGACGTGTCCGAGGCGACAACGGGCCGGCGGCGTCGGGTGGCACAAAGCGGAGGAGCATGCACTGATCCAACTGTCGTGCGAACTGTATATGCGTCGAAAGGGATGAAAGGGGAAGGGGTCGATCTACGAGGAGATCTCCACGAATCTGCGAGCATGCGCCGGATGGGCTAAGGCATAGTGCCAAGAGGTGCAAGGGGAACTGGGACGACATGAACAAGTACTTCAAGAAGGTGAAGAAGATTTTTGTTTTAAAAAAAGAAGGTGAAGAAGAGCAACAAGAAACGCCCCAATGACTTCAAGGCGCACCCCTACTTCCACCAACTCGAGGCGCCAATTCATCTCGGTGGGATTGCATCGAGGCGCTCACTATCACTCGTGGACGAGTACGGTGACAACGGGCTCGACGTTGGCGGTGTCTCAGGGGGAACGCAGATGCAGGCTAGCAACATGTCCGTCTTCAGTGAAGCCGGCACATACATGTGATGTGCTACCCTGCTCCTATTGCTGATGACATCGACCTTGAGGATGTGCAAGAGATCGACCTGAAGTAGGCGCTGGCGGACATAAGGAGGAGCGGTGGCCGTGAAGCTGCCATGCGTGAAGAAGGCGATGCGTAGGCTGTACAGTTGGACAGAGTTCTAAAGCGTCTGCCGGCAATGGAGCAGCAAGTTCGCGGCGGAGATCATGAGCGAGAAAGTTCGCAGATGGCTTGGCACCTTCAACACCGCCGAGGAGGCAATCTTTTGCTACCTTTCTCACTCTTCTTCCAGTTGAATAATTATTCTTTGTTACTAAGCTATTACAACGGAGTTAGTTTCATGTTTTAATTCTTAAAACAACATGAATGTTTCAACTCCTGCTCCCATACTGTTTGACAAGGACAGTTTGTACACTGTCGAGGTTTCAAACGAAAATTTGTTGGTTTCTTGTAGTACCTTAAATACAAGATCGATTTGAGAAACATCTATTTGGGTGTTTAATGGTTTCTTATTTGAGATGGGAGGTGTAATGATTTCTTATTTGGATGTGCCAAGGAATCAATAAATAATTGGTGGTATACCTATATTCCTCATTCCATTTTTTGCAACCAAGTTTGTTACTTCCAGCTATTTTTTCACCCAGATTTCTTGCCACTTACATTATGCGTATTCCATGATGAACTTTTAACGAACGGTTACTTCGAGTTTCATTGCTGAAAATTTTCTTATAATAAATATCTTATCTTTTGATACTTTATGACAAAAGGATGCATGTTGTTATCTAACTAATTGCAATAATTAAACGTTGTGAGAAGTATTATTGCAGGGAGGGTGGGTTCAAAGCGTGCAGCCTTGAGCCCTTGACGCATGCATGAGAGGAGAGGACATAGCATGTGCACTTTTTTACAGGTGCATTTGATAATTGTTGTGTATCTATGGGCCTTTGGGAAGAATGGATTCAAAGCCTTAAGGCCTTGTCACCTAGATGAGCGACCAAGGAGGATAGCAAATTGTTTATTTGGCAGTTTGCTGTAATCCGAGTCCTATGTTGTATAGGAGTGGTATAATTATCAGATTTTGATGTTGTTGTTGTTGTAGATGTATTCTCACACGGCTCTAAACATTTTCCTCTTCACAATGTGACAAATGTACTACTACCTCCGATCCATATGGAGGGAGTATGATCTTTTTCCCGATATTCATTTTTATCGCATTTATTTGTTGATGCCAGTATTTTCTCTCTCATCCCAGTATCGTTGTTTTCTAGCTTTATTGTAGTAGAAATATTGCACCGTGGAGTTCATACCATGTATTTATTGGAGTAGTAAATTAACCGGGAAAAAAATATTGGATATGTTTGATGACATTAAAATGTGCAATTCTGGGAGCTAATTTATTAATATATGTGCATAAGACCATGAGGTGGTAGGATGCCTTTAATGGTGACTTTGTAATACTTCATATAAGAGTTTGGATCTGACTCACCCAGTAAGAGAGATGGATGTTGGCAATGGATTTTATTGACAATACATTTCATTTTGTTTTTTGCGAAACACAGCATAGCGCAAGCGCTCATATACACGCGCATACATTGAACGCATGCACGCACACCCTACCCTATGAGCACCTCCGATAGACTGAGCCGGCGGATCAGGTTTTGAGATTGACGAAGTCACCACAGGCGCCTCGCTGTCGACGGGAACGTCGCCTCCCACTAAAGAATATTCCGCCTAAATGAGAAACAACAGCGTCAAACCTGGGGTTTAAACTCTAATGGGCTGGAAAACTAGATATGAAATGAAATTATAACCATTAAATATCTGAGGTTTGAACCCTAATAATACGATTGCACGTGCACATTTTACTAATACTTATAAAACATAATGCTCTATTGATAAGCATCTTTCTACTTTTATGGGACTACCCTAACAACGTCACGAGCAAGTGACATGGGCGAGGCGAAGTGTAAAGATCAATTCCTAGGCCTAACAACGGTAAACTAGCTACGATATACTGAGCTTCTACATATGAGGACGATGCATATCAAATCTGGTACTTGAAGTCGTCTATAAGATACAAGAAAATGAAATCGTCAATAAGACATAATTGTTGGGTTGTCTAAAGGTGAAATTTTAGTAAAAAGATATATGTTGGTTTGTTTATATACATATGATGCCAAATTATAGATTTTCCAAACTATATTTTATCGAAGATAGAAAAAAGGCAATATTATCAGTTTCTTTCTACATATGCAAATTTCCATGCGTATTATGATTCCATGTACAACGAGAAAACAATTTTAAAAGGACCGATGCAACGTACGGGCATTCAACTAGTATATAAACAATGTCCTGTACTCCGCGTAGGGTAGGTTTGAGTATTTCCCGGGTAGAGTGCAAGCGAGGTTAGTGAAGCCTTTCTTTAATAAAAGAAGTGAATTAATGCCAAGATTAGCACGACGCAGACGCGCGCGGTTAGGCTTCCTTAACCGTCTCAACTTCTTCCCCTCTACGGATCCAAATCCTCCACGCGAGCCCTCCCAGACCGAGCCGGAAAGCGACATCAATCAATCAATCACCCGCCTCCTCTCCAACGCACACCTCATTTAATCCAATCTGAACTCGCACAATCAGAAAAATCACGACGACTCCGACGCGCCACCACCTGCTCCTCCTTCCCGGCGGCTTCGCTCCGCAACCGCAAGGTGGATTTTGGTTCTCCCCCCTTCACTGCTCGCCTCTGGATTTTGGGTTGCGGTGCTCGATCTGCTTGGTGTTTTCGCGCCTTTCGCCATCGATTTGTCGATTTGCTTCTACTTCCTCCTCCCGTCGTTCGGTTTTACCTCGTTTCGTGGCTTCATTGTGTTTTTTTCTGGGATTGGATAGGAGATATACATATACAGGCTCAGCTGTTGCGTATGAGACTAGGCTCCCCTTTCGTCCTTCCGTGGGTTTCCTGACAATTTCTATTGGCAGCTCAAACAGAGCATCTGTCCCGCGATGGGTTTGGAGATTAGAGCGCCCTTCTTTCTCCTCCTTTTGCTGCTCGTCAGCCTGGGAGCTGCAGAAGCCCGGAACACAGGTATGTCTCACCCTTCAGCGCTGCTACTTATGCCGTTTATTCACCTCTTTCGTTCGTGGTATCGATTATAAATTTGGAATTGATGATAGACATCCTGTTGTGCGTTCTTGTTATGCTAGCTACCAACTTGGGTACAAAAGTATAAGTCTGCTGCCATCAACAGTTTAGTTGTGGCAACATGATATAACTTTCTCTCTAAATCATGCATGGTTGTATAGTGATAGTCTTTGGCTACCCAATTTCATACCCCTTTTCCAAATTATAAGATGTTCCAACTTTTTCTGAATGGTGTGTATATAGACGCTTTTTAGTGTTTCTGTTCAATCATTTCAGTCCGTATATAGTCCACACTGAAATATCCGAACCATTTTATAATTAGACACGGAGGGAGCAGTTAACATCTCTGATACTCTGATGCTTGGTTTTGTATTATTTATGTATTGCTAGTTCGTTTCCGTAATTCAAGTCCTACATGAGAACTGTACATTAACATGATACTGCATATGCATTAGTGTGGCCAGTATTGGAAGATTTATACTCATAAAATTGTTCCTCTCTTCTTTCCTCAATTTTCTTTGGCCAGTCATATCTGATTTATATCTCTACACAGTTTTTCTTGATATCAAGGAGACCCGAAACTATGGGCAAATTTCCATGGAGGAATTAACTTCGAGCAAAATTCCTGTGCATGTTGAGAGGGGCATCCCAATATGCTCAGCTTGTCAGAACTTCACAAATGAAGCTCTTAGCTATCTTAGTCAGAAAGAATCACAAGATAAGATGATGCAGGTCCTTCATGATGCTTGTTCTCAGACATTTTCAATGGAAAAGAAGGTATTCCTTTGAACAGTTTTGGTTCGTTTCTATAATAAGTTACATACTGAGTCATAGGTGCTGTAGAAAATGACCAGCTTGATGAAATACATTAGAGCACAGTGGCTGTATTTTCGAACTAAATGCCATGCTGGGAAGATAACCCCCGAAACAGAAAGTGTACATGGATTATCTTAGCATGATATTCTCTCTCTGCAGTGTGCTGAGTTAGTGGACTACTATGTACCTCTTCTCTTTGCCAAGATCGCTGAGATCAAGCCAGATGAGTTCTGCAAACAATATGGCCTCTGCAACTCTCTTCTGTCTGGTGTGAGAAGTGAGAACACATGTGCACTTTGCCACCGCTTCATGGATGAAATTGAGTCCAAACTGAAAGATCCTGATGCTGAGGTAATTCCTTTGTTTTACTTGCGTTGTTGCTTCTGCCCTGATTTTTGCCCTGTCTGCCCCTAACATTTTCCATGTGATATCTGTAGTTTGAGACAATTCAACTTCTCCTCAAGGAATGCAACAAGTTCGAAGGTCATGTGCAGCAGGTACGCTATTTGCCTATTTGGTTCTTGTAAAGGGAATATACACAAAGGAGATATTGGGCTTCTTCAGTAACTATGCAAAGGTTACATCTGTTCACATTTTCCATGTTTGGCAGTGCAAAAGATTGGTCCTGCAATACATCCCTCTCATCCTGGTCAATGGAGAGAAGTTCCTTGAGAAGAATGATGTATGCACGATTATTCAAGCATGCGATGTGGGCAAAAAGAATATGGTCGAATCATTCTCCGAGGGGGCATTGCTGAGAGATGCATGATGTTAGGAAGGCTACACCAAGCCGTGTAAATTCGGCGCACTCAGAATGCACAAGTTCTTGTTGTACATAAGGGATTAATACCTAAGTGGCCTTTTGCCTTTTGTTGCTCCTGAATTCTTTTGGATGCTTTGTGTATTATAAAGGAGGGGTATGGAACTATGGATAGGGGTTACTCTGTCAAGTCAACTTGGTGTCTATACATAGATTTATACCAGCATCGTCTCAATTCAATCTAGTAAATATGTTGTAATTGTCAGTAGTTAGTTGTATTTACATATTGTCTACTATAATAGTCTCCTGTCATATGCCTTATTCTGGTGATCGGATTTCGGTTGACGAAGAGGAGGATTTTCTGTCACTTCGCCTTCCTGGTTGGACTTGCTAACAAGTACTATTGTTGTCTGAAATCAGGATTTGATCATCAAAACCATATGATTGTTGAAAAAATAAGATGGTTGTTTTGAACTTTTACAACAAAACTTAATAAAATGCTTTTTGTGAAGATACAAGATTAGTCTCGGGCATGTTGCCACTGGTTAAGATTGTATATGGCACTTTGGGTAGTGTTTGAATAAGGGTGTATTTCTCTAGCAAGTTTTGTCATCCCCTTTGTATTTGAGTTCAAATCACACATATTTTAAACTAAACATGTCCTAGCTTTGCACCTTTTCAAAGAGAAAGAAGAATAGGCAATCCTTATAAGTTCTAACACTAGCCCAGATTTAATATGCTCAACACTAGTGACTAAATCAGGTAAAAAACACTAGTAACTAAATGGTGAAACACAATTTAGAAAAGAAGTAAGATCGGGCTACGCTAGAAATGTAACAATCAAGTGCAGCGTCTTGTAGCCCAGGTTACATGTAGCTCAAAATTTGATTTTTTTTAAAAAATATCAAAGTTTAAAAAATATCTAAAAAATATCTAGATGTAGGCAATGATATATTCTGTCATTGTGCAAATTTTAGACTCGAAACACCATATTATAGTTTGTGTAAAAATGACAATAGTGCAGATTTGAAGTAGTTATAGTACCAAAATTTGAACCCCCAAACTTTGTAAGATTTGTCTTTTTTGTGGGGCTTATGATGTTTCGACTTGAATTTTGCTTGTTGGTAGAATAAATCATTTTGCTTGTTTGGTATCATTTAGATATTTTTCTAGAAACACAGTACAGACGCACACGCTCACAAACACGCACGTACAGACACCCCTAAGAGCATCTCTAACAGAGCCCTCAAAAGTGGAACCTCAAAAAAGTTTTACAGTTCGCGTTTTTTCGCAATCCTGCTCATGGAAACGATCGGCACATAGCAGAAACCGCAAACGAAACTGCAAATATTGTAATTTACGCGGGAAACAAGCACTTGTTCTTCATCGTTTCTTGCATAGAGAAGTTCTTCGTTGATTCATACGAAATTTACATAATCTAAACTTATCCAAAAGCTAAACTAAACTAAAATCGTCGCCGCCCTAACCCTAGAACCAAAAATCGGCTCACCGGAGCCTCGGGTGCGGCGGCGACGAGGTCGAGGCCGAGCCCGACGAGCTCAGTCCTTGTCGGAGACGAGGTCGATGATGGCCTCCGTGTCCGCCGCCCAGTACGCCGCCTTCTCCGCGGCGAGGCGGTCTGCCTCGAACCCCTGGTGGAGGAGGATCTGCTCGATCTCCTCGTCGCGGGCAATCTGCGCCTGCCGCTCCTCCGCCTCGCGGACTGACCGGAGCATCACTTGGGCGGTGATGGACTCGAGCGTGTCGTCGTCGACGAAGTCCTCGGCCGCCATGGACGACCCGAAGGCGGTGGGGTTGTACTCCTCCGCCGGAAGAAGAGCCACCAGAGCGGTGGAGGAGCTCGAGCTGCCGCTTGAGCTCCCCTCACCGGCGATACGCGCGCGGCGGCGCCTGGCCTCGTGCTCGGCGCGGAGCTGGTCGAACTCGTCGACCTCGCGCCGGAAGTACGCCGGCGGGACGGCCAGGTTCCGGTTGGTGTACCAGTACGCCGCGCGCTTCCGCGCTCCGTCGCTCTTCACCAGCTCGGCGCGCTTCTTCTCGGAGAAATTGCCGTCGAAGGATTCGCGGCGGGGCGGCGGCGAAGCGGGCTCGCGCTTGGGGGCCATCGGAGGCGGTGGATCTCTCTCGGTGGCGGTGGATTTCTTGTCGGAGAAGAGAGGGGGAGGCGGCGGATTTCACGTCGGCGACGGTGGGGGATAAGGGCTGCGACCTAGAAATGTCCCCGCGCCCGGCATAAATATGGATCCACGCGCCGCCGCTACAGGCGCCCTTATCCCGTTTACGGGCCGGATCGCGTTTACGGGCTCTGCTATGGGCTAAAAAACGCCAAAGCCCGTAAACTCGCCGGAGTTTTACGGTTTTCCGCGCGTTTGAGGGCTCTGTTAGAGATGCTCTAAGACCGCACACACGCAAACCCTACCACTATGAGCACCTCCGAGAGACTGGTCCGGCATATCTTGAGGTTGACGAAGTCACCACGGATGCCTCGCTGTTGACGGGCACGTCACCTAGCACTGAAAGCATAGCGCCGGTTAAATTCTGGAAAATCCATGAAAATGCGAGCACCCATGCCAAGTCTGACAATTGAACCTGTGTGGGTTGGTTCCACCACAAGGAACCAAACCAGTCTATCTAGGCTCACTTCGCGTATCATTTAGATATTTGTTCCTCCGGTCCACTAAAATTTATACCCGTTGTTAATATATTGGTTTGTTAATTGTTTTACGAGTGATGAACATTACTAGTGTGTCATACTAATATTATTTCCTTCAGCTAATATTACTTACTCCCTCCGTTCTAAATTAATTTACTCAGATTTAGTACAACTTATACTAAATCAGATTCGATTAATTCAGAACAGAGGGAGTACTGCCGTATAAAAGAGAAGGGTACTAGTATAAGAAAGGATTTTAGATAAAATGGGAACAAAATAAAAGAATAAAGTACCACAGTATCTAAAGCACGAGTAAGGAAGCGTGACAAGAAGGGAAGGGAGGCAGAGGCGAGTCAACTCCAGCCCGCACGGTCGCCGGCCGGAGGGGAGGATGACGACGACAACAACGCCCCACCGGCTCTGCGCGCGCGCCGAGGCGGCGGTGGCGTCCCTGGTGGTCGTCCGCCCCCACGAGATCGCCCCGCTGATGAGCGCCGCCTCCACCTTCTTCTTCGTAAGCCATCTCTCGCCGAATCCGCCTTACAAATTCGAGCCATCGTCAAAGTGTAAATGGAAAATTGATTCTGTGGGTGTCGCAGATTCTGAGCGCATACTTCGTGGTGCTGCCACTGCGGGACGAGGGGGCCATCTCGCTCGGCCTCGGCGCCCTCCCTGGCCTCTTCGCCGGCTCGCTCGTGCTCACAGTGCTCGCCGCCCCCGTCGCCTCCCTCGTGTTCTCCCTCCCCTCCATCCCCAAGACCAGGGTATGATCAAATTCACTCCTTGATAAATGTAGATAAACCGCATTAGGTTCCCGCGAATATTAAACTTGATTTGGCTCTGCCATGTACACGTAGAGTCTGTTTCTCACAGTACAGATGTCCAACACAAACTCCTCGGTAATTAGATTTCAGTGTTGGTTAATGTTTTCCTGCAGTAAATTTAGACTTTTGTTTGGACTGCAATCCTTGTCTTGGGTGTGATTCTAGCCGTACATGGATTGTTTAGGGGAACTAAGGTCCTTTGGTCTGCCGGATCTTGGCATTATTTGGATTGCTTTTGTTTGCTGCAGTTGTCTTTTTTTTTAAACGAGCAGGTCAGCAGGCTGAAAAATATTGGGAGTAATTTGCATTTGCTCCTGCTGGATATTTCTATGTAGCAGAGAAGATATATTTGCAGTGACCACTCTTGTCATGTGGTTTAGCTATTTTGGCTAGGCTAGAAGTCAATTATAAAAATATGCTTCTGCTCTTTTCCTTTTGACGATTCCCCATTTTTATTCAAATAATTTGTGATGATTACTGATCAGGAAATTGTCTGCCAATCATTTTCCCTTCACTGACACAAGCTATCTTCGATACCTGGAATTTCAGGCTTTGGTTTTGATACACAGGTTCTTCAGCATATCCCTTCTTGTATTTTTTGTGCTTTGGTTTTCCTCAAAGCATGGCTCCTCTTCTATGTCCCAGGTAACACACTGATGATATGGTGATTTCTTTAAAATTTTGCACGCATGATTATATTTTCCTAGAATGTGCGTATATGTCATCCTGATAAAACTCAGGCCATCGCATTTCCCTGGAACTTCATAAATATGATTTTGAATGCATCTGTTGTCTTGCATTATAGCCACTTCACTGTTTCTAAATTTCCTAATTGAAGAAGAGAGGGCCAAACTTATTTTTGTTTATTCTGTTGATGTTGTGATCAAGTCAACTGAAGATAATTCAAATAAACCTACCGGGTGGGGAAACCACAGCTGGTTCTACATAGTTGTGAGAATAAGCTTCTTTCTTTGGGTAAGCCTTTTGCTATTACAGGATCATGTTCATATTTTGAGATTCAAGTTGTCGCTCATTTGAATTACTCTGTCCATCTGAAGGTTGCTTTGCTTAATCTCATCACAATATCATCCACTTGGGCAAGGGTAATTGATGTTATGGACAGTGAGGTACGTTTGATACTCGCTCCCAAAAATATCTGGCAACTCCTAAGACATTTTCGTTTTTCTTTTCATATCCTTATTTTTATTTGTATTCAGTCAGGTTCAAGATTGTTTGGTTTTATTGGGGCTGGTGCTACGCTAGGGCAACTCTTTGGTTCTTTATTTGCTGCAAGCTTGGCATGGATGGGGCCCTGTACGTATGTTTCTCTAGGACATTCCTCTGCATGGCACAATTACCTTCTGTCTGATTTTGTGTGTGGAGACAATGTCATGTTTCCTGAATTTCCCCAGATCTGCTCCTGTTTTCCTCCCTCTTGATGGAACTTGCTGCACTGTCATCAAAAGGAATCTGCATCGATGCTAATCATGGTTCAACAGAACTGCAATCAGTAGGGTATGTAATCCTTCTCGACATGAGCTACAAGTTCTTGATTCACTTTCCTGTTAATTTTGCCATGAGCAACCTGCATATTTTACTAACGAATTTGCTGACTTGATTTCCCTTAGCAAACCTTGAGTCATCAATACAATCTCAGAATGCTCAACTTTAATTTTTATTAACTTAACAATTTATAACAAAAGTATGAATCAGAATGGTTGTCTTTCATACTAATTTTGTAGGTGCTACTGATGATTTCATTTGACTTGTTGGTGCTTCCTTGTGTTCATAAGTATTTAAAACCTCCCAATCCATTGCCAACTGCAGAGCAGAACAAAATCCGAATACAGAGCTTGGTGATGAAATGTCTTCACTGGTCATTTCACCTAGAACACCTTCCCAATCACAAAAGACCAAACCTGGGATTTTTGTGATGTTTGAAGGTTTCTGGTTGATCATGCAATCTCCCTACCTGATGTACATATCTCTGTTTCTATGGATGAGTGCAGTTGTCTCATCCTTCTTTTACTTCCAGGTACGATATTTCTCTATCTGTGTTTTGACATAAGATAACAAGTTCTGCAATGCTATGAGTTTGCTGCTTCCTTAAATAAATGGTCAGAACGCAAAGGGTCCCCATTTACTCCCCCAATTATCTTTGTCCCTGATTTTCAGAAAGTAACAATAGTTGCTACTACAATATCAAGCCCTGCTGCCAGAAGGAGAACATTTGCACTGATAAACAGCTTTATAGCAGTTTTTATTCTTGCCGGACAGCTCACTTTGACGGTATCTTGCCCATCTCCAAACTATCCTCACTTTGATCTACTTTGTTAAACCCCTTTACAATGTGAATAAGTGCATATTAGCCACAAAAAAAGTCACATGTTAGAAGTAGAACTCATGTACCATATATCATGGAGAAAGAAGTACTTTTATGGCACTATGCTGTGCATGGAAGAAAAGTATATGTAGGTATGTAGAGTATAATCAACTAGGGGCACGAACATCAAAAGCCGTTTGATTCGCTGTAAAATTAGCAGTACATGTTGCTAGTTTTCATCAACAATTTGGTGGATCTAAATCCATCAGCATCTGTGTGCAAGAGTTTTCATGTACAGGATAAATATATTTTGTTGATTGTTTCTTTTAATTAGCACTTCATCATATTTATGTTCCAAAATGTGGATAAATATAATCAAACTTATATCCCCGCTCTTCATATCTGTGGTGTTCGTGTGTCCCTACCAGGTAACATGATTACAATAGGTAATCTCGGCATAACTTACGCATCAAGATCAGTTTTTGCATTGCACGTCTAACATTGTAAAATGAAGTACACGAATTGAATTAATTTTGCAATTGTGCATCTTTTTTGTATACTGCGTTGATGCGCTTATTGAGGTGATGTAGTATTTGTGGAACACCTCTTATTATATTAAAGAATAATCTTCTATCACTCCATGGAATCTCAATAGTTTTCCCCCGTACCAAAGTAACTCCCATGCACCCCGAGATAATTTCTAGACAAATACCTTAAGAGTGTAGTCCAATTGGTGCGTGATATGTCTCTAACTATCTAACCATTGAACAATGATACCTGGTAATGAATAAAAGAACACGAATCAACAAATCAAGATATTTCTTAGCCAAATTGTAGTTAGAGACTCTGGAATGATCAATGTAGATTGATTTTTTTTATCCTTACAGTAATCATGATATTCTTGGATTTTAATCAATTCATGCTATGATTAAACGAGTATTGATTTCAGGGCCATATCCTCACAGTAGCTGGTGTAACAGTTGCTATTTGTGCATCTCCATTCATTGCTGCCTCAAATCTGGTTGCCCTTGCTGTATGGCCAACTTGGGTTGCTGTGGCTGTCACTGAAACTATTCGAAAGGTATCAAACTATCAATAGACAAACTCTAATTGAGTTAATATTGCAACCAGTGTTTTTATTCAACCATTAAATGTTGGTATGAAAAGACACATTTCAAAATGTAATGCATGTGCAAGAGCTGAGTAGTCATTATCATTGGTATCCAGAGGCACATTATATCTTGATTTGTTTTATTTAGTACCTCAAATGATTTCATGGATTTCAGTATCTTTTTCCTACTGTTAATACTAAGGTGAGAAATCATCATTTGCAGCATTAATTTCTGTTACATCTCGAACATTGCTACTGTTTCATTCAGCTGCAGCTTAATAAATTCATGATTGTAGTTTTTTCTACTATGATAAAATTTTATCTTTTAGTTATTATTTGCCATAAATATGTTAACATCAAGGCATTAGTTCTATCATTTTAATATATCAAATATGATTATTTTGTCAATGGTTTGTGACATGAGTCGCAATAGATTTTCATAACCTACCAACACTGATTTAGGGCACAGCATCTGGAAAGAAAAACACTGATTTAGGGCATACTGAATGCTGTTCCATATTAGGAGAAGTCTGTTGAGTACCTGTATTTTACTCCATGTTATTTTTTCCAATATCCATGTTGTTAACATTAGCAGTAATCTTGCCTAAATTAGTGTGGTTGGATATGAGTCAGTTAGGGTTCGTCTTCTTGTGTTACGTGTGTGAGTCAGATTAGTAGTCAAACTAGTACTAAGAGTTCACGTTGTAGTTGCATGCCATATGTAGCTAGTTTGAGTACTATTCGTGTTGCATGCATGTCCTAGCTAGGTTTTTGACTCTGTTTAGATTTGTCTCCGAGTAGGTCTAGGTTAGCAACCATCTTGGGTTGTGTAATATATACACACCATGGGTGTGCGAATTGTAACAGTAAGAAAACGAGAAATAAAAAGAGAAAATTTAGAAGGCGCGACACGCGCCCATGACAAAAGTTTTTCGAGTGTGTTTTCTGATCTTCGTATGTGATCGATCTTGTGGGCGAATCTCAACACATGTGTACTCTGTAATAAATGCATAATTGTTCTTTTTTCTCGCAATACATTTATTACAGAGTATCTAATTTGTTGTTTCCCATTTACTCATTGCAGGTAACCACTTATGTTGTGACAAGACCTGGAAGGGAGTTATTATTCACAGTTGTCTCACAAGACGAAAAGTACAAAGCTAAGGTAAAAGATAAGTTCCTTACTTAATGATAACCATTTGGAAACATGATGGAACATAACGTGATACTTTATAGGTTATCAATGCATAGTAGAATATAAATGAGATCTCACCTTTTTGCACCCATTTTGAGCAGTTTCCACCTGAAGTATATGTGGAGGTAGGCCCATCAGCTGCCCACTTGGGTGAATGTTTTTAATAACTTGGATCACCACAAAACAAATCGATGTGATCTTCTTTAAAATTATGATACTTGGTGAGCATTCAACATTTGTCCATTTCTAATTAATTAAGGCGCATTAGAGATCCGCCTAAAACATAAAGCCAAAGTACCTATGAATGAACTATTGTTTTCTTCTAATTTCAGAAGTAGTAGATGCTTAGCGTTTTCACAGTTGACTACTTACCTTTGTTGCGAATATCGGATTCTTTAAAAGCATCTTGGCTGATATTGGCAAATCATGTGAATACAATCTTGTTTCTCGACCATTTGCATAATTAATTTGGCTAATTGTTTTCTTATAGGTATGTATAGATGTTATCGTTCAAAGGCTTGGTGATGCGACAGCTGCTGGAATTTACAGGTTGCTGTTCAGCAGCCTTGAGAAGAAAACATCCATGGTCAACCTCTATGCATTGCCGGTATGCATCATGTTTGTGGTCATTTACTTGCTTGTTTCTGCTTTCTGTATCATGTTGGCTGTCGTGTGTGATATTATATCCCTTTAAAAGAACTCCTTGGCATTTTAATCTGTTTGATTGTGCCTCAGGAGGTAATTCCTGGTACAGATCATTGCACTATACTTTGGTAGAAACGAATTAAGATACACTCAGAGTCTTCATGTGAAGATGCTTTGAGTGAACCTGGCTGAAGATATAGGTGCTCAAAAGTCAAAAGTATGTATACTCCCACCAGAGCAGGATCAACGAGTCTGGGGAGCCTTTGCTATCTGAACTGCTGAACATAACTGAATATAGGAATCCATATTGAAAAAGTAAAACATCTCGCTTCTAACCGATCTCTACTTGTATGTGAAAGCCTGGTTGACTTTTGCAACTACCAGACCCTCTTTTGGGGTGACTAGTAATAATTGCCAGAAAACTGGTCCTGAGTATTAACTATTAACTGTGAAGCATGATCTAACAAATTGCGCTTTTCCCTTGTGATACCAGCTCTGCTTCCTCTGGCTTCTAACTGCATTTCATTTGGGACGACTCCAGACAAATCTTGCCAAGCTTCAGGCAGCTTCTGACCCATCATAGTTCCTAAAAGGTACCTGGAGACCTAAAAATAGGTATCATCAAACGAGAGAGCTGTCTTGCTCCTTGATATCTTTCTGTGTTCTTGCTGAGTAAAGCTGTTTGTGCCTGACCTTTCGCTCTCTAGGATATTGACTCAATACAAGTGGAGTTCTTCCAGAATGCGTGGAGTGCCTGCAGAATGCAGAAACACGGCATGTCAAGTGGTCGGATTGCCACCCCGCATTGGTTTTGTCTGCACATTTAGAAGGGACTACAAATTGACAGAGGAACCTTCGAATATAACACCAGATATAACTACAGGAAATGTCTGTTGTAGGAGATAAATAGTACACCAGCATAGAGTAGAAGAATACACGATTTTTATATCTGCTTTTTAGTTCACCCATTCAAGGTAGAAAATTGTGTCATGCAAACTGTAAGCGTTTGCGTTGTTTATGGGAAAAGTAGGGCTGGTTCTGTTGGGCAATTATTCTGCTCTGCTGTGTAAAACTCTGTATTTGTTCAGTACCACACCTAGACTGCACATATTCTGCAGATGTGTAAGTGCAATATAGTTTTCTAGGCAAACCATCTGAGCCCGACTTTTGATGCTACAGTGAAATATTTCTGTATTTTCTGTCTGGGCATTGAACTGTCGTTCCCTGTGAAATTCTTGCCAAATTCGTACGTTCCAAAAGGGCAATATTTACACATAAAAGGCTGTTCATATTCACATTGCATACGCATACCTGTAAAAAATGATAATCTGCTACCTGCTTCGATATTTCTATAATGCTCACATTCTGCAACACGTACACCTAAAGACAGCTTGCGTTTCTTTACAAGAAAACTCAAAGATCGAATGGTGAGATTAATGTCACAACGCACGATCTTTGTGCCGGTCATCTGAAAACTACGCAGGAATCGAAACAGTCGAGGGAGATATAAAATGGCGGGAGGAAGAAGTAGACGGCATCATCGATCGGCCGTGTGAGCATTTGCTCGTTTGCGCTTCTTGGTACGTACAACTCCAATTAATTTGGTAGGAAAGAAGAGAAGAAAGGTGGCAATGGCAGCGTCGAAGCGCAGCAGCGTCGCCTTGCTCGTTTTCGTCGTCGCGGTGGCTGTGGTGGCGCTGCAGCCGGCGGAGGCGTTGAGGAGGCACCGCGCCGACGCCCGCGTGCTCTGGTTCCCGGGCACCAGGCAGCGCAGCGGTTACCCGGGTTTCCCCCGCGGCAGGCTGTCGCCGCCGTCGGCGCCCGCGGGCAGGCCGTCGCCTCCGTCCGCGCCGGCCGGCAGGCCGCCGTCGCCATCGACTCCGCCCGCGCCTGGCGGCTCAACGCCGTGCATCGCCGGAAGGCAGCAGGCGCCGCTGCCCGGTTTCCCCGGCATGCCGGGTGCCGGCAGTGGAGCGCCGCCGTCGTCGCCGACGGACTGCGTGACGCCGCTGGCGGGGCTGATGACGTGCGCGACGTTCCTGACGGGGAGCGAGGCTGACACGCCGACGCCGCAGAGCGACTGCTGCGGCGGGCTGGGCATGTTCTTGAACAGCTCGGCGGCGTCGGACGACCGGTCGCTGCGTTGCCTGTGCCCGGTGATCCTGGGCGACGTGAACCGCATGCTCCCGAAGCCCATCGACCCCGTCCGCATGATGTACCTCCCCATCGCCTGCGGCGTCGTCCTCCCGCCACAAGTCCTCTTCATCTGCTTCAGTACGCCGACGCCATTAACTCTGATCTCTCTCCTTTACTCTGTGTCAATGAATGGATCACCATGATGGTTTTTGGAATGCAGCTGGGCAGCCGACGCCGCCGGTGGTGACGCGGATTCCGGAATCCTGGGAGAAATCGTCTTCTTCTTCAGGTCAGCTGGTCACTACTTACTTCTGTTTTTTTTCTTTTATCCTTGTTTCTTGTTAAGCTTGACTGCTTTCTGAGTTCTGATGTCCCAATCTGCTTTGCAGCGTTGACGCCTTGATTCTGTGCCGATCGATCGGACTGGGTTGCTGCTCATCACACATACGCACACACATGATTTAACCTCGGATATATCATTCTATGTACTAGTAGTATCAAGTTTAAGATTACAGCATCAGGAAAATAGTTAACAGACTTGCGACCATCAGAATCATGTCTGAGTTAGTGGCGTACCGCTGCTCGATGTAATAGCTAGTATAATGCTTCCCTTATTTATTTTCTCATTATTGAGATATAAACAAATATCTAAGAGAGATTGCAGTGAAACTATTCATGTGATTTTTCGTTTCTTTCGTGAGATTTTACATGACATTGTGTAGGGAGCTGTGCGATGTTCATCTAGGCGTGTTTGGTTAAAATCATTTCAACTCCTTCACAAATCAAACGGGGTTGTTTGAATCGCGAGCCATCCACAAGAAACTTATGAAGAAATTAGCCGAGAGTTTCTCGCCACCTTCAGGTTTGATTATCAAAGGCCAAATAAGGTAAACAAGAGGGGTAAGGAAATTGCTAGCACCTTGAATCTTAATTTGTTATGAAAGGAGAAAGGTTTGTTATGTCACTAGATGAATTTTGCCGAGCATTACGTATCCAAAACTATGGTAGTTGGGAAGAAATTCCATGTGACACGGATGCTGAACCTTATAGCTTTCTGGAGATCTATTAGTGTAGATGTACCTGAGCATATTCGTAGTGGAAAGCTTTCTCATATTCAGCACCCGGGTCTTCGTTACTTTGCACTATTCCTTGTTAGGGGATTTATTGCGGAAAATACTACGTTGAACATGGGTGCATATGAATCCGTTTCGGAAATGCATTTTTTAAACATAAAAAAGTTCCGAAAAAAATGTTCGCGTGTACATCTACACGTTCCATGGGTGAGTATAAAGTTTCACGGAGAAATAACCTTTTACTTGGCCTACGTAAAAAAGACAAAATACATCACATTTATACTGCTATATAGCACATAATTTTTCTCTTTTTTACAGAGGCAAAGTAAATAGTAATTTTGTCACGAAACTGATGTGCACGGCACATATTTATTGCTAGAGATAATTCAACTCCTTGCACATGTCCTGTTCTTTGTTTATTAAAATATGCAAAACAAAGTAGAACTCCCGAATACAACTTGGGTGTAATGCTTGCTAGATCTTTGATGTGTGTTGTGTCTAACAACAATAGAACCCCCATTTATGTTGGTGCTATAGCCACTTTAATTTATAATCACATAAAAGAGGAAATAAAATTCACGAACATATGCACTAGAATTGCTAAATCTAATCTCCTCGATGTGCACATGTTACAAAATATGGGAATTTTCAGATGGTGGAGCGATCAGGTTTTTGTGTACCAATACATGGTTAGATGCGGGTGGTTGGAATCCATACTTTCCTGGATACTGTTTCAACTCAAGCTTGGGGAGTACTTCTTCCCTTTCTCTCCATTGTTTATATCATGATTGCCTTGTTTCAGTTTCAAGTCCTTTGTGCCAAAATTATAAAAACACAAAAAGATTTCATTTTGTTTCTTTCACTTATTTGTTTCTTGTCATTTATCTTGTTCATATAAAATTAAAAAAAATCACAAAAACATTTTCATTTTCTTGATAAGAATGTAGAAAAGGAGTTGTAGGAATTTGCCCAATGTTGTTCTCTGTTCTATTTTTCATTTTTATCCTGTAACTCCAAATGAGCTGAAATTGTAACTGGTACTGTAACTTTTCACCTTCTACGCACACAAAAATTGACAAAAAACATTGAGGTGTTTAACTAGGAAAAAACTAGGATGTTTCACAACTATAATTTTCTGGCAGAATTAAGTTTTATTACGCAGTTTCAAGTTGGGAGAGGAAGAACAATAATGATGAATCAACGTGCATGAATTGATCATAGAGGTATGACACCTTTTCCATTCTTATGTAGAAGTGGTAATAAATGTTCGCATCATCGTCTCTTTAATACTTAGGGAAGTGGTAATAAATGTTGATCTTTTATGCAAGTAAGATTTTATTAAGTGACAATATTTAGTTTTGGTTGAATGATTTTAGTTCTAGATAAAGGTCTATGCATTCCATTGTGTGCTTGTTATCTTGTACTTGACGCACATTCAATGATGAATATTTCTATTCCCATGTGTCTTTAAAATATAAAATCTAATGTGAGTGTGACAGTCCAACCTTTCAAATGGTGAATCTTATCGTGGAGCCGCATATGAGTCAGTTGATAGTATCTTCAGTTGACAACTCAGCCTTATTGCTAGCCAGAAAGACCATTCCGCCAATATGGCAACACGTGTTGGTGGGCAAAAATCCTTGAGCCAATATCCTGAAAAATGTGAAAAATAAGAGAGAAAACCCAACGAGCTGGCTTTTACTATTATAAGAAAAATGCAGTATTTAAATTTTGTTGAAGGGATAAAACTCTTGCCCCTCAGTCAAGACATGAAGCTTTTAAGCAAGTGTCTTTCCTATTCTCCTTTTGTCTTAAAGTTGTCAACTACTGGTGCTAGATACTGAGTCATATTCGAATTTGCCATGAGTGTTCAAAGGCTGAAAGACTGAAAGGATACAACATTAGTTGAGTATTTAGTTTGTGGTGCAAGGCCAATGAATTTATTAGTCCACAGTTCCCTGTATGCATGTGAGGTGGATAGGGATTGGATGAGATTGATCATGTAATCGTGCATATGTGCCGAGATTTGAGGGGTTTTATCTTAAGGATACTATCGAATGGTATTAATGCACTTTAGCTATGTTCATTTCTTGTTACTAGGGCCCGAGTGACATGATTTCAGTACCAAACTTTTATTGCCCCATCATATATTTGAGTTTGGTATTTATCCGCAAAGGGTATTACCTGTTGTTATGTTGAACCTGCGAACCCTAAAGTGACAGTTAGGGAAAACAGGGGTGATATGTGATAGTTTGAGGATATTATGTGTCTATGGAGTGTTAATGCATTATTCTGGGATATTCGAAAGGGTAGACCATAATTACCTGTATTTCCATGTTGGCTCCGGTGAAATCGGCAGATAGGACAATAAACGTTGTGCAAATTTTCTTGGGTAGTACGCACAATTATATTTTAGACACATACCTACACACATCAAAGTTACAGATGTACATCATGTTACTTGTATTTTATTATATGATCAATCTTATCCATGCAACACCCCGCTATGACCTCATGCCTACGCTTTTAGTCTCTGAAGTTACACGTTCACTACTTCCGATCAAAACTAGAAAACTGCTACAATTGTTACTATTATGTTTGTTGCTTGATTCAACTGCATAAGTCACCACTTTCTTTTTGAGAATATTGATACACAAGCGCGGTTGAGAGTGACGTCTCAATTTGTAAAGTCTTATTGGTATTCTTGTGTTGCCCAGTCGAACTATAAATTTGGGTAGTACTTTTCATCGAAGATTTCGGCGACCCCCTATACTTGTGGGCATCATTGTCAAACTCTACCGTTAGAGAAAGATCAAAATAGTAGTGCAACGTATCTCAAAAATCATGTTCAACACCTAATAATTCAAGATTGGGGATTTGCTCCTTGATACGTCCATTTTGCATAACTATTTTATATCATAATTTACTGTTATTCATTGATATATTTCATATTTAGAGATGATACTTATGTTATTTCATCTATTTTGCATGTTTGATGATTATTGGAGAATGGATCACCGGAGTCTGAATTCTGCTGGAAAAAGCACCGTCAAGATACAATATTTGCGAAGATCAGAAATCCAAAGTGACCAGACAGAAGTTCCTATTTTACCTGATGATGGAGGAGGCCAAAAGGGGAGAGCAAGATGGGCCATAGGGGGCCCACACCATGCCCAGGCGCGGCCCCCCTTGATGCCGCGCCGACATGTGGTGTGGCCGCCCTGGCCCACCTTTGGCGATGCCCCTTCGCGTACTTCATCCCCCCGAAACCCTAAGACACTACGGACCATCGTGGAAATATTCCGCCGCCTTCACGAGGCGGAAAACACCAGAGAGAGAAAAGCTCTCCGGCAGGGAGAAATCTTCTGGGGAAATTCCCTCCCGGAGGGGGGAAATCGTCGCCATCGTCATCGAGCTGCACTTCATTGGGATCATCATCACCACCATCTCCACCGCCGACACTGTCATCTCCATCGTTACACTCCGTTCCCGCTGTAACATCTAGGGTTGAATCTTGTCTATTTGATAGGGGAAACTCTCCCGGTGTTGATTATTATTGTTATTGATGCTATTGAGTGAAACCGTTGAATTAAGGTTTATGTTCAGATTGTTATCCATCATTATATCACCTCTGATCATGTTCCATATGATGTGTTGTGAGTAGTTCGTTTAGTTCTTGAGGACATGGGAGAAGTCTAGATGTTAGTAGTGAACTATGTTGAGTAATATTTAATGGTCTGATATTTAAGTTGTGGTGTAATTCTTCTAGTGGTGTCATGTGAACGTCGACTACATGACACTTCACCTCTATGGGCCTAGGGGAATGCATTGTGTATTCGAATATTAATTGTGGGATTGCCGGAGTGACAGAAACCTAAACCCCCGTTGGTATCTCGATGCATGAGGGATGGTAGGATCTCAGAGTTTAAGGCTATGGTTAGATTTATCTTAATTAGTTTTTAGTATTTGCGGATGCTTGCTAGGGGTATAATCACAAGTATGTATTAGTCCTACAAAGGGCGGTGCATTAGCATAGGTCCACCCACACAACACTTATCGAAACACTAAAGATTAATCATCTATATGAAGCGAAAGCACTAGACAGAATTCCCATCTGTCCTCAGGAACGTTTGGTCATCATAAGTAAACAAACCGGCTTGACCTTTGCTCTAGAAAGGATTGGGCCACTCGCTGCAATTATAATTGTTGCACTTTATTTACTCGCACTTTATTTATCTGTTATATCAAAAACTCCTAAAAACTTGTCTTCTAGTGTTTACAGTGAAATCCTCATCAAAACAGCTTGTCAGCACCTTCTGCTCCTCGTTGGGTTCGACACTCTTATTTATCGAAAGTACTACGATACACCCCCTATACTTGTGGGTCATCAAGACTATTTTCTGGCGCCGTTGCCGGGGAGTGAAGCGCTATTGGTAAGTGGAATTGGTAAGGAAAACTTTAACTGTAAGTGCTATTTTTATTTTTGTCTCCTAATTTACTTAATTATGGAGAGATCATCGATTAACTTCCTATTTGGAAGAACTACTGCCACTGCTACGGTAGTAGAGGAGGCGTCACCTAAAGAAATAGTGCCATTTAAAATACCTATGAAAATTATTGATCGTGTTATGGATAACCGCTATGAAGGGGATGGAACTGTCCATCTTGGTGATCATTTGCTATTTTTACATGAATTATGTGAGTTGTTCAAGTGTGCAGGTATTACAATGGACAAAGTTAGGAAGAAATTATTCTCTATATCACTTGGTGGAAGAGCCGCGCATTGGTATAAATTGTTGAAGAACAGGAGTTCTCTTGGATGGGAGGAAATTGTACCTCTCTTTTATTCTAAATTTTATCCTCCAAGTGAGATTCACCAAGATCGGAATTCTATATATAATTTCAGGCTCATGATGGAGAAAGTATTGCCCAAGCGTGGAGGAGATTGAAGTCACTAATGCTCAAATGCCCCATTCATGAGCTTCCTGTTAATATTATTGTTGATAACTTCTATGCAAGACTCTCCTTTGAAGATAAAACATTATTGGATACTGCTTGTTCTGGATCGTTCACGCGTAATAAAGAAGAGTTTAAATGGGACCTTCTTGACCGTATTGAGGAGAATACTGAAGCATGGGAGAACGACAAAGGTAGGGAGTCAGTTATAAAATATGACTTCGAATGCATTAAAACTTTCATGAATACTGATGCATTTCGAAATGTTAGTAATGCTTATGGTCTTGACTATCAAGTTGTTGCAAATTATTATAAAGCCTTTGCTTCTTATTTCGGTTTGCCTAAGGATGGTTTTAAGAAATATCATGAACCTTATAAAGATAAATCTATTTCTCCTATAGCTAAAAGCATTGAAGTTAATACTGTTGATCATATTATTCCCGAGCCTTATATTGAAAAAATTCCTTTTCCTATTAAAGTGAAAGAACATTCTATTATGGCTAGTGTGGTTAACAAAAGTACAAAGAAAGCTATAGAACCTGATGAACAAATTAATACTGAACCTTCTGTAGCTATAGTAAAAGATCTTGTTACTGGAAATGTGGAAGATGAGTATATTATATTTTGTGAGGATGCTTCTAATTTTGTTTCTCATCCTAAAAGTTCAAGGAAAACTAGTGTTCCTGTGCTTTCTGTTAGAATTGGTGATCATTGTTATTATGGTTTATGTGATATTGGTGCAAGTTCAAGTGTTATTCCTTATGAGCTTTATAGAGAAATTATGCATGAGATTGGTCCTTGTGAACTTGAAGAAATTGATGTGGTTATTCAACTTGCTAATAGAGAAACTATCTCTCCGATTGGTATTGTTAGAGATGTTGAAATTTTATGTGGTAAGACTAAATATCCTGCTGATTTTCTCGTACTTGGTTCAGCTGCTAGTAAGACTTGTCCTATTATTTTTGGTAGACCTTTTCTAAATACTTGTGGTGTTGTTATAGATTGTAAGAAAGAGAAAATCTTTACTAAGTTTACTGGTCATTCATATGAATTCAATTTTTTGAAATTTGCTAAAGCCCCTTATGAAACCGAATTGCCTAATGAGGATTTTAAAGTTGAACAACTTGCCTCTATTGCTCTTGCTCCTAACAATGTTTTGCAACAATTTATGGAAGATAATGAAAGTGAAGTCTTTAGAGAAGAAAGGAATGAGCTTGATAAAATATTCCTTCGTCAACCTATCTTGAAACACAATTTACCGGTGGAAGACTTGGGTAAAACACTCCCACCTAAGGAGGATCCTGTCTTTGATTTAAAACCTTTGCCTGATAATCTTAAGTATGCTCATATTGATGATAAGAAAATATATCCTGTTATTATTAGTGCTAACCTTTCAGGTAAAGAAGAGGAAAGATTATTGGAAGTATTGAAGAAACACCGTGGAGCTATGGGTTATACTCTTGATGATTTAAAAGGGATTTCTCCTACTATATGTCAACATTTTATTAATATGGAGCCTGATGCAAAGCCAGTTGTTGAACATCAACGCCGTTTAATACCCAAGATGAAGGAAGTGGTAAGAAATGAGGTATTAAAACTTCTTGATGCTGGTATTATTTATCCTATTGCTGATAGTAGATGGGTTAGTCCTGTGCACTGTGTCCCTAAGAAAGGAGGAATTACTGTTGTGCCTAATGAAAACGATGAACTTATTCCTCAAAGAGTAGTTGTTGGTTATAGAATGTGCATTGATTTTAGAAAGGTTAATAAAGTTACTAAGAAAGATCATTATCCATTACCCTTTATTGATCAAATGTTAGAGAGATGGTCTAATTTTTCAACCACATGATTGGAATTTACCATTTGAAATTACGTGTGATGCTAGTGATTTTGCTGTTGGTGCTGTTCTTGGACAACGAATAGATCAGAAGTTGAATGTTATTCATTATGCTAGTAAGACTCTTGATTCTGCACAAAAGAATTATGCTACAACTGAAAAAGAATTTCTAACTGATGTTTTTGCTTGTGATAAGTTTAGACCTTATATTGTTGATTCTAAAGTTACTATTCATACTGATCATGCTACGATTAGATACCTTATGGAAAAGAAAGATGCAAAGCCTAGGCTTATTAGATGGGTGTTACTCTTACAAGAATTTGATTTGCATATTGTAGATAGGAAAGGTGTTGAAAATCCTGTTGCTGATAATTTGTCGAGATTGGAAAACATTGCTTATGATCCTATTCCTGTTAATGATAGTTTTCCAAATGAACAATTGGCTGCAATAAGGGTAAGTTCACGAGTTAGTCCTTGGTATGCTGATTATGCTAACTTTATTGTTTCGAAGTATTTGCCTCCAACCTTTTCAGCTCAACAAAGAAGGAAATTCTTTTATGACTTGAGGCATTAGTTTTTGGATGACCCACACTTATATAAAGAAGAAGTGGATGGTATTATGCGAAGATGTGTTCCGGAATATGAACAAAAAGAGATATTGAGAAAATGCCATAGTAGTGCTTATGGAGGACATCACGCTGGAGATAGAACTGCACAAAAGGTTCTACAATCAGGTTTTTATTGGCCTATTCTCTTTAAAGATGCAAGAAAGTTTATTTTATCTTGTGATGAATGTCAAAGAATGGGTAGTATCTCTAGACGTAATGAAATGCCTATCTATTATTCTCTTGTTATTGAACCGTTTGATTGTTGGGGTTTTGACTTTATGGGTGATACGTCCAAAACGTATCTACTTTCCCGAACACTTTTGCTATTGTTTCACCTCTAATTTGTGTGTTTTGAATGCAACTAACATGGACTAACGTTGTTTTCAACAGAATTGCCCTGGTGTCTTGTTTTTGTGCAGAAATTCGACTTTAAGGAAAAATACCAGAAAAAAGGCCAAAGCTCCTATTTTGCCCGAAGACCCACGGAGAAAGAAGATGAGACGGAGGGGGGCAGCGAGCCGCCCACACCACGTGGAGGCGCGGCAGGCTCCTGGCCGTGCCACCATATGGTGTGGCCGACTCGGCCACGCCCTCGCGTCCCCCGCTGGGATATAAGGTCCCTCTGACCTAAAACCGAGAACGCCCCGAGCACTTTTTCCAAAAAACGCATCCGAGCGCCGCCGCCACCTCGAAACTCAAATCGGGGACCAGAAGTTCCTGTTCCGGCACTCCGCCGGGACGGGGAATCGAAGGGGATCATTGCCATCATCATCACCAACGCCTCTCCATCAACTATCATCGTTTTCCCCATCCATGTGTGAGTAATTCCCCGCTGTAGGCTTGAGGGGATGGTAGGGATTGGATGAGATCGTTCATGTAATAGCTGTAATATCATTAGGGCATGGGGCCTAGTATCCGTTATCGGTGTTTTACGTCATTGTTGCAACTTGTTATGCTTAATGCTTGACACTAGGGCCTGAGTGCCATGATTTCAGATCTGAACATGTTATTGTACCATGAAGATAATTATTGTTTTAGATCATATCTATGAGTTGTATACACATATTATTGTCCGGAATGAAGATAATTATTGTTTTAGATCATATCTATGAGTTGTATACACATATTATTGTCCGGAACCCGAGGCCCCAAAGTGACAGCAATTGGGACAACCGGAGGGGATGGCTGTGATGTGAGGATCACATGTGTTCACGGAATGTTAATGCTTTGCTCCGGTACTTTATTAAAAGGAGTACCTTAATTACCAGTAGTTTCCCTTGAGGCCCCGCTGCAACGGGCTGATGGGACAAAAGATGATGTGCAAGTTTCTCATTGCGAGCACGCACAACTAAATTGGAACACATGCCTATGGTTAATTAATACTTGGATGCTTACTATTATTTATCTGCAAATGCGCATGACTTGGTTATTATATGTAATATCTCATCCATGCAACGCCCGTTCATCCATCCCTATGCCTACGGTATTTTAATCCTGTTGTCTACTATAATCATCACTACTGTTTTTACTCTACTGCTGCTGTTATTTCACTACTGTCTCTGCTATAAAACTGTTGCTACTGATAATCTGTCTTGAGCAAGTCTATTTACAGGTGCAGCTGAATTTACAAGTCAGCTGTTAAGGCTTACAAATATTCTTTGGCTCCCCTTGCGTCGAATCAATAAATTTGGGTTTTACTTCCCTCGAAGACTGTTGCGATCCCCTATACTTGTGGGTCATCAAGACTATTTTCTGGCACCGTTGTCGGGGAGCATAGCTTTATTTATAAGTTCACCTGAGTGTGATATTGCTCTCTGGAATTCATTCATCATGGGAAGACCTGGTGATAAGAAATTACCCATCGTACCATCCTGACGAGTTACGGACTCGGCAAATCCCATGATTAAGCACCCTGGGTTGTATCGGGAGGAAACGATGTATAGGTGTTGGCGAATCCGGACGGTAACAAGCGAGGCTTTCGCTTGTTGGATTACAGATCAGAAGATTACAAGGTGGCTGCAATGGCGTCCCGGCGAGTCGGTGTCTCGCTAGGGTTCCAGAATATGATTGCGTGATCTGCACTACCTCCCTCCTGGCCTCTTTATAGGCGGCCAGGTCCCAGGAGTTTGAATACAACTCGAATACAGATAGAACTAACTTAAGTCGGTTTGACCCTTTCTATCTTGAGCCGCACCCTACCCGTAATGGGCCGTCTTAGGCCATCCTATCCGGCTGCTTATATGGGCCACCGGGTGGACCTTCCAACAGTATGGGCCTTATTATAGCTTCGTGGATATACCCGTTGGGTATAACCACATCAGTAGCCCCCGAGTGCCTATTCGACTCCACAGGATCGTGTAGGGACTCATCACCCGTTACTCTTTCGAGTGGCTCTTGATGACAACATTGCCTGTTCATGAACGCAGTTGGCGAGGGAAAACATCTCGCTATTTTAATATCAAGATATATTTTCTTTTCGTCGTTTGGGGGATGGATGGCATAGTAGGCCTGATTCAACCGATGGATCGGGGTCAAGTTAACTCGCGACTAGGGCGAGATACCTTCCTAGCCTACTCGGATTCGACTCCCTTCTGTCGAACCCGGCAAGACCGTTCAAGTTCGACTCAAGCCAGCTGGGACTTACTGGTCGTAACCCGATCATAATTAGAGTACCCTTGGCACGTCCGCCGGGATTTTGCATCGCACCTGCTGGTGCGGAATTTAACAGGTCCGCGTAGCTTGTACGGGCCACCTGGCCTTATTTAGGTCTTACCTTTGCACTTGTTTGCGCAGCATCCGAGGACCAGTCTAGGCTGGAACATCCCAGGTATTATGATTATATCATTGGATTCAAATCGGGAGTCACTCAACCGATTCAACAATCTCTTCTTTACTTGATACTTTATTGAGTCCGATCCGTCGAACACTTGTCATTAACATTTGACGCTGGTCGTCGACTGAATTCATCAGGTGCGCGACAGTGCTCCCGATGGGAGTAGCCCCCGAGATTGAGTGCAATTGCCTGCAATTGTGCTTAATCTAAAAATAAAAAAAATGAAAGAACTGGTATTTTACCAATTTCCGCTCCCGATGGGAGTGCGTTTACTGTTGTAAATCATTTGCTGCAGGAAATGTACCCCCTTTGCTATGGAGTGACCACGATTTTTGACTGCTGACTGCAGTTGGTATCTGTCGACTGCGAACTACTGTAACTGATGAACCATATTGAAAACTTGCATGACGTCACTGATGACGCTAGCAAAGATGCTCTGACGCCCCCGATGGGACAATTCTTTGGTGGACCCACGCTGGCAGTGATGACGCCCGCTGGCCGCTCCGATTTGACCGCACGCGTCGCGTGGGAAGGGAAAACACGATGATGACCTCCTCGATTCCCGCACGTAGTGGGCGGTTACCGCGGCGCTTGCCCTTCGTGGGACTCCTCCGATGTGCGCCACATGGCCACGTCCTTGTTTTGAACGAACGAGATGAATCGCTTGCTGGTACAAAGGTTTCACCGTGATGTAAAATTTTGTACTACTCCTCCCATTTGCGCCGCCGTTCCTTGCGCTTCTTCTTCTTCCTCGCGCTACTGCTCTCTGCCCCCGCACCCTCGCTGCTCCATCGCCATGGGAAAACCCACAAACTCCAAGGGCAAAGATGCCGCCAAGACGAAGGAGGCGGCGGAAACTGCGGAGAAGGGATGCTGGCGCCGCTCCGTGGTGAAGGAGGCGCACATCGAATCCCTCCGAGCGGTGCTGCCGCCGACCGCAGACTTCGTGCGTCTCCCCGGCGAGGAGACCCAGCCAACTCCGGCCGCCGACGAGCGGGTATGTTTTGTCGACCACCTGAATCGGGGACTATCCTTCCCGATTCATCCTTTTCTTCGCGGTTTGCTTTGCGTTTACGGCGCCCAACTTCATGACCTGCCTCCGAACGCCGTTCTCCACATCGCCTGCTTCATCACCCTCTGCGAGTGCTTTCTCGGAATAGCTCCTCACTGGGGGTTGTTCCGACTCTGCTTCAACGTCAAGGGTCAGAGCGCCGGCACCGGCCCTGGCGGCCTCGGCATCCAGGCGCGACCAAAATCCGGCTACTTCAAGATCCCTATATCGGAATCGGTGCAAAACTGGCGCGACCGCTGGTTCTACATCAAGGCCGACATTAGCTCCGGGAACTCCTGCGGCCTACCCCCATTCATTGGCGATATCGAGCTCCGAAATAAGCGATCATGGAGCAACTCCCTGACTGCGACTGAGGAGCAAGATGCCAAGCCGCTACTGCAGAAGCTTGTAGAGCTGCAGACTACCGAGGGCAGGGTGATGAGCGGTATCCACCTTGTGACTGCGTTTCTGCTTTGTCGAGTACAACCTCTACAAGAGCGTGCCCACCCGCTGTTCGAGTATACCGGTCCAAACGACTGCACTCGCGTGTCGTCTGAAGATTACTCGAACAGCGAGCTCCTGCACATAGTCAAGCAGCTGACCGGTCTCAAGGCGAAGCTTGGGGAGCTGACCTCCCCCGTTGCGTCCTTTGACGCGTCGAACCCCGTTCCTGAGGTATGTCCTCTTTTATTCGTTCTTTTTGCTCTCTTGAGTTCCTTTGCTTTCCTTTGCATGACATCCTTTTACGTTACTAGGGTCACTCACCTCCAGCGTCTGAGCCCACCATACTGGAGGACGAGATTCCGGTGGCTGGCATCCGCGAACCAGCCTCGGACCCTTCAGTCGCCACCGCTCACTCTGAGGAAAACGCAACTGAAAAGGCTGCGAATCAGAAGAGGGGGCGATCTCCTACTGAGAGCTCTGGCGACTCCCAGGAAAGGCGCAAACGAACCCCAGTCGACGCTTCTCCGATGGACGTAGATCTTTCCTCGGCTGCGGTGTCGACATCCGGAGTGCTAGATGCGACGCCGATTTCCTTCGTAGCGCCCGCGGCTCCGATCCTGCCGACTCCGGACGATTTGATGCCCTGGATGGCTAAGTAAGTCAAACTACCCGTTGTCGTTATATTCCGTAGACTTAGCTGATACTCCCGCTAATCTTGCCTCCCTTGTGCCAGGTCGACCAGCGAAGAAATCGAAGCGGAAACGGAGTCTGACTCTCCCACTCGGTCTACTCGCGAGCAGACATCAACTCTTCGAGCCGAGGAGGAAGAACGAGCCGTTGAACCTCCTTCGAAGACCGTGCCTTCTACGCTGCACATAATAGAGCCACCAAGCGCCAGGTCTGCACCGGAATCCTCGACTGTGAGTGCTGACCACGTAAGTAACACCTCTTCCTCTGAAAAACGAGTCCTAGGCCTCAAAGCTTTGCATGCCAACATCCTTTGCTTCTTTCCTCATCGGGGGCGCGCCAGCGCTCCCGATGGGAGTAGCCCCCGAGTCTGTGGCCAACTACCCGTAGTTGGGTGCAGGCTCAATGACCTCTTCACGTGCTGACTTTTTCGGCTAATGTACTTTGCAGCCAACCGTCCGTTGACTGCTGGACATAGGTAACGACTATGTCCGGCTGGAAACGGAGAACCAGAAGCTAAAGGATCAGCTCAAGAAATGCCAAGGTAACCCATTGACTCAAACTACCAATAATTAGCTTTTGGTTGCTATGTTCATGACTCCGTTCTGCAGAGGCGCTAGAGAAAACCGAGCAAGAAAGGGATCACGCCCGCTGTCTGGCCAAGGATCTGAAAAGTGAGCTTGGTCAAGTAAAAACAGACATGACGGCTCGGGTAGATGCTGCATGGGCTGAGGGCGCGCGAGAAGCCGAAGAAAGCCTGAAGAAACTGCAGAGTTCGCGAGATAAAACTCTAGCGGGCCGTCTTCTTGCTTTGGGTAACGCGCTAGCGAGTAAGTACCGCTGGGTAGTGCTCATGCTGAAACTCTTAAAAGGTCTTCGTCTTCTAACTGAATTAAGTGGACTTGCTGCAGGAGCTCTTGGCTTGGGAGCAGATCAATATGCTCCTCCCCCTGAGGTCCAACTGGAATCTGCGATTGGAGCGGCTGAGGGTTTCGCGAGCAAGCTCGCGACGGTGCTCTCATCTTCGACTGCTGCGCTTGCCGCACTCCACCGACTTGTGCTCCCGAAGCAGGAGGTACCTCAAGATCTTGCAGCACTCGCGGAGACGTTTCGCCCTGAAGGCGACTCCTTCCCCAAATTCGTCCGCGAGCAGACGGTATGTGGATCCGCGACTGCTTTCAAGATGCTGCTGGGGCATGGGGTAGCTTTGGACCTGGGTAGCCTTGTTTCTGCGCTTCCAGTTGACTCGGCTAGCAAAAAGGTGTCCCTTAGACAGCATGAGGTGGAAGCCCGTAGACTGGCGAATGCCCTCCTTGCGACCTTCGAACAGAGGGTCGCGAAGCGCAATAAAAAGGGATCCGCCTCTACTTCGAGCGCTCCCAGCACGAAATAGACTGTAGGGTAGCATAATGTAGGTTGAGTTATTTTGCTAGCACTATGCGCCTGCTGCGTGCTTGCCATGTAACAACTTAACGTCTGTATGAAAACTTGATGGTTGGGGGCATAGCTAGGGTGGATGCCCAGCCCCCGAGTCATTTTATCCATTTGCTTGAATCTGTTCTTTTTGTTGAGCTCTCCGATATGTGAATTTTTGATTTGGAGAACCGCTTCCGCTGTTTCTGCAGTCTGCTGGTACTTCGACTCCAAGTGCCGTGCCGCCTTTTAACCCTCGTGATCAGTACTTGTATAATTTACTGAAAGTGCGCTGTGAAACTGCCGAGCAAGAATTAAAGGTCACTCGGGGTACGCTGGCCATCCTTCAGTCGAAACAACCCCGACCAATCGAAAGGGAGATGGTACTAATGAAGGAAATCGAAGATGCAAACACTGGTTTGCTATGTAAGTGATTCGCCAAGCCCCCGAGTGTCTTTATTTGCTCTTGCTTGATAGATTCGTGCCCTGTTGGCCTCGACTCATCTGCTGTTTTCATTTGTATGAATATATATAGGTGTACAGATTGATGCTGCGGCTGAACAGAGTCGAGTTCGATCTCGTTTTGTTGACGTGACGGCTGAGCATGGTCGAGACCCGTCATCCATATGGTCCCAGCGGAGCAAGTCGATGGCATTGCTCACCTTGCATGACCGGGTGGCTCAGGTTGGCAAATTTGCAGACTTATGCACCTCCGTGCTGTCACGCGTACACCAGGCTCTGTTTCCTTTGAACGAACAGCCACACGGGTTGACTGCTCTGCTGGACCGTTTGCGCCAAGGGGAGGCGACTCGCGACTTCGTCCGTCTTCAACTTGTTGCTGGCGCGACTACAGCGTTTGCTGTTCTGCGTCTGCACTACCCCGACATTGATTTGGCGAAGGTTGGGGCTGGACCCCCAGAAGGTGCGGGCACTGTCTCAATGGAAGATCATTACCAGGCTGCACATGGCCCAGCTAGTTGTATAATAGGTCTCATGGAGCACGAGACGGACATGGAACTTGACCGCCAGCGTCTGACAGTTGATGTAAAGTCGGAACCATTGTAAAGTAACCCGATCTGTAGAACTACGACCCATGCTTACTGCGAAGATTGTACGATAGGAATATAGAGGGACCTTGAATTTTATTGCTGGTCAATAAGAAAATGTCTGATACAAAAGGAGGCTTAATGTGGCCTTTACTGACTTCTAAGATAACGGCCAAGGCGCTACTATACTAGGCGTAAAAACGGCGCAGGTGAGCTGCGTTCCAGGGGTTGTGCGAGGGTTCTCCCGACTCGGCGTGCTGTAGATGATAGGCTCCATTGCCAATGACTTATGTGACGATGAAGGGGCCCTCCCAGGGCGAAGCGAGCTTGTGAACTTTCTTCAGCTTCAGGCGAAGTACCAGGTCGCCTATCGCGAACGATCGCGGTCGAAGGCGGCGACTGTGGTAATTTCGTAATGCCTGCTGATACGTTGCCGTCCTGGCGAGGGCAATGTCGCGCGCCTCGTCCAGGGTGTCTATGTCGTCCTCAAGTGCGGCGTCGGAGTCCTGCTCGTCGTAGACCGTTACTCGAGGTGCATCAAATTTGAGGTCATATGGCATGACTGCTTCTGCTCCGTGCACTAGAAAGAAGGGCGTGTACTGCGTGGATCTGTTAGGAGTCGTGCGCAGACTCCAGAGTACGGCAGGTAATTCCTCGGCCCAGGCGCCTGCTGCGCGCTTGAGCGGTACGAGGAGCCTTTTCTTCAAGCCGCTGCACACCGGGCCGTTAGCTTTCTCGACCTGCCCGTTGGACTGGGGGTGCGCAACTGAGGCGTATTTGAGCTTGATTCCTTGCGATTTGCAGAAATCCTGAAATTCCTCGGCCGTGAAGTTGGTTCCGTTATCGGTGATTATACTGTTTGGCACCCCGAAGCGGAAGATAATGGACTTGATAAAATTTACCACCGAGGTTGCTGTAGCGTTCGTGACTGGAACTGCCTCAATCCACTTAGTAAACTTATCGACTGCCACTAGGAGGAAAGTATGGCCTCCCCGTGACGACTTCTTCAAAGGACCGACCATGTCGAGTCCCCATTGGGCGAGGGGCCAGGCCAGCGCGATAGTCTTGAGCTCTGATGCTAGGGCATGTGGCTTAGTCGCGTACTTCTGGCAACCCAGGCACTTCCTTACTATGTCCTCTGCGTCCTGCATAGCCGTGGGCCAATAAAAACCGGCTCGCAGGGACTTTGCCACGAGTGCCCGACTGCTTGCGTGATGTCCGCACGTCCCAGCATGAATGTCCAGTAGTATTGCTCTCCCATCCTCGGGTGCAATGCATCGCTGAAGGACCCCGGAGATACTGTTGCTGGAGGCTCGACTGTGTCTTCT
The DNA here is from genome assembly GCA_026929855.1 of Poa annua. Taxonomy (NCBI): domain Eukaryota; kingdom Viridiplantae; phylum Streptophyta; class Magnoliopsida; order Poales; family Poaceae; genus Poa; species Poa annua. The sequence continues at coordinate 48,020,286 of CM049434.1, forward strand.
GGTGTTGCTGCGTTCTTTATCTTGACTGATCTTTCTTTGATACGCTCAAGGAAAACTCCAGGTGGGATGGGTTCTTTCTTCGACCCGATGTTGGCTAGTACATCTGCTTCCTCGTTGCTTTCCCGGCCTACGTGTCGCAATTCGCCGCCGTCGAAACTTCCCTCCATGATGTTATACATGTCACGGTAAGCCTGCATGTTATCTGCATTGGCGTCGCACTCCTTCATTGTTTTCTGTACCACGAGATTGGAGTCGCCATATATCATCAATCGTGTCGCTCCGCATGCCTTGGCCATACGCATACCGTGCAGCAGCGCCTCGTATTCTGCCTCGTTGTTCGAAGCTCTCTGAAAATCCATCTGGAGTATGTAGCGCAGCTTGTCACCCTTGGGGGAGGTCAAGATTACTCCAGCCACTGTGCCATCATGTCGTTTGGATCCGTCGAAGTACATGGTCTAGGAATTGGACAAGTCGGGGACATGAGGCAACTGCGCCTCGATCCACTCGCATGTAAAATCTGGGAGGACCTGGGCCTTGATGGCCTTCAGGTGCCTATACGTGATGTCCTTGGGCCCGAGCTCGATGCTCCACTTGGCAACCCGCCCGGTAGCCATGGAGTTGTTGAGGATGTCGGCCAACGGGGCGCTGCTCACCACCACAATTGGGTGTTCCGTGAAATAGTGCACGAACTTGCGACTTGGCATGAACACGCCATAAGCAAGATTTTGGTAGTGCGGGTAACGCTCCTTGGAGGGGGAAAGCACCTCGCTGAGATAGTATACTGGACGCTGGACTGGCTGAGTCTTCCCTTCCTCTGGTCTTTCGACTACGAGTACTGAGCTGACCACCCTGTTGGTGGCGGCTATGTACAGGTACAAAGTTTCCTGCTCCTGAGGTGCCACGAGGATAGGCGAATTTGTGAGAATGCGCTTCAAGTCGGCGAAGGCTGCCCTTGCTGCAGCTGTCCACTCGAACTTGTCTGCTTTCTTCATTAACTGATAAAACGGCAGGGCCTTCTTGCCCATGCGACTGATGAACCTGCTAAGTGCTGCTATTCTGCCAGCGAGTCCTTGGACTTCGCGCAGTTTCGTCGGCTCAGGCATTTGCAGGAGTGCCTGAATTTTTTCTGGGTTGGCCTCTATGCCCCTGGCGGACACGAGGTACCCTAATATCTGCCCTGAAGGCACTCCAAACACACATTTAGTGGGATTGAGCTTGATTCTGTACTTGTTAAGAGCTACGAATGTTTCGCGGAGATCGTCGATCAAGGTGCCAACTTGTCGAGTCTTGACGATTATGTCGTCGATATATACTTGTATGTTTCTTCTGATTTGATCCCTCAGGCAGTTCTGCATCATACGCTGATAAGTTGCCCCTGCGATTTTTAACCCGAAGGTCATCTTCGTGTAACAGTACACGCCGTGAGGGGTGATGAAAGCCGTTTTTTCTTCGTCTTCTTTTTTCATCTGAATCTACTGATATCCGGAGTAAGCGTCGAGGAACGAGAGGCGCTCGCAGCCTGCGGTCGAATCCACGATCTGATCTATCCGAGGTAACGGAAAATGATCCTTAGGACAGCACTTGTTGAGTGATGTAAAGTCGATGCACATGCGCCCATTCTTGACTCCTTTCTTCGGAACGAGCACTGGGTTCGCTACCCAGTCTGACTTCTTAAGTTCCCGGATGAACTTGGCATCCAAGAACCGGTCTATCTCTCTTCCGACTGCCAGCAATTTTGGCTCGGATAATCGTCTCATTGTCTGCTTGACTGGCTTAGTGCCTGGATAAATTTGCAAGGCGTGCTCGGCGAGTACCCTAGGAATACCTTGCATATCGGTTGGGTGCCAGGCGAACATTTCCCAGTGCTCACGGAGGAACTCGACGAGCGCGCCTTCCTATGCTTCATTTAGGCTTGATGACACGAGGACTGTCTTGTCCTTGTCCGTTGGGTGCACCTGGTGTGCTCTTGTGTCGTTGTTGGCGCTGAAAGAATTTTCGGGTGCAGGCTTCTTGCCTATGGGGAATAGGCTCCGGTCGTTGTCCAGGGCGATTTCTGCAAGCTGTTCTTGTGTGCCGAAAGACTCGGAGATTTTGTTGAATTCTCTGTCGCAGTCATCTGACTTTCGAAAGTCGCCGCGGACTGTTATGACCCCCTTGGGACCGGGGAGTTTGAGCATCAGGTACGCATAGTGCGGGACTGCCATGAATCGTGCGAACGCTGGTCGCCCCAGGATTACATGGTATTGAGACTTCCAGTCCATGACTTCGAACTCGATGCTTTCTTTCCTAAAGTGATCGGCTTCTCCGAAAACGACGTCGAGCCAGAGTGACCCCAAAGGATATACTGCCTTGCCTGGCACGATGCCATGGAAAGTGTTGTCTGATGGTTTCAGGTTGGTGAGTGATAGGCTCATTTTGTGCAACGTGTCTGCGAAGATAATGTTGATGCCGCTGCCGCCGTCCATGAACACCTTGCTCATCCTGAAACCTCCGACTAAGGCGTGCAGAACCAGGGGAGCATGACCCGGTCGTGGCACGCGTGGAGGGTGATCTTCGCGAGTGAAGCCAATAGGAACTTCCGAACCCTGAAGGTAATCCGGCGCGGGCGGGGGTGAAGTAGTAGCTAGATGGACCTGCCTACTGATTAACTTTTGGCATCGGTTTGATGGTCGTCCCTTCTGTATCATGTACATGGCCCCCCTGGTCTGCGGGTACTGTTCCTGAGCCGCGGCTGCGTTGTCCTGTCTCTGGTTTGCGTGGACTGCTCCCGCCATGTGCCCTGCAGGCGGGGGAGGTGGTCCTTCAGGTGGTGGCAGCGCTAGTGGTAGTCCTGGACTCCTGCGCATCTCAGCCTGAAGAGCTATGAAATCACGACAGTCCTTAAGCAGGTGAGTTGCCGTTAATTTACCGTCATCCCCTCTGAACATGTGCATTCTGCATGGGTCGGTGAGTTGCTCAGCCGGGGTTCGGAATGGGCGCTCCTCCCTCCGGGTTCCCCTGGGCTTCCACTCACGTTTTCGGCTCCCGTCGTCGCGGTTCCTGTCCTCGCGGTTTCTGTCGCTGCGGTCATCGCGCATATTCTCCCCGTTATGAGGATTATTTCGATTACGACTGTCTTGAAAACCAGCTGGGACCTGTTCGATCCCATCTGACTCGCCGTACCTGTCGTTCCGACCGCGTCGGCCCCAGTTGCCCTGCTGGCGATCGTCGGGTGAGGGGATCCTATCGGCTCGAACAGAATCTTCCCCATCGGCCCACTTGTTGGCTATCTCCATTAAGTGCGCAATTGTTCTTGGGTTTTCGCGTCCTAGCGCTTCCTGGAGGTCGTTGCGCCTGACTCCTTGAATGAATGCGAAAATAGCATTGTCCTCTGATATATCGGCTCCTGAATTTTTCAATGTGGTCCAGCGTTGAATGTACTCGCGAAGAGACTCGCCGGCTTTTTGCTTGCAGGCTCTGAGTTGTTGAAAAGAAGCGGGTCGGTGAAAGGTAGAAGAAAAATTCCTCTTGAAATCGCTGCAGAAAGCATCCCACGTTCCGTACTTACTGCGCGGCAAGCTTCTGAGCCAAGCTCGGGCTGACCCCGTGAGCATCAACTGTTTGTACTGCATTGCAGTCGTTGTGTTTCCTCTCTGACAGGCTACTGCCGTGGTGTAATCCTCTAGCCAAGCTGACGGCTCTTGAGTACCATCAAACTTAGGGGTTTCTGATGTTAACTTGAACCTCTTGGGCATGCGAGTTTCCCGAACAGCAGTCGTGAAGCACATGGCTCCACATGGCTCGACCTCCGAGTCCGTGTACGAACTGCTTCGACTGGAGCCCGGGGTTCGACTGCGTTGCCTTCGCTGGTGCCTCCGCCTATTTACTGTTCGCTGAGTGATATAATTTCGTGCGTCGACTCCTTCCTCCACGTAGTCATGCTCGAAGCCAGCGGCCTGCCGTTGCTGACGGCGCTCTTCTTTGCCGCGCCTCCGCTCTTCTCGCTCGCGGCGGCGGCGAGTGGCTCGCTCTTCTTCTGTTTCAGTCCTATCCCGACTGCTGCGATGACGTTGCCTGGACCTGCTTCTCCCCGGCTCGTCCCTGTCACGCCCATCACGGTGACGGCGCCTAGATCTGCTTCCTTCTGGTTCATCGTGGTCCCGGTCCTCACGGCGTCGAGTACCGTGGTGTGTGCCATCGCCCTGGGGGGTAGATGCGTCTGTGGGCCTGTTGCCGTTTGTTCGGGTGCCGGTGTTGGGCAGGTTCTGACCAGGGCTGATCCCTGGACGGCCTAGTGTGGGGGCTGCGGGTATCTGTCCCGACAGTTCCCAGAGCATCGATCTGTGCCATGTGAAGGCCATACCGCGGGTCAGTTGCTGCAGGTAGTGTAGATCTCAAGTAAGTTGCCACCGAAGCGACTGCTGCTGCAGTTGTCTGCGGTACCGGTATACCGTCGTCCGCAATCGTCATGAATCTCTGTCTGATGCTTGATGGTTGGAAACCAGCCGCAGTCGCCTGGGGCATGCGGGTGCGGGTTCTCACATGTTCTGCAGTTCCTGGCTCGTATCTTGTCGAATGGGACGATGAATTGGCCTGTCGCCTTGCACTGGCTGAATCTGCCCGATCCTGTCTCTCGGCGAGTTCGCGCTCTAACGCAATCAGCTTCAGATTTTTCTTGCGCAGTAAATACTGATAAGCCAGTAAGTCATCCATGGGGGAGTTCTCTGGCATCACGGTTCCGCTGTTGACGACGTTTTGGATTCGGACTGCCATCTCCTCTGTGATGGAGATTTCCTTGTCAGCGCTGAGTCGAACCAACAGCGGGTACTGAACGGGCTCCGGCTCCCTGCGCTGCGGCGGGGTCGTAAACGCGCCTGATGCGCCGTTTACTACGAACACCTGGCTAGTCGGACGGTTACGCGCGTTGCGCCCTTCGCGGCGACGATCGCCATCATCGCTTGACGTGGAGTCGATGCCGCGCAAGACGGCTGCCACCTGAAAGATAGTGCAGTCGGAGCAGTTGCAAGTGACGTCAGAGCCGCCAGTCGATGACGACGTGGAGTCGATGGCTGCCGGGGTCGTTGCAGGTGCGGAGTCGATGACGGCTGGAGCCTGCGCCGGAGCAGAGTCAGTGGCACTTGACGTTGATGCTGAAGGGGTTCCGGTGCAGAAAACAATAATTTTTCTAGCGTATGAACACCCTAACTAGCCAGGATCTATCTATCTAGTACATGTGATAACGGTGGCGGAACGGGTTACATTACCTCCATGTAGACCGATAGCGGGGATTACGCTCCCGCACAAGCGTTGACGATGAAGTCGTACGTAGCCGACCTCGAGGTCGCGGAGAACTTGCCGCGATGATGTAGACGATGACGTCGGGGTGTCGACGAAGACCTGCGTCGACGGGCGTCGGGCGGAAGGTGGCATGGCGCCGGCGGCCGAGGGGGGGTGGCGCCGGCGGCAGGGCAGCGGCAGGGCTGCTGGGTGGGCGAGACGACGTCGCCCAGGCTCCTCAAATGTGGCGCCTCCGAGCACTCGCAAACATACGGAGCTTAACAACAACCCCCGGTCATTCAGATCCAGCTGAAATCGCAGGGGTAGAACTTTTCTGGAATCCCGCAGGGCAACGGCGCCCGGCGGTATAGCTTTGGTGGAGAGAGGAGGCAAAACGGGCGGAGAAACAGCTCGGCCAGCCTGCTATACAATTAATTGTATTTTTCTGTGATTAATCCAATTAATATGCCTTGCTATATAAAGGGGGGAGGGGGTGTGCAAACTCCCTAGCTCCCCCATGTGGGACTAAACAAAGGAGGAGGTGGGGGGGTGGCGCACCCACCATGGGCTGGCCGAACCAGCCATGGGCCCCACCCCCTTTATTGGTGCGGCTCCCCCTAATGGGCCCCAATTGGCCCATTAGGTGGGCTGCCCCTTTTTCCTTTATTTTTAATTAATATTAAATTAATATAAAATACTATTAATTCATAATTAATATATTTATATATAATTTAATCTCCCGTGACTCCGAAACATTTTCCGGACCACCCGAACATCTTTCGGACATTCCTGGAACCATTCCAGACCTTCCCGGAACTCCTTCTGGACCACCGGAACTCTTTCCGGATCATTTCTCTCTCTCCAATAAAATCCTATATTATTCCAGAACCTTCTCCTGGTGTCGTTAAGACCTTAAGTTTGTTACGCTACGGTTCGAGAACACTCCAGACATGGTCGAGACACTCCGCTCACCAATGACCGCCAGGGATACCTGGATGCATATGACGGTCCCTGTGCATTCTACGAATATCGTCGTTGAACCGTAAACATGATATTCATTCCCTTTGTCTCTGCGATACTACCTTGTCCGAGATGTGATCGTAGACATCCAATGTCCTGTTGCATCTCGTTACCGACATAGGTTATTAACTCGTCTGTGATATTACATCTCCATGACCTAGTCATAAGCTGCGCAGCTATATAGATGCAATCTCACCGAGTGGGCCCAGAGTATCTTTCCATTACAAGAATGAACAAATCCCGCTCTTGATCCTTACGTCTCAACATACTCTTTCGGGATACCCAAGATGGACACCGTTATTGTCATGCTATATAAGACACAACGTTTGATGCTCTCAAAGTACCCCTACGGAGTAGCAATAAGCACGGTCTCACGGTCTAAGGAATAAGCTATCATATTACTTATCTATTGCAAATGACAAACATCGTAATACGATCTTGTTGCAATACTTTGCGTATGTCCATCACCTTATTCTGCTAATAAGATGACCCCATTGTCAACCGACGTCATTGTCCTTGATCGGGAATCTCGATCAACTGTTGCCCAATGGACTAGTTCATATAGAGGCTCACTAGGGACTCTGGTTGTTTATGTATCACACGTGTATTAATAATTCCGATTAATACAGTTATAGCATAATACAAAAACCTATTATAAACTTATGAGATAATGCAATAAATACTACTTATTTATTTGCCTCTAGGGCATATCTCCTTCAGTCTCCCACTTGCACTAGAGTACAAATAAACTAGCTGCATTTTACTTCATCAAAAACCCCTTATCAAATAAGCGTTATATGATAATGCTTGCTTGTGGAAGAGTGTTACTCTGACAATCTGTACAATACATAATTGTGCGTTCTTTTGCGATCCATTGATATCAACTTGTTTGATACCAACATGTTATCCAATAACATATATACAAATACCGTAACTAAGTGAGACTTCTGTTTCCCAGCGCTTACTCTGATTCTGTTAACCAGATAATTGCCTTGAAAACACACTCAGTCACAGAGAGCTCCTTGTAACAATTACAACCTCGCGATATCTATATATACTTTCACACCCATGTAGAAGACTTGACATACTTATGTCAATCCAAAAACTAATACACTTCTACTTCCAGTAAATTCTAAATTTACTTTTACAACTGTTCTTCTTCTAAGAACATCGGTCATATTTCATCGAGCAGGTAATATGGTTTCTGTATGACGTCTAATATCACATAATAGACCAACATGTCATACAACCACCATTACCGTGTGTCATTACTCTTAATGATTAATTGGATTTCCAAGGACCATCCTTTGGATTTAATCTTTTCTGACTCCTCAGATATAATCCAAAACTACTCGACTAACTATTTAAAATTCCCGTTCTATTCCAAATAGACACTAACTTTCAAATAGTTTCACAACTTCATTAATTCTACTGGTACAATTCACAATGTGTCATTTACACAAGATGAATTCGGCTCCCACTCAAATTATGTCTCCACACATTTGAGAACACGAGCTCCCACTCAAATTATGTCTCCACACATTTGAGAACACGAGCTCCCACTCAAAACATGTCTTCTACATATTTGAGGTTCTAAGCTCCCACTCAAAAATATGTCCTTTACATATTCTACCTGAGTGAACTAACTTTGACTCCCACTTAAATTCATAATTTATTTCGACATTTTGGTCAAACCAAAATCATTGATCTCTTATCAATTCGAATTCAATACAAACTACAGTATTCCATTAATACAAATCCCACAGACTTCAAGCATGTCTACATCAATGTAGTCAACAAATTTGATCTTGTCCAAGACACATTTCTTGACAAAATATGCTTTCATGTCTTTCTTATAGTTACATTTCTCATATAACACTTTATATGATGATCAAGAAATCTTATTTCTCCAAAAGGAATTATAGCAACACTTACTGATTTAATGCTTTCTAAATGTAACTTGGATTTTCAGGCTCAAAAGCCTTTGTTCGTATTCTGATATTTTCTCAACTTTCTTTGTATTCATAAGGTGCACCTTGATCTGTCAACAAGATCTGAAATATTTAATATTATGCTGTGACCTGACAGCAATATTAAATATAACAGCACTTTATTTAGAAGCTTCTTTCATGAAAATATTATGATCTTCACGAAGAGGATTGCAAGCAGAAAACAATTTTCTAGTCTTCTTCACTCTTAATCATCAAATTTTCATTTGTAGACATATATCTTTTGGAACACTTTCCAATATTCTACTTTTATGAATATAGGTCTGACACCTTATTTCAAGCTTCTGATTTTATTCCATTAACCATAATTCGAAAAATCATATTTTCCTCGGAATTACATAGACAACAATACAAGTTTTGTTTCTATTGGGTTTTGGAATACACTCTCATCCAATGTGAGTGATCTACAAAGAACTATTCGTGTATATTCTGAATTATCGTATAATCAGCTATATAACGACACTATTGTCGATCACACGAATTACTGTTGAAAAACATCTATTTTCTAAAGTGGACATCGACTATAATGTTCCGAACATATTAAGAGATTCTAAGACTGATTCTGAAAGACCACACTTTATCTAAAATAGAGTATGATTATAATACTTCACATATCATCATATATGATATTATAATATTGTGAAACAAATTTCCACAAGTCTTTTGTGTTGAAACCATAATTCAAAATATTGCCCTTTTGATCGAATCTTGCGAATACGATATTCACAAATCTTTCTTCTGAAAAACCCCATTTGATCTTTTATCAAATAAATTTCAGACTCATGATTTATTATGCAAATACACTTATTTACCAATAATCATAGAAGAATTCGGATCAAGGAAAAATCACCATATAATTAATTTAACAATCATCCGATATGACTCTTAATTAATTCCCTTTCGTATTGACACTTCAATACTAATTTCAAACTCAATCAATTCGGCACATGTAATACTTAAATAGATCAAAAGTATCTATTACTTCTTACATTGCCTTTATGATGAAATTCAATGGTGTTTGTTCTAGTAACAAAAACTTTTATTCCTTGGACACATAATTTTATCATTCCCGCTATTATAAATGTATATCATACGCATAATGTAATTGAGATGTGATTACTCATAATATAAAACAACTGCTTTGTTTCATAACATAAAACAACTGATTTGTTTTATATGAATAACTATGTCTTGTAACATTCAAGACACCAAACTAGATCACACTCTCACTATTACAAAATGTCTTATCAAAAACTATTGATGATAACTAATATGATATCTCGAGGGCGTGAGCACTACTGGCCATCAACTTCCTTGCTTGCCATCACTTGTGCACTGTCACGTCACCCATCGCCGCATACTTGTGATGATCAGGGACTGTTTCATAAACAGAACAAGTATCAAATACTTTTCATCAAGTATGAGAAGAATACATTTATATCTTCGTATATCAAATATACCCGTAGCGTCGAAGAACTTTTCTTCGATGGAATCAACTTTTAGAGATTTGAACTTGTTCACGAACGTGAAGAAGCTCATCGTGTCTCTATAGCATATTCACGCACATGCTCTTCACAGCTAGTAGGTAGAGATACAAGCGCAATCTCTATTGCACTAGAGTCCGCTATCTAGAAATCGTAGATATTCGTAAGCCTGAAGTAGATGTCATACAACTTCTTCAAATGAGTCTCCAGACATGTATGCTCCCCATGTGAATGGTCCGGAACACTCTAAACTGTCTGAACTGCTCAAGACTCAATTCATCTTTGAAGTGTCCTTTGATCGCATCAATCACGACATATGGCTCCATGTGTTGAAACAACTTTCAACTATGGTGCTAGGCATATGCTCATGACGACCTCCACTTCTATGAAAATATCATGATGCTTACGGAACTCATCATCTTCCTTCTTGCTAGTAGAATCATCTAGTCTATCTCCTAACTTATGTTCTAGGACATATAGGATGTTTGTTGTGTTGGAGAATGTTTCTAAAACCATTGTACCATCTGATGAAGTTGGACCCGTCGGCTTCTAAGGTAGAATCCGGGCTCTTGAGGAAGTAACCGAAGTATAGTTCCGTAGTCTACAGATGTGATCGCAAAAGAGGTAAGGTAAAGTTTATAATATATGTGAGTTTTAGTTTATAATCATATTATCAACCACACTCCGCTAAAATTATTATCCCTAAAATAATAATAGCGATTACACGACCCCCATCCACTATACTACCCCCGATCGTCACGGCCGGTAGCACAGCTTCAAAGGTGGACATAAAATGTCGATCACAACAACTCTGTGACTCATGCTCGATCTTTCGATCTTCCCGTGTTCCGAGGCCATATCTGCATATGCTAGGCTCGCCAATCAAACCTCGAAGACCCTGCGCGTGCAACATGGCTTACACCCACTGTATGCGAACGACGATATATCTGACACCCGATCGTCACGGCCTGCCTCATAACGTAGAACTTTCTTGGTGGTGCGCAACGAGGGAGAACACAATTTTGGTATTTGTTAGGGATCATCCTATTTATGATGCTACCGTTGTATATCTAACATATAAGCAATCAATAGGATGCACACACAACAGCACACAATAATGATGCAATGAAGTGCGATGTGACATGGTCGATGCGCCTGGACCTCCATGGCGCCATGTGCCTGGCCCCGGGCGCTCCGGCATGGCTCCGAGTCTACGGTGCCCTCCATTGCCTCCGACAGTACGAGTAATATCAAACTTACCGTAACCATGTCACATAAAATAACGCCTCTGCAAAACAAAGTTAGACGCCTCTACCTTTATTTAGTTTTGCAAGTTTTACGTGGCATATAGGCTTATTCGTAAGAGAACCGTTTCTCTACCTACGAACTTTGTACCACAACGTCGATCGTATAATTGCATGTTTAAGCATCCCTTTCGGGCCCTCCATTGAAAATGCTTTGCCGACTAAAGAGAGAGAAACAGACACCCGCCAGCCACAGATACGGTGCAAGCCGTATGTCAGTAGTGGAACCAGTCTCGCGTAAGTGTACGCGTAAAGTCGGTCCGGGCCGCTTCATCAACTCAATACCGAAGGCATCGCAAGTGCACGCTAGAGGGTAGCAAATATAAGAAAGACGTCCTCATTCAACATGAGTTCTAACCGTACCAGCAGTACTACGCATAGATCGGCTCTGATACCACTGAAGGGGTTCCGGTGCAGAAAACAATAATTTTTCTAGCGTATGAACACCCTAACTAGCCAGGATCTATCTATCTAGTACATGTGATAACAGTGGCGGAACGGGTTACATTACCTCCATGTAGACCGATAGCGGGGATTACGCTCCCGCACAAGCGTTGACGATGAAGTCGTACGTAGCCGACCTCGAGGTCGCGGAGAACTTGCCGCGATGATGTAGACGATGACGCCGGGGTGTCGACGAAGACCTGCGTCGACGGGCGTCGGGCGGAAGGTGGCATGGCGCCGGCGGCCGAGGGGGGGTGGCGCCGGCGGCAGGGCAGCGGCAGGGCTGCTGGGTGGGCGAGACGACGTCGCCCAGGCTCCTCAAATGTGGCGCCTCCGAGCACTCGCAAACATACGGAGCTTAACAACAACCCCCGGTCATTCAGATCCAGCTGAAATCGCAGGGGTAGAACTTTTCTGGAATCCCGCAGGGCAACGGCGCCCGGCGGTATAGCTTTGGTGGAGAGAGGAGGCAAAACGGGCGGAGAAACAGCTCGGCCAGCCTGCTATACAATTAATTGTATTTTTCTGTGATTAATCCAATTAATATGCCTTGCTATATAAAGGGGGGAGGGGGTGTGCAAACTCCCTAGCTCCCCCATGTGGGACTAAACAAAGGAGGAGGTGGGGGGTGGTGCACCCACCATGGGCTGGCCGAACCAGCCATGGGCCCCACCCCCTTTATTGGTGCGGCTCCCCCTAATGGGCCCCAATTGGCCCATTAGGTGGGCTGCCCCTTTTTCCTTTATTTTTAATTAATATTAAATTAATATAAAATACTATTAATTCATAATTAATATATTTATATATAATTTAATCTCCCGTGACTCCAAAACATTTTCCGGACCACCCGAACATCTTTCGGACATTCCTGGAACCATTCCAGACCTTCCCGGAACTCCTTCCGGACCACCGGAACTCTTTCCGGATCATTTCTCTCTCTCCAATAAAATCCTATATTATTCCAGAACCTTCTCCTGGTGTCGTTAAGACCTTAAGTTTGTTACGCTACGGTTCGAGAACACTCCAGACATGGTCGAGACACTCCGCTCACCAATGACCGCCAGGGATACCTGGATGCATATGACGGTCCCTGTGCATTCTACGAATATCGTCGTTGAACCGTAAACATGATATTCATTCCCTTTGTCTCTGCGATACTACCTTGTCCGAGATGTGATCGTAGACATCCAATGTCCTGTTGCATCTCGTTACCGACATAGGTTATTAACTCGTCTGTGATATTACATCTCCATGACCTAGTCATAAGCTGCGCAGCTATATAGATGCAATCTCACCGAGTGGGCCCAGAGTATCTTTCCATTACAAGAATGAACAAATCCCGCTCTTGATCCTTACGTCTCAACATACTCTTTCGGGATACCCAAGATGGACACCGTTATTGTCATGCTATATAAGACACAACGTTTGATGCTCTCAAAGTACCCCTACGGAGTAGCAATAAGCACGGTCTCACGGTCTAAGGAATAAGCTATCATATTACTTATCTATTGCAAATGACAAACATCGTAATACGATCTTGTTGCAATACTTTGCGTATGTCCATCACCTTATTCTGCTAATAAGATGACCCCATTGTCAACCGACGTCATTGTCCTTGATCGGGAATCTCGATCAACTGTTGCCCAATGGACTAGTTCATATAGAGGCTCACTAGGGACTCTGGTTGTTTATGTATCACACGTGTATTAATAATTCCGATTAATACAGTTATAGCATAATACAAAAACCTATTATAAACTTATGAGATAATGCAATAAATACTACTTATTTATTTGCCTCTAGGGCATATCTCCTTCAGATGCAGGGGCGAAGCCGATGGCGTTTGGCGCGGGTGCGATCATTGCCTCCGTCCTCGGGGATCGGGCTGGACTTGACACGTCGAACGTTCCCCACTGGTTGACAAGGAAACGGAAACTGCCGAACGTCAGATCCATACCTGAGTGAATATCGGCGAACGCTGATCGCTCGGACGCCGTGTGCGGGCGGAAGTCGAAGGTGCCGAGGGTGTACGGCCTCCGCAGATCCGGCAGGTCCCGGGCCGCTGCGGATGCTGAAGATGAAGTCGATGATGCAGATGGCGGGTCCGCCGAACCCGTGAATCCAACACCAGTTCTTCCCACAGACGGCGCCAATTGACGAGTTACGGACTCGGCAAATCCCATGATTAAGCACCCTGGGTTGTATCGGGAGGAAACGATGTATAGGTGTTGGCGAATCCGGACAGTAACAAGCGAGGCTTTCGCTTGTTGGATTACAGATCAGAAGATTACAAGGTGGCTGCAATGGCGTCCCGGCGAGTCGGTGTCTCGCTAGGGTTTCAGAATATGATTGCGTGATCTGCACTACCTCCCTCCTAGCCTCTTTATAGGCGGCCAGGTCCCAGGAGTTTGAATACAACTCGAATACAGATAGAACTAACTTAAGTCGGTTTGACCCTTTCTATCTTGAGCGGCACCCTACCCGTAATGGGCCGTCTTAGGCCATCCTATCCGGCTGCTTATATGGGCCACCGGGTGGACCTTCCAACAGTATGGGCCTTATTATAGCTTCGTGGATATAACCCGTTGGGTATAACCACATCACATCCACTACAAGAAAAGGTACAATTCTGAGTTCCGCTGCGGCGCTTGATTCACCGTCTGTTTTAAGTAAGCTTGTTACACCACCTCAATCTTCTTGCACTGTTACTCCTGCTGAATCTGAAATTACTTATGATGATGCTTCTAATGTTCTTGATGATACTGGTTCATTAGGTCCCTTTTTAGATGCTACAATTGCTAGATCTAAACAATTTGAAAATGCTGAAATTCCTAATGAAGATGCTGAAACACCTATTAATTCACCTGAATTTACAAATAATGCTGATGATGATCTTGATGAATTATATGTTGAACTTAATGATGATTTTATTGAAGAATGTCAAGCTACTACTGGTGCATGTAATACGAAAAGTTTTCTTGAAAAACATGCTGTTAGATATAAGTTATCTCCTAATGCTAAATTTGCTACATCTCTCATAATCATTAAAGACAAAGATTATGATTTTTCTCTTGATTTAGCACACATAGCTATTGTTGAGAGAGAACCTTTCTGTGGAACCAAAAATGAAAGTGCTGTAGAACACATGAATGAACTCTCTACTTTGAGTGGTATATTTTCTGAGGACATAAAGATGCGCACTTACTTTGTCACTAAAATATTTCCTTTCTCATTAAAAGGAGAAGCTAAAACTTGGTATAATAATTTGTCTCCTGGTTCCATTACTAGTCCTATTGGTTTGCTTGATACTTTCTTTCGGAAATATTTTCCTGCTAGTGCTCAACGTGATGCTTTGCTAAGAATTTATAACTTTAATCAAGAAGAAAAAAAATTGCCTGATGCTTTGACACGGTTTTGCTCTCTAATAAGAGGCCAGCCGAACCATGATTTAGAGAAAAATGATCTTCTTGATATATTTTACAGTGGACTAACCGTTGAATCTAGGACATATTTGGATAGTTGTGCTAGTTGTGTTTTCAGGAAACGAACTCCAGAAGAAGCTGAGAAATTAATGGCTAAGATAAGCCAGAATTATGATGATTGGAATATTCCTGAACCTACTCCAACACCTACACCAACACCAAGGAAGAGAGGTATGATTGAATTAGATGAAGAAGTGATGAAGGAAGCCAAGAAATCTCTTAAAGAGAGGGGTATTAAATCTGAAGATGTGAAGAATTTACCTCCTATTGAAGAATTATGTAAGCCAATTCCTCCTACGCCATTAATTGAGGTACACTCTCTCCAAAGGTTTGATGATAGAGATATTCCTTACTCTAAACCTCCTGCCCAATGCTTAGATGAATTTGATACTTTTATTACCAAGCAATGTAATTTTAATATGAGAATAGAAAATCATTTAATGGAAAATTCTCGTGCTATTAGTAACTTGCATGATATTGTTGATAGAACCTCCAATGATGTTAAAATACTTATTAAACATTTTCATATGGTTCAAACTCAAATTGATCAACTTACTAAAGTGCAAAAGGATTTGTTAGAAAATGCTTCTATAGATAAAGAAAAACATGTTTGCGAAGTAACAATTAGAGGAGGTATTTCTACTCAGGATCCTTTATATCCTGAAGGACATCCTAAAAGAATTGAGCAAGATTCTCAACGAATTAATAAACCTAGTGCTCCTTCTAAGAAAAAGAAGAAGAAACATAAAACTGTTGTAGTATCCTCTGAACCAGTTAATGATCCTAATGGTATATCTATTTCTGATGCTGAAACTGAAAGTGGTAATGAACATAACAATGATAGTAATAATACTAATGATCATGATAAGAATAGCAATTCGGATAAGGAAGAAATAGAGGAAGAACATGAAAAGCATAATAAAAATGAAAAGTACACTAAGGAAGATTTTATTGCTAAGAAACATGGTAGTGAAAGAGAGCCTTGCGTCCAAAAAAAAATGCCTTGTCCTGTTAAGAAACTTAAAACAAAAGAACAAGAACATTATAATAAATTTTGTGAATGGATGAAACCTTTGTTCTCGCAAATTCCTTTGACTGATGCTATTAAATTGCCTCCTTATTCAAAATATATGAAAAATATTGTGTCTAACAAAAGGAAAATTCCTAGTGATATGCTTGCTAATTACTCTTTCAATGGCAAGGTTCCAAAGAAGTTGGGTGATCCAGGTATACCAACCATTCCTTGCTCTATCAAAAATAATTATGTTAGAACTGCTCTATGTGACTTGGGAGCAGGAGTTAGTGTTATGCCTTTCTCTCTTTACAAGAGACTTTATTTGGATAAATTGATACCTACTGATATATCTTTGCAAATGGCTGATAAATCTACTGCTGTTCCTGTTGGTATTTGTGAGGATGTTCTTGTTCAAGTGGCTAATAATTGTTTAATCATGACTGACTTTGTTGTGCTTGAAATGCCTGAATATGATAATATGTCTATTATTCTTGGAAGACCTTTTTTGAACACTGCAGGGGCTGTTATTGATTGCAATAAAGGAAAAGTAACTTTTCATGTGGATGACAAGGAACATACTGTTTATTTCCCCAAGAGAGTGGATAAAATTTATGGAGTTAATACAATTACTAATTTGAGGTCTATCAAAGCGGGAAGTATTGATTGCCCTTATAAAGAAGAATACAAAACTCTTATGATTGGATCCATACCAATACAATACAAGGTAACATGAGTGTCTCACAATGTTTGAATCCTTTTATGTCTTCTAAAATTTATTTGGTGGCAAGACTTGATCAACCTTGTTAACAAATATGTTTTAAATGCATAGAGGTGCTAAACAACATTTTTCTTCTCATCTTTATTTTACCTACTGTAATACTATTTGGTTTGCATAGTTTTAGTTGAATATGATTTGAAAAATATTTTTCATGCATTGAATTTAATATCTCAAAATCCAGAAAATGCCCAGAAATAAAAATTCTCATAATTTAAAAAAAATTATGTCAAAATCCTATTTTTCGAGTAGGGTCCTGGGAGTACCAGGGAGTAACCAGGGGGACCCATAGGGCCACCACACTACATGGTGGCGCGGCAGCCCTTGGGCCGCGCCTCCACATGGTATGGGACCCACATGGCCCTCCACTTACTCTCCTTCCTCCCCAACCTTCCTCTCTCCCGACCAAACACCCAGCCATTGAAAAATTTCGTGTTCTTGTTGCTCTTGCCCTCGGATTTTCGATCTCCTTGCTCGGCCCATCTTTGCTGCTGAGATTTGGGGCATTTGGTCTCCGGTATGTGACTCCTCCGTTCATCCAAATAGAATTTTGTTTAGTGGATTATATCTTGAGTATTTTGCTGCTATAGATGTCATATTTAGTGAGTTTAAATGCTTGTTCTAAGTTGGAATAACTAGTTTTAATGCATGCTTTAACCTTTAGCAAGTCACTATAGTAGTTTCCCCTCATTTAGTTGGCTAAAAATCAATTTTTATGACATTTGTTAAAAATTTCAGAACATGGAGTGGAACGCACATCCTATTAACCAACATGAAATTGTGGTGCATGAAGTCATGGGAGTTCACCGTGAAGATGGTGTATTTCCAGCTGTCTATCCATGCTCGGAATTCATGCATGCTGCAGGGATTTACCAAGATATCCAAAATTTAATCTCTAATGCAAGATTGGGTATTTTTGCTGTTGATGAACCTAACCAATATGTGAAATTAGCTGTGTCTGTGGTGCAGGATTTCAAGTGCAACTTAACCTCGCATAACCCCATGGTTCATTACACAATTTATAATAAAACTGTCCACTTGTCCTTTGATGATTTTTGCGCAGCGATTAGAGTGCCACAATGGGGATCGCGAGAGAAGTTGAGGGGGAAGCCCAAACCATTGATGGACTTGAACGAGGATATTTGCCAAGGGAGGAGTTTCTCGCAAGAGGACGGTAAAATCTGAAGTATTCATCTCCCATCCATCCGATACTTTGCTTATTTCATCACCAAGTGTGTTCTTGCTAGGAAGGTTGCAAGTAAATTAGATGTGCCTGACTTGGCTTTTCTAGCTGCTGCTTTGTGTGGTGATAGAACTTATAAATTAGGTGCACTGATTGCTTACCGTCTTACTACTAACCGTGAGAAGGGCGGAATTTGTGGAGGTCTCATTGCATCTCGTTTATTAGCTATGCATGGCTTAGTTCCTCATCCTCTTGATTTCCAGCTTCCTACGGAAAAGCTAGATTTTCTTTCCATGAAGAAACATAACTTTATTGCTGCAAATAGTAACTTGAGTAACCTACTTTATGAGATAACCTTTTCCAAGAAAACAATATGGAAGACATCTACATCTGTTAGAACTATTAGGTTGCCTGTGCCTTCGTTTAACCTTGATGTCAGGGCTAGTTGGTCACTCTCGGAGGCTGAGATTGATGCACTCGTGGGGCAACAAGCCCCGGACGTGGAGGGCGATATGGAGGATCCCGAGGATGACGTTGGGCAGCCCCCAGAGACCGCTGGTTTCACCTACCCGGATCCGGGATACGCAGGACCTTCCGGTTCTTCCTCCACCGTAGCCGAGCAAGAGTACGATCACGCCAGGTTTGACCCATCAGGCTGGAGTTCATACTCACCATGGGATTGATCTCCACTTAGGCCAAAAGCCTAAGCTTGTGGGGGAGGTATACCGATAGCACACTCATCTATATATCATTATCATTCGGTACTTTTTATATCCATGTTTCGCTTTCGTTTTCTTTCTTTTTATTTGTTCATGTTTTGCTTTACTTTCCAAAACTCAATAAGACCAAAAAATATTTCTATTATTTCTCTTGCTAGTTTGCTTTAGTCTCTAGTATTAGTATGCTTAGTATTTAATTCTGTTCAATATGCAAAAACACAAAAATATTTCGCTTTGTTGTTTGCTGTTTCGCGCAGGGACAGATTTCTTCTGCCCACCGTTTAATTCATAACTTTTCACAGAGAAATCCAAATGGCCTGAAATTTCGTGAGCATAATCCTCAGATATGTATACAACTTTCATTAGTTTTGAGTTTTCTGATCTGAGCATGTTAGAGGCCTCGAAAAAATTCGTCTTTGCTGGCTGTTCTGTTTTAGTTCCTAAATTCGAAAACCCAAAAATATTTCTTGTTTCTCTTTGGTTTTGTATAGTTTGTTTCAGAGTTCATCACCTTCAGTTACTCCATGGAGCTTGGTTATTATTTCATATCTTTCAAGCACACAAGTGAAAAGGCAATAATGATGATCTATGACAATTCGAGTTGGGTAAGAGGCTGGTAATGAACTCTATTTGTTTTTCATTTTTGTACATATACTCATTCATCTGAGCATACTTAGATGGTTCGCATAAGGTATATGTCTATTGGTGGATACTTAGTTGTTCATGTTCTCTTATGATCGGTCCCAATTTATTAATGGAATATAACATGTTTCGTCGATATTTGCTTGCATTGTTCTGTTCATAGTAGAATATGACATTGTGGTATCCTACTCTGAATAATTCATTTGAATCGACTTGGCACATGCTTACACATGTTATGACTGAAAACAAAAAGTCAATTACGCCTTGATGATTTATTTTGCCTCAGAGTTCTAGTATCATTTTTACGCCTCCGTTAATTTTATTTTGTCGCAAGCATGATTATGACGGCTATTGCTCTCTTGAATTGTCGCTTCCCCGTCTATTGCTAGCCTCCACTTGTACTGAGCTGCAAATGCTTGTGATTCCAAATCCCTAAAAACCAAGTTATCCCAAAGAGTCCGCCATAAATACCTATATATGGAATTTCAAATCATTCAAGTAAATTTGCATGTGCTATCTTTAAAACCTTCAAACAACTTCTCATTTTGTGACACTGTTTTAGCTCATGAGGAAGTAGTGGTTGGGCTTGTTATCTTCCATGCTAATTAAGTAACCCTCGACTTGCATGCTTCATCTGCTCGTCATTAATATTGCAAAGGGCTGGTTAGACCACTATAATATCAAAAGATTTGAGAAAGTAAAAATAGACACTCCTCCATGGTATGTGATTGTTGGTGGGCACCCGAGGATTCGGTTGGCTATGGTTTGTGAAAAGCAAAGGTTGGGAGGAGTGTCAAGTTATATAAGAAAGTGCATATTATAAATGCTTGTTTTTAAATAAATCGGAACCGCTCTCAACTTGCTTAGTATGGAAGATAACAGGAACTCTATTGCCATTCGTTGACAAAATAATCACCATTCAAAAACAATTTTGCCTCTGTTTTCAAAACAATGAAAAGCTCGAGCACATGTTAAATCCCTGCTTCCCTCAATGAAGGGTCTATCTTTTACTTTATTGTTGAGTCACCATCCTTATTTGAGCACCTTCTTGAGAGCATAGTTGTCATTCTTAGTGTAATGTGCTTGTCCCAGAATACTGTTAACTGCGGTATAATCTTGATGCTTTTATCTTTGATATCTTTATTTCTAGTCTTCTCTTGAAACTCAGAGGTGCCTGGGCATTTATGTTTTGTTGTACACATTCGGGCAAGCGAGATACCACCTTATCATACTTTATTATGAGCTTTGCAATCCTGTGAATAGATATGTTTCATGTTATTTATTATTGGTATGATTGGCATCTCTTTATATTTTACATAACTATTAGGTGACACCGTTTGCATATATCTTATCATGAATAGCCTAAGCATTTGTCCTCATAGTGAGAATATTTACATCATATGAAGCAAATGTGTTCATGAAAGTTCTTTTATCGCACTCAGTTGTTAACTGAATTGCTTGAGGACAAGCAATAAGCTAAGCTTGGGGGGAGTTGATACGTCCAAAACGTATCTACTTTCCCGAACACTTTTGCTATTGTTTCACCTCTAATTTGTGTGTTTTGAATGCAACTAACATGGACTAACGCTGTTTTCAGCAGAATTGCCCTGGTGTCTTGTTTTTGTGCAGAAATTCGACTTTTAGGAAAAATACCAGAAAAAAGGCCAAAGCTCCTATTTTGCCCGAAGACCCACGGAGCCAGAAGATGAGACGGAGGGGGGCAGCGAGCCGCCCACACCACGTGGAGGTGCGGCAGGCTCCTGGCCGCGCCACCATATGGTGTGGCCAACTCGGCCACGCCCTCGCGTCCCCCTCTGGGATATAAGGTCTCTCTGACCTAAAACCGAGAACGCCCCGATCACTTTTTCCAAAAAACGTATCCGAGCGCCGCCGCCACCTCGAAACTCAATTCGGGGACCAGAAGTTCCTGTTCCGGCTCTCCGCCGGGACGGGGAATCGAAGGGGATCATCGCCATCGTCATCACCAACGCCTCTCCATCAACCATCATCGTTTCCCCCATCCATGTGTGAGTAACTCCCCGCTGTAGGCTTGAGGGGATGGTAGAGATTGGATGAGATCGTTCATGTAATAGCTGTAATATCATTAGGGCATGGTGCCTAGTATCCGTTATCGGTGTTTTACGTCATTGTTGCAGCTTGTTATGCTTAATGCTTGACACTAGGGCCCGAGTGCCATGATTTCAGATCTGAACATGTTATTGTATCATGAAGATAATTATTGTTTTAGATCATATCTATGAGTTGTATACACATATTATTGTCCGGAACCCGAGGCCCCAAAGTGACAGCAATTGGGACAACCGGAGGGGATGGCTGTGATGTGAGGATCACATGTGTTCACGGAATGTTAATGCTTTGCTCCGGTACTTTATTAAAAGGAGTACCTTAATTACCAGTAGTTTCCCTTGAGGCCCCGCTGCAACGGGCTGGTAGGACAAAAGATGATGTGCAAGTTTCTCATTGCGAGCACGCACAACTAAATTGGAACACATGCCTATGGTTAATTAATACTTGGATGCTTACTATTATTTATCTGCAAATGCCCATGACTTGGTTATTATATGAAATATCTCATCCATGCAACGCCCGTTCATCCGTCCCTATGCATACAGTATTTTAATCCTGCTGTCTACTATAATCATCACTACTGTTTTTACTCTACTGCTGCTGTTATTTCACTACTGTCTCTGCTATAAAACTGTTGCTATTGATAATCTGTCTCGAGCAATTCTATTCACAGGTGCAGCTGAATTGACAACTCTGCTGTTAAGGCTTATAAATATTCTTTGGCTCCCCTTGTGTCGAATCAATAAATTTGGGTTATACTTCCCTCGAAGACTGTTGCGATCCCCTAAACTTGTGGGTCATATATGGGTCCTTTCCTTTCTTCAGAAGGTAATACTCATATACTTGTTGCTATTAATTATGTTACTAAATGGGTAGAAGCTATACCTACTAAAAGTGCTGATGGTGAGACATCATTAAAAATGCTTCAAGATATTATTTTCCCTAGGTTTGGTGTTTGATGTCTACGCACGCTTCTATTCTCGTAGACAGTGTTGGGCCTCCAAGAGCAGAGGTTTGTAGAACAGCAGCAAGTTTCCCTTAAGTGAATCACCCAAGGTATATCGAACTCAGGGAGGTAGAGGTCAAAGATATTCCTCTCAAGCAACCCTGCAATTAAGATACAAAAAGTCTCTTGTGTCCCCAACACACCCAATACACTTGTCAGATGTATAGGTGCACTAGTTATGCGAAGAGATAGTGAAATACAAGTAATATGGACGATTATAAGTAGTAATTGCAATCTGTAATAAAAATGGCAGCAAGCAAACATGTAGCAGAACTTGTTGGAAACGGTGTTTTAATGCTTAGAAACAAGGCCTAGGGATCCTACTTTCACCAGTGGACATTCTCAACAATGACATCAAAGTTAAATAAATAAACACTACTCTCAAACACTCTCATGTTGGATAACAAACACCATTCATTGTGTAGGGCTACAAGAGCACCCTCAAAGTCAGAGTAAACTAACACCAACAATGTCATAAAGGAATCACACACGGTGCACACACTGTCACCATTACAACCGTGAATAACCCGGAGTTCATATTAAAGTAACCTCTAGAGTGCATAATAGATAAAGAGTAGCATCACATATTCAACTAGATTACAAAGCTCATGATCACATAAAAGATCACATGGGAGAGAGAGATAGACCACATGGCTACCGTAGATCCCGCAGCCTCGGGGGAGAACTACTCACTCCTCATCGTAGGAGTCAGCAACGGCGATGGAGATGGCGGTGGAGTCGATGGAGATGGCTCCGGGGGCAATTCCCCGTCCCGGCAGGGTGCCGGAACAGAGAGTTCTGTCCCCCGAATCTTGTCTTCGATGGCGGCGGCGCTCGGGACTCGTGGAGGAAATATTGCACACCGTGTTAGGGTTTTTAGTCTGGGGGGTATATGTAGGCGAAAGGGCGAGGTCGGTGGCGCCCCGAGGGGCCCACACCTGGTCCTCGCGCGGCCAGGGGTGCTACCGCGCGAGCACGTGGTGGCGCCGCCTCGGTGGCCCACTTCGTCTCGTGTTCGGCTTTCTGGAACGTTCCCGATGAAAAACTGACTTCAGAAAAGAAATCGTCCAATTCCGAGAATATTTCCTTAAGTACTTTTCTGAAACCAAAAACAGCAGAAAACAGGGAACTGGCACTTTGGCATCTTGTTAATAGGTTAGTCCCAGAAAATGCATAAAACTATATAAAATGCATATAAAACATGTGATAACTTGGTATAATATAGCATGGAACATAAGAAATTATAGATACGTTGGAGACGTATCAACATCCCCAAGCTTAGTTCTACTCGTCCCGAGTAGGCAAGAACGATAAAAGAAGAATAATTTCTGAAGTGACATGCTTAAATACAATCTTGATCATAATATAATGTAAGGCTCATGTTATGAATGAAGTGACTCAAGGCAATGATCTATAGTTTGCTAACAAATAGACAAGGAGTAAACAACTACATCATATAAGTAAAACTTTTCATGAATAGTACTTTCAAACAAGCATCAAAAAGATTTGCATAAGAGTTAACTCATAAAGCAATATTATCTAAGCAAAAGAGCATTGAAGCAACACAAAGAAATATAACAAGTGCAATAAGTAAGCATATAAGAATTGTTGCACACAGTTGACACAAGTGTTTGCTTCGGGGATAGAAAGAAGTAGGTAAACTGACTAAACATAAAGTAAAAGATAGGCCCTTCGCAGAGGGAAGCAGGGATACAAGCATGTGCTAGAGCTTCTTAGTTTTATAGGTTTTTGAAATCATATAGAGAGCATAAAAGTAAGTTTTGAGCGGTGTTTGTCGTTGTCAACGAATGGTAATGGGCACTCTACCCCCCTTGTCAACCAGACTTTCTTAAGAGCGGCTCCCATGAAGGACGTTATTTCTACCAGCAAGGTAGATCATCCCTCTTATCTCTTTTGTTTACACATATAGTTAAAAACTGTTGTCATTGCTTGACTGATTGGATCAGGGCAAAAATGTGAAGAGATTGCAGCGGTTAAAGTTGTAATTAATTGGGACTGGGCACCCCATTTGACAGCTCTTTTTGCAAAGTTAATGGATAAGCGGTGTATATGCCACTAGTCCGGTTGGTGAAAGTCTGTCTAAAAGCAAATGACAAGGTTGATATCCGTAACACCACATACTTCCTCATGAGCTAATAAACATTGACACAAATAAGAGATAATATGTTTTAAATAAAAGGTAGCACATGAAGTATTTACTTGGAATGGCAGGAAATACCATGTAGTAGGTAGGTATGGTGGACACAAATGGCATAGGTTTTGGCTCAAGGATTATGGATGCACGAGAAGCATTCCCTCTCAGTACAAGGCTTTGGCTAGCAAGGTTGTTTGAAACAAACACAAGTATAAACTATGACAACAAGACGTATATAAAAACGTATTGCAAGCATTATAAAACTCTACATTGTCTTCCTTGTTGTTCAAACACTTTAACTAGAAAATATCTAGACCTTAGAGATACCAAACATGCAAACCAAATTTCAGCAAGTTTTACGGTAGTTCCTCACTAATAAGTTTTAACTACATGATGTAAAAGCTTAAACATGATCTACTTGAGAGCTCAAAACAATTGCCAAGCACCACAACATGCAAGATAACAATCCATAAGAGCATGTATATCTTTCTTTATACCATCTACCACATTTAGCATTTTCTGTTCTCAACCAAACACCAATCAACTTATTTAAAAGATAAACTCTCCAAGTAATTAAACAATGAGATATGAGAGTATGATATAATAAAGCTAACAGCTCTATCAAGAGATGCATGAAAAACAAGAGCTAGAAAGCATTGAAGTAACATAGAAGAATACTCAACAAATATAAGTGAAGAATACGAGTATTCATAAGAAAAAGCGGAGCGTGTCTCTCTCCCACAACGGAATGCTAGGATCCATTTTATTCAGAGAATGAAAATAACAAAAACAAACCGACGCTTCAAGAAAAGCACATAAGAAGTGGCGGAATTAAAATATAGTTTTACTAGAAAGGACCTGATAGTTTGTTGATGAAGAAGGGGATGCCTTGGGCATCCCCAAGCTTTGACGCTTGAGTCTTCTTGAAATATGTTGGGGATGAACCACCAGGGCATCCCCAAGCTTTGGCTTTACTATCCTCTTGATCACATCATATCATCCTTCTCTCTTGATCCTTGAAAACTTCCTCCACACCAAACTTAGAGTAAACTTCATTAGAGGGTTAGCGCACGAAAAATTATGATATTCTGTAGGAACACAATTGCTACCAATGCTACTGGACATTAGCTACAGCCACTGATACTTCATAGGATAAAAAGATCCAATCAAAATAGCAAAAGAGGCATTGCAAAATAAATGGCAGAATCTGTCAAAAACAGAATAGTCCGTAAAGACGAATTTTTTCGAGGCACTTAACTTGCTCAGATCAGAAAACTCAAAACTAATGAAAGTTGCATATATATCTGAGGATTGCGCACAAAAAAGGGCAGATTATTTGGATTTTTACGTGAGGAGTTACGAATTAAACGGTGAACAGCAGAAAACTGTTTCTGCGCAGGAATCCAAATTTAGCATCAACTTTCTACTAGAGACTTAACTTGGCACAACTTTGCAATAAAATAAAGATACAAAGGTGTTGTTACAGAGGTAAGCATGCTCCTTGACTCAAATAAAAGAAAAATAACAGAAAAAAAATAGTGGGTTGTCTCCCATAAGCGCTTCTCTTTAAAGCCTTTTAGCTAGGCAAGGAGATTCGTATGATGCTCTCATAAAAATGAGAGTTGAAAAACATAGGAGAGCATCAAGAGGTAAATATCAAACACATTTAAGTCTAACCCTCTTCCTATGAAAAATAATCTTGTAAGAAAATAAATCAATAAAGCACAAAGTGACTAGCATAGGAAGGCAAAACAAGTGCAACTTCAAAATTTTCAACATAAAGAGAGGAGACCTAATATTATTGTGATGTATGCATCCATGTCTCCCTCTCTCATAATAACCAGTGGGTCTTAAAGTACCCAGCAAATAAAAGCAAATCAAGAGAAAGCTCAAAACTTTCATCATAAAGAGAAGAAATTTAGTAACATGAAGATTTCTATAACCATACTTTCTTCTCTCAAAATAATTTTCAGCGGCATCATTAATAGACTCAACAATATAGCTATCACCTAAAGCATTCTTATCATGATCCATAAGCATAATAATATCATTACTATCCACATAAGCATAATCAATTTTATTAGTAACAGTGGGAGTAAAACTATCACATCCATCATTGTAATCATCATAAATTGGAGGCATAGAATAATCATAATTAGTTTTATCCTCAATAGTAAATGGACTGAAAATATCATATTCATCATTGTAAACATCATATATAGGAGGCATATCATAATCAACATAAACCATATCCTCAATAGTAGGTGGACTGAAAATGTCACAATGGTTATAATTATCATATATTGGAGACAAAGTATCATCAAAGAAAATTTTCTCCTAAAAACTTGGGGGACTAAGAATAACATATTCATCAACAGCGGCTTCCCCAAGCTTAGACTTTTCCATAGCATTAGCAATAATGGTGTTTAAAGAATTTATACTAATAACATTACTACCACTATTATGCAAACAAACTTCCATAGGTTTTTTAATTTTCTCTTCAAACACATCATGCCCTAACTCAAGATAAATTTCATAGAGCTCTCTAATTTTTTTGTTGTTTTTCATTAAGCCTAACTAGTGAAAATAAAAAAAACAAGAAACAAAAAGTAATAACTGCAGAATCTAAAGGAGATACCTTCCAACGCTTACCTCCCCGGCAACGGCGCCAGAAAATAGCTTGATGTCTACGCATGCTTCTATTCTCGTAGACAGTGTTGGGCCTCCAAGAGCAGAGGTTTGTAGAACAGCAGCAAGTTTCCCTTAAGTGAATCACCCAAGGTATATCGAACTCAGGGAAGTAGAGGTCAAAGATATTCCTCTCAAGCAACCCTGCAATTAAGATACAAAAAGTCTCTTGTGTCCCCAACACACCCAATACACTTGTCAGATGTATAGGTGCACTAGTTATGCGAAGAGATAGTGAAATACAAGTAATATGGACGATTATAAGTAGTAATTGCAATCTGTAATAAAAATGGCAGCAAGCAAACATGTAGCAGAACTTGTTGGAAATGGTGTTTTAATGCTTAGAAACAAGGCCTAGGGATCCTACTTTCACCAGTGGACATTCTCAACAATGACATCAAAGTTAAATAAATAAACACTACTCTCAAACACTCTCATGTTGGATAACAAACACCATTCATTGTGTAGGGCTACAAGAGCACCCTCAAAGTCAGAGTAAACTAACACCAACAATGTCATAAAGGAATCACACACGGTGCACACACTGTCACCATTACAACCGTGAATAACCCGGAGTTCATATTAAAGTAACCTCTAGAGTGCATAATAGATAAAGAGTAGCATCACATATTCAACTAGATTACAAAGCTCATGATCACATAAAAGATCACATGGGAGAGAGAGATAGACCACATGGCTACCATAGATCCCGCAGCCTCGGGGGAGAACTACTCACTCCTCATCGTAGGAGTCAGCAACGGCGATGGAGATGGCGGTGGAGTCGATGGAGATGGCTCCGGGGGCAATTCCCCGTCGCGGCAGGGTGCCGGAACAGAGAGTTCTGTCCCCCGAATCTTGTCTTCGATGGCGGCGGTGCTCGGGACCCGTGGAGGAAATATTGCACACCGTGTTAGGGTTTTTAGTCTGGGGGGTATATGTAGGCGAAAGGGCGAGGTCGGTGGCGCCCCGAGGGGCCCACACCTGGTCCTCGCGCGGCTAGGGGTGCTGCCGCGCGAGCACGTGGTGGCGCCGCCTCGGTGGCCCACTTCGTCTCATGTTCGGCTTTCTGGAACGTTCCCGATGAAAAACTGACTTCAGAAAAGAAATCGTCGAATTCCGAGAATATTTCCTTAAGTACTTTTCTGAAACCAAAAACAGCAGAAAACAGGGAACTGGCATTGTGGCATCTTGTTAATAGGTTAGTCCCAGAAAATGCATAAAACTATATAAAATGCATATAAAACATGTGATAACTTGGTATAATATAGCATGGAACATAAGAAATTATAGATACGTTGGAGACGTATCAGTGTTCCTAGATATCTTATGACTGATGGAGGTTCTCATTTTATTCACGGAGGTTTTAGAAAAGTTCTTGCTAAATATGGTGTTAATCATAGAATTGCTTCTGCTTATCATCCTCAAACTAGTGGGCAAGTAGAATTATCAAATAGAGAAATTAAATCTATCTTGCAAAAGACTGTTAATAGAACTAGGAAAAATTGGGCTAGTAAGTTAAATGATGCTTTATGGGCTTATAGAACTGCTTATAAAAATCCAATGGGTATGTCTCCTTATAAAATGGTTTATGGAAAAGCTTGTCACTTGCCTTTAGAATTAGTACACAAAGCTTATTGGGCAGTGAGGGAACTTAATAGAGATTTTAAACTTGCTGGTGAGAAAAGATTACTTGATTTGAGTTCTTTAGATGAATGGAGAAGTGAAGCTTATGAAAATGCTAAACTCTTTAAAGAGAAAGTTAAGAAATGACATGATAGGAGAATCCTTAAGAGAGATTTCATGTTGGTGAGAAAGTTCTATTGTATAGCTCTCGTCTTAGATTCTTTGCAGGAAAATTACTCTCCAAATGGGAAGGACCTTATGTTATTGTGGAGGTATTTCGTTCGGGTGCAATAAAAATTGCTTCACTCAAAGATGATTCTACACAAGTGGTAAATGGGCAAAGACTCAAACACTATATTTCTGGAGATTCTTATAATGAAGATGTTGATATTATTCGAGTGATTACTCCGGAAACTTTCATAAAAGAGCAAATTTCTGAGTCTGCAAAAGCTCAATTCGAAAAGGTAAAGTTTTGGTAAGGAAAAGTTCGCGTTTTTAATTTTGGAAGATATATTATTTATTTTTGGAAAGTATGGAAAAATACGAGACAAAAACGAGCACGAGACGGTGCCTGAGGCCACGTCACCACGTGGTGGTGCGGGCCCCATCCTGGCCGCCCCACCATATGGTGAGGGAGCCTCGGAGTTAGTCTCCTACTCGGTTTCCTCCCGTAGCCTTCCTTTTGTTGCGTAAATTTTTGCTATATAATCCCCCGGATCCCCCGAGGTCCGTATATCGTGTTTTCGAGGTGTTTTTGTTTCGAGTTGTTTCTGTCCAGATGTCGTCCCATGGTTGCTGTTCTGAAGACTACGCGTTGCGTCGCCAACGTGAACTCCTCCAAGACCTTGATCAAGGATCTTGCATTGGATGGGCGGAGGAGGAAAAAGTGAAGGCTAGGCGCAAGGACATGGACGAGAGCGTCATGTAAGAAGTGAAGAAGATGTCATCAGCCAAAAGAGACCGAGCAGGAGCGAGGGCTAGCAAGCCCACCTTTGTGGGATCAATTAACACTCAACGTGCTTTTTCTCATAACATGCAGGGAGCAATACCACCTGTTCCAGATCTTAGCTCTTTCCCAGATGTGGAAGACGCTCTTCGGGTCACCGATCAGTTTTGTGATTAGTATCGAGTCCTGAGGATGGAAGTGGACATACTTCAAGAGGAGAACAACAGGCTTCGCAAGATGCTGGAACGTTACCTGACCCCACTCAAAGTTGTCCCACCATCACCACCGAAGGAGTAATTCATCATCGGTATTGGCATCTCCCTTGGCTTGTTCCAAGCTTGGGGGGGAGTGTCGCGGTATCACACCATTATCTTTCATCGTTTACCTTTTTAGTAGAGTCATATCATGAGTAGGGAAGTTATCTTATATGATGGTTTGCAATGTGGAAGTATCTCTATTTTAGTTGGTTATCTATCTATGTATCCCTTGGTGTGAGTTGCCGATATGGAATATTAATGAGAAGTTTTATCATTTACTTTCTGCACACTTTATTTTAGTCTGCAAGTTCTATTATATGATTGATCTTGTCATTTAGTATTAGTATCACTTTGGGAGCATATAGTAAATCTTTTGGTTTTGGCAAACTTAGCATTGGTCAGTAGCTACAATACCTTGAGACTTAAGTGGA
Source organism: Poa annua (assembly GCA_026929855.1). Classification (NCBI taxonomy): domain Eukaryota; kingdom Viridiplantae; phylum Streptophyta; class Magnoliopsida; order Poales; family Poaceae; genus Poa; species Poa annua. The sequence goes on from CM049434.1 coordinate 48,050,813, forward strand.
GGAAAAGAATTACATGTAGATATATTGTTCAATGATCTTTCTCACTTGTAACTGATAAGCTTAGTATTCACAAATTAAAATTGTTAGTGCTTTCAAGGAAGATTGCATGATTGTTTTTACTAAATGTATGTTTGTTTGTATCCATCAACTCTTATGCTTGCTAAATAACCTTGCTAGCCAAAAACCTATATCGAGAGGGAATGCTTCTCATACATCCAAACCTTGAGCCAAAACCCTTGCCACTTGTGTCCACCATAACTACATATTATGTGGTATTTTGCGCCACTCCAAGTAAATACTTCGTGTGCTATCTTTATTCAAAACTACTATCCCTTATTTGTGTCAATGTTTATTTGCTCATGAGGAAGTAATAGTTGGGTTTGTTATCTTCCATACTAATTAAGTAACCCTTGACTTGCATGCTTCATCTGCTCGTCATTAATATTGCAAAGAGCTGGTTAGACCACTATAATATCAAAATGTTTGAGAAAGTTAAAAATAGACACTCCTCCATGGTTTGAGATTGTTGGTGGGCACCCAGGGATTCGGTTAGCCATGGTTTGTGAAAGCAAAGGTTGGGAGGAGTGTCAAGTTATATAAATAAAGTGCATATTATAAATGCTTGTTACTAAATAATTCGGAACCGCTCTAAACTTGCCGAGTATGGAAGATGACAAGAACTCTATTATCATTCGTTGACAACGACAAACACCGCTCAAAAACTTACTTTTATGCTCTCTATATGCTTTCTAAAACCTATAAAAACTAGAAAGGTCTAGCACATGCTTGTATCCATGCTTCCCTCTGCGAATGGCCTATCTTTTACTTTATGTTGAGTCAGTAAACCTATCTCCTTCTGTCTTAAGCAAGCATTTGAGTTGTTGTGATTCAACCATTTATACATTTGTATTGTTAATCATGTCTTTTATTCCTCCTTGTTTAGCACAATGTTGTTATCTAATAAATATGGCTTTGGGAGTTAGTAACTACTTAAGAGGGTTGTTTTGTAGAGTAAGTTCAATCTGTTCATTGTTCTCTGACCAAGAACGAAGTTTGCCAACACCAACTATAATTGTCTTTATGCACCTTATTGTGATTCACCTTTACTTGTTACAAGTTGAGTTATATGAATGGAGTTATTATCTAAGATGACTTGTGTATTAATAGATGTGATGCTTCTTGTCCGTATATTGTTTATCGACACTTCACTCCATAAACCTGTGGTCATGTTTATTGAGTTCGGCTTTCGCTTGGGGACAAGCGAGGTCTAAGCTTGGGGGAGTTGATACGTGATGCACCGGTGTGGTGTTGTTGGGAAACCCAAAGAGGAAGGTATGAAGTAGTGCAGCAGCAAATTTCCCTCAGTTGTGAAACCAAGGTTTATCGAACCAGTAGGAAACTAGAATTCTTCCGAAGGTTGCTGCGGTTGACCTTGGCAGGGCGCACTACCGGTGTCAACCACGAACGTGGAACCTGCACATAACACAACAAAGATACTTTGCCCCAACTTAACAGTGAGGTTGTCAATCTCACTGTCTTGCTGTAACAAAGGATTAAACGTATGTGTGGAAAATGATGTTTGTTTGCAGAGAATGAAAGTAACAGGATTGCAAAAGGTTGTATTATCAGTTTAAAGAAAAGGAGCGGGGTCCACAGTTCACTAGTGGTGTCTCTCCATAAATAATAATAGCATACATGCGGGTAAACAAATTACAGTTGGGCAATTGACAGAATAAAGAACTGCATAACAATGCATATACAAGTCATGATGTCTAGTGTGAGATTCATTTGGGCATTACAACATGATACATAGACCGTCATCCAACTGCATCTATGACTAATAATCCACCTTCAGGATAGCATCCGCAACACCATTCAGTATTAAGTTGCAAGCAACAGATTATTGCATTAAGTAAAGTGTGTAATGTAAGTAGCACAAATATCCTTAGATAAATAACTACTGTTTTATCCCTAGTAGCAATAACACATCTACAATCTTAGAGGTTGCTGTCACTGCCCCAGATTAAATAGAGACATGAACCCACTATCGAGCATAAATACCCCCTCTTGGAGTCACAAGCATCTACTTGGCCAGAGCATCTACTAGTAACAGAGAGCATGCAAGATCATAAGTAACGCACTCACAAGATATATTATGAAGCAAATGACATAGTACTCAATTATTCATCGGATCCCGGCAAACACAACATGTAGCATTACAATAAGATGATCTTGATCATGATAGGCAGCTCACAAGATCTAAACATGATGGCACAATAGGTGAAGACAACCATCTAGCTACTGCTATGGACCCGTAGTCCAAGGATGAACTACTCACGCATCAGTCCGGAGGCGGGCATGGTGATGTAGAGCCCTCCGGTGATGATTCCCCTCTCCGGCAGGGTGCCGGGAAGAGCTTCTGAACCCTCCCGAACTAGGGTTGACGGCGGTGGCGGCTCTGGAACGTATCGTGGAAAAGTGTTCGGGGCCTAGGTCTTGTATTGTCGGGGGGTATTTGTAGGCGAAAGGGCGAAGGCGGTGGAGGCCCGCACCGGGACATGGTGTGGGCGCCTTGTGGCCCCACTCCGTCTCGTCTTCGGTGTTCTGGAAGCTCCCGAGAAAAATAGGGACTTTGGCTTTTTAATCGTCCAATTCCGAGAATATTTCCTTAACAGTTTTTCTGAAACAAAAAACAGCAGAAAACAGGGAACTGGCACTGTGGCATCTTGTTAATAGGTTAGTCCCAGAAAATGCATAAAAACCATATAAAGTGTACATGTAGCAATTGGTATAATATAAGCATGGAACATAAGAAATTATAGATACGTTTGAGACGTATCAAGCATCCCGAAGCATAGTTCTACTCGTCCCGAGTAGGTAAAACGATAACAAGAATAATTTCTGAAGTGACATGCTTTCACACAATCTTGATCATATAATAATGTAATGCATGTAAATTGAGATCAAATGAATAAAAGCTGTAGTTTATATTGATATCAAATGAGTAATGAGTAAACAAGTAGGAAGAACAAAGTAAAACTTTCAATGAATCAATACTAGAGAACAATCAGCCGTGCAAAGTAGATATTAAAGATGATTTAAGCTTCAAGAATAAGAATATAATCATCTAATGCATACAACACTCATGACAACTTTGTGAAAGGATCAAGTCAAGCAATAACAATATGCACGTAGAAAATCATCTCTCTATTTGTTCACTTAAAAACAAGCAAGCGTTCAACGTTGGTTCCTGGCACCAGGATGTTGTGGCTAAAAGAATAATAAGGGGGGTTTGGAAGGCCAACGGAAGAAAGTCTCACACCGCTGAAAGTAATCATTAGACAAGAGGAAGTCTTACAATCGAAGCTATGCAAGGAGTAGTGATTGCAACACAACGGATGCACTGATGTCTACGCACGCTTCTATTCTCGTAGACAGTGTTTGTCGGGGATGTGACTCCCACGTAGCAAGGGTAGTCTCGCCCCGAAGAGAGGTTCGAAGGGGGACTGAACACGGAGGTCAAACAACCCTCGATGCACGCCGCGACGTTGCTCGCGGTGCCTGGAGCGGAGCGGCACGACAGAGAGTGACACCGGCCCTTACCCAGGTTCACGGCCCTCAAGGCGAGGTAAAACCGCTACTCCTGCCTGTCTGAATTGCACTGCGGTGACCCCAGTACAGCGAGCCTCCGGGCGTTGAGAAGGTCCGGAGGTGGAAGACCCTATCTAATTCGGGATCAAATTTCCGGGGGCCCCCTTCCTACGGTAGTGCCCCCTCTCCTTAAATAGTTGCCCCGGGCCTCATCCCTGCGACCCGCGCAGTGGAAGGGTTCCCACATGGCGACGAGCGGCGGAGCGGGGTGCGCCACTACTCGCTCGTCCATGGACTCGGTCCATGGTCGTAAAGCCTGCCTTCGTGTCAGGGCAGCTGTCTCCTCCGTCCTTGGACGCAGCTCCTCCGCGCTAAAGCGGCGCGCCGTGGCCGACACGCCGCAGGCTTTGCAGAGCGGCCCGCAGATGCGGCAGAGACCTTAGAGAGCGCCCGCGGTGACGTCGTCGTTGCAGCGTTGCGCCGGCCAGCTGCTTTATCGCCCGCGGTGACGTCGTCGTTGGAGCGTTGCGCCGGCCAGCTGCTTTATCGCCCGCGGTGACGTCGTCGTTGGAGCGTTGCGCCGGCCAACTGCTTTATCACCAAAGAGGTAAGCCACGTTAGCGGTGCAGGAGCCACAGAGCCTTGTTGACTCCTTTTATCGCCGGGACGGCAACTGCGGCACTGGCGCTGTCGCGCCCGCAGGCGCGCGCGTCATCCTGCGGCTGCTGCAGAGCCCACGTGCGCTCTGCAGCGCTTCCTTCGCCGCGAAGTATCCCCTCGGGGGCCTGAGGCTCTAGAGGGGGAGGAGCCGTGCTGGCTCCCCTCAGAGGGAGAGAGCCCTCAAGTGGGACGCCCTCGGGGGGAACCTCCTTCAGGCCTCCGGTGGCGCCCTAAGTCCCCTCCAGGGATGCCCGCCTCGGGGGGCCCCTCAAGCGGTCTGCTTGATCCTTAGCCGTTTTGTAGATGCTGTCGCGGGTACGGCGAGTGGAGAGTGGGCTCTGCACACCCTAGAATCCACTGGGCCGACAGTAGCCCCCGGGCCCATGATGGGAACGGCGAGGCCCATCGGGGCTAGGCGAAGCGTCGTGGGCCCAAAACTGCAGGCGGGCCGCGGTACACGCGTCACCCGGAGGTGGACTTGTGGCGACTCGTTTTCTCCGGCGAAGGCGTGCGTAGTGGGGGGGCCACCACGTTCGCCACGTCCTCCACGATCGTGCCTTGGTAACTGCTCGGACGGGGTTAAAAGCCGTGCGCTGGTCCGAGCCGCAGTCATTACCCCGTCCTGTCTTGTCCATCCGCCCACCAGTTCTCCGCCTCCTAGACTGCCACCTCCGGCGAGTCTTCCCTTCCTTCGCTTCTTCCGTGCTCCTGTCCTTCTCCGACGATGGGAGGATCCAAGGGCAAGAAGACGGCGGCCTCGGCCCGTCAAGACGCACAGGGGGAGGTGGAGTTCGGCCCCTCACTGGTCGGGGCGCGCATCACCACGGCGGCGCTGGACAAGATCCAGCACCTGGTCGCCGGGAAGCACAATGAGCATGGCGTCAGCGCCATTCTGCCTGCGCGGACCGGTCGCTTCCCCGCTGGCTACTTCCCCATCTTCCTCCATACACTCTACGCTGGACTGGTGCCGCCGTATTCTCCTTTCCTCGAGGCCGTCCTCGAGTTCTACCAGGTCCACCTTCTGCACCTCCACCCCAACGCCATCCTTGTCCTCTCCATTTTCGCCTTCTTGTGCGAGGCTTACTTGGGGGTGAAGCCCTCCATCGCTCTCTTCCGAAGCTTCTACGCACTGCGGAACACTGCGAAGAAGGAGCGGACGGGCTGCGTTTCCTTCCGCATCGCGGACGGCATGGGAGACGTCTACATCCCCATGGCCTGGAACGGCGACAGGCCCGTGACGGCGGTGTCGAAGAAGGTGGAAGACTTCAGGCTGAAGTGGTTCCTCATCCGCGTTCCCTCGGAGAGCTCCCTCCTTGAGGTCCCCGAGGCGCCGCCCGTGAAGAACACCCACTGGAGCAAGCGTTCCCTGGAGGGGCAAGCAATAGCCGACCTCGTGGGCCACCTGAGGGCGCTTCGCGAGCACGGCCTGACCGGCCAGCTGGTGGCGGCGGAGTTCGTGAGGCGCCGCATCGCCCCCCTGCAGGCGCACAAGAAGCCGATGTGAGCGTACACAGGGCCTACGGATCCGCTGCGGCTGCATCTGAGCGACCACCGCCCCGCGGTCGTCGAGACCATCCTGGGAGGCCTCTTCGTCAACCCAGAGGTGCCCGCGAGGGTTCACGTGGCGATACGGCCTCTGTTTGAAGTCCCAGACAAGCGCCGGGCCACCCTGGCGCAGGCGCCCGCGTTCACCCCGCTAGGCTTGGCGGGGGATGAAGAGGAGGAGGAGCCCATGCCAGCGGACACTACCGAGTCGCCAAGCGCATCCGACTCGGAGCAGGGCGACGTGGAGACGAGGGTGGAGCCCTCTGCCGGTGTAGGAAGCTCTGCGGGCGCGGGAAGCTCTTCCGGCGTTGCGCCCCCGGCAGGGGAGGTCCACGAGCTTTCCTCCGGCGACAACGAGGAGGCTGCGGCGGGGCGCCATGAGCCGAGGACCAAGGCGGCCCATGACAGGCCTGCCGGGGAGCCCCCGAGCGCTCCCCACAAGAGGAAAGCCGAGGAGGTCCCCGAGGCGGGGGCGCGGGCTGTGCCTTCATGGCGCTCGCCAGGCATGACGTGGGTAGACACCCGCGCCAAGAAAACCAGGTGAGATTCTTTTGCCTTTTCCTTTCCTTTCTGAGTCCAGCTTGCTCGCTCTTCTTTCTTGACCAATCTTTTCCTTTTACCTCAGCGGCCCTGATCCTGCGAAGCGCCGCAGGCTTCGCAAAGCCGCGGACGTGAAGAGGGCCGCCCCCGACGCTGCACCGGAGGTTGAGGCCAGCGAGACCGCGGCGGCGGAGGCCTCGAGGCCTGTGGCGGGGGGTACCGTAGGCTCTCAGAAGGAGATGCCTCAGGCGGAGACATTTGTGCCACCACCCGAGGAAGAGCGGGTGGAGGAACAGGTGGAGAAGATACCCACTCCACCCCGCGCAGCTACCCCTCCAGCGCAGGCAGGGGCTCCCGCGGGGGCCGAATCGGCGCCGAGCCCTCTCAAGTCTCGCAGGGAGGATACTCCACCACCGCCGCCGGACACCGCGGGGGAGGAGGAAACAGCAAGGATCGGGCCTCACGCACCTGCCCCGGACGCGGATCGGGAAGTGCCGCCCGAGGGGGGAAGCACAGGAGGCCTGGGACCGAGTACGGAGGCGGAGGACCTGCCCCCGAGCCCCCAGGCCCACGCGGGGGCTTCTGCCGCCGCGCCGGACGCGGGTGCGGGACCCTCTAAGCCGCGCGGTCCGCCCCCGGGCCTCGCTCTGGGCCGCTTTGACTGGGGCCGAGGACGCCGCGACGTCGCCTTCCGCTTTGTGCGGGAGTCCCTGGAGGGGCTCGAGGCCTACCTGGCCACAGAAGACCAGGCGCTCGCCCGCCAGCGTGACGAGCTCGCCGACGCCTGGGCTACCTTCCACGCGGCAGTAGAGGCCCGCCGCAAGAGCGACCAGGCGCTGCAAGAGGAGCGCGAGGAGGCGGCGCGCTTTGCCGAAGAGGTCCGCGAGGGGGCCTTGCGCGAAGCTGAGGAACTCCTTCAGCCCCTGAGGGCTGAGCGCCGAGCCGCTGCAAAGGACCTCGCCGCGGCCAAGGCGGAGCGGGAGGCCGTGGAGCATTCGCTGGCGGCGAAGCATGCCGAGCTCGTCGAGCTCGAGAAGAAGATCCTTGCGGATGCCGGGGTGGTGCGGACCGCCCTCGATGAGCTCCGCACGAGCCTGGAGGCCCGCGGGCGCGCTTTGAGCGAGCGCGAGGAGGATGCACGCCGGCGCGACGAGCAGCTGGCGCTGAGGGAGCAGGAGCTGTCAGGACAGCGCACGGCCCTTGAGGCCCGCGAAGACAGCGTTGCCACGGCGTTCAGCAAGCTCGAGCGCGAGGTCGCCGCCCACAAGGGGAATGTGGAGCGAGCCAACGTGCGGCTTGCAGAGCGGAAGGACGAGCTCAACAAGGAGCTCCGGGAGAAGGAGAATAAGATCCGCGCCGCAGTCTCCCAGGACTATAAGGATAAATTCTCCAAACAGGAGGACCGCTTCAAGGCGAGGCTGGGGGAGAGCGGCGCCCGAATCCAAAAGCTCGAGAAGGAGAACGCCAAACTCGCTGCCAAGGTGAAGCACGAAACTGATCGCCGCCTCGCCGCCGAGAAGGCCCGAGAGGACATATCCCAGGACCTCGCCTCCCTCATGGGGGACATGGAGGAGATGAACCGGCAGGTGGGGCCTGCTGTGGAGAAAGCAGTGGAGGCGGCGGAGAGCATCCAAGCGGCGCAGGTGCTGTCGCAGCAGCGGGAGCGCATGTTCCTGTCCTTGACGGGACGGGGCCGTGAGCTCGCCGCGAAGCTGGGGGCGGAGGCGCCAAGCGTTCCGGCTCAGGGCCACGCTGACGCCGCCACCTACCTCCTGTACTTCGAGCAGCTCTTCACAGCGCTCGAAGGCCCTACTGCGGAGATCCGCGACGTGGTCGAGGAGGAGTGCCGTCAGCTTCTGGCGGTGGCGGTGGACCGCATCTTCTCCAACCTCGTCCACCTCCAACCCGGGTTCGACCTCGCCACGGTGACCGAGCCACTGGAGGGGGACTCTGCGTGGAAAGCCTCCAGCTCCGTCCGCGACCAGGTGGACGACTTCTGCAGCCGCTTCAAGCGGGCCGCTGCAGAGGGAGGCGGCGAGGGGAGCGAGCCCGAGGAGGAAGAAGAGAGCGACCAGGGCGACGCTGAGGCCTCCGACTAATCTCCTCCTGCAACGCGTCGCGCTTGTAGCGCTTTAGGGGCGTTTGCCCGTTAGAGAATTTCATTTTCCACCTTGTAATTTATTTCTTCACTTTGTAAACAATTTGCTATCGATTAAGTGTGCGCTTCCTTCGAGGGGTCTTTGCTTCATCTCAGTGTCTTTTTCGCTCTGCGTCGTTGGACCCTTCCCCTCGCGCTATGACTCCTGCCGCTGCGGTATGCTCGAGCAATGACTCGGCAAGGCCGGGGGGAGTTTAAGGCTTGGGGAGGTAAGAGCCCTCAAGTCGCGATGCTGAGGGCCCCCCTTTGACGCGCAAGCAGTCCACGGAGAGTAAGGAAAGAACCACTTGAGGGACGCAGAGTGCTCATGGGAAAAATGCGAGGGTTCCCTTGAGGTGGGCGAGAAACTTAGCTTCGCGAGGCGTTTGCCCGATGTGGGCCTTCTCTGGCGGAGTTCTCCCCTTCAGGGGCCGAGGGTTCTCCTCCGCAGGCCTGGTGGGGACTTTCGCTCTCTGTGGATGTTAGAGGGGCAAGCCGAAACGCTAGATCACAGCATCGGGGACTAATGCGCGCTTATAGGTCCCCTCAGGCGTTCCTTGCGAGGAGAGAGAGTACCAAGGTCCTTTGAAAAGATGGCGTGCTTGGGAGGGCCTGCCCTCCAGCCAGAGCTCGGATCCTTGGATTTTGCAGTGCTGCTGGTGTGTCATTTGAGGCACTGGCACCGTACTCAGCCCCCGCTCGCGAGGTGCGCATGTGGAGAGATATAAGTGCCCATTTTCAATAAGGAAAATAATGCTGAAATAAACTCACCACCAAAATATTACATAGCGGCGCCGCAGCGCATAGTTCACTTAGGAACGAAATTGTCTCATTATGCTTGGAGTTGCCAAGTTAATGTATTTGACCATGTCGAGGCATGGGGACCACCCATTAGTGGCAGAGACTCTCAACGGCCTGAGGCGGCTCGTTTACATGGAGAGCTCGGAGGGTTGACCCTCGAGAGAAGCCTTTGGAGCTTGGAGGTTTAAGCCGTGAGCTTTTAACCTCTAGAGACAAAAAATGCTTGGAGGTGGAGCCGTAAGCTGCCTCTTCAGCTAGATGTCTTGACGTGACAATGATCACGGGTAGAACTTGCGCAGGTGCGCGATGTTCCACGGGTTCTTGACGGGGATGCCGTCTTCGGTCTCGAGGCGTACTGCGCCAGGCCTGGCGACGTGGGAGACCCTGTAGGGACCTTCCCACATCGGCGAGAGCTTGTGGAGGCCTTCCCTGGAGAGGATTCGCCTGAGGACGAGGTCGCCCGCTTCAAGGGTGCGTGAGCGCACATGGCGGCTGTGGTAGCGTCGCAGGTCTTGCTGGTAGCATGCCGCCCTGAGGGCGTCCTGACGGCGCAATCCCTCGAGAAGCAGCAGGTCGTCGTTGTGGAGGCCCTCTTGGGTGTCCTCATTGAAGGCAAGGACCCGTGGCGATCCATGCTTGATTTCTGCGGGGAGGACTGCCTCAGCTCCGTAGACCAGGGCGAACGGCGTTTCGCCTGTAGGCCTCGAGGAGGTTGTGCGTATGGACCAGAGCACTGAGGGGAGCTCGTCAATCCAGCCCTTGCCGTGGCCCTTGAGGATGTTGAAGCTCCTGGTCTTGAGGCCCTTGAGGACTTCTGCGTTTGCTCGCTCGGCTTGACCGTTGCTGCGTGGGTGAGCTACCGAGGCGAAGCAGACCTTGATACCAAGCTTGTCGCAGTAGGCTCGGAAGATGCCGCTGGTGAATTGCGAGCCGTTGTCAGTGATGATGCGGTTGGGCACGCCGAAGCGGCAGACCAAGCTCCGGATGAACTTCACCGCAGCCCCAGCTGGTATGGTGCGCACCGGCTCAACCTCGGTCCATTTGGTGAACTTGTCGATGGCCACGAAGAGGAAACGGTAGCCCCCCTGCGACTTCGGGAAGGGGCCCAGGATGTCCAGCCCCCAGACCGCGAACGGCCAGGAGAGCGGGATGGTCTGAAGCTCCAGTGCCGGCTGATGAATTTGCTTGGCGTGGAATTGGCAGGCGTCGCAGGTTTGCACAATGGCGACCGCATCTTGAAGCACCTGAGGCCAGTAGAAGCCGCTCCTGAAGACCTTGCCTGTGAGGGTGCGCGCACATGAGTGGTGGCCGCACTCCCCGCTGTGGATGTCCTTAATCAGCTCTCGGCCTTCCTCAGGAGGGACGCACTTGAGCGCGACACCATTTGGGCGCTTGCGGTAGAGGTTTTCCTCAAGGATGCAGTATGATTTCGCCTGTCGAGCGACTCGCTCTGCGTCAGCATCTTCTTCAGGGAGGATTCCTTTCACCAAGTAGTCCTTGAGCTCATCAATCCAGCCTGAGGCCTGGCGGGTTGCCGTCAGCAGCAGACGCTCCCCTGTGCTGGGACCGCAATCAGGCGCCCCAGACTCAGGAGGTGGTGGGAGCGCTTCGCCTGCGCTCGCGGCTGTGGCCTCTCGAGGCTGCTTGCTGGATGCCTTGGCGAGCCTCTCTTCGAAGACACCGCCAAATGTCGGGGATGTTTGGAATCTTGTTCCGCACCTGGCTGAAGCGCTGGATGTACTTGCGAAGAGTTTCACCCTTCTTCTGCACCACAGCGCGCAAGTCGTTGTGGGTGAGTGCGCGCTCGTACATGCCCTTGAAGTTGGCGACGAACTGCCTGCAGAGCTCCTCCCAGGAGTCGATGGAGTCCTCCGGCAGGTTGAGAAGCCAGGACAGCGCGGAGTCCCTGAGGGCGTGGGAGAACCAGTTGGCCATGACCTTGTCGTCGCCCCCTGCAGCCTGGATGGAAGTGGTGTAGAGCTGCAGGAACTCGAGAGGGTTGGTGGACCCGTCGAAGCCCTTGGGGAGCGCTGGCCTGAACTTCTGCGGCCAGACCACACGACGCAGGGCGCGCGTGAAGGCCATGCAGCCTGAGGCATAGGTGGCCGTTCCTCCCTGAAGGGCCCTGCGGTTTTGCTGCCCCGCCTGACCGAGCTCCTCGACGAGGCGGTTCTGGAGGTCGCGACGTCGCTCCATGCCCACACGCGCGTCAGGTGCGGTGCGCTGCACGATTTGGCAGTCGTGCGGCGAGGAAGCATGGGAGGGAGCCCGCTGTGCCGCGGCCGGAGGCAGTCCCGGCGGCGGCGGTGGCGCACCTGGTGCGGCCGTCCCTGCAGGGCCGGAAGGCACGATGGAGCGCGACGGAGCAGGGCGCGTGGTTGCGATGTCGACGAGGTGGTGGAGGCGGTCCAGCCACTGGTCGTGTGCCTCGGCACTTGGCCGGTAGCGGAGGAGCTCCTGAGCCATGAGTAGCGCGGTGTGCGGGGCGGGCTCTTGATGCTCCCGCGTGGACACGCTCTGGCGCCGGGACGGGTGTGAGGACTCAGCGTCCTCGCGGCGCCCTGAGTGGTCCTCGTCATCACGCTGGTCTCCTTCGCGGCGCTCCTCGCTCTCCGGCTCCTCCACGCGTGGGCCGGTGCCAGCGCGCTCGGCCGCGCGAGGGCGACCACGGCGGCCGCGGGTGGGGGCAGTGCCGGGCTCGGTGTGAGCTCTCTCGGAGGTGCGCCTGTTGGCGCGCGTCGCGCGGGTGTCCATCATGGCACGAAGTTCGGAGGTTGAAGACGCGCCTCAGTCCCCTACCTGGCGCGCCAAATGTCGGGGATGTGACTCCCACGTAGCAAGGGTAGTCTCGCCCCGAAGAGAGGTTCGAAGGGGGACTGAACACGGAGGTCAAACAACCCTCGATGCACGCCGCGACGTTGCTCGCGGTGCCTGGAGCGGAGCGGCACGACAGAGAGTGACACCGGCCCTTACCCAGGTTCACGGCCCTCAAGGCGAGGTAAAACCGCTACTCCTGCCTGTCTGAATTGCACTGCGGTGACCCCAGTACAGCGAGCCTCCGGGCGTTGAGAAGGTCCGGAGGTGGAAGACCCTATCTAATTCGGGATCAAATTTCCGGGGGCCCCCTTCCTACGGTAGTGCCCCCTCTCCTTAAATAGTTGCCCCGGGCCTCATCCCTGCGACCCGCGCAGTGGAAGGGTTCCCACATGGCGACGAGCGGCGGAGCGGGGTGCGCCACTACTCGCTCGTCCATGGACTCGGTCCATGGTCGTAAAGCCTGCCTTCGTGTCAGGGCAGCTGTCTCCTCCGTCCTTGGACGCAGCTCCTCCGCGCTAAAGCGGCGCGCCGTGGCCGACAGGCCGCAGGCTTTGCAGAGCGGCCCGCAGATGCGGCAGAGACCTTAGAGAGCGCCCGCGGTGACGTCGTCGTTGGAGCGTTGCGCCGGCCAGCTGCTTTATCGCCCGCGGTGACGTCGTCGTTGGAGCGTTGCGCCGGCCAGCTGCTTTATCGCCCGCGGTGACGTCGTCGTTGGAGCGTTGCGCCGGCCAACTGCTTTATCACCAAAGAGGTAAGCCACGTTAGCGGCGCAGGAGCCACAGAGCCTTGTTGACTCCTTTTATCGCCGGGACGGCAACTGCGGCACTGGCGCTGTCGCGCCCGCAGGCGCGCGCGTCATCCTGCGGCTGCTGCAGAGCCCACGTGCGCTCTGCAGCGCTTCCTTCGCCGCGAAGTATCCCCTCGGGGGCCTGAGGCTCTAGAGGGGGAGGAGCCGTGCTGGCTCCCCTCAGAGGGAGAGAGCCCTCAAGTGGGACGCCCTCGGGGGGAACCTCCTTCAGGCCTCCGGTGGCGCCCTAAGTCCCCTCCAGGGATGCCCGCCTCGGGGGGCCCCTCAAGCGGTCTGCTTGATCCTTAGCCGTTTTGTAGATGCTGTCGCGGGTACGGCGAGTGGAGAGTGGGCTCTGCACACCCTAGAATCCACTGGGCCGACAGTGTTGGGCCTCCAAGAGCAGAGGTTTGTAGAACAGCAGCAAGTTTCCCTTAAGTGAATCACCCAAGGTATATCGAACTCAGGGAGGTAGAGGTCAAAGATATCCCTCTCAAGCAACCCTGCAATTAAGATACAAGAAGTCTCTTGTGTCCCCAACACACCCAATACACTTGTCAGATGTATAGGTGCACTAGTTCGGCGAAGAGATAGTGAAATACAAGTAATATGGATGATGATAGGTAGTAATTGCAATCTGTAATAAAAATGGCAGCAAGTAAACATGTAGCAGAACTTGTCGGAAACGGTGTTTTGATGCTTAGAAACAAGGCCTAGGGATCATACTTTCACTAGTGGACATTCTCAACAATGATATCACAATTGAATAATAAATACTACTCTCAAACACTCTCTTGTTGGATAACAAACACCATTCATTGCGTAAGGCTACAAGAGCACCCTCAAAGTCAGAGTAAACTAACACCACAACGTCATAAAGGAATCATACACGGTGCACATACTGTCACCTTTACACCCGTGAATAACCCCGGAGTTCATATTAAAGTAACCTCTAGAGTGCATAATAGATAAAGAGTAACATCACATATTCAACTAGATTACAAAGCTCATGATCACATAAAGATCACATGGGAGAGAGATATAAACCACATAGCTACCGTAGAGCCCGCAGCCCCGGGGGAGAACTACTCACTCCTCATCATAGGAGTCAGCAACGGCGATGGAGATGGCGGTGGAGTCGATGGAGATGGCTCCGGGGGCAATTCCCCGTCCCGGCAGGTTGCCGAAACAGAGACTTCTGTCCCCTGAATCTTGTCTTCGATGGCGGCGGCGCAGCGGAACTCTTCTCTGGAAAAGGCCTCCGTCCTAGGTCTTATTTCGTCGGGGGGTATTTGTAGGCGAAAGGGCGAAGGCAGCGGGGCCTCGAGGGCCCCACACCCCGTGCTCGCGCGGCCAGGGGGGACCCACGCCGGGAGGGGGTGTGGGCCCCTCGGGGTCCTCCTCCGTGTCCTCTTCGGTGTTCTGGAACCTCCTGGGAAAAATAAGCACTTTGACGTTTCGTTTGTCCAATTCCGAGAATATTTCCTTAACAACTTTTCTGAAACCAAAAACATCACAAAACAGGCAACTGGCACTGTGGCATCTTGTTAATAGGTTAGTCCCAGAAAATGCATAAAATGATATAAAAGTGTATATAAAACATGTAGCAAGTGGTATAATATAAGCATGGAACATAAGAAATTATAGATACGTTTGAGACGTATCAAGCATCCCCAAGCTTAGTTCTACTCGTCCCGAGTAGGTAAAACGATAACAAGAATAATTTCTTAAGTGACATGCTTCACACAATCTTGATCATATAATAATGTAAGGCTCATGTTATGAATGAAGTGATTCAAAGCAATAGTTTATAGTTTGCTAACAAATAGACAAGGAGTAAACAACTACATCATATAAGCAAAAACTTTTCATGGATAGTACTTTCAAACAAGTATCAAAATGATTCACATGAAAGTTAACTCATAAAGAATAGTCTCTAAGTAAAAGAGCATTGAAGCAACACAAAGGAAGATATAAGTTTAAGCATTGGCTTTCAACTTGTAACATGTATATCATATAGATAGTTGTCAACACAAAGGAATATAACAAGTGCAATAAGTAAGCATATAAGAATTGTTGTACACAGTTGACACAAGTGTTTGCTTCTAAGACAGAAAGAAGTAGGTAAACTGACTCAACATAAAGTAAAAGAAAGGCCCTTCGCAGAGGGAAGCAGGGATACAAACATGTGCTAGAGCTTTTTAGTTTTTATAGGTTTTTGAAATCATATAGAGAGCATAAAAGTAAGTTTTGAGAGGTGTTTGTTGTTGTCAACGAATGGTAATGGGCACTCTACCCCCCTTGTCAACCAGACTTTCAAGAGCGGCTCCCATGAAGGACGTTATTTCTACCAGCAAGGTAGATCATCCCTCTTATCTCTTTTGTTTACACATATAGTTAAAAACTGTTGTCATTGCTTGACTGATTAGATCAGGGCAAAAATGTGAAGAGATTGAAGCGGTTAAAGTTGTAATTAATTGGGACTGGGCACCCCATTTGCCAGCTCTTTTTGCAAAGCTAATGGATAAGCGGATGTATATGCCACTAGTCCGGTTGTGAAAGTCTGTCTAAAAGCAAATGACAAGGTTGATATCCGTAACACCACATACTTCCTCATGAGCTAATAAACATTGACACAAATAAGAGATGATAGGTTTTGAATAATAAAAGGTAGCACACGAAGTATTTTCTTGGAATGATAGGAAATACCATGTAGTAGGTAGGTATGGTGGACACAAATGGCATGGGTTTTGGCTCAAGGTTTTGGATGCACGAGAAGCATTCCCTCTCAGTACAAGGCTTTGGCTAGCAAGGTTATTTGAAGCAAACACAAGTATAAACAATGACAACAAGACGTAAATAAAAACATATTGCAAGTATTATAAAACTCTACATTGTCTTCCTTGTTGTTCAAACACCTTTACTAGAAAATATCTAGACCTTAAAGATAACAAACATGCAAACCAAATTTCAACAAGCTTTACGGTAGTTCTTCACTAATAGGTTTTAACTACATGATGTAAAAGTTTAAACATGATCTACTTGAGAGCTCAAAACAATTGCCAAGCACCACAACATATAAGATAACAATCCATAAAAACATGTATATCCTTTTCATTATACCATATACCACGTTTAGCATTTTCTGTTTCCAACCAAACACCAATCAACTTATTTAAAGATAAAACTCTCCAAGTATATAACAATGAGATATGAGAGTATAACATAAGAAAAACTAACAGCTCTAACAAGAGATGCATGAAAAACAAGAGCTGATAGTATTGAAATAACATAGAAGAATACTCAACAAATATAAGTGAAGAATACGAGTATTCATAAGAAAAAGCGGAGCGTGTCTCTCTCCCACAAAGGAATGCTAGGATCCATTTTATTCAGAGAATGAAAATAACAAAAACAAAAACTAAAGCAAACAGACGCTTCAAGTAAAGCACATAAGATATGTCGAAATTAAAATATAGTTTCACTAGAGATGACCTGATAGTTTGTTGATGAAGAAGGGGATGCCTTGGGCATCCCCAAGCTTTGACGCTTGAGTCTTCTTGAAATATGCTTGGGTGACCCACAGGGGCATCCCAAGCTTTGGCTCTTTCATCTTCTTGATCACATCATATCATCCTTCTCTCTTGATCCTTGAAAACTTCCTCCACACCAAACTCAAAGTAAACTTCATTAGAGGGTTAGTGCATAATCAAAAAAAAATATATTCTGCATGAACACAATTGATACCAATGCTACTGGACATTAGCTACAGCCACTGATACTTTATGGAACAAAAAGATCCATTCAAAATAGTAAAAGAGGCGTTGCAAAATAAATGGCAGAATCTGTCAAAAACAGAACAGTCCCTAAAGACGATTTTTTTCGAGGCACTTAACTCGCTCAAATCAGAAAACTCAAAACTAATGAAAGTTGCATATATATCTGAGGATTACGCACAAAAAATCCCAGGTCCATCCAACTTTTCTGTAAAGAGTTATGAATTTAACGGTGGACAGCAGAAAACAGTTTCAGCACAGCAATCCAAATCTAGCATCAACTTTCTACTAGAGGCTTAACTTGACACAAGAATGCAATAAAGTAAAGATACAAAGGAATTCCTACAGAGGTAGACATGTTACTTGACTCAACAAAATAAAATAACAGGAATACAAATATTGGGTTGTCTCCCAAAAGCTCTTTCTTTATAGCCATTAAGATAGGCATAGTGATTTTTATGATGCTCTCATAAAGATGAGAGTTGAAAAACAAAGGAGAGCATCAAGAGGTAAAAACATCAAACACATTTAAGTCTAACCCACTTCCTATGCAAAGGAATCTTGTAATAGGATAAATTATTGAAACATAAAGCAACTATCATAGAAAGATGAAACAAATAAAACTTCAAAGCTTCCAACATAAAGAGAGGTGTTTTAGTAACTTGAAAACTTTTACAACCATATTTTCCTCTCTCATAATAACTTTCAGTAGCATCGTTGATAAAATCCACAATATAACCATCACATGAAATATTCTTATCATGATCCATATGCATAAAAGTATCATTATTTCCCTCATAAGAAAAATTCTTCTCATTAATAACAATGGGAGCAGGATGATCATAAAGAACTTGAACATGATAGACAAGTTGTGTATTGAAAGTATTGGTTTGAGTAATTCCTCTATAACTATGACAAGTTTCAAAAGGATAATTGTAATAGTAACCTATGTCATAGTATTCTTTATAATTATCAAAGACTGGAGGCATAGTATCATCATAAGCAATAGAATAGTTATCCTCCAAAGTGTGTTCATTTGTAAACATATCATCATTTTTATTAGAAGGAGAGGTCTCAAATATATAATCATTAGTAGCAAAAGGATTTTCAAACACCTCATCCCCGAGCTCAGAACTTTCTATATCATCATGGGAAGGAACATGGATAGTACTAATAGTGTAGCAATTATTAACATCATCATTTTCAGAATTAGTGTCCCAGAGATTTTCAATATCAAAAGAAGTGTGCTTTTCCCAATCATGATCACTAATATAAATAACAGGCATAGGTTCATCATCAAGTTCAGAATCATCAAATTCAGAATTATAAGTATTGACTGTAACAGGAGCAACAAGTTTGGGAGAAGATACCGTTTCCTCTTTCCTTTTACTCCTCTTCTTCTTGATCATCTTTCCCTTTTTGTTCTTCTTTTCCTCTTTAGGAGGGAGAGGCTTGAAAGGAAGCTTCTCCACATAACCTGATTTAGTATTAGAGACAATGGAAGAAACTTGGGGGAATTCCTCTCTTTCATTAATAAGTTCAAAACACACATTAGTCCTGTCATACTTTGGAAAAGTCTCATCCTTTATAATATTTTGTATGTAGGTGTTAGCATGGCAATCATTAACACAATAGAGATAACATCCATGCAACAAATCATTCATATCAATATCACTCATATTTAACAAAGAAGTTTTTCTTGATAACTCTTCACACCCCAAAAATAATATAAGTTCATCATGTTGATTAGGAGTGATCATGTTATCACAAAAGTCTCCTGCAATATCTTTATTAGAACCCGAGCATTGAAATTCGAAATGACCTTCTTCATAGCAAAGTTCACAAATAAAAGGATAGGTGGCACAAATTGTTTTACCAAGATCTCTTAGAACCTTATACCAACCTCTAGTATTTTCATTCCTATGATGGATACAATATTCATCTTCAATTTGATTAATTCCACAAGGTCTATGTATTCCACAAAAATTAATATGCTTATAAGAAATAGTATTTTGAGAAGTTTGAGCATGTTTATTGCAATCATTAACAACAATTTCATTTTCCATGCAAGTGTCTTTGAAAGGTTCATGATACACATCCCAATTTTCTTTAGGAACATTAATATGAGAAGCAAAGGTTCTAAAACAATCGACAATAATATGAGAATCAAGACCATATTTAGCACTAAGCTCTTGAAAACCAACAGTTTCAACGGAAGACTTAATGCAATCATATTCATTGTTTATACCTGATCCTTTACCTTTGTCATTCTCCCAATCTTCAGCATTGTTTTGAATTGTTTCAAGGAGATCCCATCTAGCCTCAACCTTCTTACTTGTGAAAGAGCCCTCTGAACAGGTATCTAGATAATCCTTGCAATGTCCTGAAAGTCTTGCATAAAAATTATTAACAATTATTTTATCAGGAAGCTCATGGTTAGGACATTTGAGTATTAATGTTTTCAGCCTTCTCCAGGCTTGAGCAATGCTTTCTCCTTCATGAGGCCAGAAATTATATATAGAATTCCGATCTTGGTGAATCTCACTTGGAGGATAAAATTTAGAATAAAAGAGAGATACAATTTCCTCCCATTCAAGAGAGTGCCTATTCTTCAACAATTTATACCAATGCACAGCTCTTCCACCAAGTGAGATAGAAAATAATTTCTTTTTAACTTTGTCCATTGAAATACCTGCACACTTGAACAACTCGCATAATTCATGTAAGAATAGCAAATGATCACCAGGATGGACAGTTCCATCCCCTACATAGCGGTTATCCATAACACGATCAATAATTTTCATAGGTATTTTAAATGGCACTATTTCTTCAGGTGGCTTTAGAATATCACAAGCATCATTAGAATTATCACATATTGGAGGCAAAGCATTATCAAGGCAAAATAATTACTCCAAAGCTGAGGAGCAAAAAAGATTATTTTTATTTAAACTAGCTTCCCCAAGCTTAGGCTTTTCCATAGCCTTAGCAATAATGGTGTCCAAAGAATTTATACTAATAACATTACTACCATTATTATGCAAACAAACTTCCAGAGGTTTTTTTAATTTTCTCATCAAAAGTATCATGTCCTAATGCAATATAAATTTCATAAAGATCTCTAATTTTTTTGTTGTTTTCCATTTAGCCTAACAAGTAAAAATAAAAGCAAGAAACAAAATGTAATAACTGCAGGATCTAAAGGAGATACCTTCCAACGCTTACCTCCCCGGCAACGGCGCCAGAAAATAGCTTGATGTCTACGCACGCTTCTATTCTCGTAGACAGTGTTGGGCCTCCAAGAGCAGAGGTTTGTAGAACAGCAGCAAGTTTCTCTTAAGTGAATCACCCAAGGTATATCGAACTCAGGGAGGTAGAGGTCAAAGATATCCCTCTCAAGCAACCCTGCAATTAAGATACAAGAAGTCTCTTGTGTCCCCAATACACTTGTCAGATGTATAGGTGCACTAGTTCGGCGAAGAGATAGTGAAATACAAGTAATATGGATGATTATAGGTAGTAATTGCAATCTGTAATAAAAATGGCAGCAAGTAAACATGTAGCAGAACTTGTCGGAAACGGTGTTTTGATGCTTAGAAACAAGGCCTAGGGATCATACTTTCACTAGTGGACATTCTCAACAATGATATCACAATTGAATAATAAATACTACTCTCAAACACTCTCTTGTTGGATAACAAACACCATTCATTGCGTAAGGCTACAAGAGCACCCTCAAAGTCAGAGTAAACTAACACCACAACGTCATAAAGGAATCACACACGGTGCACATACTGTCACCTTTACACCCGTGAATAACCCCGGAGTTCATATTAAAGTAACCTCTCGAGTGCATAATAGATAAAGAGTAACATCACATATTCAACTAGATTACAAAGCTCATGATCACATAAAGATCACATGGGAGAGAGATATAAACCACATAGCTACCGTAGAGCCCGCAGCCCCGGGGGAGAACTACTCACTCCTCATCATAGGAGTCAGCAACGGCGATGGAGATGGCTCCGGGGGCAATTCCCCGTCCCGGCAGGGTGCCGAAACAGAGACTTCTGTCCCCTGAATCTTGTCTTCGATGGCGGCGGCGCAGCGGAACTCTTCTCTGGAAAAGGCCTCCGTCCTAGGTCTTATTTCGTCGGGGGGTATTTGTAGGCGAAAGGGCGAAGGCAGCGGGGCCTCGAGGGCCCCACACCCCGTGCTCGCGCGGCCAGGGGGGACCCGCGCCGGGAGGGGGTGTGGGCCCCTCGGGGTCCTCCTCCGTGTCCTCTTCGGTGTTCTGGAACCTCCTGGAAAAAATAAGCACTTTGACGTTTCGTTTGTCCAATTCCGAGAATATTTCCTTAACAACTTTTCTGAAACCAAAAACATCACAAAACAGGCAACTGGCACTGTGGCATCTTATTAATAGGTTAGTCCCAGAAAATGCATAAAATGATATAAAAGTGTATATAAAACATGTAGCAAGTGGTATAATATAAGCATGGAACATAAGAAATTATAGATACGTTTGAGACGTATCAAGCATCCCCAAGCTTAGTTCTACTCGTCCCGAGTAGGTAAAACGATAACAAGAATAATTTCTGAAGTGACATGCTTCACACAATCTTGATCATATAATAATGTAAGGCTCATGTTATGAATGAAGTGATTCAAAGCAATAGTTTAAATTTGCTAACAAATAGACAAGGAGTAAACAACTACATCATATAAGCAAAAACTTTTCATGGATAGTACTTTCAAACAAGTATCAAAATGATTCACATGAAAGTTAACTCATAAAGAATAGTCTCTAAGTAAAAGAGCATTGAAGCAACACAAAGGAAGATATAAGTTTAAGCATTGGCTTTCAACTTGTAACATGTATATCATATAGATAGTTGTCAACACAAAGGAATATAACAAGTGCAATAAGTAAGCATATAAGAATTGTTGTACACAGTTGACACAAGTGTTTGCTTCTAAGACAGAAAGAAGTAGGTAAACTGACTCAACATAAAGTAAAAGAAAGGCCCTTCGCAGAGGGAAGCAGGGATACAAACATGTGCTAGAGCTTTTTAGTTTTTATAGGTTTTTTAAATCATATAGAGAGCATAAAAGTAAGTTTTGAGAGGTGTTTGTTGTTGTCAACGAATGGTAATGGGCACTCTACCCCCCTTGTCAACCAGACTTTCAAGAGCGGCTCCCATGAAGGACGTTATTTCTACCAGCAAGGTAGATCATCCCTCTTATCTCTTTTGTTTACACATATAGTTAAAAACTGTTGTCATTGCTTGACTGATTAGATCAGGGCAAAAATGTGAAGAGATTGAAGCGGTTAAAGTTGTAATTAATTGGGACTGGGCACCCCATTTGCCAGCTCTTTTTGCAAAGTTAATGGATAAGCGGATGTATATGCCACTAGTCCGGTTGTGAAAGTCTGTCTAAAAGCAAATGACAAGGTTGATATCCGTATCACCACATACTTCCTCATGAGCTAATAAACATTGACACAAATAAGAGATGATAGGTTTTGAATAATAAAAGGTAGCACACGAAGTATTTGCTTGGAATGGTAGGAAATACCATGTAGTAGGTAGGTATGGTGGACACAAATGGCATGGGTTTTGGCTCAAGGTTTTGGATGCACGAGAAACATTCCCTCTCAGTACAAGGCTTTGGCTAGCAAGGTTATTTGAAGCAAACACAAGTATAAACAATGACAACAAGACGTAAATAAAAACATATTGCAAGTATTATAAAACTCTACATTGTCTTCCTTGTTGTTCAAACACCTTTACTAGAAAATATCTAGACCTTAAAGATAACAAACATGCAAACCAAGTTTCAACAAGCTTTACGGTTGTTCTTCACTAATAGGTTTTAACTACATGATGTAAAAGTTTAAACATGATCTACTTGAGAGCTCAAAACAATTGCCAAGCACCACAACATATAAGATAACAATCCATAAAAACATGTATATCTTTTTCATTATACCATATACCACGTTTAGCATTTTCTGTTTCCAACCAAACACCAATCAACTTATTTAAAGATAAAACTCTCCAAGTATATAACAATGAGATATGAGAGTATAACATAAGAAAAACTAACAGCTCTAACAAGAGATGCATGAAAAACAAGAGCTGATAGTATTGAAATAACATAGAAGAATACTCAACAAATATAAGTGAAGAATACGAGTATTCATAAGAAAAAGCGGAGCGTGTCTCTCTCCCACAAAGGAATGCTAGGATTCATTTTATTCAGAGAATGAAAATAACAAAAACAAAAACTAAAGCAAACAGACGCTTCAAGTAAAGCACATAAGATGTGTCGGAATTAAAATATAGTTTTACTACAGATGAGCTGATAGTTTGTTGATGAAGAAGGGGATGCCTTGGGCATCCCCAAGCTTTGACGCTTGAGTCTTCTTGAAATATGCTTGGGTGACCCACGGGGGCATCCCAAGCTTTGGCTCTTTCATCTTCTTGATCACATCATATCATCCTTCTCTCTTGATCCTTGAAAATTTCCTCCACACCAAACTCAAAGTAAACTTCATTAGAGGGTTAGTGCATAATCAAAAAAAAATATTCTGCATGAACACAATTGCTACCAATGCTACTGGACATTAGCTACCGCCACTGATACTTTATGGAACAAAAAGATCCATTCAAAATAGTAAAAGAGGCATTGCAAAATAAATGGCAGAATCTGTCAAAAACAGAACAGTCCCTAAAGACGATTTTTTTTCGAGGCACTTAACTCGCTCAAATCAGAAAACTCAAAACTAATGAAAGTTGCATATATATCTGAGGATTACGCACAAAAAATCCCAGGTCCATCCGACTTTTCTGTAAAGAGTTATGAATTTAACGGTGGACAGCAGAAAACAGTTTCAGCACAGCAATCCAAATCTAGCATCAACTTTCTACTAGAGGCTTAACATGACACAACAATGCAATAAAGTAAAGATACAAAGGAATTGCTACAGAGGTAGACATGTTACTTGACTCAACAAAATAAAATAAGAGGAATAAAAATATTGGGTTGTCTCCCAAAAGCTCTTTCTTTATAGCCATTAAGATAGGCATAGTGATTTTTATGATGCTCTCATAAAGATGAGAGTTGAAAAACAAAGGAGAGCATCAAGAGGTAAAAACATCAAACACATTTAAGTCTAACCCACTTCCTATGCAAAGGAATCTTGTAATAGGATAAATTATTGAAACATAAAGCAACTATCATAGAAAGATGAAACAAATAAAACTTCAAAGCTTCCAACATAAAGAGAGGTGTTTTAGTAACTTGAAAACTTTTACAACCATATTTTCCTCTCTCATAATAACTTTCAGTAGCATCGTTGATATAATCCACAATATAACCATCACATGAAATATTCTTATCATGATCCATATGCATAAAAGTATCATTATTTCCCTCATAAGAAAAATTCTTCTCATTAATAACAATGGGAGCAGGATCATCATAAAGAACTTGAACATGATAGACAAGTTGTGTATTGAAAGTATTGGTTTGAGTAATTCCTCTATAACTATGACAAGTTTCAAAAGGATAATTGTAATAGTAACCTATGTCATAGTATTCTTTATAATTATCAAAGACTGGAGGCATAGTATCATCATAAGCAATAGAATAGTTATCCTCCAAAGTGTGTTTATTTGTAAACATATCATCATTTTTACTAGAAGGAGAGGTCTCAAATATATTATCATTAGTAGCAAAAGGATTTTCAAACACCTCATCCCCGAGCTCAGAACTTTCTATATCATCATGGGAAGGAACATGGATAGTACTAATAGTGTAGCAATTATTAACATCATCATTTTCAGAATTAGTGTCCCAGAGATTTTCAATATCAAAAGAAGTGTGCTTTTCCCAATCATGATCACTAATATAAATAACAGGCATAGGTTCATCATCAAGTTCAGAATCATCAAATTCAGAATTATAAGTATTGACTGTAACAGGAGCAACAAGTTTGGGAGAAGATACCGTTTCCTCTTTCCTTTTACTCCTCTTCTTCTTCATCATCTTTCCCTTTTTGTTCTTCTTTTCCTCTTTAGGAGGGAGAGGCTTGAAAGGAAGCTTCTCCACATAACCTGGTTTAGTATTAGAGACAATGGAAGAAACTTGGGGGAATTCCTCTCTTTCATTAATAAGCTCAAAACACACATTAGTCCTGTCATACTTTGGAAAAGTCTCATCCTTTATAATATTTTGTATGTAGGTGTTAGTATGGCAATCATTAACACAATAGAGATAACATCCATGCAACAAATCATTCATATCAATATCACTCATATTTAACAAAGAAGTTTTTCTTGATAACTCTTCACACCCCAAAAATAATGTAAGTTCATCATGTTGATTAGGAGTGATCATGTTATCACAAAATTCTCCTGCAATATCTTTATTAGAACCTGAGCATTGAAATTCGAAATGACCTTCTTCATAGCAAAGTTCACAAATAAAAGGATAGGTGGCACAAATTGTTTTACCAAGATCTCTTAGAACCTTATACCAACCTCTAGTATTTTCATTCTATGATGGATACAATATTCATCTTCAATTTGATTAATTCCACAAGGTCTATGTATTCCACAAAAATTAATATGCTTATAAGAAATAGTATTTTGAGAAGTTTGAGCATGTTTATTGCAATCATTAACAACAATTTAATTTTCCATGCAAGTGTCTTTGAAAGGTTCATGATACACATCCCAATTTTCTTTAGGAACATTAATATGAGAAGCAAAGGTTCTAAAACAATCAACAATAATATGAGAATCAAGACCATATTTAGCACTAAGCTCTTGAAAACCAACAGTTTCAACGGAAGACTTAATGCAATCATATTCATAGTTTATACCTGATCCTTTACCTTTGTCATTCTCCCAATCTTCAGCATTGTTTTGAATTGTTTCAAGGAGATCCCATCTAGCCTCAACCTTCTTACTTGTGAAAGAGCCCTCTGAACAGGTATCTAGATAATCCTTGCAATGTCCTGAAAGTCTTGCATAAAAATTATTAACAATTATTTTATCAGGAAGCTCATGGTTAGGACATTTGAGTATTAATGTTTTCAGCCTTCTCCAGGCTTGAGCAATGCTTTCTCCTTCATGAGGCCAGAAATTATATATAGAATTCCGATCTTGGTGAATCTCACTTGGAGGATAAAATTTAGAATAAAAGAGAGATACAATTTCCTCCCATTCAAGAGAGTGCCTATTCTTCAACAATTTATACCAATGCACAGCTCTTCCACCAAGTGAGATAGAAAATAATTTCTTTTTAACTTTGTCCATTGAAATACCTGCACACTTGAACAACTCGCATAATTCATGTAAGAATAGCAAATGATCACCAGGATGGACAGTTCCATCCCCTACATAGCGGTTATCCATAACACGATCAATAATTTTCATAGGTATTTTAAATGGCACTATTTCTTCAGGTGGCTTTAGAATATCACAAGCATCATTAGAATTATCACATATTGGAGGCAAAGCATTATCAAGGCAAAATAATTACTCCAAAGCTGAGGAGCAAAAAAGATTATTTTTATTTAAACTAGCTTCCCCAAGCTTAGGCTTTTCCATAGCCTTAGCAATAATGGTGTCCAAAGAATTTATACTAATAACATTACTACCATTATTATGCAAACAAACTTCCAGAGGTTTTTTTAATTTTCTCATCAAAAGTATCATGTCCTAATGCAATATAAATTTCATAAAGATCTCTAATTTTTTTGTTGTTTTCCATTTAGCCTAACAAGTAAAAATAAAAGCAAGAAACAAAATGTAATAACTGCAGGATCTAAAGGAGATACCTTCCAACGCTTACCTCCCCGGCAACGGCGCCAGAAAATAGCTTGATGTCTACGCACGCTTCTATTCTCGTAGACAGTGTTGGGCCTCCAAGAGCAGAGGTTTGTAGAACAACAACAAGTTTCCCTTAAGTGAATCACCCAAGGTATATCGAACTCAGGGAGGTAGAGGTCAAAGATATCCCTCTCAAGCAAGCCTGCAATTAAGATACAAGAAGTCTCTTGTGTCCCCAACACACCCAATACACTTGTCAGATGTATAGGTGCACTAGTTCGGCGAAGAGATAGTGAAATACAAGTAATATGGATGATTATAGGTAGTAATTGCAATCTGTAATAAAAATGGCAGCAAGTAAACATGTAGCAGAACTTGTCAGAAATGGTGTTTTGATGCTTAGAAACAAGGCCTAGGGATCATACTTTCACTAGTGGACATTCTCAACAATGATATCACAATTGAATAATAAATACTACTCTCAAACACTCTCTTGTTGGATAACAAACACCATTCATTGCGTAGGGCTACAAGAGCACCCTCAAAGTCAGAGTAAACTAACACCACAACGTCATAAAGGAATCACACACGGTGCACATACTGTCACCTTTACACCCGTGAATAACCCCGGAGTTCATATTAAAGTAACCTCTAGAGTGCATAATAGATAAAGAGTAACATCACATATTCAACTAGATTACAAAGCTCATGATCACATAAAGATCACATGGGAGAGAGATATAAACCACATAGCTACCGTAGAGCCCGCAGCCCCGGGGGAGAACTACTCACTCCTCATCATAGGAGTCAGCAACGGCGATGGAGATGGCGGTGGAGTCGATGGAGATGGCTCCGGGGGCAATTCCCCGTCCCGGCAGGGTGCCGAAACAGAGACTTCTGTCCCCCGAATCTTGTCTTCGATGGCGGCGGCGCAGCGGAACTCTTCTCTAGAAAAGGCCTCCGTCCTAGGTCTTATTTCGTCGGGGGGTATTTGTTGGCGAAAGGGCGAAGGCGGCGGGGCCTCGAGGGCCCCACACCCCGTGCTCGCGCGGCCAGGGGGGACCCGCGCCGGGAGGGGGTGTGGGCCCCTCGGGGTCCTCCTCCGTGTCCTCTTCGGTGTTCTGGAACCTACTGGGAAAAATAAGCACTTTGACGTTTCGTTTGTCCAATTCCGAGAATATTTCCTTAACAACTTTTCTGAAACCAAAAACAGCAAAAAACAGGCAACTGGCACTGTGGCATCTTGTTAATAGGTTAGTCCCAGAAAATGCATAAAATGATATAAAAGTGTATATAAAACATGTAGCAAGTGGTATAATATAAGCATGGAACATAAGAAATTATAGATACGTTTGAGACGTATCATGCACATAGAGCTATAAGTGTATGGAACCTCTCCAATGGAACTAGTGGGGGTGCATCCAACTTGCTTGCTCATGAAGACCTAGAGCACTTTTGAGGAGGCTCGTCATTGGAATATACAAGCCAAGTTCTATAATGTAAAGTTCCCCACATAGTTATGCAAGTAAAACATGAAAACTCTCTCATATGGAGTAAAGGTGCTAAACATGAGCACAAATGATGACTACGAATACTACAGGTGCTATAACATGAGCACAAGTGTGGATAAAGAGTAGTAATGTTGCCCCCTTTTTATTTTTCTTTCTTTTTTTCTCTTTTCTCTTTTTCTATTTTTTTTTTACTTTTTCTGTTTCTCTTTTCGATGGCCTCCATGGCTCTTTTCACTTTTAGGGGCAAACATTCTAATATGACAACACACTTTTGTTACAAGTAACTCAAAAGGAATAAAACATAGTGTATGAAACGGTGCCTCTGCCAGTGTAGCAGGATATGCAATGATCTAGCGTAACATGGGTAAAACCACACATCAGCTGTAAAGAATCATGCAAGGCAATATATAAATGATAAATGACAACAAGTCATGTAATGTAAGATGGAAGTTGCATGGCAATATATCTCGGAACAGCTATGGAAATGCTGTAGTAGGTAGGTATGGTGGGTGTTTTGAGGAAGATATTTGGCTTATGTGTAGGAGAACATGATGAAGATCTCCCACGAGTTTTGGATGTACCCGCGAAGTATGCACCAACTCTCAATGTGAGAAAGGGCAATGCAAAGTACCGAAGAGGCTAGCAAATATGGTGGTGGAAGTGCCATGAAAACCGTAGCTTAGAACTCACAAGCAAAAAGATTCCAACTAGAAATATGATCTTACAAGGCATAATGAAAGTCACTCCATGAGGGACTGTGGCAAATGAACAAGTCACTGTTGGGGACCCCGACCGTAGCGCATAACACAAAGTCATTACGGTTGTTTTTAAGATTAGAAGTCATATATCATCATGATATCAACTGGATATTTAAGTGTGGCACAGCTTCAAGTTTTCTAGACCAACCATTAATCATTCCACTTTACTAAACCATCATGTTTACCATTAAGCATATTAATATCTCAAAACAACATCAATATTTTAAGTGACACAATTTAATGATCTACAAGATTACGTATCATTTCATCATACCATCTACCACATTTAATATTTTCTGTTCTTAACCAAACACCAATCAACTTATCTAAAAATAAACTCTCCAAGTATTTAACAATGAGATATGAGAGTATCATATAAGAAAACTAGCAGCTCCAACAAGAGATGCATGAAAAACAAGAGCTAATAGTATTGAAGTAACATAGAAGAATACTCAACAAATAATAGTGAAGAATACGAGTATTCATAAAAAAAAGCGGAGCGTGTCTCTCTCCCACAAAGGAATGCTAGGATCCATTTTATTCAGAGAATGAAAAAAACAAAAACAAAAACAAAAACAAACAGACGCTTCAAGTAAAGCACATAAGATGTGTCGGAATTAAAATATAGTTTCACTAGAGAGGACCTTATAGTTTGTTGATGAAGAAGGGGATGCCCAAGGCATCCCCAAGCTTAGACGCTTGAGTCTTCTTGAAATATGCTTGGGTGACCCACGGGGTCATCCCCAAGCTTAGGCTCTTTCATCTTCTTGATCACATCGCACCATCCTTCTCTCTTGATCCTTGAAAACTTGCTTCACACCAAACTCAAAGTAGACTTCATTAGAGGGTTAGTGCATAATTAAAAATTCTTATATTCTGCATGGACAAAACCATTACACATGCTAATGGACATTAGCTACAGCCACTGGTATTTTATGGAACAAAAAGATCCATTCAAAAACAGCAAAAGGAGCAATGCAAAATAAATGGCAGAATCTGTCAAAAACAGAACAGTCCGTAAAGACGAATTTTTTCGAGTCACTTAACTTGCTCAAATCAGAAAACTCAAAACTAATGAAAGTTGCATACATATCTGAGGATCACGCACAAAAAATCCCAGGTCATTTTGATTTTTCTGTGAATTCTTACGAATTAAACGGTGGACAGCAGAAAACTGTTCCTGCGCAGGAATCCAAATCTAGAATCAACTTTCTACTAGAGGCTTAACTTGACACAACAATGCAATAAAATAAAGATACAAAGGAATTGCTACAGAGGTAAACATGTTCCTTGACTCAACAAAATAAAATAACAGAAATAAAAAGTGGGTTGTCTCCCATAAGCGCTTTTCTTTAACGCCTTTCAGCTAGGCACAGAAAGTGATATAAGTGTTTCCAAGAGATGAAGCATCAACATCATAATTTGTACGAATGATAGAATCAAAAGGTAGCTTCATTCTTTTCTTAGGGAAGTGTTCCATACCTTTCTTGAGTGGTAATTGGTTTCTAATATTTCCTTCTTTCATATCAATAATAGCACCCACGGTTCTAAGAAAAGGTCTTCCCAGCACAAGTGGACAAGATGGGTTGCATTCAATATCCAAAACAATAAAATCAACGGGGACAAGGTTATTGTTAACCATAATAAGAACATCATTGACTCTCCCCATAGGTTTCTTCATAGCATTATCAACAAGAAAAACATCCAAATAGCAATGTTCCAAAGGTGGCAAGTCAAACATATCATAGAGCTTTTTAGGCATAACAGAGATACGTGCACCAAGGTCACATAAAGCATTGCAATCAAATTCATCTACTTTTATTTTAATGATGGGCTCCCAACCATCTTCTAACTTACTAGGGATAGAAGCTTCAAGTTTTAATTTCTCTTCCCTAGCTTTAATGAGAGCATTTGTAATATGAGTTGTAAATGCCATGTTTATGGCACTAGCATTAGGACTTGTGGCTAACTTTTGAAAGAACTTAATAACTTCAGAGATATTACAATTATCAAAATCAAAATCATTATCATCAAAGCAAACCGAACCATTATCTCCAATGTTCTTAAAAATTTCAGCACTTTTATTAAGAACAGTTTCAGCAGTTTTAGGCAATTTTAATTTTTTGGAATAAGTAGAGGATGAAGGGGTTCGTAGCAGAAAACAATATTTTTTCTAACTAACGAATACCGAAACCAGCCAGGATCTATCTATCTAGTAATGAGGTAACGGGGCGGAACTGGTCACATACCTCTTGTAGACCGAATAGCGGGGATTACGCTCCCGCACAAGCGTTGCCGACGAAGACGATGTAGCCGACCACGAGGTCGCGAAGAACTTGGTGTGACGATGACGCAGCGATGTTGATGAAGACGCGACGTCGAGGAGTAGGGCGCGCCGAGGAGGAGGGCGCGCCGCGGAGGAGGGACGGCAGCGGCGTCGGCTGGGCTGCAGCGGTGGCGAGACGATGTCGCCCTGGCACCTCAAATGTGGCGCCTCCGAGTACTCACACACATACGGAGCTTGCCGACAACCCCCGGTCACTCAGATCCAGCTGAGATCGCAGGGGTAGAACTTTTGTGGAATCCCGCAGTGCGACGGCGCACAGCGGTATAGCTTATGTGGGAGAGAGAGAGAGACAAGCGGGCGGAGAATTAACTCAGGCCGGCGTATACAACATTAATTGTATTTTTAGATATATTAAAACAATTAATATGCCTCTCTTTATAAAGGGGGGAGGGGGTGTGCAACACACCTTGCCTCCCCCATGTGGGACTAAAGAGAGGAACAAGGGAGGTGGGGGGGGGGGGGGGGGGGGGCGGCCGAACCTGGCTTGGCCGTGGTGGCCATGGGCCCCATGTGCTACATGGTGCGCCCCCCCCCCCCCCCCGCCCCCACACACACACACGGGCCTCTTTTGGCCCATTAAGTGGGCTGCCCCCTTTTTCTCTTCTTTTAATTAATATTAAATTAATATAAAATATATGTAATTCATAATTAATATATTTGCATATTATTTAATCTCCCGTGACTCCGAAACAATTTTCGGACCACCCGAACTTCCTTCGGACATTCCCGGAACCCTTCCGAAACTACCGGAACCTTTCCGGGTTATTTCTCTCTCTCCTTTATCTCTATTATTCCAGCGATCTCCATGTGTCGGCAAGACCTTAAGCGTGTTACCCTACGGTTCGAGAATACTCCAGACATGGCCGAGACCCCTCGCTCGCCAATGACCGCCAGGGAGACCTGGATGCCTGTGACGGTCCCTGTGCATTCTACGAATATCATCGTTGAACCATAAACATGATATTCATTCCTTTTGTTCCTTCGATACTACCTTATCCGAGATATGATCGTAAACATCTGATGTTCTGTTTTATCTCGTTACCGACAAGGGTTACTTAACTCGTCTGTGATATTACATCTCCATGACCTAGTCATATGCTGCGCAGCTTTATAGATGTAATCTCACCGAGTGGGCCCAGAGTATCTTTCCATCACGCGGATGAACAAATCCCGCTCTTGATCCATATGCCTCAACGTACTCTTTCGAGATACACAAGATACACCTTTATTGTCACCCATTTATGAACTGACGTTTGATGCACTTAGAGTATCCTACGGAGCAGCAATTAATATGATCTCACGGTCTGAGGAATAAGCTATCATATTACTTTCCTATTGCAAATGATGAACACTGTGATACGATCCTTTTGCAATACTTCGTTGGGTATGTCCATCACCTTATTCTACTAATAAGATGACCTCATTGTCAACCGACGTGAATGTCCATGATCGGGAAAACTCGATCAACAGTTGCCCAATGAACTAGTTTATATAGAGGTTTACTAGGGACCCTGGTTTGTCTATGTATCACACGTGTATTAACAATTCCGATTAATACAGTTATAGCATGATACAAAAACATATTATAAACTTAATGAGATAATGCAATAAATACTATATATTTATTTGTCTCTAGGGCATATCTCCTTCAGAGGAAACATTGCCAACACCAATTATGTTACCATTAGTAGTAGGAGGTTTACTAGCGTGTGAAGTAACATTATTTTCAGTAGTAGTAATAGTATAAACTCTAGCAATATTATTCTTTTTAGCTAGTTCTTCTTCTCTTTCCCATCTAGAACGTAATTCAGCCATCATTCTAACATTATCATCAATTCGAACTTGGATAGCATTAGCAGTGTCAAAGGGATTATCATCAATATTCTAGAGGAAATACAAGTTTCAGCATTAATAATTTTTCCTTGCAGACCCGAAATCTCTCTATTTAGTTTTTCCATTTGATAACTAATATTTCTTAACATAGCAGATTGTTCCTCCATAGTTTTTGTGAATACTTTATTTTGCTCATATTGAGTTTGCATAAAAATTTTAGTGGCTCTTTCAATTTCTAAAATCCTTTCCTCACTAGGCATTTTACCATAGGAATTAGCATAATTATTACCATTAGCAGTAGGATAGGGCTTATAGTTATTATTACCATAATTGTTCCTATAGGCATTGTTGTTAAAATTATTGTGTTTAATGAAGTTCACATCAACTTGCTCTTCTTGTGCAACCAAAGAAGCTAAGGGAACATTATTTGGATCAATATGAGATTTACCATTCACAAGCATAGCCATAATAACATCAATCTTTTCACTCAAAGAAGAGGTTTCTTCAACAAAATTTACCTTCTTACCTTGAGGAGCTCTTTCAGTATGCCACTCAGAATAATTAACCATCATATCATCTAGAAGTTTTGTTGCAGCCCCCAAAGTGATGGACATAAATGTACCTCCAGCAGCCGAATCAACAAGGTTTCTTGAGGAAAAATTCAGTCCTGCATAAAAGGTTTGGATGATCATCCAAGCAGTCAGTCCATGGGTAGGGCAATTTTTAACCAAAGATTTCATTCTTTCCCAAGCTTGAGCAACATGTTCATTATCAAATTGTTTAAAGTTCATAATGCTACTTCTTAAGGAAATGATCTTAGCAGGAGGATAGTATTTTCCAATAAAAGCATCTTTGCATTTAATCCATGAATCAATACTATTCCTAGGCAATGAAAGCAACCATTCTTTAGCCTTTCCTCTCAAGGAGAAAGGAAATAATTTCAGTTTTATAATATCACCATCTATATCGTTATACTTTTGCATTTCACAAAGTTCAACAAAATTATTAAGATGGGCAGCAGCATCATCGGAACTAACACTAGAAAATTGCTCTCTCATAACAAGGTTTAACAAAGCAGGTTTGATTTCAAAGAATTATGCTTTAGAAGCAGGTGGAGCAATAGGAGTGCATATGAAATCATTATTATTTGTGCTAGTGAAGTCACACAACTTAGTATTCTCAGCAGTACCCATTTTAGCAAAATAAAAGCAAAACCGAAATAAATAATAACTAAACCGAAATAACAATATTAATACAAGTAACTAATTTTTTGTATTTTTGATATTAAGCAAACAAGACAAGAATAAAAATAAACTAAGCAAGACAATAACAAAATAAAAAGATTGGGTGTGAGAGACTCCCCTCGCAGAAGAGCTTAGTTTCCCCAGCAACGGCGCCAGAAAAGAGCTTGATGCACCGGTGTGGTGTTGTTGGGAAACCCCAAGAGGAAGGTATGAAGTAGTGCAGCAGCAAATTTCCCTCAGTTGTGAAACCAAGGTTTATCAAACCAGTAGGAAACTAGAATTCTTCCGAAGGTTGCTGTGGTTGACCTTGGTAGGGCGCACTAACGGTGTCAACCACGAACGTGGAACCTGCACACAACACAACCAAGATACTATGCCCCAACTTAACGGTGAGGTTGTCAATCTCACTGGCTTGCTGTAACAAAGGATTAAACGTATGTGTGGAAAATGATGTTTGTTTGCTGAGAATGAAAGTAACAGGATTGCAATAGGTTGTATTATCAGTTGAAAGAAAAGGACCGGGGTCCATAGTTCACTAGTGGTGTATCTCCATAAATAATAATAGCATACATGCGGGTAAACAAATTACAGCTAGGCAATTGACAGAATAAAGAACTGCATAACAATGCATATACAAGTCAAGATGTCTAGTGTGAGATTCATTTGGGCATTACAACATGATACATAGACCGTCATCCAACAGCATCTATGACTAATAATCCACCTTCAGGATAGCATCCGCAACACCATTCAGTATTAAGTTGCAAGCAACAGATTATTGCATTAAGTAAAGTGTGTAATGTAAGTAGCACAAATATCCTTAGATAAAGAACTACTGTTTTATCCCTAGTAGCAACAGTACATCTACAATCTTAGAGGTTGCTATCGCTCCCCCAAATTAAATAGAGACATGAACCCACTATCGAGCATAAATACCCCCTCTTGGAGTCACAAGAATCTACTTGGCCAGAGCATCTACTAGTAACGGAGAGCATGCAAGATCATAAATAACGCACTCACAAGATATATTATGAAGCAAATGACATAGTACTCAATTATTCATCGGATCCTAGCAAACACAACATGTAGCATTACAATAAGATGATCTTGATCATGATAGGCAGCTCACAAGATCTAAACATGATGGCACAATAGGAGAAGACAACCAACTAGCTACTGCTATGGACCCGTAGTCCAAGGATGAACTACTCACACATCAATCCGGAGGCGGGCATGGTGATTTAGAGCCCTCCGGTGATGATTCCCCTCTCCGGCAGGGTGCCGGGAAGAGCTTCTGAACCCTCCCAAACTAGGGTTGACGGCGGCGGCGGCTCTGGAACGTATCGTGGAAAAGTGTTCGGGTGCTAGGTCTTGTATTGTCGGGGGGTATTTGTAGGCGAAAGGGCGAAGGCGGTGGAGGCCCGAGGGCCCCACCCCACGTGGCTGCGCGGCCAGAGGGGGACCCGCGCCGGGACATGGTGTGGGCGCCTCGTGGCCCCACTCCGTCTCGTCTTCGGTGTTCTGGAAGCTCCCGAGAAAAATAGGGACTTTGGCTTTTTAATCGTCCAATTCCGAGAATATTTCCTTAACAGTTTTTCTGAAACCAAAAACAGCAGAAAACAGGGAACTGGCACTGTGGCATCTTGTTAATAGGTTAGTCCCAGAAAATGCATAAAAACCATATAAAGTGTATATAAAACATGTAGCAATTGGTATAATATAAGCATGGAACATAAGAAATTATAGATACGTTTGAGACGTATCAATACGTCAATTTTGCATCACTATTTTATATTATAATTTACTGTTATTCATTGATATATTTCATATTTAGAGATGATATTTATGTTATTTCATCTATTTTGCATGTTTGATGATTATTGGAGAATGGATCACCGGAGTCTGAATTATGATGGAAAAAGCACCGTCAAGATACAATATCTGCGAAGATCAGAAATCCAAAGTGACCAGACAGAAGTTCCTATTTTACCTGATGATGGAGGAGGCCAAAAGGGGAGAGCAAGATGGGCCACAGGGGGCCCACACCATGCACAGGCGCGGCCCCCCTTGCTGCCGCGCCGGCATGTGGTGTGGCCGCCCTGGCCTACCTCTGGCGCTGCCCCTTCGCGTACTTCATCCCCCCCCCCCCCCCCGAAACCCTAAGACACTATGGACCATCGTGGAAATATTCCGCCGCCTCCACGAGGCGGAAAACACCAGAGAGAGAAAAGCTCTCCGGCAGGGAGAAATCTGCCGGGGAAATTCCCTCCCGGAGGGGGAAATCGTCGCCATCGTCACCGTCATCGAGCTGCACTTCATTGGGATCATCATCACCACCATCTCCACCACCGAC
Source organism: Poa annua (assembly GCA_026929855.1). Lineage (NCBI taxonomy): Eukaryota > Viridiplantae > Streptophyta > Magnoliopsida > Poales > Poaceae > Poa > Poa annua. The sequence continues at coordinate 48,087,355 of CM049434.1, forward strand.
ACCATCATCTTCATCGTTCCACTCCGTTCCCGCTGTAACATCTAGGGCTGAATCTTGTCTATTTGATAGGGGAAACTCTCCCGGTGTTGATTACTATTGTTATTGATGCTATTGAGTGAAACCGTTGAATTAAGGTTTATGTTCAGATTGTTATCCATCATTATATCACCTCTGATCATGTTCCATATGATGTTTTGTGAGTAGTTCATTTAGTTCTTGAGGACATGGGAGAAGTCTAGATGTTAGTAGTGAACTATGTTGAGTAATATTTAATGGTTTGATATTTAAGTTGTGGTGTAATTCTTCTAGTGGTGTCATGTGAACGTCGACTACATGACACTTCACCTTTATGGGCCTAGGGGAATGCATTGTGTATTCGAATATTAATTGTGGTGTTGCTGGAGTGACAGAAACCTAAACCCCCGTTGGTATCTCGATGCATGAGGGATGGTAGGATCTCAGAGTTTAAGGATGTGGTTAGATTTATCTTAATTACTAGTATTTACGGATGCTTGCTAGGGGTATAATCACAAGTATGTATTAGTCCTATGAAGGGCGGTGCATTAGCATAGGTTCACCCACACAACACTTATCGAAACACTGAAGATTAATCATCGATATGAAGCGAAAGCACTAGCCAGAATTCCCGTGTGTACTCAGAAACGTTTGGTCATCATAAGTAAACAAACCGGCTTGTCCTTTGCTCTAGAAAGGATTGGGCCACTCGCTGCCAATTATACTTGTTGCACTTTATTTACTCGCACTTTATTTATCGGTTATATCAAAAACTCCTAAAAACTTGTCTGCTAGTGTTTACAGTGAAATCCTCATCAAAACCGCTTGTCAGCACTTTCTGCTACTCGTTGGGTTCGACACTCTTATTTATCGAAAGTACTATGATACACCCCCTATACTTGTGGGTCATCACTCATCCAGACGATGGAGAGATACTATTAAGACCCACTCGATATTGTGGTGTTCATTATCGTCTGTGCACATGCAATGTGATATGATCACGGGAACATTGGAATTTAGAAACGAGAAAAGGATAAATAAACCGATAACGAGTTTAACAAGTATAGTGATCAAGTGTTGCGTAACAAGGATACCAATATATCTCACCTCGGGATTTGTTAAGTATCGCGGAGCAACAAAACCATGTATGGCAATAACAAGTTCACTCGATTTTTTTTGTATAACATGTGGAATCATTATGGGTGTCCATGGCTCCGCTATTGATTATTGACTAGAAGGAGATCCGAATCATGTTCACTCGTTATCTAACCTGCGAGGTCACAATCTTAAGTCCGCTTCCATTAGCTGAGTACAAGTATGGTTCGAATCATACGAGAGTCACAAGAGCTGATCCAGAGTGATTGAAATAGTTTCGGAGAGAATGACAAAAGTGTGATGTGATTATGCATATTTTTTAGATTGAAATTTTACTAGATTTTATTAATTTTGTGTAGCGTGTAATACAAAGTATTTGAACTTAACATTTTACACGGTTTTGGAATACACCGTAAGCTACGTTTAAATATTTATCATATTTTTAAACGCATAAATATGATTTTTAAATTTTTAAATGAAGGGTGCACTGGATCTCGTGAGACAAAGACACTTCCCAAGAAAAATGCTGATATCAGGTATCAGTTGTGTAAGTATCATATTATATCGATATTATATCGAAATAAAAAGTGAACCTGTGAGCAATCCAAAAATAATTAGATAAAATGAGGAAAAAATGACGCTTTATCTGGTTCCCCTTCTCTCGCCGACCAAACCAAGAAGAGGAAGAGGAAGAGGAAAAAATTAAGGAAATCAGTACACAATCCGAGAGGAAAGCTAGGGTTTTTTCGCCATGGCCACCGCCTACCTCCAGCTGCTGCACCCCTCCAATCCCAATCTCTCCTAGGGCAACGCGCATACCCTGCCCCGCATCTCGCATCCGCGTGAAAGGAGCCGCCTTTCTTTCCGCCCGCTCCCTCTCTTCCATCCCAGGGTTTCCCTTCCCTTTTCCCTTTCCGCCCTCAAAGCCGCCGCATCGAATCGCAGGCCGAGCAAGCAAGCAAGCAAGCGAGTCTCTATTGTCGTCAGGTAGGTGGTGAGATTCGGAGGGAGGCGCTGGCGATCGACCTCCAGGTGAGGGCTTCGGCGGCGGGGGCGGCGGCGGCGGTCGGATAATGTGTATACTGTGCGCCGTGCAACGGTGGTCGCGGCGCGTCGCCACCATGCTGCCGTGGCTCGTCCTCCCGCTCATCCTCCTCTGGGCCCTCTCCCAGCTCCTGCCGGCCGCCTACCGCTTCGAGGTCACCTCTCCACGCCTTGCTTGCGTCTCCGTCCTCCTCCTCACCCTCTTCTGGTATGAGATTCTCCTCCCACGCCTCTCTCTCTGGCGCGCACGCCGCTCTGCACGCCTTCGAGAGGAGCGCCGCACCCACGCGCTGGAGCTCCAGAAACTCCGCAAGACCGCCACACGCCGCTGCCGCAACTGCAACAACCCATATAGGGACCAGAACCCCGGCGGCGGGAAGTTCATGTGCTCCTACTGTGGCCACGTTTCCAAGCGGCCTGTTCTTGACCTTGGCCCTGCAGGGAAGGTCCCGGCTGGGTGGCCTTGCAGTCAGGATTGGGCAAATGCTGTCGGCGACCCAGGTTACTGGCTTGACCTGCGGTGCTCCGCCGATAACTCATACTCAGGGTTCTCATGGCGGCTGTTCTCGTGCTTTTACATGAGTGTCGCATGGTTCTGGAAGAAAGTGTTCAGGTTTGGGTCATCAGGGGACAGCAGTGGCTTGGGCCGGGATGGCAGAATGTTGACAAAAGGAGAGAATGGAGGAAAGGCCGAGGAGAGCAGAGTGGACAAGGCTAAAAGGAAGGCTGAGGAGAAGAAGTTGGCGAGGCTAGAGAGGGAACTGCTGGAGGAGGAGGAAAAGAAGCAGCGGGAAGAGATGGCAAAGCTTGTGGAGGAGCGGAGAAGGTTGAGGGATGAGAAAGCAGAGGCCGAGGAAAGATCTAAAGGCGCTACCCCCGTCGGGGAGAAAGATGCTAGGAAGGAAGCAGAACGGAGGCGTCAGGAGAGAAGGAGGAAGGAAGACAAGGGATCAAGCAAGAGCAATTCAGATTGCGAGGATGCTGAGAGAAGAGCAAGCAGAGAGGGTGAGAGGAAGCGTGACTTCGATAGAAGGAATGAGACTGACAGGCGGGATGCAACAAGAGTTGGGACAGAGGGGTATAAGCCCCATTACTCTGAAGCTAACAGTCCGGGTAGTAAGGTTGTACATAACAGGACAAAGTACTTTGGCCGTATGACTGAAGGTTTATTATCTTCTTCCAGAGGTTTTAGCAGTGGTTCCCTTTTTGGTAGAAATTACCAGTCCACTGCTCCTCAAGCTAACAAGGTGACTAAACCGCTTGTTACGGTGGCTGACCAGAGTAATGCATTTAAAAGAGATACCCAACCTGCAGCGACACCAGTAATAGTTAAATCTGTTACAGCTGGAGAAACTAAAAATTCGTGGACTAATCTTCATCAACCTGTAAGTAACAGCGCATCACTGTTTTAGTGCATAATGAACAAATATCATTTATTGTTTCACCCACTTAACCATCTTACATTTATTTATTTTGTGTTATGCTATACAGGTTAGTCCAAATACTCAGGGACATCCTACATGCGTTAAAAAGTCATGGCATCAGTTGTTTAGTCGCTCAGCATCAGTTTCCCCTTACCCCGGTGTCACTGCTTCAGCTTGTGAAAAGAACATGCAGCCTCAACCAAATGGAGCACAAATAAATAGTGCTCAAAATTTCCTGGCTCAGTATCCTCCTCTGGACAGCAAACCGAAGTTAAGCGAATCCATGCACTCTACAGGGTTTCCGCCAGTGAATGGTGAACCTGCGAGATCTTATTTTCCAGCTGGACACTTGCCCTTTTGTAAAGAGGCAGAAACAACATTACCGGAAGAACCAGAGCAATTTGAAGATCCATGCTACGACCCAGATGCCATTGCATTGCTTGGGCCAGTTTCAGAGTCCCTAGACAACTTCCCTCCAGACTGGGATGGCAGGTTCATGTTGAATGATGTCACCAAGGAACCACATGTTAGGAACCCCATGCCTTCACCTATTGGATCTCCTCAATCAAGATCACGGATTATTGAAGAAAATCCAATTAAACCCTCACGTTTCTCAACCACAAAAGGGCATAATGGTTCAATCTCAGCTGAGGCTACCAATGAGCAGGGCACATGGCAGATGTGGAGCACGCCATCGGTTCAGGACAGTTTAGGCTTGCGAGGTCCTCAGGCACAGTGGCTGTTACCAAATACGAATCAATTCAACCATGACGTCAATCATTTGAATGGTGGAACAAGAAGCCCCCTTGGTGCTGGTTTGAATGACAGCGGTTTATGGCTGCCGAGATCACCCTTCCAGCAGTTGCCTCTTGATACAGAGAGTCTGTTCATTTCACACAATGTGTCAGCAAATGCTATACACAATGACTTTGGTTTTGGATCTCCAAACAAAGCAGCTCGTGTGCAACCCTTTGGTCCACCTGATCGTGGTTCCCGTGTACATCCCTTTGGTCCACCTGATCCTGGTTCCCGTGTGCACCCCTTTGTTTCACCTGATCCTGGTCGTTCTTGGTCCAAGTAAGTCCCTTCTCCAGCAATAAAGTAATTGTGTCCTTATCCATTGTTTGCCATTCTTAATTTAGCTTCAAATATTTTAATACGCTGTAAGAGAATAATCACGCGCGCATGCGCACACCTTATCGTCCATGCGTTCGCAACGAGTATTTTTTGTTTGGCCATGTTAGCCATATTGTGAATATTTGATTCAGACTGTCTTATTCACTACTGTCTAAGTGTGTATATCTTTGTGTACCATATGTGTAAGCACCAATGCGCTGAAAAAATTATATGATAACTCTTACAAGAAGTCAAGAACATAAACATGAAGGCATATGTACATGGACGTGTCTTTACTCTTTAACCATAAAAGATCATATGAAGTTTTGCAATAGTTCCCAAGCAGATAACCAATAGAAATGTATAGTTGCTGTCAATTCCATGGTATGCTGTATGACCGAATGCTTAGATTTCTACACTACTCCGTGCTAGGATGAGCCTCATCTTGTATTGTGAGACATATGTGACCCCAGGGATATTTGGCTGATCCTTTTGTCTGTGAACCACAACCACTATAAACACCTGTAATCTTTGACACTTAGTGGAACTTTTGTTTGAGAATTAATGGAATATGCTACATTGCATGCAGTTTAATTTTTCTGCATATGTGATGTATCATCCACCATTTTAGCTTTAGTAATATAACATTTTTATTAGTGTATTTGGTGTTTGCTGGTGGTTCTGATGATGAATGATGATGGTAAACCGGTATATGAAATTATTAGGTGGCAAGAATGGCAAGTGAACCTTTCAATTATATGTGTTGCTGTCTGTCAAGAATCTGTTGGAGGTGAACCACAGATGGTAGATAAGAGACTCGATCATCATTATTTCCATTACTTGTAGAAACTTTGTTCGAGTACCATTTTCAGTATAGTCAGTGCCTCAGTGGTGCACTGAAGTCAGTCTTAGTCTACAGTGTAAAATACAAATATAATCCTCATAACTTGGAGTAAGGGGAGTATTATTTTAGAGGGTATGAAGTGCCTGACTATCGCCAAGTCATCATACTAGGAATGAAAAGAGTGAATAAAATAGTGGGTAGATGATCTTCTCTTTGGGCACGCAATGCAATAAATTTAGTGTTCATTTGGCTTATCAATTCCACCATGTGCATTTGGTGGCTTACTGCCATTTGTGTTGTGCAAAGGAGCTCACTGCAATCTAATACTGTCCCATTTGTTGCTGGCGTTTGTTAACTTTTTTTTAATGTTTGGTGAGCATTTTAATTTTACTTTACCACTTTAATGGATTGACAATATGCTCAGTTTAGAAGTTGGAACATTTAAAATAACACTTGGAATCTGACAGAGTTATTGGAGTCCGACATGGATTTGGGTTATCCGACATGGTCGAAAAATAGTGGGGATGTGTCTGGGTAACACTGAAAAACTCTTTGCGTGATGAGAGTTATGAGGATCTATAATTTGTTAGGCCCCAAAAATATAGTTAATGTATGTTAAAATGTACTTCCTGTGTCCCCAGTTATAAGATGTTTTGGTACGCTGATTTAGCCAGCCTACCAAAACGTCTTATAATTAGGCACGGAGGTACTTGTAGTGTATTTTAATTTAGTATTTTCTTCATCAGTTTGTACTGGGAATATTCATACTTTGACTGAGTCTTTTTTTTGTCTTGTAGCTGATTTTAATTTTTAAATCTTACTAGGCATTCTAATGCTTAAAGAATATTTTAATATCACTTATAAAATATATTACCGATCAATGTCTTATGGACAGTTATGTGTTTAGTCAGATCTTGCATTTACATGGTCTTTATCTCTGGTGACAGGGGTGGAACCCATGAGCATGTCCGGTACCTGACAGACTATTGTTGGCCGGAGAATCATATATCTGTCATTTTTCTTGTAAAAAAAGCTAAGAATATTACTTAGGCTTTTGGGTCCAGGCCCAGGGCTGAAGCCTGGATAGCCCTGGGCCTGGCTCTTCTGCTGTGTACTAACTTCTATATTCTCGAATGCATGAATATCTACCAGTGCATGAATTTATTGACTACCCTACAAAAGCATGATCTATGGGTGAATTTATTTCCAGTTCCTGTAACTTGTTAGCGTGTAATAAAGTAATATGGCCTTATATGAGTGGAGAATATGACCTTGTAAATTCTTGGTATTCACCTTTTAGTTTCTATATACAACAGCCTGTTCCCATCCCGTGATAGTGCTGCAATTTGATAAGATGTGTGGTACATGTGCAACTTAACTGCTTATTAAGTGTTTGAGCCTCGTTAGTTTTTGACGACCTGTATTTTGATGTTTAAAATGTTGGTCTTGGCTACAAATAACAGACTTATGTAGAACCATACCACTGATTTGCTTCATGTCTTTTATGAGTACATGCTAGCTTATCTGTGTTGTTACTCTGTACTTGCTTCATAGAATGAAAACTAATGCCTTGTTATGATTGATGCAGGGAGGAACTGATGCGGAATGGACCCCAGGTAGCTAGTCAAACCAGTTCACCGACTGGAGCGCATGCTGGTTTATTCCCAACTAATCCGGATGTACAATCAGTTTGGTCGTACGATAAGACAAGAGACGGCACAGAAGTCATAAAATGATACACCTGAAGCAAGGCCGTTGCCCTCCCTCCTTCCAGTTTAGGGAGTTGAGGAGATATGTAGGACTGTATTCCCTTATGCGAAAAAGAAACATGGCCATCTTATTTAGTAAATCACTCACCTTTTAACATTGTGCCCATGCATCAGTGTTAGGCTTCTCACCTGACACTATTTTTTGGTGTATTCAGTGCAATGGTTCTTCGGGATCTCGTCGCGCACTAGTGTTTCTCTGCTTGCTCATGCTCTTTGGTGCCCGGTGAGACCATTTGTTGCTACTTTTTCCCCCTTTCTGCGAGAGTACACATGTTTAGGCAGGCACTAAATCGTAGCTAGCCCGTGTGAAGTTTTACTGTTACGACATCAGAAATGGTACTCCCTCGTCCCAAAATAAGTGTCACAACTTTGACATCAGAAATGGTACTCTCCCGTCCCAAAATAAGTGTCACAACTTTGATAAAAAGTAGATATATATAGACATAAACATGTCTACATACATACACTTTCTATCAAATTTGAGACACTTATTTTGGGGACGGAGTGAGTACTAGATTCAGAGCTTGAATGAAAGCAAGTGCCGCGAGGGTACACACCCGCTTTGCCCATGGAGTGGAAGGTGTTGTCCATGGCTATCACTCTGACTGCCTAACTCAGATTTCCCTTTTCGCTGTGATGCGAAGCGAAAATTTCTTGGTGATGGGGTTCTCCGTTTGTCTGTTGCTGTCTGACGAAAGCTTCTTGAGTTGGATGGGTGATCTGAGGCTGAAATATTGCGTATGTGCCCGATTAATCGGCAGATGCTCATCAAGGTTTGTTTGATGATGGAAGCTTTGTCATTGCATGTTATATCGGCAGATGCTCATCAAGGTTGTCCTTTTTTATGATGAAAGCTTTGTCTTTCGCGTGGTGTATGGGACATGCATATGTGCTGATCTATATGAATTATATCTGAACTAGCGGACCAACCTGAATTTTGCGCAAATCGTAATTTTAGAGCATCTCCACTCGTGACGTCCAAATATTCGCCTAAAAGCCTTCCAGACTTCCGGACGGGTCATTTGAGCACCGTCCGGAAGACCTTTTACATATGCGTGTTGTCGTTCCCCTGGAGCATCCAATTATTTTTTGTAATATATAAATTTGATGGATTTCATTCAAAATTTAGTATATTTTACATATTTGAATGAATTTTAAACTAAACCTAAATCTAATGGTAATGGCGGTGGTAGTTGAATACATCATAGGGGTCCTCCTCCTTCTTGACGCCGGCACTGTTGTTGGTCCCTGCACCGCCGTCCTCCTCCTTGACGCGGCGGCTAGGCCCCGTGTCGGGACTGTCGTCAGTGAGGTCGACGTAGGGCACGCCCTTGGACTTGGCGTGCTTGAGCGCCGACCACATGCAGGCGGAGGCGAGGTTGAGTGGCGGCACTTCATCCATGGACGCGGCGTTGACGGCCTGCGATGGCATCGTCGGCGCCTGCCTGCGTCGTGATGAGCTCGGCGAGGAGCGGCGACAGCCCCGACTCCGCCTTCACCTTCATTTGCTCCGGTTTCGGTGTCAGCAGAGGGGTCGTGCGGGAGTAGCAGGAGGAGGAGGCTCGACGAAGACGACGTCGAGCGGGAGGAGACGGAAGGCGCCCGAGCGCGCGGTGCCCAGACCGGTGACATCGGAGGAATCGTGGGCGTCTGGAGCAGTGATCCACCGTTGGGGATGTGCTCCATGACGACGTCTAGCGTGCGCCCGGGCATGCCCCTGAACGCGTCGCGCCCGAAGGCGTTCTTGTCCCGCGGCGACGCTCCAGGGTTGTCCCAGCGGATCCTCATAGCGGTCGTAACTCCCCGGCATGTTCGGGTCCCACAGCGGGTCCTAGCGCTGCTCCGGCGTGAGCACGTTGTAGTAGTGGGCGACGGCGTGGGCATGGAAGTCCCGGTTCGTCCGCTTCAGCGGCTGCGGCACCGGGATGCCACCCACGGAGACCGCCCAGCGCCCAGGGTGATGTGAGAGGATGGGGGCGGCGGGAGAGGCCTTTTAAGGTGGCCGGAGTGCGGTGGTATTAACACCGTTACCCTCGAAAAGGCGTGCCACATTGACGCCGCCGCTGAGTAGTGGGAGGCGACGTGACGGCTCAAAGGCGGCGGGCGCATTGTGGTGCAGCGAGGCTTCGTTGCACCCGACAGAGAAACCGAGACGCCGTGCGCCATTAATTACGCTGACCGGCGTGGGAAATGGACGCGGGAAACAGAGGCAGGAAGAGGTGGCAATAAATGGTGGCGTCTCATTCGCGTCTAATGACAGGCGTGGCCTGCGTGTCGGAGGCCGACGTGGCGACGCGCTCCATTTCGTTCGGCGCAGCCTATCGACTTATTAAGGAGAGGACGTGGGCTGGACGTGGCGGACAAACAATTAGGCCGCGCCGGACAGAAAACGAAATTGGACGCCGTGAGTTGGATCAAAAATCTGTCCGACACGTCCCAAAGGCTTTTGGGCGGCCTTTTGGGCGTCCCGAGTGGAGATGCTCTTACTCTTTAATTTAACACTTCAAATTGAGTTACATTAAAAAAAATCAATTATATCTTACGGGATAAATTTACCCGTCGAGTGGCTGCAATTTTATCCATAGGCTTAAATCGGCCTAACTCATATAAAAAATATTAAAAACACCAGCCTAACTTATTTTCACCATCCGATGCTGCATATACTCCCGAGCAAAAGAAAAGTTGGAGGTGAGAGGAGAGAGAGCGTGAGCCTCCCCCCGCTCGCCCGCCACCACTCCGGCAACGGCGGCCACCCCGGCCGCCATGGCTTCCCTCCCTTTGTCAACCACAGTTGGGCTGACTACACCGACGACGAGAGCGACGGCGTGGGTTCCGTTCGGTCCTACTGTGAGGTCATCCAGAGCGGGTCGCCGGCCCTGAGCGTGTCGCCGGCCAGGGCGCCCTCTCCATCGCGTGCTGCTCCTCCCCCGCCACCGGGAGTTGTATGATAGATACTCCATATATATTGGATTGTACATGATTAAAATATGCAACAGTTTATAATATTATGTAAGTTTATTAGCTTTGAATTTTTTTTTTTGGATAGAGGTAATATTTATAATTTTTCTTGCAAAAAAGTTATTTTGCTACTTCAATCAGAGTAGAAAAACGAATTGGAGATTTTTGGCTCCGATATCCGGTGCTCCTCCATTAAAAAGAGTATTTTTTTTACAAACAAATCTAGATGTAGCCAATGGTATAACCAACAAACATGGAAAGTAATCAACTCCAAATACTTTGTGAGCTACAGGAAAATGACAAAACTGTGATGTGATTATGCATATTTTTTATATTTAAATTTTATGAGATTTTTTTTTTGTGTAGCGTGTGACAAAGTATTTGAACTTAATATTTTACACGGTTTTGGAATACACCATTAGCTACATCCAAATATTTCTCATTTTTTTAAACGTATAAATATGATTTTTGAATTTTTAAATGTGAGTGTGACAGTCCAACCTTTCAAATGGTGAATCTTATCGTGGAGCCGCATATGAGTCGATAGTATCTTCAGGTGACAACTCAGCCTTATTGCTAGCCAGAAAGACCATTTCGCCATCCGCCAATATGGCAACACGTGTTGGTGGGCAAAAATCTTTAAGCCAATATCCTGAAAAATGTGAAAAATAAGAGAAAAACCCAACGAGCTGGCTTTTACTATTATAAAAAATGCAGTATTTAAATTTTGTTGAAGGGATAAAACTCTTGCCGCTCAGTCAAGACATGAAGGTTTTAAGCAAGTGTCTTTCCTATTCTCCTTCTGTCTTAAAGTTGTCAACTACTGGTGCTAGCTACTGAGTCATATTCGAATTTGCTATGAGTGTTCAAAGGCTGAAAGACTGAAAGGATACAACATTAGTTGAGTATTTAGTTTGTGGTGCAAGGCCAATGAATTTATTAGTCCACAGTTCCCTGTATGCATGTGAGGTGGATGGGGATTGGATGAGTGATGCACTAGGCAGCATTGGGCAACCCCAAGAGGAAGGTGTGGAGAGTACAGAAGGAAGTTTTCCTCAGTTATGAAACCAATGTTATCAATCCAGTAGGAGGTGAAGAGTCTTCTGAAATTGTTGGTGGTGGAATCTGGCACGGCGCAACACCAGAGTTTCCGGCACTGACGTGGAAACTGCACACAACACAACCAAAATACTTTGCCCCAACTTAACAGTGAGGTTGTCAATCTCACTGGCTTGCTGTAACAAAGGAGGATTAGACGTATAGTGTGGAAAATGATGTTTGTTTGTAGAGAATGAAAGTAATAGTTTGCAGTAGGTTGTATTATCAATGTAAAGAAATGGACCGGGGTCCACAGTTTACTAGTGGTGTCTCTCCATAAATAAATAATAACACACATGCGGGTAAACAAATTACAGCTGGGCAATTGACAAAATAAGAACTGCATAATGATGCATATACTATAGTCATGATGTCTAGTATGAGATTCATTTGGGCATTACAACAATATACATAGACCGTTCCAACCGCATCTATGACTAATAATCCACCTTCAGGATAGCATCCGCAACACCATTCAGTATTAAGTTGCAAGCAACAGATTATTGCATTAGGCAAAGTGTGTAATGTAAGTAATACAATTATCCTTAAACAAAGCACTACTGTTTTATCCCTAGTAGCAACAGTACATTCACAATCTTAGAGGTTGCTGTCACTCCCCCCAGATTAAATGAAGACATGATCCCACTATCGAGCATAAATACTCCCCCTTGGAGTCACAAGCATCTACTTGGCCAGAGCATCTACCAGCAACGGAGAGTATGCAAGATCATAAATAACACACACATAATATATTATGAAGCAAATGATATAGTACTCAATATTCATCGGATCCCAGCAAACACAACATGTAGCATTACATAAAGATGATCTTGATCATGATAGGCAGCTCACGAGATCTAAACATGGTAGCACATAAGGAGAAGCCAACCATCTAGCTACTGCTATGGACCCGTAGTCCAAGGATGAACTACTCACGCATCAGTCCGGAGGCGGGCATGGTGATGTAGAGCCTTCCGGTGATGATTCCCCTCTCCGGCAGGGTGCCGGGTAGAGGTTCTGAACCCTACCAAACTAGGGTTGACGATGGCGGCGGCTGATACGTCTCAAACGTATCTATAATTTCTTATGTTCCATGCTTATATTATACCAATTGCTACATGTTTTATATACACTTTATATGGTTTTTATGCATTTTCTGGGACTAACCTATTAACAAGATGCCACAGTGCCAGTTCCCTGTTTTCTGCTGTTTTTGGTTTCAGAAAAGTTGTTAAGGAAATATTCTCGGAATCGGACAAAACAAAAGCCAATACCCCTATTTTTCCCGGAACCACCCAGAACACCGAAGAGGAGACGGAGGAGGGCCACGAGCCGGCCACACCTGGTGGAGGCGCGACTCCCCCCTGGCCGCGCCACCACGTGGTGTGGGCCCCTCGGGGCTCCACCGCCTTCCCCATTCGCCTACTTAAACCCCCCGACAATACAAGACCTAGGACCCGAACACTTTTCCACGATACGTTCCAGAGCCGCCGCCGCCGTCAACCCTAGTTCGGGAGGGTTCAGAAGCTCTTCCCAGCACCCTGCCGGAGAGGGGAATCATCACCGGAGGGCTCTACATCACCATGCCCGCCTCCGGACTGATGCGTGAGTAGTTCATCCTTGGACTACGGGTCCATAGCAGTAGCTAGATAGTTTTCTTCTCCTATTGTGCCATCATGTTTAGATCTTGTGAGCTGCCTATCATGATCAAGATCATCTTTACGTAATGCTACATGTTGTGTTTGTTGGGATCCGATGAATAATTGAGTACTATGTCATTTGCTTCATAATATATCTTGTGAGTGCGTTATTTATGATCTTGCATGCTCTCCGTTACTAGTAGATCCTCTGGCCAAGTAGATGCTTGTAACTCCAAGAGGGGATATTTATGCTCGATAGTGGGTTCATGTCTCTATTTAATCTGGGGGAGTGATAGCAACCTCTAAGATTGTAGATGTACTGTTGCTATTAGGGATAAAACAGTAGTTCTTTATCTAAGGATATTTGTGTTACTTACATTACACACTTTACTTAATGCAATAATCTGTTGCTTGCAACTTAATACTGAATGGTGTTGCGGATGCTATCCTGAAGGTGGATTATTAGTCATAGATGCAGTTGGATGACGGTCTATGTATCATGTTGTAATGCCCAAATGAATCTCACACTAGACATCATGACTTGTATATGCATTGCTATGCAGTTCTTTATTCTGTCAATTGCCCAGCTGTAATTTGTTTACCCGCATGTATGCTATTATTATTTATGGAGAGACACCACTAGTGAACTGTGGACCCCGGTCCTTTTTCCTTAAACTGATAATACAACCTACTGCAATCCTGTTACTTTCATTCTCTGCAAACAAACATTATTTTCCACACATACGTTTAATCCTTTGTTACAGCAAGCCAGTGAGATTGACAATCTCACTGTTAAGTTGGGTCAAAGTATCTTGGTTGTGTTGTGTGCAGGTTCCACGTTCGTGGTTGACACCGGTAGTGCGCCCTGCCAAGGTCAACCGCAGCAACCTTCGGAAGAATTCTAGTTTCCTACTAGTTCGATAAACCTTTGTTTTACAACTGAGGGAAATTTGCTGCTGCCCTATGATACGTCTCCAACGTATCTATAATTTCTTATGTTCCATGCTATATTATACCAAGTTATCACATGTTTTATATGCATTTTATATAGTTTTATGCATTTTCTGGGACTAACCTATTAACAAGATGCCACAGTGCCAGTTCCCTGTTTTCTGCTGTTTTTGGTTTCAGAAAAGTACTTAAGGAAATATTCTCGGAATTGGACGATTTCTTTTCTGAAGTCCGTTTTTCATCGGGAACGTTCCAGAAAGTCGAACACGAGACGAAGTGGGCGACCGAGGAGCCGCCACCACGTGCTCGCGCGGCAGGCATCCTGGCCGCGCGAGGAGGTGATGTGGGCCCCTCGGGGCGCCACCGACTTCGCCCTTTCGCCTACAAATACCCCCCAGACTAAAAACCCTAACACGGTGTGCAATATTTCCTCCACGGGTCCCGAGCGCCGCCGCCATCGAAGACAAGATTCGGGGGACAGAACTCTCTGTTCCGGCACCCAGCCGGGACGGGGAATTGCCCCCCGGAGCCATCTCCATCGACTCCACCGCCATCTCCATCGCCGTTGCTGACTCCTACGATGAGGAGTGAGTAGTTCTCCCCTGAGGCTGCGGGATCTACGGTAACTATGTTGTCTATCTCTCTCTCCCATGATGTGATCTTTTATGTGATCATGAGCTTTGTAACCTAGTTGAATATGTGATGCTACTCTTTATCTATTATGCACTCTAGAGGTTACTTTAATATGAACTCCGGGGTTATTCACGGTTGTAACGGTGACAGTGTGTGCACCGTGTGTGATTCCTTTATGACGTTGTTGGTGTTAGTTTACTCTGACTTTGAGGGTGCTCTTGTAGCCCTACACAATGAATGGTGTTTGTTATCCAACATGAGAGTGTTTGAGAGTAGTGTTTATTTATTTAACTTTGATGTCATTGTTGAGAATGTCCACTGGTGAAAGTAGGATCCCTAGGCCTTGTTTCTAAGCATTAAAACACCGTTTCCAACAAGTTCTGCTACATGTTTGCTTGCTGCCATTTTTATTACAGATTGCAATTACTACTTATAATCGTCCATATTACTTGTATTTCACTATCTCTTCGCATAACTAGTGCACCTATACATCTGACAAGTGTATTGGGTGTGTTTGGGACACAAGAGACTTTTTGTATCTTAATTGCAGGGTTGCTTGAGAGGAATATCTTTGACCTCTACCTCCCTGAGTTCGATATACCTTGGGTGATTCACTTAAGGGAAACTTGCTGCTGTTCTACAAACCTCTGCTCTTGGAGGCCCAACACTGTCTACGAGAATAGAAGCGTGCGTAGACATCAAGCTATTTTCTGGCGCCGTTGCCGGGGAGGTGAGCGCTTGAAGGTATCTCCTTTAGATTCTGCAGTTATTACTTTTTGTTTCTTGTTTTTATTTTCACTAGTTAGGCTAATGGAAAACAACAAAAAAATTAGAGATCTCTATGAAATTTATATTGCATTAGGACATGATACTTTTGAAGAGAAAATTAAAAAACCTATGGAAGTTAGTTTGCATAATAATGGTAGTAATGTTATTAGTATAAATTCTTTGAACACCATTATTGCAAATGCTATGGAAAAGTCTAAGCTTGGGGAAGCTGGTTTTGATGACCATGATATTTTTAGTACCCCAAGCACGGAGGAGAAAATTTACTTTGATGATACTATACCTCCAATATATGATGTTTACAATGATGAATATGATATTTTCAGTCCATCTACTATTGAGGATAAAATTAATTATGATTACAATATGCCTCCTATATTTGATGATTATGGTGATGAGAATAATAATGATAGCTATTTTGTTGAATTTGCTCCCACTACAATTAATAAGAATGACTATGCTTATGTGGAGAGTAATAATTATTTCATGCATATGGCTCATGATAAGAGTATTTTATGTGATAGTTATATTGTTAATTTTATTCATGATGCCACAAGTGAACTTATTGATGATAATGATGAGTATTGCTTAAATATGCTATATGATAATGCTTTAGATGATGGTCCTATGCTTATTGATAATCCTCTATGTTCAGAAGTTATTACTTATTTATATGAGGATAAAAATGATATAATTGCTGCTTGTGATGGTACTCTTACTTATGAGAGTCCTACTTTGTTCTTAAATTCTCCTAGTTACACCATGGGGGAGAAACTTGCTTATGTTGAAAAATACTTATGTGGTTTGCAATTGTCTCTAGTTCCAAATCTTTGTTGCAACCATGATCTTAAACTTGATATTGATCTTAATAACTATTTTGAAAGAGGGAAGAATGCTAATGAATTCCAAAACAAATTTAATGATCCTCTTTATGTGCCTATATTATCTAAGTTGAATGGTTCTTATATGGTTGAATTTATTTCTGCTACTGAAAGTTATTATGAGAGAGGAAAACACGGTTGTAAAAGTTTTCAAGTTACTAAAACACCTCTCTTTATGTTGGAAGTTTTGAAGTTTCATTTGTTTCATCTTTCTGTGATAGTTGCTTCATGTTTCAATAATTTATTCTATCACAAGACTCCTTTGCATAGGAAGTGGGTTAGACTTAAATGTGTTTGATATTTACCTCTTGACGCTCTCCTATGTTTTTCAACTCTCATTTTTATGAGAGCATCATACGAATCTCCTTGCCTAGCTAAAAGGCTTTAAAGAAAAGCGCTTATGGGAGACAACCCACTTTTATTTCCTGTTATTTTATTTTGTTTGTGTCAAGGACTTGTCCTACCTCTGTAGCAATTCCTTTGTATCTTTATTTTATTGCATTGTTGTGTCAAGATAAGCCTCTAGTTGAAAGTTCATGCTAAATTTGGATTCCTGCGCAGAAACAGTTTTCTGCTGTCCACCGTTTAATTCATAACTCCTCACAGAAAAATCCAAATAATCTGCCCTTTTTTGTGCGTAATCCTCAGATATATATGCAACTTTCATTAGTTTTGAGTTTTCTGATCTGAGCAAGTTAAGTGCCTCGAAAAAATTCGTCTTTACGGACTGTTCTGTTTTTGACAGATTCTGCCATTTATTTTGGAATGCCTCTTTTGCTATTTTGATCGGATATTTTTATCCTATGAAGTATCAGTGGCTGTAGCTAATGTCCAGTAGCATTGGTAGCAATTGTGTTCCTACAGAATATCATAATTTTTCGTGCACTAACCCTCTAATGAAGTTTACTCTAAGTTTGGTGTGGAGGAAGTTTTCAAGAATCAAGAGAGAAGGATGATATGATGTGATCAAGAGGATAGTAAAGCCAAAGCTTGGGGATGCCCCGGTGGTTCATCCCCAACATATTTCAAGAAGAATCAAGCGTCAAAGCTTGGGGATGCCCAAGGCATCCCCTTCTTCATCAACAAACTATCAGGTCCTTTCTAGTGAAACTATATTTTAATTCCGCCACTTCTTATGTGCTTTTCTTGAAGCGTCGGTTTGTTTTTGTTTTTGTTATTTTCATTCTCTGAATATAATGGATCCTAGCATTCCTTTGTGGGAGAGAGACACGCTCCGCTTTTTCTTATGAATACTCGTATTCTTCACTTATATTTGTTTAGTATTCTTCTATGTTACTTCAATGCTTTCTAGCTCTTGTTTTTCATGCATCTCTTGCTAGAGCTATTAGCTTTATTATATCACACTCTCATATCTCATTGTTTAATTACTTGGAGAGTTTATCTTTTAAATAAGTTGATTGGTGTTTGGTTGGAAACAGAAAATGCTAAATGTGGTAGATGGTATAAAGAAAGATATACATGCTCTTATGGATTGTTATCTTGCATGTTGTGGTGCTTGGCAATTGTTTTGAGCTCTCAAGTAGATCATGTTTAAGCTTTTACATCATGTAGTTAAAACTTATTAGTGAGGAACTACCGTAAAACTTGCTGAAATTTGGTTTGCATGTTTGGTATCTCTAAGGTCTAGATATTTTCTAGTTAAAGTGTTTGAACAACAAGGAAGACAATGTAGAGTTTTATAATGCTTGCAATATGTTTTTATATACGTCTTGTTGTCATAGTTTATACTTGTGTTTGTTTCAAACAACCTTGCTAGCCAAAGCCTTGTACTGAGAGGGAATGCTTCTCGTGCATCCATAACCTATGCCATTTGTGTCCACCATACCTACCTACTACATGGTATTTCCTGCCATTCCAAGTAAATACTTAATGTGCTACCTTTTATTCAAAACATATTGTCTCTTATTTGTGTCAATGTTTATTAGCTCATGAGGAAGTATGTGGTGTTACGGATATCAACCTTGTCATTTGCTTTTAGACAGACTTTCACCAACCGGACTAGTGGCATATACACCGCTTATCCATTAACTTTGCAAAAAGAGCTGGCAAATGGGGTGCCCAGTCCCAATTAATTACAACTTTAACCGCTGCAATCTCTTCACATTTTTGCCCTGATCCAATCAGTCAAGCAATGACAACAGTTTTTAACTATATGTGTAAACAAAAGAGATAAGAGGGATGATCTACCTTGCTGGTAGAAATAACGTCCTTCATGGGAGCCGCTCTTGAAAGTCTGGTTGACAAGGGGGGTAGAGTGCCTATTACCATTCGTTGACAACGACATACACCTCTCAAAACTTACTTTTATGCTCTCTATATGATTTCAAAAACCTATAAAACTAAGAAGCTCTAGCACATGCTTGTATCCCTGCTTCCCTCTGCGAAGGGCCTATCTTTTACTTTATGTTGAGTCAGTTTACCTACTTCTTTCTATCCCCGAAGCAAACACTTGTGTCAACTGTGTGCAACAATTCTTATATGCTTACTTATTGCACTTGTTATATTTCTTTGTGTTGACAACTATCTATATGATATACATGTTCAAAAGTTGAAAGCCAATGCTGAAACTTATATCTTCCTTTGTGTTGCTTCAATGCTCTTTTGCTTAGATAATATTGCTTTATGAGTTAACTCTTATGCAAATCTTTTTTATGCTTGTTTGAAAGTACTATTCATGAAAAGTTTTACTTATATGATGTAGTTGTTTACTCCTTGTCTATTTGTTAGGAAACTATAGATCATTGCCTTGAGTCACTTCATTCATAACATGAGCCTTACATTATATTATGATCAAGATTGTGTTTAAGCATGTCACTTCAGAAATTATTCTTCTTTTATCGTTCTTGCCTACTCGGGACGAGTAGAACTAAGCTTGGGGATGTTGATACCTCTCCAACGTATCTATAATTTCTTATGTTCCATGCTATATTATACCAAGTTATCACATGTTTTATATGCATTTTATATAGTTTTATGCATTTTCTGGGACTAACCTATTAACAAGATGCCACAGTGCCAGTTCCCTGTTTTCTGCTGTTTTTGGTTTCAGAAAAGTACTTAAGGAAATATTCTCGGAATTGGACGATTTCTTTTCTGAAGTCCGTTTTTCATCGGGAACGTTCTAGAAAGTCGAACACGAGACGAAGTGGGCGACCGAGGAGCCGCCACCACGTGCTCGCGCGGCAGGCATCCTGGCCGCGCGAGGAGGTGATGTGGGCCCCTCGGGGCGCCACCGACTTCGCCCTTTCGCCTACAAATACCCCCCAGACTAAAAACCCTAACACGGTGTGCAATATTTCCTCCACGGGTCCCGAGCGCCGCCGCCATCGAAGACAAGATTCGGGGGACAGAACTCTCTGTTCCGGCACCCTGCCGGGACGGGGAATTGCCCCCCGGAGCCATCTCCATCGACTCCACCGCCATCTCCATCGCCGTTGCTGACTCCTACGATGAGGAGTGAGTAGTTCTCCCCCGAGGCTGCGGGATCTACGGTAACTATGTGATCTATCTCTCTCTCCCATGATGTGATCTTTTATGTGATCATGAGCTTTGTAACCTAGTTGAATATGTGATGCTACTCTTTATCTATTATGCACTCTAGAGGTTACATTAATATGAACTCCGGGGTTATTCACGGTTGTAACGGTGACAGTGTGTGCACCGTGTGTGATTCCTTTATGACGTTGTTGGTGTTAGTTTACTCTGACTTTGAGGGTGCTCTTGTAGCCCTACACAATGAATGGTGTTTGTTATCCAACATGAGAGTGTTTGAGAGTAGTGTTTATTTATTTAACTTTGATGTCATTGTTGAGAATGTCCACTGGTGAAAGTAGGATCCCTTGGCCTTGTTTCTAAGCATTAAAACACCGTTTCCAACAAGTTCTGCTACTTGTTTGCTTGCTGCCATTTTTATTACAGATTGCAATTACTACTTATAATCGTCCATATTACTTGTATTTCACTATCTCTTCGCATAACTAGTGCACCTATATATCTGACAAGTGTATTGGGTGTGTTGGGGACACAAGAGACTTTTTGTATCTTAATTGCAGGGTTGCTTGAGAGGAATATCTTTGACCTCTACCTCCCTGAGTTCGATATACCTTGGGTGATTCACTTAAGGGAAACTTGCTGCTGTTCTACAAACCTCTGCTCTTGGAGGCCCAACACTGTCTACGAGAATAGAAGCGTGCGTAGACATCACACTACTTCATACCTTCCTCTTGGGGTTTCCCAACAACACCACACCGGTGCATCAAGCTCTTTTCTGGCGCCGTTGCCGGGGAAACTAAGCTCTTCTGCGAGGGGAGTCTCTCACACCCAATCTTTTTATTTTGTTATTGTCTTGCTTAGTTTATTTTTATTACTGTCTTGTTTGCTTAATATGAAAAATACAAAAAAATTAGTTACTTGCATTTATTTTTATATTTCGGTTTGCATATTTATTTTCAGATTTGCATTTTGTATGCATTTGTTATTTCGGTTTCTTATTATGTCTAGTTGTTTATTTGCTATCAATGGCTTATCTCTATGAAACTAGATCTTGTTGGCAAGGTTGCTCCACAAAAAATGAACGAAGATATTATAGGAATTACCGTTTGTCACAAAAAGGGATGTACTTATGGAAATTGTTAAATCAACTAGAGGAATATGCTAGAAATTTATGCTATCTATTTGGCAAAACGTTTTGCTTTAATGAATCTGATTGTCATAGGAAGTCTAAACAC
This sequence comes from Poa annua, assembly GCA_026929855.1. Lineage (NCBI taxonomy): Eukaryota > Viridiplantae > Streptophyta > Magnoliopsida > Poales > Poaceae > Poa > Poa annua. The sequence goes on from CM049434.1 coordinate 48,108,357, forward strand.
TTTCCTTTCCAATGTGCTTGTAATGAAAATGAAACCTTAGCTTCTTATGTTAAAGGTTACTATAATGCTTATGAGGTAGAAAGGATGGAAGAATTTATTATCTTTAAGGGTGCACTTGAAATTAGTTCTTATCTTGAGCATAAGATTGATGCCCCTTATAAATCTGAAAGTCTTGCTATACTTAAATATTGTTTTGATAACTATAAGAATGAAAACTCTTATATTACTGAACATGTCAAGAGGATTTTTCCTCATACAGAAGAAACCGTTGTCTTGCAGGAACCTATAGAAGAAGAAATTGCTGAACCTAAAAGCTCATTAGATGAAAAAGAGGAGGAGAGTGAAGAATAAAAGGAGGATCTACCTCCTAAAGATAGTAACTCTTTCACTCTTACATTATTTGATTGCCCTCCATGCGTGTCTAAGGAGGAAGTGTGTTATATTGTTGAATGTCATGAATCTATTGAAATATCTACTTTTGATAAATTTGAAAAAGGCATGTTCCTTGACGCAACAAAGGAAATAAAGAAAGTAAAAATGTGCTCCCTACTGTTATATATGCTAATGCTTTAGATGATGGTCCTATGCTTATCAATAATCCTCTATGTTTAGAAATTATTACTTATTTATGTGAGGATAAAAATGATATAATTGCTGCTTGTGATGGTACTCTTACTCATGAGAGTCCTATTGTGTTCTTAAATTCTCCTAATTACACCATGGAGGAGAAATTTGCTTATGTTGAGAGATACTTATGTGGTTTGCAATTGTCTCTAGTTCCAAATCTTTGTTTCAACCATGATCTTAAACTTGATATTGATCTTAGTAACTATTTTGAAAGAGGAAAGCATGCTAATGAATTCCAAAATAAATTTAATGATCGTCCTTATGTGCCTATATTATCTAAGTTGAATGATTCTTGTGGTTATATGGTTGAATTTATTTTTACTACTGAAAATTATAATGAGAGAGGATAATATGGTTGTACAAGTTTTCATGGTACTAAAACACCTCTCTATATGCTAAAAGTTTTGAAGTTACTCTTGTTTTATCTTCCGATGCTTGTCACTTTGTTCTTTGTAAATTTATTTGTGTACAAGATTATTATGCATAGGAAGTGGGTTAGACTTAAATGTGTTTTGAATTTGCTTCTTGATGCTTCTTTTGCTTCATTTTCTATCTTCATGAGAGCATCATTAGAACTATCAAGCCTAGCTAAAAGGCATTAAAGAAAGCGCTTTTGGGAGGCAACCCATTATCTTTTATTTTCAGCTTTAGTCAAGGAACATGCTCACCTCTGTAGCAATTCATTTGTATCTTTATTTTATTACATTGTTGTGTCAAGTTAAGCCTCTAGTAGAAAGTTGATGCTAGATTTGGATTCCTGCGCAGGAATAGTTTTCTGCTGTCCACCGTTTAATTCGTAAGAATTCACAGAAAAATCAAAATGACCTGGGATTTTTTGTGCGTGATCCTCAGATATGTATGCAACTTTCATTAGTTTTGAGTTTTCTAATTTGAGCAAGTGAACTGCCTCGAAAAAATTCATCTTTACGGACTGTTCTGTTTTTGACAGATTCTGCCATTTATTTTGCATTGCTCCTTTTGCTGTTTTTGAATGGATCTTTTTGTTCCATAAAATACCAGTGGCTGTAGCTAATGTCCAGTAGCATGTGTAATGGTTTTGTCCATGCAGAATATAAGAATTTTTTATTATGCACTAACCCTCTAATGAAGTCTACTTTGAGTTTGGTGTGGAGGAAGTTTTCAAGGATCAAGAAAGAAGGATGATATGATGTGATCAAGAAGATGAAAGAGCCTAAGCTTGGGGATGCCCCCGTGGGTCACCAAAGCATATTTCAAGAAGACTCAAGCGTCTAAGCTTGGGGATGCCCAAGTGATGCACTCACGGGTGTGTAGTTGGAAAACCCCAAGAGGAAGGTGTGAAGTAGTGCAGCAGCAAATTTCCCTCACTTATGAAACCAAGGTTATCGAACCAGTAGGAGATGAAGAACACGTCTGAAGGTCTCCCCTTTGCAATGGCGCCAGAAATTGCTTGGTGGCGTGTAGTTGACGAGGGAGGTGGAACCTGCACAACACAATCAAGAAACTTTGACCCAACTCAGCAGTGAGGTTGTCAATCTCACCGGCTTGCTGTAACAAAGGATTAAACGTATGTGTGGAGGATGATGTTTGCAGAGAATGAAAGTAACAGTTTGCAGTTGGTTATATTATCAGTTTAAAGAAAAGGACCGGGGTACACAGTTCACTAGTGGTGTCTCTCCATAAATAATAATAATAGCATACATGCGGGTAAACAAATTACAGCTGGGCAATTGACAAAATAAGAACTGCATAATGATGCATATACTATAGTCATGATGTCTAGTATGAGATTCATTTCGGCATTACAACAATATACATAGACCGTTCCAACCGCATCTATGACTAATAATCCACCTTCCGGTTAGCGTCCGCACCCCTTTCAGTATTAAGTTGCAAGCAACACATTATTGCATTAGGCAAAGTGTGTAATGTAAGTAATAGCATTATCCTTAGACAAAGTACTACTGTTTTATCCCTAGTAGCAACAGTACATCTACAATCTTAGAGGTTGCTGTCACTCCCCCAGATTAAATAGAGACATGAACCCACTATCGAGCATAAATACCCCCTCTTGGAGTCACAAGCATCTACTTGGCCAGAGCATCTACTAGCAACGGAGAGCATGCAAGATCATAAACAACACACAACATGATATATTATGAAGCAAATGACTTAGTATTCAATATCCATCGGATCCCATCAAACACAACATGTAGCATTACATAAAGATGATCATGATAGGCAGCTCACAAGATCTAAACATGATGGCACAATAGGAGAAAACAACCATCTAGCTACTGCTATGAACCCGTAGTCCAAGGATGAACTACTCACGCATCAGTCCGGAGGCGGGCATGGTGATGTAGAGCCCTCCGGTGATGATTCCCCTCTCCGGCAGGGTGCCGGGAAGAGCTTCTGAACCCTCCCGAACTAGGGTTGACGACGGCGGCGGCTCCGTAAGGTTTCTGGAAAAAGTGTTCGGGTTGTACGTCTTAGGTTTTCGGGGGGTATAAGTAGGCGAAAGGGCGAAGGCGGTGGAGCCCCGAGGGCCCACCCTCAGGTGCTGGCGCGGCCAGGAAGGGAGCCGCGCCACCACCTGATGGCGGCGCCTCGGTGCCCGTCTTCGTTTCTCCCTCGGACTTTTGAAACGTGTCGGGAAAATAAGGTCTTCGGTATAAAAATTGTCCAATTCCGAGAATATTTCCTTAAGTGGATTTCTGAAACCAAAAACAGCAGAAAACAGGGAACTCGCACTGTGGCATCTTGTTAATAGGTTAGTCCCAGAAAATGCATAAAACTATATAAAATGTATATAAAACATGTAGGCAATTGGTATAATATAAGCATGGAACATAAGAAATTATAGATACGTTGGAGACGTATCAAGCATCCCCAAGCTTAGTTCTACTCGTCCTCGAGTAGGTAAAACGATAACAAGAATAATTTCTGAAGTGACATGCTTTCACACAATGTTGATCATATAATAATGTAATGCATGTAAACTGAGATCAAATGAATAAAAGTTGTAGTTTATATTGATATCAAATGAGTAATGAATAAACAAGTAGGAAGAACAAAGCAAAACTTTCAACGAATTAGTACTAGAGAACAATCAACCGTGCATAGTAGATATTAAAGATGATTTGAACTTCAAGAACAACAATATAATCATCTAATGAATCAAACACTCATGACAACTTTGTGAAAGGATCAAGTCAAGCAACAACAATATGCACGTAGAAAATCATCTCTCTATTTGTTCACTTAAAGACAAGCAAGGGTTCAGCGTTGGTTCCTGGCACCAGGATGTTGTGGCTAAAAGAATAATAATGGAGGTTTCGAAGGCCAACTGAAGAAAGTCTCACACAGCTGAAAGTGATCATTAGACAAGAGGAAGTCTTACAATCGAAGCTATGCAAGGAGTAGTGATTGCCACACAACGGATGCACATAGAGCTATAAGTGTATGGAAGCTCTCCAATGGAACTAGTGGGGGTGCATCTAACTTGCTTGCTCATGAAGACCTAGAGCACTTTTGAGTAGGCTCATCATTGGAATATACAAGCCAAGTTCTATAGTGTAAAGTTCCCCATATAGTTATATAAGTAGAACATGAAAACTCTCACATATGGAGTAAGGGTGCTAAACATGAGCACAAATGATGACTATGAATATTACAGGTGCTATAACATGAGCACAAGTGTGGATAAAGAGTAGTAATGTTGCCCCCTTTTTTATTCTTTTTTTTTTGTATTTTTCTGTTTCTCTTTTCGGTGGCCTACATGGCTCTTTTCACTTTTAGGGGCAAACATTCTAATATGATAACACACTTTTGATACAAGAATCTCATAAGGGATAAAACATGGTGTATGAAACGGTGCCTCTGCCAGTGTAGCAGGATATGCAATGATCTAGTGTAACATGCGTAAAACCACACATCAGCTATATAGAATCATGCAAAGCAATATATAAATGATAAATGACAACAAGTCATGTAATGTAAGATGAAAGTTGCATGGCAATATATCTCGGAACAGCTATGGAAATGCTGTAGTAGGTAGGTATGGTGGATGTTTTGAGGAAGATATTTGGCTTATGTGTAGGAGAACATGATGAAGATCTCCCACGAGTTTTGGATGTACCCGCGAAGTATGCACCAACTCTCAATGTGATAAAGGGCAATGCAAAGTACCGAAGAGGCTAGCAAATATGGTGGTGGAAGTGTCATGAAAACCGCAGCTTTAGAACTCACAAGCAAAAAGATTCCAACTAGAAATATGATCTTTCAAGGCATAATGAAAATCCCTCCATGAGGGACTGTGGCAAATGAACAAGTCACTGTTGGGACCCCGACCGTAGCGCATAACACAAAGTCATTACGGTTGTTTTTAACATTAGAAGTTATATATCATTATGCTATCAACTGGATATTTAAGTGTGGCACAACTTCAAGTTTTCTAGACCAACCATTAATCATTCCACTTTACTAAACCATCATGTTTACCATTAAGCATATTAATATCTCAAAACAACATCAATGATTCAAGTGACACAATTTAATGATCTACAAGATTATGTATCATTTAATTATACCGTCTACCACATTTAACATTTTCTGTTCTTAACCAAACACCAATCAACTTATTTGAAACATAAACTCTCCAAGTATTTAACAATGAAGCAAGAGAGCATAACATATGAGAACTAACAGCTCTGAACAAGAGATGCATGTAAAATAAGAGCGGAAAGTATTGCAGTAGCTGTAGAAGAATACTCAACAAGTATAAGTGAAGAATAGGAGTATTCAAATGAAAAAGCGGAGCGTGTCTCTCTCCCACACAAGAATGCTAGGATCCATTTTATTCAGAAAACAAGAATAACAAAAGCAAAAATAAAAACAAACAGACGCTCCAAGTAAAGCACATAAGATGTGGCGGAATTAAACTATCAGGTGAAACTATATTTTAATTCCGACACATCTTATGTGCTTTACTTGAAGCGTCTGTTTGTTTTTGTTTTTGTTTTTATTATTTTCATTCTCTGAATAAAATGGATCCTAGCATTCCTTTGTGGGAGAGAGACACGCTCCGCTTTTTCTTATGAATACTCGTATTCTTCACTATTATTTGTTAAGTATTCTTCTATGTTACTTCAACACTATTAGCTCTTGTTTTACATGCATCTCTTTTTAGAGCTGTTAGTTTTCTTATATTATACTCTCATATCTCATTGTTAAATATTTGGAGAGTTTATTTATAGATAAGTTGATTGGTGTTTCGTTAAGAACAGAAAATGTTAAATGTGGTAGATGGTATGATGAAATGATACATAATCTTGTAGATCATTAAATTGTGTCACTTGAATCATTGATGTTGTTTTGAGATATTAATATGCTTAATGGTAAAACATGATGGTTTAGTAAAGTGGAATGATTAATGGTTGGTCTAGAAAACTTGAAGCTATGCCACACTTAAATATCCAATTGATAGCATGATGATATATGACTTCTAATGTTAAAAACAACCGTAATGACTTTGTGTTATGCGCTACGGTCGGGGTCCCAACAGTGACTTTTTCATTTGCCACAGTCCCTCATGGAGCGATTTTCATTATGCCTTGTAAGATCATATTTCTAGTTGGAATCTTTTTGCTTGTGAGTTCTAAGCTGCGGTTTTCATGGCACTTCCACCACCATATTTGATAGCCTCTTCGGTACTTTGCATTGCCCTTTCTCACATTGAGAGTTGGTGCATACTCCGTGGGTACATCCAAAACTCGTGGGAGATCTTCATCATGTTCTTCTACACATAAGCCAAATATCTTCCTCAAAACATCCACCATACGTACCTACTACAGCATTTCCATACCTGTTCCGAGATATATTGCCATGCAACTTCCATCTTACATTACATGACTTGTTGTCATTTATCATTTATATATTGCCTTGCATGATTCTTTACAGCTGATGTGCGGTTTTACCCATGTGACGCTAGATCATTGCATTTCCTGCTACACTGGCAGAGGCACCGTTTCATACACTATGTTTTATTCCTTATGAGTTACTTGTATCAAAAGTGTGTTGTCTTATTAGAATGTTTGCCCCTAAAAGTGAAAAGAGCCATGGAGGCCATCGAAAAGAGAAACAGAAAAAGTAAAAATAAATAATAAAAAGAAGTAAAAAAGAAAAAAAGAAAGAAAGAAAGAAAGAAAAATAAAAAGGGGGCAACATTACTACTCTTTATCCACACTTGTGCTCATGTTATAGCACCTGTAGTATTCATAGTCATCATTTGTGCTCATGTTTAGCACCTTACTCCATATGAGAGAGTTTTCATGTTTTACTTGCATAACTATGTGGGGAACTTTACATTATAGAACTTGGCTTGTATATTCCAATGATGAGCCTCCTCAAAAGTGCTCTAGGTCTTTATGAGCAAGCAAGTTGGATGCACCCCCACTACTTCCATTGGAGAGCTTTCATACACTTATAGCTCTATGTGCATCTGTTGTATGGCAATCACTACTCCTTGCATAGGTTCGATTATAAGATTTCCACTTGTCTAATGATCACTTTCAGCTGTGTGAGACTTTCTTCCGTTGGCCTTCCAAACCCCCCTTATCATTCTTTTAGCCACAACATCCTGGTGCCAGGAACCAACGCTGAACGCTTGCTTGTTTTTAAGTGAACAAATAGACAGATGATTTTCTACGTGCATATTGTTATTGCTTGACTTGATCCTTTCACAAAGTTGTCATGAGTGTTGGATGCATTAGATGATTATATTGTTATTCTTGAAGCTTAAATCATCTTTAATATCTACTTTGCATGGTTGATTGTTCTCTAGTATTGATTCATTGAAAGTTTTACTTCGTTCTTCCTACTTGTTTACTCATTACTCATTTGATATCAATATAAACTACAACTTTTATTCATTTGATCTCAATTTACATGCATTACATTATTATATAATCAAGATTGTGTGAAAGCATGTCACTTCAGAAATTATTCTTGTTATCGTTTTACCCACTCGGGACGAGTAGAACTAAGCTTGGGGATACTTGATACGTCTCAAACGTAGCTATAATTTCTTATGTTCCATCCTTATATTATACAAATTGCTACATGTTTTATATACACTTTATGTGGTTTTTATGCATTTTCTGGGACTAACCTATTAACAAGATGCCATAGTGCCAGTTCCCTGTTTTCTACTGTTATTGATTTGAGAAAAGTTGTTAAGAAAATATTCTCGGAATTGGACGAAACAAAAGCCAATACCCCTATTCTCCCGGAACCATCCAGAACACCGAAGAGGAGACGGAGGAGGGCCACGAGGCGGCCACACCTGGTGGAGGCGCGGCTGCCCCCTGGCCGCGCCACCATGTGGTGTGGCCCCCTCGGGGCTCCACCGCCTTCGCCCTTTCGCCTACTTAAACCCCCCGACAATACAAGACCTAGGACCCGAACACTTTTCCACGATACGTTCCAGAGCCGCCGCCGCCGCCGTCAACCCTAGTTCGGGAGGGTTCAGAAGCTCTTCTCGGCACCCTGCCGGAGAGGGGAATCATCACTGGAGGGCTCTACATCACCATGCCCGCCTCCGGACTGATGCGTGAGTAGTTCATCCTTGGACTACGGGTACATAGCAGTAGCTAGATGGTTGTCTTCTCCTATTGTGCCATCATGTTTAGATCTTGTGAGCTGCCTATCATGATCAAGATCATCTTTATGTAATGCTACATGTTGTGTTTGCTGGGATCCGATGAATAATTGAGTACTATGTCATTTGCTTCATAATATATCTTGTGAGTGTGTTATTTATGATCTTGCATGCTCTCCGTTACTAGTAGATGCTCTGGCCAAGTAGATGCTTGTGACTCCAAGAGGGGGTATTTATGCTCGATAGTGGGTTCATGTCTCTATTTAATCTGGGGGAGTGACAGCAACCTCTAAGATTGTAGATGTACTGTTGCTACTAGGGATAAAACAGTAGTTCTTTATCTAAGGATATTTGTGCTACTTACATTACACACTTTACTTAATGCAATAATCTCTTGCTTGCAACTTAATACTGAATGGTGTTGCGGATGCTATCCTGAAGGTGGATTATTAGTCATAGATGCAGTTGGATGACGGTCTATGTATCATGTTGTAATGCCCAAATGAATCTCACACTAGACATCATGACTTGTATATGCATTGCTATGCAGTTCTTTATTCTGTCAATTGCCCAGCTGTAATTTGTTTACCCGCATGTATGCTATTATTATTTATGGAGAGACACCACTAGTGAACTGTGGACCCCGGTCTTTTTTCCTTAAACTGATAATACAACCTACTGCAATCCTGTTACTTTCATTCTCTGCAAACAAACATTATTTTCCACACATACGTTTAATCCTTTGTTACAGCAAGCCAGTGAAATTGACAACCTCGCTGTTAAGTTGGGGCAAAGTATCTTGGTTGTGTTGTGTGCAGGTTCCACGTTCGTGGTTGACACCGTTAGTGCGCCCTGCCAAGGTCAACCGCAACAATTTTCAGAAGAATTCTAGTTTCCTACTGGTTCGATAAACCTTGGTTTCACAACTGAGGGAAATTTGCTGCTGCACTACTTCATACCTTCCTCTTGGGGTTTCCAAACAACACCACACCGGTGCATCAGCAGCTCTGAAACTTTTCGTGGATTTCTGATCGGGTACTTAGGGTTTTTCTGTCAGGGGGATTTTATAGGCGAAAGGGCAACGTCGGTGGGCGCCCGAGGGGCCCACACCACGTGGTGGCGCGGCCAGAGGGGGGGGGGGGGGCGCGCCTCCACCAGGTGTGGCCCCCTCGTGGCGTGTCTTCGACGCTTCCTCGGTCTTCTGGATCCTTCCGGGAAAAAAATAGGAGTTTTGGCTTTTGTTTCATCCAATTCCGAGAATTTTTTCTTAACAACTTTTCTGAAACCAAAAACAGCAGAAAACAGGGAACTGGCACTGTGGTATCTTGTTAATAGGTTAGTCCCAGAAAATGCATAAAAACCATATAAAGTGTATATAAAACATGTAGAAATGGGTATAATATAAGCATCGAACATAAGAAATTATAGATACGTTTGAGACGTATCAAGCATCCCTAAGCTTAGTTCTACTCGTCCCGAGTAGGTGAAACAATAACAACAAATAATTTCTGAAGTGACATGCTTCCACACAATCTTGATCATATAATATTGTAAGTATCATGTTATGAATGAAGTGACTCAAGGCAATGATCTATAGTTTGCTAACATATAGACAAGGAGTAAACAACTACATCATATAAGTAAAAAAAATTCATGGATAGTACTTTCAAACAAGCATAAAAAGGATTTGCATAACAGTTAACTCATAAAGCAATAGTTTCTAAGTAAACGAGCATTGAAGCAACACAAAGGAAGATATAAGTTTCAGCATTGGCTTTCAACTTTTGAATATGTATATCATATAGATAGTTGTCAACACAAAGAAATATAACAAGTGCAATAAGTAAGCATATAAGAATTGTTGCACATAGTTGACACAAGTGTTTGCTTCGGGGATAGAAAGAAGTGGGTAAACTGACTCAACATAAAGTAAAAGATAGACCCTTCGCAGAGGGAAGCAGGGATACAAGCATGTGTTAGAGCTTTTTAGTTTTTATAGGTTTTTGAAATCATATAGAGAGCATAAAAGTAAGTTTTTGAGTGGTGTTTGTCGTTGTCAACGAATGGTAATGGGCACTCTACCCCCCTTGTCAACCAGACTTTCTAAGAGCGGCTCCCATTGAAGTACGTTATTTCTACCCAAGGGCAAATCATCCCTCTTATCTCTTTTGTTTACACATGTAGTTAAAAACTAGTTTCATTGCTTAGCTGATTAGATCAGGGCAAAAATGTGAACAGAATGCAGCGGTTAAAGTTGTAATTAATTGGGACTGGGCACCCCATTTGCCAGCTCTTTTTGCAAATTTAATGGATAAGCGATGTATATGCCACTAGTCCGGTTGGTGAAAGTCTGTCTAAAAGCAAATGACAAGGTTGATATCCGTAACACCACATACTTCCTCATGAGCTAATAAACATTGACATAAATAAGGGATTATAAGTTTTGAATAAAAGGTAGCACATGAAGTATTTGCTTGGAATGGCAGGAAATACCATGTAGTAGGTAGGTATGGTGGACACAAATGGTATGGGTTTTGGCTCAAGGTTTTGGATGCACGAGAAGCATTCCCTCTCAGTACAAGGCTTTGGCTAGCAAGGTTATTTAAAGCAAACACAAGTATAAATTATGACAACAAGACGTATATAAAAAACATATTGCAAGCATTATAAAACTCTACATTGTCTTCCTTGTAGTTCAAACACCTTTAGTAGAAAATATCTAGACCTTAGAGATACCAAACATGCAAACCAAATTTAAACAAGTTTTACGGTAGTTCTTCACTGATGGGTTTTAACTACATGATGTAAAAGCTTAAACATGATCTACTTGAGAGTTCAAAACAATTGCCAAGCACCACAACATTCAAGTTAACAATCCATAAGAGCATGTATATTTTTTCATTATACCATCTACCACATTTAGCATTTTCTGTTTCCAACCAAACACCAATCAACTTATTTAAACATAAACTCTCCATGTAATTAACAATGAAACAAGAGAGTATTTCCTAACTGCTGCGGCTTTCAGCTTTCGCCATAAACATAAAACAATAAGTGCTGCGGCTTTCAGCTTTCGCCATAAACATAAAAGATAACTGCTGAGGCTTTCAGGTTTCGCCATAAACATAAAAGAATGCTAGGATCCATTTTATTCATAAAATTAAAATAATAAAGCAAAAATAAAAGCAAACTAACGCTTCAAGTAAAACACATAAGATGTGACAGAATTAAAATATAGTTCCAGTAGAGATGACCTGATAGTTTGTTGATGAAGAAGGAGATGCCTTGGGCATCCCCAAGCTTAGACGCTTGAGTCTTCTTTGAAATATCCTTGGGTGACCCACGGGGGCATCACCAAGCTTAGGCTCTTTTATCTTCTTGATCACATCATATCATCCTCTCTCTTGAGCCTTGAAAACTTCCTACACACCAAATTCAAAGTAAACTTTATTAGAGGGTTAGTGCATAATTAAAAATTCTCATATTCTGTATGGACACAATTATTACCAATGCTACTGGACATTAGTTACAGCCACTGATACTTTATGGAACAAAAAGATCCATTCAAAAACAACAAAAGAGGCATTGCAAAATAAATGGCAGAATCTGTCAAAAACAGAACAGTCCGTAAAGACGATTTTTTTCGAGGGACATAACTTGCTCAGATCAGAAAACTTAAAACTAATGAAAGTTGCGTACATATCTGCGGATCACGCACAAAAAATCTCATTTCATTTTGATTTTTCGGTGAATTCTTATGAATTAAACGGTGGACAGGAGAAAACTGTTCCTGCACAGAAATCCAAATCTAGAATCAACTTCCTACTAGATGTTTTACTTGACACAAATATGCAATAAAATAAAGATACAAAGGAGTTGTTACAGAGGTAAACATGCTACTTGACTCAAGAAAAAGAAAAATAACAGAAATAAAAAGTGGGTTGTCTCCCATAAGCGCTTTTATTTAACGTCTTTCAGCTAGGCACTGAAAGTAAAACTCAAGTGTTTCCAAAGGAAGAAGCATCAACATTATAGTTTGTTCGAATAATAGAGTCAAAAGGTAGCTTCATCTTATTTCTAGGGAAGTGTTCCATACCTTTCTTAAGTGGGAATTGGTACCTAATATTTCCTTCTTTCATATCAATAATAGCACCAACCGTTCTAAGAAAATGCCTTCCCAAAACAATAGTACAAGATGGGTTGCATTCAATATACAAAACAATAAAATCAACGGGGACAAGGTCATTATTAACCATGATAAGAACATTATTAACTCTCCCCAAAGGTTTCTTTAAAGCATTATCAGCAAGAAAAACATCCAAATAGCAATGTTCCAAAGGTGGTAAGTCAAACATATCATAAAGTTTCTTAGGCATAACAGAAATACTTGCACCAAGGTTACACAAAGAATTGCAATCAAATTCATTCACTTTTATTTTAATGATGGGCTCCTAACCATCTTCTAACTTCTTAGGGATAGAAGCTTCAAGTTTTAGTTTTTTTTCCCTAACTTTAATGAGAGCATTTGTAATATGTGCAGTAAAAGCCATATTTAGGGTGCTAGCATTAGGAGTTGTAGATAACTTTTGCAAGAAATTAATAACTTCAGAGATATTACAATCATCAAAATCAAAATTATTATCATTAAAGGTAATGGGACCATTATCTCATATGTTCTTAAAAATTTCAGCACTTTTATCAAGCAAAGTTTCAGGGGTTTTAGACATTTTAAACGTTTTGAAAGAGTAGAGAAAACATTGCCAACACCAACTATGTTACCATTAATAGTAGGAGGTTTACTAGCATGTGAAGTAACATTATTTTCAGTAGTAGTAATAGTACAAACTCTAACAATATTATCTTCCTTAGCTAATTCTTTCTCTCTTTCCCATCTAGCATGCAACTCAGCCATCATTCTAACATTATCATCAATTCTTACTTGAATAGCATTAATTTTAGCAAAGGTATTACTCTCTTTAGTATCTTTAGGCATAACTTTAGATTTCAAAAGATCGACGTCAAGAGCAAGACTATCAACTTTAGAGGCAAGAATATCAATTTTTCCAAGTTTTTCCTCAACAGTTTTATTAAAGGCAGTTTGTGTAGTGATAAATCCTTAAGCATGGTTTCAAGCTCAGAGGAGGCATTTCTATTATTGCTATAAGAATTACCATAAGAATTAACATAACCATTACTATTATTAGACGGATAGGGCTTATAGTTATTATTACCATAATTATTCATATAGGCATTGTTGTTAAAATTATCTGTCTATATATAATGGCCAAGGTTTCCAGCCTCCCCTGGAGGAGTCTACGTCATCCGCGAACGACAGCCGTACGATCGGCGAAACAGACGATCGAGATTAACCCACGTCGCCACCGCACCGTAGACATCTACAGTACCGTGCATCTACAGTGCGCGCCCGCCTCCGCGCCGTTTGATCCAGATCCGACGGTCCGCGTCCAATTGCCCTCATTTTCCCCACCATTCTAGGGTTAGCCGCCGGCGACGGCAGCTCCTTCGCGAACTTCTCCCCGCTCGCCCCGATGCCCCGCCTCCTCTCTCTCCTCCCCATGGCGCCTCCCCGACGCTGGCCCCCTCCTCTTCGCCCCGCCTGCTCCAGCTCTGGCCGGCGAGCACCTCCGCCAGCCCCGCTGCGCTCCGCCTCCATGCGCAGATCCCCGTCCCGCTCCTCCACCTCTCAAACACCGCGCGGCCCGGCGACCTCCACCTCGCGTCCACAACCGCTAACAGGAGTCTAGGACCTCTCCCGGCTCAAGGAGGACCTCGCACCGGTCGGCGGAAGCACGCGTGTCAGGCCCTGGGGTTGCCGGCGACGGTCGTACAACGGAGGGACAAGACGACGCGGCCGGCGCGTGGGAGAAGGTCGGCCTGGGATACCGTGAGAGGCGCGGACGGGACGACCAACCGGAGCAGCAGTAGTCCGGAGGGGGCGGAGCAAGGCGGCTCCCTCCCTCGCTCTCCATCTCTTATGAAAAATTGCTCCGCAGATTGGATGGTTACTTCCGTTTCAGGCCATTACAAGCATCACTTTTGGGTGCGTTCTCTAGAAACCAGTTTGGCCTACGGTTCTTTTGGCAGCGAGCTGGAAGAAGCTGGTGATTCTGCGCCCTTTTTTGTAGGTGTGGTGCTAAAATTGGTGGGGATTTGGTGTCGTCAAACCAGGCTCTTGACGGGATTCTTGGATTCGGCAAGTGCAGCCTGGGCGAGACAGACAAGATGGAGACAACGTCACAGCGGTGCCAGCGAGGCCCTCCAGGAGTCGTTGTCCAACAAATTTGAGAGGAACAATGAGCAACAAATTATGATGGGAATATTGGGATTTTAACTGGCCCAGTTGTCCAGCAATTTAGCCTATAGCGCACGAAGGTCCTGCGGTGTCTCCTGGCTCCTTTCATACTGGTTGATTAGGTACATTTCTGCACTTCGTAGGTTGCTTCACCCAGCTTAATTAGTTGGGGAATTGGAGCCAATTTCGGAAGAAAATTTATTCTAGATGTGCAACTGTTTACTTCTTGATTACTGGATGACGGTCTGCAAATCCTACTGGCACTGCAATGATGGTAAATATGTTATCACCTATTTGAATGAACAAAATAGTCCAATTGTTTTCGGTTTTTGTATTTTCATGCAAGGTGAGGCTCTTCTGTTTATGGCACTGATTTTATCAGTAGATCTTATTGGTATAGTCATCTTTCCTTTATATTCAGTTAATCTTTCCATTATATTCAGAAATGCTTGCTGTCCAATCGATGCCCTGCGACTTAACACAACTTTTTGCTGGATATCCGGTACAAGTTGGGGATAGAGCAACCCAAGAACATCCCGACTTGCATACCAACTGCACCCTGACCAAAGTAAGATGTTTTTTGTTCTACAGGCAAATAAATCTGTGTAAATGATTGCAGTCTGAAGAATATTGCTAATTCTGTTTCATGCCCTGTTAGCGAGGATTATCAAACTCTAGGAACTTTGCAGCTTTGTTTTTGCTAATTTTAGTGTTGTGTTTTGGTATTAGTACATTAGAATTACACATTTTGTGACCACGTATTGTCAATACCTGTTACAGTCTTGAATCGACTGATTCTTCTTCTTCTTCTTCTTCATATATTCTGGTAACATATATTAGGAAATGGATAATTTCAGCCTTGGATCTACTCATTGACAATGTATTGGTTGATTTTGATTCGGGTCTTAAGGTGAACATTGCAAGGACCCTTCTTGGAGTTTTAGGCTTTTATCACATGACAACGATTTGTATGGTTCTACTCTTGCTCCCTTTCTCTCCTGCTATGTATCATCTGATGCTACTGTTTTCTTTTTTATAGATTTTTGTGTCATTAGAGAACGAAATACTTCTCAGTTTACCACTATAAAGCTATGTTTTGTTCTCCTACGTGATAGGATCATCCTGAGCTACGGCCACACGTATTTAATTAGAGCTTATTTTGATTCCTCTGGTTCTTCAGCAAAGGTCTCATGTATTTAGCTTTCGTGCATGATAGATGATTAGCTGAGCCTCATTTTATTTTATTTTATTTTTTTGTCACCGATCAGGTTTTTCTAATACCCGCTGCTATGATTGCCGTGGTATACAGAACTGAAATTCCAATGTGAGCATGTTGGGACATTACTGTCAGTTGGGCATTGATTCTTATCATTAATTGCCCAGCGCTACTGGTTCTTTCTGCTGAGGTAAATCAGTGCTTTTCTATTTATTTACAGTGTGGTGGTGCTTACATGCACAACTTCTATTTGTCAACAAATTTTCACATAGATGTAGTTTTTCTGCTAGCATTCCGATTTAGTAGTTAACTCTTTTCACAACATTGTACAATATTGTAGCTTAACCCATTTGCGTATGTTTGTCGTATAAATTTTCCACATGCATGGCCAAAAGGTTCCATTTTGGTAAATACCAGCAAATTTGCAGTCTAGTGGTCTAATCTTTGCGAATCATGACAATTTTTTTAGATCTCTCCTATAAACTTCCTTTTTTTTTACTCCGACCAATTCTCTTGGAATTAGTTGTTGTTTACCGGCAGGTTCAAAGGTGTGAAGAAAAGCTCCGTTTCATGACACTAGGTCAAAAATGCTCTTTATTTCTCCTCATTCAGTCTGTTTGTCAACTTTCAGCCAATGGGTACCAGGGAAATCTCACGTTCCACATTTAGGGAATATTCATGACTTCTAGCTGCTGACTGAACTGAATGTTGTATGAACTTCTATGTAATCCTATGCAAATAATCTATGGTGGTTTCAACATCCAGTGCTATATCTTTGTCTTCTATTTTCCTATAATATAGTACCACTATGTAATCCTAATGCAACCAAAAATAAGAAAGATTTACATTATTACACATAATACTACTACATAAAATAATCCAACGCGCGCCGATCTTCCTAGTTATTTTTAATTAAGTTCACATCAACATGCTCTTCTTTTGCAACTAAAGAAGCTAAGGGAACATTATATGGATCAACATGAGATTTATCATTCACAAGCATAGACATAATAATATCAATCTTTTCACTCAAATAGCAGATTTCTTCGACAGAATTTACCTTCTTACCTTGAGTAGTCCTTTCAGTATGCCACTCAGAATAATTAACCATCATATCATCAAGTTTCGTTGCAGCCCCCAAAGTGATGGACGTAAAGGTTCCTCCAGCAGCCGAATCCAATAAGTTTTTTGAAGAAAAGTTCAGTCCTGCATAAAAGGTTTGGATGATCATCCAAGCAGTCAGTCCATGGGTAGGGCAATTTTTAACCAAAATTTCATTATTTCCCAAGCTTGAGCAACATGTTCATTAGCATTGTTTAAAGTTCATAATGCTACTTCTTAGAGAAATAATCTTAGCAGAACATAGTATTTTTCAATAAAAGCATCTTTACATTTAGTCAATGAATCAATACTATTCCTAGGCAATGAAAACAACCATTTTTTAGCTCTTCCTCTCAAAGAGAAAGGAAATAATTTCAGTTTAATAATATCACCATCTATATCCTTATACTTTTGCATTTCACAAAGTTCAACAAAATTATTAAGATGGGAAGCAACATCATCAGTACTAACATCACAAAATTGCTCTTTCATAACAAGATTTAGCAAAGCAGGTTTGATTTTAAAAAATTCTGCTTTAGAAGCAGGTGGAGCAACAGGAGTGCATATGAAATCATTATTATTTGTGCTAGTGAAGTCACACAACTTAGTATTCTCAGCAGTACTCATTTTGGCAAATTAAAAGTAAAACCGAAATAAATAAATAAATAAATAAATAAATGCAAGTAACTAATTTTTTTGTGTTTTAAATAATAATAAGCAAACAAGACAATAATAAAAATAAACTAAGCAAGACAAAAACAAAGTAAAGAGATTGAAAGTGAGAGACTCCCCTTGCAGAAGTGCTCCAACTACCCGGCAACGGCGCCATAAAAATCCTTGGCGTCGAAGGGGAGGTTGAAGCCTGCTAAACCGAAGTGCCTTGATCTCCCCGGCAACGGCGCCAGAAAAATTCTTGATGCACTAGGCAGCGTTGGGCAACCTGAAAAGGAAGGTGTGGAGAGTACAACAGGAAGTTTCCCTCAGTTATGAAACCAATGTTATCAATCCAGTATGAGGTGAAGACTCTTCTAAAGGTTGTTGGTGGCGGAATATGGCACGGCGCAACACTAGAGATTCCGGCACTGACGTGGAACCTGCACACAACACAAACAAAATACTTTGCCCCAACTTAACAGTGAGGTTGTCAATCTCACTGGCTTGCTGTAACAAAGGTTAGACGTATAGTGTGGAAAATGATGTTTGTTTGCAGAGAATGAAAGTATCAGTTTGCAGTAGGTTGTATTATCAATGTAAAGAAATGGATCGGGATCCATAGTTCACTAGTGGTGTCTCTCCATAAATAAATAATAGCATACATGCGGGTAAACAAATTACAGCTGGGCAATTGACAAAATAAGAACTGCATAATGATGCATATGCTATAGTCATGATGTCTAGTATGAGATTCATTTGGCCATTACAACAATATACATAGACCGTTCCAACCGCATCTATGACTAATAATCCACCTTCCGGTTAGCGTCTGCACCCCTTTCAGTATTAAGTTGCAAGAAACAGATTATTGCATTAGGCAAAGTGTGTATGTAAGTAATATAAATATACTTAGACAAAGCACTACTGTTTTATCCCTATTAGCAACAGTACATTCACAATCTTAGAGTTTGCTGTCACTCCCCCATATTAAATGAAGACATGAACCCACTATCGAGTATAAATAGTGCCTCTTGGAGTCACAAGCATCTACTTGGCCAGAGCATCTACTAGCAAAGGAGAGCATGCAAGATCATAAATAACACACACATAATATATTATGAAGCAAATAACATAGTACTCAATATTCATCGGATCCCAGCAAACACAACATGTAGCATTACATAAAGATGATCTTGATCATGATAGGCAGCTCACAAGATCTAAACATGGTAGCACATAAGGAGAAGACAACCATCTAGCTACTGTTATGGACCCGTAGTATAAGGATGAACTACTCACGCATCAGTCCGGAGGCGGGCATGGTGATGTAGAGCCCTCCGGTGATGATTCCCCTCTCCGGCAGGGTGCCGGGAAGAGGTTCTGAACCCTCCCGAACTAGGTTTGATGACGGCGGCGGCTCTGGAACTTTTCGTGGATTTCTGATCGGGTACTTAGGGTTTTTTCCGTCGGGGGGATTTTATAGGCGAAAGGGCAACATCGGTGGGCGCCCGAGGGGCCCACACCACGTGGTGGCGCGGCCAGAGGGGGAGGGGGGCGCGCCTCCACCAGGTGTGGCCGCCTCGTGGCGTGTTTTCGACGCTTCCTTGGTCTTCTGGATCCTTCCGGAAAAAATAGGAGTTTTGGCTTTTGTTTCGTCCAATTCCGAGAATATTTCCTTAACAACTTTTCTGAAACCAAAAACAGCAGAAAACATGGAACTGGCACTGTGGCATCTTGTTAATAGGTTAGTCCTAGAAAATGCATAAAAACCATATAAAGTGTATATAAAACATGTAGCAATGGGTATAATATAAGCATGGAACATAAGAAATTATAGATACGTTTGAGACGTATCAATGAGATTGATCATGTAATCGTGCATATGTGCCGAGATTTGAGGGGTTTATCTTGAGGATATTATTGTAAGGTATTAATGCACTTTAGCTATGTTCATTTCTTGTTATTAGGGCCCGAGTGACATGATTTCAGTACCAAACTTTTATTGCCCCATCATATATTTGAGTTTGGTATATATCCGCAAAGGGTATTACCTGTTGTTATGTTGAACCTTCGAACCCTAAAGTGACAGTTAGGGAAAACAGGGGTGATATGTGATAGTTTGAGGATATTATGTGTCTATGGAGTGTTAATGCATTATTCTGGGCTATTCGAAAGGGTAGACCTTAATTACCTGTATTTCCATGTTGGCCCCGATGAAATCGGCAGATAGGACAATAAACGTTGTGCAAATTTTCTTGGTTAGTACACATAATTATATTTTAGACACATACGTACACACATCAAAGTTACAGATGTACATCATGTTACTTGTATTTTATTATATGATCAATCTTATCCATGCAACACCCCGCTATGACCTCGTGCCTACGCTTTTAGTCTCTGAAGTTACACGTTCACTACTCCGATCAAAACTGGAAAACTGCTACTATTGTTACTATTATGTTTGTTGCTTGATTCAACTGCTGCAATCACCACTTTTTTTTGAGAATATTGATACACAAGCGTGGTTGATAGCGACGTCTCAATTTCTGTACTTGTGGGCATCATTGTCAAACTCGACCGTCAGAGAAAGATCAAAATAGTAGTGCAACGTATCTCAAAAATCATGTTCAACACTTAATAATTCAAGATTGGGGATTTGCTCCTCCAAACGATGGAGAGATACTATTAAGACTCACTCGATATTGCGGTGTTCATTATCGTCTGTGCACACGCAATGTGATATGATCACGGGAACATTGGAATTTAGAAACGAGAAAAGGATAAATAAACCGATAACGAGTTTAACAAGTATAGTGACCAAGTGTTGCGTCACAAGGATACCAATATATCTCACCTCGGGATTTGTTAAGTATCGCGGAGCAACAAAACCATGTATGGGAATAACAAGTTCACTCGATTTTTTTTAATAACATGTGGAATCATTATGGGCGTCCATGGCTCCGCTATTGATTATTGACTAGAAGGAGGTTTAAATCATGTTCACTCGTTATCTAACCTGCGAGGTCACAATCTTAAGTCCGCTTCCATTAGCTGAGTACAAATATGGTTCGAATCATACGAGAGTCACAAGAGCTGATCCAGAGTGATTGAAATAGTTTCAGAGAGAAACCAAATTTTTTTTGGGGTATGTCGGAGAGTGACTCCCACGGAACAGGGATAGTCACACCCTGAAGAGTAGTTCGAAGGGGGATTGAACGCGGAGGTCAAACAACTCTCGAGAGGCACGACGACGGTGCTCGCCGGGCCTGGAGAGGGACAATCACGACAGAGATGGACGCCGGCCCGTACCCAGGTTCACGGCCCTCAGGAGGAGGTAACACCGCTACTCCTGCTTGTCTGTATTGCACTGTGGAAGTTACTGGACAATGAGCTTGCCGAGGGCTCTCTTGAGCCGGTTTGGTGCTTGGAGAGGGACACAATGGTCGTCTTCCTCCTCCAGCAGTAGGCTATCCTACGCGCTTAGCTAAGGTTCCCCGGGTCTAGGAAGCAATCAGCCGATCCCCTTCTACGGTGGAGCTCCTGCTCCTTTTATAGGCGCCTCGGGCCTCTTCCCTGCGCAGCGCGCTTACGGTGGGCTCCCACTGGGCAGCGACGCGAAGGGGAGGGAGTCCACCGCTGCCGAAATCTCCATGGACGCAGTCCATTCATGCTAAAGTTGGGCGCGGTGGCCGACAGGTTGCAGACCGCGCAGAACGGCTCGCAGGAGTTGCAGTGGTCGCGGTGGAGCCCACGATGACGATCTTCTTGGAGCGTTGCGCCGTCCAGCCGCTTTATCACCAAAGAGGAAAGTCCTGGCTGTCCTGGCGCGGGCGGCGCAGCTTTGTTGACTCCTTTACCACCAGAATGGCAACTGAGGAGCTTGCATCACTCTGCGGCTGCTGCAGGGGCCATGTGCGCCCTGCAGCGCTTGCTTAGCCGCGAAGGGTCTCCACAGGGCCGTGGTGGCTTGTGGAGAGGTTTCCGCTGACCTCTCTCCAGGCGTGTTGAGCCTTGGGGAGTCTATTGAAGCGCGGGGTCCTCTTCAGGGCCTGGCTTCCTCGTTAGGCCCTCAAGAGGAGTTGCCTCTCGAGGGTCTCTCCAAGCGGTGGCTTGGTCCTTAGTCGTTTTGTCGAATCTGTCGCGTGCGAGGCCTGGGGGAGTGGGCTCTGCACACCCTGGTCCTCACTGGGCCGACAGTAGCCCCCGGGCCCACGATGGGCGCGGCTGAGCCCATGGACGCAGCCGGAGCGTCGTGGGCCCAAAGTGTCCGGCCGGCCCGAGCCACGCGTCACTCAGATGAGTAACGGCCGCGCACAATCTGGGGCGTGCGTCGTGGGGGGGGTCCCACCGCGCCCCGGTAACTGCTCCTTGACGAGACATAAAGCCGGCGCGCCGAGGCAAGGAGCCGTTACTGCTTCCCAATCTTCTCGCAGAAGCCTTCTCAGTTCCGAGCTCTCCGCTCCTGCCCGCCGCTCACGCCTCTTCTCCGACGATGAGTCCAGCCAAGAACAAGGGCAAGGCGGCCGCGGGGTCTTCTTCGCAGGCGGCGCCTGCTGAGGTCGCGCACGGCGTGGCATTGCTAGGGGTGCGCGTCAACGACAAGGCCCTCGCCAAGGTCCGCTTCCTGGTGGCAGACCGGACCAACGAGCACGGCGCTACCGCGCTCAAGGCCGCGGCGCACGGGAAGCGCCCGCGAGGGTTTTTCCCTGTCTTCCAGCACTGCGTTGCGGCGGGGCTGGTGCCACCGTTCTCTCCATTCTTGGAGGCGGTGCTGGCCTTTTACCAGATCCAGCTGCTGCACCTCCACCCCAACTCCGTGCTCATCCTCGCCGTCTTCGCCTACCTCTGCGAGGCGTACTTGGGCCTGGAGCCCACGGTGGACCTCTTCCGGTGCTTCTACGCGCTCCGGAGCACGGCGAAGAATGAGCGCTCTGGATGCGTCTCGTTCCGCATCGTGGATGGCATGGGGAGTGTTTACATTCCCATGTCGTGGAGCGAGGGCAAGGCCATCACGTCGGTGACGAACAAGGTGGACGACTTCCGCCAGCGATGGTTCTTTGTCGGGGTGGAGCAGCCCTGCGCCTTCCTCGAGGTCCCTGACGCGCCGCCCGTGAAGAACTCGAACTGGGGCAAGGCCCCCTTCAGCGGCGCGCAGAACGCAATCTTGATGGGCCGCCTGAGCTACCTTCGGGAGGAGGGCCTCACGGGGCAGATCATCGTCGCGGACTTCGTGACGCGCCGCATTGCTCCCCTCCAGGCGCACGCGACGCCCATGTGGATGTACTCCGGTCCCCGGGACAAGATGCGGCTCCACCGTGAGGACAACGACAAGGACGCAGTCGACAACGTCCTGTCCGCGCTCTTCATCAATCCGGTGGTGCCCGCCATGGACGAGCTCCCTATCACGCTCCGGCCTCTGCACCAGTACAACATGACCGAGCGCCTGGCCATTCTAGAGGGGATGCCCTCGTTCACCCCGTCGGGCCCGGCGGGGAAAGAGGTGCCTGAGCCGGTGGTGCAGGTGGTGGAGGGAGCTGAGTCGCCCTCTGCCTCAGGAGTTGGGCGAGGCGAGGAGGAGGCCGCAGCAGGGGAGGAGTCCTCTTCAAGGGCCGGGCCCTTTACTGACGAGATTTGCGACATCTCGTCAGGCGATGATGACGACGCCTTCGTGGTGGTGCCCACGCGCCATGTGGAGGAGGAGGAGGCCTCTGACGAGGAGGCCTAGCCAGGGCGGCGCGAGCCCCGCTCCAAGGCGGCTGTGGACCGGTCCGAGGCGAGGCCGTCAGACGTCCCCCCCAAGAGGAAAGCCGAGGCGCCCCCGGAGGGGTCAGGTGCTAAGGCCAAGCCCTCCTGGCGCTCGCCAGGCTTGGCGTGGGTCGACACCGGCGCCAAGCAGTCCGGGTAAGCGCTTCTAGCTATTAGTTGCTTGATTCTTGTTCTTTTCTTCTTCACCCATCCCTGACGATCTTTCCCTGATGCTTGCTAGTGACCTTGTGCCCGTGAAGCGCCGTAAGCTTCGCAAGGCAGCAGAGGTGAAGAAAGCCACGGCCGAGGTCGTGGCTGAGGAGGCCGCGAGGCCTGTGGAGACGGCCTCCACAGGCCCAACCGAAGAGATGCCTCAAGCGGAGGCAGCTGGGCCTCTAGCGGGGGCAGCAGCGCCTCAGGCGGGGGCAGCTGCGCCGCCCCCCGAGCCGATGGTGGTGGAGGCGCAGGAGGAGCGGGTTGCTATCCCTCCTCGCGCCCCTACCCCGCCTCGCGCGGCCACTCCCCCGCGTGAGCCAACTCCGGCCCGCGAGGCTACTCCACCCTGCGCGACCACGCCTCCCGCGCAGCCGGAGGCCGAGACGGCCCAGGGCCCGCCAGGCGCGGGCGCATCTGCAGGAGGAGCTCCTTCATCTCCGCCACGCCCCGCCGCAGGGAGCGAGACGCAGGAGGGGACGCGCCAGGGTGGCGAGGGCGGCGAGGCCAGCTCGGGCGCCGCGGGGGACGGAGCGCGGCCTAGCCCCCAGGATCGCCCTGAGGCCAGGTTCTCCAGGCTTGACGCCGGGGCCGGGTCCTCCACGCACCACGGCCTGGTCCTTAGCGGCTGGGACTGGAGCGCGGGGCACCGCGAGGTCGCCTTCCGCCTCGTGAGGGAGTCCTTGGAGGGCCTGGAGGCGCATCTGGCTCTAGAGGACGCGCAGCTCGCCCGGCAGCGCGACGAGCTTGCGGAGGCGTGGTCGTCCTTCCACGTCGTGGTTGAGGCCCGCCGCCGGGAGGATCAGGCGCTACAGGCCACGCGTGAGGAGGCCGCCCGCTTCGCTAAGGAGATCCGCGAGGGGGCCATCCGCGACGCAGATGAGCTCCTTGCTCCCCTCCAGGACGAGCGCAACGCCGCCGCCGAGCTTCTCGCTGAGGTGAAGGCCGAGCGCGAAGCTATGGAGGGCTCGCTGGCGCAGAAACGCCGCGAGCTGGCCCAGCTGGAGTCCCAGCTCCTCTCCGTCCACCAGGCCGCGCAGGAGACTCTGGAGGAGGACCGCAAGAGCCTGGCCGAGCGCGAGCGGCAGCTGGCCTCCAAGGAGGCAGATGTGTTGCTGCGCGACGAGCAGCGGCTGCAAGCGGAGGGCGAGCTCGCCACCAAGCGCGAAGAGCTTGAGGCGCGTGAGGGGAACCTGGCTCAGGCGCTCCAGAGCCATGACGAGAACGTCACCGCCCAGAAGCAAACCCTGGAGCGCTTCCAGCAGCGGTTCGCCGAGAAGAAGAAGGAGGCGGAGGCGGCCCTCGCGGAGCGCGAGAAGGAGTTCAGGCGGACCATCTCCCAGGAGTACCGCGACAAGGCCAAGAAGCAGGAGGACCGCTTCAAGGCCAAGCACACTACCGCCGCCAGGCGGATCGCGGAGCTCGAGAAGGCCAACTCCAAGCTTGAGGTCCGTCTCCAGCGCGCCAAGGAGGCCTATCGCCAGGCGGAGGATGCTCGCAAGGCCGCCGTCCTGGACCTGAACGCCCTCGTCAGGGACGTGGAGGAGCAGGTGGGCCCCGTGGCTGAGCAGGCAGCGGAGGCTGCGGACACCGCGCAGGCGGCTCGGGCGCCCACGAAGCAGCGGGAACGCATGTTCCAGGCGTTGGTCGCCAGGGGCAACGAACTCGCTGCCCAGCTTGGCGCGGACGCGCCGCACGCCGAGGCTCGAGGCCGTGGCGACGCTGCCCTGTACCTGGTCTACTTCGACCAACTCTTCACGGCCCTCGAGAGCCCTGCCGCTGACCTCCGCGAGGTGATCGAGGCTGAGAGCCGCCAGCTCCTGGGGGTGGTCGTGGACCGCATCTTCACCAACCTCCGGCTCCTCTCGCCAGGCTTCGATCTCTCCACGGTGACCGAGGCTCGCCAGGGCGACGAGGTGTGGCGGGTCTCCAACTCCCTCCGCGAGCAGGTCGACGCCTTCTGTAACCGCTTCAAGCGCGCGGAGGTTGCTGAGGACGAGAGTGAGGAGGAGGCCGCCCTTGCCGAGACAGAGGGAGACGCTGCGGAGGAGGAGCACGATGGCGTAGACTCCGCCTGAACCTTGATTACTGCGCCTTCGAGCGCTTGTATCTGAAACAGTTTTATGTTTAGACACTATGCATTCTGGGCATGTAATATACTCTTTGAGCTATTTATGTCAGCTCGTGTGGCCCTCGAGAGGCCCCTTTTGTCTTATTTTCATGTCTATGTTTTCTCTGCGTCGTTAGGACCCGTCTCTTCACGCTATGACTCCGCCTCTGCGGTATGCTAGAGCAATGACTCAGCAAGGCCGGGGGGAGTTTAAGGCTTGGAGAGGTAAGAGCCCTGAGTCGCGATGCTCAAGTGCCCCCCTTAGACGTGCGAGTAGTCCATGAAGCACAAGGGAAAACGAGATCACTCGAGGGACAAACGCGTGCTGGCAGCGGGAAAAGGCTCTCGAGGCATGAGTGCGGGACTTAGCTTCTCGAGGCTTTTGCCCTGTAGAGGTTTTTTGCCTGGCGAGGAGGTCCTCTTCAAGGGCTTTTCCCCTGTTGCCTCCTCAGGCTTGCAGGGACACTTGTTCCCTGCAGATGTTAGAGAGGCGAACCCAAACGCTTGTATATGGTAGTGGGAACTCATGCGCGCTTATAGGTCTCCTCAGGCGTTCCTCGCGAGGAGAGTAAGTACCAAGGTCCTTTGTAGAGATGGCGTGTTTGTGGGAGCTTGCCCTCCAGCCAGAGCTCGGATCCTTGGGTTTTGCAGTGCTGCTGGTGTGTCATTTGAGGCACTGGCACCGTACTCAGCCCCCGCTCACGAGGTGCGCATGGGGAAAGATATAATCGCACATTGAAAAAACAATAATGCGGGAATAAGCTCACCACTGAAATATTACATAACGGCGCCGTAGCGCAAAGTTCACTTAGGAACGAAATTGTCTCATTATGCTTGGAGTTGCCAAGTTAATGTATTTGACCATGTCGAGGCATGGGGACCACCCGTTAGTGGCAGAGACTCTCAACGGCCTGAGGCGGCTCGTTACATGGAGAGCTCGGAGGGTTGACCCTCGAGAGAAGCCTTTGGGGCTTGGAGGTTTAAGCCGTGAGCTTTTAACCTCTAGAGACAAAAAATGCTTGGAGGTGGAGCCGTAAGCTGTCTCTTCAGCCAGATGTCTTGACGTGACAATGATCACGGGCGTGACAATGATCACGGGTAGAACTTGCGTAAATGCATGATGTTCCACGGATTTTTGACGGGGATGCCGTCTTGAGTCTCGAGGCGAGCCGCGCCAGGCCTGGCGATGTGGGTGACCCTGTAGGAGCCTTCCCACATGGGTGACAGCTTGTGGAGGCCTTCCCTGGAGAGGATCCGCCTGAGGACGAGATCGCCTGTCTCCAGGGTGCGCGAGCGCACGTTGCGGCTGTGGTAGCGTCGCAGGTCCTGCTGGTACTTTGCCGCCCGGAGGGCGGCACGGCGGCGTAGTCCTTCGAGAAGCAGCAGGTCGTCGTTGTGGAGGTCCTCTTGCTCGTCCTCATTAAAGGCAAGGACCCGCGGGGATCCATGCTTGACCTCTGTAGGGAGGACTGCTTCGGCTCCGTAGACGAGGGCGAACGGCGTTTCTCCCGTAGGCTTGGGCGGCGTGGTGCGGATGGACCAGAGCACCGAAGGGAGCTCGCTAATCCAGCCCTTGCCGTGGCCCTTGAGGATGTTGAAGGTCCTGGTTTTTAAGCCCTTGAGGACTTCTGCGTTTGCGCGCTCGGCCTGGCCATTGCTCTGCGGGTGAGCTACCGAGGCAAAGCAGAGCTTGATGCCCAGTTTCTCGCAGTAAGCCCTGAAGATGCCGCTTGTGAATTGCGAGCCGTTGTCGGTGATTATGCGATTAGGCACTCCGAAGCGGCAGACCAGGCCTCGGACGAACTTCACCGCTGCGCCTGCTGGAATTGTGCGCGTCGCCTCAACCTCGGGCCACTTGGTGAACTTGTCGATGGCCACGAAGAGGTAGCGATAGCCCCCTTGCGCTGTTGGGAATGGTCCCAAGATGTCCAGCCCCCAGACCGCGAACGGCCAGGAGAGCGGGATGGTCTGAAGTCCCAGCGCGGGCTGATGGATTTGCTTGGCGTGGAACTGGCAGGCTTCGCAAGCTTGAACGATGTCAACTGCATCCTGAAGCGCTTGCGGCCAGTAGAAGCCACTCCTGAAGACCTTGCCTGCTAGGGTGCGGGCGCACGAATGGTGGCCGCATTCCCCGCTGTGGATGTCCTTGATCAAGCTCTTTCCTTCTTCAGGAGGGACGCATTTGAGCGCGATGCCATTTGGGCGCTTGCGGTAGAGATCTCCCCCGAGGATGTGGTAGGATTTTGCCTGGTGAGCGATTCGCTCTGCTTCGACATCTTCCTCGGGGAGGATTCCCTTGGCGAGGTAATCCTTGAGCTCGTCGATCCAGCCTATTTCTTGATGCACCGCTGTGAGCAACAGGCGCTCCCCTGTCTGGGGGCCGCAGTCGGGAGCCCCAGTTGTAGGTGGTGGCGGGGGCACTTCGTCTGTGCTTGCGGGCATGGCCTCTTGAGGCTGCTTTATGGATGCCTTGACGAGTCTCTCTTCAAAGACGCCGGGCAGCTGAGCTTGCCTCCTTGATGCGCGCTTGGCGATATCGTCAGCCTCTTGATTCTCCTTTCTTGGGATGTGCATGAGCTCCATGCCCCTGAAGTGCTTCTCAAGCCTGCGGACCTCTTCAAGGTATGCGGCCATGTGGTCGTCCTTAGGCTTGTAGCTCTTGTTGGAGAAGTTGACGAGCAGCTGGGAGTCGCCCTTGACGAGCAGGTGCTTGATGCCTAGAGCGATGGCGGCTCGTAGGCCGGCGAGCAGGCCCTCGTACTCCGCAATGTTGTTGGAGATCTTGTCGATCACGAAGCACAGCTGGACCGCGTAATAGAGCTTGTCACCCTTGGGCGAGATCAGGACAGCGCCAGCCCCGCCATTGCGGCAGGCGAAGGCTCCGTCGAACTTCATGGTCCAGTGGCTGGGCATTTTCTCTCCAGAGGGCTCTGGCTCTTCTCCTGGAGGCTCTTCAGGGGTTGGATCAGTCCATTCGGCGACAAAGTCTGCCAGCGCTCTTCCTTTGATGACCCTTGTGGTATCGAAGCGCAAATTGAACGGCTGTAGCTCTATGTTCCATCCCGCGACACGGTCTGTGGCGTTAGGGTTGCGCAGGATCTGCTCTAGGGGAAATGAGGTGACCACCGTGATGGAGTGTCCCTGGAAGTAGTGTCGCAGCTTCCTTGAGGCGATGAGGAGCGCCATGAGGAGCTTCTGCTGCATTGTGTACCGTTCCCGAGCATCCCGCAGTACTGTACTGACGAAGTAGACGGGGTGCTCGACAAGGGTTGTCAGTTTAGGCGCAGCGCTGTCTGCCTGGGGAGGCTCTTCAGGGCCCTCGAGGGGGTTGGCCTGTGGAGGCTCTTCAGGATCCTTGGCGAGATCAGGACTTGGGGCGGGCTCGGCGTGTGGCTCTGGGCCTGGCGTTGGGTTTGTGGAACCTGCCCCTTTGTCGAGCTCTTCGTCAGGCGGTTTTGGCTTCGGAGTGGTTGCACTCTTCTTGTGGAGGACTGGCTCTTCCCTTTCTACCACCAGGACGGCGCTGGCGGTCTGTGGAGTGGCTGATAGATACAGCTTCAGGTGTTCGCCTGTCCTTGGGGCAACCATGACTGGTGGGCTGGCCAAGTACCTCTTCAGATCCTCAAAGGCTTTTTCCGCTTCAGGCGTCCACTTGAAGGTGCCGGATCTCTTCATGATTTTAAAGAAAGGCAGTGCTCTCTCGCCGAACTTGGAGATGAAGCGGCCCAAGCTGGCCATGCAGCCTGCCAGGCGTTGCATGTCCTTGAGCCGGCGAGGAGGCTGCATTTCCTCTATGGCCTTGATCTTGTCAGGATTTGCCTCTATGCCACGGTGGGACACGAGGAAGCCAAGCAATTTGCCTGAAGGCACTCCGAAGACGCACTTGGCGGGGTTGAGCTTGATGTTCACCTTGCGCAGGCTGGCGAACGTCTCTTCAAGGTCCTTGAGGAGAGTGTCTCCCTCTCGAGACTTGACGACGATGTCATCGACGTAAGCCTCTGCGTTTTTGCCCATTTGCTCGCCAAGGGCTATCCTCATGAGCCTCTGGAAGGTGGCGCCAGCGTTTTTCAGGCCGAAAGGCATGCAGACATAGCAATACACACCACAAGGGGTGAGGAATGCCGTCTTTTCCTCGTCTTCTTTAGCCATCTTGATCTGGTGATAACCAGAGAAGGCGTCGAGAAAGCAGAGGAGGTCGCAGCCTGCCGTGGAGTCCACGATCTGGTCAATTCTCGGCATGGGGTAAGGGTCCTTGGGGCAGGCCTTGTTGACATCAGTGTAGTCGATGCAGAGGCGGCCTCCTCCGGCGGGCTTTGGGACAACCACGCCGTTGGAGAGCCAAGTGGGGTGCGCGACTTCGCGGACAACATTTGCCGCTTTGAGCTTCTCGACCTCTTTGACGATGAATGCTTGCTTCTCGGGGGCTTGCTTTCTTGCCCTTTGCTTGACGGGGCGTGCGTTTGGACACACGGCTAAGTGGTGCTCGATCACCTCCCTTGGTACACCGGATATATCTGACGGGGTCCACGCGAACATGTCAGAGTTTGCCCGGAGGAAGGCGACGAGCGCGCCTTCCTATTTGGGAGGCAGAGCAGCGCCAATGGTGACGCTAGCCCCCGAGCCCTCAGCCCCCGAGCTGCTGGTGCTCAGGGAGACCTTCTTCGTGGAAGCTGGCTCCTGAGAGAACAGCTGCTTCTTCTTCTTGGGCCTCTCGAGAGACTCCATGTCCTCCGCAGCCGGAAACGCCATGGCGCCTCTCGGGGCCTGGTAGCCTCCATCTTCCTCGTCAGGGAGGTTGCCGTTTTTCTCGGCGGCGTTGGCTTGTGTGCCAGGTGACTTCTGGTAGCCGTTCTTGCGTCCGCTTCCGCGGTAGCCGCGACCTCGACCGCGGCTGCCGCTGCCCTCAGCCTGTTCGCGCTCCTTGCTTAGCCTCTTGAGGTCGAAGCAGGCCTCGGTAGAGTGGCCGCGCCTGTTGTGGTAGACGCAGAATGGGCGGTCGTCCTCCTTCTTCTCGCCACGCTCGGGAGAACCCCTGCGGGAGCCCTTCGCGTCAGGTTCTGCCGCGAGGACTGCGGTGGCCTTGCGCTTGGGCTCCTCCTTCTTCTTGTGGCTCTTGGACCCCTCGCCCGGGTCGTCCCCCCGCGAGCTCATCTTGACGAAGAGGAGTCCCTCTTCAGCCTTGGCGCACTTATCCGCCAGATCGAACAGCTTCACCACAGAGGTGAGCTTGTCGTGGATGCCGAGCTTCTCGAGCATCCTGCGGTTCGTGACGCCCTCGCGGAAGGCAGCGATTACCTGGGTGTCGGGGATGTTTAGAATCTTGTTCCGCACCTGGCTGAAGCGCTGGATGTACTTGCGGAGGGTCTCATCCTTCTTTTGCACCACCGCGCGCAGGTCGTTGTGGGTGAGCGCGCGCTCGTACGTGCCCTTGAAGTTGGCGACGAACTGCTTGCAGAGCTCTTCCCACGTGCCCACGGAGTCCTCAGGGAGGTTCAGGAGCCACGACAGCGCAGAGTCGCGCAGCGCGTGGGAGAACCAGTTGGCCATGACCTTGTCGTCTCCTCCTGCAGCTTGGATGGAGGTGGTGTAGAGCTGCAGAAACTCGACGGGGTTGCTGGAGCCGTCGTAGCCCTTGGGGAGGGCTGGCCTGAACTTCGGGGGCCAGACCACGCGGCGCAGGGAGCGGGTGAACGCCATGCAGCCCGAGGCGTACGTGGCGACCCCGTTCTGCAGAGCTGCGCGGTTCTGCTGGCCCGCCTGGCCAATCTCCTCCACGAGGCGGTTCTGGCGGTCCCGCTGGCGCTCCATCCCCACGCGCGCGTCCGGCGCGGTGCGCTGCACGATTTGGCAGACGCGCGGCGAGGAGGCGTGCGAGGCGGCTCTCTGTGTCGCGGCCGGAGCAGGTCCTGGGGGCGGCGGAGGCGCGTCATGCGCAGCCATGCCCGCGAGGGAGTGGTGCACAATCGACCGCGACGGGGCTGGGCGAGTGGCGGCGAGGCCGACGAGGTGGTTCAGGCGTTCCAGCCACTGCTCGTGAGCCTCAGCAGTAGGCTGGTAGCGGAGAAGCTCTTGCGCCATGAGCAGGGCCGTGTGCGGAGCTGGATCCGCGCGTCCCTGGGAGGAGGCGCTCTGATGCTGCGTCCTGCGCGAGGACTCCGCGTCGGCCTGCTGTTCGGGGTGCTCCTCCCCGTTGTGCTCGGGCTCGCCCTCGGGTTGCTCCACGTGCGGCTCGGTGTTGGCACGCTCTTCACGGCGGGGGCGACCCCGTCGTCCACGAGTGGCGGTGGTGCCTGGCGCGGCGGTGGCTCCTTCAGGCGCGCGCCTGCTGGCGCGGGCGGCGCGTGTGGCGCGAGTGTCCGTCATGGCGCGGAGGCGGCTCGAAGGTCGTTGACGCGCCTCAAGCCCCCTACCTGGCGCGCCAAATGTCGGAGAGTGACTCCCACGGAACAGGGATAGTCACACCCTGAAGAGTAGTTCGAAGGGGGATTGAACGCGGAGGTCAAACAACTCTCGAGAGGCACGACGACGGTGCTCGCCGGGCCTGGAGAGGGACAATCACGACAGAGATGGACGCCGGCCCGTACCCAGGTTCACGGCCCTTAGGAGGAGGTAACACCGCTACTCCTGCTTGTCTGTATTGCACTGTGGAAGTTACAGGACAATGAGCTTGCCGAGGGCTCTCTTGAGGCGGTTTGGTGCTTGGAGAGGGACACAATGGTCGTCTTCCTCCTCCAGCAGTAGGCTATCCTACGCGCTTAGCTAAGGTTCCCCGGGTCTAGGAAGCAATCAGCCGATCCCCTTCTACGGTGGAGCTCCTGCTCCTTTTATAGGCGCCTCGGGCCTCTTCCCTGCGCAGCGCGCTTACGGTGGGCTCCCACTGGGCAGCGACGCGAAGGGGAGGGAGTCCACCGCTGCCGAAATCTCCATGGACGCAGTCCATTCATGCTAAAGTTGGGCGCGGTGGCCGACAGGTTGCAGACCGCGCAGAACGGCTCGCAGGAGTTGCAGTGGTCGCGGTGGAGCCCACGATGACGATCTTCTTGGAGCGTTGCGCCGTCCAGCCGCTTTATCACCAAAGAGGAAAGTCCTGGCTGTCCTGGCGCGGGCAGCGCAACTTTGTTGACTCCTTTACCACCAGAATGGCAACTGAGGAGCTTGCATCACTCTGCGGCTGCTGCAGGGGCCATGTGCGCCCTGCAGCGCTTGCTTAGCCGCGAAGGGTCTCCACAGGGCCGTGGTGGCCTGTGGAGAGGTTTCCGCTGACCTCTCTCCAGGCGTGTTGAGCCTTGGGGAGTCTCTTGAAGCGCGGGGTCCTCTTCAGGGCCTGGCTTCCTCGTTAGGCCCTCAAGAGGAGTTGCCTCTCGAGGGTCTCTCCAAGCGGTGGCTTGGTCCTTAATCGTTTTGTCGAATCTCTCGCGTGCGAGGCCTGGGGGGAGTGGGCTCTGCACACCCTGGTCCTCACTGGGCCGACAGGGTATCGGGAAGGTCCCTGAATAACCCAAAAGGATTCCAAAAGGTTCTAAATTTTCCGAGAGTGCTCATGGGCTGCCGCCCCATGTGGTTGAACCAAGGGGGAGGGCAGCCACATGGGTCAAAAGGCCCACTAGGGGAAGCTACCCCAATTGCTTAGCCCCAAAGGCTAAGCCTTGTACTGGTCCCTGTAGCCACTCCATGAATAAAATAAAGTTTGCGGAATTTTCATTTACATTATCTACGACTCATACTTGTTAATCCGCACCACCTTCTGAACAAATAAAGTCCCTTTCGATTCTCGTAACTGAGATTGTCGTGAGATCATAAAAACTATCATTGGACACCTGAGGTGAGACATATCGGTATCCTTGTTATGCAACTCCTTGACCACTATACCTGTTAACCTCGTTACTCGTTCATTTGATCATATCAGAATGTGTCTTCCCAAATGATAATGAACACCATAATACCGAGTGGGACCTGATATTATCTCTCTAAGTCTGGAGGAGCAAATCCTACTTTAACTATCAAATCATGTAACACGCGTTTACGAAATCCCTGGAAACTGTCGTAATTATCACTTACGGTGTGACTTCCTGCACTCATTGTTCCGCTAACAATGAGCTGTCATTGCAGTTAGTATACTTGTACCATGACTAGGAAAACATGCCCATCATACAAACAACGAGCTAGTCCAGGCAAGAGTAGGGCACTATTTGATGTTTATATTTCCACATGTTCTTATGTGTTTTCTTCCGAATGCTCCTTCATAAACAATAGCAGTTATAACATAGAGATATAAAGATTACTTATGAAATAGACATAAACAGTTTATAATATTATGTAAGTTTATTAGCTTTAAAATATAAATTATTTTTGAATAGAGGTAATTTCTTGCAAAAAAGTTATTTTGCTACTTCAATAAGAGTAGAATAATGAATTGGAGATTTTTGGCTATCCGGTGCTCCTCCATTAAAACAATCATTCATGGTTTTTTTTTTGCAAACAAATCTAGATGTAGGCAATGGTATAACCAATAAACATGGAAAGTAATCAACTCCAAATACTTTGTGAGCTACACAAAAATGACAAAAGTGTGATGTGATTATGCATATTTTTTAGATTGAAATTTTACTAGATTTTATTAATTTTGTGTAGCGTGTAATACAAAGTATTTGAACTTAACATTTTACACGGTTTTGGAATACACCGTAAGCTACGTTTAAATATTTATCATATTTTTAAACGCATAAATATGATTTTTAAATTTTTAAATGAAGGGTGCACTGGATCTCGTGAGACAAAGACACTTCCCAAGAAAAATGCTGCTATCAGGTATCAGTTGTGTAAGTATCATATTATATCGAAATAAAAAGTGAACCTGTGAGCAATCCAAAAATAATTAGATAAAATGAGGAAAAAATGACGCTTTATCTGGTTCCCCTTCTCTCGCCGACCAAACCAAGAAGAGGAAGAGGAAGAGGAAAAAATTAAGGAAATCAGTACACAATCCGAGAGGAAAGCTAGGGTTTTTTCGCCATGGCCACCGCCTACCTCCAGCTGCTGCACCCCTCCAATCCCAATCTCTCCTAGGGCAACGCGCATACCCTGCCCCGCATCTCGCATCCGCGTGAAAGGAGCCGCCTTTCTTTCCGCCCGCTCCCTCTCTTCCATCCCAGGGTTTCCCTTCCCTTTTCCCTTTCCGCCCTCAAAGCCGCCGCATCGAATCGCAGGCCGAGCAAGCAAGCAAGCAAGCGAGTCTCTATTGTCGTCAGGTAGGTGGTGAGATTCGGAGGGAGGCGCTGGCGATCGACCTCCAGGTGAGGGCTTCGGCGGCGGGGGCGGCGGCGGCGGTCGGATAATGTGTATACTGTGCGCCGTGCAACGGTGGTCGCGGCGCGTCGCCACCATGCTGCCGTGGCTCGTCCTCCCGCTCATCCTCCTCTGGGCCCTCTCCCAGCTCCTGCCGGCCGCCTACCGCTTCGAGGTCACCTCTCCACGCCTTGCTTGCGTCTCCGTCCTCCTCCTCACCCTCTTCTGGTATGAGATTCTCCTCCCACGCCTCTCTCTCTGGCGCGCACGCCGCTCTGCACGCCTTCGAGAGGAGCGCCGCACCCACGCGCTGGAGCTCCAGAAACTCCGCAAGACCGCCACACGCCGCTGCCGCAACTGCAACAACCCATATAGGGACCAGAACCCCGGCGGCGGGAAGTTCATGTGCTCCTACTGTGGCCACGTTTCCAAGCGGCCTGTTCTTGACCTTGGCCCTGCAGGGAAGGTCCCGGCTGGGTGGCCTTGCAGTCAGGATTGGGCAAATGCTGTCGGCGACCCAGGTTACTGGCTTGACCTGCGGTGCTCCGCCGATAACTCATACTCAGGGTTCTCATGGCGGCTGTTCTCGTGCTTTTACATGAGTGTCGCATGGTTCTGGAAGAAAGTGTTCAGGTTTGGGTCATCAGGGGACAGCAGTGGCTTGGGCCGGGATGGCAGAATGTTGACAAAAGGAGAGAATGGAGGAAAGGCCGAGGAGAGCAGAGTGGACAAGGCTAAAAGGAAGGCTGAGGAGAAGAAGTTGGCGAGGCTAGAGAGGGAACTGCTGGAGGAGGAGGAAAAGAAGCAGCGGGAAGAGATGGCAAAGCTTGTGGAGGAGCGGAGAAGGTTGAGGGATGAGAAAGCAGAGGCCG
The DNA here is from genome assembly GCA_026929855.1 of Poa annua. Lineage (NCBI taxonomy): Eukaryota > Viridiplantae > Streptophyta > Magnoliopsida > Poales > Poaceae > Poa > Poa annua. The sequence continues at coordinate 48,144,135 of CM049434.1, forward strand.
AGGAAAGATCTAAAGGCGCTACCCCCGTCGGGGAGAAAGATGCTAGGAAGGAAGCAGAACGGAGGCGTCAGGAGAGAAGGAGGAAGGAAGACAAGGGATCAAGCAAGAGCAATTCAGATTGCGAGGATGCTGAGAGAAGAGCAAGCAGAGAGGGTGAGAGGAAGCGTGACTTCGATAGAAGGAATGAGACTGACAGGCGGGATGCAACAAGAGTTGGGACAGAGGGGTATAAGCCCCATTACTCTGAAGCTAACAGTCCGGGTAGTAAGGTTGTACATAACAGGACAAAGTACTTTGGCCGTATGACTGAAGGTTTATTATCTTCTTCCAGAGGTTTTAGCAGTGGTTCCCTTTTTGGTAGAAATTACCAGTCCACTGCTCCTCAAGCTAACAAGGTGACTAAACCGCTTGTTACGGTGGCTGACCAGAGTAATGCATTTAAAAGAGATACCCAACCTGCAGCGACACCAGTAATAGTTAAATCTGTTACAGCTGGAGAAACTAAAAATTCGTGGACTAATCTTCATCAACCTGTAAGTAACAGCGCATCACTGTTTTAGTGCATAATGAACAAATATCATTTATTGTTTCACCCACTTAACCATCTTACATTTATTTATTTTGTGTTATGCTATACAGGTTAGTCCAAATACTCAGGGACATCCTACATGCGTTAAAAAGTCATGGCATCAGTTGTTTAGTCGCTCAGCATCAGTTTCCCCTTACCCCGGTGTCACTGCTTCAGCTTGTGAAAAGAACATGCAGCCTCAACCAAATGGAGCACAAATAAATAGTGCTCAAAATTTCCTGGCTCAGTATCCTCCTCTGGACAGCAAACCGAAGTTAAGCGAATCCATGCACTCTACAGGGTTTCCGCCAGTGAATGGTGAACCTGCGAGATCTTATTTTCCAGCTGGACACTTGCCCTTTTGTAAAGAGGCAGAAACAACATTACCGGAAGAACCAGAGCAATTTGAAGATCCATGCTACGACCCAGATGCCATTGCATTGCTTGGGCCAGTCTCAGAGTCCCTAGACAACTTCCCTCCAGACTGGGATGGCAGGTTCATGTTGAATGATGTCACCAAGGAACCACATGTTAGGAACCCCATGCCTTCACCTATTGGATCTCCTCAATCAAGATCACGGATTATTGAAGAAAATCCAATTAAACCCTCACGTTTCTCAACCACAAAAGGGCATAATGGTTCAATATCAGCTGAGGCTACCAATGAGCAGGGCACATGGCAGATGTGGAGCACGCCATCGGTTCAGGACAGTTTAGGCTTGCGAGGTCCTCAGGCACAGTGGCTGTTACCAAATACGAATCAATTCAACCATGACGTCAATCATTTGAATGGTGGAACAAGAAGCCCCCTTGGCGCTGATTTGAATGACAACGGTTTATGGCTGCAGAGCTCACCCTTCCAGCAGTTGCCTCTTGATACAGAGAGTCTGTTCCTTTCACACAATGTGTCAGCAAATGCTATACACAATGACTTTGGTTTTGGATCTCCAAACAAAGCAGCTCGTGTGCACCCCTTTGGTTCACCTGATCCTGGTTCCCGTGTACACCCCTTTGGTCCACCTGATCCTGGTTCCTGTGTGCACCCCTTTGGTTCACCTGATCCTGGTCGTTCTTGGTCCAAGTAAGTCCCTTCTCCAGCAATAAAGTAACTGTGTCCTTATCCGTTGTTTGCCATTCTTAATGTAGCTTTAAATATTTAAATGCGCTGTAAGAGAATAATCACGCGCGCATGTGCACACCTTAGCGCCCATGCGTTCGCAATGACCATTTTTTGTGTGGCCATGTTAGCCAAATTGTGAATATTTGATTCAGACTGTCTTATTCACTACTGTCTAAGTGTGTATATCTTTGTGTACCATATGCGTAAGCACCAATGCGCTGAAAAAATTATATGATACTCTTACAAGAAGTCAAGAACATAAACATGAATGCATATGTACATGGACGTGTCTTTACTCTTTAACCATAAAAGATCATATAAAGTTTTGCAATAGTTCCCAAGCAGATAACTAGAAGAAATGTATAGTGGCTGTTCGTTGATCCGTTCCATGGTCTGCTGTATGACCGAATGCTTAGATTTCTACACTATTCCGTGCTAGGATGAGCCTCATCTTGTATTGTGAGCATGGTTTTTAAGGTGTTAAGGCGGCGCCTAGGCGGACGCTTTAGCTGCCTAGGCGCTTAAGGCGTTCGTTTTTCTAAGGCGGACGGGGGGGCCCGCCTTGACGCCTAAGCGGACGCCTTGTAAACCATGATTGTGAGACATATGTGACCCCAGGGATATTTTGCTGATCCTTTTGTCTGTGAACCACAACCACTATAAACACCTGTAATCTTTGACACTTAGTGTAACTTTTGTATGAGAATTAATTGAATATGCTACATTCCGCAGTTCAGTTTTTCTGCATATGTGATGTATCATCCACCATTTTAGCTTTAGTAATATAATTTTTTATTAGTGCATTTGGTGTTTGCTGGTGGTTCTGATGATGAATAATGATGGTCAACCGGTATATGAAACTATTAGGTGGCAAGAATTGCAAGTGAACCGTTCAATTATATGTGTTGCTGCCTGTCAAGAATCTGTTGGAAGTAAGCCACAAATAGTAGATAAGAGACTCGGTTATCATTATTTCCATTACTTGTAGAAACTTTGTTCGAGTACCATTTCAGTATAGTCAATGGCGCACTGAAGTCAGTCTTAGTCTACAGTGTAAAATACAAATATAATCCACATAACTTGGAATAGGGGGAGTATTATTTTAGAGGGTATGAAGTTCCTGACTATCGCCAAGTCATCATACATGGAATGAAAAGAGTGGGTAGATGATCTTCTCTTTGGGCACGCAATGCAATGAATTTAGTGTTCCTTTGACTTATGAGTTCCATCATGTGCATTTCGTGGCTTACTGCCATTTGTGGTGTGCAAAGGAGATCACTGCAATCTAATACTGTCCCATTTGTTGCTGGCGTTTTTGAACTCCTTTTTTTAATGCTTGGTGAGCAATTTAATTTTACTTTACCAGTTTAAGGGATTGACAATATGCTCAGTTTAGAAGTTAGAACATTTAAAATCACACTTGGAATCTTACAGAGTTACCGCAGTCCGACATGGATTTGGGTTATCCGACATGGTAGAAAAATAGTGGGGAGGTGTCTGGGTAACACTGAGAAACTCTTTGCCTGATGAGAGTTATGAGGATATATTATTTGTTAGGCCCCAAAAATATAGTTAATGCATGTTAAAATGTACTTCCTGCGTCTCCAGTTATAAGATGTTTTGGTACGCTGATTTAGCCAGCCTACCAAAACGTCTTATAATTAGGTACGGAGGTACTCGTAGTGTATTTTAATTAAGTATTTTCTTCATCAGTTTATACCGGGAACATTCATAGTTTGACTGAGTCTTTTTTTTTTGTCTTGTAGCTGATGTTAATTTTTAAAATCTTTCTAGGCATTCTAATGTTTAAAGAATATTTTAATATCACTTATAAAACATATTACCGATCCATGTCTTATGGACAGTTATGTGTTTGGTCAGATCTTGCATTTACATGGTCTTTATCTCTGGTGACAGGGGTGGAGCCCATGAGCATGCCCAGTACCCAACAGACTATTGTTGGTCGGAGAATCATATAGCTGTCATTTTATTTGTAAAAAAAGCTGCTTATTAAGGGCTCGTTTGGCACCCATCATTTTCATGGAATTCATTTCAGATTCCATACCAAACGTGTTTGGGTGTCATGGAATTGGAATGTCATTTCAATTGACATTCCAAAGAATGCATATGCTATGTCAAGTCAATTCCTGTCCCTAATGCTGTCATTTCTCTAGAATTTATTTCATTTAATTTTGCCAAAGGTCCAGGCCCAGGGCTGAAGCTTGGATAGCCCTGGGCCTGGCTCTTCTGCTGTTTACTAACTTCTATATTCTCGAATGCATGAATATCTATGATCTATCAGTGTATGAATTTGTTAACTAACCTACAAAAGCATGATCTATGGGTGATTTTTTTTCCAGTTCCTGTAACTTGTTAGCGTGTAATAAAGTAGAATGGCCTTATATAAATGGAGAATATGACCTTGTAAATCCTTGGTATTCACGTTTTACTTTCTACAACAGCCTTTTCCCGTCCTGTGATAGTGCTGCAATTTGATAAGATGTATGGTACATGTGCAACTTAACTGCTTATTAAGGGTTTGAGCCTTGTTAGTTTTTGACGACCTGTATTTTGATGTTTAAAATGTTGGTCTTGGCAACAAATGACAGACTTATGTCGTACCATACCACTGATTTGCTTCATGTCTTTTATGAGTACATGCTAGCTTATCTATGTGTTGTTACTATTGACTTGCTTCATAGAATGAAAACTCATGCCTTGTTATGATTGATGCAGGGAGGAACTGATGCGGAATGGACCCCAGGTAGCTAGTCAAACCAGTTCACCGACTGGAGCGCATGCTGGTTTATTCCCAACTAATCCGGATGTACAATCAGTTTGGTCGTACGATAAGAAAAGAGATGGCACAGAAGTCATAAAATGATACGCCTGAAGCAAGGCCGTTGCCCTCCCTCCTTCCAGTTTAGGGAGTTGAGGAGATATGTTGGACTGCATTCCCTTATGCGAAAAAGAAACATGGCCATCTTATTTAGTAAATCCCTCACCTTTTAACATTGTGCCCATGCATCAGTGTTAGGCTTCTCACCTGACACTATTGTTTGGTGCATATTTTTTGGTGGATTCAGTGCAATGGTTTTTGGGGATCTCATCGCGCACTGGTGTTTCTCTGCTGCCTGCTCATGCTCTGTAGTGACCGGTGAGACCATTTGTTGCTATTTGTTTTCCCTTTTCTGCGAGAGTACACATGGTTAGGCAGACACTGAATCGTATCTACCCGTGTGAAGTTTTCATGTCACTATCTTTGTTCTAAATTAGATGATTTCCATTTATTATATAAAAATGGATGTATGTAGATAGAGAAATGCTCCTGTGCTTTCCAGGGAGTTTTTTTACACGAATTTTAAAGCATATCGACGGCTGTGATTAAGTTTATATGGGTCTAGAAGTGATGTAAGAGGAGTACTAACTAGGTTGGATTAGCACCCCCAATCTCCACCCATAATCACAGCCATTGATGTGCTTTAAAATTCGTGCAAAAAAAGTTCTTAGAAAGCCCAAGAGCACTTCTCAGACAGACAATTTAAAACAGAGGTCACAAATGGGTACCAGTCTACTAGATTAAAAGCTTGAATGAAGCAAGTGCCGCTAGAGTACACGCGTTGTCCATTGCTATCACTCTGCCTGCCTAACTGTCCCTTTTAATCTAAAAAAAACTTTGATTGCCTTTTCGCTGTGTTGCGATGCGAAAATTTCTGTGGTGATGCGACATTGTCGACCCAAAATGCCCAACGGGCCAGTGAGGCCACAGCCATTCTAGAATGGGCCGACCCGTGGCCTCCCAAATTGGCCATGGGGGCCAGGTCTGAGGCTGAAATATTGCGTTTGTGCCCGGATAAGATACGCTTCTCTACTCTGGTTTCACTCTTTAGTCCCACCTCGCTTCTTTACTGACCTCCCGCCCAGCTTATATACGCTCGCGACCGGCCACTGCGCAACGAGCTGAGGGCGAAGTGTGGCTTAAAGGGAGTAGCGCCCGCGTAATAAGCATGCACCGTATGGGTGCGCGTGCCTAACCCTAAACCTTCTCGTGCTCCCCATCTTCTTGGGTTTGAGTTTCGAGTGATGTGCGTATTAAAGGCTGTTTTCCCGTCGCTTTGGCCTTGATAACATAAAGCGTCGATGCCCTGCGCGGGCGCTCCTCCTAAATTTGTTGGGCTCGCCGGTGGGTTTCGGCCCTACATATCCGCACCCAACAAATAGTACCCCTCTTTTGCCATTCTCAACTCTTTCTTCTCTTTTTGTTTGTCTATGATAAGATTTTGCCATTCTCAACTCTTTCTTCACTTTTTGTTTGTCTATGATAAGATTTCCGAGCAGCAGAAGAAACAGTCCAGGTGAGAACAGCTCCTGCTGCTGGTAGCAACGGAGTATATCATGCTAAATGTTGCAATGCTAAGCTTAGCCTGATTCAGGATGTTAGTGTCATTTTTTTCTTCTATAAAGCAAGATATCGTGGCTTAATTTGTATAGTACGTTAGAGAAAAATCTGAACATCTTGTTACTCTCCATTCCATTCTCACAATTCTATCAACATTCTAAAAATTAACAGGTATACCACTGCAGGACTACGAACCTGAGTACCTGACTACCTGCTACTACTGAAAAACTAGGGGACAGCGCACAATGCTGATCAGACACAATGATACAGAGTACATATGGAGACATGAGAGTACATGAGCTAGTCTGGCTAATGCTGACTTGCGCCTCATTTCGATTTCCGTTGTCTGAGAAGGTTATAGTCGAGCTTATCACGCTTGTTCCAAGTGTGATTTTAGTTAGATGTATCTCACCCTTCGGCACAACTTTTACGTTGTAATTTTTTTATTTCAAGCGATGTATTGAAATTTCTTTTTAGTATTTGTGTTTCTTATAAATGTTACTGAAAATAAAACGTACAAATATGTCAAAGCAAAAAGGTTACAACATAAAACTTGTGGGAATGGGTTAGATACATCTACTTGTGAAAGGAAATTTCAAACGGCTGAATGAGTGTGATGAATTTGACAAAATTCATTGAAAACATGTATGAATTTACATCCAAAATTAAGAAGATAGAGTGGACGAAACTCGAAAATAATCGCGGGAATGAAAACTAATCGTCAACATGCATATATTTGATATATATTTTATCTCAAAATATGGCTCGGTTGAAGGACTTTTATTTTAATCAAGAATTGAGAAGGGAATGTGCTAAGCTCACCACACTTTCGGCTGGGATCCTAAGGAAACAACTCTCTCGGCAGGAAGGCTGCCGAAACACTGGTTTCGGCCTTAACCACGCCGACAGTACTGTGCTAGTTTCCAAAATAACTTAAAATATGGGCTATTTATCAAATAAATTTTAAAAAAGATACGATTTTAAAAAATTCTCCCACGAAGGAGAGGCATCCATACAGTTGAGGTACTCTCAGCAAAAGTCTCCCAAAAGACAAGAATCTCAGTATCCATACAGTTCAGGTACTCTCAGCTGAGCAAACAAACGGCCTAGATATCTAAGCGTCATTGTGGAACAAGCAGCCTGTCAGATCATTCTACAACGGTTCATAAGAATTTCATAGGAATTTTGGATAATTCACATATAGATATTAATTTTTTAATGGATCATAGGATCAAGGCCGTCAAATTTCTAAGATATCCAACCCCATGCCCCCTATTTGATTGGAATCTCAAGATGAAGTCAAACCTCATTTTATTTTTCTTTCATAAATCCAATGTACTCACACTCTATCTCTCTCCTAATTTCTGCAAATATTTTGTGTTTATCTCGTGCACCATCCAGAAACATTTCTTATAAAACACTTGTGTTTTGAAATCCTAGGCGTCTCACCTGACGCTCATGCCGCACGTTTTTATTTGATTAACACTGCGATTGTTCAGGATCTCATCGGGCACTCGCGTTACTTTGCTTCATTGCTTGCTCATGCTCTGTAGTGACCAGTGAGATCATCCGATCCGTTTACTAGGGGTCAATTACTAACATCTGTTATCCTTTCAGAGAGTGCGCGCATGCATGGTTGGGCAGACACTGAATCTTAGCTAGTCTGCCTCAGGCTTGCTGTTACTATCATATTCTGCAGATGCCAGATGGTAAATTGGCACTGCTACTACTGCACGCAGAGCTGGAATGACACTAGAGCGTTGAGAAATTGTAAGTGCTGTTAGCATTAGCTGCTTTGGTGCATCTTATCCAGTTACTCCTCGCTCTCTGAGTTGTCCATTAAGCGTTGCGATGGAAGATGACACTGCAGCATATGGTTTCTTTTTTGTGAAAAATGGCCCATGTTCGCATATCACGTATCTGGCTGTGTGACTAAACTATTTTCAAATCTGTCCTCTAAGCTCGGCACCAGAGGATGCGGAGCCGAATGTGTGTCGGCACCAAGAGCACGGGCGCCGAACCCTTTGACCGATCTAGTGTCAAATGCTTGGCGCTGAGCAGCCCAATGTTGACGCCAAGTGCTCTAACATCGAGTTGAGAGGTCAAATTTAAAAGTAAATACGCGTGACGGCCAGATGCGTGATTAGGTCAGGCCAGAGGCTATTTTTGCCACACACAAAAAACCCTGCATATGCGGCCATTTCTAGGATCAGTTTTGTTGACCAAATCCATACCACATCTGAGTGCGCGTGTGCAAGTACCCATGTATTGCAACTTGGAACAAACGGCTTCACTAGTTGCCAGTGGCCACTTGCTGGCTGCTACCACTGATCTGTCTGCCTAACTTAGATTTCGTTTTCAGTGGCGCTGCGAAACGAAAATTCTTCGGTGACGTGGACATGATTGTCCATTTGGTCGTTGCCGTATGACGAAAGCTCGGAAGATTTTGTTTACTCGGCTGGGGAATTCGAAGCTGAAGTATTGCAGATGCAGCCGGATTAATCGGCATATACTCCGGGGAACCATCCACGCCAATCCTTTTAGATGATGAGAGCTTTGTCTTTGCGTGTTGTATGGGGCATGCATCTACTTTGAGTTTGGGATGATGCATGCCTTGTCTTTATCAACAAAGGAAAAGCCAGTGAACGGTGCACATACATGTGGGAAACGCAACATTTTATATACTCCATTAATTTCTGAATATCAACAAAGCATGGCGTTACCTGCAATTTTCTAGACGCGGCATGATTACAATGATTAGAGAAAGAGTCCTCATTGTGTTATGATAAGTAAAACTGCTGAGTTATGTATGCTACGATACAGTACAGATCGAGAAGTCTTGGATGGAGAAGGCTAAACCTAGAGTAGGCAAATATTGGTCCTAACAAGAGTAAAGGTGTAATTTTATTTGCTGAGTTCTGCAAGAGAATGGCCCCACATATGAATAAATGGTGTATTTGTTTTCGTATGTATTTTGCATGAGTGATGATCCAATGTGTGAGTGAAGGCAGTTACAATTCCCACGTATGTCAAAGCATGTTTGCTAGGTGTGACAAAACTTGACTACCGAGATGTCCTAGGCGACGATGCCACAATGTTGATGACGACATGGTGGTGGAGAGGGCTTGCGCAGTGGAAGAAGGCCGCCGGAAGGGGTAGAGGTCGTTGGAACTATTGCACCGGAAGATCTCATTTGGGTGCAGAGGTCCAGAGAGAGACCAAAAGGATCAAACTCATACGAAAAACAGATTTTTGACAAGGTTAGATGTTACTATGACATCATTAAGAAAAATGAGTGACTAGGAGTAGAAATGGTGGTGGCCAATGCGGGTGATGGGAAGGGCATGCCCGTTGCCAACGATGACATGTGGGTAGGGTTGTAGGGTGAGTTAGAAGGGAGGATATGCTTTCTGGTCGCCCGTCATGTGAGCGGAGGCGCCTGAGTCCATGATCCACTCATTCGGAGATGGTGGAGTCACGGATATGGTGTTGAAAGACCGCATGAGGTTTCCTTGGTCGAAAGATGGTGGCGGTGCATCATATCTCGGTGCAGGCATCAAAACGGATGGCGACGCTCCTGGGATCTAGGGCACTGGTGGCGGAGGCACCCCCGGTTCGCATGGCGTGGATGAGGGAGTGATGCATGTAAAATGCATACATGAACTTTACATTTTATTACTTGATATTTCAACTTATTTGCATCATATATGGGTTATATTTATGTTATATAATGATTTTGGGGGATAATTCACACTTTTCCCATTTATTTGGAATTAACCTTGCAGAACCAGAAAACCCATTTTTCCATGTTTTTGACTTTCAGGGAGCATACGACATCCAAATGACCTGAGATTTCACGGAGCTCATTTTTTGGAAGGAACAAAGCGTAGGAGCAAAGGAAGCGAGAAAATGGAAGTCAGAGGACCAATAGAGGTGGGCCCACGCGGCCAGATTCCTTGGCCGCGTGGAGCACCCCCTTTGGGCCCTCGTGGCTCCGATGCCGTCCGTTTTCATCTCCGTGGCTTCGTCTTGACCTAAAACCGACAATAAAAATAGTCCCCCGAGGAGTTTCGCAAGGAGGCGGCGGAGAAACACGAAACGAAGAAACAGAGAGTCAGAAGGCTACCGCCGGAGAAGATTGGAGGGGGGGGGGGGGGGGGGGGGGGACGCCGCCGGATCACCTCCGGAAGGCTCCTCCATCCCCCCTCCGGAGTCTCCATCAACACCACCGTCAAGACCAGCACCATCTCCATAACCATCTTCGTGATCCACTTCATCCCCCTCATAGTTTGAGATTGTTCGAACCCTAGCTCTTGTCTAAGTACTGTTCTACATGTGTGTGAATTGCTACTTGCCATCGTTTTGTGGGGAGATTATATTTTCAGATTGTGTTGTACCACTTATGCCATTGAATCATATCATGTCTTTGAGTTGTGAGTAGTTCTCTCATGTTCCTGGGGGCATAGGATGGATTGGCAATGATTTCACTATTCATGTTTGAGTATTTGGTCAAGTCTTTATCTTGATGATTGTCTTGTTGTACAATATATGAGTGCACGCATATGTTTAGGAATGCATGAGGTGATCACACTATGTAATGGATTGGGTAGGACCTGGGAGTTGACAACTAAACCTATGGTCGAATACTTGAAGTTCCATTAGGAGGGGATTAATATCGGGGACCTTAGAGTGTAATGCTATGGTGGGACTTTTATGTCTTAATAACTCTTGTGTAGTCATTTACTTGGCCACATGATCCATCATAAGAGGGTTTAGTCTATTTATTTAGCTTTACCTAAACTATGGCTCCGTCCAAAGAAGATTAAAACTTGATAAAATATTTATCTTGTTGTTCTAGAAATATCTATGCCATGAAATCCATGTAGCCCTTGGGAACGTTTTCCACACATAAGAAACACACACTTGAGCTTGTCCTCTTGCTGCATAGAGGATTGGGCTTTCTCTCTTTGAGAGCTTTCACTTGTCATTTTTATTTTCAGCTTTTTACTTTATTGCAAACTCTACACCAAAAACCCAAAACACTTGCATCATTTTACTTTGTCTAGTGCATAGATAATAAGAATAGTGACACTCTTATTTGAAAGGATAAACACTTATACCTTCTACTCCTCGTGGGATCGATACTTTACTTACACATCGAAGATTTCAACGATCCCCTATACTTGTGGGTATCATGACATTTTCTGGCGCCGTTGCCGAGGAATGTAGCGCTTAAGTTTTTATTCTTGTTTGCACTAGATATTTATTTTTCAGTTTTTCATATACTCTAGTTTACTTTCAGTTTTGCATTTAGTTTACTTTTACTTTCAGTTATATATATTAAAAATACATAAAAATTATAAAATGGAAAATACCAAAAAAACTTCTAGTAAGGAATGGATGGATAATTACTTATCTAGGTACAATGAAACTTATTATATTGCTAAGGAATTTAGAGAGTCAAAAGAAGTGATAATACTAAAAGGTTTCATGGAAAGATTAGAATATATTGTTGAAAAGTGGCTTTTATTCCATAATAAAATTTGTTGCTTGAAACAAAGAAATAGACACTTTTTGTTTCAATGTAGGTTCCATACAGAAAGTGTCATAGCATCTTACAATAGAAATGATTATGCTCATTTAGGGATGGAACAAGTAGAGGAATTTGTTGCTAAATATGCATCTTTTGAATTGGCTCTCTTTGCTCTTGAAAATGAAACTAGCCCTATAGTTATAAAATTTCAACAAGAGGTTGCTTCTATTCTTGATTATTGCAGAGTCAATTTCTCTAAAAATATTTATCTTGTTGACTATAGAGAGAGGAACATTGCTCCCCAAGAAAGTACTGATGTTTTGCAGGAAGAAGATGATGAAAACATAAGCTTGGAAGAGTAAGAATGTGAAGAAGATGATAAAAACCTAAGCTTGGGGATGCCCATGCAACCCCAAGAAGATGATGGAAATGATGAACAACTAGAGAATGAAGAGAGGGAACTTACACCTTCACCACCTATGGATGAGGGTAACACTCAATATATTGCTGATGATACACTTTGCTTTTGTGATTCTGATGATGATGAGGAATATTAACCTATGCCTAATAAGAACATTATTGATAATAATTTTAAAGATGATGAGGAATATGGTTTAGACATGTTTTATGATAGTAGCACTCAAACTGAAAAATCTGTTGTTATTTATGAGAACCCATGTTATGATGAGTGTGAAACTGAAAATTCTATGATCCTATATGATAACCCATGCTATTATGATGAAACTAATAATGCTCCTTTCCTTTTTAATAATGCTACTAGTGAACTTATGGATGATAATGAGGAGTGTTGCTTAAATATGCTTTATGATAATGCTTTAGATGATGGTCCTATGCTTATTGATAATCCTCCATGTTTAGTTGTTACTAATTTATGTGAGGATAAAAATGATATACTTGCTGCTTGTGATAATATTCTCACTCATGAGAGTCCTACTTTATTTTTGAGTTCTCCTATTCACACCATAGAGGGGAAGTTTTTATATGTTGAAAATTACTTGTGTGGGCTGGAATTATCTTACACTAATAACCATTCCACCCACAACCACCACGTTTATGATGTTTCTTGCAACTATTATGAGAGAGGAAAACATGCTAATAGCTCACATGATAGTTTTAATAATCCTCTCTATGTTCCTAAGTTTGCAAAGTTGCACCAATCCAACAATTGTTTTGTGAAGTTTGATTCCACTACTAGTAACTATTATGAGAAAAGAAGAAAGATTTATATTTATGTTTCTATGCTATTTATAATGCAACCTACTGATCATTACATGCATTGGTTACCACAAAATTTCTGCTACTTATTCATATATAAAATGCCAATGCATAGGAAAGGAGTCATACTTAAAAGTTAATAATTGTTTAATGTTTTGTGGTGTGTTCTTTATGCTTTTATTTCCTATTAAGATTGAGCACACCTTTATATCTTGAAAACATGCTAAATAACTTTACCTACTGTTTTCTAATAACTAGTTTAAGATTTTCACTTTATATAAAATTTGGGAAAGTAAATGAGAAAGATGAGTAATGGAGAAGTTGGGGTCGACCTTGAACATGTGTTGTTCATGCCAATGGAATCATTACAAAGTCTCTATCATTAATTTTTTTTCCAAAGCTAAAACCAAATAAAAGAGTGTTTATGTTGTATATATTTGCTTCTTCTTTTGCCTTTTTGCTAAATCAAAAACAACGAAAATATTTTCTTTCTTCTTTGTTTGTTTCTCTTGAACCATTCTTGGTTCTTTTTGTTTCTTTTTGATTTCTTCAGTTTGGTTTTCAGTTTTTGAGTCAAGGTGATTGTTTACTACTGTAACATCACTTTTGCATCTTTTTTTTCATCTTTATGGCAAGAATAAACCTCTTTTGAGAGGTAGTATCAAACAATAGTGATTTGCTGTCCAGAAAACAGATTCCTGATCTTCACTGCGAAAAATGTATCAAATCACAGAAAATGAATTTTGAGCTGATATTTGACGACAGCAATATTCAGTTATTATTAAAAATTTCATTAGTTCAAAGTTTTCTGATTTGAGCAACGTAAGTGCCTCTAAAAATTCACTCTTTACAGGCTGTCCAGTTTTTGACAGATTTTGTCTTTATTTTGCATTGCTCTCATTACTTGTGTTTTGTGTGGTTCTTTTGATCAAGGAGCAATGCACAACCGTTAACCCTAGCTAATGTTTAGAATCAACTCATGATATGTCTTTTCTGTACCTATGTGGATTTAATTTATGGAGACACTAACCCCTCTAATCAAGTTTATGATGAGTTTTGTGTAAAGAGAATTTTCAAGTGGAAGAGTTGAGAGAGAGGAACAAAGATCAAGAGGGACAAACACTCAAGCTTGGGGATGCATCCCCTAGGTTCACCCTATATATATCAAGTAAGTGCAAGAATTCAAGCTTGGGGATGCCAAGCCACCTCACTCCAACCATCTTGATAACAAGTAAGTAAGCCTAGCTATATGGCTATAAAGAAAGCACTTTACGGGAGGCAACCCGGTTGTTTTATTTTTGATTTTCTTTGTGTCCTCTTGCCGTAACAAGAGACTTAGTTTTTAGTTTAGTTTCTGAAATTTTCAATAAAGTGCCAAGTTTTACCCATTTTGGCTTGAAAAGGTTGCTTTTTGTATTCAGAGATTTTATTCCAGCACGAATCTGTGCACGGTATGCTTTTTCATTTCTATTATGTAACTCCGAATGAGCTGAAATTTGAACTGTAGTTGCAACTTTTCATCCTCTGTAAGCGTGAATTTTTTCATATATTTTCGACATATTTAAGTGGGGTAAAAAAATGTGTTTTGCTGCTGCTGTTTTTCTGGACAGATTCTGTCCCATTTTGTTTTATGCATTCTTTGAACTTTTAAGTTGAATCTTTTTGTTCCAATTGAGTTTATGAGAAAGAATACAACATTATACACTTTCTGGACATGTTTTACACTTTTGTTTAAAGATTTCATATAACAAGCAATTCAATTATTTTGTGCCTACTAATGTCACCCCACAGAAAAGAGATGGGAGAAAATTTTGTGTTGAAAGTTTTTCACAGGGAGTAGAGGAGATGCACCAAGAGCTATCTAAGGATGGCGAAGACCATAAGCTTGGGGATGTCAAGGCACCCCACTGGACCAAACACTCTCGGTTTGCACACGTCTATTTTCTGTTTTCTATCAACGCATTACTATCGTATAAACTTGGAGCGTCTTTTTATTGTTCTTCTTATTTTTGTTTTGCTTTTAATAAGATCACCATTATCATTTATGTTATGAGAGAGGTGCGGGAGATTTTAGTTGAATTAAGTTGGATGCTATTAAAAATACTGGGAAGAGCATGTTTGAGTTGATTTAAAAAGATACATATAGTTGCATGATTCATGTGCTTTTTAATGAGTGTTAATATGCAAGTGTCTTGTCTAGAGTTATTTCTTATTCATGTTTTATATGCTGAATGATGCTTTACTTTGTTTAACATGAAATGGTTAGTTCTATGGACACTTATGCATGCATTTAGATGGTCAACTTTCTCCCTCTTGCTAGCCCAAAAATTCCAACAAGTAAAAAACTTGTTTTCCAACACCTTCAACCAAGTTTTTCCAGTGAGTCCACCATATCTACCTATTAGCTAATATGCTATTCCAAGTATGTTTACCATGTTATATTGTTTTATATATGCTTCCAAATTAAGATGCTTATGTTATTGGGATTGTCATGGGTTAAGTTGGTTTAAAAGCTCTCACGAACTTGATGCACACATTACTTTTCATGCACTTAATAAACATGACCCATTGTGACTAAGATTATGATGTTTTGGGCTTGACAAAGGTCTTTGGTTAGGAGATAGCTCATACGTGCTGACACGTGGAAAGCTTTCAACACTGCACTTTATTCTTTATAAAAGTTGATATCATGTTCCTTTGGCGATGGATGCCTAACATTGCGTGAAATGAAGATGGAAACTTAGTAAGTTCGGGCGAGTGATATTATTGGCTAGAGAGATACCTGTGGCGGCTAACCTAAGCCATCTGGATCATGGTGGAAATTTGCAACATAACCATAGTGGAGGAATCCATGACACATCTCATAACAGAAAAAACATTTACAAGGAAAAAGCATGAGTAAAGAAAGAGATGTAGAGATGTCCACTGTTTGCTTGCTTTGTCATTTGGACATGTGCCCACTTCCATGTCCTGGGGTAAAGGGTACCCGGGGTGATACTCTCTATGATGTCACTTTTATTCACAATGACTGTAACCTGCACTTGCTTTGTGGCCCAAATTGAGTAGCCAGTCGGAGAGGTTTTTGTTTTCAACGGGCATGAAGCTTTTGACCCATACTTTGTCAAGCACATAACTCATATTTGCTTCACTTTCAACTATTAATCACTAAAGATGCTATGATAGGGGTAATGAGAACTTCACACCAGTGGAAACTACATGGCAACCATTAACTTAAGTTGAAGCATTTGGAAGCTAGATGATACTCTTGCATGTTATACCTCTACTTATTTATCTATCTTTCCAAAGTGTCCACCTTTCATATTCAGATCTCTATAAGAATACTCTATGACCAATATAGGATATCTTTTTACTTTTCAGTTATGCATTCATTTGGTCCATAGAACTTTGCTTCTATGTTACACTTTGTGAATTATCATTGAACATCTTTACCTTGAATATTTGATATCACTTGATAATATATCTTGTATGTTGCTACTCCTTATTAAGAATGAATCATTTGACTCTATGTAGCAATAATTATCATCTTTGATAGTAATAAAATGCCAAGTCCATGTTAGTTTTATCACCTTGATACTCGAGGACGAGTATTGGTTAAGCTTGGGGATGTTGATGCATGTAAAATGCATACATGAACTTTACATTTTATTACTTGATATTTCAACTTATTTGCATCATATATGGGTTATATTTATGTTATATAATGATTTTGGGGGATAATTCACACTTTCCCCATTTATTTGGAATTAACCCTGCAGAACCAGAAAACCCCTTTTTCCATGTTTTTGACTTTCAGGGAGCATACGACGTCCAAATGACCTGAGATTGCATGGAGCTCATTTTTTTTTGGAAGGAACAAAGCGTAGGAGCAAAGGAAGCGAGAAAATGGAAGTCTGAGGACCAAAAGAGGTGGGCCCACGCAGCCATGTTCCTTGGCCGCGTGGAGCACCCCCTTTGGGCCCTCGTGGCTCCGATGCCGTCCGTTTTCGTCTCCGTGGCTTCGTCTTGACCTAAAACCGACTATAAAAATAGTCCCCCGAGGAGTTTCGCAAGGAGGCGGCGGAGAAACACGAAACCAAGAAACAGAGAGTCAGAAGGCTGCCGCCGGAGAAGATTGGAGGGGGGAAACACCGCCGGATCACCTCCGGAAGGCTCCTCCATCCCCCCTCCGGAGTCTCCATCAACACCACCGTCAAGGCCAGCACCATCTCCATCACCATCTTCGTGATCCACTTCATCCCCCGCATAGTTTGAGATTGTTCGAACCCCTAGCTATTGTCTAAGTACTGTTCTACATGTGTGTGAATTGCTACTTGTCATCGTTTTGTGGGGAGATTATATTTTCAGATTGTGTTGTACCACTTATGCCATTGAATCATATCATGTCTTTGAGTTGTGAGTAGTTCTCTCATGTTCCTGGGGGCATAGGATGGATTGGCAATGATTTCACTATTCATGTTTGAGTATTTGGTCAAGTCTTTATCGTGATCATTGTCTTGTTGTACAATATATGAGTGCACGCATATGTTGAGGAATGCATGAGGTGATCACACTATGTAATGGATTGGGTAGGACCTGGGAGTTGACAACTAAACCTATGGTCTAATACATGAAGTTCCATTAGGAGGGGATTAATATCGGGGACCTTAGAGTGTAATGCTATGGTGGGACTTTTATGTCTTAATAACTCTTGTGTAGTCATTTACTTGGCCACATGATCCATCATAAGAGGGTTTAGTCTATTTATTTAGCTTTACCTAAACTATGGCTCCGTCCAAAGAAGATCAAAACTTGACAAAATATTTATCTTGTTGTTCTAGAAATATCTATGCCATGAAATCCATGTAGCCCTTGGGAACGTTTTCCACATATAAGAAACACACACTTGAGCTTGTCCTCTTGCTGCATAGAGGATTGGGCTTTCTCTCTTTGAGAGCTTTCACTTGTCATATTTTATTTTCAGCTTTTTACTTTATTGCAAACTCTACACCAAAAACCCAAAACACTTGCATCATTTTACTTTGTCTAGTGCATAGATAATAAGAATAGTGACACTCTTATTTGAAAGGATAAACACTTATACCTTCTACTCCTCGTGGGATCGATACTTTACTTACACATCAAAGATTTCAACGATCCCCTATACTTGTGGGTATCAGGGAGACCCGCAGGCCCACGAAGGTGGGGAAACATCATGGCATGATGCGCCCATCGGAGATCAAGAAGTGGCGGTGAGGTGCGGACATGTCCACATCTGGATAGACCCCTCTCAAGGTTTTTGCATGAATGACTAAGACGCTTGTGAGCCTTTCCTGGGCGTGTTGGATGTGTCGCGTCGTTCTTGGGGAGGCCCGGAGTGGATGAAGTAGCATCACACACCAACAACCTCGCTACTAAAAATTGCGGCGGGGGTAGAGACTACACGGAGGTGGCACGGTTTCCGCAGGATCGCACGGTGTTGGAGTCATCGGGACGCCTCGGGCAATGAACACAGTCAGAGAAGACGGCAACTTAGACTTCTTCAGTGTGAGTTTCTCGAGCAGAAGAGACGAGCGCACATCGAGGAACGACGGCAGTGGGCGTTGCTTGAGGGTCAGGGTGAACATGTAGGCAACACTAGTACATAAATGCTTATTAGTGGCGCACCAAGAAGCCCTTTCTGTGGTGCACCCCGCGAATTGGTGGGTGCGCCACAGAATTCTCGCCACTAAATTTTAATTCTGTGGCGCACCCCACTGGTGCGCCACAGAAACTTACCAGTGGCGCATCCCTTTCCATGCGCCATAGAATTGCATGCGCCACAGAAAACATGTGCCATGCGCCACAGAATAATTTACAGGAATTTTCGAAAATTTCTGCCACTTTACAAATATAGGTATATATACAGGATTTATACAGATATATATTATAAACATTGATATATTTGACATAGTAGATTAAAACAGAACAAATACACAGAAGTCACACGAGTAGAGAAAGTCGGTGTTACAATTAGTAGAGAAGTCTTATTATTACAAACTAGAACCTAAGCTAGAACAAGTCGCACGAGTCGCACGAGTAAACTACTCGTCGTCGGAGCTGGTGTTATTGAAGAAGTCGGACCACCTGTCATCATCGGTGTCCCAGTGTTCCTCGCTCTCTCTCTGGGCGGTTTCCCGACGGCGGCGCCGGTCTGCCCTCCTTTGCTCCCTTCGGTTCCTGAAGAATGCCTCCTCGTCGGCGACGTCGCCCGGGAACTCCTCCCTCCACCGGCGCATCAGCTCCTCGGCGGTGGCGATCCGGCGCTGCACCTGGCGGTGGCGGTCACGATCTTCGTCGGTGAGGAGGGTTGGCCGTGGCGCGAGGAACTACGCCTCCACGATGTCCGGGCAGTCCGGGAAGTTTAGCTTGCTCCGCGGGCGCCGAAAACGCCACGCGACCGAGTCGTATGCGCACGCTGCCTGCTCTGGCGTGGCGTACGTCCCGAGCGTCTGCCGAAATCCGCCGACACGGATTTCGGCGTAGTAGGTGCCGTTGGGCCGCTCCCAAACACCGCGGAAGCCGGACGACCCGCGGCGGCATCGTCTACACAAGAGGAGGTTCAACGGTTAGTAAAGCACATTAAACTTGCTTGATGATGACATGTAAATAAAAATTCTAAATGAATTAGGTCAAGACTCATAGCATGCCTCATATATAAACAAATCATCGATATTGTAATACTTATAGACAAAACAAGATTCAAAAAAATTATGCCTCATACTTGGAAACACACAAGAAATCCTGATAACTTTGTTGAACCAAATAGGAGGCACACAACTTATATGTGTGCATGATACAAGGTTCAACAAACTATCAGGATATCATACAGTGCGCCACATTATTTTAATCATTGGCATTATAGAAATGAAGTAGGGTCAACTGAAAAGCATGCCTCATACTTAGACTGGACACACAAATTCAGAGATGGAGTTAGTGAGATCCAGTGGTATGTAGAAAATGTGTATTCGTGCATATCACAGGTCTCAGTAACTCCACCTCTGAATCACACGGTGTCACAACAGTTTAATCATCGGCATCCCTAGAGAATACAAAACTATAAACAAGAATGATTCATGCCTCATACTTAGAAGTGACACACATGATTCAGAGATGGAGCAAGCGAGCCAGGTGGAATGCACGAGATCTGTGCACTCGTGCATATCACAAGGCTCGCTCGCCCCACCCCTGGAACACACTGTGTCACAACATTTTAATCATCGGCAAGTTAAAAAGCACTCAACAAAAACAAGCAAGGCCTCATATGGAATTGCTTCAGGGACGGTGTGAGCGAACAACGTGGAATGAACACTGCATATATGTTTAGACAACATGGTTCACTCACACCTCCCTGAAGATGCACCGTGCAACCATCTAATCATCGGCCAAAAGTAGTCATCTTAAACTAACCAACAAAATCAGACTAACAGATGATAAATAAACAAATTTTAGAAATGTAATTGGGTCAACTAAAAAATCTTGCCTCATACTTAGGCTGGAAACACAAATGGTCCGAGATGGTGTCAGTGAGAGCCAGTGGGATGCAGAAAATGTGCATTCGTGCACATCAGGTCGCATTCCACTGGCCCTCACTAACACCACCTCTGGATCTCATGGTGTCACATCATTTTAATCATCGGTATCCCTAGAGATCGAATACAAAACTATAAACATTTGAATCATCGGCATGAAATGACTTGCACTGGAAATAGACAACAAAAAACTAGGGTAGGCCTCATAATATAGGCACTGGAAGAAAACAACAATTGGCTGTATCCAACCAAGTAGTTGCACAATTCGAATGTTTGTGAAGTGTACTTGGTTGGATATATCCAATTGCGATTCACTTAGTCCTTTTTCTAATCATCGGCCGGATTCCGAGTACATGTTTCTATAACAGAAATCAAAACATTTTCTACTAACAGACCAAACCAGCAAATGAAGTAGAGTCACATTGTTTTAATCATTGGCAAGAGCTCCTGCTATTTCTATTTATAGGTGACAAATAAGCTATGGTTGTGCTAGAGCCTGCACCTCGGCAGCTCCTCTAGCTTGCACCTCGGATGCGCATGCAGCTAGTCTGTGACCCGTATACAGCTAACAACTAAATACACTAGCATGTAATTAACAAACTAATACACTAGCATGTAGCTAACAACCAAATACAACTAACAACGAAATACAGCTAGATTCCGAGCTCGGGGAAGACCTGTGCCGGACGATTCGGAGCTCGGCTAGCTAGGGTTGAGGGTAGCGGCGGTGGAGGAGGTGCCGGCGCTGCCAACCCCTGCCTCTGCCACGGGCGCACCCGGCAGTGCAGAGACCGGCCGAGCCCTCTGAGCTCCGGGTCCTTGTCTCCAGGCACTGTCTCCCGCTGAAGCGGCGTGCGCGCTGGGCGGTGCGCTGCGGTGGGGGAGGGAGGCGGGCGGCGGTGGGGGAGGCGGGGATGCGTGCGGGCGGCGCTGCGCTGCGCTGCGGTGGGGGAGGGAGGCGGGCGGCGGTGGGGGAGGCGGGGATGCGTGCGGGCGGCGCTGCGCTGCGCTGCGGTGGAGGAGGGAGGCGGGCGGCGCTGGGCGCTGCGCTGCGGTGGGGAGGGAGGCGGGCGGCGCTGGGGGAGGCGGGGATGCGGGCGGGCGGCGCTGCGCTGCGCTGCGGTGGAGGAGGGAGGCGGGCGGCGCTGCGCTGCGGTGGGGGAGGGAGGCGGGCGGCGCTGGGGGAGGTGGGGATGCGTGCGGGCGGCGCTGCGCTGCGCTGCGGTGGAGGAGGGAGGCGGGCGGCGGTGGGGAAGGCGGGGATGCGTGCGGGCGGCGCTGCGCTGCGGTGGAGGAGGGAGGCGGGCGGCGCTGCGTCGCGCCGCGGTGGGGGAGGCGGGGATGCGTGCGCGGTGGGGGAGGCTGATGAGGATAAGATGGGAGCGGTGGGGGAGGCGAGGGGATAAGCGGTTTTCTGCTCGCGATATCTGTGGCACACCCATCAAAGTGCGCCACAGAAAAGGTTATTTTTGTGGCGCACTAAGCTCATGCACCACAGAAAGGTTCCTTTTTGTGGCGCATGTCCTCGGATGCGCCACAAATAGAGGCTTTTCTGTGGCGCATGAGCTTAGTGCGCCACAAAAATGGCATCGTATTTCGAAACGCAACCGTGGGTGGCGGGGCCCACAAGGTTTCTATGGCGCATGGACTAGGATGCGCCACAAAAAGTTGTAATTTAGTGGCGCATGTTCCTATAATGCGCCACAGATATCTGTGGCGCACGGTTGTGTATGCGCCACTAAAATTGTTTTGTGGCGCAATGGCTTATAGGTGCGCCACAGAATACCATCCCACCTATAAGCCATTTCACACTAGGGCAAGCCCAGATCCAAGGCCACAAAGTGTGTTCTGCACGAGTCGCTTGTCGGTGATGGTCGTGCCCAACGCATTAAGCTTGTCGGCGAGAATCTTATGCTTGTAACGGTAATTAGCCGTGGTCATGGAGCTCTGTTGGAGATCGTGGAACTCTAGCTCGAGGTAGGAGAGGAGCGGGTCTCGGAGTTGTCGTGGTAGACATTGGAGAGACGCGTCGACAAGGAGTGATCATGAAGTTGCGTGGTCGTGTCGACGATCGTGGCAAGAAGGTTGGGTGCGACGGTGTTGTTTAGCCACGGTCAGACGATGTCGTTCTTCCGACTCCAACTACGACGTGGGATTGGTGGAGTACTTCTTCTCGACAAGATGTTCTTCGAGGGCATACTTCTTGACAGCGCCGGAGAACATGTCTCGCCAGTGGAGGAAAAGAGCTCTAAGGGTGACGGGAACGACGATGCGGCGCAGCCACGAGCGCCCATAGGGCTGCTTTGGCGGACACCTCGGTCGCGATTTCGACGATTGTAGGTTGTGGCGGCGCTACGGGGAGAGAGGATCATAACCTAATCTAATACTATGAAGACATTGTATTTGTTGCACTTAGATTGATTGCATCTCTTGATAGCATTATATAGTACAAAGATGTGGTTTAGTTACCAAGTAAAAAGATATTATAATTTAGAAAATAATCTAAACTAATTTTAATTCGACTAGGAAGACATGCCCTCCAGCAGTGAGGATTTTTGCATTTATTTATTTCTGTTGCTGACCACCAACTCTAAGTACGATGATTGGAGAAGTTGAATTTTAATTTCTGGATAAGGGTTTGATTCTGATCTATATTTGATTAACCATTTTCTTTGCGAATGCTATATTTGATCAGTCTGTATTGCTACATTCTCAACCGATAAAATAAACGTCACCCACTTCTTGCATCCTATTAATCGATAATACCATTTTTTGTAATGAGACGTTGATATATTTTCGATGTACTTTGATCGATCAAATTTTGCAAAGTTTTATTTGACCAAATTCAGTTTGTAGAGTAATTTGGAACAGAGAGAGAGGGCGATAAGGATATCCTTGCGTACTTTTTTTTTGCGAAACAATACTTGCGGTAGGAGGAGGTGGTGGTTCGTGGATCTGGGTCCCCGCCCAGATCCGTCGCTGGTTCGACTTGGTCGGCCGGCGGCGCGTTGGGGGGCGCGCAGCTGGTAGGGCTGGCGCGTGGTGGTGCAGTGGTGCCGTGCGGCGGTGGCTGTTGGTGGCCAGCTTTGTGGTGGGAAGCGAGCAAGTACCAAGCGAAGGCTTTCCCTTGCTTTCGCTGGGACGGCAGTGACGGCGCCCGTGGGCGTCGCCTCCTTCCTGAAGTCACTGTCGTGGTGGTTCGCTCGTCTCCCACATCCACGCTCCGGGGGAAACTCTCGATCCGGTTGCTCCGGATCGGACAATGTTGGCGGCTTGCCGTCATGACCCTCTTGGGGGCATTGTTCATGGAGATGGACTCAGCTGGAGGGACCAGTGGATGTTTGTGTTGGTGTTGTCCGTGCTCTCCCTCTCCGTGGTCACGACGCTCGGGCTCCTACGGATGGGCGGGAAATCTCCTCTGTAAACGGCTACTGGCTCGGGCTAGTGCCCGGGATGCTCCCCGGGTGTTAGACTCGGCTTCGTGATGCCCTTCGGTTATGTTGTTGGCTGCTGTGTAAAGCCTCGACGACGCTCAACCCTTCGTCCGGTGTGGACTCGGCTTTGTGTTGCCTGATACGTCCATTTTGCATCACTATTTTATATCATAATTTACTTTTATTCATTGATATATTTCATATTTACGGATGATACTTATATTATTTCATCTATTTTGCATGTTTGATGATTATTGGAGAATGGATCACCGGAGTCTGAATTCTGCTGGAAAAAGCACCGTCAAGATACAATATTTACGAAGATCAGAAATCCAAAGTGACCAGATGGAAGCCCCTATTTTACCAGATGATGGAGGAGGCCAAAAGGGGGGCCAAGGTGGGCCACAGGGGGCCCACACCATGCCATGGCGCGGGTCCCCCTCCTGTCGCGCGAGCATGTGGTGTAGGGCCCCTGGCCCACCTTTGGCCGAGCCGCTTCGCGTACTTCATCCTGCCGAAACCCTAAGACATTACAGACGGTTGACGAAGTATTCCGCCGCCTCCACGAGGCGGAAAACACCAGAGAGAGAAAAGCTCTCCGGCAGGGAGAAATCTGCCGGGGAAATTCCCTCCCGGAGGGGGGAAATCGTCGCCATCGTCACCGTCATCGAGCTGCACTTTATCGGGATCATCATCACCATCATCTCCACCGCCGACACCGTCATGTTCATCGTTCCACTTCGTTCCCGATGTAACATCTAGCGCTGAATCTTGTCTATTTGATAGGGGAAACTCTCCCGGTGTTGATTACTATTATTATTGATGTTATTGAGTGAAACCGTTGAATTAAGATTTATGTTCAGATTGTTATCCATCATTATATCACCTCTGATCATGTTCCAAATAATGTGTTGTGAGTAGTTCGTTTAGTTCTTGAGTACATGGGAGAAGTCTAGATGTTAGTAGTGAACTATGTTGAGTAATATTTAATGGTTTGATATTTAAGTTGTGGTGTTATTCTTCTAGTGGTGTCATGTGAACGTCGACTACATGACACTTCACCTTTATGGGACTAGGGGAATGCATTGTGTATTCGAATATTAATTGTGGGGTTGCCGGAGTGACAGAAACCTAAATCCCCGTTGGTATCTCGATGCATGAGGGATAGCAGGATCTCAAAGTTTAAGGCTGTGGTTAGATTTATCTTAATTACTTTCTAGTATTTGCGGATGCCTGCTAGGGGTATAATCACAAGTATGTATTAGTCCTAGGAAGGGCGGTGCATTAGCATAGGTTCACCCACACAACATTTATCGAAACACTAAAGATTAATCATATATATGAAGCGAAAGCACTAGACAGAATTCCCGTGTGTCCTCGGGAATGTTTGGTCATCATAAGTAAACAAACCGGCTTGTCCTTTGCTCTAGAAAGGATTGGGCCACTCGCTACAATTATTATTATTGCACTTTATTTACTCGCACTTTATTTATCTGCTATATCAAAAACTCCTATAAACATGTCTGCTAGTGTTTACAGTGAAATCCTAATCAAAACCGCTTGTCAGCACCTTCTGCTCCTCGTTGGGTTCGACACTCTTATTTATCGAAAGTACTACGATACACCCCCTATACTTGTGAGTCATCAAGACTATTTTCTGGCACCGTTGCCGGGGAGTAAAGCGCTATTGGTAAGTGGAATTGGTAAGGGAAACTTCTGCTGTAAGTGCTGTTTTTATTTCTATCTCCTAATTTATTTAATTATGGAGAGTGCATCGATTGATTTCCTATTTGGAAAAACTACTGCCACTGCTAAGGTAGTAGAGGAGGCGCCACCTGAGGAAATAGTGCCATTTAAAATACCTATGAAAATTATTGATCGTGTTATGGATAACCGCTATGAAGGGGATGGAACTGTCCATCCTGGTGATCATTTGCTATTTTTACATGAATTATGCGAGTTGTTCAAGTGTGCAGGTATTTCAATGGACAAAGTTAAGAAGAAATTATTCTCTATATCACTTGGTGGAAGAGCTGCGCATTGGTATAAATTGTTGAAGAACGGGCGTTCTCTTGGATGGGAGGAAATTGTACCTCTCTTTTATTCTAAATTTTATCCTCCAAGTGAGATTCACCAAGATCGGAATTCTATATATAATTTCTGGCCTCATGATGGAGAAAGTATTGCCCAAGCGTGGGGGAGGTTGAAGGCATTAATGCTCAAATGTCCCATTCATGAGCTTCCTGGTAATATTATTGTTGATAACTTCTATGCAAGACTCTCTTTTGAAGATAAAACATTATTGGATACTGCTTGTTCTGGATCATTCACACGTAATAAAGAAGAGTTTAAATGGGATCTTCTTGACCGTATTGAAGAGAACACTGAAGCATGGGAGAACGACAAAGGCAGGGAGTCAGGTATAAAATATGACTTGGAATGCATTAAAACTTTCATGAATACTGATGCTTTTCGAAATATTAGTAATGCTTATGGTCTTGACTCTCAAGTTGTTGCAAATTATTATAAAGCCTTTGCTTCATATTTCGGTTTGCCTAAGGATGGTTTCAAGAAATATCATGAACCTTATAAAGATACATCTGTTTATCCTATAACTAAAAGCATTGAAGTTAATACTGTTGATCACATTATTCCTGAGCCTTATATTGAAAAAATTCCTTTTCCTTTTAAAGTAAAGGAACATTCTATTATGGCTAGCGTTGTTAACAAAAGCATTAAGAAAGCTATAGAACCTGATGAACAAATTAATATTGAACCTTCTGTAGCTATAGTAAAAGATCTTGTTACTGGAAATGTGGAAGATGAGTATATTATATTTTTTGAGGATGCTTCTAATGTTGTTTCTCATCCTAAAGGTTCAAGAAAAAACTAGTGTGCATGTGCTTTCTGTTAGAATTGGTGATCATTGCTATTATGGTTTATGTGATATTGGTGCAAGTTCAAATGCTATTCCTTATGAGCTTTATAAAGAAATTATGCATGAGATTGGTCCTTATGAACTTGAAGAAATTTACGTGGTTATTAAACTTGCTGATAGAGAAACTATCTCTCCAATTGGTATTGTTAGAGATGTTGAAGTTTTATGTTGTAAGATTAAATATCCTGCTGATTTTCTCGTACTTGGTTCAGTTGCTAGTAAGACTTGTCCTTTCATTTTTGGTAGACCTTTTCTGAATACTTGTGGTGCTGTTATAGATTGTAAGAAAGTGAAAATCTTTACTAAGTTTGCTGGTGATTCATATGAATTTAATTTTTCGAAATTTGCTAAAGCACCTTATGAAACCGAATTGCCTAATGAAGACTTTAATATTGAACTGTCGGAGGGTGACTCCCACGAGACAGGGGTGGTCACGCTCTGAAGAGTATGTCCGAAGGGGGGCTGAACGCGGAGGTCAAACAACCCTCAACCGGCACGGCGACGGTGCTCGTCGAGCCTAAGGAGGGACATCACGACAGAGATGGACACCAGCCCGTACCCAGGTTCACGGCCCCCAGGAGGAGGTAACACCGCTACTCCTGCTTGTCTGTATTGCGCTGTAGAGGGTATAGTACAATGAGCTTGCCGAGGGCTCTCTTATGGCAGTGCGGAGCTCAAGGAGGGAACTCTAGGGTCTTCTTCCTCCTCGAGTGCGCTTGGCTAGGCTATGCTATGGTAGAGAGCTCAAGGTCTGAATGATCGATCCTTTGCTACGGAGGTGCTCCCTCTCCTTTTATAGGCGCCCCGGGCCTCATCCTTGCGCCCTGCGCAGTGGAAGGGTTCCCACATGGCGACGAAGCGGAGGAGCGGGGTGCACCGCAGCTGGGTTGTCCATGGACTCGGTCCATCGTCGTAAAGCCTGCCCTTGGGGCAGGAAGACCACCGTCCGCGCAGGACGGCTAGCTGGTGCCGTAGAGATCGTGGGGGTGCCCACGGTGACGTCGTCGTTGGAGCGTAGCGCCGGCCATCCGCTTTATCACCAAAGGGGAAAGCTTCGTAGTCCGGCGCGGGGGGGCACAGCTTTGTTGACTCCTTTAATCACTAGAATGGCAACTGCGGCGTCGTCGTCACCGCGCACAGACGCGCGCGTCACTCTGCGGCCGCGGCAGAGGCCATGTGTGCTCTGCGGCGGTTGCTTCACAGCGAAGTATCTCTACAAGGCCTGAGCAGCCTTGTAGAGGGATTTGCGTTGACTCCTCTCCAGGGGAGAGAGCCTTGTAGAGGGGCAGTCGCAGGGGGAGCCTCTTTAGGCCTTCGCTGCCCCTTCAAGCCCTCTCGAGGACTCTTCCTCTCGAGGGTCTCTCCAAGCGTTTGGCTTGGTGCTTAGTCATTTCTTCAATACCGTCGCGTGCGAGGGCTATGGAGAGCGGGCCCTGCACACCCTGGATTCCACTGGGCCGACAGTAGCCCCCGGGCCCATGATGGGCACGGCGAAGCCCACCGGGCTCAGACGAAGCGTCGTGGGCCCAAAGTGTCCGGCCAGCTCGAGACACGCGTCGATCAGTTGCGCGTCTGCGACGACACGATCTCTTCGGCAGGGCGTGCGTTGTGGGGGGTCCCACCACGCCCCGGTAACTGCCCAGGCGAGAGATAAAGCCTGTGCGCCGGCTCGAGCAGCCGTTACTGCTCGCACTTTGCGCACCCGGCCTTTCGATCTCCCATCTCTGAGCTTCCTCACTCCGGCGATCTTCGTCTCCTTCCGCGCTCTTCCGCACCTCTTCCTTTCCCGGCGATGGCTTCTGCGAAGGGCAAGGCGGCGATGGCGAAGCCCCCTGTGGACGCGCAGGGGGAAGGGGTGCTTGGCCCTGCCCTGGTCGGGGAGCGCTTCAATGAGGCGGCGCTGGACAAGATCCGGCACTTGGTCGCCGGGAAGACCAACGAGCACGGCGCCAGTGCTCTCCAGGCCGCGAAGCTCGGCCGGCTCCCGAAGGGGTTCTTCCCCATCTTCCTCTACACCATCTACGCCGGGCTGGTACCTCCCTATTCGCCCTTCCTGGAGGCGATCCTGGAGTTCTACCAGATCCACCTCCTCCATCTGCACCCCAACTCCGTCCTTATCCTCTCCATCTTCGCCTACCTGTGCGAGGCCTATCTGGGGGTGCAGCCTTCTGTGGCCCTCTTCCAGAGCTTCTACGCGCTCCAGAGCTCCGCAAGCCTCGAGCGGACGGGGTGCGTCTCTTTCCGCATCGCGGACGGCATGGGGGACGTCTGCATCCCCATGTCGTGGAACGGCGAGAAGCCCGTCACGGCGGTGATGAAGAAGGTGGACGACTTCCGGCAGAAGTGGCTTCTCATCGGCGTCAAGTCGCCGAGCTCCTTCATCGACGTCCCGGAGGCGCCGCCTGTGAAGAACACCCACTGGGGCAAGCAGGCCTTCCGGAGCCCACAGATCGCGGACCTGGTGGGCCGCATGAAGCTTCTTCGGGACAATGGCTGGCCTCACCGGGCAGATGATTGCGGATGACTTCGTGAGGCGCCGCATCGCTCCGCTTCAGGCGCACAAGAAGCCGATGTGGATGTACTCGGGCCTCACGGACCCGATGCGGCTCCACTGCTGCGACCACCGCCCCGAAGCCCTCTCCACCATCATGGGCGTCCTCTTCATCAACCCGGACATGCCTGTGGCGGTTGCTGAGGTGCTGCGGCCTCTCCACCAACTCTCCATGAACACGCGTCTGGCGATTCTGGAGCGGATGCCGACGTTTACCCCACTTGGCATGGCGGGGGAGGAGGAGGACGAGATGGCCATGCCTGTGGCGAAGGTGCCAGGAGGCGCGGAGTTGCCCTCCGCATCGGACGCCGAGCCTGGCGGCGCGGCGGCAAGGGCGAACCCCTCGACTGGCGGGGCGAGCTCGTCAAGGGCTGCGCCCCCCGCCGAGGAAATCTTCGAGGTCTCGTCCGATGATGACGAGCCCTCCAGGGAGGCCCCTTCGTGCCCTGTAACGGAGGAGGAAGGCAGCGACGACGATGAGGCTGCGGCAGGGCGACGAGAGCCCCGGTCCAAGGCGGCCCACGACAGGCCTGCTGGGGAGCCAATGGGCGCTCCCCTCAAGAGGAAAGCAGAGGCGCCTCCGGAGGGGTCTGGAGCCAGGACCACGCCTTCATGGTGCTCGCCTGGCATGGCGTGGGTTGACACCCGCGCCAAGAAAGCTGGGTAAGTATCTTGACCTTGGTTTTCTCTTCCCCAATGTCTGCTTGCCCGTTCTCTTCTGACGAGTTTCTTTGCTCCTTGCCAGCGACCTGGTGCCTGCGAAGCGTCGAAAGCTTCGCAAGGCCGCGGAGGTGAAGAGAGCCGCGCCAGAGGCCACGGCGGACGTGGCCTCGAGGCCTGTGGTGGAGGACACCGCAGGCCCTGCCAAAGGTGCGCCTCAGGCTGGGGCGACTGCGCCGCCTCCCGAGGGGAGACGCCCTGAGGAGCAAGCGGAGAGGGCGCCTACTCCGCCTCGCGCTGCCACTCCTCCGGCGCAGCAGGAGGCCGAGGCGGGCACGACGCCCATCCAGAGCCCGCCAAGGGCCGACGAGTCGGAGGGGGAAGCTCCTCCGCCGCCCTCGCCAAGCTCTGCAGCGGGGGCGGGGACAGAGGCCACGGGGCAGGCCTCTCCCGCCCCTGAGGCTCGTGAGGAGGTGCCGCCTGAGGGCGGCGACACCGGCGCGCGGAGCGCAGGCGCGGAGGAAGAGAGCTCGCCGCCAAGCCCCCAGGCCCACGACGCTGCAGGGCCCCATGCAGAGGCCCCCTTCTTCAAGCTCGACGCGGGTGCCGGGACCTCCGTGCCGCGTGGGGCTTCACGAGACCTGGTCCTGAGCGGCTGTGACTGGAGCAGAGGACGCCGCGGCGTCGCCTTCCGCCTGGTGCGGGAGTCCCTGGACGGGCTGGAGACCCACCTCGCCCTCGAGGACGCGGAGATCGCCCGGCGGCAGGACGAGCTTGCGGAGGCCTGGGCCGCCTTTCACGCAGCCGTGGAGGTTCGCCGGCAGAGCGATCTGGCTCTGTAGGCGGAGCGCGAGGAGGCGCTGCGCTTTGCCAAGGAGGTCCGTGAGGGCGCCGTGCGCGAAGCCGAGGAACTCCTGGAGCCCCTCCAGGCCGAGCGCCAGGCGGCGGCGGACGACTTGGCCGCGGCGAGGGCGGAGCGGGAGACGGTGGAGTCCTCGCTGGCGGACAAACACCGCGAGCTCGTCCAGCTTGAGGCCAAGATCCTCGCCGACTCTGAGGTCGTGCGGACCTCTCTGGAGGCAGTCCGCGCGGCCTTGGATGCCAGGGGGCAAAGGCTGAACGAGCGCGAGAACGACGTGCGTCAGCGCGACGAACAGCTGCTGCAGGCGGAGCAGGAGCTGTCGGCGCAGCGCGTCGACCTTGAGGCCCGGGAGGGGAATCTGGCCGAAGGCCTCGGCAAGTTCAACCGCAAAGTGGCTACCCACAAGAAGCACGTGGAGCGCTTCAACGCCAAGCTTGCCGAGCGGAAGGAGGAGGCGGAGAAGGAGTTCCAAGCCCGGGAGAAGGAGTTCCGCGCCGCCGTCTCTCGAGACTACAACGAGAAGTTCAAGAAGCAGGAGAATCGCTTCAGGAAGAGGCGGTCAGAGGACGACGCCCGGATCCGTGAGCTGGAGCACATGCACGCTAGGCTGAACTCCCGGGCGAGGCGTGCTGCAGATGGTCGCCGCCTTACCGAAGAGGCTCGCGAGCGCATGTCGCAGGACCTCGCCGCCCTTATGGCGGACATAGAGGAGATGAACAAGCAGGTGGGCCCTGCCGTGGAGCGAGCGGTGGAGGCTGCCGAGAGCGCTCAAGCGGCGCGGGTGCTGTCGCAGCAGCGGGAGCGTATGTTCCAGTCCTTGGTGGCTCGGGGCAACGATCTCGCGGCGAAGCTAGGAGTGGAGGCGTCGCACGTCCCTGCTCAGGGCAACGCCGACGCCGCCGCATACCTCGCCTACTTCGACAAGCTCTTCACGGCGCTCGAGGGCCCTGCCGCGGAGCTCCGCGACGTCGTCGAGGAGGAATGTCGCCAACTCTTGGCGGTGGCTGTCGACCGCATCTTCACCAACCTCCAGCGCCTTCAGCCCGGCTTCGACTACACGTCGGTGACCGAGCCTCTCGAGGGGGAGGAAGGGTGGAAGATCTCCAAGTCCATCCGAGATCAGGTCGACGACTTCTGCAGCCGCTTCAAGCGGGCTGAGGCAGGGGAGGATGACGGCGAGGAGGCAGGCTCCGAGGGCGAGCCTGGAGAGGAAGGGTCTGCGGAGGAGGGCGACGATGCTTCTGCCTGATCCTTTCCTGTATTGTGATGCGCTTGTAGCGCCATTAAAAGACTAGGCCTAGAGACTTTTGCTCCACAGTCTGTAATATACTTTTAAGTAAATGCTATTGAGTTCGCACGTGTGCCCCTCGAAGGGCCTTTTACTTTGACTTCATGTTTTTGTTCGCTCTGCGTCGCTAGGACCCTTCTCCTTGCGCTATGACTCCACCACTGCGGTATGCCTGAGCAATGACTCGGCAAGGCCGGGGGGAGTTTAAGGCTTAGAGAGGTAAAACTCCTCGAGGCGCGATGCTCAAGGGCCCCCCTTTGACGTGCAAGCAGTCCAGGGAGTGTGAGGGAAAAGAATCGCTCGAGGGACGACGAGTGCTCGTGAGAGAGAAACGATTCTCGAGGCGTGAGCGCTGAACTTAGCTTTGCAAGACTTTTGCTCTGCGTAGGCTTTCCCTGGCGATGCGCTCTCCTCTAGGGGCCGAGTTTTGCCTCCACGAGCTTGGAGGGACTTTTGTTCCCTGCGGATGTTAGAGAGGCGAACCCAAACGCTAGTGCATGGTAGTCAGGACTCATGTGCGCTTATAGGCTTCCTCAGGTGTATCTCGCGAGGAGAGTAAGTACCAAGGTCCTTTGGAGAGGTGGCGTGTTTTCGGGAGCATGCCCTTTAGCCAGAGCTCGGATCCCTTGGGTTTTGAAGTGCTGCTGGGGTGCTCTTGAGGCACAGGCACCGTACTCAGCCCCCGCTCGCGAGGTGCGCATGGGAAAAATATAGGCGCACATGGAAAGGCAAATGATGAAAGTAAACTCACCACCAAAATATTACATAGCGGCGCCTCAGCGCATAGTTCACTTAGGAACGAAATGGTTCATTATACTTGGGGTCGCCAAGCTAACGTTCTTTCCATGTCGAGGCATGGGGACCACCCATTAGTGGCTGAGACTCTCTACGGCCTGCGATGGCTCGTTACAAGGAGAGCTCGGAGGGCTGACCCTCAGGAGAAGCTTTGTGAAGCTTGGAGGTGAAGCCGTGAGCTTCCCTCTAGAGACAAAAAATGCCTGACGTGACAATGATCACGGGCGTGACTATGATCATGGGTAGAACTTGCGTAGATGCACGATGTTCCACGGGTTCTTGACGGGGATGCCGTCTTCAGTCTCGAGGCGCGCAGCGCCAGGCCTGGCGATGTGAGAGACCCTGTAGGGGCCTTCCCACATAGGCGAGAGCTTGTGGAGGCCTTCTCTGAAGAGGATTCGCCCGAGGACGAGGTCGCCCACCTCTAGAGTGCGCGAGCGCACATGGCGGCTGTGGTAGCGTCGCAGGTCTTGCTGGTACTTTGCCGCTCTGAGGGCGGCCCGGCGGCGCAATCCCTCGAGAAGCAGCAGGTCGTCGTTGTGGAGGTCCTCTTGGGTGTCCTCATTGAAGGCAAGGACCCGCGGGGATCCGTGCTTGATTTCTGCGGGGAGGACTGCTTCGGCTCCATAGACAAGGGCGAACGGCGTTTCACCAGTGGGCTTTGAGGGAGTTGTGCGTATGGACCAGAGCACGGATGGGAGCTCGTCGATCCAGCCCTTGCCGTGGCCCTTGAGGATGTTGAAGCTTCTGGTCTTGAGGCCCTTGAGGACTTCCGCATTTGCTCGCTCGGCTTGACCGTTGCTCTGTGGATGAGCCACCGAGGCGAAGCAGAGCTTGATGCCGAGTTTTTCGCAGTAAGACCGGAAGATGCCGCTGGTGAACTGCGAGCCATTGTCGGTGATGATGCGATTAGGCACTCCGAAGCGGCAGACCAGGCTCCTGATGAATTTCACCGCTGCCCCGGCTGGTATACTGCGCGTCGGTTCGACCTCGGGCCACTTGGTGAACTTGTCGATGGCCACGAAGAGGAAACGGTAGCCCCCTTGCGATTTCGGGAAGGGGCCCAAAATGTCCAGCCCCCAGACCGCGAACGGCCAGGAGAGCGGGATGGTCTGGAGCCCCAGCGCCGGCTGATGGATTTGCTTGGCGTGGTACTGGCAGGCATCGCAAGCTTGGACAATGGTGACCGCATCTTGAAGCGATTGCGGCCAGTAGAAGCCGCTCCTGTAGACCTTGCCTGTGAGGGTGCGCGCGCACGAGTGGTGGCCGCACTCTCCGCTATGGATGTTTTTGACCAGCATTCGGCCTTCTTCAGGAGGGACGCACTTGAGCGCGATCCCACTTGGGCGCTTGCGGTACAGGTCTCACTCGAGGATGTAGTAGGATTTTGCCTGTCGAGCGATTCGCTCTGCTTCCGCATCTTCTTCGGGGAGGACCCCCTTCATCAGGTAGTCTTTGAGCTCGTCAATCCAGCCTGTTTCTTGATGTGCCGCTGTCAGCAACAGACGCTCCCCTGTGTGAGGACCACAATCGGGTGCCCCAGCTTCAGGAGGTGGTGGGAGTGCTTCGTCTGTGCTTGCGGCCGTAGCTTCTTGTGGCTGCTTTATGGATGCCTTGGTGAGCCTTTCTTCAAAGACGTCTGCCTACTGGGCTTGCCTTCGCGAGGCTCGCTTGGCGATGTCGTCGGCCTCCTGGTTCTCTTTCCTCGGGATGTGCATGAGCTCCATGCCTCTGAAGTGCTTCTCAAGCTTGCGGACCTCTTCAAGGTATGCGGCCATGTGGTCGTCCTTAGGCGTGTAGCTTTTGTTGGAGAAATTGACAAGCAACTGGGAGTCGCCCTTGACGAGTAAGTGCTTGACGCCTAGAGCGATGGCGGCCCGTAAGCCGGCGAGGAGGCCCTCGTATTCAGCGATGTTGTTGGAGATCTTGTCAATTGTGAAGCACAGCTAGACAGCGTAGTAGAGTTTGTCGCCTTTGGGCGAGGTCAAGATGACGCCTGCCCCGCCATTGCGGCAGGCGAAGGCTCCATCGAAGTGCATGGTCCAGTGGCTGGGCATCGTGTCTCCAGAGAGCTCGGCCTCTTCTCCTCGAGGCTCTTCAGGGCTTGGGTCAGTCCATTTGGTGACGAAGTCTGCCAGCGCTCTTCCCTTGATGACTCTTGTGGTGTCGAAGCGCAAATTGAATGGCTGCAGCTCGATGTTCCATCCCGCGACACGATCTGTGGCGTTGGGGTTGCGCAGGATCTGCTCCAGGGGGAAGGAGGTGACCACCGTGATGGGGTGGCCCTGGAAGTAGTGTCGCAGCTTCCTGGAGGCGATAAGGAGAGCGACGAGAAGCTTCTGCTGCATTGGGTACCGTTCCCGAGCATCCCGCAGTACTGTACTGACAAAGTAGACGGGGTGCTCGACAAGGGTTGTCGATGGAGGTGCAGCGTCAGCTCTCTGCGGAGGCTCTTCAGGGCCCTTGTCGAGATCCGCCTGTGGAGGGGTCTCGGCAAGGGTGTTCGGAGCAGACTCGACTTGAGGCTGTGGGCCTGGCGGCGGGTCTGTGGAGACTGCTTCTTTGCCGAGATCCTTGTCGGGCGGCTTTGGACTTGGAGTGGCAGTGCTTTTCTTGGGGAGGACTGGCTCTTCCCTTTCGGCCACCAGGACGACGCTTGCGGTCTGAGGAGTGGCTGATAGGTACAGCTTCAGATGTTCGCCTGTCCTGGGGGCTACCATGACTGGTGGGCTGGCCAAATACCTCTTTAAGTCTTCAAAAGCTTTGTCTGCTTCGGGGGTCCACTTGAATGTGCCGGACTTCTTCATGATCTTGAAGAATGGCAGGGCACTCTCGCCGAACTTGGAGATGAAACGGCCCAGGCTGGCCATACAGCCTGCTAAGCGCTGCATGTCCTTGAGCCGGCGAGGAGGCTGCATTCCTTCTATGGCCTTGATCTTGTCAGGGTTTGCTTCTATGCCGCGGTGAGACATGAGGAATCCGAGGAGTTTGCCTAAAGGTACCCCGAAGACGCACTTGGCGGGGTTCAGCTTGATGTTCACCTTGCGCAGGCTGGCGAAGGTTTCCTCGAGATCCTTCAAGAGAGTGTCTCCCTCGCGAGACTTGACCACAATGTCGTCGACATAAGCTTCTGCGTTTCTGCCCATCTGCGCCCCCAAGGCTATCCTCATGAGCCTCTGGAAAGTGGCGCCGGCGATCTTCAGGCCGAAAGGCATGCAAGTGTAGCAGTACACACCACAGGGGGTGAGGAATGCTGTTTTCTCCTCGTCCTTTTTAGCCATTTTGATCTGGTGATAACCAGAGAAGGCGTCCAGAAAACAAAGGAGGTCGCAGCCGGCGGTGGAGTCCACGATCTGGTCTATCCTTGGCATGGGGTATGGGTCCTTGGGGCAGGCCTTATTGACGTCTGTGTAGTCGATGCAGAGTCGGCCCCCTCCAGCGGGTTTAGGGACAACCACGCCGTTGGAGAGCCAAGTGGGGTGCGCGACTTCGCGGACGACATTTGCCGCTTTTAACTTCTCTACTTCCTTGACGATGAATGCTTGCTTCCTGGCTTTTTGCTTGACGGGGTGTGCGTCTGGACACACGGCTAAGTGGTGCTCGATCACCTCCCTTGGTACACCGGACATATCTGACGGAGTCCATGCGAACATGTCAGAGTTTGCCCGAAGGAAGGCGACGAGCGCGCTTTCCTATTTGGGAGGCAGGGCAGCGCCTATGGTGACGCTAGCCCCGGAGCCCTCAGCCCCCAAGCCACTGGTGCTCAGCGACACCTTCTTCGTGGAAGCTTGCTCCTGAGAGAACATCTGTTTCTTCTTCTTGGGCCTCTCGAGAGGTTCCATGTCCTCGTCGGCCGGGAACGCCATGGCGGCCGCCTTGTAGGCGCTCTCGACAGCGCGCGTGGCATCCAGGATATGACCATGAATGGCGATAGTGCCAGCGCTGCCGGGGATCTTGACCATGTTGTAGGCGTGATGCGTGACGGCCATCAACTTCGCGAGGGCGGGGTAGCGGAGGATGGCGTTATACGGCAGTCCAATGTGCGCGACGTCGAAGTCGATCAGCTCAGTGCGGTAGTTCTTCTGCGTGCCGAAGGTGACGGCCAGCCGGACCTGCCCCAGAGGTGCGATCGAACCACTGGTGACCCCTGTGAATGGCCTGGAGGGTATGAGCCACTCGTAAGGCACTTGAAGCGTCTCGAAGGTCTCGACAGAGATGACGTTCAGGCCAGCGCCCCCATCAATGAGCGTCTTGGAGACGGCAATGTTGTTGATGGTGGGGGAGCAGACCAGGGGGAGGGTTCCAACAGTCTTGGTCGACTTGGGGTGGTCATTGGCGTCGAAGGCGATGGTGTACTGAGACCAGTTGAGGGGCCTGGAGGTCTCGACGCTTGGGAGTGCGGCGTTGAGCTCGCGGGCGAACTGCTTGAACTGGCTGTTAGACTTGGGCGCCTGAGCTCCGCCGAGGATGCAAGCCATAGCCCCCCTTGGGGCCTGGTAGCCTCCATCTTCCTCGTCGGGGAGGTTATTGTTCTTCTCGACGGCGTTGGCTTGAGTGCCCGGCAGCTTCTGGTAGCTGCCCTTGCGTCCGCCTCTGCCGCGGCTCCCGCTGCCCTCTTCTTGCTCGCGCTCCCTGCTCAGCCTCTTGAGGTCGAAGCAGTTCTCTATAGCATGGCCGCGCCTGTTGTGGTAGACGCAGAACGGACGGTTGTCCTCCTTCTTGTCGCCAGGCTCAGGGGAGGCTCTGCGGGCGTACTTGGCATCCGGCTCAGCCGCTAGGACAGCAGTGGTCTTGCGCTTGGTTTCTTCCCGCTTCTTGTGACTCTTGGATCCCTCAGCCTGGTCGTCTGCCCGCTGGCTCATCTTGACGAAGAGGAGTCCCTCTTCCGCCTTGGCGCACTTGTCAGCGAGGTCGAAAAGATTCACCACAGAGGTGAGCTTGTCGTGAATGCCCAGCTTCTCGAGCATCCTGCGGTTCGTGACGCCCTCTCTGAAGGCGGCGATGACTTGTGTGTCGGGGATGTTCGGGATCTTGTTGCGCACTTGGCTGAAGCGCTGGATGTACTTGCGGAGGGTCTCATCTTTCCTCTGCACCACAGCGCGCAGGTCGTTGTGGGTGAGCGCGCGCTCATAGGTGCCCTTGAAGTTGGCGACGAACTGCCTGCAGAGTTCCTCCCACGAGTCGATGGAGTCTTCAGGCAGGTTGAGGAGCCATGACAACGCGGAATCCCTTAGCGCGTGGGAGAACCAGTTGGCCATGACCTTGTCGTTTCCTCCTGCAGCTTGGATAGAGGTGGTGTAGAGCTGCAGGAACTCGATGGGGTAGCTTGACCCGTCGTAGCCCTTGGGAAGGGCAGGCCTGAACTTCTATGGCCAGACCACGCGGCGCAGAGCGCGGGTGAAGGCCATGCAGCCGGTGGCGTACGTGGCAGTTCCGCCCTGGAGAGCCCTGCGGTTCTGCTGCCCCACCTGGCCGATTTCCTCGACGAGGCGGTTCTGGAGGTCCTTCCGGCGCTCCATCCCCACCCGCGCGTCAGGCGCGGTGCGCTGCACGATTTGGCAGTCGCGCGGCGAGGACGCATGGGAGGCAGCCCTCTGTGCCGCAGCCGGAGGTGGTCCCGGTGGTGGCGGTAGCGCATCCGGCGCGGCTGTCCCTGCGCGACCAGAGTGGTGAACCAGCGAACGCGACGGGGCGGGGCGCGTCGTCGCGATGTCGACGAGGTGGTGGAGGCGGTCGAGCCAGAGGTCGTGGGCCTCCGGGTTGGGCCGGTAGCGGAGAAGCTCCTGAGCCATGAGCAGCGCAGTGTGCGGACCGGGCTCGGGACGTCCCTGAGAGGACGCGCCTTGGCGCCGAGACGGACGCGAGGACTCAGCGTCCTCGTGGTGCTCGGAGAAGTTCTCGTCGTCGCGGCGGTCGCCGCCGCGGTGATCCTCGCTCTCGGGCTCCTCCACGTGCGGGCCGGTGTTGGCGCGCTCCGTCGTGCGAGGGCGGCCGCGGCGGCCGCGAGTAGTGGCGGTGCCGGGCTCAGTATGAGCCCTCTCAGCTGCGTGCCTGTTGGCGCGTGTCGTGCGGGTGTCCGTCATGGCGCGGAGGCTGGTCGAAGGTTGAAGACGCGCCTCAGCCCCCTACCTGGCGCGCCAAATGTCGGAGGGTGACTCCCACGAGACAGGGGTGGTCACGCTCTGAAGAGTATGTCCGAAGGGGGGCTGAACGCGGAGGTCAAACAACCCTCAACCGGCACGGCGACGGTGCTCGTTGAGCCTGAGGAGGGACATCAGGACAGAGATGGACACCAGCCCGTACCCAGGTTCACGGCCCCCAGGAGGAGGTAACACCGCTACTCCTGCTTGTCTGTATTGCGCTGTAGAGGGTATAGTACAATGAGCTTGCCGAGGGCTCTCTTATGGCAGTGCGGAGCTCAAGGAGGGAACTCTAGGGTCTTCTTCCTCCTTGAGTGCGCTTGGCTAGGCTATGCTATGGTAGAGAGCTCAAGGTCTGAATGATCGATCCTTTGCTACGGAGGTGCTCCCTCTCCTTTTATAGGCGCCCCGGGCCTCATCCTTGCGCCCTGCGCAGTGGAAGGGTTCCCACATGGCGACGAAGCGGAGGAGCGGGGTGCACCGCAGCTGGGTTGTCCATGGACTCGGTCCATCGTCGTAAAGCCTGCCCTAGGGGCAGGAAGACCACCGTCCGCGCAGGACGGCCAGCTGGTGCCGCAGAGATCGTGGGGGTGCCCACGGTGACGTCGTCGTTGGAGCGTAGCGCCGGCCATCCGCTTTATCACCAAAGGGGAAAGCTTCGTAGTCCGGCGCGGGGGGCACAGCTTTGTTGACTCCTTTAATCACCAGAATGGCAACTGCGGCGTCGTCGTCACCGCGCGCAGACGCGCACGTCACTCTGCGGCCGCGGCAGAGGCCATGTGCGCTCTGCAGCGGTTGCTTCACAGCAAAGTATCTCTACAGGGCCTGAGCAGCCTTGTAGAGGGATTTGCGTTGACTCCTCTCCAGGGGAGAGATCCTTGTAGAGGGGCAGTCGCAGGGGGAGCCTCTTCAGGCCTTCGCTGCCCCTTCAAGCCCTCTCGAGGGTCTCTCCAAGCGTTTGGCTTGGTCCTTAGTCATTTCTTCGATACCGTCGCGTGCGAGGGCTGTGAAGAGCGGGCCCTGCACACCCTGGATTCCACTGGGCCGACATGAACAACTTGCCTCTATTGTTCTTGCTCCTAACAATGTTTTGCAGCAATATATGGAAGATCATGAAAGTGAAGTCTTTAGGGAAGAAAGGAATGAGCTTGATGAAATATTTCTTCGTCAACCTATATTGAAACATAATTTACCGGTGGAAGATTTGGGTAAAACACTCCCACCTAAGGAAGAACTTGTTTTTGATTTAAAACCTTTGCCTGATAATCTTAAGTATGCTCATATTGATGATAAGAAAACATATCTTGTTATTATTAGTGCTAACCTTTCAGGTAAAGAAGAAGAAAGATTATTGGAAGTATTGAAGAAACACCGTGGAGCTATTGGTTATACTCTTGATGATTTAAAAGGGATTTCTCCTGCTATATGTCAACATTCTATTAATATGGAACCTAATGCAAAGTCAGTTGTTGAACATCAACGCCGTTTAATACCGAAGATGAAGGAAGTGGTAAGAAATGAGGTATTAAAACTTCTTGATGCTGGAATTATTTATCCTATTGCTGATAGTAGATGGGTGAGTCCTGTGCACTGTGTCCCTAAGAAAGGAGGAATTACTGTTGTGCCAAATGAAAATGATGAACTTATTCCTCAAAGAGTAGTAGTTGGTTATAGAATGTGCATTGATTTTAGAAAGGTTAATAAAGTCACTAAGAAAGATCATTATCCTTTACCCTTTATTGATCAAATGTTAGAGAGATTGTCTAAGAAAACTCATTTTTGCTTTCTTGATGGTTATTCTGGTTTCTCTCAAATTGCTATTAAAGCTCAAGATCAAGAGAAAACCACCTTTACTTGTCCTTATGGCACTTATGCTTATAGACGTATGCCTTTTGGTTTATGTAATGCTCCTGCTACTTTTCAAAGATGCATGTCTGCTATTTTTCATGGTTTTTGTGAGGAAATTGTGGAAGTATTCATGGACGATTTCTCTATCTATGGAAATTCTTTTGATAATTGTTTGCACAACCTTGATAAAGTTTTGCAGAGATGTGAAGAAACTAACATTGTTCTTAATTGGGAGAAATGCCACTTTATGGTTAATGAAGAAATTGTTCTTGGACATAAAATTTCTAAAAGAGGTATTGAAGTTGATAGAGCTAAAATTGAGGCAATTGAGAAAATGCCTTGCCCAGAGATGTTAAAGGTATTCGTAGTATTCTTGGTCATGCTGGTTTCTATAGAAGGTTTATTAAAGATTTCTCTAAAATTTCAAAGCCTCTTACTAATCTTCTCCAAAAAGATGTACCGTTTGTTTTTGATAATGATTGTAAGGAATCTTTTGAAACTTTGAACAAGGATTTAACAAGTGCTCCTATTGTTCAACCACCTGATTGCAATTTACCACTTGAAATTATGTGTGATGCTAGTGATTTTGCTGTTGGTGCTGTTCTTGGACAGCGAATAGATAAGAAGTTGAATGTTATTCATTATGCTAGTAAGACTCTTGATTCTTCTCGAAAGAATTATGCTACAACTGAAAAAGAATTTCTAGCTGTTATTTTTGCTTGTGATAAATTTAGACCTCATATTGTTGATTCTAAAGTTACTATTCATACAGATCATGCTGCTATTCGATTACTTATGGAAAAGAAAGATGCTAAGCCTAGGCTTATTAGATGGGTGTTACTTTTGCAAGAATTCGTTTTGCATATTGTAGATCGGAAAGGTGCTGAAAATCCTGTTGCTGATAATTTGTCTAGATTGGAAAACATTGCTTATGATCCTATTCCTATTAATGATAGTTTTCCAAATGAACAATTGGCTGCGATAGGGGTGAGTTCACGAGATAGTCCTTGGTATGCTGATTATGCTAACTTTATTGTTTCGAAGTATTTGCCTCCAACCTTTTCAGCTCAACAAAGAAGAAAATTCTTTTATGACTTGAGGCATTATTTTTGGGATGACCCACATTTATACAAAGAAGGAGTGGATGGTATTATGTGAAGATGTGTTCCAGAATATGAACAAAAGGAGATATTGAGGAAATGTCATAGTAGTGCCTATGGAGGACATCACGCTGGAGATAGAACTGCACAAAAGGTTCTACAATCAGGCTTTTATTGGCCTACTCTCTTTAAGGATGCAAGAAAGTTTATTTTGTCTAGTGATGAATGTCAAAGAGTTGGTAATATTTCTAGACGCAATGAAATGCCTATGAATTATTCTCTTGTTATTGAACCATTTGATTGTTGGGGATTTGACTTTATGGGTCCTTTTCCTCATTCACAAGGTTATACTCATATACTTGTTGATGTTGATTATGTTACTAAATGGGTAGAAGCTATACCTACAAAAAGTGCTGATGGTGAGACCTCATTAAAAATGCTTCAAGATATTATTTTTTGTAGGTTTGGTGTACCTAGATATCTTATGATCGATGGAGGTTCTCATTTTATTCATGGTGGTTTTAGAAAAGTTCTTGCTAAATATGGGGTTAATCATAGAATTGCTTCAGCTTATCATACTCAAACTAGTGGGCAAGTAGAATTATCAAATAGAGAAATTAAATCTATCTAGCAAAAGACTGTTAATAGAACTAGGAAAAATTGGGCTAGTAAGTTAAATGATGCTTTATGGGCTTATAGAATTGCTTATAAATATCCTATGGGTATGTCTCCTTATAAAATGGTTTATGGAAAAGCTCTTCAGTTGCCTTTAGAATTAGAACACAAAGCTTATTGGGCAGTGAGAGAACTTAATAGAGATTTTAAACTGGCTGGTGAGAAAAGGTTGCTAGACTTGAGTTCTTTAGATGAATGGAGAAGTCAGGCTTATGAAAATGCTAAACTCTTTAAAGAGAAAGTTAAGAAATGGCATGATAGGAGAATTCTTAAGAGAGAGTTTCATGTTGGTGAGAAAGTTCTACTGTATAGTTCTCGTCTTAGATTTTTTGCAGGAAAATTACTCTCCAAATGGGAAGGACCTTATGTTATTGTGGAGGTGTATCGTTCGGGTGCAATAAAAATTGCTTCACATAAAGATTATTCTACACAAGTGGTAAATGGACAAAGACTCAAACATTATATTTCTGGAGATTCTTATAATGAAGATGTTGATATTATTCAAGTTATTACTCTGGAAGTTTTTATTAAAGAGCAAATTTCTGAGTCTGCAGAAGCTGAATTCGAAAAGGTAAAGTTTTGGTAAGAAAAAGTTCGCGTTTTAATTTTTGGAAGATATTTTAGTTATTTTTAGAAAATATGGAAAATTACATCACGAAAACGAGCACGAGACGGTGCCCGAGGCCACGTCACCACGTGCTGGCGCGGGGCCCTTCCTAGCCGCGCCACCATATGGTGAGCGCGCCTCGGAGTCCGTCTCCGCTCAGATTTCTTCCCGTGACCTTCCTTTTGTTGCGAAACTTTTTGCTATATAATCCCCCGGATCCCCTGAGGTCCGTATGTCCTGTTTTCGACGTGTTTTTGTTTCGAGCTGTTTCTGTCCAGATTTTATTCCAGTTTTAGAGGCACCATGGTCTCCACCAACAACAACAAGGGCAAGGAGCCTTTGAAAGATGATCCCCAAGATCCTAAGCTGGAGGAGGAGGTCAAGAGTGAAGCCGAGGAGGAGGTGGAAAAAGATCCGCGTCAATACCCTCGCGCCACCGTTGCAAGCATTGGAGTGGTGTCAAGCCCCTCCAACCTCAAGAGGGGCGCGTGGATGAGCACCGGAGGAAGGGTTCCACGTCATTCTCTGGCTCCACGGACATCCTCTCCAGGCATCAACAACCCCTTCCACACTCTAATCCATAAGTTTCAAACTGAAAGAATCCCGGAGGCAGAATTGCCCAACCGTTGGAATATAGATCGTTCTAACAATGCAGGAAAGGGGAGCTCTAAGTCTGATGATGAGTGGGGAAACAACTCCAAGAGCTGGGATCCACAGTCCGATAGGTTCATGAACCGTATTGAGAACAACATGGAGTTGATTCGTAACCTCACCTACAAGATTGA
Organism: Poa annua; assembly: GCA_026929855.1. Taxonomy (NCBI): domain Eukaryota; kingdom Viridiplantae; phylum Streptophyta; class Magnoliopsida; order Poales; family Poaceae; genus Poa; species Poa annua. Next base: position 48,188,242 of record CM049434.1, read on the forward strand.
CGAATTGAAGGAGCTTGTTATTAAGCTTATTAAGGATCAACCATCACCGCCGAAGGAGTAATTCATCATGGGTATTGGCATCCCCTTGGCTTGTTCCAAGCTTGGGGGAGTGCCGCGGTATCACACCATTATCTTTTACCTTTTTTATCTTTTCAGTAGAGTCATATCATGAGTAGGGAAGTTATCTTATAGGATGGTTTGCAATATGGAAGTATCTCTCTTTTAGTTGGTTATCTATGTATCCCTTGGTGTGAGTTGCCGATATGGAATATTAATAAGAAGTTTTATCATTTACTTTCTGCACACCTTATTTTTAGTTTGCAACTTCTATTATGTGATTGATCTTGTTATTAGTATTGGTATCACTTTTGGGAGCATATAGTAAATCTTTTGGTTTTGGCAAACTTGGCATTGGTCAGTAGCTACAATACTTTGAGACTTAAGTGCAGGAAAGAAGTACATGTAGATATATTATTCAATGATCTTTCTCACTTGTAGCTCATAAGCTTAGTATTCACAATTTAAAATTGTTTGTGCTTCCTAGGAAGATTGCATGATTGTTTTTACTACATGTATATTTGTTTGTATCCCTCAACTCTTATGTTTGCTACACAACCTTGCTAGCCAAAAACCTGTATTGAGAGGGAATGCTTCTCATACATCCACACCTTGAGCCAAAACCCTTGCCATCTGTGTCCACCATAACTACCTATTATGTGGTATTTTGCGCCACTCCAAGTACATACTTCATGTGCTATCTTTATTCAAAATTATTATCCCTTATTTGTGTCACTGTTTATTAGCTCATGAGGAAGTATGTGGGTTACTCTATGTTTAACTTGTTAGATAGACTTTTATTTTTGGACTAGTGGCTCATCCGCTTATCCATTAATATTGCAAAAAGAGCCGGCAAATAGGGTTCCCAGTCCCAATTAATTACCTACAACTGTTAAATTCTCTTCACATGATTTACTTTGATTTATCAAAAAGCAAGTTCGAAAGTGTTATGCTATCTAAAAAAATAGGCACTCCTCCATGGTTTGAGATTGATTGGAAGGCACCCGAGGATTCGGTTAGCCATGGATTGCGTAAGCATTGGTGGGGAGGAGTGCCAAACCTATTTATAAATTGTGCATGTGTAAACAAAAGAGAAGAAGGATGATAACGTCCTTCAATGGGAGCCGCTCTTGAAAGTCTAGATAACTTGGTAAAATATGTTTTCATTCACTATCATTCGTTGACAACGACATACATATCTAAAAACTTACTTTATACTCTTTATATGATTTCAAAACTTAAAAGCTCTAGCACATGTTTGTATATCAGCTTCCCTTTGCGAAGGGCCTATCTTCTACTTTCATGTTGAGTCAGTAAACCTATTTCCCTCTGTCTCAAGCAAGCATTTGAGTTGTGATTCAACCATGTATACATTTGTATTGTGAATCATGTCTTTTATTCTTCATTGTTTAGAACAATGCTGTTATCCAATAGATATAACTTTGAAAGTTAGTAACTACTGTAAGGAGCCTGTTTGAAGAGTAAGTTCAATATGTTCATTGTTCTCTGACCAAGAACGAAGTTTGCCAACACCAACTTGATTATCTCTATGCACCTTATTGTGATTTCCCTTTACTTGTTACAAGTTGAGTTATATGAATGGAGTTGTTGTCTAAGATGACTTGTGTATCAATAGATGTGATGTTTCTTGTCCGTATTTTATTTATCGACACTTCACTCCATAAAAATGTGGTCATGTTTACTGAGTTCAGCTTTCGCTTGGGGACAAGCGAGGTCCAAGCTTGGGGGGAGTTGATACGTCCATTTTGCATCACTATTTTATATCATAATTTCCTGTTATTCATTGATATATTTCATATTTAGGGATGATACTTATGTTATTTCATCTATTTTGCATGTTTGATGATTATTGGAGAATGGATCACCGGAGTCTGAATTCTGCTGGAAAAAGCACCGTCAAGACACAATATTTGCGAAGATCAGAAATCCAAAGTGACCAGATGGAAGCCCCTATTTTACCAGATGATGGAGGAGGCCAAAAGGGGGGGGCAAGGTGGGCCACAGGGGGCCCACACCATGCCATGGCGCGGGTCCCCCTCCTGCCGCGCGAGCATGTGGTGTGGGGCCCCTGGCCCACCTCTGGCCGAGCCCCTTCGCGTACTTCATCCTCCCGAAACCCTAAGACATTACAAACGGTCGAGGAAATATTCCGCCGCCTCCACGAGGCGGAAAACACCAGAGAGAGAAAAGTTCTCCGGCAGGGAGAAATCTGCCGGGGAAATTCCCTCCCGGAGGGGGGAAATCATCGCCATCGTCACCGTCATCGAGTTGCACTTCATCGGGGTCATCATCACCATCATCTCCACTGCCAACACCGTCATCTCCATCGTTCCACTCTGTTCCCGCTGTAACATCTAGGGCTAAATCTTGTCTATTTGATAGGGGAAACTCTCCCGGTGTTGATTACTATTGTTATTGATGCTATTGAGTGAAACCGTTGAATTAAGGTTTATGTTCAGATTGTTATCCATCATTATATCACCTCTGGTCATGTTCCAAATGATGTGTTGTGAGTAGTTCGTTTAGTTCTTGAGTACATCACTAGTGGAAAAAGGGCTACTAGTGGCGCACCAAAAAGCCTTTCTGTGGCGCACCCATGGAAATGGGGGGTGCGCCACAGAAATCTCGCCACTAAATTATATTTCTGTGGCGCACCCCCTCGGTGCGCCACAGAAAGTGCCACATTTCTGTGGCGCATCCTTCCTCGTGCGCCACATGATATATTTGACACATCACATTACTTAGACACATCACATATAGTTACAAATGCCGAATCTTACACAAGTCATGATACAAATGGAGCTCGAAATACAAAAGTTCATCATTTCATACATAAAGTTATCAAATAGAGTACATCGGCGATGATGGTGAGCAAGATCAGCGGGAGAGCATGATCACGTAGCCTAGTTCTGCATCGGCGCCGGGAACGGTTTGTACAGTTCCTTCGTCGTCCACGTCCTGGTGTCCTGCTGCAATGCTAGGCGTTCTTCGATCTCCCTCTTAGTCAAACCTGGAGATGGATTGGTAAGTATCAGTTAATAACATAAATAGAGTGTGAATAATTCATCTAAGTGCAATAAAGAAAACACTTCTTGCGAGTGAGGCAAGCAGCTAGCTAGGTGCAGTTTTGTAATACATACTACCTCTAGGGTAGTGGAGGGGCCCTGCGGTTGCCATGACATCCTGGAGGATGATATGTGATAACTTCATCTGGGTGCGATGGAAGTCTTCTCTAAGATCAGCATGAGAGATTTCCCCCGAGTTTTTTGCCCATTCCCGGAGCTTATGTGGAAACCTCATGGAATCTGCTTCCTCGACATACCCTTTAGGTTGATGGATGACGTAGAACGCCTCCTTCACGCTCTCAGAGTCCTCCTTGATGCAAGGGAAGTCGGTGACATGCCTGAACTTGTGTGTCTTGTCCTTTTGAAGATTTCACACTTCTTTTCGAAGGTGCCTCCATTACGGGCGTAGATCTCGAGAGCCTCATCGAGAACACCCTTTATTCGGGTGTAGTCTTTCTTTATAACCGAACTCCCCGAGTCAAAATAAGTGGAAATGGACCACCTCGGGTTTACGGCGATGAGTACTGCGTACTTGTCCCTGCTTAACGCAATTCAAACGGAATGTAGGAAATTCATGATAAGCAATGGAACGACTCTATGGGAAAACATAAGTTACGACATCGACGAGCGGATGTGTACTTACTTGCAAAAGAAAGGCACAAGATGGCTGTTCTTGCTCATGTTTTTCAGCATGAAGCTTTGGAGGTACTCCCTCGCCATGATCCGTCTCCCTGATCCTTCAACCAGCTGGCTGACACACATGTAGTAGGGATCCGCTACCGCGACGTACGGGTTTGTCTCTCTCTTGATCTTCACCGCCAGATTGAGCGCCTATAGACGGATGAAGTTATAGTCCAGCCGTCTAGAGTGAAACAGCTTGAAGACGTCCTCGAAGGCTATAAAGATTACATCCGCAGGGGCTTCATCGACGAAGTTCACGCCCTTTGGCACCTTGCACGTGAACACCGGGTAATTTGGGTCCTCGTCTTTAAGAAGGATGCCCTCTAGCGTCAAGATAGCATCATGCAAAGCTTTCATGGATCCTTGTGCGATGCGGAGCAGCTTCGGAGGCTGTATCGGTTTACCAGCTTCATGCATTCGGGTCAAGCCATCACGACGTGGTGGAACCATTTGTTCATCCCGGACAGTCCTAGGAGCTGGCTGGCTCGCAGAGGCACCTGGCTTACTTCTCTTCCTGTGCTTCTTCTTCACCTCTGGGGATTGCACATCGTGAATCGACTTATGCAGTGTGCCAGGGCTGAAAATGTTAGCCGGTTCAGCTTGATCGCCGGCCTCCGGAGGCGTGTCTTGAGATAAACCATGGAAGTTCAGGCGTTGCGAGCATGAAGTGGGACGAATAGGCATACTGCGGGGGTCGCGGAAGTGTTCGTCATCCAAAGGAGGCATGTACGAACCATCCAAGGCGCCAGTGTTGAGGAAGCCATCGACGTCGTCACCATTATTATCATCATCATGATCATCGTCGATGACTCGAAGTTGAGGCGCAACGGCTTTGTCTTTGGCTTGTTGCGGTGCAGACGCTCCCAACAGTATTTGGTGCCGGCTTGTGGTGGAGACGACCGGCGCTTCCTTCCGGGTCCTGGCAACGGGTGCTTGTGGCGCCGGCTCGTTCACAACAGGTATATGTGGCGGTCTCGACGAGGGCCAAACGATAGAGGGCCTAACCTTTTTTGGCGGCTTCGAGGTGGCGCCGGAGGTGCGTCTGACCCCCCCCCAAGACGAATTTGGCTCTTCGGCAATTCCATGAGCAACTTGACGCAGGCTCCAAGGACCATGTGCTCATCCTCGGCTCGCGGAGGTTGCATTGGGGGATCGATGTGTTGAAACTGAGGCAATACCTCATCCAACTTGATTCTCAGCACGGCCTCGTTCATGCGTTGGTTGTGCATTAGGCTACTCTTTGGTTGTATGATCGTGCCCTTAGCAACATCCACCAACTCGCCGCCGGCCCGCACTGTATGCAGGAGTATGCAAGGCGTGTCCTGAGAGTCAACACATGCATGTTGGGCATCATGAGATGGCAGTCATCAAAGGCATAGTTAATTATAGAAGATGTCGTGGACTAACTAGTTAGTTACCTTGTCGATTGTGTTGAGCTCCTCTAAAGTTGATACAATGGCGCCGGTGCCGGCGGCCGGCGTCTCATTCTCTGGCGCCGGAGGTTGCATGGGGGGCTCCTGTGCCTCGGTAGGGGGCGCTTGTGGCACAGTATGGAGCGGCGGCTCGGCAGCGGGCTGGGCACGTGTATCGGCCCCTGTCGACCTGCCGCATTCCAAGCAGCTAACCCCTCCATCAATCCAGGGGGGAAGAGCTCCTCGAACCTCTCCTTCACCAACTTGTTCACCGTGCTGGAGTCCACTTTCTCGTGCTCCAGTGTCTCCACCTTCTTCCTTAGCTCCAGAACCTCGGCGCTATCCCTAGTCGGCTTCCTCCTCTGCCTTCTCGTCTGGCCGCCGTCTGTGCTGTAGTACTGGAGGAACTTCATGCTCGTATCAAAGCCGGACACACGGCCTGCTGACGTCGGCGCCGCAGACTTGTCCCTCTCCTTGTAAACGTTCATCGCCCTGTTGAAAGTCGTGTCCCACGGCTCCGTCGAGCCATGGGACGACGGGCCGGCCTCAGCGTCAGCCTTCAACTCGTCCTCCTGCAGACAATGCAAATTAAGGTGAACCCATGCATGTAGAAAAATATGGCTACGCGGTAAATTAAATTCCTTACCAGCACTTTCTCAAATTTCTTCACATCGTCATCGTCCGTAACGAATTCCCCCGTCTCTTTGACCAGATAGTAGCGGGACCGGACAAAGTTCCGGACCTGCTCGTCCGCGATTTTGTGCCACTGGTTCTCTTTCCCTAGTTTTTCAACCTCGGCATCCTCCTTGTCCCAAATGGGCTGTTTTCCTCGGTAGCCACCGCTTCCCAAATGGTGGTTACCTAGGTTCAGGTCCCGCATTTTCTTCCCCCACTCGGTCCATTTTATAGACTCCTCGGTAGACAAGGACAACTTGAATGCGTCGAAGTCTTCTTTGTCGAGCATCGGGTCTTTGGTTTTATCTCTTCCCAGCTTTCACCCTTTTCAATCTTCCTCCTCACCCTGCATTTCCAGCTGCTCAAGGCGGTGCTCATCTTCGTGATGGCTAAACTGTCCACCTTTTTGTTGAATGGCTGCGGGAACTTGTATCGTTGGTGAAGCTTCTTGATGAGGGTCTTGACCACAGCCTCATTCTGCGTGCTTCTGAGGTCCCTCGTGTTGATCGACACGCTTTCCCGGAGGATGCACCCTAGTTGCATGGCGTATCCTTTGGCAAGTCTCTCGGGCTGCAATGTGAGGCCACTTGGCGAGACATCAGTGAAGGCGTCTGTGACGTTGCCGAGTGCTTGCGGTGTCCGATCCCTCCTTGGCTTCTTTTTCTTCTGCGCGGGCGGGTTGCTACCATAAGCCCTGTGGTCCTCGCCACTATCGGTGGTGGTATCGGCGTCCTCATGGCCGCCACTAGCATCTCCATCGGTGGTGGTGGTGGTATGCTCCTCATGCTCGCCGCCACCATCAGTAGGACATTTCGCGGCCTCCACCAACTCCTGGGACAACTCCCAGAAGGTCTTGTTCGCGTCTCCAGCATCTTCATCGCCGCTCATATGCTTAGAAGTGCCGGCTCCCGACATGTTTGCACTGCTATAATTAATAAACAAATATAAGTAAAAAAATCACTTAATTAAAAACTAAGGTACCCCGGCCATTGCATAACCCCATATGTCATATTTTTAGCAAAGTCATGCTAAAATTCACGAAAAATTTCGGCATAACCTTTGCTAAAAAAGGACATATGGAGTACCCGAATTTGCCGGAACGGAAGTTAATCAACGTTCCGGCAATCTCAAGGGCCTCTCGGGGTACCTGCAAACAGTGCACAACCAACTCCACATTTTGCACAAGCAACTCCTCCACATATTCTTGCTTAAATGCTTGCTTTCAATTGCAACACATATCATATTAAATTTAAATGCTTTCAAACACAAAAAAATACAAAAAAACAGTGCACAAATTCACTTGTGCATTTTCACAAGCACCTTCGGTGCGGTAATGGAGGGAGGGAGGAGGGGGGGAGAGAGAAGCACCTCGGGGAGGGGAGGGAGGGGAGCTCGAGGGCGCAGGGGTGGCCGGCGGCGGTGATTGGCGCAGGGGCGGCCGGCGGCGGCGAGTTGGCGCGGCGGCGAGGGGTGGTTCGTGCTCGGCGGCTCCTCTGCAACCGCCGATGCGTGCGGGAGCGGGGCTTCGAGGCGCGGGGCGGCGAGTTGGCGTGGCAGCGAGGGGTGGCGGGGCGCGGATGGCGGTGGCGTTCGTGCTCGGGGCGGCGAGATGGCGCGGCGGTGTCGCGGTTCGTGCTTGGCGTCGCGGCGAGTTGACACTTAGAAATTTTTCGACGAAGTGGCAAGGTGGGAGGCAGGTGCGGGGGACGGGCCCACATGTAAGTGGCTCCTAAAAAATTCTGTGGCGCATCCTCGTAGGGGTGCGCCACAGAATGTCGGGATTCTGTGGCGCATTCTCGTAGGGGTGCGCCACAGAATTATGTGTTTTTGTGGTGCATCATCTGGACCATGCGCCACAGAATTGTGTTGTTTTTATTGTTTGTGTGCACTACTACTGCCTTCATTTTTTTTATATAACCCTTTTACACATTCACATATATTTATATTTAAAGAAAGAAGAGACACAAATTTTAGTATATCATTATTTTATTTATGACATACATAAATATATGCTTTTCTCACATGTGTACACACGCACAAAAAATAATACACCAAAAAAGTCTTCGTCGATCCCGGCCGGTTCCGAGAGCTAGCTTCTCTTCTTCTTTCCCTTCTTCGCGGTTGAATACTTTAGGCCGGGCACCTTGAGATTTCTTCGCGTGAACGGACAACCTTTATTAGGTACGGAGGTTTTCCTTGGGTTTTTGCTGGTAGTCGGCATGTCAAAGAACTTGTCGAATTCCTCCTCGATCTTCGGATCGCCGTCCAAGTCTTCCTCGTTGGCGTCTCCGTCCATTCCGATGATGCTCCTCTTGCCCCTCCTCACCACAACACGGCTAGGCTTTGACGGGTCGGTAATGAAGAAGCATTGCTCAACTTGGCTAGCGAGTACCCATGGCTCATTTTTTGCGGAGGCTTTCTTCGATTTGGCATCGAGTATTACCATGGTGGTGAAATACCGACCTTCTTTTACGACGTCCTTGGCCCATCTTACACGGAACATTGGCACCAACTCTCCACAGTAGTTGAGCTCCCATATCTCCTCGATCCTTCCGAAGAATCTTTCCTTGACAGTAGCCTCGTCATCGCCGTAGGATAGCATAGTTACTCCTGAGTTTTGATATTCACTATTCTTGTCCTTTTCCTCGGTGTAGAATGTGTAACCGTTGATGTCGTACGCCTGATAGGTCCTTACGTTCTGCCCGGGGCCCTGTGATAAGGAGAATATGAGTTCTTCATCTTCCGTAGATGGCGTTATGCTCGCTGCTTGAAACAGTTGCCTTTTCTTGAACCAACGTGTGAAGCTGGAGTTGTGCTCTTTGGATACGTCTCCATTCTTCCTCTGCTGACCCAGGTCGATGTAATTCTGCTCGATTAAGCTCTTGTGCTCCTCCACCCAAGGTTTGATCAATTGTAAGTGTTGTAGCGCGACCCGGTGAGCCCTGTCGAGTTCTTCTCTTCGACCATGAACGCCGACAAAGAGTGAGCGGTAGCCCTCACGGTGAGCAACTCCATCGAGCCTGCCGAGGTGCTTCCTGGTGGGGAGACCAACATCCTCGTTCTCGGTGCTTAGATAATTCTGGCAGAAGGAGATGCACTCGTAGGTTAGAAAGCCCTTGGCCATGCTTGCGTCCGGACGGGCCCTGTTGCGAACGTATCATTTCATGACACCGTTCTGCCTTCCGAACGGCAGCATGTAGTGCAGGAACGTCGGCCCGAGCTGCTTGATGTCCTCAACGACATGGAGAAGGAGATGCACGCAGATATAAAAGAAAGAGGGCGGGAAGTAAATCTCGAGCTCGCATAGTATCAGCACGATCTCTTCCTGTAGCCTGTCGAGCTGCTTCATGCCGATCGACTTCCTGTTGTTGACATCGAAAAAGTTGCACAGGGCAAGCAGCGTATCTCGGACGTGCTCGTCCATTATCCCTCGGATCGCAACGGGAATTATCTGTGTCATTAGCACGTGACAATCGTGAGACTTCATACCGCTGAACCTCTTCTTCGTTGCGTCTAGATACCTGCTGATCTTCCATGCGTAACCGCCCGGAAATTTGACTCCTACGAGGCACTTGTAGAACTGCTCGAGCTCTTCAGGACTCATAGTGAAGCAGGTACCGGGAAGCACCACCGAGTTGTTCTTTGCCCTTTTGCGGCGACCTTGAGTCCCTTCCGTCTGATCATCATCATCGTCAACGTCGTCATCACTGTCGGGTGCCTGTAGATCTTTCTTGATGCCAAGCCATTTCAGATCGTATCCTTGGACTTTTCGTAATGTGCATCATATCGAGGCTATGGGGCGCTTTAAGGACCTTCCAGTACGACAAGTCGTGGAAAACAGACCTCGCTTTCCATACACCCAGCAGGGGATCAACCCTCGGTCGCTTCTTTCCAGGAGCAGGGCACTCCTCCCAATTTCTCAAAAGCCCGTCGATTTCAGTGCCGGTCCTCTCGCGCGGGGCTCTTTCGAGCTCGTTTTCACCATTGAACAGGTCACCGCGTTTCCTCCACAGGTGATCCATCCGAAGCCACCGTCGAGCACCTGGGTACACGGTTTTCGAAGACCCATCCCTTGGTAGCTGGAGATGCGGGGTCCCATCCATGCACCTGACACATGCGCAGAATCCGTGGCCTACCTGGGCCGATACGTATGAGCAACCAGGATAGTCCTGCACCGTTGTGAACAAGGCGGCTCTCATGTCGAAATATTCTCTAGTGTAGGCATCCCACATACGGGCTGGCGTCTCCCACAACCTGGCTAACTCCTCTTTCAACAGTGTGAGATACAGATGTATGTCGACACCCGGTTGTTTCGGCCCCTGGATGAGAATGCTCATGTGTATGTACCGTTGCTTCGTGCACAGCCAAGGGGGAAGGTTGTAAGGCCATACAAACACGGGCCAGGTGCTATGCGTGCTACTCTGGTTGCCGAACGGATTGAGTCCATCGGTGCTCATACCCAGCCTGACGTTCCTTGCGTCGCCTCCGAAATTTTGAAAGGCGTCCAATGCTTCCCACTGGAGGGCATCTGAAGGGTGTGACAGGATCCTTCCCTTCTCCGGATCTTCTTCGGGCTTCTCCCTTTCCGCGTGCCATTGCATTAGCTTTGCTTCCTTATGGTCCACAAAGTACCGCTGCAGACGGGGAGTGATAGGAAAGTACCATACCACTTTTCGAGGAACTTTCTTGTTAGCACCCTTGTACCGTCCTTGGTCGCACACCGGACATTTCGTTATGTCCTTGTACTCTCCCCGGTAAATTACGCAATCATTGATGCAGGCATGGTATTTGACGTGCGGTAAGTCAAGTGGGCACACGACTTTCTTGGCCTCCTCGATGCTTTTCGGCAATGTGTTCCCCTCGGGAAGACGATCGTGCATGAATTTCATGCTCTTCGTGAAGCTCACGTCGGTCCATTTGCTTTGCGCCTTCATCTCCAGAGCATCAAGCGTTACTTGCAAGCACGTATCCTCTGGCCGGCACCCAGGATACAACGGAGTCTTCCCGTCGATCTCCATTTGCGCCAGTTTGGCTTTCTCTCTAGCGTTGCTCGTCTCCTGGAGGAGCAGTTCTTGAACATGAGAGTCCCGTAAGGCCGACATTAGCGTGTTCTCCGTGTTCGCGTCTTCTCCACCGCCATCTCCCCCATGGTCATCATGATCATCTTGTCCGCCGACATCTCCTTCGTCATGATCATCTTGTCCGCCGACATCTCCTTCGTCAAGTCCGGGCGCATTTGCTGTCGGTGCCTGGTTCAAGCCTAGCATGAAACCGTGCCTGAGCAGGTGATCCTCCAATTGTCCGGAATCAGGGTCGATCCATCTCTCGAGTTTACATTTTCGACACGGACATCTTATCTGGCGCTTGTTGCACTGAATCATTTCCGCCTTCGCTTCTTCCTTGTATCTACTGATTTGACCGGATCTCATCATGACGACCATGGTTGCCTACGCACGGGTTACATAGAGCACACAACCGAGAAACGTTATTTAGAACCGCAACATATGCACACACACATGCATGTTCGACGGAAAATTTTGGCATGACTTGTCCTAATAGTCGGACGTATGGGTGGTGCAAAAATTTGCCGAAATGGAAATGAATCAACATTTCGGCAAACATACATGCACCACGCCGGCGCAAGAAACAACAAAAACAACAAACATGCATATGCATGTGTCCACATACACCGATGGCCATACACCCGGCCATAAATGATCGGTGTCCATATATACACCGATGGCCATACACCGGGCCATAAACCGATGCCATACCACCGCACAAGCATGCACACCACAACAAAAAGAGGAGAATATGTCTCACCTAGTTGATTGGAGCTCCTCCGGGACCGTGATCATGTGATGTGTGTTTGGAGAGAATTTAGTGGACAAAAAGAGGAGAGAGTATATATGAAGCCTCCCTACCTACTAACCAATATCTATGGAACAAAATAGGTTTTAACCTATTAGAAATGGAGAAAGAATTGGGAGAATTGGGTGAGAAAGAAGAGAAATACGAGCTGTGTGAGAGAAGGGGAAAGGTTGCAAATGAATCTGAGATTTTAGTGCATTGAATGCTTTTGCGGGCCCAGGTTTCAATTTTGTGGCGCACCAAATAAAACTTTTGTGGCGCACTAGGCACATGCGCCACAGAAAAGCCACTTTCTGTGGCGCATCCAGAACCATGCGCCACAGAATGTCCACTTTTTGTGGCGCATGGTTCTGGATGCGCCACAGAAAGTGCCCCGGATTTCGAAATTCAGACTGTCTGGTCGGGACCACCTTCTTTCTGTGGCGCATGCTGCACGGTGCGCCACAAAAAACCAGATTTCAGTGGCGCATGTTTATTTGGTGCGCCACAGATGTTTGTGGTGCACTGGTTTGGTGTGTCACTAAATGTTATTTGTGGCGCATGGGCTAAGGGTGCGCGACAAACAGTCATCCCACCTATAACCCTTTTTCTACTAGTGCATGGGAGAAGTCTAGATGTTAGTAGTGAACTATGTTGAGTAATATTTAATGGTTTGATATTTAAGTTGTGGTGTTATTGTTCTAGTGGTGTCATGTGAATGTCAACTACATGACACTTCACCTTTATGGGCATAGGGGAATGCATTGTGTATTCGAATATTAATTGTGAGGTTGCCGGAGTGACAGAAACCTAAACCTCCGTTGGTATCTCGATGCATGAGGGATAGCAGGATCTCAGAGTTTAAGGCTGTGGTTAGATTTATCTTAATTACTTTATAGTATTTGCGGATACCTGCTAGGGGTATAATCACAAGTATGTATTAGTACTAGAAAGGGCGGTGCATTAGCATAGGTTCACCCACACAACATTTATCGAAACACTAAAGATTAATCATCTATATGAAGCGAAAGCACTAGACAGAATTCCCGTGTGTCCTCAGGAACGTTTAGTCATCATAAGTAAACAAACCAGCTTGTCCTTTGCTCTAGAAAGGATTGGTCCACTCGTTGCAATTATTATTATTGCACTTTATTTACTCGCACTTTATTTATCTGCTATATCAAAAACTGCTAAAAACTTGTCTGCTAGTGTTTACAGTGAAATCCTAATCAAAACCGTTTGTCAGCACCTTCTGCTCCTTGTTGGGTTCGACACTCTTATTTATCGAAAGTACTACGATACACTCCCTATACTTGTGTGTCATCATTGCCCTTCGGCTGCTCCAGCGCCATCGTGGCTAATCTCGGCTGATTGAGACTTTTCGTCTACGGCGATGATGCTCCTTGTACGCTGGCGTCAAACGATAGTCGGAAGACGTTGGAGGTTGAAGACCCTCCTGCGTTGTTTGTTTAGTGTCCTGTTCTTTCCCGTTGTTGTTCTTGTCCTATCTTCCCTCTGAAATTTCACCGATATTTGTTCCGGTCCCCTCTTAATAAAAATGGAGCAGTGCTCGCTGCCAGTGGCGGACCCACCATAGGGACGAGTAGGGGCGGCCGCCCCGGGTATCCCGTGGAAGATCAGGCTACCCCTTCACTACCGTGGCTCCAGGGGACGAGCAGAGCAGCGCCATGGATGGTTCGACCTAAGCTTTATGTCCAGGGAAGGAGAGTACGGGAGGAGAAGATGAGAATAGTGGCCTGGACTAGGTGTTGGGCTTAATTGAAACGGCCCATTAATTACTGCCTCGTAGCTTTCTGTTCACTTTCCTGTACTGCACTGAGTATTCCTGCTAAAAAAATCCCTATCACAGTGAGTGTCCCTGCTCGGCTCGATCTCCACATCTCTAGGCTTTTTTTATCACGTTTGATTGAAATTTCGGAGTGGTACTGTTAAAGTTAAGGAGCCTTCTAGGCTTCTAACGAAAGAAGTCCACACTATACTCACTCTATTCCAAAAATTAACACATAATTAGTAGTTTCTAATCTTTTTTTCATGTTCTTAGTTTTATTTAACTGGCCTAATAACTTATATTTTTGGACCATTTCTTTTATTGAGTAGAATGTATATGTGCCTTAAAATATTTGGGCTTCAAATTTTTCGCCCCGGCTAAACATAATTCCTGGGTCCGCCACTGCTTGCTACCTCCCGTCAAAAAAAATGTGTTGGGCAACTAGCAGAAGCTGTACTTTTCTATCGCCGGTCGCCGCTTATTTACGAACATTGATCGTTTTCTTTCCCTTTACGGGATACATTTTTTTAGAAACACAGTACAGACGCAGACGCTCACACACGCACGTACAGACACCTCTATGACAGCACACACGCAAACCCTACCCCTATGAGCACCTCCGAGAGACTGGTCCGGCAAATCTTGAGGTTGACGAAGTCACCACGAGCGTCTCGCTGTTGACGGGCACGTCACCTACCACTGAAAGCATAGCGCCGGTTAAATCCTAAAAAATTCAGAAAAATGCGAGCACCCATGTCAGTCTGGGACTTGAACCTGGGTGGGCTGTTGCACCACAAGAACCAAACCAGTTGAGATAGGCTCACTTCGCCCTTTACGGGATACGTTGATATGTACTGTATGTCATTTGGTTAGGTTGGGGTCGGTAGTATACGTACGTCTGCTGCACATGGCTTACACCCTGAGCTTGTAACCGACTCAGCCACGTACACCACGTTTGATTTCTTCATGGGACTAACTGCCTGGTCTCATCAGTGACGACAACGATCTATGTATCCGTAACTGCAGATCTACATATGCCCTGTAGCTGTATCCCATCACCTCTGGGTTAGCAGCAGCTCTGGCACTACTGACTAACTAGGCAGTAGTTGGCAACCACTCTTCTTCACATATGCGTGTGTTGACCTTTAGAAGCAAACAAATAGCACGGTGGGATTAGGCTAATCAGTGAGACTCTTGATGACTGTCAATGCGGCACTATTAATTCTTTTTTCTCTTGGATGAACTCGCCTGCCTTGTAGCGGAGGAATCACAAGGTCGTGGATGGGCTCATCCGAGTTTGAGCCCCACTGCTACCAATTAATTGTCACGTTGATTTGTGTGGTTGTGTAAATTTTTTATAATGTGAAACGGAAGAAGTAATTTGTTTATATGTGAATGTAAGTAGACATGTTTGTAAACCATATCTTATGTTTGCTAAAAAATATATTGTGAGACAGGGGGAGTAACTTGTAACTTTGTCTGATTTTTTTGGTCAATCTCCTAGAAGGTCATTGCTTGCTCGGTTCATCACTGGCAATGGTACAAGATGTGGACACTGGCCCTAACCGAAAGCAGGTGAAACAATTTTGAAGGCTTCGAGCCAAGGACAGGTACAAAATAATATAAGAAACAAAAGACCTTTTTTTTTTTTTAAACGAGTCAAAAGTTTTGGTTTTTATATTGATATAGGAGAAGCAAACATGACACTGCCGAGACTAAAAAGTAAAAAGTCATATATGATAGGGCGTACTAGACGAAATAAAAGTAGCCCTGCTAAGATTCAAATCACCCTACTCCGTCTATTCTCTTAAAAAGATATATCATCATATGTTCAAAACGCAACTACGCAGCACAAAAGATCATTTCGAGATGGTTCACTTACCAGATCAAGAAGTGAGACATTTCCTCACACTTGTTCCTGTCTTCTGAATAATAATAATAATAGGACGCGTCTACACAACGGCCGTCCGTTGGTTTGTTGTGTCCAACGGCCCACCAAAAAAGGCAAGTATCTGTCCCACGTGACAAAAAGGAAAGGCCACGGAAAATCGTCCACTACCCACCCGACCCACTCCTCCTTTCCCAGATCGCACCCACGCTCCGGCCCGCACCAATCTCCGGCCAACAACGTGCACCGCCCCCTCCCCTTGCTCCGGTCATCACCGCTCGCCACCCTCGTTCTCTCCCCTCACCCCGACGAAATCCCGGCGAGCGGGAGGCTCCTGGCCATGCTACCGGTCTGCCGACCACGTGTGAGTCCACAAGCCGCCTGCCAGTACTCGCGACCGCCACCGGGATGAGAATCGCCGCCGATCCCATGCATCTAGGCTCCCACGCCACCTGTTCGCCTTCCCCGGCGGCTTCTCTTCGTCCTCCACGACAACTGCGCCTCCAGCAGGGAGCAGCAGAGGACCAGCAGCCCGGGGAGAATAGAGCGGCGAAGAACGACATCTTCTCCTGTGGGGAATTGTGGCAGAGGAGGCCGGCGGATTCAACTGCATATTTGGGCAAAACCATTGTGGGACTAGGCAAATTGATATTATTATTTTCTGGGCAAATAACAAGTCAGGTAGACAAATCCAACTATATATTTGGGCAACACCATTGTGGGACCAGGCAATTTGTAGTTATCGAGTTTTACTATGCTAGATTAGTGTGCAACTTACTTAGGAACTGATTTGGGCAAATGTAGTAGTAGTACCAGGCAAAAAAGGAAAAATAACCTTGAAAGCAACCTTTGTACAGCTGCTAGGCACCTTCTATGAAGCTGATGTACAATTTTTGTATATTTGATAGGCAAACTTTGCTACGATTACTGGCAAAAAATAAGCATAACAAGGAGTCAAAAATGTGCATGTAGCAAAACAGAATCAGATGCTATCGACAAAAAAACTTTCATATACATATGGTCAACATCCCTTGATGGTCTGGTCAACATCCCCTGATGGTCTGGGCAACTCATACAAAAATCTGGGCAGCTCCTATTGGACGTATGCGCAACTCGTGCTGGTTGTGCATGCAACTCTTACTAATCATTTGAGGAAAACTTGTCATCTTGCCTTAATAATTGTGCTAAATTGTCTTTACTTGTAAAAAAATGCCAAACTTTTAGATAAGAGATGCAAAAACATGAATCAGTTGCCTCGATAGCCAACAAAACTTTGCACACCAAACCATCGTGAGTGAACGCTTATAAAGTTGTTTAAGTGAACACCACTGTTGCCTTAATTAATGTCCCAACTTTCCTAATGTATCAACAAATTTCAGAATAAAAAATTCACAAAGAAAAAATTGTGAGATAGTCTGAAGGCATAACTTGCCTAATTATGTCCCAAGTTGCCTAATGTGACAACAATAGTTAGAACGAAAAATCCACAAAGGAGAAATGCTGAGATGGCCTGAAGAAACAACTTGCCTAATAAGTGTACCAGGTTGCACAACGTGTGAACAAATAGTTACAAAACTAATTTCGCAAAAAAAGTGATGAGATGGTCTGAGTACATAACTTGCCTAAATTAATCCAGTAAATTGCTTTTGCTTCTTTGTTTGATATGTTCTTGGTGCAAAGTCCAAAAGAATGTTTGTCTTGGTTAATTTTCTATTGCCAAAACAAAAATAGTTGCCTCCTCACTCCAATTACATGGTGCACTTTGAGTAAGCGACATTAACATGGTTCATGTTTTCCTAGGACAAAAACAAATCATATAAACTGAAAAAGCTAAGGATAATAGTTCCAATTTGAGATCCACAAATTCGGCAAATTTTAGACAACCACGTGTGGTGTCTTTGCATAAAAACACATGTGCTTATATATCATGATTGCACAAAAATCCATGGAATTTATAAGTGAAAATATATATTTTTTAAATCCAATGTTCTGCTGGTGAACAACAATGGGGCTTTTGTCATCTAGCACGGTGAGTAGAAAATGATATTGGTATATGAAAAGCACTATCTCAAAGCGAACGGTGCTTAGTGCGTATTAGATGCTCGTGAGATGAAAGCTACAACCTAGGAAAGCAAATATTCCTAGCAGATGGATTTAAAGAGTGAAACAAGCACAAAAAACCAACATATCCCTATTGCTAGCAAATATTCCTAGCAGATTCCATAGTTGCTTGTCCTAGATATTCAAAAGTGGACATACATTACAGCAGCCAAAAAGATGTCCACTCAACCAATCAAATTGCCTCACTTATGATTTTAATTGCCTAAATATTCTTTCAAAGAAGAAAATCACACTGCGTAATTGCCTACTGGCATAATTCGAAAATACCTAAACAATGATTTAAACTTGCCTAAGAACACTACTTTAAAATGCATGAAAACACTACTTTTTTGCCTAAAAATACATGAAACACTACTTAGTTGCCTGAAATGCATGAAACACTACTTTGTTGCCCGGAATCACTATTTTAGTTGTATCAGGCATTGCTAAGTTTGCCTCAAAAACTACTCACATTGTCTGAAAAAGCTAGAAATAAAGCACTACTTACTAAATGACAAGTCTAAATTGTACAAGGTACTGGTAATATACTAAATGACATGAGCTCAGTTTAATAACGTGCAATGGCAGGCCCGCAGAGCACATCCTGTAAATGCTTTTATCTCCTGGGACATACAGTAGATGTCTGGTTGAAAGAATGACACTGACGGAGTAGCTTAATTAGCTAGAGACTTGTGAAGATGGGATTACAAGGTGGAATGTGGTAGACTGGGATTTTCTATAACGAGCTTTCTTTCGCCGGGGATCATTATTTTGCTGAGCAGCATTGCAAATTATCCACTTACTGAAGAGTTGTGTTAATTGAACAGTTGGCTGGATAAGAGTTATCTTATCTGCAGTGCATTACAAGCCGAATGTTGCCAAGGCAAAACATTTTGTGCTCTAGTGTGGTTTTTATGGTATTTTAATTACCTAAATATTCTTTCAAAGAAGAAAATCACACTGCATAATTGCCTACTGGCATAATTCGAAAATACCTAAACAAAGATTTAAACTTGCCTAAGAACACTACTTTAAAATGCATGAAAACACTACTTTTTTGCCTTAAAATACCTTAAAATACATGAAACACTACTTAGTTGCCTGAAATGCATGAAACACTACTTTGTTGCCTGAAAGCACTATTTTAGTTGTATCCGGCATTGCTAGTTTGCCTCAAAAACTACTCACATTATCTGAAAAAAGCTAGAAATAAAGCACTACTTAGAGGAGGACGAAACCTTGCCATCCTTGATCCAGCAGGAGACGCTGCATACCGTGGGGTCAAAACCGTCGGTGGCGGCGGCGCACATGGATTTGTCACCGAAAGAGGATGCGCTCAGGGCGGTGTCACGCGCGACCGCGAGGGAGGAGGAGGGGCCCGGAGGAGGCAGTGGTGGCGTGGTGCGGCGCTCCTAGACCGCCGGCGGAAGTCCACTATAGGGTAGAGGAATCAGGGGAGGTGGCCTCTCGTCGGCGGGGGAGGAGCAGAGGTGTCGGTGGCCACTCGCCGGCAGGGACTCGCATCCCTCGCGTCTGTGTGGGAGGAGGGCGGCGCACGGCCTGTCGATGGTGCGGGGGGAGCAGGGTGGGCACGCCGGCCCTGCGCCAGAATGGGAGAATCTGAGGTGCGCCGGGCTTGGCTCAGTGGCAGTCGCTGGCTCGCCGTCGAAGGAGACACGACCACGGCGCTGGGTGTAGCGGTTGTTGGCCGGGGGCAGGCCAACAATCCCCGCTCGATCCCAAGCTTCAATTGGATCCGTGGAGAAGCGGCGGTAGGGAGGAGCAGTGACCACGGGCAAGAGAACGTCGGGAAAACTTGCCGTGCTCGCGTCGGATGGTGGCTCGCCGGCAGTGGACGGAAAGGGCGTCTCCGGGCCACGCGACCCGGACGAGCCGCTGGAACTCTAGCCGGATGTTGGCGAGGACGCGGAGTCCGGTGTCGGCGTGGACGCGAGCCGCTCGCCATGGTGGCCGGAAGCAGCTTTGAAGCTCTGCTGGACCAGGATTTGGGCCGGTGGGGAGGACCAGGGAGATGCAGAGCACACATGTGTGAGCGAGAGAGAAAATGGGGAAGGAGACGATGCAGAGCACGCATGTGTGAGTGAGCGAGAGTCAACAAAGAAAGGAGACGACCCAGTCAACTATCTTGGCGAAGGACGGAACGGACGGCTCGCACGCGGCCGTTAGCTTCAACCAAACAACGCGCGCGCGAGATGAAGCATTTAGGATAATAATAATAATAATAATAATAATAATAATAATAATAATAATAATAATAATGAGATGGACAACGTTTCTGTCGGATTTCCCCAAAAAAAATAAACAGCCGTCGGCACACCAATGACATGCGGGGCCCAAAACCTGACGTCACCGACAGCGTCGTCTGTCTCCTATCCTTTCCTTCCACAGACACAGGGGGCTTCCTTGCTTCGTGTCCCACCGCGAAAATCTCCTCCTTTCTTTCCAAGAAAAACAGACACGATTTCTTCCATCTTCGTCTTCCTCCTGCCGCCGACGGGATCCAAGGAGGGACGCGAACTCGACAGACAAATCCGCTCCCACGTCGCTCGCCTCCTCGAGACCCGAGTTCTTTACTGCTCCCTCCATTACAAGGGACAATTAAATAGGAAAACTCCATTGCCGAAAAGCCGCAGCCCGCAGGCGTTAGGTGGTGGTGGTGCGCGCTAGTCAAAGCACAGGGGGAGGCGGGTCAGGGAAGATTCCACATCCATCTCATCCACCCACCAACCTGCTCCTCTTCCCCCTTCCTCTTCTTCCTCCCATGTATCCCTAATCCCCTCCTCCATTCTCGCCACGCGCCGCAGCAAGCCAAAACGAGAGGGGGAGTTCTTGCTTGATCCCCCAAGTCGATTCCCGCACGATCTTCGGTTGATACAATCCGGGGGCTGAGATGTGCCCGCTACGGGTCATACTCATCTTCCTCTCCGCCACCATCGCCGGCTTCTTCCTCCTCCGGAACCTCAACGCCGAACCGGACCTGTTCCAGGACGACGACGCTGCCGCGGGGGTCGACGGAGAGGAATCCGCCAGGGACCCCGCGCCGCTCCATTACAAGGTAACCGCTCTTACCTTGTTGAGAAATTTTCTAATGTCTGCAACTGCAAACATTAGCGCAATCGTTTTAGCAAATTTTTGGTCGGTGTGTTACTAGGAAGGTTATCATCTACGTCTTCGTAGCATATAACTGCAAGCGATGAGGTAGGGAGCGTGCCTGTTAATGAACTGTTGTTTTTCCTATCCAATTTAGCCGAGGACATGTTATCCAATTTAGCCGAGGACATGTTTCTGTTTTCTGACCCTCACACAGAATAACCGCAATGGAGATTCTTAATGATCTAGTGTCGCCACATTGTTCCAATTATTCTTTATGGGTTCATCCTTGAGACTTCCTGTCATCTTGATGCTTCTGGATTACTAGTTGCTAGTGGCTTAGGGCAAAGAGAAGCCACAAATAAGCAGGCTCACTCTTTTTTACACGCAGGAGTAGCTTGTGTGCTAATTCTGCCAGTCTCTTTCTAAATGGATAGTGAGATGGAGTCCATTTTTGTAATTAATGAATGTTGGGAAGTTTGAAATTTCAACAGTTCAAGACTTCAGTCGTCAAGGTTGCATCCGCACCTGGACTTTCTGTTTTCCTTGCATCAATCGGCCTAATTTTTGTTTGTCTTCAAACTGTATTTTGATCTAGCATCCAACTCGTTCTAAATACACTGCCTACACTTTTCTGGAACCATATGCAGACGTGAATCGAGTTAAGGATCAACTGGCCAACTACTCAGACAGTTCCTGCATGCATAATAGAAACAATAGTTAAGTTAGAAAACTCATATTTAATACTAGTGCACCGTCGATCTCTAGTTGGTAAGTGTCTTAAATTTCGGAGTGAACCGCACTTCTCAATCATGTACAAAATTGGCAAGAGAAGTGCTTCATATTTCTTCTGTGATGGGTATTGGCCCCTTTCGACTAAACGAATTTTGCGTGCAAAAATAGCCTTACTCTTCCTTACACACAGTTCTTTGTTAACAGTGGTGATATGCTACTTCATAGATATGTATAACTACAGCCAACAGATGTTTAGATGTTTTTTCTTGCAGTGTTTCGTTGGCTGATCCATGTGGCCACATTGGTTGTTCCTTGAGATGTAATAATTGGCATACTTTGTGTCCTTTGATTTATTTTAATATAAGGTGTGTATCATCATGATGGAGAGGCTGGGGTATCCCCATTTCAAAAAAAAGAACAGCATACAGATTTGTTTAAATTGTGTCAGTATCATGCTAAGTGGACAAAACAATCGAGTTGTCGTGGATACCACTTTGTCAATTCACCAAAGAGTCCTCTTTTGGATTTTCATCGTTCTGAGACTTAGAATGTCAAGGTTGCAGGGCCATTCAGACTCTCTTCTCTCGCATAGTAGGATCCAACAAATAGTTTTACATTTGCTTTTTCCAGATGTATCATCAAACCGATGAATATTTGCTCTGTATGTTTATCTAGAACTATATGCACAATATGTGCATTGCTGCTCGATGGGTTAAGTATTCAAACAGTTGATGTATGCATATTAACTTGGCTATGGTTACCAACTTACCATTATGGGAAGTTGGTAAGTCTGAATATACTTAAGAAGATCGAGCCACAGTTTCACATTGTGTGTACAAATTTGCAAAAAAATGTGCTTATGGCTTTTGTATTGACAAAACTGAAGGACCATTTTAATGCAAATGTAGGTCGCGTCAGCTGCGAAGACAGGATTCTGGATGATGGTGGACATGGCAAGTGGGCGGTACCTTTGGAGGACCCTTGTTGCAACACCGGCAAAATCTGAATCGGAAAAGGCCCGGTGACAAAACATTAATTACCTGTTTCATATTTGTGTAATTGGAGTGCCCAGAGTTGGGAAAATCGCATGATATCTGTTGTGGTTACATCTTTTGTGTAATGCGGCAGGAGTTGTAACACGGGGGTTATATGTTGAAGGAAATGTGCAAAATTTCATGTATGAACCTTGTGTTGTATACGGCGATGTAAGTTTGGGGGAAATGCTGGGAGTATGGTGTATGGGTTTTGAACTAAATTTGCATGGTTTTTGTATATTTTTTTTAAGTTTGTCGATGATTTTTGGATGCACCAGTTCAAGTTTATGTATCAATGTGTGCCATGGGGTCCAATAATTTGCGGGAAATAAAAACTGAATTTTGACTTCCTTTGGTGATACAAAGTTTCTGTTTGACTTGGTTCTTAAAGCAGCTGTACTTTTGAGTTCTCTTGATAGCTGCTGTGGTACATGTGATGCTACCTGCTAGCTGTTGCAAACCTTCTCCCGCAAAGCTTTTGCTCTTCTCAAGTGTATGTTTGCCGTTGTAATACTATGCATACAATTGCTGAATAAACGTACCCTCTGAGTAAAAAGCTTTCCGTTGCCTTCTCTCAGATGCATAAAACATACATGCTGCTGTGTGCTGTCTGAAAATTTTCTCAAATACTTACAGTAGCTTAATGTGTTTCGTTCAGCCTGTGCAGCTGTTTTTTTTTTTAGGAAGAACCCGACCTCTTTATTGATCAGTAACCAGGATGTCACAAGCCCTCAGGCCTATACCCTAGCCACACATGGCGACCCCCAGGTATAGTGGTCGCAAGTCTTGCTAGGTTATGAGCTTCACCGTTCGATCTCCGACCTTCAAGGTAACTCCTCCGCATAGCTGCAAAGTACTGCAGGACATGGCTGAACAGGCCCAAGCTTGGCACCTGTAGCCCTTGCACCACCTCCATGCAGTCCGAGGCTACTGTAACAACACCAATATGCAGATCACCCGCCAGCGCAAGGGCTTCTCGGCACGCCATGGCCTCCGGGCAGCCCGGGTGTGTTATACCCTCGAAAGCAACAACAGAAGTCCTGAGCAGCTGTTGGGAGAGAAGAGAACCGCATGCCTCATCTCAGACAACCTTCAGAAGCGTGACTGGCCCAATAACATCACCAGGCCTCATTCAGCCTGAGCGTGTTTGAAATTGGGTGAAAGCTTAAGACTGTACGCTCGATTGATACTCATGCATCTCGCAAATGATTCTTTTCCACTTTTCAAGTCCATCCAGAGCAGGGCATGTCGGAGGAAAAAAAAGAATGTTCTAAATTGGCTTCGTTAGACAAGTACATAAACTTCATTTGATTTCCATGCCTATAGGTTTCCAATTTTATAGGAATAAAATACCTGACATTTTATTTTTCAAAGATTTTTTTTTACATAGCATTCCAGTATATCCTTTGTTTTGCTCATGTTGCCAGATAAAGTACCACACAAGGTAAACATCTAGTTTCTACATGCTGCAAGATGACAAGATTAATTCACCTGTACTGTAACTTTATTTTCACCCCCTCTGTATCGCATCTCAAGCATCTATCATATGGTCGATGGCATAAGGAATCAAGGACATAAGCATTTATGTTGGAAACTTGTAGTTGGTACATCAAGAGTTTATATCTTCCAACAACTTGGCATAACTTTGGTTAGTTTGCAGATTCACTTGTGAAATGTCGTTTGGCTAGCTAGGAAGCTGAAGATAAAAGTGACCTCTTAGGTTGTTGGATCTATCCTCCCCAATGATAGATAGGGATAATTTCTATAAAACAAATCCCGACAAGTGGAGTTTAGATACTTTCTGGATCGAACTTGTCCGCTACTGCTGGGTATTTTATTTTGTTTATCGATAACTTCGCTTTCAGCAGTTCAGTAAAAGGATATCATGCTTGCATTGGAAGGAGAGAGACAGGATGATCTTTCACCGATGAGGCTTTTGACCCTAGCGAGGTGGCCGTGATTACTCAAACTCAAGACAAACACTCGTCGTAGGCCAGGGCCACCCTGATTTCGCTTTGTTCTCGATTCAATATGTACATGAAAAACATTCTGCACTTGTTTCCTACAGATTTGGTCAAGCATATGTTTCAGGGACACGGATCCACGGTGGCTTCAAGGATATCATCTCAACCATAATCTATCATAGTCAACTCGGCTTCAACTAAGTTTCAAAAAAAAAAAAAAACTCGGCTTCAACTGGGCATCTACAAGACTAAAACGGAGTAGATGCTTAATGCTCTCAGGGTTAGGACAAAACAAACACTGTTTTCTTAACGTACTATCTTCTGTCAAATACACCTAACATTCCATATTAAACTGCGCCAAGCCTGGCACCCATCATCAGATCTATCTCAATATCTTCCGAGATAACGGATGTACTGAAAAGTCCTTACCGCTAGAAAGCTTCCAAACAACCTGTAATCATCATTAGATATATCAGTATCTTCCACATTGAGTGAGGCATCAACGTTAGCGTTCATCAATGCTCTGCACATCTCTTTCTTGATCAGAAACTTGAGACGTAGTCACAGGTAATACTAAACAGTTTTCTTTTCCGCGGTGTTACACGCTAGGGACTTTCTTATTCGCATAAAGTGAGCGACTAATTATGTCATGGTGCCACCATTTCCAAAAAACAAATTCCAAAACGTTTACTTATCATGAATGAAGAACTGATCAGGAATTTTTAAAGTTGAACAAATATAGAAATATTACTCTGCTTTTGCCTCGTCAGTGGAGCAATATTTAGAAGAACCAGCCCCTATTCTACAGTGGTGTGGCTTTAGTAATATAAAGAACATGTAATATGCAGGATATGACACCAGATTATACACTTTCGGGCGCAGGTGAAAAATCAACTTAAAATGAACTCATTTGCACTTTCATACATGTGAGTGTTCGTAGAAAATAAAATACTATGCTTTTCATGTTTATCTTCTCATAAAAATAATATAGTATTTTAAACATTGTATTTCATAGAAAATACATATTAATCACACAAAAATAAAATCCAACTATTACATGATTAATCCATTGTCATACAATGTTGAAAATCAACCTGCAATTCTTGTACATTATAACCTACAAAGTTCTGACTAACCAACCAATACAAATATAAAACAGTTCACTAAAAATTTGCTAGTTGCGACGGGAAGGTTCGCATAGATAGGTTAAATTTACATGTCGTAAGATGACGATATTCATATGCAGCAAGATTTTTCTCTCTGATCTGTTGCGATACATCACATCCGGCCTCTGTCATGGTTCATGGCATGAGGCATCAAGGACAGAAGCATCTACGCTGGAAACAAGACATAAAGAGTTTATCCTTTGACAAGTAGGTATTACTGTGATTGGTCTGTTTAATCAACTGTGTAACGTTGCCTCTTGAATAGTTTGAATGGTTGATGAGGGAAGCGGAAAATGGATGGCTCTTAGATGTTGGATTTATCCTTTGTAGTAGTGACGATTTTCTTTATTTTCCTCACCAGTGAGGTTTAGGTACTTTCTGGCCAAATTTGTCTGCAAGTGAATTATATATGCCTGATATTTTACTTTGTATATCGACAGCTTCCTTTTCTGTGGATTAATAAGTGGGTATGCAGCTTTGTTAATCTATCAATTCGCTTTCGGGTTAAGCCGCAGCTTTCTGATTTTTTTTGGCTTCCTATTACTTTTTCAAATTACCTTGGTGGCTGTGTATTACTACTATTTTCTGGATCAGACTAAGGAGGCACCACTTGTTGATTTTCTATTTTCTCGGTACAGTCTGTAATTTGGGTCGTTGGATCAAGCCCCTGCTGACAAGGATTTTTTTTCTAAAATATGGAACGAAATTTCCGTAGGAAATATTCAGCTCCTGTTAAGCAATAAAGATTAAGCACAAAAGCTCTACATACTTTATATTTAAGTTATCCCCTATGGTACTGACAATTTCTTTAATTTCCTCAGAAGTGATGTTTAGAGCTACTCTTTCTGCTGTTTAATAAGGGGTGACGCTCTCCGGTGAAGCTGCAGCTATCTGTATTTTGTTGGCTATCTATTACTAGTTTACTTGTACTTTTCATATCAGACTGGGCAGTAACCACTAGTTGATTTTCTACTCCCTGAGTACAGTCTGTACATTGGGTTGTTGAGCATGACAGCTGAGCAATCATGTTGATAACAAATTTTGTTCTAAAATTTGGTAAGTAGCCTCTGTAAGAAGTATTGATCTCCTGATATAAACCAACACACTGCATACTCCAGAGCTAGTCAAGTTTCTAAAATTACAACTCACATCAGAAAATAAATGGAACGTATGTAGCGTTCTTTCAGAGATTGTATATCATAGAGTTCAAGTGCTCTTGTTGCTAAAATATCATCTCATCTCACCTGAACTGCGCATTATGACAAGACAACGAGATGAATTGAACATAAACAGCTTTTTATTACGCAGCTTAACTTCTCATCAATGCCTCAAGTAATCTTACAAAAATAATATATATATATATATATATATATATATATATATACTACAAAGAACACACTCATATAGAACGAATCGCTCTAGCCGAAAACTAAATACTTAGGACTTCCAAAACCTAATCTTGTTGCTGCTGGTCATCTCCATGCCAGGCACAGACTATGTCCTTCAGCGCTGGCCGGATGTCCTCCATCAGCTCCCGGTACTCCAGCGGATCACCACTTGTTTGCTTCATCTCAATTAGATGGTGGGAAGGTGTGATCTCAAAGATCTCTGCGTCTAACTGAACGGCACCGTTCCTTCCCTCCTTCCGCGTTTGCATCTTCATCACGCCCTTGTCCTTCTTCCTTACCCTGAGATTCAGTGCCTTTGCGACGTGTTCTAGCTTCAAGATGATGTCTGAAGCAGGCTTGTCTGAAGTGAACCTTACCTCCTTTCTGTATTCCTCTTGGATGAATAAGCCGGACAGGTCAAACCCCGTGGAGAAGGAGATGATCTCAAAGGCATTTAAGTTTGTCACTGTGAGAGGCTTCACATCTTCAGGAGCATTCTTCCTGGGCCTCACACCAGCTGCTGGAGAAGCATTTGTGGTGCCATTCTCACTGGGAGTTCTCTCCTTCACTGCAAGGTTGCCCTTTGGACCTTTTCGGAACCAGGTAGACTCTTTTATCTTCTGGATGGATGCTCTAGTGCTTGGATTGGGGTCCAGAATCTTGCGCAAAAGCTTCTGGAGTTTGTGTGAGAATGAGCTGGGGCACCTGAAATCGCCTTGCTCAATCTTCTGATACATCTCCATCACGTTGGAACCATGGAAAGGGAGATAACCAGAAACAAGAACAAACAGGATAACACCACAAGACCATATATCTGTTTTTGCACCATCATAGCCTCTCTTGCTTATCACCTCTGGAGCTACATATGCGGGTGTTCCACAGGTGGTGTGGAGCAAGCCGTCTTGCCCCTTCGAATCTGAAAGTGCGCTCAATCCAAAATCTGAGACCTTCAGGTTCTCATTCTCATCCAAAAGCAGATTCTCAGGCTTGAGATCCCGGTGATACACACCTTGGCTGTGGCAATAATCCACTGCACTAATGAGCTGCTGGAAGTACTTATGTGCAACACTCTCTGTGAGTTTCCCACTCTTTACAACCTTGTCGAAGAGCTCCCCGCCTTTCACATACTCCATGACAAAGTATATCTTGCTTCGTGTTGCCATGACCTCGTGAAGCTGAACAATGTTCTTGTGGTCCACCAACCGCATGGTTGTGACCTCACGCCTGATTTGCTCCGAGAGCCCAAACTTCAGAACCTTCTCCTTGTCCAACATCTTTATGGCGACGCTTCGGTTCGACTCGAGGCTCTTGGCAAAGTGCACTTTGCCGAATGTTCCTTTCCCCAACAATCTCCCCAGCTCATACCGGTCCATCAAAACCTTCCCCCTGTTCTCCATGTCTTCCAGCTGTATAAAAACCACAGCCTATATTGCAGCTATAATTCAAATGGACTGCAACACTTCAACCATCCTCCCCAAGGTAGTCTTGATCCACGACAGTGAACAGCACTCTCATGTTTGTGCCACGACGGAGGCTAGATGGCGCAGAGATGATGCAGAGAAGATGGTTGCTTGCAAACAGAGTTGACCAAGTCAGTTCTTGCTGAGCAGCAGCAATCTCCTTTAACGCGCAGGTGAAATTTCTTCTAAGCAAGCACATCTTTCAGCATTCCTCGATGCTGTGAGTGCTTAATTTGTATTGGAGTTCGCTGCAAAGAAGAAAACAGATCTTCAGATTCTGCAGTTAAAGGTTCAGAAATACAACCTTGTACGGATTGTTGAAGAAAATAGCAGAATATCGATCGGTTTAACAGCTAGAGCATAGAGATGAATGATGCTATAGATTTGATTGTCACCTAATATTTAAAACAAAATAATCTGAGCGCATAGGTGATCCATATGAAGGAAAACCATAGTTGTGTGCGCGCAGCAAACTGGAAACAACAGAAAACATATGTTGAATTATTATTTTTCTTTTGAATCAAGGCTGAATACCTCAGCAACCAATTCAGACCCATATTATATATATCAAACAAACTTCTGGTTACTCGCTGGTCGGTTAGATCTTTAGCGCTCTGAGAAAACTCTTGCGTGTTTACAACAAATTAGACATTGTAAAAAAATATAGGTAACGCGACCGACTAATTCAAATAAGGAAAAGGCCAAAGATGTTTTTAATCTTGCAGAAAAAAACTGCGCCTTTCCCCCAATCCTAAAATTAAGAGCATACTTGCGAATTCCCAGATCCGGCCGCGAGAATGCACCGCCGGATTGGTTGCGAAAATTACAAGTCCATAAATTAGGCGCATATGCTCGAATTCGCCCAATGATTCTTGAAAAAACTGAAGAACACGCAGTCATAGCTCATAGTACGCTGTACGCAAAACATCTAGCCAAACCAGGAAGGAATCCTACATCGACGGCTCGCGCATCAAGGCTACGCGGAATTCTAAGAACAGCAAGGACGAACGGGGAGAAGAGGTTTGCATACCTTCCAGCAGCGCGAAGAAGAGGAGGAGAAGTTCCAGAACGAAGCTCACACCTCGAGGCAATTCTGTTCCCGTGAGGGTAAGTTGTTGTTGGGAGCTTCTGGGATGGTGTGTGTGCCTGTGGACGAGGAGGGGCTCTCCTTATATATAAAAGCAGAGGAGCAGAGCCGCGGCGGGGTAGGGAGGGCGGAGGAAGAAGAAGAAAGGAGAAGCAGAGAGGAACTAGTCGAGGTCTCGAGGAGGTTGGTTTGACAAAGATGCCCCTGCTGCGTTTCCTGGGCACCGCATCGCAGGGGTGAGACCAGTCACGATGGGGAGGTATATATGATATTACTTTCACAATGCATAGTAACACATGAGTGGTATCATATGACACTATATTTATTACGTGCTAGACTAAGTATCATATGGTATATATGATACTACTTTCACAATGCATAGTAACATATGAGTGGTATCATATGACACTATATTTATTAGGTGCTAGACTCATATTGCATTGGAATCCGTTATGTTACGGTATCTACCTATGATACCACTATCATCTCTTTCTTCATTAATTGCTGTGACACATCATCATTTTACCAACATGGCATGCATGATACCATCTATGATACCCCCATTGTGACTAGTCTGAGAGGGCATATTCCTGATTAACACAGCATCATTGCGTGCCTTGATGATGATTAGGAGAGGAGACCCGTGGTCCTACGATGCATGATGATGATGTGACGGCGCAATTGGAATGCGGTTCAATTTAGGTTTCGTTTCTTACCGCTAGAGTCTTCTGTGCAATGCTCCACCTTGGAGAGTCTTCGTTATCTTTCTTTGCAAAGAGATCTGGGTCTATTGTAAAAGTTCACAATAAGTATCTTTTGATGGTATTTTGGGGGGAAAAGAAATATCATTACTTTTGCATCATTTTATTAGGTTAGATTTTCCCTCCGTCAACTCAGTCGAGAAAATCCGACACATCCATACTTGTTAAAACCGATGTTCCAAAATGTAAAATGAAACAAATGGAGTATGGCTTAAACAGTGACAAAAATGAAACAAACAAGAATATACTAGTAATGTGAAATTAAAGATGCCATTAATTATCATGCATTTCGTTCCCATTGTATACGTGTGCACCGAACGACAATAATAGTAACAACGAGATCCGCCCCCTCCCTCGCTTCGCCCATTCGGAGGCGAATCGAGGGTGAAACCCTATTGCGACCCTTCTTCGCACTCTCCTCCCTAGTCACGCCGCCGCTAGATGCAGACGGCGTGCAAGCCTGGGCGGTCCCGCCCCATCTCCCTTCTCTAGTGGTGGGGGTTCTGGATCTGAAGCGTCAGTCAGCGGTGGCCTCACGTGGAGATGGCATCATCAACCTGGCGGTAGGTGGCGTGTATCGATGGAGCATGTCGCTTTCGTCGGCTGCGTGGGAGGTGAGGTATTGTCGGATGTGGATTCGTGACGCTGAGGCTTCCCGATGGTCTCCTGGCGCCAGATCTGAAGGTACTGGTCCTTCCCTAAGCCACTAGCCCCATCGAACCAGCCCTCCTCATCTTTTGGGTGATGGGTGTGGCCGGAGATGGGGCACTGCACCAGGGGAAACTCTAGGCCAGCGGCGGTGGCCGATGTCGACGGTGACTTGGGCGGCATTTTCCTCCCTAAAGGCGATATAGAGGTTTATGTTCCCCCCTCCCCTCCCTCTATGTCTGGTGTACGACGCTTCTACGTTGGTCTCTCCTTGGAAGCGGTTTCTTGGGACAAAGTGGGAGGTGAGCGTGTTCGTCGGCAAGCGTTAGGTAGCTGGCAACATTTCCTATCTAGAAGTGTACGTGTATCGCGATGTGGTTTGTGCTACGGTCGGGCGCGATGTTCGTGGGTTGATGCATGGTGAGGCAGTAGTGATTCACTGATTCTTGTCCTCTATCTTGGCATCATGTCTGCCATTGTTCATGCATGCACATGGGAGCAGCTCCACTGCCTGGGGTTCGGCGTCCTTCGATCCATGGCGAGAAGGTAAGGGCCTTTTTTAGAGGTGGAAGAGATGGCTTGGCGACAGTGATGGACCTTCCGAGGGCGAAGATGGCATTAGCTCTTCCATGGAGTGCTCCCTCCACTAGCTATATATGCTTCATCTCTTTCCTTTTTTTTTTTGGAAACTCTGGCTGTTTCTAACATCGTTAATTCAAAGTCGTGATTATTTCAAACTTGCCGTCTACAAAAACAATAATAGTAAACCAATTTCAACACTGGTTTAATCTTATTCTCTTCAATTCTCCAAGGTAGATTTTTGTTTTGAAAGAAAATTTCGATCCGGTAATTGACTTGGACATGAGAAAACATGTATGATTTGTGAGAAGGGGAATGTTGGACAAAACGACGAAACTCTAGGACAATCCATCCTCTAGTGGTAACGATAGGGGGAAAAGTCACCATGACATCAATGCTACTCACTCTGTTCAACAAAAGATGTCACACTTTCTATCAAATTTGGATGTATCTATACACTAAGTCATGTCTAAATACATCCAATTTTTGATCAAGTTGAGACATCCTTTATTGGACGGAGTGAGTATGTCATTTACTCACCTTTAATTCTCTTTGTACTAAAGCGTAAATATTCACATTCAGTGCTAACTTGAGATGAACAAGTGATGGTCCTCCAATTAATTAAACAAGACTGGTTAAAAGAAGGGGCAAGCAAATAAGATAACGGACAGCTACGTCAGCTAGCGGAGAAAAAAGGGAAGATACGGAGAGGTCACCTGAGCTGGATAAGAGCCGCGGCGGATAAATTAGTTTAGTTCGTGTACTACTATTTATAGGAAGCGCCATTCGGTTTGTTCTCATATAGGCTTGTATAAAGGTTACACACGTGAATGTCGTGGAGAGCAAATTTATCAATCTCCGCAAATGCATTATATTTTGAGTTTTTGACGCATACAACAGGTTTTAACTTCGACTTCCGTGTACCTACAGAATATATGACTCATGGTGTACCTAAGAAAATACACGGGAAATTTAGATGTGTTTGACACATCACAATCGGTCTCATTTCCAACAGCAAACAATTAATTGAGACACGGGATTTGGAATGATACGTTTGCAGCGTCAACAGAGTCGTGGCGCCGCATGCAAAGATTGCAACACCAACCAACCATCCTGATTTAGTTCAGACATTATCTTTTACTAGAAAACTATACCATCAATTCTCATCTAGTCTTCTGGCGATGTGGCAAATAGCGAGAAACACGTACGTGGTGCCTTGGCCATACTGCCTATAGCTATACATGTGCTTCTCATACCGACCAACCAGCAAATACTTCGCGTGCATGAGAGAAAAACTAATACATTAAGAGGAGAGAAGAATGATAATACACCAGTTTCCAGTGGGCCGGTTCTTTTCATTCAGAGACATATAATTTTCATGAAAAAGCCTACTTATAGGTAATCAATCTTGCTCATATCATTTTTGAAATAATGATTACATTTTGCTATATATTACCCCTGTTTCAAAATGTAAGATTTTTTAGCAAGCTAAATTAGTTAGCTAGAAAGACTTACATTGTACTCCCTCCGTTCCAATTTAATTGACTTGCTATGCACCACATATGGATGTATCTAGACATGTTACATACCTAGATACATCTACATATAGTGCATAGCAAGTCAATTAAATTGGAACGGAGGGAGTATCTAGTTGAAAGTACCTAAAGAGTTTGCTCGGAGTTCTTGCGTCTTAACAAAGTGGGTGGCTTGCCACTTGGAAAATGTACGATCTTTGTCAATAGTCAAGCTCCATACTTCAAGTTGTGTTCGGTAGATCGATGTCGTGTTGTGTGTACAAGCGCACGGTGATATGAATGGACGATGCATCTCTTAGTTGTATGGATTCTATGAAAGAAATGAGCGTGTGTTTTTACAGCAGAAGGTGTTCTTTCATGCAACATGAAATTTCAGTTATTTCTATGCAAAACATCTTTGGCGGCAGAATACAGAACTTGCTTGTCGAGAATTATAAGTCGATCCATTCTTCTTCTTCTTTTCTTTCTTTTCTGAGAGAGAGAGAAGACAGAGAGATATCTGGTTCGACTCATTCGTTGTTGCATGCATGTAGCACATGGCCAGAACCCAAACATCATCTAATCTTACTATATACATTTGTGGTTTTATTCGTCTTCCATCATCTGCATACTAATCTCGAAGCCGTTCACGGTCACATTCATCATTAGTAAACCAAACCTGAACCGCAACAGCACCCTAGCCGAAACAAGCCTTGCCTAAAGTGCCTTTCAAGATTAAAGTCCGAGAGTGATAAAATCCTGCCAAAATGAGCAAGGTGGCAGCATTTGTGCCACGTATTTCCGTTACTCGCATACATCTGTTATAACATCAACATGGCCGGTATATATTATTTGCATATATCGTCAACGCTGCACTAACTCATCGTAATGGGAAGCATATACTTTCGGTCTGCTGCAAAATCCTATCACCCTTCTGAGAAAACCATCTCTGCTCCGAGTGCGACATGTATAAGTCTCACTCCATTGCTCCCCGATCTGTCGAAGAAAGAAAGCTCATAATGCTGCAAGCTTTGACTACGAGAACTCGAGAAGTGAGCAAAGAGAAGACGCGAGAGGGAGCAAGATTTGGAAGTGAATAATAGCGACGTGCAACTGTGTAAGTTATTTGGGTGGATACGTACGGCTGCAGCGTCAACACGCAACA
Source organism: Poa annua (assembly GCA_026929855.1). Classification (NCBI taxonomy): domain Eukaryota; kingdom Viridiplantae; phylum Streptophyta; class Magnoliopsida; order Poales; family Poaceae; genus Poa; species Poa annua. Next base: position 48,222,392 of record CM049434.1, read on the forward strand.
ATGTCGTGGCGCCACATGCAGCACCAAACGTACGTACTATCGCAGTTCATTTGAAAGAAAACCAGCGGGGCACATAAACGAGTGTCTTCCGAAATTATAAAATGTACAGTCAAATATTGCATTATGTTGAAGCTCATCAAGTCTGCAGAAAACACATGATATATCCCGTGCAATATGCATGGCTGGCAGTGCAACAGTGCATTTTTCATTCCGATGTATACCGACCATTGACTTTCTTTCATATAATAAGAGAACAAGAATGCATATCTGTACACCCTAAAAACAACTAGTGTAATATGGTCCCCCGTTCCATAATATAATTAAACTGTTTTAGCTTCTTTCGAATTGGATGTATATAGACGTATTTTAGCAGTAGATTCACTCATTTTACATGGTGGACTTGATTTTTACCATAAAAACTTGAGTAATATGGTCCCCGGTTCCATATTATAGGATGTTTTAGTTTTTTAGAATCATATGTATGTAGACGTATTTTAATGTATCCACGAGTTCACCGAATATTTTCTCAAATATTTACATGATGGACGCATAAGTAAATTGAACTGTGAAGTGAAAATAAATCTTTCCGCTTACTTGCGATTTCATTCTACTCCTACTTCCCGTTTCAAAAAAAGATCTACTTCTAGTACTTCGCTAAACTTGATCTCAGTGGCACATCATCGAATCTGGTCCAATATTCTGGCTCCATTCATATTCCATCTTGCATTTGGACGGGGTATTCGCCCAGAGGACAATATGTACATCGGTCCCCTTAATCTGGCTAGGATTTGTGGCTTCATACATCACCACTCACCGGGTAGCTAGCTAGCTCTTTCAACCAATTTGTGGTCCGACTATATGAAGCAGCTCATCACATTCATTCATCAAGCAGCAGAAACTAAACTCGGAGAAATTAGACCTTCCTACAGCACCTTCCAGTAATGTACGTACGTCGATCAAATATTTGGAAAAGAGGGACGCCCACAACGTCGGTCAAAACCCTTTAAAATTCTTATGTAATTGGAGTCGTGAAACACATGTGTCTGGTTGACTAAAATGATAGTACTCCCTCCGTCCAATAAACGATGTCTCAACTTGATTAAAAATTGGATGTATCTAGACAGACTTAGTGTATAGATATATCCAAATATGATAAAAAATAAGACAACTTTTGTTAAACAGGGAGAGTATAGTATATGTCTTCTCAGAAAGGATAACATAAATTTGAAAGTTTCATATTAAATGACTTGCATTCCATATCTAACTTAGAACGGATTGCGTGTAGCCGGCAGCGTCTCGGGCTAGCAATGAGTGACACACTGCCACCAATAGCTCCCAATCCAGGCATCGAAAAATTCGAAATGAGTAGAGTTGTTAAACGAGTGTGCATCGAAATTGATTGGGATTTGGGTATCTGGACGCGGCGGGTCGCCGCACGCGTCGCATTGCCAAACAAGCATCCTTGCATGTCGCTGCCACGTCCCGTCCGTATCTCATACCTAGCGAGATCTAGCCACCACATACTCTGTTTTCTCTGCCATGGTGAAATCACTGTCTCTTTCCTAGATGGATCACCATCTCTGGCTCCGCGATGACTCGTATGCTCATCGCCACATGGACCATGGCTGATCCACCGATATATCCTAATCCCTCCGTCCAATAAAGGATATCTGAACTTGATAAAAAATTGGATATATTTAGAAATGACTTAGTGTATAGATATATCCAAATTTGATAAAACGTGTGACATCTTTTGTTTTACAGAGGGAGTAAAAAAAATTAGACAACTTGCAGAATATAGCTATAGTGCGATACCCAATATGTTAAGCGTGAACAAAAGACCATTTCCACGGTATCCGGTGGTCAAAATTATTGTGCTATGCCAAAAGACTTATCACAATGTCGGTATGAAGCATATTGCACACTTTGTATGGTCAGCTTAGCCCTTTCAGTGCGATTGGTGCGGGAAGCCCAAGACAATATCATAATTGGTGGGTAAAAGAAACAATTTGCGAGCATACATTATAAATTGACAAACTATCCTCCCCTCCTCTCCTCTCCTCTCCTCTCGTACGCCCCGTGTGGTGGCGGGAGTCGAAACCCTATCCTCCTGCCGCTCGGCCCTCCTCTCCCACTTCCCTTCCCTTGCCACCACCATAGTGTGCGGCCGTGTGAAGCCCGGTTGGCCGGCAGCGGTGGGATCGGTTCTCCTCTCGCGTGGGGAGGCCGCGGAGGGCCGGTGCCCTTGGTTAGGGCGTGGTGTTGTCGGACACCACAATATCTCGGGTACACCAGCTTAGCGCTTGGTTTGGCATCAGTGACGGATTTCGGGCTGACGCATCCGCATCTTCTCCCCGTCAGCGGCATCATCTTTGGCGGGGTCAGGTTGGATGGATCTTCTGAATTCATCTAGCCCGATATGATCCTTTTTACCATGTTGGTGGGCGTTTCCAGCAATTAGCTATGCCTTCATATCATCTGGGTTGCGGGTATCACCGGGGAGCAATCATATGCCCGGATCTACGGATCTAACCTCACGGATGATGTGGTGATGTATGTGGGCACCGCTAACCCCTTTGGAGAGTATCATCACGGTGGTGGTCATGTCGAGCTTCGAGGGAAACCTTAGGTTCGGCTTGCCAGACCATACAATGGTGGCGTGTGGCGTCATCTACCTCCTTGGAGGTGTTTTGGAGCTCGTCCCGCTGAGATCTCGGAGGCGTGGCGGTGTGGATTACCTCGTAGATCCGACGTGTGTATCTGGGTTGCCAGGATCGGACGTTGGCGGCGGCTGGCGCCGCATCCCCTCATAGGGGGCATCGTCTTTGGAACATGTGTTGGCTGAACTGGCCCTAAGGTGGTGTTGAAGACGATGGGTTTCGGCGGCTTGGTGCAGCGGATCGAGTCGCGGCGATGGATGGTTGTTGATGGATAAGAAACATTTGATTTTGACTTGAGCCAATGAATAGAAAATAATAGATAAGAGATATTACACAAGCCTATAAGATAAGTCAAGCCGGTAGCTCTGTCGAAATTGAGGTTTTTGATTAGCGGGATTTGAAGGATTAAAAAACCTATATGTTGCGACACATAAGTTGGCCTCCATTGTTCCCCTATCTACGAACAAAGAAGGTTCATAACGCTGCTAAGTTCTGACTACGATAAGAGATCAGAAAGAAGCCACGAGAGGGCGCATGATTTGGCACTTGATAATAGCCATGCACTACCGAAAAAAGATACTACGCCGACCGTTGACGTAGGCCTTGATTACCGTCGGCGTAGGCCACGCCTACGACCACCGTCGACGTATGGCCGTCGGCGTAGTAGTCCGTAGGCGTAAACGGTTTGCCTGTCGGCATAGTCTATGTCAATGGCATTGCCGTCGGCCTATCTTTATCTACAATGCCGTCAGCCTATCATTTTCTAGATTTTTCTATAAAAAATTCAAAAAACAAATTAATTTTTTATTTTTAAATAAAAATTCTCACTTAGCCACACACTTAATTACCCACTAGGCCACAACCTTCATCACTAGCTACACACTTAATCGCAAGTCAAACTATTTACTCTAGTCAAACTTCTCATTCGGTAACCCATCATCAAATTGCTCCAACCCAACCACACTTAACATTTTGGTTCCTTTCATGTTAGATACTAAGTGAGCACTGTGAATTTACTAATATTACTATCTTATCAATCATATTAACCACTCGATGATGATGTTACTCTTCTTCATTGTTTGAATTATAAAAAATTAGTTAAATAAACAACAATGATTATATAATAATAATATTGAAATAAATAATGATAAAATGAATTTTACTTTATTTTTGCTTTTTTCATTTAGTATGGAATAATTCATATATGTAAATCCTTAAATCAGAATTTGATAAATAAAATGTCTAAATTGATTAAAAAAATTAGAGGAATCCAAATATGACATCCAAATCATCTTTTGCATTACAGAAACATCGATAAGTCCTGATTTTTTAAATTATTGTAATCCAAAACTGACGATTTCAAGTCAAATAATCAAGTTATGACAATTCCCATGACATAGTTTATGATAAAGTTCTCATATTCCACAAATAGGTGCATATTGGTATAGGAAACAATCACGCCGAAGGAATTTTCAAATTATTTTAATAAATACTATTTTCCATTTTTTAAGGGTCAAAAATGACTTTTTTGTGAACCAAGTACAAAAACTATGTTGCAAATTGGCACCCATCTAATTTTCATAAAGAGTGGTACGCATTTGATGGAAAATCACAAAAGATTATGTGTTTTCTTGATTTCTAACTAATTTCCCCTACTTAAATGAGTTTATGTCGATTTTTCGAAAGTAATTCAAATTTGAACTACAAGTGCTTGATAGTTTGGTCGGATTTTTGTAAAAATCATTTTAAGATACACAACTAGTGGTTATATCACAGAACCATCAATAGTTTTAGAAAAATAAACCTCTTTCGATGAATAGTCATGGTGGCCATTTTGACCATTTTTACGAAAAAAATGAAAGAAAATGATAAATACCTAAAAAAGGATATCCTCCGGCATGGGGTACTTATATGTGTACTAGTTGCTATGAAAAATTATAAAATTGATTTTTAACAAAATTTTCAAAAAAAGTATTCACAAAAAGGTCTATCATGTATAAACATCTACAAGTTTCAATCCAAATGATCAAGTTATGGCCATTCACTTGACATAGTTTGTTATACAGTTCTCATATTCCACAAATAGGTGCATATTGGTATAGGAAACAATCATGCCGAAGGAATTTTTCAAATTATTTTTATAAATATCATTTTCCATTTTTTAAAGTGTTAAAAATGGTTTTTTTTGTGAACCAAGTACACAAAATATGTTGCAAATTGGCACCCATCTAATTTTCACAAAGAGTGGTACACATGTGATGGACAATCCCAAAATATTATGAGTTTTCTTGATTTCTAACTAATTTCGCATACTTGAATGAGTTTATGTCGATTTTTCAAAAGTAATTCAAATTTGAACTACAAGTGCTTGATAGTTGTGTCGGAAATTTTTGTAAAAATCATTTTAAGATACCGACTAGTGGTTATATCACAGAACCATCGATAGTTTTAGAAAAATAGACCTCTTTCGATGAATAGTCATGGTGGCAATTTTGAGGTTATGTCGATTTTCAATAGTAATTTTGCTTAGTTAAATGAGTTTCTGTGATGCAAAAGATGATATAGTTGTCATATTTGATTCCTCTTATTTTTCTAATCGATTTAGACATTTTATTTATTAAATTCTTATTTATGAATCAAAAGATATGAATTATTTCATATTAAATAAAAAAATAAGTGCATACGCCGACGGTATTGCCGTTGGCGTGTCCCTGTACTCATACGCCGACGGCCCCAGTACGTCGACGGCTACTTTTACCCGTCGGCTAATTCTGTTCAGCCCTCTCTTACGTCGACGGCCCCGATATTTTGCCGTCGGCGTAAAACCAGACCGTCGACGTAGCGTATACCTTTTTTCCCGTAGTGATGTGTAAGTGATTTGGATTTATACGTGCGGCTAGAGCGTCTACACTCAACGAGGGCGAGGCGACACATGCAGCATTAACGTACTATCGCTGCTCCTTAGAAGAGAACGCTAGTGTCATACTCCCGTAAACTATGGCTGACTTCTTTTGGGCTTGTGGAGGAGTTTCTGGGGCTTCTAGCCCAATTACACACAGTGGGCAGAAATTGGGTGAGAGCAGTTTCCCGAGCTTCTCACCTCGGCCAGCGAATCGTTTCGCAATATTTACCACAAGATTGCCCCTCCACGCCTCTCCTCTCTCACCGAACCGGTACAAGAAAAGAAAAAATCCCCACCCGTTCCCCACCCCGCTCGCACCTCCCGCACCTGTCGAGGAATGAACTCCCACGTAACAAGGGTAGTCTCGCCCCGGGAAGAGGTTCGAAGGGGGGACTGAACACGGAGGTCAAACAACCCTCGATGCACGCCGCGACGTTGCTCGCGGTGCTTGGAGCGGAACTGCACGGCAGAGAGTGACACCGGCCCTTACCCAGGTTCACGGCCCTCAAGGTGAGGTAACACCGCTACTCCTGCTTGTCTCGATTGCACTGTGGTGACTGTAGTACAACGAGCCTCCGGGCCTTGAGAGGGTCCGGAGGTGGAGGACGCTATTGAGCTTGGGATCGAGTTCCGGATCCTCTCCTACGGAAGTGCCCCTTCTCCTTAAATAGTTGCCCCGGGCCTCATCCCTGCGACCTGCGCAGTCGACGGGTTCCCACATGGCCACCAGTGGCGGAGTGGGGTGCACTACTGCTTGCTCGTTCATGGACTCGGTCCATGGTCGCAAAGCCTGCCTTCGTGGCAGAGCAGCTGTCTCCTCCGTCCTTGGACGCGCCTCTTCCGTGTTAAAGCGGCGCACTGTGGCCGACAAGTTGCAGACTTGGCAGAGCGGCTCGCAGGCGCGGCGGAGACCGTGGGGTGTGCCCGCAGTGACGTCGTCGTTGGAGCGTTGTGCCGGCCAACTGCTTTATCACCAAAGAGGAAAGCTTCGTTGGCGGCGCAGGGGACACAGAACTTTGTTGACCCCTTTTATCATGGGAGCGGCAACTGTGACGCTGTTGCTGCCGTGCGCGCAGACGCGCGCGTCACCCTGCGGCCGCAGCAGAGCCCATGTGCGCTCTGCAGCGCTTCCTTTGCCGCGAAGTGTCCCCTCAGGGGCCTGAGGCTCTCGAGGGGAAGGAGCCGGGCCGGCTCCCTTCAGAGGGAGAGAGCCCTCAAGTGGGACGCCCTCGGGGGGGCCTCCTTCAGGCCTCTGCCGGCGCCTCAGGTCCCCTCCAGGGGTTTCTTCCTCGGGGGGGCTCCCCAAGCGGTTGGCTTGGTCCCTAGCCGTTTCGTGGACGCTGACGCGTGCGCGGCCCGTGGAGAGTGGGCTCTGCACACCCTAGAATCCACTGGGCCGACAGTAGCCCCCGGGCCCATGACGGGCACGTTGAGGCCCCTTGGGACTAGGCGAAGCGTCGTGGGCCCATAACTGCAGGCGAAGCGTCGCGGGCCCAAAATTGCAGGCGAAGCGCCGTGGGACACGCGTCACTTGGAGGTGGACTCGCGGCGACTCGGCTGCTCCGCCGGAAACGTGCGTAGTGGGGGGGGCCACCACGCCCGCCACGCTCACCACCACCGTGCCTCGGTAACTGCTCGGACGGGGTTTAAAGCTGCGCGTTGGTCCGAGCCGCAGTCATTTCCCCGTCCAGTCTTGTCCATCCCGTCCATCGGTTCTCCGCCTCCTAGACTCCCGTCTCCAGCAAATCTTCCCCATCTCCGGCCGACTCCTTCCGTCCTTCTCCGACGATGGGAGGATCCAAGGGCAAGAAAACGGCCGCCTCGACCCGCCAAGACGCGCAGGGGGAGGCGGAGTTTGGCCCCTCTCTGGTCGGGGCGCGCATCACCGCGGCGGCGCTGGACAAGATCCAGCACCTGGTCGCCGGGAAGCACAATGAGCATGGCGTCAGCGCCATTCTGCCTGCGCGGACCGGTCGCTTCCCCGCTGGCTACTTCCCCATCTTCCTCCATACACTCTACGCTGGACTGGTGCCGCCGTATTCTCCTTTCCTCGAGGCCGTCCTCGAGTTCTACCAGGTCCACCTTCTGCACCTCCACCCCAACGCCATCCTTGTCCTCTCCATTTTCGCCTTCTTGTGCGAGGCTTACTTGGGAGTGAAGCCCTCCATCGCTCTCTTCCGAAGCTTCTACGCACTGCGGAACACTGCGAAGAAGGAGCGGACGGGCTGCGTATCCTTCCGCATCGCGGACGGCATGGGAGACGTCTACATCCCCATGGCCTGGAACGGCGACAGGCCCGTGACGGCGGTGTCGAAAAAGGTGGAAGACTTCAGACAGAAGTGGTTCCTCATCCGCGTTCCCTCGGAGAGCTCCCTCCTTGAGGTCCCCGAGGCGCCGCCCGTGAAGAACACCCACTGGAGCAAGCGTTCCCTGGAGGGGCAAGCAATAGCCGACCTCGCGGGCCACCTGAGGGCGCTTCGCGAGCACGGCCTGACCGGCCAGCTGGTGGCGGCGGAGTTCGTGAGGCGCCGCATCGCCCCCCTGCAGGCGCACAAGAAGCCGATGTGGGCGTACACAGGGCCTACGGATCCGCTGCGGCTGCATCTGAGCGACCACCGCCCCGCGGTCGTCGAGACCATCCTGGGAGGCCTCTTCGTCAACCCAGAGGTGCCCGCGAGGGTTCACGTGGCGATACGGCCTCTGTTTGAAGTCCCAGACAAGCGCCGGGCCACCCTGGCGCAGGCGCCCGCGTTCACCCCGCTAGGCTTGGCGGGGGATGAAGAGGAGGAGGAGCCCATGCCAGCGGACACTACCGAGTCGCCAAGCGCATCCGACTCGGAGCAGGGCGACGCGGAGACGAGGGTGGAGCCCTCTGCCGGTGCAGGAAGCTCTGCGGGCGCGGGAAGCTCTTCCGGCGCTGTGCCTTCGGCAGGGGAGGTCCACGAGCTTTCCTCTGGTGACAGCGAGGAGGCTGCGGCGGGGCGCCACGAGCCGAGGACCAAGGCGGCCCATGACAGGCCTGCCGGGGAGCCCCCGAGCGCTCCCCACAAGAGGAAAGCCGAGGAGGCCCCCGAGGCGGGGGCGCGGGCTGTGCCTTCATGGCGCTCGCCAGGCATGACGTGGGTAGACACCCGCGCCAAGAAATCTAGGTGAGATTCTTTCGCCTTTTCCTTTCCTTTCTGAGCCCAGCTTGCTTGCTCTTCTTCCTTGACCAATCTTTTCTTTTTACCTCAGCGGCCCTGATCCTCCGAAGCGCCGCAGGCGTCGCAAAGCCGCGGACGTGAAGAGGGCCGCCCCCGACGCTGCACCGGAGGTTGAGGCCAGCGAGACCGCGGCGGCGGAGGCCTCGAGGCCTGAGGTGGGGAGTACCGCAGGCTCTCAGAAGGAGATACCTCAGGTGGAGACATTTGTGTCACCACCCGAGGAAGAGCGGGTGGAGGAACAGGTGGAGACGACATCCACTCCACCTCGCGCATCTACCCCTCCAGCGCAGCCGGGGGCTAATGTGGGTGCCGAGTCGGCGCCGAGCCCTCCCAAGTCTCGCAGGGAGGATACTCCGCCACCGCCGCCGGACACCGCGGGGGAGGAGGAAGCAGCAAGGACCGGGCCTCACGCGCCTGCCCCGGATGCGGACCGGGAGATGCCGCACGAGGGGGGAGGCACAGGAGGCCTAGGACCGAGTACGGAGGCGGAGGATCTACCCCCGAGCCCCCAAGCCCACGCGGGGGCTTCTGCCGCCGAACCGGACGCGGGTGCGGGACCCTCTAAGCCGCGCGGTCCGCCCCCGGGCCTCGCTCTGGGACGCTTCGACTGGGGCCGAGGACGCCCCGACGTTGCCTTCCGCTTCGTGCGGGAGTCCCTGGAGGGGCTCGAGGCCCACCTGGCCACAGAAGACCAGGCGCTCGCCCGTCAGCGTGACGAGCTCGCCGACGCCTGGGCTGCCTTCCACGCGGCCGTAGAGGCCCGCCGCAAGAGCGACCAGGCGCTGCAAGAGGAGCGCGAGGAGGCGGCGCGCTTTGCCGACGAGGTCCGCGAGGGGGCCTTGCGCGAAGCCGAGGAACTCCTTCAGCCCCTGAGGGCTGAACGCCGAGCCGCTGCCAAGGACCTCGCCGAGGCCAAGGCGGAGCGGGAAGCCGTGGAGCATTCGCTGGCGGCGAAGCGTGCCGAGCTCTTCGAGCTCGAGAAGAAGATCCTGGCGGATGCCGGGGTGGTGCGGACCGCCCTCGACGAACTCCGCTCGAGCCTGGAGGCCCGCGGGCGCGCTTTGAGCGAGCGCGAGGAGGATGCACGCCGGCGCGACGAGCAGCTGGCGCTGAGGGAGCAAGAGCTGTCAGGACAGCGCACGGCCCTTGAGGCCCGCGAAGATAGCGTTGCTTCGGCGTTCAGCAAGCTCGAGCGCGAGGTCGCCGCCCACAAGGGGAATGTGGAGCGAGCCAACGTGCGGCTTGCCGAGCGGAAGGACGAGCTCAACAAGGAGCTCCGGGAGAAGGAGAACAAGATCCGCGCCGCAGTCTCCCAGGACTACAAGGATAAATTCTCCAAGCAGGAGGACCGCTTCAAGGCGAGGCTGGGGGAGAGCGGCGCCCGGATCCAAAAGCTCGAGAAGGAGAACGCCAAGCTCGCCGCCAAGGTGAAGCGCGAGACTGATCGCCGCCTCGCCGCTGAGAAGGCCAGGGAGGACATCTCCCAGGACCTTGCCTCCCTCATGGGGGACATGGAGGAGATGAACCGGCAGGTGGGGCCTGCTGTGGAGAAGGCAGTCGAGGCGGCGGAGAGCATCCAGGCGGCGCAGGTGCTGTCGCAGCAGCGGGAGCGCATGTTCCTGTCCTTGACGGGACGGGGTCGTGAGCTCGCCGCGAAGCTGGGGGCGGAGGCGCCAAGCGTTCCGGCTCAGGGCCACGCCGACGCTGCCACCTATCTCCTGTACTTCGAGCAGCTCTTCACAGCGCTCGAAGGCCCTACCGCGGAGATCCGCGACGTGGTTGAGGAGGAGTGCCGTCAGCTTCTGGCGGTGGCGGTGGACCGCATCTTCTCCAACCTCGTCCACCTCCATCCCGGGTTCGACCTCGCCACGGTGACCGAGCCACTGGAGGGGGACGCTGCGTGGAAAGCCTCCAGCTCCGTCCGCGACCAGGTGGACGACTTCTGCAGCCGCTTCAGGCGGGCCGCTGCAGAGGAAGGCGGCGAGGGGAGCGAGCCCGAGGAGGAAGAAGAGAGCGACCAGGACGACGCTGAGGCCTCCGACTAATCTCCTCCTGCAACGCGTCGCGCTTGCAGCGCTTTTAGGGGCGTTTGCCCGTTAGAAAATTTCATTTTCCACCTTGTAATTTACCTCTTCACTTCATAAACATTTTGCTATCGATTAAGAGTGCGCTCCCTTCGAGGGGTCTTTGCTTCATCTCCATGCCTTTTTCGCTCTGCGTCGTTGGACCCTTCCCCTCGCGCTATGACTCCTGCCGCTACGGTATGCTCGAGCAATGACTCGGCAAGGCCGGGGGGAGTTTAAGGCTTGGGGAGGTAAGAGCCCTCAAGTCGCGATGCTGAGGGCCCCCCTTTGACGCGCAAGCAGTCCACGGAGAGTATGGAAAGAACCGCTTGAGGGACGCAGAGTGCTTATGAGAAAAATGCGAGGATTCCCTTGAGGTGGGCGAGAAACTTAGCTTCGCGAGGCGTTTTCCCGGTGTGGGCCTTCTCTGGCGGAGGTCTCACCTTCAGGGTCCTAGGGTTCTCCTCCGCAGGCCTGGTGGGGACTTTCGCTCTCTGTGGATGTTAGAGGGGCGAGCCGAAACGCTAGATCACAGCATCAGGGACTAATGCGCGCTTATAGGTCCCCTCAGGCGTTCCTTGCGAGGAGAGAGAGTACCAAGGTCCTTTGAAGAGATGGCGTGCTTGGGAGGGCCTGCCCTCTAGCCAGAGCTCGGATCCTTGGGTTTTGCAGTGCTGCTGGTGTGTCACTTGAGGCACTGGCACCGTACTCAGCCCCCGCTCGCGAGGTACGCATGTGGAGAGATATAAGTGCCCATTTTCAATAAATGAAATAAAGCTGTAATAAACTCACCACCAAAATATTACATAGCGGCGCCGTAGCGCATAGTTCACTTGGAACGAACATGGCGCTGGAGCGCAAAGTTCACTTGGAACGAAAATCGGTTCATTACACTTGGGTTTGCCAAGCTAACGTTCCTTCCATGTCGAGGCATGGGGACCACCCATTAGTGGCAGAGGTTCACTGCGGCCTGCGGGGGCTCATTTGCAGGAGAGCTCGGAGGGCTGGGCCTCGGGAGAAGCTTTGAGAAGCTTGGAGGTGAAGCCGTGAGCTTCCCTCTAGAGACAAAAAATGCCTGGCGTGACTGTGATCACGGGTAGAACTTGCGCAGATGCGCGATGTTCCACGGGTTCTTGACGGGGATGCCGTCCTCGGTCTCGAGGCGTACTGCGCCAGGCCTGGCGACGTGGGAGACCCTGTAGGGGCCTTCCCACATCGGGGAGAGCTTGTGGAGACCTTCCCTGGAGAGGATTCGCCTGAGGACGAGGTCGCCCGCTTCAAGGGTGCGTGAGCGCACATGGCGGCTGTGGTAGCGTCGCAGGTCTTGCTGGTACCCTGCCGCCCTGAGGGCGGCCTGACGGCGCAGTCCCTCGAGAAGCAGCAGGTCGTCGTTGTGGAGGCCCTCTTGGGTGTCCTCATTAAAGGCAAGGACCCGTGGCGATCCATGCTTGATTTCTGCGGGGAGGACCGCCTCGGCTCCGTAGACCAGAGCGAACGGCGTTTCGCCTGTAGGCCTCGAGGAGGTTGTGCGTATGGACCGATGTGCGCGACGTCGAAGTCGATCAGCTCCGTGCGGTAGTTCTTCTGCGTGCCAAAGGTGACCGCGAGGCGGACTTGTCCCAGAGGCTCGATAGAACCACTGGTGACGCCCGTGAACGGCCTGGAGGGCATAAGCCACTCGTAGGGCACTTGAAGCGTCTCGAAGGTCTCGACAGAGATGACATTCAGGCCCGCTCCCCCGCCGATGAGCGTCTTGGAGACGGTGATGTTGTTGATGGTGGGGGAGCAGACCAGGGGGAGGGTTCCAACGGTCTTGGTCGACTTGGGGTGGTCCTTGGCGTTGAAGGCGATGGTGTACTGGGACCACTTGAGGGGCCTGGAAGTCTCGGTGCTCGGGAGCGCAGCGTTGAGTTCGCGGGCGAACTGCTTGAACTGATTGTTCGACTTGGGCGCTTGAGCTCCGCCGAGGATGCAGGCCATGGCGCCTCTCGGGGCCTGGTAGCCTCCATCTTCCTCGTCGGGGAGGTTGTTGTTCTTCTGGGCGGTGTTGGCTTGAGTGCCCGACGGCTTCTGGTAGCCGCCATCGCGCCTGCCCTTGGCGTCCCTGCGGTAGCCGCGACCTCTGCCGCGGCCTCCGCTGCCTTCTCCCCGCTCGCGTTCCCTGCTCAGCCTCTTGAGGTCGAAGCAGTCGTCTGTAGCGTGCCCGCGCCTGTTGTGGTAGACGCAGAACGGACGGTGGTCCACTTCTTTGTCGCCGCGCTCGGGGGAGCCCCTGCGGGAGCCCTTCGCGTCAGGCTCTGCCGCGAGGACCGCGGTGGCCTTGCGCTTGGGCTCTTCCTTCTTCTTGTGGCTCTTGGACCCTTCGCCCGGGTCGTCCCCCCGCGCGCTCATCTTGACGAAGAGGAGTCCCTCTTCAGCCTTGGCGCACTTGTCCGCCAGATCGAACAGCTTCACCACAGAGGTGAGCTTGTCGTGGATGCCGAGCTTCTCGAGCATCCTGCGGTTCGTGACGCCCTCGCGGAAGGCAGCGATCACCTGGGTGTCGGGGATGTTTGGAATTTTGTTCCGCACCTGGCTGAAGCGCTGGATGTACTTGCGAAGAGTTTCACCCTTCTTCTGCACCACAGCGCGCAAGTCGTTGTGGGTGAGTGCGCGCTCGTACGTGCCCTTGAAGTTGGCGACGAACTGCCTGCAGAGCTCCTCCCAGGAGTCGATGGAGTCCTCGGGCAGGTTGAGAAGCCAGGACAGAGCGGAGTCCCTGAGGGCGTGGGAGAACCAGTTGGCCATGACTTTGTCATCGCCCCCTGCAGCCTGGATGGAAGTGGTGTAGAGCTGCAGGAACTCGAGAGGGTTGGTGGACCCGTCGAAGCCCTTGGGGAGCGCTGGCCTGAACTTCTGTGGCCAGACCACACGGCGCAGGGTGCGCGTGAAGGCCATGCAGCCTGAGGCATAGGTGGCCGTTCCTCCCTGGAGGGCCCTGCGGTTTTGCTGCCCCGCCTGACCGAGCTCCTCGACGAGGCGGTTTTGGAGGTCGCGACGTCGCTCCATGCCTACGCGCGCGTCAGGTGCGGTGCGCTGCACGATTTGGCAGTCGTGCGGCGAGGAAGCATGGGAGGGAGCCCGCTGTGCCGCGGCCGGGGGCGGTCCCGGCGGCGGCGGTGGCGCACCTGGTGCGGCCGTCCCTGCAGGGCCGGAAGGCACGATGGAGCGCGACGGAGCGGGGCGTGTGGTTGCGATGTCGACGAGGTGGTGGAGGCGGTCCAGCCACTGGTCGTGCGCTTCGGCACTTGGCCGGTAGCGGAGGAGCTCCTGAGCCATCAGTAGCGCGGTGTGCGGGGCGGGCTCTTGATGCTCCCGCGTGGACACGCTCTGGCGCCGGGACGGGTGCGAGGACTCAGCGTCCCCGCGGCGCTCGGAGAGGTCCTCGTCGTCACGCTGGTCTCCTTCGCGGTGCTCCTCGCTCTCCGGCTCTTCCACGCGCCGGCCGGTGCCAGCGCGTTCGGTCGTGCGGGGGCGACCACGGCGGCCGCGGGTGGGTGCAGTGCCGGGCTCGGTGTGAGCTCTCTCGGAGGTGCGCCTGTTGGCGCGCGTCGCGCGGGTGTCCATCATGGCGCGGAGTTCGGAGGTTGAAGACGCGCCTCAGTCCCCTACCTGGCGCGCCAAATGTCGAGGAATGAACTCCCACGTAACAGGGGTAGTCTCGCCCCGGGAAGAGGTTCGAAGGGGGGACTGAACACGGAGGTCAAACAACCCTCGATGCACGCCGCGACGTTGCTCGCGGTGCTTGGAGCGGAACTGCACGGCAGAGAGTGACACCGGCCCTTACCCAGGTTCACGGCCCTCAAGGTGAGGTAACACCGCTACTCCTGCTTGTCTCGATTGCACTGTGGTGACTGTAGTACAACGAGCCTCCGGGCCTTGAGAGGGTCCGGAGGTGGAGGACGCTATTGAGCTTGGGATCGAGTTCCGGATCCTCTCCTACGGAAGTGCCCCTTCTCCTTAAATAGTTGCCCCGGGCCTCATCCCTGCGACCTGCGCAGTCGACGGGTTCCCACATGGCCACCAGTGGCGGAGTGGGGTGCACTACTGCTTGCTCGTTCATGGACTCGGTCCATGGTCGCAAAGCCTGCCTTCGTGGCAGAGCAGCTGTCTCCTCCGTCCTTGGACGCGCCTCTTCCGTGTTAAAGCGGCGCACTGTGGCCGACAAGTTGCAGACTTGGCAGAGCGGCTCGCAGGCGCGGCGGAGACCGTGGGGTGTGCCCGCAGTGACGTCGTCGTTGGAGCGTTGTGCCGGCCAACTGCTTTATCACCAAAGAGGAAAGCTTCGTTGGCGGCGCAGGGGACACAGAACTTTGTTGACCCCTTTTATCATGGGAGCGGCAACTGTGACGCTGTTGCTGCCGTGCGCGCAGACGCGCGCGTCACCCTGCGGCCGCAGCAGAGCCCATGTGCGCTCTGCAGCGCTTCCTTTGCCGCGAAGTGTCCCCTCAGGGGCCTGAGGCTCTCGAGGGGAAGGAGCCGGGCCGGCTCCCTTCAGAGGGAGAGAGCCCTCAAGTGGGACGCCCTCGGGGGGGCCTCCTTCAGGCCTCTGCCGGCGCCTCAGGTCCCCTCCAGGGGTTTCTTCCTCGGGGGGGGCTCCCCAAGCGGTTGGCTTGGTCCCTAGCCGTTTCGTGGACGCTGACGCGTGCGCGGCCCGTGGAGAGTGGGCTCTGCACACCCTAGAATCCACTGGGCCGACAGCACCCACCCCGACCTCACTCATCTTCCCCATTGCCGGACACTAGTTCCCCGCGCCGCCGCGTCTCTCCTACCGGCCCCAGCCCCAGATCTCAGTTGTCCATAGCCGGATCCGGTTCCGCCCCACCCCTTTCTCGCCCCGCTGCCCCATCTCCTCTACCATCTCGCCCGGAGTCGCCACCCCGCCGCCGGCTCCTCCTCGTGGATACGTCGAGCTCCAGCAGCTCCACTCCTCCGCCGCGGTCCTCCGACGTCAAGCTCGTCCGTGCTCCACCTCCAGCAACGCCATGTCGAACTCCAAACCAGCGAAGGTAAGCAGCTCCACCCGTTTCCCAGATTTTCATACATTTACATGCATTGGAGTCAGCTTGCTAGTAGATAGGAGGAAGTGCTACTACGGTTGTGGTTCAAAAATGATGTGTAGTGATGCTTGCTTGTAGATAGGAGCAATTGCTAGTATGGAGTAGATGATTTTTGTTCACTGATTGTTTTTTCATGTACTGTTAAAACATGATACCGCTTGTGCTCTTAATTTTAGTTTTGTAAATTGATGATATACACGTTGTGCATCTAGATTGTGAAGCCGAAACAGGCAAAAGCATGTTGGGATGTCGTAGCGCATCGTGTATTCCTTGACGTGTGCATCGAAGAGGTTAATGCAAATAATCGTCCGATGCAAGTTTTGACTCGCCAAGGTTATGAAAATTTGGTTAAAAAGTTCAATGAGCGCACAAAGAGACAATATGATAAGAAACAAATGAAAAATAGGTGGGAAACACTTAAAAAAGATTACGCTGTTTGGAAGGGATTGCTCCAACACGCATCCGGTTTGGGTGTCGATCCTGTCACTCATACCATTGATGCTAGCGAGGATTGGTGGGCTCATGAGATACAGGTAATGACTATTTCGGATAGCTCCACTACAAGATGTTGTTCTCTTGATATGCTCTAATAACAATTTGTGATATGCAGATGTGTCCCGAAGCAGCCAAGTTTCGGATAGCTCCACTACAAGATGAGGAGGACCTGAAGATATTGTTTGACAAGAATGTTGTGACTAATGTGACTGCTAGAGTGCCTCCTACTTCTCAAGGTCAAGCTTCTGGGTCTATGATCAACATTGAGGAGGTTGATGGATCCGGTTGTGAAGGTGATGATGAACCTATTATTACACCTGTGCCTAAACATGGCAAGAAAAAAAGAGCATGCCCCTACTCACCTACTCCCACGGGCACACCAAAGATGAGTACTGGAAGTAGCAGTTCCTCTAGGTTTGACCGTATGCTGGAGCTCATGGAAACAAGGGAGAAAAATAAGGAGAGTCTGCGGTTGATGGAGGAGGAAAAGCGAAAGATGGAGGAAGAAAAGAATTCTGTGACATCTCCAGAACGAGTGGTTGAAGAATCTTCGAGGGATGAGATTAGGCGATTGGTTGCATTAATCTATCAGGATGGAGCTAAGCCTGGTAGTTTGGAATATTTCTATGCGACACAACTCTTCATTTTACGGGAGTACCGTGAAATGTTTGCTTGTTTGGTGGAGGATGCGACGCCTACCCAGAGGATTGATTGGATTAACATGACATGGGAGCAGCATAACAAGAAGTAGTGTTATTTGTGTACAACTTGTATCAGTCGTGAACTATTTTATTTATCTACACCTTGTATTTGTCGTGAACTATTTTATATGCATGAACTTTGTATTTGTAATGAACTAATTTATTTGTTGTTATGAAGTTGTGTTATTTGCTTCCTGTTGTTAAATGTTTGCTCTTGTCCTATTACAGATGAATTCCTCGAACGATGATTCTGATGAAGAATTTGATATGTGTTTTATGCTTGTGGCGGCTTGTATGGATGAGAATGAAAAAGTTCCTTATGCTGCTAGGAGAGACCCGCCTCTGATGTCAGGGATACAATGGGTTGAGGCAAGGCTGAAAGATCCAAAGAGATTCTACGAGTCTTTTAGAATGAGAAGGTCAGTCTTTAGAATGCTACATGTCATTCTTGTTGTAGACTATGGACTCCAGTCTAGTTCTCAGATGTCAAGTGTAGAATCACTAGCTCTGTTTCTATGGATGTTGGGGGGACCTGCAACGAATAGTCAAGCTGCTGATCGTTTTGAGCGTAGTGTTTCTACCGTGAGCAACAAGTTTCATCATGTTTTAGACTGTGTAGACCGTATGGCGGGTGACTACATTAGACCTAATGATCCTGCTTTCACCCAAGTTCATGATAAACTTAAACAGCCTAGATTTTGGCCCCATTTTAAAGATACCATTGGAGCAATAGATGGAACACACATTCCTGTGATAGTTGCTGAGCAAGATAGGCAAAAATACACTAACAGGAAAGGCTATACAAGTCAGAATGTGCTAGCAATATGTGATTTTGACATGAGGTTCACATTTGCTGTTGCTGGATGGGCTGGATCTGTTCATGATACACGTGTATGGACTGATGCTCGACCCCATTTCCCCAGTTATCCGCACCCTCCTACTGGTAATATTCTTGCATATGTACATAAAATATTTGGTACTAAATACTACAATAGTTATGTCCTTATATTTGTAATATTTACAGGAAAATACTATCTTGTTGATTCTGGATATCCAAAAAGAGTTGGCTATCTCGCTCCTTTCAAAGAGACCATGTTCCAGAATTTCAGGGGGCACCTCCACAGAACATGATGGAGAGATTCAACCATCTTCATTCTTGTCTACGAAATGCTATTGAAAGAGCATTTGGCGTTTTGACAATGAAGTGGCGCATTCTGCAAGGTATACCACATTTCCCCGACCCTCTGACGCAAACGAAGATCATCACCGCCTGCATGTGATTGCATAACTTCATTCGGGACACCAATCTATATGATCAACATTTCGAGCGGTTTGACCGGTGCCCATATGTCCATGAGGAGAGCGCATCTTATACCGGTGGACCCACTTCGTCGTCATCTGATAGCGTTATGCCAGCACTACGACAGAGCATCGCTGAAGGAATAGTCGCTTGATTAATTCTTATTATGTTGGAAGCAGCCTAGGATTTCTATTATTATGGCATGTAATGAATTATACTTATAACACCATGTTTTCAATTGTCACGTAAGGATTTCTATTATTATGGCATGTTTTTATTTTTATTTTTATTTTTTAGAACCTCATTTCGTACAAAAATAACTAGCATCGGTATGTAATACATGACATTTTATTAAGTGAACTACACAAAATCAGGGGCATAACAGGCATCTTACAATTCATCACAACAAACAAGTCAAAACAGTACAAGCCCAAAAGAAGTCTTCTGAGGAGTTTCTGCAGCTTCTCCCCACCACAGTTTCTCCCCACCGGAATCTATAAGCAAGCTTATGAATAAGAAAAAGCCCAAAAGAAGTCAGTCTATATTGCTTGCGGGTACATAGCGCATGCATGGGTACATCATGCAATATATTTTACTGTGGGTTTTCGACTTTTCGGAAAACATGTGGTTCCATACATGGCTGGCAGAAAGAAACATGGCTGGCAGTATTCTGATTTTGACTGCATGTCTAGTTTTGAATTTTGCTTTTAGTTTAGATGGTGTAGGGATGTGTGAGGGTGTGTGCTCTTGTGAGATCGAGAGACAAGTGAGATTAGAGAGAAGAGAGAGGAGCTGTGAGATGCATGCTCTAGAGAACCATGATATTTATTTTTCACAAAAGAGAGGAAGAACGCATATCAGTTCACAACAAATAAAGAAAAACAGAACAAATAATTAAGGAGCAGACTATGTAGCAGCCGTATGTGAAACTCCAATAAACACCTCAGAAGGATCTGAAACATGAACATTGACATGATAGATCAGTGTGCGTACATAAAAATGGAATTGTGCTATTAAAAAGAAAACAAGGAAGATAGGTGCTTGAAAAGTTGTTATTTCTGCGTAGTTACGATTTCATTCTCCTTCACCAAACTAGATTTGAGTGGCACATGGTCGAACCTTGTCCAAAATAATGGCTCCATTCATCCGCATGTGGCATGTGGACGTGGTATACGACCGGAGCACAAATGATGTACATCCATCACTTAATCGGGCCACGATTTGTTGCTTGATACATTGCCAGATAGATAGCTGTGTCAACTTGTTTGTTGCTCCATTATGAAGCGGCTCATGGTAACAGACATGAAATGGAAACCAAACTCGGCAAAGTTTGATCTTAAAGGGTTTGTACATAAATGAAAAAATGGCTTCTCCTAGCTGAGAGCTGGCCTTAACATGCATAATGGTCAATAATACAGCGTTTTCTTATTTATTCTACATAATGTAGAGAAGACGAAAAACATAGTATACAATAGGTCGTATCTTAAGTTATCTCTTACAATTAATGTTTGCTTCTAACATTATGTAGCTGTTAAAATCAAGCAAGAAAGCGTCTGGGTAACTATGAGAAGAGATCTCGTTCATTGGGAAAAAATCTTATTTTATCTTACTTCTTAGCAAGGAGAAGACAAATATGTGTCGGGGGGTTACCCCGGGTAGGGTAAAGATATGGTAAAAGTTACGTCCAAGACGGAACCGACATACTTGCTGACCGACATATGCCCGGGTCGGAAGGGACCGGGATATGATATTGGTGCAGCCCGACATACTCTAACCGACTTAATCAGATTTTACCCGACATATCTATGTCGGTATGCATTGTGTTATTCTGATGTGCAGGAAGAACGGTTTATGAAGGGTAATCCGGCATAACCATGCCGGGTCTTGGGAGAAGCAGATTATCCGGCATACCCACGCCGGGTTGCGAGGTGGAATCCGGCATATCCATGTCGGGTTGCCCAGGAGAGGAGTCGCCAAGTTATCCGGCATATCCATGCCGGGTTATGCGGAGAAGATGCCATGCCAAGCGCTACAGGACAAAGGACAAACAAGACATGACAAGCCCATCCCCTGATGTGACTAGAGTACAACTCATGATGCAGGGAATAGTATTGACAAGACCCCAGTAGTCATGTCAGCTACAGTGCCGGAATAGTGTCACGTGGGCCACCTCTTGTCCCCTGGGCTCCTCCTATATAAGGAGCACCAGGGGGAAGGCCAAAGAGAGAGGGACACACACACACCCGCGGCCACGGCCGGCCTAGCCACGGGCCGCTCTCTTCCCCCCTTGGCTCTCTTTCTCCCTCAAAGCCTCTTAGATGTAACTCGGTTCTGCTCCTGGAGCATCCTGTACACAGCATATGCGGAGAGAAGAAATACACAAAGTAGGATAGATGCTGCAGTAGGGGTGTTATCTCCTCACGAGAGCCCCGAAGCAGGGTAAATCCCCGTGTTCTTCTGTTTATTTGTGTGCGCTCCTTAGCGCATAATCCCTCCCCGAATCCTCTAGCGTCCATCGGCCCCACAAATTAGCCTACCCGTAGGCATCTGTCTGTTCACCACGACGACAGTTGGCACCCACCGTGGGGCATCAGTGGCGCTTGCTGGACTAATTTCGGACGGGACCTTCTTCATCGACTCAGGGACTCGACATCACCATGGTCCACACGCTCCAACTCGCTGCCGCACGCAGAAGCTGTTCCGACCTACACCAGCGCTCGCCGTCAACAGATTCCGGGTAACTCCCCGACAGTTGCCCGGGTCATGTCGGCTCCATCGATCCCGACCGCACCAATGCTCCGTGAGTATCTTCGTATGTATCATGCAATTGGCCAGTCTTGAGAGTAACTCGGGGACTGCCCCTTCATGCCTAATTTAGTTGTTAACCCGGGAGCGAGAGGTCGTAACCCGGGGACTGCCATGTTATGTTATCTGTATGTTTTCCCCGGGGGCAAGATGTCTTAACCCGGGGACTGGCTCACCGGTCAGTTGTGCTCTTCATCCTAAGTCGGTAGGGCAACTCAGAAATCAGTTCATCCGTATGCATGTGGTTGATGTCTGTTTGTTCCGAGATATTTGCATGTCGGCACCCCGGGATGAACCCGGGGACTGCCCTGTCTTTACTTATGTTTCTTTTCGGTTATTTCCTTGTTATCTGTGTGCCGGCGTCTCGAAGTGAAACTCGGGGACTGCCTTGTATATTTTATATATGTTGCCCATGTGCCGAATAAACTTTCAACCTTGTTTCAAAGTTCAAGTAATGTATGCTATCCGAGATGATCTTGTGACTCGACTGACGAACGCCTAGAGTGGTAGTCAAGAGCAGAGATTGTGGAGTATAGTAAACATGAAAACAAACTCGGGGGCTCGGTCTAAAGAGTAATTCGGCGTATGTTGTCTGTGTGTCTTCCCCGGAGCAAGATATCTTGACCCGGGGATTAGCCCGCCAGTGCGTTCTGTTCTTTCTGCTAGATCTCTAGTGTAACTCGGGGACTCGGTGAAGACCGAGTCGGCACCCTAGTGCGTAGATTTGCAACTCGTCGTAATTTATGTCTTTAAGTTAAAGTCAGTTTGACCTGTTAAATAGAGCAGTCGCTCCTGTTCAATATTTATTGCACATGCATGCCTGGACTAACGTTGAAAGGTGATGTCGGTTTTACCGAGAGGATATTCATGTCAAATGGATTGATTATCTTGGTTATCTTGGTTGTTATGACGGTTATCTCGGATCGATCGTATATTTATTATGGCCTGAAAGTGTATCCTCGACTATCTTTGATGTCGGTTTACCGAGTTATAAATGACCTATTACACCGTGTCGTCACTTATGTCGGTAAGATTTAATTTGGCGTGTTAAATAAAGTTGTTGCTCCTGTTGGAAAATTCGTTATATATGCATGCATGAACTAACGTTGAAAGGTGATATCGGTTTTATCGGGAGAATACTCATGTCGGAAATCTTGGTTATGTCGGTTATCTCGGATCCATCTTATAATTGCTATTGTCTCAAGATATGTTGCATATGGTCTTTGGTATCGGCTTGCCGAATTATAAATGGCATATCATACCAGGTTGTTGCTCATGTCGGATAGTCTTTGGTATCGGCTTGCCGAGTTATAAATGGCCTATCATTTCCCGGTTGTCACTTTTGTCAGTTCGCCAATGTATCGCGGCATCGTTCCGTATCTCCAGATCGCCGTTTATTTCGGTTCGCCATAGTATCATGGCATCATCCTGTATCCCCGGTCATCGTTCATGTTGGTTTGTGAAATGAGATGTGTGATATGCCCAGAGTGGCCGAGATACCGAGACATGTGTGATATGCCCAGAGTGGCCGAGATACCGAGACATGTGTGGTATGCCCAGAGTGGCCGAGATACCGAGACACCCGAGATACACTTGTGTCAAATCAACAGAGGTTGGAGGCGTCTGTGTCGGTATACGCCCAGAGTGGCTAAAAGCCGGCACATGAGACTCTGTGTCGGTATACGCCCAGAGTGGCTAAAGGCCGGCACATGAGACGTCCGTGTCGGTATACGCCCAGAGTGGCTAAAAGCCGGCATGTGAGGTATGTCTATGTCAAGCCGGCAGTGGCCGAAGACATCTATGTCGGTAAAACGCCCAGAGTGGTTAAGGAACCGGCATATGATTGTATTTTTGCAGGTACACGGTGTAGTACGTAAAGATGGTGGTGTTGTTAATTCTTCTAAGTCTGCGCGCGACTCTGCGAGTCCCCCGCAGCCTCGGGGACTAGTGTCGGGGGGTTACCCCCGGGTAGGGTAAAGATATGGTAAAAGTTACGTCCAAGACGGAACCGACATACTTGCTGACCGACATATGCCCGGGTCGGAAGGGACCGGGATATGATATTGGTGCAGCCCGACATACTCTAACCGACTTAATCAGATTTTACCCGACATATCTATGTCGGTATGCATTGTGTTATTCTGATGTGCAGGAAGAACGGTTTATGAAGGGTAATCCGGCATAACCATGCCGGGTCTTGGGAGAAGCAGATTATCCGGCATACCCACGCCGGGTTGCGAGGTGGAATCCGGCATATCCATGTCGGGTTGCCCAGGAGAGGAGTCGCCAAGTTATCCGGCATATCCATGCCGGGTTATGCGGAGAAGATGTCATGCCAAGCGCTACAGGACAAAGGACAGACAAGACATGACAAGCCCATCCCCTGATGTGACTAGAGTACAACTCATGATGCAGGGAATAGTATTGACAAGACCCCAGTAGTCATGTCAGCTACAGTGCCGGAATAGTGTCACGTGGGCCACCTCTTGTTCCGTGGGCTCCTCCTATATAAGGAGCACCAGGGGGAAGGCCAAAGAGAGAGGGACACACACACACCCGCGGCCACGGCCGGCCTAGCCACGGGCCGCTCTCTTCCCCCCTTGGCTCTCTTTCTCCCTCAAAGCCTCTTAGATGTAACTCGGTTCTGCTCCTGGAGCATCATGTACACAGCATATGCGGAGAGAAGAAATACACAAAGTAGGATAGATGCTGCAGTAGGGGTGTTATCTCCTCACGAGAGCCCCGAAGCAGGGTAAATCCCCGTGTTCTTCTGTTTATTTGCGTGCGCTCCTTAGCGCATAATCCCTCCCCGAATCCTCTAGCGTCCATCGGCCCCACAAATTAGTCTACCCGTAGGCATCTGTCTGTTCACCACGACGACAATATGTCTCTCTCTTCCAACTCAGCAAGCATTTTATCTGTCATGCAAAGATAGTATTCATTGTACAAGATGCTCTTTCTCTCACTTTGTCACATCTTTTGTAATTTAGTTTTACTCGTGTCACAAATACACATATTAATTTTTACGAAATCATTAACAGGTGATCTGTTGTATACTATGGTTTTGTTTTCTCTAAACGACATACAGTACATAATATAACACTGCTTTACCAAGGACTGTATATGCCCTAAAAAGCTTTACATTTTTCTTGTTGCAACATGAGGGAGCCACTTATTCACCGAAGGGTATAACCACTTACTTGGATCAATTAAATCAACTCATGTGAGTGTCAAAATTCATGAAAATCTTGAGTTTTTTATTAGCCATAAGGCAAACCTACCTACTTGGTCACATGTAATGGTTTTAAGCACACCTAAAGAAAAATATGTATTCAACCCTGAATATGATTTTGATTCTTATTTTGATACCAGACATTGATATTTTTTTCACAAAAGAGAAGAAAAACACATACCAGTCCATAACAAAGAAAAACATGAGTACATTAAAAATAATGAAGGAACATACTATATAACAGATGTCTGAGGAACTCCGATAAACACCTCAAAAGGATTTGAAACATGAATATTGACATGATAGATCAGTGTGTGTACGTAAAAATGGAATTGTGCCGTGAAAAAGAAATAAAGGAAGATAGGTGCTTGAGAAGTTGTTCTTTATGCGTACTTACTATTTCATTCTTCTTCACCAGACTTGATTTGAGTGGCACGTCACTGAACCTTGTCTAAAATGATGGCTACATTCATCCCCATGTTGGATGTGGCCGTGGTATACAGCCAGAGCACAATAATGTACATCCATCACTTAATCCGGCTAGGATGTGTATTTGATATCACCAGACAAATAGCGGTGTCAACTTAATTGTTACTCGATTATGAAGCAGCTCAAGGTAGCGCTCATTCATCAAAGAAACAAAACCAAACTCGATAAAGTTAGATCTTATAAGGGTATGTACATAAATGAAAAAATGACTTCTCTTGGCTAACAGATGACCTCTTAGACTAGTCACAGTGGGAATAACTAAGATAGTAACATAGATGCTACCTAGACAAAATAAGATGATGTGGAATATAATTAATAAGGAGAGAGACAAATGGAGTAGCTTAGCTAGTTACCATGACATCATAGTCTAGTACCAAGTGTATATTACTTGTTGAAGTTACTCCTCATTGTGACTAGTCTTAACATGTATACCGATCAATAAGGCGAAATTTTCACATTTATTCTACATAATGGAAAGTAGACAAAAACATAACATACAATTAATATTATCTTAAATTATCTCTAACAGTTAATGTTTGCATGCTTCTAACGTCATGTGTTACTCTTATAATCAAGCAAGAAAGCGGGCGGGTAATTTACCTTAAGGGGCGCCACTAGGGATCGGACGCAGATGCTTAGCTTCCGATCGGACCTCTCCTGCACCACAGGATTGATTTCATCTGGATCGTGCAATCGGCTAGGCGCGCAAGAGCGGTCCATTTTTGGCATCCAGCGGTCGTGATAACTACTGCCTTGATTCACGCCAGAACTAGTACAGTACTCACTCCGTCCCAAAATAAGTGTCTCAACTTTGATAGAAAGTGGCATGTCTACATACATCCACTTTCTATCAAAATTGAGACACTTATTTTAGGACGGAGGGAGTATCTAACTTCATTCAATTTGCTTCCATACGATGAAATTTTATTTCTAATTGTAGTCCACTTTACTTTGTTGCAACTTAATTTTGCTTCATACCGTAAAATAGCTTGCTTCTCTGAGATTATTTTCCTGAAACTTGTAATTTTTTTTGTTTCCCTCTAACATTATATTGCTTCCAATGAAACAACGATTGTTTCTATCAAGATTGATTTCAAAACATAATTGATTTTTGTCGTGGTGGTATCACGGCAGATGCCATAGGATGGCTAAATGTGTGGGGCCGATGGACGTTGGTGGATCCGGGGAGGACTAGCGAGCTAAAGAGCTCACACGAGAAATGGCTAAGTGTTGCCGAAACCGACTCAGGGAGGGAAGAAACCGCAAGAACACATCCAAAACCTCAAGCAAACAAGAACACACACGATATACCCAGGTTCGGGGCCCTCGTGAGGAGGTAAGACCCCTACTCCTGCCTTGCCTCACTATACATGTGTCTCACAAGATCTACAAGATTGCTCCTTGAGCTGTTTTGCCTCTAACTCTAGAAAGATCTCAAGAACAAGGATGAACTACAAGGAGGAGAGGAGTAAATGCGCCTATAGTTTTGGCTCTCTGGTTGGTGTCCCTCCCACAGGAGGAGTTATGGCGCTATTTATAGAGGCCGGGCCGAGTTGGCCGGAAACCCTAATTTCTCCGGGTCCCATCGAGCAGTGAGAGCACGCCCAACGGTAATGTCGACACCACCTACCACGACCTAGCCGCCGGGCTACCCGTGATAGGTCGAGGTAGACCATGATGCCTCTTGCCGTAGCCGTCGCCGGCCTAGGTGATGATGCTTCCCTTGTCAGAGACAGGACGTGGCTTCCCCATGCCTTGTCCCCTGTCAGTCTGTTTCCCGTACAGTGGAATAGTCACGTCACCCTTGTCGTGTGCCTTTTGTCCCGCGCCCGTATCAGGCGGGAGGTGACTTAACTTCCGTGTCAGACGGGTCAGTATCCTTGCAGTGTACTTGCCCTTGACTTCCGGTCCGACATAGGATATGTCGGACGATCTTGCCCAACCCGGCATGGCTATACCGGATTCTTCTCCGTACCCCGGCAAGGGTATGGCGGGCCTGCTTACCCGGAGCGTCTTCCCGAGTCCCGGCATGGCTATGCCGGAACCTCTTTCCTGCACACAATAGACCGAGAGACGAAGCCGACACGAAGATGTCGGTCCGGTTAAGTCGGTCCGACCCGAGTTAGTTTACCAGTGTGCCTTGCCTTGAACTTTCCCACACCGGGAGTACGCCGGCTACCTCCAACATACAGCCAAGTCGGCCTTACTCATAGCCCAACCCGGCCAGAATCCTGCTCACTAGCACTTGTCTCTGACACCGCACAAGAGAATGCCCCTAGGCCCAGCTACTCGAAGATGTCTTAGGCTTGCTCCCAAAGACATCTTCGAGAAGCTGGTTCTTAGGAGAACTCTCTGCTCCTGCCTGAATGAGAATGAGGGACTGGGGGTCTATTTATAGTGTCACCAGGGGAGACAACCTGGCCCCTGCTCTCTCCAAAGGGCATCTCTTGACCTCTCCCAAGAGTCATCTCCTGAGTATCCCCAAAGGGCATCACTTTACTTTCCGAATGGTCACATGACCTTTGGAGCTAGGCAAAGGACATTTACCACTGTAAACATGAGTATATTACCCACGCCTTTACCCTACCCGGGGGTAGCCCCCCGACAATTTTGCTTCCAGAAAATATATAGTTTGCTTCCGTGGATCGACAAGATTGCTTCCAAGTTAACTGGAGATTGTTTCGATATTGTTTTTAGTTTCCAACCTGGAAACAATGTGCTTCGAAGGACCAAATAAACTGTTTTGGGGTAACCGTAAAATGCTCTCAGCAATTAAAAGATAAGTTATATTGACAATGCTTTCAAAAGAGAGTATAATTTGCTTTCAAAAGAGAATATAATTTGCTTCCAATGGTTTCACAAATTACTTCCGTATACAACAAGAATTGGTAAGTGCAGGGGTTAGGTTTTGTGGCATCTTGGCAAAAGCCCAATGTGTTCGACCACGAATCAAGTAGGAGCGACAAATCAAAGCCGCCAATTTTGCAGTGAGAAAATGTCGGCTAAGAACGTCATGGGTGAAGGTAGTCGTGAATGAGGCTATGATGCACGTTGTTTCTGGAGAGGCGGCAACAAGGCCAACGACGTGAGATCATGCAATGGCAGCAACGGCGTGAGACCCACACGCCACCATGCCAGCCCGGTGTGCCAGGCCGCAACCTTCATCGTCCTTTGAGTACGGGATCGATCATGGCTACTGATATACGTCTGACGTCCATGTCGAAGATTGTCTGTTATACAACATAAACATATATCTGTGAGAAACATATATGTATGGTAGGCATTGCATGAAGTAAGACATGTGTAGAACATAATGATTTACGAGAAGGAAGCAATAAGTGTGTCCAAAGAATATACTATATGAAGCACTCTAATGCTTGCTTGTGGGAAGCAGAAATCTATGTGGTAGGAAACATGTAATATGAAAGGAGAAGCATGTTTCCACACCATTCTTCCATCTAACAAAAATTATTCCAAACTATACATGTGTTGTTTCCACTACAACAAAACAAATTCAGTGTAGCCACGGGAACACCACGACGAGGGTGAGGAGCCAAGGTAGGAAGGGGAGTCAATTCAAGGATACTAGATGGCGACGACAAGCTGGAGCCAAGCTAGGGAGCCGAGTAACTTCAAGCTCAGGTACCGGGAGGACGTCGACAGCGAGATGGTTCTCCTCGTCGAGGGCCTCGACTCCGCGGGGTGGCGAGGATGAGCTGGAGCCAAGGTGGGGAACCATGTCACGGGAGGACGTCGACGGCGACATGGTGCTCCTCGCCAAGGGCCTCAACTCTGGCGGCATCACCGCCATCTAGGAGTACATCGTCGTCCAAGCGGCGACTCTAGAACGTTGTCCAGCGACCGTATCGGCAGGTATTAGAGATGGTACGGAGTGGTAAGAGGATTCGCCATACGATGGGAGTGCAGATGAAAGAAACCATGGCATATCGATTTGGGGGAGGAGCGAATGAGGCGTGATTTTTGGGATCGATTTAATGAGTAGCTAGCCGGCAATTTGGGGTGAGGTTTAGGCAATGTGCGGCATTAATGGGTCATTTTGTGGGGATCCTTATGCATAAGAGTTGTACGATGGATTGGGAATCGAACGGCGTGGAATTGGTCCGAAGTTTTGCTTCGTATCGGACCACGATACATAGTATTTACCTTAAGAGAAGACATCTTGCACACTGAATAAAAATCTTATCTTGCTAAGAGATCATCTCTTGGCAAGGAGAAGACAAATCTCCCTCTCTTTTCCAACTCAGCAATCATACTATGTGGCACTGCAAAGATCTTATCCAGTGTACGAGATACTCTCTTTGTCACATGTTTTCTACTTTAGTTTTAATAATGCCATCGATACAAAACATTAATTTTTAAGAAAAAAAAGAGGTAATCTATTGTATACTATGGTTTTGTTTTCTCTAAACGACATACAATACATAATATAACACTGCTTTACCAACCATTGTAGATGCCCTAAAAAGCTTTACATTTTCTTGTTGCAACTGGGGAATCCGAAGAAAAACCATTTATTTGGATCAATTAAATCAACTCATGTGAATGCCAAGAATCATGAAAATCTTGAGTGTTTTGTTATAATTGACATAATATAAGGCCAACCTACCCACTTGGTCACATGTAATGGTTTAAGCACATGTAAAGAAAAATAAGAATTCAACCTTGAATACTACTTGTTCACATGTAAGGGTTTCTCATCACTATAGAATGAGTTTGGAGCGAAACGAGCGTTGATTACATGGTCAGGTTCCTTGTGGTGAAACCACCCCACACAGGTTCAAGTACTAAACTTTGACAAGTGTGCTCGCATTTAGCCTATATACGGGGACTAATTATCCATATAGTTAACAAGTTATTATTTGATTAATTATGATTTATGATACATGTGAAAATTTAGGGTACAATCTATCATCTTAGCAATTAGCAAACTTACATATAAAATAGTGGATTTACTACTTAGAGGTATCTTTCAGTTTTGTGATATCTCAAATATGAAGTAGAGGAAGCCAACAACAACAGTAAATCTCCTTTGTAAGACGATTGCTTTAAACTCCAACATTCCCAGTGCTTAATTTGGCGTTGGTGGTCATGGTGCTAAATTTGAATTACTAGTAGTCCCCAGAAAATAAATTAGCAGCTAGAGCGCCTGGACAACATCGATTGGATAAATCCAGCAGTTTTAGCGCGCCTCAAGCTAGCAATCAGCACAACCACTAGTCCCCTGTTGGAATGAGTAGAGTGGTTGAGCAAGTGTGCAGCAAACTGATTGAGCATCTGGACGCGGTGGGTCGCCGCTGTTTGCAATAATTACTACCGAGACAAACATATGTCCCTAAATCGATGATGGGTCGCTGCCATGTCCCGTCTGTGTCTCTAGCCAATCGAGCTCGACCCGCCACATAATCCGTACTTGTTTTCTCTGCCGTGACGACATCAATGTTTTCTCCAATGTGGATCACCATCTCTGGCCCTGGGATGACTCGGATGCTCATCCCTACATGGATAATGGCTAATCCATCCAAGATATCCAAAAAGAACTAGACAACTTGCACAATATAGCTAATGGTACGAATCCTGAATTCCTGACCTAAATCCAATGGTCGGGTTGTTTTTTTCTTGGTTCCAACATGTGTATCTAGGGAGAATTTTATTGGAACTCATGTGTATCCCCGAGGTCGGCATGGAAATCCAGCAGTTCGGGACTTGACTGAACCCTAACTTGACTCCGAAGTATGAATACATTGAGAATTAGCATAAACGATAATTAAGTGTGAGCATAAGAAAAAATAACATGCTCTGTATTGGTCAAAATTATTACGGTAACCTGAAGATTTATCAGAAAGTTAATTAGCCTTCAAGTCAGAGGCTGATAATTATTTATCAAACAGGGCACCTTTGGATCCACATATTCTTTAAAATGCACGTGAGCATTATAGAAAATTCAGGAAAAATAGATATGTAAACCATGGACTTAATAGTTAGAGCCTGCTCCACCTTTTACCCCTAGTTGTGACCCGAGGAACTGAAAATCACTCTGTTGTCGGCTACTTGAATAAAAATACGAAAGTTGTCTCCGGAATCAAAGTTTATTTTGTAGATGGTTCAGAGTTATGTAAAATAAACTATGTAAACATATTTGTTAATTTGACTAAAATCAGGAAAGTTCTAACCTCGAGAATTGAAATGCACTTTGTGGTTGGCATGGCTGTGAACCTTGTCCAAATACAATCAATACAATCACGATGCCTGCGTACTAAATTCTACATGATTGCATTTGGACACGGTTTGTTAGATTGTACCATAGAAAATAAAGAAATAGTTTGAAGAGAGGTTTGAGCCAACAAAAGTATCTTAAAATTGCATAAAAACATACAAATCAGACCACTTGCAGGAGAAGAAAAACTAAAATTAGCTTCCTCCAATTCTCTCATAACTACAACTCACTTTAAGCAGTACCTCAAGCCGACTAATGCAACTAGTAGAAAACAACATCACTAAACACAAGGGAAAGTGACATGTTGTCTAAAAGATTAGGTAGATCTTGGTTGTCCACAGCCATTGGAGGCCATTGAGGCGTTGATCAATACAGCTTATCATATTACGCAATAGTTACCATTTTCTGCGTCCCCGTGGGTGTCACCTGTATATATATTCTTTCCATTTTACCACTAGTATATTACTGCTTTGTGTTTCAACCCAACACCATCCGACATCCATTGAAGAAGGTTTACGTACAGTTATGAAAAATAAACTTTGTAAATCATAACTAGGAATTCTACTAAAAGTAGGAAAGTTGTGACCTCGAGAATATAAAGGCACTATGTTGTGTCCTAAAGAAATGTTAGGAGTGCCTGTTGTCGTCCTAACTGTGAACCTTGTCCAAATGCAACCAGGGTACCTACTAAATTCTTGATAATTATGTTTGGAAAACTTCGTTCAATTGCGCAATAGAATATAAATATTTTCTTTTGCTGAGAGGTTTGAGCCAACAAAAACATCTTAAAATTGCATAAAAATCCAATAAATCAGTCCACTCCAGGAGAAGAAAATCTGAAATTAGCTTCCTCCAGTTCTCTAATAAAATTCGTTTGAACCAATGAGGCTGCCCTTTAGAGATAACTACAACTCACTCAAGCAGTAACTGAAGTCGACTAATGCAACTAGGAGAAAACAATATCACTAGACTCAAGGGGGAAAGCGACCTGTTGTCTACAAGATTAGGCAGATCTTGGTTCTCCACAACCATTGGAGGCCATTGAAGCGTTGATGGATACAGCTTTATCATATTACGCATTAGGTACCATTTTATGCATCCATGTGGGTGTCACCTGTATTTTTTTTTTCCATTTTTCCACTAGACACTAGTAATAAATAATGCTACACCTACTCCGTTGTGTTTCAACCCAACACCATCCAGACATCCAGTCACCCTCATAGGTGGCATTTTCGTCGCGTTGTACTGAATAATATGATTGCCCGTAACTATGTATTATACGGATCAACATGCTCCACATAGGCAGTGCATGTTTGGTTGTTCCATTTTGTTTCTTATTTTTTGCTTCGTAATGGCTGGTGAAGTCATACGTGCGTGTGACTCAGCTCTGGAATGAACGGATAATTTCAAAGCGCGTTTTGGCTCTTATTCTCCAGTCATACGTGCGTGTATATACATCACGAGTAAACCGTGCCATTCGACATTCGTTTTGCTTCTTCCGGAGTACTCTATGAGTACATATATTTTGTTCACTTTTCCAATCCTCGTTCGATGCGACAGCCAGTAACTGCGTCTTACTATGGGACAAAACTGAAGATTAATTTACATCAACTACTCCGAGGGCATAGGGAGAAACCTAATTTTGTCTCTCGGTAGGTCATGTATGTACATTTGTCCCCAATTTTATAAAACTGAAATTTTCGCAATTGAAACCAAAAATGTTGTTCCAACAATATTGTTAAGGGTGGTCCTCCTAAGAAAAAAATAGAAAGTTGAGTAAAACTTTCCACTTACTTTTCATATTTGCCAAGTCTAGTCCAGCCCCGAAAATCACTAATACATGCGCACATAGGCACCCGACAGCGCGGTGAAATTGCACTTGTGCGCCGACCACCGCCTCATCACTTCCCTCGTCACCGTTCAACACCTTTGCCGCAACCGTGACATCCCACGCGTCCCTGATTGTCGCCACCTTTTTGCTGTGTGCCCATTCTTTTCCTCCTTGTTTCGTGTGCCGCACAACCCCTACCGCCCACGGCTACCGCCATCCGCCTGTGTCGCTCGCCTTCCCCACCATCGAGGCGTGGCATGAAGTCGTCTTCTGCGACCTCCCTTCGCCACACCAGATGATTTTAATGCTGGACAATCTGTATCTCCAACCCACCAACGGTTCATGCAAGACATGAGCGTCAATCGTGGTGCAGGGTCGGGTTGCCTAAGGGGAGCCGGGCTAATGTTGGTAGTAGCTTCTCCGACGCGGAACACCCACGGGCGGGTGGGAAGAAGAGGGAGGAAAACAGAGAGGAAAAATAAAACGAAAAAAGAGTAACCTATTTATATGTAGGTCCACGTGCAAATCCAGTTTTAGGAGGCTTGCGAAGCTGTTTTTTATTTTGCTTCTTAAACATTCTCTCTTCTCTTTGTATATCAGTTTAGCAATCTAAAATATAGCAATGCTGTTGCAAATGCTCTTTGTAGCAGTGAAATGAAAATGATCTGTTGAATCCGTGCTAACTCTGAGTCTGAAAAAAAGATTAGTCTGTTTGGTGACGGACTGGCGGGTTGCACAGGCTTGGTGGTGTGGTAAACAGGCCGCCCTACTCCTGAAGGATTCCAGCCCAAGCCTTATGGGCTGTACGTGCTCGCTTTCCTCTTTATTTCCTCAAGTGTTCCCATTCGCTGTTCTGTCACTCGCTGCATCTTCTTTAGTCCCACCTCGCTTCTTTACAAACCGATTCACCAGCTTAAATACCCGGTCGAGGGACAGGTTACGCCGAGCTCAGACACGTGAGCTTGTCACCCAAGTGGGGGCATCTGGATGGTGAGGATGTTTGGTGCGAACACTGGTCCTGGGCCGGTATTATTGTTACACGCTGGCCTGCCCGTTCCAAGTTGCGTAGTGGGCTGAGTGGCTGAAGCGAAAGCTTCGACCTCTCTGTCCCTGAAGTGGCAGGCACCGCGTGAGGCTGGATTCACAGAGCAGCGTTCACTGCCCGCTTCCAACGGTGGAAGGATAACAGGCCGCTGCAATACCGGCCCGCTCTGGCCCAGTGTCCTTACATAACAGACCACCATCTTTTTTTGTTTTTTTCCGTCTCCCTCACTATGTTGACGAGGATCTGTTTCTGTGTTGACGAGGATTACTGTGGAGAGAGTTTACGTATTGAATTCAAAAGTTAATGGTTGAGTACTTAGTTGGAGGTACACTGCTTTCTCCTCTGTCACCAGTTCAAATAGTGAAAGACACCGCGAAGTGAGCCTATCTCAACTGGTTTGGTTCCTTGTGGTGGAACCAGCCCACCCAGGTTCAAGTCACAGACTTGGCATGGGTGCTCGCATTTTTCTGTATTTTTCAGGATTTAACCGGCGCTATGCTTTCAGCGGTAGGTGACGTGTCCGTCAACAGCGAGACGCCCGTGGTGACTTCGTCAACCTCAAGATATGCTGGACCAGTCTCTCGGAGGTGCTCATAGGGTAGGGTTTGCGTGTGTGCAATCATAGGGGTGTCTGTACGTGCGTGTTTATGAGCGTCTGCGTCTGTACTGTGTTTCTCAAAAAAAAAATAGTGAAAGACACCAATGCAAATATTCCACTGAATCTGTGCACCCTTAGTTGTTTTGGCTGGCTGGCCCAAAATACATATATGCAGCACCGATATTTGCTTCTCCAGGATTAGGTCTCTTGTCTGCTTTTACTTGTACCGGAGGGCGTGTCAAGCCAGATGACCCAATTATATTTCTAGGCTACTGGGATATTGACGAAATTGCTCAAAGCACCCATGTTAAGTGAGGCTTTTGCGGTCCCCCCTGGCTGAAATCGCAACTCATCAGCCAGCCTTTCTCATAGTAATGGCCTTTACTTTCCAATCATTTGTCTAACGGTCTTTATATGGTAACTGCGCTGCACTAACTGAGCACAAACTCACTGCGTGCAATGAACGGCAACAACGGCTTTTACCGTCACAAGCCCCTGACAAGTTTTATTCGAAACATTCATGGCCTCCATTCTCAAGCTTAAGTAGTCAACGTTTCATCTCTGCACAAGAAAATTATGAGACTTGGCCCCACAAGAAGCATGAAAGTATATCTAGCCATTTGCTGCAATGGTAGTAAAGAACAGCTATGAACTATCCCTGGTTAATTTTCCGGCCACTGTAAATCTAACAGAGCACATACAGTTTTATCTCTGTACCTACCAATTCCACCAAGCATCTAATGTTACTTCAGACAAGGGGCCTTCCAACACAAGGCCTCTCAGAAAAACCAAACAAGTTACACTATCAGGAAAAAACAACAACACAAGCTAAGCTAGCTCTTTTTCTCCCCCCGGCAAAGTATCTACATGTCACAGAGATTCGGCTTTGCTTATTCTTTCTTTTCCTCCTTTCTTTTTTTGAGGGAAATGGGGGGACATGGTGAAATTTCAGTAATAGCAAGCAGCACAGGCTGCCCTCTGGGGGCATGGCGAATCTGATGATGACTGGAGAACATGAAGGTACAAGTCAGGATGTACATTGGTGATTATCTTGTAGAGTAACCCTCTGCTATCGCTCCACCGGGTGTGCGCCATCTATCGGTATCTTTCTTTTGGCTTCACATGTCTTTGTTTGCGTCAGCTCGAGAGTGGTGGGAAGTCGCCGTTGTCCTTGAGATGATATGGCCCAGCATTCCTGCAAATTCTAGAGTCAAATTATGCATTCTAAAATACTAAACACTGAAAGGATGCATGCGAAGTGAGCAGAGAAGTTAAAGGGTAAATGTGGAGAGAAAGAATATGCACGACTGCCATACAAAAAGTTTGCCTGTACATAGAGGATGCCATGTTTTTGTGTGGCAAGCAACCAAGCACACAACAACAGAAAACAGAGGGAGGAGGATGGGAACTTCAAAGAATGAACTGGTACGTGAAGAGCCATGCTAATCAGAGTCTCCCAAAGGAAGGCAATACAGGAGTGGATGGAGATTAATGTGGACAGTGCTTTTAGTTAAGTACTGAAAACAAAGGTCAGTCCGCCTTAGGACACTTAGGTGATAAGGCGCCCTGGCACCGCCTTGGAAATATGCCCGCTTTAGGTGCTTAAGCGTCCGCCTTTGCATTTAGGCGCACGCTTAGGCGGCAGAGCGGGGGTAGAACGCCTTACGACGCCATACCGCCTTAAAAAAAACATGGTGGCATCAAGTACCTGGTACGCTTCCAATCCCAAATTCTTTGGTAGGTTAACCTTATGCTTGCCATGATAGTTTCAGCATGACAGCACGGCAGCAGACAAGGATTAAAACCACGTGATGTTGGAACCAGAAGGGCACAGCTTTGTTAACTTGTGGATTGTGGCAATCCTAGCAATTGATTCTATAACCACAGGGCTTTATTTAATGTGTCAACAGACATATTAAGCGGCTCACTTATGCAGAAAACAGGCAATCATTGAGTCTACTAGGGTGCATCTGGATTAAAACGGCACCAATATTTCTTTCCAATCGTGTACCAAATTAATAAGGCAATTATCTTTGTATTAAAAAGACT
The DNA here is from genome assembly GCA_026929855.1 of Poa annua. Taxonomy (NCBI): domain Eukaryota; kingdom Viridiplantae; phylum Streptophyta; class Magnoliopsida; order Poales; family Poaceae; genus Poa; species Poa annua. The sequence continues at coordinate 48,259,099 of CM049434.1, forward strand.
TAATCTCAACCAGAAGCAGTACTGCACAAACGATAAATGAGCATGGTTATTTTATTATGATCTGCTAATAATGATATATCCTTGATTCTGACCCCCACAAGAATGATGTGAAAAGTATGGTTTGGTAGATTGTAACACATCATAAGGAAAATTGTCGTACGTGTAGCTGTGTTCTATTCAAAGATAGGCTAAAGTATGGATAATTGCCATCTTAATACATTTTGGGGGAAGCTCTAACCTAACACTAAAAACATGTTTATGAAATTATTAACTGTAGCGTGTCTCAATAGACAATAACCCAGCTGAATATGCTAAAGAAAGAGCTATGAGCTCCAGAGCTAGGCTTCCCTCCCACGAAACAGTTGGTACTATTGCTTTTGATGACTAAAGTAAAGCATCATACCTCATACGATTAGAACCCTTTCCAGGATTTGGTGCTGGAGACACAGGGCTTACAGGTATAGAAGGTTGACCGTTGGCTGCAGAATTTGATCTGATGGCTTGGTCTTGGGAGGTACTCTTAGCTTCCAAAGGCAATGCCCCCAAAGTCCCAAACTCAAGTGTATTGTCTTGTGGGTGAATAAAACCGTTGCCACGAATATTATCCCTTGGAGCCTGGGGGGATGGAGATGATAATGGTATATTCGATGGGGAGGGGATTCCGTGATCATTTACACCAGGAATATAAATCTGCAATGGATGCCTCCATTCCTCCGACGGTGCCATATCTGCAGGCATATCCATTCTGGGATAACGGTGACCCCTGTGATAGTGATTCGGATGGAAATTGTGCCTTCCCCTTTCCCCTCGTCCAACAGGTGGCCTGTCCTTAGACAAAGTCTACAATATCCAACAAGGTGGACAAACTCAGTAAAAACAGAAGACAGAGAAGCCCGAATGACACGGTGCACCTTAGCCTTGCAAAAGTAACATAATTCTGCTATAGTAACATAAAACTAGCAGGGTTTATTTTGTAGCCTCGTGTACAGAAGATATGGCAACTCCAATAGCGAAATAATTTAAAATACACAAGAAAAGTGGTGATGGTGCATCCAAATATAATCATATGCATGAACATAGACGTGGAATAAAAAACCAAAGGAAACACCAGATATAATTAAGTCCATGTGAACTGCAATTTGTATAGGGCTACGAATGTGCAAATAGGGAACATACCGGATCAGGAAAGTAGGTGCCTGTTCCGCGAGCTCGCATAGGATCATCTGGTTGATAAAATGGCCTGAAAACATAATAACCAGGTGGATAAGAACCAGGGGATATTCCACTGGTACCAGCATACCCGTAACCATGTTTTCTGCCATGGCCATTTGGCGAGCGATTGTTCTGGTACTGTGAAGGTGATGGAGCAGGCATTTGATAGTAGACTTGATTAACTGGGTAATCATGGTTCATTGGATAATCTTCATGACACCCTTGTGCATAGTGGAGATTATTTAAATTTGTTCCGTGATCTCCAGTAAGATCTGATAAAATGTCATTGGTGTTACTTAGATCACCACCCAACACTTTAATGTGTACTCCATTGCTATCTGACTCTATTGCTGGTGTTAAGCAGTTCTCCACCGGATGTGAATTCTCATCACCATGCATATTTCCTGTGCATCTTTTCGATGTCATCGCGTGGTGTGACGGGTTTGTATCATAGTTGACACCACCCTTGCCATTTCCCAGCTCATGCAAGAGATGTGGTGCATAGTGAGCATTCCTAGATGGCCAAATTTCACTAGTTGATGGTGCAGCCTCACATATGTCACTGGCATCCCTAGTTACAGGATTTGAAACTGACTTCATTTCCTCATGCTCAACCATAGGATTTTGTTCTTTTTCCTTCAAAGACCCATTATTGAGATCTGAAATGCTGATGTTGTTGAACTGATCAGATAGATCACCAAAAGAATTAGTGTGCAAAGGTGACGAATCCATGTTGCCTCTTTCAACAATGAAGTCCAGTGCGATGTCCTGCACATCTGGCCTTACCATTGTGTGGTTTCTCTTCAATGTGTTCCTAAAGAATTGGTTCACTTCAGGCACAGCAGAACTGGCAGGCACTTGAAGAATCTTCCCAAGCTTCCTGGCACCAAGATCAAATGCACTTCGTATCCGGTAGAAGTTACCTGCACACCGTGGTGGTATTTGGCCAGGGAAATAAAATAAATAAACGGTCTGGTCTAACCATCTCGGAAAATGCTAAGGACAAAATAAACAACTCAACAGCTTAATGCACGTACACAACAGTGCAGCATACCATAATGCCTGTGAGCTGGGTTCAAACCATAATTATCCACGCAACAGAAAATAAATCAATGCCATCACTATCCATGTTCTATAGCCTATCAGACAAACAGCGCACGCAGCGGCATCTGGCAGTGAGGTGGTCAAGGGAGTAGGGGGCTGACATTTTAAGGTAGGCAATGCAATTGAACATAGTGGTACTGCTTGATTCAGTAACTGAGAATTTGCTCCTATGCACAACCGAAATGGAATCTCTTGACCCATACATGAAGGGAAACTAAGAATGGTCATGCAGCAGCAAACAATGTAGCAAAAGCAGGCAGTCCAAATGACACTTGTTGCAGTTAGCGGTATGTTTTAAAAACGATCAGGCTTAAAGAAGGTATATACAAAAAAATGGACAAGCAAATATCAACAAAAGAGCAATGTTATGTGGGCAACTACTTATAATATGAGCAGATGGTGTGATGATATTGCTAGGTAGCAACATATTAAATGTCCAAAAGCAAGCTGAGCAACATATAATGCAAGAATTCAAATTTAACAAAAACAAGTCAACCAGCATTTTTCCCTGAGTTGAAGTGTCAAACTACCAGAAAAAAGAATTCACAAACCAATGTAAGATTCCACCTATCAAATTTAAGCATAAGCCCATTCTAAAGTAACTTGCATGGCACATTTTCAAGCGCAATCCACCCTTTGTACAATCAAATTTGATGATGAAGCAAACAACAAACCTTTGCTAACACTCCGTCCAAGATTGTTATTCTGCTTCAGTGGATCTATTATGTTGAGAAATTTTCTTGAGAACGGTCGAATATTTTTCTCAAAGTTCCTAGGGGGGACAGTAAACCTTTGTGCACATTCTTTGAGAAACTCCTCCCGCTTAAGGAAATCACCATCATGAGAATCTGGTGCGTCACCTGTGCATGAAATTTACGTGATGAGTGATGACCAATTGTAACAGAAGAAGTTTCAATCAGAGTGCATTCACTTACAAACTAGCTCGGGTAGGGAAGACAATGGTACAGGACCATACAAGCTTATACCCTTGTTGTCCCAGTCAAATTTGCTATAATAGTCGAGAAATCTATAGAGAACCTGCAGAAGAGAAGATAGCTATGTCACCCATGCGATGGGAAAGTGTGCATCCTAGGGCAGCAGTAACTTTACAAATGTGGAATACAAGTTCAAACTTACAGCTAATGGACCATCCAAAGACTTGTGGAAAAGATGGAAAACATATAGCACCAATATCTCCAAGGCATAGGTAGAAATTAAACCATGGTGAGCACCAAGGATGCGGCTTTCATAATAACACCAGGCTTTTATCAACATTATACTTTTCTTGAAAAGATGTTTTTTTCCAAATGTTTCATCAACCTGCAAAAGATGACAGGTTATAAACATGCATGGCAATGAGCAGACTGACGTAATAAACCTTCATCCTAAGTTGTACTTGGTAAGGAAGAGAAAAGGGAATGATGCATTAAAACCAAATAAATAATCAGTTGCATGCTTCAACTTTTAAAATATTACCTCCTCGAGAAAACAAAGCGTACATAGTCCACCAATCTGATTAAACGAGATGTCCACAACGATATTTTGGACAAGGCATTTGACTAGCTTGACCTGCCATCACAAAGACTTATCATTTGAAACATTCGGACGATAAATACTGATCAGCAGCATGTTCACCAGTGAAAAATCCATAGCAGTTAACATAAAGGTGACCTTCGGACCTTCCCCAATAATACATGATATATTGATGTATCCATGTGCATAGGAATAACACAGCAAATATGGCAACAGAGCGCAGTGCACGGACAGAACACTTCAATGTGGTCAACAATTTATTTTATTGTTGGCAGTAAAATTGGGATATTCACATGTGACATTGATGGCATATGCAAGCTGTATTATTCTACCCCTATTTATGTAGGATGGAAATGTTTGGTTGACACTAAAAAGGCAGTCAAATAAATTAAATACAAGTGAAAAACAAGAACTTTATTACCCGACCTTGTACATGGTACATAACCAATAAGCACTACTAAGAAGTCCTAGCAACAGCTTAGAAGTGTGCGGATTAGGTCTAAATGGTATACAAAAGAAAGTCGAAGTGGCGAACCTCAGCATGGATATACTGGACATCCTTGACTTCAAACTCAGCATCTCTCCTCACCTCTTCTGATTCTAGAACAGCACGTACCTCATTTGCTAGGTTTTCATCAGAGCTTGTGGAACCAAATGCAGTCAGATCGATATCTCCATCAGGAAGATATGTTTTCAGCGGAACAGATCCAAATGGAAACACCTATGTTTCACACACACAAAGAAAAGGTTAAGTTGGAACCTTTATATTGCTGTCCATTATCCAAAATAACTGGACCAGTCTCGAGCTGTATGGTTTTACCATTTTTGTACACGACAAAACCAGAGATTTCCATGTTGTCTATCTAGCACATTGAGAACTACTATCATGAATGGACTCTCCATATAACACTCACAGTGAACCTCTTGCAGAATTTTATGTGCATGATGTGTATACTTGTTTTGCTGTTCAGTAAACAATGTGTATTTAATGCATCGATACTATGTTTCCGTACAGAATTTATAGATACCTAATCCACGTACTGGGCACCCTGAGAATGCGAACTTCAAGGCGTGTTGGATAGCACAAACAGTGGTTTGCATATAAACAGTTTAGTCACGTGTCCAGAACTGCCGTTACATGTTTTCCATGTGAGACACCCTGAAGGAAAAACATACTCTGCACACAAATAAGTAACTCTACTTACCCACTGATTTCATAAGAACAAAACAAATGTATCCGCATGTGTAGACCATTCATCTCAGGTTATGACAAACATTAGCCAGAACTCCTGTGTTTCATACTAGTAATGATCCAAAAATGACCTATACCTAATAGCATTTAACATATGCGGGCATCGCCCAGAGGACCATAGAGCATGCGCAAGACATGGAGGGCTACGTTACGATAACGGTGAGTAATGTAGATACGACACAACTAACCGACCAGCCTGAGATGAACAAAACCGCTGTTCTTTGACGCAGTACACAGACACGTGGCATCCATCAATTGCCACTCGCACAAATAGATCACCATTAAACCATGTGACGTGAAACCTGGAGTGCGTGTCCGGTAATGACATCAAAACATCCATGGCCAATAAAAACATGACAAACCTAGTCCCCGCAGCCATATAAGCAGGATCTCAAATATACCAACTTGCATATCTGCTTGGCGGCATCATTAGCGCCAGAGAAGAACACATTTCAGCTGTTGGTCCATGGCAGTAGAGTTAAACCAAACAACGGGCATGATAACTATGAAATGAGCAGCAGTAATGCATCATTTCTTCCTAGCAGGTTATCCTGACAACATTTCCATGAACTAATGGATGAACCAGAAACACCGTGAGGAATCCTCCTAAAACATCTTAAGGCAGCTACAAAGACATGATCCGGCAAAAAGCTAAACACAGGCTGCTACACGACATCGCCTCGATGCGCAAAGGAAAGGCGGTAGGGCTTCTACGCAAACTAAACACTAAGGCGAGCATAAGGGTTAGAGAATCTAGGCTTGGGAAGAAAAAGGAGTAGCTGGTTACCTCGCAGCGGACGTTGAACCTGATGAGGCGCTGGACGTAGTGCACAACGGCGGCGCGACGGCCCTCGGAGGGGACGGACGGCTGGATCCGGCCAACGACGGCGAGGGCGGCGTCCTCGAAGGGCACCCATGCGTCCGCCGATATCGAGGACGGGTCGGGGTTCGTTGCCGCGGCCGGCGCCGCATGGTCGGATTCCGGCACGAGCACCACGGCGCAGTCGTGGATGTCGACCATGGGCGCCGGAGCTCGCTCGCTCGCTGGAAGCCCCCGCAACCGCGACCCCTCCTCCGGGCGCCAGGTGCGGAGTAACCGCCCGAGGGAGGCGGGGCGGGGCGGCCCGAGAGAGGAGACCCTGGAACCGGAGCGCCGGAAAACGCAGAGGACCGTCCGCTGGGCCGGGGGAGGGTGATCGGCGAGGGGTGATGGGGTCGCGATCTGAGCGCGCCGCCGGCGAGGGGACGGGAGGGGATAGGGACAGCGGGATTATAGCGGAAAAAAAGAAGACGAGGAAGAAGAAGAATGGATTTTTAATACGTGACGGGAGGAAAAAGGGTCAGCTATTTTTCTCTCTCCTCCGCCGCGTCTCGTCGCTTCCCTCTGCTTGCTCCCGCGCGCGCGTGAAGAGAGAGATAGAGATGGTGACGATGACGACGATGACGTCCTCTCCGCGTGCGTGCGTGCGCTAGGCTCGATCGGCAGGAGGAAGACGAAGGGCGTGGGGAAAGACGAGGGAGAGGAGGAGAAGGAGGCGACTTGAAGACAAGATTTCCTTTTCGTCTTTTTTCTTTCTTTTTCTCTTTTCGGGTTCCAGGAGAAAAGATTTCTCTTTTCTTTTCTTGTCCTGCGTGCTGCTCTGAGTTCTTGTTGATCGGCGGGCGGCGTCGCTCTCCCGCACACGCCTCCTCCTCCCGCGTGGTCTCCAGCGGCGACGCTTTTAATTTGCTAGCGCCATTGAATCCTCTTCTTTGGCTCTGGATCGCATCGTCAGTTAAACTGTGGACAGTTGGGAGATGTGCGACAAAGGACCCATAGAGGAAGACTTTCAAGTCCCGGTGTTGGTGGAAGCTGCACCTCTTCAAACCTATGGCTATTTTGGGGGGGTTCAAAGCCATGGGTTAGCTGCACAACACGCTGATCACGATGATTAATTATGGTGTTCAATGGTTGTCAAACAAAATTATGGTGTGCAATGTCTAGGATGATGAAGCATTTTTTTCCCTTGCAGTGAATACCAAAGAGGGATGTCTTCATTTCCGTAATACTCATCGATTTGCTATGGTTTGTAATAATATTATCGGAGAGTTGGCCGTATCATGACTCTAGATCTATGTATATGTTTTGTGGGTATAGCCGTGAGGGTGTGTGAAGACTATAGCACCGCCACCGAGCATCGCGTGAATCTAGACAATTGATATGTTAGCCGGATACACGGTTTTAATGTACACATGGTAAAAGAGTGGCGGGCTAGTAATATTGTCGCCATCCCATGTTGCTATTAATATTGCCATGCAAATGTGCTCCATATACGTGTGGTGATTTTCCATGGCCTAGGAAAAAAGTGAATTATGTAAAGACTATTTTCTCGGAAACATGGTTTTTCTTTATATGGTATTGTATCATAGGCAAATAATATCGCAAATCGTGTTTTGGTAAGAAAAATGTTATACTTGTTTGTTATCATTTTTTTGTGAAACTTTGTTATCATATGTTTTAATGGCAAGCATGGTATTCATGTTGTGTCATTATAGGTTTATTATTCAGTAGGATCCAGGACTATAAGTTGGTTGAACAACGCCATGATCATGATTATTAGTAATGGTGTTTAGTGTCTACTAGGATGATGAAATGTTTTTCTCTTTGAATGACTACCGAGGTAGTACGTACTAACTTCATTTCCTTAATAACTCACTGATTGGCTATTGTCTCTAGATACTCTCGGTTGGTCATACAATCGTAACTCTTAATCTGTGTGGAGGTTTTTTCGGTGTAGCAGTGGGCGAGGGTGTACAATATAACATTGAGCACCATTTCAACCAACATAGTTATATGTAAGATCAATAGGAGCATCAACAAATTATTATTTTTGTGTGTTTGTGGTAAAAACAACTTGTGGGGGTAGTTATATTGTTGTCAAGCCACGCATTATTTATATTGTCACACAATACGTGCAATGCATTCGCATGGTCTTTGAAAAAATGTCTTATGTGTAAAGTCAGGTTTTCCCAAATCATGGTTTTCTTTATATAGTATTGTATCATGATGTGTTACATGTAAAGTCGGGTTTTCCCAAATCATGGTTTTGTTTATATGGTATTGTATCATGATGCGATTGATGCTCCGATTCAATTTTAACCCGTGCTTGGGAAGAAAGAAAGAAAGAAAAGGAGAGGTGATTAAGGTTTGTGCCCATCTTATCGGCAATGTCGGTTTGTCACACACCTTCGGTGGCACTTAGGGAATTGAAAGTGCGAGGTACCCCAGCCCCTTGCCGATGATAGGGTTTCCATACTTTTAAGATAGATTTAGTGTGTAGAGTTAGTGGCCCTATCTTGAAGCTCTAATAAGGTTCTCTCCGTCCTATCTTCCCGGTGGATCTTCTGCGATCTAATGTATGTGTTCATGCGTGGTTGTAGGTATGTCCCTTCTGATCTACGTTTAGCATCATCAACATTGGATGTTGTTTTGATGTGTTGATCCTTTTGATGCCTTAGCATGATGCCTTTTCCCCAGTCTTGTTTAACAAGGTTAACCTGGACCTGATGAGCGAGGGGCGAAGATGTGGGTGCGCGGCTAATGGGTTACGTAGCATAATTTTAAATTTAATCCGTCTAGCATAACCGCCAAGATCTACTATTAAGATATGAGCACCCATAATGCATAGACCTAGAATACTTACAAATACCGTTGTGAAAGATCTTATATTTGTCGAAGTAGATGTCGCTGAAGACTGATGAAGAATCTGATGTCCACGCCGGGAGGTGAGATTGTATTTTGATTCCCTTGTAGAATCACTTGCGCAATCCCTCAACAAGTGTTCACATCGTACACTATAGCACTCCGTCAGCGTTTCGCCATGCTAGAGCAACGTGGCGCCGACGAAGAGAGACAACCTTTCGGCGTAATATAGGTGGTAGATCTAATCAACTAGATTAGATCTATATGAGACCAGAGAGATCTAGTTGTTAACACATGAAATCTAATTAGAGGGAGAGATTAGAGTTGTGCCTAATTAGAGGGATCTCTAATTAGGTCATCGTCTAATTTACAATATCTTAATATGAGAGGAACTTGTGATTTCTTGGGAAATTGTGTGTCTCTCCATGGAGGAGTGGGGGAATATATATGGTGGGGAGGGGGGCCTAGTGCATTTTCCTAGAAGGACAGGTCGGACCCTCCCCAACTCGGACTTGGAGTTGGAGTCCTAAAAGGACTCCCTCCCTTTCCCTTTTTTCTTTTTGCCTATTTCTTTCATTCCAATCCTAGTTCAACTAGGACTCTTGTTAATCCATAATTAAACAAGGAAAGGAGAGATTGGGATGTTTGTGCACCGGTTTGGGAGGGTGGGGCCATGCGGCCGGTCCCACACCTTGTGTGGCGTGGCCATAGGCTCCCCTGAAAGGACATGCCTAGTCCTAATCCTGTTTTGATGTTTGTTAACAACACAATGAGCGGACTAATAGTGTGCTAAAGCCTTGCAGGCATAATTAAATTGATGCACCATATATATTGGATCATTGTCACGTCAAGCATGGAAGCGTTAAGACTTAGTCTTCTAGGATATTTTGCATTTGATAGGTTTCTCCGTACTATCAAGGGGTGATCCGCAGAAAAGGTTTGTGGGGATTTGATCTTACTAACACAATGCACAAACCCCGTATGCACACACCAGCCAACCTATCACATATATATCAGTGTTTTTTTGCCTATCGGTAGTACCGGTCAGCCATGGCCGGTAGTACCGATTAGCAAAATCAGCACTGATATCCTCCTGCCGGTTTCACTTTGTTACCTGGTACCCGCTCGGTAGTACCGGCCCTGGGGTCCATCGATAGTACCGGCGCCCGCCGGTAGTATCGATTAACCTTTTCGGTACTGACCTCCACCAGACATTTACGAGGGCGTCAACTGGTACCCGTCCGGTAGTACCGGCCCCATTGGTAGTACCGGCAGGCACGAATTTTGTGACCAACGGTCACTTATTGGAGAGAGCTATATAAGGGTGTCATCTTCCCCATTCAGATTTAAGCTTGCTCTCTCTCTCTCTCCACCATTGTTGGAAAGCTTCAAACTCATAGATCTCCCACTCCTTTGCTCCAAACACCTTGATACTTTGAGGAGTGCCCGAGGAGATCTAGATCTACACTTCCACCGAAGGAATTTCAAATCCCCCCACCGAATCTTGCGGTTCTTGTTACTCTTGGGTTCGTTGGAACCCTAGACGGAAGTAGAGGTCTTCGTGGCTTTGGGAGCTACGGGGACAAGCCAAGAGCCTCCAATCAAGTTGTGGATGCGTGCCTTGGCCTTGTGATCTTCGCGGATTTGGGATTCGAGAAGATTTGGTGAGAGCCTCCAATTTGGTTGTGGAGTGTGCCTCACCCTTGTAAAGGTTTGTTGCCGACCTCAAGGGCATCATATAGTGGCTCGTGGTTATCCTCATTGGAGGAGGAACTCGAGGGAGAACACGGTGGCCTTTGTGCTTCTTGGGGATCACTTGTGACTCCACACCGCTCCAACGGAGACGTAGCTTCCATTGGGAAGTGAACTTCGGGATACATCTCCGCGTCACCGTGTGGTTATCTCTTCACCTACCTTTACTTGTTTACTAGCTTATTATCTTGTTTATCATATCTTGCTAGTGTGTATCTTGCTCATCATATAGGATTGTTCATCTAGTTGCATATCTAGAGAACTTATATTTGAGCAATACCTAAATTGTATTAAAAGAAAAGAAAATTTGTAGTTGCCTATTCACCCCCCCCCCCCCCCCTCTAGACAACCTACTCGGTCCTTTCAATTGGTATCAGAGCAAGGTCTCTTTTTCATAGGCTTCACCGCCTAGAAGAGAAGGATGTCTCAAGGGGATAATGTTGAAACACCTAACCTAGATGAATTTGGTAATCCAATAAATAAAGAACTTCCTGATGTTGCGGATGACGCTCCGGTTACAATGAAGGCCATCCAAGCCTTGTTAAAAGGCATGAAGGCTGACATTGTAAAAGACGTGCTCTCTAAAACATCTACCAACAATGCCTCCTCATCAACCAGTGAAACCATGTTGCCCCTTGTTGATGTGGAGGACAAAGAAGGTACACTACCTAAAATTGGTACAAACAATATGGTTCCCCCACCATCTAGCTATCTTACTCAAACTCCACCCACCTATCCTCACATAACCCACATGAGTTCTCCGCCTCCTATTCTTGATAGCCTTCGTTATATCTCTTGGCGGAAAACTATGGAGTCTTATTTTCGCAGCTCATCTATGCACCTATGGAGGGTAGTGGTCAAAGGGTTCAACCCCGTTGATCCTACAAATTTGACCAAGCAAGAAGAGATTGATGAGCAACTTGATGCGACGGCACACTTTATGCTTGGAAGGGCAATGACCGCGGATGATGAAGATCAAGTCCGTGCCTTTCCAACCGCCAAGGCCGCATGGGACTATCTTGACTCTTTGTATGAGGGAGATGAAAGCCTCCGTCGATCCAAGAAAACCGTTCTCCAACATCAAATGGATGAGTTTGCTATGAAGGTGGATGAGACCCCGGCCGAGCTTTTTCGAAGGCTCACAAAGCTTACCGTAGCCATGAAGGATAATGGATTCCGTTATTGTGATGATGAGTGGGTCAAGTCCAAGCTCTTGAAAGTTATTCTCCCATACAATTAGAACATGGTGATGACGATTCATTCAAGGTCGGACTATGCAACAATGACACCCAATGAAGTCCTAGCTCAATTTGTCACTCATGACACCTTGAAGGCTACCTCCAAGAGCCAATTGACTCAACGCCATGGTGTCAAGAATCTCGCTTTGAAGGCACAAATGCAAGACCCCAAGTATGATGAGTGCTTGAGTATTGAACATGGAGAAGACTTGAAGGGAGCTCTAAATGAATGATTGGCCCTTGCGGCCACAAAGTTTTGGAGTAAAAGAAACTTCAAGAGTGCTACTCCAAGGGCATCTACTTCCGAGAAGAAACGAACTTGCTTCAATTGTGGAAGAAGTAATCATTTTGTTGTGGATTGCCCCTTTGAGAGAAGAGAAGATCATGGAGGACAACTCATCTTGAAGAAGAATAAATCCTCCCCCAAGCCCAAGAACTACATCACTCGAGCTCCTCAAAAGGCCCTAGTGGCCTCCACACAAGAAGAGTACGAATCCGGTGGTGAGGAAGAAGATGATGAAGACTCAAGTGAAGAAGTGGGGATGGCGGCTCTAGCAATAGGCCACCTTCCTCTATCATTGGCTCCACTATACTCCTCGCCCAACGATGACAAGAACTCCAAACCCATGTGCCTTATGGCACATGCGTCTAAGGGATATGCTTCCGGTGGTGCGTCTTGGCTCATTGATAGTGGATGCTCCACTCATATGACCGGAAGCGAAGAATTGGTGACGGATTTAATGTTTGATCTCCTCCATTACTCACATGTCACCATTGGGAATGATGCAAAACTTAAGGTAAAGGGATATGGCAAAGTGGTGATCACTCCGGAACTTTCCATTGAGAAGGTCCTTCTTGTTGAATCCCTTTCATATAATTTACTTTCCGTAAGGCAACTTTGCAAGGTTGGCTACACCGTTATCTTTAACCTCTTCCACGTGACCGTTCTCTTCACAAGATCACTCAAAGTAGCCTTTGTTGGATTTGTTGAAAACGACTTGTATGTGGTTGACTTCTCGAAGGAAACCACTCAAGTTGCAACTCTTCTAATGGCTAAGGCCGACATGGGTTGGCTTTGGCACCGTCGGCTAGCCCATGTTGGTATGAGAAACTTGCATAATCTTGTGAAGGGCGAGCACGTGGTGGGAACTTCTAATGTGAATTTTTCCAAAGATCGTCCTTGTAGATCTTGCATTGCCGGAAAGATGCACGAAAAGAATCACCCCAAGAAGACCATCATCTCCACCAAGAGGCCCTTTGAGCTCCTTCATATGGACCTCTTTGGACCTCCCACATATGATAGTCTTGGGGGCAAAAAATATTGTCTAGTTGTTGTTGATGACTACTCAAGATACTGTTGGACATTCTATATCAAGAAGAAGAGTTAAACTCAAGAGGTGTTCATCAACTTTGCAACCCAAGTTCAACGCCAATATGACACGAAGATATTGACAATAAGAAGTGACAATGGGACGGAGTTCAAGAATTACACCATGGATGATTTCCTTAGCGGGGAGGGCATACGCCACCAAAATTCCGCTGCATATACTCCTCAACAAAATGGTGTCGCCGAAAGGAAGAACCGCACTCTTATTGACATGGCAAGAACAATGATGGCCGAGTTTAACTCTCCATACAACTTTTGGGCCGAAGCCATCAACACCGCTTGCCACTCATCAAACCGGTTATTCTTTCGTCCTCTCATGCAAAAGACACCATATGAACTCCTTACCGGTAACAAACCCAATGTCAACTACTTTCGTGTATTTGGATGCAAATGCCATGTGTACATTAAGGGTTGCAAACTAGCTAAATTTGAGTCTAGATCTTTTGTAGGCATATTTGTTGGGTACGCCGCAAACTCTCACGCTTATAGGGTCTACAACATATCCACCGGGTGTGTTGAAGAATCTATGAATGTGGAGTTTGACGAGACTAATGGCTCCCAAGTGGGGCATATTGATTATGGTGTTGTAGGTGGTGATGCTCCTTCTCATGCCATAAAAACCATGGGCATGGGAGAGTTCATTCCTATTGAGGAACCAAGTGCTCCACAAGATGAAGGAACAAGCTCTACTCAAGTCGAGCCATCTACCTCAACAAGTAATCAACAAGCTACCCAAGAACAAGAACAAGTCCTACAAACTCAAGAACAAGAAAATGGTCAAGACCCACCCAACTCAAGTGGAGATCATGAACTTCATGAACCCACTACTCCAAGAACTCCAAGTATGGGTGACCATGATCAAGAGCAAGGAAATGATGAAGATACATGTGATGGTGAAACAATCCAACAAAACATGGAACGCCGAGTCATTCGGTGTGCTTCAAGATTGGATCGCCATGACCACTACAAAGAAAATATCCTTGGGAGTATACGTAGAAATGTGTCCACACGCAATCAATTAGCTAACTTTTGTGGTCATGTTGCTTGTTTGTCTAGTGTAGAACCTCTCAAGGTATATGATGCTCTTGAAGATATGGATTGGGTTGCGGCTATGCATGAAGAGCTAAATAACTTCAAGCGCAACCAAGTTTCGTCATTGGTGGAAAGACCCAAGGACACCAACCATAATGTCATTGGAACAAAATGGATATTCAAGAACAGGCAAGACTCACTTGGTCAGGTCATTCGCAACAAAGCAAGACTCGTGGCACAAGACTTCACCCAAATCGAAGGAGTCGACTACGGTGAAACTTATGCTCCCGTTGCTAGACTTGAATCCATTCGTACATTAATTGCATATTGATGGCTCCCAAGTATAGGAGATTGATACGTGCATTTTATATCATCATTTATATAACTTATATCATCATATTAGAATGTTATTGGAACTATTATATCAATGTTTTACATGTTTTAGATGATTTTGGGGACTTTCATACAAAGTCCCTATTTTTGGTATTTAATATCTGGGAGGCAGAACCCCCCCCCCCCCCCCCCCTTTCTTGTTTTTATTGTTTCAGGAGCTACAGGGATCCAAATGGAAAAGGGAAAATTGCACAGTTGGTTTTACACCAGGAGAACGACAGTGGGCAAAAGATCGAAGAGGGAAGAGCCACGAGGCCCAAAAGAGAGGCCCCACGCGGCCAGATTCCTTGGCTGCGTGGGGCCCACCAACTTGAGCCTCGGGCACTTCCTCGCCTGGGGCTTTTTACCACGACCTCCGTCTCCTCCGAAAACCTACACTCTAATTTTTCCCCAAACGATTCGAGGCCGCGGCGGCGGCGAAACTCCTGATTCCCTCCGAGGGGGGGTCAGATCATGCTGCTCCGTAGCTCCAGAGAGGGGGGAGGAGGCCTCTCCATCATCATCTCCGCCATCACCTCTCCTTCTTGGCGTGGGAGGAGGCCTCTCCATCATCACCATCACGAATACCAGCACCATCTCCATCATCATCTCCGTGATCCACTCTGTTCCCCTCGTATTTTGAGAGTTGCTATACCCTAGATACTTCTTTTGTGCTACTATTCATGTTTGTGATTGAGCACTTGTCATTATTTGGTGGTGAAGTTATATTTTCAGATTGTGTTGTACCACCTATGCCACTGAATATGATCATGTTTGCACGTTGTGAGTAGTTCCCGTATGTTCCTGAGGGCATAGGATGAATTGGCAATGATTTATATATGACATGTGTTGGTATTTTGTCTAGTGTTTATCTTTTTATGTGATTCTATGATGGTGTTGTGCGAACGTCGACTGCACAACACTTCACCTATATGGGCTCATAGGAGAACACCGTAGTATAATGAAATGAGGAAGACTTGGGAGGACAAGGAACCTGAGAATGAGTCACGAAGTTATTATTATGGGGTATTAATATCGGGGACCTTAGAGTGTAATGCTATGGTGGGACATTATGTCTTAATAATTCTTGTGCAGTCATTTACTTGGCCACATGATCCATCATAAGAGGGTTTAGTTTATTTATTTAGCTTTAACTAAATTGTGGCGCCGTCCTAAACAAGATTAAAACTTGACAAAATATTCAACGTGTTGTTTAATAAATCTATATACCTAGTTATATCCATGCCGCCCTCGGGAACGTTTTTCAAATATAAGACACACATCACTTGAGCTTGTCCTCTTGCCACATAGAGGATTGGGCTTTTCACTCATTGAGAGCTTCAACTGCTATTATTTACTTTCTGCACTTTTACTTTATTTGCAACCATACAACCAAAAACCCCAAAAACACTTGCATCTTTCATTGTTTTATCTATGATTCTTACTAAACAATACCTTCAGCTCCTCGTGGGTTCGACAACCTTTTCTATTCGAAAGGTACTACAATTGATCTCGTGCACTTGGGAGCCATCAAGATACTTTTCTGGCGCCGTTGCCGGGGAGCATTGTGCTATTGGTAAGATGTTTGGTAAGGAAGCTTGGAAGCTGAATTTTTATCTGATGTTGTTATCTTATTGTTATTATGGCTTTTATGAATCGTCATGAATTGCAACTTGCTTTATATGAAAGTGCTTATACCACTCCAAAAGTGGTGGAAACTGCTGTGCCTGAGAGACCTAGAGGGGGATATAAAATTCCCGTTGGTCATGTTAAGAGAGTTATGAAGGATCCATTCTTAGGAGATGGAGCTAAGTCTGCACGGGACCATATTGAACACATTGAAGACATATGTGGGTTATTTAGGCTCACTAATATTTCCGATGATCAGGTAAAAAGGAAGTTGTTATATTTGTCTTTATCTGGTAATGCTCGTATTTGGTACAGGTCTTTGGATGAAGGAGTTAAAGAAGATTGGAATGTGCTGAGGAAGGTTTTCTTTCTTAAATATTTTACTCCTAAAGAAGCTTATGATAACCGCTGCTATATATTTAATTTCTGGCCACATCTGGGAGAGAGTATTACTCAAGCTTGGGGGAGATTAAAGGAGCTCCTTCGCAAGAATCCTTGTCATGATCTTACAAGGAAAATTATTCTGATAAACTTTTATGTGAGGCTGCCTAAGCATCAGAAGGAAACTCTGGATAATTCGTCTGGTGGAAGTTTTACAAATAATACTGAAGATGAAGCATGGAATTTATTGGAGACTATTGCTGAGAACACTGGTCATTGGGATCTTGATAAAGGTAATGAACCACATCTGGACTATGGATATTCATGTGTAGAGCACTTCTCTACTTCTACTTTATTTAAAAATCTGAGTGATAATTTTGGTCTTGATCCTTACATTATGGTAGAAATATCTAAAGGTTTTGCTAAGCATCTATGTCTTCCTGAAACTGGCTTTGAAGTATATGTTGAACCTGTTAAACAATCTATTGTTGTCCCTAAAGTTATTAAACAGGTGGAACCAGTGTCATCTGTGACAATTGAAGAGTATGTTGAAACACCTCCTTATCCAAATAAAATTAAGGAGAACTTGCTTATTGCTGTTACTAACAAGAGTAACAGAAAATGTTCTGAGCCTTATGAACAGGTGGAAGTTAAAAGTCAAATTTCTGTTATCAAACAACTAAATGAAGAAGATCATGTTGATGTTTATTTATGTGAAGATGCTACTAAGGTTATTAAAGGCAATTCGGCCAAGGTTGGTAAGCCTATTATATCATGTGCTATTGGGACTTCGTGCGATCATGGGTTATGTGATATTGGATCAAGTATTAGTGTTATTCCATATTCTCTTTATCTTGAAATCAAGCCTGACATTGATCCTATTGTAATGGAAGAGACAGGTATGACAATTCAACTTGCCAATAAAGATTATATTAGTCCTCTTGGAATTGTTAGAGATGTTAAAGTACTTGTTGGGAATATAAAATATCCTGTTGATTTTATTGTGCTTGGTTGTCCTCAAGATTCATTTTGTCTTGTCATTTTTGGTAGACCTTTCTTACATACTGTTGGTGCTGAAATTAATTTGGTTAAAGAGAAAGTGTTTATTAAGTGTGCTGGAGAAAAACTTGAGTTTAACTTTTCTTAATTTGCTGATAAACATTTAAAGAAAGAACCCTTTGCTAAGGATGTAGTTGAAACTCTTGCTCATATAGCTGTAGCTTCAACGGATGTGGTAGAACGTTATATGCTTAATCAAGATTAACCATTTAATGATGAAGAAAATGATGCCTTAGAACAAATATTATGGCAACAACCACCACAATTACAGTTGCATATTCCACCTGATAATTTAGGAGTGTTGCCACCACCTAAAGGGGATCCTAGTTTTGAGTTAAAACCTTTGCCTGAAAATCTTAAGTATGCATATTTCGATGAGAAGAGCATATATCCTGTTATTATTAGTGCTAACCTTTTAGCTGAAGAAGAAGAGAAATTACTTGATGTATTCGAAGCTCACCGAGCAGCCATTGGATATTCTCTTGATGATCTAAAAGGTATAAGCCCAGCTCTATGTATGCATAAAATTAATTTGGAAGAAGATGCAAAGCCTGTTGTTGATTTTCAACGCCGTCTTCACCAAAAATGAAAGAAGTGGTAGGGAAAGAGGTAATAAGACTTATTGAAGCTGGTATTATTTATCCCATAGCTGATAGCAAGTGGGCGAGTCCTGTTCATTGTGTTCCTAAAAAGGGTGGAATGACTGTTGTTCCAAATGATGAAGATGAACTTGTGGCTCAACGTACTGTTGTTGGATATAGGATGTGTATTGATTTTAGAAATTTAAATAAAGCAACTCGTAAGGATCATTATCCATTGCCATTTATTGATCAAATTGTTAGAAAGGTTATCTAAACACTCTCACTTTTGTTATTTAGATGGCTACTCTGGTTTCTCACAAATTCCTGTTCACAAAGATAACCAAGAAAAGACCACTTTTACTTGCCCATATGGTACATTTTCTTATAGGAGAATGCCATTCGGTTTGTGTAATGCTCCTGCTACTTTTCAAAGATGCATGAATGCTATATTTGCTGATTATATTGAAAAGATAATGGAAGTCTTTATGGATGATTTTTCTATTTATGTAACTTCATTCGATAATTGCTTGTTCAACCTTAACAAAGTTTTGCGGAGATGTGAAGATCAAAACCTAGTCCTTAATTGGGAAAAGTGTCACTTTATGCTTAATGAAGGTATTGTTCTTGGACATCGTATTTCTGGGAGAGGAATAGAAGTTGATCCAGCAAAGATAGAAGCTATTGAGAGGTTACCATACCCAAGGGATATCAAAGGTATAAGAAGCTTTCTTGGGCATGCAGGTTTTTATCGTAGGTTTATTAAAGATTTCTCAAAAATATCAAAGCCTCTAACCAATCTTTTGCAAAAGGATGTTCCTTTCTCTTTTAATGATGATTGTATTGAATCCTTTAATATTTTGAAGAATGCTTTAATAAGTGCTCCTATTATTCAACCTCCTGATTGGAATTTACCTTTTGAAATCATGTGTGATGCTAGTGATTATGCAGTTGGGGCTGTGTTGGGCCAAAGAGTTGATAAGAAACTTAATGTTATTTACTATGCTAGTAAGACACTTGATGGTGCCCAAAGAAACTATGCCACAACTGAGAAAGAATTTTTAGCAGTGATATTTGCATGTGATAAGTTTAGACCTTATATAATTGATTCAAAAGTCATTGTGCATTCTGATCATTCTGCTATTAAATATCTAATGAATAAGAAAGATGCTAAGCCTAGATTAATAAGATGGGTACTTTTGCTGCAAGAATTTGATTTACATATTGTTGATAGGAAAGGGGAAGATAATCAAGTAGTTGATCATCTTTCTAGAATGGAAAATATACCTGATGATCCTATTCCTATTAATGATAGTTTTACTAATGAACAACTTGCAAACATTAATGTTTCTATGGCTAAAGTTGCATCTCCATGGTTTGCTAATTATGCAAATTTTATTGTTGGCAAATTTTTGCCACCACACTTTACTCTTCAACAAAGAAAGAAATTCTTTTATGATCTTAGACATTATTTTTGGGATGATCCTTTCCTTTATAAGAAGAGTGTAGATGGTATTATTAGACGTTGTGTACCTGAGCATGAACAACAGGCTATTATAAAAGACTGTCATGATAGTCCTTATGGAGGGCATCATGCAGGAGATCACACAGGAGCAAAGGTATTACAATCTGGTTTTTATTGGCCTACTTTATTTAAGGATTGCACTGAATATGTTAAAACTTGTGATAAATGTCAGAGAGTAGGAAATATTGGTAGGAGAAATGAAATGCCTGTGAATTATTCTTTACCACTTGAGCCTTTTGATGTGTGGGGTTTTGACTTTATGGACCTTTCCCAACCTCAAAGACAAAGCATACTCACTTTTTGGTTGCAGTGGATTATGTTACAAAGTGGGTGGAAGCAATTCCAACCAAAAGTGCAGATCATGCCACAACAATGAAGATGCTGAAGGACATCATTTTCCCTAGGTTTGGTGTTCCAAGGTTTTTAATTACTGATGGTGGTTCTCATTTCTTGCATGGTATTCTTAGGAAAACATTAGCAAAATATGATGTTAATCATAGAGTTGTATCTCCTTATCATTCTCAAACAAGTGGACAAGTTTAATTAAGTAATAGGGAAATTAAACTCATTTTGGAAAAGACAGTTAATAGGTCTAGGTATGACTGGCCACTTAAGATTAATGATGCACTATGGGCTTATAGAATTGCTTATAAAAATCCTATGGGAATGTCTCCTTACAGAATGGTTTATGGAAAAGCTTGTCATTTACCTGTTGAATTAGAACATAAAGCTAGATGGGCTATTAAACAACTTAACTTTGATTTAAAAACTGCTGGAGAGAAGAGAATTCTTGATTTAAACCTACTTGATGAGTGGAGAAATGAAGCTTATGAAAGTAATAGGCTATTTAAAGAGAAAGTTAAAATTTGGCATGACAAGAAAATTAAGAAGAAACAATTCAAAGTAGGTGATCAAGTTTTATTATACAACTCTCATTTCAAGTTTTCTGCAGGAAAGTTAGCTTCAAAATGGCAGGGGCCATTGGTGATATAGGAGGTGTACCGTCCAAGAGCCATTCGTATTCACGGTGACATGAAAGGTAAACCTCATGTGTTCAATGGACAACGCCTTAAACACTATATTGCAGGAAAAAGCTTCATCGGAATGGTGGAAGAAATGGATTTGAAGACACCGGAGGAGGTAATAGAGAGAAACTCTGCTGTTTTGGAAACCCAGAATCAATAATTGGTAACTTTTGTGTTTGGAAGTTTCTCGGAATTGCATAATATTTTACGGAGATCATTTTTTATGAAAATTAGCATATAGGACAAGAAACTTGGAAGGAACGGAGCCCCGAGGGAGGAAAGAGGGGGTCCCACGCGGCTAGATTCCTTGGCCGTGTGGGCCCACTCCTTTTGCCCCTTGGAGTCCCGTTTCGTCTCGTTTTGGACTCCGACGCTTCGTCTTGCCCTAAAAACCGTCAATATATACTCCCTTTCGTCAATCTGATCTCGCACCGAGCGTTCTCGAGCGATCTTTGTTTTGGTTGTTTCTGTCTGTCAGGGTTTAGCCATGTCAAGCTTTGGATCCAACCAAGAGGGAGAGGACTCCACCAAGGGAGGCATTGTGAACCACTACCTCAACTCCGTGATGGCACCATTGAAGACCTTGTCCTTCATGGAGGGAGTGCTGCTCGTGGAGGAGGTGAAGGCTCCCAAGACCGTTGGGACAGTGGAAGAGAGGCTTGATGAACTGGAACAGAAGATCTTCAGGTACAACACGGTTGTTGAATGCAGCCTTGATGCCCACCACTTCATGAATCTAGATCTGGAGAAGAAGGTTGAAGAGTACAAGGAGAGGCTCAAGGACTTGGAGGATAGGTATCTGCATATCATGTCAGAGTTGGATAGGTATCAAACTCTGATGTGGGATGTAGAAAACCAAAACTGCGAGTACGAAGAGCGCTTCAAGAAGATTGCAGAAGCTGCTTCCCTAAGGTATAATGATCCACCTACATCCTTCCACAATGGGAGGCCTTTTCCATGGAAGATAGCAGAGTGGGGGGAGGATTATGAAAAAAAAGAAGCTGCAGCAGAGGAGGCACTGGCAGAACCTCACGCTCGGGGGAGTTCAACCTAGTCTTTATCTTTACTAGCTTATCATATCTATCTAGTCATGGTGTGCTTTGCTTTTTATCATTTAGTTATCAATCTCTCTTAGGCTTGTGTGAGCTCACTGAGCATTATCATGTATCCCCTATGGTTTATCAATGAATATTAAAGTATGGTGTCATTCATGGGTCTCTTGTTTTGGAGATTTATGGGTAACACTCATGCAAATGTGCGTGGTATATTTAGAAGTTTCAGTCACATGTTGCTTTGAACTTGGTTAACTTCAGTATGTTGGACACTTGTAGTACCATTCATGGGTCTCTTGTTTTGGAGATTTATGGGTAACACTCATGCAAATGTGCGTGGTATATTTAGAAGTTTCAGTCACATGTTGCTTTGAACTTGGTTAACTTCAGTATGTTGGACACTTGTAGATATACCACGCACATTTGCATGAGTGTTACCCATAAATCTCCAAAACAAGAGACCCATGAATGACACCATACTTTAATATTCATTGATAAACCATAGGGGATACATGATAATGCTCAGTGAGCTCACACAAGCCTAAGAGAGATTGATAACTAAATGATAAAAAGCAAAGCACACCATGACTAGATAGATATGATAAACTAGTAAAGATAAAGACTAGGTTGAACTCCCCCGAGCTTGAGGTTCTGCCAGTCCCTCCTCTGCTGCAACTTCTTATTTTTCATAATCCTCCTCCCACTCTGCTATCTTCCATGGAAAAGGCCTCCCATTGTGGAAGGATGTAGGTGGATCATTATACCTTAGGGAAGCAGCTTCTGCAATCTTCTTGAAGCGCTCTTCGTACTCGCAGTTTTGGTTTTCTACATCCCACATCAGAGTTTGATACCTATCCAACTCTGACATGACATGTACATACCTATCCTCCAAGTCCTTGAGCCTCTCCTTGTACTCTTCAACCTTCTTCTCCAGCTCTAGATTCATGAAGTGGTGGGCATCAAGGCTGCGTTCAACAACTGTGTTGTACCTGAAGATCTTCTGTTCCAGTTCATCAAGCCTCTCTTCCACTGTCCCGACGGTCTTGGGAGCCTTCACCTCCTCCACGAGCAGCACTCCCTCCTTGAAGGACAAGATCTTCCATGGTGCCATCACGGAGTTGAGGTAGTGGTTCACAATGCCTCCCTTGGTGGAGTCCTCTCCCTCTTGGTTGGATCCAAAGCTTGACATGGCTAAACCCTGACAGACAGAAACAACCAAAACAAAGATCGCTCGAGAACGCTCGGTGCGAGATTAGATCGACGAAGAGGGGTATATATTGACGGTTTTTAGGTCAAGACGAAGCATCGGAGTCCAAAACGAGATGAAACGGGACTCCGAGGGGCAAAAGGAGTGGGCCCACGCGGCCAAGGAATCTAGCCGCGTGGGGCCCCCTCTTTCCTCTTTCGGGGCGCCGTTCCTTCCAAGTTTCTTGTCCTATATGCTAATTTTCATAAAAAATGATCTCCGTAAAATGTTATGCAATTACGAGAAACTTCCAAACACAAAAGTTACCAATTATTGATTCTGGGTTTCCAAAACTGCAGAGTTTCTCTCTATTACCTCCTCCGGTGTCTTTAAGTCCATTTCTTCCACCATTCCGATGAAGCTTTTTCCTGCAATATAGTGTTTAAGGCGTTGTCCATTGACCACATGAGGTTTACCTTTCATGTCACCGTGAAGACGAATGGCTCCTGAACGGTACACCTCCTGTATCACCAATGGTCCCTGCCATTTTGAAGCTAACTTTCCTGCAGAAAACTTGAAACGAGAGTTGTATAATAAAACTTGATCACCTACTTTGAATTCTTTCTTCTTAATTTTCTTGTCATGCCAAATTTTAACTTTCTCTTTAAATAGCCTATCACTTTCATAAGCTTCATTTCTCCACTCATCAGGTAGGTTTAAATCAAGAATTCTCTTCTCTCCAGCAGTTTTTAAATCAAAGTTAAGTTGTTTAATAGCCCATCTAGCTTCATGTTCTAATTCAACAGGCAAATGACAAGCTTTTCCATAAACCATTCTGTAAGGAGACATTCCCATAGGATTTTTATAAGCAGTTCTATAAGCCCATAGTGCATCATTAATCTTAAGTGGCCAATCAGACCTAGACCTATTAATTGTCTTTTCCAAAATGAGTTTAATTTCCCTATTACTTAATTCAACTTGTCCACTTGTTTGATGATGATAAGGAGATGCAACTCTATCATTAACATCATATTTTGCTTTGTAACATAATCCACTGCAACCAAAATGTGAGTATGCTTTGTCTTTGAGGTTGGGAAAGGTCCCATAAAGTCAAAACCCCACACATCAAAAGGCTCAAGTGGTAAAGAATAATTCATAGGCATTTCATTTCTCCTACCAATATTTCCTACTCTCTGACATTTATCACAAGTTTTAACATACTCAGCACAATCCTTAAACAAAGTAGGCCAATAAAAACCAGATTGTAATACCTTTGCTCCTGTGCGATCTCCTGCATGATGCCCTCCATAAGGACTATCATGACAATCTTTTTTAATAGCATGGTGTTCATGCTCAGGTACACAACGTCTAATAATACCATCTACACTCTTCTTATAAAGGAAAGGATCATCCCAAAAATAATGTCTAAGATCATAAAAGAACTTCTTTCTTTGTTGAAGAGTAAAGTGTGGTGGCAAAACTTTGCCAACAATAAAATTTGCATAATTAGCAAACCATGGAGATGCAACTTTAGCCATAGAAACATTAATGTTTGCAAGTTGTTTATTAGCAAAACTATCATTAATAGGAATAGGATCATCACGTATATTTTCCATTCTAGAAAGATGATCAGCTACTTGATTATCTTCCCCTTCTATCAACAATATGTAAATCAAATTTGACAAGGTTATACCAAACGGGTACCCCTTCGTGTGGGTACCTCGTGCACGTGATGACTAAAGCCCAATTGTCAATAGACTGACGAAGCCCATCAAGGAAGGCCCAAGACGAAGATTGCTTTCCAAGTTAGCATAGTCGGTTGTAGTTTCCATATCTGTAATCCTAGTCGGTTACATACCCGAGACCTGGCCCCCCATATAAGGGCCAGGAGGGTGACCGATCAGGGGACGCTCATCCAGAACCACCAAACCCTAGCGAGATCGACATCTCGCTGGACATTGTACTCGCCGCATATTCCACAATCAATACAGACAGGCAGGAAGTAGGGGTGTTACCTCAGTCGAGGGCCCTGAACCTGGGTAACTCCCGCTTGTCAGCCGACGAATCTACTAACACTACGCGTTCTCTACCTCATAACTCTAACCCTAGGCTATCAGTCATGGGCAAAAGTACCCATCTTATTAATCTAGGCTTAGCATCTTTCTTATTCATTAGATATTTAATAGCAGAATGATCAGAATGCACAATGACTTTTGAATCAATAATATAAGGTCTAAACTTATCCCATGCAAATATCACGGCTAAAAATTCTTTCTCAGTTGTGGCATAGTTTCTTTGGGCACCATCAAGTGTCTTACTAGCATAGTAGATAACGTTAAGTTTCTAATCAACTCTTTGGCACAAAACAGCCCCAACTGCATAATCACTAGCATCACACATAATTTCAAAAGGCAAATTCCAATCAGGAGGTTGAATAATAGGAGCACTTATTAAAGCATTCTTCAAAATATTAAAGGATTCAATACAATCATCATTAAAAGAGAAAGGAACATCCTTTTACAAAAGATTGGTTAGAGGCTTTGATATTTTGGAGAAATCTTTAATAAACCTAGGACAAAAACCTGCATGCCCAAGAAAGCTTCTTATAACTTTGATATCCCTTGGGTATGGTAACCTCTCAATAGCTTCTATCTTTGCTGGATCAACTTCTATTCCTCTTCCAGAAATACGATGTCCAAGAACAATACCTTCATTAACCATAAAGTGACACTTTTCCCAATTAAGGACTAGGTTTTGATCTTCACATCTCTGCAAAACTTTGTTAAGGTTGAACAAGCAATTATCGAATGAAGTTCCATAAACAGAAAAATCATCCATAAAGACTTCCATTATCTTTTCAATATAATCAGCAAATATAGCATTCATGCATCTTTGAAAAGTAGCAGGAGCATTGCACAAACCGAATGGCATTCTCCTATAAGCAAATGTACCATATGGGCAACTAAAAGTGGTCTTTTCTTGATCATCTTTGTCAACAGGAATTAGTGAGAAACCTGAATAACCATCTAAATAACAAAAGTGAGAGTGTTTAGATAACCTTTCTAACATTTGATCAATGAATGGCAATGGATAATGATCTTTACAAGTTGCTTTATTTAACTTTCCGAAATCAATACACATCCTATAACCAACAACAGTATGTTGAGCCACAAGTTCATCTTCATCATTTGGAACAACAGTAATTCCACCCTTTTTAGGAACACAATGAACAGGACTCACCCACTTACTATCAGCTATGGGATAAATAATACCAGCTTCAATAAGTCTTATTACCTCTTTCCTTACCACATCTTTCATTTTTGGGTGAAGATGGCGTTGAAAATCAACAACAGGCTTTGCATCTTCCTCCAAATTAATTTTATGCATACATAGAGCTGGGCTTATACCTTTTAGATCATCAAGAGAATATCCAATGGCTGCTCGGTGAGCTTTCAATACATCAAGTAATTTCTCCTCTTCTTCAGCTGAAAGGTTAGCACTAATAATAACAGGATATATGCTCTTCTCATCCTAATATGCATACTTGAGATTTTCAGGCAAAGGTTTTAGCTCAAAACTAGGATCCCCTTTAGGTGGTGGTAACACTAATATGCCACTGTAATTGTGGTGGTTGTTGCCATAATATTTGTTCTAGAGCATCCTTCTCTTCGTCATTAAATGGTTCATCTTGATTAAGCATATAACGTTCTACCACATCCGTTGAAGCTACAGCTATATGAGCAAGAGTTTCAACTACATCCTTAGCAAATGGTTCTTTCTTTAAATGTTTATCAGCAAATTTAGAAAAGTTAAACTCAAGTTTTTCTCCAGCACACTTAATAAACACTTTCTCTTTAACCAAATTTATTTCAGCACCAACAGTATGTAAGAAAGGTCTACCAAAATGACAGGACAAAATGAATCTTGAGGACAACCAAGCACAATAAAATCAGCAGGATATTTTATCTTCCCAACAAGTACTTCAACATCTCTAACAATTCCAAGTGGACTAATATAATCTTTATTGGCAAGTTGAATTGTCATACCTGTCTCTTCCATAACAATAGGATCAAGGGACAATTGCTTCTGTGCCCTGGTTCTCTCTAGTTTATCCGTTTGTGCCATACCCGCGTAGTTTCTCTCGTCCGTGCCCTGGCTGGCTCGCAAATCGGCCAAACACTCCGTTGCCCGCTGGTCAACCGTCACTTGGCCTGACTGGTGGGGTCGGCCTGGCGCGGCTTGGTTGGGATTTCCTGGGGTCGGCTAGTGGGGTCGGCCCTTTGACCTTAGATGTGGGCCCAGCAAAGTGCATGCACCCCGTCCCACTTGCATGCATGTGGCCGTACGTGCGCGTCCATGCAGTTCCAGCTGTGATCGCCGCGCCTTCAATGGCGTGCCCCCCTGGCCGGCAAAAAGCTGCCTCGCCGCCTACACTGCCGGACCAGACGTGCATCTGCTCCGCCGTTCTCGCGTTTCTCTTGCCTACTCTATCCTGCTGCAAGATGAGCAGTCTGGAGCCGAATCAATGCCCGGTAGCCATTACTGTCGTCTAGACCGCGACGCCGTCCAGACCGCTCCTAACATTAAAAGGAGCCATCTCCTTGCCCATTGCGCTCACAAATCCCCTCTTCCTCTCCTAGACACCTTCGCCCAGTCCCGTATCTCTCCATGCCTCGTGGTGATGGCAGCTCCACTCCCAGCTCGAACCGCCGCCGCCGCCACGTCCCCTATCCTTGGTTTCTTGAGTCGAGCGAGGGAAGCGGCATGGGGAGTGGGCGTGGGCGTGCGCGTACTCCTCCAAGTTCGAGCAGGGGCGAGCGAGGGAAGCGGCATGGGACGGGGAGTCTCCAAGGGGCAGGGTGATGCACACGGTGGTGTTGTTGGGAAACCCCAAGAGAAAGGTATGATGAGTGCAGCGGCAAGTCTTCCCTCAGTTATGAAACCAAGGTTATCGAACCAGTAGGAGATGAAGAACACGTCTGAAGGTCTCCCTGGCAATGACGCCAGAAAACTGCTTGATGGCGTGTAGAGGGAGGTGGAACCTGCACAACACAATCAAACTACTTTGCCCCAACGAAACAGTGAGGTTGTCAATCTCACTGGCTTGTTGTAACAAAGGATTAAACGTATGTGTGGAGGATGATGTTTGCAGAGAATGAAAGTAACAGTTTGCAGTTGGTTGTATTATCAGTTTGAAGAAAAGGAACGGGGTCCACAGTTCACTAGTGGTGTCTCTCCATAAATAATAATAATAATAATAGCATACATGTGGGTAAACGAATTACAGCTGGGCAATTGACAGAATAAAGAGCTGCATAATGATGCATATACTAATGTCATGATGTCTAGTGTGAGATTCATTTGGGCATTACAACAATATACATAGACCGTTCCAGCCGCATCTATGACTAATAATGCACCTTCCGGTTAGCGTCTGCACCCCTTTCAGTATTAAGTTGCAAGCAACAGATTATTGCATTAGGCAAAGTGTGTAATGTAAGTAATACAATTATCCTTAGACAAAGTACTACAGTTTTATCCCTATTAGTAACAGTACATCTACAATCTTAGAGGTTGCTGTCACTCCCCCAAATTAAATAGAGACATGAACCCACTATCGAGCATAAATACCCCCTCTTGGAGTCACAAGCATCTACTGAGCCAGAGCATCTACTAGCAACGGAGAGCATGCAAGATCATAAACAACACACAACATGATATATTATGAAGCAAATGACATAGTATTCAATATCCATCGGATCCCAGCAAACACAACATGTAGCATTACATAAAGATGATCTTGATCATGATAGGCAGCTCACAAGATCTAAACATGATGGCACAATAGGAGAAGACAACCATCTAGCTACTGCTATGGACCCGTAGTCCAAGGATGAACTACTCACGCATCAGTCCGGAGGCGGGCATGGTGATGTAGAGCCCTCCGGTGATGATTCCCCTCTCCGACAGGGTGCCGGGAAGAGCTTCTGAACCCTCCCGAACTAGGGTTGACGACGACGGCGGCTCCGTTAGGTTTTGTGGAAAAGTGTTCGGGTCTTAGGTCTTGTATTGTCGGGGGGTATTTGTAGGCGAAAGGGCGAAGGCGGTGGAGGCCCGAGGCCACGTCCTCAGGTGCTGGCGCGGCAGCGGGGGGGGGGGGGGGGGGGGGGGGGGAGCCGCGCCCCCACCTGATGACGACGCCTCGGTGCCCTTCTTCGTTTCCTCTTCGGACTTCTGGAACGTGTCGGGAAAAATAGGGACTTTGGCATAAAAATCATCCAATTCCGAGAATATTTCCTTAAGTGGTTTTCTGAAACCAAAAACAGCAGAAAACAGGGAACTGGCACTGTGGCATCTTGTTAATAGGTTAGTCCCAAAAAATGCATAAAACAACACAAAGTGTATATAAAACATGTAGCATTTGGTATAATATAAGCATGGAACATAAGAAATTATGGATACGTTTGAGACGTATCAAGCATCCCCAAGCTTAGTTCTACTCGTCCTCGAGTAGGTAAAATGATAACAACAATAATTTCTGAAGTGACATGCTTTCACACAATCTTGATCATATAATAATGTAATGCATGTAAACTGAGATCAAATGAATAAAAGATGTAGTTTATATTGATATCAAATGAGTAATGAACAAACAAGTAGGAAGAACAAAGCAAAACTTTCAATGAATTAGTACTAGAGAACAATCAACCGTGCAAAGTAGATATTAAAGATGATTTAAGCTTCAGGAACAACAATATAATCATCTAATGAATCAAACACTCATGACAACTTTGTGAAAGGATCAAGTCAAGCAATAACAATATGCACGTAGAAGATCATCTCTCTATTTGTTCACTCAAAAACAAGCAAGTGTTCAGCGTTGGTTCCTGGCACCAGGATGTTGTGGCTAAAAGAATAATAAGGGGGGTTTGGAAGGCCAATGGAAGAAAGTCTCACAAAGCTGAAAGTGATCATTAGACAAGAGGAAGTCTTATAATCGAAGCTATGCAAGGAGTAGTGATTGCCACACAACGGATGCACATAGAGCTATAAGTGTATGAAAGCTCTCCAATGGAACTAGTGGGGGTGCATCTAACTTGCTTGCTCATGAAGACCTAGAGCACTTTTGAGGAGGCTCATCATTGGAATATACAAGCCAAGTTCTATATTGTAAAGTTCCCCACATAGTTATGCAAGTAAAACATGAAAACTCTCACATATGGAGTAAAGGTGCTAAACATGAGCACAAATGATGACTATGAATATTACAGGTGCTATAACATGAGCACAAGTGTGGATAAGGAGTAGTAATGTTGCCCCCTTTTTATTCTTTTTTTCTTCTTTCTGTTTCTCTTTTCTATGGCCTCCATGGCTCTTTTCACTTTTAGGGGCAAACATTCTAATATGACAACACACTTTTGATACAAGGATATAATAAGGGATAAAACATGGTGTATGAAACAGTGCCTCTGCCAGTGTAGCAGGATATGCAATGATCTAGCGTAACATGGGTAAAACCACACATCAGCTATATAGAATCATGCAAAGCAATATATAAATGATAAATGACAACAAGTCATGTAATGTAAGATGAAAGTTGCATGGCAATATGTCTCGGAACAGGTATGGAAATGCTGTAGTAGGTAGGTATGGTGGATGTTTTGAGGAAGATATTTGGCTTATGTGTAGGAGAACATGATGAAGATCTCCCACGAGTTTTGGATGTACCCGCAAAGTATGCACCAACTCTCAATGTGAGAAAGGGCAATGCAAAGTACCGAAGAGGCTAGCAAATATGGTGGTGGAAGTGCCATGAAAACCGCAGCTTTAGAACTCACAAGCAAAAAGATTCCAACTAGAAATATGATCTTACAAGGCATAATGAAAATCACTCCATGAGGGACTGTGGCAAATGAACAAGTCACTGTTGGGACCCCGACCGTAGCGCATAACACAAAGTCATTACGGTTGTTTTTAACATTAGAAGTCATATATCATTATGCTATCAACTGGATATTTAAGTGTGGCACAGCTTCAAGTTTTCTAGACCAACCATTAATCATTCCACTTTACTAAACCATCATGTTTTACCATTAGGCATATTAATATCTCAAAACAACATCAATGATTCAAGTGACACAATTTAATGATCTACAAGATTATGTATCATTTAGTTATACCATCTACTACACTTAACATTTTCTGTTCTTAACCAAACACCAATCAACTTATTTAAAACATAAACTCTCCAAGTAATTAACAATGAAGCAAGAGAGTATAACATATGAAAACTAACAGCTCTGAACAAGAGGTGCATGAAAAATAAGAGCTGAAAATATTGCAGTAGCTATAGAAAAATACTCAACAAATATAAGTGAAGAATAGGAGTATTCAAAAGAAAAAGCGGAGCGTGTCTCTCTCCCACACAAGAATGCTAGCATCCATTTTATTCGGAGAATGAAAATAACAAAAGAAAAAATAAAAACAAACAGACGCTCCAAGTAAAGCATATAAGATGTGACGGAATTAAAATATAGTTTCACTAGAGATGATCTGATAAGTTGTTGATGAAGAAGGGGATGCCTTGGGCAACCCCAAGCTTTGACGCTTGAGTCTTCTTGAAATATGCTTGGGTAACCCACGGGGGCATCCCCAAGCTTAGGCTCTTTCATCTTCTTGATCACATTATATCATCCTCTCTCTTGATCCTTGAAAACTTCCTCCACACCAAACTCAAAGTAAACTTCATTAGAGGGTTAGTGCATAATCAAAAATTCTCATATTCTGCATGGAGACAATCATTATCATGGTACTGGACATTAGCTACAGCCACTGGAAATTTATGGAACAAAAAGATCCATTCAAAAACAGCAAAAGAACCAATGCAAAATAAATGGCAGAATCTGTCAAAAACAGAACAGTCCGTAAAGACGAATTTTTTCGAGGCACTTAACTTGCTCAAATCAGAAAACTCAAAACAAATGAAAGTTGCGTACATATCTGAGGATCACGCACAAAAAATACCAGTCCATTTTGATTTTTCTGCGAAGAGTTATAAATTTAACGGTGGACAGCAGAATAATTGTTCCTGCGCAGAAATCCAAATCTAGCATCAACTTTCTACTAGAGACTTAACTTGGCACAACTATGCAATAAAATAAAGATACAAAGGAATTGCTACAGAGGTAGGCATGTTCCTTGACTCAAGGAAATAAAATAACAGGAATAAAAAGTGGGTTGTCTCCCATAAGCTCTTTTCTTTAACGCCTTTGAGCTAGGCACAGAAAGCAAAACTCAAGTATTTCCAAGAGAAGAAGCATCAACATCAATAATTTCGTCTAAGACATGGTTTGTTGTAATAGGTGCTTTAGGTATCCATGAAGGTGTCATATTACGTAAATCACTACCATCATTTTTAGGCATACTAGGGGGTTTCGGTTTGGGAATATAGATGAACTTTTGCTCCCTCCCCACAAAAGCTTTCTCTTTCTTAGTTTTAATAGAGGAAAACGTTGAACTTAAAGTTTCCATAGCCTCTTCTAATCCATCAATTCTATGATTATGAGTATCAAGGGTGTTGCTAGTTTCTAAAGCAGTGATTCTTTCATTAATATCCTCTATTGATCCATTACTCTTGCTAGAATTATCAAGAAAAAATTTCTCCATAGAATCCAACCTTTTAATAACATCTTCCAGAGTGATCTCAGTTTTCATTTCTTTAGTAGGTGATGGTGATCCTACCAAACTTTCAATTAAATTGCAAGCTTCCAAAGCAGGAGTACCCAGAAAGTTACCTCCTGTAAGAGTGTCAAGAACGTACCTATACCAACTAGTGATACCAACATAAAAATTCCTAAGAAGGATGAAGGTGGAATATTTCTTAGTGCACCTATGATGAGCATCATTTATCCTATACCAAGCATCTTTCAAATTCTCTCCTCCTTGTTGCCTAAACGAACGTACTTCAACTTCAGGACTTCCCATTTTAGCAATATTAAGGCAAAACCGAAATATAAATATTAATGCAAGTAACTAATTGTTTTGTGTTTTTGATAATGAGAAGCAAACAAGATAATAACAAAGTAAATAAAATGCAAGTAACTAATTTTTTTGTGTTTTTGATATTTAATAGCAAACTAAACAGGAAATAAAATTAACTAAGCAAGACAAAAACAAAGTAAAGAGATTGGGAAGTGAGAGACTCCCCTTGCAGATGTGCTTCAGCTCCCCGGCAACGGCGCCAGAAAACTGCTTGATGCACACGGTGGTGTTGTTGGAAAACCCCAAGACGAAGGTATGATGAGTGCAGCGGCAAGTCTTCCCTCAGTTATGAAACCAAGGTTATCGAACCAGTAGGAGATGAAGAACACGTCTGAAGGTCTCCCTGGCAATGACGCCAGAAAACTGCTTGATGGCATGTAGAGGGAGGTGGAACCTGCACAACACAATCAAACTACTTTGCCCCAACGAAACAGTGAGGTTGTCAATCTCACTGGCTTGCTGTAACAAAGGATTAAACGTATGTGTGGAGGATGATGTTTGCAGAGAATGAAAGTAACAGTTTGCAGTTGGTTGTATTATCAGTTTGAAGAAAAGGACCGGGGTCCACAGTTCACTAGTGGTGTCTCTCCATAAATAATAATAATAGTATACATGTGGGTAAACAAATTA
This sequence comes from Poa annua, assembly GCA_026929855.1. Classification (NCBI taxonomy): domain Eukaryota; kingdom Viridiplantae; phylum Streptophyta; class Magnoliopsida; order Poales; family Poaceae; genus Poa; species Poa annua. The sequence continues at coordinate 48,292,769 of CM049434.1, forward strand.
CAGCTGGCCAATTGACAGAAAAAAGAGCTGCATAATGATGCATATACTAATGTCATGATGTCTAGTGTGAGATTCATTTGGGCATTACAACAATATACAGAGACCGTTCCAACTGCATTTATGACTAATAATCCACCTTCCGGTTAGCGTCCGCACCCCTTTCAGCATTAAGTTGCAAGCAACAGATTATTGCATTAGGCAAAGTGTGTAATTTAAGTAATACAATTATCCTTAGACAAAGTACTACAGTTTTTTCCCTAGTAGCAACAGTACATCTACAATCTTAGAGGTTGCTGTCACCCCCCCCCCCCCCCCCCCCCCAGATTAAATAGAGACATGAACCCACTATCGAGCATAAATACCCCCTCTTGGAGTCACAAGCATCTACTAGCAACGGAGAGCATGCAAGATCATAAACAACACACAACATGATATATTATGAAGCAAATGACATAGTATTCAATATCCATCGGATCCCAGCAAACACAACATGTAGCATTACATAAAGATGATCTTGATCATGATAGGCAGCTCACAAGATCTAAACATGATGGCACAAAAGGAGAAGACAACCATCTAGCTACTGCTATGGACCCGTAGTCCAAGGATGAACTACTCACGCATCAGTCCGGAGGCGGGCATGGTGATGTAGAGCCCTCCGGTGATGATTCCCCTCTCCGGCAGGGTGCCGGGAAGAGCTTCTGAACCCTCCCGAACTAGGGTTGACGACGGCGGCGGCTCCGTTAGGTTTTGTGGAAAAGTGTTCGGGTCTTAGGTCTTGTATTGTCGGGGGGTATTTGTAGGCGAAAGGGCGAAGGCGGTGGAGGCCCGAGGCCACGTCCTCAGGTGCTGGCGCGGCAGGGGGGGGGGGAGCCGCGGCCCCACCTGATGACGACGCCTCGGTGCCCTTCTTCGTTTCCTCTTCGGACTTCTGGAACGTGTCGGGAAAAATAGGGACTTTGGCATAAAAATCATCCAATTCCGAGAATATTTCCTTAAGTGGTTTTCTGAATCCAAAAACAGCAGAAAACAGGGAACTGGCACTGTGGCATCTTGTTAATAGGTTTGTCCCAGAAAATGCATAAAACAACACAAAGTGTATATAAAACATGTAGCAATTGGTATAATATAAGCATGGAATATAATAAATTATAGATATGTTTGAGACGTATCGCAGCGGCAGGGCCATTGCTCCCGATCCCATTCCCTTCATCGATCTGTCCGACGAGGACGACCAGGGTTTGGACTGGAGCATGGCCTGGAAGGAGGTGGTCACGGAGGTCCTGGACCCGGGTTGGGCCTGGGCCATGGCCGACCAGAAAGTCATGGACCTGGCCAAGCATTCCGCCGCCGAGCAGCAAGGCTCAATATCTACTCGGAGAGCAAGGGGAAGAAGGAGGACATGTGGTCGGCGTCGAACAGCAACGCTCCAGAAGAGGTCGATGCCAAGGGCAAGGGCAGGGGCAAGGGCAAGGCCGAGTCGGTGGAGGTTTCCGATGACGAGGACGAGTGGTAGTCCATTTTAGTTATTAGTTGCTTTATTAAGGGCAAGTGCCAATTTAGTTATTAGTTGTTGATCTATTTTATAATTTGGCAAGGGCAAATCCATTTTGTACTACCATGAAATTTGGCAATGGCCTTGTGCTTGACGTTTCCAATTGTGTGTGTAAATCCACTTCAGTTTGCAAATTTTGCTTAGAAATGGGGCAGTTTACCCTACCTTTGGAGCTCATTTGAAACACATTTTTCAACGAGTCCACCATTTTTGCTTAGAAATGGGGCTGTATACCCTACCTTTGGAGCTCATTTGAAACACATTTTTCAGCGAGTCCACCATTTTTGCTTAGAAATGGGGCCTTTTACCCTACCTTTCGAGCTCATTTGAAACACATTTTTCAGCGAGTCCACCATTTTTGCTTAGAAATGGGGCCGTTTACCCTACCTTTGGAGCTCATTTAAAACACATTTTTCAGCGAGTCCAAGCTCATTTGAAAATTTATATGGATTCAAGCTAGATTTGAGCAAGCTCATGGCTATCCCCATTTGGTTTGCCAAAATCCCCATTTAAGTTACGATGACGGGTAACAGCCAAAATACGCATTTGGTGTGCCAAAATACCCATTTTGTGTCACTGAGGGAAATGGGGGTGGGCGAGTCAAAATCCCCGTTGGGTCCGCCGTGGTCCACTCGTCAGCGGGTGTACAACCCTTGTCCTACACACGTGTCCAATCAGATCGCAGAATGAGCTTCTCGCGGATCGCCCCGAGTCTGCGTGCAGATTCCTTCTAGAGGAAATCGGACGGCTGAAGTTTGACCGACATTTGAAATGAGCTTCAAATATTCAAAAAAATCAAAAAAAAGGAAAATCATGCGCACATAGTCGTCTTATGTCATATACTTATACTAACGACTCAAGTTGAAAAACATGGTCTACATACATTCAAAAGGAGAAGGGCATGGATTTCATGTGATATTGCATAACTCAAACTATGAGGTCTAAGGTTGGAGAGAAGTGGTTTTGGAATTGCAACACGAAATTTTCAAAAACCTCACAAAAGCTTCATTTTGGAGTGTCTAAGAAGGATCCATGCTTAGTTTTTCATTTTCATGTTTTAAACTTGTTTAAATGTTGGTCAAACTTAGGTTTGACCGAATTTGAAATATCCATAATAAATTAAAAAATTATCGAAAAATTGAAAAACCGACGCACATAGTCTTCATATGTCATATACTAACGACTCAAGTTGAAAAACATGGTCAACATACATTCAAAATTAGAAGGGCATATATCTCATGTGATATCGCAAAACTCAAACGATGAGGTCTAAGATTGAAGAGAAGTGGTTTTGGAATTGCAACATGGTTATTTCAAAATACTCACGAAAGTATCATTTTGGAGTGACTAAGTATGGTCTAGGCTTAGTTCACGCCCAAATGAGCGCCGGTGCGCTCCCAGAGCACGCCGTGGCGCGTCCGGAGCACGCCATGGCGCGTCCAGAGTGCGCACTTAAGGTGTTCGACAGAAGTACAATAACAAATATTACAAAGGATTCAAGGTTATAAACAAGGTCTACACACGTTCAGATCGCGTAACTACACAGAGCGCGCATTATGGGTGCCAGTTCACGTCCAGTTCGTGTCCAGATTGCGCTTGGTGTGTTGACACGGATGCACCGATACGTGTAGTTCACGTCCAGTTCGTGTCCGGATATTTGCACGTAAAAAGAAAATTAATCGCGTCAGTTCTCGCAAAAAATGCTTCTGATACGTGTAGATATTTCACAGCGTCTCCAACTGCATTAAATTTGAACAGAACGACGACGCGCATCAACTGTTCGACACTTGTACTCGAGACGTCTAGGGGCACCAGATGACGTGGTAAACATTTACAGGCATGTCAGTTCGACTAGACGTGAAGCGCGGTTACACGATGTCATCATTGCGAATGTAATCTGTAAATTGTGGTGTCATGTTGCACTGCGTTGGCAAGAAAACGAAGCGATGCGCCTGTTCGGTGCCTCAAGCGGTTATCGATTTACGCGCCAGTGGGTGTGAATTCATCACTATCCCTTCACTAATAAAAACCCCAATGCGCATTGGCATTACGGTTCACTCGCTCTTCTCTCCATTCTCTCACCTCTCTAGTCCAAAAAACCCCAACCACCCCTTCTCTCCAACAACAATGGCGGATCATTGGTGGTAGAACGATGCCATCCCGAGCGACTCCGACGTCTAGGGGAACCCATTCCCGTGGTGGGAGGAGGGCCACGGGCACACCGGCGGGCACGACGGCGGCGGCGGCGGCTCCGGCACTGACGACGACGGCGAGGGGTCCGATGACGACCAGAGCGGCGGCTCCGACCCCGACGACTCCGACACCGACTCCAGCGACGACAATCATGACGGGTCCGAGGAGGAGGACTCGGACCCGGAGTTGACGAAGAGCGACGAGGAGGAGGAGGACGACGAGGAGGAGGAGGGGGAGGAGGAGGAGGAGGATGACGACGACGACTCCGACGACGACGAACCGCCGGCCAAGAAGCGGCGCGTGTAGGAGCCGAGGCCGAGGCCGGCGGTCGTCGTAGTAGCAGTAGCAGTGCATTAGTTGCACTGCTACTGATTAGTAGTAGTATTAGGCCGCCGCCGGCATAGTAGCAGTGTTGCATGAACTGCTCTTCTTTTGTAATTGTTAATATAATCGCAATATAAGCCTAATCTTCAGTTTCAGTTTCAAAATGATTTTCAATTTCAGTGTTAATTCGACGTACTAAACAAGGATTCGAGTTCAGCGTCAGTTTCAATTCGACGTACTAATCAACAAATTCTCACTAAACAAGGACTTCCTGTCCCCACTTTGGAATCAACGAATTGTCAGTTATTTTAGTGTTAATTAAGTTAATTTAGTGTTAATTCAGTTAATTCTGTGTTAACGACGTGTTAATTGGGGCGGAGATACCCAACCTGGGCGTCAGACTCGTTCCTTCCTGTCCCCACTTGAGGACCCAGGCCGAACCCACCAGTCAGGCCGAGCCACGCCTGGCCGACCCCACCAGACCGACCCCACCGGTTAAAGAAGGTTGACCAGAGGGAAACAGAGCGTTTGGGCGATATGCGAGCCTGCCAGGGCACGGACGAGAGAAACTACGCGAGTATGGCACAAACAGATAAACTTGAGAGAACTAGGGCACAGAAGCAATTGTCCCTATGATCAATGTCAGGCTTGATTTCAAGATAAAGAGAATATTGAATAAAACTAATACTTGATCCAATATCACATAACCCATGATAGCACGAAGTCCCAATAGCACATGATATAACAGGCTTACCAACCTTGGCCAAAATGCCTTTCATGAACTTAGTAGCATCTTCACATAAATAAACATCAACATGATCTTCTTCATTTAATTGTTTGATAACAAAATTTTGACTTTTAACTTCCACATGTTCATAAGACTCAGAACATTTTATGTTACTCTTGTTAGTAACAGCAATAAGCAAGTTCTCCTTAATTTTATTTGGATAAGAAGGTGTTTCAACATACTCTTCAATTGTCACAGATGACACTGGTTCCACCTGTTTAATAACTTTAGGGACAACAATAGATTGTTTAACAGGTTCAACATATACTTCAAACCCAGTTTTAGGAACACACATATGCTTGGCAAAACCTTTAGATATTTCTATCATAATATAAGGATCAAGACCAAAATTATCACTCAGATTTTTAAATAAAGTAGAAGTAGAGAAGTGCTCTACACATGAATATTCATAGTCCAGTTATGGTTCATTACCTTTATCAAGATCCCAATGACCAGTGTTCTCAGCAATAGTCTCCAATAAATTCCATGCTTCTTCTTCAGTATTATTTGTAAAACTTCCACCGGACGAGTTATCCAGAGTTTCCTTCAGATGCTTAGGCAGCCTCACATAAAAGTTTATCATAATAATTTTCGTTGTAAGATCATGACAAGGATCCTTGCGAAGGAGCTCCTTTAATCTCCCCCAAGCTTGAGTAATACTCTCTCCTAGATGTGGCCAGAAATTAAATATATAGCAGCGGTTATTATAAGCTTCTTTAGGAGTAAAATATTTAAGAAAGAAAACCTTCCTCAGCACATTTCAATCTTCTTTAACTCCTTCATCCAAAGACCTGTACCAAATACGAGCATTACCATATAAAGACAAATATACCAGCTTCCTTTTTACCTGATCATCAGAAATATTAGTGAGCCTAAATAACCCACATATGTCTTCAATGTGTTCAATATGGTCTCGTGCAGACTTAGCTCCATCCCCTAAGAAGGGACAATTGCTTCTGTGCCCTGGTTGGCTCTAGTTTATCCGTCTGTGCCATACCCGCGTAGTGTCTCTCGTCTGTGCCCCGTTTGGCTCGGAAATCGGCCAAACGCTCCGTTGCCCTCTAGTCAACCGTCACGTGGCTTGACTGGTGGGGTCAGCCTGGCGCGGCTCGTTTGGGATTTCCTGGGGTCGGCTTGTGTGCGGTGCGGCTCAAACTTACCACGTCTCCCGCTGTGTTGTTGAGTTGTTTTTTAGTCCCACCTCGCTAGTTGGCTGTGTGCGCGACCTCTTTATATATCACAACATTCCAAGGCTATTGTAAAGCATTGAAATGAGCAGGGTTTAACCGGGCCCGGACCCTCTTCTTTCAATGCTTTTACGGATGATTAGTCATTTGTCCTAACAAATATAAGCAATTTCTGGTGTAAAATACGTGTTGCTGTATAGATCCGCCCCTAAAATTGTAGATAGTTTTGGTACGGATGATTAGTCATTTGTCCCAAAAAATATAAGCAATTTCTGGTGTAAAATACGTGTTGGTTTATAGATCTACACTTAAAATAGTAGATAGTTTTGGTACGGATGATTAGTCATTTGTCCCAAAAAATATAAGCAATTTCTAGTGTAAAATATGTGTTGGTTTATAGATCTGCCCTTAAAATAGTAGATAGTTTCGGTATGGATGATTATTCATTTGTCCCAAAAATATAAGCAATTTCTAGTGTAAAATACGTGTTGGTGTATAGATCTGCCGCTAAAACTGTAGATAGTTTCGGTAGAGATGATTAGTAATAAGCGGTTGGTCCAAATGAGACGATCAGCAGATACATTGCATTAATTATGCTTACATCGCATTAATTAACTACGACTGACAATCAGCAGATAAACAAATCCTAGAGCAACTATACGGAGACAAAATCCTGCAGCTATCAGATTAGCCTTCTTCTTCAGATCATTCATCTGCCTTAAGTTCTTGTTCAACTTCTCCAGTTCGCCTCTCACTTCCTCAAGCCCCATCGGAGGAGCAACCATGTCAGACCCCATCGGCGGAGCAATGATGCCCATCGGTGGAGCAGAGGGCACAATCTCCATATCAGACGGCAGAGGAAGGTCGCGCGGCAACCTTCCATCCCGTCTAAGCTGCATAACGTATACATCCAACCAGTGAAAATGGCCGCATGGTTCCAACTCCTGAAAAAGTCAACCTGAACCCTAAATCCCAGATCTGAGCAAGAAATTGAAAACACTGAAGAAATCAAAGCAAAAGGATGCGAGAGAAAGATCTTTACGTTATGTGGCAGGCTCCGGCATTTCAAATACTCGCGCCCCTTGTTGGCATTCTCCTTCTTACTAGTCAAACGTTCCAGTGCATCCGTGCGTGAGCATTTAGGACATGACGGCAACGGCACCTCAGGCTGCCTTGGCCAAATGGGGCGAAGGGTTGAACTGGAGGAGCTCGCCATTGCTGCTGCCCTTCGTCGCCGGAGAGGAAGAAGAGGAAGGAAGAGGAAGGAGGAGGAAGAAGAAGATCGTCCAAAGAGGATGGATGCTCCGTCTGTGAAGAGGAGGCAAATGGTGGGTCCGCGGTGAGCATGTAACTGTCACATGCAGCGGTGCGAGTCCACCAACCCTTTTTGCTTAGAAATGGGGCCGTTTACCCTACCTTTGGAGCTCATTTGAAACACATCGAACGGGTTGTGCAGAATGAGCTTCTCACACGGGTTACAACCAATCAGATCGCAGAATGAGCCTCTCGCGGATTGCCCCGAGTCTGCCAGATTCCTTCTAGAGGATGATCAAACGGCTGCAGTTCAGCGCTAGGGTTAAATCGACAGTCATTGTTCAAATGGGGTTTGGAGGCACTCAACGGGGTTTTGAAAAGTTTGATAGTGTCCAAGTTTCATTTTGGAGTGACTAAGAAGGATCGATGCTTAGTTTTCAATTTTCATGTAAAAAACTTGTTTAAATGCTGGTCAAACTTAGGTTTGACCGAATTTGAAATAAGCATAATAAATTCAAAAATTATCGAAAAAGTGAAAAACCGACGCACATAGTCTTCATATGTCATATAATAACGACTCAAGTTGATAAACAAGGTCTACATACATTCAGAATGAGAAGGGTATGGATCTCATGTGATATCACAAAACTCAAACGATGAGGTCTAAGGTTGAAGAGAAGTGGTTTTGGAATTGCAACATGAAATTTTCAAAAACCTCACAAAAGCTTCATTTTGGAGTGACTAAGAAGGATACATGCTTAGTTTTCAATTTTCATGTCAAAAACTTGTTTGAATGTTGGTCAAACTTAGGTTTGACCAAATTTGAAATAAGCATAATAAATTCAAAAATTATCGAAAAAATGAAAAACCGACGCACATAGTCTTCATATGTCATATACTAACGACTCAAGTTGATAAACAAGGTCTACATACATTCAAAATGAGAAGGGTATGGATCTCATGTGATATCACAAAACTCAAACGATGAGGTCTAAGGTTGAAGAGAAGTGGTTTTGGAATTGCAACATGAAATTTTCAAAAACCTCACAAAATCTTCATTTTGGAGTGACTAAGAAGGATCCATGCTTAGTTTTCAATTTTCATGTCAAAAACTTGTTTAAATGTTGGTCAAACTTAGGTTTGACCGAATTTGAAATAAGCATAATAAATTCAAAAATTATCGAAAAAATGAAAAACCGACACACATAGTCTTCATGTGTCATATACTAACGACTCAAGTTGATAAACAAGGTCTACATACATTCAAAATGAGAAGGGTATGGATCTCATGTGATATCACAAAACTCAAACGATGAGGTCTAAGGTTTTGGACTTGCAACATAAAAGGTTGAAATAAATGACCGGAGGCAAGCTTATCCATCATAATATAATTACGGTGACGCACAGAGCGCGCACAGAACGCGCCCAGAGCGCGCCCAGAGCGCGCCAGTTCATGCCCAGAGCACGCCCATAAGGTGTTCGACCAAACTACATCCGACCCAAAATACAACTAATAGTAATATTAATCAGTCTCTTCTTTGACGTCTTCAAAGCCGGACATCATCTCGTCAGCCCACTGCTCGATCTCTTCATCGGGGTCGCTAATCTCTTCGTCCGACTGCTCGATGTCTTCGTCGGGGTCGCTGATCTCTTCGTCCGACTGCTCGACGTCTTCCCTGACCTTCTCAAATGTCAGCTCGATGTACTCCTCCTTGAAGATCACCTTGATAACGTAGAGATCACCAGAGCGAATCGGCAGTTGCTCCCAGAATAGATCCCAGTTCTCCGTGAACTCGATGTAAACCATGTCGTTGACCACTCGATATGATCCAAAGATCTCGACATCGTCTCTCGCCAAAAGACGAGAATTTCCTTGAACTTGACGTAATATGAGATCACGCGATGGAATAACATTATAGCCATCTAGTACCTGAATCTTGAGATGCTATCAAAATAACATGAGCATCATATCAGAATAGTTCAAATGACAGAACTGAGGGATCATTCAAATGACAGAACATGAGCATCGTATCAGAATACCAGAGAAACGACATCTAGAGAATCATTCTCAATCCTGCGCACGTAGAACTGAGGGATCTCTTCCAACTCCTTCGTGGCATCTTTGAATAAAGCGAGAGATATCGCATTCATTTCTGAATAGGTGACATCTCTCGGTTCCTCAAATATGGTCGGCAGGAGGGCTGGCTTGCAGCATCCGTCAATCTGCTTTAACTTTGATCAAAGAGAGGAAGACATTCAGAAAACTTGTAAACTACTCAATGTGTAAAAAAAAAGAACACAAACGAGCATACCCGTGTGTTGCACAAAAGGTTTTGCAGCATTGTGCTCGTTAGTCACTTCAACATTGAACAAATGCTGATCTGCATTCCAAGTGAATTTGACAACATCGCCCTCCTCGATGCCGTAGCATTCACATAGCGCTCTCCACTGCGTTCCATAGATCTCCGTGTACTGATGGATGTTCAGGCTACCACTTAGCCGCTTACCGAGATAGCTCTGATCTGTTTCATTTTCAAATACCCACCTATCCAGGTAGAAGAAGTACTGGTCTCCGTTCGGACACCTAGCCTCCATCCAGTTCTTATGAGGGCCAATTGGCTGGCTCTCTAGAAGATATCTTAAAGGGCATGGCAGAATCTACATGTAATACAAAACCGGAGAAACTATGAAGACACTCATTGAAGGAAAAACAAATGACATTCCCTCAAATTTGAAAGGCAATACTTACAACGGCCCTTTTGTAACCGTGTTTCATCGGGACTTTGAAAGTATTGGAACGACGAGTTAGTTTGCGACAGAAAGTTGCTTCGTAAAGGCACATAGCACAGTAATCGACGCCATCGCTATCGCTATAGGAATCCTATTTCAACAAATGAAATTTAAAATCAGATAAACAGGCGGAACCTGGGGTTTTCCCCATTCCGCAAGCCAAAAAGAAAATCAAATCTATTCACATATAATGCACCAAAAAAGAAAATGAAACATGTAGAGAAGATAGCAATGACCATCGAAATGGGGTTGATGGACTGCAGCTGGAACCGCCGGCGACCAAAAAACCCCAAACAGCGAAGGCGGCCGTACAATGGCGATGACGATGGAGCTCCTTGCTTGTCCCTCCTTCTCGACGGTCCACGGGAGACGGGCGGGCGACGACAATGGCGATGGCGATGGAGGTCCTTTGCGCCTTCAATCACCCTGCTCTCCGCCCTCAATCCAACTTCTATTGCTCTGTTCTTGGGGGTTCCTCGGGGGTTCTCTCGGCGGCAGCAGTGAGGCAGGGAGAAAGATCACCTGGGCCCCATCGGCGGTAGCGAAGGATTAAACAAGTGCCCCGGCCCCACGCCGACCCCACGCTCCGACCCCACGCCGACCCCAGGAAATTCCAACCGAGCCGCACACAAGCCGACCCCAGGAAATCCCAACCGAGCCGCGCCAGGCCGACCCCACCAGTCAGGCCAAGTGACGGTTGACAAGAGGGCAACGGAGCGTTTGGCCGATTTCCGAGCCAAACGGGGCACAGAAGAGAGAAACTACGCGGGTATGGCACATACGGATAAACTAGAGAGAACCGGGGCACAGAAGCAATTGTCCCCCCCTAAGAATGGATCCTTCATAACTCTCTTAACATGACCAACGGGGATTTTATATCCCCCTCTAGGTCTCTCAGGCACAGCAGTTTCCACCACTTTTGGAGTGGCATAAGCACTTTCATATAAAGCAAGTTGCAATTCATGACTATTCATAAAAGGCATAGTAACAATAAGATAACAGCAGCAGATAAAATTCAGCTTCCAAGCTTCCTTACCAAACTTCTTACCAATAGCACAACGCTCCCCGGCAACGGCGCCAGAAAAGTATCTTGATGGCTCCCAAGTGCAGGAGAATAATTGTAGTACCTTTCGAATAGAAAAGGTTGTCAAACCCACGAGGAGCTGAAGGTATTGGTTAGTAAGAATGATAGATAAAACAATGAAAGATGCAAGTGTTTTGGGGGGGTTTTTGGTTGTATGGTTGCAAATAAAGTAAAATTGCAGAAAGTAAATAGCAGCAGTTTAAAGCTCTCAATGAGAGAAAAGCCCAATCCTCTATGTGGCAAGAGGACAGGCTCAAGTGATGTGTGTCTTATATTAGGAAAATGTTCCTGAGGGCGGCATGGATGTAACTAGGCATATAGATTTATTAAACAACACGTTGAATATCTTGTGAAGTTTTAATCTTGTTTAGGATGGAGCCACAACTTAGGTAAAGCTAAACAAATAAACTAAACCCTCTTATGACGGATCATGTGGCCAAGCAAATGACTGCACAAGAATTATTAAGACATAATGTCCCACCATAGCATTCTAAGGTCCCCGATATTAATACCCCATAATAATAACTTCATGACTCATTCTCAGGTTTCTTGTCCTCCCAAGTCTTCCTCATTTCATTATACTACGGTGTTCTCCTATGAGCTCATATAGGTGAAGTGTTGTGCAGTCGACGTTCGCACAACATCATCATAGAATCACATAAAAAGATAAACACTAGACTAAATACCAACACATGTCATATATAGATCATTGCCAATTCATCCTATGCCCTCAGGAACATACGGGAACTATTCACAACGTGCAAACATGATCATATTCAGTGGCATAAGTGGTACAACACAATCAAATATAACTTCACCACCAACTAACGACAAGTGCTCAATCACAAACATGAATAGTAGCACAACACAAGTATCTAGGGTATAGCAATTCTCAAACTACGAGGGGAACGGAGTGGATCGCGGAGATGATGATGGAGATGGTGCTGGTCTTGGTGATGGTGATGATGGAGAGGCCTCCTCCCACGCCAAGGAGGAGAGGTGATGACGGTGATGATGATTTCCCCCTTCTCTGGAGCTCCAGAGCAGCAGGATCTGACCCCCGTCGAAGGGAATCAGGAGTTTCGCCGCCGCGGCGGCTTCGAATCGTCTGGGAAAAATTAGGGCGTAGGTTTTCGGAGTAGACGAAGGTCGTCGTAAAAAGCCCCAAGCGAGGAAGTGCCTGAGGCTCCACTTAGTGGGCCCCACGCGGCCAAGGAATCTGGCCGCATGGGCCCCCCTCTTTTGGGCCTCGTGGCTCTTCCCTCTTCGATCTTTTGCCCCCTCTGGTTCTCCTGATGCAAAAACTGTTGTACAACTTTCCTTTTTCCATTTGGGTTCCTGTAGCTCGTGCAACAATAAAAACAAGAAAAGGGGGGTTTTCTGCCTCCCAGATATTAAATACCAAAAATAGGGACTTTGTATGAAAGTCCCCAAAATCATCTAAACCATGTAAAACATTGATATAATAGTTCTAATAACATTCTAATATGATGATATAAGTTGTATAAATGATGATATAAAATGCACGTATCACATATGCATCCACTCATAAAATTACTCTACATCAAATGGATGTTAAAAGTGTTTTTCTTAATGGTCCATTAAATGAATTGGTCTATCTTAAACAACCTCCGGGGTTCGAAGATCCTAAATTTCCCAACCACGTCTACTTACTCCATAAGGCACTCTATGGCCTTAAGCAAGCACCTCGTGCTTGGTATGATCATCTCAAGGAGTTCTTAGTAGACCGTGGTTTTGAGATTGGGGGAATCGATCCCACTCTCTTCACCAAGAGAGTAGATGGAGAATTCTTTGTATGCAAAATATATGCTGATGATATTATTTTTGGTTCAACTAGTAAAGATTTCACTGACCAATTTGCTAAGCTAATTACCAAGGAATTTGAGATGTCCATGATGGGCGAGTTGAAGTTCTTCCTAGGTTTTGAGATCCATCAATGGAGGGAAGGGAATTTTCTATGCCAAGCAAAATATGTGAAGGACATGCTCAAGAAGTTTGATATGGTTGATGCCAAACCGGCAAAGTTCCCTATGGATCAAAAGGCGGATATCCACTTGGACCCAAATGGTAAAGAGGTAGATCAAAAACTTTATCGCTCTATGATTGGATCTTTACTTTACCTTTGTGCATCTAGACCGGATATTATGTTTAGTGTGGGTATGTGTGCAAGATTCCAATCAAGTCCAAGGGAGAGCCATGAAACCGCGGTCAAAAGGATCTTGAGATACTTGATTGGCACTCATAACTACGGAGTTTGGTATCCTAGTGGAACCACTTTTGATCTTGTAGGCTATTCAGATGCGGATTGGGCGGGTTGCAAAATGGATAGAAAGTCAACTTCGGGTGGTTGCCAATTCCTTCGTAGGTCACTTGTGAGTTGGTCTTCCAAGAAGCAAAATTGTGTTGCCGCTTCCTCCACCGAAGCCGAATATAATGCCGCCGGAAGTTGTTGTGCCCAACTATTGTGGATGAGGCAAGCTTAAAAGGATTTCAGTGTCACGTAGTACCGTTCGGCCCGACCTGGGAAATTAAGTTCCCCAGAGCCGGTAGTACCGGCCGACCCCGGTCGGTACTAACGGTAGTACCGACCGGGGTCGGCCGGTACTACCGGCTCTGGGGAACTTAATTTCCCAGGTCGGGCCGAACGGTACTCCTCTCCTCCATTATTTCCCCACCTCCCCAACTTGAAAAACACTGTTTACTCCGGCCCCTCTCCGTGGATCTCCGGATTCCACAAGCCATTGTCAGATCTGCTCCGTGGGAAGGATTCCCTACGACTTCCTCTCCAATGGCCTCCGGTATTTGCCCATATTTTGCTCTCTCCAAGTTTTTCTTTGAGTTCTTAGATGAGTTCTTGGGCAAATCACCGGTAGCTCCGTAATATCGGTTAAAATTGGTTAGGAAGTAACCAAATTGTTGGAGTAGCAACCTTTAGCACTTGTGTGTATGCTTTTTGTTGAAATCCCACGGATTTGATGTGGTCTATTCAGATCTGGACGAACTGTTCAGCGCCGGTACTACCGGCCCGCGTCGGTACTACCGATCCATCGGTACTACCGGCCGGTGCCGGTACTACCGGACCTGGGGATTTTCAATTTTCTGTTTACACATAAGGGCTATGTTTTTAAAACCTTTTTCAAATGAACTTGTGCACTCATCTAGTTCCCTCCCTACCTATCTATATGTTGTATCACAGGTTCTAGCCGTGGGGGTGCGGGTTCGGGAAGAATGAGGGAAAAGCATGCGGCTGTCCGCACCACCCGCAAGAAACCAAGATATGAACAAGAGATTGAGGAAGTGGAGGATGTGACACCTGCTGAATCTGATGGTGATGATTACGATGATAATAAGTTTGAAGAAGTCTTGCCTGCCAGGATCACTCGGCGATGTCAAGGGAAGGCTCCGGTAGCTCATCGCCGGTCTGTTTCCTCTCGCCCCTTCACTCAAATGAGCACCACGAAATACACCTTGTATCGTGAGGTCAGCCCCTATGCTCAAGAAAGATACCCGCGTATCTCCAACCCTCACTTCTACACCAATGAGCAAGAAAGGGTATATAGGGAAGTGTAGAAGGAGACCAACAAGAAGACCAAGGTTGTCCTACAACACCACATCAATGTGAACCACATGAGGACCAAGAATCCGGATTACTATCGCGAGACTTTGGCTATGTGTGAAGAATTTGGTCTCATCAACATTATGACCGTTGAGCAACCATACATTGAGTACTATATTCATCAGTTCTATGCCACTGCCTACTTTGACACTGACCCAGCTCAGACTATCATATGGATGACCAAGGATAAGGTACTTAAGGCTACTTGGCTTGAGTTTGCTAAGCTGTTGGGGTACCCGGACTATGGCGCCGATGGTCAGTGGGAGGCTCATGCCAATGACTTCTGCATGTCTGGGAGTGACATCACTGATATCACCATGGAAGGTGGGCTTGCTGGGAAGACTGAAGATCTCATTCGCCCATTTGAGATTTTGCACCGCATCTATCGAGAGACCATTGCTCCTAGGGTTGGCAACATTGATCAAGTCCACGGTTACATGTTTGATCTTCTTGCCCTCTCCAAGAAATTCCAAGGAAAGAAGAAAAAGTTGGATGTCATGGAATACATCTTTAAGGAGATGTGGGCTACCTTGGTTGCAAAGAGGGTCCCCATCTATGGCCCTTACATCATGTTGCTCATTTGCAACAAGTATCAACAAGCAACGGGTTTGAACATCATGGAAGATGGGCTACCCATTGTTCCTCACCCACGCAAGCAACTCTTGATGAAGAAGCACATTCCTCCAAATGAAAGGAATGTAAATCCAACCGCACCCACTAGTGCCCCTCGCCGTCGTGCTCCCGTTGTTGGTTCTAGCTCAAGTGCTCCTCCTGTTGAAGAGCCATCATGGGTTGGCAAGTTGAAGTTGAAGATGAAGAAAATCTTTTGCATGCAGCTAGATATCAAAGAACACCTATATGATTCTCATGTGTTTCACAAGAAGGCTGCCATGCATCACCGAGCTATGATGGATAAGTAGAGATTCCTTACTCTCCCACTCGGCCCTAAGACAATGATATCACCCCAAAGGACGAATGGATGAAGAAGCACTATCATGTGGCCACCTGGACTGACAGTGATGCGGATGATAATGATGGTGGTGCTGGACATGGTGGTGATGATGACTCTATGGATCCCCGCCGCACCTCACTCTCCACGGGTGGTTTCATTTAGGGACGCCTTAGCATCGCGCTTCTCCCTTTTTGGCATTTCGATGACAAAGGGGGAGAATGTGTTCTATTAGCTTATATCGAGGGATTTTCATGGGGGAACACAAGCTCGTTCTTGCTTTGATCTTTTATCGCTTGTGTTCCATCTTATTTGGCCATTTCTATGAACTTATTTGAGCATGGTGTGAGACATGCATGAACTTATTTGTTTAATACTATGTTGTGCTTGTAATAGACTTATTTAGCTATCTATTGTCAATCTTATGTCATATGGCTATTACATCTTGTTATATATGCTTATCTAGTTGACATGTGTTTTTGTGAAATACAAGGGATGCTCCGTCCAAATGAATGTGTGCATCTTGCATTCAAACGCAAAGTACAAACAATGCACATATTCAGGGGGAGCCTTTCTATGTTTTGCAAATCTTTATAACTAATCATTGTGTTGTCATCAAACACCAGAAAGGGGGAGATTGAAAGGACATGCCTAGTCCTAATCCTGTTTTGATGTTTGTTAACAACACAATGAGCGGACTAATAGTGTGCTAAAGCATTGTAGACATAATTAAATTGATGCACCATATATATTGGATCATCGTCACGTCAAGCATGGAAGCGTGAAGACTTAGTCTTCTAGGATATTTTGCATTTGATAGGTTTATCCGTACTATCTGTAGGAGTTTGCGCGATAGAAAACAAAAAAATTCTCTCGCATGCGGAAGCAACACTCAAGATCCAATCTAGAAGATGCTAGTAACGGGGGGGGGGGGGGGGGGGGGAGTAGTTCATCATACCCTCGAAGAACACACGCGTTGAACGTTAATTCAACGCAGCTCGGTGAAGTTGTTGATGATGTTCGATCCAATCAGCACCGCAAACGAGCAGCACCTCCGGAGGCTTGCACACGTACAGCTCGGTGACGTCTCTCTCTTCTTGATCCAGTAAGCTAGAGGGAGAAGTAGGTGGGATCGATTCCAGCAGCACGACGGCATGGTGGTGGATATGGTGGAGAGTTCCCGCGGGCAGGGCTTCGCCAAGCGGTGCACGGGAGGTAGAGGAGCAGCAAACAAATGGTGCGGCCAAGCCTCTCTTATTTGGTGCGCCTCTCTACTCTCTTATATAGGCAAGGGAGCAGCAGCCACTTAATTTCCAAGGTAGTAACCTCCCTACTTAAAGAGTGGTAACCCCCTCTCCTTTAAAAGGTAGTAACCCCCATCTTTCAAGAGTGGTAACCCCCCATTTAAGGAATGCCCATTGATTTGCCTCATGGACCAAGGAGGGCTGGTCAAATGGACCAGTGGGCCACTCTTGGTCGTCCGAGACAGGTGGGCCCCACAGTGGGACCCTCCAGAACATTCTGACACTCTGCCGAAAAATTCCCGAACTTTTCCGGAACGCTTAAATCAACTTGTCATATATAAATCTTAACATCCGGACTCTTCCGGAGCTCCTCGTGATGTCTAGGATCTCATCCGAGACTCCGAACAATATTCGGACACCATTAATAAAATTATCCCAGAGCTACACTAGTGTTACCGAACGTTAAGTGTGTGACCCTACGGGTTCGAGAACGTGCAGACATTGTCGGAGAGTGATTCCCACGGAACAGGGATAGTCACACTCTGAAGAGAAGTTCGAGAAGGGGGATTGAACACGTTGGTCTACAACCCTCAACCGGCGCGGCGACGGTGCTCGTCGAGCCTGAGGAGGGACATCACGACAGAGATGAACACCAGCCCGTACCCAGATTCACGGCCCTCAGGAGGAGGTAAAACAGCTACTCCTGCTTGTCTGTATTGCGCTGCAGAGGGTACAGTTCAATGAGCTTGCCGAGGGCTCTCTTGCGGCAGTGCAGAGCTCAAGGAGGGAAGCTGAGGTCTTCTTCCTCCTTGAGTTCGCTAGGCTAGGTTAAGCTACGGTGCGATTAGTCGATGCTTCGCTACGGAGGTGTTCCTTCTCCTTTTATAGGCGCCCCGGGCTGCTTCTTCCCGCATGGCGACGAAACGGAGGAGCGGGGTGCACCGCGGCCGGGCTGCCCATGGACTCGGTCCATGGCTGCAAAGCCTGCCCTGGTGGCAGGAAGACCACCGTCCGCGCAGGACGGCCAGCTGGTGCTACAGAGACCGTGGGGGCGCCCACGGTGACGTCGTCGTTGGAGCGTAGCGCCGGCCATCTGCTTTATCACCAAAGGGGAAAGCTTCGTAGTCCGGCGCTGGGGACACAGCTTTGTTGACTCCTTTAATCACCGGAACGGCAACTGCGGCGCCGTCGTCATCGTGCGCAGACGCGCGCGTCACTCTGCGGTGCGGCAGAGGCCATGTGCGCTCTGCGGCGATTGCTTCGCAGCGAAGTATCTCCACAGGGCCTCGGTGGCCTTGTGGAGGGATTTGCGTTGACCGCTCTTCAAGGGGGAAAGGGCCTTGTAGAGGGGCAGCCTCGGGAGGAGTCTCTTCAGGCCTTCGCTGCCCCCTCAAGTCCCCTCGAGAGACCTTTTCTCTCGGGGGTCTCTTCAAGCGCTCTGCTTGGTCCTTAGTCGTTTCGTAGATCCAGTCGCGTGCGAGGGCTGTGGAGAGTGGGCTCTGCACACCCTGGATTCCACTGGGTCGACAGTAGCCCCCGGGCCCATGATGGGCACGGCGAAGCCCGTCAGGCGTAGTCGAAGCGTCGTGGGCCCAAAGTGTCCGGCCGGCCCGAGGCACGCGTCGATCTGTGCTGAGTTTGCGGCGACTCGGTTTCTCCGGCAGAACGTGCGTCGTGGGGGGTCCCACCACGTCCGTCTTGGTAACTGCTCTGATGGGCCCTAAAGCCTGCGCGCCGGTCCGAGCAGCAGTTACTACTCATTTCCGCGCTCTGCCTTCTGCTCTCGCTCTTCCAACTTTCCTTCTCCGGCGAACTCTTTCCTTCTCCTCGTCCTTCTGCGCCCTTCTCCTTTTCCGGCGATGGGCGGATCCAAAGGCAAGGCGGCGATGACGACGCTCCCCCCGGACGCGCAGGGGGAGGAGGCGCTCGGCCCCGCCCTGGTCGGGGAGCGCGTCAATGCGGTGGCGCTGGACAAGATTCGGCACCTGGTTGCCGGGGAGACCAACGAGCATGGCGCCAGCGCCATCCAGGCCGCGAAGCTCGGCCGCTTTCCGGCGGGGTTTTTCCCCATCTTCCTTCACACCCTTTTCGCCGGATTGGTGCCTCCGTACTCGCCCTTCCTGGAGGCGGTTCTGGAGTTCTACCAGATCCATCTTCTTCATCTACACCCCAATGCCATCCTCGTCCTCTCCATCTTCGCCTACTTGTGCGAGGCCTACTTGGGGGTGCAGCCTTCGGTGGCCCTCTTCAGGAGCTTCTACGCGCTCCGGAATTCCGCGAAGTCCGAGCGGACGGGATGCGTGTCGTTCCGCATCGTGGACGGCATGGGGGACGTCTACGTCCCCATGTCGTGGAGCGGCGAGAAGCCCGTCACGGCGGTGTCGAAGAAGGTGGACGACTTCAGGCAGAAGTGATTCCTCATCGGCGTCAAGTCGCAGAGCTCCTTCCTCGACACCCCGGAGGCATCGCCTGTGAAGAATACTCATTGGGGCAAGCAGGTCTTCGAGGGCCCGCTGATAGCCGACCTCGTGGGCCGCATGAAGATGCTTCGGGAGAACGGCCTCACCGGCCAGATGGTCGCGGAGGACTTCGTGAAGCGCCGCATCGCTCCTCTCCAAGTGCACAAGAAGCCGATGTGGATGTACTCGGGGCTCATGGACCCGATGCGACTCCACCCCTGCGACCATCGCCCCGCCGTCGTCGCCACCATCATGGGCGGCCTCTTCATCAACCCCGACGTGCCCAGGGCGGTTGCTGCGGAGCTGAGGCCTCTTCATCAGATGAACCTGGCTCCGCGCCTTGCGATTCTGGAACAGATGCCCACCTTCACCCCGCTAGGCCTGGCGGGGGAGGAGGAGGAAGAGGGGCCCATGCCTGTGGCGAAGGGGCCAGACGCCGCGGAGTCGCCCTACGCATCAGACGCCGAGCAAGGCGGCGCGGCGGCTGGGGCGATCCCCTCAGCAGGCGGGGCGAGCTCGTCAAAGGCCGCGCCCCCTACTGAGGAGGTCTTCGAGCTCTCGTCCAGCGACGACGAGGAGGCCGAGGCGGGGCGACAGGAGCCTCGGACCAAGGCGGCCCATGACAGGCCTGCCGGGGAGCCCCTGAGCGCTGCCCTCAAGAGGAAAGCCGAAACGGCACCTGAGGGATCCGGAGCCCGGACCACGCCTTCTTGGCATTCGTCTGGCATGGCATGGGTTGACACCCGCGCCAAGAAGACTGGGTAAGTATTTTTAACTTTGCTTTTTCTTCTTCAATCTTTGCTTGTCTGCTCCCTCTGACAGATCTTCTTGTTCTCTGCCAGCGACCCGGCGCCTGCGAAGCGCCGAAGGCTCCGCAAGGCGGCGGATGTGAAGAAGGCCGCTCCGGAGGCCGCGCAAGAGGCCGCAGCAGACGAGGCCGTGGCAGACGAGGCCTCAAGGCCTGGGGAGGAGGTCCCTGCAGGCCCTCAGGAGGACGCGCCTCAGGCGGGGGCAACAGCACCTCCCTCGGAGGAGGAGCGCCCTGAAGAGCAGGTGGAGAAGGAGCCTACCCCGCCTCGCGCTGCGACTCCTCCAGCGCAGCAGGAGGCCGCGGATGGCTCTACACCAACCCCGAGCTCGCCAAAGGCCGACGAGACGGAGGGAGGAGATCTTCCGCCGCCCCCGCCAAGCACTACAGCGGAGGAGGAGGCAGCGGCTGCGGGGCAGACCTCTCCTGCCCCGGAAACCCAGGACGAGGTGCCGCCTGAGGGGGGCGACGCCGGCGCGCAGAACGCGGGCGCCGAGGCGGAAGACTCGCCACCAAGCCCGCGCGGAGGCTCCCCGGTCTAAGCTCGACGCAGGCGCAGGGCCTTCCGCGCCGAGCGGGACTTCCCAGGCTCTTGCCCTCGGCAGCTGGGACTGGAGCAGGGGGCGTCGTGACGTTGCCTTCCGCCTGGTGCGGGAGTCCCTGGAGGGGCTGGAGGCCCACCTCGCTCTGGAGGACCGGGAGCTTGCCCGGCAGCGTGACGAGCTCACGGAGGCTTGGGCCGCTTTCCACGCGGCTGTGGAGGCTCGCCGGCAGAGCGACCTGGCCCTGCAGGCGGAGCGCGAGGAGGCGCTGCGCTTCACCGAGGAGGTCCGCGAGGGCGCCACGCGCGAAGCCGAAGAGCTCCTGCAGCCCTTGAAGGCCGAGCGCCGGGCAGCGGCAGAAGACTTGGCCGCGGCCAGGGCAGAGCGGGAGGCTGTGGAGTACTCCCTGGCAGCCAAGCACCGCGAGCTTGTCGAGCTCGAGGCCAAAATCCTCGCCGATTCTGAGACCGTGCGGACCACCCTGGAGGGGGTCCGCGCGAGCTTGGAAGCCAGGGGGCAGGGACTGGGCGAGAGCGAGGAGGACGTGCGCCGTCGCGACGAACAGCTGGCGCTGAGGGAGCAAGAGCTGTTGGGGCAGCGCGCCGCCCTCGAGGCCCACGAAGAGAGCCTGGCCGCGGCGCTTAGCAAGCACGAGCGTGAAGTGTCCACCCACAAGGCGAACGTGGAGCGCTTCAACGCGAGGCTTGCCGAGCGGAAGGAGGAGGTGGCGAAGAAGTTCCAGGAGCGGGAGAAGGAGTACCGCGCCGCCGTCTCTCGAGACTACAACGAGAGGTTCACCAAGCAGGAGAGCCGCTTCAAGAAGAAGCGTGCGGAGGACACTGCCCGGATCCGCGAGCTGGAGAAAGAGAACGTCACCCTGAATGCCCGGATCAGGCGCGAAGTGGACCGCCGCCGCGCTGCTGAGGAGGCTCGCGAGCACACGGCGCAGGACCTCGCCTCCCTCATGGCGGACATGGAGGAGATGAACCAGCAGGTGGGCCCTACTGTGGAGAAGGCGGTGGAGGCTGCCGAGAGCGCTCAGGCGGCGCGGGTGCTGTCGCAGCAGCGGGAGCGCATGTTCCAGTCCTTAGTGGGCCGGGGCAACGAGCTCGCCGCGAAGCTGGGAGTGGAAGCGCCGGCCGTCCCCGTTCAAGGCAACTCCGACGCCGCCACCTACCTCATGTACTTCGAGCAGCTCTTCACAGCGCTCGAGGGCCCTGCCGCGGAGCTCCGCGACGTCGTCGAGGAGGAGTGCCGCCAGCTCCTCGCGGTAGCGGTCGACCGCATCTTCACCAACCTCCAGCACCTCCAGCCTGGCTTCGACTTCACCACGGTGACCGAGCCTCTCGAGGGGGAGAAGGGGTGGAAGATCTCCAACTCCATCCGCGACCAGGTCGACGACTTCTGCAGCCGCTTCAAGCGGGCCGCGGCGGAGGATGATGGCGGTGAGGAGGACGACGACGAGGAGGGCGAGCCTGGAGAAGAAGGGTCCGGGGAGGACGACGGCGAGGCCTCTGCCTGACTTCTTCCTGAAATGTAATGCGCTTGTAGAGCAGTAGGGATATTTGTCTTAAAGACTTTTGCTTCGCAGTCTGTAATATACTTCATATTTTTAAGCATGTGCTGCTAAGTTTGTGTGTGTGCCCCTCGAGGGCCCTTTGCTTCAACTCCATGTCTTTTTCGCTCTGCGTCGCTAGGGCCCTTCTCCTCGCGCTATGACTCCGCCGCTGCGGTATGCTCGAGCAATGACTCGGCAAGGCCGGGGGGAGTTTAAGGCTTAGGCCCAGTTCTTTTGGCGGCTTCTCCGAGAAGCTGCCCCTCCCCCAGCTTCCCCGGGAAGCCGCCCCAAAAATTTGAGAGGGCTTCCAAACTGAATGTTGGGTTCGTATTTTGAAACCCTAACTAAAATTTTGAGGCGGCTTCTCCAGGAAGCTGGGGGAGGGGCAGCTTCTCGGAGAAGCCGCCAAAAGAACTGGGCCTTAGAGAGGTAAAGGTCCTCGAGGCACGATGCTCAAGGGCCCCCCTTTGACGCGCAAGCAGTCCATGGAGAGTGAGGGAAAAGAAACGCTCGAGGGACGCAGAGTGCTCGTGAGAGAGTTGCAGAGATTCTCTTGGTGTGAGCAGATAACTTAGCTTCGCGAGGCCTTCGCCCTGCGTAGGACTCCCTTGGCGATGCGTTTTCCTCCAGGGGGCGAGTTTTTCCTCCACAAGCTTGGAGAGACTCTTGTTCCCTGTGAATGTTAGAGAGGCGAACCAAAACGCTAGAGCATGGTAGTTGGGACTCATGCGCGCTTATAAGTTTCCTCATGGGTATCTCGCGAGGAGAGAGAGTACCAAGGTCCTTTGGAGAGGTGGCGTGTATCCGGGAGCATGCCCTTTAGCCAGAGCTCAGGGTCCCTTGGATTTTGCAGTGCTGCTGGGGTGCTCTTGAGGCACAGGCACCGTACTCAGCCCCCGCTCGCGAGGTGCGCATGGGATGAATATAAGCGCACACGGAAAAGTAAATGACGAAAGTAGACTTGACATTGAAATATTACACAGCGGCGCCTCAGCGCAAAGTTCACTTAGGAATGAAATGGCGCGTTAGCGCATAGTTCACTTGGGAACGAAATCGGTTCATTACACTTGGGTTTGCCAAGCTAACGTTCCTTCCATGTCGAGGCATGGGGACCACCCATTAGTGGCAGAGATTCACTGCGGCCTGCGGTGGCTCATTAGCAGGAGAGCTCGGAGGGCTGACCCTCAGGAGAAGCTTGGAGAAGCTTGGTGGTGAAGCCGTGAGCTTCCCTCTAGAGACAAAAAATGCCTGGCGTGACAATGATCACGGGTAGAACTTGCGTAGATGTGCGATGTTCCACGGGTTCTTGACGGGGATGCCGTCTTGAGTCTCGAGGCGTACTGCGCCAGGCCTGGCGATGTGGGAGACCCTGTAGGGGCCTTCCCACATCGGTGAGAGCTTGTGGAGGCCTTCTCTGGAGAGGATTCGCCTGAGGACGAGGTCGCCCGCCTCAAGAGTGCGCGAGCGCACATGGCGGCTGTGGTAGCGTCGCAGGTCTTGCTGGTACTTTGCCGCTCTGAGGGCGGCATGGCGGCGCAGTCCCTCGAGAAGCAGCAGGTCGTCGTTGTGGAGGTCCTCTTGGGTATCCTCGTTGAAGGCAAGGACCCGAGGGGATCCGTGCTTGATTTCTGCGGGGAGGACTGCCTCGGCTCCATAGACAAGGGCAAATGGCGTTTCACCCGTGGGCCTTGAAGAGGTTGTGCGCATGGACCAGAGCACAGACGGGAGCTCGCCGATCCAGCCCTTGCCGTGACCCTTGAGAATGTTGAAGCTTCAGGTCTTGAGGCCCTTGAGGACCTCTGCGTTTGCTCGCTCGACTTGACCATTGCTGCGTGGATGAGCCACCGAGGCGAAGCAGAGCTTGATGCCGAGCTTTTCGCAGTAGGCTCGGAAGATGCCGCTAGTAAATTGCGAGCCATTGTCGGTGATGATGCGATTAGGCACTCCGAAGCGGCAGACCAGGCTCCTGATGAATTTCACCGCTGCTCCGGCTGGTATGGTGCGCACTGGTTCAACCTCGGCCCACTTGGTGAACTTGTCGACGGCCACGAAGAGGAAGCGGTAGCCCCCCTGCGACTTCGGGAAGGGGCCCAGAATGTCCAGCCCCCAGACCGCGAACGGCCAGGAGAGCGGGATGGTCTGGAACCCCAGCGCCGGCTGATGAATTTGCTTGGCGTGGTACTGGCAGGCGTCGCAAGCTTGGACGATGGTGACCGCATCTTGAAGCGCTTGCGGCCAGTAGAACCCGCTCCTGAAGACCTTGCCTGCGAGGGTGCGCGCACACGAGTGGTGGCCGCATTCTCCGCTATGGATGTCCTTGATCAGCATTCGGCCTTCCTCGGGAGGGACGCATTTGAGGGCGATGCCGTTTGGGCGCTTGCGGTACAGGTCTCCCCCAAGGATGCAGTAGGATTTTGCCTGTCGAGTGATTCGCTCTGCTTCCGCATCTTTCTCGGGGAGGATCCCTTTCGCCAAGTAATCTTTGAGCTCGTCAATCCAGCCTGTGTCTTGGTGAGCCGCCGTCAGCAACAGACGCTCCCCTGTGTGGGGACCACAGTCGGGTGCCCCAGCTTCAGGAGGTGGTGGGAGTGCTTCGTCCGTGCTTGCGGCTATAGCCTCTCGAGGCTGCTTGATGGATGCCTTGGCGAGCCTTTCTTCAAAAACGCCTGCCTGCTGGGCTTGTCGTCGCGAGGCTCGCTTGGCGATGTCATCGGCCTCCTGGTTCTCTTTCCTCGGGATGTGCATGAGCTCCATGCCCCTGAAGTGCTTCTCGAGCTTGTGGACCTCTTCAAGGTATGCGGCCATGTGGTCGTCCTTAGGCGTATAGCTTTTGTTGGAGAAGTTGACAAGCAACTAGGAGTCGCCTTTGACGAGTAAGTGCTTGACGCCGAGAGCGATGCCGGCCCTTAAGCCGGCGAGGAGGCCTTCGTATTCAGCGATGTTGTTGGAGATCTTGTCAATCGTGAAGCACAACTGGACAGCGTAGTAGAGCTTGTCGCCCTTGGGCGAGGTCAAGACGACGCCTGCCCCGCCATTGCGGCAGGCGAAGGCTCCGTCGAAGTGCATGGTCCAGTGGCTGGGCATCGTGTCTCCAGAGGGCTCGGCCTCTTCTCCCCGAGGCTCTTCAGGGCTTGGGTCAGTCCACTCGGCGACGAAATCCGCCAGCGCTCTTCCCTTGATGACTCTTGTGGTGTCGAAGCGCAAGTTGACGGGCTGCAACTCGATGTTCCACCCCGCGACACGGTCGGTGGCATTGGGATTGCGCAGGATCTGCTCCAGGGGGAAGGAAGTGACCACCGTGATGGGGTGGCCCTGGAAGTAGTGTCGCAGCTTCCTGGAGGCGATGAGGAGCGCGACGAGGAGCTTCTGCTGCATTGGATACCGTTCCCGAGCGTCCCGGAGCACTGTGCTGACGAAGTAGACGGGGTGCTCGACAAGGGTTGTCGGTGGAGGTGCAGCGTCAGCCCCCTGTGGAGGCTTTTCAGGGCCCTTGCTGAGATCCGCCTGTGGAGGGGTCTCGGCAAGGGTGTTGGGAGCAGACTCGACTTGAGGCTGTGGGCCTGGCAGTGGGTCTGTAGAGGCTGCTCCTTTGGCGAGATCCTTGTCGGGCGGCTTTGGGCTTGGGGTGGTCGTGCTCTTCTTGGGGAGGATTGGCTCTTCTCTTTCAGCCACCAGGACGGCGCTTGCGGTTTGAGGAGTGGCTAAAAGGTACAACTTCAGATGTTCGCCTGTCCTGGGGGCCACCATGACTGGTGGGCTGGCCAAATACTTCTTTAGGTCCTCAAAAGCTTTGTCTGCCTCAGGGGTCCACTTGAATGTGCCGGATCTCTTCATGATCTTGAAAAATGGCAGGGCTCTCTCGCCGAACTTGGAGATGAAACGGCCCAGGCTGGCCATGCAGCCTGCTAAGCGCTGCATGTCCTTGAGCCGGCGAGGAGGCTGCATCCCTTCGATGGCCTTGATCTTGTCAGGGTTCGCTTCTATGCCGCGGTGAGACATGAGGAATCCGAGGAGTTTGCCTGAAGGCACCCCAAAGACGCACTTGGCGGGGTTCAGCTTGATGTTCACCTTGCGCAGGCTGGCGAAGGTTTCCTCGAGATCCTTCAAGAGAGTGTCTCCCTCGCGAGACTTGACCACGATGTCGTTGACATAGGCTTCTGCGTTTCTACCCATCTGTGACCCCAAGGCTATCCTCATGAGCCTCTGGAAAGTGGCGCCGGCGTTCTTCAGGCCGAAAGGCATGCAAGTGTAGCAATACGCACCACAAGGGGTGAGGAATGCTGTTTTCTCCTCGTCCTCTTTAGCCATTTTGATCTGGTGGTAACCAGAGAAGGCGTCCAGAAAACAGAGGAGGTCGCAGCCGGCGGTGGAGTCCATGATCTGGTCTATCCTTGGCATGGGGTATGGGTCCTTGGGGCAGGCCTTGTTGACGTCCGTGTAGTCGATGCAGAGTCGGCCTACTCCGGCGGGCTTTGGGACAACCACGCCATTGGAGAGCCAAGTGGGATGCGCGACTTCGCGAACGACATTTGCCGCTTTTAGCTTCTCTACTTCTTTGACGATGAATGCTTGCTTCTCGGGGGCTTGCTTGCGTGCTTTTTGCTTGACGGGGCGTGCGTCTGGACACACGGCTAAGTGGTGCTCGATCACCTCCCTTGGTACACCGGACATATCTGACGGAGTCCATGCGAACATGTCAGAGTTTGCCCGAAGGAAGGCGACAAGCGCGCTTTCCTATTTGGGAGGCAGGGCAGCGCCAATGGTGACGCTAGCCCCAGAGCCTTCAGCCCCCGAGCCACTGGTGCTCAGTGACACCTTCTTCGTGGCCGCCTGCTCCTGGGAGAACACATGTTTCTTCTTCTTGGGCCTGTCAAGAGGCTCCATGTCCTCGTCAGCCGGAAATGCCATGGCGGCCACCTTGTAGGCGCTCTCGACAGCGCGCGTGGCGTCCAGGATATGACCATGGATGGCGATGGTGCCAGCGCTGCCGGGGATCTTGACCATGTTATAGGCGTGATGCGTGACGGCCATGAACTTCGCGAGGGCGGGGTAGCCGAGGATGGCGTTGTACGGCAGGCCGATGTGTGCGACGTCGAAGTCGATCAGCTCAGTGCGGTAGTTCTTCTGCGTGCCGAAGGTGACGGCCAGCCGGACGTGCCCCAGGGGTTTGATGGAACCACTAGTGACCCCTGTGAATGGCCTGGAGGGCATAAGCCACTCGTAAGGCACTTGAAGCGTCTCGAAGGTCTCGACAGAGATGACGTTCAGGCCAGCTCCCCCATCAATGAGCGTCTTGGAGACGGTGATGTTGTTGATGGTGGGGGAGCAGACCAGGGGGAGAGTTCCAACAGTCTTGGTCGACTTGGGGTGGTCCTTGGCGTCGAAGGCGATGGTGTACTGGGACCACTTGAGGGGCCTGGAGGTCTCGGTGCTCGGGAGCGCGTCATTGAGCTCGCGGGCGAACTGCTTGAACTGGTTGTTCGACTTGGGCGCCTGAGCCCCGCCGAGGATGCAGGCCATGGCCCCCCTTGGGGCCTGGTAGCCTCCATATTCCTCGTCAGGGAGGTTGTTGTTCTTCTCGGCGGCATTGGCTTGAGTGCCTGACGGCCTCTGGTAGCCGCCATTGCGTCCGCCCCTGCCGTCTCTGCGGTAGCCGCGGCCTCTGCCGCGGTTCCCGCTGCCTTGTTCACGCTCGCGCTCCCTGCTCAGCCTCTTGAGGTCGAAGCAGTTGCCTGTGGCGTGGCCGCGCCTGTTGTGGTAGACGCAGAACGGACGGTTGTCCGACTCTTTGGCGCCAGGCTCAGGGGAGATTCTGCGGGCGTTCTTGGCGGCTGGCTCCACCGCCAAGACATCGGTGGTCTTGCGCTTGGTCTCTTCGCGCTTCTTGTGGCTCTTGGAGCCCTCAGCCTGGTCGTCCCCCCGCTGGCTCATCTTGCCGAAGAGGAGCCCCTCTTCAGCCTTGGCGCACTTGTCTGCGAGGTCGAACAGCTTCACCACAGAGGTGAGCTTGTCGTGAATGCCCAGCTTCTCGAGCATCCTGCGGTTGGTGACGCCCTCTCTGAAGGCGGCAATGACCTGCGTGTCGGGGATGTTCGGGATCTTGTTGCGCACTTGGCTGAAGCACTGGATGTACTTGCGGAGGGTTTCATCCTTCTTCTGCACCACATCGCGCAGGTCGTTGTGGGTGAGCGCGCGCTCGTACGTGCCCTTGAAGTTGGCGACGAACTGCCTGCAGAGCTCCTCCCAGGAGTCGATGGAGTCTTCAGGCAAGTTGAGGAGCCAGGACAGCGCGGAGTCCCTAAGCGCGTGGGAGAACCAGTTGGCCATGACCTTGTCGTCTCCCCCTGCAGCCTGGATGGAGGTGGTGTAGAGCTGCAGGAACTCGAGGGGATTGCTCGACCCGTCGAAGCCCTTGGGAAGGGCAGGCCTGAACTTCTGGGGCCAGACCACGCGGCGCAGAGCGCGGGTGAAGGCCATGCAGCCGGAGGCGTACGTGGCGGTTCCACCCTGGAGAGCCCTGCGGTTCAGCTGCCCCGCCTGGCCGAGTTCCTCGACGAGGCGGTTCTGGAGGTCCCTCCGGCGCTCCATTCCCACCCGCGCGTCAGGCGCGGTGCGCTGCACGATTTGGCAGTCGTGCGGCGAGGAGGCATGAAAGGGAGCACTCTGTGCCTCGGCCGGGGGAGGTCCCGGTGGTGGCGGAGGCGCATCCGGCGCGGCCGTCCCCGCGCGGCCAGAATGGTGGACCAGCGAGCGCGACGGGGCGGGGCGCGTCGTCGCGACGTCGACGAGGTGGTGAAGGCGGTCGAGCCACTGGTCGTGGGCCTCCGCGCTAGGCCGGTAGCGGAGAAGCTCCTGGGCCATGAGAAGCGTGGTGTGCGGCGTGGGCTCCGGGCGTCCCTAAGAGGACGCGCTTTGGCGCCGAGACGGATGAGAGGACTCAGCATCGTCGTGGCGCTCCGGGGGGACGTCCCTGTCGTCGCGGTGGTCGCTGCCACGATACTCCTCGCTCTCGGGTTCCTCAACATGCGGGCCGGTGTTGGTGCGCTCCGTCGTGCGAGGGCGACCGCGGCGGCCGCGGGTGGAGGCGGTGCCGGGCTCGATGTGAGCCCTGTCAGCTGCGCGCCTGTTGGCGCGCGTCGTGCGCGTGTCCGTCATGGCGCGGAGACCGGCTAGAGGTTGAAGACGCGCCTCAATCCCCTACCTGGCGCGCCAAATGTCGGAGAGTGATTCCCACGGAACAGGGATAGTCACACTCTGAAGAGAAGTTCGAGAAGGGGGATTGAACACGTTGGTCTACAACCCTCAACCGGCGCGGCGACGGTGCTCGTCGAGCCTGAGGAGGGACATCACGACAGAGATGAACACCAGCCCGTACCCAGGTTCACGGCCCTCAGGAGGAGGTAAAACCGCTACTCCTGCTTGTCTGTATTGCGCTGCAGAGGGTACAGTACAATGAGCTTGCCGAGGGCTCTCTTGCGGCAGTGCACAGCTCAAGGAGGGAAGCTGAGGTCTTCTTCCTCCTTGAGTTCGCTAGGCTAGGTTAAGCTACGGTGTGATTAGTCGATGCTTCGCTACGGAGGTGTTCCTTCTCCTTTTATAGGCGCCCCGGGCTGCTTCTTCCCGCATGGCGACGAAACGGAGGAGCGGGGTGCACCACGGCCGGGCTGCCCATGGACACGGTCCATGGCTGCAAAGCCTGCCCTGGTGGCAGGAAGACCACCGTCCGCGCAGGACGGCCAGCTGGTGCTACAGAGACCGTGGGGGCGCCCACGGTGACGTCGTCGTTGGAGCGTAGCGCCGACCATCTGCTTTATCACCAAAGGGGAAAGCTTCGTAGTCCGGCGCAGGGGACACAGCTTTGTTGACTCCTTTAATCACCGGAACGGCAACTGCGGCGCCGTCGTCATCGCGCGCAGATGCGCGCGTCACTCTGCGGCGCGGCAGAGGCCATGTGCGCTCTGCGGCGATTGCTTCGCAGCGAAGTATCTCCACAGGGCCTGGGCGGCCTTGTGGAGGGATTTGCGTTGACCCCTCTTCAGGGGGGAAAGGGCCTTGTAGAGGGGCAGCCTCGGGAGGAGTCTCTTCAGGCCTTCGCTGCCCCCTCAAGTCCCCTCGAGAGACCTTTTCTCTCAGGGGTCTCTTCAAGCGCTCTGCTTGGTCCTTAGTCGTTTCGTAGATCCAGTCGCGTGCGAGGGCTGTGGAGAGTGGGCTCTGCACACCCTAGATTCCACTGGGCCGACAGACATGATTGAGACACCTCTCCGATCAATAACCATTAGAGGGACCAGGATATCCATAATGACTCCCACACATTCAACGAAGATCTTTATCGGTTGAACCACTATGTCGTGGACTACTATAATCCGTATACAATTTCCTTTCTCGCGCGATATTTTACTTACCCGAGATTTGATCGTCGGTATCACTATACCTAGTTCGATCTCGTTATCGGCAAGTACTCTTTACTCGTTCCGTAATACAACATTCTCTATGACTAAATCATTAGTCATGTGCTTGCAAGCGTTACTAAATGTGCACTACCGAGTGGGCCCAGAGTATATCTCTCCGAAACACGGAGGGACAAATCCCAATCTTGATTCATGTAATTCAACAAGTACTTTCAGAGATACCTGTAAGACACCTTTATGATCACTCTATTACGAAGCGATGGTTGAAGTCCCCAAATTATTCTTCCGGTACCCGGGAATAAGATGATCTCATGGTCTAAGAAACAGGGATACTTGACAATAAAAGGCATGACAATATAAACTTAATGAAACGATCAATATTGTTATGCTTAGTCGGGTCTGTCCATCACGTCATTCTTCTAATGACATGATCCCTTTAATTAATTAACAACTCATGTTCATGGTTAGGAAACCATAACCATCATTAATTAACGAGCTAGTCTAGTAGAGGCTTACTAGGGACGCGGTGTTGTTTATGCAACCACACATGTATTATGTTTCCGGTTAATACAGTTATAGCTTGGAAAATAAACATATATCATGAACACGGAAATATGATAATAACATTTATTTTTCATTGCCTCTAGGGCATATTTCCAACAGTCTCCCACTTGCACTAGAGTCAATAATCTAGTTTACATTGGTAAAAATCTAATACCCATGGCATTCTGGTGCTGATCATGTTTTGTTTGTGGAAGAACTTTAGTTAACGGATCTGCGATATTTTCATCCGTATGTACTTTGCTAATGGTAATATCTCCTTCATTGACATGCTCACGCATTTGATGAAACCGACGTTTGATATGCTTGGAACTCTTGTGACATCTTGGTTCCTTGGCTAGAGCAATGGCACCAGTGTTGTCACAAAAAATCTCCATGGGATCCAGTGCGCTCGGAACAAGCCCCTTTACGGAGAGCTCCTCATCACCACCATAGACAAGAAACATGTCCTTAGTCCTAATTAGGTACTTAAGGATATTCTTAACTGCTGTCCAGTGAGCCTCTCCAGGATCACTCTGGTACCTGCTCGTCAAACTAAGAGCATGGGACACATCCGGTCTAGTACACAACATGGCAAACATCATAGAACCTATCGCCGAGGCATAGGGGATTTTCTTCATCCTTTCTATTTCTGTTGCCGTAGTTGGACGCTGAGTCATACTCAATGGCTTACCTTGTAACATGGGCAAAGAACCTTTCTTTGCATCCAACATATTGAATTTCTTCACTATCTTCTCAAGGTATGTACTTTGACTAAGTGCTATTAAGCATCTTGATCTATCTCTATAGATCTTAATGCCTAATACGTATGCAGCTTCACCAAGATCTTTCATTGAAAAACTATTATTCAAATAATCTTTCACACTGTTAAGCAGCTCCACATCATTCCCAATAAGTAATATGTCATCTACATATAAAATCAGGAATGCAACCGAGCTCCCACTCATTTTCTTGTAAACACAAGCTTCTTTATAATTTTGGATAAATCCAAAACCTTTGATCACCTCATCAAATCGAAGATTCCAACTCCGGGATGCTTGCTTCAGTCCATAAATGGAACCCTGAAGTTTGAACACTTTACTAGCATCCTTAGGATCGACAAAACCTTCGGGTTGTACCATGTACAACTTTTCTTCAACGTTTCCATTGAGGAACGCAGTTTTGACATCCATCTGCCAAATTTCATAATCGAAATAAGCAGCAATTGCTAGTAGAACCCTAACAGACTTAAGCATCGCTACCGGTGAGAATGTTTCATCGTAGTCAACTCCTTGAATTTGTCGAAAACCTTTTGCGACAAGTCGAGCTTTATATACGGTGACATTACCGTCAGCGTCTGTTTTCTTCTTGAAAATCCATTTACAGTCAACAGCCTTACGGCTATCAGGAAGGTCAACCAAAGTCCACACTTGGTTTTCCTTCATGAATTCTATTTCAGAGTTCATGGCGTTTTGCCATTTTCTAGAGTCTGGGCTCATCATCGCTTCCTCATAGTTCGCAGGTTCATCATTGTCTAACAATAAAACGTTCATAACAGGATTACCGTACCATTCAGGAGTAGTACGTAACCTTGTCGACCTACGAAGGGGAACTTTGACCGAAGTTGCATGATCATTATCATCAGCTTCTTTCTCTCTAGTTGGTGAAGGCGGCCCCTGAAGATCCAAATCTTCCTGTACTGCGCTACTCTCCAATTCGGGAGAAGGTTCAATAACCTCGTCTAGTTCTATTTTCCTCCCACTCACTCCTTTCGAAAGAAACTCCTTCTCAAGAAAGGATCCGTTCTTAGCAACAAAAACTTTGCCTTCGGATCTGTGATAGAAGGTATACCCAATAGTTTCCTTTGGATATCCTATGAAGACGCATTTTTCCGCTTTGAGTTCGAGCTTATCAGGTTGTAACCTTTTGACATAAGCCTCACATCCCCAAATTTTTAGAAACGATAATTTTGGCTTCTTGCCAAACCACAATTCATATGGTGTTGTCTCAACGGATTTAGATGGTGCCCTATTTAAAGTGAATGCTGCTGTCTCAAATGCATACCCCCAAAATGACATTGGCAGATCGGATATAGACATCATAGAACGCACCATATCTAATAAAGTACTATTACGACGTTCAGACACACCATTACGCTGTGGTGTTCCAGGTGGCGTGAGTTGGGAAACAATTCCACAATTTTTCAAGTGCATGCCAAACTCGTAACTCAGATATTCCCCTCCACGATCAGATCGTAGAAATTTGATCTTCTTGTTACGATGATTTTCTACTTCACTCTAAAATTCTTTGAACTTTTCAAATGTTTCAGACTTATGTTCCATTAAGTAAATATACCCATATCTACTCAAATCATCAGTAAAAGTTAGGAAGTAACGATATCCACCACGTGTCGGAATGCTCATTGGTCCACACACATCAGTATGTATGATTTTCAACAAGTCACTCGCCCGTTCCATCGTACCGGAAAACGAGGTCTTAGTCATCTTACCCATGAGGCATGGTTCACACGTATCAAATGATTCAAAGTCAAGTGACCGAAAAAGTCCATCAGAATGGAGTTTCTTCATGCGCTTTACACCAATATGACCTAAACGACAGTGCCACAAGTATGTGGTATTATCATAATTTGTTTTGCATCTTTTGGAATCAATGTTATGGATGTGTGAAGTATTACTATCGAGATCCAATAAGAATAAACCATTTACGTCGGGTGCATGACCATAAAAGATATTACTCATAGAAATAGAACAACCTTTATTCTCTGATTTAAATGAGTAACCGTCTCGCAATAAACAAGATCCAGATATAATGTTCATGCTTAACGCAGGCACCAAATAACAATTATTCAGGTTTAAAACTAATCCCGAAGGTAGATGAAGAGGTAGCGTCCCGACGGCGATGACATCGACCTTCGATCCATTCCCGACGCGCATCGTCACCTCATCCCTCGCCAGTCTCCGTTTATTCTGCAGCTCCTATTTCGAGTTGCAAATATGAGCAACCGAACCAGTATCAAATACCCAGGCACTACTACGAGAACTAGTAAGGTACACATCAATAACATGTATATCAAATATACCTTTGACGTTGCCAGCCTTCTTATCCGCCAAGTATTTGGCGCAGTTACGCTTCCAGTGACCGTCTCCCTTGCAGTAGAAACACACAGTGTCCGGTTTAGGACCAGCCTTGGTTTTCACAGGTGTGGAAACAAGTTTGCCACCCTGAGCAGCAACAGATTTGCCACTCTTCTTGAAGTGTCCCTTTTTGGCCTTAACCTTCTTGAAACTGGTGGTCTTATTGACCATCAACACTTGATGTTCTTTCTTGATGTCCACTTCCGCAGATTTCAGCATTGCAAAGAGCTCATTAAGAGTCTTATTCATGCCTTGCATGTTATAGTTCAGCACAAAGCCTTTGTAGCTCGGTGGGAGCGACTGCAGCACTCTATCAGTGATTAACTCATTCGGGATCACACATCCCAGCTGAATCAGGCGTTGGATATAGCTTCCCATGGTTACAACATGTTCACTGACAGAGCTGTGCTCCTCCATCTTACACGTATAGAACTTATCAGAGATCTCATATCTCTGAGCGCGGGTCTGAGTCTGAAACATGGTTTTCAGCTCTTCAACCATCTCATAGGCGCCGTGATGTTCAAAACGTTTCTGGAGATCAGTGTCCAGAGATGTAAGGATGGCGCAGGCAACTATAATGTGGTCATCTTTGCGCGGCATCGAGCACATATTGCTTCTTACACCCAGTGAGGATAATCCTCAGGTTGCGGTGCCAGTCAGTGAAGTTTGAACTAGATGCTTTCAGTTTTTCTTTCTCAAGGAATGCGCTGAAGTTGAACTGAGCTACGTTGCGGGCCATGATCTACAACATTTTAGCAAAGACATCTTTAGACTATGTTCATGATAATGATTTCATATTAATCAAATTACTAACGAACTCCCACTTAAAACAACATCCCTCATAGTTGTCTAGTGGTACACGATCCAAATCCACTACACAAAGTCCGATCTTCACGAGAGAAGATGTAGTTTCAATGGTGAACATCGAAATGTTGATCATATCATTCATATGACTCGTGTTTAACCTTTCGGTTTGTCGTGTTCCGAGGCCATGTCTGTACATGCTAGGCTCGTCAAGTTAACCACAGTATTTCTGCATGTGTAAAACTGTCTTACACCCGTCGTATGTGAACGTAGAGTTTACCACATCCGATCATCACGAGATGCTTCAAAACGACAAACTTTCGCGACGGTGCATACTAAGGGAGAACACTTTATCTTGATATTGTTTGAGGGATCATCTTATAATGCTACCGCCGTGCACACACAAAATAAGATGCATAAAAGGATAAACATCACATGCATAAAATTATGTGACATGGCATAGCCCTCTTATTGCGTCTTGATCTCCATCTTGAACGCACCGACATGATCTCCATCATGCCGCCATGATCATGTGGCGCCTTGGTTGTCTCCACCATGTTGCATTCCAAATATTGCTAACTCATAGCGATAAACAAAATGCAATTACATGTCGTTTGAAGTTGACACGCAGGTCATACAATGAATAATTAAGACAACCATATGGCTCCTGCCGGTTGCCGTACTCATCGACATGCAAGTCGTGAAACATTACAAAACATGATCATCTCATACATCTCAAATATATCATATGAACAATTTGGGCTATACCATATCACAAGCACCCCTGCAAAAACAAGTTAGACGCCTCTCCCTTATTATTTGCAAATTTTACGTGGCTTAGGCTTACGAAGAAAGAACTGTTCTTACCTACGAACATGAAACCAGAACGGTGATAAAAAAATTATCAACCACCCATTGTAGATTAAATCTTAACTATAGTGGGAGAGACAGACACCCGCAAAGCCACTTATGCAATATAAATTGCATGTCAGTCGTGGAACAAGTCTCATGTACGCGGACATGTAAAGTTAGTCCGGGCCGCTTCATCCCACTATGCCACTAAGATTCAAAATACACAAAGGAAGTAATAAAATGATTATCAACGCCCACATATACATATGTGTTCTACCCGTACCAAAACATCTATGCATAGATTCGGCTCTGATACCACTGTAGGAGTTTGCGTGATAGAAAACAAAAATTTTCTCTCGCATGCGGAAGCAACACTCAAGATCCAAATCATACCCTCGAAGAACACACGCGTTGAACGTTAATTCAACGCAGCTCGGTGAAGTTGTTGATGATGTTCGATCCAATCAGCACCGCAAACGAGCAGCACCTCCGGAGGCTTGCACACGTACAACTCGGTGACGTCTCTCTCTTCTTGATCCAGCAAGCTAGAGGGAGAAGTAGGTGGGATCGATTCCAGCAGCACGACGGCGTGGTGGTGGATATGGTGGAGAGTTCCCGCGGGCAGGGCTTCGCCAAGCGGTGCGCGGGAGGTAGAGGAGCAGCAAACAAATGGTGCGGCCAAGCCTCTCTTATTTGGTGCGCCTCTCTACTCTCTTATATAGGCAAGGGAGCAGCAGCCACATAATTTCCAAGGTAGTAACCTCCCTACTTAAAGAGTGGTAACCCCCTCTCCTTTAAAAGGTAGTAACCCCCATCTTTCAAGAGTGGTAACCCCCCATTTAAGGGCTGCCCATTGATTTGCCTCATGGACCAAGGAGGGCTGGTCAAATGGACCAGTGGGCCACTCTTGGTCGTCCGGAACAGGTGGGCCCCACAGTGGGACCCTCTAGAACCTTCTAGAACATTCCCACACTCTGCCGAAAAATTCCCGAATTTTTCCGGAACCCTTAAATCAACTTGCCGTATATAAATCTTTACATCCGGACTCTTCCGGAGCTCCTCGTGATGTCTAGGATCTCATCCGAGACTCCGAACAATATTCAGACACCATTAATAAAATTATCCCAGAGCTACTCTAGCGTTACCGAACGTTAAGTGTGTGACCCTACGGGTTCGAGAACGTGCAGACATGATCGAGACACCTCTCCGATCAATAACCATTAGAGGGACCAGGATATACATAATGACTCCCACACATTCAACGAAGATCTTTATCGGTTGAACCACTATGTCGTGGACTCCTATAATCCGTATACAATTTCCTTTGTCACGCGAAATTTTACTTACCCGAGATTTGATCGTCGGTATCACTATACCTAGTTCGATCTCGTTATCGGTAAGTACTCTTTACTCATTCCGTAATACAACATTCTCTATGACTAACTCATTAGTCATGTGCTTGCAAGCGTTACTGAATGTGCACTACCGAGTGGGCCCAGAGTATATCTCTTCGAAACACGGAGGGACAAATCCCAATCTTGAATCATGTAATTCAACAAGTACTTTAAGAGATACCTGTAAGACACCTTTATGATCACTCTATTACGAAGCGATGGTTGAAGTCCCCAAAGTATTCTTCCGGTACCCGGGAATAAGATGATCTCATGGTCTAAGAAACATGGATACTTGACAATAAAAGGCATGACAATATAAACTTATTGAAACGAACAATATTGTTATGCTTAGTCGGGTCTGTCCATCACGTCATTCTTCTAGTGACATGATCCCTTTAAATAATTAACAACTCATGTTCATGGTTAGGAAACCATAACCATCATTAATTAACGAGCTAGTCTAGTAGAGGCTTACTAGGGATGCGGTGTTGTTCATGCAACCACACATGTATTATGTTTCCGGTTAATACAGTTATAGCATGGAAAATAAACATATATCATGAACACGGAAATATGATAATAACATTTATTTTTCATTGCATCTAGGGTATATTTCCAACACTATCAAGGGGGGGGGGGGGGTCCGCAGAAAAGGTTTGTGGGGATTTGATCTTACTAACACAATGCACAAACCCCGTATGCACACACCAGCCAACCTATCACATATATATCAGTGTTGTTTTTGCCTATCGGTAGTACCGGTCAGCCATGGCCGGTAGTACCGATTAGCAAAATCAGCACCGATATCCTCCTGCCGGTTTCACTTTGTTACATTGTACCCGCTCGGTAGTACCGGCCCTGGGGTCCATCGGTAGTACCGGCGCCCACCGGTAGTACCGATTAACCTTTTCGGTACTGACCTCCACCATACATTTACGAGGGCGTCAACTGGTACCCGTCCGGTAGTACCGACCGGCCGGTAGTACCGGCCCCCATCGGTAGTACCGGCAGGCACGAATTCTCCCACTCCATTCAGATTTAAGCTTGCTTTCTCTCTCTCCACCATTGTTGAAAAGCTTCAAACTCATAGATCTCCCACTCCTTTGCTCCAAACACCTTGATACTTTGAGGAGTGCCCGAGGAGATCTAGATCTACACTTCCACCGAAGGAATTTCAAATCCCCACACCGAATCTTGCGGTTCTTGTTACTCTTGGGTTCGTTGGAACCCTAGACGGAAGTAGAGGTCTTCGTGGCTTTGGGAGCTATAGGGACAGGCCAAGAGCCTCCAATCAAGT
The DNA here is from genome assembly GCA_026929855.1 of Poa annua. NCBI lineage: Eukaryota > Viridiplantae > Streptophyta > Magnoliopsida > Poales > Poaceae > Poa > Poa annua. The sequence goes on from CM049434.1 coordinate 48,331,590, forward strand.
TGTGGATGCGTGTCTTGGCCTTGTGATCTTCGCGGATTTGGGTTTCGAGAAGATTTGGTGAGAGCCTCCAATTTGGTTGTGGAGTGTGCCTCACCCTTGTAAATGTTTGTTGCCGACCTCAAGGGCATCATATAGTGGCTCGTGGTCATCCTCATTGGAGGAGGAACTCGAGGGAGAACACGGTGGCCTTTGTGCTTCTTGGGGATCACTTGTGACTCCACACCGCTCCAACGGAGACGTAGCTTCCATTGGGAAGTGAACTTCGGGATACATCTCCGCGTCACCGTGTGGTTATCTCTTCACCTACCTTTACTTGTTTACTAGCTTATTATCTTGTTTATCATATCTTGCTAGTGTGTATCTTGTTCATCATATAGGATTGTTCATCTAGTTGCATATCTAGAGAACTTATATTTGAGCAATACCTAAATTGTATTAAAAGAAAAGAAAATTTGTAGTTGCCTATTCACCCCCCCCCCCCCCCTAGACAACCTACTCGGTCCTTTCATCCCCCATCCACTCTTCCAAAACCTACTATACTTTTTAGATAAAATCATCGACTCTATCCAACGATGTCGGAAACACTTCCCGTTATGAACATCTCATGTTTGCCATTTCTCTCTCTCTCTCTCTCTCTCTCTCTCTCAGGGCTGCGAGCCCTGGTATATTCTGTACCCTGTTCTTTATTACTGTTCTGATCAAGCATGTATGCGAGAGCGTGTGAGGGGTGATACGTCCAAAACGTATCCACTTTCCCGAACACTTTTGCTATTGTGAGGGGTTGAATTTCTCTCTCTCTCTCTCTCTCTCTCTCTCTCAGGGCTGCGAGCCCTGGTATATTTTGTACCCTGTTCTTTATTACTGTTCTGATCAAGCATGTATGCGAGAGCGTGTGAGGGGTGATACGTCCAAAACGTATCCACTTTCCCGAACACTTTTGCTATTGTTTTGCCTCTAATTTGTGTGTTTTGAATGCAACTAACACGGACTAACGCTGTTTTCAGCAGAATTGCCCTGGTGTCTTATTTTTGTGCAGAAATTCAACTTTATGGAAAAATCCCAGAAATAATGCCAAAGTTCCTATTTTGCCCGAAGACCCACGGAGCCAGAAGACCAGATGGAGGGGGGCAAAGGGGCCACCTCACCAGGTGCTGGCGCGGCAGGCCCCTGGCCGCGCCAGCACATGAGGGGGGCGACTCCAACACCCCCTCGGGTCCCCCTCTCGGATATAAATCCCCTCTGACCTAAAAATGAAAGGTCGTTCATCACTTTTTCCAGAAACACCTCCGTGCGCCGCCGCCACCTCGAAACTCAATTCGGGGACCAGAAGTCTCTGTTCCGGCATCCTGCCGGGACGGGGAATCGAAGGGGATCATCGCCATCGTCATCACCAACGCCTCTCCATCAACCATCATCGTTTCCCCCATCCATGTGTGAGTAATTCCCCGCTGTAGGCTTGAGGGGATGGTAGGGATTGGATGAGATCGTTCATGTAATAGCTGTAATATCATTAGGGCATGGTGCCTAGTATCCGTTATCGGTGTTTTACGTCATTGTTGCAACTTGTTATGCTTAATGCTTGACACTAGGGCCCGAGTGCCATGATTTCAGATCTGAACATGTTATTGTATCATGAGGATAATCAATGTTTTAGATCATATCTATGAGTTGTATACACATATTATTGTCCGGAACCGAAGGCCCCAAAGTGACAATAATTGGGACAGCCGGAGGGGATGGCTGTGATGTGAGGATCACGTGTGTTCACGGAATGTTAATGCTTTGCTCCGGTACTTTATTAAAAGGAGTACCTTAATTACCAGTAGATTCCCTTGAGACCCCGCTGCAAACGGGCTGGTAGGACAAAAGATGATGTGCAAGTTTCTCATTGCGAGCACGCACAACTAAATTGGAACACATGCCTATGGTTAATAAATACTTGGATGCTTTATCTTATTTATCTGCAAATGCCTATGTCTTGATATTACATGAATTATCTTATCCATGCAACGCCCGTTAATCCGTCCCTGTGCCTACAGTATTTTAATCCTGCTGTCTACTATAATCACTGTTGTTGTCTTTATTTCACTGCTGCTGTTATTTCACTACTGTCACTACTATAAAACTGTTGCTACTGATAATCTGTCTCGAGCAAGTCTATTCACAGGTGCAGCTGAACTGACAATTCATCTGTTAAGGCTTATATTGTGTCGAATCAATAAATTTGGGTTTTACTTCCCTCGAAGACTGTTGCGATCCCCTATACTTGTGGGTTATCAAGGGGGGACGTGTGCATTAGTTGGAGTAACAGGTGGTGGTGAATTGGCAGTGACAGTCAAAATCTTGTGAACCACTTGGGTCTTTACATTACTTTGTTACCTCACTATGCATAAAGAGAATTCCATGCCACCGGGAGTCTTAAGGACCTTGCAAGATTCCCATGCCTAGAGCTAGTGTGTTCTAATTTAATTACATGCCATATAACTCAAGGCTATACTCTTATTTATTTCTTAATTCTGCATTGCTTGGAGTATCCCTTTCTAGAGGAGTATAAGTGAGATGATTAAACAACATCTCCATGTTAGGACGTGATACCCATATAAATGTTATCTTATACACAAATTCGTTGCACCAATTGTTATGTCACCTAGAGTAGTTCTTTATCCACCACAACTTTTAGAGAGAGTGCATACGTGAAACCATTAACCCCGATCCATTTTTAAGTATAAGAAAACACTTGGCAACACGTTTCCATCACCTTTTATTTTCAGCTATAAAAAATTCTGAAAATACAAAAAACACTTTTAATACTTGTATTTACAAACCAAAACCCAAAACAACATATTTTACTGTTTTTATCTTCGTTGCATACTTTAGTTTTATTATTGCATTGCATTGCATTTTTATCATATTTTATTTCAGATTTACTAATATACACCTTATGCTTGACAACCACACGGTGGAGTTGGGGGCACAAAATATCTATAATATATTTTGTTGGTTGCCCGAAGAAGGAGGAGAAGATACACTTTCTCTACACTCAATTCACCGAAGTTCGATAATTACCCTCGAGTCGCTCTAGTGGGGAAAACCACCCTCGCCACAACACTCCGCTCTTCGAGTCCCAACGAGTGTGTTGACTGAATTTTCACATCCTATATTACTAATATTATTCTTGCATCTTTTCAGAAGCGTGAAGCAGCAACATCACCCCCCCACCAGCGAAGAGGTGGCACAACTCCGACTCTGAAGAAGAACTAAGAAGGAGAACCGGGCAAGGTTGGCGTCATGGAATATCACCGAAAGGACCACCTGTCACCAGTCTTAGTACGCCATTGTGGCCCCGCCACTGTAGTTTCGACTTCACAACAACAAACAAGGCAAGGTAAACCCACAGACACACCGGAGAAGAGCCGACTACCTCAACGAGAGCCACGTCTCCGACATCGCTCATCTTCACCACTGTTGCCACATAAGTCTCTACGCGAACACCTCAGCACAACACCTCAACACCGGTGTCAAAGCAGCATGTGTGTTTCTCATTATACTAATCCCCTTACATACATAATACCAATGATATCGAGATGAGACCATGTGCTTTAACGTGATCAAACCTTCGATCATAGCACATATGAAACTCGTATCAATATCATTCTCTTTTCTCATTCCGATCCTCATGTCCTTTGACGAATCACACTATGTCTGGTCTGACGATCGGATGACATCGATAATACTGAGATAACCTAGGATGTATCTCTCACAATATTTGCCCGTGGCCATGGGTGACCGTGAGCTAGCAGTGCCCTATATGATCTAATTATATTTAAACATATCAAATTTTACGATAGTAAGTGATTATGTTTTATTAATGTTAATTTTGGTTTTACATTATTTTTTTTATGTTGGATCGGATGGCTGGGAGTGGGAGCGAAAATGGTGGACCTGCCTTCATGCAGTCGACGGCTCCCGGCCCCAACACGCCGGCCGTCGCCGTGCGTCGCCTCCCTCCCCGGAGCGCTGCCGCCGGCCACCAGCTCCAGGCACTCCTCATTAAGCATGGCCTCATCCACCACCCGTCCTTCCTCCGTGCCCTCCTCTCCCGCCTGCCGGCCTCCCCCTCGTCGCTCTCCCTCCTACTCTCCGCCCCTCCCGGCCTCCTCTCCCCGTCCATCTTCTGCCCGGCCATCGCCGCGTTTTCCTCATCCCCCGTACCTCACTCCTCGATCGTCATCTTCAACCACGTATCCTCCCTCTCCCTCCCAACTCCGCTCCCCTCCTTCCCCGCCCTCATCAAATCCTGCGCCCGCGCTTTCAAGCTGTGCTCCCGAGCCAGCGCGTCCGCCGCGGCTTTCGCCTCCAAAGGCATGGAGCTGCACTGCCGCGTTCTGAGCCTCGGCTGCGGCGCGGATCGGTACGTGCAGAACGCGCTCGTGTCCATGTACGGCAAGCTCGGCCGCCTTGGGGACGCGAGGATGGTGTTTGACGAAATGCCAGTCAGGAACGCTGTCTCTTGGAACGCGCTGGTGGGGGCACACAGTGCTGTGGGGGACACGCAGGGCGCAGAGAGAGCGTCTCAGGACACGCCAGATAGGAATATTTCATGGTGGAACGCTGAGATCATGCGGAATGTGAGGGTTGGGGATATGGTGGAGGCCGTGAGGGTCTTCAGAGAGATGCCTGATCAGGATGCCGTGTCATGGAACTCCTTGATCGGTGGCTATGCGAAGTTTAGGAGATATAGGCAAGCATTGGAGATCTTCCAAGAGATGCAGGACAATGGCTTCAAACCGACTGAGTTAACACTTGTGTCTGTCCTTGGGGCGTGTGCGGATATTGGCGAGCTGGAACTTGGGAAGGGTGTGCACAGTTACCTTGATAGCAGGGGCATTGCATCTGATGGGTATGTTGGTAACGCGCTCGTGGATATGTACGCAAAATGTGGCAAGTTGGAGCTTGCCAGGCAAGTTTTTGAAAGCATGTCAACCAAGGACATTACTTGCTGGAATGCGATGATTGTTGGGTTGTCAGTTCATGGCTACTCACGAGAGGCTCTAGAGCTCTTTGATTCCATGAAAGTTGAGCCTGATCGTGTCACATTTCTTGGTGTCTTGACTGCCTGCAGCCATGGTGGCCTAGTGAACGAGGGGAGAGCTTATTTTAGTAGCATGACTGCAGACTATAAAATTGAGCCGGATGTGAAGCATTACGGCTGCATGATAGACATGCTCTGCCGGTGTGGGAAAGTTGCAGAAGCTTATCAAATGATCAATGATATGCCCATCAAGGCAAATTCTGTGCTGTGGAAGATGGTGTTGGCCGCATGCCGAGTGAACGGACACATGGACCTTGCTAACAAGGCTTTTCACAAACTGCATGAGCTAATGCCTGTCGGCGATGGGGATGTGATCACGATATCTAATGTTTATGCAGAAGCAAAGAGATGGGATGACGTTGAGCATCTGAGAACGAAGGTGATCGAACACAGGACTTGGAAGCACGCTGCATACAGTCAAGTTGATGTAGCATAGGCACATAGCCAATAATATCTGTCACAAACTGGAGCGTACAATGACCGTCTTCAGTTACCACAGCTTCCCAAGTCCAATATGTCATTTTAGTAAAATGGCAGACTTTAATTCCAGGATTCTGATTTAGCAATTTGAGTACAGCCATGCCGCAGCTTCAGTAGGTTACTTGGCATTCCTCACTTCACTCTGTTATATATTGTGAGAATGTTCATATCTTTAATTGCTGCTGGATGCAATTTGTAGGCTGTGCTTCGCTGCTTCTGACTCTTCCAAGTTCCAACTGAAGGCTGAAGAGAATCGCCGAGTTAGTGAGCACGCAGAGTTTGTTAATCTGTTTATACAGCTGACATGAGATGCCCTTGTTTAAAGATGGAGCCCTGAAAGCTTGAAAAAGCTTCAGTTCCTTTTCTGCGATTACCATATTGAAATCTAGAGTTTGGGGCATTGGAAATATTGCGCAGTGGAGTGATTGCAATTTTGAAGAAACACTTTTGTTTAGAAACTACTAAAAAAGAAAACGAGCCATCTTGGAGTGTCACTTTTACGTGCAGTCAGTGAGTTTGATCATGTTTTCGTTGCAATGGTAAAAGCCGCCATCACCATCTTACAACGATATAGTTTTCTGGTTATGAGCATCTTTGGCTTGTACAAACTCTCCACATCTGATGTGAACATTGACGAGATGTGCAAGACTGAATGCTGTTTTTTGTGTGTTCAAAATATGATGCACTTGTCCTCCATTCTTGAAACAAAACCACCAACAAAGTATGATGCAGTTGTCCTCCATTCTTGTTCTTGAAACAAAACCACCACCAACAAACTCTCCACATCTGATGTGAACATTGACGAGAGGATGATGCCCTCTTCGATCTGAAACAAAACCACCAACAAAATCATTCTGCCGGGAGGTAGTGTCCTCCACTCTTGAAAAAAAAACCCAACTAAATCCTTCTGACAGCGTGTTTGGTTCGAGGGAATTGGGGTGGGAATGTGAGTTTAACGTATGGAGACATTAAAATTGGTTGGGTGGAATGGGAATTAAAAGGGGATGAGGAAAGGGAATTAACGTGTGAAACTCTTGCAAATCTAATACCTGGGGACCCCTGATAATTCATAGGTGGGGTGGGGAATAGGCGTTAAACTCCCAATCCATTTCCCTTTGATTGCCAAACAAGCTGTGAGAGTTACTCACTCCGTTCTGAATTAATTGATTCAGATTTAGTATAACTTACACTAAATCTACCTTCAAAAAAAAACTTACACTAAATCTGAGTCAATTAAATTAGAACGGAGGGAGTAGAAACAAGAGTCAACAAAAGTTGCAAAAAAAAATCACTTTTGATAATAGACGTAGCAATCAGTTAGTTTGGTAACGACGAAAATGCGAGGAAGACCCGGCAGGCAAAGTCTTCCCTCTCGTCCCTACGAGCCGACGACCCTTTGTCCTCTTCCTCGCTTTTTCCCTCGCGTTCCACCGGCCGAAGCACGGCGGCTCCATCGGAAAAATTCTCCTCTCGTGGCCGTCGCCGCTCCCTTCCGATCAACTTGCTTCCACTGTTCTCACAGTCTTGCTCAGCTCCGTCCTCTTTGTTCTAACCCGAAGACTTCGCCTCCTCCAATCAATCAATCCATCCACCCAGTTCATCGTTGCCGATTTGGTTGCCACGTGGCGGGAGTACTGGAAGCAGTCCATCCCGGAGAAGAATCCGCGGATTCGCGAGAGGATTCCGCTCTCACCGGAATTCTCGAGGGCTGACTCTTTGACCACATCATAGAGCGCGCGTCAGTCAGCGTTCTTGCAGAGCCACTCCCCCCAATTTTCTGAAATGGAAGAGGCCGCCCCGGCGGCGGCGCTGCGCGTCATCCGGAGCTGCATCGACGCGCTGGGGAGAGGGTTCGATGCCAACCACGACACCAGGCTGCTCTACTGCAAGGGGTCTCGCCTCGTCGAGGTCGACGACGACGAGATGACTTCCAGGGATCTGGTCATGTCTGACCAGCTAACCGTCCCCGGTGTGCCCAAGGATGTTCACTGCTCGGCTGAGGCTAGGATCGGCGGACCGGAGACCGCTGGCCCGTGCGGCTTCCACGAGGTACCGATCCCTCATCACTGACTGTAGTTTGTTGTTTGTCTCTGAATCTTTGGTGTTGGTTTTCGTCAGTCACTAGTTGTATGATTAATCGCATGCTGTTTTTGAACTGTTCTTGGTATCATGCTAGAGTCAGGATGTAGTTGCATACACCGTTTAAGAACATGTTATGGACCAGCGTGGCAATGACTTAGTGAACATGTGCTTTAAATTACTGTGACAGTGTTGACCTGAAACTTTGAATAGCTAGTATCAGTAATAAGAGGAGCATAGTGCTTTACATTGCTTGTCTAACGAAACTGTAACACAAGGGAGTTCAAGATCGGTGTAGTTTTCAGTAAAAGTGGGAAGTACAGGCTTGTTTTTCTGTTGCGTGGTACCAAAGTTAATTCTTCTTGGAAAATTCATATTGCCGCTTGTTGTCGTGGTTTTCTGTCATCTTCTCTTACTGCATACCCGCAGAAAAGATTTTAGTTTCGACCAATCATGAAATCTACACAACTTTCTTGCAGACTAATACCAATAATTCAGTGATTACTTTAGTACACATGTTTCTTCGTGGATCATCAGTTTTGTTGCCCTATCGGTACTTCATTATAACATACGGAGTATAAATCTCTATTAATCATGTCTTAACAAATAGTTTTTTTGTCTAACATCAATTTCTTAGTTAATTCCCATTTTGGTTCATGTATCTTCAGTCTCACGTGTTCTATTTTCATTTCCTGTTTGCGAGGGATTATAGATGGCTGAGCATTTCAACAAAAAATCCCAGCTTACAGGAAATATACCTCTTGGAAACTTTAATTCAGCATATAGCTTCACTGGATCCAAGAAATTTGATGCCATGGCTACCAAAAGTCTAGGGATGGAGGGGAAGATCGTTTCTTTATATAAGGTCCAACTTGTACGACAGACTTTATCCCTGGTAGAGGAAGTTAAGTATGCAGTGCCACACTCATGGGAACCATCATCTCTAGCAAGGTAAACAAACAACACACGCAGGTTTCTCCAAGAAGAGGAAGGCCTTAACAGTTTTGAGATTTTAACAGGTTCATCCAGAACTATGGAACACATGTCATAACGTCCATTGCCATTGGTGGGAAGGATGTGATTTACATCAAGCAGCATATATCGTCATCACTTTCTGCAGTGGAAATTAAAAAATATATACATGATCTTGGATATCAGAGGTTTTCTGAAAATGAAAGCCATGCAGGTTCAGGCCCTATAATATCGACGACCAAGGTTTGGTTTTCTTTAGCTAGACTCATCTGCAGCATAGGTTAATAAATCTTATTGTACTTCAGTTATGATTTTTTTTGTCAGGAAACAGAAGCTCTTGGGTTCAACAGCCAAGGAGTATATCCACAACCTCCAAGTACAACATATATTGCTGTAAAAGAGGCAAGGACATGCTACCCTAATCATATTTTCCATGCTGCATTTTCTTTATGTTCTGATAACGCTGAGCAGCAGTTCATGTATTTCTATGCGCGATCTTTTGTTAATTCCCTCTCAACAAAGTATGAAGGGTGTGATTAATTGATACCGGAGTATGAGGTAGCACTTATCCATATTTCCTCTAGTCATGGTTTCCTCTAGGAGTATCATTTTTATTTGATCAAATTCCTCCTAACCACACTGGAATTGTATCTATTCTCTTTGTATTTGGTATTCCAACAGTTCACTATGTATCATGGCGTCTGAAAATTTCCCTTGCGCACCACTATTGCACTATATGGGATACGGACATAGAGTGTAGGACATTTATGATTGGCCTGAGAGATTGGTTCAACATGTGTGCTCGTGAAACATAAAATACGCAGTGTACGGTATACACTAATTGAGGCATTGAACCATTCAGCAGTGGACATCTCATACAACCCACTTGCTGCTGCTGCGGCTACCGTAGAGCACAAGTTAGAACAACCCAAAGGGGCTCTTTTTAATCGCAGAATTCAAATAATGAGGGAATAGAAGATATAGGAAATTGATGTTATACCTAGGCATCATCAATGTGCAGTTAGCCAGTTACACTTTTTACTAGCTGTTTGACTGTAAAAATCACAATTCGCATGTAGATCTATTGCCAATGCCTCTTCATATATTTCTGCCAGAAGAACTTTCAGATAGCAGAATGCTTTATTATTCTCGGCTAAATTTGCTCATGGGTGTTGTACATGGTTAGGATGTGCTGAAATACACTGCACGACTGAATTGGTTGATGCACACTGCAATTTGGTGGCCATTTACTAGAACAGACTCTCTTCGTAGTATTTCTTGGTACCTTGGTGAATGAGCAAATCGACCTTTGCCACCTTGGCGATCATTTCTTTTTGTCTGCCATTGTTGTGCTACTTAAGTAATGTACCTTAGTGCGACATACTTAAACTTTGAGCCTTCCAATGGATTTGCAGGATGTCACTGTGATTTTCAGAAGGAGAGGAGGAGATGATTTAGTACAAAGTCACGCTGAGTGGGCAAGAACTGTTAATTCAGCGCCTGATGTTATACACATGACTTTTATTCCTGTAACAACTCTGTTGGAAGCAGCCATCCCTGGAAAAGACCATCTCATCCGGGCGATCAACCTTTATCTAGAATGTAAACACTTCCTTCATATATATTTATTTTTTGAGCGAGTATGTTCACAAAGTACTGTTTAGATAGATGTCCTGCTTGCATGCATGAATTGTCTGTAGAAATTATGTGGAGATAATAGAACTCTTTGTTCAAGGGAAAATAATATAGTGTATATAACAAAAGATGGACTCTCCATTGCATATTTGCATATATGGACCGGTCTACTGGTCTATTATCCAAAATATGCATTTCTAATGAAGCTAGACATTAGCAAAATCAGGGCCCCTAATTTGGGATTACATTCTGTTCAAATTGAACTGTCCTCCAAAAATAATAACCGTTTGTTTTATCGTTAAGCATCTATCTTCTTTTTCTTTCCTTAGATAAACCTCCAATTGAGGAGCTGCGTTACTTCCTAGAGTTCCAGCTTCCCAGAGTTTGGGCACCAGTTCGTGATGAGCACCCTGGCTATCAAAGAAAAGAGCCAGTGTGTCCATCCTTGCAGTTCAGCTTGATGGGCAAAAAGCTGTATATCAGCCAAGAACAGGTACTTAGATATATTGGTGATATCTTTTGGTTTCATCAAAATCTTATCAATGCATATATATACCATTAAAACAGGAAGATAGAAATATGTTACTCCCTCCGTTCCTTAATGTAAGGCGCATAGTTTTTTGGGGAAAATTCTAAATGTAGGGCGTATTGCGATTAATGGACAATTTTACGCATCCAAAAATGAGTTTCAATCTGTAACAGAGAGGTTTAAAGGATTGTTTTTAATTTGTGACTGTTAGGGACTCCTCTCTTCCAAAAAAAATCAGGGGAAAGTGTGTCCACCGTATGCAAAATTCCCACGTCTTAATATTTGTGCAAAAGACTAAACGCCTTACATTCAGGAATGGAGGGAGTATAAGAATGAGGATATAAAGATATGCTACTCTAATAGTGAAGTTTCTCCGTCTGTGTTCTTTGGTGTGGACCTGACTTGTCCTCTTTGTACTCACACCTGTCCCTCTAAACCAAGAGAAAAATGCTATGTTATCTTTCTTACCGTTTTAGCCGATACAACCCTATGTTCGGACATGTACACTAGAAGCCTTAGAATCTGAATTTCACGACTAATCTCTATGCAACTCTGCTGTAACTTATGTCTGTAGACAAGGTGGTTAATGAATACATAAAAGGAAGTGATCGGTTGCAGGACCAGAAGGGTGTTATGTTTTATGAGTAGTTTAGAATGTTGCCCTAAATTGTGGTTTAGCCATGCCATCCCCATTAAATATGAAACATTCGAGCAACAAACAACCAGCTGAAATCTGGTAGATGTGTTCTGATGTAATGTTGGATACTAGTCTCTGGATAGTTGCAATACCTGCACAATTTGTCCTACAGTTCTCCTTCTGGCTTTTGGTTATGCATCATGTCATGTCATGTCATATCTTTTCAGGTCTCAGTGGGTCGCAAGCCAATAACTGGCCTCAGGTTATGCTTGGAAGGTGCTAAGCAGAATAGGTTATGCATTCAACTGCAGCATCTAGCATCTCTTCCAAAAATCCTCAAGCCTTATTGGGATGCGCACATCACGATTGGTGCACTGAAATGGCAGGGACCAGAGGAGCAGGACAGCCGCTGGTTTGAGCCTGTGAAGTGGAAGAATTTCTCCCACGTCAGCACAGCTCCAGTGGAGCACAACGAGACGCTCATCGGTGACGCCTCTGGAGTGTACATTGTCACCGGGGCGCAGCTTGGGGTGTGGGACTTTGGGGCGAAGAACGTCCTGTACATGAAGCTTCTGTACTCCAGGGTGCCTGGCTGCACGACCCGGAGATCGCTATGGGATCATAGCCCTGCCACCAGCAACCCTCCGACAGTTGGTCCTTCCAACACCATGTATCCGGACACGGGGGACTCAAGCACAGGCTTGAGCGATGTGGGGAAGTTTGTGAAGATAGTGGACAGGTCGGAGCTGTGCAAAGGCCCCGACGACATGCCAGGGCACTGGCTAGTGACCGGCGGGAAGCTTGGCGTTGAGAAGGGCAGGATTGTATTGAGGGTGAAGTATTCCTTGCTGAATTATTGACAGCATTTCCTGTGTTGCTGAGAAGTGTGTGTTGTGAGTGCAGTAGTAGCTGTTAAGATTTCCACATTTTTGTTGGTAATCCAGTGATAGTTGGATCCGGTTGTTTGCAGCTGATTGCTGTTCCTATAGTGTTTACATGGGATTTTTTTCTATGTAATGGGAAATTTTGTGGTGTTCTTTCCGGTGTGTGTACATGCCCTTCAGTCTTGTAAATGCGTACCTGTCATTCCTTGCCGAACTTTTTTGTATTTTGTACTAGAACTCATCATGCCTAGATCATTTCTTGGCTGGCTAATTTGTAATTAGGTCAGAGTGTCAAAAGTCAAAACTACTCTTCCTCTGTTCTGAATTATGAAATATTTTGGATATTCAATATGGACTACATTCGGATTGTAATGAGTGAATAGACATATTAAAACGCTTCTAAATACATGTCATTCAGAAAAATCTGAAATATAATAATTTGAAACAGTGTGAATATAAGTTTTTTGACTTTCGAGAGGCCGAAAGAGTATATATGATCTATTTTTTTTCTTTCAAATTCTGTAGAATGGAACTCCTGCCGCACAATTGTTTTGGGATCAATCTCGTGAGTTATTACGGACGTTGGCATCGATTGACGACGACGACGACATGGAAGCAAGGGCTGCACGTACGTGTGGGCCCATATGTGCGTGTGATTTGCCCTGTCGGATCAGGAATTCAGGATTAGATGAACAGAGTCGACCGTCGCTGTGTCAGCGTGCCCCATAGGCCATATGCTCATGCACGGAGTGACCGAGGATCAGTCGATCCATACCAGGTTCAGCTCAGTAAAAAAACCATGCATCCGACTTTTCGACGAGCCCCCGTCGGCGTATCTTTTGCTAAAATTGATCTGAGCCGAGCTAATCTCATACATGGTCCGGATGAAACTATTATCATTTTCTTCTTTTTGAAATGGGGATGCCTCCTTTGCATCAAAACCATGGCTACATAAGATTAAAACATGAATCAACCATTTAAAAAGAGACACTAACATGCAAAGCCTACAACTTATAACATGATAATCTATAATTAAGCTGCTGGCCGTGTTGGTTGAAGAAGCCATGTGCAACCATTTCGAAACGGGTGCAAATCCATGTACTGACGACGCTCCACGGGATGGAGAAAGGATCATATTTAGAAGTTAGCCCCAAATAATTACATTTGTAGCGGGCATAGTTGCTGCACTTATATGAATAAGTTGATATACTGTTGGTTTGGGTTGCAACTGAAGGTAAGCGCAATTGCTGCGGTTCCTGAAAATTAAGGTCCCGCTTGTTGTGCTTTATTAGTGGTAGCAATCAAGTTGAATGATTGCTACTAAATTGGCTACCTCGAAAACCAAGTTGCCAACAATATTAGTAAATATTAGATAGTAAACAACTAAGTGTATAAAGTTGGTGCTCTCAACACTAAAGTCTCTTTTTTAAGAAAAATTGTCGAAACATATACAATTAAGATCTAGTTTTCAAAATCCTATCATGAGAGGTCCGACCGTGAAAACATGTCGCAACTCCGACACATGGGTTAAAAGTTACGGCTTTGTGAACTTTTTCTTACTGAAATTAAAAGGGCTGCTGTGTGATTGGACGGCGAGCAAAGTGTTTTTTTAATCTAATAGTGTATCTACACATAGGAGCCAAGATCGACTTCAGGGTGAACTTGCGATTTTCTCTTGTTTGGAAAACAATACTTCATAAACACGATAGCAAGAGGTGACCGAATTGACCGTAACCGGTAATTCCTTCTGCTGCGTCGGTTTTCTAGGCAATGCTGATATATGAGTGTAGTGGGCTACGGTCCGGTTAGTGCCGGACATTAGCCGGAGAGGAAGACGACGACTAAGATGAGGTGCACGCGACCAATGGGGACGACGTGGTTAGGTTCTAGCATCTTCACCGACAGACTCCAAAGGCCGTCCAACAAGAAGGCCCCGACAACATGGTTGGAGGCCGGCGCTCAAACCGCCGGCAGCTTGGGGGCCGCTCCTTGCACCGGCAGACCCAGCGATCACATGGCCCCCAACGATCATGTCGTGGATCAACGGTTAAATATGTAAGGATTATATTATTCAAGCCAAATAAATTTAAATTTATTATAACAAATCAAATATTTTAATATAAGTAGTTTATTAATGTACAACATAATATTCAAATAAATAAATGAAAACTCAAGCCGGGGTGGGCTTTGAGGTGCATTTCCACCTCTGAGAACCCACAAATGTTGGACGAGATCTACATGTAGCTGATAGTGTACCGTTCCATCGTAGATAGATTCATGCATAGTCAGGAAAGCACCGAAATCAGCCGGCACGTCGTGGTCGACCTCAGCTAGAGGGCCAATGCCTTCATAGGGCAACAAATCAACCACCGGTGCATCGCGCTCACTCTCGATGATCATATTATGCATGATCACGCAAGTTAACATCACTCCCGACATCTGTGAGGTTGACCAAATTAGAGCAAAGCAAGCCTGGAGGACGCCGAAAGCTCACTCGACATCCTTCCTGCAACCCTCCTGGCACTTGGCGAACCACGCATTTGCTGGAATATATAGTCGGGTTAGGAATTGTCTTCACAAATGTGGCCCAACGAGGATAAATACCATTGGCTAGGTAGTAGCCTTTGGTGTATTCATGCCCATTGACCACAAAGTTTACCTTCGGTGCTTGGCCCTCTGTAAGTCTGACAAACAATGGAGATCGCTGCAGCACGTTGAGCTCATTGTGAAATCCAGCCATACCAAAAAAGGCATGCCAAATCCACCGGTCCTGATCGACCACGACCTCTAGGATCACGCCGCATTCTCTAGTATGACCCTTGTACATGCCTTGCCAACCAAATGGGCAATTCTTCCATCCTCAATGCATATAGTCGACGATGCTCCCAAGCATCCCGGGAAATCCTCTAGTTGCGTTCTTCGCCAGTATACGAGCAATATCTTGTGCATTTGGTGCTCTCAGATATGTTGGCCCAAACCTGCCCACCTATAGACACACTTCGTAGTTGTGGACTCGGTCATGCACAGATAGCCGTCTTGAGTATCCGGTGAAACACCATATGCAAGACATCGAAGGGCAGCCGCACACTTACGAACAGAGGTGAAACTAAACCAGTGTAGTTCCTCTTACAAATGAAATACATATCAAACTCACACACTCCGTAAACAATCCTCATGAACAACTCCTTGTTCATCCTGAATCGGCGACGGAAAGTAGCGGGGTCATGGCCCCCTTCATCGAAATAATCCATATGCAACATGAGTGCACCGGCCAGTCGTTGACGGTCTTGGTTCGGCTTCTTGCCCTTCCGTGACCATCCACGACGAGGAGGCCGGAGAGCGGCATGTAGGCGGATCAACGCGCCGATGATCATAATGTGCTCACTCTCTCGAGCCCGCGCATCGTTCTCCTCTTCAAGGAGTTGTGCCATCATAAGCTCATCATCGCTATCCATCTGTGCATACACGCCTAGATTTTCAAACATTCGAATCAAAACAAACAAAGATTTTCACCAGCGACCAAAGTTGTTTACCTTGGCAACACGGAACACGTTGCGTGCGCGACGAGCATGGACGGTTCGCGGCGAGTTGGCCACACCGCCTAGCTCTTGACTGCTCATAAGGACAACCCCGCTGCCGCTGGCACTCGCAGGGTGCTCACGAGGGTGCCTTCCGACCGGTGCAATTGCAGGTCGTTCTCCAAAACCAGTCCACGAAGGCGCCCAATCGACGGAGATACATCGGCGACAGCAAGTCGGGATGCTGCCAGGGGATGTGCGACGCGATACGGGGCAGAAACTGGACGGATGCGTCCGGCTGCGGCTCGGAGATGACCAACGGCGACAACATTTCACGGGGTGGAGGGTGGGATCCAAAGTATGGAGGCGGGGCCAGATTGAGGGGTGGAGGGAAAAAGGATTATGCCGCTGACAAGAAGAGTTAGCTCGGTCTTTCCAACTGTGACGTGTGTTGCCGGCAGCCCCAAATCGGCTCCTGCTTACCGGGGCTGGGTAGGGGGTTTAGCCCCCAGTCTTTAAACTAGTTGGGGGTGGTTTAAAGGCTGCCCGATTTACGTAAAAACGACACTGAAGAGATCTGTTGAATGTTGATGAACTGAGTACAAAGCATTTATCGGCGCTTATTAACTATGAGGTCGCCGGGGTCGCTGGAGTGCATGTGGCAGTAAGCAGTACGGCTCCTCCGTTACATTAGGACAGAAGTAGCCTCCCTAGCTAAGCTAGTCTTCCACGGCTGTGGCGCGATGGCATGCACGAGATCGCGCGTTAGCGCATAGGTACATGTAAAAATTTACCATGGCGAATTTTTCCCTTCATATTTATAAAATACATCAGTGAGTACATCGATCTAGTATTTATTTCAGATTTTTTTTTAGACTTGTAAGATGATCTATGGAACTCGGGAGCCAGAACCCAGAAGAATATACTTATGACATACAGATGCATTATAGTACGCCCTGCGCCTATCTCCAGTGTATTTTTTTACTAAATGGCAGTTAAGCTAACATTCAGTTAAATATAACCCTTCGAATAACTTTCAGAGACGTATGTCTGTTTTCAAATAGGTCATGAGATTAGGCGTTCTGAAGATCATAAATGCCTGCTTTCAAAATGTCAGGAACACTTTGCGTTATCCCGAGCCTGAGAAACATCAAAAAAATTATGTCATGTGGAATATAAGACATTTGATATGACGCTTTCAGTTTTAGATATGACGTTCTCTGAGATTCTCACATACTCTAAGATTAAAAAATTCATATCAAATGACTTATTTCAGATGACTTAGAATTATTTTTCATTTTCAGACTATGATACGCCAAACTGTATGACGTTTTCTAAAACTTTCAGAGCCTATAAAACATCAGAATGCCTACGCCCATACTATTGTAGGATAGTGCCATATATGGCTGAAAAATATTCGAGGGATCACAATTACCTGAAGATTAGAAAAATATCATTTAGTAAAAAAATACATGTCTACGAGTTGGAACATTATACGTATCTAAAATTCTCATCCACTTGGTACTGCATGTACATGTGTGAATTGTTTTCACTTGTTAGAGACACGTGTGGACGTGGACTTGTGGTGGTAGGCTGGTGAGTGACAATTAAGCCTGCACTCTGCATGCTTCGCCAGATCTACGATACAGCCCTGCTGATGCAACTAGAAACGACTACTCCTACTAGCTACCGATGGCACTCGATCCACCTAGACCTAGTACTAGTAGTAAATCAGTACCAAATGACATGAGCCCCAACTACTCCACCGAACAAGCATTCACCACGGTCGATGTATTGGAGTTTTTGGGATACCATCTTTTCAGGACAGTGTGGATGCATCTCCTCTCAAGTCTCAACGTACCCAAAGTCATGTACATGTAACTTGAAAAAAAATGCAACTGTAAATTACCAATGAATGTACTGTAGATGATTTTTGGTATACGCTGAAATCAGAGCATTAATCCATAGATCATGGGACTTGTGACAGTGGAGCGTGGGCTTCCATCCTAGACGGCTAGACCTCCTGAGACCCTCACTGAACGGAAGAGATAAACAAGCACGCATGCTAGACGACGTCGGCACGACTCCCCTATCATCTGCCGCGGCAGACGCCATGAATTTCCACCCCCTGATGAGCGGTGAGTGAATGTGTGAAGGGAAATGTCACAACCACCAGCGGCTATCTCTCCACTGTACTCTGTCACTGTGTGCATGCATGTGTCTGCCTGCATGTGGATGTGGCGTGGGTGAGGTGTGCTAGTCTCTTGGATTAATCCTACCTTGCAATAATCGTTGAATTTTTTAGTTAAAGAAATAGTAAACCAAAGGACCCAAAACCTCTATAAAAACCCTCCTAGCCACACTCCACAGCATCACTCGCTCACTCACACTCTCAGTCTCACACTGCACTCTCCATCTAACCAGAGCCACTCTAAGGTAGTTCCTGACGACATGGCTGCGCGCCCAGCCCACGCCGCCGCGACCTTGGCCCTGCTGGTGGCGGCGCTGGTGCTGTCCGCGGCGCCGGCGGAGGGCGCCGTGACCTGCGGGCAGGTAGTTGGTTACCTGGCCCCTTGCATCACCTACGCCATGGGCACGGCGCCGGGGCCGGACGGCCGCTGCTGCAGCGGCGTCCGGAGCCTGAACACGGCTGCCGCTTCCCCCGCCGACCGCCAGGCCACCTGCAACTGCCTGAAGGGCCAAACCAGCAGAATGGGCGGCATCAGGCCCGACCTCGTTCGCGGCATCCCCGGCAAGTGCGGCGTCAACATCCCCTACGCCATCAGCCCCGCCACCGACTGCTCCAAGTAATTAATCATTGCTTTCAGTTCATGGATCTAAGTGTCTAGTTTACTGTTTACATCTGTTCATGCTTACTGAGGTACTAATTTTAGTTTTTCGTCTGTGTTTTTGATCTGTGCAGGGTGCGTTAAGCAAGTGTCAGATCTGAACCATCGAATGAGATCGAGAGAAATAAATTGAGGAGGACTAGCTACAGCTAGCTGGTAGTACTGGATGCATATGCATGCATGGCTCCACGTACCTTGTTTTACTATTACCACGTGATTAGTTATCACTGCTCCTTAATAATTAGTTTTGTTACTGCTGCTACTTCGATCGTACGTTGTGGTTGCTGTTGTTTCCGCTACGGTTTTAATCACTGTCTGTACTCCTCCGGGAAACCTGTGTACTGTGTCTGTAATGCATGCTTTATATTTATCGTTGAAGTCAAACACACGGTCATTAAATAATGTCAGATATATATAACATAAATCCTCCTTGTGATGTGGATCGTACGTACAAGCACACGCTTACGCGAATGCTTTCAAACCACATATTTTTAACTTATGGTTACTTAAAATTTTCCAAAAATATGTTCTAATTACTCCACTAAAGACCACCTATAGGAAGAAAATCCTATACGACCAGACTCGAGCGACCCGTGGGACCAAATCTAGCACTACAGGTCTCAAAAACGAATCTCGGTCGCATAGGATTTTTCCCCCACCTATATCATGCACTAAGCAGACTAAGGCGTGGCCTAGTGGTGGGAAGGGGCTGATGCCTTCTCACCCACCCGAGTTCGAGTGCTCTTGCTCGCAAATTCGGTATTGTTGCACCTCTCTTCTACTAATATGTCACAGGGCCCCTCCCCTGTTAGAAATCATTTTTTTTTTATATCATGCACTAAGACCTTCATCACTTGTATCTTAGCGTCATATTATGGCCAATATGCCCTATATGCAGAACACCGATGGATTATAACTATTCCAGATACACTTATATCTAGAATAGTCTTTGCCTTTCTCTCTCAGCACGAGGTTTTTTTACCTACGATCCTACCGCTCCCCTTCCTCTCAGGTCACCGTCTTGGCGTCGTGAGGGGAAGGGGAGTCCGAGCTCAAGCGGTTTTTTACCTACGATCCTACCGCTCCCATTCCTCTCAGGTCGCCGTCTTGGTGTCGTAAGGGGAAGAGGAGCCCGAGCTCTCGTTTGTACTGTGTGTTTCGATACTAGTTGAGAGGAAGGAGAGCCCAGGCTCTCGTTTGTACGCGTGTTTCGATACTAGTTTCTCTAGGTTTTTGAGTTTTCTCTATAGATTTAGTTTACTGACTGTGTAGTAGGAATAATGGTTTCCTGAGTCCATCCTACAGCTCGTCGGAGGTATTGTTGGCGTTGTGGCAGGATGGTTTGCTATTAGAGTGTAGCGGTATTCACTGCAGATTTGAGCCCACCAGATTTATTTAAGGCTTATAATTATCAGCAATAGTTAGCCCAATAGCTCAATTTGGTACTTTGTGACGGTTGGCCGTCCTTTAATTGTTGTCACGCTCCTAGGTGACACGAAGGGTAATAGTTGTATCTTAGATAACATACAAATTTGCACGAGCTTATAAGAAAGAGAAGTTGCCAAGCTTATAAGAAAGAGAAGTTGCCAGGCCAATCACATACAAGTATATAAAACTAAAATCATATATACAAGTAAAACTATGCATGTACTGTACTAAGACCCAAAATGCGTCACCAATCAACGTCCAAGCAAAAGTAGCTTAGTGGGGCACATGATAAATATGATCAATAGTCTCCTCGTCCCCCAGCACGATTTGGAAATTGGCTAGGGGGCACATGAAAAATATGATCATTGGTCTCCTCAGCCCAACACACGACACTAATCATCCCCATGCTGTTTCTTAGACGCCAACTGCTCATCGGGAAGGATTTTGTCATGGAAGACCTGTCACAGAAAGATTTTGATATCCAAAGACATTTAGCATCCCACTGGCCATGATTTTGATCCTGATAAACAGGATTAAGAGGTCAAATTTCAGTTACCCTGGATAAATTTTACTCATGATTAAATATCCAAGACGTTAACTAAGAGATATCTATGCATCAAATGGATCATGCATTACTGGTTGATATATAATTGACAATATACATAGGTTCGGTTTAAATGGGAGCATGTTAAATAACCATTTTTGATATAACATGTATTATATCGTGTGAAAATTTCAGGCTCTTGGGTCCAGTGATCCCTTCATTTAAAATATTCATCATTATATTTATATATTTTTAAAAAATCTGAAAATATCCTGGAAGATCTCATCGATGGACCCCCACAAGCGTGCAAGAGTTCCGTTTCACATACTTTGTATTTGAGCCACACAAAAATGATAAATGTACATATCTCAGTATGGTGAACAATGTAAAAGGTTTTCAATATGTAAAGATTGATGTGGACACATATATAGTCCAACCTTCACTGAGATTATTACTGAATATTCTTGATAGAAAGTAATTGTATAAAACCGGCCTCTCCTCGTCCTCCATTGACAATATTTAACTATATTCGTGGGAGGCTGGCCGAGGTACACCGGTGCTGTAGAGAAGGCTCTACATCAACAAACCATGCCAAGGAGGAGCAGCTCCGAGGGAACGACATTGCTAGAAGCCCCTTCGGTGGGCTCCGCTAAGGAGAAGTCACCAAGGTTTTCCATCGCGCTAGGAGGAGAAACTCCATCTGCTTGTGGTGTGCATGAACAAGAAACAAGGAGGAGTAGAAGACATCGTTGCATCATCTGCATGAGGATTAGGAGTATATGTAAGAAACGAATTGGTGTTAAACAATCAGAATATGTAAGATCCCAATGCAAGGCACGGGCAATAACTTAGTACATCAAACATCCACATGCTATTTCTTAGCCGCCAAATACTAACTTGGAGGGATTTTGTCGTGCAAGACCTGTCGCAAAATGATCTTGATTTCCATGTACATTCAGCAGACCACTAGTCATGATATTTATCTTCATAAAAATGAATAAAAGCTCACAGTTCAGTTACTCTGGATAGATTTACTATTGAAAAAATATATCCAAGAAGCTAACTAAGGAGATATCTATGCATCAAATGGATCATACTGTCGGGGGGCTACCCCCGGGTAGGATAAAGGCATGGGTAAGATACTCATATTTACAGTGTTAAATGTCCTTTGCCCAGCTCCAAAGGTCATTTGACTCTTGGGGGAGTGAAGTGACGACCTTTGGGGACGCGCAAGAGGCGACTATTGAGAGAGGTCAAGGGGTGCCCTTTGGAGATTGCAGGGGCCAGGCTGTCTCCCCTGTTGATACTATAAATAGACCCCCAGCCCCTTATTCTCATTCAGGCAGGAGCAGAGAGTTCTCCTAAGAACCAGCTTCTCGAAGATGTCTTTGGGAGCAAGCCTAACACATCTTCGAGCAGCTGGGCCTAGGGGCATTCTCTTGTGCAACATCCGAGACAGGTGCTGGAGAGCAGGGTCCTGGCGGGACCAAGTCATATGCAAGGCCGACTTAAGCGTATGTCGGAAGTAGCCGACATACATGTGGTACTGGCGAGGTTGCGGCAGGCTGCAGGTGTAGACTGGCCTTGATTAGGCCGACATGTATTAACCGACATATCCTTGTCGATGTTATCTGTATGTCGGTGGTGTGCAGGAAAGAGGCTCCAGCATAGCCATGCCGGAACTCGGGAAGACGTTCCGGAAAACCAGGCTCGGCATACTCTTGCTGGGGTACGGGAAGGAATCCGGCATAACCATGCCGGGTTGGGCAAGTCCGTCCGGCATATTCTATGTCGGACCTGAAGTCAAGGGCAAGTACATGGCAAGGACACTGACCCGTCTGGCACGGAAGCTAAGTCACCTCCCGCCTGACACGGGCTCGGGACAAAAGGAACAAGACAAGGGCGACGTGACTATTCCACTGTACTGCCAACGGACTGACAGGAGACAAGGCATGGAGAAGCCACGTCCTGTCTCTGACGGGGGAAGCATCATCACCTAGGCCGGCGGCGGCTACGGCAAGAGGCATCATGGCCTACCTCGACCTATGTCGGATAGCTCGGCTCTAGGTCGTGGTAGGGATGTCGACATCGCCGTTGGACTGTAGCCATTGTCCGGTGGGACCCGGAGGAGCTAGGGTTTCCGGACAACTCGTCCGGACCTCTATAAATAGCGCCATAACTCCTCCTGTGAGAGGGACACCAACCAGAGGGCCGAAGTTATAGTTGCATTCATTGCTAGAGCAATAACTCCTCCCCCTTAGTAGTTCATCCTTGTTCTTGCCAAAACAGCTCAAGGAGCATCTTGTAGATCTTGTGAGACACATATATTGAGAGGCTAGGCAGGAGTAGGGGTCTTACCTCCTCACGAGGGCCCCGAACCTGGGTATATCGTGTGTGTTTGTGGTTCTTTGTGGATTCTCTTGTGTTCTTGAGGTTTCTTGAGTGTTCTTGCTTGTTCTCTAGCCGAGTTAAGTCGGCTCGGGTCTGATTCTTGTTCTCTCTCGTGTGAGCTTCTTAGCTCGCTAGCCCTCCCCGGATCCACCGGCGTCCATCGGCCCCACACTTTAGCCATCCTATGGCATCTGCCGTGATACCACCACGACAGTTGGCGCCCACCGTGGGGCCAGTAGAGGCGCTGGCTGGTGTACTCATCCGAACGGGTTCCGTCATCCACTCCGACACGCGGGTCCTCTCCGGGCTCGTCGTCAAGTTCGGCGACATGGAGTTCGTCAGCGACAACGCCGGCTGCTTCCGCGGCAGGCCGTTCCCGGCCAACGGCTGCGTCATCGAGTTCGGCGCCTTCGCCACCTATGTCGCCACCGAGTTCATCTGCGAGTACCCGGAGCAGGTGCTCGTGGCCGAGGATCCTCCGGCTGTCTGTGCGGCTCGCGGCCGGCGTACCGCTCGCCCCGAGAGCTGCGCGGTCATGATGGCTGGCATGACGGCTCCTCCGGCAGAGGAGACGGTCATCGCGCCCACGGCAAGGTCAACCCGGATGGCCAAGCAGGCGCTGGAAAGGCAGGCCCAGGATGGCGTCGAGACATCCCGTGTTCCGCTAAGACCTGAACCTCTGAGAGAAGTAGTGCAGACGCTGGCGGTGCCGGTAGCTGCTGTGACTGATGTCACCCAGGCCGTCGCCGAGTTAGAGGCACAGAGGCAGAGCCTACTGCAGGAGGCAGAGGGGTTGGCTGAGGTCAGGAGGGACTTCGACCGTATCATGCGCGAGTATGACGCGGCTCATGGTTTGTCACCGGTAGGAGGCCGGCCTAACCGTGAGGCAGAGGTGCGCAGAAGAGGCAGAGGCCTTAATGCCGAGATAGAGAGGGATGGCAGGGTTGCATCCAGTGTGACTCCTAGCGTAATGTCGGCAGCTAGGCCGAATTACAGTTCCCCGGCCAAGACTCTTAGGGCAGCTGAGGCAGCTAGAGCCGAGTTATCCGGTCTGACCGGAGAAGCTCGTCGCAAGCAGCAAGACCGGGTCAACGAGTTGGTGGAAGTGGCAACTCGGCAGAATGAGGCCTTTAAGAGGGCCAATCCGGCTGTGGGTGGATCCCAAGTCGTTCACTCGACGAGAGCTGCAAGTGAGAGGTCCAGAGGACAGGCTTCCTCACCGCATGTCGGGAGAGGACAGAACCGGAGTGGGAATTCCGGAGGAAACCAGCTGCTCCAGATGCAGACATACGACCCGGCCTATGCCGGGAAGCAGATAGCGGAGCAGGGCAATGTTGGGCAGGCCCAGAGCAGAAGCTGGTAGGCTCCGAGTAATCGGAATGTCGGAAATGCCAACTCGGTTGGTCGCGGGCACCCACCTCGCTATCCGGTGCAGAATAAGGCCCCGAGGCATCAGGTTATCGGAGCTGTGCCACATCGGCAAGTGTTTGGTCAGGGCGCCAGCCGATATGATGACGGCAACTCGGCGCTGGCCAGAGCCGGGTATCATGGTTATGAGAGTGCACTGGGATCTCGGCTGGGAACTCGCCAGTTGGATCCGAATGACGCCCGGTACAGGCTGGACCGGATATTTCGGTCTGAGCAGATGGAGGAGCAAGGCCCACCTGGCCCGTCTTGTTTCGGACCCCGGATTATGACGGAGCCACATGTGCCTCACTTTCAGGTCAACCGGGGGGGCAAAACTTATGACGGCAGCACCAAGCCGGAGGACTAGCTTACCGACTATGTGACGGCAGTGCATATTGCGGGAGGTAACCGTCGCTGGGCGGTGAGATATATCCCGCAGATGTTGGAGGGGCCAGCCCGGATCTGGCTCAACAACCTGAGAGAAGGAAGTGTCAACAGCTGGTTGGACTTTGAAGAGTCTTTTGTCAGCAACTTCTCCAGTACTTATAAGAGACCGAACCGACCTCAGCAGCTTGCGATGTGCAGGCAGAGGGACAATGAGACTGACCGAGAGTACCTGACTCAGTGGAGCACGATTCGCAATTCCTGCGAAGGGGTTGTGGAGGCCCAAGCCATTTCTTGGTTTGCGCAGGGATGCCGACACGGCTCCATGCTTTGGCAGAAACTGCAGAGGGAGATGCCGGCCACCTTGGCCGAGACAATGAGAATTGCCGACAGCTATGCTCTCGGTGATCCGATGCAACCTCTGCTGGACTCGGGCGAGCCGAGTAGGGGGAACCCGGGGAACAACAGAGCCGGACCGGGCAGAAACAATGACCGCCAGGACTTTGGCCACAAGAGGAGGGAGCCGGATTTTCACTATGCCTCGCACCAGGTGGCGGCGGTAACCCGGGATCAAGGTGATGCCGGCAACAGCCAGCGTCAGAAGACCAGTGGCCCGGCTTGGGGTCAAAACCAGGAGGTGAAGAAGACTTGGGCCGAGCAGAGGAAGCCCGTGACTTATGAGGAGATGCTGGACAAGCCCTACTGCTATCACACCTTAGAGCCCAACCGACCGGCTAACCACACAACTCGGCAGTGCAGCTGGTATCAGCGCATGCGGCGAGAAGGCGCACCTGGAGGATCTCAGATGGCTGCCCCGGCAAGGCCCGCAGCTCCAAGACCACCGGCACCAGTTTCAGGGGCCAATGCTACTCGGGTTAACCCACCTGCTCAGAGGCAGCCGCCGGCAAGGCCGGTAAACGTGGTGAACATCAGGGGCAACAACAATGCCGGTCCCAGCAATCAAGCCGGATACCCGCAGGGCGAGTACCACGAAGCTCATCAGAGCTATGTGGTCTTTGTGACCGAGCCCACTGACATGAAAAGTCTGCGCCAGCGCGCACTCGAGGTGAACGCGGTTATGCCGGCAGTGCCCAAGTTCATGCACTGGTCCGAGATGGAGATCACGTGGGGACGGAAGGATCACCCCCGAGTCATGCCTAAGCCGGGAGGCTATGCCCTAGTGGTGGACCCGACATTCATCGGGCCGAGTATCAACGTCCGGTTCAGCAGAGTCCTGGTCGACAATGGCAGTGCCATCAACATCATGTACAAGGACAATATGCTGAAGTTGGGTGTATCCCTGAACACACTACTGCCGACTAGCACGACCTTCCATGGCATTGTGCCGGGGGTTTCATGTTCGCCCATGGGCAAGATTTGGGTAGATGTGTTGTTCGGTACTCGGGAGAACTGCCGGACTGAGAGCCTTGAGTTCGAGGTGGTGGACCTCGAAAGTCCATACCATGCCCTGATTGGCCGACCTGCTCTGGCCAAGTTCATGATCTCAACACACATGGGCTACCTGAAGATGAAGATGCCGGGTCCGAATGGCATAATCACCATCTCGGGTGACTACAAGCGCTCTATCGAGTGTGCTACTGCCGGCTCGTGCTTGGCCGAATCACTGGTCATAGCCGAGGAGAAGAGGAGGATCTAGCAAGTGGTGACGCTGGCCTAGGCATCCCAACTTGGCATGCCCGGGATGACAAACCCGGAGCAGCATGCTTCGTTCCAGCCACTGAAGGAGACCAAGAAGGTCGTTGTGGACCCGGCTAACCCGGAGCACCGGGTGATCATTGGCACCAGCTTGGACAGCAAATAGGAAGGCGAGCTCACCGACTTCCTCCGTGAGAATCGGGATGTCTTTGCTTGGTCGAATGATGACCTACAAGGAGTTCCGAGGGAGTTGGCTGAGCACTCTTTATTCGTCAGGCCGGATGCAAAGCCGGTGAAGCAACCAACAAGACGTCTCTCGGACGAGAGAAGAGCTGCAATCATGGAACATCTAGCCATACTGCTCGCGGCTGGATTTGTAATGGAAGTACTACACCCGGACTGGTTATCTAACCCGGTTCTGGTAGAGAAGAAGAAAGATGACCCCCTGCTAGCCAAGGTGTGGCGCATGTGCATCGACTTCACCAACCTCAACAAGGCATGCCCGAAGGATCCATTTCCGCTCCCCCGGATAGATCAAGTGATCGACTCCACTGCCGGGTGTGAGCTTTTGTCTTTTGTAGATGCGTATTCTGGTTTTCACCAGATACCTTTGAACCCGGATGATTAATTAAAGACTGCTTTTATTACCCCGTACGGGGCTTATTGCTATCGTGTCATGACCTTCGGGTTGAGAAATGCTAGTGCCACCTATCAGAGATGCATGCAGAAATGCTTACATGAACAAATAGGTCGGAATGCCGAGGTATATGTCGATGACATAGTCATAAAAATAAAAGAAAAATCCACTCTCATCGATGATCTGAGAGAAACATTCGCTAACCTGAGAAAATTTCGAATGAAACTTAACCCGGATAAGTGTACTTTCGGTGTGCCGGCCGGAAAGCTACTCGGTTTTCTTGTGTCTAGCCGGGGTATTGAGGTCAAACCGAGTAAGATCCGTGCTATCGAGAGCATGAAGTTGCCCACACGTCTCAAAGATGTACAAAAATTCACCGGGTGCTTGGCGTCTTTAAGTTGGTTTGTAAGCCGGTTAGGAGAAAAAGCTTTGCCTCTGTATCAGCTTATGAAAAAGAGCAAAACTTTTGTATGGACTCCGCAAGCCGATGCAGCTTTTAATGATTTGAAGAAGACACTCTCAAATGCACCGGTGTTGGCATCCCCATTGCCCAAGGAGCCGATGTTGCTCTACATCGCGGCCACAAACCGGGTTGTAAGTGTGGTGATGGTGGTGGAACGAGAAGAGGGTGACAAGGTGGTGCAGAGGCCCATATATTATCTGAGCGAGGTGCTCTCTCTCTCCAAGCAGAATTCCCCGCACTACCAGAAGATGGCTTATGGCGTATACCTGGCGGTCATCAAGTTGAAGCACTACTTTCAAGAGCATCCGGTCACAGTGGTGAGCGAGGCTCACCTGTGCGAGATCATCGGGTGCAAAGATGCCAGCGGCCGAATTGCCAAGTGGGCTATCCAGTTATCTCCGTACACCCTGACTTACGAGAGAAGAGACGCCATCAAGTCGTAGGCGCTGCCGGACTTTTTGGTGGACTGGGCCGAGATGCAGTATGAACCTCCACTGCCCGACTTCAACTTTTGGAGGATGCACTTTGATGGCTCCAAGGCAAAGATCGGATTGGGTGCCGGTGTAGTCCTCACCTCGCCGAAGCAAGATATACTGAAATATGTGCTCCAGATTCACTTCTCGGCATCCAATAATGTGGCCGAGTATGAGGCACTCGTGCATGGGCTCAATGTCGCCAAGGAGATTGGCATTCGTCGGATAGAATGCTATGGCGACTCGGACTTGGTGGTGCAGCAAGTGTCGGGGAATTGGGACGCTTTGTATGCCAACATGGCGTCGTATCGGTTCCATGTGCAGAAAATTTCCGGATTTTTTGAATGATGCGAGTTCAAGCACATACCCCGGGGTGAGAATGAGGCTGCGGATGTACTGTCCAAGTTGGGGTCATCGCGGGACGCGGTCCCACCCGGCATAGCTTTGGAGCACTTGAGGAAACCGTCAATCAAGCCGTCACCCGAGTCGGAATCCATCTTTATCCCGAAGAGCTCGGAAGCAGAGGCTGTGCCTATGGAGGTTGATGTCGGGAGCATTTGGCTGAACACGGGGACTGCGCAGGATATGTCGGCGGAGGTGATGTCGGCCGAGCCTATGGACATAGACGCCCCAATCTTCCCTGTGAGGCCGGTGCCGGGTTGGGCGCAGCCCATTATGGCATATATTGTGGATGGGACCTTGCCCGACAATGAGGTTGAAGCTCGGCAGGTGGTGAGAAGATCCAAGGCCTATACGGTTATCAACCAAGAGCTGTACAAGAGAAGTGTCACCGAGGTGCTGCAACGTTCCGTTGAGCCGGAAGAAGGGCAAGAGATGCTGCTCGAGATACATCAAGGAGAATGCGGTCACCATGCTTCCTCAAGGGCATTGGTGGCTAAAGTCTTCCGACATGGGTTTTACTGGCTCACGGCTTTGCAACAAGCGGAAGATATCGTCCGGAAGTGTGGAGGTTGCCAGAGGTTTGCCCACAGGATACATATGCCGGCAGCCGCGCTGAAGACAATCCCCATCACTTGGCCGTTTGCTATATGGTGCTTGGACATGGTGGGCTCGTTCAAGCCGGCTCGAGGTAACATGACTCATATGCTGGTCATGGTGGACAAGTTCACCAAGTGGATCGAGGTGAAACCAATTCGGAAGTGTGATGGAGCTACTGCCGTCTCATTCTTGAAGGATATCATACTGAGATATGGTTATCCCCACAGCATTATCACGGACAACGGCACCAATTTTGCAGTAGGGGAGTTTGCTCGGTTCTGTGCTGAAAAAAGAATCCGACTTGATGTGGCCTCGGTGGCACACCCAGAGGCAAATGGACAAGTCGAAAGAGCCAATGCATTGGTGCTTGCTGGCATAAAAGCCCGGCTGATAGAACCACTCCCGCGGACTCCGGGGTGCTGGATAGAAGAGATACCGGCGGTATTGTGGGGTCTTCGAACCACACCCAATAGATCCACCGGGTACACGCCATTCTTTATGGTGTATGGTGCAGAGGCAGTGCTGCCAGCCGACATACAGTATGACTCGCCCAGAGTGGCAATGTTTACGGAGACCGAGGCAAGAGAAGCCCGAGAGAATGATTTCGACTTGCTCGAGGAAGCAAGAGAGTTGGCCCTGTCTCGGTCAGCGATATACCAGCAAAACCTCCGACGCTATCATAGCCGGAAGGTGCACCCCCGGGTGTTCAGAGAGGGAGATCTAGTGCTGAGGCTGATACAGCGCACTGCCGACATGCACAAATTGTCAACTCCATGGGAAGGACCTTTCGTTGTGAGCAGAGCTCTGCACAACGAATCTTATTATCTTGTAGATGCGCAGGAAGCTAGAAAGGTGCAATGGATAAAGCAGGGGAGGAAACCAAACGGCCATGGAATGTAGCCCTACTTCGTCCCTTTCACACATAAAGGGCAGTGTATGTATCTCGGTCTCTCATGAACGAAATGCCGGCACCCCGAGACGAAACTCGGGGACTGCCTTGTCCGCATGAATGTTTTCTTCTTATGTCATTTGCATGTCATGTCGGCACCCCGGAAGAAACTCGGGGACTACCCTGTCTTTACTTATGTGTTAGTTCAGTTATTTCTGCATTATCTGTATGCCGGCGTCCCGAAGTAAAACTCGGGGACTGCCTTGTATGTTTTATATATGCTGTCCATGTGCCGAATAAACTTTCAACATTGTTTCAAAGTTAAGTAATGTACGCTATGTGAAATGATCTTGTGACTCGACTGACGAACGCCGAAATGGCAGTCAAGAGCAAAGATGGTGGAATATGATGAACACGAAAACAAACTCGGGGACTCGGTATAAAAGCAATTCGGCACATGTTGTGTGCTAACCCGGTTTTTCAATTATTTTTTCCGTTATGTCGAATAACTTTAAACCTTAACTCGGATATTTGCTAGTACCGTATGCTATAGTCGTGCTTTTGTGACTCGACTGTCGAACGCCTGTATGGTAGACAAGAGCAAAAATCACTAAGTATAGTAAACGAGAAAGTAAACCCGGGGACTCGGTACAGAGTAATCCGGCATAACTAAGTTACTTATCCGAGTCAATAAAGCAAGATAGCAAGAGTATTCTACTTAAGATTGTATATATTACATCTGCACCCAGCATTCCGGGGATTTAATAGATTTGCCTCCTAAAGTGTTTTTTAAGCAGTCGGGCCACAGGGGTTTTCCTCGGCAGGAGTTGTCTCGGCAGCAGGAGTGGAGACCGATGCAGTGGCGGCAGCAGAAGGTGGCTCTGAGGAAATGTCAGGCGCAGTTGGCGCAGCGGTGTCGGTCGCTTCCGAGTGGCCGATGTCGGTGGCAGCCGACTTGGTGACGTCGGGTGCCCCCGGTGCAGTGGTGTCGGCAGCGGCGGATGTGGAGACGTCGGCAGAAGTCTTCTCGGTGTTGGTAGCCGCGCGCTCGGACTCCGGGGTCTGCTCGGTGGATTCGGGGACTCCCGCCTCGGCCTCCATGTCGGCGCGCTCCTCAGAATCGGCCTCCTCTTCGTCTTCATCTTCGCTGACCTCGGTCTCGGACTCCTCATCGTCAGAGTAGACGGCGCCAACAACAAACTCATGAGGGCGCAAGTACTTGGCCATATAGTCGGCGGCCTCTTGGCGGCGTTGGATCTTGGACGACTCAGTGGTCCAGGCGGAATTCTCGCGCTGCGTCTTGACCTGATCCAGGTCGATCTCTTCGTACCAGGATAGCACAAAGGATTGTGCCTGGTCCGCCCCGGCGCGAGCAGCGGAGGATCTCCATTCCCGGAGTCGGAGCTCGGCTTTCTTCAGTTCTTCGGCCAACTCCGGAATGTTCTTCGCAGGCTCGATGTCGGGCCACAATTGCCGATAGGCCTTGATGCTGGCGTCGAGGAGTTCCGGGCATATAGTCTTCAGAGGGGCAATCCGCGCGTTCAAGGCTATCAAATGGTCCTCGACTTCCCACTCAGTCGAGATGGGACCGAGATTTGCTTTTTCCCCCCAGGCCTTGTTGACGGCTTGGACAGCAGCAGTTTGCCAATGGGAGAAGTGCTTTGAGGAAAGAAAAGCTATCGTCGGGTTAGAGGGCAAACCGACATGTATGAAGTCGCAACAAATACCGAGTGAGCAAAAAGGAAAAGGAAGGAGACTCACTGTCCATTTGGCTGTTGATCCATCTCAGCTCGGCCAGCCAGGTATCGCATTTGGCCGTGAGGAGGGACAACTTTTCCTCGGCCAAGGCGGCGCGAGATTGGAGATCCGTAACAACCTCCTCCTGTGTCTCCAGGACATCATCCATGGCCTTCGTAAGCTCGGCCTTCTCCTGGTGGGACTTCGCGAGCTCTTGGCGAAGCCGGGTTACCTCGGCCTGCATCTGTTCCAGCGCAGACTTGTGCGCAGCGGCAGCTTTGGCCTCTTTTTCAGCTGGCAAGAGCGAAAAGTCGGTTGGGTTAGTAAGAAGAAGAGGGAAGCAGGCAAGTTATTGAAGGAGATATGCCCTAGAGGCACTTAATAAAGATAGTTTATTCGTCATATCTCAATTGTTCATTATATGTTTTATACCATGCTATAACTGTATTAAGCGGAAACATTAATACGCGTGTGGTAGATAAACAACCAGGTCCCTAGTAGCCTCTATCTAACTAGTTCATTGGGCAATTGATGATCGAGGTTTCCCGATCATGTGACATTGATGTCAGTAGACAATGGAGTCATGTCATTGGGAGAATGACGTGATGGACATACCCAATATTTGTAGGACGTAGTCATTACGCCTTTGACCGTGAGATCAACTCTTATTGCTATTCCTGAAAGATACTTTGATTGCATCAAACGTCATATCTTAACAGTGTGACAATAAAGGTGTCCCTCTCGGGTATCGGAAGGGAGTATGTTGAGATGAGGGATCAAGAGCGGGATTTGTCAGTCCGCATAGCAGGATAGATACTCTAGGGCCCACTCGGTGAGATTATGTCAAATGAGCTTGCAAGCATGTGACTAGGTCACAGGGACATAATATCATGGACGAGTAGAAGATAGTGTTGTCGGTAACGAGACCAAGCTAGGTATCATGATATCTATGGACGAGTCTCGGACACACTAAGTATCGCCATGGCAAAAGGTTTAAGATTCGACGTCTAGGTTCGAACGACAAAGTTATTCGTTATCTCACAGGGATTAATTCTGGGTATCCAAGGTCCACGAATTAGTCATTGATCGGAGAGCGTGTCTCGATCATGTCTGGCAAGATCTCGAACCGCTAGGGTAACACACTTAAGGGGAGTCGACAAGTTTACCGGAAAAGAGAAAGCACCGGAAAAGTTCCGGGAGAGAATCCGAAGTCGTATCGGAGAACCGAAGATAGTTCGGAGAGTTTCGGAAAAGTTCCGGAAGAGAGGAAATTGTTTATATATGTTAAATTAATGTTAATTAGTGAATTAATATTATTTTAATGAATTTATAATGATTAAATTCGTATTTAAACATGCAGCCCACTAAATGGGCCTTCCCAGGAGGGGAGAAGGCCCGTATGGGGGCCGAACTTCCTCCCAAGGGCCAAACCCACCAAGGGGTGCCGAATGGGCCCTAGGGGCCCATAGGGAGCCAGCCTCCCTCCCCCTTGCTGGTACGGTTTGGGGTTAAGTCCCACCTTGCCAATTTAGCAAGGTGGGGTGCCCCCTTTCTCCTATAAATAGTGGGGGAGAGAGCCCCTCTCAACAACCAATCTCTTTCTTCTTCTCCTTGAAAACGTGATTCCTCCATTGGAGTTGCGCCAAGGTGAAGTTCTCTCCACCATACGCACACCGCCGTGCTGCTGGTCTTTCGGTCCAAGTCTTCCGCTACTCGTCCCTGGATCGGAGCCCGGAGGTCGTCGTCTTCACCGTACGTGTGTGGATCCCTGCGAGGTGCCACGCTAGTGGTGCTCGGAGGTCTTCTTCCTCTACACGACCTCGAGGTCGTCTTCGTCGGCTTCATCGACAACGCTTGTGCGGGAGCGTAATCCCCGCGTTTCGGTCTACAAGGGTATGTATATCGATCTCCTCCGTATTACTATATCTGCATAGTATAGATCCTGACTAGTTTAAGGTTATCGTTGTTAGAAAATTTATTGTTTTCTGCCTGTGATCCCCTTCAGTGGTATCAGAGCCGATCTATGCGTAGATATAGTTGTACGCTTTTAGAAACCGTGTTTATCACGGGGGCATCGTTCTTTTATTTGCTACCCTCTCGCGTGCACTTGCATTGTCGGCAGCATTGAGTTGATGAAGCGGCCCGGACCGACTTTACGCGTACGCTTACGCGAGACTGGTTCCACAACTAACATGCGGCTTGTACCGTATATGTGACCGGCGGGTGTCTGTCTCTCTCTCTTTAGTTGGCTTTGCATTTTCAATGGAGGGCCCGAAAGGGATGAATAAACATGCAATTATTTGATCGTTGTTGTGGTAATAGGTTCGTAGGTATGAAACCTGTTCTATTTACGAAAGCCCCAAGCCACGTAAAATATGCAAAAGATAAAATAGAAAGCGTCTAACTTTATCTTGCAGGGGGATGTGATATGGTCAAGTTAGGTTTGATAAATTGTTTATAAACTGTGGGCGCGAAGGAGACCATCGGGGCAAGGACCATATCGCGTCGCATTACATTTGATGTTATGTTGTTGTTTACATCTTATATTGTGTGTATATATATAGTTATATATTAGTTACACGGCGGTAGTAATATAAGATGATCCCTCCAAAATACCATTAGTGTTCTCCCTTTGGCGTGCACCACCAAGAAAGTTCTACGTTATGAGTCAGGCCGTGACGATCGGGTGTCAGACATATCGTCGTTCGCATACAGTGGGTGTAAGACATGTTTGCACAAGCGTATACGCTAAAAGTTATTATGGCGAGCCTAGCATGTACAGACATGGCCTCGGAACACGGTGACCGAAAGGTTAAGCATGAGTCACAGAGTTGTTGTGATTGACATGTCGATGTCTACCTTTGAAGTTATGTTGCCGGCTCTGACGATGAGGGGTTGCATAATGGATGAGGATCGTGTAATCACTAAAACGATTAGAGGGATATTCGTTTTGAGTGGGAGTTCTGATAGTTTTATTTTATTAAAACTTGAACCCTATTTTATAATGAACAAAATCTTTATGTTTTGCAAAACCTTTGTAGATATTAACCAATGTAATAGCCTTCTTCAAATATTAGGCGCAATCCTGTGATTGAGAAACTTAAAAGGTTGGGTCCAAACTTCATAGTTTTATACTTTAGCTCGAGGATACTCCTTGTTTAAACCATTAGCTCTTTGTGATACAATACCCGCTAGGAGATAAACCCGGAGATTCCGCTAACAAAAGGATAATTTGGATTATCAAGTTTTTGTGCGGATAATATCATCATAGTCCAGTGTATGCTATGATCTCTGCCATAGAGAATTAACGGTGGGTGCGAGTTGTTAGATCGCGAACATATGAGATGATCGCTAAACTCAGGATACACCTAAAGTTGGGTTGATGAAGTTTATCAGTACGTTGACTGTTTTTCTTCTCAACCAAGATGGAAGAGAATGCACACATTGAAGGAGCACGTGGCAGTCATACTTGATGACACTGGTCATACTCGATGACATTGGTCATACTTGATGACATTGAGACGCCTCGCTCAGCTCGATCACTGGATGACTGACAACGTTGCCAGATGCAAATGCTTTGTCATAGACTATGTCATGCAAGGGGAATCGTTCACCTTCATGGTTCTTGATTGCGTTGGAAGAATCAAGAAGATGAAACAGATCGTCGGGAAGTCATCAATGATGATGGTGTATATATGATATACACGTTATGAATGTTTTACCTAAGCAAGTACTCGCAGTAGTGACTAAGTTTTTGATACTAGTCATGTTTTATGAAAACCAGATTTACTACTTGAGTAGCTTGGAAGGATGAGGCGACAATGTGTGTTGATGATGGCAGATAAAATGTTGTGATGGCCATAGACACTCTCCCTCTAGATCTACCATTTGAATAAATTCTTTTATGATCGCCTGTTAGTATGATCGTTATAAGTGTGTTTCCTCTAGCGAGACGATTGTTCATATATGTTAGTGACAAAATCGTTGTCCTATATTTATGAAGTAATGATCATAAGCCGATTTGAATTTAGATGGTAGAAGCTCCCACATTCATAATATTAATGCCAAAGGATACAAACTTAATAAAGACACCACATTCGTGTGGCACTACCGTTTAAGTCATGTCAATGTTATAGTCAATGAACAAGCTCCATACGGATGGATCTACAAGTTCTTAGATTTGATCTTTTGACACTTGCAAGATAACTAAGACACCGTTTTCGGAAAGCGGGCATATAACTTATTGATAATCATGCATATAGATGTACGTGGATCAATGAATTAATTAACGTGCAATGGAGACCTTTATTTCGTAAACTTCACTGAACGTTTTGAGTATAACTTGTTGAGAATCATGCATATGGGTGTATGTGAATCAATGAAGTACTTTAACGTATAGTGGAAGTCTTTATTTCATAGACTTCATGAATATTCCGAGTAAATATATGGATATCCGCTTAAGAAATGTTAGTCTGGAAATTTTGATTCGATCAAACAAGTTCAGAATGAAGTAAGAAAATAAATTTAACAAGAAAAATCAAATTCCTGCGATACAGATCGAGAAAATAAAGATTTGAGTTATAATGTTGGCATATCATTGGAAGACTTGTGAGAAGAGTTCCACAAATTACGTCACATGGAACACCATAGTGTTATGGTATGTTAGGACGTCGTAATCGCACCCTATCGGATAGTGTGTGGTAAATAAATCTCTTATCGAATTATTGTGATCATTGGAGTCATATGGTAGAAACATAACATTCACGTTAGATAATAGGGAAACCATTTAAATCCATGGGGACAATACCATATGAGTGATGGCATGGCTTTTAGCCTAGATTGTCGTTTCAGCAATTTAGTGTTTCGATGTGATCAAACCTAAAATGGATAAATCTTTGTAGTGTACCGTGCCTAAAGAATTAGTTGGGTACATGTCTCACGACATAGGCAAAAACGTTGCCGGAATATACCTTGCAAAAGAAATAGTTTCTTGTCCAAGGGTATAAGTGGGAAAGAAAGTAGAGCAAGACGAAGTTAATGAACTTTCTCTCCAGACATCAGAGTGGCGCAACGGAAAGTGTTTCTGGTGTTATGCTCCTCAACTGGAAAGAAGCTGATGATAAAGATCATGATGCTCTGAGCTCATACTAAGAACGTAGGCGTACGAGGTTGTGTTCCACACTATGTGGTACGACAATCTTGTTATGAAGGTCATGTTAATGGAATATGACAGACCTACGAACTACGAAGAAGAGATGGTAGACCTAAGTCCGAGAAATGGCTATGAGTCATATATGATCCGAGATAAAATCCATGTACGATTACCAGGTAATGACTTGGGAGATCTTCTTGATGGCATCTAAGCTGTTAATAGAATATGGAATTTTATGAGAGAATAGACACTGATAAGAATCGATTTGTCGTGAAACAGTTCCGACAGATTCAAAAGTTGACCACAACGAGATTTTGTCTCAAGTGGCGAAGCCTAAATCTATTCGGGGTCGTTTAGCAATTACTATAATTTCAAATTGAGAAATTGATAGATGGATAACGAAACCATGTTTCTTAATGGTATCATTAAGAAAGAGTTGTAATTAGTACAATGAAATGGTTTGGTGATCCTGAGGATGCTAAACATGTATGCAAACTTCAGCTATCCATTCATGGGCTGAAGCAAGCGTATCGGAGCTGGAATCTTCACTTTGATGATGTGATCAAAGGATTTTGGAGTTGTCCAAAATAGTTGAAGAAACTTGCATTTGCAAAGAAGTGAGTGGGAGCTAAGTAGCTTTTCTTGATCTTATATGTGGAAGGCATATTTGAGTGGGAGCTAGGTGTCATTCATGATTTTATATGTAACGACATATTGAGAATGATACAGATCCTCTAGTAAAGTATAAAGGATTATTTAAGTGATTAAATTTTCTATGAATGAATTTAGGAGTATTAGGCATCCGATCTATAATTGTATAGATCAAAAGGGGCTTAATAACATTAGGTCGGAATATTTTCCTAGGTTAAGATTCTGAAGTGTTTCAGAATAGAACAAGCGAAGAAAAAGGTTCTTGCTTGTATGACTAGGAAAAATATTAAGTTTATCTTGACATTTTCAGTGATAGCTAATGAAAGAATATGATGTTCGACATTCTC
Source organism: Poa annua (assembly GCA_026929855.1). Taxonomy (NCBI): domain Eukaryota; kingdom Viridiplantae; phylum Streptophyta; class Magnoliopsida; order Poales; family Poaceae; genus Poa; species Poa annua. The sequence goes on from CM049434.1 coordinate 48,369,423, forward strand.
TATGCCTCAGACATAGATTCTATCAGACTGAAAGCTCGACTTGGTGTGACCCAAGTTCTTGGTTGAAGAACGGGTTCTAGAGTGATCCTTGTGTGTATCAATGAACAAACGTTAAGTATATTCTTCAGTGTCTGTGAGAACTAAAGATATGTTTTCTGGTAAAGGGTAAGAGTGGAAAGACAACTTGCCGTAAAACGGTTACGATGATGTAAGTTATGACACTGACCCATACGACTAGAAATCTCATATAGGAGATGTCCTTTATTTTGAAGAAAGACATGGTTAGCTTGCGAAGTCGCATATGAATGCACTGTCGCATAATCTATATAGGTATAGAAATATATGGCAACTTCAGAAGTAGCAAGTATGATTGGACTGAACAGTTTTCCGAGCATATGTGGTTCCCCTTAATAGATCTCTTAGACTTTTAAGGCCCATGCTACGCGAAGGTTCGAGTCTCACTCCATCGACTAAGATATATTTCACCGTCATCGTAAGATACGGGATGATGTCAAACTAGGTGACATAGAAGTGTTGCAAAGCACATATAGGTCTCAATCTGTGAGATCTGTTGACTGTATTCCTCTTCCACGAGACAAGCATGCACCAAGTTGCTATGGGTGTTGAGCTTTTACCAAGTTGTAAACTAGATTAAGTGTTACTCTAGTGCAAGTGGGAGACTGAAGGAGATATATATGCCCTAGAGGCACTTAATAAAGATAGTTTATTCGCCATATCTCAATTGTTCATTATATGTTTTATACCATGCTATAACTGTATTAAGCGGAAACATTAATACGCGTGTGGTAGACAAACAACCAGTTCCCTAGTAGCCTCTATCTAACTAGTTCATTAGGCAATTGATGATCGAGGTTTCCCGATCATGTGACATTGATGTCCGTTGACAATGGAGTCATGTCATTGGGAGAATGACGTGATGGACATACCCAATATTTGTAGGACGTAGTCATTACGCCTTTGACCGTGAGATCAACTCTTATTGCTATTCCTGAAAGATACTTTGATTGCATCAAACGTCATATCTTAACAGTGTGACAATAAAGGTGTCCCTCTCGGGTATCGGAAGGGAGTATGTTGAGACGAGGGATCAAGAGCGGGATTTGTCAGTCCGCATAGCAGGATAGATACTCTAGGGCCCACTCGGTGAGATTATGTCAAATGAGCTTGCAAGCATGTGACTAGGTCACAGGGACATAATATCATGTACGAGTAGAAGATAGTGTTGTCGGTAACGAGACCAAGCTAGGTATCATGATATCTATGGACGAGTCTCGGACACACTAAGTATCGCCATGGCAAAAGGTTTAAGACTCGACGTCTAGGTTCGAACGACAAAGTTATTCGTTATCTCACAGGGATTAATTCTGGGTATCCAAGGTCCACGAATTAGTCATTGATCGGAGAGCGTGTCTCGATCATGTCTGGCAAGATCTCGAACCGCTAGGGTAACACACTTAAGGGGAGTCGACAAGTTTACCGGAAAAGAGAAAGCACCGGAAAAGTTCCGGGAGAGAATCCGAAGTCGTATCGGAGAACCGAAGATAGTTCGGAGAGTTTCGGAAAAGTTCCGGAAGAGAGGAAATTGTTTATATATGTTAAATTAATGTTAATTAGTGAATTAATATTATTTTAATGAATTTATAATGATTAAATTCGTATTTAAACATGCAGCCCACTAAATGGGCCTTCCCCGGAGGGGAGAAGGCCCATATGGGGGCCGAACTTCCTCCCAAGGGCCAAACCCACCAAGGGGTGAGGGCCCATAGGGAGCCGGCCTCCCTCCCCCTTGTTGGTGCGGTTTGGGGTTTAGTCCCACCTTGCCAATTTAGCAAGGTGGGGTGCCCCCTTTCTCCTATATATAGTGGGGGAGAGAGCCCCTCTCAACAACCAATCTCTCTCTTCTTCTTCTTGAAAATGTGATTCCTCCATTGGAGTTGCGCCAAGGTGAAGTTCTCTCCACCATACGCACACCGCCGTGCTGCTGGTCTTCCGGTCCAAGTCTTCCGCTGCTCGTCCCTGGATCGGAGCCCGGAGGTCGTCGTATTCACCATACGTGTGTGGATCCCTGCGAGGTGCCACGCTAGTGGTGCTCGGAGGTCTTCTTCCTCTACACGACCTCGAGGTCGTCTTCGTCGGCTTCATCGACAACGCTTGTGCGGGAGCGTAATCCCCGCGTTTCGGTCTACAAGGGTATGTATATCGATCTCCTCCGTATTACTATATCTGCATAGTATAGATCCTGGCTAGTTTAAGGTTATCGTTGTTAGAAAATTTATTGTTTTCTGCCTGCGATCCCCTTCAGTTATGTCGGTAAGAAATGAAAGTTACCTTGTTCCGCCTGGAGAGTCTTGTAATTCTTCCGGAGTGTCGCATGCTCGACAAGAAGCTTTTGGAACAACCTGGTCCGCTCCTTGGTGCAGGCCTGGAACAGAGCAAGGCGTTAACAAGAGTTATAGGAAGATTCCCGCCGAGTGATCTTTATTCGATCGAGTTTCAATCACTCGACCCGAATCTCGGGGACTAGTGGGGATATATATTTAAGGGACTCACCTCGGCATCCCGGGTCACCCGGAGAACTGCGCACTGCAGAGTGTGCAGAGATTGGGCAATCTTGCCGGGGCCGACAGGATGTTGGACGTTCGGGTCGGAGGAGGAGATCTCGCTGGTGTCGGTAGCGTTCCAATCCAGGTTGAACTGCTCCATCGAACCTGAACAGTCAGCACCCGGGATGAGCAACTCGGCAGCAGGGAGAGCCCGGCCGGTAGTGGCCTCTAGCATTTGCAGCGCGGCCGTCTTAACCGCGACGCAAGGAGGAGGTACCACTAGGATTTTACCCGGAGGAACCTCACCTCTCTTGTGGCTCGTTTGCTTGTCGGTTGGGGCGTACTTCCCATCTCGCTGACCCGAGGCTGCCGACTTGGGGTGCAGGATCACTGTCTTGGAAATATTGGCATCTGAGGGCTGCGGGCGCCTGTGCTGCTGAGCCCGGGACGGAGTTGCTTGTGGTTGTGGTTGCGGCTGCAGAAGGGGTTGTTGTTGTTGTTGCCGCTGTTGTGGTTGTGGTTGCTGTTGTTGCTGATGTTGCTGTTGTGACGGTGGCTGCCGGGACCCTCCCGACGGAGGTGATACACCCGGGGCCTGAGGTTGCTCCGGGGCAGAGAGATGGATCTCGCCACCGGACCCAGCATCCCGGTGAGAGGCGCCTATGTCTCGTCCGGGCGCGGCACTGCTAGTCCGCGGCGGTGTAATAACCCGGCTGCTGTGTGTCGGGGAGACTTCAGCTCGGGTTGGCCCGGCATCATTGTCAGTCTTCCGGCCGTGGGGACCGGCCGGGTTTAGTTTCAGCGGGGCGCTGCATCGGGTCAAGGAAGTGTTAACTCGGTAATATATGTCGGAGAGAGAGAAAGGGATAATGCAATGGACGTCGAAAAATCAACTTACCCGGCGGAGGTCGGAGGACCCTTCTTCCCCTTGGGCGGCTTGTTCCCCGATTTCTTGCTGGTCTTGGCCCTCTTGGCCCCAGCTTCAGAGCCACCGACATCAGCTGTGCCGGTGCCGGCTCGCTTGCGAGTCTCGGCTCACTTTGTGGAGGTGGTGGCTATCGAATGCGCTGGAGGCGCGTAGTTGAGAGGAGTAGCGTCAATAACATCTATTATCCGACACTCATCCTCATCATCGTCACTCCACTCGTTGATCGGAATGTGGGCACGAGGCTTACCCGGGGCAGGGGCGCGGGCCAGTGGAATGGACAAGTGGTCCTCGTCATCCGGGTCCTCTGACGGAAAAGGGTCCGGGACGGGGACATCCGGATGCCAGTCGCCTCCGGCGTGAACCCGGTCCACCTCAAGCTGCCGGGCGAACCTCTACGAAGGAGAAGAAGTGTTGTCGTATAAGTATAGAGCTACGAGCGGCAGCACTTTGTCGGGCAATTGCATATGTCGATTGGGAGGCAGAAACTTACTTGTGGTGGAGGGCGAGAGCGCGTGTAGGGTTTCAGCCCCCAGTTCCATTCCTCATCCAACTCGGACTGAGCTATGGCCTGGACCCGCCGGTACACCTGCGCCTGGGTGAGTGTGAAGATGCTGACCCGAGTTGGATCGTATCGACCACTCATGTGGCAGATCTTGTGAACCCGGGCCTGGAGGGGGCAAACTCGGCGGCTGACGAACGTCCAGAGCAGGTCGTCGGCGGTGAGCTCGTCCTTGATCGAGAGGAGGAAGGTGTGGATCTCGTTAACCTCCGGATCCGACATCTTCAGGTCGGAGTTCCAGTGGAGTTGAGCCGTCGGAGGGGCGATGTTGAACTCGGGCAGATTAAGGAACTCGGCCTCCTCGGTGCCTTCGGCCGAAACCGGATTCCTCACGTAGAAGAAACTCCGTTGCCATTTCCGGCACGACTCCAGGCCGGAGATCCGGGGGAAGTCGGACTCCCGCCGAGTCATTATGATGGCGGCCCCGCAAGCAGTCATCTCCTTGTCCTTAATGCCCTTGTTGGGGATGCTCTGCTTCCAGAGTTGGAAGTATTTGGCCCATAGTTTGACGACGGATCAAAGGCCGAGATATCCCTCCGAGAAGGATACGAAGCCGGATAGGAGGGTGATGGCATTAGCTGGAAGATGGTGGGGTTGGAGACCGAAGTGGTCGAGGAAGGAACGGAAGAAAGGGCTCGCCGGGAGTGCAAAGCCACGCTCGAAGTGCGTGACGAAGACTACCCGCTCCCCGGGTTGAGCTTGGGGCTCGATTTCTCCCTCGGGAAGTCGGCAGATGACTTCCTCCGGGATACGGTGAGTCCGACACAGCCAGTCTATGTCGTCCTGGACTACGTCGGAGCCCTCCCATCCACCTCGGACTCCTTCGATATTCATGTCGGCGGTCTCAGAGGACATGTCGGAGCTGGCCTGCGACAAAGACAGTATGTTATTCGAGTGCACCGAGAAGAGACAAGTGGTATGTCGGAAAGGAAGGAATACAGTCTACAACCCGAATCTATTACCGAGATAGACAAGTGAAGATCTACCGAGGCCGCGTAAAAGAAGGATAAATGGTCCTAATTAGGAAGAACCCTAGCAGTGCTACGGGAAAGCGAAGATGAGAAACTGCTACTAGATCTGGCGAAGAAAAACTAAGAGCACCGCAATGAGGATAAACGTTAAGATCTACGGATAAGGTGGAACCGATCCTAGTTTATCCTAGCGAAGAACAGGGGAGAAGAGCTATCGCAGCCGAGCGCGGGACGAACCAACCGAAGATCGAGGATGAACTCACCGGAGAGTGTGGTGGCGCGGCGCGAGAGACCCTCGTCCCAATGGTGGCGGGGCGGTTTCCGGTCGTCGGCGTCGAGGTCTCCGGCGTGCAGGTCGTGCGCTGTGTGCGTAGCAGCGGCGGTTCGCTCGGGAGTGGAAGAGGTGCGAGGAAGAAGAGATGGAGTGGGGATGCGAAGGGAAAAAAGGTTCCCCCGTGCTCCTATTTAAGAGGGAAGGAGAGGCACGGTTTCCAAGTTTCCCGCCCGTTCGTTTCGAACGGGTCGTGGGATCGTGCCTACGGCAGTTGGTGCAGGTGGATCGTTTGTGGCCGCACGTTCGGCCACACCGCTGGCTACGGGATAGGAACCGTCAGCGGCGGGATCGCATGCAGTTGTCAACCCGGGGATCGAGGAGGCGCCTCGGGGTCAAACCACTCGAGTGTGTGCTGGATAGGACAGCTGGTGGGGCCCGTGCGGCGTTTTCGTGACAGCGTGTCAGACCGCGTGGCGTTTTTCTCGGGATGGTGCAGCACATAAATGACACGTCTCGGAGGGAGATCTGGGAAAAGATTTGTTAGTGTCGGGTGTTCTCGTGGTATGTCGGATTGAGCATGTCGGAGTTTCCTTGTCGGGCCGACATGGTGATGTCGGATGGTTTGTGTGAGGACCGACTTGAGCAAGTCGGAGCAGTTGGTTTACCCGACATAGTAATGTTGGCCGTTGGTTCAAGGCGGTTGTCTGGTTAAATCTGATGCAGCCCTTCATCCAAGTCTGTAGGACTACACCAGCTTCGGGGACTAGTGTCGGGGGGCTACCCCCGGGTAGGGTAAAGGCATGGGTAAGATACTCATATTTACAGTGGTAAATGTCCTTTGCCCAGCTCCAAAGGTCATTTGACCCTTGGGGGAGTGAAGTGACGACCTTTGGGGATGCGCAAGAGGAGACTCTTGAGAGAGGTCAAGGGGTGCCCTTTGGAGATTGCAGGGGCCAGGCTGTCTCCCCTGGTGATACTATAAATAGACCCCCAGCCCCTCATTCTCATTCAGGCAGGAGCAGAGAGTTCTCCTAAGAACCAGCTTCTCGAAGATGTCTTTGGGAGCAAGCCTAAGACATCTTCGAGCAGTTGGGCCTAGGGGCGTTCTCTTGTGCAGCATCCGAGACAGGTGCTGGAGAGCAGGGTCCTGGCGGGACCGAGTCATATGCAAGGCCGACTTAAGCGTATGTCGGAAGTAGCCGACATACATGTGGTACTGGCGAGGTTGCGGTAGGCTGCAGGTGTAGACTGGCCTTGATAGGCCGACATGTATAAACCGACATATCCTTGTCGATGTTATCTGTATGTCGGTGGTGTGCAGGAAAGAGGCTCCGGCATAGCCATGCCGGAACTCGGGAAGACGTTCCGGAAAACCAGGCTCGGCATACTCTTGCTGGGGTACGGGAAGGAATCCGGCATAACCATGCCGGGTTGGGCAAGTCCGTCCGGCATATTCTATGTCGGACCTGAAGTCAAGGGCAAGTACATGGCAAGGACACTGACCCGTCTGGCACGGAAGCTAAGTCACCTCCCGCCTGACACGGGCTCGGGACAAAAGGCACAAGACAAGGGTGACGTGACTATTCCACTGTACTGCCAACGGACTGACAGGAGACAAGGCATGGAGAAGCCACGTCCTGTCTCTGACAGGGGAAGCATCATCACCTAGGCCGGCGGCGGCTACAGCAAGAGGCATCATGGCCTACCTCGACCTATGTCAGATAGCTCGGCTCTAGGTCGTGGTAGGGATGTTGACATCGCCGTTGGACTGTAGCCATTGTCCGGTGGGACCCGGAGGAGCTAGGGTTTCCGGACAACTCGGCCGGACCTCTATAAATAGCGGCATAACTGCTCCTGTGAGAGGGACACCAACCAGAGTGCCGAAGTTATAGTTGCATTCATTGCTAGAGCAATAACTCCTCCCCCTTAGTAGTTCATCCTTGTTCTTGCCAAAACAGATCAAGGAGCATCTTGTAGATCTTGTGAGACACATATATTGAGAGGGTAGGCAGGAGTAGGGGTCTTACCTCCTCACGAGGGCCCCGAACCTGGGTATATCGTGTGTGTTTGTGGTTCTTTGTGGATTCGCTTTCTTGAGTGTTCTTGCTTGTTCTTGAGCCGAGTTAAGTCGGCTCGGGTCTGATTCTTATTCTCTCTCGTGTGAGCCCTCGCCGGATCCACCGGCGTCCATCGGCCCCACACTTTAGCCATACTATGGCATCTGCCGTGATACCACCACGACACATACAATATTGATTGATATATAATTGATGATTTAAATGGTACATGCTAATATTGGATTTATTATATCCCATTGAAAAAGAAATGGACATCTTAGTCGGCACTCAAGTTCGATCACATATTGTATCCCGTGAGAGCATATGCCATCAAGCGAGGTTTCCTACTCGTCAGTAATAGGCCCTAAGTTCCATTACTCATGTGTCATGTATATCCGAGCCGGTAGAGGACGGTCAATGATATATATATATGACATATGTGCCTAACACTTTGCCTCCCGACTGCATATACATCCGGTATTTAAAATGCAATTTTGAACCCATTTAGAAATGTACAAAAATTATGTGCTTCGCGGAGTGGATTCATGAAAAACTGATATTTTTTTGGCCTGCGTAAAATGATAAATTTGGTGCTAAAAAAGACTGCTCACAAGACATTTTTTTTCCTTTTTATGCACATGCCACAAAAAATATCAAATATTTGAAAAAGAACTTTATGCATATGCATCCAAGTGTCAAAGGGGACATATTGACCACCATTCGAGTTTTGCTTCATTGGCAGCCTGTCATAATTTTCTCGTTCATCATATAGATGTTAAGACAACTTTCCTAAATTAAGGGTTGGATGAGAAAATTTATGTGCAACAACCAGGTGGAGGTGGTTATGTATTAGATGGAAGAAGTAAAGGTATGCAAATTATTAAAAATCATTTCCCGTAAAAAGGTTATTAAAATATTTGTATAACCTGACTAAGCACCTAAGTAACGACAGTAGATGCTTTTGATAAACCTGTAGCATTAGTTAACTTTGTTGTTAATGAATCGGACAAATTTCATATAATTTGAAAGGAACGAAGAGGGTATAGAGGATAGTAGTGAAGCATCACAAGGAGGGGATAGGAGTATAGGACACGTCCAACTCCTATACGACTTCATCGTCTAGTCAGGCATGGGCAGAGCTACCTTGAAACCAAAACGGGTCGTGGCCCGCCCAGCAAAACACTATAAAATGAGAGATAAATTTTCCTTCTCTTCTTTGGGCTAACACGCTCAACAGTCCGGCTGTCGCATTCAGTTCAGTCCCGTTTTCAAGATCCGGTTCCAGCCACAGGTTCCCCTACGGCTACCTTGTTACGACTTCACCCCAGCTCGCCGTTGGTCATACCATCAACCAACTCCTACGTGACTCTATCCGTACAGATTTACGGTTAATCTCCGTTTCAAATAGCGGGATATGGGATATAGCCGCAGACTAAAAATCAGCTAAATTGATTCTATAGCACCACTAAATGGCGCTAAATCCGCTAAACTGTACATAGACGCTATTTAGCGCGACCCTGAGATTTAGAACTTTGTTGTCAATCCCGGCATGAGTGCTGCGTGTGGAATTTTTAAAGTAGAGTGCAAGGTCTTTGCTTGTCCTTTAGTCGCATGTTTAATCTGCCCTATACTAGTTAATCTTAAGAACTATGCTGTCATGATATGTACTGTAGTTGGATTGAGTTATAATGTAAAAATGCTAATTATTTCAATAGTCTCGGGGTTGATTATTAACCGTCTGCGTCTCTGCGATAGTGCGAGTTTTGCTCTCGGCTTATTATCTAGAAACCACCGCGCAAGTTAAATTCGTCACCATTGCTGCTACTGATCCGACACTCACATTCGCTTCATGTTCCTGATTTTGTCTTGCACAGATGAGCCATAGAAAGTAGCTTTAATATTGTCAAACTTCCGCGTGAATAAAGCAAGTCTGATGGTGGATCCGCTGATTGGGATTTGAAACTTGGAAGCTTGTATTCCAAACTGCTGGACGGTACTCACGGAAGGAGCAAGATGGACCAGCCTCGTTGCTAAGCAGCTACGCACTCCTTTCCTCCGCTTGGTGATGGTGCCGCCTAGGCCTGATTGTGATGCAGGAAGGGAAGCCAACCAGTACAAACATATCACGCCAAACCATTTGGATTCTTTCCTCTAGGTCACACATCCACGCAACCTTTCGAGCTATCAAGGGGAGAATCTTAGCTTTCTCTTTGCGGCAAATTCACAGAAAGATGAGAGCGAAGATCCATCCACACATTCATCTTCATCTCAGGGCATGGACAACGGAGTCAGCACGGATGCATGCATCCACCTAGGCATGGATAGGAAATCTGTAGCTAAGCTTTGGCAGGAATCGAGTGACCTGTTGAGGTCCTCGTGTTCAGTATATATGACGGGAAAAGCCCCCAGTCGTGGCTTTACACGGAGTCATACTCCCGGTCGATATACTGTTCCGAGCTATCAAGTGAGAATCTTAGCTTTCTCTTTACCGCAAATTCGCAGAAAGATGAGAGCGAAAATGCACACATTCATCTTGGCTCAGAGCATCTCACCCTTCAAATTCATATCAGACACCCCAATTAAGATCTAATTGGAGGGCGCCGACATGTGTCCGGTCGATTAAGGGTTTAGCCCCACACCGACACACTTCAAAAGACCCCAATTTTCGTTTGTTTTTGCTACTACTACAAGTACAACTAAGAGAAAGATTTCAAATATACAAAAATACAAAGTAAATACTACTAGCTACAACTACAACTCACAGTTCTTGATGAAGACTCGCTCCGGCATAAAGTACCGTCGATGATCTTGATGAAGAACCCGTTGTCGTTGTCAAACTCGAAGCACAGCAAGAACCCCTGCTCAAGCTTGTACGCATCGGCGAAATTCTTCCATCCCTTGATGAGGTACAAATACCCCCCGGCCACGGACGACAGTCTTCACCGCCCAGCTGCCTTTCTCCCAGTTCTCCATCCTCAATTGCATTGTACTTGGCACCCTGTTTTCGAGCTTCCCTGCAAACACCGCCGAGAGTCTCAGGCGCCACTCGATGACCTTTTATAGGGTAACCATGAACTTGAAGCCGCACAACTCCGAGAACATGTCTCCAGTCGACGGTGAGGGCGACATCGATGGCGAGGCGTTGTCGCTGCATCCCCTACCATGACCATCTCGCCCTCATCCATTGCCGCCCCCTCGTTTACGGTTGCGCCCTCTCGCCATGGAATTGGACGAAGTGGATCTGGCGAAGCTTGAAAAACTAGAGGCAAGCGACGGTGGTGTGAAGTGGTGTGATGTGCTGGCTGCACGACGGGGGTGCTCTTTATAGCCGGGCCTTGCGAGGGTCGATGCGGGAAATGGAGGCGGGACGCGGGAAGCGACGGGTGGGTGAGCACCACGTCGCGTCAGAGTTAATGACGGCAACACGTCTCTGACGTGCAGGCGCTTGGAAAGCCGAAAAAGGCTGGAACCTGCGTGCGACAGCCGCTTCCCGTGTGAGAGACGCACCGCCGTCCCGTCGTTGCCTGCGGAAACACGTCGCCATTACACCGGCCAAATGGCCTCATGCACGACGCCATTAACCGCTTTCGTATGGTTTCTGTGTATGACGGGCGGGCCATCCTTATCGGGGCATGTCGAACTCACTACTGGCACCCCTAAGAGGGCCTCCAAACTTGGAACCCTTTTCAGGGATGCCGGACACAAGTTGACTCGGGACAGAGTTTTGGGGTGCCGTTGTGAGTGTTTTTTTACGTCCGGACCCCTATTGAACCTTTAGAAGGTCGTTTGGAGGATGTCGGTGGAGATGATCTCAGGGCATGGACAAAGGAGGCAGCACGGATGCATGCATCAGGCATGGATAGGTCTGGCTATCTGTTATTTCTTTCAACCCAATCCAAAAGCTGAGGCCACAATTATGTGTGCCCCACGATCATCTTCTTCCCCTCAACAGCAGCCAATGTTTCTGTTCTCTCGCTTCCTTTTTCCTCTCTCTCCTCGCATTTTCTTCCCATGAGGCCACCTCGTGCAAAAGGTTTTCGTGACAACTGTGGGGCATCCGAGCCGAGCTGCAACTGTGGGCAGCATCTTGAAGCGACGCGTTGGCCATGCCCCTAGCCGAGCTGGCCTTGCGAATTGGTTTGCTTGACTGACTTGCAGCTAGATTCTTTTCTGCCAAGTTTGTCAATTGTTTATAGCCTTTTGAGTTTTGTCTTTTGAGCAACCTTCCTGGTAAATCAACGGTGCATTCCTGCACTCGAATCTTTCTGTTCCAATCATGAATGGAACGTGAAGCGGGAGGAACAAGTATATATACAGATGTAGGCTTGGATGCACCATCCGTATCTAGGTTGGGCTGCAAACTCTGAAGAACAGTGTTAACTCGAGGAGTCCAACTGCTACACTCTGCTAGGCTGCAGAGTAAGGCAAATCAAATGGATCAGCAAGGTGCCAACAAAATTTATCCTTCTGTCCTTTTCGACTTTGTCATGTAAGTAAAGACTAACTAATCACACTTTCTTCCTGTCCACTGTAGGCAGATCTAGCGTTTCGGATTCCTTGGCCATAGAGATGGCTCCGTTGGCACATGCACTCAGAGGCAAACTAATAAGCACCCAAAACTCTACAGTGTCAAATCAATTTCATATACATTACTGAATAAACTCTCATACTCTATTACATTTGCATATGTATTCTTATAATTGTTTCTATAAACATGATCAGACTTTAGATGGTTTGATTTTTGACAAAATTTATACGCGCTTTCTCTTTTAGGAAACAGAGTTAGTAAAACGCTAACAAATAACATTTTTTTCGTTGTACACAGTAGGCCAATCTAGCGTTTCGGATTCCTTGGCTATTGAGATGGCTCCATTGGCCCATGAACTCAGAGGCCAACTGAGCACCCTAAACTCCATCGGAGCGCAGCCAGAGAACGGCAGCCGTCGCCGCATCACCATCGCCAAGGTCCGCGACCTCACCCGCAACGTCTGCAACAGCGAGTACGATCCTGACCACGTCTCCATCGGCCCGTACAACTACCCTCGGCCCGAGAGCACGAGCCCGCACCTTGCCATGCAACGTGACAAGCTCAGAAGCCTCGACGCCGTACTATCGGCGGCGGAACCCACCATGACGGTGGAGGTTTACGTTAACGAGCTAGCATGCCTCGAGCTCGAGGCTAGGAATTGCTACGACAACACATTTTCTGACCTGACGAAAGACCAATTCGTGCGAATGCTCCTGCTCGATGGCTGCTACATCCTCCATCGCCTCGTCAGCCTCAGAGCACAACCCACCACGAACGGTGTGGGGTCTTCCGATGGCAGCACCACCGCACGCACCGTCAGCTTCAACGCAGAGCCGAACGATGCGGAGACTGTCGATGGCGGCACCGGCACCGCAAGTGGTGCCGCTGCCCTTGAAGCTTTGGCGGTTGTGCGCGACGTGTTCTACCTCGCGGAGAACCAGATACCGTTCTTCGTGCTCGAGAAGATCGGCGAGCTAACAGCTGCGGTCGGCGAGGCTCGTGTGAGAACAGAGATCGCGGAGTTTGCCCTTGATCTCATGCGGAGGCAAAAGTACGCAGAGGCAGCGCCGGCCATGGTGCCGCCCAAGCCAGGTAATCTTCTCCATCTTCTGCATATGCACTTGAAGCCCCGCAGAGGAAGCGGCGCCGGCGATCTGCCAGCTGGGTCGTCGGTGGGCCGGTGGCGCACGGCAACCGAGTACAGCTCAGCGGGGGTGAAGTTCAAGAAGCGAGCCATGACCGAGAACGGGAGCGTGCGCTGCATCCTCGACGTGAAGCTGGACGGTGGCGGCGGCACGCTGGAGGTGCCTACACTGGACATCGACAACGAGACGTGGCGGCTGCTGCGCAACCTGATGGAGCTGGAGCAGCGCAACCGGGAGACGGTCGGGAGCTACGTCACGGCGTACTGCGTGTTCATGTCGCAGCTGGCGTGCACCACGAAGGACGTGGAGCTGCTGTCTAAAAGAGGCGTCATCGAGCACGCCCACGGTGCCGACGACGAGGTGGCCAAGAACTTCGCCGACCTCTGCAAGGGAATCGTCTTCGACACTAGCAACCCCGACATCAACTACCTGTGGGACATACGGCAGAAGCTGGACAGGCGATTCCGGAGCCACCGGCGGAGGTGGATGGCGTGGCTAAGGCGGAAGTACTTCAGCAACCCATGGCTCACCCTTGGACTCCTGGCAGCTGCCATTGGGCTACTTTGCACAGTCATCCAAGCAGTGTTCTCTGTTTTGAGCTACCAACAAGGAGGGAACTAGAAATTGAACATCATGCATGCAGCTAAGAAGACATCAGTGCATTAATTAAATACTAGGCTACTAGCTAAACGCTTTCGAAGGGGATAATATGATACACACCCTCCGATCCTAAAAATGCGTCTTGAGTTTGTACGGAAGAATTGTACTAGCTAGTTCATTTTCAGCGACAGATTTTCTGGATTGGAGGGAGTAGTAGATTTCAGGATGTGTAGTTTTATGTCAGGCTTTGTTAGATGGTTTATTCGTGTATCGATCTTATGTGATCCTTAATTTGTAAAACTATGCTAAACTTCCTAGTAACAAATATGACAGTGGCCGCCTGGACGCCTCCGCCATCTCCGCCTGGAGCATCCAGCTCCCCACGAAGATTTGACCGTCTTCCATAAGAGTTGCGCACCCTCCACCCTTTGTGCTCGGTGTGGCCTCGTCGAGACGAGCCGCCACCTCTTCTTCCGCTGCTCCGTCCCCTCCGAGGTTTGGTCCCTGCTTGGCGTCTCCACTATTCACTCCACCATCTGGCGCATCGCCGCGCCCTGCGACACCGTTGCCCCCTGCTGGACTTCCGGTTTTGTTGTCCTCTTGTGTTCAACGCCCGCAGCTGTTCTCCCTCCGACATCCTCCACTGTGCCGCTGAGGACCTTGCGATTTGGTGTTACTGTTTTGATGTCTCCTTACGCGAGTCTGTCGATAGGGCTTCGGTCGTTTTTTATCCTTTGTTGTACTGGAAATTAATCTCTCCCCCCCTGTTACCCCCCCCCCCCCCCCCCCCCTGTAATTTCTTTATCCATACCGTGACCATCCGGGTCCCATTTGAGTAATATAATAAATGGTGGGGCATTATCCCCCCATGGTTCTAAAAAAAATATGACAGTGTGTTCATGCAGAGCAGAGGGTTATCACTCCTTTTTTTTAATGAAATGGTTGTTGCACTTTGTGAACACATGCATTAAGAGTAACCTCCCTAGTCCATGGAACTTAATTTCGACACATATCACGTACGTGATTGGTTCTTCTTCCAAAATTTCTCGATAGTCAATTATACCTTTGTGCATGTTTCTGATCACCATGCGATGATTTCATGTTGTTGCATGGCTCACATTCTTCCGACTTTCCATCTATCTACATGCCTTCTCACTATGTCGACGATTCGTTATATATGGATTTTTTTTAGAATGTCGGGGCGGGGGGGGGGGGGGGGGGGGGGGGGAGTTCCCCGCCGGTTGTTCTATAACTCGACGACGAGCCACACAAAAACGGGGAGGGGGAGAGAGACAACATCTCCCTAGCAAGGAGCTGGCGGTGAAAACGAGGAAGGGGAATCATCTAGAAGAAACCCTAATAAAGTTTCTAAGCATCTCAATTGCAGGGTGTTCGACGTCCAAGCGGTGCCCCCACATGTCAATTTCATCAGCAGAATGGGCGAGTGTTAGAGAGGAGTTGTGAACAATGGCTTTGAACATAGCATCGTTTCGCGCTTTCCATAGACTCCAGAGAACCACTAGTAGAAAACGGACCTTTCGTCCAGAGCATTAGTCCCGGCCGGGTTGGAGGCCGGTACTAATGTGGCATTAGTACCGGTCCCAACGGTTAGTTTGGCCGGGGGCATTAGTACCGGTCCGTGACGAATCTTTAGTACCGGTCCGTGACACGAACCGGTACTAAAGGTTTTGCGTCAGGCTGGGCCCGAGCCAAAACCTTTAGTACCGGTTCGTGACACGGACCGGTACTAAAGGGGGTAGAACCGGTTCTAAAGGTTTCGGCAATAAATTCCATGTTTTGAATTATTTTTAAAAAATCCACATCTACTCATTTAAGTAGGCGAAATTAGGTAGAAATCAAGAACACTTATAATCTTTTGGAATTGCCCATCAAATGTGTACTGATCTTTGTGGAAATTAGATGGGTGCCATTTTGCATCATAATTATTATACTTGGTTCACAAAAAAAGTTATTTTTGGCACTTAAAAAATAGAAAATGATATTTATGAAAATAATTTGAAGAATCCCTTCGGCATGATTGTTTCCTATACCAATATGCACCTATTTGTGGAATGTGAGATCTTTATCACAAACTATGCCGTGGAAATGATCATAACTTGATCATTTGGCTTGAAACTTATAGATGTTTATAGATAATAGACCTTTTCGTGAAGATTTATTTGGAAATTTTTTCAAATATCAAGTTTATCATTTTTCATAGCAACTAGTACACATATAAGGACCCCATGCCAAAGGATTTTCTTTTTTGAGGTGTTTATCACTTTATTTCATTTTTTCGTAAGAATGATCAAAACGGTCGCGGTAACTATTCATCGAAAGAGGAAAGATTTTCCAAAATTATCAATTTTTCTGTGATATAACCAATAGTTGTGCACCTTAAAATGATTTTTCCTAAAGATTCAGACCAAACTATCAAACAGTTGTAGTTCAAATTTGAATTACTTTTAAATAATCGGCATAAACACATTTAACTAGGCGAAATTAGGTAGAAATCAAGGAAAAACCTAATACTTGGGAATTATCCATCATATGTGTACTAGTTTCCATGAAAATTAAATGGGTGCCATTTTGCATCATATTTTTTATACTTTGTTCACCGAAAAGTCATTTTTCGCACTTAAAAAATGGAAAATAATATTTATGAAAATAATTTCAATAATCCCTTCGGCATGATTGTTTCTTATACCAATATGCACCTATTTGTGGAATATGAGATCTTTATCACAAACTATGCCGTGGAAATGACCATAACTTGATCATTTGGCTTGAAACTTCTAGATGTTTATAGACGATAGACCTTTTTGTGAAGACTTTTTTTGCAAATTTTGTCAAAAATCAAGTTTATCATTTTTCACGGCAACTAGTACACATATAAGGACCCCATGCCAAAGGATTTCCTTTTTTGAGTTATTTATCACTTTATTTCATTTTTTCGTAAGAACGATCAAAACGATTGCGATTACTATTCATCGAAAGAGGTAAGATTTTCTAGAATTATCAATATTTCTGTGATATAACCAATAGTTGTGCACCTTAAAATGATTTTTCCTAAAGATTCAGACCAAACTATCAAACAGTTGTAGTTTAAATTTGAATTACTTTCGAATAATCGGCATAAACTCATTTAACTAGGCGAAATTAGGTAGAAATCAAGGAAAAACCTAATACTTGGGGATTATCCATCATATGTGTACTAGTTTTCATGAAAATTAAATAGGTGCCATTTTGCATCATATTTTTTGTACTTTGTTCGCAAAAAAGTCATTCTTCGCACTTAAAAAATGGAAAATGATATTTATGAAAATAATTTCAAGAATCCCTTTGGCATGATTGTTTCTTATACCAATATGCACCTATTTGTGGAATATGAGATCATTATCACAAACTATGCCGTGGAAATGATCATAACTTGATCATTTGGCTTGAAACTTCTAAATGTTTATAGATGATACACCTTTTTGTGAAGACTTTTTTTGCAATTTTTGTAAAAAATCAAGTTTTTCATTTTTCATGGCAACTAATACACATATAACGACCCAATGCCAAAGGTTATCATTTTTCGAGGTGTTCATCGTTTTATTTCATTTTTTCGTAAAAACGATCAAAACGGTTGCGATGACAATTCATCGAAAGAGGAAAGATTTTCTAGAATTATCAATATTTCTGTGATATAACCAATAGTTGTGCACCTTAAAATGATTTTTCCTAAAGATTCAGACCAAACTATCAAACAGTTTTATTTCAAATTTGAATTACTTTTGAATAATCGGCATAAACTCATTTAACTAGGCGAAATTAGATAGAAATCAAGGAAAAACCTAATACTTGGGGATTATCCATCATATGTGTACTAGTTTCCATGAAAATTAAATGGGTGCCATTTTGCATCATATTTTTTGTACTTTGTTCACAGAAAAGTCATTTTTCGCACTTAAGAAATGGAAAATGATATTTATGAAAATAATTTCAAGAATCCCTTCGGCATGATTGTTTCTTATACCAATATGCACCTATTTGTGTAATATGAGATCTTTATCACAAACTATGCCGTGAAAATTACTATAACTTGATCATTTGCCTTGAAACTTCTAAATGTTTATAGATTATAGACCTTTTTGTGAAGACTTTTTTTACAAATTTTGTCAAAAAAAAAGTTTATCATTTTTCATGGCAACTAGTACACATATAAGGACCCCATGCCAAAGGATTTCCTTTTTTGAGGTGTTTATCACTTTATTTCATTTTTCCGTAAGAACGATCAAAACGGTCGCGATGACTATTCATCGAAAGAGGTAAGATTTTCTAGAATTATCAATGTTTCTGTGATATAACCAATAGTTGTGCACCTTAAAATATTTTTTTCTAAAGATTCAGACCAAACTATCAAACAGTTGTAGTTCACATTTGAATTAATTTCGAATAATCGGCATAAACTCATTTAACTAGGCGAAATTAGGTAGAAATAAAGGAAAAACCTAATACTTGGGGATTATCCATCATATGTGTACTAGTTTCCATGAAAATTAAATGGGTGCCATTTTGCATCATATTTTTTGTACTTTGTTCCCAAAAAAAGTCATTTTTCGCACTTAAAAAATGGAAAATTATATTTATGAAAATAATTTCAAGAATCCCTTTGGCATGATTGTTTCTTATACCAATATGCACCTATTTGTGGAATATGAGATCTTTATCACAAACTATGCCGTGAAAATGACCATAACTTGATCATTTGGCTTAAAACTTCTAGATGTTTATAGATGATACACCTTTTTGTGAAGTCTTTTTTTGCAATTTTTGTCAAAAATCAAGTTTATCATTTTTCATGGCAACTAATACACATATAAGGACCCAATGCCAAAGTATATCATTTTTTGAGGTGTTCATCGTTTTATTTCATTTTTTTCGTCAAAACGATCAAAATGGTCACCATGGCTATCGATGTTTCTGTAATGCAAAAGATGATTTGGATGTCATATTTGGATTCCTCTAATTTTTTTTGATCAATTTAGACATTTTATTTGTTAAATTCCGATTTAAGGATTTAAAGGTACAAATTATTTCATACTAAATGAAAAAGGCAAAAATAAAGTAATATTTATTTTATCATTATTTATTTCAATATTATTATTATATAATCATTTTGTTTATTCAAGTAAAATTTTATAATACAAGCATTGAAAAAGTGTATCATCATGACCGAGTGGTTAGTATGATTGATAAGATATAGTAATATCAGTAAGTTCTTAGTTCTCTCTTAGTATCTAATTTGAAAGGATACTAAATGTTAAGCGTGCTGGGGTTGGAGTAGTTTGAGGATGGGTGGCCGAGCGGGAAATTTGACTAGAATAAATAGTTTGACTTGAGATTAAGTGTGTGAGTTAGTGGATAGTTAAGTGTGTGGCTAAGTGAGAAATTTCAAAATTCTAAAAAAAATATTGTTTTTTCAGAAAAATTCTAAAAATATCAATTTTTGTAGGCCCTTTAGTACCGGTCTATAAACAACCGGTACTAATGCTCCGGGGGCTTTAGTCCCGGTTGCGCAGTACCGGTTGCAAAACCGGTACTAAATGCTCCGGGGGCTTTAGTCCCGGTTGCGCAGTACCGGTTGCAAAACCGGTACTAAAGGTTCTCACGGACCGGTACTAAATATCAGTTTTCTACTAGTGAACATAAGCAACTCCTAGTCAGATGGATGACATCAAGGAGAGGGACATGGGATGTCCCAAAGGGAGGCAGGTGCGGTGGATGGTAGGCCGAGACGACACCAAGATGTGAGTACTGCATTCCGCCCCCCTCTGAAGCACATAGTCCATCAGAAAGCCTGACAGCTCCTCCGCAATTGGGAGTAGACGGTCTTTTGCATCTAGCCGGTTCCGGATGTTTTCAAACTGTAAAGAAGATATCAACAACATTAATATATTAATCATCGGAAAAGTGAACAAAATTGAAAAAACAAGTTTGAATATATTCTTTACGTACAGATTGCCATTCATTCCGCCGCTCATTGATGTGCGAACGCATGAACTCGCAGACATAGAATCCACATAAATTAGTTCCTTGTTGCTGCGTCGCACACTTTAAGAGAGAATATGATAGGATTCAACTAAATAATAATAGAAGATACTAAAAGTGGTATTAGGAACTAGAATATTTAAAGAGATGCGCGGACCTAGCTATGACTACTTACCTCTTCTTGTTTAAAAGTTAGATTCTTACGTACACACTTATGGAATCCGGTGAACTTGTCCCAAACCCTGTACGGTATAGAAAATGATTAATTAAGTTATTAATTTCCCTATATTAGAATGGAACAGGCCACAATGATGATTGAAATTACCTCTGGAGCATTAGTTGCAAGTCGATTAACTTCTCAAGCGGTTTGCCTAATGGGTCGTATATGCATACTTTTGCCCGTTCAACCTCAATCTCAAGCAGTATCCAGTGATATCTGCGCATGTTTATATACGTCAATCACTCATAAATTACACTTAACATGGAGTAAGCAAATTATTGAATATGTACAAGACAGTAATTAAAAAACTCACTCGAAGTTGTAAGGAAATAGTATGTAGGTTTTGTAATATTGCGGCATTAAGTATGAGAACAAAAGCTCCTCCGTATTCTCTAGGTAATTTAATATACCATAATGATGAACTCGATTTGGGTCAATGAACACAATGTTATTATAAACTCCAAGCTTCCGAGCTTATATAACCTTCAGTCTGCATAATAATATAGTAGAAAAGAATATAATGATAAGGATAATTACAGGAAATGAAAAACAAGCTAAGCTAGAGAATTAATGACATGCATAAATTAATCACTTACAGACAATAAGCACTGACGATAGATTTGTCGAGCAATAATGCTACACCTACGGGAATTTCCTACGGGAAAAAAGCTACGGGCTGACGTGTGCAGTCCAACGTGGAAGGAATTAATTAGACCCGTGCTTATCAAAGGAAAGTAGAGGGAGAAGATAACAGTGGCTTTCATGTTTGGCCGGTAACTGGCCGCGCCGATTCTGGGGAGGAAGAGCTCGCCGCACCGGACAACTCCTCCCCAAAGAACCCATGGTGGCGCCGCGACGTCGTGGCGAGCCATCACAACTCACAAGGGAGCTCGCCGCGCCGCTCGCCTCGCAGGACCTCGCTGCCCGCGCCACTGCACGAGGTGGAGTGCCACAAACTTGTCTTCACTAGCGCCCGGCGGCCGGCAGGAGATGGAGCGCCACAAGCTTGTCGTCACCGCCGGCCTCGCTCAAAGGCAAGGAGGAGGGCGAGTTGCGGCCATGCCGGCGACCATGATAATCGGGCTCAATGTTCTCTAAACAGAACGATGACTTCTTTTTCTCCATCAATGGCTAGACCAACGACGGCGACTCGTACAGTTCAGCGCCATGAGCGGCGAGGTCCTCCATGGCGGCATGAGCGGCCAGGTCCTGTTACGGCGCGGCGCGGCGAGCGCATAAGGTTGCCTGGCACGGCGATTCGGAGGCGCCGCCACAGCGGCAAGCTCTTTCAAGGGTGACCTCTCACCTCCGGCGCTTGTGTTCTCCCTCACCGGCCTGCTAGAAACCAAAGCCGTTGTCGTCTTGTTGTTTTCCCCGTAAATGTGGGCCATTAATTATGGGTTATCTTCTTCTAATTATACGTCCAGCGTGGTTTCCAGGTTTCAATGCACGTCAGCCCGTAGCTTTTCTCGCGTAGGAAATTCCCGTAGGTGTACTGTTTATCGAGGGCGTCAAAATTGAATAACTGGAATAATTCTGGGAGCTTAGTATGAAGCTCATCATCACCTGGGTCATAATGAGACTTTTGAATTTTTGCATAGATATAGTCTCCATCATTATTGGCCGTGTAAAACATGTACCAATCATGTAATTGGTGCATTCTTGCGATAGGGCGCACAGGTGAGAAGAGTCGATCAGTGGTGTGTCCTCTAACATATTGCCGCGCCAATTCACCAAACCCGATAGTGCCGCCCTATTGTAAGGTGCGAAGGGATGAAACAGATATACCTATTTCTTGAGCTTGCTTCTCAATTTATGTCTGTGCACCACTGGCGTACACTCTGAGCGGGGCGACCGATTGTCCCGCCTGCATTCCGAGCTGGGAAACGTCTCGCTTTTGTGTTGCACCCGCAGCCCGTCTTCGTTCGTCCCGCACTCTTCTAGCGATACGCACCAGAACGCGTACATAGTCATCTTCCATATTCAACTGATACTGCGATGGCGGCGTAACAAATTCATTGGCCCACTGTATCGCTTCAGGAGAATATACCGGCTTTGGCGGAGACTTCTTGCGTGCCAAGGATAACTTGGTAGTAGGAGGCGGCGGAGGAGGCGGCGGTGTCATCTTCCTCGCTTTCTTCCCCGTACCGCTCTTCTGAGTACTGCTAGTCGATGCAGCGGTGTACTTCCGCTTCTTTTGCGGAGGCGACGGAGTCGGCTGACGCGGCGGCGGAGATGGAGATGGATTGGCGCCTTGGTCGTCGTTGTCGTTGTCGGGGAGGTCTGGACTGGCATGTGGACTGGGAGGGCGATTGCTTCTCCGACAAGGTTGCTTTTGCCACAAGTGTGGGAACACGATGTATTCCTTTTTCCATAAGCACGTAGTCTTGCAGGCATATCTCAACTCGTCCTCGCCTTCGCCCGTAGGGAAGTCCAGCTTAATTTCCTCATATCCCTTCATAACCTCATCAACCCCAACAACAGCATAGCCATCTGGAATCGGGCGGCCATGGTAAGTTCCATTAGGCGGTACGGCAAAGCCGTCCGCCACCTTCACGGTAATGTTCAAGCATGGCACATGTAGCTCGCACAGTTCCTGCTGCACGATCAAATCCACGGGTTGACGAGGACCCGTGTTATCATCGTGGCGATCGAGCTTGGTGGATGCCACGCTGCTTCTCCGCAAAGATTTTGGATCAGGAGAAGGAACTTCGTGCGCCTCAGATTCGCAGGAATTCCGTTGACGCTGCTTCTCAGCCTTGAGGAACCGGTTTTCTAGCTCTGCTAATATATCTTCTAGCTTCTGCACCCGGTCTTTCTCCTCTTTCTTCTTTCTCGCTCGGCTTCTGTAAGTGCTAGCATCAGCGGGAAACCCAATCTTCCACGGAACGGAGCCGACGGTTCCTCGTGTTCGTCCACTGTGTTCAGCATTCCCGAGGGCTCGCGACAGCTCGTCATTCTCTCTGTCAGGCTGGAACGTGCCTGCCTCCACCTCCTGCCATACTTCTCTGAGTCTTTTGACAGGGTCTGGTCCGTGCTTCTTGGTGAAAATACATTCCCCTGTTTCTGGGTTTAACTTTCCACCATGCCCATAGAACCAAGCCTTAAGCCGTTCGGGCCAATCCAATGTCTCGAATTCTATATCTTTAGCCGCTAGCTCATCCTCCATTTTCTCCCACTTAGGCCTGGCCGTCTGGTAGCCACCTGACCCCATAACATGGTGATATTTCTTGTTTTTTGCATTTAGCTTATTTGTCTCTGACCTTTTTGTAGCTTCAGCCGATTGCTTGTACACCTTAAATGCATCCCACTCATCTTTTATATTTTCAAAGACTCCGACAAGTTCTGGAGTCGCACCTGCAGTTACGAACTTGTTTCGCCTTTTCTTCCAGCTGCGGAACAGTTCTCCCATCTACATAAAAGTCCAGGCCTTGCATCGTTTCTCTATAACCTGGTCTTCTTCATCCTCCTCTGCCGGTAAAGTGAAATTCTTCATGAGCTCGGTTCAAAGGCGTTCTTTGTCTTCCCTGGGGACATAAGTAACCCTCTCTCTTGGCACCTTTGGCTTATTCCATTCCTGTGTCGTGATGGGGATTCTGTCACTAACAATGGCTCCGCACTGACTTACAATTTTTTTTGCGTTCTTCACGGGAGCAATCGGTTTGCCTTTTGCATTGATTACTTCAATGTGGTACTTTTGAGTTCCGTCCAGCTTTTTTGTCCGGCCTCGGTGCGTAACATTTGACTCGGCGGATGTTTTTTTGCTCGATCCGGAGGGCTAAAACAAGAAAGAAGTGGTAGTTAATATATGTATACACACAAAACAATTAACGCAGACGAAGACCGGAGGGCTAATATATACCTCGGCGGACGACTTTGCAACACCAGAGTCGGCATGTGCTCTCCGTAGAGCTGCATCGTTGGAGACGTCTATTTCGTCAGAAGGCCACTCCAATCAATCACCGGACTCGTTGAGGAACTGTGCGGTCAAATCGTCTGAGTGGTCCTCCTGTCCCTCTACACGACCTGCGCGGATGATGTCGTACATGTCCGCTTCTTGTTCATGGTCTCTACCGGGCTCCATAATTTCTGCAAGTTATTAAGACAAATTCACATCTGCATTTCTATTTTCATCTCGATTGAAGTGTCATATTATTAACCATGAAGGCGGCGGAGTAGTCGAACAATGTTATTTCCATAGTTAATGACTAATAAAGCAACAAAAATACATCTTCAATAATCCATTTACATTTTTTTGCTCGTCTCTGACAGTGGCGGAGTAGTCGAACAGCGGCTCCGAGGGGGGCAGCGGCTCCGAGAGGGCGGCTCCGACACGGTGACAAATCCGACTAACTACACGCAAACATTGCAATAATATTGTTATAATGAAAAGAATAGCTAAATCCGAGGAGGCAACTTCTAACACATTGCACCAAAAACTACATCATCAAAATTGAGTATCATATTGCAACAATAATATTTTAACACATTACAATATTTCAACACATTACAATAATTTGACCTAGACTTCAATATTTTAAGCATTACAATATTTTAACACATTATAATATTTTAACACATTACACATTACAATATTTTAACACATTACACATTACAATATTTTAACACATTACACATTAAAATATTTTAACACATTACACATTACAATATTTTAACACATTACAATATTTATCACATTGCAATGATATTTAACTAACACAAATTTTCTTCTAAATTAGATGCATACTACACATGTATAAAATTACATACTACAAATACTACAATATACATTTAGGCAAAAAAAAGGAAAATTACATACTACATATACTACAATATTTAACTAACACAATACTACAAATACTAAAAAAAATTACATACTAATAATACTACAATATTTAACTAACACAATATACATTTAATTAGGCAAATAAAAAAGAAAATTAAACGCTGACGTCATCAGACGTCAGCAATGGAGGCATTCGCGGCCGTGGCTAAGTGCGCGCGGGTGGCAGCATCGGCGCGGGCACGGCTGCGGCAGCGGTGCGGGCGGCGGCGGCCGTGCAAGGGATCGGAGGCGCGGGATGGCGGCGGCGGCGGCCGTGCAAGGGAGGCAGTGCGCGCGCGGGATGGCGGCGATGGCGTCGGAGTCACCTGCACGTCGCCGGAGTCGAGGAGTCTCGTCGGAGTCGAGAAGGAGGCCGGAGTTCGAGAGGATGGCGGCGGCGGCGTATCCACGGAAAAATTGGGCAGCCTGACGGCGTCCTCTCGATTTGGCTCCGGGTTGAGCCACCACCCGTGGCTAAGTGTTGAATATATAGGGACGCCCCCCTTTTGTCCCGGTTGGTGGCTAGAACCGGGACAAAAGGGGGGTCTTTTGTCCCGGGCTGAGCCACCACCCGGGACAGATGAGAATTTTCGGCCGCTCGGTTTCGCGCCTTTGCACCCCCCCTTTTGTCCCGGTTGGTGGTTGGAACCGGGACAGAAGGGAATTTTTAGCGCCAAAAGTTAAATAATTTTCATTTTGCATTTAGAAAATGGTTTGAATCTGTTTTAAATAACTTTTGCATACTTTGGAATTTAAAAAAACTTTCAATATGAAAAGTGTTTGTATTTGAATAACTAATACAAAACCATTTTCTGTTTTCTATAATAATTATTTTAACTATTTTGAAAATGGTTTGAATATGAATTTGAATAACTTTTGCATACTTTGGAATTTAAAAAAACTTTCAATATGAAAAGTGTTTGAATTTGAACAACTAATACAAAACCATTTTCTGTTTTCTATAATAATTATTTTAACTATTTTTAAAACCATTTGAATATGAATTTGAATAACTTTTGCATACTTTGGAATTTAAAAAAAACTTTCAATATGAAAAGTGTTTGAATTTGAATAACTAATACAAAACCATTTTCTGTTTTCTATAATAATTATTTTAACTATTTTTAAAACCATTTGAATATGAATTTGAATAACTTTTGCATACTTTGGAATTTAAAAAAACTTTCAATATGAAAAGTGTTTGTATTTGAATAACTAATACAAAACCATTTTCTGTTTTCTATAATAATTATTTTAACTATTTTGAAAATGGTTTGAATATGAATTTGAATAACTTTTGCATACTTTGGAATTTAAAAAAACTTTCAATATGAAAAGTGTTTGAATTTGAATAACTAATACAAACCATTTAGTGTTTGTATTTGAATAACTAATACAAAACCATTTTCTGTTTTCTATAATAATTATTTTAACTATTTTAAAAATGGTTTGAATATGACTTTGGAGGGCTTGTGAGCTGTTGGATCAAAACTATAACTTCCAAACCGGGACTAAAGAAGCACACGGATCGTGTGTTTGTTTCAAGCACTTGTGAGCCGTTAGATCAGAGTCGTGTTTCTTTTCAGGGCTTGTGAGCTGTTGGATCAAAACTATAACTTCCAAACCGGGACTAAAGAAGCACAGGGATCGTGTGTTTATTTCAAGCACTTGTGAGCCGTTAGATCAGAGTTGTGTTTCCTCTGAGGGCTTGTGAGTTGTTGGATCTGCACTATCAGAACCACTTCGTGAGCCACATGACCCTATATATAGCCCCCTCTCAGACATGGTCGGCACTAAGTGTCTCCTTCTTCTAAGTGTCTCCTTCTTCTAGTGTCTCCAAATACTTCAGTTCATCGACCGAATACAAATCATTCGGATTCCCTGCATACGCACCACGGTGCATTTGATATGCGGGCACTCAGGAGCCACCGTGGGCTGTATGCAGGTGAAACCGTGTGTTTTGTTCTATCTACCAAATACTTCAGTTCATCGGCCGAATACAAATCATTCGGATTCCCTGCATACGCCCCACGGTGCATTTGATATGCGGGCACTCAGGAGCCACCGTGGGGCTGTATGCAGGTGAAACCGTGTGTTTTGTTCTATCGACGGCGGTGGATTCATTTTATATGCAGGTAAAAATGTTTAATACATTATAAAATGTTTAATACATTATTACACATCGCACAAACATCTCCATCACACAACGCCGCCAGTTCTTCTGGGTCGGAACCATGGAGTATCTTCTTCATTCAACTTGATGATTGGGTCAATGTTCACTACGAAGGGCGGAATTTCATCAAACTTGTTATAATCATCTGACATGTCTGTCTTGTCCTCCACTCCCACGATGTTTCTTTTTCCTGAAAGAACTATGTGACGCTTCGGCTAATCGTATGGTGTATTCGTTTCTATATTTTTCCTTTTTCTTGGTCTGCTAGACATGTCCTTCACATAGAAAACCTGAGCCACATCATTGGCTAGCACGAATGGTTCTCCGTACGCAAGATTGTTTAGATCCACTGTTGTCATTCCGTACATCTTGTCTACCTCAACCCCGCCTTTCAGATTGACCCATTTGCACCGAAACAAAGGTACCTTAAAAGAAGGTACATAGTCAAGTTCCCATATCTTCTCTATGCAACCATAATATGTGTTCTTCTGCCCATTGTTGTTTGTTGCATCAATGCGAACACCACTGTTTTGGTTGGTGCTCTTTTTATCTTGGACTGTCGTGTAAAATATATTCCCATTAATCTCGTACCCTTGGAAAGTACATATAGTTGTAGATGGTGCCCTGTGCAACAGGTATAACTGTTCTTCAACCTTCTTGCCATTATTCAGGAGATGTGTTCGCAACCAACCGCCGAAAGTCGCCATGTGTGTACGTACAATCCAGTTGTCAGACTTCCCCGCGTTTAGGGAGCGTACAATATTCTTGTGTTCATCGATATACGGGGCCACCAAGGTAGAACTTTGTAGAACTGTATAGTGTGCTTCAGTGAAAGAATGCCCATCCATACAAATTTTTGTTCTCTTTCCTAGTGTGCCTTTTCCACTAAGTCTCCCCCAAGCCGTGATTGTGGAACACCAATCGGCTTAAGGTCATGAATAAAGTCAACACAGAACTCAATGACCTCCTCTGTACCATAGCCGTTGGAGATGCTTCCTTCTGGCCTAGCACGGTTATGAACATATTTCTTTAACACTGCCATGAACCTCTCAAATGGGAACATATTGCGTATAAATACAGGACCGAGAACTTGAATCTCTTCGACTAGGTGAACCAGGAGATGCGTGATAACATCAAAGAATGATGGGGAGAACACCAACTCAAAACTGACAAGACACTGGACCACATCATTTTGTAACCTTGGTAGAATCGCCGGATCGATTACCTTCTGAGATATTGCATTGAGGAATGCACAAAGCTTCACAATGGGTACTCGAACATTTTCCGGTAGAAGCCCCCTCAGTGCAATCGGAAGCAATTGCGTCATAATCACGTGGCAGTCATGTGACTTTAGGTTTTGAAATTTTTGGAGTCTCACATTTACTATCCTCTTTATATTCTACGAGAAGCCAGCCGTGACCTTCATACTGCTCAGGCATTCAAAGAATATTACTTTTTCTTATTTGGTAAGAGCGTAGCTGGCAGGACCTTCGTAGTGTTCGGGATTTAGGCCGTCTCGTTCTTTCAGACGTTTCTGGTCCTCCCGTGCTTCCTCTATGTCTTTTTTCTTCCCGTACACGCCCAAGTGGCCTAGCAGGTTCACGCAAATATTTTTCGTCACGTGCATCACATCGATTGCAGATCGGACCTCTAGGACCTTCCAATATGGTAGCTCCCAAAATATAGATTTTTTCTTCCACATGGGTGCGTGCCCGTTAGCGTCTTTCGGAACCTCTAGTCCTCCAGGACCCTTTCCAAAGATTACTTTTAAATCCTTGACCATATCAAATATTTCTTCACCAGTACGATCGACAGGCCTCCTACTGTGATCAGCCTCACCTTTAAAATGCTTGCCTTTCTTCCTTGCGGTATGCCTGATCGGAAGAAATCGACGATGCCCTAGATACACACACTTCCTACATTTATCCAAATATATACATTCAGTCTCACCCAAACAGTGTGTGCATGCATTGTACCCCTTGGTTGTCTGCCCTGAGAGGTTAGCAAGAGCTGGCCAATCGTTGATCGTTACAAAAAGCAAACCTCGTAGGTCAAATTCCTCCTGTTTGTGCTCATCCCACACACGTACACCTTCTTCCCGCCACAACTGTAAAAGTTCTTCAACTAATGGCCTGAGATACACATCAAGCTCGTTGCCAGGTTGGTTCGGTCCTTGGATGAGGAATGGCATCATAATGAACTTTCGCTTCATGCACAACCAAGGAGGAAGGTTATAAATACATAGAGTCACAGGCCATGTGCTATGATTGCTGCTCTGCTCCCCAAAAGGATTGAAGCCGTCTGTACTTAGACCAAATCTTAAGTTCCTTGCGTCATCTGCAAAGTTTGGGAACTCTCTCTCAATTTTTCTCCACTGCGACCCATCAGCGGGGTGTCTGCACATCGCGTCTTTCTCACGGTCCTCTTTGTGCCATCGCAACAACTTGGCATGCTCTCTGTTTGTGAACAGACGTTTCAACCGTGGTATTATAGGAGCATACCACATCACCTTGGCAGGAACCCTATTCCTGGGACGCTCGCCTTCAACTTCACCAGGGTCATCTCGCCGCATCTTATACCGCAATGCAGTGCATACCGGGCATGCATCCAAATTCTCGTACTCACCGCGGTAGAGGATGCAGTCATTAGGGCAGGCATGTATCTTCTGCACTTCTAATCCTAGAGGGCACAAAACCTTCTTTGCTTCGTACGTACTGCTGGGCAACTCGTTGACCTTTGGAAGCATCTTCCTAATTATCTGCAGCAACTTTCCAACTCCCTTGTCAGTCACACCACACTCTGCCTTCCACTGCAGTAATTCCAGTGTGGTACCCAGCTTTTTCTGACCATCTTCGCAACTTGGATACAACAATTTCTTGTGATCCTCTAACATCTGCTCGAACTTCAACCTCTCCTTTTCAGTTTCACACTCTCTCTTTGCATCAGCAATGGGCCGACCAAGATCGTCATCGGGCTCATCTGGTGCCTCTTCATCTTCAGCTTCCTCTGTTGCATTATCACCGTAATCCGGGAACATAGGATAGTTGTCATCATCTTCTTCTTCATTGTCTTCCATCATAACCCCTTATTCTCCGTGCTTGGTCCAACAATTATAGCTGGGTATGAAACCGTGCCGAATAAGATGGGTTTGAAGGGTTCTCGCGTCTGGGTAATCTGTCTTATTCTGACAGTTGACACATGGACAACACATGAAACCATTGGTATTGTGGGCCTTGGCTACCTCGAGAAATTTCCTCAAACCCGTCATGTACTCGGCAGTGCGTCGGTCACCATACATCTATTGTCGGTCCATCTGCATTATATAATTAACTATATCAATAACCATGCATTACAGAACATCGAGAAATAACCACTGAACATATGCATTGTATCAATGACAAATGAAACGAGAGAAAAATTAACCTCGATAGAAAATATGGATAAAACTTAAGTGTGCATCAAATCATTTTGTGAACTCTCTCGGTCATTTCATCGAACACCTTACTTGCATACTTAAGAAAAATAAACCAACACACACCTCCCCACCATAACTGAAAGAAAAATGCCTTCAATGATCTTGGAGGGGGAGGGGCTGCAGATATATATAGGCATGCACCTATTTGTCCCGGTTCTAGCCACGAACCGGGAGCTTTTGTCCCGGTTCGTGGCTAGAACCGGGACAGAAGCTCCCGATCTGGAGCATCTGGAGCACGTGGAGGCTGGGAGGCCCCCATTTATCCTGGTTTGTAATGTAACCGGGACAAATGGGGTGGTCCGAAGACCTGTTTTCTACTAGTGCTACTAGTGAACATAAGCAACTCCTAGTCAGATGGATGACATCAAGGAGAGGGGAGGGGGACATGGGATGTCCCAAAGGGAGGCAGGTGCGGTGGATGGTAGGCCGAGACGACACCAAGATGTGATCGCAAGTTTCGGTGTCCCTGCAATGCTAGATATGGATTTTTTTACTTGCTCTGTTGGAGTATTAAGCAATTTTTAATGTGTTTATTAACAAATCAACATCATAGATGCACTATTAAGTCTAACCACATAGGCCATATCATGTATCTATAACATATCTGCATATGGAGAAAATACGTGTGCAAACGGAGAGAAAAATAGCACATACATGTTGAACGGAATGTCCGTATCACTGTCGTCGTTGGAAATAGTGATGAAGGATACATAGACGTGCGCCGGTGTAGATGAAGTAGTTGAATGGTTGGCGCGGATGTAGTTGAACGGAAGTGAACAGTCGCAATGAGACACTCTCCATAAACCTTAACGGCCCTCTCCCAGTGCAGTAATTCAGGGGTTGAGTTTTCGGGTGTTGGACGACCGTGCTTGCAGTCGACAGGATGAAGAAGTCTGATAGAAGCATAACAAAAGGAGATGAGCAGTGGCGAGACATAGGAAGTAACATGTATTCTCGATTCAGTTGTTTTATCTCCTCTATATCCAGAAGATAGACATAGAACGCAAGCCACCTGATGGAAGAAGCAGGGTACTCCCTCCGTTCTAAATTAGATGACTTCTATTTATATAAAATTAGATGCATCTAGATACGAAATTGCTGTACGTCCGACGATTCCAACCTCATTCCAGCTGCCTCATGAGCCCAAGGTCCAGCGCAATGCCAAGACGAAAGCGAGCTTGGATTGATCACATCTGTCGCTAGCTCAATATAGAGGTTCTAATTTTCTTTATAATAATAGAGCTCACTAGTAGGAAAATACTACGTTGAACGTTGTTACGTTGAATATGGGTACATATGAACCGGGTTAGGAAATGCATTTTCTCAATATCAAAAATACTAAAAAAATTCACATGTAGATCTATATGTTCCATGTATGAGTACAAAGTTTCGCTGAGAGATAACTTTCACTCGGCCCGCGAAAAGCAGACAAAAAATGTCACATATATACTGCTATATAGCACATAAATTTTCTCTCTTTTATGGAGGCAAATAAATAGCAATATCGTCACGAATGTGCATGACACATATTTTGCATCGCCTATGCATAGAAATTTTGTTTCGAATTTTTTAGACATGTTTTGCATCACATATACACATTCTAAATACACTATGGGAGAAGCTGAAGACGTCGACGACAAAAGATCGAGGCCGTAGGCGTAGAAGTGTGGCTTGGGCCTCGAGCGAACGGACCGTCGGCATATAAAAGCCATCAGTGTAGCCCCAGAAACACCGACGACAACCGTCGGCACAAATACGGCCGTCAGCAACTACATCCCTCGTTTCGGCGGCAAACAAGGGTGGGTCTACACCAACGATGCATACTTCGACGGCCCGTATTTCACCGTTGGGTTGTGTATACACCGACGGCTGTGTTGTCTACACCTACGAGGCAAGACGCCGACGGCAGCCGGCCGTTGGCGTCTGTGTTCTTTCCTGTAGTGATAAGAGGGTTCGTATGTACCCATATTCTACCTCTCATCAGTAATAGCTGACGTATTTTAGGTCAAAATCAGATGTAAAATTTGTATCAACAAAAAGGTGTAACTCCACCAACTAGTATATTTTAGGTCAAAATCAGATGTAAAATCCCCCGCTCCAATCCGCTCTCCCTGACACAGCCACGACCTCCACCATTCTGGACAGCTGCCAAAGGTAGAGTAGCGGCTGGCTCGTTCGTCTTCTTCGCCCGCTACGAGGTTGGAGCAGATATGTTGTGCTACAACTTATTGACCTATAGGGGTGTGCGACGTCCTTGCAGACGAAATCCGCGGCGCCTAGCAATGGCGGCAGTAATCGGAGCGATGGAGGGGCAACGCCGAGGGCGGCAGCGACGCCCATAGTCGACATGGAGAACATGGCGTGGGGGTGTAAAAGATGTGGGCAAAATTTACATCAAGGGTAGCGATTGGAGATATGTTTTTACCCGCACATAAGTTAAAAAATGATTAAGCTTTGCTGAAAATCTCTTATACAAATCCGTCTATCATACATCTCACTTTCGTGAAACTTTTTCACAAATTAGTATCAACTGAGCAAAAACAGAATTGCTATAGCCGCTAGAAAACTCTCTTTTTTCTTGGTTGCGAAATAGTACTAGCAGCTAGAAGACTCGTTGTAAAAAAAATGTTACCTGTACTAAGAGGTGGGGCCTACCACGATAAAAGAGACGGCCTGATCAGCCCGGCCAAAACCCAGAGCATGCACAAAGCAATTCCGCCTCCGTTGCCGTGCGTGTGGCAAGTTGCTGCCACGAAGCATCGGACGAAAATCGTACGCGATATCATCGTACGTATAGCAGGGCCGATCTAGACTATAAGTCTAGATAAATCCACTTTTTTTTAAAAAAAGTTATCTAATATGGAACTGAGAGTACATGTCAAGCATGCACATGTGTGTTGACACGGTCGTAGAGGTTGCGTTGCATGTAAAAAAAGAATCTTTCACCAAAAATCAGGTACTATTACCGGTAGGTGTGTTATTTTAAGATCTCCGTGTAGGACATCATTTTTGCTCAAGAGCCAGACATAACACATTAAGATATAGTCAACTTGCCTAACAATAATCTACAGATTACATCTGCTTTATCGTGTGAGACTTTCAAAATAAAATCTCATGTCGGTATGTTTCAAAAACATTATTCAACATTAATTTTCAGAATGTTGTCTACTGATCAGATTATGCAATACTTATTTACTAGATTAAAAAATAACTTAATTGTCGGTATCTGTCGAATTGTTTTCACATACTTGCTAGATTATGTACTATTTATTTGCGGCTTAAAATGAGTCGGGTGAATTCTGGTGAGTGGCTAGAGGATCAAACGGAAATACCCCTCTTCATTTGGTGCCGGAAGGCCATTGCCCCGCCAGAGCGCGCAGGTTTGACTGTGTCTCACGTAGCTTCTGACTTCATGTTCCATCAGTTAAGCCCACCGAGGCTTTGTTTGATACCCAGGGGTGGGCCGGGATTTGAAGGGAAAATCACTTAGGTGCCGAAAACCCCCCAAAATTCCCACAAGGTACGTTTGGTGCAGAGGGGTGGGGGTGGGCCAAACCGGTCAAATCACCTCAACCCTGCTGATGCACGCGGGTTTCATGCCTCCAACGATCGCTCGTGGATTGACAACAAAGGAAGATAGGAGGCGATCAATAGGGAAAACCGGGATAGGGTGAATACAGAGGGTTCACCCTATCCCTAAAATTCCCCAATTATTTTGGGGCTGAAAATCCCTCCATACCAAACAAGGCCTGAAGGAGAGGCCCGACCCTGCCTGGGTTCATGATCTTGTGAACGATCGTACAACAAACTGTGATGGTGGTTTCGTTCCCCCTGTCTCTTCTTGCTGCATATTCTTAGGTCTTCATATTTGAACGAGTTGTCCCTTGTGGAGAAGTGTTGTTCATCGGTCTGCTGGAACACATGTTAAACGCCTTGTTTTGTCTTCACAATACCACCCCGTGGTTGGACTCTGTCCCCCCGTCCTTATGTCGAGTTCTGAGACATCAACGGCGTCGGTAATGGCTTATTGCAATATTTCATGTCCCTCTTTCCCTTCTTTTAACCACTGTCTTCTAACCGTCATCCTTTACTTTGTGAATCAGGTCCCTAGTCATATTTGAGAGAGGTCGATGGGAGCACCCAGATGGTTGATGCTCAGCGGTCTGGTGCTCCTCCTGAGCAACCGAGGAGGGCTCCGTCATCTTTGAAGGTCTGAGAGGAACTTCTACGTTTGTTTATGTTCACCCATAGTCTCCTGACCTTGACAGTACTACTCCTGGCCTGTTGTAGCCAAAACTGAAGCTGGTCCTGGCTGTGACTTCTTTGGGGTCCGAGGGGAAACCTTCGCCCAGGAACCTCCATCTGTTTTGGAGTAATAGTCTAAATACTTGCGGTGTCTTCTTCTTTCCGACAGTATTAGCAGAGGACCCGCCCCTGCCTTAGGAGAGAGGACCTCTGTCAACTCGGCCATCGTGTTGTTTGGAGGCGCGGCTCCGTCATATTTTTTTTTTGAATATAAAAGGTAGAGTTGTCTCTGCTGCCAGACGTCAAAAGAGGTCTTTCCTTGGCTATGGCTGAGATCAGGGTGTGTATTTTTACTTTTGTTAATAAAACAATGTCTGAAACAAAACGTTAAAAAAGCGACACAAAAAAGAGATGAAGAAAGAAAAAAAATAGAGAGAGAAGAAAAAACAAAACCTAACAGGTTATGGCCCATCACGGGAGGCACCAGACCCGTGGGTGAGCGTGTACTAGGACTTGCTACAAGCGAGAAGTAGGGGTTGCACAACAACGAGGAAGAAGTATATATTTCACCTTGAAATCTCATGATTTGGAGACTATTCACTCTGAACTTTTAATTTGTATAATTTGTACCCTGAACTTTGCCAAAACAGTGAAATCAAACCGTGGAGTGGTTTTGATCGATTTGGATGGTTTTGAGAAATGACGTGGCCATGACGTGACGCTGACGTGACACCTAACCGTTAGTGTAGGGATAACGGCCGCTATGACCAAAATGTGAGCCCACCTGTCAGTGGGTGTTTTGACCAAAACATGGGCCCACCTGTCCTGCACGGTTCATCAGCCTCGTAATGGGGACGAAACCGCTCCATACCCGCCCGACACTAAAATTACCTTGCCTCCAACCCAAATCTCCCCACTAATTAATCGTTAGTTTTGCACATCAGGTCCAGCCCGCACGACCAAGTACTGCTAAGCGAGCCCGAGGGTTGACTTGCTCGTTTGCGCCGCCGTACGCGGACACAGGCCGTCGGGCTGCTTATCGATCGGTCGCGAGGACGAGAGCAGCTGAGCACGGGCAGGGCGACGGGCGTCGGCCACAGGCATGGCGACCACCAGCGACGACGCGTCGACGCGGATCTCGACGAAGGTGCTCCGCTTGCCTGCTTGCTGCACGGGCTCGTGCCTGCTTGCCGCACGGCGCCTGCGACGCATAGTGCTGGCCGCAGCTACCTGCTTGCCGCGCCAGCGCCCGTGCCTACGTACCGCGGCTCGCCGCGCGCCGTGCCCGCGCTGCCTGCGCGTCGCGCACACCGCTCGCCACGTCCGCGTCATTGCCGCCCACCAGCGTGCGCACAGCCCGTCCGTCGCGCCCGCACTGCCTGTTGTAGCTGCACGCCGCGCTCGCGCCCGCGCTGCCTGCTGCAGACGTTGGCTGCGCGTGCCGCCGCCGCAACCACGTCTGGCTCCCGCTGAACGCGCGCGACCACGGCGTACCATCCAGTGGCGCCGCCGCCTTTTTTAGGTGACCGGAGACGCCAGCGGCTGCATGCGGTACACGCTCGGGAATGCGAGCGGCATGTGCTAGACGCTCGCGGCCAGCCGGGCGGAGGCATGCAGTGGGCGCAGCTTGTGGGGCCAACGCGCGGTGGTGCAGCACACGGGCGCAGCCAGCGGGGCGTGCGCGCGCTGCCAGCGGCGAGGACGCGGGCGGCCGGCCGTGCGCGGCCAGCAGCGTGCACGGCCGGCAGGGCACGAGCTTGGCGCGGCCAGCAGGGTCGACGAGCGCTCGTGTTTCGGCGACGTTCACGACGTCGGCGACGAACGCCACGGAGGTCAAAATCATCGCCGTGTAAGCGGAAGAGGACCCCGCCGAGCTACAGTTGGACCCACATGTCAGGAACGCCGTTAAAGCACTTGTCACGTCAGCGCCACGTCAATAGATCCATCCTCGTCCAAAACCGCCCAAAATCCCCTCAAAACCGCTTAAATGGATGCAAAACCACCGGCAGGGTGTGATTTCTCCGGTTTGGTAATGTTTAGGGTACAAATTATCCAAATTAAAAGTTCAGGGTGAATAGTCTCCAAATTATGAGATTTCAGGGTGAAATCTATACTTTTTCCCAATGGTGATCTTGCTAATTAGATGGGCCGCCTCGCGTAACTGATGGCTGTCATGTTTTTTTTGTGTCCACAAATCTTTTTAGAGGTGTCGCAACCAAACTATCTCCTATGACCTCAGTTGGGTGTAAGGACGTAAGTGGTGGTGGCTCCACTGAACCCATAAACGCCGCCCGCGAAAAAAAAGCTTAAACGGCCATCGCGGCTAGCCGGTACAACTAAGTGGCTAAAGCGGACAAATCTGCATAATTCAGCGGCGCCAGCGGCAAATGCAGTCGATGGAACTCTGACCGTGACAGACAGACCGCGAGGTACTCAGGGGCAACATAGCGTGAGCGTAACTGACCGAGGCGGTCTTTCTGAGCATGCCGAGTCTGATCGTAGGAGGCTAGTTTAGTTTTGTATGGAGTAGAGTTTAGCGTACGTTGTTGCATGTACAGACTGACGGACATGCAGTTGTTGCACGTTTAATTAGTGCATGCCTAGTATGATGTGTGTCGATGGAGCGTACAGGTTAACTACACCCCATGCATTCTTACAGCAGGGATTAAACACATGCGCTCACCTGGGTGTGGCTGCAGGAAGACGACGACGAACCGCGAAACTAGTCGGACGCGAGAATTTTGCCCCTAAAACTAAGTTATTGTTTTTTATTGGATGAGACTATCTGTCAGGCGCCTGCTGTGTGGCACATCCATACGCGCTAGACGACAAACCGAAAAGAAATCAAATCCGCCCCACGTCAGCGCGCGTGCTTAAAGTTTGTCGAAAATTCAAAAAGTTTTATAGCATAAACAGTTTACCCGATTGAGAATCCGTTTTCACCGTTAGACTAGTCGCGACGAGATCTTCAAAACTAGATCCCATATCGATATGTTTCGACAACTTTTTTTTCCTAGAAGTCACCACCCCCGTGACAAAAAAAGTTACCCGGTCTTTTATACGTAAGTTACGCACCATATTAGCGATTAGTTTTTGGGTGAATAGAACATTTTTTCTTGTTCTTTTAATCTTTACGAGTTTTAAAGTTATCACATTACTTTGAGATGGTAAATTTATCATGTATGCATAAGTATTAGGATGATAACTGTCGATTTCATAGTGAAACAACACATAAAAAGATGGACATTGTGTTCGTAACTATTATTTAGAGGATATGGTAACTATATCAATTTCGTGGTGGATAACTACATCATGAACACATGTATAACTTTATAAATACTGAGTGGGTAACTACATCAATATTGGGTGAGTTACTATTAAATAGAGAGTATGGTATTCGTTAACATGAAAACACATGTGTAACTTTACCAGTATTGTGTGGGTAAATCCATCAGTATTGGATGGTAACTATTACTGAGAGTAGGAATTATAACAATTTTGTGGTGAATAACTACACATGAAAACACATGGGATTATTTTATCTGTACTGGATGGTAACTTTACCAGTACATAACAAACACATGGATAGATAAATTCATAGGTACCGGGTGGTAACTTCATCAGTATTGTAAAAAATCGAAATAGTATGATAACTATATTGATTTTGTGTACCGAGTGATAAGTTCATCCGTATTGGTTTGATAAATATTATCGAAAAAGTATGGTAAATATTACTGAAATAGTATGGTAACTTATGTGTTACGGACATGGTAACTTTTGGGCAAAAAAAAAGTTCTCAGAATATGTCAACATGGGATCTACTTTCGAATATCTCGTCGCGACTAGCTCAGCGGTGAAAACGGATTTTAAATCGGATAAACGGTTTGGTATACAAAACATTTTAAATTTCCGAATTTTGCAATTAATGCGGGATGACATCATCCGGTTGTCACGCGCATAGATATGCATGGGCACGTGGGCTGAGCTGGAGGAGCATGCATGCAAGACGTTGGAAGGCTCAGATTAGTGCGTCGACGTACGCCTCCTGGCAGGCGCCTGCCAATTAGATTTTCCGTTTTTATTTTGTTTATTTTTTCCTTTTAATAATTTGTTTTTTTTAGAAACACAGTACAGACACAGACGCTCACAAACACGCACGTACAGACACCCCTATGATCGCACACACGTAAATCCTATCCCTATGAGCACCTCTAAGAGACTGGTCCGGCATATCTTGAGTTTAACGAAGTTACCACGGGCGACTCGCTGTTTACGGGCACGTCACCTACCGCTGAAAGCATAGCGCCGGTTAAATATTGGAAAATCCTGAAAAATGCGAGCACACATGACAAGTCTGAGACTTGAACCTAGGTGGGCTAGTTCCACCAAAAGAAACCAAACCAGTTGATAGGCTCACTTCGCTTTTAATAATTTGGTTTTGTGTATGTGGAATTGCTCGTGTTATTGAGTTGTTAGAGAGCAGT
Source organism: Poa annua (assembly GCA_026929855.1). NCBI lineage: Eukaryota > Viridiplantae > Streptophyta > Magnoliopsida > Poales > Poaceae > Poa > Poa annua. Next base: position 48,408,507 of record CM049434.1, read on the forward strand.
GAACACATCTTGATATATCTATTTAATATTAATATATTTTACCTTTATCAGAAAAAATCTTACAAAAACGTGCTAAGAGACAACGCACTGTAAGAGTTATTCTTACCTTTTGCAATGAAATTTGGCGTGAGTATTTCATTCACGAGGTTTACTGTGTTGGAAACCTCAATGGTTTGAATGTTGAGAAGCATGCCTGAAAATCTTAGAGTTTTAAGGTGAGAAGTTGGCGTGTGCAAAATTCAGAATCCATGTTTAAGTTGTTCTTAACTGCAATTCAGAGATGTTTAATGGGCAGAACTGTTCGGAAACTCTGCAGCCACTGGGACACACAAAAGGAGTCTTGATCTGCCATTCAAAACTTCAGACATGCAGAACAGAGAGACGTAATTGTCTGATAATGAGTCGAGTAGTAATATAGTACACATAGACATATATAAGAGTCCATAAATAATCAACAATCCATATACACTGGCAGTAAACATATGGTGCAAGCTCTGGTGTCTCAAAGGGAACAAAACGAACAAGGAAACACTACCGATACAACCATGGCCGTCCATTGAGAGCTGGATCGTATGACTCCTCTCTCTCACATGGAGATCCCAACATTTATTCAGCATATACGTATATATATGTGTGTGGTATGATATGACCGTATGAGTATGACGCTATGACCTCAACATAACGTTAATGGCGCGCGCCAAGTCGTGGATGGATTCTTCAGCGGATCGTGTTGCAGTTGACGGAGCTGCTGATGGGGTAGGGGATGCTGACGCCGCACTTGGAAGGGATGCTGGCGGCGTTGCCGGCTTTGATCCCGCTGCCCTTAACCACGTTCTTGAGGCAGTTGCACGCGGCACGTCTGTCGGCGGTGTTCTGTGCGGCGCCGGCGAGCCTCTTGACGCCACTGCAGCACGCCGAGGACGGGCCGGCCCCGCCGCGAGCGTAGGCCAGGCATGGGCCCAAGGCAGAGTTCACCGTACCACAGGTGACGGCGGCGTCGGCGGTGTAAGGAGCCACGAGGAGCATCGCCGCCACAAGGGCGACCACTACGAGCTGTGCACGGGCCATCTCTTCTCACTCTCGAGCTAGTGGTAGTCTTAAGCTAGATTTGCAAGGTGAGACGAGTGATGGTGGTGAGTAAGATGCGAGGGAATGTATGAGCTTAAATAGGGGTTCTGAGGAAGCTGCGCCATTTAATTTTAAATTGATTGGAGCATGGGGTCTAGTAATACGTGTACACATGTATGGACCGTCGGTTTGGCCATTTCAATCAAATTCGGTTGAATCCAGCGCTGGGGGTTAATGCATTTGGGAGGTGGTTGGCTATCGTGTGTAGATGGGTGGACGGATGGACGTAGTAGTTAGCATTTAACGATCGAGTGATCAATTACCGGCAGACTTATTGTACTAGACACTAGACAGTACTAGTACTAGTACTAGTACTATTACCTTCGTCATATTTGGTGTGTTGAATTGAATGTGATCGAACCTAATTTTTCAAATTTTTACTATTCGTATATCAACACTTACAATCTCTCTATACTATTCTGCGGCATAGAAATGTTACTCCGGCGCATGTTTTGTCAAACCTTCTGTTAAATATCAGGTTTGGACGGGCGTTGACAGGGTATAAACCGAGGACATGGCTGAATCTTGTACAGACTTATGGGAGTGATCCGGGTTCGATGAGCCGGACAAATGCTCATTGTATTAACCAATTCTGAACTGTTCACGGTCAAATGAATGTATGCAGATTTAATGAACGGCCCAGGAAAATATCAGTGGAAATTAAGAAAGGTACCACACTAAAGGTAAATATTTTATATGTGGTTTCTTTATAGAAAAAGGGCTATTTAAAAAATATGATTTAGTAAACAAAACATGGATTACTGCGGCAATTATGAATTGACATAATGATGTTTTGTTTAACAAGCCTATGAATGCAAATTTTTTACAGGTCATGCACAGAGCCGCTAACTGGATCAACTTGTTGTCCTTCCTTCTACCTATAGACCAGCAGGGGTTTATAGCTACTAGATGCACTCGGTAAATGGTGGTCATTCGTGGCTGGCGAGACTCCAATATATTACTTGATGCATAGAAGCCTCTTGTACCTTTTATTCTCCTAGCTAATTCATGCCGCAACATTGAGTGACCTATGAGTTGTAAACTTGATACTCCCTCCGTCCAATAAAGTATGTCTCAACTTGATTAAAAATTGGATGTATCTTTCGGCACTAAGTTTGCCATTCCGGAAAAAGTATTCCATGCCAATGCATCATTTTTAGTACATAAATAGGTAATCTAACGTTTTTTTAAATCTGAATTTCTTCTCCCGTTTATTCATTACACATTATAAATTACATGGATCTATAGATCCTGAGATATTAGTTTTAACCTTTATTTAGCATTTTGAAGTATATAATTATGTTGTTTTTCAATAAAGTCGATTTATTACCTAAAAATTTACATCAAGATGATACAAATAAACAAGTCTACACCATATCTCCCCATAATGATACGCACACAAGCATAGAAGCACTTTTTTCTTTTGAATTATCCTGGCTACGCCAAGAGGTTTTTTTTTTTGAGATGGTTGCTAAAGAGTGGGCATCGGTTAATAAGGTAATACCCCAATGGAGATTTGGCAGAATAAGATACGCCATCTCCGATCTTTTTTGAGGGGGTGGGCAAAGGACCAAAGTAGCGTCTATAAATATGAAAAAGCGGGACTTCTTAATATCATTGATACCCTAGACCTAAAAGCTGAAAATACGAAACTAAGTGCATCCGAGAGGGAAGCCATGACCGATGCAAATGAGAAAATGCAAGGCTTAGAAGAGATGAAGAGGCTAAGTGGGCTCAAGGAGCTAAAGTGAAACATATACAGGAAGGGGGTAGTAATACTAAATATATTTTTTCATCTCATCGCAAATGGAAAGCATAGAAGGAAAAAGATTTTCCAGCTAGAACAAGATAAAGGTATCATAATTGGACAGGAGAATATTAAAAATTATATCAAAGAGTTCTACAAGAGGCTTTTTGGGGCTTCTGCTAAAAACAAATTTTCCTTAGTGGAGCCAAATATTAGTGACATCCCTCAAATCTCCACAGAAGAAAATGCCATTCTTACAGCTGACTTCAAAGAGGGAAGTGTATGAAGCTATAATGCAAATGAAAAAGAATAAGGCGCCATGCCCAGATGGGTTCCTAGCTGAATTCTACCAGAGATTTTGGACCATCCTAAAAGCGGATTTAATGAACATGTTTGCAAAATTCCAACAAGGGGATTTGCCGCTGTTTCATCTAAATTATGGTCATATTATTTTCCTTTCCAAAAAAGAAAATGCCATACAAATTCAGCAATATCGACCTATATGTCTGTTAAGGGCGTGTTTGGTAGATTGCCCCATCTCAGATATTCTCTCCTGATATGATTTTTCGCTGTTTGGTAGCCCGTATCTCGCATCTGGGCCATGCCCACCTCACCCGAAAACCCTTCTCAGCCAGGCCCGTGAGAGAAGCTCAGATCGGGCTTCACAACTCAACCGGGCTGAGCTCATACAGAAAAATTCCCACGCGTGAACCCCACCCGAGCATCCGCGCCGCGAGTCCCTCCCGAATAAGCCCTCATCCCCCCCCCCCCCCCCCACGGTCATCCGTTCTTCTTCTTGCAGCTCTCGCCCTCGCCTCCTCTTCTGCTCTCCTCCGGCAAACTGCGTGCCCCGGCCTCCTGAAGTCGCCGCCGCAGCCAGGGCGCTCGCCTCCCCTCCCGTACGCAGGTGTATGAACTTCATGGGCACCGTCGAGGCCGGACGCAGCTGTATGAACTTCACGCCGCGCCGTTGGATGACGCTGCAGGCCCCGACCGCCTCCTCCTGGTGCACCTCGCGCCCCCAACGCTGCTGACGGCCCGTCCTGGCGCCCTCCCGTCGAGCTCTCGTCGAGAACGACGCGTCCGCCGGCCAGCTCAGCTTGGCCGACGGGCTGTAACACGCGGCCATGGAGTTTGCAGAGATACGAGCTGTAACATGCGGCCTCCGCTGCTACCCTGCTCGCGCCTTCTCCCCTGCTCGCAACCTGCGTGCGCCGCCTCCTGTCGTGGCACGCAGAACCAACGCCACCTGCTCGCTTGACCACGAGCACCGCCGACGGAGAGCTGCTCCCCGCACGGTCAGCTCCGATTGGAAATGGGGACCTGATTGCTTTTTGTATTCCTGTTCAAGGACTTGTCTGTAAACATTTGGACTTCTTTGTAATTTTAATTTTTGGACCCTAGTCTCAGCACAGTTCAACATGCACAGGCCACCAAACAGCTTCCCACCTCAGCCCGTCTAGACACATGCAATCTACAAAACAAACAAAATTATCTCAGCCCAACCCGTATAATCTCAGCTTGGCCCAGTTGAGAAAGTCTGGTTGAGGTGAACCGGGCTACCAAACACACCCTAAATGTTAGTTTTAATTTTTTTTACTAAGGTTGGAACTAACCGGGTGACGGAAGTAGCACATAAGGTGATACGGCCAACACAGACATCATTTATGTCGGGACGACATATCCTTGAAGGGGTGCTCATCCTGCATGAGACCATACACGAACTTCATAGGAAGAAATGGATGGTGTCCTTTTAAAAATAGATTTCAAGAAGCCATATGATAAAGTTGAATGGTCTTTCTTACAACAAGTGTTGCGAATGAAAGGTTTCGATTCTAAATGGTGTAAGTGGATAGAGCAATTTGTTAGCAGAGGTAGTGTGGGTATCAAAGTTTTACGATGATTTGGGAAGGTATTTCCATACACGTAAAGGGTTGAGACAAGGAGATCCACTGTCTCCGATTCTATTTAATATTGTTGCGGATATGTTGGCAATTATAATTGCAAGAGCAAAAGAAGATGGACAGGTTGATGGGTTAATTCCTCACCTTGTAGAAAGGGGGGGGGGGGGGGTCTCAATTCTCCAGTATGCCGACGACACGATCATTTTTATGGAACACGATCTAGATAAAGCTTTAAACATGAAACTTATCCTATATGTATATTTGAGCAACTTTTAGGATTAAAAATAAATTTTGATAAGAGTGAGTTTTTTTTGTTTCGGAAAGGCCAAAGATGAGGAAGATCAATATTGGAACCTGTTTGGTTGCGTCTTTGGATCGTACCCTTTAGATACTTGGGAATACCGATCCATTTTCGCAAGCTAAAAAATGGTGAATGGAAGCCAGTGGAGGATCATTTTGAGAGGAAGCTAGCTAGTTGGGCAGGCAAACTCCTTTCATATGGAGATCGCCTCATCCTCATTAATTCGGTTCTAACAAGTCTACCCATGTTCATGTTATCGTTTTTTGAAATACCAAAAGGGGTACGCAAAAGACTTGATTTCTTTCGATCTAGATTTTTCTGGCAAAGTGATGGCCATAAAAGAAAGTATAGGCATACTAAATGGAACATTATTTGCAGACAAAAAGATCAAGGGGGCTTGGGGTCGAGGTTTTGGAGACAAAAAATAGATGTCTTTTAAGCAAATGGCTTTTAAAGATATTATCCGAGGATGGGGTTTGGCAGGAGCTAATTCAAAATAAATATTTATATTCCAAATCTCTGTCACAAGTGACTGTTAAACCTTCTGATTCGCCCTTTTGGAAAGGATTATTGAAGGTCAAATACGATTTTTTCAAGCGAGGGTCATTTACTCTAGGAAATGGAGAAAGTATCCGTTTTTGGGAGGATATTTGGCTTGGGGATAAGCCCCTATCTCAACAATATCCGTCTTTGTATAACATTGTCCAACGAAAACAAGTTTCAGTGGCTAATGTTATAACTAATGCCCCTCCACTGAACATAGGTTTTAGGAGAGTGTTGGCCGGAAACAAATGGACAAGATGGCTTCATCTGGTCACCCGTTTGATGGATGTACAGATCACACATCAAGCGGACAAGTTTAAGTGGGGATTTACCAATTCGGGTCTTTTCACTGTTAAATCTTTTTATTTGGATCTCTTGAACGATCATACAAGATTCTTACGGAAATATATTTGGAAAATGAAAGTTCCACTAAAAGTTAAGATTTTTATGTGGTTCATGTTTCGCAAAGTGCTTCTCACCAAGGATAACTTGGCTAAACGAAATTAGAGTGGCAATAAAAAATGTTGTTTTTGTGATCAAGAAGAAACAATACAACATTGGTTTATAACTTGTCGTTTTGCCAAGATGGTTTGGCGTATTGTGCATATGGCTCTCAATATTTATCCCTCTAACAATGTTACGAACGTGTTTGGGAATTGGTTACGGGGTGTTCATAAACAAGATAAAGTTCAAATACGAGTGGGAGTTTGTGCTTTATTATGGGCCATATGGAACATACGCAATGATTATATCTTTAACAATGCAAAATCTTCATCATTTATGCAGGTTATACCAATGGCTACTCACTGGATCCGTACGTGGTCTTACCTACAGCCCACGGAGAAGCGTCACGCTTTGTATATTGGGTGCAACTGGCTGAATTCGGTGGCACAAGACTTATACAGCCAATGTAGTTGGCATTCTGATTTTAGAATAGCATACTAATGTAGAGCCATTTATTTTATCTCTTTTTAGATGGTTGATACATGTATCAACCCTGTGCGACCCATGATGTATTCTCCTGTAATAACTGAATTACAATAAAATAATAAAGAGATGTATGCATCATATCGATGCAGAGGCTGGGGGTTCCCCTTTTCTAAAAAAAATGCAACCTAAGGTGCTCGAGGATCAATTGCAACCTACGCCTCCATCCATGATCGGTAAAAATCTACTAGCTGTCCTCTTCACCTGGACGCACCGCCATGAGGGCGGAGCTATCCCTAATTCATGAATATGCGGCGAACACCCAATTTGTTTGCAAAAATAAATTCACTGTATAAGTTATTTATACATGTGTGCATATGTGGTAGGGTTCTTCTCTACCTATTAGACACCATAATCTCTTCTACCTAAAAGTTACCTAAGGTTCCATATACCGCCTAATCCTTCATCACACCCCGTGTCAAAAATCCCGTAAACGCGAGAAGTCCATCCAAAAAATTCAAACACGAGGAAGTAGCAATATTTGGTAGGTCACCTAGTAACTGATAATGATTGATATGTCTGCGTGGTCCATGCATTTGTTGTAATGAAGATACTGCAATAAAGTAATAAAAGCCATATACATCAGTCGATGCAGAGGTTGGGGCTTCCTCATTTCGAAAAAAACCTAGTAACCAAAATATCACAGACCAGATCGACGAGGTTGCAAAATCTTGCCGGAACGAGCGTAGTACCCCGAGGGAGCAGGACACGATGCTACAGCCGACCCCTTGTGCTCTTCATGACCGTCGATGTCGAATCATTGCGCTTCCCGGAGAAGCTTGCAGAGGCATATGGGGCGAGTTTGGTAGCCTGCATTGGATTTTTCATCTCCTTGGGGCCAGGCGCTGGGGAGAAGGCCCGTTCAGAACACGTAGTGGGCCAAAAAAGGGGGTCCGTTTGGTAGCCTGAGAAGAATTTTTGGGGCCAACTCCAGCTTTCAGCTGTGTCTGTTTGGTTGCCTGGGTTGCAGCCGAAAAACGAGCCCAAAACCGAGCTCCTGCTATTTGGTTGCCAGCCAGTGCTGAGTATGGTCACCTCTTCTCTTCGATGGTGACTTGGTGAGTGTACCAGATTACAGCACATACCACACATTTGGACACAACACAATGCGACACACCATCTGCGTAAATCAATCGATCATGTACCGAACATTGCGATAAACCATCAGGATCGCTGCGTAAATCAATCGATTGTGTACGGAACATTGAGATAAAAAATCGATCGTGTGCCGAACATTGCGATAAACCATCAGGATGGCTGCGTAAATCAATCGATCGTGTACAATGTAATGCAATGTGATAGGAAAGAAGGCCTCATATAGGATGGATCACACACACGCCTAGTTTAGAGACGGCGTAACAGAACATTACAGAGATAAAGTTAGTTGGAGTTAGCGAACCATGACGACAGAGCACTTTAGTTCATACCTCAAGATTCACTAGCCTGTAACAGATTTGTGCTCCCAATGTGTAACGTGATTTTCAGGGATGGGGTTAGTGAACAATGTCCAATGAACAATACCCACTTTTTCATACAACACGGTTCACTGACCCCTCCCTGACACTGCACGTATCAACATTGGCCAGAGATGCAAACCACAGTGGAAAAAAAGGAAGGCTCATATGGAATTGATCACACACAGAGACAAAGCTAGTCAACAACGTCGAATGAACACTGTATGTTCAGACTACCCGGTTGACTGAGCATTCTCTGAAAATGCGAATGGTAACAATGCGTTTAATCATAGGCCAAAAGCACTCAACAAAAACAAGCAAGGCGTCATATGAAAATTTATCGCACACACATGAACTCCAGGGACCACGTAAGCAAACAACGTGAAATGAACACTATATATATGTTCAGACAACATGGTTCACTTACACCTCTCTGAAGATAGCAACGTGCAACCATCTGTTTAATCATCGGCCAAAAGTCATCATCTTGAAAGTACACACCAAAAAACTAGGGTAGGCCTCATATTGGACTGCTGAAGAACACTATGTTGTGCACTTCCAGGATTGATGCTATTCAACCAAGTGTTGTGCACTTACTGTTTGAGCAATGTACAAGGTTATAATAGCAACAACTCTGACCGTGTTGTACCAAAGCAGTCCTAATTATAATCATGGGAAAGAACACAATGGAGTCCGCATAATATAGGCAGTGGAAGAAATCACAATTGGCTGTATCCAACCAAGTATTGTGCACAATTGGAATGTTTGTGAAGTGTACTAGGTTAGATAGAACCAATTGCGGTTCACTTTGTCGTACATGTTCAGATCGGTTGGATCTAACGAAAATCTAGCACGCATGCTATCAAGATGCAAAAGATCGAGCAAAAGATCGAAAAAGACATCGCGCCCATTGATAATCCGAGGCCAATCGTCCACGAATCGACATCTACTCCACCGAATCGAAGACGCTAATCAAACCGTATCGAAAACCCTAACAGATCTACCGTGCATGTCAATCTACAAGCCTATACTCATCGATTCCGTGCGGATAGAAGTAAAGGGAGAGAGCCGATGGTGCTTCCCACCATTGGAGACGACTGCCAAGAGTCGGAGGTCGAGCTCACGGAAGAGGGAACGGTCGCGGGCCTAGCTGCACCCGCCGGTTTCGCGGCTGGCGGACATCGTCGCCGTCCTCTCCCTGTCCAGTCTTAGCCTTCATCACCACGACGGAGCGGTGGATTGGTCGGCGGTAGTGCAACCGCCGACTTTTAATGTGACAAATGAGGGGTGAGAGAGTGGAGAGAGGGCGAGTGAGAGCAATGAGTGGGCGGGTGAGGGGATTTATGGCGCGTGTACGTGAAGGGACACGGCGTCTCCCTCTCCCTTCTCTACGCGTGCGACCTTTCGACGACAACGAGCCTGACTCCATAGAAACGGCCGATTCGAGCATTCCTCCAGGACCTGACGTGAAGGTGCTTTAATATCCGGTTCATGCAACAACATGGGCGAGCCCAGGTAACCAAACGCAGGGACGGAGGAAGGGGGGGACGAGCAGGGGCTAGGCCCCCCGCAACATTCAGCTTTTCTTCCTACAATTCCTGCTGCATATGCTTGTAATGAGTGGTTTTAACCATGTTTGCCCCCTCCAATAAAATTCTGCCCCCCCAAGGTTGGGGGCTGGCTCCGTCCCTGACCAAACGGGTCGATTTTCATTTCCCTCCAATGCAAAAAAGGCTCTCCCAGCGTACCAAACGCGCCCATGGTGTGGGAGAACTTTGCTGCTGCAGACACGCAGTGCCGCAGAACCCCTGCCCAGCTTTCCTTTCAGTTCCAATGCGTGCCAGACATCAGCCAAACGAATTGCTTCTCTAGCCAGACATCGATACGGCCATGCATGCCTCCGTTCCGTCGCTCACGAATTTTGGTAGATGCGGCAATGCATGTGACCATTACCCCTCATGAATTACGGGTTCAGTTGGTTGATCAATTTTACATGGTCTAGCAGAGCTGGATATGATGCATTTTTTTTTTGCGAAAGGATATGCTGCATCTTATCCAGATAAGCTTCCAGGCGTGGCAAGAGGATCGAGCACTTGAATACTCGTAACAGATCAAAATGTCCAGTAATAAAACAACACTGTTTGGCCAGAGAAGAGTGGATTTGAACTGATGTTGCCTTAGGAGAGGTTTGGTACATTGGAGTAGATGTGTGTATTACATATACTTCAATTTTTTGTTGTTCTTCTTGGAAGACTACTTTCACACTAACAACATGTATTTTTTTTAATCGTGCACTGTAGACCTCCTTTGGTGTTTGCTTTTTTTTTTTGAAGGTATTTCCATTAATATAAGCATACAAGCTGCCTCATTAAAAACCTTCCAGTCCCCTTAGGTACCCTGGTAAGGAAAAGAGTGCGTCATGAAACTTGCAGCTTTTAGCAGTTACAATCGTTCAAAATCGTCGCCAGCACACTCGTCGGGACCGAACCAGAAAGACTACCACTCCCACCTCTCTTGCCTAATTGCGCTAGATTATGAGCCGCACTATTACTTGCTCGATCCACCTTGGCAATGCTAATATGCCGGTAAACGTTAAGCAAGTCAGATCCTTCCTTCAGCAGGCTCCAATGCGACGAACGGTCAAGGACTTCTCCAGTCAACACCTGGACAACTCGGAGGCAGTCACTTTCAAGGACTGCTGAAGAGCAGTGCAGTCCAATTAAACTATGCAATCCTTCTAAACATGCTAATGCCTCCGCCTCTTCCGCGCTGCTGCAGCTCGGGATAAATTTCCAGACTGATTTCACCACTTGTCCTCCACTGTTCCTAATGAGAACTCCAATTCCCGCCTGTTTGCTGGACTCATCCCACCCTGCGTCCACATTGCCTTTTAAACTACCCTCCATCGGTGCCGCCCACCTAGAGATTGGTGAGCCCGCATGGATCTTTTGAGTACTAGGTAGCATCGGAGATTTTCCTTTCACATCTGGGGCCGGAGCTTTGCAAGCCCTAAAAGAATCGACATAGTTCCGAAGATACGGAATAGACGCCGAAACAGACGCTTTGCCGTCACTGTGCACAATGTTGTTCCTGTGGTGCCAAACCCTCCACAGCAGAAAAATAACCTTGTCTCGTTCCCTTGGCGGTGTATTATCCAGCAGCCGCAGTAGCCATTCTTTACCTGGCGATTGGAAAGCACTCTCCGGAGGAAGACTCCAGTGCTCACGCATACCATCTCTCCGGAGGAAGATTCTTTACCTGGTGTTTGCTTATTCAAATGGAATCCCTAGATTTCTCCATGTCAGCCAAATTCTTTTATGGTTTAACAAGATTTGTTTTGCATAGTGGAACATGTAAGATGACAAGAAGTGCCAATATGTAATTAAGAGTTCATTTAGACCTGTTGCAATGCATGGGCCCTTGCTAGTATTGTTAAAAAACGTGAACTCTAGATGGGCTGAAATATAAGATTGGGTTCCTAACGGGCCACACGGGTTGCACCTATTGTAGATAAAAGTAATAACAACGAATCTATTCGACCCGAACCATCCTCCTCTTTGCGACACTCATTCTGACCTCATCAGTCGCGCTCAAGCTTTACATGAAAATGCCGAGAATCCTTCGTCAATGAGTTGAAGCTGGTGAGCAATTTTTAAATAATTGCTTGGTTACTTTCATTGGGTGTAAGTTCTTACAAGTAATGAATAATAACATAATCTCTCACTTAAATAATGATTATTCTATTTGTTTTTGCAATTTAATTCAATAATTTGAGGTGTGTCACTAATAAGAAGTATCTAGCATTTCGTTCTTCTTGTTATTTAAACTTTCATATACAATTTTTTGTGCCACTTTTGATGTGCATAGCGTCGCATACCCAATATGAAAACCTGCCATGGAAAACTCGTTTTGATATGATCTAATCACTGTAGTCAGGACCACCTGAAAACCAATGTGTACAAAACTAAACAGGGAGATGCAATTTTGTTTTTGCAAACAAAACTTCATTTCTGCTAAGCCACAACGCCGAAAACCAAGGCTGCTGCTCCAAAAAAAAAACACGATATGTCATTCAGAATTTCAGACATACGGTGGTAGAGCGAAGTAATTGTAGAAAATGTATCAGACAAATATAATTAACAATCCATATACACCAGCAGTGAATATACGGTACAAACTCTGGTGTCTCCTCAAAGTAGTAAGAAAAAGGAACATGGAAACACACAACCGATACAAACATGACCGTCCATCGAGAGCTGGGTCGGTACGACTCCTCTCTCACACGGAGATTATTTATTCAGCATATAGATGCGTACGGTACGGGTATATATCTGTGCGTGGTATGGTATATCGCTATGACCTCAACATAACGTTAATGGCGCCAAGTCGTGGATGGATTCTTCAGCGGATCGTGTTGCAGTTGACGGAGCTGCTGATGGGGTAGGGGATGCTGACGCCGCACTTGGAAGGGATGCTGGCGGCGTTGCCGGCTTTGATCCCGCTGCCCTTAACCACGTTCTTGAGGCAGTTGCACGCGGCACGCCTGTCGGCGGTGTTCTGTGCAGCGCCGGCGAGCCTCTTGACGCCACTGCAGCACGCCGAGGACGGGCCGGCTCCGCCGCGAGCGTAGGCTAGGCATGGGCCCAAGGCAGAGTTCACCGTGCCACAGGTGACTGCGGCGTCAGCGGTGTAAGGAGCCACGAGGAGCATCGCCGCCACAAGGGCGACCACTACGAGCTGTGCACGGGCCATCTCTTCTCACTCTCGAGCTGGCTAGCTACTCTGGCTAGTGGTTGTTGTAAGCTAGATTTGCAAGGTGAGACGAGTGATGGTGGTGAGGAAGATACGAGGGATTGTATGAGCTTAAATAGGTGTTCCGAGGAAGACGCCATTTAATTTTGAATTGATTGGAGCATGGGGTCTAGTAATACGTGTACGTGTATGGATCGTCGGCTTGGCCATTTCGATCAATTCGGTTGAATCCGCCTTGGGGGTTAATGCATTTGGGAGGTAGTTGGCTGTCGTGCGCAGAGAGGTGTGGACGGATGGACGTAGCTAGCATTCAGCGATCGAGTGATCAATTAGCGGCAGACTTATTGGGCTAGGTAGTAGTATCTTCATCATATAGATAGATGGTGTTTTGAATGTGAGCAGAAGTTTTCTCGTTTTGACCATTCGTACAGTAATCCATCGCGAGGCATCACTTTTAGTGCATAAAATGCCGTATGCATTTTTGTTTGCTATCTTCAGCAGACCTTTTCTCCCATGTATCCCTTCCATTATGAAATGCATGGATAATTTCTGACAGATTAATTAGTTGTGACTCCAGTACATGATTATGTTGTTTTTAATAGAGGGATTTATTAACTCAAAAGTCGTATCTCAAGACGATGCAAATAAAAGAGTATACATCCCGTCTCTACATGATAAGAGGCACACAACCATACCAGCAAGTAAATAAGGGTCCGCGACTATCTGGGTGCTTTTATTTCTGGTGGACGACGAAATCTTAGCCATGTCGAGGATGCAGCTATGGCTGAGGCTTCTGCCGTGCGTGATGGCCTGCTGCTAGCTGGAGAGGTGGGCTGCAACAAATTAATTTTTGAATCAGATTGCAAGGAGCTATTGGAGACTATGAAATATGGAGGCACTTCCTTGGGAGCTGCCACCAGTAGAAAACAGGCAATAGAACCCAGGCGAAATACCCCATTCGTCCCGGTCGCATTACAAACCGGGACCAATGGGGCAATTGTCTCGGTTCCAGTCTCTACGCGGAAACCACAGCTCCAGACCCGGTCCTTTTGTCCCGGTTCCAGCCACGAACCGGGACAAATGGTGACAGCACCTTTTGTCCCGGTTTGTGGCTGGAACCGGGACCAAAAGGTGTGTGCCTATATATACTCAGCAGCCCTCCCTCTCCGAAGACCATTGAAGGCATTTTTTTAGTATGGTGGGAGGTGTGGTGCTAGTTTATTTTTTTAGTATGCACGCAAGGTGTTCGATGAAATGTCCGAGAGAGTTCACACTTCTATTTGATGCACACTTAAGTTTTATCTTTCTTCTCGATCGAGATTAATATCCTTATCCTTGTCATTGATGTTGTAAATACACGCATTAGATCATTGCAGAAAGTAGAGCGAGAGACGATGTTTGGTAACGCAGTTCGCCAACATTGCCTACATCTGCGGGGCATGCTTACGGACGCTTCTCCCCATCGTACTATTCAACATAGTACCGTCGACGACAAGCCCGCCACAGTATACAGACACATCCGATCACACGACGCCACGCCGGCGCGGCCGCCCCTGCCACGGGCGCCGCCCGTACTCGAATAGATCTTATGTCTAACCTAGCTTTCATCTAATAGTCAATTTGGCTACCACCGATGCCTTTATATAACAGGCCCGAGTTACAAGTGTTCGACTCCAACACCTAAACCCTACCGTAGTCCAAGTCCAACTGTAGCCTATACACATATTTGACACGCCAGAAATAACAATTGATACAATTCATGTTCAGTGGTTATTTCTCGATGTTGGTTTTTGATATAGTTAATTATATAATGCAGCTGGACCGACAATGGATGTACGGTGACCGACGCACTGCCGAGTACATGACGAGTTTGAAGAAATTTCTCGATGTAGCCAAGGCCCACAATACCAATGGTTTCATGTGTTGTCCATGTGTCGACTGTTAGAATAAGACCGATTATCCAGACGCGAGAACCCTTCAAACCCACCTTATTCGGCAAGGTTTCATGCCCAGCTATAATTGTTGGACCAAGCACGGAGAAGAAGGGGTTATGATGTAAGACAATGAAGAAGAAGATGATGAAAATTATCCTATGTTCCCGGATTACGGTGATACTGCAACGGGGGAAGCTGAAGATGAATAGGCACCAGATGAGCCTGCTGACGATCTTGGTCGGGCCATTGCTGATGCAAAGAGAGACTGTGGAACTGAAAAGGAGAGGTCGAACTTCGACCAGATGTTAGAGGATCACAAGAAATTGTTGTATCCAAATTACGAAGATGGTTAGAAAAAGCTGGGTACCACACTAGAATTGATGCAGTGGAAGGCAGAGTGTGGTGTGACTGACAAGGGATTTGGAAAGTTGCTGCATATAATTAGGAAGATGATTCCAAAGGTCAATGAGTTGCCCGGCAGTACGTATGACGCAAAGAAGGTTCTGTGCCCTCTAGGATTAGACGTTCCGAAGTTACATGCCTGCCCTAATGACTGCATCCTCTACCGCGGACCGCGGTGAGTAAGAGAATTTGGATGCATGCCCGGTATGCACTGCATTGCGGTATAAGATCAGACGAGATGACCCTGGTGAAGTTGAGGGCGAGTGCCCCCGGAAGAGGGTTCCTGCCAAGGTGATGTGGTATGCTCCTATAATACCACGCTTGAAACGTCTGTTCACAAACAGAGAGCATGCCAAGTTGTTGTGATGGCACAAAGAGTACCGTAAGAAAGACGCGATGTGCAGACACCCCGCTGATGGGTCGCAGTGGAGAAAAATTGAGAGAGAGTTCCCGGACTTTGCATATTACGCAAGGAACTTAAAGTTTGGTCTAAGTACAGACGGATTCAATCCTTTTGGGGAGCAGAGCAGCAGTCATAGCACCTGGCCCGTGACTCTATGTATTTATAACCTTCCTACTTGGTTGTGCATGAAGCGAAAGTTTATTATGATGCCAGTGCTCATCCAAGGCCCGAAGAAACCTAGCAACGAGCTTTATGTGTACCTCAGGCCATTAGTTGAAGAACTTTTACAGTTGTGGCGGGAAGAAGTTGTACATGTGTGGGATGAGCACAAACATGAGGAATTTGACCTACGAGCTTTGCTTTTTGTAACGATCAACGATTGGCCTGCTCTTGCTAACCTCTCAGGGCAGACAACCAAGGGGTACAAAGCATGCACACACTGTTTAGGTGAGACTGAATGTATATATTTGGATAAATGTAAGAAGTGTGTGTATCTGGGGCATCGTCGATTTCTTCCGATCAGGCATAACACAAGGAAGAAAGTCAAGCATTTTAAAGGTGAGGTGATGACCCACAAGTATAGGGGGTGTATCGTAGTACTTCCGATAAATAAGAGTGTCGAACCCAACGAGGAGCAGAAGGTGCTGATAAGCAGTTTTGATTAGGAGTTCACTGTAAATACTAGCAGACAAGTTTTAAGTAGTTTTTTTTATATAACAGATAAATAAAGTGCGAGTAAATAAAGTGGAATAATAATAATTGCAGCGAGTGGTCCAATCCTTTCTAGAGAAAAGGACAAGCCGGTTGGTTTACTTATATTGACCAAACATTCGTGAGGACACACGGGAATTCTGTCTAGTGCTTTCGCTTCATATAGATGATTAATCTTTCGATAAGTGTTGTGTGGGTGAACCTATGCTAATGCACCGCCCTTCCTAGGACTAATACATACTTGTGATTATACCCCTAGCAAGCATCCGCTAATACTAGAAAGTAATTAAGATAAATCTAACCACGGCCTTAAACTCTGAGATCCTGCTATCCCTCATGCATCGAGATACCAACGGGGGTTTAGGTTTCTGTCACTCTGGCAACCCCACAATTAATATTCGAATACACAATGCATTCCCCTAGGCCCATAAAGGTGAAGTGTCATGTAGTCGACGTTCACATGACACCACTAGAAGAATAACACCACAAGTTAAATATCAAACCATGCATTAAATATTACTCAACATAGTTCAATACTAACATATAGACTTCTCCCATGTCCTCAAGAACTAAACGAACTACTCACAACACATCATTTGGAACATGATCAGAGGTGATATAATGATGGATAACAATCTGAACATAAACCTTAATTCAACGGTTTCACTCAATAGCATAAATAACAATAGTAATCAACACCGGGAGAGTTTCTCGTATCAAATAGACAAGATTCAGCCCTAGATGTTACAGCGGGGACGGAGTGGAACGATGGAGATGATGGTGTCGGCGGTGGAGATGATGGTGATGATGATCCCGATGAAGTGCAGCTCGATGACGGTGTCGCAGCAGTGGAACATGGGGTTCCCCTAGCGCTGCCTAAGTGGGTCCACAGCCTGTGGGCCCAGCACAAGGATAAACAAGGCCAAGACTCGATGCAAGGCCTGGCGGGCGCACCTGCGCCATACAAGACCTCCCGGGTGCGCAGGGCCCCCGGGCCTCCTGCGACCCGGAAGGAACCGAAGACCCCGAGAGCGCGAGTCCCCGGCGGGGCCGAGCTCCCTCCCGGGTGCAAGACCGTACAACAAGAAGATAAGGTTTCTACCAACTTCCAGAGCATGGTGGAAGCCCCCAGAAGGCTTGGGAAGCAAGGCGCGGCCAGGGGACACCACCTACCCACTGTCAGCCCGCGCCAGCCGCTTTCCCCAAAGGCGCCAGAGGTCTGAACCACCCGAAGACGGATACTTGGAGGAGAAGAGGCCACGTCGCCGTCTACACCACGGAGTGGGGTTGCTTCCCGCCAAGAACCCCTCACGCTCCTTGCATGACCTCTGTGATATCCCATTTCCCTATAAAAGGAGGACCAAGGGCATGGAGGAGGGGGGACCGGCTCAAGCTAGCTTAAGGAGTAAGCAAGCTCTAGCCAAGGACTGACCGGCGATCCAAGGTAGAAGACAACCACCAAGCTAGGCTAGAAGGAGGAAGGGAAGGAAGGTGATCTCCTCCGGGCAAGGATCTGTCCTCCCCCTTCCTCTAGTCGGATCACCCTGCCGGGTACCTCGCCGGGAAACACCATTGTAGCCACACCATGATCAAACCATCTATCCAGACATGCAGGAGTAGGGCTGTTAGCCTTCGGGCGGCCTGAACCTGGGTAGATCGCTGTGTGCTTTCCTTGTTTGCATACCTCGTCGAGATCGGAGAGCGAGTGAGAAACTTGTCCGACGATCGTCCCCCGGGAGACGTTTCCAGCCTCCTTCGTGCCCCTACCGAATCTACAAAGGGGGTGCCTCGCATCCCCGGTATCCGTGATTCAAGACACGACATCTGGCGCGCCAGGTGGGGGGCGCAAGCGCTGATCTCGTCTTCATCGACTCGGAGATCTTCGTCGAGTTCTTCCTCGCCAAGATCTACGTCGAGTTCTTCTTCGTCAAGTTCTGCGTCGAGTCCTTCTTCAGCAAGATCCACGTCGAGTTCTTCCTCGCCAAGATCTACGTCGAGTTCTTCTTCGTCAAAGATCTGCCTCCAGTTCCTTTGCCGGCGCCAGGCCTGTGCCAAGATCTTCACCAAACGGCTCTCGGCATGGCCCCAAAAAGGAAAGAAAACGCGGCGATGGAGTTCCCACGACATCCCGGTCTCGGTTATATCCTCGAGAGGTCTCCCCCCCCTCCGGTGGAAGGCCGGACATTTGGGACCAAGTTCGTCCCGTCCACCGAACACATCAGTCCCTGGATCGGCAAGGATGGACCCAAGGATCTCCTCGCCGGCACCGAGATCCTTCTTCCTCCGCAAGCACAGGAGCACACAGCAGAGCTTCTCTCAACAGCATTGCCCGCTGAAACGATGTCAGAGGACGGAATCCCGGACCAAGCCGAGAAAGAAACTCTGCCGAGTGAAGAGGTCGACGGGTATATACCACAAGGGATCTGCATCCCTCCAAGGAAGGACGGAAAGCCCGGAATGTGGTGTGTGTACCACCAGTCGGATAAGCACAGCTTGGAAGACTGCCGTCAGTTCCGAAATGGGAAATATCTAAAGAACAATAGAGGGGAATGTTATACTTGCGGGGAACCTGGACATCTCAGCCTGGAGTGTCCCCTCAAGCCGGCAAGAAAGGTTAATTCAGATTTCCGAGTGCTCAAGAAGGAGAGATCTGTCTCAACTTTCTCCAACGCCTCCACGCAGACTATTGATCCTTCGGGAAACCATCTACCGATCTCTAAGCAGACCACGCAAAGCACGACTTCCATCTCGGATCAGGCTTTTGCCCCGGGAGATACTCCGTGCGGACAATGGGAGCTCCCGGGTCACGTGGTAACTATCCATACCGGGTTAAGCACACCCCCTCAGAAATATTGGATTACTAAGTGGATGGCTTCTGAGGAATCCAAATTGATCACCGACGGAATTACGGAACCGGCACCATTGCCGCATCAATAAATGGAATATAAAGGATTGGGTTTACTTATTTTGAGCACTGACCGCCGCAAGGGATTTTTCTGATAGGTCTCAGGACCTGCGTCTTCATTACGCCAGCAAGCATTTCCGGGTCTTCTCACCGAAAGGGATTTTTCTGATAGGTCTCAGGACCGGCGTCTTCATTACGCCAGCAAGCATTTCCGGGTCTACTCGCTGGAAGGGATTTCTCTGATAGGTCTCAGGACCGGCGTCTTCATTACGCCAGCAAGTATTTCCGGGTCTTCTCGCTGGAAGGATATTTCTCTGGAGAAGAAGTCCAGTGGTCTCAGGACCGGCGTCATCACTACGCCAGCCAGCAGCCGGAACACCTGTGTGGTGAAACTCCGAAGTACTGGAAGAAAAATAAGAGGTCTCAGTACCGGCGTCCTCACTACGCCATCCAGCCATCCGGTTCACCTGTGTGGTGATCGCCGGGTTCCAAGGGAACAGAATAAGAGGTCCCAGGACCGGCTTAGGCCAGTAACAGCCGTGCCAAGGAAGGCACAACGGGTCAGACCCGGGAATAGGTTGTCTCGGCTCAAGACTCTGTTCCTGCAAAATTGAGCAGACAGAAAAGTATTATGCCCGAAACACGGCGTAGAGGACCCGCTACGGCGGCAGCGCTACCGAATATCCGAGATAACCTGGGGACTTCACGAATCTAGCTAAGTGCCTTTACCTTGCCTGTTCTGTTTCTTTATACCTTGGCTAAAACGAACGAGGGCGTAAACCTAGGGCAGCACCTCCCCCAAGTCCGCTGCCCGTTTCCCTCTGGCAGTAGAGTTGTGGGCTGAGGATTGTTCGATCAGGAGCGATGGATCTTTCGGGGGTTGCGCCCTGTGTCGGCTCACCAGACAGTCTGGGGGTACACAGCTGGTTAGTGCTCTGGCTGAAAGACCCTTCCCGAAAGCGTCAAGCCTCCACGGGCATAACAGAAACAGTTCAGCATAAGGAAAGGATGTTTACATTCGAAAGCATTAAAGTTTTGCCTTTCGGCGATACATAGACGCAGTTCACGACACCTGGTGTCGTCATCCTACATGTTTCAGGGTACCTAGCAGCAGCCTACGGGCCGTCTTCACAAGAGAAGCGCTCCATGATCTTCTCCACCTTGTCAGAAACCCCCGGCAGAGGCGCAGCTCCCGGGACGACATGGCTCATCTCCTTGAGCAAGGAGATCCGCGGGCGACGCTGCCGAAGGGCGGCCACGAGGGAAGTCACCGCCTGTCTTGGTGCTTTCTCGCCAGCTAGGCGAGCTGCCTCGGCCGCTTGGGACCGAAGCTCACCCAGGAGCTCCGCCACGCGTGTCAGAAAGGGCGGATACCCCCTGAAGGAAGCAGAGAAACTACTCGAAGCCAACGGGGGCTGGGGCACCCGCAATGTAGCCAGCTCCCTTGAGATCTTCTTCGCCGAGGCGCTCATCTCCGGGAGGAAGCTCATCATGTCCCGCTTAGAGGCGGCCATCTTGTCCCGCTCCTCTATGGCTTTCTTCAGCCGCTCGGCCAACTCCTCTTCGTGATCCCGCGCCGCCTGCGCCGCGGATTTGGCGGCCTCCTTTGCTCTTGCAAGCTCGGCGTCCTTCTCCTCGCTCTCCTTCCTCTCTTTGGATCGGAGAACCGCAACGTGCTCGAGCTGCCCGTCGCATTCGGCCACGGCCTTTTTCAGACTGGCAACCTCACGCGCCAAATCGTCCGCACGAGCAACTTGCTGGTCCCGCTCACCTCGGACCCTCTTGTAATCTTTGTAGGCTTGGTCTCGGCTTCGCCGCTTATCCGCCAGCTCCTTCTTCATCACAGAGACTTGCTCGGAGAGCGAGGCCACTCGTTGGTTCAGATCCCTCGTCTCTTGTCGGGGCCAGTTATCCACGCTCGTCAAGCCTTCCTCCAGGCGAGCTTCGCTTCGCTCCACCTCCAGGCGCAGCTGCGAATTTCCCTCCAGGCACTTCCTCTCCGCTTTGTCCAGTGCGGACGCCCAAGCTTCCAGTTCCTTCTCACGAACGGAGATGCGCTTCTCCCCGGCATAGAGCAGCTCCTCCTCCGCCGCCAACTTTTGCTCTCTGGCATCGAGTTTCTCTGCCTCGGCTGCCAGCTTCCGCTCCCAGGACTTTAACTCCTCTTCGCGGCGAGTCGCGGGAGCTACCAGCCGGCGCAGTTGGGCCCCGGTGAACGCCAGGAGCTCTCCTACCTCGGTGAACTCTATGGGGGAGCTTGAGCCCGTTTTTGTTCCCCCATGACCTTTGGGGGGAACCTCTTCTTCCGGGTCTTCAACACGAGGAGGAGCATCACCCCTAACCCCTGGTAGACTGGAAGGTCCCCGGGGATCTACGCCACGCCTCTCCCTGGGGGCTTCGGAGTCTTGTGCTCCTCCCGTCGAGACTGCCGGGGGAGCAACCGCCGAGACTGCCGGGGGAGCGACCGCCGAGACCACCGGAGCCAAAACAAGCCCGGGGACCGGTCCGGACTCCCCGGCCTCTTCGACGTCATCTCATTCACCCCCGTGAGCGCGCTTACTGGAGGCCTCAGGCGACTGATCCCTGCGCGAAACAAAAAAGGAGTTTCTAAGGCAATCCCGCAAGCAGACAGCCTTGCTCAAAGTGGAGTCACCAGTAGAGGAAATTCACCTATCTTTCCTCTTGGACCCGGAGAAGCACCAGTTTCTCACCGCCAGGTCCTGAAAGACGCCTGGCGTCCGGACACCCGATCCGCGAGACTCGTCGCTGGCTTCCGGGAGAGGGAGGTCAACAGACATCGGAGGAGAACGCCTCTCTCCCGGAGAACTCGGCGGAACCGGCTGCTCAACTGGGCGCGACCCCACACCTCCGGCAGGAACTCCCGGAGACGTGCCATCACTCTCCCCGTCGGAATCTCCAGGCTCCTCCGGGGAGACATCCCCTTGCGCCCAGCCGGACGCCTGCAAGCTGATGACCCACAAGTATAGGGGCTGTATCGTAATACTTTCGATAAATAAGAGTGTCGAATCCAACGAGGAGCAGAAGGTGCTGACAAGCGGTTTTGATGAGGATTTCACTGTAACACTAGCAGACAAGTTTTTAGGAGTTTTTGATATAACAGATAAATAAAGTGCGAGTAAATAAAGCGCAACAATTATAACGGCAGCGAGTGGCCCAATCCTTTCTAGAGCAAAGGACAAGCCGGTTTGTTTACTTATGATGACCAAACGTTCCTGAGGACACACGGGATTTCTGTCTAGTGCTTTCGCTTCATATAGATGATTAATCTTTAGTGTTTCGATAAGTGTTGTGTGGGTGAACCTATGCTAATGCACCACCCTTCCTAGGACTAATACATACTTGTGATTATACCCCTAGTAAGGATATGCAAATACTAGAAAGTAATTAAGATAAATCTAACCACAACCTTAAACTCTGAGATCCTACCCTCCCTCATGCATTGAGATACTAACGGGGGTTTAGGTTTCTGTCACTCCGGCAACCCCACAATTAATATTCGAATACACAATGCATTCCCCTAGGCCCATAAAGGTGAAGTGTCATGTAGTCGACGTTCACATGACACCACTAGAAGAATAGCACCACAACTTAAATATCAAAACATTAAATATTACTCAACATAGTTCACTACTAACATCTGGACTTCTCCCATGTCCTCAAGAACTAAACGAACTACTCACAACACATCATTTGGAACATGATCAGAGGAGATATAATGATGGGTAACAATCTGAACATAAACCTTAATTCAACGGTTTCACTCAATAGCATCAATAACAAGAGTAACAACACCGGGAGAGTTTCCCCTATCAAACACACAAGATTCAGCCCTAGATGTTATAGCGGGAACGGAGTGGACCGATGGAGATGACGGTGTCGACGGTGGAGATGGTGGTGATGATGATCCGGATGAAGTGCAGCTCGATGACGGTGATGATCGATGGCGACGATTTCCCTCCTTCGGGAAGGGATTTCCCCAGCAGATTTCTCCCTGCCCGAGAGCTTTTCTCTCTCTGGTGTTTTCCGCCTCGTGGAGGCGGCGGAATAGTTTCTCGTCCGTCCCCCAGGTCTTAGGTTTTTGGGGGGATGAAGTACGCGAAAGGGCGCCGCCAGAGGTGGGCCAGGGCCCCCTCACCATGTGCCGGCGCGGCAGGCATTGGGGCCGCGCCACGGCATGGTGTGGGCCCCCTGGGCCCCACCTCGGGCTCCCCTTTTGGCCTCCTCCGTGATCTGGTAAAATAGTAACTTCTGCCTGGTTGGATTTGTTTTCCGATCTTCGCAAATGTTGTATCTTGACGGTGCTTTTTCCAGCAGGTTCCAGACTCCGGTGATCAATTCTCCAATAATCATCAAACCTGCAAAATAGATGAAATAACATAAGTATCATCTCTAAATATGAAATATATCAATGAATAATAGTAAATTATGATATAAAATAGTGATGCAAAATGGACGTATCAACTCCCCCCAAGCTTAGACCTCGCTTGTCCCCAAGCGAAAACTGAAGTTAGTAAACATGACCACAGGTTTATGGAGTGAAGTGTCGATAATGAATATACGAACAAGAAGCATCACATCAATTAATACACAAGTCATCTTAGATCACAACTCCATTTATATAATTTAACTTGTAACAAGTAAAGGGAAATCACAATAAGGTGCATAGAGACAATCAAGTAGGTGTTGGCAAACTTCGTTCTTGGTCAGAGAACAATGAACAGATTGAACTTACTCTGCAAAACAGCCCTCTTACAGTAGTTGCTAACTTTCAGGATTATATCTATGAGATAACGGCATTGTGCTAAACAAGGAAGAAATAAAGACATGATCAATAATACAAATGTATAGATGGTTGAATCACAACAACTCAAATGCCTGCTCAAGACAGAGTGAAGTAGGTTTACTGACTCAACATGAAAGTAAAAGATAGGCCCTTCGCAGAGGGAAGCAGAGATACAAACATGTGCTAGAGCTTTAAAGTTTTGAAATCATATAGAGAGTATGAAATAAGTTTTAAGCTATGTATGTCGTTGTCAACGAATGATAGTGAATGAAAACTATATTTACCATGTTATCTAGACTTTCAAGAGCGGCTCCCATTGAAGGACGCTATTTCTACCCAAGGGTAGATCATCCCTCTTCTCTTTTGTTTACACATGCACACTTTTTATAAATTGGTTTGGCACTCCTCCCCACCATTGCTTACACAATCCATGGCTAACCGAATCCTCGAGTGCCTTCCAATCCATCTCAAACCTTGGAGGAGTGCCTATTTTTGAATAACATAACACTTTGGAACTTTCTTTTTGATAACTCATTGAAAACCATGTGAAGAGAATTGAACAATTAATTATTTGGGACTAGGCACCCCCTTTGCCAGCTCATTTGAAAGTCTATCTAACAAGTTAAACATAGAGTAACCCACATACTTCCTCATGAGCTAATCAACAGTGACACAAATAAGGGATAATAATTTTGAATAAAGATAGCACACGAAGTATTTACATGGAGTGGCGCGAAATACCACATAATAGGTAGTTATGGTGGACACAGATGGCAAAGGTTTTGGCTCATGGTTTGGATGTATGAGAAGCATTCCCTCTCGATACAAAGCTTTGGCTAGCAAGGTTGGGTAGCAAGCATAAGAGTCGATGGATACAAACAAATATACATGTAGTAAGAACAATCATGCAATCTTCCTTGGAAGCACAAACAATTTTAATTTGTGAATACTAAGCTTATGAGCTACAAGTGAGAAAGATAATTGAATAATATATCTACATGTACTTATTTTCTCCACTTAAGTCTCAAATTATTGTAGCTAGTGACCAATGCTAAGTTTGCCAAAACCAAAAGATTTACTATATGCTCCCAAAGTGATACCAATACTAATGACAAGATCAATCATATATAATAGAAGTTGCAAACTAAAATAAGGTGTGCAGAAAGTAAATGATAAAACTTCTCATTAATATTCCATATCGGTGACGAGGGGTGTCCCCGTCAATACCCTCGACTGATAGCCTAGGGTTAGAGTTATGTGGTAGAGAACGCATAGTGTTAGTAGATTCGTCGGCTGACAAGCGGAAGTTACCCAGGTTCAGGGCCCTCGACTGAGTTAACACCCCTTCTTCCTGCCTGTCTGTATTGATTGTGTCATATGCGGCGATTACAATGTCCAGCGAGATGTCGATCTCGCTAGGGTTTGGTGGTTCTGGATGAGCGTGTCCGCAATCGGCTGCCCTCCTAGCCCTTATATGGGGGGCTAGGTCTCGGGTACGTAACCGACTAGGACTACATACATGGAAACTACAACCGACTATGCCTAACTTGGAAGGCAATCTTTGTCTTGGGCCTTCCTTGATGGGCTTCGTCAGTCTATTGACAATTGGGCTTTAGTCATCACGTGTACCAGGTACCCACACGAAGGGGTACCCGTTTGGTATAACCTTGTCATTAGCCCCCGAGTGCTTGGCTAATTCGGAGAATCAGTCATGGGCTCACACCATAGTGCACGTCTCATGTTTTATGCTTATGCCGTATGTTTCGTATTGTCTTTCGACTATGAGTTTTGACAAAGGATTTTGACTTAGTAGGCCTGGATTTACTC
This sequence comes from Poa annua, assembly GCA_026929855.1. Classification (NCBI taxonomy): domain Eukaryota; kingdom Viridiplantae; phylum Streptophyta; class Magnoliopsida; order Poales; family Poaceae; genus Poa; species Poa annua. The sequence continues at coordinate 48,434,309 of CM049434.1, forward strand.
GATGAAACAAGACCAGTTAACTGCTCATTTGGGCAAAACCTTACTAGTCTTCAATCAAGTTCAAGTCCTTGGGCTCGAACCTGGAACACACTGGACAGACTCGACACAAGCCGTTGAGGTCTTACTGATTCGTTCTGCAGTTTCAACTTTGCTACCCAGCGCGTCCGCCGGGATTTTCATCGCGTCTGTTCACACGGAAAGAATAAGGACTTAGCACTGCCGGAGTGGTCCTCAGCCCAGCTCGATTGATCGGCGGGTCTTACCTTTGCATTTCACGCATGCAGCATCCGAAGTGCCATTGACTGACTTAATTCGGGAACTCTTTTGAACTTTTGCTTTCGACTAAGGCGAGTCTCTTTATCGACTGCCTTTTTTGCTTTTTGAATCTATTGGGTGCGCGACAGCGCTCCCGATGGGAGTAGCCCCCGAGATTGTGCCTTATTGCTTGTAATAGAGGATAATCTCAAATTTGCTTTTTCATTATCCATGTCAGTCGAAGATATTTTTATCCACTCCCGATGGAAGTACACTCGACCATTCGTATAACGCTTACTGTTCTGACTCAGTCGATAGACTTGTGCAAGTTTGTGTATGTTTGGCCAGTCGACCAGCTGTCAACTGTCATCTTATGATTCTGCTGCCTCTGCTAGCTTGGGTGACGTCACGCATGACGTCTTTGGCGTGCGCACAGAGCGTGTGACAAGACATGTCATTGTGGGCCCATTTGTTTGACCACGGGAAGATGCCGGTTCAGTTTTGATTTGACCTGGCGTGGCGAATTTTCCGCGGGCGTGATCATAACTTCCTCATTTTACGTGCATAGTGGGCGGCGTGGGCAGCGACGGTTGCCCTTTGATCATGACACGTGGCGCGCCGCGAGCGCGCGGCCGGCCGAGATTGAATCATGGGTTGCGGTAAATACAGATTTCTCCACCGCAAAATTTTTTACCCTGCCATTTGCCTCTTCTGCTTCCTGTTCTTCTTCCTCCGCACGCGCGCTCTGCTCTTGTTCCTGCTTTCGCCATGGCTCCCAAGAAAAACTCTGTCTCTGCTGTCCCTTCCTCCTCCACCATCGTTCCCAAGAAGAGGAAGAGTGGTGCGACTGCGGCCGCTGCCGTGGATCCCTCCGCCGCCCTGAAGAAAGCCTCAGGGGACTGGGTCAAGTCCTCCGTGACGGAGAAAAAACTGGCGGCGTTCCGGAAAGAAGGGCTGCTGCCGCCAGCCGACAAGCTCGCCGCCCGTGCTCCCTCCAACAAGGAGGTTCTCCCCGAGCCGCGCTCTGGCGAACGGGTATGTTTTGCGGAGTTCCTTCCTCGTGGCTTCGCTCTCCCGCTGCACGATTTTGTGCGCGGGCTTCTTTATGCTTATGGGATACAGATCCACGATCTTACCCCCAACAGTATCTTGCACATTGCCTGTTTTATGGTGATGTGTGAGTGCTTCTTGGGGGTATCCCCTAGCTGGGCGCTCCAGAAGTCTATCTTCCAGGTGCGCCATATGTGCCGTGCCGGCCGTGTGAACCCAGTCGGAGGGGTTGGCTTCCAAGTGCGCGGCGACTGCAAATACTTCAATCTAATGGCAGTCGAGTCCGCGCAAGGATGGAGGGCCAAGTGGTTCTACGTCCCATTTGACCAGGACGTGCGCCCAGGGTTCTCCATCGGGACCCCCCCAATGAAGACGAAGGCGTGGGAGCATGCCCTCTCGACTGAAGAAAGGAAGGAGGCTGCTCCCCTTTTGATCATGATTAACGAGTTGTTGGGCACTGTTAGAGGTGTCCAGTTGATAAGCACTTTTGTGAAGCGTCGTGTGTGGCCTCTTCAGCAGCGTGCCCACCCCATGTGGCAATACGAAGGCGCACATGACGCGACCAGGATGAGCGACATGGAGTTGTCTCCCAATGAGTTTGATTCTCATGTGAAGTCGATAACCAGTCACAAGGCCGACGACGCCATCGACTTCGACTTCTCCACCGCTCCGTATGACGTGACGAATGCTCTGCCTGAGGTAAGTGTGCTAGATTCTATGCTTATGCTTTGAGTTTCTTGCCACTTTCTGCTTGTGATGCGTTTGCCTTGTGTTTATTCTGTTTCTTGTTGTTTGCAGGGGCATTCGACTGTGACTTCCCTTCCTCCTCTTCCTGAGGCCGGTCCTGCTGAAGAAGCAACTGTGCTGGATGAGGGGAAGAAACCTGCCGACTCCCTGCCTGCAGCTAACTCTTCTTCTTCGGAAGATACCGAAGTCGAGGAAGAGAGCGAGGTCCAGAAGGATGGCGAGGTCGTCCTTGAGCCTGTCCCCAAAAGTCCTCGGGTGCTTCGTCAAGAAGTTTCGAGTTCCCATTCTGGAGATCGCAGGCGCGAGGAGCTGACGGATTCGGGCACTGCTTCACCTGTGAAGGATGCCTCTCCACTGGCTCAGCGATCGCCACCACCCTCTGCTGAATTGGTTGGTTTTGGAGGTCTGACCTTCAACGTCGACCCTAGCTCCGACGAGGATGAGCACAGGTATGTTTTGTGTTTCCTGCTTTTTGGTCCTAAGATTTTTGCTTGCCGAGCAGGTCCACGCTCCTCCAACTGCGAAGGAGACAACTATGGCCTCCCCCCGTGCTGAAGTTGATAACGCTGCGACTACCTTTGTGGTTGAAGCGACGACTGCGGGTACGACGCCACCTGCCGTTGTTCCGGCTGCAGGCCCGTCAACATCCACCACCTTCTCTTGGACTGAGCATGTAAGCCATTCTGCTTTTTTATGCCTTTGGGTGTGTCGACCCTTATGTTTAATATATATGGCGTATGCCTCTTGTGTAGCCTGCCGTAAGTGGCCTTGTCGCGGCTGGGAAAGCTTTTGTGCAGTCGGAGGAAGAACGGGTCACCCTCCACTCCAGTCTGGAAGAGCTGAGCCGTAAGTCTCTATGCTTTGTTGTTTGAGGTGCTTTTTCCTTTTTTGCTTTTTCACCTCTTGCGACTGAGCGCTTCGTCATCCCAGGGGACAAGATCGACGTTGAGAAACGGCTAGCAGATGTGGAAAAGAGTCTTGCCGCCCAGCAGTCGCTCATGGAGAAGGAGCTTGAAAAGGCTCGGAACTCAGCCGCCACACGAGAGGAAGAACACGCCAAGCGACCGCTAGGCCTTATGCATGCTATGGAAGGTTAGTAGGTTTTTTGTTATGCCTGCATCCTCCTTTGTTTTATTATCTTCGTCATCTTTCTGAGACCTTTTCCTTTGCGATTTTATGAAGGTTCTTCTTCTTCTGCTCTCGACGATGCGGCGAGTGACAACTTGTCACTTGACCGTGTGATCGAGCAGCTAGGCGCAGCTATCCAACATGCCAAGTGTTCTTTGGATACGTCCATTCGAACCTTGGCGCTGTTTTCAAAGAGGTGCTGCCGTCGGCTGAAGCTCCTTCTTCCGCGCAAGGATTTGCAGATGTACTGGGTCCCGGCTCGGCGACTATGAAGGCTTTCACGCGTAACTTGACGGTACGCGGCTCGGAGTCCACCCTTCAGCTTCTCCTTGCTAATGGTGTGACTATCGAATACGAGCGTGCCTTGTCTGACTTTCCGAAGAGGCCAGACGGGAGACCTCTGCCGTTGAAGCAAGTAGCTGAACGCGCCGCACAGCTCTCGAAAGTTTGCATCTGCAGTATGGAGCGCAGGGTAGTTGCGTGTGGTGTTAAATCCAAGGCGCGTGGGGACAGATCTGAGTCTGTGTCCCGTAGCTAGTCCTCTACTCTTATGTCTTGTAACAGTAACTCCCGCACGATGTGTGTGCTTTTGATGCCTCTATGATTTATGATATGAGCTTCATTGACATGCTTCCTTTGTTAAGAGTTTGTCTTCTGCTTTGAATTGTCCTTGTGTTTGAGTTTTGCGATCATGCTTTTGACAGCCCATTGACTCCAGTCCGACTGAGGCTTCTCAGTCGCAGATTGATTCGTCGGCATCCGCCAAAGCGGCGAACGATGCCAGGGTCTTGGATTTTGCAAAGAAACGGGTAGTAAATCTGGAGCAGGAGCTGAAGGCCGCTCAGGCTGAGCTGAAAATACTCAAGGAAAGACCAGCTCTTGCTACTCAGTGGGAGGAGTATGTGCTTGGAGAAGTCGAGCATTCGAACAGGCAGGTCGAAGGTATTTAACCAGTCGATTGCTTTTTGATTTTATCGCAGTCTTTTCTCTGTTCTACATCTTGAATTTTGCTGGTCCACATTGTTTGTCGACAATTTTGAAGAGGAAGCAGAACGGGTCAGGGAGCGTTTGGAAAATGCGACTGATGACCCCGTCACCGGTCATCAACACTTCCGGTCTGACAGCTACCACGCCACGAAACTCGCGACCCTGAAGGATCGAGTGTGGTGCGGCACTATCTTACTCGAGCGCTGCCGAGCGGCCCTTATACGCGTTAATCACTTCTTGTTTCCTGAAGGGCCGCAACCTCAAAGGATTTATGCGCTGGTTGATTTGTTCCGATCCGCGGATCCAATCCGGGAGGCAGTGACTCGACGAGTTGTTCTTGGAGCCAATGCCGCTTTTGCGTATATTCGCAGTCAAGATCCAGATCGACGATTCCTTTCACCTGACTTTGGGTCTCGTCTGAAAGAGGATGATATGGAGCGGACCGCCGTTGCGGCTGGAAAACTGGTGAAGCATCTGCATAAACAGCTTATTGACTCCAACCTGCCTTTGAAGGATGAAGATGCGTAGACTTCTTAGTGAGTAGCCCCCCGAGTCCATCGAGCGAGTAGGAAATATGTTTGTTCAATTGTCCAGCCCCCGAGTCTGTCGGGTGGGGTTTGTATCGGTATAGCATCCATGTAAGTATGTATGTGTCCAGCCCCCGAGCCTGTTGAGTGGGCTGTATGAAAACTACTTTATGTATGATTGATGAGCAATCAACTTGTGCTTGCGAGTATGCTTTTGCAGTTTTGTCTTTTGAGATCCAGCTTTCGAGCCGTTGAATTTGGCTGAGTTTTTGCTGATTATGGACAAGACTCAGCCCCCGAGTGTTCGAGTGGCTGAGTTTTTTACTGATTATGGACAAGACGCAGCCCCCGAGTGTTTGAGTGGGGTGTGGTGTTACTGTAATAGTAAAATGTGCAAAAAGCTCTTATGAAGGAATATCATCTTTATTGCAGATATTGGCCAGCAAACCGCCTCATTAAAAACCTTCCGGTCCCCTTAGGTACCCTGGTAAGGAAAAGAGCGCGTCTGAAACCTGCTGGACACTTTGACATTTTATGCTCTTATTACATTGATGGTTTACAACTTCGAAGCCTGAGAGTGCCGCCAACGGGTCACATCCCTCGTGTTTTGCATCGTCTTCTCATGTTTAATGTTCTTCAGTTGGTATCCGCCGTGGTCGGCTTTACTTTTGATGATGAACAGTTTGTGCCCTGCAGGTGTGAACTTGTATTTTCTCTTCTGATGTACTCGAGATATCAGGCTTCCTTCTTGCGACATCCTTGTCCATAGTCGTTGCATGTGGCCTTTGTGTATATGTTCTGCCGGCAGTACTGCCTTTGCACCGTAAGCCATAGGGTGTGAAGCGACTTGTATTGGGGCACTCGAAGCCTGTTTCCGTGGATCCAACTTGTGCGTGAGGCCTGTGCCAAGGTTGTCATCGGACTGCGCCTGTCCTGCTGATAGATAGTCGCACGCGATGCTCCATTCTGCGAAGGATGACTTGATCGTCTCAACTGCGGCTTTGATGGTATCTTCAATGATAATGCTGCTTGGGACACCGAAGTTGAAGATGGTAGTTTTGAGCTGGTTGACTGTTGTGGCAGTAGTCGAGCCTGTGATTGGTGCCACCAGATAGCTTTAGCTTGAAGTTATTTCAAGTGGTGGATCATTCTGGTCGGGTTTTCTGCTTCTGGTAATGGTGACTGCAGGTAATGGGTGCCACTTTTTGATCGACCTATACTTGACTTGTTTGAAGAGAGCGCCTGGTGGAATTTGCGCCCTTGCCGATCCGATGGTGGCCAATCTACTTGCTTTTCTGTTGTCTGTTCTCCCCACATATCGCAACTCGCATCTGTTGAATCTTTCTTTTAGTGTGCTGTAAAGATCTTGATATGCGGCTGTATTGCCAGTCTTGGCTCTGTAAGTTGTCATTGTGTTTTGTACAATTATGCTAGAGTTTCCGTGGACCACCAATTCAACGGCTCCCAATGCTTTGGCCACTCGCATGCCGTGGAATAGACCTTCATAGTCTGCTTCGTCATTGGACGGGGATGTAAAGTCTATCTGCAAGACGTAACTGAGTCGGTCACCGTTGGGCGATGTGAGCGTAACGCCTGCGCCTGCGCCTTTTCTTTTCTTGGATCCACCAAAGTACATTGTCCAAGGGTTAGGTATGCCAAGAATTCTTGGTAATTGATTTTCTCTTTCTTCTATGTGTTCGACTACCCAGACTGCATTTACCGCTTGAGTGGTGGCTGCGATTGCTTGCTTTTTGCGTTCTGGCATGAATGTGGGATCATTGGTGAGCGAGAGCTCTTCGAGTGTTTGCTCTGTGTCGAACATCTCGGAAATTTTGCTGAAGTCCCGGTCGCAGGCGTCTGACCTTTGAAAGTTTCCGTTAACTGTGATCAGTCCTTTGGGACCTGGCATCTTCAATTTGAGGTATGCGTAGTGTGGTACTGCCATGAATCTGGCGAATGCGGGACGTCCTAGTATGGCGTGGTACTGTGACTTCCAGTCGACGACTTCGAACTCAATCGTCTCCGTTCGGAAGTGCTTTGCGTCGCCAAATGTGACGTCGAGTTGTATCATGCCTTCTGGGAGGACGGCTTTGCCTGGAACAATGCCATGGAAAGTGTTTGTAGATTGGGGTAAGTTCTCGACTGACCTGTTCATCCTACGAAGTATGTCGGCGAAGATGATGTTGATGCCGCTGCCTCCGTCCATGAAGACCTTGGTCATGGCGTATCCGCCAATTTGAGCATCGAGTACCAGAGCAGCGTGGCCTGGCCGATAGACTGATGGTGGGTGATCTTCTCGACTGAACGTGATTGCTGTCTCGGAACCTCGCAAGAAGTCGGGTATAGCCGGTGGCGCCATAACCGCCATGTTAACATGTCGAGTGTGAAGTTTTTGCTGCCTGTTGGAAGGACGTCCTTTCTGAATCATGTACATCTGTCCTTGAGGCTTTGGATAATGCTCGTCTGCAGCTTGCGGTATGTGATGTATGGCTCCTGCAATTTGACTACCTGCATTATATGGTGGTGCGGGTGGAAGTGCCACGATTGGCTGTACTGGCGGTGGTGCGGTGTTTGCTGGCGGGCAGTCGGGGGTGCATCCCCTTTGAGTCGTCTCGTGTAATCTGCCACTATTTGTTCGAACTCGCGACAATTCCCCATGGTATGGTTGGAAGTTAGCCTTCCAGAAGCTGGATCTTTGAATATGTGTAGTCTGCATTGATCCTCCATCTTTTCTTGAAACGATTTCTCTGGTTTTATGTCTGATCGCTTACGCCATTCTTGCCTTCGGTAGCCGCTACCACGTTGTTTGCGGTCTCGACTGTCGCGACGATCTTCTGGTCTGTTGCCACGGCGGTCATCGCCTCGATTGTCGCGGCGGTCATCACTTCGACTGTCACGGCGATCATCATGTCGCCTATCCTCCCGGACGTGATCGTCCTGTGAAAAACCAGCTGCGACAAATTTGACCTTGTCTTTGTTGCCGTAATCGCTCCTGCGCCATCGTCTTTTATCATCTCTGTCATGACGATCTCGACTGTCGCGTCGATCTTCTTAGTCATGTGGGGACAGCGGGCGTTTGGTCCTTACGGCGTCCTCTCCGTCGGCCCACTCAATCGCTATTTTCATGAGCTCTACCATGGATTTTGGTTTCTTGCGACCGAGTGCCTCTCTAAAGTCGTTTCTGTAAACTCCCATGGTGAAAGCATCCATGGCTCTGTCTTCAGAGATTGTGCCCACCGAGTTGCGGATAGCGGTCCACCTTCTGATATATGCTCGGAGTGTGTCGTCTGTCCTTTGCTTGCAAGCTCGTAATTCTTCGAATGTTTTGGGTCGCTCGCATAGAGGATCGAAGTATTTGATGAAGTCCTCCTTGAAGTGCTCCCAAGAGTCGTAAGATCCTTTGGGTAATGCTTTGAGCCAGTCGCGAGCTGTGCCTTCGAGCATCTGTTGTATGTATTATAACGCTGTTGTGGTCGTTCCTCTTTGGCATATGACTGCCAGCTTGTAATCCTCGAGCCAGCCTGAAGGCTCTTGCTTGCAGTTGAATTTCGGCGTCGTTGGCAGGCCAAATCTTTTGGGCATTCTGGCCTCACGAATTCGTCGGGTGAAACATCGCGCCCCGCAAGGTCCTGCAACGTGATTATCTCCCGAGCTGTTACTTCTGGATCTGCTCCTTTATCTGTAGCGACTTGAGCTTATTCTCGCACTACTTCTGTGGGGACTGTGACTACGGCGATCTCTTGATGTATGTCGTGAGCGACTTCTGCTACGTCTCCTCCTGCTCCCCGACTGAAGTCCTGTTGCTGCCAACGCGAGTGCTTTGAGCTGTTGGTGATGTAGCTCTGCGGCTGGATCATCTGCTGGAGGTGCTGTTGCCTTGAGGTATGCTCCAAGTGATATCAGGGCGCCTTTGGGTGTTTTAGGCGCTAGGATGCCTTCCGTATCCAATGTGAGGAACGAGTTCTCAAGGTTGCGAATGATTTCTGATCTTTCGCCTTCTGGTATATTTGACAACCTAGATCGGCGCCTCTGTTCAGTTGCACCCGTAGTGCTGAGAGACAGTTGTCTCCTTCGCGCACTCGAGATGCTTGCTTGCCTCCTTCGCTCTTCGACTGTTGCTCGATACTGCTTCAGTAGCATTGTTTCTTGCCAGTTGAAATAGTTATATGTCATAATCTCATCATTGGTTGCATTCCGCTGGCATCATAGTGCAGTCCGTGATGATCTTGTCCACTTTCGCTGCCATCTCCGCCGTAATTTTTAACTTTGTTACACCATCTGGCAATGTAACTTCACAGGGAAATTCCGTAGGCCTTCGACTGGCAGCACCCGCCGAGGTTTCTGCACTAAACGCGACGTAAACTTGCCGTGGTGTGATCAGAGGGCATGTGTTTGGGTTGTCGGTGCTAGTTATGGATTGAACTTCATCGTCCAAGCTCATGTCGGAGTTATTGCTTTTACCGATCTGAGCGTCGATATTGACGTATGTCTCGAGTGCTGGCTCAGGATGATCATCGTAGTCGGAGAAGTAATTATGATCCGCTTGGATCTCTGGCCCGGTGAAGTCGGTGAGGTAGATGTTGTCCTCTGCATCCTTTGGTTGTATATGATTGGGTGCAGTGTCGATTGGGGTGATATATTCGACTGTGTTGACTTGAAAGTCAGACTGTACTTCATCCTCTAGCTGCTCCTGCGCCACGAGATCGTTGAATTCTCGGGTTGTCATGGAGTCGATTGGAGATCCTATCATCGAGATCGAGTTGATTTGTGATTGAGTTGCTCCCATGCTGTTTGGTGATGTAGCCTCAGTAGATGGTTCTTTGACTGTCTTGCCCTGATAGGTGGACTGGCCCTCATCATCTAGAATCTCTTCTGCCATGAGTTTGTTAAACTCTTGTGTCGACATGGAGGAGATTGGGGGCTCGGGCGGTGGGATCGAGTCGATCTGTGATGAGGTAGCTTCTTTGTCTGCTGAAGATGCGATCATGGTCGACTGCTCCTTGTTCACCTCAGTCACGATCGAATCGGTCAAGTCCTGCACACCAAACTTATCGATGAAAAAGTTATGTTCCCCGATAGTTAGATCAAAACCTGAGTCGAGACTAGAGAAGATTTCTTGTGCGCTTGGCGAGTGTGGCTTGATCCTCCTTGGCGAGGTTGCTTGCAAAGTTGGCGAGTGTTCGCCTGCTGATTCGACGCCAGTCGAAATTGCCGGCGTGTGGCCGTTTGTAGATGTTGTCGGCGAGTTGCCGTTTGAAGCTAAAACCGATGAATCCATGGGTCCAACACTATCCTTTCCCATAGACGGCGCCAATTGACGAGGGGTGTCCCCGTCAATACCCTCGACTGATAGGCTAGGGTTAGAGTTATGTGGTAGAGAACGCATAGTGTTAGTAGATTCGTCGGCTGACAAGCGGGAGTTACCCAGGTTCAGGGCCCTCGACTGAGGTAACACCCCTACTTCCTGCCTGTCTGTATTGATTGTGGAATATGCGGCGATTACAATGTCCAGCGAGATGTCGATCTCGCTAGGGTTTGGTGGTTCTGGATGAGCGTGTCCGCAATCGGCTGCCCTCCTAGCCCTTATATGGGGGGCTAGGTCTCGGGTACGTAACCGACTAGGACTACATACATGGAAACTACAACCGACTATGCCTAACTTGGTAGGCAATCTTTGTCTTGGGCCTTCCTTGATGGGCTTCGTCAGTCTATTGACAATTGGGCTTTAGTCATCACGTGCACCAGGTTCCCACACGAAGGGGTACCTGTTTGGTATAACCTTGTCAATCGGCAACTCACACCAAGGGATACATAGATAACCAACTAAAAGAGAGATACTTCCACATTGCATACTATCCTATAAGATAACTTCTCTACTCATGATATGACTCAACTGAAAAGGTAAAAAGGTAAAAGATAATGGTGTGATACCGCGGCACTCCCCCAAGCTTAGAACAAGCCAAGGGGATGCCAATACCGATGATGAATTACTCCTTCGGTGGTGATGGTGGGACAACTTTGAGCGGGGTCAGGTAACGCTCCAGCATCTTGCGAAGCCATTTGTTCTCCTCTTGAAGTATGTCCACTTCCATCCTCAGGACTCGATACTGATCACAAAACTAATCAGTGATCCGAAGAGCGTCTTCCACATCTGGGAAAGAGCTAAGATCTGGAACAGGTGGTATTGCTCCCTGCATGTTATGAGAAAAAGCACGTTGAGTGTTAATGGATCCCACAAAGATGGGCTTGCTACCCCTTGCTCCTGCTCGTTCTCTTTTGGCTGATGACATCTTCTTCACTTCCTCCATAACGCTCTCGTCCATGTCCTTGCGCCTAGCCTTCACTTTTTCCTCCTCTGCCCATCCAATGAAAGATCCTTGATCAAGGTCTTAAAGGAGTTCGCGTTGGCGACGCAGCGCGTAGTCTTCAGAACAGGAACCCTGGGATGATATCTGGACAGAAACAGCTCGAAACAAAAACACTTCGAAAACACGATATACAGACCTCGGGGTATCCGGGGGATTGTATAGGAAAAATTTACGCCACAAAAGGAAGGCAACAAGAGGAAATCAAGTAGGAGACAGACTCCGAGGCGCCGTCACCATGTGCTGGTGCGGCCAGCAAGGGTGCCGTGCCACGACGTGGTGTCGGGCCCTCGGCTACCGTCTCGTGCTCGTTTTCGTCTCTCAATTTTCCATATTTTCTAAATATAAATATAGTATATTCCAAAATTAAAATCGCGGACTTTTTCTTACCAAAACTTTATCTTTTCGAATTCAGCTTCTGCAGACTCAGAAATTTGTTCTTTTATGAAGGTTTCCGGAGTAATCACTTGAATAATATCAACATCTTCATTATAAGAATCTCCAGAAATATAATGTTTGAGTCTTTGTCCATTTACCACTTGTGTAGTATCATCCTTGAGTGAAGCAATTTTAATTGCACCCGAACGATATACCTCTACAATAACATAAGGTCCTTCCCATTTGGAGAGTAGCTTTCCTGCAAAAAATCTAAGACGAGAACGATACAATAGAACTTTCTCACCAACATGAAACTCTCTCATAATAATTCTCCTATCATGCCATTTCTTAACTTTCTCTTTAAAGAGTCTAGCATTTTCATATGCCTCACTTCTCCATTCATCTAAAGAACTCAAGTCTAGCAACCTCTTCTCACCAGCAAGTTTAAAATCTATATTAAGTTCTCTCACTGCCCAATAAGCTTTGTGTTCTAATTCTAAATGCAAGTGACAAGCTTTTTCATAAACCATTTTATAAGGAGACATACCCATAGGATTTTTATAAGCAGTTCTATAAGCCCACAAAGCATCATTTAATTTGTTAGCCCAATTTTTCCTAGTTCTATTAATAGTCTTTTGCAAGATAGATTTAATTTCTCTATTTGATAGTTCCACTTGCCCACTAGTTTGAGGATGATAGGCTGAAGCAATTCTATGATTAACACCATATTTAGCAAGAATATGATAAAACCACCATGAATAAAATGAGAACCTCCATCAGTCATAAGATATCTAGGTACACCAAACCTAGGGAAAATAATATTTTGAAGCATTTTTGATGAGGTCTCACCATCAGCACTTTTTGTAGGTATAGCCTCTACCCATTTAGTAACATAATCAACAGCAACAAGTATATGAGTATAACCCTTTGAAGGAGGAAAAGGACCCATAAAGTCAAATCCCCAACAATCAAATGGCTCAATAACAAGAGTATAATTCATAGGCATTTCATTACGTCTAGAGATATTACCAGTTCTTTGACACTCATCACAAGATAAAATAAACCTTCTTGCATCTTTAAAGAGAGTAGGCCAATACAAACCTGACTGAAGAACCTTTTGTGCAGTTCTATCTCCAGCGTGATGTCCTCCATAAGCACTACTATGGCACTTTCTCAATATCTCTTTTTGTTCATGTTCCGGAACACATCTTCGCATAATACCATCCACTCCTTATTTATATAAGTGTGGGTCATCCCAAAAATAATGCCTCAAGTCATAAAAGAATTTTCTTCTTTATTGAGCTGAAAAGGTTGGAGGCAAATACTTCAAAACAATAAAGTTAGCATAATCAGCATACCAAGGACTATCTTGTGAACTCACCCTTATTGCAGCCAATTGTTCATTTGGAAAACTATCATTAACAGGAATAGGATCATAAGCAATGTTTTCCAATCTAGACAAATTATCAGCAACAGGATTTTCAGCACCTTTCCTATCTACAATATGCAAATCGAATTCTTGCAAAAGCAACACCCATCTAATAAGTCTAGGCTTAGCATCTTTCTTTTCCATAAGATATCTAATAGCAGCATGATCAGTGTGAATAATAATTTTAGAATCAACAATATAAGGTCTAATCTTATCACAAGCAAAGACAACGGCTAGAAATTCTTTTTCAGTTGTAGCATAATTCTTTTGTGCAGAATCAAGAGTCTTACTAGCATAATGAATAACATTCAACTCTTATCAATTCGCTGTCCAAGAACAGCACCAACAGCAAAATCACTAGCATCACACATAATTTCAAATGGTAAATTCCAATCAGGTGGGTGAACAATAGGAGCACTTATTAAAGCCTTTTTCAAAGTTTCAAAAGCTTCCTTACAATCATCATCAAAAACAAAAGGTACATTGATGACCCACAAGTATAGGGGATCGCAACAGTCTTCGAGGGAAGTAAAACCCAAATTTATTGATTCGACACAAGGGGAGCCAAAGAATATTTATAAGTTTTAACAGATGATTTGTTAGATCAGCTGCAGCTGTGAATAGACTTGCTCGAGACAGATTATCAGTAGCAACAGTTTTATAGCAGAGACAGTAGTGAAATAATAGCAGCAGCAGAATTAAGACAGCGATTGTGATTACGGTAGACAGCAGGATTAAAATACTGTAGGCATAGGGACGGATGTACGGGCGTTGCATGGATAAGATAATTCATGTAATATCATATCATAGGCATTTGCAGATAAATAATATAAAGCATCCAAGTATTTATTAACCATAGGCATGTGTTCCAATTTAGTTGTGCGTGCTCGCAATGAGAAACTTGCACATCATCTTTTGTCCTGCCAGCCCGTTTGCAGCGGGGCCTCTAGGGAAACTACTGGCAATTAAGGTACTCCTTTTAATAAAGTACTGGAGCAAAGCATTAACATTCCGTGAACACATGTAATCCTCACATCACAGCCATTCCCTCCGGTTATCCCAATTGCTGTCACTTTGGGGCCATCGGTTCCAGACAATAATATGTGTATACAACTCATAGATATGATCTAAAACAATAATTATCCTGATGATACAATAACATGTTCAGATCTGAAATCATGGCACTCGGGCCCTAGTGTCAAGCATTGAGCATAACAAGTTGCAACAATGACGTAAAACACCGATAACGGATACTAGGCACCATGCCCTAACGATATTACAGCTATTACATGAATGATCTCATCCAATCCCTACCATCCCCTCAAGCCTACAGCGGTGGATTACTCACACATGGATGGGGGAAACATGGATGGTTGATGGAGAGGCGTTGGCGATGATGATGGCGATGATCCCCTTCGATTCCCTGTCCCGGCAGGGTGCCGGAACAGAGACTTCTGGTCCCCGAACTAGGGTTCGCGGTGGCGGCGGCGTACGGAGATGTTTCTGGCGAAAGTGGATACCGCCCATGCGTTTTTAGGTCAGGAGGGTCTTATAGCCGAGAGGGGGTCGCGAGGAGGCGACCGAGGCGGTCCCACCTGGTCCTCGCGCGGCCAGGTCCTTGCCGCGCGGGCAGGGGGTGACGCGGCCTCATCGCTCCCCTCCGTTTGATCTTCGTGGTTCCTGGACTCTTCGGGTGAGAAAACGACTCCCAGGTGTTTTTCGTGGTTTTTCCATAAAGTTGATATTTCTGCACAAAAACGAGACACCAGGGTAATTCTGCTGAAAACAGCGTTAGTCCGTGTTAGTTGCATTCAAAACACACAAATTAGAGGTAAAACAATAGCAAAAGTGTTCGGGAAAGTAGATACGTTTTGGACGTATCAACTCCCCCCAAGCTTAGCTTATTGCTTGTCCTCAAGCAATTCAGTTAACAACTGAGTGCGATAAAAGAACTTTCACGAACTCATTTGCTCATGTGATGTAAATATTCTCATTATGAGGACAAATGCTTAGACTATTCATAACAAGACATATATAAACGGTGTCACCCAATAGTTATGTAAACCATGAAAAGATGCCAATTATACCGATGATAAATAACATGAAACATATCAATTCACAGGATTGCAAGGCTCATAAGAAAGTATGATAAAGTGGTATCTCGCTTGCCCGAATGGAACAGCAAAACATAAATGCCCACGCACCTCTGAGTTTCAAGGGAAGACTAGAGATAAAGATATCAAAGATAAAAGCATCAAGATTACACCGCAGTTAGCATATTAAGGGACAAGCACATTACACTAAGAATGACAATTATGCTCTCAAGAAGGTGCTAAAAAAAAGGATGGTGACTCAACAATAAAGTAAAAGATATGCCCTTCATTGAGGGAAGCAGGGATTTAACATGTGCTAGAGCTTCTTATCATTTTGAAAACAGAGGTAAAATTATTTTTGAGTGGTGGTTGTTTGGTCAACGAATGGCAATAGAGTTCTTGTTATCTTCCATACTAAGCAAGTTGAGAGCGGTTCCGAATTATTTTTAAAACAAGGCACTTATAATATGCATCTTTATATTCATTCATTTTGATAGCTTGACACTCCTCCCAACCTTGCTAACATAACCATGGCTAACCGAATCCTCGGGTGCCCACCAAACAATCTCAAACCATGGAGGAGTGCCTATTTTTTATTTTCTCAAATCCTTTTTGATATTACAATGGTCTAACCTGCCCTTTGCAAAATTAGTGACGAGCAGATGTAGCATGCAAGTCAATTACTTAATTAGTATGGAAGATAACAAGCCCAACTACTACTTCCTCATGAGCTCAAAACAGTGGCACAAATTGAGAAGTGTTTGAAGGTTTTAAAGATAGCACATGCAAATTTACTTGAATGGTTCGAAATTGCCATGCATAGGTGTTTATGGTGGACTCTTTGGAATAACTTGGTTTTCAGGGGTTTGGAAGCACAAGCATTTTCAGCTTAGTACAAGTGGAGGCTAGCAAAAGATGGGAAAGCGACAATTCAAGAGAGCAATAACCGTCATAATCATGCTTGCGACGAAATAAAATTAACAGAGGCATAAAAATGATACTAGAACTCTGAGGCAAAATATGTCATCAAGGCTTAATTGACTTTTTGTTTTCAGTCATAACATGTGTAAACATGTGCCAAGTCAATTCAAATGAAATATTCAGAGGAGGATACCACAATGTCATATTCTATTATGAGCAAAACAATGCAAGCAAATATCCATAGAAACATGGCATCCTTCATAAATAAATTGGAAACGATCATAAGAGAACACGAACTACTAAGCATCCACCAATCGACATATACCTTATGCGAACCATCTAAGCATGCTCACATGAATGAGTATATGTACAAAAATGAGAAACAAATAGAGTTCAGTACCAACCTCTTACCCAACTCGAATTGTCATAGATCATCATAATTGCCTTATCACTTGTGTGCTTGAAAGATATGAAATAATAACCAAGCTCCATGGAGTAACCGAAGGTAATGACCTCTGAAACAAACTACACAAAACCAAAGAGAAACAGCAAGTATTTTTGGGTTTTCGGATTTAGGAACTAAAAACAGAACAACCAGCAAAGACGAATTTTTTCGAGGGCCTTAACATGCCCAGATCAGAAAACTCAAAACTAATGAAAGTTGCGTACACATTTGAGGAACATGCACACGAAATTTCAGATCATTCCGATATTTCTGTGAAGAGTTATGATTTAAACAGTGGACAGCAGAAATCTGTCCCTGCGCGAAACAGCACACAACAAAGCAAAATATTTTTGTGTTTTTGCATATTGAACTGAAATAAATACTAGGCATATTAATACTAGATACTAAAAAAAATCAGCAAGAGAGATAACAAAAATCTTTTTGGTGTTTTTGGGTTTATGGAAAGCAAACAAAGCATGAACAAATGAGAGAAAGAAAGAAAACTACAACGAAACATGGATATACAAAGTATCGAATGGTAATGATATGTAGATGAGTGTGCTATCGGTATACCTCCCCCCAAGCTTAGGCTTTTGGCCTAAGTGGAGATCAGCCCCAATGTCCCCATCCGTCGGTGCCGCGGGGGTAGGCGGAAGAGCTTTCCCTGTAGTATGAGCTCGAGGACGCGCCGGCGTGGTATCCGGTGTAATCCTCCTCCGGTGGCTCGTGCACGCGGTGCGCTTGGTGAAATCCCAGCGTGCTCAACTGCTCATCCAACTCCACCATCGAGTACGACCACGGTCTCCTGTCAAGACTGAACAAAGAAGGTTGTGGCAAAGGGACTTCCTTTTCACGACCGTTAGCAAAAACGACCCTAAACACATTGTTCTCCAAAGTGGAGCTGTTAGTGACAAATTGATGACCTTTCATTGCAGCAAGGTCAAGATAACAAGGAGCAAGTTGTGTATCATTAGGATCAATATACAGCCCCAAATATTCAACAATGCGTGAGGCAATAATACCTCCGAAAATGGGGCCCCTAGCAGCTAAACGGCGAGCAATCAAAGTACTAAGGTTATACGGGAATTCACCCTTAAGTGCACCCGTAAGAAATGCAAGCTGCAAGTTAGAAACATTATTAGTGTTCTCCCTTTTCTGAAATTTTTGACAAACATCATAAAAATCGATTTTTAGTCAACTAAATGAAGGGAAACTACTATAGTGACTTGCTAGAGGCTTAAGCATGCATCAAAACTAGTTATTTCAACTTAGAACAAGCATTCAAACTCACTAAACAAGATATCTACAGCAGCAAAATACTTCATATATACACCACTAAAAATAATTCTACTTGGATATTCGGAGGAGTCACATACCGGAGAGTAGATGCACCAAATTTCAGCAACAGAAATTGGCTGAATGTGGAGATCAAAATCACAGGAAATGAGCAGCAAGAACACGAGTTTGAGCTATCCAAAAGTGATTTTTCGGGCAAGAGGAAGGCAGGGGAAGGAGAGAGAGCAAGTGGGGGGGCCTGTGGGCCCCACACCATGTGCTGGCGCGGCCTGGAGGCTGCCGCGCCACCATGTGGTGAGGTGGCCCTGTGGGCCTCCCTGGTTGCTCTCTGGCACTTCCAGGTCCTTCCTCGAAAAATATGATTTTTGATATAATTTTTTTTTATTTTTTGAGAAACTTTATTTTTTTATTTTCTGGTATTTTGCATTATTAAATTCAATATTGAAAAATTATTTTCTAACAACAAATTCAACTAAACATTGCAAACTAAATAACATTACAGTAGGTAAAACAAGAATGAGAGAAAGAAAATTGTTTAGCTTCTTTATGCATTTAAAATGCACTTGTTAACAAGGTTGATCAAGTCTTGCCACCAAATGAATTTTATATGACATAAAAGATTTTAAACTATATGAGATACTCATGTTACCTTATATTGAATTGGTATGGATCCAATCATGAGAGTTTTGTATTCTTCTTTATATGGGCAATCAATACTTCCCACTCTAATAGATCTCAAATTGGTAATTGTATTAACTCTAGGTATTTTATCAACTTTCTTGGGAAAATAAACAGTATGCTCCTTGTCATGAACATTAAAAGTAACTTTTCCTTTATTGCAATCAATAACAGCCCCTGCAGTATTTAGAAAAGGTCTTCCAAGAATAATAGACATATTATCATCTTCAGGCATTTCAAGAACAACAAAGTCAGTCATAATTAAACAATTGGTAGTTATTTGAACATGAACATCCTCACAAATTTCAACAGGAACAGCAGTAGATTTATCAGCCATTTGCAAAGATATATCGGTAGGTATCAATTTATCAAGGTAAAGTCTCTTGTAAAGAGAGAAAGGCATTGTCGAGGAATGAACTCCCACGTAACAGGGGTAGTCTCGCCCCGGGGAGAGGTTCGAAGGGGGGCTGAACACGGAGGTCAAACAACCCTCGATGCACGCCGCGACGTTGCTCGCGGTGCTTGGAGCGGAACTGCACGACAGAGAGTGACACCGGCCCTTACCCAGGTTCACGGCCCTCAAGGTGAGGTAAAACCGCTACTCCTGCTTGTCTGGATTGCACTGTGGTGACTGTAGTACAACTAGCCTCTGGGCCTTGAGAGGGTCCGGAGGTGGAAGACGCTATTGAGCTCGGGATCGAATTCCGGATCCTCTCCTCCCCTTTCCTACGGAAGTGCCCCTTCTCCTTAAATAGTTGCCCCGGACCTCATCCCTGCGACCTGCGCAGTGGACGGGTTCCCACATGGCCACAAGCGCCGGAGCGGGGTGCACTACTGCTTGCTCGTTCATGGACTCGGTCCATGGTCGCAAAGCCTGCCTTCGTGGCAGAGCAGCTGTCTCCTCCGTCCTTGGACGCGGCTCTTCCGTGTTAAAGCGGCGCGCTGTGGCCGACAAGGTGCAGATTTTGCAGAGCGTCTCGCAGGCGCGGCAGAGACCGTGGGGAATGCCCACAGTGACGTCGTCGTTGGAGCGTTGTGCCGGCCAACTGCGTTATCACCAAAGAGGAAAGCTTCGTTGGCGGCGCAGGGGACACAGAGCTTTGTTGACCCCTTTTATCACGGGAACGGCAACTGTGACGCTGTTGCTGTCGTGCGCGCAGGCGCGCGCGTCACCCTGCGGCCGCAGCAGAGCCCATGTGCGCTCTGCAGCGCTTCCTTGGCCGTGAAGTATCCCCTCAGGGGCCTGAGGCTCTCGAGGGGGAGGAGCCGGGCTGGCTCCCTTCAGAAGGGGAGAGCCCTCAAGTGGGACACCCTCGGGGGGGGGGGGGGGGGGGGGCCTCCTTCAAGCCTCTGTCGGCGCCTCAGGTCCCCTCCAGGGGTTTCCGCCTCGGGGGGGGGTTCCCCAAGCGGTTTGCTTGGTCCTTAGCCGTTTCGTAGATGCAGTTGCGTGCGCGGTCCGTCTAGTATGGGCTCTGCACACCCTAGAATCCACTGGGCCGACAGTAGCCCCCGGGCCCATGATGGGCACGTCGAGGCCCATTGGGACTAGGCGAAGCGTCGTGGGCCCAAAACTGCAGGCGAAGCGTCGTGGGACACGCGTCACCTGGAGGTGGACTTGCGGCGACTCGGCTTCTCCGCCGGAAACGTGCGTAGTGGGGGGGGCCACCGCGCCCGCCACGCTCACCACTACCGTGCCTCGGTAACTGCTCGGACGGGGTTTAAAGCTGCGCGTTGGTCCGAGCCGCTGTCATTACCCCGTCCAGTCTTGTCCATCCCGTCCATCGGTTCTCCGCCTCCTAGACTCCCGTCTCCAGCAAATCTTCCCCTCCTTCTCTTCCTCCGTGCTCCCGTCCTTCTCCGACGATGGGAGGATCCAAGGGCAAGAAGACGGCGGCCTCGGCCCGCCAAGACGCGCAGGGGGAGGCGGAGTTCGGCCCCTCTCTGGTCGGGGTGCGCATCACCGCGGCGGCGCTGGATAAGATTCAGCACCTGGTCGCCGGGAAGCACAATGAGCACGGCGCCAGTGCCATTCTGCCCGCGCGGACCGGACGTTTCCCCGTCGGCTACTTCCCCATCTTCCTCCACACTCTTTTCGCTGGGCTGGTGCCGCCCTACTCTCCCTTCCTCGAGGCCGTCCTCGAGTTCTACCAGGTCCACCTTTTACATCTCCACCCCAACGCCATCCTTGTCCTCTCCATTTTCGCCTTCTTGTGCGAGGCTTATTTGGGAGTGAAGCCCTCCATCGCTCTCTTCCGAAGCTTCTACGCACTGCGGAACACTGCGAAGAAGGAGCAGACGGGCTGCGTATCCTTCCGCATCGCGGACGGCATGGGAGACGTCTACATCCCCATGGCCTGGAACGGCGACAAGCCCGTGACGGCGGTGTCGAAGAAGGTGGAAGACTTCAGGCAGAAGTGGTTCCTCATCCGCGTTCCCTCGGAGAGCTCCCTCCTTGAGGTCCCCGAGGCGCCGCCCGTGAAGAATACCCACTGGAGCAAGCGTTCCTTGGAGGGGCATGCGATAGCCGACCTCGTGGGCCACCTGAGGGCGCTTCGCGAGCATGGCCTGACCGGCCAGCTGGTGGCGGCGGAGTTCGTGAGGCGCCGCATCGCCCCCCTGCAGGCGCACAAGAAGCCGATGTGGGCGTACACAGGGCCTACGGATCCGCTGCGGCTGCATCTGAGCGATCACCGCCCCGCGGTCGTCGAGACCATCATGGGAGGCCTCTTCGTCAACCCAGAGGTGCCCGCGAGGATTCACGTGGCGATACGGCCTCTGTATGAAGTCCCAGACAAGCGCCGGGCCACCCTGGCGCAGGCGCCGGCGTTCACCCCGCTAGGCTTGGCGGGGGATGAAGAGGAGGAGGAGCCCATGCCCGCGGACACTACCGAGTCGCCAAGTGCATCTGACTCGGAACAGGGCGACGCGGAGACGAGGGTGGAGCCCTCTGCCGGTGTAGGAAGCTCTGCGGGCGCGGGGAGCTCTTCCGGCGTCGCGCCCCCGGCAGGGGAGTTCCACGAGCTTTCCTCCGGCGACAGCGAGGAGGCTGCGGCGGGGCGCCATGAGCCGAGGACCAAGGCGGCCCATGACAGGCCTGCCGGGGAGCCCCCGAGCGTTCCCCACAAGAGGAAAGCCGAGGAGGCCCCCGAGGCGGGGGCGCGGGCTGTGCCTTCATGGCGCTCGCCAGGCATGACGTGGGTAGACACCCGCGCCAAGAAAACCAGGTGAGATTCTTTTGCCTTTTCCTTTCCTTTCTGAGCCCAGCTTGCTTGCTCTTCTTCCTTGACCAATCTTTTTCTTTTTACCTCAGCGGCCCTGATCCTGTGAAGCGCCGCAGGCTTCGCAAAGCCGCGGACGTGAAGAGGGCCGCCCCCGATGCTGCACCGGAGGTTGAGGCCAGCGAGACCGCGGCGGCGGAGGCCTCGAGGCCTGAGGGGGCGGGTACCGCAGGCTCTCAGAAGGAGATGCCTCAGGTGGAGACATTTGTGCCACCGCCCGAGGAAGAGCGGGTGGGGGAACAGGTGGAGAAGATATCCACTCCACCCCGCGCAGCTACCCCTCCAGCGCAGCCAGGGGCTAATGTGGGTGCCGAGTCGGCGCCGAGCCCTCCCAAGTCTCGCAGGGAGGATACTCCTCCACCGCCGCCGGACACCGCGGGGGAGGAGGAAGCAGCAAGGACCGGGCCTCACGCGCCTGCCCCGGATGCGGACCAGGAAGTGCCGCCCGAGGGGGGAAGCACAGGAGGCCTGGGACCGAGTGCGGAGGCGGAGGACCGGCCCCCGAGCCCCCAGGCCCACGCGGGGACTTCTGCCGGCGAGCCGGATGCGGGTGCGGGACCCTCTAAGCCGCGCGCTCCACCCCCGGGCCTTGCTCTGGGCCGCTTCGACTGGGGCCGAGGACGCCGCGACGTCGCCTTCCGCTTCGTGCGGGAGTCCCTGGAGGGGCTCGAGGCCTACCTGGCCACAGAAGACCAGGCGCTCGCCCGCCAGCGTGACGAGCTCGCCGACGCCTGGGCTGCCTTCCACGCGGCCGTAGAGGCCCGCCGCAAGAGCGACCAGGCGCTGCAAGAGGAGCGCGAGGAGGCGGCGCGCTTTGCCGACGAGGTCCGCGAGGGGGCCTTGCGCGAAGCCGAGGAACTCCTTCAGCCCCTGAGGGCTGAGCGCCGAGCCGCTGCAAAGGACCTCGCCGCGGCCAAGGCGGAGCGGGCAGCCGTGGAGCATTCGCTGGCGGCGAAGCGTGCCGAGCTCTTCGAGCTCGAGAAGAAAATCCTGGCGGATGCCGGGGTGGTGCGGACCGCCCTCGACGAACTCCGCTCGAGCCTGGAGGCCCGCGGGCGCGCTTTGAGCGAGCGCGAGGAGGATGCACGCCGGCGCGACGAGCAGCTGGCGCTGAGGGAGCAGGAGCTGTCAGGACAGCGCACGGCCCTTGAGGCCCGCGAAGACAGCGTTGCTTCGGCGTTCAGCAAGCTCGAGCGCGAGGTCGCCGCCCACAAGGGGAACGTGGAGCGAGCCAACGTGCGGCTTGCCGAGCGGAAGGACGAGCTCAACAAGGAGCTCCGGGAGAAGGAGAATAAGATCCGCGCCGCAGTCTCCCAGGACTACAAGGATAAATTCTCCAAGCAGGAGGACCGCTTCAAGGCGAGGCTGGGGGAGAGCGGCGCCCGGATCCAAAAGCTCGAGAAGGAGAACGCCAAGCTCGCCGCCAAGGTGAAGCGCGAGACTGATCGCCGCCTCGCCGCTGAGAAGGCCAGAGAGGACATCTCCCAGGACCTTGCCTCCCTCATGGGGGACATGGAGGAGATGAACCGGCAGGTGGGGCCTGCTGTGGAGAAGGCAGTGGAGGTGGCAGAGAGCATCCAGGCGGCGCAGGTGCTGTCGCAGCAGCGGGAGCGCATGTTCCTGTCCTTGACGGGACGGGGTCGTGAGCTCGCCGCGAAGCTGGGGGCGGAGGCGCCAAGCGTTCCGGCTCAGGGCCACGCCGACGCCGCCACCTATCTCCTGTACTTCGAGCAGCTCTTCACAGCGCTCGAAGGCCCTACCGCGGAGATCCGCGACGTGGTCGAGGAGGAGTGCCGTCAGCTTCTGGCGGTGGCGGTGGACCGCATCTTCTCCAACCTCGTCCACCTCCAGCCCGGGTTCGACCTCGCCACGGTGACCGAGCCACTGGAGGGGGACGCTGCGTGGAAAGCCTCCAGCTCCGTCCGCGACCAGGTGGACGACTTCTGCAGCCGCTTCAGGTGGGCCGCTGCAGAGGAAGGCGGCGAGGGGAGCGAGCCCGAGGAGGAAGAAGAGAGCGACCAGGACGACGCTGAGGCCTCCGACTAACCTCCTCCTACAACGCGTCGCGCTTGTAGCGCTTTAGGGGCGTTTGCCCGTTAGAGAATTTCATTTTCCACCTTGTAATTTACTTCTTCACTTTGTAAACATTTTGCTATCGATTAAGTGTGCGCTCCCTTCGAGGGGTCTTTGCTTCATCTCAATGCCTTTCTCGCTCTGCGTCGTTGGACCCTTCCCCTCGCGCTATGACTCCTGCCGCTGCGGTATGCTCGAGCAATGACTCGGCAAGGCCGGGGGGAGTTTAAGGCTTGGGGAGGTAAGAGCCCTCAAGTCGCGATGCTGAGGGCCCCCCTTTGACGCGCAAGCAGTCCACAGAGAGTAAGGAAAGAACCACTTGAGGGACGCAGAGTGCTCATGAGAAAAAATGCGAGGATTCCCTTGAGGTGGGCGAGAGACTTAGCTTCGCGAGGCGTTTTCCCAGTGTGGGCCTTCTCTGGCGGAGTTCTCCCCTTCAGGGGCCGAGGGTTCTCCTCCGCAGGCCTGGTGGGGACTTTCGCTCTCTGTGGATGTTAGAGGGGCGAGCCGAAACGCTAGATCACAGCATCAGGGACTAATGCGCGCTTATAGGTCCCCTCAGGCGTTCCTTGCGAGGAGAGAGAGTACCAAGGTCCTTTGAAGAGATGGCGTGCTTGGGAGGGCCTGCCCTCTAGCCAGAGCTCGGATCCTTGGGTTTTGCAGTGCTGCTGGTGTGTCATTTGAGGCACTGGCACCGTACTCAGCCCCCACTCGCGAGGTACGCATGTGGAGAGATATAAGTGCCCATTTTCAATAAATGAAATAAAGCTGGAATAAACTCACCACCAAAATATTACATAGCGGCGCCGTAGCGCATAGTTCACTTGGAACGAAAATGGCGCCAGAGCGCAAAGTTCACTTGGAACGAAAATGGCGCCAGAGCGCAAAGTTCACTTGGAACGAAAATCGGTTCATTACACTTGGGTTTGCCAAGCTAACGTTCCTTCCATGTCGAGGCATGGGGACCACCCATTAGTGGCAGAGGTTCACTGCGGCCTGCGGGGGCTCGTTTGCAGGAGAGCTCGGAGGGCTGGGCCTCGGGAGAAGCTTTGAGAAGCTTGGAGGTGAAGCCGTGAGCTTCCCTCTAGAGACAAAAAATGCCTGGCGTGACTGTGATCACGGGTAGAACTTGCGCAGATGCGCGATGTTCCACGGGTTCTTGACGGGGATGCCGTCTTCGGTCTCGAGGCGTACTGCGCCAGGCCTGGCGACGTGGGAGACCCTGTAGGGGCCTTCCCACATCGGGGAGAGCTTGTGGAGACCTTCCCTGGAGAGGATTCGCCTGAGGACGAGGTCGCCCGCTTCAAGGGTGCGTGAGCGCACATGGCGGCTGTGGTAGCGTCGCAGGTCTTGCTGGTACCCTGCCGCCCTGAGGGCGGCCTGACGGCGCAGTCCCTCGAGAAGCAGCAGGTCGTCGTTGTGGAGGCCCTCTTGGGTGTCCTCATTGAAGGCAAGGACCCGTGGCGATCCATGCTTGATTTCTGCGGGGAGGACCGCCTCGGCTCCGTAGACCAGAGCGAACGGCGTTTCGCCTGTAGGCCTCGAGGAGGTTGTGCGTATGGACCAGAGCACTGAGGGGAGCTCGTCAATCCAGCCCTTGCCGTGGCCCTTAAGGATGTTGAAGCTTCTGGTCTTGAGGCCCTTGAGGACTTCTGCGTTTGCTCGCTCGGCTTGACCGTTGCTGCGTGGGTGAGCTACCGAGGCGAAGCAGACCTTGATACCAAGCTTGTCGCAGTAGGCTCGGAAGATGCCGCTGGTGAATTGCGAGCCGTTGTCAGTGATGATGCGGTTGGGCACGCCGAAGCGGCAGACCAAGCTTCGGATGAACTTCACCGCAGCCCCAGCTGGTATGGTGCGCACCGGCTCAACCTCGGTCCACTTGGTGAACTTGTCGATGGCCACGAGGAGGAAACGGTAGCCCCCCTGCGACTTCGGGAAGGGGCCCAGGATGTCCAGCCCCCAGACCGCGAATGGCCAGGAGAGCGGGATGGTCTGAAGCTCCAGTGCCGGCTGATGAATTTGCTTGGCGTGGAATTGGCAGGCGTCGCAGGTTTGCACAATGGCGACCGCATCCTGAAGCACCTGAGGCCAGTAGAAGCCGCTCCTGAAGACCTTGCCTGTGAGGGTGCGCGCACATGAGTGGTGGCCGCACTCCCCGCTGTGGATGTCCTTAATCAGCTCTCGGCCTTCCTCAGGAGGGACGCACTTGAGCGCGACACCATTTGGGCGCTTGCGGTAGAGGTTTTCCTCGAGGATGCAGTATGACTTTGCTTGTCGAGCGACTCGCTCTGCATCAGCATCTTCTTCAGGGAGGATTCCTTTCACCAAGTAGTCCTTGAGCTCATCAATCCAGCCTGAGGCCTGGTGGGTTGCCGTCAGCAGCAGACGCTCCCCTGTGCTGGGACCGCAATCAGGCGCCCCAGACTCAGGAGGTGGTGGGAGCGCTTCGCCTGCGCTTGCGGCTGTGGCCTCTCGAGGCTGCTTGATGGATGCCTTGGCGAGCCTCTCTTCGAAGACACCGGCCTGCTGGGGTTGCCTCCGTGAGGCTCGCTTGGCGATGTCGTCGGCCTCTTGGTTTTCTTTCCTCGGGATGTGCATGAGCTCCATGCCCCTGAAGTGCTTCTCAAGCTTGCGGACCTCTTCGAGGTATGCGGCCATGTGGTCGTCTTTCGGCGTGTAGCTCTTGTTGGAGAAGTTGACGAGCAGCTGTGAGTCTCCCTTGACGAGTAGATGCTTGACGCCTAGAGCGATGGCGGCCCTTAAGCCGGCGAGGAGGCCTTCGTATTCGGCGATGTTGTTGGAGATCTTGTCGATTGTGAAGCACAGCTGGACAGCATAATATAGCTTGTCACCCTTGGGCGAGGTTAGGACGACGCCTGCTCCGCCATTGCGGCAAGCGAAGGCTCCATCGAAGTGCATGGTCCAGTGGCTGGGCGCCGCGTCTCCCGAGGGCTCGGCCTCTGCCTCACGAGGCTCCTCAGGGCTTGGGTCAGTCCATTCGGCGACGAAATCAGCCAGCGCTCTTCCTTTTATGACCCTCGTGGTGTCGAAGCGCAAGTTGAAAGGCTGCAGCTCGATGTTCCATCCTGCGACACGATCTGTGGCGTTGGGGTTGCGCAGGATTTGCTCCAGGGGGAAAGCGGTGACCACCGTGATGGGGTGGCCCTGGAAGTAGTGTCTCAGCTTCCTGGAGGCGATGAGGAGCGCGACGAGGAGCTTCTGCTGCATTGGATACCGCTCGCGAGCGTCCCGCAGCACCGTGCTGACGAAGTAGACGGGGTGCTCGACGAGGGTTGTCTGAGGTGGCGCAGCATCGGCCCTCTGTGGGGGCTCTTCAGGGCTCCTGTCGATATCTGCCTGCGGAGGCCTCTCGACAGGGGTTGTTGGAGCAGGCTCGACTTGAGGCGATGGGCCTGGCCGTGGGTCAGCGGAGGCTGCTCCTGCGACGGGGCTTTTGTCGGGGGGTTCCGGGCTTGGAGTGGCAGTGCTCTTCTTGGGGAGGACAGGCTCTTCCCTCTCGACCACCAAGACGGCGCTTGCTGTCTGAGGGGTGGCTGAGAGGTACAGCTTCAAGTGCTCGTCTGCCCTGGGGGCCACCAGGACCGGAGGGCTAGCCAGATACTTCTTTAAATCTTCGAAGGCCTTATCCGCCTCAGGGGTCCACTTGAATGTGCCCGACCTCTTCATGATCTTGAAAAATGGCAGGGCTCTCTCGCCGAATTTAGAGATGAAACGACCGAGGCTGGCCATGCAGCCCGCAAGGCGCTGCATTTCCTTGAGTCGGCGAGGGGGCTGCATTTGTTCTATGGCCTTGATCTTGTCAGGATTTGCCTCTATGCCGCGGTGGGACACGAGGAATCCGAGGAGCTTGCCTGAAGGGACCCCGAAGACGCACTTGGCGGGGTTGAGCTTGATGTTCACCTTTCTCAGGCTGGCGAAGGTTTCCTCGAGATCCCTCAAGAGGGTGTCCCCCTGTCGAGACTTGACCACAATGTCATCGACATAGGCCTCAGCATTTCTGCCCATCTGAGCCCCCAAGGCTATCCTCATGAGCCTCTGGAAGGTGGCCCCGGCGTTCTTCAGGCCAAAGGGCATGCATGTGTAGCAGTACACACCACAGGGGGTGAGGAATGCCGTCTTCTCCTCGTCCTCTTTAGCCATCTTGATCTGGTGATAACCAGAGAAGGCATCCAGAAAACAGAGGAGGTCACAGCCAGCGGTGGAGTCCACGATCTGGTCTATCCTCGGCATGGGGTATGGGTCCTTGGGGCAGGCCTTGTTGACATCGGTGTAGTCGATGCAGAGTCGGCCTCCTCCAGCGGGTTTAGGGACGACCACGCCGTTGGAGAGCCAAGTGGGGTGCGCGACTTCGCGGACGACATTTGCCGCCTTGAGTTTTTCTACTTCCTTGATGATGAAGGCTTGCTTCTCAGGGGCTTGCTTGCGTGCTTTTTGCTTGACGGGGCGTGCGTCTGGACACACGGCTAAGTGGTGCTCGATCACCTCCCTTGGTACGCCGGACATATCTGACGGAGTCCACGCGAACATGTCAGAGTTTGCCCGAAGGAAGGCGACGAGTGCGCTTTCCTATTTGGGAGGCAGGGCAGCGCCTATGGTGACGCTAGCCCCCGAGCCTTCAGCCCCCGAGCTGGTGGTGTCCAGCGGCACCTTCTTCGTGGCGGCTTGCTGCTGGGAGAACACCCGCTTCTTCTTCTTGGGCCTCTCGAGAGGCTCCATGTCCTCGTCAGTCGGGAAAGCCATGGCGGCTGCCTTGTAGGCGCTCTCGACAGCGCGCGTGGCGTCCAGGACATGGCCATGGACGGCGATGGTGCCAGCGCTGCCGGGAATCTTGACCATGTTGTAGGCGTGATGCGTGACGGCCATGAACTTTGCGAGGGCGGGGTAGCCGAGGATGGCGTTGTACGGCAGACCAATGTGCGCGACGTCGAAGTCGATCAGCTCCGTGCGGTAGTTCTTCTGCGTGCCAAAGGTGACCGCGAGGCGGACTTGCCCCAGGGGCTCGATAGACCCACTGGTGACGCCCGTGAACGGCCTGGAGGGCATAAGCCACTCGTAGGGCACTTGAAGCGTCTCGAAGGTCTCGACAGAGATGACGTTCAGGCCCGCTCCCCCGTCGATGAGCGTCTTGGAGACGGTGATATTGTTGATGGTGGGGGAGCAGACCAGGGGGAGGGTTCCAACTGTCTTGGTCGACTTGGGGTGGTCCTTGGCGTCGAAGGCGATGGTGTACTGGGACCACTTGAGGGGCCTGGAAGTCTCGGTGCTCGGGAGCGCAGCGTTGAGTTCGCGGGCGAACTGCTTGAACTGATTGTTCGACTTGGGCGCTTGAGCTCCGCCGAGGATGCAGGCCATGGCGCCTCTCGGGGCCTGGTAGCCTCCATCTTCCTCGTCGGGGAGGTTGTTGTTCTTCTCGGCGGCGTTGGCTTGAGTGCCCGACGGCTTCTGGTAGCCGCCATCGCGCCTGCCCTTGAAGTCCCTGCGGTAGCCGCGACCTCTGCCGCGGCCTCCGCTGCCTTCTCCCCGCTCGCGTTCCCTGCTCAGCCTCTTGAGGTCGAAGCAGTCGTCTGTAGCGTGCCCGCGCCTGTTGTGGTAGACGCAGAATGGACGGTGGTCCACTTCTTTGTCGCCGCGCTCGGGGGAGCCCCTGCGGGAGCCCTTCGCGTCAGGCTCTGCCGCGAGGACCGCGGTGGCCTTGCGCTTGGGCTCTTCCTTCTTCTTGTGGCTCTTGGACCCCTCGCCGGGGTCGTCCCCCCGCGCGCTCATCTTGACGAAGAGGAGTCCCTCTTCAGCCTTGGCGCACTTGTCCGCCAGATCGAACAGCTTCACCACAGAGGTGAGCTTGTCGTGGATGCCGAGCTTCTCGAGCATCCTGCGGTTCCTGACGCCCTCGCGGAAGGCAGCGATCACCTGGGTGTCGGGGATGTTTGGAATTTTGTTCCGCACCTGGCTGAAGCGCTGGATGTACTTGCGAAGAGTTTCATCCTTCTTCTGCACCACAGCGCGCAAGTCGTTGTGGGTGAGTGCGCGCTCGTACGTGCCCTTGAAGTTGGCGACGAACTGCCTGCAGAGCTCCTCCCAGGAGTCGATGGAGTCCTCGGGCAGGTTGAGAAGCCAGGACAGAGCGGAGTCCCTGAGGGCGTGGGAGAACCAGTTGGCCATGACCTTGTCGTCGCCCCCTGCAGCCTGGATGGAAGTGGTGTAGACCTGCAGGAACTCGAGAGGGTTGGTGGACCCGTCGAAGCCCTTGGGGAGCGCTGGCCTGAACTTCTGTGGCCAGACCACACGGCGCAGGGCGCGCGTGAAGGCCATGCAGCCTGAGGCATAGGTGGCCGTTCCTCCCTGGAGGGCCCTGCGGTTTTCCTGCCCCGCCTGACCGAGCTCCTCGACGAGGCGGTTTTGGAGGTCGCGACGTCGCTCCATGCCTACACGCGCGTCAGGTGCGGTGCGCTGCACGATTTGGCAGTCGTGCGGCGAGGAAGCATGGGAGGGAGCCCGCTGTGCCACGGTCGGGGGCGGTCCCGGCGGCGGCGGTGGCGCACCTGGTGCGGCCGTCCCTGCAGGGCCGGAAGGCACGATGGAGCGCGACGGAGCAGGGCGTGTGGTTGCGATGTCGACGAGGTGGTGGAGGCGGTCCAGCCACTGGTCGTGCGCTTCGGCACTTGGCCGGTAGCGGAGGAGCTCCTGAGCCATCAGTAGCGCGGTGTGCGGGGCGGGCTCTTGATGCTCCCGCGTGGACACGCTCTGGCGCCGGGACGGGTGTGAGGACTCAGCGTCCCCGCCGCGCTCGGAGAGGTCCTCGTCGTCACGCTGGTCTCCTTCGCGGTGCTCCTCGCTCTCCGGCTCTTCCACGCGCGGGCCGGTGCCAGCGCGCTCGGTCGTGCGGGGGCGACCACGGCGGCCGCGGGTGGGGGCAGTGCCGGGCTCGGTGTGAGCTCTCTCGGAGGTGCGCCTGTTGGCGCGCGTCGCGCGGGTGTCCATCATGGCGCGGAGTTCGGAGGTTGAAGACGCGCCTCAGCCCCCTACCTGGCGCGCCAAATGTCGAGGAATGAACTCCCACGTAACAGGGGTAGTCTCGCCCCGGGGAGAGGTTCGAAGGGGGGCTGAACACGGAGGTCAAACAACCCTCGATGCACGCCGCGACGTTGCTCGCGGTGCTTGGAGCGGAACTGCACGACAGAGAGTGACACCGGCCCTTACCCAGGTTCACGGCCCTCAAGGTGAGGTAAAACCGCTACTCCTGCTTGTCTGGATTGCACTGTGGTGACTGTAGTACAACTAGCCTCTGGGCCTTGAGAGGGTCCGGAGGTGGAAGACGCTATTGAGCTCGGGATCGAATTCCGGATCCTCTCCTCCCCTTTCCTACGGAAGTGCCCCTTCTCCTTAAATAGTTGCCCCGGACCTCATCCCTGCGACCTGCGCAGTGGACGGGTTCCCACATGGCCACAAGCGCCGGAGCGGGGTGCACTACTGCTCGCTCGTTCATGGACTCGGTCCATGGTCGCAAAGCCTGCCTTCGTGGCAGAGCAGCTGTCTCCTCCGTCCTTGGACGCGGCTCTTCCGTGTTAAAGCGGCGCGCTGTGGCCGACAAGGTGCAGATTTTGCAGAGCGTCTCGCAGGCGCGGCAGAGACCGTGGGGAATGCCCACAGTGACGTCGTCGTTGGAGCGTTGTGCCGGCCAACTGCGTTATCACCAAAGAGGAAAGCTTCGTTGGCGGCGCAGGGGACACAGAGCTTTGTTGACCCCTTTTATCACGGGAACGGCAACTGTGACGCTGTTGCTGTCGTGCGCGCAGGCGCGCGCGTCACCCTGCGGCCGCAGCAGAGCCCATGTGCGCTCTGCAGCGCTTCCTTGGCCGTGAAGTATCCCCTCAGGGGCCTGAGGCTCTCGAGGGGGAGGAGCCGGGCTGGCTCCCTTCAGAAGGGGAGAGCCCTCAAGTGGGACACCCTCGGGGGGGGGGGGGCCTCCTTCAAGCCTCTGTCGGCGCCTCAGGTCCCCTCCAGGGGTTTCCGCCTCGGGGGGGTTCCCCAAGCGGTTTGCTTGGTCCTTAGCCGTTTCGTAGATGCAGTTGCGTGCGCGGTCCGTCTAGTATGGGCTCTGCACACCCTAGAATCCACTGGGCCGACAGGCATAACACTTACTCCAGCTCCCAAGTCACATAGAGCAGTTTTAACACAATTATTTTTGATAGAGCAAGGAATAGTTGGAATACCTGGATCATCCAGCTTCTTTGGAACTTTGCCATTAAAAGAGTAATTGGCGAGCATAGTAGATATTTCCTCATTAGGAATTTTCCTTTTGTTAGTCACAATATCTTTCATATATTTAGAATAAGGAGGCAACTTAATAGCATCAGTCAAAGGAATTTGCAAGAACAATGGTTTCATGCAATCACAAAATTTATTATAATGTTCTTCCTCTTTTGTTTTAAGTTTCTTAGCAGGAAAAGGCATTGGTTTTTGGACCCAAGGTTCTCTTTCATTACCATGTTT
This sequence comes from Poa annua, assembly GCA_026929855.1. Lineage (NCBI taxonomy): Eukaryota > Viridiplantae > Streptophyta > Magnoliopsida > Poales > Poaceae > Poa > Poa annua. Next base: position 48,466,470 of record CM049434.1, read on the forward strand.
CTTAGCAATAAAATCTTCTTTAGTGTACTTTTTATTTTTAACATGCTTTTCAGGTTCCTCCTCTAATTCTTCTCTATCCGAATTAGCATTTTTATCATTATCATTGTTATTAGCATCATCATTGTTGTGTTCATTACCACTTTCAGTTTCAGCATCAGAAACAGATATACTATTAGGATCATTAACAGGTTCAGAGGATTCTACAACAGTTTTATGTTTCTTTTTCTTTTTCCTAGAAGGAGTACTAGGTTCATTAACTTGTTGAGAATCTTGTTCAATTCTTTTATAATGTCCTTCGGGATACAAAGGGTCTTGAGTAGATTTACCACCTCTAGTTGTTACTTCACAAACAAGTTTTTCTTTAGCTATAGAGGCATTCGCTAGCAATTCTTTTTGCACTTTAGTGAGTTGATCTATTTGAGTTTGAACCATATGAAAGTGTTTAATGAGCACTTTAACATCATTAGAAGTTCTATCAACAATATCATGCAAATCACTAATAGCACGAGAATTTTCCATTAAATGATTCTCTATTCTCATATTAAAATTGCATTGCTTAGTAATAAAAGTATCAAATTCATCTAAGCATTGAGCAGGAGGTTTAGAGTAAGGGATATCCCCATCATCAAACCTTTGGATAGAGTGTACCTCAATTACGGTTGAAGGAGGAATTGGCTTACATAATTCTTCAATAGGAGGTAAATACTTTACATCTTCAGATTTAATACCACTCTCCTTAAGAGATCTTTTAGCTTCCTTCATCGTTTCTTCATTTAATTCAATCATACCTCCCTTCTTCGGTGTTGGTGGCGGTGTTGGAGTAGGTTCAGGAATATCCCAATCATCATTATTCTTGCATATCACGGCTAATAATTCCTCAGCCTCTTCGGGAGTCCTTTTCTTGAAAACACAACTAGCAAAACTATCCAGGTATGTCCTAGATTCAGCAGTTAGTCCACTATAAAATATATGAAGTAGATCATTTTTCTCCAAATCATGGTTCGGCTGGCCTCTTAAAATGGAACAAAAGCGTGTCCAAGCTTTAGGCAATTTCTCATCTTCATCTTGATTAAAATTATAGATTCTTAACAAAGCATCATGTTGAGCACTAGCAGGAAAATATTTTTGAAAGAAAGCATCAAGCAAACCCTTAGGACTAGTGATGGAACCAGGAGACAAATTATTATACCAGGTTTTAGCTTCTCCTTTTAATGAAAAAGGAAATATTTTAGCAACAAAGTAAGTGCGTCTTTTAATGTCCTCAGCAAATATTCCACTTAGATCAGACAATACATTCATGTGTTCTACAGCACTTTCATTTTCAGTTCCACAAAAAGGTTCTCTTTCAACAATAGCTATATGAGCCAAATCAAGAGAGAAATCATAAGCTTTATCTTTAATGTTTATAGGAGATGTAGCAAACTTAGCATCAGGAGATAATTTATATCTAACAGCACGTTTTTCAACAAGATTTTTAATAGCACTAGCATCTTTAATAGCATTAATTTCTTCAACAAGAGCATCATCAAGATCCACATACATATCATCACGCTCATCATAAGTATCACGTGTAAATTCAGGTGAATTAACAGGTGTTTTAGCATTTTCATCAGGAATTTCAGCATTTTCAATTTGTTTACATTTAGCAATAGTAGCATCTAAAAAGGGACCTAATGAACCAGTTTCATCAAGAGCATTAGAAGCATCATCATAAGTAATTTCAGATTCAGGAGTAGTAACAGAACGTGTAGGTTGTGGTGGTGTAACAAACTTACTCATCACAGTTGGAGAGTCAAGAGCAGCAGCGGTACTCAGAGTCGTACCTTTTCTTGTAGTGGATGGCAGTATGGGAAACTTCTTATCAGCAGGTTTTCCCATGATGAATAAATTCCAGCGAACAATATCACACTCAGGTGGGCTTATAAATAAAGCTATGCTCCCCGGCAACGGCGCCAGAAAATAGTCTTGATGACCCACAAGTATAGGGGATCGCAACAGTCTTCGAGGGAAGTAAAACCCAAATTTATTGATTCGACACAAGGGGAGCCAAAGAATATTTATAAGCTTTAACAGATGATTTGTCAGATCAGCTGCACCTGTGAATAGACTTGCTCGGGACAGATTATCAGTAGCAACAGTTTTATAGCGGAGACAGTAGTGAAATAATAGCAGCAGCAGAATTAAGACAGCGATTGTGATTACGGTAGACAGCAGGATTAAAATACTGTAGACATAGGGACGGATGTACGGGCATTGCATGGATAAGATAATTCATGTAATATCATAGCATAGGCATTTGCAGATAAATAATATAAAGCATCCAAGTATTTATTAACCATAGACATGTGTTCCAATTTAGTTGTGCGTGCTCGCAATGAGAAACTTGCACATCATCTTTTGTCCTGCCAGCCCGTTTGCAGCGGGGCCTCTAGGGAAACTACTGGCAATTAAGGTACTCCTTTTAATAAATTACCGGAGCAAAGCATTAACATTCCGTGAACACATGTAATCCTCACATCACAGTCATTCCCTCCGGTTATCCCAATTGCTGTCACTTTGGGGCCATCGGTTCCAGACAATAATATGTGTATACAACTCATAGATATGATCTAAAACAATAATTATCCTCATGATACAATAACATGTTCAGATCTGAAATCATGGCACTCGGGCCCTAGTGTCAAGCATTAAGCATAACAAGTTGCAACAATGACGTAAAACACCGATAACGGATACTAGGCACCATGCCCTAACGATATTACAGCTATTACACGAATGATCTCATCCAATCCATACCATCCACTCAAGCCTACAGCGGTGGATTACTCACACATGGATGGGGGAAACATGGATGGTTGATGGAGAGGCGTTGGCGATGATGATGGCGATGATCCCCTTCGATTCCCCGTCCCGGCAGGGTGCCGGAACAGAGACTTCTGGTCCCCGAACTAGGGTTCGCGGTGGCGGCGGCGTACGGAGATGTTTCTGGCGAAAGTGGATACCCCCCGTGCGTTTTTAGGTTAGGAGGGTCTTATAGCCGAGAGGGGATCGCGAGGAGGCGACCGAGGCGGTCCCACCTGGTCCTCGCGCGGCCAGGCCCTTGCCGCGTGGGCAGGGGGTGACGCGGCCTCGTCGCTCCCCTCCGTTTGATCTTCGTGGTTCCTGGACTCTTCGGGTGAGAAAACGACTCCCAGGTGTTTTTCGGGGTTTTTCCATAAAGTTGATATTTCTGCACAAAAACGAGACACCAGGGTAATTCTGCTGAAAACAGCGTTAGTCCGTGTTAGTTGCATTCAAAACACACAAATTAGAGGTAAAACAATAGCAAAAGTGTTCGGGAAAGTAGATACGTTTTGGACGTATCATACATCTTTTTGTAGAAGATTAGTAAGAGGCTTTGATATTTTAGAGAAATCTTTAATAAATCTTCTATAGAAACCAGCATGACCAAGAATACTACGAATACCTTTAACATCTCGGGGGCAAGGCATTTTCTCAATTGCCTCCACTTTAGCTCTATCTACTTCAATACCTCTTTCAGAAATTTTATGTCCAAGAACAATTCCTTCATTAACCATAAAGTGACATTTCTCCCAATTAAGAACAAGGTTAGTTTCTTCACATCTTTGCAAAACTTTATCAAGGTTGTGCAAACAATTATCAAAAGAAGTTCCATAGACGGAGAAATCGTCCATGAATATTTACTTCCACAATCTCCTCACAAAAACCATGAAAAATAGCAGACATGCATCTTTGAAAAGTAGCAGGAGCATTACATAGACCAAAAGGCATACGTCTATAAGCATAAGTAACATAAGGACAAGTAAATGTGGTTTTCTCTTGATCTTGCGCTTTAACAGTAATTTGTGAGAAGCCAGAATAACCATCAAGAAAGCAAAAATGAGTTTTCTTAGCTAATCTCTCTAACATTTGATCAATAAAGGGTAATGGATAATGATCTTTGTTAGTAAATTTATTAACCTTTGGAAAATCAATGCACATTCTATAACCAACAACTACTCTTTGAGGAATAAGTTCATCATTTTCATTAGGCACAACAGTAATTGCTCCTTTCTTAGGGACACAGTGCACAGAACTAACCCATCTACTATCAGCAATAGGATAAATAATACCAGCGTCAAGAAGCTTTAATACCTCATTTCTTACCACTTCCTTCATCTTGGGTATTAAACGGCGTTGATGTTCAACAACTGGCTTTGCATCAGGCTCCATATTAATAGAATGTTGACATATAGTAGGAGAAATCCCTTTTAAATCATCCAGAGTATAACCCATAGCTCCACGGTGTTTCTTCAATACTTCCAATAATCTTTCCTCTCCTTGACCTGAAAGGTTAGCACTAATAATAACAGGATATATTTTCTTATCATCAATATGAGCATACTTAAGATTATCAGGCAAAGGTTTTAAATCAAAGACAGGATCCTCTTTAGGTGGGAGTGTTTTACCCAAGTCTTCCACCTTTAAATTGTGTTTCAAGATGGGTTGACGAAGAAATATTTCATCAAGCTCATCCCTTTCCTCTCTAAAGGCTTCACTTTCATGATCTTCCAAATATTGCTGCAAAACATTGCTAGGAGCAAGAGCAATAGAGGCAAGCTGTTCAACTTTAAAAATCCTCATTAGGCAATTCAGTTTCATAAGGGACTTTAGCAAATTTCGAAAAATTAAATTCATATGAGTCACCAGCAAACATAGTCAAGATTTTCTCTTTCTTACAATCTATAACAGCACCACAAGTGTTCAGAAAAGGTGTACCAAAAATGATAGGACAAGTCTTACTAGCAACTGAACCAAGTACGAGAAAATCAGCAGGATATTTAATCTTACCACATAAAACTTCAACATCTCTAACAATACCAATTGGAGAGATAGTTTCTCTATTAGCAAGTTGAATAACCACATCAATTTCTTCAAGTTCACAAGGACCTATCTCATGCATGATTTCTTTGTAAAGCTCATAGGGAATAGCACTAGAACTTGCACCAATATCACATAAACCATAATAGCAGTGATCTCCAATTCGAACAGATAACACATGCACACTAGTTTTCTTTGAACTCTTAGGATGAGAAACAACATTAGATGCATCCTCACAAAATATAATGTACTCATCTCCAACATTTTTAGTAACAAGATCTTTAACTATAGCCACCGGAGGTTCAATTTTAATTTGTTCATCAGGTTCTATGGCTTTCTTAGCACTTTTGTTAACAACACTAGCCATAACAGAATGTTCCTTCATCTTAACAGGAAAAGGGACCTTTTCAATATAAGGCTTAGGAATAATATGATCAACAGTATTAACTTCAATGCTTTTAGTTATTGGAGTAATAGACTTATCTTTATAAGGCTCATGATATTTTTCAAAACCCTCCTTAGGCAAACCGAAATAAGCAGCAAAGGATTTATAATAATTTGCAACAACTTGAGAGTCAAGACCATAAGAATTATTAATATTACGAAATGCATCAGTATTCATGAAAGTTTTAATGCATTTGAAGTCATATTTTATACCTCACTCCCTACCTTTATCGTTCTCCCATGCTTCAGTATTTTCTTCAATTCGGTCAAGAATATCCCATTTAAAACCTTCTTTATGACGCGTGAATGATCCAGCACAAGAAGTATCCCATAATGTTTTATCTTCAAAGGAGAGTCTTGCATAGAAGTTATCAACAATAATATTACCAGGAAGCTCATGAATGGGGCATTTGAGCATTAGTGACTTCAATCTCCCCCAAGCTTGGGCAATACTTTCTCCTTCATGAGGCCAGAAATTATATATAGAATTCCGATCTTGGTGAATTTCACTTGGAGGATAAAATTTAGAATAAAAGAGAGGTACAATTTCCTCGCATCCAAGAGAATTCCTATTCTTCAGCAATTTATACCAATGACAAGCCCTTCCACCAAGTGATATAGAGAATAATTTATTCCTTACTTTGTCCATGGAAGTACCTGCACACTTGAACAACTCGCATAATTCATGTAAAAATAGCAAATGATCACCTGGATGGACAGTTCCATCCCCTACATAGCGGTTATTCATAACACGATCAACAATTTTCATAGGTATTTTAAATGGCTCTATTTCTTCAGGTGGCGCCTCCTCTTCTACCTCAGCAGCGGTAGAAGCTCTTACAAATAGGAAGGCAATAGATCCTCTCTCCATAATTAAGCAAATTAGGAGACAGAAATAAAAACAGCACTTACAGCTAAAGTTTTCCTTACCAATTCCACTTACCAATAGCGCTTCACTCCCCGGCAACGGCGCCAGAAAATATTCTTGATGACCCACAAGTATAGGGGGTGTATCGTAGTACTTTCGATAAATAAGAGTGTCGAACCCAATGAGGAGCAGAAGGTGCTGACAAGCGGTTTTCATGAGGATTTCACTGTAAACACTAGCAGAAAAGTTTTTAGGAGTTTTTGATATAACAGATAAATAAAGTGGGAGTAAATAAAGCGCAACAATTATAACTACAGCGAGTGGCCCAATCCTTTCTAGAGCAAAGGACAAGCCGTTTTGTTTACTTATGATGACCAAACGTTCCTGAGGACACACGGGATTTCTGTCTAGTGCTTTCGCTTCATATAGATGATTAATCTTTAGTGTTTCGATAAGTGTTGTGTGGGTGAACCTATGCTAATGCACCGCCCTTCCTAGGACTAATACATACTTGTGATTATACCCCTAGTAAGCATCCACAAATACTAGAAAGTAATTAAGATAAATCTAACCACAGCCTTAAACTCTGAGATCCTACCATCCCTCATGCATCGAGATACTAACGGGGGTTTAGGTTTTTGTCACTCCGGCAACCCCACAATTAATATTCGAATACACAATGCATTCTCCTAGGCCCATAAAGGTGAAGTGTCATGTAGTCGACGTTCACATGACACCACTTGAAGAATAGCACCACAAGTTAAATATCAAAACATTAAATATTACTCAACATAGTTCACTACTAACATCTGGACTTCTCCCATGTCCTCAAGAACTAAACGAACTACTCACAACACATCATTTGGAACATGATCAGAGGTGATATAATGATGGGTAACAATCTGAACATAAACCTTAATTCAACGGTTTCACTCAATAGCATCAATAACAAGAGTAATCAACACCCGGAGAGTTTCCCCTATCAAACACACAAGATTCAGCCCTAGATGTTACAGCGGGAACGGAGTGGACCGATGGAGATGACGGTGTCGGCGGTGGAGATGGTGGTGATGATGATCCCGATGAAGTGCAGCTCGATGACGGTGACGATCGATGGCGACGATTTCCCCCCTCCGGGAAGGGATTTCCCCGACAGATTTCTCCCTGCCCGAGAGCTTTTCTCTCTCTGGTGTTTTCCGCCTCGTGGAGGCGGCGGAATAGTTTCTCGTCCGTCCCCCAGGTCTTAGGTTTTCGGGGGGATGAAGTACGCGAAAGGGCGGCGCCAGAGGTGGGCCAGGGCCACCTCACCATGTGCCGGCGTGGCAGGCATGGGCGCCGCGCCACGGCATGGTGTGGGCCCCCTGGGCCCCACCTCGGGCTCCCCTTTTGGCCTCCTCCGTGATCTGGTAAAATAGTAACTTCTGCCTGGTTGGATTTGTTTTCTGATCTTCGCAAATATTGTATCTTGACGGTGCTTTTTCAAGCAGATTCCAGACTCCGGTGATCAATTCTCCAATAATCATCAAACATGCAAAATAGATGAAATAACATAAGTATCATCTCTAAATATGAAATATATCAATGAATAACAGTAAATTATGATATAAAATAGTGATGCAAAATGGACGTATCACAAGCCATCACCCAGCGGCCCTTGGTCCTTGGGCACCGGGGGAGGATCAATCGTCGCTATACCCCGCAGACCGTACTCGTTACACTGAGGCATGGAGATTATAGTCTCGTCGACGAAAGGATCCTCAAACAAGGGCAGGATGCCACTCGGGAGGGCCGTCGATGACCGAGGCGGGAGAACCCCCAAGATCTTCCTCCAGCTGGGTTCCGAGACTTGGAACCCCTACCCAGAGGTGCTGCTACCCGCCAGGTGAATCTGCCAGACCGGAAGATCCCTATGCTGCAGCGGAGCGATCCTCCTGCGAAGGAAATCCGCCGCAATCTTGGCACACGTCACTCCTTTCTCTCGGAAGAAAGCCAGCCTGGCGACTACCTCGGACAAAGCGCTGTCTTGGGGGCTCAACTTCTTGGAGTACGCCAGGCGCTGCGCCGGGTAGCATGGAGTCTCTAGGTGTATGCTCGCAATCTGCGCCCGGACGGAGTACCACTCCTTCCTCCACTCCCCCATGGGCCCCCTCGTGATCATCTCCGGGAACTGGTCCTCAACGCCGTCTCGAAGGCGGAAGGTGACGCACCCAGCGATCCACTTGGACTTGCCTAGGCGGGGGACGAAGAAGTGGCGAAACAGGGCCACCGACGGCCTGACGCCTACGAACGCCTCGCAGGCGTAAGCGAAGACGGCAAGGATCCGCACCGCATTGGGATGCAAGTGCAGCATCGCCAAACCATACGCCTCCAGGACAACCAAGAAAAACTTGGAAAATGGAGGGAGGAGTCCCCATCGTCGAGAAGATGTGGAAGGTGGCTACCCCGCCGGCGTATTCTCCTCCGTCCCCGGGGTACGCTACCACTTCCGCCCCGCGGAAGCTCGAGGTCAAGGTGCGGCGGACATTTCCAATGGCCGCCTCATCGGAAAACTTGCTCGGCGACAGCAGCGCCCTGGTCACCCTTGGCGAAGCCGCCACCGCCGGATTCGTTCCGACCGACTTTTTTCGCTACTGTTCGCTGAATCCTCTTTGGGGCCATCGGAGCACGGCGGAGTGGATCTATCTCCGCGACGGAGGAAGTGGGAAGGGCGAGTAGTGGAATCGATGGAGAAAGACGAAGAGTTGGAGGCAATGGCTTGGGGGAGAGTGGCGAAAGTGAGAAGGCAGCCGCTCTGGAGCCGTTAAGTCAAGGCCAGCCGTCTGCCCCACGCGTCACGTCGTGGCCCCATTACTCCGACGGGCGCGGGGATCGAGGGGTCGTGCCGACTTTGGCGCGGCCCAACCGTTGGGCACACGACCACGTCCGAAGCCCGCACGAACCGCAACGTTCGGCACGACTCTGTCGACAAGGCTCGGGGGCTCGCCTCTACCTCAACTCGGCGGGCCCCACCCAGCAGCACAAGGACGACCAGGCGTCGGACCCACTTTGACTTTTTTGGTCATGCCTCCGGCAGCCTCAGAAGACCGAAGCCATCGGGACCATGCCCGGGGGCTACTGTCGCAGCAGTGGAACATGGGGTTCCCCTAGCGCTGCCTAAGTGGGTCCACCGCCTGTGGGCCCAGCACAAGGATAAACAAGGCCAAGACTCGACGCAAGGCCTGGCGGGCGCACCTGCGCCATACAAGACCTCCCGGGTGCGCAGGGCCCCCGGGCCTCCTGCGACCCGGAAGGAACCGAAGACCCCGAGAGCGCGAGTCCCCGGCGGGGCGGAGCTCCCTCCCGGGTGCAAGACCGTACGACAAGAAGATAAGGTTTCTACCACCTTCCAGAGCATGGTGAAAGCCCCCAGACGGCTTGGGAAGCAAGGCGCGGCCAGGGGACACCACCTACCCACAGTTAGCCCGGGCCAACCGCTTTCCCCAAAGGCGCCAGAGGTCTTAACCACCCGAAGATGGATACTTGGAGGAGAAGAGGCCACATCGCCGTCTCCACCACGGAGAGGGGTTGCTTCCCGCCAAGAACCCCTCACGCTCCTTGCATGACCTCTGTGGTATCCCCTTTCCCTATAAAAGGAGGATCAAGGGCATGGAGGAGGGGGGACCGGCTCAAGCTAGCTGAAGGAGTAAGCAAGCTCTAGCCAAGGACTGACCGACGATCCAAGGTAGAAGACAACCTCCAAGTTAGGCTAGAAGGAGGAAGGGAAGGAAGGTGATCTCCTCCGGGCAAGGATCTGTCCTCCCCCTTCCTCTAGTCGGATCACCCTGCCGGGTACCTCGCCGGGAAACACCATTGTAGCCACACCATGATCCAACCACATATCCAGACATGCAGGAGTAGGGCTGTTAGCCTTCGGGCGGCCTGAACCTGGGTAGATCGCTGTGTGCTTTCCTTGTTTGCATACCACGTTGAGATCGGAGAGCGAGAGAGGAACTTGTCCGACGATCGTCCCCCGGGAGACGTTTCCAGCCTCCTTCTCGCCCCTACCGAATCTACAAAGGGGGTGCCTCGCATCCCCGGTGTCCGTGATTCGAGACACGACAGACGGTGACGATGGCGACGATTTCCCCCCTCAGGGAGGGAATTTCCCCGGCAGATTTCTCCCTACCGGAGAGCTTTTCTCTCTGGTGTTTTCCGCCTCGTGGAGGCGGCGGAATATTTCCTCGATGGTCTGATGTGTCTTAGGGTTTCGGGGGGGGGGGGGGGGGGGGGGAGGGGAGAGAAGTACGCGAAGCCATGGCATGGTGTGGTCCCATGGTGGCCCACATCAGCCTCCCCTTTTGGCTCCCTCCGGCATCTGGTAAAATAGGAGTTTCCATCTATTTACTTCTGATTTCTGATCTTCACAAATATGGTGTCTTGACGGTCCTTTTTCCAGCAGAATTCAGACTCCGGTGATCAATTCTCCAATAATCATCAAACATGTAAAATAGATGAAATAACATAAGTATCATCTCTAAATATGAAATATATCAATAAATAACAGTAAATTATGATATAAAATTGTGATGCAAAATGGACGTATCATGAGGCTGATCACCGTTGGAGGCCTGTCGACCGTACTGGTGAACAAATATTTGATATGGTCAAGGATTTAAAAATAATCTTTGGAAAGGGTCCTGGAGGACTAGAGGTTCCGAAAGACGCCAACGGGCATGCACCCATGTGGAAGAAGAAATCTATATTTTGGGAGCTACCATATTGGAAGGTCCTAGAAGTCCGATCTTCAATCGACGTGATGCACGTGACGAAGAATATTTGCGTGAACCTGCTAGGCCACTTGGGCGTGTGCGGGAAGAAAAAAGACACAGAGGAAGCACGGGAGGACCAGAAACGTATGAAAGAATGAGACAGCTTGAATCCCGAACACTATGAAGGTCCTGCCAGCTACGCTCTTACCAAACAAGAGAAAGTAATATTCTTTGAATGCTTGAGCAGTATCAAGGTCACGGCTGGCTTCTCGTCGAATATAAAGAGGATAGTAAATGTGACACTCTGATACGTCTCCAACGTATCTATAATTTCTTATGTTCCATGCTATATTATACCAAGTTATCACATGTTTTATATGCATTTTATATAGTTTTATGCATTTTCTGGGACTAACCTATTAACAAGATGCCACAGTGCCAATTCCCTGTTTTCCGCTGTTTTTGGTTTCATAAAAGTACTTAAGGAAATATTCTCGGAATTGGACAATTTCTTTTCTGAAGTCAGTTTTTCATCGGGAACGTTCCAGAAAGCCGAACACGAGACGAAGCGGGCCACCGAGGCGGCGCCACCACGTGCTCGCGCAGCAGCACTCCTGGCCGCGCGAGGACCAGGTGTGGGCCCCTCGCGGCGCCACCGACTTCGCCCTTTCGCCTACAAATACCCCCCAGACTAAAAACCCTAACACGGTGTGCAATATTTCCTCCACGGGTCCCGAGCGCCGCCGCCATCGAAGACAAGATTCGGGGGACAGAACTCTCTGTTCCGGCACCCTGCCGGGACGGGGAATTGCCCCCGGAGCCATCTCCATCGACTCCACCGCCATCTCCATCGCCGTTGCTGACTCCTATGATGAGGAGTGAGTAGTTCTCTCCCGAGGCTGCGGGATCTACAGTAGCCATGTGGTCTATCTCTCTCTCCCATGTGATCTTTTATGTGATCATGAGCTTTGTAATCTAGTTGAATATGTGATGCTACTCTTTATCTATTATGCACTCTAGAGGTTACTTTAATATGAACTCCGGGTTATTCACGGTTGTAATGGTGACAGTGTGTGCACTGTGTGTGATTCCTTTATGACATTGTTGGTGTTAGTTTACTCTGACTTTGAGGGTGCTCTTATAGCCCTACACAATGAATGGTGTTTGTTATCCAACATGAGAGTGTTTGAGAGTAGTGTTTATTTATTTAACTTTGATGTCATTGTTGAGAATGTCCACTGGTGAAAGTAGGATCCCTAGGCCTTGTTTCTAAGCATTAAAACACTGTTTCCAACAAGTTCTGCTACATGTTTGCTTGCTGCCATTTTTATTACAGATTGCAATTACTACTTATAATCATCCATATTACTTGTATTTCACTATCTCTTCGCATAACTAGTGCACCTATACATCTGACAAGTGTATTGGGTGTGTTGGGGACACAAGAGACTTTTTGTATCTTAATTGCAGGGTTGCTTGAGAGGAATATCTTTGACCTCTACTTCCCTGAGTTCGATATACCTTGGGTGATTCACTTAAGGGAAACTTGCTGCTGTTCTACAAACCTCTGCTCTTGGAGGCCCAACACTGTCTACGAGAATAGAAGCGTGCGTAGACATCAAGCTATTTTCTGGCGCCGTTGCCGGGGAGGTGAGCGCTTGAAGGTATCTCCTTTAGATTCTGCAGTTATTACTTTTTGTTTCTTGTTTTTATTTTCACTAGTTAGGCTAATGGAAAACAACAAAAAAAATTAGAGATCTCTATGAAATTTATATTGCATTAGGACATGATACTTTTGAAGAGAAAATTAAAAAACCTATGGAAGTTTGTTTGCATAATAGTGGTAGTAATGTTATTAGTATGAATTCTTTGAACACCATTATTTCTAATGCTATGGAAAAGTCTAAGCTTGGGGAAGCTGGTTTTGATGAGCATGATATTTTTAGTTCCCCAAGCACAGAGGAGAAAATTTACTTTGATGATACTTTGCCTCCAATATATGATAATTATAATCATTGTGATATTTTCAGTCCACCTACTATTGAGGAGAAAATTAATTATGATTACAATATGCCTCCTATATTTGATGATTATGGTGATGAGAATAATAATGATAGCTATTTTGTTGAATTTGCTCCCACTACAATTAATAAGAATGACTATGCTTCTGTGGAGAGTATTAATTCTTTTATGCATGTGGCTCATGATAAGAATGTTTTATGTGATAGTTATGTTGCAAATTTTATTCATGATGCTACAAGTGAACTTATTGATGATAATGATGAGTATTGCTTAAATATGCTATATGATAATGCGTTAGATGATGGTCCTATGCTCATTGATAATCCTCTATGTTTAGAAGTTATTACTTATTTATGTGAGGATAAAAATGATATAATTGGTTCTTGTGATGGTACTCTTACTCATGAGAGTTCTGCTTTGTTCTTGAATTCTCCTAATTACACCATGGAGGAGAAATTTGCTTATGTTGAAAAATACTTATGTGGTTTGCAATTGTCTCTAGTTCCAAATCTTTGTTGCAACCATGATCTTAAACTTGATATTGATCTTAATAACTATTTTGAAAGAGGGAAGTATGCTAATGAATTCCAAAATAAATTTAATGATCCTCTTTATATGCCTATATTATCTAAGTTGAATGATTCTTGTGGTTATATGGTTGAATTTATTTCTACTACTTGCAACTACTATGAGAGAGGAGAATATGGTTGTAAAAGTATTAATGGTACAAAAACACCTCTCTTTATGTTGAAATTTTTGAAGTTGCACTTGTTTTGCGTTCCTATGCTAGTCACTTTGTGCTATATTAATTTATTTCTTACAAGATTCCTTTGCATAGGAAGTGGGTTAGGCTTAAATGTGTTTGATGTTTTACCTCTTGATGCTCTCTTTTGTTTTTCAACTCTCATCTTTATGTGAGCATCATAAAAATCTCCTTGCCTAGCTAAAAGGCTTTAAAGAAAAGCGCTTATGGGAGACAACCCATTATTTTATTTCCTGTTATTTTATTTTGTTTCTGTCAAGGACTTGTCCTACCTCTGTAGCAATTCCTTTGTATCTTTATTTTATTGCATTGTTGTGTCAAGATAAGCCTCTAGTTGAAAGTTCATGCTAAATTTGGATTCCTGCGCAGAAACAGTTTTCTGCTGTCCACCGTTTAATTCGTAACTCCTCACAGAAAAATCCAAATAATCTGCCCTTTTTTGTGCGTAATCCTCAGATATATATGCAACTTTCATTAGTTTTGACTATTCTGATCTGAGCAAGTTAAGTGCCTCGAAAAAATTCGTCTTTACGGACTGTTCTGTTTTTGACAGATTCTGCCATTTATTTTGCAATGCCTCTTTTGCTATTTTGATTGGATCTTTTTATCATATGAAGTATCAGTGGCTGTTGCTAATGTCCAGTAGCATTGGTAGCAATTGTGTTCCTACAGAATATCATAATTTTTCGTGCGCTAACCCTCTAATGAAGTTTACTCTAAGTTTGGTGTGGAGGAAGTTTTCAAGGATCAAGAGAGAAGGATGATATGATGTGATCAAGAGGATAGTAAAGCCAAAGCTTGGGGATGCCCCGGTGGTTCATCCCCAACATATTTCAAGAAGACTCAAGCGTCAAAGCTTGGGGATGCCCAAGGCATCCCCTTCTTCATCAACAAACTATCAGGTCCTTTCTAGTGAAACTATATTTTAATTCCGCCACTTCTTATGTGCTTTTCTTGAAGCGTCGGTTTGTTTTTGTTTTTGTTATTTTCATTCTCTGAATAAAATGGATCCTAGCATTCCTTTGTGGGAGAGAGACACCCTCCGCTTTTTCTTATGAATACTCGTATTCTTCACTTATATTTGTTGAGTATTCTTCTATGTTACTTCAATGCTTTCTAGCTCTTGTTTTTCATGCATCTCTTGCTAGAGCTGTTAGCTTTATTATATCATACTCTCATATCTCATTGTTTAATTACTTGGAGAGTTTATCTTTTAAATAAGTTGATTGGTGTTTGGTTGGAAACAGAAAATGCTAAGTGTGGTAGATGGCATAATGAAAAAGGTATACATGCTCTTATGGATTGTTATCTTGCATGTTGTGGTGCTTGGCAATTGTTTTGAGCTCTCAAGTAGATCATGTTTAAGCTTTTACATCATGTAGTTAAAACTTATTAGTGAGGAACTACCGTAAAACTTGCTGAAATTTGGTTTGCATGTTTGGTATCTCTAAGGTCTAGATATTTTCTAGTTAAAATGTTTGAACAACAAGGAAGACAATGTAGAGTTTTATAATGCTTGCAATATGTTTTTATATACGTCTTGTTGTCATAGTTTATACTTGTGTTTGTTTCAAACAACCTTGCTAGCCAAAGCCCTGTACTGAGAGGGAATGCTTCTCGTGCATCCATAATCCTTGAGCCAAAACCTATGCCATTTGTGTCCACCATACCTACCTACTACATGGTATTTCCTGCCATTCCAAGTAAATACTTCATGTGCTACCTTTTATTCAAAACATATTATCTCTTATTTGTGTCAATGTTTATTAGCTCATGAGGAAGTATGTGGTGTTACGGATATCAACCTTGTCATTTGCTTTTAGACAGACTTTCACCAACCGGACTAGTGGCATATACACCGCTTATCCATTAACTTTGCAAAAAGAGCTGGCAAATGGGGTGCCCAGTCCCAATTAATTACAACTTTAACCGCTGCAATCTCTTCACATTTTTGCCCTGATCCAATCAGTCAAGCAATGACAACAGTTTTTAACTATATGTGTAAACAAAAGAGATAAGAGGGATGATCTACCTTGCTGGTAGAAATAACGTCCTTCATGGGAGCCGCTCTTAAGAAAGTCTGGTTGACAAGGGGGGTAGAGTGCCCATTACCATTCGTTGACAACGACAAACACCGCTCAAAACTTACTTTTATGCTCTCTATATGATTTCAAAAACCTATAAAACTAAGAAGCTCTAGCACATGCTTGTATCCCTGCTTCCCTCTACGAAGGGCCTATCTTTTACTTTATGTTGAGTCAGTTTACCTACTTCTTTCTATCCCCGAAGCAAACACTTGTGTCAACTGTGTGCAACAATTCTTATATGCTTACTTATTGCACTTGTTATATTTCTTTGTGTTGACAACTATCTATATGATATACATGTTCGAAAGTTGAAAGCCAATGCTGAAACTTATATCTTCCTTTGTGTTGCTTCAATGCTCTTTTGCTTAGATAATATTGCTTTATGAGTTAACTCTTATGCAAATCTTTTTGATGCTTGTTTGAAAGTACTATTCATGAAAAGTTTTACTTATATGATGTAGTTGTTTACTCCTTGTCTATTTGTTAGCAAACTATAGATCATTGCCTTGAGTCACTTCATTCATAACATGAGCCTTACATTATATTATGATCAAGATTGTGTTTAAGCATGTCACTTCAGAAATTATTCTTCTTTTATCGTTCTTGCCTACTCGGGACGAGTAGAACTAAGCTTGGGGATGTTGATACGTCTCCAACGTATCTATAATTTCTAATGTTCCATGCTATATTATACCAAGTTATCACATGTTTTATACGCATTTTATACAGTTTTATGCATTTTCTAGGACTAACCTATTAACAAGATGCCACAGTGCCAGTTCCCTGTTTTCTGCTGTTTTTGGTTTCAGAAAAGTACTTAAGGAAATATTCTCGGAATTGGATGATTTCTTTTCTGAAGTCAGTTTTTCATCGGGAACGTTCCAGAAAGCCGAACACGAGACGGAGTGGGCCACCGAGGCGGCGCCACATCGTGCTCGCGCGGCAGCACTCCTGGCCGCGCGAGGACCAGGTGTGGGCCCCTCGGGGCGCCACCGACTTCGCCCTTTCGCCTACAAATACCCCCCCAGACTAAAAACCCTAACACGGTGTGCAATATTTCCTCCACGGGTCCCGAGCGCCGCCGCCATCGAAGACAAGATTCGGGGGACAGAACTCTCTGTTCCGGCACCCTGCCGGGACGGGGAATTGCCCCCGGAGCCATCTCCATCGACTCCACCGCCATCTCCATCGCCGTTGCTGACTCCTATGATGAGGAGTGAGTAGTTCTCCCCCGAGGCTGCGGGATCTACGGTAGCCATGTGGTCTATCTCTCTCTCCCATGTGATATTTTATGTGATCATGAGCTTTGTAATCTAGTTGAATATGTCATGCTACTCTTTATCTATTATGCACTCTAGAGGTTACTTTAATATGAACTCCGGGTTATTCACGGTTGTAATGGTGACAGTGTGTGCACCGTGTGTGATTCCTTTATGACATTGTTGGTGTTAGTTTACTCTGACTTTGAGGGTGCTCTTGTAGCCCTACACAATGAATGGTGTTTGTTATCCAACATGAGAGTGTTTGAGAGTAGTGTTTATTTATTTAACTTTGATGTCATTGTTGAGAATGTCCACTGGTGAAAGTAGGATCCCTAGGCCTTGTTTCTAAGCATTAAAACACCGTTTCCAACAAGTTCTGCTACATGTTTGCTTGCTGCCATTTTTATTACAGATTGCAATTACTACTTATAATCGTCCATATTACTTGTATTTCACTATCTCTTCGCATAACTAGTGCACCTATACATCTGACAAGTGTATTGGGTGTGTTGGGGACACAAGAGACTTTTTGTATCTTAATTGCAGGGTTGCTTGAGAGGAATATCTTTGACCTCTACCTCCCTGAGTTCGATATACCTTGGGTGATTCACTTAAGGGAAACTTGCTGCTGTTCTACAAACCTCTGCTCTTGGAGGCCCAACACTGACTACGAGAATAGAAGCGTGCGTAGACAGCACACTCCAAAAATTTCAAAACCTAAAGTCACATGACTGCCACGTGATTATGACGCAATTGCTTCCGATTGCACTGAGAGGGCTTCTACCGGAAAATGTTCGAGTACCCATTGTGAAGATTTGTGCATTCCTCAATGCAATATCTTAGAAGGTAATCGATCCAGCGATTCTACCTAGGTTACAGAATGATGTGGTCCAGTGTCTTGTTAGTTTTGAGTTGGTGTCCCCCCATCCTTCTTCGATGTTATGACGCATCTCCAGGTTCACCTAGTCGAAGAGATTCAAGTTCTCGGTCCTGTATTTCTACACAATATGTTTCCATTTGAGAGGTTCATGATAGTCTTAAAGAAATATGTTCATAACCGTGCTAGGCCAGAAAGAATCATCTCCAACGGCTATGGTATAGAGGAGGTCATTGAGTTCTGTGTTGACTTTATTCATGATCTTAAGCCAATTGGTGTTCCAGAATCACGGCATGAGGGGAGACTTTGTGGAAAAGGCACACTAGGAAAGAAAATAAAAATTTGTATGGATGGGCATTCTTTCACTGAAGCACACTATACAGTTCTACAAAGTTCTACCTTGGTGGCCCCGTATATCGACGAACACATCTCCTGAATAAAGGCAAGCAGGTTGAAGAACAGTTATACATATTGGCCAGGGGACCATCTACAACTCTATATACTTTCCAAGGGTACGAGATTAATGGGAAAACATTTTACACGACAGCCCAAGATAAAAAGAGCACCAACCAAAACAGTGGTGTTCGCATTGATGCAACAAACAACAATGGGCAGAAGACCACATATTATGGTTGCATAGAGGTGATATGGGAACTTGACTATGGACCATCTTTTAAGGTCCCTTTCTTTCGGTGCAAATGGGTCAATCTGAAAGGCGGGGTTCAGGTAGACAAGTAGGACGGAATGACAACAGTGGATCTAAACAATCTTGGGTATGGGGACGAACCATTCGTCCTAGCCAATGATGTGGCTCAGGTTTTCTATGTGAAGGACATGTCTAGCAGACCAAAAAAAAAAGAAAAAATACGGAAACAAATACATCATATGATGAGCCGAAG
Organism: Poa annua; assembly: GCA_026929855.1. Lineage (NCBI taxonomy): Eukaryota > Viridiplantae > Streptophyta > Magnoliopsida > Poales > Poaceae > Poa > Poa annua. The sequence goes on from CM049434.1 coordinate 48,485,321, forward strand.
CGTCACATAGTTTTTTCAGGAAAAAGAAACATCGTGGGAGTGGAGGACAAGACAGACATGTCAGATGATTATAACAAGTTTGATGAAATTCCGCCCTTCGTAGTAAACATTGACCCAATCATCAAGTTGAATGAAGAAGATGCTCCATTGTTCCGACCCGGAAGAATTGGCGGTGTTGTGTGATGGAGATGTTGGTGCGATGTGTAATAATGTATTAAACATTTTATATGAAGAAGATGCTCCATTTTTACCTGCATATCAAATGGATCCGCCGCCGTCGATAGAACAAAACACACGGTTTCACCTGCATACAGCCCCACGGTGGATCCAACGGCTCACAAGCCCTCAAAAGAAACACACTCCTGATCCAACGGCTCACAAGTGCTTGAAAGAAACACACGATCCGTGCGCTTCTTTAGTCCCGGTTTGGAAGTCATAGTGCTGATCCAACAGCTCACAAGCCCTGAAAAGAAACACACCCCTGATCCAACGGCTCAAAAGTGCTTGAAAGAAACACAAGATCCGTGTGCTTCATTAGTCCCGGTTTGGAAGTGATAGTCAAATTCAAACAAATTTCAAATTGAAAGTTTTCTCAAATTCCAAAATATGCAAAAGTTATTCAAATTCAAACACATTTCATATTGAAAGTTTTGTCAAATTCCAAAATATGCAAAAGTTATTCAAAATCAAATTCAAACCATTTTCAAAATAGTTAAAATAATTATTATAGAAAACATAAAATGTTTTTGTATTAGTTATTCAAATTCAAACACTTTTTATATTGAAAGTTTTGTCAAATTCCAAAATATGCAAAAGTTATTCAAATTCATATCCAAACCATTTTCAAAACAAATAAAATAATTATTATAGAAAATAGAAAATAGTTTTATATTAGTTATTCAAATTCAAACACTTTTCATATTGAAAGTTTTGTCAAATTCCAAGATATGCAAAAGTTATTTAAAATAGATTCAAACCATTTTCAAAATGCAAAATGAAAATTATTTAACTTTGGCGCTAAAAATCCCCCTTCTGTCTCGGTTCCAGCCACCAACCGGGACAAAAGGGGGTGCATAGGGCGCGAAGCTGAGGCGGCCAAAAATGAGCTTTTGTCTCGGTTGGTGGCAGCCACCAACCGGGACAAGAGGGTGCTCACCTATATAAGCAGGACTTAGCCACGGTTCGTGGCACAACCCGGAGCAAAATCAAATCGACGCCGTCAGGCTGCCCAAATTTCCCGTCGAGCACCGCCGCCTCCGTCCTCGACTCCGACCACACCTCGACCCCGTAGCCCGCGCCACCCTGCGCGCCGCCGTTGCCGGCGCCGCCGCGCCTCCGTCCGCGCCGCCGTTGCCCGAAGGTATGGATCCCCTCTCCGCCGTAGTGTAGCACCCGCGCGCCGCTGCTGCCGTGCTCGCGCCGCCTCTGCCGCTGCCCGTGCCTCCATTGCCGCTGCCGCCGCTGCGGTCGTCGTACGTGCTGCCATTGATGATGTCAGTGCGGCCTAAGCGTGACGTCAACCCTTGCTGGCAGAGATGTTTGTGTTTAATTTGTCCAATTTTACATGTCCAATTTGTAGTACTTGTAGTATTTGTAGATATGCAAATTAGTATGTGTAGTTATAAATGCAAATTAGTATTTGGAGTATGCAAATTTGTGTTACATTAATATCATTGCAGTGTGATAAATATCATTTACATTGTTGCAATGTGATAAAATATTATTGCAATGTGATAAAATATTATTGTTGCAATGTGATACTCAATTTTGATGCAGTTTTTGTTGCAATGTGTTAGAAATAGAAATAGAAGTTCTTGTTGCAATGTAATTTTTTAAAGTGTTAGAAGTTGCCTCCTCGGATTTAGCTATTCTTTTCATTATAATAATATTATTGCAATGTGTTGCGTGTAGGTACTCGGATTTGTCACAGTGTCGGAGCCGCCGCCGTCTCGGAGCCGCTGCCCCCTCGGATTTTGCGCCCTCTCGGAGCCCCGGCATTGTTCGACTACTCCGCCACTGTCAGAGACAAGCAAGTAAATGTAATAGCATTGTTGCTTAAAATGGATTAATCGAGATGTATATTAGTGATATTTAATTGAGATACTTTAATCGAGATGCTTTAACTATGGAAATAGCATTTTTCGACTACTCCGCCACCTTCACGGTTAATAATGTGTTTGTATAATTGAAATAACTTGCAGAAACTATGGAGCCCGGTAGAGACCATGAACAAGAAGAGGACATGATGAGCATCATCCGCGTAGGTCATGTAGATGGCAGGAGGACGACTCGGACGATTTCACCGCACAGTTCCTGAACGAGTCCGATGATGTATTGGAGGGGCCTTTTGACGAAAGAGACGTCTCCGACGATGCAGCTCTGCGAGGAGCACATGACGACTCTGGTGTTGGAAAGTCGTTCGCTGAGATATATATTAGCCCTCCGGTGTTCGTCTCTGTTGACTAGATAAATATTTTGATATTTTGATTTATATATATACATATATTAACTACCACTTCTTTCTTGTTTTAGCCCTCCGGATCGAGCAAAAAAACAGCCGCCAAGTCAAAGGTTACGCCACGAGGCGGGACCAAAAAGCTGGACGTGAGGCAAAAGTACCACATCGAATTAATCGATGTAAAAGGCAAACCGATTGCTCCCGTGAAGAATGCAAAAAAAATTGTAAGTCAGTGCGGAGCCATTGTTAGGGACAGAATCGCCATCACGACTCAGGAATGGAATAAGCCAAAGGTGCCAAGAGAGGGGGTTACTTATGTCCCCGATGAAGACAAAGACCGCCTTTGGACCGAGCTCATGAAGAATTTCACTTTACCGGCACAGGAGGATGAAGATGACCCGGTTATAGAGAACCGATGCAAGGCCTGGACTTTTATGGAGATGGGAGAACTATTCCGCAGCTGGAAGAAAAGGCTAAACAAGTTCATAACTAAAGGTACAACTCCGGAATTCGTCGGAGTCTTTGAAAAGGTAAAAGATGAGTGGGACGCATTTAAGGCGTACAGGAATCGTCTAAAGCTACGAAAAGGTCAGCGATAAATAAGAAAACTGTAGCAAAGAAGAAATATCACCATGTTATGGGGTCAGCTGGCTACTAGACGGCCAGGCCTAAGTGGGAGAAAATGGAGGATGAGCTAGCGGCTAAAGATATAGAGCTCGAGACATTGGATTGGACCGAACGGCTTAAGGCTTGGTTCTATGGGCATGGTGGAAAGTTACAACCAGAAACAGGGCGATGTATTTTGACCAAGGAGCATGGACCAGACCCTATCAAAAGACTCAGAGAAGTATGGGAGGAGGTGGAGGCAGGCACGTTCCAGCCTGACAGAGAGAATGACGAGCTAACGCGAGCCCTTCGGACTACTGAACACAGTGGACGAACACGAGGCACCGCCGGCTCCGTTCCGTGGAAGATTGGGTTTCCCTCTGCTGCTAACACTTACAGTAGTTGATCGAGAAAGAAGAAAGAGGAGAAAGACCGGATACAGAAGCTAGAAGAGAAATTAGCAGAGCATGAGAAGGAGATAGCAGCGCTCAAGGCAGAGAAGCAGCGTGGATTCCACGGAGCTCGTTCGCCACGGTGATATCATGGGTCCTCATCACCCTATGGATTGTATTGTGCAGCAGGAACTGTGCGAGCTATATGTGCCATGCTTGAACATAACCGTGAAGGTGGCGGACGGCTTTGCCGTACCGCATAAACCAGATGGAACTTACCATTGCCGCCCGATTCCAGATGGCTATGCTATTGTCGGGGTTGATGAGGTTATGAAGGGATATGAGGGAATTAAGCTGGACTTCCCTACGGGTGAAGACGAGTATTATGAGTTGAGATATGCCTGCAAGACTACCTGCTAAAAAGGAATACATCGTGTTCCCACACTTGTTGCAAAAGCAACCTTCTCGGAGAAGCAATAGCCCTCCCACTCCACATGCCAGCTGTCCAGACCTCCCCGACAATGACTACGACGAGCAAGGCGCCAGTCCATCTCCATCTCTGCCGCCGCGTCAGCGGACTCCGTTGACGTGTCAACGGACTCCGCCGCCGCGTCAACGGACACCGTCACCTCTGCAAAAGAAGCGGAAGTCCACCGCTGCGTCGACTAGTACTCAGAAGAGCGGTACGGGGAAGAAAGCCAGGAAGATGACACTGCCGCCTCGTACCAAGTTATCCCACGAGAAGACTAGCGAGGAGATCGATGAATGGGTCCGTGAAGATACCACAAGACAGATGGCACCAAAGAAGCCTCCGCCAAAGCCGGTATATTCTCCGGAAGCGATAAAGTGGGCCTTCGAATTTCTTACGGAGCCATCGCAGTATGAGAAGAATATGGAAGATGACTATGTACGCGTTCTGGTGCGTACATCAAGAAGAGTGCGGGAAGAACGAAAACAGGCTGCGGGTGCAACCAAGAATAGAGACGTTCCCCAGCTCGGAATGCAGGTGGGACAATCGGTCGCCCCGCTCAGAGTGTTGCCCAGTGGTGCAGATACAGCAATTGAGAAGCAAGCTAGAGAAATAGGTATCTCTGTTTCAGACCTTCGCGCCTTACAATTGGGCGACAGTGTCGGGTTTGCTGAATTGGCGCGGAAATATGTTATAGGGCAGCTTCTGATCGACCATTCTAACTTGCACGCCCTGCCAGCAAGAATGCACCAATTACATGACAGGTACATGTCTTTCACGGCCCGTTCTGAAGGAAACTATATCTATGCGAAAATTCAAAAGTCTCATTATGGCCCAGGTGATGATGAGCTTCAAATTGAGCTCCCAGAATTATTCCAGTTGTTCAATTTTGACGCCCTCGACAAATCTATCATCAGTTCCTATTGTCTGTAAGTGATTAAATTATGCATGTCATTAATTCTCTAGCACGGCTTGTTTTTCATTGCCTGTAATTTATCCTCATCACTATATTCTTTTCTGCTCTATTATTATGCAGACTGAAGAGTATACAAGCTCGAAAGTTTTGAGTTGATAATAACATTGGGTTCGTTGACCCAAATCGAGTTCACCATTATGGTATATTTGAAGGGGTTCGAAGCAGAAAACAATAATTTTTCTAACTAACGAATACCGAAACAAGCCAGAATCTATCTATCTAGTAATGCGGTAACGGGGCGGAACTGGTTACATACCTCTTGTAGACCGAATAGCGGGGATTACGCTCCCGCACAAGCGTTGCCGACGAAGACGATGTAGCCGACCTCAAGGTCACGTAGAACTTGGCGCGACGAAGAAGACAATGACGCGGCGATGTTGATGAAGACGCGGCGTCGAGGAGGAGGGGCGCGTCGAGGAGGAGGGGCGGCGGCGGCGGGGCTGCAGCGGTGGCGAGACGATGTCGCCCTGGTATCTCAAGTGTGCCGCCTCCGAGTACTCGTACACATACGGAGCTTGACGACAACCCCCGGTCACTCAGATCCAGCTGAGATTGCAGGGGTAGAACTTTGGTGGAATCTCGCAGTACGACGGCGCACTGCGGTATAGCTTTTGCGGGAGAGAGAGAGAAAAGCGGGCGGAGAATTAACTCAGTCCGGCGTATACAACATTAATTGTATTTTTGGATATCTATTAAAACAATTAATATGCCTCTCTTTATATATAGGGGGCAGGGGGTGTGCAACACACCTTGCCTCCCCAATGTGGGACTAAAAAGAGGAGCAAGGGAGGGGGCTGGCCGGCCGCACCATGCATGGCCGTGGCGGCCATGGGCCCCATGCGCATGCATGGTGCGCCCCCCCACATGGGCCCCTCTTGGCCCATTAAGTGGGCTGCCCCCTTTTTCCTTTTCTTTTAATTAATATTAAATTATTATAAAATATATTTAATTCAGAAATAATATATTTGCATATTATTTAATCTCCCGTGACTCCGAAACAATTTCCGGACCACCCGAACTTAGTTCGGACATTCCCGGAACCCTTCCGAAACTACCGGAACCTTTCCGGGTTATTTCTCTCTCTCCTTGATCTCTATTATTCCAATGATCTCCATGTTTCGGCAAGACCTTAAGCGTGTTACCCTACGGTTCGAGAATACTCCAGACATGGTCGAGACCCCTCGCTCGCCAATGACCGCCAGGGAGACCTGGATGCCTGTAACGGTCCCTGTGCATTCTACGAATATCGTCGTTGAACCATAAACATGATATTCATTCCTTTTGTTTCTTCGATACCACCTTATCCGAGATATGATCGTAAACATCTGATTTCCTGTCTTATCTCGTTACCGACAAGGGTTAATTAACTCGTCTGTGATATTACATCTCCATGACCTAGTCATATGCTGCGCAGCTTTATAGATGTAATCTCACCAAGTGGGCCTAGAGTATCTTTCCATCACGCGAATGAACAAATCCCGCTCTTGATCCATATGCCTCAACGTACTCTTTCGAGATACACAAGATACACCTTTATAGTCACCCATTTATGAACTGACGTTTGATGCACTTAGAGTATCCTACGGAGCAGCAATTAATATGATCTCACGGTTTGAGGAATAAGCTATCATATTACTTTCCTATTGCAAATGATGAACATTGTGATACGATCCTATTGCAATACTTTGTTGGGTATGTCCATCACCTTATTCTACTAATAAGATGACCTCATTGTCAACTGACGTGACTGTCCATGATCAGGAAATCTCGATCAACAGTTGCCCAATGAACTAGTCTATATAGAGGTTTACTAGGGACTCTGGTTTGTCTATGTATCGCACGTGTATTAACAATTCCGATTACTACAGTTATAGCACGATACAAAAACATATTATAAACTTAATGAGATAATGCAATAAATACTATATATTTATTTGCCTCTAGGGCATATCTCCTTCAGTCTCCCACTTGCACTAGAGTACAAATAAACCAGCTGCATTTTACTTTCAATCATACCACCTTATCTAATAAGCGTTCTATGATAATGCCTGCTCGTGGAAGAGTGTTACTTCAACAATCTATACCATACAGAATTGTATGTTCTTTGCGATTCATTGATATCACCTTGTTTGATATCATCTTGTTATCCTGATAACAAATATACATATACCACAACTATGTGAGACTTTTGTTTCCCAGCGCTTACTCTGATTCTGTTAATCAGACAATTGCATTGTAAACACACTCAGTTATAGAGAACTCTTTGTAACACGTACAATCTCGCGATATCTATATACATTTCATATCTATGTAGAGTTTCGATATTTCATTGTCAATCTAGTGCCTAATACTTTTCTACTTCTAGTAAATTCTAAATTTACTTTGATAATTGTTCTTCTTTTAAGAACATGGGCCACACTTTATCGAGCACATAATATGGTTCCTATATGATGTCTATTATCATAATATAAGAGACCAACATATCTTGTAACCACTATTATCGTGTAGTAAATACATTTAATGTTTTAATTGGATTTCCAAGGACCTTTCCATTGGTTTTATTCCATTCTGACCATTCCGAATCCAATCTAAATAAAACAGCTCGACCTTCTAATTAAAATTCCTGTTCTATTCGAAATAGACACTACCTTTTAAATTGTTTCACAACTTCATCTTTCTAATTAATTCTACTGGTACTATCCATGATATGTCATTTACATACGAGGATTTAAGCTCCCACTCAAAAATATGTCACTCACATATTAAATTTGAGTAAACTAATTCGACTCCCACTTAAATTAGTAAATTCATAATTTCTTTCAATATTTTGGTCAAACCAAAATCATTGATCATTTATCAATTCGAGTTTTAATACGATCTGACAGTATTCTATCAATACATATCTCACAGACTTTAAGCATGTCTACACTTATGTAGTCAACAATTTTGATTTTGTCCAAGACACTTTTCTTGACAAAATTTGCTTCTATGTCTTTCTTATAGTTGCATTTCTTTTATATAACATTTTATATGATGATTAAGTAATCTTATTCTCTTAATAAGATTTAGAGTAACATTTACTGTTTTAATCCTTTTAAATGTAACTTGGATTTTAAGACTCAAAGTCTTTATTCGTATTTTGGTATTTCCTCAACTTTCCTTGTACTTTTAAGGTGTATCTTGTTCTGTCAACATGATCTAAAATACTGAATATTAAACTGTGACCTGACATTAAATATTCTTAAAATAACACCCCATTTAAAAGCTTCTTGTTTGAAAACACTATGATCTCTTATCATCAAATTTTCATTTCCATTTGCAGAGATATTCTTTTCGGAATATATTCCGATATTCTACTTTTATGAAAAAGGTCTAATACCTCATTTTAAGCTTCTACTTTTATTCCATTAACCTTAATTCGAAAAATCATATTTTCTTTTGAGTTACGCAGACATCAATACAAGTTTTGCTTCTGTTGGTGTTTGGAATACACTCTCATCTTAATATGAGTATTCTACAAAGAACTATTCGTGTATATTCTGTATTATCGTATAATCATCTACACCACGACACTTACTGTCGATTACACAAATCATCGTTGAAAATTTATCTTATTCATTCCTGAAGTGGATGTCGACTATAATGTTTGAACATATTAAGAGATTCTAAAAGACCACACTTTAATTATAATATTTCATATATCACTATATCTGATATTATAATTTGTGGAACGAATTTTCACAAGTCCTTTTGTGTGAAAACCATAATTCAAAAATATTGTCCTGTTTGATCGAATCCTGTGGATATAATTTCCATCCACCTTTCTTCTAAAAAATTCCTTTGATCTTTTATCAAATTGTTTTCAGACTCATGTTTCCTTGGGCAAATACATTTATTTACTTAGAATCATAGAAAGATTCGAAACAATGATATTCACCACTTATTTAATTTAATAATCATCTAGTATGACTTTCAATCAATTTCCTTGTATATTGACATTTCAATATCTAATGTAATTTAATCAATTCGGCACATGTAACTTTGATAGATCGAAGTATCTACATTTCTTACACTGCTTTTATGATCAAATTCGGTGGTGTTTGTTCTTGAAACAAAATCATTTAATCTTTGGACATTTAATTTTATCATTCCTGGTTTTATAAATGTATATCATGTTATCATTCGAATAATGTAATCGAGATGTGATTGCATGAAAACTTTACTCATAATATAAAACAACTGACTTGTTCCACGACCTAAAACAACCGGTTTGTTCTATTACAGATATGAATAACTTTGTCTTGTAACATTCAAGACACAAAGCAAAATCACACTCTCACTATTACAAAAAGGTCTTATCAAAAACTATTAATGATAACTTGAGGACGTGAATACCACTGGCCATCAACTACTTTGCTTGCCATCAATTGCGCACTGTCACATCATATTTCTTCGCATACTTGTGATAATCAGGACCTGTTTCATAAACAGAATAAGCATCAAATACTTTTCATCAAGTATCATGAGAAGAGTACATTTATAACTTTGTATATCAAATATACCTGTGGCGTCGAAGATTTCGCCTTCGATGGGTTCAACCTTTACAGATTTGAACTGGCTTATGAACTCGAAGAAAGTCATCGTATCTCTTCTTATAGCATAGCCACGGACATGTTTCTCATAGCTGGGAGGTAAAGACATCAACACAGCAGCTATCGCACATGAATCCGCCATCCAGTAGTCGTGGACATTCGTAAGTTTCAAGTAAATGTCATACATTTTCTTCAAATGAGTTTCCAAACAGGTATGTTCCTCCATCTGGAGTGAATGGAACTTCCTCAGCTATCTGTATTGCTCGTACTTAATTTCATCTATGAAATGCGCCTTGATCGAATCTATCATATTATAAGGTTCCATTTGTTGAAACTGCTCTTTCAACTCTGGTACCATGTTTATGACCATGATGGTTTGCACTTCTATGAAAATGTCACGACACTGACGAAATTCCTCATCTTCTTCTTCGCTAGCAGAATCTTCTGGTTCCTCTTCTAATCCTTGTTCTATGACATAGAGTATATTATTTTGTCTGAGAGCTTCTCTTAGTTTCTACCAATATAGGAAGTTGGACCCATCAGCCAACAAGGGCGGATTTCTAAGGAAGTATTCGAAGTAGAACTTCTCGCGAGGGTAGAGCACCATCTCTGGATATGATCGCAAAGTAGGTAAGGCTAAGTTTATAATAATATGAGCTCAGTTTATAATCAAATTATTTAAACATACTCCACTAAGATTATTATCCCTACAATAATTTTAGTGATTACACGACCCCAATTCACTGTACCACCCCCGATCGTCACAGCCGGCGGCACAGTTTCAAGGGTGGACATCGAAATGTCGATCACAACAATCATGTGACTCATGCTCGATCTTTGGATCTTCCCGTGTTCCGAGACTATGTCTGTACATACTAGGCTCGCCAATTAAACCTCGATGTTTTTGCGCGTGCAACATGGCTTACACCCACTATATGTGAACGACGAAATGTGTGACACCCGATCGTCACGGCCTGCCTCATAACGTAGAACTTTCTTGGTGGTGCACAACGAGGGAGAACACAATTTTGGTATTTATTAGGGATCATCCTATTATAGCTACCGTCGTATATCTAATATATAAGCAATCAATAGGATGTACACACAACAACACAAGATCAAATAATGTAATGAAGTGCGATATGACATGGTCGTGTGCCTGGACCTCCATGGCACCGTGCGCCTGGACCGGGCGCCCCGGCATGGCTCCGAGTCTACGGTGCCTCCTTTGCCTTCGACAGTACGAACAATTCAAAACTTACCGTAACCATGCCATATTTAAACGCCTCTGCAAAACAAAGTTAGACGCTTCTACCTTTATCTAGTTTTGCAAGTTTTACGTGGCTTCTAAGGCTTTCACGAGAGAACTGTTCCCTACCTACGAACTTTGTACCACAACGTCGATCAAACAATTGCATGTTTATGTATCCCTTTCGGGCCCTTCATTGAAAATGCAAAGCCAACTAAAGAGAGAGAGACAGACACCCGCCAGCCACAAACACGGTGCAAGCCGTATGTCAGGTGTGGAACCAGTCTCGCATAAGCGTATGCGTAAAGTCGGTCCGGGCCGCTTCATCAACTCAATGCCGAAGACAAAGCAAGTGCACGCGAAAGGGTAGCAAATATAAGAAAGACGTCCTCATGTTCAACACGAGTTCTAACCGTACCAGCAAAACTACGCATAAACCTGGCTCTGATACCACTGAAGGGGTTCGAAGCAGAAAACAACAATTTTTCTAACTAACGAATACCGAAACAAGCCAGGATCTATCTATCTAGTAATGCGGTAACGGGGCGGAACTGGTTACATACCTCTTGTAGACCGAATAGCGGGGATTACGCTCTCGCACAAGCGTTTCCGACAAAGACGATGTAGCCGACCTCGAGGTCGCGAAGAACTTGGCGCGACGAAGAAGACGATGACGCAGCGATGTTGATGAAGACGCGGCGTCGAGGAGGAGGGGCGCGTCGAGGAGGAGGGGCGGCGGCGGCGGGGCTGCAGCGGTGGCGAGACGATGTCGCCCTGGCACCTCAAGTGTCGTGGTGGTATCACGGCAGATGCCATAGGATGGCTAATTGTGTGGGGCCGATGGACGCTGGTGGATCCGGGGAGGGCTAGCGAGCTGAGGAGCTCACACGAGAAATGGCTAAGAACCGCCGAAACCAACTCGGGCAGGGAAGAAACCGCAAGAACACACGAAGAACACACCCGAAACCTCTAGCAAACAAGAACACACACGATGTACCTAGGTTCGGGGCCCTCGTGAGGAGGTAAGACCCCTAGTCCTGCCTTTCCTCACTATATATGTGTCTCACAAGATCTACAAGATGCTCCTTGAGCTGTTTTGCCTCTAGCTCTAGGAAGAACACAAGAACAAGGATGAACTACAAGGAGGAGAGGAGTAAATGCGCCTATAGTTTTGGCTCTCTCGTTTGTCTCTCTCTCACAGGAGGAGATATGGCGCTATTTATAGAAGTCCGGCCGAGTTGCCCGGAAACCCTAGCTCCTCCGGGTCCCACTGGACAACAGCTACAGTCCAACAGCGATGTCGACATCCCTACCACGACCTAGAGCCGAGCTATCCGACATAGGTCGAGGTAGGCCATGATGCCTCTTGCCGTAGCCGCCGCCGGCCTAGGTGATGATGCTTCCCCTGTCAGAGACAGGACGTGTCTTCTCTATGCCTTGTCTCCTGTCAGTCAGTTGGCAGTACAGTGGAATAGTCACATCGCCCTTGTCTTGTGCCCTTTGTCCCGCGCCCGTGTCAGGCGGGAGGTGACTTAGCTTCCGTGTCAGACGGGTCAGTGTCCTTGCAGTGTACTTGCCCTTGACTTCTGGTCCGACATAGGATATGCCGGACGACCTTGCTCTACCCGGCATGGCTATGCCGGATCTTCCGTCGTACCCCGGTAGGGATATGCCGGGCCTGCTTACTCGGAACGCCTTCCCGAGTCCCGGCATGGCTATGCCGGAACCTCTTTCCTGCACACAACAGACAGAGAGATAACGCCGACACGGAGATGTCGGTTAAGTTATGCCGGCCCAACCTAAGCCAGTCTACCTCCGTATCCTGCCTCAACCTCTCCAGTGCCAGAAGTATGTCGGCTACCTCCGACATATGCTTAAGTCGGCCTTGCATGTAACTCGTTCCAGCCAGGACCCTGCTCACCAGTACCTGTCTCCGATACCACTCAAGAGAATGCCCCTAGGCCCAGCTACTCGAAGATGTCTTAGGCTTGCTCCCAAAGACATCTTCGAGAAGCTGTTTCTTAGGAGAACTCTCTGCTCCTGCCTGAATGAGAATGAGGGACTGGGGGTCTATTTATAGTATCACCAGGGGAGACAGCCTGGCCCCTGCTCTCTCCAAAGGGAACCTCTTGACCTCTCCCAAGAGTCACCTCCTGAGTATCCCCAAAGGGCGTCACTTCTCGTCCCGAAGGGTCACATGACCTTTGGAGCTAGGCAAAGGACAATTACCACTGTAAACATGAGTATCTTACCCATGCCTCTACCCTACCCGGGGGTAGCCCCCCGACACTAGTCCTCGAAGCTCGTGTAGTCCTGCAGCCTTGGATGAAGGGCTGCATCAGATTTAACCAGACAACTGCCTTGAACCAATGTCCGACATTACCATGTCGGGTAAACCAACTACTCCGACATGCTCAAGTCGGTCCTCTCAAAAGCCCTCCGACACCACCATGTTGAATTGATAAGAAAACTCCGACATGCTTATCCTGGCATATCACGAGACCATCCGACATTGCCGTCTCGGTTTGATATTGAGCTCCCAACCATCCTTGATCTCTGTTCCGGTACCTCCGACATCAACAAATATTTTCTCAGATCTCCTTCCGAGACGTGTCACTCACGCTGTTGGGGGGATCATAACCCGGTATGCCCACCGACATAGAAGACCAGCCGGCCTGGCAGAAAGCATGGGCCGGATCAAGCGTAAAGGAGATGGGCCGGGTTCTGCGTAAGCCGGCGTGCGACGTGTGATTTGGCAAGCAAGTAAGGAAAGATCCCCAAGACTTGGAAGATACGAAAGACAAGACGAGATAGAGTAGAACTCCTATAGTCTTACCATGTAAACCAGGAGACCCGGATGTCTATATAAGCGGGCTCCTAGGTCATAGAGAGATAGGTCGAACAAGAGAAGGGCCATAAGATAGACAAAATAGAGAGAGCTCCCAAGAGAGAGCTCCCACGCCGGAGTCATCTAAACCCGGCGATCGCCATTGGCGCACCATGTAACATATTATCATATCAGTGATTTATAGCAAGACGTAGGGATCCTCCACCGCGGGGACCCGAACTTGGGTAAAAAACATCTTCTCCCTCGTAGAGCTAGACAATCTCCTGAACACCTGAGTCGCCTTGCCCCTCATGTCAAGTTTCCATCCGGAAACATCTGCCATGGCAATCCCACGACAGTTGGCGCCCACCGTGGGGCATGCAGCCAGATATGTGCTCATCAAAGGAGAAGCGCTGCGAAGAGGGAGAGAGTCACTATCGACGAGATCGTCAACAACCAGTAAGAAGATCGCATCGTTCAGTTTCTGGCTAGAAGCCGGAAATAGATTCACCGGAAAAAGATCCATCACACAAGAGCCGGTCGAGGAAAGACGGAGACGCGATAAAGCAACAGCCGTGTTCTAATGGACAAATCAGAAGTCTAAATTGAAGAAGCTGAGCCGGCGTACAGCAGCCTACACGCTGGCAGCAGATACTCAAAGGAACGGCCGGCGTCGAGGGTTTCACGTTGTTTGATTCCAGGCTAATCGATGATCAACGCAAAAGCCAGACTGAGCGTATGGGAGAAAAAAGAATAGCAAGGGCAAACCAAGGCATGTTGGCAGTACTCACGTGACCAATCAATTCAGCAAGCCGGCAGGATAAAAAGGGAAAAAGAAGAGTCTTCAGTCTTCCGGCAAGCTTGGCTAGCTTGGCAGCTTAGAAAAAGAAAACAAGATTGCATGCTTTGTATTGAATATGGAGTCCGGCTTGAAGACCAAATCAAATATAGTACGGAGTGAATATTTTTGACTCGCGCCGAGTAGGGAAGGTCACGAGAAGGAAAAAAGAAAGCCGGATGGAAAAGGGACTCATACCCGGATCGAACAAACATCGAAGAAAAGAGATTGGACAGCTTGCGCGACATACATGCAATAGCCGGATCACATATCGGATTAGATTGCCGCTCCCGCGAGTTGGCATATGTCAAGTAAGGGAGAAAATAAAAATGGAAGGAGTGCAGATCGGATGCTACATATCAATCAATCCATGTGAGACACGGTTTCCAAGAAGAATTGAAGAGAAAAAATATACTACGCAGTTATGGCTGGGTCTTGGGCGGATGGAAATTCACTTCGTGTATTATCTGAGACGGATGCTGGCGTGGTCAGCCAAAAGGAAAATCAATGCCAAAATATACCATGGCAATGGATCAAATTAAGAAAATTTGCAGCGATTGGAGAGTGGCATTTGAGTGCTCCTTCGTGTGCTGCTGCTTGTTGGAAAAAAGAGAAGACGAATATATCACGCATCCAATTAGTGACCCGGCGGCGGTCCAGATCCAGCCAACCCATCGAAGAGACCCGTACACGAGCCGGCGTCAGAGTTATTGCTCGCACTGGATTTCTTAAAAGTCGGGCTATCGAATTCCCGCAAATGGATTTTTCAAAGTCGGGCTATCGAATTCCCGCAAATGGATTTTTCAAAGTCGGGCTATCGAATTCCCGCAGATGGATTTTTCAAAGTCGGGCTATCGAATTCCCGCAAATGGATTTTTCAAACTCGAGTTATCTATCGCTCGCAATGGATTTCCTAATAACAAGATCGCTATTAAAGCACCATCATCGTGCTCCGGCTCTATTACCGTCGCCAATTGCCATAATCCGGCTTATGCAACGCCAAGAGTGCTGCGCAACTTCGGTTAGCGATGCCCAGGAGTGTTTTGCAATAAAAATAAGCTTAGCCCAAGAGTGCTATGCAACTTCGGTTAGCGATGCCCAGGAGTGTTTCACAGCCAAATATTAGCTTTGCCCAAGAGTGCTTCGCAACTTCGGTTAGCGTGCCCGAGAGTGGTTCGCAATACGGCAAATTTGAGGTCTTGGGGGCTGATCGCTTGAATAGCGCAGTTACAAACTCAAGACCCGGCAAAAAAAGCCACATTGGTCATGGGGTCTGATTACTTAAAAGAAAGGTACAGCTACAATCTCATGATCCGGCAAGTATCAGAGCCACTGTATTTTTGGTTTCCTAGCTTAAGCTCGATGTGACTCGCGCTTATATGGCCTGATTGCTCACCTGTAAATTCAATCAGCCTGATGCCCATTGGGACTTGTCTGACCCTGTTTTTATCAGAGTAGAGGCGACAGGAAAAATCCATGCGAAAGCCGGCTTATAGTTCAAGGAAACCAAAAGGGTCATCTAAACCAAAGGATTTGCAGAACAACAGATAACGTTCACTAAAAAAGCAAATCCTCAGGGTGTACGTACACCATCAGAGTATGAAACTTAGAGAGCTCCGAGTAGCTGCAGGCAGCAGACCCGGCGCTTGGGGGCTACTCATCAGAAAATTCAGTTATGCTCAAATTGCTATAAGTCCCAGGTTGCCGCAGGCTAGAACCCGACACTTGGGAGCTACCCGGTTTGAAGCTATCAGTCCTCAAGGAAGACCCAGAACACTGCAAGCAGTAGATCCGGCTCTTGGGGGCTACTCAGTTCGAAGATTTCTGGGAATTATAAATTCAAAGGCCTACAAGAAGACCCGGAACGCAGCAAGCTGCAGATCCGGCTCTTGGGGGCTACTCTGTTTGAAGCTCAAAAGCTATTAAAGTAAGAAATTTGAAGTCCCAGGCTGCTCCGAGCAACAACCTGACACTTGGGGGCTAGAGTCGGGAAGTAATATTCTCCGAGTTGAAGCATCAAAATCAAATCCGGGTCATAAAAATCTGGAGCATCATTCAGCATAGCCTTCGTATGAGCAGGCTTAATCAAGTCCGGGTCAGATGAACCCGGGTTGAAGAAAAAATATTATATGAGCTGGGACGCCAAGAAGAGTCGGCCCAATGATTTAACAGTGTAATCCAGAGTTTTAGTCCAAAATATTTATCTTATTTCAGGAAATTAACCCGGATGATTGAGCTGGGGGCTCCATCCGGAACATGATGATCAAGATCAAGGTCACGAAGGAGAACATACCAACCTCATATCCGAAGTCCTAGAGATGAAAGTCACAACGCGATGGCCGGGTTATGAACGGGCCGCCAGCAAGAGCCGGCCAAACTGATACCCCAGAGCCTGCTTGCTTGATGATCGTTATAGTTTTTTCAGATGATAACCCGGACAAAAGACGTGACGGCTTCCCCAAGACTATGCCCAAGAGTGCAAGGTGAAGCAAGCCAAGTCTGATGTCCAAGTTATCCTGGGGGCTACTGTTGGGGGGATCATAACCCGGTATGCCCACCGACATAGAAGACCAGCCGGCCTGGTAGAAAGCATGGGCCGGATCAAGCGTAAAGGAGATGGGCCGGGTTCCGCGTAAGCCGGCGTGCGACGTGTGATTTGGCAAGCAAGTAAGGAAAGATCCCCAAGACTTGGAAGATACGAAAGACAAGACGAGTTAGAGTAGAACTCCTGTAGTCTTACCATGTAGACCAGGAGATCCGGATGTCTATATAAGCGGGCTCCTAGGTCATAGAGAGATAGGTCGAACAAGAGAAGGGCCATAAGATAGACAAAATAGAGAGAGCTCCCAAGAGAGAGCTCCCACGCCGGAGTCATCTAAACCCGGCGATCGCCATTGGCGCACCATGTAACATATTATCATATCAGTGATTTATAGCAAGACGTAGGGATCCTCCACCGCGGGGACCCGAACTTGGGTAAAAAACATCTTCTCCCTCGTAGAGCTAGACAATCTCCTGAACACCAGAGTCGCCTTGCCCCTCATCTCAAGTTTCCACCCGGAAACATCTGCCATGACAATCCCACGACACACGCGCTGCACCTTCCCGAGAATTGCGCCACGCGGTTTGACAAGCCGTCACGAAAACGCTGCGCGGGCCCCACCAGTCGTCACATCCCGCAGACACTCGAGTGGTTTGACCCCGAGGCGCCTCCTCGATTCTTGGGTTGGCAACCGCACCCGATCCCGCCGCGGACGGTTCCTATTCCGTAACCCACGGTGTGGCCGATCATGCGGCCGACAACGCCCCAACTCCGCCAACTGCCACACACACGATCCCACGATCCGTTCGAAACGAACGGGCGGGAAAAAAGGTAACCGCATCTCCTCCTTCCCTCTTAAATACGGCGGCAAGTTTACCTTTTTTTCCCTTCGCACCATCTTCTTCCTCTCCTTCGCCTTTCTATTGCTCTTGAGCCTATCACCGCCGTAACGCGCGCCGCCCTCGAGCACCTTGCCGGAGGACACGACGCTGCCGACCAAACGCTGCCGCGCCGCCATTGGGACGAGGATCTCTCGTGCCGCGACTCCAAACTTCACGGTAAGCTCTCCCTCGATCTCTGGCTAGATCATCCCCCGTTCGGCCGTGACCGTTCTTCCATGTTCTTCGCTAGGATAGACTAGGATTTGAACCAACTCCCCGTAGATCTTTATATTTATCATCACTGCACTGCTATCGGTTCTTCTTTACCAGATCTTGCCATAGTTTCTCAACTTTGGTTTCCCGCAGCATTGCTAGGGTTCTCCCTAATTAGAACCATTTAACTTTCTTTTACATGGCCTCGGTAGATCTTCATTCCTGTATCTCAGTAACAAATTCGGTTTATAGTCGGTATTCCTGCTTTTCCGACATACTCCTTGTCTCTTCTTGGTGCACCCGAATAACACATTGTTTCTGTCGCAGGCCTACACCGACATGTCCTCCGAGACTGCCGACATGAGCACCGAAGGAGTTCGGGGTGGATGGGAAGGCTCCGACGCAACCCAAGACGACATCGACTGGCTGCGCCGGACTCATCGCATCCCGGAGCGAGTCATCTGCCGACTTCCCGAGGGGGAGAACGAACCCCAAGCTGAACCTGGGGAGCGGGTAGTCTTCGTCACGCATTTCGAGCGTGGCTTTGCCCTCCCGGCGAGCCCTTTCTTCCGTTCTTTCCTTGACCACTACGGTCTTCAACCCCACCATCTTCCGGCTAATGCCATCACCCTTCTCTCCGGCTTCGTATCCTTCTCGGCGGGATATCTCGGCCTCTGGCCCGTTGTCAAATTATGGGCCCGATACTTCCAACTCCGGAAGCAGAGCATCCCCAAGAAAGGCGTCAAGGACAAGGAGATGACTGCCTGGGGAGCCGCCATCATAGTTCCTCGGAGGGAGTCCGACTTCCCCCGGATCTCGGGCCTGGAGTCCTGCCGGAAGTGGCAACGGAGCTTCTTCTACGTGAAGAACCCAGACTCGGGTGAAGGCACCGAGGAGGAGGAGGCCGAGTTCCTTAACTTGCCCGAATTCCACATTGCCCCTCCAACGGCTCAACTTCACTGGACTTCTGACCTAAAGACGTCGGATCCGGAGATCGACGAGATCCACGAGCACTTACTGTCGATCAAGGGCGAGCTCACGGCCGAGGACCTGCTCTGCACGTTCGTCAGCCACCGGGTTTGTCCCCTCCAGGCCCGAGTTCACAAGATCTGTCACATGAGTGGCCGATACGACCCGACTTGGGTCAGCATCTTCACCCTCACCCAGGCGCAGGTATATCAGCGGGTCCAAGCCATCGCCCAGGCCGAGTTGGACGAAGATTGGACCTGGGGGCTGAAGCCCTACTCGCGCTCTCGTCCTCCACCACAAGTAAGTGTTCGCTCATCCAACCGACATAAGCCACCGTCCGACAAACTTGTGCCGCAACCAGCTTTATACTTATACGATATTCCTTCTTTCTTCTCGCAGAGGTTTGCCCGGCAGCTCATAGAAGACCAGAGTCATGCCGCGGGAGAGTGGCACCCGGATCTCCCCGTTCCGAAAATCCTACCGAGAGAGGACCCGGATGACGAGGACCATTTGTCCATCCCGCTGGCCCGTGCCCCCGCTCCGGGTAAGCCTCGTGCCCCCGTTCCGATCAACGAGTGGTCCGATGACGACGAGGATGAATGTCGAATCATTGACGTTATTGACGCTACTCCTCTCAACTTCGCGCCTCCGACAACCACTACCTCCACGAAGCGAGCCGAAACTCGCAAGCGAGCCGGCACCGGTACGTCGGATGCCGGCGGCTCTGAAGCTGGGGCCAAGAGGGCCAAGACAGGCAAGAAGTCGGCAGTCAAGCCGCCCAAGAAGAAGGGTCCTCCGACCTCCACCGGGTAAGCTGATCTCCCGACATTGCTTGTATTGTGCCACTCTAATTTCTCTGACATCTCCTGTCGAGTTAACACATGCCTATCCCGAAACAGCGCCCCGCTGAAACTGAACCCGGCCGGGCCCCAAGGCCGGAGAAACACCGAGGATGCCGGGTCGGCCCGAGTAGAAGCCTCCCCGACACATAGCAGCCGGGCTGCCACACCGCCACGGACTGCCAGCGCCGCGACCGGGAGAGATAGAGGAGCCTCTGATGGGGATGTCGGATCTGGTGGGGACGCCCCTTCTTCCGCAACGGAGCAATCTCAGGCCGCGGGGGCCTCACCCCGGTCGGGAGGGTCCCGACAGCCGCCGACACAACGCCCCCAGCAACAGCAGCAACAGCAACAACAACGGCAACGGCAACAACAACAACAACAACAACAACAACCGCAGCCGTCTCGGACTCAGCAACAAAGGCGCCCGCAGCCCTCAGATGCTAATACTTCCAAGACAGTCATCGCGTACTCCGGGTCGGCCGCCTCGGGTCAGCGAGATGGGAAGTCTGCGGCTACCGACAAGCCAGCGGGCCACAAGAGAGGTGAGGTTCCTCCGGGAAAAATCCTAGTGGTACCTCCTCCTCGCGTTGCGGTCAAGACGGCCGTGCTGCAAGTGCTAGAGGCCACTGCCGGCCGAGCTCCTCCTGCTGCCGAGTTGCTCATCTCGGGTGATGACTGTTCAGGTTCGATGGAGCAGTTCAATCTGGACTGGAACGCTGCCGACACCAGCAAAATATCCTCCTCGGACCCGAATGTCCAACATCCTGCCGGGCCCGGGAAGATCGCCCAATCTCTGCACACTTTGCAGTGCGCAGTTCTCCGGATGACCCGGGATGCCGAGGTGAGTCCATTGAATATATACATCCCCACTAGTCCCCGAGATTCGGGTCGAGTAATTGAGGCTCGACCGAGTAAAGATTACTCGGCGGGAATCTTCTATAATTCCGTTAACG
Organism: Poa annua; assembly: GCA_026929855.1. Lineage (NCBI taxonomy): Eukaryota > Viridiplantae > Streptophyta > Magnoliopsida > Poales > Poaceae > Poa > Poa annua. The sequence goes on from CM049434.1 coordinate 48,506,128, forward strand.
CCTTGCTTCATTCCAGGCCTGCAACAAGGAGCGGACCCGACTGTTCCAAAAGCTGCTTGTCGAGCACGGGGTACTCCGGAAGAAGTACAAGACTCTCCAGGCGGCACAAGGTACTTCCCATCCCTTACTGACATACTTTTACTTTTCCCGCTTCCTTTTCTAACACCATCGACTCGCCGACCTTGTCAGCTGAAAAAGAGGCCCAAACTGCCGCTGCGCACAAGTCTGCACTTGAAAAGGTGCAGGCCGAGGTAGTCCGGCTTCGCCAAGAACTCGCGAAGTCCAACCAGGACAAGGCCGAGATGACGAAGGCCATGGATGAGGTCCTGGAGAGTCAGGAGGAGGTTGTTACGGATCTCCAATCTCGCGCCGCCTTCGCCGAGGAAAAATTGTCCCTCCTCACGGCCAAGTGTGACACCTGGCTGGGCGAGCTGCAACGGATCAACCCGACAATAGCTCTTTTTCTTCTTGCTTACTCGGTTTCTAACACGACTTCACTAACGCCGGTTTGCCTTCTAACCCGACAATAGCTCTTTTTTCGTCAGAGCACTTCTCGCACTCGCAACTTGCTGCTGTCCAGGCTGTCAACAAGGCCCGGGGTAAGAGAGCGCACCTCGGTCCCATCTCGACTGAGTGGGACATTGAGGATCATCTGATAGCCCTTAACGCACGCCTCGTCCCCCTGAAAAGCATCGGCATGGGACTGCTTGATGCCGGCATCGCGGTCTTCCGGCAATTGTGGCCCGGCATCGAGCCTCCCAAGGATATTCCCGACTTGGCCGAAGAACTGAAGAAGGCCGAGCTAAGACTTCGGGAGTGGAGATCCTCCGCTGCTCGCGCCGGGGCAGATCAGGCCTTGTCCTTTGTACTATCCTGGTACGAAGAGATTGACCTGGACTGTTGTGGGGACCCCGGACTAGCTGTCCGAAATACCCGATTATGTTTAACACAACGATCCCGTGATCAGTCTGTCGTTGCACATAATCCGAACTGAATACCAAAGTTTACATCCATTACAATACCGGAATAAGTCTTACATAACAGGTCATATAGACCAAGTCTTACACAGGTGCCTTCTAGGGCCAAATCAACATAAGCAGCGGAACTTAAACGTAGTAGACATCCAAAAGCTAACGATGACCCGACAGGCAGTCGACTTGAGAAGATCCTTAGTTGGCGTAGATGTCGCCATACTCCTCCTGGGCGTAATACTCCTCCAAGTCTGGCTACGACAATAGCCAGAGGCAAACTAGTATGAGTACATTGGAATGTACTCGCAAACTACTCCAACATGAGTGCACTAGTCTCACTTTTAGTTTCACACTTTTATTTATTTAAAACATCTCTGTATCTTTGTTGAAGAAGGTAAGAAGATTATAACTACTCTTAATGCCTCTATTTTTATTAGTTTTCTCCAAAAACTTCTCCTTTTTCCGATCATAACCATCATGGTATTTAGCCTCCAACTACCTCATACCGATCCGTTGGTATAGGTGTATGGAACGTTCTCCTTTTCTTTTTAGAACTCAAAACTTTTTCCCAAAACTTGCACATGGTCAAAGTAGGGCCTCTCAACTGTCCATATCCGAGGACTCGGCTATTCGAATAGTTTTAATCCCTCTGCAGAGGTAGCACGCTTTTCCCACACTCATCCGATAACTCATCGTGTCAGCCACGTCTCGCCATACCAGGTGTATGCGAAGTTGAGTCACCGACCCTAGTCTGTCCTTTGCTCATGCTAGTATAGGATCCTGCCCCTATGAACCATTCCATCGACACTTAACCCTGCCCGTCGGAATCTAAGTGTGAGGACTCATAGGTTTTATCTGGCGGTGTATAGGGGACATCCTTCTATCCTCCTCCTTATCTACTCAAAGAGTTTGAGCGAGGACCCAGGTCAGGGGTAGGTCTCCAACCATCCCTCATGCATAACGGAGTTATCTCCGTTGATGCAGTGTCCCATACTAATATGAGCAAACTATATGACTAAGCCCTTTCCCATATGTGGGTAAATGTGGTCGCACAGAGTATCGGCTGATTGACGTAAGTACTAAGACACAATGTGCTTTTCTCAAAACCACCTTTCTTCATTTACTTCAACACCACATCTTGGTGCTCTATATCCACACAAATTTTCAAAGGAGTTTTGAATAAATCAACTCTTGGTTTTTTTTTTTTTCCCATCCTATAGTTTTAGCATATAATCCTACATAGGGTGGCAAAATAATCTCTATATACTTTTGAAAAAGGATTTTTATAAACCGTTGCTTTTGAAAGAGGACTTTGTAAATCTAGATGCATAAGTTATGTGCAAGCTCAGAGAGTAGCTTGCCTTGCTCAACAAAGTGGTCTTGGTCTTGGTCTTCAGGTTCCACAAATCCTTCCTCCTCGATGTACTCGACAACGTTCTCGTCTATTACACAATCAAGCAAATACAAACAATCACTAGCCTATTCAATCAATCATCACAGCAATACACTCGTAGAGGTTCTAATTAACCATTTCACACATCAAACAACACTATGTGGTTTCAATTTAATTGAATTTGTCACTATTCAAATATACCTTAATTTGGGCAGAAATTAGTCACACATGTTTAATTGCATAGTTTGAGTTCTGTTGGTCACAAAAATACAAACTAAAATTCTACAGAGAGCTACTGATGTGTAGAAGATGACACAATTGGATTTGGGTCATTTGGAGTTACCAAACTCCCTAAACATTGTTTTAAATCCATAGGTTAGTTAATCAAGTTTTGGCTATTAACTAAATTCTGTTAATCTAAAAATCAAACCCTGCTAGGGGTGACTAACCATGACTAAATTTGATCCAATAAAATTGGTCTCAACTCATTTGGACCGATTGAGTATCAGAAACAAACAAGTTTAGCTTTTAAACCCTATTTGGCATTTTTAATGCTATATTTTTATTATTTATCCCAATGAGGTGAAACTACTTGGGTTGGATAGACATTTTTATAAGCTTTCCAGAACATTTTGATTTGATTTATTTGGAGTTATAAATCTCAAGTTATGGAATTTCAAAGTTTAGTCCAGTACTGTTTTCTATTTAAACCTAATATTCGAATTTAAAACCTGAGTGGATAATGTTGAGAATCCTGACGGGTGGGGTCCACTCGTCAGTGACTCAGCGGAAAACGGTGCGCGCGCTGGATATGTTTAAAATCCTGACGGGTGGGGTCCACCCGTCAGTTTTCTTTTTATTTAACGAACCGGTACGCGACCGTGGATCGACGATCCAACGGCCGAGGATGGGCACGCCGGCGACGACCTCAATCGGGCGGCGCCGTGGCTCCGGCGACGGCGAGGTGGACGGAGGGCTCACCTCGGGGGTCTGGGACGGTGACGGGATGGTGCGGCGGGACGGCGGCGATGCGGGGAAGTGCTTGGGGCGACTGGCGCTTGCTGGCGAGGCTCCGAGCGACGGCGGCGAGCTCCTTCTTCTTCGCGGCTCCGCTCCAACTCCGGCGAGCAATCCCCGGCGATCCTGGGCACGGGACAGAGGGAAAAAGGGCGTGGGTGAGAGCGGGCAGCAAGGGAAGGTGAGTGGGGGCAGAGGGGAGCGCAGGAGAGGGCGCCGTGGCCTGGCCACGGTCGTCGCCTACCTCGGGCACGGCGACCCGAGGCTTCGCGGCCTCGGTCCTGGTCTCCTAGCGGCGTACGAGGGAGAGGGGAGTGGAGAGGAGAGGCCGTGGGGCGGTGTGGAGAATGCAGGGCACGGGGAGGCCATTTTATAGCGGCCGGGCGGCGCACGGTGGACGCGGTGCAGAGGGCACCCGCGGTCGTGCGAGCCCGCCGTAGGCCGGTGGAGGGTTGCGGCTAGCTGCGGGGTGTCTGGGGAACCAAACGGGCATGGCGGGGTGGCGTGGCGCGCTCGGGAACGCTCGGGCTCTTGGCCCTGCCGTGAGCGTGCTCGGGCGGCGCACGGCGTGCGCGTCGCGGCGTGCTGTCGCGGCGTGCAGGAGGCTGCGCGGTCTGCTGCTGTGCTGTGAGGGGACCGGGAGGCGAGGGAGGGAGAGAGGGGAAACAGCGCGGCCGGCACGGCGCGGCGTCGCCGCGGCCACTGTGCCGACACGGCGACGTGCGCACGGCCGCCGCTGTCGCCAGCTCCTCCACGGCGACTCCGGCCACCATTTGGCTCGATCTCGGGTGCGGCGTGATCGTGGTGATTAGGAGCGTGCAAAGGAGGCCTCAATTCGGCAAATGATCAACGCTTATCACGAATTGATCCAAGGTTTGGTTCGGGTTTGGGAAGAACACACGATGCACAGAAGGTGTTTGCTGGAATTCCTGAACCAAAACAGTACACCTTTTTGGTATTTTATTTTTATACTTTGCTTATTCCATTTGTGTCCAAACTTAGGATATAGTTTGATTATATTAGTGGCAAGTGTCTCAAGGTCCATTTGGAATATTTTGAATATTTCAAATAAAGAATTTATAATTTGGATTTAAGTGTTTGAATTTGTATTTGAAAGGGAATAACTTGGGGAAATCAAATAGTAGGGTTTAGTATATTCCCCACTGATTTTGGTTTGAAAAATAAAGTAGGTTACTTATTTTGGAAAAATATGGTGACATGTGTCACATTGTTTTCTAGTTTTGAAATGTTGTTTTGTTTATTTTCTATTCTTCAATGTTGTAATTTGAATTAGAATCCAACAATCTTGCAAGCAAGCATAACCAACAATAATCAAGAAACAAACATATACCAATTTATAAGAAAAGTTTTTGTTGGCCCACATTTTTGCATTAATAATTTATTTTAATATTTGGGATGTTACAAATCCTCCCCTCCTTAAAATAAATCTCGTCCCGAGATTTGCTAGGTCTGGGTACTAAAGAGGTTCGGGAATTCACTCCTAAGGTAGTCCTCACGTTCCCACGTGGCTTCATCTTCAGAGTGGTTAGTCCACTGGACCTTGTAGAACTTGATTGCTCGCCTGCGGGTGAGACGAACATCTTCGTCGAGAATCTTGATGGGTTGTTCCCGATAAGTCAAATCTTGATTCAGGTCGATGGAATGGTGGTCGATGTTTTTGAAAACATCAGGCTGGTCAGGAACTTCAAGACACTTCCGGAGCAATGAAATGTGGAAGACATCGTGGTAATCTGCTAACTCTTGAGGCAACTCCAGTTGATAAGACACTTCACCACGACGGGAAAGGATCTTAAAGGGTCCAATATATCTTGGTGCCAATTTTCCTTTGACATGGAAACGCTGCATTCCTTTAAGAGGTGTCACTCGGAGATAGACATAATCTCCGATACTGAAGGTGACATCGCGGCGCTTGGGATCAGCATAGCTTTTCTGACGGGATTGGGCAGTTTTGAGTCGCTCACGGATAAGCTGGACTTGCTCTTCAGCCTCACGGAGGGTATCTGGTCCAAACAGTTTGCCTTCTCCGGTGTCGGACCAATTCAGGGGCGTACGACACTTCCTGCCGTATAGGGCTTCAAAAGGTGCCATTTGCAGACTAGACTGGTAACTATTATTGTAGGAGAATTCTGCAAATGGAAGGCAATCTTCCCACTTGGATCCATAGGATAGAACACACGCGCGAAGCATATCTTCCAATATCTGGTTTACTCTCTCAGTTTGGCCTCCGGTCTGGGGATGATAAGCTGTGCTAAATGCTAACTTGGTTCCGAGGGCTTCGTGTAGGGCTTTCCAGAACCTTGAGGTGAATTGTGTGCCTCTGTCCGATACAATCCTCTTAGGCACACCATGCAGGCTTACTATTCTGGAAATATACAGGTCTGCTAACTGATTTCCCCGATAGGTGGTATTGACGGGAATAAAATGGGCAACCTTGGTTAGTCTATCAACGATGACCCAAATTGAGTCATGACCTCGGTTGGATCTTGGAAGTCCGGTGATAAAATCCATTCCAATCTCATCCCACTTCCACTCGGGAATCTTCAAGGGTTGAAGCAATCCAGCGGGTCGCTGATGTTCAGCCTTGACTCGCTGACAGATATCACACTTGGCTACAAAAACACCAATCTCTCGCTTCATTCCGTGCCACCAAAATCTCTCACGGAGGTCTTGATACATTTTGGTTCCGCCAGGGTGGATTGAATAGGGGGTCTCATGGGCTTCCTTTAGGATTAACTCCTTAAGCTCCGTGATGCTGGGGACACAGATACGATCCTGGTATCTCAGCACTCCTTCAGCATCCTCGGTAAAACCAGGCGCTTTACCGAGAGAAATCTTCTTTTTGATTCCTTCTATACTCTCATGACCTTTCTGGGCTTCCTTGATTTGGTCAAACAGGGTTGGGGTCAACTCTAAATTGGCGAGATAACCGCGGCTAACAAGCTCTAGTCCAAAATCTTTGAACTCTCTGAACAGGGCTGGTTGTTCTGTTTGGATCAAGGCATTCAGGGTGCAGGGTTTGCGACTAAGGGCATCGGCAACTACATTAGCCTTCCCTGGGTGGTAATGGATACCGATATCATAATCCTTGATTAATTCCATCCACCTTCTCTGTCGTAGGTTTAACTCCTTCTGGGTGAAGATATACTTCAAGCTCTTGTGATCCGTATAGATCTCGCAACGATGTCCCGCAAGATAGGAGCGCCATGTTTTCAGAGCAAGAACAACAGCGGCTAACTCCAGGTCATGGGTTGGGTAATTCTCTTCATGTGGTCGCAACTGCCGAGACAGATACGATACCACCTTGCCTTCTTGCATCAGAACGCAACCAAGTCCGAGGCGTGATGCATCGCAATACACGTCGAAACTCTTGGTGACGTCTGGCATAATCAGGACAGGGGTTGAGGTCAATCTCTTCTTCAATTCCTGGAAACTCTCTTCACACTTCTGAGTCCATTCAAACTTCTTGTCTTTTTTCAGTAGTTGGGTCAGGGGTTTGGCTATACTGGAGAATCCTTCAACGAACTTGCGGTAGTAACCCGCTAGTCCGAGAAAGCTTCGGATTTCGGTCACACTAGTTGGAGCTTCCCAGTTCACAATGGCTTGGATCTTCTCTGGGTCAACAGAAATTCCTCCCGCAGACACAACATGTCCGAGAAACGCTACTTCACTGAGCCAAAACTCACACTTGCTAAACTTGGCATACAACTGGTGTTCTCGGAGGGTTGATAAAACTAGACGCAGGTGTTCAGCATGCTCTTCTTCGGTTTTGGAGTAAATAAGGATGTCATCGAGGAAAACTACCACGAATTTGTCAAGATACTCCATGAAGATCTTGTTCATGAGATTCATAAAATAGGCTGGGGCATTGGTCAGACCAAAGGACATTACGGTGTACTCAAATAAACCGTAACGGGTGGTGAAGGCAGTTTTGGGGATGTCTGTCTCTCGGATTTTTAACTGATGATACCCTGACCGAAGATCGATCTTGGAAAAGACTCGGGCTCCGTTCATTTGATCGAACAGATCCTCGATCTTTGGAAGGGGATATTTGTTCTTAATGGTCACATCATTTAGCTTGCGATAATCCACACACAGGCGTGTGGTACCGTCTCTCTTATCCACAAAAATAATGGGTGATCCCCAGGGTGAAGCACTTGGGCGAATAAGTCCTTTGTTGAGCATATCTGCTAACTGCTTCTTCAACTCAACCAGTTCTTCCGGATTCATCCGATACGGCCTCTGGGATATGGGGGCTGTTCCTGGGATAAGTTCAATGATGAACTCAATATCCCGGTCTGGCGGCATACCAGGCAATTCTTCAGGGAAGACATCTCGGAACAGGTGAACAACACGGATCTCATCTAGGGTGGGTCGAGCTATGCTCTCATGACATCCTGGTCGGGGTTGACTGGTTTCTGACACATACTCCACTTCTACTCCTTTATCGGTGGTGAGGGATACAGCCCTTCTGGCGCAGTCAATCCGACCACGGTACTTGGCTAACCAATTCATACCCAGTATGACATCTATACCTTGGGTTCCTAGAACAATTAAGTTGGCTCGGAACCTTTCCCCTTTGATCTCAAGGGAAACGTCCGGGCAAAATGACTTGGTATCTATGGTGGATTCTGGAATTTGGATGACCATGGGTTTGGGTAAGAGGTTCCCGACTAAACCTCCCTTAGCAACAAATTCTTGGGTAACAAAAGAATGGGTAGCACCAGAATCAAACAGAACAGTTGCAGGAACTGAGTTGACAAGGAACGTACCCAGCACAACATCTGGCGCATCCATCGCCTCTTCAGCGTTGATGTGGTGCAGACGTCCCTTGGCAACAGCAATATTTCCGCGGGGTGCGGGGTTCTTGCCATTCCCATTACGGCCTTCGCCATTGCTAGGTGCTGGTGTATCGGGGCGTGGACCACTCTTCTTAGGATTGGGGCATTCTTTGGAGTAGTGACCCTTGGTGCCGCAATTAAAGCAGACAACATTGGCATTGCGGTTGAAGTTATTAGAGTTCCCTCCGGGACGGGTGTTGTCATTGGGACGGTTGAAGCTGTTTGGGTTGTTTGGGCGATTAGGGTAATTGGGGCGTGTGGTTGGTGGCGGTCGATAGGCTGGCTTGGGGTTTTGTGGGTAGGTGCGAGGCTTCTGGCTGCTCGAACCTTCCTGGGCAATCATCCTCCTCTTACGACCTTCAAACATGGACTTGCGCTTGGTCTCCAACTGGATGGCCTTGTCCACAAGTGACTCCAAATCGACAAAGTCATGGATAACCAAAGCACACTGCAGCTCATCATGAAGTCCGTTCATGAAACGCTCCATCTTCTTCCTCTCGGTGTCGGTATCATCAGGAGCATACCGAGACAAGTCAGTGAACTCGTCCAGGTATCCGACCACATCTCTACTTCCTTGCCGCAACTTGCGGAATTCATCCTTCTTCCTTTCAATGAGTCCACCGGGGATGTGTTTCTTGCGGAACTTCTCCTGGAACTCAACCCAGTTGATAACATAGCCAGCTTGCTGGAGAGCCTTGGTAGCTTCCCACCAAGACCGTGCAGGTCCTGCAAGGTAGTGGGTCGCATACAACACTTTCTCAGGTTCTCCCACGGCTGCAACTTCCAGGTTGTTGTTAATGGTGCGAAGCCAATCATCGGCCTCTAGTGGGTGAAGTCCCTTGGAATAGGTGGGTGGGTTGGTCTTCTGAAAATCACTCAAAGTGGATCGCTGATTTCCTTCACCATTGCCATTGCCATTGTGGTGGTTGTTGTTGTTGTTGTTGTTGTTGTGTGCGGCAGCGATCTGCTGCAGGGCAGCGATATGAGCTTGACGCTCTGCCCGAGCAGCTTGGCGTTCCTCCATGATAAGCGCAAGAAGTTGGGCGGTGGTTGGTTCCGGTGGGGGTGGTGGTCCTCCATCCGGGTTGGAGCGACGAGTGTCCACCACCCTGAAGAACACCGGGAATAAGGGGCAAGCAAAAGGTTTTGACTAAAGGGATAAAGGTTGGTTTCGCATAGTGGTGGATTCCTTAAGGATTATGTGAAAAATATTTTTCATAAGTTAACAAGACTAGCACATTGGTATAGCACAAGCATCACATCAAAGGGTTCATCACATCAAGCTTACACCCTTGCCTTTTAGCTAAGGCCCATGGTACAAGTTCTCCAAAAGAACTACTACTCCTACTAGTTTAGCGATAGGGGGTGATCCTAATCCTGCGGTAGTACTCAAGTTACTCGCCTACTGAGGTGGAACCTCAGGCTCTGCGACGTCAGCGTCAGACAGGTAGGGTGGCTCCTCTGGGTCTTCCTCCTCGTCATCCTCCTGCTCATAGTCCATCTCCTCCAGATAGTCGTCATCGTCACTGAGGAAAGCGTTGTTCTCCTTGCGGAGATCCTCGCCCTCCTCCTCCATCTCGTCAGTACGGAGCTCCAAATCCTCGATCAGCTCGTCCTGCTCTGCCACCTGCTTGCGGAGCTTCGCTATGGTCTTCCTCATCTGGGTCCTCTTTTTGAGAAGAGCGACCTTCTCCTCCTTCAGCTTTGCCTCACTCTCGCGACTCTCCTTGAGCGAGAGGCGCTCAAAGTGAGACCGAAGTCTAGCGCACCTCAAGTCCTCCTGGGTGCGAAAGAGCATAATCTCCATGTCCAAGATATACTCTCCGAACGTCGGGTGTAGAGGGGACTGAATAGGGTGTCCGTCGACGGTGCGCCTCCCGTAGAACTGGAAGCGAGAGTTCACCAACTCCGCCTTGTGCTCCTCACAAAGCCGGGATAGCATCCGCTCCATGGAACGACACAGTCCGTCGTCCCAGTGGACGTCCATGGTGGTAAAGATGAGTGTCCTGGATCCGGGGGACTTGATGTTCCCGCGAACAGATGCCTCGACCAACCAAGACAGGTTCCCGTTGCCGGGAGTGTCCACCTGGGCTCCCTTAAACTCAGGAGTGGGACGACCTAACAGCTTGGTCAACTCGAACAGGTCCTTCTCGAACATCAACGTGCCGTCCTTCTCGAGCTGAACAAACTCGGTGAAGTGGAGTGCCATCTACAACTTTAAGTCAAGTTCTTAAGTTAGTGAGATGACAAGTGTATCAAAATTTTAAATGTAGTGAGGCAGCAAGTGAGCAAATTTTTTGAGCTTAATATATAAAGGAAAACTTAATTTTTAGTAAGGGTAGAATTTTGCAGAAGTGAGAGGGTGAGAGATAAGCACTTTTCGAAAATACTTCATTCCTTCATCCTTTTAGAATTTAACTTTTGCACTCCTACCTAGCGACCATGCTAAACTAAGGTTTCTAAAGCCGAGATGGCTCTGATACCAGGTCTGTGGGGACCCCGGACTAGCTGTCCGAAATACCCAATTATGTTTAACACAACGATCCCGTGATCAGTCTGTCTTTGCACATAATCCGAACTGAATACCAAAGTTTACATCCATTACAATACCGGAATAAGTCTTACATAACAGGTCATATAGACCAAGTCTTACACAGGTGCCTTCTAGGGCCAAATCAACATAAGCAGCGGAACTTAAACGTAGTAGACATCCAAAAGCTAACGATGACCCGACAGGCAGTCGACTTGAGAAGATCCTTAGTTGGCGTAGATGTCGCCATACTCCTCCTGGGCGTAATACTCCTCCAAGTCTGGCTACGACAATAGCCAGAGGCAAACTAGTATGAGTACATTGGAATGTACTCGCAAACTACTCCAACATGAGTGCACTAGTCTCACTTTTAGTTTCACACTTTTATTTATTTAAAACATCTCTGTATCTTTGTTGAAGAAGGTAAGAAGATTATAACTACTCTTAATGCCTCTATTTTTATTAGTTTTCTCCAAAAACTTCTCCTTTTTCCGATCATAACCATCATGGTATTTAGCCTCCAACTACCTCATACCGATCCGTTGGTATAGGTGTATGGAACGTTCTCCTTTTCTTTTTAGAACTCAAAACTTTTTCCCAAAACTTGCACATGGTCAAAGTAGGGCCTCTCAACTGTCCATATCCGAGGACTCGGCTATTCGAATAGTTTTAATCCCTCTGCAGAGGTAGCACGCTTTTCCCACACTCATCCGATAACTCATCGTGTCAGCCACGTCTCGCCATACCAGGTGTATGCGAAGTTGAGTCACCGACCCTAGTCTGTCCTTTGCTCATGCTAGTATAGGATCCTGCCCCTATGAACCATTCCATCGACACTTAACCCTGCCCGTCGGAATCTAAGTGTGAGGACTCATAGGTTTTATCTGGCGGTGTATAGGGGACATCCTTCTATCCTCCTCCTTATCTACTCAAAGAGTTTGAGCGAGGACCCAGGTCAGGGGTAGGTCTCCAACCATCCCTCATGCATAACGGAGTTATCTCCGTTGATGCAGTGTCCCATACTAATATGAGCAAACTATATGACTAAGCCCTTTCCCATATGTGGGTAAATGTGGTCGCACAGAGTATCGGCTGATTGACGTAAGTACTAAGACACAATGTGCTTTTCTCAAAACCACCTTTCTTCATTTACTTCAACACCACATCTTGGTGCTCTATATCCACACAAATTTTCAAAGGAGTTTTGAATAAATCAACTCTTGGTTTTTTTTTTTTCCCATCCTATAGTTTTAGCATATAATCCTACATAGGGTGGCAAAATAATCTCTATATACTTTTGAAAAAGGATTTTTATAAACCGTTGCTTTTGAAAGAGGACTTTGTAAATCTAGATGCATAAGTTATGTGCAAGCTCAGAGAGTAGCTTGCCTTGCTCAACAAAGTGGTCTTGGTCTTGGTCTTCAGGTTCCACAAATCCTTCCTCCTCGATGTACTCGACAACGTTCTCGTCTATTACACAATCAAGCAAATACAAACAATCACTAGCCTATTCAATCAATCATCACAGCAATACACTCGTAGAGGTTCTAATTAACCATTTCACACATCAAACAACACTATGTGGTTTCAATTTAATTGAATTTGTCACTATTCAAATATACCTTAATTTGGGCAGAAATTAGTCACACATGTTTAATTGCATAGTTTGAGTTCTGTTGGTCACAAAAATACAAACTAAAATTCTACAGAGAGCTACTGATGTGTAGAAGATGACACAATTGGATTTGGGTCATTTGGAGTTACCAAACTCCCTAAACATTGTTTTAAATCCATAGGTTAGTTAATCAAGTTTTGGCTATTAACTAAATTCTGTTAATCTAAAAATCAAACCCTGCTAGGGGTGACTAACCATGACTAAATTTGATCCAATAAAATTGGTCTCAACTCATTTGGACCGATTGAGTATCAGAAACAAACAAGTTTAGATTTTAAACCCTATTTGGCATTTTTAATGCTATATTTTTATTATTTATCCCAATGAGGTGAAACTACTTGGGTTGGATAGACATTTTTATAAGCTTTCCAGAACATTTTGATTTGATTTATTTGGAGTTATAAATCTCAAGTTATGGAATTTCAAAGTTTAGTCCAGTACTGTTTTCTATTTAAACCTAATATTCGAATTTAAAACCTGAGTGGATAATGTTGAGAATCCTGACGGGTGGGGTCCACTCGTCAGTGACTCAGCGGAAAACGGTGCGCGCGCTGGATATGTTTAAAATCCTGACGGGTGGGGTCCACCCGTCAGTTTTCTTTTTATTTAACGAACCGGTACGCGACCGTGGATCGACGATCCAACGGCCGAGGATGGGCACGCCGGCGACGACCTCAATCGGGCGGCGCCGTGGCTCCGGCGACGGCGAGGTGGACGGAGGGCTCACCTCGGGGGTCTGGGACGGTGACGGGATGGTGCGGCGGGACGGCGGCGATGCGGGGAAGTGCTTGGGGCGACTGGCGCTTGCTGGCGAGGCTCCGAGCGACGACGGCGAGCTCCTTCTTCTTCGCGGCTCCGCTCCAACTCCGGCGAGCAATCCCCGGCGATCCTGGGCACGGGACAGAGGGAAAAAGGGCGTGGGTGAGAGCGGGCAGCAAGGGAAGGTGAGTGGGGGCAGAGGGGAGCGCAGGAGAGGGCGCCGTGGCCTGGCCACGGTCGTCGCCTACCTCGGGCTCGGCGAGCTCGAGGAAGGTCACGGCGACCCGAGGCTTCGCGGCCTCGGTCCTGGTCTCCTAGCGGCGTACGAGGGAGAGGGGAGTGGAGAGGAGAGGCCGTGGGGCGGTGTGGAGAATGCAGGGCACGGGGAGGCCATTTTATAGCGGCCGGGCGGCGCACGGTGGACGCGGTGCAGAGGGCACCCGCGGTCGTGCGAGCCCGCCGTAGGCCGGTGGAGGGTTGCGGCTAGCTGCGGGGTGTCTGGGGAACCAAACGGGCATGGCGGGGTGGCGTGGCGCGCTCGGGAACGCTCGGGCTCTTGGCCCTGCCGTGAGCGTGCTCGGGCGGCGCACGGCGTGCGCGTCGCGGCGTGCTGTCGCGGCGTGCAGGGGGCTGCGCGGTCTGCTGCTGTGCTGTGAGGGGACCGGGAGGCGAGGGAGGGAGAGAGGGGAAACAGCGCGGCCGGCACGGCGCGGCGTCGCCGCGGCCACTGTGCCGACACGGCGACGTGCGCACGGCCGCCGCTGTCGCCAGCTCCTCCACGGCGACTCCGGCCACCATTTGGCTCGATCTCGGGTGCGGCGTGATCGTGGTGATTAGGAGCGTGCAAAGGAGGCCTCAATTCGGCAAATGATCAACGCTTATCACGAATTGATCCAAGGTTTGGTTCGGGTTTGGGAAGAACACACGATGCACAGAAGGTGTTTGCTGGAATTCCTGAACCAAAACAGTACACCTTTTTGGTATTTTATTTTTATACTTTGCTTATTCCATTTGTGTCCAAACTTAGGATATAGTTTGATTATATTAGTGGCAAGTGTCTCAAGGTCCATTTGGAATATTTTGAATATTTCAAATAAAGAATTTATAATTTGGATTTAAGTGTTTGAATTTGTATTTGAAAGGGAATAACTTGGGGAAATCAAATAGTAGGGTTTAGGATATTCCCCACTGATTTTGGTTTGAAAAATAAAGTAGGTTACTTATTTTGGAAAAATATGGTGACATGTGTCACATTGTTTTCTAGTTTTGAAATGTTGTTTTGTTTATTTTCTATTCTTCAATGTTGTAATTTGAATTAGAATCCAACAATCCTGCAAGCAAGCATAACCAACAATAATCAAGAAACAAACATATACCAATTTATAAGAAAAGTTTTTGTTGGCCCACATTTTTGCATTAATAATTTATTTTAATATTTGGGATGTTACAACTGTCGAGGTGTGATTCCCACGGAACAGGGATGACTACACTCGAGGGGGAAGTTCGTGAGGGGGACTGAACACGTTATTCAACAACCCTCAGCCGGCACGGCGACGGTGCTCGTCGTGCCTTTAGCGGGACAGCACGACAGAGATGGAGTCCGGCCCGTACCCAGGTTCACGGCCCTCAGGGTGAGGTAAAACCGCTACTCCTGCCTGTCTGTATTGCACTGCGGTAGGAACAGTACAATGAGCTTGCCGAGGGCTCTCGAGCGGCTATGCGGAGCTTGGAGGGGGAAGGATGAGCTCTTCTTCCTCCTCGAACTCGCTAAGCTTGGCTAGGCTATGGTAGGGTGTACACGGGTGAGTGGTTGGTTTCTCGATCCCCCGTCTACGGTGGTGCTCCTGCTCCTTATATAGGCGCCCCGGGCCTCATCCCTGCGCCCTGCGCAGTGGAAGGGTTCCCACATGGCGACGAAGCGGAGGAGCGGGGTGCACCGCAGCTCGGTTGTCCATGGACTTGGTCCATGGTCGTAAAGCCTGCCTTCGTGGCAGGGCAGCCTCCGTCTTTGCAGAGCGGACAGCTGGTGCTGCACAGGCCGTGGGGGTGCCCACGGTGACGTCGCCGTTGGAGCGTTACGTCGGCCATCTGCTTTATCACCGAAGAGGAAAGCTTTGTTGGCGGCGCAGGGGACACAGAGCTTTGTTGACTCCTTTTATCACCGGAACGGCAACTGCGGCGCCGTCGTCATCACGCCCAGAGGCGCGTGTCACTCTGCGGCTGCTGCAGAGGCCATGTGCGCTCTGCAGCGGTTCCTTCGTAGCGAAGTATTCCCGCAGGGCCCGGGAGGCCCTGCCGAGGGAGTTGCGTTGACTTCTCCTCAAGGG
The DNA here is from genome assembly GCA_026929855.1 of Poa annua. Classification (NCBI taxonomy): domain Eukaryota; kingdom Viridiplantae; phylum Streptophyta; class Magnoliopsida; order Poales; family Poaceae; genus Poa; species Poa annua. The sequence goes on from CM049434.1 coordinate 48,521,659, forward strand.
GGAATAGGCTTGCCGGGGGGCGGCCTCAGGGGGAGCCCCTTCAGGCCCTTCGCTGCCCCCTCAAGTCCCCTCGAGAGAGCTCTCCCCTCGGGGGTCTCCCCAAGCGTTCCGCTTGGTCCTTAGTTGTTTCGTCGGCATCGACGCGTGTGAGGGCCGTGAAGAGTGGGCTCTGCACACCCTAGAATCCACTGGGCCGACAGTAGCCCTCGGGCCCACGACGGGCACGGCGAGGCCCATCGGGCCCAGACGAAGCGTCGCGGGTCCAAAACGTCCGGCCTGCCCGTGACACGCGTCACTTGGAGATAAACTTGCGGCGACTCGGTTTCTCCGGTAGAAACGTGCATAGTGGGGGGTCCCACCACGATCACCACGACCGCGCCTTGGTAACTGCCCGACGGCGGTATAAAGCTGCGCGCCGGTCTGAATCGCAGTCATTGCTTCCTATTCTGCGCCTCCATTTTCCCAACTCTCGACCTCCTAGCTCTCCTTCTCCGGCGAACACTTTTCCTCTCCGGCGAGCATTCCCCTTTCCTTCGCTCTCCCGCGCCTCCGTCTTGCTCCGCCAATGGGGGGATCCAAAGGCAAGGCGGCGATGACCTCAGCCCGCCAGGATGCGCTGGAGGATGAGACGCTCGGCCCCGCCCTGATTGGGACGCGCGTCGATGCTGCAGCGCTGGACAAGATCCAGCATCTGGTCGCTGGAAAGAGCAATGAGCACGGCGCCACCGCCATCCGGGCCGCGAGGTTCGGCCGTCTTCCGGCGGGTTTTTACCCCATCTTCCTCCAGACCCTCTTTGCAGGGCTGGTGCCTCCGTACTCGCCATTCTTCGAGGCCGTTTTAGAGTTCTATCAGATCCACCTCCTGCACCTTCACCCCAACTCCGTTCTCATCCTCTCCATCTTCACCTTCCTGTGTGAGGCTTATTTGGGGGTGAGGCCATCGGTGGCCCTCTTCAGGAGCTTCTACGCGCTCCGGAACACCGCGAAGACCGAGCGGACGGGCTGCGTGTCCTTTCGCATCGCGGACGGCATGGGGGATATCTACATCCCCATGTCCTGGAGCAGCGAGAGGCCCGTGACAGCGGTGTCGAAGAAAGTGGACGACTTCAGGCAGAAGTGGTTCCTCATCGGCGTCCCGTCGCAGAGCTCCCTCCTCGACGTCCCAGAAGCGCCGCCCGTGAAGAACACCCACTGGGGCAAGCGGGCTCTCGAGGGCCCTCAGGTAGCGGGCCTCGTGGGCCACTTGAGGATGCTCCGGGAACACGGCCTCACCGGCCAAATGGTGGCGGAGGAGTTTGTGAGGCGCCGCATCGCCCCCCTTCAGGCGCACAAGAAGCCGATGTGGGCGTACTCAGGGCTCACGGACCCGATGCGGCTCCACCCCTGCGATCATCGCCCCGCCGTCGTTGCCACCATCATGGGCGGCCTCTTCGTCAACCCCGACGTGCCCGCGGCGGTCCCTGTGGCGATAAGGTCTCTGTACCAGGTTCCGGACCAGCGCCAGGCCACCCTGGCGCAGATGCCCACATTCACCGCGCTGGGCCTGGCGGGGGAGGAGGAAGAGGAGGAGGGGCCAGTGCCCATGGCGAAGGACGGGGACGCTGTCGAGTCTCCGTACGCGTCAGAGGCGGAGCATGGCGACGCGGAGCAAGGTGACGCGGAGGCGGAGGCGGTGCCCTCCGCAGGCGGGGCGAGCTCGTCTCAAGCCGCGCCACCCACAGCGGAGGTCTACGAGCTTTCGTCCAGCGACGGCGAGGAGGCCGAGGCTGGGCGCCGAGAGCCTCGGACTAAGGCGGCCCATGATAGGCCTGCCGGGGAGCCCCCAAGCGCTTCCCTCAAGAGGAAGGCTGAGGCGGCTCCTGAAGGGTCAGGAGTCCGGACCGCACCCTCATGGCGCGCGTCTGGTATGGCGTGGGTCGACACCCGCGCGAAGAAGTCCAAGTAAGTGCTCTTGGGTTCTGTCGTTTTCCTTCGGTTTTCTGCCTGTCTCCTCCCCTGATCGGTCTCCTCGTCTCACGCCAGCGACCCAGCGCCCGCGAAGCGCCGCAGGCTCCGCAAGGCTGCGGATGTGAAGAAGGCCGCTCTCGAGGCCGCGCCCGAGGCCGAAGCGGGCGAGGCCGCGGCAGATGAGGCCGCGAGGCCTGAGGAGGAGGCTTCTGCAGGCCCTCAGGTGGACATGCCTCAGGCGGAGGCGCCTGAGCCGCCTCCGGAGGAGGAGCACATGGAGGAGCAGCTGGAGAGGGCACCCACTCCGCCCCGCGCGGCAACCCCTCCGGCGCAACCTGAAGCAGCGACTGGCGCTGCGTCGGCCCCGAGCGCGCCTGAGGCCAGCAGGGAGGATATTCCGCCATCCCCGCCATCCGCTAGGATGGAGGAGGCAACGGCGACGGGGCATACCTCCTCTGCCCCGGAAGCAACTGAGGAGGTGCCGCCTGAGCGAGGCGACACCGAGGCGCAGGGCACAGGCGCCGAGGCGGAGGATTTGCCTCCAAACCCCCAGGCCCACGCGGAGGCTTCCTCCTCCAAGCTCGACACCGGCGCTGGGCCCTCCGCGCCACGCATGGCATCCCAGGCCCTATCTCCTCAGTTGGAAGCGGCTGGGACTGGAGTCGGGGGCGACGCGATGTCGCCTTCCGCCTGGTGAGAGAGTTGCTGGAGGGCCTGGAGGCCCACCTCGCTCTCGAGGACGGGAAGCTCGCCCAGCAACGGGACGAGCTTGCGGGGGCCTGGGCCTCTCTCCACGTGGCTGTGGAGGCCCGCAGGCAGAGCGACCAGGCTCTGCAGGCGGGTCGCGAGGAGGCGCTGCGGTTCGCCAAGGAGGTGCGCGAGGGCGCCATGCGCGATGCGGAGGAACTCCTGGAACCCCTCCGGGCCGAGCGCGAGGCAGCGGCGGAGGATCTGGCCACGGCAAGGGCGGAGCGCGAAGCGGTGGAGCACTCGCTGGCGGACAAACGCCGCGAGCTCGCCCAGCTCGAAGCCAAGATCATCGCCGACTCCGAGACTGTGCGGACCAGCCTGGAGGGGATCCGCACGAGCTTGGAGGCCAGGGGACAGAGCCTGGGCGAGCGCGAGGAGGATGTGCGCCGCCGCGACGAGCAGCTGGCTCTGCGGGAGCAGGAGCTGTCGGGGCAGCGTGCTGCCCTCGAGGCCCACGAAGAGAGCCTGGCTGCGGCTCTCGTCAAGTATGAACGCGAGGTGGCTACCCACAAGGGGCATGTGGAGCGCTTCAACAAGAGGTTCGCCGAGCAGAAGAAAGAGGCTGAGGAGGAGTTCCAGGCCCGGGAGAAGGCGTACCGCGCCGCCGTCTCCCGGGACTACGCCGACAAATTCACCAAGCAGGAGACCCGCTTCAAGAAAAGGCTTGGCGAGAGCGGCGCCCGGATCCTCCAGCTCGAGGATATGAACACTACCCTTGTCGCCAAGGTGAAGCGCGAGACGGATCGCCGCCGCGTCGCTGAGGAGGCCCGCAAGCGCACAGAGCAAGACCTCACCTCCCTCATGGCCGACATGGAGGAGATGAACCAGCAGGTGGGTCCTGCCGTGGAGAAGGCGGTGGAGGCTGCTGAGAGCGCCAAGGCGGCGCAGGTGCTGTCGCAGCAGCGGGAGCGCATGTTCCTGACCCTGGCGGGCCGGGGCCGCGAGCTCGCTGCGAAGTTGGGAGCAGAAGCGCCGTCTGTCCCGGCTCAAGGCCACGCCGACGCCGCCACCTACCTCCTGTACTTCGAGCAGCTCTTCACGGCGCTCGAGGGCCCTGCCGCGGAGCTCCGCGACGTGGTCGAGGAGGAGTGCCGCCAGCTCCTGGCGGTGGCGGTGGACCGCATCTTCTCCAACCTCGTGCACCTCCAGCCCGGGTTCGACCTTGCGACGGTGACCGAGCCCCTCGAGGGGGAGGAAAGGTGGAAAGCCTCCAACTCCGTCCGCGACCAAGTGGACGACTTCTGCAGCCGCTTTAAGCGGGCCGCAGCGGAGGACGAGGACGACGACGAGGGGAGCGAGCTTGAAGAGGAGGGATCCGGCCAGGACGACGACGAGGCCGCTGCCTAACTTCCTCCTGAGATCCTCTCCTGCAGTGTAGTGCGCTTGTAGCGCTGTAGGGATGTTTATCTTAAAGACTTTTGCTGTTCAGTCTGTAATATACTTCTTATTTTAAGCATGTGCCGCTAAGTCTGTGTGTGCTTCCCTCGAGGAGCCTTTGCTTCAACTCCATGTCTTTTTCGCTCTGCGTCGCCGGACCCTTCTCTTCGCGCTATGACTCCGCCGCTGCGGTATGCTCGAGCAATGACTCGGCAAGGCCGGGGGGAGTTTAAGGCTTAGAGAGGTAAGAACCCTCGAGTCGCGATGCTGAGGGCCCCCCTTTGACACGCAAGCAGCCCATGGAGAGTGAGGGAAGGGACCACTTGAGGGACGCAGAGTGCTTGTGAGCGAAATGCAAGGATTCTCTTGCTGTGAGCAGGGAACTTAGCTTCGCGAAGCTTTTCGCCCTGCGTATGACTCCTCTGGAGGCGTCTTCCCTTCAGGGGCCGAGTTTTTCCTCCACAGGCCTGGAGAGACTCTCGTTCCCTGTGGATGTTAGAGAGGCGAACCAAAACGCTAGAGCATAGTAGTAAGGACTTATGCGCGCTTATAGGTTTCCTCATGGGTGCCTCGCAAGGAGAGAGAGTACCAAGGTCCTTTGGAGAGGTGGCGTGTATCCGGGAGCATGCCCTTTAGCCAGAGCTCAGGGTCCCTTGGATTTTGCAGTGCTGCTGGGGTGCTCTTGGGCACAGGCACCGTACTCAGCCCCCGCTCGCGAGGTGCGCATAGGAAAAATATAAGCGCACATTTGAAAGTAAAGGATGAAAGTAAAACTTGCCATAGAAATATTACATAGCGGCGCCTCAGCGCAAAGTTCACTTGGAACGAAAACGGCGCCGGAGCGCAAAGTTCACTTGGAACGAAAATGGCGCTTGAGCGCAAAGTTCACTTGGAACGAAAACGGCGCCGGAGCGCAAAGTTCACTTGGAACGAAAACGGCGCTTGAGCGCAAAGTTCACTTGGAACGAAAAAGGCGCCTGAGCGCAAAGTTCACATGGAACGAGAATGGCGCCTGAGCGCAAAGTTCACTTGGAACGAGAATCGGTTCATTACATTTGGGTTTGCCAAGCTAATGTTCCTTCCATGTCGAGGCATGGGGACCACCCATTAGTGGCAGAGGTTCACTGCGGCCTGCGGTGGCTCATTTGCAGGAGAGCTCAGAGGGCTGAGCCTCGGGAGAAGCTTTGAGAAGCTTGGAGGTGAAGCCGTGAGCTTCCCTCTAGAGACAAAGAATGCCTGGCGTGACTATGATCACGGGTAGAACTTGCGCAGATGCGCGATGTTCCACGGGTTCTTGGCGGGGATGCCGTCTTCGGTCTCGAGGCGTACTGCGCCAGGCCTGGCGATGTGGGAGACCCTGTAGGGGCCTTCCCACATCGGCGAGAGCTTTTGGAGACCTTCCCTGGAGAGGATTCGCCTGAGGACGAGGTCACCCGCCTCAAGGGCTGGCGGTGCAGGTGGAGACCTTCCCTGGAGAGGATTCGCCTGAGGACGAGGTCACCCGCCTCAAGGGCTGGCGGTGCAGGTGGAGAAGGCCGCCACTCCGCCGCGCGCTGCGACCCCGCCAGCACGGCAGGAGGCCGCGGCAGGTGCTACCTCGGCCCCGAGCCCGCCGAAGGTCGACGAGGCAGTGGGGCCTGAACCCCCACTGCCCCCGCCAAGCACCACGGCGGAGGAGGAGGAAACGGCGGCTGCGGAGCAGGCCTTTCCTGCCCCGGGGGCCCAGGGCGAGGTGCCGCCTGAGGGGGGCAACGCCGGCGCGCAGGACGCGAGCGCCGGAGCGGAGGACGTGCCTCCGAGCCCCCGAGCCCGCACAGAGACTCCCCGTTCCAAGCTTGATGCGGGAGCGGGGCCCTCCGTCCCGAGCGAGGCCTCCCGGGCCCTCGTCCTCGGAAGTGGGGACTGGAGTGGGGGGCGACGCGACGTCGCCTTCCGCTTGGTGCGGGAGTCTCTGGAGAGGCTGAAGGCGCACCTTGCCCAGGAGGACGGGGAGCTCGCCCGGCAGAGGGACGAGCTCGCAGGAACTCGAGAGGGTTGGTCGACCCGTCGAAGCCCTTGGGGAGGGCCGGCCTGAACTTCTGCGGCCAGACCACGCGGCGCAGAGCGCGGGTGAAGGCCATGCAGCCAGAGGCATACGTGGCGATTCCACCTTGGAGAGCTCTGCGGTTCTGCTGCCCCGCTTGACCAAGCTCCTCGACGAGGCGATTCTGGAGGTCCCGGCGGCGCTCCATGCCCACAAGCGCGTCGGGCGCAGTGCGCTGCACGATCTGGCAGTCGTGCGGCGAGGAGGCGTGAGAGGGAGCCCTCTGTGCTGCGGCCGGAGGCGGTCCTGGCGGCGGCGGAGGCGCATCTGGTGCAGCCGTTCCCGCGCGGCCGGAGTGCTGGACCATGGAGCGCGACGGGGCGGGGCGCGTGGTGGCGACGTCAACGAGGTGGTGGAGGCGGTCCAACCACTGGTCGTGGGCCTCAGCGCTAGGTCGGTAGCGTAGGAGCTCCTGGGCCATGAGGAGCGCGGTGTGCGGCGTGGGCTCCGGGCGTCCCTGAGAGGACGCGCCTTGGCACCGCGACGGATGCGAAGACTCGGCATCGTCGTTGCGCTCCGGGGGGCCGTCCCCGTCGGCGCGGTGGCCGCTGTCATTGTATTCTTCGCTCTCAGGCTCCTCCACATGCGGGCCGGTGTTGGCGCGCTCGGCAGCGCGAGGGCGGCCGCAGGTGGGAGCTGTGCCGGGCTCGGTGTGAGCCCTGTCAGCTGCGCGCCTGTTGGCGCGCGTCGTGCGGGTGTCCGCCATGGCGGAAAGCCGGCTAGAGGTTGAAGACGCGCCTCAGTCCCCCTACCTGGCGCGCCAAATGTCGAGGTGTGATTCCCACGGAACAGGGATGACTACACTCGAGGGGGAAGTTCGTGAGGGGGACTGAACACGTTAGTCAACAACCCTCAGCCGGCACGGCGACGGTGCTCGTCGTGCCTGCAGCGGGACAACACGACAGAGATGGAGTCCGGCCCGTACCCAGGTTCGCGGCCCTCAGGGTGAGGTAAAACCGCTACTCCTGCCTGTCTGTATTGCACTGCGGTAGGAACAGTACAATGAGCTTGCCGAGGGCTCTCGAGCGGCTATGCGGAGCTTGGAGGGGGAAGGATGAGCTCTTCTTCCTCCTCGAGCTCGCTAAGCTTGGCTAGGCTATGGTAGGGTGTACACGGGTGAGTGGTTGGTTTCTCGATCCCCCGTCTACGGTGGTGCTCCTGCTCCTTATATAGGCGCCCCGGGCCTCATCCCTGCGCCCTGCGCAGTGGAAGGGTTCCCACATGGCGACGAAGCGGAGGAGCGGGGTGCACCGCAGCTCGGTTGTCCATGGACTTGGTCCATGGTCGTAAAGCCTGCCTTCGTGGCAGGGCAGCCTCCGTCTTTGCAGAGCGGACAGCTGGTGCTGCAGAGACCGTGGGGGTGCCCACGGTGACGTCGCCGTTGGAGCGTTGTGCCGGCCATCTGCTTTATCACCGAAGAGGAAAGCTTTGTTGGCGGCGCAGGGGAAACAGAGCTTTGTTGACTCCTTTTATCACCGGAACGGCAACTGCGGCGCCGTCGTCATCACGCCCAGAGGCGCGTGTCACTCTGCGGCTGCTGCAGAGGCCATGTGCGCTCTGCAGCGGTTCCTTCGTAGCGAAGTATTCCCGCAGGGCCCGGGAGGCCCTGCCGAGGGAGACGGGGGAAGGATGAGCTCTTCTTCCTCCTCGAGCTCGCTAAGCTTGGCTAGGCTATGGTAGGGTGTACACGGGTGAGTGGTTGGTTTCTCGATCCCCCGTCTACGGTGGTGCTCCTGCTCCTTATATAGGCGCCCCGGGCCTCATCCCTGCGCCCTGCGCAGTGGAAGGGTTCCCACATGGCGACGAAGCGGAGGAGCGGGGTGCACCGCAGCTCAGTTGTCCATGGACTTGGTCCATGGTCGTAAAGCCTGCCTTCGTGGCAGGGCAGCCTCCGTCTTTGCAGAGCGGACAGCTGGTGCTGCAGAGACCGTGGGGGTGCCCACGGTGACGTCGCCGTTGGAGCGTTGTGCCGGCCATCTGCTTTATCACCGAAGAGGAAAGCTTTGTTGGCGGCGCAGGGGACACAGAGCTTTGTTGACTCCTTTTATCACCGGAACGGCAACTGCGGCGCCGTCGTCATCATGCCCAGAGGCGCGTGTCACTCTGCGGCTGCTGCAGAGGCCATGTGCGCTCTGCAGCGGTTCCTTCGTAGCGAAGTATTCCCGCAGGGCCCGGGAGGCCCTGCCGAGGGAGTTGCGTTGACTTCTCCTCAAGGGGGAATAGGCTTGCCGGGGGGCGGCCTCAGGGGGAGCCCCTTCAGGCCCTTCGCTACCCCCTCAAGTCCCCTCGAGAGAGCTCTCCCCTCGGGGGTCTCCCCAAGCGTTCTGCTTGGTCCTTAGTTGTTTCGTCGGCATTGACGCGTGTGAGGGCCGTGGAGAGTGGGCTCTGCACACCCTAGAATCCACTGGGCCGACATGGACCAAGTCAAGACGCAACGCGAGAACTCTGCCTGGACCACTGAGCCGGCCAAGATCCAGCGCCGCCGAGAAGCCGCCGATTATATGGCCAAGTACTCATGCCCTCATGAATTTGTTGCCGGCGCCGTCTACTCTGATGATGACGAGTCCGAGACCGAAGCCAGCGAAGACGAAGATGAAGAGGAGGCCAACTCGGAGGAGACCGCCGACATGGACACCGAGGCGGGAGTCCCCGAGTCCACCGAGCAGACCCCGGAGCCCGGGACCGCGGCTACTAATACCGAGAAGACCTCTGCCGCCGTTTCCACATCCGCCGCGGCCGACACCACTGCGCCGGGAGCAGCCGACATCCCCAAATCGGCCGCCACCGACTCCGGCCATTCGGAAGCGACCGGCACAGCTGCGCCAACTGCGCCCGAGACTCCTTCAGAGCCATCTTCTGCCGGCGCCACAGCATCGGTCTCCACTCCTGCTGCCGAGAAAACTTAGGCAAATCTGTTAAATCTCCGGAATGCCGGGTGCATATGTAATATATACAATTTTAAGTAGAATACTCTTGCTACACTGCCTTATTGATTCGAACAAGTACTCAGCTATGTCGGATTACTTTACACCGAGTCCCCGGGTTTACTTTCTCGTTTACTATACTTACTGATTTTTGCTCTTGTCTACCATACAGGCGTTCGACAGTCGAGTCACAAAATCACGACTATAGCATACGGTACTAGAAAATGCCCGAGTTAAGGTTTAAAGGTATTCGACATAACGGAAGAATAATTGAAAAACAGGGTTAGCATACGACATGTGCCGAATTGCTTTTATACCGAGTCCCCGAGTTCGTTTTCGTGTTTACCATCTTCCACTATCTTTGCTCTTGACTACCACTTTGGGCGTTCGTCAGTCGAGTCACAAGATCATTTCACATAGCGTACATTACTTAAGTTTGAAGCAAGGTTGAAAGCTTATTCAGCACATGGACAACATATATAAAACATACAAGGCAGTCCCCAAGTCTCACTTGGAGACGCCGGCATACAGATAATAAGGAAATAACTGAAACAAAATACAAGTAAAGATAGGGCAGTCCCCGAGTCCATCCCGGGGTGCCGTCATGCAAAAGACATAAAAAGGAAACAATCATGCGGACAAGGCAGTCCCCGAGTTTCATTTCGGGGTGCCGGCATTTCATTCATCAGAGACCGAGATACATACACTGTGCCCTTTATGTGTAAAAGGGACGAAGTAGAGCTACATTACATGGCCGTTTGGTTTCCTCCCCGGCTCTATCCATTACACCTTTTCTAGCTTCCTACGCATCTACAAGATAATAAGAGTCGTTGTGCAGAGCTCTGCTCACAACGAAAGGTCCTTCCCATGCAGGTGACAACTTGTGCATGCCGGCAGTGCGCTGTATCAGCCTTAGCACCAGATCTCCTTCTCTAAACACCCGGGGGTGCACCTTCCGGCTATGATAGCGTCGGAGGTTTTGCTGGTATATTGCTGACTGAGACAGGGCCAATTCTCTTGCTTCTTCGAGCAAGTCGACATCATTCTCTCGGGCTTCTCTTGCCTCGATTTCTGTAAACATTGCCACTCTGGGCGAGTCATACTGTATGTCGGTTGGCAACACTGCCTCTGCACCATATACCATAAAGAATGGCGTGTATCCGGTGGATCTGTTGGGTGTGGTCCGGAGACCCCATAGTACCGCCGGTATCTCTTCTATCCAGCACCCCGGAGTCCGCAGGAGTGGTTCTATCAGTCGGGCTTTTATGCCGGCAAGCACCAATGCATTGGCCCTTTCGACTTGTCCGTTTGCCTCCGGGTGAGCCACCGAGGCCACATCAAGTCGGATTCTTTTCTCCGCACAGAACCGAGCAAACTCCCCTACTGCAAAATTGGTGCCATTGTCCGTGATAATGCTGTGGTGGTAACCATATATCAGTATGATATCCTTCAAAAATGAGACGGCAGTAGCTCCATCACACTTCCGAATCGGCTTCACCTCGATCTACTTGGTGAACTTGTCCACCATGACCAGTATATGAGTCATGTTACCTCGCGCCGGGCTTGAATGGACCCACCATATCCAAGCACCATATAGCAAACGGCCAAGTGATGGGGATTGTCTTCAGCGCTGCTGCCGGCATGTGTATCCTGTGTGCAAACCTTTGGCAACCTCCACATTTCCGGACGATATCCTCCGCTTGCTGAAGAGCCGTGAGCCAGTAAAACCCATGCCGGAAAACTTTAACCACCAATGCCCTTGAGGAAGAATGGTGACCGCACTCCCCTTGATGTATCTCGAGGAGCATCTCCTGCCCTTCTTCCGGCTCGACGCATCGCTGCAGCACCTCGGTGACACTTCTCTTGTACAGCTCTTGGTTGATAACCGTGTAGGCCTTGGATCTTCTCACCACTTGCCGAGCTTCAACCTCATCGTCGGGCAAGGTCCCATCCACAATATATGCCATAATGGGCTGCGCCCAACCCGGAACCGGCCTCACAGGGAAGATTGGGGCGTCTATGTCCATAGGCTCGGCCGACATCACTTCTGCCGACATATCCTGCGCAGTGCCCGGGTTCAGCCAAATGCTCCCGACATCAACCTCCATGGGCACAGCCTCTGCTTCCGGGCTCTTCGGGATAAAGATGGACTCTGACTCGGGTGATGGCTTGATTGACGGTTTCCTCAAGTGCTCCAAAGCTATACCGGGTGGGACCGCGTCCCGTGATGACCCCAACTTGGACAGTACATCCGCAGCCTCATTCTCTCCCCGGGTGTTGGGGGGATCATAACCCGGTAGGCCCACCGACATAGAAGACCAGCCGGCCTGGCAGGAAGCCTGGGCCGGATCAAGCATAAAGGAGATGGGCCGGGTTCCACGTAAGCCGGCGTGCGACATGTGACTTGGCAAGCAAGTAAGGAACGCTCTAGAAGACCCGGAGGCAATATGCAGCACGGAGTCCAAGACTTGGAAGATATGAAAGACAAGACGAGTTAGAGTAGAACTCCTGTAGTCTTACCATGTAAACCAGGAGACCCGGATGTCTATATAAGCGGGCTCCTAGGTCATAGAGGGATAAGTTACAAGAGGTCGAATAAGTCAAGAGAGGCCGCAATAAGTCATAGGCCAAGTAAGATAGACAAAGTAGAGAGAGCTCCCAAGAGAGAGCTCCCACGCCCGGGTTCATCTAAACCCGGCGATCGCCATGAGCGCACCATGTAACATATTATCATATCGGTGACTTATAGCAAGACGTAGGGATCCTCTACCGAGTGGACCCGAACTTGGGTAAAAAACATCTTCCCCCGTAGAGCTAGACAATCTCCTGAACACCAAAGCCGCCTTGCCCCTCATCTTCAAGTTACCTCCGAGTAACATCTGCCATGACAATCCCACGACAGTTGGCGCCCACCGTGGGGCTTACGGCCAAGTATGTGATCATCAAAGGAGAAGTGCTGCGAGGATTGATAAGAGCATCGTCGACAAGATCATCAGCAACCAGAAAGAAGATAGCGCCGTCCGTAATTTCGGGTGAAGACTCGGTAGTAGATTCGTTGACAGAGATAGAAGAGCCGGCTCCTGACAAATCAAGAGAAGCCGGCATTGGGAGCCACGGATGAGAAGGACATGGATTGAGAAATCTCCTGGGTCGCTCGTCCGGTGAAACCAGAAAGAACGTCAAGATTCGGATTAGTCAATAGACATCAGAAGCGTCATCATCATCAAAATCATGTCAAGTGGCCGACAGCCAAGTCCAGCATCAATAGCGAATTCGCGCGCGGCCTGAGTCATACACGGCTGGATCCCATCTGGATTCCGGCTCCCTAGTCGTAGCGCGTCATCCGATGGTCCGTGCAATGCAAAGAAGAAAATCACGGGAAGTGTGCTAACAGCCCGGGTTCCGAGTTACCAAAGAAAAGAAGAAAGCCGGATTTGGAAAAAGGGACTCATACCCGGATCGAACAAGTATTGAGGAAAAGAGATTGGGCAGCTTGCAAGAGGCGGCATATGTCAAATACCAGATCACATATCGGGTCAGACTGCAGCTCGCGCGAGGCAGCATATGTCAAATACAAGAGAAAAAAAAAAGGAAGGAGCGAGTCGAGTAGTACTACTACTCACGTGGATGGAATCATATGCGGTCCGGTTTCCAAGATATAGAAGGAAAGATAAAGGAAGAAAAAGAATATACTGCCAGTCAGATTACGAGCACATAAAAATTCGCTTCATTTATTAATTGAGTCAGAGTTTGGTATGACCAACAAAGGAAAAGTCAGCGCTAAAGTATACCGTCGCTGTGGATCAAGTCCCAAGAAAACTACAACAATCGGATAATGGCCGTTGAGTGCCCCTCCGTGTACTGCTTGTTGAGAAAAAGAGAAGACACATACAATAATCACGGGCCTATCGGCGATCCGGCTTTTGAGGAAACCGGACACGAGCCGGCATCAGACGACCTCGCAATGATTGATAACCCGGTCATGTACCGGCTTCAGATTAATATTGGGAACCGGGCTACGGGCCGGCTTCCATAGCAACATGATTATCTTCAAACTTGTCGCGGCCGCCATGACGGTCCGCGCTCATCCATCCATGACCCGGCCACAGGTCGGCATCGAGCGCACCTGCCGTCGGATCTCACCACGTCGCCAATTGCCATAATCCGGCTTATGCATCAACGCCAAGAGTGCTACGCAACTTCGGTTAGCGATGCCCAGGAGCGATTTGCAACAAAAATTAGCTCAGTCCAGGAGTGCTTTGCGATGAAAAATAAGTGTTGCCCAAGAGTGCTACGCAACTTCGGTTAGCGATGCCCAGGAGTGCTTCACAGCCAAATATTAGCTTCGCTCAAGAGTGTTACGCAACTTCGGTTAGCGTGCCCGAGAGTGCTTCGCAATATGGCAAATTTAAGGTCTTGGGGGCTGATCGCTTGAATAGCGCAGTTACAAACTCAAGACCCGGCAAAAAAGCCACATTGGTCATGGGGGCTGATTACTTAAAAGAAAGGTACAGCTACAATCTCAATCTCATGATCCGGCAAGTATCAGAGCCACTGTATTCTTGGTTTCCTAGCTTAAGCTCGATGTGACTCGCGCTTATATGGCCTGATTGCTCACCTGTAAATTCAATCAGCCTGATGCCCATTGGGACTTGTCTGACCCTGTTTTTATCAGAGAAGAGGCAACAGGAAATATCCATACGAAAGCCGGCTTATAGTTCAAGGAAACCAAAAGGGTCATCTAAACCAAAGGATTTGCAGAACGACAGATAACGTTCACTAAAAAAGCAAATCCTCAGGGTGTACGTACACCATCAGAGTATGAAACTTAGAGAGCTCCGGGTAGCTGCAGGCAGCAGACCCGGCGCTTGGAGGCTACTCATCAGAAAAGTCAGTTATGCTCAAATTGCTATAAGTCCCAGGTTGCCGCGGGCTAGAACCCGGCACTTGGGGGCTACCCAGTTTGAAGCTATTAGTTCTCATGGAAGACCCGGAACACTGCAAGCAGTAGATCCGGCTCCTGGGGGCTACCCAGTTTGAAGCTATCAGTTCTCAAGTAAGACCCGGAACACTGCAAGCAGTAGATCCGGCTCTTGGGGGCTACTCAGTTCGAAGATCTCTGGGTATTATAAATTCAAAGGCCTACAAGAAGACCCGGAACGCAGCAAGCTGCAGTTCCGGCTCTTGGGGGCTACTCAGTTTGAAGCTCAAAAGCTATTAAAGTAAGAAATTTGAAGTCCCAGGTTGCTGCGAGCAACAACCCGGCACTTGGGGGCTAGAGTCGGGAAGTAATATTCTCCGAGGTGAAGCATCAAAATCAAATCTGGATCATAAAAATCTGGAGCATCCTTCAGCATAGCCTCCGTATGAGCAGGCTTAATCAAGTCCGGGTCAGATGAAACCGGGTTGAAGAAGACATGTCTATTTGAGGAGGGACGCCAAGAATAGTCGGCCCCCGTGATTTAATTAACTTGGACTTTTAGTCCGAAGTATTTATCTTATTTCAGGAGATTAACCCCGATGATTGAGCTGACGGCTCGATCCGGAACATGATGATCAAGATCAAGGTCACAAAGGAGAGCAAACCAAGCTCATATCCAAAGTCCCAGATATTAAAGTCGCAAAGCGATGGCCGGATTATGAACAGGACGCCAGCAAGAGCCGACCAAACTGATACCCGAGAGCATGCTTGCTTGATGATCGTTATAGTTTTTTCAGATGATAACCCGGACAAAAGACGTGACGGCTTCCCCAAGTCTATGCCCAAGAGTGCAAGGTGAAGCAAGCCAAGTCTGATGTCCAAGTTATCCTGGGGGCTACTGTTGGGGGGATCATAACCCGGTAGGCCCACCGACATAGAAGACCAGCCGGCCTGGCAGGAAGCCTGGGCCGGATCAAGCATAAAGGAGATGGGCCGGGTTCCACGTAAGCCGGCGTGCGACATGTGACTTGGCAAGCAAGTAAGGAAGGCTCTAGAAGACCCGGAGGCAATATGCATCACGGAGTCCAAGACTTGGAAGATACGAAAGACAAGACGAGTTAGAGTAGAACTCCTGTAGTCTTACCATGTAAACCAGGAGACCCGGATGTCTATATAAGCGGGCTCCTAGGTCATAGAGGGATAAGTTACAAGAGGTCGAATAAGTCAACAGAGGCCTCAATAAGTCATAGGCCAAGTAAGATAGACAAAGTAGAGAAAGCTCCCACGCCCGGGTTCATCTAAACCCGGCGATCTCCATGAGCGCACCATGTAACATATTATCATATCAGTGACTTATAGCAAGACGTAGGGATCCTCTACCAAGGGGACCCGAACTTGGGTAAAAAACATCTTCCCCCGTAGAGCTAGACAATCTCCTGAACACCAAAGCCGCCTTGCCCCTCATCTTCAAGTTACCTCCAGGTAACATCTGCCGTGACAATCCCACGACACCGGGGTATGTGCTTGAACTCGCATACTTCAAAAAATCCGGAATTTTTTTGCACATGGAACCGATATGACGCCATGTTGGCATCCAAAGCGTCCCAATTCCCCGACACTTGTTGCACCACCAAGTCCGAGTCGCCATAGCATTCTATCCGACGAATGCCAATCTCCTTGGCGACATTGAGCCCATGCACGAGTGCCTCATACTCGGCTACATTATTGGATGCCGAGAAGTGAATCTGGAGCACATACATCAACACATCTTGCTTCGGTGAGGTGAGGACTACTCCGGCACCCAATCCGATCTTTGCATTGGACCCATCAAAATGCATTTTCCAGAAGTTGAAGTCGGGCAGGGGAGGCTCATACTGCATCTCGGCCCAGTCCACCAAAAAGTCCGGCAGCGCCTGCGACTTAATGGCGTCTCTCCTCTCGTAAGTCGGGGCGTACGGAGATAACTGGATAGCCCACTTGGCAATTCGGTCGCTGGCATCTTTGCACCCGATGATCTCGGACAGGGGAGCCTCGCTCACCACTGTGACCGGATGTTCTTGAAAGTAGTGCTTCAACTTGGTGACCGCCAGGTATACGCCATAAGCCATCTTCTGGTAGTGCGGGTAATTCTGCTTGGAGAGGGAGAGCACCTCACTCAGACAATACACGGGCCTCTGCACCACCTTATCACACTCTTCTCGCTCCACCACCATTACCACGCTTACAACCCTGTTTGTAGCCGCGATATAGAGCAACATCGGCTCCTTGGGCAACGGGGATGCGAACACCGGTGCATTTGAGAGTGTCTTCTTTAAATCATTTAAAGTTGCATCGGCATGCGGGGTCCACACAAAAGTTTTGCTCTTTTTCATGAGCTGATACAAAGGCAAAGCTTTCTCTCCTAACCGGCTTACGAACCGACTCAGGGATGCCAAGCACCCGGTGAATTTCTGTACATCTTTGAGACGGGTGGGCAGCTTCATGCTCTCGATGGCACGAATCTTGCCCGGGTTAACCTCAATACCCCGGCTAGACACAAGGAATCCGAGTAACTTTCCGGCCGGCACACCGAAAGTACATTTATCCGGGTTAAGTTTCATTCGAAATTTTCTCAAATTAGCGAATGTTTCTCTTAGATCATCGATCAGAGTGGATTTTTCTTTTGTTTTTATGACTATGTCATCGACATACACTTCGGCATTCCGACCTATTTGATCGTGCAAGCATTTCTGCATGCACCTCTGATATGTGGCACCAGCATTTCTCAACCCGAAGGTCATGACACGATAGCAATAAGCCCCGTACGGGGTAATAAAAGCAGTCTTTAATTGATCAGACGGGTTCAAAGGTATCTGGTGAAAACCAGAATACGCATCTACAAAAGACAAAAGCTCACACCCGGCAATGGAGTCGATCACTTGATCTATCCGGGGGAGCGGGAAGGGATCCTTCGGGCATGCCTTGTTGAGGTTGGTGAAGTCGATACACATGCGCCACACCTTGGCCAGCAGGGGGTCATCCTTCTTCTTCTCTAACAGGACCGGGTTAGACAACCAGTCCGGGTGCAGCACTTCCATCACAAATCCAGCCGCAAGCAGTACGGCTAGATGTTCCATGATCGCAGCTCTTCTCTCATCCGAGAGACGTCTTGTTGGTTGCTTCACCGGCTTCGCATCCGGCCTGACGAATAAAGAGTGCTCAGCCAACTCCCTCGGAACTCCTTGAAGGTCATCATTCGACCAGGCAAAGACATCCCGATTCTCACGGAGGAAGTCGGTGAGCTCGCCTTCCTATTTGCTGTCCAAGCTGGTGCCAATGATCACCCGGTGCTCCGGGTTAGCCGGGTCCACAACGACCTTCTTGGTCTCCTTTGGTGGCTGGAAGGAATCATGCTGCTCCGGGTTTGCCATCCCGGGCATGCCGAGTTGTGAAGCTTGGGCCAGTGTCACCACCTGCTGGATTCTCTTCTTCTCCTCGGCTATGACCAGTGATTCGGCCAAGCATGAGCCGGCAGTGGCACACTCAATAGAGCGCTTGTAGTCGCCCGAGATGGTGATTATGCCATTCGGACCCGGCATCTTCATCTTCAGGTAACCCATGTGAGTCGAGATCATAAACTTGGCCAGAGCAGGTCGGCCAATCAGGGCATGGTATGGACTTTCGAGGTCCACCACCTCGAACTCAAGGCTCTCAGTCCGGCAGTTCTCCCGGGTTCCGAACAGCACATCCACCCAGATTTTGTCCATAGGCGAACAAGAAACCCCCGGCACAATGCCATGGAAGGTCGTTCTAGTTGGCAGCAGTGTGTTCAGGGACACCCCCAACTTCAGCATAGTGTCCTTGTACATGATGTTGATGGCACTGCCATTGTCGACCAGGACTCTGCTGAACCGGACGTTGATACTCGGCCCGATGAATGTCGGGTCCACTACTAGGGCATAGCCTCCCGGCTTAGGCATGACTCGGGGGTGATCCTTCCGACCCCATGTGATCTCCATCTCGGACCAGTGCATGAACTTGGGCACTGCCGGCATAACTGCGTTCACCTCGAGTGCGCGCTGGCGCATACTCTTCTTGTCAGTGGGCTCGGTCACAAAGACCACATAGCTCTGATGAGCTTCCTGATAATCGCCCTGCGGGTACCCGCCCTAGTTATTGGGACCGGCATTGTTGTTGCCCCGAATGCTCACCATGTTTACCGGCCTTGCTGGTGGCCGCCTCTGAGCTGGCGGGTTAACCCGGACAGCATTGGCCCCTGTCACTGGTGCCGGTTGTCTTGGAGCTGCGGGCCTTTCCGGGGCAGTCACCAGAGATCCTCCTGGTACGCCTTCTCGCCGCATGCGCAGCTGCATTGCCGAGTTGTGTGATTTGCTGGCCGGTTGGGCTCGATAGTGTGATAGCAGCAGGGCTTGTCCAACATCTCTTCGTAAGTCAAGGGCTTCCTCTGCTCGGCCCAAGTCTTCTTTACCTCCTAGTTCTGACCCCAAGCCTGGCCGCTGGTCTTCTGACGCTGGCTGTTGCCGGCATCACCTTGCTCCCGGGTTACCGCCGCCACCTGTTGCGAGGCATAGTGAAAGTCGGGCTCCCTCCTCTTGTGACCAAAGTCCTGGCGGTCATTGTTTCTGCCCGGTCCGGATCTGTTGTTACCCGGGTTCCTCCTACTCGGTTCGCCCGAGTCCAGCAGAGGCTGCATCGGATCACCGAGAGCATAGCTGTCGGCAATTCTCATTGTTTCGGCCAAAGTGGCCGGCATCTCGCTCTGCAGTTTCTGCCATAGCATGGAGCCGTGTCGGCATCCCTGCGCAAACCATGAAATGGCTTGCGCCTCCACAACCCCTTCGCAGGAGTTGCGGATAGTGCTCCACCGAGTCAAGTATTCTCGGTCCGTTTCGTTGTCCCTCTGCCTGCACATCGCAAGCTGCTGAGGTCGGTTTGGTCTCTTGTAGGTGCTGGAGAAGTTGCTGACAAAGGCTTCCTCGAAGTCCAGCCAGCTGTTGACACTTCCCTCTCTCAAGTTGTTGAGCCAGATTCGGGTTGGCCCCTCTAGCATCTGCGGGATATATCTCACCGCCCACCGGCGGTTTCCCCCCGCAATGTGCACTGCTGTCACATAGTCGATCAGCCAGTCCTCCGGCTTGGTGCTGCCGTCATAAGTCTTGGCTCCCCTATTCAACTGAAAGTGAGGGACAGGCGGCTCCGACATAATCCTGGGTCCAAAACAAGAAGGACCAGGTGGGCCTTGCTCCTCCATCAGCTCGGACCGATATATCCGATCCAGCTTGTACCGGGCATCATTTGGATCCAACTGGCGAGTTCCCAGTCGAGACCCCAGAGCACTCTCATAAGCATGGTACCCGGCTTTGGCCATTGCCGAGTTGCCGTCATCATATCGGCTGGCTCCCTGTCCAACCACTTGCCGATGTGGCACCGCTCCAACAACCTGATGCCTCGGGGCCTGGTTCTGCACCGGATAGCGAGGTGGATGCCCGCGACCAACCGAGTTGGCATTTCCGACATTCCGATTACTCGGAGCCTGCCGGCTTCTGCTCTGGGCCTGCCCAACATTACACTGCTCTGCTATCTGCTTTCCGGCATACGCCGGGTCGTATGTCTGCATCTGTAGCTGCTGGTTTCCTCCGGAGTTCCCACTCCGGTTTTGACCTCTCCCGACATGCGGAAAGGAAGCCTGTCCTCTAGACCTCTCGCTAGCGGCCCTTGCCGAGTGAACGACTTGGGATCCACCCACAGCCGTATTGGCCCTCTTGAAGGCCTCATTCTGCCGAGTTGCCACTTCCACCAACTAATTGACCCGGTCTTGTTGATTGCGGTGAGCTTCTCCGGTTAGATCGGATAACTCGGCCCTTGCTGCCTCATCTGCCCTAAGAGTCTTGGCTGGAGAACTGTAATTCGGCCGAGCTGCCGACATCACACTAGGAGTCATACTGGATGCAGCCCTGCCATCCCTCTCTATCTCGGCATTGAGGCCTCTGCCTCTTCTGCGTACCTCAGCCTCACGGTTAGGCCAGCCTCCTACCGGTGACAAACCATGAGCCGCGTCGTACTCACGCATGACACGGTCAAAGTCCCTCCTGACCTCAGCTAATGCTACAGCCTCCTGCAGCAACTTTTGCCGCTCTGCCTCTAACTCGGCTGCCAATGGCACAGTCAGCCTCTCCACTGTCTCTCTCAGAGGCTCAGTCCTTACCGGGGCACGGGATGTCTCGGCGCCGTACTGGACCTGCCTCTCCAGCGCATGCTTGGCCCTCCGGGTTGACCTTTCCACGGGCGCGATGACCGGCTCCTCGGTAGCGGGACCCGTCACGCCGGCCATCATGACCGTGCAGCTCTCGGGGCGAGTGGTACGCCGGCCGCGAGCCGTACAGACAGCTGGAGGATCCTCGGCCACGAGCACCTGCTCCGGGTACTCGCAGATGAACTCGGTGGCGACATAGGTGGCGAAGGCGCCGAACTCGATGACGCAGCCGTTTGCCGGGAACGGCCTGCCGCGGAAGCAGCCGGCGTTGTCGCTGACGAACTCCATGTCGCCGAACTTGACGACCAGTCCAGAGAGGACCCGCGTGTCGGAGTGGATGACGGAGCCCGTCCGGATGAGTACACCAGCCAGCGCCTCTAACCGCCCCACGGTGGGCGCCAACTGTCGTGGTGGTATCACGGCAGATGCCATAGGATGGCTAATTGTGTGGGGCCGATGGACGCTGGTGGATCCGGGGAGGGCTAGCGAGCTGAGGAGCTCACACGAGAAATGGCTAAGAACCGCCGAAACCAACTCGGGCAGGGGAGAAACCGCAAGAACACACGAAGAACACACCCGAAACCTCTAGCAAAGAAGAACACACACGATGTACCCAGGTTCGGGGCCCTCGTGAGGAGGTAAGACCCCTACTCCTGCCTTTCCTCACTATATATGTGTCTCACAAGATCTACAAGATGCTCCTTGAGCTGTTTTGCCTCTAGCTCTAGGAAGAACACAAGAACAAGGATGAACTACAAGGAGGAGAGGAGTAAATGCGCCTATAGTTTTGGCTCTCTCGTTGGTCTCTCTCTCACAGGAGGAGATATGGCGCTATTTATAGAAGTCCGGCCGAGTTGCCCGGAAACCCTAGCTCCTCCGGGTCCCACTAGACAACAGCTACAGTCCAACAGCGATGTCGACATCCCTACCACGACCTAGAGCCGAGCTATCCGACATAGGTCGAGGTAGGCCATGATGCCTCTTGCCGTAGCCGCCGCCGGCCTAGGTGATGATGCTTCCCCTGTCAGAGACAGGACGTGTCTTCTCTATGCCTTGTCTCCTGTCAGTCAGTCGGCAGTATAGTGGAATAGTCACATCGCCCTTGTCTTGTGCCCTTTGTCCCGCGCCCGTGTCAGGCGAGAGGTGACTTAGCTTCCGTGTCAGACGGGTCAGTGTCCTTGCAGTGTACTTGCCTTTGACTTCTGGTCCGACATAGGATATGCCGGACGACCTTGCTCTACCCGGCATGGCTATGCCGGATCTTCTGTCGTACCCCGGCAGGGATATGCCGGGCCTGCTTACTCGGAACGCCTTCCCGAGTCCCGGCATGGCTATGCCGGAACCTCTTTCCTGCACACAACAGACAGAGAGATAACGCCGACACGGAGATGTCGGTTAACTTATGCCGGCCCAACCTAAGCCAGTCTACCTCCGTATCCTGCCTCAACCTCTCCAGTGCTAGAAGTATGTCGGCTACCTCCAACATATGCTTAAGTCGGCCTTGCATGTAACTCGGTCCAGCCAGGACCCTGCTCACCAGTACCTGTCTCCGATACCACTCAAGAGAATGCCCCTAGGCCCAGCTACTCGAAGATGTCTTAGGCTTGCTCCCAAAGACATCTTCGAGAAGCTGGTTCTTAGGAGAACTCTCTGCTCCTGCCTGAATGAGAATGAGGGACTGGTGGTCTATTTATAGTATCACCAGGGGAGACAGCCTGGCCCCTGCTCTCTCCAAAGGGCACCTCTTGACCTCTCCCAAGAGTCACCTCCTGAGTATCCCCAAAGGGCGTCACTTCTCGTCCCGAAGGGTCACATGACCTTTGGAGCTAGGCAAAGGACAATTACCACTGTAAACATGAGTATCTTACCCATGCCTCTACCCTACCCGGGGGTAGCCCCCGACATCAAGTGTGGCGCCTCCGAGTACTCGCACACATACGGAGCTTGATGACAACCCCCGGTCACTCAGATCCAGCTGAGATTGCAGGGGTAGAACTTTGGTGGAATCTCGCAGTACGACGGCGCACTGCGGTATAGCTTTTGTGGGAGAGAGAGAGAAAAGCGGGCGGAGAATTAACTCAGGCCGGCGTATACAACATTAATTGTATTTTTGGATATCTATTAAAACAATTAATATGCCTCTCTTTATATATAGGGGGGAGGGGGTGTGCAACACACCTTGCCTCCCCAATGTGGGACTAAAAAGAGGAGCAAGGGAGGGGGCTGGCCGGCCGCACCATGCATGGCCGTGGCGGCCATGGGCCCGATGCGCATGCATGGTGCGCCCCCCCCCCCCCCCCCCCCCCCCACATGGGCCCCTCTTGGCCCATTAAGTGGGCTGCCCCCTTTTTCCTTTTCTTTTAATTAATATTAAATTAATATAAAATATATTTAATTCATAATTAATATATTTGCATATTATTTAATCTCCCGTGACTCCGAAACAATTTCCGGACCACCCGAACTTACTTCGGACATTCCCGGAACCCTTCCGAAACTACCGAAACCTTTCTGGGTTATTTCTCTCTCTCCTTTATCTCTATTATTCCAATGATCTCCATGTGTCGGCAAGACCTTAAGCGTGTTACCCTACGGTTCGAGAATACTCCAGACATTGTCGAGACCCCTCGCTCGCCAATGACCGCCAGGGAGACCTGGATGCCTGTGACGGTCCCTGTGCATTCTACGAATATCGTCGTTGAACCATAAACATGATATTCATTCCTTTTGTTTCTTCGATACCACCTTATCCGAGATATGATCGTAAAGATCTGATGTCCTGTTTTATCTCATTACCGACAAGGGTTAATTAACTCGTCTGTGATATTACATCTCCATGACCTAGTCATATGCTGCGCAACTTTATAGATGTAATCTCACCGAGTGGGCCAGAGTATCTTTCCATCACGCGAATGAACAAATCCCGCTCTTGATCCATATGCCTCAACGTACTCTTTCGAGATACACAAGATACACCTTTATAGTCACCCATTTATGAACTGACGTTTGATGCACTTAGAGTATCCTACGGAGCAGCAATTAATATGATCTCACGGTCTGAGAAATAAGCTATCATATTACTTTCCTATTGCAAATGATGAACATTGTGATACGATCCTATTGCAATACTTTGTTGGGTATGTCCATCACCTTATTCTACTAATAAGATGACCTCATTGTCAACTGACATGACTGTCCATGATCGGGAAATCTCGATCAACAGTTGCCCAATGAACTAGTTTATATAGAGGTTTACTAGGGACTCTGGTTTGTCTATGTATCACACGTGTATTAACAATTCCGATTAATACAGTTATAGCACGATACAAAAACATATTATAAACTTAATGAGATAATGCAATAAATACTATATATTTATTTGCCTCTAGGGCATATCTCCTTCAATATTACATTACCCAGAGGACATGGAGGAGCTTTTGCTCTCATACTTAATGCCGCAATATTACAAACCTACATACTATTTCCTTACAACTTCGAGTGAGTTCTTTACTGTCTTGTACATATTCACTAATTTGCTTACTCGATGTTAAGTGTAATTGATGAGTTATTGACGTATATAAACATGCGCAGATATCACTGGATACTGCTTGAGATAGAGGTTGAAAGGGCAAGAGTATGTATATACGACCCATTAAGCAAACCTCTTGAGAAGTTAATCGACTTGCAACTGATGCTCCAGAGGTAATTTCAATAATTATCGTAGTCGGCCTGTTCCGTTCTAAAATAAGGTAATTAATAACTTATTTAATCATTTTCTATACCGTGTAGGCTTTGGGACAAGTTCACCGAATTCCACAAGGGTGTACGTAAGGATCTCACTTTTAAACAAGAAGAGGTAAGTAGTCATAGCTAGGTCCGCACATCTCTTTAATTCTAGTTCTCAATACCATTTTCAGTACCTTCTATTATGATTTAATTGGATCCTATCATATTCTCTCTTAAAGTGTGCGAAGCAGCAACATGGCACTAATTTATGTGGATTCTATGTCTGCGAGTTCATGTGTTCGCACATCAATGAGCGGCGGGGACAATGGGAACGCGTACATAAACAATATATTCAAACTTATTTCATCAACTTTGTTCACTTTTCAAATAGAATTATTTTTATGATGATTGATATATTGATGTTGTTGATTTCTCCTTTTTAGTTTGAAAACACCCGGAACCGGCGAGATGCAAAGGACCGCCTACTACCAACTGCGGAGGAACTGGCAGACTTTCTGATCAACTATGTGCTTAAAAGGGGGGCAGAATGCAGTACTCAAGCAGCTCCCAAGTAGGGTCTAGTGCCTCCATGTCATCGATCTAATGATCTCACTGATGACCGTAGATGACCCGTGTCAAAAGAATACGGTTAGGTTGAGACTCCAAGTGCAAAGTGTATAGTAAGGGAAAAGACTAATTTTCCCCACGAGGGTGACTCGAGGGTTTAATATCGAACTCTCGGGGAAATGAACCAAAAGCTGTTGTCTCCTTATCCTTCTTTATGTAACCTACAAAACAAATTAGATTGTTTTGTGCCCTCAACCTCACCAAGTGGTTGTCAAGCACAAGGTGTAAGTAAAAGATATATAAATAACAAATGCAAAACAAAAGTAAATATGCAATGGTATAAATAAAAGTGCAAGGATGGTATAAATGATATGAGATGATGTTTTTGTGGTTTGTATTGTGTTTGCAAGATATAAAAGTATTTTTGTATTTTCGGATTTAATAATAACAGAAAATGTAAAGTGCAATAAAAGTGTTGGAAAGGTGTTTCTTATGATTAAAAATGGACTGGGGTTCATGGTTTCACAAATGCACTCTCTCTTTTATATAGTGGTGGATAATGCAACATAGGAATTGACATAATATGAGATTGCAACAAGTCAAGTTATTAATAATATGGGCATCACGTCCTAGCATAGAGATCTTTTGGTTATTAATCTCTCTTATACTCCACCAAGATGCGAACTAAATCATAACACCTCAGTAATTAAGATAAACAGAGTATAGCTTTAAGTTCAATGACATGAAGTTTAAATAAGAACATGCTAGATCTAGTCATGGTGATAGTGGCAATGTCACCCACATACCCTTGGTAGCATGGTATTTCCTTTATCCCTAGTGAGGCAACAAAGTAGGGTAAAAATCCAGGTGGATCACGGTATTGCTGTCAAGTTACCACAAAACCACCCCCCGTTACTCAAACTAATGCACACGTTCCCCCTCACACGCTCTCATACACATGTTGGATCAAAACACATAGACAAGACTGGGGTACATAATATGCATCTACTTTCATAACAAAGACATAATATTGGCAATCATCATAACATATATCAACTTAAGAGATCCACCACAAAGGTATTACATATATGACCATAATCATGTTCAGCAGCTCATATGGCACTAATTAGTGAAGCTCAAGAGAGAGGAGAGATACATAAGTTACTTCCACAAACCCATAATCTAGGGGTGGACTACTCCCTCTTCCTCATGGAGACGGTGGAGAAGTCGTTGGTGAAGGTGGAGACCACACCGGCAGCGCCCCGCCGGAGTTTCCCCCCTCCAATCTGCAGCTCCAGGTCTCTGTTTCGTGGTTTCTGTGTTTCTATGGCGCTCCTCTCCGAAAGGGTTCGGGGGGCAATTTTTATAGTCGTTTTTAGGTCAAGACGAAGCCACGGAGACGAAGATCAACGGCATCGGAGGCTCGAGGGCCCAGAAGAGGTGCCCCACGCGGCCAAGGAATCTGGCCGCGTGGGCCCCCCTCTTTTGCTTCTCGGCCTTCCACTTTTGCACTTTCTTCGCTCCTACGCTTTGTTCCTTCCAAAAAATGATGTTCACGAAGTTTCAGGTCATTTGGACGACGTTTGGCTCCCTGAAACATCAAAATATAGAAAAAGGGGTTTTCTGACAGCACTGGGTTAATTCCAAATAAATAGGGAAAGTGTGAAATATTTCCCAGAACATTATAAAACATTGATATAACCCTTATATGATGAAAATATGGATGAAATATGAGTAATACAATGCAAAGTTCATGTATGCATTTTACATGAATCACTCACCGGTTGTAAATATTTGTTTCGGAGTACTCCATGTAATAATGATAATTTTTCTATATACCAACTCCTATATATAGTAGCGTCTAATATGTTTACGAAAATTGTTTGAAATGAAATAGGAATATCAACAAGAAAACACAAAAGAAAAAGTACAACATAAAACACACAAGAAAAAGGAAAACAAAAAACACGAAATGAAATAGGAAAAGAAATAGAAAACAGGAAACAGGAAAAAAAACAAAAAACATAGTGTCCCGGTTCGTAATACGAACCGGGACAAAAGGTCTTCCGCTAGAAGCTCACTCCCGCTGCCACGTGGAGTGGCATTTGACCCCGGGTCGTGGCGTGCCCAGGACAAAAGGTCCACCCTTTTGTCCCGAACCCATTGTCCCGGTTGTACGACCGGGACAAATAGCCCTTACGACCCGGGACAGATAGCCTGGTCTGTACTAGTGTGCGTCGGCCATATATTAAGAATGCGCTTTCCTTTGTCGTAGCTTCGCTCGTGTTGTTTTGATCATTGTCCACGGGAAGCCAATATGGCAGCTCATGAACTAGCTAGATATTATGAGTTAAATCATGGGGTGTGGCATAATAATCCTCCAATTTGTATTAGAGCTGTAATTGCAAACGATGTAACTATTGTGGATGGTTGAAGCAGCAAGTTTTAGACACACTCTTTTTTCTTTTCAGGTTACCTACACTCTTTTTTCTTTTCAGGTTACCTACGGGTACTGAAAGGTTTTTAATGACGCGGCTTGCTAACTTAATATATATTATTAATTAAAAAAAAGTACTAGCTAGTCTTATTGATCATGTGATAAAACGGGGAAATCAACCTAACGCGCTAGAGGATCGATCGATCCGTAGATTGAGCCTCCATATATAATGGGTAAAAATCTCCTTGGCTGCTCTCTCCACGTGGATAGATACTGTCATCGAGAGATCGTTTTGATCTGGTCGTTGTAGTTGGGACCAACTGCAGAGCCAAAGTGTACACAATCTCCAAGGGAAATAAAAAGAGAAAAGCTTGTAATCATCCGGGGATTAGCGCGTTGCGTCCTCCCGAGGGCATCTCCAGTCGTTGGAGACCCCAGACCATAAATCTGGAAGAAAAAGAGCCCCCAGGAAAAAAAAAAATTGGGGGGGGGGGGGGGGGGGAGGGGGCAAAATTCCCAGTGGTTGAGCCGCCCCCAGCCCCCAAACGACGTCCACGTCGAACGTCGTAGTCCAAGCTCACCTGCTGCGCGACCTTGGAGCAGAGCGCCGGCAGCCAGCCAACCTCGGCCGGTAGAGCACGCCGAGCGAGGGCGGAATGTCACCGGAGAGCGTGTTGCGGGAGAGGAAAAGCAGCTTCAGGCCGAGGAGCGGGGAGTCCCGAGAGCGCGTTGCCCTTGAGGCCGAGCACGCGGAGCGCGTCGAGGCTGGCGAGCGGCCGGAGCGTCGCCGGACAGTCCGAGGCCCTCAAGCACCAGCCTCATCACGCGGCCGCCGACGCGGGTGACGCCGCGCCACGCCATGCCCCCGCATGGGGACGGGCTGGCGGAGGAGGCGTTCCAGCTCGCTGATGCATGTAAAATGCATACATGAACTTTGCATCATATTACTCATATTTCATCCATATTTGCATCATATAAGGGTTATATCAATGTTTTATAATGTTTTGGGGAATATTTCACACTTTCCCTATTTATTTGGAATTAACCCTGTGTTGTCAGAAAACCCCTTTTTGTATATTCTGATGTTTCAGGGACCCAAACGACGTCCAAATGACCTAATATTCCACGGAGATGATTTTTTGGAAGGAACAAGGCTTAGGAGCGAAGGAAGAGCAAAGATGGAAGGCTGAGTCCCAAGATAGGTGGGCCCACGCGGCCAGATTCCTTGGCCGCGTGGGGCCCCTCATCCTGGCCCTCGAGCCTCCGATGCCGTCGATCTTCGTGTCCGTGGCTTCGTGTTGACCTAAAAACGACTATAAAAATAGCCCCCCGAACCCTTTCGGAGAGGAGCGCCGCAGAAACACAGAAAACACGAAACAGAGACCTGGAGCTGCAGATTGGAGGGGGAAAACTCCGGCGGGGCGCTGCCGGTGTGGTCTCCACCTTCTCCAACGACTTCTCCACCGTCTCCATGATGAAGAGGGAGTAGTCCACCCCTGGACTATTGGTTTGTGGAAGTAACTTATGTATCTCTCCTCTCTCTTGAGCTTCACTAATTAGTGCCATATGAGCTGCTGAATATGATTATGGTCATATATGTAATTCCTTTGTGGTGGATCTCTTAAGTTGATATATGTTATGATGATTGCAATTATTATGTCTTTGTTATGAAAGTAGATGCATATTATGTACCCGTGCTTGTCTATGTGTTTTGATCCAACATGTGTATGAGAGCATGTGAGGGGGAACGTGTGCATTAGTTGGAGTAACGGTGGGTGGTTTTGTGGTAAGTTGACAGCAATACCGTGATCCACTTTGGGTTTTACCTTACTTTGTTGCCTCACTAGGGATAAAGGAAATACCATGCTACCGGGGGTATGCGGGTGACATTGCCACTATCACCATGACTAGATCTAGCATGTTCTTATTTAAACTTCATGTCATTGAACTTAAAGCTATACTCTGTTTATCTTAATTACTGATGTGTTATGATTTAGTTCGCATCTTGGTGGAGTATAAGAGAGATTAATAACCAAAAGATCTCTATGTTAGGACGTGATGCCCATATTATTAATAACTTGTCTTGTTGCAATCTCATATGTCAATTCCTATGTTCCATTATCTACCACTATATAAAAGAGAGAGAGTGCATTTGTGAAACCATGAACCCCAGTCCATTTTTAATCATAAGAAACACATTTCCAACACTTTTATTGCACTTTACAGTTTCTGCTATTATTAAATTCGAAAATACAAAAATACTTTTATATCTTGCAAACACCATACAAACCACAAAAACATCATCTCATATCGTTTATACCATCCTTGCTTATTTATTTACTACCATTGCATATTTATTTCAGTTTTGCCTTTGTTACTTATATATCTTTTACTTACACCTTGTGCTTGACAACCACTTGGTGAGGTTGAGGGGACAAAACAATCTACTTTGTTTTGTAGGTTACATAAGGAAGGATAATTAGACAACATCTTTTGGTTCATTTCCCCGAGAGTTTGATATTAAACCCTCGAGTCATCCTCGTGGGGAATTACTCTTTTCCCTTACTATACACTTTGCACTTGGAGTCTCAACCTAACCCACATTCTTTTGACGCAGGTACTTGGTGCTCAGCAAGACTATCTTCTGGCGCCATCGTCATCATCGTCAAGGGCCATCAAGACTATTTTCTGGCGCCGTTGCCGGGAAAGTGAGCAAGTATAGAGTTGTCCCACAAGTCTTCATCAACTGTGCAAGATATTTTCTGGTGGAGTTGCTGGACAAGTGGAAAGGATACCTCACAAACAAAGTCAACATCACCAAATTGTGCAAACACCTAAGCTTGGGGAGGTTGCACCTCTGTGAGCATCATCTTACCCATCTTTTTACCTTCAAAGCATTATATTTTGTTTTGTTTTGTCATTTTTATATTTCGGTTTGTTATTTTATTTTCAGTTTTGTATTTTTTTTTTACTTTTGTTATTTTGGTTTACATTGTTTTAGTGTCATTTTATTTTCAGTTTTGCATTAAAAATTTAAAAATACATAAAAACTTGCTACAATGGGAGAAAGAACTAAGTTGTGTGACTACACAAACACTCCAAATGATCAACCTATTACTAGACTTATCACTCCACTTAAGGTAATAGAAATAGGTCCCGTTGTGTCTAAAATGTTATCTAGGAAACAATTTGGTGGTAAAGAATTTGAAGATATTCTTGAGCATCTTCAATATTTTATTGACGTTTGTTGCCTACAAAATTGTAAGGATGATGAACTTGATACTCTAAAAGTTAAACTATTTCCATTGTCATTAAAAGAGGAAGCTAAAGAATGCTTATGTTCATTACCTGCTATAAATTCTTGGAATGAATTAGAAAAACTTTTTCTAGGAAAGTATCACCTCCCTTTTAAAGTTTGGCAAGAGTTGACTAATTCTAAAAATAAATATGAAGAGTTTTCTGAAATATTGCACTCCCCTAACATAGAAAACAAGGGCATCAGGGGAACAAAATTACCTACTGAGGTAAAGTTCACTAGAAGAGGGAAAGATTTTCCTATTAAAAAGCAAATTTGGGTTAAAAAGGAAAAACGGGTTGAAGAAGCTAATGAAACTAAAAGTGATAATCCTCTTATGTTGATTGAGTTAGAAAAGAAACAAGTAGAAGAAGTTAAGATGCTTAGTAAAGTCAAGGAACCACTACTTGATTTAGAGAGTTGTAGCTCGCATGAACTTATGTCTATCTTACAGAAATTTGCTAGTGATCCTTCTATTAATATTAATCAAGCTGGTTTTGGTTCTTTTATTGCTAGTCATGTTTTAAATGAGAAAATTGCTAGGTACAACAAGGAAGCTATGACACTACCTAAGCTCGGGGATATTTGGGTCCCCAAGGTACTAGTAACAATTGGAAAAGAGAAACACCATGCCATATTAGATCTAGGATCTAGTATCTCTATTATGTCTAAGGAACTATATGAAGTACTTGAATTAAAGAATATTGAAAAATGATCTATTGAACCTTCACTTGCTGATGATTCCATTAAATATGTTTTAGGGAAAGTAAGTGATGTTATGGTAGAGTTACACATGACTTTTGTGCCTGTTGACTTTGTAATAATGGATATGGGGAATAAAACCTCTAGTCCTATCATTTTGGGAAGACCTTTTCTTCGTACTACATGTGCTATAATAGATTCAAAGTAGAGTAACGTGAAGTTTCAGTTCCCACACAAGAAGTGCATGGAGCACTTTCCAAGGAAGAGGGACACATCAAGGTTCAAGCTCCCTCACGAGTTTCGTCCACTTTAAATATCAAGTAAGAAGCCTAGCTATATGGCTATAAAGAAAGCGCTTTACGGGAGAGACTTTGTTTTTAGTTTCGATTCCGGAATTTTTAATAAAGTGCCAAGTTTTACCCATTTGGGCTTTGAAAGTTGCTTTTTCCATTCGGAGATTTTATTCCAGCACGAATCTATGCACGGTATGATTTTTACTTCCTATTCTGTAACTCTGAATGAGCTGAAATTTGAACGGTAGTTGCAAATTTTCATCCTCTATAAGAGTGAATTTTTTCAGATTTTTTGACATATTTAAGTGGGGTAAAAAAATACGTTTTGTTGCTGC
Source organism: Poa annua (assembly GCA_026929855.1). Classification (NCBI taxonomy): domain Eukaryota; kingdom Viridiplantae; phylum Streptophyta; class Magnoliopsida; order Poales; family Poaceae; genus Poa; species Poa annua. The sequence continues at coordinate 48,553,269 of CM049434.1, forward strand.
TGTTTTTCTGGACAGATTCTGTCCCATTTTGTTTTATGCATTCTTTAAGCTTTTAACTTGAATCTTTTTGATCCAATTGAGTTTATTAGAAGGAATACAACATTATACACTTTCAGGACATGTTTCTTATGTTTGTCTAAGGATTTAATGCAGCAAGCAATTCTATTGTTTTGTGCCTACTAATGTCACCCCACAGAAAAGAAATTGGAGAAACGGTGTTTTGAAGTTTTTTCACAGGGATTAGAGAAGATGCACCAAGAGCTATCCAAGGATGGTGAAGATCATAAGCTTGGGGATGTGAAGACAACCACACTGAACCAACATACTCTCGGTTTGCACACGTCTAACTTCTGTTTTTTGTTCATTGCACTTTATCGTATAAACTTGGAGCGTTTTTGTTCTTTTTGTTATTTCGGTTTGGTTTTTTGTTTGAGACCACCACTTTTTATTTATATTATGAGAGAGTTACTGGAAGTTTGGGTTGAATTAAGTTGGATGATATAAAAATATTGGGAAGAGGATGTTTGAGTTGATTTAAAAGAATACATATAGTTGCATGATTCATGTGCTTTGTTAATGAATATTAATATGCAAGTGTCTTGCCTAGAGTTATTTCTTATTCATGTTTTATATGCTGAATGATTCTATACTTTGTTTAACATGAAATGGTTAGCTCTATGGACACTTATGCACGCATTTAGATGGTCAACTTTCTCCCTCTTGCTAGCCCAAAAACTCCAACAAGTAAAAAGCTTGTTTTCCAACACCTTCAACCAAGTTTTTCCAGTGAGTCCACCATATATACCCATTAGCTAATATGCTATTCCAAGTATGTTTACCATGTTATATTGTTTTATCTATGCTTCCAAATTAAGATGCTTATGTTATTGGGATTGTCATGGGTTAAGTTGGTTTTAAAAGCTCTCACGAACTTGATGCACACATTACTTTTCATGCACTTAATAAACATGACCCATTGTGATTAAGATTATGATGTTTTGGGCTTGACAAAGGTCTTTGGTTAGGAGCTAGCTCATACGTGCTGACATGTGGAAAGCTTTCAACATTGCACTTTATTCTTTATGAAAGTTGATATCATGTTCCTTTGGTGATGGATGCCTAACATTGCGTGAAATAAAGATGGAGACTTAGTAAGTTCGGGTGAGTGATATTATTGGCTAGAGAGACACTTGTGGCGGCTAACCTAAGCCATGTGGATCATGGTGGAAATTTGCAACATAACCATAGTGGAGGAATCCATGACACATCTCATAACAGAAAAAACGTTTACAAGAAAAAAGCATGAGTAAAGAAAGAGATGTAGAGATATCCATTCTTTGCTTGCTTTGTCATTTGGACATGTGCCCACTTCCATGTCCTAGGGCAAAGGGTACCCGGGGTGAAACTCTCTATGATGCCACTTTTATTCACGATGACTGTAACCTTCACTTGCTTTGTGGCCTAAGTTGAGTAGCCAGTCGGAGAGGTTTTTATTTTCAACGGGCATGAGGCTTTTTGACCCATACTTTGTCAAGCACATAACTCATATTTGCTTTCACTTTCAACTATTAATCACTAAAGATGCTATGATAGGGGTAATGAGAACTTCATACCAATGATCACTACATGGCAAACATTAGCTTAAGTTGAAGCATTTGGAAGCTAGATAATACTCTTGCATGTTATTCCTCTACTTATTTATCTATCTTTCCAAAGTGTCCACCTTTTATATTCAGATTTCTATAACAATACTCTATGACCAACCTAGGATATCTTTTACTTTTCATTTATGCATTCATTTGGTCCATAGAACTTTTCTTTCATGTTACACTTTGTGAATTATCATTGAACATCTTTACCATGAATATTTAATATCTCTTGATAATATGTCTTGTATGTTGCTACTCTTTACTAAATAATGAATCATTTGACTCTCTGTAGCAATCATCTTTTATATCCTTTGTTAAGTAATAAAATGCCAAGTCCATGTTTAGTTTTATCACCTTCATACTCGAGGACGAGTATAGGTTAAGCTTGGGGATGTTGATGCATGTAAAATGCATACATGAACTTTGCATCATATTACTCATATTTCATCCATATTTGCATCATATAAGGGTTATATCAATGTTTTATAATGTTTTGGGGAATATTTCACACTTTCCCTATTTATTTGGAATTAACCCTGTGTTGTCAGAAAACCCCTTTTTGTATATTCTGATGTTTCAGGGACCCAAACGACGTCCAAATGACCTAATATTCCATGGAGATGATTTTTTCGAAGGAACAAGGCTTAGGAGCGAAGGAAGAGCAAAGATGGAAGGTTGAGGCCCAAGATAGGTGGGCCCACGCGGCCAGATTACTTGGCCGCGTGGGGCCCCTCATCCTGGCCCTCGAGCCTCTGATGTCGTCGATCTTCGTGTCCGTGGCTTTGTGTTGACCTAAAAACGACTATAAAAATAGCCCCCCGAACCCTTTCGGAGAGGAGCGCCGCAGAAACACAGAAAACACGAAACAGAGACCTGGAGCTGCAGATTGGAGGGGGAAAACTCCGGCGGGGCGCTGCCGGTGTGGTCTCCACCTTCTCCAACGACTTCTCCACCGTCTCCATGATAAAGAGGGAGTAGTCCACCCCTGTACTATGGGTTTGTGGAAGTAACTTATGTATCTCTCCTCTCTCTTGAGCTTCACTAATTAGTGCCATATGAGCTGCTGAACATGATTATGGTCATATATGTAATACCTTTGTGGTGGATCTTTTAAGTTGATATATGTTATGATGATTGCCAATATTATGTCTTTGTTATGAAAGTAGATGCATATTATGTACCCCGTTCTTGTCTATGTGTTTTGATCCAACATGTTTATGAGAGCGTGTGAGGGGGAACGTGTGCATTAGTTGGAGTAACGGGGGGTGGTTTTGTGGTAAGTTGACAGCAATACCGTGATCCACTTGGGTTTTACCTTACTTTGTTGCCTCACTAGGGATAAAAGAAATACCATGCTACCGGGGGTATGTGGGTGACATTGCCACTATCACCATGACTAGATCTAGCGTGTTCTTATTTAAACTTCATGTCATTGAACTTAAAGCTATACTCTATTTATCTTAATTACTGAGGAGTTATGATTTAGTTCGCATCTTGGTGGAGTATAAGAGAGATTAATAACCAAAAGATATCTATGTTAGGACGTGATGCCCATATTATTAATAACTTGTCTTGTTGCAATCTCATATGTCATTCCTATGTTCCATTATCTACCACTATATAAAAGAGAGAGTTTGCATTTGTGAAACCATGAACCCCAGTCCATTTTTAATCATTAGAAACACCTTCCCAACACTTTTATTGCACTTTACATTTTTGCTATTATTAAATCCGAAAATACAGAAATACTTTTATATCTTCCAAACACCATACAAACCACAAAAACATCATCTCATATCATTTATACCATCCTTGCTTATTTATTTACTACCATTGCATATTTATTTCAGTTTTGCATTTGTTACTTATATATCTTTTACTTACACCTTGTGCTTGACAACCACTTGGTGAGGTTGAGGGCACAAAACAATCTACTTTGTTTTGTAGGTTACATAAAAAAGGATAAGGAGACAACATCTTTTGGTTCATTTCCACGAGAGTTCGATATTAAACCCTCGAGTCACCCTCGTGGGGAAAATTAGACTTTTCCCTTACTATACACTTTGCACTTGGAGTCTCAACCTAACCCACATTCTTTTGACGCAGGTACTTGGTGCTCAGCAAGACTATCTCCTGGCGCCATCGTCATCATCGTCAAGGGCCATCACTCGCCAGCGCGCCGGACGAGCGGCGCAGTGCTGCTGCTGCTGGAAAGCATAGACTTTTTCTTGGGCTGGTTGCTCTGGCTCGGCTGCGAGCGGAAGAGTGACGAGACGAACAGTGGCAAGATGAAGGGGGTTCGCCGCGCACGCCGACCTCCTCCAGGGCCTCACGGTGTGCACGCTCGCACTGGCGCCCTTCTTGCGGGATTGCCGGCGACGGAGAGGTTGAGCTTCCCTTGGAGCATACCCGAGGCCGAGCTCCATTTGGAGCTGACCTCCACCCGCGTCAAGTGGCGCGCTGCAGCCGCGAGCTAGCGGCGTGGGATGGGTGACGGTGGTGCTGCTAATTCTTGTGTTTGTAATAAAAATATTCTCTCTTTGAATGCGAATCCACAAAATGATTGTAATTTTTTGTTACAATTTTTTTGATGTGGTTCGATTTTTTTTATGGTTTGAAGCAGAATTCTTCATATCTTTCTGATGTCAATGGTATAATATTTGTAGGAAATTTTTCTACAAACCATTGATGCATGTAAAATGCATACATGAACTTTGCATTGTATTACTCATATTTAATCCATATTTGCATCATATAAGGGTTATATCAATGTTTTATAATGTTTTGGGGAATATTTCACACTTTCCCTATTTATTTGGAATTAACCCAGCACTGTCAGAAAACCCCTTTTTCTATATTTTGATGTTTCAGGGACCCAAACGACGTCCAAATGACTTAATATTCCACGGGGATCATTTTTTGGAAGGAACAAGGCTTAGGAGAGAAGTAAGAGCAGAAAAGAAAGTCCGAGGAGGAAGAGGGGGTAGCCCATGCGGCCAGATTCCTTGGCCGCGTGGGGCCCACCTTCTCCCCGCTCGTGGCTCCAATGCCGTCGATCTTCGTCTCCGTGGCTTCGTCTTGACCTAAAAACGACTATAAAAATAGGCCCCCGAACCCTTCGGAGAGAGGAGCGCCGCAGAAAAACAGAAAACACAAAACATAGACCTGGAGCTGCAGATTGGAGGGGGAAAACTCCGGCGGGGCGCTGCCGGTGTGGTCTCCACCTTCTCCAACGACTTCTCCACCGTCTCCATGATGAAGAGGGAGTAGTCCACCCCAGGACTATGGGTTTGTGGAAGTAACTTATGTATCTCTCCTCTCTCTTGAGCTTCACTAATTAGTGCCATAGGAGCTGCTGAACATGATTATGGTCATATATGTAATACCTTTGTGGTGGATCTCTTAAGTTGATATATGTTATGATGATTGCAATTATTATGTCTTTGTTATGAAAGTAGATGCATATTATGTACCCGTTCTTGTCTATGTGTTCTGATCCAACATGTGGATGAGAGCGTGTGAGGGGGAACGTGTGCATTAGTTGGAGTAACGGGGGGGTGGTTTTGTGGTAAGTTGACAGCAATACCGTGATCCACTTTGGTTTTTACCTTACTTTGTTGCCTCACTAGAGATAAAGGAAATACCATGCTACCGGGGTTATGTGGGTGACATTGCCACTATCACCATGACTAGATCTAGCATGCTCTTATTTAAACTTCATGTCATTGAACTTAAAGCTATACTCTGTTTACTTAATTACTGAGGTGTTATGATTTAGTTCCAGTGGCGAAGCTACAAGATATAGTCATTGGGTTCATCCTGCTGTGTGTGTAGTGTTCGTGCAGTACTAAACACTGATTTGACACTGGTTTTGCAAGATTTTGTTGGGTTCATCTAAACCCAACGGTTGTGTGCCAGCTCCGCTACTGTTTAGTTCGCATCTTGGTGGAGTATAAGAGAGATTAATAACCAAAAGATCTCTATGTTAGGATGTGATTCCCATATTATTAATAACTTGTCTTGTTGCAATCTCATATGTCAATTCCTATGTTCCATTATCTACCACTATATAAAAGAGAGAGTGCATTTGTGAAACCATGAACCCCAATCCATTTTTAATCATAAGAAACACCTTTCCAACACTTTTTTAGCACTTTACATTTTCTGTTATTTAAAAATCCGAAAATACAAAAATATTTTTACATCTTGCAAACACCATACAAACCACAGAAACATCATCAAATATCATTTATACCATCCTTGCACTTTTATTTACACCATTGCATATTTATTTCTGTTTTGCATTTGTTATCGTTATATCTTTTACTTACACCTTGTGCTTGACAACCACTTGGTGAGGTTGAGGGCACAAAACAATTTACTTTGTTTTGTAGGTTTCATAAAGAAGGATAAGGAGACAACAGCTTTTGGTTCATTTCCCCGAGAGTTCGATATTAAACTCTCGAGTCACCCTCGTGGTGAAAATTTGTCTTTCCCTTACTATACACTTTGCACTTGGAGTCTCAAGCTAACCCACATTCTTTTGACGCAGGTGTTGGAGCTAGTACATCTTCTGGAACCATCATCATCTCGTCAAGGGCCATCAACCATACAATTTTTTTCCTACAAGGGTTTCCGACAAGATCCAGTCAGACTTGCTGCAATATATCAGTTTGTTGCTATTATATTTATGTGGTGTTGCTATAACTGTATAATTATTTTGCTATAAAAGTCTCAGAAGTTAATATTGCGACAACATCACAATTTTGATACGTGACATTCTACAGAACGGGGTACATAATATGCATTTACTTGCATAACTGAAACAAAACTATTACAACCGCACATATATTAACTCATAAAAAGATCCACCACAAAGGTAATACAAAGATGACCATAATCATGTAATGCAGCTCATATGGTCCTAATTAGTGAAGATCAAGAGAGAAGAGATACATAAGCTACTTCCACAAACTCATAGTCCAGGGGTGGACTACTCCCTCTTCATCATGGTGACGATGGTGTAGGCGTTGGAGAATATGGAGACCACGCCGACAGCGCCCCGCCGGAGTTTTCCCCCTCCAATCTGCAGTTCCAGGTCTTTGTTTCATGGTTCTTTGTTTCTGCGGCGCTCTCTTCCGAATGCCATCGGGGGACTATTTTTATAGTCGTTTTTTGGTCAAGTGGAAGGCAAGGAGACGAAGATCGACGGTATCGACTTCCTTTTTTGTTGATCCCTGGCTCGTACGTTTCATTTCTTTCAGAAAATGATCCCCGTGAAATCTTAGGTCATTTGGACGTCGTTTGGGTCCCTGAAAGGTAAAACATCGTGACTGTGCAGGGTTAATTCCAGAAAAATAGGTAAACAATGAAATATTCCCACAAATCAATATAAAACATTAATATAACCATATATGCTGCATATATGATGGAATAACAAGTAATACTACGCAAAGTTCATGTATGCATTTTACATGCATCACTAGGCATAGAGATTTTTAAAATAACACGTTGAATATCTTGTCAAGTTTTAATCTTCTTTGGATGGAGCCATATTTCGATGTAGCTAATAAATAAAGGGTTAATTAGATATATGCCACTCCAATTCATGCGAAATCGAAAAATGCCACTCCAATTTGCAACTTTCGAAAAATGCCACTCCAATTCTTGCATACGTCTACAAATGCCACTCTACACATTTCGGCTCCTTTTTGGTACGAAAACTGGATACGTATCTTCTTGTGGACGATTTTGCCCCTGACTAAAGAGACTAAAATCAGCTGCAGCTCACCCGTGCTCACTCCTTCTTCTTCTCTGCCCAGGCACGAACCCTAGCAGGGCTCCGCCGCCGCCGCCGCCGCTGCCGCCGGTGCGCCCCGGCAGCTCGGCCCCTCTCCTGCCCACCTTAGTCGCGCCTCCTCCGAAGCTCGAGCTCCTGGGGGAGACAAGAATGGCGGCGACAGACTCTTGAACAACGCATCCCCGAGCCCCCTCTCGGAGCAATGTCATCTCCGCCCCCAGAATCGAGGTAAGCTTGCAAATCGTGCTCGAGTTCCACCTGATTTGTGTGTGTAAATCTTCTCCAATTGATTTGAGTACCCATTGGATCATGGTAGGTGGAGTGGAAATAATGCTATTAATTTACAAATTGTTGTGGAGGCATTTCTCTGTACCAGTGTTGATGGTAGGAAGAATTATGTGAAGGGAAGGACACTGTTTTGGACAGTAGAGATAGAAAGCTTCAGCCTTGATGCACTAACATGTCAGCTAGCTTTAGAACTGAACATTGGTACTAATCAATTGGTGTCAGTTTGGTATTTTGACAAAGACTTAGGGCAAAGTGTCAGGCTATTGCATGATAGTCAACACAGCTTGATGTTTGAGATGTATGCAGCTGAAATGACAGTGCCGCTTAGTGTGGTAGTGGTGGATGTAATTGGTTCCAGTGGTGCTAATGAAAATGTGGAATTGGTTCCCATTACATTTGTGGCTGCAGATGATCCATTGGTTATGGGTACTCATAATGATCAGCCTGCACCGACTACACCAACTCAGCCTGCACCTCCTCCTATAGCTGACAGTGGTCAATCCGAAGTTGGAAGTACAAGCCAGTCGAATGTACTAACTACAAGTCACCCCAACGCTGACCAACCAGAACAACCAGAACAACCTGGAGATCCTTCCGCTGATCCGTTTGATAACGAGGAGGAGTATGTTGGAGTTGATGATGAACACCTAGTCGGTGTTACCATTCCTGAACATTTTGTGGAAGCATTGGCTGTTGTACCTGAGGAGGAAGCATCTCATGTATCTGAAGATGATATGGATGCGTCTGATGTTACCAAAGGAAAAAACTCAAGAACCACCTCAAGAGGAGCAAGCGGGTGAACATATTGAAGAACCAGCACCACAGGAGCACACTCCTGCTAAAAGGTGTCATTTTGCTCAATAGACTTTGCTTTTGTAATTTTCAGAAAATAACTTGACACACTGCTACTAACATGCAGAAAAAGAGATGCTGCTCCAACCGAGGAAGATACCGTGGATGATGACGAACCTATAGCAAATTATAAGAGGTTTCAAATTCATTTATTCATTTATGTTAATTCACTTACTTTCCATGAACACACAAAGCTAATTTCTAACACATGTATTTGCAGACAAAAGACGCCGGTGAAAAAGAAGACGCCGGTGAAAAAGAAGACTCCGGTGAGAAGGAAGAGGAAGACGCCGGTCAAGAAGAAGACACCGGTCAAGAAGAAGAAGAAGACGCGAGTCAAGAAGAAGACGCCGGCGAAGAAACCTCCAGCAAAGAGCAAGCTCCAGTTTGTTACACCATCTACTGCTGATGCTGTTATCAAGCCAACTCTAGGAACCAAGAGAAGTTTGCTATATTGGCTTGGTGGAGGTGAACCATCTAGTGCTGGTGGAGCTGAAACTTCTACTGCTGGTGCTGTTCTCACGCCAACTACAGGCTGAGCTGAAATTGTGTGTGTGTATTGCTCAACCTGGAGCTGAAACTTGTGTGTGTGTGTGAAATGCTCAACCTGGAGCTGAACATCGACTATTTGCTTAAGTAATCTCAAGTTTGAAGACTATTTTGGTTCATATACTTATGCAGTGTACTTCTGTTTCTCTGATGCATAAATTAGTTGCATTTTTCAGTACAGCTTCAGTACAAGTTTTGCTCAAACACAAACACACTTTCAGATTGGTACACGCTTTGCTCAAACACAAACACATTTATTTCAACATATGAGTTCATGATCAGTACAAGCTTTGCGATTTACACAAAGATCTAGCAGCAAGATTACAACCACAACAGCAATACACACAGCAATACACAGCAGCAATCTACACCGCTGCCTCCATGGTGCTTCTGCGGAGAGGAACAGGGAAGGGAAGGGGCGCCGCTGGAGAGCTTTCAGGGAGGCGACGGTCGGAGCATCCGCTCGAGGGAAGGCGCCGCTTGGAGCTGTGGGGTGCTCGAGGGAAGGCGCCCACGGCGGCGGCAGCGCCATGCTAAGAATTGCTCGCCTGGGTGCTGCTGAGAGGACCGGCGGCGGCAGCGGGCAGGAGCGGGAGAGAGGAGGGCGCCGGCCGAGGGCTGCGGGGGCGCACCGGCGAGGCCGAGCTGCGGGGGCGCACCGGCGAGGCAGAGCTGCGGGGGCGCACCGGCAAGGAAGTGCGGCGGCGGCGGCGGCGCCCTGCTAGGGTTCGTGCCTGGGCAGAGAAGAAGGAGTGAGCACGGGTGAGCTGCAGCTGATTTTAGTCTCTTTAGTCAGGGGCAAAATCGTCCACAAGAAGATACGTATCCAGTTTTCGTACCAAAAAGGAGCCGAAATGTGTAGAGTGGCATTTGTAGACGTATGCAAGAATTGGAGTGGCATTTTTCGAAAGTTGCAAATTGGAGTGGCATTTTTCGATTTCGCATGAATTGGAGTGGCATATATCTAATTAACCCATAAATAAACTAAACCCCTTATGATGGATCTCATGGCCAAGATAATGAGCAACACAAGAATTATTAAGACATAAAGTCCCACCATAGTTATAAACTCTAGGCTCCCCGCTATTAATCCTCCCTAATGCAACTTTATGTATTAGACTAAGGTTTACATGTCCCCCGAAGTCCTACCCACTCAATTACACTACGGTGTTACCGTATGAGCCCATATAGGTGAAGTGATGTGCAGCACATTACCATCATAGAATTACATAAAAGATAAACACTAGACAAAATATCAACACATGTTATATATATAAATCATTGCCGATACAACACAATCTGAAAATATAACTTCCCCTCCAAATAATGACAAGTGCTCAACCACAAACATGTATAGTAGCACGAAACAATTATCTAGGGTTCGGTAACTCTCAAACAACAAGAGGGACGGAGTGGATCACGGAGATGATTGGTGCTGGTCTTGGTGATGGTGATGATGGAGAGGCCTCCTCCCACGCCAAGGAGGAGAGGTGATGATGATGGAGATGATTTCCCCCTTCTCTCGAGCTCCGAAGTAGCAGGATCTGACCCCCTTCGGAAGGGATCAGGAGTTTCGCCGCCGCCGCGGCGTCGATAAATCTCGGAAAAATCAGGGCATAACTTTTTAGGCGAGACGAAGGCGTGCTAAAAGGTGGAGCGTGAGATGGTGCCCGAGGGGCAAACGGGTAGGCCCCACGCGGCCAGGGAATCTGGCCGCATGGGCCATGCCCATTTGGCCCTCGTGGCTCTTCTCCCTCGGGTCTTTTGCCCACGCTTGTTCTCTTGCAATAATAAAGACTATGTATTTTTCCCCGATCCTTTTGACGTACGGAAGTTCCTGAAATACTAAAAACAAGGAAATGGGGGTTTTTTGCCTCCCAAAAATTAAATACCAAAAATAATGACTTTGTATAAAAGTCACATAAATCTTCTAAAACATGCAAAAAAAATGATATCACAATATGCCTATAACATCCTAATATGATAATATAAGTTATAAAAATGATGATATAAAATGCACATATCAAATGGTTCTAGAGGTGACCAATAGCCCTTGGATCAAAGGGATATCGATCGGCGGAAGACATTGTGTACACCTATATAAAGAGAGGAAACCTAATTTTGGGGGCAGCACCAAAAGCCACGATTTTGCCTCCTACTTGGCTCTCATCTACAAGGGGGAGGGCTCATCCACATCCCCAAGAAGCCATGGAGATTGCATGGAACGCGTGATAAAGCTACCTCAAACCAGCAAGAAGCCATGGAGAAAGGGGGTTAGAGGGCGGCGCATCCCTTTGATGGCCGGCGGCGAAGGAGGAGCCCCCTGCGCCACCGCTGGCCGCCGGTGCCGCCTCCGCCTTGCCCTTTCCTCCATGACCGCCGCCTTCACCGCCATCTCATCGCCAATTCATCCTTGTATACAGTGTTTCATCCTCGCACACACCTCTGTACCCTTTTATGTAAACATGGTGGTTGATACTATAATGTATTATCCTATGATATATGTCAGTTTGTGTAGTACCTTTTATCCTATGGTTGAATTATTGAATATCTTTGGTTATTCAAGTTTTATGTGGATATGGTACAGTCCTATGGTGCCCATTATATAATTGTGAATGCATGAATCACATCATAGGGTTTGTAGTATGTGATCAAGAAGGCCGGCGGGTAGGGCTGCATGGAGTGACAGAAACTTGGGCCCCCATCCTGGTTTTTTACATTGTATGGGATAAAGAGAACCGTATGATCTTAATGCTATGGTTGGGTTTTTAAAATCTTTAGTATTTGCGGATGCTTGCTAATGGTCCTATCATATAGTACATGTAATCACAAGTAGTTGAGTATATAGTACATGTAATCACAAGTAGTTGAGAACGTGTATGCTTTGACTTTACTGCATAGAAAACTGCATCGAAAACGATAAACCAAATAACTTCACTAATTAATCATGTGCAATTCCGTCAAACTTTTCACCGCTTTTTCACAGTCATGGTTATGTTACTTATGTCACTTTATGTTACCTTATTGCTGCAGCAACTAACTTTTATTTTCTTGTTCTTTATTATCTTGCAAAACTATCATTTTGCACCCGCATTGTTTCTATAGTTTTATTTTCTAGATGGAGAAATTTTTCAGTGTGCGTAGAGTTGTTTCATTGGTTGATAGAATTTGAGAGAATACTTATCATACTATTAGCTTCTCGTTGGGTTCGATACTCTTACGTATCGATAAGTCTGCAAACGATCTCCGACACTTGTGAGTTATCACTTATGTGTGTCACTCTAGGGGCCACCTTTCACACGCCTGGGGCCAAGTAAAAACCCTTCACCATTTCTTTGGTGTCGGTGACTGTGGCGCTTAGTGTCGTCGCTCTTTTGGGGGTATTTCCATGTATCTCAGGTACCACATTGACATTTGCAAGGATACTTGGAACTTGACTTGTTTCTCCTTGTAGCCTCTTGGCAAGATCACCGCTCGACGGCCCATATGGGAGGCATGCGGTCCTCTCCATTGACAACTTTCTATGTGAGATGCAAAGATGTCCCGTAATACTCTAAGAAGAGGCGGTTTTCCACCTCTTGTCCGTAGCACCAAAGGTTCCTGGGGGTGGGAGTGTACATAGTCGATCGTCCATGTTAATTTATCTATAAAGAGTGGAGAAAACATGCTTCTTGATACTTTCATTTACTCCCCGTTGTGTAGTCAGCAGTAAAAAAATCAGTAACTTTGTAAGGAATGTACAGTCATTTGGAAAACCCATTCACATACTAAACCTTGGCCAGGAAAGAAAATCCACTCCCAGTAGTTCTTTTTTTTCTTTTCTGTATACAAACAGAGAGCTAGTTAGAGCATTTCCACTAGTGGTTCTAAATTTCATCTGGCGCCTCTCAAATTGTTTCAGCTTTGAGGGTGTCGGACACTTGTCCGACCATTCCCTCCTCTCCGACCTTTCCCTAGCTGATGCCCGCGCTTGCACCTCCCAAACTGCTGACCCTTTTCAGTTTTAATACTTTTTGACAATTTGCAACAAAACAACAACAAATCCGGCGAACACTTAAAAGATAACAAATGACATTTAAAGATTTAAACAAAATTTAGCAAGCGATGTTGAAAACTTCAATGAAATTCAACAAGCGACATTTAATGTTTAAACAACAACTTAGATCTACGGCACTCCCTGTGATCGAATGCCTATCGCGGTGCCGCGCCTATCAAGGATTTTGCATACCTCAATGCTGGTTCGTCGGAAGTGTCATATGTTATTGGTGGTGGGGATTTTGACAAACTTGCATGCCTTGGCTGAGGCTTCTGGTTTCGCCGCCTAAGCGTGGTGGGATTTGATCTAACTGCGATGGAGGGAAGCCTCGATGGCTGATCGCATGCCCTCCCGCTGTCGTCCATCTTCATCTTGCACCCCGATCTCCGGCGGTATGGACGCTAGTGCTGGGAAGGTTCCTGTGCCAGAGCCAAAGCGGGTGCATGCTGCTGGTAAAGGAAGCTCATTGATGAGATTGTAAGAGGCGCTGAAGAGTACGGTTGCAGGTTTGTTGCGTCCGAATTTTCAACGGACCCTTGACAGGTTCCGGTCATGCTCTTCTACGAAAGCATCATGCTTCTTCAGTAAGTTCCTTTAACATGCATTCAGGTAGACAAGTTTGTTTCTCATGATGAAAATTGTAATCTCGGTGACGTAACTTGTTATGCTATCTAATGGCAGTGGTGGTTTATAGTTCAAAAAGAAAACCACCATCTTAATTTCGTTTCATTCTTGAAGCCAATCACTGTTGAGATCTATGGCCTGGCCCCACGAGGATACTACCCATATCGTACGTCGTGGTGCAATCATATTGTGACAACCAAGCAGTACGTCTTCATCGTAATTTTTATTATCACACAAATCTTCATCGTATTGATTGGTTAGGGCTATGGATCCATCGATGTCGGCCGTGTATATGGCTACACGGTGTGGGGCTAGCTCCCCCACCATGCAGGTGGCGCGGCGAGGCTCGCTCTTTGGCAGTTGGGTAGCAGACGCACGGTTGATTGACGCCGACGTACGGCCGGACAGATGCATGCATGCATGGACCATGCGCCATGGCATGCTGCCACCGACACCGTCGATCAACATGCAGATCGATATAATTTCTTTTTAATCAACAGGAGAATATTAATCGCGATAGAAGAGAGAGGTACATAGACCGGAACTGCTCGACTTATTGGAGAAAAACCGGGCAAAATTCCAAACACCTACGTAAGCACTACAACACATTCAGAGCACCAGAATGCCAGCCGGGCGACGTCATCGTACATCAACAACCATAGTGCTTACTATGGAGTTATTCGCAACAGCACCAAGGTCGCCGGGAGAGCACACATCTGCCACGAGGTTGTTCGCCGTCTTCTACAACACCAGAGAGAGACGCCCTCCAGTCCGGAGAAGAAGACCCCCAACACACGCCTGATGCCGACAGCATGCCGAGAGTGCTTCCGCCAGTCACACCACCACCGCGGACCTCGGGTCCCTCTTGCCGATGCCGGTCTCCGAAGCAAAGCCCCCAGGAGGGAAAACGACACCAAGGCGCCGTCATCGTCCGATCACGAGATCATGGGTTTCCCCTGGAGAGCCAAGCTGGCCGGATCCGTGCAGTAGGTGGGCAGCAGCAGAACGGTGACGCCTCCATGAAGATCACGACAGCCTCAGTCGCCGCCATCACCGGCCAAGGCACGAGGCCGAGGCAGGGTGCTCACCCTAGCCGCTCACCACCTCCACGCACATCACGCACCGGTGCCGGCGAGCCCACCAATCACCGCCACACTCGGAGACGACGACAAAGAGGACGCGTAGGACTCATCCGCCGCCAACGAGGACTCGCAGGGTGGTCGCCGCCATCAGGGCCCGACGGGCCCAGATCGGGCCCGCCAAAGCCCATCGGCCGCTCGCCCTCCCCGCAGCGCGTGAGGCGGCGCTGCTGCCAGCAGCGTCTCCCTCCGCCCGCGCTCCAGCCGCCGTCTCCGTCCGAGCCCGCCGGCTCGGCTTCCACTTCCCCGATCGCCGCCGCCCCCCACGGGCCGGTCTGCCATTTGCGCTAACGAGGGCCTCCCCCAGCCACCTTCTGGCAGCGGAGGGGTGCCGCCACCGCCGCGGCCGGGGCCACGACGGCAGCGGCAGGGGTGGCCAAACGGAGGCAGCCCGGCGGTTTTCTTGGAGCGCCCCTAGCGACGCCTGGGGGGGGGGGGGGGGGGGGGGGGGGGGGGCGACGGCAGCGGCAGGGGTGGCCAAACGGAGGCAGCCCGGCGGTTTTCTTGGAGCGCCCCTAGCGACGCCTGGGGGGGGGGGGGGGGGGGGGCGACGGCAGCGGCAGGGGTGGCCAAACGGAGGCAGCCCGGCGGCTTTTCTTGGAGCGCCCCTAGCGACGCCTGGGGGGGGGGGGGGGGGGGGCGACGCGAGGGGGAGCCTGCACCTAATCTTGTCATAGCTTGCTGCTAGTGTATGACTGTTCTGCAGATCGATATAATGCGGGGCGCAAAATAATCAACACTCTACAGTGAGTGGAGTATATTCTTGCCTGAATTTTTCTTCGTGAGCGGTTGCTTCAATTAAAGTGCATTTGATGCATCGATCGACCGATATGTTGTTAATAGTCAGCTGATGGCTACTTAGATCTACTCCACGTGCAAACAGCATCATCAGTGCACTGTCTTGAGTCTCGATCAGCCTGAGTACGTGGCTCTTTTTCAAAAAGGAGGTTGAAATACTAGTTTCCGTATGAAAATTATGTATCTAGTATTTTTGTTAAAATTAACGTTATCTACTCCCTGTGTAGATGTCTTACCTTTACCTAAATTTATATGTACTACACACTAAATCATGTCTAGATATATATAAATTTAGACAAAGTTAAGATATTATTTTATGAACAGAGGGACTAATAAAGATTTACCAGAAAAGGACAAAGCTAGGAAAAAATGACAATGTGGTCAGTTACTCAGTTCTATATCTAGCTACTCCTGTTAGGCTGCTGCTGGTGCTACTAATTTAATATTTCATCACTAGAATGTGGCTGGTGTGAGATCCGTATATCAATTCCAGAATCCAACTACTGCCGAATCAATGCACTTAATCCGGCCCCATCAATCAGCGCCAATCGACACAACGGCGTGCTTGCCAAGCTAGTAGACGAACGCCATTGATCATTGCTCTCTTCTTCCAGCCGGGAACCCCTATTTAAGCCCCTCACACACCTCGTATTCTCCTCACACACCATCACTTGTTCCATCTATCGAATCTAGCTATCTCATCTTCATCCACACAGCTCACCGCTACCACTAGCTCGAGGGAAGAGATGGCCCGCGCTTCATCTGCCCAGATCGTGTTGGTCGCCATGGTGGCGGCGATGCTCCTCTCCGCGCCTTACACCGCCAACGCCGCCATCTCCTGTGGTCAGGTGAGTTCTGCCTTGGGCTCCTGCATTACCTACGCTCGTGGCGGCGCCGGTCCGTCTGCGAGCTGCTGCAGTGGCGTCAAGAGCCTCGCCGCGCAAGCGAAGACCACGGCCGACAAACGTACCGCGTGCGGTTGCCTCAAGAACATGGTCGGGCGCATGGGTAGCGGACTCAAGGCCGGGAATGCCGCCAGCATCCCCTCCAAGTGCGGCGTCAGCATCCCTTACGCCATCAGCTCCTCCGTCGACTGCACCAAGATCAACTGATCAATCCATTACACTCCTCACCGGAATCGCACACATTTATACCTATAATTATGTATCCCGAATAAAAGCTCTGATCTCCGTGTGAGAGAAGAGCAAGAGTGCTCGAGCCGGCTCTGCGTGGCCACAGGGCGCCATTGTATCGGTGTTTGATTGTTCATTTCTCTCTCTTTGAGGAGACACGATTGTCAGTTTCTTTCAACTATACGTGGCGGATTGTAGTTAAATTATATATTTATATGCGGTTTTGGCCAATACATATCTTTGTATGTCACTTCTTTTGGCCCTCACCTATGCGTCTATATGAGTGCAAATATAAAAGTATCTCGAGAGGATTCAATTGCCTCCTCCAATATATACAAAAGTAAATAAAGAACCAAAACATCCACAAGTAATTTCGTGCTTGGCAGGGTTGCTGACCCCACTATCATGCTTACAACTGTCATGTTCCCCCGCCGTTAAAGAAGCCATTGGAGAAGAACGGTAAAGATTGCCATCATTCTGTGAACAAGAAAAGCAAAATCGTCTTATGGCTTGACTAGCCGTAGTATATATCCACCTGTCTCTGAAGATGGGATTCAAAATTTGCTGATAGAACACGCCGGCGACGCGCCCCACGCTTATGTATGACTGCATCCAAGCCCACCGATGAACGTCGACACTAAGGAAGACACACGGATCTGTTCCTTTTTCTCGACCTTTTTTTTACACATCGAGGCCATCGGTGCACAAAGCCAAAGCTTCAAACAGTAACCGACTACTAAAAAATCCACCTCGGATCTAGTATATAAGACTATAACCCAAGGCCAAGCATGGTGGATCAATAGGGTGCGATGGAGTGGGCCTTCCGTAAAAGTTAGCGTTAAGATTTTTAAGAATAAGACTAGTCACAATGGGAAGTAACATAGACCAGTAACATACACGTTTTACGAGTCTATGTTATTACCTCTATAGTGGGTAGTAACATATGTGTGGTGTCATGGACGGCCTCATTAATTAGGTTATAGACACATATTGTCTTGAAATATGTGATGTTATGGTAACATAGCTAGTTACTCCATTTGTCTCTCTCTTATTTAGTTGCATGCCACATCACCATTTTTGACTATGTGGCACTTATGTTACTCCCATGTTACTACCCATTGTGACTAGTCTAATTAGTAACATACACGTGTTACGAATATCTATGTTACTACTCTCACAGTGCAAAGTAACATAGATGTAATGTCATATATAGTCTCATTTATTACTCTATACACACATTTTCTATTGAAAACTGTGATGTGATGGTAACTGTAGCTAAGTTACTCCATTTGCCTCTCTCCTCATTAATTACATGCCACATCATCTTTTTTACCTACGTGATATCTATGTTACCACCTTAGTTACTTCCACTGTGGCTAGTCTAAATGGCTCACACTTTTCTCACCATCAAACTGTATTGAACGCACCGATCTAGCTCTCAAAAGCACATACTCTATGATTTTGTTTACTCTAAAGTGTTTGTTTTTGGATGGTAATTAAGTTTTTATGGGAGTCGCGCATGTACCTAGTACATACTATGTCGGCTATATAAACCTCTCATCTCCATCATTCTTCACAGCAATTTGTTCTCTCACAACTGTCATTTACTCCATCCTTTTTTCTGTAATTCTTAATCGTTCTAATAGAAATCATGATGTCAACCACATTAATTGTGACGGTGTATATTTTTTAAATGATTTAACACTTAACATGTTCACTCAATTTATGAGCAACATTCACAGTCCGCTTTTATAAGGGACATTGTTACATTCAGAAAATACCCTTTTCATCTTAAATTACCCCATACTGATTCACTCCTTCCAATCATAGAGAGTATAAAGTTACCACTCTTTTTACCAAAGCTATAATATGTGCACATGTCGCACCCCAGTTTTGCGGTAATCATCTGCGTATCTTTAGCTTTACTAAAACAGTAAATTTAACTTTTGTGAAAATTTATCTTAAGCCTGGACAGGTGCTCAAACAATGATAAAATGAGTTTCAGTTTACCGGCTTTTCAATATTGTGTTCTTGAAACAAAATCGTATCATCGGCATATTGCAAAATTGACACTCCACCCTCGACAAGATACGGCATCAGAGAACCAACTCGACCATCATCTTTTGTCCTTGCAATAAGAACAACCAACATATCTGCTACAATGTTAAAATAACCGAAGAGAGAGGGTCACCTACTCTTAGTACTTTTAATGTTTGGAAATAATGACAAATATCATCCTTGAATGAATCTACCCACCCTCCCAATCGCACCACTTAGGATCAAAACCCTTCATGCGCAATTACTATTGTGAAATGACCATTTTACCTTCTCCGAGGGCTTTTCAAAATCTATTTTGAAAAGTAACCCATCCGTTTGTTTCCTCTGAATTTCATGAATAGATTCATGCAAGATGACCACTCTTTCAAGGATATTACTGCCTGGAATAAAGGCAGATTGAGAGGGACGAATGACTTTATGCGCAATGGATGAGACCTGATTCGTCCCCACTTTAGTAAAATCTTAAAGCTTACATTCAGCAGACAAATTGGTATGCATTGCTCGATTCTACCCACATCCTCCTTTTGAGCAACAAAGTAATACCCCAAAAAAAATACAAAAAAGAAAGTCACCACTATGGAGCTGAGAGGACATAGCAATCAAGTCATTCTTGATAACTTCCCATAACATTTGATAAAACTACGCCGGTAAGCCATCTAGTCTGGGGCTTTATTATGCTCCATTTGAGAGTAGCCTCAAACACCTCCTTCCTACTGAAGTTGGTAGTTAGAATAAATTTTTCTTGTGGCGAGATTTGTGGTAGATCGTGATGAAAAGATTCGACCATAAAGAAGAAGACAAGATTCGGCGTTCCGAACATCTTTTTGTAATGTTCGGAGATGAAAAACTTCAAATTATTATCTCCGAATTTTGTCCACTCAACCTGTTCTAACTGAAATCTTTTTTTTATGCTTGGCGTTTGCAATTAGATGGATATATCTAGTATTACTCCCCCTTCATCTTTTGCATCACGGAACTTCATTTAACTAAGCAAAATTATTTTTGAAAAATTGACATAACCTCATTTAACTAGGCAAAATTAGGTAGAAATCTTAAAAGCTTCTAATCCTTTGGGATTCTCCATCAAATGTGTACTACTCTTTGTGAAAATTAGATGGGTGCCAATTTGCACCATATTTTTTGTACTTGGTTCACAAAAAAGTCATTTTTGACACTTAAAACATGGAAAATGATAGTTATAAAGATAATTTGAAAAATCTCTTTGGCATGATTGTTTACTATACCAATATGCACCTATTTGTGTAATATGAGAACTTTATCCCAAACTATGCCATTGGAATGGCCATAACTTGATCATTTGGCTTGAAAATTATAGATGTTTATATATGATAGACCTTTTTGTGAAAACTTTTTTGAACACTTTGTCAAAAATCAAGTCTATCATTTTTCATAGAAACTAGTACACATATGAGGACTCCATGCAACAGGATATCGGTTTTTGAGGTTTTTTTCATTTTTTTTGACTGTTTTGAAAAAACGGTCAAAATGGCCACCCATGAGTCCATGACTATTCTTCGAAAGAGGTCTAGTTTTCTAAAACTATCTTCTGTGATATTGTGTATCTTAAAATGATTTTTACCAAAATTCCAGACCAAACTATCAAGCAGTTGTAGTTCAAATTTGGATTAATTTCGGAAAATCGAGTTTATCATTTTTTTATAGCAACTAGTAGACGTATAAGGACTCCATGCCAGAGGATATCTATTTTCAGGGTTTTTTCATTTTATTTGATTTTTTAAAACGGTCAAAATGGCCACCATGACTATTCATCAAAAGAGGTCTAATTTTCTAAAACTATCGATGGTTCTGTGATATAGCCACTAGTTTTGTATCTTAAAATGATTTTTACAAAAATTTCTGACCAAACTATCAAACACATGTAGTTCAAATTTGGATACTTTTGAAAAATCGACATAACATCATTTAACTAGGCGAAATTAGGTAGAAATCTAGAAAACTCCTAATCTTTAGAGATTCTCCATCAAATGTGTACTACTCTTTGTGAAAATTAGATGGGTGCCAATTTGCACCATATTTTTTGTACTAGGTTCATAGAAAAAGTCATTTTTTACATTTAAAAATGGAAAATGATATTTATAAAAATAATTTAAAAAATCTCTTCAGCTTGATTGTTTCCTATACCAATATGAACCTATTCTATGGAAATGACCATAACTTGATCATGGGACAATTGCTTCTGTGCCCCGGTTCTCTCTAGTTTATCCGTCTGTGCCATACATGCGTAGTTTCTCTCGTCTGTGCCCTGGATGGCTCGGAAATCGGCCAAACGCTCCGTTGCCCTCTGGTCAACCGTCACTTGGCCTGACTGGTGGGGTCGGCCTGGCGCGGCTCGGTTGGGATTTCCTGGGGTCAGCTTGTGTGAGGCTCGGTTGGGATTTCCTGTGGTCGGCGTGGGGTCGGAGCGTGGGGTCGGAGCGTGGGGTCGGAGAGAACCCCCGAGGAACTCCCAAGAATAGAGCAATAGGAGTTGGATTGAGGGCGGAGAGCAGGGTGATTGAAGGCGCAAAGGAGCTCCATCGCCATCGCCATTGTCGTCGCCCGCCCGTCTCCCGTGGCCCGTCGAGAAGGAGGGACAAGCAAGGAGCTCCATCGTCATCGCCATTGTACGGCCGCCTTCGCTGTTTGGGGTTTTTTGGTCGCCGACGGTTCCAGCTGCAGTCCATCAACCCCATTTCGATGGTCAGTGCTATCTTCTCTACATGTTTCATTTTCTTGTTTGGTGCATTATATGTGAGTAGATTTGATTTTCTATTTGGCTTGCGGAATGAGGAAAAACCCCAGGTTCCGCCTATTTATCTGATTCTAAATTTTATTTGTTAAAATAGGATTCCGATAGCGATAGCGATGGCGTCGATTACTGTGCTATGTGCCTTTACGAAGCAACTTTCTGTCGCATACTAACTCGTCGTTCCAATACTTTCAAAGTCCTGATGGAACACGGTTACAAAACGGCCGTTGTAAGTATTGCCTTTCAAATTCGAGGGAATGTCATTTGTTTTTCCTTCAATGAGTGTCTTCATAGTTTCTCCGGTTTTGTATTACATGTAAATTCTGCCATGCCCTTTAAGATATATTCTAGAGAGCCGGGCAATTGGCCCTCATAAGAACTGGATGGAGGCTAGGTGTCCGAACGGAGACCAGTACTTCGGATAGGTGGGTAATTGAAAATGAAACAAATCAGAGCTATCTCTGTAAGCGGCTAAGTGGTAGCCTGAACATCCAAAAGTACACGGAGATCTGTGGAACGCAGTGGAGAGCACTATGTGAATGCTACGGCATCGAGGATGGCGATGTTGTCAAATTCACTTGGAATGAAGATCAACATTTGTTCAATGTTGAAGTGACTAACGAGCACAATGCTGCAAAACATTTTGTGCAACACACGGGTATGCTGGTTTGTGTTCTTTTTCTTACACATTGAGTAGTTTACAAGTTTTCTGAATGTCTTCCTCTTTTTTATCAGAGTTTAAACAGATTGACAGATGCTGCAAGCCAGCCCTCCTGTCGAGCATATTTCACGAACCGAGAGATGTCACCTATTCAGAAATGAATGCGATATCTCTCGCTTTATTCAAAGATGCCACGGAGGAGTTGGAAGAGATCCCTCAGTTATACGTGCACAGGATTGAGAATGATTCTCTAGATGTCGTTTCTCTGCTATTCTGATACGATGCTCATATTCTGTCATTTGAATGATCCCTCAGTTCTGTCATTTGAACTATTCTGATATGATGCTCATGTTATTTTGATAGCATCTCAAGATTGAGTTACTAGATGGCTACGATGTTATTCCATCGCGTGATCTCATATTACGTCAAGTTCATGAAAATTCTCGTCTTTTGGCGAGAGACGATGTCGAGATCTTTGGATCATATCGAGTGGTCAACGACGAGGTTTACATCGAGTTCACGGAGAACTGGGATCTATTTTGGGAGCAACTGCCGATTCGCTTTGGTGATCTCTATGTTATCAAGGTGATCTTCAAGTAGGAGTAAATCGAGCTGACATTTGATAAGGTCAGCGAAGATGTCGAGGGGCCCGACGAAGACATCGAGCAGTCGGACGAAGAGATCAGCGACCCCAGCGAAGAGATCGAGCAGTGGGCTGACGAGATGATGTCCGGCTTTGACGACGTCAAATAAGAGACTGATTAATATTACTATGAGTTGTATTTTGGTCGGATGTATTTTGGTCGAACACCTTATGGGCGTGCTCTGGGCATGAACTGGCGCGATCTGGCCGCGCTGTGGCGCACTCTGGCGCGCTCTGGGCGCGTTCTATGCGCGCTCTATGCGTCACCGTAATTATATTATGATGGATAAGCTTGCCTCTGGTCATTTATTTCAAACTTTTATGTTGCAAGTCCAAAACCACTTCTCTTTACTCTTGAGTTCATACGACATAGTTTGATAAACACAATTGATCCATGCATTTCTCGTCAGAATGTACATAGACCTTGTTTATCAACTTGAATCGTTAGTATATGACATAAGACGACTATGTGCGCAGGATTTTCCTTTTTTTGAATGTTTTTGAATATTTGAAGCTCATTTCAAATTTATGTCAAACCTAAGTTTGACCGACATTTAAACAAGTTTAAAACAAAAAAAATGAAAAACTAAGCATGGATCCTTCTTAGTCACTCCAAAATGAGGCTTTTGTGAGGTTTTTGAAAATTTCATGTTGCAATTCCAAAACCACTTCTATCTAACCTTAGACCTCATATTTTGAGTTAGGGACAATTGCTTCTGTGCCCTGGTTCTCTCTAGTTTATCCGTATGTGCCATACCTGCGTAGTTTCTCTCGTCTGTGCCCTGGATGGCTCGGAAATCGACCAAACGCTCCGTTGCCCTCTGGTCAACCGTCACTTATCCTGACTGGTGGGGTCGGCCTGGCGCGGCTCGGTTGGGATTTCCTGGGGTCGGCTAGTGGGGTCGGCCCTTTGACCTTAGATGTGGGCCCAGTAAAGTGCATGCACCCCGTCCCACCTGCATGCATGCGGCCGTACGTGCGCGTCCATGCCGTTCCACCTGTGCTCGCCGCGCCTTCAATGGCGTGCCCCCCTGGCCGGCAAAAAGCTGCCTCGCCGCCTACACTGCCGGACCGGACGCGCATCTGCTCCGCCGTCCTCGCGTCTCTCTTGCCTACTCTATCCTGCTGCAAGATGAGTAGTCTGGAGCCGAATCAATGCCCGGTCGCCATTACTGCCGTCTAGACCGCGACGCCGTACAGACCGCTCCTAACATTAAAAGGAGCAATCTCCTTGCCCATTGCGCTCACAAATCCCCTCTTCCTCTCCTAGACACCTTCGCCCAGTCCTGTATCTCTCCATGCCTCGTGGTTATGGCAGCTCCACTCCCAGCTCGAACCGCCGCCACGTCCCCTATCCTTGGTTTCTTGAGGCGAGCGAGGGAAGCGGCATGGGGAGTGGGCGTGGGCGTGCGCGTACTCCTCCAAGTTCGAGCAGGAGGCGAGCGAGGGAAGCGGCATGGGACGGCGAGTCTCCAAGGGGCAGGGGCAGGGCCATTGCTCGCGATCCCACTCCCTTCATCGATCTGTCCGACGAGGACGACCAGGGTATGGACTGGACCATGGCCTGGAAGGAGGAGGTCACGGAGGTCCTGGACCCGGGTTTGGCCTGGGCCATGGCCGACCAGAAAGCCATGGACCTGGCTAAGCATTCCGCCGCCGAGCAGCAACGGCTCAGTATCTACTCGGAGAGCAAGGGGAAGAAGGAGGACATGTGGTCGACGTCGAACAGCAACGCCCCAGAAGAGGTCGATGCCAAGGGCAAGGGCAGGGCCAAGGGCAAGGCCGAATCGGTGGAGGTTTCCGATGACGAGAACGAGTGGTAGTCAATTTTAGTTATTAGTTGATTTATTAAGTGCAAGTGCCAATTTAGTTATTAGTTGTTTATCTATTTTATAATTTAGCAAGTGCAAGTCCATTTTGTAATACCATTAAATTTGGCAATGGCCTTGTGCTTGACGTTTCCAATTGTGTGTGTAAATCCACTTCAGTTTGCAAAGTTTGCTAAGAAATGGGGCCGTTTACCATACCTTTGGAGCTCATTTGAAACACATTTTTCAGCGAGTCCACCATTTTTGCTTAGAAATGGGGCCGTTTACCCTACCTTTGGAGCTCATTTGAAACACATTTTTCAGCGAGTCCACCATTTTTGCTTATAAATGGGGCCTTTTACCCTACCTTTGGAACTCATTTGAAACACATTTTTCAGCGAGTACACCATTTTTGCTTATAAATGGGGCCTTTTACCCTACGTTTGTAGCTCATTTGAAACACATTTTTCAGCGAGTCCACCATTTTTTCTTAAAAACAGGGCCGTTTACCCTACCTTTGGAGCTCATTTGAAACACATTTTTCAGCGAGTCCAAGCTCATTTGAAAATTTATATGGATTCAAGCTAGATTTGAGCAAGCTCATGGCTATCCCCATTTGGTTTGCCAAAATGCTCATTTAAATTACGATGACGGGTAACAGACAAAATCCGCATTTGGTGTGTCAAAATACCCATTTTATGTCACTGAGGCAAATGGCGGTGGGCGAGCCAAAATCCCCGTTGGGTCCGCCGTGGTCCACTCGTCAGCGGGTGTACAGCCCTTGTCCTACACGTGCGGCCAATCAGATCGCAGAATGAGCTTCTCGCGGATCGCCCCGAGTCTGCGTACAGATTCCTTCTATAAAAAATCGGACGGCTGCAGTTTAACCGACATTTGAAATGAGCTTCAAATATTTAAAAAAATCAAAAAAAAAGGAAAATCATGCGCACATAGTCGTATTATGTCATATACTAACGACTCAAGTTGAAAAACATGATCTACATACATTCAAAAGAGAAGGGCATGGATCTCATGTGATATTGCATGACTCAAACTATGAGGTTTAAGTTTAGAGAGAAGTGGTTTTGGAATTGCAACATGAAATTTTTAAAAACCTCACAAAAGCTTCATTTTGAAGTGACTAAGAAGGATTCATGCTTAGTTTTTCATTTTCATGTTTTAAACTTGTTTAAATGTTGGTCAAACTGAGATTTGACCGAATTTGAAATAACCATAATAAATTCAAAAATTATCGAAAAAATGAAAAACCGACGTACATAGTCTTCATATGTCATCTACTAATGAGTCAAGTTGAAAAACATGTTCTACATACATTCAAAATTAGAAGGGCATGTATCTCATGTGATATCGCAAAACTCAAACGATGAGCTCTAAGATTGAAAAGAAGTGGTTTTGGAATTGCAACTTGGTAATTTCAAAATACTCACGAAAATATCATTTTGGAGTGACTAATAATGGTCTAGGTTTAGTTCGCGCCCAAATGTGCGCCAGTGCGCTCCCAGAGCACGCTGTGGCGCGTCCGGAGCACCCCATGGCGCGTACAGAGTGCGCACTTAAGGTGTTCGACAGAAGTACAATAACAAATATTACAAACGATTCAATTTGATAAACAAGGTCTACACACGTTCAGATCGCGTAACTACACAGAGCGCGCATTGTGGGTGCCAGTTCACGTCCAGTTCGTGTCCAGATTGCGCTTGGTGTGTTGACACGGATGTACCGATACGTGTAGTTCACGTCCAGTTCGTGTCCGGATATTTGCACGTAAAAAGAAAATTAATCGCGTCAGTTCTCGCAAAAAATGCTTCTGATACGTGTAGATGTCTCACAGCGTCTCCAACTACATTAACTTGGACTAGAACGACGACGCGCGTCAACTGTTCGACACTTGTACTCGACACGTCTAGGGGCAACTGATGACGTGGTAAACATTTACAGGCATGTCAGTTCGACTAGACGTGAAGCGCGGTCACACGATGTCATCATTGCGAATATAATCTGTAAATTATGTTGTCATGTTACACTGCGTTGGCAAGAAAACGAAGCGATGCGCCTGTTCGGTGCCCCAAGCGGTTATCGATTTACGCGCCGGCGGCAGTGAATTCATCACTATCCATTCACAAATAAAAACCCCAATCTCATTGCATTGCGGTTCACTCGCTCTTCCCTCCATTCTCAGTTCTCTCTTCTCTCCGAAAAACCCCAACCACCCCTTCTCTCCAACTACAATGGATCCGTGTTGACAAAATGAAGCCATCCCGATCGACTCGGACGGCGACGGGAACCCGTTCCCCTGGTGGGAGGTGGGCAACGGGCACGGCGGCGGCTCCGGCACCGACGACGACGGCGAGGGCGACGAAGACGAGCAGAGCCAGGACGGCGACTCCGACCCCGACGACTCCGATCCCGACTCCGACGACGACGACCACGACGGGTCCGGGGAGGAGGACTCGGACCTGGAGTTGACGATGGGCGGCCAGGAGGAGGAGGACGACACCGACGACGGAGGAGGCGGAGGAGGAGGAGGATGACTCCGACGACGACGAACCGCCAGCCAAGAAGCGGCGGATGTAGGAGGCCGTCGATCGTCGTACTAGCAGTAGCAGTGCATTAGTTGCACCGCTACTGATTAGTAGTAGTATTAGGCCGGCGCCGGCATAGTAGCAGTGCTGCATGCATGGTAATCTTTTGTAATTGTTAATATAATCCAAATATAATCCTATTCGAGTTATAAATCGAGTTTCAATTAGTAGTAGCAGTTTCAATTCGAGTTATAAATCGAGTTTCAGCTTTCAAATCGAGTTATGAATCAGATATAAATCAATTCGAGTTATAAATCGAGTTTCAGTTTTCAAATCGAGTTATGAATCCTATTATAAATCAATTCGATTTATAAATCGAGTTTCAATTAGTAGTAGCAGTTTCACTAAACAATGACGTACTAATCAACGAATTGTCAGTTATTTCAGTGTTAATTCAGTTAATTCGGTGTTAACGACGTGTTAATTGGGGCGGAGATACCCAACCTGGGCGTCAGACTCGTCCCTTCCTGTCCCCACTTGAGGACCCAGGCCGACCCCACCAGTCAGGCCGAGCCGAGCCGCACCTGACCGACCCCACCAGGCCGACCCCACCGGTTAAAGAAGATTGACCAGAGGGAAACGGAGCGTTTGGGCGATATGCGAGCCAAACGGGGCACAGACAAGAGAAACTACGCGGGTATGGTACAAACGGATAAACTAGATAGAACCGGGGCACAGAAGAAATTGTCCCTTTGAGTTATGCAATATCACATGAGATCCATGCCCTTCTCCTTTTGAATGTATGTAGACCATGTTTTTCAACTTGAGTCGTTAGTATACGACATATGAAGACCATGTGCGTCGGTTTTTCAATTTTTCGATAATTTTTTAATTTATTATGGTTATTTCAAATTTGGTCAAACCTAAGTTTGACCAACATTTAAACAAGTTTAAAACATGAAAATGAAAAACTAAGCATGGATACTTCTTAGTCACTCCAAAATGAAGCTTTTGTGAGGTTTTTGAAAATTTTATGTTGTAATTCCAAAACCACTTCTCTTTCTTATACCTTATCGTTTGAGTTTTGCGATATCACAAGAGATCCATGCCCTTCTCATTTTCAATGTATGTAGACCATGTTTTTCAACTTGAGTCGCTAGTATATGACATAAGACGACTATGTGCGCAATATTTTCCTTTTTTTGATTTTTTTTTTAATATTTGAAGCTCATTTCAAATTTCGGTAACAAGTTTAAAACATGAAATTTGAAAAACGAAGCATCGATCCTTCTTAGTCACTCGAAAATGAAACTTGGACACTTTATCAAACTTTTCAAAACCCCGTTTAGTGCCTCTAAACCCCATTTGAACAATGACCGTCGATTTAACCCTAGTGCTGAAATGCAGCCGTTTGATCGTGCTCTAGAAGGAATCTGGCAGACTTGGGGCGATCCGCGAGAGGCTCATTCTGCGATCTGATTGGCTGTAACCCGTGTGAGAAGCTCATTCTGCACAACCCGTTCGATGTGTTTCAAATGAGCTCCAAAGGTATGGTAAACGGCCTCATTTCTAAGCAAAAAGGGTTGGTGGACTCGCAACAACCGCACCACCGCATGGGACCGTTACACGCTCACCGCGGACCCACCATTTTCCTCCTCTTCACAGACAGAGCATCCATCCTCTTTGTACCATCTTCTTCTTCCTCTTCCTTCCTCTTCCTTACTCTTCCTTCCTCTTCTTCCTCTCCGGCGACAAAGGCAGCAGCAATGTCGAGCTCCTCCAGTTCATTCCTTCGCCCTACTTGGCCAAAGCAGCCTGAGGTGCCGTTGCCGCCATGTCCTAAATGCTCCCGCAAGGAGCCACTGCTCCGTAAGGCTAGTAAGGCGGAGACACCCAACAAGGGGCGCGAGTATTTGAAATGTCAGAGCCTGTCACATGATGTAAAGATCTTTCTCTCGCATCCTTTTGTTTTGATTTCTTCAGTGTTTTCAATTTCTTTCTCAGATTTGGTATTTAGGGTTCAGGTTGACTTTTTCAGGGGTTGGAACCATGCAGCCATTTTCAGTGGATGTATGAATACGTTTCGCAGCTTAAACGGGATGGAAGGTGGCCCGCGCCCAGCGACCTTCCTCTGTCGTCTGATGTGGAGATTGCACCCTCTGCTCCGCCGATGGGGTCTGACATGGTTGCTCCGCCGATAGGGCTTGAGGAAGTGAGAGGCGAACTGAAGAAGTTGAACAAGAACTTAAGGCAGATTAATGATCTGAAGAAGCAGGCTAATCTGATAGCTGCAGGATTTTATCTCTGTATACTTGCTCTAGGATTTGTTTATCTGCTGATTGTCAGTCGTAGTTAATTAATGCGATGTAAGCATAATTAATGCAATGTAACCTCTATGCTATTTGGACCAACCGCTTATGATAAACCAGTCGTCTCATTTGGACCAACCGCTTATTACTAATCATCTCTACCGAAACTATCTACATTTTTAGGGACAGATCTATACACCAACACGTATTTTACACCAGAAATTACATATATTTTTTGAGACAAATGACTAATCACCGAAACTATCTACAGTTTTAGGGGCAGATCTATACACCAACACGTATTTTACACTAGAAATTGCTTACAAATGACTAATCATCCATATCAAAACTATCTATTATTACAAATGACTAATCATCCGTACCAAAACTATCTACAATTTTAGAGGCGGATCTATACAGCAACACGTATTTTACACCAGAAATTTCTTATATTTGTTAAGACAAATGACTAATCATCCGTAAAAGCATTGAAAGAAGAGGGTCCGGGTCTGGTTAAACCCTGCTCATTTCAATGCTTAACAATAGCGTTGGAATGTTGTGATATATAAAGAGGTCGCGCACACAACCAACTAGCGAGGTGGGACTAAAAAACAACTCAATAACACAGCGGGAGACGTGGTAAGTTTGAGCCGAGCCGCACACAAGCCGACCCCAGGAAATCCCAACCGAGTCGCGCCAGGCCGACCCCACCAGTCAGGCCAAGTGACGGTTGACTAGAGGGTAACGGAGCGTTTGGCCGATTTGCGAGCCAGTCAGGGCACAGACGAGAGAAACTACGCGGGTATGGCACAGACGGATAAACTAGAGAGAACCGGGTCACAGAAGCAATTGTCCCCTTGATCATTTGGCTTGAAATCGTCAGTTTTGGATTACAATAATTTAAAAAATCAGGACCTATCGATGTTTCTGTAATGCAAAAGATGATTTGAATGTCATATTTGAATTCATCTAGTTTTTAAAATAAATTTAGACATTTTATTTGTCAAATTCTGATTTAAGGATTTAAAGATACGAATTATTCCATACTAAATGAAAAAGGCAAAAATAAAGTAAAATTCATTATTAAGTTCTCACTTGGTATCATGACAATGGGAAGTAAAATTCTGATTTATTTCAATATTATTGTTATATAATTATTGTTGTTTATTCAACTAAATTTTTATAATTCAAACAATGTGGAAGTGTAACATCATGACTGAGTGGTTAATATGATTGATAGGATACTAATATCACTAAGTTCTCACTTGGTATTTAACATGAAAGGAATCTAAATATTAAGCATGCTTGGGTTGGAGCTATTTAACGATGGGTGACCGAATAAGAAGTTTGAATAGATTAAATAGTTTGACCTGACATTAAGTATGTAGTTAGTTATGAAGTGTGTGGGTTAGTGGGTAATTAAGTGTGTGTCTAAGTGAGAAATTTCAAAATAGGAAAAAAATTCAAAAAATCTGGAAAATGTTAGACCCGTCGGCGTAGATAAAGATAGGCCGACAGCATTACCGTTGACGTAGCCTACGCCGACGGTCACGCCTCGGCGTATTATGTTTTCATCGTAGTGAGTTAGATTCCTCGCGTCTACAAGGTTTAGCCAAAAATTCATCTGCCTTTTTGAGCAGCCCTCTCGTCAACCATTAGAGGTGCAGTTTCTATTTTAATATCCAACTAATCTAGCTATTTACACTATTATTAAAGAGTAAACATATGTTGAGTTGTGTTGATACTTTAAATCTAAACTGTTTAATAATTATCAAGGATACATATCACATACTTTTTGTTTTCGTAAATTACAGGATGTTGCCACCGCCAAACAAAGAAAACGTTTCTGGAAAAACTATGGCCACCTAAAAATTTACTATGCACTATATACGTAGAAACTGATAGCTAGAATCTAACGTAAAAATTAACTACGCATGTATCCCAGCAAAAGAAAGAGCATGTCATTGTCAACAACTCTAACGAGGCGGTTACTGGTCATCCACCACCTGATGGGATGAGTATCCTACGACCGTGAAATCAACGGAGACTGGCCGGCGACCGACCAACAGACCAACAACTTCTGCTTCATATTGACAAACGTTCTTGGCACCGCCACTCTCGCTTTGGCACCGCTCTTGGCGTCGCAGCCGCCGTTATCACGCCGTTAGATTCTTGAGTTCCTCCTTCCTTTCCCGCAGGTGTAACTTTAAAGAGCGCCACACGAATCCCGCTCGGCCAAGGCCATATTCCACGACACCAACAACATGGATGGACCAAGTTCATGTTCAGTACCTACTCCGTGCTCTTCCTCTTCCCCTCTACATGTAGGCGATGATGCCCGGGTGATGTCGTCACTAAAGGTCATGCTAAATGATATGTGCGTGACATTGAGGACGTGGCATAATTTGTATCGAGAAGCCGCCCAATGAGCACATCTTTATCATTGTGCACCAATTCCGTTAGCTTCCTTCTAAACTTTGTGTGCTCTTCCATTAGAATAAATCTATTTTTAATAAAAAATCTAGGATCGATGCAAAAGTGTAAAAAGTAAGACATCGACCCTGGTAGATACTGTATATTCTAATTAGAAATTGTCCATTTTAATTATATAAATTATGCGGTTGCACGTGCATATCAACTAATTAAGAGAAGAAGCTTGTCTTTTAACTTTTTGTACAGACCACTGATGTTTTTCACCCATGTTAATAGAGTAAAATTGTTGTTAAAATGTTGCCCCAACGAAAGGTAATATAAAGTGTTTTGTTGGTCAAAACTGTACTACGTAAAATATAGTGATTTTTTTACTAGATACGGAATGAAATGTCGATCACCTGTCCCACACGTACCCTTCCATCGGTTCATTGGTCAAATTCACCATCATTTATGCATCCAACTATACCAGTACCGTTTGGCTGCCGCTAATTGATCACTCCATCACTATGGAATGCAAGCTTGGTCCATCCATCTGTCCGATCCAACATCCAACCACGCCCTAAATGCATTAATGCCCATCCGTCTAAATAATCCATATCAACCGACGATCGACCGATGATTAAAGGTGGGAATGGTTTGGCAACCGCACCATACTTCAATCATATCCACATGACTATGTACGTTACTCTTGTTAGGAAACCTAACGGTTAAGTAAGAGGTTCTGTTCACTAGTTAATAGAAAAGAGTTGTACATATCAGTTGTACATAGATTAATAAATAGATCTTGCCTACTTCCCGTGCCTATTTTATTTTCTGTTCGTAGGTGTGCCTCGCGTCTCCGTCTCTTTCGACTACTTCATCTATGCTGCACATCCTCGGGACCAGTCAGTCGGTAGAGCTTGTGCAACACGTTATCAGCACGAGGCTCTCGGTCGAGCCGCCGTTGAGCCTACGTCAAGCAGGCTCGCTGCATCGGATCGTGAAGATATTAACCGAAATCGGTCACAAAAATGGATTTGTATCGTAATTTATTTTTTATTTTTGTGTCTACCGTAATTTTTAGACGATACCTACGGTGTCGATTTCTCTCCCAAGAGCTGAAGTGACGAATACGTCGCCGAGCAATGTCGATGCTCTCGGATCCATGAGGAATTTGTTGATGGCACTGTAGAAAGTCCGTACAGACGCGACGCAGATGGTCACGGTACCGCCGCGTGCACCCGCTGTGCAACCTGCCGCCGACATTCCAAATGAACTCGACGATGAATTTGATTTTCCATGGTAGATGGCGTCAAGGAATTCGCCGGCCCCCGTCGCTGCCCAGCTGGACGTGAGCACCGTGCACCACGGCGACATAGGCTCTGCTGGCCGATCGAGCGCTGGCTGCTAGCTGCTCTAGCCGCTGGCCATTCTGGCTTATCTCGCACGCGTTGGCTGCTGGCCATTCTGGCCGATCTCGCGCACTGGCTGCTGGTTGCTCTCGCCGCTAGCCATTCTGGCCGCTCGCTGGTCTGGCCGCTCGCGCGCACGCCGCGTACTACTGCTGGCCACGCTTGCCGCCGCAGCTGCACGGCTGCGCGCCCCTGCTCGCACGACGACTGTGACTTGCTGCCGTGCGCACTGCTGGCCCAGCTGGCCGCCGCTGCTGCGTGCCTCTGCTCGCACGACGCCGGCGCGACCTGCCGCTCCCACCGCGCCGCACCCGCGTTCTGCCCTCTGTCACCCCATACGTGTGCTGCCCCGCTGCCCGCTTCTTTTAAGGCATTAAAGGCATTTTTTCAACGTCGTATGTTTTTTTACATTGATTTTGTAAAAAAGGTCAAAATTTATATTTCAAATTTTCTACACCAACTAGACACTAATAACTACTCCCTCCGTTCTGAATTAATTGACTCAGATTTTGTATAAGTTACACTAAATCTGAGTCAATTAATTCAGAACGGAGGGAGTAACTATATATCTTAAATGATGAAATTTTTTGAAATTTTTTCATTTTCATCTTTTTTTTCAAAAAAGGTGTGAGCATTTTTCTATTTTTCTCTAGTTTTTTAAGGTATATTAAACGCATTTTTTCGACGTTGTATGCAAAAGTTATGGCCGTTTCGAGTTTTTTACAGTGATTTTGCAAAAAAGGTCAAAATTCATATTTCAAATTTTCTACACCAACTAGACACTAATAACTAACTATATCTTAAACGATGAAATTTTTTGATCATTTTCATCTATTTTTTGCAAAACTGAAAAGGCGATCGGTCCCATGCAGCACAGAAAGTCCAATTTTTGTGGCGCACCGCACCTGATGCGCCACAGAAAGTCCAATTTCTGTGGCGCACCCCACATGATGCGCCACAGAAAGTCCAATTTATGTGGCGCGTGTGACCCGATGCGCCACAGAAAGTCATATTTGTGTGGCGCACCCGACCCCATGCGCCACAGAAATTGAACTTTCTGTGGCACATCTGTACCTATGCGCCACAGAAAGTCGCATGCAAAATGATGCGCCACAAAAATGCTTTTCTTTGGCGCATGCAATTTGGTGCGCCACAAAAAGGGCTCCACCTATAAGCCTTTTCCTACCAGTGGCATGACCCCATCTCTCTCATCTATCTCCACTTGGTGGGGTCAATCACCTCATGACATAGATAAACAAGTCATTTTGCATAAATCAAACCATCACATGCATCATAGAATATCTCCAAAGTATTACAAATCATAAAAGATCCAACACAACGGTAAATGTATAACAAATATCATCTCATACCACAATATCCACCATAGGAATTACATAGATAGATCCATACTCATGCAAGGCACATCATATAGATTTCAACAATGATCATACATAGAGAGATTAGATCAAGTTACCACCACAAACCCAAGGTCCAGAGGATGGACTACTCCCCTTTATCATGGTGACGATGGTGGACACATTGGAGAAGATGGAGACCACCCGGCAGCGTCCTGCCAAAGTTTCCCCCCTCCAATCTGCAGCTCCAGTTCTTCTGTTTCATGGTTTTGTGTTTCTCCGCCGCCGTGTTGCGAAACTCCTCGGGGGACTATTTTTATAGTCGTTTTTAGTTCAAGACGAAACCACGGAGACGAAAATGGACAACATCGGAGCCACGAGGAATAAAAGAGGTGGTCCCACACGGGCAAGGAATTTAACCACATGGGACCACCTAATTCTTTCCTCGGACTTCCTTTTTCGCGGATACTTGGCTCGTACGTCTTCTTCCTTCCAAATATTGCCCCCCAACATGGAAAGGGGGGGTTTTCTGTTTCTACAGGGTTAATTCCAAATAAATGGGAAACTGTGAACTATCCCCTAAAATCATTATATAACATAAATATAACTCATATATGATACAAATAAGTTGTAATATCAAGTAATAAGGTGCAAAGTTAATGTATGCATTTTACATGCATCAGCGACCAGATGTCAACTTGAGGAAACTTACTCCCCTGTCATGGATGGAATTACCTTTAGATATTGATCTCAATGGCAGTAAACTTGGACTTGAAAATAAAACTTATGGATAGGTAGTATATAATATACTCATTTAAGCGATTTCCTTCATTAGAAGGGCTACACGAGCAATGACGATTGCCCATGTGTTTTTATAAGGAGATCACAAGATTATTTCTAAATTATCTCGGTGTACGTGGACGATTTAAACATAATAGGTACGGCTGAGGATATTGAGGAAGCGAGTTCCTACTTCATGTCGGAATTTGGATGAAGGACTTAGGTACCGCCTAGGTATACAACTTGATCATTTCCCTGCTGGGATGTTAGTGCACCGGTCTGCCTACACCCAGAAGGTGTTCGAAAGATTTGGATTTGATAAGGCATATCCTTCTAAGACCCCGATGATCGGGACATCTTTATAGCACGACAAGGATCCGTTAAGGTCTAAGGAAGAGGGGGAGGAAATTCTGGGATCAGAATTCCCCCACTTTATTGCTTTTTGCACTTTCATGTACCTCGCGAATTGTACACAGTCAGACATAAGTTCTATTCTAAGCCTAGCAAGACATTGGAAAGGCATTAAGGAAGTCTCCCGACACCCGCAAGCGACCAAAGATCTTGGCTTGTTGTACCGGAGGAATGAACACCTATCGGTTGAGGACTATGCTCATATTGGGTGCCTAATGGACCCGCACACTTCCAAGTCTTATACTGGTTATGTTTTCCTAAGTGGTGGAACTGCAGTGCCTAAAAAATCGTTTGAGCAAAGTCTAGCATCAACTTCAACCAACTACTATGAAATCGTAGCAGCACTGTCTGAACTATGAAGCATCACAAGAGTGTGTATAGTTTTGATGGGTGATCTACCACATCCAGCTGACATGTGAGTTGAACACCGTACAAACACCACCATTATCTATGAAGACGATGATGATCGTATTGCACAAGTCCAGACGAGCTATGTGAAGAGAAATCTCACTAAGCATATAACCCCGAAGTCCTTCTATGCACATGAGTTGTGAAAGTTGAATATAGTAAGAGTCTTGCATACTAAGTCGTGTGAAAATCCTGCTGATTGGTTCACTAGTCATTACCGACATCTTCTTTCGAAGAGATGTGTTTGTAAAATTGGTATGATGAGACTTAGAGAGATGCATGGTTCAGGGGGAGGAGAATCTTCATAAACTCGTCATTAAATCTCGATCCCGATGATGGAGTACTCAACCTAATATTTGAGTGGATTGTACTCTTTTCCCCTTAGTGAGTTTTCGGAAGTTTCTCACGCAAGGTTTTTAATGAGGCATATCGTATACTATGGCTCTTTCTCCAAGTTTTTTTCCACCGGGTTTTCGGAGTTTTATGCGGGGTTGTGATCCTCCTGATTCAGTGTAATCAGGGGTTGACATAGTCTAATTCAACCATTGTCAGTGACCGCATGCAGCCTAACGTACGAATTAGAGGATCTATGTAGTTAATTGGGACGTTAACGGTGTGACACTATTGGTGATTCCAGAGATACGCAAGTATTTACATGTGTTTTTGTTTGGTGTATTAGTGTGTCCTGGATGTTGGATACCATCTCTGTTCATAAATATAAGACATTTTGGTAGTTTAACTAAATTAAAAAATCGTATTATGAAGGCAAAGTAAATAGTAACTTCATTATGAAACTCATGTGCAGGATCAGGGCACATGTTTTATCACTTATGCATTGAAATTTGTTAGCAACCTTCCTACTCCAGTTATGGGCTGGACCATGGGCTTGGCCTATTGGGTTTTGGCTTATCAGAAGTCATGGAATACAACGACTACAAATACAAGGGGAGGTTTTCTAAAAAAGGGGGGGAGGGGCTGACTACAAATGCGGGTGTATTTCAAAAAAAAAACTGACGAACAAGTTGGCTTGGAACGGAACGGTTTCGGCCTCCTCTTCTCATGTACTTTTTTTTTTGAAACACAGTACACACGCAGACGCTCACAAACACGCACGTACAGACACCCCTATGAACGCACACACGCAAACCCCAGCCCTATGAGCACAGCCGAGAGACTGGTCCGGCAAATCTTGAGCTTGACGAAGTCACCACAGGTGCCTCGCTGTTGACGAGCACGTCACCTACCACTAAAAGCATAGCGTCGGTTAAATTCTGAAAAATACAGGAAAATGTGAACACCCAACGTCAAGTCTGGGACTTGAACCTGGCTGGGCTGGTTCCACCACAATGAACCAACCAGCTGACCTAGGCTCACTTCACCTCTTCTCTCATGTACTTCTTCCTCCTCTGCTTCTCTTCCGGTAGGCTAGAACCTGTGATTCCAAGTCTTGTAAGTTGAATTCATGAGAGATTGATCTATGTGAGTAGAGTGATGTTAACATTTGGTATTCATAGCCAGATTGATTCCTCGACACGAGATCCAAAATTGCTTCCAAATATTTTCCCCATAATTTTCAATTCGAACCAAAAACCACCTTTCTCTCAATCCATGGATTGGAAAGCTTAAATCGCCTCCTCAATCGAGGCGGTCGTCCATGCGGCGAGATCGATGTATGCGTCTGTCGAGGAGTCGGCGGACGAGACGGCAAGACGCCGCATGAGCTGATTCGGCGAGGCGGGACGATGTCGCATCGAGCACGCAGAAGACCGGGCGAGGCGTCTACCATCGACCACAGCACCAGCTTCAGTGACGACGGCTACCGCGTGGGCTGCATTTGCACAGCTCGAGCTGGACCTCTCCACGTCGATGCCTGGCACATTGGCGTCGATGTCTACCGCGCCACTCTCCGTCTCCTCGCTGCGTGTGTGGTGTGTGATGGAAACCTCACCGCTCGCCCGCCACAACCTGTTTGACGAATTTCCCAGGCCACACCGCCGCCTCGGAGGTATCTACGCTCGTTCGTGCCGCAACATCTACACTACACCTACGGGCAGCCTTGCCATAGTTCCTGGACATGTTGCTTCTATCGTCAGCGACACGGGCACAGACGTGTTGTCCCTCACAGCTCACGAACTTCAGAGAATTCAGAGGTTGAAGACAAAAGATTTGTGCCGCGTACAACGTACGGCTTTTCTGGTTCTTTCTCCCTTTTATTGAACAGAAAAAACGATCGTGTGTGCTCACACGATGCCCACAACGGACGTGCCATCCCACGTCCAGGCACTCGCGATTACAACGCAAGGATCGGGTCAGCAACTAACAAACTGATAAACCCTAAAAACTAGCTGACCGGTAACTGACGGACTAACTGACGAAACTGAATATTGACTGCCTAACTGAACTTTAACTGAAACTGAACTAAGACACGACTAGATTAAACCACAAACTTCCCCTAATCTAGTTGTCCTTCACCTTGACAATGCCGATGCGACGACGCAGCTCCTGGAACCGCACACGACCCAGCGCCTTGGTCAGGATGTCAGACAGCTGCTCCTCAGTGCGGATGAACTGAACATCGATGTCGCCGTTGTCCACGCACTGACGGATGAAGTGAAAGCTTGTTTCGATGTGCTTGCTCCGGTCATGAAACACCGGATTCTTCGTCAGCGCAATCGCTGATTTGTTGTCGACGTGCAGCTCCGGGATACCGCCGTCGTGCTCCATTAGCTCGCCGAGGAAGCGCTTGAGCCACACTCCCTGGCATGCCGCAGCTGTAGCGGCTACATACTCCGCCTCGCATGAGGACAGCACGACGGACCGGGCTCTGTCCGAACAAGAACAGCAACCCGCTCGTGCTCTTCCGGTCATCCGTCTCCGGCCATGTCCGCGTCGCTGTACCCAACGAGCTTGGCCCCTTTTTCTTGGCGTGTGTAGATGCACCCAAGATCTTGTGTTCCGGCAATGTATCGCAGCAAATGCCTCATTGCGCCCAGATGTTCGCTTGTCGGAGCCTCCATGAACCTGCTGAGATAACCAACTGCATAACAGATGTCAGGACGCGTGTGTACCAGGTAACGCAGTCCTCCGAAAATGCTTCGGTAGCGCGAGGCGTCCACCGCCGCGCCGCTCCCCTTCTTGCTCAGCTTCAGTCGAGGTTCCATCGGCGCTGCAGCGGCATTGCAGTCGTTCATGTCCATCTTGTCAAGTAGCTTTGCCGCATACGCGGCTTGACCAAGACGGATGCAACCTGGCTGCTGTGTTACCTCGATCCCGAGGTAGTAACTTAGCAGCCCCAGATCGCTCATCTTAAACAGCGCCATCATCTCCTGCTTGAACTCGCCGATCGCCGTCGAGGACGTGCCGGTGACGATCAGGTCATCGACGTAGACGCCTAGCAGGAGTCGTGCCCCATCTTTGCTGCGTGTGTACACAGCGTGCTCAGATGGGCACTGAGAGAAGCCGAGCTTGGCAAGGGTGCTGTCCAGTTTCGCGTTCCACGCCCGCGGTGCTTGCCGGAGACCGTACAGCGCCTTCCGAAGACGGAGTACTTTGCCCTCCTTGCCGTTCTTCACGAAGCCGGCTGGCTGCGCGACGTAGACTTCCTCCTCCAGTTCTCCGTTGAGGAAGGCAGACTTCACGTCTAGGTGGTGAACTTCCCACCTTTCTTGTGCGGCAATGGCGAGCAGCAGACGCACAGAGTCTAATCGAGCGACAGGTGCGAACACCTCGTCGAAATCGACACCAGCGCGCTGCACATACCCTTTTGCCACGAGCCGTGCCTTATGCCTGATCACAGCTCCTTGTTCATCGCGTTTCACCTTAAACACCCACTTCAAGCCAATGGGTGTGTGTCCACGCGGCAGGTCGACGAGATCCCATGTCTCGTTCTCCTCGATGCACTCCATCTCCTCAAGCATCGCCTTGCGCCAGCACGGGCTCTTCTGGGCTTCTGCCACGCTTGCTGGCTCCTCAGCCGACGTGAGGAAGAGCTCTTCCCCGTCGATGGCAAGGACATAGTCCGCCAGACGGGTATTGGGCTGTACAATGCCTTCCTTGGCGCGCGTGATCATCGGGTGTGGCGCCTTTTCCTGCACTGGTACACTTACAGGCGATGAAGATGAGCTTGGTTCGTCGTGGACGTCGTAAGCGCCGATCTCCGGGGTACTTGGCATCGCGGGTTCAGCCTGCACCGCTCCAGGTGTGGCGTTGCCCGGTGCAGCTTGTTCGCCGGAGCTCCCCTTGACCACGGTTGTAGGTAGCGCTGTGTACTCCACCACGAAGCTCCCACCTTGCGCCTCTGCCTCCGCGTCCGCCGTGTTGCTCCAGTCCCAACTGGCCGCCTCGTCGAACACCACGTCGCGCGAGACATGAACTCGGCGTGTGGCGGGGTCGTACACCCTGTACGCTTTTGAGCCTGGTTCATAGCCGATAAAGACCATAGGCGTGCTCCTATCGTCCAGCTTGCGCAGGCATGGCCGCGCTGACTTCACATGTGCGACACATCCAAACACGCGCAGGTGTTCGACTGCTGGTCTCTTGCCATGCCACACCTCGTAAGGAGTGCGACCATTGACGCTCCGCGTGTGTGCACGATTCAGCACGTACACCGCGGTGATCACCGCCTCGCCCCAGAAGTGGTTGGGCATGCCCTTCGCCTTGAGCATGCACCTCGCCATGCCCACCACCGTTTGGTTGCGGCGCTCGACAACGCCGTTTTGCTGTGGTGAGTACGGCGCCGTCAGGTGTCTCTTGACGCCCGTGTCGGCGAAGTGTGCGGCAAGCTCGTTGGATGTGAACTCGCCGCCGCGGTCAGTGCGTAGAGTGCGCAGCTTGCGACGTCCCTCCGTCTGCGCCTCGGCCTGGAAGCGCTTGAGAGCCACTCCAGCCTCGTCCTTCGAGGTGAGCAGCGTCAGCCACATGTACCTACTGCAGTCGTCGACGAGGAGTAGGAAGTAGCGACGACCGCCTGGCGTCGCCGGCGTGATCGCGCCGCAGAGATCGGCATGTACCAGTTCGAGCGGCTTCTCCGCTCTGAACTTGGCCTGCTGCGGGAACGGCGTCCGACGCTGCTTCCCCGCAAGACAAGCCTGGCACAGCTCTCCGGTGACCTCGATGCTCGGGAGGCCACGGACCATGCCCGTGCGCGCCATCTGCTGGAGCGCCTCGAAGTGCAGATGTCCGTAGCGCGCGTGCCACCGCCACGAGTCCGTGTCGTGGCGAGCTGAGAGACACACTGGAAGCACAGGTCGCATTGTGAGCTTGTACAGGCGATTTGGAGCTCGTTTTACCTTGACCAGCAAGCTTCCCCGCCTGTCGTGGATAGTGAGCATGCCGTGCCTGATGCGGATGTCGCAGTGGAGCTCCTCCAACTGCCCGAGGCTGACGACGCTGCTCTTCAGGCGCGGGATGTAGTAGACATCCGAGAACGCGCGTTGCGGCCCTCCGTCGATGCTGAACGCCACGGTTCCTCGCCCCTTGATCTGCACGACCGAGCCATCGCCAAACCGCACGCTGCCGGTCACCGTCTCGTCCAGTTCGGCGAACGCCGAGCGGTTTCCCGTCATGTGGTTTGTTGCACCACTGTCGAGGTACCAGGTAGTCTCCACGGGCTCATCGTCGCGCCCTGGAGTGACCTTGGCCTTCTCTTCGTTGAGGAAGATCAGCGCACGCTCCGTGCTGCCGCTCTGCATTTCCACGGCTGCAGGAACAGGTTCAGGTGCAGGTTCAGTTTCGACAGTGTCGATTACCTCCGTCAGGTACAGCGATGGATCAGCATCATCGTCGTCGACCTGCGCGAGGTGGGCCTCCTCCTTCTTCTTCTTCCTGCACTCGCGAGCCCAGTGCCCTTTCTTGCCGCAGTAGCGACATGTGTCGTCGCGCTTGAAGCCGCCGGAGGACCTTGATCCTTCCCCGGTCTGTCGCTTGTCGTCGCGGCCCTTGCCGCGCCCGTTTCCCTGGCGATTTTCACCGCCGGATCCGCCACCCGCGTCGTGCGGGGCGCGTTTCTGCTGGCGAGCCCGCCACTCCTCCTCCGTGAGAAGAAGGCGTGCTCCTCCGTCCGCATCTGCGTCGCCGCGGCCGTCCGACGCCGCCAGCCGCCCGGTGAGGTCCTCAATCGACATGCCGTCGAGATCGAGGAGCGTTTCGATCGAGCACGCCATTTGGGCGTACCGCGGTGGCACCACCCTCAGGAACTTCTGAACGGCGGCGAGCTCGGTGATCGCGTCTCCTAGCGACAGCAGCTCGGTGACGATGCCGGCGAGGCGCATGGCGAAGTCCTCGATCGCCTCGTTCGGCTTGAAGGCGAGGTTCTCGAAGTCTCGACGCAGCTTCTGTCGACGCGCCTCACGGACGCGATCCACTCCAACGCGCATCACCCTGATCGCATCCCATGCCGACTGTGCGTTGTCCTTCGCAGCGAGGACAGGCACCATCTCCGGCGGCACGGATCGCAGGATCGCGCCGAGGGCCAGCCGCTCCTGCCGATCATCATCCGATCCAGGGTCGATCGCCTCCCAGAGGCACGCCCCTTGTAGTTGTACCCGCATCAGGATCGCCCACTCGGTGTAGTTCGTCCGAGTGAGCATCGGGAGGTGCATGGACCCTCCGCCGCCGCCGCCTTCCCTCACCACTTCCCGCACCACGATCTCGCGTGTGCCGGCGCCGCTGCCGCGTCGTGCGGCGCTGCGTCCTCGGCTCTGCTCACGTGACGGCCTGGCCGGTGGAGTCTTGGATCTTGGTGGCGGTGTTCCAACCATGGTTGGACGACGAGGCTCTGATACCACTTGTTGTCCCTCACAGCTCACGAACTTCAGAGAATTCAGAGGTTGAAGACAAAAGATTTGTGCCGCGTACAACGTATGGCTTTTCTGGTTCTTTCTCCCTTTTATTGAACAGAAAAAACGATCGTGTGTGCTCACACGATGCCCACAACGGACGTGCCATCCCACGTCCAGGCACTCGCGATTACAACGCAAGGATCGGGTCAGCAACTAACAAACTGATAAACCCTGAAAACTAGCTGACTGCTAACTGACGGACTAACTGACGAAACTGAATATTGACTGTCTAACTGAACTTTAACTGAAACTGAACTAAGACACGACTAGATTAAACCACAAGACGAAGTCAACCTTGCCACTTCGACGCCTATCCCAGGCTCGACTTTGGTCCCTGCCCACATCGCTCAGGGTGATGACCACGTGGAGTTACGTCTGAGTTCGGCGAGTATGAAGACTTCTTTACACCTGCGTCCAGTGGATTTGCCAATCTTACCATGTGAGCTATTACACGTCCTGGAGCTCAGAGCACGGGCGCCTGCCAAGTGTTTGACAGATCACGTTGACACTGGCACAGCCACTCTACTGCATATATGTGTATTGGACACATCCTCGGGCTCTACCTTGATCCTAGTCAACAGCCAGTTCAGCTCCAAATTTGGTGCCAGTGTCGAGGGCATCGTCGCACACAAGCTGCCTAACGATGAAGTCAAGTGGCAACTCTGGCCCCCATCTTTACAAATGTGGATATAACACAAGGGGCAAGTGCCCAGGCACAGGCCTTGACATTCGTTAGAATGCAATCTGCATTCCTATGGGGAATTCATAGGAGGCATGGGTGCAGTCCAGGAACAGATACAGAGGCATGCAACAACAATGGTTATTTTGGAGTTAGACAGCAACAACATAAGCGTACTGACAAGAGAGCAAATAGACAGTGTATCGTTCATGATGTTGATCATTTCTGCAACTGCAGTTGGTCGGAGCATTCATCAACACTGGTTGAATTTAAAACTAGTCAAGTACTAGCAGTTCATCCTAGCGCAAGTGGAGTGACAACCAATATTTTGTGTATTGGGTGCCACATGTTCTTTAACAGTCTCAAGGTGCAACCAGATCGCGCGTATTGTTCTGATTGCAATTTCTCAAGCAACAAATCTTCAAAATGTGCAGTTCAGTGGACAAATGGGACAATACTCTAGTTGTACCATAATCATTCCTGAAAATGCTACTCCCTCCGTTCCAAATTAATTGACTTCTATTTGCCCACATGACATACACATATGTGGGCAAATAGAAGTCAATTAATTTAGAACGGAGGGAGTATATATTATGGTCCTCATCGTATCCAATGGGACATTGCAACGTTGCTAGTGTTCTCACCTTTTGCTCAAACTATTGCTATTGAGAGAAAGACATGGCAACTACCTGTAAGTATATATGGGTCTGTACCTTCTCATCAGAAAAATGAGTGGCAGCTCGATTTTTGGTTAAAACTGATGTTATTCAAAAATGATTGTTCACTTGAAGCTTGGTTATGTCGG
The DNA here is from genome assembly GCA_026929855.1 of Poa annua. Classification (NCBI taxonomy): domain Eukaryota; kingdom Viridiplantae; phylum Streptophyta; class Magnoliopsida; order Poales; family Poaceae; genus Poa; species Poa annua. The sequence goes on from CM049434.1 coordinate 48,598,030, forward strand.
CACACTACTGTAACTTGTTGGGTGAACAAGCATATGGGGCTTACTGTTGAAAATGATGCTGAGTTATGGTGTGGATAATTTGCAAGTCATGTCTTATGTTCCAATGCATGGCTGCAAGCTGATGAATGGTTTGCAACATGAGAAGCTATGGGATCCTGGTGGCCACTGGCTCAACCATGCTTACTACTTCGATAAATTCTACGCCAACCAAGTCTGCTACCTCAACCTCGTCAAGGTCTGCCTCGACTACGACGCCCACTATGACATCGGCGAAATCATGGAGCATCAAGTACCGTGCGATCCAGGCGGTTCCACATGGCATTGGTTTTAGGACAAGCCGAAATGTAAGGAGGGGGGAATGTTAGCAACCTTCATACTCCTGCTATGGGCTGGACCATGGGCTTTGCCTATTGGGCTTTGACTGATCAGAAGTCATGGAATACAACGACTACAAATGCAAGGGGAGGGGCGGACGAACAAGTTGGCTTGAACGAAACGGCTTCGGGCTCCTCCTCTCCTGTACTTTTTCCTCCTCTGCTCCTCTTCCTGTAGGCTAGAACCTGTGATTCCATGGCTTGTAAGCTGAATCCATGAAAGATTGATCTATGTGAGTAGAGTGATGTTAACAAAATTTTGTATCGAATTTCTCGGGCATGTTTTGTATTACCAATACATGTTCCAAATAGAAGAGTTCATATGTACCCATGTTAGAGTGATGGCCATGTTCTATCTATCCACTCTCTTTAGCACCCTCCTAATACAAAGACCATCATCATTCCACTTAACCCTCTAGTCGTCTGTTCGGCTGCCGATAATTAATCACTCCACCACCCAGCCTATATAAGCTCCTATATAGGAATGTACACTACTCATCACCACAATTTACCAAACTCAGCTATCGAGCTGAACCTGGGTCGTGGGGATCGGATGGCCTAAACCTGGGTAAAATCGTGTGTGTTTTCATTGTCTTATCTCAAGCAGGCGAGGTTGATTCGCTCTTGGTCGGCGTCGATCATCGAGAGATCCGCACGCCCCCTTGGTTACCGAATAAAATAAAATGGAGAGATCCCTCTCTTCCAGGTGTTCGCGTTCGCGTACGCGATAGGTGGTTCTAGAGATTGATGAGTGCATCCTTGATGTTGGATACCATCTCTCTATTTATAAATATAAGACGTTTTGCTAGTTCAACTAAACTCTGAAAACATATTATGGAGGCAAATTAAATAGTAATTCCATCACGAAACTCATGTGCGGGATCAGGACACGTGTTTTGCATCATATATGCATTGAAACTTTGTTTCGAATTTTTTGAGCATGTTTTGTATCACCTATACATGTTCTAAATAGGAGAGTTCATACGTACCCATGTTTTGGGTCTATTTGGATTGTAGGAATTTTAAGGGCTTGTTTGATTCAAAGGAACTTCATAGGATTTTTGTAGGATTTTATTACATAGGAATGTTTACTTTGCTAGTGGTTTGATTCATAGGATTAGTTTCCATAGGAATCTTTGTACTACTTCCCATAGAAATTCTAACATCCACTCCAATCTCTTTTTACAATTCTTTTGGTGGAACCAAACAAACTTTGGGTACAAACGAAATCCTATAGTATTGAACTGTGCATCACAGAACAATCCTATACTTTTCGTATTTCTATGTCTTTCCTATCCTAGGAATCAAACAAGCCATAAAGGATTTCCGTAGTATTCCAATCCTTAGAATTTTTTTCTATGTATTGCTTTTGGTTCAAAAGAATGGTGCTATCAAAATTCTATAATGCTTCATTTTCTTAGGAATTTAAACCTCCACTCTAACCAATTTTTTTGACTCAAGCATGTAGAATCGAGACACTTTTTTTTACGTTTAATTCAAACGACTATTCATGTAGTTTTCTTACGTTTTACAATCCTCTATTTTATACTGATAAATCTATCGAATTCCCTTTTTTTCCTATGTTTTTTCAATCATGCGATCTAAAAAATCAGCCCTTTTATCTATTCACTCTGTTTAGCCCCCGCCTAATACGAAGACCATCATCATTCCACTCAACCATCTAGTCGTCTGTCCGGCTGCCGATAATTAATCACACCACCACCCGGCCTATATAAGCTCCTACATTACCCCGTACCGAATCCTCCTCATCACCACAATCTACCAAAATCAGCTACCGTACTCTAGGCGATCGTCCTCAACCGCTGCTGCTTCCACTAGGTACATTAGCTTGAGAGATCAAGAGATGGCACGCGCCGCAGCTGGTCATCAGTTCCTGCTGGTCACCCTGGTGGCAGCGATGCTCCTCGCGGCGCCACTCGTCGCCGACGCGGCCATCTCCTGCGGTCAGGTGAACGCCGCCCTCAGCTCCTGCATCCTCTACGCGCGCGGCCTCGCTGCCGCGCCGTCCGCGGCCTGCTGCAGCGGGGTCAAGAGCCTCTCCGCCGCCACCAAGACCACCGTCGACAGGCGCGCCGCCTGCAACTGCCTCAAGCTGGCCGCCGGCCGCATGAGCGGGCTCAACAACGCCAACGCCGCCAACATCCCGTCCAAGTGCGGCGTCAGCGTCCCCTACGGCAACATCAGCGCATCCGTCGACTGCTCCAAGATCAACTGATCTGCAGATCACTCGTGGATCGATGCTGAACTGAATTCACGCATATATATATGCCTACATAGTACGAGTATGTGTTTCACTGAATAAAAGCTTGGGCCTCGGATGGCTGCACGTACGTGCGATCTGCATGCATCTACGTTCATCTAGCTCTCGATGGATGGTCAAGACTGTGTAAGTGTTCATTGCCCCCTTTGAGATTCTTGGGAGGCAGTGTCGGTGTCAGTGTCTATGGATCGAATATATTGTTGTTGAGTGTTGACTATACTTAGTACATGAATATCATGCATGAACGTTTTTCTTTTTGTTTACCTTGTGCCATGGAACATGTCACCAATATATCAAATTGGCATTACATGTTACTACCTATTTTTATTGCCTCTATATGAGTAGTCTTACCCCATTGGAAAAAGGGTTCTACCAGACATAAAAACCTGACTTCGGTTCTTTTTGTGAATTTTATCGTTGGATCTATGGTTAATTAGAGGAGTACTATTGGAGGAAAATAAGCGAGAGTTTTTCGTAACCATGGTTAGACCATCAATCGGTGAGCCTCAAGTAAACAAGAAGTCAAAAGTCTGCAATGAAACATATGTTTTCATGTCAAGAAAGGGATATGGAATATATTTGATGCTCATATCGATGGACATTGTACTTCAAAGTAGCGGCAGCCTATGCGGAAAATGTTGGTTGCACATGAGCACCAATGCTCCTTTTTCAAATATTAGATAATAGTATTACTGTATATCTAAAAAATATTGAAAAAATATACAACCACATATATATACAAATGGTTGCCACATTTTTTCCTAAAATGTATTGTATTTTGATAAAAAAAATAGAAGGCCCATTTTTAACGAAACCATGCACAAGTATGCATAGCACGTATACAAATTCACTGAATTATTTTGGATTTTTTGTAAGGTTAAACTATCATTTCCATTTTTTTTTCTCAAAAACCGAACTCAATGTAGTTTGGGTGCCAGAAATCCTCAATCCATCCTTTGTTTACATAAGAAAATATGGGAAAACCTATTTCACGACCAGGTCGTACGCTATTAGCGCACGCGCACCCCCTCCGGGGCGTGGCGGGCCGGCCCAATAGCACCGGCCTGTTTTTTTCTTTCTTTTTTCCGTTTTTCCTTTTCCCTTTTTCGGTTTCTTTTTCTTTTTTTGTTTATATTTCTTTGTTCGTTTTATTTTTTCGGATGTCTCTTTTTTCGTTTTTCTTTTCCGTTTTAGCTTTCTTAAACATTTCTTATTTTGTTTAATTTTTCATTTATTATTATTTTTATGATTTTTAATAGTGTTTTCTATTATTTTTTTGTTCATAGGATTTTTGTGTTGACATTAAAAAATTCAAATTAAAAAATGCTCATATTCAAAAATTGTTCAAATTTAAATATTGTTCAATTCGAAAATTGTTCACATTTTAAAATTATTCAATTAAAAAATTCAGATTTGAAAAAATGTTCAAATTTAAAATTTGTTCACATTAAATTTTTTGTTCACATTCAAATTTAAAATTTGTTCACATTTAAAATTGTTCACGAATATCTTTTAAATTTAAAAATTATTCAAAATATAAAAAAATTGTTTCGTGTGGAGTGGGCCGGCCCATTTAACGGCGGGGGGTGTGCGGCGGGTGCTACCGCACGACCAGGTCGTGAAATAGCACCACCCAGAAAATATTAGTCTAAGAAAAATATAAGTGTGAGTGGGCTGAGGGCAAGCCTACATCCTATTCCTACATGACTACTAAAACTATAAAGTGGGCCTTTCAACAGCAGGCTATTTTCTAAGGGTGGGAATAAAAACCGAAGACCGAAAACCGAAACCGAAAAGACCGAGACCAAAAAGACCGTTAAAAATTTGGTTAGCAAATTAGAAAAGACCGAAATTATATCAGAAATTCGGTCATCACTTATACATAACCCGAATAGATCGAAATATCGATTTTATTTTATTTTGAGAGAATTACGTACGAAAGCAGCCAAATTTGTGTGCCAGCCTAGTTTATGTACATATATTCTATAGTCCCAACTACGGAACCAAGCATACCATATAGTCTCTATGCCCAACAACTGAGTATCCTAGCCCCGTGTAATCTAGATTCTCCCGTGCGCGAGAGACCAGTCGATTGCTTCCCACTCTCCCATTACTAGGCGCCGATTCCTCTTCTTGCGCACTAGATTTTGGTCTATTTGTTCATGACCGAAGACCGAACCGAATAGACCGAAGAGCGAATAACAGAAAACCGGAACGGCCGAATTTATTACGGGTATCATTTTCTAGATGACCAAAATTGTTAAAGACCAAAAAGACCGAACCGAACTAACCGAAAAGACCGAACGCCCACCCTTAATTTTTTCAGCCTGATATCATTCTGAATTGGTGCGTGCGTGCGTGCGAGCGCAATTGTTATAAGGAGTTTTCCATACTATAAAAAAAGGTGAATTGTACAAATATGCCAAGAAAACGGAAATAGATGTGACGTTTAATTAAGTCTACACATAGCTTTTAACAGATTTTCACCCTTTCATTTGTAACCGGTTCCTTTTAAGGATCTATTAGAGATGTATGTTGAAGGATTAATTTGATGGATTATTTTTCAAAAGGGATTTGTGGCTTAGCGTTGTTGCCGCAGTATTCAAGAGTCAATTTGAGAGTAGACAGGAATTATTATTTTTCGGAACAGAGGCAAAAGCTTTGCCTCATCTCATTAATTAAGAAAAAGAATTGACCAATTAATCGGGAAACCGGCCTCAAACAGATACAGACATCCTCGCAAGCCGTTCTGAAACACGACCGCTTTGAGGGCACAAAGAGCCACCCTGGCTACCAACACGAACAACACGCACACCGCTACAAACGAGGACAGTTGTCGACGTCGTCCACCGACGGCATCATCATCACTCCTCATCGAGCAAGCGACTCCGACTTCACCAAAGAAACGACCACCTAAGAAAGCTTCACCGTGGCGGCAGCGAGAAGTCCACGCCGGGCTCTGCTAAACAGATGACTCTTCGCACGGTGGTAGGCAGCTCCGATTTTAAAGACGGGCTCCAAAGAGGAGATATGCAAAACCTACGCCGAAGAAGCTCTTCGCACCGGGCCGCCCCTGCAGGTCATCGTAACGCTGCTCACCGTAGCAGCTCCAACTTCACAACCGGGAAGACCAACATGAAGACTCGGACACGTCGGAGCAGAGCCGACTAACAAGGTCTTGTCGCGACCAGCCCATCGTCCGTCAACATCGTCGTTGCCGCACAAACCGCCACAAGGAACGCCACTTCGCCCACCAGAAGCCTGCCAGCCGCAAAGCCGTTTGCCACCAGCCCACCTGGAAGCGAGGATGGAAGCAAGCTCTTCAAGACGACGCCTCAAAGAAGGAATGCGACGTCGAGGACGACGCCCGTCGCTCAGCCCAGTCAGGCCAAGGTTTCGAATAGCTTGCTCCGAGGTTGAGAAGGTCAAAGAAGATTCACAGCGGCGCCTGCAACAAGGGAGCGACGCCACAAGGGCGCCGCCGCCGCTGGCTGACAGGAGCCGACAAGCTTTCGCTCGAATCAACCGAACAAACACCTCACGCAACTGGCAGAAACCAGCCCTTGCCTCCACTGACCACCACACCCTCGACACGGTAACCACGCTATCACCATGCTAAGGCCACTATCAGCCTCGTCACCGGCAGAAACCGGTGCACCAGATCCGGCTGCCGAGATCCGGTGACCACCTTGACAACGCCACCACGGACGCAGGAGCAAGCTCCGACCACAGCAATGGAGCTCCACGACAGGATCTTGAGGACGGGCCGCCACCCCATCACGCCAAGCCGTGCGAGCGACCGGGAAGCCAGCTCGCCGCTGCATCGGGAGCTTCACCGCTGGAGCCAGGAGGGCGGGCCGCCACCCCGCCACGCCAAGCTGGGCAAACGGCTGGAAGCCAGCTCGTCGCCGCGCCAGGAGCAGCCTACGATGCAGGCACCGCCATGGATCGGCCGAGCCTCACCCACCACGCGAGGAGGCCGCCGCGCAGATCGATGGTCGCGCCGCCGCCGTCTGATGCCTGGGCTTAGCCCGCAGCATCATCCGGCAGCGGTGGCTAGGGAGGAGGCGGGAGAGGAGGGTGGCGGCGGCGGCGTGCTAGGGTTTGCCCGAGCCGCCCTGCTGAACAACGCTGGCGTCGGGGGGTATGTTAGCCTTTTCTCTATCTCCACTAAAGGAGTACACAAGAATTGATATCGTTACCACTTTTGTTTTAATCCTTCGCTTTTTCTCCAGTGGGAAAGGACATTCTTGATTGCTTGACTTAATGGAAGGAGCTAGCAAATACAGTTGGAGTTGATTAAAGTTGTTATGATATGAACACACGTAGCGCCTTGGCAGGGACGAATAGCCGGGTCATATCACACCTTGATCGATCAGTTAAGTAGGGGATGCTTACAGTTCATAGGACCTGACAACCAACACAATTGATAGGACAAGCACTGTTAATGGAGTACTTGGCTTACTACGGTGCTAGCTACGTTTAAAGAAAAAGAACCAAAAAGTACACTAAAGTAACATGTCCGCAAGAGTAATTAACACTAAGATCAGGAAATCGCACATTTAGGCGAGAAATTTCAGCTGCCGTAACTGACATAGATTTTTTTTTTCTATGGTTGACTGTTTAGTGCTGAATCATCGGGTGCAGTTGGTAAATAAAGAGGATCTTTCAGTTAGATTTCATTCTTCGACCTAGCGTCATGTCAATGAAATCAAAGGACAGTGCTATGACAAGATAGTATTCCTCTTATCTCTTCCTTTTCCGAATTTTTCTCCTATCTTAGGTCGCCCCACACAGCTGGAGCTCGATAAACGACATTTCCTCCCCAATTCTGCTGATGCGACCGTTCACTGCTTTCAGCAATGACCTTACTCGGATACCCTGAAAAATTAGGCATTTCCTCCAAACCATGAGCTATGTGAATTGTGATTTTTGAAGCCCTTATTTCTCCTCATTTTGCACATCCTCCTCAAACTGTGTGCATCAGATCGATACCAATTGTTCACTCCATCCCCTACCAAAGAATGGAACCCAAGGCCCTAGCTTTATTCATATTTTCGAACAAATTGTAAAAATTCAAAAACGAATCTAAGATCAATAATGGCAAGGACGAGCTGCACTAGCGGTGATTAATCTACCTGATTTTAATCCAACTGCGAACTACCTTCAGGGACGGCCAGCAAACTGATCCTCACTACACCCCATGCACCTCCCTATTAATACCCCTCCATCGCAACTCGTCCCTCCCACCAACGCAGTCCACTACCCTTAGCATCAGCACCTTAACGGTCTGATTCTGAAGCAGGCAGAGAGATCACCAATGGCGGTTAACAGCAAAGCCACCGCCTTCCTGGCCATTGCCGCCTTGCTGGTGGTGCTCATGGCGGCGCGGGAGGCGTCAGCCGCCGTGACCTGCGGTCAGGTGGGATCGTCGATCGCGCCGTGCGTACCGTACGGGACGGGGAAGGCCGCCTCGCCGTCCCAGGGCTGCTGCAGCGGCGTGGAGAGCCTCAACGGGATGGCCAGCACGAGCGCCGACCGGCAGGCGGTGTGCCGCTGCCTCAAGAGCCTCGCGGGCACCGTCAAGTCCGTCAACTTCGGCGCCGTCGCCGGCCTGCCGGGGAAGTGCGGCGTCAGCGTGCCTTTCCCCATCAGCATGTCCACCGACTGCGACAAGTAATTTACTTACTTTGATCTGTTCTCGATCTCTCACATTTTCTTCTCGGTCAATCACTCACTATTTGTTCTGAAAATGTGATGCAGGGTTAACTAAATGGACCGATCAACGATGTCCTGCATATTCAAGGTTATGAATCACTATAAGATGATGAAATAAAACGAGTGTGCGTGTGTGTGTGTTGCACTACACAGTACGTGCACGTGTCGTGATTCCTGAAGGTGTGTGGCAGCAGCTTACGGTTCTTGAACGTGTGAAGTACTACCTCCCAAAATATAAAATGCTTTGATAGGTTATTACAGTCTATCAAAACGTTATATATTCTGGAACAAAGTAAATATTTATGTACACCTACCTTGGTGATATATCTACTTTATATGGGTCAATTAATATATATATCTCTGTTATTAAAATTGGATTGGTGATGCCCCTCCATTCATGTCACACTTCTTTTTAATTATACAAAAAATATCACCGCATGAACAATATGTTCTCCAACATCTCACAACATGGTAAAAGGCGAGACAACCGCATCTCAACACATAACAGCAACCTCACCCCAAAAACCGGAAACTCATGCATTAAAGATTTTTTGGACATGTACCCCGCTCATGTACTAATAATCCTCCGGAACTTTGGTTATCTCATTCGTTGACGCTTTGTGATACTCTGGGCGACACGGTCACACCGTCGACGACACTGTAAATGTGGACGGGGTCGTCCCTTGGCCCGTCCAACATATCTGCGGTGTCGTCCTCCCCAGTTGCATGACCATTTTGTGAGCGCCGACACCCTTGAGTGTGATGGACGCGTGTTTGTGATATCGTGAGAGACTAGGTAAATATGTATGTGTAGACAGGTAGATATGTGTGTGACCTTATTCCAAAGAATTGTACATGTTGATCCCAATTCTAAGTACAACTCCGATACAGGAAGTAAAATGGAACAAGAATTCATTTTTGTCCGCCTTCAGACACGTTGCGTGATCCACTTATGTAGTGGAAGACCATCCCCTTCGGCTGGCTGCATCCTTGTGGACGTGGGCTTCCTTTGCATGCCTGGCCCTAGTAGTGGACGACAGGGTCGTGAGTCGTGACATCCCTCCCTTGAAAGAGGGCGAATCCTTTTTTTTAAATAAAAAACACGGATATATTAGGTCAGCAAGCCGCCTCATTAAAAACCTTCCAGTCCCCGTAGGTACCCTGGTAAGGAAAATAGTGCGTGTGAAACTTGCCGCCTTTAAGCACAGATGGTTACAATAGTAATTACAAGGTATGTCATTGACTAAGCACCCTAATAACCATCCCGGAGGATCATTAATCCAGCTAATAGAATTCCTATTGCAATAACTGTAATTAGCTTGTTCATGAGCTGCAGAATTTGCTGTCCTTGGGCAGTGTTTAAACTTGACTCTTCCAATAGAGTTTGATATGTCGACACATTCCGCAAAAATTGCTGCCGCCGCATCCCACCATTGTGTTTGTCCAGTACAAAATTCAATAACTTGTGTAGAGTCCGATTCTGCTTCTACATTATGAAATCCAAGAGAATTCGCAAGACGGAGTCCATCTCTCATTGCTACGGCTTCTAAAGAGACAGCGTCAAGGCCTCGGTCAATAAACATACACTCAGCTGCAATAAAATTACCCCGACCATCTCGCAAGACCGCAGCCGTAGCACCAGATCCAATATCAGCATAAAATGCCGCATCCACATTCAGTTTGATAAATCCCAGGTTAGGTAAAGTCCATTTATCAATCACATGAACCATTGAACTTACCGAAGATTTCTTGTAGTTTTTTGCAATAGCGAGTACCGACATCGGCCATCTCCAAACAGGTGGAAATGATTCATCATGAGTAATTTGCCTACGGATCCACCATAAATACCAAGATCCTGTGAGGAGAACCTCCTTAAACCCCAAACCTGGGTAGATCGAATTTGAGTTGTTTTGACTGTTTAGCAGTTCCTCCAGTATAACCGACCCGGAACGGTTGTGTGGTAACTTTTCAGCAATGCGATCCATCTAGTTAAGTCCAGAGAGCAATAGCAGGCTGGCAGCCGAATAACAAGTGTTTAATATCTTCAGCCGCTTGATGACAAATAGGGCATTCACCTGACACTCCAATGTGTCTATTAGCCAATATGCATTTTAGTGGTATAATTCCGTGTAATGCTCTCCATCCAAAGATCTGAATTTTACGTGGAACCTCTGCCTTCCAGAGTGCTTTCAAAACCTGCTAATTTGATGAAGATCCTGAATTCATATTGGCATTTACATGTCCCCTGAAAGTGTGAATCCATTCGGCATGATATACAGTCCGAACAGAGAAATATCCAGTGCTTGTGAAATGCCAGGCTATAAAATCATCAAATGACTGATTGCTCAGTGGAATCCGCAGTATTCTCTCCACATCGACCACATTAAAATTATCCCTTAAGATCTGCTCATCTCAATCCCCTGTGATTGGACAGATTAGCTCACTGACCCTAGTTAGAATCGACATCCCTCGAGGGGAAATGATTTTCCTATCCGAACTTGAGGGAACCCGAGGATCATTCCACATATTGACATCCGCTCCCGTACCAATCCTCCAAATGTAACCTCTTTTAAAAGTGGGAATTGCTGTAATTAAACTCTGCCACGTGAAAGAGGAACCTTTTTTAGGCCCGGCCTCTAAGATACTATTGTTTGGGAAATATTTTTCCTTTAGAATACGAGCACAGAGAGAATCCGGATTGGTAATTAATCTCCAAATTTGCTTTGACAACATTGCTAGATTGAAAGAGTGAAGATCTCTAAAACCCATACCACCCTCACATTTGGGATAGCATAATTTCCACCACGTATACCAATGCATCTTCTTATCATCTTCATCATCTCCCCACCAGAATTGGGCAATAACATCTGTAATATCTTTATACACCCCTTTAGGAAGATTAAAAATCGACATAGCAAAAACTGGAATAGCTTGCGCCACGACTTTTAATAAAATCTCTTTACCTCCAAGAGACAGATGCTTCTCCATCCACCCCTTTAATCTTTGTTTAATCCTTTCCACAAAGTGTTTAAAGCAATCACTCCTATCTGCTCCAACCATCGCCGGTAACCCCAAATATTTATCTGACAGCGCTTCAGTGTCTATGTGTAACTCTTGACAAATTTCCAATCTAGTATTTGTGTTTGTATTTGGACTAAAAAAGATGCTAGACTTAGCCAAGCTCACCATCTGTCCCGAACTCACGCAATAAAAATCCAACACTTGCTGTAAGGAAGCTGCATTTAATACATCTGCTTTCATAAGAATTAGAGAATCGTCAGCAAATAAAAGGTGTGAGACTGACAGTGCATTTCTGCACACTCGAATTCCTTCAATGCCACCAGCTTCTTCTTCAAACCGCAACATGCTAGAAAGACCTTCTGCACATAAAAGGAACAAATATGGAGAGAGAGGATCTCCTTGTCTAATATTTCTTGTCAGTGTAAACTCCTCCTTTTCCTGAGAATTAAATCTGACCTTGTATTTAACCGAGCTAACACATGCCATAATCATTTCAATCCACTGTTCATCAAAGCCCAATTTTCCCATCATATCTCTCAGAAATGTCCACTCAACCCGATCATAGGCTTTATGCATATCCAACTTAACCGCACATAACCCATACTGACCAACCCTTTTGTTTTTAATCTTACGCACACACTCATACACAATTAAGATATTATCTGTAAATAATCTCCCAGGGACAAAGGCACTTTGGTTAGGCGAAATAATGTCAGGTAAAATACTTTTCAGTCTGGCAGCCAGCATTTTTGAGATAATTTTGTATAGAACATTGCACAAACTGATCGGCCTAAACTGGGTGATAGCTTCAGGAGAGTCAACCTTTGGGATCATAATAATTGTCGTATCATTCCAAGCTTCTGGGATTTGTCTTGTATTAATAGCAAATAGAATCTCTTGAGTGATATCCGGACCTAACATCTCCCAGTACTTTTTAAAAAAAATTGCATGTAGGCCATCTGGTCCCGGCGCTTTCAAGTCGCCAATGCTAAACACCGCTTTCCGAACATCATCCGAATCATATGGAGCTAGCAATCTCTCATTCATCACATTAGTTACCCTTGTTTCCACCTTTTCCAAAATAGCCGGGTCTGTATTGTTCACCTCAGACGTGAACAGGTTAGAGAAATAATTCTGAATATGATTATTAAGAACATCCATACCTTCCAGAACCGTTCCATTCTCATCCTTCGGGTTTTTAATAAAATTCTTCTTCCTCCGAGCTGAAGCATAAGCATGGAAAAAAGGCGTGTTTTTATCACCATTCTGTAACCAGTTTGCCCTGGAACGTTGCATCCATTGAATTTCTTCTAACTCTAGAAGATACTCGATCAATTCCGCGAGTTCTTTCCGTCTTTCTTCGTTTTCATCAGTCATCGGACCCGTCATCGCTTGCTCTAGCTGTCGTTGGGCTTTCCGAAGCCTCTTTTTTGGTTTATTCAGGACACGCTGGTCCCAATCATGGAACTCTCACTGCATTAGTGAAAGCTTCTCATGAATATTGGCTCCTGCATGTTCCCCACGCACTTTTTGCCAAGTTTCTTGCACCTTATTAGGAAAACTCTCCTCTCTAAACCATCTTGCCTCAAAACGCAGGGGATTATTGTTAGCATTAACATTTAAATTTGAGTAGTATTCAGTGTTTACCAATAGAGGCCGATGGTCCGATCTCGCAAATTGCAAGTGCTCTAGAGTCGCCCTTGGAAAAATCTATGCCCACTCCTCATTGATAAGTCCTCTATCCAATCTCTCTCGAATTCTTCCTCTTCTCCAGGTAAATGGATCTCCCAAGAAACCCATATCTCTTAAATTGCAATCCTCTATAGCTTGCTGAAATTCATTCATATACCTCTGTGGCCGTGGATTACCTCCTTCTTTTTCATGCAGGAATTGAATTTCATTGAGATCACCCAACATAAGCCAAGGCAGATTGGAATTTTGATGCCACAAGCGCATCCTATCCCACATTTTATACTTATCTTCCCATCTAAATTCTCCATACATTCCAGTTAGTCTCACAAACCTTGTATCTAATTTTATTTTGACATCAATAAACATAGGATTTAACTCAATCTGTTCAACGTGTACCTCTTTTTTCCATAGTAGCAAGAGGCCACCTTTCCTACCATCGCTGCGGCAAACAAGTTTATTATCCATTCGCATCCTCCTTCGCAAGCATTCAGCAGGATAAGTGTCAAGGTGAGTCTCAGAAAAGAAAATAACATCAGGATCGTGTTTACGCTGGACATCCAGCACAAATCGAACTATCAGGTCGTTACCGAGACCACGGCAGTTCAGGCCTAAGATTTTCATTGTGCCCGGCGGTCACTCTCGAGGAGTGCTGCCGATCTTGCATCATTAGTTGTTGTCGTCGAGCTCGAAACTGCGAAACCATCTTCGCCCTTCAATTTCTTTTTATTCAGATTTTTCTGCGATGTTAATAAAGGATCGGGCCGCACCCCCATTGAAATTTCAATCTGGCCTACTATCTCTGTAACCGGAGACAGCTTCTCCATCATTGCCAAAGTATTTCCAGAACTGTTTCCATCAGACAAACCCAAATTTGAATCCGTCGCCGGTCTTTTCCTATCCGAGAGCACGTCCTCAGTCATTTCTGTATCTATCATCCTTCCATCTTCCTTGCTAGTATTGTTATGAACCTGGATATTATCACTGTTCCATCTCCTATCCTCCTGCTGCACCAAACCCCCATCCTGATCAAGATCAGTATACGCTTGATATGAAGAGTTCATACCGCGGCCAAAACCCCTTCCCGGCTGAGCACCACCTCTTCCACGCGATGTACCGCGTCCAGCACTACGGTTAACTCCACGACCACGGCCATCATCTGCTAGAATAAAGTCACCCCATTCAAACTTAGACTTATCATGTTCTCCTGTGCCGCATTCTTCATGCCAATGTCCCATGATTCCACAATTCCAGCAAAATATCAGCAGCTTCTCATATTTGATTTGGTACCAATCCTTCTTCCCTCCTCTACTAATGGACACAAATCGAATTAACTTTTTTGAAACATCTAATCTAGCCTGGAACCGAACAAAAGCAGACATAGCCTGCCGGCAGCTGAATCTGCACCTCCGAAATATCTCCCATGTTTCGGCACATACCTTTGATCACGCTTTCCTTCAGGTAGTTATCAGGCAACTTAAGCACACGCGCCACACTCCAAGCTTCGTCAAGACGATCGAACTAGGGTTTGTGAACCCATCGTACTCTTCAATGAGCATTGATACGTCTCCAACGTATCTATAATTTCTTATGTTTCATGCTTATATTATACCAATTGCTACATGTTTTATATAAACTTTATATGGTTTTTATGAATTTTCTGGGACTAACCTATTAACAAGATGTCGCAGTGCCAGTTCCCTGTTTTCTGCTGTTTTTAGTTTCAGAAAAGCTGTTAAGTAAATATTCTCGGAATTGGACGAATCAAAAGCCAAAGTCCCTATTTTTTCCTGACATGTTCCAGAAGTCCGAAGAGGAGACGAAGGAGGGCACCGAGGCGCCCACATCATGTGGTGGCGCGGCCCCCTTCCTGGCCGCGCGGCCACATGGTGTGGGGCCCTCGGGGCTCCACCGCCTTTGCCCTTTCGCCTACAAATACCCCCCGACAAAATAACCCTAGGCACCCGAGCACTTTTCCACGATACGTTCCAGAGCCGCCGCCGCCGTCAATCCTAGTTCGGGAGGGTTCAGAAGCTCTTCCCGGCACCCTGCCGGAGAGGGGAATCATCACCGGAGGGCTCTACATCACCATGTCCACCTCCGGACTGATGCGTGAGTAGTTCCTCCTTGGACTATGGGTCCATACCAGTAGCTAGATGGTTGTCTTCTCCTATTGTGCCATCATGTTTAGATCTTGTGAGCTGCCTATCATGATCATCTTTATGTAATGCTACATGTTGTGTTTGCTGGGATCCCATGAATAATTGAGTACTATGTCATTTGCTTCATTATATATTATGTGAGTGCGGTATTTATGATCTTGCATGCTCTCCGTTACTAGTCGATGCTCTGGCCAAGTAGATGCTTGTGACTACAAGAGGGAGTATTTATGCTCAATAGTGGGTTCATGTCTTCATTTAATCTGGGGGAGTGACAACAACCTCTAAGATTGTGAATGTACTGTTGCTACTAGGGATAAAACAGTAGTTCTTTGTCTAAGGATATTTGTGCTACTTACATTACACACTTTACTTAATGCAATAATCTGTTGCTTGCAACTTAATACTGAAAGTTGTTGCGGATGCTATCCTGAAGGTGTATTATTAGTCATAGATGCAGTTGGATAACGGTCTATGTATCATGTTGTAATGCCCAAATGAATCTCACACTAGACACCATGACTTGTACATGCATCATTATGCAGTTCTTTATTCTGTAAATTGCCTAGCTGTAATTTGTTTACCCTCATGTATGCTATTATTATCTATGGAGAGACACCACTAGTGAACTGTGGACCCCGGTGATGTCTACGCACGCTTCTATTCTCGTAGACAGTGTTGGGCCTCCAAGAGCAGAGGTTTGTAGGATAGCAGCAAGTTTCCCTTAAGTGAATCACCCAAGATTTATCGAACTCAGGAAGGTAGAGGTCAAAGATATCCCTCTCAAACAACCATGCAATTAAGATACAAGAAGTCTCTTGTGTCCCCAACACACCCAATACACTTGTTAGATGTATAGGTGCACTAGTTCGGCGAAGAGATAGTGAAATACAAGTAATATGGATGATTATAAGTAGTAGTTGCAATCTGAAATAAAAATGGCAGCAAGCAAACATGTAGCATAGCAATTATTAACATCATCATTTTCAGAATTAATGTCCCAGAGATCTTCAATATCAAAAGAAGTGTGCTTTTCCCAATCATGATCACTAATATAAATAACAGGCATAGGTTCATCATCAAGTTCAGAATCATCAAATTCAGAATTATAAGTATCAATTGTAACAGGAGCAACAAGTTTGGGAGAAGATACCGTTTCCTCTCTCCTTTTACTCCTCTTCTTCTTCTTCCTCTTCCCCTTTTTCTTCCTCTTTTCCTCTTTAGGAGGGAGAGGCTTGAAAGGAAGCTTCTGCACATAACCTGGTTCAGTATTAGGGACAATGGAAGAAACTTGGGGGAATTCCTCTCTTTCATTAATAAGCTCAAAACACACATTAGTCCTGTCATACTTTGGTAAAGTCTCATCCTTTATAATATTTTGTATGTAGGTGTTAGCATGGCAATCATTAACACAATAGAGATAACATCCATGCAACAGATCATTCATATCAATATCACTCATATTTAACAAAGAAGTTTTTCTTGATAACTCTTCACACCCCAAAAATAATGTAAGTTCATCATGTTGATTAGGAGTGATCATGTTATCACAAAAGTCTCCTACAATATCATTATTAGAACCTAAGCATTGAAATTCGAAAGGACCCTCTTCATAGCAAAGTTCACAAATAAAAGGATAGGTGGCACAAACTTTTTCACCAAGGTCTCTTAGAACCTTATACCAACTTCTAGTATTTTCATTCCTATGATGGATACAATATTGATCTTCGATTTGATTAATTCCACAAGGTCTATGTATTCCACAAAAATTAACATGCTTATAAGAAATAGTATTTTCAGAAGTTTGAGCATGTTTATTGCAATCATTAACAACAATTTCATTTTTCATGCAGGTGTCTTTGAAAGGTTCATGATACACGTCCCAATTTTCTTTAAGGACATTAATATGAGAAGCAAAGGTTCTAAAATAATCAACAATAATATGAGAATCAAGACCATATTTAGCACTAAGCTCTTGAAAACCAGCAGTTTCAACGAAAGACTTAATGCAATCATATTCATAGTTTATACCTGATTCTTTACCTTTGTCATTCTCCCAATCTTCAGCATTGTTTCGAATTGTTTCAAGGAGATCCCATCTAGCTTCAACCTTATTACTTGTGAAAGAGCCCTCTGAACAGGCATCTAGATAATCCTTGCAATGACCTGAAAGCCTTGCATAAAAATTATTAACAATTAATTTATCAGGAAGCTCATGGTTAGGACATTTGAGTATTAATGTTTTCAGCCTTCTCCAGGCTTGAGCAATGCTTTCTCCTTCATGAGGCCAGAAGTTATATATAGAATTCCGATCTTGGTGAATCTCACTTGGAGGATAAAATTTAGAATAAAAGAGAGATACAATTTCCTCCCATCCAAGAGAGTGCCTATTCTTCAACAATTTATACCAATGCGCAGCTCTTCCACCAAGTGACATAGAAAATAATTTCTTCTTAACTTTGTCCATTGAAATACCTGCACACTTGAACAACTCGCATAATACATGTAAAAATAGCAAATGATCACCAGGATGGACAGTTCCATCCCCTACATAGCGGTTATCCATAACACGATCACTAATTTTCATAGGTATTTTAAACGGCACTATTTCTTCAGGTGGCTTTAGAATATCACAAGCATCATTAAAATTATCACATATTGGAGGCAAAGCATTATCAAGGCAAAATAATTCCTCCAAAGCTGAGGAGCAAAAAAGATTATTTTTATTTAAACTAGCTTCCCCAAGCTTAGACTTTTCCATAGCCTTAGCAATAATGGTGTCCAAAGAATTTATACTAATAACATTACTACCATTATTATGCAAACAAACTTCCATAGGTTTTTTAATTTTCTCTTTAAAAGTATCATGTCCTAATGCAATATAAACTTCATAGAGATCTCTAATTTTTTTGTTGTTTTCCATTTAGCCTAACTAGTGAAATAAAAACAAGAAACAAAAAGTAATAACTGCAGAATCTAAAGGAGATACCTTCCAACGCTTACCTCCCCGGCAACGGCGCCATAAAATAACTTGATGTCTACGCACGCTTCTATTCTCGTAGACAGTGTTGGGGCTCCAAGAGCAGAGGTTTGTAGGATAGCAGCAAGTTTCCCTTAAGTGAATCACCCAAGGTTTATCGAACTCAGGGAGGTAGAGGTCAAAGATATCCCTCTCAAGCAACCCTGCAATTAAGATACAAGAAGTCTCTTGTGTCCCCAACGCACCCAATACACTTGTCAGATGTATAGGTGCACTAGTTCGGCGAAGAGATAGTGAAATACAAGTAATATGGATGATTATAAGTAGTAATTGCAATCTGAAATAAAAATGGCAGCAAGCAAACATGTAGCAGAACTTGTTGTAAACGGTGTTTTGATGCTTGGAAATAAGGCCTAGGGATCATACTTTCACTAGTGGACACCCTCAACAATGACCTCTAGCTCATAGTTGAATAATAAATACTACTCTTAAACACTCTCTTGTTGGATGATAAACACCATTCATTGTGTAGGGCTACAAGAGCACCCTCAAAGTATGAGTAAACACACACCACAACGTCATAAAGGAATCACACACGGTTCACACACTGTCACCTTTACAACCGTGAATAACCCCGGAGTTCATATTAAAGTAACCTCTAGAGTGCATAATAGATGAAGAGTAACATCACATATTCAACTAGATTACAAAGCTCATGATCACATAAAGATCACACCATGGGAGAGAGAGATAAACCACATAGCTACCGGTAGAGCCCGCAGCCCCGGGGGAGAACTACTCACTCCTCATCGTAGGAGTCAGCAACGGCGATGGAGACGGCGATGGAGTCGATGGAGATGGCTCCGGGGGCAATTCCCCGTCCCGGCAGGGTGCCGAAACAGAGACTTCTGTCCCCCGAATTAGGATTTTTGGTGGCGGCGGCGCAGCGGAACTCTTCTCTGGAAAACGACTCCGTAGTAGGTCTTATTTCGTCGAGGGGTATTTGTAGGCGAAAGGGCGAAGGCGGCGGGGCCTCGAGGGCCCCACACCCCGTGCTCGCGCGGCCGGGGGGGACCCACGCCGGGAGGGGGTGTGGGCCCCTCGGGGTCCTCCTCCGTGTCCTCTTCGGTGTTCTGGAACCTCCTGGGAAAAATAAGCACTTTGACGTTTCGTTTGTCCAATTCCGACAATATTTCCTTAACAACTTTTCTGAAACCAAAAACAGCAGAAAACAGGCAACTGGCACTGTGGCATCTTGTTAATAGGTTAGTCCCAGAAAATGCATAAAATGATATAAAAGTGTATATAAAACATGTAGCAAGTGGTATAATATAAGCTTGGAACATAAGAAATTATAGATACGTTTGAGACGTATCACCCGGTCCTTTTCTTTAAACTGATAATACAACCTACTGTAATCCTGTTACTTTCATTCTCTGCAAACAAACATCATTTTCCACACATACGTTTAATCCTTTGTTACAGCAAGCCAGTGAGATTGATAACCTCACTGTTAAGTTGTGGCAAAGTATCTTGGTTGTGTTGTGTGCAGGTTCCACGTTCATGGTTGACACCGGTAGTGCGCCCTGCCAAGGTCAACCGCAGCAACCTTCGGAAGAATTCCAGTTTCCTACTGGTTCGATAAACCTTGGTTCCACAACTGAGGGAAATTTGCTGCTGCACTACTTCATACCTTCCTCTTGGGGTTTCCCAACAACACCACACCGGTGCATCAAGCTCTTTTCTGACGCCGTTGCCGGGGAAACTAAGCTCTTCTGCAAGGGGAGTCTCTCACACCCAATCTTTTTATTTTGTTATTGTCTTGCTTAGTTTATTTTTATTACTATCTTGTCTGCTTAATATAAAAAATACAAGAAAAATATTAGTTACTTGCATTTATTTCTGTATTTCGGTTTCTATTTAATTTTGCTAAAATGAGTACTGCTGAGAATACTAAGTTGTGTGACTTCACTAGCACAAATAATAATGATTTCATATGCACTCCTATTGCTCCACCTGCTTCTGAAGCAGAATTCTTTGAAATCAAACCTGCTTTGTTAAACCTTGTTATGAGAGAGCAATTTTCTGGTGTTAGTTCTGATGATGCTGCTGGCCATCTTAATAATTTTGTTAAACTTTGTGAAATGCAAAAGTATAAGGATATAGATGGTAATATTATAAAACTGAAATTATTTCATTTCTCCTTGAGAGGAAAGGCTAAAGAATGGTTGCTTTCATTGCCTAGGAATAGTATTGATTCATGGATTAAATGCAAAGATGTTTTTATTGGAAAATACTATCGTCCTGCTAAGATCATTTCCTTAAGAAGTAGTATTATGAACTTTAAACAATTTGATAATGAACATGTTGCTCAAGCTTGGGAAAGGATGAAATCTTTGGTTAAAAATTGCCCTACCCATGGACTGACTGCTTGGATGATCATCCAAACCTTTTATGCATGACTGAATTTTTCCTCAAGAAACCTTCTTGATTCGGCTGCTGGAGGTATATTTATGTCCATCACTTTGGGGGCTGCAACAAAACTTCTAGATGATATGATGGTTAATTATTCTGAGTGGCATACTGAAAGAGCTCCTCAAGGTAAGAAGGTAAATTCTGTTGAGTAAACCTCTTTTTTGAGTGAAAAGATTGATATTATTATGTCTATGCTTGTGAATGGTAAATCTCATATTGATCCAAATAATGTTCCCTTAGCATGTTGATGTGAACTTCATTAAAAACAATAATTTTAACAATAATGCCTATAGGAACAATTATGGTAACAACAACTACAAGCCCTATCCTCCTAATAATGGCAATAGCTATGGTAATTCTTATAGCAATAATAGGAATACCACCTCTGAACTTGAAACCATGCTTAAGAATTTTATCACTACACAAACTGCTTTTAATAAAACTGTTGAGGAAAAGCTTGGTAAAATTGATACTCTTGCTTCTAAAGTTGATAGTCTTGCTCTTGATGTTGATCTCTTGAAATCTAAAGTTATGCCTAATGATGCTAAAGAGAATAAGACCTTTGCTAAAATTAATGCCATCCAAGTTCGAATTGATGATAATGTTAGGATGATGGCTGAATTACGTGCTAGATGGGAAAGAGAAGAAGAACTAGCTAAAAAGAATAATATTGCTAGAGTTTATACTATTACTACTACTGAAAATAATGTTACTTCACATGCTAGTAAACCTCCTACTATTAATGGTAACATAATTGGTGTTGGCAATGTTTCCTCTACTTCTTCCAAAAAATTAAAATTGCCTAAAACTGCTGAAACTGTTCTTGATAAAAGTGCTGAAATTTTTAAGAACATAGGAGATAATGGTTCGGTTTGCTTTGATAATAATGATTTTGATTTCGATAATTGTAATATCTCTGAAGTTATTAAGTTCTTGCAAAAGTTAGCTACAAGTCCTAATGCTAGTACCATAAACATGGCATTTACTACTCATATTACAAATGCTCTCATTAAAGCTAGGGAAGAGAAATTAAAACTTGAAGCTTCTATCCCTAGGAAGTTAGAAGATGGTTGGGAGCCCATCATTAAAATAAAAGTGGATGAATTTGATTGCAATGCTTTATGTGACCTTGGTGCAAGTATCTCTGTTATGCCTAAAAAGCTCTATGATATGTTTGATTTGCCACCTTTGGAACATTGCTATTTGGATGTTTTTCTTGTTGATAATGCTTTAAAAAACCTTTGGGGAGAGTTAATGATGTTCTTATCATGGTTAACAATAACCTTGTCCCCGTTGATTTTATTGTCTTGGATATCGAATGCAACCCATCTTGTCCTATTGTGTTGGGAAGACCTTTTCTTAGAACTGTGGGTGCTATTATTATTATGAAAGAAGGAAATATTAGATACCAATTCCCACTCAAGAAAGGTATGGAACACTTCCCTAGAAAAAGAATGAAGCTACCTTTTTATTCTATCATTCGTACAAATTATGATGTTGATGCTTCATCTCTTGGAAATACTTGAGTTACACTTTCTGTGCCTAGCTGAAAGGCGATAAAGAAAAACGCTTATGGGAGACAACCCACTTTTTATTCCTGTTATTTTATTTTGTTGTGTCAAGGAACATGTCTACCTCTGTAGCAATTCCTTTGTATCTTTATTTTATCGCATTGTTGTGTCAAGTGAAGCCTCTAGTAGAAAGTTGATGCTAGATTTGGATTCCTGCGCAGGAACAGTTTTCTGCTGTCCACCGTTTAATTCATAACTCTCTGCAGAAAAATTGAAAAAAATCTGATATTTTCTGAGCGTGATCCTCAGATGGTTTAGTAAAGTGGAATGATTAATGGTTGGTCTAGAAAACTTGAAGCTGTGCCACACTTAAATATCCAGTTGATAGCATAATGATATATGACTTCTAATGTTAAAAGCAACCGTAATGACTTTGTGTTATGCGCTACGGTCGGGGTCCGAACAGTGACTTGTTCATTTGCCACAGTTCCTCATGGAGTGATTTTCATTATGCCTTGTAAGATCATATTTCTAGTTGGAATCTTTTTGCTTGTGAGTTCTAAGCTGCGGTTTTCATGGCACTTCCACTACCAAATTTGCTAGTCTCTTCGGTACTTTGCATTGCCCTTTCTCACATTGAGAGTTGGTGCATACTTCGCGAGTACATCCAAAACTCGTGGGAGACCTTCATCATGTTCTCCTACACATAAGTCAAATATCTTCCTCAAAACATCCACCATACCTACCTATCACAGCATTTCCATAGTTGTTCCGAGATATATTGCCATGCAACTTTCATCTTACATTACATGACTTGTTGTCATTTATAATTTATATATTGCCTTCCATGATTCTTTACAGCTGATGTGCAGTTTTACCCATGTTATGCTAGATCATTGCATATCCTGCTACACTGGCAGAGGCACCGTTTCATACATTATGTTTTATTCATTATGAGTTATTTGTAGCAAAAGTGTGTTGTCATATTAGAATGTTTGCCCCTACAAGTGAAAAGAGCCATGGAGGCCATCGAAAAGTGAAATAGAAAAACACAAAAAAATAGAAAAATGAGAAAAGAGAGAAAAAAAGAGAAAGAGAAAGAGAAAAATAAAAGATGGGGCAACATTACTATTCTTTATCCACACTTGTGCTCATGTTTTAGCACCTGTAGTATTCGTAGTCATCATTTGTGCTCATGTTTAGCACCTTTACTCCATATGAGAGAGTTTTCATGTTTTACTTGCATAACTATGTGGGGAACTTTACATTATAGAACTTGGCTTGTATATTCCAATGATGAGCCTCCTCAAAAGTGCTCTAGGTCTTCATGAGCAAGCAACTTGGATGCACCCCCACTAATTCCATTGGAGAGCTTTCATACACTTATAGCTCTATGTGCATCCGTTGTGTGGCAATCACTACTCCTTGCATAGCTTCGATTATAAGACTTCCTCTTGTCTAATGATCACTTCCCCCCTCCCCCCCCCTAATGTTCTTTTAGCCACAACATCCTGGTGCCAGGAACCAACGCTGAACGCTTGCTTGTTTTTAAGTGAACAAATAGAGATGATTTTCTACGTGCATATTGTTATTGCTTGACTTGATCCTAACACAAAGTTGTCATGAGTGTTGGATGCATTAGATGATTATATTGTTGTTCTTGAAGCTTAAATCATCTTTAATATCTACTTTGCACGGTTGATTGTTCTTTTGTACCGATTCATTGATAGTTTTACTTTGTTCTTCCTACTTGTTTATACAATACTCATTTGATATCAATATAAACTACATCTCTTATTCATTTGATCTCAATTTACATGCATTACATTATTATATGATCAAGATTGAGTGAAAGCATGTCACTTCAGAAATTATTCTTGTTATCGTTTTAACTACTCGGGACGAGTAGAACTAAGCTTGGGGATGCTTGATACGTCTCCAACGTATCTATAATTTCTTATGTTCCATGCTTATATTATACCAATTACTACATGTTTTATATACACTTTTATATGGTTTTTATGCATTTTCTGGGACTAACCTATTAACAAGATGCCACAGTGCTAGTTCCCTGTTTTCTGCCGTTTTGGTTTCAGAAAAGCTGTTAAGGAAATATTCTCGGAATTGGACGAATCAAAAGCCAAAGTCCCTATATTTCCCGACACGTTCCAGAAGTCCGAAGAGGAGACGAAGGAGGGCACCAAGGCGCCCACATCATGTGGTGGCACGGCCCCCTTCCAGGCCGGGCGTCCACATGGTGTGGGGCCCTCGGGGCTCCACCGCCTTCGCCCTTTCGCCTACAAATACCCCCCGACAAAATAACCCTAGGCACCCGAGCATTTTTCCACGATACGCTCCAGAGCCGCCGCCGCCGTCAATCCTAGTTCGGGAGGGTTCAGAAGCTCTTCCCGGCACCCTGCCGGAGAGGGGAATCATCACCGGAGGGCTCTACATCACCATTCCCGCCTCCGGACTGATGCGTGAGTAGTTCATCCTTGGACTACGGGTTCATAGCAGTAGCTAGATGGTTGTCTTCTCCTATTGTGCCATCATGTTTAGATCTTGTGAGCTGCCTATCATGATCAAGATCATCTTTATGTAATGCTACATGTTGTGTTTGCTGGGATCCGATGAATAATTGAGTACTATGTCATTTGCTTCATTATATATTATGTGAGTGCGTTATTTATGATCTTGCATGCTCTCCGTTACTAGTAGATGCTCTGGCCAAGTAGATGCTTGTGACTCCAAGAGGGAGTATTTATGCTCAATAGTGGGTTCATGTCTTCATTTAATCTGGGGGAGTGATAGCAACCTCTAAGATTGTGAATGTACTGTTGCTACTAGGGATAAAACAATAGTTCTTTGTCTAAGGATAATTGTGCTACTTACATTACACACTTTACTTCATGCAATAATATGTTGATTGCAACTTAATACTGAAAGGTGTTGCGGATGCTATCCTGAAAGTGGATTATTAGTCATAGATGCAGTTGGATAACGGTCTATGTATCATGTTGTAATGCCCAAATGAATCTCACACTAGACACCATGACTTGTACATGCATCATTATGCAGTTCTTTATTCTGTAAACTGCCCAGCTGTAATTTGTTTACCCTCATGCATGCTATTATTATTTATGGAGAGACACCACTAGTGCACTGTGGACCCCGGTCTTTTTCTTTAAACTGATAATACAACCTACTGTAATCATGTTACTTTCATTCTCTGCAAACAAACATTATTTTCCACACATACGTTTAATCCTTTGTTTCAGCAAGCCAGTGAGATTGACAACCTCAGTGTTAAGTTGGGGCAAAGTATGTTGGTTGTGTTGTGTGCAGGTTCCACGTTCGTGGTTGACACCGGTAGTGCGCCCTGCTAAGGCCCGTCAACCGCAGCAACCTTTGGAAGAATTCTAGTTTCCTACTGGTTCGATAAACCTTGGTTTCACAACTGAGGGAAATTTGCTGCTGCACTACTTCATACCTTCCTCTTGGGGTTTCCCAACAACACCACACCGGAGCATCAAGCACCGCTTGATTTCTAAACAGCCAGGGGCCCTCGTTCTTAGCTTTATTCCAGTCCGCTAAACAACCGAATTGGATAGTAAATAGGTTTTCCTCAGTTCGCCTCCATCTGACAGGTTTCGCTGGATTCCATCCCGATCTCATGTCAGCGTACATCGCCGATGGACAAAACCCTTTGATTGTATGAACTTTCGCAATCGCCAACCACTTGGATTGGATCTCTGGTGTATCTACTCCATCCTCCTAGACGAACTCATCCTCTTCTTCCTCATGGAGATCAAGCCTTCTCAGGAGATCGCCAACATCTTCTCTCTCCGAGCGGGAACCGCTCGGCCCACCTTCGTCTGTCATGATGTACGCCACCAAGATCGCCTTCCTCCGCTAGGGACCAAGCCCACCGAGAGCCTTAGCGATCGAATTAACCACGAAACTCTCGGTGGCTATCGCCGCCGGAGGAGAGAGAAACCCTAGTTTTTTTCGACTAGGGGATGATTGAGATCGGTGATTGAAAGAGGGTGAATCTTATTTGACACTCATAGCGCCCGGGTACCCTTTACAGCAGAGCAATCTCCTAATCGGGCCATCCCAATATACGATACCTGATTTCTGATTTTGTTGGTTTTGAAATATTCTAGAACCTTTCAAACAGTTTAATTTTCTGGTTTTGTATTTTTTTTCTATTTTTGTTAATTTTCTATCTTACTTTGCAATTTTAGTGAACCATTCTCTAAATTTGTGAACATTTTCCAAACTTTCAAATTTGAAAACTGTTTACAATTTAAAATTTTATTAAAAAACCAAGTTTAAAATGTTCAACTTTAAAATAAATAAATATTTGAAACATGTTTAAATTTAAAATTTTCAGATTCCAAAAATATTCAAATTTAAAACATGTTCTGATTTTGAAAATATTTGTATTGAAAATTGTTAAGATTTAAGGAAATTCAAATTTAAAACTGTTCTAAATCTGGAAACATTTTCTCTCAAAAACTATTTTCTATTTTTCCAGAATTAATAAGAAAAACCAGAAGTTTTTTCCTTGTACTAGCGGAAAGCAAAGAAAAATAGCCACCACGATTTTTATGGGTGTGCGACTTAACGGGCCAACCCAAGAGGGCTCGCCCGCGAGCATCAGCGCCGTATCAACGCTGAATAGGGACTTGAAGTTGAAAGAGTGAGCCGATGTGGTATCATAGTTTTTTTATGAAAATGACCAACGATCTATTGACAATCATATCTGTAGTAGTAAAAAAGCTCAAAAGTAAGAAAACCACAAATATGTCCTTTAACAATCTAGCAACGGCTACAAACACACCACTCCATAATGGGAGCTCAGCAAAGCTTGTTAGAGCAAGCAAACATGAAATAATCCTACTAAAGCCACAAAGGACCAGTGCACCAATGCATCAACCATTCGCCCCAGAAGAAACCCGTAGATTGGAATAGTCAAATCTGAAACCACACCAACAAACACGAAAACAACTAGACCCCTGGAGATCCGCTGAACACACAATTCCACATGCCCACCACAATCGCTAGAGGCACCATCGGCGCGAGGGTAGCACGAGGAGGACCTTATAAAAACTTATGGACGTACCCGCCGACTCACCACGCGGAAAACGATACGGGAAAATAGGCGAAACAAAGAGCGGGAACCCTCCCGCCGACGAGAGGTCGTGGTCCGCCACGTCTCCAATGCCCCCAATGCCAACAAAAGCGAAGCAGACCAACGCCACGCCAACGAGGGGGGCGGAGCCCTAGATCGGTTTTACGATGGTCCCCAGGTCGCCTCTCTCTCGCGGAGTCTTTCTCGTAGCGATTCGATGATTGGTATCATAACATACATCATTTGGGAAATGTGGATGGAGATAAACTAGAGAGTTTTTTAAAATGAAGTTTTTCCAAGTATTGATATAGCCAGGCTTTAACACGGGTGATACTGAGAATTTTTCATGCATGATCCTGGAGACCAGACACTGTTGTAGTTCCTCGGCGGCGTCCCTATTTGTTGTGTCTCTTTTAAGGTGATCTAGTGTTTTCCCGTTCGCCTAAGAGGCTAAGCGTACCTCTAGCAAACCCCATATCTCTCGCGTGACTTACAGTTCATTTTTAGCCGCTTTTAGAGACACGAAATGCGTCGTGCAGACACAAAAAATAATACTGTAAATATGAAATTTTTGCACTCGTGGAAACAAATATAACATGATCGTCGAGTTCTCACCAAAAGAAACTAGGAATTTTACATAGTGGATTCATAATGCATCGCCAACCTAACATAATTTTACAAAATTATCCCTCACCGGAGCCTGTTGGGTGCGGTGGCGGTCACTCGCCGTCGGAGGCGTGGTTGATGAAGACCTTATCCTACGCCTGGGCTTCATGGCTCACTCGTCCGCCTTATCCAGCACCTCGCGGTTACTGGCGACCCCCTTTTCTAGGAGGAGGGGTATCGATCTCCTCATTCCGACTGCGGCGCTCCCTCTCATCTTCCTACTCCCGTTGGATCCGCACGTAGAGGATGGCGGTGATGACATCGACGAAATTTTCTAGCCCGATGGCGGAGGCGAACACCGTCGGGTCGTAGTCCTTGATCGGGAGCTCCTCCTCTGTCTCCCTCTTCAGTGTGCGCATTCCCTCGCCGGAGGAGCTCCCCGCCTCATTGCGCGCGCGTGTGGCAGCGGTCGAGCTCTGGCAGAGAACGTAGCGGCGTCCGCTTGTAGTTTGTTTACCGGCGCTCGCTTCTCAGCGACGTGAGAGGAGACGAGCCACTTCCGCTCTTTTTCGGAGTTGTTGTCATCCCGCGCAAGGTAGGCAAACGGCCGACCTGGCCGCCCCCGCTCCCGATTGAGGCACCACGCGGCCACATGTCGGTGCGGCGGTGTCGAATCTGTACGCGACAGCAGGAATTTGTTGCCGGCGGTGAGTGCGGGTGTCTAATTTGGTGAGAAGCGGCGGAATGACACGGGGCGTGGCCTGTATCGAGCCCTCCAGACTGTAGAAATTGAGGCCGGAGGGTTTGATTGAGAGGGTAGTGTAAAATGTTTACGGGTCGGGCCGGCTATAAGGGGTCTGGTTTGATCCAATAAATGATCAACCCGTATATTCATCGCCAGGATAATACAGTTCAGCCCATTTTAATATGTCTACTAGAGATGCTCTATAAGAAGGTATAGTGCATACATGGATCTCACTGAAACTCGACCGTCGGGATAGGAGAAGGGTGCATGCACTAGTGCGGAACAGGGCTTCGGACCGAGGCCAAATACCCCATTTGTCCCGGTCGCATTACAAACCGGGACAAATGGGGCCTCCATGTGCTCCAGATTGGGAGCTTTTGTCCCGGTTCCAGCCACGAACCGGGACAAAAGGCCCGTGCCTCATCGCAGCATCCTTTTTGTCCCGGTTCAGTGCTGCCCCCCCCCCCCCCCCCCCCCCCAGCCTCTCCAAGAGCATAGAAGGCATTTTTTTTACCATGGTAGGAGGGTATGTGCTACTTTATGTTTTTTAAGTATGCACGCAAGGTGTTCGATGAAATGCCCGAGAGAGTTTACAAAATGATTTGATGCACACTTAAGTTTTATCCTTCTTTTTGACCGAGGTTAATTTTTTTGTCTTTTCATTTGTCATTGATATAATGCATGTTAAGTGGTTATTTCTCGATGTTCTGTAATGGTACGTGATATAGTTAACTATATAATGTAGATGGACCGACAATGGATGTACGGTGACCGACGCACTGCCGAATGCATGACGGGCTTGAATAAATTTCTCGAGGTAGCCAAGGCCCACAGTACCAATGGTTTCATGTGTTGCCCATGTGTGGACTGTCAGAATAACACGGTTGAAACGTCTGTTCACAAACAGAGAGCATGCCAAGTTGTTGCGATGGCACAAAGAGCACCGTAACAAAGACGCGATGTGCAGACACCCCGCTGATGGGTCGCAGTGGAGAAAAATTGAGAGAGAGTTCCCGGAATTTGCAGATGACGCGAGAAACTTAAGATTTGGTCTAAGTATAGACGGCTTCAATCCCTTTGGGGAGCAGACCAGAAGTCATAGCACCTGGCTTGTGACTCTATTTATTTATAATCTTCGTCCTTGGTTGTGCATGAAGCGAAAGTTCATTATGATGCCAGTGCTCATCCAAGGCCCGAAGCAACCTGGCAACGAGCTTGATGTGTACCTCAGGCCATTAGTGGAAGAACTATTACAGTTGTGGCGGGAAGAAGGTGTACGTGTGTGGGATGAGCACAAACAGGAGGAATTTGACCTACGAGCTTTGCTTTTTGTAACGATCAACGATTGGCCTGCTCTTGCGAACCTCTCAGGGCAGACAACCAAGGGGTACAATGCATGCACACACTGTTTAGGTGAGACTGAATGTATATATTTGGATAAATGTAGGAAGTGTGTTTATCTGGAGCATCGTCGATTTCTTCCGATCAAGCATACCGCAAGGAAGAAAGGCAAGCATTTTAAAGGTGAGGCCGATCACAGTAGGAGGCCTGTCGACCATACTGGTGACGAAATATTTGATATGGTCAAGGATTTAAAAGTAATATTTGGAAAGGGTCCTAGAGAACTAGAGGTTCCGAAAGATGCTAACGGGAACGCACCCATGTGGAAGAAAAAATCTATATTCTGGGAGCTACCATATTGGAAGGTCCTAGAGGTCAAATCTGCAATCGACGTGATGCACGTGACGAAGAATATTTGCGTGAACCTGCCAGGCCACTTGGGCGTGTACGGGAAGAAAAAAGACACAGAGGAAGCACGCGAGGACCAGAAACGTATGAAAGAGCGAGACGGCCTAAATCTCGAACACTATGAAGATCCTGCCAGCTACGCTCTTACCAAACAAGAGAAAGTAATATTTTTTGAATGCCTGAGCAGTATCAAGGTCACGTCTGGCTTCTCGTCGAATATAAAGAGGATAGTAAATGTGAGCCTCCAAAAATTTCAAAACCTAAAGTCCCATGACTGCCACGTGATTATGACACAATTGCTTCCGATTGCACTGAGGGGGCTTCTACCAGAAAATGTTCGAGTACCCATTGTGAAGTTTTGTGCATTCCTCAATGCAATATCTCCAGAAGGTAATCGATCCGGCGATTCTACCTATGTTACAGAGTGATGTGGTCCAGTGTCTTGTAAGTTTTGAGTTGGTGTTCCCCCCATCCTTCTTCGATGTTATGACGCATCTCCTGGTTCACCTAGTCGAAGAGATTCAAATTCTCGGTTCTGTATTTCTACACAATATGTTCCCATTTGAGAGGTTCATGGCAGTGTTAAAGAAATATGTTCATAACCGTGCTAGGACAGAAGGAAGCATCTCCAACGGCTATGGTACAGATTAGGTCATTGAGTTCTGTGTTGACTTTATTGCTGATCTTAAGCCGATTGGTGTTCCACAATCACGGCATGAGGGGAGACTAAGTGGAAAAGGCACGCTACGAAAGAAAACAATAATTTGTATGGATGGACATTTTTTCACCGAAGCACACTACACAGTTCTATAATAATTTGTATGTACGGATGGCCTGTTCCGTTCTAATGTAGGGAAATTAATAACTTATTTAATCATTTTCTATACCGTGCAGGGTTTGGGACAAGTTCACCGGATTTCACAAGGGTGTACGTAAGGATCTAACTTTTAAACAAGAAGAGGTAAGTAGTCATAGCTAGGTCCGCGCATCTCTTTAAATATTCTAGTTCCCAATACCATTTTTAGTATCTTCTATTATTATTTAATTGAATCATATCATATTCTCTCTTAAAGTGTGCGACGCAGCAACAAGGCACTAATTTATGTGGATTCTATATCTGCGAGTTGATGCGTTCGCATATGAATGAGCGGCGGAATGAATGGCAAGCTGTACGTAAAGAATATATTCAAACTTGTTTATTCAATTTTGTTCACTTTTATGATGATTGATATATTAATGTTGTTGATCTCTCCTTTACAGTTTGAAAACATCCGGAACCGGCTAGATGCAAAAGACCGTCTACTCCCAATTGCGGAGGAGCTGTCAGGCTTTCTGATGGACTATGTGCTTCAGAGGGGGGCGGAATGCAGTACTCAAGCAGCTCCGAAGAGGAAGGACGAATGCAGTACTAAAGCAGCTCGAAAGTAGGGTCTAGTGCCTCTATGTCATCGATCTAATCTCCCCGGTTGTAAATATTAGTTTCGGAGTACTATTTGTTTGAAACTTGTTTGAAATGAAATAGTAATATCTTCTATACTATTTAGTAGCGTATAATATGTTAACGAAACTTGTTTGAAATGAAATAGTAATATCGACATCAAAACACAAAAGAAAAAGTACAACAGAAAACACAAAAGAAAAAGAAAAACAGAACAGGAAATGAAACAGAAAAGAGGAAAGAAAAAACAAAAACAAAAACACATTGTCCCGGTTCGTATTACGAACCGGGACAAAAGGTAGCCGGCGGACGCTCGCTCCACGGCCCACGTGGCTAGGCATGCTGTCCCGGGTCGTGGCGTGCCCGGGACAAAAGGCCACCCCCTTTTGTCCCGGGCGCGCGACCGGGACAACGAGCCCTTACGGCCCGGGACAGATTGCTTGTTCTGCACTATAGTGATGGGATCTTAGCCGCAGCATTCTCAACTGATAGCGCATTACGGACCGAATATTAAGAGGAAACGGGACAAGGAAAGTAGGTCCAACTGCTTCCTTTCTTGGCTGCACGTTTTGGCAAAGAATCGAAACGAGCCCCTTTCACACCGACCGCATGTAGGGTATTGGGAAATTAAAACGCAAGACCGATTTTCTAAATTGGTCGATTTTGGTTTACCACATGAGTAATCTACATATCCATTAGACTCGAGGTTTTGGCTCTCGATATGCCTCACACTGGGACAGTGATTCTAGCGAGGCCACGCATGCCAGCTAGGTGAATCCGTCTTATGGACTTCCATGGATTGTACTGGATGTTTTTATTAGAGATTATAATAAGCAAAATCCAGCAGAGGAACTTCTCATAGTTTCTTAATCTGTCGACTTTGGTAGCTACGATTTCTCAAAAAAAAAAAAAACTTGGTAGCTACGATTAGCATCTCTTACACGGAAAAGAGACTCTGCGAAGTTGCACACACAGCTTTCACTTTCACTTTCGCAGCTGCGATAAGAGAAACAAAAGGAGTAGATGTCTCGATTCCCATGTACACACGATCAAATCACATACAAGAACACTCTCTTGATTTCTTCTTGAAAACACCACACACGCGCGCGTCCCTCCATCCATCACCACTTCAGCAGCTAGCTAGCTAGCTAGCTCGGCTGCTACGTGCACCATGCGGCGGCTCAGCGACACGGCGGAGGCCACGCCGCTGGTCACCCCCGCCTCGGCGGCGGCTGCGGCGGGAGGAGGAGGCGTGGGCGGCACCCTGACGTCGCCGGCCGCCGCGGGGAGCAACGCAAGCTTCGACGCCAACATGGTGATCATCCTTGCCGCGCTGCTCTGCGTCCTCATCTGCGCGCTCGGCCTCAACTCCGTCATCCGCTGCGTGCTCCACTGTGGCCGCCGCCTCGCGCCATCCACGGCGGCGATGACGACCACGACCACGTCAGTGCACGCGCAGCAGGCGGGACTGAAAAGGAAGGCGCTTAGGAGGATACCCGTTGAGGTGTACGGCGGCGCCAGCGCCCTCCCGGCCACGGCCACAGAGTGCGCCATCTGCCTCGGTGAGTTCGCCGACGGCGAGAAGGTGCGCGTGCTCCCACGGTGTCACCACGGATTCCATGTCCGCTGCATCGACATGTGGCTCGCCACGCACACCTCATGTCCAAACTGCCGGGCCTCACTCGCAGAGGACGCCGCTGCGGCCGCCCCAGCTGGAGCTCGAGGGAGATAGCGCCGGACTTGGCACTGCTTTGTCATTTCCTGTACATAGAGGGACTAAACTGAAACCTTGCATTACTGCTTTCCTTCCTAACTAACGTTGCCGTTTGGTGTATTTTTGGTTTTTGTATGGTGGTACATGTAAATCGGTTTCACATTTGCGAGGATACAAGGGGGCTTGATGCAAATGTTTCTTGTGTCAATGTCATTTTGGGCTGGAGAATATGATGTTTTTTGTCATCATTCTTATTCCCTTTATATATACGTTTTAAAGATTATTCCATCTTGTATTTTTCGTGTTCAAAGATGAGTAGTATTGAGACACTCTTTTGGTTGCTCAACAGCCAATACTCTCCCAATGGGCATGTGTCATTTTCTCAAAAATGGTGTTTGGCTAGTGATATTTTCTATTCCGTTACCTTCGCCCTAGCTAGTACTCCAGTGGCTCTACCCCTATCCATAATAAGATAATAATTTTCCGCCCAAATAATAACTAACACATAATAATGTCTTCCTTGAGAAAACACAATAATGTATATGCATGATTGACATAAATGGTCCAACAATAATACAATACACAAAGAACACAAAACACTTTTTTTTTGCGGGAAAGAAAAAACACATTTATTTCAAACAGCTTTTACTCTTTTCTTTGGTGTACATGAATTAGATTAGAGTATAAGTAAAGGATTTGCTCTAGCAAGATATGAAGATCCATGTCTTACAATATCGAGAGAAAAAATCCATGTCTTCAATAGTGCCACTTCTTTCGCGGGGCCTGAGCTTAACCGCTGGACTAGTGATCACCTTATATTGCGCAAAAAAAGTATTTAGAAATTGCAATTCAAAAATCCAAAGATATCCCGAGATATTACTATTATATAGAATACACTACCGAGATGTGTGTTGTACCTAGAAGAAACTCCAAGCTACCGATACAACGTCTTTCCGCACTACAACACCAGTTTCTGGGATTAGATCCCACACCAGCACACCGTATGAATACACTACAACCATGAAGGATGAAAAATCCCTATGTCTTCTAGCCTCTAAAACAACGAGGTGGGACACAGAGCGCTTATCTATACCAAGTATCGACCAACGTCGGCCACCTACAGAGGACAACAATCACATACCAGACTACTGTATCCTCCAGTAGGAAAAAATATATATTTCACCCTCAAATCTCATAATTCGGAGACTATTCACCCTGAACTTTTAATTTGGATAATTCGTACCCTGAAGTTTACCGAACCAGTGAAATCACACCCTAAGGTGGTTTTTATTCGATTTGGGTGGTTTTCTGTGATGACTAGGCGACGACGTAGCAATGACGTGGCGCAGCGCAACATGGGCCCCACCTATCATCCTCTTCTCTTCTTTAATGCGTTGACTTTGGATCGACCATCGGACGTTTAGCCGGGGGAGGAGGAAATCGCCCGCTCTCTGCGTGTCCCTCCCTACTCCTCGACGAAAACGAGGTGAGCGCCCACCTCCTCCCTCCCTCCGCCCTCCCCGCTCTCCTGCTTCCGCGCGAAAACTGGGGCGGGCGGCGACGCATTCAAAACCGCTCCCGCGCTTCTCGCCCGTCGCCGCTGCCCCGGCGGCTCCGTTGGGTTTCGTTTCGTACGTTTGGGGGGCGGCGTCTTCGAGCGTCCACGGAAATCGGCGGCGGCGTGCAGTTGCAGGGGTTCAGGGAAGTCGATCCTGTCAGGAGGAGGGATCCGTGGATCGACAATGGCGGCTGCGTAGGCTCCGCCGCTCCGGCGCCGCGGCGTTTTCGGTGGGTGTACTTACGCGGTTCAATCTGGGAGTTTGTTTTGGTGCGGTCTCCGTTCTCGGTTGGTTGCGACGATTCCCTGCTTCCGGCGGCGGAAAACCCTTTTGCTGCGGATTGGAATTAATCCTTGTTTCCACCGCTCCGTAGATCAGAAGCAGCGCAATGCAATGTTTGTGTGGTGTGGCTTGTTTTTTTTTAGGCAAAATTTTCATCAACTTTGTCTTGCTCCGCGGCTTGCTTTATTCAGGCGAATCTCTCCTTATGATTGGAAGATATACCAGGCGTTAGTATTGATTAGCATTGATTGGACATGATTACTGTTCATCCTTAGTTTAGCCGGCTAAACGTCCGATGGTCGATCCTTAAAGTCAACGCATCAAATAAGAGGATGACAGGTGGGGCCCACATTGCGCTGCGCCACGTCATTGCCATGTCGTCGCCTAGTCATCACAGAAAACCACCCAAATCGAACAAAAACCACCTTAGGGTGTGATTTCACTGGTTTGGTAAACTTCAGGGTACGAATTATCCAAATTAAAAGTCCAGGGTGAATAGTCTCCGAATCATGAGATTTGAGGGTGAAATATATACTTTTTCCCCCTCCAGTATACCTGGCCATGGGCAGATTGGCCTGGCCCAAAAAAGTCGGCTCGGGCCGAGCCATGCTATCGAGCCAGGCATGAAACTTTAGAATGACTGACAGGCTGGGCTCGGGCTTACACAAAAATGTGATTTTAGCCAGGATCGGGCCTAGATTTTCCGGGTTTTCTTTGCCCGACCCGAAGCATGGCCAAGCCTGATCGATGCCTAGGTATATCTTCCATCCATGTGCCAAAGAGGAGTCGGAAATTAGACCGCAATACCAGGCCGAAATAGAGCAAAGCGTTGTCTTGCCAGAATTACATGCTTTGCGCCTCGTAGCCCAAGCCCTGCGCAGTGGTGACAACTCCAAAGCAAATTCAAAAAATCAATGACCAACTTGCACAACACTTCTAAAGAAGGAACTATGTGATGGCGCCACATCTTGTTGTCCCAGCAAGACGTTCCTAGGGTTTCCGCCAGTTCCAAGAAACGAGGCAGCATGGCCAGGGCAATGAGAATGTGCCTCCATGGAGGAGGAGAACGTGCCAAGAGGCGTCAATCTTGTCCTCATCATCCCAAGTAAGGCCATTCGCATCATCTCTGACCGCCAATCCCGAAGTACAATTTATCGGGAGGGGGGACTAAAGCATAGGGATCAAGAAGAGTTGGTTACATCATCGACCAACACCGACGCCAACAATATCAAGAGTCAAAGTTGTTAAGGAAATATTCTCGGAATTGGACAAACGAAACGTCAAAGTGCTTATTTTCCCCAGGAGGTTCCAGAACACCGAAGAGGAGACGGAGGAGGACCCCGAGGGGCCCACACCCCCTCCCGGCGCGGCCCCCCCTTCTGCCACGCGAGCACGGGGTGTGGGGCCCTCGAGCCTCCACCGCCTTCGCCCTTTCGCCTACTTATACCCCTCGGATATATAAGACCTAAGACACGCACATTTTTCCTCCACGAAGTCCAGAGCCGCCGCCGTCGTCAACCCTAGATCGGGAGGGTTCAGAAGCTCCTCCCGGCACCCTGCCGGGGAGGGGAATCATCACCGAGGGCTCTACATCACCATGCCCGCCTCCGGACTGATGCGTGAGTAGTTCATCCGTGGACTATGGGTCCATAGCAGTAGCTAGATGGTTGTCTTCTCCTTTTATGCAACCATGTTTAGATCTTGTGAGCTGCCTAACATGATCAAGATCATCTTTATGTAATGCTACATGTTGTGTTTGCTGGGATCCGATGAATATTGAGTACTATGTTATTGCTTCATAATATATCTTGTGAGTGCGTTGTTTATGATCTTGCATGCTCTCCGTTGCTAGTAGATGCTCTAGCCAAGTAGATGCTTGTGACTCCAAGAGGGGGTATTTATGCTCGATAGTAGGTTCATGTCTCTATTTAATCTGGGGTGGTGACAGCTAGCTCTAAGGTTGTAGATGTACTGTTGCTACTAGGGATAAAACAGTGGTACTTTATCTAAGGGTATTTGTATTACTTACATTACACACATTGCCTAATGCAAGTATCTGTTGCTTGCAACTTAATACTGAAAGGGGTGCGGACGCTAACCGGAAGGTGGATTATTAGTCATAGATGCGGTTGGAACGGTCTATGTATATTGTTGTAATGCCCAAATGAATATCACACTAGCCATCATAACTATAGTATATGCATCATTATGCACTTCTTTATTCTGTCAATTGCCCAGCTGTAATTTGTTTACCCGCATACATGCTATTATTATTTATGGAGAGACACCACTAGTGAACTGTGGACCCCGGTCCTTTTTCCTCAAACTGATAAACAATCCTACTGCAATCCTGTTACTTTTATTCTCTGCAAGCAAACATCATTCTCCACACATACGTTTAATCCTTTGTTACAGCAAGCCAGTGAGATTGACAACCTCACTGTTAAGTTGGGGCAAAGTATCTTGATTGTGTTGTGTGCAGGTTCCACGTTCGTTGCTGACACCGGTAGTGCGCCCTGCCAAAGTTATCTTCAACAACCTCCGGGAGATCTCTAGTTTCCTACTGGTTCGATAAACCTTGGTTTCACAACTGAGAAAAAACTTGCTGCTGCACTACTTCATACCTTCCTCTTGGGGTTTCCCAACAACACCTCACCGGTGCCATCAAGCAATTTTTCTGGCGCCGTTGCCGGGGAAACAAGAGTTCTTCTGTTCAGCAAAGTTTAGCTTCTCCTTCAACGCCAGCAATTTTTCTAGCGCCGGAAGCTAAGCTCTTCTACGAGGGGAGTCTCTCACATCCAATCTTTTTATTTTGTTATTGTCTTGCTTAGTTTATTTTTATTACTGTCTTGTTTGCTTAATATCAAAAATATAAAAAAAAAATAGTTACTTGCAATTTATTTACTTTATTATTGTCTTGTTTGCTTAATATCAAAAATACAAAAAAAATAGCTACTTGCATTATTATATTTTTATTTCGGTTTTTTATTTATTATTTCGGTTTAGTATTATTGTTATTTCGGTTTGCCTTTTTGTTTTGCTGAAAATGGGTAGTCCTGAAGTTGAAGTTCGTTCGTTTAAACAACAAGGGGGAGAAAGTTTAAAAGATGCATGGTATAGGATAAATGATGCTCATAAAAAATGCACTAAGAAACATTCCACTTTAATCCTTCTTAGGAATTTTTATGTTGGTATTTCTAGTTGGTATAGGTATGTTCTTGATACTCTTACGGGGGTAACTTTCTCGGTACACCTGCTTTGGAAGCCTGCAATTTAATTGAAAGTTTGGTAGGATCACCACCACCTATTAAAGAAACTAAAACTGAGATCACTTTGGAAGATGTTATTAAAAGGTTGGATTCTATGGAGAATTTTTTTCTTGATAATGCTAGCAAGGGTAATGAATCAATAGAGGATTTCAATGCAAGAATCACTGCTTTAGAAACTAGCAACACCCTAGACACTCATAATCATAGGATATTTGAATTAGAAGAGGCTATGGAAACTTTAAGTTCAACTTTTTCCTCTATTAAAACTAAGAAAGAGAAAGCCTTTGTAGGAAGGGAGAAAAAGTTTATCTATATTCCAAAGCCCAAACCCCCTAATATGCCTAAAGATGATGATAATGATTTACGTAATAGGACACCCTCATGGATACCTAAAGCACCTATTGCAACCAACAATGTCTTGGATGAAATTATTGATGTTGATGCTTCATCTCTTGGAAACACTTGAATATTGTTTTCTATGCCTAGCTGAAAGGCGTTAAATAAAAGCGCTTATGGGAGACAACCCACTCTTTATTTATGTTATTTTATTTTATTGAGTCAAGTAAGATGTCTACCTCTGTAGCAATTCCTTTGTATCTTTACTTTATTGCATTGTTGTGTCAAGTTAAGCCTCTAGTAGAAAGTTGATGCTAGATTTGGATTGCTGTGCTGAAACTGTTTTCTGCTGTCCACCGTTAAATTCATAACTCTTTACAGAAAAATCGGATGGAACTGGGATTTTTTGTGCATAATCCTCAGATATATATGCAACTTTCATTAGTTTTGAGTTTTCTGATTTGAGCAAGTTAAGTGCCTCGAAAAAATTCGTCTTTAGGGACTTTTCTGTTTTTGACAGATTCTGCCATTTATTTTGCAATGCCTCTTTTACTATTTTGAATGGATATTTTTGTTTCATAAAGTATCAGTGGCTGTAGCTAATGTCCAGTAGCATTGGTAGCAATTGTGTTCATGCAGAATATAAGAATTTTTTGTGCACTAACCCTCTAAAGAAGTTTACTTTGAGTTTGGTGTGGAGGAAGTTTTCAAGGATCAAGAGAAAAGAATGATATGATGTGATCAAGAAGATGAAAGAGCCAAAGCTTGGGGATGCCCCCATGGGTCACCCAAGCATATTTCAAGAAGACTCAAGCGTCAAATCTTGGGGATGCCTTAGGCATCCCCTTCTTCATCAACAAACTATCAGGTCATCTCTAGTGAAACTATATTTTAATTCGGCCACATCTTATGTGCTTTACTTGAAGCGTCTGTATGTTTTTGTTTTTACTTTTGTTATTTTCATTCTCTGAATAAAATGGATCCTAGCATTCCTTTGTGGGAGAGAGACACGCTCCGCTTTTTCATTTGAATACTCGTATTCTTCACTTATATTTGTTGAGTATTCTTCTATGTTATTTCAATACTATTAGCTCTTGTTTTTCATGCATCTCTTGTTGGAGCTGTTAGTTGTTCTTATGTTCTACTCTCTTATCTCATTGTTATATACTTGGAGAGTTTATCTTTAAATAAGTTGATTAGCGTTTGGTTGGAGACAGAAAATGCTAAATGTGGTAGATGGCATAATGAAAAAGATATACATGCTCTTATGGATTGTTATCTTGTATGTTGTGGTGCTTGGCAATTGTTTTGAGCTCTCAAGTAGATCATGTTTAAGCTTTTACATCATGTAGTTAAAACCTATTAATGAAGAACTACCGTAAAGCTTGTTGAAATTTGGTTTGCATGTTTGGTATCTCTAAGGTCTAGATATTTTCTAGTAAAGGTGTTTGAACAACAAGGAAGACAATGTAGAGTTTTATAATGCTTGCAATATGTTTTTATATACGTCTTGTTGTCATAGTTTATACTTGTGTTTGCTTCAAATAACCTTGCTAGCCAAAACCTTGTACTGAGAGGGAATGCTTCTCGTGCATCCAAAACCTTGAGCCAAAAACCATGCCATTTGTGTCCACCATACCTACCTACTACATGGTATTTCCTGCCATTCCAAGCAAATACTTCGTGTGCTACCTTTTATTATTCAAAACATATTATCTCTTATTTGTGTCAATGTTTATTAGCTCATGAGGAAGTATGTGGTGTTACGGATATCAACCTTGTCATTTGCTTTTAGATAGACTTTCACAACCGGACTAGTGGCATATACATCCGCTTATCCATTAACTTTGCAAAAAGAGCTGGCAAATGGGGTGCCCAGTCCCAATTAATTACAACTTTCATCATCATTCTCTTCACATGATTTTGCAAAAAATTGTTATGCTTCAAAGTGTTATACAATTTTATATAGACACTCCTCCATGGTTTGTGATTGTTGGAAGGCACCCGAGGATTCGGTTAGCCATGGATTGTGTATGCATTGGTGGGGAGGAGTGTCAACCAAGTTTTTAAAATATACATGTGTAAACAAAAGAGAATAAGAGGGATGATCTACTCTTGGGTAGAAATAACGTCCTTCATGGGAGCCGCTCTTGAAAGTCTGGTTGACAAGGGGGGTAGAGTACCCATTACCATTCGTTGACAACAACAAACACCTCTCAAAACTTACTTTTATGCTCTCTATATGATTTCAAAAACCTATAAAACTAAAAAGCTCTAGCACATGTTTGTATCCCTGCTTCCCTCTGCGAAGGGCCTTTCTTTTACTATTATGTTGAGTCAGTTTACCTACTTCTTTCTGTCTTAGAAGCAAACACTTGTGTCAACTGTGTGCAACAATTCTTATATGCTTACTTATTGCACTTGTTATATTCCTTTGTGTTGACAACTATCTATATGATATACATGTTACAAGTTGAAAGCCAATGCTTAAACTTATATCTTCCTTTATGTTGCTTCAATGCTCTTTTACTTAGAGACTATTGCTTTATGAGTTAACTTTCATGTGAATCATTTTGATACTTGTTTGAAAGTACTATCCATGAAAAGTTTTTGCTTATATGATGTAGTTGTTTACTCCTTGTCTATTTGTTAGCAAACTATAAACCATTGCTTTGAATCACTTCATTCATAACATGAGCATTGTGTGAAGCATGTCACTTCAGAAATTATTCTTGTTATCGTTTTACCTACTCGGGACGAGTAGAACTAAGCTTGGGGAGGCTTGATACGTCTCAAACGTATCTATAATTTCTTACGTTCCATGCTTATATTATGCCAATTGCTACATGTTTTATATACACTTTTATATCATTTTATGCATTTTCTGAGACTAACCTATTAACAAGATGCCACAGTGCCAGATGCCAGTTTTCTGCTATTTTTGGTTTCAGAAAAGTTGTTAAGGAAATATTCTCGGAATTGGACAAACGAAACGTCAAAGTGCTTATTTTCCCCGGGAGGTTGCAGAACACCGAAGAGGAGACGGAGGAGGACCCCGAGGGGCCCACACCCCCTCCCGGCGTGGCCCCCCCTTCTACCGCGCGAGCACGGGGTGTGGGGCCCTCGAGCCTCCACCGCCTTCGCCCTTTCGCCTACTTATACCCCTCGGATATATAAGACCTAAGACACGCACATTTTTCCTCCACGAAGTCCAGAGCCGCCGCCGTCGTCAACCCTAGATCGGGAGGGTTCAGAAGCTCCTCCCGGCACCCTGCCGGGGAGGGGAATCATCACCGGAGGGCTCTACATCACCATGCCCGCCTCCGGACTGATGCGTGAGTAGTTCATCCTTGGACGGGTCCATAGCAGTAGCTAGATGGTTGTCTTCTCCTTTTGTGCTACCATGTTTAGATCTTGTGAGCTGCCTAACATGATCAAGATCATCTTTATGTAATGCTACATGTTATGTTTGCTGGGATCCGATGAATATTGAGTAATATGTTATTGCTTCATAATATATGTTGTGAGTGCTTTGTTTATGATCTTGCATGCTCTCCGTTGCTAGTAGATGCTCTGGCCAAGTAGATGCTGGTGACTCCAAGAGGGGGTATTTATGCTCGATAGTAGGTTCATGTCTCTATTTAATCTGGGGTGGTGACAGCTAGCTCTAAGGTTGTAGATGTACTGTTGCTACTAGGGATAAAACAGTGGTACTTTATCTAAGGGTATTTGTATTACTTACATTACACACATTGCCTAATGCAATTATCTGTTGCTTGCAACTTAA
This sequence comes from Poa annua, assembly GCA_026929855.1. NCBI lineage: Eukaryota > Viridiplantae > Streptophyta > Magnoliopsida > Poales > Poaceae > Poa > Poa annua. Next base: position 48,640,860 of record CM049434.1, read on the forward strand.
TACGGAAAGGGGTGCGGACGCTAACCGGAAGGTGAATTATTTGTCATAGATGCGGTTCGAACGGTCTATGTATATTGTTGTAATGCCCAAATGAATATCACACTAGCCATCATAACTATAGTATATGCATCATTATGCACTTCTTTATTCTGTCAATTGCCCAGCTGTAATTTGTTTACCCGTATGCATGCTATTATTATTTATGGAGAGACACCACTAGTGAACTGTGGACCCCGGTCCTTTTTCCTCAAACTGATAAACAATCCTACTGCAATCCTGTTACTTTTATTCTCTGCAAACAAACACCATTCTCCACACATACGTTTAATCCTTTGTTACAGCAAGCCAGTGAGATTGACAACCTCACTGTTAAGTTGGGGCAAAGTATTTTGGTTGTGTTGTGTGCAGGTTCCACGTTCGTTGCTGACACCGGTAGTGCGCCCTGCCAAAGTCATCTTCAACAACCTCCGTGAGATCTCTAGTTTCCTACTGGTTCGATAAACCTTGGTTTCACAACTGAGGGAAAACTTGCTGCTGCACTATTTCATACCTTCCTCTTGGGGTTTCCCAACAACACCTCACCGGTGCCACCAAGCAGCAAGCTTTCCCTCAGTTGTGAAACCAAAGTTATCGAATCAGTAGGAAACTAGAATTATTCCGAAGGTGTCAACTGCGCCAGAAATTCTTGCTAGCGCCGAGTTGGCGTGAAACCTGCACACAACACAACCAAGATAATTTGCCCCAACTTAACAGTGAGGTTGTCAATCTCACTGGCTTGCTGTAACAAAAGATTAAACGTATGTGTGGAAAATGATGTTTGTTTGCAGAGAATGAAAGTAACAGGATTGCAGTAGGTTGTATTATCAGTTAAAAAAAAAAGACCGGGGTCCACAGTTCCTAGTGGTGTCTCTCCATAAATAATAATAGCATACATGAGGATAAACAAATTACAGCTGGGCAATTGACAGAATAAAGAACTGCATAATGATGCATGTACAAGTCATGGTGTCTAGTGTGAAATTCATTTGGGCATTACAACATGATACATAGACCGTTATCCAACTGTATCTATGACTAATAACCCACCTTCAGGATAGCATCCGCAACACGTTTCAGTATTAAGTTGCAGGCAACAGATTATTGCATTAAGTAAAGTGTGTAATGTAAGTAGCACAATTATCTTTAGACAAAGAACTACTGTTTTATCCCTAGTAGCAACAGTACATTCACAATCTTAGAGGTTGCTGTCACTCCCCCAGATTAAATGAAGACATGAACCCACTATCGAGCATAAATACCCCCTCTTGGAGTCACAAGCATCTACTTGGCCTGAGCATCTACTAGTAACGCAGAGCATGCAATATCATAAATAACGCACTCACATAATATATAATAAAGCAAATGACATAGTACTCAATTATTCATCGGATCCCAGCAAACACAACATGTAGCATTACATAAAAATGATCTTGATCATGATAGACAGCTCACAAGATCTAAACATGATGGCACAATAGGAGAAGACAACCATCTTGCTACTGCTATGGACCCGTAGTCCAAGGATGAACTACTCACGCATCAGTCCGGAGGCGGGCATGGTGATGTAGAGCCCTCCGGTGATGATTCCCCTCTCCGGCAGGGTGCCGGAAAGAGTTTCTGAACCCTCCCGAACTAGGGTTGACGGCGGCGGCGGCTCTGGAACGTATCGTGGAAAAGTGTTCGGGTATTTAGGGTTTTCCCGTCGGGGGGTCTTTATAGGCGAAAGGGCGATGGAGGTGGGGCCCCGAGGGGCCCACACCACGTGGTGGCGCGACCAGAGGAGGAGCCGCGCCTCCACCAGGTGAGGCCGCCTCGTGGCCCTCCTCCGTATACTCTTCGGTGTTCTGGATGCTTCCGGTGAAAATAGGGATATTGGCTTTTGTTTCGTGCAATTCCGAGAATATTTCCTTAACAGTTTTTCTGAAACAAAAAACAGCAGAAAACAGGGAACTGACACTGTGACATCTTGTTAATAGGTTAGTTCCAGAAAATGCATAAAAACCATATAAAGTGTATATAAAACATGTAGCAATTGGTATAATATAAACATGAAACATAAAAAATTATAGATATGTTTGACACGTACCAAGCATGTCACCACGAATGACCACCGCGCTGCCCTAAGAGTAAATTTAGTCCAGCTACCACCGCACACCGCAGGCACCGAGATCATTGCTCCGGCGCTCCAGCGTGGCGCCTCTGGCCACCATCGGCCAGATTTAGGCCAAGATGTCCAGTACCACCGGCAACCATGCTGCCCTCCTACCCACTGCAGTCCGGCCTCCACACTATCAATCATTTTTGGAAGAAACTATCAATGAGTCGTGCCGTTTCACAGACAAAAGAGCTACTCCCTCCGATCCTTGAAACTATACAGCTGCGATTTTGTACATCAGTGAGTTCATTTTGTCTCACACTTTATATGGACCGGAGGTAGTACAAAATGTAATGCTCAAATAACTACTCCCTCCGTAACATATTATAAGACGTGGCAGTGCACAAATTCAGCTAGCTGAGCGTCTTACAAATTGTTACAGAGGTAGTAGTTATACACCTCATTGCTACTACCTTATATTTCAGATTATAAAACGTTTTGGTATGCCAATTTAGGATACCTAACCGTCTTCTAATTTGGAACAGAGGTAGGGCCTTTTATCCGAGCTTCCAAAAGCCTATATGGTCATGATTCTTTGCACTAATAGTACACCCTCACATATACATATACACAAGAAACTACTTTTGACTTTACTGAAGATATTTAAACTGAAGCCCGCTGAGTCAAACTTCAAATAAGTATAAAAACTCTAAAATAGCAGAAATAGAAAGCTTTATTTGTTAAAAGGCTGCGCAATATGCCAGCCCAAAATGCGGCAAGTATCCACTCACTTTTCTCTCTCCGTATATATCATCATTTTGTTCTTGAAGAAATTCTCTTGTCGTTTTCCGCTCATCACCTATAACTTACAAGTTGGAGCCAGTGGCAAGTAGCCACCCGTAAAACCTTTGAGCACAATGGACACTGGAACAGATTCCACCTCCACTCTTATCATCTTGATTTTTTAGCAATAGGTAAAGTTCAAATGTGGTATGGTCTTTGCGTTGCTCATAAGGACTTTTGTTATAGCTAGCTAGAGCCACTCAGAGTCTGAAGTATCTTGTCCTTGTACCACTTCAAATATGGTTTTTAAAAAAGGTGTCTTCCCTTGCGATGATTAAAACCTTAGACCCCGTTTGGATTGTTGAAAAGTTGACACGCACCGTATTTTCCACCTCTTGGCTTAGTAAATATATGAATGTAGGCATGTCCGTATTTCTGCCCGACCCTTTCCGATCCAAAAACGATGAGCCAAGCGGAGCGTTCGAGATGAGACGCTCGTGCTTCTACATTTCCTAGGATAACTTTGATCGCTGTGAAATTTTGATGGTCAAAAACCAAATGCAAACGTCACGGCTGAAACCTTAAGAGCAGCACAAGCAGAAATTCAGACAGACTAGACTGGCCCTGACGCAACCCATATCGTGCGTTACTCGTGTGGAAGCATGCTGGCGTTGGTGTAAAACTGGAGAAGCCCAAACGACATCTTTCACCACCCTCCTCCTATGCTTCTCCTCTCGTCGGAACAAAATATAAGATGTTTTAGATATTTAATAAGGACTATATACGCGAGTTAAAAAAATCCTAAATACCTAAAACATCTTGTATGTTGGTTTTGGGGGAGTAGTTATTTTAACAAACTTATATGCATACAATTGGGTAGTGCCATGAGTTTTACATTGCAATCAATGTATGATTAGTAGTTCAACTTTTTTTTCGATAAAGGGCACATTTTATTAGATTCATAAGTTTAAATCAAGATGATACAACCAAAGAGGCCACACCCGGACTCCTCATAATAAGCATGCACACAACCGTAAAAAAAAGTAGCAGGAAGATAGGCTAGAGAAAGAACAAGGGAAACTCATAAGGTAAAATACATGTCATAATCAGAGTGAAATTCACTTTTATCTTATATTTCCCTTCATTGGCCCATACTACCATTGTGGGTGACAATTCAGCCACCTTATATTCCATTCCGACTCCGCCACTACCCATGGTGAAGGAGGACCAATTTTCGCAGATTATGTTGTGATCTATGCGGGATAAAAGTATCAAAATAATGAAATTTCATAGGCACTAGCACCCATGAATTTTTTGATATAGTAGAATCCCACGCGGTTGAAGCACCAGAAATCTGCTCTCGACGGGAGTTGAACTCTGGGCACAAGGGTGTGCCACTGCAACCCTTGCCACTAGGCCGGTGCCTAGTTCTCTATGCGGGATAAAAGTACCTTTCGTCACTTGCTTCAACTGCGAGCTATCAAGGTGAGGTGTGCCCGTCTCTAAAGAGTAGACTACTCCTGAAGATAGTGAGCACACCGGTAAATAATATGCATTGGAGATGAAATTTTGCATTAAAAATTATGTCATTTATATATAAAGAAAGCAAGCATAATAATGCAATTTTTCCTACTCATATGTGTTTGCTATCCCTGTGATCTATGTCTTGCACCAATTGGTAAAAATATTGGCAACGATGCGGGGGCGGATAAAAGTTCGAAGCCACTTGATGTCTAACCATATAAACGCACAAACTGACATTGTAAAAACAAGTGGTTTTTATTCTCGACGTGATCACAGATGCAAGTGCTCTCTTGCCAATTTTCTTAACATGATGTATTTTGTTAAAACATCGACGAAAGCACCATGTAAAGATCTTTATTTTAAGTGGCAACTTCATTTTCTAAATGTGTTTGTTATTTATAACTGGCACATCGAAATGCATTAGTGCCTTCTATATGGAATCCACCGAGAAAATGCCATTCTCAAGTAAGTTCCGCCGAAATTCATCATGCCCACTTGACTACTGGATCTGGATGGATGGCAGCTAATCGCTCTTGCAGAGCATGTTGGTTCTTACCCTGGATCGTTACGAGCTAAACTAGATCGGAAACAAGAAACTCAAGCAAAAACGTTAGAGGAAAAACGAATTTGGTGGCCAGTTCTTTCTTGATTTTCGTTATGATACAAGGAGCACCCCTGGTGGTCTATTTATACATGGCCAAGGAGGGATTTGGAACCATACTAGGACTAGAAATCCTACTCCTATTAGGACTTGTACTAGCACATATTCCTAAATTGTCCAATCCGTGTCCAACCAGGTTAATTCCTACAGAGCATGCCATGATATCAATCGCACGCCCACGAGATCCTGCCTAAAAGACATGTTTTATGGGATGTTCCCAAGACCTCAGAGATGGTATCGCTTTCGTTACCTATAATGTTGTATAAAGTCGGATATTGTCCCGAAGAGCAGCGATTCCTAGCCAGGATTCCTCCTAGAAACGTATCTTGGACCCGTCCTTAATGAGGCAAGATCCCTAAGGAAAATTACAGTAAAAAATAGGGTGGTAATCATGCCAACCTATAAGGGTAAGAGAATACATCTTAAAACTCATTTTAATTTTTGTTTGATAAGGCCAAAGCACTTTGACCCCTCTCTACTCTCACTCATCATTTCTTTAAAATTTGTACGTTTATTTCATGTACTCCTCCGTTTCAAATTAGATGAATTTTATTTGACTACACACATGTCTACATATTTCAAAATGTAGATCATCTAATTTAGAATGGAGGGAATACACCATATGTTATACTCCCTCCGTATCAAAATAATTGTCTTAAGTTTGTCTAAAAGTGGATGTATTTAAAAATGTTCTTGTTTTTCAGACTTCCGAACGAACCAGCTTACATGACATCTCAATTTTGTGTTTTTCCTATTGCAACATTTATGAAATCCTGCAATCAAAAAAAGCCGTGATAGTTGTAGTATTGTTAAAGTCATGCGCCAAGGAGGGAGGCAATGACAAGTGTACCCTGTATTTATCAGCGAGATGGTAGGAGGCTGGGAGCGTCAGGACACTGACAGGTCAGTCCCACACGTATCATCCTCTTCCTTATCACTATCGCGTCACTGACTCGCGCAGGCGCACTGAACGAAGAGACGGAGCACCAAAACAATGGCCGCTCTCCGCCACCTCGCCGGCGCCACCCACAACCACCGTATCGCCGCCAACTCCTCCTCCCTCTTTGACCTCCAGCGGCCGCCTTCCTGCCTCCCCGTCTCCGTTGCACGGCCCCTCCGCCTCGTGCCCCTGCGCTCCCGCCACCCCACCCGTGAGTAGCCTCTCCTGGACCCCCAAACCTCTCTACAATTTTCTACCGGAACACTTTTTATTTCTATCTACGCGGACTCACAGCCTGTTCTCGCTCAGGGCTTTATGGGCTGTCGAGCAACGACATCAAGGTAGGAATCAACATCGAGGTGGACGGCGCGCCGTGGAAGGTTCAAGGTAACAGCTAAAGCCGTCTCCTTTATCTCAGTTCTCGCACCTCACTGCCTGATATTGGGAAATTCATTCATAGACTGCTTGGAACAGACAAAAATTTAGGAATTTCTATGATTCTCCTATTACTTTTTTTTTCACCCGAACAGGCCCGCAATCGCAATGTACCTCCTCTCTGGTCAATGATTGGTGATTATTTCCTTAGTTTCAGCTGCCAAGGCTATGTTAACAGGGATACTTCGGTAACTTTAACCTTCCCTGTGTAATCAAGATGTGTCCTGTGCCCAAAATGTCTGTCAAAGTAACATACTAACATTTCGTTCTAGCTTGATTTGCGAGATAACCTTTCTGCAAATAAATTTCCTTGTGTCAAACCGGTCCGTGTATTTTAAAGGAATGTTAGACTGATTATGGTTGTCAGTCCAACCTTTTTTTGAGATGTAAAACGCCAACACAGCGAAATAAATTTTCAGGAAATTGTTTTTTCAAAAATAATTCTAAGGAAAATGCATAGTACTAGCTAACGTACCAGTAGAACAGACACAGTATTAAACTATGATATGTAATCTTCGGTAGCCTCCCAAATCAGGATATCGACTGATCCTTGTGAACAACCTTATTTTGTTTGTGTGAGATCATATAGGCTTATCTTGGTTCAATCTTGATATCCTTGACATCTAATTTTGTGCTACTTATTTTTTTCTGAAGTACGCTTCTACTTTTTTTTTAGAACATTAAGTACGCTTCTACTTTTAATATACCCTTAGTGCTATATCCTTTGTAGTGAAACCCCTGGCGGGCTGAGCTTTAGAGCTTCTGCGTAGTGAAATAAGAACACTAACAGTAACTGAGTAGATAAAGATGTGTTCTGTTTTATTTCATATGCTCAACGTGAAAAAATATAGCAATGAAACTTTCCCTCTCCATGCAACTACAGAGTTTCTCCATGTCAAGCCTGGAAAAGGTGCCGCTTTTGTGAGGACGAAAATGAAAAATTATATCTCTGGCAACACAGTTGAGAAAACCTTTCGAGCTGGAAGTACGGTAATCTGAGCAGAAACTCACTTTTCAGAATCTGAACCTGAGTTTAGCAGTTCCTTTTTTGCATCTGTAATTCTATATTGCACTCATCAGTAAATCAAATAGTGAGTGCTTCTTTATCTTATTAGTTTTTTTGTAAGCAACAGTTTACAGTTGCCACTTTGTTAAATTTTCAGATTCAGGAAGCTGCTATTTCAAAGGAAACCAAACAGTTTACGTATAAGGATGGCTCCCAGTTTGTGTTCATGGATCTGGTAGATGCATCTATTTCTCTAAAATATCTCATGTCCACAATAACATGCTAGCTTTCATGTTCGACCCAGTTACCTCATTACCTGTGCTGTAAATGATGAGCTATGTAGAGAGTTAGCGAGATAGAGTAAGCAGTGTGACTACACCTTTTCTTTTACCTAGATAACTACGGGCTGAGTTGTGCACAGATTACTGAAGTAAAGAATATGGACATGCTGCACATGTTTTGATAATTGCATGACAACGCTTCAGTTTATTACACAACCTAACTCTCCAAAAAAAAATCTTGAAAGATTAATGAAAACGACAAACTAGAACCAGAGGTTTGTCTCCTTTTACGAAAAGTAATGATCCAGTTTTAGAGAAGTGGATTTTGAATTTTCGTTCATCCCAGAAAGCAAGATATCCGAATGTAAAACCAAGCCACTTGATTCTGTAAGAACACGATCAGGTTAAAGGTTGGAATCCCGCTAGTCACACACTTAATTTACAACGATGAGTGAACCATTTCGTTACAATAAAATTTAACTTACCGGTTACTGTAGAAGCCAGTGTTCAGTTCTGTGCATTTTTCAAGTGTACAATATTCTCATCGTATTTCCCTTTCCAGACGACCTTTGAAGAGAGTCGCTTAAACGAGTCAGATGTTGGTGACAGACAAAAGTGGTTGAAAGAGGGAATGGACTGCACTTTGTTATACTGGAACGGACGGGTATGTTCAATTCTGTTTTCACATCACCGAATATCCAATTACCTTCTAAATTTTATTTTATTTTGATACTATGCTACTTGATTGTGTTACGTATTCCTGCGCAGCATGTGGTAAATATTGGCCACTGACATTAGCAAATTCTGCAGATCATCGATTTTGATCTTCCCATCACTGTTAGGCTGACTGTAATTGAGACTGATCCAGGGCAAGGTGACAGTGCACAAGGTAGCGATATATCAAGATATGTTATGTTCATGTTATTGTTTAGTCATGCATCGTACTAATGAAATTAGTTCGACACATACAATGTACTCATAAAGACCACAGAATAGTCTCAGATATTTCTTTCATGATGTACACTAACATCAGCTGAATCATCTTCTTACTGTGTTTCACAGGAGGAACAAAGCCTGCAACCATAGAAACAGGAGCTGTTATCAATGTGCCGTCTTTCGTTGAAATGGGCGATGATGTCCTTATTGATTCGAGAACCGGACAATATATGAGCCGTGCATAGAGTGGCTACCGGACAAACCACCAACAGACAACTAGTTTCTCGTCCGCTCAATTTGGTTATTCATAGACCTTATGAAAGTTCGGTTGAAACTTAAATCAACTGGGAGGCAGACTCCATCAGCTAAAACTGTGTGATCCAACATGGAACAAATACTGCAGGAACACTTTAGCTATAAAGCAGTTGAGGGTGAAATATATACATGTTAAAATAATTTGTAAGCCCTTTTCCCCCTTGCTGGAGCTGGGTGAAACGGATCATCCAGTTCAGAATCTCTCGCCATATCTGAAGAAAAGTGCCCCAGTGCCAGCATTGTGGTCGACGGCGTACTCCGCCCTGATTGTGCCAAGCTTAATGCCGATACCATATGATGATCCGTGGCCAGCACGTCGGAAGAACTCTGTAGGGTTCCCCTTGACATCCTTGGAGCTCCCGAGGTCGGTACCATGCTCCGCAAAAGCGTAAACTTGTGTGTTCTTCATCATGGGGACCGGGAGGCGCACCTCGGTGGCGACCTGCATGATAACGGCGCAGAAATTGTTCGTCAGTTTGGAAAGAACTTGGAACTTATTAACTTTAGTGGTCGATTTTGTTCTTTATAAATTGATTTTTGCAAACGGATTCATCTGGTACTGTAATACTTACCTCGAGAAGGTTCCTAGATGCGCCAAGTTCACCCATGCCGTAGCCCCTGACCGAGTGAGGCCCTCCAAGCGCGAACGCATCGTAGCTTGGAAGATCTCCCACGCAGCCTGCGTAGCGGCCATGGGCGACAAGAACGGCCGGTGGCGGCTTGCCGGCACCATTCTTTTGCTTGTTAAGATTTACGAACTTTGTCACCGTCAGCTGATGGCGGTTGAAGAATGGGTTCTTGCTCCCGATGCCTAGGCCCTGGTCCAACTGCAGAAGAAGCTTTTCGTCAGAGGTTTGCAAGACGAAAATGCGTGGCTCTATGGAACTACTCTTCCATGATTTTCATAATCTTGAACTTTCGAAAGATAGAAGGATTGCTCTGCATGAGGACCCATACCTGGAAGATGCACCTGTCGCCAATGGGCGCGCCGTTGACGAACTCCGTGTTATCCCTGGTCAGATTAGCCTGAAGGAACGCCATCCGGTCCACGCCAGTGCCGCTGAACGTAGTGGGTGGGCCATCCATACCTAGGGCGCCGGTGGCCGTTGTCCGGAGCCCGTGCGTGCACACATCATTGCTCTCATCGCGCGCCGTGATCTCTTCCATCACGAGGCCATACGTGAACGTGCTCTGCCTTGTGAGGTTCTGCGAATCCATGGTTGCAATGTTTAAAATTCATTACTCACGTTGGGTACGATTCCTATGCGAAAGGACATACACTCCTCGCTTGAAAATATATGTTAGCCACACCCACACGATTTTTAAGATGTATATTTGACCATTGATCACTTCAACAATATGTAAATTATGTGATACATAATTGATACCTTCAAACTAAATTGAAATAATTGTTGGTCACAGTTTTTTTTAAATTTGTTAGTCAAAGATATAAGTTTCGAGATAGGGTTATTGATTTGTGCAAACCTCTGTTATATTAGCTTTGATTCCAACTCTGTCGACCCATACAGGTGGAGCATCCTCCATGTTGGGTCCGGCGACGAAGACAGGGCTGAGTTTCCTGGTGTTGAAGCAGCTGGTTCTGAAGGTGCGGTTCCTGCTGCGGTCCTCCACACCGTCTAAGTAAGGATGTGTGTACTCAAGCTTGAACGAAAGATCATCCTAAAAACCAAACAAAAACATGGATATATATATAAGTACATGTGAAACATGGATATATATATGGGATCGATGTTACTATGCTAGCTAGAAGGTATATACTATAAGAATGCCTTGCATGCATGTGTTGTTGTGTACTTCTTTCAGATTTTCCAGAAACTAAGGCCTTGCATGCATGTGACTGTTCCTAAAGTAACCAAGAAGCACAAAAAAGCTGAAAGAAAACTCATTCCTCAAACAAAATCACTCATTACCAACTCACCTGAGGGTTGAGCAAGTTGCTGGATGCGACAGAACCAGCAAGAGATCTGTTCAGGCCACAGATGTTGCGGTGCTCAAACGACACACTTCCTCCAGGTTGAATGGATTCCTGAAACAAAGCTCTCCATCAGATATAAATACATTAGGTTCAGCAACAAGGACTAAAGTACAATGATTGACAGCTTCACAGCTTATCATGAACTTGTCCAGCAATTTTTGAGAGAGATATTATAAATTATAAAGATCAAAAGGTTGTGAATATGTAGACACATTACAAGAGTTGGTCTTCCCCCAGGCCCTGGTAGAATGTTCCACTCTGTGGTCACGTCTACTGATTTGGGATCTTGTTCATTGAGCCTGATTTCGACCAATACGCCCCCTTCTTTGGTTTCATCGGTGCATGGATTCACCTCTATGTTGGAGAACAAAGCCAGAGCATTTATGTTCTTAAGAGCCTGTTTCCCTGCCCCGATGTTAAAGATATGGCCTGGTCGAAGCTGTAACACATCAACAGAGACAGGTCAAGAACATATAGTGAGTTTGGAGAGTTAAACGATCACTCTATTTTGATCAATAATGCTACAGTAGTGGAAAACATATCCTAGCTCAGAATGTTGATTTCAGGTAGTGCATTGGTTTGTTCAGTACCTGCTGGGGCAGTTCCCTGTCAATAACAGGAAGCTGGGTCTTCCCCTCGATGACATGGCCGAGCTTGTCGAGGAACTGGTACTCAACGCCGGTGACCTCCCCCTCGACGACCTCGGCCACAACCTCGCCGGAGTCAAGGTTCCCGAAGTTGACCATCTGCGCGCAGACGAACCCCTCGTTGTGGTACCACCTCAGGACGTGGTCCCTGATCCTCTGCAGCAGCCTGGCGCTCACCGTCCCCTGCTTCTTCACCATCTCCACCACCTCCCTCCGCACGGGCTCCGGCAGGATGCACGGCTTGGTGACGCTGCCGAGGCGCCGCTGGTACTCCTGGTCCTGCCGCCGCCGGAGCGCCATCTTCTCCCTCAACGTCATGTCGTCTTCCTCGGTCTCGTCGGCCTGCGCCGGCACGAGGCCGCCCACATTGATGCAGCTGAACCGCTTCGCCGGGGGCCAGAAGCTCTCGGCGTAGGAGACGGTTAGGGCGAGGGTGCCGTCGGGCTGGGGCCTGACCGCCTCGATGTTGACGTGCTGGAACATGCCGGACGAGGACAGCGCCTCGAGCTCCCCGAGCAGCTGCGACCGGGTGTACACGCCGCCCGGCCGCAGCGCTGCCGTCTCGAACAGGGGGTCCTCGGGCCCCGTGACGCGCGCGCCGCTGTCGACGAACCTGACGTCCGAGACCTTGTATCTCTTCATCCCCTTCAGCCTCGCCAACGGCACCGTCATCCTGGCACCGAACTCGTGCGCGTCCCAGTCCCTCGACGGCGGATTCTCCTCCGCCGCGTGCGCTGGACCGGCGGTGAAGAGCCGCGATAGGAGGCCTCCGAAACCGCCGCCACCGCCTCTGCGGGGACGAGGACTGGTGCCGCCCGAAGAGGCGGCGGCGGAGATGGCGGAGGCGAGAGCCCTGTTGCGGGGGGCGTCGGAGCGGGACTTGGGGTTGGAGGACGAGATGGCCATGGCGCCGGAGGCGGAGCTGAACACCATTGGCGCTGCCCCCGCGGGTGGATGTGGTGTGGTGATCGAGGGTTTGCTTCGGTTCGGTGGGGTTTAAGGGGAAGGGTCGGTCATGGTTATTGGATAGGAAAACACCTTGATCTGCAGCCGTCTTTTCCACGACTTCTATTTGGTGCCTGATTGAGTCCATTACGAACTTCTACCGGCATCTGGACCCAAAGATGGTTTTCATATTGGGTGTGCCTAATTTTCAGTCGAATTATAGAATTAACTTAATTCTCAAATGACATCAAATCCCATGTCTAATATAATACATAGGACATACATAAAATACTTCCTCCGTTTCTGAATGTAAGGAGTATATTTTTCTGCACGAAAATTAAGATATGGGTATTTTACATACGGTGGACTTATTTTCTTCTCTAAATAATCAAAAGAGACGAGCCCCTAGTAATCACAAAATGAAAACAATGCGTAAAATTGCTCCGTTCGAAATTGATACTAGTTTATCGATGATAAAATTATCTATAAATCTTAATACACCCTATATTTTGGATTTTTTCCTCAAAAAACAATACGCCTTACATATAGGAATGGAGGGAGTACGTGATATCTTTTCAGTTGCAACCCCACCTAAAGCTAAGAAAAATCTCACTTGCAACTTAACTTTCGACACGATTGTCGGACCTGGATTTTCTTTTTGACAACTTTGTAGGACTTCAATAAGCATTAACTAGTTGGGAATTAGCAAAATCGTTTCTTTTTACCAACTCAATCGTTATCCTGGTTGTTTACAGTTTTTGTTTGTGCAAAAGTGCTGTGAATGAACCATCACCAATCGACATTTGATGGTCGAGCTGCCGTGGAGAATTTAGATCTCCTCGATCAAAAGTTTATATTTGTACAAAAATGACATGTAAAAATACTATCTCTGAACTAACACAACTCAGAAGCGGTAGCTCTCTCGACCACGCACCGCGCAGGACCGTCGCCGCCACCAGCTAATCTCCCCCTTTGTCCACCTACCTCTAGCTTAACGAAGGACAAATCTGGAACCCCCGTGTTGTCCTCTCTCCATCCAGCTCAAAAAGAAGCCTCATGGGTTGCTCGGGCGAGTGACTCCGGAGGCGCCCAAAAATCTCGCGAAAAGCCGCCAGATCAACTGCTCCCTGGCCGTGGATGCCTCTGTCACCGGCGGTGGAAGCAGCCCCCCGTCCGCGAGCACTCTTGGCGATGGCGGGATTTGGTGGGCACACCCTGATGGGTGCTTCGCGCGGAACGGGCCTGGTGTGCACGACGTAATGGCATGTGGGGCTGCTCGTCGCCTTGCGGGCGTGGCAGCCAGGCTTGCTTCGATCTGTTAGCATTTTCTGCTAGATCGGGCTATGATTCCTCTTACGACAAGGTGAAGATCTGCTTGACGCCTGTCCTTCTTGATCTGCCTGCAGTGCCGGGTTTCGGAAGGCTCCATCGGCAATCTCCCATGGGCGTTTATGCCTAGAGACTTATGGATCCGGTGGGATTCAGTCGCACCGGAGGTAGCGGCGCGAAGCTCTACTTCGGTTGCCATCATGGGTAAATCTATGGTGAAGTCAGAACCGCAGAATGTCATGGAAGCCGAGATTAGAAGACTAGTAATGGTGTTGGGAGCCTTTGCGACGATGAGGAATTTGATTGGAGTTTCACGAATCGTAGCCGGTATGTGAGTGGGGGACGAAAACACGGGTGAATTCAAAATCTTACCTTTTAGGATGAAATCAAAGGCCTTGCCTTAATTGGTTGTGCCTAGCAATAATGTTGTTGAAGGCATTGTTCTGGTAGCGGTGACTATCTCCAAGGTGAAAACCCAAGATTTAAGATCGTGCGACGATGACACTCGTGCATTGTTTGCTTGAGTTTCCTTCTTGAGAGCGTTGTTTTTTAAGAGTTTAGACATCAGTATTATCTTGTTGGTGGTTGTGTTGATGTAAGGACTAGAACTCTGTAGCGGGTCTTTTGCTTTTAATTTCTTCTCTTTTTCAATTGTGTGTATCCTAATATCATTAGCTGTTGAGTTGGGTGTAATTCGGAGTACATTTATTCGCCCATGACCTCTCACCCCATACATTTGCATAATCTTCAGTTTGGAAACCTAGCATCCACCTCTCGCAACGCAATGTGCGCCGCCGCGGCTGCCCTGGCCGCCGCTGCGTAGCTCAGCCCGAGCTCTCCCCTGCCCGGCCCCCAGCTCTCATGTCACTCTCTTTCTCCACCCTCCTCTCCCCAGCCACCACAGCTCCCTCTCCACTTTCAACCCCCTCGCCTGCTGTCGTCGTTGGTGACGATGGAGGTCTTGTTTCCCCCTCCCTCAGATGCGTTGGGCCCATCCTGGCGCCTCCCCCTGCTCATCTCCCACCAAATTCCAAGCCGATGCACATGTCCGAGGTTCCCTTGGCGGCGAAGGAGCAGGGCTGGGAGGAGATTGGGGGGCGGCGTCATCGGAAGCTGTTGAAGGCGTCTACTCCGCCTCCGAGGAAGGAGACTGTGCTCTCCACCGCTTTCAAGCGGAGGACCTTCGGCCTCTGCTTCTGATGCTTGGCGCCGGAGCACTTCGTAGTAGACTGCCAAGCCCCTGTTTGGTGCCTGAGATACCGCTCCTCCGGCCATCGCGAGCGGGATTGCCAGGCACGCCATCATGTCCCCTCGCCCGATGCTGCTGCTAAAGGAGATGGAGCTCGTCGTCACCCCTGCTCACCTCCAGTTCCTCCATGTTGTTCGATGGACATGGCTGTTGGCCAAGCGCCTCGCCCCCGTAGCCGCTCGCCTCCAGCCCCTCCACTTCGAACCAAGCGCTCGTGGGCGTCGGTTGTCGCCGAACAGGATGTGCTCAATCTGGAGGATGCTTCGGGGCCTGGTGTTTGTGTGGTTGTTTCTGCCCTCCCCGACGATGCTTTGGGGATGTTCCAGCCTCTCCTTGCAGCTCAGACGAAGGCGTTGAGCAATGAGTTGCAGGACATGTTCGCAACTCGTCCGGAGGAGGTCTCACTGCCCCTTCGCGAGCTGGTCACCGCTGTGCAAGGTTGGACTGAGCAGGTATCAGTCTTCTGGGAGCTAATGGAGCCAGTTGGTAGAAGGCTTGCTCCCGCCGATCTGTCGGCACCGGACATGCATGAAGATTGTCAGTGACGAGGTGTGATTACATCAAATCCCATGGTAAGATACCTAGGGTTTAGTCGAGTGGAAGACGATATGGTCGTTGGTGAATTCGGACGGCTGACAAGCAAGGATTTACCCAGGTTCAGGCCCCCGGAGGGTAACACCCTACTTCCTGCTTGTCCGATTATTGCTCTTTGTGTTATAAGGTGGCTACAATGGCGTCTCGGCGAGTCGAAGGCTCGCTAGGGTTTCTGACTCTCAGATTGCGTGATCTCTATCGCCCCCTCCTGGCCCTTATAAAGGAGGCCAGGTCTCGGGAGTTTGAATACGACTAGGTTTACAGATATGGTAAGTCTATAGTCGGTACGACTTCTCTTTCTTGAGTCGCACTCTATCTTGTACGGGTCGCCATATGCCTTCCTTGTAGCCATGCTTATTGGGCCACCAAATGGGCCTTCCGGTAGACTAGGCTTCATTGTAATCGAGTGGGTATACCCGTTAGGTATAACCACGTCAGTCGGCCTCTCGTCGTGAGCGATGGCAATGATGCTAGCACGAAGGTTGGGGCCGGTTGCTTGTCTGTGCTTGATGGTGTGAGCACGCAGGCTTTAGAGGATCCTCCAGATTTGGACTTTGTCCCGCTAGAGATGGTGCTTCAAGGCGTGGAGGAGCAAGACAAGGTCGACCAAGCCTTGGCCTCATGCAATGGCTTGGGGCTGACTGTGGCGGTGTTGCCCGTTAGCTCGGTTGGGGAGGCGCCCATAGAGTTGACGGCGCCAGGTGAACCTCACAAATTGGAGGTCTCTGAGTCTGATATGTCGATGGATGAAAATGGAGTGTCGGCTAGCCCGACTTCGCCCACCTTGCTAGATGAGCTCCTGAACAACGTCAGCTGCACGAGGCGATGCACCGATTCAGATGCAGCTGGAAGGGGACTTCATTAATGTCGGGAGGCGTAGTGTTCGGTTGGACAAGAAGAACAAAAGTTGCAACATCCCAATTGCTAAGCTCGCTGAATATAGATTGGCAGAGGCTTTCAGAGAGTTGCCAAAGGAAAATATCTCAAAGAAACCAACCAAGGAAGATGTGCAAGAGAAGATGAAGACCTATATACGGATGAGCAAGAAACCTAGCACCCCGATGTCGATCCAAGCTATTCGTGAGTTGTTAGAAGCTAATGTTTAATCTCTGTCTCCATAAGGCTAGGTGTGAGTACTCTTGATGCATGGGTGCTCTCGAGGTTGCAGCTTTTGGCTTGGCTGGGTACAAGAGGTTTCCCATGGTTTTGGGCCTAGGTATTCTTGTATCTGGTTCGGATGATGTGCCTTGATCAGTAGTAGGGTGTGTTGTGGTTTTCAACGGTTTTCCTTAATTACCCGGATATTGTTTGGTTTTTGGGTCTGATTTTCCTTATTAACTTTATTAACTGGATCAATTCTTATTCTTCTTAAATGCAAGGCGGGAGCTGCCCCTCTGACAAGGTTCGTCAAAAAAAAACCTCTCACCCCATCAACCAAGAAGACAAGCATTCGCTTTGTTCGAGCTCACCGGATGACTGCAGCCCCATACCGTTGTAATTCCAATGTCTACCGTGCTCGACAGCACAAAAGAAGTTTCAGCGCGAGGTCACCCCAACAATGGAGGGAGCTTTACCTAGGCAAGAGGCCAGGCAGACACGATAGAAGAACGGCGCTCGGGAGAGGGGGCGTTCGGGAGGTACACATGCGGGGCGAGCAGATATTGAGCTGACGAGTTCGGGGCTAGCCGATCTGATCGAGATGATATGGAAATTTACAGGATGGTCTTTGTATGCTGTACATAAAGGCGAAAACTCCAATGAGCTGACAGAACGAAGCTGCGCTGCTCTTCACATCTCAATATGGTTAGAGTTATCTCCTTGGTTGTCCAGGGGCATGTACTGCGCCATGATCGCGCGGATCTCTGAATCCATGTACCTCTGTACGTGCAGAGAAAGCAGAGAGAAAATTAGATGATACTGACCTCGGTTTTATGAATTGGTAATCAACATGTAAGAGGTTGTTCATATCGTATACCCGGATCCGGTACTTGTACACTGTGTATCCTGCGATTCCTGCTGCCACTAGGCCAAAGAAGACGACCCACAGGAAGTTCCACCCAACCTGTGCTGCATTCTTGCCTGAATAAGATGAGTGTCAGTTCAGTTTGTCACCCAAGGCAGTGCTTCGACATATCCTATACGTTGCTACGTCTGAGTTCTAAACAGATAATGATGATCCTCAATCAGCTTAGTGAGCCACTGAACCTCTTATAGATTAAGACTCACATGTTGCTACTTGCTTGTTTTTGAAGTGGCTTATTTGAGTTATTTCTACAGCCAATGTGGCAACTACATTATTTCTACTGAACAAGATGAACTTATTCGCAAACAAAAAACTTAGAATGAAGTACATTTTTTGTTATACAATGGCCATGTATGTGTTCAAGAATGCAGTAGTGTATCAGTTTGCAACTTTACTAAGAAGAAAGCTAGCCTTCACACCCAGGTATATAAAATCTGATTCAACCAAAGGAGATTATCATAATCTACCACAATATCAAGCTGAGACTATCTTGACTGCAATTTGTGGAATGATGATCTTCAAATCACTGGCTAGCTTAAGTATAGTAACTACTGAAGCAAAAATAAATGGTTGTAAAGATAAGCACATACTTATGCATGTATCATGCTCCTTCATATACAGCAAGCCTCCGCTGCAGCCGCACTCATAGCTTCCCCATGTGTTCTTGCAGTTACATTCCTTGCATTGACATGCGGTCCTTTCCTTGCATTCATTAACATCTGTCGCAAAATATCAACATCAGCACTTCAGCACAAAACTAAAGGAGACATGTGACCAATGATATACAATATGCTACGGCTGTGACAATAATTTATGAAGTGGATATTCACATTCCTTTCTTAAACCTGCAACATATGCAGCACCTGCAAAGACTTCCATTTGCCAAAAGAAGATCAGTTATTGACTCTTACCTTCACATTTATGGACCCCATCGCCTTTGAACCCATCTGAGCACTTACAGCCATCAGCCTATAGATATTTCACACCATTAATATGCTTTTACATTCTGATAACACATTAAGCAGCAGTATGGACAAAAAAGTTCTTATTGATAACTTACAGTACAAGCAGAGTATGTTCTGCCATTCTTGGTCTCTTTCCAACAGCCACCATTGTTAATCTCACATCGCCCAGACCCCGAAGCTAAAAACACCATATGTTAAGATTTAAAGGCTCTCATACGTTCATGGTTTGATGCAGCTTGACGAGATATACTTAAATAGTTCAAAACAAAGGGAAAAGAAAAATAAGGAAATAAATATTCTCCCAACTCCTGGTAATATACCTTCACAGTGAGTGTAGCCATCACCAACGAACTTGACACCTTTCACAACTGGACATTCACAGACTTTTCCACGGAAAGTGTCCTATATAACCACCAGCCAAGTATTGTATGCATAAGCTAAACAGGAATGGAAAAAAAAAGGAACTATTTACAGACAGAGATAAAATCACAAGAGGTACCTTGCAAGCAGTGATGTTAGCAGCCTTGTCTTGCCAACAGCCACCATTGTTCTCCAAGCACTCATTTGTTTGTATATCTATGGTTTAACATAACATGAATGGTAGATATGTAAGAGCAAGGGCCAAGCAAATTAAGCTTGCAGCATAAGTACTCATTGTGAGGAAATTGTGGGGAAGGTAGGGAAATCAGTCTACTAACCTTCACTTAAGCAAACAGCTGGCTCAGTAGTTTCTAGAAATCCAGAACAAAGTGCTTTAAGAACTGTTCCTTTGTCAAGTTTCCCTGGTAAACAAAGACTAAGATAAGCATACATGGAACCTCAAATCAAAGAAAAAATCTGGTAGCTGTGATGAGTAGTACTTATAAGACCACACACCTCTGTATTGTCTATTGTTGATTACAAGAGTTGGTAAGATGGTGACATCACCACGAGAGCCCTTGCCAACCTATGTAAATTGTAAAACGCAGTGTACAAAATAATCCATGTAAGATGGGGTATGATGTTTACATTCAGACCTGAGATCACCAATCGTATATTCGTATGTATGTGGAAGAAAAAGACTGCAAGGAAATAGTAACCTGTGCGTCCTGTTCAGCTTTCAAAACAGGATTTTCTTCATCAGCGTTTGGATCACCGATACACTTATCTATTGCTTTGTGATCCATGCCTGGAAATTATAGATTTACTCAGTACACTTACTGCACCTCACTGTGGTATGAAGCCTTAGGCAAGCTGTAGAAAACATAAAGGCATATGCAAACAAACGTACCAAGTGACTTGATAACTCCATCAGCACATTCCTTGGTGTACTTCTTTTCCTTCATTGGGCACCGAACTGCAAAATCAGTCACATAGTCCCACCACAGCCAAGGTTTCTTGTCCTCCACAGCAACTTTATAAACACAGACTTGGCGTAAATTTTGCACCACAACATCTTTCCCATCATACCCTTTGCTGAAATCCTGTTCCGGATCAGGTGCGCAATACCTCCCATGGTTGATACACTGGGATTTGCACTGCTTACTTAAAGTGTAGGACTCCGGGCAATACCAGGTAATGTAATGAGGAGTGAACTGGGTGTATCCTTTCTTCTCAAGTATCTGGGCTGCTCCCTTAAAGCTCTTGACGAAATCAATCTGGCTATCGCATTTTGGACCACATTCATCGTTGCTGTTGGTCCAAAACTCATACTCAACTCGCTCATCAGGGTGGGGTAGGGACTCCGTCCAGTCCAAGTTCACATTAACCATGTCACCGTTATCAATAGCTTTCTTGAGCCTGTCACCGAAACTTTTGGTTATGAGGGCTGATGGAATTGTGATATTGTCTAGATAATCTGCCTTTCCACTTTCCTCAGGCGTGTCCATTGTGATTAAAGGTTCAACCCTGTCGTCGGCAACGAGGATCGCCGCTGCTCCTGCGTTTTGCGCATTCCATGCCTTCTTTGCGAAGAAGCAATCTAGATACAACAACAGGACCATATTATGCCATGCAAAGTAAGTTAACTGATGAAAGGGCAGAAAATATGCATGTTAAACAATAATTTGTTGAACAAAGTCAGTAACATAGGAACTTCGATCAACAAGACAGCGACCTATGTACTACAGTACAAAAATCCACGAGGGCTTGGCAGTTTCCTCCTCACACCAAGTCAAAGAATGGGTCGTCCTACCAAAATGGATCAGGGTGGAATATTTAACTGCCCACGCCCACATGATTAAACAAAACTAATATGTTCTAGCTGTAAGCGATATCCCAGGCGGAGGAGCGTATCCAGCCCAACCAGCCGCCGCATACAGTACAGAAGCGTAGCGCCATCGCAATCGCGTAGCCACACACATGCAGAAGCAGAACGAACAGTAGCAACCAAAACGAAGAAGCAACACTGTCCCCTCACCTCCCCTGTCGACGAGCAGGAAGGTGGGCAGCGCGCCGGGCCTGGCCTTGTAGGAGATATCGAAGTCATCGAACCCCTTGCAGGCCTTCCGGTCGGCCTTGGGGTAGGCGACGACGCCGACCATGGTGCCGCCGTACTGCGGCACGCCGAAGTTGCCGATGGCGCACTCGTAGGCGCCCTTGAGCGCGTCGGGCGCCGTCACCCTCAGGCTGTTCTTCTCCACCACGAACCGCGCTTCGCAGACGCCGCACCACAGGAGCGCCGCCGCGCACACCAGCGTTAGCAGCGGCGGCGGTGGCGGCGCCGCCGCGCGGGCGCGCGCGCCGAATCGGAGGCTCATGGCGAGTGCGCCTCCGATCAGGCGGCCTGTCCAAGCTCACGATCCACCGGTCGCCGGCGATTGGGGTTTGGGCCTGTGAAGTATGGTGTGGCGTGGCGGTGCTGCTGCTGCTGCCTGGATTGGAGCGGAGTTGCCGAGTTGGGGAAGGAGACGCAGGTATACCTGGCCATCGGGCCGGCCCGGCACGGCACGGCCCGTTTGTCAGCCGGCACGGCACGATTAAGGCACGGGCCCGTTAGGCACGATTAGCTAACGGGCCGTGCCCGGGCTGGCCCGCGTGCCTGAGCTCGGCCTCCGGCACGGCACGGCCGGCACGAATAGGGCCCGGTGGCCCGGCACGGCCCGTTCGGCACGGCCCGTTAAACAATAAAAAATTAAAAAATATGAATAAATAGCTATAAAAAATCAAAAAAATAAATAAACATAGATATAAAATCTAAAAAAATAAAAAAAAAGTTAATCGTGCCGTGCCGGGCCGGCCCGCGTGCTTCAACTTGAAGTTGGGCACGGGCCCGTAACGGGCCGGGCCGTGGCACGGCACGATTACAATCGGGCCGGGCCGTGCTCGTGCCGGGCCAAAATGGCCGTGCCTCGGGCCGGCCTGTTAAGCACGGCCCGTTTGGCCAGCTTTAGACGCAGGTAGATGGCCAACACGTGAGGAACGTGCCCCGGTGTTATTTTTTTCGGCTTTACTAATTCTCAGACGTCTGAGAATTTCTTAAGTCTCAGTCACCCACAAAAATATACATCAGTTATACTTTTCTGATAAAAAAGTGCAATTGCACTTTTCTGATAAAAAAGTGCAATTGCACTTTTCTGCTGGAGTTGCACTTTTCTGAGTTGATTGAGAGTTAAGAAAAAATCAGGCGCCTGATACATAAGCACTCCCTATTTTTTTCTCTCTGTTTGCCGTTTGATTCGGAAACAGGCCATGACACAGCAATTTTGAGGTTATAAAATCATTCCAACCCATCAAACAGGTCAGGAAGCCCATTCTCCTGGGCCGAATCGGCCTATCTCCACGAATTATTTTCGTTTCCTTTGCTCCGATGTCCGAATCAAAACGCATTGAGGCTACTTTTGGATTTTGTAATCAGGTTGTTTCTCCCGCGAAGTTCCTTGTAGTGGGACTTGTGTGGGTCAAAATTCAAGCTCATTTCGGATAGGAAACCTATAGCAATAGAAAACTTATAGCATTGAAATGTCATGGAAAGACGAGTCACTTTGATTGTAGAGAAAGAATTTTTCATGAGGTATGATCTAATGTTTTTTTTTCTATGGAATTTATACTACAAGATTCCTGTGGGAAAATATCTTAGGGGTCGTTTGACACACATCATTTTCATGAAATTCATTTCAAATTTCATATCAAACTTGTTTATCTGTCATGAAATTGGAATGTCATTTCAATTGGAACTCAAATAATGCATATGCTATGTTAAATCAATTCATGTTCGTAATGTTGTCATTCTCTGAAATTCATTTCATGTTATTTGCCAAATGAAATGAAATGATGGGTGTCAACGGAGCCCTTATAAGATTTGATACTATGAATCAAAGAGCTTCTACAGAAAAATTTCCTATAGATTCAATCCTACAAGAACCCTATGCTATTCCTTTAAATCACAGAGGCCCTCAAGCTCTAGACTTCACACCGGTGCATGTATCTTTCTGAAATTCTGGCAATCTTCTTTCTTATTTATTTGTGAGACCTTAATACCGACATCTTGACGATGAAGACATCATCGACTCAAATAGAAGTTACACGGCTCTATATATGTCCTAGCACGACCAACGGCTTTGGTGTTTTGGTCCGAAGGATCGTTGGCTCCCCTTTTGCTGGATTGTTACTTGCTGGTTCACCCTATCTTGGCTTCGGGCGATGACGGGCAATGTGAGTTTTTTTTACACTGTGTGTACAATGATTTTAGATTCACACCTACGGCGGAGGGTGGCTCATGCGACATCTCGGCATCCAGCTTTTACATGTTTGGACTTTTGTTGTTTCTTCACCGAAATTGCATGGAGGAACAAGGAGATGCAAAAGGTGAAGCTAGAGACGACGGCTTCGAAGAATCTTCAACAAAGCTTTAGTTTTACTATAAATCTTTGTTGTTTTCTTCTGTTTTAGTTTTTTTCATAATCAATGAAGTTAGACATCTAACCAAGATAGCCCGTTAAATCAAGAAGGAAAAAAAAGTTTCCTACAGTTAGGTGATTTCTTCCAACAAAAATTATGTTGGGCTCAATCATTGGACACCGGCTAATAGATCAATACTAGGCCTTTGCGTACCACAAGATTTCCTAGACGGAGGTGCGGAGTCTCCCCAAAGATATGAACTTCATACACCTCTTTTGTTGTTATATAATTTTGCCTTTTACTATTGTAATTGAGTTGATAGGTTATCCATCATACATGATAGTTCAGTTAAACGTGCATTTGGTGGTCTAGATTATCTCCAAAAGTTATACAGAAAAAATTAAAATAAATCTAATTAATTGCATATTGACCCATCTACTCTAGTTGCACAACGTTAGAGAAAGGGAATGGGAGTTTAACACTAAATCTTTTCCCCGTCTCAGTTACCACTTTACCATACTCCCCGGCTAAGTGATTTGTTGGAGTTTGATACATGGATTCTCTCATTAACACAGTAACACTCATTCTACACAAATAATCAACATATTAACAGACTTGATACCTCAAACTCTCATTCCCTACCTCCAAATTTCTGAACCAAACATGTCATAGATGGTTCACTTGTCCCAGCGGTCTGACTAGCAAACTAGAGGATACAACCTAACACATAAAAATAACTTATGTCGCATCCCTCCCTCTTCCGACCTTTTTCCGGTGACGATAAAGACGTGTCCTTGTCAGCTGCTACTAGGTGGATAGGTCTTACTCCCTCCGTGAAATAGAAGTCAATTAATTTGGAATGGAAGGAGTACTTAAGATTCCAAACGAAGTCCTAGTGGTCGTAGCAAGGAGTGTTGGTTTCCCTATCTTTGGTGGCCTCTTGAGCACCGGGAGGCAAGGGGAACCACATGTTAATGTGTAAAGGAACGATCCGTTCCCTATACTGCCCCCAGTGGTCCGCTTCGTCCGGCGTAGTCCCGCACAGCGTTTTGCATTTTCGTCCCTTAGAAATTGGGAAACTAACCCGCAGTCCCGCACCCTCTCTCTCCTCCCACGCAGTCCCGCGACGGACCGGACCGACACGCCTTGGCCTGCGAGCGCCGCCACGGCCTGCATCTCCTCCACCAAAATCCCCCGCGCAGGCCATGTTCCTCTCGCACTTCGTTTGCTGGCTCCCCTACGTCCCATGAGGAGCACATCCCCCGCCGCCGCCAGATCGGGGACTGCGTGCTCTCCATCGCCATGAATTCCGCCTCGGACAATCCCACTGGTCGCCGGAGCTCCTGTGACGCCCGACCTCTGCCGGTCTTCCCCACTGGTCGCCAGAGCTCCCGCGACGCCCCGGCGTTTTCATACAAAAATAAAGTCACATGGCTCTATTCAATCCTTGGGCAGTCCCACATCAGAGAACCTATGGTGTTCGGTCATGCGGATCAACAAGCATTGGTCCTGTATATCATCATATGCTTCGACCTGTCTTGGCGCTTGCGACATTGATGATAGTGGCAAGTGTGTTTTGGTTAGAGGTTTTCTCTTTTCGTATTTTGTGTTCCCTGACGGCCTGACTTCAGCAATAGTTCGGCCACAAATCAACGGCTCGATAACTTGCCTTGCAATGGATGTTCTCCGGCCACAACACGTTCAACGACCTTAGGTCATCACCTATTAGGGTGAGCAATTCATGCAGCTCTTCAAAACTTTGGAAGTTAGTTTAGTTTGGCAGTTTTGTTCTTGCTGCAGATCTGTACCTGACCTATGTGAAACGTTGAAATGAAAAAGGTTAAACTAGATGTGATTGATGTCCTTTTTGTAATCACGATCTTTGTCGTCTGTTGTTGTTTCAGTTTGTTCGATATGTGCTGCTCAATGAATCAATGAAGTCAGATTGATCGCTAAAAAAATTCAAAAAAAGATTGATCGCTAAACAATGATGTTTGACCTCCACCTTATACTTGGGAGCTAGAAGCTACTCCACTAGTAAGAGATTGGCAAGCCAAGCTTGCCAACTTAAATTTCCTTAAGGTGTGATGTACTTTACTAGATAAATAAACAAACTTCAGTCCAACTCTTTACATCATCCAAGCATAAAAATGTGGCTCGAATCCAAATGTAAAGAAGCAAAAGAACAAAGCCAGCTGCAGCCATATCTCCATGTGATCATTCAGAACTCCAGCATAATAGGTGATGTCCGCCGTTCAAACTTAACCTGCAACAAGGACCAATGAGCTACTAGCACCTATATGTGCATCTTCTTCCATCACAAGAACTGAAAGTACTCGATGCATCTCGACTGGCCAATAGGCAGCAATGTCCTTGACAGAGCACCACCAGAGATGACCGATGAAGAGCTCGTTCCAGAGAGATCATCAGCCTCCATCTTGACCAGATCATCGCCTGCCGATGGCAATGTGTCTGTCCACTGAAACTGGTGACCGTAAGTGCCTGTGTCCTTCTGTTGGCTTGCTCTGCTTGCTGGTGATTGCAGAGTACACGGCGATGTTAAGAACGTGGGCTGCTCGCCGCCAGCCTGTGAACTGAAGCAGATGGAAACTGCCTTCCTCGATGACAACTGCTCTGGGGTCTCTGGGGCGCTGCCGACGGGCCTCGAGGTTGTGCTGCAGCTGTGATGGTTGAAGTAGGTGACAGTGAACAATGGTGGGTCACTCATGTCCTTCTGCTGGACTTGTTTTGTGGCAGGGCACTTCATGTCCGTCTTGTAGGTACATCTGTAATAGAACCTGAAAAATAGTAAGACAATGGTTTCAATTACCACTAAAAAAGAGAACATAAGAAATTTTGGCCCAAATGTAAGCTACTTTACATGCTGGATATAGTATAGAGATACACCAGTTGCATTCCAGAACACATACATTTGGTGTGCTTTCTGTAGTCCTCGTATCTACCGATGGTGAGACTGTGAGAGTGGATTATGAACAAGGTGAGTGTTTTTGCCGTTACATGTTCCTGAATACCATGGGAGTAATTTTGCTTTGCTTTGTTTTATGTCCACCACTCAAGACATTAACAAAAGGACACAACATGAGGACAACAGAAGATTTTGTCTTGCTTTGTAGTCACTATAATAAAAACGAAATATTTGTAGTCACTACTGTAGAGCTTAACTAATCAACCTTTTCAGTTACTGAGTACAGCTGACATTATCCTACTAAATCTCAAGTTAGGTAGTTGAACAACACTTCTTGGACTCTTTTCATACCTTTATTCTACCTACCTGCCTTATTCTTCTTAACTCTTGTATTTTAAAGTAAGCATATATACACATAGTAACATTACTTATGTCATCCATAAATAAGCATTAAATTTGAATTATTAAATCATGTAAATTTTTTCACTTCTTTTTTAGATTTTTTTCACTTTCCACCCTCAACATTCAATATATCTAAATTAGGCCGAAATGTTGCTAGTACATACTCTTTTGGGGACCTTTCATCTGCTACCATCTAAAAGAAGAATGATTCGCGTACTTGTTTTTTATTTGGAAAAGGGTAGAAACATCCACATCTATTACCAAGCTCTTGACAGACTAACAGGACCAATGTTGGGTCTGCATCGTGGGCCAACCAGTCTCCAATGAAGTAAAAGAAGTATTAGCTGAGACTGTCGGCATGATGCTTAAGGTTGGAAACTTGAATCAGGACAAGTATGGAAAACAAATGAGGAAACTTCTAGTCTGCTAGTGAATTATATTAGATTTCAAACGACTTGCAAATGACAGGCAAGAAAGGAGGTCCACTTGCAATATTTCTATCAATATGGTGAGCCAACACTTTCTGGATTTTTATTTGTCTTGTTGAGTTGTCAGTTACAAAAGAGATTGCCGTCGTGATGGTTCTTTTCCTATGCTGATAACATAAATATTTTTTTAGTTGACAAGCATGTCCTTTCTTTCAATTGATTAAGGGCCATGCCGACACTTGTCGCACTCTAATTCTACCAAGAAGTAGCAAGTGGAAGACAAAGCAATATGATATGTCCATAACTGCGCTTGCCACAAAGAATCAAATACATTGACCAACCCGCCCGCTGAAGCGCAAGTTAGCGCATTAAGCGGCAGTGTGCTTTGGGGTATTAATGGAATTTATTAATTTTCAAACGAATAAATGTAAGATCTGGCACACAAGGTAGCTTCATACAGACTATATGTTGACCCCCACCCACAGAAAAACAAATCCAGGTAATTTTACACATTTTATTACAGAAACTAAAGATTAGTTATATACTTACATGAACATGCATACTATCTGAGAGACATGTTCCCCACCTAGACTAAAAAGATGATCCTGCATATAGACTAGTTTTCTTGATACTTCGGACTAGGAGTTTTTTTCTGTTAGAAAAAAGGAGCGTGTAGGCTCTGAACTTTTCAGATGAACACGCATCCTCAACGAAATCACCGAATATTTTTTCCACAGAAAATTTATTCACCCAGTTAATTTTCCAGCAAGCTCACCAGCAGATCTACCATCACCTAAAAATCAACCGTTCTTCTTGAAATTTCTTACACAAGCAGCACATGCATGGAGCAGAAATAGGAAAAACATCTAACTTGGGAGGAATGTAAGTGAATCGAACGTCGGAGTGCAGGGACGGCGGAGGTAGCCAAGAAGCAGACCTTGGGAAGTTGGAGTTGGAGAGCTTCTTCTCGCCGTACTTCCTCCACTGGTGTCCGTCGTCGTACGGCGCGTAGGTGTCCGCCGTCCATGTCTGCTCCTCCTTCCTGGCGTCACCACGGAAACATAAAAAAGCAGAATCAAGAAACTGAAGTACAGAGCATCGATGTTTTGCTGCGAGAAATTGACAGGGGAAAACTGTGGATGCATACCGGATTCTCTGCTGGGTCCTGGTTGCCCTGCCGCTGGATCCCAGGTCGCTGGGGTAAGACGGAACGGAGTCCAGGGCCATGAAGGCCGGTCGGAGAAGGAGAAGAGAAGCGAGGAGAGAGAAAGCGAGAGGATTTTGTGGGCCGGCGGTGGAGGAGAAGAGGAGACGTTTCTGCTGGGGCCTCGGTCTCTCTGACTAGCTTTATTTATAGCATTAAAAAACGACGGCGAAGAGGGGAGCATTCTTCAACGTTAACACTAACACGCGTCGACACCTCTCTCTCTCTCCCTCTTCGTTCACTTAACGGCGTTTAACTCTCCTCATGCAATTCCTTGGGCTTTCTCTACCCTATAGCTATATTTTTCATTTTCTTGTGCACATTAAGCAGATACAGATACAAAAGTCATTTTTTGCAGAAACATCCTCGACAAAAAGTTTACGCTGCAAAACAACACTCATAACACGTGCATTCCCACCGACGAGCCTACAACATGCGTGCTACAGCTTCGGATTTTAAAAGGCTTCCACGTATCGCCTTTTGTAGAAGCATCCTCGTCGAAAAGAAATTTTACATTGCAAGCAACACTCATAACACGTGCATTCCTAGCGATGAGGGCGCTACATGTGTACGCTTTCGTATTTGGAGAGGATTCCACGTAGCACCTTTTTGCAGAAACATCCTCGCCGAAAAGAAATTTTACATTACAAAACAACATTCATTACACATGCATGACGATGACGCTACACGCGTACTACAACTGCTAGATAGGCACTTAGACATAGCACCCTCGCTTTAGAGATGGACATCATGTCACCAAGACGTCACTCTGGCTGCCGCAAACAAAAGAATGTGATTGAGCATCCTATATGCACAAAAGTGACATAGCGACAACCTCGTGGCTACTGGGGACCATGCACAACCCGTGGCGCTCAAGAAAATAACAATGGGAGCGATGGTGGACGAATTCGAGCACCGTCATGGATCGGGTAGGGGGAAATGACGTGGGACCACTCCCGGGTATCTGTTCACACGCCTCAGCTTCATCTGGGCTTAGAGGGAAACGAGAAGAAGAGAAATTATAGACCTATCTGAATTTTTTCTCCCAATTATTAGCCGCAAAGAATTATTTATAACTACAATCTAGTACTAACATGGCATGGTGTACATAACCGAAGAGGTAGCCAAGCCTCTATCCCCCTTTCTCTGGCTGGCGGGGCCAGAGGAGATAATAGAGAGAGGAGGAGGAGGAGGAGGAAGCGAGCTACCATGCGTAATAACTTATAGATCTGAACCATGTATTTTCAAACAAGATTCTTTTGCACTTCACGGTTAAGAATTAACATTATGTCTAAAAGTAGTATGAAATAACTTGTGGGATAATTGTTACATATTTTGTTAATAATGTAGGGTATAAAGAATACGTGAGATCCTAACATTTTATTTATTTTGAAGATAATACAAAAAGGCTCTACGTGTAATTTAAATCCGAAGTTTTTAACTTTGTTTCATTGTGCACGAAAATTAAATCTATCTCAAACAGTCACATTGCAACAAGCATGTGGTTCCAAGTGTAATGTGCCAACAATAAATAATAGTTGTTCTTACCATGGAGGGACAAAAGAGGTACAGTAATAACTCTGGTGGTACAAATACTTAGATTATCATAATTAGTATAACAAGTTGAAATTTAGCATCGCACGATACAAGAACTTACCACAAAGGTGCAAAACTAGTCCAAACGACTATGGAGCTGACATGTGGTGCCTATCTCTTTGCGAAAGTAACCCTATAAATTTTCATCTGACAGATATGACCTTAACTACGCCTTACATATGGGTCCCAAAAGATGTTCCTCTCCATTGCCGGTCAACTTTCTTTATCTGATCAACAGAAGAAAAAAAACATGAAGCGGAAATGGCGATCATCTAACGGACTGAGCCGTCATGAAAGAAAGAGCCCGGCACATGGATCCTGCATTCTGGAGAAAACTATATGCAAATGTCAATGCAGCCCCCATGTGCAGGAGGGACAGCTCATGCTCTGCAAATGCATAATTTCCTTCCATCTCATGCAGAATGGTCTTATGTTACTTGTTGATTAAATTAGCAGAAGAAATGTTTAGCTTTGTGAGCACAAAATCTGGGGTTTGGTGGATCAATCCTACCGGCACAGGCTAGCACTGGAATCAATCAAGAAACTTTTGTAATGCCGCCTAGTGTCTCACAGAGTAATAGTCTTTTTTAAGCAGTTCCAAGGGATGTGTGTTTGCCAAAACTAAAGGGATGAGATATAGCATAGAAAGAAAGAAGAGGGTTAATAACAAGTCTAGTTCATGACCCCTAGTTCAAGTTAGTGGTCGTACCGGTTTTGAACCATGGAAACGATGAAAGATAAAGCATGTTTCCCTTGTAATAAGTGTGTCGAGCCTGGTGAAATGGCTTCATTAATCATACTTCACTAATCCACAGCCGTTGCAAAAAACTGCTAATTTCGCCATGATTACTTGCAGAATGTAAAAAAATTAGCATTGGAGATCGCCATTACCGCTTCATGGCCATAATTGTTATCTGTTTTTTGTCCAACAGTTGTAGTAGAGAACATGGACATCGACTTTCTAAATAAAATCTCAGCAACTTGGGAACTAATCAACTAAAACCTTTCACTTTCAAGGACCAGTGGACCACTGAAAGCAAAAGAAATGATCCGGCCATTTTAGAATGGCATGAGTAATATTGTAGGCATTTCAGATTGTGGCTCTAGTTGTAGCCGCATCACCCCCAATGCATTTTTATTCTTTTATTGCAGCCAGTAGAGTAGTCATCAAGAACTTCTGGTGATACATTTAAACAGTGCCAAGATTAGTTTATTTGGATTGTTGGGACCAGAACAAATACTTCTTGCATTTTTCTTCTTCCAATTCTTGCCAATTTTATGCGAAACTTAGCGCAGTAGCAAGCTGAAATGTAGAAAGTTCTTCGCAGGCAGTTTGTTCCGGTAAAACAATTGCAAGAATCGCTTGTCCCGGAGAGAACCTTGAGGATTTTTTTTTCAGACAACATGATTTGTATTGCTTTGATTGCACACTACCCAAGGAAGACCCGCCTTGTGACTGTAATTTCCATGAGAATACAAGGAGTATAATGAACTATTTACACAAAATTACTAGTAGCCCAGACGCTCTGCAACTATAGCGTGGCGCCTATAGAAACTACTAGTAATCAACGGCTAATAATTGGAGAAAACAAAGACGAAAGCTGGTGGATTCGGTATCTGCTTTGCATGTGTTCATGCGTTGTTCCAAGCATGCAAATTGATTCCTCTTAATCGATCGAGGAGAACTAATGATCTGTCCGTCAATAGATCTTATTATCCTTTGTGTGGGGGTGCCGGTGGGATGGTTCCTGGAAGATCACTTTAGAGTCTCTAGTTTGATCTTTGAACATGTACCACATTGCTTTGTTAATATGATGGATGGAGGACGATGGAACATATAAACAAAAACATGGCACAACAAACTTGGTAGAGCCTAATGAAAACTGCATTACTCTCGGACAAAGCCTTCAAGAAGGTTGGCTCCTAAATTCAAAAAAAAGACGGTTGGCTCCATGTATACCCATGTAGACGGGTCCAACGAATAGTTGAACTTGGGATCATCGTAGAAGTTTTGAGCCAACAACTTCAGTCATGAGCTTTCACCTACAAAATCTGCATACTTGTTGAAGTCTTTCATTGCTTGCAACAAGTGGCGGAGCCACAGGATATGTTGGGTATGCACTGACATATATACCCTGCAGCCGAGCCATACAAGTATACGTACTAGTATTAGTATTTGTGTAGGAAAACAAAAGTACGATCGATCATTTCAAAACTGCTCAGTTCAGTACAGGCTGGTCCCGTACGTGTAGTAGTAAGGAGAGAAAAGAGTTGATCGATTTGGCAAAACACCAAACAGCTGAAGTCGTGCGTGCAGCCTCTGCGACCTAGTAAAAAAAAGACAGAACCAAACAAATGATATGACCACATACCACTTTAGAAGTATATATTGGAGTCATCGATAAAATTATTAAGAGCTTAGTAATCGGTTTGTTGAGATTAATATGAAGTTATTGCCTTGTTTGTCGGCCTTAAATCGTTCAAATCCATTTGTTTCCATTGATCCAGAGAGAAGATAAGCAAACTAACTAAATTCTACCCTAATGATATCCGGGACGATTATTTGCTAAACCTTGACTTGTAACTCGATAACTACATTGATGACATCAGACAAGACAAAAGCTTTCTAGGTCTAGAGAGCCTTGTTGACCTCTCAATTAAATTTGTTCAAACAAAGAAGCATAAAGTGTATGATATGGTTTACTTGGTTCAAAAATTGGTATTAATTCTACATGCGACGTCGGCAAGTTTTGAAAGGGTTTTTCGACGATTACTTTAGTGAAAACAAAGTTAAGAAATAAAACGAGTGATAGTCTCATTGTCTAGTCATATACACCGAGGGATATTTTCTTTAAGATAGATGGAGACTTTCATGTCCTTAAGGATGCATTCAAAAAAGTAACACTGTTAATTTTTTAATGCATATTTGACATAATTAGTATGGGCTTTTAACAATTTGTATGTCAATTATGCAACTTTCGTACTTACTTTCGGTTACATATTATTTATTGTTTTTATACCGCGTTACAATGCAAATTTAAAACAATTATTTACTGAATTGGTAAGTATTTTTTGTCGGGGCCCGGTGGAAACAAACGCTTCGTCGCCTTGGTCGCTCCCGCGAGCGACCATCCCGACCAGCGCCTCTCTCTCCCTCCTCCTCCCTCCCCCTCTCGAAAGCTTTCTCAAAATCAATTTTCAATAGGATGATAGGCTTCTTTGAGACATGACATATGTGGAGGTATTCAAAAGCCCAACCTAAGCAATCTTGGATATTTTTGCCCTTAATAAATCCATACTAATTGGCATGTAAAGTAGGGATAATTATTTTTTGCATCCTGTTGGCCAAAAGCTTAGTAAGGAATTTCATCGGAAGACTAACTAGAGAAATTGGCCGGTAGTCATTCATATTTTCCGGGTCTGAAACTTTAGGGATTAAAGTAATGAATGCAGTGTTAATGGCACTAAGAATTAAATTACCCTCATAGAACTGAACGGACAGACGTCGCCTAGAGGGGGGGGGTGAATAGGCGAGGTACATTTTTTACAATTTAGACTTGATAAATGCGGAATAAAACTTAGTGTTTAACTTATCAAGAACACAACCTAAATATACTAGGTTCACCTATGTGCACCAACAACTTATGCTAAGAAATACTTGTAACAAGGTGATAGCAAGAGAGATGACTTCAAGCACGAAGGCTATCACAATGTAAAGTGCATAAGTAAAGAGCTCGGGTATAGAAATAACCGAGGCACGCGGAGACGAAGATGTATTCCCGAGTTCCACCCAAAGGGTGTACGTCTCGTTGGAGAGGAGTGCGCAACCACAACAGGTTAGCCGCAACGCCACAAAGGCTCACCTTCTTCTCCTGATGAACTCAACCACAAAAGGTTGCGAGTTCACCTTCCACTATTGATCCCCTTTGGGGCGGAGATCGAATCCCGTACAACAATCTTGAGGCACACACCCACAACTTAATTGGGGGCTCCCAAGTGACCACAAAAGGTCTTGACCACAAAAGGTCTTGGCCACAAAAGGCCGGCCACAAAAGGCGTTGACCACAAAAAGTCGGCCACAAAAGGCGTCTAGGGTCCAATGACCCAAGAGTAACAAGCTCACAAGTATCACAACCACGAATCCTCGTGGAGGGCTCAAACCGATGCAAATGCAATGGCAAGAGCACACGAAGTGCTCAAGTCCTTCACTCTCAAATTCCAACAAAGCAACAAATCCTTATGGGGGAATAAGAGAGGAAGAACAAAGGAAACCACAAAGGAGTCAAATCCTTCACTCCCAAATCCCACCAAAAGCAACTAATGCTTATGGGGGGGAGAAGAGAGTAAGAACAAAGAGAAGAACCACAAATGAACTCCAAGATCTAGATCCACTATGTTCCCCTCACTTAGAGGAGAGATGGATTGATAGGATTGTAGATCTAGATCTCCTCTCAACTTCCCCTAAAGAATATGGAAGAATCAATGTAGGGATTGAGAGGAATCAAGCTTTCCAAGGTCAACAATGGAGTAGGAGAGAGGGGAAATTCGTGCTAACTTGGTTGGGGCAAGGAAGAAGAAGGGGATGGGTATTTATACCCCCCAGAAAATATAACCGTTGCGCCCAGAATTAAGACCGGAAATTCCGCCCAAAAGTGAAATTTCCGAGCTGAATTTCCGGTTCCAACCAGTGCCACTTTTTCGAGAAAAACTGCGCGAACCGGAAATTCCGGTCAGTCCGGAATCGGAAATTCCGAGTGCCTGAAAACTGACAGAAACAGCACAACGAAAACTGCAATAACTTTTTCATCCGGACTCCGTTTTCGATGATTTTCGGCTCGTTGTAATCGCTACAACGAGCTCTATACGATCATACAGAGAAACATCATACTCCATCATGTGAGGATAAAATCAAATGGGGAAAGGTTAAACTTTTCTATAACATGTAAACCGGTAAAACCTCCAACATAAAAAATGCAACAAGTTTTACAAAGTAAAACCGTTTTCGATGAACTAGAGCTTGAAATAGAGATGAACCAAGCTCTAATTCCTCACATGGATAAAAGCCAAATAAGAACCAATAAATATGATATGCCAAGTATGCAAAGGTTTGAGCTCTCCACAATGATGCGATCAAGTTACTCACTTGATAGCCCCTCTTGATAGTACGCCTATCTATCCTATAGCCCTATCAAGATCATACCTTTGCCTTGAGCATTCCACTTGAGTTAGATGATGGCTATCTTGATCTCTTCAAGTGGATCATCTTTCTTGATTGCGTGAGCACGCACATGCTTGATGAAGACTTCTTCAAATACTCCCCCATACCCATAATGGGAGAGTCTCGCTAAGCTCCGTCTTCATGTATCCATAGCAAGCTCCAAGCATAGGATCTCTTCCAAAAGCTTCTCTTGGTCTTGCACATCTTATTCTTGATGACGATCACCACATGACGTCATCCTCCACGAGCTATATGAAATCTTCATTTGATGCAAGCCCATTGGAAGATACCTAACCCCACATAAAGATACCACACACACATATCATGGGTTAGTTCACTTACCATCCCAAGAGATACATGATCCCACTTGGGACATCTTGTAGCTTTGTGTGTTGATCAACAACTTGATCAACCTTTTATCTTCCAATCTTTCTTTGCTAATATGATGTCTTGACTCGTTCAAGACATACTTGCAATATGCTCAACCCAACACATGACCATCCATCATATACATCCTTGAATGGGACATTGGTCATCAAATAAGCTTCTAGAGTCCAACACATGAACTCCACCATTCCCATGGACACGATCTATAAAGATATCTCAAAGGAAACATTAGTCCATAGGGATTGTCATATGATTACCAAAACCACACATGAGGGAAAATGCTCTTTCAAGAACTCATTCACTAGCTTGTAAAAATCCTTTTTACTAGAGGCCAACACTTTTTCAGGAATAATCCATTAAATCCATCAGGCCCTGGCGCCTTATCAACTGGCATTTCCTTTACCATTGTTTCAATTTCCTCCGAGGTGAAGGTTAGATCAAGATGCATTAGATCAGGTGGTTGCACCAAATTTTCCAGTTGGAATTGCATTACTGCATCAGTAGAATTACCCAACCTATTTTTATATGAATTCCAAATAATATTGGCTTTATGATCATGATTAAATACCAGTGATCCATCATCAGCTTTAATGGAAGTAATAAGATTTCTTCTGTAGCTCTGAGTAGCTATGGTATGGAAAAATTTAGTATTTTCATCTCCCAACTTGGCCCATCTAATCTTATCTCTGTTTTTCCAATAAATCCTTTTGGCCTCCATCATTTTTCTGGTGTGCTCCTTCAATATAATCCTGAAATTGTTTTCCATCACAGATAGGCATCTTTGGTCCTCTAATCCATCCAGCAGAGCTAAAGTAAAGTGGCAACTGTCAATAATCTTATTTAATTGGGAAAGATTGTTGCTCCATCTTTTGAGTCCATGTCTCATTTCTTTGAAATTAGCATTAAGTTGCAGAGCTGCATCATTTTTGTATCCAGCAATATTCCAATATTTCTTAGCCACCTCAGCAAAACCATCAAATTCAGTCCAATAATTTTCAAACCTAAAAATTTTACATTTAGGTATATCTGTGCCAATCTGAACATGAATAGGTGTGTGATCTGATCCCAGTTTGGAGAGGGGGTAGGACATGGTATTGGGAAATTCAGTTTTCCAATCTGCCGAGGTAAAGACCCAGTCCAATTTTGGTAGTAGAGGAGGTGACTGCATATTGCTCCATGCAACTACCTAGCTTCGCGACCCTGCTAGGTAGCTGGCGTGCGGACCTTGCTTGGAAAAACAACACCCTAGTTAGCTGGCTAGCGACGCGGGACGAGTTTCTGCACCGGATCGATCGCGTTCTATCTAAAGCGTTTTTCTGTACCGATTGAGGCTGCGTTCTTTTAGTCTAAGGACTAACTTACATCAACTTGAGCCGATTTCTATCTAGAGTTCTCTGACCAGGTACTGCTATTTTTTTCATGTAAAAATATTGGTCACATATTGAATCAGGGGCAAAAACGACAATTTAGGTCCCAAGCTATCACTGTTAGTGCTCAAAATGTACTTGAGTGTCGTATAGGGAAGAAAATGAATTTAGAGTGTCGAATAGGAAAGAAAAAGTTTCTCAGGACCAAATAAGGAACTAGAATTTTAAGTAGTGTCAAATAAGGAATTCTCTCAAGCTTATATGAGCAGAGTGGCTGTGCGCCATAGCCCTGCCGCCAGAGTCACCGCCGTCGTCTTTGCCAGTTCCCCTCACCGAGAGGTAAAGGGAAACTCCGGATCTTTGTTTTGGTGCGTAATATCAGTATTTCCACGTTAGTTCCTGACTTCCAGTATTTCTGCGTCTCCGGCCACAATGCATTCAATGATTTTAGGGTGTGTTTGGTTCATTGGCTATGAAAAAGTGGTTGTGGGTACCCCCAACCATGTGGTTGGTGGTAGCCATTTTTCATGTTTGGTTGTGTGTGTTGGTTAGCCAAATTTTATGTTTGGTTGAAGGGAGAAAAAGTGGTTGGGGGCAGCCATATTTATGTTTGTTTGGAGTGATTAGAAATACTTAGAGTGATAAGATGGTGAGAAAACCCCATAATATATTTAGAAAAGGGAAAAGTTGTTTAAATATCTATATTATAATTTGGAGAGGAAAATTTATTAATAGTTTGAGTTAAAATATCAGCATGTGACATAACTTTGTTCAAATATTTAAAAGGAAAAAATTTGTTAAATATTTTAAAAGTAAAATTTTCTTTAAATCATTAAAAAGGGAAGTTTCTTCAAATATTCTTAATATATAATAGGAAAATGTTTTGAAGTATTTGTAAGCGTAAAATTACTTATTGTATTTCAGGGGAAACGACTATTCCAATATTTTTAATATATATATATAATAAAAGTTTGTTCAAATATTTAAAATGAATATTTTGTTCGAATAATTAAAATAGAAAAGTTTCTTCAAATATTCTTAATAATATATAAAATGAAAATGTTTTCAACTATTTACAAAGGTAATTTTTTATTATATTTAAACGAAAAAGTTTATTCAAATATTTTTAATATATAAGAAAGGAAAATTCATTTGAATATTTAAAAGGTAAAAGTTTGTTCAATATTTAAAAGATAACTTTTTCAGATTTTCTTAATATATAATAAGGGAAAGTTTTTTTAAATATATAAAAGGGTCAAATGTTTTAATATATTTTAAAGAGAAAAGTTTTTTCAAATATTCAAAAGAGGTAAAATTTATATTTTATGACTATAATGAACATGTCGCAAAATGTTTCGCAAGTGACGGTAGGGACTAGCCCAAAGTGGTTGGCTTCAACCACCACTTTTGTGGTAGTTGAGCTCAACCACTTTTTTAATGGAATATGCCTAAAATTTGGTTACCCCCACACACCCAACACCACGAACCAAACAGGGTAACCACCTAAAAAATAGCTACCCATAACCACTTGGTGGCTAGCCACTCAACCAAACACACCCTTAGTGTATCACCTGTTGGCTGAGTGACCGAAGCGACTCGATACATCTTGTAGAGGTTTGGTCTTCTACAAGTATTCACTGAAAGCCAGTTGAGGTGTGCCAAGAAGCAAAAGGTGGAGGTAGAGATGCGACTCCAGAATGTTGTTAAATGTAACTAATAGTTTTATTAAGAACCTTTGTTATTCATGTGCGTTTCAGTTCATTCTACTGGATGTAAACTGGTTAGTTATTCAGTGAAGTTAATTCATTTGCTTAAAAGTTAAAACATCACTCACCCCGTCACCCGTCAAACCTGATTCTACCTGGTCTGAGTCCCTAAAAAAAGAACCTGTAAAAGAAAAATTGATGCTAAGCTACAAAAGAAAAGTACATACTCCCTCCGTCCAAAAAAGGATGTATCAACTTGATCAAAAGTTGGATGTATCCAGACATGATTTAGTGTATAGATACATCCAAATTTGATAGAAAGTGTGACATATTTTGTTGGACAGAGTGAGTATAATATTTCCAAAACAAAAGCTACAACAACACCACTGCTACGGTAAACTGACAATACAGCAGGGAAGAATACTTTATTGACAATACAGCAGGGAAGAATACTGGCTGAACATGACGGTGGTTTTGTCAGACAGCCATCCAAAATGCAGCATACTCCTGGTGCAACAATTTCTTTGACCCGGATCTGACCATCAACACATGGACCAGCTTAATTTCCAGGGCACTGGGGTTGTTAGGGACAGCAGCTTGATACCATTAGTAATGGCTGCATTAGCCTGCCAGCACCTGAATCAGATGCCAATACAGCAGTAACTTGTAACAAGTTCGTCCATTTGCAATCATCAGGAGACAAGATGTATCATAAAAAGACAGATCTACATGCCCTCATATACCCATCCATGAATCCATGATCCATGCAGTCTTGGCATGCTTGAAAAACAAAAGATAATAAACCCTTTCACCTAAACACTGGTTATTGTACTGCAGCAATAGATATTGGGAGAAATGTAATAAAAAAATAGGTAAGCATCACTAGAAAGAACTTGATGTCAACCTTGGAGCATTTTTCATGTCAGGAGTTTGTAACCATGTTTCAAGATGTAGGAGTTCTCATATCTTCCTACTTGAGCAATGAATAATAATCTCCTGAAGTGGAAATACTAGCGTGGACGAATTAAAAGTGTAACATCAAAAACTCGTATTATACCCCCAAATATGGACAAGTTTACACAAAGAATAAACAATATATATACCACAAAAAAGAATTTTACAAGCCAATGACTTCAAATAGACTAGAGTTGTCTGGGAAAAATCCAGGAAACTATTTGCAGGAAAGTTGTCTTCTTGTCTTCAAAACTGTGACATGCAACGAGACAAAGGCTTCACATGCCAGTGCAAAACATCACATGTTCTTCCTTCTGGATACTCTGTTGGACACCGGCACCATTGACTCAAAGCTCTCGTATCCATCTTCAAACACCCTACTGTGGCGCTCGAACGCCCTGCTGTGACGTAGCAACTGGCTTGCTGAATCATACCCCATGAGTAGATGAAGTGCCGAGTCTGAAACCTTCTTGCTACTTTCTGTGGCAGCAAGGGCTCGTCCAGCTCGAGTAGACGAGCTTCTTGGGAAGGATGCTCCATATTCTTCATTTACATTAATGGAATAAGAAGCACTATCGGCTCTAGCAACTATTCTGTTGTCGACCTTGCTTGATTTTTGGGTTAATACCTTGCTGATATTCGTACCAGCGTGATTTACAGCAGGAACTGATAATACAATAACCCTGGAGCACTTGCCACACTGCATTTTCCC
Source organism: Poa annua (assembly GCA_026929855.1). Taxonomy (NCBI): domain Eukaryota; kingdom Viridiplantae; phylum Streptophyta; class Magnoliopsida; order Poales; family Poaceae; genus Poa; species Poa annua. The sequence continues at coordinate 48,681,341 of CM049434.1, forward strand.
AATCTTTCCTTTTGACATGTAGATATCTGATGGAATTTGAACCAAATTAAAACAGCTGTTGCAGACAGCATAGGGTGAAGCACCTGACAGAGGCCGCAATATATGCTTCCTCACCACTCGCTTATTTTCCTTGAAGCTTGACTTGAGTGAATCATGGTCAAAGATTGAGCTACCAGCTTGTGAGGATTGGTAATACGAATTGAACTCCCAAGCATCAAAGTTGTGTGGGACGTGTGCATGTCCAAAATGGCGGTGCGCATATGAATGTGCTGGTGAGAAAGGATTTGGTGGGGGGTACCTTGGTGGCTTTCCATTACCATAATAGGAGTCTAGAGCACAAGAACTTGGGACGGAATCAGCATCAACACTATGAAACTGTTGCTCAGAATCATAGGTAGTCAGTTGCTGTGGCTGGTATTCCAAGTCTTTCGTCTGATATCTCCTCTCCAAGCCCTTTTGGCTAGAAAGCCTGGTTAGCTGATCTCTTAGACCATCCATCTTTTTGAAGCGCTCAAGTTGATCAACAGCCTTGAACTTATTTGATGTTTTGAGCACCAAATCCCCTTGACTAGGTGACCCGCTTGAGAGAGAACTTGAAGTTCCATCCATTTGTGACTCGATAAATTTTTGTATCGACTTGAAGTCCTCGGAATCAAGAGAAAGTCCTTGACGAAGTAGACTAGCTCTGTATCTGCATGATATCTCTTCTTTTTTCTTAATGAAGCTAGGTGATTTGCAATTAATCCTCTCATTTGACAAGCTCGAGAAAGCAGCAACATCTACTGGATTGTCAGCTTGAACACGGATAGGCATATTGTCATCTTCAGTATGGTCCTCTTTTTCTACAGTGCCATCAGAAGTTAGTTGGTGTTGTTCAAAACTTTGTTCAGATTTGAGATGTCCATCATTGAATGAAGAGATGGCCCCTTCACATGGATTTGCACTTTCAGTGTCTAGGCAGTGGATTTGCTCATTCTCGTGGACTCTTTCTGCAATGTCCTTATTTGTTACCTCAACATGATCATTCGCATGAAAATAGTTGGTATTACTGTCATCTTCAATACAACGATTGTCCTTCTCTTCTGGTTCATCAGTTGTTAGCTCACTTTGTTGGAAATTTTGTCCGGATATTAGATGTCCGCCATCGAAGGAAGAGACACTTCTTTCACATGGCTTTGCACTTTCAGTGTCCAGGTATAGCGGCTCCTTATCATGCTCATTCTCATGAATTATATCTGGAATGTCTTCGTTTGTAAGCACGACATTCTCGTTCCCATGAACATAGTCGATTTTATTATCGTGCCCATTCTCATGAATTATGTCTGGAATGCCTTTGCTTATAAGCACGACGTGCTCATTTCCATTAACATAGTTGATCTTATCATCATGCTCATTCTCATCCTCATGAATTATGTCTGGAATGTCTCTGTTTGTGAGCACAACATGCTCATTTCCATTAATATAGTCGATCTTATTCTCATGCTCATTCTCATCCTCATGAATAAAGTCTGGAATGTCTCTGTTTGTGAGCACGGCATGCTCATTCCCATGAACATGGTCGGTCTTCCCATCTCCAGTCCAACCGTCTTCTTTTTCTTCAGTGCCATCAGGTGTTAGCTCGTTTTGTTCAAAGTTTTGTTCAGATTGTATATGTTCGCCATGAGCGGAAGACATACTTCCTTCACATGTATTTGCAGCTTCATTAACCAAAAACTGTGGATCCTTATCATGCTCCCTCCCATGGACTTTTTCTTGAATATCTTTGTCTGTAACCCTGAGTTCATGTTCTAACGGTTCTTCTGCATCACTAAAAGACCTCTCCAGTTCTTCAATCAAACGACCATGAGGATCACTTCGAGAATCATCATTCATTTTGCCTGCTGATGAAAACCTTCGGCTACCAATTTGGTTATGCAGAGCATCATTAAGTCCATTGTGGTCTGCTACATCCGAAAAGTCGTCCTCATCATCACTTAAGGATAGAGACCTCTCCAATTCTTCAATCAGATCTTCATAAGATTCAATAAGTACCTCATATGGCTGCGGCCTATCCTCTCTCTGCGACAGCATGTTTTTGGATTTAGCCTCATCTTGCACGTACAGTTTGTTTATCTCAGCTACCTCATGGCAGTTCATATCTTTATTGCTAGCAGACTTCTGTTCAGCCATGCTCTCTATTTCTCCTCCCATTTTATTGCTAGAATCAGCTAATTCCTGACTTTCCATGCTGTGGATAGCAGCAACTTCGCTGCCAACACTAGCATCATCCATACCGTAACCCCTTTCACTTCCTTCAACCTTTTGTACATTTTCTATCAGCTCCAGACTAGAATCAGCTGCAGGACCCTTGTCATCTGCCTCTTTGATCATAAACTCAACATTTTGGGCATTGGCATCAACTAGGGAACTGTTCTCCTCACGGCCAACCTCGCCAGATGTTGCACTCTCTCCAACAGACAAAGTTCTTTCTGGATTAACATTATCACAGGAGATGAGATCTTTACTGACAGATGAAGTGTTTCCCTCCTTAGTTTCAGAAAAAGAAATGTTTCCCTCCACCAAATTTTCACTAGGCTGTGTACAAGCTGAAACAACTTTCTGTTCATCTGAAGAAATAGACTTGCTGGTCTGAGTGGATCCTTCCAAGCTGTGTGGGGAATTGTTCTGTTCGCCGGATCCCGAATCAGATTTTGTTACCGGCGCACCTCTATTTTTCGCTGCATCACAGATTAAATGACTATCAAAACAAAATCTACGAAAAAGCAGAAATATTGCTTAATCAGGCAACGGATGATAGATGGTGTGATCTGTACCTCTAAGAACAGTGCCGCAGCCGCCGCATTTGTAAACGGGAATGGAGGGGTACTCCACGAGCAGCTGTAGGCATTTCGGGCACCTGACGAACCGAAGATTTTGAGCTTCCATGGACATGACCTGACCTCTTCCCCGCCGCAATACGTCAATTATACAAAGCTGGATGCACTTGAGTCATACCGCATCAACATCAACCCTCTGCCGATAAAGTAATCAACTCCACCTCAGTTATCTTCCACTCTTTGGCTTCTTTAAAGAAAAGTTACCATCGGTACTACTACGTACATACTCATAAAATAATCGAGGAATAAGGATCATGCAACAAAGGGGAACTCCAGCACAAAAGAATATACAGGAGACGGCCGTGCTTGGATTCGATTAGTATGCAATAAGTAGCTCCAGCTCAAAAACATAAGTATATATGTGTAGAGAAAAAAAAAAGGCGCCACCTATGCCAACAACCATGGCAGCAAGGAATCACATGGACCATATGGATGAACCAAATCGATCGCGGAGCACTTGCAGATCTAGGAAGGGGGGAAAATCTACAGCCGTGTGCAAGAAAGGACTGGGTGAGATAAAAAAGACGAACCTTTCCTTGTAAGACCAAAGATCATCTCGCGCCGAAATGCCTCGCTCCTCCTCCTCCCGCCACGCCCCCCGCGAGAAGGGACTCGGAGGGATCGCGACGGGGCGGTGAATCTTGGGCGACGGAAGAGGAGAGAGAGCAATAGCGAAAAGGGGAAAAAGGAAGGCTATGGCGTCAGTGATGTCCAGCTGAGCTCAGGGCCTGGCTGTCTGCTGAAAGCTGGAGGAGAGAGAGGGTGGTGGAGGAGGAGGAGGAGGAGACCATGGCAGGGGGACCAGACCAAATGGGGGAGACGAGGGGAGGAAATGGTGCCGGGGATGAGACAAGCATGGTGCTGTCTGCTTAGCGGCATGACCACTTGACCAGGGCAGTTTAATCAGTGGAGAAATTGTATGCTTGTAATTAATTGCACGTGGACAAGTCAAGAACAGGAAACAAAGATCTCACCGTTTTTTAAGGTGGTAGCTAATCTTTTTCGAGAAAAAGGGGGCAGCTAATTTGACGGCTGCTCGTCGATACGGTCGACTTGGCCCGGCTGTACAGTACCCTCTCGTCGGAACGCCATTTGAGCGACATGTTCACGATCTGAGATTTCGATTTCCTGGTACCAAATTTATCTTCATGGGATGAGAACAAGTTTTAGACACGAAATTCTCTCGTCAGACTATAGCCATAATCAAATAGTTTCAGCCGGTGAAATAATAATCAACGACCAACCACATTTCAATCGACTCCCAACAAAACAAAATTGGGCTTGCAAGGTCGAGCTCGAACATAAAAAGGAGTTCTGAACTTAAAATTCAATATTGTTAGAACTTGCCAACCATGCCTTGGTCAGGGTCCATAGAGTATGAAGCCTTTGCAATCTTGGCAAAGACGCATACCATAGTCCTACCCCACAGAGACTAAAATGGATAAACATATTGTGACGAGGCATGAGTGGTGTTACATGACGACTATAAGATCATAGGAACTGTGCATGGAGTTTATGAAGCAAATAACGATAGCAAAAATGACAAAGGTGCAGTGCAAGAGATATGGTTTTGCATAAAACACACTCAGACCGCTCCAGGCTCTAGCAAGTGTCCTCTCTATGATATTCCCCTTTTTCCCTCTAGGACTAGGTTGGAGGATCTTCAGCTGCTCTGTTGTGCCTTTCACAACCTGTGCTGCCCCAAGTGGCATGGTCTCTGACAGCGGCGTGGGTTGATGTCGTGTTGAGTGCTTCATCGTCAATGACGGAGAAAGGACCCAATTGCTTTTCCTATTACCTTTGAGGTTCTTTTTAGAATGCCTTTGAGGTTCTTTGTGTAAAAGTGGAGGATAACTTCGAAATTTATTTTTCTCAAAGTCCTCATTGTATAATGTAACGACCGGCCCCTCGTTTATTGCACTTTCTGGAACGTCCAAGAAAAATATCCACATGCACAAGTGCTCCATACATTAGCGATTTTGTAGACTCAAAAGTCACTTTGCCTCCCAGGTCCGGTGCTTCTTATATTAAAAAAAATGAAAAATCACATTTACATGTTCTTAAAGTCTATAAAAATTAGAAGTAGTCAATGATGTATCATGTGAACATGCAAAGTCACAATGTGAAATCCTTTATATTAATTATGGGATATAATTTTGTTTGTATTTTTGAAGATTTGAAAGTGTGTATATTCAGATCCACATATTTGTCATTCTTTATGTACTTATGAATATAAATTGAGATTTCGCATGTTCACGGGATATATCATTAACAACGTGCGGGATTTTTCAGACTTTAAAGTTTATAAATACATTTTTTGATTGTTTTTAAAAATATAGAGAGCTCCGAAACTTGAGAGTAAAAAGTCTCTACTCCTTCAGGCTTACTAACAACGAACATTTTCAAGGATTTATGGTGGGACCATACGGTAGGTGGATATCGAAGGGCTGGTGTTGACAACAACTTCTAGAGTCGTATGTTGAATTGTAGGAATGATACCGATAAGCAAACATATGCTATTGTTTAGAAAAGGTCAATTTTCGTTTTTACAAGGTGGAATGAGATAAGTTGGACCTTAACTTTCCATACCGTAATACACGGATAGATGTAGTCATGATCCATTCAAAGGTATGCATTGCAGCGATAGTTTTGCAATGCCATGCAAAAGAAATATCAACGATATTTTTGCAATGTAGTAGCAAAGAATGGAAGATCAACACAAAAGGTCAGGCCTTTTATGGGCTAATCGAGACATAACGCAAACAATTGTAATATTTGTACAATAACGGATTATGAGTGGCATGATCTCCCAACATGATTATCAAGTATAATTAGTGGAATCTAGCCGGGCCAAGCGGTTAAGCCTTTTATGCATGGTGTTGTAGGCATAAATTTAGACTAATTGACATTAATACTATAAAGTACTTCAGGGTAGGAATAAAAAAGTTATAGGATGGAATGACATGTCTAATTGAATCTGATTGTGTTGATTGAATTTCATGAGGTTAGACCTCATTTTGTCTATAAGATTTCCATTGGATTAATTTCTGTGAAATATGATCCCATGAATCAAAAAACTTCTCTATGATTTCAAAAATACCATGCTATTTATCTATCTATACTTCTTATAAGACGAAACCCCACTAACATGCATTAAATTAGTCCATCTCTACATGCAAGGTGTCCACATCATCCATTATTTGAACCACCCATTTATCCATGTCACACATTTAGTGTCCACTTCATCCACTATTTAATCCATTCATTTATCCATGTCATCTCACGTTTATTAATAAAAATCCATCAATACATACAATCTATTTGCATTATTAATTATTTTATCCATACAATTTCCACATAATCAACTTTAGCAGTTAAATATACGAACATTTCACTATGATTAAAGTTAGATTCACAACTATTATGGCAAATCTAATCCTACATATTCCTAAAAAAATCTATTTCATGTTTCAAATTTTATCTTTATAATATTTTTTTAAAGACCTTTCCGCAACGCATGGGAATTTGCATATAATTATAGGTAACTTTAAGTCTGAATGGTTCTGTTAGATTTTTAAGGAGATACCCACTGCAACGCGCGCAGGGTATGGTTATAATTCTTTAAATCAAAGCAGCCCTTATTCATTAGGTTTGTTGCGTTGTTGGTATCCATTCACGTCTTGGTCATCACCATCGTCTCCAATTCTCGATTGTGTCATTTTCGTTCCCTTTTATTTTATTTTAGGATTACGAGTGTGACACTTAATCATCTTAATCCATGCCATTTGCTCTAAGAGGGAAATGTTGTTGACCAGATCCATCTATTTCATGCCAAATATGCAGCCTATATAGCTTGCTAGCTTTATGTAGGGAACGGACAAAGATAACCATCCAGCTACAAGGCGGCCGCTTAGAGCAGGCTCAGGGCTCAGTTACCGTTAGTTAGGGCGTTTCCCAACGCCCCCCTCAAACTGATAGGGGTTGTCTGTTTCTATGACCGTCAGTGGACATGGTCCAATGGGGCACCTAAATGGATATATAGGTACGAACATGTCCGTTTGTCCGTATTTCGGACCTAAATTTAGTTTGTGTTTGGGATGGAGCGGACGCGCTGCGTGTCCGGCAGAGTCAGCTTCTTCCTTGTGCCGACGACCCCGCGCGGCGCTGGAGGATCGGCTGACGTGGCGGCATGGTAAGCCGATGCCTGTTGCCGTTGGCGATGTACTCTAGCACCTCGGCGAGGGTGCGCCCTGGTGCGCCTCACCAGAGACAGCCGCCCGGCAGGGGCGGTGTGCCCGTCGAGCCGTGCACTTCGAGTTGACGGCGGCGCCGGGACTCAAACGACTCTTTCTAGAACGGATGGTTCTCCGGGTCCCAGCGAGGATCCTCACGCTTCTCGGCGGTGGTGTCGTTGAGGATGGCGTACATCTCGGCACGCCTATCCGCACCATGCGGCACGGGCGGCACCGCCAGTGCCGCTGAGCCTCCACAAGCCGCTCGCATGTCCGACGGCGCGGGATAGTTGGCCTTGTGGAGCATGCGTGCCTCCCAGTCGTGGAGTAAATGCCGCCCGAAGCCATTGGCGGCGGTGCCGTCACCGGAGAAGCGCTCGGTCGTTTGCTTGGATGAGGTCGAGATAACTTGGGCCAGAGAGAGGCAGAGGAGGAAGAATGATAGATCAAGATGTCGCCGGGGGGGGGGGGGGGGGGGTCAATAGGCGTTTTTAAAATCAATTATGGATTTGGCTTGAAAGAATGCGTAAATAAACTATCATTAGTTTTCTATCACAAATCCTATTTATGCTAGGCTCCACTAAGTGCAGCAACAACTTTAACTAAACAAGACGAGCACAAGAGATATATGACAAGTGATAAACAAGATATATATAACTTCAAGCACGAAGGCTATCACAAGGAAGTAAACTCGGGTATAGAAATAGCCGAGACACGCAGAGATGAAATTTATCCTGATGTTCCCTTACACGAAGAAAGGTAGTCACCGTTGCAGAGGTGCGGGATACCATGAAGGATATCCGTATGCCACGAAGGCTCACCTTCTTCTCCAAGCCCCCACACGAAGCAAGGGTATTTTCCTTACGGTTAGCTTTTACTCCACTCCGGAGATGGCAAGCTCCACAACCACTTCACAATCCCCACGAAGGAGAAGACCCGGGCCTCTTCGCAAACTTCCACGAAGAGGTCACCGCAGTCACAACCACCAAACCGTCTAGAAGGTCACCCTCCAAGAGTAACAAACACACGGACTCTCACTTGAACGAATCGAACCGGAGAGCTCAACACTATGCAACAAATGCAAAGTAAGAACACAAGAGGTGCTCAAATCCTTCTCTCTCAAATTGCACGAAAGCAACAAGTGCTAGGGAGGAATAAGAGAGGAAGAATAATGGAGAAGGTCAACCAATGACTCCAAGATCTAAATCCCAAGGGGTTCCCCTCAGTAAGAAGGGAACTTGATTGGTGAGGATGTGGATCTAGATCTCCTCTCTCTTTTCCCTAAAAAAGATGTAAGAATCATAGGAGGGATGGAGAGGATGCAAGCTTTGTTCAAGGTCAACAATGCACGTGAGAGAGTGTAAAAAAGTTAGGAAAACCGTTGGAGAAGAAAACATTTATATAAGAAAGATGTAATCTTCCCGTTACACAGTTTTTGCACTTTCCGATGTCAAATCCGGAAATTTCCAGATCTAATTCCGGACCAGAAAAGTGCTACTGAACTCTTTGGAATCTTCCGGTCTATACCCCTAATTTTTCCGGACGGACCCGGTGTTAGACCCGGAAAATTCCGGATCTAAAACCGGATTTCAAAACAGGAAAACCACTTATACGGAAAACGTAATATCTTTTGCATACAGAATCCGTTTTTGATGAACTTGGGCTTGTTTTGAACATAACAACAAGCTCTAGCTCCTCATGTAGAGAAACACCAAATAACAACAAATGAGGATAGAACCAAAAGGGGATAGGTTTAACCTCTATATAAATGAAGAACCGGTAAAACCTCCGACACCAAATACACAACTAGTTTTTCATACGAAATCCGTTTGATAAACTTAAACTCGTCATGAACATCACAACAAGTTCTAAAGCCTCAACCAGAGAGAAGCCAAATACGAGCCAAGAAAGATGTTGAAAAATATGCAATGGTTTGAGCTCTCTACGAACGATGCAAAGAAGTTACTAACCCGAGGACCACCCCCCCCCCCCCCCCCCCCCCCCGATAGTACCACTATCAAACCTATATCCCGGTCTCCCGACAACCACCTTGATACCGGAAAAATAGAAAACCTATCAAGGTTATAAGTTTGCCTTACGCATTCCACTTGAGTTAGATGATGACAATCATGCCCGGCTCAAGATGGAACATCTTTCTAGATTTCATTTGCTTGGTGAAAACTTATAAATTTCTCCCCCATACTCCACTATGGGAAAGCCTCGTTTCGAAATATCTTCACATGTCCATTATACCCAAATGGACGATAAGATTCAAGCATGTGATCTTCGATATGCTCATCTTGAGCTTGCACTTCTCAACCTTGATGACAATCAACACTTGATGTCATCCTCTCATGGGTTACACGAAATCTTGCTTTTGATGCAAGCTCATGAAAAGATATCTAACCACATGTATTACTTTGTCTTGATCAACCTCATATCTTTCCTTTAACTTCATTATGATTGTGCCTTGAAGATAAACATGAATGCTCAAACAATCTTCATTCTCCAAGACACACTTGCCAAAGGCTCAACTCTCACATGATCATTATTAGGAGCACACCTTGAACACCACTTTGGTCATCACTTAATATTCTTCATGCTCTATCACAAAAGCCTGAGGTACATAAATAATTCTTCACTTGATTGCATGCTCAAAGTATTGGTCAACTAGGACTCAACACATGAGTCCATCATGACCTTGACTTAGCGCCATATGTTGAATTTTTCTCTTAAATCCAACACTCGAGATCTTGATTCTTCATGGCTTAACACATAAGCTAGAGCATGGATTATTTGAGTTCAACACAAGAACTCCATCACCATTTCTTATTCTTGATCATATCATATTCATCTTTTTACATCGATGATCTTGATGCCATTATCCAACCTATATCTTTATCTTCATGGCATCCAACCTTGAATCCAACACATTCACTTCATAATTACCGATGGAAAACCCTTCAAATATAACTAAATGAACGATGCATTAGCCCATATGAATTGTCATTAATTACCAAAACACACATGGGGCTCCATGCACTTTCAAAGAAGGCGAGAGCTTGGTGCTCTGTCGCGACGAGAAGTACGACTTATATAGAGGCCGGGGCGGTGGTAGGTGTGGCGGTCTTGCGCCATGACTCCGGCGTGTGGAAAGCGAGGAGATCGGGCAGCGGTGTAGCACTGCGCATGGAAAGCCAATTGGACATGGTGGCGGCAGGCTACGTCTTGACTGGCGCGGGAGCCGAGTAGATGAGGAAGAAGACCCATGTTTTGTCGTGCGTTTTCTCGCCCTGGCTCTCTCTCCCGAAATAAGAAATAAGCAGGCTATCAAATAATATTATGCCTTTGCTAAAAAACTTGAGTATGATGCTTGATGTGTACAGAGAATTATTAAATTAACACTAAACTATTAGAATATATATACCGTTGCAATGCATGGGCATTTAGCTAGTTATTAGTAGTATAGAAGTGTAGATTACAGGAAGATATTCTGCAACAATATTAGAACAATACAAAAAAAGTTGGTTGCATACGTGTGGGTATGTTGTAAGGGCCGGACGGCCAAGATCTCCAGTTTTAGGGCTTCTTTGATTTGTAGGATTTCAAAATGCAGGAATAAGAATAAGAATAGGGATATTAACTAGATAGGATTGCAAGTGATTCCTGAGACCAAGGGATTGTTTCCCTTAGCTGTCTCGTTTCATGCAAAGGAATGGAAAAAAGAGGTCCAACTGAATTTTTTTCTTTCCTCTGTTTGATGTAGGAATCTGATGAGCTAGCCATCAGTAAGAACATAGGGGAATCAACCCTCCTCCTCCCGCATCGCTCTCGCGAGCGACAGGAGGAAAACCTAGCGCCGCCGCCTCTCCTCCTCCCCTCCCCCACGCTTCTCCTCCCCCGCCGCCGCCAGTGAACGCGCCTGGGCAAAGCCCCGGTTGCGGTGGCGGCGGTGGGGATTCCGCACCTCCTAGCTCGGCTTGGTTGGCGCGAGACGACGCGGCTGGGGCGGGACGCAGCACTGGCGAGAGGCGCGGCGGCGATGGTGGATCTGCGCGGTGGCGTCGCAAGGATCTGGCGTAGGCGTGGTGGGCTCCGTGGTGGCGGGGCGGGCCCGGGCGGCGGCCACGACCTGGCCCTCCAGATCGGGCGGTTGTTGTCTACGGGTGGCCTCCGCTCCGGCAAGACTCTCCAGGGGCAACATGGCCGGAGCTCGGGTAGAGGACGGCGGAGCCGCGCGCCACCTCCGACGGCCACGGTCCAGCGAACCAGGGCAGGGCCAGATCTGGGCCGCGGCGGGCCAGGTGGGCCTGCTGCGGTCCTGGAACAGGCGTAGCCGGCGCGGCGTCTCCGGCCAAGGTCATGGTGGTGGTGGCTGTGCAGTGCGGCGGAGGGCTGCCGTGCGTGTACGGGCCGGATCTGGGCCAGGCGGGCCCAGGTCTGGCGGCGTCCTCTCTGATGCTTCTTGTCCTCCCCGTTCGTGTGTGCTAGGGGTTTGTCTGTGCTGGTGTGGTGTTCCTCAGACCGGCGGTGGCCCGACTGGCCCGGGTGAGCACGTGGGCGATGACGCTGCTACTTGGCGGCGGGGATCTTGTGGATCTTCTGGTAGAAGGAGTCGGGACTAGTGTTGGGGTTGGCATGGACGGTAGCACCCTTGCTGCAATGTGGTGGCAGGGCTTCACGAGCCCATTCGGGCACGGCTAGGCAAGGTGGCCTGGTTTGACCTGCTGATGCATCCGGTCGGCGATCGCTGGAAGGCGATGGAGGCAGTTCCCTCCCGCGTGCTACTGCTCTGCTAACCCTCGCCGAAGTCTCGTCCTTTCCTCTTTATCGGTCTCGCAACGTGTGTCACGGTGAGACGTGGGTGGCTGCATGATCGTGGTGGCGTATGCTGGTGGGCGGCGAGCTTGGTGGAGCAATACGAAGCATCTGAGAGTGGTGTTGGAGGAGACGGGAGAAATCCTTGTCGTTTGACACCGGCACGGTGACGCCTGTGGGTATCATCGACCTTCTTGAAGGGTGTCGGGTGTATCTCCCCCCTCCTCTCATATCGTACCGGGGGAAACCCTAGGGCCTTTCCGGGTAGCAGCGCCGTCGTCGTCGCTTTCCTTCTTGGAGATGCTGCTTGGTACGTGATGCTTCGGAGAGCTTGGGCATGCTGGGATTTCTCCGGAGGGCGCAGCGGTCGCGGGTCACACTTCGTCGAGCCACTGTCTCTTCTTTTTCTTTTTCTTTTTCCATTTTCTTTGTTGTTTCTTTTGTGCGTTGTGCTGTCTGCCCAGCAGCGGTCTCAAACGGTGGTTGCTTTATTTGTAAATCGGGATGAAAGCCTGTTTCGAGGAGGATGTAGGAATCTGATTGGAAAGGATATTTTTCTTTAAGTTTCTTTGCTCTATTCCTGTGAATCAAACACCGCTAGAGTACAATTTCCTATAGGAAAACGAATCCTATACTTTTTGTACACAAATCCCGTGAATCAAAGGAGGCCTTAGTGAGAACTGTCTGAGAGGAAGGGGTCCAATTTTATCCATCGATCTGCCGGCCCACGCTCACGTTCAGCACTGCACACAACATTTAAACAATTCTCAAAAAAAAAGCACAACATTTAAACCCCTGATCATTTATGTACTCCCTCCGTTCCTTCCGTATACTAGGTCATACTTACTGCAGTACGTGACAAATGGCGTAGATATGCCATATGGTGCGTGCATCTGCTTATATGGACTTGGTTTTAGTACCTTGTTTTTTTCCTCTCCATTGACCGGCTTCCTTTTTTTCTCCTAGACTAGAGGATCCTTCCCGTGAAATTAATGGTTTCCTGCATTTAGAACCCGACCATGTGGAGTGTCGCGGCCTTGCGTTGCGGGTTGAGAAGAAGGGAAAGTCCTTTTACGGCGAACTTCCCCCAGTAGTTGTATTTTCCCGCATGTAGCTTTGAAAAGGGCCAACTTCTTGCCCTCACCGTATATAAACAGCACTTACGTGACGCACGGGCAGACGCGCAAACAAGTGTACAAGTAAGCGAGTTTATTGACGGTCGAGATGGATGCCGGCGCCGGTGGAGCTTCCAAGAGCAAGGAACACTTTGTCCTCGTGCACGGCGCCGGCCATGGCGCCTGGTGCTGGTTCAGGCTCCTCCCCCTGCTCCGGGGCTCCGGCCACAGCGTCTCCTGCCTCGACCTCGCCGGGGCAGCCGGCAGCCGCGTCGACCCTGGCACCGTCACGTCCTTCGACGAGTACACCGCGCCGCTCGTCGACCTCCTGGCCGCACTGCCGGAAGGCGACAAGGTACTCCCGTCCCGTTTGCAACCGTTTGCTGCAGTGCTCATTGGTGCTGACATGATCTCAGGGGAAAAACGGCGCTGCTATGCGTACGACGAATTTGTGTACGACTTTCGTCCGACGCTACGTGGCGGCGAGCCAGAGACTCAGCGTACAGGCGGGGCGACGAGGCGCAATCCCTTCGTACGCAATCTGGATGGATTTGGGTTTGGGCCGGGCTGGTAGGTCCCACCTCCTAAATAGTTTCTTTTTCTTTACGTAGCAAGCTGGCTTATCCCTTCGCTCCGAACGTCAGGACAGATTCTTCTAGCTGGTACTGCTATCCCCTTCCCCTTCGCTCGATTGAGTAAGAAATTTTCACCAAAGTGAGATCCATAAGAGATGTGATTTGTAGAAGCTGGTGAAGGATGCATGGTCGCCTGAGATACTCGCGACATCAGCCTCTGCGATTGAGCTGGTGAAGGATGCAAGGTCGCTGTTCATCAGAGTCGCAAGTCACGGCGTGTTCTCTTGTGCGAGCATAAGATCGAGGAGACGGTGGCGCACAAGGAGAGATGGAAGAGGAGCTAGCCGTTTACTGCAGCGACGCAGGAGCCGGCCTGCTGGCTGGACATAGTTGGGGCTGGAGCTCGATGCAAGCTCCAATGGCAGAGGTGAGTGTCAAATTTTTAGAAGCTCCAATGGTAGAGGTGAGTGTCAATATGAAGTTACAGATTATATATGAGATTTCAGAAAATAGTTTAGTCATACAGACTTGACATTGAACCAGTGACCAACGTAAACACACGAGATACGGCAAACTGTTCAATCAATTCAGAAGTAGTGCAGAGCGTGCGTCTCTTTCATCCATTCAATCTAGCATGTAGCAAATCCATGACATCTTTCTTCCCCTTTAAAGTTCAGAAGACACAATTAGTCACTTATAAATAATTTGAGACAAATAGTTGAAAGTACAAGTGTAGCACCTGGAGAATGTCAATGTAGGACTCGATATGAATTGATGTAGCAGGTTCACTTGTTTGGAGTTCCTGGAACAAGTAGCACGCTCAAACTAAGTACCTGAAACTCATCTGGAAATAAACTAACAGTTCCAACATCTGGAAATTACCTCGGTTGGTTGTGTAGGCAGAATATTACTTTCTTGCCCATTTTTTGATTTGCTTCTGCCGTTCTGCAATAAGGCAGGTTACACTTCAGTAAGTTATAACAGGAAGAAAGAAGTACCTTAAAAATGACTATAAATTTAGATACCTTTCTTCCTTTTTGACTTGATACTCCATTTGTACATTTTGGTGCCTGCTGCTTCTTCGCTCTCAATCTTTTGACCACTTGATCTATTTTGGATACCTTTCTCTTTGAGGGAGGGCGCCCTACACTTCGAACACGGGCAGGACTGAGAATAACCTTTTCTTTGTTTAACATTGTATCTTCATATTTTGAAGTAGGACCCTCCTTCTGAATTTCATGGCTACTGCGGTATGCATCAATCCTTATTTGTAACTCATTAAGGCCATTGGTATAGGTAGCCTGAAATTGGCCCTCGAAGTCATAGTCAGTAATACATGGGATTACCTCTTGGAATGACTTAGAATCAGCCTTGTTTTCTTTCTCATACCCACTAAGCTTTTCAGGAATCTTCTTCATGATATGCCATATACACCATCTATGACGGGCCCGTGGGAAAACTTCTTCAATTGCATTCTGCATTGCCTTGCACTGGTCAGTGATTATAGCATTTGGTGGGTTGTTTGACATGCAACATAGCCATGATTTAAATAACCATTCAAAAGTATCAGTATCTTCATTAGACAAAAGACCACAACCTAACAGAACCGATTCACCATGATGATTAACACCAACAAAAGGAGCAAAGGGCATGCTATACTTGTTTGTCAAGTATGTGGTGTCAAATGTGACAACATCGCAAAAAGATTCATAGGTAGCTCTACTTCTTGCATCTGCCCAGAAGACATTTCTTAGTCGTCCATCCTCATCCACATCCATAACATGGAAAAAGTCTGGATCTTTTGACTGCATACGAAGAAAGTATTGATAAACAGCATTTGCATCTCCGGTACCAAGCCTCAGCCTTCTTGTTTGTTGCAAATAGTTTCTGCACTCCTTTTCACCAAACTCAAGTTTATCATAACCGCCAGCTTCCATAACAAGAGAACCAAAATTCTTGTTCATACGGATTCCTGCTTGGTCATTCAATTCTAGCGTTCTTTTGGCATGCAAGTCCAATTTCTTATGACACCTCAAAAATCTGGCTTTGCTTGGACTTGTAAGATGATTGTGGTCAATTGTAACAGAAGTAATGCAAAACTTTTCTCCACGCCGAGAAAAATTACTCTTAGCTGGACATTGCATCCTTGTCGAGGGATTTGGTCTGAGTGAGTTCTTTGCTGAGTACTGAGCCTTCCCTTGTCTACTGCAAGCAAGAGTAAAATAATTAAGCCTGTTGTCTTCACCGTGTTTAGCAGTTCTTCTTACTACTCCAAAGCCCTTCCTTTTTGCATAACCTTTATAGAACCTAACAGCTTCATCCTCATTATCAAACATTAGCCCCTTCTGAGGTTCCAACATCATGATGGGTTCTTCTTGGAAATCAAATGAATCCCCAATGTCCTCCGCAACGAAAACATCTTCATCATCCTCGAGAAATACCATGTTCTGCTCTGTCACTTCATCCCCAGTTAAATTTGACTCCATTACCTACATAAAATTGCGAACAATAAGCTCAAATATGAACTCTAGTAGAATTTATATGGTACAGATTTGATTTCAGCAGGGAAACAAATACACACCTCGTAATGTTTGCTGGCCCTAATGGTGCCTCACTAATGAAATTTTTGTGCAGTGATGCAAATTAGATGTGAATCAGACGGATCTGCAATAGGAGGGAAGAACTCGTGAAGAAGATGAGACGGTACAGTTTTGATCTCAAATATGCAATAGATACACACCTCGTAATGTTCCTTGGCCCTGATTTGATCTCAAATTTCTCTGTCGTGGAGGAGATCAGCAGGGGAGAGATCGTGAAGAAGATGAGCCGTCAGACTTTGGAGGGACGGCTTCGTTGGAGGGAAGAGGAGGAGGCGTGGAGGGAAGAGGAGGAGGCGTGAAAAGTTACAGACGGAAATATGTGGGCAACTTCTGATGAGGTGGCCTCGTTAATGGGTTAGGGCTCAGTATTGGGTTTGGGCTGGACCATGGGTCACGAGACAGGAGTAAATAGCACGATAGGATGAAAGCGTCGGACGTTTGTCGGACGAGAAACGTCGTACGCAGAGCATTTTCGAAACACCATGTACAGTAGATGTTTTATGATCACGCCTAATTACTTTGCATCGCTAAGGTGTAGTTTTGTGAACATAATAAACTTAAAATTGTATAACTTACCAAGAAATGCAGTGTACACGAAATTCACTCAAAATAATAGGTCTTTTGTTACTGAAGATTGATACCACAATAATAATAACCAAACTAATGTTAACATATTTCCTCAGGTGGTTTTGGTTGGGCACAGCGCAGGAGGGCTAAGTGTGACCCACGCAATGCATTTATTCAGCGACAGAATTAAGCAAGCAATCTTCATAGCAGCAACCATGCTTCCTTTCGGCTATCAAACGGAACAAGACATCAAAGATGTGATTTAATATCTCATTCTCTCCTATATAACTAGTTCAATTAAGCTCTCCTATGTCTGATCACAGTAGCAGCTAGCACTAGTTATTCTATTTAAGAATTTCAGCTGGAACTTAACAGGGCGTACCTGATTTCTCCGAGCTTGGGGACGTGTTTGACCTGGCATTTGGTCTGGGGAAAGATCACCCGCCAACGAGTGTGGCGCTGCGGGCGGAGTTCCAGCGCAGGATTCTGTACCAAGAAAGCCCCCAACAGGTTAATTAATGAAATTGCAGAGCTGAATCATCTGATGATGTGGTATCTGTCCTAGTTGCAGTACTATAATAATTGTAAAATGTTTGTTCAGGACTGTGCGCTTGCCTCCATCCTGCTACGTCCATGGCCTGCTGTGCTGAGCACCGCCAAGTTCAGGAGCAGTGGTGGCGGCGGAAGCACAATCAATGAGGTCCGGCGTGTGTACATAACGACGGCAAAGGATTGCATGGTGAAGCCGGAGCAGCAGGAGGCCATGATCCGCCGTTGGCCACCGAGCAAGGTCATGGCCATGGACACCGACCACAGCCCCTTCTTTTCCGCGCCTGAGCAGCTCTTTCAGCTCATGCTCAAGTCCCTGTGACTATTTGTACACACTATGCATGTTCCCTGGGCGACGCCTGGTTGCTCCTGTCCTTGTATTCATTAGTATTCGCTGTCCGATGCCAATTATGTTACCAACATGCAGGCCGATATTTAAAGTTCAGATGTACAACGCATGATTATACCATGTTGATAATATATACTGCATTTGATCTTCATGTGGCAATGAGCAACCAGCAATTAACAGGCAAAATATCCGCCGATAAGTTAGCACATCCATCAGGGCCAAACACCAAACATAACGCAGTGAGGAGAGAAACCAGCTGATCCACACGCTATATCTTGCCATTTTACATGCAAGATATGTAAGAGAGCTCCACCTGCCATGCCTCCCATTTAAAATAGAATTCACTGGACGACCTGCTTGGTTTTGACATTTGGAACTGGCCATGCAGATGCAGTTCCCCTGGCGATTGGTATAGAGATACTGATGTATTCAATGGGCAGAAACTGAATGGGCATGGCAAAGGAGCACTTTGTGCTTGTTCATGGGGAAGGACATGGAGGATGGTGCTGGTTCAAGCTCCGGTGGCTCCTTGAGGGCTCCGGCTACAGGGTGACCTGCATAGACCTTGCTGGAGGTGGCGTCGACCCTACTGACCCCAACACGGTTCGGTCATTCGAGCAGTACGACAAGCCACTCCTGGACCTCGTCTCCAACTTGCCAGAGGGCGAGAAGGTATTTCCTTGCACTCATTTATAAACTACTCATGGCCGCTTAAGTAGCTTTTGCTGAAACTACTTGCAGACGAATGCTCAAATGGTGAAGAATTATAGGCAATTTGGTTTACCTTGCAATACTAATTTGAATGGACTTCCAGGTTATTCTGATGGGACATGGCATTGGAGGGCTGAGCGTGATTCATGCAATGCATGAATTTGTTGACAGGGTTAAGCAAGCAATTTTTGTGGCAGCTGCTATGCTGCCATTTGGACTTCAGACTGATGAAGATACAAAAGATGTAATGTTTTCAGGCTTGTCTTTCTTTTGTCATGAATCATATGCCATCTAGTAAGTGCTGAGAATATGGCATAATTGAAAAACATATACCTATGCATAAAAGTACAATCATTAATCAAATCTAACTCAGATGTATTGGATGAAAACAAGATAGTATTTGATGAAAACATGATAGGTATGATGGACATTGACAAGCAGACACTTATTTCCTAAGAATTCCAGCATGTTCTCATAGTCAACTATTCCCTCCATTCCGAAATAGTTGTCATGGTGGAACTAAAACCACGACAATTATTCCAGAATGGAGAAAGTACATGCTAAAATTAAATAACATACTGAAAAAATCTTGGGTCTATATTGGGTCACTCGACTATGGCCAAATCTAGTTTTGGTCCCTAAACCCGGACAAACTTGACCCTCAACTTTCAAACCAGAGATTATTGGCCCCTCAGCTGAAAAAGGAGTTTGGTCTATGATGTTTAGAAAAAACAAAATATCGAAGAAAATTATTGCACATTTCAATTAAAATTGGTGTAAAAAAGGAAAATAAAAGGAAGAACTTTAGGAACAATTGGAAAGTGATTACGAACTATGTTGGGTTTTCATGAATGTTCGTATATTATTTACTAATTTTCCCTAATTTCGTGGTCTTTCGGTAACACTTCTAACTTTTTCATATTTCCCTGAGTTGTGTTTTTTTTTCATATTTAACATTGCAATATTATCTGGTAACTTATCTAGAATTTTTTTTCTTTAAAGATTTTATGTTTTTTGTAAAAATGTTTTTGTTTGTTAACGGTAAAATATTTTATTTTCACATATGTTATTTATCTTTATAGCCAAATAAATTTCTTTTCGAAATGGAAAAAATTTCATGTAATCTTTTGTTACAATTGAAAAAAACTTAATGAGGTTTGCCCTTTTCGTGTTGACTAAGTTCGCAGTTTGGCTTGGTCTGAAACCACTGCCACATTATCGATCAAACCCTTTTGGGAGGGCAAGGGAGTAACAGTTTTTTAAGTTTATTGTTCAAGTTTGTCTTGTTTTAGAGTTTCGGGACTAAACTAAGCTTGCTCAATAGTTCAGGGGCATAAAATGTACTCCCTCCGTTCCAAATTAATTGACTTCTATTTGCCCACATGACATACACATATGTGGGCAAATAGAAGTCAATTAATTCAGAACGGAGGGAGTACTTAAAAAAGTAAAATAAGCTCTAGTGCACATTTGTTGGAAAGCTTTCGTTATTTCACTCATGGTTATGACTAATGACAACATCGGCATATTGATGTGTAACAGGGCTTACCAAGTTTGCCAGAAAATGAGATTGAGTCGACATTCGGTGTAGGAGCAGATGATCCTCCAACGACTGTTGCATTGAGATTAGAATTCCAGCGTGACCGACTATCCCAACAAAGCCCTGAAGAGGTATTTTAATAGATGAGCCAACGTGCTCACCGAACCACATCTTTATTAAATTGTACAGATTACATTGCAATAATATGGGCTCACTATTGTCGATATTTCCTGAAATGATATTGCTACCATTTCCAATTCATGTTTCCTGGACAACCTCATCAAGAACTATGTATCACACTCCACTTAAGAGTTAAGAGGTAAACAAGGATGCGGTTATTACTTACACATACATGTATTATATCTTGTTCAGGACTCAATACTGGCTTCAATGCTGATGCGCCCATGGCCTGTGAGTGCTATCGGCACTGCAAGCTTTGAAGGAGATGACGAGAGATTGAATCGAATAAAACGGGTTTTCATAAAAACAGAGCGTGATCACATGCTGGACCCTCAGCAGCAAGATTCCATGATCAAGAAGTGGCCACCCAGCGAGGTTTTGGTCATAGATACAGATCACAGCCCCTTCTTCTCTGCACCAGAACAGCTCTTTAATCTAATAGTCAAATCTCTGTGATGCAAATATGCAGATAACTAAACCCTGTATAGTGGATTTATTCAAATTCTTGTAACACCATTTGTACACAATAAATATCATAGATCACATCTTTGTGAGCACAATTCTCACGGAATCTTCAAGGTAAATCTTTATAGCTGGTTTGAGGGTATAAGTAAAACACGGTTTTACGAAAACATTATCCTTGAACATGGACAAGTAGCTCAAGTCAGTGACTTTGTATTTCCAGTTTGATGCGCTGACATGTTATTCCAAAAACAAATGGTTGGATCCACGTAATGCAGAACGACAGGGTGGAACTTTTCTCTTATGACTTATGTCCTTACGCCTTCCCACCATTCAGAAATATGAATAGACGATGTTTTTTAAGATATTCCAGCCTTTTTATTTTCAGCGATACAGAAATTTGGTTTCAAGTGATTTGACACGGGCGCCTTAGTTTCAAGAAGAGATACGCGCAGGCTAACGAGATGACCATTTCATGAAACGCACAACACACGCATCATAGAATCGTTAGACGCCAAGAATCGAACCAGCAAAATGTTTGATCCAACAAAGCAGCTCAGCCGCGCATTCGATCAAACAGGTGCCGTCCTGCTGCCAATGCACAGCCACCCTTGCTAAGAAACACGCGACTCCTACTAGTCTCCTAACATTACTCACCTGGAGCACCTCCTCGCCGTTAGCGGCGCACGTCGAGCCAGCGGCGGCGATGGCAGCGGTTACTGTTCGCCGGCGCGCCGCACACCGGTTACTCTGCCGCTCCCATGTGAGACCGCCAAGCGGGTCCTGCACACTGACCGCTTTAAACGCACTCCGACCTGACGGGTGGGCCCACGTGGCAGTAACAGACAGAAACGCACCGCGAAGCTTTGGCTAATCCAACCCACAAGGAGAGAGACGGCGCGCATGGCGACCGCGGCGGCGGCGGCGGGGGTGGCGTCGCTCCGATACTTCCCCTCCTCCCTGAGGTACCGCGGCTATCCCGGACCTACCAGAGGCGGCGGACTGGTCAGGTTTTCTCCCCGGCGGGGTCGCTACGCGTCGGCAGCGGCCGTTGCGGCGCCGTCGCGGGAGGCGGAGCCGGCCTCCTCGCTCGGAGACCTCGCCCGCGTAGACTTTCCCATCCTCGACCAGGTCTTCCCTACCTCCTATCTCCGTCTCATCTCGTAGTTTGCTCCGGCTCGGAGAGTTTGTAGGCTCGCTTCCACTATTGGTGCCATCCGGGACTAGTTTTGATTTTGATTGGGACGAGTATTATTGGCGCTCATCTAATTCTGATTGTTCCCGATAAATTGTTGGATCCTTCTTGATTTTGGCGCGTCTAGCTCTCATTGTGAAGGATTACCTTGCGCATACGGTGGGGGTTCACCTGTATTTGGTTTGCTCCTTGGACATGCGTAGGTCATGTCTTGTGGTTGTCATTAGTTATTCTTGAGCTACTCGATAACAGCGTTGCATCGAGCACTGTCACTGCAATGGAGGGAATTTAGTTACTCCTGATTATGATTAGAACATTGATGTAGTTTGGCTTCCCTGCTGCCTAAAAGTGTTGCTGAGAGTGATGTGGGATTTTAGCATGCCACTGTGTCTGGTGATGATACCACTGTGGATGTGTGGACCCTTACAGGATTGATTCAACTTCTAAGCTGATATACATTTCACTCACTCTCGTCTGGTATGGGTAGGCATGTAAAATAACTGTTTTTAAACTGCTGATTGTAGAGCACTCTGCAACAAAGTTGTTATTCAATCTAGTGCGAGTAACTGAAAAATTGTTCTTTTTGGTTCACATGTTGGATTCTGTGGTTATTACTAACCTTAGTTACAGTTTGTTGTATACGAGCTTTTGAAATTGGATGGACTGGCTGTAATTTCATTTATGACCATTGAAACTTGCAGGAATTTGATGGTAATAAATTAGTTTACTTCGATAATGGTGCAACATCGCAGAAACCCTCTCATGTGATGAAAGCCTTAGATGAGTATTACCGATTTTATAATTCGAATGTTCACCGTGGCATTCATGCTCTCAGGTAACTTTTACATTCCTCTTTACATTTTAATTCAGTGTCAGAAGTGTAAACTGCATACTAGTACCAGAAATTTGGATATGTGTTCACTATATCTTTCTTATGAGCATATTTACTATCTCTAAATGTGAGTAAAACAAGTGGGTGACCTTGATGTAGTATCTGGTTTTAGTCCCCTAGAGGTTGTGAGCTATGCACTGGACAGCTCTTCTTGCTAGGAGTGTGGATGATATCACGACTGAAACCCAACGGCGTAAAACTATTTTACATAATAGATTCTCATGTTTTGGCTTGCACATTGTTTTGTGCGATTAAAAGTGAATTTTCTGTTTTGTGAGGTATGGTAGTGCTGTCATAATCTTCTTGTACTTGATGCCTGATGCCATACGTGTAAAATTCTGTGATATATAATGGTCAATTGTGTTACTGATAGAAAGATACATTAGTGATTTGCTTCATAGTATGTTATTTCTAGGCTGCTACCTTTGTAGCACTGTCAAGCAGATTATCATATGTTCTTTATGCTCTTAGCATTTGTGTGCTATGTACATGCTTTGCAACTACTGACATGCTTCATTATTGACATCAGCGCGAAGGCTACTGGTGCGTATGAGGGTGCAAGAATAAAGGTTGCAAATTTCGTTAATGCAGCTGATAGTAGAGAGATTATTTTCACTCGTAATGCTACAGAAGCTATCAATTTAGTGGCCTATTCATGGGGACTATCTAACTTGAAACAAGGAGATGAGGTTAGTCCTCTTATCTTTCCCAGCTGGTACACCACATGCTGCTTGTCGACTGTAACTTCCTTAATCACTGTTTGACCCTTTTCGAGTATTTATGTGTTCTCATATCATTTCCCCTCATCTCTTTCTAGCCTGTAAATTTGCAAGCTTTTCATTAATGATGCATAATCTACCACTTTTCTGGATAAAATATTGATTTTGTCTCAGAAATGTTTCCACCAAATGTTGGTTTCTATCATGATTCATCAAAATCTGCAGTTATTTGTACACTTATTAGTTGTTACTAACAATTTATCTGCTATTTTGTGACCAGATTGTTCTTACAGTTGCGGAGCATCATAGCGCGATTGTTCCTTGGCAATTTGTTTCTCAGAAGACTGGTGCTGTCCTAAAGTATGTTGGCCTGACTAAAGAAGAGGTTCCAGACATTGAGCAGCTCAAAGGGCTTCTGTCAAGCAAGACAAAGATTGTTGTCGTCCATCATGTTTCGAATGTACTGGGTAAGTAGGTGTTTTCCTTATAAATTAAATATAATTAAGTCTTGAAGAAACTACAAAATCCCCCTATCATATATATTATCGCTTGTCAAGTTTTGGTTATATGCTCTCTTAATGAAAGATAGTAGAGCTACCGCAAACCATGCACATTTGAGCCAAAGCATGGCACAAAGATAGATTTATGTTGTGTGGCAGCGATATGAATAGAATTTGGAGTCAAAAGATATCATAATGACAGAATAGCAAGTCAAGTAGCTTCATACACTTCTATGAGACACTCTAGTTTCTTTGATACTTATTAACTGTAAGCGGACATGGTAGTCTGAGTATCTGATTTGGTTCATCTATTTCCATTGTTTGGTGATGTTTACGGCCTATGGTGAAAAATAGGTGTATAGCAAATGTTCACTGACTGGATCCTGCCATTATAACATTCATTTTATGTTATTTCTGTCTTGAGAGAACGATTACTGAGAAAATTACTCTACTATATCATATGCCTTCATCATTTCCAGGTTCAATGCTTCCAATTGAGGAGATTGTAGCATGTTCAAACAAAGTAGGAGCAAAAGTTCTTGTAGATGCTTGTCAAAGTGTCCCCCATATGCCAGTTGATGTTCAGAAGCTTGGTGCAGATTTTCTTGTTGCATCCTCACATAAGGTTTTTGTTGACAATTCTGTGCTAGCAATAATTTACAGTCATTTCAAAACAGAAAAGTAATTGACCTTTACATGCTACGGGCTAAACTTCTCAGATGTGTGGCCCTACAGGCGTCGGATTCTTGCATGGAAAATTTGAGATCTTGTCATCGATGGAACCTTTCTTAGGTAAGATACTGTAAAGCAAAAGGAATCTGTTCTCTAGGATAAATTAGGTAATTAGCTCCTCTTGCTGAAACATAGCATGACTAAGACTAGGTTTCCTGTTTAAGAGAAAGACATTAATGTTTATAGTCTTGAACTATTATTTTCCTTGTAGGCGGTGGTGAAATGATTGCAGATGTATTCCAGGACAAATCTACATATGCTGAGCCACCTTCCAGGTAAGGAATCTAGTTGTACCATCTCCATGTGTTGATCTTTCTCGACTTATTCATATATGGCATCATATCTTGTACGCTACAGACTAATAGAATAGCGAAAATGATAAAATCCATCATTATAGAATGGAATGGCGTGTGCAACTAGAATCATAGTCATGGATGATATTTCGCAGGTTACCCTATTAGATATGTACTATGGCTGTTTTAGGTATCCTTACAGAACGCGTGTAGGCCTACAGCCCATATAAAAATAATAGACAAGTTACTATTTCTCCCAAGTGGTATCAAGAGCCCTTCTGTAAGGTTAGCTTGATCAATCATTTATCATGTTGGCTCGCCTCGCTTGATCCTTACAGCCATCTCGTCCAGACGACCACCTTCACCGTGCATTCCCGCCCTGCTCTTGCACACTGCTCCCCTTCTCTTGTTCGAAGTTGTGGTTACCCCTTCTTCCAGAGGACTGCTGACGACGTCTCCCAGCGCTGCTTCTGCCCCTCGCGCGGACCACAGGGATGCAGCTGCGCTGCACCTGCTCCTCCTCCTCCCTTTTTCTGTTGACGGCCTGTTATTCCTAGTCAAACATTGATTAGATACGTAAAGAGATGAACAGTGAATTTCCCCTTACAAGTTTCTAGTCAAACATGGATTCTTTGGCTCACTCCTTATGCCATGTTATATTGATTATGGCCAACTCAAAATGACCACACAAAATATCATAAGATGACATGTACCAGATATCCAGCTAGTGAAACATGAACACTTCTGTCAGAAAACAACTAGCACGAAAGGTATGAGCTATGATGGACTCAAGCAATTGCACTGCATGTTCACAACATTAATTTTCTTTTGCGTGAGGTGCTAACTCACGTATCCGCAAATACATAGTAGATCTGGGTGCTTTCGTGTAATAGATTTAAGTGGGTGAGCACTGAGCCATCTCAATCTCAACCACTGGTAAAAAATTGAACGTTTGGTGTGACCTTAGCGGAAGCAGACCATCACCACCGACTTTTTTTGTAGGAGTAAATATATGTGGTAGTTTAATCTTTTACAATTTTTCATTTTTCCTTAAGTTCCCTTGTTAACAGTTGTTACAAGTTCGCCTCTGCTTCACCTTATGCAACAAAAGGACACCTGATGTTGCACTTAGGATTATTTTATGTTGGATTCTAAGTCTAACTATACTATATACTGAAAAGATTTGAGGCTGGCACTCCTGCCATTGGAGAAGCTATTGCATTAGGAGCAGCAATAGATTATCTGTCACATTTCGGCATGCAGAGGATCCATGAGTATGAGGTCAGTTTAAATTCTCTCATTATTTTACCTCTTTTAATATTTGTTTGAAACATTTTTAGTCTTCATGTTTGTTGTTTTGATTGTGCTTATTCTACTCCCGGGAAGGAGTTAGAAAACTATCCCTATGGTAGTGCCTCACTTATCATTTTTCTTGCCATCCAGAAAGAGTTGGGGGCATATCTTTATGAGAGCCTTCTTTCCGTGCCAAATGTTCGGATCTATGGTCCAGCTCCATCTCAAAGTGATCACCGTGCTCCTTTATGCTCTTTCAATGTTGAGAATGTTCATCCAACAGATATTGCAGAAATTCTTGATCTCCAGGTATGCTGATGTTTCAACCACTGCATCACATGCAAATGTTTGTTCTGTTTCTTAGCGATAGTTGTACTGCTCCCATGCTAGCTCTGTGCTTCTTGATTACATTGCACAGATAACTGTATTGGTCAAATTGTTGTCTTTTATGAATTATGATGAAGTTTTATGAAAACATGTTTGCTAGCACTAGCAGTGCAGAACTAATATATGCCGACTATTTTCTTTTCTTTTCAGCATGGTGTGGCAGTCCGGTCGGGGCATCATTGTGCGCAGATTTTGCATCGTACCCTGGGTATCACTGCAAGTGCTCGCGCCAGTCTTCACTTTTACAATACAAAAGAGGAGGTGGATGTTTTCATCCATGGACTTAAAGATACCATTGATTTCCTTACTTCCCAACACTAGTACAGCTCAGTTAGCAGACAGTAGCCTTCCCCTTGAAGTGTGATATAGAAAACCTATGCCAGCCTGCTGTCTCTCAGGCATCTCATATACTGTACTGTAAATCAAAGCACGGAAAAGTTTACGCAGTACTCTTTGAGCTCCTGAAATTTTGAAATAAGCATCACTGGTTATGTAGCTCGGGCGTATTAATCTTTGTTTGCTTAGATCCGCTTGTGGGCAGAATTCTAGATATGGAACTCATGTCTGAAACCAAGTGGCAAAGATCCATGCAACTTTTGACGCCTCATCAGACATTGCATGGTGCATCTGCATCTGCATGCATGCCTTCTTTTTCGCTCTTCCTGCCTGTAATGATTTCAGGAGCTTTTCTCCTTGATCCATCTCCTCAGTTTTTGGTGGTACACATGATACTGAGATCTACTGATGATTTTCACTCATAAGCTGGGTGCAGTTCCAGGAATCTGTATGTATCCTGGCTGACCGACGCAAGCACGCGTATGTCCCTTTTTTTGTTTGTCTCTCGTCGCTCGTTCCATCGACATCCAGGATAAAGGAGTGGTTTTGCATGGTGATATGTTGAGGCAGATTGGGTCCGCTTCACCTGTGCTGGATCTCGGCAGTGCCCAAAGGGAGAGGTGTCCGCACACCGCATGCTTGATGAAACGGAAATTGATGACCTGTGGGGTACCAAACACTGAGGTGGCCTTTTAACAGTGTCGAATGAAAGGTCCGATCGGCAGCAGTGTGAGTGTCCATGTTTAGCACTGTTCAACGTTAGTGGTATCACATCATAGCTGATCTGTTTTTCACGAAACGGGGTGAGGGGAACTCCAACGGGCTTAGTCAAACAGACGCGAAATCTATCCACATTTTGTTCGCTCAAATCGCCATATATCAAACGTCTGTCCATGTTCGCCGGTTCGTCATCGTTGGTCGCGCTCATCAGTGAACCATGTGTCATAGTTCGGCGAGTCTTCGAAGAACGCCGGGTCGTTAAGAAGATCGTCCGGCTGCTCGTCCCGCCGACGGCGAATTTTCAGGACCCGTGTCGGGCTACTCGTCGAAACGGCTAGAACTCTACGAGTGCACGTCTGAGATTGTCAACTATGACTGTACTCCCTCAGTTCGGATTTATAACTTTAGTGTTAGCTGCATTCATTTTTAACTATAGGTGAATTTTATCATTTGTCCACGTTCACATGTATCTAAGTATATTTTAAACCATTTCATTGCATATGTTCACTCACTTAAACATCCTATGTTTAAAAATGGAGAGAATAGGTATCAAATTAAAGCGGGTGATACGGTCATGTAGAGTGTAGAGAACATACAAATGGAAAAAAAACTTTTGTTTTTTTCAGACTCGCACAACGGTTTGAGGTTGAGCCACTGCAAAGCATGCGTGTATTTGTTCTACGTGTTTTTTTTTTTGAGAAACACAGTACAGACGCAGACGCTCACACACACGTACAGACATCCCTATGACCGCACAAACGCAAACCCTACCCCTATGAGCACCTCCGAGAGACTGGTCCGGCAAATCTTAAGGTTCACGAAGTCACCACGGGCGCCTCGCTGTTGACGGGCACGTCACCTACCACTGAAAGCAAAGCGCCGGTTAAATACAGGAAAATACAGGAAAATGCGAGCACCCATGTCAAGTTTGGGACTTGAACCTGGGTGGGCTGGTTCCACCACAAGGAACCAAACCAGTTGAGCTAGGCTCACTTCGCTATTTGTTCTACGTGTTGGCGGGTGAGGTGCATGTGGTGACTGTGGCGGTGTACGGCTGGGGCAGTAGGCGGTTTTCTTCGGGGGAGCACTGTTGGGGGGATCATAACCCGGTAGGCCTACCGACTTAGAAGATAAGCCGGCCTGGTAAGGACCTGGGCCGGGTCAAGTATGAAGATATGGGCCGGGTCTCACGTGAGCCGGTGCGCCACGTGTGTCTTGGCCCGCACGTCAAGAAGGATCTAGAAGATTAGAGACCAAGTACAAGACGGAGTCCTGATAAGGAAGGCGAAGGCTTAAAGGACTTAGAGTAGAGTCCGGCTACGATTGTAACCCGGTCCGGCTACGATTGTAACCCGGATCCCGCTTGTACACCCAGCGAGACCCACCGCCTTTATAAGGGGGTCTCCTGGTTCCTAGAAGGTTAAGCTTTACCAGATCGTAAGCACCACCATTGTAATCTCAAGACCCGGAAGCTAAGGCGCCGAGTCCTCGAAACCCATATCAATAAAGCAGCAGCAGGAAGTAGGTCTTTACCTCAAGACGAGGGGCCGAACCTGGGTAAACCCTTGTTTCCCACGCCACGCTAGACAAGCTCCCGATGTCAGAAGTCGCTATGTCCCCATACTCAAGTTTCCACCCGGAAACATCTGCCGTGACAATCCCACGACAGTTGGCGCCTACCGTGGGGCCTGCGGCCAAGAACATCATGATTTGTGGAGAAGCGCGGCGCGGTATGGAAAGCCTAGCTATCGGCCAGATCTACACGCTTCCAGGAGGGGAGCGGATCGTGGACGACTTTGGTTGGAAGGAAGAGGCCGATCGGCTGGAAACCGGATCTATGATCATCTTCGGCCAGATCAACGTTTTCGTCGGGGTGATCCAGACCACAGGAGCCGGCTCAGATCAGTATGAGCCGGAGTACGAGTCAGAGTCCGGGTCAGCTACCATGGCTCAGACGGACGGAGAGGAATCTGTTGGATCGCCAGAGTGCGAAGTCATGTCAATCGAGGAAGAGGCGGCAATTCAAGCATTACAGGATTCCGTCGAAACACCAACGAACGTGTCAGATCTGGACACAGATACCGAGTCAATTCTGCCACTATTTGAGGATCGTTGGGGGTTTGGACTTGAAGAGGAAGATCACCCGGTGTCTCCAGGACCCGCGCGACACATGACGGTTCACGTGGTAACAGCGGCTCAGCAGACCGACGGGATGGAAGCATCCGTAAGTGACGAGACAAGCGCAGAAAGAACCGCCCGACAGGACCGAGAAATTTGGGAGCGGACCAACCTTGGCATGCCGCCAGCGGCATACCCCCCGCCCAACCCCAGTATTGGGCCGGTTTTACCGACTCTCGGCGCAGTAGTGCCGGTGCACACACCAGCACCCGGGACGGCATTCACAAACCCGATTGTGACGGCGGCGAACGATCAGACGAGAGCCGGCGCGTCAGGGAACCAGGCACAGAACTTGGGGGAAGTAACAAACACCAACTCAGCCATGCAGAGGGAGCTGGAAGATCTAAGGCGAGCCATGGCCAGAGCGAACCAAGAGCGCGCGGATGAAGCCCGGCGCGTAGCAGAAAAAGAACGATCCTTGGCCCAGCAGGAGCAGAGGCTACAAGACGAAAGAAACGCCCTCCAGAGGAGGAGGGACGAGTTAACTGCGGTGCAGAGCAGAAGGCGCGGAAGCCGGTTACCTTTGCCGACTGGAGTCAACACCATAGTACCTCAAGTCCTGGAGTATCAGACGACGCCAGCCAATGCGCCCGTTGCAGCGGCCAACCCGGTGATGGGAGCCGGCGCGCCGCAGGCCGAGTTACGAGGAGCGGGAAGTCTGGCGGGAGGAGCCAGAGCCGGAGAAGCAGACATAGAACAACTACCTCCGCCACCACCCAGGTTTACTACTCCCCCGGGTCATTACAATAATCCGGTTGACAATGTTTTTGCAGCTGCACATACCCTACAGCAGATCCCGTTCGACAACTCACTAGCCGGCATCGAAGCCCGGAGGGCCGTTGACTTGTTACGCACCGCAGTGGTCCAACAGAACAACGGATCGCAAGCATTCAATTCAGAGCCACAAAGGAGTCGTACCAGAAGCCGGCATGGAGAGCCGGCAGCAGCAAGATCCATCCAGAACCGGCTTGGGCCGGTAAACCATCAAGTCCAGCAACAAAATCAACAAGTGATTCAGCAGCCACAGCCGGCCATGTCCGCAGCACAATCAATAGTCAATAGCTCAAGAGCAAGACGCGCAGCCGCGGCGGCAGCACCATTGGCAGCCGGAGCCGGAATGGCCGGAGCCGGAGCAGCTGGTGCAGCAGCAGTCGGAGTCGGAGTAGTGACCCCCGCCAGACCCGCCGCATCTTCGCCTGCGCCGGGTCACGCAGGGGGCTCGTCTTCAAACCTGACAGGACCAAAGTGCTTATCAGATGCTATCAGAGCGGAGCCGTTTCCAGAAAAATTCAAAGAGCCGACCAAAGTATGCAATTACGAGCCGAACATGAACCCAGAGACATGGTTGAGTAGTTATGGCATGGCCATGGACATGAAGAATGCATCACCGAATCTGTGCGCACGTTACATGTATCTTATGTTAGCAGAAGGAGCACCCAAAATTTGGCTAGACCGACTTCCACCACGCAGTATCAATTCGTGGGAGGAGCTAAAGGCGGCGTTCATCAAGAACTTCGCTGAAACTTGCAAGAAACAGTACACTGAGGCGGATTTGGATCGATGTGTCATGAGAAAAACTGAGTCAGCAAGACAATGGATGGGCCGGGTTACAGAAATCTTACAATCATCCCTCAACATCTCGGCACACACAGCTATATCGTACATGGAGAAAAACTGCGGCTTTGAGCCGCTGACGCACAAGCTCGGACGTATGAGGGAAGACCCGGCCTGCAGGGAAATCTCAATAGGAGAAGTGGTGACAACAGGGAACAAGTATGCAGCCACGGATAAAAAGCCGGGTGAGACGGAGGAACAACAGAGGAATAACCGGGTCAGTGGAGGCCGTAACCCAAACCCAAGTCAGAACAATGGTAATCAGAACGGAAATAACAAGCGTCCTTATGAGGGCGGAAATTCAGAGTTCGTAGGCACAACCCAGACGACGGGTTACAGGGGGTCGAGACCCGGTGGTAACTTTAGAGGAGGACCTCCGAGACATTCGAACTTCAGTGAGATGCACAGCATGTTGTGTCCAAAACACAGCAAGAATGGGAGACCATCAAATCACTCGCTAGCTCAATGTGCCGACATCAGAGCCTGGATGAGACATGAGCAGGAGAGCCAGAGGAGTCAGGGGAACTTCGGAGGTAGCGGCAACTTCAATGGAAACAACGGCAACTCGATGGGACCCGGACAGGGGGCTGGGTCTAACGGACCGCCAAACAATAACGCCGGGTCTAGTCAGCAACAGAATCAAGTCACAACCGGGTATCAGCAGAACCCGAAGGAGCTTCATAGTCAAGGCCAGTACCATGTCTTCACTACAAGCACGTCCAGGAGGGACAGGAAGTTAAAAGCAAGAGCCGTCAATGCAGTAGCATCAACT
The DNA here is from genome assembly GCA_026929855.1 of Poa annua. Taxonomy (NCBI): domain Eukaryota; kingdom Viridiplantae; phylum Streptophyta; class Magnoliopsida; order Poales; family Poaceae; genus Poa; species Poa annua. The sequence goes on from CM049434.1 coordinate 48,713,546, forward strand.
GTCCCGAGATTCTTGAAGTGGTCAGAACAAACTATAACTTGGAGTAGAGAAGATCACCCGCCAGCAGTGGAGCATCCAGGTCTCTTGGCTCTCGTCGTTGCACCACAGGTGGACGGGTTCTCCTTGAACAAAGTCTTGATGGATGGAGGCAGCAGCATCAATATCCTATATCTCGACACATTCAAAAGGATGGGTTTAACCCAAGACCGCCTTACCCCAACATCGACAATCTTCCACGGCATAGTTCCAGGGAAGTCGGCACACCCCATTGGCCAGATTAGCCTAGAGGTGGCATTTGGAGTGAGCAAGGAGCAATTCAGGTCAGAGTTCCTGACGTTCGAGGTTGTTGATTTAAAAAGTCCGTATCATGCTCTATTCGGGAGGCAGACTTCAACTGGTGTGTTCCTGTTTTGATAAATAGAAAGGGGATGAAGCGCGTTATAACTCTTACTCCATTTTTTCAATTTCCCCCCTGAATTTTTCTAGTGTTTAGGTTTAGAGATGTCCAAATCCGTAAATCTCAACGGCGCTTCGCCGCCGGTGGCCGGGCTCAATGCATGTAAATTGTTAGAAATAGTAAAGGAAATGAAAATGCTTAAAAAAAATTGCAAATCCAAACGGATTCGTTGCATCGTCCCGTTGGTTGCAGTGGTAAGAAAGATGTGGATATGAACTGAACCACTGTCCATTTGACTACCCAAACGGATAAAAATCGGAGAAAAGACAGGGTTTTTTTTTAAACTAAACCGCATATATTAGGTCAGCAGGCCGCCTCATTAAAAACCTTACTAGTCCCTTTCGGTACCCTAGCAAGGAAAAGAGTGCGTCAGGAACCTACCGCCTTTCTTATCAATTGGTTACATCGTCTATCAAGAATCTAAGCAAAAAGCTAGGGGGATCATCGTCCCAATTACAATTGGATTTATCATTAAGAGAGGACCTAGCTATTTCATGTGCCACTCGGTTTGCTTCCCTCGAACACAACCTGAATCGGACACAGCCAATCATCAAAGAGGCATCAACACAATCGGCCATAATTGCAGCTGAAGCTGTCCACCATGAATCTTGACCATTGCAAGCATCAATCACCTCAAGAGCATCTCCTTCGGCCACAATATTGTTACATCCCAGTCTAACAGCTAATGTGAGGCCTTCTTTCATCGCCATTGCTTCAGCCATATGCGCCGAGGCCACATGTGGTAAAAATTTACTAGTGCCAGCAACAAAGTTTCCTTGATAATCTCGTATTACCGCGCCGATGGCCCCTGAATAAGTATTAATATGAAAAGGCTGCATCCACATTCACCTTCAATTGTCGTGCTTCTGGTCGTTTCCACACCTTCTCATCATCGGGAACAATGTGTTTGGAGACTTTGTAGTTATTCGCTACCATAGCCAATATAGACATTTTGCATTTATAAATCGGAGGTACTGATTCATTGTGTGTGCGTCTTCTTCTAATCCACCAAAGGTACCAAGATGCCACCAAAATGAGTTCTTTTTTATTAACATTTTTCATGATCGAGACATTGGCCTCCTTCCGAAGCAGATACTCCAAAATAGCAGAACCCAATCGGTCATAACGGGATGCATCATCAATGATTGTTGAAAGTCCAAGTGACCTCCACAATTCCGATGCTATTTCACACTGAAATAATAAGTGTTTAACATCTTCAGGCCCTTGTTGACATATCGGGCAGCCCCCAGTGGTACCAACATGACGATTGGCAAGAATACTTTTTAACGGAAGAATGCCGTGTAGCGCTCGCCAGGATTTTTTTTAATCTTGCTAGGAATCTTGAGCTTCCATAATATCTTCCAAACTGGGTTAGGAGCTGCCGTGCCTGAAATTGCCATTTGCCCAGCGGCATGGCCGAATTGATGGCGCCATTGAAGGTGGTAACCCGATCTCACAGTGTATCTTCCATGCGATGAAAAAGCCCATGCAATAAAATCATCAAAACCTTGATTGTTTAGGGGGATCTGCAAAATTCGGTTGACATCAACCGGAATAAAAAGATCATGAAGCAGTTCTTCGTCCCACTGTCCTGTATGTGGATCAATTAGCTCGCACACTTTCGTATAAACGGAATTACCCCGCTGTGAGATAATCATACGATTAGGGCTACTCGGAATCCAAGGATGCCTCCAGATATCAATATCATTCCCATTACCTACTCTCCAAATAAAACCTCTCTTAAAGGTAGCGAGGCCTGCAAATATGCTTTGCCACGTAAAAGAAGAACCTGATTTCGGACCCGCAGCTAGAATATCGTTGTTGGGGTAATATTTTGCCTTTAGTACCCGGGCACAAAGAGAGTCAGGTGCATTTATTAGTCTCCAAACTTGCTTGGCCAGCATTGCCAAATTAAAGGAGTGAAAATCCCTAAACCCCATACCACCATCATTTTTTGGGAAGCATAGTTTCCACCAAGAATACCAATGCATTTTGTTATTGTTGTCATCATCTCCCCACCAAAAACTCGCAATAGCATCCATCATCCTCTTGCAAACCGCCTTTAGAAATTTGAAACACCGACATAGCGTAAACAGGGATAGCTTGAGCTACCGCTTTCAGAAGAATTTCTTTACCTCCAATGGACAATTTTTTCTCCTTCCAACCATTGATCCGCTGGATAATTCTCTCAATAAAGTGCTCAAACGAGTCACTCCTATCCGCACCCACCAATGCAGGGAGCCCCAGGTATTTGTCCGATAATGCTTCAGTACTGACATTAAGGATCTCACAGATTTCAGACTTCACAAGGACTTGGACCGGCGATACACTACTAGTACTGCACTTGGGCCCTCTCGTCCGTCCATGGTGCTAGGCCTCTTCACAGGTTTACATTCCTGGCCTCGTCTGGTCCAGTCGTCCTCTCCCGATTCTGAAGTTTGAATTTTTCATAGGAGTACAAGAACTAGCTAAAAACAGTAGGAGAAATAGAGATCCAGAAGACTCGGTCGTGCAGCACGCATGCAGGACATATATGTAGCGACAAACAAAACTTTACTTGGGGATGGTTAGGGAAAGGAAATCAGAAGCTTTCGCAGATTCTCAGTCAGCCTTGGAGATTTTCGGACCATTGTTCGACCAATCAATATCATCGTCACCAGTTCAGCAACCAGCACACCCCTTGTGTTGTCCTACCAACGTATAGGTCGAAATTACAATGACATTTTTTTGGCGCACTTGACATATTCAGACTGTAATTTCAAACTCTTGAAGATTGGAAGTCACTGAGATTTCAAGTGACAAAGAATCCACGTTAGCTGAATTAGCACCACAGAGCTATTCCAATTTTCAAATGACTGCCACTGGCTTTCATAAACAGCAGACGAGCTTCACGTGGTGCATACGTAGATAGCTAGCTCACCACCCGTTCCCACAACGTAAAACGCAAGCAAAGCTCCGGACCGTACCACTCCAGCTCTTGTCCCGTCAAGCCTCGACACACACGACCAAGGGAACGGAACATTTTCTCCTCACTCCAAATTACGATAACGCCCCCTGGCCTTACAGTGTACGCCTGCACGGCCTACGGAGAACAAAGACACAGCTCGGTCTTTTTTATTCTCCTGCTAGTAGTACAGTACAAGACAAAGCTCATTCTTCTCTCCAAAACGCCAGAAAAAAACAAAAATCGGCCAAGTATTACCGCACGCCTCTCAAAACTTTCACACTCCCGAGAAAAAAGTTAAAATAAGTTTGAAAGTCTCTCCCAAAAAGTTGCTGCTCCGGTTGGCCATCAGGCGGCCAGGAGCTCCGGCGCCGTGGCGAAGAGGTCGTCCAGGTCGGCGAGCTCGACGAAATCCGCGCAGGGGTCCCACCCCCACCTGCTGCTGCACGTCGCCGGATGGAGGAAGGGGATGTTCAGGCAGGAGTAGGGCTCGTCGGCGGCGGCGAACCCCATCCCGAACGCAGCCGTCACCTCCTCGTCCGCGTTCACCAGGGACCACCACGTGGTCGCCGACCGGGAGGCCGAGGCCGAGGCCGGCGTGGTCGGTGTCTCGGGGCAGTGCGACGGTGGAGATGGAGAGGGCGCCGTGGTGGGCGTCTCGGTGCTGGGCGACGGCAGTGAGGCCGAGGTCACCGTGGTCGGGGTCTCGTGGCAGGGCGACGGCGGAGAGGCCGGCGTGGTGGATGTCTCGGGGCAGGGTGACGGTCGGGAGGCCGCCCTGGCGGATGTGGACGGCGACGGCGCGGACGTGGTGACGGTGGAGAGCGGCGGCGGCGAGCTGGAGCGGGATGCGGCGGCAGTGAAGTTGGTGATGGCGCGCCGGCCGTGGATTCTGATCGCGGCGGAGTCGTAAACTGCGGCGGCCTCCTCGGCGGTGTCGAAGGTGCCCAGCCAGAGGCGTCGCCCCTTCTCCTGGTCGCGAATCTCCGCCGCCCACTTGCCCCACGGCCGCTGCCGCACGCCGCGGTACCGGGGGGCGCCGTCATCCCTCCTCCTCGGCCTCTTCCAGCGGCGCGAGGATGAAGAGGAGGAGGAGGAGCTGGTCGCCGCCGTGGAGGCGCCGCGCCCGCGCGGGAGGTCGATCTTCCGCACGCACCGTCGCGCCCGCTGAAGCCGGGTGGCGTCGTCGTCGGAGTCGTCGGTGGCGTCGTCGTCGAGGAAGTGCACGCGGACGACGCGGCCGCGAGGGAGCTGCCGGCGCTGCTCCATCGCCGGTCGGAAGGAATGAATCGGTGAATTTCCGTGGTGGTTTTGGGAGGGTTTTAGAGAGAGAAAGGGGTTGGGTTCTGCCTGCGCTTCTCACTCTATCATCTCACTCCATCTGTACAGTGAGTGTCGAGCGGAGGAGTGGTACTTGTACCCGTTTGCCGAGCAGCCATTCCCAACTGACAGTGGGTCCGGTGTTTTCATAGACCCACACGTCAGTAACTGGAGCGGTGGTGGCCGATGCAGCAAGCTGGTTTTAGCGGGGTTTTTTAAAACAAAACTGATTGCAGCTTGGTCATGGAGCCGGCTGCTGCTCTGCTCTCCAGCTGGCTCCGGGCCCACGAGTCAGCCCGAGCGTGTTAGTCACGACTCACGACCCACTTCACGTGAGCCCAGCGGTAAACTACCTCGCGAGTTCCCACCACAACACTGACTCGTGGGTCCACGGGGTGATAAAGTTTCCATGGATTGCGCGGCTGGGGGCATGGGTAGGTGAACGACGCAGTAAGAGACACAAGTGGGGTCTCGTCGCGACGCCAATGTCAGCATGGTTCATGGACCGCGTGCACGCCGTTGTGTATTCTGGGCCTTCTCCGGAAGCTCGACACGACACGAGAGCGAGTGAGCCTTCAGTGCGGGGAGCGCGGCATGTCGTGCGTGTGGGCGTGGGCACGTGCGGAAATTCGCCTCTTTTCTTCACGCACCTACGTACAGTACCAACCAGAGAGACGGGGACAGGACGGGCATGGCCGCCCCCAAAGAGTTTCCCGACTCGTGTCGTGTGTACTACTGTACTCCTTTGTGCAGTTTCGCGGGAGTACCTCCTCGCTGCAGCATCCTGGTGGTCACTCCATCATGGCGTTCATCGAATCAGGGAGACACAAGGCGATTTGCACTTCAGGTTACTACAAGGAGTCACATGATGGGGCAGGCCTTGCTCAGAGCATCTCCACTCCCAACGTCTAAACGTTGTCCAAATACCGTTCGGATTGATCATTTGGATGCCGTCCGAACTAGATGTTGATTTTAGACGTTGTCGCTCTTCACTCACGACGTCTAAATCGGCCTTCCAAAATGGTTTTTCAATTTCATTTTAAATATTTTAATAAACACAAATCATACATACATGAATATTTCATAGTATAAATAAAGTTTTACGGAATAAAGAATTACAACTCAAACATCTGGGTTTGTCGCTGCAATTCCACGTCATGCCCACAAATGGTCCACCAGATCACCGAGAGATAATCAACGAACTCTGTGGGCATGTCATGATCAACATCGGCGAGAGGATCCTGAAAGTCATATGGCATATGATTGTGCACCGGATTAGCGCGCTCACTCTCGATGATCATGTTGTGCAGGATTACACATGCATTTATCACCTCCACATTTGCTCGTTCGACCATGTAAGAATTGGGTACCGAACGATAGCAAACCTCTGTTGGAGCACTCCAAATGCCCGCTCGACATCCTTACTACCACTTTCTTGTTCACCGGTGAAATGACAAGCTTTGTTACCGCTAGGGTTGGAGATGCTCTCAACAAACATTGCAATAGATGACATCAGCTATGTAGTACTCTTTGTTATACAGATTTTCCATTGATCTCATAGTTGATTGTTGAAGCATGGCCTTCAACCTGCTACACGAACACAGGAGAGCGTTGCAATTTGATATACTGTGTGATGCCGTCATGCCAAAAAAACGCGTGCCAAATCCATAGTTCATGATCGGTCACAGCTCTTAAGTACCACAGTCCAATATCCTTTGTGGCCTCCTTTATACAATCCTTGTCAAGCAAATGGAAAGTTCTTCCAACTCCGATGCATGCAGTCTATGCTTCCAAGCATCCCATGAAATCATCTTTCTACATTCTCTTCCATGATCCGAGTTGTTTCTTCTTCATTTTATCCTCTGAAATAGCGTGGGCCAAACACCCTGCATAACTTATACATAGACTTGATAGCGGTGAACTCTGACATGCGTAGATAGTCATCTACGACATTTGCAGGTGCTCCATACGCAAGCATTCTCATGGCAGCAGTGCACTTTTGGATGGATAAGAAACCAACCATTCCAACGGTGTCCTTCTTCAACTTGAACCATGGATCGTACTCTCTCACAGCATGCACGATGCCGTTGAACAATCCACGGTTCATCCGAAAGCGTCAACAAAAATCTTTGGCGTTGGATACTGATTCGTCGGCAAAGTAGTCGGCGATTAGCATGCAATGTCCTTCAATTCCATTCTCTGCCTCGGCTTGGTCTTCTTCCTCCCGAATGACGAGCCTCCTCTTTTGAGTGCGATGGCCTCATCGGTTTGAAGCTGCCAAAGATATGCGACGATAGCCATATTCTCATCTTCCTCCTCGACGAGGGCGACATCCTCTTCCAGCAACATCACGGCCATCAGCTCGTCGTCGCTAATGCAAAAAAAGGATAGGTCAATCACCCCATCGCCGTCGTACCAGCAACTATCCGTAATAGTCACCCACAAAGTATAGATGGAGTTACCCACCTAAAAATTATGAAGTTAGTTATTCACCATGAATATGATTTAGTTACCCTACTCTCCGGGTAATAATTATCCATCTAGCATAGGTTACCCATGTTTCACCATATAGTTACCTACCATGAAAACGATTTTGTACCTTAGTCTCACGGTAATAGTTAACCGCCAATAATAAGTGGAGTTATCCATGTATTCATGATTCAATTATCCAACACGAAATCAATGGAATTCCCATATTCTTCCAGTAATAGTTATCTACATAGTATTGATGGAGTTACCCATGCGTTCATGTATCCATCACGAAATTGAATTATTTATCTTGTCCTCCAAATAATATTTAGTCCTTCAAATAATATTTACCAATATGATATTTATGACTTACCCATTGATTTCCAGGGTGTAATTGTCATCTAAAATCGACATAGTCATCACCCTAATACTTATGAAGCTACTCATATATATTGGAGTATAGTTACCCGATTGTACACGATACATTTAACATGCCATAGTGATAACCCACTTATAAAATTAAAATTAGGTTGTAACTTTAAAACTTAAAAATAAATAAAAAAGAACAATTAAAATGTTGTATCTAGTTTCAAGCAAAAAACTAATCGTTGATACGGTGGGTAGCTTATATAGTTTAGCGTGGATAACTCACATTTTACTAGTGGATAACTTTTAAATCCGAAAAAGTCTTCAAAACATATTGACATGGGATATAGTTTCAAAAATCTCGTCGCGACTAGTCCAATGGTAAAAACAGATCATAAAATGGACAAACAATTTGAGCTACAAAACTTCATTAATATGCACATGCATGGAAGAGAGCACACCATACACTCCACCCGCCATGATTTTTGACCGTTTTCTAAGAAAGTGTCCTAAAGTTCTATGTGTTATTGTTAAGCTTGACCACAGAGCGTTCTAAACGTAGTAACATCCCAAAAAATTACTCTAATTAGATATTTGGAGTGGAGCCATATTATATGTACGAATGATGAAATGATCATCCAGTGACTAGGGTTTAGGCTTTATTAAGCGGTCGTTGTTCGACGTTTTTTATTTTTATTTTGAGAATTGGCCGTTGTTCGTCGTGGTCGCACTACCGTTAGAGATGTAAGTGGTCACGTATTTGATGTCACATAGTCCCAATTATTTTGGTCGACAATTTAAAAAATATTTTTCTTTCTATTTTTTTTAACTATAAGCCCATTTATATGGAACTATGTGGTAGCACACTAGCACTTACTCCCTCCGTATCTTAATATAAGACGTTTTGATAGTTCAAATTGAACTACCAAAACATCTTATATTTAGTTACAGAGGAAGTACATCCTACCGTAGCATCCTAAGAAAAGCAAAGTAAAATGAATGCGATACATTCAGCCCAATGGTTTCTTCTTTGTGCAACAGATTATTATGCCTATAATCCAGCCCAGCCCGTTAAATTCTGTTTTCTCTACACAACCGGGCGCCATATATCTCCAGAAAGGCGAAAGCCCAGGGCAAGATAACCTGACGGGAACTGTCACTGATCAATGCCAAGCTACATGGTCTGAACCTGTTTGTTCCGAGTTCAAGTAAAATCCAGAGAGCTAGCAAGAATGCATGAAGGCAAAGCAATATAATTTAGAAGATTGAACAGTGCAATACAATCGAAAACTTCTCAGTCTAATATACAATGCCCAGCATACACCATACAAACAATACAATCAGATAGCACAGATTAAACTGAAAAAAAGGGAACTACATCACGGGAACTGGCAGGAACAACAATCACGATCTTCCTCTACAAGCACAGCACACACCATGAATCGTATGAATGAAATGATACCGGATTACATGCATAAATCGTAAGTACTAGCTGATGGAGGATCTCCTCCTCTTGGGCTTGACCACATGCGTGCTCTTTCTGTCATGGATGCTCGACGTGTCCTTGGACCACCCGCCGCCGGCCCTGAACGGGTTCAGCCGGCTCAGCGTGCGCGACATCGACCCGAAGAAGCTCGCCTTCTTCCCCGCCGCCAACGCCGTCGCCGCCGTCCTCGACCCGCTCCCCTTGCTGTGCTGCGCGCCGGACGACATGCTCGCCCGCATCAGGGCCAGCTCCGAACGCAGCGCCTCGTTCTCTCGCGCCAGCGCTGCGTCCGCCTTGGCCTGCATGCGCGCCGACCCGGCCTCCGACCTCGCCTCCTCGTCGTCGCCTGCGCCGGCACTGCGGAGCTTGAGCTGGTCGTAGTAGAGCGCGCTCAGTACAGCCTGCAGCGGGAGGCGCTTGTTCTGGGAGGCGTGGAGCCGCGCCGTGTAGGAGAGCTTAAGGGTGTCCATGACGCTGCACACCTTCTCCCGCTCGATCTCGTCCAGCGCCGGGTGCGCCTTCAGGTAGATGTCCACGGCGCGGTACAGACAGTCGTGGGTGACGCGCGCCTCCTTGGGCACCGCCCCGGCAACGCCCACGAACTTAGAGATCGGCAGGGATTCCTCCGTCGCGATCTCCGCGGCCACCTCGTCCACCGTCTTTGCCACTTTCTGCAGCGCCCCTTCGCCCATCGCCAACGACGTTCCCGACAGCGAAGCCCTTCTGTTCCTCCCGGCGCCGGACTCGCGCTCCACGAACGCGGCGATGACGCGCCGAAGGGTGTCGGTGTTTGTGGCGTGCTCCCCGGCGGCGTCATACGCGACGGCGAGCAGGTCTCCAGCGGTCGCCTGGTCGAGAACGGCCGCGACGCGGAGCTCTAGGTCGCGGCACGTCTTGGCCGAGGCCTCCGCGGTGATGGCGGCGTGGAGGAGGCGGCAGAGGAACTCCGACGGTAGGGGCGCGTCGTCAGCCGAAGGGAGCACGGCCACGACAGTTTCGAGGAGCGCGCGGTGGTCGGAACCTTCGGCCTCGGCCAGCAGGAGCTCCGTGTAGGCGGTGGCCGCGGCGACGAGCACCTCCGGCCCGGCGCGTCGGCACCGCAGCGCCGTGACCACCCTGTGGAACGACGCCGGCGAGAGGGCCGCAAGCTCTGACGTCCACCACTCCGGCGGCGACCGCGTCGAGAAGAGCGCCTCGTTGCAGATCCTGAGCGCGACGGCGTCAGCCGCGCGGCGCGTGACGCCGAGCTCGTCGGCGGCCGTGTGGAGCGAGCCCTCGCAGGACCGTAGCACGGCGACGGCGCTGGGCAGCGTGCGGAGCCCCGACTGCGTGAGGAACTCCTCCACGCGACGCGCGAGGCCGCCGTCAGCGGGCTGCATGTCGAGGAACGCGGCGGCGCAACGGAGCGCGGCCGCGTTGCGCGCGGATATCTCGAAGTTGGCGCCGTAGCAGTAGCGCGTGGCCTTCTCGAAGGCGTCGGCGCCGCCCGGCAGCCCGTTGATCTCGATCTCAGTGACGGGCGCCGAGGGGTCCGCGCGCGTGGCGTCGGCGACGGCCTTGCGGATGTAACCGCACTTGGGCACCATCACCGCCTGCCATTAAGCAGGTCCACGTTCAGACCATTATAAAAACAGACAAATTTCGATTGCCAAAACCGGTGATCGATCGATCGAGAGGTGGAAGACGACAGACCTTGTGGAGAGGAAAGGCGGCGCCGGCGACCCGGACGACGAGATCCGTCGGTACGTCCTGAGACGAGACCCTGCACGATCGATCGACAAACAAACAAACAAACAAACCATGATCAGCCGATGAGCAAGAGCCGTCCTAGACAACAGTTTCGTCGTAGCAGGAGTGTAATTCAGCAGATACGTACCACTGGCTGGTCCTCTCCATGGAAGCAGAGACGGCCTTGGAACTGGAAGAAGCTTGCATGGACCGCACTGAGCTAGACGAAGGGGTCCGTACAGCTCGAGCTAGCTCCGGGAGGCAGCATTGCGATCTCCACTGGATATATAGAGATTTCCATTAATCTCCACCTAGAAAAAATTCTTGTGATTCTGGAGCACTCGGGATTTTTGCATGGCTGGTGTTTGCTCAGCGAGTCCATGATAGATACGTGCATGTGTTCGGGGGTTCGAGAATTTGATTGGATTGGATGGCGTCTTGGTTTTCGGCGTGCGACTAGTGGCCAGTGTTTGTGGTGGCTGTGATCCGTGGAAGACGCCGGGCCGAGGAAAACTCGCTGGCCTCCGTCTTGAAGGCGACCTTCCCATGTTTTGTTGTACTTTGCACTGTGTTGCTGCTGATCCAGAATAGGGTTTTGGTTATTGTTATATCAGGACACTTATGGGTGCAATCTAGACACGTTGTTAACGACTCATATATAGCACTATTACAAAGTCTACTGCATTTGGTTCATTCATCTTTCTTCATATACATGTTCACGAAATGTAGCTGTTTTTTTAGTGAATCCCGCCTTTTACTCTTTATTTGTGCGTTTGTGGCAAATATCGGTCTCTCTAACGTTCAACTGATTGAAAATTAGCTTAATTCTCAGTCAGATGACATCATCAAATCCAGTTGCAAGTTAAGTTGCAACTCATGATTACCACGAATCACGAAGCAAAACAAATGGTCCAGAGCAGTTGCAAGTCCACTTGCTGTAGAAAATATTGAATCCGTAATATTTGTTGTTATTTTGCTATAACCCTCATGGGGTATATATATTGGTACAAACTTGGGAGGCAAGAAGCCAATGACTTGGAATACAAGATGACCTCTAGGTCCTATTCCTATTCGTACACATATTCTAACATTCCCCCTCAGTCGTAATGGGAGTGAAACGAACGATAACGACTGGTTTTGAAGTCTTCCATCGTCTTCTCCTCCTTGGCATCATCAACTGCGTCTGATCATGGCTGACACCTAGGGGCGGTGACTGCGTCCCCTTCTAGTGCCTCTCTTCCCTCCCGCAGTCACAGCGGGAGTGGCATGGACGCAAGTGACGACGCGGACGCTGCTGACTGGAGTTCTTGAGTTGCTGTAGACGTTGTTCTTGATGTCGATGTCGAGGTAGCCGGTAGTGAAGTAGCCGAGGTCGAGATTGTCGTGGTCGTCGTAGCCGAGAGCGCCGAAGGCGCAAAAAAAAAATTGCGCGGTATTGGTCGTAGGGTTTTGTGCGGCGGCGGCAGGGATTCTGCGGCGGCGACGGGTTTTGTCATAGGCGGCGGCGGTGGATCCGTTGGGATCGGCGGCGGCGGTAGGGTTTTGTTGTAGGAGGCGGCGATGGATCCGTTTGGATCGGCGGCGGCGGCAGGGTTTTTTCGTAGGCGGCGGCGGATCCGTTGGGATCGGCGGCGGCGGCAGGGTTTTGTTGTAGGCGGCGGCGACGGATCCGTTGGGATCGGTGGCGGCGGCGGATCCGTTGGGATCGGCGGCGGCGGCAGGGTACTAGAAGGGGACGCAGTCACCGCCCCTAGGTGTCAGCCACGCGTGGATCTGGGTGACGTAGTAGGAGTTGAGGCAGGCCTAGCAATGCATGCCGCTCCTTTTGGTTCAGGCCACCAGTCGCCGGCGTGCATGTAGCTTGGTGAAGGAGCTTCGCTGTGGATGTAGATTGGATCGGAAGGGCCTTGCGCTTTCGTGATCCAGCGCCCCGTGCGCTCGTCGTTTCACGCGAGCGGCAGCGGCGTAGACTTCTGGAGCCAGCGTCAGGCGCCATGACGCCGCCTTTGAACACAGATTTTGCACCTAATTTCGCCGAGGACGAGGGATCTTGAATTTAGGACTTTATTTGGCTAATTCGGATCTAATCTAAGAAACTGGGGATTTCGAAAATTATCTAATCTAATCTAAAGAACCGATCTGATCTATGATCGAGACCGGGTGCCGAGCCCCCGAGGAGAGTAGATCAATCTCCCCGGGGGCGGCGCGATGCGAAAGTGCTTAGAACCCTAAGATCGGCGTCGTGAGACTAACCGCTCTGATACCATGTAGAAAATATTGAATCCCTAATATTTGTTGTTATTTTGCTATGACCCTCATGGGGTATATATAGTGGTACAAACTTGAGAGGCAAGAAGCCAATGACTTGGAATACAAGATGACCTCTAGGTCCTATTCCTATTCGTACACATATTCTAACACTTGCAACTCATGTGACTGAGAATTAGATTAATTTTCATTCACATGATGTCATCAAATCTCAGTTACAACTCCACTTGCAACTGATGCACGGATTATGAGGCAAATCGAAAGGTCTAAAACAGTTGTAAGTCCACTTACAAGTGATGATGCCAGTAAAAGAATTACCAAAATACTCCATATAAGAAAATATGAACCCTTTTACCCCATTTTAGCTTGACGAGCCATTGTCATATAACTTTATTTAGTGAAAATCCATTCGATTGTATAGAACCGGCATGTTACATCGAGGTGGCGCCAAAAGGTGGTAGAGCCTAGAGGGCATCATCAACGATCATGGCCAACCTTTTCTTCTCCATAATGTTGCACTCCACAATGTCCTCATATCCAACCTCTAACCTCGATTATCGCCTCACACTTAGCCCAACCACATGCATCCGAGAAAGATGGTCAAAGTTTTCTAAATCGGGTGTTGTTGGCAAATGTTCATTGGATAGGATAATTGGTGTCACAAATGCACAAGTAGAGGGTTAAAACTGGAATTCACGCTTAATTTCGAGCAAAAAGTACCGGTAGACCATACCATACAATGTTCAAAACCTAATTCTCGCAATTGCGCAGGCGAGTGACTTTCCTTTAGTAGAAACTTGATGACATGTGAGGATTTATTTATCGGTGCATATGTGCACCGCGTAGATTCTACAAGGTAATTAGAGTTTATCCTGTTCGTCGACGCACTCGAGATTCCTGAACACCTTCTTGATCTCTGCATAAAACCTAAAGTGTGCATAACACAATTTGTCACTTTCTCCACTCGCCACCACACGTCCTTCCCTCTTTCCCGCCTTACTAGTCCTAGGTCATGGCTGAAGAGGAAGCGTTCAAGCTCTAGCGTTCAAGCTCTAGCGTATCGACGAAGATGTTGTGAGATCCGGGTGCATCATCGAATAGCCTAGAAGAACGTAGCAACTACTGCCCGCAAAACATGACCGAGGGCAAGAGTAAACCCAAGGCAGACCATGCAGCCGGCGACATCAACGAGACGACCAGGGCAGCCGACCTCAACACGGAGAAGACAAGGACGACTACCACAAGGAGGAGCATATCCAAGGCCCGATACGCAAGATGACTAGCTTGGTGGTCACCGAGGTCCTAACGAAGCTCGTATTGTGGTCACAGGGGGGCTTTGATACGCCATTAAGAAATCTCTCGATGATCTACAGAGGAAAAGCGATCAAATCAACACTAAACCAATGGAGTTTCCCCGATTCATGCATTTTACATGTGCTCTTCTTGGGTATTCCTTCCCATGTACTCGCTCGATTTCTTATATCGGTGTCTAAGGTTTTGACACAGATATTAAACATCAGTATTTTGCTTGCAGTGGACTAATTTTCTGCTGAAAAATCGAGAGAAAAAACAAACTGTCAAATTCCTCCATTCCAAATGTGACTTTTTTTAGATGGTTAAAATAGTCCATAAATCGCAATACACCTTATACTTTAAATTATTCTCAAAAACTTAGACACCTTTATCAATAGATAAAAAACAGAGGGAGTATTAAATCAGCACAATGCGCAGCGTAGCAGCTCCATCTAGACTATTTTTACAACCGAAATTTACGTACTATTATGTTAGTTACATATATTCGACTTTTGAGCCTGAAAACACTTAAGTATGCGCTAATTACAAGCCTAACCACTTAGTGTCGAAGGCAAACGGAAATTCCAGCGAGTTTCTACAAGGAGCGTGAACCCGGAACTCCATGAGCGGATAAAACTACATATCCGGCCTCGCAATACACTGAAAGAAGCGTTGTAATCAGCTTCGTCTCCTCTCACGATCGAGTTCCCTTTTCATCCCACAACTGTTTTCCAGACTTATTCCAAGAACGCACATAGGACATCATGGATGTCGCTGCCGAAGACGTTTCCTGCACCTTCTTCCTCTCAGCAGTCCTCCGATCCAAGCTACAGTTCGCCGGCAACGCTGGCCGAGACACCGACGGGAATGGTTCGCAAGCAAGCGCTGTGGAAGCCGTGGCCTGAGGCTGCCCACGTCGGAGGATAGCGTTGGGGGACCCATGGAGATCTGGGACGCCGTACGCTAAACCAGTGCGAGCCCGCCATGTCAGCAGAGGACGGTTCCGTGGTGGGACCGGCGTATCTCGGGATCGAACGGGATAATGCGCGAAAGAGGAAACGGATTGGATTCAGCTGCAGCTTTCGTATTTTCGCCGGTTTTCCTTTTCGCTGGATTGGATTGTCTGCAGAAGATTGGATCGTCTGGCGAGAGACCGACCGTTATATTGGTAACGACACGAAACGGATACATGTTAAAGTTGAACCCAGCTCACATCTAAGAAATGCACACACACAACAAAAACAGAGCTACCAAGAAGATTACATGTGACTACTAAAGAGAAGCAACGTCGACGAGGGAGAACACAAGCAAGACGGGCCGAGGTGCCAGCCTGCCAAGGCGGAGTTCACCGAGAGCACGGGCACGCCAATACACTGCACACCGTCGAGACCAACTATATCAAGGCATCACCACCACGATCAACACCGACACTATCCACATGAAATGCAGATAGGCTCAACAACATGTCTCCAAGCAGGAAACCCCGAGGTGCAGGACAAGATACAAGCATGGCCAGAAAGAGCTCGCCAAAGAAGTCATCGCACCACCTCTGGAGAGCAACCCGTCATGGACTCCAAGATGACGTCTTCAAGAAGCACACGACGCTAGTGCACCGCCACCGTCCGATCCGAGGATATTAGATTTTCATTTAGAGCATAGAAGGCTCAAGAAGGCAGCATGGATACATCAAAGAAGGGGAACGTCGATGGGCGTCGCCGCCACATCCCGAAAAGACCCCCGGGGAAGGGTTTCCCCAGGCGAACTCTCACTGCCTTCTAGATGGGGCGCCAAACGTTAACATGCGACACACGACCCACCGTCACTGCACCTCGCTCGCCAACCACCATGCCACCCACGTAGCCAAGGTCACCAGCCAACACCTGAGTCCTTGGCACACCCGCAATCCTTGCCTGGAGGCCTCTACGCAGAGCCAACAGTCCGCAGAAGAACCGCCGCTTCGGCAGGACCGGATCGAGTTAGAGCAGATTCACCGAAGAAGGATCCTTGGCAGCCCGCTTGGCCCAGATCGGGTCCGAGGCGCCACCACCACCTGGTCGCCAGGACCGTCACAACCCCTCCGCAATTTCTCCCAACCACGCACATCCTCAAAACCACCACCATCCGTCAGTTGACACCCCACCTCCACGTGAAGGGATCTCGTCGGGGCGCGCCCAGCCCCACCCGCTTCCTTTGCTGGACGGGTGGGGCGGCAACAGCCAGGGAAGTACGACGGGGATGCACTTTTTTCTAGGGTTGGGGCCTTCGGAGCTGCTCACACGAGCAGCCCAGGAGGTCTTTTCACTCAGCATGCGAAACTTGTTCAAACTTACGACGACAAGTTCAAGGGAGGATCCTGAAGGGAAAAAAACACCGGATATCCGGTACCGTGGACCGAAGGAGTAACCAAAACAAAGGCCAGAACTACCTAATCCATTGAAATACGGTAAGAAGGAAACATATATCAGTCACTCATTCTTATTATTTGTTCTTCTGATCCCCTGGTTTTTGACCTGCTTAATTCAAAAGAGTGAAACATGACATCTAAATCATAAATAAACAACTGCTCGGAAATGTTCGGTTTGAGTGAGGAGGTCAATTTGAGAGCAGAACCTCTCGTTTCTGATTATCCGGCGTATCATTGCACTAGTAGAGAAAGGGGCAACATCACCGGTTTTAAAGGGCCTTTAACACCGGGTGTGCAACCGGTGTTAAAAGGTCGGGACTAAAGGGGGTACCCCTTTAGCACCGGTACCCTATGAAACCGGTGTTAAAGGCCTCCACGTGGGCATGGCTGCGCGCGCGGGGCGGAAGACCTTTTGTACCGGTTGGTTAACCAACCGGTTTTAATTGTTTTTGTTTATTTTTTTGTTTCGCTTATTTTTCAGGGTTTCTGTTTTTTCTTTTGCGCTTATTTTTCAGGGTTTAGGGTTTCTGCTTTTTTTGTTTTCGCTTATTTTTCAGAGTTTCGGAGGAGATCACGTATAAATTAAGTACCCATTACACATATAAAGTACTCATTACACATATAAAGTATTAATATTACACATATTAATATTTTTGTCTTGCTTCGAGGAGGACCTGGGCGATGGGAGGCCTAAAAGAAAAATCAGTCGTTAATAAGCGTAATACAAATCAACTAATGCACCTAGTGATCCTCTATATATACACATAGACCTCGCCGGAGTTTTCTTTCGACCAAATCTTCAAGCTGAGGTCCTTCACCATGTTCATTCCGAAATTGTGTGAAATCATCATTATCACCGGCATCTTCTCCAACTCGGGCATCGTTATAAATGATATGTTGAAGTAGATCTTCTCTCTCCTCATCTCGCAAGTTTTCCATATCTCAATGTACCTGCAATCAATAAAATTTGCAACTATAAAATTGTATCTATAAATTGTAATAAGGAAATGTCATTCCACAATGTTAAAAAAAAAATACAGCCCAAATGGGGGCCAGCATTGGGTCCGACCTGCCAGCCCAAATTTGGGCCAGCATTAGGTCCTTAAAAATTCCAGCCCCGCGTCCTGCCAGCCCCAATTTGGGCCAGCATTGGGTCAACGCGCCGCGTCCACCCCCTGGCCAGGAGAGCTAGGTTAATGCTGCCCAACCTGCAAGCGACCCGCCGGGCCACGTGCGCGTGGCGAACTGCATCGTCTTCCCCGCACGGCCACTACGCGTTGCAACCGCCCCCACGACCCCCACGTCTCCCCACACGACCCCGCGTGACCGTTCAACTGGCCAATGCTGGCCCACCTGCCAGCGACCCATCTCCCAACCGCCCTCTTCTCCCCCACCCGTCTTAATGCTGGCCGTGGCCCACCTGCCATCGACCCACCGGCCTCCTCACCTCCCCACCCCCGTAGTCAATGCTGGCCCCTGGCTGGTCCTTTAAAAATGGACTCCGGCCGTAGGATAGCGACACACTCCACACCTCCGGCGCCTCCACCCCGCCCCCACCCATAAACCCCAGCCCTAGCCGCAGCCATGTCGCGGTGGTTCAAGCCAGGCAAGAACCATCGCGAGTCCGGCGGCTCCGGCCGGCGCTCCGCGCTTCCTCCTCCGCCTCCGTCACCATGCGCCGCGATTCCTCCTCCTCCTCCGCCGGCCGCGTTCCGCCTTGCACCGGAGGGCGTGCAGATGGTCGGGGGAACGGCGACGATGCGTCGTGCGGCGGATGCGCCGACGAAGAAGAAGCGGCGCCGGCGCTACGTCAGCGTGGAGGAGTGCTGGTGGCATTGGAACAATGCCACCCCGGTGTACTGGCCGGACGTCCACCTGCCGGAAGACTGGCACCTGAATCCGCAGCGGATTCCGGTGCCGCCCATTCCAGCCAGTAGCCAGGCCAGGGCGGTGGAGATCGCGCGCCGCCGCCGCCTCCTCCCGCTGGACCTCTACGACGACCCCGCGTACGCGCCTACCTCCTCCAACTGGGATCAATGGTTTGCGGACGAGCACGACGACCGCCGTCGCGCCTACTTCGGGCCGGCCCCAGCACGGCCGACCGGCCAGCTCCCGGAGTACCTCGCACCGCCGCCCGGCTAGGAGCCCGAGCTGTGGATCGAGGAGGAGGTCATCGACGACGATGACGACCCGGAGATGAAGGCCGTCTACGAGGCCTCACTCCGCACCCTCGTCGACGATGAGGTCAAGCGCTGGGAGCGGGTCGTGGCCGAGGCCGCATGCCGCCGCCACCGTCGCCAATGCAGTGGTGGAAGCATTTGACCCAGGAGCAGGAGGCGTCCGAGGACCTGGTGGAGATGGAGATTGAGCCACTGCCGAGCGGGCTCCACCTCCAGTCCTGGACCTGGACTGGCCAGGTCCCAATTCCGCCGCAGGAGCAGCCGCCGCCGCAGGAGCCGGAGGAGCAGCACCTTCCGGCGGAGGAGCAGCCGCCGCCGGCCCATCTGTGGACCGCGCCACCCTACTTCGTCCTCTCCGACGATGAATAGGCCTCCGGCGTCGCCGCCCCCTTAATGCATTTAATGGCCTTAGGCCTTTTTTTCCTTTTTTTCCTTTATTGCCTTAGGCCTCCGGCGCCGTCGCCGCCCCTTATCAGGACCCTGAAATGTAATGGCCTTAGGCCTTATATATATAATATGTTTTAATTTTGAAATTTGATATGACTTGGGCCGGACGGAGTTCACCTCGGTCCGATTGGGGAAGGGGATCGAGCTCGGGGACGGGCACTGGGAGAGGGAGGAGGAGGAGCTCACCTCGGTCCGATTTCGGAGGGGATCGAGCTCGGGGAGGGAGCGGAAGAGCTCATAGCAGCGCGGGGACGGCGACGACGACGAGGACGGGCCGGAGCAGCGCGTTGGAGACTCCACAGCAGCGCGGGGACCGCGACGAGGACGGGCCGGAGTAGCGCGTTGGAGACTCCACAACAGCACGGGGACGGCGACGGCGACGAGGACGGGCCTCGGGAGGAGCGGCTAGGGGCGAGGTCACCGGCCGACCGTCAAGGCTGCGGAGGAGGAGGGCGAGGCGCAGGAGGCGACGGTGAGCGGAGCATGGCTTCGCGCCGGAGGCCTCGAAGCGGAGAGCAAGAGATTTGAAAAGGGAATGAAAAAATTTCGGTCGCGGGCACACATATTGCCGCGAAACAGACCTCTAGCACCGGTTGCAGATAAAAACCGGTGCTAAAGGTTGATTTGGGCAGCAGCAAAATTTCGCGCGCGTGGCCCACCCCTTTAGTACCGGTTGGTTATACCAACCGGTATTAATGGTCTTTTGAATTTTTTTATGGTTTTCTGTTTTCTTATGTTTTCTGTTTTGCTTTATATATATTTGTATCCCTTGTTTGATTGTACTGAAATGTTACTAAGAGCAGGCCAATCATTGATGGTTACAAAAAGAAACGCTCGTAGGTCAAATTCCTCCTGTCTGTACTCATCCCACACACGTACACCTTTGTCAGACCACAACTGTAAAAGTTCGTCAACTAATGGCCTCAGATACACATCAATATCGTTGTCGGGTTCCTTTGGGCCTTGGATAAGCACTGGCATCATAATATACTTTTTCTTCATGGAAGATTATATATACATAGAGTCACGGGCCAGGTGCTATGACTGCTGCTCTACTCACCAAACGGATTCAAGCCATCTGTACTTATACCAAACCTTAAGTTCTTTGCGTCAGCTGCAAAATCCCGAAACTCACTGTCGATCTTTCTCCACTGCGACCCATCAACGGGGTGTCTCAGCATCTCGTCTTCCTTACGGTCTTCTCACTGTCGATCTTTCTCGTACTTCTCACCGCGGTAGAGGATGCAGTCGTTGATGCATGCATGTATCTTCTGCACCTCTAATCCTAGTGGGCAGACAATCTTCTTTGCTTCGTACGTAGTGGAGGGCAATTCATTATTCCTTGGAAGATTCTTCTTAAATATTTGTAGCAACTGTTCAAATGACTTGTCAGATACTCCATTCGTTGCCTTCTATTGCAGCAATTTTAGGGTGGTACCCAGCTTTTTCTGGCCATCTTCACAAGTTGGGTACAACAATTTTTTGTGATCCTCTAACATGCGCTCCAACTTCAACCACTCGTTTTCACTTCGGCAGATTATCTGTTCATCAAGAATAACCTGACGAAGATCATCATCGGACTGATCATTAACAATGACATCATGCTCAGCTTCGTCTTCCCCCATTGGAGTATCACCGTGTTCAGAGAACACATGATAGTTGTCATCATCATCTTCTTCATTGTCCTCCATTATAACCACTGTTTCTCCGTGCTTGGTCCAACAAAAATAATTGGGCATGAAGCCTTTTCGGAACAGGTGGAAGTTAAGGGTTCTTGCGGATGGGTAATTCCTCTTATTCCGACAGTCATCGCATGGACAAAACATAAAACCTTTCTTCCTGTTTAACTCGGTCGCAAGGAGAAATTTCTGCAGGCCGCTAATGAACTCCGGAGAGCGCCGGTCAACGTACATCCATTGTCGATTCATCTGCATTATATAAATATATATAAAACCATTACACCACAGCTATATCATGAATAGAGATACGTGACCAAATTCATTAATACAAGTTCTTATAAACATTCATTAATTGAAACTAACATACAACTAGATAAAAACAAGAGTCTCACCGAGGTGGTGTCGGTGACGGGGCGGCGCGGGCGATCGACGGCGGTGAGGAAGGGGACGGGACGACACTATAAAAAACCACAAATCATATTTTAAATTGAGCTCAAAATGCATATAAAATAAATGAAATCGCTAACTTAGGCATTTGATCAAACACCTTGTTTGCACTACACAAATCAAATGAGATAAAATAGCAAGAAAATGAGCTAAACTTGAAATGCCGGAGGAATAGATGAAGGTGCTAACCCTTGTATAAGTAGGTGCCTCCAATCTAGATAAATGTTTGGAGAGGATTAATGGGATGAACTAGAGCTCTTGAGAGAAAAGAGAGAGTAAGAGCTTGAGCTGAAAAATGGTGTGGCTCGGGCTTGGGCTCGGGTGGAAGAAGCTTCATATAGAAAAACCTTTAGTACCGGCCGTTATTACAAACCGGTACTAAAAGATCTGGCCGTGGGGCCCGCCGCTGCAGCCGTCTGGCCCAACCCTTTCGTACCGGTCTGTATTACAAACCGGTACTAAAAGGTCCGAACGAACCGGTGCTAGTTCCGGCCGGCCGAATCGTCTCTGGAACCGGTACTAATTCCCCCTTTAGTACAGGTTCCGTTACAACTGGTACCAAAAAAAGGCCGCACCGAAGACCTTGTTTCTACTAGTGTTGTCAGGCAAAACACGTATGAAAGGAGTTGTGGGAGTTCACTAGGAAGAATGGTGTCCATGCCAACGAGTAAGGAGAAGGGTATTTGACATCAGATTGGAGTCTGATGAGCCGAGAGAGTGGCCAATCTCCTCTGACTCTAAAGTATCGATCATGTCTTGTAAACTCTGTTTAAAAGGTTTTTTTTAAAGCTCATTGGTCGAGCTGCCCACATCAAATGGCATTCATAGATACTTTTCGTTCAGGTAGCGTATTCTACAAGATCGTGTATCTTAGAGCATCCACAGAGCAGAACGATTTAGGGAGGCGTTTAAGTAATAATAGTAAATAGATAAACAAAATATTACTTTTAGTGAAGCGCTAATCCCTCTCAACATTGGACCTCTTAACTAAGACACTAATTAACTCGCACACGACTTCGTTTTATAGGCCACGGGCCAGCAGCGTCGGTCAACACATTGTGCGTCGAGATGTCGTTTAGGCATACATAATGCATGGTGCTTATATTGGTATACTTAGTAAAATATACTGGTTTTTAGTTAAGCATTGGTGGTTATTTACACATGAGAAATGTTTAACTAGGCACCTCTCCTATAGAAATACGTATTGGTTTAAAAAAAATGATAAGTTAATTTTATAAGCACCTCACTAAACACCTTGCATTATACATGGCCTTAAACGAGGCCTTGTACTGGATCCTCTTAGCTAGGGGTGGGCATATAAACCGAGAACCGAAAACCGAGACCGAATTAACCGACACCGAAGCCGAAATGACCGGAACCGAGAAACTTGGTTGCTAATGCGGTTCCCACTTTACAAAAACCGAAATTAGTTAGGTTGTTTCGGTTCTAGGTGACGGTTGACCGAACTGACCGAAGCAACCAAGTCTAGGTGAATAAACATGTACGTAGTGTAGCAGCCAAGTCGATTGCCTCAGTCACAGAGGCCCATAAAGCCCATTGGAGCCCTCCAGTACTAGTAGCATCCCACAAGGCACACGGTCATCCTGAAAAAGAGCCACGCTCTTCCTCCAGATCCCCTTACGCATTATCTAATCGTCGTCTCGTACTCTCATCTGTCCATTACCTCTCTAACCCTAGGGCGCCGCCACAACTGACCACCGCTGGCCCGTTCTTCTCTGAAGTCATGAGTATCTCAGCAGCAGCCCGAAAGCCGGCGCATCTCATCCTCCACGGACTAGAGCATCTGGCCGCATCTCGTCTCCTCTCATCTTTGTGTTGATTGATCCCTTTTTTCTTGCAATATTTTTCCTCAATCCCTTGTGTGCTGAACTCGATGTCTACCATTTCCTTTTTCTTGTTTCAATTCTGATCGGTTGTTCGGTCAGAAACCGAAGCCGAACCGAAAATTTCGGAGGACCGAAGCCTCGGTTCCTGATAATTTGGAGGACCGATCGGTCATCAGTTTTAGAAACCCGAAATTATTTAAAACCCGATAAACCGAACCGATCGGTTCGGTTAGACCGAATGCCCAGGCCTACTCTTAGCCCCCAAGTGTTGGAAGTGGTTATATTTTTGAACTGCTCATAAGTGTTGCTCTTGAACGCAAAGGAAGAGTAGAAAAATAGTGCAACACACCACCGATCTAGGGTTATAAAATAGAGCCGGGGTGCCAATTCTAAATAGGGGCAATTTCAAATAGAAACTGAAGGAAAAACAAATCCATCTCAACTTATGAAGGATACCTCTTTGATCACAACATAAAGTTAGACCATCAAATTATGCTTTATCGTTTTAGAACAGAGTTAATACATGCCAGTAAACCTCCTACCCCTAGGAAGCCTGCCAGTAAAAAGTATAATAAATATAGGTTAACGCAACAAGAAAGGTGGAAAGGTCTAAGATGTCCTTTTATAGATGAAAGAAAACTACTTCCCTATATCAAAGATATTTTTGATAGCTCAAATCTAGCTACAAAAATGTGTTACATTTTGTTACGGAGGGAGTAGTAGGTAGGACAATACCCTATATATGAAAGTTCGACGGATTCGCGCTCAGTCCTGCCTCCACGTCGCCCGAATTCCCCCAGCCGTCCGATCGATAGAATCGACGGTCTAGAGGCAGCCACGTCGCCCCGCAGAACCCGAGCTACTGTAGCTCGGGACTTTCTACCAATCACGGGGTGACACGTAGCTCGGTCACCACCCGGTCGTCTCCGGTTCCACCGGTCACCGTGCATTTTTTGCAGAAAAGCCTCTCAAAATTCGACGCGCTGCCCCGCAGTACACAAATTACCGCAGCCAAGGACCTACTTGCAAATACCTAAAAGTACACATACTTTTTTGCAAAACTGCCACGCACAATCACCCCTCCTCCTTCTCTCTTGCACGCGGCGCAGAGGTCGCCGCCGCCGCGCAGCCCCGCCGCTACGGTCCTCCCCGTTCCGATCGACGACCACAGCCACCTCCGCCGCCGCGCCCTCTCTATCCGCGCCAGGTTTCGCGGGCGGATGCGGGGTGGCGCGCCGCCGCTTCTAGGTCGCCGGAATCATCGCCGGCTGCGTGCGGACGCGGCGGTGGTCGCTGAGCGCGGCGCGGACGATTCCGGCGACTGGGCAGCTCCTGCTCCTAGGAACTGAGGTGGAGGAAGAGGAGATTAAGCCCAGCCTCCCCAAATTCTGATACACGGACAAGGAGAGGTGAACTCCCTATCTTAAACATATGTGGGATCGATCCCCTTTCTTGCCGTCGCTTGCCTGCACCTGTAGTTGCTCCCCTACCGGAACAAGAAGCGCGGCCTGGTGCTGCCACTCGCCGGCGCTGTATCCAAGACCTAGCGCTTCCCTCCCGCCGCCAGCAACCAAGCAGGAGCAACAGCGCCTGCTAGACCTTGGCATGTCTCTGTGCCACAGTCCTGAGAGAGGAGCTGGACCTGGACGACGCCCAGCGACCAGGCAGGAGACGAGCAAAGGTCCGCCCTTTTTCTTCTCCTCTGCTTTTCCTTTTATTGTTAGGTTTTAATCTTGAATCACTTGTTGCCTACTGTATATTCAGTAAAATTGCATTATCTAAAATGTCAGTAATGCGATCCAGTAGTCTATAGACTTATGTTTACAGTTTTATCTCATGAAAGATCTCCAAATATAGATGTGTAATATTCTTTTGCTACAATTCAGGTTACTTATTGTGTATTCAGTGTAATAATGCATACCTAATGAAATCGAAAATGCATTGCAACAGTCTGTATCCCTACTTTTCAGTTCTCTCTCATGACAATTGAATTCCAAGTACGGTAAGTTTTAGTAAATGTGATGCCTCCACTGTTTCTCCTGTAATATAAATATCCACATTGTCTTTGCATTTCGGGGAAACACAATTAATTGAGGGTGCTAGCTAAACATATAGATCGATTCAAGGAACAGCTTTGTCTTTGCATTTCAGGGAAACAAAATTATTTGACAATTTAGTATCAGTGGTTAAGAGTACCAGAGCTATCTACTTGCTGGTGCTGTGCTCTCGATGTCTCTCCTCTTATATAGGAATGATTTTGGATTGCTTAGTTTCGCAACGTAAAGGTATTGTAGGATACCATTACCAGCATCTGACGAGCGCTCCGTGGGGTGTGATGGTGTGCACCGG
Organism: Poa annua; assembly: GCA_026929855.1. Lineage (NCBI taxonomy): Eukaryota > Viridiplantae > Streptophyta > Magnoliopsida > Poales > Poaceae > Poa > Poa annua. Next base: position 48,739,230 of record CM049434.1, read on the forward strand.
CAGAAGGCCTCACGCCATTAGTGATCCATGTTCATCTGTTCTATGCTTCTTTACTGTTCACGGATCTCATCTATGTGCATCAACTGCGTCTACATGTGTTGATTTTCTTTTTCCGTGTACATTGTTTGTAGGCTCTCACCTACCTATACATGGAACATGTTGATACAACAATACAGGGAGGCACTCATCGCCTCAGTACATGCCTGTTGTCGTCCCTGGAGCCCCTACAGCAAGTATGCGCAATAGATATTTTCTACCTCCGATTAATAGGTTTCTATTGATCACGTAATTCCAAATCCTGGTATGTTACTTACACTCCTCTTCCAATACAGTTGAGTTCCCATTGACATTGTTTATTACTTCATACTACCTTTTCTATCCTCTCTGCATGATGTTTGGAGAATTAGTTGAAGGTCTCTATCTTTTCATCAATAAGTTCATATTACCTTTTCTATCCTCTCTGCATGATGTTTGGAGAATTAGTTGAAGGTCTCTATCTTTTCATCAATACACATTCAAATTGTTTATTCTTCCAAATATTGACCACCCATGTATATAGTTAAATTTTAGTATCTGGACTACATAAGATGTGACATTTTACAATAAGCTTCGGTGATGGTACTTTCTGAAAATAAGGTATGTATACCATGCTTATAATGCTCACAGCCTGTAGTTTCTCTTAATTTATACATTATGTTCGGTTACGAAAAAAAAATCTTTTTTCTCTGGACTTGATTCATTGCTGAGTATCAAAGTTTTTTAAGTCGATATTTGTGCCTGCATCCGCAAAAGCAATGGAAATATGTCAGTCATTGTGGAACCTGGTCTATGAAAATATTTTATTTATTACATCAAGTGCCATCGCCTCCACACTCGAGGTTACGTTTTCTACTGCCGCTGTGAGGACGAAGGTCCATCGTTCTAGAAGTCGACAAGAGGGCTGTGCAAAAATAGAATTTTGTAATTATGACTTTGCGTCTTAATGCTAATAATGCGGACAATTTAGTTAGTCTGCAGCGATATTGGTTTCAGGATTTAGAAGCGACAAATGTGTAGATATGGTACGATTTAGAGGCAATGAATTTGTTGATCTTATCCTCTGTATTTTCTCCATTTGGATGCGGCAAGGAATCACACCTTCCTTTTGTGACGGATCAATGCTTCTACAATGAGATAGTAGGCCCGAGTTGTTAAAACAATGAGGGTATTGGGTACATTCATATATGGAAGTTGCTTATTGTCACAACTGGATATGATTCTGGCCCGTTACTGAGGGGTATGATGATATGCAAAAGCTTTACTTCTGTTTAGGGGTTCTGTATAATGATTTAATGGATATCCATATTTTCCACAGAGCCTGGACCAAGGGATGTGCCGATGCACTGCTTCATCAGGAAGAACAAAATGAACTCCACCTTTTATCTTTATTTTGGCTTAACATAGGGTAAGTCGGCATGAATAATTCATGGTTCCTATGTAATCGGTATAGCTCTATTGGTTACAGTAGGGTTTTCACATCTTATTTACTTATTAATTTAATAGGCAGATATAACTTGCCTTTTTCATGAAACTAACTTGCCTTTTTCATGAAACGAGAATGTACAGTTTACAGTTTCAGCTATGATTATTTCTGGTGAGTTCCATCTTTGTAATTTGTGTGTTCTTCTCTATATGCATATACATAATGTACAATTAGAAAACAGCTAACCTTGGTGGCTTGCTAGGTGTGTAGCCATACCTATTACATCAGTGCATCTGCTCCCCGTACAGAGGTACACTAGTGGAAAACGGCTCTTTAGTACAGGTCGGCGAGGGGCATCAGTACCGGTTTCGCAACCGGTACTGTCCAATCGGGACTAAAGGCCCCCAAGCATTAGTACCGGTCGTGTTGCGACCGGTACTAAATAAATGACATCCACGTCGGCCGCAAGGCGTGGTTTCGTCTGGAGACCTTTAGTACCGGTCGGTGTTACCGACCGGTACTAAAGGTGCTAAAAAAAAATTAATTTCTTTTTGAATTTTTTTTTAGAATTTCGAAATTTCTCACTTAACTATCCACTAACCCACACAATTCATCACTAACTACACACTTAATCTCAAGTCTAACTATTTAATCTAGTTAATTTTCCCCTTCCCACACACTTAATCTCTTTGTTTTATTGCGAAGACTACACACTTAATCTATTTCTCGATCGGTCACCCATCCTGGGACTGCTATAACACTAGCACGCTTAACATTTAGATTCTTTCAAACTAGATACTAAGAGAGAACTGAGAAATTACTGATAGTTCTATCTTATCAATCATGTTAACCACTCGGTCATGATGAAACATTTTTTCATTTCTTATATTATAAACTTTACTTGATTAAACAAAAATATTATATAATAATAATATTGAAATAAATAATGATAAAATAAATATTACTTTATTTTTAAAAATGATTATATAATAATAAATATTGAAATAAAAATGAAATAATGTGATAAACACTTCAAAAAAAGAAATCCTTTGGCATGGGGATCTTATATGTGTACTAGTTGTTATGAAAAATGATAAACTTTATTTCTACCTAATTTCCCCTAGTTAAATGAGTTTATGCCTATTTTTCGAAAGTAATTCAAATTTGAACTACAACTGTTTGATAGCTTGGTCTGAAATTTTTGGAAAAATCATTTTAAGGTACACAACTAGTGGTTATATCACAGAAACATTGATAGTTCTAGAAAACATTACATCTTCTGATGAATTGTCATCGCGACAGCTTTGACTTTTTTTTATGAAAAAATAAAATAATGTGATAAACACTTCAAAAAAAGAAATCCTTTGGCATGGGGACCTTATATGTGTACTAGTTGGTATGAAAAATGATAAAATTTATTTTTGACAAAATTTTCAAAAAAAGTATTCACAAAAAGGTCTATCATGTATAGACATCTAGAAGTTTCAAGCCAAATGATCAACTTATGGTCATTTTCAAGACATAGTTTGTGATAAAGATCTCATATTCCATAAATAGGTGCATATTGGTATAAGAAACAACCATGTCAAAGGAAATCTTGAAATTAGTTTGCAACAATAACACTACTCTCTTCCAGATGAGTAGACACTAAGCACACTACAAAATATTAGAGATAAATTGTTTGCAACAATAACACTACTCTCTTTCAGATGAGTAGACACTCAAGCACTACAAAATATTAGAGATAAATAATTTGCAACAATAACACTACTCTCTTCCAGATGAGTTGACACTAAGCACACTACAAAATATTAGAGATAAATTGTTTGCAACAATAACAATACTCTCTTTCAGATGAGTAGACACTCAAGCACTACAAAATATTAGAGATAAATTGTTTGCAACAATAACACTACTCTCTTCCAGATGAGTAGACACTCAAGCACTACAAAATATTAGAGAGATAAAGTGTTTGCACTAACACTACTCTCTTCCACATGAGCAGACCCTCAAGCACTACAAACACTAGTACAAATCGTCCTCCGAATCTGAAGACTCATGGCGCACTGGTCGCGGTACGAGGTGAAGCTGCCCATAGTTGACGATTCTAATTTTGCGGTACACCTCGTATGCAACGTACGCATCTTTTGCTGCATACTCAATGTTGCAACCGTCAAGTGGGGTCTTCTCCCAAAGTTTGTGCTGCTCCTTGTCGAATCCTGTCTTCATATCAGCGTACGCGTCGTCGATCACGGCGACTGCCATATCAGCCATTCCAATCTTGACATCGTCAAGCCTGAACAAGTCCTGGAGATCAATGTGGCAGGCAGATGGTATCTGAATACCCCAGGTGCGTCTCATCTTGATCTTGTCATTCGTTATATCAACGCTAGCAAAGTGTATGCCGCTGCGAAGAAAATCCATGAGTATTGGACATTGCTTGTCACTACTGCAACAACAAATGGAACACATGTTAAAAATACTGTCAATATATAATTTGAGATCATGTATAATAAGAATAACAACAATATATGCAATGCAACTAAGATTTTCGACCAATATATAATTTGAGATCATTTATAATAAGAATAACAACAATATGCAACTTTCATTTCGGCCATTATATAATTTGAGATCATGTATAATAAGAATAACAACAATATGCAACTTTCATTTCGGCCAATATATAATTTGAGATCATGTATAATAAGAATAACAACAATATGCAACTTTCATTTCGGCCATTATATAATTTGCGATAATGTATAATAAGAATAACAACAATATATGCAATGCAACTAAGATTTTCGGCCAATATATAATTTGAGATCAAGTATAATAAGAATTAATAACAACACTATGCAACTTTCATTTTCGGCCACTATATAATTTGAGATCATGTATAATATAAGAATAACAACAATATGCAATGCAACTTTCATTTTGGCCAATATATATAATTATGTTCACTATAATCAAAGAGAAATTGCTATCCTATGCAATTTTCCTATCCTACGAATCAACAAATTAAAGAAAATAAGCCCCAACATTGGATTACCTTGCCCATTGGAAGACCATGACACGTTTCTTGAAACATAGTTGGATGACCGCAACATCTTCTTGATCGGCCGTGTACTCGAGATCAAGACCCATGAACTTGTCTTGCTCCCGAGCTTCGCTAAGCCAATACTTGAAATCGGAGAGAAAACCCGCCACCTTAGCGCTATCGTTCGTAGCGCTATCGTTCGTGTACACAACGTTAAGATAGGTGTTGCCATGTGCAAGCACCTGCCCGTAGCGAGTGATTAGTGGTGCCGGATTGATGGTGGCCGGAGGGATGCAAGAAGAGGAGAGGGTCGCCGGGCGAAAGGAAGAAGAGAGAGGAGAGGATCGCCGGCGGGGAGAAGGAAGAAAGACAGAGAGGAGAAAATGAGAACTGCCCACTCGCCCGTAGCCAATCGCGTGTAAAATCGTGGGCGGGAGTCGAACGGTTAGGGCTTTAGTACCGGTCCGTAACACGAACCGGTACTAAAGCTCCACCCGCCCAGCCCCGCGCGACCGTTGCCATGCCACAGACCTTTAGTACCGGGCCGTGTTACGGCCCGGTACTAAAGGTCCCTTACGGACCGGTACTGCGACCCCCCTCCCCTCTGACCGTTCGGACCGGTACTGATGCTCATTAGTACCGGCCGCAAACACAGCCAGAACTAAATCTCTGGACGTAAAGTCCTTTTTCTACTAGTGGTAACGCATGGTGGCAAGGAGTTCGACCAGGGCGAGCTTCGGAGAAGAACCTTTAGCTCGATAACTGGGATCAAGAGGTAGTATGTTTCATTTTAGATTTATGCGACTTACTACTATTTTTAGTGATGTTTTGAGTATCGAGCATGTAGATGTTTTGGTCTGAACCAATCCTTTCATACATATATGTGCTTGCATAATTTGGTGAATTTGTATGCCCTCTATAGCTCATCGTTTGGTTGTGCTAATATAGATCATCGTTTGTCATTTATATATCCAGATAGTGTCTTTATACTGATGTATAGATGTGATTTTTTTCACCTTGTGTTGTTTGATATGAAAATTTTCTTTTGATTATGCAGGATCTACTACTACTTAGAAAGTTTTGCTCATTCTGATCTAACCAAGCTAGCCACGGAAAGCAAAAGACATTATAATCTGTCAACTGGAATGTATTCACTTCATGTGATACAGATTAGCAGGTAAATAATTTGGAATATGCCTCTATAGCTGTCTATCTGCGCCTGATTTATTGTCAGATTACTTCCACTCAATGATGTCAAGCTATAGTGTAAGTATCTACTGATTTTTTCATGAATAAATAGAGTAGAGGCTGACCAACATGCTGGATGAGGTGGAATAACTCGACCTGGCAAGGTTTATAGCTTATATCCAAGTTCCATCTACATATATTCCCTTCCTGGAAGTGTTCTGTATCTGAAATCATTCTTGACATCGACATCATGAGTTTGATTTCCTGAACTCTCCGCAACTAATGTCACTTTGCAACATCAAGGTGAGCACCCCCCCTAGATTTTTTTTCCCTTTCACACCATGCAGTAGTAAAGCTCAGTTCAGCACAAATAACATATCATAAACAGTCCACGGGTGCGGCGTGTCGCCGCGCAATGTTGTCTAGTTTAAAACAAAACAACACATGTTCGGCCATGTTCATATACTCTGTCCCAGGCGCATGGAGGCTGAGCGCCGGTGGCATCCCATGCCGGAAGGAGCGGCGCGCCGAGCGGAGATAGCGGCGATCCAGGCGGGCTTCCTGGAGGAGCAGCGCGTCGACCCGGTCTGGGATCCCGACAACACGACCCGGTGGAATCAATATTTCACCGGGCGGCGCCAGCAGCTTCAACGCCAACGGCCGGCGTAAGTGGTGGGGCGAGTCTGGCCGCACTCTCGCGGTTGTGCTCGACCACATTGCGGCCGACAACCACCTCCGCCTCCAGACGCCGGCGAACGCTTGGATGCCGAGGCGCACGGGCGGCGCAGCAGCTTCCTCGTCCTCGACGTCGCGCTCCTCCGGCGCCTGATGTCTACGCACGCCTCTATTCTCGTAGACAGTGTTGGGCCTCCAAGAGCAGAGGTTTGTAGGACAGCAGCAAGTTTCCTTTAACTGAATCATCCAAGGTTTATCGAACTCAGGGAGCTAGAGGTCAAAGATATCCCTCTCAAGCAACCCTGCAATTAAGATACAAGAAGTCTCTTGTGTCCCCAACACACCCAATACACTTGTCAGATGTATAGGTGCACTAGTTCGGCGAAGAGACAGTGAAATACAAGTAATATGGATGATTATAAGTAGTAATTGCAATCTGAAATAAAAATGGCAGCAAGCAAACATGTAGCAGAACTTGTTGTAAACGGTGTTTTAATGCTTAGAAACAAGGACTAGGGATCATACTTTCACTAGTGGACACTCTCAACAATGACATCAAAGTTGAATAATAAATACTACTCTCAAACACTATCTTGTTGGATGATCATTCATTGCGTAGGGCTATAACAGCACCCTCAAAGTATAAGTAAACACACACCACAACGTCATAAAGGAATCACATACGGTGCGCACACTGTCACCTTCACAACCGTGAATAACCCCGGAGTTCATATTAAAGTAACCTCTAGAGTGCATAATAGATAAAGAGTAACATCACATATTCAACTAGATTACAAAGCTCATGATCACATAAAGATCACACCATGGGAGAGAGATAAACCACATAGCTACCGGTAGAGCCCGCAGCCTCGGGGGAGAACTACTCCCTTCTCATCATGGGAGTCAGCAGCGGCGATGAAGATGGCGGTGGAGTTGATGGAGATGGCTGCCGGGGGCAATTCCCCGTCCCGACAGGGTGCCGGAACAGAGACTTCTGTCCCCCGAATCTTGTCTTCGATGGCGGCGGCGCAGCGGAACTCCTCTCGGGAAAAGGCTGATTGTTTTAGGGTTTTAGGCGAAAGGGCGAAGTCGGTGGAGCCCCGAGGGGCCCACACCATGTGGTGGCGCGGCAGAGGGGGGAGCCGCGCCACCAACAGGTGTGGCCGCCTCGGTCTCCGTCTTCGTCTCCTCTTCGGTCTTCGTGAACCTTTCGAGAAAAATAGGGACTTTGGCTTTTGTTTCGTGCAATTCCGAGAATATTTCCTTAACAACTTTTCTGAAACCAAAAACAGCAGAAAACAGGGAATTGGCACTGTGCCATCTTGTTAATAGGTTAGTTCCAGAAAATGCATAAAAACCATATAAACTGTATATAAAACATGTAGCAATTGGTATAATATAAGCATGGAATGTAAGAAATTATAGATACGTTTGATACGTATCAGCGTCACACCTCCTTCCTGCTCCTCCCCCTACGCCCGCGCGTCGCCGTACTCGGCGGCGCGCGTCAAGCTGGAGCCCACCTCTCCAACGTCAGCGCGCGTGAAGAAGGAGGCCGCGACGCCGCAGCGCGGCGGCATCCTCCGCCGCGCAGCCGGCCTCTTCATCCGCGACAGGGCTGCCGCGCCGACGCCGCCACCACTCTGCACTCCGAAGACGGAGCCCGGCCTCCGCGTGCCAAAGAAGGAGCCCGGCCTCCGTGCGCCGAAGAAAGAGCCTGTGCAGGAGTGGGCGCCCGACCGCGACTACCTGTGAGTGGCGGCGCAGGTGGCCGAGGAGGAGGAGGAGTACCCCGGCCAGCGCGCCGCGGAGCTCGCCTCCCTCAACGACATCCTCCCCGCCCAAGACAATTTCGCGCTGGAATGGTCTAGGCGCGACTTCGAGCAGGGCGAGGTCGAGCGGCAGAAGCGCCTGATGGTGGCGGCGGTGCGGAACCAGCTCCGCCGCCAATTCGAGGTGCGCCACGGCGTCGTCATCCCCGGCGACGACGACGACGCAGGCCCCTATAACCGCCCCGGCCCTCCAACCCAGCGCCGCCGAGTGACGACGACGACGGCGGCGACTACTCACCGTTCTACTACGGCCAGTATGGCTATTAGGGCGTCTTTTTTAAAATTAGTTTTAAATTATGTTTTATTGTAATATCCCCTCTCTATGTATGAAATTCGCCCAAGTTTGAATGAAATCGTCGATCCTTTATAATTTTTGTCAATTCGTCTTCTTTTGAACTGGTTGGGCCGAAGCTAGGCGCAGCTCGGCTGGGAATCGGCGCCCCCATGCCGCTAAATTCGTCCGACGACGCCGAAGAAGACCCAAAATTCGCCGGATTAAAGGCCTGGGGGCGTTACGACTGGAGATGCTCTTAGAGTCAGGGTCTCTAGGATCAGGTTCAGCAGAAACGTGAATCAGGCCATGTTGTGCATCTAATTTTGCTGCCCACAATTTTCTACTCCCTCCGTTCCGAAAAGCTTGTCGCGTCTCCTTTGTTAAGTCCATTTTATAGAAAACCCCCCAACGTTCTAGTAAACACAGATCTGCCCACAGATTGAGAAAACAGGATTGGTCTTCTCCTTCCTCGCGCTGCTCCCCGCACGACCCAGCCATCTAGCGATCCGGAAGCTCCCCACGAGCCTCCACCAGCTCCCCTACACGGCTCACACGATTTGGCCGGCTAGCCTCCCAGACCCCACGCTATCCCGTGAACTTGCTCCTCCTCCACCGATCTCCTCCTCCCGCGGATCCCAACCCAACTCACACAAGCGTGACATTGCCAATTCAACATCAAAATCCTAGCCCGGAGTGAGCAGACGACGGATGGACGTGATCTGCGGGGCACGGAGCTTGCGCTCCTGAGTGGACCTCGCCTGCTCCATGTTCTCGATGCACTGCTTGGCCGCGTCGGCCTTCCGCTTGGTGGCGGCCGACACGACCACCGCTTATCCGTCCTCCTCCAGCAGCCCCGCCATCCCGCCGGAGCCGGGGGGCGGCGACCCCGGCCTACGCTTGTCCTTGTCCCGCTGCAGCTGCTGTAGCCAGCCCCGGGCGGAGTCCATCGGCAGAGCGCTAAGGCCGGATCGGATCAGAGCAGCGCACCTCGTCGTCTACCACGCCCGCCTCCCCGAACGTGGCGTTGGCGCATAGCGTGGAACGGAGCAGCGGGGAGGCCACCTTGGCATTCGCCCTCGAACTTCTCGTCGATGTAAAGGCGGATGCATGTCGGCTTGCTGTTGCCACTGGCCGCGAGACACACGCTTGATCTCCTCCTTGTTCAAGTACCACGAGAAGATACGCCATCTCCGCCCTGAGATCTGTCACCGGCGCTAACGGATCTGTCGCTGGCGCAAAAAAATGGGACCTTTGACCTGGGAGAGAGGACGGAGGCGCCGCCGGCGGTGAGTGGGAGTGGGAGAGAGAGAGAGGGGATCGGGGGGACGGCTACGAGTTGGAGAGGACGACGGGACGTGTCGATTCGAGGGAGTGCGGGTTGATGCCAAACAATATGAGAGGGCTTTTTTACAAAAATGCGTCTGCGACATCCTTTTCGGAACGGAGGGAGTAGACACGAACCGAAATAGTGGTCCCAAATACACTACGTGTGAGGGTGGGTCTACGGAACGCCCGATTTGGGTGTTCCTGCTGGACGGCTCTGGAGTGCTTCGAGGTTCGTACCGTGCATACGCGTGGCATTCCGGCAAAAAAAAAAACAGTTTGTGCCTGCTCTGCACCGCGCGGATGCACCACGTCCTAGGGTATTGCATCGTTTCGTTGCAGGTAGGAAGTGCTTCCCCCGGTGGCCATGCCTCCAACCAGACAGACGAAGTACGTGTTCGAGATCTCCTTTGCCCGTTCCCTCAGCTCCTTGACTTCATAAGAGAATCCATCGCTGATCGTACGAAGGGTCTGGCCGGTTCCAGGATTACTCAACCGGCTTCAAGAGGACCAGGATGTTATCCTCCACCCAGTTGTTCAGCGAATAAAAAGTTTCTTCTTTTGAGGTGGCAATGAGTGGGTAAGGCACCCACAATGTGTAGCCAAATCTAGTTTCATATTCACTTTTTGGCTAGTTCCCTATTCCCTACACTGTGGAGGTAGTTCCAAATTTGCAAAAAGAGGAATCGGCGCCCTCGTGCTCCGATGCCAAATTCTTCTCTTCCGTTAATTTATTGTTTCTCTTCTGCTAACTGCATGCACCGTCCAAACACCGGAGGCAAAAAGCAAGCACTTTGTGACATGCATGGCCGGGGTTGAGAGGGAATGGCCATTTTTTATTCAGTTGTAGGACCATGTGGGTCAGATATTTGGAACCACTACGCTGTGGTGCTATGGCCAAATTCCATAGCAGTAGCTAAATACTACTTTTAGCAAATTTAGCAATGGCAACACTGTGGCTGCCCTAACTCAGACTCGGAAAGACACCTCAGGAGGAGTGAAGGTCTTTTCGAGAATTTCAACCCTTTATATGCAAAACAATGTAACATAAATATATGAAGAAGAGCAGCAGCGAAAAAAAGATAAGCGGATGCAGAATCGGAAAGTGGATTTAGTAGAACTAAAGAATTAAATAAATTGCTATGAATATATAGACTGGATATCCAAAAAAGGCTATCTAGTGCAGTGGAAACATCTATGAAACAATCCTGGTTTCAAATCAGGTACTCTTTTCAAGCAGCATGGCATGCTATATGCAAAGAGAGGGCTAGAAATCTAACATTTTTTAAGTAAACACCAGCTAATTCTCAGCTAAAATGGCATGGCCTAGTCAAAGTAGGAAAAAGTTTCCTACGCCTTATTACTTTTATATTACTAACTGGAGTAGATCGTACATATCCTGAGACTTTAGCATAACTGCGTAGTAGATTGTATAAAGCCTTTAACAGAACAACAAAATAGTATTCTCTTTCATTTTCAAACACTGGATGTTGGTGGAAAAAGTAAGGAGTTCATGGAGATAACTTCACTATACTAGTACTGAGTGATCTGACCTTTAAAACTATAGTAACAAACTAACAAGCAGAACTGAGCAGTGCAAATAAAGCCCAGTGTGTTTCCAACAATCACTTGGTTGACAACATCGAAAAGGGAATACACAAAAATGTTATGGTATGCAATTGAACTGGATTAACACGTGCTCAAAGACAACAAGGTGGAAAAACAATGCATACAAGAAATAAAATCTTGTTTTGTAAATAAAAATAACATGGCAGAGTTAGAGGAAATGTGATTGAGTAGTTGGGTTCGGCTCAAATATATGAATTAGTGTTTACAGAAAGTGCCTTTTCAATAAGAAGTGACCAAAGAAGTTGCAAACTATGGAAGCCATGGATGTTAAACAATTGCAATCTCCAAAGAACATAATCACCACCCCAGTATATGAAATTGACAAGAAAGTGTCGACAAATAACCACCCATAATTGTGCACCACACAACTAGAAAAATGAAAAACTTCATTTTAGTGTATTTTATCTCACAGGGAAGTATGGACAAAAGATGGATGACATAATACTGCAGTAGTTAGCCCACCCAAGAACATGAACAAAACAATCTGAATTAGACGACCACCATAAGAGCAACATGCCCAGCTACATTCAACCGACGAAATGAAGAACATGGTAAAAAAACCTTTTGAGACATAAAATATATATGAATATCATATTTGAAGAAGGAAAAACATAAGAACAAAGCCATTAAGTATAGCCATGTCCTTGGTGGTATTTAGAGTGTTGCTGCTGCGAGTGATTGATCACCGTAGGGGGTCCTTTTTGTCTCTCTTTTTTGGTTGTGTGCATTCTTGATGTTTTCGGGCATCTGGTTGGTGCAGCGGCTGGGTGTAAATGATATCTTCACGATATTAATATAATCCCTTCATCGAGAAAAAGTATAGCCATGTCATTCTTAAGTAACTTTGGCTATGAAAACTCAAGGCCAAGTGCGAAAGAAGAAATGAAGAGGTCTCCACCTTCAACACAAAAAATGAGAGACACAATACTTCAATTCAATATCATGCTAGGAGGTGAAACATCATTACTATTCTGATTCAATTCCTACACTGTTCATACTTCCTGCACTATATATCATTTTTAGAGGCATTGCATCAATCTTGCCTACAAATAAAGAACTGGAGAAGTATCATGGGTCTATGAAGAATGCATATATACTCTGTGTAGTTTGTACATTTGGGTTTGAAATATATTTCAGACTAATAATGGTCAACACATGGTGGCATCACAAATGCTAGCATACCTCAACGTCCACGTCAGTGCTCCTGCAGGCATCCCACTCACCAATACTTGTCCTGCAAAATGCTGACAGTGGTCTTCTTCCTTGCCTAAAAGCAGAAAATCGATCAGCATAATTAACAGATCAGCCAAAGCTAAATCACAAAATCAACAACCACGACCAAATCAAGCAATCAACAAACATAACCAGAATCAAGCAGATAGTTATAATCATCATCTACGTGCACACACAAGCAATCAGAATAACCAACATAGCTACACAGATCGAACAAGCTAACAAAATTCACAGCTTTTGGAACCGAAGTCGGTAAAGGCACAATCGGAGAACCAAATAATCATCTCCATCCTCCTATTCCAAGAAAAAAACAAAGAAATAATGAACGATTTTACCTTCTCTGGAGAGAATGAAGCGACCCGGATGGAGTCGCTGGAGACCAGGCTGGAGAGAAGGCATGGAGCAGGGGTTCCGGCCTTTGATGATCAACTGATCATCACTGGCCATGTGTAGTCGGAGGATGTGCCGGTCACATAAGAATTCACTCGAACTCGAAGAATCCATCAGCTAACTAGTCATGTTGGATGACATGCATTTTACATCCAAGGGCGCCCGTAGCTCTTAGCTCTCCGAAAGGAATGAAGCGAAACATAGTACTGTAGTAAACAGTTCATAACCCCTCAACTGAAACATATTAATACGCTTTATTAGAATGAAATAAATCAAGGCCGTATGCATCTCTTCACAGAGGCCGGGTACCTCCCCATTTCGATTTTTTTTAGAATGATGAAATATACACATACACTTCATTCATGCAAGAGCACCTAAGGCCCAGTAAACTTTTATTATTCATCATTAAGTAACGCAGTTATACGTTCAAACATAATTGAACGTTTCGACAAAAAATGATCAACACCTAAAAAAGCAAACCAACTCTAATCTAGGGAAAGAAGTTGCGTAGTCCCATGTTCGTAGAAGGCGCCATGGCCATGGTCATCCCCATGATCTCCTTGGTTGTAGACATAGCCCGCGCAGAGATTGTTGTAGCCATAGCCACAGTTGAAATGCAGAGGAAGAGGTGGCGGAGCCGGCAGCATCATCGGTGGGAGCGCATGGCCGACGTTCCCGCCCATCAACTCCATCGTGGTGTCGACGGTGACCTCATGGCCACTGCCGGTGCCGTGAACTGTGAACGGACCATAGCCGTGGGGGTAGTGGAAGAGACTGCCGGGCAGCCTCATGCTCGTGTCCATGGTCACCGTGTGGCTGCTGGTGCCGTCGGCAGCAAAGGAGCCAGGGCCGAGATAGTCTAAGAGGGTATTACCGGCGCCCGCTCCCATCAGCTTCATCGTGGTGTCCATAGCAACCTCCTCATGGCTTCCGGCGCAGTCGGCCGTGTACGAGGCGCCGGAGCCGATGTAGTAGCCGCCTCCCGTGCACTGCTGCAACATGGCCTCCTGGGCGAAGATCTCGTGCGCGCGCACCGCGGCCTCCTCCTGGATCCTCTCGAGCGCGCTGAGAGCAGACTGGAGCTCCGGCAGCTCCCAGCTCCGCATGTCGCCGTCGATCCTGACACCAGCCGCCCGCATCTGCGCCTCGAGCTCCTCACCCCTGCGCAGCTCCGTGTCGCGTGCCTCGATCAGCTCCTCCTCCTGGCGGAGGAGCTCGCTCAGGCGCAGCTCCGTCTGGCGCGCCGCCTTCGCGTCCTCCTCCGCATCGAAGGCGGAAGGGTCGAGGAGGCGGTCGAGGACGGCGTCGAGTGAGCGGTGGCCGTAGGTGTAGGGATTGCCGGCGGGGGAGAAGACGATGAGCCCCGCCTGCGCGCGGCAGAGCATGCAGAGCTCGAAGGCCTTCTTGACGAGGCCCTGGCGGCGCTTGGAGAAGCAGACCTGCAGCCTGTTGGAATCCTCGATGCGCTCCATCGGGATCTTCTTCCGCCCCTGCGTCAGCTTCCTCGTCCTTCCTCCCTCCTCCATCGGTCAATGGCGGATGCGCGTATACGGAGTGGCAGAGAGTGCTCTCGATCTACATTGGACGCAATGCGATCTACGAATATATAGAGGGCGCAGGGAATGTGGACAAGGAAAGGAAGGATTTTGATCATCAGAATGGAAGGATACCAATTACCGACAGACGCATGTCATTGATTGACTGGCTGATTGGTTGATATCGAATTCGTGAGGTTTTTGATCTGTCAATCAGCAGAGAGACGAAGAAAGGTCATGCTGGGTTGGATGATCAGATTATCACGGCGAGTTTCCATCTTTACGACGAGGAAATCGGATTTCGTGCCAACGGTCGGCGACAGAACTGCCGCGGCCGCGGGAACGGGACCGGAATTTTTTTTTGCCATTCAGCTCCCAAAAAACCTCTCTAATACTGTACATCAGAATGTAGCTGCTTTTTAGTTGTTGCTTGTTTCAGTCTGACGGGCAGACAGAAGCCAAACCCGAACCCAAAATTTGTAGGCTTGACGTTCACACGGAATGACCCAAACACACACACACACACAAAAAAAACCATTTACATATACTGTGCTTTGACAAAGATTAAGCAAATATTGCAGAATCTGAGGAGAATAAGCTATCAGGAACACTAAGCAAGCACCAGATATTTGTATATCCTTTCCTTTGTACTGAATATGTCCAAACGAAAGCATGTATGCAGCACAACAAAATCCACGAATGCAGGAAGACAATTTAAAACAGCTGCAGGAATGCAAGTATTTGTAGCAACATAGTTCCAACCAAGGTTCAAGAAAGCGGAAAGCGTAAGCGAAGCGTTTTACTCTCGCTTAGAGTTTTATTCGCTTAAGCGTTTCTAAAATTCACTGAATTTGGTGGTGGACTTGTATCTGAGAGCAGAGGAAAAGTTGAGGGGAGCAGAGTAGAGTGATACTTGCTGCGGGGAAGT
Source organism: Poa annua (assembly GCA_026929855.1). Classification (NCBI taxonomy): domain Eukaryota; kingdom Viridiplantae; phylum Streptophyta; class Magnoliopsida; order Poales; family Poaceae; genus Poa; species Poa annua. The sequence continues at coordinate 48,754,745 of CM049434.1, forward strand.
ACATGTCTGGGAGGCAGGGAAGAGGTTGTACCTGCAAGCCAAAATTGTTGACGTGAATTTGTGCGTCGAATTGTAAAAGGTGAGAGAAAGAGATGAAGAGTGTAGATGGATGGCTCAGATTAGAATAGACGAATGGCTCAGATCGGGTTAACAAACTAGGATTTCATAATGGGCCTTATCGGGCCAACTCTATAGCACAAAGAGCACCGTGAGCACGAGCCTCTCACGCCCTATTATGTTAATGGACCTTATCATCGCTTAATTTGTCGCTTATGGCCTAAGCGAAGCGTTTTGCCATCGCTTAGCGCTTAAGCGAGCTTAATCGTACTATTAATTACGCTTTCTTGAACCTTGGTTCCAACACTATCCCCGGAAAACAATCTCTCGAGATTAGAGACCATGACCTTCGGTCCAGACATCTTGCACTGAACATACCATCATGGTATCAGAAACATCAAAAGGAAAATCCATAGAGAAAAATGGACTTTAGTAGAATGACAATCTCATGTTAAAACTGATTTCTTCTATAACTTCAAAAGCTAGGATCACAAAGCCTCTGTAAGGAATGTAAGAACGCAATGTATGCAATGCAGATGAACAACTGCCATAAATGTATGGACCACAATGCACGAATCAGCAATGACAAAATTTGCACAATGAAAATGGACTACACAGCGCAAACTAAAGAAAAATTAGTGAACGAGACATGGACAGTATACAAAATCGGTACTCGTTGCATCACCGCACTGATTTCTACAACTGCTTCATTTGAGATAGATATACACACAACAACTGATAAAACTTGTATAGACACAGACTTCTACTAGATAGAGTGACTGAACAAATACAGAGAAATTTAAGAAGAGCGTAAGGAATGAACTACATATAATGAATATAGTAGACTGAAGAATTAGACTGACGATCGAAGACAGAGACAACAAAGAAATAGGCTGGTAAAGAAGGATATCAACAAAAGAAATTTTTATGAACTAAAAACTGAAGACTAATAAAGAAAGATAGCGATATTTAGAATGAAGATTGAAGAAATACATAGACTGAAGAACATAGATAATGAAGAAAACAGAGTGAAGAACAAAGATATTGAAGAAAATATGTACATGGAGTTACATATTCTAGTACTGGTTAGTTATAACTCAATGCTCCTGGCGCTGTAGAAATATTTATTTGAACATCGTGAGTTTCTAGATGATAACCTGGGGTTCAAATATAACTACAAGATGGCTTGATACTTCCAATGCCTCACTGAAGGTTTATGATACTCACGTTTATCGGTCTCTGCTATAAGAACTACCCAGAACCTGAGTTGCCTGAAGGTTTCATGGAGTTAAGTTCCTTTGTCAAAACCTAAATATATGCTACAGTCCTGATGTTACTACTCTGAAAGTGAATGAAAAGTGCATGGCTTTAATTTTGGTTCCGACGAGTTTGTTTTCTCATGATCATATGTATAGTCACACAAGCATACTAGTAGTCGTAGACCACCTAAAACAGAGCAGCAATACATCTACTTCAAGTTTAAGGACAGAGCACACCTTGGTCTGTTAGATGGTGTACACCAAAATTGATCATATTTTCAGCTTTATCTGTACTGCACTTTTGAATTAAATGTTGAATAATTAGGCAATTTAGCATATGATTTAATTCTTGAAAACAGTGAACAATTCATGACTAGAATAACACAGATTAAACTAATCATATGATCTACGAAAATAGTAGATAAACCGATGCAATCTAGAGCACATACTACAAGTAAGAACTCTAGCAAAACATCATATAGCAAGGTGAAGAACACGTACAGTGCAGCGGCAGCCGCACCGCTGGAGTTCACCGTGTCACCCATGTCGTCGATGAAGAGGTTGGCTATGTCAGGTAAGAAGTCGTCGTTGGGGAAGAACACGAAGCCAGTAGTCGCGTGAGTGCGCTCCCCAAAAACCTGATCACCCCTCTCCCGTACAGGATCACAAGAGGCGGGGTTCCGGAGGCCTACTGTCACTTCAACCGGTGCACGCCGAAAGACGGGATGGAGAAGACTTGGAAGACGGCGGCGCAAGGTTCTGGAACGGTGTGAGACCATGTATCGCGTGGTAGCGGCTAGTGTTTGCCCCGGGCTGTATATATGGTGCGAGTCGGGTAGGACGTGGGCTGTAAGCCACGACTGAGTCGGTAACGCCCCACGATCCCCATTGGAATCGGAAACGGCAAAGTAATCAACGCGTCCGTTAATTACCAATTAATGACTCATTAATTTTCTCATACTGCAAAAATATAAGCTCGGCTTGGCGAGATTCCCGCAACCCGCGGCGCGTCGTGACGTGTCGTGACGAGGCGAGCGGGGAGGAGGAGCGCGCGTGGCACTTTTCATCTTCTCATGCTCTCACTAGCTCATACTAGTACTAGAACATCACACTATATAAAGTGGTGCAGCTCACTCTACACTAGCAGTATGGGACTAAACATTAGTCACGTACTCACTCAACCAGCCACTTACTAATGGGCCATGGAAATTTCGGATTTTAGTTGGGCTGGCCCAAGTACACTAAAATTCCAGCAATCCCGCACAAAGTCTCATTGGCACATTATACCACATTTGTTTCAAAACATTGTTTTATATACCGGTGCTTGGTGGAGACTGTTAAGTTGAACTTTCACTTAGAAACTGATGCTACGTTAGACCGCAACTTGAATAGTGGACTATGCCTTGAACTACAAGTTTGCTGTGAACTAATTTCACACAATCCCTTGACCGATACTAGGCTATCGCAAGGCTTTCCCGCGGGTGGAGCTTATACGTCATACTCCAAGGCCTTTCATGAGTTTATTAAAGAGCACCCAACTCTTATATACTGCGACGTTTAACAGTCATACTCATATAGGTGTATTCCTCAAGAGATGCTCTGCTGGACAACATCTCCGCTCAGATAAGTAAGCCGTTTGGAACACATTAAGATAAATATCAAACTGCCATGCAGATCAGTAGAGTATTGCATCTTTGCGGAGTGGGATAGTAAAATGTAAGGATAATCTCCTCCCAGCCGACCAACAGCTTGTCTCCCACTTCTACTTCACGGGATCTCCGATCACATATAGTATGTTACCACTATGGACAACTCATACCGTGGGTCTCAAACCCATCTCTCTCGATGCACTATCTATCACATTACGTGATAAACCCTTTGTGAAAGGATCTGCCAAGTTTTTAGACGTTTGGATATAATCCAACACAATAACTCCGGAGTTCTTCAATTTTCTGACAGATTTCAATCTCCTTTTCACATGCCTTGATGACTTTAAATTATCCTTAGAACTTTTAATCTTAACTATTACAGTTTGATTATCACAGTTCATAAGGATGGCGGGTATTGATTTTTCAACCACAGTTAAGTCCATCAAAAGCTCTCGAAGCCACTCTGCTTTAACAGTGGTTGTGTCTAACGCTGTGAGTTTTGCTTCCATAGTTGACCTCGTTAAGATGGTTTGCTTGCAAGACTTTCAGGAAACAGCTCCACCACCGAGTGTAAACACATAACCACTTGTGGCCTTAATCTCATCAGCATCAGATATCCAATTGGAATCGCTATAACCTTCCAGTACCCTAGGATAACCAGAATAGTGAATTCCATAGCTCGCAGTGCCTTTTAAATAGCGCATAACTCTCTTAAGCGCATTCCAATGATCATCTCCCGGGTTGGAAACAAACCGGCTCAACTTGCTTACAGCAAAAGAGATGTCAGGCCTCGTGGCACATGCCAAATACATAAGCGAGCCAATGATCTGAGAATATCTCAGTTGATCTCTAGCAATGCGATTATTCTTTAGAAGCATCACGCTAGGATCATACGGTGTCGGAGAAGGCTTGCAGTCGTCATACCCGAAGCGACTCAAGATCTTTTCCACATAGTGAGATTGAAGCAGTGTAATCCCACCATCACCATCTCTCAGCAGCTTGATGTTCAAGATAACATCAGCTACACCAAGATCCTTCATCTCAAAACAACAAGATAAGAAATCCTTAACCTCCTTGATTAAATCAAGGTTGCTTCCAAAGATCAATATGTCATCGACATAGAGGCAGAGAATAACTCCCTCGCCCCCACCATGGCGATAGTACACACACTTATCGGATTCGTTAACAACGAAACCTGCAGTAGTTAAAGTCCTTTCAAACTTCTCGTGCCACTGCTTAGGAGCTTGCTTAAGGCCATATAAAGACTTCAGTAACTTGCACACCTTTGCTTCCTGACCAGGTACTACAAAACCATCGGGCTGATCCATATAAATTTCCTCGTCTAACTCTCCATTTAGGAAAGCTGTCTTAACGTCCATTTGATGAACGAGAAGACGATGCGAGGCAGCCAATGAAAGTAGCACCCGAATCGTGGTCAGTCTAGCCACAGGTGAGTAAGTATCAAAGAAGTCTTCTCCTTCTTTCTGGGCATAACCCATGGCCACAAGCCGCGCCTTGTACTTCTCAATAGTACCATCAGGCCTAAGCTTTTTCTTAAACACCCACTTACATCCTACAGGTTTGCACCCATAAGGACGATCAGTAACTTCCCAGGTTCCGTTAGCTAAGATGGAATCCATCTCACTACGGACAGCTTCCTTCCAGTAGTCAGCATCAAGAGATGCATAAGCTTCTGAAATGGTCCTGGGGGTGTCATCCACAAGGTACACAATGAAATCATCACCAAAGGACTTTGCAGTCCTCTGTCTCTTGCTACTAACAGGAACTTCATTGTCATCCTCCACAGAATTATCAGTGTGTTCTATCGAAATGGTAGGATCAGGAATAGCAACCAATTCCTGACTAGATGCATTAGGTATCTCCTGATTTGATGAGCTAGGCATATCCTTCATCGGAAAGATGTCCTCAAAGAAAGTCGCATCATTCCACTCCATAATCGTACCAACACGCATGTCGGATACCTCAGATTTGATTATCAAAAATCTATAACTAATGCTATAAAAGCATAGCCCAGAAGAACACAATCCACGGTTTTTGGTCCTAGCTTGCGCTTCTTGGGAATTGGAATATTGACTTTCGCCAAACAACCCCAAGTACGTAAGAAAGAGAGTTTCAATTTTTCCTTTCCCATTCCTCAAATGGAGAAACGGTTTTGTTCTTTGTGGGAACTCGATTTAGCACATGACAAGCTGTCAATAGCGCCTCCCCCCACCATGCCTTGGAGAGACCCGAAGTGTCTAACATGGCGTTAACCAAATCTGTTAGAATTCGGTTCTTCCTTTCGGCAACCCCATTTGACTGAGGTGAATAGGGAGGCGTCCTCTCATGGATTATACCATGTTCCGCACAAAAAGAATCAAACTCATTGGAAAAATACTCTCCACCACGATCAGACCTTAGCCGTTTTATCCTTAGATCAAGTTGGTTCTCTGCTTCAGCTTTATAGATTTTGAAGAAGTTTAAAGCCTCATCTTTCGATTTTAGAAGATACACATAACAATATCTAGTGGAGTCATCTATAAGCGTCATGAAATATTTCTTTCCGCCTTTTGTCAACACGCCATTCATCTCACAAAGATCTGAATGTATAAGTTCCAGTGGTGCCAAGTCTCTTGCCTCAGCAGCCTTATGGGACTTGCGAGGTTGCTTAGCTTGAACGCACACTTGACACTTGGAACCTTTGACATTAGTGAATTTCGGAATTAAATCCAAATTAGCTAGCCGCGTCATGCTACCAAAGTTAATATGAGAAAGTCGTGAATGCCAAACATTAGACTCAATTTCGTGGCAAACATGATTAATAACTTTGGAGCAAATATCCGATAAAGATAGGCGGAACAAGTCTCCGCACTCATAGCCTTTTCCAACAAATTGTCCATACTTAGATATTACAACTTTATTGGACTCGAAAACCAACTTAAAACCATCTCAACACAGCAACGATCCGCTGACGAGATTTTTATTGATGGCGGGCACATGATGAACGTTCTTCAGACGCACGGTCTTCACCGAAATAAACTTCAGATCGACCGTACCAACACCACGAACAGAAGCATGTGACCCGTTCCCCCTCAGCACGGGAGAAGTCCCTGTGACCTGGTAAGAAGAAAACATCGATGCATCAGCACAAACATGTACATTGGCGCCAGTGTCAATCAACCATTCAGGAGAATGACAAACTGAAAGGATGGTAGGAAATATAACATACCCTGATTCCTTCATCTCAATATCGCCAATGACAACATTGGCAGACTTGCCGTTGTCCTCAGGTTCGCGCAGCTCATGGCGGTTGGGACAACGAGGTGCCCAGTGATTTGGATCACCGCAAACATGGCATGATCCCTTCCTCGGTTTGTTGTTCATTGATGACCCACAAGTATAGGGGATCGCAACAGTCTTCGAGGGAAGTAAAACCCAAATTTATTATTCGACACAAGGGGAGCCAAAGAATATTTATAAGCCTTAACAGATGAATTGTCAGTTCAGCTGCACCTGTGAATAGACTTGCTCGAGACAGATTATCAGTAGCGACAGTTTTATAGTAGTGACAGTAGTGAAATAACAGCAGCAGTAGAAATAAGACAGCGGCAGTGAATATAGTAGACAGCAGGATTAAAATACTGTAGCCACAGGGACGGATGAACGGGCGTTGCATGGATAAGATAATTCATGTAATATCAAGACATAGGCATTTGCAGATAAATAAGATAAAGCATCCAAGTATTTATTAACCATAGGAATGTGTTCCAATTTAGTTGTGCGTGCTCGCAATGAGAAACTTGCACATCATCTTTTGTCCTACCAGCCCGTTTGCAGCGGGGCCTAAAGGGAATCTACTGATAATTAAGGTACTCCTTTTAATAAAGTACAGGAGCAAAGCATTAACACTCCGTGAACACATGTGATCCTCACATCACAGCCATCCCCTCCGGTTGTCTCAATTATTGTCACTTTGGGGCCTTCGATTCCGGACAATAATATGTGTATACAACTCATAGATATGATCTAAAACATTAATTATGCTCATGATACAATAATATGTTCAGATCTGAAATCATGGCACTCGGGCCCTAGTGTCAAGCATTAAGCATAACAAGTTGCAACAATGACGTAAAACACCGATAACGGATACTAGGCACCATGCCCTAATGATATTACAGCTATTACATGAACGATCTCATCCAATCCCTACCATCTCCTCAAGCCTACAGCGGGGAATTACTCACACATGGATGGGGGAAACGATGATGGTTGATGGAGAGGCGTTGGTGATGACGATGGCGATGATCCCCTTCGATTCCCCGTCCCGGCAGGGTGCCGGAACAGAGACTTCTGGTCCCCGAATTGAGTTTCGAGGTGGCGGCGGCGCACGGAGGTGTTTCTGGAAAAAGTGATGAACGTCCCCTCGTTTTTAGGTCAGAGGGGGTTTATATCCGAGAGGGGGGCGCGAGGAGGCGAACGAGTCGCCCTCACGTGGTGTTGGTGCGGCCAGGAGCCTGCCGCGCCAGCACCCTGTGAGGTGGGCTCGTTGCCCCCCTCCGTCTGGCCTTCTGGCTCCGTGGGTCTTCGGGCAAAATAGGGACTTTCGCATAATTTCTGGGATTTTTCCATAAAGTTGAATTTCTGCACAAAAATAAGACACCAGGGCAATTCTGGTGAAAATAGCGTTAGTCCGTGTTAGTTGCATTCAAAACACACAAATTAGAGGTAAAACAATAGCAAAAGTGTTCGGGAAAGTGGATACGTTTTGGACGTATCAACTCCCCCCAAGCTTAGCTTATTGCTTGTACTCAAGCAATTCAGTTAACAACTGAGTGCGATAAAAGAACTTTCACGAACACATTTGCTTCATATGATGTAAATATTTTCATTATCTGGCAAATGTTTAGGCTATTCATAGTAAGATATATATAAATGGTGTCACCTAGTTAGTTATGTAAACTATGAAGAGATGCCAATCATACCAATAGTAAATAACATGAAGCATATCAATTCACAGGATTGCAAAGCTCATAAGAAAGTATGATAAGGTGATATCTCGCTTGCCCGAAAGTGTACAGCAAAACATAAATGTCCAGGCACCTCTGAGATTCAAGAGTAGACTAGAGATAAAGATGTCAAAGATAAAAGCATCAAAGTTACACCGCAGTTAACAGTATTCTGGGACAAGCCCATTTCACTAAGAATGACAACTATGCTCTCAAGAAGGTGCTCAAAGAAGGATGGTGACTCAACAGTAAGTAAAAGATATGCCCTTCATTGAGGGAAGCAGGGATTTGACATGTGCTAGAGCTTTTCATTATTTTGAAAACAGAGCTAAAATTGTTTTTGAGTGGTGGTTGTTCCGTCAACGAATGGCAATAGAGTTCTTGTTATCTTTCATACTAAGCAAGTTGAGAGCGGTTCCGGATTATTTAAAATCAAGCATTTATAATATACATCTTTATATTTTATCTTTTTTATATTTTGACACTCCTCCCAACCTTTGCTTTTCACAAACCATGGCTAGCCGAATCCTCGGGTGCCCACCAGCAATCACATACCATGGAGGAGTGTCTATTTTTCGCTTTTCAAAACTTTTGATATTACAGTGGTCTAACCAGCTCTTTGCAATATTAGTGACAAGCAGATGAAGCATGCAAGTCGGTTACTTAATTAGTATGGAAGATAACAAACCCAACTACTACTTCCTCATGAGCTCGAAACAGTGACACAAATTGAGAAGTGTTTGAAGGTTTTAAAGATAGCACATGCAAAATTTACTTGAATGGTTTGAAATGCCATGCATAGGTATTTATAGTGGACTCTTTGGAATAACTTGGTTTTAAGGGATTTGGAAGCACAAGCAATATTGCTTAGTACAAGTGGAGGCTAGCAATAGACAGAGAAGCGACAATTCAATAGAGCAATAACCGTCATAATCATGCTTGCGACAAAATAAAATTAACTGAGTCATAAAAGTGATACTAGAACTCTGAGGCAAAATAAATCATCAAGGCTTAATTGAATCTTTGTTTTCAGTCATATACATGTGTGAGCATGTGCCAAGTCGATACAAGTGAATTTGTTCAGAGGAGGATACCACAATGTCATACTCTTTTATGAACAAAACAATGCAATCAAACATCCATAGCAACATGTCATCTACTATTAATAAATTGGAATTGATCATAAGAGAACATAAACAACTAAGTATCCACCAATCGACATATATCTTATGCGAACCATCTAAGCATGCTCACATGAATGAGTATATGTACAAAAATGAAAAACAAATAGAGTTCATTACCAGCCTCTTACCCAACTCGAAAATTCATATATCGTCATTATTGCTCTTTCACTTGTGTGGCTTGAATAATATGAAATGAAAACCAATTTCCATGGAGTAATGGATGGCATTGAGCTCTGAAACAAACTATACAAAACCAAAAGAAACAACAAATATTTGTGGATTTTCGGATTTAGGAACTAAAAACAAAACAAAAACAGAACAGCCTGTGAAGACGAATTTTTTCGAGGACCTTAACATGCTCAGATCAAAAAAACTCAAAACTAATGAAAGTTGCGTACATATCTGAGGATCATGCACAAGAAATTTCAGGTCATTTGGATTTTTCTACAGGAAGTTATGATTTAAACGGTGGACAGCAGAAATCTGTCCCTGCGCGAAACAGCAAACAATAAAGCAAAATATTTTTGTATTTTTGCATATTGAACTGAATTAAATACTAAGCATACTAATATTAGATACTAAAACAAACCAGCAAGAGAAATAACAGAAATCTTTTTGGTATTTTTGAGTTTTGGGAAGCAAAGCAAAACATGAACAAATAAAAGAAAGAAAACTAAAACGAAACATGGATATACAAAGCACCGAATGATGATGATATATAGATGAGTGTGCAATCGGTATACCTCCCCCCAAGCTTAGGCTTTTGGCCTAAGTGGGAATCAACCCCATGGTGGGTAAGATGGAGCCCACGGCTCCCAAGATGAGAAATCCTCGTTGCGTGATGAGGAACCTTCGCCATGATATGAACTTGAGGATGCACCGGTGTAGTGCGCGGTGTAGTCCTCCTCAGGTGCCACCTCGTCGTGCTGCTCGTGGAAGCCCCTCGCGTTCAGCTGCTCGTCCAACTCCACCTCCGAGAACGACCACGGGCTTCTGTTAATACTGAACAAACCGGGCTGCGGCAAAGGGATTTCCCTTTCACTACCGTTAGAAAACATGAACCTAAATACAAGGTTCTCCAAAGTGGATCCAATAGTAAAAAATTGATGACCTTTCATTGCAGCAAGGTCAAGATAGCAAGGAGCAAGTAATGCATCATTAGGATCGATAGGCAACCTCAAATGTGCAACAATACGTGAGGCAATAATCCCTCCATAAATAGGTCCCTTAGCAGCTAAGCGGCGAGCAATCAAGGTACCAAGGTTAAATGGGATTTCACCTTTAAGTGCAGCAGCAAGAAATGCAAGATGATAGTTAGAAATATTACTAGTGTTATCCCTACCAAGCACACTAGTGGCAATGTAGTAAGCAAAATACTTAATAGCTGGGAACTGAATGTTCCTTATCTTGCCACGTTGTGCGGAGCGGGTATCATCATTGGTCACCTCCTGGTAGAGTTGCGCCAAATTTCTCGGGTCCTTCATAATCTTCTTTGATGTCCCTGTGTTTGCTGTACCTATCACATCACAAAAAGTACGCAGAGGCATGGTAATAGGCATATCATAAATCTTGAAGGAAACAGAAGAGCCAAATGTTCTGTTGTTGAGAGCAAAACTTTCAGCAAAAATCTTGGTAAGCCTGACATATTGGGGACTCTCATCCAACATGTAAGAAGTCAGGCCCACCCTTTCCACAAGAGTTTGAAAATCCTCAAGTAAACCTGCAGCACTAAGAAAGTCATTACATGGGCGGGATGCTGAGTTTGGGCAACCATCATCCCGCTCATCTCCAATGCTTGGTGCTAGGATTTCCTCGTTGTAGGATTGCCTAACACGAGTAGCAGCTCATGAGGGCCTTGCCCTCCTTGGTGTATCCCTCTCAAACATGTCTCCATAGGTATGGTTATGCATCTTCCTTTTCTGAAATTTTTAACAAATATCATAAAAATTGATTTTTAGCCAACTAAATGAGGGGAAACCACTATAGTGACTTGCTAGAGACTTAAGCATGCATCAAAACTAGTTATCCGCACTTAGAACAAGCATTTAAACTCACTAAACATGATATCTACAGCAGCAAAATACTCAATATATACTCGACTAAACAAAATTCTATTTGGATAATCGGAGGAGTCACATACCGGAGAGTGAATACCCCAAATTTCAGCAACAAAGATGGGCTGCAGATGGAGATCGAAATTGCAGAGGAAGAACAGCAAGAACACGATTTTTTCGAATGTGGGAGTGTTTGGTCGGGAGAGAGGAAGGAAGGGGAGGAAGGAGAGTAAGTGGGGGGCCATGTGGGCCCCACACCATGTGCTGGCGCGGCCAAAGGGCTGCCGCGCCACCATGTGGTGTGGTGGCCATGTAGGTCCCCCTGGCCACTCTCTGGTCCTCCCAGATTCCTCCCAAAAAAATAGGAATTTTGGTATATAATTTTTGAAATTCTGAGAAAATTTATTTTTTATTATTTCCTGGTATTTTGCATGAATAATTTTAATATTGAAAGATTTGTTTTCTAACACCAAATGCAACTAAATTTGCAAACTAAATGATATTACAGTAGGTAAAACAAGTTTGAGAGAAAGAAAGTTGTTTAGCACTTTCATGCATTTAAAATGCACTTGTTAACAAGGTTGATCAAGTCTTGCCACCAAATGAATTTTATATGACATAAAAGATTTAAACTTCGTGAGACACTCATGTTACCTTATATGGTATTGATATGGATCCAATAACAAAAGTTTTTAATTCTTCTTTATAAGGGCAATCAATACTTCCCACTTTGATGGACCTCACATTAGTAATTATATTAACTCCAGGCATTTTATCCATTTTCTTTGGGAAATAGACAGTATGTTCCTTGTCATTCACATTGAAAGTTACTTTTCCTTTATTACAATCAATAACAGCCCCTGCAGTATTTAGAAAAGGTCTCCCAAGAATAATAGACATATTATCATCTTCAGGCATTTCAAGAACAACAAAGTCAGTCATAATCAAGCAATTAGTAGCTACTTGAACAGGAACGTCTTCACAAATGCCAACAGGAATAGCAGTAGATTTATCAGCCATTTGCAAAGATATATCAGTAGGTATCAATTTATCAAGGTAAAGTCTCTTGTAAAGAGAGAAAGGCATAACACTAACTCCTGCTCCCAAGTCACATAGAGCAGTTCTAACATAATTATTTTTGATAGAGCAAGTAATGGTTGGTATACCTGGATCACCCAACTTCTTTGGAACCTTGCCATTAAAAGAGTAACTAGCAAGCATAGTAGATATTTCCTCATTAGGAATTTTCCTTTTGTTAGAAACAATATCTTTCATATATTTAGAATAAGGAGGTAACTTAATAGCATCAGTCAAAGGAATTTGCAAGAACAAAGGTTTCATATAATCACAAAGTTTATTATAATGTTCTTCTTCTTTGGTTTTAAGTTTCCTAGCAGGAAAAGGCATTTGTTTTTGGACCCAATGTTCTCTTTCACTACTATGTTTCTTAGCAATAAAATCTTACTTAGTGTACTTTTTATTTTTAGTGTGTTTTTCAGGTTCCCCTTCTATTTCTTCCCTATCCGAATTAGCATTTTTATCATTATCATTGGCATTATTATTATCATTGTTAAGTTCATTACCACTTTCGGTTTCAGCATCAGAAACAGATATACTATTAGGATTGTTAACAGGTTCAGAGGATTCTACAACAGTTTTATGTTTCTTCTTCTTTTTCTTAGAAGGAGCACTAGGTTCATTAACTTGTTGAGAATCTTGTTCAATTCTTTTAGCATGTCCCTCAGGATATAAAGGATCTTGAGTAGATTTACCACCGCTAGTTGTTACTTCACAAACATGTTTTTCTCTAGCTATAGAGGCATTTACTAACATTTCTTTTTGCACTTTAGAAAGTTGATCAATTTGAGTTTGAACCATATGAAAATGTTTAATAAGTATTTTAACATCATTGGAGGTTCTATCAACAATATCATGCAAGTTACTAATAGCGCGAGAGTTTTCTATTAAATGATTCTCAATTCTCATATTAAAATTACCTTGCTTAGCAATAAAAGTATCAAATTCATCTAAGTATTGATCAGGAGGTTTAGAGTAAGGAATATCTCTATCATCAAACCTTTGGAGAGAGTGTACCTCAATTATGGGTGAAGGAGGAATTGGCTTACATAATTATTCTATAGGAGGTAAATTTTTCACATCTTCAGATTTAATACCCCTCTCTTTAAGAGATTTTTTAGCTTCCTTCATCACTTCATCATTTAATTCAATCATACCTCTCTTCCTTGGTGTTGGTGTAGGTGTTGGAGTAGGTTCAGGAATATTCCAATCATCATAATTCTGGCTTATCTTAGCCATTAATTTCTCAGCTTCTTCTGGAGTTCGTTTCCTGAAAACACAACTAGCACAACTATCTAAATATGTCCTAGATGCATCGGTTAATCCACTGTAAAATATATCAAGAAGATCATTTTTCTCTAAATCATGTTTCGGCTGGCCTCTTATTAGAGAGCAAAACCGTGTCCAAGCATCAGGCAATTTCTCATCCTCTTCTTGATTAAAGTTATAAATCCTTAGCAAAGCATCACGTTGAGCACTAGCAGGAAAATATTTCCGAAAGAAAGTATCAAGCAAACCAATAGGACTAGTAATGGAACCAGGAGACAAATTATTATACCAAGTTTTAGCTTCTCCTTTTAATGAGAAAGGAAATATTTTAGTGACAAAATAAGTGCGCATCTTTATGTCCTCAGAAAATATACCACTCAAATTAACGAGTTCATTCATGTGTTCTACAGCACTTTTATTTTCAGTTCCACAAAAAGGTTCTCTTTCAACAATAGCTATGTGAGCCAAATCAATAGAGAAATCATAATCTTTATCTTTAATGTTTATGGGAGATGTAGCAAATTTAGCATCAGGAGATAATTTATATCTAACATCATGTTTTTCAAGAAGGCTTTTCATAGCGGTAGCATATTTAGTAGCATTAATCTCATCAACAAAATCATCATCAAGTTCCACATAAGTTTCATCGGGATCATAAGGAAAATACTCTCTATACTCAGGTGAACTAGCAGAAGTATTAGAATTTTCAGCATTTTCAGTTTGTTTAGATTTATCAATTATAGCATCTAGAAAAGGTTCTAAAGAACCATTTTCATCAAGCACAGTAGAAGCATCATCACAATTTTCAGAAGCATTTTCAGATTCAGCAGAAGTAATAGTACGAGTAGCATGCATCGGTGAAATAAGCTTACTCATCACAGACGGAGAATCAAGTGCAGCAGCGGAACTCAGAGTTGTACCTTTTCTTATAGTGGATGGCAGTATGGGAAACTTCTTATCACCAGGTTTCCCCATGATGGATGAATTTCAGAAAGCAATATCAATCTCAGGTGAACTTATAAATAAAGCTATGCTCCCCGGCAACGGCGCCAGAAAATAGTCTTGATGACCCACAAGTATAGGGGATCGCAATAGTCTTCGAGGGAAGTAAAACCCAAATTTATTGATTCGACACAAGGGGAGCCAAAGAATATTTATAAGCCTTAACAGATGAATTGTCAGTTCAGTTGCACCTGTGAATAGACATGCTCGAGACAGATTATCAGTAGCGACAGTTTTATAGTAGTGACAGTAGTGAAATAACAGCAGCAGTAGAAATAAGACAGCGGCAGTGATTATAGTAGACAGCAGGATTAAAATACTGTAGGCACAGGGACGGATGAATGGGCGTTGCATGGATAAGATAATTCATGTAATATCAAGACATAGGCATTTACAGATAAATAAGATAAAGCATCCAAGTATTTATTAACCATAGCTTTTAGTAGCAGCAGTAGCAGCAGCAGCGGCAGCAGCAGTAGGAGCAGCAGCAGTAGCAGGAGTAGTAGCAGGAGTAGGAGGAGGTGGAGGTGGTCGCCGGAGTAGGAGGAGGAGGAGGTGGTCGCCGGAGTAGGAGGAGGAGGAGGAGGTCGAAGCAGGAGTAGGAGGAGGTGGAGGTGGTCGCCGGAGTAGGAGGAGGTGGAGGTGGTCGCCGGAGTAGGAGGAGGAGGAGGTCGAAGTCGCCGGAGTTGGTGGAGGAGGAGGAGGTCGTCGGAGTTTGTTGAGAATGAGGAGGGAGGAGAAGGGGAGAGGAGAAGTAGAGGAGAGGAGGAGTGGTGGTGGAGAAGGGGAGAGGAGAAGTGGAGGAGAGGAGGAGGAAATGAGAGAAGGGAAGAGGATAAGGGGGAGCTGGCAGCTCCGGTACAAATTTCTTTTCCCGCCCAACAATTCTGTGGCGCACCGGGAGGTGGTGCGCCACAGAAATTTTTTCTTCCATTTTTTGATTTTGCTGAAAAAACAATCGTTTTTAAATATATTTTTTTCCTTTTGAAATTTAGATAATCTGAAAAGGCCTAACCGGGCAAGCCCCGGTTCGAGCATTTTTCAAAATTTTTCTAGTTTTTTTAAGGTATTAAACGCATTTTTTCGATATCGTATGCAAAAGTTATGACCGTTTCGAGTTTTTTTACAGTGATTTTGCATAAAAGGTCAAAATTCATATTTCAAAATTTCTACACCAACTAGACACTAATACCTATCTATATTTTAAAGGATTGATTTTTTTTGAACATTTTATCATTTTTTTTTATTCTTCGCAAAACTGAAAAGACGATTCACGGGGCATGCGCCACTGAAAGTGTCTTTTCTATGACGCATGGGATCTCATGCGTCACAGAAAGTCCAATTTCTATGACGCATGGGCCCGATACGTCACAAAAAGTGCCATTTCTGGGCGCACTAAAAATCATGCGCCACCGTCTTTGACACATGGGACCCCATGCGCCACAGAAAACACTTTCTGTGACGCATGCTTTTTGGTGCGTCACAAAAAACAAAATGGGTTCATCCTATAATCCTTTTCTACTAACGTGAGCCGACGACAGCGGTAGGAAGAGGCACTGCCTCCACCGCTCAGTCCCCCTTGTCATCGTCATCGTCCCTCCCCTGACCACCTCGACCTGGCGACGCGCTCGGTCCGCTCGGCCTCCATCCCGTTCATGCCACGCTCAGGGAGTCGCGCCAGCTCCTGGCTAAGCCTGAGGCGGACGCTCGCGAGGGCCGACCGAGTCCAGCAGGAGCAGACCACCCCGGTGCAGGCGTGTTTCCGCCTCCACCTGCACCACGCGCTGCATGTTCCTTTCATCCTTTGTTCCTTGCTAGCAGCAGATTAATTTTCCATGCAATCGAATCCACGAGAACTACTATCGTAGGCATTGTATGTATCATTTTAATGCAGAGGCTGGATGATGACACTTTTCTAAAAAAATCCATCAACTGCTAGATACGTAGCTTGGTAGCTCTACGTGTATGATTATAGATGTAGGTGAAACTTAGTTTTGCGCCGGCATCTCACTCGCCGCCGTAAAATAGCTCATACTTTAGATTGGAGCTTTCTGAAATTAATTTGGATTGAAGCTACCTGAAACTACTAGGCAGTTTGTACAGCCACCGTAAAAGAGCTCAAATTATAATTGTGTTAGCTTAGTCAAAATCTTTGTTTAACTAGTAGAATGATGCACGTGCACCACATGTACAATATTATAATTTTATGGTTAATAGCCACTCTTCAAAGTGTCAATTGCACAATAAAATGATATACAATATTAAATATGGATGCAATGGTAACAAAATACAGAAAATCAAGAAAAGGGAAGACTAGGTCATCGTTGATTTATATTTACAGTGTGAAAACCTTCTATATTGTATAATTATTTTGACCATAGGTTAAATGAGCAATCTTTAGAGTTGCTTGGATTCCTCTTGTCTTGACTACAGAGGCTCATTTTTTTAATTCCATGTGCATATACGGAATAATCATGAGCATATACGGAATAATCATGATATATTTTTATTTATATATTGATAATTAAAGGTCTTAAAGTTTATCCTGGTATTTGGAAGGCATATATTATTTATTGCGGTTTTATCGACTCATTGAGTTGGCATTGCTTTTACTAATAGTGACGAAAATAGTTGAAAGGAACTTCTGGACGACAAACATCATCGACTTGTGAAAAAAAGTGGTTGTGATGGCTACTTGATGACTTAATGATGTGCTAAATTGAGCGAGAGATATTAAAAAGTCTTTAATGACAAAATTATGTAAGATTTTTAAGAAAAGTAGAAATTTGTCATCGGTATGTTTTTAGGTTTACTTATACTTTCATTGTACTAAATGACTATGAATAATATAAAGTGTTAATGTCTCGGCACTATTCCAGTCTTTAGATTATTTTTTGAGTTTGCCCTACCTTAATTGTTTTTTCGTCCTTTGCCACTAGCTGTTAATTAGGAAATATGAAAAACAAAACATGCACGGGCCTCAAATAGATATGGTATAGTAATAAACCAATAAAAGGATGACATCACACAATTATCATGACTGTCGTTTTCGTTTCATCCTCACGATATGGAGGCCCTTCCCGTGACTCCAGCCTTAAATCGGCTATACCTGGAGACCTAAACGGTAAATGCAAGGAAGGGAGTGATTTTGCACCATAGGATATAAACCACCATACCCTAATACCATTCCCTTCCACCTCTCCTCAAACCTCCATACCAATCTCGTTGCCGCATCCTAACACTCCTCCATCTCGTCGCACAAAACCATCATCTTCCTCCATGCATGCGCTACCATCCCCGCTGGCATCTGTGGACCAATCTCCGTCTAGATTTGATACTATTGTTCTATAACATGTTAATGATATATCTCTGTAATTTCTCCTGATGCAAGGTTTTGTATCTAAATGTAATTTCATTGTACTAAATTTAATCAAAAGTGAGACATCCTTTGTTGGACGGAGGAAGTATATCTTTGTAATGATATATCAAAGAGGGGGCAAAGGAGGACGATGCGCAAAATATGCACATTGAAGGCGTGATAATAAAAGACAGCTAAATTAGTTGTTAGTTGTTAGTCCGCTACAAAACTTTGCTAAATTTTCTAACACCAATCGGTTATTTTGTTACTTATTATTATTACGAACCACGGGAGAAAGGGCAATGTCCAGGGCAATGACCTATTGGACGATGATGCAGAGGCTACAGCTGCTTTCGCTTTGCCAAATTGCACTAGTATTAGTTTTAGTTGAAAAGTCAAACTTCCTAAAATTTGACCAAGCATGTAGGAAAATAAATCAACGTCTACAAAATCAAATATATAAAATATAAAGTATACATGATGGTTCGAATAATATTAAATCAATATTATAGATGTTAATATATGTTTCTACTACGAATTTGACTCTGAATAAATCTAGTATGGCAAAGAGTAATGGACAGCCGCGTGGTTTTTCTTTCAGCAGCGCCGTCCTCACGGTAAATGGCTTGGCCGGCGGGTGGCAAGGAGCCACGATGGCCGACTGAATTTCCGTGCCGAGAACGACACGTCTTCTCTCGCTTCCCGCCGTCCTATTTCGGCTGGTCATCACTCACACTCAGTCGAGGCTCTCAATTCAAAATGTCACGGGTCCAGAGTGACTTGTTAATTTTGAATTTGAGGAAACGCGGCGTGAGGATGGGTAGGTTGCTTCACATATAGGGCTTCACTAAATTAAGCAACAACCCCAGATCATCCCTGTCTTTGCGACTAGTCAATGCAGTTTTGGACCACTATCACGTGCACACAGCAGCCCCTAGTTTCAAACTCACCTGCCTAATTGCTGCATCAAGTACCAGTACATCATTATTATTCCATTAACCATAGGGCATATATCCTGGCTAGACATCAATTTCCACAAACCTTCTCTATGTTTTCTGGAATCTTGATATAAGTAAGTAGTAGTACTATAACAGCATGTTGTCTTGTCGATTGTGTCGGTACTGCCTATGTGATTTCAGTTTTAAGGTTTAGTCTAACCATGAATAATCCAACGGGGAGGGTGGCTCCGCTGACACAAGAGATGGGTGCCTGGGCGGCGACCCCTGCTGACACGGGCGGTGGCCGGTGGTGCTATGACGAGGCAGCGGCCTCAGGCTCTCAAGCAACGACGGTCCTATTGGGTAGCGTTGTGGCCAGTTCGAGTTCGTCCATCCGGCTGGTTTGACTTCGGGCAACTAAGTTTCGATCTACGCCGGGGCGGCTACACCATATTTGGTGCGTTTTTTGTGTTGAATAATTAGATAATTTAGCATATGATTTAATTTACGAAAACAGTACGAAATTCATGACTAGAATAATACAGATTAAACTAATCATGTGATCTACGAAAACAGTAGATAAATAGATGCAATCTAGAGCACATAAGAACTCTATCAAAACATAATATAGAAAGATCTAGAACACGTACAGTGCAGCGGCAGTCGCACCGCTGGAGATCCCGTTGTCGCTCATGTCGTCGATTAAGAGGTTGGCGATGTCGGGGAAGAAGTCATCGTTGGGGAAGAACTCGAAGCTAGTAGTCGCGCGAGTGCCCCCTAAAAACCTGATCGCCCCTCTCCCGTACACGATCACAAGAGGCGGGGTACGCCGAAAGACTGTCCCTTCTACCGGTGCACGCCGAAATACGGGATGGAGAAGACTTGGAAGACGGCGGCGCAAGGTTCTGGAACGGTGTAAGACCATGTATTGTGTGGTAGCAGCTAGGGTTTGCCTCTGCATAAATATATAGCGCGGGTCAGTTAGGACGTGGGCAGTAAGCCACGACCGAGTCGGTAACGCCCACGATCCCAGAGGAATCAGAAACGGCAAGGTAATTAACGCGTCCGTTAATTATTAATCAATGACTCATTAAATTTTTCGGACGGCAAAAATATAAGCTCGGCTCGATGAGATTCCCGCAACCTGCGGCGCGACGAGCGAGGAGGAGCACGTGTGTGGCACTCTTGTTCTCTCATGCTCTCACTAGAACATGCTATATAAAGTGGTGCAGCTCACTCTACGCTATCAGTATGGGCGTACTCACACAACCAGCCATTTATTAATGGGACATGGGAATTTCAGATTTTAGTCGGTCATGCAACGTTGTGACTCATGTGCATATTTGGTGCCGGGTAGTGTAAGAGGGGGTTGTGGCCTCACAGCCAGAGGTGCGTCGTGTGAACTACGGGCTTGCATTTCCCTACAAACATGAATGGTAATGTACTAATGTATGGTTGTTCGATCCGGTTTTTCTTATAAACCGGATTAACTCTATTCAGATATCAACTACCTTGTCTACAAAAAATAGTTAGTTTGACGCTCCAGCAAGTGCAGCACGGGAGATGCACAAGGAGCCAGTCCCATGAAACAAGCAAACAAAGCAAAGCACGCACACTGGCGATGAAACAAATGCGTGAGCTGTCCTGTGCAGTGGGCTGGTGCAAGTGACAGCGATGATTTTAGATTCCCGTGCACAATGCCACCAACTTCCAAAAACTGCCGACCAGGCTAAAATCTCACATAGGGAACTGTTCGATTTCCGTAGAAATCAGGCAAAAAAGTCTAGCATTCCAGAATCACCATGAAACATACTGTCGCTTAGCTGCTGGTTTGTACGGCCAAAGAAGAACAGCCGAGAGCTCATAAACACGGCCAACAAGTCCCAGAGAAATTCTGCCATCTGCTGGTGTTAGCGAGTGATCTGGCTTGTGCTTGCTCTTGCCTCCATTCTATACATTTCAGTTGGCTGGCTGGCATAAGTTGGCAGGATCTGCACCAAGGATCAAGGTACCACTCACATGTTGTTGTGTTGTGTGCAGCGCTAAGCTAGTCATAACCCTGTTCATGATTCATTACATTTGCTTGCAGGTGCAGGCAACTGCTACCAGCTTGTATCAGTATACTATACTCCAGGTTGCTTCCCCACAACACTTGGTCAGACACGCTTATAGCTAGAAAAAGAATTGTGCATATCTAGTTTGAAATCTTCCAACTTCAGCACCACATTATTAAGAAAAGAATTAGCTTGTAAAGAATATGCAGATTTTGTTTGAAGATTTCAGGTGTCAGAAACATTTGACCGCTAAACATACTACTAATCTGCAATGTGACAGCTATTCTCGGCTTCCCTAGTGCTTGTTTGATATGCAAACATGGACATGATCAGCTCATACCATGTCCAACATAGAAATGATCAAATGAACGTGCACCCATGACAGAGGAAAGAACAACGCAGCATAAAAGAACACACCATGCTCTAAAAGGTTGGACCAGAGCCAGCCTGTCGAATTATAAATTGAAAATCCTCTCCGCAGAAGGGATTTTATGACAATCATTTCGACCCCAGTTTGGAATTTCAGTGAATGGGATCAGCATATAGCTTTGTTAAATTGCCTTGTCAATCACTGAAGTTCCACATGTTACTGTTTTATGATCAGCCTAGGTAAAGCTGATGAACAGTATGGACATGCCATTGTGTCAAAGCTTGACACTGAATTACACAAATGCACCATGCTTCACCGTCTGTCATCTAATGCCTCACAAAAAACACTATGTTGGAAAAATAATACCTAAAGAAGCTAAGGTTTGCAACTGCCGACTGATCCGAAAACCTACTAGTGAATGTGTTTTTTAGCATCTTGTTAACAGAGAGAATTATCGAAGAGAAATGCTCCGGTGCTTTCCGGGAAAACATGTTGCACGAATTTTAAAGCAAATCGATGGCTGTGATTAGGGGTGAGGATTAAGGGTGCTAATCCCACATGGTTAGTACTCGCAAAAAAAAAGTACTCCTCTTCGATCACTTTGTAAACCTAATCATAGCCGTCGATGCGCTTTAAAATTCGTGCAACATATTTTTCCGGAAAGCACCGGAGCATGCTCTGTGATGTCTTCAATTTGATGTACAGTCATACTTACATCAATTAAACATTCTTTTTCAGTTTGCATTTGAGCCATTTGACTGAAATATGATTTACAAACCTCAGCATGGCAGAAACTAAAATAGTTAGTGTCGAACAATTACAATGATACCAGGGTAAGTTCGAGACTTTAGTACAGCTAGAAATGCAAACATTGTGAGAAGACTAAGTCTCACACAGACTGCAATGAGAAAACAAGTGACAATGATATCTAAATAAACAGATTTGTTACCAAACTAAACTAAACGAGTGAACATATACAGTTGGACATCATATTAAACAGGTACCTAAACAGGAGAAGCCAAAATGGGACTGAATTGAAACTTGTATGAATTTCATTGGAACGGCACGATGTCATGTGCAATGAATATTACCTCAGCTTTATTGCCACTTGCCAGACCCATTTTCCTTTTGAATACAACAATGAAAAAATAATCGAGGGATTCCAAATCTGACATGACAAATATGTCTTCTCCATTGCTTGCTTGAAGATGAAACCACTAGGAACATGGCAATTATGAACATCAACAGTAAACCATCGCGGAACGATTAAACTTGTAAGCAAACCCGTCAAAAGAATGTTCTAACATGCAAGGAGCAGAACCCGAATCGAGCAATTCACAGCACCCTCATTGATATGGAATGTTTTCTGCCTCAGCTGACCGATGGACAGTTCCATGTCTCAGGGCATCATCATCATCATAGAGCCTTGCCGCTGTTGCCTGAACTCCGTAGAAAACCAGAAATCAACTATGCAACATACTCGCTCTCAATCACAGGTCTTGTCCGCGTCCCAAATGCTACTGGCGCTTGCGAGCGCCCAACCTGCGCCATCCGCAAGGTCTCCCCGACCTCTGCATTTCGTTCCATCGCCTCCATCCTCTTTTCTCTTCTATACCTGACGAAACAGAAGAGAAGCAAAGCCAACACAGCCAACGCAATGACACCTCCAACAACGCCGACAGCAATCTTCCATGCGTCTGAACTGCCCTTAGTATGACCACCGTTGGTTGGTATTGGGGCAATTGCGTCTGACGGGGCTGGAGCAGGAGCAACCTCACTAGAGTTCACCACTATGGAGAAGTGCCCTCTGCGATATGTCGTGCAGACATTGTTCGCCTCCAAGTCCCGGAACTGCGGCACGCCATCCAGATCAAACCACACGCACTGCGGCGCTGGACCGCCCGGAGGCACCTCCCTGACATTGCTGAAGGTCACAGAAATCGGACTCCCGGACGCGACGATGCTCAGTTCAGATAACCCCACCGCCGACAAGTTGGCGGCGTCGTAGAACAGCAGGCCGAGAAGGGGGGAGAGGTAGGTGTACCCGGGGAGCGGGTAGTACTTGTGCGGCATGTCGCCCCCCAGGTTGTGGTAGACGAGCACCACCCTCTCGACGTAGGGCTGCACGATGACGCCGCTGGGGATGGCGAACTCGAAGTAGTCGGTGAAGCCTTTCCTCCGCAGGCTGCCGCTGCGCAGGCGGAGCGCGGACACGGCGACGCCGGCTAGGTCACCGGGCACCGTGCCGTTGTAGACAATGCCGGTCCGCGGTCGGACGAAGGCCCGGTACGCGTAGTCCTGCAGCATTGCGTCCAGGGCCCTCGCGGACGTCGGCGGCGGCGGCTGCGCCGCCACCCGAGAAGAGCCCAGGAGGAGGAGGCAGGCGACGCAGATCAAGAAATCCATCTCGGACGTACACCTCCGCCGCCCGGCGGCGAGGATCCGAGAACAGAACAGCCGGAGGCCAACAAACAGTCAGGATCCCCTTTTCATCCGCGAGTACAGCCGCTCCGCACACGAGGAACTCCACCCCTCACAGCCCGGGGAAACAAGAAGAAGGGGATTTGTAGCGGGAGAGGACGGGCATTCACGCCCGGCGGGACGGCACAGGGCGAGCCACTAGATCCAAAGAGGCAGCTGGCTGGAGCAGCGCGGCAGCAATGGCGACGGAAGCTATGCAGACAGGGGGAGGAGGCGCGTCCAAAGCCCAAGCAGGTGGCACGGGGGACGGACGACGAAATTTCTGCAAGAAACAAACCACGCGGCCAAGAAAGGACGCGCGCGAGGCCGGATGGCAAGAACCGGGAGGAGGGGGAGAGGAGGAGCAGCGGATCAATCCTGGGCGGGGCGGGGCGGACGGCGGAGGCCACAGAAAGGCGCGCACGGACGGACGGGGTCGGATGATTGCGACGGCGGGGTTGGGGATTCGGTCCTTCCGGCCGCGAGAGAGAGTGAGGTGAGAGAGATTTTAGGAGGGGAGAGAAGAAGGAGAGGTTTTAATGGGATTGCTTTTTTTTAGGGGCTCAGCTCAGACGGAAACTACTTATTTTCCTCTGGGTTTTTTTCCTGCAATAAAATACGCGGGCATGGATACAGTTGGCACGCCCCGGCGGAATTACCGGTTTACCCCTGGAGACAGCTGAGTCTGAGCCGCGTGGTGTTCTGGTGCTTCTGCTCGCTGGAGAGTGGGTCCTCCTGCTAGGGGCTTGTTTGTAGGTGCTAGATTCTCATGGGCTTTTCTATGAACTGACAGCAGTGTTGACTGACCCGTGGGCCCGGGCATGCCACTCCAGCGTCCAGCAGAGAAGACCCTTTGTTCCCAACGTCTGGATGCTCCTGAGACAAGATTTATTGCAAGGTGGGGTCTTTTTGTAAAGTCCCTCAGCTCTCACTTGCGTGTGGGACCACTGAGGTGAAGACCACTGCCTGCCAGTGAGAATGATTGGTAGAAATTTTGTAGAGTCCTTTGCCAACGACTGGATTCGGTGACTAGGTATGTACAATCAGATACACAACTATTCATGGGTCTTTGTGAAAAGTTCATGGGCTTAGCGGGGCTGCTTGTCTCTCTCAAAAATAAGAAAACGTTTGTCTGCAAGGAAAGATGTGCTAAACATTTGTTTTCAGATTTGATTCATGCTAAGAAAAAACCCTTTGAAAGAAGTAAACATTTTACTAAAATACGGAAAAAAACGAATCATCTCGTTGCTTTTGGAGACCATCCGGTGATGACAATATCGACTGACCATCAGCGCGGCCATGCCCTGAGTTGATGGGTCTATGATCCGATGTCACCACTCGCAAACAATTTGGACATCTACCCTGAGTCAAGTATTAATTATCATGGACTATCTCGATGTTGCCAACCCTTTGAGCACAAACCCGAAAGAAACTAGAAGAAGATTGTGGGACCAGCATCGCCATCTCCATGGAGGTTGAAGCGTCGGACAACAAATCCTGACGTACTTCCTAATATGTTGCCAAGGTCTAAGAGACCAAGCCCTCACAATTACCCCACTCTTTGTGTTTCAGCAAACACCGTCGAGATGGAAGATTGGCCTTCTCGAAAAGCATGAAACGCCCTAGTGGTCATTGTGATGTGTAAAGTTGGAGAGATATGAAAGGGGAACATGCTCGGATGCATATTATGAGTGGCTACGGGGGGCGGTGGCCATCTCAGATAGTAGAAAGAAAACCATAGGGCTCATTATATGGGAAGGAAAAATGATATATCTACTTGTTGATGTCTTAATCTTCGTCGAGATGAAAGCTAGGAGAACAAGCCCGCACACATAACGAAAGGCGACGAGGAACCGTGGCCTTTCCGAAGAGCAAGGAGAAACCCCAGATAATGTGTTGAACACTAGAGAGAGATGAGATGGGGACAAACCCGCAAAGATTAGGAGTTCGGTAGGAGAGAGTGTACATCCTAACCTTGAAGATAACTTAGAGAATAAGTGTGAAAGAAAATGTTAGCATGCAGTACATCTAAATATGTCATGATAATTTGCAGGGGGGTTCACACATAATGGATGCACTAAGCCGTTTGCTCTCCGTAAAAGTGCTGACCCATGAGGCATCTCATCTAAATATCTAATATCCAGAGCATGCATACAGAACCCGCTATTTTTCCTCCTTTATCCCTTGTTGGCGTGCTTTGTTTTGCTAAAGAGTGAAGCGACGAACAGTAGCACTAACTAGATTATTATCATGACGAGATGATCTTTTGTACGTGGCACAATCGAGTCGGCATTATGTTAATTATACTCTTGGTGTTCAAGTCAGCAAAGGGACAGCACTAAATCGACTCCACCAAAATGAGGGGCGTCCGTGTATAGTGGTGAAGGGGGCCATCCGGCCATCATCCATTTGGCTCTCATGAATGAGGTATCAGGTAATCATGCACTCATTCGGTGATGAAAGAATAAATATGGTCAAAATCAAAACGGCCAATGCACAATTTTTTTTTCGAGAAATCTATGCAGAAGCTTATTGATCACATGCTTTTTGTTCATACATTACAAATTAATCTTCCAGCAGACAGGGGCCACTCAAATGTGGGCTCAGGCCGAGACCGTGGCAGTAAGAAAAAATTGCATGGTATCCCACATAAACATCCTTGATTACTTTGTTGAACCATAAGACCATTTCTTCTAATCATATTTTTAGATAAATAGTATATATTAATATCGAGAAATACCAATTATATTCAATCTCTACAACAACAACGTAATTACCGAAGGTATTACGGATGTACACAGCCGAAAAACCTAAAGAAGAAGAAATTAAAAAAGAAAAATCCCGCTACAGAGTTACAGTTCTTGTAGGAGCAGCACAATCACCACCAAGACAACACTTGATGTCTAAGTTCTCCAAAAGTAACGCCTTCAAAAAGAAAACAGTGCAGAAGCACCGTCGTCACCGATCGTAGATCTTGAGTTTTCACCCTGGAGATAGTCCATACTCTCAGAACAACACCTTTAGCAAGGCCATTGCCAGGCACAACCAATTAAGATCAGATCTTAGATTTTCACCCTGACAGGCAAGACTTCGAATTTCACATGTGTTGTCGTCCCCACTTACATATCGTTGCTACCATTCCTGAATCTCCAAGCAAGTACCACATCACCGTTAAAGCCTCCGTGACATTCTCCGCTTCTGACTTTATCATGGATTTGCCCATGATGGCACGCCGCTCCCTCCGCGCGACCGAATCCCACCCGATCCAGCAATATGTAGGCATAAACGCCTATGAGGATCACCGGAGGAGCCTTTCGAAACCCTACACCCCGGCTAAGAGTATCCATTATACGAATCGTGTATGAGCTTAAGAGTATTGCATTATACTTGTATCCATCAACGAACCAACATCTGTATGCATTTTGTCTTTAGTATATAGATGAGAAATAAACTTTTTTCCCTAATATTCTAGGAAATATGGCCCTCCCTGGGTCAATGAGATATTATTAGAACCCAGCTCTTGCAAGATAGGAGACCCTATCTACAGTATTAACAATGCTAGTGATAGTGACAGTTCAATAAAGAGTTGATTCTTCTTGGCCACTGGCATGCCGATAACTGGATCAAAACTATCTATTTTTCCTTCGAGCGATCGATTTTCATCAATGCAACCATCAACGTGTCAACTTCTTAATTCACGACATGGTGTTTAGTAATTGCTGATGTGTTTAGTAATTTGACTTCTAATATTTACTATCCAACTAGCATTGCTGTTGTGTTTAGTAATTCGTTAAACGGGGTAGATAAGAATACTAAAACATCCTATACGAGTTTAGGCATGTCGGCTTTCCTTTGGACAATTTCTTATTACAGTAATGAAATTGCATTTAACTTGGTATTTTCTTCTCACTTCGAACTAAAGGGGACTTATAGATACCCGGATGTGTTCAAATGACGACGGTGCTTCGGACTATCTTCAGCCGGGGTGGATGACTTTTTCTAAAAATTAGCTGCTTAGAGCTCCAACCTTTGGGTGGCAGATTTTTGTATTCGCTTTGAGTGATCCACGATTTATGCTCTATTCTGTTGTTTTAATTATGTACAGTAGTAAATTACGACTGGGTGCATCGCTTTAATGCAGAGGCCGGAGCATTGTTTCCCATTTCGAAAAATGAAATTTCTTGATTCACGGAAGAAACGACAACGACGGAAGATGTACATAAATTTCCTAACAAGGGCAAATGTACATGGATTCCAGCCAGAACAGAAAGAAACTGTTTGATTTCCATATGGGTGAGAGGAAAGTCACGTGTTCTAATTTCTAAACGGCGCCAAGAATGTACAAGTTCGTTCATATGTGCACCCTGCCATTTGCACTGGTCCTGCAGCTAGCACAAGGTTGGTAGTTGGTACCACTGTAATTGCACCCATCATCAATGTTCATCCACAACGGACCCAACTCTCATTCACATATTTAGCGTCAATTTGACGTTCTTGGTTAAATTCAAAAAAATAATGTCAATCTTGTCCGCCCTCACCGCGCTATCGTTTGTTTCATCCGTCCTCGTATTTCCAGATTTATCCTCCAAAATTAGACTAACAAAATATGGTCATATTACAAGAATTGTATAATTAGGCGCGTATTCAAACGCATTTGCTGTGACCATCTTTTATCGATTACAATTGGTAAAAGCTACATTTACTTTCAAGATGCAAATGTCCACACAAATTGATGCACACACCCATTCAATTATCGCAGAAACTAAGCTGGAAGCAGATAGGCCATTTATTTGTCTGAACCGATACTACTATGTGACAAACAAACTGTCACACGCCTAGAAATAGAACATCTAGTGAAAGGACGAATTTATGTGGTCTCTGGATCCGCGCCTAACAATGGAGGAGTAGCTAGGATGGTATCTCAAATGGTCGATCTCGAATTCTTGATGCGGTGCATGCCCAACGATTTAGCGTGTGTTTGGTTGCTGGACTAGAGTGTATGGGATCGGATGGCCCAGATTTTGAAGATGGGATGGTCCAAATTAGAGTGATCCTATATTCTGTTTGGTTCCAAGGATTTGAGGGGATGGGATGAAATCTGTTTAGCTAATCCTATGTATAGGAATTGACTTAGCACTAATTAGCTCAATTAATACTAGAAAATTGGGGATTTTAGCGGCGGAGGGTCTGTACGAAGAACACCGTCGGCACCGATTACGTCCTTCGCTCTGTACGGGGAAGCGGCCGACGACGTTCGTTGCGCCTGGAGCTGCTGCGTACGTGGGAAGTGGCCGGCAACTGTGCTCTGTACGGGGAAGGCGGCGGGCGGGCGCACTACCCACGATTCTAGGCCGACGCGTGGGAGATGTTCTTCCGCTGACCAGCTTTAGTGCTCTTCCACCATCCAGTCGGACCAAGCGCCGCCGTCCAGCTAGAGGCGACCTCCGCCACGGCCCAGTTGGGGCGAGCGCCGTTGCTGCCCAGCTCGAGGCATGCTCCGGCGAGGCCTAGTCGGGGCGAGCGCCGCCGCCCAGATCGAGGAGGCGCGGGAGGGCTTCAGAGCAAGAGCGTACCGGGACTGGTCATCACGGCGTCGGAGAGGCCGGAGCGGCAGGAGCGGGCGGGGCGGCGGGACGAGAGAGACGAGTTTTTTTTTTTTGACATTAAGAGAGAGTCGAGTTTTTTTTTTGAAATTAAGAGAGAGACGAGTTGATTTCGGGAGGGATTAGCGACGGGGAAGAAAGGTTAGGAACGGTAACCACTCGCGGTAACGACGTGGGCCAAACGGTGCGGCCAATTTGGAGGGACCAAACGAGTCCGCATCTACATGGAATATTCCTTGAAGTGGGCCGAACCATTCACTATGGATTACAACCAAACACTACCAAAACAGGAACGGTCCCACCCTACTCATGTTGGTGCCATGGACCAAACACACGCTAATTCTACAACGGTTTAACAGGTCGTACCATGACCGATCAAGCAATGTGGGGGGTGCACACCGCCTATTTGGAATGCAGGGATTTCACATCACATAATTTGTGGCATATTTATTGATATTGCTGTATTCCCTTTATTGAAAAACATATTTGTGGAAATTAGAAAAAAGTTTTGAGAAAACACAAAAGCTTTGTGTTTCATAGCCATGCAAGATAGGAAGAGTTTATTACAATTACAACTCAACACTCTACATCTAAGCTGGAAGAATCGCCGCCAAACCAGAAGTCCCCGTTACTACCCACGACCTAGCTTCCATCTTGTGTTAGTCACTACCGTCTAATTGAAGTGTAATTGAAGTGTAGTAACTTAATTGTTATGGTAACTGTAACAAAGACCAATACTAGCAAGGGTGGGTGTCGTTTGTAACCGGATGGTGTCCGCGATCTTATGTTTTCCACAAGTGCTCCTGAAACCTTGCCGTAGACGCCACTGTTTCTGCCTCCGCTATAGGCCGGTTCCTCCTCCCCCGGCTAGCCTGGCCGGCGTAGGGAGAGGTGGAGAAACCGATCTATGAGTGGAATTCTTAATAAAAGTAGTGTTATTAACAGTTTATGTTTGGTTTTTTATATACATCTAAATAATCTTCGGCTCTTCGTTCGACAACGAGATCTCCTTCCCGACGCCAAAGATGTTGTTTAAAGATTAAATTTTTCTAGACTTGATTCTTTATCTTGCTTTGCCAGAATGATTTTGCATTTTTTTCTCTCTTGGTTGTCTAGAGGTCTCTCAACGGCTACTATGTTTTCGACAATAGTGATTCGTACCCTCAGCTCCCAACAATGTTGACCAGCTGTCCGTTTGTTTTTCCCTGAAATACTGATGTTGATACTCTTACCAATGTTGGTTGATTAATTGCGTGCGTGCACGTAATCTGGAACTAGGTCTATAGGAGCCCTCGTTGGTATCTATGATTTGCTACCTTTGTCGTTCTAAGTTGTGTTCGGAAAATACACGATTGTGTCATAATTTTTTTTGGAGATCTTGAAGATTTGCTTGTTTCTTGAAGACTTTATTTTGTAATTGATATACTCATTTCATATATCTTTACCATGTATTGCCCCCCCCCCCCCCCCCCCTATAATATATCACTATGTTGGTTGTAAAAAAAAACCAATACTAGCTATCTGGAAGTTTGTATCGATTAGAGATTAAATAGAAGGATCTACCTTGAAAAATATAAAGGGTCTTTGTTCAAAAGAAATGGAATAAAATGTACATGAATATACACATCTTGATCCACCAGCATCGTGCAACACTTGCTCTTCGAAGTTCAAAGTGATGTTCATTTTCACTATTTACCAAACAATTGTTGGAAATATAAGCAATTTATCAATTGATTTAATCCATGAAAATAAGATGCAATTAATGACTAAATTAATAAGTATTAAAATAATCATGAGATCTACAATAGACAAACAAATCATATATAGAGTAAATTCTAGAAACATCGATTCTAGCAATATCTCAAAAATGGAGAATTTGAACAGGTACGGTGCAGGAATGAAACGTTGACCATCTGATTGTCAGTCATATCATTAAAGAAGATGTTGCCGATGTCAAATAAGAGGTCTTGCTGGGAAGTAATCTCTATCAATATCTCAATATCTCTATCAATAGTCGCACGGGTGCGCTCCCAAAAACCCGATCCCCAAAACCTGATCACCCCTATCATAAGAGACGGGGTCTTCGAGGCTTACTATCACTTCCACTGGTGCATGCCAAAAAAGGGGATGGAGAAATCTTAGAAAACGATGGCGCAATATTCTAGAACGAGATAGTGTTATCTGTGTTACGACAGCTAGGGGCGGCTAGGGTTCAGCCGGCTTCTATGTAGTGTGGGTCGGGTAGGAAGTGGACGCAGCACCATTCTGAGTCAGTACATCCCCGTGTTACAAGGGAATCAGAAATGACTGGGAGTTTATTAGGAGAGGCCCTCTTATTCTCAGACTCATAAACATGCTAAACGAGCTCACTATATAAAATGGTGCAGCTCTCTCTAAACTAGCAATGTAGAACTAAACTTTAGTCACATACACAACAAACCATGAATAAGCCAAATGAGAATTTCTGAATCTAGTTGGGTTTAGACTGTGCCCCAACTACAAGTCCACCAAATTCCAACAACAATTTCACAAACCCTAGACTACATGCTTACATGTACAAAACCGTATTGTACAAACTTTGCCTATATATGAACACTACATGCAAAGTCCAAGCCAAAGCAATCACTGCGAACTTTGCAAATTCCATACCACATGATCTTACACAAACACAGAAACCTGTAACTAACTTTACAGCCGCAAACCAACGTGAATAAAAGAATGGACAGAACTTTATGCACACCCGTCACAACCAAATTACCAGCTGCAAGCCCAAACAAGCAGAGTACCAGCCGTCACACATCAATCTTTGTCAGGTACCAACTCATTTGGCTTTGAGGTGTTCCTGGGCGAATTGGAAGCATTGCCCGGTGAATTGCTGGATTTGGGGGATGATGGCTCGTTGGGGCTGAGAACCGGAGATTCTGACCTGGAGGGCACAGGAGATACTTCTTCCTGAGCCAAATAAGCATCAACCACAGGAAACATGTTTTCGGCGTAGCTATAATTTCTATCTTCTTCTGGTTTGTTGTCTTTCGTGTCGCCATCGCCAAACGAGACAACATCGTGACCGGTGAACTGGTGAAAATCCACTATTTCACGCAGGAAGCGATTTTCACGGGCATACATGGAGTTCTCCTGTGCCAGCCTCGATTTCTCAGCCAGTAAGGTCTCCAGTTGCATGCGGATCTGTTTCAAGCAGGCTAATTTCAGTATGACTTCGAGAGGGCAGCTATGCTTAACAATATAAAATAACAGTAGCTATAGAAACAGTTGAAATGATGAAATAATCTAAAAAAAGAGATGAAATAACACTGATAGGTCTGTTAAAATTAATAGTCAGGTTGACAGTGTAACATATTTAGCTCATAGCCATCCAAAAGTAACACTTAATATTTTATTTTATAAACTAAGACATGCCATACTAAATAGTTTCATCTGAATCAGAATGAAATGTACTATGAATTCACAAAATTAAAGTCTACAGACTGAAAATAAACAGCAACAAAAATCGTATCATACTAATGAGGAATGTATGGTACAAAACTATATCTAATTCCATCCATCTCTCCTATTTACACTTGCAGTGGGTGGATAAAATTAAGAATTGTGGATGAGGAGTACTGTCATCACTGCATACAATATAACTCAATTCAATTAGGGCAAGAGAAAATTTACCAGGTCATCATCCTCTTCAGTTTTGACCCCTTTTTGCTTAGTTTCACGCAACATTTTGTTCTCCTCTTCCAGCTGACTACATCGCTGCTTAGCAAAAGCTAGGTCAGCTTTAACGGTTTTTAGTTCACGAAGTACAAGTTTTGCTTTAGTAGCCATCTCATTCGCAACCTGAAAGAATTTGTAGGGGGTAAGAGAAAGCACCATTGCATGCACATAAATGGAAAATAACGATATTCTGTTATATACAAGACTTCTGTCTAAATGGATGGTGAAAAGTAGACAGGATTTATTTGGAACCATATTGATATCCATAACCAAGAACTTCTTAGTTAACAAAAATACCTTTCACCATATGACACTTTGATTTATTGCCACAGAGAATTGCTGTTGCAATGTTGCCTCTGGCTTAGATTTCGAAAATCTAATCTATATGTTGAGGGCCTCTTTTGATTTCAAGAATTCCATATGATTTTTGTAGAATTCTAATCAATCAGGAATTGTACGTTGGAGGCCCTTTGGATCATAAGGGTGATGCTACCAAATTCCTATGAATTGTTTTCCCACGACACAATCTCCATAGGAATTTCAACATGCACTCCATCCTCTCTTTCACTCATTCAAGTAGGATCAAGGTTTTGCTGCAATTTCCTATGTTTGCAGTTCTCTGTTTTACAGCTGTATTCATGTATTTCCCTTATTCCCATGTTTTCATGCCTGCAATCCACCTTAAACTGGAACTATAAGCATTTGTAAGCAAACTTTTGCCATATAAGAGGTCGAATAGCTTTTCAACAAAGGAAATTGTAAATCATAAGCATATGGTGTAACCTTACTCTCTTCCCATTAAACCTCCCGCTGTCTCCTTGTAAACAGTGGTCATATTTATAAAACGTTCACGCTGGCTCTAAGAGCCCGCCGTAGTTACAGTAAAAAAAAATTGAGCTATAATCGTGTGGCACCTTACGTCGCGAGAAGCTTTTAACTGTGTCTCCTGGGCTGAAGCTTCAGCCTTATTGCGTATGAAACTAGGAGGGGTGAATGTATCTGCAGCCGGGTTCTGCATATACGAACTGGAACCATTAGGCTTTCTTCTAATCTGTATCTTCTTTGTTTCCTCAATGATGTTCGATGTCTTATTATCGACAATAATGAGACCTTCCTGTTAAACAGAGAGACAAAAGCAAGTTAATGGATAGGATACTGAACTTCCGAAATAGAAACTGTCATGTACCAAGAGACAACACAAAAATGGCCCCGAATGAAGCTACTATTGCGAGTTGTGTGGATGATATCGTGAAATGAATAGAGCTGCACGATGAGAACTTTACTTCCAAGGCATTTCTGATTCTTCCACCAAACTCGTTGACAGAAGCAGCAAGTGCCTCCGACCTCTTCCGAGGTTCACTTCTTTCAGTCCCTCCATAATTGTCGAATGACCAACGAGACTGTGGGGCCTGAAATAAGTTTACAAATACAGAGGAGCGGGGGTGTAAATCACCTTGGGACACGTCATGGACAATAAGTTTACCGACTGTAGCTCATTGTGTTTCACCAATGTATGTGGATTGAGCTCTTTTCGAGAAAAAAAAATGTGGATTGAGCTCTATTTCTACTAGCTGACTCACCTGAGCTCCATTCGACGAGTCGGGCTTGCGAGCGGTTTGGCCTTTCCCGTAGTCGTCGAACTTGTGAGCGACAGCTTCCTCGTCGAGAATCCCCTTGGCCTTCCTTGCCAAAGATCCCCACAATCCAAGCTTAGGCTCACCACGCATGTTATCCATCGACGTGTAGTTGTACGACGAGGCAGCCGAACCCTGCTCATTCATCACCGAACACAGAATTTCAGCATAGCTGTTTATAGAAGCAGAGCAACCATTTTGGTTGCATGACGGAGTACTGTAAATCCCAGGTGATACACATACAAATACATGCTAATTTTCAGTTCTCACCTCCAACTGAACACCAGAAATAAACATCATGGGAGGGACGACTATAATTGCTAACTATCTCAGTGATGGATTTGGAACCAGACCGACAGACCGTGCCTATCAAGTTCAAGGAGGTGGCATATTCACGCAAAATTGACCTGCTGAAGCTGCGCCCAAATCGGCAAGCAAGAGTCGCACATCGTCTCAGCCTCAACCGGAGGGAGAGCAGAGCCGCCGCAGCGAGATGGACGAGATGTGATCCTCCCGATATAATATTCGACGGAGACAGGCGCAAGCGCAACAAACTTGCAGTAAGAACCGGAGAGATCGCGATCGGACGGTACAGAGAGAAAGAGGGAGCGCTTGCCTGGGGTTGAGGAGTCCGGCGATCGTCGGCGGTGAAGGGCCCCTGCTGCTTCCGGCGGTAGGCCATGATGAGCAGCTGGGTGGGTGGGACGCGGAGAGGAGGAAGCAACCGCTGCTAGCTTTGGTGATCCCTTGCTTGCTTTTTTTATTTTTATTTTGCTTGCTTTGATGAGGGGAAAAAATGGTTGAGACTTGAGACCGACCAAAAGCTGGACCAACCTGTCGAATGTCGAAGCCCGACAGCTGCGCCACCCGTGCTCTTTGCACGAACAACCCCTCCTCGC
The DNA here is from genome assembly GCA_026929855.1 of Poa annua. Lineage (NCBI taxonomy): Eukaryota > Viridiplantae > Streptophyta > Magnoliopsida > Poales > Poaceae > Poa > Poa annua. The sequence goes on from CM049434.1 coordinate 48,790,341, forward strand.
CATCTTTTTGCATCGGATCGCACCACGATTCGACTTCCACAGTTTTTTCGTTGCGCTATACACAGACATCTCTATCTTACCAAGGCCGCTGCCGTAAGGCATCTCCATTCGTAAGGCCTCCAGGCGCTACAATCTACATCCAGCGTTTTTTTGTTCTAATTTGACGTCTCCGGACGAATTTAGCGGTATGTGGGGCGCCGATTTTCAGCCGAGGACGTCCCGACCCAAAAATTCGAAAAAACAAATTAAGAAAAAATACTAAAAAATTAACTGAAATTCATCGATTTCATTCAAACTTAGGCAAAGTTCATACCCGGATTACAAAAAAAAAATTTATTTAATTTGAACTACGAGCTAGTAACGGTACTGGCCGTAGTAAAACGTCGAGTAGTCGCCGCCTCCGGCGAGTTGCGCTGGTCCTCGTGAAATCCTTCGAGGATTTCCGCGATGGGGAAGGGCATCTCCTTCTCCTTCGGCAACGGCGGCACCGGTACGCCGCCGTCGCTGAGGACCCATTTCCCCGGCACCCGCATGTCCGGCAGCGCCGGGTAGTCGGCTTGGAAGAGAAGCCAGGCTTCCTAGTCATGGAGGAAGCGGCACCCGAAGCTGTTTGCGGTGGCGTCGTCGCCGGGGAAGCGTTCTGCCATTGGCTCGGAGGGGCTCGGAGGCGAGAGAGAGAGAAGGCGAGGTGTGGCGGTCAGGCGCAGCGAGGCACGCCTTAAGTAGCGGCCGGGGGGCGGTGGCACAGTCGACGGAATTAACTCCGGTGTGTGAAACCGAGGCGGCACCGGCGGCAGTCACTGCAAGCCATTACTACGCCTGTATCGGCGTCGCTTCAGCGGCGGCAGCTTGACCAGCGGGGAAGGCGAGGAGGGAGGGTGTGGACGACGACCGCCGCTTTCGCGCGTTTTTTCCACGCCCAGTCGCTGACAAACCCGTCCCTCGTTTTTTCGCGCGCAAAACGTTTCATCTACGGGCCCAGGCGACCCCAGGCGCGCTGCGTTTGTCCTGGGTTCGCCCGATTAGAAAACGGCCCAATCCGACGCTTTTTGGGCTCTTGTGGGCGCGACTGGGCGGAAAACGGCAATTTCTCGCCGTCCGGAGCCTAAAAGGCGGCCTGAAGAGGCGCCTGGGGGCACGGCTAGAGATGCCCTAAGTCATTGACACCCGATATACACAGAAAGAACATATGTCGTCATTCTTCGTTGGCACCAAAACGCCATTACAAATCTCTGATTGTAGCCACCGACTTTCTCCAACTCTTTCAGTGCCATGGGAATCTATATTTAGATATGTTCCATCGCATCGTCAATAAATAAGTAAAGCTTCGTGTTACACCCTCATGAAGCCTCACTTCGGATCGATCTACATCTATAGATATCAACGGAATCACTGCGAGGAAAACTGAAACTCGTCGACGTCTTAATCAAGGAGGCCTAAAGGGATGCGTTTGGTAGTCTGGGTTAGATTTGTGTATGCCTGGCGCAGAGAAAAAGGAGTCCCTTCGCGTTGTAAATGAGCCACTATCCATAAAAGGCCTATCGTTTGTTTGCTTGCGAATGCATTTTCTGTAAGAGAGAAGATAGCCCCCATTGTTTGGATGACTGCACATATGCTTTTCTGCCATGTTGGTGCAACACACACCTTGTTTAGCTAACCCCTTCCTTTCAAGTGGTGAGGTAACCCAGAATAACAACACATTTAGCAACATTCAGCAAACATTTAGAAACATTCAGTTCATAAAAAAAGATGTTCGTAATACATAGCAAGTAGTTATTCTACTGGGCGATGAATCACGAGTAAACCATCGTGATGCATCACAGGTTCATCAGATGAGGGGTTAGTATATATACCACCTCGAACAAGTTTAGGATCAAGTTCAACAAAGTCCTAGGTAATGGAGTGATATGAGACCACCTCCCAAAATATACACATGATCTCTTCAGCAGATGATGACCATCAGCGAGAAGATGAAGAAAAAAGCATAAGCACTCAGAGATCTGCATCAAACTTCTTGCGAAGCCAGGTCCTCCTCTCCGTGTCCTGCAGCGCCCGGTACTCGGCATACTCTTCTTTATTGTCAGCAATGAAATTGAGCGCCCTGACCAGCAACTTAGGTGCGTACAGCTGCTCCTGGCTGAGAAACCGGGGCTTGAAGATCGTCTTCATCTGAGCATAGTTCGTGATAGAGTTGTTGATGTACTCTTAACGCCTTGGGAAGCACTGCAATTCACAAGGAGCAAGTGTCATGGCGGATGTCAATAAGGTACTATAATCAAAAAAGGAACTCAATGAAGCTTATTACCTTGAGGTACTCTCACAGCCTCTGGTCGTCTACAATCCAGAAGCAGCAGAACTGTTCGTTCCACTCGAGGTGTCCATCTGATATGATCCTCCTTATCACGCCCCACTTGGTTCTCCACTTTCTGATGTGGTTGTAGACTTGCAGAGTGCTAACATGTACGCCCATGAATGCAAGAACATCATCAGCTACCTTCTGCATCAGTGCCTCTTCGAATCCCATGTTAAAGCACACGCCTGCATTGACGAGCTGAACCAAGCGGTTCAGGACAAACTCGGACATCGCCGGTTGCCAAACCATGGCAGGTTTGGGTGTAAACAGGGGTTCATGATCATTCACAGATGGAGTAAACAGCTCTAGGGAGCCCAGCGGTATGATAGCCTACATGGCAAGTACCAGAAGAACATCAATGAAGTACCCCTAGAACTACATCATGAACATTCTTAAGCAATTGCAACATCACTGATAAAACTACATCTACAACCACAAGAGGGGGAGAATCCTTACAGACAGAGAAGTCACACGCAGCACCGAGGTCGGGGAAGAAGGAGACCCTGACGAAGAAGCAGATGGCACAATGACCCCCGTGCTGGAGTCAGATCCGACCACGACTACCGTGCCACTGCGCGAATGAGATCCTGTCACGGTGACCGGTGACAAAGGAATGACCTACAATAGAGGCTTTCACATCTCCCTGTGCACATACAAGTTCTAAACGGGATGGATCGACGCTAAGGCTAGAGTTTGAGAAGCATACAACAACAGGATGGATCAATGCGGAGGAAGAAGAAGACATGTCGTGGCCAGTGACCGCCGCCGACAGGCACTCCAACCTTGCGGCTAAGAACGAGCACACCATCTCGCTAGATCTTGAAGGTTGGATGAGGTCGAAATGGGGAATTTGGATTTGGTGTGAGAGAGCCGCCCCTACATACGACGGTGAAATTTTGAGGGCGGTGACAAAATTTATCCCGCCGAATTTTCACCATTCCGCGCGAGCTCGCACCATCTCCCTTCGATGGCTCTGCGGGAACGCCGTGTTGTCAGATTTTTGGAGACAAGAGTGGCTTGCTGAAAACGGCTGATTCGACCGTTCCTCCTGAATCAGGCCGGGAGGTGCTTTAAGAACTATGATGTGCAACAACGCGGAGAAGACCAAAAAATCAAACAACCCAAATATTACGCCCCCGGTATACGAGTCAAAGATCTTTCAGGTTCCTAAACGTGTCTAAGGAGATAGATGACTTGGCGTTTAAAGAACAGTCACCACACCACCGGCGGGCTCCCGACAATCAGATCAATCCCGCACACCAGCGCCGCCGCCGGAGGACTGCTGGACACCCGCAGCTTGTAGACAGTCTACGTTGGTAATCAGATCAGCCGGTGGTGCTTCGTTGTGGGCTACGATAGATTCCATATGCAATATTGAAAAGAAAACAGAAAACATCCAGCCATCAATATCGTCACCCATTGTCTTGATCAGGGGCGGATCCAGGATTTGAGTATGGGGGTCAAAAAGATAACGACCACACAAGATATATAAAAGAAAATGTACATGTCTTTAAAGTACACCAATTTTATCCTCATTTTCCAGGGTCTTGCTAATATTTTGCCTTGTTTATTCTAACTTTTATATATGTGAGTTCGAAAAATGACTTTCATTTAACACAACTTTAAATGGAAGATTTAATATCCCCACGGTCGGGAATGGAAACAAGATGTCCAATAAGTTGTTGTGTGACCTCTAATTTTCTATCCCCTTGTTTGGAATTATAGTTTTAGCTGTAAAATTGGAGGTTGAAACAGTTGAATTGAAATATTACTTATTCATGGTGCCTTCCTCTTCCTAAATTAAGCGGTACCATTCTAGTTTTAGTACAGTATAATTAAGAAGCTATATGATTCGTACTAGAAAATCAAGCTAGCAATTATCAAATTAGATTTTCAAACTAGCAAGTAGCATTTCCTATATTTATTTGACCAGGTGCCTGTATATAGCAATGATGGAATACCTTAGATCGATGAGCTGATCAGAATGGTTAGGAACTGGGCTTTTTCCAGAACACGCAAGCTGCGTGTCTTCTTTATTAAGACAGAGAAGAAGTTTTAATTACAAGAGTTTGTGGGCAACACCCCATCGTTAGGAACTGGGCTTGGCGCGCGGCAGGTCGTAGGCGGCAGTTGACAGAGAGTCAGAGATGCTGGAGGTGTGGCTTCACAAATCGCCAATCACAGAGACGCCAGAGTCCCGACGGCCGGCGACGACGTGCGACCAATGGTGCCCTAGGCAACTTGGCAGGCAATAGAGGCGGAGTAAACACATCCAGGAAAAGAGAGTCAAACGGAACTACAAGAAACAAGTACACCTGTTTTGCTGACCCTATTTACACGTTATTCTAGCCTTAGCCCTTGGTGGCTAACTGTTTTGGGCCAAGCCCAGCGTCCTGGACATTGGATTAGACATTCCCCTTGCTAATTGGCTGGAGTAGTATGATAGGAAAATACCCGTGCGTTGCTACGGGTAGACCGAATATTCAGCTATGTATTTTACTAAATGCAAATGATGAAGGAAAACATGTTTTTTATACTTCCAAATTAATACATGTTCATGTTAAACTGTTTTGTCGAGAGCTATATTGCTATGACCATGCTTCGATTGAGCTAAAATGAAATTCATGGCCAGATTCCAGAATAACATCGGGAGACAAATCTATTTGACGTAATATAAATGTCATTTGTAAGCAAATATATGCTGATGAGTGGCTGTGGCATGAAAAAAATCACCATTGAATAGGTTGAATGTAATAATCTAGCGATCCTAAAGTGTTGAACGTGTAACCTACAGACTGAAGTTACTAATGTTCCAACACCTATTTCTGTATGTGAACCTTTCCTGATATGATTAATAAAAAAGCTAAAGTTGTCACAGAAATTTTCAAAATAGTATGTAGCGAACAACCTACCTACCTGGAATGAACGTGTATCATCTAGGTCAGCAATCCTCATGTTCATAGAAGAACTGTAGAATTGAAAGTAGAGTTGAGATATTACAGTAAACTGTACGAAGAATGCAGTAAAAAAAATTGTATAAGATGGCAAGTTCAGTGGTGCCCTTACCGGCTCCAGCCTCCCTCCAAAGTGTCTTTTAAGAAATATAATACACAATAGGGGAGGAATAAAATGATACTTCCTCTAAAAAATAGGGGAGTAATAGTGTCGCCGACATGGAACAAAATGAAAACCTGCAATTATCCGTCTACCAAGTGTGTATTTATAACGGAAGGCCCAATGAAAACTTTTTTTGTACATATTTACCTCGAGTGCCATCCTTTTTTTCCTTCTACATTTAATAAAATCACTGTAGTTTTTTTTCCTTCCACATTTAATAAAATCACTGTAGTAACTTGCAAGTGTCATACGTCACCCCGGGCGTTCGGTCTGTTCGGTTTGCTCGGTCCGGTCTTTTCGGTCATCTAAAATTTCGGTCATCTAGAAACGCTACCCGAATTACCTTCGGTCTCTTCGGTCTTTCTGTATTCGGTCTTCGGTCTTTTCGGTCCGGTTTTCGGTCATGACCAAATAGACCAAATAAACGAAACATCATCACAAGTTTATAAATTTGACAACACAAAACGATGATCATTTCAGGTATTTATCACACTAGAAGTAGCAATTCTCAGTTCATCATTCTCAATTCTCACCTTGCAACTTGCAAGGTGCAGGAGAGATGAATCCAAGCACTGAGGCACGACAGTACTCACAGGCTGCCTTCACCGTGTCTGCATCTGGTGGTCGGGGATGTGCCGGCGGCTGGGGTCGAAGACAGAGGCGGAGCAGGGAGCAACGAACAACCAACCGGACAACGTGATAAGCCTTCCTAGCTGTCCAGTGTACCTACATGGGCTTTGGGCCTTCGGGAATGATGGCAACTTCGGTCTAAATGGGTATTTCGGTCTTCCATTAATGGTGACCGAACAGACCAATATTATTTCGGTCATCGAGTTGTTGGGACCGAATGTGTGACCGGTTATTTCGGGTTCGGTCTTTTTGGGTTCGGTCTCGGTTATTTTGGGTTTGGTCTTCGGTTACGGTTTTTTGTGCCCACCCTGAGTCATACGTAAATAAAACTTGTAAGTGTTACACCACTCATTAAATATCGACAAACTCATGACACATATATAGATCCATATACGTACTAAGGTGATGGAATAGAATACACGAGGAGAGAAATATAAGTCTGAGATCACATCTAAGTAACAAAAATGATTTCGATGCATTAGTCAGTACAAAGTTGAAATCTAGGTCGATGGAATAATATTCTCAGGTCATAACCAAAATAAGGAGTTCACTACAATAGTACAATTGCATTAGTCAAGAACTTATGATGCCCAACATAAAACTTTGATTCAAGAGGCTAATCCTTCTACAGCAAAGCTCATATTGGAAAATCCATCGCATTCAGAAACCTAAGACAAGATCCAGCTGAATCCAGGCACCTCCATTTGAGGAACAAACCTGATGTGTTATCTCCAATTCAGTTTTATTACAAAATAATTGTACCGAGGACATTTCAAGAAGTAAAGATGCTTACGTTAATTCCCTGATCAGTATCCAAATATTCTAACCTTAGGAGGGATTGCAAATTAATGAGAGGATGAGATAATTACATGTCCTTCAGATTCATCACCCACAGGTCTGAAGGTTTTTTTTCCTGTTTTGTCGGCATCGATTGATTTCGACTGGATCTGAATTCTATCTGAGGATGGCTGTGTTTGCATCGCTGCTGCCTGAGCATGCATAAATTGGGAAGGCTGGGGAGCAGCTCCAGCTCGCAAGGTTGTCTCCAGCCCTTGAATCATTGGGACTGGAAAATCAAAGAACAACAGGATGGTTGCGCTGTAGCCAAGCCCATCACCAAGAATGATGAAATGGAGCGCTCCCCAGGCACACTATGAATCAAGTGAGACACAGGAAAAAAAAAATAGCATACCTCAATGAGATTTTTGATCTGTGCAACCCTCTTAGTCACTTCTTCCTGTGTACTGCCATCACCAACGATGAATGGCAATATCATCAAGGTACCGTGTCTTGCTCTCCAAAACCAGGGGCCTAGATAGCACAAATCTTCAAAGATCCTCTAAACTCCTGCTCAATATCCTCAGCAATGATCAGAATTGGGTATTGACCCTTGATGGCTTCCTCCAGAACATTGATAAGATCCCTCGCGTTGGTGATCTTTTTGTCCACCAAAAGCAGCTGCAGAATGAAGATCACATCATATCAATAATCTGGACCATAAGGACAATGAACAGCAGAAAATAAACAAATAGCTGCTCAGATTCCAGGTTACCTTGCAGTTCTCGTACTCTGGTCATTTTCTCACTGTCAGTCACGAAATAAGGAGTAAGCCGGGAGGGAGGTAATTTTCTATGTCAGTTCTGCAACAAGACTACGGATAAAACAAATGCAATGCTGTAGAACTATTGTTATGAACAAACAAAGATCTGAATCAAAATAGAAAGAGTTAAGAGATAGGGAGCCGGAAGATCACAATGTCCAGTATTTACGTTTTCCAAAAGAAGTTTGACAACTACAGATCACATTATATGACAACAAAGATCAGAATCGAAGTAAAAAAAAAGGAAAGGAACCTTAAACTTGCAGTACTAATTAATCTGACTATGAAGACAAAAATTGCCAATGAACACTAACTAAAACTGCTACTGTTTCAAAGAACATAACAGATTTGAAGATTACTTCTGTAAGATTTTGCCGTGGACATGTACTGTAGCAGAAGAACAATGGACGGCAATAAATCAATAATCAGTTAATCGATATTCTGCGCCTTATGCCTAGCAACGTACTAACTACTTTGATATAGCAAGCTCATCTTACTTTTCATCCTATGCATCTTGACACAGCCAAAGAGGTACTCGATTTCAACAGACACGCAAATAGCGGGGACGGAAAGAGTTGTACCCGTACCTTGTTGGCGAAATTCAGGCGTGATTTCGAGCTCTATTACGATCGAGGGACTGGCGTCCTTTTTATGCAAGCACCCCATGGCCGCGTGGTCGAGTACAGTCCGGGTAGGGGCAGGTGTCGGAGCGGTTTAGCCAAGTTCATGTCGGAGCAGAGTTCATGCATAGTCCGTGTGGCCAAGCGGGCTGTGGGAGCAGGTGGGACGGTGTCGGCGCTGCTGTCCCACCGCGACAGTTGCAGCTCCCTGACGCCGGCACGGTGCTCGACGACGAGCATGGGAAGGCCCCCCCGTGCTTCTTGCCCTTCTCGCCTGGGGCCCTGGGCAGCTTAGGCAGCCTCGGTAGTCTCGGGGCCTGCTCCATAACGACCCGCGTTGGCCGGTGGTGGTCGTGCTCGCGGCTGCGACATCGAGGCGGTTGCTCGCCGGAGGAGGAAGCGGGGAAGGGAGACGGTAAGAGGAGCGCGCGGGGGCGGCGACGGAGAGGAGTAGTTGAGGCGGTGGAGGAACGCGCGAGGGCGTTCTGTGTGGCGGCGGGGTGAGGACGAGGGAGCGACGGGGACGGTTGAGGCGGAGGCGATGCCGCGGCGGCGGGTGTGCTGCGAGAGGAAGGGAATGGATAGGGTGGAGGGGCGAATATGTAAAAGTGTCGATTATATTGGACTGCGGGTTGATTCTCATATTTTTCAGGGGGCTTTTTGCAAATGTCCGTGACGTACGATGTCCCCAAGCCGTGTTAGATAGTAGTAGAGAAGAGATTAGGGTGTACAAAAAAGGCAAGCCTTCGTGAAGGTCGGCCTTATGCGCGCGCGGAAGCCGCCACGTGGCCGCGGAAAAGTTTCTCGGGGCTGCGACCTTGAAGCCCCCGTGACTTTCTGTTCCTCACATGCACGCCTGCGTCTCTGCATGACTGCAACCGAAACATAATATAAGTTTAATGTAGAAACGTATAATTAAATTTTAGATCGTACTTAGGTTGTACAGACTCAGCTCCGTACAGCTATATAAATTCAGCTGTACAACTACATAAATTCGTACAACTACACTCATGCGTACAATTACACAGACCTAGACGTACAACTATACGGACCTAGCCGTACAACTATACAGACTACACATACTCAGTCAACTGCACTGATTCAGGCTGTACGTACAACTGCACAGACTCGTGCGTACAATTACATAGACTCGGACGTACAACTAAACAGACTCAGGCGTACAACTATACAGACTCAGATTGTACGTACAACCACACAGACTGAGACATACAACTCCACAGAATCAGGTTTTACGTACAACGAGAGATTCGGGTTGTACGAACTATACACAACCGGAAGTATAAAAAAAAAGTTCGTCAGAACCTATCAACATGGGATCTAGTTTTGAATATCTCGATGCGAATAGCTCAAAAATGAAAACGGTTCGTAACTTGAATAAACGGTTCTCGAAATATTTTGTTTAAATTTTCATTTTTAAAAATAAAAAGGAAAAAATGCCCTCCCACTCTCTCGTATCAATTTCTCTGAAATCCTCATTCCCACTTTTATTCTGATAGCGACATTTGGCGGACATGCAAATAACTATGGGGGACCAAAACAACCAGAAAACAACACTTGTCACCACGGGAGTGAGGGTAAAGTTCCCTTTGCAAAGGGAAACTTTTTTTAATGATTTCCATAAGATTAGCCTAAACTAATACATTAGCCCCTGGTGCATGTGATTAAGGGGGGCCGAACCATGGCGGGGGCTGGCCACCGCTCGCCCCCTGGATCCGCCCCTGGTCTTGATCGTAATTCGTAAGTTTCAATGTTTCACCGTGAATGCTTACTGTGTGCTGACTAAGTTTTTGTCAAGTATGCAAGGAAGCGCACAGGGTTTAACAAAATTACCATTGTCGGGTTATATCAAACACAACACAAGTCATGACTTTTTTTTGTTGTTGAGGAACACTAGTCATGAGTCATAAGACAGGAGATGTACGTAATATAAAAAGGCCAAAAGCTCAATGCGCGCGGACCAGAAACCTCTCCACGCTATAGGCCAAGACATATTGGCCTCCTATCTGCTACTCCCTCCGATTCATAAAAAATGTCGCCCATTTTGTACTAAGCTAGTACAAATTTTATACTAGATGAGCGATACTTTTTATGGATCGGAGGGAGTATCATCTTAATGACATTATGGACTAATGGGTCGGTTATGAGGCCGATAAAGCAAATCATGGGTACGCCCACGACCCACGTAAGGAGTACATGCCAAGATGTGTGTGGACTTTATTATCTTAAAAAAAAATGTGTAGGAACTATGGTAGTGCCGAGTGCCGACATGTTCTTGGCTTGAAAGCTATTTGCCCCCACCCACCGTCAGTCGTCCCATGTATTGCTTTTGTGCTCTCAGTCAAATGTTTGTTTAAATCCTATTGGAAAGAGGACTCCCATGTATTGCTTTTGTGCTCTCATTCAAATGTTTGTTTAAATCCTATTGGAAAGAGGACAGTGTGCTCAAACCAAACATCATTGTATACATAATACATGGGATCTAAGTAATTAACGACGTTGTCAATACTAAAACTTAGAAGACGATGATGATAACCAATTGTATTAGAAAGAAGATGACAACTTCTAGGAAAATCTACATTTTTTCTAACAGGGGAAAAGCTACATTACCGAGTGCCTCTAGGTTTGATGAGTGCAAATTATTCGGCTCTTCGGCAACAATGTTCTGAATGCTAAATAAAATATATTGGACAAACCGTGACATTCGAGTGTCATCTCACATGACATTCGGCAAACATTTAAAATATTGATAATCTTAATAAAATGTGACTCAAAAGTAGTTTTCAACATTTAGTTAGGATTTTTTCTACGTGTTAAAATTGGTTTTTTCGTGAAGCAAGTGAAAAAACAATGGTGTAAAGTAGAACCTCCATAATTTTTCACATAAATTAAACCATAATGGAGTTCCATTTTCCATTTATTTATTTGACAAACACCTTGTTCGGATCAGCTGGTTCTGAGTGCCGGTTACCGAGCGTGGCACTTTGCAAACTATATGGGGAGTGTTTTTGGCCCTTCGCCGAGTGCCACGAGCACCAACTTTGTGAATCTAGTAGTGATTTTTATTAGTTTGGTTGTATCCGAAGATAAATGATTCTTCTCAAGAAATTTGAGTTGGATCGAAATTTTCTTATGAAATGTAGTGTAAATGAATCCTTAGGAAAAAAATCTTAGGACTCAGTTGGCACCCCATCATTTCGTTTTTATTTAGCAAAATGAAATAAAAAGAAATTTCAGAGAAATGATAGCATTAGGGACAGGACTTGACTTAACATAACCTAGGATTTTCTGGAATTTCAGTTGAAATGACATTCCAATTCATGACAGCCAAACATGTTTGGGTATGAAATCTAAAATGAATTTCTGAAATTGATGGTAGCCAAACGACCCCTTATAGAATTCAGTCCTACCAAGAAGTCATTCTGGTTTATTTGAAGACAACAAGACAAAAAGGTAGTCTATCCACACAGCGGAGGGATGAGTCGATCGGCTCAATATTGTAGAGAAAGAAATATGTTCGTTCTTATGAATAGCCGTCTGACATGCACATGCCTCTGAATATGATAAGTACACACTGGATCAAGATGCTCTGATATCCTCTTCCGGAACGAGATCCTCTGAGGTTGCGGGGAAAACTGCAGAGGGACATAGTTGATTGTGGTTCTTTCGATACACATCTGATGGCAGCAGCTCAAGCACGCTGGGAATAGCAGGTCCAAAGCGAAAACGAGAGAAAACGGCGTCGTTGCCGTGCTTGCTGCGACGCCCAAATCTCAAATCACCTTCACTCACCGTCACCTTCAACTCGCCGGCACGCCCAGCTCCGCCTAAGTGGCCACCGCCACCACTGTCTGCGTTTTCTTGTCCGGCGCGGCCGTGGAGGTGGCTGGCGCGGCGGTGGTCTTGGGCTTGGGCTGGAGGAAGAAAAACTTCTCCCCGCCGTCGTTGTGTGACCTGCGTCCGTCGCCGGAGCCGACGAGGTCGCGGAGGCAGAAGCGGGGCACCACCGACGAAGCCTGCCCCGTGGAGGCGCTCTTGGGGAAGGCGGCCGACGTCAATTCGCGGGTGGGCGACCCCGGCGCGGACCGCGGCGTCCACGCGCAGTACGTGTCCGGGCCTCCGGGAACGGCGACGCCGTCACGGCCGAGCCGGAAGAGGCGTGGTCGTCCTGGTCCTTGCAGCGGTGGAATACGGGGTAGACCGGGACGATGCGGTCGTGCGCAAAGAGGTCGTCGGCGAGGCCGCGAGGGCGTCCGCGGCGGGCGCCGTCGCGAGCGGCCGCACGAAGGCGAACTTGAAGCTGTCGTCGCTGGCGTCCGACGACGCGTCTTCGTGGTCCTCTGCTGCGTGTAGCTCCTGGATGTCCGCGTGGGTGTCGGTGTGGTCGGCGAAGCTGAGGATGGTGGTGAGGCGCGCCATTGATGTGGCTGGCGGAACGGAAGGCCGAGGAGAGGCGACGGACAGATGTGGCAAAGCCGTGTGTGTTGTGGGTGAACGGAAGTTATCCACCTAGAGGGGGGGGGGGGGGGGGTGAATAGGTGGTGACCAATTTTTATGACTTTTTCAGTTTTAGGCTTGCAAAAGTAAATTGACTATATGTGCTACTAGGTGAAGCAAGGTGCAAGACAAATGAAAACAATGCAATAAAGAAAAGCAAGTAACACAATAGAGGAGAGTGGAACGAGACAACCAAGGGAACAAGGAGACGCCGATTTTATCCCGAGTTTCACCACATGGGTGTACGTCTCGTTGGAGGGGTGTGAGCAACCACAAAGGTCAGCTCAACGCCACAAAGGCCTCACCCTATTCTCCGATGAATTCGACCACCAAGGTCCGAATCCACCCTTCCACTAAGGACTCCTTTAAGGGCGGAGAAGGTCCCGTACAAATCCGTGAGGCACACACCCACAACTGAATTGGGGGCTCTCACTAAGACCACAAGAGGTCAATTCCACAAAGGATCCACAAAGGAGTAAGTAACAACAAGGAAGAATCTAGCTATCTACAAAGGAAACCTCGAGATAGAGAGGGGGAAAGTGAAATTCCTTCGGTGGCGATGTAGATCGGGGTCTTCTCCTTCGGATCTCCAACTATCATTGGATTTGGTTGGCTAGATAGGGAGATCCATGGGAAATGAGCTCCAGCAACAATGGGGCGTTTTGGATGTGAGAGAGCTAATCTGCTGGAGGTAGGTGGAGGGGTATTTATACCCCTCCCCGAGATCTGACCGTTGTGCAGCCGCCAGCTCGGAAATTTCCGGGTTAAGTTCGGAAATTTCCGGACTGAAGACCGGAAATTTCCGGACTGGCCACCGGAAATTTCCGGCCTACAGAAATCTCCGCGAGGAGTTCCGACGGATCTTCGACTGGAGGCAGTACGAGTTCAGCTTCTGACTTGGCGATGATCTTGATCGTGCAGCTCGGAAATTTCTGGGCTCCCATCGGAAATTTCCGGGCACCTTGAAAGGGCATGTGCCCTCTTATCTGGTTTTGGTAATTGATGACAATCCATATGGACTAATGTGTGTGTTGAGCATATTGCAAGTGTGTCTTGAAGATGTCAAGACATCACCTATATGAAGATAGATGGGATGATACGAGATTGATCAAGATGTTGATCAACACACGAAGCTACAAGATGTACCAAGTGGATCATATATCCCTTGGATGGTATGCCATTGTCCATATAGCTTTGTGAACTAACCCAAGTGTGTGTGGTATCTATATGTGGAGTTAGGTATCTTCCCATGGGCTTGCAACAAGAAGAACATCTCATAGAGCTCATGGAGAATGATGTCATGCGGTATTCGTCATCAAGGTTAAGAAGTGCAAGACCAAGAGAAGCATTTCGGAGATATCTTATGCTTGTAGCTTGGAGGTCGAAATGAAGACATGAAGACGAAGCTAATGGAGCTTGGAGATTGACATGAAGACGAAGCTAAGCGAGGCTCTCCCATAATGGCGTATGGGGGAGTATTTGGAGAAGTCTTCACCAAGCATGTGCTAGCAAGCGCAATCAAGAAAGGTGGTCCACTTGGAGAGATCAAGACCGTCTTCGTCTAGCTCAAGTGGAATGCTCAAGGCTCAAGTGGATTGCTCAAGGCAAATGTTTGTTTTTGATAGGGCTATAGGATAGACAGGCGTACTATCAAGAGGGGCTCTCGAGTGAGTAACTTGATCGCATCTTTGTGGAGAGCTCAAACCTTTGTGAACTTGGCATATCATCTTTCTTGTTTCTTATTTGGTTTTTCTCGTTGTGAGGTTTCGGAGCTTGTTGTGATCTTCATAACAAGCTCAAGTTTATCAAAAACAAAGTTCGTATGAAAAGCTTCTTGGTTTTTGATGTTGGAGGTTTTACCGGTTGTTCCTTTTTCGAGAGGTTTCATGTTTCCCCATTTGGTTTTAACCTCCCATCTTGGACTATGATGTTTCTCTGCATTATCTTGTAGAGTTCTTCGTTGTGATTCCAACGAGCCAAAAATCATCGAAAACGGAGTTCGGATGGTCAAGATATTGTCGTTTTCGTGTTGGTATTTCTGCAGTTTTTTGGAGCTCGGAAATTTCCGAACCTGGGCCGGAAATTTCCGAACCGCGCGAATTTCAGTACTGTTTTCGTCCAGAAAACTTCGGAGATCTTTCCGGAAATCTCCGGGGGTCGGAAATTTCCGGCCCTAGGCCGGAAATCTCCGGTCTAAGCTGCTGTAACGGCTAGAATTGTGGAAGGGGTATAAATACCCCTCCCCTTCTTCTTCCTTGAGAAAGCACGACTTTCCCCTCTCTCTCCCACCATTGTTGACCTTGGAAAGCTTGCCCCCTCTCAATTTCTCCCATGATTCTTGCATATCTTTGAGGGATTTGAGAGAGGAGATCTAGATCTACATTTCCACCAATCCATCTCTCCTCTAAGTGAGGGGAACATAGTAGATCTTGATCTTGGAGTTCTTGGTGCATCTCCTCTTTGTTCTTCCTCTCTTATTCCCCCATAAGCATTTGTTGCTTTGTTGGAATTCGAGAGTGAAGGATTTGAGCACTTGTGCTCTTGCCTTTTGCATTTGGTGCATCGGTGTGCTCTCCACGAGGATTCGTGGAAGTTGAAAGCTTGTGAACTTGTTACTCTTGGGTCCTTGGACCCTAGACGCCTTTGTGGTGGTTGGACCCTTGTGTGGTCACTTGAAGCCGTTCGGGAGCCCCCAATCCCATTGTGGGTTGTGCCCCGGATTGTTGTTGGAGGCCGTTCGGGAGCCCCCAATCCCATTGTGGGTTGTGCCCCGGATTGTTGTTGAAAGGCTCCGGATTCCGCCTCGAAGGAATTCCGATAGTGGAAGGTGAACCAAGCCTTTGTGGTGCGGTTCATCGGAGAAGAAGGTGAAACCTTTGTGGTTGTTGAACCGTTGTGTCGGTTCACACCTCTCCAACGAGACGTACTCCCTTAACAAGGAGGAACTCGGGAATACATCCTCGTCTCCGCGTGCCTCGGTTATTTCTATACCCGAGCTTTTACTTATGCACTTTACATTGTGATAGCCTTCGTGCTTGAAGTATTCTATTCCTATCACCTTGTTGTTTATCTTGCTTAGCATAAGTTGTTGGTGCACATAGGTGAGCCTAGTTTATTTAGGTTGTCGGCTTGTTAATTTAAACACCTAGTTTTATTCCGCAATTATCAAGCCTAAACCGGAAAAGTTTTAAACCGCCTATTCACCCCCCCCCCCCCTCTAGGCGACATCATTGTCCTTTCAATTGGTATCAGAGCCAGGGCTCTCTTGTTGGGCTTTACCGCCTAGAGAGTAAAAGATGTCGTTTAGAGAATTAGTGCACGATCCCACTTTCATATTCGATGGCACAAATTATGATGTTTGGAAAATTCGCATGCTTAATCTTTTTAGGGCCATGGGTCCAAATTATATGAAGAGGATTGTAGATGTGAGTTTATCTCCTCCAAAGGATTCCCAAGAATTATCTTTAGAGGATGAGATAAACTCTCATCTCGAGACTCAAGTTACTAATGGTCTTATATGTGCTTTGACCGATGTAGTTCTTGCTTCAATCATGCCTTTTCGAAATGCACGTGAGCTTTGGACCAAGCTTCAAGATATATATGAAGTGTCCAAAATTATTGAGGATGATTGTTTTCCCTCCACCTCCGGCCGTGATGAGTTCACAACTTCTTCCACTCCACCAACATGTGATTTGTCACAAGATAATGATATGGTGAGTGGTGATAGAAATTGCTTTGGTGATGGTGAACTTACTATTGATTATACCTCTTCTCTATCACATTGCAATGTTCTATCTTTGGATCTAAACTCTTCTAGCACTCCAAATGTCATACATGCTAGAGTTGATGGTCCTTGCATATCAAGTAATAGTTGCTTAGCTAAATATAATAATGATATGCTCTCTATGTCTTGTTGTCATGAAAATAATGCTTCCATATCCTCTAGTATTTGCATGATTAACAATGTAGAGGAATCCCAACATTTGTTGGAACAAGACATGGACCCCAATGGTGCTTCAAGTAATTCTTCATCCTCCTCACCCATTAATCATGTTTGCCTCATGGCTAAGGATTCCAAGGTAACTTCTACCTCGAATCCCGAGATATGTGATGATGTGGTTGAGGATGCTCATGGAGAAGATTTTGACATTGAAACCTTAACCAAGAAGGGTGAGATTGTTCTTGGTGCTCTTCCCAAAGGTAGTGAAGCTATCTCTTCTCTATGTGAAATTGTTGCTCATGGTATTAAATGTATAGAAACCATTGAGGATTTGGATACTCAATTTGAGCAAAAATGTAAAATTGAGAGAGAAGATGCTATTGAAAAAGCATCCTTAGAGAATGCCCTTAACGAAGAGCAAGAGCTTCGAGTGTCTCTTGAGGAGAGACTCGAATCTCTTGATGAATCAAATGATCTTATCATTACTAAAATCATTAAGGAAAGAGATCATGCTATTGCTAAATATAAAGTGTTTAAAAAGGAAAAAGTTGAATTTGGTGTTGGCAATGCTAGACTAAGTGAGGACATAGAGAAACTTGACAAAGCTCACAAGGCTTTAGAAAGTGAACACTCTCTCCTCATCAAGTCTCATGATCAACTCCAAACTCAACTATCTAATAATGATAAGCTTGCAAAATTGTGTTCTTCCATTTCTAATGATAATGATGCTTGTGCTACTAACTCCACTTCTTGTGAAGCATCTATTTTGAAGGAGAATGTTGAGCTAAGGGCTCAACTTGAGTTGCTATCTAGTAAGTATGGGAAATTGAAAGAAAGTCATGAAAAGCTTTCTACCTCTAATGATGATCTTCTAGCATCCCATGCTAGGCTAAAGTTAGCTCATGAGACTATCTCTACAAAGGTAACATCTTGTGAGCCTCATGTGGATATTGGCACAACTTCTTCTAGAAATGCCTTATTGCCATGTGCTAGTCCGAGTGATTCATCCACTCACAATGCTTCTACATCTTGTGATGAATTACTTTCCATACCTTGTTGCTCTAACAATGAAGCGTCTACTTCCTCTAGTGTTTTTGTTGATACTAACCATATAGAGGAATTAAATGAGCTCAAGGCCCAAGTCACTTCTTTGAAGAAAGACTTGGAAAAGCGTCATGTTGGGAAGTCCACACTTGACAATATGTTGAGTGTTCAAAGACGCCCCAATGATAAGAGTGGACTTGGATTCAACTCAAACAACAAGAACAAGTCCAAGATCATTAAGAAGAAAAAGGGCCAAGAACAAGTCAAAGACTCGGCCAAGATTGTTTGCTTCAAGTGCAAAGTTGAAGGGCACCATGTTAGATCTTGCCCTTTGAAGAAGAAGGCTCTTAGTGAGAAGCAACAAGGGAAGAAGCCTCAAGTTCAAACTCAAGCTCCTCAAGTTGAAGAACGGTCTCTTCCCAAGAAGAATCAAGCTACCCCTCCTCAAGTCAAGACTCCAACTAAAAAGAGAGGAGGAAGTCGATGTTGCTACCTATGCCGTGAGAAGGGTCACCTTGCTTCTTCATGCACAAATGGTACCTTATCCAACCCCATTATAGTTGATGATGTTTATTCTCTTCGGAAGGATAAGGTTGGCAATGTGTTTGCCAAATATGTTGGTACTCAAAGTGGTGTCAAGAAAAGAACCATTTGGGTTGCCAAACCTATTGTGACTAACCTCTTAGGACCCAACGTGGTTGGGGACCAACAAGCTAAAACTTGATCAATAGGTGTTGTTGGAGGACATTGGAGACTTGGCTACACTATGAAGAATTAAGGGATCTTCATCAATTATATTCTCTCAAGTCAAGTCATATGGATTATATTGTTCTATCTCATATCCAATGTTCCTCCTTGCGGTAACTTTTATTTAAATCATATATACATTGAAAGTTGCTTGCACCCTTGCATGTGTTAGGTTTTGTACCTTGCTAGTGTTTGTATGTGTTGTGCTCTCTACTTACTTATCTTGAGAAATCAAGTATGTGTATTTTGGTTTGCACACCATCTACTTGTTTTGAGCCCTATTGCTTTTATTTGCTATCTTATCTTGTTGGCTCTCTTTGAGAGATAAATGGACTATCCACTTTTGGAGAGTGATATGCTTCGTGCACTTTACAATCCTAAAAATGTGTGTACATGAGGAATACCACTTAGTGTTGATATATCAATATTATCTATTCTCTTTGTGGTATGTCATGCTCATGAGAAATTCAAATTATATAATGTCCATTAATTTCTCTAGTTGTTTTTGTTTGCCTCTTGTGTTAAAATAAATGGATTATCACACTATGGGGGAGTAATAAGCTATGTGCATATTACAAGCCTAGAAAATGTGAAAATGTGAGGTTTTGCCACCTAGAATTGATATTGCTAATTATCTTGTTCCTATGTGGCATGTTGCTCAAACAAGTTCCCATTTACTTAAATGCTCTTTGTCTCTCACTCTTTTGGATCTTGTTTGTGGAGGATGTTCTTGATATGGCTTTCCCTAAATATGTTCTCATATATCCTTTTGGGAAGCCAATTGATTCAAGCTACTCCTTGGAGTTGCTTTGCATTATCACATGATTTGTGAATCTATCAAGAATATCTATCTAAGCATGGCTTTTAATTCCTATTCTTTGCCTCATGCTTATGTTTTGTGAATATGATCTTGAATATATTCATGCAATCCACCACCGAGAAATATCTCCATACATTACTTGTCTTGACAAGTGATAATCATATTTGGGGGTAAATATGTTGATCATATTCACTTTGGTTCTTGCTTTGTATTGACTTATTTGATTGCCAAGGATTTGTTTTTGATCTAACTCTTATTTGTCTTCCTTGTATCTTTTGGATCCTTTATTGCTCTACTTGAAATTTGTTTTGTGCTTCCTTGAGTTGGGAAAAGCAATGATCCAATTCTTGTGCGTTGACATTCAAAAGTCATACTTTTTGATAATGCACTATTCTTTGGGAAGCTATCCTACTTTGAGTGGAACATCATTATTTAGATTGGTATTGCAATTTCTTGCCTTTCTTGAATATGACTAGTGTTTATATATATGGAGAGTGATGATCTCATTTGTGTGCATTTTGTATTCAAATGCAAGATCATAAATAATGCACACATCTTGGGGGAGCAATCCTATATGCTTTCGAACATTAGTTGTATTCATTTGGTATTTGATCCCGATGACGTGTCTCTTTGGAAGACAAACATTTTTCGTCTTGGCACTTTGTGCCATCATGAAAAGTGTAGAGGGTTTGGTTTATTATTTGATGGTATTTTCTTCAATTGGTTTCTTGCTTTCATTTGTTATCTTTTCAAAGTGGTTTCTTCAATCATGTGTTGATTTGGGACTTTGATATAATTTGGACAATTCCTTTTCTTGTCACACTTGTGTGTGATTTCATGGTTTAATTGGTGTTTTTTCCAAATTATATCTCATTTGGTTCTTGAAAGTCTTGTGCATCTATACTTACTATATGTATATCTTATGGCATGCGTACTTTCGTTGATCCAATATATAGAATAAACTCCATCAAATCCTAAATGGCTAAGATGTGCATGAAATTCAATTTCATATCAATATGCACATATTTATGTGGAGTTTGTCCTATGTATTGTAGTTGCTCTAACTACTTTGGACCCAATGAGTTTGGGTACCTTTTTGTACTTGAATTTGTTTTAGGTATATTGGAGATGCATTGGAAGCTTGTCTCATCTAAAAGGAAGGTGTTGTCACCATGTGCTTATTGGAGCCAAGCTTGGATGATCATGAGCTCTTATCTTCTACATCACCAATGCTATCTCGGTAACAAGTATCTACCTCATGCATACTTTTCTAGCTTTCAACCTTGTGTAGGTTGATTTCATGGCATGAATCTCTTTGGTTGCAATTATTTTTGGTTCTTACAAAACGTCTTTATTGCAAATATGAGCAAGCGGGATGATTACATAGTAAGAGGAATATATAATCATTCTCATGATTCATCAATTCCAAATATGTTAATCTAGCAAAATTGGTCTCATATGCAAAATCGATGAATTTTCAAAATCATTTGTCATTTGTGAGAGTTGTTACCTTTCCCGAAGCATCTCAAATATCACTCATCTCTAGTGGATATTTGTGATGTGTTGGTGCTGGAAGTTCATCTATATCTCTCTAAGATAAAATTGAGCTTTGTGCTATGCTTTTAAGAAAAAATTCTTAGTGAGGTATTTATGATTTCCTTGTGAATATCATGTTTTTTCCTAGTACCTATTTTGTGTGTGCATGCTTCTTTGTGGACTTAGTGCCTACTTAGAAACTTATATACATGTGAGTAGGTACATCTTTAATTGGTATTCAAAATCTTTAGTGATCACCTTTTTTGCTCTCTTGTTTCTTTGGTGATCTCTAAAAGGCACAAGCTTTGCACTTGATTTGGTATTCTCTTTGCCTCTTAATAAGCTTGTGAACCTATTCGAGTTGTCTTCTTTGGTGTGCTTGTATGCGAAATACATGATATGCACTATGTGCCTCATATTTTGAAAGACTATCGTGATGCCTAGGCTCATCCTTGTTTTAGTCTCCTAAAATGTATTTCCATGTCACACCCATCCTTTCTCGGTTGAGCAAGCCTTTAGTTGTCTCATCTCTTTCTTTTTGCTCTCATGGTTGTTTTTATCATAATATCTTCTTGTGTCCAATTGGTTTTTGGATCCTTTGATTGCTTGCTCAGTTTGTGAATGCATCTTTCGTTTTGCAATTGGTTTCTTTCTATTTGATTTCGATTGGTATCTTTCTTTTGCATTTTTTGGATCCTCAATATAATTTGATCCCCTCCATCTATTCTTCATTGGATATATGCATTTGATTTCACTCATATCATGAGAAATGCATAATTTATGGGGGAGCTCTTATTATATTGGCCTTCTAGATTTTTCACCCATTTCGGCAATGGATGCCAATGGGGGAGAGATTTAGAGGGTTTTTAAGGGAATTTTGGTTCTCTTGTATGCTTTGCTTAGTGCGTTGCATGGTTGTCTCTTGCATGCATGCGTTGCATGGTTGTCTCTTGCATGCTTTGCTTAGTGCGTTGCATAGTTGTTTAATTCCTTATATAAACCCTCGTAAAAAGGATTGTCATCAATTACCAAAATGGGGGAGATTGAAAGGGCATGTGCCCTCTTATCTGGTTTTGGTAATTGATGACAATCCATATGGACTAATGTGTGTGTTGAGCATATTGCAAGTGTGTCTTGAAGATGTCAAGACATCACCTATATGAAGATAGATGGGATGATACGAGATTGATCAAGATGTTGATCAACACACGAAGCTACAAGATGTACCAAGTGGATCATATATCCCTTGGATGGTATGCCATTGTCCATATAGCTTTGTGAACTAACCCAAGTGTGTGTGGTATCTATATGTGGAGTTAGGTATCTTCCCATGGGCTTGCAACAAGAAGAACATCTCATAGAGCTCATGGAGAATGATGTCATGCGGTATTCGTCATCAAGGTTAAGAAGTGCAAGACCAAGAGAAGCATTTCGGAGATATCTTATGCTTGTAGCTTGGAGGTCGAAATGAAGACATGAAGACGAAGCTAATGGAGCTTGGAGATTGACATGAAGACGAAGCTAAGCGAGGCTCTCCCATAATGGCGTATGGGGGAGTATTTGGAGAAGTCTTCACCAAGCATGTGCTAGCAAGCGCAATCAAGAAAGGTGGTCCACTTGGAGAGATCAAGACCGTCTTCGTCTAGCTCAAGTGGAATGCTCAAGGCTCAAGTGGATTGCTCAAGGCAAATGTTTGTTTTTGATAGGGCTATAGGATAGACAGGCGTACTATCAAGAGGGGCTCTCGAGTGAGTAACTTGATCGCATCTTTGTGGAGAGCTCAAACCTTTGTGAACTTGGCATATCATCTTTCTTGTTTCTTATTTGGTTTTTCTCGTTGTGAGGTTTCGGAGCTTGTTGTGATCTTCATAACAAGCTCAAGTTTATCAAAAACAAAGTTCGTATGAAAAGCTTCTTGGTTTTTGATGTTGGAGGTTTTACCGGTTGTTCCTTTTTCGAGAGGTTTCATGTTTCCCCATTTGGTTTTAACCTCCCATCTTGGACTATGATGTTTCTCTGCATTATCTTGTAGAGTTCTTCGTTGTGATTCCAACGAGCCAAAAATCATCGAAAACGGAGTTCGGATGGTCAAGATATTGTCGTTTTCGTGTTGGTATTTCTGCAGTTTTTTGGAGCTCGGAAATTTCCGAACCTGGGCCGGAAATTTCCGAACCGCGCGAATTTCAGTACTGTTTTCGTCCAGAAAACTTCGGAGATCTTTCCGGAAATCTCCGGGGGTCGGAAATTTCCGGCCCTAGGCCGGAAATCTCCGGTCTAAGCTGCTGTAACGGCTAGAATTGTGGAAGGGGTATAAATACCCCTCCCCTTCTTCTTCCTTGAGAAAGCACGACTTTCCCCTCTCTCTCCCACCATTGTTGACCTTGGAAAGCTTGCCCCCTCTCAATTTCTCCCATGATTCTTGCATATCTTTGAGGGATTTGAGAGAGGAGATCTAGATCTACATTTCCACCAATCCATCTCTCCTCTAAGTGAGGGGAACATAGTAGATCTTGATCTTGGAGTTCTTGGTGCATCTCCTCTTTGTTCTTCCTCTCTTATTCCCCCATAAGCATTTGTTGCTTTGTTGGAATTCGAGAGTGAAGGATTTGAGCACTTGTGCTCTTGCCTTTTGCATTTGGTGCATCGGTGTGCTCTCCACGAGGATTCGTGGAAGTTGAAAGCTTGTGAACTTGTTACTCTTGGGTCCTTGGACCCTAGACGCCTTTGTGGTGGTTGGACCCTTGTGTGGTCACTTGAAGCCGTTCGGGAGCCCCCAATCCCATTGTGGGTTGTGCCCCGGATTGTTGTTGGAGGCCGTTCGGGAGCCCCCAATCCCATTGTGGGTTGTGCCCCGGATTGTTGTTGAAAGGCTCCGGATTCCGCCTCGAAGGAATTCCGATAGTGGAAGGTGAACCAAGCCTTTGTGGTGCGGTTCATCGGAGAAGAAGGTGAAACCTTTGTGGTTGTTGAACCGTTGTGTCGGTTCACACCTCTCCAACGAGACGTACTCCCTTAACAAGGAGGAACTCGGGAATACATCCTCGTCTCCGCGTGCCTCGGTTATTTCTATACCCGAGCTTTTACTTATGCACTTTACATTGTGATAGCCTTCGTGCTTGAAGTATTCTATTCCTATCACCTTGTTGTTTATCTTGCTTAGCATAAGTTGTTGGTGCACATAGGTGAGCCTAGTTTATTTAGGTTGTCGGCTTGTTAATTTAAACACCTAGTTTTATTCCGCAATTATCAAGCCTAAACCGGAAAAGTTTTAAACCGCCTATTCACCCCCCCCCCCCCTCTAGGCGACATCATTGTCCTTTCACACCTGAAATTTCCGCCTGAAATTCCGACTGCGAAGCTCTGAGAGGCAGTACCGCTTGACAATCTGGACTTAGTGGAAAAATCTTCGGTGACTCGGAAATCTACGGACAATGGCCGGAAATTTCCGGAATTTCCTGATGCATTTCCGACTGAAAAGCTCTGAATGTCAGTACTGCTTCATACACTGGACTTGGTGAAGAATCTTCAGTGACTCGGAAATTTCCGGGTGAAGCCCGGAAATTTCCGGGCACCTGAAATTTCGTGAAGGATTTCCGACTGAAATATATAAGAGTCCAGTACTGAAATATGCTGAATGTGTTTGAACACATTATTACACCTGTTCTAAAACCTGCATAGATCATCACAAACATTAAACCCACCTTTTGTGTTGTCACTAGTCACCAAAAACAGGGAGTGCAAAGAATGCACTTTCAATCTCCCCCTTTTTGGCGAATGATGACAACACAAAAGGAGAACGGATTTGCAAAATATAGACGGGCTCCTCCTAAGTGTGTGCATTATCTTTGGGATGTTCTTGAATACAAAATGCACACAACTTGGGATCAATGCTCCCCCTAGATTTTACAAACCACGCAAGCAAAGAAAATATACCCACATAGACAAAGTAGAACATGCATAGTTTACCAAATTTAACTAGAGCTATTACAATAAGAATTTAAGAGGTCCTCATGTCTCACAAACATGCAACGAAAGAAGTCCAAATAAGATAAGAATAGGGAGCACTAGAACAAAGCAACCGAGATAAAAGAAGAAGTGCTCCCTCCCATGCAAATCCCGTGAGTCCTATGAGAGACTTCTCCCCCTTTGGCATCAAGATACCAAAAAGGGAAGAAGCATCCACTAGCGTCCCAAGACTCAAGAGTCGGAATCGGAACTGTGCGCCTCATCCTCAAAATCATCCGCAGCTTCTGGATGCACATCTTGATCGTCAGGCACATTGGTGTCCCAAGTGAATCCAACTGTTTCCTCAGAATTCCACTCATCATAGGGTACCAGGGGCTTCAGGGGTCTCCTGGGAGGTGGCATCTTCAAATGAGCTCGAATCTGTTCCTGTTGCTTGAGAATGTGGTGGTTCTGTTGGTAGATGGCATAGTTTTCACTATGAATGCAACAGTTCATGTTCAACACCTTCTCCATGGCACGAACAATCTTTTGAACAAGGTTGGCAGCTGTGTGGGCGATGCATCCAAGGGCACTATCCATATCGCTGCCATCTTCCTCAGATAACTGATACTTGCGCTTGATGAGAAGCATCACATATGGAGCATAGGGGGGAACTTTCCTCTCAAACACGGATTGACTCATTTCTTGAAAGATGAAATCCATGACATCAATTTTGTACTCCTCCTTGTCCAGCTCATACTCTCCAACATATGCTTCATGGGATTTGGCCATCAAGTTCACGAGACCCCCGGCAATGTTGTCAGCGTTGCCCGCGATGGGAGCAATGGTGTTGCGAAACATGCGAAGGAGAATATCATAAGTGGGCAGCAAACCATGTTGCGAGCCAATCTCTCCACCAGGCATATATAAGTCGGACATGGTGTTCTTGTTGTAGGCCACGCCCTGAAGGTGCATCCTCTCACCAGCTGCCACAGAGCTACCACTGAAGGAACAGCCAAGAATCCTAGCAAACTCACGGAAGGAGGAGGTCAAACGCTGTGTGCCAGTCATCCAAGTCATACCAATATCCTCTGAACTGTCAAACACTACTGTCGCATAGAACTGATGAATGATGGACACGTTGTAGCTGCATTCAGTTCTCATGAGATGCTCCAAGCCCAACACCTTGCATACCTGAATAGCTCCCCCAAAATAATCAGCCTTCTTCATGAGCTTGTCGAAGTTGATCCATCTCATTGGACAAACTGGCGCTTTACTGGAGAACTTGAGATATACCTCACGATAGAGCCAAGCCATCTCTGTGCAGAAGAACTTGGGGTCATCTTGCTCAGCACCATAGGACAGCTCACTGCGCCACTTGCGAAAGCTTGCTTTGTTGAAATCAGACAGTTGAAGCTCGGACTTCTTCTTGTTAGCACCACTGGGTTTTCTGAGCTGTGCAGCAGGAGGTAGCTCACTCTCATCACTTGAAGGATCACTAGGTGGCCGAGAGTGAACCCCTTTCGGACGACTAGCCATTGACTTGGTGCGACCTCCTCGTGTAGAAGAACCTGCAAACAAACAGCATAGAGCAGATAGAAAGCAAGGGGGATAAGCATTCATGTCCAGGAAGACAAAGGGAATAGTACACGAGCCGTTAAAAGTTCATAGAACTTGTCTGTTTTTCAGAATTTTGAACAGGCCAGAGATTTCCGAGTCAGGTCCGGAAATTTCCGAGGGGCCGGAAATTTCCGAGTCTGAACCGGAAATTTCCGGTCTGCACGAAATTTTGAAAAACTGAACCAAATCTATGAACGAAAAACAGATCTGTGCACGAGGAAGGTAGATCAAGCCTAGAGGAGCAGTTCTACCAAAGGAAACGAGCAACAACCTCCTAAATCGGCTAGGTTAAACGAAAAGAGATTTCGTCCTAGATTTGAAATAAGAGGAGTTACCGGTAGACATGGCAAAAACCGCGCGGTGGAAAACGACCCCCGCGACGAGGAGAAGCAGATCCGGCGAAGAACCGGAGAGATTGACGGAGAAACGGCCCGGGGACGGATCGTGGAAGAGCTTCTTCTCCGGCTTGGAGAGAGAAAGAAGGGGCACGGGGTGGATGAACTGTTCGGTTCGAACAGCCCACCCGTGCCCTATTTATAGCCGGAGAGACTTGGGTCGGAAATTTCCGGACTTAGGTTCGGAAATTTCCGGCACTATTTCCGGTTCAAAACACGATATATCCAGTACCGAGTTTGGAAACGGACTTAGTGTGGAAATTGACGGAGTCATCAGAAATTTCCGGGCTTGGTTCGGAAATTTCCGGGCCCCGGAAATTTCCGGTTCACATTCAGCAGAGTGCAGTGCTGAATTTGAAACGGACTTAGGCGCCGAGAAATCTCAGGGACCGGATATTTCCGAGTCGCACTCGGAAATTTCCGGTCACCGGAAATTTCAGAGACTATTTCCGGTCAAAATCCAGCAGAGTGCAGTGCTGTGTTTTGAAAGGACTTGGTCTCGAAAATTTCTAGTGATTCGGAAATTTCCGAATGTGGCTCGGAGATTTCCGCCCAACAAAACAACAAAAAGATACATATGGACATGAGTGAGAATTAAGCAAGTCTTGAGAGGGAGAAAGGCTTAGGATAGAGATGCAAACTGTCGATGGTACTTCACACTCAAATTGCAAAACCAATAAGACACAAGAAAGACCAACTTGAGTGTGTTTTCCACAAGAGCCCAAAAAGCGAATGAAATCCAAGGGAAAAACCAAATGAGATCCAACTCTTTCATAGGAGGAGGTGGTGGCCGAAGCCACCGTGTACGAGATTATAGCATGGCACCGCGAAGATGTATCTTGGGTCCATAACTACTACTCATCATTTAAGCTCATAAATTATGGATTAATTTGAAGTTTATCAATGATTCATTGCTATATGCATAATAGGGGGAGGAAGAATCCAATGTATTAGGAAAACACTCCCCCTAAGTCCATGCGTACATCTACACCTAATAGAGCATTAAACGTTGATGTGTGTGCACCATTATCAAGCCAAAATCCGAGAATCCACGATATTTAACTCATTCCTCAAGTAACAAAACCGGGCTTCGTCAAGGGGCTTCGTGAAGATATCTGCCAATTGATCCTTTGTCCCAACATAGGAGAGATCGATGTCTCCTCTTGCCACGTGATCTCGAATGAAGTGGTGGCGAATCTCAATATGCTTGGTCCTTGAATGTTGCACCGGATTATAGACGATCTTGATGGCACTCTCATTATCACAGAGGAGCGGCACTTTGTCCAAATGGACCCCGTAATCCTTTAAAGTTTGCCGCATCCAAAGGAGTTGAGTACACCCACTTGCGGCGGCGACATATTCGGCCTCCGCGGTGGAGAGAGAGATGCAATTTTGCTTCTTCGAGGACCAACTCACCAATGATCTTCCAATGAATTGACAAGTTCCCGAGGTTGACTTCCTATCATCCTTGTCACCCGCCCAATCCGAGTCGGTGTACCCACAAAGAGACAAGGTGCCATCTTTGGGGTACCACAACCCATAGCTTAGAGTATGAATCAAATACCGGAAGGTTCTCTACTTCTCTTGATAGCCACTTGGTGACTTTCCTTAGGCGCGGCTTGGTAACGTGCACACACTCCAACGCTTAACACTATATCCGGCCTAGATGCACAAAGGTAGAGAAGAGACCCAATCATAGATCGATATACCTTTTGGTCTACCTCTTTACCATTAGGGTTAAGCTCGAGGTGGCACTTGGTTTGCATAGGAGTAGCGGCGCCCTTTAGATCGAGGAGCTTGAATCTTTTGAGCATATCTTGAATGTACTTGGCTTGGCAAATAAATGTTCCTTCTCTCAATTGCTTGATCTCAAAACCAAGAAAGAACCTAAGTTCACCCATCATGGACATCTCGAACTTGTCGGTCATAAGCTTGGCGAACTCTTCATTAAAAGAGAGATTAGTAGAACCGAAGATAATATCATCAACATATAATTGACAAATAAAGAGTTCCCCATTAACTTTCTTTGTAAAAAGAGTGGGATCGATCACCCCGACTTCGAATCCAAGAACTCCCGAAGGTGTTCATACCATGCTCTAGGTGCTTGTTTAAGCCCATAGAGAGCCTTATCCAACACGTAGACGTGGTTTGGGAAGTCGCGGTTCTCGAAACCCGGAGGTTGTTTAACATAGACAAGTTCAGTAAGTGGGCCATTTAGAAAAGCACTTTTAACGTCCATTTGTTGCAATTTAAAACCATGATGAGATGCAAAGGCAATGAGAATACGTATCGACTCGAGGCGTGCAACCGGCGCGTAGGTTTCACCAAAGTCGATGCCTTCAACTTGAGAAAAGCCTTGGGCCACCAATCGCGCCTTGTTCCTCACAACGATGCCCTGTTCATCTTGCTTGTTCTTGAAGATTCACTTGGTGCCGATAACATTGCGGTAAGTATTTGGCTTCTCCACTAGTCTCCACACCTTGTTGCGCTCGAAGTTGTTGAGCTTTTCGTGCATTGCTTCAAGCCAATCGGGGTCTTCAAGAGCATCGAATACTTTCTTGGGTTCCACCATGGAGATGTGTGCTTGATGCTCACTAAAGTTGGCCAATTGACTTCGAGTGGACACCCTTCTTCTCACGTCACCGATGACCTTGTCAAGGGAAAGAGCCCTTAGTTCCAAAGATCTTCCAACTCTTGCTTGGCGGCGAGTTTCGATTGCCTCTCTAGATGTAGAGGGAATCTCTTGATCAACTTGATCTTGTGGATCTTCGCCTTGACCATCATGAGTGCCTTGATCATCATGAGTTGTTTCTTCACTTGAGTGTGAGGGGCGATCTTGCACATGAGAGAAACTTGCACTCGAGATACTTGCTTCATTTGACTTGGATGGGGACTCAATATCTTCTTGAGGATGGAGAACTTGTTGGAGCGGTCCTTGCGATGGATCATCTTGTTGAGGAAGAAGTTGTTATTCTTGTGGAGGTGCTTGAAGATGATCTTGAGAGGCTTCACAATTTGCTTCGGGTGGGGTATCATAAGATTCTTGTGATGGTGAGTGCTCTTCATGTGAAGAGCTTGTTCCGTCTTGATCAACTCCTTGATGTACTTCAATGGGACGATGGAAGCCTATTCCCATTCTCCTTATTGCATCTTGGGGTTGATCATCACCTACATCACTTATTCCAACTTGCTCCACTTGGGAGCCGTCATTCTCATCGAATTCCACACTACAAGATTCTATGACGATCCTTGAGGATTTGTCATAGATCCTATAGGTGTGGGATTCAATGCCATAACCAACAAATATGCCTTCAAGAGTTTTAGAGTGAAACTTACCCAACCGGATGCCCTTTACGAGGTAGTAGCATTTGCAACCGAAGACTCGGAAGTAAGATATGTTGGGCTTGTTGCCGGTGAGTACTTCATAAGGTGTCTTCTTGAGGCCTTTGCGAAGAAGAGGCGATTTGATGAATGACACGCCGTTGCAATGGCCTCCGCCCAAAAGTTGATTGGGGACTTGAACTCGGCCAACATAGATCTTGCCATGTCGATGAGAGTACGATTCTTCCTCTCCGCAACACCATTTTGTTGCGGTGTGTATGCAGCGGAATATTGATGACGAATGCCTTCGTCACTTAGGAAGTCGTTGAGCGTGTAGTTCTTGAACTCCGACCCGTTGTCGCTTCGAATCACCAATATGGGAAGGTTGTGTTGGCGTTGAACCTCCTTAGAGAAGTCGATGAAGACTTGTTGAGTCTCATCCTTGGTCTTGAAGAAATATACCCATGTATACCTTGAGTAGTCGTCCACGATCACCAAACAATATTTCTTGCCACCAAGACTTATTTCCGGTATTGGACCAAAAAGATCAACATGAAGGAGTTCCAATATCCGGGTGGAGGAGATGATTGTCTTACTTGGATGATGAATGTCATGCATCTTTCCCTCCACACATGCCCTACACACTTGATCTCTGGAAAAAGTAACATGGTCTTTTAGTCCAAGGATGTGGCCCCCTTTGTGGAGACTTTGCAAAGTACTCATGTTTACGTGGGCTAGTCGGCGATGCCAAAGCCAACCCACGTCGGCCTTTCCGAAGAGGCACATCTCATGAGTAGTGGTGACTCCGGAGAAATCAACCACGTAAAGCTCATGTTCGACATGCCCCACGAAGGCCACTCGAAGGGACTTGCTCCACAAGAGGACCACGATGTCCGGCTCAAAGAAAGTTGAGATACCCAACTTTGTTAAAGCACGAACCGACATCAAATTATAGCCAAGAGAATCAACAAGCATGACATTGACTAGAGTAATATCGGGGGCAACTACCACTTTGCCAAGCCCGGTTACCTTTGACCTTGACTTGTCACCAAACGAGATGGTTACTTGATCAACATTAGGCCTCATCTCCGTGACAAGCTCCTTGCTCCCGGTCATATGACTTGTACACCCACTATCAATTATCCATTTCGAACCACCGGGAGCAAGACCCTACAAAAAGATTAATTCTTGACTTTAGGTACCCATTGCTTAACAATGGGTGCCTTAAGGTTAGCCACAAGGGTTTTGGGAACCCAAATAGAGTAAGCAATAAAACCATCAAAAGGACCAATATAGCGAGCACAAACATTTCCATAGTAATTCACATAGAGTGCATAGTTTGGATTAGTGTCTCCCGCAAAGTCATTGCGAGTAGGCTTGCCCCTTGTGGCATTCCCACTTGCAATGTTGTTCACCTTTGCTTGTGCGGGAATGGTCTTCTTGGCACCAACCTTGTTTGGCCTCACATAACCAAGACCTTCCTTCCCTTTGCGAGATTGAGGCTCATAGGTGGGAGTCTCAACAACATTCTTACCCTTGAGAAGGATGATCTTAGCGGAGGAGGCCTTGGCAATTTCTTCCTTCAACCTAACATTTTCATTCATAATATTTGCATGATCACAAGTACAAATAGGAGTGGACGTGCTTGGTTTCTCAAGATTAGTTAACCGAGTTTGTAATTGACCATGTGACTTCTTAAGAAGTTCATGTTCACTCTCCAATGCCGCATGGACATTGACGAGCTTCTTCATGTCTTCAATAAGACTCACATGGCCAGCCACAAAATCGGCCTTATCCTTTTGTGCCAACTTGTTCTTAGCAAAATAGAGGTCACGTTCTTTAACAAGTTTAGAATGCATAGAGTTATGAGACTCCTCAATGTTCTCAAGTTCTTCTTCTAGACGAACATGAGACTCTTCAACATCTCGGAGAGAGGATTGAAGATGTGCTATGGTGATAGCATCCTCTCTCTCAATCTTACCCTTTTCCTCAATGAGGTGTTCGAGCTCGCCAATGCGGCTCATAAGGGCTCCCACATGTTTCTTGCTATCTCCTTGCAAGTTAGCCATAAAAGAGTCAAAAGCAACAAGCTCCTCCTTTATTTGGAGGCTAGCGGCATCATCAAGCTCATTCATATCATTCAAGGGAGTAGAGGATGAAGGTACCTCGGATGCCTTGGCCATAAGACATCTCACACTCTTGTTGGGGGAGTTCTCGTTGGGTGAGTCAAAGAGTGAGCTTGAAGATGAAGTCACCGTAGCTCTTGGCTTGGAAGTAGTAGCGTTAGGCGACGTGGATGGAGTTCTTGGTGTTGAGGAAGTAGCTTGATGGGTCGAGGTAGTAGTTGAAGTAGTGGCAATAGCCGCCACTTCATTTGGAGTTTCTTCTTCTTCCGACTCATCTTCATCCTCGGTGGGATACTCCTCTTGAGTCATCAACACGATCCGAGGTGCCTTCTTCTTGAAGAAAGCCCTCTTATTCTTGACATAAGCCTTCTTGGGAGGCATCTTGGACTTGTCCTTGAGAATAAGTCTTCCACCATTCTCTTCCCTCTTTTCATATGGGCACTCGGCGACGAAGTGGTACTTGTCTTGACAATTGTAGCATGTCCTAACCTTGGAGATGTCCCTCTTTCCACCTTGTGGAGTTCCAACGAAGGGATGCTTGTTGAATTGAGCTTTTGCCCTCGATGGATTCTCCCAAAAGCCTTTTGCCGCAAGAGCAAGATGCTCATTGTATGCGAGCTTGAGACCTTCATTGGACAAGAATGAGGAACTCTCAAAGTCATCTTCACCTCCAACTTCAACCGTTGCCTTCAATGCAAGGTTAACTCCCTTTTGCATCCCTATGGCTCTTGCTCTAGCATCTTCGGCATTCTTGGTAGCAATCTTGAAGGATGTCATCTCTTGCATGACTTGATTTGAGGTCATGAGGTCATAGTTGTGTCTCCCTTGCAAGGTCTTCAAGTCCGTGCCCTCAAAAGGCATGAGGGAGCTCACGTACTTCCTCTTGATCCAAGCATCATCAATATAGGTTGCACCGAGGTCACGAAAGCTTGTGGCAATAGAAACCAACCTCTGGTACATCTCTTCATGATCTTCACCATCCAACTTATAGAAACCTTCCGCCTCATTGCTTAAGGCATCGTAGCGATTTCTCTTCATGCTCTCATTTCCAACAAATAAGTCGGAGAGAGCGTCCCATGTCTCCTTGGCGGTGGAGAAGGGTTGGATGAGAGGCATGTCCTTGGCGCCCACGGCATGTTGGATCATGTTGAGGGCGATGGCATTGAGTTGAGCATCCACCACCTCTCTCCTTGTCAAGTTGTTCGGGTCATGTGGCTTGAATCCAACTTGAATGATTCTCCATAGTTCGATCGAAGAGCTGCACACATGGGATTTCATTAAGAATTTCCATTGCGAAAAGGAATGATCTTTAATTTTAGGGGGATCATTTCTAAGAGTGATATGAGGATAAGTAATGGGAGGATCGGGAGAGTAATGATTAGGTGGTGGCACATTGCCATATTTGTTAGACTCTCCATTCTTGGAGGTGGAAGAGTCTTTGGTTTTAGATGAGTTATCATTATCACCCTTTCCATCCATGCCCTTAGACATTTCGGGATCCGTACCACTCGATTCACTCTGAGGTGTTGGAGGAGATGAGGGCGATGCATTCTTTGGATTCCTTGAATTCATGAGTGCCTCAAGCATGTCATGAATCTTTTGGAATTGAGCTTCCATGGACAATGTCAACTTTGTTTCCAAAGCGTTGATATCGGCCATGGTGGCTCCTTTAGATTGCATCGCTGCCATCGCCTTTGCGGCCTCTTCGGTGTCAACTTCCTTAGTCATGGTAAATCTCAAGCGGTAAAACTTTTAAGAGATAACCTGGCTCTGATACCAATTGAACGGAAATTATCCACCTAGTGGGAGGGGGGGGGGGGGTGAATAGGTGGTGACCAATTTTTATGACTTTTTCAGTTTTAGGCTTGCAAAAGTAAATTGACTATATGTGCTACTAGATGAAGCAAGGTGAAAGACAAATGAAAACAATGCAATAAAGAAAAGCAAGTAACACAATAGAGGAGAGTGGAACGAGACAACCAAGGGAACAAGGAG
Source organism: Poa annua (assembly GCA_026929855.1). NCBI lineage: Eukaryota > Viridiplantae > Streptophyta > Magnoliopsida > Poales > Poaceae > Poa > Poa annua. The sequence continues at coordinate 48,824,665 of CM049434.1, forward strand.
ACGCCGATTTTATCCCGAGTTCCACCACATGGGTGTACGTCTCGTTGGAGGGGTGTGAGCAACCACAAAGGTCAGCTCAATGCCACAAAGGTCTCACCCTATTCTCCGATGAATTCGACCACCAAGATCCGAATCCACCCTTCCACTAAGGACTCTTTAAGGGCGGAGAAGGTCCCGTACAAATCCGTGAGGCACACACCCACAACTGAATTGGGGGCTCTCACTAAGACCACAAGAGGTCAATTCCACAAAGGATCCACAAAGGAGTAAGTAACAACAAGGAAGAATCTAGCTATCCACAAACAAAACCCTAGATTCGTGGCCCCTCAAGATAGAGAGGGGGAAAGTGAAATTCCTTCGGTGGCGATGTAGATCGGGGTCTTCTCCTTCGGATCTCCAACTATCATTGGATTTGGTTGGCTAGATAGGGAGATCCACGGGAAATGAGCTCCAGCAACAATGGGGCGTTTTGGATCTGAGAGAGCTAATCTGCTGGAGGTAGGTGGAGGGGTATTTATACCCCTCCCCGAGATCTGACCGTTGTGCAGCCGCCAGCTCGGAAATTTCCGGGTTAAGTTCGGAAATTTCCGGACTGAAGACCGGAAATTTCCGGACTGGCCACCGGAAATTTTCGGGCTACGGAAATCTCCGCGAGGAGTTCCGACGGATCTTCGACTGGTGGCAGTACAAGTTCAGCTTCTGACTTGGCGATGATCTTGATCGTGCAGCTCGGAAATTTCCGGACTCCCATCGGAAATTTCCGGGCACCTGAAATTTCCGCCTGAAATTCCGACTGCGAAGATCTGAGAGGCAGTACCGCTTGACAATCTGGACTTAGTGAAAAATCTTCGATGACTCGGAAATCTCCGGACAATGGCCGGAAATTTCCGGAATTTCCTGATGCATTTCCGACTGAAAAGCTCTGAATGCCAGTACTGCTTCATACACTGGACTTGGTGAAGAATCTTCAGACTCGGAAATTTCCGGGCGTGAAGCCTGGAAATTTCCGGGTACCTGAAATTTACTGAAGGATTTCCGACTGAAATATATAAGAGTCCAGTACTGAAATATGCTGAATGTGTTTGAACACATTATTACACCTGTTCTAAAACCTGCATAGATCATCACAAACATTAAACCCACCTTTTGTGTTGTCACTAGTCACCAAAAACAGGGAGTGCAAATAATGCACTTTCAGTGGGTCTGGTGCTGCTCTGCGTCTCGGCGAAGCCGTGGGCATTGCCGCGGCGCCGGAAGTAGCGGGGGTGGAGACACGGATACGTTGGTGCCGGAGCTGAGAGTGCCGGCGAGCAGACGACGGCGGCAGACTGTTTCGATGCGTTTGGACTAGTTCGAACTGCTATCGTTCGATGGGAACCACAACGAAGGACGTCCCTCTGCAGTAGTTTCCTCTACGTTAGAGGATCTCGTTCCCCTCTTCCAGGCACACATCGGAATATCGGATCAAACTGGGACGGGACCATCAGACCATGCGGCATACGCATCGTTCAAGACGAAACTGTTGGCACCTGCGGTATTGTGTACTGCGTTACTGCTTCTCAGCTGTATTTTACGTACTTGAGTGGCCACTGGATGACGCTTGAGTCGGGTTTAAGTGGTTTGCAATCAGTTTGATTTTCTTATGTCTCTTATTAATAGATGTGTGCACATGCATCATGCATGTTACTCTCAAGCTACGATAGTGAAATGCCAAATGGATCAGATGCCACTTGAGTTGGGAGTGGTCCGGCTTTACTGTATATAAAAAATTAAAAGAAAAAATAAGCCATGATGTGGACGGGCTTTCAGACCAGTAATGATAATGAATCGAAGCTCGTAGACGATGGGTGGACTTCTCCACCATCTTTTCGCCCATAAGCATTGGTTGTCATAGTTTGTGTTTTTGTGCGATTTAAGTTCTCATGAAAGGGAGTGATAGCAATAAAAAAAAAAGATTGATCGCTACTCGCTCAGTTTCATATTAGATATTTTTTTTAATAAAAGTGGATATATCTAGACTTGTAACATGTTTAGATACATCCATTTTTATATAAATGAAATTCATCTAATTTGAAACAAAGGAAGTATAAAGGTTCACAACCTACAATAATATAATTAATACTTCAAAACCTTTCCTTCAATGTATGTAGCCTTAAACTTGTTTGTACGGCCTTGAAGATCATTAAGTTATATAGCAAATAATAAGATTGTAGCTACAAAAGAATAAATAATTGTTTTGGCATTTCAAGCAAGCTTGAAAATTAGCTGAAAATTAATATGGTTTTCACAAATATGCGAGTTTTCTTCTACGAGCTTCAAATGTGAAAAAAGTCTGTCCAAATTTTCTTAGAATTTAGGGAGGAGGGATCTTGAAATATTATAGAATGATGAGGCAACTAAGGAGGGTTAGCACACTCAAGGACCGTGGCATAAGACAAAGGGAAGTAAGGACCAAAAACCACAATGATGAGGCAACTAAGGGGGGTTAGCAACGACAATACTATAGAATTTGAGGATGAGCTTGGAAGATGGGCAAGAAGGGAAAAAGGATGCATATATGTGAAGGAAGGAGTGAACATGAGCAACACCACATGAAAACTAACAACATTAGAATAGACAGAAGACAGATAAGTTGATAACCAGAGCCAACAAGGGAAGTAAGGAACATAACAACACCACAAGACCTTTACATTGGCCGACCGTCGGACGAGATGAAAGAGAAGGGCAAAGACGGGTGCATAACAGACCTCGAGACAAGCATTAGTGATGAGGAGCTATAGTGAGCCTGACTCCTTTATGCAGCGACGACGTGAGACCATCAGTTGAAGTTGTAGCCAACAATATAGCACCAAGAGAGATCGAGGGCATGAGTGAAAATACGAGAGAAGGGAAAGGGAAGGAAGGGACGGACATGGCGGCATCATAAGGCCTTCTAACGGTGACACTGGCGCTTATATTGGCTGACTGCCGGAAGGGGTGAAGGACAAGAGGCGAAGGCGACCATAGCAGATGAGGGGGCGGACCTTGAGACAAACACCGGTGACGCGGATCTACATAAGAAGCACCATAACATGATTGATGCAAACCAACTCCTATATATGCTAACATCATCCACGACAACAATCATGTGCAATGACAACAAATCATGAGTAGACACCAATATGAGCTGGAGGACCCGACACAACGTGACTACCAAGGAGTCTTGACTATATCATGAAACGATGACGCCATGATACCATCAATTGAAGTTCTACGCAACGAGATGACACCATGACTCCCTCTCTTCACTTAGGCGAGACATATATAGGTAGACATCATCATCTACTAAAACATAGAAGCATTTCCTTCAAAAAAAAAAACATAGAAGCATCGTGTTCACCACCCATAGAGCATAGAGGTGTAGACGATCCGGAGCACACAATTGTCCTCCACGGCAGTGGATCCACGTGTGCATGAGGTGACTAGGATTGTAGGACAAAGTGGAGAGAGACGCAGAGAATAGCAGACACGCACAAACGACATCCATGTGGGGCCGGACAACCCATCCTCCAGCCCATCTCCCTCCTCCCTCCCTCTCCCTGTTTCTGCTCCGCCCCCGGTAAACCCCACTGCCCTCCTCCTCCTCCAGTCCTCCTCCCCGGAGGAATCTCCCCGGCCTCCCTATATAAACCCCACCTCCCCCCATCCCTCCACACTCACCCCTAGATCCAGATCCCACGTCCCCGGCTGACCGGCCGGCCGCCTCCGTCTCAACCCCACCGCCGCCGGAAGCGACGAAACTTCTAGGTACCTCCCATTTCCGTTTTCCCAAAAATTGTCTTCGATACGACCAAAGCCGTCACCTTTGGACTCACTACTCAACTCGTGTGATCCAATCCAATCCAGGGTGCGCGGCCGCGATGGATCTCCTCGCGGACGCCCAGCCCCAGTGGCTCCTCGCCGGCGCGGCGCTGCTGCTCGCCACCCTCGCCTTCCTCAAGGTCCTCCTCGGCTCCGGCGCCGGCGGCAAACGGGCGCCGCCCACGATCCCGGGGGCGCCCCTGGTGGGCGGGCTCGTCCGCTTCCTGCGGGGCCCGATCCCGCTCATCCGGGCCGAGTACGCGCGCCTCGGCCCCGTCTTCACCGTCCCCATCCTCACCCGCCGGATCACATTCCTCATCGGGCCCGAGGTCTCGGGCCACTTCTTCAAGGGCAACGAGTCCGAGATGAGCCAGCAGGAGGTCTACCGCTTCAACGTCCCCACCTTCGGACCAGGGGTCGTCTTCGACGTCGACTACCAGGTCAGGCAGGAGCAGTTCAGGTTCTTCACCGAGGCGCTCAAGTCCAACAAGCTACGCAGCTACGTCGACCACATGGTTTTCGAGGCGGAGGTGAGCTTTCATCGTTTCACTCCCTTTCCTTCTCTGTTTTCGAATTCTGAACTTCTTAATGTGTATGCTTTTTTTAATGGGTATTAATGAACGTATCACTATCAGCAGTGGCGAACCCAGGAATTTACTACAGTAGTATTCCCTTGAATGTGCTAGCAAAGGGACGTGGTAGGATGTCTCTCTGGTGTCGTTTAAAAAAATCAAATCAATCTCAATGGACATTTGATAATTCCACTGATCTGCTCTATAGCTCGTATTAGTTTGAAACTCCAATATGCACTGGGATATGAACTACTCCCTCCGTTCCATATTAGATGACTTCCATCTGTCCAAAAGTGAATGTATCTAAACTTGTAACATGTCTACTGGGAGGTGAGCTTTCATCGTTTCACTTCATTTCCTTCTCTGTTTTCGAATTCTGAATTCAAGTGGTATGCTTTTTTAATGGGTATGAATGAACGTATCACTATCAGCAGTGGCGGATCCAGGTATTTACTACAGTAGTATTTGAATGTGCTTACCTCAGAATTTAGAATAATTTCTTGCTTGCATGCATATGTTTATTCATTATATTTTGGGTTCCTTGATCGAAGGCAATTTTTTTACTAGGATGGTGGTGAACTACCTCTTTCTCTGTATGGTTAGCACTTATCGTCGTAGTTTATCCATGTGGCATGCTATATTTGGCCCAATTTTGGTACAACCAGTATAACTTGTCATGCAGAGTTGTATTTCAGATGTACGGTATTTAGGTCGGCGCCAACCTTAGTGAAGAACTTCCTATGAACTCCTTGCTGAAACTGAACTGTGAACAAGGCGATCATTTCTTATACTCATATCACATAATGCAGTAGAACATGTGCATTGCGCAGAATCTCATCTCTCTTGCAAGCATTAGTTTCATGATACTGATTGTCACCATCAGGAGGTTTGCTAGATTTGCTATACACGACTATTCTCCTATACAACCAGTACAAGTTTTTAGAAATGATTTTCGTGCTAATAATCAGCCAAGAGTTTACGCAAATGATGTGGACCCATCTTCTCTCAGTTACTCCACATTTGAGTGAGCATTCACTATTCTTCTGCGTGGTATTAACACCATGCTAGCATTCAGTTAGCATGACAAGATATATCATATATTCTGTTCAATTATTTTTCTTATTGTATTGGTCTGCTTTTTTATGGTCATTTCTTTTGGTTCATTAATATCATTTGCATATTCAACCTACCTGCAGGAGTACTTCTCGAAGTGGGGAGAAAGTGGCACTGTGGATTTGAAGCATGAGCTGGAGCACCTCATCATACTGACTGCTAGCCGATGCTTGTTGGGAAGGGAGGTGCGAGAGAAGTTATTTGATGATGTTTCTGCTCTCTTCCACGATCTTGACAATGGGATGCAGCCAATCAGTGTCATTTTCCCCTACCTCCCAATCCCCGCGCACCGCCAGCGCGACCGGGCACGGGCACGTTTGGCTGAAATCTTCTCCACTATCATCAAATCCCGCAAGGCCTCTGGACAGTGCGAGGAAGACATGCTGCAGTGCTTCATTGATTCCAAGTACAAGAACGGACGCCCCACCACAGAAAGTGAGGTCACTGGGCTACTTATCGCAGCGCTATTTGCTGGACAGCATACTAGCTCTATCACCTCAACCTGGACCGGGGCCTACCTGCTTAAGTTCCAGCAGTACTTTGCAGAGGCTGTAGAGGAGCAGAAGAGGGTCATGAAGAGGCATGGTGACAAGATCGATCATGACATCTTGGCGGAGATGGATGTCCTCTACCGGTGCATCAAGGAGGCACTCCGTCTACACCCGCCGCTGATCATGCTGCTTCGCCAGTCACACACTGACTTCAGTGTGACCACTAAGGAAGGCAAAGAGTTTGATATACCCAAAGGCCACATCGTTGCGACATCTCCTGCTTTCGCTAACAGGCTCCCTCATATATTCAAGAACCCGGACTCATATGACCCTGACCGGTTTGCACCTGGGAGGGAGGAGGACAAGGCCGCAGGTGCCTTCTCGTACATCGCCTTTGGGGGTGGGAGGCATGGGTGCCTCGGCGAGCCCTTCGCATACTTGCAGATCAAGGCGGTATGGACACACCTGCTGCGGAACTTTGAGTTCGAACTGGTCTCACCGTTCCCCGAGAACGACTGGAACGCGATGGTTGTCGGCATCAAGGACAAGGTGATGGTCAACTACAAGCGGCGGAAGCTTGTCGTCGACAACTAGCACGGGCCGCCTCATAGGATGTTTGCTTCTGTATTTGTTTCTTTCTAATTTTTGTTGTCCGTGCGCAAACTAGTAGGGTATCTTCACCATTGTTAGGATTTTGCAATTTGCTTCCAGTGGCTTAGACGTGTAATATCTGAGTGTTTGTTTCTCTCGTTTCATCTTAGATTGGTTGAGGCATAAAATTTGAGCAAATGACCGTATGTAAGGAACACACCAAGAACTATGACCGAGTTCATTCAGTATGCAGTTCTTGCTTTTGCTCCCTGATGAAATGTAGTGCTTTGTATAACGGTTTTGGTCTTTGTGAAATGTAGAATGATGACACCAGCCTGAAGTGTCAAGAGCCTGTTATTTTGTTCGCCTTCAGCTACTTCGGTGTGATTGCGTTGTGCCTGGTATGGAGCATTGCTCCGCACTGAGAGCGATCATGTTCATCTCTGTCTGTATGTAGCCTGCTCCTGTAGTAGCTGAAGCGACTCTGCTGCCGTCGGCCGGTGCCATCGCAGGTCCTCCATTGGCAGGTGAGAAACATATTTCCTGAAGTGTTGACCAGCCATTGATCCTGAAAGTTTCTCACTGGTATCTGTACGCAGCTGTGATGCCAGTTTGCACATAGTACATTCCAGTGAAAGTTGAAATGACAATGAAGTCTGGAACTAGTAAGCTTCGGAGGCATAATATGTTGATGGTTTTATTTCCTTGGCATAGTTTGTTGAAAGATCCAGCAAATAAAGTGGTACACAATTTAGCAAAGAGAACTTATTTTTCAAAAATTACTGTGTATTGGGACGATGATCCCCCTAGCTATTTGCTTCAGGATATTATTGATGATGTAACTCTGTTATGAGTTTAATAAAGTGAGTCTTTTCAAAAAAAGAAGATCCAGGAGATTGCTGGCTTTTCGTATTAAGCATAATGTGTGTGTACAGCCCAACAAGGTGGGAGAAAAGACATAAAACAAAGAAGCTAACTGGGACTAAAGGAGCATAAACAGCTACCCAATTCCTTGGACGAGATCCCCAAAGGGCGCGGCAAGGCGCCAAGGCATTTGGCCCCGGCAAGGTATCACAGCTCCTGATCTTTCTTATCGCAAGAATTTGACGGCCATGGTTTTTTCTTGGAAGTTGGGGACGGCCATGATTTTTCCTTGCCATGGTTTCTTGTGAACTACTGCAGGAATAATAAGTGCACACTGATAATTTTCAGAAAATCTCAAACGTCATTGGGGAACAGTCGAGGGAAATTCATAAAGACTAGACGAACAGCGCGCTTCGCTGCGCCGCCTATATGGCGTTATCGCACGGCTTAACCTGTGTGGTGCATCAACGGGCGATTTTATCGTACACAGCCAGATGTGTTTCAGTGGGGGCAGGTGTAGTCTGCCAAATTCACACTTGCGCAGAGTCTTAAAGCATCCGATAAATCAAAAGGACCGAAGAGCGATCGCAAAGATAGCTCTAATTGATTTGAAAGAACTAATGTAACTAAAATTTATAGTTTGGAACACCGAACAGCCCATAAAAATGATATTTACACACATTTATAATTTGCAACACAGCCCAAGAATACAAACACTCATCAATCGAGCATGTCTTGATAAATGAATCTGCACCACCAGATCAACCTAGACAGATATACACACACCTACACGATAGTCTTACAATATGATCTTTGTTAGATACTATACTGTACTTATAATGCTCTGATCCTCTGATCTTGCCGGCCAGGTACCACAGCTGGAGCGTTCTTCATCGAACGACCCTATAAAGGCGAACAATATTTTCAGTGTCCAATGGTACACTGTAAATATATGCAGGCAAACTGTTTTCAGAGTTGTATAAAATGGTGCCCTTCTCTGATGACATTTGCGTCTTCATGGGATATGACTTGCCCAGATAAATTGTTGAAATTCTAAATGGGTGATAAATTGTTAAAATTCTAAATGGGTGAAGGATCGAGTTCAGCGTGGCAGTTCTCAATAAAGAAGGGTCCGACGCAACCAGGGATTGAGAAGGTCGATCCCTCGGTGCCGACAGCGACAACAGCGAGGAGTCACAATTCAGTTTCCAGATGTTCTCCAATTTTTGTCTATATATACACCTTCAACTCCAAGTTCTTCCTCTATTCTTAGAGGCTACAAAGAGGGTAAGGATAAAGCAAGAGTTATTTAGACCAATAATGTGGCCCATGTGTGCACATACAGTGCATAAATGGTTCAACAGAAAAAAGTGGTTGTATTTAGTGAGGCACTCACCACGGCAGGGAGCACCAGCTTTGATCTGTCCATCTCCTGCACCAACGGATAGGTTAGTGATGAACAAACCTTCAGTGTCCACACTCCGCAGACCTATGTGACACCATCGCACTCCAATGAGAATCCTTTGCCCGTTTGAGAAATTCTATGGCTTTGGTGACAGTGATTACTTGATTTGCCTACATACAGATTTAAAACATGACAGACATATCAGGTACACAAAACAGAGTAACCTCTGGTATCAAAAGAAATTAAGAGAGCAAGGAAGAATCAAGGAGGAGAATATTACTGTACATGTCCAAGTAAGTGGCTCTTGCAACCTATGATACCTGAAATTAGTTCAAGTAACAAATATGGAGTAGATGAGGATTCATAGGACCTTTGCAGATTGATTATCATGGAAATGTTTGTAAATGCCATTAAACATCAACTCATGTCATGCAAAGTAATAAGAATTCAAATAAAGAATCACAATGGGTATCCGCGCACAAGTAATTATAATTAATCAAAATTAAGTGTCCCTAGCTCAGCTTTAAATTTTTCCTAATTCCATAGTATTTTCTATGCGGTATTATTAGGTTTTGACCGTTCTAATAGCATGCAAAAGGTAACACTATTCAGGTTAGAAAGAAAATAAACAGATGGATGATTCATGATTTATCTTGATAGCATGCACAAAGTCAACACTATTCAGGTTAGAAACAAAAATAAAAGATTAAGCAAATAAACCAAAAGGAAGCGCGCAATCAGAACCTGCGGAAAGTGGAAAGAAAAGAAAGCAAAATTAAAAATCACTCACTCTAATGCACTACATGTTTTTATCTTCGTGGAGAAATCTTTCCCCGATTTACGAAATAGAGCAGCCAAGATTTGCTACACCCTGGTAAAGAAGTGTCGTGTGAAATGGTCTGGAACCACAAATCCATGTTGAACCACACAAAGCATCAAGAGGAATGCATCGGAGAAGAACGTGAACTTATGAATCAAAGTTAAGCTAGCCGAGTAATCTGCACATAATTTCTCATGGTAAGAGAGCCACACATTGCACTACTAATACATAAGCCGCTGAATTATTGACACTATATCCTCTCTAAAACATTTCATGCACATTTCTGAGAGTAAAGGGGGTACCCATATACCAGAACCAAAATCTGAACAATGAGAAAGATATCACCATAGAGATTTTTTTTTCTAAGTTGACATTAAATAGGATAGCACTCAACGCAAAGATTTGGGAAGATGGTCGTGGCCAACCTCTCACAATAGGAAGCACCTCTACCAGTAGAGGAAATAAAAAATACTACACTAAACTATCAACGTATGAACAACAAATTCAGTGTCATCACATGCATGACACATTTTGCAGGAAACTACACGAACATCAACAGATAAATGCTAGAACTTAAAATCAAGTATCTAAAAGAAAATCAATGAGGTGTGGATAGAAAAAATAAATAGATATACAAATATTTACTTAAGTTGGAGGACCTATAAATCCCAGAATTAACACAAGATGGTGAGGTTTTAAAAATATACCAAGCAATCAAAAGGTTAGAGAACAGGACGGTGTAAACAGTAGTAGATGAAACAACATTGCAGAAAGGCATTCCACTGAATGCTATACCCCAAGGCTCAATTGAGAAGAACGCGTGCAGCTAGCAATAGAAACACCCACGAAGTCCTAAATTAACTGCACAACGGATTTCTCGACATTGGACCAATCACAAGTATCATATTATAAAAGAAATGGACGATGATAGCCTGATAGAAAAATTGCTACAAAATATATCCATGAAAAAAAAAATACCCCTACAATAAACCAGATGAACCATTAAATTTCAAATCATAAAGAGTGAAGCCAACATAACCGTGCTATCTCTAACGGGGTCAAAAGATGAGACGTTTTAGTGGTGAGAAACCAATAAATTCCTAAGCCTTATTAAAAATCAAAACCCACCTGTCGCACATAACAATTAAACACATTAATTTTTAGATTGTCCTGCTTTTCAACTAACTAATTTGTTTTTTGGGACGACGACCACAAGCTAGATCTACCGGAGAAAACCTATAAAATAAGAATTGCATAGCAATAATGCTAACAGTGTAGTAGAAATGTAGAATACCTTATGCATCAGGCTGACCGCTGACTCATCTTGCCAGTGTAATAGGTTACCACTTGGTGTAATAAACTGAAAACGACGTCGAACGGTGAGGCGTTTGTCATGGAGACGCAGTCACGATGGCTGTGCGGCTTGCGCCACTTTGGCACCTCATCTGGCGGCCTCCCTCTACTCACCACCTACTGTCTGTAAGAGAGGAGCAACATGGATGTTTTTCGCGAATTTAATGTGCAGATCATTCCTGGAATATGAGTTTGATGGAAAACAAAACAAACTCAGCAGCCAAAGCACACCAAAGAACACGTTCAGATGAGCAGAAAAAGAGAAAAAAATAAAATAAAAATGTTGGTCGCTATATACATTATTGTGCAACCCAAATTAATTATCACTTGAATAAGAACCTTGAACTATACCATCATCGCACAAGTTAAACCCAACATTGAACATGCTATATTTTCCCAAAAAATGTGTTTTGTCATGAATGCATCATTTGACATAGTCCTAGGCAAACTCAGATTTGAAATACTCCAAACTATAATGTATTACATTAGCATGACCAGCTGCTTCATGATATTGACAATGAAAAATCTTGACGAACAAATATACTAAGATTGTCGTGTTCTAGGAACTTGCAGAGCCGATAATAGCAGAACCGTACTTAGTTCAGTAGTGATGTCGTGAACCTCATGAGTCATGAGGAAGATGATGAGAGGGTCATGGTAGTTACCTTTTTTGGGTGGGAGGTGATGCCGATTCCGCTTGGTTTTATCTTTCTCCCAGTCCTCAGCATCAGTCTGCTGATCTTCGTGCTCTGTTAATGCAGATAACTGCGAACCAGATAATCCACACCCCAGGCTGCAGCAACCCTAGAGAGGTAGATAAATCCAGTGGCGAGACACAAGGCAGGGATAGACAAGCAAATCGACAAGAGACCTAGAGGATGTTGGGCGTTCAGCGTGCGAGTCGGAAATACAGGGCACGGCGGCCGACCAGATGGAATTGGCGCCACCACAGCTCAGAAGATACGGGGAGCCTGGAAAGAGAGAGTAACGTAGAACCCCTTGCTTGAAATTCCTCACCGCCCCCTGCTCTCTGCTCGTTGCCGCCAGCGCTCGCCGTTCCCGCCTCCATTGGCAAAGAAAGGGCCATCTCCAGGGACCAGAAAAGAGAGAGGAGAGGATGCTCAGCTTTCCCTCACCTGCGCTCCGTTGCCGCCTCCAATTCTCCGCTGCCGCTGTCTTCCTGCGTGCGGCGCGGGGCAAGGGTGAGCGCCTGCCGCCCGCGCCCCTTTCGACGGCCGCGGTTGTAGCCGAGAGCCACCGTCACGGCTCGTCCCCGCCGGCCCCAAGACCAGTGGACCACACGGGAAGGTCCGCCTCCACCCAGCCCTTGGCTCGCTCGCCCCCTGACGAAGTCTCGCCGTCGTTCGCCGTGGCCCGGCCGGCCACAGGAACGCCCACGGCCGGAACGGATCCTCTCGTGTCTCCTCTTCCGTGGGGGTGGGGAGGGCATGGCTGGCACCCAATTGCAGCGCACGCCGGCGGCGACGCACAGGAACCCTAGCTAGCTCTGCTGCTGCGCGTGAGAGAGATCGAGTAAGAGGGTAAAAACACACTTACGCACGCGCAAGAAGGCACAAGAAGCAGCGGGAAGAAAACTGGACCCACAGCCAAAGCGAGGCAGCGGGACCCAGAAGCCAGCGACTTTAAAAGGGGGCAATACTCGTGGATGCCCTGAAAAGGCTCGGTCGCCACCAACATTCAGTCTATAGATAGATTGTCTGTTGATAGAAGAAATGAATCTTTACTTTGCACTTCCTCATGTTCATATTTTTACGATGTCTAAACTTGTAGAAAATTGTACCGAACAATGCAGTATTTGGATGGCCCTAGGGACGATTCCAGTGTTCAGTTAGGGATCGGAACGGAACGAGGTCGTTCCTCGGAGGCGAATATTCGCTAAAGATCCGGAATACGCCCGTTCCACCAAATTGGTCGAACGAGGTGGAACGAGCTCCTCTCGCGCTAATCTCTCTCCCTTCTCTCCCTTCTCTCCCGCTAATCTCTTCTCTCCCCTCGACGAGCACGGCCGGAGGCGCGAGCGGCCATGGAGGCGGCCGGACCTCTCTCCCCTCGACCTCTCCTCTCTCTCCCCTCGACCGGCCCGAGGCGCGGCGGCCATGGACGCGAGCGGCCGCGGCCAAAATCGAGCACGGCCAGAGGCGGAGCGGCCATGGAGGCGGCCGGACCTCTCTCCCCTCGACCTCTCCTCTCTCCCCTCGACCGGCCCGAGGCGCGGCGGCCATGGACACGAGCGGCGGCGGCCAAAATCGACCGGCCCGAGGTGCGGCGGCCATGGACGCGCCCGGCGGAGGCCAAAATCGAGTGGCGGCGGTCAAAATCGCCCGGCGGAGGCCAAAATCGAGCGGCGGCGGCGGAAATCAGACTCGGCGGCGGCTGGATTTCCTCTCGTTAGATCCTTCCAGTCCAATTTGATCTATTTCATCTCCGATTTTGGCCTCGTTCGTCTCTGATTTTGGTCTCGTTCTGTTCCATTCCCCTCTTCAATTCTGGAACCGAACAGAGCATAGAATAGAACCGTTCCATTCCAATTCTTTTGTCCGAACCGAACACGAGGATGGAACCATTCCATTCCAGGAATGGAATGGTTCCATTCCATTCCACCCCATCCAAATACTGAACACACCCTTAAGGCCTGAATTCATGCTCCACTATGTCTGAAGAGTAGTACTTGACATAGAGCCCTGCCACGAGAATAATCAGATAGGCTAGCTTCTTCTTCTGTCCGAGCGCTGATGTGAGCACCCTGGTCACCCACCCTGATTGGAAGTCATCACCACACACTGGAGTCGAGGCCGTTGATCGAATCCAGGATACAACTTCCTGCCGTGTCTTGAGAAGGTGCAGTCGATCAGGATATGGTGCATCGTCTTTGCTCCTGGTGACACAAAATATGCGCCTGTTAGTATGGAAGACTCTTGCACACCAGCATAGCATATCCAAGGTCCAACACCGGTTCTGGTAAGCAAGCCAGGTGAGGAACCGCACGTTGTTTGGAGCCTAGGTGTGTCATGTGAACCAACACCGGTTCTGGTAAGCAAGCCAGATGTGGAACCGCACGTCCTGCTTCGAGCTCAAGTTGAAGTCGAGCAGCGCCCATCAGAACTCGGAGGCCCGCACCGAGCGCACCCTGGATGTCCAGGTGCAGTTGTGGAGCCCCTTGTGGACGGTGTGTGCCCTACTCGTGAATGGGGGCACCAGTTTGCACAAGCCATTGCCCGTGATCCAACAATCTTCCCAGAAGAAGGTTGAGTTTCCATGTGCACATGGCTCTTGTAGTTGTAGAAGACGTTCTATTGTTCTTGACCTCCCTACCATGGTTGATTAGCAAGCCACTCCAAGAAATCAATGTCTTCTGGAGCCATAACCCATGAACCCAAAGGGCGACACCGAGTGGCACAAGTCCAGCACACCAAGACCACCCAGATGGATCGGACGGTAGACCATCGATCAGTTTGCCATGCAACCTGCCATGTGCTTCTTTCTTGCATTTTCACAGAAAGCCGCGGCGGATCTTATCAATCCTCTTGAGCACCTTCGCCTGAATGAATAGAACATAAGCATGGGGACTGGCATAGAGGAGAGCATGGAGTGCACCATGTCCATGACGAGGTACCCACCCTTGGATATCGTGATCACGTGCCAACTACCAAGTGGACAGCTTGTCTTCAAAGCAGTCCAATGTCTGAAAAAGAGACGTCGTTTCCCTGAGCACGCTGGAGAAACGCCCAGGTATGTGATGTGGAATTCTACAATCGGTTAGGAAAGGGAGCTGGTGATAGGAGTCGAGCAACTAAAGAATGCTACATTTTAATTTTTCGCATAAAAAGCCGGAAGACTATATCTTGCTCACTGAAGATGTTATGAAGCTGAGAGAAAGCAACTTCAGTGGTTCAGTACCATAACCTCCAATCATGCCAAAAACTAGTGTTAATACCATAACCACCATGTACTTTTCCATCGTTCAGGTAGATGCCTTTTACTCTCAGATTTCCCCAACAACAGTCACCAGTCACTGACTCTGACCTTAATCTGAGAGCAGATATTATTTTTCATTTTCACTACTTATTGGCTATTATTTTGCTCAAACACACACCAGGAGGTTTACCATGGCTCTTGCCACATAATGTACATTTCTATGTTCTAGTTCCGGTCACAAGTTTCAGTGATGGCTAGTGTTTTGATTTCTCAGATCCTTGGGCATTACACATGGATGCATCGTTAATGATTGACTTTTTTCTTCTTTTGTTCTGAGTCAGGGATGATTTTGAAGATGCATTAAATTATGTGTACTGCATGGATAGATATTATCCGAGCATTTTAACATTTTATCAATCTCACACCGAAAATGGGGGCACGCAAGCCGTCTAAACATGAAGCTATTTCCCACAGGTAAACAGGATGAGATCCAAAACTG
This sequence comes from Poa annua, assembly GCA_026929855.1. Taxonomy (NCBI): domain Eukaryota; kingdom Viridiplantae; phylum Streptophyta; class Magnoliopsida; order Poales; family Poaceae; genus Poa; species Poa annua. The sequence continues at coordinate 48,840,149 of CM049434.1, forward strand.
TGGTGTGGAGACTCGAGCATAATCTAGTGATTCGAACAGAATGACCCTTAGCTAAACACTACGGGAGTAACAGCCTAGACCGACGGCAAATGCCGTCGGGCTCACGCTGGAAACCGTCGGCGTACACGTAGCCCGACGGTGGCCGTCGGGCTAAGGCCGTCGGCGTGTAATTCATCGGGCTCACGCCGTTGCCGTCGGCGTCGCAAATGCCGTCGGGCTCATAGTGAGCACATATGCGCACTTTATCACAAACTATGACATGATAATGGTCACACATATGTGTTGAAACTTATGCATGTTTGTATATGATTGATATTTTTGTAAAGTTTTGTTTTGAAAAGTTGCCAAAACTCAAGTTTATCATTTTTCTAAAAACTAGTACACGTCAAAAGACTGCATGCCAAAGGGTTTCTTTTTATTTAGTACTTTTTCATATTTTTTTTGAATGTAATCTAATTTTTTAAGAAAAACTGAAAAACAGTATAGTGAGCCCGACGGTAATGCCGTCGGGCTCACTATGTGATTAGCTGAACGCTGACGGCACTGTAAGCCCGACGGTGGCCGTCGGGCTCACTAAATGAACGCTGACGGCACTGTGAGCCCGACGGTGGCCGTCGGCCTTACAACTAGGACGCCGACGGCAAAACGACGCCGACGGTTTTTTCGTTTCGTCGGTTTCACGTTGTGACGCCGACGGTCCCGACATATTGCCGTCGGCGTTGAAATAGCCGTCGGGCTGGGCTGAGTTTCCCGTAGTGAAAAAGGTCAGGCAAATATTATTAATCTACCAAGAAGCGTGTTGTGCTGAACTTGTCTTGTAATCTATTGTGGGGAAATAGCAAGGAAGTCAGGAAAAAGTTGGTTTGCCAAACGGTAAAATAGGCTAAATTTAGTTAGACAAACGAGATACCATTAAAAACAACACATTGCCAAATGGAGCCTAAGGCATGAAATGCTCCGTCCAGTAGTAATTATCTATATTAATCTGGGGAGTGGCCTGTCGGCGCCATATTAAACTATATCAACCACGCACTTAACTCATACACCATTAGTACATTACTGTTCTCAAAACCCAAAAACTGGCAAGTGTTTTAGCTAAAGACAGTGAAGTGGTCAACTTGCTGCAATTAGCAAATCAAACCACAAGAAAGAACTAATTAACAGAGCGTACGCACGGCACACCACCTACTTCCACTGAGCGTTTCGTGCTGCAGATAGATGCCCCTCTTGCAAGTTGCAATATGCAAATAAATTAACCAAACCATTCTTCTCTCTATATATCCCTTCTTCCTCATCTCTATGTCCTCAGCCCTGGTCTCCTGACACTCATATGTACTGTATGGTTTTCTTGCTAGATCTAGCTTTCCAAACACCACAACTCACTGCTAAATGGCATATTGATTAGTCATGTTCTTGCTCATGGCTTAGATCTCATGGCTGAGATTTTAGACTTTCCAGAACTTAAGAAAGCAAAAGAGAGGGATTATATTGGTGTGTTTCTCTTGATCTACTGATGCATGCGCTTGGCTCATTTCTCCGTAGCTTTCATTTGTTCCCTTTTAGCTAGGAGATCGTTGGGTTTGCATGCGATATAGGCATGCGCGCATAGCCCACATGTGTTTGTCTCTGTGTCTCCATACCTCTACTGATTTCATGATAGGTTCATGAGAGAAGGAATAGATCGACCTTTATATTTCTTGGATGGATTTCTATCTGCACGCATAAATCTCAGGATAAGAACAGGTCCGTGTTCCAATATATTGTTCTTTCTTTTTCTCCTGTTTTTTTTGGCATGTCTTTGTCCTGATCTGAACACGAGGCTAGGTTTTTGGACTTTAATCAGAGTTCTGCTGGGAAGATTACCAACTGAGTACTGATTCCCTTTCAGCACTGTGTTTGCTCACAGCTCTCTTTTAAAATCTTCGATTGTTCAGATGATGATCGATGTATCTGGTACGGATTTTGCAGGACTGTATCTGTTTTGAATATCCATCTTCTGTGGAAATTAGTAGTAGTACACAATGTCTTTGATGAGACTTTATTATCAGGCATTGATGGACTCAATAGCTTTCCAAACGCCACAGCTGCTTCAATCTCTACAAATAGCTTCAGTGGATTTTATTGTCTGAGAACTCAAACAAACTGGTTCCTGCTGAGAGGACGAATTAGGCTACCTGCCCCATTTGGCAATCATGTTTATGTACTCTATTTTTTCTGTTCATGTATGCATATATAGCTTAAATTAACTCATTGTACCATAAACTCAATCTTAGTTTGGCGGTGCTCTTTGATTGAACTCATCTACTAGCCATCTATTTTGTTATCCCTTGGGGGAGCTCAGTTTGCTTTACGGACAGCTTGAAATGGTTGTAATTTTAATGTGGCCACCGGTAGTTCTCACTTGAACTAAATACTGGTGGGCACATAAAATTTACGACGAATTCAACCAACCCCAAGATTTTCAATTCTCGTGCATGATTATTTAGGACACCAAGTCAATTATTTCTAGCTAGCGCAAACAGATAGATCATGTATACCCTTTATTATTTGTATTTAGGTAGTGGTCATCCAAGACTGTTTAACCAGATGATGTAAAAAGTAAGGCACCTGATTTCATGAGTATATGCATGATCATGTTGCTAATCTACTTAGAGGGTGTTTGGTTAGACTTTTTTCTTGGCTTTTGCTTTTGGCTTATAAGCCATAAAAGCACCTAAATAAGTGTTTTTGGCTTTTGGCTTATAACATAGTGTAACATAAGCCAAAAGCCAAAAGCACCTATTTATGTGCTTTTTTGGCTTATAAGACAAAACCAAAAGCCAACTAAAAAGCCTAACCAAACACCCTCTTAGCCTAGCTGTTAACAGTATAACAAAATGATATATGATTTGTCTAGGAAATTTCTTCTGCCTACTAGTACTGGCGGCTAGATCTGTTTGTAGATGCATTTTTTCGAACATTTAGATGCAATTATATGCAGGGCCTTTAATTAATTACACTTCTTCGCCTAAAAAGTGCTCATTACTTACAGTTATGACGTAATAGTTATTTATTGAGCAATTAGCAAGTTTTTAGTTGGAAAATGCAGGAGCAGCAGGATGATGATGATGAAGAGGAGGAGGTTTGCTTAACAAAATGACGAGCATGATGATGTATTAATTGGAAGGAGCTCACTTCAGACCACTCATGGGAGGTAGCGGGGATTGAACAAGCTGCCGACTCATTCACTCGAACACACAGTGGATATGAGATTTGTTCAGGATATAATAGTATATGACAATAATTACTGTGTGAATGAGCGAATGCAGCGGGAGATTGTTCTCTCTTTCCTCCTCCATGCTTGGACTGAAGGGAGCTCCCTCAGCTCTCAGCAGCTTCATCAGGAATATGATCAGACCCTCAACGATAATCCAGACTCTGGTAATACTTCCCCTCACATGAATTTATTTTCCGAACATTCGGCTAAGATGCTAGCTCAATTCTGGCCCAGCATGTCCTAACAGTTGTTACCACAACTAAATTTGGTTATGTGTGATGTTTTTCCCCTTTTGATAATCATTGGCATACTTCAGCTTACTTAGATATCTGGTTTATGAGATACATTTGCTTAAAAATATCTGATGCGTAAGTGATATCTCTGTTTGTTAGAGCCATTTATAAATTGTGTCAATATAACTGCTGCAGTGTGTATTCTATATTAGCACAATTTTTGCTGGCATTTAAAAAAGCAGGCAGAAGCACGGTTTTTATTTGTGTGCTGCAAGCATCAACAATGTACACCTAACCATTCCTGATGGACTGGTGGCAGAAACTTTTTCTTGTGCTGTTTTCCATGATTAATTCAGAGCTTGCTAATCATGTGTGTGAGATGCTAATCATCGTCAGCATACTGCAAGGGCTATCTTAGGGCTTAATTAGGGCGTCATCACCTAGCTGTCTCTTCAGAATATACATGCTACAGTGTGTAAAAAATATGCCTAGGGTCATAGGCTTTCCATTAAGGTCAACATACAACGTTAAATTATCCCCTAAAAGCAAGCACCAAGATACTTGGAACTTGGTATGCCTCCCTGCTTTGTGATCTCCACCACCATTTTATATTGTCCTCATTGCCTGCTTGTGTCCTCTGGCAGAAATTTACTTAAATAGCCAATCAATTATTATGCTCCAAGTTTTTACTTGAAAATTAGAAGAGTACAATGTGGTTAAGTTTCTAAATAACTGATGCACATATCTTATTCTAATTTTCTTAATTCGCAAATGAGATCCTTGCAAGCATGTTAGTGGCTATCAGAATATCAGAAACACTAATATAATGCATTACTAGCAACATCTTACACAATCAACATTATTGCAGGTTCAGTAAAGAGAGATGAACTGACCTCACAGTATATGTGTGGGTGTATGAAAATCAAGGGTAAAGAAATGCAATAATAGCCTTCTCACATACCACCGGTGATGGTGGCCTGGAAGAAAGGAAGCCCTTAAAAGAAGAGATCAGGGCTCCTGTTCATCTCAAGTGCTTATGAACAGCACTGGTGCTTCCCTCGTGTAAGGTGTATTGTATATGCCATCCAAGTACAGCAGCAAGCCAGCAAGTGCATATGTTTCTCTACTTCCGATATGCTGCCCTTCCCCATGTCTTTCCTCTCCCATCTCTGTTCTGATGTTAAAGTACAATATGTTAAGGTATCGTAACGCGTGCCCCATAATTAATTTAATGTCATATGTTCTGATTTGAAGTACAATCCATCCCTTTCTTTATGTATGAATACATGAAATCACAGACCTACCAATGGGTGTCCTCCATTTTTCTTCAGAGTATAATGTCATCCTTCCTGGAGAGAATACTGGCGGGTGTGATCAAAGCTGCCAGCGCACAGGTTGATATGTTTCCGGTTGTTTTTTCAAATGTTGGTCTCGATTCTAAAAGTTACTAGGTAGTGTCATCTTTAACACATAACAGAATGGTACACGAGTTGTTCTATTCTTCTGGTAGTTTATTCTATTATATACCAAAAATGCAGACATATCATGCATAAATATTGGATCCAATTTGGGACGGGGGTTCAGATTACTGCTGGGTCCTAGAACTCCATTCACTGGCAGTAATATACTTAAGCAGCAGGAATATACCAGTTTGTGCATGCTTCTAGTGTAAATCATAGTTGTGGAACCCATTGTATCATCGCGATACCCACATGCTTCAAAAGAGGGTCTGCAAAAAATCAGGTATGACAAAAAAGAGTACATATCATGCGGCATATCAAAATAGTACAGAGAAGGACATTCATGAAATATTGAGATCTACAAGTTATTTCCATGTGCATAACGCAAAAGTGCCATAAACATCTCGGCTACCCTGCAGAAATTGTTCCAGGACATATGAAATGATGCTTGGAATTTAGACAAGAGATCGACTTGTCAGTTGACCAAGATAACAAGCATCTCTTCGAAATTATTCCATACAGCCTATTAGCCCGAGATTACTTGACCCAGCAATACATTGATCATGGGGGTTGATTATGCGGCCAAAGAAAAAAAACTACCCGTAAACCAAACTCAGAAACAATGACAATGACCGCTCGATAATCTGTATACCAAGCATGCTTTGCTACAAACAAACTCCCAACGCAATGTTTCTTTTTTTTTGAAAAGAAGGCAAAAGCTTTGCCTTTTATATTGATATAGAAGAAGCAAACAGTGGTGGCTTAGGCCAAAATAAAAAAAAGGGGTTACATAGTGCAAACTTCAGGAAACAATTTCGCCTAAGTGCTTGTTGCCCGCCAGCCCAACTTTTCCCTTCATCTTTGATCTTTTCAAATAGCGCTGCCGACGTTGAGAATTTGTTGTTGAAGACCCTTGCATTGTGCTCCTTCCATATCTCCCAGGTGATTAGGGTGATAGCAGATTTGAGCCCCTTGGGGTGCGCGGTCGGAGCTTTGGCGATGGCGTGCCAAAAAGCGAGCACATTTGGTCGCCCTGTGCCAAGATCCTGGACCAGGGAGGGGCATGACAGCCATGTGGCTGCAGCCTGCCAAATGCGACGGGAGTATCTACATTCGAACGGGATGTGCCTGGCCGTTTCGCCCTGACATCGGCAAAGTTGGCACGGGGGGGTATGGGGCCATCCCCTGATAGCCAGACGATCCGATGTCCACAGCCTGTTTTGCACAGCGAGCCAAGAGAAGAACTTGCACTTGGGTGGCGCCCAAGATCTCCAAACGAGGCCTTCAAAGGAGCAAGGAACGGCTCCAAGGAATTGCGTTTTGTAAGCTGAGCCCGCCGAATATTTCCCGTTGGGGGATAGAGTCCAGGTAATGGTGTCCGCAGTGCCCCGTTGCAGCGTGATGGCTTGAAGGCAGTCCCATAGGGTAATGAATTGTATCATGTGCTCTGCGCTGAAGTTCTGAACCGCGATGTCAGCCACCCAAGATAGGTTAGCGAGAGCATTTTGGACGCATCTGTTTTTCTTTTTGGACGCCTCAAAAATCTTTGGCGCGATGGACTTCGGCGTAGTACCATTGAGCCAGGAAGATGTCCAAAAGCACGCGGTTGTGCCTTCGCCAAGAGAGACCTGTGTTGCGGCGCTGAATAACTCTCTATCAGAAGAACGCAATGTTTCATCAATCTAAACAAGTGTGCATCATTTTCTTTTTCTTTCTTTCATAATAAAAGGTTGCATTTACTGGCCAAAAACTTTCCTTCTTACATAAATTCAAGCAGTCAAGTCTAATGCCATATAAGACTTTCAACACGAATGAAATCAATATTTCTTCAATACATGCTCTTGAGAGTTCATGTGAAAATTTATGTAGCATAACATCCTTCGTTCCGAAGGAAAGGTAGCGGCACAAACTTGAAATGCAAGTGCGGAAGTGCCTATTTATCAGGTTATCAGTAACAGGAAATTCGTGCTCGGCTCGCGCGCGCGATTTACCATTGAAACATCAAGTCGGAATCTAAAACAGAACAAGAGGAGAGAAAATTACCACGGACAGCGCCCATGAACGGAAGCGCTGAGCCCTAGCTACGGCGGAGACGGCCCGCCCGAAGCCGACAAGCCGCGCGGACCCCTCCGACCTCCGGCGTCAAACAACCTGGCGCTGCCGAATACGGGAACGCGCCTCAAGGAAGCTGCTCCTGCTGTGCTCGATGGCGCCGCAGAGGCGGAGGTCGACGCGCTCCGGCTGGTCGACGGTGGCCAAAGAATCGAATGGCGCCGATGGCGTATTTTTCGCCAAATCTGGCCGTTTTCGGCAGCTTACACATCGGATCTGGCCGTTTTCGGTAACTTACGCACCGGATCCGGGCGGCGTATTGACAACTAATTACAAATCTGACACCTCAGATCGTGCAGGAGTGACGTTAGGTGGTTACTATTGACAGTGACGTTAGGTGTAGGCGTAACGTCGAGTCCGGATACAGCCTCTAGCAACTAAGGTTGTGCGTTAGTTCGAGACTACGACATACAAAAGGCGCAACACTCGGTATAAATTAGTTTGTGGCTCTATCGTCACTATGTGTAGCAGCCATGTTCTTTCACTCAATTTATCCGTATGATCCTCATTATACACGTATGCTTTATGAGTGTCACCGTGCATTGTGAGAGTAGAGTATGATTGATCGTTTGAGAATGTCGACAGACTGTGCCAAACCAGAGGTACGTGCAAATAACGGATGGTATCATTGTATTTTGTTGATATATTTGAGAATTCTCTTAGGTATCAATGCAACCACTTTGAGTATAAAGATGAGTTCTAATTTCTATCAATCACGTTGAGATTCTGAGGTTCAAGTCGATGCTTCGCATGCTCGACGGCAAACCACGACTTTTGGACTATAAAATATGAGTTATTATCTTTCTTTGACACATTGTGTTGTCATTATCATTATAATTGTTCTGCGAGATAAATAAAACATTATCAAAGTTGTTTGTAATCGTCTCTGTCGAGGTTGGCACCAAAATAAAGGAGTTCGACTCCGATGCGGTTGGCGCCGAACTTATGGCACCGGACGATTCGCTTCTGAAAGTTGTGTGGAACCAACTCCTATACTTTAGCGCCAAGTGTGGAGCCGAACGTTTTCACGTAGGCTCTAGGGAGGTTGGCCTCGAACCCCGTGGGAAAAACTTTCCGTTTGCACGCAAAGTGTTTCGGCTCCACCGAGGTTGGCGCCGAAATAAAGTAGTTCGGCTCCGGTGCAGTTGGCGCCAAATTTGTGGCATTGGACGATTCGCTTCTGGAAGCTGTATGGAACCAGCTCTCAGATTTCAGCGCCAAGTGCATTAGAGCCGAACGTCTTCATGTAGGCTCTTGGGAGGTTAGCGCCGAACCCCGTGGACAAATCTCACCGTTTGCTGATGGCTCCAGTAACAATGATGATGGCGTCAGAAAATGTCTTACTGAGCACCAAGCACCTAAGTTAAAGAAAACGAGTTAGGTTGAGACTCCAAGTGCAGAGTGTATAGTAAGGAAAATACAGTTTTCCCCACGAGGTGACTCGAGGGTTTATATCGAACTCTCGGAAGCTGTATGTGAAAGTTTTATCTTCTTATCCTTCTCTTATGGGACCTACAAAACAAAGTAAAGTGTTTTGTGCCCTCAACCTCACCAAGTGGTTGTTGTATTTTCGGATTTTTAAATGGCTGAAAATAAAAAGTGGATATAAAGTGTTGGAAATGTGTTTCTTATAATTAAACATGGACCGGGCTTTATGGTTTCACAAATGCACTCTCTCTTTAATAAAGTGGTAGATAATGTAACATTAGAATTGACATATTAGATTGCAACAAAGTTTCATGATAAGTTATTAATCATATGGGCATCACGTCCTAACATAGAGATGTTTTAGTTATTCATCTCTCTCATACTCCACTAAGATGTGAATTAACTCAAAGCACCACAGTATTAAGATAAATCAGAGTATAGCCTGAAGTTCTATAACATGAAGTTAAAATAAGAATATGCTAGATCTAGTCATGGAGAAGTGGCAATGGTCACACCCAACATCCCCGGTAGCATGATATTTTCTTTATCCCTACTGAGGCAACAAAGTAAGGTAAACACCCAAGTGGATCGTGATATTTCAGTTGTCAGCTTGCCGCACTAGCCACTCCCGTTACTCCATCTTATGCACACATTCCCCCTCACACGCCCTCATACATATGTTGGATCAAAACACATAAACAAGAACGGGATACATAATATGCATCTATTTTCATAACTGAAACAAAACCATTGCAATCTAAAACATATATTAACTCATAAAAGATCCACCACGAAGGATAATACATAGATGACCGTAATCATGTTCAGCAACTCATACGGTGCTAATTAGTGAAGATCAAGAGAGGAGATATATATAAGTTACTTCCACAAACTCATAGTCCAGGGGTGGACTACTCCTTCTTCATCATGGAGACGGTGGAGAAATCGTTGGAGGAGATGGAGACCATGCCGGCAGCGCCCCGCCGGAGTTTTCCCCCTCCAATCTGCAGCTCCAGGTCTTTGTTTCGTGGTTTTGTGTTTCTGTGGCGCTCCCTTCCGAAAGTCATCGGGGGGTATTTTTATAGGCGTTTTTAGGTCAAGAGCCAGGCACGCGGACGAATATCGATGGCATCGGAGGCTCGAGGCCCAAGATGAGGGGTCCATGCGGCCAAGGAATCTGGCCGCGTGGGCCCACCTCTTTTGGCCTTCGGGTTTCCACTTTTGTCCTTCGCTCCTACGCTTTGTTCCTTCCAAAAAATGATGCCCGTGAAATATTAGGTCATTTGGACGTCGTTTGGGTCCCTGAAAGGTAAAAACATTTAAAAAAATAGGGTTTCTGACTGTGCAAGGTTAATTCCAGAAAAAATGGGGAAAATATTAAATATTCCCAAAATCAATATAAAATGATGATATAACCCCTATATGATGCAAATTTGATAGGAATATAATGTAATACAATGCAAAGTTCATGTATATATTTTACATACATCAACATCCTAAGCTTAACTTATACTCGCCCTCGAGTATGAAGGTGATAAAACTGACATGGACTTTGCATTTTAATACTATCAATGGATATCAAAGATGCTTACTATTGCTACAGAGAGTCAAATGATTCATTCTCCAAAGGAGTAGCAAAATACAAGATAGATTATAAAGTTATATCAATTATTCAATGAAAGGATGTTCAATGATAATTCACAAATTGTAACATAGAAGAGACTACTATGGACCAAATGTATGCATAATGAAAAGTAAAAACATCCTATAATGGTCATAGAGTACTCTTGAGAAATCTGAATATAAAAGGTGGACACTTTGTAAAGATAGATAAATAAGTAGAGGTAAAACATGCAAAAGTTTCATATAGATTCCAAATGCTTTTATCTTAAGTTTATGCTTGCAATGTGATATTCATTGGTGTGGAGCTCCCATTACCCCTATCATAGCATCTTGAATGGTTAAGTTGAAAGTGAAAGCAAATATGAGTAATGTGCCTGACAAAGTATGGGTTGAATGTCTCATGCCCCATGAATACAAATACCTCTCCAACTGGCTACTCAACTCGGGACACAAAGCAAGTTCAAGTTACAGTCATTGTAAGTAATAATAGCGTCATCAAGAGTTGCCCCCGGGGTACCTCTTGTCTCAGTGCATGGATGCAAGCCCATGCCCAAATGACAAGACAAGCAGACAGCGAACATCTCAGCATCACTTTTATTTACTTAAGCTTTTTATTATGAGATGCATCTCTGATTGTCCCCCTTTTTTTTGAAGTTAATATATATATATATATATATATATATATATATATATATATATATATATAGAGGGAAAAACAGAAGTATGTTGCAACATCGTGAAGGTGGTAATCGGTGCCGTCCATATGCATCAGGATCCGTGTTTCTGGCTGGTCCCAAATTTACACTAAATATGTTTTGTGATTTTTGGGAGACTTCACTTATTTCCTCTTTAGCTAGTTTTGGTCCCAGTTTACTGTGCATGGCAGGTGCAGCCTACCTACGAAAGCAGCAGAGAAATTGCAGTTGACCCACGTTCGTGACTGCTCTCCTCTCTCTCTAGTTTTCCTCCCTCTCCCGTGACCCCCACTTTCCATCCCCATCCGGCCATCCCGCCCGTGACTCCCCTGCTCCTCCACTCCTCCCCGTGACTCCCCTGTTCCTTCCTCCACACGAGAGCTCCCCGATGGGAAGGAGGTGACCTCCGGCCCGCCCGCCTAGCACCGTCCCTCGCTCTTCTACAGCGGATCCGCGCCGCCCTCCGTGGAGGCCTCCACTCCAGCGATGGATTCCGGCGGCGTGCGGTGGTGACGGTCCCAGATCGTCCAGGCCTCCACCGCCACCATCCTGCTCCCGCGGCGGCCCTGCTCCTCCGGCACCGAATGGGGAGGGTGAGGCACCGGACGCGGAGCTCCGCCTCCACGGCTCCGACCTGCAGAGGCAGGGGACGCCGCCCCCCGAGGTCGACGGCGGCCACCACGGGATCCCCGGCACCGGAGGTCATGCGGCCGGCACCGTTTCTTGATCTGTAGGCACAGTTCATGTGATTTTTGTAGGCACCGAATCAGCGCCGGTCCTGAGATTTCCGGGGCCCAGGGGCGAAACTAAAACTTGGGCCACTAATTGTAAACGTCATCCTAATAATAACGTAATGATTATATGTATGACATATTTTTTTTTAGTAAAACATGAATGTATACAAAACAGTACGCGTATCGAATAAACTATACAAATTACCTTAAAATTTTCTTCTAACACCTCTTAAAATTACGTTTTGCTCTTCTCCTCTTAGCACTACAAGATTGATACCTCCTGGACGACATGATCCCAGAAAATGCTAGAACTTAGAAGAGCACAAAAATTTACCGTAATCCTGAGATTGGAGAGGATGAGATCGTCGCGGCAACAGCACAGCGGCGAGCACGGAAGGCGGAACGGCGTCACGGCAATGGTCGTGTCTTGTGCACGGGCGTGTCCTGAGATTGGAGAGGATGAGATCGTCTAGGTCTATCGGCTAGATCGAAAAGGAACAGGCGAACAACAGCAAGAGCCGAGGCGGCGCGATGGTTCGCATGCCTGGGAATTGGGATCGATCGCTGGAGACTGGAGTCATGGACCTGTACGTCAGTACGTGCAAACGGCCATAAAATCTGCTCCTTTTCACGGGCCTCTATAGCTGGCGGGCCCATTTCAATTTTTTCTGCTAAATACACGGTACGTATCTATGTATCTGGGGTATATATATAGTATACAACGTATCTAGGGTGGGGCCCTTGGATTTTGGGGGGCCATGGCGGGCGCCCACCCTGCCACCCTCCAGGGCCGGCCCTGCACCGAATGTCTATGCATAAGCACCGAATGAGGCCACTTCTCTATTGTTGTTTTTTCTCTCTCAGACTTGTAATCAGTTCATCCGTTTTTTGGCACCGTCGGGTGCTGTACTAGCACCATTTCTTGATTTTGCAGGCACCAGATGATTGTGCGTGGGCTCCGTTTGTTGCAAGATCAGTAAAATTGGTGTAGCATGAGCAGATTTGCTATAGAATAGGCACCGATTGATACTAGCAAATCCTGTCCTCATTCAGCGAGCAAGCCAAATGATTCTCGGTGCCACCCATCCTATCTAACTAATCATCTCTGACCTGTAATTTGGGTGTATAATTACCGTTTATCTCGTGAGTCAGACGTAATGTGCTAATAAAAAAACTACTAGTTCCGGCTATAAGTATAACACTATAATTCTGTACTATGTATCTCTGTTTGATCTCCGGTACTGGAGCACATAGATAAGATTGAGATTGCTGGCACCGATCTGAATACGCAGCACTGTTCTCAATCCAGAAGGGAAAGGAAGTAACGGGAGCTCTGTTACCTTAACGAAAATGGCTAAAAGAAAGGAAATTACGGTCAAAAGAGCCCACCCCGCGTGCTGCAGTCATACACTCGATGACAAGATTTTGGATGGACTTGGCAGGGACCAGTTTCCGTATTAGATGGGCCTAGTTTCGAAAGGATCTCCACTCCCATTCCTCTTTGGTATTTCCTCTTTCAAAGACCCACCAAAAAGGAACCATATATATATCGTGGTACCAATCTCAAAGCAAACTAACGGTGCCGATAGCAACCTCCACAGTTATGCAACATACGAAAGCTGCTCCCTATATATATATAGGACCCGTATATTTTACAACCGGTTGTAGATTAAGAATCTACAACCGACCGGCCCCTGTCGATGTGTGATTCCCACGGAACAGGGATAATCACTCTCGAGGGAGAAGTTCGTGCGGGGGACTGAACACGTTGGTCAACAACCCTCAACCGGCCCGGCGACGGTGCTCGTCGTGCCTGTAGAGGGTCAGCACGACAGGGATGGACATAGGCCCGTACCCAGGTTCACGGCCCTCCGGGGGAGGTAAAACCGCTACTCCTGCTTGTCTGTATTGCTCTGTAGGGGGTACAGCACAATGAGCTTGCCGAGGGCTCGGTTGCGGCAGCGCAGAGCTCAAGAGGGAAGCTAAGGTCTTCTTCCTCCTCGAGTTCGCTAGGCTTGGCTAAGCTATGGTAAGGTGTCCAAGGTTGATCGATCGATCCCTTGCTACGGAGGTGCTCTCTCCTTATATAGGCGCCCCGGGCCTCATCCCTGCGTGTTGCGCAGTGGAAGGGTTCCCACATGGCGACGAAGCGGTGGAGCGGGGTGCACCGCAGCTGGGTTGTCCATGGACTCGGTCCATGGTCGTAAAGCCTGCCTTCGTGACAGAAAAGCCGCCGTCTTCGCTGGGCGGCCAGCTGGTGCAGCAGCGATCGTGGGGGTGCCCACGGTGACGTCGTCCTTGGAGCGTAGCGCCGGCCAACTGCTTTATCACCAAAGAGGAAACCCTCGTAAGCCGGCGCAGGGGACACAGCTTTGTTGACTCCTTTAATCACCAAAACGGCAACTGCGGCGCCGTCGTCATCGCGCGCAGACACGCGCGTCACTCTGCGGCGCGGCAGAGGCCATGTGCACCTTGCAGTGGTTGCTTCGGAGCGAAGTATCTCCACAGGGCTGGGGCGGCCCTGTGGAGGGACTGTGTTGACCCCTCTCCAGGGGAGAGGGCCCTGTAGAGGAGCAGCCTCGGGAGGGGCCTCGTCAGGCCTTCGCTGCCCTCTTCAGCCGTCTCGAGGGTTTTCCCTCTCGAGGGTCTCTCCAAGCATTTTGCTCGGTCCTTAGCCGTTTCATCGACTCTGTCGCGTGTGAGGGCTGTGGAGAGTGGGCTCTGCACACCCTGGATCCCACTGGGCCGACAGTAGCCCCGGGGCCCATGACGGGCACGGCGAGGCCCATCGGGTCCAGACGAAGCGTCGTGGGTCCAATATGCCCGGCCGGCCCGTGACACGCGTCGTTTGGAGATGAACTTATGGCGACTCGGTTTCTCCGGTAGAAACGTGCGTCGTGGGGGGTCCCACCACGATCATCATGACCGCGCCTTGGTAACTGTCCAAATGCGGTATAAAGCTGCGCGCCGGTCCGAACCGCAGTCATTATTCACTTGTGCGGTCCGCCGTCAGCTCTTGCTCCTCCAACTCTCCTTCCTCCTAGCTTTCCTCCTCCGGCGAACTCCTTCCTCCTCCGGCGAACTCCGCTTCTTGCATCTTCCTTACAATGGGCGGACCAAAAGGCAAGGCGGCAATGGGGACGTTCCCCTCCGATGCGCAGGGCGAAGAAGCTCTTGGCCCCGCTCTGATTGGGGTGCGCGTCGATGCGGCGGCGCTGGACAAGATCCAGCACCTGGTCGCCGGGAGGACCAATGAGCACGGCGCCAGCGCCATCCAGGCCGCGAGGCACGGCCGCCTTCCGGCGGGGTTTTTCCCCATCTTCCTCCACACTCTCTTCGCCGGTTTGGTGCCTCCGTATTCACCTTTCCTCGAGGCCGTCCTGGAGTTCTACCAGATCCACCTTCTCCACCTACACCCCAACGCCATCCTCGTGCTCTCCATCTTCGCCTATCTGTGCGAGGCGTATCTGGGGGTGCAGCCCTCGGTGGCCCTCTTCCGGAGCTTCTACGCGCTCCGGAACACCGCGAAGGCTGAGCGGACGGGGTGCGTGTCCTTCCGCATCGCGGACGGCATGGGGGACGTCTACATCCCCATGTCGTGGAGCGACGAGAAACCCGTCACGGCGGTGTCGAAGAAGGTGGACGACTTCAGGAAGAAGTGGTTCCTCATCGGCGTCAAGTCGCAGAGCTCCTTCCTCGAGGTCCCGGAGGCGCCGCCCGTGAAGAACACCCATTGGGGGAAGCAGGCCTTCCAAGGCCCGAAGATAGGAGCCCTCGTGGCGCGCATGAGGATGCTTCGGGAGAACGGCCTTACCGGCCAGATGATCGCGGAGGACTTCGTGCGCCGCCGCATCGCTCCTCTGCAGGCGCACAAGAAGCCGATGTGGATGTACTCGGGCCCCTCCGACCCGATGCGACTCCACCCCTGCGACCACCGCCCTACCGTCGTCGAGACCATCATGGGCGGCCTTTTCATCAACCCCGACGTGTCCGTGGCGGTTGCGGCGGAGCTGAGGCCTCTTCATCAGATGAACCTGGCTCCGCGCCTGGCGATTCTGGAGCGGATGCCCTCCTTCACCCCGCTAGGCCTGGCAGGGGAGGAGGAAGAAGACGGGCCCATGCCCGTGGCGAGGGGACAAGACGCTGCGGAGTCACCGTACGCGTCTGACGCCGAGCAGGGCGACGATGCGGCTGGGACCGTTCCCTCTGCAGGCGGGGCGAGCTCGTCAAGGGCCTCGCCCCCTCCTGAGGAGGTCTTCGAGCTCTCCTCCAGCGACGATGAGGAGGCCGAGGCGGGGCGACAGGAGCCCCGAACCAAGGCGGCCCACGACAGGCCTGCCGGGGAGCCCCCAAGCGCTTCCCTCAAGAGGAAAGCTGAGGCGGCTCCGGGGGGATCCGGAGTCCGGGCCACGCCTTCTTGGCGTTCGTCCGGCATGGCGTGGGTTGACACCCGCGCCAAGAAGACAGGGTAAGTGTTTCTGGTTTTGTTTTCCTCCTTCGGTCTTTGCCTGTTTGCTCCCTCTGACAGATTTTCTTGTTCTCTGCTAGCGACCCGGCGCCTGCGAAGCGCCGCAGGCTCCGCAAGGCGGCGGACGTGAAGAGGACCGCTCCGGAGGCCGCGGCAGAGGCCGCAGCAGAAGGGGCCTCGAGGCCTGCGGAGGAAATCCCGGCAGGCCCTCACGGGGATGTTCCTCAGGCTGAGGCGACCGCCCCGCCTCTGGAGGAGGAGCACCCTGAGGAGCGGGCGGAGGAGGCGCCCACTCTGCCGCGCGCTGCGTCCCCGCCCGTGCAGCAAGAGGCCGCGGCAGGCACTACATCAGCCCCGCTCTCGCCAAAGGCCGATGAGACGGAGGGGGCAGACCTCCCGCTGCCCCCGCCAAGCTCCAAGGCGGAGGAGGAGGCAACGGCTGCGGAGCAGACCCCTCCTGCCCCAGGGGCCCAGGGCGAGGTGCCGCCTGAGGGGGGCAACGCCGGCGCGCAGGACGCGGGCGCCGAAGCGGAGGACACGCCTCCGAGCCCCCAAGCCCGCGCAGAGACTCCCCGCTCCAAGCTTGACGCGGGCGCGGGGCCCTCCGCTCCGAGCGAGGCCTCCCGGACCCTTGTCCTCGGAAGCTGGGACTGGAGCAGGGGGCGACGCGACGTCGCCTTCCGCTTGGTGCGGGAGTCCCTGGAGGGGCTGGAGGCCCACCTAGCCCAGGAGGACCGGGAGCTTGCCCGGCAGCGAGACGAGCTCGCAGAGGCCTGGGCCACGTTCCACGCGGCTGTGGAGGCTCGCCGGCGGAGCGACCAGGCCTTGCAGGCGGAGCGCGAGGAGGCGCTGCACTTCGCCGAAGAGGTCCGTGAGGGTGCCATGCGCGACGCCGAAGAGCTTCTGCAGCCCTTGAAGGCCGAGCGCCGGGCAGCGGCGGAAGACTTGGCCGCGGCCAGGGCAGAGCGGGAGGCCGTGGAGCACTCCCTGGCGGCCAAGCACCACGAGCTTGTCGAGCTTGAGGCTAAAATCCTCGCCGACTCTGAGACCGTGCGGACCGCCCTGGAGGGGGTCCACGCGAGCTTGGACGCCAGGGGGCGGGGCCTGAGCGAGCGCGAGGAGGACGTGCGCCGCCGCGACAAACAGCTGGCGTTGAGGGAGCAGGAGCTGTCAGGGCAGCGCGCCGCCCTCGAGGCCCGCGAAGAGAGCCTGGCTGCGGCTCTCGGTAGGTATGAACGCGAGGTGGCTACCCACAAGGGGCATGTGGAGCGCTTCAACAAGAAATTCGCCGAGCAGAAGAAGGAGGCTGAGGAGGAGTTCCAAGCCCGGGAGAAGGCGTACCGCGCCGCTGTCTCCCGCGACTATGCCGAGAAGTTCACCAAGCAGGAGGGCCGCTTCAAGAAGAGGCTTGGCGAGAGCGGCGCCCGGATCCACCAGCTCGAGAACTTGAACGCTACCCTCGTTGCCAAGGTGAAGCGCGAAACGGATCGCCGCCGCGTCGCTGAGGAGGCCCGCAAGCGCACGGAGCAGGACCTCGCCTCCCTCATGGCCGACATGGAGGAGATGAACCAGCAGGTGGGCCCTGCTGTGGAGAAGGCGGTGGAGGCGGCGGAGAGCGCCAAGGCGGCGCAGGTGCTGTCGCAGCAACGGGAGCGCATGTTCCAGTCCTTGGTGGGCCGGGGCCGCGAGGTCGCCGCGAAGCTGGGAGTGGATGCGCCGGCCGTTCCCCTTCAAGGCAACTCCGACGCCGCCACCTACCTCATGTACTTCGAGCAGCTCTTCTCAGCGCTCGAGGGCCCTGCCGCCGAGCTCCGCGACGTCGTCGATGAGGAGTGCCGCCAGCTCCTGGCGGTGGCGGTTGACCGCATCTTCACCAACCTCCAGAACCTCCAGCCTGGCTTTGACTTCACCACGGTGACCGAGCCTCTCGAGGGGGAGAAGGGGTGGAAGATCTCCAACTCCATCCGCAACCAGGTCGACGACTTCTGTAGCCGCTTCAAGCGGGCTGCAGCGGAGGATGCTGGCGGCGAGGAGGGCGACGATGAGGAGGGCGAGCCTGAAGGAGAAGGGTCTGAGGAGGACGATGGCGAGGCCTCTGCCTGACTTCTTCCTGCAATGCAACGCTTGTAGCGCCGTAGGGATGTTTGCTTTAAAGACTTTTGCTTTGCAGTTTGTAATATACTTCATATTTTTAAGCATGTGCTGCTAAGTTTGTGCGTGTGCCCCTCGAGGGCCTTTTGCTTTACTTCCATGTCTTTTTCGCTCTGCGTCGCTAGGACCCTTCTCCTCGCGCTATGACTCCGCCGCTGCGGTATGCTCGAGCAATGACTCGGCAAGGCCGGGGGGAGTTTAAGGCCTAGAGAGGTAGGAGCCCTCGAGTCGCGATGCTCAGGGCTCCCCTTTGACGCGCAAGCAGCCCATGGAGAGTGAAGGAAAAAGGGATCCTCGAGGGACGCAGAGTGCTCGTGAGAGAGACGTAGAGATTCTCCTGGTGTGAGCAGGGAACTTAGCTTCGCGAGGCTTTTCGCCCTGCGTAGGACTCCTCAGGTGATGTCCTTCCCCTCAGGGGCCGAGTTTTTCCTCCACAGGCCTGGAGAGACTCTTGTTCCCTGTGGACGTTAGAGAGGCGCACCAAAACGCTAGAGCATAGCAGTAAGGACTCATGTGCGCTTATAGGTTTCCTCATGGGTGCCTCGCGAGGAGAGAGAGTACCAAGGTCCTTTGGAGAGGTGGCGTGTATCCGGGAGCATGCCCTTTAGCCAGAGCTCAGGGTCCCTTGGATTTTGCAGTGCTGCTGGGGTGCTCTTGGGCACAGGCACCGTACTCAGCCCCCGCTCGCGAGGTGCGCATGGGAAGAATATAAGCGCACATGTGAAAGTAAATGACGAAGGTAAAACTTGCCATCAAAATATTACACAGCGGCGCCTTAGGAACGAAATGGCGTCTTAGCGCATAGTTCACTTGGAACGAAAAGGCGTCTTAGCGCAATGTTCACTTGGAACGAAAGTGGCGCCGGAGCGCAATGTTCACTTGGGAACGAAATCGGTTCATTACACTTGGGTTTGCCAAGCTAACGTTCCTTCCATGTCGAGGCATGGGACCACCCATTAGTGGCAGAGGTTCACTGCGCCCTGCGGTGGCTCATTTGCAGGAGAGCTCGGAGGGCTGACCCTCGGGAGAAGCTTGGAGGTGAAGCCGTGAGCTTCCCTCTAGAGACAAAAAATGCCTGGCGTGACAATGATCACGGGTAGAACTTGCGTAGGTGTGCGATGTTCCACGGGTTCTTGACGGGAATGCCGTCTTCCGTCTCGAGGCGTACCGCGCCAGGCCTGGCGATGTGGGAGACCCTGTAGGGGCCTTCCCACATTGGCGAGAGCTTGTGGAGGCCTTCTCTGGAGAGGATTCGCCTGAGGACGAGGTCGCCCGCCTCAAGAGTGCGTGAGCGCACATGGCGGCTGTGGTAGCGTCGCAGATCTTGCTGGTACTTTGCCGCTCTGAGGGCGGCACGGCGGCGCAGGCCCTCGAGGAACAGCAGGTCGTCGTTGTGGAGGCCCTCTTGGGTGTCCTCGTTGAAGGCAAGGACCCGTGGGGATCCATGCTTGATTTCTGCGGGGAGGACCGCTTCAGCTCCGTAGACGAGGGCGAACGGCGTTTCGCCCGTAGGCCTTGAAGCGGTTGTGCGCATGGACCAGAGCACAGATGGGAGCTCATCGATCCAGCCCTTGCCGTGACCCTTGAGGATGTTGAAACTTCTGGTCTTGAGGCCCTTGAGGACTTCTGCGTTCGCTCGCTCGGCTTGACCGTTGCTGCGTGGATGAGCCACCGTGGCGAAGCAGATCTTGACGCCGAGCTTTTCGCAGTAGGCTCGGAAGATGCCGCTGGTGAATTGCGAGCCATTGTCGGTGATGATGCGGTTAGGCACTCCGAAGCGGCAGACCAAGCTCCAGATGAATTTCACCGCGGCTCCGGCTGGTATGGTGCGCACTGGCTCGACCTCGGCCCACTTGGTGAACTTGTCGACGGCCACGAAGAGGAAGCGGTAGCCCCCCTGCGACTTTGGGAAGGGGCCCAGGATGTCCAGCCCCCAGACCGCGAACGGCCAGGAGAGCGGGATGGTATGGAGCCCCAGCGCCGGCTGGTGAATTTGCTTAGCGTGGTACTGGCAGGCGTCGCAAGCTTGGACGATGGTGACCGCATCTTGAAGCACTTGTGGCCACTAGAATCCGCTCCTGAAGACCTTGCCCACGAGGGTGCGCGCACACGAGTGGTAGCCGCACTCCCCGCTATGGATGTCCTTGATCAGCGTTCGGCCTTCCTCGGGAGGGACGCATTTGAGCGCGATGCCATTCGGGCGCTTGCGGTATAGGTCTCCCTCGAGGATGCAGTAGGATTTCGCTTGTCGAGCGATCCGCTCTGCTTCCGCATCTTCCTCAGGGAGGATCCCCTTCGCCAAGTAGTCCTTGATCTCGTCAATCCAGCCTGTGGCTTGGTGGGCTGCCGTCAGCAACAGATGCTCCCCGGTGTGGGGACCACAGTCGGGTGCCCCAGCGATAGGAGCTGGTGGGAGTGCTTCGTCTGTGCTTGCGGCTGTAGCCTCTCGAGGCTGCTTGATGGATGCCTTGGCGAGCCTTTCTTCAAAGACGCCGGCCTGCTGGGGTTGCCTTCTCGAGGCTCGCTTGGCGATGTCGTCAGCCTCCTGGTTTTCTTTCCTCGGGATATGCATAAGCTCCATGCCCCTGAAGTGCTTCTCGAGCTTGCGGACCTCTTCAAGGTATGCGGCCATGTGGTCGTCTTTAGGCGTGTAGCTCTTGTTGGAGAAGTTGACGAGCAACTGGGAGTCGCCCTTGACGAGTAGGTGCTTGACGCCTAGAGCGATGGCGGCCCTTAAGCCAGCGAGGAGGCCCTCGTATTCAGCGATGTTGTTGGAGATCTTGTCAATCGTGAAGCACAACTGGACAGCGTAGTAGAGCTTGTCGCCTTTGGGCGAGGTCAAGACGACGCCTGCCCCGCCATTGCGGCAGGCAAAGGCTCCGTCGAAGTGCATGGTCCAGTGGCTGGGCATTATGTCTCCGGAGGGCTCGGCCTCTTCTCCCCGAGGCTCTTCAGGGCTTGGGTCAGTCCACTCTGCGACGAAGTCTGCCAGCGCTCGTCCCTTGATGACTCTTGTGGTGTCGAAGCGCAAGTTGAATGGCTGCAGCTCTATATTCCAACCCGCGACACGGTCTGTGGCGTTGGGATTGCGCAGGATTTGCTTCAGGGGGAAGGAAGTGACCACCGTGATGGGGTGGCCCTGGAAGTAATGTCTCAGCTTCCTGGAGGCGACGAGGAGAGCGACGAGAAGCTTCTGCTGCATTGGGTACCGCTCCCGAGCATCCCGCAGTATCGTACTGACAAAGTACACGGGGTGCTCGACAAGGGTTGTCGAGGGAGGTGCAGCGTCGATTCTCTGTGGAGGCTCCTCAGGGCCCTTGTCGAGATTCGCCTGTGGAGGCTCTTCAGGGCCCTTGTCGAGATTCGCCTGTGGAGGGGTCTCGGCAAGGGTGTTGGGAGCAGACTCGACTTGAGGCTGTGGGCCTGGCAGTGGGTCTGTGGAGACTGCTCCTTCGCCGATATCTTTGTCGGGCGGCTTTGGGCTTGGAGTGGCAGCGCTCTTCTTGGGGAGGACTGGCTCTTCCCTCTCGACCACCAGGACAGCGCTTGCGGTCTGAGGAGTGGCTGATAGGTACAGCTTCAGATGCTCGCCTGTTCTGGGGGCCACCATGACTGGTGGGCTGGCCAAATATCTCTTCAGGTCTTCGAAAGCCTTGTCCGCCTCGGGGGTCCACTTGAATGTGTCGGATCTCTTCATGATCTTGAAGAATGGCAGGGCTCTCTCGCCGAACTTAGAGATGAAGCGGCCCAGGCTAGCCATACAGCCTGCTAGGCGCTGCATGTCCTTGAGTCGACGAGGAGGCTGCATCCCTTCTATGGCCTTGATCTTGTCAGGGTTTGCTTCTATGCCGCGGTGGGACACGAGGAATCCGAGGAGTTTGCCTGAAGGCACCCCGAAGATGCACTTGGCGGGGTTCAGCTTGATGTTCACCTTGCGCAGGCTGGCGAAGGTTTCCTCGAGATCTTTCAAGAGGGTATCTCCCTCGCGAGACTTGACCACGATGTCGTCGACATATGCCTCTGCATTTCTGCCCATCTGTGCCCCCAAGGCTATTCTCATGAGCCTCTGGAAAGTGGCGCCGGCGTTCTTCAGGCCAAAGGGCATGCAAGTGTAGCAGTACACACCACAAGGGGTGAGGAATGCTGTCTTCTCCTCGTCCTCTTTAGCCATTTTGATCTGGTGATAACCAGAGAAGGCGTCCAGAAAACAGAGGAGGTCGCAGCCGGCGGTGGAATCCACGATCTGGTCTATCCTCGGCATGGGGTATGGGTCCTTGGGGCAGGCTTTATTGACTTCGGTGTAGTCGATGTAGAGTCGGCCTCCTCTCGCGGGTTTAGGGACAACCACGCCGTTGGAGAGCCAAGTGGGGTGCGCGACTTCGCGGACGACATTTGCCGCTTTTAGCTTCTCTACTTCCTTGACGATGAATGCTTGCTTCTCGGGGGCCTGCTTGCGTGCTTTTTGCTTGACGGGGCGTGCGTCTGGACACACGGCTAAGTGGTGCTCGATCACCTCCCTTGGTACACCGGACATGTCTGACAGAGTCCATGCGAACATGTCAGAGTTTGCCCGAAGGAAGGCGATGAGCGCGCTTTCCTATTTGGGAGGCAGGGGAGCGCCTATGGTGACGCTGGCCCCTGTCTCCCCAGCCCCCGAGCCACTGGTGCCCAGTGACACCCTCTTCGTGGAAGCTTGCTCCTGAGAGAACATCTGTTTCTTCTTCTGAGGCCTCTCGAGAGCTTCCATGTCCTCGTCAGCCGGAAACGCCATGGCAGCTGCCTTGTAGGCGCTCTCGACAGCGCGCGTGGCATCCAGGATGTGACCATGGATGGCAATGGTGCCAGCGCTGCCGGGGATCTTGACCATGTTGTAGGCGTGATGCGTGACGGCCATGAACTTCGCGAGGGCGGGGTAGCCGAGGATGGCGTTGTACGGCAGGCCAATGTGTGCGACGTCGAAGTCGATCAGCTCGGTGCGGTAGTTCTTCTGCGTGCCGAAGGTGACGGCCAGCCGGACCTGCCCCAGAGGTTCGATTGAACCACTAGTGACCCCTGCGAATGGCCTGGAGGGCATGAGCCACTCGTAAGGCACCTGGAGAGTCTCGAAGGTCTCGACAGAGATGACGTTCAGGCCTGCTCCCCCATCGATGAGCGTCTTGGAGACGGTGATGTTGTTGATGGTGGGGGAGCAGACCAGGGGGAGGGTTCCAACAGTCTTGGTCGACTTGGGGTGGTCCTTGGCGTCGAAGGCGATGGTGTACTGGGACCACTTGAGGGGCCTGGAGGTCTCGATGCTCGGGAGCGCGGCGTTGAGCTCGCGGGCGAACTGCTTGAACTGGTTGTTCGACTTGGGCGCCTGGGCTCCTCCGAGGATGCAGGCCATAGCCCCCCTTGGGGCCTGGTAGCCTCCATCTTCCTCGTCAGGGAGGTTGTTGTTCTTCTCGGCGGCGTTGGCTTGAGTGCCTGGCGGCTTCTGATAGCCGCCGCCGCGTCCGCCTCTGCCGTCCCTACGGTAGCCACGGCCTCTGCCGCGGCTCCCGCTGCCTTCTTCGCGCCCGCGCTCTCGGCTCAACCTCTTGAGGTCGTAGCAGTCGTCTGTGGCGTGGCCGCGCCTGTTGTGGTAGACGCAGAACGGACGGTTGTCCGCTTCCTTGTCGCCAGGCTCAGGAGAGCCTCTGCGGGCGCTTTTGGCGGCTGGCTCGGCTGCCAGGACAGCGGTGGTCTTGCGCTTGGTCTCCTCACGCTTCTTGTGGCTCTTGGATCCCTCAGCCAGGTCGTCCGTCCGCTGGCTCATCTTGACGAAGAGGAGTCCCTCTTCAGCCTTGGCGCATTTGTCAGCGAGGTCAAACAGCTTCACCACAGAGGTGAGCTTGTCGTGAATGCCCAGCTTCTCGAGCATCCGGCGATTTGTTACGCCCTCCCTGAAGGCGGCGATGACTTGCGTGTCGGGGATGTTCGGGATCTTGTTGCGCACTTGGCTGAAGCGCTGGATGTACTTGCGGAGAGTCTCATCCTTCTTCTGCACCACAGCGCGCAGGTCGTTGTGGGTGAGCGCGCGCTCGTAGGTGCCCTTGAAGTTGGCAACGAATTGCCTGCAGAGCTCCTCCCACGAGTCTATGGAGTCCTCAGGCAAGTTGAGGAGCCATGACAGCGCGGAGTCCCTGAGGGCGTGGGAGAACTAGTTGGCCATGACTTTGTCGTCTCCTCCTCCAGCCTGGATAGAGGTGGTGTAGAGCTGCAGGAACTCGATGGGGTTGCTTGACCCGTCGTAGCCCTTGGGGAGGGCTGGCCTGAACTTCTGCGGCCATACCACGCGGCGCAGGGCGCGGGTGAAGGCCATGCAGCCGGTGGCGTACGTGGCGGTGCCGCCCTGGAGAGCCCTGCGGTTCTGCTGCCCCGCCTGGCCGATTTCCTCGACAAGGCGGTTCTGGAGGTCTCTCCGGCGTTCCATCCCCACGCGCGCGTCTGGCGCGGCGCGCTGCACGATTTGGCAATCGCGCGGCGAGGAGGCATGAGATGGAGCCCTCTGGGCTGCGGCCGGAGGTGGTCCTGGCGGCGGCGGAGGCGCATCCGGCGCGGCTGTTCCAGCGCGGGCGGAGTGGTGAACGAGGGAGCGAGACGGAGCGGGGCGCGTAGTCGCGACGTTGACGAGGTGGTGGAGGCGGTCCAGCCACTGGTCGTGAGCCTCTGCACTTGGTCGGTAGCGGAGGAGCTCCTGGGCCATGAGCAGCGCGGTGTGCGGCGTGGGCTCTGGGCGTCCCTGAGAAGACGCGCTCTGGCGCCGAGACGGATGCGAAGACTCAGCATCGTCGTGGTGCTCAGGGGAGGCATCCCTGTCGCCGCGGTGGTCACTGCCGCGGTGCTCCTCGCTCTCGGGTTCCTCCACGTGCGGGCCGGTGTTGGCGCGCTCCGTCGTGCGAGGACGGCCGCGGGTGGTGGCGGTGCCGGGCTCGGTGTGAGCCCTGTCAGCTGCGCGCCTGTTGGCGCGTGTCGCGCGGGTGTTCGTCATGGCGCGGAGGCCGGCTGGTGGTTGAAGACGCGCCTCAGTCCCCTACCTGGCGCGCCAAATGTCGATGTGTGATTCCCACGGAACAGGGATAATCACTCTCGAGGGAGAAGTTCGTGCGGGGGACTGAACACGTTGGTCAACAACCCTCAACCGGCCCGGCGACGGTGCTCGTCGTGCCTGTAGAGGGTCAGCACGACAGGGATGGACACAGGCCCGTACCCAGGTTCACGGTCCTCCGGGGGAGGTAAAACCGCTACTCCTGCTTGTCTGTATTGCTCTGTAGGGGGTACAGCACAATGAGCTTGCCGAGGGCTCGGTTGCGGCAGCGCAGAGCTCAAGAGGGAAGCTAAGGTCTTCTTCCTCCTCGAGTTCGCTAGGCTTGGCTAAGCTATGGTAAGGTGTCCAAGGTTGATCGATCGATCCCTTGCTACGGAGGTGCTCCCTCTCCTTATATAGGCGCCCCGGGCCTCATCCCTGCGTGCTGCGCAGTGGAAGGGTTCCCACATGGCGACGAAGCAGTGGAGCGGGGTGCACCGCAGCTGGGTTGTCCATGGACTCGATCGGTCCATGGTCGTAAAACCTGCCTTCGTGACAGAAAAGCCGCCGTCTTCGCTGGGCGGCCAGCTGGTGCAGCAGCGATCGTGGGGGTGCCCACGGTGACATCGTCCTTGGAGCGTAGCGCCGGCCAACTGCTTTATCACCAAAGAGGAAACCCTCGTAAGCCGGCGCAGGGGACACAGCTTTGTTGACTCCTTTAATCACCAAAACGGCAACTGCGGCGCCGTCGTCATCGCGCGCAGACGCGCGCGTCACTCTGCGGCGCGACAGAGGCCATGTGCACCTTGCAGTGGTTGCTTCGGAGCGAAGTATCTCCACAGGGCTGGGGCGGCCCTGTGGAGGGACTGTGTTGACCCCTCTCCAGGGGAGAGGGCCCTGTAGAGGAGCAGCCTCGGGAGGGGCCTCGTCAGGCCTTCGCTACCCTCTTCAGCCGTCTCGAGGGTTTTCCCGCTCGAGGGTCTCTCCAAGCGTTTTGCTCGGTCCTTAGCCGTTTCGTGTGAGGGCTGTGGAGAGTGGGCTCTGCACACCCTGATCCCACTGGGCCGACAGCCCCTATAGGGGGGGCGATCCAATGGAAAATCCCCAAATCCTCCCCACCTTCTACGCCTCCGGCGCGAGCGCTCGAGCGACGGAAGCAGGCTGCCCCGGCCGCGCGAGCCCCAGCTTCTTCCTGCCCGGGCGCGGGCGCGCGACCCCACGCTCCTGCCCACCTTCTTCCTGCCCGTCGTCTTACTCATCGGGGATGGGCGCGCAAGCCTCGCCTCATTCCCGAGCTTGCCGGTCGCATCCTTCCTTCTCACTCGATTGATTCCCCCACGGCTCGCGCACCTTCTTCCCCGCCGGGATACCCGCCGCTGCACAGCTTGCCGCTGCACAGGGCCGGCCCTGGAGGGTGGCAGGGTGGGCGGCCGCCATGGGCCCCCAAAATCCAGGGGCCCCACCCCAGATACGCTGTATACTATATATATATACCCCAGATACATAGATACGTACCGTGTATTTAGCAGAAAAAATTGAAATGGGCCAGCCAGCTATAGACGCCCATGAAAAGGAGCAGATTTTATGGCCGTTTGCACGTACTGACGTACAGGTCCATGACTCCAGTCTCCAGCGATCGATCCCAATTCCCAGGCATGCGAACCATCGCGCCGCCTCGGCTCTTGCCGTCTTGCGTCTGCCTCGTCCGCCTCAGCTCTTGCTGTTGTTCGCCTGTTCCTTTTCGATCTGCTCACGATTGGTGACTTCTAGCCGCTAGACCTAGACGATCTCATCCTCTCCAATCTCAGGACACGCCTGTGCACAAGACACGACCATTGCCGCGACGCCGTTCCGCCTTCCGTGCTCGCCGCTGTGCTGTTGCCGCGACGATCTCATCCTCTCCAATCTCAGGATTACGGTAAATTTTTGTGCTCTTCTAAGTTCTAGCATTTTCTGGGATCATGTCGTCCAGGAGGTATCAATCTGGTAGTGCTAAGAGGAGAAGAGCAAAACGTAATTTTAAGAGGTGTTAGAAGAAAATTTTAAGGTAATTTGTATAGTTTATTCGATACGCGTACTGTTTTGTATACATTCATGTTTTACTAAAAAAAATATATGTCATACATATAATCATTACATTATTATTAGGATGACGTTTACAATTAGTGGCCCCACGTTTTAGTTTCGCCCTGGGCCAACCGGCGCTGCCGCTGCAGGGGTCGAACGGTTCGCAAATCCAACCACCTTCCGCCCACCGGTCGCGGCCGGCCCGACCTCTCTATGCGCCGCCGGCCCGACCTCTCTATGCGCCGCCGGCCGCCGTCCCATCCTTCCCCGCCCGCCTCCCGCCGCCGGGCAGGGCTCCCCGCGCGTCGCCCGCCGCCGGCCGGGTCTCACGGAACGTCG
Source organism: Poa annua (assembly GCA_026929855.1). Taxonomy (NCBI): domain Eukaryota; kingdom Viridiplantae; phylum Streptophyta; class Magnoliopsida; order Poales; family Poaceae; genus Poa; species Poa annua. The sequence goes on from CM049434.1 coordinate 48,867,760, forward strand.
TCCATTGTCGGCCCGACCTCCCTCCGCACGCCTCCCGTCGCCGTCCCAGTCTTCACACGCCCCTCCGTGTCCTCCTACGTCAGCGCCGCCCGAACTCGACCTCCTGCGCCGGCGCTGCCGACCCGGACCTCCCAAATCCTCCATAGCTCACTATCACTGCACGCCTCCCCTCCGGCGGCGCTGCTTCCCTCCACCGGCGTGACCTCCCTTGACTGGCGCAACTCCCCTGCATCAGCGCACTTCCGCGCTGGCCAGTTCTTCCAAGGGAGAAGCTCGGCTCGGTCAACCTGTCAGACCTCGTGGTCTACCTCCGCCGCCTGGACGCCGTGCGTCGACCCTGCTAGTTTGCGCCGCATCCTGCTGTGTGAGGCTACAAGTCTCCCACTACAGGTTCCGCTCGTTGATTGTACTTCGTCTCAATCTGTGTTTGTACTTCCTCGCGCGGAGGCTGCACACCAACGCTGTGTCCCCACGCGGCTAGGCGTCGTGGTCGTCGGCGGGCAACCTGGAGCGCTCGTCGCGGGCGCGGAGGCTGCACTCCAACGCTGCGTCCCCGCGCGGCTCGGCGTCTGGTCGATTCGCCTCCGCCCTGCTGTCCTTCAAGCGCAACATTTTGCTCTGGCATGCCGCCTGTCCCTCCACGGCCTCCATTCGGCCTCAGCGTCCGCCTCGCGGGCGGGGTCAACGCCATGGCTCTCCTCTCCCTGGCCGCTGGGCACATTTGGTTGCTTGCACCGAGGATGGCCGCGGAAGGCGGACACTTGAGCTGCACAGTGCAGTCGTCGAGCTTGTTCCAACACACGGCCGGTGTACGCCATGGGGAAGCTGCGCTGCTCGCTTAGGCTGGCGGTGTGCGCGTGTTCCCCCATATAGCAGCCGCCAGCAGGGCGCGGCCCAGGGTAGCAGCGAGCACGCTCCGTCGGTCACCGCAACAAGCCAACAAGGATGAAGGATCAATCCTTTATATGATTTGATGGTGCTCCCCCATCTGGCATCTTCTTTTTTTCCAACTAGATGAAGAGCTGGTGCAGAATTTGGCGGGTGGCTATGCGAGTGGAAGTGATAAATTTTTGTCAACACAAACGGTGTCGATCCATGCTTATAAGAGCAAACGTACTACAAGCAGTAAACGTGCTTATAAACAAGGAATAGTTTCTCAATCGTACCTAAGCAGCACTGTTATACTACATGATAAAAATTTGCACAGGTCCTGCTGCTTTTGAGCGCATCACAATTGTTGGGTTACAAGTGTAAGAAGCAAAAAAAATGAAGGATTTGACTAACAGCGAATGTCATTTTTAACTAACTCTAGAACCGAGTCTCTGAAGCTATGTTATGTTCTAACTCCTTGGCTAATTTCCCTGCATAGAAGATTTTGTCAACGACTACATCTTATGTTTACTTTTTGGAATATCGATGGCATTACTCTTGCGGTGTGATGATGGTCTTGCGGTGTGATGATGGTGGTGTATAGGTGTATGGCAGTGGATCCTGAATGTTTATTTTTGAGATTTCCTGGATGCTTCATTCTACTCACGGTCGCAATCACGACAATATTTTCTTCTCCCGTTGCAACGCACGGGCATGTTTCCTAGTATATATATATATGGGAAATAGCCTCCTCACATGGTGGCTAGCTATGCATGGCCTGGCTGCCGTCGGATCACCCATTTGAGATAATGAGAGTATGCACACAGATAGGTCACATATAACAGAAGTTTTAACGCCGTTCCCAACTTGCCAGCTCCGAGAATACTATAAGTTACACAACCTTTTTATTTGAATTCTAGGCAGCTCACAACACAATTTTAGTACTAGTACTATCCGAATGTGATAACCCTCTCTAGTACCAGGACTATGTGAATGGGATATAACGCATTTTTTGTTTGAATCTTATGCAGCTCACACCACAAATTTTAGGACTGATACTATCCTAATATGATAACCATCTCCTGCAATAGGACTACGTGAATGAGCCACAACGCATTTTATTTGAATTTTGGGCAGCTCACACCACAAATTTGCGCAATAGGGCTAGTACTATCATCCATATAGGAGATGGAGATATCACGTGGATCCAGAATTTGGTTGAACCATCCTGCGTCGTGCATCGTCCATTTTTTCAGGATCGTGGGCTCCCAGTTGCATGTTCAAAGTCATACCACAACAGAACACAAGCAGTAGAAAAGTCAATCAACCAAGACAAAGAGAAAAACAATGGACATCAAATTACTTTCTCCTGTGTCATTGCACCGTGTCTTTGAACATGCAACTGGGAGCCCACGATCCTGGAAAAATGGACGATGCACGACGCAGGATGGTTCAACCAAATTCTGGATCCACGTGATATCTCCATCTCCTATATGGATGATAGTACTAGCCCTATTGCGCACATTTGTGGTGTGAGCTGCCCAAAATTCAAATAAAATGCGTTGTGGCTCATTCACGTAGTCCTATTGCAGGAGATGGTTATCATATTAGGATAGTATCAGTCCTAAAATTTGTGGTGTGAGCTGCATAAGATTCAAACAAAAAATGCGTTGTATCCCATTCACATAGTCCTGGTACTAGAGAGGGTTATCACATTCGGATAGTACTAGTACTAAAATTGTGTTGTGAGCTGCCTAGAATTCAAATAAAAAGGTTGTGTAACTTATAGTATTCTCGGAGCTGGCAAGTTGGGAACGGCGTTAAAACTTCTGTTATATGTGACCTATCTGTGTGCATACTCTCATTATCTCAAATGGGTGATCCGACGGCAGCCAGACCATGCATAGCTAGCCATCATGTGAGGAGGCTATTTCCCATATATATATATATATATATATATATATATATATATATATATATAGGGCGAAGCTTTTATATGTTACATAACTGGGGTGGTTGCTATCGACACCGTCCATTCCTTTGAGATCTGTGCCGCAATATATATATGGTTCTTTTTTGCGGCTGTTTGAGAGAGGAAATTCAAAAGAGGAAAGTTGGGCAGCACATTTCGCCCCTAGGCCCGACCAATATGGCAAAGTGGCCCATGCTCTGAGGCCCGTGGTCCCGGAATGGCTCCATACTTTTTTCTATTTTCGCAGCCCATCTCGAGCGTGTGCAGGCCACCTTTCCGTTTGCCCAGTCTGGTTCTCACCCATTTTCAGCACGGTGACAGAACTCCCGTTTCTTCTTTTCCGTTCCGGCATTCCGTGTTCAGATCGGTTCCATTAATGATGGCTCCATATACTCAACCCATACGGTGCTGTCATCGGCCACTTTGAGCAGGGTACCGATACTTAAATAAATCAGAATGTAAAAGGACATGAAATGGTGCACATTCAACATTATTCGGTGCCTATGCTGAATAGAGACGGTGCTCTCCGATATAATAAACGCTGCGGGTAAAATCCGGAAAAATTCAGCCTTTGATTAATCCGGTCTATCAAAGAACATAGCTCGTTTGGTATGAACTGCAAACAACCAGAGTGAACAAACGTATAGGCACTAAATCGCACATTTACCACAAACAATAAGTGGCACCGAATCATTTGGCTTGGACACTGGAATAAGAACGCAGTGGCCGGAGAAGAGAAAACAATTTGCTATGATCAAACGGTGCCTATCCAAAAACCAATCGGTGCCTATCTAAAAATCAAACAGAGCCTGTACAGTACCACACAGAGCATGTGGAATCGAAACGCTTGAACCTCCTTCGTCCTTCGTTGCGCTCGTGCAAGCTCCACTTCATCTCCCACGCGCGGTCCAGCTCCGCTTCATCGTGCCGAGCGTGATGGGGCCGCATCTGGTGCCGCATCCGGTCCGGTGCCGCCGCATCCCCGACGCGCAAGTCATGGGGGTGGGAGACCAGAGGGAGGCGTGGTGGGGCTGCAGGGTCGGAGCTCGACGGAGGCGCGCGGGGCCGGAGCTCGACGGAGGCGCGCCGGGAAGGTGGGGCGGCGTGGGACTACCGGCGCCGGGGAAGCTGGAGGTGCAGGGAGAGGGAGGGGATCCGGCAGGAACTGTGAGGCGGGGCGGGCCGGGCGGGGCAAACCGCCTCAGAGAAGAAAGCGGGGGCACGCCGGCGGCGGGGATTGCGGGGGCGCGGTGGCCGGGACTACATCGCCGGAGTGGAGGCCTCCAACGGCCACCCCCCATGGCCATGTCGCCCTCCAGAGGCAGCGACTGGGGAAGGGCTCGCCGACGGTGGTAGCCCAGATAGCGTGGGGGATTAGATGAGTGGAGGTGAGTGCTCGGTGGATCTTTACATGAGATAAGAGAGAGAGAGAGGATCACGGGAAAGAGAGAGGATCCGGCCGGGCAGATGTGTCACGGGCCCTCTTGGACTTTTCTCCGATAGCTCAGTAGCCAAGCAGGTCTACGGGCTGTCACGCATGCAGATACTTGGGACCATATATGGCTTAAAGAGGAAATATGAAACGCTGCTAGAAACTATATAAAAGAAAAGAGTAGAAACCATTTAACCTATATATATATATATTAAAGAAGGTAAACAGAGCTTGCCTTATGGTTACAAGTAGCCGAAGCCAGGACGAAAAACATCGAAAGAGGAAGAGAAAAAGAAACAAGTAAAGAGATGAAAAAGAGCAAAAGAAAAAAGAAGAGAAAGCAAAGAGAAAGAAGGAAAATAGCTATATAGAAGCCTAACTATGAAAACTGATTTGCCCAAGCATTCAACTGGTTTGCTGTCTTGTCCTGCCTGTGTGCCCACAGCCTGAGATCATCCGCAATGTGCTTCAGGATTTGATTCCTAGTATCATTTGCCGCATTAAAAACCTGATTGTCCCCTTTGGTTATGCTGCAAATTTCTACCATGAATGATGCATGGCTTGGGTTAGCCGCCCGGGTGTCTCTCTAGCCATTTATACTAACTCCTCAAACTTAATAAGTTTCGACATTTATTTCATACAATGTTAGGCATCCATAAACAAAAGTACATGATATCAACTAAATATAAATAAGAGCAATGTTGAAAGCTTGCCTTGTGACATCACATATGAGCAAACTCCCAACCAAGACTCTTGTCAAGCACACAACTTCATAATTTTAATCACAATGGTTCAGGTTTATTAAGTGCAATAAAAATAAAGTGTACATCAAGTTCGTGGAAGCTTTTTAACCAAATTTTCCCATAACAAACAAAAACATAAGCATTATTAATTTGAAAGCATAGATAAAACAATATATCATGAGACACATACTTGGAATAGCATTAAGTTAATATGTAGATATGGTGGACTCACTGGAATAACTTTGGTTTGAAGGTGTTGGAAAACAAGTTTTTTCTTGTTGGAATTTTTGGGCTAGCAAAAGGGAGAAAGTTGTCCGTCTAAATGCATGCATAAGTGTCGATAGAACTAATCAATCCATGTTAAACAAAGTAAAGTAACATTCAGCATCAAAACATGAATAAAATATAGCGCTTGATAAAACACTTGCAAATTAATATTCATTAAAAAGCACATGAATCATGCAACGATGTGTATCTTTTTGAATCAACTCAAACGTCCATTTCCCAACATTTTTAATAGCATTCAACTTAATTCATCCCAAACTTCCAGTAGCTCTCTCATACATAAATGATGGTGGTGGTCTCAAGAAAAACAAAAATCAAACCGACAATAAAAAGAACAAATAAAAGACGCTCCAAGTTCATGCGATAAAGTGTTTCAATCGTAAAACATAAGTTAGACGTGCGCAAACCGAGAGGGTGTTGGTCCAGTGGGGTTGTCTTCACATCCCCAAGGTTATGGTTTTCACCATCCTTGGATAGCTCTTGGTGCATCTACTCTAATCCCTGTGAAAAACTTCAAAACACCGTTTCTCCCATTTCTTTTATGTGGGGTGACATTAGTAGTGATAGACAAATGAATTACTTGCTGCATAAAATTCTTAAACAAATATTCATATGAATGTCCAGAAAGTGTATAATGTTGTATTCCTTCTCATAAACTCAATTGGATAAAAAAGATTCAATTTAAAAGTTCAAAGAATGCATAAAACAAAATGGGACATAATCTGTACAGAGAAACAGTAGCAGCAAAACACATTTTTTACCCCATTTAAATATGTCGAAAAAATCTGAAAACTTCACGCTTACAGAGGATGAAAAGTTGCAGCTACAGTTCAAATTTCAGCTTATTCGGAGTTACAGAATAGAAATGAAAAATCATACCGTGCACAGATTTGTGCTGGAATAAAATCTCCGAATACAAAACCAACTTTTTCAAACCAAAACGGGTAAAACTTGGCACTTTATTAAAAATTCCAGAAACAAAACTAAAAACTAAGTCTCTTGTTACAGCAAGAGGACACAAAGAAAATCAAAAATAAAAACAACCGGGTTGCCTCCCGTAAAACACTTTCTTTATAGCCATGCAGCTAGGCTTCTTACTTGAAATTTATTGTGGACGAAGCTCATGAGGGAACTTGAACTTTGGTGTGTAACTCTTCCTTGGGAAGTGTTCCATGCATTTCTTGTGTAGAAACTGAAATTTCACATTGCCTTCATTCGAATCAATTATAACATCTGTAGTACGAAGAAAAGGTCTTCCAAGAATAATAGGACTAGAGGTTTTATTCCCCATATCCATAATTATGAAATCAACAGAACCAAATGTCATATGTAACTCTACCATAACATCACTTACTTTTCCTAAAGCATGTTTAATAGAGTCATCAGCAAGTTGTAATTCAGTAGAACATTTTTCAAGATTCTTTAACTCAAGTACTTCATATAATTCTTTAGATAAAATAGAGGCACTAGAACCTAGGTCAAGTATAGCATGGTGTGTCTCTTTTCCAATGGTAACTAGTACTTTGGGAATCCATATATCCCCAAGCTTAGGTGGTATCATAGCTTCTTGGTTGTACCTAGCAATCTTTTCTTGTAAAACATGATAAGCAATATAAGAACCAAAACCTTCTTGGTTAGAGTTGATGGAAGGATCACTTGCGAACTTTTGTAAGATAGATGTTAATTCATGCAAGCTACTATTCTCTAAGTCAAGTAATGGATCCTTGACTTCACTAAGCATTTTAATTTCCTCAACCTTTTTCTCTCTATTGTATAGATTAAAAATTTCATGACGGTCATCAAAGACATCTTCTAGTACCTGGGCTTTTTCTAAACTTTCTTTAATTTTTACTTCCAAAAGCAAGCCATCAAGTAAAATATGGGTGTTAGCAGTAGTGGTATTCATAAAAGACCCTTCACATTCATTATCCAAAAAGACTTTAGAGGTTTCAGACAATCCTCAATCCTCTATAAAATATATGCATTAGCATCCAATCTCTAAGACCGTGTTCCATTCCAGAAGCTATTCCTCTAAACCTTTCCCATGTTTTTACTAAAGGTTCTTCCTCTTCTTGTTTAAAGGCGATAACTATTTTTCTAAGATTACAAACTGTTTCAGTGGAACAAAATCTTTCAATGAATGAAGCCTTTAAATTACACCAAGTGCTAAAGTTCCCAGGTGGCCATCTTAATATCCAATCTAAGGCTTTCCCAGCTAGGGAGTAGGAAAAAAGCTTAACTTTAATCATATTAACATTAGAATGGCTCATATTTAAAACTTTGCATCTTTCATTGAACTTCCTAAGCTGATGTATAGGATCTTCTTTTGGTTTCCCATAAAAACGGTGTTCATAAATCATTTTAGTGATATTATGATCTACTTCAAATTCTTCAACGGGGACATTCATATCTTGAGGAAAGTTCTTAACACTAAATGGCCAAAAGGTTCTCTTTTCCATTACGCAAGTTTTTATGTGTTTTTAATTTTTTAATGCAAAACTGAAAATAAAATGATACTAAACAAATGCAAACCAAAATAAGAAATGCAACACAAAATGCAAAACTGAAAATAAAATATGAAACTGAAATATAAAATGATATGCAAGACAATAACAAAACAAAATAAAATGCTTTGAAGGTAAAGATGGACGAGGTGATGCTTACGTAGGTGCAACCTACCTAAGCTTAGGTGTTTACACACGTTGGTGATGAAGTTGACTTTGTTGTGAGATAACCTTCACTATTTTCCCCGGCAACGACGCCAGAAAATAGTCTTGATGGCTGCAGTAACGATGATGATGGCGTCAGAAAATGTCTTGCTGAGCACCAAGCACCTGCGTTAAAGAAAATGAGTTAAGTTGACACTCCAAGTGCAGAGTGTATAGTAAGGGAAAGACAATTTTCCCCACGAGGTTGACTCGAGGGTTTATAGCGAACTCTCGGGAAGCTGTGTGTGAAAGGTTTATCTTCTTATCCTTCTCTTAGGAGACCTGCAAAACAAAGTAAAGTGTTTTATGCCCTCAACCTCACCAAGTGGTTGTCAAGCACAAGGTGTGAGTAAGATATGAAAATAAAATATAAATGCAAAACAAGAAATAAATATGCAATGATATGGGTGATAATGCAACGGTGCTAGAAAAGTGTTTGCTGAAGTGGACGCAATGAGATAAATGCAATGATGATAAATAAATATGCAAAGATGATAAATATGAATGATGCTAGTGTTTTTCGAGGCTCCAGATGGGGTGCCCCACGCGGCCAAGGAATCTGGCCGCGTGGGCCCACCTCTTTTGGTCCTCAGGTTTCCACTTTTGCGCTTCCTTCGCTCCTACGCTTTGTTCCTTCCAAAAAATGATGCCCGTGAAATATTATGTCATTTGGACGTCGTTTGAGTCCCTGAAAGGTAAAAACACTGACTGTGCAAGGTTAATTCCAGAAAAATGGGGAAACTATAAAATATTTCGAAAATCAATATAAAATGATGATATAACCCCTATATGATGCAAATATGATTGGAATATCATGTAATACAATGCAAAGTTCATATATGTATTTTACATACATCACCCGCTCATGTCGATCACTACAAGGCCGGTGGGATGTGATTAGCGCTACTTGTAGTCGATGGAATGCATCACTTGAGCAAGTTCGGTCGTCACCTCCAAGCGGTGTGAACATTGATGAATATGTGAGTGAGTCTTATTTGCATTCTTTTCGGGATGTGGTGGAACATATGTGAGTGAATCTAACCTCAATTCTTTTGTGCGTTTGTAGGAAGGACTTGCAATGGAGAAGCAATAACAGTGGGGAAGGCCCCCACTGCATCATTTTCCATTTTCTATTAATTTAAATATTTACACACAGAGTTCACAATCCAGAGTTCAAAACAATAAATTACAAAGTATCAAGCCAATCCTGCATCCCATCCTTGAGGCTAGGCTTAACCCTATGCCTCACCATCTCCACAGAATCTTTCAAGAAAGCATAGCAAACAAATGCATTTCTCGGCTGATGATCAAATATGATCTTATTTCTCTGGTTCCATATACTCCAGCAACCAGTTATTAGAGTTGTCTTAAAAAAGACATTATTAGACCGATCTCTTGCATGTAACATCATCTGAGTGAGCTCGAGATTTGTGCTCCAGCTTATTCCAACTGTTTGCCAGAAGTCTTTACTAAAACTGCATGAAAAGAACAAGTGTAAGGATGGCAATTTTACCCATGGGTACGGATACCCGCGGTTACCGTACCCGCATGGGTAGGGTATGGGTACAATTTTATATCCATGGGTAGTATCCGTACACTACCCGTTAAGTCGCGGGTAGGGCACGGGTATAATCTCGTACCCGTGGGTATACCCATACCCTGCCCATTTAGATACATTATCCCTGGAGGTCGCATATTCATTCTCGTGAGCTTGTGAATCTATGATAAAGTTGGTATCAATTGACATTTTAAATTGAGATACCTGTCATATACAAAAATATATGTTATTGAGTTGACATGAACGTTTTTATTTTAACAATGCGTGTAAAATTATATATAACATTTGTACAATTTGATCTACCGTTGGGTAACCGTCGGGTATGGGTACGGGTAAAGTTTCATACCCATGGGTATGGGTATGGGTAGAGTTTTGTACCCATTAAATACACGGGTATGGGTATGGTATTGCTCTACCTGCCCCATACCCTACTGATGCATCTAAAATGCATACATGGACTTTGCATGTTATTATTAGATATTCTTACATATTTTCAACTTATATTATGGTATATTAATGTTTTATAATGATTTCAGGGATTTTCAAAACAATCCCCCGTATTTTGGTTCTAACTCTGTTTTCCAGAAAACGTCTTTTTTAGTGTTTCGGACTTTCCGGGAGCTTCGGGACTCCAAAAAGGGCAAGGCCAAAGAGAACGGTTCAGAATTTTTGAGACGAACGCGATGGGCCAAAAATGAAGACCAGAAGGCCAACCAGCTGGGAATTAGGGGGTACCATGCTGTCAGATTCCCTGGCCGCGTGAGGACCCCTCTTTTGCCCCTCGTGGCTCCGATGCCGTCCGTTTTCGTCTCCGTGGCTTCGTCTTGACCTAAACCGGCTATAAAAATAGTCCCCCGAGGAGTTTAGCAAGGAGGCGGCAGAGAAACACGAAACCAAGAAACAGAGAGTCAGAAGGCTGCCGCCGGAGAAGATTGGAGGGGGGAAACGCCGCCGGATCACCTCCAGAAGGCTCCTCCATCCGCCCTACGGAGTCTCCATCAACACCACCGTCAAGACCAACACCATCTCCATCACCATCTTCGTGATCCACTTCATCCCCCTCATAGTTTGAGATTGTTCGAACCCTAGCTATTGTCTAAGTACTATTCTACATGTTTGTGAATTGCTACTTGTCATTGTTTGGTTGGGAGATTATATTTTCAGATTGTGTTGTATCACTTATACCATTGAATCATATCATGTCTTTGCATTGTGAGTAGTTCTCTCATGTTCCTGGGGGCATAGGATGAATTGGCAATGATTTATATATGACATGTGTTGATATTTTGTCTAGTTTTTATCTTTTGATGTGATTCTATGATGGGAATGTGTGAACGTCGACTGCACATCACTTCACCTATATGGGATCATAGGAGAACACCGTATTGTAATGGAATGAGGGAGACTAGGGAGGACATGTAAACCCGAGGCAAAGTCATGAAGTTGCATTATGAGGGTTAATATCGGGGACCTTAGAGTTTAAGACTATGGTTGGACTCTATGTCTTAATAACTTTTGTGCAGTCATTTACTTGGCCATAAGAACCATCATAAGGGGGTTTAGTTTATTTATTTAGCTTTGTCTAATTATGGCTCCGTCCAAAAGAAGATTAAAACTTGACAAAATGTTTACCTTGTTGTTCTAGAAATATTTATGCCATGAAGTCTATGTTGCCCTTGGGAACGTTTTCCACACATAAGCCACACACCACTCAAGCTTGTCCTCTTGCTGCATAGAGGATTGGGCTTTCTCTCTTTGAGAGCTTTCACTCATCATATTTTATTTTCAGAATTTTATTTTATTGCAAACCCTACACCAAAAATCCAAAAAGACTTGCATCATTTTAGTTTGTCTATTGCATAGATAATAAGAATAGTGACACTCTTATTGAAAGGATAAATACTTATACCTCCTACTCCTCGTGGGATCGATACTAATACTTACACATCGAAGATTTCAACGATCCCCTATACTTGTGGGTATCACCTATTCATTGCCATCCTTAAACAAGTGTTGCATAGTTTCCAGGTGATTTGTGTCGCAAATAACACAATCAGTGCTTTCCACATGAAAGTTTTTCCTTGTTAACAAATCTCTGGTGTTAACTCTGTCTTGTATCATAAGCTAGAAGAAGAAATTGTGCTTGGGCAGGCTAGGAGATTTCCATATCCATTTAAAGATAAATGTGGCATCAGGATGCTTATTTAGTTCCAAATATACTTTCTTGGTACTATATTTGTTATTATTCCAAGGGAAATTCCATGAATCAGCACCATCCATACTCTCATCATTTTGGATGTTATTGATGAGATCTTGAAAATGAGTAAATTGTTGAAATGCAACCAGGGATAATGGCAATGTAAATAAACTATCAATATCATCATTGATGTGCAACCTTGCTTCATGAAGTGTTATCAATTTATTTTTGGCAAAGGAGTGCAATTCTGGCAACTGTAAATACGAAGGAACTCCCTGCCATTTATCCTGCCATAACATCAAGCTACAACCTGTAGCTGGGGTACATGATGTGAGTCTCTTAAAATCCTCAAGGAAAGTTAAGCAGCTCCTCCACCAGAATGATCCTTTTCTACCTTGTAGACTAGGAACAATATTATTTGCATAATATGCCTTCCAGAATAAATTGACCCAACGTATATCCTTCTGGTTATAAAATTTATATAGGTTTTTCATCAAGAGTGCCTGATTCAGCAATGGAGAGGTACAAGATGATGGCGGGATCCAACAGAAGGCCATTTGTGCTCCATCATTGTTGTAAGTTGTTCGAGCATATGGAGAAGTGGAAATTGAGGGACCAAAAAAGAAAACCCAAAAAGGGGAAATGCTTGCATTTGATGATAGTGACGATGAGGAAGTAAGAAACAAAGGGAGGTCAGATGGAAACAAGAAGATAAAGGAGTAGATGAAGGTTGAGAAAGAAGCAACCAACTTGGCGTCCATGATTGATGAGATGGTAAAGTCCGAGGAATCCATGACAATGAAGACCTTTGAGGCAACGATGATCATGAAGGAGAAGAAGAATGTGATGACGCAAACAAGGTTTAAAGCAATTCGTGACTTGGAGGAAACGAAGATTGTGCTTGAGGAGAGGAAGGCCAATGTCGAGCTCCTTGCCGAGGAGAATCATACAATGATGATGGATCCAAGCTCCATGGATGTTTGCACATGGGATTGGTGGGGAATGAGGAGGCTCGAGATCATCACAAGGAGAAGGCAAGTCATGGCAGATGCACCCACTTTGGCTTTGGCGAGTGGAGGTGCTCCGGCTCCGGCGGGTACTGCGGAGGACGTGGTGCTACGGTTTGAGCTCGCCTTGCATGTACTTTGCGTCTTTTTTGGTTGGAGTTGATGCGAACATTATTGTGCTATTACAGCAAACACATGTGTCAAATGATGTAATATGTCGAACTTCATATGTCGTTTTGTTTTACAGACCACGTCGTCGAGCATTCCCCACAAACTGAAACCGAAAACAAAATATTCGTTTTTGCGGTTTCAGTTTGCGTGGACTGCTCGGCACCGGCTCTCACGGCCCCATAAATTGCGCTTTTGGCGCCCTCTACTCGCGCGTTTAAGGTTCCAGGCTTAAGGGCACCGCTAGAGATGCTCTAAGGAACCCGAACTGGTGGGACATATTTAATCTAAACCCTAAGTTTAAAACAAAGTTGTTCGCGTGAAAATTAAGAGAAACACATCGATTACTGTTCATGTTTTGCTCATACCACCAAAATACACACAATTTACATATTGTAAACCAAATGGCAGATCTATATAAAAGGGAATCCTAGACGTTCTCACCCGGCCTGCGAGCGCTGCGGCACCATTGAGCTCTAAATTCTCATCGGAGCAGGAGTGGTTGACGAACTGGCACTCGAGGAGGGTCTCCATCTTCCACTCATGCTGGCGTGTCTCTCATATCTCAACCAAGATGGATTCCAAACAACTTTGAGTGTGTTGTAGTTGAAAATGCAAGGAGGTTCAATCAAAACAGCTGGTTGTTGACATGTTGCAGTAAAAGTTCGAACCGATGTTAAAAGAAAAAATGGCTTCAGTTTCCAATATCCCCCTCTAGGTCTCTCAGGCACAACAGTTTCCACCACTTTTGGAGTGGCATAAGCACTTTGATATAAATCAAGTTGCAATTCATGAAGATTCATAAAAGCCATAGTAACAATAAGATAACAGCAGCAGATAAAAATTCAGCTTCCAAGCTTCCTTACCAAACTTATTACCAATAGCACAACGCTCCCCAGCAACGGCGCCAGAAAAGTATCTTGATGGCTCCCAAGTGCAGGAGATCAATTGTAGTACCTTTTGAATAGAAAAGGTTGTCGAAGCCACGAGGAGCTGAAGGTATTGGTTAGTAAGAATGATAGATAAAACAATGAAAGATGCAAGTGTTTTTGGGGTTTTTGGTTGTATGGTTGCAAATAAAGTAAAGGTGCAGAAAGTAAATAATAGCAGTTGAAAGCTCTCAATGAGAGAAAAGCCCAATCCTCTATGTGGCAAGAGGACAAGCTCAAGTGATGTGTGTCGTATATTTGGAAAACGTTCCCGAGGGCGGCATGGATATAACTAGGCATATAGATTTATTAAACAACACGTTGAATATCTTGTCAAGTTTTAATCTTGTTTAGGACGGAGCCACAACTTAGGTAAAGCTAAATAAATAAACTAAACCCTCTTATGATGGATCATGTGGCCAAGTAAATGACTGCAAAAGAATTATTAAGACATAATGTCCCACCATAGCATTACACTCTAAGGTCCCCGATATTAATACCCCATAATAATAACTTCATGACTCATTCTCAGGTTTCTTGTCCTCCCAAGTCTTCCTGATTTCATTATACTACGGTGTTCTCCTATGAGCCCATATAGGTGAAGTGTTGTGCAGTCGACGTTCGCACAACACCATCATAGAATCACATAAAAAGATAAACAATAGACAAAATACCAACACATGTCATATATAAATCATTGCCAATTCATCCTATGCCCTCAGGAACATACGGGAACTACTCTCAACGTGCAAACATGATCATATTCAGTGGCATAGGTGGTAGAACACAATCTGAAAATATAACTTCACGACCAAATAATGACAAGTGCTCAATCACAAACATGAATAGTAGCACAAAACAAGTATCTAGGGTATAGCAACTCTCAAACTACGAGAGCAACGGAGTGGATCACGGAGATGATGATGGAGATGGTGCTAGTCTTGGTGATGGTGATGATGGAGAGGCCTCCTCCCACGCCAAGGAGGAGAGGTGATGGCGGTGATGATGATTTCCCCCCTCTCCGGAGCTCCGGAGCAGCAGGATCTGACCCCCCTCGGAGGGAATCAGGAGTTTTGCCGCCGCCGCGGCCTCGAATCGTCTGGGGAAAAATTAGGGCGTAGGTTTTCGGAGGAGACGGAGGTCGTGGTAAAAAGCCCCAGGCGAGGAAGTGCCCGAGGCTCCACTTAGTGGGCCCCTGATATCCCCCAAGAGCAGGAGATCACTGTAGTACCTCTCAATGTGGAAGTAGGGTATCGATCCGCAGGAGGAAGAAGGATAAGTTGTCTATTCCTTACAACTAAAGTGTCACAAGTTTTAGTTGATTATGCACTAAACAAGTTTAAAGAACAAGATGATTGTTTTAATGGATGGAAGTTAATGTAACAAAAAAAGAATGTAAAAGTGTCCCAATCCTCTTCAATACAAGAGGACAAGACAAAGGTTTTCTCTTATAGGAACAATGGACAACGGTGTTTCAATGCTTGGAAATAAGGCCTAGGGATCATACTTTCACTAGTGGTCTCTCTCAACATGTTAGCATAACTGAACGCAAGTAAGTGCTACTCGGGATTATTCTCCTTCTTGATAAAACAAGAGTACTATGTGTAGGGCTACAAAAGCACACCTCAAAGTTGCATTCCACATCTAGGGAACCCCAATGTCACTAAGAGCACCCCAAGATAATACTAGACAAACACCACAATTCCACAAGAATAGGCCATGATAAATATCTAAATTATTCATAGAGTCACTCACAAATACCCACTGTCACCTCGGTACCGTGTTGTCACTATGACTCCGAAAACTAGATAAAATCACTTGAATAGCATAAACATTACATATGAATTCATCCATACTTAACAATGCTCACGATCACATAAAGATCACACCATGGGAGAGAGAGATAAACCACATAGCTACCGTATAAGCCCTCAGCCCCGAGGGAAACTACTCACACATGGTCATGGTGACGATGGTGGAGATGTTGGAGGAGATGATCTTGCTGTAGATGTTGATGATGAACACGCCGGAGGGGGGTGGAGCCCTCCGGAGGTGATTCCGGCAGCGGTTCCCCCCTCCGATCTTCTCCGGCGGCAGCCTTCTGCCGGTCTGTTTCGTGGTTCTGTGTTTCTCCGCCGCCGTGCTGCGAACCTCCTCGGGAGACTATTTTTATAGTCGTTTTTAGGTCAAGACGAAGCCAGGGAGACGAAGATCGACGGCATCGGAGTCTCGAGGGCCAGGATGAGGTGCTCCACGCGGCCAAGGAATCTGGCCGCGTGGGCCCACCTCTTTTGCCCCTCGGCCTTCCACTTTTGCTCTTCCTTCGCTCCTAAGCCTTGTTCCTTCCAAAAAATGATCCCCGTGGAATATTAGGTCATTTGGACGTCGTTTGGGTCCATGAAACATCAAAAGATAGAAAAAGGGGTTTTCTGACAATGCAGGGTTAATTCCAAATAAATAGGGAAAGTGTGAAATATTCCAAAATCATTATAAAACGTTGATATAACCCTTTATATGATGCAAATATGAATGGAATATGAGTAATACAATGCAAAGTTCATGTATGCATTTTACATGCATCAGCCCCACGCGGCCAAGGAATCTGGCCGCGTGGGCCCCCCTCTTTTGGGCCTCGTGGCTCTTCCCTTTTCGATCTTTTGCCCCCTCTTGTTCTCCTGATGCAAAACCAACTGTGCAATTTTCCTTTTTCCATTTGGATCCCTGTAGCTCCTGAAACAATAAAAACAAGAAAAGGGGGGTTTTCTGCCTCCCAGATATTAAATACCAAAAATAGGGACTTTGTATGAAAGTCCCCAAAATCATCTAAAGCATGTAAAACATTGATATAATAGTTCCAATAACACTCTAATATGATGATATAAGTTATATAAATGATGATATAAAATGCACGTATCACCAACTAAAATCCGAAATTCTCTTGGCCCATTTTGGTTGGCTGGTTATGTGTGTATAAGACTAATGTCTATGAGCTAGTGAGAGCATAAGAAGATGAAGAGTGCAACACGCGCGCTCCTCCTCCTCCTCGCTCGACTCGCCACGCCACGTCACGCCACGCCTCGCCTCGCCTCGCCTCGTCACGACACGACGCGACGCGGGTTGCGGGAATCTCGCCGAACCGACTCGATCGTGGCTTATCACGCGATACATGGTCTCACACCGTTCCGGAACCTTGCGCTCCCGTCTTCCAAGTCTGCTCCATCCCGTCTTCCGGCGTGCACCGGTTGAAGGGACAGTAGGCCTCCGGAACCCCGCCTCTTATGATCCTGTACGGGAGAGGGGCGATCAGGTTTTTGGGGAGCGCACTCGCGCGACTACTGGCTTCGAGTTCTTCCCCAACGACGACTTTTTCCCCGACATCGCCAACCTCTTCATCGACGACATGGGCGACACGGGGAACTCCAGTGGTTCTGTGATGTACGTGTTCTTGATCTTCTTCTATGAAGTTTTGCTAGAGTTCTTACTAGTAGTACGTGCTCTAGATTCAATCTGTTTGTCTACTGTTTTAGTAGAGCACATGATTAGTTTAATTTGCGTTATTCTAGTCATGAATTGTTTATTATTTTTGCGAATTAAATCATATGTTAAATTGGCTAATTATTCAACAGACGACATCATGACCTCGGTTTGACGTCGTTGATTAGGGAGCCATGCCGGTAGGACGTCATGCGTGAAGGCTAGATTCAAAATAATTTTTGAAATAGTTTTTTATGCATATGTTTTTTTTGAGAGTACGCAATACCTTTGATTTATAGAAGATAGAGGGTGAAGTACAAGAATTCATGTCCTACGAAGGACATAACCACACCATATGTTTTTTTGTGCATATGTTTTGAAAAGGGTAAGTTTGGGGCACCCATAACAGTGTCACCATCAACGAAAACGAAGGAGGCGTTCAAATACTGAGCCACAATTAGATTACAGTTCCTCCTGCTTTTTTATATTCACAACGAAAATAATAAACTGTCCCAAGTAATGAAATTTCTGCATCCCTTTGCCCCCACAATAAAAACATGTGAGAAAATTGTACAGTAACATCTCGCAAATTTACAGTGCTGCCACCTGTGTGATGTCATGGCCAGAAGCACGGCCAGCGTGCACGCCGGCGGCCATCTCAGGATTCAGAGGTCGGCGAACCAGTCGTCTCCGTCCTGGTCGTTGAGGCAGCGGCGGTACCGGTCGAGGTCCTCGTCGGCGAGGCCGTACCTCGCGCGCCAGCGCTCGAGCCTCGCCTCCGCCTCCCTCACGTTGCCCATCACCGTCTGGTACGCCACGTTGATCCGCTGGAAGTCCGCGCTGCCGCCGTCTGCGTCGCGGTCGACGTCGCGCCGGCGCGCGACGTCCGGGTGGTACTGCAGCGCGAGGCGGTGGAAGGCCTTCTTGACCTCGCCCCTTGTGGCCCCCGGCGCCAGGCTCAGCGTCCGGTAGTGGTCCTCCTCCGCCCCGCCCGCTGGCCTCGCCGTCGCCGCCCCGCGCACGCCGGCGTACCTTGTCGACGCCATTCGTCGCCGCCGCATCGGCAATGACGGGACGCGCGGGTGTAGCACTGCTCCTCCGGCGACGGTGGCCATGGGTTTACGATCGAGAGCGCGCCAAGCGAAGATGGATCGGTCGCGCGAGGTGAGCAGAGCTGCGATGGAGTATGTTTGTTTATCGGAGCTTTGGATCAGGATTTCGTTGTATTCGTACGTTGACTGCGTGCTTCAATGGGTGGAATCGATGAGGGCTGCCTCGTGGGGTTGTGGGATTTATAGGAGGAGGAGCACGACGACGAGGCGTGAGCTCGCCGGAAGTAGTTGCCGGTTTGCTTGCCTCACGGCGTTTCCCGCGTTGGCACTGCTCGCACGTTTGGGCTTGGCCACGAACAAAACTAGGCACGACAGGTCGGCCGTTTTTTCCTCACGTGGCGTGCGTGCGTGATGGGTTAGCGCCATTTATTCGGGGTGGGATTTTGCTGGAAATGGAGCCATTATAACATGTTGTTCTCGAAGAAAAGGTGATCAAAACATCATTTGTTGAGCTCTCGCGTCTCGCGTCGCCCCCCGCGCGGGCGACGGAGACGCCAAACCCTAGCGCCGCCAGCTCGACTTCGCCCTCCTCCCTTTCTCCCCGCCGTTGCCGGCGAGCGCCGCCGGGCCAAGCCCGCGCGGTGCCGGCGACGGCGGGACCTTCTCTCTCCCTTCTCACGGTGGCCAGGGCGCGGGCCATGGCGGCTGTGGCAAGCGACGTTCTCGGCGAGGGGAGCGTCGGCGCGGCCCTCCGGCAGCGTGGTGGCCTCGCGGTGGTCTGGCGCGTCCGGGTGCAGCGCTGTCCCTAGGCATCGGACGGCTTTGGACGGCGCGCGTCCTCGGGCTGGTTGTCTGCTGGCGGCGATCCACGACGGCGGGGCTCGGTGGGGTTGGTGGAGGTAGCGTGGGTCTTGCAGGAGGACGGCGACGGCAGCCATGGCGCTGCAGCGCGGCGGCGGGACCTAGCGGGCCTAGATCTGGGCCTGTGGGCCTGATTTGGGCCTGCCGGGACCTGCCACAGCGTTCGGCCAGCGACCGTCTTCGACGGTGGAGGGTGGCTGACCCTCCGATTGGTTGCGGTGTGGACAGAGGTCTGATCCGGGCAGGTGGCCTAGATCGGGTTGTCGATGTCTGCGGATCTGGGTCTGAGGGCCTAGATCTGGGCTTGGTGGGCCCGGGTGGGCCCCTAGGTTGCCGCTAGGGTTGTCAGTAGTCGAGCCGGAGGCGCCGGACTTGATAACTTGACACCTTTCCACCGCCATGTCCTCCCTCAAAGCCGGTGCCCGTATGGGATCGGGCCTAGGTTGGCTCGTTTCCGACGTGTTCTTCCCTGTCGTTCCGGGTGTTGGGTGCAACGTTCGTGCGGAGTTCGTGCATGACGGGTTGTACTGTTCGGCCTAGGCGGCGCACTAATCCAGCTTGGGGCCAGCCCGGGTTGGGTTAGACTGGTCGGAGTGTGGTGGCGCCTCCCTTTGGCGGCAGGGCCGTGTCCGTTGTGGTGTTTGTCCGACGCGCCGCCCCCGGCCCAGATCTGGGCCCACTGGGGCCCATCTGGGTTTTAGGCGGGTCGGTCTGAACCCTCGGTGGCGTGACCTTCTATACATTGATGACGGAGAGCAGCTCGGATTGGGGGCAACAGCGCCAACGATGTGCCTTCTGCAGCGCGACGGCGGGAGCTTCACGGGCCTCTCGAGGCCGAGAGGCTCGGCCGGGCTCGCGGGCCTGGTGTGCTCCTACTGTTGCGTCCGGTCGGTTACCGTCTGTGACGGTGGAGGTTGATCCCTCCCGCACGTCGGCGGTGCTGTGGGCCCTAGTCTCGGCTCTTCTTTTTCGGTGTGTAGGCTGCTCCTCTCTGTGCCTGGTGAGACATCAGGAGCGGCTTCACGATCGTGTGGCGTGGGGTGGTGGGCGGTTTGGTGGAGTGCTCTGGAGCGTCTGGGGCGAAGGAGGAGCGGGAGAAATCCTAGTCGGCGTGTCTGACTCTGGCGCGGTGGCGCCTGTGGGTGTCGCCAGTCCTTCCTGAAGGGCGTCTGGTGTTTCCCCTTCCTCTCCCCGTCGCGTACCGGGGGAAACCCTTGGCAACATCGTCGTCATCGTCGCGACCCTTCATGAAGGTGTTGATTGGTACCGACGCTCCGGAGCACTAGGAGTTTGGTGGCAGGCGTCTGGTGGACGCAGCGGCTGTGGAGCTTGCTTTCTGTTGTCTTTCCGCCGTTGTCGGCATTTTTCTTTTTCTTTTTCTCTTCGCTTTTCTTTTGGGCGTGCTTGTGCTGTTTTCGCCCCAGCACCCTATTTTGGGCGTTGTGCTGTCTGGCCCAGCAGCGGTCTCAAACGGTGTGGCCTTATTTATAAAGCGGGGCGAAAGCCTGTTTCGAGGAGGAAGAAAAGGTGATATGTTTCACGTGAGTTTTCAAAATAGAGAGACAATAATCAGTAGTTTTTTAAAAAACGCAAAGTGATATGCGGGAGCTACAAAACACAACATCCCAGTACTAAAGATCAAGATTAAATTTTAAAACAAAATCTGAAATTTGACAAAAGAAACTTAGATATATTTTTGAGAAATTCTAGAAAATCTTCGAAATAGGCTTGCGTCCCGCTATATTAATATAGCAACCATCATACAACCAAGAGACCATTGCTGAGGCAAACATCACAAACAACTCAAGAGAGAAAATGAAAAAAAACTAAAGCCAACAACGCCAAATTGACGAAAGCGACGAAGACCCGCAACCGCTGCACCCACCGGAGAATGCCCACCCATCCCCAAACCTCTAAATGACCGTGTACGAAGCAGCACCTTCAAGCGACGACGAGGACGCTGCTGCCCGGACTGATCCTAAGATTTCTCTCGGTACACGGAGGGAAGTGGGAAGGGGTACACCTGACACCCTTCAAGAAGGAAGGCAGCGCCCGCAGGCGTCACCGTGCCGGTATCGACGGCACATCAGAGGCTGAACCTGACCGCCCATACCCCGATCGGACCCTAAGGGCCAAGATCTAGGCGGGTATAGAGTCGGAGCGCCGTTGGACGAAGAGCATCACCGTCAGGGACGAAGAGCATCGCCGCCACCCGAGCCGAGCTCCTCCACCGTAGGTAGAATCGAGAGTCGCCGCCACAGGCCTCACACAGCACCGCGCGGGCAACGCTCAATAGCGCCGGCCGGCGACGGCGAGGGGGAGGGGAAGGAAGCTGCCTCTGGCCCGGACTGGGAGCGGGGGTCGCCTGGTTGCCTGGGGGGGGGGGGGGGGGGGAGGGGGGAGCGTTTTCAGGTGAAATTTCTAGAAAATCCTACTGAACTCTAAACTCCTTCCGAAATTATCATGGAAATGACATTCTTATTTTTCAACTTCTCAATGATGCGAAAATGATATAACAAAAATCTATGTGGAGTTCTTCTAGAACGGTTGAAATTGCCAATGTTGTATTGAAATTGTCTGGACGGGCAATGATATAGATGTTTGCCCAATCTTTCACCGAAAAAACCACTGCATAACTATTCTTCCAATCACGAGAGTAATCCACGCAACATGAAAAAACGAGAGAACAAATCCCACAGCAAGCAATGAGTTGATGAACACCACGCCTCACGCTAAGCTCAACAACCCTTGATGGATTTAAGGACCTTCTCGTCACGCACGATAACTCTTGATAGATTAAAAAACACTCACGCCTCTATTTATTGGATAACTAACAAACGTCAGATACGCCATCAAACGGCGGTCCCATGGGACGGAGGCAACCTTGAACATAATATTTTACATAACTTCAAACTCTCAGGCCAACACCTACTAGTCAGTTGGACAGATTCAAAGTTCAAACTGATAGCTGGACAAGGAAAAGGATCCAAAAATAAATCGTTGGACGCTGGTTCCCCTCGAAATCCCCATGCCTACCAAACAACCCGTCTTTCCAATCCGGTCGCTCCATGCACGATGCAAATCGACACTAACGAAAAGTCTCTTCGTACAAATCCGCCTCCACCAACGCGCCGACATAATATCCGATCCAATCTACTCCTGTTCCGACGAACGCGTAGCAACAAACACAAAACCGAGAAGAACTCGTGGACTGCAGAAACAACAACTCGCGGACAACGCGCCAACACGCTTCACCAAGCAATTTCATCACAAACAAATTTGTCAATTTGTTAAAACCTCTAGATCGATCTTCAACTAAGCGATCAGCGCTCTGATGCCAAATATATAAATGTTTGCCTATCTTTCACCGCAAGAACCTTCAGATAACTATTCTTTCAATTACGGAAAGCAATCCACGCAATCTGAAGAACAAGAGAACGAATCCCACGGCGAGCAATGAGGTGATACACACCACGCCTCACGCCAAGCTCGACAACCTGTGTGACAGATTCAAAGACCTTATCGCCATGCCCAATAACTCTTGACAGATTTAAGAAAACTCATGCCTCTATTTATTTGATAACTAACGGACGTCTGAGACGGTGTCATACGCAGGTCCCTTGGAACGGAGGCAGCCTTCAATGTTCTACATAATTTCCAAGTCCCCTAAACCCTAGCCGGCGGCTCCCTTATACAGGGGGGCAACATCTAGTCGGTTGGACATGCCCAAACCGAAACAAACACAAATTCTAATCGATTTGGACTCCTACGGATACAAACCGGCCCATTGAAAGCTCGGCCCAAACACATTTAAAAGGGCACACCCTTAGACCCACTCCAAGCTACGCCTGCTGAGTAAGATGGATTGCGATTTCCTCTTCTGTGGACGCACCTTCGCCTCACTATGACTCGGGACGGGAAGAGAAAGACTTTGATTTTGCCGGCGGTCTTTATACATCTGCAACTGAGTTTTCCGCCTCTTTTTTCTCTAGTGTCCACATCAAACTCTTGCAAAAGGAGAACCAAACGAATGAGTCGAGGTTTAGCATCCTTTTTACTCAAAAGGTACCTGATGGCTGCATGATCAGTGTACACGATGCAACGTGAGCCAACAAGGTAGGATCTTAACTTGTCAAAAGCATCCTTTCCTCCGCTGAAAAGATGCTTAGCCAGAAGCGACGAAGGAGGGGAGCCGGGGAAGGCCGACGATGGAAATGAGGTGGAAGCTATCATAGAAGCTTTGCCCCTTGCTTTACATAAATTGTTATGAACTGCCTACTGGTACTAATAGAGTAAGATCGGCCTAGCCTGTAATCCATAACCTATCCTGTAGGTGTAACCTTTCGCTCAATACTCAAATCCATAATGGAATCATCTGAGGCCGCATCAATCGAGGATACAGTGTCTATTAACAAGCACACTTAATAAAAAGAAGATGAATGCTTGCTGCTTGGTGCTTTTGTTGGGGTTTCGCAGCAGATAACAAAAATTTATGCAGCTAGTGCTTCCCTTTTGCCCAGGTCTATCTAAGGAGTAATGCGGTAACGGAAAGCAATACGGAACATACCCTCGTAGAACGGACACGGGATAACGTTCCCGCACAAACGTGGACGATGTAGACGTACGTAGCCGACCTCAAGGTCGCGACGATCTTGACGAAGCTCCAAGGGACTCCTCCCTTGGACGCAGCGCGTAGCCGGCCCGAGGGTCTTGATAAGCCACACATGAATCCGGACATGAGTCTAGGGGCCGAAAGTACAGCCCCTTCGAGGGTGTCGCACACATACAGTGTACAACGACCACTCCCGATTCCTCCGATCCAGCAGAATTGCGGAAGTAGATATTCTGGATCGGATCTAGCAGCACAACGGCGTGCGTATGGTGGAGAACTCTCCAAACCAATCTCTTAGGTTAAGTCCCATTTGCGGAACACCATGGGAGAGAGGAGAGGAGAGGAGAGAAAGAGAGGAGAGCTCCCTCCAAACAATGGGAGAGAACTCAAGGGGGGGGGGGGGGGGGGGGGGGGATTGTGTGTAGAAGGGGTGGAGGGGGTCCTCCTTATATATGGGGGAGGGGGGAGCCACCAAGGGTGCATTGCCCCCTCAAACCGCCGGCCCTAGGGAGGAGCCGCCGGCCCTAGGAGGGTGCTACCTGTGCTGAGCGCTAAGTTGACGAGGGAGTATGATTCGGTGTTGCTTCCTCCTTCCCCGGCAACTGCGCCAGAAAAGATCTTGATGCACACGGTGGTGTTTGTTGGGAAACCCCAATAGGAAGGTGTGATGAGTGCATCAGAAAGTTTTCCTCAGTTAAGAAACCAAGTTTATCGAACCAGTAGTAGATGGAGGCACTCCTGAAGGTGTCAATGGCGCCAGGAAAGATCTTGACGTGTAGTTGACAAGAGACCTGCACACAACGCAACCAAGATACTTTGCCCCAACTTGACAGTGAGGTTGTCAATCTCACCGGCTTGCTGAAAACAAAGGATTAGACGTATAGTGTGGAAAAATATGTTTATTTGCAGAGAATGAAAAAGAACAGTGTTTACAGTAGGTTGTATTATAGATGTAAAAGAATGGACCGGGGTCCACAGTTCACTAGTGGTGTCTCTCCATAATAAATAACTAAGATGTGGGTAAACAAATTACAGCTGGATAATTGACAAAATAAAGAACTGCATAACAATGCATATACTAGTCACAGTGTCCACTATGAGATTTACTTGTGCATTACAACATGATTCATAGACCGTTCCAACCGCATCTATGACTAATAATCCACCTTCCAGTTAGTGTCCGCACCCCATTTAGTATTAAGTTGCAAGCAAAAGATTATTGCATTAAGTAAAGTGCGTAATGTAAGCAACACAATTATCCTTAGACAAAGCATCGCTGTTTTACCCCTAGTGGCAACAACACATCCACAACCTTGGAGGTTGTTGTCACTCCCCCAGATTAAATGGAGACTGAACTCACTATTTAGCATAAATACCCCCTCTTGGAGTCACAGGCATCTACTTGGCCAGAGCATCTACTAGTAACGAAGAGCATGCAAGATCATAAATAACATACACATGATATAAATAAGCATCTTGACATAGTATTCAATATTCATCGGATCACAGCAAACAAAACATGCATCATTACAATAATGTGATCTTGATCATGATAGGCAGCTCACAAGACCTAAACATGATAGCACAAGAGGAGAATACAACCATCTAGCTACTGCTATGGACCCGTACGTAGTCCAAGGATGAACTACTCACGCATCACTCCGGAGGTGGGCATGGTGATGTAGAGCCCTCCGGTGATGATTCCCCTCTCTGGCAGGGTGCCGGGAAGAGTTTCTGAACCCTCCCGAACTAGGGTCGACGACGGCGGCGGCTCTAGAACTTTTCGTGGATTTTTGATCGGGTGCCTAGGGTTTTCCCGTGGAAGGCTTTAAATAGGCGAAAGGGAAACGTCGGTGGGCGCCCGAGGGGCCCACACCAAGCCGTGGCGCGGCCAAAGGGGGGAGGGGGGCGCCGACACGTGGTGTGGCCGCCTCCTCGGTCCCCTTCGTGTCTCCTTGGACTCCGTGTACGTGACATAAAAATAGGGCCTTCGCAATTTGAATCGTCCAATTCCGAGAATATTTCCAGAAATTGTTTTGTGGAACCAAAAACAGCAGAAAACAGGAACTGGCACTGTGGTCTCTTGTTAATAGGTTAGTTCCAGAAAATGCATAAAAATGATATAAAGTGTGTATAAAACATGTTGCAATTGGTATAATATAAGCATGTAACAACAGAAAATATGGATACGTTGGAGACGTATCAAGCATCCCCAATCTTAGTTCTACTCGTCCTCGAGTAGGTAAAACGATAACAACAAAATAATTTCTGTAGTGACATGCTACCACACAATCTTGATCAAATAATATTTTAAGGCTCATGTTATGAATGAAGTGATTCAAGGCAATGGTCTATAGTTTGCTAACAAATAGATAAAGAGTAAACAACTGAATCATATAAGCAAAAACTTTTCATGGATAGTACTTTCAAGACAAGCATCAGAAAGTTTTGCATAAGAGTTAACTCATAAAGCAATAGATTCTAAGTAAAAAGGCATTGAAGCAACACATAGGAAGATTTAAGTTTCAGCATTTTCTTTCAACTTTCAACATGTATATCTCATGGATAATTCTCAACACAAAGAAATATAACAAGTGCAATAAGCAAGCATATAAGAATTGTTGCACACAAAGTTGACACAAGTGTTTGCTTCTAAGATAGAAAGAAATAGGTAAACTGACTCAACATAAAGTAAAAGAAAGGCCCTTCGCAGAGGGAAGCAGGGATGCAAACATGTGCTAGAGCTTTTCAGTTTTTATAGGTTTTGAAATCATATAGAGAGCAAAAAATTAAGTTTTTGAGCGGTGTTTGTTGTTGTCAACGAATGGTAATGGGCACTCTACCCCCCTTGTCAACCAGACTTTCAAGAGCGGCTCCCAATGAAGGACGATATCATCCCTCTTGTTCTCTTTTGTTTACACATGCAGCTATTCACTAGGATTATTGCTTGACTGATTGGATCAGGGCAAAAATGTGAAGAGAATTAACTGGGTAAAGTTGTAATTAATTGGGACTTGGCACCCCATTTGTCAGCTCTTTTTGCAAAATTATTGGATAAATGGATGTGCCACAAGTCCATTGGTAAAAGTCTGTCATAAGCAAATAACAAGGTTGACATCAAAAACACCACATACTTCCTCATGAGCTATAAAACATTAACACAAATAAGACATAATAGCTTTTGAATAAAGGTAGCACACGAAGTATTTACTTGGAATGGCAGGAAATACCATATAGTAGGTAGGTATGGTGGACACAAATGGCATGGGTTTTGGCTCAAGGTTTGGATATACGAGAAGCATTCCCTCTTAGTACAGGGTTTTAGGCTAGCAAGGTTGTTTAAAGCAAACAAAAGATGACAACTGGTACAGCAAGACTTACATGAAAACATATTGCAAGCATTATAAGGCTCTACATTGTCTTCCTTGTTACTAAAACATTTTTACCAGAAAATATCTAGACCTTAGAGATAGCAAACATGCAAACCAAATTTCAGCAAGTTCTCCAGTAGTTCTTCATTAATATGTTTTTAACTACATGATGAAAGAGCTTAAACATGATCGAATTGAGAGCTCAAAACAATTGCCAAGCACCACAATATCGAAGACAATGATCTACAAGAATATGTATTTCTTTTCAATATACCATCTACCACATGTAGCATTTTCTGTTTCCAACCAAACACCAATCAACTTATTTTAACATAAACTCTCCAAGTATTTAACAATAAGATAAGAGAGTATTTCTACAAATGATGTGGCTTTCAGCTTTCGCCATAAACATAAAACAATAAGTGTTGCGGCTTTCAGCTTTCGCCATAAACATAAAACAAGAAATGTTGCGGCTTTCAGCTTTCGCCATAAACATAAAACAATAGAAGTTGCGGCTTTCAGCTTTCGCCATAAATATAAGTGAAGAATACAAGTATTCATATGAAAAAGCGGAGCGTGTCTCTCTCCCACACAAGAATGTTAGGATCCAATTTATTCAGAAAATGAAAATAACAAAACAAAAATAAAAGCACACAAACGCTCCAAGTAAAGTACATAAGATGTGAGAGAATTAAAATATAGTTTCACTAGAGATGACCTGATAAGTTGTTGATGAAGAAGGGGATGCCTTGGGCATCCCCAAGCTTTGACGCTAGAGTCTTCTTGAAATATGCTTGGATGACCCACGGGGGCATCCCCAAGCTTAGGCTTTTCACTCTTCTTGATCACATCATATCAGCCTCCTCTCTTGATCCTTGAAAAGTTTCTTCACAACAAACTCAAAGTAATCTTTATTAAATGGTTAGTGCGTAATAAAAAATTCACATGTTCTGCATGGACACAATCATCACCAATACTTCTGAACATTAGCTACAACCACTAATATTTTGTGGAGCAAAGAAATCCACTCAAACACAGTAAAAGAGAGAATGCAAAATAAAAGTCAGAATCTGTCAAAACAGAACAGAATAGTCCGTAAAGATGAATTTTTTCGAGGCACTAAACTTGCTCAGATCAGAAAACTTAAAACTAATGAAAGTTGTGTACATATCTGAGGATCACACACAAAAAATGTCAGGACGTTTAGATTTTTCTGGATTTTATTACGAAGTAAACGGCAGACAGCAGAAAATCTGTTCCTGTGCAGAAATCCAAATCTAGCATCAATTTTCTACTAGAGACTTTACTTGGCACAACAATGCAATAAAATAAAGATACAAAGGAGTTGTTACAGAAGTAAACAAGCTCCTTGACTCAAATAAAAGAAAAATTACAGAAATAAAATAATGGGTTGTCTCCAATAAGCGCATTTCTTTAACGCCTCTCAGCTAGGCACAGAAAGTGAAAATCAAGTGTTTCCAAGTGAAGAAGTATCAACAGAATAATTTATTCGAATAATAGAATCAAAAGGTAGCTTCATTCTCTTTATAGGAAAGTGTTCCATACCTTTCTTAAGTGGGAATTGGTACCTAATATTTCCTTCTTTCATATCAATAATGGCACCAACAGTTCTAAGAAAAGGTCTTCCCAAAACAATAGGACAAGATGCATTGCATTCAATATCCAAAACAATAAAATCAACGGGGACAAGGTTATTGTTAACCATAATAAGAACATCATCAACTCTCCCCAAAGGTTTCTTCATAGCATTATCAACAAGAAAAACATCCAAATAACAGTGTTCCAAAGGTGGCAAGTCAAGCATATCATAGAGTTTCTTAGGCATAACAGAGATACTAGCACCAAGATCACATAAAGCCTTACAATCAAAATCATTCACTTTCATCTTAATGATGGGTTCCCAACCATCTTCTAACTTCCTAGGGATAGAAGCTTTACGTCTTAATTTTTCTTCCCTAACTTGAATGAGAGCATTTGTAATATGTTTTGTAGAAGCCATATTTATAGCATTAGCATTAGGACTTCTAGCTAGATTTTCCAAGAACATAATAACTTCAGAAATATTACAATCATCAAAACCAAAATCATTATGATCAATGGTAGTGGAACCATTGTCTCCCATATTTTTAAAAATTTCAGCACTTTTATCATGAATAGTTTCAGTGGTTTTAGGCAATTTTAAACGTTTTGAAGAAGTAGTAGAAACATTGACAACACCAATTATGTTACCATTAATAGTAGGAGGTTTACTAGCATTTAAAACTTCGTCATTACTTTTTTTTTTTTGAAAATTGACAACAATATTACTAGTGGTGGTAATAGTACAAACTCTAGCTATATTATTCTCTTTAGCAATTCTATCTTCTCTTTCCCACCTAGCCTTCAATTCAGCCAACATCCTAATATTGTTGTCAATTTTAACTTGGATGGCATTACCAGTAGCAAAAGTCTTATTCTCTTTAACATCATTAGGCATAACTTTTAATTTCAAAAGATCAACATAAAGAGCAAGGCTATCAACTTTAGAAGCAAGAACATCAATTTTACCAAGCTTTTTCTCAACAATTTTATTGAAAGCAGTTTGTGTACTAATAAATCCTTAAGCATGGTTTGAAGATCAGAGGATACACTTCTATTATTGCTGCAGGAATTACCATAAGAATTAACATAAACATTACCATTATTTGAAGGATAAGGCTTATAATTGTTATTACCAAAATTATTCCTATAGGCATTGTTGTTAAAATTATTATTTTTAATGAAGTTTACACCAACATGCTCTTCTTGTGCAACCAATGAAGCTAAGGGAACATTATTTGGATCAACATGAGATTTACCATTTACAAGCATAGACATAATAACATCAATCTTATCACTCAAAGAAGAGGTTTCTTCAACATAATTTACCTTCTTACCTTGAGGAGTCATTTCGGTGTGCCACTCAGAATAATTAATCATCATATCATCAAGAAGCCACTAGTAGGAAAAGGCTTATAGGTGTATCCCTTTTTTTGTGGCACACCCAATAGGCCTGCGCCACAAAAAATATTTTTGTGGCGCACAGAAATCTCATGCGCCACAGAATGTGACATTTCTGTGGCGGATCTGGTCACATGCGCCACAAAGAGTCGCATTTCTGTGGCGCATCTGGCCACATGCGCCACAGAAAGTCATATTTATGTGGCGCATCTGGTCACATGCGCCACAAAAAGTCGCATTTTTGTGGCGCATCTGGCCACATGCGCCACAGAAAAGTCATATTTCTGTGGCACATCTGGCCACATGCGCCACAAAAATGCGACTTTTTGTGGCGCATGTGGCCAGATGCGCCACAAAATTGCAGATCCAGATCTGAGATCCAGATCTAATTTCTCTCTCCTCTCACTGTGCTGGTCAACCCACGTCTCTTTTCCTCTCTCTTCTCTCGCGTGTGGACCAGTCGCACTCCCGACTCCCTCCTCACTCGATCCCCACCCACCCATCTCTCTTCTCTCCCGACTCCCTCCTCACTCGATCCCCACCACGACCGTCCTCATGGAGCTCGCGCCGAAGAAGCCGCTGCCCCCCTCCTGCACTTCCTGAAGAAGCCGGCGTCCTTCCCCTTCCTCCTTTCCCTCTTCCACCAACCCGCCCCCTCC
This sequence comes from Poa annua, assembly GCA_026929855.1. Classification (NCBI taxonomy): domain Eukaryota; kingdom Viridiplantae; phylum Streptophyta; class Magnoliopsida; order Poales; family Poaceae; genus Poa; species Poa annua. Next base: position 48,898,658 of record CM049434.1, read on the forward strand.
ACCCACGGAAGAAGCCAGAGCCCACCACCACGGCGGGGCGAGACGGCGGTGGTCCAAGAGCGCCCGCTGGCAGCCAAGGATGCGTGAGGAGGCGCATATGCTATCGATAGAGAGGAGGAGGCCGACCACCGCCTCAATCTCCCGAACGGCGCTGGAGGCATGCACGGGGACGGCGTCACGGGCGGCGACAAGGCCACCATCGTCCACCAGTTGCGCCCCGACTCCTCCTATGACGGCCTGCTCTGGTGCCGCGACCTCACCCGCTGCGCCGCCGGGGACCTCTCCGCCCCGCCCTCTCCGAGGCCATCTCGCGGCCGGACTCCCTCTCCGAGGCCACCTCGCGCCTGCGCCGCAACGTCGGCTACTTCCGCGTCAACTACGCCGCCGTGGTGGACGTCTCCCTCGCTCCTCGTCCTACTGCCTCCCTCGACGCCTACCGCCGTCACGCCAAGCGCCGCCGATTCCTCGCAATTCATGCGGCCTGAGAGGACACCGTCGCGGGGGTCCTCAGCCACGGCCTGCGGCTACAACATCATCTACGCGGGGAGGCAGCTCGCGCCGGAGGCCGCCACCATCGCCTCGCTCCGCCTCCCGCCGGGGCGGAAAGCTATTTTTTTTTAAACCTAAAAAGACATTCTGTGGCGCATGGTTTAGGGTGCGCCACTGAATCTTAATATTTTTCTCTGGCGCATATGTTAGGTGCGCCACAAAATTAAAATTTAGTGGCGATATTTTTTTGGCGCATCCACCATGCGCCGTGGGTGCGCCACAGAAATCCAAAACGGTGCGCCACTAATAACATGTTTCCTACTAGTGAGCTTTGTTGTAGCACCCAAAGTGATGGACATAAAGGTACCTCCAGCAGCTGGATCAGGAAGGTTTCTTGAAGAAAAGTTCAGTCCTGCATAAAAGGTTTGGATGATCATCCAAGCAGTCAGTGCATGGGTAGGGCTACTTTTTACCAATGATTTCATTCTTTCCCGTCCTTGTGCAACATGTTCATTATCAAATTTTTTAAAGTTCATGATGCTACTTCTTAGAGAAATAATCTTAGCAGGCGGATAATATTTTCCAATAAAAGCATCTTTGCATTTAGTCCATGAATCAATATTATTTCTAGGCAATGATAGCAACCATTCTTTAGCTCTTCCTCTCAAAGAAAAAGTAAATAATTTCAGTTAAATAATATCTCCATCTATATCCTTATACTTTTGCATTTCACAAAGTTCAACAAAATTATTAAGATGGTGATGACCCACAAGTATAGGGGATCGCAACAGTCTTCGAGGGAAGTAAAACCCAAAATTATTGATTCGACACAAGGGGAGCCAAAGGATATTTATAAGCCTTAACAGATGAATTGTTAGTTCAGCTGCACCGGTGAATAGACTTGCTCGAGACAGATTATCAGTAGCAACAGTTTTATAGCAGTAGCAGTAGTGAAATAATAGCAGCAGTAGAATAAAGACAACAGTAGTGATTATAGTAGACAGCAAGATTAAAATACTGTAGGCATAGGGACGGATGTACGTGCGTTGCATTGATAAGATAATTCATGTAATAACAAGACATAGGCATTTGCAGATAAATAAGATAAAACATCCAATTATTAATTGACCATAGGCATGTGTTCCTATTTAGTTGTGCGTGCTCGCAATGAGAAACTTGCACATCATGTTTTGTCCTACCAGCCCGTTTGCAGCGGGGCCTCAAGGGAAACTACTGGTAATTAAGGTACTCCTTTTAATAAAGTACCGGAGCAAAGCATTAACACTCCGTGAACATATGTGATCCTCACATCACAGCCATCCCCTCCGGTTGTCCCAATTATTGTCACTTTGGGGCCTCGGGTTCCGGACAATAATATGTGCATACAACTTGTAGATATGATCTAAAACAATGATTATCCTCATGATACAATAACATGTTCAGATCTCAAATCATGGCACTCGGGCCCTAGTGACAAGCATTAAGCATAACAAGTTGCAACTATGACATAAAACACCGATAACGGATACTAGGCACCATGCCCTAATGATATTACAACTATTACATGAACGATCTCATCCAGTTTCCTACCATCCCCTCAAGCCTACAGCGGTGGATTACTCACACATGAATGGGGGAAACGTGGATGGTTGATGGAGAAGTGGTGGCGATGACGATGGCGATGATCTCCTTCGAATCCCCGTCCCGGCGGAGTGCCGGAACAGGAACTTCCGGTCCCCGAATTGAGTTTCGAGGAGGCGGCGGCGCACGGATGTGTTTCTGGGAAAAGTGATCGGGTCCTCTCTGTTTTTAGGTCAGAGGGGGTATATAGCCGAGAGGGGGACGCGAGGGCGTGACCGAGGCGGCCACACCATGTGGTGGCGCGGCCAGGGGCCTGCCGCGCCACCATGTGGTGTGGGCCCCTCATGGCTCGTCTCCGTCTCGTCTTCTGGCTCCGTTAGTCTCCGGGGAAAATAGGGACTTCGGTATATTTTCTGGTATTTTGCCCTAAAGTTGAATTTCTGCACAAAAACAAGACACCAGGGCAATTCTGCTGAAAACAGCGTTGGTCTGTGTTAGTTGCATTCAAAACACACAAATTAGAGGCAAAACAATAGCAAAAGTGTTCGGGAAAGTAGATACGTTTTGGACGTATCAACTCCCCCCAAGCTTAGCTTATTGCTTGTCCTCAAGCAATTCAGTTAACAACTGAGTGCGATAAAAGAACTTTCACGAACACATTTCTTTCATATGATGTATATATTCTCACTATCTTGGCAAATGCTGAGGCTATTCATAATAAGATGTATGCAAATGGTGTCACCTAATAGTTATGTAAATTATGAAGAGATGCCAATCATGCCAATAATAAATAACATGAAACATATCAATTCACAGGATTGCAAAGCTCATAATAAAGTATGATAAGGTGGTATCTCGCTTGCCCGAATTTGTACAGCAAAACATAAAGGCCCAGGCACCTCTGAGTTTCAAGAGAGTACTAGAAATAAAGATGTCAAAGATAAAAGCATCAAAGTTATACCGCAGTTAATAGTATTCTGGGACAAGCACATTAAACTCAGAATGACAACTATGCTCTCAAGAAGGTGCTCAAAGAAAGTATGGCGACTCAACAGTAAGTAAAAGATAGACCCTTCGCGGAGGGAAGCATGGATTTAACATGTGCTAGAGCTTTTCATTGTTTTGAAAACAGAGGTAAAATTGTTTTTGAGTGGTGATTGTTTTGTCAACGAATGGCAATAGAGTTCTTGTTATCTTCCATACTAAGCAAGTTGAGAGCGGTTCCGAATTATTTAAAAACAAGCATTTATAATATGCATCTTTATATTTATATTTATATTTATAACTTGACACTCCTCCCAACCTTTGCTTTCACAAACCATGGCTAACCGAATCCTCGGGTGCCCACCAACAATCACATACCATGGAGGAGTGTCTATTTTTTAACTTTCTCAAATCTTTTGATATTATAGTGGTCTAACCAGCCCTTTGCAATATTAATGACGAGCAGATGAAGCATGCAAGTCGATGGCTACTTAATTAGTATGGAAGATAACAAGCCCAACTACTACTTCCTCATGAGCTAAAACAGTGTCACAAAATGAGAAGTGTTTTGAAGGTTTTAAAGGTAGCACATGCAAATTTACTTGAATGGTTTGAAATGCCATACATAGGTATTTATGGTGGACTCTTAGGGATAACTTGGTTTTTAGGGATTTGGAAGCACGAGCATTTATAGCTTAGTACAAGTGGAGGCTAGCAATAGACTGGGAAGCGACAATTCAAGAGAGCAATAACCGTCATAATCGTGCTTGCGATAAAATAAAATTAACAGAGGCATAAAAATGATACTAGAACTCCGAGGCAAAATAAATCATCAAAACTTAATTGACTCTTTGTTTTCAGTCATATACATGTGTGAGCATGTGCCAAGTCGATTCAAATGAATTATTCAGAGGAGGATACCACAATGTCATACTCTTCCATGAACAGAACAATGCAAGCAAATATCCATAGAACATGCCATTTACCATTAATAAATTGGGACTTATCATAAGAGAACATGAACTACTAAGCATACACCAATCGACATATACCTTATGCGAACCATCTAAGCATGCTCACATGAATGAGTATATGCACAAAAATGAAAACAAATAGAGTTCATTACCAGCCTCTTACCCAACTCGAATCGTCATAATCATCATTATTGCTTTTTCACTTGTGTGCTTGAAAGATATGAAATAATAACCAAGCTCTACGGAGTAACTGAAGGTGTTGAACTCTGAAACAAACTATACAAAACCAAAAAGAAACAACAAATATTTTTGGGTTTTCGGATTTAGAAATTAAAAACAGAACATCCCTTAAAGACGTATTTTTTCGAGGCACTTAACTTGCTCAGATTAGAAAACTCAAAACTAATAAAGTTGCATACATATCTGAGGGTTAGGCACAAGAAATTTCAGGTCATTCCGATTTTTCTGTGAGGAGTTATGAATTAAACGGTGGACAGCAGAATTCTGTCCCTGCGTGGAGAAACAAACAAAGCAAAATATTTTTGTGTTTTTTCATATTGAACCGAATTAAACAACTAAGCAAACTAATACTAGAGACTTAAATAAACTAGCAAGAGAAATAACAGAAATATTTTTGGTCTTTTGAGTTTTTAGAAAGTAAAACAAAACAAGAAACAAACAAACAAAGAAAGAAAACTAAACATGGATATACAAAGTACCGAATGATAATGATATGTAGATGAGTGTTCTATCGATATACCTCCCCCCAAGCTTAGGCTTTTGGCCTAAGTGAGGATCAACCCCATGATGCGTATGAACTCCAGCCCGATGGGTAAAACATGGCGTGATCATACTCTGGCTCGGCTGCGGTGGAGGAAGAACCGGAAGGTCCTGCGTACCCAGGATCCGGGTATGTGAAACCAGCGGTCTCTGGGGGCTGGCCAACGTCATCCTCAGGCTCCTCCATAACGTCCTCCACGTCCGGGGCATGTTGCCCCGCGAGTGCATCAATCTCAGCCTCCGAGAATGACCAACTATCCCTGGAATCATGGTTAAACAAAGGCGCAGGCAATCTAACAATTCTAATAGATGTAGATGTTTTCCATGGTTATTTCTTGGAAAAGGTTATCTCATAAAGGAGGTTACTCGAATTACCATTAGCAGCAATAAAGCCATGTTTCCTCATGGAAAGAAAATCTAGCTTTTCTGTGGGAAGTTGAAAATCAAGATGATGAGGTACTAAACCATGCATAGCTAGTAAAGGAGAGGCAATGAGGCCTCCAAAACTCCACCCTTCTCACGGTTAGTAGTAAGACGGTAGGCAATCAGCGCACCCAAATTATAAGTTCTATCACTACGCAAAGCAGCAGCTAGACAAGCCAAGTCAAGCACATATAATTTACTTGCAACTTTCCTAGCAAGAACACACTTTGTGATAAAGTAAGCAAAATATCGAATGGATGTGAGATGAATACTTCGAATTTTACCACTCTCTTGCGAGAAACTTCTCCCTTGGCAAATGTCCTTGTACAAGTCCATCAATGGTTTAGGCTTCTCCTTCATCTTCTCTCGCGATCCCCATTGTGGCACTTTAATTGCTGCACAAAAATCATCAAAGGGCAAGTGGACAGTTTTATTGTAAATTTTGTAGTGAACCATGGGGTTAGAGGAGGACAAATCGCAAGAAAAATCCTGCACCACAGACATAGCTAGTTTTTCATATTGGTTAGGTTCATCAATAGCAAAATATCCCAATCCTGCATTGGAGATTAGAGTTTGAACATCATGAAAAATCCCTGCAGCATTCATGAATTCTGAGCATGGGTAAGCAGCGGGAAATACACCCTCTTCACGGTGCACCACAATTTCATGTTGGTTGATGGGATGTGTGCTCCACTCCATATTCTGAAATTTTTAACAAATGTCATAAAAATTGATTTTGAGACAACTAAATGAAGGGAACTACTATAGTTACTTGCTAGAGGCTTAACCCTCCATCAAAACTAGTTATTCTAACTTAGAACAAGCATTTAAACTCACTTATCATGACATCTACAGCAGCAAAATACTCAAGATATAAACCACTAAACAAAATTCTATTTGGATGAACGGAGGAGTCACATACCGGAGAGCAAATGCCCCAAATCTCAGCAGCAAAGATGGGCCGAGCAAGGAGATCGAAATTACAGAGGAAGAACAGCAAGAACACGAAATTTTTCAATGGCTGGGTGTTTGGTCGGGAGAGAGAAAGGTTGGGGAGGAAGGAGAGTAATTGGAGGGACCTGGGGGTCCCACACCATGTCCAGGCGCGGCCCAAGGCCTGCCGTGCTACCATGTGGTGTGGTGGCCATCTGGGTCCCCCTGGTCACTCTCAGGTACTCCCAGGACCCTCCTCGAAAAATAGGATTTTTGGCATATATATTTTTTTAAATTCTGAGATTTTTTTTTTCTGGGCATTTTCTGGAGTTTGAGATATTAAATTCAATGCATGAAAAATATTTTTCAAAATCATATCCAACTAAAACTATGCAAACCAAATGATATTACAATAGGTAAAACAAGAATGAGAGAAAAAATGTTGTTTAGCACCTCTATGCATTTAAAATACATTTGTTAGCAAGGTTGATCAAGTCTTGCCACCAATAAATTTTAGATGACATAAAAAGATTCAAACATTGTGAGACACTGATGCATGTAAAATGCATACATGAACTTTGCATTGTATTACTCATATTTCATCCATATTTGCATCATATAAGGGTTATATCAATGTTTTATAATGTTTTTGGGAATATTTCACACTTTCCCTATTTATTTGGAATTAACCATGCGCTGTCAGAAAACCCTTTTTCTATATTTTGATGTTTCAGGGACCCAAACGTCGTCCAAGTGACCTGAAACTTCGCGAACATCATTTTTTGGAAGGAACAAAGCGTAGGAGCGAAGGAAGTGCAAAAGTGGAAGGCCGAGGAGCAAAAGAGGGGGGCCCACGCGGCCAGATTCCTTGGCCGTGTGGGGCACCTCTTCTGGGCCCTCGAGCTTCTGATGCCGTCGATCTTCGTCTCCGTGGCTTCGTCTTGACCTAAAAATGACTATAAAAATACTCCCCCGAGTCCTTTCGGAGGGAGCGCCGCAGAAACACAGAAACCACGAAACAGAGACCTGGAGCTACAGATTGGAGGGGGAAAACTCCGGCGGGGCGCTGCCGGTGTGGTCTCTACCTTCTCCAACGACTTCTCCACCGTCTCCATGATGAAGAGGGAGTAGTCCACCCCTGGACTATGGGTTTGTGGAAGTAATTTATGTATCTCTCCTCTCTCTTGAGCTTCACTAATTAGTGCCATATGAGCTGCTGAACATGATTATGGTCATATATGTAATACCTTTGTGGTGGATCTCTTAAGTTGATATATGTTATGATTGCCAATATTATGTCTTTGTTATGAAAGTAGATGCATATTATGTACCCCGTTCTTGTCTGTGTGTTTTGATCCAACATGTGTATGAGAGCGTGTGAGGGGGAACGTGTGCATTAGTTGGATTAACGTGGGGTGGTTTTGTGGTAAGTTGACAGCAATACCGTGATCCACTAGGGTTTTTAACTTACTTTGTTGTCTCACTAGGGATAAAGGAAATACCATGCTACCGGGGATATGTGGGTGACATTGCCACTATCACCATGACTAGATCTAGCATGTTCTTATTTAAACTTCATGTCATTGAACTTAAAGCTATACTCTGTTTATCTGAATTACTGAGGTGTTATGATTTAGTTCGCATCTTGGTGGAGTATAAGAGAGATTAATAACCAAAAGATCTCTATGTTAGGATGTGATGCCCATATTATTAATAACTTGTCTTGTTGCAATCTCATATGTCAATTCCTATGTTCCATTATCTACCACTATATAAAAGAGAGAGTGCATTTGTGAAACCATGAGCCCAGTCCATTTTTAATCATAAGAAACACCTTTCCAACACTTTTAGTCACCCTCGTGGGGAAAATAAGTCTTTTCCCTTACTATACACTTTGCACTTGGAGTCTCAACCTAACTGTATTCTTTTGACACAGGTCATCTACGATAATCACACACTCATGTTACCTTATATGGTATTGATATGGATCCAATAATAAGACTTTTATATTCCTCTTTATAAGGGCAATCAATACTTCCCACTTTGATGGATCTCAAATTAGTAATTGTGTTAACTCCATAAACTTTGTCCACCCTCTTGGGAAAATAAACAATATGCTCTTTGTCATTCACATTAAAAGTTATTTTTCCTTTATTGCAATCAATAACAGCCCCTGCAGTATTTAGAAAAGGTATTCCAAGAATAATAGACATATTATCATCTTCATGCATTTCAAGCACAACAAAGTCAGTCATGATTAAACAATTATTAGCTACTTGAACAGGAACATCCTCACAGATACCAACAGGAACATCAGTATATTTATCAGCCATTTGCAAAGATATATCAGTAGGAATCAATTTATCCAACTCTTGTAAAGAGAGAAAGGCATAACACTAACTCCTGCTCCCAAGTCACATAGAGCAGTTCTAACATAATTATTTTTGATAGAGCAAGTAATGGTGGGTATACCTGGATCTCCCAACTTCTTTGGAACCTTGCCATTGAAAGAGTAATTAGCAAGCATAGTAGATATTTCCTCATTAGGAATTTTCCTTTTGTTAGAAACAATATCTTTCATATGTTTTAAATAAGTAGGCAATTTAATAGCATCAGTCAAAGGAATTTGTAAGAACAAGGGTTTCATCCAATCATAAAATTTATTATAATGTTCTTCTTATTTTGTTTTAAGTTTATTAGCAGGAAAAGGCATTTGTTTTTGGACCCAAGGTTCTCTTTCACTACCATGTTTCTTAGCAATAAAATCTTCCTTAGTGTACTTTTTAACTTTAGCATGCTTTTCAGGTTCCTCTTCTATTTCTTCTTTATCAGAATTATCATTCTTATCATTATCATGTAGGAGATATGCCCTAGAGGCAATTAATAAAGAGTTTTATTTATCATATCTCGTTTGTTCATAATACGTTTTTGTGTCATACTATAACTGTATTAAGCGGAAACATTAATACACGTGTGATACGTAAAACAACCAGGTCCCCAGTAGCCTCTATTTGACTGGTTCATTGTGCAATCGATGATCGAGGTTTCCCGATCATGTGACATGGCGTCTATTTGACAATGAAGTCATGTCGTTGGTAGAACGATGTGATGGACATACCCAATATTTGTAGGACGTAGTCATTACACCTTCGACCGTGAGATCTACTCTTATTGCTATTCCTGGAAGACACTTTGATTGCATCAAACGTCATATCTTACATAGTGTGACAATAAAGGTGTCCCTCTCGGGTGTCGGAAAGGAGTATGTTGAGACGGGGGATCAAGAGCGGGATTTGCCAGTCCCATAGCAGGATAGATACTCTAGGGCCCACTCGGTGAGATTATGTCAAACGAGCTTGCAAGCGTGTGACTAGGTCACCAGGGCATAATATCATGGACGAGTAGAAGTTAGCAGTGTCGGTAACAAGATCAAGCTAGGTATGGAGATATCTATGAACGAGTCTCGGACGCGCTAAGTATCGCATGGAAAAAGGTTTAAGACTCAGACGTCTAGGTTCGATCGGTAAAGTATTCGTTATCTCGCAGGGATTAATTCTGGGTATCCAAGGTCCACGAATTAGTCATTGATCGGAGAGGAGTCTCGATCATGTCTGGTGAGATAATCGAACCGCTAGGGTAACACACTTAAGGGGAGTCGACATTTTACCGGAAGAGAAAAATAGGAAAGAAGAGATCGGGAACGTCCCGGGAAAGTTCCGATGGAGATCGGGCAGCGACGAAATAGTTTTCGGAGCCGGAATAAATTATGTAATATGTATTTAATATTAATTAGTGTAATTAATAGTTAAATATATTTTATTTTGATTTTTCCTGAATTTTTAAAGGCAAAAATCCCTAAATGGGCCTCTTTGGGCAAAAGGGCCCATGAGGGGGGGAGGGAGTCCCTCCCAAGGGAGGGGCTGGTTCGGCCAGCCCCTAGTGGGCCACATGGGGCCCACTAGGGCCGGCGCACCAGCCATGGCCGGCTGGGGTGTGGGCTTAGTCCCACACCGCCAGCCTGGCAAGTTGGGAAGCCCCTGGCCTCCTATATATATGGGGGTACCCTTGGCCTTTGAAGACACACCAATTTCTCTCTCTCTCTCCTTGGATCCCGTGAATGCCCAGTTTGGAGTTGCGCCGAGGATAAGTTTTCTCCACCATACGCACACCGCCGTGCTGCTGGTCTCCCGGTCCCAGTCTTCCGCTGCTTCGTCCTTGGATCGGAGCCCGGAGTTCGTCGGCTTCACCGTACGTGTGTAACGCCCTGCGAGGCACCACGCTAGTGGTGCTAGAGGTCTACTTCCTCTACACGGCATCGAAGTCTTCGTCGGCTTCATCGACAACGCTTGTGCGGGAGCGTAATCCCCGCTTTTCGGTCTACAAGAGGTATGTGCACCGAACCCCCTTCGTACTACTATATCTGCATAGTATAGATTCTGGCTAGTTTAAGGTTATCGCTGTTAGGAAATTTTTTGTTTTCTGCCTGCGATCCCCTTCAGTGGTATCAGAGCCGATCTATGCGTAGATATAGCTGTGCGCTAGCTGCACCCGTGTTTATCACGGGGACATCGTTCTTATTATTTGCTACCCTCTCGCGTGCACTTGCACTGCCGGCAGCATCGAGTTGATGAAGCGGCCCGGACCGACCTTACGCGTACGCTTACGCGAGACTGGTTCCACAACTGACATACGGCTGGTTCCGTATAGGTGGCTGGCGGGTGTCTGTCTCTCTCTCTTTAGTTGGCTTTGCATTTTCAATGGAGGGCCCGAAAGGGATGAATAAATATGCAATTATTTGGTCGTTGTTGTGGTCATAGGTTCGTAGGTATGAAGCGGTTCTATTTACGACAGCCCCAAGCCACGTAAAATATGCAAAAGATAAAGTAGAAGCGTCTAACTTTATTTTGCAGGGGCAATGTGATATGGTCATGGTAGGTTTATTAAATTGTTTATGAACTGTTGGCGCGAAGTAGACCATCGGCGCAAGGACCATATCACGTCGCATTACATTTGATGTTTTGAGTGCATCTTATATTGTGTGTATATATATATAGTATATATTAGTTACACGGCGGTAGTTATATAAGATGATCCCTCCAAAATAACATCTGTGTTCTCCCTTCGACGTGCACCACCAAGAAAGTTCTACGTTATGAGGCAGGCCGTGACGATCGGGTGTCAGACATATCGTCGTTCGCATACAGTGGGTGTAAGCCATGTTGCACGCGCGTTTACGTTGAAGGTTATTATGGCGAGCCTAGCATGTACAGACATGGCCTCGGAACAAGGTGACCGAAAGGTCGAGCATGAGTCATAAAGTTGTTGTGATTGACATTCCGATGTCTACCTTTGAAGTTGTGTTGCCGGCTCTGATGATGAGGGGTTGCGCAATGGATTAGGGTCGTGTAATCACTAAAGCGATGAGAGGGATATTCGTTTTGAGTGGGAGTTCTTATAGTTATTTTCGAAAATACTTGAACTCAAAATTTTATGAACAAAGTCTTATGTTTTGCAAATTCCATTGTAGATGTCTCGCCCCTCCTTTAACCTAGGCCTGTTCCTTGAGAAAGAAAAGCTTAAGACCAATGGGTCAAACTTCATGGCCTGGTTCCGCAACCTGAGGATCCTCCTCAGTCCCCACAGGGTGGCTTACGTGATTGAAGCCCCCCTGGGTGACCCTCCGGCAGATAATGCCTCCGACGATGAGAAGGTCTTTCAGACCAAGTCGGATGATTCCTCTTTTGTCCAGAGTGGCATGCTCTATGCCATGGAAGCCGACCTGCAGAAGCGCTTTGAGAGGATGAGTGCCTTCGAGATAATTTCTGATCTCAAGGCTGTCTTTGCGCCGCAGGCTAAGGCTGAGAGATATGAAGCTTCTGAGCTCTTTTTCTCAGCCAAGATGGAAGAGCACAGCAGTGTGAGCGAGCACGTGGTCAAAATGTCTGGCTACGTTCAACGCCCGAACGCTCTGGAATGCAAGATTCCTGATGAGCTGGCGATTGATAGGGTGCTGCAATCGTTGCCCCCTAGCTACAAAGGCTTCATCATGAACTATAACATGCAGGGCATGGCTAAGTCCCTGGGTGAGGTGTTCGTGATGCTCAAGACTGCTGAGGTGGAAATCAAGAAGGAGCACACGCTGTTGATGGTCAACAAGACCGTCGATTTTAAGAAATCTGGCGGCAAGGGCAGGAGAAACTGGAGGTCTAAGAAGGATGGCAAGCACGTTGCCAAGCCTAAGACTAACAAACCTGGTCCCAAAGCTGGCGTAGAATGCTTCTACTGTAAGGGAGATGGTCACTGGAAGCGCAACTGCCCCAAGTATCTGGAAGATAAGAAGGCCGGCAAGATTGTCGGAAAAGAGAAAGGTATATTTGATATACATGTTATTGATGTGTACCTTACCTGCGCCCGTAGCAACACCTGGGTATTTGATACTGGTTCTGTTGCTCATATTTGTAACTCTCAGGAGGAGTTGCGGAATAAGCGGCGCCTGGCAAAGGACGAGGTGACGATGCGCGTCGGCAACGGATCAAGAGTTGACGTGGTGGCTGTCGGCACACTCCCTCTACATCTACCATCGGGATTAGTTTTGGTTCTGAATAAGTGTTATTTTGTACCATCCTTGAGTGTAAACATTATCAGTGGGTCTTGCTTGTTACAAGACGGATATTCGTTCAAATCAGTATCAAATGGTTGTGCTATTTCTATGAATGATATCTTTTATGTTAATGCTCCCGAGAGTAAAGGTTTATTCTTGTTGAATCTCGATCGTAGTACTCACATCCATAGCGTAGATGCCAAGAGGATTAAACTTAGTAGCGATACCGCCATGTATATATGGCATTGCCGTCTCGGTCATATTGGTATAAAGCGCATGAAGAAACTCCATGCCGATGGACTTCTGGACTCGTTGGATTTTGGATCCCTCGACACATGCGAACCATGCCTCATGGGCAAGATGACCAAGACACCGTTCAATGGTTTCATGGAACGGGCGTCGGACTTATTGGGAGTCATACATACAGATGTGTGTGGACCGATGAGCGTGTCGACACGCAATGGTTATCGTTATTTTGTCACCTTCACCGATGACTTGAGTAGATATGGGTATATCTATTTGATGAAACACAAGTCTGAAACATTTGAAAAGTTCAAAGAATTTCAAAGTGAAGTTGAAAATCAACTCAACAAGAAAATCAAGCACCTTCGATCTGATCGTGGTGGCGAATATTTGAGTTTTGAGTTTGGCACACATCTGAAGGCCTGTGGCATCGTGCCACAGCTTACGCCAGCTGGAACGCCGCAACGCAACGGTGTGTCCGAGCGACGTAATCGTACCCTATTAGATAGCGTCTGATCTATGATGTCTCTTACCGACTTGCCCGTATCTTTTTGGGGGTATGCGTTAGAAACAGCCGCATTCATTTTAAATAGGGCTCCGTCCAAATCCGTAGCAACGACACTGTATGAGATATGGCATGGCCAGAAACCTAAGTTGTCGTTCCTGAAGGTCTGGGGTTGTGAGGCGTATGTTAAGAAACTACAGCCCGACAAACTCAAACCGAAATCGGAGAAAGTCGTCTTTGTAGGGTATCCGCGGGAAACCATAGGATACACCTTCTACAACCAAGCTGAGGGCAAAACGTTTGTCGTGAAGAACGGTACCTTTCTGGAGAAAGAGTTTCTCGCCAAAGGAGTAAGTGGGAGGAAAATAGACCTCGACGAGATCGTTGATCCTGAACTCAAAATTCCGAGTGGCGTAACGGAAGCTGTTCCGGAAACGTCCTCCTTAGATGGAGTGGGAGAAGATGTCGAGGGTGCTATTCTACCTCGTAGGTCAGGGAGATCTCGGATCGCCCCTGAATGGTATGGCAACATGGTTTGCACTGTCATGTTGATTGAACAAGACGAACCTACGAACTACAAAGAGGCTATGGCTAGTCCTGAGTCCGAGAAATGGCTTGAAGCCATGAAATCCGAAATAGGATCCATGTATGATAACAAAGTATGGACTTTGATGGAGATTCCCGAAGGGCGTAAGGCCGTCGAGAATAAATGGATCTTCAAGAAGAAGACTAATGCTGATGGTAATGTGACCGTCTATAAAGCTCGGCTTGTCGCAAAGGGTTTCCGACAAGTTCATGGGATTGACTACGATGAAACGTTTTCACCGGTAGCGATGCTAAAGTCTATTCGGATTTTGCTAGCACTTGCCGCATATTATGAGTATGAGATATGGCAAATGGATGTCAAAACAGCCTTCCTAAATGGTAACATTGAGGAAGAGTTGTATATGGTACAACCTGAAGGTTTTGTCGATCCAGAAAATGCTGGCAAGGTATGCAAGCTTTAGCGTTCCATTTATGGACTGAAGCAAGCATCTCGGAGCTGGAATCTTCGCTTTGATAAGGTGATCAAAGATTTTGGATTTGTCCAAAATAGCGAAGAGACCTGCATTTACAAGAAAATGAGTGGGAGCTCAGTTGTGTTCCTAGTACTATATGTTGATGATATACTACTAATAGGGGATAATGTGGAACTTCTGAATAGCATTAAGAAATATTTAAACAGTAAATTTTCAATGAAGGACTTAGGAGAAGCTGCATACGTTTTAGGCATTAAAATCTATCGTGATAGATCAAGACGTCTATTAGCATTAAGTCAGAGTACTTATATTGACAAGATACTGAAACGGTTCGGTATGGAGACGGCAAAGAAGGGTTTTCTGCCTGTTGTCAAGAATAAGGTATTGAGCAAGGCTCAGTGTCCGGTGACGGAACATGATAAAGCCGAGATGGCTAAACATCCTTATGCTTCAGCCATAGGATCGATCATGTATGCCATGTTAAGTACTCGACCTGATGTAGCATTGGCTCTTAGTTTGACGAGCCGGTTCCAAAGTAATCCTGGAAAGGATCATTGGGTAGCTGTTAAAAGCATTCTTAAGAATCTCAAGCATACAAAGGAAATGTTCCTTGTGTATGGGGACTGTGAGGAAGAACTTGGCGTAACCGGTTATGTTGATGCAAGTTTCTGCTCAGACCCAGATGACTCTAAGTCACAGACAGGATATGTTTTCAAGGTGAACGGAGGCGCTGTATGCTGGAGGAGTGGGAAGCAACCCATCGTGGCCCAATCTACAATGGAATCGGAGTACATTGCTGCTTCTGAAGCCGCGAATGAAGCTGTGTGGCTGAGGAAGTTCATCATTGAGCTTGGAGTGTTCCCTAGCGCGCAAGACCCCGTGACCCTCTACTGCGACAATACGGGTGCCATTGCTAACGCGAAGGAACCAAGGTCTCACTCGACTGCCAAACACATACTCCGACGCTTCCATGTGATACGACAGTACGTACAAGGAGGTGAAGTGAAGATTTGCAAAATACATACGGATCTGAATGTGGCAGATCCTTTGACGAAGCCTCTCCTGCTTGACAAGCACGTGAAACACCAAGATGCTACGGGTGTCCGGCTTTTACCAAGTTGTAAACTAGATTAAATTGTACTCTAGTGCAAGTGGGTGACTGTAGGAGATATGCCCTAGAGGCAATTAATAAAGAGTTTTATTTATCATATCTCGTTTGTTCATAATACGTTTTTGTGTCATACTATAACTGTATTAAGCGGAAACATTAATACACGTGTGATACGTAAAACAACCAGGTCCCCAGTAGCCTCTATTTGACTGGTTCATTGTGCAATCGATGATCGAGGTTTCCCGATCATGTGACATGGCGTCTATTTGACAATGAAGTCATGTCGTTGGTAGAACGATGTGATGGACATACCCAATATTTGTAGGACGTAGTCATTACACCTTCGACCGTGAGATCTACTCTTATTGCTATTCCTGGAAGACACTTTGATTGCATCAAACGTCATATCTTACATAGTGTGACAATAAAGGTGTCCCTCTCGGGTGTCGGAAAGGAGTATGTTGAGACGGGGGATCAAGAGCGGGATTTGCCAGTCCCATAGCAGGATAGATACTCTAGGGCCCACTCGGTGAGATTATGTCAAACGAGCTTGCAAGCGTGTGACTAGGTCACCAGGGCATAATATCATGGACGAGTAGAAGTTAGCAGTGTCGGTAACAAGATCAAGCTAGGTATGGAGATATCTATGAACGAGTCTCGGACGCGCTAAGTATCGCATGAAAAAAGGTTTAAGACTCAGACGTCTAGGTTCGATCGGTAAAGTATTCGTTATCTCGCAGGGATTAATTCTGGGTATCCAAGGTCCACGAATTAGTCATTGATCGGAGAGGAGTCTCGATCATGTCTGGTGAGATAATCGAACCGCTAGGGTAACACACTTAAGGGGAGTCGACATTTTACCGGAAGAGAAAAATAGGAAAGAAGAGACCGGGAACGTCCCGGGAAAGTTCCGATGGAGATCGGGCAGCGACGAAATAGTTTTCGGAGCCGGAATAAATTATGTAATATGTATTTAATATTAATTAGTGTAATTAATAGTTAAATATATTTTATTTTGATTTTTCCTGAATTTTTAAAGGCAAAAATCCCTAAATGGGCCTCTTTGGGCAAAAGGGCCCATGAGGGGGGGAGGGAGTCCCTCCCAAGGGAGGGGCTGGTTCGACCAGCCCCTAGTGGGCCACATGGGGCCCACTAGGGCCGGCGCACCAGCCATGGCCGGCTGGGGTGTGGGATTAGTCCCACACCGCCAGCCTGGCAAGTTGGGCAGCCCCTGGCCTCCTATATATACGGGGGTACCCTTGGCCTTTGAAGACACACCAATTTCTCTCTCTCTCTCTCCTTGGATCCCGTGACTCCCCAGTTTGGAGTTGCGCCGAGGATAAGTTTTCTCCACCATACGCACACCGCCGTGCTGCTGGTCTCCCGGTCCCAGTCTTCCGCTGCTTCGTCCTTGGATCGGAGCCCGGAGTTCGTCGGCTTCACCGTACGTGTGTAACGCCCTGCGAGGCACCACGCTAGTGGTGCTAGAGGTCTACTTCCTCTACACGGCATCGAAGTCTTCGTCGGCTTCATCGACAACGCTTGTGCGGGAGCGTAATCCCCGCTTTTCGGTCTACAAGAGGTATGTGCACCGAACCCCCTCCGTACTACTATATCTGCATAGTATAGATTCTGGCTAGTTTAAGGTTATCGCTGTTAGGAATTTTTTTGTTTTCTGCATGCGATCCCCTTCATATCATTGTTACGTCCATTACCACTTTCAGTTTCAGCATCAGAAACCGATATACTATTAGGATCATTAACAGGTTTAGAGGATTCTACAACAGTTTTGTGTTTCTTCTTCTTTTTCTAGAAGGAGCAGTAGGTTCATTAACTTGTTGAGAATCTTGTTCAATTCTTTTAGGATGTCCTTCAGGATATAAAGGATCACGAGTAGAAATACCTCCTCTAGTTGTTACTTCACATACATGTTTTTCTTTATCAATAGAGTCATTCACTAACAAATCGTTTTGCACTTTAGTGAGTTGATCAATTTGAGTTTGAACCATATGAAAGTGTGTAATAAGTATTTTAACATCATTGGAGGTTCTATCAACAATATCATGCAAGTTACTAATAGCTCGAGAATTCTCCATTAAATGATTCTCTATCCTCATATTAAAGTTACTTTTCTTAGCAATAAAAGTATCAAATTCATCTAAGCATTGAGCAGGAGGTTTGGAATAAGGAATATCTCTATCATCAAACCTTTGGAGAGAGTGTACCTCAATTAATGGTGAAGGAGGAATTGGCTTACATAGTTCTTCTATAGGAGGTAGGTTCTTCACATCTTCAGATTTAATACCCCTCTCTTTAGGAGATCTCTTGGCTTCCTTCATCACTTCATCATCTAATTCAATTATACCTCTCTTCTTCGGTGTTGGTGTAGGTGTTGGTATAGGAGTAGGTTCAGATATATTCCAATCATCATGATTCTGGCTTATTTTAGCCAGTGATACGTCTCAAACGTATCTATAATTTCTTATGTTCCATGCTTATATTATACCAATTGCTACATGTTTTAAATACACTTTGTGTTGTTTTATGCATTTTCTGGGACTAACCTATTAACAAGATGCCATAGTGCCAGTTCCCTGTTTTCTGCTGTTTTTGGTTTCAGAAAACTACTTAAGGAAATATTCTCGGAATTGGACAATTTTTATGCCGAAGTCCCTATTTTTCCCGACACGTTCCAGAAGTCCGAAGAGGAAACGAAGGAGGGAACCGAGGCGCCGTCATGAGGTGGGGGCGCGGCTCCCCCCTTGCCGCGCCAACACCCCGTGACGTGGCCTCGGCCCTCCACCGCCTTCGCCCTTTCGCCTATATATTCTCCCCGAGGTGAAAACCCTAAAAGAATAGGCCATCTTCCACAAAAAGTTCTGCAGCGCCGCCGCCATCGAAGACAATTTTCGGGGGTCAGAAGTTCCTGTTCCGGCACCCTGTCGGGACGGGGATTGACCCCCGGAGCCATCTCCACCGCCTCCACTTCGACTCCATGATGGTTTGTGAGTAGTTCCCCCATGGACTATGGGTTCTTGGCTGTAGCTAGTTGGTACTCTCTCTCCCATGTACTTCAATACAATGATCTCATGAGCTGCCTTACATGATTGGGATCCATATGATGTAATCGGTGTTGTGTTTGTTGGGATCCGATGAATTGTTACATTATGATCAGTCTATCTATAAGTTTGTGAAGTTATTGTTGCTGCAATCTTGTTGTGTTTAAAGCTTGTCACTAGTGCACGAGTGGCATGATCTTAGATTTAAGCTCTATAATTATTGCTTAGATTGTATGTACAAGTTGTTTGCACATGTCTCTGTCCGGAACCCGAGGCCCCAGAGTGACAGCAACTGGGATAACTGGAGGGGATGGTTTAGATATGAGGATCACATGTTTTCACCAAGTGTTAATGCTTTGCTCCGGTGCTCTATTAAAAGGAGTACCTTATTTACCAGTAGTTTCCCTTGAGGCCCCGCTGCAAATGGGCTGGTAGGACAAAAGATGTTATTCAAGTTTCTCATTGCGAGCACGTATGACTATATATGGAAAACATGCCTACATGATTAATAAACTGATGTTCTGTCTTAATGCTATTTCAATCTTGTCAATTGCCCAACTGTAATTTGTTCACCCAACACATGTTATTTGCTTGGAGAGTTACCACTAGTGTAGATAGCTGGGAACCCCGGTCCTTCTGTCATCATCATTGCTCTACAGTCAACCACGCACTGGAATACTTTCCGGTGCCATCACCTCTGTGTTACTCCTACTGCTGTGTTACTATTACTATTGCTCTCATATTACTGCTGCTTTCACATCACCCCTGATACTAGTGATTTTCCAGGTGCAGCTGAATTGACAACTCCGATGTTAAGGCTTATAAGTATTCTTTGTCTCCCCTTGTGTCGAATCAATAAATTTGGGTTTTACTTCCCTCAAAGACTGTTGCGATCCCCTATACTTGTGGGTTATCAAGACTATTTTCTGGCGCCGTTGCCGGGGAGCATAGCTCTACTCATAAGTTCACCTGGGGAGTACCCTCTACCTCTCTCTCTGTTTTTATTTTATTTTATTTTGTCTAGTTTATTTGTGCTTAGTTTATTTCTGTTTAGTTGTGTTTTGTTTAGTTTACTTTTGTCTAGTATTATTTTGCTTAGTTTACTTTTGTTTAGTTTATTTTATCCTAGTTTACTTTTGTCTAGTTTATTTTTGTCTAATTTTATTTTTCTTATATACCCGAAAAACCATAAAAATTTTAAAAACCGAAAATCTAAAAAAAAAAACTGTTGTTATGGAAGAACATGCTAGAACCTCTATGGAACTTAATGAATTATTTATAAAGTATATAGAATCATATAAGGGGAAAGTCATGAGAGGCGTGTTAGAAAAGTTGAATACAGTTGCTAAAAAAATTCTTAAACGCCATGATATAAATTGTTGCTCTAAACAGGATACTAAACATTTTAAATTCCAATGTGGCTTTAGTAAAGAAGTTTTAATTGTGAACTATCATTGGAATAACTATATTGACCTTGGATTTGAAGAAGTAGAACAATTTGTTTTATTTATGGGAGCTTCTCAAATAGAATCCTTCATGTCTAAAAATTATGAAACCTGTGTTGCATGTAATAAGCTTAAAGATTATGTCTCTTCTATCCTTGATTATTGCATAGAAAATTACAGCAATAATTGTTATATCATTGATTATAAAGAGAGTCTCATTAATGCACAAGAATGTATCCACAATTTGCAGGAACCTGTGGAAGAAGAAATTGCTGAACCTGAAAGCTCATTAGATGAAAAAGAGGAGGAGAGTGAAGAACAAAAGGAGGAAGAATGGATTAGCTACCCATGCCTACCTTCTGATGAGAGTAACTCTTCATCCCTTACACTATTTGATTGTCCCCCATGCTTGCCAAAGGAGGATGAATGTTATGTTCCTGTGGATTCTCTTGAAATATTCCCTATGAGTAAAACTTGTGAGAATAATTATGCTACTGTTATATATGATAATCCATGCTATTTTGATAAATCTTATGAAAATCCTTTATTTGTGCCTAATTTCGAAATGCATGGTACTAAAGAAGTTTGCTTAGAAAATGTTTATGATAAAGCTCTAGATGATGGTCCTATGTTACTTGATAATATTAATTGTACTACTATTGAAAATGGGATTGGAGAGGTCTTGACTTTATCTAGGAGTCCCATATATCTTGAGAATGATCAATCATCTTGTTATAAAATTGTTAAAAGTGGGTTTGAAAGTTTTTATCCCACTATTATGGAGCTTGATAAAAATTATGTGTTTGTAGATCATGAAAAGCATGCTTTATGTGATAGTTATATTGTTGAGTTTATTCATGATGCTACTGAAAATTATTATGAGAGAGGAAAATATGGTTGTAGAAGTTTTCATGGTACTAAAACACCTCTCTATATGCTGAAAATTTTGAAGTTACTCTTGTTTTATCTTCCTATGCTTGTCACTTTGTTCTATGTGAATTTATTTGTGTACAAGATTCCTATGCATAGGAAGTGGGTTAGACTTAAATGTGTTTTGTATTTGCTTCTTGATGCTCCTTTTGCTTCATTTTCTATTCACATGAGAGCATCATTAAAACTATCTAGCCTAGCTAAAAGGCATTAAAGAAAAGCGTTTGTGCGAGACAACCCATGATTTATTTCTGTAATTTTTCTTTTATTTGAGTCAAGGAGCATGCTTACCTCTGTAACAACTCCTTTGTATATTTATTTTATTGCATAATTGTGCCAAGTGAAGTCTCTAGTAGGAAGTTGATACTAGATTTGGATTTCTGCGCAGGAACAGTTTTCTGCTATCCACCGTTTAATTTGTTAGAATTCACAGAAAAATCAAAATGACCTGGGATTTTTTGTGCGTGATCCTCAGATATGTACGGAACTTTCATTAGTTTTGAGTTTTCTGATTTGAGCAAGTTAAGTGCCTTGAAAAAATTCGTCTTTACGGACTGTTCTGTTTTTGACAGATTCTGCCATTTATTTTGCATTGGTTCTTTTGCTGTTTTTGAATGGATCTTTTTGTTCCATAAAATTCCAGTGGCTGTAGCTAGTGTCGAGTACCATGATAATGATTGTCTCCATGCAGAATATGAGAATTTTTGATTATGCACTAACCCTCTAATGAAGTTTACTTTGAGTTTGGTGTGGAGGAAGTTTTCAAGGATCAAGAGAGGAGAATGATATATGTGATCAAGAAGAGTGAAAAGCCTAAGCTTGGGGATGCCCCCGTGGGTCATCCAAGCATATTTTAAGAAGACTCAAGCGTCTAAGCTTGGGGATGCCCAAAGCATCCCCTTCTTCATCAACAACTTATCAGGTCATCTCTAGTGAAACTATATTTTAATTCCCTCACATCTTATGTGCTTTACTTGGAGCGTCTGTTTGCTTCTATTTTTGCGTTGTTATTTTTGTTTTCTGAATAAAATGGATCCTAGCATTCTCGAGTGGGAGAGAGACACGCTCCGCTTTTTCATTTGAATACGCCTATTCTTCACTTATATTTGTTGAGTATTCTTTTGTAGTTACTTCAGTGCTTTCAGCTCCTGTTTTTCATGCACCTGTTGTTAGAGTTTTTAGTTCTCATATGATATACTCTCTTGTCTCATTGTTAAATAAATTGGAGAGTTTATGTTTAAATAAGTTGATTGGTTGGAAACAGAAAATGCTACATGTGGTAGATGGTATAATGAAAAGACATACATATGCTTGTAGATCATTGTCTTGAATTTTTTTGTGATGCTTGGCAATTGTTTTGAGCTCTCAAGTAGATCATGTCTAAGCTTTTTCATCATGTAGTTAAAACCCATTAGTGGAGAACTACCGTAGAGCTTGTTGAAATTTGGTTTGCATGTTTGGTATCTCTAAGGTCTAGATATTTTCTAGTTAAAGTGTTTGAACAACAAGGAAGACAATGTAGAGTTTTATAATACTTGCAATATGTTTTTATATATGTCTTGTTGTCATAGTTTATACTTGTGTTTGCTTCAAACAACCTTGCTAGCCAAAGCCTTTTACTGAGAGGGAATGCTTCTCATGCATCCAAAACCTTGAGCCAAAACCCATGTCATTTGTGTCCACCATACCTACCTACTATATGGTATTTCCTGCCATTCCAAGCAAATACTTCGTGTGCTACCTTTTATTCAAAACTTATTATCCCTTATTTGTGTCAATGTTTATTAGCTCATGAGGAAGTAGTAGTTGGGTTTGTTATCTTCCATGCTAATTAAGTAACCTTCGACTTGCATGTTTCATCTGCTCGTTATTAATATTGCAAAGAGCTGGTTAGACCACTATAATATCAAAAGGTTTGAGAAAGTTAAAAATAGACACTCCTCCATGGTATGAGATTGACTGGTGGGCACCCGAGGATTCGGTTAGCCATGGTTTGTGAAAGCAAAGGTTGAGAGGAGTGTCAAGCTATATAAATAAGGTGCATATTATAAATGCTTGTTACTAAATAATTCGGAACCGCTCTCAACTTGCTTAGTATGGAAGATGACAAGAACTCTATTGCCATTCGTTGACAACGACAAACACCACTCAAAAACTTACTTTTATGCTCTCTATATGATTTCAAAAACCTATAAAACCAAGAAGCTCTAGCACATGCTTGTATCCCTGCTTCCCTCTGCGAAGGGCCTATCTTTTACTTTATGTTGAGTCAGTTTACCTACTTCTTTCTGTCCCCGAAGCAAACACTTGTGTCAACTATGTGCAACAACTCTTATATGCTTACTTATTGCACTTCTTATATTTCTTTGTGTTGACAACTATCTATATGATACACATGTTCAAAGTTGAAAGCCAATGCTGAAACTTATATCTTCCTTTGTGTTGCTTCAATGCTCTTTCACTTAGAGAATATTGCTTTATGAGTTAACTCTTATGTAAATATTTTTGATGCTTGTTTGAAAGTACTATTCATGAAAGGTTTTTACTTATATGATGTAGTTGTTTACTCCTTGTCTATTTGTTAGCAAACTATAGACCATTGCCTTGAGTCATTTCATTCATTACATTAGCTTTACAATATTATTTGATCAAGATTGTGTGAAAGCATGTCACTCCAGAAATTATTTGTTGTTATCGTTTTACATACTCGAGGACGAGTAGAACTAAACTTGGGGATGCTTGATACGTCTCAAACGTATCTATAATTTCTTATGTTCCATGCTTATATTATACCAATTGTTACATCTTTTATATACACTTTGTGTTGTTTTATGCATTTTCTGGGACTAACCTATTAACAAGATGCCATAGTGCCAGTTTCCCTGTTTTCTGCTGTTTTTTGTTTCAGAAAACTACTTAAGGAAATATTCTCGGAATTGGACAATTTTTATGCCGAAGTCCCTATTTTTTCCGACACGTTCCAGAAGTCCGAAGAGGAAACGAAGGAGGGCACCGAGGCGCCGTCATGAGGTGGGGGCGTGGCTCCCCCCTGCCGCGCCAACACCCCGTGACGTGGCCTCGGCCCTCCACCGCCTTCGCCCTTTCGCCTATATATTCTCCCCGAGGTGAAACCCCTAAAAGAATAGGCCATCTTCCACGAAAAGTTCCGCAGCGCCACCGCCATCGAAGACAAGTTTCAGGGGTAAGAAGTTCCTGTTCCGGCACCCTGTCGGGACGGGGATTGACCCCCGGAGCCATCTCCACCGCCTCCACTTCGACTCCATGATAGTTTGTGAGTAGTTCCCCCATGGACTACGGGTTCTTGGCTGTAGCTAGTTGGTACTCTCTCTCCCATGTACTTCAATACAATGATCTCATGAGCTGCCTTACATGATTGGGATCCATATGATGTAATCGGTGTTGTGTTTGTTGTGATCCGATGAATTGTTACATTATGATCAGTCTATCTATAAGTTTGTGAAGTTATTGTTGCTGCAATCTTGTTGTGTTTAATGCTTGTCACTAGTGCACGAGTGGCATGATCTTAGATTTAAGCTCTATAATTATTGCTTAGATTGTATCTACAAGTTGTTTGCACATGTCTCTGTCCGGAACCCGAGGCCCCAGAGTGACAACAACTGGGATAACCGGAGGGGATGGTTTAGATATGAGGATCACATGTTTTCACCAAGTGTTAATGCTTTGCTCCGGTGCTCTATTAAAAGGAGTACCTTAATTACCAGTAGTTTCCCTTGAGGCCCCGCTGCAAACGGGCTGGTAGGACAAAAGATGTTATGCAAGTTTCTCATTGCGAGCACATATGACTATATATGGAAAACATGCCTACATGATTAATAAACTGATGTTCTGTCTTAATTCTATTTCAATCTTGTCAATTGCCCAACTGTAATTTGTTCACCCAACACATGTTATTTGCTTGGAAAGTTAACACTAGTGTAGATAGCTGGGAACCCCGGTCCTTCTGTCATCATCATTGCTCTACAGTCAACCACGCACTGGAATACTTTCCGATGACATCACCTCTATGTTACTCCTACTGCTGTGTTACTATTACTATTGCTCTCATATTACTGCTGCTTTCACATCACCCCTGTTACTAGTGCTTTTCCAGGTGCAGCTGAATTGACAACTCCGCTGTTAAGTCTTATAAGTATTCTTTGTCTCCCCTTGTGTCGAATCAATAAATTTGGGTTTTACTTCCCTCGAAGACTGTTGCGATCCCCTATACTCTTGGGTTATCAGCCAGTAATTCCTCAGCTTCTTCGGGAGTTCTTTTCCTGAAAACACAGCTAGCACAACTATCCAGGTATGTCCTAGATTCAACAGTTAGTCCACTATAAAATATATCATGTAAATCATTTTTCTCTAAATCATGATTAGGCTGAGCTCTAAGTAGAGAGCAAAAACGTGTCTAAGCCTCAGGCAATTTTTCTCCTTCATTTTGATTAAAGTTATAAATTCTTAACAAGGCATCATGTTGAGCACTAGCAGGAAAATATTTCTGAAAGAAAGTATCAAGCAAACCAATAGGACTAGTAATAGAACCAGGAGACAAATTATTATACCAAGTTTTAGCTTCTCCTTTTAATGAGAAAGGAAATATTTTAGTAACAAAGTAAGTGCGTATCTTTATGTCATCAGAAAATATATCACTCAAAGTAGAGAGCTCATTCATATGTTCTACAGCGCTTTCCTTTTCGGTTCCACAGAAAGGTTCTTTCTTAACAATAGCTATGTGTGCTAAATCAAGAGAGAAATCATAATCTTTATCTTTAATGTTTATGGGAGATGTAGCAAATTTAGCATCAGGAGACAATATATATCTAACAGCATGTTTTGCAAGAAGATTCTTAATATTACTTGCACCAGTAGTAGCATGGCATTCATCAATAAAATCATCATCAATTTCCACATATATTTCATCAAGATCATCATCAACATTACTGGTGAACTCAGGTGAATTAACAGGAGTATTAGCATTTTCATTAGGAATTTCAGCATTTTCAAGTTGTTTAGATCTAGCAATTGTAGCATCTAAAAAGGGACCTAATGAACCAGTTTCATCAAGAACAGTAGAAGCATCATCATAAGTAATTTCAGACTTAGTAGGAGTAACAGTGCGTGAAGCCTGTGGTGGTGTAATAAGCTTACTCAAAACAGACGGTGAATCAAGAGCAGTAGCAGTACTCAAAGTTGTACATTTTCTTGTAGTGGATGGTATGACACGAACCCTTTCATCACCAGCTCTTCCCATGATGAATAAATTCCAGCGCACAATATCACACTCAGGTGAACTTATAAATAAAGCTATGCTCCCTGGCAACGGCGCCAGAAAATAGTCTTGATGACCCACAAGTATAGGGGATCGCAGCAGTCTTCGAGGGAAGTAAAACCCAAATTTATTGATTCGACACAAGGGGAGCCAAAGGATATTTATAAGCCTTAACAGATGAATTGTCAGTTCAGCTGCACCTGTGAATAGACTTGCTCGAGACTGATTATCAGTAGCAACAGTTTTATAGCAGTAGAAGTAGTGAAATAATAGCAGCAGTAGAATAAAGACAGCAGTAGTCATTATAGTAGACAGCAGGATTAAAATATTGTAGGCATAGGGACGGATGTACGGGCGTTGCATGGATAAGATAATTCATGTAATAACAAGAGATAGGCATTTGCAGATAAATAAGATAAAGCATACAAGTATTAATTGACCATAGGCATGTGTTCCTATTTAGTTGTGCGTGCTCGCAATGAGAAACTTGCACATCATCTTTTGTCCTACCAGCCCGTTTGAAGTGGGGCCTCAAGGGAAACTACTGGTAATTAAGGTACTCCTTTTAATAAAGTACCGGAGCAAAACATTAACACTCCGTGAACACATGTGATCCTGACATCACAGCCATCCCCTCTGGTTGTACCAATTATTGTCACTTTGGGGCCTCGGGTTCCGGACAATAATATGTGCATACAACTTGTAGATATGATCTAAAACAATGATTATCCTCATGATACAATAACATGTTCAGATCTCAAATCATGGCACTCGGGCCCTAGTGACAAGCATTAAGCATAACAAGTTGCAACAATGACATAAAACACCGATAACAGATACTAGGCACCATGCCCTAATGATATTACAACTATTACATGAACGATCTCATCCAATGCCCTACCATCCCCTCAAGCCTACAGCGGTGGATTACTCACACATGAATGGGGGAAACGTGGATGGTTGATGGAGAAGTGGTGGCGATGACGATGGCGATGATCTCCTTCGAATCCCCGTCCCGGGGGAGTGCCGGAACAGGAACTTCTGGTCCCCGAATTGAGTTTCGAGGAGGCGGCGGCGCACGGATGTGTTTCTGGGAAAAGTGATCGGGCCCTCTCTGTTTTTAGGTCAGAGGGGGTATATAGCCGAGAGGGGGACGCGAGGGCGTGACCGATGCGGCCACACCATGTGGTGGCGCGGTCAGGGGTCTGCCGCGCCACCATGTGGTGTGGGCCCCTCGTGGCTCGTCTCCGCCTCGTCTTCTGGCTCCGTTAGTCTCCGGGGAAAATAGGGACTTTGGCATATTTTCTGGTATTTTTCCCTAAAGTTGAATATCTGCACAAAAACAAGACACCGGGGCAATTCTGTTAAAAACAGCGTTAGTCCGTGTTAGTTGCATTCAAAACACACAAATTAGAGGCAAAACAATAGCAAAAGTGTTCGGGAAAGTAGATATGTTTTGGACGTATCAGATGGGCAGCAGCAGCATCAGTACTAACAACAGAAAATTGCTCTTTCATAACAAAATTTAACAAAGTAGGTTTAATTTCATAAAAGTCTACTTTAGAAGCAGGTGGAGCAATAGGAGTGCATATGAAATCATTATTATTTGTGCTAGTAAAGTCACACAACTTGGTGTTCTCAGGAGTACTCATTTTAGCAAAATAAATGCAAACCCGAAATAAATAAATACAAGTAACTAATTTTTTTTGTGTATTTGATAATAAAAAAGCAAACATGACAGTAATAAAAATATTATAAGCAAGACAATAACAAAGTAAAGAGATTGAAAGTGAGAGACCCCCCTTGCAGGAGGCTTGATCGCCCCGGCAACGGCGCCAGAAAAGCTTGCTACGTGTGCTGAGCGCTAAGTTGACGAGGGAGTATGATTCGGTGTTGCTTCCTCCTTCCCCGGCAACAACGCCAGAAAAGATCTTGATGCAGAAGGTGGTGTTTGCTAGGAAACCCCAAGAGTAAGGTGTGATGAGTGCAGCAGAAAGTTTCCCTCAGTTAAGAAACCAAGGTTATCGAACCAGTAGGAGCTGGAGGCACGACTGAAGGTGTCAACGGTGCCAGGAAAGATCTTAACGTGTAGTTGACAAGAGACCTGCGCACAACACAACCAAGATACTTTGTCCCAACTTGACAGTGAGGTTGTCAATCTCACCGGCTTGCTGAAAACAAAGGATTAGACGTATAGTGTGGAAAAAGATGTTTGTTTGCAGAGAATGAAAAAGAACAGTGTTTGCAGTAGGTTGTATTATAGATGTAAAAGAATGGACCGGGGTCCACAGTTCACTAGTGGTGTCTCTCCATAATAAATAACTAACATGCGGGTAAACAAATTACAGCTGCGCAATTGACAAAATAAAGAACTGCATAACAATGCATATACTAGTCACAGTGTCTACTATGAGATTTACTTGGTCATTACAACATGATCCATAGACCGTTCCAACCGCATCTATGACTAATAATCCACCTTCCGGTTACTGTCCGCACCCCATTCAGTATTAAGTTGCAAGCAACAGATTATTGCATTAAGCAAAGTGCGTAATGTAAGCAACACAATTATCCTTAGACAAAGTATCGTTGTTTTACCCCTAGTGGCAACAACAAATCCACAACCTCAGAGGTTCCTGTCACTCCCCCAGATTAAATGCAGACTGAACCCACTATCTAGCATAAATACCCCCTCTTGGAGTCACAAGCATCTACTTGGCCAGAGCATCTACTAGTAACGGAGAGCATGCAAGATCATAAATAACATACACATGATATAAATAAGCATCTTGACACAGTATTCAATATTCATCAGATCCCAGCAAACACAACATGCAGCATTACAATAATATGATCTTGATCATGATAGGCAGCTCACAAGATCTAAACATGATAGCACAAGAGGAGAAGACAACCATCTAGCTAATGCTATGGACCCGTAGTCCAAGGATGAACTACTCACGCATCACTCCGGAGGCGGGCATGGTGATGTAGAGCCCTCCAGTGATAATTCCCCTCTCCAGCAGGGTGCCGGGAAGAGCTTCTGAACCCTCCCGAACTAGGATCGACGACAGCGGCGGCTCTGGAACTTTTCGTGGATTTTTGATCGGGTGCCTAGGGTTTTCCCGTGGAAGGCTTTAAATAGGCGAAAGGGAAACGTTGGTGGGCGTCCGAGGGGCCCACACCATGCCGTGGCGCGGCCAAAGGGGGGCGCGCCGGCACGTGGTGTGGCTGCCTCCTCGGTCCCCTTCGTGTCTCCTTCAGACTCCGTGTACGTGACAGAAAATAGGGCCTTTGCAATTTGAATCGTCCAATTCCGAGAATATTTCTAGAACAACTTTTCTGGAACCAAAAACAGCAGAAAACAAGAACTGGCACTGTGGCATCTTGTTAATAGGTTAGTCCCAGAAAATGCATAAAAATTATATAAAGTGTGTATAAAACATGTTGCAATTGGTATAATATAAGCACGGAACAACAGAAATTATGGATACGTTGGAGTCGTATCAGAGGGTTCAGCCGAACTCCCCTCCCTTCTAGGGTTTGGAGCTCCTTTTCCCTCATGGGCCCAATCTGGCCCATTTAGCTTTTTAGTCATTTTTAATTAACTTTTAATATTTAATTCAATTAATTAAATACTAAAACATATTAATTAACTCCTATATACATTTCCTTTTCACCGGAACACTTGCGATAATTTCCGAAACCTTTTCGGTACCTCCGGAACCCTTCCGGTACCACCCGAAACTTTTCCGGTATTGCCCGAAACATTTTCCGGCGCTTTCTCTTCTCTACTCCGATGATTCCAAAATATCTCCAAGTATCATTGCACCCTTAAGTGTGTTACCCACGGGTCGGGGAATACTCCAGACATGATTGAGAAACACTTCTACGACCAATGATCACCAGGGGACTCTGGATAGCCATAATGATCCCTGTGCATTCCACGAATATCTTTTCTGCAAAAGAACTAGTTGATCCGTAAACAGTAAGACATATTCCTTTGTTCTATGATACCTACAATATCCGAGATCTGACCGTCGGTATCCGCATACCTAGTTCTATCTCGTTATCGATATTGCTCTTTACTCGTTCCCGCGATATTCCATCCCTTTGTGACCTAGTCACGGGCTAGCATGGATGTAACATCACCGAGCGGCGCCAGAAGTATTTACCCCGTCACACGGGTGAAAAAATCCCGGTCTTGATGCGTACGCCTCAACCTACCCCTTTCGAATGCCGAACAGTAATCGTTCTCAAAGCTCCATGACCAAGCAACTTCTGGTGCCATCAAAGCATTCTCTGGGAGTAGTGATTAAATACCATCTCACGGTCTAAGGAATAAGTCACTACGTTTTCCTAAGTTATTGCAACAGTGAACACCGTGACTCAATCGTGTTGCAATACTTGCTTTGGGTAATGTCCACCACATCATTCTCTAATGATATGACTCCATTGTCGACTGTCATTCAATGACACTTGATCGGAAACCTCGATCAACAACTGACACCTGGACCAGTATATAGAGGCTACTAGGGACTCTGTTTGTTAATATATCACACGTGTATTAACGTTCCTATTAATACAGTTATAGCATGATATAAAACTAATTATGAACTTTAGGAAATATGTGAATAATACTACTTATTATTTGCCTCTAGGGCACATTTCCAACAGTCTCCCACTTGCACTAGAGTACAAATAATCTAGATGCATTTGTTAAATATCATAGTCACATATGATCATGTCATAATCCTATATTATGATCATGCTTGCTCATGGAAGATGTCTTGTCTAAGGCCTGTTCGACACGACCCCAATCTCTAAGATTCTTATGTTCTTTGCAACCTTTAAATATCACCTAATTTGACATTTACCTCATCATCTCATGATGAGACACAGTATGTGTTTGCGGTAGAGTGAGACTTTGTTTCCTTGTGTTTACCATGCCACTTGTGAACTTGTTTCACATTAGCCATACACACTAGGAGACACACTCAGCTAAGAGACGAACTTCTCAAACCATACATCATACTTGCCTATCTTGAAGTAATCTCATACATCTATATCAATGTAAATTTACGGGACAACGCATCAAATGCAACTTCAAAGTCTAACCATGCTTCTATCTACTATGGCATTAATTGGTGCAAGATTTTCTTTCTTAAGTCAGTAAAACTCGCACTTGCGGCCAAGCTTACTTCCATTTAAAAATATGTCATCGGTTTCTCTCTAGAACCTGTAGGACAAACTAAACTTGTGTTCAATGATTCTCAAATCATTCTAGAACATGTTCTTCTAACTAAGAACTTGGGTTACAACATTTCGGTATGCACACAACGTGGTTTTTAGATGACGTAAAAACATGGCACATATATCAATCACATTTGTATGTTAAGATTTTAATCTCATACAACCCTAATAATTGATACCCACAAGTATAGGGGATCATTGAAATCTTCGATGTGTAAGTATTGTATCGATCCCACGAGGAGTAGAAGGTATAAGTGTTTATCCTTTCAAATAAGCGTGTCACTATTATTATCATCTATGCACTAGACAAAGTAAAATGATGCAAGTGTTTTTAGGTTTTTGGTGTAGAGTTTGCATTAAAGTAAAAAGCTGAAAATAAAATATAACAAGTGAAAGCTCTCAAAGAGAGAAAGCCCAATCCTCTATGCAGCAAGAGGACAAGCTCAAGTGTTTGTTTCTTATGTGTGAAAACGTTCCCAAGGGCTACATGGATTTCATGGCATAGATATTTCTAGAACAACAAGGTAAATATTTTGTCAAGTTTTAATCTTCTTTGGATGGAGCCATAGTTTAGGTAAAGCTAAATAAATAGACTAAACTCTCTTATGATGGATCATGTGGCCAAGTAAATGACTACACAAGAGTTATTAAGACATAAAAGTCCCACCATAGCATTACACTCTTGATCAGGTGGCTTGGCATCCCCAAGCTTGAATTCTTGCACTTACTTGATATATGTAGGGTGAGCCTAGGGGATGCATCCCCAAGCTTGATTTTTTGTCCCTCTTGATCTTTGTTCATCTCGCTCAACTCTTCCACTTGGAAATTCTCTTTACACAAAACTCGTCATAAAATTGATTAGAGGGGTTAGTGTCTCCATAAATTAAATCCACATAGGTACAGAAAAGACATATCATGAGTTGATTATAAACATTAGCTACTGTTACTACGGTTGTGCATTGCTCCTTGATCAAAAGAACCACACAAAACACAAGTAATGAGAGCAATGCAAAATAAAGACAAAATCTGTCAAAAACTGGACAGCTGATAAAGAGTGAATTTTTAGAGGCACTTACGTTGCTCAAATCAGAAAACTTTGAACTAATGAAATGTGTAATAATAGCTGAATATTGCTGTCGTAAAAGATCAGCTCAAAATTCCTTTTCTGTGACTTTTAACATTTTTCGCAGTGAAGATCAGGAATCTGTTTTCTGGACAGCCATGATAGCCTTAATGATGCTCACATAGGAATAATAATTGAAAGGCAAAAGAGAGCATCAAGGGGAAAATATGAAACATATTTGAGTCTAACCCACTTCCTATGCATTCGGATCTTGTAAGAAAATAAATCATTGGAACACAAAGCAAGTAGCATAGGAAGATAAAACAAGAACAATTTCAAGACTTTCAATTTAAAGAGAGGCGACGTAATAATATTGAAATGTTTAGAATAATGTTTTCCCCTCTCATAATAATTGCAAGAAGCACCATAAACATGGTGGTTGTGGGTGGAATGGTTATTAGTGCAAGATAATTCCAGCCCACGCAAGTACTTTTCAACATATAAAAACTTCTCCTCTATGGTGTGAATAGGAGAACTCAAAGATAAAGTAGGACTCTCATGAGTGAGAGTATTGTCACAAGCAGCAAGTATATCATTTTTATCCTCACATAAAGTAGTAACAACTAAACATGGAGGATTATCAATAAGCATAGGACCATCATCTAAAGCATTATCATATAGCATATTTAAGCAACACTCCTCATTATCATCCATAAGTTCACTAGTAGGATTATTAAAAATTAAAGGAGCATTATTAGTTTCATCATAATAGCATGGGTTATCATATAGGATCATAGAATTTTCAATTCCACACTCATCATAGCATGGGTTCTCATAAATAACAACAGATTTTTCAGTTTGAGTGTTACTATCATAAAACATGTCTAAACCATATTCCCCATCATCTTTAAAATTATTATTAATAATGTTCTTATTAGACATAGGTTCATATTCCTCATCATCATCAGAATCACAAAAGCAAAGTGTATCATCAGCAATATATTGAGTACTCACTAGTAGAAAATGGGGCTTCGGTTTCGAGCCCTGAGTCCCTTCAGTCCCGGTCCTGCCTGGAACCCGGACTAAAGATACTATTAGTCCCGGTTCCAACGGCTAGTAAGGCATCTCGAGGTCGAAACCTATCAGTCCCGATTCCAGGCAAACTTTTAGTCCCAGTTGGATATACGAACCGCGACCAAAGGTTTTAGTCGCGGTTCGTGTAACAAACCGGGACTAAAAGTCCCATTTTATATATACTTCGTCCCTCTCGCCCGAGCCAGCTGTTGCATTTTCTGGTCAGAGCGCATGTGGAGAGCTGCTCGAGCTGTTCTTCGTGTTCTTCGCGTCGAGCTCGAATTCATCAGCGTTGCCGTCGATTTGTGAAGATTTGAAGCTTCCTGCCTTCTAAAAGGTTAGCCATTGTATCCTATTATCTCTTACTGCTAATTTTTGCTCATTTCATGCTTTAGAAGTATAGAGATTGGTGGATTTAGCTTTAGGAGTAATTTTGTGGCAAGTGTGAGCTCAAATTTTAGCTACCTAGCTAGTTTGCATATGTGTGAAGATACGGTCAACTTAGCTGAACATAGCTCAACAATAGCTTAACTTTAGCTCAACTTAGTTATTTATATGTATATAATGATATGTCACATATCCGAGCAACGCAGCCGTATACGATGGTCGACAACAGCGAGGTCCCCTACGGTGTTGTGAACAACTCCTCCTTTTCGGATGAGGTATTATTAGCACATCTAGATGTCATGTCGTCTCTGTAATATAAAAATAATTTTTAATTTAGGGTGAGAATTTCCTAATTTAATTTTTCCAATTATAAATATTAGGAATCAGTATGTGAGTGCGGCATTCGTGATGGATGTGTCCAGTTTCAACATTGTCTACAAGGAAAAGTCATTCTCCTAGAAGAATTAAATTTTACAAGAGAGGAGAAGAGAAAGACCGATGAAAATTTGAGTAGGACCGAAGAGAAGCTAAGGCTAGCTCATGATACAATCCACAAGATGAAGCAAGATTTAAAAACTCTGAACGAAAAAAGAGACATGGTTGTGGAAAAGAAGGGGGAAATAGAGTTGGATTTGGCGGATATCATCGATGGACACATGATCCAGACTCGTGAAACTAGGGAAAGAACGAGGTTGAAGATTAATAAGATGAAAAAGGCAGCTCTCCGAAATGAAATGTTCCTACATTTCTCATTCGGTGTCATTGTTCTCCTAGTCGCGATTATAATCGCCATGTACGGTTTTTTAAAGTGTGCAAACTAGTGTTGTCGTACTGTGTTGGGACTCATAATTATTGTTAGCATTGTGTGATTGCGCTTGTATTGTGATGAACACTATATTAATTTGAGCACTTACTCTCTATATATATAATTGTGTGTAGATGAGACGACAATGGATGTACAGTGACCGACGATCGAATGAGTTCATGCAAGGCGTGCGGGAATTTGTCGAGGTTGCTAAGGCAAACGCGCATAATGGTTTTATGTGTTGTCCATGCTGTGTGTGTCGGAACGAGAGGGATTTCCCCGACTCACGGGATATTCACATCCACCTCTATACGTCCGGTTTCATGCCCGGCTATAAATGTTGGACCAAGCATGGAGAAATAGGGGTCATGACGGAAGACGACGAAGAAGAAGATAATAATGACGACTATCCTATGTTCCCTGAACAGTGTGAGACAGAAAATGTCGAAAATGAAGAACAACAAGAAGAAGAAGTTGAAGCACCAGATGAGCCTATTGATGATCTTGGTCGGGTCATTGCTGATGCGAAGCGAGACTGCGAAAGTGAAAAGGAGAGGCTGAAGTTCGGGCAGATGTTAGAGGATCACAAAAAATTGTTGTACCCAACTTGCAAAAATGAACAGAAAAAGCTGGATACCACGCTAGAATTGCTGAGATGGAAGGCAGAGAACGGCATGACCGATAAGGGATTTGAAAAGTTGCTAAAAATTATGAAAAAGAAACTTCCAGAGGATAACGAATTGCCCGTCAGTACGTACGAAGCAAAGAAGGTTGTCTGCCCTCTAGGATTAGAAGTGGAGAAGATACACGCTTGCCCAAATGACTGCATCCTGTACCGCGGTGACTATGAGAATTTGGTTGCATGCCCGGTATGCACTGCATTGCGGTACAAGATCAGACGAGATGACCCTGAAGGTGTTGAGGGCAAGGGCACCAGGAACAGGGTTCCTGCCAAGGTGATGTGGTATGCTCCTGTAATACCACGGTTGAAACGTTTGTTCAGAAATAAAGAGCATGCCAAGTTGATGCGATGGCACAAGGAAGACCGTAAGAAAGACGAGATGTTGAGACACCCCGCTGATGGGTCGCAGTGGAGAAAAATTGATAGAACGTTTCCCGACTTTGCAAATGAAGCAAGGAACTTAAGGTTTGGTCCAAGTACAGATGGCTTTAATCCTTTTGGGGAGCAGAGCAGCAGTAATAGCACCTGGCCCGTGACTCTATGTATCTATAACCTTCCACCGTTGTTGTGCATGAAATGAAAGTTCATTATGATGCCATTGCTCATCCAAGGACCGAAGCAACCCAGCAACAACCTTGATGTGTACCTCAGGCCATTAGTTGAGGAATTTTTACAGTTGTGGAAGGAAGAAGGTGTACGTGTATGGGATGAGTACAAACATGAGGAATTTGAACTACGAGCTTTGCTGTTCGTAACCATCAATGATTGGCCTGCTCTTAGTAACCTTTCAGGACAGACAACCAAGGGATATCATGCATGCACACACTGTTTAGATAAGACTGATAGTGTATATTTGACTAACGGGGGGAAGAATGTGTACCCTAGGCATCATCGTTTTCTTCCACCAAATCATCCCTTAAGAAAAAAAGGCAAGCATTTTGGTGAGGCGGAAAAAGGGAAGAAGCCTACCCTTCGTTCTGGTGCTGATGTATTTGATATGGTTAAGGATTTGAAAGTAATATTTGGAAAGGGTCCTGGCAGCCTAAAAGTTCCGAATGACGCTAACGGACACGCACCCATGTGGAAAAAAAATTCTATATTTTGGGAGCTACCCTATTGGGAAATCCTAGAGGTCCGCTCTTGTATCGACGTGATGCACGTGACGAAGAATCTTTGCTTGAACCTTCTAGCCCACTTGGGTGTGTATGGGAAGAATAAAAAAGATACACCGGGAGCACGAGAGGACCAGCAACGTTTGAGAGAAATGGACGGCATCCATCAAGAGCCGTTTGAAGGTCCTGCCAGCTATACTCTTACGAAAGAAGAGAAGGACATATTTTTTGAGTGTCTGAGTAGTATGAAGGTCCCATCCAGATTCTCATCGAACATAAAGCGAATAATAAATATGGCTGAGAAAAAATTCCAAAACCTAAAGTCTCATGACTGCCACGTGCTTATGACCCAATTGCTTCCGGTTGCATTGAGGGGGCTTCTACCGGAAAGTGTTCGACTACCCATTGTGAAGTTATGTGCATTCTTGAATGCAATATCTCAGAAGGTAATCGATCCAGTGAGTCTACATACCTTACAGATTGATGTGGTTCAATGTCTTGTCAGTTTCGAGTTGGTGTTCCCACCATCCTTCTTCGATATTATGACGCACCTGATAGTTCACCTAGTCGAAGAGATTTCCATCCTCGGTCCTGTATTTCTACACAATATGTTCCCCTTTGAGAGATTCATGGGAGTCTTAAAGAAATATGTTCATAACCGTGCTAGGCCTGAAGGAAGCATCTCCAACGCCTTTGGAACAGAGGAGGTCATTGGGTTTTGTGTGGACTTTATTCCTGATTTTAAGCCGATTGGTGTTCCTGAATCGCGGCATGAGGGGAGATTGAGTGGAAAAGGCACTCTCGGAAGGAAAACAATGATCTGTATGGACGGTCATTCTTTAACTGAAGCACATTACACAGTTCTGCAGAATTCCACCTTTGTGGCTCCTTATATTGAGGAACACATGAATATTGTACGGTCCAAAAACCCGGAGATGGATGACTCCTCGATAACAGAAGCACACAAGGCGAATTTCAGCGGTTGGTTGCAAGCACATCTCATGAATAACAACACTGTTGACATGGAGTTGTTCGACTTGGCCAGCGGACCATCTTCGACCATATCAACTTTCCAAGGGTACGAGATAAATGGGAATACATTTTACACGATGACACAAGATAAAAAGAGCACCAACCAAAACAGCGGTGTCCGCTTTGATGCAACAAACGACGATGGAAGTAAGGACACATATTATGGTTACATAGAGGAGATATGGGAACTTGACTACGGACCTTCTTTTAAGATCCCTTTGTTTCGGTGCAAATGGGTCAAGATGACAGGGGTACATGTAGATACCCAGTACGGAATGACAACGGTGTATCTCCAGAATCTTGGGTACCTAAACGAACCATTCGTCCTAGCCAATGATGTGGCTCAAGTTTTTTATGTGAAGGATATGTCTACTAGACTGAATAAAAGAAAAGAAAAGCAAGACAAAACATTATCCGGTGATACCAAGCGCCACATAGTTCTTTCAGGGAAAAGAAATATCTTGGGAGTGGAGGACAAGACAGACATGTCAGAAGATTACAATAAGTTTGATGAAATCCCACCCTTCAAAGTCAACATTGACCCAACTATCAGGTTAAACAATGAAGATTCTCCATGGTTACACAGCGCATATAAGAAAGCGAAACACTAGTTGATGTGTAATAATGTTAAACCTTTTATGTAACTCTATGTGTCAGAAGCTGTAATAATGTATTCCGCGCCATCACGCCGCCTTATTTCAAGTTATTATTAGTTTAATTATAAAATATAATGCAAAAGATCTGAGTTAACCTCATATTTAATTGAAAATGGCAAAATGGTTATTATTATAAAATTATTTTAAGAATCAGAAAATGATTTTATATTAGTTATTCAAATTGAAACACTCTTCATGTTCAAAGTTTTGTCAGAATCCAAATTTGTAGTCAGAACTTATTCAAATGTATGTTCAACCTCTTTTGAAATCACAAAATGAAAAATAATTGAGATTTGGTGCAAAAACACACGTTTAGTCGCGGTTGGAGCCACGAACCGCGACTAAAGGTGTGGCACCGCGCGCGAAAACTGAGCGGCCGAAAACTCAGCAGGTCACGGTTCGTGGCTTCAACCGGGACTAAAGGGGTACCTTTAGTCGCGGTTGGAGCCACGAACCGCGACTAAAGGCCTGCTGTATAAATACTCCCTCTGCGCAATCCCGGTTCAATCCACGAACCGGGACAGCGCTAAGAAACCGCAAGGACGCCGCCAGGCTGCCCAAATCGATCTCGCCGCCGTCCGCTGCCGAGCTCCGCCTCGCCGCCGTCCGCTGCCGCGAGCCGCCGTCCGTCAACGCCGCCGCTGCCGAGCTCGCCGTCCCCGCTTCCTCTTCTTCTCCCTCAACGCCGCGCCGCCGAGCTCGTCGTCGTCGTCGCAGCCGGTGAGCATTCCGGCCTCTCCCCTCGATCACTTAGTGTTAGGGCTAGGGTTAGGGTTAGTTGATTTAGTGAAATTGTTTTAGGAATTTAATTAGTGTGTTAGCAAATTGTTATAGTATTTTAGTGTCTTCAATTTAGAATTTAGAAATATTGTTTTAGTACTTAGTTGAATTTAGTTGATTGATTTAGGAATTTAGTGTCTTCAATTTAGAATTTAGGAATTTAGAAATATTGTTTTAGTGTCTTAGCAAATTGTTATAGTATTTTAGTGTCTTAGCAAATTGTTGTTTCTTAGCAATAGGAATTTAGTTGATTCAGGTCTTCAATTTAGAATTTATAATTTATAACTATTGTTTTAGGACTTAGTAGTTGAATTTAGAATTTAGCAATATGTTGGAATTTAATACAATGTCTTTGAATTTTACAATGTTTTATACAATGTCTTGGATTTTAAGAGTTAATGTAAAGATTCATAGTTTCAAGATGGACGGGACTATGGATGTACGGGACTGGGCTCCGCCGGGTTGGCACTGGGAGGTTCTACCTTCCGGTGTGCGCAGATTGGTGAGGAATGAGGGAACCATCGTCGACCCGGAGCTTCTTTGGTGGCGGTCACGTGGGCCCCGACAGGTACAGAGGGTGCCGGCCCCCGAGGAGTTGGTACGTCGTCGTGTCAGGGCGGAGGACGAGCACGTCCGTCGGTACATCGTCGCGTTGGATGTCCGTCCGTCCAACACTTGGCAGCATCTTCAGGGATCTCACATTAGTTATGATCCTGTTTGGGTTCCTTCACTTTGGGTTTTCACCGCACGCGGCATGTTTCCGGCGGTTCGACGTCCATTTTGATTAGCGTGATGTATTATGGATGCGATATATATTATTATGACTTGTAACTAATTGATGTTATTGCTACTACTACTTTCAATGTCCCTCTTTGTTGTTATTGCTACTACTTTTAATCTTTATTTAATCCTTTTTCTTTATAGTTAAAGCTATGGACCACAACGGTAACGGTAGAGATCCTCAGGAAGATGCATTGTTGAACATGATAGGGGAAAGCCGACCAGAAGATGTAGAGAACTTTGTAGATGACGGCTCACAATATCTTAATGATGATGGGTATTGCTTGTTGGAAGATTTGTTACAAGGAGACAACCCGCAAACAAGTATTGATGTCGATACTAGCGTTGGGCCCTCAACCTGCAAGTCCTCCGATGTAAATATTTAAGTCTTTGCTCATGATATATATCACTAGTTAGACCTTCACACATTGAGCATATACTAAACGAATGTTTTTTTGTAGACCTCCAAATCGAACAAATCCTCCACTCCAAGGGGCCCGACCAAAAAGTGGGACGAGAACATGCACATGAGGATTGATGTAGTCAGTGCCGATGGGATCCCTTTGGAGCCCAAAAAGAGCGTGACAGCATTTACAAATCAAGCAGGAGTTCTTGTTAGGGATATGATCCCGATCACCTGTCGTGAATGGAATAAGCCAGCAAGAGCCGACAATATAAGTTTTGTCTCTGACGAATTAAAGAAATCTATTTGGGAGAAGCTGATATCACACTTCACTCTGCCGAAGATGGACACCCCGGAGCAAACAAAGGCCATGATGGACAAAGTGAAGGCGTGGATCCTTAAGAAGATGGCCACACAATTCTATAACCACAAGAAAAGATTGTGGGCGACTTATGTCAAGAGCGGGAAAATTACTCCGGAGTTCAAGGGAACTCAAGAGAGGTTACGTGCTCAATGGGATGATTTCAAGACGTACAAGGAATCGGAAGAAGCTATAGCACGGTCGAAAAAGAATGCGGATAATGCCGCGCTGAAGATATATCATCATAATCTGGGGACAGGTGGCTACAGGACTGCCAGGCCTAAGTGGGATAAACTTAAGGCTGAAATTAAGGCAAAAGGGCTATCTCCAGGTACAGAGAAAGTGCCCGAAAGAGCAGGAAATTTCCTAATGGCGCATGGTATGACGTTGGATATGGAAACAGGGGATTTGGTTCTTCGTGATCCGACGAAGAAAGCAGTGTTGACTCCCCTCAAGGATCTTGAAACAGCAATAGCCGAGGTGGAGG
The DNA here is from genome assembly GCA_026929855.1 of Poa annua. NCBI lineage: Eukaryota > Viridiplantae > Streptophyta > Magnoliopsida > Poales > Poaceae > Poa > Poa annua. Next base: position 48,939,903 of record CM049434.1, read on the forward strand.
CGGGAACTTTTGTTCCTGATAGAGATAACGACGAACTGACAAAGGCACTCAAAAATCCTGAGCACGGAGGACGCGTACGAGGCTATGGATGTGTTACTTGGAAGATAGGGTTTCATGAGAACATAAACACTTATAGAAGCTGAGCGAGAGCACAGAAGAGGAGGGAGCAGCAGGCGGCAGACCGGCTGAAGAATGTGGAAGAAAAGAACGAGCAGCTCTTTGCGCTGTATTCTCAGATGCAGGAGCAAATATCAAGCCGTCCAGAGGGAGAACACATGTACATAGATCCCGCACCCGACTGCCGGAGAAGCAGCATGGCTTCCACGGCATTGCATGTCAGCGTTGATGATGCACAGGTTGATGTGTCACCGATGGAGCGCTACCCCGTGGACAATATCGAAGAGAAGACTGATTGTGAGCTACACCAGCCATTGAAGAATATATCCATGAGGGTGGCCGTCGGCTTTGTTTTGAAAGTTGATCCTGCAGCGCGTTGGCATGGCCGCGAGATTCCAGCTGGGTATGCTCGTGTCGGGGTGGATGAAATTCTATCCGGATGTGAGACATTGGAGATTGACTTCGCTGGCCCTGAAGGGGAGTCGACCCTGGGAGAAGTCTTGCATGGCGTTATTTTATGGAAAAAGAAATACATCATATTTCCAGGCTCGAAGCAAAGGACTAAGGCTCCCTTAGCTCCACGTCGATCATCGCGGCCTGATGCTCCATCACCTCCACCTCGATCATCGCCGCCTAAGGCTCCCTCACCTTCACCTCGACCATCGCCGACTAAGGCTCCCTCACCTCCACGTCGATCATCGCCACCTAAGGCTCCCTCACCTTCACCTCGATCATCGCCGCCTAAGGCTCCCTCACCTGCACCTCTATCATCGCCGCCTAAGGCTCCCTCACCTGCACCTCGACCATCGCCGCCTAAGGCTCCCTCACCTCCACCTCAACCATCGCCGCCTCGATCTGCGCCTAAGGCTCCCTTATCTACGCCTAAGGCTCCCTCATCTGCGCCTAAGGCTCCCTCATCTACGCCTAAGGCTCCCTCATCTACGCCTAAGGCTCCCTCATCTACGCCTAAGGCTCCCTCATCTACACTTAAGGCTCCCTCATCTGCGACTAAGGCTTCCTCATCTGCGCCTAAGGCTCCCACATCTTCCACGCTGCACCAGCGGACTCGATCTTCGGCGCCGCCCACTCAGTAAATTGGAGTAAAGCGGAAGTGCCCGACTCCGCCTACTAAGGAGAAAGTGTCACCGCTCCCCAAGGGTCGTCCCACGGAGAATAAGAGGCAGCAGAGAGCCGACGTTGCCCAGCTTGGACAACAGAAAAAACAATCGATCGTTCCGTTGAAGGTGGCATCCCCAATTGTATTACCAGAACAGTTTGAAGAAATTCCTGGTCTGACGATTGGTGAAATGCTAGGCCTAGTTGAAACCGGCATGGCTCCCCTGGCAAGGCAATTTGTCATGGGGAAGGAACTGGTCACAGAGGCGGAGTTGGCACTGCTACCTCCAAGGATGCGAGAATTACATCAGTGGTACATGGAGCGCACAAAAGACGGCCAAACAATGATGTCTCTTACATATAAAGATGAACATTACTTCATCGGAGAACAGACAATCCATATTGATTTTGATGAATTATGGCAGTTATTCAATATGGAAGCCCTCGACAAATGTATCACGAGCTGCTATTGTCTGTAAGTGATTAATTTTTATTTCTGTTATTAATTAAGTCTCTAGCTAATTAAGTCTCACTACATACATTCGTTCATATGCTATTATGCAGAAAGAAGATTCTCGAATGTAAGAGGATGCCTAATTATCAAGTTGGGTTCGTTGACCCGGATCGAGTTCATGTACATAACCTAGAACAGTTTCCGGAGGAAACGGAGAACAACTTGTTCAATGCATTGAAGCAACAAAATTATAAAGATGTGATTTTGTTTCCTTACAACTTCTGGTGAGAGTGTTCTTACTGTCTTGTACACATTAACTTTTCGCTCTGACTAAATGTTGATGAACGTGTGCAGCTACCACTGGATTCTCTTTAACATTCAAATTGACCGTGGGATAGTTGAGATCGAGGACTCAATAGCGCATACCTTGGAGTGTTACGCAATCATTACTGATATGCTCCAAAAGTAATTTCAATCGTTATTACACTATATCGGCCTCTTTATTTTCCTGTGTTCTAGTTATTAATATCTTCTTTATTCATTTTATTTGTAGGGTATGGAAGCGGTTCACAAGATCTGAGGGTGGTCATTTTAAATCAGAGCTGACCTTTAAACATATCCTCGTAAGTATAGTACTCATTTTAATTCAAGTTTTAATATCGGATTGTCCTGTTTCATTATTATTTGATTCAACTTTATTTTCGTAAAGTGCGAGAAACAGCCACCGACGACTAATCTATGTGGATACTTCGTTTGCGAGTACATGCGCACGTGTGTCAGTGCGCAGACTTCTCCACATGTACGTTCAACATTAATATATATATTCAGAGTTTTACTTTTGTTAATGACAATTTATATATTCATATCGACCTTCTATTTGATACGGAATGTGTCTTCACGGTCGCAACTCCCAGCAAAGCAACGCATAAGAGAAATTCAAGAGGAAATTGCTGGTTTTTTGCTTGACGAGGTCATAGCCCCAATAGGAGAATACCATGAAAACCCATAAGTGATATTCATGTAATTCTCGTGTTCGGAAGACACTCGTGTGTATATATGATCGAATGTATATATATGTTTGTACGACTGACTCGTTATATTATATATGCATGTATGCTTAATTTAGACTCGTCATACAATATATGCATCGATGTGTATAAATTGTACCGTACGAATAATAGCTTAAATCATAAATAAAACAGAAAACAGAAAACAAAATAAAAAAACCTAAAACCTAAAACCTCTCGAACTTTTAGTCCCGGTTTGTAATACAGACCGGGACAAAAAGTTATCGCCTGAGCAGCTCGCCTGCGAGCCCACGTGGATGCTATTTGTCCCGGTTGCAGACGAGACCGCGACTAAAGGGGTTGGCCTTTAGTTCCGATTCCGCAGTCCCGGTTTAAAACCGGGACAAAAGGCTCTTACAAACCGGGACTGTTAGGCTGTTTTCTACTAGTGACTACCCTCCTCCATGGGTGGTGAAGGTGGAAGTTCCCTCTCTTCATTCTCTAGTTGTTCATCATCTTCATCATCTTCTTGGGGTTGCATGGGCATCCCCAAGCTTAGGTTTTTATCCTCTTCTTCACATTTTTCCTCTTCCAAGCTTATGTTTTCATCTTCTTCTTCCTGCAAAACATCAGTACTTTCTTGGGAAGCAGTGTTCCTCTCTCTATAGTCAACAAGATAAATATTTTTAGAGAACTTGACTCTGCAATACTCAAGAATAGAATCAACCTCTTGTTGAAATTTTATAACTATAGGGCTAGTTTCATTTTCAAGAGCAAAGATAGCCAATTCAAAAGATGCATAATTAGCAACAAATTCCTCTACTTGTCCCATCCCTAAATGAGCATAATCATTTCTATTGTAAGATGCTATGACACTTTCTGTATGGAACCTACATTGAAAGAAAAAGTGTCTATTTCTTTGTTTCAAGCAACGAGTTTTATTCTTATGGAACCAAAGCCACTTTTCAGCAATATAATCTAATCTTTCCATGAAACCTTTTAGTATTATCCCTTATTTTGACTCTCTAAATTCCTTAGCAATATAATTAGTTTCATTGTACCTAGATAAGTAATTATCCATCCATTCCTTACTAGAAGTTTTTTTGGTATTTTCCATTTAATAATTTTTTTGTGTTTTTGATATATATAACTGAAAGTAAAACTAAACTAAATGCAAAACTGGAAGTAAACTAAAGTATATGCAAAACTGAAAATAAATATCTAGTGCAAACAAGAATTAAAACTTAAGCGCTACACTCCCCGACAACGGCGCCAGAAAATGTCTTGATACCCACAAGTATAGGGGATCGTTGAAATCTTCGATGTGTAAGTAATGTATCGATCCCACGAGGAGTAGAAGGTATAAGTGTTTATCCTTTCAAATAAGTGTGTCACTATTCTTATTATCTATGCACTAGACAAAGTAAAATGATGCAAGTGTTTTTAGGTTTTTGGTGTAGAGTTTGCAATAAAGTAAAAAGCTGAAAATAAAATATAACAAGTGAAAGCTCTCAAAGAGAGAAAGCCCAATCCTCTATGTAGCAAGAGGACAAGATCAAGTGTTTGTTTATTATGTGTGAAAACGTTCCCAAGGGCTACATGGATTTCGTGGCATAGATATTTCTAGAACAACAAGGTAAATATTTTGTCAAGTTTTAATCTTCTTTGGACAGAGCCATAGTTTAGGTAAAGCTAAATAAATAGACTAAACCCTCTTATGATGGATCATGTGGCCAAGTAAATGACTACACAAGAGTTATTAAGACATAAAAGTCCCACCATAGCATTACACTCTAAGGTCCCCGATATTAATCCCCTCCTAATGGAACTTAATGTATTAGACCACAGGTATATTTGTCAACTCCCAGGTCCTACCCAATCCATTACATAGTGTGATCACCTCATGCATTCCTCAACATATGCGTGCACTCATATATTGTACAATAAGACAACCATCAAAGATAAATACTTGACCAAATACTCAAACATGTTTAGTGAAATCATTGCCAATCCATCCTATGCCCCTAGGAACATGAGAGAACTACTCACAACGCAAAGACATGATATGATTCAATGGCATAAGTGGTACAACACAATCAAAAAATATAATCTCCCCACAAAACAATGACAAGTAGCAATTAACACATATGTAGAACAGTACTTAGACAATAGCTAGGGTTCGAACAATCTCAAACTATGAGGGGATGAAGTGGATCACGAAGATGGTGATGGAGATGGTGCTGGTCTTGACGGTGGTGTTGATGGAGACTCCGGAGGGGGGATGGAGGAGCCTTCCGGAGGTGATCCGGCGGCGTTTCCCCCCTCCAATCTTCTCCGGCGGCAGCCTTCTGACTCTCTATTTCTTGGTTTCGTGTTTCTCCATCGTCTCCTCCCGAAACTCTTCGGGGGACTATTTTTATAGACGTTTTTAGGTCAAGACGAAGCCACGGAGACGAAGATCGACGGCATCGGAGCCACGAGGGGGGAGAAGGTGGGCCCCACGTGGCCAAGGAATCTGGCCGCGTGGGCTACCCCATTTTCCTTCCCGGACTTCCTTTTCTGCTCTTCCTTCGCTCCTAAGCCTTGTTCCTTCCAAAAATGATCCCCGTGGAATATTAGGTCATTTGGACGTCGTTTGGGTCCCTGAAACATCAAAATATAGAAAAAGGGGTTTTCTGACAGTGCGGGGTTAATTCCAAATAAATAGGGAAAGTGTGAAATATTCCCAAAATCATTATAAAACATTGATATAACCCTTATATGATGCAAATATGGATGAAATATGAGTAATACAATGCAAAGTTCATGTATGCATTTTACATGCATCAATAATCAAGAAAACTCTTTCTTAAATTATTCGATTCTGTACGGATCAGAATTGGCTTTTAATCCGACTTAAAATTTTGTTTGTAAAACATATTGTTCTATCTCCATATATCTCAATATTTAATGCAACTTCATTTTATTCAATAATAATTACTAATACCAACTACGTCATTCATGATATGTCATATACATACAAGAATGTCATTCAGCTCCCACTCAAATATGTCATCCACATATCAGAATAGAAAACAAGCTCCCATTCAAATATGTCATCTACATATGAGAGTAGTTAACAAGCTCCTATAGCTCCCACTCAAAATATGTCCTCTACATATGATACAGGGTAGCCATTCTGCTCCCACTCAGGTTCTTGCAAATGCAGGTTTTCTCATTATTTTGGACAACTCCAAAAATCTTTTGATCATGCATCAAAATGAGAACTCCAGCTTTGAGATACCAACATCCACACAATTTACAAAATCTGCCTGTTGTAACGATTACAACCCTTGTTCAACAGATATTGAAGTAATTCAGTTTTGATGATCATCTATTAATTGCCAGTTGAAATCCAACGGACACAAGCATCGCTACATCTCGTAGTCAAACTTTTGATTTTATCATGATACACTTCACGATAAATCGATCTTTCTGGGTCCTCCTAAAAGTTTCATATCTTCCTTTCAGCCTTCCGCTTGATTAGAAGATTAAGTATCATTCATACCCAATAAGATCAAGCAACTTTTACTTTGCAATCTAATATGCAATCTTATATGTAACTTAACATAGGATTTCATAACCATTAGTTATATATCGTTCATAGGTTTACCATCTCTTCTTTGCAGTTCGTAAGTGTGTTGTGTTCCATTAACATGACAGGTGAATCAAAATTCCGCAACATGGCAAACTGCATTCACAAATCCCACTTATTTTAGCAAGAGCTATAATCGAAACATTATGATCACTATCATAGTTTTTCTCCTCTGACCGTGGAGCTACGTTTCGGAACACATTCTGTTGCGCTACTCAACACTTGGAGGTAAGGTCCATACCTTGATTAATCTTTTACTTTATTTCATCAACACCTTTGCCGAAAATACACTTTCTCGGAAAATACCAACTTAGCAATACAACTTTGCTCCTTTGGTTCAAGTTGTGAAATATGTATTCATAGTTGCCTAAGAATACTTTACAAAGACATTTATCCGCTATAATTCTGAACTATCTCATAACTCAAAGTACCGCGAACTTAAATGGATTCCTATTAAAATTGAGTGTTTACTATTTTAAATGACAACTCTAAAAAATAATACTAACACGGTAAGAGATTTATTTAGACCACACAATATCCAATATGGCATGATTATAATGTTTGAAACAAGTCAACACATTAAAGTGTTTCAAATATTCATAATCTGTGGAACAATTCTCACAAGTCTTTTATATGCCCAAACATAACTCAAAAATACTTGTCACTTTGATCAACATCACAGCAACCCAATTTTCCTGTTATTTCCATATCCTCCCATATTCTGAAAATGCTTTGATCGCATCAAATAGTTTCAGACTTGTATCTCATTTAGCAAATATTCATATTTACTAAAATATACGATGAAGTTTACAAAATAATGATATCCACTACTTGTTGGAATAATACATCATCATGTACAATATTTCAACAATCCATCGCATTCTGTTTTACCAGAATATGGAGTTTTCGTCATCTCACTTAACAGTGATGGCTTTGTGTACGTCAAGAGATCAAAATATCTAAAGACTTCATGATTCATCTCAATGAATATGCACACAACCAAGTATGACTTAAACCATAGTGTCATTCGAAAAATGTTGTCATTATTAATTTCAGATATCTTTCTTTGGCATTTTAAAGTTTATAAATGTTCAAATTATCATTAAGATTAAATAAGAATAACTAATTCATAATGGAAATGTGACTTTATATAGATTACTCATTATAGTTGAACAACTGTCTGGTTTCAAACTTATATGAATAATTGTCTCGCTAGATGCAAGACACACTTATAATGTTCACATACTCAACGATTATAAAAATTTATTCAAATTCATTAATCTAAATGACAAAGGTTGATACAGAGGGAGAGCACCGCTCGCAATCAACATCTTGGTTGCCATCAATGCGTACAGTCGCCTCATCACATCCACCCAACTCTCAAGCAGTCGGTTCCGTTTTAACAAAACAGGCCATCCACCGCACGAGTGTTTTATAAGTATAAACATTCATAACATGTATATCTTATATACACTTTCCGTTGATAACTTCCCCTGCATTTGGTTCTACCTCTAGAGTTCTTAACTAAGCTATAACACTCATGGAAGGTGAACAATTCTCCTTGTATGACATAGCCCATGATGATATCTTCATAGCTGGGAGGAAGCAGAAAGCAAGGTCCCTAACTATCGCAAAGTTTTCTGTCATCTCTAGTAATCCCTTTTGTCCCAAGGCACATTATGCATCCAATACATCGTTGCCAAGTGATTCTCCAAGCAGGGCGTTCTCTTCCATTCATATGGAGAGGAACTTGTCTAATTACTAATACTTCTCCATTTAGCTTGCGCTATGAATCATTGCCTTAAGATCATCCAGTATGACATAAGTAATGTGGTGATTGAGTTGTACTCTCAACTCACGTACCATGGAGCAAAGCATTGTTCTTTGGAAGACGATGAACAAGGCATGGTGAGTCCAATACTCACATTCCTCTTGCTCATTCGTAAAGTTATCAAGCATATCTCTTAGCGGTTTTTATATATTAATAGTATGTCAAACTAGTGAGCAAACCTTTTGAGCTTTGATATTAATCGATGAAATTTGACCCAAAATAGATTTAGTTCTACACCACATATTAACTAGCCAAGATAGATATATACTACAGCGAGGAGGCAAGATTTACAAGGATATTTGCAAAGACACACTGCACCGCCCCCGATCGTCACAGTCGAGGACACAGTTGCAAGGGTAGACATACCAGTGTCGATCACATCTCTATGTGAGTCATGCTCGATCTTTCGATCTCGTGTTCCGAGGCCATATATGTATATGCTAGGTGATACGTCTCAAACGTATCTATAATTTCTTATGTTCCATGCTTATATTATACCATTTGCTACATGTTTTATATACACTTTGTATTGTTTTATGCATTTTCTGGGACTAACCTATTAACAAGATGCCACAGTGCCAGTTCCCTGTTTTCTGCTGTTTTTGGTTTCAGAAAACCACTTAAGGAAATGTTCACGGAATTGGACGATTTTTATGCCAAAGTTCCTATTTTTTCCGACACGTTCCAGAAGTCCGAAGAGGAAATGAAGGAGGGCACCGAGGCGCCGTCACGAGGTGGGGGCGCGGCTCCCCCCATGCCGCGCCAGCACTGCGTGACGTGGCCTCGGGCCTCCACCGCCTTCGCCCTTTCGCCTACAAATGCCCCCCGACAATACAAGACCTAATACCCGAACACTTTTCCACAAAACCTTACGGAGCCGCCGCCGTCGTCAACCCTAGTTCGGGAGGGTTCAGAAGCTCTTCCCGGCACCCTGCCGGAGAGGGGAATGATCACCGGAGGGCTCTACATCACCATGCCCGCCTCCGGACTGATGTGTGAGTAGTTAATCCTTGGACTACGGGTCCATAGCAGTAGCTAGATGGTTGTCTTCTCCTATTGTACCATCATGTTTAGATCTTGTGAGCTGCCTATCATGATCAAGATCATCTTTATGTAATGCTACATGTTGTGTTTGCTGGGATCTGATGGATATTGAATACTATGTCATTTGCTTCATAATATATCATGTTGTGTGTTGTTTATGATCTTGCATGCTCTCCGTTGCTAGTAGATGCTCTGGCCAAGTAGATGCTTGTGACTCCAAGAGGGGGTATTTATGCTCGATAGTGGGTTCATGTCTCTATTTAATCTGGGGGAGTGACAGCAACCTCTAAGATTGTAGATGTACTGTTGCTACTAGGGATAAAACAGTAGTACTTTGTCTAAGGATAATTGTATTACTTACATTACACACTTTGCCTAATGCAATAATCTGTTGCTTGCAACTTAATACTGAAAGGGGTGCGGACGCTAACCGGAAGGTGGATTATTAGTCATAGATGCGGTTAGAACGGTCTATGTATATTGTTGTAATGCCCAAATGAATCTCACCCTAGACATCATGACATTAGTATATGCATCATTATGCAGCTCTTTATTCTGTCAATTGCCCAGCTGTAATTTGTTTACCCGCATGTATGCTATTATTATTATTATGGAGAGACACCACTAGTGAACTGTGGACCCCGGTCCTTTTCTTTAAACTGATAATACAACCAACTGCAAACTGTTACTTTCATTCTCTGCAAACATCATCCTCCACACATACGTTTAATCCTTTGTTACAGCAAGCCGGTGAGATTGACAACCTCACTGTTGAGTTGGGGCAAAGTTTCTTGGTTGTGTTGTGCAGGTTCCACCTCCCTCATCAACTACACGCATCAAGAATTTCTGGCGCCGTTGCCGGGGAGACCTTCAGACGTGTTCTTCATCTCCTACTGGTTCGATAACCTTGGTTTCATAACTGAGGGAAATTTTCTGCTGCACTACTTCACACCTTGCTCTTGGGGTTTTCCAACTACACGCCCGTGAGTGCATCACTAGGCTCACCAAATACAACATTGATGCTTTGCGTGTGAATACATGGCTTTCACCCACTGTATGCGAACGACGATATGTAACCCCCAATCTAGACATGGCCGGTTTCATATGAAAGAACTTTCTTGGTGGTTGCACATCAAGGGGAACACTCATTGGAATTTTCTATGAGGGATCATCCTATTTAATGCTACCGTTGCGTATCTAAATACCAGCAATTAACAGGATGTAGATAATTAATTATCATCGTTATGATATATGTGACATGATAGGGTGATCATTACGGCGCCAAGCCTCGGCACCCATCGAGGTTTCCTTACTACAACATAGTAACAAAAGTACATCTACTTTTAAACCACAGCCATATCAAGTTACACTAGCCCACCCGCAAAATAAAGTTAGACGGCTCTAATTTATCCTTTTGCAGTGTTGTGTGGCTGCTAGGGCTTTCGCAAGAAGAACCGTTCTACCTACGAACATTCAACCACAACACGGATTCGATGATTGTCTCTATTACACCCCTCTCGGGGCCCTTCGTTGCAAATGCCATATCAACTATTGTAAGAGAGACAGACACCCCCAAGCAACATATACGGAACAAGCCGTATGTCAGGTGTGGAGCCAGTCTCACGTAAGAGTACGCGTAAGGTCGGTCGGGGCCGCTTCATCAAACAATGCCGCAATATGAACGAGTGCACGTGGAAGGGTAACAATAACGAATCAATGCCCACATCCACGATGTGTTCTAACCGTACCAGCATACTACGCATAGACCTGGCTCTAATACCATTGTTGGGGTTTCGCAGCAGATAACAAAAATTTATGCAGCTAGTGCTTCCCTTTTTCCCAGATCTATCTAAGGAGTAATGCGGTAACGGAAAGCAATACGGAACATACCCTCGTAGACCGGACGCGGGATAACGTTCCCGCACAAACTTGGACGATGTAGACGTACGTAGCCGACCTCAAGGTCGCGACGATCTTGACGAAGCTCCAAGGGACTCCTCCCTTGGACGCAGCGCGTAGCCGACCCGAGGGTCTTGATAAGCCACACATGAATCCGGACATGAGTCCAGGGGCCGAAAGTACAGCCCCTCCGAGGGAGTCGCACACATACGGTGTACAACGACAACTCCCGATTCCTCCGATCCAGCAGAGTTGCGGAATTAGATATTCTGGATTGGATCTAGCAGCACAACGGCGTGCATATGGTGGAGAACTCTCCAAACCAATCTCTTAGGTTAAGTCCCATTTGCGGAACACCATGGGAGAGAGGAGAGGAGAGGAGAGAAAGAGAGGAGAGCTCCCTCCAAACAATGGGAGAGAACTCAAGGGGGGGATTGTGTGTAGAAGGGGTGGAGGGGGTCCTCCTTATATAGGGGGAGCCACCAAGGGCGCATTGCCCCCTCAAACCGCCGGCCCTAGGGAGGAGCCGCCGGCCCTAGGAGGGTTCGGCCGAACTCCCCTCCCTTCTAGAGTTTGGAGCTCCTTTTCCCTCATGGGCCCAATCTGGCCCATTTAGCTTTTTAGGCATTTTTAATTAACTTTTAATATTTAATTCAATTAATTAAATACTAAAACATATTAATTAACTCCTATATACATTTCCTTTTCATCGGAACACTTCCGATAATTTCCGAAACCTTTTCGGTACTTCCGGAACCCTTCCGGTACCACCCGAAACTTTTCCGGTACTGCCCGAAACATTTTCCGGCGCTTTGTCTTCTCTACTCCGATGATCCCGATGATTCCAAAACATCTCCAAGTATCATTGCACCCTTAAGTGTGTTACCCACGGGTCGGGGAATACTCCAGACATGATCGAGAAACACTTCTACGACCAATGATCACCAGGGGACTCTGGGTAGCCATAATGATCCCTGTGCATTCCATGAATATCTTTTCTCCAAAAGAACTCGTTGATCCGTAAATAGTAAGACATATTCCTTTGTTCTATGATACCTACAATATCTGAGATCTGACCGTCGGTATCTGCATGCCTAGTTCTATCTCGTTATCGATATTGCTCTTTACTCGTTCCCGCGATATTCCATCCCTTTGTGACCTAGTCACGGGCTAGCATGGATGTAACATCACCGAGCGGCGCCAGAAGTATCTACCCCGTCACACGGGTGAAAAAATCCCGGTCTTGATGCGTACGCCTCAACCTACCCCTTTCGAATGCCGAACAGTAATCGTTCTCAAAGCTCCATGACCAAGCAACTTCTGGTGCCATCAAAGCATTCTCTAGGAGTAGTGATTAAATACCATCTCACGGTTCTAAGGAATAAGTCACTACGTTTTCCTAAGTTATTGCAACAGTGAATAACGTGACTCGATCGTGTTGCAATACTTGCTTTGGGTAATGTCTACCACATCATTCTCTAATGATATGACACCATTGTCGACTGTCATTCAATAACACTTGATCGGAAACCTCGATCAACAACCGACACGTGGACTAGAGGCTACTAGTGGCTCTGTTTGTTAATATATCACACGTGTATTAATACACGTTCCTATTAATACATTTATAGCATGATATAAAACTAATTATGAACTTTAGTAAATATGTGAATAATACTACTTATTATTTGCGTCTAGGGCACATTTCCAACAGCTTTAACCACCGACTGACTCCCAACTTATACAGAGATGACCCGTGGGAAAGAAACTGTCGAAAGTATGAGCTGAGAGCTTTGACTAGTTCCTTTTACGGTTAGGCTACGGAAGAAGACATGATGCCATTTCTCTTATCGATACCGACCCCTGAGCTATTAGTAGAAACTACCTTGAATTGACGTGAACCATTCTAGAGTAACATTACACTGTGTAATATCCTAATTGAAACCTTTAATACAATACCTTCATCAGTATGCCACCATGTTTTGAGAGTTAGGAAGTTTGAATTTACCAACTTTGGAGTTCAAGATTAAAGTTTGCTCCCGGGGCGATGGGTTTATTTCGCATCATACTCTTGACTTTCCCATGGCGGCATGGAGAACTTTGTATCGCTCAAGCGATTGGTACCCCCATTTCGTTTAAGACGTTTCCTTCATGCGCTCGACCCATTTATGGGTTTGCATCGCTCAACTACAGGGAGGTCCGTTGCAGCAGTCTGTCACTAGGATGGTGTGCATGAGCCAGCTATGATTCCTTTTCTCACCCCTTTCCTTTCTACGTGAGCATGTATTCTTCCTTCATGTACATGATTTATATTTTCACTTCTATTTATTATTTATTTTTTACAGTATTTCTTTCCACGTTAAATTTTGTTGGAAATAGTTGCGACTTTTTGTTCCTCGTGTATGAAAATTTTGTTTCTCGGTTTAGAATATTGTTCCGCTTTGTTTCACGCGTACTACATTTTTGTTCCATGTAATGCATAATTTTGTTTCAAATACTTGCGACCTTTTTGTTTCTTGGATAATTAAATTTTGTTCCTCGGTTTAAAATGATGTTCCTCTTTGTGACGTGGCTTGTTCGGCGGTACTAATTTTTATCCAAGTAGCGCAAACTTTTGTTCCAAATAGTTGCTAATTTCTCGGGTATTGAAATTTTGTTCCTCTCAGTTTAAAATCTTCTTCCGCTTTGTTCCACGCATACTAAAGTTTTGTTCCACCTAGTGTATAATTCTGTTCCAAACACTTGCGACCTTTTATTCCTTGTGTAATGAAATTTTGCTCCTCTCAGTTTAAAATGTTGTTTATGGGTTTGATCCACGTGTACTAAATTTGTATTCCATGTAGTGCAAAATTTTGTTCCAATTAGTCACGATTTTTTTTGTTCCTCGTGTATTAAATTTTTGTTCCTCTAAATTTAAAATGTTGTTCCTTCGAGTTCCTATAAATAGTTTGTTTCTTTCATTCGGATACAAAGACAAAGTGTTTCCTTCATGTGCGTTGTGTTCCTGAATGTTTAGTCCCACATCGGAAAACGAACGAGATCTGCACTAGTTTAAATAGCCCACTCTGGACACCGGTGTACGAGCATTTCAAAGGGGCCGTGTGCACAATATTTTTATTGTCTCCATCCATCCTTTTTTTCTCATTTTAACATTTTACTAACTTGTATATTTGCTTTCAAAAGAAGGACTTTCCGGCTATAAAAACAAAATTGATGTACCAACTGGTTACAAACATCGCCAAACAAAGCAAGAGAGTAAAGGAGTTAGTCAAGAAGCATGTATGTTAATTTTTGTTATTTCATTTTTGAGTCCATGTTACTTAATGAATAAATTTTTTGTTCCATAGTTCCTAAGTATCTTTCTCAAAGAAAATTCTGCTTTCAGTCCCCTATATTTTTGTTCCTAAGACGTACAATATGTTGTTTCGATTCCACAATTAAGAAAAGGTTGTTCAGGATTGTTTAATAATCCGTTTTATCACCATCTCCTTATGTTTTTGTTTGTTGTTCTCGTTCTTACAAAAGTTTGTATTTCTTCCAGACGCTCTTTGTTGGTAACTCTGGGAGAAGAACATTCCTGCTGCTTGAAAGGAGAATCGAAACACACTAGTTTCAAATGATACTACTGGAGAAGTTATGGCGCCAAGAAGATGAAGTTGGCATGGTTCTCTACATTTTTCGTGCACCCGTAGTTAAACCCCAAGAGGCTGTCCAATAGTTCTCAACTTCTCATTATACTTTCCTGTCCAAACTTAGATTTATCTTCTTGTTTCTCCTTTTGGGACATGTATAACTATGAAGACATACTACTTTTTTGGGGCTACATATATCTATGAAGACACACTCTGTGCAGATAGTTCCGATTACATTTCCTGACCAAACTTACACGTGTTCCTTCGTGTTCCCGAGAAGTGTGTGTGCAGCGCGCGCACACACAGGATATCAGGCGCGTAACTTAGTCCCAACTCGAAAGTTGAATAACATCCGCACCAGTTTAAATAGCTAGGTCTGCCACCCATACAACAGCACCGCGAAGTCGCACAGTATCATTTGACAAACAAACCCTACAACAAAAGGAACCAGTTGAAGAAAGGGGAAAAACATACTGTACAAAGAAAAAAGACAATAAAAAGACTAAATACGTCGATCCAATAGGCGAAACGGAAAGCCCGGCCGCGAGGGGACCCGCGGCGTGGAAGCCGGCGACCATCAGGAGCTGGAGGCCTGGAGATGGTCCGTATCTCAAACAGAGTGGGCCAGATTTTCTTTCATGGGCCGATTAGGGCAGCCCCTCACGTTTCCTTTTCCCTTCCTCGAAAAAAAAAAAACAGGTCACTCTGTTCCGCCGGTCTTCTTCCTCCAGACAAGCGCGCCAACCAGGATCCAATCGGCTCCGTCGCCATTGTTAGCGGATAATGGAGCTCCCCCCGGCCCTAGATTTTAAGCGTAAACTTACTCAGCTCGATTTGTGGAGAAGAATCTATCTCAGTGACTCTGCTGCTTAACTAGTGTAGCTTTTACTTACTTTTCCCCTTGCCTTGCGTGAATGATGAATCTGTCCCCAACTGTGTTGTGCAAAATGGGATAGCTTTTAGTCTATTATTTCTTCGGAGATAGTGATCCGTATAGTACCAGAAGTTTAGCTGTTTTATCGAGGAGGAAAGCGGAG
Source organism: Poa annua (assembly GCA_026929855.1). Classification (NCBI taxonomy): domain Eukaryota; kingdom Viridiplantae; phylum Streptophyta; class Magnoliopsida; order Poales; family Poaceae; genus Poa; species Poa annua. Next base: position 48,955,674 of record CM049434.1, read on the forward strand.
GAACCGAGGGGAATGATCTGGGATAGGCTGGCTACTTATCTTGTAGGATCGGTCAAACTATTTCTTTAGTTTGATTTGTGTAACTAGATCAGATGCTTATCCGATTTGATCCAATCGATCTCCACGATTTGATTGTCATAGCCATCTGGTTCAGGGTAATGTAATAATGTGCTGCATAATCACATTGATGTTCCTTTTTCCCTGTGCAATAGCAGGATTATGAAACAAGTGTTGATTTTCTGACGGCTACGCGGCAGCAGCCATCTTATTCTGTGTTTGGCATCAGACATTAATTTTGGTGACCACTGTGGGGAGACTGAGAGTCCAGATCGTTGTGTTCAGCATCACACCTGAGTGTTACCTGAACATAGGTACTGGATTCAGATGCTTCTCTATTGTCTCATTTTGATGGGCAGTTGGCAGCAAGCAGCACCTGCAGCAATCACGTCATTTTGACCAAAGTGTATCGGTCTAGCAGAGAAGATGGATCCATGTAGTTGTTCATGTGGTCCTATCTTCAACCGGTGGACCGTAGCCCGGCTATGGAGTTTGGATGCACCCGTTTGGAATTGGTTGCTCGGGACTTCTTCAACCAATTCGGCTGGCAGCTTAATTATCATATAACATCTTAGGGCATAGGCTTTTCATGTTGATAGGCTGGTTTAGATGGTTGATTTATGTGGCAACTTTGAGTGATCCATGAGCTGTAACAATTGTTGAACACAACTCCAATAAGTCAATAAAGTGGCCATATGCATCATTTTGATGCAGAGGCCGGGCTCCCCTTTTCTTTAAAAAAATCGAGTCTAGTCACCTATCTTTGTTCGACTTTCTACATGTTATTTTACCTTTTGAAGTTCTGCTTGCCCGTGCCTTCTAAACTTCTGTTCTATTATGAATCGACCCGCCTCCAGTTTGCCTCCTAGTAAATTAGCCACAGTGGATCGTGAGGTAACTATTTTTGCATCGTGCGACTAAAATGAGAGATGAACGAATAATATAGACCACCATGCATTGAAAGATAAGCTGGGAATCACACTGGCAGTAGATGCCAAGATCTGATACTAATCTAATAAACAGTCACAGAATGAAGACAAACAACATCATTTGTATAGTCAGAAGTCTAAAGCGAATTAAAAGCTGTACTAGGGTACAAGTTTATTAGTTGGACATAAACTAGTAGCCACTTGCCTTGTATATTTGACAAGTCTCCCCCTCTCGGCCTCTCCCCCCATTGTCTCATGGAGAAACTTCATATGCTAGTTCTGGTTCTTCCTTTCCTTGTTGGGTTAGCTCTGTTATACATCTGTGGCATCCTATGGCTAAGGCGAGAGAGGATCAGAAGAAGATGGAGAAAGCAGGGTGTAAGGGGTCCCAGACCTACTTTGCTCTATGGCAACACCCAGGAGATGAAGAGGATCCGACAAGACCTAGCGCCTGCGCAGAAGCAAGACACCAATAACTACATAAACACCCTCTTCCCTCACTTGCTTCTCTGGAGAGAAACATATGGTATGTATTTATTAAGAAGTTCCATCCATGTATTTTTTTTCTCTTGTATTTGTATGTTAGTGTGCCGATCAGATTCATGCATGATCGTAACCATCTAATGGTCCATGTTTCGGGAAGTTTTTCTCATACCATAGATATTTACCTGAAAAGGGAAAAGTAGCCTGCAGAGCTCCAAAGATTTTTTTAAAGGCGCTCCAAAGATGGTATTGCTTCAACAAAAATGGCCTATTTTAAATGGGAAAGGTGTCAGTGTCAAAAAAAAAGTTAATCTATTTTATTGGATGCAGCTCCAAATAAAATTTATAAATGACCGTCAAACCACACACTTTCTCTTAGTATTCATTTATTATAAAAAATGTTCTTTGTTTGCAAGCCGTTTGTAATATGTTATGGATTAGACGGCTCAAAGATGTTGTTATTCTTCCGATGGACTGTTCCAGTGTGATTTTTAAACTAGCAAAAAAAGAAAAATCACTGAAGGCCTTGGCCCAGCTTTATAAATAAAGCCAACACGGCATAAGATCTTACATCTAGCAAATCTCGGTAGAGAAAATGACTATGATTGGCATGTTCCTGCATTAAAAAGTTAGGGATCCTAACAGCCTTATTGCCAAAGAGAGAGAGCTGCATTGTACTCAGTTACATGTTCTGTACACCCTAATTTTTTACGCTAAACTGGTGCCCAGCCAGAAAAGATGGAATGCCACAACGGTAATTTAAAAGTCCAGCGAAGAGGGCCGAGTATGCCGACTTCCTGGTATACTGCACACAGGGCAAGGATCGCCAGACAATTGATCCTACTGTTTGGCACAAATGTGTTCCTTATTGGAAAAAAAATGTAGTGGCATCGACTATCTTAGTTCGATGAAGGAACTCAATGATTCCTTAAAACATATGACATAATATTAGTGTTAATCTGGAGTATTTTTAGAGCCAAGTGATTCTCTATACATTCTGTTGTCCTGTTGTATGAAGGTGCTGTTCAACTAAGACTTAACAAAATGTGTGAAGTGATCGGTAGTTTTTGATTAATCTGTGCCATGATTCTTCATTAGTTTTTGCATTTTGTCTATGACGACCATACATTTCCCAGCTAATCTATGTATTACGGAAATTTGATCTAGTACAAAGTATTGTAGAATATTCCCAGATCTATTTGGCTAACAAATATTTACTATGAAACTATAAATTTGGTCTAAACAATATTCAAAACACGTTGATGTGATTTGTTCCTTAAGTGTGTTCATTCTTCTTATGGCGATGCTATTGGATTGTGAAATTTTTGCATAGGGTCGGTGTTCCTCTATTCAACAGGAACTGTGGAGATTCTGTATGTTTCTGACCCTGGTATGGTCAAGGACATGAGCCACTGTACATCATCAGAGCTTGGGAAGCCTCTTTTTCTACAGAAATCTCGCAGACCACTCTTCAGCGAAGGCATCTTGATGTCGAATGGCGATATATGGGCCTATGAGAGGAAGATCATTGCACCGGAGCTCTTCATGGAGAAGATTAAGGTGCTGTCAATTGCTTCATACAATGCTTAAACATGGGTTGCAAAACTGGAAACATGGTCAACCTTCATAGTTGCATTTCAGAAGAACATTACAGTGGCAAAAAATGATGTTTGCAGGTCATGGTAGGTCTAATCGTGGAAGCTTCTGTCCCATTGTTGGAAGCATGGGAAAGCATGCTTGACAACTCAGGAGGGATTAGAGAGATAGATGTTGATGGATATATGCGGAACTTTTCAGCAGATGTAATCGCAAGGGCATGTTTTGGGAGTGATTTTGCAACAGGCGAAGAAATATTCTCCAAGCTCAGGCAGCTTCAAAAGGCAATTTCTCAGCAAGATACACTTGTTGGACTATCTGCACTGTGGTAAGTAACTAAGTATACAATATCCAACATAACGGAAAAAAAATGTGATTCTTCCTATGTGAATATCTAGTTGAAGTCTTGATTTGCGTAAATGTAGGATGGCATTGCCATACATAAAACACAAAATCTGAAGATGCACATTCAGATGTTTTTCCAAAGTAGTCTGGTTACTTAAATTAAGACAAAATATGCTGTGACATGGCAAACTCTAGTCTGGTAATGCAGCAGCAGCAACAGCTACTACTACTAAGCCTTTCGTCCCAAGCAAGTTGGGGTAGGCTATATATGAAACCCAACAGACATAAGAAATCGAAAACTTGAAAGAGAGAGAAAAAGTAAATTTAAATTAATGTTGATTAATTTTTTGTTTTGTGTGATTACAGGAAGTATTTACCAACGAAGAGCAATAAAGAAATGCGAGAGCTGGAGCGAGAAGTCCGGTTACTCATCCTGGATATTGCGAGCCGCGGAAGCAGCAGCAACAGCAATAGCAGCAACGGTCTCATGCACACTACCCATAATGACCTTCTGCGTTCGATTGTCGATGGTGCTCACCAGTGCCCCAGCTATCCTGGCAGTGCCGAGGACTTCATCGTCGACAACTGCAAGAATATGTACTTTGGTGGTCACGAGACCACGGCGGTCACCGCTACCTGGTGCCTCATGTTACTCGCCACACACCCAGAGTGGCAGGACCGTGCCCGTGCCGAGGCTCTAGAGGTGTGCTGTGGACGAACATCAATCGATTTGGACGTCCTCCGGCAATTGAAGACGGTGAGGAATTACCCTCTATGCACTCATCAAAGTTTAGCAACTGGCACCCCATTGAAATAACCATTGCATTCCTTTTTTTCAGATCAACATGGTGATCCAGGAGACTATCCGACTTTACCCTCCGGCATCACTGATGATGCGCGAAGCCCTGACGGACGTCAAGCTCGGAGATCTCGACGTCCCGCGGGGAACAATCATCCAGACTTCCATTGCGGCGCTGCACCTTGACAGGGACTTCTGGGGCCAGGATGCCGGCGAGTTCCGGCCAGACCGGTTCGTGAATGGTGCCGCCGCCGCGTGCAAGCCGGCGCATATGTATATGCCGTTTGGGCACGGGCCAAGGATCTGTCCAGGGCAGCACCTGGCGATGGTGGAGCTGAAGGTGGTGCTCGTGCATCTGCTCAGCAAGTTCACCTTCTCACCATCACCAGGGTACCGGCATGCACCACTATTCCGTCTCACAGTCGAACCCGGATACGGCATGCCGCTCATGGTCACAAGGCTGCCATGATATCATGAACATACCTCGCCTGATGAAATTAGTGGCGCCTCCACAGTGTTTGTAATCGGGAAGGCAGTGGCTATGTGCATATTATAATACTATAAGGCTGGAAGCAAACTCTTGTGGTTTTATCTCTCTCGATGCGACGTCGAGACCAATAAAGCTTCGACCTTCAACCGCAAATTATGCTCCTGAAGATTTGAGAAGTCCAGACAGCATTGACAGAACAAAATACAAGGATTGTTGTTCGCAGCACTTGGTGTGTTGTACGCATGTAAAATAATGTTGTGTATGATGACATGGTATCTCCCCAGATGTTATTTCTTTTTTCCATGGACAAAGAATGATTTTGGTGAAACTCATGTTGAAAAATCAGAATTTTCTGAACACATAAACAAGCCTGTGTCTGTGCGGGTGGTTCTCCTTCCAAGAGTCCCCTGTTGGTTCCTTGCAGGTTGCAAATGTGTTGGATACATTTGGAATTTTGTCGTAGGTTGAGATAACATTTGGAAACGAGACATGATTTCTAGAAATGATATTATGAAAGAAAATATAATTGAAGCATGAAATGGAATTTATTTTCCTAAATATTGGAGGATTCTGTTTGCCACAATAGTCAAGAATCTAAATTTAATCACCATGAAATATCGTATATTTAACCACTAAAACTTGATTATGTAACAAATTATGGCTAATTATTTTACCACGTGTTGATGATTGTGGAGTATATATCAGAGCATCGAATCCTTCCTCTCCATTAGATGAAACTACTTATTTTTTACCCGGCCTAATTTTAAATATGTACAAGTAGAATCAGGAACATCTAAGTCAGCATGGCCGAGTGGTCTAAGGCGCCAGACTCAAGTTCTGGTCCTCTTACGAGGGCGTGGGTTCGAACCCCACTGCTGACAATTCTTTTTTCTTTTATTGTTTCCTTGTAAAACTGCAGTTCGTGAAAAAAAAAAATATCGCGTCTTCCATTAATAAATTTTTACTATTTCGTAATAATGGACGATCCTCCGATACTGTACCAATTCCTCCGCCCTATTGAGTAGTCGTCTTCACTCTTCACAGGTATGATGAAGGAAGCAGCGAACAAGAAGACTCGGACTCTGTTCAAAAAGAAGACTCGGACGAAGATCATCTATGGTAATAACACATGATCTAAGCATATACAGTACGTGACAGGCCCATTTGGCCATTTACAACGAACCAAGGAACCTTGATCCCCGAGCAGATATGAGTCTGGAACACCAATGGGTCATCCTGTGCCAGGTCGCTGCACGTGGCGCCCAAGTTGGCGGGAATGCCATGCCGCGCGCGACGTCGAATCTTCTCCGGAGAGCAAGATCCGTCGGTCTACGGGAAGATCAGAGATTTGTGTGGCCGGTGCACTCGTGGCTCTGGACGCGCATCTCGGCGACGGCGAGCACGAGCCTGCACTCGGAGTATGCGACGGCTTGCCGCCTGAACATCCCGAAGAGCACCACGGTGCCGGGGACCCTGGTGGCGGCGTCGAGCGGCAGCGCGCCGCCCTGGACGTCCTCGGCCAGCTGCCTGGCGTCCCCGTCCCCGGCGGCGAGGAACCGGTCCGCCTGCAGCGTGAGCGCGAGGCGGGCCTCGGCGTCGCCGCGGCTCGGGACGGCGCCCGGGCCGATCTGGGCGTCCCCGACGTGGGCGCCGCGGTAGGAGAGGTCGGCGTGCCCGCCCTCGGCGTAGGCGAAGGAGGCCGGGTTCGGGTTGTGGACGGAGACCGTGAGGAGGAGGGTGACGTTGAGGCGGAGGGACGGGAACGGGAGGAGCGCGAACCGCGGGGTGACGCCGGCCAACTCCGTGGAGACGAGGCGGATGGTGGGGTCGCGGACGCGTAGCACGGTGAGGAAGAGGATTAGGAGGAGGAGGGCGAGGGCGAGCAGGGCGGACAGGCTGCCGACGAGGCAGCGGCGGCGCCGGCGCTGGCGGTGCGCGGAGGAGGGCGTGAGGGGCTGCTTTGTGGACGACATTGGGGCGGCGAGCGGCCGGGGAGGGGGAAGCTCGAGATTTTGATTCGATTTGGAGGAGCGCAGGCGCAGGCGCAGGCGAGGATGCGATGGCGTAGGACGGGGGAGGGACGAGGGGACTGTTGACGATGGACACCACAGCGTGGCGCCACAAAAACAAACAAACAAACGAACAAAAAGAGGCTGTCGTATCTTGCTCCTTCCATGCCTGGAAACCGGCCAAGAGAGGTTCTCGAAAAGAAAACGAAGAAAAAAAGTTGTGAAGGATTTTTGACTAATTTGGTAAACTGGATACAGCTTGTACCAATTATGCCACACAATCAACCACAGCTTCATAAAATATTGTTTGACAGTTGACACTGGCCTAAAATTTACAACCCGCCTGAATTAGCTACTACTATCTGCAGCTGCATCGGTCTCTTCTTTCTTGTTTAATTAGCGAGTTGCAGATTGTGAATTCATGACATTTTTATATATCTGTGTACTATCACCATACTGATATTACACAAGTAAATTAAGATTAGCGATTCCAGTGGACGAATTTCACATTTCGTTTACTATTGGATATTTGGATGTACACCTAGATTCCCGCGCTTTAGCTGGTAAGATGTTTGCATCAGAATCAGGCTTCTGTTACATGTCCACATCAAGCACACACTAGTACGAAGTAAGCACTCACAGGTCCACTCACTGAAGCAAAAATAAATAAAATCCACATCGCCCAACATACCTGCACAACCTCTTAACAAGAGAGCATTATTATCGTAACACACGTTGTCCGCAAATCCGCCTCACCAAACAATTCGGTACAGAGCACAGAAAACACAGAGCTGCTTAAGTTCACAATTGTGAAGACAAACTGTGACACTGGGGCAGGTAAGCCAATTACGAGCAACACGGCATTGCTGGGTGAAGAATCCTTGTGCGCTCTCACCGTCGTTCTCGTGGCAGAGAATTTGTCAAAAGTTCGGTACCACAGAGCACACAAAGGAAATTGAAAATACGTAATAGCTAGAACTGAGACTTGTCGAGGCTGTCGAAGTAGGGATGCTCCATCGCAGCTTTGGCTGAGATCCTGTTCACGGGGTCGAACTGGAGCATTTTCTGCAATGAACAGGTTATGGAGATGGTCAGCTCACCACTTGCTTAGGTTGGGGGGAGGGATAAAACATCGTGAGATCATCATAGCCAGATTCTAGGAACTGATCTGCTTCCAAGTCGAAATTCAATTAATATAGCCATGGCAAATGAATGAAAAACCGAACTGAAGTGCATTATAATGGATGGACAGGCATTACTTGAATTTGATGAACTGAAGACGCGGTAAATATGGATAGAGGAAATACTGAAGCATAGTGTCTATTCAGTTGACAGGCAAAAAGCATTCTAGTAAAGAGGAGATAAAGAGTTTGCATTTCAGATCAGTCATTTAGATTACCGATAGCAGGTCAACACCTTCTGGTTCCAGCGTCGGGACGGCACGAGTCATGTTCTGTGATTTCCACTGTGGATAAGTATGCCAGTCTCTCAGAGAAGTCACTCCAGGCCAATCCTCCTCAGTAGGAGTTCCCAACAGCCTTGTTAGAAGCAGTTTTAGTTAATGGCTCAACACAAGTACAGTATAAATTGACAGAAGAAATGGGAAGCAAGCAAAACTGCAAGGGTAGTAATTCCAATCAAAAGTTTCAGTCACAGGAGGAGGGTGTAAGGGCTTATTTGATTCGTAGGATAGGAAAGACATAGGAATATATAGGATTGCTATGTCATGTACACTTCAATCTTATAGGATTTGGTTTGTATGAAAGTTTGTTTGATTCCATCAAAGGAATTGTAAAAAGAGCTTGGATTGGATGTTAGAATTCCTATGGGAAGTAGTATAAAGATTCCTATGGGAAAAATTCCTATAGGAACTAATCCTATGAATCAAACCACTAGCAAAGGAAAAATTCCTATGGAATAAAATCCTACAAGAATCCTATGAAGTTCCTTTGAATAAAACAAGCCCTAACTGTTTCACAAGTCCACACATCTCACATTGCCACAAGTTCGGTTACATTTTCAGAATAGTTTGCATCAGCTCATGAAACTGAATGTTTTCAACAGAACAACACAATAACTGCGGGAATTCTATAATTGCTGACACACTTTTCAACTAAATTTTATATAACTAAGTCAGTTCACGAGAAGCGGGATAAAGAAAAACCTGAAAATGTGAAGTAGCTGTTGTAATTCGGAGTCACCAGGGAAAAGAGCCTGCCTTCTGACCATCTCAGCTGTATAGAAAGGTTAGAGAAAATATAAATGGGGAGAAAAGCTACAAAAAACAGTTAACTAGTACTGTATTTGGCTATACAGAAGAGTGAGCATTCATCCCCTAATATATTTTTGCTCTGCTTGTATATACGTGGGATTGCAGGTTCAGAAGGTTATGAATAAATTGATTAAAAGGAAAACTGGAGTACCAAATATGCATCCAATGGACCATATATCAACACCAGTTGAATAATGGGTTGCTCCAAGCAATACTTCAGGAGCTCTATACCAAAGTGTCACAATCTACAATGCGAAAAGAGAATATGAATGAGAAACTTATAAACCATGCTGATAAATCTACGTGTACACTTGACTAGACAGGTAAACAGTACCTCATGGGTGTAGCTTTTCATAGGAACAGTAAAAGCTCTACTTAACCCAAGATCTGCAATTTTCAGAATCATCTTGTCCTTGTCAACCAATAGATTTTGTGGCTTTAAATCCCTATGGTATGGAGGAGGAATAAGCATAAATCAAATCAGCAACAAATGCAATATAATATGAGAAGCAGCACAGATGAGAGAATAGAAGTCCAACCGATGAAGGACACCATGGCCATGGCAGTGTGCAATTCCTTTGCACAACTGATACAGGAAACTCTACAAGAAAGTTATCCATTAGCTTGAAACAAACCTATCAAAAGGAAAATTTACTCTGCTACATGCTATCTACTGACCAATTATTAGTGACCATTGAAATATATGAACAACTGGTTGATGGATAAATATGGGGCATAAATATAGTTTCAACTTATAACTAGATCACTACAAATGTTCCTATGGAAGCAACAAGTATGACGTGGAACTATTTCTCATCATGTAAAATCTTCTATTGACATGATCGCATGGCATATCAGACCCATTTATCTGTTACATCCACAACTCAAAGGTGTGAAGAACTGAACTTAAAAATCCGTACATGTGTGTATAGCTGTATGCAAAATACAGAACACCATCAGCAGTCCAATGCCTAAGTTGAGTTTCAAGCGTGATAGCACTTGTTGTTCCCTAAATTTAGTCTTCCACAACAACTAGCCTAGAGTTTGCAGTAATTTTTTAACGAATAATAATTGAGGCTAACTTACATTTGGCTATTAATCGGATGGTTCAATTCCATATCTTAAGTACATTCTAAACATTAAAAGTAGCATTCATCACAAATTGAAGCACATCCGATTTCTGAACGGACACGTACGTAACAAGAAACAGGAGGGCGAATTCAAATCGGTACCTTAACGACCTCCGTGGGGAGCGGCTTGGGTGCGGGCCCGCGGCGGTATGCGTCGACGAACTTCTTGAGGTCGGTGTCGAGGAACTCGAAGACGAGGTAGAGGACGGGCTTGCCCCCGGCCTGGCCGCCCTTGGTGGCCTGCTCGACGGCGAGGAGGCGGACGACGTACATGGAGCTGGAGAGGAGGCGCAGGAGGGAGATCTCGCGGAGCGCGGTGGGCGGGATCCCCTCCTCGTCCATCTCCAGGCGGGTCTTCTTGAGCGCCACCAGCTGTCCCGTGGCCTTGTCCTGGGCCTTGTACACCTTGCCGTAGGTGCCCTCCCCGACCTTTTCCAGCTTCTCGTACTTCTCCATAACGCTCTTCCGATGGCCCGAGGGTCGTCCTCGCTGCGGCTGGCGTGGGAGGAGACTTGCAAACCCTAGGTGCGTGGCGGCGTGGGGCTGCGGTGGTTGCCGGATTTGGAGGTTTTGAAATGGGCGTGAGAGGGAAAAAGATGGAAAGAAATGGGGAGAGTGACCGCGCCCGTGCGTAGCAGAGGGACACTCGCATGGGCTGTGGGCCGCTGGGCTTTCTCTCCGGCATCTTGGAAGGCTGGAGCGGGCATTTTCGAGTGCTCCGAATTTGTTGCGTCATTGTGCCTCACCCGAGACCCGACTAGAGACGTCATAATTGCGCACATTATGATGGCCCCTGCAGGGTGGTGTGGGCAAGGGCATCTTCAGTCATTCGTCCCCGGGGCTCAAAACGCCGTTATTTTAGGGCCGCCGCGGCGCTAAATGGCGCGAATCAGGAACCTAGGGGGCGCGTTTTCCAGTCGTTGCCCAGCCCAAGTCTCAGTCCATAAAATTCAAAAAATGGCGGGGCAGACAAACAGCAAGAACTCGGCGATTTCATTCATAGTTGGGCGATTACAAAGTAGGAATTTAAGCTAAAAACATTAAAACATAACTAAAAACTTAAACTCGGCGATCAAACACGCCTAGTTGAGGCCTAGGTTGTTTGCGATCGCCTGGCTGTAGCCGTCGTCGTCCTCGCCGCCGGGCTGCTTGTTCGGGCCTACGCCGGCGTCGTCGCACCACCACCTGCTCTGCTGCAAGGTGCACTGGATCTCCTCCTCCTCGTCGCTGTCGGGGTCGAGTACTACGTACGGGACCTCTTTCGGTTGCGGCGGAGGAGGGACGCGGTGGCGGCCCGCATTGGCGGCGGCCTGCTGTTGGCGCTCCGCTCGCTTACGCTCCGCCTCGGCGAGGAGCTGGCGCTGGGCCTCCATCTCCTGCGCGGTGAACTCGCCGAGGCTCCATTCCTCGGCGAATCCATCCTCTGCCGGCTGGACGGTGTTGAAGGAGGCCTCCTCGGCCTCCTTCAGGCCGGGCCACTCCTCCGCCGGCGCAGGCTCCGTCTTCGGCTTGACGACGCGACATAACAGTGACGACGGAGGAGACGCCGCGCATCGCTGGCGCGGCTCGCCGATGCGCAGGGTGCCGCTGCGCATGGGGGCACGCCGCCCGGAGTTGAGGACGGGAGGGGTGAGGGAGTGCGACGCCGAGCGCGTACCTGGAGGAGGCATCGAGCGCGCGCCGGAGGAGGAA